>OW119930.1:63224852-68332352 GCA_933210815.1 Meta bourneti | reverse complement strand
TATCACATACGAACCTCTCAGGTGCATTCCACTCTGGGTGTATTTCTCTCTTCTGTATCAGTAAAACTTTCATTGCGTATGTCTATTACTTGATATTGTATGTCGTGTCTGGCGCAGCATGGCCAAATATGGTCCATGCGCCATAAAACCCCAAAACAACTAACGAACCTCTCAGGTGTATTTCCCCCTGGGTGTATTTCTCTCTTCTGTATCAGTAAAACTTTCATTGCGTATGTCTATTACTTGACATTGTATGTCGTGTCTGGCGCAGCAGGGCCAAACATGGCCATTGCGCCATAAAACCTCAAACCAAACCAGTGCGACGTTAATTACCTACCTACACAATCAGCGTAAATCGAAGTTTGATTATTCGTACAAGTAAAAGATGTAAATATGTTACGAGGAGTGTTCAAATGAAAAGGTACGAAACGTCGTAACAACCAAACCGGTTGAAATTTGAATATGCCGCTTTGGGATAACGTAGTGAGACATCTAAGGAAGCGAATGCACGAGTACCGGCGTGGTTGTGCGCATGCGCGGGCGCCCGCACATGACGCAGAAGAGAAGCATGCAGTTGTGTGTTCCGTCCAATTGACGCGGCAGTGCGTGTGAGGACATCATGGCGTTCACATTGCAAAATTCGACGATTGAGGAGCAGCGAGGTGTTATCAGATTTCTGATTGCGGAAGGTGTTAAACCGGTAGGTGAGACACTCCGTAGCCTACGCAAGTCCATCAAGAGCAAACGGCTGCTCACGGAGGGAGTGATTCTGCTCCACGATGACGCGCGTCCACACGTCTCCAGGGTCACACAAAGTGTACTGGCCAAGTTGAAGAGGGAGCAGCTTGAGCATCCGCCCTGCTGCCCGGACATATCGCCCTACAACTTCCATCTGTTTTGTCAGCTAAAAAACATCTCAAAGGGAAGCGCTTCAACTCGGACGACGAACTGAAGGACACAGTGGAGGACTGGCTCTTGTCACAGCCACAGGAATTTTGGGAACAGGGAATCCTTCGGCTCGTGAAACAGTGGGATAGTTGTGCTCAGTCCTCTGGTGATTACTTTTGAATAAAGACTTCAATTGTACCCACAGTGTCGTTTCGTACCTTTTCATTTGAACACCCCTAGTAATTATACAAGTAAACACTGGATGACAGAGAAGACTGAGACATCCCCGAAATCATTTTCCAAAGACATGCCACGAAACAGCTCATCTCATCATAAAAAGGGAAAAATTAGAAAATAGAGTGATTAAATTAAAAATTTTTTTAATTAAAATATAGGTGGAAGAGGCTGGATAGGCTTACTTATTCAAAATTGTGGACGCACTCGCGACTCGAGCATCGTCCTTCTAATGAAATAGGCGGAGCATGTGAACGGAGTCGCTGTCGTAAGATCTCTGAAGGGTAAATCACGTGGATATACGAATAGACTTAGCCGATGGGCTGTCGAATCGCAGACTAGTGATTTTGATCGCGGTGGATAATCATTTCAACCAATCAGTAATTTGAAATTCATGCTTTTACCCACACGTGACATCTTCAAACCGAACTGGAAGAAATACATGAAGCTGCTGGCACATTTCATTTTAAGGTCTATGGAGTCGGGACAGCACTCAAGTGGTCACTCTCCCAAGTACTGGTCAAGACCTAAGGTGCTTCACTTCGGTGATCAGACGGGAATCAAATGGTTTTGACGAGATATCTTGTCCATCAAGATATTACCGATTTTTTTTATGATGAGATCAAGATCCTGTCGGATTTATTCTAATAAAGAGATATCTCGTCCGTCAAAGTTCTGGTCAGTTTTACTAATGACGAGATACCTCGTTGAGACAACCACCAGAAGGGTAAAAAAATCAGTCAATGTACGCTGAAACCAGTTTAATCAGCGCTTATCGGGGCCGCGGTAGCCCAGTTGGAAGAGCAACGGGTTACCAAACAGATTACTGCGAGTTCGAAACTCCGTCGTGTACAAGGGGGCTGATACACATTAGATCTGTCGTAGCCTCAAATGTCCTCACTGTGGCGTGGTGTGTTAGTTTGGAAAGTGTGTTGAAAGCTCAGGTGTTAACCTCGTCATCTGACCGGGGTTCAAAATTGCGAGGCTGTATCCTTGGATCTTTCCCTTCGGGATTGATCCCGGATTGTCGCAAATAGCTCATTGTGTTCCTCCAGTGGGGGCCGTCGTGGCTCAATGGGTATGCCCACTGCGCTATAGCAACCTTCGAGTTATAGGTGGCACAGGTTCGACTCCTCTCAGGTGTCTTCGAGTTGTAGGCGGCGCAGGTTCGGTTCCTGTCCGGTACATTCCTCCCTGGGTGTATTTCTCTCTTCTGTGTCAGTAAAACTTTCATTGTGAATGTCTATTACTTGATATTGGATGTCGTGTCTGGCGCAGCATGGCCAAACATGGCCATTGCGCCATAAAACCTCAAACCAAACCAGTGCGACGTTAATTACCTACCTACCTAATCAGCGTAAATTGAAGTTTGATTATTCGTACAAGTAAAAGATGTAATTATGTTAATTATACAAGTAAACACTGGATGGCAGAGAAGACTGGGCCATCCTCGAAATTATTTTCCAAAGACATGCCACGCTGTTAAAAGTGCACTTAAATACAATGTCTTCAAAAGTAAACAAAAAGCTACATAAAAATAGGACGAAAAAGAACTACACCTTTCTGTTACTTCTACAGTTCGCAGGTCAAGCAGACATTTGAGTCGATTAAGTGGTCATTCGCATCGCAACGCCTGCGACCAACTAAAAATAAATTTTAACTTTTATTCCGAACCTGGTTCTGTAATGGCAACGGTTTTACAAGAGCAGGCCCGAGTGAGGCGAAACGAACTGACTTAACAAATTACGAGGTGAAAAGACAGGACCAGAAAAAAAAGTAATTACCCAAAACCAATTTGTGCGCAAGGAAGGTTTTGGAAACAAGTAAATCAAATTTGCAATCCAAATTTGTTTTTCTCTTGGAAAGAAAATCGGCTTCGAGAAGTATCCCTTGGATGCACTTTCAACGCTTTGTTTTCTGCTAGAAGACGCGCATATCTGCCTTAAAGTTCATGTCTATTGATGCATCGACTTTCTAATGAAATAGACAAAGCATATTGGAGGAATCGCTGTCGTAAGTTTTGTGAAGGGTAAATTACGTGGATTGAAAAATCGACCTAGTCGAGCAAAGCGACCTAGATTGACTATCGACGAACAGACTAGTGTTTTTGATCACGGTTGATAACCACTTTAAACAATCAAAAATGTAGTCTCATTCTTTTTCCACAACCACGTGGGGGGCCGCTTTGGAAGCGACCAGAAGGTAGTGAGTTTGAAACTAGATCCAGTTAAAGACCGTCGTGGTTACACGGGGGTTAGTGCACGCTAAATATGTCGTGGCCTCATGTCCCCACCCTGGAGAGGTGTGGAAGTTTGGAAAGCAGGTTACCAGCTCAGGTGTTCTCATCTGAAATTACGTGTCCTTGGTTGGTTTGGGGTTTTATGGCGTAAGGGCCATATTTGGCCATGCTGCGCCAGACACAATGCACTATCAAGTAATTCACACCATACAGTGAAAGCTTTACTAACACAAAAGAGAAATACACCCAGGGAGGATTGCACCTGGCAGGAATCGAACCTGCGCCGCCTACGACTCACAGGTTTCTAGCGCAGTGGGCATACCCACTGAGCAACGAAGGCCCCGCCTTGTCCTTGGAGCTTTCCCTTCGGGAATGATTCAAGACTGCCACCAGTTCGAGTCCCACCAAAGACTGCCGTGTACAAAGGAGGCTTTTACACGTTAAATCTGTCGTGGCCTCAAATGTCTTGACGTTTGCTTGGTGTGGAAGTTTGGAGAGTGGTGTGCCAGCTCTGGTGGGACCTCGTCAACTGACCGTGGTTCAAAATTACATGGTGTTGTCCTCGGATCGTTCCCTTCGGGTTTGATCCTGGATCTTCGACAATAGCCCGTTGTGTTGCTCCAGTACAACGTTAATTAAAAATACCTACAAAAAATCTCCGACCGCCACCAATAGCCCGTTTCTCCAGTGCGACATTAATTAAGTACTTACCTACCCACAAACACTGGACAGATCTTCAAACCGAGCCACTTGTAGGTAGGTATTTTAATCAACGTCATACTGGAGCAACGGGCTATTGGTGACATACATAACGGACACATTGGTAACATAACACAATGGGCTATTGGTGACGGTCCGGGATCAATCCCATAAGGAAAGTTGATATTGTATTTTCTGGCGCTGCATGGCCAAATATGGCCCTTGCGTCATAAAACCCCAAAACCAACCAACCCAAAGGGAAAGATCTGAGGACAAAACCACGTAATTTTGAACCACGGTCAGATGAAGAGTTCACACCTGAGCTGGCACCACACTCTCCAAACTTCCACATCATGCCAATGTGAGGATATTTGAGGCCACGACAGATTTAATTTGCTCCAGCTACCTTTGTATACAATGGTCTGTGGCTGGATTGGAACTCGCATACCTCCGGTTGCTAGTCCGTTACTCTTCCAACCTGGCTACCGCGGCCCAACGAGTGACTGGAAAAAGTAACAAAAGACTACTATAACATGCTTCGTCCATTTCATCGGAAGGACGATGTATTGTGGTAGCAGTGTCGTTACTCGCATTTCATACCTTACTGAAATCCCTTTGCATTGAATACAAGTATCGATATGGACGTTTCATACGTCCAAATGAAGAAAAATCAATCAAAAATATAAAGCAGCATTTTGCATTTTTCAAATGCACTCGCGCGTTAATTCTTATTTCCAATACTGTTGCGTGGTACTGTGTACTGATAAGAAACTTCACCTCACTCATGATTACCACAATTAGTTTCTGAATGTCCACTTCGATTGCTTCTTATTCGCTTATTCAAGGCTATTTTTACTATACACTCGATATATTTTCATACCTCTAAACCTATTTTCGGGTTGGCTTAGATTTTCCGTTGCGTGGATGTTTGGAGAGTAGGTGCTAGCTCAGATGTTGACTTCGGTTATCTGACTGTGGTTGAAAATTACAAAGTGTTGTCCTCCTCCCCATAGGAGCTAACTCCACATCGGACCCTTGACTGTTCATTCATCTACATAATAAATACATCTTTTTCATTTCATCTCTCTTGAATAATGATCTCTTATATTTGAATCCTCACGACCTATTCTGAATACTGATATTCTACATTGTAAAATTTCTCGACTTTTATTAATCCCCTATAGTACATCCCTTACATTGTCTCTTTTATATCTCTTTATTAATAATTTTCATGTTCCATTTTCCACTTCACAATATCTACCTATTATTGTATAGAATAATGTTCTATTAAATTTTCTATTATTGTATACTATTCTGTACGAATCAAAATTTCTCATTGTGAATTACTCTGATAAATTACTTATAGTTCTGTGTTTTTCTTTCATTCTGTGCATATCAAAATTCTGACTGCAACTGTATCATCTGTTTTCTACTATTTTGATGTTCTTTACCATATAGTTCAATTATTTTACACATTAATGTAAAACTGTCACCTTAATGTATATCTCTAAATTCCAATAAATGCCGCACGTGCTCACTTAAGTGGGAAGTAGCGGTGCTTCCCCTGTCCGGGTCTGGGTTTCTCGTTCGGACCTTCGGTGCTGGTGAAGTCTTTTCCCTCCTCTTCATATATATGCTCTACACCGCTTGGTGAGTAGAAGAGGTGAAGGTCTGGGAGGTGATGTCCTCCATATAAGACTACACCACTCGGTAAGTCGGGGGAGGGTGAGGGTCTGAAAGGTGTTGTCGTCGGATCTTTCCCTTCATAATCGATCCCGGACAGTCACCAACAACCCGTTGTGTTGCTCCAGTGTGACGTTAATTCAACTACCTACCTAAATACTCAAATGTTAAAAAAACAATCGGGCCATGGTAGCCCAGATGTTAGAGTCGGTGATTAGCAACCGGAGAGTTGCGAGTGGCAAACTCGATCCAACCAATCATGTACTTGGTGTCTGATAAAAGTTAAATCTCTCATGACCTCAAATGTCCTCGGGTTATGGTGGTGTGAAAGTTTGGGGAGTGGGGTGCCAGTTCAGGTGTTGATCTCGTCATCTGACTAGTTTATTACGAGGCTTTGTCTTTGGTTATTCCCCGCGGTGATTGATCCCGGACCTTCGCCAATAGCCGGTTGCGTTGCTTCAGTGCGATGTAGACTCAACTATACCTAACCTCCTACCTAAATATTCAAATGTTAAAATAACAATCAAAAGTACACTGAAGCTAATTTAATCAAAACCGGAGTTTTGCTCATCACACAGGTAAACGCACCCAAAATGCCTCTGAAAACAGTAAAAATATCAAATGTTCAGTTATCATTACAGCCTCGTAATTTTGAACCACGGTCAGATGACGAGGTTAACACCTGAGCTTTCAACACACTCTCCAAACTAACACACCACGCCACAGTGAGGACATTTGAGGTACGACAGATCTAATGTGTCTCAGCCCCCCTTGTACACAACGGTCTTTGGCTGGACCGAGTTTCGAACTCGCACACCTCCGGTTGAGAATCCGCTGCTCTTCCAACTACAAATTCAGGAGGGGAGATTAAACTTCTCTGAAATTTTTCTGATTATGTGCCTGCAAAGCATATTGTAATGATCCTATCCGACGCGTGTTTTGTAAATTATTGAGCAACTTAAAGGGGGATAGGACTTTTAATTGCTATATTTCTGAGAAAACAGAAGTTTCAAAATTCAGTAAAAAACGTTCTTTTCAGAGGATTTCTTTCAAATGTAGATATTTTATTGCATGGATATGTTATCAGGTAAACAAGAAAGTTCGTGCCGCTTTTAGGTTTTGTCATTGTCGAACTGCACATGCTTTATCTTTATCAATTAGCAGTGTGGTTAGCTTAAGCGAAAACGTATTTAGCAGAGAATTCAACGTTGTAACGTTTATGTGAATTACTCATTCAAAGTTTTTGGAAGAGTGATCTCAGTACGGCTGTGTCAAATTCAATTATTCGAGCTTGTTTACTTTACGGATTCCAATCTGGTGCCAGGCTTCAAAGTCCGCTCAAAAAATATCCTCCACATTTTGGGATGATGTAGTGATTGAACGTAGTGGTCAAAAGTGGTTCCTGAAATTCGAAAATGTCACATGACTGGTTCAAAAGTACCACAGGTCAAAAATATTTGTTGGAAAATATGAGTGCTGGAGTATTTATTCACCGCAGATTCACCATTTTACGAACTGTGTTTCAGCAGTTTTACAGAAAACGAACTTAAGGAGAATTATTAATCCCCCATAAAAAAGCAACTCAAAATCGACTTGGTGACTCGTTTATGTCACCTTTCATAGTTTTGTCATACAAAAGGGGTGTGAAATGTATATGGGGGTGGATGGATATGAATACATACGATTTGGGTTCAAATTATGGAGAAATTATAAAAATATTGAAATGTTAAAAAATATTTTCCTGGCACTTAAACAATGTTGGCATTTTTCTACTAAAGGCGTAAGTAATTCTGCATTCACACTTTTTTAATCTACACTTAACCTATTCAACCCGAATAAGATCGAGTAATCCTGCTGCTCTATATACTAAATTATAAAAATCTATCTACTAAATTATAAAAATATTATATATTTTTATAAAAATAAAAATATTATGTATTATAATTATAAAAATAAGATCGAGTAATCCTGCTACTCTATATACTAAATTATAAAAATCTATCTACTAAATTATAAAAATATTGAAATGTTAAAAAATATTTTCCTGGCACTTAAACAATGTTGGCATTTTTCTACTAAAGGCGTAAGTAATTCTGTATTCACACTTTTTTAATCTACACTTAACCTATTCAACCCGAATAAGATCGAGTAATCCTGCTGCTCTATATACTAAATTATAAAAATCTATCTACTAAATTATAAAAATATTATATATATTTATAAAAATAAAAATATTATATATTATAATTATAAAAATAAGATCGAGTAATCCTGCTACTCTATATACTAAATTATAAAAATCTATCTACTTAATTATAAAAATATTGAAATGTTAAAAAATATTTCCTGGCACTTAAACAATGTTGGCATTTTTCTACTAAAGGCGTAAGTAATTCTGTATTCACACTTTTTTAATCTACACTTAACCTATTCAACCCGAATAAGATCGAGTAATCCTGCTGCTCTATATACTAAATTATAAAAATCTATCTACTAAATTATAAAAATATTATATATTTTTATAAAAATAAAAATATTATATATTATAATTATAAAAATAAGATCGAGTAATCCTGCTACTCTATATACTAAATTATAAAAATCTATCTACTTAATTATAAAAATATTGAAATGTTAAAAAATATTTCCTGGCACTTAAACAATGTTGGCATTTTTCTACTAAAGGCGTAAGTAATTCTGTATTCACACTTTTTTAATCTACACTTAACCTATTCAACCCGAATAAGATCGAGTAATCCTGCTGCTCTATATACTAAATTATAAAAATCTATCTACTAAATTATAAAAATATTATATATTTTTATAAAAATAAAAATATTATATATTATAATTATAAAAATAAGATCGAGTAATCCTGCTACTCTATATACTAAATTATAAAAATCTATCTACTTAATTATAAAAATATTGAAATGTTAAAAAATATTTCCTGGCACTTAAACAATGTTGGCATTTTTCTACTAAAGGCGTAAGTAATTCTGTATTCACACTTTTTTAATCTACACTTAACCTATTCAACCCGAATAAGATCGAGTAATCCTGCTGCTCTATATACTAAATTATAAAAATCTATCTACTAAATTATAAAAATATTATATATTTTTATAAAAATAAAAATATTATATATTATAATTATAAAAATAAGATCGAGTAATCCTGCTACTCTATATACTAAATTATAAAAATCTATCTACTTAATTATAAAAATATTGAAATGTTAAAAAATATTTCCTGGAACTTAAACAATGTTGGCATTTTTCTACTAAAGGCGTAAGTAATTCTGTATTCACACTTTTTTAATCTACACTTAACCTATTCAACCCGAATAAGATCGAGTAATCCTGCTGCTCTATATACTAAATTATAAAAATCTATCTACTAAATTATAAAAATATTATATATTTTTATAAAAATAAAAATATTATATATTATATATTATAATTATAAAAATAAGATCGAGTAATCCTGCTACTCTATATACTAAATTATAAAAATCTATCTACTTAATTATAAAAATATTGAAATGTTAAAAAATATTTCCTGGCACTTAAACAATGTTGGCATTTTTCTACTAAAGGCGTAAGTAATTCTGTATTCACACTTTTTTAATCTACACTTAACCTATTCAACCCGAATAAGATCGAGTAATCCTGCTGCTCTATATACTAAATTATAAAAATCTATCTACTAAATTATAAAAATATTATATATATTTATAAAAATAAAAATATTATATATTATATATTATAATTATAAAAATAAGATCGAGTAATCCTGCTACTCTATATACTAAATTATAAAAATCTATCTACTTAATTATAAAAATATTGAAATGTTAAAAAATATTTCCTGGCACTTAAACAATGTTGGCATTTTTCTACTAAAGGCGTAAGTAATTCTGTATTCACACTTTTTTAATCTACACTTAACCTATTCAACCCGAATAAGATCGAGTAATCCTGCTGCTCTATATACTAAATTATAAAAATCTATCTACTAAATTATAAAAATATTATATATTTTTATAAAAATAAAAATATTATATATTATATATTATAATTATAAAAATAAGATCGAGTAATCCTGCTACTCTATATACTAAATTATAAAAATCTATCTACTTAATTATAAAAATATTGAAATGTTAAAAAATATTTCCTGGCACTTAAACAATGTTGGCATTTTTCTACTAAAGGCGTAAGTAATTCTGTATTCACACTTTTTTAATCTACACTTAACCTATTCAACCCGAATAAGATCGAGTAATCCTGCTGCTCTATATACTAAATTATAAAAATCTATCTACTAAATTATAAAAATATTATATATTTTTATAAAAATAAAAATATTATATATTATATATTATAATTATAAAAATAAGATCGAGTAATCCTGCTACTCTATATACTAAATTATAAAAATCTATCTACTTAATTATAAAAATATTGAAATGTTAAAAAATATTTCCTGGCACTTAAACAATGTTGGCATTTTTCTACTAAAGGCGTAAGTAATTCTGTATTCACACTTTTTTAATCTACACTTAACCTATTCAACCCGAATAAGATCGAGTAATCCTGCTACTCTATATACTCGTATAAAGCAGAGTTGTGACGTCTGTCTGTACTATATTTAAATCTACACTATTCGACCAATCCAATCGAAATTCGGTATACTTATTTTTTAGGACCCTTTGGGAAACGTAAGCCACATATTAATTGCCGTTCTATTTGTCCTGGGCGTGCAGAGGGGTCTAAAAACAATTCGAAATCCCCATAGAAGTAACGTTGAGTGTTATTGCGACTGCGGTTGAAACAGATTGTTTTACCAGTATTACTGATTGTTGGCAATTGAATTAACGCTGCACTGGAGCAACACAATGGGCTATCCGGGATCAATCCTTAAGGGAAAAATCCGAGGACAACACCTCGTAATTCTGAACCACGATCAGATGACGAAGTAAGCATCTGAGCTGGAACCCCATTCTACAAACTTCCACAACAGAGTAAATCAAACTTAAAACAAAACTACCGATATTGGAATATCATCGTCAGAAAATATTTGAACTAAGACTTTTGAAAAATTAAAAATTTGTGTCTCAAGTGACGGAATCTCCAGGTTGCTTACTTTATAAGTTGAAGCTATTGTTATATAAGCAACTTAGCTATTTGTGAAACATTCATTAAATAGTGAATTCCTTTTTTATGAATGCTGTGAAAAAAATTGGATTCGATTACTTTAGATTTGTTTATACTAAAGACATTTAATTTTAAAACAAGCTCCTTTATTTCGCGTGCCACTGAATGGAATTTTAAGAAAAAATGTTTTGCTTCAAAAGAAATTAATCATAAATACCGTTTTAATTTAATCTGTCATCCTCTCAAACTGATGATGAAATTTGGAAGTATCGCATCCTTGTTGAAAGGGTGCCACAAGTCTGAAAGTATTGATAGAAAAACTGGATGAAAAGCTATATGCCATAAAGACGTCAGTTTTACTGGAAATGAACTCTCTCTCTCTTAAGGGGGTATTTATAATCATTCCAAAACTCGACTTCTGCAGCAGGCATCTTTGTATCTCCTTGTGTAGTTTTGTGTTACAATAGGAGTGAGGTATACCTATGTGAAATGAATTGTGTTAATTGATATAACATGTACACGGGTATTTGCGTCTAAAGTACATTATAGAAGCTATAAAAATGTCAAAACGGGGTTTTAAAGGCTATTTTCAGTACAATTAAATGTTTTCCGTTTTCTAAGAAAGAGAAAAATAATTAGTCATATCACTTTTCGATCAAGATTTACCAATTCAATCAGAGTAACGCCGTGTAATTATGCTGGTTATTAATAAGTTATTGTTTTTTCTATACTGGCAACGCCAGTAACATGTTTAATTGCTTAGTTCTATTTAGAATTAATTATTGAGATGTAGTTTTGAGCTGTGAATTGAATTCAATTCTGATTTTCGTGAGTTTATTACTGAGACAGATATATTTTTGAATTATGAAATTTATTAATTGGCTTACATTCACTGAGTATTTTTAATTGCATTTTGCTGAATTTTTATGCATAAACTAAGAAAATCAAGAATATGTTTCAATATACGCATTAATTATTTATGATTACTTCACAAAAGATTATGAGCACTCGAATAGAGCAATAAGTAATTTCTAAGGCCTGTTGTATTCTTATTTCAAGCCTTACAGCTAATTTAAAATAATAATGATAAACAAAAAATGTAATAAACAATAATAATGGCAAACATTAATAGTCCTTAAAATATAAAGTGAATTAAATAAATGTTTTTCAGCTCATTAAAAATATCTCTATATGATGATTTTTTTGTATTGAAATAGGAACAAAACCATTAATGTAGTGCATTTTTAAAACTTCAAGCATTTGTATTAAATATCACGTCATTAAGCTGAAAGCTCAAATACGTTGCTTTAAATTACCGCAACATAATGAAAATATTCAGTAGCTTAAACAATTTCAAAACCCATTAAGTTTGAGCTAATAAAAATATCCCAACATTCTAAAGTAATTAGCTGCATTTAAGACTCGTGGTCAAAGTCGTATATCTTACTTTAATTAAATTTAATTCGCTTACACATTAACGCTCTTAAAGTTTTCGATCTAAGCTTGTGGTAAGCCAAGTGAAATTTGGCATTCATAAATTATCCCATCTTACCACAGGCTCGATTTCACAAATTATTCGAATTTCTTCATACGCATTCAATTGCGCAAAATGGTGATATTCGAAACGAAAAAGAATGGAATTATATTTAATTTACTATGCGCTTTTAATTTTAAGACATCCGATCCGATTTATTCATTCACTTCGGCAATTTGTGCGTTGCCTTTTTGCACTTATTAGCGTTTTCCAGGAAACAAAGAATGATTATTCGCACTCGAAAATTGAATTCGATAATACCGGAATTAATTACGATCTCACCGTTACAGGCGATTTTTAAATCCTAGTTAGCGGAAAAGAGAAAATGTAATTAGATTTCTAAAATCGCAGAGAAGTGTTAATCTTTTTTTCTGCCATTTTTAACTATCAGTGCTGATTCCATTAAAATTCTGACTTAAGGTGCTTTTTTATTTATATTTGTAGGCTGTTATGTTAATGGTATTAAGATGTTACTTCGAAACTATGTTCACG
The DNA here is from genome assembly GCA_933210815.1 of Meta bourneti. Classification (NCBI taxonomy): domain Eukaryota; kingdom Metazoa; phylum Arthropoda; class Arachnida; order Araneae; family Tetragnathidae; genus Meta; species Meta bourneti. Next base: position 68,319,424 of record OW119930.1, on the reverse strand, counting down.
TTATTTTTATGCATTCTCGTCCTCAGTCTTTCTGATAAAATATTCACGTATTTTTTTCTTTTTAGAGTGCTCTTTGCTTAAGTCACTAATGGAATTTTATTTAATTTTCCAAGTGTGTTATCGAGGAACAGAGTTTCTAGGGTTTTTTATTATCATCAAGCATGTCTGATAAAAGACGTTTTTTTTTATGTTCCACCTGAATTACTCGCAGAAAAATCTTTCAACCTTTAGAATAAAAGATCAAAACAAAGGGAAAACGAAATAGGTTTCATTTGCCATTTCGTTCAAACGTTATGAACGTTGAACGACGCTCCCAACGATTAGTTCAAACGTTGGGAACAGAACCAAAAGCAAATTCTTTTGGTTCTGTTCCCATATTTTAAGTCCTTAATTGGAAAAAATATGTTATTACGAGACTTAAAGCATATTTCATGCATAGAATAAAATGAACTGGAAAATATACACTGTATTGACAAAAGTCACTGGACACCTGGAGTAAAAACAAAACATAACATCTATTTTGGGATCTGACTATAAATTTAAATTTTCGATTTTCCACATCCACATGGGTAACTACACAGCTAACTATTGGTGAGTAAAGACTGAAATTTAAGGAAGGAATTTCCTAAAGGAATTTGCAAATGTTTTTTTTTTATCAAAATTTAAACACTGAAGTAGCATTCACTTTATTATCCCTAAATATCCATGTTTAGAATGTTTGTTATGTACCATCATGAGCACAAGTGCTGGGGTACTGAACTGTGCTGATACCTCTTCATAAAATTATTGACTAGCCAAAATGATTCAATCCCCTAGGATTTGTGCACATAATGGTACGTATTTAACATTCTAAATATGGATATTTAGGGATAATAAAGTGACTGCTACTTCAGTGTTTAGATTTTGATAAAAAAGTAATTGCACATTCCTCCTTAAATTTCAGTCTACAATCACTAGTAGTAGTTACCCATGTGGATTGAAAATTTAAATTTATAGTCAGACTCCAAAATAAATGTTATGTTTAGTTTCTACTCCAAGTGTCCGGTGACTTTTGTCAGTGCAATGTATATCTCAGAAGACTATTGTCCTTATAAGAACAAATGAATGCATTAGTAAGAAAATCATTAAGTGATTCATCATTGATGCATATGACAGTAATTACTAGGTGATTTTTATGTGAAGTTTTGTTTTAGAATTGTGTTTTTGAATAGCTTTTAAATGAAACATTTTTAAATAACACTCGTGATTGTCTCTATTAGGTATCTCGTCATTAGCTGACCAGATATGGTTGGACGAGATATCTTCTCATTAAAAGAAAACGCGATCACGATCATTAGACGAAAACTGACCAGATCTTGACCTCGCAATTGTCAAAAAATTGGAAAATATCTTGATGACGCAATATCTCGTCATTAGCAAGATTGGTCCGATCTTGGACCTGAATCCCATCGAAACCACTTGGAGAGTTTACTTTTTTATACATTGTTTACTCAATTAACGACATTATTTCTTCTGTGTCAGGGCAAAAGGGGTTAAGTCTGACTTTTGATGTGTCCAAAGGAGTCAAGTGCATCATTAATTTAAAAAATAATATAATACGCTTAAAATCGAAATTAAATGAATCTAAGAATCTAAATTGCAATTATTTGTATCATGGCATGCTTCTATTTCTTCCTGAACATTTGTGAGAAAGGGTGAAATATTCAACTTAAGATTCTAAAAGTATCCATTTTGACTAAACTCCTTTTGCCCTGACACGGAATTGTCCTCATTTGGTCAGCGGTCAAATGAACGGGCCATGCTACAAATACAGGTTCTTTCAACCATATTTTCCATTACGTTGGACCTCATTTACCGTGGTCGATTAAGAAGCGCAAAGCGACGCGTGCAAACTAATCAGAGGTGCCGGCGGAAGCGGTGAAAACGTTCTGATTGGTCGGCGAGTGTCGGTTTTGCACCTTGCGCTTCCTATTTGATCACGGCTCGTTTGCAGCTTAAAGTTCTTGGTAGAAAATACAGTACTATTTATGCTTATTCAAAAATTCTTTATATTTTTTTGTTTTAGGCTGCTTTTTCGACGAAAATAAGCTATAACTTTTGCGATATCTGTGAGGTTTGCAGTACAGTCTATTTACAATTAATCTAAATAGCTTCCAAACTATGAGAAATATTTTCAGAGTAAGAAAAACCTTTGAAAGTGAAGATTTTACTTCCGATATCCAAATGTTCTCGCAAAATGTCGGAGTATGTAATGTAGATTATCACCGTTTGGGTAACGGTTGGTGTTCAATCTAATTGACATTGACTTATCAGCTATCATTCATCGATTTAGAATTTATTCTTTGTGATTTCTATTGGCGATGTGCTGAAATCGTATTAGAAAAACAAGCCAAGTGACGTACTGTTAGGAAATACGTATACCAAGTACTTTCCACCGCAGTATCACAACCACCACCTATTTTTAGCTTTACAGAAAACTAGACACAAACTGTAAGCAGCAAACTGTTTGGTAGGAAATTCAGCCGTCAGTAATTTTTCATACATATCTCATTTTGCTTTGAGCATTCGTCCTATGAAAATGACAAAGAGATTTCAATTTATAAAATTTATTTGAGCTTTTAATTCTGGTTATTCGGATTTTATATCTTCGATAGCCAATCTGCTAAGTCGATTCGTAGATCCACGTGACTTACCCTTCAGAGATCTTACGATAGCTACTCCGCCCACATGCTCTGTCTAGTTCATGGTGATAAGACCTTATAAATTCGTAGCACAGATCATGTGCGAGGACAAACTGCGCATATTATCTGGACTGAGGCTAGTTTTAATAGGAGAGATGAAGGGAGGTTCTAGGGGTACCATGACGAACACCTCTAACCAATCAGATACTACAATCACCGAACGTCAAGGTTGAGTATTAACCTCGTGTGGCTCGATGACAAGGTGATTCCTCAAAGACTCACGACGATGGAATATGGGAGAAGCATTAGAAATCGAAACTGATATGTGTCCGCTAAGATCTGTATTAAATATAAACTTTGTTTTAACATCAGGTTTTCTTGATTCACTCGATGACTTGCAATTTTTTTTCAACAAGGTACGCCTGGTTTCTGGGCTTGCATGAACCCTATACTCCTGTACTGCACAACACCAAGATAACAAAACCAGATACTTATATGCCCAACATTTTAATAACCGTTAACCCTAGAGACTAAACGTACAGATATCATCTTCTTGACTAGCACTACCGCCTACTAAGTTACGCAAAATGCCATCGTCAATCCTCGTATTTTTCCTTTCGGGATTGATCCCGGACCATCGCCAACGGCCCGTAGTGTTGTTCCATAGTGACGTTAATGCAACTACCAACTACCTACTCACCATAGTCAATCCATTAAAATCGCTCACCCCACCTACATATGAATATTTAAATTTCAAGTAAAACTTTTGGTTCGCCTGGAGTCTTATTATATATATTCGAATCTATCCTCAATTTTAAATGCAAAACATTCATTCTGTTGATCTCTCCCTTTTAAAGAGAGCTCTGTTTATTAATAAAAATTAATTGACTACGTAAAAATTCCTCAATCAATCTTAACAATCACCTAGGGGCCTAACCTTGAACCATAAAACCCTACCAACCCACCGACTAGAGACATCGGATAGTCCTGAAAAACGGTGCTGTCAAAATATTAATCTCGTTAGATGCATGAGAAAACTAAACAGAACAGACATGGCGACAGGTGCTGTGCTATCATACCTCATTCCTAATCTCGTCAATACAAATCCCCGTGTAATTGTATAAGATGGCGCATAAATGATAAAAAAACTAACGAAGAAAAATGGGTTACGCTTTAACCCGCCATCATCAATATCAGACATGCCGATTCAAACCTTTTCGATGTCACCTAATTAAACACTCCATTACCAACCAGAGACCGACGATGACTCGGAAGAGCCCCAAATTACCACTCTCACCCCTATCAGGAGTGATACATCACAACTCCACTTCGCCAGACACTCGGATTTAAATGAAGTTTGGACGAAAACGCAAGAAAAATGAGCCGTACGCATAGCGATACGGTCTACCAAATGGGCATTACCAATGAATTATTGATGAAGCGCAGATGTTCATTATATAAATGGCAAGACATGACTCACATGTAGCTGGAGAAAAAAGCTCAATAATGGGTCTGGTTGCTGCTGCTTCAGTTACCGACTAAATATAAAAGATTGATAATAATAACAAACAATAAAAAATGGACCTCGGTGTCGCCTTGAGTTCGCTGCGTACGTGCAATTATGGGCAATTATTTGAGTTGGACTCTGTGGCATTGCGAAGTACGCGTGTGTCTGTTAACAGCAGGCGGATTGGATGTGGTGTTAATAATGCCGGGATGTCGGTAGCGTTGCGTGAGGCTCGGCCTCTCTTATCACGTGGAGGGATGAAATATGGAGGGGTCTTGTAGTGTGGCTGAGTAACTCTTTCACGCCAATAAAGCCATCGATTGTGGATGAATTGGGATGTGCGTTCTACTGGAAGATGAGGTTCAATGTTTTCCCCGTCCCATCCTTCGTTGTGTACTTTTCCTGTGGTAAGAGTTGGTGTGTCCTATGTTATATAATTATCACTTTCTGTGTTAAAACATAATATGACTTTATGTAGCAAATTCTGTTTACATAGTTAGGATAGATTGTGTGTATATAGTAAGTCTAATGTTACATAAAGCCGACCAATCAGTCTAGCGATTAGAGTGCTGGCTTCTGGATGAAATATGGAGGGGTTTTGCCAGCGTGCTGAATAACTCTCACAACAATAAAGCCATCGATTGTGGATGAATGGGATGTGCGTTCTACTGGAAGATGAGGTTCAATGTTTTCACCGTCCCATCCTTCGTTGTGTACTTTTCCTGTGGTAAGAGTTGGTGTGTCTTATGTTATATAATTATCACTTTCTGTGTTAAAACATCATATGACTTTATGTAGCAAATTCTGTTTACATAGTTAGGATAGATTGTGTGTATATAGTAAGTCTAATGTTACATAAAGCCGACCAATAGTATAGCGATTAGAGTGCTGCCTTCTGGATGAAATATGGAGGGGTTTTGCCAGCGTGCTGAATTACTCTCACAACAATAAAGCCATCGATTGTGGATGAATGGGATGTGCGTTCTACTGGAAGAGGAGGTTCAATGTTTTTCCCGTCCTATCCTTTGCTGTATAGTTATTCCTGTGGTAAGAGATGATGTGTCCTATGTTATAAAATTAGCACTTTCTGTGTTAAAATATCATATGACTTTATGTAGCATATCCTGAAAACAAATTTAGGATAGATTGTGTGAAAGTTAAATAGTAAGTCTAATGTTTCATAGAGCCGACCAATCAGTTTAGCGGTCAGTGGGCTAGCTTCTGGATTGAAAGATTCCTGGTTCGAATTCGGAGTAAGGCATGGATGTTTGTCCGTCTGGAGTGAATGTGTGCCTCTCTATAAGCGATTGTGTCTAGAATGATATATGTATATAGTATGTATGTGAGGTGCAATCTCAACCGACCACCGTAGTGCATCAGACTAATGCAAAGTGGTTCACAATTCCACCCTTGTAGTGCCATAATGTATTAGTTCAATTTTCTTGACATTTGAACAAGAAAAACTACATAGTTACAATAGATCTTAACAGAGCTCTTCCGTAAGTCTAATGTTATATAGTTACGATAGATTGTATGAGAGTTATATAGTAAGTCTAATGTTACATAGTTGTATAGATTGTATGGAGAGAAAAAATAAATTATATAGCAGCCGCGCCCGGGTATGCCGATTTAAATCAAGTGATTTTTATTTAAAAAAATCATGATGTTAAATCAAACTATATATTTATTTATCAAAGTTTAATAGTAACATTGAAAATGAAATAGCCTGGGACTGGATGCCGCATGTTATTTTATACAAATAATTTGTAAAATTTGCCTCTACACAGTACTACACCTATAACGAGCCTGCTTTGACTAACAATAACCGCCTTCCTACTTTGAGAACACTCTAGAGATTGATTTAGATGCAGTGGCACCAACTTGGTGAAATTATTAGGGGCATAAGTAAAACACCACTTGCTTCATATAAGTGCTTTTCGGAACTCTATTTTGTTTACAAATTTTGATCATTACCAAGATTATGGGTGTGTTTGTATTACTTAATCTCTCAAATTGGAGGGATCCAGGTTCCCAACAATATAATCATCAGGTCCCAAGGTATTCAGGACATTACGCGCTTTTAACAAATATGCAGTGATTAAATCTTGCCTAATAAATGAGATTAAAACACTGCACGTTTGATTGATCATATTTGTAATATTTATCCCTTATGTTTGAGTGTCTTTGGCCCTAGCAATAAAATACAGGAAGGTTGGGCCCCATGACATGACATGTTTTTCCAATAATTTAATTGGTTGCACAATGGAAATATTTTTCTCTCTCGTTTGAGGTAGGGTCTAAGTGTTTCGAAAACCTAGGAGGTGGTGCCCTTGTTGATATGCCTGTAATTATGAAAATTCAAATGAAAGGAGATAATGGTTTTGGTTTCCTCTTTGAGAAAACGTATCCCAAATTATTCCTTTAGAAAGGAGAAAACTCAGATTTTAGTGTTTCTGTAGAAATCAAAGAACCATTCATAATGCCATCTTGCCACCACAGCTACTTCTTTATTTGTAGAAAGAAATTTCAATTATAAATTACAGTTTTTACGGTTGAAAAAAGTTGTGTAACGGAAAGGCCATAAAATTTAAATTTACTCACAACCTATTAAAATATTATTATGGATTTGTATCACAAAATAGAATTCAAATGAAAGAATAAAGGCAACAAGGCTCTAGGCAATTTTAATTGTTTTAATCTTTCAAAAATTTATCCTGCTATATTTCCTAAACCATCATACATATATTAATGTTTAACATAAATCAATACTATCTGGAAACTACACCATCGATTTTCTTGTCTCATGTCCAGCAAGTTGAAACTTACAGACAACGACGAATTAAAATCATAAAAATCTGATTTAAATTAAATAAATCTAATCTTTTTATAATCATTTTTTCATACCTTGGCAGTTGGCAGTACTGACTGAGAATTTTCAAGGTCGCAAAAGGTTGGAAACTATAAAACCAAACATTTCAATTCAAAAACTGGTTGTGATAAGCAGAAAATTATTAACCATAATATAACCAAAGGAACTTGATATTTAGGAATAGGGAAGGTAAATCCAAATTAGAATCGTTTCAGTGTATTGTTAACGAAAAAATTCTGATTTTTTTTATAAAACTAAATCATCCTTCAAGTTTCCCATACCCTGAAAATAGGCTGAATCCTATTCCAGAAGCCATTTAAGATCTTTTTCTAGTTGTTGAAGGGAAAGTTTGAACCGAACTATCCAATAGTTAATCACAATTCAATGACATCTGAGAACTGTCGCATGGTCGGCTATGCGCGTTTCGCACCTTTTGATCGTCTCTAACCGCAGTGACAGATGACAGCACTTTCGGCTCCACTGACTTCACTGACACTAAGCGAACACGGAGCTGTGATGTGGATCATCCGGCAATCGTCCACGAACTGGGCATTACAATGACACTCGTGGGACGAAGAAAGGACATTATTTAAAGAGGATGCTTTGCTTTCACTGATCAGGATTGAACCTTTCACTTGTTTCCTTTCACAATAACTCAATTGAGCTAATCAAATTTTACCAGTAACTCAGTGTTAGGTTTCGGTACAAGGTTATATAGGAAGTTACTAAAGTCTTTGAGTTCCAGACTAGTTAAAAATACCTATGGTTACACTACCCGTATTCAATGTATACCAGTTAATTCAATGGTTACACCAAATGAACACGGAGCTGTGTTGTGAATTCTCCAGCAATCGTCCACGAACTGAGCATCACAATGACATTCGTGGGACATAGAATAGACATTATTAAAATAGGTTGCTTTGTTTTCACTAATCAGGATTAACCCTTTCACTTGCTTCTTTTCCCAATAGCTCAATTGAGCTAATCATGTTTTACCAGTAACTCAGTGTTAGTTTCGGTACAAGGTTATATAGGAAGTTACTAAAATCTTTGAGTTTCAGACTAGTTAATATCTATGGTTACTACTAGTATTCAATGTATACTGGTTAATTCAATGGTTACACCAAGTGAACACGGAAATGTGTTGTGGATTCTCCGGTAATCGTCCACGAACTGAGCATCACAATGATATTCGTGGGACGTAGAAAGGCATTAAAATAGGTTGCTTTTTTTCACTAATCAGAATTAAACCTTTCACTTCTTTTCTTTCCCAATAACTCAATTTAGCTAACATCTTTTACTAGTAACTCAATGTTAGTTTCGGTACAAGGTCATGAAGGAAGTTACTGAAGTTTGAGTTACTACAGGTACTCGTCACTTATTCACGTTTCACTCATTTCACGTTTTATCGATTTTTATTTTTTGGCACCTGATTTTTTTTGAGTGATGGGATGTTGAGTTTCTACGGACTATACGCTACAGGGTTTAAGTGCAGAGTTACTATGCTTTTGTAGTGGTATCGGTCTACGTATGCAAGTTATTCGCGTGGCTCTGGCAACGGATCAAAGTAAACTAGCTCTTTCTTTGAATCGTGCTGCGCTATTGAATTTTTAATGAATTTTCATTAACTTTGTTTTACCTGCCTCGTTATTCATTGAGCCAGCCGACATATTCATATGGCTGAGAATTAACACCTACGCAGCCATAAAAAACGTTTGAAACCTAGACACATTAGTAGTCCTGTCCGAAGGTAAAAATTGTCAACCGAAAAAGATTATATTCTTCTGCAATCACGCATGTCATCATATTCCGCAACTAACTCCTTTCCTCGAAATCTAAACCCACTTTTTGTCCAACTCCGCACGAAACGTAAAAGCATGTCCTTTAAGAAAGCAAAGAAAAATCCCAAGAACCGAGATTAAAAAATAGCTTTCAATTTCCAACCGGCCATTATATATTCCGCCGAATTCCACAAGAAGGAGGAAGTTAATTCCTTTTAAAATGCACATAAATGTGCATAATGTCCGACCGAATAAATATTTAGAGCTTGTTTATATTCATTGAGTTTATCCCACAAACTACTCAACGGGGAGCTTAGGGATGATATATCTGTATGCGCGCACACAAGGAATTCCTTCCCTTTAAATACAAAGGGAAATTTCCTTTTTATCCATGTTTATAACAGCGTAAATATTTTAAAGCGTCGTGTATCATTTGGATGCCGAAATAGCGAGATTTTGTTTTTCCTGGAGGAAAAAACGGGAGAAGCGCATTTTTTTGCGTGTTCTTTTATTCCGGTGGGGGCTTTGGAAGAAGTGTGTATATTTTGTTGCGCTTTGGAATCCATGAGTGGTTTTTAAGGATCCCGTTAAAAGCCTCGGCTCCGTCAGTAAATGTTGTTATTTAACCCTTCGCATTCGGTGGTGAAAGAAAAGAGGTTCGGATAATTTGTTTATTTGCTATTTCACTTTGCTGTTAATGCGCATTTGCTCGGCGATGGTTTTGTTGTTGGAAAGGGGTTTTCGAATTGGTAAAAGTAAAGAATCGGGGAGGGGGGGGTGAAGTCCGTGGAGAAAAATGAGAAATAAAACACGCTTCGAATTTTAAAACTTTACCCTGTTTTCCATAGTATTACATCAAGTCTTTTACAAAAGTCTTAATGCCATTCGTGCTTTTTGGGTAAGTGCAAAGAAATATTGGACATTTATTCTTATCGCTATAATTTTTCTTCTGAGTATTCCATCATGGTTTTTACAGAGGTCCTTCAGTATTCCATTATGTCTTTTAGAAAGGTCCTAAAGCCATTCTTTATTCCGTTAGGTTTTGGAAGGAATGTGTATGTTTTGTTGCGTATTAAGGGGTAAGTTTGCAAAGACTGGACCTTTATTCTTACCATTACATTTTTTCTCTTAGACAATCTTTCATGTCTCTTAGAGGTTCTAATGCCATTCGTGCATTTTGGGTAAGTGTGCAAAGAAATATTGGGCATTTATTCTTATCGATATAATTTTTCTTCTGAGTATTCCATCATGGTTTTTACAGAGGTCGTTCAGTATTCCATTATGTCTTTTAGAAAGGTCCTAAAGCCATTCTTTATTCCGTTAGGTTTTGGAAGGAATGTGTATGTTTTGTTGCGTATTAAGGGGTAAGTTTGCAACGACTGTACCTTTATTCTTACCATTACATTTTTTCTTCTACGTAATCCTTCATGTCTTTTACAGAGATCCTAATGACATTCGTGCATTTTGGGTAAGTGTGCAAAAGGTTTTGCACATTTATTCCTTACAGTTATATTTTCCCCTTCAGTATTACATCATGTCTTTTACAGGGACCCTAATTCTATTCTTTATTATAGTAGGGCTTTGGAAAGAGCGTGTATATTTTGTTCATCTTAAGGGGTAAGTATGAAAAGACTGGACAAGTTATTCTTACAGTATAATTTTTTCTCCTCACTACTCCTTTATGTCTCTTACTGAGGTTCTGATGCCATTCTTTATTAAGGTAGGGCTTTGAAAAAAGTGTGTATATGTTGTTGCTCTTTGGAATCCATGAATGGTTTTTAAGGATCCCGTTAAAAGCTTCGGCTTCTTTGGTAATTGCTATTCAGCCCTTCGCATTCGGCGATGAAAGAAAAGGTGTTCGGATAATTTGTTTATTTGCTATTTTACTTTGCTGTTAATGTGCACTTTTGTTTGGCAATGTTTTTCTTTTCGAAATAGTAAACATAAAGTGAAGAGGTGAAGTGGTAAAGTCCGTTAAGAAAAATGAGAAGTAAAACACAGAATGATTCTGCTTGAATTTTTAAAACCTTACTCTGTCCTCCACAGTATTCCATCATGTCTCTTACATTTTTATACTTGGGATAAGTGCATAAAGATTGGACATTTATTCTTGTTTTCTCTGGTCATTAACAAAACTGACCAGATCTTGATGGAACAGGTATCTTTTCATTGGCAAAATTGGTCAGATCTTGATGGACGAGATATCTCATCGAAACCACTTGAAAGGTTAAGAGGTCCTAATACCATTTGTGCACTTGAGATGAGTACATAAAGATTGGACATTTATTCTTGTTTTCTCCTCAGTATTCCATTATATCTTTAACAGAGGTCCAAATGCCATTTGTGCACTTTGGATAAGTGTATGAAGATTGGACATGTGTATTGCCTTACGCTATTTGTTTTCTCCTCAATATTCCATCATGTCTTTTACAAAGATCTAGCTACTTTTGAGTTGGTACGAGTATCCCACGTTGAGAAACGAAAGGGGTTCACATGTATATATATCCTTTCAGGCACTTGCAGTCTTGCCTGCAAGATTTCTAACCAGTTTTAACCTTCCTTTCCAAAGAAATTTTTCTATAATTTTTCTAACAAAGGTGTGGTTGTCATGTGAGCCAGGGTCACGAGCAATACCACACTACTCGAAAATCTCATGACGCTTAAAGGGTTTAGGAATAGGAATGGCAGCTCTGTGGAACCAAGAGTGGTTTTTAACCCTCTAAGGGTCATGAGGTTTCCGATTTGTGTGGTATTGCTTGTACCCCACAACATATATTACAATCACTTCTATTAGTTGGAAGAATCCTTGAGAAAAATCTGTCAGAGGCATTCTCTGTCAAACTAAATGTATTTGACCATAGTATTTCTGCAGCAGAACTCTGTGCCAGGGTCACGAGCAATACCACACTACTCGAAAATCTCATGACGCTTAAAGGGTTTAGGAATAGGAATGGCAGCTCTGTGGAACCAAGAGTGGTTTTTAACCCTCTAAGGGTCACGAGGTTTCCGATTTGTGTGGTATTGCTTGTACCCCACAACATATATTACAATCATTTCTGTTGGTTGGAAGAATCCTTGAGAAAAATCTGTCAGAGGTCAAGCTGGTCATCTGTCTCTGTCAAGCTAAATGTATTTGACCATAGTATTTCTGCAGCAGAACGTGTTTTCAGTGCATATTCCGGACGTGACACGTCATTTGGCTTGGTTACAGACTACGATTTCAACACTCGCCAGTAAAAATTCCGAAAGGTGAATAGTTGATCGGGCCAACGCCAATTAAAAAAGACGCCAAACGTCATCATAACAGCGATTAACTAAATTTTAAGGAATCCTGAGAAAGTATTTGGTTAGCGGAAGTGAAATTTTCACTTTTCATCCGGTTTGTTGTTTACACGGAAAATCTCTTTTATTGGTAACTAAAGTCAAACGTGGTTAGATATCATGTAGGGAAGAACTGCAGGTTGCGGAAAGCATGTACGAGTACGCATATACGAGTGAATATGTACCTAAGTACGAGTGAACCTCTCATAGAAGGAATTCTCGACATGGGGTACGCGTACCCCTTGGGGTTAAACGATAAAATTTTTGGTTGTAGACTATGAGAGTCCCAAAGTCGCCAGATCTAATAATGTCTGTATACCACGAGAACTGCTCCAGTCACAAAGTCCTCTGTGGTCGCTATGTAGGGACAGTGCTCTTTCATTTTGAGTGTGAAGTGGTGGACAGGGCTCATTCATTTCCAGTGTTGAGTGGCGGTTGCTATACAGGGACAGGGCTGACTCATTTCGAGTGTGGGCGTTGCCGGTCGCGATATAGCGTCAGGGCTCATTCATTTTGAGTTTGGGGTGGCGGTCGTTATATAAGAACAGGGTTCGTTCATTTTGAGTGTTGAGTGGCGATCGCTATATAGGGACATAGTTGGCTCATTTTGAGTGTGGGGGTTGATGGCTGCTATATAGGGATAGGGTTAGTTCATTTTCAGTGTTGAGTGGCGGTCGCTATATAGGGACAGGGTTACTTCATTTTGAGTGTGGTGGTCGCTATACAGGGACAGGGTTACTTCATTTTGAGTGTGTGGTGGTCGCTATATAGGGACAGGGCTGCTTCATTTTGAGTATGTGGTGGTCGCAATATAGGGACAGGGCTGTTTCATTTTGAGTATGGTGGTCGCTATATAGGGACAGGGCTGTTTCATTTTGAGTATGTGGTGGTCGCTATATAGGGACAGGGTTACTTCATTTTGAGTGTGGTGGTCGCTATATAGGGACAGTGTTACTTCATTTTGAGTGTGTGGTGGTCGCTATATAGGGACAGGGTTACTTCATTTTGAGTGTGTGGTGGTCGCTATATAGGGACATAGTTGGCTCATTTTGAGTGTGGGGGTTGATGGCTGCTATATAGGGATAGGGTTAGTTCATTTTCAGTGTTGAGTGGCGGTCGCTATATAGGGACAGGGTTACTTCATTTTGAGTGTGTGGTGGTCGCTATATAGGGACAGGGTTACTTCATTTTGAGTGTGTGGTGGTCGCTATATAGGGACATAGTTGGCTCATTTTGAGTGTGGGGGTTGATGGCTGCTATATAGGGATAGGGTTAGTTCATTTTCAGTGTTGAGTGGCGGTCGCTATATAGGGACAGGGTTACTTCATTTTGAGTGTGGTGGTCGCTATACAGGGACAGGGTTACTTCATTTTGAGTGTGTGGTGGTCGCTATATAGGGACAGGGCTGCTTCATTTTGAGTATGTGGTGGTCGCAATATAGGGACAGGGCTGTTTCATTTTGAGTATGGTGGTCGCTATATAGGGACAGGGCTGTTTCATTTTGAGTATGTGGTGGTCGCTATATAGGGACAGGGTTACTTCATTTTGAGTGTGGTGGTCGCTATATAGGGACAGTGTTACTTCATTTTGAGTGTGTGGTGGTCGCTATATAGGGACAGGGTTACTTCATTTTGAGTGTGTGGTGGTCGCTATATAGGGACAGGGCTGCTTCATTTTGAGTATGTGGTGGTCGCAATATAGGGACAGGGCTGTTTCATTTTGAGTATGGTGGTCGCTATATAGGGACAGGGCTGTTTCATTTTGAGTATGTGGTGGTCGCTATATAGGGACAGGGTTACTTCATTTTGAGTGTGGTGGTCGCTATATAGGGACAGTGTTACTTCATTTTGAGTGTGTGGTGGTCGCTATATAGGGACAGGGTTACTTCATTTTGAGTGTGGTGGTCGCTATATAGGGACAGTGTTACTTCATTTTGAGTGTGTGGTGGTCGCTATATAGGGACAGGGTTACTTCATTTTGAGTGTGGTGGTCGCTATATAGGGACAGTGTTACTTCATTTTGAGTGTGTGGTGGTCGCTATATAGGGACAGGGTTACTTCATTTTGAGTGTGTGGTGGTCGCTATATAGGGACAGGGCTGCTTCATTTTGAGTATGTGGTGGTCGCAATATAGGGACAGGACTGTTTCATTTTGAGTATGGTGGTCGCTATATAGGGACAGGGCTGTTTCATTTTGAGTATGTGGTGGTCGCTATATAGGGACAGGGTTACTTCATTTTGAGTGTGTGGTGGTCGCTATATAGGGACAGGGTTACTTCATTTTGAGTGTGTGGTGGTCGCTATATAGGGACAGGGCTGCTTCATTTTGAGTATGTGGTGGTCGCAATATAGGGACAAGGCTGTTTCATTTTGAGTATGGTGGTCGCTATATAGGGACAGGGCTGTTTCATTTTGAGTATGTGGTGGTCGCTATATAGGGACAGGGTTACTTCATTTTGAGTGTGTGGTGGTCGCTATATAGGGACAGGGCTGCTTCATTTTGAGTATGGTTTAATTATGAATACCTTAATTTTATTTTGTACATGTTTGATACATATATTTTGTGCATACAAAATTTAATGTTTATATATAAATGTTTTACTTCATGCCCTTTGTTATACTATAACGAAAGTTTCATTCATCTATGCAAGGGATAAGCTAGTTGCAAAACATTTCACTTAATTTAACCCATTACATTTATTCATACTTTTCGTAAAAATGATAAATTTGATGACCGCGCAAAACTTAGTTTAATTAAATGAATATTCGACACTGCTTTTATTTTCATTTCAGATTGATGTGCATATTGATAAAAAGCAATTACCTTGCGTGGGCAAAGTTTCTAGAACACTAGCTATTAAAAAACCGAAAACGCAACAGCAAAAGTGTTTACATTTTGAATTAATTAAAAACCATTCACGTGTGGGAAACATTGTTATTAAAAAGTATTCCATTACTTGAGTCACGAAGTTTTGCGACGAAAGAGAATTTGAAAGACATTTTTGCTTTTGCATTGGATTACAAAGCTTTCATTAAAACACACAGAACAAGAGCAAAAAAATCCCTGATATGATTAAGGGGAATTTTAAATAACAGTATATGTAAATTCTAGATGGGATTTCATTTCTATTTTAAAACAGCGAGAACATAAAAAAACGCGATCAGCCAACTTTGAAATTGCTATTGTTTATATGCGTCCATTGGCAATGGTGCATGGAGATTCTCAAGGTGGAGGTGCACTTCGTCTGTCTGTTGAAACAGAATTGTTTTCCCAGTGCTATGGGAAAACCGTTTCTGAAAACAACTGGTCCTTAATGAAGAAGGTTCTTTTGAAGAAAGAAGGTCGAAATGCATGAGTTGATGAGAAAAGAATCATCAAAATCAATTCAGAATACAGAGTTTTTATTGAGTTTGTTTAGATTAAGTTGAGTTTATTTTGTTCATTCTGTTCTGCTTGTGACTGGACCTTGATCAAAGTTAATGAGTAAATTGAATAAAACGTTTGAAATTAGTTCGCGTGGTATAGTTTTGATCTTCAGGCGATTATTTTAATTTATTTTGTTTGCGGATTTTAAATGTTTGAAATGTAATTGACTTGTTTTTAACCCCCAAAGTGATTCTGATGAGATATCTCGCCCATCAAGATCTGACCAATTTTGCGGCTCAGGTGTTGACCTCGTCATCTGACCGTGGTTCAAAAGCGTTGTCCTTGATCTTTCTCTCAGGGATGGATTCCGGACCGTCTCCAATTGCCCGTTGTGTTGTTCCAGTGAGACGTTAACTAACTAAATGCCTGGCCAATTTTACTAATGACGGAATATCTCATTAAAATATTGCCATTTTTTATAATGACGAGATCAAGATGGTCAGTTTTTCTAATGACGAGATATCTCGTTCAAACAGCCACCAGGAGGGTTAAAATAAGCTGAAAACATGACAACACACCGAAATACACACTGGCCTTTATAAATTAAGGAAAAAATGCAGAAATAGGTATTACTCAAAACTATTTAACTGATTTGAATGAAACTTGGAGAAAATCCTTGTCGGAGAAATCCGTTGTGCTGCTCCAGTAAAAACCTACCTTGTCTGACAAATCATCGATCCGTCGACCACAGGACTTAAAGCTGTCACTAAATATCATCTATAAGTTAAAAAAATTACTAGCGCCATTGTCACGTTCCCGGTAAGCCCGGAGTTACTACGAGTTGAAGTGGATCGTACAATTATATCGCGACAACTGCTAATGATAAGAAATGTTTCTTTGTCAAAATTAGTATATCGCGAATGCAAGCCTAAGATATCGAATATGCTGCCTGTCGTATGAGCGCACAGACGAAGAAAAAGAGACAGTGCTTAGATGGTGATTTTGTGTAACGGTTGTGTTTTTCTCGTGCTTCTGTGTAATTTTTGTTTTGTTCTTTTGTTCAGATATAGAATTTTAAAAAATTCTGGAAATTGTCTTATGTTCTTAAGCGGTTTTTTAGAATTTCCAGTTTCAGAGAGTTCGTCATCGGAAGGACGGCTCCGCATTCCAATCAATGAAGTAAGACAATAAATTCAACGATGTAGGTTTCTCCACTTGATATTGTTTCTACAAGTATGAATATTTGACCTGCACTATCATCTTGGCTGATACATCTCACAGCATTCATAACCGTGCCAAATTAGAGTTGATTCAAGTATAATCTGAAGCTAACCCAACTGCTGGGGAAACAGAGGTGCTAATTTGTATGTCTGATGCAGCAAAAACTCTCCAGCGAAGTCGAGTAGTGAAACTAGACAATAATAAAAATGCTTGTTAGAAAAATGTTGGGAAAATATTTCTGTTTTGTAGTGATGACAAGCGGCAATTTACTATAAGTACGAATTTTTAATCGTTCCCAGTGTCACAACTTGTCGGTGAGCGGTATATATTATACTTAGTCATGGCCTCTACGAGAATGAGGCAGCAATTAAACCGGGCCATCCATTCTAAGAGACCTCAAATTTGCATTTTCGACATTAACTTTAAAATTAATTAATTTCATGTTTCATTTTACTGTGAGATTCAGAAATGGAAGTGGTCCGGGTTCGTTTTCATCTTTGTGGAACCTGCTCTTAGTTTATTTTTAGTAAAAGTAGCCCAGTGGGTTTATTCACTGTGCTAGCAACCTGTGAGTTCTAGGCAACACAGGCTCGGTTCTTGTAACTTACTCTGGGGGCAATTTTCTTTTCTGTGCCAATAAGAATTTTCTTGTGTGTATATTTCCATTTACTTGACGTCGTCTGTCTTGTGTTTGGCGCAGCTTGGCCAAATACCCTTTGAGCCATAAAATCCCAACCCACCGTCAAGTATAACCATGGTTTATCGAGTGTAGTGGAAGTTCAGCATACAAAAAATGTTTTTGAAGTCACAACTTCGAAGTACCGGGGTATTAAAAAAATACTGTGTACAGTTCTGCTGAAACACCACAAAAATTTAATAGTCAAGTCATTCTGGTGTCATCCTATGTGGTCCTATGTGGTATGTTTGATTGAAACAAAATCAAAAGGAAATAATGTACCCAAAAAGATAAGCAATCCCATAAGGAATGCCGGGTAACAGCAGAAACCATAGGAAAGGATTGTGACAATGGTCTAAAATGATTTTTTACACACACAACACTACCAGAGAAGGAAACTCCACATACAGAAACACAAAAATCGTGGATTTGCCTTCGTCTAGCAAGTGTTTCCAGTGGGTGGAAATCGATTCAGATTGAATAACAACGACTTAAATTATTAGAATGACGACTCTTCCGTCTGGTTGTTCCAGTAATATGAGAAAAGGTGGTTTGTAGGGTCGGATTTCATGGCACAAGGGCTATATTTCGCAAAGTGCACCAAACAGCGTCAAGTAAATGAATGTACGCACACAAGGAAACCTTTGCTGACACAGGAGAGAGAAATACACCCAAGGTAGAACGGAACCTGCGCCGCCTACAATTCGCAGGTTGGGCAAACCCATTGTGCCATGGCGTTCCCATTTAAGGCGGTGGAAGTTCGGCTAACAAAAAAGGTTTTGAAGCCTTACCTCAAATTTACCGGAATATTTAAAAGAAAGAACTGTGTATATTTCTTCTGAAACAGCACAGAAATACAAAAGTCATTCTTGTGTCGCCTGATGTGGTTCACGTACCCAGCAACGCTTGCTTGTTACTCTACTTTCTTAAAACAAAATCAAAAAGGAAATACTGGACCCATAAAAATAAGCAATCACATAAGGAATGCTAAAGCAGCAGAAACCATCGGAAAGAATTGTGACAATGGTCCAAAATCATTTCTTTTATTGCCAGAAAAGGAAATACCAGAGACAGAAACACAGAAATCACAGATTTTCCCTTCGTCCTCCAGCAACTGACTCCAGTGGGCGAAAGTCGATTCAGATTGATTAACAGCGTCGTAAATGATTAGAATGACGACTCCGCCGTCTGGGAGCTGCAGTGAAATGAGACAGGGTGGACTGAATTTGTGGACCCCGCTGTGCAACAAGATAACACAAATAATTGCGTCTGCTAATAAAACGGTTTATCTTTGCATTCAGATTCGTGCGAGACAAGGGAAGTCAATAGACATAAAAAGTGGTGCTATGAACTTAGTGGACCGTTCAGGTTGATTGCTGTAACCTTTTGACTTTTGCGAACCCCCCAGCTTGACGTAGACCATAGCCTTCCAAAGTGGGCTCTAAAAGAATCTCGGGGACAATGCTGGCCCCAGGGCATTGGCATTGAGGCGCAAGAGTGGGTCAATAGATGCTGAAAAAAATTTGTCACCTAAAACTTTTTAACCCTCCTGGTCTTGACGTTCTATCTCGTCATCAACAAAACTGAGTAGGCTTAATAGACGATATATCTCGCCATTAGAAAAAAAGCATACCAGATCTTGATCAATTCCTTCAATAAATTGTATTAAAAAAGAACAGTTGCAGGAATTTCGTATAATTAAACGAAGATGCCGATTAAATTATCTGAGGTAATGTGAACTGAAGCCACCTCGGATAACCAGCTATGAACGTACTATGACACAAAACAAACGATACAAAATGCAGAAAGTATTTACCGTAGTAGATGTTACTTCATCTGAAACTATAATGAAGAATAATCTATAATCAGATTTTTGTGTCATAGTATTTATTTATTGTGATAATTTTACACTAAACCTAGATGTGAGTTACGTACCTTTTAAACTCTCTTGAAAAAGTCCTTGATCCTCCTGGTGGTTTTTTAGACGAGGTATCTCGTCATTAGCCAAATCATTTGCAGATCTGATGTACAAGATATGTCTTCATAGAAAAAATTGACCGGATCTTGATCCCGTCATCATAAAAAGTCGGCAATATCTTGATGACAAGATATCTCGTCATTAGCAAAGTTGGTCAGATCTTGAAGGATGAGATATCTCGTCGAAACCACCTGGAGGATTAAGTACACTCATCCCCATGACCACGCAGGCATACTGACCAGTGATATATTCTTTTTGATTCTTTTAAGCAAAATAAGGAACCGACTGCAAATAGTTGTCCTGTGAAGATTTAATGTTGCTGATATATATGTGTTAGAATGACAAAAGTAATTCTAAAACATTAACTACAAAACGACAAGTTGAGATGTATAAAACGCAAACGATCTCCACTAATAATTCAACTGAGTTGACAATCTGCTTTATATATTACTGTAATATAAGTAACTGTTGAATGGTAGTAAGTTCCCCTTATATATTTACAAAATATCGATTACTCAAAGCGAAATGAAAAAAAAACGAAGTAACGAATAACGGCGAATGAAAAATTAACATTTTTGCCTCTTTTGCATTGAGTAGTAATTAAATACATCATATCGCCGACTCCTGCATCATCAGTGGAGATAATGTCTTTATAAATGGGTTATTTCTTACAACCTACCTCATACTTATCTACACTTATTGCTGTTGGTTTTTCACGGCGAGTTCGATTTCTTGGGTGCATTTAATGACCTTTGCAATTATTGCTCTGCGAGACTTATTCAAACTAATGACGGTTGTTTACACGAAATTGCTGCAGGTGATCGTTAATTTTGAACCCCAGTTCTATTAAAAGTAAGTGAAAATGTTGCATGTTGTAATATTTATGTAACATTTGTGAGGCCAAATTTATTTCTGATATACCAATGATGGTTGAAAATTCTACATGAATACGTTTTCTAGAAGATTCTAATAGAACTATTTCATGTCTAACTACCATTCCAATTATGATAGTCTTTCTTCAAATTTGTTTTTCAAATGTGAACTGCTTGCGTTTTAAGTATGGGAACCATGAAGAGAAAAATCATTCTGTGCGCCATTATCAAGTTTATTTTTTCTAACCTCCTCTTCCTTGGACATTACGGGGGCCACTGCGGCACTATGGGTTTGCTCACTGTTTTTAGCTACCTGCGAGTTGTATGCGATTCAGGATCGATACCTGCATCTTACCTGGGTCTATTTCTCTCTTCTGTGTCAATAAGACTCCTTGAATGTGTCTGTCCGTTACTTGACTGGCTCAACTTGACCAAATATGACCCATGCGCCATAAAAAAAACAATTAACCATTACAGGACGTTGTCTTGTATTATTTGGCACAGTTCGGTCAAATATGCTCTTGCACTATAAATCCCAAACAACTTTGGACATTACAACCATTGCTTCCGCAAGAAACTGGAGGATTCTGCATATTTTAGATCAAGTTGGCGAGAAACCAAAGTATTCCAAGCTAATGCGAAAGATGGCAACTATCGTCTCTATCTCGCGAAACTCGTTATCGAAGTGTCTCTGTAAGTCTTAAAATATCGAAAAACGTGTGGACGTGCCATCCATATATAGCTCTATATACGAACTGGATTATGCAATGTAACCAGCTCTGGTTACATTGCATATTCCAGTTCGTTAGTGAGAAGGGCATGAGAACATGGGCAAGCGTTACGATTCGCCTGCTTGTGAGCTGTTCGCAAGTTCTAAACGTGGACTTCACGACGTGTTACACGGTAATTGTGGATGTATCATCCACGTATGAAGCTTGGCACATTACATGTTACAGTTCGCTGGTTAGTACCATGCTCGACGTAATGAGAACAGGGAAATGGTACATCATGCTAAAACGTTGGGATAGTTGATTTAAGGTTGCACTGGAGCAACACGACGGACTATTGGCGACGATGATATATCTTTCTCTTCGGGATTCATCCCGAAGAGAAAAATCCAAGGACAGCACCTCGTAGTTTTGAATTACAGTCAGATGACGAGGTCAACACTTGAGCTGGCACCCCATTTTCCAAACTTCCACACCAAGCCAACCTGAGGACATTTGAGGCCACGATAGATTTAACGTGCACCAGCCCACGCATACACGGCGGCCTTTGGTTGGACCGAGTTTTGACTCGTAACCCTCAGGTCCACTACTCTTCCAACCGGGCTACCATGGCCCCGCGGAAACTTTAGGATTCGTGAGCTGTTCGCGAGCCCGCTCTTGAAATGAACTGTTCGTAACGTACAATTCGACTGTGGACATATCATCCACATATGAAGCTGGGAACATTACATGCTGCAGTTCGCTAATAGTACGCGGCTCAAGGTAATGAGAACAGGAGAAATGATACATCAAGCGAAAACGTTGGCTCGTGAACGTTGGCAGTGTCGGAAGCCCACTCTGGAAATCGACTGTTCATGACGCTTTGCATGAACGTATCATCCACATATGAAGCTGACCACATTACGTGTTACAGTTCGCTAGTGAGTAAGCAGTTCAAGGTAATGAGAACAAGGGAATTTGTACATCATACGAAAGTGTTGGTATTCGTCTATACGTGAGGTGTTCGCGAGTACTCTCTGGAAGTGGATTGTTCCTGTCGTTTTACAAGGTGAATATGGAGACATCATCATCCACATATGAAGCTGGGCAGATCACATGTTACAGTTCGCTAGTGAGTAAGCAGTTCAAGGTAATGAGAACATAGAAAACAGTACATCATGGGAAAACCTTGGGAAAGAGCTACAGATGATTCCAGCCATTATTTATGTTGCATATCTTACAAAACATTCTCCAACCGACAGACCTTGACTACAGTCGGTACTCCTTATCTGCAAAAGCTCCAATGTCACGTTTTCGGTCATCGTCAAATCAGAGGCAAAAGTGTCCCACTTTGGGTGACTTCTTCTAAAGAATGTCCGCCTCTCCCTTATCTGGGGACATTCATTTAGCTGGAGATGTCAACAGATTCCGTTTTCTGAGAATTTCGTTTCTTTCCACGATTCCGACAAAGATTGATCTGTCCGCCGCTTTCACGATATCGTTGGATCTTCCTTGATCGCTCTATTACGAACAGTTGTCTCATTAGAAAGCAAATGGGGACTCCGCCGCTGAATATAAATGTCGGGGTAATGCCGGTATTTGTCTTGCGATTTCCAGATTTTGGTGGTGAAAAAAGGTGGCTCTGATTTTAGGAGATAACGGTTATCTCTTAGCAGAGAGTTAAATCCTTAATTAGTCAGAGTGTCTTGACAAACTGGGGTTATCAAGGACGAGAGGAATCTTTTTATCGAGGGTTTAACGTTCGAGATTGGAAAATATTAAAAGTTTAATTAAGGGAAGGAAGTATATAGATTTTAGATACATCTAAACTTAACTAAAGTTACTAATTCTCGAGTATTTTTAGTGTGAATTCAGCTTCTTCGAAGCAACCATTTTTATTAATAGACCTAGGCGATTTTACTTCCTATCCTTTAGTTTCTTTGATTATTCCCACATTGAAAAAAATTTATAACGATATATTTTAAAAGGTTGTATGAATTTTGGATTAAAGTATTACAATTTTACTAACATATTATCTAATTTAATTACACGTGCGCACCATTATTCTAAGCACGTTTTTAATAGATATATGGAAATTTGGTTCCACCGAGCTGGATATTGAATAATTTTATCACTTTGTTTTTATCATTTTTATTAGTCATATTTAAGCTTTTTTTGTCTATGTAAGTATCCATTTGTAGTTAAGTCAAAAACATTAAAAAAGTGCAAATTGCGAGGGAACACTTAAAAGCAACCTATGCACAAACACATTGGAGGGTAGGTAAGTCGTACCGTAGAATAGTGTAGCTCCGGTAAGAAAGTAGATGACCTTGGAGAAGTTTCTACAGTAGTGGTAAAAGTAACGAGGCAAAAGGGGTGCCATAAGCAAAATCATGTATGGCAATCGCAATGGATGATTGTTTATTTCGCCAATTCTTTAATCGCTGATATCGCTTCTGGCATTGGAGCTAGAATGCGCTCTAAAGATATCAATCCTGGAAACGCATTGTTTGCGTTTAACCTGCCTCCTAAATTAGCACGTAAACTCGTTCAAAACCACGTGACTGAAATGCCAAGTTTTCGGAACCGGAGAACGAAAGGGGGAAAATGTGGAACTTTTTTGTTTTGTAATGTGCAGTTTTTGCATTTAATATGTTTAATAAGTTGCTTACGTTTTCATTTTTAAATAATAAAGTTTTATGAGAATGCAAAGAAAAATGAATAATATTTGGTCAAATTAAGCATCGAATACTTGTGGTACGTATTTGTCACGTGAGCCCTGTCATCTCTACTCTCTATTCCTTCTTCTGCTCTTTCAACTCTCTCTCTCTCTATATATATACACGTAATATATATATCTTTCTTTACTCTCTCTTTTCCTCTATGCTTTTTCTCCTCTTTATACTTTCTTTCTCTACTCTTCATCCAACTCTGTTTCTCTATTCTCTTTCTCTATTCTCTTTCTCTATTCTCTTTCTCTATTCTCTTTCTCTATTCTCTTTCTCTATTCTCTTTCTCTATTCTCTTTCTCTATTCTCTTTCTCTATTCTCTTTCTCTATTCCCTTTCTCTATTCTCTTTCTCTATTCTCTATTTTCTTACTAAGTAAATTAACGTTTCATAGTCCGAAAATTTTTGTTTCTGGACTATCTATTGAAATTTTACTATTTAATTTTTAGCCATGCCTTGAAAAATACAGATAATGTTTTATAACCACGAATAGCGATTCCCATATGTATCATATTATGTGAGTTCCAAATTCAGAATTTTCTTTCTCTAGTAAAATGTGATTGTTATTTGAAAAATTATTTCGACATAGTTCCATTATTTTTCATAAAGCATATTATCATTTATTCAATACCCGACAATTCAATAGGATACACAAGACGAAAATATTTACTCGTTATACATAAAATTGAGCGAGGAATTATACATAACTTAAAAATTTATATCTCAAAAACCAGGTTAATTTTTTCAAATTCATCAGATGTAAAACAGACGCGATTGCTTCAATTTTTTCGAGAACAGAAACTCTTCAGGGGAAATATACTGAAAATAAAAATATTCATGCATGAAAAAAGAAATATGAAACAATCGTAATTCTACCGTCCGATGCTGGAAGGATATTTCAAGGAGAAACATTTGCTACCTATGTGAAAGCAATTATTTTATTTAAGGCGCATCTCTCGAATTTTTAATAACCAGTTTTGAAAAATATAAACGATGTTTGGATAATGTATTTTTTAGTTACAAAGGTATTTCTCTTTTCATATCGTGTATTTTAGTAGTAAATAAATAATAATAAATAATATGGAATTTTATGTGTTTTTACAATGACGCTCAATAGCTTTCGCAGATATATTTAAAGCTAAATCCAATTACCTTTTAATTTTCCGCATGAACAATTGTGCAAAGGGAGTTAAAAAATAGTTACATTCAAAATAACTTTTTCTTTGAAATATGCATACTTCAGTGACAACACTGTATTTATTATTATTCTTGAAATGAATTGTTAACATTTTTGTTATAACAACAAGGCTTGATTTACGGTCAATTTTTTTGCCACTTGCCATGACTTAATCATAGCTGGAAGAATTCTATCAATAGTGTAATTATTCTGTTCTTTGCATAAGGTAAAAAACTGTTTCCCTTTTTACATTTTGCTACGATATGTTGATATTAATGTGTGATGGATTTGCAATTATACCTGACCCCAATTTTCCATCAATTGTATTGAACATTATTCCTTTGTTGTTTTATAGCCAGGGAAAGGCTTTTATCTGAAAAGATAAATATAGAATGCAAATCGTTGAAATTAACACTAGAGTATTTTTTTGGTGTACTGAATAAAATAAATCGTGCGGTACTTAAATCCAATTATTGATCATCCAATGGTTTAGCGTTCATTGGAGTCCAGAATTCCGGCATCCCCCCCAAAAAATCAAATTTCGGTGGAAAAAAACAAATAGAAACCGATTATTCATGCATCAAAAGTGACAATTTTTTTACTTAAATCTGAGTAAAGCGAAAGTTTCTATTTTAGCGTCCTTCAGTTTTACCACAAAAAGCCGACTGTACTTTCACCTCACGCTCTTCATCTCTGGTCTTCAAATTGAGTCTAGCATCCAG
Organism: Meta bourneti; assembly: GCA_933210815.1. Lineage (NCBI taxonomy): Eukaryota > Metazoa > Arthropoda > Arachnida > Araneae > Tetragnathidae > Meta > Meta bourneti. The sequence goes on along the minus strand of OW119930.1, from coordinate 68,293,817 downwards.
TCCAGATAATAAGCGCAGTGGGTCCTTGCGCATAATCTAACATTGGCTTCCCGTTATCTCTCATTTTCCAATCTTTGTATAGGACAATCTCAAGCTCTGACAGTGCTTGGATCAGGCACGGAATTGCCATGGTTTGGTTCAAATGCGCATTTCGGCTCCTTATGGCTAAAATTATTAGCATTTTACTGTGCTTTTGGATATGAAATAGGCATCCCTCAGTAATCAATCCTATCATCGAAAGACTAAGATTCAAAACAGCTTTTTGTACCCTAAAAACCTCTCTTAGACACTAGAGAACATTTATATTTCTGGATTCTTCGAGAAATATTTTATCTACAGTTATATTGTTAAAAATGAAATCAATGGAATCTTGTCGCAACAGTAGTCAGTTGTAATTGAACTTGTAAACTAATGCTGGTCATCAGTTCAAACGGTAATACAGAATTTTAGTCAGTTTAACTACCCTAAACACATTATCGCAGTAATACTTGCGTACCGCAGAAACTGCTTTTTCAATAATATTGCATATATTGTTTCAATATGCTCTTTCACTAAGTTAAACAGAAATGTCTTAACGCATGGGCACAGTGGACAATTGACCAGGGGTCCTACTAATTAAGGAGCACTAATGCACTGTTTTTACAAAGCCTATAATGCTCTTGAGACTTTTATGCACCTGACTATGTTGTGTTATCTTTCATTCGAAATTTTTAATCTAGTTAGGACATTTTTCACTATGCTACTAAACCACGTCACCTTTTTTTTCATCAGGCATTGTTTTTTAAATCACGTATAATTAGAATTTTTACTCTGACAGCTTTCTTTTAAGTATTATATAAAGAATTTTAATGTACGTAGTGTGTGCTTGGCCAACTTGGGCAATTCTAGGCCTTACACTATTGAAAACCCATCAACCAAGGGGAAATCCGCTCGAAAATATTCAGATAATTGAACAGAAGAAAAAGTATATTTAACCTCAAGCATAAAATTATCCATACCAATGTCTTCCCAATTTGCATTCAAACCATTAACGAAGCAATCAATATATCCAGCCTCTCTTTGGTAGACGGTATGCAACCAGAACCTGATTGCTGAGACATCAGCGATAAGCTGTATGAGAAGAAATTTTAATCTATGCATGTTTGTCGAGCTTGAACAATTCTAGTCTTTACACAATTAAAAAAAACCAACGAACCAAGCAGAAATTCGCTCGAAGGCATCCAGATTATTGAACAGAAGAAAAAATAGATTCAACACCTAAACATAAAATTATCTACACCCCTCATTGTCTATTTCGCCATTCGTATTCAAACCATTAACCCACCATTAGTCGCTGGTCTGTTTTTAGCAAATGAGATCGCGGTGCATCTCTGAGGTGGTCGACGTTTTGTTTCCTAGTTACACAAGCAGTAATTATTCTTTTTGAAACATATGCAGCTCATTTTAGAACTTAGTAAAAAGCAAGCATAAAGTACAATGTATTATTTGAATACATACATAATGCATTTTTAGTTATTCTTTTCATTGCGTAACATTGAAAGTCACCGTTCGCCTGTCAAGACCAGTACAACTAACGGAAGGTTAACGAAACAATCAATATATCTAAATCCTAACAGACTGTAGTTAGTGTGCCACCAGAACCTGATTGCAGAAACATCGGTGACAAGTTTAACATGAAGAATTATAATGCATACAATGTTTGGCAAACTTGGACGATTCTCGCTCTTGCACCATTGAAATTATACCAATTGAACGGAAATCCGCTCGAAGATATCGAGATTATTTGGTGAAAAGAGAAAACATTCAACACACAAACATGAAATTATCTATTCCCCTCATTGTCTACTTCATTTGCATTCAAAGCATTAACGAAACAATCAATACACCCAAACCCTAACAGATGGTAGTTAGTGTGACACCAGAACCTGATGGTAGAGACATAGGTGACAAGTTTTATATGAATAAATTTGAATGCATTCAGTTTTGGGGGAATTCTACACCATTAAACTGATCATCTCGAAGTTAACCAGATGGTTGAACAGACTAAAAAGCGTATTCAACCCCAGACATAAAATTATCTACACCCCTCATTGTCTACTTCGCCATTCGCATTCATACCATTAACGAAACCATCAATATATCCAAACCTAACAGATGATAGCGTGCGCCAGAACCTGATTACAGTGATATTGGTGACACGTTTCATATGAAGAACTTTTAATGCATGAAGTGCTTGGGCAATTCTACCCCATTAAACCCACTAACCAAGTGGAAATCCTCTCTAAGTCAACCAGTAGTAGGTACGTAGTTAATTAACATCGCACTGAAGCAACACAACGGGTTATTGGTGATGGTGCGATATCAATCCCGAAGGGAAAGATCCTCTTGAAGTTAAGCAGATTATTGAACAGATTAAAAGCGTATTCAACCCCCAAATATAAAACTATCTATACCCCTCATTTTCTGCTTCGCCATTCACATTCAAACCATTAACGAAACAATCAATATACCCAAACCCAACAGATGATAGTTGGTGCGCCTCCAGCCTGATTGCAGGGACATCGGTGAGAAGCGTCACATTTGAATATCGCCTTCACTCCAAACAACCGGCTTTCGTTAGCTTTCTTCCATCTTAAATGCCCGTGACTATAATGACCACTAAGCCGACAAATTACGACTCCTCGCAGCTTAATTATTTATACCCGACGGAAAATCCATTAGAAGGACACGGTAACTTGCCGAAGAACAACACCCCAGTTAGCATAACACCTTGCAAGGGTACGAGAAAGGGTTGAGGAGATGCACACTCTCTTTAATCCTCTGCCCGCCTCTGCTGATACCCTAGGTTAAACCTCTCGGTAGGAGAACAATGCTCACCTGTTGGACCACCCAAGCAGGCGGGTTGGCAGAGTTGATTTTCAACGGGTTCTGAAATTGGCATGTGTTAGGACATAGTGGATCGCCGTCTCCGGTGCTGCCTGATGGTAATGAATAGCGTACGGGTTTGGTATTTTAAATGCGATTTTTTATTTCATCTTTGTGTAAAAGAAGAAACTGGAGCAGAATCTAAGGGTAATGACGGATGTTGGTTGTGCTCTGCTATGCCGGGCCTTGTAAACACGGTGTATGTCAAAGCGAGGTCGGGCTGTGATGTTAAATCGGATTGCGGATCGTCCATTCTTGTTGGGGAATGCGGTAGTGGAGGATTCGACCCTGGGTTTTGATCGGTCTTTGTTCCCGAAAAGGGTTTTTTTCATTCGCTTTGAAATTTTTTCGTAATTGGAGGTCCATTGTGAAATAGAAGAATGGATGGAGCAATGCGTTGTGACACATAGAAATTTTCTTATCAGAGAGGAGTTGCCCGAGAACATCCATCTTTGGAGATGGGTTAGATTTGAATGAATCAGGAAAGGAGTTTTTTAATTAGGTGTGTAATAGGTACCGTTGACTTAACCAGTTGTGACACTGGGAAATATTCCAAATACGCACACACCGTGTAAATGGGTTGAATGAATCAATGCGTTATAGAAATTCCTTACTAATACACAATTATACCAGAACATGAATTACAGACAATTTTTTTCATTTTCTTTAAAGAGCAAAGTAAGAATTCAAATGAATTATGAGATTATTTTCTAATTAACTGGTAGGTATGTGGTAAGTACCATTTTAATAGAACCCAATTGTGACACTGGTAAATATTCAAAACGTGCACACACCATAGCAAATGGGACAGATGAACCAATACGTTATGACTAGAAATTTCCTTATTAAAACTCAATTGTACCAGAACATTAATTGTACACCGACAACTGTCTTTTTATTTTCTTGAAAGACCAAAGTAAGAATTCAAATGAATTCTGAGATGAATTTTTAATTAACTGGTTGGTTGGGTTGGGTTTTATGACAGAAGAGGCCATATTTGGCTAAACTGCACTAAGTACGACAGACAACGTCAAGTAAATGGAAATATACACACAAGAAAATTCTTACTGGTATAAAAGAGAAAAATGCACCCAGGATAGATCACAGGAATTGAACGTGCTTTGTCTACACTTGCATTAATACTTTTAGCATCTTAATGGGATCCCTACTCGATGAGGTTTTAGACCTCAGATCGTAATCCAACACCATTCTGATGTCCTCGGTCAAATTATTAAAATAATCCAAACCTGAAAGTCCTCCCTCTTGCTGTCTTACGCAATCTGGCATCCGGTGTTCAGTTAGTTGTGTCTGGGATTTTGTTTTTGCTCTCTTCGAATTGCTACAAAATACCTCGTTACTTTTACTCGCCACCCACGCGTTTTGCTCTGAGTTGTGGGTCAACCCAAAGACACTGATTGTGTTTACCTCAAGTAACTAAGTGCGGCAGCAACGCCCTCGACAACAATTACGCCGCATGTCCAAGTCTAATTAAATCTCGTGTAGTTGCTTGGTCAGTTTGGTTAGTTGTTCTTCGGTCATTTTATACCACACTAACGGCCGCATTCCGGAGTCTCGAATTAATCCGTGGGTCAGCAAATCCGCTGGTCAGGGTTAAGCCACAGGTAATCCTAAAACCGTAATCACGAGCCACGAATTAAGCGATTCACCGATTAAAGCGATAAGCTCACTGTCATTGATTACTAGTCTCCTCGATCGATAGGGCCGCGGTAGCCCGGTTGGAAGAAGGACGGATTAGCAACCGGAGGGTGAGTTCGAATCCAACCAAAGACCGTCGTGAAGAAAGGGGGCTGGTACACGTTAAGGCTATCGTGGCCGCAAATGTCCTCACGTTGGCGTGGTGTGGAAGTTTGGAGAGTGGGGTGCCAGCTCAGGTGTGACCTCGTCACCTGACCGTGGTTCAAAATTATGTGGTGCTGTCGGATCTTTCCATTCGGGTTTGATCCTGGACCGTTGTGTTGCTCGAGTGCGACGTTAATTAAAGTACCTACCTACCAGACTACCTATCTGGATAACGAGATGTTTATATTTCTTACGACGCCTGAATCTGAAACAATTCCATACTGACCAATGGTATTGGTAATTAATTAACGTCGCACTAGAGCAACACAACGGGCTACCGGGATCAATCCCGAAGGGAAAAATCCTAGGACATTAAATAATAATAATAATAATCCTAGGACTAAAATCCTACGGGTTATTTGCCAATATACAATGTCGATTTCTGAGCTACATACGTGAGTGGAAAGACATACAGATAAGATGCTTAGAGCATTTAATCAAATGAGAGAATTATGATACTTCCACAATCAGTATCATGTAAAATTATCAGTGAAGTGTATTTCAATATTTGTCTCAATAAAATGATCCATCAGCTAACTTCTCATACCATTAAGGGATTCTTTTTTCCATTTAACATACGCTACAGTACTTAATAATGTACTTTTAAAAAAGGCCCCGTTTTCACTTCTTTAGTTTTTAAAACGACGTCGCAATACTTAATTTTTCATTTCTTGATTATTGAGGTAATTAACTGCTCTCAGTCAAAACTGCTTACTTCTACTTTTGAATCAAGCAAAAAGGAAATTTGGGTATTTTCTTATAACGTCTCACAACATAAATTACTTTTATGATTTTAATAACTGTGATTGATGATTTTTGCCATCCATAAATGTTAATATTTATTTGTATAACTAAAATAGGAAAAGTTAAATTTTTGGTGATGATTAAAGGCTCTACACAAAATTAATGGTTAGTTCTTTGCATTTATTAATTTAGCTTCCATTCGTTTAATGTTCAACTTGGAAATTAATAAAAAGCGACAAACCTAATTAATCATTGCAATGTTTTATTAGTATGTGCGTTTCCTTTTAGTCCTTAGGTTCTTAGATTAGTTTAACTATAAGTATTATTAGCAACGAAATCAATTACCTTTTCTTTCTTTATTTCTAATGTCCGGCCAATTGAACATTACTCATTATGTCACTGGATTTGTGAACTATTGTGTATCACCCTAGTGCACCATAGGGGCGGATTCACATTACACCTCACATTCTAGGCACAAGATAGACTAGATCTATAAAGGCCACACATTAATTCCAAAGGGAGAAACATCCATGTCTTATTCTGGATTCGAACCAGGAACCTTTTACTCCAGATAAACGATTCTAGACACGATTCGCCGGCTAATAAATAAATTACCGATGACCGATTACTTCATATTTTTTGAAAATGTGAATTACTTTTTAAAACTGAAAATGGCACTTTTCCGCTATAACCATAGCGATAAACTTCGGCGCCAATTTGGCGCATTTTTGTTTATTTCTTTGCGATTTTTTTGTTTCCAAACCAGTCTTGTTTTTTGGCTCTATTTTAGCTAATTCCTTTGTTAGTGCAATGGATTTATTTCATGATTTGGAATTTGTCAAGAGATGAACAAGCGGCAATACTATATTTCTTCAAGAAATATTCTTCTCAGAGATAGATTGTGTTCGAATAACCACTTAATGAAATTAAAATGTGACTCGAAGCCGAAATGGTTATATAGCCTTCGTTTATATCATATGCCGGGAAGAAAAAGGTGTCCAAACAAAAAGTGGTTTACTGGATCACGCATTCCTTTCGTTACTGCCGTACGATTAATTTATTTATGTCAAGAGTTAACGTCTATTGAATTCTGTGAATTAGTTTCAAATTAATCACGACACAAACGGTAGATTGTAATAATTATATGTGAGAAGACTGGTATGGTGGATGTAACGGAAAATAACCCTGAAAATGTTTAGGGAAAGCATCATAGAGTCTGTCAGGAAAAAATAATTTAAACTAAATTTTACTCGAATTACTCATGGAGAAAGGTAGTTAAATTTACGTCGCACTGGAGCAACGCAGCATGCTACTGGCGATCAATCCCGAAAGGAAAGATCCAGGAACAACACCTCGTAAATTTGAACCACGGTCAGATGATGAGGTCAACACCTGAGCTGGCACCCCACTCTCCAACACCACGACAGCCTGAGGACCTTTGAAGCCACGAGACCAACTCCCTGAGACCAATAGTAATATTTTCCGAACCGATCATGCATATTTTGCTGCCCTGCCGCCAGGGGTCGTATTGGTCCAACATAGGGGCCTGGTCCTTCAGGTTGGAGGTTAAGCTGGGGTGCTAACAACCCCACCTTTTAAAAAACTCTTTGTTACTAAATCTCAGTTTCAGTTCTTATAATTTATCTTAGTGTGCTAAACTCTAATACTATTACCCGTCTCGGTTCTGATTAATTTCGGGGCAACGGTAGCCCGGTTGGAAGAGTGGGGTGCGGGCTCAAGTGCGACCTCGTAATCTGATCGTGATTCTAAATTAGTGTTGTCCTCGGGTCTTTCCCTTCGGGTTTGATCCCGGATCGTCGCCAATAGCCCGTTGTGTTTCTCCAGCGCGACGCAAATTAAATACCTACCATCTGATCAATTTCTCTGCTTAAAAGAATAATAAAACGAAAGGCGACAGAGACAAACAATACGCCGAGGGCAATTGACGCACAAGTCTTGTGCAAACTCCCTTACCAGAGTCCACGACACGCATGGAGGATAATTAAAACTAAGCATCGCTTTCGAGCGTCCAAAGCGAAGGCAAATAAGCGGGCTAATCCTTCCGAAGGAGGCGTGGCGCGCCTCACGTAACAAACAATCGCCCAATGTGGGAACTCTTAAGACAAGCGCCGGCCAATAATAACACGTCATACGGACGGAGAGAACAGACGCGGTGCTGTGCACAGCTTCAAGGTCGCGGCAGCGTTGGACTTGTAGTACCGGTTTTTTTTTACATCGAGGAGAGAAGACCGCAGATTTCGGTCACAGGAAGTCGGTATTTTAGGCACTTTACGCACCAGGGCAAAAATCGAGGAAATGATAAGTTATTGGGAGCTTTGCTGAAAGTTTCGGTGTGACCGAAAAGTTAAATTTGCCTCAAAGATCTGATTGGAAACTTTGCAGAAAACGATGAGGATAAGCTATCGGACTCAAGGGTTAGTGTTGTGGAAACCCTTATTGGGTATAAACACAGATCTCATTACAGTTTTGTTTTCACTTCCAGAAAACCAGTTGAGTTAAAAGCACCTATGTAATTCTATTTCCCTAACGAAATGAGCAATGGCACAAATGGCAGCAAACTGATATAAGCAGTATAAAATCAGTCACTACAGGATTCATTCGCCAATTGTGACGCTTTGAAAATTCTGGATTTGAGACTGGATTGAGAGATATGTTGGGCGAGCATGTTGGTAAAAGCAGTTGGTACATGCTTGAGAGTTTATGGGTGCGACGAATATGGTGGTTGGCGTGCTCGGCTCGGAGTTCGGCTTGACGATCCCTTCCAACACGAGCCGAGCGCGCAACGTAATAGTATTTTGTTTCTGAATTCTATGAGGGGGAGACACGTTGCAGAATGTCTTTAAATGTTTCTTCACTCATCCGTAAATAATTTAAAAAATCCTGGGATTCATTAACTGCGATCTCTTTTATTAACGTCATATGTCTAAATTTGTTTCTTTCTTGAAGTTAATTTTTGGCCCACACTCGTCTCCGTTTCTAATTTTTGAATCGCCATTCCAGCATAGCAAACCACCTACAATCACCGTCGTTGATTTTCTGCAATTCATTTTCACTGTTTTAATAATAACAATTAGTTTTACATAAGATTAAAACTAGTTTTACAGAAATATAAAAATTAGTTTCCTATCACTAAAAATTTACTAACTGAGGCTCGCGATATTTGCTTGTGGACTGCTGTTGGCCATGTAGGTTCGGACATGTATTGGGAACCGGCATCATGCTCGGTTCGGAGTTGGGCTAGAGCTTAATTCTGCCGAGCCCAACATGTTCGAGTGTGTGTAGGGCCTTTTAAACTAAATGGACGAGCTCGCCGCTTCACTGAAATTCTTCAACAGTTTGATGACCAAAGATGAAAATCTAGAAGATAGAAATCAGAGCAGAAAAGAAAATCTGAGCGAACGTGAAAATAGGTTGGTTGGGTTTTATGACGTAATGGCCATATTTAGCCATTCTGCGCCAAACACGAGACAGACGTCGCCAAGTAATCATCGACCTTCTAATGAAATAGACGGAGCATGTGCCACAGCTTCATGTTATTTCTTCCAGTTGCTCGGTTTGAAGATCTGTCATGTGATTGTGGATAAAAGCATGAATCCCAAATCATTGATTGGTTAAAGTGATTATCCACCGTGATCAAAAACACTATAGTCAGCGATTCGACAGCCAATCGGCTTTGTCGATTCGTAAGCCCACGTGATTTACCCTTCAGAGATCATACGACGAGGAAAGTTTTACTGACACATACAGCCAAGGAGGAACAGAACCTGACAGGAAACGAACCTGCGCCGCCTACAACTCACAGGTTGGTAACGCAGTGGGCATACTCACTGAACCAACACGGCCTCCATGGAAATAGGTTAAGACATTAAAAAAAATATTGAAAAGCCTTTGAACAAGTGAAACTGAGAAAGGCGTTTAACAACTAATTGTTGTCACATGAAGGGAGGAAGGTTTCGTGACCGATTTCCAAAGAGGCGGCATTTCAGAAATATTCAATAAAAAGTTTTGAGGGTTTATTGGAAAAAAATCCTTTTTAATTTTAAGCACAACTTTGTCCTAGCTACAGAGGCATTTCCCATTGTTATGTGTGTGAAGCGAGTGCTTTCGTGCACTCCATCTTTGAAATGCAACACTAATAAATCAATTCTACCATTCGTGTGAACCCATGCAGTCGTATTGCTATTCAGAAAAGAGAGAAGGACGTAGAAATTAAATTCTCTTTCCACAAACGCATGGAGAGCACAATACAAGACAGGGAAGTGCCTTTTCTTCTGTTCTGGAGACCCAATAGCAGAAGCCATTCATAAAATCCACCCTTTTGCTTGTTTTAAGCACAGTCAATTGATTGAAATTAAAAATTAATATTGTAAGCAATAATTTATTTACCAAATTAATGTGGAACAAATTAGTATATATTTCCCTAAATCTTTAAATATGTATACTTTATCTTCATTTTAAATAAGTAAATAAGTAAAGTTTAAAATAAGTAATTAATGTGTTTTAATAAGTTTGTTAATAAATAATGTTTTAAATAAGTTTTAAATAAGTAATTAATGTGGTGCAAATTAGTATATATTTCCCTAAATCTTTAAATATATATACTTTATCTTCATTTTAAATAAGTAAATTCTGTTTGGGATTGAGAGCGGCATCAGCTTCATTTGCCCAGGCATAACTTTGCTCTGTGGGCGCTTTTTACCATGCCCCGCATTGCAATTAATACAAGGAAGTGGAATGCTACTTTATATTTTGATTAATTATTTTTACATTTGGAGATGTGAAATGTGGATATATAGCTTATATTACCAGTCAGATGATGAGTAAATTTTCTAAATTGCTTATATCTGTTTCTGGCAGTGTCGTTACTCAATTTGATACCTCATTTAAATAGATTTGTAATTACAAATCTATTTAAATGAGGTATCAAATTGAGTAACGACACTGCCATAAACAGATATAAGCAATTTAGAAAATTTACTCGTCATCTGACTGGTTCAATATTACGAGGTATTGTCCTCAGATCTTTCTCTTTGAGGATTGGTACCAGACCGTCGCCAATGGCTCGTGTGTTGCTCCAGTGAGACGTAAATTCAATTACCTACTCACCTAAGAAAATTTAGCGGAAATGTTATGCGCTGATCTGCTACTTTTAAATATTGTATGGTAGGTAGGAATTTTAATTAACGTCGCACTGGAGCAACACAACGGGCTATTGGTGATGGTCCGGGATCTATCCCAAAGGGAAAGATCCGAGAACAACACAAAGAAATTTTGAACCACTGCCAGATGACGAAGCAATACCTGTGCTTTCAATATTTCATGAGGAATCAGCTCAAGGACATATATTCCCTTGTCATGATTACGAGAAGGATTTGAAGTACCTTAAAATTGCTGTAATATACCCAATAAAAAATGTATTTTTATGACTCAAAAACTACAAAAAATTGGTAGTTTTGACATGAATACTCGGGACTGATGTTGGTTTGTGGAATGAATGAAGCAGACATAAGAAGTTTGAACGTTTGTTTATTGTGAATATTCAAGAATTAATTTACAGTTTGAGCGATTAAAGTGCAACTTGATATTAATATCGAAGGATAATTTTATTGATTAAAGATCTGTGGTTGTAGCGTACTTCTGCAGCTTTCAAATGACACCACTTGCACAGTCCTCAACCAACTCACTCATGCAATGCAAAGTTACATTGGCATAAAGCTCGCTCAGTACCTAGAATTTAGACATATTGCAGACCCCCTTTCCACGCTTTCCCGTTCAAAGTTCATATCAGGTACGGGCATTCTTTGTCTACAAGACGATATATCTATCTTCCGGATGATTCTTCTGGTTCTGAAATCGCAAGACAAAACAGTTATAAAGCTTTTTCATACCGCTAGACTTTTCATGCATACCCCCAGTACTGTTCCGACGTATTCAAGTCAAAAATGTCCTAAAAATGAAATGACCTAAAAATCACTTATTTTGTTTGATTACGTATTTTGCAAAATGTTTATTAAAAAACGTTTTCTATGCGCGCACCATATAAACTCCTCTATACAAAATAATTTACCTTTTTACAATTCTCTGTTAAACTTAAATAATTTTATTGACAAAACACATTCTCCAAAGAAGGAAAATAGGACATTAATTAACATTTCATGACAATCCTTGTAACAAATAGAAAATTTGAATTTGACTGAAAAGTATATTGAGAGTATTTTTAGATTTCAGTCTGAATACTTTCATTTTATCTGTCCAGAGCAACACAGAAAAAAGGCCATCTACACATTCATAACAACACCGCAACAGCATTCTCTGTTGACATTCACCATGTCAAAGGAAACCGCCTTTCTAATGTCTGACAACAAAATTTAAATCAGGGGTGTCCAACCTGTTGGCTTGCCTGGCTACATTAAATGAAGAGGAATTGTCTTGAGCCGCATATAAAATTTAATGTAGTTAATGTACATAAATAATAAAGTATTCCTTAATTTTTTATCTTTTTATTGTATCGTTAAAAAAGGGTAACAAAAATACAAAACTAATACGGCTACATGACCTTGCTTTTGTGAAACTAATGCATCAGTGTCTAGTTCGATGGATGTGGTTGTAATTCTTAGTGAGTTCTCAAGGTGCTCGTCAGAAAAATTTGATTTAATCTTACTCTTAGTATACTTTATCCTTGAAAATAGTTGTTAGCAGAGTACGCACTGCCAAAAAACGATGACATGAGGGGTGTGATTGTGAAGGGAGGGATATTTTCCTTTGGGAAGAAAAGACTTCAAATAATGAAAAGTATCGCTAAATATCACATAACAATAATAATTTTTAGGTCTTGTGAGGCAGCATAGCTAGCTGTTCTTGACGCCGGGTTGGACACCTCTGTTAAACATTGAAAAACTACCTTATGCTACTACTGACACCACAGTACATTTAAAATAAAATATGTCCCTTTCTTCAGTCACCTCAAATTTCACCTCGTCATCTGATCGTGGTTCAAACTTACGTGGTGTTGTCCTCGATCTTTCCCTTGGGGTTTGATCCCGAAACGTCGCCAATACCCCCTTGTGTTGCTCCAGTGCGACGTTAATTACAATACCTACCTACCAGAAATTTCCCAAAGGGATAAGGTTTTACCGACAAGGTAGGTAGGTATTTTAATTAACGTCGAACTGGAGCAACACAGTGGGTTATTCACGATGGTCCGGGATCAATCCCGAGGGGAAAGATCCAAGGAATCACCACGTAATTTTGAACCACGGTCAAATGACGATTTACCGACAAGGAAATAGAAGAAATTGAGGTTCAGGAAAAGAAGAGATATTTTAGAGAAATTCGTCCAAAAATTACTTTCTGCTGAAAAAACTAAAAATTTCAAAATTCACAACAAAAAATGTTTTAATTGACCGAAACAACTGTGAGAGGCTTTGTCTATCAAATTAAATTTAGGTGGCGGTAGTGTTTCTGTAGCCGAATGGGTGTTTCCTATACTTATTAAAAACGTGACGTCACGGCTCGATTTTTGCACTTAGCCACAAATATTCAAAAGAAGGAATTCCGAAAGGTCAGCGTCATTTAGATTACATGCCAAAAGTTGCCAAATTGATGACAAACTAGATTTTAAGGTAGCCCCGATATCTCTATGAACCATTGGGTAGCGGAAGTAAAATATTCGCATTGCATCTGGTTTGTTTGCAAACGAAAATCACTCTTAAATGCCAACACAAAATCAAAAAATTCCCTAATAGCGGACTAATTTTTTCATTAAATTTATTTCTATACACTCGGAATAACACTTCAATATTAAATATTGGTCTAAAAACTTGGCAAATTTTGCCAAAAAAATGCAAAATTTTATCCCAGTTATGAGCATATTTGCCTCTGGTAAATTCCAAAATAGGATTAATCAGTTTTATACGTATCTAATCCTAAACGTTGTTCATTAAGGAGTATTTTCTTTCAATTTCCAATTTGATTAGTTTTAAATGCGCTTTTTATATTGAGAAATGTGCTCTAAATGAGTGAAAAATATTGCTTGAGTTGGTTAATTGGTTGATTTGGGTTTAGATTGTTTTATAAATATTTTCTTAAATAATTTAACACCTGCGCCAAACGTAAGTCCAAATAAAAAAAACAGATTTAAAAAGTATCAAACAATCTTACCAACATGTTTGGCAAATGAGAGATTCCTTCTATTTTCTTTTGAAATGTTTAATTAGTTAATTAACCTAACAAACAATTATAGTATAGTTCGACTCTGACGAAACGGCATTTGTGTTACGCGGTTTTTAGTGAATCTATTGTAAGGAATAGGGGACAGATTGAAACGTAAGCAACTTTCTATAATTGGCGTCTTTATCACGAACTCGGGTTTCTTTGGAGCCAAAACCTATAGCAGCGATGACAAGTTGAGGAAAGCAAATAATCACCTATGGCGTTCGCCTGCAGGACTTTGCATTGCAACGCTTTCTCCTGGAGAGCTTTTCTAGAAGTGAACTCATCTAAGGTCATCTGCTTTCTCAACAGAACAGCACCATTGCATTTTCTTGATCTAAGAAAGCATTTATAATACAATTAGACATATGAACTTATTTTTTTTGTCGGTGTGAATACGAATATGCTTCTTTCCCTTTATGTATGCTTCTTGTTTGCTGGAAAAGAAATCTTCGAAATGTTCCAGATACAGTTATTCTTGTGCATACACATTATATTATCTGCAGAAAAGGAATAATTTAATTCTTTTTTGTGAATTTCATCATCTAAAATAAATATAATTGCTATGATGAATGCAGCTCTACGTTGAAAACATCACTCTTACTGTTATATGTAACCCATTATGCATTTAGAATTTCATCTTCTGCAAAGAAACAATGAAACAGCTATTAACCTTTCTTATTTTAACCATCGTTCAAATCATAAATATATAAGTTTCTTATCTGCTAATTTGCAAACCGTTCATTTAAATGACATTCATTCGTTTGCAATATCGTACAATTTATAATTGAAAGAAAACGAATGCTGATCTCAATTATTCTTTAAAAAGTAATTCCTCGAAAAGTAGTTCAATTTAAAACTAGGATTATTTGTTTTACGGGAATGAAATGATTCCAAAGGAAAAATTATAACTAGAATACACATGCTTAACAATTTCTATTAGAGTATTCATGATTAAAGATAACAATGAAAGATTGGAATACGTATGATTAAGTATTTCAACGGGAAATTAGAATACTTATGATTAAGTATTTCAACGGGAAATTAGAATACTTATGATTAAGTATTTTATTTCTGTGAAAATTTTGGAAACACTTAAGATTAAGCAATCCGTTTTTTGAATAACATTCTTCAAAAAGTTCTGCCGTCCCTTATTACGCATATACTAAATTAACCAGTCACATAAATATTCAACCTCAAAAACAACAAATCCAAACAACAGACTAAACACAGCCATAAAAAAGCAAACAAGCAAAATACCGGACATTTATTTTAACTGCATACTAATTCTCCTCCCGGCTAATCAGATGGGCAAAGCAGCAGCATCTTTGGAGCGGCCTGTCTTTTAGTAAAATATATGACCGTCCTACACCTACCGTAAAGCAGAATTAATTTGCCTTTCTAATTAGCCAGATGCAAAACCCGCCCGTATAGTTAACTGTAGAAGGCCGAATCGCATGTGACACGCCTTGTGTAGAAGGCAGCGCTCCGCTTAATAAATCCACTTTGCAAATTAAATAATACCGGTATTTTTGTGTTCAACCAAGCATCCGTCTATATTTTGTTTTAACAATCCAGAAGCTGACTCTGGGTTAGTGTGACTTATTGCATTAAGCTCGCGCGTGAGTAAAAGCCATAGAGGGCGAACGAGGACATGTATTAGGTTGGGTGCTGAATAATTTAGGCGTGGGTTTCAAGTGCTGTCGATTTACTTGTTGCAATAAGTGAAAGCGTTCAGTTTCAATAATTTATTTAAGAAATTCGTCTTCATTATTTATTTGGAGATGATCATTTCAACTCGTAAGTACAGATGTGATTTTAGGTTAAATGCTCTCAGATGTTATGCCAAAAGTATTCCATTTACATATTTTATATTTTTGTCTTTGTCAACATCGAATTCATTTTTCATACGGATATTTTTACATTGAACATAATCTTATATATCAAATTAGGTTAAATATTTATATAAAACAGCGATTTTACATTTTTCATCGCATGGTACACAACCAACTACTAAAATTCTGCGGCACACCAAAAGCATGTTATATTTTGTGTGTACATGTCAAAAGAATAGGTATAATTTTGATTGATTTGCACGAAACAATACCATTTATCCATCTTTTATTGCTCCCATGGCACATGTAAGCTAATAACTAAAATTCTGTGGCATACCAAAATATATTATATTGTTTGCGAATCTGAAACATAAGTTGATTTACAAAATAATAATAGTGACTATCTATTCTTTTTTCTCCATATATAGTGTCTTTATAAAAAATCTTTTTAAAACTTTTTGTTCATGACCTTTTTTCAAAATTATTATATTGATGACTTACTCAAAACTATTTATACGGATATCACTTGAAATTATTTGTAAACACACTTGTCAAAAGATCAAAACTGAATCATTGAAATGAAATAAATCTTATACAATTTAAACTGTTTCGCCATAAGTACTGCACACCAATCGAAAATAGCTATTATACTTCGCTATTCTTATATATTAAG
This sequence comes from Meta bourneti, assembly GCA_933210815.1. Taxonomy (NCBI): domain Eukaryota; kingdom Metazoa; phylum Arthropoda; class Arachnida; order Araneae; family Tetragnathidae; genus Meta; species Meta bourneti. The sequence goes on along the minus strand of OW119930.1, from coordinate 68,277,548 downwards.
ATTATAAAGACGATCTATGAAAGGTGGTTAAAAAAAGCGCTAAAAATAACCAAAAAAATTAAGGCTCGATTGTATTTTTCTTAGAAAGGACTCAATACCTATCTGATAATATCTAGATAGATCTGAATAAAATTAGTCAAAGTTTTTTTAAATCGCCAAAATGTTTTAAGTTGGATTTGTGTGTGTTGTTGTTACTAATATATTCGATTAAATATAGAAACAAAAAGTGTGTGTTGTATACCTAAGATCTGATCTAATGCATATATTCATAAAATTCTAATCTAATAAATAATACATTCAAAGGGGTCAAAATGTAATCATCTAATGCATATTATATACATTATGCTAACGAAATTCAACAATGGTCTGAAAGCATGTGAACAATTGTACCTTATATCATAAAACACTAACCAATCAATACTAGAGGATATGAATAACATTATTTTTAAGTAATTCATCTTAAGATATTCACCACATTGACTCTACAAATAGCAACCATGCATGATTTTGCGTGGTCAGATATATATCGAAGAATTGCAAACCATTATGGAAATTGCAGATAGATGAACTCACTTCAATTTATATTCATAACCAATAAATTTCCCAAATTTAATCACACATGCATTCGAATAATGAGTTCAATATTCAAATGCTTCATAGAGAGATTCAAATGGAAAGGCTTCAAAAGCAAAGGGATTATTTACTTCACCTTGTTTCATATGCCGAAGTCATGAGCCTACATTGGTTTAAAAGTAAACTTCAGTTAAATATGATCACTGAAAATAAGTGTCCAACTATCTGAAAATGACGCAAGTTCAGATTTAATAATGGTGAGAGCTAATTATTTTAATAGTAGAGCACTCAATAAATACTTTTTCTCTTTTTATGGTACAATTTGCTTTAAGGTGTATGTATACACTAGAAATCAGGAAAATTGATCATAATATCGATACTTTTTTTTTATTAGTCCATATTATTGTCCAATTCCTTAGCTTTCAAACGATACCAAGATCTTGTAAATTTTGGAAATAGTTTTCTAGTTACAAGGGATTTCGTTAGGTACTATCACCATATACCAACATGTTTCCAAAACTTTAAACTCAATTTCTGAGAAACTGCTTTTGCAATATAATACTTTGTTCAAACAGTGATAACTCAACAATGAAGTGATCTATTATAATTATTTTTGTGTCATTATAATTTATATAATACAGTGGATGTGTTGACCTTCAGTCGAAGTTATTAGTAAAGAAATGAGTTTTTAGTTGATTTTTAAATGTTTAAATTCCTGCAAAAATTTTGATTTTTAGACTTCCTTGGTAAAAGAAATTGTCCGAAAAACCTATTCTCTCTAGCAACTTGATAGAGGGTCAAAACATGAAGAATAATATTAGGAATAATTTTCAACAGGAATTATCGTTCTGAACAAATTATAATTTGAGATATCACTGTCCAAACAACATGCTAATTAGCTAATTATATCTAAATTATATATTTAAAGATTAGATTAATCTGAATTCTTCACACCGAAATGACCTATTATAAAAAAATTGGATTTTAAAGACAGAATTTAAAAAAATCTTCTAGTGTATACGTATACCTCAAGGGAACAGTGGATTCAAAAATCACTAAAATCGATTTTTAATTTTTGCGTTAAAATTAATTGATATCAAACTCTGTGGATGGCAAAACTAATTTTCCGATTATTTTTGACTGAGTTACATATACAACACCATGAAACATAGATAAGTATAGTAAACACACAGAAAAAAAGCGTTTTCTCCGATGAGAATTGTTGACATTCTTCTGATTTCCAAATGTTCCCAGTGCATTTGTTTTAATTGATTTTCTTGAAACTGTTTTGGATAATCTTTGTAATCTGTTGTTTCTAAGTGCAACTGAGAAATTCATCATGCTTTTAAATTTTGCTTTGAAAAGTTGCTTAACCTATGCTTTTTTGCAAACTTTTAGGTGTTTTAGAGCAAATTATTTTTTTGCTTTATAATTGAGTGGATACATTTGCCAAATAGAGTTAACTTGATTTATATTTATACAAACTATTATGTGTTAGATGGTTTGAAAATACATCGAAAATTACTATGCAGGTGAATTTTTGATAATTTATCAAAATTTTTGACCACATTTTATGTAATGACTTCCGCATAACTCAATATTTTCAGACTAAACTTTATCTTTCGGCTTTTTAGTAGAAAACAGTCTGCAAATTTTATATCAATCGAATAATAACTGCAAAGGATTGCTTTGGAAGTCCACTGTCCCATTATCTCCCGTGGGTTGAAAATTAGGAATAATCTAAAGGCAGTCCACTTATCTAAGAAGAGAAAAAATGTTTGGTAATACACACTTACTCTGTTGTATCTCAACTTAATACTTATTGTGTGTTCACCAGCAACTTGTATACTGATAAACGTTGTATTTTGATTTTGATATTTATACAAACACAAACAGTGAGATTAGTGAATGTGTTTTCAATCAAGCACTTGCAAACTATTACCATGATATAGAATGTGGTGACATTAATATAAGAAAGATAAAGTGAGTATGTAAAAAGAGAGTTCCGTGTTCTTTGAGGAGTTTTGATTTGTCCTTAGTTTATTATAATAAATTTCTAAGTTTTTCTAACGAGTTCTCGTCTCAGTGTGCAACTGAAATGGGGGCAATTATATCCAGCCAAGGGAAGACTGAAAGTCTAAGTAACTGAAACTTAAACAGCTATCTAGTTAGAGTTATTTTACTCCTAATTTGCGAACCAAAAGACCAAATCCTCATCTGGTAGACGAAGAAAAATTTTGTCGTCTAGTGTTGAGAAGCAACATACTCACTAACTAGTTTAGCAAGAAACCTCAAGCTAGTCTACTATTTTTATGGTAATAAGTATAAAAACGGCGCAATTATTTAAGTAAACAAGCGGAACAGTCTGGAAATTTGGAATATAACAAAAATTTAGTACTTGTAGTTTACTGTCAGTACTTTACTGAGTTTAGTACTGTAGTCACTGATAACTGAGGATTTCGAGATTGTTTGAAAGCAAAAAAGTCTTATATGAGGTTTTAGACAATCTTATGGGTCAACTCCATTCAGTGTTGTTCAGTCAGATCATCCTTATTTAAAATGGAGCCCAAAAAGCCCAATCTTGGCCACACAGAATGGATGATCCAAGCAATGTCTTAGATCTTTATAGTAATCTTTCAAAAAATCTGGGAAATTAGGAGAGAATGGTTGACCATGTGCAATGACCAACTGCTCATACTACCTCGACTGGATGCTGGTCTCAATCGGAAGCACGAGAGGGAGAAGAGTTTGTACTGAAAACATCCATTGCCCACGACAAATATCGTTACGAATCATAGTCGGAAATCAGTTGAAGCAAGACTGACCGGGAACCGAATTCCCTGGTTGGCTTTTTTTACAGTGAAAATCAAGGACGTAAAAATACAAACTGACATCTCACTCAGATTTGCGTTTAAAATACATCGCTTTTGCTTGGTTTTATCGATAATTTTTTTGCTACGGAACCTTTCCGAATTTTAATTTTTTTATGAGAAGGCCGAGATTCTGGGTGTATATGAACGCAATGGTGCAGCTACGGCGAGGCTACAGGGGCAGCGGCCCGAGCACCAATGTCTACAGGGGCGTCATATCAGAAATATTTTTTCAGGGTTGTGTTTTTCCTTTGAGAAATGCTTCATAATTTTAAGGACAATTTTGCCCTTGTTACAGAAATATTTACTAGAGTTATGTGTGTGATTGAATGCTTTCATGCACTTTAGAATATAACACTCAACCCTCCTAGTGGTATATTTTCGAGTCGAAAACTGACCTGTCGTGGCTAGCCTCTGGTGTAAGAACTGGTTCTAATCTGTCTCCAGTTCTGAGAAAGGGGTGATTTGTGTTTCCTATTTCCATCTTTATTCCCCTTGGAGTAACCGGGCAGTTTTATCTCGACGAGATATCTCGTCTTTGGAAAAGTTGACCAGATCTTGGACGAGATATCTCGTCTTTGGAAAAGTTGATCAGATCTTGGACGAGATATCTCGTCTTTGGAAAAGTTGATCAGATCTTGGACGAGATATCTCGTCTTTGGAAAAGTTGACCAGATATTGGACGAGGTATCTCGTCTTTGGAAAAGTTGACCAGATCTTGGACGAGATATCTCGTCGAAACACTTGGAGGGTTAAGTTTATTCTATCTTTCATGCAGCCACCCTACAATCGCATACTATTTAGAAAAGGCACAAAGCAGTAGTTATTTTCTTACAATCATTTAGAGAGCACAAAACAAGACAAAAGACCGGTGACCCTAACAGGAGTCAGTAACAAAATCCGTTTTTTGTTAGGTTTTATGCGTTGTCAATAATTAACTGCGATCAAAAATTAATATTATGAACGATAATTTATTAATGAATTTAATGTGGGATTGACTAATATATTTATCATAAGTATTTAAATCATTATACTTTATCTTCATTTTAAATACTATTAAATAGATTTTACTTTGGACAGAGGCCGGTATCAGACGCATTTGCCTACTTTGGTGTGGTATGGAAATTTGGAGAGTGGGGTGCCAGCTCAGGGGTGACCTCGTCATCTGACCGTGATTCAAAATTACGAGGTGTTGTCCTCGGATCTTTCCCTTCAGGATTGATCCCGGACCATTGTCAATAGTCCAATAGTGCGACGTAATTTCAGCATACCTACCTTAACACTTGATCAAAAGGTTGCTGCATTTTTTGCTGCAAGCTCCTAAAATAAAATCTTGTAAATGGATCTTAATTTTAACGAATGGATTTACCAGTAAACGCTTGTGACCAATACTGACCAATGTGTTGCTCCAGTGCGACGTTAATTCAACTACCTTCCATACGCATTTGCCCCAGGTTCTAACACGTTTAGCTCCGCCTCTATTTCTACAAGATTTTCTCAATTCTCGCTATATCGCTGTTCTCGATGTATCGCGTTTCTTTCTTTTCCCCAATGAACGTAATGCAATGATGGGTACTGTATAAATAAGTTTCTAAACAATCTCATTGTCCTATTATGTGAACGGAATACATTATTGGTTGTTTCACAGGTGCTGAACTTCCTGCGGCCGTTCACTAAATTGATACAAAAACTTTCGATTATCCGTGTCAATTCATATTCAATCCGAATCCGAATAATCAATATTTTACCGTGTCAATTCACATCCAAGCGAAGCTTTTTCACAGCCTTTCCTACAAGACTCGGAACATAATTCATGTCATTACCAAAACGAAAGCAAGACAACGATTCCCAATTTGTTTTTATACCCCCGAATACCCACTTTACCCCAAAATTCCCATCATCATCACCATTATCATAATCCTCGCATCGGTTATCCAGCATGCATAATTCAATCTCTTCACAATTCATCACTCAAAAACCTACCCGCCTATCGAACATCAATGCATCCAGCTGTCCTTCATTTACAGCAAGGCCGTATACAGCGGGGACATAATTCCTCATTTAGGACAATGGTATGGGAGTCTTCATTTGCAATCTCTCCAAAAGGGCATCCTGTCGTAAAAGCAAGACTTTATTTGCTTCTGGGCCTCAGGGGGGTGATTTAAGTGCACGGGGAATTCGATTTTGTATGATACTGCAGGAGAATACTGATTACAGGTTAGGGGCTAATGTGGTTACTGAGTTGGAGAACAGGGGGTCTGGGTTTTGCCAAAGTTTGCCTAGGGATTGATGACTATGTAGGGAGCTTGTTGCGCTTAGGAGTTCATTATGAGGATTTTATTGGACTTGTGATTTTGATTGTCTTTTCATCACGCACTTAAAGCTGCGATAGGGCTGTTGCAGACTTAAAATTGTAATTGCAGGGTCACTTTTAAAATTATAGTACTCTCTTAACAAAATTCGATTTTGATATTCTCCCCATGGCTTAATGTGTCTTTGTTCTATAAGCACTTTTCTCATTTCTGGGCATCTTTCGTGTTCTGGCATCTCCATTTGGAGACTCCGACTGATGCCTTCGTCATCTGAGCGGGGTTCAAAATTACGTGGTGTTGTCCTGGATCTTTCCCTTCGGGGGTTGAGCCCGGACTGTCACCAATAGCCCATTCTGTTGTTCCAGGGCGACGTTAATTAAATACCTACAGACTGGTGGCTTTCTTTAAATGGTCAGCATAAATATTTCACTAGCGTACGTGACACAGAAATCGGCGTTATTTGTATGTTGTCGAGTGGCAACAAACTGATATAAACAAATTTAAATTGACCGTTACAGGATTCATTCGCCAATTTTGCCACTTAGTTTAAATATGCTTTATTTGAGCTATGGAGCTGCATAATAACGCTAAAGCTGCACGGAAAAGCACGCCACTCTATAGAAATTCTTCAGAGAAGTGAATAGTTTATTGAAATTTTGTTTCTAAATTTTTCTTAACTTCGCCACAAACAGTGTATAAATGTCACACTCATGAGTCTTGTATTCTTGTTGGAGTACAGTGTCGTGTTATGAAGGAATAAAACCCATTTCAGAAAAAGTGTTACTCAAATCGAAAAAGATTGTCTAATCTTTTATCAATTTTTAACTACAAAATATATTCCAATGTTTCATTTAGGCCTCTTTCGTAAATAAAATTCCAACCTGTTAGAAGACAATGAAAAAATCAAATACTCTTTTAATTTTAATCATAGCATTTTGATTCTAATCTAAAAAAACTAGGATTATGGAACTTTTGAGCTAATGTGGCCCTTCTATGAGAGACTTTTTGCGAAGCTTCATATAGTTTCACAGTCTCTCTATAGCTATATCTATGAAGCTTCATATTGCTTCACAGAAATTATCCCTATAGCTATATCTGTGAAGTTTCATATAGCTTCACAGAAATAGCTACAGAGCTACTTTCTGAAGTCTTTCACAAGATACACAAAGACCCTTGAACCACCTACCGATGAGGAAAGTCTGGTACTAGCTCTTTTTTGTAGTAAAACGTACTTCCTATACTATTCCGTACTGGATACCGAAAGTAAAATTTGTTTACACCACAGTTTTCCAAACCTTTTTGGCTCACCACCCCTTTTACAGAGATAACTTGTTCGACGGAGAACTCTGGAAAACTCTATCTCGAATAATAACAAATTGCAAATGTAGCTGTGCCTATAAGTTTTCAATTTCACCAAACTATTTTTATTGTGCTGGTGCGTAATTTAGAATCTTAAAAGCTACTGTGTGGAAATGAAACAACGTAGAACTGAAATTACAAAGGTATTTCTTCAAATGAAATAACAAAATAAATTGCACATACACGCACTTAGATTGTTCACTATTATTTGTGAATAAAATCAGTAAAATTGAAACTAATCACAAATGAGAACGATGAGTCGAGTGCTGTGCTACCAGTTTATAGCATTGACAGTCAACTTGGCACAAAATGATTCCTGCCGCTGCACGCTGAATTTGCAAGACCCTGCGGTGGCAAGAAACTGCAAGTCGGAAGTCCGCACGAATACATACAGGTAACACTCGCTTGTTACAACCTGTCGTTTTGTTTACAGACTTGTCAGTTGTAACATTTTTCAGCTTATAATCCTTGTGATAATGCTAATCATAATGCTCCTAATGATAATGCTGCAGTGAGGGTATCTATATAGCGAAGTAGATAAGAGCTTGCTTAACCCTCTAAGTGGTTTCGACGAGATAACTCGTCCATCAAGATCTGACATATTTTGCTAATGATTAGATATCTCGTCATACAGATATTGCCGATTTTTTTTATGATGACGAGATCAAGAACTAGTCAGTTTTCATCCAATGCCAAGATATCTCGTCATCCAGATATTGCCGATTTTTTTTATGATGACGAGATCAAGAACTAGTCAGTTTTCATCCAATGCCAACATATCTCGTCATCCAGATATTGCCGATTTTTTTTATGATGACGAGATCAAGAACTAGTCAGTTTTCATCCAATGCCAAGATATCTCGTCATCCAGATATTGCCGATTTTTTTTTATGATGACGAGAGCAAGAACTAGTCAATTTTCATTCAATGCAGAGATATCTCGTCCATCAAGATCTAGTCAATTTTTCTAATGACGAGATACCACATCGAGACTACCACCAGGAGGATTAAAAAATTTTAGATGACACATTTGTGTCATTTTATTGCCCGCTCTTGCTCATCAACGTCCTTATTTCCCTAATTGCCCTTATTTCCCCTGGGGCCAGCACAACTCCCAAGATTCCTTCAGAGCCCACTTTGGGGAACTATGGTTTACTCAGAAAATCTCTTCACATAAGAATAAAATAAGGGCGTGTCTTGTGAGTGAACCACCATTGCATATTGCAATATCGCTCATAACTGAAAAAATAATTAAATATATCTTTGAGAAAGAAAAGAGTAGAAAATTAATGATTACCTTAGAAAAAATAGGAAGGAGTTTTAAATGTTTCAAATCACATTTCATACTCGTCAGTTGCAGCAAACGCTCGCATATTTTCTTTCTAAAAAACAGTCGCAAAAAGCATTCCATTCATTTCACGAGATAAAAAATCGCGGGAGAAAACAAGATAAAACAAAACTCCAAATCAATGAAAAAATCCTGAGCTCATTAAATAATTAGCGTCGGCAGTTTGCTTTAAAAATGTGTCCCAATCAGAAAAAACATCCCGTAATTAAATGGAAGAAAAGTTTTAATTTTCATCCTTTGATTTAATTGTTCATTTTATCATTGAAGACAAATTATTTAGAACGGGAGCGAGAAAAAATATTCACCCACATCTGTTAACTTCTCGTTTTCAAAACATTCATTAAAACTACAATTCGTTTAATTGGGTTCAGGTATGGAAAAAAATTGCTTCGAATCAATTGCAAAAAAAGAAGTATTTGTCTTTCGATTTCGCAGATTTCGTAAATGTAAGAGATGTAGGCAAAAAAGGGTTTTAAGATATTTTGCGAAAAGTTAAGTAGGCGAATGCATGGATCGAAGCGACTCAATGAGTCACTAAATCCATGCCGAAATGAAAGTATGAAAAAATATTTGTTTTTATCTTATCATGATCCGATAAGTGTATTTAACCCTCCAAGAGTTCCCATGCATATATCCATTCCGCAACCTGAAGTATTTCCTGCATGACTTCTAATCAATTTTTACTTTTTTGAAGCTTGAATCTGAAACTCATTTTCTGTCTGAAATGCCTGCTGCCTATGTGTAGTCTTTTTACTTTCTCTTGATTTTAATCACTTATTTCCTAAAACATTACAGTAGGGAGGTTTGATTTATGTTCCCAATAACTACGTTGTACACAAAATTTGTTTGAGACTCCTCCGTAGCATTTATAAACTTAGAAGTTCACACTTAATCTGCAACTTAATCTTTCCTAGCCAATTTTGACTTTCTAGACCAATGGAATCTTCCCAAACATTCCTTCAACCAATAGGTGAGGATAATTAGTTCTTAAGCATATAAGGGGGCTCACACATGCATCAGTTCTTCAACCTGTAATCTTCCCTGAATGAGCTGTCCAGTTTGATCTTGACCAATAGAATCTTTCGTGGGATTTTTAGTCTCGATAGATGTGGTTATTTAGATATTAATCATTTGTGGGAGATCACTGTATAGATTCACTCTGCAACCTGCGGTCTTTTGTGCATTACTTCAGTATATAGGTATTTTTAATTACCTCGTCGTACTGGAGCAACACAACGGGTATTGGCGATGGTCCGGGATCAATCCCGAACGGAAAGATCCAAACTTCTACACCACTCCAACGCAGTGATAATTGAGGCCACGACAGATTTAATGTGCACAAGCCCCACGCACACGATTGCTTTGATTGGATCGAGTTTTAACTCGGAACTCTCCGGTTGCTAATGCGCTACTCTACCAACCTGGCTACCGCGTCCCTGCATAATAGATAATAATATATATGAATAGATAATATTGGCACAGGAACGTCATGTTGCCAATATTATCTATTAGTTTTGAATAGGTAGGTAGTTAATTAACGTCTCATTGGAGCAACACAACGAGCTATTGGCGACGGTCCGAGATCAACCCTCAAGGATCCGTGGACAACACCACGTAATTATGAACAACGGTTAGATGACGAGGTAACACCTGAGCTGGCACCCCACTATCCAAATTTCCACACCACGACAACGTGAGGAAATTTGAGGCCACGACAGATTTAATTTGCACCAGCTCCAATGTACACGACGGTCTTTGGCTGAACCGAGTTTCGAACTCGCAACCCACCGGTTGCTAATCCGTTGCCCTTCCAACTGGGCTACTGAGGCCACATTTAGAATATTCATCCCTCTTGTTACAGGAGGTACAGGAACAAACCATAGAAACATAGGAATCAAAATATTCTGCTTATAGATTTAGATCCCATCCTGATGAAGCAGCCAAGCAACATAATAAATGAGATTGAGTCACTGCATATCTGCACGTTTGATCGCTATTCAGATCCCCACGAGTTGATACTCGAGTCACGCGGTTTTGAATGAGTCTATTAGTTAAATTAGGGAACTGGTGATAACGAAAGCAAAGCCTTTCCACAACCTGTCACCTTAAACGCGGATTCCGTTTCTAAGTAAAGTAAGTTCGAAACTCGGTCCAGTCAGACTATCGTGCATGCGGGGGTTGAAGCACATTAAATTTGTCGTGGCCTCAAATGTCGTGGTGTGGAAGTTTGGACGATTGGGTGCCAGCTCAGGTGTTGACCTCGTCATCTGACCCGAGGTTCAAAATTACGAGGTGTTGTCCTCAATCCTTCCGTTTGGGATGGATTCCGGAAAGTCGCCAATTGTGTTGCTCCAATTTCGACGTTAATTAATTACCATTACCGTCTATTAACCGCATGTGTGTGTAAAAGTAATTTTTCTCTTATTTAAGGTTGGTTTTTAGAATTAGTGGGAGGGTAAGTAAACGTTCATGTTTGTCTACTGTATAATCTTTGTTGATCTTAAAAAAACACATTTTTGCGAAGCTCTCCTGTATGGGACGGAAGTTTGCATAGCTTGTTGAATGCCTACGATTGAAATTTTGTAGTCTGGCGGTGAGTCACGTGGTAACAATTTAAATTAGGCGACAGATTTAACCGTAGATAATGATCTTCCACACAATTAGCGACTCCTTGCACTTTGTCGTCGACATCGGCAGCGAGTGCAGTGATTAAGAGTTGGCAAAACAAATAATCGCCTGTGATAATATTTTCTGTCTACCTATCAGAACTACTCCAGACACAGTACTAATGGCCAGTACCTAGAAGTCTAAATATTGGCGATTAGTATTAAAACACGTCTTGTGCATTTTGGGAAGGGAAGAATGGGATAAGGTTTTGGTAATTTTGGCGATGGGTGTTTTGGCGACATTTCGAATTGGAGACATTGCAAGGACGCCAACATGACAATCTGAAATGGTTCATGATTTCTCTATAGAAAATGGGCAAAATTTCGTTTCTACTGCAACAGACAGCCGCAGACTTTCCTTCTGGAGCAGTTATCTTGGTAGACAGATAGTAGTGAAGCTCCGATGATAAGGCAGACGACCTTGGGGAAGTCCATTAATAGATGGTAATGGTAACTAATTAACATCGCACTGGAGCAACGTAATGGGATATTGGCGAGAGTCCAGGATCAATCCCCGAGGGAGAGATCCGAGGATAACACTACGTAATTTTGAACCACGGTGAGATGACGAGATCAACACCTGAGCTGGCACCCAACTCTCCAAAATTTCTCCTCGCCAACGTGAGGAGACTTGAGGCCACGACAGATCTAACGTGCACCAGTCCCTGTGTACCCAACTGTCTTTGGTTGGACCTAGTTTCGAACTCGTAACCCTCAATTTGCTAATCCGTTACTCTTCCAGTCGGGCTGCCGCAACACCTGTACAGTTAATAGATAAAGGTTGCTTGACTGCATATAGAGTTTAATGGTGAAAGGAGTCATATTTGGCCAAACTGCGCCAAACAAAAAAAAACACTCCAAAATGTCCCACAATTCGACAACATTGTAAGCAAGTCCCCGCTCACTGCAATCAAAAAAATATATTAACAAAACAAAAGTAGGAATTAAGTTGGAAGTCGAAGTAACCTCGACTGGAGTAACACAATGGATTAATGGCGATGGTCCAGAATCAATCCCAAAGGGAAAGATCCGAAAACAACACCTCGTAACTTTGAACCACGGTCAGATGACGAGGTCACACCTGAGCTGCCACCCCACTCTCCAAACTTCCACACCTCGCCAACGTGAGGACATTTGTAGCCACAAGTTTTAAAGTGCACTAACTCGCACGTGCACGCCGGTTGAATTGAGTTTCGAACTCGCCAACCCTCCGCTTCCTCATCCCCGACTCTACCGACTGGGCTACCGCGAAGAAGGAAAAGGAGAGAAAAAGCCGCACACGAAACCCATGAATTAGAATAACTTAAAAGAACTCCGCGAGGGCGTTGATTTTACGTAATTACAGATCTTCGGAGAAAGCCGGTATCGGCGGTTTTAATTAAAAGATTTTCGTTCGCCTTATTTTGTTTTTCTTTTCCCTTGGAAACTCCAATACCCTATTTTCTGTCTTGAGTGAATTTGTTATTTGAAGGGAAGGATGAAGAGTAGGGACATGGAATTTCGATGTGGATTTGCGGGAATGAATTTTTTTGGCTTTAATTTACTACCTTCGGGTTGAGAAAAAATATTTTCTTACCCGAACTGTTCAATGGTTCCGATGCAGAATAAAATGTCTGCATTTATCATAGTATAACGCATTTGTTTCCAAAATTTAGGCACTTTGGTTTGGTGTGGATCTTTGGAGAGGCTCAGATGTTGACGTCATCTGGTCATGGTTCAAAAATACATACCTAGCGTAGAGTAGTAACGGATTAGCAAACGGGGTTGCTTGTTGTAATCCATTGAAAGACAATCGTGTTCAAAGGGGGGGTGGACGTTAAATCTGTCGTGGCCTCCAATGTCCTCACGTTGGCGTGGTGTGGAAGTTTGGACAGTGGGGTGCCAGCTCAGGTGTGACCTCGTTATCTGACCATGCTTCAAAATTACGTACTGTTATCTTCGGACCTTTCCCTATGCGACTGACTCCGGACCGTCATCAATAGCCCGTTGTGTAATTAAAATACCTACCTACCGATAGTCTATATAAATAAGAATGAAGTGTTTGTACATTGAATATTTCAAGTTTTCTATCCGTTTTGGACCCTTCTGATCCAAAATCCGTCTCTTGCGCGTTTCGTGTCAGTCTGTCTGTCCATCTGTCTGTATGTGTGTGCCCGTGCTACGTCCGAATGGTTGAATATATTTTCATGAAACTTTGCATACTGTGAGTTCTTACATTAATTTAGTGACTGAACTTGGTTGCGTAAGTCTATCCGTCTTCCGATTCTATGTTCGATTTTGTGTTAGTGTGTTTGTACAAGTATCACATAAGATGTTTTCAAAACATTTTAATATTATGACCTAAATTTGATAAACCATATTTTGGTGTAGTGAATGCATTATTTTAAATTCTTCTGATTACGTATTTAAATAAGTTTCATGTTAAAACATCTGAGTAACTCTACTTAAATCAACCATAATTTGGTAGTTTTGGAGAAGCTGGAATGCATATTGAGCATTGCAATTACTTAAATTACTTTACCACTACTTCTGAAAAATTAATTATCTTTTAAAAAACTATTTTTGCAGAATTTAAATTCAAATACTTTTTTATTTTGAGCCTTATTTATTTCTTTCCAAAGTAAAAACTATTTCCGAACATTTGGGATGGACGATATTTTGCAACGAAACGGAAATTCGTGTTCGTTTGCCAGGCGAAGTGATATTTTTTCGCTCCGAATTAATTTCGTATTTTTAAATTCTCTCTAATTTTTAGTTGTAAGTTGTGGCAACTGTGCGAGATCAGGAGATAAAAAATCATAATGAAGTTATATGTGTATCTTTAACAGGGGTGCGATATACTTGCATGTTAAATGCATTACATAGATGGATTTGCATCTATAGAATTTGTGTCCAAAGTAGGTTGTAGAAATTATAAAAATGTCGAAAAAAGTGTTAAAAAATTATTTTACTCATACTTAAATGATTTGGCATTTTTCAACGAAAGAGGAATGATTATTATCTAATCACTCAATATATAGTTAACCAATTCAATCCGAGTGAAGTTGGGCAATTTTGCTAGTTTTGCAATAAATCTGAACGTGAGTTCCAGTCTTCGTTTTACTGAGCTAATTTGAATAACTGATCCCTGTTATACAACTGTACAAGCTGTACTTAGTCATTCACATTTTGATACAAGAGTACATCATGTGCATCGTCTTCATGAATAAATGTGTCTATCAAAAATAGTTTTTTGATAATACGCGTACGCCTCACAAGTGAAAAACAATGGCATAACGGATCGTAATCTATCCTTTTTTTAAAAAATCGGATAAAATCTTAACTTCGTATAACAAATTACTTTTTTTAATTTGAGTATCCTCACAAACAAAATCCTGGCTACGCTACTGATGAGATATGTCCCACACTAAACCAAAATGAGCTATCCAATTATTCTAATTCGAACTCAGATTAGTTTTTAGCTATACCATAACTAGATTTTATTGTATCATAGCTATTAAATTACTGTAGATTTCATCCAGATTAAGAAATATGGGTCACCAACTAAATCATAAAATTATGATTCAGGGTGAAACAATTGAGTTCCATTAAAATTGTTTAAACACAAAACAAGGTCAGCTATATTTCACAAAATTCTCTTTCTTAATCAAGTTTTATTCCATCTACAATGTAAATTTCAGTCTCTGAGCAACTTCCTGAACAATGGATAGTCTAAAGGAACTAATGATAAGTCCCGGTTTAATTAGACCTCGTGTTACAGAAAGTGACCGTTAAGTAACAAAACAAATCCTTCCCAAGGACATAATATTGTTTTTAATTAACAATTTCCCTAAACTAAACTGAAATGCCCCCGAATGAAACTCTCCGAAATTATATCTCATAGGAAAACGCAGCATCGCCTGAGTCCAGTATCAAACAGAAAACTAAATTACGACAACGCGAGTAAAAGAATTCGGCCCTTTTGAAGAGCATCACCAAGAATGCAAATTACAACCTCATCACACAGAAACACCACTCGAAGTCGAAAACGTCACCTTGAAATTAAGCAGTCATTTTCGCATCTTCACGTCTCGTTAAGTCCGTCTTTTTCTAACTTTTTCGGTTCACGGCTCTACGTAAACTTAAATCTCCGTGACTCATTTGTATAAATATCGCATTCGAATAAATTGTATATTTTAAATATTTAATTTAATTTAATTTAATTAATTGTATCAATTTAATTATCCAAAAATTATAAAAATGATAACTAATGTTCGTATCTTGATAAAACACCACTGAAAACTGAAAACGTCACCCTGAAGTTAAGAAGTCATTTTTGAATTTTCACGTCTTGTTAAGTCCGTCTTTTTCTAACTTTTTCGGTTCACGGCTCTACGTAAACTTAAATCTCCGTGACTCATTTGTATAAATATCGCATTCGAATAAATTGTATATTTTAAATATTTAATTTAATTTAATTTAATTAATTGTATCAATTTAATTATCCAAAAATTATAAAAATGATAACTAATGTTCGTATCTTGATAAAACACCACTGAAAACTGAAAACGTCACCCTGAAGTTAAGAAGTCATTTTTGAATTTTCACGTCTTGTTAAGTCCGTCTTTTTCTAACTTTTTCGGTTCACGGCTCTACGTAAACTTAAATCTCCGTGACTCATTTGTATAAATATCGCATTCGAATAAATTGTATATTTTAAATATTTAATTTAATTTAATTTAATTAATTGTATCAATTTAATTATCCAAAAATTATAAAAATGATAACTAATGTTCGTATCTTGATAAAACACCACTGAAAACTGAAAACGTCACCCTGAAGTTAAGAAGTCATTTTTGAATTTTCACGTCTTGTTAAGTCCGTCTTTTTCTAACTTTTTCGGTTCACGGCTCTACGTAAACTTAAATCTCCGTGTCTCATTTGTATAAATATCGCATTCGAATAAATTGTATATTTTAAATATTTAATTTAATTTAATTTAATTAATTGTATCAATTTAATTATCCAAAAATTATAAAAATGCTAACTAATGTTCGTATCTTGATAAAACACCACTGAAAACTGAAAACGTCACCCTGAAGTTAAGAAGTCATTTTTGAATTTTCACGTCTTGTTAAGTCCGTCTTTTTCTAACTTTTTCGGTTCACGGCTCTACGTAAACTTAAATCTCCGTGACTCATTTGTATAAATATCGCATTCGAATAAATTGTATATTTTAAATATTTAATTTAATTTAATTTAATTAATTGTATCAATTTAATTATCCAAAAATTATAAAAATGATAACTAATGTTCGTATCTTGATAAAACACCACTGAAAACTGAAAACGTCACCCTGAAGTTAAGAAGTCATTTTTGAATTTTCACGTCTTGTTAAGTCCGTCTTTTTCTAACTTTTTCGGTTCACGGCTCTACGTAAACTTAAATCTCCGTGACTCATTTGTATAAATATCGCATTCGAATAAATTGTATATTTTAAATATTTAATTTAATTTAATTTAATTAATTGTATCAATTTAATTATCCAAAAATTATAAAAATGATAACTAATGTTCGTATCTTGATAAAACACCACTGAAAACTGAAAACGTCACCCTGAAGTTAAGAAGTCATTTTTGAATTTTCACGTCTTGTTAAGTCCGTCTTTTTCTAACTTTTTCGGTTCACGGCTCTACGTAAACTTAAATCTCCGTGACTCATTTGTATAAATATCGCATTCGAATAAATTGTATATTTTAAATATTTAATTTAATTTAATTTAATTAATTGTATCAATTTAATTATCCAAAAATTATAAAAATGATAACTAATGTTCGTATCTTGATAAAACACCACTGAAAGCTGAAAACGTCACCCTGAAGTTAAGAAGTCATTTTTGAATTTTCACGTCTTGTTAAGCCATTCCGAGTTTTTCGTTTCATGGCTCTCTTTACGTAAACATAAATCTCTGTGGCTTATTTGTATAAATGTTACATTCGAATAAATTGTGTATGTTAAATATTTAAATTGATTGAATTTAGTTAATTGTATCAATTGAATTGTATTAATTTTATTATAAAAAAATTATAAAATATGGAAACGTTCGTATCATAAAGAAACACATTCAAAGCTGAAACATCACACTGAAATTAGGCAGCCATTTTTGCATCTTCTCGCCTCTTTAAGTCTGTCTTTTTCTAACTTTTTCGGTTCACGGCTCTCTAAGAAACTTAAATCTCCTTGCCTCATTTGTATAAATAGTACATTCAAATAAATTGTGTACATTAAATATTTAAATTAATTGAATTTAATTAATTGTATCAATTTAACTATCAAAAATTATAAAAATAGTAACTAACGTTGGTATCATAAAGAAACACTCAAAGCTGAAAACATCACCCTGAAATTAAACAGCCATTTAAACACATCATTAACGTGTCTCGTTACACACACGTATCATGTCTCGTTAAGTCATTCATTTTGAAACTTTTTCGGTTCACGGCTCCTTGTAAATGTAAATCTCCGCGGCCTACTTGTAAAAAAATTGTATCGAATAAATTTCGTAAAATAAGTATTTAAATTAATTACATTCAATTGAATGTATTAACTCAGTAATCGAAAATTGTAAAGATATTACCTAAAGTTCGTAATCAAAGAAGCGAAGAAAACAACGATGGCTTGACAATTGAACGACTTAGTCTAGATCTGCTGCTTCTCGGATGAAATACAAAAACTGGAGAGTTAACTGAATTTTTTTGCGCATGGGCCATATTTGGCCAAGCTCCGCCAAACACAAGACAGACGACGTCACGTAATAGACAAACATACACGAAGAAAGTTTTTCGGATACAGGAGAGAGAAATACACCCAGGGAAAGTTACAGAAATCGTACTTGCACAGCCTACAACTTGCAGGCTGTACTCTGTGGGCAAACCCATTGAGCCACCAAAACAAGACGATATCTCCTGATTTAGTTTTCTGCAAAAACCAAACTTAGTTGGTTTTAATGGCGCAGGGTCCGGCCAAACTGCACCGTAACCTGTTTTCCGTCAACTGCACCTACAGTTCGGAGACTGATAGTACAGAAGTCCCACCGGTTGGTTAGGTTGCATGGCGCAAGGGCCATATTTGGCAAAGCTGCGTCAAATGCAAGGACAACATCAACAATGGACATACGTATATGCACAAAGAAGGTTTTACTGACACAGAAGAGACAATTACACCTAGGGTAAATTACAGAAATTAAACCGACACGCAGGTTCTTAGCACAGTGGGCTAAACAACTGAGCCACGGTTGGAAAAATGGAGACAGGACTATTTCTTTCCTTCCAGAATGGTTATTATTTGTCAGTTTTTTACAAAAATCAAAATGTATCTTTGCAGTCTGCTGAAGTCCTTTATCTCAGCCGGCCCAATGGATAAGGGAACCGCTGGTTAAGGACTTTTAAGCCAGTGTGGCAGTTCGCTTGTTATATTAGTGATATGTTTTCAATGAAAATGATCAATAATTAAATTAAACTAACCTAAATTATCAGGCGGTAATTCCGCAAAGTATGGCAACCCGATAACCAAGCTATCTCTTCCCTATGCTCTTGCACATAACGTACGTACTAGATGAATCCAATTAGAATAAGTATTCGAATTCATATCCAAGAAACGACTCATCGATATTAAGAATCAGTCAACCGCAATATAAGGCTTTTTTTATAAAAAATAATTTAGACGAATTCTTTGGTTTCGAATACGATTCTACGAATACGATATTCGATCTCGAATACGATATTCGATGAATGCTTTGGTATTCTAATACTTAAGATGCATACATTGGTATTCGAGTATTTTGCTATCCGAGTACTTTGGTATTTGAATTCTATAGATTTCAAATACTTCGAATGAATACAACTGTATTCAAATACGAGAAAGAATCGACCCTCAATCGAGGCACATCACCTTTAGGTGTGTTTGGGCTTCACAGACCTGAGAAACTCGTGATCTTTCCTTTTCCCATGGGATCTTTCCTTTCCCACGGGGGTCGCGCTCCACGGATACCCAATCGATCTTTTTCTGCCTTCATCCCATTATTCTATTCCCTTATCACTCTCTTTTTCTTTTGATGACACTTTTTACATGAAGTTTTCTGCTTTGGCCAAATATGACACTTGCGCCATAAAACCCCAAAGCAATCAACGAACGAAAAAGAATCGAATCCAACGAATACTTTTAAGTATCGAGTGCACGAATACTCCCATCTCTAGTTATGGAACCATCGCTCACCCATTCAAAGAAACGAGAATTTAAACAACCAATGAAAAGAACTCAACAGGCTTTGTTGATTTCCACAAAATCGATATTTCTCTGAATATAAAACGCACAATTAAACTCAGAACATCCACAACAACATACTCGGCGACATGATCCATTAGCCAAGGTCCGGCATCATTCCATTCCACCTGCTTTCGAACAAACACTGGGTTTTCCGCCTCACCTGTGGTTTCCTGTCTATTGTTCGATATGCAATATATACCTGGAATTCTGCTTAGAGTTTTTCTAGGTTTAATTGAGTTTTCGCGTGGGAAAATAATTCCGCCACCAGATCTCAAATTAAAATCTGGACGACCTATCCGCATTGTCTCTCCCCCAGCATTCTATTTCTTTATTTTAATCTCCTGTATTACAACAGGTGTGTAATGTACATAAGTAGGTCGATTATTATAGATGTATTGCACGGCTATTGTTTTATGAGCACACGAATTCCGTTTTGCTTTTTCCAATCGGAGAAATTATCCGCAGTCTGTTTTAGTGGGGGAAGGAATTGGGGCGTTTAGATTTTTTATAGGATTGTTCTAGAACCTGGTAGATAAAGGTAAATGTATTTATTGTTTGATATTGTTTGTGCTGGGAACGTATGTATTCAAACGTTAGCTTATTTTTCACCATTTTGTATACCAAACAATATCGAATATTTTTATATAAATATTTCAGGTATTACAAAAGAAGTTTAGCATTCTTTTATTTTCAATATTTGATATTATTGCATGGCATCAAGTCGGTGATCCATGTCTTCACTAGAAACTGAATTATTTTTTAAATCTTTAAAAAAATGTATGTGTGTGTAAAAATTTTGCTACAAATAGATTTTTTGCACTTTGTAATTCTTTCTTGGAGGTTAATATATTTTTATTAATTTCAATACAATCAGTCATTTGCTTTAATGAAGTGTTTTGTTTTTATCTCTTATCTAATTGTATTTGGGTGTCTTTTCTTGCATTTTTCTTATCATACTAGGGGTGTTCAAATGAAAAGGTACGAAACGACACTGTGGGTATAATTGAAGTCTTTATTCAAAAGTAATCACCAGAGGACTGAGCACAACTATCCTACTGTTTCACGAGCCGAAGGATTCCCTGTTCCCAGAATTCCTGTGGCTGTGACAAGAGCCAGTTCTCCACTGTGTCCTTCAGTTCGTCGTCCGAGTTGAAGCGCTTCCCTTTGAGATGTTTTTTAGCGGACAAAACAGATGGAAGTTGTAGGGCGATATGTCCGGGCTGCAGGGCGGATGCTCAAGCTGCTCCCTCTTGAACTTGGCCAGTACACTTTGTGCGACCCTGGAGACGTGTGGACGCTCGTCATCGTGGAGCAGAATCACTCCCTCCGTGAGCAGCCCAGGCCGTTTGCTCTTGATGGACTTGCGTAGGCTACGGAGTGTCTCACCTACCGGTTTAACACCTTCCGCAATCAGAAATCTGATAACACCTCGCTGCTCCACAATCGTCGAATTTTGCAATGTGAACGCCATGATGTCCTCACACGCACTGCCGCGTCAATTGGACAGAACACACAACTGCATGCTTCTCTTCTGCGTCATGTGCGGGCGCCCGCGCATGCGCACAACCACGCCGGTACTCGTGCATTCGCTTCCTTAGATGTCTCACTACGTTATCCCAAAGCGGCATATTCAAATTTCAACCGGTTTGGTTTTTACGACGTTTCGTACCTTTTCATTTGAACACTCCTCGTAATTTCAATTTCCGATGTGCCGATTACAGAACTTTTCGATACAGGAAGTGCTTTGAATTTGAATCGAGAGAATGTTTATAAGTTAGGTAGGCCTAGTTTGAATCCTTTTACTTCTGTGTTTTGTCTGGAATAGGTGAGAATAAAATCAAACCATTAGGTTTTTTCACGGTTCGTTACTGTAGTATGAATCTATTGCTTTGCTTAAAAGCAAATCACCTGTGATTAGAACCTCTAGTTTATGATACTTGAGATTTCGTTGGTTAAGCTACTTCAAACACAAGACAGGCAACATCAAGTAACGAACATTCAAAAACAAGGAATGTTTTAGTAATACAAAAAAGATCAATACACCCGGGGAAGAATCTAACCCACAAACTCGCAGGTTGCAAGCGCAGTGGGAATACCCACAGAGCAATTGCCCCTTCAGCACGTAGAAGAATTTATTTAGTCTTTCTATGCAAAAATTAGAAATTTGCTTTTTATGGCATGACTCCAGCCGGGATGCGGTATAGGATTTAAAGATACCAACTATATATTAATGAAATAGTCCCATCCAAGGAGAAACCTTGCATGTAAAGTCATACGACATTCCTATTCCTGGATATATTGCAGAAACCGTTCTTATAACTAGAATATATATATATATATATATATATATATATATATATATATATATATATATGTCAAGACTGAATCGTTTCGCCTTTCCCCATTCGTCTTAGAACACTCAACCATATTCGTATTCCGAGAGCGATGTCCTGATTGGTTGGAGTTCCGTGCGTTCTGGTCGCGATGGAAACGCTCAAAGCAGAGGGGAAAAGTAATTCATTCTAACGGCAGAACATGGAAATTTTCGGATGGCGCAAGACCTGTGTGGCTGATCGTGCATCTTAAGAACGGGAGACCTTAGTGGCTCCATAGTAATCCTATGTGGATAAAAATTGTTACTTCTTCTGAACATCAATGTTAAATTAAATATTTTCGTAATAAATATTGTGTTAGTAAAAAGTAGAACTCTTCCTGTCAATCAACTGTTCCTGTTCTATCCCACTTCTGACATATATATATATATATGGGTGGAAAATTCTAGTGAATTCTGAATGCTTCTTTAAAATCAGTACTGGGGGCATGCATGAAAAGTCTTGCTTTAGAAATAAGGTTTACAACTGTTTTGTCTTATGATTTCAGAACTAGAAGAAACATCCAGAAGATAAATATAGCGTCGTGTAGACAAAGGGTGTCAGAACCTGACATGACCTTAGAATCGAGTGTGCAAGCAATAAGGAGGGGGTCCACAATGTGTTGAAATTCGACTGTGCTGGGCGAGCTTTGGATTGCGAGGAGTAAGGACTTCGTAAGTGAGTCATTCGAAAGCTACCGAACTACGCTACAATCACAGGCTTTTAATCAATAAAATCATCTTTCGATATTAATATCAAATTGTACTTCAATCGTTCAAACTGTAAGTTAATTGTTGAATATTCACAATAAACAATCGTTAAAACTTCTTGTATCAGCTTCATTCATTCCACAATCCAACATCAGACTCAAGTATTCACATCAAAACTACGTTTTGTTCCCTCGACACATCCTACCATTATTTGTTGTCTGATTGGAAATGTTTCTGTAGAGAAACAACAAAATTAAATAAATAATTATTAAAAATGCTTACGTCTAATTCCCTAAACAAGTTTATTTACAACAAGAGTGTATAACAAATCGAATAAATACGTGCATAAAGCTTGATGCCGATAAATTCTAAAGAGAACGGTAGTGCGGTTCCTCAGCAACGAGAAAGAGTTTAGTTGTTAGGTTGGCCGCGCAATAGTAATTCAGCTACTACGCCGTGGGCCCACATAATATTTTTACTAAATATATTATATAATATTTCATATCCTTTTCATCTCATAGGGGAGCTTGTGAGTCGACACAAAATGTTTTGAAACTTTGGTTTAAAATGATGCTTTTCGGCAAAATTTTGTATGTTTGTGTTTTTAGCTTTACACTTGAGTGACACTTTCCAAATGGAGTTTATTTGTGTGCAAACTATTATCGGTATTAAAATACTGAGAATATATGAAAAATTAATGCGCATGTCAACATCAGTTTTTGTTAATTTAGAAAAATTTGTCGTCGCATATTATGTAATAACTTCCACATAACCTAATATATTTGGACCTCAAATGCCTCATATGTAGCCTTTTTGGAGAAACCAAGTATTGTGTACGAACTTTGAAACAATCGGATAAATTAAAGAATTGGTTTTAAAGTTCACTTTTCCCCCTTAACAAAGTAGTTTAACAAGATTATATGTTCAAAGAGCTATAAACGTTGCAGTAAAAATATTTTCCACACTGTGTTGTCTATTATTTATTCCATTTTCGAAAACTATCAGGTAGACCTATTTACTAAATTATCAGAAAAATACAAAAGCGCACTTAACGTTAAGTTCCCCACCTCAAATAATTGGATGTTTTCATTTCGAACTGAAATTTAACACATCGTTGTGTGCTATTAGTTTAAAATGCCTCCTTTACTGCGGTATAAATTCACTTAAGAAAGAGTACGAAAGAAGTATCAGGTAAAAAGTTGTTTTGTCTAAGTCCTCGATAATAAGAAAGAGTTAAGTCCAAAATAATTTATTACTCCTGCAAAACAGCTTTCTGAAAATGTAAATTGCTAGCAAACAATGGGTATTTGAAGTAAACTAAGAATTTCCTCTTCACAAAAAAATTATAATGATATGAAAACTTGATTAGACGCACCAAACTGCGGAAAACACAATACTCATTTCACCCAAGCACAATGAAGAATAATTGCATTGAGTTTTTTTTCATCTCGCATTAAGGAGAAACAAAAATATAACTTCCCAAACCACACTTTAAATTGTTTTAAGGATCCTCGAAATACATATTGCACACGCATAACTATCAACAATTCTTTAGAGAATAGCGCGTAACGCAAATCGCTTGTTAAACATTCCTGCAAAGCAAAACAAAGGAAGATTAAAGCTCTCGTTACGGAGTGAAAATAAACATTTTGAGAAGGAGTGTGTATACGTAGTCATGTACACAAACACTCGTCAATCAAACCTGGAGGGAAACGTCGGATGTTTTTTGGTTCCAGACAGCTACTGCAATCAAAAGGGAATGTAATCCTTAACTGGCGAGGCATTGTGTTTCCTTTTGCTCTTTTTCTCGAGGCAGGTGCTCGAGTTTAGAACGCGAAAGAAAGTGGAATTGAAGTGGAGACGCGCGTGAATTAAAATAGCTTGCTTCCAGACGATTAGCTCTAAACGTTCTACGCTCATCACTGTTTATTTCTTGTTTGTTATCAACATTCCCTAATTGGTTTGAGTAAACAGTGAGGCAGTTAGGAATTTATACTTGAAATCGTCAGAAAACTGCGGTGAATATCCTTTAAAAAATATTTGTTGTCTGGCAACAAAGAAATCGTTTTCCATTTTAATTTTTAAAAATGTCTGACCGTTTAGAATTAAAATGCTTTGCTAGCAGACGATACACTTCAACGTTTTATGAGTTTGTGATTAAATATTATATAAATATTCTATGCTTTAGTGTATCAGAGGAATTTTCTGTCGAGTTAATATAGTTGATGGTAGTGTTTTTGCGTCGATACGTTTTTCCTATACACGTATTCTGAACGTGACGTCAGTTGGCATGTGTTTTTTGAATGATTTCAGCCCTCGGCCATTAAAAATAAACTCCGAATTGATATATCAACCCAAAAAGATTTAAGCCAAACATTGACAAAACAACGATGAACTACATTTTAAGGTAAGCCCGATATATATCATGCGACAGCGTTTGGACGAACGGAAGTAAAATCTACGCAGACCGTCTGACTTATTTGTTTGCACTGAATTTTTTTGGTTGGTAGTTGAAGTTACGTCGCACTGGAGCAACGCAACGGACGATTGGCAATGGTCCTAGAATAATCCAGACAGGAAAGATCCGAGGACAACACCTCGTAATTTTGAACCACGGTTAGATTACGAGGTCAACACCTGAGCTGGCATCCCACTCTCCAAACTTCCACACTACGCCAACGTGAGGACATTTGCGGCCATGACAGATTCAACGTACACCATCCCCCGTACACGAGTCTTTGGTTGGACCTAGTTTCGAACTTGCAACTCTCAGGTTGCTAATCCACGACTCTACCAACTGGGCTACCGCGGCCGGTCTGCACTGAAAATCATTCTCATACAGTGAGTCAAAGTGGCAGACCTTACAATTAGGAATGTTCCCTTGAAATCATAAAAAAACTGTTGTTTATGTTCTAGAAAAATAAATGTTTGAAGAAAAAACATTTGTCTGTAAAATCTAGTGAATTTTTTAGAAATTTTTGATCTTATAGAATAAAAATAGCTTCCTTGCTTTTATTTGTTCTGCGTTATAACTTTAACTTTATAAACTTTACTTGTTCTGCGTTCCTGATTTTTATTTCTTGAAGTTTATTAGTATTGAGTAGTGTGTACAATGAGTCAAAGTGGCAGACATTCCTGTTAGGAGGTTTTGCTTGAGATCATCAAACTGCTATAAATATTCTTTAAAAATATATATTTGAAGTCATGTCTATAAATTTGGTAAAACACATGAGAATGAAATTGCTTTTATTTTTAACATTAAAAAATACCTGATCATTTGAACTATCTCAGTCTCATTAGTCAGTTTTTGCAACACGAGTGCGTGCTCAAAATGAAAATCGGACAATTTTTTTTTTGAATTAAAATAGCTTGATTGTATGAGCAGAAAACTAGCTCTAAACGTTCTAGTCTTCTGTTTATTTCTAGTAGTTTATCAGTATTCCTAGATTTGACTGTATGCCGTGAGTTAAAGTGAGACTTTTTATTAAGAACTTTTGCTTGAAAATATCGAAAAACTATCATAAGAAATAACATGTCCATGAATGCTGGAAATAGACTAAGATCTTGCTTTTATTTTCAATTTAAAAAATATCTAATCATTAGAACAATATAAAAATGAAAAACCAGACGCTTTTCTTTTAGAATTAAAATAACTTCCAAACGAGATAAACCTTAAACGTTCTGCATTTCTAAGAACCACTTTTCTCGAGATGAAACATTCTCAATTATTGGACGGCGTTAGCTTTCAAATCTTCGATGTGAAACAGTGATTAATTTTTAATATTTATTGCCTTACGAGAGGCATTTTCTATCAAGCTAAATGGCTGTAGTGTTTTTGTGGCAGAACGTGTTTCCCATACGTAATCCGTCACTTGGCTTCTTTATCGAATACGAACTTCGCCAATAGAAATTCCAAAGAATGAATTTCAAATCGATGTGATACTTAATTGGTTAGCTCCAAATGTCGCCAAAATGACGATAAACAACATTTTAAGACAATCCCGATATATCTTGTGAGGTATTTGAGTAATCGGAAGTAAAATCTTTTTCCGTCTGGTTTGTTTGTTTGCACTGAAAATCCCTAGGTGAAAGCTTTGCAGATTCGAATATCCAGCATCTTTTTCATTGCTTATTGATATGTATTATCCAATGAACAGCAAACCTAAAACAGTAATTTGTTAAATGAAAGTAATTGCGTTTATAACTGCTAATTCATTCGCAACCAATGGCGAGATGAAAGTGTATGATAGCCTTTTCAAGAGATAAAAGTATAGGAAGCATAATTAATTAGATTTGAGTTAAGGTTTCCTAAGACTCGCCACGGGTCATTTACTCGCGGGCCGTTAAGAATAACGATCGCATAAATATAATTGTAATCTTCAAAGCATTAACACACAAAAACACCTTGATCAATGCTGAAATAAAATTTTCCATTCCCTTTCATGTCAAGCACCCTGAATTGATTTAATTAAGTTTGTATGTTAATGTTTCGCTTTTTTTTAATTACTAAAATTATTAGCTAAACAAAAAAACGAGATTCATTTCTATTTAATCTCGCAATTGAAACTATTACTCTGATGTAATTATTAAAATGAAATGAAATTAAGCGTTGCATCAATGTAATTTTGAGCGAAAAGAATTACTTGCGTATTTTTGGAAACAAAGATTACAATAAAAAATACTGAACTATAATGTTTTTCTTAGGTTTTGAAAATAAATAAATAAATTGCTTTCATTTTAATGAAGATTCAAAAAGAAAAACTGAAATGAAGTTGTCATGCTATGAAAATAAATGTCATCTTTCGGAAATAAACGCCTCAACTGTTTTACTAAAAGAAAAACCCAAAAGGTATAACAATTAAAAACAAAATGGAGTTGTCTGGTTTGGAAAATAAATGTCATATTTTGAAATCAATCAATTTCCAATGCTTAATAAATATTTAAAAGTATAAAAATGAAAACTAAAATGGAGTTGTCGGGTTTTGAAAATCAACGATACCATTCTTTAATTGAAACAACTCTTCCAAA
Source organism: Meta bourneti (assembly GCA_933210815.1). Taxonomy (NCBI): domain Eukaryota; kingdom Metazoa; phylum Arthropoda; class Arachnida; order Araneae; family Tetragnathidae; genus Meta; species Meta bourneti. Next base: position 68,250,006 of record OW119930.1, on the reverse strand, counting down.
AACATGGGAATGAAAAATTATAATGGAGTCGTCAGGTTTTGACGATACGGTTGTTTAGTAAAAACAAATATTGAAAAGGTATACAAAGGAAAAAGTAACATGCAGCTGTCAAGTTTCGAAAATAAATATCATATTTAGAAAATAAACGATGAGCTACACAAAGATTCCAAAAGTATCAAATACAAAACAAAGATGGAGTTGTCAAGTCTCAAAAATAAATGTTATCTGTTGAAAATAAGCGATTTAATTTGTATTAAAAAAGGATATTTTGGAGGATGTCAGTTTTTGAAAGTTGTCATGTTTCGAAAATGGAGCTATCAGGTTTCGAAAATAAATATCATTTTTCGAAAATAAACGACTGTTTTATACACACAGTATAAAAATGAAAACTAAATGGAGTTGTCAAGTTTCAAAAATAAATGTTATCTGTTGAAAACAAGCGATTTAATTTGTTTTATTAAAAAGGGTATCTCGTCTAAGCTAATAAGAATGCTTTCCCATGTATTTCTTTATTGACGATTTATTAGATCTTTGAGATTCAGCTGGGAAATACATGGACTCAAATTCAAACTAATGTGCTCAATTTTTTTATTCCAGGTCCCTTTCGCATTGCATTCGGAAGTGGGCGGAAAATCGATGCTTGCCCCAACATCAATTCTTAATGGAGCTCAGAGCTTCCATTTTTCTCTATTACCTCCCCCTAAGTTGATCAGATTGGACTACTGTAGGACATTAGACGAATCCAGGAGCATGGAAATAGATTAGAGCTCTTTGTCCAGAGTAGTTGTATTTATATTTCGGACTTGTAGATCTCGATGAAACGTGTTCATAACGATCTACAAGTCAATCTTCCGTTATTGTTTAACAATAATCTAATAGTTTCATTCAAATTTTTCTACTTTATATCGACCTTTCTTAAGAATATAAATCAAATCAGGTAGGTAGGTATTTAATTAACGTCGCACTGGAGCAACAGAACAGGCTATTAGCGATGGTCCGGGATCAAACCCCAAGGGAAAGATCCGAGGGCAACACCACGTAATTTGGAACCACGGTCAGATGACGAGGAAATCAAATCAGGAAAAATAAGCCTTCACATTTCTTATCAAGATTTGAATTGATGAAGAAATTAATCAAATTGGACTATTGTGGGACATTAGGTGAATCCAGGAGCATGGAAATAGATTAGAGCTCTTTGTCTCCAAAGCAGTTGTAATACTTATATTTCAGATTTGTAGATCTCGATGGATGCGTGTTCATCATGATCTACAAGTCAATGTTTTGTAGTTATTGTTTAATAACAATCTGATGGTTTTCATACAAATTTTTCTATTTTATATCGTTTTCTTGGGAATGAAAATCAAATAAAGAAATATGCTTCATATTTTTTTATCGACATATGAACGAACTCTACAAATTTTAAATCGGAGTATTGTAGGCTTAAAGACTTTAATTCCTGTTTTGACTCTCCTGTGAATTTTTTCAATAGAAATTTCTCCAGAAGGCTAAGGTATTGAAACAATATGAACGTCTATTTGGAAACTATTATGTCTATTTTGCAAGTTTTTGGCTGACATAGTAATTATTTTTAACACAGCGTACAAAATACTTAAAATATTTGGAAACTTTCATAACGTATTGACAGGACATTGACTTTTCGTTTTCCTTTCATCTTAAAGAGACTTGTGGAGCATAACTCAAAATCAGTGTATTTGAACGCTGATCCTTTTTCTATCAAGGTACAAGTTTAATGTCATTCATTTGATGCTTCTGAAAATTTTGGGTTGAAATTATTGTATGGTATTTAACCCATAACAAAGTTTTTCAATGTAATCATAAACAAACTATCAGAGAAAATATGCTTCCAGTTAAACTAATTTGATTTGTCACTTATTTGACGATGTTTAGGGTCAATTTTTTAAGAAACAATTTGCTGAAATTGCATTCCACTAACAAGTCAAGTTACGAAAGAAGTTATCAAAACAATAACAACCTCTATTTAGATTTACAGAAAACAATATATTTTAGTAATATATGAAATGAAGCCTTTAACATAATCACACATACACAAAACGTTTATCAGATCGTTAGAATGTTTTTAAAAAATAGCTATAGCTATTTTCAGCAACTGTAGCTTTTTATATTGTCGTATGAGAAAGTTTTTGTCAAGCTAAATATAGTTGGTGAGTGTTTTTGTGAAGGTACGTGCTTCCTATACGTATTCCGGGCGTGAAGTCACTTGGCTCGTGTGTCGAATACGATTTCAACCCTTCAACAATAAAAATTCCAAACAGTAAATTTCGAATTTATAAATTGGTCAACGTCAATGCCAAAGTCGCCAAAAAAAGGCGATAAATTACATTTCAATGTAACTCCGATATGCATCACGCGAGATTATTTAGGATAACAGGAAAATCCCCGTCTGGTTTATTTGTTTACACTGAAAACATCTCGCAGAAAGTATCACCATAAAACTTGGAACTGGTAATACATTTCATGTTAAGAAATTCATAAGCGAAATTAACCCCTTCGGAAATTCACAGGATGACTCATTGTGGTACCTACACATGTATTCAAAAGGAAGACATCCTCCCATTAATCAATAAAACAATACTGAATGCTCTGGGACAATTTCTATTTAATTGGATACAGTTTAAACGGCTTCATTACGCTAACGAAACAGACACGAATGTTAAACGCGAAAGCAAAGCTTTGGATTCTCCAGTGAAGAATTCTGATGTCAACAAGTTGAGGAATAGAATAGTAACGGTTTTGCGGCACGCCATTTTGGGTTCTAATTCTTGCTAAATTATGTATTCATTATTTGCATTGATTCCTTTCTTTGTATGATCAACATATATATATTTCACTAACAGAAACATGTAACACAAATGGACTTTATTTGCATACTGATAAATGGAAATAAACGGGAATCAACAATATAAAATCAACCGGTACGGGATTCATTTGCCAAATTTGCTGCTCGGTTTAAACCGAGCTTGATTTGAGCTATGGAGCTGCATATCACTAAAACTAAGCGGATTGGATTTTGAATTTTGTATATGGTAGATCCTAAGCAGAACAAGCTGCACCCAGGCCGTAAGATTATAAAATTAAACAAATAGCAGTTTAATGCTATAGGCTAAAATGAGAAATCAAGAGTTGAGACACAAGTATAAGAATTAAATTTACTTGTATAAAATTTTAAAAGTTTGAAGGATTAAATCATAAAAGAATTTGAAAAATTAGATTCATGAATCATTTTGAATCTGAAAAAAAAATTAGATGAGATTTAAAAAACCAACTATATGTAAAAATTCAAAAAGGTTTGAATGGGGATTTTCCCCAACCAAAAATCTCGCAGATTCAAAATTGTACTGTTAAAATATTTAAGACGTTGATTAGACAGGACAGACAGTTAAATATGATTAACAGAAGAGTTCGGCTGTTTTTTCGTTGCAGTTAGAATATTTTTTGTTTAAACACTAAATAAATTTAAAAGAAAACCTTTCACGAAGCCATTATAACATCTCGTGTGTGAACATCTATATTTTATTAAAATAAACACTCAAACTATGGAGCAAGTCTAATAAGATCTCAACAAAACTAGAAATAGAGCATACATTGACCTATAGTTGTATACCTCACACCATGATGGCCAAATTCTTTTCTGTGCAAGTTCTAAATAATTGAATTAGGCGTGTCTCTTAAAAAATACATATAAGCTTTTGTTTTATGATTGTAAGGAAATTTATTTCATGTTCCTATTGTATTCAATATCTAGTATTCCTATTAGACATGCTTGATTGAGCAACACGAGTAAACAGGTTTTATTTAAATCCATTGACAAAAATCATTCGACATTTTGGTAGTCTACGTAATATACACTGCTGGCCACCCAAATTGCAACACCAAGAAAGACAAGAGATATCACAACAAAATTTATTTTGTAGATAACATGTTGACCAAGTATCAAATGATTAAATTTATAGACTTCTGTGAAGTGTGGTTCCTGCCAAAATCAGTAGCCAGAGTAGCCGCCATTGTTGGAGATCACCGCTGCCACACGCCTCGGCATTGATTCAAAGAGACTTTGGATGTGTTCTTGGGGTACAGCAGACCAAGCAGCTTCCACACGTTGCCAAAGTTGATCTGGTGTGGCAGCTGGGGATGTATTGTGGGTCAATCGTTGAGCAACCATGGACCACATGTTTTCTATCGGCGAAAGATCCGGAGAGCGAGCTGGCCAGGGAAGCAATTCAATCTGGCGATTGACGAAGAACCCTTGGACAATGCGTGCCACGTGTGGTCGCGCATTATCCGGTTGAAATATGGCTATGGGCAAGCCCTGAAGGTAAGGCAGGACAACTGGCTCCAACACCTCGGAGATGTAGCGCTGGCTGTTTAAAGTACCGGCAATGCGTACTAGAGGAGTGCGATAGTGATATCCAATACCGCCCCATACCATAATACCCGGTGCAGGACCAGTGTGGCGGTGCATAACGCAGCTGTTCAGCATCCTCTCTCCACGGTGTATCCAGACTCGAATCCGACCATCGTGGTGTTGCAGACAGAAGCGTGACTCGTCAGTAAAGACAATTTCATTCCATTCTGCCGTCCACATCCTTCTTTCATCGCACCATTGGCGGCGGAAACGTCTGTGGTTCTGCGTCAAGGGTAGACGAAGCAATGGACGTCTTGCGGACAGACCACTCTGCTGTAAACGGCGTCGAATGGTACGCACAGATACTGGATGATGCGGTACAGACTGAATGTGCTGTGCTATGGTTCGTGATGTGGCTGAGCGATCCGTCACTGCCATACGCACAATATGCCTGTCATCACGTGAAGTGGTGCACTGAGGTGGATGCGATCGAACACGTCGGTCCGTCGTACCCTCCTGCATCCAACGATCACATATCCGCATTACAGTTGTTTGGTTTCGTCCAACACGACTACCGATTTCCCTGAAAGATAATCCACAATCTCGGTAGGCCACTATCCTTCCTCTGTCGAACTCGGATACTTGATCAAAAGATGATCGCTGTTTTCTACGAGGCATAATTGATCGTTTTTTTGAAAAACCACAAGAAAAACACAATTGCCGTACTTGAAATCGTCGAAATCTCCAAGCCTTAAATAGCGCTTTGAAGTGGCGCCACAGGCGCGCGTGATGTGCGTATGCGCTGAAATTCTAATCATTTGCATAACTCACCTCCGCTAATGCATGTTGTAAATTTCATATTATTTGCATGCTTCCTTCAGGGTGTTGCATTTACGGTGGCCAGCAGTGTATTTCCTACTACAGAACTTATAAATTTGTTTTAAATTATTGAAGATAACGTTTTTCTTGTTAGCCGTTTCTCTTCTAGCACAGTTTTTGATTACATCTTTAATCAGCATTTGTGACATGAGAACTAACAAATGAGTTGTTTCAAATATTTACGTACCGTTCATTTGCCTTGGTTTCATTAAATTTCAGAAATTGTCTATGCTGATATATGTATATTTAGAAGAGATAATTCAGAAAAATAAAACGTGTGTTTAGCTGCCGTTTAACGTAGGTTTCAGAAAAAAGAACTTTAGCTACATTACTATTCTATTTATATTTTTTGACAGGGATAAAAACGCAAACGATTTCCGATCGTGTCGCAAATAGAATCTAGAAAAATAATTTAGGTTACGGTCTGTGCCTGACAAATGTTCTACATAACCGTTTCGTATAAAACGAGTCTTCCTCAACACTTGCATCTTTTATCAAATAATTTAACCGAAAGTAGATAAAACAGGAAATATCTCAGACCCAATTGGTTTTAACGTGAAAAAATTACCAAGTTTAAATTTAAGTTTGACTGCTCAAAGTTTCTTCTTGTTTCCGGCAACTTGTATATAGGCATTATGAATGAATTTATACACATTCGATAAGAGATTTTGTGTATATAAGTATAGCGTGTTATATTCTAATGTGAAATATTTTATAAGTTTAGTATTATCCATTCAAGTTTAAATACTAAAACTTTGTACATGGGTCGTGTTTATAAAATAAAGCTTTGGAGGTTCATTACGTTACACAAAACATAATTTTGCTATGCAGAATAAAATCATGTGCAACATTTAGTCTGTACCGTAGTCTTATAATTCTCAATCAATTATACAACACTCAATTAAGCTTTCTAGTTCCATTACAGAACTGTTTTTGTGGTAAAAAGTTCAACTTTAATAATAAACTTTAACTACTTCTATAATTATAATATTCATATCTATAATTCGATTTTACAATTAAAGTTCATTAACTTCTCATGAAAGGAATAATCATTTGCGAAACTATACAGAATGGAACTGGAAACTGGTTTTACATCTTAAAGTTGTAAGCTGTGTTAATTCATGTTAAAAATGTTTACGAGGCCTTTTGTTCAAATTAATAAAAATACCACACCAACTCCGTTTGTGCTTGAAGTCACAGAATATCCACAAATCCGAAAATATGTAGTCCACATACCTCTCTTATAGCCAAAAATAATTCGTAATAAGTATATCTTCACACAAATTCATCAGTAGGATTTGATAGTAACTCACTAGTTCATATCTATTAGTTAAGCGTTTCACATTTTAAAATTGTTAACTTTTCATTTTTTTAAGTTCTTAGTGTTTCATATTTTTAAATTAAGTTTTATTTGTTTTTATTTATCATCCTTAAAGTTTTTATCCAATTTGTTTGGTGTACTCGTTTCAAAAAACAAAACCAAATTCTATTAGTAATCGTTTTAACCAAGATGTGAAAATCTACAAACTGAACAATTCTTTAATGTTAATATTAATATCACTATATTTTTATCATTTACATTTTTATTCATTAATGTTCGTATTTTTCATTCCCTACGTCATTAATAAGACTAAATTTTTAACAAGGTATAAGCTTTTCAAAACTATTTCTTTGATGGTAGGCATTTTTAATTGACGTCACACCGAAGCAACACAACGGGCTATTGGTGACGGTCCGGGATCAATCCCAAAGGGAAAGACCCGAGGACACGTAATTTTGAACCACGGTCAGATGAGACTATTTCTTTGAATAAATATTGTCTTTAAACAGTTTATCATTACATTCCCAAGTAATGAAGATAAGGGCACGCATTTACGTAGATAATTTAGGAGCAGCCAAGTCTCAGTATGTTTCGTATGTAATTAACGCATCTTCGTATATTTTATTTGTATGATTAACGTATCTACTATATTATACTCGTGATTAGTGTAAGCAAGTTATACTAGTATTATTTAAAGTATCTATGTATATTTCACTTGTATGATTGACGTATCTACGCAAGTTTAACTTACACATGATTTTACTAGTCTGATTAACGTATCTATGCAAGTTTCACTTGCATGATTAAAGTATCTACGTATATTTTACTTTTATGATTAACGTATCTTCTATATTTTACTTGTGATTAATGTATCTAGGATTTTTTTACCTGTGATTAACGTATCAACTATACAACTATTTTACTTGTTGTTTTACTTGCATGATTAAAGTATTCATGTATTTTACATGTGGTGATTAACGTATCTACTTAAATTTAACTTACATGATTAAAGTAACTACACGTTTCACTTGTATAATTAACTTAAATTTTCTCTTATTTAACTGGTTTCAACGTGTTTTTTAATTTGAAATATATTATGAGTGCTCGAGTCCCATGGGCACTCCCTTTGAATAGGTCCCTACGTCTGGACGTGTTGCAGAGTGCATCTTGAGGGTAGCGCTGTTGCGCAGTGACCCCTCTCGACAAACTCCCCCTCATGGAAGAATCCGGCGTTTACACTACAATATTTACAATTTCTATATCCCAGATGTTCTAAGGGCAGAAGCTGTTGCAAAACCTGACTGGTCGATTGTTTGGTTTAACATCTCTACCGTCTAAAAATTCTACATAGCCCTGCTGTCCCCTTTGTTCTAAATCCTAAATATAAATAAAATGGACATCTGTCACCTGTAAATTCGTCTGCGCTCTCTAGTGGCCGATACTGGGAGTCTAGCGAATGGATGGGCAGCTTATTTTTCAATTTCTCTCGTCCTACCTTAGATTTTTTCTAATTTTTTGGACGTACTTTTCTTATCCTTTGTACCTGCGTGTTTTGTTTTCTGCTTGCCATTGGAAATTATAAAAAATATTTTTTTGCAATTTGTGAAAAGTAGACGAGATTTTGAAAGCCGATGTGTTGGGTCGAATGTTTTGAAGCTACTGGCAGCTAATGATATCCAGATTCAATCTGTAGATAGTTGCACGATATTAATTACATAGGGCTGCCAGTCAAAGCACTTGTGAAATAGTAGCATACATTTTTAAAAGTAGCAACCAATAGGTCTTCTCTTAAACCCTATTTTAGTAGCAATTTTGGTTGTTCAGGTACAAAATGAATCGTCTAAAAACAAAATGGGCTAATTAAGTATGAAACATTTCTCTTGTTTATTTTTTATATTTTCGACGTACTTTTGTTTTACTAATCTTTGAACTATATTTTTTTCTTACTGCCATTGAAAATTCAAAAAAGTTTACAATTTCTGAGCGTGAAAAATAGATGGAATTTCGAAAGTCGATGTGTTTGGTCGAATGTTTCGAAGCTACTGAAGCTAATATCCAGATTCAATCTAGATAATTGTACATATTAATTATACCGCTGCCACAGCCAAAGCACTTGTGAAATAGTAGCATACATCTTTAAAAACAGTAGCAATAAGTCTCCTCTTAAACCATATTTTAGTTGTTACAAAATGCATCGCCTAAAACAAAAATGTGCCAAGTATGAAACACAAACGCTGAAGATTTCGCCAAGAAATTTAAATTTTAAAATTAAAAAACTATTTTCTTGAGGTTTTCATAACAATCTAGCAGCTAGACTCCGATGTTTTTTTCTTTCATGATTGACAAGGCTTGATGCCAAAATTTCGAAATTGGCGTCACTTGGAAAATTTTCTCTACAGAAAAAATATTTTTACCGTCCGCTACTAGTTAAAAAAAAGGACTAAATTTTCGTTGATCTTTGGTGAATTTTCAAAATTTTCGATAAGTCAGAATTTTGAAAATAGGTTTCTACTGCTATTTTTAATAAACGTCACACTGGAGCAACACAACGGGTTATTTATGACGGTCCTGGATCAATCCCAAAGGGAAAGAACCAAGGACAACACGTGATTTTGATGTCAGATGACGAGGCAACACCTGAGCTGGCATCCTACTCTCCAAACTTCCACACCACGCCAACGTAGACATTTGAAGCCACAATAGATTTAACGTGTACGAGCCCCCTTTTGTACACGGTCTTTGGCTGGATTCGAACTCACAACCCTCCGGTTGCTAGTACGTTACTCTTCCAACCGGGCTACCGCGGCCCATTTTGAAAATAGGATCTTTTGAGACGATTTTACTTTAAGATACCCTAGTCACCAAGGTTGAAAAATATCGCCTTTTAGTAGCCTGTGGCAGCCCTGATTATGTTTTTCAAATGTATTTTAGTTTAAACTATTTTCTGTGTTCTTTGGTTCATGGACTTTAATTCGTTCAGAATGGGTTAACAGCACCTTCACATAGGGTGAATAGACCAGGAGACAAGCTAGTTTTCTAGACTTGTACCATCCCTTCCCATTCATAAAGGCAATCACCTAGCACATCTCTCGTACATGAGTTTGTTTCAGCAACTGATACCTGCTGAGCATTTTGTTTGCAGATATATTTTATTTTGCAGATCCGTCTACTTTTTTCTACTTTCGAATTTAACCCTCCTGGTGGTTGTCCCGAAGAGGTATCTCGTCATTAGCAAAACTGACCAGATCTCGGTGAACGAGATGTCTCGTAATTAGAAGAAAACTGACCACACAGATCTCGCCATCATAAAAAGATCGGCAATATATTGGTGAGGAGATATATCGTCATTACCAAAATTGGTCAGATCTTGATGGACAAGATATCCGGTCGAAACCACTTGGAGGGTTTATAAAATTGCATAGATTAAGTTAACTTCAGCACTTATTTAAAATCGGGAGGTTTTCGAGGAGTGGTGCCCACCTTCTAAATACGTTCCCGATTAAGTGTTACTAAATAATTGAGGCAAAAAGGACAAAGACCAATTTCAAGCAATAAAGACTTTATCAATGCATTTTATGTTAGCATCAAAATAGGAAAAATATCAAATGAAAGACTAGGATAACATATAAATCATTTTGACTATCCGCCGGCATAATATATACTATGTACAATACACACACAAAACAGAGAACTAAAAATAGGCATTAAACCACAAGTACTCATAATATCACTGGATTCAGGAACGGAACTCTCGAAACGATTTCTCACAATTACAAGTGCTGCTTCATGGCTCTTTACTCACTGTGCAAGGTAAACGAGAATTTTAAGGCTCTTTCTAGTCTGTACCACGAGAACTGCCACCTCCACTAAGTCTGGATCGCTATAGGAACGGGTCTTGTTCATTTTGAGTAGGGGTGACTGGTGGATGTCTTGATTTTATTGTTTTGGGGAACGATGGCTGTGGAAAGAGATTGCTTACTGGTATAGATCTCTCCCAAGTAGAAATCGTAACAAATATATTTCGAATTTGTCATTTCATTCGTCAATGTGTGAAACATGATCGCATTTCTTCTCGCATCCCCTAACCAAAATGGGATGTAGCCCGTTTCTACAGCAACTGACAGGAAGACTCAGTGGCGAGAGCAGTTTTCATGGCATACAGACAGTACAGGATTCGTACGTTTCGCAAGATTTTTCATTGATTTCCAGGATTTTCAGGAGGTGCACGAACCCTGTGCTTATAACTACATTGAACAACTGAATTGAAATCCTGTGAGCTGTTTTACAGCAACTAATGGATTGCATGTTGCTGAATTTTAGACAAGTGATAAGATTGCATTTTTATAGATGAGTATCCTATGGGTAGCTATTTCTATGAAAGATTATTGTACAAAAGATGGTATGAATGATTCAGCGTTCAAAATTAAGCTCTGAAAAATGAAATCACAAATATACAGATACAGTGAATAAAAACCAAAGCAATCGTATTTATCCAGTTAAAACTATATTCAGCTCTAATGGATGATCAGCTGTGCTAGCAGCTGATGTTAAATAATAAATTTCTTTTAAGAATTGAGAAAATTCGGTGCTGCACTAAGGCACCATTTAACTACATGAGATAAATAATTTAAATTAATTTTTTTATGAACACAAGAATATGATACAAACAAGTAATCACAAAGTATGAAAATATTTCATTCCGTTTGAAAGTTCAAGAATGTTTTTTAATTTGCAGTATCAACATTTAAGTATACTAAGTCATTTAGAATTCAAATAGCAAAATAAAACAATAGATATATTCTTAAATCATAAATGCAAATTTCTGTAGCACGATCCATGTGAAAAGGACCATTGAGTATGACAATATTTTATGCATAACTTGCAAAATAAAAAAATAATTAATTTTTATACAATATGGTAGCAATAAAAATTTGTTTTGAAATGAATATTTATTTAATCCACAGAAAAAGAAAGTTGAATATCACATTTTTCAATAGCAAAACGATGAGAAAAAATGTTTTTATAGAATTTCTCTCACGGATACTTATTTCTAACCGAAGATTTGTATGTTTAGAATTCAAATAGTAAAATAAAACTCACAAAAATATTCTTTATAAATGAACAGTTCTTGCAATGTGATCCCTAAGAATCAACGAGTACCAGACAGCATTTTAAGTACTAGTACATTTTAAAAGAAAATTGTAATAGAATTTTTCATAGAAAAACAAAGAAAATAAAATTTGCTATAAAATGCATTTTAAAACTAGAGAAAGTAATAAGGTAAACTGAGAATATCACATTTTTCAATCGCAAAACGATGAGAAAATTGTTTTGATAAAATTTCTTTTAGAATACTTGTTTAGAAATAGCGAAGATTTGTGTTTGCTTTCTAGAACTGATTGAATTCAATCCAAGTTTTGCGTGAAAGACCAAAATTGATTTAAAATGTAAATAATACAGATAATGATGCTTCCTCCTTAACTTCAAAGAACATTGTTATACAAAATCGAAAACAGAATGATCCATTGAAATAATCTACGAAATGATAGGATCAATGAATTTTTTTGATGGAATTCGCATGGAAGTAAAAATAAAATTATTGGTGCATTTTTCTAACCAATTAAGCACGAGTTAAAAAATATTTCGAAATACAATATACAATGATAGCAATAAAAAAAAATAAATTTGAATCAAGAATGAAGTTTTCCGAACTTTTCAGACTATTTGCATTCAAATCCTTTATCTGCATTTAGATATAGGTTTTAATTTTTTTTTCTTACGGTAAATAAAATTCAAAAATAGTAAAATTGTTCATACTAGGTAATGATATCGATACTGATACATTGAAATGGAGCAGACTGTAGCCGTACTTTAATTGGGAAAGACCTCTTCAGCCAATTTATAAGCATTTCGAAAGCCTCATCTCAAAATCCAACAAAACAAGCAATCAAGATTTGCCGAGACGAAATGCACATAAAAATGAATACTGCAATCAGTTCATCAAGTGATCTTTAATGTTGAAACGCAGCATTTCAGAAAACGTTAAGGAAAAGACAGTTTTTAATGCATAAATTCCAAAGCTTTCTCTACCGGTATTCTATTTATGATGGGCGAAATTCAGCTACAATTCCTTTCATAATTAGTGTAGCCAAACATGACCAGAGCGACAAACCTGAAAATTCGTAAATAGTGAAGCAAAACTTTCGTAATTAACGTGAAGCAAAACCATGGTTGTAGAGCAAACTTAGTAATTAAACAAAACAGACTTTTAGTAATTAAAAACAAACTTTTAGTAATTAATGTGTAGCGAAACATGACCATAGAGCGAGCGACAAACCAAATATTTCTCAAATAAAGTGAAACAAATGCGTGACTGTAGAGCGACAAACCACTTTTTATAAGTGACGTATAGCCAAACGGCCATACAGTAACAAACCGCTTCTACATTGTATGGTTTAGTTTTGAGATGACTGAGATAAGAGTGAATTTAGAATTAAAATTTTCGCCCTAATAGGGATTTTGTTTCGTTACAAAAAAGTTTTAGTCATATTTGGTAGGTATTTAATTAGCGTCGTGCTGGATTTTAGTCATATTTGGCTGCATTTGTTTTAAAATTATTTTCAATTACACTGAAATTTAAGTAGCTTTCTTCCATAAAAGTATTACCTAATCTGACTTAAGATTAATAAAGATTCTTGATGCAGTACATTTTGAAAGTTATACACTAATTTTCCTAAAAACCGACATCAAATATTCACAAGAAAAATTTTAAACCTGAATTTTCAATTCTAATCTTTTCAAGTTGTTCCATTTGTTCTCAATTACATTTTAAAATACAGACATTATCACAATTACCTGGAACGAGATTTTACTGGAACTTCATTTTCACGCTATCTTCAAAATATTCCCACGGTTAGTTGTGAATCATCGCGAACCAGATATCGAGAGCATTTGACTCATGATTGCTGATTAGATATCAGTATGTAATGTTTGCTTTGATGCGAAACGAAATGTTTGGATAGGTGTATTAATTATAACTTCAAGTATTTGGTGATACTTAATTATAGTAGTATCTTCAAGTATTTGGCGAGCTGTTATTAAGTTGGTTTAGGTTTTAGAAGTGCAAGAATTCAAACATGGGTAAGCTGCGCCAAACGTGACGAAATAGAATTCAATTAAGAGAGAGAAGTAAAATAATGTCAGATTAACAACCATATCAACATTTATAGAATGATAAAAACAAAGGTGAATATGAAAGTAATTTCTTTAGGTCAAGCAATATCAAAAGGTAGAGTGTAGAGTAAAAATACGTTGAATTGAGAATGCTGATTTAAAAAATGTCGTTTAAAACACAAAACATTTTTGTTTAAAGATGAGATATATGTCGATGATCTTTGAAAATAAAGTTAATTAAATAGGCCATGAGATGTAGTTAAGAAAGTGATGCGATTCATTAGGATTAGGAGGATTACTCATTAGGTTTTATGCATGGCGTCCACATTGTAGCTCATTTTAGTGGATATTTACGTTTCTTTTAAACCTCCTGTTTTTCCAGTCGGTTCTGTCATAGCTAGCTTCAGTTATTTATTACAACGGCTCAATTTTTCCGTGGTTTATAATGCTTGCAAACCATACATTACATCCAAAAGAGGACTAATAGGTTTTCGAGTAACAAAAAGCCCTTAGAAAATATCAGATCTAACCAAAAAAAATTTTAATGTAATTCAGTTATTTATTTTAATTTATATCAATAAAATTAGACAATAATAATACAGCTTTTCTACACATTGATGGTGTTAAAAATACCCGTTTGAGTGCTTCTAAATTTAAACTAAAACAGGGCGCAAAGCAGACAAGCTTTAGCAGCTATTCTGTACATGCTGTTATATCGCACTTGATGACAAATCACTGTTTAAAAATCACTTTTACGGGAGGGGGAGACGAATTCACGCAAAAAACAATATTTCAGTTCTTAGTACAATGTTTTTCACAAGCGAAAGAAACCCAAGATAAGTATCAATTGATTAAAATCCGTATCGACTACAAAATAAAATGTTCAATACGCTGTTATGTCAGGTGTTCGTAAAGCCTATAAAGATTGGGGATTAACAATAAAAGAAATATCAAATGTCTTTAGAGCACAGTAACCTCTTCGAAAAATCGCTTCTTTTAAATTACGCGTTTTTTATTTACACAGCGATTTTCAACCTTTTTCGTCTCAACACATTAACTAAAATTCTGAGGCACCAAATATATCATATTTTGCCGATCTGACAAAAACAGGTATAATTTCGTTTGATTTACAAAAGAAATGTTATAGTAATTGCCTATCTTTTTTGTTCCATGGTTTTTTGAAAAAAATTTAAACAATTAATCGACGAGGCTTTGAAATAAAGAACAATACTCAGAGTTATTTATAAAGGTACTACTTGAAATTATTTGTGAATACATTTGTCAAAAGTTCAAACCTTAGCTGTGGAAACGGAATGAATCTTAAACCATTTAAACCGTTTTACCATCCGTAAGGTACACTAGAGCCATTTCTGCGGTACACCAAGGTTGAAAATCGCTGATTGTATGTATCGCTACTCGCATGTAAAACAGCTAAGGAAATGTGATGGTAATACCTTTAAAAATAGTTCAGAATGTGATTTCCTGTTTGAAAAATTCTTTTTCATTTCTATCGAGACTCCGAAATATTTTTCTCAATTCGGTTTAGGTTTGATTTGTCGCTCTATGGTCTTAGCTACACAAGGGCTAATTGAACGGAACCTACTAATTTAAGATAACTGCTTAGAATAGGAGACGAACGCCTTAGTCTAAAGAAACATCGAGATTTCCTGTTCGCAAACAATAAATTCAGGATCAGAAAGTAAAAAAAGTGCGATATATCGAGTGGTTACTGTATTTATACAGATGAGAAAGCTTTGTGATTAAACATGAAGACGAGCGACCGCTCAAATTATACGTTGATCAATTCGATAAGTAAAAATATTTTTAAGCCACATGCGCTAGTCAGATGCACATTGGTTCTATTCCTCTATGTGGGTGTATTTCTCTCATTCTGTCAGTAAAACTTTCATTGTGTGCGCCAATTACTTGACGTTGTCTTGTCTGGCGCAGCATGGTCTGTGCCATAAACCCAATTAACTGGATGTATATTACGCTTGAAATGACGAAAATATGGTATATTTACATTAGCGTTGCTGACAATGATAACCTGTGTTTATTTCCACTTTCATCTTCCAATCTTATTTGATTTTTAAAATTACGCTTTTTTGCAACAAGGTGAACTTTTATTTAACATTTTTTAATGTCCAATGGCTGGGGCACACTAACGTGATGCAGTCTCAAAAAGAACTGAATGAGAACAGATGTAAAAATAAAGAGTAAAAAGAAAAAAAAAACGTAAATTTCACTCTGCAATCGCGAATTCCACTGAGAAGTACCGGTCTCACATGAGTCATTCGACCTGCGCTTTTCAAAAGGGAGGGCAGACGATTTTCCCCGCTGACGATTTCTCACATCACCCCTCCAAAACGACCCCTCTCGGAAAGGGGGAGCAGCGTCAACAACACAAACACGTTCGGACGAAAATAGCGTCCCCGCAATAGTTACTTCACTTATGTGTAAAGTTGCCGTTTGTAGGCGATCGGCACAAAAGACACGCAACGAGAATTCAAAGTTAGCAGCAATTGCCTATAAATGACATCTCGGTGTTTGCTTACGTTGCTGGTCACGATTTGCTTACGGAAGAATGCTGTGTTAACGAATTGCATTTTGCGTCCAAAGATTTCAATTACGAAAAAAATGCATGCAATCTTTTATGAATTGCCGATGTTACTTTAAATATTTGAAAATTGATGTAGGGGTAAAAATGTTTATTTTCATAAATCCTAGAGTATTTGAATATTTTTCGGGTCAACTGAAAGTTAATATGCTTTTAAATGGTTGTGTTTTGTGGCGCAAAAGGGCCATTTTTGACCAAGTTGCGTCAATTCAAGACAAAGTCAAGTAAATGCTAGGTAGTTGAATTAACGTCACACTGAAGCAACAGACACAACGGCCTATTGGCAACGGTCCGGGACCAATCCCGAAGGGGAAGATCAAGGACAAGACCTCGTAATTTTGAACTACGGTCAGATAACGAGAACACCTG
This sequence comes from Meta bourneti, assembly GCA_933210815.1. NCBI lineage: Eukaryota > Metazoa > Arthropoda > Arachnida > Araneae > Tetragnathidae > Meta > Meta bourneti. The sequence continues at coordinate 68,233,263 of OW119930.1, read as the reverse complement.
TGTCAAGTAAATGGACATATACACAAGGAAAGTTTTACTGACACAGAAGAGAAATCGGGAAAACTACATCGGGACATCAGGGTAAGGAATCGAACTTGTGTCGCCCGATACTCGGAAATGCCTTTTCAATAAGCGTTAAAATGATTAATCTAGTAAGAATTCCAACTGAGTGAAACTGGGCATTCAGTCGGTTAAACTCGTCGCTCTACTGTCCTTAATAAACATGAGGTTAATTATGCAGTCATACATTCAGTGAATAGGCCAATTCTAATAACATTGCATTATTAGAATTCTATTGAAGTAGCCTTGTAATTTGGAATTGCGATATTTGGTAGACAGGCTGATGAAACTTTCCACGGCTACTATTTAGTGCCGCGGTTCTCAAACTTCGCGGCGCAAAAAAATCATAAGGGCACCAACAATGTGTTTTAAGTTATAAAAAATCTTAAACCTTATTTTTAAGGAAACAAAACTATCTTGAAACATGTTTTATGGCGCGAAATGGCCATCCGGAAGCCATAAAACACCAACCAATCTCTGGAAAGAAGTTTTCATATTTATAATAAAAGCGATGATTTTTTGACATGTTTTCTACATGTATGAGAGCTGAAAATTTACGTGTTTTGAACAGTGACGCTTCTAACTGGGAAATTCGGTAGTTTTGGTTTGTCATTCTAGTCATTTTTCCCCACTCAAGGGCTACTCGACCTGCATAGCGAATTCCGAATTATTACGAACATCCATGCCAACACCGGGGTTCAAGCCCAGAACCTGTTGAATCGAGGGTCAGATATCCTAGTAGCAATTGTAGAATTTCATATATCTTAAAAGTTCAAAATAAAAAATAAATATTTTTACGTCGGCTTGGATCTTAAAACTCATTAACTGATATTTTTTCGGATACTAAATGCTTATTTTCAATGATGAGAAATACATTGTCATCTTATAATCACTTAATAAAAGATATAACTTATCAAAACACTTGCAATTTATATTTTCCCTCCTTTAGTTAGCTGTATGGTAAAAAAATTTAGTTTATCAGTTTGTTGTTAGTGTCTACTCTAAGCCGAAGATTAACAGAAATGTTTTTTAACGGAATTATGCATAGAAAAGGTAATTTTCTGAACTGTTACAGAATAGGAACTCTAATGTTAGTATTAAAATGCAGATTGCTACGGATAAGTCACATTAGGTTAAACATTTAACATCAACATTTAAAATGTCGGAAATTGCGAAATTCGTATTAACTAGTCTGAGATACTATTGAAAGGGTGGGGGATTTGTGTGCTTTATGGAAGGTAAATTGGGAAAAGTTTGGTTCCAATTTTTTACGGAAATGACTCTTGCTGAATGATCACTTCCGAAGCTGCCGCGAGTAAGGGCAAGATTGTTTTAATCGTTGTTTTGAAGCAACATTGCAGGGAATGCGAAATTGTATGCAACGCGCCTTGTTGCAGATAAGCAATCTTTATATAAACCTTTATATCTCAGTTCAGACAAGCTAAGTAAAAACACGAACTTATCAATGTTTTCAATTTTACAAGTTTATCATTCGATTAGACCACAATATTCGAAACCTCAACTTCGTTCAACAGTAACAATATAATAGTGCAAAAGGTTGATTTCAATTTCTACCGATGATTCCAGACTACTAATTCAGATTTCCACAATCAGGATTCTGGATAAGCTAGGTGAAACAACTTTCGCAGGACTTTATAATTATCAGTTATCAAAAGCCAGTCACTTATCAAAGATAATGGTAGTTCAAGTATTTCTCAAAAATCGAAATATTAAAACGCCAAAAACATAACAGTAAATTTTTTCCTGGCAAAAGGTTTAAATTGCCTATGCATTTTGGAAAATTCGATTAAAATATTTTCGCAGTCTTATTTTACTGAAAATATGCAGTTGCTTTCACGGAGTTAATTAACGGACAAAATGACAAAATATGGTATTTCGATTAATGGGTATGAAACTTATAAAAACGTTTAGGGTATGAAACAAAAATTTTAACTGATTACTATTTTTAAATGAGCTGAAATTACGCACGTGTATTCACCGAAAAGGTAATGTTAATCAATTAAACAGAAAATAGTTGATAATCATTGTCATAAAATTAATAATTTATTATCAGGATTTTTATGGGAACAATTGGGTTTTCCACTTATAAGCAATGCAAGACACTTAAGTTATTTTGTGTAGGAAAGGTAAATTTGTTAAGACGTTCGAAGTTCGCAAATTGTTCCAGTTTTCGAAATTTCAGGTTAAAACTGATCATAATATTTCAAAATTTGTTTCTTTATTCAATCTTGCATTTCTATCATGCTGACGACTGCACAATTTAATGCAGATATTTTTAAAGAGAAAAATAAATGCATTTTACATTAAAGTCGGAAGAAAAAAGTAAACCAACCATATTATTTCAGAATATTTAAAAAAAGCCTGCCAAATATTTGGAAAGGGTTGATTTCGGCTCTATGGTGCAAGGTCCAAAAATGGACAATATTCCAAACGTTGATGTTTGTTGAGATTTTTAATCACAAAGCGGCTGCTTGAATCTCGATTGTTCAGCGGTAAACGTAAGAAAGGATTCTATGAAAATACACTAAAAATTCCAACAAGCCGAATCAACATTAAAAGGTATGTTAAGTCAAAGACATTTGAAATAGTATATTACGGGAACAAAAAATATCGGTACAAGAACAATTTGCTGCGAAACCAAGCTGGGTTTGAATTGACATCCAGATAAATGGAAGTGGACACTGCTAGATTTTTACCAATTCTTAATCTTACAATTACTTGATCAAACTCGCCTAAACACATGAAAAATATAAATAAAAAGTTCGACAGTTAGAATATTGACGTAGATATGTTTATGGTTTAGTTGGTCTGTTGTCATTTTTTGCTACACATTACAAATCAAAGTTCATGACAATCAGGTTTAAATGTTCAATTCAGTCCGTTAAAACAAGTTGCAAATCAATAAACGCTATTCTGTAAGCAAGTAACAGCGTCTTGTTATCAACAATCAAGTTGACTGACCTCGCCAAGAACAAAGGTTGATTTCCGAAGACGAGGAGTTATCGAGTTGGAATGATTTGTGGCTGTAACTCAAGATGGTTCGAGCCTTCTAAGATAAATGTTCGATCTGAGTGTGACGAAGTTTTTGGAGCGATAAGGAAGGTGTCACTTGATTCTGTCAGCTAAGCATAACAAGCTAATATGTACACGTAAACACTCCGTTGGAAACAGCATTTCCCTCTGACAAATAAATCATCGTGTTCAGTTTTTGCTCCAAACTGAGTTACTTATAGTTTACTTATGGAGCAAGGGTCAGATCTGGCCAAGCTGTTATTCCTACAAGTAGATGTATATATACATGAGAGCTTTATTGATACAGTAAAGGTATTACAGGATTTAGTAAGGGTATTTACAGGATTCCAAATCTCCAAATATGGTAATTTTAAATACAAATTTCCTTGCAGTTGGCTACCTATGCACGTATTTAGCACTGCAATGCCAAGTTTTTACAAAAAAATTGGTTTTGTCGCTCTACGGTCATTTTTGCTAACATTTTGAAAACGGACTAATTAGATCAAGACGCAAGTTGAACTTTTATCGCCTGTTAATTTATAATTATCGCGTACACTAAAAAAGAAAAATGAAAAGCTTAAAAAATTTGACTCGTAGCAAGTTTTCCACACGCTTTAATTGTAAATTATTTTGTTTTTATTAAAACCTACATTTCGCACATTTAGAGTTGAAATGAACGTAAAACGGAACATTTAGTTTTCGTTGGTCTTATCAAATACAAATTAAAAAATTTAACACATCTTTTTAACCGGGAATGATTCAATGCTTTAGTTAATTGTAATGACATTCCACGCCGAATGAGTTGTTTTTGTCGCTGTACGGTCATTTTGCTACACAGGGTTAATTGGATCGGAATCTGTCCTAAAACATGGATTTAGTATCCGAATGTTGTGTACCAAACCTAAATTTTACACGTGAACAATTGCTGCCATTATCCATCATTGGACTATTTCCGAAACAAGATAATCCAATTCAATAAAAAGATAAATTCTGAGTAAAGGTCAAGACATTTTAAAAAGGCGATGTTAAACATTCCTTATAGCAAATAAAAATAACATTCACACATAAATAAAAGCGTTTCGAATTTTTCTTACATTTTTATCAACAGTCGATTAATTTTTTTAACTGGTTCCATTCAGTTCGACACCAAGATGGAATAATAAACAGAACGTGGAAGAGAACGCATTTGTAAACAGCTCACATCTTCGTTGTATGAGCAGGACATTTGCAATAAAGCTGCCAAAAACTCGCCAAATCCCATCTAAGTTATGGAACAGGGACAAATCGATGGTTAAAAAATTCGATTTAACACTGCATATTGGAGATGATGATATTTCTCGGTAAACTTTATTCTGGAATCAGTATGACAAAGCTTTGGTTTAAAAACATTGCAACAAAAATACTGGCTTAGCTTCCTATCATAAATGTCTTACATATTATATATGTTTCGATTTAAATGCATGATTTAATTGGATTCAGCTGAGTGCAGCATAATACATTTAATCGTGTAATTTTAAAGAAAAAGAAATTACATAGCAATGAATGAAAAAGATAATTTTTTAGAAATCAAATTTAATCAAGAATTCAGATCGAAAATTTAAATGCAGATATTCAGATTTTGAAAATATTTTTGCGGAAGTTTTAATTTTTGTTTTATATGCCAGACACCATGCAGATTTGTCTCATTTGATATTTGGACTTCCTAACGAGAAATACTTTCAGGGAAAAGAAGCATCATTAAATGTACGGGCAACTAAAATATAATATTTGTATATATTCCAATGAAAAACGAATTTTAAAGATTTAATGATTGATAAAACAAACAAAAGTTGGAGAAAACATGAAAGTCTTTTCTAATTTTTCTCTGCATTGGTTTGTTGGAATTAAAGATAAAATTTTGAATTGGCAAAGAAAACTAAAGGCATAGTGAACACAAGGAAATGCTTTTGTAAACAACCGATTCTAAGTTTTTGAAATCAAATACAAAAATCTTCACTAAATAAAAAAGTAAATACTTCTTGGTTCGAGATTTAGAAAAGCGCTTTTGAAAATTTTCAATTCACTTTAAAAAGTAAATTTATCTAAACTATATAGATAAAATTTAGCAATCCAATTTAGTTTTAAGCATTGATGCAAACTGATGTTTATGATACTGCAATAATACTTTATCAGTTAGTATAAAAAAATTATACTACACAAAACCATATTCTGGTGTAACACTGAAAAGACAAATTACTAGAAAACCAAGTACTTAAAATTTAGATTTGCAATCAACAAGGGGGAATTCTCATAGCTATACAAATACAAAATTAAAATAGAAATGCTGTCTGGTACGCTTCTTGAAAATTAAATAGATAATCGGTCTTGAAATCGAAAGCTAAGCAAGTTCATAATAAATATACAAACATACAAATTTTAGACACCCTTCTGAAAAATAAATATATAAACACTCAATATATACATCATAAATAAAAGCCATCATGATAAAATAGTTTTAACTGGATAAGTACGAAAAAAATGAGCAGTAAAAAGAAAAAGTAAAGCACAACTAACCGTTCCCTCTGTAACTGTGCATGTTACCTTTCTTCAACATTGTCCGAAAAAATAAAAAACGAAACTTGTCCCTTTTAAAAAATGAACTATCATTTTCAAATATGTACAGCTACACTAACGTCATTTCTGTTCCGTTCCGTCTTGCGGTGTCGCACGTCAGGCATGGCGTACTTCAACCTGTCCCAGAACTGCTTCTCACCCCACCTGAGCACCGGACTCTGCTTCATCCACAGCCGGATGTCCGGATCCAGCTCCTGGGGGTCCACCTTGCCGAGTCCTATCACTAGAAGTCTATGCTGGCACGCGCTAAGCACCTCTCGGTGCGCGGATTTGAACTCATACCGGCACCACTCGCTTTTGAGGAAGTTCTCCGACAGTATAAGGATTGTCCGTCTGCTGCTCTCCATAGCCTCCATGATGGCGTCCGACATGTAGCCACCGACTGGCAAGTCCCTGTAGTGAAGGCACAGGCGAAAGGTCGGCACACCACACTCTAGTTCCGGGGCTAAGATCTGGGTGACAAAGGCCTCGTCCTTCTTGCTGTAGGACACGAAGGCGTCGAAGAGTTTGTCCTCGTCGCCGCCGCCCCTGTGGGACGCGCGCCCCTTCCCGCCCTGGAAGAGGCGGATGCCGTACTTGGCGTAGAACCAGACGCCCATCTCCTTCCTGTACACGAAGACGATGATCACGATGCATATCACAACAAAGAGGACAGTCGCCGCGATGATCAGGACCGGCAGGAGCTCGTTCCAGTCGAACTCCAGACGCATGGCGGTGGCCGTGAAGTTGGTGCACGCCGTGGTGTTGAAGTCGAGCATGTAGTGCGTGCTGCTGTGGTTGTAGTGGCACTCCAGGTCGTACAGGTCCCGCACATAGTCTCCCTTGAGGTGCAAGAACTCCTTCAGCTCGCCTATGAAGAAGCAGTCGCACGTCCAGGAGTTGTGGGCAAGCTTGATCTCCTGCAGGCGCGGGTTGACGTTGAGGAGCCACACTTGGTAGTGGACTATGTAGTTGTGGTCCAAGTGCAAGATCTCGATGGACTTGAGGGCAGAGAAGGTGACGTTGCTGATCGTGGCTATCATGTTGTGGGACAAGTAAAGCTCTTGGAGGTGCACCAGCCGCTCGAACTCGTAGCCGTGGAGGGCGGTCAGGCGGTTGTGGTCGAGGTTCAGCACCAGGAGGTCGCGCAGGCCGTTGAATGTGCGATTGTCGATGGTGTGCACGTTGCTGTTGTTCAAGTACAGGATCTTCATGTTCTTCCTGCCGATGAAAGTGTGGCTAGACAGAGTCGGGATGTCGCTGCCGTCCAGGTACAGCTCGGTGACATCCATGGGAATTTTCCGGGGGACGGCGGTGTGGCGCTTGCCGCCGCAGTCGACAATGTTCGTGTTCCAGCTCTGGTCGTAGTAGCACGTACAGTTCTCGGGGCACACCATCTCGCAATCGCAGGCATCGAACTCGCAACAGTGGCAGAGGGCGAAGCAGTGGCTTTTGTAACTGCAGAGGAACTGCGAGCTCTGGGCGCGGGTCAGAGGAACGACAGATCTCCGCCGTTTGAAAGTCAGGCTGCAGACAATTTCCTCGATGTCCGTCATACGCGGGTACTGCCTGGACTCGTCCAAAGTGGCCATCCTCTGCAACCATTCCATATTGCAGTCACAAATGTAAGGGTTGTCGGAAACAGTGAACTCGGGTAGAGGCTTCCGACTTTGGACCTCACTCAATCGAAAGGCGTTCATCTCTAGTGTCTCTAAGTGATTGCTCTTTAGTTCTACTCTAGTTAAATTTTGCTTGCCTAGAAACGTGAAAGGTTGGATGTTTTTAACACGGTTATTGTTGAGAAACAGAATTTCTATGCTATTGGGCAGCGACGTTGCTTCTATATCCGTAATTTTGTTGAAAGATGCATCTAGAGTACGCAATTTCAGCACAGATTCTAACTCGTAGTAATTCCCTAGCGTTTCTATTTGATTATCGTGCACATCGAGCCACTGCAATCCAATTGGAATCAATGCATAATCGAACCACGAAATGCGGTTCGCAGAAATATTCAGCATCAGCAGGTCGTGGAGATTAATGAACAATGAATTAATATCGGATATAATATTGGAGTCCAGTCTCAGGGCATGCAGTTCGGGCACTTCGTCGAAAGTTCCTTGCTCAATCGACTGCACGTTATTGTTAGCTAAATTTAATATCCTTATGGAAGGCAACTCTTCGAAAACGCCTTTGCTCAGATTCCCTATCGAGTTACCTGCCAGTCTAAGACTGTACAAATGTCTCAAACCTTGGTAAGAAGCATTAGATATCACAGAAATCCTATTGTTGCTAATATCGATACTACGGAGCTGCTGAAGGAATTTTACGGTTTTTGGCACTTCTATCAGTTTGTTCACGTTCAGATTCAGTTCCTGGAGGTTCGTGCAGTTTTTCAAAGCCTCGCTGTGTATCGCCTGGATGCTGTTGAAGTCGAGAGATAGCATCATCAGCATCTGCAGGCCGGTGAACGTCAGCGCGTCAATATACGTCAGATTATTGTGGGTCAACACCAAAGTCTGCAGGTTGTACAGGGAAGAAAAGGCATTGTCGGCAATGCTCACCAACTCGTTGTGGTGCAGCTGCAAGATCTGCAGGCTGTACTGAGATCGGAAAGTGGCCGACTCGAGGTGAGACAGCTTGTTGTAGCTGAGGTCCATCACGAGCAGCCGAGTCATGTCGGCAAAAGTGTCTCCGTTCAGCCACTGGCTGGACAGCGAATTGTGGCTCAAGTCCAGCACCATCATCTGCTGGAGTCCGGCGAAGAGTCCGGGCGGCAAGACGCTCATGGAGTTGTTTTGCAAGTACAGTTCGGACAGCAGCTCTGAGCCTTTCAGGAAACCCGGAGGCAGGGCAATTAATAGGTTATTAGAAAGATCTAGAATTTGGAGCTTACCTAGACCGGACATTGCAGTATCCTCTGCTCTGGATATCCGATTAGACCGCAGGTAAAGGGTCCGCAGGTGCCGGAGAGCCGAAAAGCCTCGGTCGCCGAGGACTTTCAGGCGATTGGTGGTTAAATCCAAGTGCTGAACGTGGACCGGACAGGGCGTCCGGTTCGTGGCGGCAAAACCTAGATTCACAACCTCACTGAAATCGTTGTAGGATAGGTTCAGGTGTTGGAGATTCGGCAACGCGCACAGTAAGGATGGTGTCAGAGCGGGCATGTTGTTCCGGCTCAAGTCCAGCCTCGCTAGTTTCTGCAAGGGGGACATGCTTCCGGGGGTCACTTTGAGGAAAATCTCCCCCCAGTCGCTGTTGTAGGTCCGAACGGTCAGGTTGGCCAGCTCGGCCAGGCCCCAGAAGGCCTTCAGGGGTATCTCCTTCAGCTTGCAGAACTCGATGTGCAGGGACCGCAGCTCGCGCAGGTGGTCGAAGGAGTTGTTGGCGAGCGCGCTCTCGAAGAGCACGTTCTCGCACTTCACCTTCAGGCTGACGGTGTTCTGCGGCTGGATCAGGCTGAAGTTGGTACTGTCGAAGGCGCCGTTGATGGTGCGGACGACGCAGGTGAGAGCGACGGACGAGGACCCGAGGCTCCCCGCGGCAGTCCACTCGCAATCCTCCGGGGCCACGTACCCGCGGGTGCCCGTCGAGGCCGCCGCTGCCACCACCGACACCGCGGCCAAAAAGCACAACCACGCTCGCAGCATCGCTGTCTAACTTCTCAGTCGCATGCCAACCAAAACAAACACCCCATCCACAAGGTCTCGCCAATAAAATCCACGTTGCCACTCAGCAAACAACTAATATCACATAGGAGAACACGGAACGCAAGAATCCGACCGCGATTTAAGCTCACCGAGGATCACAATCTATATCACACGCAATACGGGTAAAGCCTATCCACACGGTCTAGGAATTGAAAATCTGCAGTCGTCAATAATCCGGCAGCGAGTAATGCGAAATATCACAACATTTTCAACAGGTAGAGAGAGAACAGCGAAAATCGTCCGCAAAAATTATGTTCCCCGCATCGAATCAATCTAACCCTGTAATAGCTTCGACGAAAAACCAGTTTGCGAGCTGTATATCATCAGTGCTGGTTAAGTCCGCAGAGAGGTCGAACTCCAGTAAATCCATGGGCAAAACTCACTTCGAAAGGTCTATTTATCCATCAAGTCAACAATCCAATCCGAACTTTTCGGGAATCGCTTGAAGATAACACAAGAGGGGTGTCAGACGATATCCCCCACAATCGTTTGCGGAGTCGACGCCAGGAATTCGACCGAGGGCAGGAGAGAGAAAATTTCGCGGGCGTTCTCCTCGATCTCGTTTCGCCTTCTGAGCGGAGAGGGGATAGATTTCTGCCGAGGAATGTTTCGGGGTTTGGGTAAGAGATGGCGCTGGGGTCGCAGTCGGACCCACTCCTGGGCAGGGTGAACGGCATCCGGGGTTGATGTGTGTCGCGTGGATTTCCGAATCGAAGGATTTCAGCTCAGTTTTCTCAGGTCCGTGAGATGGTTCGGTTGCGCTTCCGGTGCTCTTGGAAAAATCGTTTGTCCAAGCGATCGACCTGTGAAATTCAAGGGTGGATGAATTAGCGTAAGATTCAGGCTGTTGTGTCCAAGCTGTTTGAATCGAATAGAACATGTTTTAAATGCATTTCAATTTTTAAAATCTGAAATTTTCAATCGTTTGCGAATTTGAAACTAAAATTTCGCAAACGATGTGATTCTTTTGGTACGAGTTCGGATATTTTTATACGTGTTTATCAGATCTGTGTGATCCGCTCTTTTTTATTCAAACTATTAACTTGGCTTTACGATTCTTTATACTGTTGTATTCAGCCGAAAATTATATTTTCTAATTGTATATAATTATAAACCGCAGATTATCACTTTAATCGAATCTTTATTTAAGCATTCAAATTATGATTTCAATGCTTCCAACAGTAAAAAAGTTTATAATTTAACATATGATAATTTATAAACATGATAATTTAGCATTAAAATTCAGTTTCTTATTTTAAGTTGAATGCCGATTATATTTCCTTATATAAGGATCGGTGACTATAGTAGAATTTAATCAACAATACTTTGAATTTGTTAATGGTTGATGAACATCTTTATATATTACATTTCGCACATTCAAATGAAGTTTATAAAGAATATCAGAAACCTTCACACATCTGCGAACTTATTTATTTCGTTATAATTATAAGCAGTAAATATAGTCAGGCGGCTATAGAACCTAGACATTTTTCCTGTTTCCAAAATACTCTTCGGAGAAATTTCAAAATGTATTGCGTTTGTGTATATGCATATAAAAACAGTGTAAATAATTAGTGCCTGAATATTGATGACTATTTGCATTTCGGGCATTTCTTTTGTCAGTTTAACATTTAGAGATTGTTGTAAGGAAGAACAAACAGTTGATTGGTCGAAATTTGCGTCATACAAGAGAATATGTATATTAAATGTAACCACCAATTTGCAAAACATTTACGCGGCCGCCGTGGCACAGTTTACGCACTACGCTAGCAATCTGCGGGTTGAAGGTGGAGCAGGTTCGATTTCTGTAACTTTCTCCTAGTTCTGGTATTTCACTCTTCTATGTGAGAGGCCGCGGTAGTAGTTGGAAGAGTAACAGATTCGCAACCTGGTCCAACCAAGTTTCATGCACGTGGAGCTGGTGCACACGTTAAATATGTCGTGGCTTCAAATGTCCTCACTGGTTCAAAATTACGTGGTGTTGTCCTCGGATCTTTCCCTTTGGGATTGATCCCGGACCGTCACCAATAGCCCGTTGTGTTGCTCCAGTGTGACGTTAATTGAAATACCAACCCCCTCAAATGTCCTCACGTTGGCATGGAGTCGAAGTTTGGAGTGTGGGGTGTCAGCTCAAGTATTGACCGTGGAAAAACACTTATTATGTTCGTCCTCGGATTTTTCCCTTAGGAATGACACCGTCACCAATAGCCCATTGTGTAGCTCCAATGAGACGTCAATGAACTACCTACCAAGAGGTAGGTAGTTCTATTCATTCTAAGTAAAAACTTGCCTTGAGTGTGATCATTACACGATGTCTTGTTTGGAGCAGCTAGGCCAAATATGTCCATTGTACCAACTTATTCATCAGCATTTGCACTCAAATATTTACGAAATGTATTTAATTTCAAATCGCACCCATTTTATGTCACCGCGAGAAGAAAAGATACGTCTCAAATCCGAAAAATGCGAACGCCGATTGTAAAAAGATTGTCCATAAAACCCCATCTCCTAAAGCAAGGCTGGAATAAGGCTGTCTATCGGCCAGATAGGGAAGGACACAGGATGGAATTGATCGTTCATTCCTGCGCTGGGAAACCAAAGCTTTTGATCGGGTCCTGTCAAAGGCGTAAAAAACGTGAGATGTTTTTTGCATGAATGCGAAAGATAGTGGAGGGAGAGGGGAATTCTCCGTTGGCACGTTTATCGCCAAATGTTTCGGATTTGTGATTTCCACCTGGGATTTTTCGTGATCATGTGGTGTTTTTCCTGTTTGGGTTCCGGGAAAACCCGAATGGCGCTGAAAATATTCACGAGTTCCGCGATCAAAAATTGAAATGGGGGAAAGGAATCGGTATTTCTGATGACCAATGAATTTTCTCGGAGAGGGGAGTAACGAGAAGGTAGGTTCTGTTCGCACCCCTTCGAAGGTGATGGTTTCTAATTTTCATTTACCTTTCCAAATTACATACGAATGCCATCGAAAAGTATTGTAATGTAAAGATAAAATAAGTTATTAAATTAATAGTTTATTAAATAACGATTCCCTATGAAATGTGAGCCCGGTTGGAAGAGTAACGGACTAGCAACAGGAGGGTTGCGAGTTCGAAACTCGATCCAACCAAAGACTCGAGTAAGTGGGGGTTAGTGAACGTTAAATCTATCGTGGTCTGAAATGTCCTCACCATGGCTTAGTGTGGAAGTTCGGAGAGTGGAATGCCAGCTCAGGTGTGACCTCGTCATCTGACCGTGGTTCAAGATTACGAGGTGTTGCCTCTTCCGTATTGATCCCGGGCCGTCACCAATGGCGAGTTGTGTTGCTCCAGTACGACTTTAATTAACTACCTACCTACTTTTAGGTGGGGTTCATGGAACCGAGTTACTCTAGTGATCTTTTCCAATGGGGTTTACTATCTTTAGTAAATACGGGGGTCGTGCTCCCGGGATGCCCAAGCGATCTTTTCCTGCGTTCATCTTACTACTGTTCCCCAATCCTTCTTTTTCACGGGGCCTTCGAGGCTCAGTGGGGGTTGCCCACTGCGTTGGCAACCTGCGAGCTTTAAACGGCGCAGATTCTATTCCTCCCTAGGTGTAATTCTCTCTTTTTGTCAGTGAAACTTTTCTGTTGTGTGTATATCCATTACTTGATATTGTGTGTTTTGTGTCCGGCACAATATGACTAAATATGTCCATTGCGCCATAAAAACCCAACCAATCCTCTTTTTCCCTTTCAGGACATGATTTACTTGGCTTTGTCCTGTGTTTGATGCAGCTTGGACAAATATGGCCCTTGCGCCATAAAACGCCAAAACAGTCACCCTAACCTAACCTGGGTTGTTCCAGTGTCCTAGGACATGTCGTCAGAGATGAAGCTAGACAATGAGGGGCAAATGAGGCTAATACCGCCCTGTTTCAAAAATGACATTTATATAAAAAATTAAGATAAAGAGTATAATTATTTAGAAACACAGGGTAAAATATAGGCTGAGGTGGAGCAATTGCGTTCACGGGGAAAGGTGAATAAAAAATGTCGGTGATTAAAGTATGGGCTGACACCTGCTGGAAATGTTCGAAAGAGTCCTACAGATTAGTTTCACTGCTTTGAGTTTCGGCAGGGACCGAAGAAGGGGAAGCATGGAATGATATGTTCTTCTCCCACTCACTATACTATAGGTTGATGCAACAGTTCGCCCCTTTTTTTTGACAAAAATTGAAGAAAAATTTTATTTATGTAACATCAGACATACGCAATAGCGTCCGCCATGTGGAATTCCGAAAGACGAAACCAGTGTTATCATTGCATCAGATACTGAATCGAGACCCCAGCAGCAACGTTGCAGGGCAACCATTGGATGAAATCAACCAATGATGATCTCCATAATACATTTACTAAAAATTGCATTTAATCAATATAGTATGTGCCGTTCTGTTCGATGGACCTTTCTCTATCTCTGCATAATCCCGCGCTCATAGAAGTTCTGAGGGTTCTGGCTAAAGAACTGATCCAGGTGACGAAACTTGCTGAACCACTTATGGCACATGGAATCGTCAACGGCACCCTTCACCACACATAACACATGTCTTTTGCGTCTGCGAAGCATTCTCGCATTTTCGGAAACAGAAAAGCATGTGTCGAAAATGCTCCTTATTTTCTGCCATTTTTAATGCTTAATCTATATATTAATACGTGAAGAAAAAACTTTGTACCCCTTTTTAAGCACATTGCGCGCACGGAGGAGTATGAGATTTGGCATAATTTGCCACCACATAAGTTAGTATTGAAAGTTGATTGCATCGTTTTGCTGATCAGAAACTTAAATACAGAGGAAGCATTAGTCAATGGAACAAGAATGCGCATCAAATTTATGCATCGTAATACTATTGATTGCGAAGTTTTAACTGGAACCGCACGCAATAAGAGAATTTTGATTCCACGTATAAATTTAACATATTCCGGAACTATTTTACCATTTAACTTTCAAAGAACTCAATTTCTAATTATATCTGCATTACGATGACAATAAATAAGTGTCAAGGACAAACATTCGAAAAAATTGGAATTTTATTGAGGCAGCCAGTTTTTACACATGGTCAATTGTACGTTGCAGCAAGTAGAGTTCGATCATTCGATGGTTTGAGATTTTATATTTCCGAATATAACGGTCAAGGGCATTTAGCAAACGATGAAAGAGTTTTTACAAAAAACATCGTCTACACAGAAGTTTTGAATCATTAAATTCATTGTCGAACTATTTCAAGTTCAATGGACAACATTTATTTTTTTAACCACCCGGTTATTTTGTTTCAATAAAAAATATATAAAAAAATATAGATTATTTTCATTTTTTGGATTTATTTTTTATTTAAATTTTATATAATTTGAAAAAGATAGGCAAATTATCTATGTAGCCTTGGCGAAACCTGTGGCCAGTATAGCAATAAAGAAACCTCAAGAAAATGTCAAACAACGCGTTATTGTTTTTTAGATATGGCTTAACCAAGCTATACCGCATTTTTCCTATGACGTATTTGTACATGCTCGCAGCTTACGTAATAGAACAAAATTCAAAAAAATTATATGCAATGAATATAGAGGTATACTCTTTGACAAAAGAACCTTATTAACGTTCAAACTTAAAAATTAAATGAATTATATGGTCGAATTTCGACCACTGGGCGACAACTAGTAAAATTTAAAAGACAACCAAATAACAATTTTTTCTCAAGTACTCGCTGAAATTCCTTTCAAACATCAAAACTTTACACGCGTAAAGTAGACAACACTTCGGTTTTGCGATGCAATGCCATGTAGTGCCAGAACCGGAACGAACTTTTTTGGAGGACAAGAAAACAGTCCATGGTGGAATTCAAAAATTATAAGCACATCTACACTTGCAATTCATCAATAGTTGGGATAGTTTCCAGAGAAGGGGCACCGAAAAATTACCTTTGAAAATAAGTCGTGGCAAAAATATTTGTGAAACTACGGGATGGATGAATACAAAATCAAATTTAACGAATTCAGATATTTTAAATAATGGGTTTTGACAGTCTAGACCGGAAGAAACTGCAACAGAATTTTCACAACGCTTATTCGAATTCTGACGCACCATGCAACAAAAAAGAGAAAAACAATCCGCATACTCAAGCTGTCAAACTACAACCACGAGGAATCGTATGATCCAGATAGAGTTAAACCAGAGAACAGGGAATCACCGTGGGAAAAAGGGGAAATATACCACTGCCTTCACAGCTGTGTCGTAAATTGGAACCTGCCATCGCTTTCTTCGGCGTCCACCCTTTGGCAACTCGACGTACTTTGGTATCTCTGTCCTCTGATTCGCCTCAACAGACCTCCTGTGAGGCGAACCCTCGGAGGCAATCTCGGACAAAACTACGCGAACCCCAGATAAATGAGTTGACGGAGGGCTTAAACCGTGACGATTTATCATTCCCCCTAAATCTTCCCACTGAAAGCTTTTGATCTTTATAAAGATCTTCCACCCCTTAGGGATAGTTTTACTGCCCCATCTACAAACGGATATCTTTCCAGAACTGTCTCACAGTTCTGCTCTGATGAAAGGACAGCGTTTGACCTTTGAGATGCTTTTCGGAACCTAGATTACTCTTTTCAGTAGTGGTCGACGGCCCTTGGCTGTTATAGTCAATCCCAGAGTACGCCTTTACAAGCCTATAAGGACCATAAAAGATAAGGGTTTGGCATTCAACGTATTTCGAAATGACGTTGATTTTCCATCAACGTCAGCGTGTTGTCAGATCCATTGAAGCTTGATGAAAAGTGTAATAGCGAGATACGTGGTGTTAATGTAGTCCAACTTTTCCTCTAAGTTCCAATTTATTGGCTTCTTGTTAGCATTTTATGATCTCGTTTAATTTTATAAAATTGTTTGAAAGTGGTGTTTTTGCGAAATAGTCTTAGTACGTTTTGAACAGTTTGCTTCTTAAAAACAATGATTTTGTTTAAACATTGAATGAGATCATTTATGTGGCTAACTAATTCTTTTGGTTCTAATATATGACTTGATGTATTATATGGTTCTAATATATTGTTATATGGTTCTGATTCATTGATTTATATGGTTCTGATTCATTGATTTATATGGTTCTAATATAGTGACACATTGGGCGACACCAGAATAGCTATTGTAGTCCTGTGTGTTTCAGTAGAAATGTACACAGTATTTTTTAAATATCCCAGTATCTTTGAAGTATGGCCTCAAACACTTTTTTCGTAAGTCTAACTTCCACTTTATTAAATGGAACCGTCACGGCACAGTGGATTCGCCCAACCTGCGAGCTGTAGGCGGCGCTGGTTCGATTCCTCCCTGGGTGTATTTCTCTTTTCTATATCAGTAAAGCTTTCGTGTGTGTGTGTATGTCCATTTACTTGACGTTGTTTTGCGCAGCTTGACCAAATTATGACCCTTGCGCCATGAAACCCAACCAACTAATCTATTAGCTTTTTGCTAGCATCTTATGATCTCGTTAGATTTGATCAAATTGTTTGAAAATGGTGTTTTATGCGTAAGTCTTGGTAGATTTTGAATAAAGTTCGCTTTAAAATAAAACATTTTTATTTTGTTAACCTTTAGAGACCATTTATGTAGTTAAATTATAAGGACGTTAAGTATCGTTGTTTTTACAAAGAATGCGTTTTAAGTACTTAAATTTCAGTTTACTGTTAGAGAAAACTTTTTTTAATGTATATGTTGGGGGTGGGGTGGAAGCGTAAAAATTAATGGTTTGAAATTTCAATTTGTTGGACTAATGTTTTGGATACATCTAATAAATAATAGATAGCAGTACTTATGAATATTTTTCATTGGTTATATACAAAGCGATTAACAAATTTTCATTGAATGTCATAATCTATTTGGGAATTCTGAGCTAGTTGAGCCAAAATAATGATTAATATAACTTTTTGTTATCAGATTTAATCATCTAACAGACAAATAGGGAGAAAGCTATGAAAATAAAGATTTCCCTGTCCATCGCAATTACGCTTCCCATAAATCAATTGTTTAATGTTCTCAATTCGGTGATTCAAAACTTGAGCAGGCAGCTTTTTATTGGTATGCATCCGTAACAAACAAGAAAATTACTTGATTGCTTTAATTTTAAACTTCGTATTTCTTTGAATATAGACACTCCATCTTTCTACTCAAACAGGTTTCGCTTCATGCTGTTTCAACAAATGTCGAAATCAATTTTCTTTTTTACTTTGATAAATTTTGTGTGTGGGAGAGGGTATTTTTACTCTGCAGCTCAGGTATGTAGCTGTTACTAACAAGATAATTATTTAATTGCTTTCAGTTTTAACTGTATACGCCTGCCTGTAAACTCTCCATATTTTTACTGTAGCAGGTTCCATTTCGTACATTATTTCATAATCAGGATTTACGAAAATAATGTACGAAATTAGACTTATCAAAAATTAAGGGGTCGTTACACATTTTTATGTAAGAGAAAGGCAAAAATTTTGGAACCAATGGTTTATATTTCCAATCATTACCGTTAGTTTGAAGCACAGGTCTATGACTTGATAAGAGAGTCGAAATGAGCTTGTCGAGTTTGTTCCAAAGCGTTCAGTTAATTTGTTATTAAAAGTTTATCACTTCTCAATAAAACAATTTTTAAAGTGTTCAGTTCAAACCATGGAGACATTGTTCATATACACTGCTGGCCACCCAAATTGCAACACCAAGAAAGACAAGAGATATCACAACAAAATTTATTTTGTAGATAACATGTTGACCAAGTATCAAATGATTAAATTTATAGACTTCTGTGAAGTGTGGTTCCTGCCAAAATCAGTAGCCAGAGTAGCCACCATTGTTGGAGATCACCGCTGCCACACGCCTCGGCATTGATTCAAAGAGACTTTGGATGTGTTCTTGGGGTACAGCAGACCAAGCAGCTTCCACACGTTGCCAAAGTTGATCTGGTGTGGCAGCTGGGGATGTATTCTGGGTCAATCGTTGAGCAACCATGGACCACATGTTTTCTATCGGCGAAAGATCCGGAGAGCGAGCTGGCCAGGGAAGCAATTCAATCTGGCGATTGACGAAGAACCCTTGGACAATGCGTGCCACGTGTGGTCGCGCATTATCCTGTTGAAATATGACTGTGGGCAAGCCCTGAAGGTAAGGAAGGACAACTGGCTCCAACACCTCGGAGATGTAGCGCTGGCTGTTTAAAGTACCGGCAATGCGTACTAGAGGAGAGCGAGAGTGATATCCAATACCGCCTCATACCATAATACCCGGTGCAGGACCAGTGTGGCGGTGCATAACGCAGCTGTTCAGCATCCTCTCTCCACGGTGTCTCCAGACTCGAATCCGACCATCGTGGTGTTGCAGACAGAAGCGTGACTCGTCAGTAAAGACAATTTCATTCCATTCTGCCGTCCACATCCTTCTTTCATCGCACCATTGGCGGCGGAAACGTCTGTGGTTCTGCGTCAAGGGTAGACGAAGCAATGGACGTCTTGCGGACAGACCACTCTGCTGTAAACGGCGTCGAATGGTACGCGCAGACACTGGATGATGCGGTACAGACTGAATGTGCTGTGCTATGGTTCGTGATGTGGCTGAGCGATCCGTCACTGCCATACGCACAATATGCCTGTCATCACGTGAAGTGATGCACTGAAGTGGATGCGATCGAACACGTCGGTCCGTCGTACCCTCCTGCATCCAACGATCACATATCCGCATTACAGTTGTTTGGTTTCGTCCAACACGACTACCGATTTCCCTGAAAGATAATCCACAATCTCGGTAGGCCACTATCCTTCCTCTGTCGAACTCGGATACTTGATCAAAAGATGATCGCTGTTTTCTACGAGGCATAATTGATCGGTTTTTTGAAAAAACCACAAGAAAAACACAATTGCCGTACTTGAAATCGTCGAAATCTCCAAGCCTTAAATAGCGCTTTGAAGTGGCGCCACAGGCGCGCGTGATGTGCGTCTGCGCTGAAATTCTAATCATTTGCATATCTCACCTCCGCTAATGCATGTTGTAAATTTCATATTATTTGCATGCTTCCTTCAGGGTGTTGCATTTACGGTGGCCAGCAGTGTAGTTGGATAGATATCGCTGAGAGATTCGAAATGATACAATGCACAGTAATGTTGCGCGCACAATTATCCAAATAAACCACAATAATGTCAAAAGTGTTCACTAATTCACAAAAAAGCTTTTAAATGTTCAATTTGTACGCGATTTCAGTTGGGACCTGTTTTTGTCACATGCGATTGGTCGTTAGTTGCTCCACACATCCGCGAAGTTAGACGTAGTGTCAAGTGTCGAACCTTCCATCGGCCTAACAAGAAAACAGTAGAGATGAGCTGTTATTACGATAACAGTTTAAATCACAGTATTGTTGCAAAATAACAGTTATTAACTATTGTCGAAAATATAAACAGATATTCGACAATTTTTTTGAGGGATAGCATTTTAAATGTAATTTATTTTTAAATGAAAAATTGAAACTTTTTAAAAATATTTGTTAAACATAAATATTAATGGATTTGTTCAAACCAAAAGGAAATCTAACAATTAATAGAAATCCTAAAATTTAATTTATCTGCGTTAATTGCTAACTGATAGCAAAGCTGTTAATATTAGTCTCATAATAACTGTTATCGTAAAATAACAGTTTGGCTATCACTAGAAAACATTCACTGGGATGAGACATTCCTTGCATTGTTGCTCCTATCACTTCACTGATTATTGGTCAAGAAGTACGAAAACGAATCAACAGATAAAATCGGTAGTTGGCTTCTAAATCATTCTGGGCCTCCCACAGAGAAGGACACATAAAACTCCACTCAATAACAATAAACCTGGAGACAGCGACGGCCCGGGGCGCCACAGCTATTCTTGGGACTTAGACAAGGAACTTTTTGGGGGGCCAGACGATTATACGCTTCATCTATTTCACTTGCAGTGGCATCATCTCTAAAGGATGTTGATTTTTTCATCTCGTCCCTTCTCCTCGGAACCACGCCCATTAGAATCTGCGGCATAATGCCTTGCATAATTGGGAGAGCTTCCAAAATAGTTACTTGCGAATCGCTCTGATGGACGATATGTTTATTTGGCGTGTAATCGCTCTTTTGGCGTAATTTGCTGATTTGGTTATCTATTTCTATTGCCAACCTCTAGAATCTTAAATCTTCTGTGAACAGAATGATATTGGAAAGTTCAAAGGGTTAGCTCACCCTCTGTGTACCTTAATTTATATTTACCTAGATTGAAGTATTTTTAACATAATATTTATAATATAAACAATAATTAAATAATAATTTTTATACTTCAAATATGTAATTTTATAAGTTTTTCAATTCAAATAATATATTTTTAAACAATAATTTTTCTAATAGATATAATTAATAATAAAAAATGCATTTTAAATAATCTTTGTAATACAATTGCATTTTTATTGAATAATTTTTATATGTAATATATATAATATTTATACTAAAAATAATAATATTGAATATTTTTGGGATTTTGAAAAAAACCAATATTAAGCAAGGTTATTTCGGAAATGCCCATTTACATTTTAATCATATCACTTGGACACCCAATAAAATGTTTCTAGATATGCCATTGATCGAAACTCGAATTTGGAAATTTTTAGAAATAAATTTGTATCCTTAAGTATACTACAAATTTAATGTGAAAGAAAAGATTCGTTAATAGTTAAATTGGAGGTAATTTATCTGAAAGAGAGAGAGTATGAATCGATTTAATTTTTAGTTTCACAATATGAAACGAAAATATTTTCACAGGTTCTACAGTTCAAATTATTAACATTAGTTTGCGACATTGCCTGCAGAAATATTTTTGAATTATAAATTTAATAACTTTCTTGTTGAATAACAACATAGAGTAATTATAAAAACGAAAGTAATTGCAAAAAATGAGCTGTATATTTGTATCGAATTCAACTATCAAATGTAATCAGCTCAAATATTACAGGATTCATTACATGAATGCAGGTTTTCTTTATCAAAAACCCAGAGATAATTGTTTTGTAGAAACGAGGCAAAAAACACTGGCCACTTTTTTGACAGATTTTCCGTTTAAAATCGAAGTATCTAACAAAACCCGCGATTTTCCCAAATCACGATTTCTCCCTTCAATCGCCAAATTTGGCGACCTCGCACCCGACTGCCAATCCACCTCATCCTCATGTTCCGGCAACCCCGCAGTCAGTCTCTGGCTGCTCCTTGCAAAGCGTGACGAATATCACTGGGCGAACGAAGGGTAAAAAAGTCCGTCTCGATTCCAGTTGGGGGAAACTGAAGGAAAGGGCAAGTTCTTAATAGTTCCGCGGCTGGTGCTTCCCTTTCATTCTTTTGTCAGTTTTAATTGCACGGTCAATTTTTTTGTTATCGTTACTCGTGTTACGCAGTGACTTTGAGCACGCGACGTTCGGATGTTGCAATCAAAATTTTTTGTGCTGTCTCATCATTGACTACATCAATGCTCTGGGTCAATTCTAGAGTATACCACTGACAGGTTGAAGCGAATGGTACTCTATACCAAACGTTTTTGGTCTACGGCTCCCGTGTATAAAAATTTGCATTTTAATCAAATTAAATTTTTGAAGTTATTCATTTGAACTAAATTAAATATCTAAATCAATCGATTTTTTTTATTATTTTTTAAATAATTGCGTTTTAATTAATTGTATTGAATTTTTTGTATTTTATTTTTATATTTTCTCTTAAGATTTTCTTTCTTGCCAAAATCGAAATGTATCGTCCCATTAAATGTTCTCAATGACTAAATATTTGTGATTTTTTTTCTTGATTTTATACCCCAGATAACCACCAATATCATCTTGCGCTCAAAAGACTTGAATCACAAAAATAATCGGAAAAAGTCAAACTTCCTTAGAAGTCCCAACGCATAGTTTGAAAACCTCATCTCTATATGTATGTGTTGTATCAAGCTCCAGACTTTATGTACTGTCAGAAAGTCTTATGGCACCATAGAGATTAGCGATAGACGGAACATAATTGTGCTACGATTTTAACTCGCAGTAACTCCGGTATTATCGTGGCAACGATGCTAGTATGGTTAGCTAGTATTATAAGGTAGGACCACCAATTAAAGTAACTTGATACTTTGATTAATATTAACGCAGTGAATTAGTCGTGTGAATTGAAAAAATTACAATTACTAGTGTTAACAAACACAAGGCGTCCGTAGTTCCACGTTGAACCGACGAGGTATCCCTTTCAATAGCAAAACTGACCAGATCTTGATGAACGTGATATCTAATCCAACAAGCTCTCGTCGTTAGATGAAAACCGGCTAGATCTTGATTTCGTCACCATAAAAAATCGGCAATATCTCGATGACGAGATATCTCGTCATTAGTAATATTAGTTAGACCTTGATGGACGAGATATCTCGTCGAAACCACTTGGAGGGATAAACATAGCGGGAGTATCGACTTCCAGCTCCATCGAGTTTGTTTTAATTCCATAGCATTTGACTGCTCTTGAAGCACCATTTCAGATATAAGGAAGAAACCTTTTCAATCATTTGACACTCATTTTCATTTTAAATTCGTTACCATTAGCAGTTTCTTGCATATCATTACTGCAACTTTGAGGCAAATTCTTGCACTGACGAACATCCAGAGCAGTATATTCTTAACCTGAGATGTGAATAGAAAGAAACATTTTTTCTATAACACATCTTTGTCCGGTATTTTCAATAACACATCTTTGTCCGATATTTTTCCCATATATCCTGCGATAAACGGATTTAAAGCAAAAAATTTCAATAAAAACCATCTCGTTTTGCTTATAGGAAGCATCTGAAATTTTTTCTTGTATTATGTCGTTTTGTTCATAAATCTGAATAGCTATTAACAGTATCGATTCATCGAAAAATGTACTAGAAAGATCGATCTCTTAGAAAATATAATTTTAGGTGATTAGTCAGTCAGAAAGCTAGGTAGTTAATCAATGTCGCACTGGAGAAACAATGGGCAATCACTCGTAAAACATCTCCAGAAAAGCTAAAAATATCCATTATTATTCATTTTGAAGGATATTCATTATTTTTCAATCAGATTTTTCTGTTGAAGATAACAAGAAAAATACTTTAATGATATATACAAAAGTAGCCATTTAGTATCTTCAATAATAATTCGATTTTTGTATACGAATGGCATTATAAACACGTTTAAGACGCTCAAGACAGTAAAAAGGTATTGGGAGTTTTGTTGGTTAATGCTTTAACGTCCAAGTACCTGAGATTCCTTTTGTCTAGAAATACGTTCTCAACAAATCTGATATGATCTACGGAATAGTGTAAATGAAGCTCTACAGCGAATTTTGTCATGAAAGGTGCAGCTTGTCTCGCTCAAATCTTAAGTTGACAAGGAAAACAAGACAAATAAATCCATTGTATGTTATTGTTATCCCACTTCAAACCACTCACTCAAAACAACAGACACACCAAAGCTTAATCCCCATTTCACATTCAACCGCAATCACAATATTTTCTTTTTCAACAACGTACCCTAAAAAAACCCAACCCTCTATATTTTTTACTCCCACTTTTTCCAGGAGGTTGCGAGCTAAAAAAAGGGTGTGGGACTTTAAGAGGGAGGGCATCTCTAACGAATCACTATATCTTTTCAGTACTTCACAGTATTTGCAGTACTTATATATCTGTTACCTTGTAGCTTCTGCTGATTAAAATAAAACTACTTTAGTTCATATGTGAAAATCCACGTGAACTACGCGCCGTCGTTGATCAGTGGGTATGTCCACTGCTCTAGCAACCTTCGAGTTGTAGGCGGCGCAGGTTTGATTCCTGTCAAGTGTATTCCTCCCTGATTGTATTTCTTCTGTGTCAGTAAAACTTCCATTGTGTCTATTACTTGATAGTGTATGTCTTGTGTCTGGCGTTGTGTTTACGGCACAGCAAGGCCAAAATATGGCCTTGCTGCGCCATAGAACCTCCTCATCTTTATGGCCCTTGCGCCATAAAGGTGAGGAGGCTCAAAACAACCAACCAGCTAACCATATAAACTATACGATAATATGAATATACCATGAAAACAAGCTCTTAATAACAACTACATAGCTCAAATAGATGGATCTGTATGGAAAGTTTAATCTTCAGTCCTAATTTGGCAGTTACGTGCAATCACCAGCAAACTGTAACGTGTAATGTAACGGTACATACCAATTCATAGTGTGTAGAAAGGATAGGTAGATAATTGATTAACGTCGCACTGGAGTAACACAACTTGTCTGTGTATAGAAAGGGGAAATGATCGGTTCGTTCATACTCTGGCTTACACCTCCTTTGCAGTCAGCAAGACCTGTGCTCGTTGCAAAAACCGACGACCGTTCCGAGCGTTTCAGTGTTGTTCGTGAACTTTATTCGGAAAGCGTGCTCACTATTGGATTTGGTTACATGCTACAGTTCAATAGTTAGTAAACGGCAATAAAATAACTGTCTGTACCAACTCCAACGACTTCCTAATTAGGTGAGACTCCACAATCAGGCACGACGGAGACTGGTATTTTCTTGAGTCGACACTGAATGAAGTGTTCCTCTACAAACAAAGGGACACCCCATCTGACGTTACTGTTATTCCATCTCGAATCACTCACTCAGAACAACACACACCTAAAAGCTTAATCTCCCATTTTACATCCGATATTTTCTTTTTCAACAAGGCACCGTCCAAAAAAAACCCAACCCTTCAGATTTTTTCACCCCAACTTTTTCCAGGAGGTGGCGGGTTGAAAAAAAGGAAACTACCCAAGGGGGTTCAAAGACACAAAGTGCTTATTAAGTACTCAAGGGAGGGAAGGGCAATCGGAAACCGCACTCCTACCGTTCTCCCCCTCCAACTGTCACGGACACGTTGTCAGAAAGAATCGCCGTTCCACAGAATATTTGGGGGCATTCGAGACCCTTTTTTCTGTGCAGAGAGGGGTTGAAGCCGTAGAAAAGTTAAGAGCGGAACTGCGTTGAGCTCTGGATTACCTCTTAACCCCAGGCATGAATTATCGACAGGAAGGGGTAGTGTCTCCTCCCCTCTCGCTTCTTTAATCGATTTATTGGGGTTGACAATTTACCCCACCCTTCTGTTCCTTCGTTTACGCGGATAAATATTAATAGTTGTTGCTCTTCCTCTGGGTAGAGTTTTGGGTTCTTAATGACTGTATATGTGTTAGCAGTAGTGTGCTTTTACTGTTACAAAGATCGATTCCTGATTGAATCGATCCGTTGGTTTGGGTCTTACGGCGCTAGGTCCAAAAACGGACAGCAGAGCAAGCCTGATTGTATCAGAGGTGGTTGAATGAGATCCCTTTCTGATTTGTCTTGCGGGCCGCGGCAGATCAGTTGGAAGAGCATCAAAATAGCAACCGGAGGGTTGCGAGTTTGAAACTTGTCCAGGCAAAGACCATTGTGAGCACGGGGGCTGGTGCGCGTTAAATATTCTAATGTCCCCACGTCGGCATGGTGTGAAAGTTTGGAGATTGGGTTGCCAGTTCGGGTGTTGTTCTCGTCATCTGACCATGATTCAAGATTACGAGGCGTTTTGATTGGATCTTTCCCTTCGGGATTGATCCCGGACCGTCACCAATAGCCCGTTGTGTTGCTCCAGTGCGACGTTAATTAACTACCAACCCACTTACCTGATTTGTCCTGTTTTTCAACTGCGTTTAATCACCATGTGGATGGCCATCAAAGGAAGGTAGATGGAATGATTGTCGAACTGTTGTAAAGATGACCAATGATTGTAGCAGAGATGGTTGAATGAGATCACTTTCGGAATCATCCGACTTGTCAGCTGGGTTTAATCATCAATCCAAGGAAGATAGATCTAATGTGTGTTGAACTGTTGCAAAGATCGATTCCTAATTGAATCGGTTGGTTATTTTGAGTTTTATGGCGCAATGTCCAAAAGCGGACAGCAAAGCACATTTGATTGTATCAGAAGTTATTGAATGAGATCGCTTTCTGATTCCTTCTGCTTTTTCAGCTGGGTTCAATCACGAATCTGTGGAAAGTAGATATGATGTTTGTCAAATCGTTGCTAAGATCGATCCCTGCTTGTATCGGAGATGGTTGAATGAGATCACTTTCGGATTCCTGCTTTTTCAGCTGGGTTCAATCACCAATCTATGGAAGGTAGATCTGATGTTGGCCGAACTGTTGCAAAAAACTATTTTTGATTACATCGTTTAGTTGGTTTGGGTTTTATGGTTCAGGGTCCAGAAACGGGACTAAACCAAAAGCACCTGATTGTATAAAGGTAGGTAGGTATTTTAATTAACGTCGCATTGGAGCAACACAACGCCTGATTGTATCAGAGATGGTTGAATGACATCACTTTCGGATTCGCCCTCTCATCACGCTGAAAAGTATTTTGAAAATGAATGCAGATATAAAGTGAGACTGGGGAGAGGCTTGGAGCCGCAAAGCCCCCAAATATGGCTACGCCACTGAATCAGTGGTTTTGGTTTGTCGTTATGCGGTCATATATTATTTCACAGACTCACTGGATTAAGAGAAACTATCTGTTTTTCAACTCCGAACTCTTAAATTCCGACGTGTTCAGAGAAAATTTATTTTTAAATGATGAGATCATTGTGAGAATTCGGCAAGTTCAGTTTTTATTGTTTCGAAGTTTTGGAACAAATATTTTTGCTATCAATGTTGCATCTATTCTAGACTGCTTTGTTATGGCTCAACAACATGACTGGAAAAATAAAAAATAAATGTTTTGACGGAATTTTTCGAAAAATAACATGAAAATATAAAAATTGCAATTTCAAATACTTATATTATTAAAATCTATACCCGTTCCTATTTTCTACGAAACAACAATGGCTGAATAGAATAAATTTCAGTATGCGCATTGCCGAATTCTAAAAAAAACAAGAAAAGGTTTAAGACCTGACTTTAGAGTTACATCAAAAGTGGAAGCTTTGAATATTTGTTTAATTTTTTCCGATTTTCAACTGAAAACATTTCTCAGTTTCAATTAAAAACTTCAAAGTTGCACAGAATTTCCATACCAAAATGGAAGGCGCGATCTAAAGCATCTAAAGAATCCGATAAAAATATAAAAAAAAGGAGAGGGAAAGACGATGGAGTTACCTTGTTTTTGAAGAAATCGCTTCAAGAATGGGTAACCGAAATCAAAATGGCGCGGCGCTTTTAATTTTCCCCGATGAAATAAAGAACGCATAAAAAAAAGAATTCCAAAGTCCGCGAAATCTGTAGGATGGAACAAATAAATATGGAAATGAAAAAGAACAAAATGCATTATAGGAAAGGGTGTACATAAAACTATCCAACGTCCAAAATATTAATAAAAAATAACGATGAAAGAACGAAAGTTGCATTAAATTCGGAACGGTTTCTTCCCGCAAGAGTTGCACATTGTTTCGGACGGTTAATTAATAAGCGTGCAGACGACAATTTTTTTCATGGCGCTGAAGTGAAGTGAGAATTATTATTTTCTTCATAATTCGTCAACAGTCGCCATTTTAATCTCGGGAAAGTACATTAACTTTCAGAATATGAAAAGATAGCGCTAGCAATAAACTAAATAAACTGAGGCGAAATGGAGGTTTAATTAAAAGCTCTATTGTGTTTGGGATCGGAGAAAACGAAGAGTGGTACGTTAGTGGAATTTTTATTTCGTGATTTATACATCGAATTATCTATGAGAAGGGTTCACATTCTTTGCGTTTTTGTTCTTGTCTGATGCAACGAAAAATTGACATAGCAAAGGAAAAACTTTTGTTACATAAATAAATTACGTGTTTTAATGTGTTTATTTTCAATGCCGGATATTACAATTTTGTTTTGAATGAAAATTTACCGACTGATAGAGAGATAAATAGATTATAAAAGCTTTCTACAACGAACTGAAACGAATTCATCTCGAAACCTTTGACTTTTTAGGGCCGCGGTAGCCCAGTTGAAAAAGCAACGGATTAGCAGCCGGAGGGTTGCGAGTTCGAAACTCGGTCCAGTCAAAGACCGTCGTGTACGCGGGAGCTGGTTCACGTCAGATCCGCTGTGGTCTCAAATATCCTCACGTTGGAGTGGTGTGGAAATTTGGAGAATGGAGTACCATCTCAAGTGTGATCTCGTCGACTGTGGTTCAAAATAACAAGGCGTTGTCGTTAGACCCTCCTTTTCTTCTTCGTCGCCAATAACCCGTTGTGTTGCTCCAGTACGACATTAATTAACTACCCCTACCTTTGATCTTTTAAAACATTTTTTTCTCTCAATAAAATAAAAAACTTCTAAGGTGGTAATGGTAATTAAGGAGCAACACAACGGGCTATATGTATGGAAAATTAGAAGCATCTTTTATAAAGCTAAATGTAGGTGGCTGTAGTGTTTTTGGGGTGATACGTGTTTCTATACGCAACGTTAATTGGCTCGTTTTTCAAATACGATTTCATCATTTTGCGCATAAAAGTTCTAAAGAATTAATTACGAATTAATATATGATAGTTGATCGATCAACGCCAATCAGATGAAACGACGAAAGTCGCGAAAATGGTGATAAACAACATTTCTAGGTAACCCCGATGTATATCACGAGAGAGCATTTTAATTGGCAGCAGTAAAATATTCACTTTCCGTCTTGTTTGTTCACACTGAAATTCTTTTTGATACACATAATTGACACCGATGACAATTAAAATTGTGGCGATTTGTAATTCCCCATATCTGTCTCTAAATCAATAATAATTTAGATAATAACTTCTGGTACTTTTTGTTATAAGCTATACTAATAGTGAGTTGGACAATTTACTTAGCCATTATAAGGCTTACAAATATGGAATAGAGAATCTGGAAAGTCAGATTTTATTTTACGCTGTGTCAGTTTTTTAATTCTGGCAGAAACGCAAGTATTGGCTATTTTTCTGAAATGAGAGGGATATTTTCAGTGCAAACAAACAAAACTTCCTGTTACCCCTGTTCATGCTTATCGGGGTTACTTAAAATAAAGTTTATCACCGTTTTGGCATTGAGCAATAAACTATCATGTCAATTCGGAATTCATTCTCAGGAATTTTTATTGGCGCAACATGCAATCGTATTCGAAAAATAAGCCAACTGACGTCACTTTCGGAATACGTTCAGAAAACACTTATAGCTACAAAAATACTACCACCACGTACATTTATCTTGGCAGAAAAAGCCTCATAAATAACTCGTATACCAGAAAAGTCTTTTTCATGAGACTTTCTACCAATCTAAATTTCAGGTTAATTAATGTCGCACGGGATCAACACAACGGCGGTCCGGTATCAATTCCGAAGGGAAAGATCCGAGAATAACACTACGTAATTTTGAACCACGGTCAGATGACGAGGACATCATCTGAGCTGGCACCCCACTCTCCAAACTTTCACACCACGCCAATGTGAGGACATTTGAGGCCACGACAGATTTATCGTGCACTAGCCCCGTGTGCACGAAAGTCTTTGGTTTGACCTAGTTTCGAACTCTCAAACCTCCGGTTCTAATCCGTTTCTCTTCCACCTGTGTGTGGGATACCGCGGCCTCTAAAAACGCAGGTATTACTTAACTTTATTACGCATTTCTCAACTGATCGAAACTAAACCGTTGGAATTAAATGAATCTTACATAAAGCCCTTTCACCATCCATTTTGGCGGCAAGCAGGTTAAAAATTGCCGAGTTAGATGCATTATAAAAAAATTTCTTCCATGGTTGAGTAAATATTGGATGAATTTCTCTTCGTCCTTAATTTCTTCCAAACGGTCAATCATATTTTCCGTAAAACATGCTTTCTGTACATTTTTTTAGCTCGAGGAAACAGACTTACAGTGCGTGGACAAATTTCGGTTTGTTTTAATCATTTCTGTTTTTATTTCTTGTTTCATTACTTCTAATCTATTTATTCAGTGTCAATCACTTCAAGCTTTGAGCGTTGAACAAAAGCTATTGTTCTCATTTCAAGTGAATTTACTCTTACTTTGATTGATCGCTAATTTGATGATCACGACGTAGAAACTTCTAACAAACAATCAAAGCACAGCATTCTTAGTTTTGCGTCTTTGTATGAGGATTTTCAGTGTAAACAAACAAAACCAGGCGATGGTTCTGGTCCAATTGAGAATGTCTGCTGTCCAATTGCTCTCCCGGATCGCGGTAGCACAGTTGGGAGAGCAACAGATGATTAGTCGAAATTTGCGTCATACAAGAACATGTTCTGATGGTTCTTATGGCGCAAAGAGTCAGATCTGGCCAATGTTTTTTCCGTCAAGTGAATGGGGAGAGGAGCGTGGTAGCCCAAATGGTAGAGCCACGGATTAGCAACTGAAATATTGAGAGTTCGCAAATCAATCCAACCAAAAAACGTGTACATCGTAGCTGGTGCAGATTAAATCTGTCCAATGTCTTCATGTTGGCGTGGTACGGAAAGTAGGGCGCTAGCTCAGGTCTTAACCTCGTCATATGACCGCTGCTCAAAATTACGAGGGACCTCGATCTTTCCCTTCAGGATTGATTCCAGACCTTCGTCAATAGCTCGTTGTGTTGTTCGACGTAAATAACACCACATCTCTACTAATTGTAATTGTATATTAAATGTAACCACCGATTGCCTCAACGTTTATTGACAGGGCCGCCGGGGCTCTGAGTTTACGCACTGCGCTAGCAATCTGCGGGTTGAAAGTGGGGCAAGTTTGATTTTTGTAACTCCAACCAAAGAACGTGTACATCGGAGCTGGTGCACATTAAATCTATCCAATGTCCTCACGTTGGCGTGGTACAGAAGGTAGGGCGTTAGCTCAGGTCTTAACCTCGTCATGTGAGGTTAACACCTGAGCTAGCGCAAGACCTCGTCAGGCCTCCTGTGAGTTCTGGCTTCGGGTTTGATCCCGAACCTTCGCCAATAGCCTATTGTGTTGCTCCAGTGCGACGTTAATTAAATACATACCTACCTGATAGATCTGGTAGTTTTCTGTTCTATGTGAGGGGCCGGAGTAGTAGTTGGAAGAGTAACGGATTAGCAATCGGAGAGTTGCGAGTTCGAAACCCTGTCCAGCCAAAGACCGTCGTGTACACGGGGGCTGGTGCACGTTATCATCAGAACATTAAGTGTAATTGAAATCAACGCAGTATTTTTCTGGCTGCAAGTGAAGGTTGATGTTTTATAGGGTTGTTCTTTTTCTATGAAATTCTAAAGATGATTATATACAACTTTTTTCTTAAAAACTTTAGTTTTTATTCACATTGCGTAAATATAAGTCATCTAGACTATTAGAACATCGCTTTAAAAAAGAGATTGACGAATATTAATTATCGTACTGGAATATTTATCCATCATGCCTAAAAACACGTCTCTATTCATGGATATAATTACTAAAAATTACGGGCCGCGGTGGCCCGGTTGGAAGAGTAACGGACTTGCAACCGAAGGGTTGCGAGTTCGAATCCAGCCAAAACACCGTCGTGTACAAAGGGGGCTGGTGCACGTTAAATCTGTCGTGGCCTCAAATGTCCTCACGTTGGCGTGGTGTGGAAGTTTGGAGAGTGGGGTGCCAGCTCAGGTGTTGCCTCGTCATCTGACCGTGGTTCAAAATTACGTGGTGTTGTCCTCGGATCTTTTCCCTTTGGGATTGATCCCGGACCGTCACCAATAGCCCATTGTGTTGCTCCAGTGTGACGTTAATTGAAATTCCCCCCCCCTACTAAAAATTACCAGTTAATGACAGTAATTAGTAGTTTCTCGGTTTTACCTAGTCGTTTATTTCGCCACTCGGGAAAACCTCGACGTCTCATACCTACTACAGCAAACCCTAAGTTTTCTTTAAGACTTTATCTTCTTTTATCTCCTGCTTCCTTCGTGGCTGCTCATCTCTTGATTTCAGGTGCTAAGATTAGCTTTCAATCAGTAAGATGTGGTTTTACGCGTGGTGTAAGTCCAAATATATCTCATTTCCAGCACATTAGTAGCACCCTAGCCATAACATTTAACTTGTATTTATTCATCTTTGTCACTTTAAGCTTTGGCCGTAGATCAAAAGCTATTGTTCTTATTTCACGTCAATTTACTCTCACTTTGATTGATCATTCGTTTGGTGATCATGACGTAGGAACTTTTAACTAATCAGAGCACAGAACTTTTATTTAAATGAATTTGATTGGATAGGTAGGTAGTTAATTAACCCTCCTAATGGTTGTCTCGACGAGATATCTCGTCATTAGAAAAATACTGACCAGATCCTGACGGACGAGTCATCTTGTCGGAAGAAAACTGACCAGATCTTGATCTCGTCATCATAGCAAAAATCATTAATATCTTGCTGACGAGATATCTCGTCCTTAGCACAATTGAACAGATCGTGATGGACGAGATATCTCGTTCAAACCACTTGGAATGTTAACGTCGCACTGGAACAACACAGCGGGCTATTGGTGATGGTCCGAGATCAATCCCGAGGACAAAACCTCGTGATTTTCAACCACGGTTAGACGATGAGGTCAATACCTGAGCTGTGTGTGTGTGTGTGGCATCCCGTTCTGCAAACTTCCACACCACGTTAACGTGAGGACATTTGAGGCCACGGCAGATTTTACGTGCTCCAGCCCCCGTGTGCACGACGGTCTTTAGTTGAACCTAGTTTCGAAATCGCAACAATGATTGCTAATCCGCGATTGTGCCAACTGGCCTACCACGGCTCCCTCACTTTTGAAGCAGTGATGATTTTTAAATATGTCAGATGGTCATGGCAATTGAGGAAAACTAACAACCTTCATGTTTTCATATTTTCTAGTAAATGATTCATTTAAGCCATTAATTAATCTAATTAAAGGTTTTTATTTTAATATCACAAAAATACTTTATGCATGTTTAGTTTTATTTGAAAAATATATCAAACTGAGAAATCAACACTTTCGTTCCAGCAAGATCTGACCAACTTTGCTAATGACGAGGTGCCTCATGATCAAGAATGCCGATTGATGAAGATATTGCCGTTTTTTGATGATGACGAGATCAAGATCAAGTCAGTTTTTCCTAATGGCAAGATATCTCGTACATCAAGGTCTGACCAATTTTGCTAATGACGAGGTATCTCATCATCAAGAATGCCGATTGATGAAGATATTGCCGTTTTTTGATGATGACGAGATCAAGTCAGTTTTTCCTAATGGCAAGATATCTCGTACATCAAGGTCTGACCAATTTTGCTAATGACGAGGTATCTCATCATCAAGAATGCCGATTGATGAAGATATTGCCGTTTTTTGATGATGACGAGATCAAGATCAAGTCAGTTTTTCCTAGTGGCAAGATATCTCGTACATCAAGGTCTGACCAATTTTGCTAATGACGAGGTATCTCATCATCAAGAATGCCGATTGATGAAGATATTGCCGTTTTTTGATGATGACGAGATCAATATCAAGTCAGTTTTTTCTAATGGCAATATATCTCGTCCATCAAGGTCTGGTCAGTTTTGCTAATGACGTGATTCCTCACAACCACCAGGGAGGTTAAGCAGGTTTGCGCCCCAGGAAAATATATAAAAAAAATCCGCTTTTGACCGATATCTCAAGCATTAACGTCTCTCTGTTCTGTGCATCTGGAAATATTGTGATGTTGCCTCGTAGGAAATGACAACCGGAAATACAAATCAGGAAAGGAGCTTAAACAGTCACTAGAAACCCCAAGCCATCCCAACAAAACCGGAGAAAGATTACCGCATTCTTCCGCAATTCATCTCCACTGATAGACCTTTTGTCGTGAACTCATGCATTAAAACGCTGCCATCCCAGTTTGCTCAAGCTCGTTCAGCGCTTAATCAGAGGCACAAAAGCCGTTGCTCGATCATCCGAATCGGGCCCTTTATTATGGATATTTTGGGCTCTGAGAAGAGGATGGACATAAATGGTTATCCTGTTCCTCTCAATTGAGCACCCCCGCTGTGTTCGGATGTTGCCACTCGCGATTAAAAAACTACTGATTCGGTTCTGTCCCCTTTTTTCATCTGCATCCTTTCGGGACGATTATCGGAGTGTTTGGAGTGAAAGTGAAGTGACTCACATTCACTCTCATTTAAAGGGGTAGCTGAAGTATTTGGTTGATATTTTTTTATGGCGCAAGGGTTGTATTTGACAAAACTGAGCAAAAAAACAAGACAACGTCACGTTATGGATATACACATACAAGGGAAGTTTTGCTGACATAGAAAAGATAAATAAACCCAGGGAGGAATCGAACCTGTGCCGCCTACAACTCGCTTAAAAAATGCTTAGATGGACACGTGTTAGGTTTTAGTTATTGCGAAAAAAAAAACATTTTTTGCGCTGTTAAAAGCAACCTAGTAGAGAATGTGTCGCCTTTGAGCCTAATGCAGTCCTCACAACCATAGACGTGAAATATAAGTAGACTGAGTATTGCTATGGGGAGGAGCTTCAAAAAGTGTGACCAACATGCCATCTAGTAGTCACGTGGCTGTTCTGCAGAAAATTGATTTGGTTGGCCGATTCGGCATCTTATCGCCTCGTTTGGCGATATGCATCTTATGACAGGGTAGATGTGTGAATGCGCATTCGTATTAGAGTGGCGAAATATCCAGTCTACAATTATGCCGCGTGGACCAATCAGATGATGAATCAATGGATGTGTGTCTTCTCCCGTCCAGTGGACCAATCAGATAATGAATATTCGTAGACGAAAGGGTCACGTTACTACTAGTTTGGGTCACATGATACTGGGCACATTAAAAGGTTACCACTGCTCACTCTACTTTTATATTTCATCTATGCTCACAACGCGCAGTCATGCTTCCCACAAGGCTTTCGAATAAATCCAGTAGCAAGGAGTCCCATTCACGCACTAGAGCATGCCTTTGCTGTTGTATGATCTTTATGGTGTTGTGTCAGCGATACGACGTCCAGGAACATCCCAAGCGTGTTCTATTGGATTGAGATCAGATGACCTTGCTTGACACGAATTCAGTAAATATTTGTTAATTTCAACTATAACTATTATTATTTGGAAATGAGTGTATTTCGTAGCACTCTAACTAAACTTTTACCATCAAAACTGAAACTTAGATATCCCTTTACGACAATGATTGCAAATTGAGGCTCTGAACTCACGCAATTCATATTGTTGGTATGTTTGTTTTGGATATAAACTTTTCACCTGTTTCTCTCTCTTCCCAACATGAGGATAGATTCTCTTGTCTACCACACACTGCACCACTTTACTCAACATCGGACTACATAACCGCAACCCTTTGTTCTGTGGAGTGTGGGGAAAGAGAGCCCTTTGATTGCACAGATGCCCCCTCTCCCCACTCATCGCAATCAAATCAACCGCTTGTATACCACTCCCACAGGACGACACCTGTTACTTGCTACATCCATTCACCCAGTTCATGGAAGGGAAATGTCGAATCTGTAGGCTATAAGAATGGTATGGGTGGAAATCACTGGATGTGGTAGTTTGATTCGGAATATTCAAGTTCCCCAGAGCTTATGATTTTTCAGAAGTTTTCCTATTTGGTCAGTACAGGGAGAAAAACTAAATAGTTTATTTTTAATTGTTGTGATGCTAAATATGCGATTCAGGTAGTCTGATTTTGTTCTAGGAAAAAATGAAAATTAGAAACTGGTGAGACAGCAACATTTTCCTCATCTAGACTTAAAATTTCGTTTGACCCAACAAAGTCTTCTTGCAATCTCTTACTAAACGCTCCTTAATTGCATATGCTAATTATTCGACAGGCTAAATTGGAAACTTGAAGGCAATTGAGATTGCATAGCAATTAGCAATCAACCGGAGGGTTGCTAGTTCGAAACTCGGTTGAACCAAAGACCGTCGTTGGGCCGGGGATTGCTGCACATTGAATCTGTTGTGACCTCAAATATCCTCACATTGGCGTAGTAGTGAGGAAGATTGGAGAGTGGGATTCCAGCTCAGATGTGATCTCGTCATCTGACCGTGATTCAAAATTACGTGGTGTTGTCCTCGATCTTTCCCCTCGGGTTTGATCCCGGACCGTCGCCAATAGGGCGTTGTGTTGCTCCTGTCCGACGCTAATTAAATACCTAACTAATTGGGAAAAGTAAGCAATCGGTTTTTACTTCCAACAGAAGGAGGTAGTTGAATTTACGTTACACTGGAGCAATACAAGGGGCTATTAGCGACGGTCCAGGATCAATCCTGAAGGGATAAATCCGGGGATAACACCTCGCAATCTTGAACACCGTCAGATGACGAGGAAAAACCTCAACTGGGAACCCACTCTCCAAATTTTCACACTACACCAATGTGAGGCCTATAAGAGGGATTTTCAGTGCAGACAGGAAAGTGAAGATTTTGCTTCCTCCACTCAAATGCTCTTGCATAATACATGCGGGGATTAACCCTCCAAGTGGTTTCGACGAGATATCTCGTTCATCAACATCTGATGCACCAATTTTGCTAACGACGAGACACTTCGTCATCTAGATATTGCCGATTTTTGTATATTAAGAGATCAAGATCTGGTCAGTTTTCTTCTAATGACGATATACCTCGTCCTTCAAGATCTGATAATGGTTTTGCTAATGACTGGAATACCTCGTTGATACAACCACAGGACGGTTAAGGTGTAGTAAATCGAGGTTTTCGCGTTTGGCGTTTCATCTAATTGGCGCTGACCAATCAACCATCGTATATCAATTCTGAATTCCTTCTTTGGAGTTTTTTGTCGCTGAAGTTCTAAAATCCTCTTCGGTTTCGCGTTTCATCTAATTGGCACTGACCAATCAACCATCGTATATCAATTCTAAATTCATTCTTTGGAGTTTTTTGTAGCTGAAGTCTAAAATCCTCTTCGGAAAACAAGCGACAACGTACAGAATGCATACAGGAAGCACGATTCGCCTCAACACACTACCGCCTTCTACCCCCCATTTAGCTTGACAGAAAAAGCCTCTCATAGAACTGTTGAATTTTGATGAAGCCCTTGGCCCGTAGGGGTTTTAATCTCCAGTTGATAAATAAGTGACTCGACGACGTGTTTGTCTTGTTAGAATGCAGTCTAGGTAGTTAATTTAAATTCAAGTCGGTTAATAACTTAATTTCATGGCTGCTAAATAGTCTTAGAATTAAGAGGATATGGTCGCTAATTTATTAATATGACATTTGGATGAGAAGCGAGTGGAGAGTCATCCGACTTGGCGTCCTCGTTTGGAAGCCTCTCATAGACAGAAAACGGGATTATATTTATAACAGGCTAGCAAGACGTCATTTCACACGTCACTAGTAGCAAAATGAATCATTTAACCTAGTTGAATATTTATATCGATACTGGGAAAGAACAGAAAATGCCAATACCCCTAAGCCACCGAATCCAAAAAGCCTTTCCTACAAGTGGCCATGGTTTCCCAAAAAAAGCTATCTGATTAGGTCATTTATCGAAAGTCGACATTGAGGTGTGGTCGCGGTGGGTGAAAAATTAAGTATCTCATTAAATAATTCACCAAGAGTAGCGTGTCTCCAAGCCGCGTGATTAATAAGAGCCACGGCTCTCGCCAATTTGCTGACTTCTTAATTGGACTGGAATAGAGAGCTGATTATAAAATCCGACTCATTTTCCCCGATTTTTTAATTTGGAATTGGGGGCTTATCGATGGAAATACTCGCAGATGCATCTCGTTTTATGAACTCGTGGAGCTGGATTTGACAGTGGATGGAAAAAGCTGGTTTAGTGTTAATTTATTAATGGCGTGAGAAATGGGATGAGGGAAATTGGGTTCGTAAAATTGCAGTTTCCAGAATATTGCACAAAATAAAATTATGCGTGAAGTTATTGCTTATATTTGGTCAATACTATAAAAGCTTTAAAAGTGATTAATGAAGATAAAAACAAAATGATAAAACTGGAAAAGCTTTAAAAGTGACTAATAAAGATAAAAATAAGATAAAACTGGATTGAATTTAGGAACCTGAAGTTGATGGGAAAAGGTTGGTTTGGTTGTAACTTATCAGTATCGTGAGAAATGGGATCAAGGAAATTGGATTCGTGAAATACTCCTGCTGCCTCATTCGTTAAGTGTGATCAAATTGGTAGCATTGGCGAAAACAGTTACCATAATATTGTACGAAAGAAAATTATGTGTTAAGTTATTGGTTAATACTCTAAAAGCTTTAAAAGTGACTAATTAAGATAAAAACAAGATAAAATTGGATTGAATTTAGGGACCTGAATTTGGAGGGTGGGAAAAGGTTGGTTTGGTAGTAATTTATTACTATCGTGAGAAATGGGATCAAAGGGGAAATTGGGTTCGTAAAACTACTGCCGGCTCATTCGTCAAGTGTGGTCAAATTGGTAGCAGTGGAGAAAAGTTACCAGAATAATGCACAAAATAAAATTATGCGTGAAGTTGCTGGTCAATATTCTAAAAGCTGAAAAAAAACTGGATTGAATTCAAGGAGCTGAATTTGGATGAGAAAAGGTTGGATTGGTAGTAATTTATTGATATCGTGTAAAATGGGGAGAAGGAAAAGAGCCAAAAGCAGGTACTAGAACATAATAGACCACACTCAAGAACCCACTGCTCACAGTATCTGGATTGGACGAAAGCCTCTGTAGGAAGAATGTTAGGAGGAAAGTGTGCTGAAGGTGTATCCATAACGCATAACAAACGCCACTAAACATTGATAGTAAGAAACAATTTGAAGCTGAAAGGATGTGACATCAACAGTCCCTTATTGGCTTTTTACAGTGAAAATCAAGGATGTTAAATAGAAACTGACGTCTCACTCAAATTTACGCTAAAAAACTCATCGTTTTTGCTTCGGGTTAAATCATTTCTTTTGCCATCGAATTTTAATTTTCTTAGTGAGTCTTGCTTCTGGGCGTTGATGATGGACTCCCTGCCACTGTCATTTTGATGTGTTATTTTCTGCGAAGGTGCGAAATATTAAATGTTTACACTTGAAATCTAGCATTTACCATGACCTATCGCAAAATTTTTGTAATGAGGTGTAATGTACTCTTTTCAATACCAGGTAGTACGCGTTTGGCGAACACCAGTGTCAAAATCCGAACCTTCTCAGTTGAAAATAGCCATTTCACATTGTTTTGTTTCTTTCCCAGATAGTCTCGATCATTTCCAGTTGTCGCCTGTGACACTCGCTTTCAGTCGTTCATGGCCCGTAACTGTGTCAACCACGTAATCCATAATTTATCACCTGCGCGTTAACGAGTTATAAAACGAAACTTAATGACTCGCCACAACGGAATCAGATCTGTCTCATTCAATCTCAAAAAAACTCTTTCTCCTCCATTCTTCCATTCGAACAGCAATTACCAATCAGCCTTTCCATTGTGTTCCTAAATAGAACAACACACGTTCGCTTCATAATGATACACGGCAACGTAATGTCTCTCTTACTTGGGGTTAATATCAGATCAACACCACATCCAGCTATCACAACAATGACTAAATGAATGGAAATTCTTCCCTGTGCTTTCCCTGACGGGGATTATGTCAGTGGTAAAGGTCTTCCGGTCAGTGGTGTACTTTTTAATCATCTCGAATGCATTGTTATTCTACCTTCTTTCCTAAAACAGGAACTGAACGTCGCGTTTCTAGTACCAATGCTGAGGTAAAAGATCAAACCCCATTTCTACAATAGGGCTTCTCAGAGCTGTTCCTGAAGTATGAGCTACCTCAACAAGCCGCCCATCTTCTAAAAATAATTTAATTTTCTAAAAGAACGTTCTTTATCAAGCAGGATTCAGAAAATAATTTTGAAGGCTCAGTCTTTCTCCCAATTCCCTAAATGCCTTAGTGTTAAACGAGTATTGCGTCTTACGACTTTTTCGACTGTTTTCAGACTATTGAAGCATATTTTACCTGTGAATTTTGAAATGTAAATCTTCTCTGATGTAACTAGTTTCAGGGTGCATCTTTGATAGCTTTCGAATTCCGAAATCATCTTGGGGAGAATTCGAGTCCCGCGGGCACTCCCCTGAATACATTCTTGACCTTGATGAGTGCTTTCGAATATTGTTATGTAATTTAAGAACAAATATTTAGATTTTTTTTCATTAGTATCTTTTATACAATATCAAAACGAACCTACAAAGAACAAATTGTGAAACTAATAATATCGGAAAACGTATTGTTGGACAGGTTTATATTTAAAGTTGAATTCAAACAGCTCCTGTTTTATGGCTACTCTTATGTTTATGTGCAAGTGCACGTGTAGCATACTACTCAGAAATGGTTCTGAGGTTCTATAGAGCTTTGGAGCTCTTACAGAAAAGAAATGGCTACTGCAATTAAGGACTGTCAGTCAGCGAGTGTTTTTTAAGGTATAGAGTATAAATAATCACGATGACCATCAGTAGCTCTTTCCCAATGTTTTCCCGAAATTCTTTAAAATAAACAGTTCCCATGTTCCTATTACTTAAGCCGTGTATCACTAGCAAGCTGAAACATGTAATTCAGTTACCTTCAGATGTGGATAGTACGTCCACAGTGGCCTTGTAACGTGCCCCGCAGAGTCGAATTTACAGTGATCAGAGCGTACTTATGAGCATACAAATCCACAGTAGTGTGTCGAAAGGGAAAATGCTCGCTTCGAGGAAGTGTACACTCTATCGAACAACTTCTATCAGTGCCTACGATCTTATTACAATCCCCTTGTGTTTTTCCCAAAAGTCGACAAGCCATCCCCAAAGTCGACAATCCATCCCATAATTCGACAAGCCATCTCAAAGTCGACAAGCCATTCCAAAAGTCAACGAACCATCCCAATAGCCGACAAGCCATCCCAAATCAAAAGTCTTCAAGCCACCCCCAAAAGTTGCCAAGCCGTTCCAAGTCGACGAGTCATCCCAAAGGCCGACAAACCGTCCCAAAAGCCGACAAACCACCCCAAAAGTCAACAGGCCGTACCAAAAGCTGACAAGTCACCCCAAAAGTCGACAAGCCGTTCCAAAAGTCGACGAGCCATCCCTAAAAGCCGACAAGCCGTCCCTTAAGTCGTCAAGCCGTCCCAAAAGTCTCCTTGTTCAATAGACATCCGCATTAGTGAAACTAACTACATTACACGATACGCTACACGTTACAATTCCCTAGTGAGTTCACAACTTATCACAATAATGACAAACTGAATGGAGATTCTTCCCCACTTTTTCCCTGTCAGGGATTATGTCAGTGGTAAGGCTTTCCGCACCATTTTTTTACTATCTCACATGCCATTATTGTTATTCTATCTTCTTACTAAAACAGGAACTGGACGTCACGTTTCTAGTTCCGATGCAGTCAAAAGAACAAACACCATTTCTACAATTGGGGTTTTAGGCATATAAGTGGGTCAACCGCCCGTGTTTAACCTACGACAATGGCACAACAATGGATGAGAACGGTAAAGAGGTACACGAAAATGCTCAAAGTGTTGTATTGGGGATTACAAGTCGGGGTATACATATACCACACCGCGGGCAGAGGAACACGACCGGTCGTTAGATTTGCATGATTGCGTGGACTCTTGTTGATAAGTCAGTGCACGACAATTCGGGCATTGTCTCATGACGTAGACTTGTTCTTCAAATGTTTGCAAAGCGACGGCCCGAATCGGGTTCTTGTCGACTCCAGGGTTCGGTACGGATCTGAATTTAATTTATCGACTTTTAAGTACTTGATGGTCCGAAGTACATGGCAGTCAAGGACGTTTCGTCACGTTTGATGTCAAACACTTGCTAAGTTTGATGCTAAGGGCACTTATGTTCCTTAAATGTTTTGAAAGCGCTACGGGCAAGCTTGGTTAATCCTTGCGTTGGCAAGAAACCCTGTAATTTTTGCTGAGAAGATTAGATCAAGTAATATTCGTTAAATACACATAGCCGGATATCCTTAGAAAGGCTCGAATGGACTTTAAAGGATAAGAACTTTAATAGGATAGTTTACGAACTCATAAGATCAGTTTCTAAATCTTTCTGGTCGAATTTAATTCATATTTCTTCCGTGTCAGGGCAAAAGGGGTCAAGTCTGGCTTTTGTAAATCCAAAGGAGTCAAGTGCGTTATTATAATTTAAAAAATAATATAATATGCTTAAAAACAAAACTTCACGAATCTTCAAAACCTAAATTATCATTATTTGTATCATGGCATGCTTCTTTTTCTTTCTGAATTGTGAGAAAGTGAAATATTCAACTTAAGATTCTGAGAAGTAGCCATTTTGATTTAACCCCTTTTGCCCTGATACGGAAGATTTAGTATTTCTAATATAAGATAGAAGAGGTAGCTGTTGAATAGATTAGATGATCTCTATTGCGTTCACACTACACACAAGGATTATAGTACTTTAAAATATCTTATATTCCTTACTCATATCTTCGGCTTATAGCAGAAATTCATGAACATTTTCCCGAAGACACTAAATGATTATTTTCATGATGTTGAGAAATACATAGTCATATTGTAATCTATTTATAAAATATATATAACATTATCAAAGTGCTTATAATATTTATTTTTTGACCTAGAAACTGATACTCCATTAAAATGTACAGTGAACAATTATTTTTGTAAGTTAATAAGTTTCTGCTTTAAGCCGACGGTATGAGATATTAGAGATATTTTCTGTCAAGCTAAATGTAGGTGCCGGTAGTGTTTCTACGGCGATACGTGTTTCCTGAACGTATTCTGTACGTGACGTCACTTGGATTGTTTTTAATATACCATTTTTTCAGCTCTTTGCTAATAAAAGTTCAAAAGTGAATTCCGAATTGATATTATGATAATTGATTAGTCAACGCCAATTAGACTGAGCGTTAAAGGCGATAAGATAAATTTCATTTTAAGGGAAATCCGATATATCATATGAGAGCATTTGGGTAGCGAAAGTAAAACCTTTGCATTCCGTCTGATTTGTTTGTTTGCACTAAAAATTCCTCATACTTGAAAAGAAAGTTTTCGTAACAAAATTAAATGAAAATTCGGAAATGATTTAAATTTTTTTAATATGAAAATATCAAAACTTTTAGCTAGTTTACTAAATTAGAAGCATTTGAACCAATATATGCAACCGACAAATTAAAATGAGCAGCATTCAATACATTAGCATTTTCGAGATTATTAATTAGAATTATTAAAATTAAATTAAAGATAAATTAGAATATTCATAAAAGTTCTTTCAGATTTTTAGACATGGAAACTACACTTTTTAATAAGTTCCTAGTATGGTAGGAAAAGAATATGCAATATATCCACAAGGGTAAAAGTACTGGTTTTTTTTCCTTAGATCGAAGTTGCAATTTCGTTGTTCATTGGCAAATCTTTGTTGAACGAATCGAAAATTGAAAAAAATCTTCACAACCAAGAAAGAATAATTTTCAATCTAAGACTTTCATGAAAAACCTTTTATAAAACACAGAATGTTATAAACAATGATGAATTATTCTAAATCCTAATTTAAAGTAGAAGGATAAAATGGAATTTTTATTTCTCAAATCATTTCACGTGAATCAAATAATCTCGCTGAATCACAGAACGAGTTGGTAAATATTGATCTTTCTGTTGAAATGAAGTTTTAGAATGTTCTTTTTTTACTTATATTAAAAATCACTTAAAGACCAAGAGAAAAAATTTCGGAAATTGAAA
The DNA here is from genome assembly GCA_933210815.1 of Meta bourneti. Taxonomy (NCBI): domain Eukaryota; kingdom Metazoa; phylum Arthropoda; class Arachnida; order Araneae; family Tetragnathidae; genus Meta; species Meta bourneti. Next base: position 68,189,172 of record OW119930.1, on the reverse strand, counting down.
AAAAAATAAAAATTCCCATAGTAATTCTTCAAATTGCTTGTTTCCCCGTTTGGCTAGCTTCGAATAAAAATATAGTTAAAACAACATCAAGCAATAGCAACATTGTTTTCGTTCCGGAACAATCAACTGAGGTACAAGCGAAACGAAACAGCGCCTCCGAAAAGCAGAAAAAACCTATTTGTTTTCCAAATGAACGACAATTTTTCTTCGGCTCAATTCCACATTTCCTGTTCCAATAAATTGCCTTTTTATGGTTCCCTTTCCATAAATTTCACACATTATCGTTTGGCATTTTTAATATTCTTTTTTCTTTTTCCCGATCACGCAAACAGAAAACGAAAATGGCCCTTTAGAATGTTTTAACCCACATTACTCACGGCCGAAAAAAATTCTCTCTTTATTTATTTTATTCCATTCTTCATTTTCTTCGATTACAGGGCGTATTGTTCTTCAAATTGTCGGTTTTCGAACAATGGAAATGGCAACAGTAATGACATGCGTGCGCATCGCCAGGATTTATCTCCGGCGACGACATGAACTTGCAGATGCTTCACGGTTTGTCAATCTGCAGCCTATCTGTGACCGTGATCGTCTGGTCGGATTGGAATTTGATTGGCAGAATTCTGCAGGATATGTATCACGCACTGTTATCTTACTGACATGGATTGGGTGAAAAGTGATAATTTCACGCCGGATCCAGATCCTTATTGGGCAAGGATGAATGATACTGCAATGCATATTTTTACTACACGCAAAAGTGATTGGTGGTACGATGTTTATCTATCTCAGAGTAAAAATTATAGTTCGCAGCGATTTTCATTCATGGCAGAAAATAAAATCCGCCATTAAAGTCTCATGGAAGATTGCCCCTATGCAATTTTTTGTTCTCGTTTGGATGCATTGTTCTCTGAAGCGTTTTGTAGTTTTTATCAGTTTGAACTGCTGGAGATTTTTGTTTTATTCTACATTAAATTCTCTGCAGTGTTTGATGGCTTCACATTTGTTTGCGTATTGTTCTTTCTTTTTATTTTAATTACGCACTCTACAATTGAAAGAATAAAATGAAAGCAAAACAAAAGCACACAATCAATTCTAGGTCACCTACAACAATCACGGTCGACTATCAATCCGTTGACAGATCTCGTAAGTGTGTGTGTGTGTGTATTCTGTCATCATTTAAAAAAGCTTTTCCTTAACAGTGTACAATTAGTTTTCAATTGATAAATGATGGTCTAAAATTGGATCTCAAAAACTATTTCAATGTGCCACTTCTTGAAAGCTATGATAAGATAATTCTTTGTTTTAATAGATACCAAAATTTCATTTTAGAGTCATCACAATTAGCAATGAGAGCACAAGAGCTTCAATTTAATGATAGATTTGTGGTTTTATTCACTTTCTTGTACACTGAGTTTCTTAAATCCAAATATTAAATAGAACAACATGCACAGAATACTTTTGTAATATTCTTTAAATAAAATTAAAGTTTAAAATTAGCAAACAGTTTATTAAATCAATCTTTCACTATGGAATATGAAAGTTGTGAGCGCATGCGAGCATCCGCGAATTTAATTTCTTTTTACTTGCCTGAAACTGTTACTAGCGTATTACTAGGTCGAGTGGTCGGGCTTAAAAAATATTTATTAAGCACGTGCAAACTATAATATTGGTAAATGTTCTTTTAGTTATGCACTCGCAAACTATGATACTGTGAATTGTAACCATGATACGGAATGTGATAAAAAAATAATCTGGAATTTAGAAGAATTGGAGATTAATGTGGAGACTAGTGTGTGAACTAATATTTATCAGTCAACTAATATTTGCTTTCAGCTCATTTAGAAAGACGCTCCATTTCTTATTTACTGCTGCTGGATAAAATAATTTAAAATTTTAATATTGTTCATTGAAACGTTGGCACCTTCAATACAGCTTCTATCTGTCTTGGAGTAGTCATTTTAAAATTAATCTCTAGGTAACACACTCCAAAACCAGTCTCTTGGTAACACACTCCGAAACTAGTCTAGGTAACATACTCTAAAATAGAAATCCTAAGTAACCCACTCCAATACTAGTCTCCAGGTAACACATACTCTAAAACTAGATTCTAGTAATATACTTCAAAACTAGTATCTAGGTAACACCCTCTATATCTAGTATCAGATTAACTCTCTGAAAAACTATTCAATATTTCAAAGACATATTTCAATTTTATAATCACCCCCTAAATAATAACTTACAGTTAAATGTTACCCCTTACAGATTGATATTCTGGGTGCGCCCCTGTACAGACTGAATTTGTTTTTTCTCCATTGACGTAACATGTCACATATTCGCATATCTGCCAATCGTATAAACGCTTCAAAAGTGGCAAAAAAAAATAGAATTCCGTAAAAGATGGCAGAGCATTGTTTACTGAATGAAACAAATGCCAAGCATTTGACTTTAAGTCATTCACAATCTGACTTCCCAATATTAATGAATTCTAATACTAAAGTTATTGAGTACAGTGTGCGTGTCTAAGCTTAAGCCGTCATAGGTTGTCTACTATTACATAAAGCGAAAGTCCGTCCCGTTTTCTTTGATGAAAATTGAAGAAAAATTTTATTTACTAAAAATTACATTTAAACAATATACTAGTATGTACCATTCTGTTCGATAACTTTTCTCCATCTCTCCCGTAGCTGCATAATCTCGCACTTATAGAAGTTCTGAGGTCTCTGGCTAAAGAACTGAACTGATCCAGGTGACGAAACTTTCTGAACCACTTACGCACGTGGAATCGTAAACTCCACCCTCACCATACATATCTTTTGCGTCTGCATTCTTGCCTTTTCGGAAATAAAAAAGCATATGTCGAAAATGCTCCTTATTTTCTGCCTATTTAAATGCTTAATAAAATTAAAAAAAACACAACCAAATGACACAATTTTTCCCCCAAACCACTCGCTGAAATTCTTTCTTTCAATCAACATCAAAACTTTACACGTGTGAAGAAGATAACACTTCGATTGTGTGATGCAATGCCATCTAGCGCCAAAAATGGGACGAACTTTTGCATCAACCTAATACAATAAAATAAGTGTGTACGTAGACAGTCATGCCCAGTCAGGAAACGAAACTTGGCAACTGAAGCCTTCTTTGGAAAGTCTAGGATGAAGTCTCTGGAGGAAAGAAGACATTCCCAAAATGTATCCTTGACAGCATTGACAAGTCTTTCTTTGAGGCGGCGTTTGGACAACTCTTTTGTACAAAGTTTCGAAGTGTTAATATTTTGTGAACACAACACTGGATAATGATTTCTGTACACGGATCAATGGAGATGTGTCACTTTTTGTTCTTACAGTATTCTCCTGCTTTAAAATTTAGTTCAGCGATCAAATATAAGATAAAAGATTTGGAGAAATTATTTAAAAATGTCACGAATTTTCAGATATTCGTTTGACTTACAAATTGCATTAAATATAATAAAATTTCGGTTCAATATAAATCCAGGATACGTTACAGGTTCTTAGTATCCAGATACCGATGACTAGAGAGGATGAATGTATGTAGGAGTAACTACGACAGGAATATGCAGTTAAACCTCCTTAAGACGAACTCGCTTAGGACGAATTATGGATAATACGAACTAAATTCCAATCCCCATCAAAATGTATATTCAAATAATGTTAATCATTCGTTTAAAAAGTATTTGGGTTACACTAATCGCCGGTTAAGACGAACAAATTTTCGAACCTAAGGAAAATCCGATTCTTTTCAATCATATTATCAGAAACATTAAGTGACTAAAATTGTAGAAGAGAGTGAAGAAGAAAGTATGAATAAAGATTCCGAAGAAGACGGAGGAATAAGCGCGCCTTCTTCAAAAGAAGCTACTGCTGACTTAGAAATAAATCATCACTTTTTGTTAGGCAGTGAAAATTCGTCTGCTCAATTAAGCAGCTTTGACAGCATCAAAGATTTTCTTAAAGAATGTCACGAAAAAAGCAAAACACAAAAATCGGTAACAGAACTGTTTCAAGACAAAAATTGCGTAATCAGAAAATATCTGTAATCAAGAATTATCTGTATAATCTCTCTTTAGAATCGTCTGCATAATCAAGAATCATCTGCATAAACTTTGTGATAAAGAATATCATTTATCTGAACCAAGAATTGTATAGTAATATAAATACATTAATATTTTATTTTATGTTAAAATAATGCTTTTTCTGAATCCGGATAACACGAACTATGATTAATACGAATTTTTTCACGGTCCCTTGAAATTCGTCTTAACGAGGTTTGACTGTAAATGGAAAATATGAGGAAGACTACAGTTGATCAACAGGCAGATCGGAGCTTCTAAGTTGTGAGTTCTTTCTTGTTACTGCTTTGGTTGAGCTGGCTGCCTGGGATTAATTGTTTCCACCCACAGAAACAAATCTGGGTTAAACTCCTCCACCCAAAATGTCCTCTGTACGGCACGTTGGGGCCGGTTACAGAAGGATAAATTAACTGAATTTAAATTAAGTGGTCAGTGAAGAGTTTCCAAACTGTGAGTCATGGCTTCCAAGTGGAACTGCGAATGATTAACCATTCTCTGATAAACTCCGTGTTTTGACCCTCCTGGTGGTTGTCTCGACGAGATATCTCGTTATTAGGAGAAAACTGACCTGATCTTGAAGGACGAGATATCTCGTTATTAGGAGAAAACTGGCCAGATCTTGAAGGACGAGATATCTCGTCATTAAGAGAAAACTGAACAGATCTTGATCTTGTCATCATAAAAAAAAGTCGGCCATTTCTCGTCATTAGCAAAATTGATCAGATCTTGATGAACGAGATATCTTGTTGAAAACCACTTGGAGGGTTGTATACATGTCTCCTGATACAATGCAGATTCGGCTGTAAATGCGATATGATTGTACGACTGTTTCCAACTTGCAATAATAGCTCGTTCGGTTTCCCCATTGCGCTAGCAACTTGCGAGTTGTAGGTGGCACAGGTTCGATTCCTCCCTGGGTGTGTATTTCTCTATTGTGTCAGACAAAACCCCCAAACCGGGGATTCGGGAACAAAGTTTTTTCACAGTTCTCGTGTCCCCTCTCGATCTACTGTAACGGCAACTCCTTCCAATGTGCTGTCCTGACTATGGCAGCAACAGGTTTAGAATCGTCGGGACAAAAATGCTTCGCAGTTCCCTTGACCTACGGTACCGGCAACACCTTCCAATGTATTGTCTTGACGAGGGCGGTAATAGGTTGAGAAATGTCAGGACAGAAAAGTTTCCTGTTCAGAAAAAGAAAGTTTCCTATTCCAAGGGAGGCAACAGGTTGAGAAGTGTTAGGGCAAAAAGGTTTCGCAACTTCTTAGGCCCATTTCGACCTACAGTACCAGCAACCACTTCCAATGTGCTGTCCTGACTAGGGGGTAACTGGTTGAGAAGCGTCAGGACAAAAAGGTTTCACATTTAACTGGGCCCCTCTCGACCTACAGTACCAACGACATCTTATGTGCAGTCTTGAATAGGGCGGCAACAGATTGAGAAGCATCAGGACTAAAACGTCTCACTGTTTCCTGAGCTCCTCTCAACCTACAATACCGGCGACCCCTTATGTGCAGTCCTGAATAGGGCGGCAACAGATTGAGAAGCATCAGGACTAAAACGTCTCACTGTTTCCTGAGCACCTCTCAACCTACAATACCGGCGACCCCTTATGTGCAGTCCTGAATAGGGCGGCAACAGATTGAGAAGCATCAGGACTAAAACGTCTCACTGTTTCCTGAGCTCCTCTCAACCTACAATACCGGCGACCCCTTATGTGCAGTCCTGAATAGGGCGGCAACAGATTGAGAAGCATCAGGACTAAAACGTCTCACTGTTTCCTGAGCTCCTCTCAACCTACAATACCGGCGACCCCTTATGTGCAGTCCTGAATAGGGCGGCAACAGATTGAGAAGCATCAGGACTAAAACGTCTCACTGTTTCCTGAGCACCTCTCAACCTACAATACCGGCGACCCCTTATGTGCAGTCCTGAATAGGGCGGCAACAGATTGAGAAGCATCAGGACTAAAACGTCTCACTGTTTCCTGAGCTCCTCTCAACCTACAATACCGGCGACCCCTTATGTGCAGTCCTGAATAGGGCGGCAACAGATTGAGAAGCATCAGGACTAAAACGTCTCACTGTTTCCTGAGCTCCTCTCAACCTACAATACCGGCGACCCCTTATGTGCAGTCCTGAATAGGGCGGCAACAGATTGAGAAGCATCAGGACTAAAACGTCTCACTGTTTCCTGAGCTCCTCTCAACCTACAATACCGGCGACCCCTTATGTGCAGTCCTGAATAGGGCGGCAACAGATTGAGAAGCATCAGGACTAAAACGTCTCACTGTTTCCTGAGCACCTCTCAACCTACAATACCGGCGACCCCTTATGTGCAGTCCTGAATAGGGCGGCAACAGATTGAGAAGCATCAGGACTAAAACGTCTCACTGTTTCCTGAGCTCCTCTCAACCTACAATACCGGCGACCCCTTATGTGCAGTCCTGAATAGGGCGGCAACAGATTGAGAAGCATCAGGACTAAAACGTCTCACTGTTTCCTGAGCTCCTCTCAACCTACAATACCGGCGACCCCTTATGTGCAGTCCTGAATAGGGCGGCAACGGGTTGAGAAGAGTAAGGACAAAAAGTTTCACAGTTCCCTGAGCTTCCCTAGACCGAAGGTACCGGCCAACCTTTCCTATGTGCAGTTCTGACTATGACGACAACATGTTGGGAAGCGTCAAGACAAAAATGTTTCACAGTTCCGGGGGCCCTTTTCTACCTAGGCTACAAGAAACACCTTTCTATGTGCGGTCCTGACTAGGGCGACGACAGGTTGAAGTACGTCAGGACAAAAGTGTTTCGCAGTTCCTTAAGCCCCTCTCGACATACGGTTCCTGAGATCCCTTCCTATGTTCGGTCCTGACAAGGGCGATAACAGGTTGAGAAGCACCAGGACAAAAATGTTTCACAGTTCCCTAAGCCAATTGACCTACGGTACCGGAAACTCCTTCCTATGTGAGGTCCTGACTAGGACGACAGACAACAGGTCGAGAAGCGTTTCAGGTGCAATGTACCGTAGACAGACATTGTTCGTTTAATAATTTAGAAACGAGTAATGAACACTATTAAATTCCAACCTAGAGAACATCTGAACATCTTAATAGCGTTGGGATTTGGGTTTTCTTGAATGGGATTCTAGTTAACTAAAGTCAGTCAAAAGCAATTGCGTTTCACCAAAGGACTGTCCTCCGAACAAATCTCAACCGAGAGACACAAGGCAATCGAACATCCGCCACAGAGCGACAGAACACTCGAATCGAAAGTAAATGCATCGGCACCCCCTATCGCATTGTACGGTCCTCCCGAGCCATTCGATACGAAATGAAAATTCCGAACGCGCGGCCAGTCCCTCTCTCACCTCATTAAATCGCTCTCCGAAACTTCTCTCGAGTGGAGTTGAGGTGCAGGGTGCTGGTACGGAGGAGGCATAGAACCAGACGAACCGGTTCTGGGGAAAGGGGTCCCCCCGAGATCGTATCACGCCGAATATTTCGGGCTCCCCTCTGGACTCGGCTGTAGTTGACCGAAAAAGGGTTGCCATGTTATGTTTCGCTTTCTTTTCCATTTTGATGCTCTTGTTGTGTTTACGTGATTATGGAGCGTGATTTATTTATCGCCAAATGAGATATGCGATGTGCTGAATTTATGGGTTCTGTTTAACGTCAGGTGAAGCGTCTGACGTGAAAATGAGTTCGTTTATGTCGACATGTTTTCCGAGACGAATGGGAATGACACAGTGATTCTCGGTCTTTTTCATCTCATGACACACATGAACAAATTGCTAAAATTCTGCGGCACACCAAATGATGAAAAAATTGCCAATTTGACAAAAAAAATAATTTTGATTGACTTACAAGAAACTAATAATTATCTACTCGTTTTCCTCCAAAGTGGCTTTGGGCAGGGGTAGCCCGGTTGGAAGAGTAACTGACTGGCAACCGGAGGGTTACGAGTTCAAATCCAAACAAAGACCGTCGTGTACAAAGGGGGTTTATGCACGTTAAATCTGTCGGGGCCTGAAATGTCCTCACGTTGGTGTGGAAGTTTGGGGAGTGGGGTGCCAGCTCGTCATCTGACCGTGGTCCAGAATTACGTGGTGTTGTCCTCGGATCTTTCTCTTCGGGGATGATCCCGGACTGTCGCCAATAGCCCGTTGCGCTACTCTTGTGCGACGTTAATTAATACCTACCTACCAAAGTGGGTTTTAAAAAAATCTTTTTGAAACAATTTAAACATAATAAATATACTCAAAATAATTTATTCGTGTATTAAAAAGACTAGTATTTGAAATTATTTGTGAACACACTTGACAATAGTTAAAAACTAAGCCATTGAAATAGAATGAATTGTATAATTTAAACCGTTTCACCATCCGTATGCACACCAGTCCCATTCTAGTGATACACCGATTGAAAATAGCTTCTCTAACTAGTCTGAAAAATTAATACAATCTTGAGGTCTTAGTTTTGGTCATTTGGGCTAGGATTTTGATAATTTAAAAATAGGACCTCGAACAACATAATGATAAGCCACACTTCAAATTTTAAGGGGAGCAATTTTCAAGTTTTCAAAAATTCCTAATTTATATTATGTCTCCAGGGCCTTTCCTGAATATGGTGTGCTGGACTTGCACTTAGTCAAAAAAATAGTTGCAGTATCTTTCGTACTTTAAGTAAACATGTCCTGAAATAAATTTTGTACTTATTGTCTTTTTGCGTCTGTAATAAGATGCTTTTTATATAAATCTGCATAATTGGTTATTAATTTACATTTGTACATTCAAAAAGCACTTGTCAGGAAAGGGCAGGGAAGTTTTCAGGACGATAGCCCATGGGTTAGAATTCTTGAAAGGATTTTCAAATTAAAAAGCGATCAAAAGCACTTGCCGAAACTAGTAACATCAGAGAAAATCAGTCTCGTACATTATAGGTAAAACATTCGTCTGAATTAGTGAGATCTGAGGAGCCAATTTAATAAGGAGCAATTAAAATAGTTTCGCTGAAAGCAATAACCAAAGCAGTTTATGGAGAGATGGTTATGGAATTCTATCTAATGCAATTTGATAGTTCGACGACAGTTAAATCGAACCCCCCCCCCCCAATTCCTAAGGTCCCTCATGGACCAAGAACGATTCTAGCTTCTTAACCCTCGAAGTGTTTTCGATGAGATATATCTCGCAAATTAAAATCTGACCAATTTTGATAATGTCGAGATATCTCGTCATCAAGATATTACCAATTTTTTGATGATGACGAGATAAAGATCAGGTCAGTTTTCTTCTAATGACGAGATACCTCGACCATAAAGATCTGGTCAGTTTTCTTTTAGCGACGAGATATCTCGTCCATAAAGATCTGGTCAAGTTTCTTTTAATGATGAGATGCCTCGTCGAGACAACCTCCAGGACGGTTAAAAAAATAGCTTCGTCAATAGACCGTTGTGTTGCTTCAGTGCGACGTAAATTGAATTTACGTCGCACTGGTTACATAGGAACACTACCTACCTCTAAAGAATAGATGCGATGTATGTTACTCTATTTCATATCCCTTATTTACAACAGAATACCGCCAATCGGGCACTCCTATCCCACTATCCATTTTGGTATTGCGCTGCTGAAAAGGGTGGAATTTTACCCCACCAGAACTGAGGGAGGGGAGTGACCACCGTGGTGGTGACTTGACCCCTAACAATAAGATTTATGTTTGCTTTCCCTGCACAGTCAAACATCTACAGAAAACGACAACAAATACCGCTAGACGCCGACACTAATGCAGTGTAGATATCAGGCAACTTTACCCATGAATTCAGTCTTTTATTAGAGATGGTGTAAAATTCGTTAGCAAACCTACGAAACTTCGGATACTGGCAACTGATGATGCTGGCAAGTCGATGAACAGTTAGGTTTTCTATTGCTTTGAGATGGCGTAAAATTTGTTAGGAAATCTTACGAAACTTCTATTGATGATATTATGAAGTCGATAAACAGCTAGTTTTTCTAATGCTTTTTACAGCCCACCAGTCACTGCCTTTGGGGTGCCATTCTACCTGAGTCTGATACGGTTGTGTGAATTTCAACGTAGATATTTGCGAAATCGTGCTACACTTTGCTTGTTGCTTAAAATTTTTTATGTTCCAAGAGAGTATGAAAACACCAACAATCAACCTACCCGAGGGTCTTAGCATCTGGTGTGAGGCCTAACCTATTCGAAGAGTAGTATGTGGTCTACGGGTGGGACGAACCTATCCAGAGGGCTGTATGTCGTTTTTGGGCCGGATGAACCTATCTGAAGAGCCGTATCTGGTCTGCGAACCGGGTAAAACTTTTCGGAGAATCGTATCTGGTCTGCAGGCCGGGGAAATCTATTCGCCACAACTCTTTTACTATACGCGTACGGATTTTTCGGACACCAACGAGGACATCTATTTCGCAAATGGCTAATACACCATTGCAAATGTGCGTGTGAATCAAAATAACATTCACAGCCGAAACAATGCCAAATGAAGCGATATCCACCCAACAACGGCACCCCTATTCACGCCAAGGGAGAGCCTCCTTATCTCTCTCCACGAGCAGACTCCGCTCACCTAGAGGCGATCACGGCCACTTCAGACGCACCGCCGCGCGGACCCCACAACTCATATCCCCCAGTCACAACCCCCCTTCCATTTCGCCAATTGCCCCCCCAACCCCCTGCTCATTGACGGCATGAAAAACGACGCAGGTGAAGGAATGAAAGAAAAATCGCAATTCGAATGAGTGACGTTCCGTAGCCGGTGTGTTATTGTCACCGGCAACAAGTTAGCCGGCCACTTAGACAGGTCCATTACGCAAGAGGAAGGAACAGTGTTGGGTTTCACGCCGGTTTGGTGGGATGGTTCTTGGGAAGGTGTGAAGCTTTCTTCAGTGTCGGGAGGGGTGATTAGAAAATTGGGATTGTTTGACCGTTCGTTTGTCTGCTAAACAATCGGTCGGCGTTGCTGACTGTTGCGAGAGAAGGAGCGGATAATCATAGGGATTGGGAGAGATTTGCGGAACTGCCAAGGTTACAGTTGCAATGGGTGGATCTGAATAATCAAAGGAGCCATAAAATAATCTGTGTTAGTTGGTCGGGATTATCTTATGGCACAAGGCCCATATTTGGCCAAGCTGCACCAAACAGAAAATAAACAACGCCAATTAATGGATATATGCTCACAGGGAAAATTTTACTGACACAAAAGAGAGAAACATACCCAGGGTAAGTTACAGAAATGGAACTTGCGTCTACAACCTGTTGGTAGACCAGTGGGCAGACCTATTGAGCCACACATCGGTGGTAGAGTAGCGATGAAAACATCCATAGGAAAAGCATAGGACCCTGAAACTATTTATGAAATTACAAGCGTTGCAGAATAAAGAGATGAATCTATGAAATAATCAGGATTTCTATTGCGTTGTGTGGATCTAAGAGATAAACAAGGAAACAGGGGAGGATTTCCGTGGTAATTAGTGTTACAGTTGCGATGGATGAATATTGAAAATACGAGGATTCCATATGGAATGGAAGGATCTATGAGTGTCAGTTTAATGAAAAAATTGGCAGAATAAGTAGAACGGGTAGAATCTGTGAAATAATCAGGATTACAGTTGCTATGAATGGATCTATGGGATAAATAAACCAATCCCGAGGGGAAAGATCCTAGGACTAATCCGCGACTTTTTAAACTGGGCTATTGCGGCCCCTTGTCACTTTAAAACCGGTGATATGATTTGTAAATGTATGAGATAGTCACTGCCGAAAAATCTAACCTTCATGCTTTCTTATTTTCTAGTAAATGATTAATTTAAACTGTTAACTAATCAAATAATATTTTTTATTTTAATATCTCAAATATATTTTTTATTAATTTTTAGTTTTACTCGTATAAAAAGATACCAAAATGAGAAATCTACACTTCGGGTGGACATGGGTCCTCAGAGTACCTCTGGCTACGCCATTGGAATTAACTAGACCCAGATCAATTCGCACATGTTGAAACAAAGTCTGAAATGAATTCCAACGAAACATTCCATTCCAACCAGAATTTAAAATTCAGTTTTATATGTTGAATAAGAGCATCTAATGAGCACTGCTCCAGAGATATAGTCTGCCTCTGTGTGCTGCTGTAGAAACGAACCTTATCCTATTTTCCATAGGGGATGCGTGAAGAAACGTTTCTAAGTTTGTCACATTGACGCACTCAATAATTGGCGCACTTAATAACAATTTAGACAGGTTGCAGAGAAGACCTATCCTAGTATGTAAACGACCTATTTCTGCCGCCAACATAAACGAAAACCAAAATAAAATGAAGTCATCCCCGAGAGTTACCCCTTACTTAAAATGGACAAGCCCTGTTTCCATAACGACTACCACTACCCAGACATGGTGAAGGGAGCAGTTCTAGTTAGAGGCACAGTACAATCCATTTACTAAATCTTGCACATTGGAATTTTGTTCCCCATTGTTACATCTCAATACCAGACACTTATTACCAGAACTTTTCAGAAGATGTGGCATTCATCTTCAAAACTCAGAATCCACTTGAATAGGAAAGACGGGTAAATTACTGCCACATTTGCAAAATTCTTCCACACCTTTCTTTATTGCACCTCTATGTTCTGTCCCCCTGTTCCACACCATACTTACTCATTTGAAACGCCTTCTGGCAAACTGGACGGAACAGAAAGCTAATAAATGGCGATGAGGACATTGCAATCAATCAGGCTCGTTGAATGGCAAGAACTGATCGACAAACAGAACCAGGAGCCAGACGTATTCTCCTGGGGCCCACGGGAAGTGGGTGTTTTCTCCACCTCAATGAGGGGGGTGAGGGGCAATAAAATAGAACCTCATTACGAGATTTACAGCTACTGGGCATTGACAAGTGGGTCAGCCAGAACTCAATTTAGCGCCCTTGGGCAAATTCGTCAGTCCTACCACCAGGTCTTTCGTCCAGATGAAAGTGCCTGAAGTCTACAAGCGATTATCGGAATGTTTATCTCTTCCAGGGTAGTGTGGTTGTAAATTAGACCTCGGACGCTCTGCAAGGGGTCCCTCGTCATTTTGCTAATGAGCTGTAATGGATGGGCTTGATGGTTACCCCTGGTGATACAGAGGACAAAGATCTCCTGCAAAACTCAACTCATTCAGTACGGTGAATTGAGTGAGCTTTTCAGATGGATTTATGGGCCCTTTTTATGGCACACTTTTATTTCCCTCGAGTTTGACACTTGCTGATCAGATGCAATCTCTTTCAATCTTGATAGAGGGTTACTTCTTAACAGCGGCGCCAACTTGGTAATTATTAGAGGGTCCAAGTATAGGACTCCAGTTACTTGGTACACATCAGTGTTTTTGAAACAAGTTATTTTGTTATGTATAATCCCTCTAAAACTACTCTGCTGTGCCATTCACAACCGTCAAAATATTTGAGGGAGAGGTCAAAGAATTTGGTACTCTAGAAATTGCTGCCCCTCTTCTTATCCTTTTAATTTAGAATATCGTTGTAAAATGGGTTTTTAAAATTTTCTCTTTTATGCCTTCCAATGAATTTTATAAATTTTTAAACAGACCTTCAAAAGCAGGGTCACTCATTTTATCTGTAATTTTTTACAGTGTGTGATCAAATTAGTTGAGCCACATTGCATAAAAGGATTTTCAGAGTATGGAATAAAAACGGATTGCGTCTGTATGACAGATTGTGAAATCAACTGTGTTGACAAAAAAAATTTGGCATAAGTATGTCATAAAAATAATTCCATGTAACCAGGTTTTCTTTTCAATAATGAATGGTTGAAAGATAAAAGTTTATTTATAAAAGTGGCTCTAATATCACCCACTGTACATAGTTTTCTTTCTCTTAATTACTTTTTGTTTCCATTTCATTATAAATAAAATATAAGCGTTGCATAAATTGAATATTGTTGCAGAATACCAGCGTTTTTCTTCTTTCCTCCCCATTTAGAATGAGGAACTGTTTATCAGCTGTTTTCAAGAACGCATGTTTGTGCTCTCTTCTGCGCATGTGCCCCGTTTGAAAGTGTTAGCGTCTGTTTTTGTAAAACGAAAGGACAATCGTTCTGTTGTCCGTTTGGAGATGTGTACCATTTTCGTTTTTTGTCTGTAAATAAATGTTGTGTCTCGTCCTGAGATTTGATTTGATTTTATATAGCTGGCCTGATAAGTTGCTATAATATAATATATAACATAAAAATGTATGAAATTTGTGGTGTGGAAATTTGGAGAGTGAGATGTCAGCTCAGGTGTTGTCCTCGTCCTCTGACTGTCCTTCAAAATTAGGAAGTGTTGTTCTCCGATCTTGCCCTTCAAGATTGATCCCGTATCGTCGCCAATGGTCTGTTGCTTTGCTCAAGTGTGATGTCAATTCACCAACCCAACTATCATGAAATCTAAAACACCTAATAAATCCTTAAACCGAATGGATTGCCTTATTGTGCATTATTTCCAAATCAAATTATACAGTTATACTCCTCAAAATAAAACTGTATTTAACGTGTAACAGATAAATAATTTTAATTTGCATTATTTATTGAAAGGTAATCTTGAGATGATTTCGATTTAGTCTTTATTATTTTTATCAAATACAGCCATCTTAAACTATGAAAATTTCTATACGAATGAAATTGTCCAGTTCAGGAGTAATTATATTTTTAATTTCTCCACATTTCATTCTTTATGTGTCCACTTTTAGGTGCTTTAGCTATATCCTCCATGCCAAAAGATATCTAGTCTACTATAACTCTGCGACAATATTCAAAGCTATGAATTTCAATTTCGTGTAACCAAACCATAAAGCAAAACTATCGATATAAGCTCCTCAAGAATAGTCATATGACTGTGGTTCAAAATTACGTGGTGTTGTCCTCTGATCTTTCCCTTCGGGATTAATCCCAGACCGTCACCAATAGTCCGTTGTGTTGCTCTACTGCGACGTTAATTTACTACCTATCTACCTCCTTAAGAATAATCAGTTGGGCTAGGATTTTTATAGCTAAAGCACTTCAAGAAAATATCCAGTAAAAATAACATATTAAGCCCCCAAACTACAAAAAAATGCTCTAAAAACTACCCATACAGTTACATATAATTTTATAAATGTGTTTGGCATTGCTCTTTATAAAAAGAAAAGTGCACCAAACAGAGACAAAGAGGTATGACAAAAATACTCCTAAAAGTGTAAATTAACTGCTTACTATTTCTCTACCAAACTGTTAATCAAACTTGTTTTTTAAAAAAATACGCCTCCTTCCCCCAAAAAAGCAAAAATAAAAAAAGTAATTCACCTTAAATTTTTCCTGACAGTTGTTCCGGAATCCAATTGTAAGTTTAGATACAAAAAAACATTTAATTGGACATTTTTAATTTGCTATGGCAAACAGAAAGCTTTTATCTTGTAAGTTCCAAATTCCCAAGGCAATAGAATTAATTTGTAACAAACTTTCAAAAAGGAATTTCTTTCAAAATTTTAAATATAGTTCTTAATTTAATACGGATTACAAGATATGTTATCAATAGCGAAGTCTAATGGATAGTTAATTCATCATAATAGATATATTTTAAAATTGTAAACGAGAGACAGTACATCAACTCTATTTGTATTCCAATGAATGAATATGGATACCAGAACACAAGTGCAATTCGAAACAGTGCAATTCGAGTATTTTCCTACAGTTGTCAAATCTTTCCCTTCGGGATTGTTCCCTGACCGTCACTAATAGCCCGTTTTGTTGTTCCAGTGTGACGTTAATTCACCTATCGATCTACAGTTGTTGCTACTTTAAAATGCAAACAGCTGAAACGAAAAAGAAGTTCACAGAGGAAAGAATCTGGCCCCTTGGGTGGTCTGCCAAGAGTCAGAAACTTAACAAAATACCTTTTCCGTTATAACACTCCACTACACATTTGGTGTCAACCACCTGTATACTGAAGTCACGCATTTCAATTACTGAATCTATGTTAGATTAGCTTGCATATACAACTATCTCCCTCCATCCTTTTGACCATGGATCTGAATCTCGATTCGCACAAGCAAATACTTACGCTTTCCAGAACCATTGATGCATGTATAACTGCACATACATACCAAACTTTCTCACTGTGGCGTTCAAACACGTTTTCTTTGTTGGATTACTTGCTCGTGTGTGGCAGCGACTCACGTTACCGATTTCAATAACAGACCACCTAGGTACGAAACGGGAATGGTCTCGGGGGTTGGGGAGCATAAACCCTTGTCGGGGAATAAAAAGGAATAAAGAACTTTACCCTATGGCCGAAGCCGTATTCAGTTTTACGTTTAGACCCATGTAGTTCAGAGGTATTGAGCGTTTTGGATTGTCCTCTGAAATTGTCTGCGAGAATCAGCAGGAGCAATCCAATGGCTGTCAGGGGTTTGGAAGAGTAGTTAACGACGCATCAATCATCGCGATACGGTGCTTAAGCGTTGAAAGTGCTTTTAGTTTACCCTTTTTCTAAGAAATGGAAGCGACGCTTTCCTTTATCTTTGAGGAGTGAGATTTTGGAGCTTGGGTCCAAGATACTTTTCAAAAGAGCGACAAAACATCGTCTGGGTATACAGTCTTTCACACCAGGAGGAAATGGGAAAGGAAATGTAATTGAATCACAGGGCAAAAGGAGGAAGATTATATAGGATGACCATTCCAACCTAGCATTCTTGTGTACTTATGTACTTATACTGTTATTATTCCAGATATTTTTGGATCGAATTCAACCAAAGATCGTCCTGTACATGGGAGCGGGCGGCAGGTGCACGTTATACCTGACGTGGCCTCAAATGTTCTCACGTTGGCTTGGTGTGGAAGTTTTGAGTGTGGGGTGCCAGTTCAGGTGTGACCTCGTCATCTGACCGTGGTTCAAAATTACGTGGTATTGACCTTGGATCTTTCCCTTCGGGTTTGATCCCGGACAGTCGTCAATAGCCCGTTCTGTTGCTCTAGTGCGACATTAATTAAATACCTACCTTCTAGATTTTTTCGCGCATTACCTATTGTACTTATTCAATATTACTTTGGCTCATTATTACAGTACTTATTCAATATTTCTGTCACTCATTACTACAGATTCAATTTTTCTTGCACTAATTACTGTAATACTTATTCAATATTCCTTTCTCACACATTACTTCTACAGTACCTATTAAGTACTTCTTTTGCACATTACTACAGTACTTATTCGATATTTCTTTCGCACAATACCTTGCAGTACTTATTCAAAATTTCTTTCGCACATTATAACAGTATCTATTTAGTATTTCTTTCGCACATTACTACAGAACTTATTCAATATCTCTTTCTCTCATTATTACTGCAGCGTCCAATGAAGCCCAGAAACCCCGACATCCAATGTTGACAATTGTAAGCCATTAACTGAATCAAGATCTGCACAAGAATAAAGTTAATTCTTTACGCAAATCTTAGCGGACAGCAGTTTCGATTTCAAATGTGCACTCTGACGTCATAACTCTACTGCCTCCTTGCCCTTCCTTTAGAATCATAGAAATAAAATTTAATAGAGAACATAACGACGAGAATCGGAAAACTAAAAAACATAAGCACGTCAAGAGGATAAAGCTCAAAAAGTTGTTCGCCAACACACTAAATTGTTAAGGAAACAGCCGCAACTTGGTTTATCTGAAGCAGCAAAAATTACAATATAATATATACTGGATTATTGAGGTACCTTATAAATTTTATACTGGAAAAAACATGTTATAAAGTTTTTCGAGATGTATTGAAATGCATTGATTTATGTAGTTAATAAGAAATCTTAAAATTGAAAACTCCAAAACATGTCTAATCACGTTAAAAAACTTCGTCAATGCAAAAAAATGTTTGGTCAATGGCCATTTCGATGGAGCACGACGTTCACTATCATCAGGATAGATGTCCCTTTTCTATTCCTCTTATGTCCTGATGATGCTGGACGTTTTGCTTCACCGAAATGGCCACTGACGAAGCATTTTTTGTATTAACGAAGTTTTTAAATCGTGATTAGTCATGTTCGGAAGGTTTTCCAATTTTTACTGTTTTGACTAAGATTTCCATCTGTTTATCTGTATGTATCTATCAAGAACTAAGACAACAAAATCATTTCGAAATCTGAGATTTTTAAATTGTCCAAAACAGTGTTTTAAAACAAAACTACCTTAGAATTCCCAGATACAGTTTAGTGAGGCATAAGCTTAGATCAGGAATGCACAGACGGCCGGCCTCATGAGGCCCTCCGTTGATTTGCTGTCGGCCCGTCTCACCATGAGTTATGTTAACTTTAACTAGCCACACAATAGGGAATTTAGGTTAAAACTTATTTTCTAGAAAATGCATTAAAATGCGCAAGCCTCTGTGAGTCAACATGTATCTGAAAGAACTTTTTCAGTCATAAATGAGAACAAAGCGGAAAAACTGGAACCGCTTGATTAATGAAAATTTAGAATCAATTTTGCGCTTGGCTACTGCAAAAATCGAACCAAATATTACAACAATTATTAAATCAATGTAATGTCACTAATCAAATAAAATTCTTTATTTACTTTTTGTTGTATCTCCTTTTTCTTAACTATAAAATATAAATAATAATTATCAATAAATATAAACAAAATAAATAATATATGATAAATAACTTTCATGGTTTTTAGACCACCAAGTCACAGTGAATCTATATGACCCTTTATCTCAACAAGTCTGTATCCCTGGCTTAAATAATATATGATAAATAACTTTCATGGTTTTTAGACCACCAAGTCACAGTGAATCTATATGACCCTTTATCTCAACAAGTCTATATCCCTGGCTTAAATAATATATGATAAATAACTTTCATGGTTTTTAGACCACCAAGTCACAGTGAATCTATATGACCCTTTATCTCAACAAGTCTGTATCCCTGGCTTAAATAATATATGATAAATAACTTTCATGGTTTTTAGACCACCAAGTCACAGTGAATCTATATGACCCTTTATCTCAACAAGTCTGTATCCCTGGCTTAAATAATATATGATAAATAACTTTCATGGTTTTTAGACCACCAAGTCACAGTGAATCTATATGACCCTTTATCTCAACAAGTCTGTATCCCTGGCTTAAATAATATATGATAAATAACTTTCATGGTTTTTAGACCACCAAGTCACAGTGAATCTATATGACCCTTTATCTCAACAAGTCTGTATCCCTGGCTTAAATAATATATGATAAATAACTTTCATGGTTTTTAGACCACCAAGTCACAGTGAATCTATATGACCCTTTATCTCAACAAGTCTGTATCCCTGGCTTAAATAATATATGATAAATAACTTTCATGGTTTTTAGACCACCAAGTCACAGTGAATCTATATGACCCTTTATCTCAACAAGTCTGTATCCCTGGCTTAAATAATATATGATAAATAACTTTCATGGTTTTTAGACCACCAAGTCACAGTGAATCTATATGACCCTTTATCTCAACAAGTCTGTATCCCTGGCTTAAATAATATATGATAAATAACTTTCATGGTTTTTAGACCACCAAGTCACAGTGAATCTATATGACCCTTTATCTCAACAAGTCTGTATCCCTGGCTTAAATAATATATGATAAATAACTTTCATGGTTTTTAGACCACCAAGTCACAGTGAATCTATATGACCCTTTATCTCAACAAGTCTATATCCCTGGCTTAAATAATATATGATAAATAACTTTCATGGTTTTTAGACCACCAAGTCACAGTGAATCTATATGACCCTTTATCTCAACAAGTCTGTATCCCTGGCTTAAATAATATATGATAAATAACTTTCATGGTTTTTAGACCACCAAGTCACAGTGAATCTATATGACCCTTTATCTCAACAAGTCTGTATCCCTGGCTTAAATAATATATGATAAATAACTTTCATGGTTTTTAGACCACCAAGTCACAGTGAATCTATATGACCCTTTATCTCAACAAGTCTGTATCCCTGGCTTAAATAATATATGATAAATAACTTTCATGGTTTTTAGACCACCAAGTCACAGTGAATCTATATGACCCTTTATCTCAACAAGTCTGTATCCCTGGCTTAAATAATATATGATAAATAACTTTCATGGTTTTTAGACCACCAAGTCACAGTGAATCTATATGACCCTTTATCTCAACAAGTCTGTATCCCTGGCTTAAATAATATATGATAAATAACTTTCATGGTTTTTAGACCACCAAGTCACAGTGAATCTATATGACCCTTTATCTCAACAAGTCTGTATCCCTGGCTTAAATAATATATGATAAATAACTTTCATGGTTTTTAGACCACCAAGTCACAGTGAATCTATATGACCCTTTATCTCAACAAGTCTGTATCCCTGGCTTAAATAATATATGATAAATAACTTTCATGGTTTTTAGACCACCAAGTCACAGTGAATCTATATGACCCTTTATCTCAACAAGTCTGTATCCCTGGCTTAAATAATATATGATAAATAACTTTCATGGTTTTTAGACCACCAAGTCACAGTGAATCTATATGACCCTTTATCTCAACAAGTCTGTATCCCTGGCTTAAATGGGGGCGTCGTGTCTAAGTGGGTATGTCCACTGCGCTAGCAACCTTCAAGTTGTAAGCGGCACAGGTTCGATTCTTGTCAGATGCATTCCTCCCTGGGTGTATCTTTCCCTCCTGTTTCAGTAAAACTTCCATGTGTGTCTATTACTTGATATGGTATGTCTTATGTCTGGCAAGCATGGCCAAATTCGGCCCTTGCGTCATAAAAACCTCAAAACAACCAACCAACCCCGACTTAGAGCTGACTGTTATGAATAAATATTACGGTCGATGAACTTGGCATTTTTATGTGTCATGGTGATCAAGTGTTCATGTGAAAAATACCCACAGCCACGAAAAATTGTCTGCTTGTGAATTATTAAAACTCAGTTTCCATTACTTAGATGCGAACGCGTGCTAAAAACAACGATAAAATTTAATTTACGTCGATGTTTTTTTAATTCTATTTTCGTCGTATCCGCTTTCGTGGTTAGGCGACGTGGGATAATAATTCCATTAATTGAAGAAGCTTAAAAAGGGTCTTTTTGCCAGTTTTCGCGCGATTTCTCTAAGAAAAATTATCTCCATTTTAAAAAAAGACGAATGTATGGAAGAAAACAGAGTAATGTATTAAAAGCAAAATTTGAGGAAGTTTACTGAAGGGACAAAAAAGCATATAAGCCTTGAAAATTATAATAGATTAAGTGTTTTTTCACACATCGATTAAAAAAGCTTTCACAATTACGCTTTTTCTTTCGATTTTTTCCAATCCGGAAGGTAAAGCTTATTTTCTTCCCCGAATGGTATTAAGCTAAGATATTGACAAAAGGATACATCTTAAAGGCAAATATTAATAAAAAGATATTTCTCTTTTATTTCACGCAGCTGCACATAAATTTAATTATGATTATTTTGCTTAAAAAATAATCCTGCGCGTAATTGAAATAATTTTGGAAACGTATTTCAAATCGTTTTTCATTTTAATTATAATTTCATCGGAGTGGTAGTTTTAATCATTTATTTTTTTCTGTGTGTATCCATCATTTATTTCTTTATTCGGTATTAAGTGAACGCATTTTCATTTCCTTTCGATTTTGGGAAAATTATTTCTTTATTTCCAGATTTTTATCCAGATTTTTTAATAACGTTTTTCTTATAATCAATATGCTGCCTTAATACCATCTGATTATTCCCTTTCCCTGATTTCCCAATCGTTGCAATGGGAAAAGTTTCCTTTGATTTAGCAGCTTTTATTTCAATCTGTGTAAATGGTTTAATAAACTGATGGAATAAAGAGAAATATTTTCAAACAAGTACGGAAGTACTCAGTTGCTAGTTTGATAGATGAGAGGCATTTTCTGTAAAATATAAGTGAAGGTGGAAGTAGTGTTTCTGTAGTGGAACATATTTCCTGCACGTATTCTGAACGTGATGTCACTTGAATTGTTTTGGGAATACAATTTCAGCACTTCGCCAATAAGAATTCCAAGGAATTAACTCCGAAATTGATATCGTCGGCTTAGAGTAGAAACTTATTAACTGACACTTTTCTGTAGACAATGAATGCTTACTTTCTGGATGATGAGAATTACTTTATCACATTATAATCTGTTTAAAAGGTATGTAATATTATCCCAAAAATGCTTATAATTTTAATTTTTAACCTTAAAATTAATAGTTGGTTTTGGCAAGATGTCTCTTCTATCAAGATCTGACCAATTTTTCTAATGACAGATATCTCATCAAGATATTGAGGATTTTTCCATGACAGTTCTGTTGCTTCAATGCGACATAAATTCAACTACTTACCCATCTACTGTTTAATTATCAAATATGGTTGGTTAAGGTTTCATGGCTCAAGGACCATATTTGGCATTGTTGCGCCAGACACAAGACACAATGCCAAGCAATTGATGTACGCAAGGAAAGTTGTTAATAAAACTTTCCTTGTCAGAAGAGGAAAATACACTAGGGAGGAATTAAACCTGCACCGTTTACAACTTGTGAGTTGCTAGGTCATTAGGCATGCCCCACTGAATTATTTTAATTTCTCTAAATTTAGATTTCTTAAATTCTTCCAAATCTCTCTACTTCCTTAAACCGAGTGGTTCAAAATTACGAGGTGACGTAATTTTAAAATTGTAAATTTATGACTGGGGTAGGTAAATATATGTTGAGGTGTCAGATGTCCCCACGTTAGCATGGTGTGGAAGTTTGGAGAGTGGGGTGCCAACACATGTGTTACCCTCGTCATCTGACCGTGGTTCTAAATTGCGAGGTATTGTCCTCGGATCTTCGCCAAAAGCCTTTGTGTTTTTTCAGCGCGACGTTAATTCAACTACCTACTTACCTATCTCAATGGATTTATACTAATGTTTAAAGTAAAGAAGCACATTGCAGAAGTTTTTGTTCTCGAAATAATTATGCTACCGTCGAGCTACATGTTTGAATCCTTTAATGTCGTAGGAGGGCTCTGCACCCCCAGAAAGTGTCGTTTACTCGTTTTTAATTCGTCACCTGACCTTGGTTCAAAATTACGAGGTGTTGTACCCTGATCTTTCCTTTCGGGATTAATCCTGGATCGTCGCCAATAGCCCATTTTGTTGTTCCAATACAACCTAAATTCAACAATCTTCCTACTTCCTCAAACCGAAAATTTATCAGGAGATAAGCAAAAAAAATCAGGGTTACAAGAAGCCGAATACCCTATAAAACAATAGGGTCAATGTTATATAGTGAATTTTGGAATATTAATTCCGCAATACATAACAAAATATAAACAGGTTGAAGCCTCACAACGACAACAATGCATATTTCAGTCTGACAGAACCCTGACAATTGGAGACATCTTCAGCCATCACAACAATAAGAAAACATCTCCTTACATACCGTTACAATAATACATACATCCTCCTACATTTTATTAACGCAATTTCCACTGCATTTTTGGCTGGATCCAGGTGCGCCTGAAAGCCGAGTCCTCTTGATAACGCCAAAAAAATCATCCAAAGAAACCCTCCATCTTTCTAAAACTCCGGTCCAACCCTCCGCCAGTTCCCAACCACCCTTAGCTCATTCCTTCATTCATTTTATTCACCCCAAGAACGAAGATGTGGAAAAAAACGCAGCATTCCACCGATGAAAGATGCACTTGAAGTGATTCCACAATGGGTCATTGTAAATAAGTTAGGTCGGGGTTTGGTGCGAAGAAAGAGATCTTGGAGTGTTTTGGTGGGCCGGATAACATAATACCGGACAATTGGCCTGGTGGAGGAAGTATATTGTGTTGGAGAATATTGGTGAGACTGCCTCTTGAAGAAGTTCGGGTTGTCCCACAGAATCAGTTCTGTTTCAAATATTGTCGATGTTTCTTGGTTCGCGAAATGGAGAATAAATGACTGAAGCAGGGAAATGATTCAGAAAAAATATCGAGGTTAGCCAAGCTTTACCCTTGATTCCTATTCCTTCTGAATTGCTTTTATGTTCAATGACGATTTCGGTTATCGGTTTCGTTCGGTTGTTTTAGATCAAGGATGCACAGACCGCAGACAGCATGCGGCCCTTCGTTGATTTGCTGGCGGCCACCGCACCATAAGTTATTTCAATTTTAACAAGTCACACGGTTGGTAGTTTAGGTTGCAACTAGGGTTCGAACATGTTATTAAAAATTGGGATTTCAACAGTTCATTTTATAAAATCCCGTGGCCCGACAGTTCAATGAGTTTCTTGAAGACATTGAAAGCGAATACGGTGACTTAATTTTTTACACAAAAGAGAGGTGGCTAAGTCGCTGTCAAACATTGAAGCAGTTTCTAAAGTTAACTGATGAAATTGAAATTTTCAAGATGAAAAAAAACGACCACCCTGATATAAAAAGCCCGGATTGGTTGTGATTTAGCTTTACTGGTTGAATTTACTAATCATTTAAATACTTTAAATACGCGACAATTTATAAAACTGCTGTCATGTTGTTGTGAACAAACTTTTTCAGTCATATAGTTACAAATCGAAAAATAGGAACCGATTAACGAATGAAAATTTAGAACTAATTTTCGCTTGGCTATTACAAAATTCGAACCAAATATTAAATCAAAAGTTGCAATGCCAAGCATCAAATAAATTTCTTTATTTACTTTTATTATATTTCTATGTATCAATATAGATAAATATAAATAAAATAAATAATATAATAGATAACTTTCATGTTTTTGGCGGTCTTTCCATAAGTCACACTGAATCCATGTGGCCCTTGGTCTTAACATGTCTGTGCAACCCTGTTTTAGATGCAGCCCGGTGGAGTAGCTCAGGTTAGACAACCGGGGAGGTAACGCTGAGTGTCAATATCCAAAGAAGTGGTAAATCAGAAATATTTATTTAAAAAGTTTCTGTTTTTTTTTAAAGTTTGATAATTTCAAACACAGTTTTTTCTTCGTCTCAGAAATGCTTTCCAGTGTCATGTGCGTGAAGTGAATGCTTTAATGCAGTCCATCTTAAAAGTGCAACGCTTAAAAGTCAATCTTTCCTTTCATGTACCATTTCCCACTTTCCTATTAACTTAACCATTCAATGTGGCTAACTTCAGATGTGGATAGTACGTTCACAGTCGTCTTGTAACACGTCGCGAACAGTCCACATCCAGTCCGTGCTCTCGAACAGCTCACGAGCAAACACATCTAAACCTGTTTTTTAATGATGTACCGTTTCACGTGCTCTCATTTGAGGTCAGGTGTCGATCTCGTCATCTGACAGTAGTTCAAAATTTGGAGGTGTTGTCCTCGGAACTTTCTCTTTTGGAGTGATCCCGAACCGTCTCCAATTGCCCTCTGTGTTGCTTCCAGTGTGACGTAAATTCAACTATGTACCTAACCATACTATCATTAGCTTAAACCGCTTAGGAATGACCATTTAAACGGGTTTAAATAATCTATGAAATGTGTAGAATGACACACTCCCATCAACACATTTAAATAAGGTATGAAATGTGAACAACGACATACCATTTAAATAAAGTATGAGATGTGAGCATTAACACAGTCATCAATACATTTGAATGAGGTATGAAATGTGAGCGACGACACTGCCATCGATAGATTTAAATAAGGTATGAAATGTGAGCAACGACACTGCCATCAATAGATTTAAATAAGATATGAAATATAAACGACTTTGAAATCAATACATTTAATAATGTGAGCAGCGAAACTGCTATCAATATATACTTAAGCAATTACTAAACTAGTGCAGATGCTATGCGCGGGTCAACTAGTACAATAGATTCTGCGTGCTACTCATCCAAGAGCAGTCCAAAATCAAAGGGACATTTGAAACAAAAACGGTGCAGAAAAAAAGCATTCCATCGTCGCTCACGGTACGTAGAATATTTATTCTATGAAAGCGGAGAAAAAAAGCAAATGAAAAACGAAAAACAAAACAAAAAGAAATAGTCCTGCGCAAATGGGCGGCAACACTTCAGCAGACAGCCAGAGTGGAAATAAATGAAGAGGGGTCAAAATCTTGCACCTGCAAGTTGAACACCCCCTTACCTGCCTCTTTCCCACTTCACTTCCAGTCTCCCTCCCCCTTGGCATAAAAACTCGTCTGCCATTTTTGTTCTTGGGTATGTTTGAATCACCTTTCGTCTACCGAAACTAATCTTTCGTACTACATTCGAGCTACTCTTTCGTTTGTTTTTATTTGTCCTTTTAACTGAAACTTATTGTTGACTGTAACTGTCGACCTCCTGTGACGTCATCTGGCAAGATGGCGGACGGGGAATAATAGATCATTCGAGCAATTAAGGAAGAGCGTAAGAGATTCTTTTTGTTTTTCTGACGTGGGGGGATTTGACTTTTTTTGAATGAGGATTCGTTCAAGAAAATTCTATTTCTTGTTTCGCGTGCAAGGGATATTATGAGAATTTCAGGAGAAGGATATTCGTTATATGAAAAGTTTAACCGTTCCATTTGGTTTGTTTTGAATTTTATGCATTCAACTTGTGTGTGGTATGAAATGAAAATGTTCTGGAAATACTGCCTAACCTGACTGACAATACCTTAATTTGATTTGTGAAATTGAACATCCGAACAGTCGATCCTGAAGTATTAGCTGCCCATGTGCAAACCTCAGTATGATGTCCCTCTTCTAAAAACATTCGATTTTCCAACCCTTCGTCAAGCACGTATTCAGATCATAATTTCTGGACCTTCCAATCTTCCCCCTGAATCCCTAAATGCCGTAATGTTGAATAAACATTACGCTTAGTAATTTGTTGGACAGTTTTTAGATTATTGACGTATTTAGAGACATTTTAGCTGATTTAAGAAACCTATTTTCTCTGGTATAACTAACTTTAGCACGTATTTATGATAGATTGTTAATCCCAAAATGATTTCGAGAACGATTCGATCTGCTTGGGGTTCTTCCCTGAATACATCCTTCCTCCTGAGTGCTTTTTGAATATTCTTATATACAGAATATGCCGATTCATAAGTATTTTTTTATTGCAGGGCTGTGGTATCCCAGTTGGGATTCGCAACCGGAGGGTTGCAAGTTCGAAACTCGATCCAACCAAAGACCGCAACGTGCGGGGGTGGCTTATGCACGAAATTTTGTCCTGGCCTCAACTGTCCTCACGTTGGCGTGGTGTGGAAGTGTGGAGAGTGGGGTGCCATCTCGGTGTTGACTCAGATCTTTCCCTTCGGGATTGATCCCGGACCGTCGCCAATAGCCCGTTATGATGCTCCAGTATGACGTAAATGCAAGTACCTACCTACATTTTATTATAATCACAAAAAGAACATACGAAACGGAAGCGAAGCTAGTTTTTTTAGACCTGATGCAAACGGAGCTGATGCCAAGTTATTTAAAACAAATTTACGTATTTAAAATGAAATGATTGGGATAAAATATTAGTTTTACGAATCACATTATTTTTTGTTAGTATGTAAATATTCCTAATATTAATTTCTTTGCAATTAATTGGGACGTCAGACTGTTTTGTGCTCTGCAGACTTGTGAGATGAGAATTTAAATACTTTATTTTTCTTTCCTAAATAATACGAGGGACCGCTGTAGCCCTGTTGGAAGAGTAACGGACTAGCAACCGGAGGGTTGCGAGTTCGAATCCAAAAAAAGACCGTCGTGTACAAAGGGGACTGGTTTCACGTTAAATCTGTCGGGGACTCAAATGCCGTCACGTTGGCGTGGTGTGGAAGTTTGAAGAGTGGGGTGCCACTCTCCAAACTTCCCTTCGGGGATAAATCCCGGATCATCGTCAATAGCCCTTTGTGTTGCTCCAGTACGACGCTAATTATAAATACATACTTACATGAAAAGGAGGGTTTACATTTAAGCATTGTATTCCAGATGGAGTGCGATAAAGCACATTCACTTCTCACATATGGCACTAAAAAATATTTCTGAGACAAGAAAAAAATTAAATTTTTTTCCTCGAACCACTTTTTAATGAATATTTCTGAAATGCCACCCCTTTAGATACCAGCACTCGTGGTCACCACCCTATCACCCCACCCTCAGTCACGCAACTGCTACAAAGAAAAAATAAGTATAAAATTAATATTTAAACATTTATTTCTGGACATGTTTATTTAAAGTTGGAGGCATACTGCCCTGTTTTGGCTGGCCCTATTCTTAGGAGTATACAAAGAGAAAATCATGGAACAGTTTCTATCAATGACTAGAAACTGAAGTCAACTTTGTCTTATTAACTATAGATTCCAACTATAATATTCCAGGTGTCCCAAGGGCAGAAGCTGTTGTACTAACCTGACTTCTGACTGGTCACGTTTGCTTAGCTAAATATATATACCACCTAAATATTCTGTAGAGCCCCTGCTATCTCCTTTTGAACTAAATCCCAAGAAATGAACATCCACCACCTGTGCAAATTTATACTGCGTTCTTTAGTCGGGACCACGACCTCTGCGACCGATACTGGGAAGCTTAGCTAGAGGACGGATGGGTATCTATTTTTCTTTGTTGTCTGACATTTTCGTATTTGTTTTGTTTTGTTTGATCGTACTTTTGTTACTAAACTTTGTATTGTGTATTTTGTTTTTTTTCTGTTAATTAGAAATAAATTTTTTTTGAGTACACGTACAAGTGCCCAAAA
Source organism: Meta bourneti (assembly GCA_933210815.1). Classification (NCBI taxonomy): domain Eukaryota; kingdom Metazoa; phylum Arthropoda; class Arachnida; order Araneae; family Tetragnathidae; genus Meta; species Meta bourneti. The sequence continues at coordinate 68,160,365 of OW119930.1, read as the reverse complement.
AGTTTAACTTTGCATCTGACTGCTATGTACTTTTACTTGGTGCACAAGGATAAGTAGCTTACAATGTATCGGATAAAGCTCGTTTTGTATTAAATAACTATTAATATTCTAAACCGAGTAGTCGAGTAACTAAGAAAATTACTAAAAGTCTGACATGTTGGAAATTTGTATATTTGCTTACCAGGTGGCATCTCTTGAGGTCAATTGGGTTTCAGTCAATCCTGTAGGATGGTTTCGATCCTCTAAGTGGTTTCGATGGTATATCTCGTCCATCAAGATCTGACCAATTTTGCTAATAACGAGATATCTCGTCATGAAGATATTGCTGTTTTTTAATGACGAGATCAAGATCTGGTCAGTTTTGCTGATGGCGAGACAACCACCAGGAGGGATAAGGAGACAATGAAAAAGTGAAATTCCAAGACAAAGATTAGGCATCAGATATATTAGTCTAGGAACCTGTGATTTTTGCGGGTGGTCCCTATGCTAGGGGTGATGTTTTCAAGATGTCAATAAAGATTTATGTGATAGTTAACAGGAAAACTGTCATCCAGACAGGCTGGGTGACTTATCGGTTTAAAAGGGTGGACTAAGGATGATGCACGATTAGAAAGAACAATAAACACTAGTTACTAAGTTAACGTTATGGCAAACACGTCACTGCTTATGGATCAGTACTTGAATATGATTTATCAGTTACCTAAACCACTTACTTGGGGCCATGATTCAGAATTTTAAGATTTGATCGCCTGGAATTCTAAGGACTGAATGGTGAAAGAGTACCCGCATTTTCCCTTTATCCGAATTTCAATCTCGATAAATACGGAAAACAACAGCAATTCTCGCATCAACAATTCCAAGGAACAAGAACGCGATACCATCGTTGCCACTCTGCGCCGCAGGAATTCTGGGGCAGATGTTTCCGCTGGGCATGCACTCGCCGATGCCAAACGAAGGAAGAAAAAGACGAAATATGCCATTATCAGCGTTTTATAATGCACTCAAAATACAAATCTATCTTTCCCGACCCACAGTTAAAATAGCCACCTAAGAGCTTTAATGTGTTTCCAAGTAAAAAAGAAATATTTTCTCTCCAGTTGTGTGGCATCGATGTGGGGAAGTTCTTGTTTTGGCATCAGACGGAAAAAGCGAGTGAGATTCTAGAATCATAGACAGAGATGGAGGGGATGGAGCTTTCTGTGTGACATTCTCGATGCTATCTTTCATTCTAACAAGCAAACGATGTCTGCCAGACGATATCTTGGGAGGAGGGGATGGAAACAGGCCTTTCGGCTCCTCATCTTTTAAAGCGTCGTTTTGGGGTGTTTTTGTTTTTCGGAGTTCTGGCCATTTGGAAGGGAAGGTTCTGAATGGATAAACTTTTACGATATCAGTTTCTGAATGAGATAGAAATTTCCGTTTGTAAATGAGGGATTGTAAAACAGAATTGGTACCGAGCAGTAAGAAACAGAGCTAATTTGTTGTCCAATGAAATGCCTCATTTTCCTTGAAGTTTAAAAGATAGATTGATAGTTGAATTGACAGCAACAAAACGGGCTATTGGCGACGGCTCGAGGTCAATCCCGAAGGGAAAGATACAAGGATGACACCTCATGGTTTTGAAAAACTCGGTAGGTAGGAAGGTAGTTAATTAACGTCGCACTAGAGCAGCAGAACGTGCTATTGTCGACGGCCCGGGATCCGTCCCGAAGAGAAAGATCCGTATAATTTAGAACCGCATTCAGATGACGAGGTCACACCTGAGCTGTCATCCCACTCTCCAAACTTCCACACCAACGTCAGGACATTTGAGGTCAATAGAGATTTAACGTGCACTAGCCCCCTCGCATACGATGGTCTTTGGTTGGATCGAGTTTCGAACACACAACGAATCTGCTACTCTTCCAATCGGGCTACGCGGCCCCTGAAGTCTACAAGATCTACTTAAATTCAAATTATCATATCACCAACAGTCACTAATTACTAATTTACTTTTACCCTTATATGTGAGAGATATTTCTAGTATAGACAAGCAAAAACCAGACAGATCGTGACGATTCTACTTCCGCTACCCAAATGATCTCGCATGATACTTATTGCGATTACATTAACAGGCAGTTTATCGCCCGACATTTGGCGTTTAATCTAAATGGCGTTGGCCAATCAACTACCACACATCAATTTGGGGGGGGGGTATTTCAATTAACGTCCCACTGGAGCAACACAACGGGCTATTGGTGACGGTCCGGGATCAATCCCAAAGGGAAAGATCCGAGGACAACACCACGTAATTTTGAACCACGGTCAGATGACGAGGCAACACCTGAGCTGGCACCCCACTCTCCGAACTTCCACACCACGCCAACGTGAGGACATTTGAGGCCACGACAGATTTAACGTGCACCAGCCCCCTTTGACATCAATTTGGAATCCATTTAGTTGGTTGATCGACAGTTGAATTTACATCGCACTGGAGCAACACAAAGCTACAAAACAACACCTCATTTTGAACCACGGTCATATAGCGAGGTCAACACCTGAGATGGCGCACTTCTCTCCTAACTTCCACGACATTTGAGGCCACGTCAGATTTAACGTGTGTCAGGTCCTGCGTACACGATTGTCTCTGGTTAGAACAAGTTTCGAACTCGCAACCCTCCAGTTGCTAATCTGTGATATTAACTGGGCAACCACGTCCACAAAAGAAGGCCCTGTTTAGATTTTTTTGTGGATATGAAACAATGCTTTTGGTGGAAAGTGTGAATGGATATGGATCATTTTAATGTTAACATAAGAGGGCAAGAAGTTTCAGATTTGATTTTTTTAAACTTCTAAAGCCAAAAATTGATATTGATTTGTTTTTCTCTCATATTAAAAAATACACACACACACAAACATTTTCTGTTGATACATTGGGTCGCGATACCCCGGTTAGAAGGTAGCTAGATTGGTATTTTAATTAACGTCACACTGGAGCAACACAAAGGGCTATTGGTGACGGTCCGGGATCAATTCCAAACTGATCAACACGTAATTTTGAACCACGGTCAGATGACGATCCCCGGTTAGAAGAGTGACGGATTAGCATCAGGAGGATTGCGAGTTCGAACTCAATCGAACCAAAGACCGTCTTGTACGTGGGGGCTGGTATACTTTAAATTTGTGGTGACCTCAAATATTTTCACGTTGGCGATATGTGGAAGTTTGGAGAGTTGGGTGCCAGCTGAGATGTGACCTAATCATCTGACCGTAGTTCGAAATTACGAGGTGTTGTCCTCGATCATTCCATTCGGGATTGATCCCTCACCAATAGCTCGTTGTGTCACGTCATTGTGACGTTGGTTCCACTACCTACCTGCTTATCTGATTTTACGTTTTCTGTTAATAGTTGAAAAATATATAATTTCGTTTATGATAAAAGTTTCATTAAAGGATAAAAATAATTTCTTTTATCACATTATTCCACGCTTGTAACTTTTTCTCACATTTAGTAGGCATTATCATAAACCTTATACACTTAGTAATTTTGAATTTTCCACACTTATGGATGAGGTCAGAAATATCGCGAAAAATGATTTTTTGTCGCATTCAACTTCATTTATGTTACCTAGTCAAACACTTGATACTCCTTTAAGACAAGGGACCATAGTAGCTCAGTGGGTATGTCCACTGCACTAGCAACCTTCGAGTTGTAGGTGGGGCAGGTTTGATTCCTGTTAGCTGCATTCCTCCCTCGATGCATCTCTCCCTTCTGTTTCAGTAAAACTTCCATGTATGTCTATTACTTGATATGGTATGTCTTATGTCTGGCACTGCATGACCAAATTTGGTCCTTGCGCCATAAACACCTCAAAACAACCAACCAACCAACCCTGGCTTAGAGCTGAATGTTATGAATAAATATTACGGTCGATGAACTTGGCATTTTTATTGTCACGGTGATCAAGTGTTCAAGTGAAAAACACCCACAACCACGAAAAGTTTTCTGCGTGTGAATTATTAAAATTCAGTTTCCATTACTTAGATGCGAACGCGTGCTAAAGCAACGATAAAATTTAATTTACGTCGATGCTTTTTTTAATTCTATGTTCGCCGTATCCGCTTTTGTGGTTAGACGACGGGATAATAATTCCATTAATTGAAGAAGCTTAAAAAGGGACTTTTTGTCGGTTTTCGCAATTTTATTGTGTTTTCACTTTTGTGTGAATTCATCAATGAAATTTCTATTTCTTTACAGCTGTAGGTTTGTTTGCCTTTATAATTTACCGGAAAAAGTGTTCAATGTGTCGTTACTAATCCCCTTGGTGAGAGTATAACCTTTTTTTAAATGCCAATCGGTTCCGCGTTTTTCGGCGTTGTTAACGACATAGCGAGTTTCGAGACTGGCATTTGCTCAGTCGGTGAAGCAGTTGAATGAATTATACTCCCACATGGCAGACGATGTTGTATTGTTTCTGGCGCAGCATGGTCAAATATGGCCCTTGCGCCATAAAACCCCAAAGCCAACCAAACAATCCACATGGCAGACAGATACATAATTTTTTGACGTGAATGCGTCTTTTTAAATCGGACAAGTACTAGATGGCCAGTACGGAAAGTTGAGCATTACGAAAAAATGAGTGGGTCAGTGAATATACCCACTGCGCCAACAACTTTCCAGTTGTAGGCGGTGCAGTTTCGATTCTTGTCATATGCATTCGTCCCTGTGTGTATTTCTCTCTTCTGTGTCAGTAAAACTTTCATTGTGTGTGTCTATTACTCGACGTTGTATTTTGTATATATCTTGTGTCTGGTGCAGCATGGCTAAATATGGCCCCTGCGCCATAAACTCCCCAAACTTTTAAGACAAATCCTTGTTTGAAGAAGCCTCAAATTCCGAATCAAGATGTCGTATAAATGGCTCAGTGGTGGATCACCCACTACCAGGAATGTGTCTAGAATGTATTGGTATTGAAGGGCCTCTAAACGAAGAAATATTGATGTCAAATAAGCAATTTTTAAAAAAATTATAAATGTTTAATAATAGCCCGTTGTGTTGCTTCAGTGTGACGTTAATTAAAATACCTACCTACTCACCATATGTTTAATCTAGTATAACTATTTATTTATAATCAATTATTGTTATTAATTTAAGATTATATAATTATAGGGTGTGATTGGGTCTGCTGTGATTTTCTGTGCTGACCGACTCATTACGCTCAGCTGTAGAGCATGCTGCACACCGGATGCAATTTGTTGTGCTCAAGGTAGTTGTTTTAATTAACGGCACACTGGAGCAACACAACGGGCTATTAGTTGTACACAATAAAGATCATTTTGAAATTAGTCTATTGGGAACCTGATTCTGGTGGATAAAAGATCGTTTCTTGTGAGTTGAATCTCTATACTAATTGGTGTGTCTATTGCCATTTTTTTAATTACAACGTGCCGCATATCAAGCTGGAATTATCGACGCGGTCGTTGCTTAGCAGTAAAAACTTTGCATAATCCATTTTACCTGCGTTTAATGCAAAAGTTCGATTGTTTTCGACTCCAACATCGCCAAATTTCCCCCTATCGGCGACTTTTGGAACTAAAAATTGTGGCGAAATATATCTCCCCATGTCTTTACAAGTTTCAATACCAAATTTGGTTCCATTCCGTTTATTCGGTTTCGCTACAGATGCCTTCAAAGAGTGGAAGCTATTTTATGGTTACCCTGTATAAAAATTTCGTCTATATTTAATAATTTTTAGTACATATATGTGTATTTTGCCAATGGCCAGTCAATTGAACGTTAGTCATCATGGCATTCACTCCAGACGGGCAAACATCTATGCCTTACTCCGGATTCCAATCAGGAACCTTTCTATCTGGAAATCAGCATCCTGACCACAAGCCCAAATGGTTGGCTCTTTTAAATCTCCTAGTGGTTGTCTCAGTGAAGGTATCTCGTCATTAGCAAACCTGACTGGATCTTAATGGACGAGAGATCTCGTCAGTAGAAGAAAACAGATCAGATCTTGATCTTGCCATCGTAAAAAAAAATCGGCAATATCGTGATGACGAGATATCCCGTTATTAGCAAAATTGGTCAGATCTTGCTGGACGAGATATCTCGTCGAAAACACCTGGAGGGTCAATAAAATGATCTAAATATATTTTGCTTTACATACCTAAATAATCACGACGAAAGACACCTGCCCTTATGGCCTCCAAAGTGACTTGATTCCCCACTGCAATGGCTACATGTTTCACACAACTGTAAAGTTTAAAAATCTATTGTAAGGCAACTCAGATATAGACAATAATGTGTAATTATCGATTGATAACATTTGTTTTATTGCTTTAAATTTTCTTCTTTTGGCGACATTATCCGATGATGTATCCTTCTATCAATTTCTCTGTATCTAATGAACGCAATTGCAAAAATGTTTTAAAGGATAAAATGACAAATCCTCAAGGATCCAAAAGCAAGACATCATTACCGGATCGCCTTCAGCAAAGATGAACTACTTATTTCCATTTTCATGTACTCAGCCTAGGGAAAACAGCGGTAAAGTATCACGTTCTCAAAAACAATTCGCAATTCGATCGTCGAATAAGTGAATAACTTATACAACATTACACAGAAAATAAATAAACGTCCCCGGTAATGAGAATAAAATCAACGAGAATCCTCGACTCTCATCTCAGAAAGCACTTTACCCGCCCTCCCTCGTCCCATTCTTATCCGTCCAATCTACAGCAAAAAGACTCGACTAGGGGGAAAACAAATCAAATAACTAGCTTAATTTATTTTCCAAACAGTGGCGACTCTCTCTGAAAGGGTCTTCATCGCGTTGAAAGCCTCCCGGATCCCTTTCCGCAAAACCAACCCCTCTTCCAAATGCTACCCGAAGTTATGCTGGAGAGTTGTAGACTCGCGTCTTCCATCATGTAGATAAGAACCGAAAGTACCAGCCATCCGACGCAACTGCACTTCAGTTACATCATTTCTCTACAGTTAGGACTTTATCAGTGTTGACAAGTTCTGGGAACGTCAGCCATTAAAAACGGCGTACAAAAAACAAGGTATTATTTATAAAAGATAAAAACTAGACGGGGATCCTTGACAACGTTAAGGGGATCGGGTGGTGATGTGGTAAAAAAGGGGATTGTTTATAGGCAATGAGAGCCTGTTGATGTTTGAAAACCACTCTGGAGAAGATATATGCCACTGATAATATCCGGAGTTCTTTCGGGTTGATTTAGCAGAGTGGGCTGGAGTTGAAGGAGTTCGAGTGCGCAAAAAACTCGGCAATTAGCATCAGGGTGGGCCAGTTTGGAATGTTTTGTTTTGGGTGATGGGAAATTTAGGAACCGAAGTGAAATGGAAGCTCTTAATTGAAAATCGATGGGCTCGTGTGATTTCGTTGCATTTTCTTTTCTTGGTGGTGTTGTCTTTTGATTTAGGATTGGTGCGGGTCTCTTGGGGGTTGGGAAAGGTGACCCTAATTGATTTCTGCTTGTGTCAGCGGCAGTGGTTAATTGACACTTTTTGTTATGTGTCGGCGAGATGGCAGGAAATGAGCGGATGTATTAAAGGCTTGCTCTTGCTGTTTCGGTTTTGTGCTTTTGGTGTTTGTAAGTGGTGCTGCTTATTTCCCAGATTGTTTTGACAGTGACAAGGGTACGTTTTATAGGTCCGTAGGAGGAAAATAAACGAACGAGGAGTAGATATTTCTCACTTTGGTGAGGATTACACTCACTGCTTCGTGTTTATTTGAAATAATATGTGTTTTATTTAAAAGAAATGCCTACTCAATATCACATACACATAGAAACAATCACTCGATATTTTGATCTAACTTGTGTAGTTAAGCATCCTGTTGGAGAAATTACCGTAGCATGCTACAAGCGGATTGCTTCAGGTTCGCATAGTAACCGGCGATTTGTAAGCATTTTTTTGACAATGAAGTACCAGTGTAAACTAAGAATAAATAAAGCGTGTTTTTGTATTGATATGCGAGAGTACTTTTTCCTCAAAACCAGTGGGTTACATTGCTCCAAGCATGTTTTACAGTGTTTTAAGATAGGAATATTTGAAGTGGGACAAAGTTCCCCTTACTTATGGTCTAGTTTAGCCCAAAATAAAAAAAAATTTCATAAAGGAATTATTAAAAGTGGATTTGTTACATCACAGTCTTTTAGAGAAAGGTCCGAACTATATAAAATTTACGTTAAAAGTTCAGTATCTATTATTTATTTTCTAGCATAAGATTAAACCAAAAGTTTTATAAAAGTGGGACAAAGTAACCCGTATTTACGGTAGTCTTATAGTCAATGTCTTATCTATATTTGAGGTGCTTAGATGTAAAAGAGATTCAACTAAATTAAAAAAACTAGATTTACCACCCCGTTTTATTCTAGAATTTTCGTCGTTTCAGAGATATCAAATCGGGCCTCCAGCAGTTTCGATAAGTCATCGAACAGCTTTTGAATTTTGTACACTTCACGTGATAACTTAATTGTCTGGTTCTATATTAACTACTTAGTATCTTGAATTTTATTCCAAACAACCCTTTTCTTCTTCTAGGTTAACCTAAGTTGGTATGTTACATCGCCCTTCTCAATAATTTCCTAAGATGGCGCCACTGACGCAAAAGGTTGTCTAACCTTGCTCTAACTCAGGGGTTGCCAAACTTCTTTGACCGTCGACCCCATCAAGAGTTTCTTGATTTTTTATCGACCCCTCTATTTAGTATTACGTAATTATAGTAGGACAAGCAAAAAAGACCCTTATGTGAGTTTTTAGATTGTTTATTTTATAGTTATAATACTTATTGCATGTATAATATAGTATATATTATAATATTAGCTTAAAGTCAAAGGGGTACACGTTTTTGTTTTTGACGTCCTTCTTAACATTGCATATTTGATAGGGGAATAAATAAGATATAAAATTTAATTTACATAACAAAATAACAATAATACAATCTTCCTTATATATATGAAAATAAGACTTTTATTAACTTAGTATACAATTTACTAACGTTGTCAATGTAAAGGATGTACTTCGTGACTCTTGACACGATTAGCAATGTTGGGTTCAAAATTAATATTTCTGCCTTAAATAGCCGCAGAATTCTATATTCACTCTTAATTGCGTTATCATTCAGGATGGAGGTAATCCAAGTTAACCGAATTTGATATTACCCGTACAATGAGGTCTTATATTTTTTATCAGCTCCCAACCGACCCCTGAGCCCGAATCGACCCCTAGAATGTTATATCGACCCCTGGGGCTCGATATCGACCACTTTGTCTACCACTGCTCTAACTGATACATAACCCGAATTTCGTCCAATTATTTTGATCAATCTCACTAGAGGAGTTTGGCTAGCAAAACAGATTTCCTCTCAGGCAGTTTCAACAGAAGCAAATACTGTAGAAGCTTGATTATCCAAGGCAATGTGAACCGAGGCTACCTAGAATAGCCAGAAACTGATAATACGGTCGTAGAAACACAGAACAGCCTATACGAAATGTAGAAAAAATTTACAGTGCTATATGTTTACTCTACTACTGCAGAAAGATTCATAAAGAAAGGATTAAGAACAATCTGTACTCATATTCATGTCACAGTGTATATTATCTGTGATAATTTAAAAAAGTCACTCTCGGGCTGTTATTGTAAGCAAACTTTCAAAATCACAAAAATCGATTTTTAGTTTTAGTTTTAAAAATTAATATCAAACTCTCTCGAAAGTAAAAATAATTTTTTAAATGCCATCATTTTCGACGAAGTTACATATACAACAAAAAACAGAAGTATAGTGTCTACTACAAAAACGCGTTTTTCTTTGAGATTTTTTGACATTCTAATGATTTCGAACTGTTCCCTGCATATCACATTTTCTTGATTTCCTTCAAATTGTTTTGGATGATTCTTGTAATGCGTTGTATATATTTAATTTAAAATGAGAAATTCGTTGTTCTTTCAAATTTTGAAATTTTGGTTTTAAATGTTGCTCAACGTATGCTTTATTGCAAAGTTTTAGTACAATGTTTTTTACAAGTAAATATACTAATCAAATGGGGAAGGGGAGTTAATTTATTAATTTAATGTATACAATCTGTTCTGTAAATTAAAATAGACTTGGAATCAAACATCAAACATATTGCCATGGGAAAATTAATGCGCATGGGACATTTCCATTTGTCTAATTCATGAAAAATTTTGAATTTTTGTGATAAAAGCTACCACCTTGGGTCGAGGCTCTTCTAAAAAATACCTAAGCTTGCACGTAGTGAATGATCTACCACTGCTCAGCGGCCTTTCACAAAAATAAATCTGGTTATATATCCGGATCTACTTACTGTTCACGCAAACCTGCAAACTGCACCAAAGTGTCACATTTATCGCTGGTATTGATAAATTTCCATCGTACGTGACAAACACATCTTTTCCTGTCGACGCGCCTGTTAAACGAAACGAAACGCCAGGAAGCAGCGCGTCTCAGTTATGAAGCATGGCTTGGCACTCTATTTGCCAACGCCAAACATACGCAGTCACGCACAGCTTGGCGTGTAAAAGGGAGAGAAGTCAAGCAAAAAACGCGGCATCCTTCACCAACTCTCACCTTGATTGGTTTCCTCTCTGAAACGAGAACGAATAATTACAACGTATCCCCTTGGCGGATTAATTTATTTCGTTTCCATGTTATTATAATATTTAATTGTTCGCAACACTGTTCGCAGTCAGGCGAATCATCTCCCCTGACGTGCCATTGGCTCGTGGAACATACTATTACCATACTGAGCAAGCGCGAATGCAAATGATGAAGTAAGCTGAAGTAAATGGAAAAATAAATACAGCTGCTCTTTCGCTGACTGCTGTAGTTAAAGTATTCATTCAATTATACTTGTATTCATAAGTAGAAACTGCGAAGCGTTTTATTTAATCTTTTTTGTAAGATTGTAGAATCCCCACAGTGAAGAAAACATTACAGGGATTATTGCCGCTACACGAGGAAAGTTGCCGGTACAGTGTTAGAGATACCAGAGGGGCTACGGGGGACATGGAAAATGCGAAACGTTTTATTTCATCTTTGAAAGATCACCGAATCCTGCTCAAGTGAAAACATTATCGGGATTATGGCCTATACATGAAAGTTACCGGTACCATAGTATCAGTACCAGAGGGCTACGAGCGAACATGGAAAATGCGAAGAGTTTTATTTCATATTTGAAAGATCATCGAATCCTCAAGTGAAGAAAATATTATCGGGATTATGGCCCGTACACGACGAAAGTTAGCGGTACCATGGTATAAGTACCAGAGGGCTACGGGGGACATGAAAATTGCGATGCATTTCATTTCATATTTGAAAAGTTAAGGAATCCTCCACAAGTGAAGACCTAACCTGTATTATGGCCCCATCACGAGGAAAGTTGCCGGTACCATGTTACAGATACCAGAGGGCTACGGGGGATATAAAAAATGCGAAACGTTTTATTTCATCTTTGAAAGATCATGGAATCCTCCACAAGACAAAACGTTATTGGGATTATGCGGGGTCATCGTGAAGAGACCTCCATTTTCACGATGGCCCGGATTATGGCCTTTACATGATAAAAGTTGCCAGCACCACATCGAATACCATTTCGTATTGTGATGTGCAATCTGTTTCTAAGTTTAAAATTGAAAAATAATTTCATTGTATTTGTAATATAGCTCTACAAATAAATGTGTTAAGAATAGAAGACAAATTTCCTTTGTGAAAGTTAAACACTGGGTACTTAAAATACACGTTTTCATGTACTGGAGGTTTGCTATCTGAACTAGTACAGGTGTTCGTCATCTAAACTCATATTGGGATCCGTCATTTAAGCGCATATTACATTTAAGCGCATTGGAGTCCGTCATCCATTCTCATATATTGGAGTCTGTATTCTTATATGCAGTCCGTCATCTAAATTTATGAAGGTATCAATCATATGAATTCATGTTGGGGTACGTCGTCTTAACTCATATTGGGGTACTTCGTCTAAACTCATATTGGGATCCATCATCTAAACTTTTTATAATGTTCATAAGCATACTGATTGGGCAGTTCTGGTACACTAGCATAGATAGCGTGTTGAGCTCAAGAATAAAGAACAAGCTACTCAGCAATGGTTTGATGATGCGATTGGTTGTTATTTTTAGTGTAGTCAAAAGTTGATTACAAAAATCTCAATCGTTCTTTGTTGAACATAACTTAAATCTTCCGAATGCAATCTACTCAAGAGGACGAGAACTATATGCTTTACAAAATTGCAGCCTTCCTAATTGCAAAAAGGGCAGAATAAACCGCAGTGTATATCCACTATTATTAAAGCCAAGGACTGGGAAATCTCGACTTCTCAAAAAATCTATCTAGATTATTCAAACGCGACTTTGAAATACTCTGAAAGAAGCGAATCATATGCTCCTGGAATTATAGTCATTATACAAATAGCTTCCAGTACCTTTTAAAAGGTACCGCTTGTGATATACCGCAAGAGCACTTTGAGGGTTCACTTTCAAAAATAAATAAATATAATGTTTTGAGTAAACAGTTCCTCTTTTTTTTTCGAAATAATCCAGTGATCTATTTCATACTCACCATCCTTCTTTAATTCTGGGGGAAATAATGAGGAATTTGGGAATGAACTTTTAAGGCATATATCAGCATTTAGGCGTGTAATTTGAAAACTGCCGCGGAAATTCGACCGGTTCTCGTATGTTCAATCCCATTGTCTGTCGCAGATTTTTTAAGGTGGAAAAGAGTTTTAAATGGCGTCGGTCGAAATTAGTTTTAAATTAAATCGCAAATGGATTTCGAAAAAGAAATATTTTATTTCGGGGGTGAAATCAAGGTAAGAGCCACCGCAGATTGGCATGCTTTCGGAAATTGAAGTTCGAGTGGGATTGCCTTGAAGTGAATATTCCTAAAAAATTTGTAATGAGGTTCGTTCTTTGAATACATGTGTATTCCGACTTGTGGGGTCGATCTGTAGGATGCACTTTTGAGTGGCCCCATCCTTTGGTAAATTCACTGAAGAAAAAATGGCGTCCAGAGTAATGAGCAGGAGTTGACATAAGGCTTCAACAGTCCTTGAGGAGCCGCCATGGCTCAGTGGGTTTGCTCGCATCTTATGCTGCCGCTATTATGTCGGGGATACCAATACCCCGACATAAATGCCCGAATCGGAATCCCACCGCTTAATGTCGTGAGATATTGTTGATGCGAATCGGTTTCAAATTCACTTTGGTGATGAAGATTTCCAGACCCTCTCCTCTCCGACTCACCAAATGGCGTAGAGTCTTTACACACACAGTTGATATATATCAAAATATCAGTAAGATTATACTAAATAGTCGTAGATAAGCTTTATGGTAGTTCACATGGAGACAAGCGCTTGTTAGAAAAATTTAAGACGTTTATTAATAAACTCAGGACACTACTTAACTACAAAGAACTCAGCTGTTTCAGTTTCTTATTCTACTAAATTTCAAAGGTTTTGAAATGAAGGTGCGAACCACCGCAGATTGGCATGCTTTCGGAAATTGAAGTTCGAGTGTGATTGCCCTTGTAATTCCTAAAAAAATTATAATGAGATTCGTTCTTAGGAAATTCAAGTCGGAAAATATATGTATTCCGACCGATATTGTTGCCGGAATACATATAAATTACGACTTGTGTTTGAATACATACTGAAAAAATTTTTTAAAAAATAACACCCAGTGTTATGAGTAGGAGTCGACATACTGCTTCAACAGTCCATGAGGAGCCATCGTGGCTTAGTGGACTTGCCCACTGCTGCCACTATTAAGTCGGGGATGCCAACACCTCAACATAAATGTCTCGATTACATCCCATCGAGTTCAAATCCAACCAAAGACCGTCATATATATGTTACCATGAAAGACCGAAATTGGAGAATGTCGACTTTCACCGGTGAATGTCGACACATACCAAATACGTCTGTGAAAGATCGAATATTTCATTACATTCTTGTACATTCGGACTCTCACCGGTGTATGTCGACAATCACAGATATGCTCTGGTGGAGGTCGAAAAGAGAGGAGCCGAGGTTTTTTTCCGATACCCTAATTTATACTGAATGGATACTGCAGTGAATCGTGATCTTTTTCTTGAAAAGTTAAATGCATTAATTGCGGGTAAACGAGAAGACAATTGTTTTTATTTTTCTCAAGAAAAGTACTCTAAAATACTGTCTGAAATGTTACGAACCTCACAAAAACAATTTCCTCCTGCTCAAATTGGTGATACTGTACGAATATAAGTCCCTGATGTCGACCGTGGTCGTACAGATAGCCGAAATGTGTTAGCGGTTGTTGTTGGAATAGAAGACTCCGACTTCTATAAACTGGCAAGTAAAAATGGTACCCTCAAGCAGCTTTACACACGTAATCAGTTCGTAATTTGTAAAGAAAAGTTACTTTCCATAGATGAGATTTTTTTTCAAGAAATGTCGCTGAGAGAAGCAGCTGCAGCTAATTCGAGAAGCGGGGGACAAGGCTATACACGCTGTCATTGCAAAAGGAAGTGTTCCACAAATAAATGCAGTTGTAAAAGCAAGGGACTCTTGTGCAATTCAAAGTGTCATAATAGTTTAAGTTGTTGCAATAAATAAGATTTGAATCACATAATTAAGTAAGTTTTTTATTACTATTATTTTATTTTCTCATTTAGAATGTACTGTTTGTTTTAAGTTCTTGGTCACTCCTCTCAGAAAGAGAGGCGAAAAAGTTACGTCACCCTTGTGACGTTTTATCGCGACTGAAATACGGAGAAGAAAATATAAATCTCCGACATGTTCAACATTCACCATTAGTGCATGGTGAATATCGACATTTGCCGGTGTAAGTCAGAAATAAGGGTATTTAGCAAATATTTCGGACATACACCAAGCTACTATGTGAATGTTGACATTCACCGGTGAAAGTCGACATTCTCCAGATTTCGGTCTTTCACTGTAACATATACACTATTTACATTTTAATTTTAAAATTAAGGGATACAGGATAGGTAGTTGAATTAACGCCGCATTGGAGCAACACAATGACCTGGTATCAAGAGAAATATCCGATGACAACCCCTCGTAATTTTGAACCACGGTCAGATGTTTGGGTCAACAAATGAGTTGGCAACCCATTCTCCAAACTTCCACACCAAGCCAACTTGAGGATAATTGAGGCCACGATAGATTAAACGTGCACCAGCCAGCACGTACACGACCGTCTTTGGTCGGATCGAGTTTTCAACTAGCAACTCTACGAAAAAATTACATAAGGGGATTGTTTTGGGGTTTTATGGCGCAAGGCCATATCTGGTCAAGCTGCATCAAACACGGCAGATAACTCCAAGTAGAAAATGAGGGGAAAGGAAAGAGGGATTATAGAATAGAATAATAGAATGAAAGCAGAAAAGGATAGCTTGGGTATCCAGCAGGGTAGTTTTAGTTTGCTTAGAGCGCCATCTGGTGGTGAAAGAAGAAAACATATTTTCCTAAATTAAAAAGGATTTTACTGAGATTCGAACCCCTGTCGACGGCGCGGTCCAAAACGCTAACCTCCACACTAAAAACTTAGTAGAGGGGTGATATGATAGTACTGTTGCCTTTTTTGCTCTTACGGTAGATAAGGCAGGTTGGTAAGTAGGTATTTAATTAACGTTCGCACTGGAGCAAAACGACGGGCTATTGGCGACGGTCCGGATCAAACCTAAAGGGAGAGATCCGAGGACAACACAATGTGATTTTAAATCACGGTCAGATGACGAAATCACACCTGAGCTGGCACCCCACTCTCCAAACTTCTACACAACGCCAACGTGAGGACATTTGAAGCCACGACAGATTTAACATGAATCAGCCCCAGCGTACACGACGGTGGTTTTGGACCGAGTTTCGAACTCGCAACCCTCCGGTTGCTAATCCGCTACTCTTCCAACCAGACTACCGCGCCCTTAACTCTTTTTTTCGGATCGATCCAAAACATCGGACATCGAGAGATGTAAGCATCGATTTCTCAAGTATCGATACAGTATCACCAATCTTTAATCCGACCACGAGCTGTTGCTATGGACATTAGAACGTCCAGGTCATCACTCAGGATGGCTCTGATCCAATATCACGTCTAACAAGCACTTTGAGGTCTGCAAGCAACGAAAATTCCCACCAGGATTCAGAAACCATCATCTCTACTATTTTACAGGTTTCGGCATCGTCTGTAGCCGAAGGTAAAGGAGCACTTGATATTTTGCACACAGGTCGAAATTGTAATTATTGTTATTACAAAGTGTGCAATGCACCCGCGGGTGAACAGTTTCTCATCGATACCATCCGATCTCACTACCTTCCTGCGTTTTACTCCATAAAAATGTCATTTCGGTTATGGATTATGATTTATCGATTGCTCGAAGACATCGCGGGACACTTTCAGCTCTTGTATAGCAGTGGATGTTAGCTATCGGATTAATCTACATAATTGTCGAACGAAGTCCATCAATCAATCAGTCGTGGGAGAAGCCGTAGAACATTCCTCCAAGGTGGGGAATACGATCTTCTGAAATGAAATGCATTTTCACTCTTTGGCTATCAAAATATGGTGGTAATATTCATAAGTTACGAAGTCTGTAACTTGCCCTATTGCCGCATATAATTAGGGGCTTGTTAGCTTGAACTTTTGGGCATTCGATTCAACGAACGAAAATACTAAAGACGATGCTTGTTATAATTTTTTTATATAAAATAAAAAATTTTGGGACCTATATACATTTATATCTGAACTTCCCCTATACCTCATCATCTGACCATGGTTCAAAATTACGAGGTTTTGTCTTAGGATCTTTCCCTTTGGGATGGATTCCGAACCGTCGCTAGCCAATAGCATAACTCGTATTTTTCCAGAGTGACACTAATTAACTACCTGCCTACCTGCCCACCTGCCCTTGTCTATATTTTAAATGAGAAAGGATATTGATGTAGTAACCACTCCTGAGGCCACAACAGATTGAACGCGCACCCATCTAACCCGGCTACCCTGACCCATCCTAAGAGGACAATCTGTAGTTTCGTTTCTAAGATAATTCTTTAGATTATAATGTAAGGGAACAAGGGATGTTTCCAGCAATTTGAATCGTTCCAGCATCCTGTAGAAAATTTCAGCTGAATAAAATATCGCTAAACCTTGTTCATTTTAAATAAATCTTATCGCTTGAAATAAATGACTTCAAGCTCATTTGATTGTGTAATTGGACGCTCATTGGTAAATTTGTGTCAAATTGGTTTCAGCAAGTGTTTGGTGCGGACTAAAAGCAGTGCGGCTTTTAGCCCGCATTGAAGACTTAAACCTCCAAGTGATTTCGACGAGATATCTCGTCCATCAAGATCTGACCAATTTTGCCAACTATGAGCTATCTCATCACCAAAATATTGCCAGTTTTTTAATGATTAGATCAGTCAAGATCTGTTTCTAATGACGAGATACCTCGTTGAGACAAGAACCACCAGTAAGGTTAATCACAGAATCCATAAAATATTCTAAAAACACCAAACCTGTAAACTCTGAAAGTAATTTTCTAAATACACCTCTGTATTTTTGCCTGAATAGCTACTGACATCGGCATGTTAAATAAATGAATAAAATTCCTACGAAACTAATTTTTCCTTTTTTTCTCTACCCTCCCGTTTTCCGTTTTGTGCGCGATCGGTACAGGAAAGAAAAACAGAAACAAAACGCTCGCCGTTTCGGGATTTTTTATATTTATCCTCCTTTTTATTCCCGGATAAAATAAAAATTCCTCGCTGGGCAAAAAAAATAAAAAATAAATATATGATCAAATAAACAAATAAAAAAATTATTCTCCACGCAGCAGGGAACGGACGGAATGTTTTATTGCTTTCTTCGGTAAGTCACGTGATCCGGAAAACGAGAAAGAGGGAATTCCGGGAGAAATTCCCGGAACCCTCAAGTTTGCGTTGTTATGGATAAGCCAATAAAAATCCTTCAATGATTTTTTCCCCTGAAGAGATCAATGGGTGTGGACGGTGAAAACGAAAGTTAGGAATAAGGAAATCTGACTGCCTTTGTGTGCCCGTGTTCTGACTGCCCCGTGTTCAATCCTGTAGACTGGGCCACCCTGGAATGGGATTGGAGGGACCATGATAGCATTTAAAATTGTCTAGGACTCTAGGACGTGCTAACTTACATAGCGTTTTTTTTAAACCTCCTGTACAAACTGTAGGGGAGATAGAAACAAAATATTGAATCGTATTCACTAGTAGCCACAGAATAAATACCTCCGTTCAGATCTCGAATTGGCAGTCTAGGATAGGAAATGGACATCACTTTCGTAGCACCCGCTACAAAGCAGTTCATCGCCACATCAAAACTAGAATTTATGCTTCAAAATTTAGCTTTAGACAACCTTATAAGTCAACTCCATTCGCCATCGTTTCTTTTCCGTCAAAAGATACAGTACACTTTCTAATCATGACTGTATCCAGGTCTATCTCCACCCCATAGGACTTGCCGATTCACCAGACTTATTTTTCCGACCTAGGACATTCTATGTCTGGTGAACACCTGGACGTGTGCCCTGCATTATTGGTTTTTAATTGTTCTGTAGAAAAATATTGGATAGCATGTAATGACTTATCTACCAAACGACTATCATTTGTCAACAACGCAAATCATTTTCAGCCCTAAACTGAAGGAATAACGAGGATGCATGGTATATTAGGACGATGAGCAATACTGTAAACTATGAAGATATACACTGAAGTGCCAGAAAATCTGGTACAGACGAGCCTATGCAAAATACGTATCAAAACAATCTACATAAGCCATTATTTGCTTCTGACAGTGCATATATAAAGCTATAGACTTTTGTAGAAGCATCTACAGCTGTTTCCGTATTGCGGGGGGCAAGTTTATCACGATTTATCAAATTTATCACGACAACGCGGTTTAATAGTTAAAGCTTGTGAGCATTTCGGGGGTAGAGAAGAAGCTTGGTTTTTCAGGCATTACCATTCCATGATACATAATTCTGACAAAACCTGTAACTTACGACAGCAGTGTGGTCTCAAGAAGTATCTGGGTGGACTTAACCAGCGACAGCTGGTAAGAACCGTTTCACGTGATAGGCGAGCAACACTGCCTCAAATAACATCGGATTCAACGCTGAGCTCTCAATAAATATCAGCGTGAGGACTGTGTACAATGTTCCCTCCAAGATCTGCTTTAGCAGCCGACGTGCAACTCGACTATTGATGAAAACTCGACACACGGTTATGCATTTCGCCTGAGCTCGGAAACATCACTGACACTTGATGACTGGAAACGAGTAGTTCGGTCTGACGAGTCACGTTTCTAACTGTTTCCGGCAGGTGAAAGGATCCATGTGTTCAGAAAATCCCTTGCAACCATGAATCCCGCATGTCAACAAGGGATTGTACAGGTTGGTGGTGACTCTGCAATGGTATGGGATTTGCTTTGCTGGCATTCAATGGGACCCCTGGTACGCCTACAAACGTCTCTGATAGGTGAACGCTACGTGTGCATCCTTTCTGACGAGTTACA
Source organism: Meta bourneti (assembly GCA_933210815.1). Taxonomy (NCBI): domain Eukaryota; kingdom Metazoa; phylum Arthropoda; class Arachnida; order Araneae; family Tetragnathidae; genus Meta; species Meta bourneti. The sequence continues at coordinate 68,140,765 of OW119930.1, read as the reverse complement.
TCCGTTAAAGTCCCGCTTTCATTCCAATTGGTTTGGCTTCTTCCGAGAGGAAAATGGCGCCTCCATACGAGTCTAGACATGCCAAATTATGGTTAGAAGTACACTAATGTGAGTTTGGGGTCTTGCCATTCCTACCTAAGCCACCAGATATCAACATACACCCCACCAGTAGATGTGCTGGTAAAGATGTCGCTGTTGAGAAATTGGTAGACTAAAGACTTGATTACGAGTTAGAATCTCGTATATGCTGAAGTCGGGTAGGTTCTTTGAAGTTTCCTGGTTTCTTCAAGACAACACGTAAATTCCAAAGTTCAGAATGGCATGCTCCCCCCCGCCAAAGTTCACAGTCGGTGCGATGTGGCAACACCTCCCATGATTTCCCAGGGTAATGTATAGACTGCCAGTTCTCGCCAACTAATGCTTGAAGGTTCATGTATCCATAAGCCGGCATTGAAAAAAAATTTACTACCATAAACATTTGGCGAAATTTTGTTTTAAGGTCCAGATCTTTATTCGGCGTAAAAATCGAATTTCTTTTGTCCCTCACCGAAATGAATTCATGGCTAAGATATTGGCTCGAAACCAACTTTATTCTAAATCACTGCTTTAGAGAAGCACATAAATCAAAAATTGGAAACTAAGCATTCCGCATTTTCCTTCATACAGTTATAAATTTTGTGGTCGAACCAAGTCAAACCACCAAATCCAAAAACACGTCTACAAAAAGCAAAACAAACTTCGCCTCCACGCTGGGTATTTTAAATTTATTTACTTTCTACAAGAAGAGAAAAGGACAAAAACGAAATAAATTTTAAGAGCCCTAATAAGAATCGATCCCCAAATATTCCTCCATACTTATTGTAGGGCTGTCACCCAAACTGCACGCCCTAGTTTCTGCAAGCAATAAAAGCCTGGTTTTTATGGACAGAATTAAGTTTTTATGGCGTCCAAGCCCCTCTGCATCTCCCAGTCACGATTGAGATCGGAGAAGGAATTGATGACGCCGCATCCTTTAATAAAAATTAATTGCAGAATCTCGAAGTTGAGTTCAGCGGGATCTTTTCTTCTTAATATCTATCTGCGTGTGTACTCGATATTCGATGGGACTATAATTAAAATTGTTCACCCGGAAAGACATTGTCTTCCGAATCGCTACTTTTTAATTAATAACGGACATGATTGATTGTATTTTTGTTCTGACTCTTCCCCCTTTTTAAGCATTTAAAAAAATAATTCGCGTTTTGTGTAATTAATTGTCTTTGATAAAGGAATGAAGAAAGTTTTTGCTTGTTTTGTGTTGTCTGATTGTTTTTCTTTCGTTTCAATGCGTTTGTTATATCTGATATCATCAAGCTCCCACGTAAGGGGCCCCTCACATCTGATTTACGGACCCCAGTACCATGTTAGAAGAAAATCCCAAGCACCAGGGTAGAGGATGGATCCCAGCACCAGATTAGAGGACTGATCTCAGCACCAGTTTAGAAGACGGACTCCGCACCGGTTTAAGGGAAGTATACCAGTATCAAATTAGAGGATGCATCTAAGTACCTAATTAGAGAACGGCCCCAATACCGGTTTAGAAAACGGATCCCAGTTCCAGGCTAGAGGACGGATCTCAGTATCAGGTTAGAGGACAGATCCCAGCACCAGATTAGAGGACGATCTCCAGCACCAGGTTAGAGAAAGGATCACAACATAAGTTTAGAGACGGATTCACACCAATTTAGAGGATGGTCCCCAGTATCATGTAAGACTACGATCCCCAGTAACAAGTTAGAGGACTGTCTCCAGAAACAGTTTCGTATAGCGGGACACTCATAAAATAAAATATATCCTCAGTACTGTCAAATCTCTCAAGTTTTGACAGGACGATGATGATATCCAATTACTCAATGCTTGTGTCATTTCAATCTTAAAGGTTCACCAAACTGCTCTGGAAAGACAGAAGCGAGCTCATAGGATATATGACTTTTGTGGGAGTTTTAAAAACACTCCGATTTGTTCACTATCCATAACCCCAGTAACTCCTTTCCATGTCTTGGAGTGTATCGGTGGTCTTTTGGATTTGGTCTAGGTTTTCTCTTGACAAGGGAAATAGTAACAACTCAGTGCTCAACTCTTTTCCTTTAGGTACGTAATTTTTTCTTCAATTATTTGTACAGTTAAAATACAAGTATTCCTTTAATTTTTTTTGTGAACACACTTTTCAAAAGTTCAAAACTAAACCGTTGAAATGAAATAAACTTTTCACAACTTAAGCCATTTCACCATCTCCTAGGCACACCAGTGTGTCGCGGCATACCTATTGAAAATCACTGATCTAGTACACAGATGAGTTCCTCTCTTGCTGCTTTAGCAAGTGGTCAAATTGCTATTACAAATGTAATTGATTACTTTCAAACCTGTCTAGGTTTTTTACATAGGGCGAAACAGAAGCCAATTTGGCTTTTATTTTTGTAATATCAATAACCAAGTCTCGATGGGATACTGTATGCTTGTACACATTACAGCACACTATTTCAAATACTTACCAACACAGAACTCAAAGTTAGCAGTTCGTAAAAATCAACAAGTAAACAGTTGAGAGATTCTATTTCCACCTGAGTGGCATAACAACGTTGTCAATTTTTTGAGCAAAAAGAAGACTAATTTCCTTGAAAAAGGCATCAGTCTAGAAACTCCACTATTCCATATCATTAGGTGCCTACCCTTCAGCGAGCATTTCTTTTTCCAAAACCTTTTGTGTGCTTCAGTAAATCCTACATACCGTTCAAAAATCTCTCAATTGCATTCAACAGGCAGTTCTAGCCAACCAAAAAACATAACATAATTACAACTCAGTTTTGATTACTCTGATTAGATGAAAGAACTTCAATTTTGGACAAGATGGATTGATTATTGTTTAAGAACATTCTTTATGGAAAAAGTATTCTTTCATGATTGTAGTTAGTGTGTGTGTGTGTGTGTGTGTGTGTGTGTGTGTGTGTGTGTGTGTGTGTGTGTGTGTGAAACAGACCATTATATCAAAGATGACGACTTGATTTTGATTGTTATTTCCATTAAAATTGTAGAGTTTCATGAAGCATTAAAATGTAATGAGGAGCTTTCGGAATAAGATATGCAAAAAATTTCAAATCTTTTTCAATGATATCCCCGAATTAGACCTTGACCTATAGTTTCACTACTATTGCATGGATCATTAAAATGAAAATGAAAGCCAATTTCAGAGATATCTAATTTATCTTTTTAAAACATCGTCGAGAGGAATTCTAGAGAAAAAATAGAAAATTCTAATAATGGGTGTTGTGGTTATCTTTTAGTAATGACGGGGATCAAGAACGTAGTAAAGTCTTAATTTTCATCAAAACTATGAAACCACTGTTTTGTACGTATACTAAATATACACAGGGTAAGTGTATTATGGCATTGAAACACGCGGTTTTAAAACACGGATATTTACTACCAGTGTATACGGATTTCCCTTCAGTACAGTGTTCTTAATACGCTGGTATTTGCTATCAGTGTATACGGATTTCACTTCTGTACAGTGTTCCTAATGTACGGGTATTGACTATCAGTGTACACCGATTTCACTTCACGGACTGCCACTCTTCCAACCAGGTTACTACAAGGTGTAATGTGGCATTTTCTGTCAAGCTAAAGGTGGGTGTCGGTAGTGTTTCGATGCGTGCTCCTGTACAAATTCTGAACGTGACTTCAGTTGACTTGTTTTTCGAATACACTTCGCCAATTTAAACTTCAAAGAATGAATTCCGTGTTGATGTATGATAGTTGATTGGTCAGTATCGATTAGATTAAACACCAAATACTGCCAAAACAGCGATAAAATAACATTTTAAGATATTCCCCATATGTAGCATGCCAAAGCATTTGGACAAAGTCAAATCTTCAGACCGTCTGGTTTGTTTACATTGAAGATCCCCCTCTCAGAGAAGTTGGGGCTCAGTGGTTATGTCCACTGCCTTAGCTAATTACGAGTTGTAGGCGGCGCAGGCTCGATTTCTCCCAGGATGTATTTCTCTCTTCTGCGTCAGTAAAACATTCCTTGTGTGAGTATATCCTTTACTTGACATTGCCTGTCTTGTGTTTGGTGCGGCATGGCCAAATATGACCCTTGCACCATAATCCAACCCTCTTATAGGTATTTTTTAGAACAATCCTATGTATCCATTATTCAAGCCTTTGCGAATGTAAAAAATGCATGAGCAAAAAAAAAGAAGGCGATAAAACATCCATTAGGTTTCTCATTAAAAAAATCCATAGCAAGAGAAAGCGCTTTTAAGAATAATAAATGATTTTCGAGAGTTTATTAGTACGCCCCCAATTTCTCTCCGTCCTTGTTAAATAACACTTCAACGCTTTGCAAAATTTCCTTACAGCTTCATGTTTAGCATTTAGATACAAAATGAACAAACACGAATCAGAACAAAGGAATTGTAAGTTCTCATTCATCACCAACGCACGAACCGTAAGGCCCATTCTCTTAATAAACCCTGCGAACTAGGGTCACGACTTCCATCGACATGGAGCGTCAAGAAAAAACTGAAGCAAAAAATCAACCTTGCAAAAAAAAAACCTCACACAAAACGTTAATTTTTGAAACTATGTACACCAGCGCGTTCCGACCGGCGAGCTGCTTGACAAAGCGAACGATTAATTGAAAGTGCAGACTGAAAAAGGTGTTGAATTATGATAAACTGCTTTTTATTTATGTCCAACCGCTCTTGCGTAGGCGATTCCATCATGTAGGAACAACCTGTACCCGATAAATCAAACCGAACCATTTAGCGGTTTCGCAAAAAGGACCACCAGAAAAAAAGAAACAAAATAACCTAGAGATAAAGACTTGTTCGAAATTAATAACTCTTCAGAAATCGAAATAATCTCCATCCAAAGAACACGGCGAACACATTCTTTTTGGCTAATAAACAGCAGCCCACCGAGATTCTAAATTATCCACCACCCAAAGAGCACAATGATAAGATATAAATTAATGCCCGCAATTACCCTACCGACAATGCCTAGTGGAAAAGCCAGCCAAAAGACCACGGCCTTTATTTATTTATTTATTGGTTTCCTTTTTATTATCTGTTTCTAGTTGGCGTGATTTAGGAAGGTGTTGATACATCTGGTACTACGTTTTCTTCCTACTCCTTGGCAAGAAGAAACGTTTTCTCCAGCGGATTGGCTTTTTGATCAGATATACATCAGCTGCTCGGCCTTCTTCCTGTTTATTGTTTATAGGCTGAATGGCTGTCTAACTGGCGACCATAACTCAGTGGAGGATTCTGGGATTATTTATGTGACAGTCTTCTTTTACGAACGATTTTCGCTTCTCGTTAAAATAATTAAAATATGGTGTTGGGTCCATCGGTGCGTAATGCGAGTTTCAAGCTGGGTGTGGTAGATTGGAATTTATTGAGAAGCTACTGGGCTACTCTCAGGATGATCATAAAATTGTATGGCTATTAGTAAATTGTGTTAGTTAAATGTTGAAAGATTTATGGCATGGGGTGGATTATTTATAGGCCCCTTGAATTTTATCGCAAGTGGAGCTTGGATTTTAATGTTTTTATATCTTTTTTGGAGAAACTGATATTCGAATGTTGATTTGGTTGGTTTTGGGTTTTAAGGCGCAAAGATCATATTTGGTCAAGCTGCGGCAAACACAAGACAGACAATGCTAAGAAATTGTGAAAAGAAAGGACGGAGAGGAGAAAAAAAGATCGCTTAGACATCCCGGCTGTTCGAGTGAATATAAATGTGTTTCGTTTAAACCTGTACTGATTTATGGGCCTTTGTTATCATGCATTTTTCGTGATCGCATTTTTCAAGTTTTTCGGTCATTTTAAGGCATTATTTTACTAATTTTGAGTCACTACTTGCACATATTTTTGCATTTTCCTGGCCAAAGGTCATCTATGGTGTTTTTACAAATTTGTTAGCTAAAAACATTGATTTGGTAATTAAAATTAGTGAAATTGTTTTTTATTAACATAATGAAACCACATTTTTATCCATTATCAGAATTTTTCTGTCAAAATCGTCTGAAAGTTTGGTAATAATGGTTGTCTCGAAGAGGTTTCTCGTCATTAGCAAAACTGACCAGATCTTGATGGACGAGATATCTCGTCATAAGAAGAAAACTGGCTATTTCTTGATCTCGTCATCATAAAAAAAACGGCAATATCTTGATATGACAAGATATATCGTCATTAACAAAATTGAACAGATCTTGATATGATAAGATAACTCGTCATTAACAAAATTGAACAGATCTTGATGGACGAGATATCTCGTCGCAAGCACTTGGAGGGTTAAAAAACTCGCCAGACGCGTAAAAAGCATAAACATTTTTTTGTCTGAACATTGAATTTTAAAAATAACGTAGAAGCTGCTCTCTAAATTGACATGGATGTCAGTGAAAAATAAAATTCAATCTTCGTTGCTTTTATCCCACGTGGAAGCTATGACGTTATGATCGATTTCGATGAAAGGATGAACGTATCCAAAGATTTACGCGTTTGTTCGTTGTTTAATGAAAATAAAATTCTTCAATTTTTAAAATTTATTCTTTGAAAGTTTGTGACCCAAACTATTGAATTTTGCCAGCATTTTATTAATTAATCGATAAATAATTTCTTAGTTTTCACCAAAATAAATCTGAAATACCAGACCCAAACTATTGAATTTTGTCAGCATTTTATTAATTAATTGATAAATAATTTCAGTTTCCACCAAAATAAATCTGAAATACCGGATGAATGAGACTTATTCAATTCGATAACCAAACTAACTCAATCCATCTTAGAAAGACAGAAATAAATTCTCGCATGCGAATTTATCACGAAATTGGAAGATACTTAGAAAAAGAATTTTAATTCTCGAAACATAATCTTTGATCTTTGAACATCTTCGATCGAATTTCCATCTGAAGTTTACTCAACTTGTCAAAAGCAAGGCATTTCAGATGTGATTTATGTGTGGGACTTTTAATAATTAGAAATATTTATAAATTTTTCTTAATTATTCAACTATCTCAGCTTTTCATTTAAGAGTTGTGTCCAGATATATGGAGTTGGTGATCCATATGCCAATTATTCAATGGAGAGCCAGAATAATTGAATATTAAATGGGAATTGAGACGAGCTTAAACATATTGGTAATCTAAAAGATTGAAACTGGTATTATCTGCCAATTAAATTAGATAATTGATTATTTGACGTTTAAGCAGTTCTGGGAGAGGGATTTTTTGTGTAAACAAATAAACCAGACGGATAACTGAAATTTTTCTTCCTGTTACTCAGATGCTCTGCTATGATACATAAGCCAGCGGTAATCCATCTGTAAGTGTAATGGATTAACAACTGGAGGGTTTCGAGTTCAAAACTAGGTCCAACCAAAGACCATCGTGTACGTGGGGCTGGTGCATGTTAAATCTATAAAATGTCCTCACATTGGCGTAGTATGGAAGATAGGAGAGTGGGGTGCCAGCTCAGGTGTTGACCTCGTCATCTGACCGTGGTTCAAAATTAGGAGGTGTTGTCCTCCGATCCTTCTATTCGGGATGGATTTCGGAAAGTTGCCAGTACTCTCCAGTGAGACGATAATTAACTACCTACCGAAAGCGATAGCAGCGATAACGAGTTGACAGGAGGAAAAACATCTATGGAGTATGGCAGCCTTCATTTGTGCATGGCATCCTTCTCTCTCCCAACGCCCTTTCACACCTTTTCAAAAATCGAGTGACCCAAGGTCAACTCCCTCCCATCCCTCGTCATCTGACCATGGTTCAAAATTACGAGGCGTTGTCCTCGGATTTTCTCTTGGGATTCCTTTGGTATTGATTCCGGTATGGTATGGTATTTTTAATTAACGTCACACTGGAGCAACACAGAGGCTATTGGGATTGATCCCGGACCGTCGCTAATAATCCGTTGTGTCGCTTCATTGCGACGTTAATCAATTACCATTACCTCTTCACTAAGATATAATTTAATTTTGGAAAATTAACAGTTATGTTCATCTGAAGTGGATTACACCGCCCTTTTCCTCTATTAGAATTTATTCCGGCGAATTTCGATTTTTTTCGACCTATCCTAATATTTAGCCTTTACATTCTAAGAACGTTGGAGGCTAGACATCTGACCACCCTGTGCAGGATTAAATATACTGCATGGTTTATTGCAGCTTCTCCCAAACTTTTTCTACGATGGAACACTTCATACATCCGGAAATTATAATGCAAAACCTTGGTTATTTTTGAAGGAAAGGTAGAAAAATAATAAATAAAACAAACGAGTAGATAAAAAGCGCTATGAAAAATTTATTCTCAAATGTTAATTATTTTAAACAAAACACACATAAAATAATAAAACTATCTAGCGCATGTAAAATTGCGTTCTTAACGACTTTAATGCTTTGGGTCTGAATTACGAATTCTTTTGATACCAGGCACAATATCAGAAAGTTGGACTCCCCTGTCTGGTGTAGCATCGAGTCTGTTCCTGGATTCGATTCGATTGCAGCATAATTTGTAAATCCTGCCTCGCATAAGTATGTCGCAAAAGAAAGAAAAACAAGAATAAATAGTTTTAGTACGCTAAGGTATTCTGTTAAACTTGTCCAGAAATCATTTGATGGCAGTTCCTTGAAAGGAGTTTGTTCTAAATCAGTCACTAATCAAGTCGATTAGATTTTCATAATCACTTGCGCTGAAGCCTGCTGGCTTAGCTGTCACTACAAATGAATTACGAACCGAGGAATTGTCCTCGCTGGATTTTGGAATCGAATTTTGATAATTTTTCACAGAACACTTATTCACTATCTGCGGAACACAGGTGTTACGCGGAACATAGTTTTGGAATTATTGGTTTATGGCTTGTTTCCCAAAGTTGGTGCTGAAGGAATCATATGGGACAATGCTGGCCACAGGGGAAATAGGGGAACGTTGAGGAGCAAGAAAGGGCAATAAGAATATGCTAAAAAGATTTGTTGCCTAAAAGTTTATTGAGCAAACACATCCTCTTGACCATACAGATAGTTACTACAGTGATCTATTGTCGAAAGAATTATCTGTTGTAAAATGCAAGTTATGACTAATCGATCTGAAAAGACGACAGGTCATAAAAAGCTAGTGCTGACATATATATATATATATATATATATATATATATATATATATATATATATATATATATATATATATATATATATATATATATATATATATATATATATATATATATATATATATAAGCTATCTAGTATGTTTATATGCAATTCATTTTTGTTGTTTCATTCATTTCATTTAATTCGGTGGTCATTTCATTTTCACATTCTAATAAAAATAGCTTTGCAATTTCAGCACCAAATTGTTTTATTTCAAAACAAGTTTTGTAATTCTAAAATTGCTCACACAACTATACAAATATTTTTGGGAAATTAAAAAAAATATAGGCACAGCTACACTGGTAATAGCAGATATAGTTTTCCTGAGTGGGTGCCGAAAAAAATTCTCTTTGAAAAGGGGCCTAAAAGTTTTGGGAAACTGGTTTTCTATCACGTACTGCATAACGGGTTAAATATACAGGGTGTTTCGAAAATATCAGGCTAAATTGTAAAGGGGTTTAAAATAAACATTATCAAAGAATGTGTGTCCAGAAATGCCGCGTTTAAGTGGTAGAGGGCGCTGTTTAGGTCAGTCGATAACATCGTTTCTGTGGCGAAAGGGGTTATTCCCCGCTCAGATTTTCAACGGCATGATTCGTGAAAAATATTTATTTTGGTCCCCTCTACTACTCTACTATTTATCCAGATATTTTCGAAACACTCTGAATATATGAATTACACTGGTGTCAGAATTCGGACATATTTATGGAATCCCACCCTCACTACATGACAAGTTCGTGGTTGGTTGGGTCTTATGGCGCAGGGGCTATACAACAACAATTAATTGTTACAATTCAATAACACTAAACTGGGATAATTTCTTGCATTACCATGTATCCGGATGTTTATTATTGAATCTCGTGTTTAAGCAATGACGTAATCGATATGCAAATCTCATGCATGTTGACTTCAACTTTCGTCATCGGCACGTGTTTATACTGATTAGTTGAAATCAGAAGTGCCGATCATGTAAATCTATTTGATGACGTCACATCGTAATTATGCAAAGTCTGTGGCCACAGCACAAATGATGTCTAATATAAAGGTAGTAAAGACTGAAATAATCCTTATGCTTTTGTGATCACGTTTTATATGCTGCCTGTGTCAGCTACTGCTTTTTGTGCAGTTTGTAGTTCCAGGATGGAACGTTTCAGTTAACGTAATTTTATTTATTTCAAATAAACCTTTTAACTTAAGTATTTCAGTCTTATTTTTACGAAGTCTTCGTTCTATTATTTGGTTTCATCTGCTGCTATTTGATATGAAGCGTATATGAGCTGCACATTTATTTCTGCTAATCCTGTTTCGTGTGTACTTCTCATGAAGTAGGTCAACAATATTTGACCGCACTGCGCCAAACACAAGATAATAAACGTAAAGTAGAGGTTGGTTGGTTTGGGGTTTTATGGCGCAAGGGCCATATTTGTCCATGCTGCGCCAGACACAAGACATACAATATCAAGTAATAGACATACACATACAATGAAAGTTTTACTGACAGAAGAGAAAAATACACCCAGGGAGACAAATTCACGTAGTTAAGTACAGAAAAAGTTGCATTTACTCTCGCCGAACGCGCTTCGCACATCCAAAATATCCCAGGAACCCACCTTCCGGAAATCTCAAGCCGACAAAATCTCAGATCTCCCATGCTGATAATCCGGGGTGTTGTTTCGCCCGAATCTGTCTCCTCTCTCGCACACATAAATCTCAGTGCTTGTTTGCGATGCCAAGTTCTCGAGCGATTGTTTCTCAGGCCCTCTCGGATTTGGGGAACAAGGGGGCCTTTCTTTTGTTGCAGAAGAATCGCCTCGCCTGTGCGTTCTTTTGCATTCCGGGGATGGGTATTCGAACGCCACTATTAACTTACCACTCTCCTTTCTTTTCGCCCCAGTTGGCCAGTGCTTTTTCTCGAACGGGATTGCGTTCGACAGCGCGTGTTGGAACTTTTTTTTTGTTCCTTCGTTCGTTCTCTTGTTCTTTTCCGTTCTTCCTTAAGTCTTGGATGCTGCGTGAGAGCAGAAAGGGACTCGTTTGATGAAGAGAGGGGTGGTTTTCGTAAGAAAATCTTCTGTGTTCGAGATGGGGTGGGACGGGGGGTCTTGTTGGGAGGAGAGAAAGCGGATTTGTGCAGTTTCGAAGAGAGTGGATTACGAGCCCCGTTGAGTTGAAACTTTGTATTAAGTGATTTTGGGGTGGGGCGTGCTCTGCCACTGTGGGATCGACTCGTCATCGATTTTTTCACATGTTTCTTAGTGGAACGTTTGGAGTTTATACTATACCCAGGTTCAAGATAACTTGATTGTGCGGAATACCTTCCACAGATAGGTAAAAAGTCTCCCTCACAACGCGCGTGAGAGATTTTATTTGCTGAAAGTCATCGGCAGTCTAATTAAATAGTCGGGGCATGTGCCCGCAGCTTTGTTATTTCTTCCGCTCGCTCGGTTTGAAGATCCGCCATGTGGTGTGGGAAAAAGTATAAATCCTAAATTATTGATTGGTTAAAGTGGTTATCCAACCGTGATCCAAAACACTAGTCTTCGCTTCGATAGCCAATCGGCTAAGACGATTTGTAAGCCCACGTGATTTACCCTTCAGAGATCTTACGACAGCGATTCCGCTCACAAGCTCTGTCTATTTCATTAGAAGGTCGATGTTGGAAGTATCATGACAGTGGCAGTCAGTAAAGCAAAAGATAAAATCAAAACAGGAAGTATTTACTGTTTAACTTTAAACAGTTAAAACAAGTAACGTATTTAAAAACAAATATTCGGTGTTTTCCAATTGATTATTGAAAAAGCCAGGGATTGTTGATGTCCGATATTTTCAGCTTCAAATGGTTTCTTACTGTGATGGGTTAATAGTGTTTGTCATTCGTACCTTTAATAGTGTTCTTCCTACCCCATGCTTCCTATTGAGTATAGTATCCAGTTCACATAATATGTGCAGTTGGTCCTTGGGCATGGACTATTATTCTCTTTTCATTTACTCGTCTTGGTAAAAGACTACCATCAAGCTCTAAGGCAGTGTTTGGATCACCTATATAGAGTTGCTAGGTTTGGGCACAATTACGCATTTGGGATCCTTTTTAAATCTTCTGGTGGCTGTCTCGACGAGTTATCTCGTGATTAGCAAAATTGGTCAGATCTTGTTGGGTGATACCTCGTCATTAGAAGAAAACACGATCATGATCATTAGAAGAAAACTGACCAGATCTTGATCTCGCAATCATAAAAAAATCGGCAATATCTCGATGACGAGATACCTCGTCATTATCAAAGTTCATCAGATATTGATGGACGAGATATCTCGTCAAATCTTTTGGAGGGTTAACTTAAAGAAAAAATAATATTTGTACTGTATTGTCTTTGCGGAAAAGAAATGACGACGAATGGTTGATTTACATCTAAAGTTATCGCAAGATTGTTTTCTATCGGATGTTAGACCTGGAGATCTTCAAACTGAGCGATCGGCAGAGAAAACACTCACATCTTTGTCTAGCTCATAAGAAATTAATGATTCGACCACAGTGATATGTACAAAGTGGAATCTTGAACACCAACAGAAAAGGAACCTCTTTTGATTGGTCAAAGACAAGGGGGTAAGCAGAGCCTTTCTGAGGCATTAACTGCCTACTTGCAAACTTTCACCAAACCACTCCTCTTCTGAAAAACATTTGATTTTTTGAACAAATCGCAATCGATGAGTGCTTTTTGAATATTCTATTGCAAAATCTTTCCTACCAATGCTCGGCCAATTTTGATCTTGTTAGAAGTGCTTTTGTGATTATGGCACTTTAAGGGCGGAATTGTGAACCACTTCGCGTTACCCTAGTGCACTACGGGGGATGGATTTACGTTGCACCTCACATACCATACATTCAAGACACAACCCATTTATAGAGGCTACACATTGACTTCAGACGAACAAACATCCATGCCTTACCCCGTATTCGAACCATGAACTTTTCGATCTACCCCTACACACCAGCCCGATTGGTTGGCTATTGTAAAATCAAGCCCACCACATCTGCTTTCTGGGCAACACTAACAGTCTAGATAACTGACCCCTCATGAAATAAAAATGTACACTGCTGGCCACCGTAAATGCAACACCCTGAAGGAAGCATTCAAATAATATGAAATTTACAACATGCATTAGCGGAGGTGAGATATGCAAATGATTAGAATTTCAGCGCAGACGCACATCACGCGCGCCTGTGGCGCCACTTCAAAGCGCTATTTAAGGCTTGGAGGTTTCGACGATTTCAAGTACGGCAATTGTGTTTTTCTTGTGGTTTTTTCAAAAAAACGATCAATTATGCCTCGTAGAAAACAGCGATCATCTTTTGATCAAGTATCCGAGTTCGACAGAGGAAGGATAGTGGCCTACCGAGATTGTGGATTATCTTTCAGGGAAATCGGTGGTCGTGTTGGACGAAACCAAACAACTGTAATGCGGATATGTGATCGTTGGATGCAGGAGGGTACGACGGACCGACGTGTTCGATTGTCGCAACCTGACCAGACTTTTTGCTGAGAAGCCTTTCGGAGTTGATCCTACACCGTTCCCAGTGGACTGTGTTTATATTATTCGGCGCCGGCGAGGCGCATAAATTTGTTGCGCTTCGAGATGTGTATACTTTCTTCGGGAGGCGAAAGCAGACGCTCGTGAGATCGGTTCAAGTATAGAACATTAAAAACTCTTTTGTGGACTATATGCTTTTTCGTTTGACATGTCGGGAGCCATATGTAAGTTTATACTATTAAATTATTTTTGATATAATTAGCTGTACTTTACTCTCTCCAAAAAGTAACGGAAACAAATTCCAAGTATTAAGAAGCAGATAAAAAAGACTGGTAGTTTTTTAACGTTGACGATCTGCTATATCGATCGCATCCACCTCAGTGCACCACTTCACGTGATGTGGATGCGCAGGTTAAACCTAACCCCAACTAGAACAGTAATTTCTTAAGTAGCTAACAAGAAATTATCTTCTGCTCCACCAAAATTTTCAAGTCAATCTCTTTTTGTGGTGATTCTCTGATGACGTCATTAAGCACGGTCACAACACCTTGTGACCCCCCGGTGCAGCAGAGAAACGACAGAGTTAGGTATTAGAAATTTTTGTGTTGGGATTATTTTTCTCTAAAGATAGATTTTGTTCCATCATAAACTTTTCCAGGAGGCTCCAATAAATCTTGATAGCACTCATGCTTATGAAACGATTTATTCCATCACTTCCTGTGGAAACCCTTCCTGAAGAATTGGCGTCGGAAGCTCTTGATCAAATCTTGGATGTCTCCGCAGCCACTTACGGAGGCGTAGTTGGGAGTTTAGTTGATAGCGGCTCCTTTGTCAGTACCTAAAAGGGCGACATTTCAGAAATATTTCTTAAAAAATTTTGGATTTCCTTAAAAAATTTTTCATAATTTTTAGCGCAATTTCATCCTTGTCCCAGAGGTATTTTCCACTGTTATGTGTGAATGCACTTCATCTTCAGTCCTATACAGCTCTTAAAATCAATTTTTTCTTTCGTAAATACAAGCTGTGAGTCGTATAGCTATTCAGAAAAGCAAGAAGAGACAAAGCTATAAAATTATCTTGTCACAAACGTCTGGTGAGTACAAAACAAGACAGGATATCTTTCTGTCGTCGAGCCTTTTTCTTGTTTTTACCCGCAGCCAGTAATTAATTGCAAGATAAAATTTGCAGACGGACTGTTTTCTACTAAAATACCTATAAAAAGTTTGATCCAAAATATTAAGTTGTGCGGAAGTTATTACAAGATACGCGTTCTTGAATTTTGATAAATTAACAAAAATGGATAGGGGGTCGAATGCGCATTAATTTTCCCATCTATAGTCAAAATTTTAGTTTATATAACAGTTTTTGTACACATAAATCAGATTAACTCTCATTTAGGATGTGGTATCTCAATTGTGAAACAAAAAATATTTGTATTGAACACTTAAAATTTTGCAAAAGAAGCATGGGTTAAGCAACATCTTAAACCGAAATTTCAAAATTTGGAATCCTGATGAATTTCTCATTTGCACTTAGATATATACGACATATTTCAAAGTTGGTTGGTTGTTTTGGCATTTTATGACGTAAGGGCCATATAACCTTTGCCAAACACAAGACAACGTTAAGTAAAAAATTTTCGTGAAAGGGGAAAAAGAAGAATTTGGGAATGGAGAAGTAGGATGAAAACATAAAAACATCGTTTTGGTATCCCATAAGCGTGACCCCATGCGTACTCCCATGGGAAAAGAAAAGATCAATAAGGTACCTTGGGACCATGAAGCCCGTACACACCGCAAGGAGACGTGCTCCTGAGGACGAAACATAGATTGCGACTTTACTTATAAAACAAACAGAACTAAATTTTTATTTGCACAAAACACATTTATATAAATAAGGTAATAGATTCTCATACACATGTTTTAAGCAGAGTGCATTTTAAATAGTTAAGGTTTCGCTTAACCCTGTGATTTCACCGACCCTTACGATCAAAACATTTTCAGTCGAGTTTCTACGTGACACTTCTTAAAACTATTCAAGGAAAAGTGAAAGCTTAGCACACAAACTTCCTATCAGCATTTTGGAACTGAAATATTTATAAACTTTGAAATAATTAGTAGTTAGACTCTGCATGAATTATTTATTTCGAAAGAAACAGACAAGTAGCGATTACACACCTTAAAATGATGACAGATTGCTGCATATTTAAAAACTGACGTGCAGGTAAAAGGACTGTATATGAATGATTTAATTTGTTTATGCACTGCTTATAAAGTACCTCATACATGCTCAGGCGCGTTGCTTCTGAGAAACCTAATTCACACCTTGTATATGGATCATAAATTTCAAAAGGATTTTCATCTGCTTTTTGGTATAGGTAATGGATGAGGTTCGATATGAAAATGCATGAGGATTGGCTACGGTAACAACTTTATGGATGTCACCATAGCCAATCAACTATAGTCCGGCTCTGGCGAGTTGGTATTTGAGTCACGGGGTTTAGAACGATTCGTTTAATTAGAGGGAGCAGGTTAAACGTAAACAACGCGTTAATTGGCATCTTTAGCGTGGATTCTGGCTCCAAGTTAATCTCGTTCGATGTCTGAAGGCACAGCAGTGTTTACGTTATGGTTAGTTTTGGCGAAACAAATAATCCCCAATGGGGCTATCGTCATACATGATTTTGAGTACAGCAACCCTTTCCTCTGCGAACTGAATCACCTATGTACAAATGGGTTCTCCAAAGGTCATATTCCTTCTCACCGGAATCGTACGTACTGTGTTCGTACGTGTCTGTCCATCAGAACTGCATCAGACTTCTAGGCACAGGCGATCACTACATAAACGGGTCGAGTAAGGATGAATCCAGCTGAGGTTTTGGCTATGGGTGGTATCCTTTCATCTGAATATCTCCTGGGGAACCAATTGACGCCAAGTGCGCCAATTTGACAAATTCGAATGGTTTAAGAATCCGACATAGAAAATGGCCTGTCTCGTTTCTACAGCAACAGACAGGTACAGACTTTCTGTTTGAGTCAGTTCTCGCGGTAGACCATTCGGTGATTAGGATTGAACACTGAAATATAACTTTACAGTAGCGAAGCCGTGGTAGCCCGGTTAGTAGAGATCAGCAGTAGGAGGGGTTGCTAGTTCGAAACTCGACCAGACCAATCGTGTACTCGGGCTGGAGTCATGGCTTCAAATGTCCTCAATAATGTACGTTGCACAGAAATCGAAGTTATTTGTTTATTCTCGAATGATATAACAGATATAAACAATATAAAATCGACCTTTGCCGGATTCATTCGCCATTTTCCCGTTTAGTTCAAATACGCTTGATTTGAGTTATATATTACTAAGACAAATGGAAGAGATCGCCACTCTGATATTCCTCAGCAGTCTGGCTACACAAAGCGATGAGAAATCTGGAAAATAAAATCAGCGTAGGAAAGATAACATGAGCGAAATTAGGTGAAACGTCAAAAAATGCCGATCTCCTTTGAACAAGCGAATGGGATGAAATTAAAATACTAGACGCTGAGAATCTAATTGTGGTAACATGTCAGAGATGTGAATTTTTTTGCATGAATTTTATTGGAAAAAAGATTTGACACCAATTAATATAACGGAACGATGTTACATATTTTTGGATAATTTTATTTCATTTAGAGCAGGGAAGCAGACGGCGACCCGCAGGCCTCATGCGGCCCTCCGTTGATTTGCTGGCGGCCCTCTTCTCTCATCATGTGTTATTTTAGCTTTTCAAAAATGTAGATTAAAACTTCGTTTCTAGATCATGTATTAAAAGGCGGAAGTCTTTGGGTCAGTATGTATCTGAACAAACTTTTTCAGTCCTGAATATTAACAAAGCGAAAAATGGAAACTGCTTGAGGAATGTAAGTATTTAATTAACTTTTAGATAACTTTTATGGTTCTTTGGGCGACCCTGCTATAAGTCACAGTGAATCTATGTGGCCCTTGGTTTTTAAGTCTGCGCATCCCTGATTTAGAGGTTGAAATACTCCCTTATGTGAATATGGATGCTAATTCATTATTAATAGACTGAAATAAGATGAAATGTGAGTAATGGCACTTTGCCATCCACAGATATAAGCAATTAAAGAAGTTTAGCGCAGATGCTATGCTCTATTCTGCTAGTACTACTTAAATTTTATTCCATGGATACAGGAAACACACACAGTAAAAGTGCCCTGCCTCCCAGCACGCTCGAGCTGTATGCCAGATGCCTCCCCCAAAACAAACTGCACCCTCTCTGCTTAATTATGATGACCATTCGTTTTAGGTGGCGAAGGGGGCGTTCTCTCCCCACCTCATTGATTTCCATCTGCCACCTGCTCAACCCATTTCAGTCCTCGGAGTGACCCCATCACTTCTCATGTGTGGAGGTACAGAACCCCTTATCATTATGCAGGGACAGGGTATGAAAATCACAGAAAAGACGCAGAACTTTTCAGATGTAATAGTTGCTTACCATCTGAGGCATTTCTCCCTTAACTTGTCTACCTGTGCACTATGGTTTCTGAGACTCAATTTCCTGGACAAAATCTATTTTTTCAATTTTTGGAATGAGCTTTGTCATGCACCAATATTAAAAGCAATTTCTGAAGGTCAAGATTTTGTATCTATTTTTGTTCCAGCGTTTCATTCACGTTTTAGGGTAGGGTTATTGGGTATTCGTTATGGAAGTTTTAGTTGTCTGAAAGTCATTGAGCGATACCATGTTTGAAAGAGTTGTGTTATTTTGTTTTTCGACACTGCGTTGTTATCCAAAGAGTATTTTAATATCAATGGAAATAAATTATTTTGAAAATTTTTGTTTTATAAAACGCAAAAACCGAATATTTAAAGTAGCTTATAAGAAATGGCAGTGTTTGCCGGAAATATTTTTTGCATAGTTGAGTTCAGTGCTTAATTTCATACAAAATTTTCCTGCGACTACTTGCTATCCTTGACAGAATTTGAGTTTCTTAGAGACATGCATCATTTTAAGAAAGATCTTTTCGAGATTTGGTTGCAAAGAAGTGACCCAGACGAGTTCTCAAGAATGTTTGATTAGCTTGAAAGAGAATGCCTCTTAGAAAATTAAACTGTTCATTAGTGCAGTTTTTCGTCAATTATTAAGTTTCCTTTTAGGCTATGTCCCATAGGACCGAACGCCTACAGGAAACAAGCCTGTTCCATCAAATAAAGTGGACACCTGTTGATTTTTAAGTTTACGTGGCAGTACTAATGGACCAGATGTCATGTGTAATAGCTGTTCCTTTTTTTAATGCCGTCTGTAGTACAAAGGTTTTGTGTGTTGTGATGAATGAACAGTTTGTTGAATGTTTTAAGTTTGAGGGAAAGCAACTAATTGCTTTTGTTTCCCTGCCAACTTTTAATGAGACGACGGAATATATTTGCTATCAAGCTGAGGGAGATTGAGTGATGGATCTGTGCTTCCTAAGTAAATCATTGTTCTTGTAATGAGAAAGGTAAATTAAAAACTTTCGACGTCTATCAAAGTGTTTTTTTATGAAAATGTCTTTGTTGAATGAGTGAAAGCTCTTTACTAGAGTGACATTTTGCTACTTTGGGTTACTCCTAAATTTTTTATTTGCCAAGCTCATGTTTTTGTTGGGGAGTCTTAAGCGAATTAAGTCTTATAACGAATAGAGGATAACAGTTAACGTTTCGTCAAAATAGATATTGAGCTTATTTAACTTAAATCTTAAATAATTTAACTTAAGTAAGCGAGAAACGCAATTGCTTTTCTCGCCTGGTGCTAATTGAAAATACATAAATTTCGACTCAAGACCACAATTGTGATTGTTATATTACCATGATGTCGTAAAAGCATGAATTTATTTCTTAGTAATGTTCAATATGTTTAATGTGTCATACAATTATTTATAGAAGAGCATCGAGAATTTTTAAAACATAATTAGAGTAAATATCTAAACTTTCTTTGTGTAATATAGATTATTAAATCTTTTCACTCTTTCTCTCATTATATTTAATCCTACCTTATTATCATTTTTGGGGAATTTTTTCTGAGGACTTTCAGGAAAGTCTCCTGAATATTTTCTCATTGGTTCACTTTGTTAGAATGTCTGGATATGACCCATTTTGAGCCTAATTTGACTGAACTATAATTGAACATTGTACAGTTCTCATAATTACCCACATTTAATTACGTTGAAAGAATATAGTCAAGTAAATGTCGTCCATTTAAAAAATGATAGCTCCATATCTTTCAAAAAGTATTACCCCTTCTCCCTTAACATCACTTCTTCCCATAAACATCTTTACACGAATAAAATAAGGGAATTGTAATCTAAAGAAATTGCTTCCATTCTTCACTAAAGTACACGAGAAACAAAACCAGATGCTTTCATTTTGGGATCTGGAGCAAATGATGGTATAACTACTCTTTCGCCCAAAACAAAAGTTGCGCATTTAAATAAAGATAAAGTGAAATTATTTAAATGATTAGGTTACAATATACTACTAACTACCTTATTAAATTTGTTAATACTTATTGTTCATAAATATTAATTTTTGGTTGCAATTAATTATTGACTATGCATAGAAACTAGAAAAAGGTCTGATTTTGTTAAAGGGTCTCTATAACGGAAGTAAGAAAAGTCGCCCCTATCTAGTTTTGTGCTCCCAGACGTTTGTGAGAGAGTTGTATTGCTTTCTATTCTTTTTTTCTGAATAGCATTACGATTGCAGAGTGCAACATGAATGGAAGAATTGATTTTAAGCTGTGTATTACAAAGATGGGGTGCTTGAAAACATCCACTTTACAGTACTGGCGTAGCTAAGGGAGGTTGTGGCACCCCGGATGTTTATTAAGCTGTGGGTTTTTCTTGGAGATGTTTTTAAATGCTATAATTTCAAATATTTGCCTATGTTGCAGAAATACTTTCCAGTGCTGAGCTTGGGAAGCTAATGTACTTTCATGCACAATATCTTTAGATCACGACGCTTAAAATTCAGTTTTTATGCTCTCCATGTAATCCTATTACAATTCAGAAAAGAGAGAAGAGACGAATTGTTAGACTTCTCGTTTTACGAGTCAGGAGAGCACAAAGTATAACAGGGGGTGTCTTTTTTGTCTTGCTAAGTCTATACATACTCAATTATTGACTGCAACAATAATATTAGGAACATTAGTAAATTGTCCTAATTATCTTCATATTAACCTTCCAACTGGTTTCGACTAGATATCTCGTCCATCAAGAACTGACCAATTTTGTAATGACGAGATATCTCTTCATTAAGATATTGTCGATTTTTTTATGATGACGAGATCAGGATCTGGTCAGTTTTCTTTTAATGACGAGATATCTCGTTGATAAAAATCTGGTCGACGAAATACATCGTCGAAACAACCACCAGGATGGTTAAATACGTACATTTTGTTTTGAACATGGTGGTATCAGCTTTATTTGCCCAAGGTCCCCAAAAGTCCAAATTAGTCCTTGATTCATACAAAAATACTTCCGTGCCAAGGAAAGCATTGTGCTCAAGATTGTAAAACTTTTTGTACCAGAAAAGCCACAAAACTTTCAACTAACATTTTTGAAATGTCGCCTCTTTAGATATTGACGCTCAGTCCTCCCTCTCTTAGCTACACCTCTGCATACAATACAAATATCTTAGAAGGTCCAGAAATAGCTTTCGTTCCCCTTTACAGCTCACGGCGATGGAAAAAAATCAGAACAAAGGCTGGTAAAAAAAGGCCGGTATCCCATAACAAGCCACAGAAAACAAAAATTTTAAAAATAAGCTGGTCCGTTCCATTAACACTCACAGACGTGCCCGGTCGTGGATCCAACACGCAATCGGAAGTTCAAACCAATGAGGGTGCCCCAGAAAGTGGGCGAAGTCTGAAGCAATCCACTTATCAACACTTATGTATAATACATAAAGTGTCTCACCTTTCTTGGGTTCTTATCGTCTTACTTTATGCCATTTTTTGTGTGGGGGGGATTGATTCCACCTTTACACCCAAGTACCGAGTTGCCGAAATGTTGCGGGTCAATGTTAAAAGTGCATTCGCGTGTACTTCCAGCAGAACTTTATCCTCCTGGCTGGTGTGTTCCTGACTTTTGGGATACTTTTTTTTATGCTTTTGCCTTTGGCTTGGCACCATCTTTTGGAGGGTGGGTCGTCCATCCGAGCGTGAAAGATTCGAAGCGACTTGGAAGGTTTTCCTCGTCTGAGAAGTGGGGTTGTTTCTCAAGGTCTCTGGGAGGTGGGGGGGTCAAATGAACCAAATTGTGGGTGAGTTTTCCTCAGTTTTGCGCCCCGAGTGTGGGTCAAAGTGTTTTGGGTCCTCTCGCGCTTGTGGCTGGTGACGCCAGCTGTCCGCCTGTTTCGCTCTCTGATGAATTACCGGGCGGTCGAAAGCAAAGAAACTGGGGAAAAGAAGCAAAAGTGGGACAGATGGTGCAGAAAGAGGTTTCACCTCGTGCTAGGCTTTTGATGGATGGATCATGAGTGAAGCTTCAAATTTCATCGTTAAGCTCTATTCTAAATGAAGTGACCTCTTCAGATATTTATTCTGTTTACCTATTTACTCGCCTAGTAGATCCTGATCTAATTAGTCCTTGCTTAGTAAAAATTTATCGTGGAATGGAAAAACAGCCCTTTACTAACCAAATGGCAATAATATTCAGTTTAATAGGAGGGATTTTCAGGGAAAACAAACCAGGTGGAAAGCGAAAATTTGATTTCCCCCTCCAAAAGGCTATCGCATAACACATCGGGGTTATCTTAAAATGTAGTTTTTCGCCGTTTTGGCAATGCTTGGCGTTTAATTTAATTGGCGGGGATAAATCAATTATTATTTTTTTATCGAATTTTATTCTTTGGAATTTTTATTGACAGCGTGCTTAAATCATTTAAAAAAAACAAGTGACTTCATATTCAGTTTTGTTTAAAGGAAACACATTGCATCTCAGGAACACGGTAAAAGTTTGACATAAAAAATCTTCCTTGCTGTCTGTCCCTATCCTTTCAAGCTCATTAAAACGCTCCTTGAAGAAGTTAAGGCTGGGTATATAAATGTTGTAGATATATTAATGTATATAAATGTTGTAGGTATATTAAGGTATATAAATATTCTAGGTATAATAAGGTATAAAGGTTTTAGGTATATTAAGGTATATAAATGTTCTCTCATTTGATATTTTGATGAGAAGGAGCACTAGATGGGGTCTAGGTAAGGTATTCCACTTTCCTCTTGGAAAAAAGCTCCTGAAAATTTGAAATTTTTGTAGTGTGCTAAATACATTTATATAAGAAAATGTCTTTCGCAATACGATGGTTTTTTTGTCCTCTTTTTAGCCTTTAGTATGGATACCACAAATTATTTAAAAAATGCTTTCTTAACTGAACATAGAAGATAAGCCAATGTGAGGAGCAATATGAAATTATGTTCTGGAATCATAGGCATTCCTTTATTTAATCCCATATGGTAAACGTGCTTTGATGACTCACGAATTTGCCTATGCAAAGCAGTTTCTGCAATCAGGTAATCGCAGTCCAGAAAGCAAATAGAAACAATACGGAAATGGATTATTTTAATACGCTTGATTGACTAAAATTTTAGTTTGTTTTTTCAGAACTCATCGTCGACAGCAAGAGAGGATTTGATTTTGCTACCCGATAATATGAGATCAGATAGCAAATGAAAATAATTCGGATGGTTGTTTGGGGGATTTATGGCGCAGGAGCCATATTTGGCCAAGCTGCGCCAAACACAAGTCATCAACGAGGGAGGAAAACAGCAGAAGTATAGCCTAAGGAAAATGCGCCCCTGAGGGCAAAAACATTTCGGAAATAGATTCTTTTAACATGCATTGATTAAGATTTTAGTTATTTGTTTACGAAAGTAATCGCCAACAGCAAGAAAGGATTTGATTTTGTTTACAATGAGAAAGCTTGATCCATTTCCACGACTCGTATTAAAAATGCAGCATAGAATGAATACTTGATGATATGCTGTTTAAAAATGATGAATCGTAGCTGTGAAAGTTTGTCATTTATCAAAAACTTATACGAGGTGTAAAATTTATTTCTTCATAGTCAATTTTGATCGCAAATACTTCAGAGCAATACAACGTGAAAGAGAATTGATGCAACTACAAACAGTCATTTCTTGGAAAAGGTGGCGGAAAAAAAATTTGTCTTTCCATTTCTCAAAAGCGAGCAATAGAACACATACATATATTAAATCTAATTCCAGTTTTCCCAAAAGGAAACAGCGCTTTTGAACAATTTCCTCCAGCGAAAATCGTAGTTATGAGCAATAACGTTCCTTCAAACTTTTCAACGATAAAAGATGATCCTACCATTTGTTCACACTTAAAGGTCCTTTATGTTTAACGTTACAAGAAATCTCGTGGAAAACGTAAAGAAATGCCCCGGGAGAAATGAATGGGGAATTCTCGGAAGAAATATATTCAATAAAGCACCAGTAAAAACACTTTTCCTTTTGACGTATGACGTTCATATTTCATTTCAAACGAATACTACCACTAGCATTGAGAGAAATAACGTGGAAAAGAAATCATGTCTCCAAACGAATCGCCAAATAGTCGCCAAAAAAGAACTAAATATATCTCTCGGTAATGCATTTTCAAATAATTTTCACTCCATTTCAGAAGCATTTTTCGTTTTAAATATTTTCTCCTCAAAAGATAGATACGTATTATGTATATTTTCCCGCTCCTATCAGTTTTTGTGAAAATCTTTCGTTGTTGGTGAAATTTATTGGCATTTTTTTGCTTTTGTCCCATCGCCCAATAGAATCCGAGAAATTTATCTTCTGCGACGACGAATAAAAATGTTTCCTTTTTTCTTGCTGCCTGTGTGATAAAAGGCGAAAGGATATTTTTCCACGCATATTCGATACATCCCGAAAACGACGGAAGAATCCTTTGGTTTATTTATGTGGTTTTGTTGTCCGCTATTCTTCGCAACTGTGTTATAGCGTCCTTTTAGTGCTCGCACTACAGTGTGATTATTTCAGGTTCGTTGGATAAAATCGACGACAGTAGCAATAAACTGGTCTTATTTTTGTAGTGAGAGGTTGAATTGTTCCATTTCGAAACATATTCCACGAGGGCATAACTAAGGCTCTTCTGGACAGAAATAGTGGTTTCTGATCTGGGGACTGGGGAGGCCAAGAAAAAAAAGCTTTTGGTACCAGAATTTGCTGTCGGTTAAGTTTGAACTGCCCAAAAGCTGAATATAGGACTCTTTTCTTTTGTCCGATCACTAACCTCCTTACTCTGCGTGTATTTATCCCTCCTGTGTCAGTCTCTTGCGTCTGTCTGTCCATTTCCTTGACGTAGTCGTCTCATGTTTAGCTTTGATTGGCCAAATATAGCCCTATCACCATAAAACGCAAATCAACCAACCTAACCTCTTCGGCACGAGACGAACTAGCGGCTATTTGTGAGGGAACACCCCCGTAGTTAAGCCGCCATTACACCTAACCGGAACAAGCAACAATATCCATGGCCTTACAAACCGGGATTCGAACTCGGGACCGACTGGGCGACAATAAAAGCTGTGACCACTATAATAGGAAACCGTTCATTAGTGTACACAGGAAAAGAGGTAGATAGCAGCATTCACGTCGCATTGAAGCAACACAACGGGATATTTTCGACGGTCTCGGATCAATCCCGAAAGGAAATATCCGAGGACAACGCCTCGTAATTTCGAACCTCGGTCAGATGACGAGGTCAACATTTGAGCTGATTCCCCACTCTCCAAGAGTAACAGATTAACAACCGGAGAGTTGCGAGTTCCAATCGATCCAACCAAAGATGGATGTGGTGTGGAAGTTTGGAGAGTGAAGTGCCAGTTGAGGTGTTGACCTCGTCATCTAACCGTGACTCAAAGTTACGGGGATGTTGTCCTCGGATATTTCCCTTCGGGTTGATACCTGGATATCGATATTGAGTAATTGTCTTGATTGTGGCTTGAGTATCAACAAAAATGACAATATTGTGTTCGTTTCTTATATTGCCGTTTTTAATGTAACACACGCTTTATTCCAAAACAGAACATGGCAATGCATTTTCCAAATGAAATTGTTCCTAGAACAATTCGTTTGGAAAATGCTATCTCCATCATGAATTTTCATGAATTATTCCTAGAACAATTGAAGATAATTTTCCAGCAATTGTATTAAAAATTATTTTCTCGAAGACGTGAATTTTTTTAATTTATAAAAATTATTTATTTTATCACCTTTTGTGACGCGTTCCAAGTTTAGAATCTGTTATTTATCCGTTTCCACTGTACGGCCCACGACGTTTCTATTCTAAAGTAATATTTGGGATTTCTCAAAAGTCTATATATATTCATTGTTTATTCCTCTACAAAACTTGCAGCGTCTTCAATATGACATAAACGACAAGTATTCGTATAGGAATTCCTTCTACTGAAATATTATTTGCAAAAATCATATTTTAATCGTCTTGTCAATGTGTTTTATTCGAATAAATCGTATTCTAGAACGGCTTTCGAGAATATAAAAAGGAAATCGAATAAAAACTCGATAAGGATTTTTAATGTTTACAAACGAACCCCCGGAAGACGAAGGTTATACTTTCGCTTCCCAATGCTGTCGCTCGGTAGATAACGGCCGAATTACCTAAAAATGTAGTAGAGTAACGACATTTGCAGATTGCGTACAGGAAACTCATAAAAACATTAATGCCATCTACATTTAGCTTAACTGAAAAAGCTTCTTATAGCAAAAGTGTTCACACCTTTTGAATCAATTAGAAAGGCATACACGTTGTAAGGTATTGTTAAATATGGAAAAATGACGAAAGACATTATTGGTAAATGTGGAAAAAATGGCGAAAGATATAATCGTTAAATATGGAAAAAATGGCGAAATACATTATTGTTAAATATGAAAAAATAATAATAAAGACATTAAATATGGAAAATGTGGGAAAGACATTATTGTTAAATATGGAAAATATGGCAAAAGACATTATTGTTAAATATGGAATAAATAGCGAAAGTCATTATTGGATATGGAAAAATCATTTCATTGCTTGCGTCTCTCCACGTTTGACGATGAAAGAGAATATGCGGCCTTCATTTTTGCTTTTGCATTGGATTACAAAGCTAAAACACACGGAACAAAAGAAAGAACCTCTTCGATATGGTTAAGGGGAATTTTAAATAACGGTGTATGTAAATTCGAGACAGGATTTTGTTTCTTTTTGAAAACAGCGAGAACGTCAAAACAAAACATGTGATCAGCCAACTTTGAAATTACTATTGTTTGTATGCGTTGGCAATGGTGCATGGAAGTTCTCAAGGTGGAAGTGCACCTTCGTCTGATTCTGTTGAAGCAGAATTGTTTTCCCGAGTACCATGGGAAATGCCTGGTGAAACACAAACAGAAAAAATTTAGGAACCACCTCGATCTCAAAACAAAGCAATTCCGCTTTAATGTTATTTGAAAGAAAGGATATGGAAATGCATCAGTTGATGAGAAAAGAATCAGCAAAATCAATCAAGAATGCAGCGTTTTTATTGAGTTTGCATAGATTAGGGGGAATTTATTTTGACCTGTGGTGATACGAAAACATTTGTTGTTGATTCAGTTCTGCTTGACCTTGATCAAGATTAATAGAGAACTGAATGGAATTAGTATTTGAGATTATTCCGTTGGGTATAGTTTTGATTTTCAGGATTTTACTTAAGATTATTTTGAATGTGGTTTTTGAATGCATGATATGCAATCGATTCCTTTTTAAAATAAGGTGATCACGCGATAACTCATGAAAATAATTTGTGAACCGTGAGATTGGTTTTCAGTGTAAAACAAACAAATCACCGCAAGACGAGGATTTTAATTCCTGTTTGAATGAAACTTTTCTGTCAATCTAAACATAGGTGGTGGTAGTGTTTCTGTACAACGAGTTTCCTTATGTATTCTGAACATGAAATAAATTGGCTTGTTTTTTTTATACGATTTCAACACGTCACTAATGGAAATTCCAAAGAATAAATTCCCAATTGGTGTACAAGATAATTGATTGGTTAACGTCAGTTAGATTTCACGCCAAATGTCGTCAAAACGGCGACAAACTTCATTTTAAGGTAACCCCGAAATGTTTCGTGCGACAGCGTTTGGTTAGAGGAAGCAAAATTCCCGTTTTCCGACCTCTGGTTTGGTCACATTGAAATCCCTCGCGAACGGTATCCTTACAGGAAACACTTTCTACCACGAAGCACTACCGCCATCTACATTTAGCTTTACCGAAAAAGTTTCTCTTAAATCAACCATAACCAGGCTTTGTTATTTGCTCTAAGGAGTCTCTTCACACCTTTTACACCAAGCATTACCAAGCAAGCTGATCGTAATTATTGCTGAGTTTCGCACGATTAAAGCTATTTATTTAATGTATATTTGTGAATTCTTATTCATGTTACATTCATTTAGAGAAAAAAATATTTTTGTAATTTTTTCTAAATAAACCTTAAATCAAAATATTATTTTTTAGGTCTGCAGAAAATAAACGACATCTGCGTTGTTTTATCATTCAAAAGAGAAAGCAGAAAATAAAACGATAACTTAATATTTCAGTTGCGTGTTATAATGTTCATTTTGGCGTTAGTTTTAAAACAATCATGGCATGGTTCCAATATTTTCAGTGCATATGGGAACCATTTTAAAACGATCAAAAGAGTTCTAAAAAGTTATCTTCAGTATAGAGAATAATATATATTCCGTCTCCTCTTGGATCAAACAAACAAGACACTTTCTAGAGTCAAGATAAAAAGTGTAGATTCATGTACAACACTCGCTTTAGATTAAAAATATTTATGAATAACTACCATTTTTGAATATTTTGATTACAAGTTTTTAAGTTTTGGGTCTTCAGAATTGAGTTTCCAAACTACACTCATGTCCAAATTTATCTTTACATACCCAAAAATAATGATATTCCATGAAATATCCAATCGATGTAATCCATTTTTGCAGGGAATGTGTGAAAGACAAGCCTAATTAGCATTAACCAATCAAAAGTGGTCAAACGTTTTCTGATATGTAAATCAAGGCGTTACGTCATCCGACGGTGAATCAAGCGCTTTGCTCAAAGTGAATATCTGAGTGAATTTCTGCAATACAGCGTTTGATTTCAGTGTGTAAGGACTCAAAACGGTTTGTTACGGCTCCGAAGTATCATTTGGAAGAATCTGTGAAGTGGCGAGTTATCGGCCGTTTAGAAGCAGGGCAGACAATCATGGAAGTAGCGAGATGTGTGAATATTTCAAGACAGTCTCTACGGTATGGAAACAATTTCAGAACTCCGGAACTGTTGTAAGGAGGCCTGGATAAGATCGTAAACGAATAACAACTGCTTCTCAAGATCGATATCTGCCAATAACTGCCCATCGTAACAGGAAGTCTACTGCTCGGCAGTTAAATTCAGAGGCTGCAGCCACCACTGGAACTGTTGTATCACGGCAAACTGTATACAGAAGGCTTAATGAAAAAGGCCTTATGGAACGTGACCGTTTCGGTAGTGCAAGTGTGATGGTATGGGGAGGAATAATGATCGATGGACGTACGCACCTACACGTTTTCAACAGCGGATCTGTGACCGGCCAAAGATGAGGTCTTAGAACCTTATGTAAGACTTTTTGGAGGTGCAAATGAATTTGACTTTTTGTTTATGGACGATAATGCTCATCCACATCGAGCAAACTTTATTGACGAATTCCTTGAAAGTGACGTGAGCGAATTGAAGCGAACCCATTGAGCGAATACCATGGCCAGCAAAATCTCCTGATCTGAACCCGATAGAGAACTTATGGGACTACCTTAGAAAAGAAGTTGCACGGAGACATCCTCCTCCTAGAGATATAAATGCTCTGAAGACCGCATTGCTGGAGGAGTGGAACTTAATTCCCCAAATTGTGATTAACATTATTGCCAGCATTAAAACACGTTGTGATATGTGTGTACACGTTCAGGGGAGATCACATTCCATATTAAATTCATAAGCCTTAATTTTTTTCTGAGTTATTCTTTTTTTTTCTGAACCTTCCTTGTCATATATTATTGCCATTTTTATTGTTTCATGCTAGTTTTATTTCGTATGCGGTGCTTTTAAATTTTTTCCTTTGTATTTATGTATTATGATTTATGTATCATTTCACACAAATTCATAAAATTATAGTTCACAGTTTCTGAGAAATCCGTGATTTTATGCATGTAAAGATAATTTTGGACATGAGTGTATTATGAATGTTGATCTTGTATTCTTTTGTCTTGTCGATTACATCTTAGCATGTCCAAGAATGCCAGATTCGTGTTGATTTAAGTTCGAGAGGAATTTTCAGTGTAATGAACCAGACGAAACCACGGAGGTTTCACTTCTCAAATATTCTCGCATGATGCTTTTTGGGATCACCTTAAATTGTAGTTTATCACTGTTTTGGTAACATTTGGCGTTTAATCTAATTGACCAATTAACTATCATGTATCGTCGACAGAGCAGACACCCATTAATTGGCAAAACAAAAATTCTACTCTACATCAGTTTAAAGACTTAATTTTAAGTCCAACGTTAAAAATGATAAGTATTTTGATAGTATTATATATCTTTTAAACAGATTACAATATGAAAATGTAGTTCTTATCGTCATGAAAATAATATTTAGTGTCTCCAAAATAATGCCAGTTGATGAGTTTCTGCTCGAAACCGACATTATCAATTATCCAATGAATTGAATGCTAAGATAATGTCTGGAAGTTAATGTAACTCTTATATACAAGTTCCTTCCATTTAAACTTAAAGGAAATAAAATAAGCTTCTTAACTTTATGAATTTATTTGCAACTATCACTGAGTTCTTTCTTTTTGAGTCATGAATTTAAAGAGGTAATAATTCAGAATACTAATCTGTTTGCAATGGAAGCATATGCATTGTATTTGCACACATTAAAAATCAAAGGCAAAAGATATCTTTGATGCACAGATCCTATTTTATGTATTCAATGAAACGTTACTTACAGCTGACGAATCCAAGTAGATTTGCACCTTCAACTACTTTTGTACTCGTCACACAGAAGTAGCTGAAGGTCATGTATACACCGATTCTCATTGGTTATGAATACATCAATTAACTACACGCAATTCAAAGGTTAGGATTTTAGCTTCAATAGCTACCATCTGTTACTTTTAAAGAGCTGTCAAACATTTGAAGCTAATTACTCTTTACATAAACTCTGAGTCACTGAGAGAGCTTTTCAAGTTATGATTAAATGTATGCAAAGTTTTAAAATATGAACCGGTAACAATTTTCTCACAGTAAAGTTTGGAGTGTTCGCTCTTGTCAAGCAGATTCGAGCCTTCAGCTATGTCTTTTACAGATCTATTTCTCCTTGATCATGAATACACCGTACACACTAACAAGATGTGTCGCAACACAATAAAAAAGCCAGTAATTTCAGCTTCCGTGTCTACCATCTGCTACTTTCAAAGAGTTGTCACTCATTTGAAGGTAATTAGTCTTTGCATTAACTTTGTGTCTCCCTGAGAGACAGTGTATCAAAATATGATTAAATGTATCTGGACAAGTTTGAACCTAAAGTGGAAATAATTTATTAGCTTATTTCGAAGGACTTGAAACTAGCTTCTGCACATGATATTTAACAAGTAATTATTTTAATTCCCCACTTATCTAATTTAAAGGCATAGATCATGAGTTACAGCTACTGCAAAAAGGGTGGAGACATTTAATAAGATGACAACAGCTGCTTAACGACAGAAACATAGTTGTTCGGTGATTATCTTCTTATCCTTCAGGAGCTTCAGATTTTCATATTGTATTTGAGTCGGCATTGACTCGCTATCAAGTGAGAGGTTGCTAAGTGTCCTCGATTGCTGACACTCGACTGAGAGCGACAAGGATAATTTAAATTGGTTAGGGGGATGACAGTCGCATAATTTTCTTTGTAGGAGAGTGCAGAGGATGCCCGTTATGTTCACCATTCTTGACTGCCAGAGATTATCAAACAGAACTAAATTGGCGATGCCAATGATCTTATGTCGTGTCTTTCATCAAATGCCGGCCGAGGTTTTGACTGAAACTTACTGAGCTGTAAGCAGTGGCGTAGCTGTGGGGGACAAGGGGCGTTGGCCCCGAGCTGCAATGTCTAAAGTGAAGCAGAAATATTTATTAAAAAGTGGTTTTTCTTGGGAAGGTTTTTGAAAAAAATTTTTTTCCTCTAAATTAAAATTTTTTCTCTAAAATCTAAAAAAAAAAGTTTTTTTAGTGTTTATCTTGTGAAGAGAATGTGGTTTTGTGCGCAATATTTTTAGATCACAACACTTAACCCTCCTGGTGGTTATCTCGAATATCTCGTCATTAGCGAAACTGACTAGATCTCGATGGACGAGATATCTCGCCATTAGAAGAAAACTGGCCAGATCTTGATCTCGTCATCATCCAAAAAATTGGTAATATCCTGATGACGAGATATATCGTCATTAGCAAAATTGGTCAAATCCTGATGGACGAGATATCTCGTCGAAACCACTTGGAGGATCAGTTCTTTTTACCGTGTTTCAATTCACAAAAGAGAGAAGAAACAAATTATAAGAAATATATATAAATTATAGAAAAATTATAAGTCTCACAAAAGTCTGGAGAACACAGGGGCAATCTTTTCTTACTTGGACTACTGGATACCCATTAATAAAGCTCAGCATTTTGCTATCCATACATACACAATTATTAATTGCAAAAATAATATTAAGAACATTAGTTTTTTATCCTAATTCCATCATATAAACCCTCAAATTGGTTTCGACGAGATATCTCGTCCATCAAGTTATGACCAATTTTGCTAATGACGAGATATCTCGTCATCGATAATGCCAATTTTTTTATGATGAAGGATCAGGATCGGGTCAGTTTTCTTCTAATGACGAGATATCTCGTCGATAAGAATCTGGTCTGTTTTGCTATGACGAGATACCTCGTCATTGACGCCTTGAATCGCCTTGATTCATACATACATACAGAAATATTTATTAGTAAGTGGTTTTTGCTGGGAATATGGTTAAATTCGTTCTAATTTTAACCATTTGTACTTGTCATGCTTTTCCTTTGAAGTGAATATGTTTTCATGGCACTCCATCCTTAGAACAGAACGCTTAAAAGTCAGTTCTTTCTATGATATAGATAATTCATTGTTAGTCCCCTGTTCTCACAAAAGTCTGGAGACAACAAAGGACCTAGAAAAACGGAACTAGACTGGACGAAATAAAGTGATCCAATATGACCACTGACTAGTCTTAAAAAGGGCAGTCTGCAAGTCAATCAATCACGAATTCCAGTGGAATGATGCCAGAGCGCTATCCAAGGTACCTATTGAAGTTTGGCTTGTCACTTTGTATTTTGCTAGATGGAAACTAAATAGACCACGGTAGGTATTTTAACGTCACACTGGAGCAACACAACAGACTATTAGTGATATACTATACGTCCGGGACCAATCCCTTAGAGAAAGATCTGACAACACCACGTAATTTTAAACCACTGTCAGATGACGGGCAACACCTGAGCTGGCACCCCACTTTCCAAACTTCCACACCAAGCCAACGTGAGAACATTTGAGGCCACGACGTATTTAACGTGCACCAACCCCTTTGTACACGATGGTCTTTGGTTTGATTTGAACTCGCGACCCCCCGGTTGCTAATCTGTTACTCTTCGAACCGGTTACCGCAACCCCTTAAATAGACCACAATTTATGGAGAAACATTTCAGAATTCCTAATAGTTACATGAATTTCCTAATAACTCATTGTTAGTGAAATTCGTTACGACTATTAGTTGTTAAGGTAAGTACATTAGTTAAATTTGACACTGTTTTCGGAATCTCTAGTACGTTGTATTGGCATTACTTTCTTCAATGGGTACCCATGCAAGTAGAAAACTGATTTAGACAACCGAAATTAATTAACTAATTAATTATTCTATCGATTCGAGCTAATTTTAAGATAAAAGGAGAACAGGGGTGCCTTCCTAGAGAATTTTTAGGGTAGATAGTAGAATTATCGTCACACTGGAGCAACACAATGACCTATCGGCGACGGTTCGGGATCAATTCCGAAAGGAAAGATCTGAGGATAACATTTCGTAATTTTGAACCATGGTCAGATGACGAGGTCAATATCAGAGCATAAATTTTAGATAAGTCGGAGCACATATTGCAAGATTTACGTTACAATATTTATTACTAGGAGTTCACGCATAGCCTGCTCTGAAGTTTCTTTATCGCTCAAGTCTGTTGATGGCAGTGTCATTAATCACGTTTCACACCTTATTTAAATGCATTTATAATGACTATAAGCACGGATATCCACGTTTTCATGCCTTCAAATGGAATAAAATAAAAAAAAATACAAAACAGCATTTCGTGTCCTTATTGGTGGTTGATTCTTACTTCCAGTAATATGCATGGCAAAATGCACACCTCAGTCTTGTAACAATTAGATTCTGAACACCTACGATTTCATCCCATTCCCTTGTTCAAAGGCACTACAGTATTGTTTGACACTAAACCTATTTTGGGGTTGGCTTAGATTTTCTTATAAATTTCTCATTGCCATCTGTAATAAGATTTCTGAAGAATTTCATTAGAACTCTGAGCTGCAGTTTTAGCAATATCTTATGCTACATCACCAAATCAAGCACATTTTTAGCGAATCCGTAGCAGTTGATTGTTTATATCCGATTCTTGCCTTCCAGCAGTATACAAAGTTCCAATTTCTCTGCCGCGTTCGTAAGTGAAGGTAGGTAATTAATCAACGTCGTCTGGGAACAACACAACGGGCTACTAACGACGGTTCGGGATCAATCCCAAAGGAAAATATCCGATGATAACACCTCGTAATTTTGAACCTCGATCAGATGATGAGGTAACACTTGGGGTGACATCTCACTCTCCGAACTTACATATCACTCCGACGTGAGATTAGCAACCGGAGGGTTGCGAGATTCGATACTCAATCCAACCAAATACAGTCGTGTATGCTGTGGCTGATGCACGTTAAATCTGCCATGGCCTCAAATGTCCTCATGTTGGCGTGGTGTGGAAGTTTGGAGAGTGACTATTGGCGACGGTCCGGGATCAATCCAGAAACGTAAGTGAAATAAAAATATATTTTTAAAAATTTTCTGATTCGTTAATTTTTTTACGAATTAAGTTTACGAATTCATGCAACTCACCCCAGGTATCTAAGATCAGGAAAAACATTAATAAACAGACGAATCCGGATATTCAACTCTTAGATGCAGTCTAAAAATATACAAATAGTCCATGAGATACAATCCAGTCTTTACGAAGCAAAAGAAGAATCAAAATTTAAAAAAATGTACCTCTGTCGAAGAAAATTCAAAAATAAAGTTGAGCTTCAAATACGGAAAGCTCCTTCAGGACCCCTCGAGATTCTAACTCATGAATAAATATTTTGATTCCCAAGTTTCAGCAACTAAGAAATAAAGTAGAAGAGAGCCTAAGGAAGTGCAAGGCGCTTTGCAAAAACGCAATGGGTATACTTTGCTCAGGCTCTGTTTGGTCTGGAATACGAAGAATAAAAAAGAGGATTCATAACTCAGAAGTTTACAAGATTTGAATCTGGTTCGGTACACATGCGTTTCCGCTTTATGTGTTTATTTTTTGTTTACGCCTTCTTTGAAAACGAAGTGTGACGTAGGGCAAGGAAAGTTTTGTGACTGCTGATCTTTTTTACGCTTAAAAATGAATGAAACAAATGCCAGGCGCTCGACTTTACATTATTCGCCACCTGATTTCGCGACACTTCTGTACTCTATTACTCAAAGTATTAACCCTCCAAGTGGCTTCCACGAGATATCTCGTCCATAAAATTATGACCAATTATGACTTCCCGACACTTCTGTACTCTATTACTCAAAGTATTAACCCTCCAAGTAGCTTCCACGAGATATCTCGTCCATAAAATTATGACCAATTATGACTTCCCGACTCTTCTGTACTCTATTACTCAAAGTATTAACCCTCCAAGTGGCTTCCACGATATATCTCGTCCATAAAATTATGACCAATTATGACTTCCCGACACTTCTGTATTCTATTACTCTATGTATTAACCCTCCAAATGGCTTCCACGAGATATCTCGTCCATAAAATTATGACCAATTATGACTTCCCGACATTTCTGTACTCTATTACTCAAAGTATTAACCCCCAAGTGGCTTCCACGAGATATCTCGTCCATAAAATTATGACCAATTGTGCTAACGACGAGGTATCTCGACAGCAAGATATTGCCAATTTTTGTTATTGACGAGATTAAGACTTGGTAAGTTTTTCTAATGACAAGATATATCGTCCATCAAGATCTGGTCAGTATCTTTCTAATGATGAGACACCTCCTCGAGACGTGTCGTGGTAACCCAGTTGGAAGAGCAACGGACTAGCAAATCGGAGGGTTGCGAGTTCGAAAAACGATCCAGCCAGAGACTGTCGTATACATGGGGGCTGGGGAGCTTTAAATCTATCATGAGCTCAAATGTCCTCACATTGACTAGGTGTGGAAGTTTGGAGAGTGGGGTGCCAGCTCCCACTCAGGTGTTGTACTCATCATCTGACCGTGGTTCAAAATTGCGAGACATTGTCCTTAGATCTTTCTCTTAGGGATTGATCCCGGACCGTCACCAATATCCCATTGTGTTGCTCCAGTGCGACGTTAATTAATTACTTACCTAACCTCCTCGAGACAACCACCAGGAGTGTTAAGTGTGGTGCACGTGTCTAAGTGTTGAGCCGTCATAGACTGTATACTATTACATGAAATACAGTGAGTCAACAATATGGAAAAGAAGTTCGCACGCAAGTAATCATGTCCAGTCAGGAAACGAAACTCAGCAACTGAAGCCTTCCTTGGGGAGTATGGGACGACCTCACTGGAGGGAAGAAGGCATTTCCGAGATTTATCCTTTGCAGCATTGGCAAGGATAGCGGATATACGAAACCATCTGAAACTTTAAGATAGACCCCTGGAGGTCTATCTTAAATTGACAGACCTCTGTGTGATTGACTATAATCTTGTGGTAGGCAAATATGGGGGAAACCACGATAAGACCACGTTTCAAAAAATTCTAATTTTTATTTTTATAATAATAGTACTAGAATACACTGATGGCCATTGAAAATGCAGCGCCATGAAGGACGAAACGTATCAAAGCCATATGTATGAAACAAATGACATAAGGCACAGGGGTGAAATGATTGAGATTACAGCTCCGTTCGGTTCGCGGAACGCGAAGATATCAGTATTTTGTGTAGCCATCACGGGTGGCGATAACTGCTGCTACGCGTCTCGGCATTGAAAGAGGCTTTGGATGTGCGTTTGGGGTATGTCAGTCCATGCTGCTTCCACACTTGACAAAGTTCATCTGGTGTTGCCGAGGGTGATCTGTGATGCTACAATCGTTGGCCGATCATCGCACGTACGTGTTCGATGAACGACAGATATGGTGAACGGTGGGCCATGGAAGAAGTGAAACCTGCTAGACACTGAGGAATTGTTGTATGTAGCATGCCACGTGCTATCGCTCATTGTAGTGCTGAAAATTGGCCACAGGTAAACCCTGAAGATGAGGTAGGACAACAGGCTCCCAAACTTCAGAGACGTAGTAGTGTCTGTTGAGTGAACCGGCAATGCGTACTAGGTGGGTGGAGGAGTAGAAACCAATGGCACCCCATACCATACCTCAGGTAACGGACCCGTATGACAATGCATAATGCAAGAGTCATGCAATCTGTCGCCGCGGTACCGCCAGACTCGGGTGTCACCATTGTGGTGGTGTAGACATAGATTCGTCTGAAAAGACAATGCCATGCCATTCGTTTGCTCATGTATTGCGTTCTACGCACCCACCACAAAAGCACCTTGTGGTGTAGAGTCAAAGTTAATCGCAAAAACGAACGCTTTGAAAAAATTCCCTGCTGCTGTAGACAACGTCAAATTGTACGTTCTGACCCGGATTATCCGAGTGTTCGTGTTATCCTAACGGAATTGGATGCTTCCTTGATTTATGAATCTTTCAGTAGCAGCAAAATGAGTAACATTTAGTACAGTAATTTTTTCTGTATTTCGCATTTGCTGTTTTGTGTAACTACATCCATATTATTTGAGGTGCCTTTGATCCACATTACCTCGTATAATCAAGGTTCTACTGTATTTGAAATACTAAACTCTCGTGTTTGAGGAGACTGGGCCCTAACTATAAAAAGTATTGGGTCACAAGGGAATCGGACCCCTATTATTTGGCGCCCCTGGTGCGAGTGTTTTATTGAAACAACTTGTTTAGTTACTAATTGGTAATATTTAATGCTTACTCCTCGTGTTTGGAGGGGGTCCGGTTCCCTTAATAAAATATTTTGTGGTGGCAAGGAGCTCGTGCCCCTAGGATTTAGCGTCCTTGTTTACATAGAAAATATAGAACTTGTGTAAGAAAGAGCCTGACAAAGTGATAACAAGTAAAAGTGCGCAAGCTTGAATTCCCTTGAAAGATCTGTAAACTCGCCGAACAATCCGTTTATTGATCAAAATGTTGGTTTCTGTATCGAAAGTTTCCTGGTTGAAATTCGGGTTAAGGCATAAGTGTTCGTCCGTCTGGAATGAATGTGTGGTCTCTATAAATGGGTTGTGCCTAGAATGTGATACATATGTAAGTTGCAACGTGACTCCCCAGGTTGTGCACCAGTGTAACGCAAAGTGGTTTACAAATCTGCCCTTGTAGTGCCATTGACGAGTAATATTCAATTGGCCGGGCATTGGAGGAAAGAAAATTTCTTTCGGATTTTCAGTTTTTCAATTTTGAACTGTAAAAATGAGTACATATTTGTGAACGGCATTAGCCAACCTATGAATACCACTCGATTGTCTTTTTGGATTTGGAAATTGAAAGTCCGAAAAGCTGAAGTTTATTTACTGAATCAAGTAATAGTAGTGCCAAGGAAAAATACTCGGCAAGAAAAATGACAAGAATATGCGTAGGCTGGAGGAACCAATCTATGGAATTAAAAGGCTGAGATATTTTACGACAGCATTGACCCTAATACTTTAAAGCAAACCAAAACACAATTAAGAATTCAAAAATTTATTACTCCTGAAAAATCCTACAATGTTATTGCAGTTTTAAAACGTCAAGGTTGTCAAAACGCAACCGTTTGTTTGAGAATAAGAAACCTTTAACCACTTTACACTTTGACTTGAAAACAATCCTTCGATAAACGGACCTCGTGCGACCGGATTCCATATTTTTACGGCCATCTAAATTAGGGGATTAATGGCATTTGAATACTTAGTGGGTCAAGCGCTCACGGTGGACATTGATTGTCTCTTCTGAATTGTCATTTTCCTCTCAGTAACCTCCATCCTGGATTGATGGCTTCCAGAAGAAAATAAAAGTTCCATTCCTCCATTGTGAAAGGCAAGGCGCCGAACTGTAAGTCATCATTAAGGATTAAAAAAAGCCACCAAAAAGCGAGACGTTTCCTCTCTTTAATAAAGCCAAGCTGTACACACTCTTACAGGCGTAATTGGTCAGAGGCCAATTGAATTGGAACAGCCCGATGAAAAGGAAATTCGTCTTCTTTGCGCCATTTTGCTATTGACGATTTTGAGGCTCCGAACAGGATTTTTGTTTTCATTGCTAACCGAATTCTGCAAGCTGTCACTCTCGCTTTGTTTGGGTCCCGTCACGGGGAAGCCGTTGCCATTCCTGAAAGGATTAGAATTGTGTACAAAGCAAGAAAGAAGTCGTCTGCTTGGAATTTGAGGTGGCTGATGAGGTAGCAAATTATAGGAATGGTAATCAGATGAAAGACGGTTTCAGGAGAGAAAGACGGCTGATGGGGAGATTTCTCTTTTATGCTGTCAGTCACTTTTTTATTCCGCGAATTCTTGTAAAAAATACTTTAGCGTAAAATAATTAGATTGTATATCAAAAGGGAGAAAAGAAATTATTTATGAAATGCAAGTAGTGAAAGATTAAAATTGGATTGCTTTTCAAGTACAAGAGCTTTGGTCTGTCGCCATCTTCATAATTATTTTCGAAGTATTTTGCAACAACTTTCCCATCAATCGCAAAAATGAGTTTCAAAATTATTTTGCTTCATTTCTTGCAAAGAATAAATAAAACACTTCGGGAAGTTTTTAAATTTGTGTGAAAACTTGTTTCACATTTTTAACACTTCTGGTGATTTTCTCGATCAGGTATCTCATCCTTAGCAAAATTGACCAGATCTTGATACACTAGATATCTCGCCATCAGAAGAAAAACTGACCAGATCTTGATCGACGAGATATCTCGCCATTAGAGAAAACTTACCAGATCTTGATACCGTCATCACAAAAAATTGGCAATATCTTGATGACAAGATATCTCGTCATTAACAAAATTTTTCAGATCTTGATGGACGAGGTTTCTTGGCCA
The DNA here is from genome assembly GCA_933210815.1 of Meta bourneti. Classification (NCBI taxonomy): domain Eukaryota; kingdom Metazoa; phylum Arthropoda; class Arachnida; order Araneae; family Tetragnathidae; genus Meta; species Meta bourneti. The sequence goes on along the minus strand of OW119930.1, from coordinate 68,100,480 downwards.
CTTGGAGGGTAAAAGAGCATTTGTTCGAAGTTGGTAAAAATTAATGCTCAACCAACTTATAACTCATAGTTAAAACTAAAAAGGAGACTAAATAAGAAGCTACTTTAAAAACCCAAGGAAAAAAGTTTAACATTTCTAATTGTTTTTAAAGTACTTTTTTTGAAAGGGGGACCGTTATTTTACCAATAAATCTTTCTTTTATTTTAATTGAAAAATAAATTTAAGTGGTCTTTCAAATGTATTCAAACTTCTCATTAAAATTTCAGATGTCTCGAAAAGTATTTTGGATACGTATTTGTCTCTAAAATACATTTTTGGAGAATACTCATTTTTGCCGATGGAGTTTTCATTCATTTTATTTGGGAAAATAAATTTAAGTATATCTGGTAAAGGAGGGGTTTTTCAAATTGCACTTTTAGATTTGAGACTTGCAATAGGCTTAGGAAAGCAGTTTCGCCGAAATCTGTCAGAACCTTTATTCTTACCGCAGGGTGTTGGCACAGTGGGTATGTCCACTGTGCTAGCAACCTCCGAGTTGTAAACGGCCCAGGTTCGATTCCTACCAGGTGCATTCCTCCCTGGGTGTATTTTTATCTTCTGTGTCAGTAAAGCATTCAATTACTTGATATTGTGTGTCTTGTGTCACTTACTTGATATTGTATTGTGTCTGGCGCAGCATGGCCAAACATGGCCCTTGCGCCATAAAACCCCAAAACCAACCAACCGTTTCTTTATTGACATCAATCAAACATAAAATTTTATATCGTTGAGCATTGAAGATCAATTATCTCCAATTGGAGGTTGGTGCAGACCTGGTCCGAGAAACGCTAGTCCCTAGAACATCAAAGAAAAAGAAACTTGGCTATTTTTTCAATGCAATGCTCTGTCTGCATCTTCATAGAATTCAATTTACACCATTTTCTTCAAATTTCACCGACATTCTTATCCTCTCTTAGAAAATTTAGCCCACTATATATTTAAAATAAATTATTTGAAACCGATTAAAACTAAAATAATTTTCTCTTGTCTAATCCAGTGTTTATGAGAGGGAGCTTCAATGCAAACAAACAAACCAAACGGAATGCAAATATTTTACCTCCGCTACCCAAATACTCTCGCATGATACATATCGGGGCGATAGTATCACATTCCATTGCGACGTAAATTCACCAACCAAAAAGACCTTTTTTCAGTGTAAACAAACAAATCAGATGGTCTGCGAAGACTTTACTTCCGTTACCCAAATAATCTTGCATGATACATATCGGGTTTACCTTAAAATGTAACTAATCACCGTTTGGGCATTTGGTATAATTGGTGTTGACCAATCAAAACCGAAATCGGAATTCATTCCTTAGAATTTTTATTTGGCGAAGTGCTGAAATCGTGTTAGAAAAACTAGCCAAGTGACGTCACGTTCGGTATATGTACAGGAAATACGTATCACCGCAGAAACACTGCAGCCACCTAGATTTAACTTGACGAAAAATGCCTCTCATAGACAGCCTTGCGTTTGGATTAACGACCTTGTAATGAAATAGACGGAGTATGTACTCTTGTAATTCAGCTACTAGTCTGGGCACCCACAGCACGCATTGAGAGCTTTCCAATCATCGGTCCGATACAAAATCTGTACCTCATTCCTCAAATTATCCTTAAGAGCCATTTCTTGTTATCTTGTCTCAAGTGTATTACAAATCGCCTACTCCTTTGCGTCGTCAGATTTGTTTTACTTCACACTACTCGAATCTGTTTTTCTCGCCTGCGCATGAGGAAACACCAGAATCGAATTGATCGCAAATTCGAGGCATCGGTGGGCGCTTCACTCGCATGCATTTGCCTCAAAAAAATTCCATGCGATGCTTTTCCGAAACAGCTTCACATCGCGTGATGAACGTTCCTTCACGTTTGCCGCTACCACGGAAAGAAAGGAGAGATAGGAAAGCTGAGGAAAAAAGATCCAAAACTCAAAACGCGATTCGGAAATTTAGAAAATTGCTAGATTCTCCCCATCCCTTGCTCACTCATGAATTTGTGAAGGATCGGAAGGTAATGGCCGTTTTCTAGGAAACACCGAAATTTCAATATGTGGAAGTGCGTGTAAGTTGCATGGGGGCTAATATACTCCATCCCTTAAGCATCTTGCAAATGTGTGGCAGTCTCTGGATAGGTTGTTAAAGCCCCGTGTTTATTGTGTTTCAAGTTATTTAGGTAGTTGAATTTACGTGGCACTAGAGCAACACAAAGGGGTGTTCAAAGTGTTTAAAAAAATACGTTCTTGTTTGTTTTACTGAGTTTACTTTGTGGTGGAGAATATTGTGACCTCGCAGCAATTTGGCGACTTTCTTAGGTCGCCAAGAGAGGGCGTGCCCGACGCATTCGATATTGAACTGATGATGGGTGAGTATTTCCTTGTTCCTGCTCATGGTATGGTCCATAGCGAAGTTCCTTGTTGTATCCCGTTATGGTATGGTCCATAACGTACTTTCGTTTTACTAATTGAACCAGCTCATGGGAGCTAATTGAACCAGTTCATGGGAGCTAATTGAACCATCTCATGGGGCAAATTGTGCCAGCTCATGGGAGCTAATTGTGCCAGCTCATGAGAGCTAATTAAAGCAGCTCATTAAAGCCAATTGAACCAGCTCATGGGAGCTAATTGTAGCAGCTCATTGAAGCATCTTTCTTAAATTTTCAAAATAAACAGAAAACCCAATTTGATCTCGTTGATCATTACAGAGTATGAGTTATTGTTTAAAATCACATTTCTGGATAGAGTAGCTTAAACAGTTTTGTGCAAATAGGAAATTGAATTCGACGATAAGAATATAGGCGTGTCGAGGACACAAACCATAGTTTTGACATGAATACTCGGGCTTGATGTTGGACTGTGGAATGAAAGAAGCAGATATAAGCAGTTTGAACGATTGTTTATTGTGCATATTCAATAATTAGTTTAAAGTTTGTGCGATTAAAGTCAGTTTGATATTAATATTGAAGGATAATTTTATTGATTAAAGGCCTTTGATACTAGCGTAGTTCGGTAGCTTTCGAATGACACCATTAAAGCAGCTTCTAGTTCTGAAATCATAAGACAAAACAGTTGTAACTGTCCACTTTTCATGCATGCCTCCATTTCTTTCCGATTTTAAAGACATTCACGTCAAGAGCTTTACCTTTCATCTAATATTTTAAAAAAAATTTCATAAGTCAACATTCCATCGACTTGTTTAAACTACAGTTTTGCAGCTGTAGATTAGTATGCGACATTTTAATCTTAATATATATGAAATTCAAGGCACTTTGTCGGAAAAACAATTTACTCATTTCAGTGAACACCTACATAAGTGTATTTAATTTAATATGTTTTAGGAAATATGTCTAAAATAGTAAATTCCGCACTTTCCTCTTGGAGGGCGTTGAATCACCAATGCGATAGGTAGTTGAATTTACGTCGCACTAGACCAACACAACGGGCTATTGGCGATGGTACGGGGTCAATACCGAAGGGAACGATCGAGGACAACACCTCGTAATTTTGAACCACGGTTAGATGGCGAGTTCAACATCTGAGTTGGCCTCCCACTCTCCAAACTTCCACACCACGTCAACGTGAGGACACATGAGGTTATGGCGTATTTAACGTACACAAGCTCCCATGTACACGATGGTATTTGGATGGATCGAGTTCTTTCTACCATAACCAGCTCAGAACTTTCTGCCATAACTCAACGTATTTCTACCTCTGTGTGCTTCTATTCACTAAATTAAGAATAACACTTTTTTTGCCTCCTATTTTTTCTCACAGACCCCGTGATTTGAAATTGTCACAGAAAGTGAGGCGCAATGGGTTCTCATTTTCCAATACTTAAAAAAGAAGTGTGTCGCCGACGGGTTACCACTCCAAACCTGATCGGCTACCATCATCCAAATTTATCGCCAATTGGCGATGGGAATTATCGCCGAAAGTGAGACCGTGACGGGCTACCATATTCCAAACCTAAAAAAAGTGCAATGTAAAGGATTATCATTCCTAACTCCAGAAAGTGTGGCGCGCCGGATTACCATACTCGAAATCTAAAAAGGTTTACCACTCTAAGCCTTCGATGGGTTATTATATTCCACATTTAACGCCAATTAGCGATTGTAATTATCGCCAAAAATGAAGTGAAACAGATTACCCTATTCTAAATCTAAAAAAATGTGACGCGATGAGTTACCTTTATCATCTCTTATCATTTACCTCTAACTTTATCCAAACCTAAAAACAATGTGGCATGAAGGGTTACCACATTCCAAGCCTTCGATGTGTAACCATATTCCAAATTTATCTGCTATTAGTGATGGTACCTTGTTCTTGAGTCTAACCTAATCTTAAAATTAATACTCTTATGAAATATCCAATCGATGTAATCCATTTTTGCAGGGAATGTGTGAAGGACAAACCTAATTAGCATTATCCAATCAAAGTGGTCAAACGGTTTCTGATATGCAAATCAAGGCGTTACGTCATCTCCGACGGTGAATCAAACGCTTTGCTCAAAGTGAATACCTGAGTGAATTTCTGCAATACAGCGTTTGATTTCAGTGTGTAAGGACTCGAAACGGTTTGTTATGGCGAACAGTACATACACTTGCACCACTTGAACCAAGAATAGATATTGCAATGAAAACACGCCCCACTCAGATCATCATACACAATTTCCTACAGAGGTTGTTGTTACAACCTCAGTTCCCAGTGAATTCTTTAAATTCTTTTTATCCATAAATCTCAGCCCACCATACGCCCATAAATCTGCCTCGGATACGACTTGCACCATTCGTGTTCTCCAAGGGACGGATCATAACCAACCTAGAACTCGTATCGCTTTCTCAGCGTGCTTCTTTTATTAACCAAATTAAGAATAACACTTTTTTGTGCCTCCTTTTTTTCTTCTCTCTCAAGCCCCGTGATTTGAATTTGTCGCCGAAAGTGTGGCACGAGCCAAGTTGGAAGAGGAGCGCAAAAATCTGCATAATTGAAGTAGTTTTTTCATGCTCTTGTGGATGTGAGTGAAGTAGGAATTCTAACACATCTTGTGCTAAGAGAGGAAAATTTTGAATTATGAGCAGGATTGCTGGAGGAACAGTTGAAAGGGAGGGAGTAATAAATAAAAAATGGTGAAACATTCTTTGTGGAGTGAGCAATATTTCATTTTCTTTCAGATACACGCACTTTTCTGTGGAGGTACATTTGTTAAAATTGCATTCCATCCCCGATAACGCTTTTTGCATCTGCATTAAGGCAAATGTTATGTATACTTGCGTTGCGTTATTTTTACTATTTGTAATGTGAATGTGAATACATATTTCGGAAATTTTTTGTTTGCTTTTGATGCATTAGAAGGGGGTTTCGCTTCATTACAAAGTAGAATTCGCAAAGTAATATGAAAATAACGATATACATGTATATAGTATACGGTAGAAACTAAATGATTATTGCCTCAGATGGGATAGAGTACAGGAACTTTTGAGTTTCGGCCAGATAGAAATTTCAAAGCTCTATGGAACGAAGGGAAGATGGGATTCAAAAGTCTGGATATATTTCAGTTTGAATGAATCTGAAATATATCTCTTTGACATCTAATCTTTTAGTAACTACATTCTATCTGGATTGGTATAGTTTAGAAAATAAGAGAAATTTAAAGTTTACCCAAGTCTTTTTTACCACTGCAATTTAGGTATATGTTATTGGTAGAAGAGAGATAAATCATTTCATCTAAAATTTAAAAAGAAAGGGAAATACCTACTGCAAAGTGTTTTATCAAAAACTATCCTTAAAAAACAGAATAAACTATCAGTTCAAAAGCCCCTCCCCCAAAAAACCTCAATATTCAGAGTATGGAATTTAAGAGTGTAATAATTAATGTAAGAGACATTTTGTGCCAGAGATCGAATGAATGTATCCTTCAAAATCTGGTCTCTATGGAGGCATAAACATTACAAACATTCGGCGGCTTAGAGCAGGTATAACTACCTTCAGGATGTGTTTTTGATAGCTTAAAAAAAACTATCGAAAACAAATTCCTCAACATCATTCCGAGATGGATTCGAACTTAGTGGCTTCTCTCTCTCTCAAAACATCATTGCCCTTGATGAATGATTTTTGAACACGCTTATGTAAATTAAGAACAAAATATTGCAGATTTAAAAGTTTCCTTTATAATAATTATAAGGCGAACCCACAGAAAACGAATAATTATAGAATTATATAATATCGAAAATTCATCGCCGGGCACGTTTATTTGCAATTTAACATATTGCGTCTGTCTTTCGACCGTCCCTATTTTCCAACTGTTTGCAAATGCACACCAAGCACACCACTCAGGAATGACCCTGAGATTACTTCAGACTTAATCGTTTATATTTTTTCCACCAGTTGCTGTAACACTCCTAAGGCCAAAAAGTTAAAGGTATTCAAAATCGGAAAACCAAAATTCGGAACCAAAAGTATTCAAATTGGAAAAACAAAAAATCGGAACCGAAAGTAGAAAAAGTTCAAATCGGAAAATTTATATGTATTTATGTATATATATTTATATTTATATTTAAAATGTTTATTTGCAGATTTAGGAGCAGATATTTGTCCTGAGATTACTTCAGTCTTAATTGTGCAACTATAGTGTATATTCTCCACATCTAACTGCTGTACCATTCCTAAGGTAAAAAAAAAATTAAAAGTATTCAAATCGTAAAACCAAAAAAATTCGTAGTTGATAGTTAATTGAATTAACGTCATACTGGAGCAACACAATGGGCCATTGGGAACAGCCTCGTATTTTGGACCATGATCAGATGCCGAGGTCAACACCTGACCAAAAGATCGGAACCAAAAGTATTCAAATCGCAAAAGTTAGCGTCAGGTATGTTTATTTGCAGGAGATTTAGGAGCAGGCATTTGTCGCTGAGATTATGTCAAATTTAATCTTGCATCTATAGTGTATGTTCTCCACATCCAGTTACCGAAACACTCCTGAGGTCAAAAAGTTAAAAGTATTCGCTTTCGGGGTTACATATTTAATCACACTACAAAATTAATCAAAAGAGTCCGACAAAGCGCACTTGTAAGAAAGAAAAAGCAGTAGCTGAAAGCAATGTCTCTAACCATTACCGACACACTGATACCAATTGTTACGTTGTCCAAACAATTCCCCAAATGGCGACACACCATATCGATTGCAAAATATCCTGTCCACCGTCCCAAACGCATATCTTCAAGAGAAAGCAGCTTCGCGCTTTGATAATGCCACCGGTCACGCGACATCGCCGTGACGAAAGGAATGGAAAATGCGGACAGCTCTTCAGGATGGCCTAATGACCCGTCTGTGACAGGCTGTCACCGACAGGACAGCTCCAGTCAGCGGCGGACCACTCTATTGAGTGTCGTGTCGTCGCAGAAATCAGATCGGAAATGTTGCGTAAAGGTGTCTCCAGACAATGACAGAGTTTTCGACTGGGGTTAATCTCTGGAAGTCGCGGCGTTGCGGCTGTAACCTTAAAGTGACTTATTGTTTGGACCTTAAGGCTTTTGGAGGCCTTTAAGTCGTTTCTTTGAGGTCTAGGGTAGATGGCTTTATTGTTCATCCTGTTTCTTGAATGATAGTAATGAGTTTCACAGGATATTGCACTCATTGGGGATTGTTAGCATCACCAGACACGCAATGGGTCTTCCAGGGTTCTGTTCAAAGGGAAACTTTTGTTAATGATAGAATGGTTGATTGTCATTTTTTAAAGTTTTTTTAGCTTAAAAATATCAATTTTATTTTAAGAGAAAAAAATGACAAGGATTTTCAATGTTTACAAACAAACCCTGACGGAAAACGGAGATTTTGCTTCCGGTATCCAAAGGGGTTCAGTGGGTTTGTCCACTGAGCTAGCAACTTGTGAGTTGTTGGCGGTGCAGTCCTCTATGGATGTATTTATCTCTTCTGTGTCAGTAAAGCTTTTATTGTGTATATCCATTTACTTGACGTTGCTTGGGCCAACTTGGTCAAATATGGTTCTTGTATATCTCTTTATAAAACCCAACCAACCGTTACTCAAATGCTATCGCCTAAAACATGGGCCACTGTGAGTTAAAATACTTATTCTAAGCATTATTCTAGGGTATTTAACCCTTTCGCCCCGACTTTTGTATGATTAAAATTTAACTCTGAAAAGTAGTTTAATTTAGTAGTTTAGTAGTTTTTGCTCTTTTTGACGGACGACCGTACTTTCGCGTTCTTTTTGTGTTTGCTTTCTCCCTTCCAACATTTATTAGTTGCTCAGCTAAGGGGACCATGAATGATAATAGTGGTTCTGTTTTATGTTCCACATCACACTTCGTAATCCATGCATTCACAACAGAAATCATAACTAATTTTCAAAAAATCTTTTTCCACCATTTGTCTGATTTTCTGCCATGACCATAAAAAGTAGCCATTTTATCACAGCGGTCAACTACATTCATGTACATATTGTAGTGGGAAATGGCTTCTAGGCAATTAACGTCTAATTTTGTACCATCTTTTTGTTTCCGAACCACGGTCACTAATTCATCAGAATGAATGGGCTTGCTCAAAAACATAAGTCCGCCATGTGCAATCTGAAAGTATTGCCAGGTTTCTTTAGTCATATTTTTATTCCCTAGTTCCTTAAGAACACTAAAAACGTAAAAACCCATTCAAAAGTGGGATTTATTTACCCAATCTAATCTCTGGGACGTATATGCCCATTAGGCCCGAAAGGGTTAAAAGACCCTATCAATAGATTAATCTATAAAACAGACAAATTCTACAATGTTTACATCATTTCTAATTTTAATGCGCATGTTGCGGAGACAGTCACAACAATAATTCTGGTCAACTTCTAGGAAGCAAATCAGTTTTTACAACAATCCGCCAGAGCATGCAGGAATATTAAATAAACCCCACCAGCAAGATAGATCAACTCCACAGCAAATTTTCAAATGCCTATTCATAGCAAAGTTGGGTAAATAAAAAGCTTTATCAATAGACTAACTCTTATAAAATAGACAAATTTTATGGGAATTTAATTTAAAATGCAACTTAGCTTTCTCAGTCGAACTTATTTACCAAAGCCACACCGGTGTAAATGATTTCAATCAGCCATTACTTCAAGATTGTTGACAAACTTGACTACGGAAGCGTATGTTGTGGAGTCAGTCACAATAATTCTGCTCAATCTCTCGGAAAGAATTCAGAAGTTTTCACAATGACCAGTCAGATCATATAGGCATATCAAATAAACACCAACAAGATATATCACCAACTTCACTGCAAACTTTCAAATGCATAAAATAAATAAATCTCTAATTTCCATAATAAAGGTAGGTATAATTAGAAAGCTTTATCAATGGAACCTCTACAAAGCGACATCTACGTAAAAGATTTCAATCACTGTTACCTCAAGTCTAAATGCGTTGACCACGGAAGCAATTTGAATACGGATGCGTTTGTTGTGGAGTCAGAGTACAATAATTCCGCTCAACCTCTCGGAAGCAATTCAGAAGTTTTCACAAAGACCAGTCAGAGCATGCAGGAATATAAAATAAACATCACAATAAAATATACCACCAACTTCGCTTCAAATTTTAAATTGCTTATTCATTGCAAAGGGGGGGGGGGTATTTCAATTAACGTCACACTGGAGCAACACAACGGGCTATTGGTGACGGTCCGGGATCAATCCCAAGGGGAAAGATCCGAGGACAACACCACGTAATTTTGAACCACGGTCAGATGACAATCATTGCAAAGGAAGTTAATCAATTTGCAATCCTTATAAAACAGACACATTCTTTTATGTTAACACCGCTTATAATTAAAATGCAAGTTCAGCTTTCTCACGGTCAAATTTATTTACCAAAGCCATACAGGCGTGAATAATTTCAATCAGCTGTTACCTCAAGACAGTTGACAAACTTGACTACGGAAGCGTATGTTGTGGAGTCAGTCACAATAATTCTGCTCAATCTCTCGGAAAGAATTCAGAAGTTTTCACAATGACCAGTCAGATCATATAGGCATATCAAATAAACACCAACAAGATATATCACCAACTTCACTGCAAACTTTCAAATGCATAAAATAAATAAATCTCTCTAATTTCCATAATAAAGGTAGGTATAATTAGAAAGCTTTATCAATGGAACCTCTACAAAGCGACATCTACGTAAAAGATTTCAATCACTGTTACCTCAAGTCTAAATGCGTTGACCACGGAAGCAATTTGAATACGGATGCGTTTGTTGTGGAGTCAGAGTACAATAATTCCGCTCAACCTCTCGGAAGCAATTCAGAAGTTTTCACAAAGACCAGTCAGAGCATGCAGGAATATAAAATAAACATCACAATAAAATATACCACCAACTTCGCTTCAAATTTTAAATTGCTTATTCATTGCAAAGGAAGTTAATCAATTTGCAATCCTTATAAAACAGACACATTCTTTTATGTTAACACCGCTTATAATTAAAATGCAAGTTCAGCTTTCTCACGGTCAAATTTATTTACCAAAGCCATACAGGCGTGAATAATTTCAATCACAGCTGTTACCTCAAGACTGTTGACAAACTTGACTACGGAAGTTTATGTTGTGGAGTGAGTCACAATAATTCTGCTCAATCTCTCGGAAAGAATTCAGAAGTTTTCACAATGACCAGTCAGATCATATAGGCATATCAAATAAACACCAACAAGATATATCACCAACTTCACTGCAAACTTTCAAATGCATAAAATAAATAAATCTCTCTAATTTCCATAATAAAGGTAGGTATAATTAGAAAGCTTTATCAATGGAATCTCTATAAAGCGACATCTACGTAAAAGATTTCAATCACTGTTACCTCAAGTCTAAATGCGTTGACCACGGAAGCAATTTGAATACGGATGCGTATGTTGTGGAGTCAGAGTACAATAATTCCGCTCAACCTCTCGGAAGCAATTCAGAAGTTTTCACAAAGACCAGCCAGATCATATAGGCATATCAAATAAACACCAACAAGATATATCACCAACTTCACTGCAAACTTTCAAATGCATAAAATAAATAAATCTCTCTAATTTCCATAATAAAGGTAGGTATAATTAGAAAGCTTTATCAATGGAATCTCTACAAAGCGACATCTACGTAAAAGATTTCAATCACTGTTACCTCAAGTCTAAATGCGTTGACCACGGAAGCAATTTGAATACGGATGCGTATGTTGTGGAGTCAGAGTACAATAATTCCGCTCAACCTCTCGGAAGCAATTCAGAAGTTTTCACAAAGACCAGCCAGATCATATAGGCATATCAAATAAACACCAACAAGATATATCACCAACTTCACTGCAAACTTTCAAATGCATAAAATAAATAAATCTCTCTAATTTCCATAATAAAGGTAGGTATAATTAGAAAGCTTTATCAATGGAATCTCTACAAAGCGACATCTACGTAAAAGATTTCAATCACTGTTACCTCAAGTCTAAATGCGTTGACCAAGGAAGCAATTTGAATACGGATGCGTATGTTGTGGAGTCAGAGTACAATAATTCCGCTCAACCTCTCGGAAGCAATTCAGAAGTTTTCACAAAGACCAGCCAGAGCATGCAGGAATATAAAATAAACATCACAATAAAATATACCACCAACTTCGCTTCAAATTTTAAATTGCTTTTTCATTGCAAAGGTAGTTAATCAATTTGTAATCCTTATAAAACAGACACATTCTATTATATTAACACCGCTTATAATTAAAATGCAAGTTCAGCTTTCTCACGGTCAAATTTATTTACCAAAGCCATACAGGCGTGAATAATTTCAATCAGCTGTTACCTCAAGACTGTTGACAAACTTGACTACGGAAGCGTATGTTGTGGAGTCAGAGTCACAACAATTCTGCTCAACCTCTCGGAAGCAATCCAGAAGTTTTCGCAAGGACCCACCAGAGCATGCAGGAATATCAAATAAACAAGATATATCACCAACTTCGCTGCCCAGCCCTACATTAACCCATTCATCTCCGGGGCCACAATCAGTTGGGGACCCCATTTGCGGCCTCCCATCTCCATCCTGCGTATTCGGCTATCAATTGTACACGCGCACTGGTGCAGTAAATTTTCGCCAACTTTGCGATGCACGTACGTAAACATGCAGCCAGTGAATGAGGAAGAAAAAAGTATCCAGTGCGATATGACACTTTTTTCTTTCCCAATTGATAGGGCCTCCCGTGGCAATAAAAAATATCTCCGGCTCTACCCCTCGCTTATCGTAGGAGTGCATTAATCATTTGTGCATTATTCAGAGTCTAGGGTTGGTTTGGTCTGGAAGCCATGGGTGACGTTGGATGCCTGATTGTTGTACTATCGGGATTACCGTTGTGAGGCGCTTTTTTGTGTATTTTTTTCACGGGGGAAAGTTTTACTTTTTGACCCAGCTTCGGGTGTGGGACTATCTTCAAAGTGCCTAGCTGTAGGGAGCTTGAATTAATTGGGGTAAATATTTAAAGAGTGCCTACTGGCGTGAGGTGGATAACAAACAGGGTTTTCTAGCTTTGAGAAGCATTGGTATAACTCCCACGTCAGTAGCGTTCGCATTTATTTTTTAGTTGTCTTTTGTTAATTGAGGATTTTATGAATTTTGAACGAATCTATGCCACATTTGTTTCAGTGAATAAATACTGAGTTGGTTGGATTTCGTGGTACAGAGGTCATATTTGGCTAAGCTGTGCCAAACAACATCAAGTAGTACATACACACACAAGGAAAGTTTTTACTGTCACAGAAAGAGAAAACAGACTCGGTGTGCGTTACAGAAATTGAATCTAACCCATCTACAGTTCACAGGTTCCTTGCGTGGTGGAAAACCCAATGAGTTGTTTATCTGTTTCATGGCTAAGATATCAATAAATATTTTGCTAACTACTTGACCTGATCGATTAAACAGAGATGATATAACACGGCATATATTTTAAAACAAAAGCTTCGATTGTAGAATTTGAAAAAAAACTTAAAATCTAGTTCAGACGTCCATATTGCGCAATTATTTGAATGAAATAAAGCGTAAATACAGTTTAGCGTGTATAAATGTTTGAGTACTTTCTGTTGAATAAAACCGAACTCATTAAATGGTTAAATCCTTTTACTAATTTAGCAATCAACTAAATCTTAAGCTCTTTACTGGAAAAATTAAAAGTTCAACAATATTTAACGAATTTTATGCTGTAGCAAGAAAATCCAATTTACATCAACTTGTCAATTTAAAAAAATTGTTACATTTTATGCTCCATTACTTTCTTATAATAAAAAACTGTGTTTAAAATTTTGTTTAGAAACGAGAATAAAAATTAAATAAAAATATTATTCCATGTATTATTCCGCATCATTTGCCTGTAAATATTTTCATGTGAGGATTTCTTCGTCTTAGACGTTAACTGGATAGACGTTGCCATGGACGTTAACTTTACCAAGTTAACGTCCATGGCAAGTCACAAGTCAGTAAACAAATCGAGTTTGTTTGCAATTCCAACTCTTTTCTCAGGGACTAATGCAAGCAAATGTGGATCAAGAGTTTGACCAGCTGGACGTTCACTCACCAGCCCACAAAAGAACCAAAAAGCCAAAATCATCCTCACAAAAGAGGGTCCCCAAAAGGAACTATTAAGCAAGAAGAAAGGACCCTATTCTGGAAGAAAAGCGAGCAGGTTGTTTGGGAGAGGGCAGAAAGCGGAGCTCTCGAGTGAGAGGTCGAACACTCGAGACAAGAATCGGAAAAACTCGAGTTGGAAGAAGGGCGTTGGGCTTGTCTGACAGAAGTGACAGGCCGTTTTGACGAGGCAGTCGATAAGATTCCTCGAAACTGAGAGAACCGAAGGAAGGGCAGACGGATGCGAGCGGAGATTGTCGGAGAGATAGACGCTTTGCGAGGTCTGACCATCTGCAGTGGAAGTAATGTGGTCTTGGAAAACATAATTGTACGCCCGAATGAATGGAAGTGTCTCGAAAGATATGAAACATGACTCGTGCGTATTTATAGCTGGATAAAAACCGGGCACAGACATTCAGTGAATAATTTCGGAGGGCCCAATCTTCTCTCCCCGGTTTCCTATTTTAAAAGGTCTTAATCCTCCAAGTGGTTCCGACGAGATATCTCGTCCATCAAGATCTGTCAAATTTTGCTAATGCCGAGATCTATCGTCATCAAGATATTGCCGATTTTTTTTTATGATGAAGAGATCGAAATCTGGTCAGTTTTTTCTACTGATGAGATACCTCGATAATCAAGATCTGGTCAGTTTTGTTCTAATGACGAGATATCTCGTCGAGACAACCACTAGGAAGGTTAATGCTAAATGAATATTATGTTAAATGATTATTTGTTGGTTTTCAGAGATATCTACGTGCATTTTGGCCGTGGTAGCCCAGTTGGAAAATTAACGGATTAGCAACTGGAGGGTTGCGAGTTCGAATTCAACCAAAGACCGTCGTGTATAAAGGGGCCCTTGTACGTTAAATCTGTTCTGGCCTCAAATATCCTCATGTTGGCATGGTGTGGAAGTTTGGAGCGTAGGGTGCCAGCTCAGATGTTATAAGACCGTGGTTCAAAATTAAGTGGTGTTGTACTTGGATCTTTCCTTTCGAGTTTGATCCCAGACAGTCGCCAATAGCCCATTGTGTTGCTCCAGTGCAACGTCAATTAAAATACTTTCGTGTTGATTGATCCGTTACTTATACGTGCATTTTATGTATCGTCGGCTTTGAACAGAAACTCGGGCAAAAATGTTTGTTATTGTACACGTAAACTTTTGACCCAAAGAATATTAGTTTTAGGTAAAAACAAATGATAATAAGCATTTTAATAGTAATATACATCTTTTAAACATAACAATATGACAATGTATTTCTCATCATCATTAATATAATCATTTACTGGTTTAATCTTCGAACCGCTGTAGCCCGGTTCGAAGATTAGCGGATTAGCAACCGGAGGGTTGCGAGTTCGAAACTCGGTCCAATCAAAGACCGTTATGTACGTGGGTGATGGTGTATGTTAAATCTGTCCTGGCCTCAAATGTCCTCACGTTTGCATGGTGTGGAAGTTTGAAGAGTAGCGTGCAAGCTCAGGTGTGAACCTGATCATCTGCTCGTGGCTCAAAATTGAGAGGTGTTGTCCTCGATCTTTCCCTTCGAGATTGTTCACAAACCGTTGCCAATTGCTGGTTGTATTGCTCCAGTGCGACACTAATTCAGCTACCTACCTTCTCCTTCGGATACAAATAGTTCTATCCAAATATATGAAGCAATATGTGAATAAAAATGTAAATTCAGAATTTAAAAAAATTCAATGTCATGATTTTTGCAATGCATTAACATTGGAATTAGATTTACGTCTCTTGAATGTTTAAAGTAATTTTTGATAACATTGAATATATGCTCTCAAAACTGAATTTTACGGGGTTTTCGATTCCTTTCTTGGTTATATTATGGCACAAGGGCCATATTTAGCCAAATTGCACACCAAGTAAATGCAGTTGGCCAAGTAAACGGACACACAGCGAAAGTTTTACTGATGTAGATACGATAAAAACATCCAGGGTGGAATCGAACCAGCACCGGCTACAAGTCGCAGGCTGCTAGCGCCGTGGATAAATCCACTGAGCCACGACGACCCGAATTTTACGGAGGAGCTAAAAGACTGGAAATTTTTAAGCATATCTGATTTCTGAATTTGAAATTTGTAGAATTCCTTTAGTTTAAGAAAACAACCTTATCACGGGCAGAAACAATTTTCAAAAAGTATTTATATGCTTTATTCTCATTCCAATTGCAACAAAAAATATCGAGAAAATGGATGGTCTGGTTCTTCTACAGATTTTATACGGCCCATCTACTATTTCCATTAATTAAAAATTAAAGTAAATTAAAAATGTACAAATAAAAAAATTCAAATGCCTAAAAAATTGCAATTTAACTAAAATTATTAACAATTAAACCAATAATTGATTTAAAATAATTATAAACCTGAATGAGAAATAAAAGAAATAATTCAATTGAAAGTTTATGTAAATTTTGAAGACATTGGTGGTTAAGAGATTTTCAATGCTGTTTTGAAAGCCAGTCGAACCATCTGAAAGTTATAATTAGACGGAAGGCAATGTCTTAAAACACAAAGGCTGATAAAATTGCCGTCAATTTTTTTTCGAGTTTGTGTTCAATTTTAGGAGCGTCTAAGAAAATCGAAGATAAATCAATCATCAAATTTTCTGTGCGTCACAAAAAAATTCTTTTAATAAAATCAGCAGATGAACCTATCGTGAATACACAAAAACCTGAAATTTCCAGGCATTAACACTTTGGGGTTAGGGTGTTAAAAACTGTCCTACCTTTTGCTTAGCTTTTTATGCATGGTGGGATATTTTTAAACCACCTCAAAAAGCTGAAATTATTCAGTCATGCAGTTTAATATTTTATTTAAAGTTTTACATTGAGTTGGCAATGCTATGAACTAATGCTAAATGTGTAAATAATTGAAAACAAAGATTTACACCTGTCGAAACGCATAATTAAGTTGTTGATATTGTGATTGAGGTTGGCGAATTGTGTGGTGCAGTGAATTTTTGTCTTTCATAACGGTAAATGATTTTTTCCATAAAAATGTTACGAATGAATAAATCGTTTTATAAAAAAACATGTTATTTGATGTTTTATACTAATTTTGAAGTTGAATAAGTGAATAAACAATTCTGTGCAAATTGGTTTTTTCTTTAAAATCGTGTGCCTCAGAATTAAAACAGTGATTGCCTATTGTCTCAACGCCAAAATCAGACTCCAAACGCCAAAGTCTGCAAAACCTAAGTAAAAGAAAAGTTCACCACAATCTCACGTATCCATCGAGCACCGGTCGATTACCAGGTGCTGCAGCAAAGTACCCCTAATCGAATCGCCTCAAAATGAGCCTTGTTAACTTTTTTCCTCATCCCTTCTTCCCCTTTATACGCACCCACCAAACGATACCTTTGTGGATGTGAAGTGAAGCATAGTCCCTATTAGTCATCAGCCAACAATTTAAGACCGATCGCAGTTAATGAAATCAACCCTACGGGCCCGAAGTACCTTGATGCAATTTGGTGGAGGAGGAGTCGGACAGGACGAAGTACCTTTCCTCTCTCAACCAAAGAGAGGGAAAGATTAGAGCAGAGGATTTCATATACGCAGATGGGGAAAGTTGAGGATCGTCCAAAACGTTTCGTGCAGGATACGGGATTTGGGATCTTTTAAAATGATTATATGTGAAGCTGAAACTGTAATGAGATTTTGACTGCTCTCTCGATTTTTCTGATGTTTTATTTTGGATGTAGAATGGTTTGAAGTCTTTATTCTTTAACAATAAATACCCCATATTCATAGTCGTCTAGTAAAAAACTATTATTTTAATTTCATTTCTTTCAAGTGGTGCTGAACGGGACACGCAAAATACCTTTTCTCTCTCAACCAAAAAGAGACAGATTAAAACAGAGGATTTCATATATGCAGATGGGGAAAGTTGAGGATCGTCCAAAGCGTTTTGTGTATGACTCTGGATTCTTTTATGGTGGAGTAGGAAAGATACTGTAAGAGTTGGAAAAGGAGATTTGAGTGACAATTTGACTGTCACCACCGTTTAAGCTTATGCATTCGAATTTTTGGATATTCTATTTTAGTAGAATGGTTTGAAGTCTATTCTTTAACCAAGTCGTAATACAAAACTTTCTTTTAATTTAAATGCTTTAATTTGAAGTTGAACAGGAAGAAATACCTCTTCTCTCTTCCAACCAAAGAGAGGGAAATATTAAAGCAAAGGATTTCATATACTCAGATTTTGAAGATTGTCCAAAATGTTTTGGTGCAGGACACGGGATTTGGGATCTTTTAAAATAAGTTGGAATGGTCAGTCAAGAAATAAGATTTGTATGAAAACTTGACAGTCACTGCCGGATGAGGCTATGTAATCGAATTTTCAGAATTTTTTCAGTGTTTTAAATGAGGGGCAATACTTAGAAAATCCCTGACGTTACATGGGCGTCTGACATATAAAGGATCCATATTTCTTTCCAAGTAGCCTGCATCTAATTTTATAAGAAATTTGTCACAATGGCATTGTCGACATTGTTACAAACTAATTGTTGGCTGTGGTACCTCTTGATTCTGGTCAACTTTCTAACATATCTACACGTTTTCTTATAATTTTTTTATTGTTTTTTAAATTAAAATTTCTCAACAGTGACGTAGCCGGAGAGGGAGGCTCTGGTGGCCCGAGCTCTCTCAGAAGTGTTGTTTTGATTTTAAAAATATCTACGAATAAAATACTATAAATGAAGGAAATACATTTTATTTGCGATTAAATATTTATCATAATTTTCTGTGTGATAGTTTGATTCAGTATATAATTAAATAATTACATATTGAATTAATTATTTACTATAATAACTGTTAAAATAAGTGAATTAGTTACGTTCGGACTTTGGAGGTTCGAGCTCTCTCCTGTGCTATTCTTTTAAAAATATATTTACGAATAAAATATTATAAATGATAAAATATTTATTTTGTGAATAAATATTTGTTATATAATGTAATAGTTTAATTCCGAATTAATTGCTCAGTGACAGCAATTTTTATAGACATTATTTTCTCGGCGTAGACTCACCAATTTTCTCGTACATCTTCGTTTCGTATAAATCTTCCAACAGTGATACGAAAGTAAAAAGTGAATTTACGAAAACAAGGCTTGAATTAATTGCTTATTGGTATATAATGTTATTGACAAAAATTTGCGAAACAATCATTGTATCATTTTTATACTTAAAGTAATGAAATTGTGTCACTTTTTATACGCTTACAATAATCATTTTTTAATTAGCAAAAGTAGCTTAAAAAGACTTTTTTAAATATGAAGATGGTACCCTGCCGTTTAACTGATATATAGTGGTCATAGAGTTTTTTACAACCCAATAGGTCTTGGATGCATACTGACGTTGGTGATTGTCCTTGTTAGGAGTAAAGACTACTATTAAAGGAACACCCACTGGGTGTTCCTTTAATAGTAATTCATTTCATTTTCTCTAGTGCCGAGTTCCATAGATGCAGTGATCGCGTATTAAAAATGATACCCTTGCGTAAAAAAATCAGTGTTTATATTTGGGCCGCTTCTTAAATAAAATCCTGGCTGCTACCGTTTCTCTTCCGAATAACAAAACATTTATGGATATGTGATAAGGGAAAATGCAGAAAAGCCCTGATCAAGGTATAATGGAAATTATCTATAGAAATTAGCAATTAAGATGGTAAAAGCATGGTATTGAATTTCCGTCCGATATTGTATCAATGTTTTTTTATTTGGGGGGTTCGGTTGAAATTTTTAGTCGACTCAAAACTAGTAAAACACCTCTACGATAAATTGCTAATTTTAAAATTAAAAACTAAATCTTTACTTTTTGAATTATAAATAATTTATTTAACTACGACATAAAATCTATAAGCGTGTTTGTTTTTCATAGATTTTGACCACTTAAATGCAGTTTCCATTCCAAAATGTCTATATAAATTGAGCGCCTAAGAATTGCTATGCGTCTGCGAGATATCTCGTCATCGAAAGAAAACTTACTAGACTTTGATCTCGTCATCATAAAAAAAAATCGGTGATATCTTGATGACAAGAAGCCTCGTCATTAGCAAAATTGATCAGATCTTGATGGACGAGATATCTCGTCAAAACCAATTGGAGTGTTAAACGTGTTTCAAGTTCATCTTAGACAAAGGGAACAGGTCTGCTTGTTCCATTCAAGACCCATAAACTCACTTTCCCATGCATCTATTCCGCAAAGCTTTATTATTGCATAAAAATAAGGACAAAATTCATACCTCTCCCGCGATATGACAACCACCGAAAAAGTACCCGAAATCCAACGACCTTTAAGGCAAATCAGCCATACATGAAACCTACGAATACTGTAATTCAATTTCGGTCCGATCCACGTCGGAAGGCTTCGAGGGGGCCCTCTTTTGTCCCGTGCTGAGTTTAATAGAGCACGATCGAGGGCCTCTGAGACCCCCAGTGGGGATCCCCATAGAACACCTCCCTACGAGGCCCATAGTTCAAATTTCGCACAGAAGTGAAGTTCAATTTCCAGAGTTTCCTACCAGCTATTGTGTCCCACATTATTAGGCTTTCGTTGATTTATTCCGGGTACGGGGTGCTATATTTGGCAAAGCTATCGCCCGGCTATTGTGCAGTTTCTGCGTCTACTTGGACATGCGTGTGACACATGGCTTTGGACTGTCGCTTTGGTTTAATTGTTGCTGCAGTATGTGACGCACTGGCACACAAAAGACAGAGTTGCAGTAAATGAGATATGTTGAGCTGGGCCACGTTCAACCTTCCGAGTGTTTCGATGAGACATCTCGTCTAAGATCAGGTCAATTTTGCTAAGGATGAGATGCCTCGTCGAGACAAAACTGCCCTATTAATCCAAGCGGGAATGAAGTAGGAAAAGCCAATCGTCCCTTGTGCCCAGAACTGGCGAGTTTTGAACAGGTGTTTGCAACAGAGGGTGGCCACTATAGGGCAGTTTCCGAAGTGAAGGTAAACCACCAGGTTTAAAGAACTAACCAAATGTGCATAAATTCCTCTTATTGCAATCGAAAAAGGAACTAAAAGTACAGGCGTTTACATATAAAAATGAGCTAACTAAAAATTTATTACTGGACAGTTTTGGAGAACACATTGAAAGTCTTTCGACCACCCCAATTTTTTCTGACGACGTGCAAGTGAACTCCTAAGAACGGCCCTGATTAGTTATTGCAATAGCTACTTCACAACTTGCAATACTTCATAATTGGATCCCCATGTACCCCTCTTCTGGCACCCGGAGACCCCTCTTCTCAATCCGGAGGGGTCCATATTGGAATCATACTTCAGGGGGGTAGTAATTTGAGGTGAATAAAACGCCTAACCAAGCTAACAATAAATGTGGGGGCATTATTTTTGAATTCAGAAGATTTACTTTGAAGTTCGATTACAATTTGACCTGAGACTAGTTTTGAAGTGACTATTCCAAAAGGAATAAAAGCTGTATTGAAGGGGGGAAAGGTGGATCAACTCCTTATTAATGAAGAATATATACTGCGACGCGCTGTCAACTGATCTTATCTATATCAGAACGAGAACTTGATACTTTATACAAAACAGATATGCTCAGAAACGAGCGCGTGTGCATTCTAGATGCGATGGTCTGGTTCAATTGATATTCTGGTTCACCAGAGCATCCCCCAGTTGGAGAGTGAACAGTAGAAAATGAAAATAAAAAACCAGCAATAAGAATAAACATTCTGATTTTCTTGACATTAAAGTAGACGATAGAAATAGTTACATTCGGTACTTTAAAAGAAAATGGCCATTTTTGTCCTTGTGTGTGGTGGTGTTTTTCCGTCGAAATATAAATTTTTATATGAAAGTTGAAGTTTCTCTTATTCGTCACCAAACAACAAAGCCTGCATATAGATTGTTTTCAATGCTTGCTAAATTGTCCAATTCTACCTCTGTAAATAAAAGGAAACTTTTGTAAATGAAATAAAAATAATGAATAAATATTTGTTGGTTAAAGCAAAGGTGTATTTTTTTCCTGGTGCAAGGGGGGCAGATCTAGCCAAGTTACGAAAAGAATTTTTTCTTCTGGCACGCAAATGGTTGGTTGGCTTTGGGGTTTTTATGGCGCAAGGGCCATATTTGGCCATGCTGCGCCAGACACAAAACATGCAATGTCAAGTAATAGACACCCACGCAATGAAAGTTTTACTGATACAGAAGAGAGAAATACACCCAGGGAGGAATGCATCTAACAAGGCACGTAAATGGACATTCTATTAAGAAAGGAAAGGTTTTATTGATAAAGAGGGAGAAAAAAACCATCCACGGAACACAGGAATCGAAACTGCACCACGTAAACAGGTCACAGGCTTTAGCATAGGGGCAAACCCATTGAACCACTGGTTTTTAAGTAAGGCAAAAATGTTTTTAAAGATATGGTACATGACTTTTATTTAAGACATAAATAGAATATTTTAATTTTGGTCTGGAAGGGAGTTTAAGCTCCCTTCCTAGGTGGGCTCATTTTGCAGACTAGATACAAAAAATGTAATTCAAACTGTAATATAGAAAGAATGGAAAAAAACTTTTGAGCGTCACACAACCGTTCTGTACAAGATTTCAATAATGGATGTCTAGATTATAATTCTTAGTTCCTTTCACAGTATACGGAATTCGGATGAGTCTTTGTAGTCTTCAATTTCATTAGAGTGAATTTCATTCACTACACTCGAAATGTCAGAAATAAGAATCAGTTATTGAAGCTTGTTTTATTGCGTAGTTGGATGTCGAAGTGAACGCAAAAGAGACTTATCTTGGAGTGCCTTTCAGCGTCACATAGTTGTGACAGTTTCATCATTACCAAGTATGCTTTCCCAGTTTTAATCGTTGCTGGTTTGAATACCTGTATGTATCCAGTTTGAATACATATATCCAAAGTAGGAACGTTGCATAAGGAAGTCATGCATACGTTGAAGACAAAGCGAAGAATGACAAAGAGAGTTTCTGACATATATTCTTCGCTTTGTTTTCACAAGAAATGTTTTGATTTGGAGTACAGTCGGACTGAATAGAAAGTGGGGTTTATCTGAATCTTAAAGGGGATACACCACATGTTAGGCAAAGAGCACCTGGCCGCACGAAGTGCCAAGCGAAAACTCATGACAGGTGATGGGACATTTTTTGGAGATTTTTCCAAAGCATAATTCGGTGGATACGTAGGAACTGATAATTCGAGAACAGCTAAATTAAATTTTATCTTATGCACATAATAAAAAATATTATTTCCAAATAGGAATATAAAATTGACTTGCTAATGTAACATTTTTTATTTCTGTTTTTCTTACCAATCATACTTCCGTGTCTTACAATTCACTGACGTGTAAAAGAATGCTTTCTAAATTGTGGTCGATGTTATACGACATTGAACTACAAATGACAAAATTTTGAAGGAAACTAGCAAATTTGCTAAGTGCAAACCATTTTTTTTTCGAAATCTGCAAATAATGAAATAATTTTCACGATTGAAATAAATCTCACTATTCACTAATGAAACAAACCTTTTCCCAAAGGAAATAGATCTCACTAATCGATAATAAAAGACCTTTTCGCATATGAAATAGATTTCGCTATTAACTAATGAAACAGACCTATTCGCTAATGAAACAACCCTATTCACTAATGAAAAAGACCTATTCACTAATGAAACAGACCTATTCACTAATGAAACAGAGCGTCAATCTGTTTCACCAATGAAACAAGTTGACGAGTACAATGGTCATTATCACCAAATGATAAACTAATATACAAATAGAAATTTTATTCGGTTTGGTTTGCCTCTCAATGGTCAATATTTTGCTGCAAGAGAGCTAATTCGACCTGGACCTAAGGTTTAAAATGAAACTTAATTTGGATGGTTACTTTTATTTCAAAGACCTTTGTGCCAAAGCCCATATCAATATCAACAAAAACTGTTTGTAAGGCTTCGGAGCATGGTCCAAAAAAGTTCGCCCGACCAGACTCCTCTTACAAACCAACCCAAACAGCTGCGGAGGATGTTAGCAGTTTATAACACTGATCGTTTCTCTGTTGGACAGTAATAACTTCGCCAAATACAACCAGCCCAAAGAAACCTTTACAGTGCAACCCTGAAAATTGCTTCCCATCTTTATAGAGAAGCCGCAATATGCGGCCTAGGGGGGTTGGCCCAGGCCCTCCAAACGGTAACCTCACCTGCCTATACCTACCTACCCATAAACCTCCCATATTATTCCAAACTTTCATTCAGCCCTCTGTAAACACTGGAGCAGCCGGAATGCCTGTGTATTCAGAAGGGTAAGAAGATTAGAAAGGGAAAAAAAAGTCGGCTTCCACGGGGTAAGCAAATGTTTTTTTCGTTTCTTTTCCCCGGCCATGTTGCTTTTCCAGATCTCGCTGTTTACCAGGGGGTTTCGGAAGACGCTGGTAGCTAAACTGTTTGGTTTTGCTTTACAAAGAGAAGAGATTAGATGCATTTGTATATATGAGACGACAAGTAGTTGGGAAATCAAAGCGGGGTTGTGTGCAGAAAGAGGGGTAAAAGCGGAAGAGAGTAAAGGCGGTCTGCGACTGGAAATTACATTCACGAAAAGGGGGTTTCTTAAATAAATGTATAAGAAGGAAGCTGCAATGGAAAATGGCTAAATCGA
This sequence comes from Meta bourneti, assembly GCA_933210815.1. Taxonomy (NCBI): domain Eukaryota; kingdom Metazoa; phylum Arthropoda; class Arachnida; order Araneae; family Tetragnathidae; genus Meta; species Meta bourneti. Next base: position 68,076,149 of record OW119930.1, on the reverse strand, counting down.
AAGAAATGCAGCTTTGACTGAAGGGAGGGGGGTTAATGGAGGGTCATCCAGGGGAAACTTTTGTTCGGAGGGCACGAGTCCCTTCTGAATGGAATCATATTTAGCAAACCTTCCATCCACTTATTCTAAGGGGCTTACGGAAAAATGCTTTGTAAAAACTAAAATAACATGAACAATTATTTGTACTAGCGTGGCCAGAATTGTATTTCAGAGGGGGCAGAAAGTTAAAAGTAGTAAGTCGAGATTAATGATGCTTTCAGATTTTTAAAACGGTCTTTTTATGCTGTTTTTGGGGCTCATAAGAAGTGACACACCTCGAAAGTAGAGCACCGAATAACCGGGCAAAAGATCGAAAGCAAAAAAGTATGATGTAGCTTTAGACGAGTTGGTTTAATTTTCAACTTTATAAGTCAATTAGATTCGTCGTTGTCTATTCCCCAAAGACAATAAAATACGAATCATTTTTTAGCCCCAAGTTAGAAAAGAGCCAAAAGGCGCAATCACCCCCACTTTGCCAACTGGATCGTGCAAGCGCTGTCTTAGAGCCTGTCTCTTACAAAGGCGGGGAAACTAGAGAGGTAGTTGAATTTACATTGCACTAGAGCAACACAATGGGCTATTAGCGACGATCCAGGATCCAAGGGAAAGATCCGAGGACATCTCGTATTTTTGAATCCCGCTCAGATGACGAAAGAGAGAGAACACATAGACCTTCTAATGAAATACGAGGAGTGTTCAAATGAAAAGGTACGAAACGTCGTAAAAACCAAACCGGTTGAAATTTGAATATGCCGCTTTGGGATAACGTAGTGAGACATCTAAGGAAGCGAATGCACGAGTACCGGCGTGGTTGTGCGCATGCGCCCGCACATGACGCAGAAGAGAAGCATGCAGTTGTGTGTTCCGTCCAACTGACGCGGCAGTGCGTGTGAGGACATCATGGCGTTCACATTGCAAAATTCGAGAATTGAGGAGCAGCGAGGTGTTATCAGATTTCTGATTGCGGAAGGTGTTAAACCGGTAGGTGAGACACTCCGTAGTCTACGCAAGTCCATCAAGAGCAAACGGCCTGGGCTGCTCACGGAGGGAGTGATTCTGCTCCACGATGACGCGCGTCCACACGTCTCCAGGGTCACACAAAGTGTGCTGGCCAAGTTCAAGAAGGAAGCAGCTTGAGCATCCGCCCTGCAGCCCGGACATATCGCCCTACAACTTCCATCTGTTTTGTCCGCTAAAAAACATCTCAAAGGGAAGCGCTTCAACTCGGACGACGAACTGAAGGACACAGTGGAGGACTGGCTCTTGTCACAGCCACAGGAATTCTGGGAACAGGGAATCCTTCGGCTCGTGAAACAGTAGGATAGTTGTGCTCAGTCCTCTGGTGATTACTTTTGAATAAAGACTTCAATTATACCCACAGTGTCGTTTCGTACCTTTTCATTTGAACACCCCTAGTAATAATCAAAATTACGTGATATTCTCCTCGGATCTTTCCCTTGGGGATTGATCCCAGATCGTCGACAATAGGCCGTTGTGTTGCTCTAGTGTGACGTTAATTCACTATCTACTAAATCGATTCATAAGACCACGTGACGTACCCTTTTGAGATTTTTCGTCAGCGACTTCACCCAAATGCTACGTCTATTTCATTAGAATGTTGATGAGAGAACAGGGAGAGAATGATAGACCATGAGCAAGGACCATTGCACATATCATCTGGACAGGATGCTGGCCTGAGTAGGAAGTATAGGGTATGCGGAGAAGAGTCTGATGAAGGAACCCATTGTGCATGACCAACGCCATTAACCAATCATAATAAGAAACCTTTAGAAACAGAAAGGATGAGGCACCAGCAGTCCCTGATCAGCTTTTTTCAAATAGCATTAAGCAAATGCCTAAAATGATTTCTGACAATCCATCATTTTCTTTTGTATCCCTCGCTAAATTGATACGATACGTAAAAACGTAAGATAGTTCTTTCAACGCACAAATATATACTCACAGATCAGACCACGTGCTCTTCTGCATTCATTCGTTTCTGCATTCATTTTGTATCACTTGCTAGATTGATACAATGCGTAAAAACGTAAGATAGTTCTTTCAACGCACAAATATATACTCACAGATCAGACCACGTGCTCTTCTGCATTCATTTTGTATCACTTGCTAGATTGATACAATGCGTAAAAACGTAAGACGTTCTTTCAACTCATAAAAAAACAATATATTCGCAGATGAGACCACGTGCTCTTCTACATTCATTTTGTATGCATTCATTTCTGCATTTATTTTGTATCATTTTCTAGATTGATACGATACTTAAAAACATAAGACAGTTGTTCTTTCAACGCATAAAAAACAATATACTCACAGATGAGACCACGTGCTCTTCTGCATCAACAGTTCGACACCTTCCCACGTCGATCAAAAGGTTGGTATGGTCGTGTTTCGTTAGAACCCTGAAGTTTATGACCAATTTTTGTCAATTCTTTAAATTATTTCCCCCATTAAATTACTTCTTTTCAATTCTGATCACCATTAATGATGCGATAGGACCTCTAATTATGTCACTATTAAAGTAATTTCTGTTTCTATTCTCATTCAATCTTCTAAAATTTAGCTTTACTTTATCTCATTTATATTTAATGTTAATTCTCTTCTTTCAATGGTATTCAGTAGTACAGCAGATAAATCCTGATCCGAAATTGATCACCTAAACCTAAGCACTCTCGGGGGCGGACAGTAGTTGGGAAAGTCACCCCATGACTATCCTTCGATTCGACGAATGCTTTTTAGTTTTATACCATCTGGTTTTTAAGTTTATTAACCCTCCAAGTGATTTCGACAAGATATATCATCCGTCAAGATCTGACCAATTTTGCTAATGACGAGATATCTCGCCATCAAGATATTGCAGACTTTTACTAATGACCGATGTCTCATCATCAAGATATTGCCGATTTTTGCTAATGACCAGATATCTCGTCAGATATTGCCGATATTTGCCTAATGTCCCAATATCTCGTCAGTAACATATTGCCGATTTTGGCTAATGGCCAGATATCTCGTTATCAAGTATTGCCAATTTTTATGATGACCAGATATCACATCAAGATATTGCTGACGTTTGCTAATGACCAGATATCTCGTCATGAAGACATTGACGATTTTCGCTATCGACCAGATATCTCGTCAGATATTGCCGATATTTGCCTAATGTCCCAATATCTCGTCATTAAAATATTGCCGATTTTTGCTAATGACCAGATATCTCATTATCAAGTATTGCCAATTTTTGTGATGACCAGATATCACATCAAGATATTGCTGACGTTTGCTAATGACCAGATATCTCGTCATGAAGACATTGACGATTTTTGCTATCGACCAGATATCTCGTCACCCAGATATTGCCGGTTTTTTGTGATGACGAGATCAAGATCTGATCAGATTTTTTCAAATGACGATATATCTCGTCCATCAAGAAATAGTCAGTTTTGCTAATGTCAGCATACTTCGTGGAGACAATCACCAGGAGGGTTAAACCCCTAGATTTAAATTTTAACATTTTCCTCCCTTATATAGATTTATTTTATTTAAATTTATTCTAGTAATGATGTGGAGATTAACTTCTTTGCAGCGGGTGCTCCGAAAGTGATATGTCATATCCTAAAAAACAATATTCACAACCATTCTACATCCAATGAACACTAAGTCATCAAACTAATATATCATATCTAAATTAATTCATAATTATTTAAAGAATAAAATGATTATTACTTTATTTGAATACAGGAAATATTTCTCATGCATTTATAGCATTTTACTCGAAGGGACAATTTTAAATCGGAAACCAATACTTTTTGGCAAGGGCCATCTGGCTATGTCACTAATATGTGTACAACCACTAAGTTTATTTTACCTATATACAAAAAGTTATGATATTGAGCAGACTTCACAGAACTGAGAAAAGAAACAACGTTAACGGTAAATCTAAATCAGAATGACAATAAATTTTGCCACTGAACAATTTCATCTTCATGTACTGCCTGTTGAAAGCCGCTGAGACAGCAAATAACGATGTGTTGTTAGCTACAATTAAAATATATTGTTGAGAATTCTAGTGACACTATAAAAAAGATTTCAAATGGTAGGTGGTTAACTAACGTCACACTGGAGCAACATAACAGGCTATTGGCGACGGTCCGTGATCAATCTCGAAGGGATCCCGGGTTCAAAATTATGTAGTGTTGTCCTCGATCAATCCGAGGACAACACTACATAATTTTGAACCACGGTCAGATGACGAGGCAACACCTGAGCTGGCACCCCACTCTCCAAACTTACAGACCTGGTCAATGTGAAGACATTTGAGGTCATGACAAATTTAACGTGGACCCACCCCGTGTACACGACGGTCTTTGGTTGGACCGAGTTTCGAACTCGCAACCTTCCGGCCCCGATTTCAATGGGAATGCATCATTTATACGTAAAAGGAGAAATGTATACGAGGGTCGTTTGACAAATTTATCAAATTATTATGGTATTATTTATCTCAGATAGATGGCGACACAATTGATTTGGTGATGCCACGACTGGCAGGTGCCACTCTTTGAGCTACCTCAGGCCAAATTTCAACTAGATGCGCCACTTCTGTTTTCTACAGACGTTTGAAGTGAGCGATGTAGCAGCTGCCACAAAATTGGAAAAATGAATTCCGAGCAGTGATAAAATATTTTATTTAAAAGCAGACGATCGCCTTGTTCTCCAGACCTGACCCCATGCGACTTTTTGATTGCAAACTTGAAAATGTCTCGGTGGGAAAAAATGTATCGTCGAATAAGAATTTCAATGTATGTTTTGCAGCCTTTAACGAAAGGTACTTTTCCGACGGGTTGAAAAGATTAAAACTCACTGGTCCAAGTGCGTAGCTTCAATGGGGACTATGTTGAGAAAATATATATACAATCTCTTATACTAGTCCTGGTTATTCTCATATTAGAAATAGCCCATCACTCATTTTACCTCGCTCAAGTTACATTTGAAAATTAACATATTGGATTTCAAATTTATGTATTTTTATGCCTTGTTTCATTTTTTGCTGTGTACTTACAAGTTACAATATTTTCCCAAAATAAGTTATTTTTTGCAAGCTAAATATCAATGAGAATTTGGAATTTTCATGATGTAAGTTTCTTTTGTTTTATTTGGTAACAGAATTTTTTCTCAAGCAATTCTTGAACCAATTATATTACATAAAAATAATTAAAGAAATTCTATGCATTTTATTCATATATGATAAATATATAATGCAAAAAAATTCTGAAATATATATGATTGAATAATTTTATAAAAAAAATTGTATGGTGTCGGTGGTCTCTCTCAACCTTATTTATCTACGTTAAAAAATTTCACGTCTTGGTTACGAATTTAACAAAGTGTTCTAAATCTTTCGAGAACCACAGAGGAAAATATTGCTTATGCTATGCATTTGTAGCACTGTTCTATTTACTCTAATATATGATTTACTTTGCTAATTCTTATGCCGCGTTTTAATTTTTCAAACTTTTTTCAGATATGCAAAATATTGCACTAACGTTATACATCATATATATTGTTTTTAACACAAATCAAAACTCTAAAACTACACTGATTTGCATGTCTCATGTCCAACAAATTTAAACTTGTATGGGCAAGGAATTATTTAAAATCATAAAAATCTGATTTAAACTTTTTAAATCCAAAAATCACGATTTTTTCACACCCTGGTTTAAATTCATTGTTTAAAGGTTATTTTATTATTTTTTTGCGAAAAAGGCAAATAACACAAGAGTCGACTTTTATAATCAACGAATTCGTTTCAAACTCTTTTTATGGCATTTATTTTTTTAATTCAAATTCCCTCGTTTGTACCTTTGAAATTCAGAATAAAGCTAATTTTTTGCTACCAACATTGTAACACTAAGGTGTATTTGTGGTTCTTTTCTTAACCATCTGTATATAAGTTAATAGTGACACTTCTTCAGGGGTATTTTACTGTACATTTATTAGAAAAAATCAGTCCCATACATTGCTATATACATATTTATAGTAGTAGTCGCCTTCACATGACTGCCAAGGATCCTCACTACGGCCTTTGCCTTCCGTGTCCACCGATCAAGTTCTTCACCACTACAAGTCCCCTTTTTCTCCTCGCCCGGATGATTGTCCAAGGTCACCCCTGCCCAACGTCCCTCGGAGATCTAATGGTTTCTACCAGCCAACATTCCTCAGCGTGTGAGAAGAGATAAGCTGCATACATTGCTGAATGCATATATACTCTATCTTTAACATTTGTCAGCAAATAGTAAACTGAAACTACCCTCCTGTTCCCTCTTTGCTTGTCTGACGTTGTCCAGAGAATATCTGTATTTTAATCATTTTCTCGTCATGAACTTTTTGAAGGTGGTGCGGAAACTCATGGAGTTTCTGAAGGTGCGGGAACTCATAGACTTTTTGGACGATTGGATAGCTGGTCCAAGTGTGATTAGCAACAAAAGGGTAGGTATCTTTAAATTTAAAAAATCAATTATTTACCCTTTATGTCCTAGGTTTTTAAGTATTAACCATCGCATTCTCGAATGGACGTGGTACAATTGATATGACTAAATATGCGCAACTTCGTTTATACATGCTGCGTGCGCATTTGGACATCATTGGATTTAGAATGTCCCACATTTCACCAGTTGCTTTCCATTATTTCTAATGTTCTTACTAGCTTACTTTGGCCTTATTTAATTAGTAATAGTTATACCTAGATGTGTTTTGCTCTAATACAGAACAGATAGTCTTCCCATATGTGTGTTATTCCTTTGACTTTGTTCAACTTAATCATATTGTAGATCTGAATACATCACTGTTTCATTTAGGCATAAAATGAGGATTTGTAGGGGGGGGGTATTTCAATTAACGTCACACTGGAGCAACACAATGGGCTATTGGTGACGGTCCGGGATCAATCCCAAAGGGAAAGATCCGAGGACAACACCACGTAATTTTGAACCACGAGGATTTGTAGGAAAAATTGCGAATCATACTTTTTCATTTCGATTTATTCAAATCAATCACATTGTAGATCTAAAACACTCAGTATGCTTAATGGGCGGGCCGCGGTGGCCCGGTTGGAAGAGTAACGAACTAGCAACCGAAGGGTTGCGAGTTCGAATCCAGCCAAACACCGTCGTGTACAAAGGGGGCTGGTGCACGTTAAATCTGTCGTGGCCTCAAATGTCCTCACGTTGGCGTGGTGTGGAAGTTTGGAGAGTGGGGTGCCAGCTCAGGTGTTGCCTCGTCATCTGACCATGGTTCAAAATTACGTGGTGTTGTCCTCGGATCTTTCCCTTTGGGATTGATCCCGGACCGTCACCAATAGCCCATTGTGTTGCTCCAGTGTGACGTTAATTGAAATACCCCCCCCCCTCTACCCCGCTTAATGGGGTCGGGGTAGCCCGGTTGGTTGGTTTGGGGGTTTCATGGCGAAAGGATCATGTTTGGCCATGCTGCGCTAGACACTAGACATACAATATCAAGTAATAGACACACACAATGAAAGTTTTTACTGACAGAGAGAATTACACCCAGGGAGGAATGCTCCTGACAGGAATCGAACCTGCGTCGCCTACCACTCGAAGATTGCTAGCCCAGTGGACATACCCACTGAGCCACGTCGACCCCGTAGCCAGATAGAAGAGTAACGGATTAGCAATCGGAGGGTTGCGAGTTGAATGCAACCAAAGACCGTCGTGTGCAAAGGGGATTGATACACGTTAAATATGCCGTGGCCTTAAATATCCCCACTTTGGCGTGGTGTGGAAGTTTGGTGCCAGCTCAGGTGTTGAGCTCGTCACCTGACAGTGGTTCAAAATCACGTGGTGTTGTCTTCGATTCTGTCCCTTCGGGATTGATCCCGGACCGTCACCAATAGCCCGTTGTGTTGCCTCAGAGCGACGTTAGTTAGATACCCACCTACCATACTTATTGTTCTTTGATGCAAGTTGGGAGAGCTCAGTATCAAAGATTAGACGAAAAAAATATCGGGTTAAAATTAAAACCGCTTCAAGAATTATAAAATCTTGACCCCAAATACTGTCATAAGTCTCCAAGGTACACATCTGAGTCAAATTCTGAGACAGCAAATGGCGAACTTAAAGAATTATCTGAACTTAAGAGACTGAAGAATATTTGCCAAACTTAAAGAGCTCTTCACTAAGTCATCCTGAAATCGGTTGCTTTGAGCTTTTGATGTCACCATCTCTAATTTCAAACGTCTGTTCATGAATACGAAGAGCAATAAATTAAAAGGGTTGGCTCAGTTTGCACAGTTCGTGAATTAGGGATAATTGTTACAATTCCCTGTAATAAATTCAGTTGTCTAGGGAAGTAAAAGGTTACAATTGTTACAGTGGGTTACGTTTCAACGATTAAACGTAACCCGCTATAACAAAATTACGTGGTATTGTCCTCGGACCTTTTCCATCGAGATTGTCCCCGGACTAATAGCCCGTTGCGTTGCTCTAGTACGATGTTAATTAATTACCATTATCAGTGTGACGTTAATTAAAATACCTCCCTCCAAATTCCTTACAATTTTAATGTTTTTTTCATTATATATTATAGGGCCGCGGTAACCCGGTTGGAAGAGTAATGGATTAACAACCGGAGGGTTGTGAGTTCGAATCCAACCAAAGACCGTCGTGCAGTACAAAGAGGGCTGGTGCATGTTAAATGTGTCGTGTCCTTATATATCCCCACTTTGGCGTGGTGTGGAAGTTTAGAGAGAGGGGTATATCGCAGGTGTTGACTCGTCCAGGTATATCAGCTCAGGTGTTGACCTCGTCATCTGATCATGGTTCAATATTACATGGGGTGTTTTCCTCGGATCTTCCCCTTCGGGATTGATCCCGGACCGTCGCCGATAGCTCGTTGTGTTGCTCCAGAGCGAAATTAATTAAATACCTACCTACCTACTATTATATTTTGTAAGGTATGTAGTTGAATTAACGTCGCACTGAAGATACACAAGGATATACTGGAGACGTTCCGAGATCCATCCCGGAATGAAATTTCCGAGGACACTTTGCAATTTTGGTTGGTTGGTTTGTTGGGATTTTATGGCGCAAGGGCCATGTTTGGCCATTCTGCGCCAAGACACAGGACACACAATATTAAATAATAGGCACACACACAATGAAAGTTTTACTGACACAAAAGATAGGAAATACACCGAGAGAGGAATGCATCCGACAGGAATCGAACCTGCGCCGCCTACAACTCGAAGGTTGCTAGCGCAGTGGGCATACCCACTGAGCCACGACTGCCCCCTTTGCAATTTTGGACCACTGTTAGATGACCAGGCCAACAGCTGAGCTGACACCCGAATCTAAAAACTACCACAACACGCCAATATGAGGACATTTGAAGCCACGATAGTTTTAACGTACTCCAGCCCCAACGTACACGACGCTCTTTGGTTGGACCGAGTTTTGAACTCTCAACCTACCGGTTGCTAATCCGCTAATCTTCCAACCTGTACCCCCAATCAATCTGGATCTCCCTCTCCAAACAAAAGATTTTAAGATTCTAGATTTCTTGATTGCTTTGACCACCATATACAGGGTGAGTTTAAATTGTTTTTACAAAATAAGAGGGGGGTGGTAGTACTCATCCAGACGAGCAATAATTACCATGGAACATAGGGTCGCATTCCACTCTGAGAGGTTGAAAAGAGTAAAGTCATCGAAACGCGTCGAGCATGAACAAGTCATCGCCTCTGACGTCGTTTTGTACCTGCCTACGTAGCATATCCGGCACTTCTTGAATGCCACATATCCCGGATCGGACGTGGCGGACTTGTGGCTTGGCCTCCTCGCTCACCGGACCTCAACCAACTGGACTTTTTCTTCTGGGAGCACCTGAAATCTTTAGTGTACCAGACGCCTGTGGACTCGGCTGAAGATCTCGTAGCGAGAATCGGTGTTGCCGCAGACAAAATTAACACACCATGAATCTTCGAGAGGGTGCGCCAGTCATTCCTTCGCCGGTGTGAACTGTGCAACGACACGCGTGGCCGCCACTTTGAGCACTTGCTGTGAGTTTTTCTCTGATCAATAAATCAGATTGTGCAACTTTTGGTATCGTTCATTCGCTTTCCCAACACTGTTGTAAGTTCATGTTGAAATTCTAATTTTACTCTTTTCTGCCTCTCAGTGGAATGCGACCCTATGTTCCATGGTAATTATTGCTCGTCTGGATGGGTACTATCACCCCTCTTATTTTGTAAAAACAATTTAGACTCACCCTGTATACCAAAAAATATTGTTTCTTTTGGAGTTTGGCCTATATTTGAACTTATATTATATTTAACCGGTATTTGCTTACATTATATTTAACCTACTACGCAACTAAAAACTTAAATAGTATCATGTATAACGAATTTAATATTACAATTACGTTTTGGTGAAATGATTTGTTTACTTCAAAAATATATTCATTTCGCATAATTAAAATAGGATTGAAAAAATCGCAAATGCAGAAATACAAAAACGGGAATTTACTTGTTACTTACGTTTTGAAATGCAAATAACATTCTCAACGCATATTCAAAAGGGAAATTACATCTCTTTTGAAGAACGTAGAAAACATGGCACTTGAATTACTTCTTAAAAATATAGAGAAATTAAATTTCTTCTGCTTACAAGACCCACTATGTGAAAATTTTCAAGTTTTTTTAGCTTTTCTAGTCTAGACCAGAAAGTGGGAATTTTTAGACTGGTGAAGCCTACTGTCATTTTCCTTTCCGTGAAAATTAGATTTCTGCTTTAGAAGTGGTGAGTTTAACTTGGCGAGTAGAAATTTTCCCCTTCGTTTCCTCAGAACTGTCTTTTGAATTGGGTGTTTCACTTGTCAGCTTTCGATTTATAATGCTTGGCCTTAACCATTTCATGGAATGGATTGAAATTTAGATGGACAAGAGGCGCCAAACGCGCAATGTAAAAGTAAGAACAAAGCACTAAAGAAAAAGTGACACATCTCGCATATAAGAGTCAAAGCAGAAATTTAATTTAAGGCAAGGAAATTTTGAAAAAGCAGATTTGTGAGTTCTGATGCACATAAAATTTAGATATTTTAAAGGTGAATGGTACAATTTAATCACAAAAGAATCCCCATGCATATTTGTAATTGGACATATTTTTCATTTTCACGCAGCTTACATTCATGGGCCTTTTTAAATTGCTTGTATTTTTGTACCATTTATCGAATATTCACACATTTTGTGCCTTTCATGGAACATTCACATATTGCCTTTCATCGAATATTCTTTACATATTTTGTGCTTTTCATCAAATATTCTTTATATATTTAATCGAATATTCGTCATATATTTTTGTGCTTTTCATCGAAAATAAAATGCACGTTACAGAAATGTATAAGCTAGCAGACCTGCGTATAGTAATATTTTTAATAGCTTATATTGATGACAACGTGTCGTTATGCACATTTATATCTTATTTCAATCCATTTATAACGAATGTAGCACGCATATTCACATAAATGGATTTCATACTTCTGAATGAAATAAAATTACCCAAAAATATATAACTGCAGTTCGTTTACTTTTACTAGTGTTCATTCTTTTATTTACAATAAAATGCATTGGGAAAAGCACATCTGTCTTATTACCACATTAGATTCTGAACCTACTTCAATTTTATCCCATTCCCTTGTTCAACGGCGATTTTCGGCATTTTGTTTACTCTAAACCTATTTTCACTCATCTTTCCAGCGCTGATTTCTAACTTCAAGATTTCAAAGCACATTTTAAATGTTTATTAAATGTTTTAATCTATATACGATCCCTAATCTCTTAAATATAAGTTATTACTATGTTTTTAAAAACAATGCAATTTTGCGCATAAAAAATGTGAAACATATGATAAAAATTTTACTTATGAGATTAATCGAAATTCTAACTAGAGCATTACTAACTAGAGCACTCTCATGCATTGCCAAGCCGAGATGTTTAATAGAAATCTACATGGGGTAAGTCGAACTAACTTTAAAGTTTGCATCAAATATTCATTTAATTTATTCTAGTTATTGTGATCCTATCCCTTAGTGCTATTCCAGGAATTTGTGTACACATCCCAACGTACCAACTTATGCAGAACCATGGGACTGGTATCTGTAATCAAGGCATTTGTAAGCAGCAGACCCATTCACAATCACACATACCCTTGCATACAAGATTCATATTGGAAACATTTGCATGATATTCGCCATGTTACTCTTATCTGGAGTCGGATTTCTTTTGTTCCGATGCATACTGCAGTTGGTACAATATGTCGCGAGGAAGACATGCAATTTGAAGAGTATGCTTTAAAACTTTGTTTAATTTCTCCTCAAGCTTCAAGAGTGTTTTCAGGATTAATATATACATATTATAACTAGTTTCAAAGACCTAGATAGAATTGAAAAGAATATTTAGCGATTTTGTTTATTTTCCCATTTGTGAGTATTCATGGTTTTGCTGTTACAGAACATACCGAAGAACAGTAAATTCCTTTTCCCACCTAAATTTTATTTCTTTTGCTACAGAAATTAGTAACAAAGTAAATTTTAATTTTCAATCTGCCGAATTGGTTATGGCCTCGTGTCGCGAGAGCCCGGTTGGAGGAGTAACGGATTAGAAACCGGAGGATTGCGACTTCGAATCTGTCCAAACCGCCGTGTACAAAAGGGGATGATGCACGTTAAATCGTCATCTGACCGTGGTCCAAAATTACGTGTTGTCCGGGTATGATCCCGGACCGTCGCTTCCTCCCTGGGTGTATTTCTCTCTTCTGTGTCAGTAAAACTTTCATTGTGTGTCTATTACTTCATATTGTATGTCTTGTGTCTAGCGCAGCATGGCCAAATATGGCCCTTGCGCCATAACCCCCAAACCAACCTTAATCCGCTACTCTTGCAAACGGGGCTACCACGGCCCTCTTGGAAAAGATGTCATTAGAGTACTTTGGGTCCGTAAAATCCATACCCCCGTAACAGAAATGTGCCAGATAACCGAAAATTCAAGAAAATGTTTAACCTTATTTTTTCAAGAAACTTTCGGAATCATCTTTTTTATTAATTTTAAATGTTAAAAAATTAAAGCTGGAAATATATTTACAATCATAGTTGTTAAATTATATATTATACATCATAGTTATTAAATTATATTATATTATACATCATAGTTATATTAAAAATATTCACTACTCTAGGTTTGTTTTGAACTACTACATTCAGCATTCAAAGTCCCCACCTTTTTGAATGTCTTCTCGATATTCATATTTTCAGTGCAGCTTCCTTCGACATCTCGACAGAACCCAGGAAGCACGCCAATTTTGGAGAACTCAAACGTTTTTCACTTAAATCTCCTCACCATTGTCGAACCTACATTTAAGATAGCTCCTAAACACTAATGTTTTCCAAACTCCGCAGGAAATTCCACCATCCATCATTGGAATTCAATGGCAACAATGCTGGCAATAAATGGCATTGAAGGGAATATGACAATGGTTGGCAAACGCCCCTTTTGAGGTTAGTTGACCACCTGCCCCGACTTTCTTGACTTTTCACCCCTCGGGTAAAGGAAGACGGGGTATAAACCAAGCTAAAGGCCGATATGGACTATGCATACTCATGGTCGATGGCCCTTCTCCCCTTGAGGGATGCCCAGGTGAGATGTACCTGTGGGAGGGGCCGTCCCACGTGCTTTGGGGGAAGATGGTGGGATTTGTCTGATGGTGAAAGGCGTGAAAGGTAAATGAGGCCTTTCCTAAATGAAGGAGAAATGGTAGCAGTAGCTGTTCAGTCAGTTAGAATTCGGTGAATGTTTGCTACTGCTACAAGCAGGCTTTTAGAGGTCAAGAGGTAAGGGAAACTTTTATTTTTAAAGCTTCCTGTAAATTGGATCAGTGATAGCCTAGTTGCTAGTCGCGGATTGACAACCGGAGGGAATTTAGAAACTTGATCCAATCAAAAAGAACGTAGAGGCTGGCACTGTCATGGCCTCACGTTGGAATAATGCGGAAGTTTGGAGAGTGGGGTGTTAGCTCAGGTGTCACCTCGTCATCTGACCATGGTTCAAAAATACGTGGTATTTTCTTCGATTCTTTCCCTTCTGGATTGGTCCCGGACCGTCGTCAATAGCCCGTTGTGTTACTCCAGTGTGACGTTAATTAATTACCTTTCCATCACTATTACCATCTTGATATTAGTTTTATACTTATTCGGTCTTTGTAGGCTCTTACAATTGCTGTAAGTTATACTATGCGATTAAGACACTTTAGAATCTACATGTTTCGTTCTTAGGGTCAGATTCAACTGCAGCATTTCTCGATCATTTCGCCTTGGAACACGATTGGTCGTGGCTCAACGCCGATGTTTCGATGCATCTGAAACGTATGGAAACGGAATAGGGTAATCGAATCCTTTTTTCAGATTGTATCTCATGGGGCTAAAATCCTTCTCGAAGCTGTTTTAGAATTAAAATGCCATCAAACCCACTAGCTGAAGCTAGTTATATCGAAGAAAATGGATATTTCACTACAGAAAATTCAATTCAACACCCAGAGAGGAATCGATGGTACGGTAGGTATGGATTTCAATTAACGTCGCACTGGAGCAACACAATGGGCTATTGGTGACCCTCCGGGATCAAACCCGAAGGGAAAGATTCAAAGATAACATGTAATTTTGAATCCCGGTCAGATGCCGAGTCACACCTGAGCTGGCACCCCACTCTCCAAATTCCATACCACGCCAACGTAGGTCGTTTGAGGCCCTTTTGTACACAACGGTCTTTGGTTGGTTTCAGGGAGGAATCGAACCGGAGCAGCCCACAAATTGCCTGTTGCTAGCGCAGTGGACAGCAAGTATCATGATTTATTTTTTGTGGAAGGGCCAGCTGTGGCCAAGTTGTGTCGATCTATGTACATGTGGGTGAATTAAAATGAGTATTACTCATTCCGCGAGTCTATGTATGTAATGAGCCCGTAAGAATTGGGAGATTTCGAAATTCATGTGGTAGGTATGCATGTAGTTCCATATCTGGTTTAAAAAAAATTAGAATTTAGCAACCCGAGTGCAAGTTTTGATGAAATCTGGGTTGAGGCATCAAGAACTGCGTTGGTGAATATCTGGTTATATTAAATTCAAATTTTGCAACTCGTGCAAATAAAACGAGCAAAATGTGGCCATCAATAATGTCAAATCATAAGTCATTCAAAATTTACAATTGCTGTGTGCTTTGAGGCTTATGGCTCAAACATCGTTGTGAACCTCCTACATCGTTTTTTTCGATTGGGAAATGGTCTTATTTCAATAAACAATTAAATTATGGGGTTGATTTGAATTCTATAATTAAGGCACCTCTCATTGTATTATGCAATAGCGTGATTAAATAAAAATATAAATCCATTCAAATAAAATGAGTATTAATATGCATTCGTAAATGTAATATACAAGTATCAAATGCTGTCAAATTAAGATGCCCGGTCATAAACGTGTTCTGAAGAACATATTCCGATATATTTTTGTCAACTTTTAAAATATCAGTTTCCCGACGTGATATAAATGTTGATGAAAACACTGCACAAAAGCCGCTTTTCCGACGCTAGTACTTCATGCATAGCAATAAAACATACAGAAATTGTGAAAAGAATCTAAAGAACCAATCAACTCGGGATTTGTTAACCAGAAAATCCCAAAATTCTTAGTTGATAAAAACAACGCCATCTTTCGGAGAACTGATGCAATTATTACCGATATTTAAAAAGCGCGACTGGTAGTAAAAACTACATTCATGGCATATTTCCATGAGTGATTAAATGTTCTACATTCTTCTATCGATTAAAAATTTGTCGCAATCATTAATTTCAAAATTGTGCGAGATGAGATAGCACAAAAAGCAAAGAAAATTTCAATTAAAACATTCTTTCGCGAATGTTTTAATATTTCGCTGAAGCATTCAATATTCAAATTAAAATAAGACTTTATGGAATAAAATGGAATTACTTTATAGATACATAAATTTTCAGATTTTTTAATTTGCGTAATGAGCCTTTTTCTTGCAAAAAAAATGTAAGATGTAATAAAATTAGACATTTTACTTTCACAAGTGTTGATGTTATATCTTTCCGGAAACAAATTTTAAATAAATCCTGCACTTTTGTATATATTTCGAAAAATTCTTAAAAAATTTTGTTGCAATAATTTTCTATACGATACTATAATTCATCAGCAAGTTTTGAAAAGGCGATTGAGTGTATTTTTAGTATCAAAACCCTAACATATTTAACATCAGTCTCACTAGGATAGGTTTTACCCCTATAAAACCGATCTGTCCTTAAACTTACCACCTATATTTTTATCTCACAAACGGATACACATTGGGTAAGTATTCTTAAAGTGCTTTTTTTTCAAATACTAAGCATGTTTAATGAATGTTAAATCGAACAGTATATCTTGAACTATGGATTATATATGTATGCAAAACAATGCAGTTTAAAAGAATGACTGATAAACCTTTAAATGGAATTTTGAGAACCATTTCTATGTAAGATATTAAAATGCTTTGAGTGGTGTTCAATAAAACGGGGATGGGTTTGGTTTAGGTTTCATGGCTCAAGGTTCGTTAGAGGAAAACATGCTCCAATCACAAGATTAATATGCCCAATAGAAAAGTTAAAAACAGACAACAAAGCAATAAAGTCTAAAAATTACGAATACAGACACCATGAAATTAACAAAGTTAAACACAAAGTTTCAAAACGTAAATAAAGGGTATGTTTACAATACAAATAGGAGACGATTGTTAAATCTTAATAAATGAGAAACTATAGTTCAAAAGATGACCGAGAAAACGTTTATACGAAATTTAAAAACCATTTTTATGAGAAACTTTAAAAGGGTTTGAATGGTGTTCGATGAAATGTGGATGGATTTTCTCCATCCGCATGGAAAGCCAAATCGCACATAATACAATACTCATTTAAGGGGACATAGTACCCTTTGAAAATTTTTTTAAATTTCAAATTCACAAGAAAATGTTTTATGCTGTCTTATTCTAATACACATTGAATATACATTACAAAATAAATAATTTTTTCATTCACAATTAAAAAATTCAATTTTTATAAAAAATTTCAATATCTTCAAATTCCTATTCCATTTGCAAATTTATTTATTTTTTCAAAATTTTTTATTTATCTTCCATGAAGTGTTCCCCACAATTTTGTGCATGGGATTTCCTAATATTGTTAGTTATTTGTTTATAAATATTTTGTGACAAACACTGAAAAACATCGAGTCAGTTGATTTCATCAATTTTCGAAATAACTATTTTTCCAAATCCTTATTCCATGCACAAAAAAAGTTATCAAATATATTATAAACTAAAAAGTTTCAAATCTCTACATCTACAAAAAAAGCCTTAGCATTTTAATTACTGTAGTCATGAAAAATAAAAAGCTGAGAAAAGCACGGTTAAGTTTTAAATTCTTTCGGTTTCAGTCCTTACATTCGATAGAAAAACTTCAATGACTCGCAAAATAATGTAGCTAGATATAAAATTTTGCGCACATATTCTTTAAAGTTGTACAATTAATAATAAAAATTCGACAATTTGGTAATTTTTAGGGTACTATGTCCCCTTAAAAATGGTAACTAAACATTTTAAAAATCCAGAATAGCGTAAAAAGGTAAAACTGCAGTAGTGAGGATAACCTCAAACAAGGCGATGAAGTTTAAAAAATTAATATAAATATGCCAGAGATCAGGAAGTTAAAACATGAGAGTTAGTAAGATTTTCAGTGCAGTGGTAGCATATAAGACCAGGATGCAGACCAACTGTTGATTTGCTGGCGGCCCACCATACGATGTACTATTTTAACTTTAACCAGTCACACGAAGGTAATTTTAAAAAACCTTCTCATGTGCATAATAAAGTAGCTGTGGTGCGGCGCATATCTGGGGACAAACTTTCTGTTATGAGTATCAGAAAAACGAAAAATTGGTAGGTATTTAATTAACGTCGCACTGGAGCAACGGAACGGGCTATTGGTGACGGTCCGGGATCAATCCCGAGGGAAGATCTGAAGACAACACGTAATTTTGAATTGCAGTCAGATGACGAGGCAACACCTGAGCTGGCACCCCACTCTGCAAACTTTCACACCACGCCAACGTGGACATTTGGGACGAGATTTAACCTGTACCAGCTCCCTTAGTACACGAAGGTCTTTGGTTGGATTCGAACTCGCAAAACACTGGTTGTTAATCCGCTACTCTCCTAACCGGGCTACTTCGACCCAAACTCAAGAATTTGAACCTCTTAACTAATGAATATATAGAATCAATTTTGCGCTTGGCCCCCTACTACAAAAACTATCTGAATATTAACAAAATTGCTAAATCAATGCCACACATCAAAATTAAATTCTTTCCCTTTTCATTGTAACAATATACGAAAAAATATGATACATAATATTAGTGTTTTATTTGTCTGCCCTCCCATAAGTCAGTGAATCTGGTTTAACAAGTCTGCATTTCTGATATAGGTTGTTTTGGGGTTTATGGCGCAAGATTCAAAAAATTGGATAAGCGGCGCCAAACGCAATTTCTGATGTAGAAGTCTCCAGGACAGCAAGTACGAAGACTAGTCAAAATTATGTCCAAAAACAAAGATGGAACAAAAGAGATGAAAGATTAAATTCTGTGGAATTTGTTTCCATTCCGCACACTATTCATTCCTCCAATCGTTCCATATAATGTTCGATATTCTGTTGGCGATCACTTTTAATAAGATCCAACGAACTATATAATTGAAAGATACTTTATTAATTTTACAAAACCATTAATAAATTATTACGCTGTGTTGCATTCACATTTGTCGTAGTAAAATGATATGTCGTAGTAAAATGATATAACAAATGTAAAAGACCGTTATCATTCTAAAATAAATATTGTTCCGCCGCACTTATTCATCCTCGACAACAACTTCATTTTCTTCCAATGGAACTTGCGATTCCGTCCGTGTCACATCAAAATAGAAGATGGAGTTTGCCCTCAGCCAACGGCTTGGATACAGGCCAAGCACATGCAGTATATACGATACAGGTGGCATCGCTGCCGTTCCATAACTCCCGGAAAAATGGGGTTCCAATTCCTCCGTTGGAGATTCAGGTTGATTCCGCCTCTTCCGTCTTAGGTGACAGCAGTTCGTTTTGTACAAGACCTGAAAATCCAGAAGAGACCATTTACATTGGCACTTAAACCAATTCTTATATATCCGCGACAGCCCCAAATTTATTTAATTGTTCCTCTATAGAAAACATACAATTACAGAGAATAAAAATGTTATAAATACACAGATAGAATCGGAGATAAAACACTTCATTGAAGCAGATTTAATCTTTCAACCTCCTTCAGTTGGGTCTTTAACATTGGCCTAGTATTTGAGCCTAGTTGCCTAGTATACTAGTTGGGCCTAGTATTCGAGGTGCTCGTCGTTCTTTCCTCTATCCAGTCACACGAGCATTATTAATTTTTTAATACGGTGCAAACACTTAAGGATATACTCGAAAACAAATTTATAAATGTAAATAATTTTTAATTAACATTTTTAGTTATTCTTTTCATTGCGCGATATAAAAAGTCGCCTTGCACTTGTCACTAACGGGGTTGAAACTCTCCAAGAGGCTCGCCCGAACAGACCTCTGAACATTTTTTCCGATTCGTCGGAATATTTCAATTCTGTCATCAGTCGCTCAGACCTCACCAACTGATTCGGGCATATCATTTGGAGAGCTTTGGGCACATGGCTAAAATACTTAAACTGGATGAAAACCTATAACCTTATACATTTTACACAATAAAAATTTTTTAAACTACATTTGTTGAAGGAAGATTGGATACCCATGTCCTACCATTCATCTAGTTAATTTTCGGCAACTTCATCACGGCCTAGTCAACTAGGACTTCAATGAAGTCCTAGTTGATCTGTGATTCATCAATGGAAATCTAGCAAACCGAAATTTTGGCCAATTCGGAAGGTTGGATTGGGTTTTATGGCGCAATGGACCATATTTGGCCGAAAGGTTTGCTGGGTTTTACGGTACTAGGATCATATTTGGCCAAGCAGCGTCAAACAGAAGACAGACATCAATTAATGGACGGAAATAAGATTAATTTCTTATCTTACATTTATATATAAACAGATTACAATTGATGCTCAAGAACATTTTTAGGGAAATCAAGAAAATTAATGCACAGGGAAGTTCGAAATCAGCAGAATGTTAAAAAAGCATCACCGGGGAGAAACACGTTTTTGCAAGTCTACTTATCTGCTTTAAGTTTTACGTTGTAGATGTAATTCCATCAAATAGTTAAAATATTTCGATTATCCTAGAGTTCGATATAAATTCATCTTAAAGCAAAAAATTAATTTTTCGATCGATTTTAAGAAAAGTCCTGTCCCCTTAAATAAAGCCAAGAATCTCAAATCTGGAATAAAATTAAGGTAATCGTAATAAAATAAACTACTTACATAGAGAAAAAATAGAGCGGCGATCCCCAGCATGATACCGGCAGCAAAGTGCACGGTGTCAGGCTGACTAGGACTTGGCTCCTTTGAAGGAACGAGAAAGAGCACCAAACTTATGAGAAAAAGTGCCAATGAGCCACCTAGGCACCACCTCACACTTGTAATTTCAGCATAATACTGAAAAAAATAAGGAACAAATTGGCAACTTTCATCGGGAATGCAATAAGAGGCGTGTACATCAGATCATAGACCTCCGTTATACTAAGTTTACACTGCTTTCGGCATTGCTACTATGCAAATCTGGTACATAAGGCAGAAAAATGTCTAAAGCAAAAGTCCTCGAAGACTGAGCTCCAATGTCATGAAATTTACAGCTTATTCAGTATGAATTTCTAGACCACCTAGACTATTTTTAACTAGCGCGCTGCCCTAGTAAATTAGGTATAGTTTACGTTGCACATAGGCAACCATAGACGTTAAATATAAGTAGACAGCATTGCTATTGAGGAACTATAAAAAGCGTGACCAACATGTCGACTAGTCACGTAAAAGCAGTGAAAAAAATCGACTCAGTTAGCCGATTCGGCAGCTTATCGCCTCTCTTGGATCTTATGACATGGCAGATCGGTGAATGCGCCTTTCTACAGTGGTAACAAAAATGAAGTTGCCAGTCTATGTCGCAATGATCAATCAGATGAATGGCCGTCTTCTCCCGTCCACCAATCAAATGAATGTTAGACTCCACCTGGCTGGCCTTAGTCCAAGGGACACGTTACTGCCACAGTTTTGGTCACATGATCTTAGGCATATAGAAAGGCTACCCTTTCCCTACGCGACGATACGGGATCGATTCCGAAAAGAAAGATCCGAGGACAGCACCTCATAATTTTGAATCACGGTCAGATGACTAGGACAAAACCCGAGCTGGCGCCCACTGTAAAAACTTCCACCTCATGCCAATGTAAGGATATTTTTGGCCACTACAGATTGTATGTGTACCAGCTCCCACGTAGTGTAGTCTTTTGTTGGATCGAGTTTTTGAACTTGCAACCCCAGTTTGCTAATCGGGGACTGGACTACTACTGCCCAAAATATTTATATATAAAGTATTATAAATCTAAGAAATATAATTTATAAAAATGAATTAAAGGAAGGTAATGAGCACATAATTTAGTAATTAAAGTTTAATAATTATATTCCATTATACTATATTTAAAGTTCTTAATGAAAAAAATTCGATTTCATCGAGATTAATTGCAAAACTTTATACATTTGAAATAAGATATCCTATTTTGGTCAGCAAATACTAGAATTTTGAGCAAAGGTCCTCAAAGTTTCCTGGGGCTAAAGGCATAAAATAACTTTATCTGAAGTCCTGACAAACTGTTTGCTTACTTATGTTTGACAAACTTATGAGCTATTTAAGAAATCACTCGTTTGTATTTATTGCGAAGCGATTGTAACACGGTGCTAATCAAAATTCTGCCTTTATGCCTGGCCTATTGAGTTGTCAGTAAAATGCAACGCATAAAAGTATGTAGCACTTAATACTAAACAAATATAGTGCTACTCCCAGAAGGCGGTCGACCTTGTGTTAGTTGATTTCTGAAAGTGTGAAAGAGTTAGAACACTGCCATAAGCAAAGGCATAAAAGCCGATCGTCTTGGTTGTTTTCCCTACTAATTCGTTATCCTCAATTATAACGCACCGAACGATGCATTTAAAACCAGAATCCGGGCTAGACTCGAGCTTTAGCAGCCGGTTGGAAGAGTAGCGGAATAGCAATTGAAGGGTTGCGAGTTCGAATCCAACCAAAGACCGTTGTGTACAAGGGGGCCTGGTGCATGTTAAATCCGTCGTAGCCTCAAATGTACTCACGTTGGCGTGGTGTAGAAGTTAGGAGTGTGGGATGCCAGCTCAGGTGTTGCCTCGTCATCCGACCGTGGTTCAAAACTGAATGGCGTTGTCCTCGGATCTTTGTATTTGATCCCGGACCGTCGCGGATAGCCCGTTGTGTTGCTCTAGTGCGACGTTAATTAAAATACCTACCTACCGCAGTAGACTAATTGTGAAAGGGATTTTTTTTTACGTTACCATCAGTCCCCTAACACAACCTCCCGTTCGAAACGACGGGAGCTATTCTACCACCCAGGCTACCGCGGCTCCAAGCGAAATTTGGAGATATAAAAGTTTGGTTTACCTTAACATTGTGGACGGTAAATCGGAACTCAAGTTACAATCCAACAAATTACAATTGAAGTGAGCACTGATCGATCAAAAACATTGAAATAATTCAAGAGCTTACTTTGCTGTAAGGACGTGGTGTTCTGTTGCTCAAAAAGGAGAATGCGCCTAAGCCACCAAATTCAGACATTCTGAAGGCAAAGTTCGTAAAGGTCAGTAATTTTTATCCTTATATAAACGCCGCATACTTACGTTTCCAGTGACGTAATACAACGGTTACCTTTTAGCATTCAAATTAACGGCGCATTGAAGCTTCCGTGGTTCAATGAATTTACCACGACAGGACAGCGGTGGCCGGTTGGAAGAGTTACGGAAGCAACCGGAGGGTTGCGAGTTCGAATCCAACTAAAAAACCGTCGTGTATAAAATATGTTCTCACTTTGGCCTGGTGTGGAAGTATAGAGTTTGGGGTTCCAGTTCAGGTATGACCTCATCATCTGACCTTGATTCAAAACAACGTGGTGTTGAGTCATCGGATCTTTCTTTCGGGAATGATCCCGGACAATTCGGGAATGATCCCGGATCCCCCCAATAGCCCGTTGTGTTGCTCTAGTGCGACGTTAACTAAATGCCTCCTACCCGAGTTTATTTCTCCATTCTGCGTCAGTAAAAACTTTCCTTGTGTCTGTATATTTACTTGACATACTTCGATGCGGCTTGGGAAAATATGGCATAAAAACCCAACCAACATACTGATTATAAGAAATGCACGATCGATTCCTGTAAGGAAACCTTGTGTAATTCTCTCTTCCGTCTGCATTTGGGATTGATCCCGGTCCGTCACCAATAGCCCGTTGTGTTGGTCCAGTGTGACGTTAATTAAAATACCTACCTACCTCTTACTAGTGCGTCGGTAGGTGGGTATTTTAATTGACGTTATTGGAGCAACACAACGGGCTATTGGTCCGGGATCAATCCCAAAGGTAGACCAGAAGACAACACCGCAAGGCCAAATATAACCCTTGCGCCATAAAACCTTCAAACCAACCAATCATCCAACCGAGGACGAAGCCTCGTAATTATGAAACACGCCCAAATGACGAGAACAACACCTGAGCTTGCACCCCACTCTCCAAACTTCCACACCCCGCAATCGTGATAAAATTTGTGGCCACCAGCGTGCACCAGCCCAATTGAACACGATGGTCCTTGTTTGGACCGAGTTTCCAACTCGTAACCCTCCGGTAGTTAATCCGTTGCTCTTCCAGAGGCCGCGTTCTTAGGGATTGATCCCGGACCGTCACCAATAGCCCGTTGTGTTGCTCCAGTATGACGTTAATTGAATTACCCCCAGAGGCCGCGTTGCTCAGTTGTTATGTCGACTGGGCTAGCAACCTTCAAGTTTAGGGGGTGCAGGTTCGATTACTGTCAGGTGCATTCCTCCCTTTGTGTAATTCTCTCTTCTGTCACTAAAATTTACATTGCGTGCGATTGCCTATTACTTGATGTTGTACGCCTTGTGTCTGGCGCAGCATGGCCAAATATGGCTTGTGCGCCATAAAAACCCCCAAGCCAACCAACAGTTGCTCTTTCAACTGGCCTGGTGTTGACCTCGTCATATGACCATGTTTTAAAATTATTTCAATTAATTTCACCCTGGAGCAACACAAGGGGCAATTGGTGACGGTCCGGGATCAATCCCGAGGGAAAGACCCGAGGTAATTTTAAACCATTGTCAGATGACGAGGCAACACCTGAGCTGGCACCCCACTCTGCAAACTTCCACACTACGCCAACGTGGACATTTGGGTCGAGATTTAACCTGTACCAGCTCCCTTAGTACACGAAGGTCTTTGGTTGGATTCGAACTCGCAAAACACTGGTTGTTAATCCGCTACTCTCCTAACCGGGCTACTTCGACCCAAACTCAAGAATTTGAACCTCTTAACTAATGAATATATAGAATCAATTTTGCGCTTGGCCCCCTACTACAAAAACTATCTGAATATTAACAAAATTGCTAAATCAATGCCACACATCAAAATTAAATTCTTTCCCTTTTCATTGTAACAATATACGAAAAAATATGATACATAATATTAGTGTTTTATTTGTCTGCCCTCCCATAAGTCAGTGAATCTGGTTTAACAAGTCTGCATTTCTGATATAGGCTGTTTTGGGGTTTATGGCGCAAGATTCAAAAAATTGGATAAGCGGCGCTAAACGCAATTTCTGATGTAGAAGTCTCCAGGACAGCAAGTAACGATGGGTAATCGTCAAATGCCGATACGAAGCCTAGTCAAAATTATGTCCAGAAACAAAGATGGGCTAAAAGAGATGAAAGATTAAATACTATGGAATTTGTTTCCATTCTGCACACTATTCATTCCGCCAATCATATAATGTCCGACATTCTGTTGGCGATCACTGTTAATAAGATCCAACGAACTATAATTGAAAGATACTTTATTAACATTACAAAATCATTAATAATTTACGCTGTGTTGCATTCACATTTGTCGTAGTAAAATGATATAACAAATGTAAAAGACCGTTATCATTCTAAAATAAATATTGTTCCGCCACACTTATTCATCCTCGACAACAACTTCATTTTCTTCCAATGGAACTTGCGATTCCGTCCGTGGCACATCGCAATAGAAGACGGAGTTCGCCCTCAGCCAACTGCTTGGATACAGGCCAAGCACATGCAGTATATACTGTAAAGGTGGCATCGCTGCCGTTCCATAACTCCCGGAAAACTGGGGTTCCAATTCTTCCGTTGGAGATTCTGGTTGATTCCGCCTCTTCCGTCTTAGGTGACAGCAGTTCGTTTTGTACAAGACCTGAAAATCCAGAAGAGACCATTTACATTGGCACTTAAACCAATTCTTATATATCCGCGACAGCCCCAAATTTATTTAATTGTTCCTCTATAGAAAACATACAATTACAGAGAACAAAAATGTTATAAATACAGATAGAATCGGAGATAAAACACTTCATTGAAGCAGATTTAATCTTTTAACCTCCTTTAGTCGGGGTCTTTAACAAATGAGATCGCGTAGTATTTGAGGTGATCGACGTTCTTTCCTCTATCCAGTCACACGAGCATTATTAATTTTTTGATACGGGGCAAACTTAAGGATATACTCGAAAACAAATTTATAAATTTAAACTTTTAGTTAATATATTTTTAGTTATTCTTTTCATTGAGGGACATAAAGTCGCCTTGCACTTGTCTCTAAGGGGGTTGAAACTCTCCAAGAGGCTCGCCCGAACAGACCTCTGAACATTTTTCCGATCTCGTCGGAATATTTCAATTCTGTCATCAGTCGCGCAGACCTCACCAACTGATTCGGGCATGTCATTTGGAGAGCTTTGGGCACAAGGCTAAAATACTTCAACTGGATGAAAACCTATAACCTTATACATTTTGCACAATAAAAATTTTAAACTACATTTGTTGAAGGAAGATTGGATACCCATGTCCTACCATTCATCTAGTTAATTTTCGGCTTAATCACGGCCAACAAGATTTGGGGTAATGAAGTCCTAGTTGATCTGCGATTCATCAATGGAAATCTAGCTAACCGAAATTTTTGCCAATTCGGAAGGTTGGATTGGGTTTTATGGCGCAATGGACCATATTTGGCCGAAAAGTTTGCTGAGTTTTACGGTACTAGGATCATATTTGGCCAAGCAGCGTCAAACAGAAGACAAACATCAATTAATGGACGAAAATACGATTAATTTCTTATTTGCACTTAGATATAAGAGATTACAATTGATGCTCAAGAACATTTTTAGGGAAATCAAGAAAATTAATGCACAGGGAAGTTCGAAATCAGCAGAATCTTAAAAAGCATCATCGGGAGAAACGCGTTTTTTTTGCAAGACTACTTATGTGCTATACGTTTTACATTGTAGATTAATTCTATCAAATAGCTAAAATATTTCGATTATCCTAGAGTTCGATATAAATTCATCTTAAAGCAAAAAATTAAAAAAATTTTGAAAAGTCCTGTCCCCTTAAATAAAGCCAAGAATCTCAAATCTGGAATAAAATTAAGGTAATCGTAAAATAAACTACTTACATAGAGAAAAAATACAACGGCGATCCCCAGCACCATACCGGCAGAAACATGCACGGTGTCGGGCTGACTAGGACTTAGCTCCTTTGAAGGAACGAGAAAGAGCACCAAACTTATGAGAAAAAGTGCCAATGAGCCACCTAGGCACCACCTCACACTTGTAATTTCAGCATAATACTGAAAAAAATAAGGAACAAATTGGCAACTTTCATCGGGAATGCAATAAGAGGCGTGTACATCAGATCATAGACCTCCGTTATACTAAGTTTACACTGCTTTCGGCATTGCTACTATGCAAATCTGGTACATAAGGCAGAAATATGTCTAAAGCAAAAGTTGTCGAAGACTGAGCTCCAATGTCATGAAATTTACAACTTATTCAGTCTGAATTTCTAGACTACCTAGACTATTTTTAACTAGCGCGCTGCCCTAGTAAATTAGGTAGATATATTTAACGTCTATGTGCAACGTAAACTAAGTAGACAGCATTGCTATTGAGGAACTTTAAAAAGCGTGACCAACATGTCGACTAGTCACGTAAAAGCAGTGAAAAAAAATCGACTCAGTTAGCCGATTCGGCAGCTTATCGCCTCTCTTGGATCTTATGACATGGCAGATCGGTGAATGCGCCTTTCTACAGTGGTAACAAAAATGAAGTTGCCAGTCTATGTCGCAATGATCAATCAGATGAATGGCCGTCTTCTCCCGTCCACCAATCAAATGAATGTTAGACTCCACCTGGCTGGCGTTAGTCCAAGGGTCACGTTACTGCTAGTTTTGGTCACATGATCTTAGGCATATAGAAAGGCTACCCTTTCCCTACGCGACGATACGGGATCGATTCCGAAAAGAAAGATCCAAGGACAGCACCTCATAATTTTGAATCACGGTCAGATGACTAGGACAAAACCCGAGTTGGCGCCCACTCTAAAAACTTCCACCTCATGCCAATGTAAGGCTATTTTAGGCCACTACAGATTGTATGTGTACCAGCTCCCACGTAGTGTAGTCTTTTGTTGGATCGAGTTTTTGAACTTGCAACCACAGTTTGCTAATCCGGGACTGGACTACTACTGCCCAAAATATTTATATATATAAAGTATTATAAATCTAAGAAATATAATTTATAAAAATGAATTAAAGGAAGGTAATGAGCATATAATTTAGTAATTAAAGTTTAATAATTATATTCCATTATACTATATTTAAAGTTCTTAATGAAAAAAATTCGATTTCATCGAGATTAATTGCAAAACTTTATACATTTGAAATAAGAGATATCATCCTATTTTGGTCAGCAAATACTAGAATTTTGAGCAAAGGTCCTCAAAGTTTCCTGGGGCTAAAGGCATAAAATGATTTTATCTGAAATCCTGACAAACTGTTTGCTTACTTATGTTTGACAAACTTATGAGCTATTTAAGAAATCACTCGTTTGTATTTATTGCGAAGCGATTGTAACACGGTGCTGATCAAAATTCTGCCTTTGTGCCTGGCCTTTTGAGTTGTCAGTAAAATGCAACGCATAGAAGTATGTAGCACTTAATACTAAACAAATATAGTGCTACTCCCAGAAGGCGGTCGACCTTGTGTTAGTTGATTTCTGAAAGTGTGAAAGAGTTAGAACACTGCAATAAGCAAAGGAATAAAAGCCGATCGCCCTTGGTTGTTTAACCTACTAATTCGTTATCCTCAATTATAACGCACCGAGCGATGCATTTAAAACCAGAATCCGAGCTAGACTAAGGCCGTGGCAGCCGGTTGGAAGAGTAGCGGAATAGCAATTGAAGGGTTGCGAGTTCGAATCCAAAAAAAGACCGTTGTGTACAAGAGGGGCTGGTGCATGTTAAATCCGTCGTAGCCTCAAATGTACTCACGTTGGCGTGGTGTAGAAGTTAGGAGAGTGGGATGCCAGCTCAGGTGTTTCCTCGTCATCCGACCGCGGTTCAAAATTAAATGGTGCCGTCTTCGGATCTTTGTATTTGATCCCGGACCGTCGCGGATAGCCTGTTGTGTTGCTCTAGTGCGACGTTAATTAAAATACCTACCTACCGCAGTAGACTAATTGTGGAAGGGATTTTTTTTTACGTTACCATCAGTCCCCTAACACAACCAAGCATCGTTCGAAACCACGGGAGCTATTCTACCACCAAGGCTACCGCGGCTCCAAGCGAAATTTGGAGATATAAAAGTCTAGTTTATGTTAACATTGTGGACGGTAAATCGGAACTCAAGTTACAATCCAACAAATTACAATTGAAGTGAGCACTGATCGATTAAAAACATTGAAATAATTCAAGTGCTTACTTTGCTGTAAGGAGGTGGTGGTGGTGGTGTTCTGTCGCTCGAAAAGGAGAATGCGCTTAAGCCACCAAATTCAGACATTCTGAATGCAAAGTTTGTAACGGTCAGTAATTTTTGTCCTTATATAAACGACGCATACTTACGCTTCCAGTGACGTAATACAACGGTTACCTTTTAGCATTCAAATTAACGGCGCATTGAAGCTTCCGTGGTTCAATGAGTTTACCACGACAGGACAGCGGTGGCCCGGTTGGAAGAGAAACGGAATATGTCCTCACTTTGGCCTGGTGTGGAAGTATAGAGATTGGGGTGCCAGTTGATGTGTGACCTCATCATCTGACCTTGATTCAAAACTACGTGGTGTTGAGTCATGGGATCTTTCTTTCGGGAATGATCCCGGACCGTCGCCAATAGCCCGTTGTGTTGCTCTAGTGCAACGTTAACTAAATACCTCCTTCCCGAGTTTATTTCTCCCTTCTGCGTCAGTAAAAACTTTCCTTGTGTCTGTATATCCATTTACTTGACATACTTCGAAGCGGCTTGGGAAAATATTGCATAAAAACCCAACCAACATACTGATTATAAGGAATGCATGATCGATTCCTGTAAGGAAACCTTGTGCAATTCTCTCTTCCGTCTGCATTTGGGATTGATCCCGGACCGTCACCAATAGCCCGTTGTGTTGGTCCAGTGTGACGTTAGTTAAAATACCTACCTCTTACGACTGCGTCGGTAGGTGTCTATTTTAATTGCCGTTTTAGTGGAGCAACACAACGGGCTATTGGTCCGGGATCAATCCCAAAGGTAGACCAGAAGACACCACCGCAAGGCCAAATATAGCCCTTGCGCCATAAAACCTTCAAACCAACCAATCATCCAACCGAGGACGAAGCCTCGTAATTATGAATCACGCCCAGATGACGATAACACCTGAGCTTGCACCCCACTCTCCAAACTTCCACACCCCGCCAACGTGAGAACATTTGAGGCCACCAGCGTGCACCAGCCCAATTGCACACGATTGTCCTTGTTTGGACCGAGTTTCCAACTCCTAACCCTCCGGTAGTTAATCCGTTGCTCTTCCAGAGGCCGCCGCGTTCTTTGGGATTGATCCAGGACCGTCACCAATAGCCCGTTGTGTTGCTAGAGTGACGTTAATTGAAATACCCCCAGAGGCCGCGTTGCTCAGTAGTTATGTGCACTGTGCTAGCAACCTTCAAGTTTAGGGGGTGCAGGTTCGATTCCTGTCAGGTGCATTCCTCCCTGGGTGTATTTCTCTCTTCTGTCACTAAAATTTACATTGCGTGTGTTTGCCTATTACTTGATGTTGTACGTCTTGTGTCTGGCGCAGCATGGCCAAATATGGCTTGTGCGCCATAAAACCCCCAAGCCAACCAACAGTTGCTCTTTCAACTGGCATGGTGTTGACCTCGTCATCTGACCATGTTTTGAAATTATTTCAATTAACGTCACACTGGAGCAACACAATGGGCTATTGGTGACGGTCCGGGATCAATCCCAGAGGGAAAGAACCGAGGTAATTTTGAACCATTGTCAGATGACGAGGCAACACCTGAGCTGGCATCCCGCTCTGCAAACGTCCACACCACGCCAACGTGAGGACATTTGAGGCCACGACGAATTTAATGTGCACCAGCTCCCTTTATACACGACGATCTTTGGCTGGATTGGAACTCAAAACCCTACGGTTGCTAATCCGTTGCTCTTCGAATCGGGCTAATCTTAGCTCCCAAATCTAATCAAACCAATCAAATCGAAATGTTTGTTTAAAGTTAGGCTTGCTGAAGTGATCTGAAGAAGACGCCTCATGAAGAGTTTTATTCTAAGAGCCATCTAATAATTTAAATTTAGTCAGCATTTCTTTCAGCTTTTGTAACGTTTTAGACTTAGCTTTACTCAATAGTACGATGTCGCATGCAAAATCCAAATTGGAGGAACGCGACATAAGTATAGTGAGTGAAAGGAATAGAAGTCAACAGGATGGCTCGGTAAATTATTTTTTCAAGATTTTATTTGTTAAAGAACATTCAATAGTGCTTAAAGTGTCCAACAAGTAGCTAACTCATTTTTGTGCCCTAGATATCTTACATTGTCGAGAAAAACATCTGAAAACTGAATTTTTTACGATAAAGTAAGAATTCTTTAAACGGGGGTCGTCGGTTTAAAGGAGAAACGCGATGCATAATAAATGGAGTCATTGATATGTTTGATACATATTACACCATCAAAATGCTTTTAATTCTTACTTTTTGATAAAAAAACTAAACAATTTCATCTAAAAAGTCTTTAAACAGCTGTATTGTAGGGGGTTTTATCGTTAATGATTTCGCTCTAATCCGACTATTTTACCTTTCAATTTGAAATTTACATAATTCGCTCAGCAAAGAAACTAGTTTCTAATTACGTATATGATTTTATTTCCACTTTTTGTTGAAGTATAATGGTTTGTTGACTGAAAAGTGAAAGCTTCGTTTTATGTCATTTCTTGAGATGGCGAGATAAGTTCAATTAAGTATTTTCGCTCATTTTAACATTTATCCGCTCATTTTAACATTTATCTGCTCATTTTAACAGATCGAACTTTGGTTATAATAGAATTTCACATAAGTTTGATAATTCTAATAGCTGTAAATATTCAGTTTACTTTTAGAAGGGTTTTCCAGAAAATTGTCCAGTTCGAAACTCGGTCCAGCCAAAGACCGTCGTGTACACGGTTGCTGGTGCCAATTAAATCTGGCGTAACCTCAAATATCCACGTTGGTTTGGAAGTTTGGAGAGTGGGTTGCCAGCTCAGGTGCTGTTCTCGTCATCTCACCTAGTTCAAATTTAAGGGCGTTTTCCTTAGGATTTATTCCGGATGTCGCCAATAGCCCGGTTTGTTTCTCCAGTGCGACGTTGAATAACTACCTACCCAGAAAATTGTCAGTATATTTAGTCAATATTTGTTGCTCATCACCGTACAGTTTTTGAGAGGAATTTTCACGTCACTTGGCTTGTTTTTCGAGTACGATTTCAACACTACAATAAAATCCCAAAGAATCAATTCTGAATTGATGTGATAGTTGATCGTTCAATTGCATTAAATGCCAAACGCATCCAAAAATGATAAATTACGTTTTAAGGTAATCCTAATATGTATCATGAGAGCATTTAGAAGGCAGAAGCCAAATCTTCGCAGACTGTCTGGTTTGTTTACATTGAAGATTCCTATCAGAAAGCTTGGAATACATTTATATTGATCAAGTGCATTTTCAATACACTTTAGAGACACTACCAAAATATGCAAAATGTAAGAATTAAGTACACCTTGTGACTATACACACTTCTAAGGTTTACTGTTCCATTTGGTAATTGTACGTCTCATTTTATCACGGGTTTTAAATGTTTCGTAAATTTAATATTTTCAAACAAATATTGCATTGAGCAAAATTTTTGAAGTTGCCTTTATAACGAAAAGGTACAGAAATAATACCGAAAGAATGCAAATTAATATTAACTTCATAACTGTTCGATTGTTTTAACGATCGACTAAAATTGAGGCGAGTTTTCACTTGTCTAAATTTGATTTCCAAATTTAAAGAAAGTTTAGGTACCTTTGTTGCACACTGCACGATCAGGTAGAAAGTTCGAAGAGCATAAATTTCGTATGTACGCAAATAATGGCAAAATCACTGGATAGTTCCATTAAAATTCGTGTGTGGATCCGAAAAATAAATTCCATATTTTTCGATTGAGCAGCTTGAAATCAATTGAATTGTATCAAACACCTAAAAATTACTGGGAAAAGTTTTGAACATAAATCAATGTTCAAGCATTCAATTTATCCCGTCCGAATTAGCCAGAGGCAATTGTATAAACTCTGGGCTTGAAATCCATGATTTGTATTCCTCTTACTTAAACGTGCATGTTTTCTCTATTGTACTCATATTTGCTAACTTTTGGACACTTCAATATCGGGGCCCTGTATATTTGTTTAAGACACTAACTACTAGTTTACTCAATTACTTTAACAGACTAAAGACTCCCTCATTCAGCCACTGCGAGCTATGGTGGTGTGCAAGTAGGACAACTTAACTGCTTAGTGTCCAGTGATTATAAAAATTTACAAAGTGAACATAGAAATAAGACAATGGGAAACTTAAGCATAATACTGAAACACACATACGTAACCATATCTATATTCACATACATACGTAACCATATCTATTCATGCTTACGTGCATATCTATACGTACATATACGTAATATGTGCTATCTATACGCACGCAATGTGTGCTATCTATACGCACGCAATGTGTGCTATCTATACGCATACGCAAGGATATCTTCATATAAAAACGGACCATGGTCCGCGAGATAAAAAAAAATAAAAAATCTATTTGTAATACGAGAGAATGGGTAAGAATGACTCGACTCTTCGCCCTGTGGTTGCTAAATCATTTCCGAGTCATTCTTCAAAGAGGGGGCCACGGTTGTCTGGTTGGAAGAGTAACGAATTAGCAATCGGAGGGTTGCGAGTTCGAAACAAGGTCCAACCAAAAAGGTTGTGTACACGGGATATTGGTGCATTTTAAATTTGTGGTGGCCTCAAATGTCTACACGTTGGGGTGGTGTGGAAAGTGGCGTGCCAACTCAGGTGTTGACCTCGTCATCTGACCGTGGTTCAAAACTACGCCCTGTTCTCCAGTCATTCCCTTGAGGATTGAACGGGGATCGTCGCCAATAGGCCATTGTGTTGTTCCAGTGAGACGGTACTTAATTACGTTTGCCATTTAATTCAAAAAGTGATGCCTTTCTCCATTTCTTTTTCAGGAGTACGCCATCTTTACCGGGAGGACTTTGCAGGTACTGCTGTTCTTCCTCGCCTTGGGATGCTTAGTCCCGGCATTCGTGATCACTTCCCAGCTCTACAAATTACAAGTGGAATCGCACGAGTTGCACCGTTTTTATTTGCATTTCGTGTTCGCAAGTCTTTTATACGCAGCAGTGGGTATCGCAACCTTTGCATGGGTAGGTATGGCTTGTGCTATGGTTATGGAAGCCGGTTGTAAGGAACCAGCTTCGATTTAATGCAAGGAATTCAACAGTAAAAAATGTGAAGCTTCAAAACAACGACTAATAAAGATTAAGAACTGGACTAAAAATCGTCAATCTCCGTTTCGGCGAAGGAAGACGTTCATGATCAGGTGGTATGGTAGGTATTTTAATTAAATTCACACTGGAGCAACACAAAGGGCTATTGGTGACGGTCCGGAATCAATCCCAAAGGGAAATCCGAGGACGACAACACCACGTATTTTTGAACCACGGTCAGATGACGAGGCAACACCTGAGTTGGCACCCCACTCTCGAAACTTCCACACCAGGCCAACGTGAGGACATTTGAGGCAATGACAGATTTAACATGCACACCAGCCCCTTCGTACACGACGGTGTTTGGCTAGATTCGAACTCGCGACCCTTACAACCGGGCCCCCACGGCCCATGTCGTCCATTATCAGGACAAATCACAAGAGGAAAACCAGTTTAACTTATTCTACAATTGCATGTCGCCGCAATTTTTTTTATTCTGCCTTTCTATATCGCGTGTGGAAGAGTAGAGGATTAGCGACCCAAGAGTTTCGAATTCGAATCCAACCAAAGACCGTCGTGTACGCGAGGGCTGGTGCACGTTAAATCTGCCGTGGCATCTTCCCATTGATGTGGACGTTCGAAGCATGTGGTGCCAGCTCAGCTGTTGACCTAGTTTTCCGACCATGGTTCAAAATGAGAGGGTTCTCAAATCTCCCTTCGATGGTTTGGCACAGCTTGGCCAAACCTGGCCCTTCTGCCTTAAAATTTAATCAAATCACCCTTCGGGATTGATCCCGGACCGTTGCCAATACCCCGTTGTGTTGCTCCAGTGAGACGTTAATGCAACTACCGCCCTCATCGCGTGTAAAGGCGGGGAAACACCAGTATTTTCGACAACGCAAAAATAACTAAGGATTCTCTGATCAACTTAAAAACAGATCTCGGAGATTGGGCCATTTTTGCTGGTTTGAAATCAATCTACGAGATTTATTTTCGAGTTGAACATCAGATTCTGATCGATTTTTATTAGTCGTTCTTTTGAAGTGTTCAATATTTTTCCAATTTGTCTAAAATTTTGATCTGTTTATCAACAATTTAACACTTTTGTAACACATAGATGAAAAACTCTTTTATTTCTTACCTTGTGTTTGGTGTAATGTAGACCAGAAACATCGACCTTCTAATAAAATAAACGGAGCATGAGGTCGGAGTCGCTACCATAAGATCTCGGAAGTGAAGATCACTTGAAATCACATGGGAATTGGCTGGGCCGATTGGCTGAAGTAGTTTAATCATATTTTAACATTTTGTACTGTTCTTTTACTGTTTTACCAACTTTTTAACAGATCACCTGGATTTCGATTTGTTGGATCACTCTTTACATTCGTTAGTTATTTACTCTTATCATCGCATATAATTCTGTTTCGTCAATAAACACTTAAGCTTTAGATTGGTGTGTATAAATACAACAATAATGAAACATTCTCATTTTTTATATTATACTTGATGTTGCTGTTCAGCATGTCTCGAGTCACTAACTCATGAAATTCTTATATGTTGACACATTTTTTAATATATTTACCTTTTCGTATTTAAAGTTTTATTTTGTTTCATACTTGTGTATGCATATTTTTAAACTTCTTTTTATTGTTTCGGTTGATATTGAATTGTATTTATTGTTCGTTTTGCAGTTTGTCTACCTGTAGGAGCTATAAGACTCAAATCGATCCTTTCTTCAAAGTCCCTGATTTAGTGACGCAGTGTTTCCTATCTGCAACCACATTCGTAGGGATCACATACATCCTCCCTGACAGATTCCTTTTTAATCATGCTAGGCCAAACCTGGCCCTTGTGCCATAAAAATTCAATCAATCATTTTTAAACATACCCTAGATCAGTGATGCACAGACCGCGGGTCGAATGCGGCCCTCCGTTGGATTGGCTGGAGGCCCGCCTCTCCATGTGTTATTTTAACTTTAATAAGTTACTCGATAAGGTGATTTTTTAAAAATTGAACATGCGCACAATAAAGTAGCTATGGCGCCAGACATGACACATCTTTGAACAAACTTTTCAATCATGAATATTAAAAAATAAAGGAACCGATTGACTAAGGAGAAAATTTTGAATCAGTTTTGCGCTTGGCTACTACAAAAATCGAACCAAATATTAAAATTGCTAAATAAATATGTAATGCCACGCATCAAATTAAATTCTTTCTTTACTTTTTATCTTTCTTTGTAATAATATGACAATTGTAAATAAATTAAGTAATGTGATAGATAACTTTCATGTCTTTTTGGCCCCATAAGTCGATGAATCTATGTGGCCCTTGGTCTTAACAAGTCTGCATCCCTGCCCAATATAATAGTTATTGTGTGGGTGTTTGGGAGTGAAATTACTTGAGCAACCCCTCAATTTTTGAATTACCCTTGTGGGCAACGTATACCAGTTTCCTAAGCATGTTCAAATGTAAAATTATAACGGATGCCATTTTCAGTGTCTTCTGGACTACTTTATGATCAACCCACGATTCGAGAAGCAGAGGAATCTGGAAAAGGCCACGAGAAGAAGATTCAATCGATATAGAATCATTAAAGAAGATCCCAGATCTCGACGCCGCCGCTTATCTCGGGAAAGGCGCAGAAAAGCCACCGGCACTCAAAAGGGAGATCCAACAGCTCCTGTGCGGAATTCTAAAGGAAGTTCCTCTTCAGGGTCCACAACCAAACGTCCCGATTTGCGATTCAGGCCGACTGCCAGGCGGGTTCCTAGGCAGACTTCCAAGGAAGACGAACCCCAACCAGATAGTGATGGTTATGTCTTTTTAACTCTCCGACAGTTTGAGAGGAGACTGCATGAGTATATAAAGCTGAACATTTAATTTCTGTGCCTTTTGCAAGCTAATTTCCATGGTCGCAAACCTTGAAAAAGAAACGCTGAATCTAAGGCGATCAAAATCTCGAATCCTGAAGATCAGTTGTGAAATAATCCGCTTTTAGTTAACCTTTTTCAGTATTAATTTTTGTACGTTTTGCATAAAGTTAAACGTTTCTTCACGTGGTTTTTTAATTTGGATTTTAAGTTGTGAGATGTGTTATACTCAAAGATTTTGAATGTATTGTGTATTAAAATTTTTATTTTTCAAAATGTGGAGGTGTTATTAATGTGAAAATTGAGGATTGTAGCTCACTTCAGAACCATAGTCTTTCTAGAAAATAGATGTAGCTGCCCCTGCTCCATGTTATTTCGCCCGATCACTCAGTTGGATGAGTCATCACGTGGTTAGGGAAGGTACGAATCCTAAGGTAGGGCTAATTTGGATTCGTGATTCCGAAATCCGCTTTTGTTAGTCCAGCCTTATTGTCTGTTTAATCCTGCAAGTGGTTTTAATCAGATGTCTCATCCATCAAGTGCTGGAAAATTTTGTCAATGACGAGATAACTCGTCATCAAGATACTAGCAATTTTGTAATAATGACGTGAACAAGATCTGGTGAGTTTTCTAATGCAGCAATATCTCGTTCCAGTGATCATTTTTCCTTTACTGACGAGATATCTCGTCCTTCGAGAAATGGTAATTTTTCTTCCAATGACGAGATATATCGTCCATCAAGATTTGTCCAGTTTTGCTAATGATGAGATGTTTCGTCAAGATATTGCCGATTTTTTTCTGATGACGAGATCCAAGTGCTGAAATTTTTTCTGATGACGATATGCCTCGTCCATCAAAGATCTGGTCAATTTAGCTAACGATTAGACACCTCATCGAAACAACCAACACAAGGGTTAAAGACACGAGTTTGCACTTCAATAACCAATCAGCTCAAGTCTTCCCTAGCTCACGTGATTTACATTTCTGAGGTCTTACGACATTAGAATTCCGGACACTTGCTCCTATTTCATTAAAAGGTTGATGTTTAGAAATGCAAAAAGGTTTTATTGAGAAACGATTGTCTTAAACCAACCAGTTCAAGTCCGTAATTTAAGAACATTTAAAAAAATCAAGGATCACATCCTCTTGGAGTTTGAAAGGGGCTTAACATTCCATAAACACTTATGTGTTTGTGCTCATGGGTCGAATGAAAATGACAAATTGAAAAGAAAACCCATTGCTTATGATTTTGTACTTCCTGATATTTTCATCAAGTATGTAGGCCCACAACCACAATATATAACGTAGGATTCCCAATTCAGTAAGATTTATGTGAAATCGAAATATATATAGCTTTTGCTGTACTTGACTGCGTGTAATATTAAAACATTAAATATGTCATTCACATTCGTAAACATTAAATATGGTAAATAAAACCAGTTTTAAATCACTCATATCGTAAGACATGCATTGTTAAGAAATGTTTATAGAAAAATTATATCATTGGCGATGTGCCTATCATACCCTTTGAGAAATTTTAGATAGCATCAAACACGGCTTTATAAATATTTAGAAAGAAAATAAAGAGAAAAATTGCATCCGAAATACATATATACAAATAAAAATTCTTTAGATACCCAATTTGTACAGGGCCATGGTAGCCCAGTTGGAAGAGCAAGATTAGCCGAGGGTTACGAGTCCGAAACTCGATCCAGCAAAAGGCCACCGGACTGGTGTACTTTAAATTTCGTGGTCTCAAATGTCCACTTTGGCGTGATGTGGAAGTTCGGAGTGTGGGGTGCAAGTTCAAGTCTTCTCGTCATCTGACTGGTTCAAAATTAAGAGGCGTTGCAGTGGATCTTTCCCTTCGGGATTGATCCCCAACCATCGCCAATAGTTCCTTGTGTTGCTATAACGCGATGTGTTAATTAACTACCTACCTAATTTGTACATCCAATTAAATAGCGTCAACTAATCGTGACTCAAAATTACGAGGTATTCTCGGATTTTTCCCTTCGGGATTGATCCCGGATCGTTACCAATAGCTAGTTCTGATGCTTCAGAGCGACGTTAATTAAGTAGTTGAATTTGAGTAACAAGCTTCATAAGAAAATTGCCATTTACAGTTTGATATTATTAGCTATAAATGATGCAATTTGTAAAGTTGAGTCTATGGATTTGTGTAGAATACAAATAAGGTAGGTGAATAAAACGTCGCACCTGAGCAACACAACAGTCTATTGGCGACGATCCGGGATCAATCCTTTAGTGAAAGATCCACGTAGTTTTGAATCACGGTCAGATGGCGAGAAGAGCATCTGAACTGGCATTCCATTCTATGATCTTCCACACCAACGTGAAGACATTTGAGGCCATGACAGATTTAATAACGGTCTTCTCGTAACCTCCGGTTGCTAATTCGTTGCTCTTCCAATTGGGCTACCGCGGCCCTCCAAGATTTAATATGCACCAGAGAAAAATTCAAGTTTACATGGTATCTTCGAACAGAGCTGCCACAACATTCGCTTCTTTCAACCAAGCCTTGTCACAAAGTCAAATTCAATAGCTATTTCAGAAACAGCAATAAATGGTAGATATGGTATTTTTAATTGACGTCACACTGGAGCAACACAACGGGCTACTGGTGACGGTCCGGGATCAATACCAAAGGGAAAGATCCGAAGCAATAAATGGATAAATAGATGCAAACAATGGTGGAGTGTCACAAAGATAGCCTCAAATATAACAACAATCCTAAATAGCAGTAAATAGTCCGTTGTGTTGCTCCAGTGTGACGTTAATTAAAAATACTAATACCGATATCAAAATAGTAAATGCCGAAATAGATGAAAAGAAGGAAATGTCACAATGCCGACAGTAAATACTACCGCGAGACCTGAAATAGCAAGGTTAGATTAAAACATTAGTCGAACGGTCAAAAATAATAGCAAAGCCTGAAATACACTACTGGCCACCCAAATTGCAA
Organism: Meta bourneti; assembly: GCA_933210815.1. Classification (NCBI taxonomy): domain Eukaryota; kingdom Metazoa; phylum Arthropoda; class Arachnida; order Araneae; family Tetragnathidae; genus Meta; species Meta bourneti. The sequence continues at coordinate 68,035,990 of OW119930.1, read as the reverse complement.
CACCAAGAAAGACAAGAGATATCACAACAAAATTTATTTTGTAGATAACATGTTGACCAAGTATCAAATGATTAAATTTATAGACTTCTGTGAAGTGTGGTTCCTGCCAAAATCAGTAGCCAGAGTAGCCGCCATTGTTGGAGATCACCGCTGCCACACGCCTCGGCATTGATTCAAAGAGACTTTGGATGTGTTCTTGGGGTACAGCAGACCAAGCAGCTTCCACACGTTGCCAAAGTTGATCTGGTGTGGCAGCTGGGGATGCATTCTGGGTCAATCGTTGAGCAACCGTGGACCACATGTTTTCTATCGGCGAAAGATCCGGAGAGCGAGCTGGCCAGGGAAGCAATTCAATCTGGCGATTGACGAAGAACCCTTGGACAATGCGTGCCACGTGTGGTCGCGCATTATCCTGTTGAAATATGGCTGTGGGCAAGCCCTGAAGGTAAGGAAGGACAACTGGCTCCAACACCTCGGAGATGTAGCGCTGGCTGTTTAAAGTACCGGCAATGCGTACTAGAGGAGTGCGAGAGTGATATCCAATACCGCCCCATACCATAATACCCGGTGCAGGACCAGCGTAGCGGTGCATGACGCAGCTGTTCAGCATCCTCTCTCCACGGTGTCTCCAGACTCGAATCCGACCATCGTGGTGTTGCAGACAGAAGCGTGACTCGTCAGTAAAGACAATTTCATTCCATTCTGCCGTCCACATCCTTCTTTCATCGCACCATTGGCGGCGGAAACGTCTGTGGTTCTGCGTCAAGGGTAGACGAAGCAATGGACGTCTTGCGGACAGACCACTCTGCTGTAAACGGCGTCGAATGGTACGCGCAGACACTGGATGATGCGGTACAGACTGAATGTGCTGTGCTATGGTTCGTGATGTGGCTGAGAGATCCGTCACTGCCATACGCACAATATGCCTGTCATCACGTGAAGTGGTGCACTGAGGTGGATGCGATCGAACACGTCGGTCCGTCGTACCCTCCTGCATCCAACGATCACATATCCGCATTACAGTTGTTTGGTTTCGTCCAACACGACTACCGATTTCCCTGAAAGATAATCCACAATCTCGGTAGGCCACTATCCTTCCTCTGTCGAACTCGGATACTTGATCAAAAGATGATCGCTGTTTTCTACGAGGCATAATTGATCGTTTTTTTTTAAAAAACCACAAGAAAAACACAATTGCCGTACTTGAAATCGTCGAAATCTCCAAGCCTTAAACAGCGCTTTGAAGTGGGGCCACAGGCGCGCGTGATGTGCGTCTGCGCTGAAATTCTAATCATTTGCATATCTCACCTCCGCTAATGCATGTTGTAAATTTCATATTATTTGCATGCTTCCTTCAGGGTGTTGCATTTACGGTGGCCAGCAGTGTAGCTATAAATGGATAAAAACTTTAGTCAAATGGTACTAAGATAACATCAAAACCTACAGTAGATTCAAGTTTGATCCCGGAACGTTTCTAATAGCCCCTTGTGTTGCTCCAGTGCAGGCATTCTCCACGTACACTATGGTCTTTGGACCTAGTTTCGAATTCACAAACATCCGTTTGCTAATCGCTACAACCAGATCGAAATATTTATTTAAAGGTAGACATGTTGAAGTGATCTGAAGACACCAAGAAAAGATTATACTGAGCCATCCAAAAATTTAAATGCAGTCAACATTTGTAAACAGACTTAACTTTACTCAATAGCACGATGTTGCATTCAGAATTCAAATTGAACGAACCTAACAGACGTAGAGCGCTTGAAAGCAATAGAAGTCAACAGGAGGGCTCGGTAAATTATTCTTGCAAGTTTTTATTAGTTAAGGAATATCATCCAACAGTATTTAATAAGTTTCCAACAAGTAGTTAACTTATTTTCGTTTCGTAAATACCTAACATTCTGAAGAAAAACATCTGAACGAAATTTTTTATGAGGAAGTAAGAATTCTTTAAACATCGTCGTTTTAAAAGAGAAACGAAATTAACTGATTAAATTTTTCGAAGACACGATGCTTTTTTCATAACAAATGCAGTCATATTGATATGTTTGAGATACATTTCTTTCTTTTCGGCCTAAAACCTGTCTTTAAACAGCTGTATAGTAGAGGCTTTTTTAATTTTTATATCTGTAAATGAATTTGCTCCAAGCGGACTATGTTACCTTTCAATTTGAAATAAATTTATAATTCGCTCAGCAAAGAAACTGGTTTTTAATAACGTTTATGATTTTACGCTCTTTTTTTTAAGTATAATGGTTTGTTGACTGAGTTGTCATTTCTTGAGATGGCAAAATATGATTAATTAAGTATTTTCGCTTATTTTAATATTTATCTGCTTATTTTAATATCAGGTTTAACAGATAGAACTTCGTGTTTATTGAAGTAAATAGTTGAAAGTTCGACAAAAAGCTGTAAGTATTCAGTTAATATCAGAAAAGTCGAGTTCGAAACTCGGTTCAGCCAAAGACCGTCGTGTACAAGGGGCTGGTGCCCATTAAATCAAATGGCCTCACGTTCGTGTGGAAGTTTGGAGAGTGGGGTACCAGCTCAGGTATTCTCGTCTTCTGACCGTAGTTCAAAATTACGTGGCGTTGTCCTCGGATCTTTCTCGTCGGGTGATGATCCCCGACCGTCGCCAATAGCCCGTTGTGTTTCTCCAGTGCGATGTTAATTACTACCTAACCTGAAAATTGTCAATATATTTAATCAGTATTTGTCACACATCAATGCCCAGTTTTTGAGGCATTTTCTGTCGTTAAATGCAGGTCGCAGTTGTGTTTCTGCGGCGATACGTTCTATTTCTGCTCTCATTCCGGACGTGACGTCACTTGACTTGTTTTTCGAGTACGATTTCGGCATTTCATCAATAAAATTCCAAAGAATAAATTCTGAATTGATACGATAGCTGATTGGTTCAACACCAAACATATCCATACATACACCATATCCATACACACACACACACACATACATAAACACATACACACATCAATAAACACATACACCATATCCATACACACACATACATAAACACATACACACATCAATAAACACACATACATAAACACATACACCATTAAATGAAGATGTTCTGTGAAATTGCATTTAAATAGTGATCTGCGTCACCAATTATACCGCAAGGGCATAATGATGTGTATTCCTTTATGTGAAATCCTGATAAGATGAAAACGGACGATGATCCGTCAGATAAAAAACATCAAAATCTGTTTATAATACGAGTAGAGGCTGAGGGAGACAATGGGTAAGAATGAATCGACTCTTCGCCCTGTATTACCTAAACCATTGCCGAGTTACTATTCAAAGCAGGAGTCACGGTTGCCCAGTTGGAAGATTAGCAATCGGAGGGTTGCGAGTTCGAAAGTAGGTCCAACCTAAAAAGTCGTGTATACAGGACTGGTGCACTTTTAGTCTCGTGGCCTCAAATGTCCTCACTTTGGCGAGGAAGTTTGGAGAGGGGTGCCTGCTCAAAATGTTGCCATCTGACGTGGTGTTCTCGAGTCTTTCCCTTAAGGATTGAACCGGGACCGTCGCCAATAGGCCATTGTGGTGTTCCAGTGAGACGTCAATTAATTACCATTACCATCTAATTCAAAAAGTGAGGTCTTTCTCCATTTTCTTTTTCAGGTGTATGCGATCTTTACCGGGAAGACTTTGCAGGTAGTGCTGTTCTGTGTCGCCTTGGGATGCTTCGTCTTCGGATTCGTGATCGCTTCCCAGTTGAGCAAATTTCGACTGGTATCGCATGCGCTGCACCCTTTTTACTGGCAATTCAAGGTCGCGAGTCTTTTTTACGCAGGAATGGGTATCGCAGCCTTTTTATGGGTAGGTATGCCTTGTGCTGTCTTTATAGACGCCGGTTGTAACGAACCAGCTTCGATTTAGTGCAAAGAATTCAACAGTAAAAGATGTGAAGCTTCAAAACAACGACTAATAAAGATTAAAAACTGGTGTAAAAATCGTCAATGGCCGTTTTGGCGGAGAAGACGTCCACCATAAGGACAGAATTCACTAGAGAAAAATCAGTTTAAATTATTCTAGAATTGCGTGCAATTTTTTAACTAAGGCTTTCCATGTCGCGAGTAGAGGATTAGCAACCGGAGGGTTGCGATTTCGAAACTCGATCCAACGAAAGACCGTTACGTACGTGAGGGCTGGTGCATGTTAAATCTGTCGTGGCGTCATCACGTTGCCGTGGTGGCTCAGTGGGTATGTCCACTGCGCTATCAACCTTCGAGTTGTAGACGGTGCAGGTTCGATTCCTACCAGGTGCATTCTTCCCTGGGTGTATTTCTCTTTTCTATGTCACTAAAATTTTCCTTGTATGTCTATTTATAGATTTGTAGTCTTGTGTCTGGCGCAGCATGGAAAATATGGCCCTTGCGCTATTGAACCTCAATACCAACCATAACGTTGCCGTTGAAGTTTGGAGAGTGGGGTGCCAGATCAGCTGTTACCTCGTCATCTGACCATGGTTCGGAATGACGAGGGTTTGTTCTCAAATCTCTCTTCGGGATTGATCCCGGACCGTTGCCAATACTCCGTTGTGCTGCTCCAGTGCGACGTTAATGCCACTGCATGCGCACATCGCGTGCAAAGGCGGGGAAACACTGGCGTGTTCGACTACTCAAAAATAACTGGCCTCTGATGGTCAACTTAAAAATAGATGTCGGAGGTTGGGACCATTTTCGCTTGTTTGAAATTAATCTGGGAGATTTATTTACAAGTTGAACATCAAATTGACGGATTTTTATTAATCGTTGTTTTGAAGTTTAAAATATTTTTTCGATTAGACTGTTCCAGTTTTTATTTCTGTATCAACAATTTAACACTTTTGTTTGCAACGCATGGATGAAAAACACTTTTACTTGTGTTTGGTATAATGTTGCCCAAGAGCATTGATCTTGGTGAAGTAAGCGAAGCATGAGGCCGGAGTGGCTGTCGTAAGATCTCGGAAGTGAAGATCATGGGGGTGGCATGGGAATTGAGTGGCCGATTCACTGACGTACAATGCCCCTCATCTCGTTCCTCTCAAAAGTGGTGACATCCGGAACGATTTGTGAAGCCCTGCAGGAATCCCCGTATTGGGGCGGGCTGTAGAATAACCCCACCGCAGCCCTGCGTGTCGTAGAAGGCGACTAATGGTGTACCTACCTGTCATATCAGGGTCCGATTGGGTTGGGGTTGACGGAGCACATGGGCCGACGGCCCTCCATCTCCTGATCGGCATCCTTGACCTTGACAGAGCTGTTATTAGTGTCCTGAAGTTTGCTAAGTTGAACTAGGGACTTGGAGACGAGCTGGCTGTAAGGGGTGCTTCCGAGGTGGTGAGGCGTGTCTTAAGGCACTGTGAACGAATGGACTGAAGACCTTGAGAGGAGAGAGGGTACAATGAATGAAATCGGAGACTAAGGGGTGATAGTAAAATTAAAAGGGAAAAGGTGATAAGTTAGAGTAAAATAAGGGAAGTAAGTTGAAATTATATATATATATATATATATATATAATTTCAACAATTTTTTCGGTACAAACCGAATTGGGACCACTAAGGGGTGGTGGAACTTGAGTTTGTTAGGGCATTGACTAACATGAAGAGCTTGTCGACAGGACTATTGCATTTCTGCATGTCCTGGACCAGACTCCTCATGTTGTCTACATTTTTAAAGATGAGTTTAATTTCATGAAAAAGATTCATGATTAGGCTAAGGTCACTAATGGGGAATATCAGCGCTGGTCTGTGCCGTTTGCTTATTTGGTTGGATCGGGTTTTCCCTTACGTCTTGGGAGTTTGTATCGTTTTTTGGAGCGGTTAGAGCGGCTGCATAGCTAATTCCGGGTTGAGTTAGTTTTTTAGCAAAGGTTTTTGGTTTGGGGAAATTTGCGCAACCACCGTAGTTTGCCGTGTGTTGCTGCGAGCAGTTCGCGCATTTAGGCGGGAGTTTTTTATTGCCTCAGTCCGTGGTTTTATGCCCTTGTCCGCAGATGACACATCTGGGGGGCATTCGGCAGTTATCGCTCGAGCGATTGAAATGTTGACAGTTGTAACATTGGGGAATCCCTCTGTTATTCCTGTAACGTTCAATCTGGACAATCAAGCACATTAATTGCTGGATATCGAAAATTTGCTTGGATTTTTCTCCGGGTGTCAGGTGGATTAAGAATATTGGAAGCGGTTTCTTAGTCTTGAATCTTTTAAGTTGGTTAATTTTAGTGATTTTAAATCCGAGTTCGTTCAACTCGGTTTTGATGTCCTCGCAAGGGGTGCTAATGGGGAGTCCCTTTATGACTGCTTTCAGGGGTTTGTCATTTTTGTTGGTTCTATAGAAATAGCTGATTTTGTTGTTATCGAGGTATTTAGTTAGTTGGCGGTGATCGTCAGGGGAGTTGACAAAAAGTTTGAGGAATTCACCTGATAGTTTCCCAACTACCAGGATTCCTAGGGATTGATTAAGGGTTTTAATGAAGTTTTGGAAATCACTAGTTACGGGTACCATAACTGGTGGGATTTTATGGTCTTTAGTGGGAAGTGGAGTATCCTCTTCTTCGCTAGGAATATCACTCAATACGTCAAATTGGTTTGAGGTTTCAATCGGTGGGGGAGTCGGAACTGCGACTTGTCTATTTGGCTTTTTTGCCGATTTATTTAAAGTTTTAATCGAGCGCTTGTTCTTATTAGGCTTAACGAAGTCAGTTGGGGGTTCTTCCTCTCTTCGATCTTCAGAGAAATAAGCTGCACAGTGCCATTAGCATTGTCTATTGCTCTCTGGTGTTCGTCGAGTGACGCTTGCATCATCATCTCAATTCCGGGCGGGGGAGGCGGTTTACGAGCCTTGTCTTTTTCCCTCATGTCCAGCAATACATCGATACACTGCTGATTATTTCGGATAGAGGCAAGGAGCTCATCCTTTTTCGCAACAAGTTTCTCATAGCATGCTACCTCGATCCATGGTGACATTGCCGCAGGAGTCAGCAGCCATTTGTTTGCAGCTGGGGTCCAGCTACCTTCCACTTCCATCACGGTTGGTGTATCCATTCTGCAGGAGCAGGTCGAAAGCACGTCCGCTTGGTTCGGAGGTTAAAGAGAGAATCTTCGAATTCCGATTGGGTTGCGTACTAGTAGTCTCCCTACTCGGGGTCAAGCCTTCGGGCGGAAGGCGTCCCGATGTGTGTGGCCCTCCGGATTTTGTTCACTTGTGTGTTCCTACGCATGACGAGGAGGGTATGAAAATGGGAGGGTCCCACTCTTATGCTTTTTCGTTTGCTCTGTAGCACTCGAATTCCATAGAGTCTATCTTGGCGGTGGTAGTTGCCGTGAACATCGGGAAGATATGGGCCAAGAAGGCGACCTGCGGTTGCCTCTAGGGCTGCGTTCCTGATAATTCACGTATGCGGCCTAACCACCTGTTTAAATGCGGGATATGAGGGTGTCGCCTGCGGAGTCTAAGGGCGGCAGGAAGAAACTGCGTTTCACAAGTCGCCTCGTGTGTCACCCATCTAAGAAAACAATAGGTTTGCGAGATGGTGCGTCTTGTAATTTCCGACTTTTAGATGGCCGACCTTCGCGTGCGACCTGATGAGTAGCATTATTCCCTGTGACAGGCGTAGTAGAAATCTCCACCCACCAGACTGCGTCTCAGGTGTCACCTACTTTAGGATTTGGGCGTTTTCTTCGAATTCCACGTGACCTTCAACCAAAGATGTTCAAACCGAGCGATTGAGAGATGTAACATTTAGCTGTGCGCATGCTCCATATAAATCTTCGGAAGATCAATGCCCATGAGACTGGTGTTATTAAATGTCCAACTAAACCACCAAATTTGGCGAAACCACCCGTATTCGTGACTTGGTGTGTTTCACCATTTCGCTAGCAACCTGTGAGTAATGGGCGGCGCAGGTTTGATTCTTCGCATAAGAGAAAATACAAAAGCAGAGTAAGCAATGGTAACCCTTTTATTTGCCCAGGATCATGTGACCAAAACTAGTAGTAAAGCTACTTTTAAACTGCTTTCGTCTTCTGGGTGGAACCTAACATTCATCATTTGATTGGCCCACGAGAAAAGAGAAGACTCCCATCCGTTGATACATCATCTGATAGGTCCATTAATTGATTATCTGATAGTGGCAATTTCACCACTTTTACCGTCACTATATCCTATCCTGTCATAAGATGTTATATCACCAATCAATACGATAAGATATGAAATCGGACAAGCCTGTAAATTTTTAAGAGTAGACACGTTGGTCACTTTTTGAAGCTCCTCAATATCAATCCACTTATATTTCACGTTTGTAGGTTTACTTCTCTCTTGTGTCAGTTTTACTTTCCTTGTATGTTTTTGTCCATTTACTTGAGGTTGTTTGGCGCACCTTGATCAGATGTGGCCCCTGCGCCCAACCAATCATCTTTCTTATTTCGGACAGGTGGTAACTTAGGAAAGGATAAGGTACTGGGGCTCAAGCTCTATCCTCTCCATTAGATATTAAAGCACGTTTTCCTCCAACACCGACTCATGCGATCTTTTTTAAAATTGAATTTTAAATCTAAAAAATAATTTTTAAAACTGACCCGAATCTCCTTTTGTTCGGACATCCACACCATTGTGTCAGCATTGCCAACCTCTTCCATTCCCCTCCAATGGTTTCGGCGAGATATTTCGTCCATAAAGATCTGACCAATTTTGCTAATCAAGAAATATCTCTTCATAGAGATCTTGCCAATTCTTGGACCAAGACGAGTTCTGGTCAGTTTTCTTCTAATGACGAGAAGTGTTAAAAGACGAGATATCTCATTCATCAAGATAATTTCAGTTTTGTTTAATGACGATAGAACAACCACCAGGAGGATTTAATCATATTTTAACATTTTGTACTGGTCGTGGACCATTTTACCAACTTTTCATAACAGATTACCTGGATTTAGATTTTTTGGATCACTCTTTACATTCTTCATTATTTACATATACTCTGACTTTTATCGCATATATAACACATCATATTTTAATTCTGTTTTATTATTAAACTTTTAAGCCTTACATTGTTTCATTATTGTTGCATATACGTATACCATTCTCATATATATTTTATATCATACTTCATGTTGCTGGTCAACATGTATCGAGTCACTACTAATTCATGAAATTCTTACATGTTGACACATTTTTAATATATTTACCTTTTCAGATTAAAGTTTTATTTTGTTTCATATTTGTGTATGCATATTTTTAAACTTTTTATTTTTTCGGTTGATATTGAATTGTATTTTATCTTCGTTTGGCGCAGCTTGTCCACCTGTAGGAGCTATAAGACTCAAGTCAATCAGTCCCAGTTTCAAATTTAGTGGCGCAGTGTTTTCCTACTTGTAAAACACTCGCAGGGATCACAGATCCTCCCGACAGATTCATTTTTAATCATACCCTAGATCAGGGATGCACATACCGCGGGCCGAATGTGGCCCTCCGTTGATTTGCTTGCGGCTCGCCTCATGTGTTATTGGCTCAGTGGGGATGTCCACTGCGCTAGCAACCTTCGAGTTGTAGGTGGCGCAGATTCGATTCCTGTCAGAAACACACCCAGGAAGGAATGCACCTATCTTTTGTGTCAGTAAAACTTTCATTGTGTCTGTCTATTACTCGATATTATGTCTTGCTTCTGGCACGGCATGGCCAAATATGGCCCTTGTGCCATTAAACCCCAACAAACCAAACCACCTTATGTTATTTTAATTTTAACAAGCCACACAATAAGTGGTTTCTTTTAAAAAAATTCAACGTTCTCACATTAAAGTAGCTGTGGCACCAGGCACGGCACATATCTTTAAACAAACTTTTTCAGTCATATATATTGACAAGTCGAGAAATATTAACCGCTTGACTAAGGAAAATTTTGAATCAATTTTGCAGTTGGCTACTACAAAAATCGAACCAAATATTAAAACAATTGCTAAATAAATGCAATGTCACGCATCAAATTAAATTCTTTACAACAATATATGATAATTACATAAATTAAGTAACTCATTTCACTCCCATAAGTCAGCGAGTCCATGTGGTACTTGGTCTTAAGAAGTCTGCATCCCTGCTCTATATAATATTAATTGTGTGAGTGTTTGGTTGGAAACTACTTGAGTGTCCTCTCAATTTTTGTATTGACATGCTTTTGCGGGCAGCGATTTCCTAAGCATGTTCAAATATGAAATTATAACGGATGCCATTTTCAGTGTCTTCTGGACTACTTTTTGATCCACCCACGATTCGAGAAGCAGAGGAATCTGGAAAGGGCCATGAGAAGTCAAAGCTCAAATCGATTGAGAGTCCTTAAAAAAGATTCCTCTACCTGTCTACGACGCCGCGTATCTCAGGAACGGCGCAGAGAAGCCTCCGACACTCAAAAGGGACATCCAACAGCTCCTGTGCGGAACTCTCAAGGAAGTTCCTCTTCAGGGTCCTCGACCAATCCTGATGCGCCATTCAGGCGGTCATCCGGGCAAGACCAGGCCCATCAGGACAGTGTTAAATCAATTACCCTTTTAACTCTTCGACAGTACGAGAAGACCATGCATGAGAAGACCATGTATGAGAATATATCCCTGAACATTTAATTTCTTTGCGTTTTGCAAGCTAAGTTCAATCGTCGCAAACCTTGGAAAAGAAACACTGGAGCTTAGGCGATCCAGATCTCGAATCCTGAAGATCAGTTTTGCAATAATCTGCTTTTAGTCAACCATTTTCAGTATTAATTTCTGTTCGTTTTGCGTAAAGTTCTTAAATGTGTCTTCCTGTGGTTTTTATTAGGATTTTAAGTTGTGAGACTTGTTATTCTTGAAGATTTGAAATGTATTGTGCATTAAAATTTTTAATTTTCAAAATGTGGAGGTATTACTTTTATGTGAAAATTGAGAATTTTTTAACTCACTTCAGAACCATCGACCTTCTAAAAAATAGATGGAGCATGTGCAGGGGCAGCTACGTTATTTCTTCCAATCACTCAGTTGGAAGATTCATCACGTGGTTGGGGAAGGTACGAATCCTAAGGTAGGGCTAATTTGGATTCGTGATTCCGAAATCCGCTTTTGCTAGTCAGGCCTTATTGTCTGTTTAATCCTGCAAGTGGTTTTAATGAGATGTCTCGTCCATCAAGTGCTGGACAATTTTGTAATGATGACGAGATACCTTGTCAAGATATTGCAAATTTTGTAATGATGACGTGATCAAGATCTGGTCAGTCTTCTAGTGCCGCAATATCTCGTTCATCAAGATCTGGCCATTTCCCCTTTACTGACGAGATATATCGTCCATGGATGTGGTTAGTTTTCTTCTAATGATGAGATTGTGGTGTCGCAATTGCGGGAGAACCTGAGCCGGAGCTCTCTATCTCCAATCCAATATATTGCTGAACTGAGTTGCTGTGGGTTGGCTGAAGCTTATAGTGGTGAGGTCGAAGTAGTGTTCAATCAGAAGTACAGGTGGATTCACGTGACGATCAACATTTGTGCCAGGGATTCAGAGAGTGAGCAGATAAGGGTGGGTTCGAAGAAAAAAGGTAAACGGATAATTCGTTTTGTAGGAGTAGCGCAGTGAAAAATCATTGCAGGTTAGACTAGTTAACATTGTTTAATCTTTAAGGGATGGCTCTTGGCCGCTTGCTATTTATACGTCTATGAAAGTCATATCTGAGGATTTGCTGAATCGCGGTGTTGTCAATTGCTTCTATATTGTAGAAGAATTTTAGGGTTATTTTAGAGAGGAATTTACGGAGTTCTAACACATTCAGGTCTTTACGGATTTGAAGGTTTCTATAGAACCATGGGGCATTTAGAATTATCCTGAGTGGAATTTTGAAGAGCTTCAAGTTTTAGTAAATGGGTCTTCGTTGCATATCCCCAGACTTGACTGGCATAGTTGACTACTGGTCTAAGCATGGTTTTGTAGATAAGCACTTTGTTGATAGTTTTGAGTTTCAAGCAATTAGGGAATAAGATTTTTCTAGCTACGAGAAATTTATTTCTAAGTGAGGTAATATGAGTTTTCCAGGTTAATTGCGAGTCCATCGTGATACCAAGGTAAATACAATTAGGGTACCAGGAAATATTTCCATATAAAGTAAGGGGAGGAAGTTTCCTTCTAGTGAAAAGTACTGTTTGGCACTTGTCCACATTCATTTTGATTTTCCAGGCAATAAGCCAGAACTCAAGTGCGTGGAGGTAATTTGTAAGTGAGAGCATGATATCGTAATAATTATGATTTCTTGCTAGTATAACCGTGTCGTCTGCAGACATGCAGAGCATAGTGGAGGAGCCCTGTGGTATGTCGTTCACATAGATTTTAAAATAATTTGGATCCTAGGATGGAGCCCTGTCGTGTGCCAGCCTGAATGGCGCATGTGGTAGATAGTTTTTGATTGGTTCGAACAACAAATTGCCAATCGGTCGGATAGGAAAGTATGAGTTGTGTGAGTGAGAGGCAGGAAAGCCTAATGTGATGAGTTTATGGATTAATCCAAACCCTCTCGAAAGCTTTTGCTATGTCTAGGAAGACTGCCTGTGCTTTACCCTGTGTCAAAGTCGTTGAGGATATCTTCCGTCACTCGGAGCAATTAATGGGTGGTGGATAACTCATCTGAAACAGAATTGTTGGTTTATTAGGACTTTGGCTTGCAAGCAGTAATGTTCTAGTCGCATTAATAATGTATTATGCTGTTTTGCTTATGATAGATAACAGGTTGATAATGATGAGATATCTCGTCCATCAAAGATCTGACTAGTTTTGCTAATGACTAGATACTGTAAAGACTTCAGACTAAGATAGATGGCGCTCTTGCGCATGCCCAGAAGGACTTTGAGAAAGGAAAGAGTTAAGAACGAGTGTGGCGAGAGACGTGTGGGTTGTGTTTTTTTGGAGAGTGATCGAGACTGAGATGTGTGGATTTTGATATATACTACCTTTTCTATTTATGTTGTGTGTCGTGTTTGTACTGTGTCTGTGAGTTCATTAAAATGGTTTAAACCAAAAAGGGAGTATTCCTTGTGATGGTAATTAAAATTTTGAGCAAGTCAGTACAGACTACGAAGAAATGGTGGCAGCCGTTTGGATACGATCCTGGTATTGCTGATATCTCCAGTGCAAATTATTGGGTGAGTACCAGATTTCATTAGCAACAGTGCCTTTTTAATTGTAATTTGTAAAGTTTTGCATGTTGAGTTTTGGTTCATTGAAGAATCGTTGTTTTGGTTTCATGCAGTTTTGGTTTTGTAAAAGGCAGTTGTAATATGCAAAAATGCTCTCTTATTTTAACTAGGCTGATATAGTTAAAATTTTGTTTGGTAAAAGGAGTGATAATTTTGAAAAGTGTTCTTATTTTAACTAGGCTGATATAGTTAAAACTTTGTTTGGTGAAAGGTAGTTGTAATTTTGCAAGTGTTCTTATTTTAACTAGGCTGATATAGTTAAAATTTTGTTTGGTAAAATGGAGTGGTAATTTTGAAAAGTGTTCTTATTTTAACTAGGTTGATATAGTTAAAATTTTGTCTGATTTTGAAAGGCAAATTTATTCTGTTGATTTGCAAAACTATTCTTATTTTAGCTAGACTGATATAGTTAAAATTTTGTTTGATTGTAAAAAAAAAAAAAAATTAGGACACTCATGTGGTATATAAAAAAGAATTTTCTGTTCTGAATGGTTAGAATTAGAACTATTCAAATGGTCAGTTTGAGTTTTGTTTTCTGAGAAAAGAGAATTATTTTAAAATTTTAAATTGAGATAGCCTAGTTTGTTTTGTGTTCTTTTGTATGATGCTATCTGATGACAATTGAAGTGTTGTTAAAATTTGATTTGATTCTGTTGTATGATTCAAAATAGAATTAAAAATTTGGTGTAGAAGTATATAGTTTGAATTACAAGTATAATTCTTTTTGATGAGTGTTGTCAACAGCACCAAATGCCTAGAATTTTCAATATTTAGTGCGTCTTGGGTTATTTTGCTTTGGAAAATATTTTGTTATATTTCTGAATGAATCGGAAATTCATTTAAAAGAGTTTTGGAGTGTTTTGAAATTGTCATTTTCATTTGTTGCTCATTTAAATGACTAAGAAACCCCTTAGAATTGTTTATATATTTTGCGGAATTTTGAATGTCTAACTTGTGTACTTAAGGAAATTTTTGTTAGTAATTTGAAATTGCTTTGTGTAACTAATTTGGCAAATGTGAGACCATTTTGTGTTCAGAAAAAGAACTCGAAAAAAAAAATCTGAAAGTGTGGATTTGAATTATTCACTTCCTGTGTTTGTTGACGAAAAAAAAGAAAAGGAAAAGAATGATATTCTGTTTTATATTTTTGTGTGTGCATTTATGCTTCTGAGTGTGAATCAATTGTTCATAGAGAAAAGGGAATTCTTTTGAACTGAAAATACCTTTTCTTGATTAGACAGGAAAGTTGAGTTTATATTCTGAATTGTATTTTAATTGTAGTATTATTTTCAAAACAGCTGTTCTTTAGTTGAACTTTTCTTTAACTGTTTATTTTCTTCTCAATTTGAAAACATCTTTAAAAAAAAGATATTGTTTTAATGAATGAAAATTTTAATTTGTTTATGTGTTCGAAAATTATTTCTATTGATTTTTGGTTGTTCGGTAAGAAAGTTGTAACGTAGAATTAGCGAATTTAATTCTTTGATAAAGTCTTGTGAATTCTGTTGGAATTTAATACCTTAATAGAGGTTTTTGATAGTGTTTCCCCTGGCCCTTAATCATGGCATTTCTTGCAATTGGTAGAAAGCAGGACTTAATTGCTGTTGCGGAAGAAATTGGTGAGAAGGTACCAACTTCGTGCAAGGTTGCGGATATTAAACAAATAATTTTAAAAAGCCCAAATTTCGATCGGGAGGAGGTAACGATAATCATGGAACGAGTCATAAAAGATAGACTGGAAGAGGAAGAATTAGCTAGACAAGAAAAAATTCGTGAGGAAGAATTAGCTAGACAAGAAAAAATTCGTGAGGAAGAATTAGCTAGGCAAGAAGAAGAACGACAAGAGCGGGAAAGGGTCAGACAACATGAACTCGAAATTAAAAAACTAGAAATGGCTCAGAAGGAATTTCGCCGGTCTGAAGAGGAATCTGAAAATGGGGCGGATAGAAACAGAAAAATCCAACTTACCCAAATCACTCCCAAATTTGACGAAAAAGGGGATGAAATGGGATTGTATTTGATCAATTTCGAGAGGAAAGCAGAGATGGCTCGAGTGCCGAAGGAGGACTGGGTGGCTTATTTGCTGGCCGTTTTGCCAGCCGAGTTATCTAACATGCTTGCCCGAGAACCTCCTGAAGTGGCCAACAATTATGATGTTGTGAAAAATCTCATTCTGAAACGATACAAAATGAACGCTGAAAAATTGAAACAGTGTTTCTACAGACATCAGAAAACAGCAGAGAAAACATGGAGAAATTATGCTCATGAACTGTACAGCTACTTCACTGAATGGCTTGCTGAATTGGAAATTGAAACCTTTCAGCAACTAAAAGATTTAATCGTTGCCGAGCAATTGAAGTATCGTGTACCAGATCAAATCAAGGAGCATTTTCTTGACAAATGGATGAAGTTGAAGACACCTTTTGAATTGGCAGAAGTGATCGAGGAGTACGAAACCATCAGGCAGAGTTTCAGGAAGAAGGAATTTCCAAAGAAGTATGGCTATCAAGGTTCAAAGGGACATTTTAGTGGAAGTAGACCCAAAGTACTATTCAAGGATGACAAGAACAAACATCCGGTCAAAACCGAACCCGCAAGCAACGAAAACCGTGAAAGAGAGTTTGAAAAGAGAAGACAGCTCCGATGCTATGAATGCGGTTCGTTATCACATCTGAGACCCCAATGCCCGAAGCTCAAGAGATCTGAAGTAGTAGCTGCCAATGAAGTCTTTGGAAGACACGTGCCTGAGTTGATGTCTCCTTATACTAGTGCTGGGACAGTAAATGGAGCCCAAATGTCTATCTTGAGAGATACTGGTGCCAGCATCGATCTTATTCCCAGAAAATTTATCAAACCACATATGTACACAGGTGAGCATGTGTGGCTCGCTTCTCCATTAGTAGACAGCCCGGTCTGCTTGCCCATTGCAGAAGTTGATTTGAACTGCGAATTGGGACATGTCCTTACGAAAGCTGCTGTAAGAGACAGTTTTCTGGATCAAGAGCATTACCTACTAAGTAACAAAACCGTTGCTCTGATCGAGAGTATGAAAAAAGATAAGGAGCTGGAGATCCAAGTTATTAATGCAGTTCAGACGAGAGCTCAGAAAAGTCTTTTGACAGCCGAAGTTGAAGAGTATCCAGTTGAGTCGAGTCCTGGAGAAGAGAATGACAGTACCGTGTTAACAGAGGAAGACGGAGAGGTATTGCCTATGGCGGAAGAAGCCTCACTTCCAGATCTGATTAAAGCCTCACGGAATGATTTTGTCGAAGAGCAGCGCAAGAGTAAAGAGTTGAAACCACTTTTCCTAGAAGCTGAGGAGTTAGCAAAGGAAACCAAGTATGCAATCGTTAATCAAATGCTGTTCTATCTGAAAAGTGACAAGGATGGTACGCAGAGAAAACTGCTGATTGTTCCAGAGAAGTTTCGGGACCAATTAAAGAAACTGTCTCATGAAGGAACAGCGGCTCACTTAGGAGTGACCAAGACTAAAGATGCTCTTTTTAAAACTTTTTTTTGGCCGAATTGTTACAAAGATGTTGAAGAATTTGTCAGATCTTGTGACCAATGTCAGCGAGTTGGGAAACCTCGGGATAAGAAGAAGGCACCCATGAAGATCGTTCCTGTCATCTCGGAGATCTTCACAAAGATTAATGTGGATGCTTGTGGTCCTTTACCTACTACACCATCTGGAAACCGGTATCTCATCACTGCAATTTGCATGTCTTCCAAATATCCCGATGCAGTTCCTGTCCCAAATCATAGTTCTTCAACCGTGGTCGATAGTTTCCTGCAAATCTTTAGTCGGATGGGTTTCCCGAGGGAGCTGCAAAGCGATCAAGGAACGTCGTTTACAAGTGCACTCACAACGCAGTTCCTGGAGAAATTTGGAGTTAAAGTAGTGCGAAGTTCCGTACATCATCCCCAGAGCAATCCTGTGGAGAGACTACATAGAACTTTGAAGAGAATTCTTCGAGTCCTGTGTCTGGAGTCAGGACCTGATTGGGAGAAAATCTTGCCTCATGCCCTGTTTGCTCTACGAGTTGTTACTCATGACAGTACTGGATATACTCCAGCTGAGCTGGTTCATGGACAGAATTTGAGGACTCCCATGACTCTACTGTACGAGAACTTGACGGAAAGCGAGGAAGAGAAGACTAGCGTAGTATCATATGTCTTCAAGCTACTAAACCGCATGAAAAGGTGTCAAGAATTAGCCGTCCGAAACATGGAGAACGCCAAAGACAAACAAAAACTATGGTATGATCGCAAGGCTGTGAAGCGTAAATTTTGTGAAGGCGACCTTGTGCTGGTTGTCGCTACATCTAGGCCTAACAAAATGGCAGTTCATTGGATCGGCCCAGGGAAAGTCGTTAAACAGCTTTCCGAAACCAACTACATTGTGCAGTTTCCAGAAAAAGACAAATCCCATGTGTACCATGTGAACATGCTCAAGTCATATTTCCAGAGACCCGAAAATGTGAATTTAATCTGTCTAAAAGAGATTAGGAACTGTGACAACGAGGAGGACATTCCAAGTCTCGAGCAGAAGCCTGAAGTCTCGGAAATGACACAAATTTGGCAAGACATAGAACAAAATGGTCGCTTGTCAGAAGATCAGAAGGAGCAGCTGAGAGAGTTGTTATCAAAATACTCTAGCTCATTCTCAAACCAGCCGGGGTGTACTGATCTTACTGAACATGACATTGAGCTTGAATCTGAGAGGCCCATCTGTGCCAAACCTTACAAGATGTCTCCACGCCAAACAGAAATTTTGAAGATGGAAGTGGAGAAGATGCTGTCGCTCAAAGTCATTGAGCCAGGAGAATCTGATTTTACTTCTCCTCTTATTCTGGTAGAAGTACCAGGAAAGGATGCAAGACCGTGCATCGACTATCGAAGACTCAACAAGGTCACTAGAACCCAGTACTTTCCTCTGCCAAACATTGAGCAGCTTGTTGAAAAAGTGTCAGCTGCCAAGTATATCACCGTTCTAGATTTGACCCGAGGTTATTGGCGAATACCTCTGAGTAAACGAGCCCAAAGATATTCAGCTTTTGTAACCAGTTTTGGGACATTTCGACCGTTGAGATTGCCATTCGGTTTGAAAAATGCCCCTTATGACTTTAGTCGTTTGATGGCCGAACTGTTGAAAGACTGTGGAGAATTTGCATGCCCTTACTTGGATGATGTAGCCATCTATTCCCTAAGTTGGGAAGATCATTTACAACATTTGAAAACCGTCTTAGAAAAGATGAATGCAGCTCATCTGCACATCAAGCCTTCTAAGTGCCAGTTTGCTCGTGCGTACGTAAAGTATCTTGGGCACTTGGTTGGTCAGGGCCAGAGAACACCTGGAGAATTGAAGATCCAAACTGTAAAGGACTTTCCGACCCCTGCGACTAAGACGCAGATCCGATCTTTCTTAGGACTTGCGGGGTATTATCGAAAATACATTCCTGACTTTTCAGTCCTCTCAGCACCAATTACAGATCTGCTGAAAGGAAAAAATCGTCGTGCTGCTGTCATATGGACTGATGCTTGTCGAGAGGCGTTTGACAAGTTAAAGAAACGGTTGTCGGAGAATCCGGTGTTGTACAGTCCAGATTTCTCGAGACAGTTTCTCGTCCAATGTGACGCGTCAAATCTTGGGATTGGCATCGTTTTGTCCCAAATTAATGACATTGGTGAGGAACATCCTGTCATGTACTTGAGTCGGAAGTTCTCAAATGCAGAACAAAAGTACAGTACCATCGAGAGAGAGTGCGCAGCTATCGTGTTCGCCATCCAAAAGCTGCGATGTTATTTGGATGGACACCAGAAGTTCATCATCCAGACGGACCATAATCCCCTTGTTTGGCTGGACAAAAAATACGGGAACCAACCCTAGACTTTTACGTTGGGCTTTGATCCTGCAGCCATTCAATTATGAGGTTGTCCATAAGAGGGGGAAACAGCATCAAAATGCTGATTCATTAAGTCGCATCCCATAAACCTCATATCCTTTTATTTTATATTAGTAAGTTTATTGTTTATTTTGATATTTGTATTATGTGTGAAAATTTTAAATTTTTCTTATCATTAGTGTAAATTGTTTTCCTAAATTTTTAATAAGTATATAATTTTTTGTATAATATTTTTGAGTTCAAGGCACTGATTGCTATAATCTGGTACATGTGCAGTGTATTTTGTGTACTTGAACTCTTGAACTTTTCCAATGACTGCACCTATCTGGAGACTTTTTCAGGCAGTGGAGTCATCAAAACTTTTCCCTCATTCTTCGAGAAAAGTTTCCTCCTTGTGGGGAGGAGTTTATAAGTCTGTAAAGACTTCAGACTAAGATAGATGGTGCTCTTGCGCATGCCCAGAAGGACTTTGAGAAAGGAAAGAGTTAAGAACGAGTGTGGCGAGAGACGTGTGGGTTGTGTTTTTTTGGAGAGTGATCGAGACTGAGATGTGTGGATTTTGATATATACTACCTTTTCTATTTATGTTGTGTGTCGTGTTTGTACTGTGTCTGTGAGTTCATTAAAATGGTTTAAACCAAAAAGGGAGTATTCCTTGTGATGGTAATTAAAATTTTGAGCAAGTCAGTACAATACCTCATCGAAACAACCAACAAAAGAGTTAAAAACATGAGTGCGCTTCGATAATTAATCGGCTCAAGTCTATTCCCACTTATACTAAGATCTTACGACAGAATTCCGGACACTTGCTCCTTCTATTTCATTAAAAGGTCGATGTTTAGAACTGTTGTGCTTCAAACAGACGTTTGTTACTGGCCCGTTTATTTTAAATATTGAATGTTTGATACTACTGGTTTGTATCAAGATTCTTTACAAATGTAGTCCTTTGCCACGAAATGGTTGATTAAATCGCAACTTAAGGCGAAAAATTTTGAGACTGGTATGCATTCTCTATAAAGACCATTACAAAATTGACCGTTAAGATACTGCTATCACCTAAGTTTTTTAGGAATTGTTCAACAGAATGGTTTTGAGACAAAAACGCAGTTACAGAAAGGATTGTTTTAAACAGGGCAATTAAAAACCAGCCAGGGAACACATGAAGTTTAATTCCGTAATTTAAGAAAATTTCAATGAATCAAATAAGGATCATATCCTCTTGGGGTCTGAAAAGGGCTTAAGATTCCGAAAACTCTTCACCTGTGCGTGTGCTCATAGACAGAATGAAAATGATAGATAGGAAAGAAAACAGCCTGTTTTCTACGATGTTTTCAACTATCGCTTATGATTTTGTACATCCTGTCATTGTTATCAAGTATGTAGGCCCTCCCCACCACGATGTATCAGTAGATGTGGGGTTCCCAATTCGGTAAGATTTACGTGAAATCAAAAATTGCTTTTGCTGTACATGTGTGACTGCATGTGATATTAAAACATTAAATATATCATTACCATTCGTAAACACTAAATGCGATAAGAAAAACTAGTTTTAAATAACCCTTATCATAACACATGAATTAAAAAAATTCTAGAAAATTTAAATCATTGTCTGCGTATCGTACAATTTGAGAAATTTTAGATATTAAGCACGTAAGACTATAATTCATATTTAATAATTTTCAAGAAAAAAATTACATCCAAAATAAATATAAAAATTCTTGGTACCTAATTTGTATTGGGCCACGGTAGCCCAGTTGGAAGAGCAAGATTAGTAACCATCGTTTTGTCCGAAACTCGGTCCATCCAAAGACGTGTACACGGGGTGGTGCACGTTGAATCTCGTGGCCTCAAATGACCACGTTGGCATGGAAGTTTGAAGAGTGGGGTGCCAGTTCAAGTATTCTCGTCATCTGACCGTGGTTCAAAATTCTGAAGCGTTGACTTGGTGACCTTGTCAGATTGTTTCATCTGACCACGGTCAGATGAAACAATCTGAACTGGCACACCACTTTACAATCTTCCTCACCACGCCAGGACATTTGAATCCACGACAGATTTAACATGCACCAGCCCCCGTGTACACGACGGTCTTTGGTTGGTCCGAGTTTCGAACTCGCAACCCTCCGGTTGCTAATCCGCTGCTCTTCCGACCCGGCTACCGCGGCCTTCCAAAGTAGATGAAAATTCGAGTTAAATTCCCTCTTCAAATAGAGCTGCCACACATTTGCCTTTCACAGAATCAAATACGGTCATAATCAGCACTAAACTGAAAAGTAGACACAAACAAGAGCTGAAGAACACATAGGTAGCTAAATATCTAAGATACTCAAATGGCGGCAAATGGATAAGATGTAGAAAGCAAAGAAGCGTCACAAGGAAAACAGTAGATACAATTGCGTTACCTGAAACAGCAATAGATTAAAACATTAGTCAAACGGTCACAGCAAATACAATAGCAAAGCCTGAAGTAGCAATAAATGGACAGATGGAAACATTAGTTAAACGTCACAAAGATAACAGCAAAACCTAAAGTAGCAATAAGTGGTAGGTAATTTAATTAACGTCGCACTGGAGCAACAGTGTGCTATTGACGATGGTCCGGGGAAAATACGGAACCGCGTGCCCCAGTTGAAAGATGAACGGAGCTACCGGAGACTTACGAGTTCGAAGCTCGGTCCAGCCTAGGACCTTCGTAGCTGGTGCACGGAAAATAGTTGTAACTGACGTCTCACTCAGATTCGTGTTAAAAATTGCCTCAATTACTTAATAAATCTATTCATTTATTTATTTTTGCCACTGAATTTTTTAACCCCCTAAGTGGTTTTGATCTGATAACTCACAATCCAATCAATTTTGCTAATGACGAGGAGATATCTCATCAAGTCCGATTTCCAACGGGGCAGCGTTGATAGGTTTCGCGAGTTCGATCCAACGAAAGGACCATGAAAGTGGGATTAGTGCACATTAAATCTGTCGTAGCCTCAAATATTCACGCGTTGGTGGGGCGTGGCTGTTTGGAGTGTGGGGCGCTAGCTCAGATGTCCTCGTCATCTTACACTAGTTCAAAATTGCTAGGTGCTGCCCTTGGAATATTCATTTCGGGATTGATCCCGGACAGTCGTGTTACTTCAGTGCGACGTAAATCCAGCTACCTAATAACTTAGGATCAAACTTGAATTTCACTACTGCTTCCTCATCTTGGTATGAAGGTAAAAAAATTAACGTCGTACTGGAGAAATACAACGAGAACGCCTGAACCCTAAAAACCAGCATCCCCTTCCAATAATCAGATTCAGTCAGTTTAGATTCACAATCACAGTTTAGAATCACATATTCTTCGGTAGCAGTCACAGTTAGAACTGTTACTGTTAAATCACTATTAGTAACATCCCTAGCCACCTCTCCTGCTTGTTAACAAAGGGGGACAGTTCAAAAAACGAGGGGCTGCTGGATATTCCTTTACACCATACGGTCTACGGATACTTTCCGTCGGGAGGATCCGTCATTGTCGGCAAATTCACGTTAAAAAGTAATTTGAAGCCCCAGAGGAAGGGAAACCGTGACTTTACAAAGTCTAATACACTTTCACATCTTTTCAAAAATCTACTGACCCAAGGTTGACTGCCGTCTCGTCCTAGTCTCTTGTGAAAGAAAAGTCTAGAACTACGAATCAGAAATGAGTTTCCATCTGTAATTGGGAAAGTCGGTAATTTGAAAACTCTTAATGTCAATCAACGAGTTACATCTACAATGGAATTGCAAGCTTTTAATACCTATTGCTTGTACTTTGCTGAACCAAGCTTGTATTTTATGATAGTGTTGTGGATACAATTCTTGTACTAATTCCATCATGTCGTCGAATGAATCAACAGTGTCTTCTGGCTCCTCATCTTCATGGATGGCCTGTACATCGGAGGGATGGCCTGTTTCATCTGCGTGGAATGCGTCCATTAATCTAGATTTCATTCTGTTGTAGGGATATCTAAAATAAAAAGTATGTTTGGGTGTGAATGGAAAAAGGTGTACTTTACAATGAAATTGTTGTCCACCACTTTTAACTATTAACAATACAGTAATCTCTCGATGTATCATATTTCTTGAGGGACGAAAAATGACTGATATATCGTGGGATGAGAGAACGTACTAACATGAATTAAAATGCATAAATTACATGTTCAATTAAGCGTTTTTTATTTAAAATCACATACTAGTACAATTTTAACAAAAAATTGATGGCGGAACTTTAAAAACTATTTTAATTTTGGAAAAATATTTTTAAAAGAAAAATTTCTTTTCTTCAATACGTATTATGCACGGAAATCTTTCATCTATTCAATTTATCCTTTTCAAATGGGTATTAATTTTCTTTTAACAATCCCCGGCATATATCGCACTTGATGAAACCTTAAAAGCTATTTTAATTTTGGTAGGTAAGTAGGTATTTAATTAACGTCGCATTGGAGCAGCACAAGAGCTATTGTGGCCGTCCGGGATCAGTCCCGAAGTGAAAAATCCTAGGACAATACCACTTAATTTTGAACCACGGTCAGATGACGAGGTCACCTGAACTGGCATCCCACTCTCCAATTTTCCACACCAAGTCACCGTGAGGACATTTGAGGCCACGACAGATTTAACATGCACGATCCCCCTTTGTACACGACGATCTTTGGCTGGATTCGAATTCGCAATCCTCCGGTTGCTAATCCGTTACTCTTCCAACCAGGCTACCACGGTCCGACTTTAATTTTGGAAAAATATTTTTGAGAGAGAACGTTCTTTTCATCCCTGCTTATGATGCACCCCAATCTTTCTTCAATTCAATTTATCCTTTTCACCAGGAGCACCACTTTTAACAATCTTCTCGATATATCGCACTTCTTGGGGACAAATATGGCCGATGCATCGAGGGTCTTGGAAACTGACTTAAAGCAGTTTAAAAGTATAAATTGTACGTTGAATGAAGCGTTTTTTTATTTCAAATTCATACAACTACAACACAAAATCGATGGTAAAGCTTTAAGAAAGCTATTTTAAATTTGGTAAAATATTTTGAAAGAAACAGGTCTTTTCATTCCACACATACGATGCAACCCAATCTTTATTCAATTCAATTTATCCCTTTCACCTTTAACAGTACCCTTTCCAGTGGCGTTGCTAAGGTCAGGCAAGCGGACAAATATCTAGAGGGGTGGGTGGCATTTCTGAAACATTAGTTTTGGTTCTAACAAAAATGTTTTGTCTTTATCTTTTGGCTTCAGAAGCAGTTTTATGAGTGCTAGTTACTTATGTCGAGATCATTGGGTCATTTTCATACAGCCTCAAGTTTATAAAGTACTAACTGAATTATCCGGCGTCCCTCGAATTGAGTAGTTTGCAATTCATCGTAGCTCCTTTTTAAGGCCCAATAGGAATCGGAGCAGACATGCACAGGGAGATCTTAATTACCCCAATCTGAGAGGGGAAGTAAAGTAATTTTGTTAATCAGTCATCCGAAGATTCCTACTGTTAATGAGTGCAGTGATTTAAACCCACAGTTGCAAAAGGATGGTGGGTACTCTGTAGAAAATACATCGTGAATTTGATCTGAAAGGTATAGTAATGAAACTAAATCCAAACCCTTGGTACAGATTGAAGTTAGAGATTGACCAACTAATTGTGCCTTGCTACAGGAAATATATTAGGAACCACTAACGTCCATAGAAAGGGCTCGGGATCAGAGGTCAGCACCTGCACTATTGAGCGCAGGTCGTAAATCTCGGTGTATCTATCGGGGAGGTCTCTCGTCCAGATGGCCTTTAACCCTCCTAGTGGTTGTCTCCTTAGAGGAGAGATAAGGTTCTTTATCTCTGCTCTATGGTTGTCTCGACGAAGTACATCTCGTCATTAGCAAAACCGACCAGAACTCAATAGGCGTGATGTATCGTCATTAGAAACAAACTGACGAGATATCGATCTCGACGTCATAAAAAAAATCGGCAATATCTTGGTGAGGAAATATCTGCCATTAGCAAAATTGGTCCGATCTTGAAGGGCGAGATATCTCGTCGAAACCACTTGGAGGGTTAAGGGGTGTGCATGACGGTTCCATCTTAATTAAGTGTGAACTGGAGGGGCAGAAAAGGGGAACGATTTCTGAAACTTAGGCCCAACAGAAGTAAGTATTTTTGGCATGCGGTCGCTGGCCATTTTGAATCGATTCCATTGTCCCTTTTTACAGCGCCCACAACCTAGGGACACAAATACTGTAAATAAATACTGTAAAAAAATATTGTAAATACTGTAAATAAATATTGTAAATACAAGTAAATAAATATTTTAATCCTATTTTGGTTGCGCCGTAGTATTATAGCCCACCACTCTGCCATCTACCTCAAAGGTTTCTCATTCATAAGGGGAATTAATTTGTAGATTAACCAAACTTCTATTAGTACAATATCGAGTCTTTTAATCGAGTTCAGCTTCAGTGACAATAATATTCCTCAGTTGAGCTTTATTTTTTAAGAACACACCTTTTTCCTACTCGATTGTTTGTAGGAAAAAAAGGTGTTTTACTTCTGTAATAAGTTTCATTTCTCATGTTTCATTTTTCTTTAGAAGGTTTGTTTTTGTAAACACTTGTCATACATCATTGAGTATTTAATCTGACAAGATGGTAAAATGTGAGATGTTCCTTTTCGTGAAAACCGGACACAAAATTGGGTATGTTGTGTTTTCCTATCTGATTAAAGAAATATTGGGTACTTTTGAGTTATAATATTTACCGATTTCCTGTTCATTTGTGTTCTGTTTCAAACCGTTTAACTCTTTGTACTTAAGGAATGTGCATTTATGATATATTTTGAAGCAGTTAATTGTAAGGAGGTGAATCAAAAATGTTAATGCTATGCATTACTTAAAATAAAACGTGTTCCAATTAGATTAAATTTAGAATCGAAATATTTCTATCACCATAAAAATTGAAAGATAAAATATGATTATAGATCTTTTAAAGGAATCAATGATGGTATTTTTTTCGAAATAACTCGAATCGAAATGTAACCCAAATAATCAAAATAATTCAACATTTTATAAATTGTACGGAAAGATTTCAAACATATTATAGCAAGGTATAAGATTTGTATACTATTATTTGTACACGAGTTTTCCCACTCAGACATTCTACCATGAAATTAGATTTATAATGTTATACGAATCATTTTGTTGTGAGTTGTAGAAAAAGTATTTAATATTACTTCTGGGGGACAAAAATGCCTGATACGTCGAGGGTCCTGAAAACTAACTTAAAGTTCAAAGGCATGGTTTAAACGTTTTTAGTTTAAAATTATGTACAAGTTTAACAGAAAATAGATGGAACATTTGAAAAGCTATTTAAAGTTTGGTAAAATATTTTTTTAAGCGGAAACTCCCTTTCATTCCATGCTCCCATTTTTTCAATTCCAATTTAGCTTTCTCATGGAGCTTGGATACACGTTGTTCTGTATAGTCTAGGTGAATTAAGTCCAGTGCCAGTAATATTAATTTTTGAATAAAGACGAAATAAAATGTGATTTGCTATTGTAGAAGCAAAAAACGGATTATTTTGAAGTTTTTGTGGTTTTGTGAAATATAAAGGCTTTTACCTCAGACACTAAAAATGAAATAACATTTTTTTTAGCCGGTGGGAATTGAAAAGTGTTGGGAGGATTTTAAAATAGTACTATAAATATGTACGAAATACCTTTTTTTATATTCTTCAAATCAAAAAATCTGTTTAAGAAAATTAACTATTTTTTATATATCAATGTGTTCTTCACATATTGTCATAGCTTAATAACTGAACCTTCATTAAGGTTGTACCAAGAAACAATAAGTTTGAGGCTAAATTTCGATATGGATGGGGGTCAAAATTTGATGATCTTATTGAAAATTATTTAGGGGCAATTTAACGTTCATTTGATATGAAGATAACCCCTTACACAAATTGTACGTATTTGAATTTCGGTATCTCAGTAGAAAAAGGATTAATATCCAAATTCAATGATTTTGTGGTATGAACACAAATAACTTAAAATATATGCATACATTGAATGAATGAATAATAAATGAAAAATCAATAGAAAAAGTGCCAAGGTCCAATACATTGTGAGAGTCAAAACATTGAAAAGGCATTTTGGGTACGCAATATCAAAAATTAGAAGAAATACTTAATCCGATGTTCTGTATAATTTACAAAACGGACATGGGCAATTTTTCTACTAATACGGATTTATAGATGACGTTTTTCAGTCTGGAACGGTACCTCTAAATGTGCCCTACTATGGATGGTGCAAAAATATTGAGGTTCGGTTCGGCTTTTTGCATCTTTTCATATCTTACGTTGGAAATTATTTAGTACAATTTGAGTCAACAGGTTAAAGACTATAAACCTGATTCAAATACCAAACGCAAACTTTAAATTTCCAAGAGATAAGTATAAAAATTGTGTCGACATTCCTTAGTTTTTTCTAGCTGTTTTAGAATTTAGATAACAATCAATTTTTAAAACTGCTCTAGTTAGTTGAAACGGTATTCCA
Source organism: Meta bourneti (assembly GCA_933210815.1). NCBI lineage: Eukaryota > Metazoa > Arthropoda > Arachnida > Araneae > Tetragnathidae > Meta > Meta bourneti. Next base: position 68,008,328 of record OW119930.1, on the reverse strand, counting down.
TCGCAATTTATATCATTTAGTAAAATACTTATTTTGTATTTCTTTCACAGTTTTTATGCTAAATGTAATGTGTGCTTACGGAATTATAATTTATTTATTTATTTTTGTCAATAGCAATTTTTCCAGTAATATTAAAAGATGATCTTTGGCAATTTAAATTTTAATGTGAAGTTTTAATCACAAAAGGCAAAACACGAATATCTTTTTACAAGTCAATACATAAAAAGAATAAATAATTAATAATAAGTGATAGTTAAGAATAAAAGTTAAATTCATAAATAAAGAAAAAAGGACTCACTTGACATCTCTTTTCTTGCACATCTTACTGCAGTGAAGTATTCAGCACAGAAATTCAACTTGATATTGGGCTCTTTAACCAAAGGCTTTCCGCAAAAGCTAAGTAAATACATACGTTTACATTTCCAATATAATTTAGAAATTGACTTGTATAAATCTCAAGGAACTTATATTTCAATAAAAAGTATTCAGTTATATTTAATTTATATCATGTTTTTTGCAGTGCGTATATCAAAAGATAATTGCTGGGATGCTTTTGAAACAATAATGGCAAAATATCGATACATTAAAATAAAACACTCCTAAAATACAGTTTTTTGCAAGGTCACTGGACAAGGATACAATTAAAATGTAAACAAGTAAGCCATAGGCAATTCCAGCAGAAACTGAGCAAATATAGGTTTGTATTTATAGCATAATTTAGTTATTCATCGCCAAAGCTGCGCAAAATTCACACGAAGATATCTGACTCAGAAATGGACGCAACAACAAATTTAGTAATTGATATTATTGTATAAATCTCAAAGTTTATTTATAACACTTTACTTGTGATCAAAATATTTAGTTTTATGTATAGTTTCATATACTTTATATATGGAGAGAGGGAGTAGGTACATATATACACATCATATGCTTTATATATAGAGGAAGTAGGTATATGAAAACATTATAACTTAATGCATTTGCAACAAGATATCGAGTTAAAAGCGTAAACATAACACTTCAAAGACAGTTGTTTGTTTACTTAACGGGGGGCATAAGTAAAAATAAACAAAGCGCTATGATCTAAGAAATACCACCTTTTTGAAATTACTTCAATATTGATATTTAAACGAAATTTGATAGTTAAACTGTTTAAGATTTTTCACAATTATTCATGCACTTCTTAAAAACTTGTATTACTCGTTACAATTATAAATTGTACGCATTAAAGATATAAATAAAAGGATTTAGCAACTTCAGTTTGAAACCCCATGTTTTCCTTATTCCCATCAATCTAAATATTTTTTAAAATTTTTGAAAATTAATCTAATACAATATCATTTAATAAAACTATCCATTAAGCTTACATTTTTAATTCCTGACTGATAAACCTATAAAAAATGTTTAGCCTTTAATTCTTTTACTGAAAGATAACTCTTTCTCACAACAATGCAGAGTAAAACCAATTGAGACAATGTAGACTTCAAAAGCATGTGATTTACTGTACGAAACTTTTAAAAGCTTTCAGCGTTGCTTATTATTATCCGGTTTTCAAGTTTTCCTAAAATTCAAACGAAAATCGAAGCAAAGCTGGAAAATTCAATCACGAAATCTAATAGTACTTGGATTTGGTTTTTCTGCAAATTAACACAATTATTTCAACGTATAACTTCCCAAGTTCCTAAATTTAATTCGCATTTCATCTGCACATGCGTGTAAACTTTTTAAATTAAGTAATCTATGTACTTCCATTGTAATCCGTTCATGGTATTAAAATAAAGTTGGTTGGTTGAGATTTAATGGCTATATTTGGCCATGCTGTCCCAGACAGAACATGGGACAAGTAATGACAGACACAATGAAAGTTTTACTGACACAGAAGAGAAATATAACCGGGAGAAATTGCTATTAAAATAAGGAATATTTTGCAACACTTTTACTCAGAGATAGACAAAACAATGCATAACAGGGACAAGACACTAAGAACTTACCGTTATCTAACTGTTACTGTTTCAACTACAGGGTCCGCGTCTCTGTCACGACTAAAATTTTATGCACAGATCTCAACCTGTTTAGGTAAATATGACCACGTGGATGAATTCCAATACACCTGATTGGCTCATTTTAAACTGGCGTGGTTCAGGTACTGTCAAAAGATTTGGTTTGGAATGGCAAAATAGGTACATCCATTTCCATTACCTCCCCAGCTAGTATGATAAATCCTTTGTGAGATCGTCTAAACAGTGTTAAGAGTGCACAAAACCACATGTACTTCAGGGGTTGCCCGCATTGTTACTCATTGTCCCTTTTCTACGAAACGAGTATGTTCTTAACGATAAGGGTTGAGATTGATTGTCGATTCCTGTTGCTCAGACAATGAGGACGTGACTGATGCTTGTCCAAAATTCTCCCCCTTCAGGAGAGCCCGAGATTGTGAGAAGGACCCGGGTAGTTGGCATTCGTCAAATAGTTTCGAACGAGTCTATTCATTGAAATAGGGGGCGGGACCATGAGAGGTTCCGTCTTTGTGCAAGTGGATTCCTCAAATGTAATGTATACTGCGGGACAAGAGGTCGATCTTGGGTCACACATTTTCTGAATAGGTTTGAAAGCTTGTGTGATGGGCAAATCGATTCATTTGAAAGATCGATAACTCGAGTCAGTAAAAAGATTCATTCCACAGAAACGCCTTCGTGTAAACGTTAAGGTTTTTCTTTTTAAATTCTACTTTAGCCTTCAAGGAACGATTATAGATCTGCTTTCGAGAGTATATTTTGATTTGAGTTTTACTTAAACATTTCAAAATCCTACCTAAGGCTTATGGATTGATTACATTTCCTGGGCGGTCGTCTTAGCCAGTCTGTCACTGTTTGAGATTATTGACAAACGCTGAAAAAAATGAGTAAAGCTGAAAACATTTGCGCTAACTTCTCTGGAAGGAATGAAACAAAGGTGCTAGAATCAAATGTCATGTTCCATATCTTGCAACACAATTAATACGCTAAGATGTCCGATTTAAAAAATCTCTAAGAAATTCATATTCTTATAGTTAGTCGTATTATGACTAAACTAACGGTTCACTTGTGTGAGTTGGTTTGTTTTATCGTACTACGATCACTTTTAGCTACACTAGGGCTAATTATATCTAAGATGTACGGCTTTAAGTGGATTATGAACCACTACGAATATCCATGCCAAGACCAGGATTTGAATCCAGAGCCTTTTGAATGGGAGCTTCATAGGGCTCTCCAAAACGTCTAAGTTAAAAGCTTTTCACACTTTGGGTCTAAAACTCTATTTCTCAATTTTGATAAAATTTTAGTTATTATTTATTACTGTAATTACGCATTTAGCAGAAAGTGTAATTACTACTTAAATAAATTATTATCCGTTTGAAAATAGTGATTATTTATTGCTATCCAATATTTTAATTTATGATTAATCAATTTATGTACTTATTTAATGAAGTCTAAGTGCACTGCAGCCTCATCGGTATAATTTAGATTTTTTGCGGCGAAAAATAAATATCTTCAAGCATCAGTTTAAAACATTTTAAATGACACGCCTCCTATTTTCGTATTTTCTTCGGTAAATTTCTCGGGGAAAAGGCAATAATTAACAAGGGCCCGATACCGAGCAGTAATAAGCAGGACGTCACACCACTACTACCATGCTACGGAAGGACGTCACACCACGTGACCGGAAGTGGGCATGTCTGCATGACGTCACGGAAGTAACATATTGCTGACATATCCTTTGTTTACATTTTGGACTTGGAATTTTTTGTCATCGAGAGGTTACTTCATGCAGGTGTTGAGTTATTTGCTGCTTCAGGGAATGGAGTTGAGTTTTTAATGTTTACTTTCCGAGGAACGGCAATCCCGGAAAACGGACTTTGGGATTGACCCCGGACCGTCACCAATAGCCCGTTGTGTTGCTCCAGTGTGACGTTAATTGAAATACCCCCTCCCCGGAAAACGGAAATAACCAGGAAATGACGTATTGCTGACAATGTTTGTTTTTATTTAGGATTTGGAATTTTTTTGTCCTCTCTCCTTGGAGAGGTTACTTCAAACGGGAGTTGAGTTGTATGCTTTTTATAAGAATGGAATCGAGCTGTTTTTATGTATGTGTATGATGCAATCATACCGGATTTGGAATCATGCGGCGATATTGAATTTTTTCGTTGGAGCACTGCAACACACTGAACACATTACGATACAAGTTTGTGCAGGTTCGCCATGTAGTGATGGAATGTATTAGCAAAAGAATATTCTGATTTAGCTTTTTAATCTGACGCGATGATATATGTAAGAAAACACTTGGAATAATATAAAGAATTATCTTAAAAATAATACGGTAACGTTGAAACTCGGAACGAAAGTAATTGAGGCCAACCGATTGTATGCGAAGGATTTTAACTGTTTGAACACTAGTAAAATACAATTTATAATACGGAAACCTTTTCTAAATTGATATTTTAATAAATTTATGTACGGTATTTTCTTGAAGTAAATGTGCATGTTTAAGGAAGGGTATATGTTTTGACGGGAAATCATTATTGCAACTCGAGGGGAGGACTGAGATATGAATATGACACAAATGCATAACGGTATATGATAACATGACATTTTTAGGTAAATAAAGAATTTATAGTATACATATTATATGCGATAGTAAAAGTATACTTTTGATACATTAGAAGTCTGGAACTTGGGACAATATGACTAAGGAATGTGTGTGAAAAGTGAGGAAAATTATTTCATTGATTAGATACAATCTTAGGCAAAGATTTCTACCAAGATTTATGATGGTAAAGTATCAGATTGAAAGTCTAGAAGCCTCTGGAACTTGTGAGACTGGACTGAGGATTGTTTTGCTCATGTAGGTTAATTAAGATAACAGAAGGAACGGAGTTACACACGGAGTCACAGATAACGATAGAAACTGGTAATACTATTTGATAAGAGGCTTTTAAAAGCATAGTTGGAGCATGAACTTATGTTTCTTGTCTTTGAATTACTTTGCTTCTTTGGATTTTTGCCCTTCTGCTGTTTTTAAAATAAATGATGGATTCTAGTGACATTAGAGCTGAAAAGGAATTGCGTGCAGACAAAGAACAATGTTTGCAGAAATATTGTAAATATTCTTTGTTATGAGTATGGTAAATTATTTACAGATCGAGAAGGCTGGATATATTTCCCTTCGATTGGAAAACAAATTATCGCATTAAAATAAGGGGAAACTATTAATAGAAATTTACCGCAAAAAATAATGCTGTGCCTCGACAACTTGTAGCATACGAGGACGCATTTAGTAACTCCTAACGCACTAGTAAAGCATTTTGTAACTCCTTTTCAAGGTACTTTGAAATTCTTCTTTAGTAAATAGGTTTTAACATGTAATGAACAAACAACTAATAATTGATAAGGTGTCATTTCATTGAAAAAGTTTGTATAAATCTTCATAAATTTTAGTGATTTAATTTATATTATATAGATTTACAAAGTAAAAAGTGAGGACATTTGAGGCCACGACATATTTAACGTGCACCAGCTCCCTTTGTACACGAACAAACTGATAGAATAAACTCTTATACGACAGTTAAGTATAATTCCATTACCCAAAGAAAGTTTGAGAAATCTCAAACTCTTTTTCTCTCAGGTAGGTAGTTGGTTGAATTAACGTCACACTGGAGCAATACAGGGCTATTGACGATGGTCTGGGATGAATCCCGAAGGAAAAGATTCGAGGACAACGCCTCGTAATAATGGATCAATAAACTCAATAAGTGATTAAATAAATGAAAACATTAGTCAAACGTCTCAAAAGTGACCACAAATACAACAGCAAAGCCTGAAATAGCGATAATTAGATGGAAACACAATTCAAACGTCACAAAGATAACAGCATAACCTGAAGTAGCAATAAGTGGTAGGTAGTTGAATTAACGTCGCATTGGAGTAACACAAAGTGCTATTGGCGACGGTCCGGAGAAAATCCGAACATGAAGATCCGAGGACACCTCATTTTGAACCACGGTCAGACGACAAGGTCAAACCCCACTATCCCAACTTCCACACAACCCCAACGTGAGGACATTTGAGGCCATGACAGATTTAACTTGCTCCAGCCCTCACGTGCACGACTGTACTTGGTTAGATGGAGTTTCGAGCTCGCAATTCTCGGTTGCAAATCCTCTACTCTTCCAACTGGGCGGCCCCTTTTTCTCATAGGATATAATAGCTTAATTGGACCGTTGTTAAATCACCCCTTGCCCCTGATACATTTGAGAATTGAATAAATCTTTAGGCATCCTTTCATCAGCAATGGCAACTACTTACATCTGTCATTTGATTATTGGAAGATTGATTACACAAAATCACCGGTCTGGTCATTGTGAAGGACATTTCCCCCTTGTAGCTTTTAGCTCGGAGCATGAACACAGTAGGAATCTTTTGATCCTGCTACCTCCATTGTGATGAAGTGGTAGAAAAGAATTCTCAGATACAGTGGACACCGCCTTTGGCTACACTTCGTGAGATTTCCAGTTTCCTCGGGAAGATTTTCCTCTTCACTAGCGATGCAAATCCTTGTCTTGCCCCCATGCTTTCCGAGCCCTAATTTGGAGTTGCTTGAACTATTTTGATACATCGAACAAGCTTTCAGGACCTTTTAGAACAGAATTTTCTAGTTTATGAAAAATGTATCCATAAAGGTATCTCGTAAATCACATTTTTCCGTTTTGAGGCCATTCTGCAAAAATAATACCTTAAACACGAGGCTAGTAAATCCATAACTGGCAAACAGAAATCAATGCTCCCAATTTGAAATGCATCGATTAGTGATTAAATGCCTTGATTTATAAAAATCTGTAATGCAATTTTACCCCATTTCCGAGAAACAGGTTTTTGATCAGTATTTCCTAAAAACATAGGCTAAGTTGATAATTTAAATTTACTACAAAAAGATAACATTCTTATAAAAGATAAATATACTATGTAGGTAATCATTTCTATACGCTTTAAGTTACTTAGGTTGAGTTAGTTTCTTTAAAAATATAGCAAATTTTAAAAATCTTAAAATAGGGTAATGGAAAAATAATTCAAAATGCAAAGTATCCCATTTTTAGAAGACAAGTTATGCTTGTTTCTCTATGAATGTATTTCAAAAGTGCATGACATTTATATCCCACATGATCAATTTATTCTTACTTTCGTACTGGGTGTATTTCTCTCTTGTGTCAGTAAAACTTCCATTGTGTTTATCTATTGATATTGCATGTCTTGTGTCTGGCCAAATATGGCCCTTGCGCCATAAAATCCCCAAAACCAACCAACATTTCAGAGTAACCCAAAAAATATTCAATCGTAAAGTGATTAGAGGCCACGCTGGCATGGAGATCAATTTATATATTTCAGTCTGAAATATCTGTTGCATTTCTATTATATTAAGATAATATAATTTGCTTAGTTTGCACTTTTATGTGGTACTTTTAAAAGTTAATCTCTCAGCTGTAATCTAATGAACAAAGTACGGTTCCTTTCAAATCCCCTATACCTCTACGTAACATCAAGAGGCTTATATATACGCTCGCAAATAAACTCTTAATCTACAAAGAGATGTCCACAGGAAAGAATTGGAATTCTTTGAGCAATAAAGCTCGTACTCCAGGTTCCTTTCCCAGAGCTGTAGGTTGGTTGGTTTGGGGGTTTTATGGCGCAAGGGTCATATTTTGGCATGCTGCGCTAACATAAGACACAATACCAAGTAATAGACACATACACGACGAAAGTTTTATTGACACAGAAAAGAAATACACCCAGGGAGGCATACACTTGACAGGAATCGAACCTGCGCCGACTACAACTCGAAGGTTTCTACAGTAGTGAGCATAACCACTGAGCCACGACGCCCCTCCCAGAGCTGTAGGAGTCGCTTGCTTTCGACTTCTTACCGGACATGACTACCTACAAAAACACTAACACCTTATTGATGTAGCGAAATCAGCTGTCCCCCTTGCGAACTGGACGAAATGACTGGAGACTCCACCAAGGACTGCCCTACAATTTCTGACAATAGCATTGCAAACTTTAATACTGTTGAGTGTTTTTAAACCATGTTTTTAAACTTCAAACTATTGGATGAATGTCAGATATAGCCGGAGACGAGCGCAGGATAACAAGTCTTTAAATGTTCGATGGATGATTGGTTTTGGGGTTTTGTGGCGCAAGGTCATATTTGGCCATGCTGCGTCAGACACAATACAACATCAAGTAATTGACGCAAGACATACAATATCAAGTAATTGACACAGTGAAAGCTTTATTGACACAGAAGAAATACACCCAGGGGGAATGCACCTGGCAGGAATCAAACCTGCGCCGCCTGCAACTCAAAGGTTGCTACAGCAGTGGTCATACCCATTGAGCCACGATAGCCTCAAATGTTCGATGGGGGATATTTCAATTAACGTCAGACGGGAGCAACACAACGGGCTATTGGTGACGGTCCGGGATCAATCCCAAAGGGAAAGAGCCGAGGACAACACCACGTAATTTTGAACCACGTTCAGATAACGAGGCATCACCTGAGCTGGCACCCCACTCTCCAAACTTCCACACCACGCCAAAGTGAGGACATTTGAGGCCACGACAGATTTAACGTGCACCAGCCTCCTTTGTACACGACGGTGTTTGGCTGGATTCGAACTCACGACCCTACGGTTGCAAGTCCGTTACTCTTCCAACCGGGCCACCGCGGCCCTCCCATGTGTTGCCGCCGCCAAATGTATTCGGCAAGAAATTGATCCTTGACTGAACTTGTTCCCTTAAGTGATCGTTTGACGGCACCCCACGTCCCCTCAATTGCGTTGGTATGGGCTCCTGTAGCCGGGTCCTTAAAGTGCTCACTATGGTTGACCGTCAGATGCTCGAATCGATAACCCTTGAATTCTTTGTCGTCAGGGTTATCAATACCAGCATAAGACTTCCAACAGTCAGACACTATGGTAGTTCCCGGCAAAATCCTTTCACGTATAATTCATACATTTCATCATACATTTTTCCAAAAAAAATATGCATTTATTCGTCCAGTCAAACCATCTACTGCCATACCTAATTAAGGGAAGTGAGCGGCTAATAAATCTATAAAATCACGAACGATAATTAAAAAATTGAATTTCAAATTACAAAAATAAAAAAAAAGGTGGAGATGTCGAATTCGGGGCACTGGCGATTTCTCGCCAAACATGGTAACCCTGTGGTTTTGTCCGGGTTTGTCGTTTTGGCTTTATGGCAACCCTATGAGGGGTTTTTTTTTCAAGGGAAGATCGCTCCCCTATGAGGTGATTTTTTTCCCAAGGGAAGATCGCTCCTTATTAGGAAATGTGGATGTTTTGCGTTCTCTGATTGGTCAGCCGTTTTGAAATTCGGATTTTTTTGCGCTCTCTGATTGCTTAGAATGATTTTAATTGCTTACCGCTTAAACGAAGTTAGCAAAGGTCACAACGTTCTTTGCATTCTGTGCGTTACTGTCTTATTGAAATTTTGTGCTTTCCGCTGGATTTCCCAAATTCGGAATACAATTTTTTTAAGTAAGTGGCTGATTTCTCTTGATTTTTTGGTTTTTTTTTTTAATTTTGGTAATTTGAAATTCAATTTATTAATTATCGTTCGTGATTTTATAGATTTATTAGCCGCTCACTTCCCTTAATTAGGTATGGCAGTAGATGGTTTGACTGGACGAATAAATGCTTATTTTTTTGGAAAAATGTATGATGAATCTGTAGCGAATCCGGAAAGCTTGAAAGTAATTGAATGGTGTCAGAGAGTTGGTTTGATTGCTAAAAGTGTTAAATGTCCTGAATGTGGGAGTGAAATGTCTTTGAAAGCGAGAAAGGATTGTGGCGATAGGTACGAATGGCTGTGTAGAAAGGATGGACATAAGCGAAAGCGATCGGTGCGAAAGGGAACGTGGTTTGAAAATAGTAATTTGCATATGTGTAAGATTCTTTTGATTACATGGTACTGGGTGAATGAAATGCCAATTAAATGTGTTATGAATGAAATGGGTGTGGCGACCCATACGATGACTGACTGGTTTAATTTTTGTAGAGAAGTGTGTTTGGATGCTTGCTTGAAATTTAATGGTAAGATTGGAGGAGAAGGAAAGACTGTTGAAATTGATGAGAGTAAGTTTGGCAAAAGGAAGTTTAATAGGGGTAGACGAGTGGAAGGTAAATGGGTGTTTGGTGGAATTGAAAGGGGTACGGACAAATGTTTTATGGTTGTTGTGAATGAAAGGAGTAAGGCTGTGTTGTCTGAAATTATACGCGAAAGGATTTTGCCGGGAACTACCATAGTGTCTGACTGTTGGAAGTCTTATGCTGGTATTGATAACCCTAAAGACAAAGAATTCAGGGGTTATCGATTCGAGCATCTGACGGTCAACTATAGTGAACACTTTAAGGACCCGGCTACAGGAGCCCATACCAACGCAATTGAGGGGACGTGGGGTGCCGTCAAACGATCACTTAAGGGAACAAGTTCAGTCAAGGATCAATTTGACGGTTACCTTGCCGAATACATCTGGCGGCGGCAACACATGGGAACAGAAATCCAGCGGATGTTTCTGGCATTTGTGGCAGAAATTGTCCGTAATTTCAACCCAGAAGATTAGACCGTAAGTTTAATTTTTCTTTACTTTTCATTGTTTATTTGTGCATTCCTCATTTTAACTTGCGATTATAACATCGAATCGTCAAGATGGACGCCATACCGGTATTGGACGCCATTTTGATTTGGCGACAAAAATTGCTTGGCGACAAACATGCCCCGGATTCTACATCTTTACCGGTATCTCAACAGTCTCTAGATGAAACTCTACTCGTCGGGTGACGATTACACAAGATCAGCACCGCATCCTCACGGGACGACGGGGCAATTCAGGTTCACTGCCGGACGAGAAGTCGGTACCGGACTCTTCGCAGGTCGTCGGTTCGGCACAAACAGGGATCGGCTCCACTGGGGTCGTCGGATCAGCACAAGACAGGCACGGCTCCGCTGGATCAAATCTTTCGACCGATAACAAAGCAGAAACTCGAGATAGGCAGCCTACGCCAGGCTACAAGAACGCGTACTCTCAAGGTGAGAGAACCGTCTTCCAAATTAATAAGAGCTCCTTAAAGGGGGAATGACCGCTCAAAGGGTCGCTGAGCCAAGCCACTGGCACGGGAACACAAGCAAAACTCGAGATGGGCAGCATACGCCAGGCTACAAGAACGCGTACTCTCGGGGTGAGAGAACCGTCTTTTAACAATGCTTTTCTCCCTGAGTGACCGCTCAAAGGGTCGCTGAGTCAAGCTGATCGATCGAGATCACAGGCAAGAACTAACTATTCGACTCCCTGCTTTTCCTTTTGAAACCTCGCAGCCTTTGTTCACTGGTGGTTCTTTCGATTGGTTCGTTCTTGATTGGTTCTTACTTTTAATTGGTTCGTTTTTGAGGTTGCTGATTCGATGGTGACTGTCTGACGTAAAATGGGATCAGCTACTTAGCGCAGGTGGACTTAATCACCTGGCAGGCGCACTCCTAAACACCTGGGCGCTTTTCGGAACGAATTCTCTTTTGTTAGTCTTTGATCCAAGTCCCGACCGTCTGGCGCCAGAGAGATGGAAACGTATTGTCCGGTTCTTTTACGACTCTGTCGGCGAGTTCGCCTTAGGAGGGTTAATTGAGGGGTCCATCAATGAATCCTCACAACAGCCATTCTAAAATTTTTTTATACTTTTTGTACAAATGCATTAGAATGTTAATGTAGTACCCTATATAGCTAATGCAGTTTCTCAGATTGATTTTTTAAGAGCCTTCAACGTAAGATATCGAAATTTAACCGCTAACGCATGCTCAACGAGCGTGGCCAGCGATATTCTTCCAAGTAAGCGCACGAATCTCCCCAAACAGCAGCTCAAGCACCTTTTTCGATGCAATATTTTAACGATTCATTATTTCTATACATATATCAATAAAGTACATGGAATTAAGATTTTTGATGATCCTGTAATTCCGCTGTTGATAATTTTAAAAAAGAAATCAGCCAAACTAATTATTTACGGCGGAAATATTTGGGCTGCATAATTGCTTCAGGACTGTTAGCATTAAAATTTTCACTTGCACCTGCTGCAAATTATAATAAAGTTGCAAGATGTACTTTTCTGAGGGCTCTAGGAGTGTTGATTGTTTAGTCTACAAATAGCTGCTTTTCATCCACCCATCTGCTAATATGGGGAAGATTATTTATATAGTGAAATAGTAGCGTTTTAATGTACTAATCATTACTTTTGTCTGATTACAGCTTATTCCTATGCATTTGAAATCGTTTAGTATAATACGCATTTACTCTTAATTCATTCTTGGATTTGGGTATTAATTCCGGGATTTTTATAAAATTAATCTCAAACAAATCTATATAGTAAGTAAAAAACAATTTCATGATTTCAGAAGACAAATTTAATTGTCTTTTATGGAGGAAGGTACATGAAAATTTTCCTGCAACATCAAAAAGCAGTTTTTAAGCTAAGTTCACTCTTGTTGCGTTTTACAATGCGTTCAATGCAAAATCGGCGTCTTGTCCATACACAAAAATCCGATCTCCTAATATTGTGACATAAGTGCAACTTTTCAAGAATCGAGGATGATTGAAAGTTTATTTACTTATGAAGCTCTATTTAGTTATGAATTTTGCATTCGTGAAGTTCAACTTTGAAAGTCATTTATTGAAGTATCCGTTGAGTATTGGAGTTTTACGTGGCAGGACAGATTAAACACTTTCACCGAATTTAACAACTCTCAATTTATTTTAAATATTTAACTAATATTCAAATTAGCAACTTTTATTGTTTTAAGTAAATAAAAATCTATCATTTTATCTGCGATGTTAAATATATTACTGGGTTTCATAATTTTTCTTATCTATGCAATTTTAGAATTGTTTTATGAGAATTTATAGGGTATTACGTTTTGTGCTACTAGTTTCAATACTGCTTAAATCTTTTAAGTTATAAATTTATTAATATTTTAAACATGCAGCTTATTACTCCGATCCATTTATCAAAATTAGTGTATTTTTTAAATTTGGTTTTATAGTGAGATGAACGGCAAAACTATGTTTGAAATTTTGTGATAGATAATTTATTCAAATAAGTAAATATTGTAAATTATTATTCAAATTAATCGGTTAACGTTAAGAAAAAGTATTTTTAAGCAAATAGAGCTACGCTAAGAAAACGTAGTTCCCATTGGTTGAAAGGGAATCCCGATTTAATTTAGGGATTTCGAAAATCTTTTCGTTCTTTTATGGGGACTCTTCCTACTTCGAAAGGGAATTTGACGGTACTTCAGGATTTTCTGATCACGTCGGGTTTTCCTCTATCAGGGTCATTACACAAAATAATTTATTTTAGCTTTATTCAAAAACTGCAAAAAGTGCTCACTCTAATAGCATATTTATATAGGAACTTAGAAAAATAATAGGATTTTTAAAAGATGGCTTTCTGAGAAAAATGAATTTAAAATTCATAAAATTGAAAAATTTGTTTCTAATATTTGCGTACCACTAAGGAAATTTGTATCAATAGTTGCTCTAAAGTCTTACAATTGTTTTGAAAAAAAATTGGATTATCTTAAATATTTTAGGAGATATGCGATTTTTAACAAGGTGATGTACGCTAAGAAAAATAAATTTTAATTTGTGACGTCATTTTCACAGCCCTGTATCTCGAAGAAATTTTTTTCGATATTATAAAAATATGTTTTTCAAAGTATCCGACTGGGTTCGGACACAAATTTTTAAAAAAGCTTTATATGAATCATTAATATTTTTTTACAGGTATTGATGTAAAAACATGTTTTAATTAACAGAAAATTAAATTATATCATGATTCATTTATTTTATAATGAGGATTAATTGGAAAATTTCAGCAAAAATCATGCTTTGGGGAAAATGCTCTAAATATAAAAATATCCTAAATGTAAGAATTTTCTTTAATAAATGTTTTTATTACCTATATAATAGACCGCAGGCTAAGTGATATTTGAAAAATTTTGCAATTTATAGTGAATTTAGTGCATTGCCGTTCGATTTTTTCACTATAGCAAAACCTGCGGTCTATTATACTCACAAAGGCTTGAGATACATTTATGCCAAATTTCATTACATAATATTGAATACAATTTGAGAAATCATGTTTTTCGTTGATAATTTATGACGAAAATTTTATTTCTCTGAAAATGCATTTAAAGAATTAATTTGTATATTTCAAAGTAATTATCATGTAAACAGTTTAAAATTCCAGTTTTATCAGAAACTCCTTCCTTCTCTTTTAGTAGTTTTTGATCACACAGTTCCATATATATGGGCCTTACAATGTTAATTATGCTCTGGGGTAGTCCAGTGGATTTGTCTTGAAAAGGTTTGTCTTTAGAATTTACTGAAACTTCGGGTACTGAGGAGTTTTGATTACCATAAAATTTTCGCTTTCGAGGTCGATTCCCTTACCCATGTTAAATAGTAACAGGGGTTCTTAAATTTCAATTTATAATATCAAAAACTATTATTACGCTATAATTTTAGCACTAAAATTGAAAGCAAAAGCAGTAAAACAAAAGTAAACTAGCAGATCGAAATGATGCAAAGCTGTATTGCCAGAATTTTCTAACTAAATTGTTGTTAATATTATATACAAACTGGCTATAAATCTAGAATACTTAAAAGAATATTTTTAGCTTTAACTACTTAATTTTTCGACAATTATGAAAGGAAAAAGCAAATAAACTGTCAACTTCCGGTTTCGGTTTGATCACTTCCGGTATTTTTGACAGCTGTCGCTTGATACGAAAATTACCATAACTTCCGTTCCCCCCTATCGCGCGTAGATTTAAAATATAAGTAGTTTTAGAATCCTCAGAAATACGACTTTAATATAAAATAAAAATGACCATTTTAGTCGAAAATGCCCATTTCAACCCAGTCGGATACCTCAAGGTGGCCCAAAATATACTCGTATGCAAAATTATTCTATTTGAAGATGGTGATGCGAACAGCCTTCCTGGATTTGAAAGCATTATTGTTGAAACGTCAATTTCTCAGATTGGTGCCTTTGGCGTGGTAGTAACGATATCAGCGAAGGTTTACAAAAAGATGAAGGTTTACAAAGAAAAATACCTGTCTAGCCTACTACTAGCAGGTAACTAATGCATATTAATTTAAAAGCTTGATTTGATAAGTTTTATTAATTTATGAAATTGAGCCATTCAATTATTTTCATTCATAAAAAAATTAAAGATCGGGGACACGGTAAAAAACGATACTCAAAATTTAATATACTTGTATGATTACTTTGAGAGTGAATCCTATCATTGAAATAACATGCCTGTACTTTACGTAAATTAACCCTTTCAGGGGCAGAGGGGAGACTGGCATCTCACATTCTTGTATTGGTTAATAGGCACAATAGATTGTCAATTATCCCACCGTCGGTTAAACGAACCAGGTGTCTGAACAATGATCGAGGATGCACCGAGCTCCCAATTACACTTGTCTAGACTCGCTTCTACTCGCAGTCAGTTTTATTCTGTGCACTGTAGCGTCTTCACACTATGTGGTGGGAAATCGTATAAATGAGTACTAATGGTTGTACTGCTTTCTGGATTATTTAATAACAAAGAAATATCTCCAGTTACATGAAATATGTACAGTACAGAAAACAAATTTGCCCGCAACGGGACTTAAAGGCGGTACCCTTTCTGGGACCTCTGAGAGACACTCCCAACACCGTTGAAGTTCTAGCGTCGTCTGCCTTCATCCTCCCCGGACTCGGGTCGGCAAAAGGCGGTGGGGGACGTCCTCTCGTCCCCCATTGGTCAAAGTTCTCCTCCTGGTGGATTTTTCTTTTTTTTCTCATGAGTTCCAGAATGTTCGGGCGCCGCCGAGACGAACTGTCCCCGAATTCCTTCAAAACCCTGGGAGCGTCGGCAGAGATGAAGGGGCTTCGGTTCCCATTCACCTTTTGTGCCCCGGCACCGAACCATGGCTGCTGGGCTGATCGGCGCCTCCATAGTCTGAAAAGGGGAGAGGAACACCTCCGGGAAAAGGAGTGTAAGATGCTTCGTCACAGCACATTCGAGTGCTTTTTTTCGTAAAATGCATATGTAGTATTGTAATAAAACACCTACGAGAGCGATTTTTTGTGTAAATGTGAGGATTTTACTTCCGCTGTCCAAATGCTTGCGCATGATGCATATTGGAGTTACTTTAAATGTATTTTATTGCCATCCACTTTTATTTGATCTCTTTTTAACCCTTTTAAATCTATTCTTAGAGATTCAGCATCTGGAATTTAAAGAACCAAAAGTAAAGAGCACTTTATTAGGCTTCATTACTTTGTAAAAGTAAAACCATACAAAAATGAAAGGTGTCAAAACACCTCCTCAGTGTATACGACAATTAACAATTTAAAAGTATTAAAACAATTCAACATAAAATTATCGTCATGTTCAATCCTTAAAACTTCCTGGTCAAGAGTTAAAATCTTATTCAATACCGTCTTTGTTGACGTGGAGAAGTTTGCGAGGTTTGTCTTTGATGCCGTCGCTGTTGTCGTGGCAGATTCTGTGAACCTGCTCTTTGGTCCGGACTAACCTCATCACTGCCAGCAAGGTGTCTGGATCGCAATCTTGGTGCAGCCACCGCTCCAGGAATCTGTAACGCATCAAGTCCCTCCAACTGTGGGCCTGGGCCTTGGCTCGGTCTCTGCTGTCGGTGCAGATTCTGTGGACTAGGTCCTTGGCCCGGTCTTTGCTGTCGTGACAGATTCTGTGGACTAGGTCCTTGGCCCGGTCTTTGCTGTCGTGACAGATTCTGTGGACTAGGTCCTTGGCCCGGTCTTTGCTGTCGTGACAGATTCTGTGGACTAGGTCCTTGGCCCGGTCTTTGCTGTCGTGACAGATTCTGTGGACTAGGTCCTTGGCCCGGTCTTTGCTGTCGTGACAGATTCTGTGGACTAGGTCCTTGGCCCGGTCTTTGCTGTCGTGACAGATTCCGTGGACTGCGTCTTGGCTGCGGTATGTCCTTATCACCGCCAGTAGTGTGTCTGGATCGCAATCTTGGCGTAGCCACCACTCCAGGAATCGGAAGCGTCTCAAGTCCCTCCGACTGACGGCCTGGTCTCTGTTGCCGTGACAGATTCTCTGCTCTCTCCTCATCAAGGTATCTGGACGGCAATCCTCCTTCAGACACTGACCCAGGAATAGGTGGCGTCATAAGTCTAGCCAGGGTTCGTCTCAGTCGTCTTGCTACAGTTTCAGATTCTGGTAAAGATTGATCATGTACAGCTCTTTGAAGTACAGGAGCTGACGATGCCCTTATTTGTCCTCGTATGAATTGCGTGATGGGAGTTTCACTTCTTCGCTGTGGAGTACTCTCGCGTGAAGCTACTCTTCCAGACGAAGAAGAATCATCCCCTTGCCCGTCTGGAAGAGGTTCGTCCCTTGGTTCTTCATGAACATTTTCTGGTACGGGATTGCCGCGGGAAGTTTCTTCGCGTTCAAGTCGAAGCCGGCGTCTTTGTTGCCTGCGCAGCCTGCGATGTGCATATCGCCTTAGTTGGTTTATAAGACCGACGTCACCATTACGCTTGTTTTCCCAAATCTAAAAGAGATAGTACATTCTAAAATAAATAGGAATGAGTCTTTATATTCGTTACAAGACATTCATGACAGAAGCAAAATTCATGAAAGTTGAATTTGAAATACAAGATCTCTCCGGAAAGTACCCAGTCGATGGGTTAATTGGGGTTTTATAGCGCAAAACCCCCAAGACCCGTTTTGATATCGTTTTCTAGACCAACCCGGCATTATACATCTATTATATAAGAGTAGTGAATGCGAAATGGCAGTTTATGAGGAAACGAGATACTAAAACTCTTATACAACTTATGAACTCACCACAAGAGCAAAGCCAATAGCAAGCGATATTCCAAACAGCACCCAACCGACTGTAGAAAATTCTTCTGGTATATGACCCAAACTTCCGAAGAGGAGTATGATTAGCGAGAGGAAGAGCACAACACCCATAGCATAGGCACCAGTCCTGATGACTCGATCGATGTCACGAATGCGGCAGCATTTCACACACGTCTGCAATAAAAAGGGTTAGATAAGGCATGAATGAAGCTATACTAAAATAATCCACCCGACTCATCACTTAATTTTTGAGCGATTTCTGCCTTTTACCTACATTACTTTAACACTTAGATTCCGTTTCTTATTCATCCTGGTCTAGTAACTTACTAGACCTAGAAAAAGTCATCTGTCCTTAATTATAATGTTCATCAGGATTCTGGAATCAGTCTGAAGGACTCATTCCAATGCAAGAAAGATTGCGATTAAAAGCGTGTCCCCTTTGCACTTAGGTTGGTTGTTTGGTTTTTGGAGTTTTATGGCGCAAGGGCTATATTTGGCCACCTTTGCACTTAGGACAAATTGGAAAAGATTTTTGGCCATTCAGGAATCAGGGTGGCCTCCTTAGGTGACCATTTCGCAATTTATAAAAGCGTTTGAGTTATTTCCCCATTCAATACAAGTATAGACGCGTAACTTTACCCGGGCACCCGCCATGATTGGGAGAAGGTAGGAATTTTAATTAACGTCGCACTGGGGCAACAACCCAACGGTCTATTGGCGACGGTCCGGGATCAAACCCGAAGGATTGGTTGTTTAGGTTTTATGGAGCAAGATCCAGAAATTTATAAGCTGCGCCAAACGCAGGATAGATAGATTTAAAGATATTATCGGCAGACCAACATTAAAAGCCTGATGAATGAGTAGTAATTTGTATTAAATGAGGCTATTGTCTAAAAATACGTTGTCCAGCAATGTGATGTACAATATATAAAGGATGCAGTGAATATTTACATGCATTTTATGATGCAAGTAATGATAAAGTAAAATCTATAATTTAAAAAGCCAATAGCATGTAAAAAATTTTAAAATGTTTGAATAGTTTTCCCCAATCAAGTCCCGCAATGTTAAATTTGAAGTACTAAAAACGTTTCTGCGATGATTAAAAATAGGACATTCTATTAAAATATGATGGATGGTATAAGGAATCACGCAAGCCACACAGGGGCATTCTCTAACAAAAGATGCTGTGCGTGAAACATGTATGTCCGATGCGAAGTTTTGTTAAAATTACGTCGTTTCGACGGGATGGTTGAGAAGATCGAAGGGAAATAATGGACTGGATTCTGTGTAGTTCGTCATTTTCGGAATTCCAGTTATGCTGCCATTCATTCCATACGACGTCTCGGATAACTCGTCAGAGATCATCAAATGGTATGCTATATTCAAAGTAATAGCGTTTCTGGCAGCAGTATCGGCCTTTTCATTGCCAAGGATTCCGACGTAACCCGGAATCTAACATAGAATGATACCGAAGCCACGCCGGACAAATTTATTATGTATTAAAACTGAATACGATAAAGGGTGTTTGGGACAATCTGACAGTAAGGAGTCCAAAACACTTTTGGAGTCCGTATAAATTATGAAATTCCCAACAGGAAATCTTGAAATGTGTTTGATGCTAAAAATACAGCTAAAAATTCAGCAGTAAAAATTGAAATGAATGATGGCAATAAATGATTACAAGTATCCGATCTCAGAATAAAAGCAAAGAGAACATAGATGATTTCGCTCTGTCAGTATACAGGGTGTCCCAAAAAGGTTGTTCCGCAATTTATCTTTTTACCAATTGGAGATAAGTAGGCAATGTAAATTGCAAAAGTACACCAAATAAGGTAGGTAATTAAGATATGTGAATAAAATTATCACGTGATAACAATTTAAGAGGATTCAGTTTTTAATTTTTATACAACCCCTCTAGATAAAAATCCGAGATAGCAAAAATGTTCCTTACCTGCATCCCTATTGTTAGCAGAAAACTGCATTTCTGTAGGTTGAACAGTAACGGAGTTATAATGACGCAAAAAAGTTGACTTATACCGCTTGTGCACAGCTGTTCAAGCAGTCAGATTAGGGACCGTATACACAATGCTAAAAAGCATTTTTTTTCGGTCAGAAAGTGCAACATTGAGCAAAGTAATGTAATATTGCAATTGCAGATGAAAATCGCACTGAATAATAGTAGACAATGTAATCTTCAATAAAAATATTGTAGAAAAAATGGTTTAAATAAAAGGAAATTTACAACGCATGTTCAAAATGTTTTCCATCTGCAGCAATGCAGAACTTCGTTCATTTTTGGCCATCGTTCTAAATTAGATACGGTCCCCTTAAAATGGAAACTCCTGTATCTCCGTTACTATTCAACCTACAGAAATATGGTATCTTACTAACGATAGGGATGCAGGTAAGGAACATTTCTGCTATCTCGGATTTTTATCTAGAGGGGTTGTATAGAAATTAAAAACTGTATCCGCTTAAATTGTTATCACGTGATAATTTTATTCACATATCTTAATTACCTACCTTATTTGGTGCACTTTTGCAATTTACATTGCCTACCTATCTGCAAATGGTAAAAAGATAAATTGCGGAACAACCTTTTTGGGACACCCTGTATATTGCTATTGCCCTGTATATTCCATGACCACCCAGACGGAAGTGCACCGGTGATCTTAATACAGCTCTCATAGTCTCAAGCAACTTACAATCTGTCAACTAAGGGTAGCGTCTATCGAATTTAGCCACTGTTAAATTTTGAAGGGGGAGTCTTTAAACAAATTGCGGGAGATAAAAATTGGACGGTATATAGTTGGATTAGTACGAGATTTCTCAAAGCTATGGAATAAGGATAATATGGAGATATTGGGGATCTCCAGGCTGAAAAATTAAAAAGGAGTCGTTTAGTTTCTTCTATGGAATGTAGAGGCGTACTACTCAGGGCATACCTCATGCGAAGTCCAAAAGGTGGAACTTAATAATTGCGATTTAAAAAGAGGCGATCAAGAGAATTGTCTAGTAATAGATTTTCCAGAGGATGATCCGGATGAGCCAAGATGCGAAAATAGTACTACTCAGGGCATACCTCATGCGAAGTCCAAAAGGTGGAACTTAATAATTGCGATTTAAAAAGAGGCGATCAAGAGAATTGTCTAGTAATAGATTTTCCAGAGGATGATCCGGATGAGCCAAGATGCGAAAATAGTCGCAACAACAAAAGACGCGTGGAAGTCAGATGGTTCATGGCATACCACATACAGGCTTTTGACTGGCAAAGTGCGAAATACTCTAGATCCACAATGCAGTGTGATGCACTGTATCAAGCGTTCGTAACAGATTGACGGGTTTGTTTAATACTTTTTCAATGAAAAATCTCGTATATTTGGATGAAGGTACATTGCTTTGCTCCCTCCTTGAGGGAGAAAATATATTATTTTCCATCATAGAAAAAGAAAGTATTCGGTCACCGACAGCACCACCCGCCACGGGGTCCTACAAGTGGATGCAGACACCTGCACCGGTGCTTGTCGGTGACTATACGCGCACCCCTGAAACAGCCTCCACCCTTACCGAGGTGTTCAGTAAGTGGCCGATTGCGTAGCCGACGACGAAGTCCAATCAACCAGCCGATTGATGCCCAATGTACACCTCCCGTTTACCTGAAGCGAGGGCTAAAGCAGTGTGTTGGGTTAGTATATCTCCCTCAACTGCCAAGATCCCCTTTTCCAGAGATACGGGACTCCATGCATGGCAAACACGTGGGTGATATAATCACCAAGAAGAGCTGAAAGCAGAGCAATGTACACAGCAGAGCAACAGAGTGACGAAAAGCTTCTCAAGGGGAGCCCAAGACGCAACAACGAGGGAGGAAGAAAAAAAGCAAATGCAGGAGAAGGATTAAAAAAGGGAAGATAAGATCACTCAGGTACCCCGGGGTTGTGAAGCGCGTACAAACCTAAAGGTATGCCTCTGAGGGCATTAAGGCGATGGAATTCTGCACGATGTCTTACACGTTTAAATGCCTCCGAGTAGTTGTTAGAATAGGAAGTCGCCGAGAAAGCTCTCGCAATGGCATTTGCCATCTCCACAGCTTCCGAGACAAGCTGGCCATTCTCTCTATAACGAACGAGATCTTGTTCAGAATACAATCCATTGCTTTTCGAACTGTCCCATAACTGTTTCGAGGGCAGATATGCCAGAGACATACTTCTTCCACGATTCCTTCTGGCTTTGACGTCGCATTCGACGAGCATTAGCTTTAGCTTGTTTGAAGGCTAAGACTTTGAGCTGTGGGGTATCGGTAGAAAATACCCCCGCGACTTCATTCTTCATTCAATTTTCCGACTTTTGTACAAATTGTAAAATAAAATTCATTAATCCAGAAACGGATACTTTCAATGGTAACTAGTCTTGCTACCCTTGAACCAAGACGTTACAATATAATTGCTTCGAATACAAGCACAACGACGGATCTGCACCTGGTCAGTTGACTTCAGAAATGTTTCCAGAAGTGCGACACAGGGGATGGTACTCTTAAATCAAGGTTTTAACGTCATCCAGCTTATTTCTGCAGCCACGAAAGTTCCATGAAATAAAAGCCATTTTTGATAAGTCTGTAGGAGCAGCTTTAGGGTTTGGGACATTCATGTCGGTATCTAAGCTGAAAGTCCCGAGGTGCGAAAGTGGGGTACAGGCTCCTCAGCAATATCCCAAGGAATTTTATGTTTTTGTGCATTAGAATTTCTAACGTCTCTATTTTTGTTGGAAGTCCTACTTTTTATTTCTCGGTTTACTTTTACTTTTGAATTCTGGACGTGAGGATGGTTTTGGAATCTGAGGCGTGGGCGACTTTCAGGAGGTATTAGAAATAAATGTGGCAGTGCTTTTATTGGACTGCTTATTTTTAATAGTCGTGGGTTTTTGTGTTAGAGGCAAAGAAAAATTCGGAGATGGAATAGATTCCGAAATGAGGGTCTGTTTGAGTGGCAATTATATTACTTGATTTGACTGTTATTGCATTCATCGATTTAGATGTTACTGAGGCATATGAAGTCCCTACTCTAGGAGTTTGTAACGTCTTGGTTCACGGGTAGCAAGACTAGTTACCATTGAAAGTATCCGTTTCTGGATTAATGAATTTTATTTTACAATTTGTACAAAAGTCGGAAAATTGAATGAAGAGTTCATTAATGTTAGTTCATTGGAAGGTCCAAAGTTCTATCGAGGCGCTTAGGGCTGCTGGCGAGCCTCACAATTCCGCTCGGGAGAGTCTAATGCACGGCTACGAGTGAGCCTATTCTCAACAAAATACTCAGATGAGTATAGAGGCAGGATCTCAGTCTTTCCAGATAGGATCAGTATCAATAGATCCAGATAGGATCAGATCAATCTCCACTACTAGGATGAGCAGTTGCACGGATCTCTAGGAGGCTTCTCCTTCACGGCTACGGTCGAGCCTTTCTCACTAAAATACTCAGGTAAGTATAGAATCCCAAGGTGGGATAAATCAGCTTTATCAGTTCTGGCGAACTTTAGATCTCGGTGAAGTCTCCACTATTCGGGTGAGTAGCGACACAGGTTTCTCGGAGGGGTCTCCTTCACGGCTACGGCGAGCCCTTCTCAATAAAATACTCTGGCGAGTATAGAATCCCAAGGCGGGATAAATTCACCGACAATGAACGGGTGTTCACGTCTCTCTCCAAAACGGTCTCTCTGCTGACCGCCTCTCTCTGCTGTTCTCTCCAAGCTCTCTGTCTGCTCCTCTCTGATCCTCTCAAAATCTCTATATATATTGGGTGCTTATCGACTCCTCCTTTTCGTTTCGGGTCCGCCTTTTAATCGGTGCTGGTTGGCTGTTGAAGATTCTCACGTTCCCGAATGGCTCTCATGTTGGCCTCTCCCCTCGACTTTTACGACAGACTTCGGCGGACTTGAAAGGGGGCCATAAAACCCTGTCGGCAATGGTCATCGTGATTTATCTCCTTCCTCTTTGTCTCGAAATGTCATAGAGAGCGACAGAAAGGCGCCTGACCTTTGTTTCGAAACCACAACGATTTCCGACCCCTGCTGGCTGGCTGTCGTTAAAAAAATCGTTAAGATGTTTCGGGTGGTCGCTTCGGTGTGTGGTCTCTCGACACTTGAGCCGGCAGGATTGTCCATTTTCCCAAGCTGCCGTGGTGGTCGTTTCTCTAGCCGCTGTTACAAGTTCGTGACTCCACAAGTCTTCGGGCTTCTGAGAATGACAGATTTTGCAAGGTTTTAACAGATTGCCCTAAATGGGCTTTTAAAAGGAAGTACAATGTCGAGAAAAGGCTGGGTGGTCTCCTTCGCAGTTAATACAGCGAGGAGTTGCAGTACAAGTATCTGTCTCGTTGCCGACTTCTCCACAGGGAGATCATTTCGTGGGATTACATGTTTTTGCATGTACGAAACATTGGAAGTTATAAGATCGCACAGGGTTCGGAATAAAGGGACGGACTGGGCAGCTAAGATAACTAGCTTTAATTCGTGTGGGCAGTGTGGATAAGTTAAAAGTTAGAATCAGATGTTTAGTTGGAAGACGTCTTCCATCTCGATTAAGAGTAATCCTTTTAACGTAACACACATGCTTGTCTGAGAATCTCCAGGATTTCCTCTTCTGGTGTATGTATTAAGTCCGGTTCAGATATCACTCCTTTTGATCAGTTCAAGGAATAGTGAGGAGTGAAAGATACTGTGAAGGAGCCGATAGAGGTTGAGTTTTACAAAAGTTTAGCCCGAGTGTCCGAAGAGACCTCAACGAGAAGGTCCCAAGAACGAAGTTTCTTTAATGATTTAATATGGCCTATGAAAGATTCGAAAATTTTGTTGATTAAAAAAGGCGATATTTTTGAAAAAGATTGTATTTGTTTTGCATCATTAATTTGATAACAAAAACCGTGCATTTGGGAAAGATGTGGTTTGTTGCTTCCTACTAGGGGGAGAAGTTAAGTTTCATTATTCATAATGAAATAGAGATTCGAGCCCTGCAGCACCCGCTACCGAGTCCAACAAGGGGATACAGACTGCACCAGTGCTAACAGGGCCTATAAGCTTACAAATCACCCTGTGGCAGACACCACCCTTAACGTGTTGCTCAGTGGGTGACCGTTCACTTGATCCTTAGCCGACGAATAAGTCCAATCAGCCAGCCGATTGGTGTTTACGGGACTAATGCACACCTCCCGTTTACCTGAAGCGAGGGCCAAAGCAGTGTATTGGGTCTATATCGCTCCTCAACTGCCAGGATCCTCTTTTCCAAGGACACGGGACTCCACGCATGGCAAGCACGTGGGTGTTATAATCCCCAAGAGGAGCTAAAAGCTAGTGATGAAAGCTTCTCAAGGGGAGCCCTCACCTCCGAAGAGGCAACCACATCGAGGGAGGAAGAAAAAAAAAGCAGGAGGGGAGGAGAATGAAAAAACGGAAGATCACTCAGGTACCCCGGGGTTGTGAAGCCTGTACAAACCTAAAGGTATGCCCCTGAGGACTCAAACCCGAAGGGAAAGATCCGAGGACAACACAACGTAATTTTGAAATATGGTCAGAGGACGAGTCACCTGAGCTGGCGCCCCACTCCAATCTTCCACATCACGCCAACGTGAGGAAATTTGAGGTCACGACAGATTTAATGTGCAGCAGCCCCTCTGTCTGGTGGATTCGAACTCGCAACCCTCCGGTTGCTAATCCGTTATTCTTTCAAACAGGTTACCGCCGACCCCATGATTAGGAGATATTCGCAACATTGCATTTCGAAAAAAATTGCAGCTTCTGACGTCCAAAGACCCGATTCTCCCGAATGTAGATTTTCCAGATGTAAGCCCAATTGCAAGTCTAACAAGAGACTTCGGTCTTGTAAGTAGTTATTTCTATCTAGTTCAAGTTTCTAATTTGACTAAAAGCGCTCAATATTAATTTGTTTGCAAGGGTTGGGGATTATGGCGCAAGAACCATGTTTGGCCAAAATGCGCCAGACACAAGACAATGTAACGTCTTGATTCACGGGTGGCTAGACTAGTTACCATTGAAAATATCCGATTCTGGACTAAATTGGTTTATTTTACAATTTGTACAAAAAGTCGGAAAATGAATGTAAAGTTCATTAATATTAGTTCCTTGGAAGGTCCAAAGTTCTATCGAGGCGCTTAGGGCTGCTGGCGAGCCTCACAATTTCGCTCGGTGAAGTCTAACGCACGGCTACGGGTGAGCCTATTCTCAACACAAAATTACTCGAAAGAGTACAGAGTTCCAAGGCAGGAAATCTCAGTCTTTCCGGACAGGATCACTACTAGGATGAGCAGTTACACGGATCTCTAGGAGGGTTCTCCTTTACGGCTACGGTCGAGCCTTTCTCACTAAAATACTCCGGCGAGTATAGGATCCCAAGGTGGGATAAATGCACAACAGTGAAAGGATATTCACTTCAAGCTCCAAAAACGGTCTCTGTTGACCGCTTCTCTCCAAGCTCTCTGATCCTCTGTGATCCTCTGTCTCCGTCTCTCCTCTCGTCTTTCCTCTCCTCTCGTGATCTCTCTCTCTTCTCGTCCTCTTCTCTCTCGTCTCTCGTCCTCCTCTCTCCTCTCGTGATCTCTCTCTCTCTCGTCCTCCTCTCTGATGATATCTCCAAAAACTCTATATGTTGGGTGCTTATCGACTCCTCCTTTCCGTTTCGGGTCCGCCTTTTAGTCGGTGCTGGATTGGGTGTTGAAGATTTCTCACGTTCTTGATTGGCTGTCTCACGTTGGTCTTTCCCCTCAACTTTTACGACAGACTTCGGCGGACTTGAAAGGGTCCATCAAACCCTGTCGGAAACTCATCATCATTTATATCAATCTTCTTGGTCTCGAAATGTCGAAGAGAGCGACAAAAAGGCGCCTGCCCTTTGTATTGAAACCACAGCGATTTCCGACCCCTGCTGGCTGGCTGTCGTTAAGAAATCATTAAGATGTTTTCGGGTGGTCGTAATGGAGTGTGGGCTTTTCCTCTCGACACCTGAGTCAACAAGACTTTTCATTTTCCCACGCTGGCGTGGTGATCGTTTCTCTAGCCGCCGTTACAGAATTCCTCCCCCCATAGAGAGATTTTGCGATGTGTTAGAGAGCAAAATCTAAAAGGAAGGGGTTAGACATACAGGAGGTCTTGACAATACTTCAGAGGCAGCTATAACTAATGGTTTTAACCTTCCAACATTTTACAATCTTATTCAATTATATAATTTACAAGCACAAGCATCATTTGTATTTACATTTTACATAGATCACAATTTATACACTATTAAATATTTACAATCAAATTTTCATTTGAAGTGTCAAGTGTTATTTACGACTTAAGCAATCAGCGTGCTTATTGTCTTTCCCTGCTCTGTGGACTATTGTACAGTTAAATTTTAGACTCCAGAACAAGATTGGCTGTTCATTTTTGTGTAGTCCTAATTGAGCTATGATAATCCCGATCTCTTTATCAGATGCATCTGTTTGCAAGATAAATTCCCTGCTATAGTCTGGGGGATAAAGTACGGGTTTTTCGGTGATTTCTACTTTTAGCCTATGGAATTCGTGCTTATACTCCGGTATCAGCTCTATCGCTTCCCTTCTAAAAGTTCTGCGGACGGCATCTTTATCGTACCAGGTTTTCCCTTCGTTTCGTATGTCTGAAACTCGTTCATAGTCCAATTCAGGACAACGCTTCAAACCATTTAATTCTAACATGCACTCAGTCACGACATTTTCTTCCTTCTCCGGTTCTACCCAATGTTCGAAAAATAAGGTTTCGGGGGTTCGAAGATTTTTTCTGCGTACGAGTTTAGTCGTGATTAATTTTGTGGACTCATGAGTCACCGTCCTTAATGCTAAGGAAGCTGCAGGTAGATTTTTCTCCCAATCTAATCCCGATTTCAAACGTAAAACCTTCAATAAACTTTTCACGGGACTATGCCACCTCTCTACTGGGTTACTTTGTGGGTGTCTAACAGAGCTGTGCGTAACCTTAATGCCAAATTTTTCAAAAAACGTGGTGGTCAAATTGCTCGTGAAACAAGTGCCTAAGTCACACTGTATTTCTCTGGGAAATCCCAATCTACTAAATATAATCATGAGGGACTCCACTATGGATTCTGAACTGATGTCGCGAACGGGTATCGCTTCAGGATATTTTGAGGCCATGCAGATAGCAGTTACTAGATATCTATTATCCTTACTTGAATAAGGAAGGGGTCCTACGGTATCTACATTAATTTTCGAGAAGATCTCTTTAATCACCGGCACTAATTTTAATGGGGCTTTCTTCTTTTCCCTTGGTTTTCCCACTCTCTGGCACGGGTCACATGTTCTGACGTATTCTTCAGCATCCTTAATGCAGTTCGGCCAAAAATAATATCTCAATAGTTTATCTTTGGTTTTTGTCGAGCCTAAATGTGCGGCTACTTCTTCGTGGCATAACCTTAGAATTTCATTCCTCATTCTTGCGGGAATGACTAATTGTTTCCTTTCCTCACCTCGGTGATCTGCGGTTATCCTAAACAACAAATTTTTATCCACCCTATATTCCTGAGTTCGCTTTTCTTCCATTTTTTTCCACAGCGTACTCAATTCAGAGCATTCCTTTTGTGCGTTGGAAAACTCCTCGGGGGTTACTTTCAAAATCGCAATTGTATGCTTTTCAGCAGGGGGTAGATGAATGGGAAGCTCGCGCTCCTGGCTATTCGATTGAAGAGGTGGTTTTTCGCTAACGCAGTTGGGGGTTTTGAGTTTCTCCAAACTCCCTGATCTTTTGTTTCCCCTGTTTTGACTACGCGTAACGACAGCATTAACTAAATGTGGGTTTTTCTTTGCCTCCTCGAGCAATTCTTGGGTCGAGTTTCCCAGGAGATAATGGTTCAATTCTACCGTTTTATCCACTACTGCTGCTTTAGGGATTATCTTGCCGAATTTTTCACTTTCTAAACTAATTGTTGCTATCGGTAAACATCGGAAATGATTTTCCAGAGCCTGTTTCAACCAAACTGTTTCTCCGGTGTAATCATCTGGTCTCACTAAGTGGTTGGGAGCTACGTCCAAACTGGTTCCACTATCTCTCAATATCACGGTATTTATCCCATTAACTTTAGCCTCACTCAGATAAGGGGCAAACGAAGGTGCGAAATTCTCCTCCATTTTTAAATGATTCACGCGTTCGTGATTCGGGTTTCTCCTTAATTCAGGGCATTGCGGTCTCAGATGATCCGTCGAATGGCATATGTAACACGCCGGCGCTCTTCGCCGTTCAAATTCTCGCTTCCTCCACTTTTGCTCATTAGGATTTGGATTCCTCCAATTCGAGCGTTCGCTCCTTTCTGGCTCAAATTTCCTCACTACTGCAGGTCTGTTGTCAGGTTTTGGCTTATCTGGGAAACGTTTTTCTGGGAACTTAGCTGTGAGAGGTCTCCTGACAGTGCATCTAGCGGCTTCATATTGGTCTAATTTAAATACTAATTCTTCGGGGTCTACTATGGCTGCCCACTGATCTATGAAATGCTCCTTAATTTCAGGAGAAACTCTCCTTTTTATTTGATCCGTTAGCATTAGGTTTTTGAGGTCCTCAAAACTTTCCACTCCGACTCCATCTAGCCATCCCTCTAAGTAACTCCTTAATTCAAATATTAGATCTTTCCAGGGCGCTCCTGATCGTCTCTGATGCTGTGTAAATTTGGTTCGGAATGTTTCCGGATTTAATTTAAATCTATTTAGGAGGGTACTCTTAACATGATCGTAATCTTCTGATTTTTCAGGGGGCTCTCTCATGATAATTTCTGCAATATCCATCGGGAGTAGGTAAAGAAGGTGAGTCACCCAATCAACCTCATCTATTCCCATTTTTTTCGCCTGTCTTTCAAACAAGGTGAGAAATAGGGCCATGTCTCCTTTTTCTGGGTCAAATTTTTGCATTACGGATTTCAAGTTTTTCGTTGGTCTAGAATTATCCGTTTGTGACGAACCTAAGCTATTTGTTTCAGCAGCTTGCGTAATTCTGAGTTTTTCTAACTCGAACATTCGAATTCGCTCTTCTCGCTCTTCCGCCTCCCTAGCATTTCTCTCGGCTATCTCCCGTTCCTCCCTAGCATTTCTCTCGGCTATCTCCCGTTCCTCTCTAGCATTTCTCTCGGCTATCTCCCGTTCCTCTCTAGCATTTCTCTCGGCTATCTCCCGTTCCTCTATAGCCTGAGTGTCAGTTATCTCCCGTTCCTCTACTATAACCTGCAACTGAGCCTTCACCCATTCTTCGTCGTATTGTGGATGCTCTGATATCTTTGTGGTTATATCTAACACCCTATCATTAGGTCCTAGGTCGATACCTAACTCATAAGCGAGTTTCTGCAAATCTGCCTTACGTTGCCTTGCTAAAAATGCCATTTTAAAATTCTCCTGTCCCTTACACACAATTATACACACAATAATATACTAATATATGTGACCAATACTTAAAACACAATGCAACACTATAAAACAATGTACCTTAAATTTCAAACAATCTTAACTGAAATTTCACAAAATATACTAAGCGTAACTCTTCACAGAATACTTCGATAACTTTTAGATTACAACAGTACTTAATTTCAATAAATGACTTTTACTCTAATTTCAAAGGAAAGTTCTTCCTGAATTGATAACACAATAGTTTTCTAAATTTTTCAAATCCAGCACTTTGCTAAATGTTGCAACCACTCAATTACACATACAATATAATTTCATTAAGACAATTTTAAATTCCTAGCACATTAATTTACTACAATTTTTGCCTCTAAAGTAAAATCAAGCCTTACCTGCTGTCGTGCTGCACAGGATCTCGTCACTTTCATCTACTTCAGATCAGGGTTATTGGTCGGTCACTTTCCACACAAAACTTGGTCTTCTATTTCTTTTTCGGGACTCGGCGTCTTCCGTAACTGTATTTCGGACCAGGCGTCCTTTTCTCCGGGACTGGATGTCGAACGAAGTCGCTACTCCTCCGGGACTGGATGTCGGTCGGTTCGATACTCCTTCAGAACTGGATGTCGAACGAAGTCGCTACTTCTCCGGGACTGGATGTCGGTCGGTTCGATACTCCTTCAGAACTGGATGTCGAACGAAGTCGCTACTTCTCCGGGACTGGATGTCGGTCGGTTCGATACTCCTTCAGAACTGGATGTCGAACGAAGTCGCTACTTCTCCGGGACTGGATGTCGGTCGGTTCGATGCTCCTTCAGAACTGGATGTCAAACGAAGTCAATCGATTCCGCTACTTCAGGACTGGGCGTCAATCGGTTCCGCTACTTCAGGACTGGGTGTCGATCGCTTCCGCTACTGCTTTACGACTGGGTGTCGATCGCTTCCGCTACTGCTTTACGACTGGGTGTCGATCGCTTCCGTTACTTCTTCACGACAGGGTGTCGAACTCTTCCGCTGCCACCAGAAAGTTAACTAGTCTGTAACGTCTTGATTCACGGGTAGCTAGACTAGTTACCATTGAAAATATCCGATTCTGGACTAAATTGGTTTATTTTACAATTTGTACAAAAAGTCGGAAAATGAATGTAAAGTTCATTAATATTAGTTCCTTGGAAGGTCCAAAGTTCTATCGAGGCGCTTAGGGCTGCTGGCGAGCCTCACAATTTCGCTCGGGGAAGTCTAACGCACGGCTACGGGTGAGCCTATTCTCAACACAAAATTACTCGAAAGAGTACAGAGTTCCAAGGCAGGAAATCTCAGTCTTTCCGGACAGGATCACTACTAGGATGAGCAGTTACACGGATCTCTAGGAGGGTTCTCCTTTACGGCTACGGTCGAGCCTTTCTCACTAAAATACTCCGGCGAGTATAGGATCCCAAGGTGGGATAAATGCACAACAGTGAAAGGATATTCACTTCAAGCTCCAAAAACGGTCTCTGTTGACCGCTTCTCTCCAAGCTCTCTGATCCTCTGTGATCCTCTGTCTCCGTCTCTCCTCTCGTCTTTCCTCTCCTCTCGTGATCTCTCTCTCTTCTCGTCCTCTTCTCTCTCGTCTCTCGTCCTCCTCTCTCCTCTCGTGATCTCTCTCTCTCTCGTCCTCCTCTCTGATGATATCTCCAAAAACTCTATATGTTGGGTGCTTATCGACTCCTCCTTTCCGTTTCGGGTCCGCCTTTTAGTCGGTGCTGGATTGGGTGTTGAAGATTTCTCACGTTCTTGATTGGCTGTCTCACGTTGGTCTTTCCCCTCAACTTTTACGACAGACTTCGGCGGACTTGAAAGGGTCCATCAAACCCTGTCGGAAACTCATCATCATTTATATCAATCTTCTTGGTCTCGAAATGTCGAAGAGAGCGACAAAAAGGCGCCTGCCCTTTGTATTGAAACCACAGCGATTTCCGACCCCTGCTGGCTGGCTGTCGTTAAGAAATCATTAAGATGTTTTCGGGTGGTCGTAATGGAGTGTGGGCTTTTCCTCTCGACACCTGAGTCAACAAGACTTTTCATTTTCCCACGCTGGCGTGGTGATCGTTTCTCTAGCCGCCGTTACAGAATTCCTCCCCCCATAGAGAGATTTTGCGATGTGTTAGAGAGCAAAATCTAAAAGGAAGGGGTTAGACATACAGGAGGTCTTGACAATACTTCAGAGGCAGCTATAACTAATGGTTTTAACCTTCCAACATTTTACAATCTTATTCAATTATATAATTTACAAGCACAAGCATCATTTGTATTTACATTTTACATAGATCACAATTTATACACTATTAAATATTTACAATCAAATTTTCATTTGAAGTGTCAAGTGTTATTTACGACTTAAGCAATCAGCGTGCTTATTGTCTTTCCCTGCTCTGTGGACTATTGTACAGTTAAATTTTAGACTCCAGAACAAGATTGGCTGTTCATTTTTGTGTAGTCCTAATTGAGCTATGATAATCCCGATCTCTTTATCAGATGCATCTGTTTGCAAGATAAATTCCCTGCTATAGTCTGGGGGATAAAGTACGGGTTTTTCGGTGATTTCTACTTTTAGCCTATGGAATTCGTGCTTATACTCCGGTATCAGCTCTATCGCTTCCCTTCTAAAAGTTCTGCGGACGGCATCTTTATCGTACCAGGTTTTCCCTTCGTTTCGTATGTCTGAAACTCGTTCATAGTCCAATTCAGGACAACGCTTCAAACCATTTAATTCTAACATGCACTCAGTCACGACATTTTCTTCCTTCTCCGGTTCTACCCAATGTTCGAAAAATAAGGTTTCGGGGGTTCGAAGATTTTTTCTGCGTACGAGTTTAGTCGTGATTAATTTTGTGGACTCATGAGTCACCGTCCTTAATGCTAAGGAAGCTGCAGGTAGATTTTTCTCCCAATCTAATCCCGATTTCAAACGTAAAACCTTCAATAAACTTTTCACGGGACTATGCCACCTCTCTACTGGGTTACTTTGTGGGTGTCTAACAGAGCTGTGCGTAACCTTAATGCCAAATTTTTCAAAAAACGTGGTGGTCAAATTGCTCGTGAAACAAGTGCCTAAGTCACACTGTATTTCTCTGGGAAATCCCAATCTACTAAATATAATCATGAGGGACTCCACTATGGATTCTGAACTGATGTCGCGAACGGGTATCGCTTCAGGATATTTTGAGGCCATGCAGATAGCAGTTACTAGATATCTATTATCCTTACTTGAATAAGGAAGGGGTCCTACGGTATCTACATTAATTTTCGAGAAGATCTCTTTAATCACCGGCACTAATTTTAATGGGGCTTTCTTCTTTTCCCTTGGTTTTCCCACTCTCTGGCACGGGTCACATGTTCTGACGTATTCTTCAGCATCCTTAATGCAGTTCGGCCAAAAATAATATCTCAATAGTTTATCTTTGGTTTTTGTCGAGCCTAAATGTGCGGCTACTTCTTCGTGGCATAACCTTAGAATTTCATTCCTCATTCTTGCGGGAATGACTAATTGTTTCCTTTCCTCACCTCGGTGATCTGCGGTTATCCTAAACAACAAATTTTTATCCACCCTATATTCCTGAGTTCGCTTTTCTTCCATTTTTTTCCACAGCGTACTCAATTCAGAGCATTCCTTTTGTGCGTTGGAAAACTCCTCGGGGGTTACTTTCAAAATCGCAATTGTATGCTTTTCAGCAGGGGGTAGATGAATGGGAAGCTCGCGCTCCTGGCTATTCGATTGAAGAGGTGGTTTTTCGCTAACGCAGTTGGGGGTTTTGAGTTTCTCCAAACTCCCTGATCTTTTGTTTCCCCTGTTTTGACTACGCGTAACGACAGCATTAACTAAATGTGGGTTTTTCTTTGCCTCCTCGAGCAATTCTTGGGTCGAGTTTCCCAGGAGATAATGGTTCAATTCTACCGTTTTATCCACTACTGCTGCTTTAGGGATTATCTTGCCGAATTTTTCACTTTCTAAACTAATTGTTGCTATCGGTAAACATCGGAAATGATTTTCCAGAGCCTGTTTCAACCAAACTGTTTCTCCGGTGTAATCATCTGGTCTCACTAAGTGGTTGGGAGCTACGTCCAAACTGGTTCCACTATCTCTCAATATCACGGTATTTATCCCATTAACTTTAGCCTCACTCAGATAAGGGGCAAACGAAGGTGCGAAATTCTCCTCCATTTTTAAATGATTCACGCGTTCGTGATTCGGGTTTCTCCTTAATTCAGGGCATTGCGGTCTCAGATGATCCGTCGAATGGCATATGTAACACGCCGGCGCTCTTCGCCGTTCAAATTCTCGCTTCCTCCACTTTTGCTCATTAGGATTTGGATTCCTCCAATTCGAGCGTTCGCTCCTTTCTGGCTCAAATTTCCTCACTACTGCAGGTCTGTTGTCAGGTTTTGGCTTATCTGGGAAACGTTTTTCTGGGAACTTAGCTGTGAGAGGTCTCCTGACAGTGCATCTAGCGGCTTCATATTGGTCTAATTTAAATACTAATTCTTCGGGGTCTACTATGGCTGCCCACTGATCTATGAAATGCTCCTTAATTTCAGGAGAAACTCTCCTTTTTATTTGATCCGTTAGCATTAGGTTTTTGAGGTCCTCAAAACTTTCCACTCCGACTCCATCTAGCCATCCCTCTAAGTAACTCCTTAATTCAAATATTAGATCTTTCCAGGGCGCTCCTGATCGTCTCTGATGCTGTGTAAATTTGGTTCGGAATGTTTCCGGATTTAATTTAAATCTATTTAGGAGGGTACTCTTAACATGATCGTAATCTTCTGATTTTTCAGGGGGCTCTCTCATGATAATTTCTGCAATATCCATCGGGAGTAGGTAAAGAAGGTGAGTCACCCAATCAACCTCATCTATTCCCATTTTTTTCGCCTGTCTTTCAAACAAGGTGAGAAATAGGGCCATGTCTCCTTTTTCTGGGTCAAATTTTTGCATTACGGATTTCAAGTTTTTCGTTGGTCTAGAATTATCCGTTTGTGACGAACCTAAGCTATTTGTTTCAGCAGCTTGCGTAATTCTGAGTTTTTCTAACTCGAACATTCGAATTCGCTCTTCTCGCTCTTCCGCCTCCCTAGCATTTCTCTCGGCTATCTCCCGTTCCTCCCTAGCATTTCTCTCGGCTATCTCCCGTTCCTCTCTAGCATTTCTCTCGGCTATCTCCCGTTCCTCTCTAGCATTTCTCTCGGCTATCTCCCGTTCCTCTATAGCCTGAGTGTCAGTTATCTCCCGTTCCTCTACTATAACCTGCAACTGAGCCTTCACCCATTCTTCGTCGTATTGTGGATGCTCTGATATCTTTGTGGTTATATCTAACACCCTATCATTAGGTCCTAGGTCGATACCTAACTCATAAGCGAGTTTCTGCAAATCTGCCTTACGTTGCCTTGCTAAAAATGCCATTTTAAAATTCTCCTGTCCCTTACACACAATTATACACACAATAATATACTAATATATGTGACCAATACTTAAAACACAATGCAACACTATAAAACAATGTACCTTAAATTTCAAACAATCTTAACTGAAATTTCACAAAATATACTAAGCGTAACTCTTCACAGAATACTTCGATAACTTTTAGATTACAACAGTACTTAATTTCAATAAATGACTTTTACTCTAATTTCAAAGGAAAGTTCTTCCTGAATTGATAACACAATAGTTTTCTAAATTTTTCAAATCCAGCACTTTGCTAAATGTTGCAACCACTCAATTACACATACAATATAATTTCATTAAGACAATTTTAAATTCCTAGCACATTAATTTACTACAATTTTTGCCTCTAAAGTAAAATCAAGCCTTACCTGCTGTCGTGCTGCACAGGATCTCGTCACTTTCATCTACTTCAGATCAGGGTTATTGGTCGGTCACTTTCCACACAAAACTTGGTCTTCTATTTCTTTTTCGGGACTCGGCGTCTTCCGTAACTGTATTTCGGACCAGGCGTCCTTTTCTCCGGGACTGGATGTCGAACGAAGTCGCTACTCCTCCGGGACTGGATGTCGGTCGGTTCGATACTCCTTCAGAACTGGATGTCGAACGAAGTCGCTACTTCTCCGGGACTGGATGTCGGTCGGTTCGATACTCCTTCAGAACTGGATGTCGAACGAAGTCGCTACTTCTCCGGGACTGGATGTCGGTCGGTTCGATACTCCTTCAGAACTGGATGTCGAACGAAGTCGCTACTTCTCCGGGACTGGATGTCGGTCGGTTCGATGCTCCTTCAGAACTGGATGTCAAACGAAGTCAATCGATTCCGCTACTTCAGGACTGGGCGTCAATCGGTTCCGCTACTTCAGGACTGGGTGTCGATCGCTTCCGCTACTGCTTTACGACTGGGTGTCGATCGCTTCCGCTACTGCTTTACGACTGGGTGTCGATCGCTTCCGTTACTTCTTCACGACAGGGTGTCGAACTCTTCCGCTGCCACCAGAAAGTTAACTAGTCTGTAACGTCTTGATTCACGGGTAGCTAGACTAGTTACCATTGAAAATATCCGATTCTGGACTAAATTGGTTTATTTTACAATTTGTACAAAAAGTCGGAAAATGAATGTAAAGTTCATTAATATTAGTTCCTTGGAAGGTCCAAAGTTCTATCGAGGCGCTTAGGGCTGCTGGCGAGCCTCACAATTTCGCTCGGGGAAGTCTAACGCACGGCTACGGGTGAGCCTATTCTCAACACAAAATTACTCGAAAGAGTACAGAGTTCCAAGGCAGGAAATCTCAGTCTTTCCGGACAGGATCACTACTAGGATGAGCAGTTACACGGATCTCTAGGAGGGTTCTCCTTTACGGCTACGGTCGAGCCTTTCTCACTAAAATACTCCGGCGAGTATAGGATCCCAAGGTGGGATAAATGCACAACAGTGAAAGGATATTCACTTCAAGCTCCAAAAACGGTCTCTGTTGACCGCTTCTCTCCAAGCTCTCTGATCCTCTGTGATCCTCTGTCTCCGTCTCTCCTCTCGTCTTTCCTCTCCTCTCGTGATCTCTCTCTCTTCTCGTCCTCTTCTCTCTCGTCTCTCGTCCTCCTCTCTCCTCTCGTGATCTCTCTCTCTCTCGTCCTCCTCTCTGATGATATCTCCAAAAACTCTATATGTTGGGTGCTTATCGACTCCTCCTTTCCGTTTCGGGTCCGCCTTTTAGTCGGTGCTGGATTGGGTGTTGAAGATTTCTCACGTTCTTGATTGGCTGTCTCACGTTGGTCTTTCCCCTCAACTTTTACGACAGACTTCGGCGGACTTGAAAGGGTCCATCAAACCCTGTCGGAAACTCATCATCATTTATATCAATCTTCTTGGTCTCGAAATGTCGAAGAGAGCGACAAAAAGGCGCCTGCCCTTTGTATTGAAACCACAGCGATTTCCGACCCCTGCTGGCTGGCTGTCGTTAAGAAATCATTAAGATGTTTTCGGGTGGTCGTAATGGAGTGTGGGCTTTTCCTCTCGACACCTGAGTCAACAAGACTTTTCATTTTCCCACGCTGGCGTGGTGATCGTTTCTCTAGCCGCCGTTACAGAATTCCTCCCCCCATAGAGAGATTTTGCGATGTGTTAGAGAGCAAAATCTAAAAGGAAGGGGTTAGACATACAGGAGGTCTTGACAATACTTCAGAGGCAGCTATAACTAATGGTTTTAACCTTCCAACATTTTACAATCTTATTCAATTATATAATTTACAAGCACAAGCATCATTTGTATTTACATTTTACATAGATCACAATTTATACACTATTAAATATTTACAATCAAATTTTCATTTGAAGTGTCAAGTGTTATTTACGACTTAAGCAATCAGCGTGCTTATTGTCTTTCCCTGCTCTGTGGACTATTGTACAGTTAAATTTTAGACTCCAGAACAAGATTGGCTGTTCATTTTTGTGTAGTCCTAATTGAGCTATGATAATCCCGATCTCTTTATCAGATGCATCTGTTTGCAAGATAAATTCCCTGCTATAGTCTGGGGGATAAAGTACGGGTTTTTCGGTGATTTCTACTTTTAGCCTATGGAATTCGTGCTTATACTCCGGTATCAGCTCTATCGCTTCCCTTCTAAAAGTTCTGCGGACGGCATCTTTATCGTACCAGGTTTTCCCTTCGTTTCGTATGTCTGAAACTCGTTCATAGTCCAATTCAGGACAACGCTTCAAACCATTTAATTCTAACATGCACTCAGTCACGACATTTTCTTCCTTCTCCGGTTCTACCCAATGTTCGAAAAATAAGGTTTCGGGGGTTCGAAGATTTTTTCTGCGTACGAGTTTAGTCGTGATTAATTTTGTGGACTCATGAGTCACCGTCCTTAATGCTAAGGAAGCTGCAGGTAGATTTTTCTCCCAATCTAATCCCGATTTCAAACGTAAAACCTTCAATAAACTTTTCACGGGACTATGCCACCTCTCTACTGGGTTACTTTGTGGGTGTCTAACAGAGCTGTGCGTAACCTTAATGCCAAATTTTTCAAAAAACGTGGTGGTCAAATTGCTCGTGAAACAAGTGCCTAAGTCACACTGTATTTCTCTGGGAAATCCCAATCTACTAAATATAATCATGAGGGACTCCACTATGGATTCTGAACTGATGTCGCGAACGGGTATCGCTTCAGGATATTTTGAGGCCATGCAGATAGCAGTTACTAGATATCTATTATCCTTACTTGAATAAGGAAGGGGTCCTACGGTATCTACATTAATTTTCGAGAAGATCTCTTTAATCACCGGCACTAATTTTAATGGGGCTTTCTTCTTTTCCCTTGGTTTTCCCACTCTCTGGCACGGGTCACATGTTCTGACGTATTCTTCAGCATCCTTAATGCAGTTCGGCCAAAAATAATATCTCAATAGTTTATCTTTGGTTTTTGTCGAGCCTAAATGTGCGGCTACTTCTTCGTGGCATAACCTTAGAATTTCATTCCTCATTCTTGCGGGAATGACTAATTGTTTCCTTTCCTCACCTCGGTGATCTGCGGTTATCCTAAACAACAAATTTTTATCCACCCTATATTCCTGAGTTCGCTTTTCTTCCATTTTTTTCCACAGCGTACTCAATTCAGAGCATTCCTTTTGTGCGTTGGAAAACTCCTCGGGGGTTACTTTCAAAATCGCAATTGTATGCTTTTCAGCAGGGGGTAGATGAATGGGAAGCTCGCGCTCCTGGCTATTCGATTGAAGAGGTGGTTTTTCGCTAACGCAGTTGGGGGTTTTGAGTTTCTCCAAACTCCCTGATCTTTTGTTTCCCCTGTTTTGACTACGCGTAACGACAGCATTAACTAAATGTGGGTTTTTCTTTGCCTCCTCGAGCAATTCTTGGGTCGAGTTTCCCAGGAGATAATGGTTCAATTCTACCGTTTTATCCACTACTGCTGCTTTAGGGATTATCTTGCCGAATTTTTCACTTTCTAAACTAATTGTTGCTATCGGTAAACATCGGAAATGATTTTCCAGAGCCTGTTTCAACCAAACTGTTTCTCCGGTGTAATCATCTGGTCTCACTAAGTGGTTGGGAGCTACGTCCAAACTGGTTCCACTATCTCTCAATATCACGGTATTTATCCCATTAACTTTAGCCTCACTCAGATAAGGGGCAAACGAAGGTGCGAAATTCTCCTCCATTTTTAAATGATTCACGCGTTCGTGATTCGGGTTTCTCCTTAATTCAGGGCATTGCGGTCTCAGATGATCCGTCGAATGGCATATGTAACACGCCGGCGCTCTTCGCCGTTCAAATTCTCGCTTCCTCCACTTTTGCTCATTAGGATTTGGATTCCTCCAATTCGAGCGTTCGCTCCTTTCTGGCTCAAATTTCCTCACTACTGCAGGTCTGTTGTCAGGTTTTGGCTTATCTGGGAAACGTTTTTCTGGGAACTTAGCTGTGAGAGGTCTCCTGACAGTGCATCTAGCGGCTTCATATTGGTCTAATTTAAATACTAATTCTTCGGGGTCTACTATGGCTGCCCACTGATCTATGAAATGCTCCTTAATTTCAGGAGAAACTCTCCTTTTTATTTGATCCGTTAGCATTAGGTTTTTGAGGTCCTCAAAACTTTCCACTCCGACTCCATCTAGCCATCCCTCTAAGTAACTCCTTAATTCAAATATTAGATCTTTCCAGGGCGCTCCTGATCGTCTCTGATGCTGTGTAAATTTGGTTCGGAATGTTTCCGGATTTAATTTAAATCTATTTAGGAGGGTACTCTTAACATGATCGTAATCTTCTGATTTTTCAGGGGGCTCTCTCATGATAATTTCTGCAATATCCATCGGGAGTAGGTAAAGAAGGTGAGTCACCCAATCAACCTCATCTATTCCCATTTTTTTCGCCTGTCTTTCAAACAAGGTGAGAAATAGGGCCATGTCTCCTTTTTCTGGGTCAAATTTTTGCATTACGGATTTCAAGTTTTTCGTTGGTCTAGAATTATCCGTTTGTGACGAACCTAAGCTATTTGTTTCAGCAGCTTGCGTAATTCTGAGTTTTTCTAACTCGAACATTCGAATTCGCTCTTCTCGCTCTTCCGCCTCCCTAGCATTTCTCTCGGCTATCTCCCGTTCCTCTCTAGCATTTCTCTCGGCTATCTCCCGTTCCTCTATAGCCTGAGTGTCAGTTATCTCCCGTTCCTCTACTATAACCTGCAACTGAGCCTTCACCCATTCTTCGTCGTATTGTGGATGCTCTGATATCTTTGTGGTTATATCTAACACCCTATCATTAGGTCCTAGGTCGATACCTAACTCATAAGCGAGTTTCTGCAAATCTGCCTTACGTTGCCTTGCTAAAAATGCCATTTTAAAATTCTCCTGTCCCTTACACACAATTATACACACAATAATATACTAATATATGTGACCAATACTTAAAACACAATGCAACACTATAAAACAATGTACCTTAAATTTCAAACAATCTTAACTGAAATTTCACAAAATATACTAAGCGTAACTCTTCACAGAATACTTCGATAACTTTTAGATTACAACAGTACTTAATTTCAATAAATGACTTTTACTCTAATTTCAAAGGAAAGTTCTTCCTGAATTGATAACACAATAGTTTTCTAAATTTTTCAAATCCAGCACTTTGCTAAATGTTGCAACCACTCAATTACACATACAATATAATTTCATTAAGACAATTTTAAATTCCTAGCACATTAATTTACTACAATTTTTGCCTCTAAAGTAAAATCAAGCCTTACCTGCTGTCGTGCTGCACAGGATCTCGTCACTTTCATCTACTTCAGATCAGGGTTATTGGTCGGTCACTTTCCACACAAAACTTGGTCTTCTATTTCTTTTTCGGGACTCGGCGTCTTCCGTAACTGTATTTCGGACCAGGCGTCCTTTTCTCCGGGACTGGATGTCGAACGAAGTCGCTACTCCTCCGGGACTGGATGTCGGTCGGTTCGATACTCCTTCAGAACTGGATGTCGAACGAAGTCGCTACTTCTCCGGGACTGGATGTCGGTCGGTTCGATACTCCTTCAGAACTGGATGTCGAACGAAGTCGCTACTTCTCCGGGACTGGATGTCGGTCGGTTCGATACTCCTTCAGAACTGGATGTCGAACGAAGTCGCTACTTCTCCGGGACTGGATGTCGGTCGGTTCGATGCTCCTTCAGAACTGGATGTCAAACGAAGTCAATCGATTCCGCTACTTCAGGACTGGGCGTCAATCGGTTCCGCTACTTCAGGACTGGGTGTCGATCGCTTCCGCTACTGCTTTACGACTGGGTGTCGATCGCTTCCGCTACTGCTTTACGACTGGGTGTCGATCGCTTCCGTTACTTCTTCACGACAGGGTGTCGAACTCTTCCGCTGCCACCAGAAAGTTAACTAGTCTGTAACGTCTTGATTCACGGGTAGCTAGACTAGTTACCATTGAAAATATCCGATTCTGGACTAAATTGGTTTATTTTACAATTTGTACAAAAAGTCGGAAAATGAATGTAAAGTTCATTAATATTAGTTCCTTGGAAGGTCCAAAGTTCTATCG
The DNA here is from genome assembly GCA_933210815.1 of Meta bourneti. Taxonomy (NCBI): domain Eukaryota; kingdom Metazoa; phylum Arthropoda; class Arachnida; order Araneae; family Tetragnathidae; genus Meta; species Meta bourneti. The sequence goes on along the minus strand of OW119930.1, from coordinate 67,965,856 downwards.
AGGCGCTTAGGGCTGCTGGCGAGCCTCACAATTTCGCTCGGGGAAGTCTAACGCACGGCTACGGGTGAGCCTATTCTCAACACAAAATTACTCGAAAGAGTACAGAGTTCCAAGGCAGGAAATCTCAGTCTTTCCGGACAGGATCACTACTAGGATGAGCAGTTACACGGATCTCTAGGAGGGTTCTCCTTTACGGCTACGGTCGAGCCTTTCTCACTAAAATACTCCGGCGAGTATAGGATCCCAAGGTGGGATAAATGCACAACAGTGAAAGGATATTCACTTCAAGCTCCAAAAACGGTCTCTGTTGACCGCTTCTCTCCAAGCTCTCTGATCCTCTGTGATCCTCTGTCTCCGTCTCTCCTCTCGTCTTTCCTCTCCTCTCGTGATCTCTCTCTCTTCTCGTCCTCTTCTCTCTCGTCTCTCGTCCTCCTCTCTCCTCTCGTGATCTCTCTCTCTCTCGTCCTCCTCTCTGATGATATCTCCAAAAACTCTATATGTTGGGTGCTTATCGACTCCTCCTTTCCGTTTCGGGTCCGCCTTTTAGTCGGTGCTGGATTGGGTGTTGAAGATTTCTCACGTTCTTGATTGGCTGTCTCACGTTGGTCTTTCCCCTCAACTTTTACGACAGACTTCGGCGGACTTGAAAGGGTCCATCAAACCCTGTCGGAAACTCATCATCATTTATATCAATCTTCTTAGTCTCGAAATGTCGAAGAGAGCGACAGAAAGGCGCCTGCCCTTTGTTTTGAAACCACAGCGATTTCCGACCCCTGCTGGCTGGCTGTCGTTAAGAAATCATTAAGATGTTTTCGGGTGGTCGTTATGGAGTGTGGGCTTTTCCTCTCGACACCTGAGTCAACAAGACTTTTCATTTTCCCACGCTGGCGTGGTGATCGTTTCTCTAGCCGCCGTTACAACAACGTCATGAACGTACACACAAGGTTGGTTGGATTTCATGACGGAAAGGCCATACTTGACCAAACAACTTCAAATAAATGAGCATACATGGGAATTTTGGAATAGAAAAATACACGCAGGATAGATAACAAATTATATTTGCTCCCCCTGCAACTCAACGTAAGTTTCTGCAGTGGGCTAACCCACCAAGCCACGGCGAACCCTTCTCTGCAAGTTTGACACCTAGGTTTCTCTCAATTGTAATCTCGATTGGTCTGCATGCTAGTAAGTCCGATCATCGAAACTTCAGCACATAAATTTCGAGGGAAAGCATTTGACTCCAGGTAGATAAGTTAGGAATATTTTGAGATGTATAGTTGATTGAAGTGATATATTCTCTTTTTATTTGTTCCCTTCGAAACACAATTGTGGTAGATTGTCATTTTCAAAAGTTTATATTAGGCTTCAACGGCGTAAAATTACTCTTTAGGAAGCAGAACGAATTAAAATATTAGTATATCGAAACGGCACCCATGTTCTAAAATAGGACGTTTCTAATCTTAATCTTGGTGAAAGCGATGAGTTTAATAATCCCATTTGTTTGCATTATCGTGCAGACTTAACGCGAAATAGGCTCAAAGATATCAACATTATAAAATAAATATAAAATTTAGATAAAATTAAATAGTCAATGGTAAAATGTTTATAAACTTTGGAACTGCCGATGGAAATGTCTAGACCTGGTGGTGAATCCAGCTTCTTCGCCAACTAGGTTGGATTGATTGTTCTATTCGACTATTCGCGATCTTCATAAATTGAGAAATGGGTTGATTTTAAGTTTTAATGCAAAATATTTCTTTAACCCTGGATTGGTAACGTTGATATTAATAGCGAAATAACGGTACTGATTATAAATTTTACGTAGATTACCAATAGTTTTAAAACATTCTTACTTGCATCATATGAAGGGTACATGGAATTTTATCTCACCGAATAGTTTAGAGTAATCAATACTCATTTAGAACAATCAATCCAGCCTAGTGGAAAAGAAACTGGATTCACCATATAGAACCAATCGGAGGAGTTTAGAAGCCTGTCTGAACACTCCCGTTGGATCGATTAAGTTATTGTTCACCAAGAATGGAAATTCCACACTAAAAACCTTTAATGTTTAATTTCGTCCACCGTTATTATAATTAGTTTATGTAATACCTTGTAAAATTTCAATCGAAATTCAACGATTAATTTCAAGTTGTGTTTGATTATTAGTGACCGATTACATTGAATGAGAATTTGTGTAGCTGGGGTGGCGGAAAATCAACGTAACAAATTATAAAATTTAATGAAAGTTTTATTCAAAGACGACTTTCATGCATTGAGATTTCTAAATCAGACACGTATATTAGTAATCGTGATGGTTTTGAAACACTGCAGAAATTCATTTTGTACTAAGATTATGATCAAGACTCCAGACTATACAGCCGTATTTCAGAATATGGTCTCGCAAAAGTAAAGAAAAATAACTATAGTTAAATTCCGTACATTCATTTCAAAAACACAAGTTCTTTTATATGGTTTAACTATTACATGAACTCGAGTTAAAACGTGGAGGAGGCTGTAGTTTTATGGCTCAAAGCCAGACCTTACAAGTTTCGTCCAACCAAGCATGTTTAGAATATTACATTCGCATTGAAAATTTTAAAACGAAAACTACATTAAGACTTAAACTCGTAAAAGTAAAACAAGCTGATTACCATCATGAAACCGTTCTCTACATCTGCGTTTATCATCTTGAAGACTAAACTAATTCTAACATCCCAATGAAGACATCACGTTGATTTTTTTAAACTTTTATATTGACATCCACCACAATTGAGCATGCGCATCAATTCGGTTCGATGAAAACCATACCGATAAGCACCTGATGGCTATGAGAGGTACTTTCTGTCAAAGTAGGTAGGTATTTTAATTGACGTCACACTGGGAACAACACAACGGGCTATTGGTGACGGTCCAGGATCAAAGGGAAAGATCCGAACAAAACACCAAGTTATTTTGAATCACGGTCAGATGACGAGGTCTCACCTGAGTTGGCACCCCACTCTCCAAACTTTCAAACCACGCGAGCGTGAGGATAGATGAGATCACGGCCGATTTAACATGCACCAGCCTCCTTTGTACACGACGATCTTTGGTTGGATTCAAACTCGCTACCCTCCAGTTGCGAATCCGTTTCTCTTGAAACCAGGTAACCGCTACCCCACAGCAATAAATAAATCGTCATCTGACCGGGGTTCAAAATTACGTGGTGTCCTCGAATTTTTCCCTTCGGGTTTACTCCCGGACCGTTACCAATGGCCCTTTGTGTTGCTTCAGTACGACGCAAATTAAATACCTACCTAAATACGTACTAAAGAATAAATTCCGAATTTACATGATAATTTGATTGGTCAACACCAATCAGATTAACCGCAAACGTTAAAAAAAGACGATACATTACATTCTACGGTAACTCGGTAGGTAGGTATTTTAATCAACATCACACTGGAGCAACATAACGGGCTACTGGTGACGGTCCGGGATCAGTCCCTAAGGGAAAGATCCGAGGACAACACCACGTAATTTTGAATCATGGTGAGATGACGATTTCTATCCTCGGATTTTTTCCCTTCGGAATCATATCGGACCGCAATCATCGTGACCGGCGTGGCCACTGCGATAGCAATCTTCGAGATAGCGGCGCATTCCTGCCAGGTGCATTCCTCCCTTGGTGTATTTCTCTCTTGTGTCAGTAAAGCTTTCACTGTGTGTCAGTTACTTGATATTGTATGCCTTGTGTCAATTACTTGATATTGTATGCCTTGTGTCAATTACTTGATATTGTATGCCTTGTGTCAATTACTTGATATTGTAGTGTCTGGCGCAACATGGCCAAATTGGCCCTTGAGCCATAAACCCCAAAACCAACCAACCTGGACCGTCATTGATGGACAGTTGTGTTGCTCCAGTGTGACGTTAATTAATTACATACCTACCTACTAATATGATGCTACACTAGTGTAACACAATGGACTATTGGTGACGATCCGAGATCAAACTCGTGGTACAAAATTGTCCCCGATCTTTCCCTTTGGGGTTGATCCCGGTCCGTCACCAATAGCCCGTTGTGTTGCTCCAGTGTGAAGTTAATTAAAATACCTATCTACCTACCATACCTACCGAGATCAAACCCGAATTACAAAATCCGAGGTCAACACCACGTAATTTTGAATCACGGTCAGATGACGAGGCAACACCTGAGCTGGCACCCCTCTTCAAACTTCCACACCACACCAAAGTACCTACCAGTGCGACTTTAATTAAATATCTACCTTTCCACTCGAATACAATTTCGTCATACCGTTGATAATAAAGATTGACACCAAACATCTTCAAAATGGAGATGAAGCAACTTTTTTTGGTACTTTTCCGTTAGCCCAGCGCAAATGTCGCCAATTGTGAACCAAACGCGAGCCAAGTCGCCAAGCGAAGCGAATGACAAAACAGTCAACGGAATAAAAGTCGAAAACGTTCAACTATAAACAAATATTAATAAATAGTATAAACAAATATTAATAAATAATAACTATAAACAAATATTAATTAATAGGAAGCAAAACTATAAACAAATTTTAATAAATAGTACAAACAAATATTAATAAATAATTAATAATAACTATAAACAAATATTAATAAATAGTAATGAATTCAGAGAATAGAGCACATGGCCCCAAACGAACATTCCCCTTATGGTTGTAAGAAATTTGGCGGAATTCTACATTATTTGGCGATTTTTCGCTTGCGCCCGGCTAACGGAAAAGTAGCCTTTTTTATTTCCGGATTTCCGGACGTTTTTCTGTTCTAAAATTACAAAATATTATGAGATTTTTCCGGGGGCAATGGGTAACTCAGTAACTCAGTTGGAAGAGCAACGGACTGCCAAATCTAGCGATGCGAGTTCGAAACTAGGTTCAGCCAAAGACCTTCCGGAGGTTGGTGAAATTGAAATCGGTCGTGGTCTCAAATCTTCCCGATGGCGTGGTGTAGAAGTTTGGAGAGTGGGTCCATACATAAAGTGCTAGACATACACACACAATGGAAGTTTTAGTGACACAGAAAAGGGAAGTACACCCCGGGAGGAAGTGCACCTGTTAGGAATCGAACCTGCGCCATCTACAACTCACAGGTTCCTATCGCAGTGGATTGAGCCACGTCGGAACTGAATAATGATACTGGTAAAGATAATTAACGTCGAGCAACACAAAGCGCTATTGGTGACAATCCCCAAGGGAAAGAACCGCTGACATCATCACTCCCGGATTAGAAACTGGAGGGTTGCGACTTCAAGTCTATCCAAAGGCCGTATCACGTTAAATCTGTCGTGGCCTCAAATGTCTTTATCTTGTGGATGTTTGGAGAGTGAGGTGCCAGCTCAGGTGTTGACCTCGTCATCTGATTGAGATTCGAAATTTGTGGTGTCATCGATTCTCTCCCTTTGGGATTAACTCGACAGTCGCCAATTGCCCGTTGTGTTACTCCAGTGTGACGTAAATGCATCTAGCTTAACCTCTAATGACTACAATTGGAAAGGGGAAATAGAATTAACGTCGCACCGTAGCTACAGGGTTCTGTGACGGTCCGATTGGCGTCGGTCTGGAATGAATCGCGAAGGGAAAGATCAGAGTAATTTTGAACGTGCCGAGGTAACCAGGTTGCGAGTTCGAATCCATCCAAAGACCGCCGTGTGCAATGGGGGCTGGCACGTGTTGATTTTGTCGTGGCCTCAAATGTCCTCACGTTGGCGTGGAAGTTTGGAGTGGAGTGCCAGTTAAGGTGTTGTCAACAAACCGTGGTTCAAAATTACGTGGTGTTGTCCTCGATCTTTCCCTTTGGGATTGATCGCGGACCGTCATCAAAAACTCGTGTTTCTCCAGTGTAACGTTAATTAAAAAATACCAACTATTTTCGACGGTCCACGATCAATCCTGAAGATAGATCAGAAAGCATTACGTAATTTTGAACCACGGTCAGACGAGATCAACCCGAGCTGGCATCCCACTTTCCCAAATTCCACACCACGCCGACGTGAGGGTATTTAAGGCGACAACAGATTTAACGTGCATCAACTCTCATGTACACTACGGCCTTTGTCTGGACCGAGTTTCGAACTCACTACTCCGATTGCTAATCAGACTTCCAACAGGGAGCATAGTAGGCTAGTAGTAATACCAAGCTTAAGTAGATGGGTAGGTAGGCATTTTAATTAACTTTGTACTGGAGCAACATAACGGCATATTCTTATGTAGGTAGATATTTTAATTAACCTCGTACTGGAGCAACACAAAGTGATGATGGTCAGGGATCAAAGACAAAATGCGAGGACACCACGTAATTTTGAATCACCTTATGCGGATGGGAAAGCAATTTACTTATTGTGTCAAGTTTGAATTCTTTCGTCGCTACTTTTATAGAAGCAAATGGATTGAGGTAGGTATTTTAATTAACGTCACACTGGAGCAACACAACGGGCTATTAGTGCGGTCCGGGATCAATCCCAAAGTGAAAGATCGAGGACAACACATCGTAATTTTGAATCACGGTCAGTCGACGAGATCAACACCTGAGCTGTACCTGATACCTACCCGGACCGTCACCAATAGCGTTCCTCTAGTGCCACGTGAGTTAAAATACCTAAGAAATCCGAAAATGGTAAGGGATTTGCCCGTAAATATCTAGATAACATGCCTACCCCTCTTGAATTTACCTTGTTTACCCGGAATACAATGTGTAGGCATCCACTGGAAGGCAACCTGTTGTAGGTTACATCCTTTACTAAATACCTGCAGTCTAAGATCCTTTGACATGTGTTAGAGGATCCAGGAGTTAAATTTTACATATAAACCTAATCGCAGGTTTCGTCTGGTTGATAATCTATTTGACACATAAGACTAGAAAGGTAGGTATTTAATTAACGTCGCACTGGAGCGGCACAACTGGCTATTGGCGACGGTCCGGGATCTAAACCCGAATGGAAAGATCCGAAGACAGCACGCGGTCAGATGACGAGGTTACATCTGAGCTGGCACCACTCTCCAAACTTCCATCTCACGCCAGCGTGGACAGGCCACGTCAGATTTAACGTGCACCAGCCCCCTTTGTACACGGTCTTTGCCTGGATTCGAACTTGCAACTCTCCGGTTGCTAGTCCGTTACTCTTCCAACTGGGTCACCGCGGCTCGACTATAAATATGGATTGAGATATTTTGTACTTTTCCACAAATAAATCAAGCGAGATGAACAGCTTCAAATTGTTTAATGGCACTTTACATCGATGAAACATTGAATAGTCATAATAACAAAAAAAGGTTTAGTATTTCAATCGAAAATACACGTATCTGTAAATTACGCAGCATTAAGCACTCTAAATAAATGTAGCACAGGCATAAAATTTTAAAATCACGATACTAATAAAATTTGAGTTGATTAAAAATCCCCCATCTGTAATGGAATAAAAACATTGAAAATGAAATACTTCACAATTGTCGAAAAGTTCGTTGGAAGGATGACACTTATTCAATTGTCCTTGGAGACTTAACAAGTCTAGGTCTTCCATCATCTCAAACCGGAGTTCCAGACAAGAGTTACCCAGACAGATTGGTACTTCCAGATGAATGCTAGAAGGATAAAGAGGTTACATGTGAAGATATTGGTTTAGTTTTCCAGGTTCTGAGCATTCAATTCCTGTGCTGGCATATTTAAAGAATACACGCTGCGTAATTTCAACATCTTGTTCTGTCTTGCAGCATCTTTTATCCCTTACTAGTCTTCCTCTTCATCTTACAAAAGCGTCATTTTCTTAAGGCAGATATCTATTGTCTAGCGTTGTGGTGTGACTCAAGATATCTTAAATGGTACTTCATACAGGCATATATGAACTGGAAAAGTTTGGAATTAAAATACGTTTTATGCATTAAAATCTAATTCTACTAATACAACAGTTTTTAAGTAATTATTTACTTCGAACAACTTTACTTCTAAATCTGAATAGGGGGTATTAGGGTTATTACCCAGTTTATCAATCTACCCATTTGGCTGCCTTGAGAAGTCAAATTTTTGATAAGTAGGCAGTTAATTAACGCCACATTGGAGAAACACAACGTGCTATTGTCGACTGTCCGGGATCAATCCGAAGGTCAAGATCCGAGGATAATATCACGCAATTTTGAACCACGATCAGATGTCAATATTTGAGTTGGTACTCTATCTCCAAATCTCCACACCATGACAACGCGGATATTTGAGGCAACGGCAGATTTAATGCACCATTCCCCGTGACATGGTCTTTCGCTGAACCAAGTTTTGAACTCGCAACCCTCCGATTGCTGATCAGTTACTCTTCCAACCATCTTACCTCAGGTCAAATGTCCTCACGTTGGCGTGGAGTGGAAGCTTGGAGAACGGGGAGGCAGCTCTGGTATTGACCTCCTCATCTGATGGTGATTCAAAATTACGCGATATTGTCTTCGGATTGATCCGAGACTGTCGCCAACAGCCCGTCGTGTCGCTCCAGTGCAACGTTAATTCAAGAACCCACCTACCTACCCGATGCCTGTTTCAGGAGGATGGTTGGTAGTTTAATCAATGTCGCGCTGGAACACACGGGCTATTGGCGACGGATCAATCCCGAAGGGAAAGTCAACGCTCGTAATTTTGAATCACGGTCTGAGGCTCTTTTCATAAGGGGACATAGGAGAATGAGTCTTCTTGTGCCCATCGCATACAACACAAGCACTCATTAACTAATTATTGTAAGCAATTTGAGGCTGAAAGGATCAAACATCAGCATTCGCCAATTGAATTTATGTGGTGAGGTATGTAGTTGAATTAACGTCGCACTGGAGCAACGCAATTGACTATCGGTGACGATACCGATGGGCAATATCCGAAGACAACACCTCATAACTTTGACATCTCATAATAAACACGAAACCGACACCCGAGCGCTGGCATCTCAATCTCCAAACTTCCACACAACGTGAGGAAATTTGAGGACAGATTTAATGGGCTCCTTTCAACGGGGTTACCGGGGCCAGTGAAAATATCGGATGTCTAAGACATTCACTCAGATTTACTTTAAAAAAAAATCATCAAAAGTTTTACCTATTTCTGTGGCCAAATTGAAGTATTTTATTAGGTATGCCAGGCTTCTGGTTTTCTATGGACGCACCAGAAATCTTTTAACTATACATTCCAAAGCATCACGCTTTTATTTCTATTGTATTCCAGAGTTTCTGGCTAAAAGTAATCTGCTTTATAAGAGTGTACGAGACATTTCTAGAAACTCACCACTACAGACGAAAACGCCATGAGAGAGATTACCAGAAATCCCGTTAAAACAGGAATCCAATCGTTCGGGCCTAAATATACCATTGCTATTGCAGCTATAATTCACAACAGCAGAAATCAATATCAAAGATCCTGAGATTATAATTAAGCAGCGAAGAAATTTCCTGGATCAGTTCTATAAATTAAAAAAGATTACAACATATTATACAGGAGTGTAGAGCACAACACATTAAATATATTTCTTGTAGTTAGAAATAAGACAAAATGACATTTTTTGTTAATTATCATGTATTGTATGAGTAGGTAGTTAACGTCGCACTGGAACAACACAACGGGCTATTCGTATCAGGGGATTTTCAGTGTACAAAAAAAAGGAAAGGAGATTTTACTTCCTGCTCTACTTTCAACTTGCTGGCGCACTGAGCGAACCTACTGAGCCACAACGACCATTTCAGAAAAGGATTGGTTGGTTGTTTTCGGGTTTTATGGAGCAAAGGCCATATTTGGTCACGCTTCCCCGATTACAAGACTTCAGGAAAAGGAAAACCCCATTTGTTTACATTGCATTGAATTGTGAAGCTACAGCGAACTTTAAATTGAATATTTGGGTGCAACTAGATTTGTGACCTTATTCCAAGTAAAGTTTCAAGCATGTCTCCCATGAGCTTTATTTAAAATGTGCATTTAGTTATAAACGAATTAAGCCGATTTCGCGAAAGTACTGCGTGAATATGGACTTCATGTACGTTCAGTTGGTTTGAGAAGACTGAAAATAAATGTTAAAATATTTTTGATAAGAGGCATACAAAATGTACACATGTACATTTAGCTAGTACAATCAATAAAACGTGAGTGAATTAAAATTTCTGTTGGTTGGTTTTGGGGTTTTATGACGCAAGGGTCATATTTGGCCATCCTTCTGTAATGGAACTTGATTAACACTATATAGAACGCTCACGGACTGCACCATAGTGGCGCAAATTGTTTGCTTTTGTTAGATACTGTCCTAAATTTAGTAAATTTTGAATTAATTATCTTATATTTCAGTGCCAAAAATCTCAAAGGTTTGTCGCCCTTAAGCTAGCCACTCTAGACCTATATTCAGCTTAATATATTAAAAATTACGGCAATGAAGAACTCAAGCATACACAATACTTACGTGGAATAAACAATGTTAAAGTAAGGATCGCCACGAACAGCTTTGCTTTCGAAGTCAAATAGCTCCTTTCATGGCAGATTAAGTTAACGGCCTTGATACCACGGTGAAAAATACTTTAGTATTAAAATAATCTGTTATATGAGCATGCGTATAAATTCGGTTCAATAACTCACAGTACGAGTATCAGTGTATTCTCCATGGTTCTAGAGTAGTGGTAATTAATTAAAGTAGCATAGAGCAACACAACGGGCTATTGACGACGGTCCGGGATCAATCCCGAAGGATCCGAGAACAAGACCACGTAATTTTCAACCACGGTCAGATGACGAGGCAACACCTGAGCTGGCACCCCACTCTCCAAACTTCCACATCACGCAAACCCGCGGTTTTAGAGTATTTGACATGTACGTTAGCAACCTGCTCATGTAGGACGTGAGGGTTCGATTCCTGTAACCCATGGGTTTTTCTCTTTTATGTTAGTGAAACTTTCCTTCTTAGTGAATTCCATTGACGGCAATTTATTAGCGGTAGGTATTTTAATTAACGTCACACTGGAGCAACGCAACGGGTTATTGGTGATGGTCCGGGATCAACCCCGAAGTGAAAGATCCGAGGACAACACCACGTAGTTTTGAAACACTGTCAGATGACGAGGTCACACACATGAGCTGGCACCCCACTCTCCTAACTTCTACACCACGCCAAACACAAAATAAACTCTAGATTGGTATTTTCATCATTTTCTCCAGAATGAATATCAGGACAAAATTGATTTCAGTATGAAAATAGGTATTCCAGGAACAAATTGAAGCGCAAGAGTCCTGTACCGTCCTTATCTTATTTTATCAATTCTAAAGGAACTCCCAATAAAAGCAATTTAGCCGAAAGCGTGATAAATAGTCCGTTGTGTTGCTCCAGTGTGACGATAATTGAAATACCTACTTACCTTATTCTCCTTTAGCTTTATCCTTCCATGTCGGTTCGAGTTGTAGGCGGTGCAGGTTAGATTCCTGTCAGAGGCATTCCTCCCTGGGTGCATTTCTCTCTTCTGGGTCAGTAAAACCTTTATTGCATGTGTCTATTACTTGATACTAGGGGTCCCAGCCCCCTGCTCGCTTTCGCTCACCAACCCCCAGAAACTGTTAGCGCAGTTCCTTTCGGATCGCTTCGCTCGCTCACCCTGTACTAAACCATTTTAGTCTAGTAAATGAGTAGTTTTTCTGTGGCAGATTCTTGACAATATAAATATGCAGCATGAAAACTAAATTGTCTAAGATATGCAAATTTCAATAAATTACCATGCAAAGCAGTTTAGTTTTTACACAAATTATCATGCAATAAGTATGGATGAACCAACTCCCTAATTTCAGGAAACTTCTGCATTTCAACCTCTAATGCATCTGGACATGACATGGATTGTTGATAACATAAAAAAGGAATTGTCTAAAAGCATGCACATGCGTATTTAAAAAAATAGCAAAAAATACACCTGGCAATCAATCACAGAAAATTTCATAAATACAATTAAATATTTCACATTCGGGAGCTACTGCAGAAACTGATTCAAAAGGTCGTACTCTTGATAAACCAAGAGTTGACCATGATTAAAAACAGGTTAATTGAGCACCAAATATCTTTTCAAAAGTTTGGCCTTGCGACTTACCCATTGTCATGGAAGAGGTTAAACGAATGGGAAATTGCATGCGTTTAAATTTGAAAGGCATGTTAGTCTCGATGGAATCAAAGGGATTCGAGGAATGAGAAATGTCTTTGTACCATCAATGGATTTTGCCTGAATGTTTTGCTGCAATTTTGTGACAATTAGACGTGTGCCATTGCATAATCCTTTAGAGGGAGCTCAATTTCTTAACAGCATCATAATGCAACCCGTTTTCAACTTTAACTCATATGGAGGTATATCAGTTGGTGTGAAAGAAATTAAAAATTTTTCAGGAAATGTCAATTAATCTTGAGGATCTTCACTGATGACCATATTAACTGCTTTGTAAAGTTTCATTTCCCGGCATACATTCCAGCACTTTATTGATTTTCATGGATCGCTCATTGGTAACTAAAGATGGCTCGACCTTTAAGCTCCTGTGGGATCACACTGGGAAAAATCTGTCTGTACAATTGCTGTATAGGGTGTTGTATTGAAGGGTAGCATTGCAAAGGTAACTCAATCGTTGAGCCATTTTGTCTGCAATGCACAACCAAGCACCAAAATCCCTTCCAGATTCAAGGGCACGCATATTTTTTGTCAGATAACTTATGGAATTTCAACCTGTGTTTTTAAGGAGCTGGCAACAGTCAATGTTCTTGAACCTCTTAAAATAAGAACTTGGCGAAAATCTCCACCCTAGCATGACTTTGCCCCAAAAGGTTCTTTACACTTTGAGATCTTGTATGTCTGTCAAAAGCTAAGAAAGCATGGACATGTGTCATGGGTGCTTCATCCCACACTATTAACTTGGTTTTCAGCAACATGTCCGCTTTTGCATTTGGCTTCAAATTGCAAGTAGATGTTGCATTTATATCAATTGGAATTTTAAAAACAGAATGAGTTGCAATACCTGTAGATGCAACAGGAATAACATCACCTCTACCACGTATTGCGCGACGGCGATTATCGGCTTCGTTTCGAATTGATCTTAAACTGGATTCCTGAACTGTTTCCTGGCTCCGTTCAGTTTGATTTGGGATAAAATATCCGACAGCACGACTTAACTTCATTAATTTTCCTAATTTCCAAACGATTTCCTAATTAACAAATGATAAGATTTTACTTGAAATCCATCCCAAACGTAACAAAAATAAGTCGAGATAAAATAGGACATCACATCCGCGCTAAGCTCAAACGATCACGATTGTTTATGCTTTCAACCAAAGAGCATTAATGTTGTTGCCATCGGAGATTTAGAAATTCGACCCCCTTTTTTGTCGCCACGTAAGATAATTATATATTGCAGTGACAAATTGAATTAATTTACTTTTCATTATCTGTCTGTAACATTATAAAACATTAATATTTATATTATTTATACGAGAAAACTAAATGTTTTTTCGGCGGATTTTCCATAAGTCACATTGAATCTATATGGCCCTTGGACTTAACAAGTCTGCATACTGGTATAGCTAAATGCTAGAGGTGGTAGTGTATCTGCGGGGATTACGTTTCCTGTACGTCGAAATTTGACATCGAGAGTTATTGGATAACAGGAAGTGAAAACTCCGCTTTGTCTACTTGGTCTACACTCAAAATCCCTCCGATATGGGGCCCCGGTAGCCCGGTTGGAAGAGTAACGGATTAGCAACCGAAGGGTTGAGAGTTCGAATCCAGCGCAAGACCGTTGTGTACAAAGGCGGCTGGTGCACGTTAAGTCTATCGTGGCCTCAAATGTCCTCACGTTGGCGTGGTGTGGAAGTTTGGAAAGTGGGGTGCCAGCTCAGGTGGGACCTCGTCATTTCACTGGTTCAAAGTTACGTGTTGTCCTTGTATCTTTTTCCTTCGAATTTGACCCCACACCGTCGCCAAGAGCCCGTTGTGCTGCTCCTAGTGCGACGTTAATTAAAATACCTACCTACCCTCAGATATGAATTAACATATTGTATACTTTTTCCACTCAAATATATAAATCAAGCGAGACTAACAGTTTCAAATAGTTTAATAACAATTTGCATTGATCAAACCTTGAATAGTCACATAAATATAAGCACAAGGTTAAATATTTTAATCGCAAATACATGCACCTGCAAATTTCGCAGCTTTGAGTTTTCCAAGTAAATGCAGCACTTGCTTAAAAGTTTAAATTCACGACGCTAATAAAATACCCGTTTTCAAATTCCCTGCTGTAATAGAATAAATACATTAATTAAAAACAACTTAATAATTAGATAAAAAGTAAACGTTTTGAAAGGATGTTATTACACCAAATATATTTAGTTGTGTCCAAGGAAATTTTTCACCAGTTTAGGTCGTTATGCATCTTCCTTCAAACTGGAGACTTATACGATATATCGCGACAGATTGGGACTTCCAGAGGTACGTTCCAGAAGGATCAGTGGTTGCATATCGTGAGGATATTAGTTTGCCAGATCTGCTGTACATTCAGCTGCTGTATCAGCATATTTAAAACGCATATGCTGTGCAATTTCATGACCTTTTTGCCTTGTAACATCTTTTACCCCTTCTCAGACTACACATAACTTTCTTCAGGTCGTTCATAAGCATCATTATTTTGCGGTATATGATCAAACTCTTCTTGAGCGTCACTGAAGATAGGTAATTCTTCATCGCTATGATGGTACATATGGAGGGAATACAAGAGCTGGAAAAGTAAAGTAAAATAAGTTATTACAAAAGTTGTATTAAAAAATGTATTCTCACAAATGTAGCACACTAGTTCAAAACTAATTTATTAAACCAATCTTTCCCACCTACATTAGATTGGTTAGGTTTTATGGCGCTAGGTCCAGTAATGGACAAGCTGTGCAAAAAGCAAGACGAAATGAAAATCAATAAGAATCGATAACAATTTCAAAATATCCAGCAAAACCAACACTAAAAAATACATTAAAAACACGAGAGCCACATGGAGGGAAAAAATAAAACTTATTGGTAAGTACCTACTATAAGATTAAAATTTGCCATCATTACTTTAAAAAGTCTTAAATCTATTCATTATATTGAAATGTTTACAACATGCTGACCCCAGCAAGTGTATAATACTATAAAAGTAAGCATGAGATGTAACTATTAAAGATGCTACAAACTAGTCTTTAGTACGAGCATGACTGAAGATGCCGAATTCTTCATGACTAAAATTTTGATCATCCAAATTCGATTTGTAACGTATTATTATTACATACAATATGTAAACAATCAGGTATAACTTACAGTGAATTCATTTCGTTGATTTCGAAACCATCTGTAATAACTATAGTATAACCTGTTATGATGAAGCGAAAAGCTGACAGTAAATGAACGGACTGGTGTTGACTTTCAAAACCCCAGAATAGCTTTAAATAGGAAATTCTAGTAGGCTTCCAAGGGGGAAAAGAAAATAACGGACACTCAGAACGTCGATGTCATTGAGGGATATACTAAAAGCATTTCTCATTCGTAACTCGAAAGATGGAATGTAGATGGTTGGTTTAAGTTTTATGACACAAGGTCCAGAAATGGACATGGCCAAATAAGGATGGAATGTAGAAAGGACGATTCTTGAAAAGGCGATCAAGTGATGTGGATTGGATGTTGAGGTTTTATGGCGCAAGGTCCAAAAGCGGACAAGCTGCGCCAGTAGACGCGTGAAAGTCAAAGGTGGTTGGACATATATCACATAAAGGCTTTTGATGGGTAAAGTGCCAAAGTCTCCCGAACAGATCCTCAGTGTGGTGTGATGCAACGTATCAAGTTTTAGTAGCAGATTGAAGGGTAGACTCATAGGCTGTACATCCAGTCCAATCTGGATCGAATTGCAGCTCGGTAGATGTTGAGCATCGAGGATCGTTCCGCTCCAAGATGTGTCAGAGAGTATCTTTAAACGATTAACATCTCGCAAACATCCTCAGCTGCTCGAAAGTGGAAGGTAAATTTTAGGGCAAAAATTATTCCTAAAACTTTACTGTCCACCTTTGCAATCCTGCTACCATCCAGAAAGATCCGAGTGGGGATGCAGGTTCTAATGTCAGCAGAAATTAACGCAGGATGTCTTTTGAGAGAAAAAGCTGTAACTATTATCGACACTCCACCGCGTCAGGCGAGAAACAGCCGTTTGGAGTTCTCTTAACAAATCGCACGTCTTTTCTGACAAGATGTTAAAGGTCATCCATATAAAAGTTTCCTTGCATAGATGGTGGTAGTTCATACAAAATGTTACTAATCTTGGTCGCAAATAAAGTTACTCAGAAAACTACCCATGAGGTACACCTTCCTCCTGAATGAGTAAGGGTGGAACCAATTTGTACTTGGAACTGTCTCAGCTGTAAGAATTTCTGAACAAACATAGGTAAGTGATCCCGTAGCCCAAGGGCAAACAGATCACAAAGTGCATCATGGCACCAAGAGAAGTCACTCCTTTTCGATGTTTAAAACATGAAAACCAGATTATTTCTGCACAGAAAAGCACGGCGAACTTGCGATTAGAGATAGATGTTATGGAGCGCCCTACCACAGCCCTAGCGTCTATACGGATGTGGACGAAAATTCGCAATGCTTTCGAGGAGTTTGCACATGCAGCATGCAAGTCATTAATTTAATGATCTAGAAGATCCCACTGGATTCTTTGATTTCTCCAACCCAAGGTACCCTAGTGATCTCTTCCCATGGGGTTTACTATCTTTGGAAAAAATGAGGGTCGCGAACTAAGGTTGGTTATTTTCGGGTTTCATGGCTCAAGAGTCATTTGTCCAAGTTTCGCCAAACACGAGACAGACAACACAATGAGGAAGAAAAAGCAAAAAGGGTAAAAATGAAAGGGAGGAAAGATCATAGTACCTAGGGGCTGATGTCTGTACTAACTTAGTGCCCTGAGGGCCATGAACCCCGGATGCCCAAGCGATCTTTCACACCTCTATCCTTTCTTTTCACGATTACTTGACATTGTCTGCCTTGCGTTTGGCGCAGCTTAGCCAAATACGGCTCCTGCGCCACTATACTCGAAAACAACCATCTTTGATTTCTTCCGTATTCAAAAATGGGTGGGTTTTTATGGCTCAAAGGACACATTTGACCATCCTGCGCCAAACCTATTCCAAAAGGTATCCAGCGAATAGTCTTATAATGGTATTAGACACTTCTGCAAACTCACTATTATATAAGAAAAAAAGAAGACAGGTCCGGCCGCCAGTAAGCACACTGTAGAAGGGATTCTCCAGCTTTCGGGTAGGTGTTCTCCTGTCACTGCTATTGAAGCGATCATCATCGACACCGCCACAGCAGCAGACACCAAAACCAACGTTCCCGAGATTATGATTACGTTGCGAAAAAATTTCTTGGAACAGTTCTGCAAATAAAAAAAATGTAATACCTCGTGTACATAAGTGTAGAGTAGAGCAAGTTAACCACATTTCTTCCAACTTGAAATAAAGCAACTTTGCGAGGGATTTTCAGGGTAACTAATTAACGTGTCGCCCTGAAGCAACACAACGGGCTGTTGGATACGGTCCCAGATCAATCCCCAGCAAAAGAAAGATCCGAGGATAGCACCACGTAATTTCGAACCATGGTCCAGATGACGATGTCACACCTGAAATGGCATCTCACTCTCCAAACTTGCGCATCACGCCAACGCAAGGGCATTTGATGGTTGGTTTTGGGGTTTTATGGCACAAGGGCCATATTTGGCCATGCTGCGCCAGACACAATACAACATCAAGTAATGGACAGTGAAAGCTTTACTGACAACAGAAGAGAAATACACCTAGAGAAGAATGCACCTGGCAGGAATCGAATTTGTGCCGCCTACAACTCGAAGGTTGCTAGCAGTGGGCACTGACCCACGACGACATTTGAAGTCACGACAGATGTAACGTGTACCAGCACCGTGTACACGACTGTCTTTTTCTGGACCGAGTTTCGAACTCGCAACCCTCCGGTTGCTAATCCGTTACACTTCCCCAACTGGGCGGGACCGTCGTGGCTCAGTGGGTATGCCCACTGCGCTAGCAACCTTCGAGTTGTAGGTAGAACAGGTTCGATTCCTGTCAGGTGCATTCCTCCCTGGGTATATTTCTCGTGTCAGTAAAAATTTCATTTGTGTTTATTACTTGATGTAGTATATCTTGTGTCTGGCGCAGCATGGCCAAATTTGGCCCTTGCGCAGTAAAACCCCCAAAACCCACCCCGACTGGGCTATCATGGTCCTCGAGTTTGCTAGAAAGAATGCAATTTTCACCATTGAAACATGTATGTAATCTCAACTCAATGCCAACAAAATGACTTTATCGTTTCATTTTATTTCGGCATTGTTGTGCAGAAATTATTACACGATACGTGGATAAAAATTGATAAAACAAAATTGAGCCAATGGACAAAAAATGCCAATGCGCATTAATTTCCCATGTATTATCAACATTTTAATTAAATTAATAGTTTTTGTACATATAAACGAAATCCTATTTGATAAGTGTATCTCAATAGCGAAGAAAAATATTTGTACCCAACACGAAAAATTTTGCAAAGGTTAAGTAACATTTAAGATGAAACTTCAAAATTTGGAAGCACGATGAATTTTTCATGTGCACTTAGGTCATTGCCCTAAACAGGTTACAATATATACAACAGATTTCAAGGATTATCCGTAACAAATTTCGAACCAACTTTAGAATCGGAACAGTGTAAAAAAAAAAAAATCACAATTGGTGAGAAACGAGTTTCAAAACTTATCTACAATATCTTTGATGTTTTATATGTAACTCCATCCAAAATAATCCAATTGAAAAATTCTTTTCCTATCTACAGAATACTGTAGCAACTAATTGTCAACGATCAAATTTTTCTGCTGATATTTAAATGATTTTGACAGTCCACTGACCACTTATTCAATTTATAAGTCAAATAATCATTCCCGGCAAGATAAAAACCCAAAATTGTAAAGTTATGCCCATTCGACGGTATAACCAATGCCTGATAAACTTATTTCATTAGATTAAACCCAAATGAATATAAATGTCCAAAAATTCATGAAACTTCGAACATCCAGGAAAAGTATGTATCAATAGTAAAAATATCTAACATACCTGTTGCCAGGGTGTTCGCGTATCAAACGGCATGCTTATTCTTTAAAAACTGGGATATCTAAAAGTGCAATAATTTTGCGAGTTCTTTCCCGTATGCAGTTTTAAGCCAAAAGTGTGCCTACGTAACATGCGCAAACTATTCACTTTTTTGGCAAAGTTAATTGGTTAGGTTTTATGGCTCCAAGCCAGTATTGAGTTTGGAGAATAGAGTGGTGTCTCGTCATCTGGCCATGGTTAAAAGTTACGTTGTCTTGTCCTCGATCTTTCCTTTTGGGTTGTGTTTTTAGGGGTTTTATGGCGCAAGGGTCATATTTGGCCATGCAGCGCCAGACAAAATACAATATCAAGGAATTGACATAAGACGTACAATATGAAGTAATTGGAGACCCGCGCTCCCCCAACTCGCCTGACGGCTTGGAGTTTGGTGCGGGGGGCGGGGATTTGGTTCGTGGGGACTTCCACCAGCACGAGATCGAGGAACCAGGCAACCCATCCAATCGGAGGGGATGCGTACTTACCCTTCATGTGGGCGCGGGCGGTCGAACGTTTATTTAAAACACAAAAAAGGTACAGTATATAGGCCACTCAGGGGCCGAACATTTCTAAAATTTTTCTGTAACAAAAAACTGCCAAGAGGGCAGAAAAGTTCATAATGATGATGAAGACTTCGCTGATGGTGGGTGGACAGTCGTGGAGGTAAGTGATTTTCTTTATCCTCTAATTCCTCTTCTACCTTCCTTGGGTCCCTCTCGTTTTCCTTGACCCCTCTCTCTCCTTTTTTTTCTTTTAGTCCAGCTTTCGTTGTAATATGAAGTAATTGACACACACACAGTGAAAGCTTTTACTACACAGAAGAGAGAAATACACCCAGAGAGGAATGAATCTGGCAGGAATCGAACCTCGGCCACCTACAACTCGAAGGTTGCTGCGGCAGTGGACATACCCACTGAGCAACGATGGCCACTCTTTCCCTTTGGATTGATCCCGGACCGTCACCAATAGCTCGTTGTGTTGCTCTAGTGTGACGTTAATTCAATCAATACCTACCAGGCCAGTATGGTAGCTATGATATTTTAATTAACGTCGCACTGGGGAAGGGGGGGAATTTCAATTAACGTCACACTGGAGCAACACAATGGGCTATTGGTGACGGTCCGGGATCAATCCCAAAGGGAAAGATCCGAGGACAACACCACGTAATTTTGAACCACGGTCAGATGACGAGGCAACACCTGAGCTGGCACCCCACTCTCCAAACTTCCACACCACGCCAACGTGAGGACATTTGAGGCCACGACAGATTTAACGTGCACCAGCCCCCTTTGTACACGGCGGTGTTTGGCTGGATTTGAACTTGCAACCCTTCGGTTGCTAGTCCGTTGCTCTTCCAACCGGGCCACCGCGGCCCTAATGTCGCACTGGAGCAACACAGTTTGCTATTGACGACTGTCCGGGAACAAACCCAAAGGGTTGGTTGGTTTTGGGGTTTTATGGCGCAAGGGCCATATTTGGCCATGCTGCGCCAGACACAAGACATACAATATCAAGCAATAGACACACAATGAAAGTTTTACTGACCCAGAAGAGAGAAATACACCCAGGGATCAAACCCAAAACGAAAGATCCAAAGACAACACGTAATTTTGAACCACGGTCAGATGCCGGTAGCCCGGTTAAAAGAGTAACGGATTAGCAGCCGGTGAGTTACGAGTTCGAATCCAACCAAGGGCCGTCGCATAGAATGATGCACGTTAAATCTGTCGTGGCCTAAAATGTCCTCACGATGGCGTGGTGTTGAAGTTTGGATAGTGGGATGCTCAGGTGTGATTTTGTCATCTGACCGTGTTTCAAAATTACGTGGTGTTTTCTTTGGATCTTTCCCTTCGGGTTTGATTTCGGACCATCGCCAATAGCCCTTCGTATTTCTCCAGAGCGACGTTAATTCAAATACATGCATACGTGCATACCTAACCCTAGGGTCTTTCTCTTCGGGATTGTTTCTGAAAGATCTACAATTGCGCGTTTAGTTGCTCCAGTGTGACGTTAATTTAACTTTCTACTTATCGTAATTTTGAATCACTGTCAGATGACGAGAAAAGATCTGAGGACCACTCTTCGCAATTTTGAACCAAGATCAGATGATGAGGTCAACAACTCAGCTGGCACCCCTTTCTAAACTTCCATACTGTTAATGCTGGCGTGACATGGAAGTTTAGAGTGGGTGCTAGCACATGTGCTAATCTCGTCATCCGACCGTTGTTCAAAATTACTAGGCATTGTCCATCTTTGAATTCGGGATTGATCCTGTACCGTCACCAATAGTTGTGTTCATCCAGTTTGACGTTAATTAAAATACCTACTGTATCTACCCGCACCAGTGCCTCAGTAGCCCCTTCGGAAGAGTAACGTATTAGCATTTAGGTAGTTACTTCGGAACTCTGTCCAACCGGACTCTCGTGTTCCCGGAGCCTGGTATACGTTCATGGTTTCAAAATTACGGGTTGCCCTCGAATATTTCCCTTGGGGATTGATCCCGGACCGTAATCAATAGCAGCCGTTATGTGTTGTTCCACCGAGACGTTAAATCAACTACCAAAGATTCCTGCAATATATCGGCTTCGCACTAAAACAACGAGATATTGACGACGGTCCGGGATCATTCCCCAAGGGAAAGATCCAAAGACAACGCCAAGTAATTTTGAACCACAGTCAGATGACGAGGTCACACCTGAGCTGGCACCACACTCCAAAGTTCCGCACCACGCCAATGTGAGGACATTTGGTATTGGTATTGGTATTTTTCAATTAACGTCACACTGGAGCAACACAATGGGCTATTGGTGACGGTCCGGGATCATTCCCCAAGGGAAAGATCCAAAGACAACGCCACGTAATTTTGAACCACAGTCAGATGACGAGGTCACACCTGAGCTGGCACCACTCTCCAAAGTTCCGCACCACGCCAATGTGAGGACATTTGAGCCCATGATGGATTTAACTTGCACCAGTCCCCTTTGTACACGACGGTCTTTGCTTGGATTAGAACTCACAATCCCCCGCCTGTATGAAGTCTGTATTGTAATGAGCAAACTGTTTTCAAAGTTTAAAATTTATAAAGCCTATGTTTATAATAAAAGCATAGCAAAAAAATGAAAATCGGCTCGTATAATGTGCAAATTAAACATTTAATACTTCAAATTTTGAGTTCAAGGACGGGTTTTTTCTAAAGATTCTGGGACTTCTTGGTAGGTAAGTATTTAATTGACGTCGTACTGGATCAACACAATGGTCTACAGGCGACTGTCCGTGTTGAAACCCAAAGGGAAAGATCGAGGACATCACGCAATTTTGAACCACGGTCAGATGACGAGGGACTCTTCTAGCAGCGGATGCATTTGTTTACCCTAAATTCTTTATGCCAAAGTGGCATTTCTTCTTTTGATAGAGAACTAAAGCATAACAGAATGGATACAAACTATCCATTTCACTTTGCAGTTCCATATAATTTATTTGAAGTACAGTAATTTCTAGGTATCGTTTCGGTTAAATTACTTTTATTGGGAGTTTCTTTAGTGGAAGAGTAACGGATTAGCAATCGGGGGTTCGCGAGTTCAAATCGAACCAGACTGTTGTGTACGTTTAATCTGTCTTGGTCTCAAATGTCCTCACGTTGGCGTGAAGTTTGGTGATTGGGTTGCCAGCTCAAGTGTGAAATCGTCGTCTGACCTTGGTTCACAATTACGTGTTGTCCTAGGATCCTTCCTTTCGGGGGTTGATCCCAGACCATCACCAATAGCCATTTCTGTTGCTCCATTGTGACGTTAATTAAATACCTACCCTACGAGTTTGATCCCGGAACGTCGCCAATAGCCCGTTGTGTTGCTCCAGTGAGACGTTAATTAAAATACTCAAAGTAGAACAAATGTGGAATTTGTTTCAGTTATTCTTTCACATTTAATATTATAAAGGTTTTGCCATCGATTTCGTGATTTATGTGCGGCTACAAATAAACAGGCAACTGTGCCCGCATATTATACACTGGTGTTCAAAATTAAGAGAATTTTCACTTTTGGGCGATTATCTCCAGTACTGGACATATTGAAGTGAAATTAATTAGGTAATTAATAGGGCACCAAGATCTCATCCCTATATCTCACAGCAGTCATAGAGCCTCTGTCAAAGACATGGAGATCTCTGGGCCCATACATGTCTGCCCAGATTATCAAACCTCCGCTACCATACTGATCTCTCTCGTGTGTTGGAGGACAGGTAGCGGATCCCTCGTTCTCTCCATATGAACGTACGTCGAGAATCAGTGATCAGGCTGAACCGGACTCATCAGTGAATAGAACGGTCCCCCACTGATCCTTGGACTAAAGTCGATATTTAAACTGTCGCTTCTGTGCGCAGAAGTGAGCGGGACGCAAACAGCCGATCTTCTTGCAAACAGACCTCTCATGTAGCCTTCTGGAAACAGTAACCCTTGAAACTCGGCTTCCTGTGGCCGCATGAAGGTCCCGAGAGAGCTGAGAAACTGTTGCACTCCTGTTATGCCTCGCTGTAATGGACAAATATCGATCTTCATTGGCCGTCATGACTCTTGGACTACCTTGCCCAGGCTTTATCTGTACGGATCCGATATCCTTAAAGGGCCGCGGTGGCCCGGTTGGAAGAGTAACGAACTAGCAACCGAAGGGTTGCGAGTTCGAATCCAGCCAAACACCGTCGTGTACAAAGGGGGCTGGTGCACGTTAAATCTGTCGTGGCCTCAAATGTCCTCACGTTGGCGTGGTGTGGAAGTTTGGAGAGTGGGGTGCCAGCTCAGGTGTTGCCTCGTCATCTGACCGTGGTTCAAAATTACGTGGTGTTGTCCTCGGATCTTTCCCTTTGGGATTGATCCCGGACCGTCACCAATAGCCCGTTGTGTTGCTCCAGTGTGACGTTAATTGAAATAAATAAATAAATAAATAAATAACAAAGCTGCAACAAAATCAAGGTTGAAGATCTTGACGCTGACGTATGGATGGCCGGAATTTAACTACCACTTTGCATGCGAAACGTACAAATCTCGACAAAAATGTATACATAAATTTAAATATTGATGAGACTGATCACATAACCTTCCCTCATTCTGACTTAAATTGGAAGTCCAGGGAATGTTAATTTTAAATTTCATGCATGATTTTGGAATATAAACGTCAATGGTTGTTAGTTTGCTTTTCAAGTTTCATTTTGTGTTCTACACTAACCTATTCGACTTAATGGAAGATAATTAACATCGCACTGGAGCAACACAATGGGCTATTGGCTACGGTCCGGGATCAATCCCAAAGTTATTTGACTTCTGAATGCTATAAAGCGTATCGGAATTTAAATGCAAACCTTCACGCGCTGTAACTTCTTTATATGTAAAGCAGAGTTGGCGTATTTCTGTTCTCTAGAGAAATAGTCTGACCAATCCACATCAAATTTGGTACTCTTATACTTTGTAACCCTAAGGGTAACGTAGGCTACATATTAACCCCCGTTCTCTTTAACTTAGGTGTGCAGAGGGGGCTAAAGGCAATTTGAAATTGCCATAGAAATAACATTGAGCATAAAATGATTGCGGTAAGCAGCTGTTTGTTTTACCAAGTATTAATCGAAAATCAAATTTTCAAATAAAATGATTTTACCAGTATTGCTCGAAAAACAATTTTTTTCCAACACATTTTATTTCAACAATTTAAAATTCTAATTATGTTTGAACTGATTTTTTCTTTCCATAATATAAGTAATTCATGAATATTTGATTGATGAAAAATAGATACTTAAAGTACTTTATTTTATACAACTTACATTTTATAACTGAACACGAAAAGCCCAAACGAAAAGCTCATTGATCATAAAAGCGTAATTTTGTAATTCGGTATCTGGCAACGCCAGAATTGTTTTATTTTATAAATTAGATTTAGAATTCCGTGTTTGTGTATTTGAGTTATAACAGCGAAATGTTGCAGTAATATTTCAGCATTTCTAAGTTATAAATTTTTCCTTTTATAAATAAATCAATCTTTATTAATATGCTTCAAACGTTTTTTATCGAATTTCTATTTCAAAATATACTCAAGTAGAAATTCGACACGCCTGCTCATCTTTCGTTTTTCAGAATTCTGCATTTTTTCAATGATCGGAATTTCGTTTGTATTTGTGTTCCAGTATTTTACTATTGCAGATATATTTAGGAGTTAAATTTAATGAATTTTTTATTTTCTGCAAAATATAAGTTGACATTTCTTGGCGGTATATGTATATTTCGACCAACTTTCCTTAAGTCTGGTGGAATAAGTAATGGTATGTAGACTTATTTTCTAAAATATACAAACCTTTTCAAGTATAAGGTGTGTAACGTATTTTAAAATGACCGGTTGTAATAAAATTAGATAGAAATCTCAACTACAACGTATGGCTAATTCGATCACTATAGTCACCTTAGAAAAACATTTGTAGTTTGTCTTACAGAAGTGCGATGAATATGAAACGGATCATGAATGGATGTATTAGGCATGCACATTTGAGTTCAAAGTAAATTGTAGATACCATGGAAAAGTTAAAACGATGTTAAAATGTTATTTTCCGTACAACTTAAATGATGCTTACATTTTTCTATGAAAGAAAAGGGATTAGGGTCTGATCACTTCATTTAACCTATTTAACCAGAACGCCGGGTTGTGTTAGTAACATCTAAACCAGGGATGCAGACTTGTTAAGACCAAGGGTCGGATTCAGACTTAGACTTATGGGAAGACCGTCCAAAAACCATGAAAATTATATTTTAATTGTGATATTTACATTACTTATATTGTTATAAAAAGGAAATATAATAAAGAAATAAATTTGATTTGATATTGCCTTCATTTAGCAATTGTTTTAATATTTGGTTCGATTTTTGTAGTAACCAAACCCAAATTAATTCGAAATTTTCATTAGTCAAGCGATTCCAACTTTTCTGCTTTGTTAACATTCACGACAGAGAAAGTTTGTTCAGATACATGTTAACCCCAACTTGAGCACATTAATGCATTGTCTAGCAAAAAGTTATTACCTAAGTTGCGGGTGACTTGCTAAAGTTAAAATAACATGGTGAGCCGGGCGGCCAGCAAATCAACGGAGGCCCGCGGACCGTGCATCCCTGATCTAAATCACGAATACCTTTCGGATTCACTTCTTTCGACAGATATCTTGTTTCAAGTTGTAACCGGTAGCAGCTTGGGCATTGTATTTA
This sequence comes from Meta bourneti, assembly GCA_933210815.1. NCBI lineage: Eukaryota > Metazoa > Arthropoda > Arachnida > Araneae > Tetragnathidae > Meta > Meta bourneti. The sequence continues at coordinate 67,939,406 of OW119930.1, read as the reverse complement.
CTGCACATCTCCCGTGAGAAGACAATCGAGTCGAGTGTTTTTGAACAAGTCGATTCTTCACATTAGGTGCTCTGTGGTTTTATGGCACAAGGGCAATCTTTGCCCTTGTGCCAAAAAACAATGAGGAGTGAAAGCAAAAGGGTATTCGAGGGTAAAAACGAAAGGGAGGAGAGATCACTTGGGTTGCTATGCCCTACACACCTTAAAATGCCCTTCAAGGGAAAAATTGGGTTATAGGATGGAGCAAAAACGAAGTGGTTTCGCAATATGCGTGTTTAGAGTTGTTGGTAGTTGAATTTGCTTCGCACAGGAGCAACAAAGGCAATTTAGCCCTAATCCCGATTCCAGGTTTATCATTCGGTGCCGAAAGAAATAGCGATACCCAGTAGCGGAGAGAATCACCATGGCAATTGCTAATCATGCTTTTGATGTTAGCCCTTCGCTCAACGAATTTTCATTCCCAATTCAAAAATCTGACTCAAGGTCGATTGCCTTCTCGTTGGTTGTTTGTCGTTTTATGATGCAAGGGTCATGTGACCAAACTGCGCCAAACATAGGACAATATCAAGTAAAATAAGAGGGATTGTCGAGTGTTGCGAAGTAGAAAAAGATCACTTGAGTATCCCGGGAGAACGACCCCTTGTTTGCTAAAGACCAGAAAGGCCCATGAGAAAAGAAAATGTCACTAGAATAACTCGGGTACTCGATGCCCACACCTAAAGAAAATGTGCCCCTGATGTCGTCTTCTCGTCAGAGCAACGCACTTCTTTGTAGAAATGATTTCACATTGTGCAATTTACTTAAATAGAATAAACAAGACGGTATAAATACAAAAGCAGTTTAATGATATACAGTCAATCAATCTTAATTTAGTATAAAAAAATTATTGCATTTTGTATCCTTATAAGTACACTCAGCTACATTCCAGGTAAAATCCACACAATACAATTTTAGTTCAAATTCATTTCTCAAAATTTTAACATAAGACTTGTTAGAATTGTTCAGATTAAGATACGAGGCGGTTATAAAAGATTAAAACAATTCAATGCAAAAAATACAATGCTTAAAAATTGACTGATCACTATCCCGACTCGATTACATGGAGTCTAGTCTTGAAAGTCTACTTTTCATAGCAATTTGGTCAAGCTTACGTCCAATCCAGCGAAACTTCATAGCAGTCTCATTGTCTACCTGTGTCTCGGTTTCCATCTTCCTCAAGCCTTGTACAATTTTCTTAATACGAATTGGTATTTCTTCCCGATAACTGAGCTGAAAAAATTCAATTTTTTTAGGTAGGTATTTGATTAACGTCGCACTGGAAAAACACAAAAGGCTATTGGCGACGAAACCTGAAGCGAAAGATCCGAGAACATACCACGTAATTACCACTGTCAGATTACGATGGAAAGCTAAGGATTGATTTGATCATTTAAAACAAATTCCGAGGCAAAACAATTTCAGCGTTTTAAATTAAGATAAATTCTGTTGGGCAAAACACATTTTTTCATTTTACTCAAAACATTAAATACATCAGACTTGTTCAATCAGCTCTCGGAAGAACGTTGGAACAGTTTAAATTTCGCAATTACTGCTCATGATTAAATATTAATTGAGCAATTTCCCATGAAAATATACTCGGTTCATCCAAAGACGTCTGGTATACGGGTGCTTGTGAACGTTAAATATGTCGAGGCCTCAAATGTCCTCACGATTGCGTAGGCTACAGCTTAGGTGTTCACGTCATCATCTGACCATGGTTAAAAATTAATAGTCCTTGATCTTTCCCTTAGGGATTGGTCCCGGAACACTGCCAATAGCTCGTTGTGTTGCCACAGCGCGACGTCAATTACCTATTCGTGAAGTATTATATATATATAATAAAACGTAATGCACGTTTTTTTTCTAGCTAGATGACGTAATCATCGCAAGATTGATTAATATGTACTAGTGGTCGCCCAGTGGTCGAAATTCGACCATAATTCATTTAATTTTTAAGTTTGAACGTTAATAAGGTTCTTTTGTCAAAGAGTATACCTCTATATTCATAGCATATAATTTTTTTGAATTTTGTTCTATTACGTAAGCTGCGAGCATGTACAAATACGTCATAGGAAAAATGCGGTATAGCTTGGTTAAGCCATATCTAAAAAACAATAACGCGTTGTTTGATATTTTCTTGGGGTTTTTTATTGCTATACTGGCCACAGGTTTCGCCAAGGCTACATAGTTAATTTGCCTATCTTTTTCAAATTATATAAAATTTAAATAAAAAATAAATCCAAAAAATGAAATTAGGAATACGTGCTTCGCATTTTTTATTGAAAGAAAAAAAACCAGGTGGTTAAAAAATAAATGTTGTTTATTGAACTTGAAATAGTTCGACATTGAATAATTTAATGATTCAAAACTTCTGTGTAGACGATGTTTTTTTGTAAAAACTCTTTCATCGTTTGCTAAATGCCCCTTGACTGTTATATTCGGAAATATAAAATCTCAAACCATCGAATGATCGAACTCTACTTGCTGCAACGTACAATTGACCATGTGTAAAAACTGGCTGCCTCAATAAAATTCCAATTTTTTCGAATGTTTGTCCTTGACACTTATTTAATGTCATCGCAAATGCAGGTATAATTAGAAATTGAGTTCTTTGAAAAATGGTAAGATAGTTCCGGAATATGTTAAATTTATACGTAGAATCAAAATTCTCTTATTGCGTGCGGTTCCAGTTAAAACTTCGCAATCAATAGTATTACGATGCATAAATTGGATGCGCATTCTTATTCCATTGACTAATTATTCCTTTGTATTTAAGTTTCTGATCAGCAAAACAATGCAATTAACTTTCAATACTAACTTATGTGGTGGCAAATTATGCCAAATCTCATACTCCTACGTGCGCGAAATGTGCTTAAAAAGGTGCAAAGTTTTTTTTCTTCACGTATTAATATATAGATTAAGGTGTGAAGCCTTAGTAAACACAACACTGCATTTCACTAACGTTGTCTTTGTACTTAAATTAAAATTTACAATTCTTATTCTTTGGTATGTACACTGCCATGATAATAAAGGCAGTGCCTCCAATTTCGGTCTTTAGGTTTAACGGTTGTCAAACTGATGTGTATAAGACCTTCAATTGAAGGATCGAAAACACTCATTAGATAGTAATCAAGTTGTTATTAGTACGCTGTGAAGTATCGATTCTTTTATACGCGGTATGCAATTAAATTCAATGCAAGGTAAGTAATTAATAAACGCTGCACTGAAGCAACACAACGGGCTATTGGCGACAGACCGGGATCAACCCTGAAGGGTAAGATCCGAGGATAACACCTTCGTAATTTTGAATCACGATCAGATGAGGTCAACACCTCAGCTGGGACTCCACTTTCCAAACTTCCGCACCACACCAGCGTAAGGACATACGGTCACAATAGAATTAACGTGCATAAGACCTTCTCCCGTACGACTGCTTTTGGTTGGATCGAGTTTCGAACTCTCCGGATGCTTATCCGCCACTCTTCCAACTGGGCAACCACTTGGCACTGAGCAAACTTCTACACTACAGCGTTAGCTGTGCATCGGGCTATTGGCGACAATCCTGGTTGGTTTTTCGGGGTTTTATGGCGCAAGGGCCATGCTCCGCCAGACACAAGATATGCAATACAAGTCGGACAAGACAGACACAATGAAAGTTTTGCTGACACAGAAGAGAAAAACACCTAGGGAGGAAATGAATTGAAAGTTGATAGCGCAGTAGGCACACCAAGTAAGCTACGACGGCCCCGTAAGGAAACAAGGAAAATGCCTTGCAAATTTATTGACTTGCGTGACTTCATAGAAAGGATCTAAGATTTTTAGATCCTTTCTATGAAGTCACTTTTTGTTCACGCATAAAGTCAATAAATAAAGCTCTTATTAGACAATACCAACGATTTTAAAAACAACTTACCCACAAATAAGAAAGTGTAAAGATGAATGCTGATGCTAAATAGTAGCGGAGTGGTACCCTTTTGTGGGGCAAGTCATCAGTTTGCGGTATAAGAAAGTTTCTGTAAAACCCCATTACAGCAGCCGATATTAAGGCACAGAATATGGCAATATTTTGGGAGGGGTAATATTCAAATAGATACCTAGAAACAAACATTTTTTTTTTTACAAAAATCTTACCAGCTGCGATTCCTGACAAATACTAAACGTAATCTAATAATCGTTCTTATCGCAAGGCTAAAATATTGCTCAAGATAGAATACCCCACGAGCAGATGCTAGAAGAGACTTCCAATTCCAAGACGTATTCTTGTCGAAAAATTTGAACATTATTGGGCATGCATCAAAAGCCGAGCGTTACAAGTGTGTCTTACAATTTCAGAACTAGAAACATCTAGGAGATAAATATAGAGAAGAATGTTCGTATACGACTAGATCTTCGCACCGTGTGCACAGGCACACTGAGGAAGTCAAAAATATTTAGAAATTCTACTGTTCTGGGTGAACTTTGTACTAGTGTAACTGGCTCCCGTGGACTGAGGAATGCGTCACTGATGTCATCAGAAATTTACCGAACTTTGTTGCAAATATAGAACAATATCTCAATTTAATTGTTCAAACTCTGATCAATGTTCACAATAAACAATCATTCAAACTTTCCAGGTCCAAGTAGTCACGTCAAAATTACGGTTTGTGTCCCTGACACAACCTAACATATTATTTAAGAATGGATTCTCCTAATTTACTAGTTGCCTGAGAACAAAATGCAAAATCACAGTAAAGATATTCTTGTGCATTGTAATTACACATTTACACAACCCGTTGAAAGCCTCATCTGACCTAACTAAGTATGAAAGGTAGGAGTTAAACAAACGTCGCACTGTAGCAACACCACATGCTATTGGAGACGGTCCGGGACCGATCCTAAAGGGAAAGTTCTAAGGACAAGGCTTCGTAATTTAGAACCACGGTCAGATAACTAGAACACCAGAACTGCCATCTCGCTCCCTAAACTACGACGTGAGCACATTCGAGGCCACGACAGATCTAACGTTCACCAGCCCCCGTGTACACGACAGTTTTGGCTGGACCAAGTGTCGAACTCTCACCCTCCGTTTGACAATCCGTTGCCGTTCCAATTGGGCTACCGCGACTCCAAGTCCGAATGGCCAGAGAATGGAAGTTATTTAAGGGCTTTTCAGTTATTTGCTCATCATGGTACAAGTACTGAAAGAACGTGTTGATAATGTACTGTACTATTGCTACACGTACCCTAGCTATTAAGACAATCCAAATGTGAAGGTGTCCGCTTAATTCCACATGTCTAACTATTTGCGTCAGTAAAAAACAGGTGCAAATGATGGTTATTCGATCTCAGTTGCACCATGGGGTAAGAAAATTTTAAAGTCAGTTTTAAAAACGTATTCACTTCACTCATACCAATTGATGTTTAACACGAAATCCCCGATTAGTTTCCACTTGGATCAGAAATGCTTAAGTTAACATGGATATCTAATTTGAAATTTTCTCCAAAACCTTTGATTTCTTACACGAACTTGTATCAATATGTTGCTACAGTAAAAGCATTCAGTTCTTCCTCCATGTTTAATATTTAAGAGATTTTTAGTAAATGAGTAATATTTTAACACTCAACGAGTTTTAGCAGTACCCTTAACAAATATTACTGAAAATAGTTTAAATTTATAATGTAACCAAGCCCTTTAGTAATGTCACTAAAAAAGTACTTTTTAAATTTAATTATTTTTAACTAAACGCATTTATGAAGTAATTTGCAGGCAAGATATTGAATCAAAAAATTAGTCTCAGAAAGAAATCCCAATATTGGTTGGGTTTTATGACTCAAGGGTAATATTTCAACAAATGATCCTGACATTTTCAATCTAAATTTATCGTTTAATAAAAAATCTAAACTTAGAATGAATAGAAATCACCTTATATACTAAGAAAATAGCTTTAAAGCAAATTTTTTATGCGATTAATTTATAATAGGCGCTTCTACGAAAACATTACCTCTTCGTAGGGCACTTGTCCACAGGAGCAACCAAACTAATAACGTTACAAATTAAACACGAGCAAACCACTCAAGTTCTTACTGTTTTATAACTAAGGCAGTGTTTAAGAACATGAGAATGCAAATACAATTACGGTTAGTTCGTTCTCACTGCGCAAGAGATATACTTTACAAGGCTGCTCTAATCTCAAGGTAGGTATTTTAATTAACGTCGCACTGGTGAAACAAAACGGGCTATTCGCGACTCGGATGACGAGGTCACATCTGACCTGACACTTCACACTCCAAACTTCCACACCACGCCAACGTGAGGACATTTGAGGTCACAAGAGGTTTAACGTGCATCAGCACCCCTTGTACACGATAGTCATTTGTTGGATTCGAACTCGCAATAACCCGATTGCTAGTCCGTTATTCTTCCAACCGGGCTACTGCGGTAATTTATTAATAATGTAGATGGTAATTTATTAACCTTTTGTTGGAATCAGTCTCAACCTCTGCAGAGGACTTGAAATTATAGTGCCGTACGGTGTATATGAAAGTAGAAGGTTATGTTAATCTTGAGTGTATATAAAAGAGGTAGCAGAAGAAATAATGCTGAGACGTCTTGATTTTGGATGTATGATTGTAAATACGAGTTGGTTTCAATAAATTTAATTCTTAAATGTCTCGAAAACTTTAATGTCCTTTGGCTCCAATAGATCAAAGCCAACAGCTTTGATTATTTGTGACGGTCTGGGATGAAACCTGAAGGGGAAGTCCGAGGACAACATCTATAGCCCATTGTGTTCCAGTGCGACATTAATTAAGATACCTATCATACCTACCGAGGACAACACCAAGTAATTTTGGATCACGGTCAGATTACGAGGTCACAAATCAGCTGGTACTCCACTCTCCAAACATCCATAGCATGCCAACATGAGGACATTTATGGCTACGTCAGATTTAACTTACGAAAGCCACCAAGTTCACTAATGTGTTTGGTTGGATCGTTTCGTACTTGTAACACTCCAGTTCCTGACATTCAGGTGTTTTTCTTCGGGACTGATTCTGAAACGTCGACAATAGCCCGTTTTGTTTCTCCAGTGTGACCTTAATTCAACTACCTACCTATCGTAATTTTGAATCACTGTCAGATGACGGAAAAGGGTCCGAGATAGGTATAGGTAGGTATTTTGATTAAAGTCGCTCTGGAGAAACACAACGGGCTATTAAAAGATCTGAGGAAAACACCTCGTAATTTTGAACTATGATCAGATGAGATCGTGGCTCAGTGGGTATGACCACTGCGCTAACAACCTTCGATTTGTAGGCGGCTCGGGTTCGATTCCTGTGAGGTGCATTCCTCCCTGGGTGTATTTCTCTCTTCTGTGTCAGTAAAGCTTTCGCTGTGTGAGTGGTTTATGGCCCTTGTGCCATAAACCACACAACCAACCAGATGATGAGATCGACGCCTAATAGCCCGTTGTGTTGCTCCAGTGTGACGTTAATTAAAATACTATACCATACCATGCATAGTCTTCACGAGGACCGCGGTAGCCATGTTGGAAAAGTAATGGACTAGCACCAGGAGGGTTGCGAGTTCAAATCCAGTCAAAGACCGTCGTTTACAAAGGGGGCTGGTGCACGTTAAACCTCTCGTGACCTCGTCATCTCAAAATTACGCGTTGTCCTCGATCTTTCCCTTCGGGTTTGATCCCGGACCGTCGCCAATAGCCCATTGTGTTGATCCAGTGCGACGTTAATTAAAATACTTAACTTCATAACCTTCGGGTTTGATCCCGGACATTCATAAATAGTCCGTTGTGTTGCTCTAGTACGACGTTAATTGCCATTACCTTGAGAAAAAAATTTAAAAAAGGGATACACATTTATATATCTTGATAAGAACTGATCAAATACTCTTAACTTAGTCTGACAACCAAAATCTTTGGGTATTTTGGGTATTTCAATTAACGTCACACTGGAGCAACACAATGGGCTATTGGTGACGGTCCGGGATCAATCCCAAAGGGAAAGATCCGAGGACAACACCACGTAATTTTGAACCACGGTCAGATGACGAGGCAACACCTGAGCTGGCACCCCACTCTCCAAACTTCCACACCACGCCAACGTGAGGACATTTGAGGCCACGACAGATTTAACGTGCACCAGCCCCCTTTGTACACGACGGTGTTTGGCTGGATTCGAACTCGCAACCCTTCGGTTGCTAGTTCGTTACTCTTCCAACCGGGCCACCGCGGCCCCCAAAATCTTTCATTGACTTACAATGGTAGGTATTTTAATTAACGTCGCACTGCAGCAACACAACGGACTCTTGGCAACGGTCCGAGATCAAACCCGAAAGGAAAGATCGTTATTGTTATTGTTATTGTTATTTCAATTAACGTCACACTGGAGCAACACAACGGGCTATTGGTGACGGTCCGGGATCAATCCCAAAGGGAAAGATCCGAGGACAACACCACGTAATTTTGAACCACGGTCAGATGACGAGGCAACACCTGAGCTGGCATCCCTCTCTCCAAACTTCCTCACCATGCCAACGGGGACATTTGAGGCCACGACATATACACCAGTCTCCTTCGTAAACGATTGGAAGTTTGGAGAGTGGGGTGCCAGCTAAGGTGTTGCCTCGTCATCTGACCGTGGTTCAAAATTACGTGGTGCTGTCCTCGGATCTATCCCTTCGGGATTGATCCCGGACCGTCACCAACAGCCCGTTGTGTTGCTCCAGTGTGACGTTAATTGAAATACCCCCTTCGTAAACGAATCTGGTTGAATTTGAATTCGCAATCTACCGATTGCTAGTTCATTACTCTTCCAACTGGGCTGCAGCGGCCTTTACTTACAATGGAATTTCAGGGAATGGTAATTTTGGATTTCATGCATAATTTCGGAATATAAACATCGATTGTCGTTAGTTTGCTTTCCCAGCTTTGTTTTGCGTTCGTCTGCACTAACCTATTCAACCACGGGGGATAGTTAATTAACATCGCTTTGGAGCAACACAATGGGCTATTCGCAACAGTCCGGGATCAATCTAGAAGCAATTCGACTTTTGAATGATTTGGAGCATCTAAATTTAAATGCGCGCGATATAACTTAATAACAAGTCTGCAACCCTGGTTTAGATATTAAGACCAAGAGCCACATAGATTCAATGATTCATTGGGGTCCGTCCAAAAAAATATGAAAATTATCTATATCATTTATATTTATTGTGATCGATTTATTATAGTAATTATATTGTTGCAAAAAGGAAATATAATAAGAAATAAATAATTTAATTTGATGCATAACATTGGTTGAACAATTTTATTAATTTGGTTTGATTTTTGTAGCAACCAAGCTCAAATTGATTCTAAGTTTTCATTAGTCAAGCGGTTCCATTTGTTTGCTTTGTTGCAATTTTATTTTTACTATATATATTTATCTGTTGCAATTTTATATGACTATATATTATATTTGTTCCAATTTTATGACTATATATTATAATTGTTGCAATTTTATTATTTTAAATATATATTATATTTGTTGTAATTTTGGTTTAATTTTGTATTAACCAGAGATCAAATTGATTCTAAGTTTTCATTAAATAAGTGGTTCCATTTGTTTGTTTTGTTAATATTGAAACGGCGGCAAAGGAAACTGGACAATCTTGCCGGCAATCAAACGCCGAAAGGAAAGATCACCGAAACAGCCGATTAAAGGCAGATAGGGAAGCTGATAATCTTGCTAGCTATCAAGTGCCGAAAAGAAGACCATCCGAGCAGCTTGTTTCTAACGGCATATAGGAAAAGCACCGTTTCCAGAGGCGAAACTGTTGGTGCCTTCGAAACAAAAGGCAGGCGCCTTTCTGTCGCTCTGTGACATTTCGAGACAAAAGGGTACGGAGATGAGTTACGATGACCCTTGCCGAGAAGGGTTAATGGTCCCGTTTCAAGTCCACCAAAGTCTGACGTAAGAGCCAAGGGGAGAGGCCAACGTGGGAGGGCCATTCAGGAAGGCCCGAAGAAGGTGAAGGAATCAACAGCCAACCAGCACCGACTAAGAGGCCAACCCGAGACGAAAAGGAGGAATCCAGAAGCACCCGATATACACTGCTGGCCACCCAAATTGCAACACCAAGAAAGACAAGATATATCACAACAAAATTTATTTTGTAGATAACATGTTGACCAAGTATCAAATGATTAAATTTATAGACTTCTGTGAAGTGGTCAAAATGTTGGTTCCTGCCAAAATCAGTTCCTGCTGGTCTGCAAACTCTGGTTCCTGCCAAAATCAGTAGCCAGAGTAGCCGCCATTGTTGGAGATCACCGCTGCCACACGCCTCGGCATTGATTCAAAGAGACTTTGGATGTGTTCTTGGGGTACAGCAGACAAAGCAGCTTCCACACGTTGCCAAAGTTGATCTGGTGTGGCAGCTGGGGATGTATTCTGGGTCAATCGTTGAGCAACCATGGACCACATGTTTTCTATCGGCGAAAGATCCGGAGAGCGAGCTGGCCAGGGAAGCAATTCAATCTGGCGATTGACGAAGAACCCTTGGACAATGCGTGCCACGTGTGGTCGGGCATTATCCTGTTGAAATATGGCTGTGGGCAAGCCCTGAAGGTAAGGAAGGACAACTGGCTCCAACACCTCGGAGATGTAGCGCTGGCTGTTTAAAGTACCGGCAATGCGTACTAGCGTTACCACCGAGATAACAAGGCCAGACCGCTGTGACGTTTCGATCACGTGACTCGCTTACTAGTAGTCATAACAAACATCGCCGCATGGCCGGCTACTTATGGATTACCTTTAATGTAGCTTAAGAAATTAGGGTTTTTATACTATTTTACCGGAAAGCAAGTGCAGCTGCAGTTAAATATTGTTATAGAACATTTGTGGAACATTACAGTGTCAAGGTGTTAAAGGCTTTCGTCAAATAACACGTTTAACGTGTGTCCAGACCGATTTATTTAGGCTTAACCACGAGGCTATCCAAAATGCCCTTTAGATGCTGTGTACCTACTTGCTCTGGAAATTATGGATATGGTGATGCACCAAAAGTGGCGGTTTTCTCCTTTCCAGAGGATAAAAATATTAGAAAAAGATGGCTCAGGGCGATTCCACGAGCCGACTTTACACCATCAAAACGCAGCAAAGTCTGCGAACTTCATTTTCAAAACGATGATATCGTCCGGAATGTATCGAAATTCATCAAAAAAACTGCTGAGTGTTCTACCTTTTCCATGAAACGTCTCCGTTTAAAAGTTGGTGCTATACCAAGTATATTTCCGAATTGCCCTAAATATCTCTCGAAAACTTGTCCCACCGTTCGTAAAAGCAGGGAAGATAAAATTCGTGAAACTGAGGAATCCAATTTATTGAGAGCTATCAACGAAAGCAAATCTGAGTTCATTGCTCATCATGAATCTATTTCTTTTCAAAATTTTAATAGGCTACTAGAAATTTTGGATTCATTACCCCATAAACAAAATTGATTTAAACTAATTGAGGAGTCAAAAGTTACTTTTTCAAAATTTGTTTTAATCCAGGACCTGCAACAAATTACACTGTTGTAATACATTTAAATCTGAAAATGGAAACATTTATATGGCCAAGAAATTTCTGTAGATAACAATCAAATCAAAACACCCTGTCACGTTAGTAAAATTTGGAAGTTATTGAAAATTGTTTGAATTTTATAAATGAAATATCAAGGAAAAATTCTTCAGCCAACTATGATAATCGCTTCAATTGCTTTTACAGTTCAATTGCTTTGATTTCCCATTTTTACAGATTTAATGATGAAGAAAACATTAATTAGATTTCTTTAGACTATGAGAAAGGGTTTTCTTTTCTTTTTGATTTATGGTCGCATTTGAGAAACTATGATATTGGACGGTATTAAGCTTGATTGACGTGTGTATTTTAGTTAATAAAAGTCATAAGCGAGTTTTTCGCTATTTTTTAACTGAATTTACGATATAATTTTGGCCGGTTTTTTTAATAAGTTATTGCTTTTACTATTTACGCACACTCTTTGTTATCGTTAGTAAATAAGGAAGAAAGACGCGAGGGTGTGGAAGTTTCATTCTGAGATTATCGTAGTTTTGACTAGGGAAAAACCATATTTACAAACTGCTATAATAATTTGCAATAACGTATAACAATATTTTCCTGTGGTCTCGACGTATATAGAATATATTATGTATCGTTGTAGACAGATTTCACTGTATTAGGCTTTGAATATTCCAATACGGCGGTGGTCGTTCGTATCGCACGTATGACTACTAGGGAGACGCCATGATGGCAGCGGTCAGGTCTTGTTATCTCGGTGGTAACGGTACTAGAGGAGTGCGAGAGTGATATCCAATACCGCCCCATACCATAATACCCGGTGCAGGACCAGTGTGGTGGTGGATAACGCAGCTGTTCAGCATCCTTTCTCCACGGTGTCTCCAGACTCGAATCCGACCATCGTGGTGTTGCAGACAGAAGCGTGACTCGTCAGTAAAGACAATTTCATTCCATTCTGCCGTCCACATCCTTCTTTCATCGCACCATTGGCGGCGGAAACGTCTGTGGTTCTGCGTCAAGGGTAGACGAAGCAATGGACGTCTTGCGGACAGACCACTCTGCTGTAAACGGCTTCGAATGGTACGCGCAGACACTGGATGATGCGGTACAGACTGAATGTGCTGTGCTATGGTTCGTGATGTGGCTGAGCGATCCGTCACTGCCATACGCACAATATGCCTGTCATCACGTGAAGTGGTGCACTGAGGTGGATGCGATCGAACACGTCGGTCCGTCGTACCCTCCTGCATCCAACGATCACATATCCGCATTACAGTTGTTTGGTTTCGTCCAACACGACTACCGATTTCCCTGAAAGATAATCCACAATCTCGGTAGGCCACTATCCTTCCTTTGTCGAACTCGGATACTTGATCAAAAGATGATCGCTGTTTTCTACGAGGCATAATTGATCGTTTTTTTGAAAAAACCACAAGAAAAACACAATTGCCGTACTTGAAATCGTCGAAATCTCCAAGCCTTAAATAGCGCTTTGAAGTGGCGCCACAGGCGCGCGTGATGTGCGTCTGCGCTGAAATTCTAATCATTTGCATATCTCACCTCCGCTAATGCATGTTGTAAATTTCATATTATTTGCATGCTTCCTTCAGGGTGTTGCGTTTACGGTGGCCAGCAGTGTATATAGAGTTTTTCGGATCTTTAGAGGAGAGAGAGAGGATAGAGAGGGAGGAGAAAGAGAGAAGGGAGAGATAGAGACAGACGAGGGTCGAACAAGAAGTGGACACCCGTTCACTGTCGGCGAAAGATTGCCATCTTTCGGCAGAAACCCGAGTATTGGAGATTTGAGCTCATCCGAGCTAGAAAATTCTGATTTACCCAGCCTTGGGACTCTATACACGCCTGAGTATTTTATTGAGAAAGGCTCGCCCGTAGCCGTGAAGGAGACTCCTCCGAGTAATTTGTGAAACTATTCGCCTGAGTAGTCGTGGAGATTTGAGCTCATCAAAGCTGAAGGCTGATTTATCCGCCTTGGGACTCTACAGTGTGTCCCAAAAAGATTGTTCCGCAATTTATCTTTTTACCATTTGGAGATAGGTAGGCAACGTAAATTGCAAAAGTGCACCAAATAAGGTAAGTGATTAAGATATGTGAATAAAATTATCACCTGATAACAATTTAAGCGGATACAGTTTTTAATTTGCATACAACCCCTCTAGATAAAAATCCGAGATAGCAAAAATGTTCCTTACCTGTATCCCTATCGTTAGTAAGAAACCATATTTCTGTAGGTTGAATAGTAACGGAGATACAAGAGTTTCCATTTTAAGGAGGCCGTATCTAATTTAGAACGATGGCCGAAAATGAAGAGCGAAGTTCTGCATTGCTGCAGATGGAAAACATTTTGAACATGCGTTGTAAATTTCCTTTTATTTTTATTTAAACCACTTTTTCTACAATATTTTTATTGAAGATTACATTGTCTACTATTATTCAGTGCGATTTTCATCTGCAGTTGCAATACTACATTACTTTGCTCAATGTTGCACTTTCTGACCGAAAAAAATGCTTTTTAGCATTGTGTATACGGTCCCTAATCTGACTGCTTGAACAGCTGTGCACAAGCGCTATAAGTCAACTTTTTTGCGTCGTTATACCTCCGTTACTGTTCAACCTACAGAAATGCAGTTTTCTGCTAACGATAGGGATGCAGGTAAGGAACATTTTTGCTATCTCGAATTTTTATCTAGAGGGGTTGTATAAAAATTAAAAACTGAATCCGCTTAAATTTTTGTCACGTGATAATTTTATTCACATATCTTAATTACCTACCTTATTTGGTGTACTTTTGCAATTTACATTGCCTACCTATCTCCAATTGGTAAAAAGATAAATTGAAGAACAACCTTTTTGGGACAACCTGTATGCTCGTCTGAGTATTTTATTGCGAAAGGCTCGCCCGTTGCCGTGAATTAGACTCCGAGTAATTTGTGAGAGGCTCGCCAGCAGCCATAAGAAGCACCTCGATAAAACATTGGACTTTCCAACGAACTATCGCTCTGTGAATTCCATTTTGAACTTTTAAATGAACTCTTCATTCGTTTTATCAACTAATTGTAAAAAGTGTAAATAAAATACATTAGTCTAGAAACGGATAACTTTTGAATGGCAACTAGTCAAAGGTACCCGTGGACCAAGACGTTACAGATTAGTTTACTTATATGGTGGCAGCGGAAGCGATCGACACCCAGTCCTGAAGTAGTAGCGGAAGCGATTGACACCCAGTCGTGAAGAAGTAGCGGAAGCGATCGACACCCAGTCCTGAAGTAGTAGCGACACCGTTCGACATCCAGTCCTGAAGAAGTAACGACATCGTTCGACATCCAGTCCCGGAGAAAAGGACGCCTGGTCTCAAAGACAGTTACGAAAGACGCCGAGTCCCGAAAAAGTAAATAGAAGGCCAAGTTTTGTGTGGAAAGTGACCGACCAATAACCCTCCCTGATCTGAAGCAGATGAGAGCGACGAGATCCTGTGTAGCACGGCAGCAGGTAAGGTTTGGTTTTACTTTAGAGACAAAAATTGTAGTAAATTAATGTGCTAGAAAGTGAAAATTAAGAATGAAAATGATCTTAATGAAAATATATATTGCATGTATAATTGAGTGGTTACATTTAGAAAAGTGCTTGATTTGAAAAATTTAGAAAACTATTTGTATTACAATTCAGGAAGAGCTTTCCTTTGAAACTAGAGTAAAAGTCAATTATTGAAATTAAGTACTGTTGTAATCTAAAAATTACCGAAGTATTCTGAGCAGTTATGCTTAGTATATTTTGTGAAAATTGAGTTAAGTTTGTTTTGAAATTTAAGGTACATTGTTTTATAGTGTTGCATTGTGTTTTAAGTATTGGTCATATTAGTATATTATTGTGTGTATAATTGTGTGTAAGGGACAGGAGAAATTTAAAATGGCGTTTTTAGCGAGGCAACGTAAGGCAGATTTGCAGAAACTCGCTTATGAGTTAGGTATCGACCTAATACCGAATGATAGGATGTTAGATATAACCACAAAGATATCGCAGCACCCACAGTACGAAGAATGGGTGAAGGCTCAGTTGCAGGTTATAGTGGAGGAACGGGAGATAGCCGAGAGAAATGCTAGAGAGGAACGGGAGATAGCCGAGAGAAATGCTAGAGAGGAACGGGAGATAGCCGAGAGAAATGCTAGAGAGGAACGGGAGATAGCCGAGAGAAATGCTAGAGAGGAACGGGAGATAGCCGAGAGAAATGCTAGAGAGGAACGGGAGATAGCCGAGAGAAATGCTAGAGAGGAACGGGAGATAGCCGAGAGAAATGCTAGAGAGGAACGGGAGATAGCCGAGAGAAATGCTAGAGAGGAACGGGAGATAGCCGAGAGAAATGCTAGAGAGGAACGGGAGATAGCCGAGAGAAATGCTAGAGAGGAACGGGAGATAGCCGAGAGAAATGCTAGAGAGGAACGGGAGATAGCCGAGAGAAATGCTAGAGAGGAACGGGAGATAGCCGAGAGAAATGCTAGAGAGGAACGGGAGATAGCCGAGAGAAATGCTAGAGAGGAACGGGAGATAGCCGAGAGAAATGCTAGAGAGGAACGGGAGATAGCCGAGAGAAATGCTAGAGAGGAACGGGAGATAGCCGAGAGAAATGCTAGAGAGGAACGGGAGATAGCCGAGAGAAATGCTAGAGAGGAACGGGAGATAGCCGAGAGAAATGCTAGAGAGGAACGGGAGATAGCCGAGAGAAATGCTAGAGAGGAACGGGAGATAGCCGAGAGAAATGCTAGAGAGGAACGGGAGATAGCCGAGAGAAATGCTAGAGAGGAACGGGAGATAGCCGAGAGAAATGCTAGAGTCGCAGAAGAGCGAATGTTCGAGTTAGAGAAACTCAGGATTACGCAAGCCGCTGAAACAAATAGCTTAGGTTCATCACAAACGGATAATTCTAGACCAACGAAAAATTTGACCCGGAAAAAGCAGACATGGCCATATTTCTCACCTTACTTGAAAGACAGGCGAAAAGGATGGGAATAGATGAGGTTGATTGGGTGACTCACCTTCTTTACTTACTCCCGATGGATATTGCAGAAATTATCATGAGAGCCCCCTGAAAAATCAGAACATTATGATCATGTTAAGAGTACCCTCCTAAATAGATTTAAATTAAATCCGGAAACATTCCGAACCAAATTTATCCAGCATCAGAGACGACCAGGAGCGGCCTGGAAAGATTTAGTATTTGAGTTAATGTGTTACTTAGAGGGATGGCTAGATGGAGTCAGTGTGGACAATTTTGAGGACCTCAAAAACCTAATGCTAACGGATCAAATTAAAAGGAGAGTTTCTCCTGAGATTAAGGAGCATTTCATAGATCAGTGGGCAGCCATAGTAGATCCCGAAGAATTAGTATTTAAATTAGATCAATATGAAGCGGCTAGACGCACTGTTAGGAAACTTCTCATAGCTAAGCTCCCAGAAAAACGTTTCCCAGATAAGCCTAAACCTGAAAACAAACCTGCAGTAGTGAGGAAATTTGAGCCAGAGAAGAACGAACGCCCGAATTGGAGGAACCCAAATCCTAATGAGAAAAAGTGGAGGAAACGATAATTTGAGCGGCGAACGGCACCGGCGTGTTACATATGCCATTCTACGAATCATCTTAGACCGCAATGCCTTGAATTAAGGAAAAACCCGAATCACGAACGCGTAAACCATTTAAAGATTGAGGAGAAAATTTCGCACCCTCGTTTGCCCCTTATCTGGTAAGGCTAAAATAAATGGGATAGATACGGTGATATTGAGATAGTGGAACCAGATTGGATGTATCTCCCAACCACTTAGTAAGATCGGAAGACTACACCGGAGAAATAGTTTGGTTAAAACAGGCTCTGGAAAATCATTTCCGATGTTTACCTGTAGCAAGGATAAGTTTAGAAAGCGAGGAATTCGGAAAGATAGTAGCAGCGGTAGTAGATAAAACGGTAGAATTGAATCATTATCTTCTGGGAAATTCGATTGTGACGTGTAGTCAAAAAGGAACAGGGTAGGGGAAAAACTCAAACCACGCATCAGCGATAGCGAAGAACCACCCCATCAATCAAACAGCCAGGAGTGCGTTGACAACACGATACAATTGCCCCCAGCTGAGGAGAGCGCAACTGTGATTTTGAAGGTAACCCCCGAGGAATCTATCAGCGTGCAAAGGAATTGCTGAGTTGAGCGCGCTGTGGGAAAAAGTGGAAGGAAAGCGAACTCAGGAATATAGGGTTGATAAAAATTTGTTTAGGATAACCACAGATCACCGAGGATAGGAAACTAAACAATTAGTCTTTCCCGCAAAAATGACGAACGAAATTTTAAGGTTATGCCACGAAGTCGCCGCCCATTTAGGTTCGACAAAAACCAAAGATAAGCTATTAAGATACTATTTTTGGCCAAACTGCATTAAGAATGCAGAAGAATACGTAAAAACGTGACCCGTGTCAGAGTGTGGGGAAACCAAGGGAGAAAAAGAAAGCCCCATTAAAATTGGTGCCTCTGATTAAAGAGATCTCGAAAATTAATGTAGATACAGTAGGATCCCTTCCTTATTTAAGTAAGAATAATAGGTATTTAGTGACTGCTATATGCATGGCATCTCGAAATATCCCGAAGCGATACTCGTTCGCGACATCAGTTTCGAATCTATAGTGGAGTCCCTCATGATTATATTTAGTAGATGGGGATTTCCCAGGGAAATACAGTGTGATTTAGGCACTTGTTTCACTAGCAATTTGACCACCACGTTTTGACAAATTTGGCATTAAGGTAACGCACAGTTCCATTAGACTCCCACAATGTAACCCAGTAGAGATAGATCCGTGAAAAGATTATTGAAGGTTTTATGTTTGGAATCGGGATTAGATTGGGAGAAAAATCTATCTCCCAATCTAACAGTTGAATACAATTGATCCGATGCGAAACCTAAAATAGCGTGAAGTTAAAAAGTTTTCAATGAAGGGTAAATTTCCTCCAAATCCAGAGTAGAACACACTACGGAGGATATCGTAACGCCACGTACGGTCATGACTACTCAACGTCTAAAAAGATTGAGATTAGATTATTTCTCCGCAGAAACGCATTGCGTATGTCCCAAGGTTCACTATATCGTCCAGAGTTGACCTTCCTTTGCGGAAGCCACTCTGGTGCGGAGAAATATTTAATATTTTTTCAAGAATGTAAATAAGGGCATTGACCATACATTCAAGAGTTTTACAAAGACAGTTCGACAAAGAAATTGAACGATAGCTCAGAGAATCTTTGGGGTCCTTACCAGGTTTCGGCATAGGAATCACGATGCTTTATTGCCACAGATAAGGAAAGTTTTGCTCATTCCGTATTTTATTAAAAAGAATGTTATGTATGTCGCATTACGTTGCACATAAGCAACACAACGTGCTATTGGAGACTCCTTGATCCATTCCGTAGACACCTTGTCATTTTGAACGAGTCTGCCCATCCGACAGAAAATACAAATAAAATGAATATATCACTTTATCGCCAAGACTATGACAACTAAACCGTTTCGTTGGTGGGTATTTAGTCGCATTGGAGCTACACAACGGGCTGTTGGTGGCGGTCCGGGCTCAAACCCGAAAGGAAAGATCCGAGGACAAAACCACGTAATTTTAAATCAGGTCAGATGACGAGGCCACACCTAAACTGGCACCACTCTCCAAACTTCCACTCCACGCCAACATTTGAGGCCATGACAGATTTAACGAGCACCAGTCTCCTTTGTACAAATCGTCATCTGACCGTGGTTCAAAATTACGTGGTGCTGTCCTCGGATCTTTCCCTCTGGGATTGATCCCGGACCGTCACCAATAGCCCGTTGTGTTGCTCCAGTGTGACGTTAATTGAAAATACCAAATACCAATACCTTTGTACAAGACGGTCTACGGTTGGATTCAAACTCGCAATCCTCCTGCTGCTAGTTCGTAACTCTTCCAGACTACCTCGGCTCGGCACAGAAGCGAGAAATGCACAGAAAATAATCCCATCTGGTACATAGCCTCCAACTTATGAATATTGTGGAAGGTACAGTTTAATTAACATCGCATTGGAGCAACACAATGTCTGAATGCTAATGTGATAATTTAAATGTATAGACATACTCAGGCGATAGAATTTAATGTAATCTAAACCACGTATACTCTTCGAGGCAATTATTTTCAGCACTCTCGGGTCGTTGTAGTAACCGCAGCGTTGCGAGTTCGAAACTCAGTTCAGCCAAAGACCGTCGTTCACACGGGAGCCGGCGCACGTCAAATCTGTCGTGCCTCAAATGTCCTCATATTGGCGTGGTGTGGAAGTTTGGAGAGTGGGGTGCCGGTTCAGGTGTTGACCTCTTTATTTGATCGTGATTGAAAATTACGTCGTTTTGCTCTCGAATCTACCTTGTGATTGTTCCTGGACCGCCCCCGATAGCCCGTTGTGTTGCTCCAGTGTGACGTTAATTAAAAAATACTTAAATATATTTTCAAGATTCCACATTAATATTGGAAGTTCGGAGAATGGAGTGCCTATTCTGGTGTTAATTCGGTAGATTTAATTAATGTCGCCCTAGAGCAACAGAACGGGTTATTGACGATGATCCGGGATCAAACCCGAAGGGAAAGATCCGAGTTAACATCACTTAATTTTGAATCACTGTCAGATGATGGCATACCTTAGGTGTTAATTCTGATCTTTCCCATTCATCCCGGATCGCCACCAAAAGCCCTTTGTGTTGCACCATTAGTTCAATTGTCCCCTAACCCAAGAAAACTTTAAGGTAGGCAAGGATTTTAATTAACGTCACACTGGAGTAACACAATTCTTTATGGCAGGCAAGGATTTTAATTAACGTCACTGGAGTAACACAATTGCAGATGGTCCGGGATCCGTACCGAAAAGATCCAAGGACAACGCCTCGTAATATCCAACCACGGTCAAATGCATATTCACAAATCGACTAACCCCAAGGTTGATTGCCTACTCTTCGGTTGGTTCTGTCAGTTTATGGTGCAAGGGTCATATTTGACCAAACTAAGACAACGTCAAATAAAATAACACGAGGGTAAAAAAGGATGGGGAACAGTGGTGTGATGAAAGCGTGGCGCGATCCCCGCGTCTGGTGATCTCCTTCCCTATGACATTTCTTCCGTCTTAGTGGATTTCCTCAGGCCCGTGAAACACTTACGCTCCTAAAGGAGATATGCCCCTGAGAGCGCCTTCTCAATAGAGCACTATATTTCAATGTAGAAACGATTATACAGGTGTGCAATATGCTTAAATACAATAAACAAGGCGCATAAACAATATAAAAACGATTTAATGACATTCAATCGAGGCAAGATTATAATTGTAAAATAAAAACAAATTAATGCATTTTGTACTGTACGAGTAGCGTCACAATTTCCGAGTTCTCATTAACTACATGCCAAGCAAAATTGGCAATACAATTTTAGTTCAAATGTAAATGCATTCCTCAAAGTTTAAAGATATGACTCTTGGTAGAATGGTTCAGATTAAAATGCGAGGAGGTTGTAAAAGATTAAAAAATGCAATTCATTGCAATAAA
Source organism: Meta bourneti (assembly GCA_933210815.1). Classification (NCBI taxonomy): domain Eukaryota; kingdom Metazoa; phylum Arthropoda; class Arachnida; order Araneae; family Tetragnathidae; genus Meta; species Meta bourneti. The sequence goes on along the minus strand of OW119930.1, from coordinate 67,918,213 downwards.
ACAATGCAATGCTTAAAAAAGTTGCAATTTTAAAAATTGACTGATGTCACTATCCAGCACGATTATATGGAGCCTCGTCTGAAATGGCTTCTTGCCTTGGCAATGTTGTCAAGCTGCTCTCCAATTCCGTAAAAATTATAACCTGGCTCAGCGTTTTCCTGTCCATCGGTTTTCCTAATACGATTTGGCTTTCGTCCCCGGAATAGCATCTGGAAAAGTTTAAGCTTTAGGGTAGGTAGTCAATGAATGTAGCACTCGAGCAAGACAATGTGCTATTGGCGACGTCCGGGATGAATCTCGAAGGTCGCCTCGTGACTTTGAATCACGGTCAGATGACAAGAACACTCGAGGTGGCACCCCACTCTCAAAACTTCCGCAGGACTTTGAGGTCACGTCAGATTTAACGGGCACCAGCCCCATGCACAAGACAATCTACGACTGGACCAAATTTCGAACACTTAATGCTAATCCGACGCTCCTCCAACTGGTCTACCGCAGCTCCGTTTGAACATCTGAAATATTTTTGTGAATAAGTGGGTGCCGCAGTTGCTCGGTTGGAAGAGTAACGGATTAGCAATCCGATGGTTGCGAGTTCGAAACTCCGTTCAACCAATGAGCCGGGTACACGGAGGCTGGTACTCGTTAAATCCGGCGTGGTATCAAATGTCCTTAGGTTGGCGTGGAAGTTTGGGGCCACCTCAAGTTTTAACGTCGTCATCTGACGGTGGTTCAAAATTACGTGGTGTTGTCTTCCATTGATACCGGAAGAAATCTCACTTTTACTAGAAGGGCAGCTTGAACGATATTTATTGCCCATCACTTGTGAGAGGGCAATCGAGTCAAGTGGTTTTCAACAAGTCGATTCTTAAATTTGGGTGATAGAAGGTCCTTGTGCCGCAAACACCTTTTGTCCAACTGCGCCAATCACAAGACAGAACACTATGACAGGCAGAAAAGGGTAGGCGATGGTAAAACGAAAGGAAGATTACTCGGGCACTTCGGGGTTCCGATGCCGCAAAACTAAATATGAGCCCCTGAAGGCAAAATTAAGGGACAGGATGGAACAGATTCCACAATCTGCGTGTCTAGAGTGGATTTCGGTAGTGTTGGAATCGAAATTCGGGCTAAATATCCCGTGGAGTTCCTCCAGTGTGATGCAAATTCAAGTTTACCGTTCGGTGCCGAGAGGAATAGAAGTGATACCACGTAGCGGAGAGAATCATCCACGGCAATCGAAAATCATGCTTTTGGCATGCTAGCCCTTCGCCCCAATGAACTTTCACCTATTCACAAATCGACTTACCCAAGGTCGATTACCTTCTCGTGAGTTGGATTTGAGAGTTTATGGTGCAAGGGTCATATTTGACCAAACTAAGACAACGTCAAATAAAATATCACGAGGGAAAAAAGGATGGGGAACAGTGGTGTGATGAAAGCGTGGCGCGATCCCCGCGTTTGGTGATCTCCTTCCCTATGACATTTCTTCCGTCTTAGTGGATTTCCTCAGGCCCGTGAAACACTTACGCACCTAAAGGAGATATGCCCCTGAGAGCGCCTTCTCAATAGAGCACTATATTTCAATGTAGAAACGATTATACAGGTGTGCAATATGCTTAAATACAATAAACAAGGCGCATAAACAATATAAAAACGATTTAATGACATTCAATCGAGGCAAGATTATAATTGTAAAATAAAAACAAATTAATGCATTTTGTATTGTACGAGTAGCGTCACAATTTCCGAGTTCTCATTAACTACATGCCAAGCAAAATTGGCAATACAATTTTAGTTCAAATGTAAATGCATTCCTCAAAGTTTAAAGATACGATTCTTGGTAGAATGGTTCAGATTAAAATGCGAGGAGGTTGTAAAAGATTAAAAATGCAATTCAATGCAATAAAAGAATGCAATGCTTAAAAAGCTTGCAATTTTAAAAATTGACTGATGTCACTATCCCAACACGATTATTCGTTGTCTCGTCGGACTTGTCTTCTTGCCTTGGCAATGTTGTCAAGCTGCTCTCCAATTCCTGCGTAAAAATTATAATCCAACTCGTCTTGCCGTGGATCGGTTTTCATTTTCTTAATACGATTTGGCTTTCGTCCCCGGAATAGCATCTGGAAAAGTTTAAGCTTTAGGGTAGGTAGTCAATGAATGTAGCACTCGAGCAACACAATGTGCTATTGGCGACGTCCGGGATGAATCTCGAAGGAAAAGATCGAATTTCGCCTCATGACTTTGAATCACGGTCAGATGACAACACTGGAGGTGGCACCCCACTCTCAGGACTTTGAGGTCACGACAGATTTAACGGGCACAAGCCCATCTACGGCTGGACCAAATGTCGAACTCTTAATGCTAATCCGATGATCCTCCAACTGGTCTACCGCAGCTCCGTTTGAACTTCAGAAATATTTTTCCGTGAATAAGTGGATGTGTGAATAAGTAGCTCGGTTGGAAGTATAACGGATTAGCAATACTATGTTTGAGAGTTCGGGAGGTATTTCAATTAACGTCATACTGGAGCAACACAACGGGCTATTGGTGACGGTCCGGGATCAATCCCAAAGGGAAAGATCCGAGGACAATACCACGTAATTTTGAACCACGGTCTGATGACGAGGCAACACCTGAGCTGGCACCCCACTCTCCAAACTTCCACACCACGCCAACGTGAGGACATTTGAGGCCACGACAGATTTAACGTGCACCAGCCCCTATGTACACGGTGTTTGGCTGGATTCGAACTCGCAACCCTTTGGTTGCAAGTCCGTTACTCTTCCAACCGGGCCACCGCGGCCCTGTGTGAGAGTTCGGAACTCCATTCAACCAATGAGCCGTGTACACGGGGGCTAGTGCTCGTTAAATCTGGCGTGGTCTCAAATGTCCTCACGTTGTCGTGGAAGTTTGGAGCGCCACCTCAAGTGTTAACGTCGTCATCTGACGGTGGTTCAAAATTGCGTATTTTCTTTGGATATTTCCATTGGGATTGATACCGTACCGTCGTCAATAGCCCATTAAGTTACTCCAGTGTGACGTTGGATTGTCATTACCTGTGAACGAGGTAGGTATTTTGATTAACGTCGAACTAGGGCAACACAACGGGCTATTGGCGGCGGCCCGGGATCAAACCCGAACGCTGGAACGAGTGTTGTGGGCGAATTTAGACGCGAAGGTAGGAAGGTATGTTAATTAACATCACTGGAGCAACACAACGGGCTATTTCATAAACGTGAAATATAAGTATACCGACGATTGCTATGGAGAGGAACTTGAAAAATGGGAATTAACAAGTCTAGTCACGCGACTGAACCGTGAAAAATCGACTTGATTGGCTGATCTGGCATCGCTTTTTGGCGATATAACATCTTACATCAGGGTAGGTATGTGAATTTCTATAGTGGCAACAAAATGGCGAAATTGTTACTGGTTCGCGGGGTTTGATTGTTGGGTTTTATGGCGCGAAGTCCAAAAAAAAGGACAATTTGCGCCAAGCGCAAGATAAAATCATTGTATTATATATAAAAATATTAAAAAGCAGCGTTTAAGAGAAACGAGCGCAATATATTTGTCATAGAATAAAATTTAAAATTCATGAGTATATAATAAATTAAATAGCTTTTAAAAACTAATAGTATTTAAAAAGGGAAGAGATTCGGGTGTAGGTTTCCCCTATCAAATCCTGCATAGTTGAAATAGAGCTATTAAAATATCTACGACAGTGATTCAAATCGGGGCAAACTATTAAAATGTGATGAACGGTAAAAGGAGTAAAGTAAGCACGAAGGAGCATTTTCTCCAAGTGATAAATGAGTAAATCTGGTATGTCTAATGCGGAGGCGAGCCAATTTGACATCAATCCTCCGCACTTGAGCAACTGAGGTGGAGTTTGTTGTAGACTTGCAGGTTCCAGGACTCTTGCCATAAACTATGAATAAAATTCTCCATGTGTGGACCTCTTGAACTCGAAAAGGATACAGCCAGGGACAATGGGGTAGAGGCGATTTCTGCAGCATTGTCGGCTGTTTCATTGCCCTCGATACCCACATGGCTGGGGACCCAACGAAAGAGAATATCGAATCCCTTGCTTTTTAATGTTTAAAAGATTAAAAAATGTCTGACACAAAAGGACGACAATTATGATCATAATGCACCGATCAGGGATGAATCCCTAAAGAAAATGACAAAGCCTCGTGATTTTGAATCACGGTCAGTTGACGAGGTCAACACCTAAGCTGGCAACCTACTCTTCAAACTTCCAGACCACGCCAACACGAAGACATTTGGAACTCCCTACCCTTCGATTGATAATCGATGACTTTACCACCTGGACTTATTTGGAAAACTTTTTGCTTGGGGTATACGTCTGTACACATCGAAGTCATTTATTGAATTTATTATACATACAATTTTGAAGATTCAATTTTCGCTCAGTACTCGTGAATTCATTAAAGCTTGACTTCATGGATAGGATCTAAAAACCTTAGATCTTTCTGTGTTGGTGGATATTAAATTCAACAAATAATCTCTTAGATAATACGAAGATACCGGTGATTCTAAAGACAACTTACCCACCAACAAGAAGCAGTAAAGATCAGTGCTGATGCTAGAAACCAACAGGCTGGTTTCAAGGCAGATCTGTAGGGTAAGCCATCAGTTTGTGGAGTATAAAGAAGGCTCCTGCAATACCACATTCCTGCACCCGACGTTAAGATAACGGATGTGGCAATACTTTCTTTGAATGGAAAATTTCGAAATACAGGTGCCTAGAAATAAATATTTTTTTTACAAAAATTACAAGTTACGATTTCTTTAAAGATTTTAAATGTAATGCAGTCATCGTACATCTCTCAAGACTAAAGTGTTGCATCCTTATAGAATATCTTAAGTTCAGATGCTGGGTAAGCTAAGACATTTAAAATGTTAGAGACGTATAATTCCAAAACGTATTCATGTCAAACAATTTGAACAGTATTGGTCATGCATGAAAAATCAAGCGTTTCAAGTGTTTGTCTTACAATTGCAGAACTAGAAGAAACATCTAGAAGACAAACAGCGTCGTATACACAACGAATATCCGTATCAAACATCACCTTCGAACCGAGTGCACAGGCACACTGAGGGGTCAAAAATATGCAAATTCTACTTCTATAAATACAAAGTTCTGGGCGAACTTTGAATTGCGTGGACAGAGTCAGTGATGTCATTCGAAAATTACCGAACTTTGCTGCAAAAGTTGGATAAAAATCACTCGAAAATAAATATCAAACTGCACTTTAATCGTTCAATATTCGTGTTTAATTAATATTCACACTGATGCAGACATAAAGTATCAACGATTGTTTCTTCATTACACAATCAAATATCAGGTACAAGTAGTGTGGTCAAACTAGCTTGTGCTCAACTAGAAACTACCAGATTTATATACAAGAACAGATTCTCCTCATTTACTAGTAACCTGGTAACAAAATGCAAAATCGCAGTGAGAGGAAAGATTCTTGCGCATTAATTAAAAATTTAAAGAAGTCGACGAAAGCCTCATTTGTCCTAATCAAGTATGAAAGGTAGATAGGGAGTTAATTAAACTCGCTCTGGAGTAACATAACGGGCTTTTGGCGATTGTCCGGGATCAATCTCTTGAAGGAAAACCCTAAAATGTAATTTTGAACAGTCAATTAACAAGGTCAGCACCCGAGTTGGGATCGCACTCTCCAAACTTCTACACCATGCCAACGTGAGCACATTTGAGGTCACGAGATTTAACGTGCACCAGCCCCAGTGTAGACGACGGTTTTGGCTAGACCAAATTTCGAACTCTCAACCCTCTGGTTGACAATCATTTGCTGTTCCCACTGGGCTACCACGACCCAAAGACCGAAAGAACAGTCCAGAGAATAGAAGGTATTTAAGGACTTTTCAGTTATTCGCTCATCATGGTTTAAGTACGGAAAGAACGTGTTGATAATGTACTGTACTATTGCTACACGTACACTGGCTATTAAGACAATCCAAATGTGAAGGTATCCGCTTAAAGCACCATGTCTAACGATTTGCTTCAGTTTATACCCGGTGCAAAATTGCTATGTATTCTCAGTTGCACCATGGGGAAGAATATTTTGAATAGTTTCAGTTTTAAAATTGTATTCACTTCCTATACCAATAGATGTTTAACATCAAATTTCCGATTACTTTCAACTTGGACCATTAATGCTCAAACAATTTCATTAACATTATAGAAATATCCGCATGTCGAAATTTCTAATACTCTCCAAATCCTGCACGGATTTGGACAGGAGCTTATGCCAACATGTTGCGACAGTAAAAGCATTCAGTTGTTCCTCAACGTTTAATACTTAAAAAATAAAGATTATAATTACTGAGCAATCCTGTAACACATTTAACGAGTTTCTAGCAGTACCGTAAACAAACATTACAAGAAATTAATCGTTTAAATTTATAAGGTAAGCAGTTCCTTAAAGTTATATAAACAAAAATTACTTTTTCAATCCAATTTCTTTTTACTAAACTAAACACATTTATAAAATAATTTCCAGGCAAGACACTGAACCAAAAATGTCAATATTGGTTTGGTTTCCTTCCCACTCGACAGTTGGGCGAGTTTTTACCACGTAAGGGTAATGTTTGACCAAATGATCCTAACATTTTAAATGCAAGTTTATTATTTAATACAAATTTAAATTGTATCGAAATCACCTTATATACACTAATAAATATACCTCATACTAATAACAGAAAATAACCTGAAAGTAAATTTTTTATAATAGGTCAAGACGTGCTTCAAAAAACATTACCATTTTCTCGAGTATTCGTAGGGTACTGGTCCAGACGGGAGCAACCAAACTAACAAAGCACAAAAGCTAATCATTCAAGTTCTTACTCTGTTTTATATTAAGGAAGCGTTTGAGAGCATGCGCATGAAAATGCAAATCGATTATGGCTAGTTGGGTTTCATGGTAAGTAGGTATGTACTTTAATTAACGCCGCACTGGAGCAACTCAACGGACTCTTGGCAACGGACCGAGATCAAACCCGAAGAGAAAGATCGGAGGAAAACACCACGTAATTTTGAACCATGGTCAGATGACAAGGTCCCATCTGTGCTTGCATCCCACTCTCCAAACTACCACACCACTCCAACGTGAGGACATTTGAGGCCACGACGCATTTAACTTGCACCAGCGCCCTTTACACGCGACGGTCTTTGGTTGGATTCGAACTCGCAACCTTCCGGATGCTAATCCGTTACGCTTCCAAACGATCCCAGACCTTTGTTTGGACGTTGGCGTGGTGTGGAAGTTTGGAGAGTGGGGTGCCAGCTCAGGTGTTGACTCGTCATCTGACCGCGGTTGAAAATTACGTGGTGTTGTCCTCAGATCTTTCCCTTTGGGATTGATCCCGGACCGTCACCAATAGCCCGTTGTGTTGCTCCAGTGTGACGTTAATTGAAACATCCCCCCTTTGTTTGGAAAAAATCCGTTTTGGGCTATTTTATCATTGTACAAAAATCTACTTCATAACAAATTTACCAGAAAAGTTTCAAATTTCTTTTAAAAAGACTGGCGCAAGTTAAATCTGTCGTGGTCTCAAATGTCCTCACGTGGTGTGGAAGTTTGGAGGGTGGGGTGCCAGCTAAGGTGTTTCCTCGTCATCTAACCGTGGTTCAAAATTACGTAGTGTTGACCCCGGACCGTCGTCAATAGCCCTTTGTGTTGCTCCAGTGTGATGTTAATCAAAAACTAACCTGCGAATGTATTGACGCAATGGGGTATTGCTGGACAACGAACTTACGATGAAATTCATGAAAAAAATAAAATTTTTTAAGAATATTTTTTCTTTAAATACAATATCTGAGGACCCCAAACGAGATCTAAAGAGCAAGAATTTATTTTAAAGTAATTTAATCCTAAAAAGTTCCAATATCCCGCTGCGTTGCTCCAGTGTGAAGTTAATTAAAAATACCAATACCTAAAAAGTTCCAATAGTATACTTTTGACCTTTATTTTAACTAAAAACACACAATACAGGGGTCAATTCTGTCAAATCGCAGTCCTCAAACCAATCTACTCTGATTTTTTATAGCTTGGCTCATTTGTTGTCCAACCACATATAAGAAATTCTGGAAATTATTAGCTTCCAGCTTGCAATAGTTTTTTATGTGTATTAAATTTGGTAGAGATTTCGAATCCAGGGCACTAGCGATTTATCGCCAAACATGGTAACCTTGATCTTTTGATTCAATTCTATGACAACACTGCAAAAGGTTTTTCACGTAGGAAAGTCCGCGTTTATTTTTAACGAAATTATGATGACGTCCAAGCTTGGAGACAAAAATTGCTTGGACCCCGGATTCGACAACTTTACCTTAAGTTTAAGTTTTAAAAATCGGGCAATTTTTCATGATTTTAGATTAAATCTCTTGTACCTCTTTCTCTGGACCAAATTGTCCAATCATACTGAATGAGAGCTTTTGTAAAAAATGTACCTTTCTAATGAGGGATCATATGATCGTATAAGTGTGACCTTTTACCTATATAACTACTAAAAGTATATTTTTTTGTTCTTAAAAGTATAACGGTACACTATTTATCTTAGATTTCTTCCAGTTAAAGAATATAAGCGTGAATTAGTACCCATAACACTCATTTATATTTTTTACCAGTGGGCCGCGGTAGCCCGGTTGGAAGAGTAACTGATTAGCAACCGGAAGATTATGAGTTTAAATCCAACCAACGAACGTCATGTGCAAAGGGGATGGCGTACGTTATGTCTCGTGGAGTCAAATGTCCTCGCATTGGCGTGGAAGTTTCGAGTGGGCTCAGGCGATGCCTCATCTGACCGTGGCACAAGATTACGTATTTCCCTCTGGGATTGATCCCGGACCGTCACCAATAGCCCGTTGTGTTACTCCAGTGTGACGTTAATTAAAATACCAACCTATCCTCGCGTTGGCGTGGAAGTTTGTTTTGCCAGTTTGTGTCACCTCGTCATCTGACAGTGACTCTAAATTACATGGTGTTGTATTCGCATCTTTCCCCTTCGAGTATGATCCCGGACCGTCACCAATAGCCTGGTGTTGTTCCAGTGCCGATATTAATCTAAATACCTACCGTTTTACCCGTTTCTCCAATCGAGATGAAAGGGCTTATTTCATTAAAGACAGTATAACTTCTCTAATGATATATCACCTGATACTGAGTGACTAAATTCTAAAATGATCTAATTTTGTGCGATTTGTCGTTGTATGATCTACATAAAAAATTTCATCTCTTATTGTTTTTAAGATAGTTATAACAATCTATACATTTTGGGCTTGGTATTTGTTTTCTCTCAATCTGTTAGGGCATTGCTTTCAAATTTAAAAATTTTTGGCTGTTGTCCCTCGGACATTTGGCAAGGAGTTATTCTAAGTTAATTTTCATAGGAAGGTAGGTATTATAATTAACGTAGTACTAGAGCAACACAACGGGCTATTGATGACGATCCGGTATCAATCCCCAAGGGAAAGTTCCGAGAAAAACACGATGTAATTTTGAACCACGGTCAGATGACGAGAACCCTGAGCTGGCAGCCCACACTCCAAACTTCCACACCACGCGAGTAAATTTGAGGCCTCGACCGATTTAACGTGCACCAGACCCCTTTGATTTCATAGGAAATTTTAAGTGTTAATTCAATGTTGAAAAATTCCAATATTTTCAGGATTGAAGCCTCCGTAGAGATACATGGATAACCATAACTTTGGACATGAGGTTGGGTCAAATAAACTACAAATATGAATATTATCAGGACAATGATTCGATATATAAAGTTTAAAATTTTTAAAAGAATCCTGTTTTACGACTTTTTCAAACTTAAATTTGATATTCTATACAAATAAAAAATGGACCGTATGTCTACATTGAATATTTCCACCTCATTTCAAATTATACGTTTGGGGTCATTCAGATGCAACCAGTGGTTTCTGCCCTTTGGCGTCTGTCCACTCTATTTCCGAGTGTACTTTTATGAAATTTGCATATCGAAATTCATTGCGTTATTCTTTAATATTGTGTTTATACACAAGTATCCTAAAATTTATTCAATTTACATAAAATGTTAAGCTTTTAATCAAACATTCTAGATGAGGGAGTAAATTATAGTTCTCTTTGCCTACAATTTTAGGTGTTTCATACTTAAACAGCCGATTTACCATAATTAAATCAAGCGTAATTTAGTTTCAAAGATGGGATGACAATTTAGTTTGGGGATTACTCAGATTTTATCAGTACAGCAGGAAAGCAATAATATTTAAATTGCTTAAGTCAATACTTTGTCATAAGCTCTTTTCTTTGCGAAAAAGTAATTGTTTACAACATTTAGCATTATTTTAACTTTTTTGACGGAATTCAAAAGTACACATTTTAGTTTACATTGTTTGTGATCCAAATTGTAAAGGTCTGGTTGATGCATGAGATCCAAAACGACTTCAAATCCGACACCAATTTAAGTATTTGCATCCTTTTGTATCTATGCGAGGATATTTAAAGAAATCTCATTCTTGTATCAAAGTAACAAAAATAATTCGAAAATCTATCAAGTAGAAATTAATGAAAATAATTCAGTTTGACCAATACCTGGTGATAAAAATGATATTTATTTTTTTATACCATCTCACATGCGATTTAATTTTAAATCTTAATTTCAATAGCCTTATAAAATGTATTATAGTAAAAAAAGAGGTAGACGGATACTTTTAGTACATACTAGATTATATTTACTTCAATGCAAATTTATATAAAATGAATTCAACGAGACTCATAAGCAATATAAAAGGTTTAATCACATACATTCAATCGAAATATTGCTTTAGAACAAAATTAATACATAGAAACTTAAATTATGGTCACATGTCAAGAATAGTTATACAATTTTAATTTAAACATAAATGCATTCCCTAAAGTTAAAAGAAAATTGTCTTACAATCATTTTAGTTATTCGCATTAAAATACGAGTCTAAAACATTTTAAAAAAAGTTTAATACTTTTAAAATTGTAAAATTCCATACACCCAAAGGTAAAACGAATTTCTTGATTTCTAATGCGAAGATAACGGAATCAGGCTTGATCAGACTCTTCTTTCTGCAGCTTTCATGAGATTTTTGAGATGGTTTCGATTCGGACACCATGAAACTGATTATCCGGCTCGTCGTCAAGAGGAATGTCGACGAATATCTCTGGGCCACCGGATTTATTTTCCGAGCTTCTGTCGACATATGATACCGGTCTTTGTAACCGCTTACGCTCCATGTAAGCACGATGGCGATTGCGTTCGTATAAAAACTGAAAGATAAAAAGTTTCAATTTTCTTTACAAAATTAGCGTTAAGAGTATAGCAGTAGAATAGCCAGAAATATCCTAGTTGAAAGTCGAACAGAAATCATGCATTAGGACACCTGGTGGTTCGGATTTTACGACACGAGACATTTGGCCAAGTTACGCCAAACAAAAGGCAGATAAGAAAATGAGGAAGAAAAAAAAGGGTGGGTAAGGGTGAAAATGAAAGGGAGGAAAGATCAGTCGGGTATCTCGGGATTGTGCTGCCCGTACGGTGAAAGATGTGCCCCTGAGGAAGGAGACAACTAAAAGGAAGGTTCGCCATTATCAACCAATTAGATGTTGCAAATAAGATCTGTTCATTAGAAAATAGATCTAAAAAAAAGGAAATATTTTACGAGATAAATCATTCTCAAAATCAGATTAACCTTGATGAACGAGACATGTCGAAACTTGAAGGGTAAGTAATGTGTATGCAAAGTTCTTGGTGAACCATAAAACCCACAATACTAAGTATTCTTGTGAATAGATTTAAGGTAATAAAGGTCAGTTGTAAAGGCATTTATACCAGATTTATACTAGATTAGGTTATGGGAGGGGTTCGAAGCACCATAACTATACTTTACTGCCATTGTCACTAATTATTACGCAAATAAGCAGTTAGTTATTGAGCTCAAAATGTGAAATCTTAAAGACAAAATTTGTTGTCTTAACTTATGTCAATAAACTATACGACCACATAGTGAGAAAATGTTCAGTTTATATGCTATATTTTTTAAGGTAAAATTGAAAACACAAAACAAAAAAATAAGCTTTAAACACCAGAGCTGGCTTACACTAGGATATTTGTAGGAACGAGATTTAACGTGCACCAGCTCCGGCATACACGATGGTCTTTGAGTCTAGTCTCGAACATGCAAACATCCGGTTGCCAGTCCGCATCTCTACCCATTGGATACCGCTTCCCGTACGAAAGAGTCGCGAATCAGTTTTCAGATCTTTCCTCGAAGTCGAGCTTTTTGTTTGCACGTTAAGAGCTTTATCCGATTATTTTTTAGATAATGTTAACATACTGGTGATTTGAAAACTTACCCAAGCGGTAGAACCCACGAGGGACAATGATGAAACTGCCATTTTAATAGCAGCGGTCGTCAAAGAGCTCTCGGCTGAGCCATTAGTGGATTTGTCGTACAGACTGTTCGCGATAAATATCGTTCCAGCACCTGACACTAAGGTACAGATTGTGGCGACATGTCTCCGGAACGGGAAATTGTCAAATGCTTCAAACTGGAAATAAAATTAAGATTATATACCCAGTGTTATCTTTAAAAAACACCAAGTACCAGTACTTTTAAGAAAATATCGCTTCCTAGAAGCAAACCTCAAGTTGGTTTGGGAGTTTTATGGCGAAAGGGCCGTGTTTGGCAACGCTGCGCCAGAAACGAGACATACAATCTCAAGCAATACACACAAATCAAACCTCAGGAGCAGATGCTAGACTAAGCCTTTTTATTTATTTTTAATTTCAAACAAATTTCCCCTTGCGCATCAGAATTAAGCAAGTCTATACAAGTATCCGAATACCTAGGTAACAAACCAGAAATAACTAACATTCAAACATTGTGTTTCATACCAGTTTAGAGAACGCGACGAAAACCTCTAACCTAACCAAGGCGGATGGTACTGGGTTCGTTGTTAAGAGGGTTTAAAAACTTCCTCTATTTTTTTAATACAAAATAGGATCTAACCCAACAGGAATCCTGTGATACTTAACTAGATACTGGGGATGCCGTATATAAAAAATTTATTCATGAAATAATTATTAACATTTTATAAAGTCGTGTCATGATTAAGCCACGTCGACGAAATATTTAGATTTATAAAACGCATTCACAACTACGAAAGTTGCGATATCGAATAATCGAAAAATTATTCTCCGAATGGACTATCTAACAGTTGATTTTACAAGCTCCACACAACGCAAATTTATTGTCAATTAATATCAATCTATATTTTGAATCACTCGAAAATTTAATTAATCCTTCTGGTGGCGATCCTCATTGAAACCACTTGAGGCAAAATAACGAAAAACATGAATTCTAGTAAGTTAAGATTTGCACGTCAAACATTCAAACTTACCACTCGACAGCCAAACATAGCTCCATCCATACCTGTCATCTGAAAAATATTTTAATTATTCTAAGAAAAAGACAGAAAATACATTAAAGTAAAAATTTTGTAAAGTAAATAAGTTAACTTGAACACGTAATTACTTTTAAAATCTCACAAGTCACCTTACGCACAGCTGCCAATAAGAAAAAGAAAACCTAAATGCGAAGTAGAGGTTCTTTACTCTACTTCTTTTAAATTAAGGTAGTCATTATTTATGAGCATGCGCATAAATCCACAAATTTACATATGGTTGGGGTAGGTAGTTTTTAACGTTGCACTGAAGAAATACAACGGGCAATAGGAGACGGTGCGGGATGTATCCCGAAGGATAGATATAATAACCCCTAATTTTGAGTAGTTCAAAATTACGTGGTGTTGTTTTGAATCGCGGGGGTATTTCAATTAACGTCACACTGGAGCTACACAACGGGCTATTGGTGACGGTCCGGGATCAATCCCAAAGGGAAAGATCCGAAGACAACACCACGTAATTTTGAACCACTTTGAATCAAGGTAAGATAACGAGAACTACCCATTAGGTTGCACCCCACTCTCTAAACTTCCACACCAGGTCTACGTGAGGATATTTGAGGTAACGACAGATTTAATTCACCAAATACCATGTATACGACTGTTTCTGGCTGGACAGAGTTTCGAACTCACAACTCTCCGGTTGCTAATCCGTTACTCTGACGGATTCGTAACTGGAGGTTTGAGAGTTTGAATGCAACCCAACACCGTCGTGTGCAAAGGAGGCTGGTGCACGTTTAATCTCCTGTGGCCTCAAATGTACTCACTTTGCCGTGGTGTTAAAATTGGAGAGTGGGGGGCCCCAGCTCAGGTATTGCCTCATCATCTGACCGTAGTTCAAAATTACGCATTGTCCTCGGATCTTTCCTTCGGATTTATCCCGGAACGTCACCAATAGCCCGTAGTGTTGTTCCAGTGCGACGTTAATTAAAATACCTACCTACCGTTTTACCCCCGATCGAGATTAGGGCTTATTTCATTAGAAAACAGTATAACCTCTGATGTCACTCAGTATCAGGTGATATATCACCTGATACTGAGTGACTAAATACTAAAGAGCTTTTTGTGTGGTTTGACGGTGTATGATCTACATAATTTCATCTTATTGTTTTTAAGATAGTTCACAAAATTTATGCATTTTGGGCTCAGTAATTGTTAACCCTTAAACTGTTAGGGCATTGCTTTCAAAGGATTTCAAAATTTTTAGCTGTTGTCCCTGGGACCATTTGGCAATAAGTTATTCTAAGTTAATTTTCATAGGAAGGTAAGTATTTCAATTAACACCGTACTGGTACAAAATAACGGGCGGTGACGGTCCGGGATCAATCCCCAAGTGAAAGATTCGAGGACAACACCACGTAATTTTGAACCACGGTCAGATGACGAGGCAACACCCTAGCTGGAACCTCTCTCCAAACTTCCACAACGCACCAAAGTGAGGACACTTGAGGCCTCGGCAGATTTAACCGTTTACCAGACCTCTTGATTTCATTAAACATTTTGAGTGTTATTCAATGTTGCAAAAAATCCAATTTTTTCAGGATTGAATCCTCCGTAGATACATGTCAAACGATGATTTTGGACACGAGGTTGGATCAACTAAACTACAAACATGAACATTATCAGGATAACGATTCGATGTATAAAATTTAAAATTTTTAAAAGAACCCCTTGTTTGGCTTCTTTTCATACTTAAATTGATATTCTATATAAATAAAAATGGACCTTTTGTCTACATTGGATATTTTCGCTTCATTTCCAGTTATTTATCCATCCGTGGCCATTCAGATGCAAAATCAGTGGTTTCCGCCCATTGGCGTCTATCAGTGTGTGCCCTCTATTTCCGAGTTCCCGGTGTTTTTACGAAACTTGCATACCGAAATTTAATGCTTTAGTCTTTAATTGTGTTTATACACAAGTATCATAAAATGTTAAGCATTTAATAAAACACTCCAGAAGAGGGAGTAAATTAGTGTTCTTTGTCTACAATTTTAGGTGTTTCATACTTAAACAGCCGATTTACCATAATTAAATCAACCGTAATTTAGCAGGTTCAAAGATAGGATGCAAATTTAGTTTTGGGACTACTCAGATTGTTTTATCAGTACAGCGGGAAAAGCAATTATATTTACATAATTTAAGTCAATACTTTATTATGAGCTCCTTCCTTTACGAAAAAAGGAATTGTTCACAAGATTTAACATCATTTTAACTCTTTTTAACGGAATTCAAAAGTACACATTTTTGTTTACATTGTTTGTGATCCAAATTGCAAATCTACAAAGGTCTGGTTGATCTATAAAAGATCGCAAAATGGCTTTAAATCGGACACCAATTTAGGTATTAGCATCCTTTCGTATCTGCGAGGATATCTAAAGAAATCTCATTTTTTTGTACCAAAGTAACAAAATCGTTCGAAAATCTATAAAGTAGAAAAGAATGAAAATGGTTGCTTGACAAAACACCTGGTGCCAACAGTGATATTTAGTTTTTAAGCCATCTCACATGCGATTTCATTTTAAATCTTAATTTCAATAGCCTATAAAATGTATTATAGTAAAAAAAGAGGTAGACGAATACTCTTAGTATATACTACGTAGATTATATTTACTTCAAAATGCAAAATCGCAGTGAGAGGAAAGATTCTTGCGCATTGTAACTAAAAATTTACAGAACTCGACGAAAGCCTCATTTGTCCTAATCAAGTATGAAAGGTAGATAGAGAGTTAATTAGCCTCGCACTGGAGTAACATAACGGGCTTTTGGCGATTGTCCGGGATCAATCTCTTGAAGGAAAACCCTAAAATGTAATTTTGAACAGTCAGTTAACAAGGTCAGCACCCGAGTTGGGATCGCACTCTCCAAACGTCTACACCATGCCAACGTGAGCACATTTGAGGTCACGAGATTTAACGTGCACCAGCCCCAGTGTACACGACGGTTTTGGCTAGACCAAATTTCAAACTTTCAACCCTTTGGTTGACAATCCGTTGCTGTTCCAACAGGGCTACCACGACCCAAAGTCCGAAAGAACAGTCCAGAGAATGGAAGGTATTTAAGGACTTTTCAGTTATTCGCTCATCATGGTTTAAGTACGGAAAGAACGTGTTGATAATGTACTGTACTATTGCTACACGTACACTGGCTATTAAGACAATCCAAATGTGAAGGTATCCGCTTAAAGCCCCCCCCCCCCCATGTCTAACGATTTGCTTCAGTTGATACCCGGTGCAAAATTGCTATGAATTCTCAGTTGCACCATGGGGAAGAATATTATGAATAGTTTGTTTTAAAATTGTATTCACTTAATATACCAATAGATGTTTAACATCAAATTTCCGATTACTTTCAACTTGGACCATTAATGCTCAAACAATTTCATCAACATTGTAGAAATATCCGCATGTCGAAATTTCTAATACTCTCCAAATCCTGCATGGATTTGGACAGGAGCTCGTGCCAACCTGTTGCGACAGTAAAAGCATTCAGTTGTTCCTCAACGTTTAATACTTAAAAAATGAAGATTATAATTACTGAGCAATCCTGTAACACATTTAACGAGTTTCTAGCAATACCGTAAACAAACATTACAAGAAATTAATCGTTTAAATTTATAAGGTAAGCAGTTCCTTAGTAAAGTTAAACAAAAAATTACTTTTTCAATCCAATTTCTTTTAAACTAAACACATTTATAAAATAATTTCCAGGCAAGACACTGAACCAAAAATGACAATATTGGTTTGGTTTCCGTCCCAGTCGACAGTTGAGCGAGTTTTACCACGTAAGGGTAATGTTTGACCAAATGATCCTAACATTTTAAATGCAAGTTTATTATTTAATACAAATTTAAATTGTATCGAAATCACCTTATATACACTAATAAATATACCTCATACTAATAACAGAAAATAACCTGAAAGTAAATTTTTTATAATAGGTCAAGACGTGCTTCTAAAAACATTACCATTTTCTCGAGTATTCGTAAGGTACTGGTCCAGACGGGAGCAACCAATCTAACAACTGCACAAAAGCTAATCATTCAAGTTCTTACTCTGTTTTATATTAAGGAAGCGTTTGAGAGCATGCGCATGAAAATGCAAATCAATTATGGCTAGTTGGGTTTCATGGTAAGTAGGTATGTACTTTAATTAACGCCGCACTGGAGCAACTCAACGGACTCTTGGCAACGGACCGAGATCAAACCCGAAGAGAAAGATCGGAGGAAAACACCACGTAGTTTTGAACCATGGTCAGATGACGAGGTCCCACCTGAGTTTGCATCCCACTCTCCAAGCTACCACACCACTCCAACGTGAGGACATTTGAGGCCGCGACGCATTTAACTTGCACCAGCGCCCTTTGTACGCGACGGTCTTTGGTTGGACTCGAACTCGCAACCTTCCGGATGCTAATCCGTTACATTTCCAAACGATCCCAGAACTTTGTATTGAAAAAAATCCGTTTTGTGCTATTTTATCATTGTACAAAAATCTACTTCATAACAAATTTGCCAGAAAAGTTTCAAATTTCTTTTAAAAAGACTGGAGCAAGTCTGTCGTGGTCTCAAATGTCCTCACGTGGAGTGGAAGTTTGGAGGGTGGAGTGCCAGCTCAGGTGTTGCCTCGTCATCTGACCGTGGTTCAAAATTACGTGGTGTTGTCCTCGGATCTTTCCCTTTGGGATTGATCCCGGACCGTCACCAATAGCCCATTGTGTTGCTCCAGTGTGACGTTAATTTAAATTCCCCCCCCTCAAATGTCCTCACGTGGTGTGGAAGTTTGGAGGGTAGAGTGCCAGCTCAGGTGTTGAATCGCCATCCAACCGTGGTTCAAAATTATGTAGTGTCGACACCTGACCGTCGTCTATAGCCCTTTGTGTTGCTCCAGTGCGATGTTAATCAAAAACTAACCTGCGAATGTATTGACGCAATGGGGTATTGCTGGACAACGAACTTACGATAAATACAATATCTGAGGACCCCAAACGAGATCTAAAGAGCAAGAATTTATTTAAAAGTAATTTAATCCTAAAAATTTCCAATAGCCCGCTGCGTCGCTCCAGTGTGAAGTTAATTAAAAATACCAGTACCTAAAAAGTTCCAATAGTATACTTTTGACCTTTATTTTAACTAAAAACACACAATACAGGGGTCAATTCTGTCAAATCGCAGTCCTCAAACCAATCTACTCTGATTTTTTATAGCTTGGCTCATTTGTTGCCCAACCATATATAAGAAATTCTGGAAATTATTAGCTTAATAGTAATAATAACTTAATAACTTGCAATAGTTTTTTATGCATATTAAATTTGGTGGAGATTTCGAATACGGGGCACTAGCAATTTATCGCCAAACATGGTAACCTTGGTGTTTTTATCCATCTTTATGACAACACTATGCAAAAGTTTTTTCACGTAGGAAAGTCCGCGTTTATTTTTAACGAAATTGTGATGACATCGAAGCTTGGAGACAAAAATTGCTTGGACCCCGGATTCGACATCTTTACCTTAAGTTTAAGTTTTAAAAATCGGGCAATTTTTCATGATTTTATATTAAATCTCTTGTACCTTTCTCTGGACCAAATTGTTCAATCATACAGAATGAGAGCTTTTGTAAAAAATGTACAACCTTCCTAATGAGGGATCATATGATCGTATAAGTGACCTTTTACCTGACTACTAAAAGTATATATTTTTTTCTTAAAAGTATAACGGTACACTATTTATCTTAGATTTCTTCCAGTTAAAGAATATAAGCGCGAATTAGTACCCATAACACTCATTTATATTTTTTACCAGTGGGCCGCGGTAGCCCGGTTGGAAGAGTAACCGATTAGCAACCGGAAGATTACGCGTTTAAATCCAACCAAAGAACGTCATGTGCAAAGGGGTATTTCAATTAACGTCACACTAGAGCAACACAACGGGCTATTGGTGACGGTCCGGGATCAATTCCAAAGGGAAAGATTCGAGGACAACACAACGTAATTTTGAACCAAGGTCAGATGACGAGGCAACACCCTAGCTGGAACCTCTCTCCAAACTTCCACAACACGCCAAAGTGAGGACACTTGAGGCCTCGGCAGATTTAACCGTTTACCAGACCTCTTTTGATTTCATTAAACATTTTGAGTGTTATTCAATGTTGCAAAAATACAATTTTTTCAGGATTGAATCCTCCGTAGATACATGGGAAACGATGATTTTGGACACGAGGTTGGATCAACTAAACTACAAACATGAACATTATCAGGATAACGATTCGATGTATAAAATTTAAAATTTTTAAAAGAACCCCGTTTTTTGGCTTCTTTTCATACTTAAATTGATATTCTATATAAATAAAAATGGACCTTTTGTCTACATTGGATATTTTCGCTTCATTTCCAGTTATTTATCCATCCGTGGCCATTCAGATGCAAAATCAGTGGTTTCCGCCCACTGGCGTCTATCAGTGTGTGCCCTCTATTTCCGAGTTCCCGGTGTTTTTACGAAACTTGCATACCGAAATTTAATGCTTTAGTCTTTAATTGTGTTTATACACAAGTATCATAAAATGTTAAGCATTTAATAAAACACTCCAGAAGAGGGAGTAAATTAGTGTTCTTTGTCTACAATTTTAGGTGTTTCATACTTAAACAGCCGATTTACCATAATTAAATCAACCGTAATTTAGCAGGTTCAAAGATAGGATGCAAATTTAGTTTTGGGACTACTCAGATTGTTTTATCAGTACAGCGGGAAAAGCAATTATATTTACATAATTTAAGTCAATACTTTATTATGAGCTCCTTCCTTTACGAAAAAATGAATTGTTCACAAGATTTAACATCATTTTAACTCTTTTTTAACGGAATTCAAAAGTACACATTTTCGTTTACATTGTTTGTGATCCGAATTGCAAATCTACAAAGGTCTGGTTGATCTATAAAAGATCCCAAAATGGCTTTAAATCGGACACCAATTTAGGTATTAGCATCCTTTCGTATCTGCGAGGATATCTAAAGAAATCTCATTTTTTTGTACCAAAGTAACAAAATCGTTCGAAAATCTATAAAGTAGAAAAGAATGAAAATGTTTGCTTGACAAAACACCTGGTGCCAACAGTGATATTTAGTTTTTAAGCCATCTCACATGCGATTTCATTTTAAATCTTAATTTCAATATCCTATAAAATGTATTATAGTAAAAAAAGAGGTAGACGAATACTCTTAGTATATACTACGTAGATTATATTTACTTCAATGCAAATTAAAAGGAAATGATTCATAAGCAATATAAAAGTTTTAATCACACATTCAATCGAAATCTTGCTTTAGAACAAAATTATTACATAGAAACTTAAATTATGGTCACATGTCAAGAATAGTTATACAATTTTAATTTAAACATAAATGCACTCCCTAAAGTTAAAAGAAAATTGTCTTACAATCATTTTAGTTATTCGCATTAAATGCGAAGCGTCAATAAAACACTTAAAAAAAAGTTTAATACTTTTAAAATCGAAAAATTCCATACTCCCAAAGATAAAACGAATTTCTTGATCTATTTCTAATGCAAAGATAACGGAATCAGGCTTGATCACTCTTCTTTCTGCAGCTTTCATGCGATTTATGGTATGGTTTCGAGTTGGACACTATGAAACTGATTATCCGGCTCGTCGTCAAGAGGAATGTCGACGAATATCTCTGGGCCACCGGATTTATTTTCCGAGCTTCTGTCGACATATGATACCGGTCTTTGTAACCGCTTACGCTCCATGTAAGCACGATGGCGATTGCGTTCGTATAAAAACTGAAAGATAAAAAGTTTCAATTTTCTTTACAAAATTAACGTTAAGAGTATAGCAGTAGAATAGCCAGAAATATCCTAGTTGAAAGGCGAACAGAAATCATGCATTAAGACACCTAGTGGTTCTCTGGTTTTACGACACGAGACATATTTGGCCAAGCTACACCAAACCAAAGGCAGATAAAAAATGAGGGAAGAAAAGAGGGTAGGGGGGTATTTCAATTAACGTCACACTGGAGCAACACAAAGGGCTATTGGTGACGGTCCGGGATCAATCCCAAAGGGAAAGATCCGAGGACAATACCACGTAATTTTGAACCATGGTCAGATGACGAGGCAAAACCTGAGCTGGCACCCCACTCTCCAAACTTCCACACCACGCCAACGTGAGGACATTTGAGGCCACGACAGATTTAACGTGCACCAGCCCCCCTTTGTACACGACGGTGTTTGGCTGGATTCGAACTCGCAACCCTTCGGTTGCTAGTCCGTTACTCTTCCAACCGGGCCACCGCGGCCCTGAAAAGAGGGTAGGTAAGGGTAAAAATGAAAGGGAGGAAAGACCAGTCTGATACCTCGGGATTGTGCGGGATACCTTCATTATCAACCGATTAGATGTTGCAAATAAGATCTGTTCATTAGAAGAAAATATATATTGATCTAAAAAAGCAATATTTTACGAGATAAATCATTGGCAAAATCAGATTAACCTTGATAAACGAGACATGTCGAAACTTGAAGGGTAAGTAATGTGTATGCAAAGCTTTTGGTGAACCATAAAACCCACAATACTAAGTATTCTTGTGAATAGATTTAAGGTAATAAAGGCCAGTTCTAAAGGCATTTATACCAGATTTATACTAGATTATTAGGTCATGGGAGGGGTTCGAAGCCCCATAACCATATTTTTACTGCCATTGTCACTAATTATTACGCAAGATAATCAATTAGTTATTGAGCTCAAAATGTGAATCCTTAGAAACAAGTTTGTTGCCTTAATTTATGTCAATAAGCAATACGACTACATACGGAGAAATTTACAAAAATGTTCAAATTATACAATATTTTTTATTTTTAAGGTAAAATTCGAAATGCATAAAACAAATGCTTTAAACACGAGAGCTGGCTTACGCGAGGATATTTGTAATAACGAGACTTAACGTGTACCAGCTCCGCATGCACGATGGTGTTTCAATCGAATCTCGAACGTGCAAACCTCCGGTTGCTAATCCGCGTCTCTACCCACTGGGCTACCGCTTTCCGTACCAAACAGTCGTGAATTAATTTTCAGATCCTTTCCTCGACGTCGTGCTTTTTGTTTGCATGTTAAGAGCTTTATCCGATGATTTTTAGATATTGTGAACATACTAGTGATTTCAACTTACCCAAGCAGCAGAACCCACGAGGGACAATGATGAAACTGCCATGTCAATAGCAGCGGTCGTCAAAGAGCTCTCGGCTGAGCCATTAGTGCAGTTTTCGTAAAGACTGTTCGCGCTAAGTATAGTTCCAGCACCTGACACTAAGGTACAGATTGTGGCAATATGTCTACAGAACGGGATATTGTCAAGTGCTTCAAACTGAAAATAAAAATAAAGATTCTATACCTAGTGTTAGCTTTAGAAAACGACAAGTGCTGGTACTTTTAAGAAAATATTCCTAAAAGCAAACCTAACGTTGATTTGGGAGTTTTATGGCGAAAGGGCCCAATTTGTCCACGCTGGGCCAGACAAAAGACACAAAGCAAACCTCAGGAGCAGATGCTACCCTAACAATTTTATTTAATTTTAATTTCAATTGCCCTTGTCATTGGAATTCAGCGTCCACTATACAAGTATTCTAAAAATTCTGTAACAGGTGAGAAATAACTGTATGACGAACACATTCATGCATTGTTTTATACCGGAACGCGACGAAAGCCTCCTCTAACCTAACCAAGGCGGATGGTACTAGGTTAGCTGTAAAGAGGGTTTAAAAAACTTACTCTATTTTTAATACAAAATAGGATCCTAACCCATCAGGAATCCTGCGATACTTAACTAGATTCTGGGGATGCCGTATATAAACAAATTATCCATGAAAAATTAACATTTCATAAAATAGTTGTCAAAATAAAGCCACGTCCACGAAATAAGTAGATTTATGAAACGCATTCACAAATACGAAAGTAGCGATAGCGAATAATCGAAAAATTATTCTTCGAATGGACTATCTAACAGTTGATTTTACAAGCTCCATCGCAAATTTATTGCCAATTAATATCAATCTATATTTTGAATCACTCGAAAATTTAATTAATCCTTCTGGTGTCGATCCTCGTCGAAACCACTTGAGGCAAAATAACGAAAAACATGAAAACTAATTCTAGTAAGTTAAGATTTGCACATTAAACACTCAAACTTACCATTTGACAGCCAATCATAGCTCCATACATACCAGCCATCTGAAAAAAAAATATATTAATTTTTCTAAGAAAATAACAGAAAACACATTCCAAAAAAAACTTTGTAAATTAAATAAGTCGAGACTTCACGTAATTAACTTTTTATAAATTTCACAAGTCACCTTTACGAACACATGCAATCAGACTAAAAAAAAATAAATGTAAAGTACAGAGGTTTTCACTCTACTTTTACATTGAGGTAGTCATTATGATCATACGCATAAATCCGCAAATTTACGGGCCACGGTGGCCCGGTTGGAAGAGTAACGGACTAGCAACCGAAGGGTTGCGAGTTCGAATCCAGCCAAACACCGTCGTGTACAAAGGGGGCTGGTGCACGTTAAATCTGTCGTGGCCTCAAATGTCCTCACGTTGGCGTGGTGTGGAAGTTTGGAGAGTGGGGTGCCAGCTCAGGTGTTGCCTCGTCATCTGACCGTGGTTCAAAATTACGTGGTGCTGTCCTCGGATCTTTCCCTCTGGGATTGATCCCGGACCGTCACCAATAGCCCGTTGTGTTGCTCCAGTGTGACGTTAATTGAAAATACCAAATACCAATACCGCAAATTTACATATGGTTGGGGTAGGTAGTTTTTAACGTTGCACTGAAGAAACACAACGGGCAATAGGAGACGGTGCGGGATGTATCCCGAAGGATAGATATAAGAACTCCTAATTTTGATAGCAACCGAAGGGTTGCGAGTTCGAATCCAGCCAAACACCGTCGTGTACAAAGGGGGCTGGTGCACGTTAAATCTGTCGTGGCCTCAAATGTCCTCACGTTGGCGTGGTGTGGAAGTTTGGAGAGTGGGGTGCCAGCTCAGGTGTTGCCTCGTCATCTGACCGTGGTTCAAAATTACGTGGTGTTGTCCTCGGATCTTTCCCTTTGGGATTGATCCCGGACCGTCACCAATAGCCCATTGTGTTGCTCCAGTGTGATGGTAATTGAAATACCCCCCCCCCTAATTTTGAATCACGGACAGGTAACAAGAACTACCCATGAAGTTGTACTCCACTCCAAACTTCCATACCAGGTCAACGTGAGGACATTTGAGGTAACAGATTTAGTTCACCAGATACCATGTATACGAATGTCTCTGGCTGGACAGTTTCGAACTCGCAACTCTCCGGTTGCTAATCCGTTACTCTGACGGATTCGTAACTGGAGGTTTGAGAGTTTGAATGCAACGCAACACCGTCGTGTGCAAAGGAGGCTGGTGCACGTTTAATTTCCTGTGGACACAAATGTACTTACGCTGGCGTGGTGTGGAAGTTTGGAGAGTGGGGTGCCAGCTCATGTGTGACCTCTTCATCTGACAGTGGTTCTAAATTACGTGGTTGTTCTCTGATATTTTCCTTCAAGTATGATCCCGGACAGTCGCCAATACCCCGGTGTTGTTCCAGTGCCGATATTAATCAAAATACCTAGTTTCGTAACTGGAGGTTTGAGAGTTTGAATGCAACCCGACACCGTCGTGTGCAAAGGGGGCTGGTGCACGTTTAATCTCCTGTGGCCTCAAATGTACTCACTTTGGCGTGGTGTTGTAGTTTGGAGAGTGGGGTGCCAGCTCAGGTGTTGCCTCATCATCTGACCGTGGTTCAAAATTACGCATTGTCCTAGGATCTTTCCCTTGGATTTATCCCGGAACGTCACCAATAGCCCGTTGTGTTGTTCCAGTGTGACGTTAATTAAAATACATACCTACCGTTTTACCCGTTTCTCCTATCGAGTTGAGGGCTTATTTCATTAGAAAACAGTATAACCTCTAATGATATATCACCTGATACTGATTGACTAAATTCTAAAATGAGCTTTTTGTGTGGTTTGCGGTGTATGATCTACATAATTTCATCTTATTGTTTTTAAGATAGTTCACAAAATTTATGCATTTTGGGCTCAGTAATTGTTAACTCTTAAACTGTTAGGGCATTGCTTTCAAAGGATTTCAAAATTTTTAGCTGTTGTCCCTGGGACCATTTGGCAATGAGTTATTCTAAGTTAATTTTCATAGGAAGGTAGGTATTTCAATGGTACAACACAACGGGCGGTGACGGTCCGGAATCAATCCCCAAGTGAAAGATCCCAGAAAAACACCACGTAATTTTGAACCACGGTCAGATGAGGCAACGCCCTAGCTGGCACCTCACTCCAAACTTCCACACCACGCCAAAGTGATGACATTTAAGGCCTCAGATTTAACGTTTACCAGACCCCCTTGATTTCATTAAAAATTTTAAGTGTTATTCAATGTTGCAAAAAATCCAATTTTTTTCAGGATTGAAGCCTCCATACAGATACATGGGTAACGATGATTTTGGACATGAGGTTGGATCAACTAAACTACAAACATGAACATTATCAGGATAACGATTCGATGTATAAAACTTAAAAAAACTCGTTTTTTTGGCTTTTTCTAACTTCAATTTGATATTCTATATAAATAAATAACTTGAAATAATCAATCGGTCAGTTTTTATCGGTTTGGGCCATTCAGATGCAAAATCAGTGGTTTCTGCCGTTTGGCGTCTATCAGTGTGTCCTCTATTTCCGAGTGGCCGGGTGTATTTTTATGAAATTTGCATACCGAAATTAAATGTGTATAAACACAATTAAAGACTAACGCAAGTATCATAAAATATTAAGCATTTAACAAAACTCTAGATGAGAAGTAAATTAGTGTTCTTGGCCTTCAATTTCAGGTGTTCCATGCTTTAACAGACGATTACCCATAATCAAATCAACCGTAATATAGCAATTTTAAAGATGTGATGTAAATTTAGTTTAGGGACTACTCCGATTGTTTTATCAGTACAGCGGGAAAAACAATTATATTTACATAACTTAAGCCAATACTTTATCATGAGCTCCTTCCTTTACGAAAAAATGAATTGTTCACAAGATTTAGCATCATTTTAACTTTTTTTTGACGGAATTCAAAAGTACACATATTCGTTTACAATGTTTTTGATCCAAATTATAAAGATTCGCAAAGGTCTGTTTGATGCACCAAAGATCCCAATACCACTTTAAAT
Organism: Meta bourneti; assembly: GCA_933210815.1. Classification (NCBI taxonomy): domain Eukaryota; kingdom Metazoa; phylum Arthropoda; class Arachnida; order Araneae; family Tetragnathidae; genus Meta; species Meta bourneti. Next base: position 67,891,414 of record OW119930.1, on the reverse strand, counting down.
CGGACACCAATTTAAGTATTTGCATCCTTTCGTATGTGTGAGGATATATAAAGTAATCTAATTTTTTGTATCAAAATAACAAATTCATTCGAAAATCTATCAAGTAGAAAAGAATGAAAATGGTTCAGTTTGACCAAACACCTGGTGCCAACAGTGATATTTAGTTTCTAAGCCATCTCACATGCGATCAAATTTTAAGTCTTAATTTTGATTTTAATATTCTTATAAAATGTGTTATAGTAAAAAAAAAAAGAGGTAGACGAATACTTTTAGTACATACTAGATTATATTTACTTCAATGCAAATTTATATAAAATGAATTCAACGAGACTCATAAGCAATATAAAAGAAGGTTTAATCACACATTCAATCGAAATCTTGCTTTGGAACAAAATACATATAAACTTAAATTATGGTCACATGTCAAGAATAGTTATGCAACTTTAATTTAAACATAAATGCATTCCCTAAAGTTAAAAAAAAAAAATTGTCTTACGATCATTTTAATTATTCGCATTAAAATTGCGAGGCGTCTATAAAAACTTAAAGTTTAATACTTTTAAAATTGTAAAATTCCATACTCCCAAAGGTAAAACGAATTTCTTGATCTATTCTAGGAATCAGGCTTGATCAGACTCTTTCTGCAGCTTTCATGGGATTAATGGAGTGGTTTCGAGTTGTTCACCATGAAACTGATTGTCCGGATCGTCTTCAACAGTGATGGCGAGAGATTTCTCATTACCACTGGATTCATTGTCCGTGCTTCTGTCTGGTACCCGACCTCGTGACCGGTTACTTTCAATGAAAGTGCGATGGCGATTGCGTTCGTATAAAAACTGAAAAATAAAAAATCTTAATTTTCTTTCAAAATTAGCGTTACGGGTATAGCAATAGAATAGCCAGAAATTTTCTAGTTGAAAGGCGAACAGAAATCATGCATTAAGACACCTGGTGGTTCTCTGGTTTTACGACACAAGAGACATATTTGGCCAAGCTACGCCAAACAAAAGACAAAAATGAGAAGAAAAAAAAAAGGTAGGTAAGGGTAAAAATGAAATGTAGGAAAAATTAGTCGGGTATCTCGGGATTGTGCTGCCGGTACACATTAAAAGATGCGCCACTGAGGAGAGAGACAACCATAAGGAAGGTTGGTCATCATCAATTGCTTCGATTATGCAAAGATCTTATTAGAAGAAAACTCACCAGAAATTGATCTAAAAAAGTAATATTTTACGAGATAAATAATTAGGAAAATCGGCTTAACCTTGATGGAAGAGACATGTCGAAACTTGAAGGGTAAGTAATGTGTATGCAAAGCTTTTGGTGAACCATAAAACCCACAATACTAAGTATTCTTGTCAATAGATTTAAGGTAATAAAGGCCAGTTCTAAAGGCATTTATACCAGATTTATACTAGATTAGGTCATGGGAGGGGTTCGAAGCCCCATAACCATACTTTATTGCCATTGTCACAAATTATTACGCAAGTTATTCAACTAGTTATTGAGCTCAAAATGTGAATCCTTAGAAAACAAGTTTGTTGTCTTAACTTATGTCAAGAAGCCATACGACTAGACAATGAGAAATTTCCAAAAATGTTCAAATTATACAATATTTTTAAGGTAAAATTGGAAACGCATAAAACAAAAATAAGCTTTACACACGAGGGCTGGCTTAAGCGAGGATATTTTCAGGAACGAGATTTAACGTGCACCAGCTCCCGCATACACGATGCCGTTTGATTCGTACTTAACTCGAACTTGGAAACATCCGGTTGCCAGTCCGCGTCTCTACCCACTGGGAATACCGCGTCCCGTACGAAAGAGTCACGAATCAATTTTCAGATCCCTTACTCGAAGTCGAGCTTTTGTTTGCATGTTAAGAGCTTTATCCGATGATTTTTTAGATAATGTGAACATACTAGTGATTTCAACTTACCCAAACGGCAGAACCCACGAGGGACAATGATGAAACTGCCATGCCAATAGCAGCGGTCGTCAAAGAGCTCTCGGCTGAGCCACTAGTGGATTTTTCGTAAAGACTGTTCGCGATAAGTATAGTTCCAGCACCTGACACTAAGGTACAGATTGTGGTAACATCTCTACGGAACGGTAAATTCCTAAGTGCTATAAACTGGAAAGAAAAAATAATTCTATTCGGTGTTATCTTTAGAAAACGCCAAGTACCAGTACTTTTAAATAAATAGCGCTTCCTAAAAGCAAACCTCACGTTGATTTGGGAGTTTTATGGCGAAAGGGCCCTGTTTGTCCACGCTTCTCTAGACAAGACAGACAAAGCAAACCTCGGGCAGATGCTACCCTAACCCGCTTTATTTATTTTTAATTTCAAACAAATTTGCCCTTGTGCATTGGAATTCATCAAGTCCACTATACAAGTATCCTAATACTTATGTAACATGTGAGAAATAACTGTATTACGAACACATTCATGCATTGTTTCATACCAGTTTACAGAACGCGACGAAAGCCTCTAACACAACGAAGGAGAATGATATTGGGGTTCGCTGTTAAGAGGGTTTAAAAACCTCCATTTTTTAGTACAAAGTAGGATCCAAACCCATCAGGAATCCTGCGATACTTATCTATATTCTGGGGATGCCGTATATAAACAAATTATTCATGAAACATTAATATTTCATAAAATAGTCGTGTCAATATAAAGCCACGTCCACGAAATAGTTAGATTTATAAAACGCATTTACAAATACGAAATTTACGATATCGAATAATCGAAAAATTATTCTCCGAATGGACTATCTAACAGTTGATCCTACATGCTCCAACGCAAATTTATTGTCAATTAATATCAATCTATATTTTGAATCACTCGAAAATTTAATTAATCCTTCTGGTGTCGATCCTCATTGAAACCACTTGAGGCAAAATAACGATATACATTAAAAATAATTCTATTAAGTTAAGATTTGCACGTTAAACACTCAAAAACCCTTACCGTTTGACAGCCAGACGCAATTCCCATCATTGCTGCCATCTGAAAAAATATATTAATTTTTATAAGAAAAAAGACAGAAAATACATTAAAGTAAATAAGTCGAGACTTGATCACGTAATTACCTTTTTATAAATCTCACGTCACCTTACGCACAGCTGCAATCGGACTAAGAAAACCTAAATGCGAAGTACAGAAGTTTTCACTCTACTTCTTTTATATTAAGGTAGTTATGAGCATGGGTATAAATCCGCAAATTTACATATGGGTGGGGTAGGTAGTTTTTAACGTTGCACTGAAGAAACACAACGGGCGGTGCAGGATGTATCAAGAAGGATAGATATAAGGACTCGTAATTTTGAATCACGGTCAAATAACGAGAACTACCCATGAGGTTGCACCCCACTCTTCAAACTTCCACACCAGGTCAACCTGAGGACATTCGAGGTAACGACAGATTTAGATATCATGTATACGACTCTGGCTGGACCGAGTTTCGAACTCGCAACTCTCCGGCTGCTAATCCGTTACTCTGACGGATTAGCAACAGGAGGTTTGAGAGTGTGAATCCAACCCAACACCGTCGTGTACAAAGGGAGCTGGTGCACGTTTAATCTCCTGTGGCCTCAAATGTCCTCACATTGGTGTGGTGTGGAAATTTGGAGAGTGGGGTGCCAGCTCAGATGTTGCCTCGTCATCTGACCGTGGTCCAAATTACATGGTGTTGTGAGGACATTTGAGGACACGACGGTTTTAACGTTCAGCAAACCCTTTTGTACACGATGGTTTTTGGTTGGTTTCAATCTTGCAACCCTCCGTTTGCTAGATCCGGTTGCAACCAACCGGGGTACCGCGGCCTCTCAACTCCAAACCGAAAGATTGGAGAACGCGTCCTAATTTAACCACTGTCAGGAATTTGATCAACGTCGCTCTATAAACCACTGTCAGATGGCGAGGTTAACATATGAGCCGGCACCCACTCTCCTAACTTCCACACCACACCAATGTGAGTACATTTGAGGCTACATTTATCGTGCACCAACCCCCACGTACACGACGGTCTTTGGAACGAGTTTCGAACTCGCAACACTGCGGTTGCTTATCCGCTACACTTCCAATCGGGATACCGCTGCTGCGAATTAGAAAGAAGGTAACGTCGTTCTAGAACACAATGAGCTATTGTCGACCCGCTGCTGCGAAGATAAAAATACGATTACTGATGGTTGGTTGTTTGGTTAGGTTTATTTAGTTGGTTTAATTTACGTTGCAGTGGTAGATAGGTAAAGTCAAATAGGAGCAACTCAACGGGCTATTGTCGACGGTCCGAGATGAGTTCCGAAGAGAAATATCAAAGGACGCCTTGTAATTTTGACCATGGTCAGATGACGAGACGTCACCTGAGCTATGTTGGAATGCAGGAACACAACTTGTTTGTTTGCGTTTTACGGTGCATGGGGTCCAGGTAGGTAGTTAATTTACGTCTCACTGGAGGAGCACAACGGGCAATTGTAACGGTCCGGTATCAACTACTATCAAAATTCGAGGACAGCACCTTGTAATTTTGAGCTACGCTCAGATGGCGACGTCAACACGTGAGCTGGTAGCCCTCTCTCCAAACTTCCACTAAACGGAAACGTGAAAACATTTTAGACCACGACAGGTTTAACGTACACCAGCCCCCGTGTACACGATGGTGTGGAAGTTTGGAGAGTGGGGTGCCAGCTCAGGTGTTACCTCATCTGACAGTGAATGAAAATTACGTGGTGTCCTCCGACCTTTCTCTTTGGGATTGTTCCCGGACCGTCTTCAATAGCCCCTTGTGTTGCTCTAGTACGTTAATTACCATTACCGATGCCTTCCAGACCTTTATATTCAACAATACATTTTGGATTATTTTGTCATAGTACCAAATTTGTACTGCAATTTATATTACAAGAGTTAACAAATTTTTATTAAAAAGTTCAAAGTACTGTTTACCTTTTTTTAACTATGGACACAATGAGTCATTCCAAATCAACACGCAATCCACAACTCGAACCAGATTTTTTTTATAACGGCTAATTTGTTGTCCAGCTGTATAAGAAATTCTGCAAATTTTTATACTCTATATATAACTTGCATGTTTTTATATATATTAAATTTGAGTTTTAAAAATTGTGCAAGTGTTCATGATTTTAGTCTCACTAAATCTCCTGTACCACTGGACTTAATTGTCCAATCATGCTGAATGAGATCTTATTTTATAGAAAATGTACCTTTGAAATTACAAGCATGTCCTCTTCAATTTCAAGATCATTAAATTTGACCTTTGATCTATCATTACAAAAAACTTCCATTTTTTTCTAAAAAACTTACAGGTACACGATCTTCGCTTTCTAAGTTTCATAGTGGGACATGTACGAGTTAAGGAATATTCGAAATAAATAGAAGCGCGCGCGAAATCAGTACCCTTAAACACATGCATCTTTTGACCTGTTTGTCTAATCGAGATATCTTATTTTATAAAAAAGAATAGCCTTTGAAGGTATATTACACGATATTATGAGTGACCCAAGTACTAAAATGAAACTTTTTCGTGCGGTTTGACATAGAATGGCCTATATACCAAATTACGTTTCTTTGTTTTAGAGTTAATAACAAAATTCATAATTTTTGGGCCTAATTAATATTTGATGATTTCTCTCAATCTGTTGAGCATTGCTCTTGAAGGATTCTCAAATTTGTTCTCCCCTCAGGCAACGGGCTAGTTATTTTCAATTAATTTTCACAGGAAATTAAGTGTTAATTCAATGTTAAAAATCCAATATTTTATTGAAACCTTCATATAGATATAAGAGTAACGATGACTGGACATGAGGATGGACAAATAATCTAACATGGACATTGTCAGAATAAAGCTCCAATGTACGAAGTTTAAAAATTTACACCCCCATTTTATCCCTTTGTAAAAACTTAAATGTTACGCTCTGTATAAATAAAAATGGACTGTTTGTACATTGAACATTTTCACCTCATTCCAAGTTATCCGTTTAGTGCCATTCAAATGCAAAACCAGTGGTTTCCACGTTTGGTATTCTTTATTCTGTGCCCACTCCATGTCCGAATAAATGGCTATGTTTATAAAATTTGCAGAGAAGTTTATTGTGTTTGTCTCTACCTTCGTGTTTATGCTGGCATCATAAAATTTATTCCAATTTAATTACATAAAATATTAAACATTTAATAAATTATATTAGTTTTCTTTGCCTATAATTTTAGGTGTTTCAAACTTTAAACAGTTGAAAACTCATATCTAAATCAACCGAAATTTTGAAGATGGGATGTAAATTTAGTTTTGAGATTATTGCGATCGTTTCACCAGTAGCCTTAAAAGCAATTATCTTCACAGAATTTAAACCAATACTTTATTTTGAGCTTTTTCTTTGCGAAAGAATTTTTGAAAAATTCTTTACATTAAGTCTTATTTAACTTCTGGAGGTAAACTTAAAATACATTAGTCTTCCAAATTTGTAGTCCAAAACGTAATGATTTGCATACAAAGATCTGGTTTACTTATTAAATTCCCAAAACGACATAAAATCTTACCTCATTTTAAGTAAGCGTTTTAACGTATTTTGAGGATTATAAAGAAATAATTTTTTGTACCTTAAAGTAAAATTCTTTGAAAATCCCTAAAGCATAAAAGAATGAAATTTGTTCAATTCGAATAAATAACTGGTGCCAACAACGAAATCTAGTTTTTAACTATCTCATATCCGGTATAATTTTAAATCTTAATATACCTATGAAATTTATGAAATTAAAAATGAGGTGGACACACAAGTACATTTATGACCCACTGTAGATTAAAATGTGCATTTAATAAAATATAGTGAAATTAAGTCAGCGAGACATAAGCAATTGAAGAAAGGTTTAATCACACATACAATGGAATTAAAATCTTGCTTTAGCAAAAAATTAATACATAGAAACTTAAATTACGAAGTCCCTCAAATGCTCTCATAAATCGCATGCCAAGAATAGTTAAACAATATTTGTTCAAATTTAAATGCATTAACTAGAGTTAAAAATTGATTCGCGTTCATTTTAGTTATTCCCATTATAAAAGGTTATGAAACACTAAAAAATAAATTTAATACTTTAAAATTGAATGATTCCAGTATCCTAAAGATAACACGAATCTCCTCATCTATTTCTGATGCGAAGACATCTGAATAAGGCCTGAACAGAAACTTTTTTTGCGGCTTTCAATCGATTTTTTTTGGAGTGGTTTTGAGTTGAACCCTTCTTCGAACTTCATCTGAGTTGGAGACTTCCTCTGGCTCATCTTCAAGAGTGGTGTCGACGCCTGGGGTGGCTTTATTCAGGCGGTCGACGTCTTCCACGGTGGCTTCGGATATTTCGTCCGAGCTTCTGCTGACGATGACGTATGGTACATTCCGTCGTGACTTCCTACGTTCCATGAAAGTACGATGTCGACTGCGTTCGTATGCAAACTGAAAGGTTAAAAGTTTCAATTTTCTTTTCAACATTAGCGTTACGAATATACCAGTAGAATAGCCATTATGTCCTAGTTGAAAGTCGAACAGAAATCAAGAATTAACACTTCTGGTGGTTGTTTTCGAGTTTTACGACACAAGCACTATATTTGACCAAGCTGCGCCAATAAGAAGGCAGATAAGAAAGTGAGGGAAGGAAAAAAAAAAAAAAGGTAGTTAAAATGAAAGGGAGGAAAGATCATTCGGGTACCTCGTGATTGTGCTCGTACACACCAAAAGATGTGCCCCTGACGAGGGACACAATCATAAGGAAGGTTCGCCAATCAGCAACAGATCAGATCTTGACAAACGAGAACTCGTCTATCAAGGGCAAGCCAATTATGCTAATTACGATAAACTCGTCGAAATAACTTAGAGGGTTAAGTAAGGTTTGTATACATGGCTGTTGTAGACCATACATTACCAAGTATTCCTATGAACAGATTGAGGGAACAAAGATACATTTTACAGACATTTGTACTGAAATATTAATCATGGGAGGGGTTCGAAGCCCTATAACCACACTTTACTACCTTTGAGGTAATTTTGTCACCAATTATTAAGCAAGTTAATCAATTAGAGTTAGATCTCAAAATGTGAATCCTCAGTAAATATAAGTTACGACACAAGTTAAGTTTGTTGTTTTAAGGTACGAGACTATATACGGAGAAACTTACAAAAAAAATGTTCAAATTATATTTTTAAAGTAAAACTGAAACACACGAAACAAACATAAGCATTCAACATGAGAGCCTGAGTGGCTTACGCGAGGATATTTGTAGGTACGACAGATTTAACTCCATATATCCAGCTCCCTCATACACAGTGTTTCAACAGTCTCGAGCTTGCAAACCTCCGGTTACTAATCTACGTATCTACCCACTGGGTTACCGCGGTCCATACGATCCAAAAATTACTATCAATCTAATCTATCAATCAAAAATTTCCATAAATCAATTAGTTCCTATATACTTTCGTCGAAATCGCGCTCTTTTGTTTGCATGTTAAGAGCTCTAAGATGATTTTTAGATAATGTGAAAATATTGGTAATTTCAAAACCACTTACCCAAGCGGCAGAACCCACGAGGGACAATGTTGAAACTGCCATGCCTATAGCAGCGGTCGTCAAAGAACTCTCGGCCGAGCCATTAGTGGATTTTTCATAAAGGCTGTTTGCTGTAAATAGTGTTCCAGCACCTGACATTAAGGTACAGATTGTGGCAACATGTTTACGGAACGGGAACTCTTCAATTACATGAACCTGGAAGTTAACAATATATACCTAGTATTAGCCTTCGGAAAACGCCAAGTACCAGTACTTTTAAGACGAAAATATTGCTTTCTAGAAGCAAACCCAATGTTGGTTACGGGTTTTATGGCACAAGGGCCATATATGGCTACGTTGCGTCAGACACTAAACATACAATTTCAAGTAATACACACAAAACAAACCTCAGATGCTAGCCAACCCGTTCTATTTATTTTTAATTTCAAACAAATTTACCTTGTGCATCCGAATTCAACAAGTCCAATATAGAAGTATTTAAATATCTAGGTAGAAAATGTAAAATCGTTGTATAATGAAGAACTCTTTCATGCATAGTTTGATACACATCTACAGAACGCGACGAAAGCCTCCTCTAACCTACCAAGGCGGAAGGTAGTAGGGTTTGCTGGTTAAGATCAGGCTTTAAATCCATCCTCTATTTTTAATATGAAATAAGATTCTTATCTATCAGGAATACTGCGATATTGAACTATATACTGCTAACTCCGTAAACCGATTAAAAATGTAAACAATTATTTCCTGAATAAAGTCATCAAGTGTCATAAAGCGACGTTGACGAAAAAGCAGTCAACTTTTTAATAAAGTGCATTTAAAAAATACGAAAGTTGCGATATCGAATAATCGGGAAATTATTTTCTGAATGAAATGTCCAACAGTTGATCTTGCAAACAATTACAACGCAAATTTATTATCAATTTACATCGATCTATATTTTGAATTACTCGAAATAATTAACCCTCCTAGTTGCTGCCTCGACGAGATATATCGTCGATACCATTAGAAGGGTTAAAGCAAAATATCGAAATACATTGAAAACGATTCAGTAAGCCAAGTTTAGATTTACAGGTTAAACACTCAAAAAACATTACCAAATGATGACCGTCCATTGGCAGTAGTGTACCAACAATCTGAAGAAAAAAACATTTTATTATTCTAAGAAAAAGACAGAAAAAAATTAAAGAAAAAATTTAGTAAAGGAAAAAGTTGAAATTTGATCGTGTAATTACCACTTTAGAAATCTTGACAGCTCCGACCAAACTAAGAAAACCTAAAAGCAAAGTACAAACGTTTTCACTCTACTTTTATATTAAGGTAATCTCTATGAGCATGCTCATGAAAACGAAATTTACTTACGGTTGGGGTAGTTTATTAACGTAGCTAAGTAGGCAGTTAATTAACGTAACACACGTGCAATTAGCGACGGTTCTTTATGGATCCCGTAGGGGGGGGGGTATTTCAATTAACGTCACACTGGAGCAACACAATGGGCTATTGGTGACGGTCCGGGATCAATCCCAAAGGGAAAGATCCGAGGACAACACCACGTAATTTTGAACCACGGTCAGATGACGAGGCAACACCTGAGCTGGCACCCCACTCTCCAAACTTCCACACCACGCCAACGTGAGGACATTTGAGGCCACGACAGATTTAACGTGCACCAGCCCCCTTTGTACACGACGGTGTTTGGCTGGATTCGAACCCGCAACCCTTCGGTTGCTAGTCCGTTACTCTTCCAACCGGGCCACCGCAGCCCTGGATCCCGTAGAGAAAGATCCAAGGAAAACTCGAAATTTTGGACAACGGTCAGATGTTTATTAACGTGGCATTGTAGCAAAACATCTGGCTTTTGACGACGATCCGGGAGCAACCCAAATGGTATTTTAATTAAAGTCACACTGGAGCAACACAATGGGCTATTGGTGACGGTCCGGGATCAATTCCCAAGGGAAAGTTTCGCAGACAATACCACGTAATTTTGAATCACGGTCAGATGAAGAGGCAACACCTGACTGGCACCCGACTCTCCGAACTTCCACAACACGCGGGCTGATGAACGTTAAATTTGTCCTGGCCTCAAATGCCCTCACGTTGGCGTGGTGTGGAAGTTTGGAGAGGGGTGCCAGCTCAGGTGTTGCCTCGTCATCCGACCGTGATTCAGAATTTCGTGGTGCTGTCCTCGGATCTTTGACTTTGGGGGATGATCCCGGACCGTCACCAATAGCACGTCGTTTTGCTCCAGTGCGACGTTAATTACATACCTACCTTCCTATTGGGCTACCGCGGATGCGAAGTGAAAAGTCTGATTACTGATGGTTGGTTGGTTAGGCTTAGTTAGTTGGTTGAATTTGTTGCTGTGGTAGGTGATTCACGTCAAACTGACCCAACGCAACAGGCTATTGGCGACGATGCGGGATCAATTCCGAAAGGAGACCCAAGAACGCCTCGTAAATTTGACCATGTTTAGATCACGAGAACACCTGAGCTACTTTGCAAAGGGGTAACACAACATGATTGTTTGGGTTTTATGGCACATGCGTCTAGATATGTAAGTAGTCAATTTACGTTTCACGGGAGCAACACAATGGGCAAATGTCAACGGTCCTGCATGAACCTCGAAGGGAAAGATCGAGGACGCCTCGTAATTTTGATCGACGGTCAGATGACGAAGTCAGCACATGAGCTGATACCTCACTATCCAAACTTCCACACCACGGCAATGTGAGGACATTTTAGAACACGACAGATTGGACTTACATCAGTCCCCTTGTACACAAGTCTGGTTGGACAGAGTTTTGAACTTGCATGCCTATGATTACCAATCCGTTGCTCTTCCAGCGGCCCCCAGATCTATGTATACAGCAATATATTTCGGATTGTTTTGTCATAGAACCAAAATCTATACTTGAATTGAAATTTACCAGAAAAAGTTTTCAAATTTTACTTAAAAAGATGTATTCATGCATATTAAATCTTATTAGCAATAAATATTATTTTCCTCTAGCTTCCGAGAGATTGAATCAAAGGAATATTACGAAAGAAACAACTTTCGATATAATTCATGAAAAAAAATGAACATTGTCTTACACTATTTTTTCGTTAAATGCAAGATCCACTGAGCAAAAATTCAAAAATAATTTAATCTTAAGTTACCAATAAACTGTTTATTTACCTTTATCTTAACTATGAACACGATGTGTTCTTTAATTTTAAACAAAGACGAATGCGAATTGAATGTACATACGAATTGGAATATGAATAGATTAGGAATTGAGGTAGATGTATCTACGCAACGCTGTGATCAGAAATTTTTCAACGGAAATTTCAACGGATTTGTAGGACGATTCCTACAAATCCAATTGTAATCATCGCTAATCGACTTCCTCACATGGACGCTCTTGGAAGGGCAATTGCAACTCGCATTCTTTCTCCCAGAAACATCCAGGACCTGTAAATGGTTCCTACAGGAGTGGGACCGACTGCCACTAGGAGTCATAAACTGCCTCATTTCCAGCGTGAATTCACGTTGAGTTGTATAATGGTAAGAGGGGCCATACCTTTTTAACCCATTTTTTGTGTCGATATTGTAACCTGTTTAAGACCTTCCTGCGCTGATGCGTCTTAGACACGATCATGCGTGTGTACCATAACTGTTATGTTTATTTTTTCGTATTATTTCAAGCTATGTAAGTAACTAATTTCATTAAAATATGTCCAGTAGTTCTGGAGATATTCGCCCAAAAGTGAAAATTCTTACTTTTGAATACCAGTGTAGATACAAGTGCAACGATGACAGGACGTGTGGTAGGGTCAAAGAATCTACAAATATGGACATTATAAATCGGATTGTTATCCTGACAAAGTTTTAAAATTTTTACAGTAACTCCATTTTATGGCTTTTCTTTTAAAAAAAACTTAAATACGAAATTACATATAAATAAAAATGGACTGTTTGTGTGTACATTGAATATTTTCACATCATTCCGTCATTTATCCGTTGGGGCCATTAAAATGTAAAATCATTGGTTTCCACATTTGGTGTCTGCCCACTCTATAATCGAATGGGTATACTTATGAAATTTTCAAACATAAACTTGTTTCCTTTAATTTTGTGCTTATGCTAGTATCATGAATGCTATTCAACCTAATTTAATAAAACATTTTATGACGGAGTAATGTTAGTGTTCTTCGCCTAAAATTTGCGGCGTTTCATACTTAAAGAGCCGAATACCCATAATTAAATCAACAATAATTTAGCAGCTTTAAAGACAATGTAAATTAAGATTTGCGATTACCGAGATTCTTTTACCAGTACAGCCGGAAAAGCAATTATATTTACAGAATAAAAAACAATACTTTATTTTGAGCTTTTTCTATAGGAAAGAATTTCTGAACAAATGTTTCCATTATTAAGTCTTATAGTATTTAAATTCTGGAGCTAAATTTGAATTACAGTACATATTTTAGTTTACCATGTTTGTAATCCTAAACATAATGATTTGCATACAAAGGTCTGTTTGATGTAGAAGATTCCCAAACGTCTTAAAATCTTACCCGATTTTATGTATCCTATCGTTTTTTTCTGAAGAAATCACATTTTTTAACCATAATCCATTTAACAAAATCCTTTGAAGACCTACTAAAAGAATGAAATTGGATTGGTTTGACCAAATAACTGATGCCAATTATATTTAGATTTTAAGCTATATCGCATGCGATTTAATTTTAAACTCAATTTTAATATATCCTTACAAAATTTATAAAAATAGTAAAAGAAATGAAGTGGACAAAAGTACTTTTGACCCACTGTAGATACTTATTTCAATAAATATTTCACTGAAATGAATTCAACGAGACTCATAAGCAATATAAACAATGTTTAATCACGTACATTCTCAATCGAATCTAAATCTTGTTTTAGAAAAAAATACATTAAAACTTAAATTATGACAGTACAAAGGCTCTCATAAGTGGCATGCCAAGAATAGTTATAAATTTTTTTTGTTCAAATACAAATGCATTCCCTAAAGTTTAAAAATTGCCTCGCGCTCATTTTAGTTATTCACATTATGCGAGGAGGTCATAAAACACTAAAATAAGTTTAATACTTTAAAACTGAATGATTCCAGTATCCCAAAGATGACGCGAATCTCCTGATCTATTTCAAATTGAAGATGGCTGAATCAGGCTTGATCATAAATCCTCGTTTCCGCAATTTTCATTCGATCTTTTGGAGTGGTTTTGAGTTAGACCCTTGTTTGAACTTCACCGGAGTTGGAGACTTCCTCTGGCTCGTCTTCAAGAGTGGTCGATGCTTGGGATGGCTTTAATCTGGCGGACGGCGGCTTCTTGTATGATGGCGGTGGACTTTTTTTCCGAGCTTCTGGCGGCGTATGGTCCTGACCTCCTACCTTCCATGAAAGTACGATAGCGTTTGTGTTCGTATAAAAACTGAAAGAATAAAAGTTTCAATTTTCTTTAAAACATTAACGTTACAAGTACACCAGTAGAATAACCAGAAATGTCCGAGTTAAAAGTCGAACGGAAATCAAACATTAATACTCCTGGTAGTTGTTTTAGGGTTTTACAAAACAAGCACCATAATTGGCCAAGCTGCGCCAAACAGAAGGCAGATAAGAAAATGAAGGAAAAAGGTAGTTAAGGGAAAAAAATTAAAGGGAGGAAAGATCAATCGGGTACCTTGGGATTATGCTGCCCGTACACACCAAAAGATGTGGTTGTGTCCCTCCTCAGGGGCACAACCACAAGGAAGGTTCGCCATTTAGCAACTGATCAGATCTTGACAAAAGAGAACTATCCATCAAGGTCAAGCCAATTTTGCTATTGACGAGATATCTCGTCTAAACTCAAATTAAGTAAGGCACATTTTACAGGTATTCATACTAAATTATTAGGTCACGTTAGGGTTCGAAGCCCTATAACCAAACTTTACTGCCATTGAGGTAATTTTGTCACCAATTATTAAGCAAGTTAATCAATTAGAGTTAGAGCTCAAAATGTGAATCCTCTGTAAATATAAGTTACGTCACAAGTTAAGTTTGCTGTTTTAAGATATACGACTATAAACGGAGAAACTTACAAAAAATGTTCAAATTAAAGTTATACTTTAAAAATATAGTATAAACACACGAAAAGAAATAGCACTAAACATGCGAGCCCGAGCTGGCTTAGGCGAGGATATTTGTAGGTACGACAGATTTAACTCGATAAATCCAGTTCCCGCATATATGACGGTGTTTGAACCGAGTCTCGAACTTGCAAACCTCCGGTTACTAATCCACTTATCTACCCACTGGGCTAACGCGGTCCATACGATCTTAAAATTATTCAATCAATAAAAAATTTCCATAACTCAATTAGTTCCCAGATCCTTTCGCCGAAGTCGTGCTGTTTTGTTTGAATGTTAAGAGATCTATAGTTCAAACTGACCAATCTATTTTTCAAAACTTACCCAAGCGGCAGAACCCACGAGGGACAATGATGAAACTGCCATGCCTATAGCAGCGGTCGTCAAAGAACTCTCGGCCGAGCCATTAGTGGACATTTCGTAAAGATATTTCCCGGCAAATAGTGTTCCAGCACCTGCCACTACGAAACAAAGTGTGGCAATACGTTTACGGAACGGGTACAACTCAATTGCATTAACCTGGAAATTAACAAAGAGATTCTATACCAAGTGCTATCCCTTAGAAAACACAAAGTACTAGTACTTTTATGACGAAAATGTTTCAGGAAAGTTTCTAGGAGCAAACCCAAAATTGGTTTGGGAGATTTATGGCGCAAGGGTCATATTTGGTAACCAGAAAGACACAAGACATAACTTCAAGTAATAGACACAAATCAAACCTTAGATGCTAGCCCAACCTGTTTTATTTATTTTTTACTTTAAAAAAAAATTTACCCTTGTGCATCCGAAGTCCACTACAAAAGTATCCAAATACCTAGGTGAAAATGTGAAATCACTGTATAATGAATAACTCTTTCATGCAGTTTGATATACATTGTAGTGATTCTCTGGGTAGCGTGGTAGATTCAAATCTACAGAGAACAGTCTGGCTTAAATAACAAACGATAATTTTATTTAAAACAATTTCTTGACTATATTAGAATCTATTTACACGACACTTTCACGAATTTCTATGCCTCTGCTAACTGGATGCGACAGGGTGTCGAAATCTCAGGACGTACGAAAGTCTCTGAGTTGGAGAAAGGTATCTCAACAGTCTCTAGATGAAACTCTACTCGTCGGGTGACGATTTCACAAGATCAGCACTGGATCCTCACTGGACGACGGGACAAGGCAGGTTCACTGCCGGACGAGAAGTCGGTACCGAACTCTCCGCAGGTCGTCGGTTCGGCACAATCAGGGATCGGCTCCACTGGGGTCGTCGGGTCAGTACAAGACAGCACGGCTCCGCTGGGTTCGTCGGATCGGCACAAGACAGGCACGGCTCCGCTGGGGTCGCTGGTTCAAGTCTCGAACGAGAAATAAGCAGGAACTCGAGATAGGCAGCCTACGCCAGGCTACAAGAACGCGTCCTCTCAGGGTGAGAGAACCGTCTTCCAAATTATTAAGAGCTCCTTAATGGGGTTGACCGCTCAAAGGGTCACTGAGCTAAGACGCTAGCTCGGGAAACAAACAAGACTCGAGATGGGCAGCCTACGCCGGCTACAAGAACGCGTCCTCTCAGGTTGAGAGAACCGTCTTCAAAAAATATATTTTCTCCCTAAGGAGTGACCGCTCAAAGGGTCGCTGAGTTAAGCTGATCGATCGAGATCACAAGCAAGAACTGACGATTCGACTCCCTGCTTTTCCTTTTGAAACCTCCCAGCCTTTGTTCGCTGGTGGTTCTCGATTCGTTCGTTCTTGATTGGTTCTTACTTTTAATTGGTTCGTTTTTACTTTGCTCATTTTTGAGGTTGCTGATTCGGTAGAGACTCTCTGACGTAAAATGGGATCAGCTACTTAGCGCAGGTGGCTTGATTACCTAGCAGGTGGACTTAATCACCTGGCAGGTGCACTCCTAAACACCTGGGCTCTTTCCGGAACGAATCCCCTTTTGTCCTCTTCGATCCAAGTCCCGACCGTCTGGCGCCAGAGAGATGGAAATGTATTGTCCGGCTCTTTTACGACCTGTCGGCGAGTTTGCCTTTGGGAGGGATAATTGAAGGGTCCATCAATGAATCCTCACAACATCTACAGAACGCGACGAAAGCCTCCTCTAACCTATCAAGGCGGAAGGTAATGGGGTTTGCTGTTAAGATCAGGCTTTAAAACCATCCTCTATTTTTAATATGAAATAAGATTCTTATCTATCAGGAATCCTGCGATATTGAACTAGATTCGGCTAATGCCGTAAACCAATTATTCATGAAATAATTGTTTACATTTTATAAAGTAATCATGTGTTATAATAAAGCCACGTCCACGAGAAAGCAGTCAAAACTTTTTAAAACACATTTTAAAAATACGAAAGTTGCGATATCGAATAATCGGGAAATTATTTTCTAAACGAAATGTCCAGCAGTTGATCTTGCAAACAATTAAAACGCAAATTTATCATCAATTAACATCGACCTATATTTTAAATTACTCGAAACAAAATTAACCCTACTAGTTGCTGCCTCGGCGAGATATATCGTCGAACCCATTAGAAGTGTTAAAGCAAAATATCGAAATGTATTAAAAATAATTCTAGTAAGCTAAGTTTAGATTTACAGGTTAAACACTCAAAAAAAACATTACCAATTGAATGCCAGAGACGGCTCCTGCTGATCCTAACATCTGTAGAAAAAAATATTTGATTATTCTAAGAAATAGACAGAAAAAAGTCGAGACCGTGTAATTACCGTTTTATAAATCTTCACAAGTCCTCGTGCACAGCTCCAATCAAAAAATAAGAAAACCTAAAAGCAAAGTACAAACTTTTTTACTCTACTTTTAAATTAAGGTAATCTCTATGAGCATGCTCATGAAAACGAAATTTACTTACGGTTGGGTAAGGTACTTTATTAACGTGGCTAAGTGGGTAGTTAATCAACGTCGCACTGGAGTATCACAACGGGCAATTAACGACAGTCCTTTATGGATCTCGAAGGGGAAGATCCAAGGACAAATCCAAATTATTTTTTTTTGGTGGGGGGTAGTAGTATGCAGTGGTCTACGGGAGGCGGAAGTGACGTCATCAAAAGGGGCGGGGCCAAGTGACGTCACAGCGTGACGTCATCAAAAGGGAAGTGACGTATCGACATGGTGTTTTGTAGGGGTCCTGCTGCCAGGGGGGGTGACCACGTGACGTAACACTGGCAGGTGTCATCGTAACCAGCAGGTGTCACGTGTTGAAGACGTGATCCGAAAGGGGGGTGTAATCACGTGACGTAATTGCCAGGTGCGCCATTGTAGCGATCAGGTGTCATCGTAAACAGCAGGTGTCACGTGTCGGAGACGTGATCCGAAAGGGGGGTGACCACGTGAAGTAATTGGCAGGTGTGCCATTATAGCCAGAAGGTGTCATCTTAAAGACGTGATCCGAAAGAGGGAGTGTGATCACGTGACGTAATTGCCAGGTGCGCCATTGTAGCGATCAGGTGTCATCGTAAACAGCAGGTGTCACGTGTCGGAGACGTCATCCGAAAGGGGGGTGACCACGTGAAGTAATTGGCAGGTGTGCCATTGTAGCCAGAAGGTGTCATCTTAACTGGCAGGTGTCATTGTGAGCGTCATGTGGTGAATATGTCCGAACATGAATGTGAGTGGTAGGCTGATGCAAATCATACCGGTTGCTATTGGTTGAAGACACCAGGTAGGAGGGATATTTCTTAGTATCACGTGATTATTCAAAATTCTCTGATTGGTGGATTAGCAGGTAGGAGGGATTTGCTACCTGAGAACGGACTTGAGTTTTTTTGTTGCTACGTATCCTTAACATTCCTGTGAACCTGTAAGGAGTGGTCTCCGTTTCTTGTCCAGAGAACACTTCAATTTCTTCCTGTGTCTTGTTACATTTTCTTTTTTTGCATACTAACATGGAACGCTCTAACCAGCAAAAACGTGAGTTGGACTCTACCTCAGATATGGTAAGTGCGCTTTTTTTTAAACATTATTGTAATTATTGTAATTATTGTACAATTTAATTTCGTGAAATATTGTGTAAAGTAACAAATGTATACCGTGCGTTGTAGACTTAGATAGTACGCTTATGTTTCTCTCTTATGTGTAACCTTTAGAAACATGGCATTATTAATTTTGAAACACTATTTTAAAAAAATACTATTGCAATTATTGTACAATTTAATTTCGTGAATATTGTGTAACGTAATGTAACAAATGTATACCGTGCGTTGTAGACTTAGATAGTAGGCTTATGTTTCTCTCTTATCTATAACCTTAAGAAAAAATAGCTATTATTTTTTTGAAAACACTATTTTTATTTCGCTATTCATTTGCTATTCAAGGTATTGTTTGAAGACCCAGACATGCCCATGAGAGATTCTGATGATGAAGTAAGTCTTTACACCATCATCTTTTTTCATTTCTGTGATTTATAACCTAAAAGCAAGAGTATTTTAATAGAACTGAGACAAGTAGTTATTTTATTCTTAATATTTTCTTGTTATCTTTAGATTATTGATGAAATGTGTCAAAGTTTTTTAGAAGCAGATGATAATGTAAGATTTTTTTCCTATTGCATTAACTTTTCTATAGAACTAGAAGTGTTTTAAAATATATAATAGTTTTCTAAATAACAATAATTTATATCTAGATTATCGATGAATGTTCGCAGTTGTTTCTAGAAAACCCTATGCCACTTCCATTATATTATCAAGTGGGTTCGGGATTTGAGGTAATATGTTTACTTTAGTAGTAGTAGCAGTAGAGTATTGCACTTTTTATTTTTTATTTTCTTTTTCTAAATATCCCTTTTCTTTAAATTTAGAACTCTGTTCAAGCTTCAGTACAGGGTACATTGAATGTCGATCGTGTTGATGAGGCTCACAGTGTAAGTTCAGCTTCATTGTCCTTAAGAAATGATCCAATAATCTTTTCTATTAATTATTAGAGATATATTCTTATTTGTAAACAACATTTTTTTTTAGCTCAAATAATAATGTTGTAATTTAAAAATTATTTCTTTTTGTCTCCTAAATGCAAAAGAAAATATAAGTTTTGAGATGTCTTGTAAATGTTATTCCCTCAAATACTTAATATTTTTTTTTATTTCAGCTTGAAAATGCTATTGTGATTGTGGAGAAAGCTCGGCGTAGAAACATCAAATACAAAGCTGAGGAAATTAGATACACCGCACGTGTTGAAGCCGAACTCCTTCCTCAGAGTACACGTGGTGTGTCAGCATCCACCGTAGTGGATAGTGTTAGAGAAATATTCAGAATACTAATCCGCCGGACTACCGAAGCTTTAGGTCCCTCTGACCTCATCAGATTTTGCATCCTGGCTGAAGGTCTTGATAAGCCAATATCAACAACCCTGATGGAAGTTTCTTCAGTTACGGTCGAGAAATTATTGGCCTGTATTATGAAAGTCCTTCAGTCTAAGGATGAAATTCGATTGGATGCTTCATTTTCAGTTGATGTGTTAACCATTCAACGACCAGTTGGGGCTGGCAATAACAGAAAGGTTATCAACATATCTATGGATAGACTTCGCAAGAGGTCGATATTTGCCGTGCCTAGTGACGACGAGGGACTTTGTTGTGCAAAAGCGATTGTTTACGCCCTAGCTTATTTGGATGATGATAGGCCGACCCTTAATGCCATACGGGATAGAAGGCGCCCTGCTCTTATCAATAAAGCCAGAGACTTGCATGAAGGTGCAGGTGTACCACTAGGCCCCTGTACATTACACGAGGTAAAGCAATTTGAAGACTACCTCAATGCTCAGATTGTTGTCTTCTCATCAGATAATATGAATAGAGTGAGTATATATATTTTATATATATATATATATATATATTAAATTGCTGTTTCCTTTTATTTTATCTATAGATTTTTAAAAATGTGTTTTTATTTTCTTAAATGTAAATGAGAGTTTTTTACTATTTTGGTTTAGGTTTCTTACAAAGGCGCTGCCAAGCCCAATTGCTGTTTCTTTTATTTTATCTATAGATTTTTTAAAAAAATGTGTTTTTATTTCTTAAATGTAAAATGAGAGTTTTTTTTTTACTATTTTGGTTTAGGTTGCTTACAAAGGCGCTGCCAGGCCCCGTCGGGTAAATTTGTGGCTTCATAACTCGCATTATGATGTCATAAAATCCATCAAAGGGTTTTACGGCAGCTCAAACTACTGCGTAGAGTGTGAGAAGCCTTTTCAGAATATTGAGGACCACTACTGCGCTGAAGCCTGCCAGGTGTGCCATCGCCTTAATTGTGTAAGGGGTGTTACAATACGGTGTGTCAATTGCTATCGGTTGTGCAGATCGGAAGATTGTTTTAACGCACATAAGGCATGCACCGGTAATCAGCAGCAATCGTTCTGTGATCGGGTTAGTTTTTTTTTATTTTGTTGTTAAGTAGACTACATTTTTTTCATTATAATTTTATTTTGTTTATGTGATTTTTTTGTTTTAATTTAGGTTTATCAATGCAGGGAGTGTTGCATGGTAATACGTAAACGGGACTGTCCTCGTGATGCACACCGTTGCGGGTACACCAAGTGTCCATCGTGTGAGTCGTTTGTCCTGGCAGACCAGCACCTCTGTTTTTTGAAACGTGTGCCCCCGAAGAATCCCTCCGAAAAGCTCATCTTTTTTGACTTTGAGACCGATCAGTCTTCCGGGGAACACATTGTCAATTTTTCAGTTGCGCAATATATCAACGGTGTGGAGAAGGTTTTTCCAGGATATTCAGCTCTGCAAGATTTTTGTGCCTGGCTGTTTTCACCTCAGCACAAAGGCTACACTGTGATTGCCCACAATATGAAAGGGTAAACGTTCAAAAACTATTTTGTATCTACTTGATGCAGAAAAAAGTTTTACCCCAAAATTCTTGTTATCCGTAAATGCTTTGTAACATTTTCTTTTTCTTGCAGATTTGATGGACAATTTCTCATGGCATACATATTGGAACAGGGATGTACGCCTGAAGTGATCCCGAATGGATCCTTGATCATGTCTATACGACACACAAATCTTGGAATTCGGGTCATTGACTCCTTGAACTTTTTGCCTATGTCCTTGGCCAAGCTACCAGCAAGTTTTGGCCTCACAGAGTTGATGAAGGGATTTTTCCCCCATCTATTTAACACTCGCAGCAACCAAAATTATGTTGGCAAAATGCCTGAGAGCCACTTTTTTGCCCCCGATTCCATGACATCCTCTAGTCGAGCTGCATTTTTCATTTGGTATGAGGAGCATAAAGAACGAACATTTAATTTTAAGGAGGAAATGCTCGCATATTGCAGGTACATAGAAGGCTTATTTTTGACATCAGATCTGTTAATATATAAATGTATGTGTGTATATTTCTTTTTTATGCATTTTGTGTATACCGTTTTTTTTTTATTCACAGATCTGATGTCGATATTCTTCGTCGCTGTTGCTTGGATTTTCGGAACCAGTTTTTGGACATATCAGGCGTGGATCCATTCCAGTAATTTTTTTTCTGTACAATTTTTAAAATTTAGTAACACTTTTTGTTTTAGATTTACAATTTCCTTTTTTTTTGTATTTCCAGGTATGTTACCATAGCATCAGCATGCATGGCAGCTTACAGGAGTGGACATATTATCCCAGAAACCATAGCAATGGTGCCAATTCAAGGATATGTAAATGGGACAAATTACAGCCATGACTCGATACGTTGGCTCGACTTTGTGTCTTCAACCGAGGATATCCCAATTCGCCATGCACTTAACGACGCGGGGGAGCACAAGATAGCTGGTATATCTGTCGATGGATTTTGCATTACCACCAACACTGTATATCAGTATCAGGTAAATATAAATAATGCATTTAAATGCATAAGAATCTTTTATTTAACACAAGTTTTAATATTTCCTGCAATATCAATTTCAAATATTTTTTTATTATAAGGCTGTTTTTTTTCCATGGGTGTAGTAGTTGCTACAGTATCAATTTCATATATTTTTTAATTATAGGGCTGTTTTTTCCATGGGTGTAGTACTTGCTACAGTAGCGAAGCAATACATCCTTTTAAAGGAATCCCCATGGGACAACTAAAAGAAAAAACCAATGCACGGTCTGAGCAGCTGCGTTCTCTGGGGTACAATCTTGTTGAAATATGGGAACATGATTTTATTCGACAGAAGGAAGAAGATCCAGCCCTTAAACGCTTTTTGCAGCAACATGAACTGTCCAGTAGATTGGATCCTCGTGATTCTTTCTTCGGTGGCCGTACCAATGCTGTGAAGTTGCATCACGAAGGTGATGCAAAATACGTAGATTTCACTTCGTTATATCCATGGGTAAAGCTTATTTTATAAAGCATCATTATCTTTTGTTATATAGGTCAAAATAAATTTTGTCAGTGATTTTTTTTTTATTGTAGGTGAACAAGTACTGCATGTACCCCGTCGGCCACCCCAAAATTATAACAGACAATTTTGGGGACATTGAAAACTATTTCGGATTTATCCGATGTAAAGTCATCCCTCCACGTGGCCTTTACTTGCCTGTGCTCCCGTACAGATGCCACAACAAGCTGATGTTTCCGCTTTGCGCTGCCTGTGCTCTTCAAATGGAACAGGGAGTCTGTTTACACTCAGATGAAGAGAGAGCATTTGTTGGGACATGGGTGAGTGAGGAAGTGAAACTTGTTAAAAAGAAAGGTTACATCATCCCTCGTGTAAGTCAGATTCTCAGATTTTTTCAAGCAGAACAATATATATATTTATATATATATATATATATATTTAATGCATACTTTTTGTTTAGATCTATGAAGTGTATCATTTCGACCACTCGTCTGACTCCCTGTTTCGATCATACATCGATTTATTTTTAAAGATCAAACAGGAGAGTAGTGGTTGGCCCACTGAGTGTGTGACTGAAGAAAAAAAAATTAACTACATAAGGCAATATCAGGAGCGAGAAGGGGTGAAGCTAGAGGCTGGAAAAATTGAAAAAAACCCTGGACGTCGTCAAGTGGCGAAGCTTGCTCTGAATAGTTTCTGGGGAAGGTAAATGCTTCGAAAAAAAGAAAGAAAAAAAAGTGTACTAACTGAAATATTATTTTTCTTTATAACTTATTTTTTTCTTTTTTTCAGATGGGGCATGAAAACTAATAAAGGGCAACTGACGTATGTCAACTCAGTGTCCGATTTCAATAAGATGCTTGTCGACCCAACAAAAAAAGTAATTATTATTATTATTAGTAGTAGTAGTAGCAGTAGTAATGTGTGTGTATGTTGATACATGTGTGTTAACATATTTGCATGCAATCAGTCTTATGTATGAATATTTATATTCTCTCTCTAATTTTTTAAATTTTTTTTTAGATCAAAGATGTGTACCTCCCTACACCAGAAGTGGCAGCCATACAATGGGAGGTGATGAAGGACTTCGTCGTCCAGGATACCTCCACAAACATATTTCTTGCTGCATTTACAACTGCTTG
Organism: Meta bourneti; assembly: GCA_933210815.1. Classification (NCBI taxonomy): domain Eukaryota; kingdom Metazoa; phylum Arthropoda; class Arachnida; order Araneae; family Tetragnathidae; genus Meta; species Meta bourneti. Next base: position 67,867,224 of record OW119930.1, on the reverse strand, counting down.
GGCCCGCCTGAAGTTGTACAGCGAAATGGATAGGTTGGGTCGCAGCGTTCTGTACCATGACACCGATTCAATCATTTATGCATCTAATGGAACGAATGATCCCCCATTAGGAAACTTCTTGGGGGATTTTACTGATGAGCTTGATGGGGATACAATAAAGACTTTTGTGTCTGGTAAGTTGTGCTACGAAAAAAAAATCTTAAACTTTTAAATTGATTTAAAAACATTAATCATATTCTTTTAATTTTAGTTAACAAAGCAGTGAGAAGTTGTAATATATATATTTTTATTTTCTGTTTACTTTTATCTTGAAAGAGAAAGTTTAACGAAACAAAAAAATAAGAGATAGAATCATAATGTAATAAACACATGGGGTTATATTTTTTTTCTCATGTTACAATTATTCCGCAATAGAAGAAATGTAAATGAGTTAACGGTTGGTATTTGTGAATATTATTTACAATTTTCTCAATGATTTTTTACGAGTTTGATTTTTTCCCCTCAGGTGGGCCTAAAAACTATGCATACCAGACGATTGGTGGAAAAACTTGCTGTAAGGTGAGAGGTTTTACATTGAATTATAGGAATTCGCAGATCCTGAACTTTGATGCAATCAGAGTCTTGTTTGCAATATGGACTCTGACGCCCCCTCAGATTTACCCATAGTAAACCCTTCCAAAATTTCCAGGGAGGCAAAAAGAAGGAAAGTCATCAATAAAATTGAAACAAAATTGTACAGAGTGGTATATAACAAAAGAGTTATAAAAAATGATATGACCACCCATCCCTACGGTTTTTGAATGAAAAATTTATTGATTCATGTAAAAAAAACCTATTTAGTGCATATTTATTGTATTTATTGTGTGTGTAAAAATAAAAAATAATAATAATTTATTTGTTTTTTTTGTATATTTACTTATGCAGAGTATATTTATTTTTTTAAAATGTAGAAAAGTTTTTGATATAGATTTTTATAATTTAAGACTTAAATAATATTTATGTTTCATATCTACTTACCGATGCTTTTTTTAAAAAATACACACAACAGAAAAATAGTTTAAAAAAAAACAATTTTTTTTTTATTAAACTTATAGAAGTTACATTTTCAGCCACATTTTCGAAACAGATAATTTTCTCTTTGTGACTTGTTTTGGTTTAGCATAAATAGTTTTTACATCAGTTAAATAAGTATTTTTTATGAAGTCTTGTGGAAAATTATTCAATTTTAATACTTCTTCAAACTGTTCAAAAGCAAATGGTTTCCGAATTCTATTTCTCAATAAAAAATTTATGAGCTGAACAACATCTGTTCCAGGAACCACATCTTTATTCACTGTAAGTTCTTTGTTCTGATTCCATTTCATGTTATGCTCCTTTAAGAATTCCAAAATTTTCTGTGCAGTATTTTTATACTTTACTGGCACAGACTCCAAAATCTTCTTTTCTACATAAAAATTGCTGTCATGGTCTTTCTCGATAGGTTGTTCTTCGGGTTGATTGAAGGTATTAGCATTTGGGAATGTAACATATTTTTGTAAAGCCTGACTGTACAACTTTACTTTTTCATGATCGTCGATTTTCTTTTTCAAGATGTGTTGAATCTGTGTATCTAATTCACTCAGATGATCCTCTTCAAATTCTTGCATACGGTCTAGTGGCACCAATGCAAACTTTTTACTGTGTTCCATGGATAAGAGATGATAAGACGGTTATTGCAGCTGGAATAAGAAAGGACAAAAATCCTTCACCTTTTTGAATTAAAAGTCGTCTTTTTCTATAGAGAGGTACTCTTTTCTCAGCGAGTTTTCTTAAAGTTCTTTTAAATGGTGCGAGTCGATTCTTGGTACGTTTATCAATAGGGAGATTTCCTTTTAAAAGGGGGGGGGTATTTCAATTAACGTCACACTGGAGCAACACAATGGGCTATTGGTGACGGTCCGGGATCAATCCCAAAGGGAAAGATCCGAGGACAACACCACGTAATTTTGAACCACGGTCAGATGACGAGGCAACACCTGAGCTGGCATCCCACTCTCCAAACTTCCACACCACGCCCCTTTTAAAAGGTTTAAAACACATTCACAAACTGATTTAATGAGACTATTTGGACAATTTTTCAATACAGTTGCTTTTCTCCTGCTTTTCTGTAAGAGTTTCAGACATACTACATCCTTCTGAGAAGGCATTCTAAATAGAAATGATTTTTTCTGCTTTTTCACTTTGTTTTATATAGGTTTCGAAGGTACCTGCTTTAATGTTCTATCGAGGTTCGTATACGAAATGCTTATCGGCAGGAAATATTCCTGTTCGTAACCGTAACCTTTCAGTTGTCTCGGGTCTCAAATCAATGAACAAGTAACTGAAGGGTGTTGAGGTAGCATCAGCAAATATTTCTTGAAAAGCTTTGATTTTCCTAGGGAACATTTGTCTGGCTAGATGCATTATTTGACTTTTATCTCTAGGATTTTTGTACAAAACCACGTAATGTGAATTCAAATGAACATTTCTCATTTCTTTACCTTGATGGAAAAAATTTTGCGTTATAAAGATAATTGAAAGATTTCGGTGATGCCTCCCTTTTGTAAAGAGATTGCTTAACCGAGTATCATTGGCTAACTCTGTCATTAAATCGTCTATAATAATTAAGGCATTTTGAATGGAACTAAGATTAGAAGGTAAACCTTCTTCAAAAGTCACATTTTTCATGGAATTAAAAATAGGTTGATAACTTCCGTAACAGTATACAATATGCGTAGGCATTGGATCAAACATTTTATGATCTAATAGTTTTTTCACGAAAACGGTTTTTCCTGAACCTGTAGGACCACTGAGAAGACATGTAGAAGGATGAACAAGCTTAGGGAGCTCCATTTTCCACTATGTGTTTAATTTAAAAAAAGCTTTGACTTTTATACTTTACAGACAATGTCTGTGCAACCTTTAATTGTGCGTGCCACGAGCTCACACTCGCTGATTGAATCGACAATATTTTGAGTAAATTCCAAACAGTGGTTTTCAAAGACATTTAAAGAATTATGAACACAATCGCATATGGTTTTCCCACAAACTGAGTGACTGAAGAACAGATTGGAAAACTCGTTGCATTTAATAAATCCCACTGAATCAATTTGTTGGTAAATTTTATACATTTCAAGCGTCGTTTTATTTTGTGCTAAACTGCATGATTCATGTTTTGGCCAGTTGAGACAAGTCCAAATAATAAACACAGAAAAACCAATGTAGGAAAATATAAGCAATGCTGTTAAAAGATTTCGTATGGTAGTGTTGTCCATTTTTTTTGTACGTCTTACTCCATCATAAACTTTTCATAAACTGGTGCTTTCACTCGATTAAAACCCCCTTTTATGACTAAAAAAAAGAACAAATAACAACAGGAAACAATACCATTGAAAATCTAACTTTTTATTTTTTAAAAACCATGGTTACACCGTATCTTTTCTTGACAAACAGAAACATTCTAAAATCATTCTTCTTTCCACTAAGTTGAGTAAGAATAAAATTCATACAGAATCCTTGACATCGTTTAACAATGAAATAAATACAATAATGTCCACATACGTTAGACGTTAAGCTTTGAAACGAACCTTGTTCCAATGAACGTGCTGAAAAGTCATGACAAATCTTGTTATGTCTTGTCCAAATGCGTCGGGAGGCAATCCATAGGAATCAAAAAATTCAACAGTGTTTTTATCTTGAATGTAGACAGCAAGCCAATGAGTTCCTTTCTCATCGTGTTTATCGGTATTCAACACCATAACAGAGGGAAACTTTCTAATTATTGGTATTTTGTCCGAAGGAAAAACACCCGCGAAATATCTCAAGGAAATAGGGTCACGAGACAAGATTTTATAAATGTCTGACGAATTCATCAGTTTCCAAAGTCGTAGAGAATATTTCGAGCTTTGTTGATTTCGATTAAATTTTCAAACTCAGCATACACTAACAATGAAACTGTTTGCTGTAACGTAGTTACAAATTTTATTTCTATTCTTAAGTTACTGTGTCGAACAAGATTTAAATGTGAACCATCACACAAATCTGGGGTTAAATCAAAGCAAAATAGAGAATAACCTTTCGAAAATTCTGACCTTGAGAGGTACAGGCCTCTATTTTCTGCATTCGTAAATAAGTTCTGATATGCTCTTACAAATTGATCGTTTTCAAAATTTGGTTGGAGTGGGTTATGAGGCACGGGCTGACCATCCACATAGACTCCTATAAAATTAATATTGTAATGTTTGAACTCAAAGGGTGACTTCTTATAGTGTCCGTTGAACGCATCGTTATCGACACAGGCAATCACAATGCGGTTAGGCATCTGTCCCGTAAAAATGTTATCTTGAACAAAACTCATATTACCAGCCGGAATGGAATAAGCTTTACACAGTACTCTGTTAATGGGGTATTTAGCTGCTGTTTTTTCCAAACCTTTTGCATGTCCTATAACAACACCGGGGCTCACTCTGACTTTACGAACAAACAAGGAAGCATATTCCAACGAAACTTTAAATTCCCCGTCTCCCAACAAACAAAATTCCGGTTTACTGCGTATAAGCTTAATTTTCACATCCACCATATTTAAAAGGAGTCTTTCTTGATGAAACATATCCAAGTGCAAACGGCCAATCATATCCACCGATGCACCTAGCTTAAACATTTCTGTCCTTTGATTAAATCCATCGTTAGTCTGAGTGTCTGCTATATCAAAAACATTCATACGACCTGCGGTATCTTTAAAAAAGAGTTCGGAAGACAATTGAGAAGTTTTAGTATCATAACCATGATTCAGCAATTTTTCTATCATGGCTCGGTATGGATAAGTGTTATTACTGGAGGAAACGAGTCTTTCGTTTAGACTGATATCCACCTGAGAAAACATGGAATGCAGAAAGAGATTTACAGGGCCTACTTTACATTCAGTTGTGATTGGTTTGCCGTCACTTTTTAAAATTTTAACTTTAACATATAATTGGGTCTGTGACAAATCGAGGTATTCGTCTCCGCTTCCAGAGACATTAAATTCGATAGGGCTTCCACCAGAAACATTGGCTAGGGGATGAAATTCAACCCACTGACCTCTCTCGATGGCAGTTTGTGTTGGAGGTAAAGAGAATAATTCTAGTTCTGATTTTACACATTCTGGAGAATCTTTTAGTAGAAAAGCCATGGTGTTACGAGTCGAAAATATCACGTCCTTGTACCTTCCTGACTTTAGATGAAATGACACGTTTCGAGGGTATATCACGTCCTTGCACCTTCCTGACTTTAGATGAAATGACACGTTTCGAAGGTTTGCGCTTTCTTTTAAACTTTCCATGACCAATCATTTCATCTGCTTTCTGAACCGCCTTTCTTGCTAATTTTTTCCCAGTTTCTTTTGCACGCGTTTTAACCGCTGTTTTGAAATTTTCGCCCGATAACACGTCATTAGCAACCATTGTTCCTGTCCGTAAAGCTTCTTTTCCAACCGTTTTTGCACTACTAATCAAAAAAGGTAATGCTCTGCGAAATAGTTTTGCAAAAAATCCTCCTATTCCGTGCCCTTTCCGAAAAACAACTCCTTTATAGTAAGGCAAGCCATTTCCAATTTGCCCTGAATAATAATCTTCAAACTTTTTACTACAACACGTGTAAGGCACCAACATTTTGTTACTTCTTTTCTTGAATGCGAAAGTGAAAAAATGAATCAATTCAGAAAGGAACACTCTTTTATATGATTTGTTTCAAACGAAAATGTAGTTTCATTATCAACTTTCCGCATTCAAATGAGACGTAACGACCAGTGTGCGTCCTTATAATGATTTCAATCGAATCAAATTTTTTTCTGGAAATTGATAAATAATGAGGTCTCTCAAATTGTTCCTGAATCATATCACCATCTCTTCCCTTCACTGTCAGAGTTCGTAAAAGAGGAGCTAAGATCCCACCAACAAATTCAGGCTGAATGATGTCGGTGTAAACGTACAGCAAATGTAAATCAACATTAGGATCCGCAACAAAAGGACTCTCAGTGATTACTGTATCTGGGCCTCCATTTCCTGGAATAAAATTTTCTCCAATCACTTTATTAGGTTCAAAACCTAAGTTTTCAGCTAATCCCTTGGATAATTTCACCGTTGCACCGTTAGTGAGCTGCACCATCACCTTTTTAGTGTGTTTGTTATATTTCATTTGAATTTTTATGTGCTTTGGAAATGCATTTAAAATGTCAATCGGAGAATCATAAAATCCGCACGCTATTTTTCCATCAATTTTTAATCCGTTTCCTAAATCATATTCGAAAGAATTTTCACCATCAATGATGTTATTCCACATTCTGGGATAAATCATTTCAACTAATCCTACTTCCCATTCACCTGAGAGTTCCAGACGTTTAGGGAGTTTCGTGTAGAAGTGAGACATTGTGTTGCCAGGATAAAACTCGATAGAGCTGTCGCTGGGAAGTGTAATGTAGAACGACATCGTACAGTGAAAATGTGAAGGTAAATACAATGACAGCTCTATTTATATCATTTTGACATTCTCAACCCAAGCATTAAATTTTTCAGGATAGCCCTGAAATTTCACAAAGTATTCCGTTTTCCCCTGACGCTTTCTTTTCTTTAAAACTTTTTCTACTGGATAGAATCCGGAATCCGAGATCTTTTGCAATTCCTCTTTGTAAAAACTTCCTTGTATCACTTCCCCTGCTAAATCTTTCAGTTTATACACAACAGGTATCCGATGTATTATTTTATCAATAGTAAAAATTTCTTTTGTCCAGTTTTGTTCGTATCCTTTTTCGAAGTGCATTTTCTCACGACTAATACGAACAGTATCGTCAACCTTTAACTCTGAACTGCTCTGTTTTACAACAGATTGCTGACCGTATAACGTATCCCATACTTTTCCTTCATTTTGTAATGTCACTGATGAAGGCTCTGTTTTAATACTACGATGCCAAGTATGGTTATAACTATGCATCAATTGGTCTATGACGTCAATATATCTTTTCGTATTTATTTCAGTAAAGTATTTCCACATTTTAGTTTTAAGGGTACGATTAAAGCGTTCAACGATTGAAGCTTTTGTTGAATTATGTGTTGTAAAGAAATGAACTTTCTTCTTTTTTAAGAAATTTTGCACTAATTTATTGGTAAACTCTTTCCCAGCATCTGTCTGTAAGGATTGAGGAGTACGTTCCAAAAATATTTTTTCAAAAGCTCTCATTATAGTTGTAGATTTTTTATCTAACAGAGGAATGGCCCATGCATATTTAGACAAAATATCAATACAAGTAAGTAAATACTTATACCCGTCGTTATGAGGGGCGAGAGATTGTATGTCCACTAAATCAGATTGAAACTGATCGTTTAATCCTCCTACTATTACACGATTTCTCTGGAATTTGTGCCGTAAAGGCTTGTGTAAAGTATACGAATCTTTCGTTTGTAGCCAATTCTTTATCTGTTTTCTTTTCACGCGACCTTTTAAAGCACGCTGTAAAGCATTGATACCACCAAAGCTGCCGGGAAGTTTGGGATTCCGATATGTCTGATTCAGAATTTCTTCCATTGCAGCAGCGGTTGTGGTCTAACCTAAAGCTGATATTCATAATGACTGTTAAATTATAAGAAACACAGTATTTATATACTTCTCCTACCTTCACTTTCTGAACACAATCCCATTATTAAAATTATGTAGCTAAACTAAAGAATATTTAAAAAATAATAATTAAAACAATTATGCAATAACAAATTAAACACTAAATAGGTCAAACATAGTGTATAGTACACACAGTAACATAAAAGTCTAAATAAAACGCACTCAGGGGTAATAAGAATCAACAAAATTTATTCATAAGTAATAAAAGTAAAAAAACAAACAAACATTACACTGATGAAAAATAAGGAGGAATACAATCGGTATTTACATACATTTGTCGCACGGACTCCATGAGTTCATTTACATTCAAACATTCAAAAAAGTCACCTTGCAAAATCAAATACCTAAAATTTAATTGAGTGCTATATTTTTGAACAAAAGTCATAGCAAAATCACGCCAATCAATACTGTAAAGAATGGAAGTAAAATACATGGAAAAAGAATCTTCCTTACTCGTATCTAAACAGGTATGAGCTATGTCGTTCACAATAGAATTCTTACATCCGAAGCAATCCACATGCTTAGATATACTGTTTGAAATTATATCCTCTAAGTGGGAACACAAGGCTAATTTTATTTCATCCACCCCTTCTGGATTGTCAGGGTCACCGTTGCAAGTCTCTTCGGAATTAAATGTTGAACACTTTTCAAGTTCGTGTCTCACGAAATAATACAAGGAGTAGGTGAATAGTGAAGTATTAACACGTTCAGCAACACGCTGGTAGTTCTCGCAGATTTTAAAGATCTGCTCCCAACACAGCACAACACGTTCGGGCACAAAATGAAATGACATATCACTTTTGCGAAACAGTCTTTGCAGAATGAGAAATGTCGTGTCTCCCACAACTTCTTTGGACATACACAGGTCTCTTTCAAGAATCTTAACAGATTCCATAGCACCAAAAGTGAAATATTTATTCACTTTGCTTATAAAAGAATCCCACACTTTTGGCGAAAGTGAAATACCTTCTTTCGTGGGCTGTAAGCTTTCACTAACATCCGTAATGTACTTCCTGATATGGACTCTGGTAAGACCAGTGAACTTGTTAACAAGCAGGAACATGTTGTCTCCAAGGTGTAACATTGTATCAGGCAGCGAATCCATCGTTATTTTTGGCTCTTCCCCAGGCATAGGTAAGCACTTAGCCTTAATTTTTGGTTTTTCACCAAGAACAGGAAAGGCAGTTTTTTCAACAAAATGAACTCTTTTTGTAGGACTATGCTGAACAGAATTTCGCTTCATAGTTTCAAATCAAAATTACTTCTGGAAACGTATGAACAACAAACGTTGCATCCACTGAAAGAAATGATTTTTTTTTCTGAGTGTAGTGTACTCCCACAGAGCGCAAGAGTTATACACCAATCAGAGAGAAGCTTGAATAATCATATGACACTAAGAAGATCCCTCCTACGTTGTCTTCAGCCAATAGCAAACGTCACTCCAACCCTAGCTTGTATTCCTCCGCGTTTACGTACATGGAAAATCGCTGTGATTAGGCACTTTCGTGTTCTAACATGTAATTTGACGTCATTCACAATGTCTCACAGCGACTTGTATTCCTCCGCGCTTACGTAAGAGGAAATCCCTGTGATAAGGTATCTACATGTTCAAGCAAGTAATCTGACGTCACGCGTGCGCCAATTCTCAAAGAAAAGGTCCCTAAACATTTAAATATCTGTCGAATATGTATTCGTGGCCGAACGGTTATAGTCATTCAACTAACCCTCGACCATGAGTACTTTTGTACTGAGTTCGAGCCCCCAACAAAATATCAAGTAATTTTTATTTTATTTTCTTAGGATTTTATTCTATTCACTCAAGTAAATGACAATAGATGGCGGTACGAATAACGAAAAAAAATCCGTCCAAAACGTAAATACGAGTTATTTACGTTTTGATGTTGCCACTCACCTAAATAGAAACTTTCAAGAAACTGAAACCGAAACTAACAACTCAACTCTAGCATAATGTTTTCGAGCGGCAGCAGGACCCCTACAACTCAACTCATCTCTAGAATTCACCACGTGTCACTTAACTCTAATTTGACCACGTGCTCCAGTACAAAGTTTGAACCGTTGCCATTCACCTAAATAGAAACTTTCAAGAAACTGAAACCGAAACTAACAACTCAACTCAATACCTCAATATTTTCAAGTGGCAGCAGGACCCCTACAACTCAACACCATGTCGATACGTCACTTCCGGTTACGACCACCCCTGACGTCACAGCGGGGCCAAGTGACCCACGCTGTGACGTCACTTGGCCCCGCCCCTTTTGATGACGACACTTCCGCCTCCCGTAGACCACTGCATACTACTACTGGGGGTATTTCAATTAACGTCACACTGGAGCAACACAATGAGCTATTGGTGACGGTCCGGGATCAATCCCAAAGGGAAAGATTCGAGGATACCTCGTAATTTTGAATCATGGTCAGATGACCTGGCAACACCTGAGCTAGCACCCTTCTCCAAACTTCCACACTACGCCAACCAACACCAAAGGAAGAGATTCGAGGATAATATCTCGAAATTTTAGGGGGGGGGTATTTCAACTAACGTCACACTGGAGCAACACAATGGGCTATTGGTGACGGTCCGGGATCAATCCCAAAGGGAAAGATCCGAGGACAACACCACGTAATTTTGAACCACGGTCAGATGACGAGGCAACACCTGAGCTGGCACCCCACTCTCCAAACTTCCACACCACGCCAACGTGAGGACATTTGAGGCCACGACAGATTTAACGTGCACCAGCCCCCTTTGTACACGACGGTGTTTGGCTGGATTCGAACTCGCAACCCTTCGGTTGCAAGTCCGTTACTCTTCCAACCGGGCCACCGCGGCCCTGGTTGGGGTAGGTAACATCGCACTGAAGACATACCATTCTAGACGTTTCGGAATCCATCCCGAAGGATAAGATCCAAGTAAAATGCAGTTCGAATCCAACCAAAGATCATCATGGGCTGGGGAACGTTAAATCTGTCCTGGCCTCAAATGGCCTTACGTTGGCGTGGTGTGGAAGTTTTGTGAGTTTGGTGCCAGCTCATGTGTTGCCCCGTCATCTGACCGTGGTTCAAAATTTCTTGGTGCTGTCCTCGGATCTTTCCTTCGGGGTATGATCCCGGACCGTCATCAATAGTCCGTTGTCTTGATCTAATGCGACGTTAATTACATACATACCTTCCTATTGGGCTACCGGGGATGCGATGTGAAAAATCTGACTACTGATGGTTGGTTAGGTTTAGTTAACTGGTTGAATTTACGTTCCTGTGGTATGTAATTAAAGTCAATTTGGCGCAACGCAGAAGACTATTGGCGACGATACGGGATCAATTCTGAAGGGAAAGATCCAAGAACGCCTCTTAATTTGACCATGTTCAGATGACGAGAACAACACCTGAACTACTTTGCAAAGGAGTAACTCAACTTGATCGTTCGGGTTTTAAGGCACATAGAAACAGGTAGATAGGAAGTCAATTTATGTTTCACTGGAGCAACACAACAAGCAAATGATAACGATCCTGTATCGACCTCGAAGGGAAAGATCAAGGACAACGGCTCGTAATTTTGAGCCACGGTCTGTTCACGAGGTCAACACATGAAGCTGGTACCTCGCTCTCCAAACTTCCACACGTCAACGTGGACATTATAGGACACAACAGATTGGACGTACTTCAGTCCCCGTGTACACGAGTCCTTGCTAGGACCCAGTTTTGAACTTGCATCCCTATGATTGCCAATCCATTACGCTTCCAACGGCCCCCAGACCTTTGTATGCAACAATACACTTCGGATTGTTTTGTCATAGTACCAAAATCTATACTTCAATTCTAATTTACCAGAAAAAGTTTTGAAATTTTTTTAAAAGATGAATTCATGCATATTGAATCTATTAGCAGTAAATATTAGTGTCTTGCTGCCGAGAGATTGACTCAAAGGAGTATTGCGAAAGAAACAACTTTCGATATAATTCATGAAAGAAATTAACATTTTGTCTTACAGTATTGTTTCGTTAAATACGAGATCCACAGAGGAAAAATTAATTTAAATGCAATTTAATCTTAAGTTCCCCAATATACAGTTTATTTACCTTTATCTTAACTCTATGAACTTAATGTGTTCTTTAAGTTTAAACAGACTAATATGAATTGAATGTGCATAAGAATTGATTAGGAATTGAGGTACAGATGTATTCTACGACGCGCAGTGTGGTAACGACTCTTGGCGCGTTTTATGGCGCTCCTTCTTTGTCGCCAAAGAAATCTTCCAAAATTGAATATATACTGCCATATTTATGTATTAAATATATAAATCTTGATGAAACAACATTTTGACTAGTAAAACACTGAAAATTTGGATTAAATATACACAAATATACAAAAAATATTTTTTAAACCGAAATCACATCTTAACTAGTGAAACATCGCAAAACTGGATTAAATATACAAATATACCAAAAAATTTTTAACGGAAACTTGGATTAAATTAATAAATCTTGACTAAATATAATAAAAAAAACTTGGTAAAACCTTGAATAAATTTGTAGGGCCATTCCAACGAATCCAGTTGTAAACATCGCTAACCGAATTCCTCACAGAAAACGTCATTAACCCGTTGCATTTATCGTAAGATATTTGATATAATTAATCCCGATTCCTTTATAAAACTCAAAATAAGCTCTTTATAACCAGATCTAAATTTGTAGGGCAAATCTGGGACACCTCGAAGGGCAATTGCAACTCGCCTTCCTCTTAGGACGTTCGTTAATTGCCCGTTTTGATGCTCCAGTGCGACGTTGATTAACAACCTACTTAGCTACGTTAATAAAGTACCCAACCCAACCCAACCGTAAGTAAATTTCGTTTTCATGAGCATGCTCATAGAGACTACCTTAATATAAAAGTAGAGTGAAAACGTTTGTACTTTGCTTTTAGGTTTTCTTAGTTTCATTGGAGCTTTGTGAAAGGTCGTGTGAAGGTTTACAAAATGGTAATTACACGATCAAGTCTCGACTTTTTACTTTGCAAAATTTTTACTTGAATGTATTTTCTGTCTTTCTTAGAATAATCAAGTATTTTTTTTCTTCAGTATTATGAAACAGGAGCGGCCCTCGATGCCTGTCGATTGGTAATGTTTTTTTGAGTGTTTAACCTGTAAATCTAAACTTAGCTTACTAGAATTATTTTTTATGTATTTTGAAATTTTGCATTAACCCTTCGAATGGTTTCGACGAGATATCTCGTCGAGGCAGCAACTAGGAGGGTTGATTATGTTTCGAGTAATTTTGAAATATAGATCGATGTTGATTGATGATAAATTTGCGTTTTAATTATTTGCAAGATCAACTGTTGGACACTTCGTTCAGAAAATAATTCCCCGATTATCCGATATCGCAACTTTCGTATTTTTAAAATGTGTTTTAAAAAGTTTGACTGCTTTCTCGTGGACGCGGCTTTATTATAACACGTGATTACTTTATAAAATGTAAACAATTATTCCTAGATTAATCTGTTTACGGCGTTAGCAGAATATAGTTCATTATCGCACGATTCCTGATGGATAAGAGTCTTTATACTAAAATTTTAGGGGTTTAGGGTAAAATTTAGGGAAGGCTTCAAATTCTGGTCTTAACAGCAAACACCACTACCTTCCGCCTTTGTAGAAACGCGCTTTTCGTCGCGTTCTGCAGATTTGTATTAAACTGTATGAAGGGTTCATTATACAGTGATTTTACATTTTCTACCCAAGTATTCGGATACTTTTATAGTGGACTTGTTGAATTCGGATGTACAAGGGCAAACTTGTTTGAAATTAAAAATAAATAAAACGGGTTGATTAGCATCTGCTCCTGAGGTTTGCTTTGTGTGTCTGTTACTTGAAATTGTATGTCTTGTGTTTGGATGGTGACCGAATATAACCCTTGCGCCATAAAACTGAAAAACCAATTTTGGGTTTGCACTTAGAAAGAAATATTTTCGTCTTACAAGTACTAGTACTTGTAGTTTTCTAAGGGATAACACTAGGTATAGAATCTTTGTTAATTTCCAGATTAATGCAATTGAGGAGTTCCCATTCCGTAAACATGCTGCCACACTCTGTTTCGTAGTGGCAGGTGCTGGAACACTATTTGCCGGGAAATATCTTTACGAAATGTCCACTAATGACTCGGCCGAGAGCTCTTTGACGACCACTGCTATAGGCATGGCAGTTTCGTCATTGTCCCTCGTGGGTTCTGCCGCTTGGGTAAGTGGTTTTGTAATTACCAATATTTTCACATTATGTAAAAATCATGTGATAGAGCTCTTAACATGAAAACAAAAGAGCGCGACTTCGACGAAAGGATCTAGGAACTAATTAATTTATGGAAATTTTTTTATTGATAGATTAGGTTGATAGTAATTTTTAGATCGTATGAACCGCGTTATCCCAGTGGGTAGATACGTGGATTAGTAACCGGAGGTTTGAAAGTTCGAGATTAGGTTCAAACATCGCCCTGTATGAGGTAACTGGATATATGGAGTTAAATCTGTCGTATCTACAGGTATCCTCGCGTAAGCCAACACGGGATCGCATGTTGAATGCTTATTTTTTTCCTTTTTTTTCAGTTTTACTTTAAAAATATATTATAATTTGAACAATTTTTGTAAGATTCTCCGTTTATAGTAGTATACCTTAAAACATACTTAACTGGTGTCGTACCTTATATTTACTGAGGATTCACATTTTGAGGTCAATAATTCTATTTGATTAATTTGCTTAATAATTAATTGCTTAATAAAATTACCTCAATGGCAGTAAAGTATGGTTAAAGGGTTTCGAACCCCTCCCGTGACCTAATAATTTAGTGTAAATGCTTGTAAAATGTGTCTTTGTTCCCTTCAATCTGTTCGCAGGAATATTTGGTAATGTAAGGTCTTTATGGTTTACCAAAAGCCTTGTATACAGAACTTTACTTAAAGTTGTTTAGATGTAAAGTTGTAACCTTGATGGACGAGTTCTCATTTGTTAAGATCTTATCAGTTGCTAAATTTCGACCCTTCCTTATGGTTGTGTCCCTCCTCAGGGGCACTTCTTTTGGTGTGTACGGGCAGCATAATCCCGAGGTACCCGACTGAACTTTCTTCCCTTCATTTTTACACTTACTTACCCCTTTTTTCCTTACTTCATTTTCTTATCTGCCGGTTTGGCGCAGCTTGGCCAAATATGGTGCTTGTGTTGTAAATCCCGAAAAAAAACTACCAGGAGTGTTAATGCTTGATTTCTGTTCGACTTTCAACTAGGACATGTCTGGCTATTCTACTGGTATACTCGTAACGCTGATGTTTAAAAGAAAATTGAAACTTTTAACCTTTCAGTTTGCATACGAACGCAGTCGCCATCGTACTTTCATGGAACGTAGGAAGTCACGACGGAATGTGCCATACGTCATCGTCAGCAGAAGATTGGATAAAAAGTCTACCGCCATTATACAAGAAGCGGTCGACAGCCTGAATAAAGCCATCCCAAGCGTCGACACCACTCTTGAAAACGAGCCAGAGGAAGTCTTCTACTCGGATGCAGTTCAAACAAGGGTCTAACTCAAAACCACTCCAAAGAAATCGAGTGAAATTGAGGAAACTACGAGTTCTGATGTAGCCTGATTCAGCTATCTTCCCATTTGAAAAAGATCAAGAGATTCGTGTCATCTTTGGGATACCGGAATCATTCAGTTTTAAAGTATTAAACTTATTTTAGTGTTTTATGACCTTCTCGCATAATGTGAATAACTAAAATGAGCGCGAGGCAATTTTTAAACTTTAGGGAATTCATTAGCTTTTGAACAAAAATTGAATTACTTTTCTTGGCATATGACTTATGAGAGCTTTTGAGTGTTTTCATAATTTAAGTTTCTATGTATTTTTCCTAAAATAAGATTTAGATTCGATTTTTTTTTATGTACGTCATTAAACATTGTTTATATTGCTTGAGTCTCGTTGAATTCATTTCAGTTAAATATGCATTGAAATAAGTATAATCTACAGTGGGTCAAAAGTACTTTTGTCCACCTCATTTCTTTTAATATTTTTATAAATTTTAGGATATAATAAAAGAGAAATTTATGGTTAAATCGCATGTGAGCTTAAAAATTAAAAATATAATTGTTGGTATCATGGTTTGGTTAAAACAATCCAATTTCATACTTTTATCTTAATGGGTTTTCAAAGGATTTTGTTAAATGGATTATGATTAAAAATGATTTCTGCAGTAAAGTAAGATTTTAAGTCGTTTAAGAATCTTGCACATCAAACAGACCTTTGTAGGCAAATCATTACGTTTTATTGCAAACATAGTAGATTAAAATATGTACTTTAATTCAAATTTACCTCCAAATTGAAATACGTTAAGACTTAATAATGTAAACAATTTTTCGGAAATTCTTTCGCATAGAAAATGCTAAAAATAAAGTATTGTTTATTCTGTAAATGTAATTGCTTTTTCCGGCTGTACTGGTAAAAGCATCTCCGTAATCGCAAATCTAAATTTAGCCTTCAGATATGCTGAATTATGGTTGATTTAATTATGGGTATTCAGCTGTTTAAGCATGAAACCCCTCAAATTGCCTAATAACAATTACATTACACTCCGACATAAATTTTTTATTAAATTAGGTTGAATAAATTTTATGATACTAGCATAAACACAAAATTAGGCTCCAATTTAATTTGTTTGCAAATTTCACTAGTGTACCCATCCTTTTGGTTACGGTGGGCAGAATAAAGAATATCAATCGCGGAAACCACTGATTTTGATTTGAATGGTCCCGAACGGATAAATATCGATATGTTAAAGTATTCAATATACAAACGGTCCATTTTTATTTATATAGAATTTTGTATATTAGAGTTTTTTTAAAGGGGGAAAGCCATAAAATTGAATTTTTAAAAATCCTGAGTTTAAAATTTTTTGGAATTTTAAACTCAGGATAACGATACGATGTATAATGTCCATATTTGTAGATTCTTTGTAACTAAGATACGTCCTGATATCGTTACTCTAGTATCGACACTGGAATTCAAAAGTAAGATTTCTCATTTTGGGGCGAATATCTCCAAGCATTTTAATGAAATTAGTTACGTATATGGATCGAAAAAATAAACAAGTTATGGTACATACCATGATTGGGCGTAAGATTCATCAAAGCAAGGAACTTTTAAACGGGTTATAATATCGACAGAAAAAATGGGTTAAAAAGCTTTGGCGATGGTTACTCTTACATTTATACTAAACGTGAATTCACGCTGGAAATGAGGCAGTTTGAGTCCTAGTGGCAGTCGGTCCCACTCCTGCAGGAACTGTTTTCAGGTCCTGGATTGTTCTTTATGGAACCCGAAGGGGAGATCATGGACAAGACGAAATTTTGGACAACGGTCAGATATTTATTAAAGTAACATTCTAGCAAAACATCTGCCTTTTGGCGATGGCCCGGGATCAATCCTAAAGGTAGGTAGGTATTTTAATTAACGTCACACTGGAGAAACGCAAAGGGCTATTGGTGACTGTCAGGGATCAATCCCAAAAGGGAAATATCCGAGTTCACCTCGTAATTTTGAATCACGGTCAGATGACCTGGCACCCCTCTCCAAACTTCCACACAACGCCAACCAACACCAAAAGAAAAGATTCGAGGATAACACCTCGAAATTTTAGGTAGTCATGAGCATGCACCTAAAAACTCAAATTTACTTCTTGTTGGGTAGGTAACATCGCACTGAAGAAAAACAATTGGAGACGTTTCGGGATCCATCCCGAAGGAGATCCAAGGAAAACGCAGTTCGAATCCAGCAAAAGATCGTCATGGGCTGGGGCACGTTAAATCTGTCCTGACCTCAAATGTCCTTACGTTGGCGTGGTGTGAAAGTTTTGAGTTTGGTGCCAGCTCATGTGTTGCCTCGTCATCTGACCGGGGTTCAAAATTTCTTGGTGCTGTCCTCGGATCTTTCCGTCGTGGGATGATCCCGGACCCTCAACAATACCCCGTTGTGTTGCTCTAGATTGACCTTAATTGCTTATCTACCTTCGTAATGTGCTACCTGGTATGGGAAGTGAAAAGTTCTGAATGCTGATGGTTGGTTAGATTTAGTTAGTTGAATTTACTTTAATGTGGTAGGTAATTAACGCTCAACGCAACAGGCTATTGGCGAAGATTCGGGATCAATTCCTAAGGGAAAGATCCATGGACACCTCGTAAATTTGTGACCATGTTCCGATGACGAGAATAACACCTGAACTATTTTGCAAAGGAGTCACACAACTTGATTGTTTGGGTTTTATGACACATACGCCCAGGTAAATAGGTAGTCAATTTATGTTTCACTGGGGCAACACAACGGGCAAATGACAACGGTCCTGTATCAACCTTGAAGGGAAAGATCGAGGACAACGCCTCGTAATTTTGAGCTAAGCTCTGTTGACGAAGTCAACACATGAGCTGGTACCTCACTATCCAAACTTTCACACCAGGGCATCGTGGACATTTTAGAACACAACAGAATGGACGTACATCAGTCCCCGTGTACATGAGTCTTTGGTAGGACCGAGTTTTGAACTTGCATCCCTGATTGCCAATCCATTACTCTTCCAATGGCCCCCAGATCTTTGTATGCAACAATACATTTAGGATTGTTTTGTCAGAGTACCAAATGTATACTTCAATTCAAATTTACCAGAAAAAGTTTTCAAATTTTTCTTAAAAAGATGGATTCATGCATATTGAATCTTAATAGCAATAAATATTAGTGTCTTTTGCTGCCGAGAGATTGACTCACAGGAGTATTGCGGAATAAACTTTTGATATAATTCATGAAAAAATGAACATTTTGTCTTACAGTATTGTTTTCGTTAAATACAAGATCCAGAGCAAAAATTAATTTAAAAGTAATTTAATCTTAAGTTCCTCAATATACTGTTTATTTACCTTTATCTTAACTATGAACATAATGCGTTCTTTAAGTTTAAAGTGAAAGAAGTTCTTTAAGTTTATAAAGAACGCAGACTAATATGAATTGGAATACGAATTGATTACGAATTGAGGTACAGATGTAATCTTCACCGCGCGGTGTGGTAACCACTCTTGGCGCGCTTTTTTGCGCTCCTTATGTCAAGGAAATCTTCCAAAATTGAATATATTCTGCATACATGTATTAAATATATAAATCTTGATAAAACAACATTTTGAGTAGTAACACTGCACATCTTGATTAAATATACACAAAATATTTTTTTAACGGAAATCACATCTTAACTAGTGAAACATTGCAAAACTAGAATCAATAAAAAAATGTACCAAAAATTTTTAACGGAGACAATTGGATTAAATATATAAATCTTGATTAAATATAATAAATTTGTGGACCATTCCAACAAATCCAATTGTAACCATCGCTAACCGAATTCCTCACAGAAAACGTCATTGCCCCGTTGCATTTATCGCAAGATATTTGATTTAATTAATCCCGATATCTTTATAAAACTCAAAAAGCTCTTTATAACCAGATCTAACCCTGTAGAGTATATCTGAGACACCTGGAAGTGCAATTGTAACCATCCAGGACCTGAAAACAGTTCCTGCAGGAGTGGGACCGACTGCCACTAGAACTCAAACTGCCTCATTTCCAGCTTGCATTCACATTGAGTAGCATAACTATAAACAGGAGCCAAACAATTTAAACCCCACCCGTGTCGATATTGTAACCCATTTAAATGTTTCCTGCTTTGATGAATCTTACGAACGATCATGCGTGTGTACCATAACTGTTATTTATTTTTTCGACCTATGTACGTAACTAATTTCATTAAAATGTTTGGAGATATTCGCCCAAAAGTGAGAAATCTTACTTTTGAATTCCAGTGTCGATACAAGAGTAACGATATCAGAACCTATAGTAGGGTCAAAGACTCTACAAATATGGACATTATTCATCGTATCGTTATCCTGACAAAGTTTAAAATTTTTACAATAACTCCATTTTATGGCTTTTCTTTTAAAAAACGTAATGATAATCTATAAAAATAAAACTGGACCGTTTGTATATTCAATACTTTCACATCATTTCGTTATTTATCCGTTTGGGACCATTCAAATGCAAACTCAGTGATTTCCGCGCTTCGTATTCTCTATTCTGTGTCCACTGTATCCGAATGGATGGTATACATATGAAATTTGCAAACAAATTTATTTGACGTCTAATTTTATGCTAGTATCATGAATGTTATTCAACCTAATTTAATAAAACATTTTATGACGGAGTAATGTTAGTGTTCTTCGCCTAAAATTTGCGGCGTTTCATACTTAAACAGCCGAATACCCATAATTAAATCAACCATAATTTAGCAGCTTTAAAGACTATGTAAATTAAGATTTGCGATTACCGAGATTCTTTTACCAGTACAACCGGAAAAGCAATTATATTTACAGAATATAAAACAATACTTTATTTTGAGCTCTTTCTATAGGACAGAATTTCCGAACAATTGTTTACATTATTAAGTCTTATTGTATTTAAATCCTGGAGCTAACTTTGAATTACAGTACATATTTTAGTTTACAATGTTTGTAATCCTAAACATAATGATTTGCATACAAAGGTCTGTTTGATGTAGAAGATTCCCAAATGTCTTAAAATCTTACCCGATTTTAAATAGGTGTCCTAACGTATTTTTCTGAAATCATTTTTAACCACATTCCATTTAACAAAATACTTCGAAAACCTATTAAGAAAAGCATGCAATTGGATTGGTTTAACCAAATACCTGAGGCCAACAATGATATTTATAATTTTTAAGCTCTCGCATGCGATTTAATTTTAAATCTTTATTTTAATATATCCTTATAAAATTTATAAAAATAGTAAAAGAAATGAGGCAGACAAAAGTAATTTGACCCTCTGTAGATAACTTATTTCAATGCATAAGTAATTGAAATTAATTCAACGAGACTCATAAGCAATATAAACAATGTTTAATCACATACATTCTCAATCGAATCTAAATCTTATTTTAGAAAACATAGAAATATAATACTTTTAAACTTAAATTATGACAACACACAATGGCTCTCATAAGTCACATGCCAAGAATAGTCAGACAATTTTTGTTCAAATACAAATTCATTCCCTAAAGTTTAAAAATTGCCTCGCGCTCATTTAATCATTCACATTATGCGAGGAGGTCATAAAAACTAAAATAAGTTTAATACTTTAAAACTGAATGATTCCAGTATCCTAAAGATGACACGAATCTCCTGATCTATTTCAAATTGGAAGATAGTAGAATCAGGCTTAATCAGAAATCCTTTTTGCAGCAATCATTCGATTTTCTGGTGGTGGTTTTGAGTTGCACCCTTGTTCGTACTTCATCCGAGTTGGAGTCTTCCTTTGGCTTGTCTTCAAGAGTGGTGTCGACGCATGCGATGATTTTATTCAGATGGTCGACGGCTTCTTGCATGACTGCGGCGGATTTTTTGTCCGAGCTTCTGCCGGCGATTAAGTATGGTACAAGATTTTGGGACTTCCTACGTTCCATGAAAGCACGATGACGACTGCGTTCGTATAAAAACTGAAAGGTTGAAAGTTTCAATTTTATTTTAAACATTACCGTTACGAGTATAGCAGTAGAATAGCCATTAATGTCCAATTTGGAAGTCGAACAGAAATCAAGCATTAACACTCCTGGTGGCTGTTTTCGGGTTTTACGACACAAGCACCATGTTTGGACAAGCTGCGCCAAACAGAAGGCAGATAAGAAAATGAGGGAAGGAAAACAAGGGTAGGTAAGGGTTAAAATGAAAAGATCAGTCCGGTACCTCGGGATTGTGCTGCCCGTACACACCAAAAGATGTGCCCCTGAGGAGGGACACAACCATAAGGAAGGTTCGCCGTTTAGCAACTGATCAGATCTTGACAAATGAGAACTCGTCCATCAAGGTCAAGCCAATTTTGCTAATGACGAGATATCTCGTCTAAACAACTTTAAGTAAGGTTCTGTATGCATGGCTTTTGGTAAACCATAAAGACCTTACATTACCAAGTATTCATGGGAACAGATTGAAGGGAACAAAGGCACATTTTACAAGCATTTATAATAAATTATTAGGTCACGGGAGGGGTTCGAAACCCTATAACCATACTTTACTGCCATTGAGGTAATTTTGTCACCAATTATTAAGCAAGTTAATAAATTAGAGTTATTGAGCTCAAAGTGTGAATCCTCAATAAATATAAGTTACGACACAAGTTAAGTTTGTTGTTTTAAGGTATACGAATATATACGTAGAAACTCACAAAAAATGTTCATATCGTACTATATTTTTAAAGTAAAATTAAAAACAAAAGAAACAAAAAAAATTAAGCATTAAACATGGCGAGACCGAAATGGTTTATGGGAGGATACTTGTAGGCACGACAGATTTAACTCCATATATCCAGTTCCCACATACAGGACGGTGTTTGTACTGAATGTAGAAATTGCAAACCTCCGGTTACTAATCCACGTATCTACCCACAGGGCTAACGCGGTCCATACGATCTAAAAATTACTATCAACCTAATCTATCAATAAAAAATTTCCATAAATCAATTAGTTCCTAGATACTTTCGTCGAAATCGCGCTCTTTTGTTTGCATGTTAAGAGCTCTAAGATGATTTTTAGATAATGTGAAAATATTGGTAATTTCAAAACCACTTACCCAAGCGGCAGAACCCACGAGGGACAGTGACGAAACTGCCATGCCTATAGCAGCGGTCGTCAAAGAGCTCTCGGCCGAGTCATTAGTGGACATTTCGTAAAGATAGTTCCCGGCGAATAGTGTTCCAGCCCCTGACACTAAGGAACAGAATGTGGCAAGATGTTTACGGAACGGGAACTCCTCAATTGCATTAACCTGGAAATTAACAAAAAAATTATATACCTAGAAATATCCATTAGAAAGCGCCAAGTACTAGTACTTTTATGTCGATAATATTACATTCTAAGAGCAAACCCAAAATTGGTTTGGCAGTTTTATGGCGCAAGGGTAATATTCTGTCACCAGCCAGACACAATTTCAAGTAATAGACACACAAAGCAAACCTCAGGAGCATATACTAGCCAACCAGTTTTATTTTTTTAAATTTCAAACAAGTTTGCCCTTGTGTAGTGAACTTGTTGAATTCGGATGTACAAGTATCCGAATACCTACGTAGAAAGTGTAAAATCACTGTATGAAGAACTCTTTCATGCATAGTTTGATAAAAATCTACCAAACACGACGAAAGCCGCCTCTAACCTACCAAGGCGGAAGGTAATGGGGTTTTCTTTTAAGATCAGACATTTTATATTAAAATAAAGGATGGTTTTAACAAGATTTTTATCTATCAGGTATAGTGCGATAATGCACTATATTCTGCTAACGCCGTAAACAGATTATAAAATGCGAGGAATTATTTCCTGAATAAAGTAATCACGTGTTATAATAAAGCCGCGTCCACGAGAAAGCAATCAAACTTTTTAAAACACATTTTAAAAATACGAAAGTTGCGATATCGGATAATCGGGGAATCATTTTCTGAACGAAGTGTCCAACAGTTGATCTTGCAAATAATTAAAACGCAAATTTATCATCAATCAACATCGATCTATATTTCAAAATTACTCGAAACATAATTAACCTTCCTAGTTGCTGCCTCGACGAGATATCTCGTCGAAACCATTCGAAGGGTTAATGCAAAATTTCAAAATACATAAAAAATAATTCTAGTGAGCTAAGTTTAGATTTACAAGTTAAGCACTCAAAAAACATTACCAATTGGCAGCCAGCGATGAACGCTCCTGTTTCTAACATCTGAAGAAAAAAAATATTTGATTATTCTAAGAAATAGACAGAAAATACATTCAAGTACAAATTTTGTAAAGTAAAAAGTCGAGACTTGATCGTGTAATTACCATTTTATAAATCTTCACACATCCCTGAACACAGCTCCAATCCAACTAATAAAACCTAAAAGCAAAGTACAAACGTTTTCACTCTACTTTTATATTAAGGTAATCTCTATGAGCATGCTCATGAAAACGAAATTTCCTTCAGTTGTGTTAAGTACTTTATTAATGTAGCTAAGTAAATAATCAACATCGAACTGGAGCACCACAACGGGCAATTAACGACGGTCCTTTATGGATCCCGAAGGGAAAGATCAAGGACAAGACGAAATTTTGGACAAAGGTCAGATGTTTATTAAAGTAACATTTTTGCAAAACATCTGCCTTTTGGCGACGGTCCCAGATCAATCCCAAAGGTTGGTAGGTATTTTAATTAACGTCACACTGGAGCAACACGACTGACTATTGGCGAGTGTCCGCGATCAATCCCAAAGGGAAAGATCCGAAGACAACATCTCGTAATTTTGAATCACGGTCAGATGACCTGGCACCCCTCTCCAAACTTCCACACTACGCCAACCAACACCAAAGGAAGAGATTCGAGGATAACATCTCGAAATTTTAGGTAGTCATGAGCATGCGCCTAAAAACTCAAATATACTTATGATTGGGGTAGGTAACATCGCACTGAAGACACACAATTGGAGACGTTTCGGAATCCAATCCGAAGGGGGGTATTTCAATTAACGGCACACTGGAGCAACACAACGGGCTATTGGTGACGGTCCGGAATCAATCCCAAAGGGAAAGATCCGAGGACAGCACCACGTAATTTTGAACCACGGTCAGATGACGAGGCAACACCTGAGCTGGCACCCCACTCTACAAACTTCCACACCACGCCAACGTGAGGACATTTGAGGCCACGACAGATTTAACGTGCACCAGCCCCCTTTGTACACGACGGTGTTTGGCTGGATTCGAACTCGCAACCCTTCGGTTGCAAGTCCGTTGCTCTTCCAACCGGGCCACCGCGGCCCCCAATCCGAAGGATAAGATCCAATTAAAATGCAGTTAGAATCCAAGCAAAGATCATGGGCTGCGGCACGTTAAATCTATCCTGGCCTCAAATGGCCTTACGTTGGCGTGGTGTGGAAGTTTTGTGAGTTTGGTGCCAGCTCATGTGTTGCCCCGTCATCTGACCGTGGTTCAAAATTTCTTAGTGCTTTCCTCGGATCTTTCCTTCGGGGGATGATCCCGGACCGTCATCAATAGTCCGTTGTCTTGATCTAATGCGACGTTAATTACATACATACCTTCCTATTGGGCTACCGAGGATGCGATGTGAAAAATCTGACTACTGATGGTTGGTTTGGTTTAGTTAACTGGCTGAATTTACGTTGTTGTGTTATGTAATTAAAGTAAATTTGGCGAAACGCAGCAGATATCGGCGAAGATACGGGATCAATTCTGAAGGGAAAGATCCAAGAACGCCTCGTAAATTTCACCATGTTCCGATGACAACACCTGAACTTCTTTGCAAAGGAGTAACTCAACTTGATCGCTGGGTTTTTAAGGCACAAAGAAACAGGTAGATAGGTAGTCAATTTGTTTCACTGGAGCAACACAAGCAAATGATAACGGTCCTGTATCAACCTCGAAAGGAAAGATCGAGGGCAACGCCTCTTAATTTTGAGCCACGGTCTGTTGACGAAGTCAGCACATGAAGCTGGTACCTCGCTCTCCAAACTTCCACACCACGTCAACGTGGACATCATAGGGCACAACAGATTGGACGTACTTCAGTCCCCGTGTACACGAGTCCTTGCTAGGACCCAGTTTTGAACTTGCATCCCTATGATTGCCAATCCATTACGCTTCCAACGGCCCCCAGACCTTTGTATGCAACAATACACTTCGGATTGTTTTGTCATAGTACCAAAATCTATACTTCAATTCTAATTTACCAGAAAAAGTTTTGAAATTTTTTTTAAAAGATGAATTCATGCATATTGAATCTATTAGCAGTAAATATTAGTGTCTTGCTGCCGAGAGATTGACTCAAAGGAGTATTGCGAAAGAAACATCTTTCGATATAATTCATGAAAGAAATGAACATTTTGTCTTATAGTATTGTTTCGTTAAATACAAGATCCACTGAGCAAAAATTAATTTAAATGCAATTTTATCTTAAGTTCCCCAATATACTGTTTATTTTTTTTTTACCTTTATCTTAACTATGAACTTAATGTGTTCTTTAAGTTTAAACAGACTAATATGAATTGAATGTGCATAAGAATTGGTTAGGAATTGAGGTACAGATGTATTCTACGACGCGCAGTGTGGTAACAACTCTTGGCGCGTTTTTTGGCGCTCCTTTTATGTCGCCAAGGAAATCTTCAAAATTGGATATATAATGCATATTTATGTATTACATTATTAAGTCATTGTATTTCAATTCTGGAGGTAAATTTTAATTAAAGTACATAACTCAGTTTACCATGTTTGTAATATAAACGCAATGATTTGCATACAAAGGTCTGATTGATGCACAACATTCTTAAACGACTCAAAATCTTAACCGATTTAACTATTTGTGTCCTATCTTACTTCTCTGAAGAAATCATATTTTTAACCATAATCCATTTGACAAAATCCTTTGAAAACCCATTAAGATAAAGGTATGAAATTGGATTGGTTTAACCAAATACATGGTGCCAACAATGATATTTTCAATTTTTAAGCTCTCACATGCGATTTAACTATAAATCTTTCTTTTAATATATCCTTATCAAATTTATAAAAATATTAAAAGCAATGAGGTGGACGAAAGTACTTTTGACACACTGTAGGTTACATTCATTTAAATGCATATTAACAGAAATAAATTCAACGAGACTCAATCAATATAAACAATGTTTAATGACGTACATAAAAAAAATCGAATCTAAATCTTATTTTAGAAAAAAAGACATAGAAATTTAAATTATGAAAACACTCAAAGGCTCTCATAAGTCATATGCCAAGAAAAGTAATTCAATTTTTGTTCAAAAGCTAATGAATTCCCTAAAGTTTAAAAATTGCCTCGCGCTCATTTTAGTTATTCACATTATGCGAGAAGGTCGTAAAACACTAAACTTATTTTAATGCTTTAAAACTGAATGATTCCAGTATACCAAGGATGACATGAATCTCCTGATCTATTTCAAATTGAAGATAGCTGAATCAGGCTTGATCATAAATCCTCGTTTCCGCAATTTTTATTCGATTTTTTTTGGAGTGGTTTCGAGTTAGACCCTTGTTTGAACTTCACCCGAGTTGGACACTTCCTCTGGCTCGTCTTCAGGAGTGGTGTCGACGCTTGGGGTGGCTTCACTCAGGCGGTTGGCGGCTTCTTTTATGATGGCGATAGACTTTTTGTCCGAGCTATTGTGGACGATGACGTATGGTGCATTCCATCGCGACTTCCAACGTTCCATGAAAGTACGATGGCGACTGCGTTCGTATAAAAAGTGAAAGGTTGAAAGTTTCAATTTTCTTTTCAACATTAGCGTTATGAGTATACCAGTAGAATAGCCAGAAATGTCCTAATTGAAAGTCGAACTGAAATCAAGCATTAACACTCCTGGTAGTTGTTTTCGGGTTTTAAAACACAAGCACCATATTGGCCAAGCTGCGCCAAACCGGAGGCAGATAACAAAATGAAGGAAGAAAAAGGACAAGCAAGGGTAAAAATGAAAGGGAGGAAAGATCAGTCGGGTACCTCGGGATTATGCTGCCCGTACACACCAAAAGAAGTGCCCCTGAGGAGGGACACAAACATAAGGAAGGGTCGAAATTTAGCAACTGATCAGATCTCGACAAATGAAAACTCGTCCATCAAGGTCAAGCCAATTTTGGTACTGACGAGATATCTCGCCTAAAGAACTTATATTGTTAAATAAGGTTCTGTATACATGGCTTTTGGTAAACCATAAAGACCATATATTACCAAGTATTCCTGCGAACAGATTGAAGGGAACATTGGCACATTTTACAGGCATTTATACTAAATTAGGTCACGGGAGGAGTTCGAAGCCTATAACCAAACTTTACAGCTATTGAGCTAATTTTGCCACCAATTATTAAGCAAGTTAATTAATTAGAGTTATTGAGCTCAAAGTGTGAATCTTCAGGAAATAAGGTTCGACACCCGTTAACTATGTTTTTTTAAGGTATACGAGTATATACGGAGAAACTTAAAAAATATATTAAAATTTGAATTTTTTTGTAAGTTAAAATTAAAACACAGGAAACAAAAAAAATATGCATTAAACAAGTGAGCCCGAGATGGCTTACGCATGGATACTTGCAGGTACGGCAAATTTAACTCCATATATCCAGTTGCCGCATACAGGACGGTGTTTGAACCGAGTCACGAACTTGCAAACCTGCGGTTACTAATCCACGTATCTACCCACTGAGCTAACGCGGTCCATACGATCTAAAAATTACTCTCTATCAATCTAATCTATCAATAAAAAATTTCCATAAGTCAATTAGTTCCTAGATCCTTTCGTCGAAGTCGCGCTGTTTTGTTTGCATGTTCAGAGCTCTATCCGATGATTCTTAGATAATGTGAACAAACTGGTGATTTCAAAACTTACCCAAGCGGCAGAACCCACGAGGGACAGTGATGAAACTGCCATGCCTATAGCAGCGGTCGTCAAAGCGCTCTCGGCCGAGCCATTAGTGGACATTTTGTGAAGACATTTCCCGGCGAATAGTGTTCCAGCCCCTGACGCTAAGGAACAAAATGTGGCAGCATGTTTACGGAACGGGAACTCCAGAATTGCATTAACCTGGAAATTAACAAAGAGATTCGATACCTAGTGTTATCCCTTAGAAAACGGCTAGTACTAGTACTTTTAAGACGAATATATTTCTTTCTGAGCAAACCCAAAATTGGTTTGGCAGTTTTATGGCGCAAAGGTCATATTCGGTCACCAGCCAGACACAAGACATACAATTTCAAGTAACAGACACACAAAGCAAACCTCAGGAGCAGATGGTAGTCATCCCGTTATTTTAATTTCAAAGAAGTTGCCCTTCTACATCCAAATACAACAAGTACACTATACAAGTATCTAAATATCTAGGTAGAAAATGTAAAATCGCCGTATAATGAAGAACTCTTTCATGCAGTTTGATAGAAATCTACAGAACGCGACGAAAGCCTCCTCTAACGTACCAAGGCGGAAGGTAGTGGTATTTGCTGTTAAGATCAGGCTTTAAAACGTTCCCTACATTTTACCCTAAACACCTAAAATTTTAGTATAAAATAAGATCATCTATTAGGAATCGTGCGATAATGAACTATATTCTGCTAACGCCGTAAACAGAAAATTCAGGGAATAATTGTTTACATTTTATAAATTTATCACGTGTCACAATAAAGCCACGTCCACGAGAAAGTAGTCAAATTCTTTAAAACACATTTTAAAAATACGAAAGTAACGATATCGAATAACCGGGAAATTATTTTCTGAACGAAGTGTTCTTGGAAATAATTAAAACGAATCACTTGATCTTAGAAATAATTAAAACGCAAATTTACCATCAATCAACATCCATCTATATTTCAAAATTACTCGAAACATAATAAACCCTCCTAGTTGCTCCCTTGACGAGATATCTCGAGGAAACCATTCGAAGGGTTAAAGCAAAATATCAAAATACATTAAAAATAATTCTAGTAAGTTAAGTTTGGATTTTCAGGTTAAACACTAAAAAACATTACCAATCGAACGCCATCGAGGGCAGCTCCTGATTCATAATACTGAAAGAAAAATAATAATTTGATTAGTCTAAGAAATAGACAGAAAATACATTCAAGTAAAAAGTCGAGACCTGGTAGTGTGATTACCATTTTATAAATCTGCACACGTCCCAGCACACAGCTATAATCAAACTAAGAAAACCTAAAAGCAAAGTACAAACGTTTTCACTCTACTTTTATATTAAGATAATCTCTATGAGCATGCTCATGAAAACGAAATTTACTTACGGTTGGGGTAGGTAGTTTATTAACGTAGCTAAGTAGGTAGTTAATCAACGTCGCACTGGAGCATCATAACGGACAATTAACGACGGTCCTTTATGGATCTCGAAGTGGAAGATCCAAGGACAACTCGAGATTTTGGACAACGGTCAGATGTTTATTAAAGTAACATTCTAGCAAAACATCTGCCTTTTGGCGATGGTCCGGGATCAATTCTAAAGTAGGTAGGTATTTTAATTAACGTCACACTGGAGCAACGCAGAGGGCTATTGGTGACGGTCCGGGATCAATCCCAAAAGGGAAAGATCCGAGGACAAACCTCGTAATTTTGAATCACGGTCAGATGACCTGGCAACATCTGAGCAGGTACCCCTCTCCAAACTTCCACAGTACGCCAACGAACACCAAAGGAAAAGGTTCGAGGATAACACCTCGAAATTTCAGGGGGGGTATTTCAATTAACGTCACATTAGAGCAACACAACGGGCTATTGGTGACGGTCCGGGATAAATCCCAAAGGGAAAGATCCGAGGACAACACCACGTAATTTTGAACCACGGTCAGATGACGAGGTAACACCTGAGCTGGCACCCCACTCTCCAAACTTCCACACCACGCTACGAAATTTTAGGTAGTCATGAGCATGCGCCTAAAATCTCAAATCTACTTATGATTGGGGTAGTTGACATCGCACTGAAGAAACACAATTGGCGACGTTTCGGGATCTATCACGAAGGATAAGATCCAAGGAAAACGCAGTTCGAATCTAGCCAAAGATCATCATGGGCTGGGGTACGTTAAATCTATCCTGGCCTCAAAAATCCTTACGTTTGCGTGGTGTGGAAATTTTGAGAATTTGGTGCCAGTTCATGTGTAGCCTCGTCATTTCACCGTGGTTCAAAATTTCTTGGTGCTGTCCTCGGATCTTTCCCAACGGGGGATGATCCCGCACCGTCATCAATAGCCCGTTGTGTTGCTCTAGTTTGACGTTAATTACATACCTACCTTCCTATTGGGCTACCGGGGATGCGAACTGAAATGTCTGACTACTGATGGTTGGTTAGGTTTAGTTAACTGGTTGAATTTACTTTGCTGTGGTAGGTATTTAACGTAAATTCGGCGCAACGCAACATGCTATTGGCGACGATACGTGATTGATTCCGAAGGGAAAGATCCAAGAACGCCTCGTAAATTTGACCATGTTCCGATGACGAGAATAATACCTGAACCACTTTGCAAAGGAACAACACAACTTGATTGTTTGTGTTTTATGGCACATACGCCCACGTAGATACGTAGTCAATTTATGTTTCACTGGGGCAACACAATGGGCAAATGACAACGGTCCTGTATCAACCTCGAAGGGAAAGATCTGGGACAACGCCTCGTAATTTTGATCCACGGTCAGATGACGAAGTCAGCACATGGGCTCGTAACTCACTATGCAAACTTCTACACCACGGCAACGTGATGACATTATAGAACACAACTGTTTGGACGTACATCAGTCCCCGTGTACATGAGTCTGGTAGAACCGAGTTTTGAACTTGCAACCCTATTATTGCCAATCCGTTACTATTCCAACGGGCCCCAGACCATTATATGCAACAATACATTTCCGATTGTTTTGTCATAGTACCAAAATCTATACTTCAATTCAAATTTACCAGAAAATATTTTCAAATTTTTTTAAAAAGATGAATTCATGCATATTGAATCTTATTAGCAGTAAATATTAATGTCTTTTGCTGCCGAGAGATCGACTCAAAGGAGTATTGCGGAATAAACAACTTTTGATATAATTCATGAAAAAAATGAACATTTTGTCTTATAATATTGTTAAGTTAAATACGAGATCCACTGAGCAAAAATTAATTTAGATGTAATTTAATCTTAAGTTCCCCAATATACTGTTTATTTACCTTTATCTTAACTATGAAAATAATGTGTTCTTTAAGTTTAAACACACAAAAGTAATATGAATTGAATGTGCATACAAATTGGAATACGAATAGATTAGGAATTGAGGTACAATCTAGTCTGCGCAGTGTGGTAACGACTCTTGGCGCGTTTTTTGGCGCTCCTTTTATGTCGCCAAAGAAATCTTCCAAAATTGAATATATATACTGCATACATATATTAGATATATAAATCTTGATAAAACAACATTTTGTCTAGTAGAACACTGCATATCTTGATTAAATATATACACAAATATACAAAAATATATTTTTTAACGGAAATCACATCTTAACTAGTGAAACATTGCAAAACTGGATTAAATATACACAATTATACCAAAAATTTTCTAACGGATACTTGGAATGAATGTATAAATATTGATTAAATATAATAAAAAAAACTTGAAACCTTGAATACATTTGTAGGACCATTCCAACAAATCCAATTGTAAACATCCCTAACCGAATTCCTCACAAAAGCCATTGCACCGTTGCATTTATCGCAAGAAATTTCTGATTTAATTAATACCGATTCCTTTATACAACTCAAAAGGGCTCCTTATAAACAGATCTAACCCTATAGAGCAAATCTGGGACACCTGGAAGGGCAATTGCAACTCGCCTTCCTCCTCACAGAACCATCCAGGACCTGAAAACAGTTCCTGCAGCAGTGGGACCGACTACCACTAGAACACAAACTGCCTCATTTCCAGCGTGAATTCACGTTGTGAGTAGCATAACTATAAACAGGGGCCATCCTTTTTAACCCATTTTTGTGTCGAAATTGTAACCTGTTTAAATGTTTCCTGCTTTGATGAATCTTACGCACGATCTTGCGTGTACCATAACTGTTTATTTTTTTTTACCTATGTACGTAACTAATTTCATTAAAATATGTCCAGTAGCTCTGGAGATATTCCCCAAAAGTGAGAAATCTTACTTTTGAATTCCAGTGTAGATAAAAAAGTAACGATATCAAGACGTATTGTGACATCTTAGCGCCTAAGAGAGTCTAGGATGGCCGGCTGCAGACCCGGAAGTTTCCTGTTAAAAAGTCCTTCAATACTGCGCTTGCGCATGTGAGGAGAATGAGAAACAGTTAGCTCACGGACTCCGTCTAGTTGAGACGTCTTCGTAGCAATTCGTAAATTTTAATACGAAAATAAGCATTTTTGTTTCGCGCGTCCATTGTAAACCCATTGTTTTGTCTGTGTTAAAATAAATGTTATTTTTTAATGTCCAACAAAAGTTCGGATTAATTCGTCACAGAAAAGTTTTGGTGTCCTGGAAGTTGGATGGAAGCAAGAAAGCAGGAAATGCAGGTAGGCCCACCCTTGTATTAAATTAAATTTATTAAGGTTCTGGCTTACCGGAATTAGTGAGGCAAAGAGCCTAAATCGTTTTGGTTAAAAAAAAAAAGAAATGACTACATATCCAATTTTATTTTGTGGTTATTTAAATTTTGTCTTTATGAAAGTTAATAGAAGTTGATGATAAAGTGAATTTGCATGTTCTACTAAGTAGATATTATCAAGTTGATAAAGTCACGGCCAAAAAGTGCCAAATCGAAAGTGAACGAAAATTTAAATTTCGTTTTGATTTTACTGAAATTTTGTGTTTTGTGCATTTAATGATTTGAAAAGAATCAGATAATTTGAATTACATATGGTAATTACGCATTAGTAAAAGAAAACTAATATTTAATTGCAACTATTTATATTGCATCTTGTGTATTGTATATGCTACGATATAGTTTAAGATTCTGTTATTATATTTGAGAATTGTATGTTTGATATTAAATCTTATCTAGTATTTGAAGCATATTTGGCATTGAGTATATTTTGTGAATCATATAGTTTATTAGAAAATATTGGTAACTATATTTATGATAACAAAATTGGATTGTTTACTAACTTATTCATCGATCATGGCTTTTCTTTCTCGTGGAAGTAAAGAAGACCTCCTCGAACTCGCAGATGAACTTTGTGAAAAAGTATCGGATAATTGTAAACTGGTTGAGATAAGGAAAATTATCCTAAACAGTGAACACTATGAAGAAGAGGAAGTTAAAATTTCTTTAACTCGTATTATGGAAGATAGGATAAAGAGAGAGAAAGAAGCAAAAGAAGAAATTGCCAGACAAGAAGCAAAAGAAGAAATTTCCAGACGAGAAGCAAAAGAAAAAGAAGAAATTGCCAGACAGGAAGCAAAAGAAGAATTTGCCAAAGAGAAAGAAAGCGAAGAACGTAATATTCGAATGGAAGAAATAGCTTTAGAGAAGAAAAAGCTAGAAATGCAAGCTGCAAGTGAGCTAGGACTATCTAATAGAGAACGGATGCCAAATCATAAAATTGAGCTCATCAAAATTACCCCGAAATTTGAGGAAAAGAAAGATGAAATGGGTCTATATTTAATAAATTTTGAAAGAAGAGCTGAGATGGCAGGTGTGCCTAAAGAAGATTGGGTGCCTTATTTACTAGGCGTATTGCCTTCGGAAATTTCGAGCATGATGGCTAGAGAATCGCCTGAAGATGCAAAGAATTACGATTATGTGAAAGATATAATTCTTCAGAGGTATAAAATGAGTTCTGAGAAATTGAAGCAGATGTTTTACCGTCATCAAAAAGTCCCGGATAAAACATGGAGGAATTACGCTCATGAACTTACAAGCTACTATGATGAATGGGTTTCTGATTTGGAAATCAAAACTTTTGAAGAACTCAGAGACTTGCATATCACTGAGCAGATTAAGAGACGAGTGCCGTCTGAAGTAAAAGAACATTTTCTGGAGGAGTGGATGGACTTAAATTCTCCGCTAGAATTAGCTAAAAAAATAGATCAATTTGAAAGCTTGAAGGAGAGTCTTACACCCAGAAATACTAAAGGTTCCCAGAATACAGAGGGTATCAAGAAAACACACGTTGGTTTTCATAAGTTTGAGGGAGAAAACAAACCCTTTGGGAAAACAGAGGTAAACAGAGAAGATTACAAAGAGAAAAATTTTGAACAAAGAAAGCAACTTCAATGCTATGAATGCAATTCCTATGATCATCTTATCTGTCCTAAGTTGAAGAAAACTGAAATCATAGCTGCTAACGAAATTATGGGAAAGG
This sequence comes from Meta bourneti, assembly GCA_933210815.1. Lineage (NCBI taxonomy): Eukaryota > Metazoa > Arthropoda > Arachnida > Araneae > Tetragnathidae > Meta > Meta bourneti. Next base: position 67,832,547 of record OW119930.1, on the reverse strand, counting down.
GAATAATAGATTTGATGTCTCCCTACATTAGTGTTGGAACTGTAAATGGATCTCAGATTTCTATCTTACGAGACATAGGATCCAGCATAGATCTAATTCCTAGGAAGTTTGTTAAGCCACACATGTATACGGGTGAACATGTATGGGTAGCATCTCCTTTAGCGGATAACCCTATTTGCTTGCCTATAGCGGAAGTAAATTTAGTGTGTGAGTTGGGTCATGTTATAACCAAAGCTGCTGTCAAGGATAACTTCCTATATAAAGAACGCTACTTACTAAGTAACAAGACCGTTGTACTTATAGAAGATATGAAAAAAGACAAAGACTCTGATATTGAAGTAAAAGACTCTGCAACGCCCAAGTGCCAAAGTTCTCCATATTTAAATGAAACATCGAAAAACGACTGCCCTTGTAACAGTAACCGTTTTAGTTCTAGCAGTGTTACTCCTAAAGAGACTGGAATCGTTGAAAATTTGTTACGTTCATATATATGGTTTTATACAATGTTGCGAAAGACAAGCAATATTTTTTTTTTCACTACAGTCAATTTTCTGGAAATATTGATAATTTAAAACGTGGTGATGCAGTTGAATTTAAAATTACTCATAATCGTCGTACTGGAAAACCAATTGCTAGTTCTGTTTGTAAAATAATGTGTAAAGAGACAGTTTCTGGATTTGAAACCACTGAAAAAAAGGAAAATACTGAAGGTAAAGTTGCTTATGAAAATAATGGCGAACGGCCCTCTTCTGCTGAAAATGTTGATGGTAGTGTAGATTTTTATCCTCCTAAAAAGGTCACTTTTAGTATTCCTATTGACAAAAATACAAGAAACCTTAGACCTTGTAAAATGCGTTCGGAACAGCCCTTACCTGTGAGATACCGTGTTATCTGTGCTCTTAAAGGAACATTTGGTTTTATTAAAAGGGGTGATGTAAAGGATATGTTTTTCCACTCAAGTGAATGCAAAGTGTTCAAAAGTCTTAATCTTGGCGATGATGTTGAATTTGGAATACAGACTCGTAACAAGGAAGTTGCTGTAAGTGTAACTAAATTGCCCTTAGGGACAGTGATATTTGAGGACGTTGAAACTGAAAGTTTGGTTGGTGAAATAACTGAATGCTTAGACAAATCTAGAAATCGTTTGAAGAAAGCATAAAAGTTGGAGGCGAAGTTGAATTTACTGTGATCCAGGATTACGAGGTAGTCCATAGAAAGGGAAAACAGCATATAACACTGATAATTTAAGTCGTACACCTCACGTACAAAAATAAAGTGCTATTTTTTGTGATATCTTGCATATATAAAAAAATATTTTATTCCTAGTGTACATTTACATTGCAAAAAGTTTTAAATTTGAATTGAAAATCTAAATATTTTGAAATTGAATTTCTTTGATGAATATCACTGAGCAAAATTTTGATTATACTTTGTTAAAATTATGTTTTTTTTAAATTTAGAGTAGGCGGTACAGCCAGGATCTTTAGGGTGTATGGTCTACTTGCATATTGCTTTGGGCATTAGTTGTTGCCTTCGCGAAAATTCTGTTGCTGCTGTTTTGTATCTTTTTTTGCAGGTGTCTGTCTCTGCAGAAAAAGAATCTTGAGGAGGGAGGAAATAGACTGTGACATCTTAGCGCCTAAGAGTCTAGGATGGCCGGCTGCAGACCCGGAAGTTTCCTGTTAAAAAGTCCTTCAATACTGCGCTTGCGAGGAGAATGAGAAACAGTTAGCTCACGGACTCCGTCTAGTTGAGACGTCTTCGTAGCAATTCGTAAATTTTAATATGAAAATAAGCATTTTTGTTTCGCGCGTCCATTGTAAACCCATTGTTTTGTCTGTGTTAAAATAAATGTTATTTTTAATGTCCAACAAAAGTTCGGATTAATTCGTCACAGTATCTTAGGGACAAAGAATCTACAAATCTGGACATTGTCAGGATAACGATCCGATGTATAAAGTTTAATTTTTACAATAACTCCATTTTATGGCTTTTCTTTAAAAACTTAATGATATTCTACATTAATAAAAATGGACCGTTTGTACATAAAATACTTTCACATCATTTCGTTATTTATCCATTCGGGACCATTCAATTGCAAAATCAGTGGTTTCGGTGATTGGTATTCTTTATTCTGCCCACCGTATCGAAAGGATTTGTATACTTATGAAATTTGCAAACAAATTTACTTGGTGTATTTACTTGGAACAAATTTACTTTGTGTTTATGCTAGTATCAAAATTTATTCCAACCTAATTTAATAAAAAAAATTTATGACGGGGTGTAATGTGACTGTTCTGTGAAAATTTGAGGTGTTTCATGCTTAAACAGCCGAATACCCATAATTAAATCAACCATAATTTAACAAATTTGAAGACTAAATTTAGATTTGCGATTACGGAGATTCTCTTACCAGTACAGCCAGAAAAGCAATTATATTTACAGAATTTAAATCAATACTTTATTTTGGGCTTTTTCTTTACGAAAGAATTTCCAAACAATTGTTTACAATATTAAGTCTTATTGTATTTAAATTCTGGAGGTAAACTTGTATTAAAGTACATAACTTAGTTTACCATGTCTGTAATATAAACGCAATGATTTGCATACAAAGGTCTGCTTGGTGTACAAGATTCCTAAAGGTCTTAAAATCTTACCAGATTTAAGTATTTGTGTCCTATCGTACTTTTGGGAAGAAATCATTTTTAACCATAATCCATTTAACAAAATCTTTTGAAAACCTATTAAGCAGAAAAGAATGAAATTGGATTATTTTGAGCAAATACCTGGTGGCAACAATGATATTCAGTTTTTAAGCTATCTCGCATGCAATTTAATTTTAAAACTCAATTTTAATATATACTTAAAAAATTTATAAAAATAGTAAAAGAAATGAGGTGGACAAAAGTACTTTTGACCCACTGTAGATACTTATTTCAATGCCTATTTAACTGAAATGAATTCAACGAGACTCATGAGCAATGTAAACAATGTTTAATCACGTACATTCAATCGAATCTTAATCTTGCTTTATAGAACTGAAATAGAATACATAGAAACTTGAATTATGGCAACACTCAAAGGCACTCATAAGTCGCATGCCAAGAATAATTAGACAATTTTTGTTCAAAAACAATTTAATTCCCTAAAGTTTAAGAACTACCTCGAGCTATTTTAGTTATTCACATTATGCGAGGAGGTTAATACTTTAAAACTGAATGATTCCAGTATCCCAAAGATGACAGGAATCTCCTGATCTATTTCAAATTGAAAGATAGCTAAATGAGGCTTGATCAGGAATCATCGTTTTCACAATCTTCGTTCGATTTTTTTGGAGTGGTTTTGGGTTGGACCCTTCTTCGAACTTCATCCGAGTTGGAGACATCCTCTGGCTCGTCTTGAAGAGTGGTGTCAACGCTTGGGATGGCTTTATTCAGGCGGTCGACGTCTTCTTCCACGGTGGCTTCGGATTTTTTGTCAGAGCTTGACTTCCTACGTTCCATGAAAGCACGATGGCGTCTGCGTTCGTATAAAAACTGAAAGATAAAAGTTTCAATTTTCTTTTAAACATCAGCGTTACGAGTATACCAGTAGAATAGCTAGATATGTCCTAGTTGAAAGTCGAACACAAATCAAGCATTAAAGTTCCTGGTGGTTGTTTTCGGGTTCTACGACACAAGCACCTTATTTGGCCCAGCTTCGCCAAATAGAAGGCAGATAAGAAAATGAAGGAAAAAAAGGGTAGGTAAGGGTAAAAATGAAGGAGGGAAGATCAGTCGGGTATCTCGGGACTGTGCTGCCCGTACACACCAAAAGATGTGCCCCTGAGGAGGGACAAAACCATAAGGAAGGTTCGCCTTTTAGCATCTGATCACATCTTGACAAATGAAAACTCGTCCATCAAGGTCAAGCCAATTTTGCCAATTACGAGATATCTGGTCTAAACAACTTAGATTGTTAAATAAGGTTCTATATACATCGCTTTTGGTAAACCATAAAGACCATACATTACCAAGTATACCTGTAAACAGTTTGAAGGGGAAAAGATGTATATTACAGGCATTTATACTAAATTATTAGTTCAAGGGAGGGGTTCGAAACCCTAAATGCAAACTTTTCTGCCAATGAGGTAATTTTGTCACCAATTATTAAGCAAATTAATCAATTAGAGTTATTGAGCTCAAAATGTGTCGTAACTTATATTTACTGAGGATTCACAAGTTAATTTTGTTGTTTTAAGGTATATGACTATATACGGAGAGACTTACAAAAAATGTTCAAATTATACTATTCATTGAGTAAAACTGAAGACACCCGAAGCAAAATAAGCAATAAACATGCGATTCAGAGCTGGCTTACGTGAGGATATTTGTAGGTACGACAGATTTAATTATATGTATCCAGCTCCCGCATACACGACGGTGTTTCAACCGAGTCTCGAACTTATAAACCTGCGGTTACTAACCCACGTATCTACCCACAGGGCTATCTCGTTTCATAAGATTTAAAAATTACTATCAATCTATAATCAATAAAAAATTTCCATAAATCCATTTCCCAGATCCTTTACTCGAAGTAGCACTCTTTTGTTTGCATGTTAAGAGCTCTATTCGATGATTTTTAGATAATGTGAACAAACTGGTGATTTCAAAACTTACCCAAGCGACAGAACCCACGAGTGACAATGATGAAACTGCCATGCCTATAGCTGCGGACGTCAAAGATTTCTCTGCCGAGACATTAGTGGACATTTTGTGAAGACATTTCCCGGCGAATAGTGTTCCAGCCCCTGACGCTAAGGAACAAAATGTGGCAGCATGTTTACGGAACGGGAACTCCAGAATTGCATTAACCTGGAAATTAACAAAGAGATTCGATAACTAGTATTATCCCTTAGAAAACTACTAGTACTTTTAAGACGAATATATTTCTTTCTAAGAGCAAACCCAAAATTGGTTTGGCAGTTTTATGGCGCAAAGGTCATATTCGGTCACCAGCCAGAAACAAGTCATACAATTTCAAATAATGGACACAGAAAGCAAACCTCAGGAGCAGATGCTAGCCTAACCCGTTTTATTTATTTTTAATTTCAAACAAGTTTCCCTTGTGCATCCGAATTCAAAAGTCCACTATACAAATATCCGAATACCTAGGTGAAAATGTGAAATCACTATATAGTGAAGAACTTTCATGCATAGTGATACATCTCTACAGAACGCGACGAAAGCCTCCTCTAACCTTCCAAGGCGGAAGGTAGTGGGGTTTGCTAATATCAGGCTTTAAAATCTTCCTCTATTTTAATATAAAATACGATTCTTATCTATCAGGAATCCTGCGATAATAAACTAGATTCTGCTGACGCCGTAAACAAATTATTCAGGAAATAATTGTTTACATTTCATAAAATAATCATGTGCCATAATAACGCAACGTCCACAAGAAAGCAGTCAAAACTTTAAAAAAAACCCGCATTTAAAAAATACGAAAGTTGCGATATCGAATAATCGGGAAATTGTTTTCTGAACGAAATGTTCAAGAGTTGATCTTGGAAATAATTAAAACGCAAATATATCATCAATCAACATCCATCTATATTTCAAAATTACTCGAAACATAATCAACCCTCCTAATTGCTCCCTCGACGAGATATCTCGAGGAAACCATTCGAAGGGTTAAAGCAAAATATTAAAATACATTAAAAATAATTTTAGTAAGCTAAGTTTGGATTTTCAGGTTAAACACTAAAAAACATTACCAATCGAACGCCATCGAGGGCACCTCCTGATTCATAATACTGAAAGAAAAATAATAATTTGATTAGTCTAAGAAATAGACAGAAAATACATTCAAGTAAAAAGTCGAGACCTGGTAGTGTAATTACCATTTTATAAATCTACACACGTCGCAGCACACAGCTATAATCAAACTAAGAAAACCTAAAAGCAAAGTACAAACGTTTTCACTCTACTTTTATATTAAGATAATCTCTATGAGCATGCTCATGAAAACGAAATTTACTTACGGATGGGGTAGGTAGTTTATTAACGTAGCTAAGTAGGTAGTTAATCAACGTCGCACTGGAGCATCATAACGGACAATTAACGACGGTCCTTTATGGATCTCGAAGTGGAAGATCCAAGGACAACTCGAGATTTTGGACAACGGTCAGATGTTTATTAAAGTAACATTCTAGCAAAACATCTGCCTTTTGGCGATGGTCCGGGATCAATTCTAAAGGTAGGTAGGTATTTTAATTAAAGTCACACTGGAGCAACGCAGAGGGCTATTGGTGACGGTCCGGGATCAATCCCAAAAGGGAAAGATCCGAGGACAAACCTCGTAATTTTGAATCACGGTCAGATGACCTGGCAACATCTGAGCAGGTACCCCTCTCCAAACTTCCACACTACGCCAACGAACACCAAAGGAAAAGGTTCGAGGATAACACCTCGAAATTTTAGGGGGGTATTTCAATTAACGTCACATTAGAGCAACACAACGGGCTATTGGTGACGGTCCGGGATCAATCCCAAAGGGAAAGATCCGAGGACAACACCACGTAATTTTGAACCACGGTCAGATGATGAGGTAACACCTGAGCTGGCACCCCACTCTCCAAACTTCCACACCACGCCACGAAATTTTAGGTAGTCATGAGCATGCGCCTAAAATCTCAAATCTACTTATGATTGGGGTAGTTGTTATTGTTATTGTTATTGTTATTTCAATTAACGTCACACTGGAGCAACACAACGGGCTATTGGTGACGGTCCGGGATCAATCCCAAAGGGAAAGATCCGAGGACAACACCACGTAATTTTGAACCACGGTCAGATGACGAGGCAACACCTGAGCTGGCACCCCACTCTCCAAACTTCCACACCACGCCAACGTGAGGACATTTGAGGCCACGACAGATTTAACGTGCACCAGCCCCCTTTGTACACGACGGTGTTTGGCTGGATTCGAACTCGCAACCCTTCGGTTGCTAGTCCGTTACTCTTCCAACCGGGCCACCGCGGCCCTGGGGTAGTTGACATCGCACTGAAGAAACAGAATTGGCGACGTTTCGGGATCTATCACGAAGGATAAGATCCAAGGAAAACGCAGTTCGAATCCAGCCAAAGATCATCATGGGCTGGGGTACGTTAAATCTATCCTGGCCTCAAAAATCCTTACGTTTGCGTGGTGTGGAAATTTTGAGAATTTGGTGCCAGTTCATGTGTAGCCTCGTCATTTCACCGTGGTTCAAAATTTCTTGGTGCTGTCCTCGGATCTTTTCCAACGGGGGATGATCCCGCACCGTCATCAATAGCCCGTTGTGTTGCTCTAGTTTGACGTTAATTACATACCTACCTTCCTATTGGGCTACCGGGGATGCGAACTGAAATGTCTGACTACTGATGGTTGGTTAGGTTTAGTTAACTGGTTGAATTTACTTTGCTGTGGTAGGTATTTAACGTAAATTCGGCGCAATGCAACATGCTATTGGCGACGATACGTGATTGATTCCGAAGGGAAAGATCCAAGAACGCCTCGTAAATTTGACCGTTCCGATGACGAGAATAATACCTGAACCACTTTGCAAAGGAACAACACAACTTGATTGTTTGTGTTTTATGGCACATACGCCCACGTAGATACGTAGTCAATTTATGTTTCACTGGGGCAACACAATGGGCAAATGACAACGGTCCTGTATCAACCTCGAAGGGAAAGATCTGGGACAACGCCTCGTAATTTTGATCCACGGTCAGATGACGAAGTCAGCACATGGGCTCGTAACTCACTATGCAAACTTCTACACCACGGCAACGTGATGACATTATAGAACACAACTGTTTGGACGTACATCAGTCCCCGTGTACATGAGTCTGGTAGAACCGAGTTTTGAACTTGCAACCCTATTATTGCCAATCCGTTACTATTCCAACGGGCCCCAGACCATTATATGCAACAATACATGTCCTATTGTTTTGTCATAGTACCAAAATCTATACTTCAATTCAAATTTACCAGAAAAAATTTTCAAATTTTTTTAAAAAGATGAATTCATGCATATTGAATCTTATTAGCAGTAAATATTAATGTCTTTTGCTGCCGAGAGATCGACTTAAAGGAGTATTGCGGAATAAACAACTTTTGATATAATTCATTAAAAAAATGAACATTTTGTCTTATAGTATTGTTAAGTTAAATACGAGATCCACTGAGCAAAAATTAATTTAGATGTAATTTAATCTTAAGTTCCCCAATATACTGTTTATTTTCCTTTATCTTAACTATGAAAATAATGTGTTCTTTAAGTTTAAACACAAAAGTAATATGAATTGAATGTGCATACAAATTGGAATACGAATAGATTAGGAATTGAGGTACAATCTAGTCTGCGCAGTGTGGTAACGACTCTTGGCGCGTTTTTTGGCGCTCCTTTTATGTCGCCAAAGAAATCTTCCAAAATTGAATATATACTGCATACATATATTAGATATATAAATCTTGATAAAACAACATTTTGTCTCGTAGAACACTGCATATCGTGATTAAATATATACAATTATACCAAAAAATTTTTAACGGATACTTGGAATGAATATATAAATCTTGATTAAATATAATAAAAAAAAACTTGAAACCTTGAATAAATTTGTAGGACCATTCCAACAAATCCAATTGTAAACATCCCTAACCGAATTCCTCACAAAAGCCATTGCACCGTTGCATTTATCGCAAGAAATTTCTGAATTAATACCGATTCCTTTATACAACTCAAAAGGGCTCCTTATAAACAGATCTAACCCTATAGAGCAAATCTGGAAGGGCAATTGCAACCATCCAGGACCCGAAAACAGTTCCTGCAGCAATGGGACCGACTACCACTAGAACACAAACTGCCTCATTTCCAGCGTGAATTCACGTTGTGAGTAGTATAACTATAAACAGGGGCCAAACCTTTTTAACCCATTTTTGTGTCGAAATTGTAACCTGTTTAAATGTTTCCTGCTTTGATGAATCTTACGTACGATCTTGCGTGTACCATAACTGTTTATTTTTTCTACCTATGAACGTAACTAATTTCATTAAAATATGTCCAGTAGTTCTGGAGATATTCCCCAAAAGTGAGAAATCTTACTTTTGAATTCCAGTGTAGATAAAAGAGTAACGATATCAAGACGTATCTTAGGGACAAAGAATCTACAAATCTGGACATTGTCAGGATAACGATCCGATGTATAAAGTTTAATTTTTACAATAACTCCATTTTATGGCTTTTCTTTAAAAACTTAATGATATTCTACATTAATAAAAATGGACCGTTTGTACATAAAATACTTTCACATCATTTCGTTATTTATCCATTCGGGACCATTCAATTGCAAAATCAGTGGTTTCGGTGATTGGTATTCTTTATTCTGCCCACCGTATCGAAAGGATTTGTATACTTATGAAATTTGCAAACAAATTTACTTGGTGTATTTACTTGGAACAAATTTACTTTGTGTTTATGCTAGTATCAAAATTTATTCCAACCTAATTTAATAAAAAAAATTTATGACGGGGTGTAATGTGACTGTTCTGTGAAAATTTGAGGTGTTTCATGCTTAAACAGCCGAATACCCATAATTAAATCAACCATAATTTAACAAATTTGAAGACTAAATTTAGATTTGCGATTACGGAGATTCTCTTACCAGTACAGCCAGAAAAGCAATTATATTTACAGAATTTAAATCAATACTTTATTTTGGGCTTTTTCTTTACGAAAGAATTTCCAAACAATTGTTTACAATATTAAGTCTTATTGTATTTAAATTCTGGAGGTAAACTTGTATTAAAGTACATAACTTAGTTTACCATGTCTGTAATATAAACGCAATGATTTGCATACAAAGGTCTGCTTGGTGTACAAGATTCCTAAAGGTCTTAAAATCTTACCAGATTTAAGTATTTGTGTCCTATCGTACTTTTGGGAAGAAATCATTTTTAACCATAATCCATTTAACAAAATCTTTTGAAAACCTATTAAACAGAAAAGAATGAAATTGGATTATATATTTTGACCAAATACCCGGTGGCAACAATGATATTCAGTTTTTAAGCTTTCTCATATGCAAATTTAATTTTAAAACTCAATTTTAATATATACTTAAAAAATTTATAAAAATAGTAAAAGAAATGAGTTGGACAAAAGTACTTTTGACCCACTGTAGATTATACTTATTTCAATGCATATTTAACTGAAATGAATTCAACGAGACTCATGAGCAATGTAAACAATGTTTAATCACGTACATTCAATCGAATCTAAATCTTGCTTTATAGAACTGAAATAGAATACATAGAAACTTGAATTATGGCAACACTCAAAGGCACTTATAAGTCGCATGCCAAGAATAATTAGACAATTTTTGTTCAAAAACAATTTAATTCCCTAAAGTTTAAAAATTACCTCGAGCTATTTTAGTTATTCACATTATGCGAGGAGGTTGATACTTTAAAACTGAATGATTCCAGTATCCCAAAGATGACAGTAATCTGATCTATTTCAAATTGAAAGATAGCTAAATGAGGCTTGATCAGGAATCGTCGTTTTCACAATCTTCGTTCGATTTTTTTGGAGTGGTTTTGGGTTGGACCCTTCTTCGAACTTCATCCGAGTTGGAGACATCCTCTGGCTCGTCTTGAAGAGTGGTGTCAACGCTTGGGATGGCTTTATTCAGGCGGTCGACGTCTTCTTCCACGGTGGCTTCGGATTTTTTGTCAAAGCTTGACTTCCTACGTTCCATGAAAGCACGATGGCGTCTGCGTTCGTATAAAAACTGAAAGATAAAAAGTTTCAATTTTCTTTTAAACATCAGCGTTACGAGTATACCAGTAGAATAGCTAGATATGTCCTAGTTGAAAGTCGAACACAAATCAAGCATTAAAGTTCCTGGTGGTTGTTTTCGGGTTCTACGACACAAGCACCTTATTTGGCCCAGCTTCGCCAAATAGAAGGCAGATAAGAAAATGAAGGAAAAAAGGGTAGGTAAGGGTAAAAATGAAGGAGGGAAGATCAGTCGGGTATCTCGGGACTGTGCTGCCCGTACACACCAAAAGATGTGCCCCTGAGGAGGGACAAAACCATAAGGAAGGTTCGCCTTTTAGCATCTGATCACATCTTGACAAATGAGAACTCGTCCATCAAGGTCAAGCCAATTTTGCCAATTACGAGATATCTGGTCTAAACAACTTAGATTGTTAAATAAGGTTCTGTATACATCGCTTTTGGTAAACCATAAAGACCACACATTACCAAGTATACCTGTAAACAGTTTGAAGGGGAAAAGATGTATATTACAGGCATTTATACTAAATTATTAGTTCAAGGGAGGGGTTCGAAACCCTAAATGCAAACTTTTCTGCCAATGAGGTAATTTTGTCACCAATTATTAAGCAAATTAATCAATTAGAGTTATTGAGCTCAAAATGTGTCGTAACTTATATTTACTGAGGATTCACAAGTTAATTTTGTTGTTTTAAGGTATATGACTATATACGGAGAGACTTACAAAAAATGTTCAAATTATACTATTCATTGAGTAAAACTGAAGACACCCGAAGCAAAATAAGCAATAAACATGCGATTCAGAGCTGGCTTACGTGAGGATATTTGTAGGTACGACAGATTTAATTATATGTATCCAGCTCCCGCATACACGACGGTGTTTCAACCGAGTCTCGAACTTATAAACCTGCGGTTACTAATCCACGTATCTACCCACAGGGCTAACTCGTTTCATAAGATCTAAAAATTACTATCAATCTATAATCAATAAAAAATTTCCATAAATCCATTTCCCAGATCCTTTACTCGAAGTAGCACTCTTTTGTTTGCATGTTAAGAGCTCTATTCGATGATTTTTAGATAATGTGAACAAACTGGTGATTTCAAAACTTACCCAAGCGACAGAACCCACGAGTGACAATGATGAAACTGCCATGCCTATAGCTGCGGACGTCAAAGATTTCTCTGCCGAGACATTAGTGGACATTTTGTGAAGACATTTCCCGGCGAATAGTGTTCCAGCCCCTGACGCTAAGGAACAAAATGTGGCAGCATGTTTACGGAACGGGAACTCCAGAATTGCATTAACCTGGAAATTAACAAAGAGATTCGATAACTAGTATTATCCCTTAGAAAACTACTAGTACTTTTAAGACGAATATATTTCTTTCTAAGAGCAAACCCAAAATTGGTTTGGCAGTTTTATGGCGCAAAGGTCATATTCGGTCACCAGCCAGAAACAAGTCATACAATTTCAAATAATGGACACAGAAAGCAAACCTCAGGAGCAGATGCTAGCCTAACCCGTTTTATTTATTTTTAATTTCAAACAAGTTTCCCTTGTGCATCCGAATTCAAAAGTCTACTATACAAGTATCCGATTACCTAGGTGAAAATGTGAAATCACTATATAATGAAGAACTTTCATGCATAGTGATACATCTCTACAGAACGCGACGAAAGCCTCCTCTAACCTTCCAAGGCGGAAGGTAGTGGGGTTTGCTGTTAAGATCAGGCTTTAAAACCTTCCTCTATTTTAATATAAAATAAGATCCTTATCTATCCGGAATCCTGCGATAATAAACTAGATTCTGCTGACGCCGTAAACAAATTATTCAGGAAATAATTGTTTACATTTCATAAAATAATCATGTGCCATAATAACGCAACGTCCACAAGAAAGCAGTCAAAACTTAAAAAAAAACCGCATTTTAAAAATACGAAAGTTGCGATATCGAATAATCGGGAAATTGTTTTCTGAACGAAATGTTCAACAGTTGATCTTGGAAATAATTAAAACGCAAATATATCATCAATCAACATCCATCTATATTTCAAAATTACTCGAAACATAATAAACCCTCCTAATTGCTCCCTCGACGAGATATCTCGAGGAAACCATTCGAAGGGTTAAAGCAAAATATCAAAATACATTAAAAATAATTCTTGTAAGCTAAGTTTGGATTTTCAGGTTAAACACTAAAAAACATTACCAATCGAACGCCATCGAGGGCAGCTCCTGTTTCATAGATCTGAAGAAAAAAATATTTTATTATTTTAAGAAAAAGACAGAAAATACATTCAAGTAAAAATTTTGTAAAGTAAAAAGTCGAGACTTAATCGTGTAATTACCATTTTATAAATCTTCAAACAGCTCCAATAAAAGTAAGAAAACCTAAAAGCAAAATACAAACGTTTTTACTTTATATTAAGATAGTCACTATGAGCATGCTCATAAAAACGAAATTTACTTACGGTTGGGGAGGTAGTTTATTAACGTAAAGTAGGTAGTTAATTAACGCAACACTGTCGCAAAACATCTGGCTTTTGCTAACGGTCTGGGATCAACCTCATATGTAGGTAGGTATTTTAATTAACGTCACAATGAAGCAACACAACGGGCTATTGGGAGACGGTCCGGGATCAATAACAAAGGGAAAGATCGAGGACAACACTAAGTAATTTGTAATCACGGTCACATGACGAGGCAACACTTGAGCTGGCACCCCACTCTCAGAACTTCCACACCACGCCAACCAACCCCAAAGGAAAAAGTGGCTGCGGTGGCCCAGTTGGAAGAGTAACGGACTAGCAACCGAAGGTTTGCGAGTTCAAATCCAGCCAAACACCGTCGTGTACAAAGGGGGCTGGTGAGCGTTAAATCTGTCGTGGCCTCACATGTCCTCACTTTGGCGTGGTGTGGAAGTTTGGAGAGTGGGGTGTTGCCTCGTCTTCAATCTTTCCCTTTGGGATTGATTCTGTCACCAATAGCCCGTTGTGTTGCTCCAGTGTGACCAATATCAGTACCAAATGCAAAGATTCGAGGATAACACCTCGAAATTTTAGGTAATCATTATGATCCTGCGCCTAAAAACACAAATCTACTTATGGTTGTGGTAGGTAACATCGCACTGAAGAAACACAATTGGAGACGTTTCGGGATTCATCCCGAAGAAGATCCAACGCAGTTTAAATCCAGCCCAAGGCCGTTGTGGGCTGGTGCACGTTAAATCAGTCCTGTCCTCAAATGTCCTCACGTTGGCGAGGTGTGGAAGTTTTGAGAGTGGAGTGCCAGCGCAGGTGTTGCCTCGTCATCTGACCGTGATTCTAAATTTCGTGGTTCTGTTCTCGGATCTTTCCCTTTGGGGGATGATCCCGGACCGACAGCAATAGCCCGTTGTGTTGCTCCTGTGCGACGTTAATTACATACCTACCTACCTTCCTATTGGGTTACCGTGGATGCGAAGTGAAAAGTCTGACTACTGATGGTTGGTTGTTTAGATTTAATTAGTTGGTTGAATTTATGTTGCTGTAGCAGGTAATTAACGCCAAACTGGCGCAACGCCACAGGCTATTGGCGACGATGCGGGATCAATTCCAAAGGGAAAGACCCAAGAACGCCTCGTAAATTTGACCATGTTCAGATGACGAGAACACCTAAGCTACTTTACAAAGGAGCAACACAACATGATTGTTTGGGTTTAATGGCACATGCGTCCAGATACGTAGGTAGTCAATTTGCGTTTCACTGAGGCTACAGAATGGGGAAATGTTAATGGTCCTGCATCAACCTCGAAGGGAAAGATCGATGACAACGCCTCGTAATTTTGATCCACGGTCAGATGACGAAGTCAGCACATGAACTGTTACTTCACTATCCAAACTTCCACACCACGGCAACGTGAGCACATTTTAGTACACGACAGATTGGACGTACATCAGTCCCCTTGTACATGAGTCTGGTAGGACCGAGTTTTGAACTTGCAACCGTGATTGCCAATCCGTTACTCTTCCACAGACCTTTGTTTTCAACAATACATTTCGGATTACTTTGTCAGTACCAAAATCGATACTTTAATTGAAATTTACCGGAAAAGTATTCCAATTTTTCTCAAAAAGATATATTCATGCATATTGAATCTTATTAGCAATAAATATTAGTGTCTTTTGCTGCCGAGAGATTGACTTAAAGGAGTATTGCGGAATAAACAACTTTCGATATAATTCATGAAAAAAATGAACGAATTTTGGCGCTCTTTTTATGTCGCCAAGGAAATCTTCCAAAATTGAATATATACTGCATACATATGGATTAAATATATAAATGTTGATAAAACAACATTTTGACTAGTAAAACACTGCAAATTTGGATTAAATACACACAAATATATAAAAAAATATTTTTTTAACGGAAATCACATCTTATCTAGGGTAACATTGCAAAACTGGATTACATATAACTCAAATATACCAAAACATTTATAACGGAAATTTGGATTAAATATATAAATCTTGATTAAATATAATAAAAAACTTGATAAAACCTTGAATAAATCTGTAGGACGATTCCTACAAATCCAATTGTAACCATCGCTAACCGAATTCCTAACAGAAAACGTCATTGCCCCGTTGCATTTATCGCAAGAAATTTTTGATTTAATTAATCCCGATTTCTTTATAAAACTAAAAAAAAACTATCGCGACAGATTTCGTAACAACATAAACAATTAGGAACTCCCTCACTCCTATAAGTTAGTCTACAACCAGAGCAAGACGCTGGCAAGGTTGACATAAAACCCGAGAACCCGAACCATGAAACCAGAAAAATTCGAGATAAAGATGGGTTACCATCACCCTGCATTAATTGCTTAAAAGTGCGCCAAAAACACGCCAAGAGTCGTTGCCACACAGCTTGGCGTAGAATACATCTGTACTGGAATTGAATGGTTGAACTTACCTTATTTCCCAGATACACGATGTGGAGAGGCAAGAATTGAATACTGGACGCAAAAGAATACGAACTCCAGATAACAATTTAAAACTGGTCTAATTGTATCCTTTACCAGAGATTTGATTGATTTAGATTGTAATTTGTAATGGGTGTACGATTCCTACTGTACGACCTCTTTCAGCGTCGGACCAAGAGTCCCTGTAGCGGCCTCCTTCTCGTTGAAACCCACCAATGAGGAGTGGAAATGTTTCAGTTCACAATCGGGGGGAGCTTTTTGCTTCTTTTGTTGATCTTTCGCGAGGGAAGCGAGAGGTCAAATTCCTCGATGCCGAATCGTTGAGATTAAACTTTCACTACATCCCTGATAGAAAAAATAACCTGAGATAATAAAACTGCTATTATTAACATTGATTAATAACATGTTATCACAAAATAGCAATAACGGTTAAGTGTTATTGTAAAGCTGAGTCCACACCGGCCGCGCAGAACTGCGCTGTGCAAAACGCTCTGTTCGTCGCTGCATGAAAATGCGCAGTGTACAAAATTAAACTGAACTTATTTCAAACAAATTATTAATATATAAATGTCCCGTTCTTTACGAAGTCTGCGCATAATCGCGAGTGCTGTGTATATTGTCATTGGCGATTAATTAGAGAAAGGAGGATAAACGAAATCTGATGGCGCCTTGAATTGATGGAGTGTCTGATCCGTGTAGCAGCTGTTGGGTTTTATCGATTGAAGACAGAGTTTTATATATTAAAAATAAATTTTATTACGTAGCCAAGTCTTATAGTTTAAAACATACATTTTAGAAAACAAGAAGTCTGATCAGCTCATGATCCCATTCTCTCTTCACTTTTATACATTCAAAGATTTACATTCTTCAAATTTATGTGCCCCACACGGCACTATAATTGGAGGTTTGAGACCGATTCCAACATGCGGCCCCATCGGTTGTAAAACCTCAGCAGATGTATTACAATTCAATATATATATATATTTATATAAATCTAACAAAATATTTTTCTAATAATATTTTTAAATTTATTTAATAATAAAGGCTTTGTTAAAAAGTCAGCCAAATTATTTTCCGATGAAATATAATTTACGTTAAATAGTTCATCTTTTATTAATTTACGAATAAATTTGTACTTGATATCAATATGTTTAGTTTTCTGATTTTCCTGACTATTTTTTGAAAAATAGATAGCAGATTGATTATCACAATATACTTGGGGTCTTATGTGATCACACAAACTTAATTCATTTATAATTCTACTAAACCAAATAACTTCTTTAGTGCAATCGGTTAGTGCAATAAATTCAGATTCCATTGAGCTATGCACTTTTGTTTAGAAGATTTCCATGATATTGGGATGTTACCCAAATAAATTAAATAGCCACTGCTTGAATGTCTGTTTGTGAGACCACATCCCCAATTTGCATCAGAAAAAGCAATCAAATTTGAACTTTTTACATTGGAAAGATTAATTTTAAAATCCTTTGTAAGAAAAACATAGTTCATAATATCAACAACGTAAGACCAGTGTTTGTAAGTATAACCATTACAAAACTGAGACATTATATTAACGGCAAATGCAATATCTGGTCTGGATCTATCTGACAAAAACGATAAACATCCTATTAAGGAACGATAGGGAAATTTCCTCATTAAATCATTTTCAATTATTTCTTCCTCTTTAACCTTATCAGGTAAGTTACAACCAATTTTAAAAGGTAAATTCACAAAACTTTTAGGAAGATCTTTGAATTTTGACATTAATTTTTCAATGTAGGTAATTTGATGTAAATAAATCGAATTTTCAATTTCTTGAAAGTTTACACCTAACAAATATTTAGTTTTACCTAGGACTGTAAGATCCAATTTTTTGTCCAATAATTCGATTACTTCATTTATCAAATGTTCCCTTTTTGAAAACAAAACCATATCATCTACATAAACAATTAAAATTACATCTTTAAATTTGTAGACACAATTACACCAATTTAACTGAGAAAATCCTAATTTAGTTAAAATACCGTCTAATTCCAAATTCCATTCTCTACCACTTTGATGCAGACCATATATAGCCTTTTCCAATAGACATACTTTGTTTTCGGATCCTTTCAGCACAAATCCTTTTGGCTGTTTCATGTATATAGTATCCTTAAGGTGTCCATATAAATATGCACTTTTCACGTCAACTTGACAGTGATACCAACCAAACATAGAAATCAATAGTACAAACAATAATTTAACAATAGAAAAATTCACAACTGGTGAAAAAATATCTTTAAAATCAATGCCGGGTTTTTGCTTAAAACCTTGAGCAACAAGACGTGCTTTATACCTTTTAGGTATATTGTTTTCGTCCATTTTTATGCTGTACACCCACTTACTTCCAATTATGGTTGTATTTGGGGGTGTGTCCACTAATTTCCATACTTGCCTATCCTTCATTATCTGAATTTCTTCATTCATGGCAGTATTCCATTTAATTTTATCCTTACTTGCTTGCGTTTCTTCATAACTTTTGGGGATTTCGACATTGTAACACTGATCATACATGTCGTACAGCTGTTGGTCTAAAAAATTAGATTCATCACTAGAAGTAGATGGCACATTAGAAATATCCACATTAGGATGTTCAGTCTCTGGCTTAAAATTGAAATTTACAGGATCAAACCTAATCTTATTTTTAGTACAGTATTTTTTAATATCATTTAAAGATCTCATTCTCAAATTTTCAGGAGAATAATAGTATACATCTATCCTATTGCTTTTATTTCTAGGTTTTTCGATTCTACGCCAATTTGAAATGTTAAGACTTTTTAAGATCTCAGTTTTAACTAAATCTTTAGAATCTAAAACTTGAGTTTCACTTTCCGATTTTACTTTTATATTTTCATTTGATTGATAAATAGGAATATCAGAATTAAGATCGAAAGAAACGTACTCAAAGTTTTTACCAAATAGTACATCAACAGCTTTCTTACTTTCGTCGATATGAACATGGACTGTTTCAACTATTCTCTTCTCGTTTGGTACATATATTCTGTAACCTTTAGTTTTCAAACCATATCCTGTCAAAATACCAAGTTTAGCTCTGGGTTGTAATTTATTTCTCTGTATTTTAGGAATATGAACATATGCCAAAGAGCCAAAAATTCTAAAATGTTTTACTGATGGTTTGAAACCAGTCCATATTTCGTTAGGAGATATACCCTCAGTTAATTTGTGTTCGCATCTATTTTTAGTATGAATAAATGCTAAAAGTGCTTCTGACCAAAATTGTGGTTGTAAACCACTGTCTTGAAGCATAGCTCTGACACAATCCATGGCTGTTCTATTGAACCTTTCTGCAATGCCATTTTGTTCAGGGGTATAAGTTGAAGTTCTTTCGATTTTTATTCCTAGATCATTTAAAAACTTTTTAAATTCTTTGTGACAAAATTCTAAACCATTGTCAGTTCGGACACATTTTAACTTAACATTTAGCTGTCTTTCAGCTTTAACCAAGTATTTTTTAAAGTAATCAAAAACTTCATTCTTATTTCGAATAATATAAACAGTTACTTTACGTGAAAAATCATCAATAATAGATAAAAAGTATTTGTTTCCACCTAGAGAGTTAACTGGAGCAGGACCCCACAAATCCATATGGATCCTTTCCAAAACATTTTTAGTTTTCCTTTCGTACATATAGTTTCTTTTTAAGGATATTCTAGTGGATTTAGCAATAGCACAAATCTTACAATTTTTATCTATATTTTTACAATTAAGTTTTTCAATTCCTTTTACACAATTAATTTTACTCATATTTTCAATTAAGGGCATGTTAACATGACAAAACCTACGGTGGGCTTTTTCTAGATCTAAACCAGTTACATATACATAATTTTTAATCTTGGGATAACCTTTTAAGATATACAATTTTCCAATTCTGGGAACAGTAAACAAATATTTATTATAACTATTATAAATAATCATTTTGTTATTTCCCCATTTAATTTGGTTTCCCACAAGATCAATACGAGCACCACTAATTAAATTTCTTCTCATATTAGGCGAGTATAACACATCTTTTAAAGTTATATCATAATTTCTGTTTCTATCTAAAACTGTAAATTGAATATCACCCATACCTAATACTTCCGAGGTGCTGTCCTTGTCTCCGACTAGGATCTTCTGTGGTGGTAGTTTTCTGAATGTCGTAAACATATCACGTTCTTTACAGAAGTGAGCAGTTGCAGCAGAATCAATGAGAAATTCCCTCGGTCTTTCATTTGGAAAATTTGAAACTGCATAGGCACGTTGAAGATCAGTTTTTGGATTGTCCTCCATATAAAATAATTCACCACCAGGTTTCTGCCGATTGCATTTCTTGAAGCACTTCGATTCGTAATGTCCCGACTTTTTGCAGTAGTTGCAGAATGTTCGCGGCCCCATACGACAAACTGTCGACTTTCTTGGGCTTGAAGGAATTAATTCAGGGTCCAGTACGCATCTGCTGTGATCAGGAGTAGACGCCCGTGTCTCCTGGTATCTAGATGACTTGTTTCTTGTAGCATAAGCATCGGCCACGATACTTAATTTTGTGCCTTCGTCTTTCCGCTTCAGCTCGATTCGGCTGGATTCTGTTATTAAATGTTTAGACAAATTGTCTAGCGTGAACTCGTTGTCATCCATCCTGTATAGCAGTTGTACCAGATTATCGTATTCGTGAGGCAAATGTCTTATTAGTTGAAAGCAAACTAAGAGGTCTGGGATTTCGAATCCACCTTCTTTTATCTGTAACAGCTTCTCATGCACTCGTTTGCAGAAGAGTCCAATGGATTCGTCCTCCGGCTGGTAGCGGATTGAAAAGAACTCGTCCACAAGGCCTGCCAATCGTGCTCTAGATGCTGGTTCAAAGTTGGTCTTTAATATATCCCAGGCTTCCTTACCGTCCTCAGTAGATGAAATTAAGACTTGATATTTTCTGTCTATGCCCTGGTAGATAGTTGTATATGTCCTCTGCTTCCTATAACGATAGTCTCTTTTTTCTTGTTCTGGAGCATCTTCCAATAATAGAGGTTCCGTTTTAATGATAAATTCCCAGCAGTTCCGGTCCATTAGCAATACCTTCATGCCCACATCTTCATGTCATGTCCATGTCTTCCACGTGACATAGTTGAAATCCGATAACTTCGGGAAGGAAAACATGGACATTCCTTGAATACCCATCATACTGGATACCGGTAGTGGCAGAATTCAGGTTCAGCTTAAGGTCTGAGGCCCATAACCAATTGTTGGGTTTTATCGATTGAAGACAGAGTTTTATATATTAAAAATAAATTTTATTACGTAGCCAAGTCTTATAGTTTAAAACATACATTTTAGAAAACAAGAAGTCTGATCAGCTCATGATCCCATTCTCTCTTCACTTTTATACATTCAAAGATTTACATTCTTCAAATTTATGTGCCCCACACGGCACTATAATTGGAGGTTTGAGACCGATTCCAACAGCAGCACGGTCCAATATAATAAGCACACACACAAGCAATATCGAAACCCCGATTGTATGTTATTTAGGGACCAGAATCTAAAAACTCAGAAAAAGGTAAAACCGATGTCGCAGAAAAACCATCTTTCCAGATTGGGGACGAGAAAATTTCCCTTACGAAAAGGGAGAAAGCGCAAAATCGTGCTTTGACTGTTGAAAAATGGGTTGACTGTTCGGCTAAAAATGGGTTTTATTATTGAACGAACGAAATAATGATATCATCAGTGAATACGAACCGGATCGTACGGCGAGTGAACTGAAATGCCGTCCAAATACAGCGCACTTTCCTTTGATGTACCGACAGGGAGTGGATCGCGATAGCGCTTGTTCGAAGTTGCACAACTTTGCTCAGTTCGCCGCTGCTCGCTTGTTTGGTTCAGCGCAGCCGGTGTGGACCCGGCTTAAAATAGCTGTTTTGCTCATTTCTACAAATAAGCTAATACATCGCCAATTGTGGTGATGCAGAAAGGAGCAACTCCACGTCACTTGATTTGACGGCCCAAGCAGTCCCAAATATTGTATGTAGCTTTTGTAGGTGACTTATGCCTCCTCGTCTCTGGTGTTACTCAATATGGGTCATTCCATTTCAAACCGCAATCCACAACCCGATGCCCAATTTTTATAACTCGGCTAATTTGTAGCCTGCCATATATAAGAAAATTCTGGAAATTTTTAGCTTCTAATTTGCAAGTTTTTTTATGAATATTAAGTTTTAAAAATTGGGCAATTTTTCATGATTTCAGACACTAAATCTCTAGGATTAGGTCCTCCAATTAGATACCTCTGGACCTAATTGTCCAGAGTGAATAAGCTTATTTTGTTGAAAATGTGATTTTCTAATTACGTATGACCTTTTAAGTGACTTTTTCAATTTCAAGGTCATTTAATTTGACCTATAATTACAAAAACTAGATTTCTTTTCCTAAAAAACTTACAGGTACACGATCTTTTTTCCTAAAAGTTTCATAGTGGAACACGCATGAGTTCAGTTAAAGTATAAGTACGTAATCAGTACCCATGTATCTTTTGATCAGTTTGTTCAATCAAGATGAAAGCTCATTTATAAAAAATATAAACCGATACATTATACTATGAGTGACTAAATACTAATGACAGTTTTTATGCGGATGGACATAGAATGACCTATATATAAATTTTTATTTCTTTATCATTTTAAAATAGTTAACAAAATTTATAATTTTTGGGCCTAATTAACATTTTATTATTTCTCTCAATCGGTTCAGCCATTGCTTTCAAATTTTTGTCTGTTCTCCCCTCAGACATTGGGTAAGAAGTTATTCTAAGTTAATTTTAAGTGTGTTAATTCAATATTACAAATCCAATATTTTCGGGATTGAAACCTTCATATAGATACGAGTAACGGTGACAGGACGTGCGGTAGGGTCAAAGAATCTACAAATATGGACATTATACATCGGATCATTATCCTGACAAAGTTTAAAATTTTTACAATAACCCCATTTATGGCTTTTCTTTAAAAAACTTTGATATTCTATATAAATAAAAATGGACCGTTTGTCTGTACATTGAATATTTTCGCATCATTTCGTTATTTATCCGTTCGGGGCCATTCAAATGCAAAATCAGTGGATTTCGCTTTTTGTGCCTCAGTCTGAATATTTGGGTATACTTTTAAAATTTGCAAACATAAATTTATTTCGTTCTTTAATTTTGTGTTTATACTAGCATAAAATTTATTCAATCTAATTTAATAAAATATTAAACATTTAATAAAACATTTTATGACGGAGTAATGTTAGTGTTCTTTACCTACAATTTGAGGCGTTTCATGCTTAAACAGCCGAGTACCCACAACTAAATCAACCAGAATTTAGCAGTTTTGAAGACGGTATGTAAATTTAGATTTGCGATTACCGAGATTGTTTTACCAGTACAGCAGGAAAAGCAATTATATTTACAGAATTTAAACAATACTTTATTTTGAGCTTTTCCTTTGCGAAAGAATTTCCGGACAATTGTTTACATTATTAAGTCTTATTGTATTTAAATTCTGGAGGTAAATTTGAATTAAAGTACAAATTTTCGTTTACCATGTTTGTAATCCAAAACGTAATGATTTGCATACAAAGGTCTGTTTGATGTACAAGATTCCCATACGACTTAAAATCTTACCGATTTTAAGAATTTGTCTCCTATAGAATTTTTCTGAAATCATTTTTAACCATAATCCATTTAACAAAATCCTTTGAAACCTATTAAGAGAAAAGTATGAAATTGGAATGACCAAATACCTGGTGCCAACAATGATATTTAGTTTTCAAGCTCTAAAAGTAAGATATAAAATTACATCTTAATTTTAATGTCCTTATAAAATTAATAAAAATAGTAAAAGAAATGAGGTGGACAAAAGTACCTTTGATCCACTGTAGATTATACTTATTTCAATGCATATTTAACTGAAATGAATTCAACGAGACTCATAAGCAATATAAACAATGTTTAATCAGGTACATTCAATCGAATCTAAATCTTTATTCAGAAAAAAATACATAGAAACTTAAATTATGACAACACAAAGGCTCTCATAAGACGCATGCCAAGAATTAGACAATTTTTGTTCAAATTCATTCCCTAAAATTTAAAAATTGCTTCGCGCTCATTTTAGTTATTCACATTAAAATGCGAAGTCGTTATAAAATACTAAAAAAAGGTTTTTAAAAATTGACTGATGCCATTATCCCAAAGATAACACTAATCACCTAATCCATTTCTAATGTTAGGATAGCTGAGTCAGAATCGATCAGAAACTCTTTCTTTCGGGTGATTTCTTTTATTTTTTGGCAGTTTCCCGATTTGGTAGCTACTTGGTCGGTTTTACACGTGGTGGCGACCCCTTGTTCTGGGATGACTTCACCCAGGCGGTCGACGGCTTCTTGCAAGATGGCTTCGGCTCTGGTCGACCCTCCGGCGAGGATGGCGTATGGAACATCACGTTGTAACCGCCTAACTTGACGTCGTGACCGCATGTAAGCAAGATGACGATTCTGTTCGTATAAGAGCTGAAAAAGTGAATTCTAAAATTAGTGTTACGAGTATAAAATAGAGTAGCCAGAAATTTCTACGGAATTGGGCTTCTCGAAAAATCATGTAGCGTCTACTTGTCTAGAAAGGATCTAGGGTTATAGGCTATTCGTCAAGTCTAAGTAGAATGTCTATTCCAAAAAGAAAAAAAAATTTAAACTGAACAGAAATCAAGCATTAATTCTCATGGAGGTTGTTTTCGGATTCATGGGCACAAGAGCCATAATTGGGCAAGCAAACTGAAATTGTTATGAACGGTAAAAGGAGTAAAGCAAGTATGGCACGAAGGAGCACTTTCTCATCGTAATAAATGACGATGAGTAAATTTGGTATGTCCAATGCGGAGACGAGTCAATTTGACATCAATCCTCCGCACTGGAGCAACTGGTTAATGAGATGGAATTTGTTGTCGACTTCCAGGTTCCAGGACTCTTGCCATAAACTATGAATAAAATTCTTCATGGACCTCTTGACGTCTGAAAAGGATACAGCGAGGGACAATGGGATAGAGGCGCTTTTTTCAGGATTGTCTGCTGTTTCATTGCCCTCCATACCCACATGGCCCAAAAGAGCATGTCGAATCCTTCGCTTTTTAATGTTGGGTACCCCGAGAAAGCGATTCCCGTGTTTACCAAAGACAGTAAACCCCATGGAAGAGCAGTTCACTCGGGTACCTCGGGTTCGTGAAGCCCATACACACATAAAGATGTGCCTTTGATGGGTTCGTTTCCTAGCGAACGCAGATGGCATCAAGATGAAACCCGACTCTTCTAGACACAGATGATGGCCTGACTCTTCTAGACACAGCAATGACGAAGCTTCTCTCAAAATCGGTAAAACGAACTAACACAACGAATAAGACGGTGCAGACATTTTCCAAGATGAACACTTTAATTATAGATTGTTTTAAAACCCTGTAAACTCATCATATTTTTATAAAAACGTCCGAATTTAGCTCATTAAATTGTGCTTTATTTTAATCCATCTCCATTTCTGAATTATGGCAGTTTTATTCCACATGTATCATGCAAGGTTTTGGGCAGCCAGCGTGTAATAGCAGTCAATTCTCAAGGAGTTTGGGTGTATGTCAGTTAGGTTTTGCGCTTCGTATCGAAAGGGACCATATTCGGCCAAGCTGCGCCAAAGACAACGAGGAAAAGCAGAAAGATAGGCGAGGGTACAACAGAAGAGAGGAAAGATCTCCAGGGATTAGGATGCCCGTGCATACTTAAAGATGTGCCCCTGAGGGCAAAGAAAGGATGAAGAAAAGTAGAAAGATCGCTTGGGCATCCTGGGGTCACGATCCCATATTCACCAAAAGTAGTAAGGCTCATGAGAAAAGAATAGATCACTAGAGTAGATCTGGTTCGTTAAGCCAGGATATATCCAAAGAAGTGTCCCGGAGAGGGGATACGTGAGGATATTTGAAGGCATGAGATTTAACGTGCTCCAGCTCCCGCATACACGACGGTGTTTGTTTACTTGCAAACTTCCGGTTGCTAATCCGCGAATCAACCAACCGGGCTACCGCGCCCTGTACGAAGGAGTCGAATTAATTTCCAGATCCTTTCCTAGTTGGTTGATTTGTGTTTAATAGCGCAAGATCCGAAAATGGATAAGCTGCGCCAGACATATGACAACGTAACCCAACATCAGAAAGCAAATTTAAGGTTCATTCGTCCAACCAATAAAAAGCAGATTAAAAATTTTACATTAGAAGTAATTTAATTTAAAAATAAATATTCAGACGCCACGATTAAACAGTGAAATACTGGATTATCGTCGTCATAGTTAAAAGTTTTGATGAATTTTAAGAAACGAGGTAAAAACAGATGTAATTTTAAAATTTTATGCTCCGAAAAATTTAAAAATATTTGGGTGGGGAATTTCTCCGATCAAACCTTGCGAGTTTAAAGTTGATGAATTAAGAGTATTGGCGGTGACGATTAAAATCTGGACAATCAATTAAAATATGTTCCTCCTAATAAAAGATGCCTGTGTGTAAAACATGGATATCTCATTTGAAGATTAGTTAATAGTATATCCGGGTGTCGTACAGGCAAAGTAGGCTGGAGTTTGTTGCGACTTTCATTGCTCCAGTTGTTCTGCCATTCTTTCCACACAATGTCTCGGACATCATCGTATGGAATGTTTATATTTAATGCAGTCACAGCATTTTTGGCTGCAGCATCCGCCAGTTCATTTCCCGTAATTCCGACGTGATCCCGGTATCCAACAAAAGGCGACACCGAAACCACATCGGATGAGCTTTCTATGAATTTTGAAAACGTCAAGTGCCAGAGAATGTTTACAACACTCCGATGTTAAGGATTCCATCGGGCCTCGAGACATTCAGAGGAAGCGTTAGAAGTGGATGTGGCAGTACCTTTGGTAATTTTTTCCCGTAGTAGGTTTAGGTAGTGTTGGTAAAGAAAAATACGGAAGTGAAATATTAATTCCAAAATGGATCTGTTTGGGTTTTTATATAGTTCGTACTTTCAGAAGCCGCTGCTGCGTATGAAACCCTAACTTTTGGAGTTTGGAATTCCACCAGCTTGCGGGCAAGACAATTTCTTATTGACTTTAACATACTATTTCCTATTCTACTATCCATTTGGGACAAGATCTAGAGGATGCAGGGTGCTCTCCTTTGCAATAACGCAGCAGCTTGAGGCGGTAGTTATCAGTCGTGGCCGACTTGACCGCAATTAGCGCAAGTTTCGTCTCCATGATGGGAGGTTTTTCCATGTCCAAACCGTTGGCACTTGAAGCACCGGTCGGGTGCTTCAAGGTTTTAAAACATAGGTTCGGAACATAGGGGCGAACTGGACAGCTCAAGTACGCCACTTTTAGAAGTGGTGGAATAGTTGGAGTATCGAAGGTCAAGACAAGATGTTTGTTGGGAATGGCCTTCCCCTCTCACGTAAAGTTATTCTATATACTCCGCAAACGTTTTGTTCCCTGAGATTTTCGAGAATCTCTTCCTCCGACGAATATGATAAGTCGAGTTCAGGCATTACTCCTCGTGAGTGGTTCGATGTTCGGTTATAGAAACTGCAAAGGATCCCAAAGTGGTAGACTTGGAAAGGATGACAACCCGTTTTGAAGTTGAAGCTTCGATCAAAAGGTCTGCTGAACGAAGTTTTTGTATTTATTTTTACTTCACCGAGAAGAGAGTGTATGGTTTTGTTAATCAGGAATGGAGATATTTATTATAATGAAATATTATTTCCGGATGCATCGAGTTTAATTATGAAAAAGCGTGCATTTGAATTCAGATTCAAAACTTTGTTGATCCCCACTAGGGGAGAAGAATTAGAATTAATTTTCATAAGGGAAGGAAAAGAAAATTCTATCACCGACAGTACCACCACGGAGTCCTACATGGGGATGAAGACATCTGCACCGGCACTTATCGACGACTACACACACGGCGCACTCCTAAAACAGCCTCCACCCTTAACGAGGTGTCCAGTAAGTGGCCGATTGCTTAGCCAAAGCCGACGACAAAGTCCAATCGACCAGCCAATAGACGCACACGAGACCAAAATACACCTCCCGTTTACCTGAAGCTGGGGCCAAAGCAGTGTGTTGGGTCAGTATATCGCCCCTCAACTGTCAGGATCCCTTTTTCCAAGGACACGGGACACAACCAACGGCAAACAGATGGGTGATACAATCCCCAAGAGGAGATTAAAGCAATTGCATACCAAGGCTTCTCAAGGGGAGCCCTCACCTCCGAAGAGGCCACGACGAGGGAGGAAGAAAAAAAGCAGAAGGGGAGAAGAACGAAAGGGAGGCAAGATCACTCAGGTACCCCAGGGTTGTGAACCCCGTACAAACAATGTATACTCCTGAAGGCGATCCTTTCCTGGAAATCGCTTTTCGTTTGCATGGTAATCTTAATCCGATGTTTTAGAGATAATATGAAGATACCGGCGAGATTTTAAAACAACTTACCCAAGCGGTAGAACCCACGAAGGTCAATGTTGAAACCGCCATGCCTATAGCAGCAGTCGTCAAAGAGTTCTCGGTCGAGCCATTAGCGGCCGCTTCGTAAAGACGGTTCGTGGCAAATAGTGTTCCAGCACCTGACACTACGGAACAGAGTGTGGCGACATGTTTACGGAACGGTAATGCGTCAATTGCATCAACCTGGAAAGATTAACAAAAAAGTTCTATATCTAGGGTTTTCCCGAAGGATAATACTAAGTTTTAAGTGCATACCGGTACTTAAAAGACAAAAATATTGCTTCCTAGAAGTAAACCTCAGGAGCAGTTGCTAGCCTAACCCATTTTATTAGTTTTTAATTTAGAACAAGTATGTCCTTTTACATCCGAATACAAGGACACTACACAAGTATCCGAATACCTAGGTAGGAAATGTAAAATCACTGCATAACGAATATCACATTCATGCATAATTTCATACAAATTTACAGGACGCGACGAAAGCCTCCTCTAACCTGACCAAGTTGGAAGTACTGGGGCCAGAAGATTGAAAACTGTTGAAAGAACTTTAATGAGAGTTATTTGCTCAATAAGTTTCAAGCAGTCAAAGACCAGGTGCATTATGCACCTCAGCTGTTACCATAATTCTATTGGTCACTTAAGGAAAATCCAAATCTTTGGACGCATTCCTTAAATCCCCTGATGTCGTGATGGTGTAAACCGTAGCAAGAGTTCCCTTATTCAGCTGCTCTCTTGGTAAAGTAGTTATCAATTGTTATCCATCAAGAGTAAGTCACCGGACCGAACAGTTACCTTTTAAAACATGGAGGCTGCTAACATGCAGAGCAAAACGATGAGAACTATGAAAACACCAGGTAGGTAGTTAATTGACGTCTTACTGGAGCAACACAGTGGGTTATTGGCGATGGTCCGGGATCCATACCGAAGGGAAAAATTCGAGGACAACACGTAATTTTTAACCACGGTCAGATTACGAGGTTAACTGGGCTGGCATCTCTCTAAACTTCCACACCACACCAACGCGAGGACATTTGAAGCCAAGACAGATTTCACGTGCATCAGCTCCGTGTACAAAATGGTCTTTCGTTGCACCGAATTTCAAACTCACAACTCTCCGATTGCTATTCTGTTACTCTTCCAACCGGGCTACAGCAGCCCCTAGTCACTTGAGGAAAATTCAAGTCTTTGGAGGCGTTACTATAACTCGCCCATGTCCAGTGTTGGTGCAAACCATACCAAAAGTGTTTTTCGCAAAAGCTGCTTCTTTTGAAGAATATTTTGATAAGCTAGGCCATAATCCAGACTAAACTAAAATAGTTTGGATCTGGCAATAATTAAGTTACGTTAGAATTTAAATGCATTTTCCTGGTTAAATAGCACGTGTTTTATCTTTTAACATGAAGTCTGTATTCAGTTCATGCCGGATCATGAATTCAGACAATTGTGTAACCCCGTTTAATGCAAGTTGTTTAATCCTCCTGGTGGTTGTTTCGACGACACCAAGGTCATTAGTTCAACAGATCTTGAAGGACATAACATCCAAGTCATTAGGAATAAGTGGTACAGGTCTGGATATGGTCTTAAAAACCGTCAATACCTCGACGAAATCTCGTCAAAACCACTAGGAGGGTTAAATAAGTGAGCAATATTTTCCAGATAACATGCATTATCAATCAAGAGATGTTAAGATGAGGCTTTAAAAACATTCCTATTTTTATATAAAATAGGATTCTAATCCAACAAGAACCCTGTGATATTTAACTAGCCTGGGGATGCCGTAAACAAATTATTCATGAAATAATTGTTTACATTTCATAAGGTAATCAAGTGTTATTAAAGCCACGTCCACTAAAAAGCATTCGGAACATTTTAATAAAACGCATTTTTATCGAAAAAGGAATGTTGCGATACCGAATAATCGGAAAATTACTTTCTGAATAAAACGTGCAACAATTGATCTTACAAACAATTCAACCAATTTATTATCAATCTAAATTTTGAATAACTCGAAACATTAATTAACCCTTCTAGGGCAGTCTCGAAGTGGTTTCGACGAGATATCTCTTGAAGGTTAAAGCAAAATACTGAAATACATTAAAAATAATTCTAGTCGGATAAGTTACGATTTCCACGTTAAACACTCAAAAAACATTACCAATCGAATGGCAGCGAGGACTGCATGTATTTCTGCCATCTGAAGAAAAAAAATCTTAATTATTCTACGAAAAAGACGAAATACATTCAAGTAAAAATTTTGTGAAGTAAATAAGTCGAGATTTGATCGTGTAATTACCTTAATATAAATCTTCACAAATCACCGTACGCACAGCTGCAATCTAAGAAAATCTAAAAGCAAAGTACAAACGTTTTTACTCCTACTTTTATATTAAAGTAGTCATTATGAGCATGCGCATTAAAACACAAACCTACTTATGGTTGGGGTAGGTAGTTTATTAACGCCGCACTGTAGAAACACAACGGGCTATTGGAGACGATCCATCCCAAGGACAACTCGAAATTTTTAATCACGGCCAGATGTTTATTAACTTAGCATTGCACGAAAACAACTGGAATCAACCCCGAAGGGAAAATATTCGAGGATAACACCTCGTAATTTTGAGCCACTCTCAGATGAGGCCAACAGCCGAGCTGGCACACCACACCAACGTGAGGACATTTAAGGCCTCTGGTTTAAGGTCTTTGGTTGGATCGAACTCGCAACTCTTCCAACTGGATTATGGTGGCTTCAGTTAGCTTGTTCAATTAACGTTGCAGTCGAACAACACAGTTTGGATGTTTGGGTTTTATGGCGCAGGGGTTCAGGTGAGCAAAACAAAAGTGGGATAGTTGAATTAGCGTCGCAGTGTAACAGCGCAAAGGGCTATTGGCGATGGTTCTGGATCAACTCCTTAAGGGAAAGATTCGAGGACACCTCGTAGATATGAGCTAGTCATATAGATGACGAGGTCGACACCTTAACTGGCACCCCACTCTCTAAACTTCTGCATCATGCCTACGTTATGACACTTAAGGCCTGGAGAATGGGGTGCCAGCTCAAGTGTGACCTCGTCATCTTTACCATGGTTCTAAATTACGCGGTGTCGTCCTCGATCTTTCCCTTCGGGTTTGATCCCGGACTGTCGACAATAGCCCCTTGCATTGCTCCATTGTGACGTTAATTGAAATGCCAACTTACCTACCGACACTTGAGGTGGCGATACATTTAACATGCACCAGCTTCTACATAAGCGAGTGTCTTTGATTGGATCGAGTAAGGGGGGGGTATTTCAATTAACGTCACACTGGAGCAACACAACGGGCTATTGGTGACGGTCCGGGATCAATCCCAAAGGGAAAGATCCGAGGATCGAGTAAGGAACTCGTAATCCTCCTTTTTGTGATCCGAGTCTCGGATCTTTGCCTTCTGGTTTGATCCCGCCAATAGCCCGTTGAATTGCTCCAGTGTGACGTTAATTGAAAATTTACCTACCTAATCCGGGCCATGGTAGACCAGTTGGAAGAGCAACGATTTAGCAACCGAAAGGTTGCGAGTTCAAAACTCGGTTTATTAAAAAACCGTTGTCTGGTGCAAGTTATGTCTGCTGTGACCTCAAATGTCCTCGCGTTTGCATGGTGTTGAAGTTTAGAAAGTGGGGTGCCAGCTTAGTTGTGGACTTCGTCATCTGACCTGCTTCAAAATTACGAGGGGTCGTCTTTGGGGAGGGCCGCGGTTGCCCAGTTGGAAGAAAATGGACTAGCAACCGGAGTGTTTCGAATTCGAATCCAACCAAAGACCGTCGAGTACAATTGGGGCTGGTGCCCATTAAAACTGTCGTGGCCTTAAATGCCTAACTTTGGTGGGGTGTGGAAGTTTGGAGAGTGGGGTGCCAGCTCAGGTGTTGCCTCGTCATCTGACAGTGGTTCAAAATTACGTGTTGTTGCGCTCGGATCTTTCCCTTCGCGATTAATCCCGGGCCGTCGCTAATAGCCCACTGTGTTGTTCCAGTGCGACGTTAATTCAAATACCTACAGTTGCCAATGGCCCATTGTGTTGCTCCAGTGAGACGTTAATTAAATACCCACCTACCGTTTGCTAATCCAGGATTCTTCCAAACGAGCCACAACGGCTCTTTTAGCAAAATAGAACTTCACTTGTTTTTCCAACTATGGATTCTCACTGATTTGCTCAACACCTTTGTCGTATCTCTTAACTCGACTCCAGACTACACTCAAGAATTTGAAATGGAAGATAAGGTAAGTTACTTTTAGGTAAATAAACAACATAAAAGCATGTTAACTCGTGTGTCCTAAAAGCTAACGTTTCTACTAACCGTTATAATGGAATGGATTCTTGAAGGTAAATCAAAGTTTTAATCTATTTAAGAGCTTCAATATATTTTCATTTCGGATTCATGCATGCTTACGAGTATACACTGTTGGACTATTATGGTTTGAATACCATACATCTTATTTTGGTGAAATAAGTTACAATCAAATCCCTTCAAAGGAATGTCAAACAGTTGATCTTATCTACAGCTTGAATCTAAATTGTGAAAGAATCGATGATATTTAACCCAAATTGTGAAAGAATCGAAATAGTGCAATCAAATTTGGTTCAATCGAAATGAATCAACATGAGTTTAGGTTCGATCGAAATTATACAACGTAAGTTGAATTTCGATCGAAATTGTTTGATGTAAGTTCCAGTTAAATACAAATTCAATACAAATTATTCAACATAAGCTGAATGCAATGCAAATTATTCGACATTTGAATTCATTGCAAATTATTCAACCAAAGTCGATGATCAATCCAAATTATTCAACAAAAGTCGATGATAAATTCAAATTCAACATAAATTGATCAATCCAATTTCTCAAGTGAACTAGGGATCAACCAAATTCATTTCAGTATAGTCAGACTTCGTGAAGCAAAAGATGGCCACAAAGCGACAAATCACACCTAAAATTAGCATTATATATAAAACATTATTTTCTCAACTTTAATAAGTTTCAACGCATTAACAAATTGTAGAAAACGTAAACATCAGTTTCTATGAAAGTTACAGTATTTAAATTATTAACTTTTCCTGCAATAAATATGTTTATGATTTTAAATATGCCTTGTTCTCTTGAATTCTAGGGGAAAATAAAAAGCATCCAGTTCTACTGTTTAAGTATTGGAGTCTCCAATCTACTCGCAGCTATTTCATACATTATTTTTTATCTGAATATAAGTTATCGATGGTATATAGCTAGTGTAATATTCGGAACCTGTTCTCTAACTATCGCAGTTTTTACCTTTGGATGCGTAAGTAAAGGAACAATTTGGTTATTTCCATAGTTTGTGTATATGTTATGCGTTGTAATCTTGCATCGTACTTTCCCTAGAAAAGTTGTCGTCGCCCTCAAATTCCCTCACGTTGGCGTGGGGTGGAAGTTTGGGGTGCTATCTCAGGTGTTCTCGTCATTTGACCGAGATTGAAAATTACGTGGTGTTGTCTCGGATCTTTCCCTTCGGGTTTGACCCAGACCGTCGCCAATAGCCCATCGTGTTGCTCCAGTGCGACGTTAATTAACTACACAAAATCCTTGGTCAAATATGACCCTTACATCACAAAACTCAACCAGCCATATGAAACCTATTAACCAATTATTCATAGTGTATAGCTAAATCACATTCAATTTGTTGAAATTGATTCAATATTATCAAAACAGTGCTAAAACATTAACTTCATGTATGTTTTGTTTAATGAAATGGAATTTAAAAATATTTTTGTTCCACATAAAATGATTAGAATGTTGATTACTTTGAAGCTCATAGGCAAATAAAAATTTTCGTAGTATTTAGATGTAAAATACTGAACTTGCGGGTTATTAGAGATTCTATAAAATCTCAATCGCTTATAGTTCAAACCTACTAATAAAACGCATTAGATAATCCATTTCGATGTATTCGCTGAAATATGTATTCGCTTCTTTTATTTTTCTCATGTTATATTGTGTTGTACTCTATTAATAAGATCTCCGATAGGTTATAGAACGTGTTTGTTGCAAAAAACGAAGAATAATTCGACCATCGGTATCGAATGGGCAAACTGGAGAGGATTTGGAAACGTTAGATCCAGTTAATACCAATGTTCATCCTGCACTCCAAGAAAGTGATGAAAATTACGTTGAATTTTTCTGTTTTATGAAAGTTGATCAAATGATTGGGCGGTCACTACATGATGAAACTTGTGTAGCTCACGAGAAAAATATGCAACAATCTAACAGCTCGCAAGATAAACATGCAATATCTTCTACGCATTGCAAAGATCTCGAATTTTATAGAAAATTAACAGTTACAAACAACACGCAAGTTAATTCCCAGTTTACTTTCTCCAATCGAAGACACTCATTCTCTTGCTCAGTGAAGTACATTTCAGAACAAGGTACACCTAGGAAAACTCTAAAACACTATGAATCTCCTGCTTCAATTTGTATCCCAGGTAGCATGCAAGAGCCGAAATCAACTTCTCAAGTGTATGCTACAGTTACAAAGGATAATAACCCGAACGTATCTCCAATAAGACTTAAATCATCTGACCAATTGCAATCTGTAGAACAGGTGCAAGATGTTCCAGAATTACCATCGGTACACGAAAAATGGTCTGTCCACCCAACTCGGTTGGATATTCCAGACAATCCTTTCCAAGATCAAGAGCATTCTGAACTTCCTGGCTTAGATAAAAATAAGAAAGGTTCTCAATCATCAGTGATCATTCATGACAGACTTAGTTCACTTAACGAGAACTTTTGCCCTATTCTTGGACGGGACTGCGAAGAACCAAGCCTTCAAAGCCAAGTAATCTCTCAGAATGGCATCTACATAGAACGCGCATGCTTGAAAGCTGATGCCGTGTTTGATTCTATATCGTCTCCTGCTACAATGATGCTTACCTCGAGTCCATACAGCGTCGTCGAACCGTCCTATTTGGTACCTTATTCTTCATCCACTTTTGAGGATTCGCATTATGAAGATTCTGTAGTGTTGGAATCTAGTGGAATAGTGCAGTGTGTTGTCCAAATGTAAAGCTTTCATCATCATCTTAGAGTGCTTGTTGCTGTTAATTACATATATACATTTCCCACAGTAATATTATAGTATTGCAATATTGTCTTTGTGATGACCACATAAGAATTTTGCCTTGATCTTATTTATTCATTTAGGGGTAGTGTGCTGCCGAAACTTAAAGCTTCAATCTTCATCTGTGTCCTTTTTACTGTTTATTTATACACCTTTAACAGCAATTTTATTATTACTTTGCAATGTAGTCTAAGTTATAACAGCATACGAGTTTTGCCTTTATCTTATTTATTCATCTAGGGGCAATGTGTTGGCCCAAATTTAAAGCTTCAATCCTCATCTGAGTGCTTTTTCTGTTGATTATCTACACATTTCCGCAACTACTTTATGATCACTTTACAATGTTGTCTTGTTGATGACTGCATAGGAAATATGCCTTTGTCTTATTTATTCATCCGAAAAAACAATAAAGTTTATTTATCTGTTGCTTTATTTAACAATTATTTCATTTTATTTACGGGGAAAATGTTTCTTGCAAGCCAGACTACAGAACGAAACCTTGTAAATAGATAAAATAAGTTACAACATACGAATCACTGAAAAATTACAAAATTAATTTCACAAGAGGTAAAAGGGCCGCGGTGGCCCGGTTGGAAGAATAACGGACTAGCAACAGAAGGGTTGCGAGTTCGAATCCAGCCAAACACCGTCGTGTACAAAGGGGGCTGGTGCACGTTAAATCCGTCGTGGCCTCAAATGTCCTCACGTTGGTGTGGTGTGGAAGTTTGGAGAGTGGGGTGCCAGCTCAGGTGTTGCCTCGTCATCTGACCGTGGTTCAAAATTACGTGGTGTTGTCATCGGATCTTTTCCTTTGGGATTGATCCCGGACCGTCACCAATAGCCCGTTGTGTTGCTCCAGTGTGACGTTAATTGAAAATACTAAATACCAATACCACAAGAGGTAAAAAGCCTCCTTTGATTTTACTAAGTCTAAGGAACTGGGATCAAGTTTTTGTAACTTTTATCCCGGATTACAGATCAGTTTCATAACGTCTTTCCAGAGAAATGGGCGGTGAGAGCCCAGTTGGAAGAGCAACAGATTAACAACTGGAGGGTTGTGAGTTCGAATCCAACTAAAGATCTTCGTGTACAAAGGGGGTTAAATCTGTCGTGGCACCAAATATCCTCACGTTGGCATGGTGTGGAAATTTGGAATGGAGTGCCAGCTCAAGTTTAACCTCGTCATCTAATCATGGTTCAAAATTATGTGGTCAACATTACGTCTCGGACCTTTCCCTTCGGGGGTTGATCCCGGACCGTCACCGATAGCCCGTTGTGTTGCTCCAGAGCAGGGTTTAAAGTGCCTGCCAACAAAACGGACCGGTAGAAACAGCATGAAGCTGCAGCGTCTGTCATTAGTAAATGGATAGTTTTAACCCTCCTAGCTGTCTCGACCAAGTATCTGGTCATTATTAAAACTGACCAGATTTTGGACGAGGATCCAAGATGAGATCTCGTCAGAAAACTGACCACATCTTGAACTCGAAAAATCAGCAATATCTTCATGACGTGGTATCTCGTCATTAGCAGAATTGTCAGATATTTATGAGATCTTAGTGCTTATCTCTAACCCTCTAAGTGCTTAGAGGGTTAAACACAAAAGGCAAATGCATTCTATTTGTGACATTGTCACCTCATCACTGATCGCTTAATGACAATCTAAATATGTGACGGTAATCGGAAAGCTCCCGGTTCTCAGTAATATAAATTCTAGTGATTTCATTTGAAAATTAATTTATAAAATTGGTTAGCGCAGTTGTGTGTACATTTTTTGTTTAATTTGAATTGTATCTTAATGGTCACCGAGATCTCTTATTTGAGGGATTATTTTAGCAAAATCGGTCCAACTATATTTAAACAGTTCGATAGTCACAGAATATCAATTAGGATCTCTTTCCTGTAGTAAACGATTATAAAATTTGTGGAGAACGTTTTTTAAAAATGAATTCAGGGAATTGTAATTTTGTCGAGCACGGCTAAAGAGGCATCTCGTGGTAAATGTGATCCTTGTTTCCTAACCTATTCAATAGCCCGTTGAGTTGCTCCAGAGCGACGTCAATTCACTACTTACCTATGCCTATTCTGAATGTGACGGGGGCTGCGGTGGCCCGGTTGGAAAAGTAATGGATTAGCAACCGGAGGGTAGCGAGTTCGAATCCAACCAAAAGATCGTGCAGAAAGGGTCTGGTGCATGTGAAATCTCGTGGCCTCGAATGTCTTCACGTTGGCGTGCTGTGGAAGTTTGGAGAGTGGGATGCCAGCTCAGGTGATGCCTCTTCATTTGACCGAGGTTCAAAATTGCGTGGTGTTGTCCTCGATCTTTCCTTTCTGGATTGATCCAGGACAGTCGTCAATAGCCCGTTGTGTTCTAGTGCAAGGTTAATTAATTACAATTACCATCTGAATGTGACATCAGTTGGCTTCCAAAGAATAAGTTCTCTTTTCCATAGAATAAAAGGGAACTGTTTCACGTTAGTCGTGGCCTCAAATGTCCTTTTTTGGTCAACACTAATTCGATCAAACGTTGCCAGAACGGTGATAACCTATACAGTTGAGGTGACCCCAATAAATATGCCAGAACATTTAGACCACAGAAGTGAAATCCTCGCAAATCGTTTGGTTTATTTGTTCTGAAACCACCTAATTTCTCTTTGGGATTGATCCCGGACCGTCACCAATAGCCTGTTGTGTTGCTCCAGTGTGACGTTAATTGAAATACCCCCCCCCCCATTTCTCTCGTCGGATCTTTCCCTTCGGTTTTGATCTCGGACCGTCGTTAATAGCCCGTGTACGACGTTAATTAAAAATATCTACCATACCTCATTTCTCTCGTCTATATCAGTAGCCCGGTTGGAAGAGTAACAGATTAGCAACCAGAGGAATGCGAGTTCGAATCGAACCAAAGACCGTCTTGTATAAAGTGGCCTGGTGCATCTTAAATCTGTCGTGGCCTCAAATGTCATGGCGTTGGCGTGGTGTGGATGTTTAGAGAGTGGAGTGCCAGCTCACACAGGTGTGACCTCGTTATCTGACCGTTGTTCAAAATAACGTGGTTTTGTCCTCGGTTGGTGGGTATTTTAATTAACGTCGCACTGGAGCAACACAACAGGCTATTGGCGACGGTCCGGGGTCATCCCCTGAAGGGAAAGATCGAGGACAACAGTACGTAATTTTGAATCATTGTCAGATGAAGTATTGCCCTTGGATTTTCCCTTTGGGTTTGATCCTTGACACTCGTCAATAGCCCGTTATGTTGCTCCAGTGTGACGTTAATTAAAATACCTACCTACCTACACTGCTTGGCTTTGTCAGTTTTGTGTTTGGAGCAGCCTGCCCAAATATGGCTCTTGCGCCGTTAAACGTAAGCCAACCAATCGGCTGTCAGTATATCTGAGCATGCGTAGCGTTATGTTCTTGAATACTTTCGAGCCGTGTGTCAATAATCTTAAACGACTTGAAATGGAACGCATTGTTAACATCATTCGGGAATTTATAGTAAGTATATAAAGACGAACTAATGCATAGTGAATTATGTTATACTGGAATTGTTTTATCGATTATCTAAAACAATTTGCAAAGTGTCAAATAGTTACTGTTCTGAACATTACAGCATTTCCGCATAAACTTGCGTTAATTAACAGTGAAAGATCTTTAGATTATAAGAATGTCGAAATTTAATGTTATTGCTTTGAAGAAAATATTAAAATGTTTCATGCTTTATTTTTTAATTTAATGTGCATTCTATTATGTCTGATGTTTAACTTAATTAGGTATCACTAGTTCATAATTTGATTTTAGTAAGAATTTCGGAAGCTGTAATTTTAGTAGCTTAACTAAAATTTTATTTCGGAGGGGCCCAAAGTTATAAGCGGATACAGAATATATGAACATATGCTGCATATACGTAGATATCTAAAGCTTAACATACTAGTTCATAATTCGGAAACTATTAATTTCATTCATAACATAGTATTTATTTCGTCGGGGTCCAAAACTAATAATTATCGACCTTAAAATGAAATAGGCAGCTTATTAGATAGAAATGTTAGAGATAGAAATAGATTACAGCGAAATAGCTTCATGTTATTTCTTGCTGTTGCTCGATTTCAAGATCTCATGTGGTTGTGGGTAAAAGCACGAATCCTAAATAATTGATGGGTTAAAGTGGTATTTGGTATTTTTAATTAACTTCACACTGGAGCAACACAACGTGCTATTGGTAACGGTCCGGGATCAATCCCAAAGGGAAAGACCCGAGGACAATACTACGTAATTTTGAACCACTGTCAGATGACGAAGCAACACCTGGACTGGCACCCCCTCTCCAAACTTCCAAACCACGCCAACTTGAGGACATTTGAGGCTACGACAGATTTAACGTGCAGCAGACCCCTTTGTTCACGACGGTCTGGTTGGATTCGAACTCACAACCCTCCGGTTGCAAGTCCGTTGTTTTTCCAACCTGGCT
This sequence comes from Meta bourneti, assembly GCA_933210815.1. Taxonomy (NCBI): domain Eukaryota; kingdom Metazoa; phylum Arthropoda; class Arachnida; order Araneae; family Tetragnathidae; genus Meta; species Meta bourneti. The sequence continues at coordinate 67,792,588 of OW119930.1, read as the reverse complement.
ATTGCAGCCCTGGTTAAAGTGATTAACCACCGTGATAAAACACTAGTCCCAGTTTCCATAGCCAATTGGCTAAGCCTTCAGAAATCTTACGACAGCGACTCCGTTCCATGATCCTTCTTTTTCATTAGAAGGTCGATGCTAACAAGGGGCTGCCGTCGTGGCTCAATGTGTATGCCATCTGCTTGCAACCTTCTAGTTGTAGGTGGTACATGTTCAATTCCTGTCAGGTGCTTTCCTCCCAAGGTGTATTTCTTGTGTCAGTAATACTTTCATTGTGTGGGTCTATTATTTGATATGTCTTGTCTGGCGCAGCATGGCCAAATATGGTCCTTGCATGATAAAACTCGGTAAAATCCTAGTATACGTTACACGCTTAGCGTGATTTTGAAAAATGTCGCCAACGCCGAAATGACGTTTTTACGATTGTCGCCAAGAATTGGCGTATTCAAAAACATAGAATATCGTAACCTGAAAATGGCAAATACTTACATACCATGAAAAAAAGCATATAAATCATAAATGAATAAGCATAACATGAAAAGACAAGTATTTATGAATTTCAATTATTGAAAAATTATACAAATCACTAATCCGAATATAACATATCTACAAAAGAAATTGGGGTCGAAATAAAAATTTCAAGAATTTACAAATCTGAAGCTCAACCGCAAAATCACACCATGAATTCCAAAATGCAAATGCAATAAAAAACAATAACCCATCGAATCTCACCAAATCTACAACTACAGATTGCAAAATTTATCGCCCTCACAAATGTTGCCAAACATCGCCAATGTCACCAAATCCACCGTGAAACGTATACTAGGATTAAGCCTAAAACTCCAAAGGCAAAGCTAACAAATGCTGCATACATCCAGTGGCTTCCAAAATTGAAGGGGCAGCTGTGGCTTTGGGTTTCTCCACTGCGCTAGCAACCTGTGAGTTGTAGGATGTGCTGGTTCAATTCCTACCTGGTAGTTCTCGTATCAGTAAAACTTTCATTGTTTTCGTTCATTACACCTTCTCAGTTTTCGACCTATGCGACTTACGACCACAAAAAATAAATAAAAATGCATATTACGTATTTTTCACATTATGTACAATAATTATACGTACATAGATTCAATTTTTGTGCTTTATGTACGATTTTTATAACCCGTTTGAATGAAAATAGTGTTGAAAAATATAAATTCGACTTACGAACAGTTCGACATACGACCTGTCAGTCGGAACGGAACCTTGGTCGTAAGTCGAGGAGACCCTGTACTTGATGTCTGTCTTGTATTTGGAGCAGCTCGATCAAATGACCCTCGAGCCATAAAACTCAATGCAACTAACCAAAATTTTCACTTTTTAAAAATTGTTCTTCAATAGAATTAAATATTCCTTATTTATAATTTCATCAATAAATTTCCAACCTTCTCCTAACGGACATCGGACACATTCCTCCCTGGGTGTATTTCTCTGTCAGTAAAACTTCCATTGTGTGTGTTGTATATATTGTGTACTGTACTGACTGTATACCCTGTACTTGATGTTGTATATATTGTGTCAAGAGTAAGTTGGACAAATAGGGTCCTTGCGCCATAAAACCCCAAAAACAACCAACATCGAACCATTTCCATACTTATCAGTGGATATAGTGGGCTATGGAAGGGGTTCATTTGTGGAGTTCTTTTAAGCAAATCAGTCATCAACTCCAGAGACAACGTCATTTTTAGCTAAGAAAGCAATTTAATTATTGTGAAGGTCATGGTTGATTACAGGCTTGGCAGATCCCTAAAGTTGAGGTCAGTTGGAATTCGAATCCCCGACCAAAGACCGACCTGTTCAAGGAGGGTTGCAGCACGTTAAAGCCTTCGTGACTTCAACTGTCCACATTGGCGTGGAAGTTTCGAGAGTGGGTGCCAGCTCAGGTGTTGACCTCAACCGTGGTTCAAAATTACGTGGTGCTGTCCTCGAATCTTTCCCTTCGAGTTTAATCCCGGACCATCGCCTATAGCCAGTGTTGCTCCAGTGCGACGGTAATTAAAATATCCACCTTGTCTGGCTTTTTTGGTGCAGCTTGGCCAAATGTGGACCTCGTCATAAAACTCCCAAACAGCCAATTAATAGGAAATATGAAAATTGTTTATCCCTGACATAATCATCTCACATAATCACATCTACTTACCATATCAGGGCTTTGGAAAGTAATGAAAAGTGCATTTTACGAATCAGGATTTGAAAGATTTCATTAACATTTCTATGCTTAATCGCTAAAAGCATTTTTGGCTATCGCAGGAATTTAAAAATGATTTTCGTGCTCGGACCAACTGAATGGACAAGAGTTGCTACCCCCTATTCAGGGCATATTCGGAACACGTTATCACAAACATTCCTAGGGAACGGGTAGGTATCAGACACCAAACGCCTGAGACTCGTAAACACCATCTCATTTCCGAGAACTTCACTAGCACCACCCCAAATCTCCCCTCTTAATTCCGCTCTGAAGGTGGTGCAGCATGACCAGATATGTGGCCTTTGTGCCATAAAACCCCAAATCAATCAACCAACTCCTCTGTAAGGTTGCCAGTCGATGTCTTCTCAAGACAAGTCCGCATAGGACGCTGTCTCAACTGAGATGGCTAATTTTTTGTGCTTACGTTATCCCACACTGTACATCGACCTAATGAAGTAAACAGCATGTGGGCGAAGTCGCTGTCGGTAGACCTCAAGGGTAATTCACTTGAGCTCACGAATCGACTTGGCTATTGAAGCGCAGACTAGCTAGCTTTTAATCACTTTAACCAATCACTCGTTTGTCCCACATTAGGGTACATGCCCTGTTGGAAGAGTACCGAACCAGCAACCGGAGGGTTTCGAGTTCGAATCCAACCAAAGACCGTCGTGTACAAAGGCGGCTGATGTACATTAAATCTGTCGTGACCTCAAATGTCCTCACGTTGGCGTGGTGTTGAAGTTTGGAGAGTGGGGTACCTGCTTAGGTGTTGCCTCGTCATCTGACTGATTCAAAATTACGTAGTCTTGTAGGATCTTTCCCTTTGGGATTGATCCCGAACCATGGCCAATATCCCCTTGTGTTGCTCCAGTGCGACGTTAATTGAAAATACCTACCTAGGGTATATGCTTTTCCCAAAAACCCGTGTCAGATCTTCAAAGCGAGTGATCAGAAAATTTTTTGAATGAATCGGCTCGTACACGTACTGCCTATTTCATTGGAAGGTAGATGGCACTTAAAATTGCAATGCACAATCTACTAGAATAAAATTTGCATTTGTGCTCCCGAAATTAAATCCATTCTTTCCCTATCCTGTGTTTAGCATAGCTGTTTGAATTATTACTCATGCGTCACATGACCCAACCAAATCGACAAATTTTAGTCGAATGATTTTTTTGTGCTCGGTTCAACTCAGATGTGCCAGTGTCTAAGCTTACGCAATCCCATTCTATAAATTGCTGTCCGCTTCTCCATTTGTGTCAATAAAACTTTCCTTATTTGACGCTGTCTGGTGTTTGCAGCTTGATGACATGGCCTTGCGCCATGAAAACAAAAACCAACCACATCTACATTTAACATAAAAATTTATTCCTAACTTTGGTAGCCCACTTAAATGAAAATCCTGTCTTGTTCTGGCGCTGGTGAAATATGGCCCTTGCGCCATGAAGCCTCAAAACCAACCAACCAACCGCATCTACATTTAACATAAAAATGTATTACAAACTTTGGTAACCCTCCTAAATTAAATGGGCAGTGATAGCCTGGTTGGAAAAGTAGCGGTTTAAGCAACTAGAGGGCTGCAAGTTCCAAATCCGATCCAACCAAAGACCATTGTTTACGTTTGGGCTGGTTTGCGCTAAATCTGTCGTGGCCTCAAACATACTCACGTTGGCATGGTGCGGAAATTTGGAGAGTGGGGTACCAATTCAAGTGTTGCCCTCGTCATCAGGTGTCCTCGGATATATCCTTCTGGATTGATCCCGGACCGTAGCCAGCAGCCCGTTGTGTTGCTCTAGTGAGACGTTAATTGAACTACCTACCTAAATAAAATTATTTGTCTAGTATTTCGGACAGCTTGGCGAAATACGGCTCTTTCGCCATCAAACCCAACCACCGAAATGAAATACTGACTACATTACTGACATTGATTTTAGTTTGGGGAAGCGGAAAAGAATTTCTATTTTGAGACGAGGTAGGACCTCTAAAAAGCTTGTTCCATCGTTTTCTTTAATTTCAGGAAGACAATCAAGTCAGCTGGCGACTGAAATGTTTGGTCCTAGTAACTGCATCATCCCTTGTAATCGTCCCAATCGCTGCATTAATTGCAGTTCTGGGGAACAATCCCTCTACTTCTCAGACTGCTCATTATGTTTTGATCTTTGATGTTACAGCGATCTGTTTATCTCTGACGTGTGTAAGTATGTCTTAAAGTGTAAACTTTAAAAACATGCACATATTCATAAGTTGTGATTACTTAGCATTTCAATTTTAGAGGGATTTTCAGTGAACAAACGCATGGTCTGCGAAGATTTTAACTTCTGTCTAAATGCTCTTGTACAATACATATCGAGGTTACCTTATAATGTAGTTTGTTGCCATTTTAGCGATGTATGGTGTTTAATCTTAATTGGTGTTGACCAATCAACTATCGTGTTGACCTTTCCCTTCGGGATTGATTGGCGCAGCTTTCCCGCTTTTGGACCTTGCGCCTTAAAACTCCAAAATCCAGTCCTTTGGAATTGATCCCGGACCGTCGTCAATAGTCCGTTGTGTTGCTCTAGTGCGACGTTAATTAATTACCATTACCAATCAACTATAATACCAATTAGGAATTTTTATTGAAGTTCTGAAATTGTATTCGAAAATCAAGCCAACAAACGTCAGGTTCAGAATGCGTACAGGAAACGCGTATCACCTCATAAAGACTACCGTCACTATCGACGGGAAATATAATTAGACTGAGCATTGGTATTGAGAGGAGCTTCAAAAACCAACATGTCGACTAGTAGTCACGTGACTAATCTGCATAACTGACTTGGTTGTCCGATATGATCTATCATCGTCTCGTTTGGTGATGTAGCAGCTCAAGACACGGTAGGTGTGTGAATCCGCATTTCCATAGGATGGCAACAAAAATGGCGAAATCACCAGTCTAATACTACGTCGCTCCAACCACTCAGGATGAATCATTGAATGAGTGTCTTTTCCAGTCCCGTGGACCAATTAGTTGAAGAATGCTAGGTTCCATCCAGCAGACGATAGCAGTCTAAAGGTCACGTTACTACTAGTTTTGGTCACTTGATCCTGTGCACACAAAAAGGTTACCATTACTCACTACTGTTATACTAGGGGTGTTCAAATGAAAAGGTACGAAACGACACTGGGTATAATTGAAATCTTTATTCAAAAGTAATCACCAGAGGACTGAGCACAACTATCCTACTGTTTCACGAACCGAAGGATTCCCTGTTCCCAGAATTCCTGTGGCTGTGACAAGAACCAGTCCTCCACTGTGTCCTTCAGTTCGTCGTCCGAGTTGAAGCGCTTCCCTTTGAGATGTTTTTTAGCGGACAAAACAGATGGAAGTTGTAGGGCGATATGTCCGGGCTGCAGTGTGACCCTGGAGACGTGTGGACGCGTCATCGTGGAGCAGAATCACCCTCCGTGAGCAGCCCAGACTGTTTGCTCTTGATGAACTTGCGTGGGCTACGGAGTGTCTCACCTACCGGTTTAACACCTTCCGCAATCAGAAATCTGATAACACCTCGTTGCTCCTCAATCGTCGAATTTTGCAATGTGAACGCCATGATGTCCTCGCACGCACTGCCGCGTCAATTGGACGGAACACACAACTGCATGCTTCTCTTCTGCGTTATGTGCGGGCGCCCGCGCATGCGCACAACCACGCCGGTACTCGTGCATTCGCTTCCTTAGATGTCTCACGTTATCCCAAAGCGGCATATTCAAATTTCAATCGGTTTGGTTTTTACGACGTTTCGTACCTTTTCATTTGAACACTCCTCGTATTTCCTGACCGCCACCTATAAAAAGCTTAACAGAAAAATGCCTCTAGCATTCTAACTTTTAACTTCTTGTTCCGAGATAGTATATATCTGTATCATCCGTTTTGTAACACATCGCTCAGTTTATTGTTTTTGTTTCGTCATCGTCCACATTATGCAACTTTTCACCTGCATTTTTCTGTAAAATCCTAGTATACGATTTGATCGCCAAAGTTCGCCATGTTGGCATCTTATCAGCGACACCAACTATTAGAGACGGGCTATTATTTAGACAGTAGTGAAAGAAAGTGTTATCAACCGTTACTCTTCGACTTGTGAAATAAGTTTTGTCGATTCCATTACTACATTGGCATTGTCTTGGCTATGAGGAATTAAAATTATGCCAAGAATGTTGTACCCTTCTGCTTTTTCTTCCCCTCATTGTGTTTGGCGCAGCTTGGCCAAATAGGACTCTTGCGCAATAAAATCCGAAAACAACCAGCCAAGGTCTCGTGGGAGTCGCGCTATATCACTGCTATCGCTCTCGACCCCGTACGATAAATTAGAACCAGATTCCGCGTTAAAAACGCGCGCAGCTTGTCCTCTTTTGGACATTGCACCATAAAACCCTAACATCCAATCCGCGTTAAAAACGCCAGTTGAGAACCATAGGGGTTATAATTGCATCATACCAATTGGAAATATTTATTTTTTGGATGAGCTGTATTGCAGTTTTCTTTTCTATCCACAAAGCAGAAAAATAAGCACTAGAAAATTAAAATATTTCTTTTCACAGTGGCTAGGGCTTTTTTTCCGCAATCGGAATAAGGAATATGATCTGGCTGCTCAAAGTCATCAGGAAACGATTGGAACTACACTGCAGCACCAAAGTAATACAAGCTATGTAGAGAACCAATCTTTTGAACGTTATGCGCCTGTTGGAAATGAAGTACTTCCAGTATATAAATCGACACTTTCTGCAAACAGATGCGGACTTTCTCCAACCCAAGAAGGCATTCCACGTAATGCTACGTCGTTTCATGAGTATGAAGACGTTTCATTCCCTACCACAAGACCCGGAGAACTTAATTTACCACCGAAAATGAATAAAGGAGGGGAAACATACACCTTATATTATCTTGAAGGGAGGCATAAAACATTGAGCGCAGAAGTGTCACTAAATTCTGATCATTCACAACTTTGTTCACGTGTGCCGTTAAAATGTTGCTTTGATTCGGATAAAGCATGTCCTAATGCCAAAAAGGAACCCAATTCAGCGGAAATAAGTATGGGCCGAGAACTTTCGTCAGGCAATCAGGCGCAAATTGGCTTTCGTTCATCAGCAATGCATACGAACCAATCCAGACAGATTGACGTTCCTGACCGTGGGATTAAGCCACCTGATAAAGATATTAAGTCGTATTGTGGTACTAGGCGGACACGCTCTTTGTCAAGAAAACGGTTCCGAGCCCTTCCAGTGAGACAAGTGGTAAACCTCGATGTTTTGGATGGGAGACTTAATTCAACAACGAGTGAGGAAGACTTGGCAACAAATTGTGATCCTAAGCAAAACCGCCATACTTTGCTAAACCACTCAAAAACTCTTCCATTGAGACAAGCGAGAAACCCTATCTTTGCTCAAGAGGAACCTCGCTTAGCAACGAATGAGAAAAACTTTTCATCCAATTGTGAATTTAGGCAAAATCGTGGTTCTTCACGAAGAAAACGCTCTAAATCTACTCCATCGAGACCTTTGAAGACCTTTGAAGGTTCTGAAGGGAGGTCTTGCTTGAAAACGAATGAGAAGAATTTTTCATCCAATAGCGGTCGCATTCAACCAAGCGTAGATTCGCCAACAAAAGACATAAGAATACTTCCACCCAGCCCGAGTATTACCAGACCCAGACTCCTCCATAGCTTGTTGTCAGCGATTTTGACATCAAGCTCTGATGAGATTTTACTAGAAATGGGATCAACTGAAAGTGTTTATTTTCAGAAATCAACGCAACCCCAAGCAAGTGGAGTAAACACTCGCGATGATGAATTGGATAGAACCTTTCCGATAGTAAGATATGAGCTATTGTCGTCAAACAATTATCTCGTGCATGTTACTATGATCTTTTCCCAAAAGGAATTTCAATTTTTTTTGTCGAAGCGAGGGAAATGTTAACATTTTGTCCAGAAGTAGTCATTTGTTGACAACATTGTAGCATAGAATAACTTCATAGGATCCAATGGAAAACTCTTGGTCTCACCAAAACATTAACTTTTAAAACAGTGAACAATGACAAAATTGGCATTGAATTTGACTGAGACTCCATTGTAAGTAGGCTCTGCATTGCAAGTATATTGTATTACTAGTAAAAGATGATTTACATCGTGCATGGCAGAAGCGTTTGCCACAGAAATGAAACCGCTACCACCAATGTAGGACGAAGATAATTCGCTGCATTTTGGTGATCGGTCGAAGATTACGACCAATGAAATGCAATCGTGTCTCGTTACCAATTCTTTATAAATCACTAGTCAATTCTCACCAATTTCGAAATTAAAGGCTTTTTATTCATTGACGTGATTCTTTGGGATTCTCATACTTTATTATAAATGCCGTTTGTACACCTTCCATCACAAGTCAATTGTTTATAGGAAAAATTGTACTTCATGATAAACGAATTTTACTTTTAATTGAAAAAACGCAGTTTGCTTTTTGTTTTACAAGCACTTCCAAAGTCGATTTTTACTGATCGCAATGTTATTCTTATTTATTAAATTGAAGTGAGATCATTCATTGTCATAAATTGTTATTCATTGTTATTTATAATGTAAACGTAAATAAATTCATTTCATTCCTGTTTGTCTGGGCCCTTTGTTTTAAATATCACATTTATACAGCATTTAATCTTTGGTGGTGACAGAGGTGGATTATAGAATAATAATCTCAACGTGTTAAAATATTTAACGTTTTTTTATTGACATGACATAACAAGAATTACACACACATATATATACAGGAAGTTCTCGGGTTTTTTCCCACCAGGGAGATATGTCAGCAGTGACGCAACGCAGTCAGACTACGCAGCGCCACAATGAGATATTTACCAAACGGCACTTCGGCCGTCTGGGTTACGAGACATACTACATAGTATCCCCCCAGTGACGGAGGAACGATACATTGAAATACTGAGTACAAATTTATAAACATAGATATGCATTTAACAAATTATAGAATGCGAATATAAAGTATAAAAAATAACTTGACATTTAACGAAATACTGCTTCAAAACGTTTAGGAAAATGTACTCTACGACCTGACTTTGTAGTAATTACTTTTTCTCGATCAGTCTCTTTGCTTGGGACCGATGCATTTGAGTGTCGTTTACCTGTAGTTACATCAGTAGTATGAGACAATGCAGGCAAATTTGGTGAAATTACATAATCGGAAAACTGGAAGGCTGGTTTTAACCTATCGATAGACACTAATTGTTTTGTTGTTAACTTTAATCACAAATTGTTTGTTGTTTCTGTCAAGCACAAGATGGGGTCCAGTATAGGGAGCAGTTAATGCTGGACGGAGACTGTCAACTCGTAGAAATACATGTGTACACGATTGCAAGGATGGATGCACATAAACACTGTAATTGCCATGATTTTGAGGATTGAGAGGAGATAGTTTCCTCATAGCTTCGCACAATTGCGACACATATGTTACATCAGGTGGAGCTGTGAAAACATCGGTAGAGAAGATCAGATGGTAGTCGAAGTGTTGTGCCGTAAACAAGCTGGGCACTACATGCTTGGAGGTCATTTTTGATAGCACAACGTAATCCTAAAAGCACTATGGGCAATGTGTCTGTCCACTTCGTGTTATCATGTGTTTCAATGGCGGATTTAAAACAGCGATGAAATCGCTCAATCATGCCATTCGACATTGGGTGGTATGCAGTTGTGCGAATTCGAGTGATTCCTAGCATATCTGTGAGTTCTCGTAGAAGTGAAGATTCAAAGTTCCGACCTTGATCGGTAGTGATTGTAACTGGGCAACCAAATCGGGAAATCCAACCATAAACAAGTGCCTTAGCTATTGTATTAGCTGTCATATCGGATGTTGGTAAGACTTCAGGCCATCGAGTGAATCGATCGATGATGGTCATACAATATCGATGTCCGTCAGACGATGGAAGAGGGCCAATGAAATCCAAGTGAATATGTGCAAATCTTGCATCTGGAAGGGTAAAAGTTCCAAGTGGAGATTTCGTGTGATGAAAACTTTTACAACTCTGACATTTGTCACAACTTACAGCATTCTTGATAAACTGTCTCATCTTGGGCCATACAAAACGTGAACAAATCAGTTTAGTGGATGCGGAAATACCGGGGTGAGATAACTGATGAACGGTTTGAAAAACCAGATGTCGAAAAGATTCAGGAATAAAAGGTCTTGGATATTGTTGAGATGTGTCGCAGTATAAGTTGATGTTTTCAAGAGGAAAATAGATCTTTTCCAACTTCAACGATGAATCAGATTGCAAGAGTTGTAATTCTTCGTCTTGGGATTGCAGATCTGCTAGTTTGTAGTCGATAGAAGCTGGTTGAGAAATGGCAGCGGTGTCAACTCGAGAAAGGGTGTCAGCAACAATATTATCAATACCCTTAACATGACGAATATCTGTTGAAAACTGCGATATGAAATCAAGGTGTCTTAATTGCCTGGGTGAGCATTTCTCTGGCTGTTGATGAAAGGCGTAGATCAGAGGCTTTTGATCAGTGTAGACAGCAAATTGCCTACCTTCAAGCATGTAACGGAATCGTTTTATGCCAGTGTAAATAGCCAGGAGCTCGCGATCATAGGCAGACCAATTTCGTTGACTGGGCGTGAGTTTCATTGAAAGAAAGGCAATAGGCTTCCACTGAGTGTCATTGCATGAGAGCTGCACCAACACCGACATTCGAGGCATCTGTCCAAAGACTGAGAGGAGCATTTGGAATAGGGTGGTGCAATAAAGTAGCTTTTGCCAGGGCTTCCTTTACCTCGATGAAAGCTTTATCTGCATCTGGAGTCCAACTGAGAGGATCTGGAGGATTTTTAGATGGTCGTTTGGACTTCTTGGTGTTGCGTCGACCCTCTAAAAATTTTACTAGAGGAGCAAGGATGTGAGCTGCTCTTGGAACGAATCGACGGTAAAAATTGAACATACCAAGGAATCGCCGCAGTTGAGTCAAAGTAGTGGGAACAGGGTACTCCTTGATGGCTTGAATACGATCGGGCAGTGGTTCAATACCTTTTTCGGATACACGATGTCCCAAAAAATCAATAGTTGAAACACCGAAAGTACATTTGGAAGTGTTCAAGCTGAGACCATAGGAGTGTAATCTTTCAAATAAGGCTTGGAGGTGCTCTGCTTCAGACTTGGAAGCGACAAGGATGTCGTCAAGGAAAGCATAAGCGAAAGGTAAACCTCGTAGTACATTGTCGATGAATCTTTGAAAGGTGGAAGAGGCATTACAGAGGCCGAATTGCATTCGTGTGCTTTCAAAGAGTCCGAAAGGAGTGATGATGGCGCTTTTGTGCACGTCGTCAGGATGTATAGGTATCTGATGGTACGCCTTAATAAGATCTAAGTGCGAAAAGATTTTGGCACCATGTAGTTCAGAGCTGAAGTCTTGAATATTAGGCACTGAATATTTATCTGGTATAGTTCGTGAATTTAAAGCTCGGTAGTCACCAACTGGCCTCCAGTCTGGAGAGTCCTTTTTAGGAACCATATGGAGAGGTGAGGCGTAGTTACTTTTCGATGGTCGTAAATGACCCAGATCGAGCATTTGTTGGAATTCGGCTTTAGCACTTTTTAATCGATCCGGAGCTAATCTCCTGGGCTTGGCGTGAACGGGAGGTCCAGTTGTTTCTATGTAGTGAAACACAGAATGTTTAATCGGTTGATCAGCACGGGGAGGCTTGGTGTTGTCAGGATATTTAAGAAGCAGTTCGTGATAAATGCTATTCCCCGAAACAGTTTTTATCGTGTGTATTGATGTTGACTGCAATTTTCCAGGGGTAGTCAAGTTCGTGACAGTGTCCACTAGTCTTTTATTTCGAAGGTCAGGCATGAGGTGAAAATGGTAAAGGAAATCTGCGCCTATAATGGGCGTACTCACGTCACCAATCAAAAAGGGAAATCGAAAAATCTTTCGGAGGTTAAAATCAAGCATTAAAAGCTTTTCTCCGTAGACATTTATTTGTGAGGAATTGGCGGCAGATAAGGTCATAAACGATTTCTTTTTCTTGTGGGAAAATGACGCAGGGATAATACTAATATCTGAACCGGTATCACACAAATATTGTATATTTGTTTTCCTGTCCTTTAAAAATAGGCGACGAGAGGTTTTGTGCAAGGTGGTTGTCGCCACTACACCTCGCTGTCCGCGTTTTTTGAGAACGAACAAGATGCGGAACATTTCCTTGCACTAATGCCAAATTTTGTATACCAACACTGTTTATTAGAATTTCGAGAATTACTACGGCTTCGATCAAAAGATCGCCGGCGAAAAGGGCTACGGGATCTGCATAATTCTAATTTCTTAATTCGATCACTCGGTTTGTGAATTTCACATAAAATTTCTGAGTTAGAATTTGAAGGTACCGAAACTGAATTTACGGCAGCTGGATTATATTCGAGAATTCTGTCAGCGAGACTTCTGCGGCTTTTTCAAGTGATAAAGGTGAAATAGAAGCCAAAATACTTTGAATGGATGATGGTAAATGAGAAAGAAATAATTCTAACATTAATTCATTAGATACATTGTGAGATTCGGCTCTGCGCTGCATGGTTCTTAAAAGCTCGCTGGGCTTACGATCACCAAGCTGTTCGCCTGACAATAATTTTCCGATTTCCGCTTGGGAAGAATCACCTGTGCGTTTTATTAAGTCAGTTTTCAAATCTTCATAGGGCGTTATAGCCGAAGGTTTAAGAATGAATTCGCGTACAACAGAGGCAGCTTCTGGCGGTAAATTAGCCGAAACATAATTAAATTTTGTACGACTATCTGTTATAGCTTTAGGATTGGCCAGTTCAAAAGAATGTTCGCACATGGCGAACCAAAGGCTAACATCGTTAAAGTTAAACGGAGGGATTCGAACTGCACTAACTTCAGACATAGTTAATAATCTCAAATACCGAAATAGCAATAGTTAACTTACTTCAAATGCGCGATAGAATACAATCCATCTGCCGAAAACGAGAGCTGCTAAAAGGTTCAAATGCGTCAGAACACGGAAAACAATTTCCCTTGGAATAAAAATAATACTATCCAAAAAAAAAAGGGGTCCGGGTTACCATTTTGGTGGTGACAGAGGTGGATTATAGAATAATCTCAACGTGTTAAAATATTTAACGTTTTTTATTGACATGACATAACAAGAATTACACACATATATATACAGGAAGTTCTCGGGTTTTTTTCCCACCAGGGAGATATGTCAGCAGTGACGCAACGCAGTCAGACTACGCAGCGCCACAATGAGATATTTACCAAACGGCACTTCGGCCGTCTGGGTTACGACACATACTACAAATCTTTGGCAAAAATATTTTTAAGTACACCTTTATGTTACAAGAAACTACTAAGTATGGAGAGTGGAGGGCCACTCATGTTAACATCATCTGACCGTGGTTCAAAATTAAGTGGTGTTTTCGAATCTTTCCCTTGGGGATTGATCCAGTATCATCGCCAATAGCACTTTGTGTTGCTCGTGCAACGTTAATTAACTACCTACAAGAAACTACTCAGACTAGAGGCATGCGCTAAATAATGAATGTTTTTCTTAAATCACATGGGGCGTATGAAGTCCATAGCACTTTAGAGGCTCTTACTCTGCATTAGATTGCTTGTTTACTTTTTTACAATCAAGATGTTTTTGTAAGAGGATTCGAAAGGTACCACTCTTTAACAGTCCGAACTGTCTAGAACATTGCGAAAAATGTCAATAGGTCCAGTGGATTTTGCTGAAACGATTACAATTTTAGAAAAGAATGTTGGTTGCGAAAGGGAAGAAAAGAGCATATGGTATCTAGCTTCAAAATGTATGTCAGACAACCGAAATTTTGAAAAAGTGATGCTGGCCAAAAGTTATCAATATTACCAACTAGAGAATCTAACCTTTCACATTACAAATATTATCTTAATTCTAATACAAATAAGATAATCGTAAATAATGTAGCAACTATTAAAAATAAGATAACTATAAACGAAGTTATAATTGGTTAAGGTGTTTCAAACAAGGATATATAAATGTTACGTACCGGACTTTGACAGCAAATTAATTTGAAGTATTTATTTCAACGCTTAGATGGAGCATCCAAAAGTACTAAAGAATATTTGGGAGCAATCGGAAAAGCATGAACCAAATGCAAAAAAAATTAATTTTATTTTATTCAGAATAAAACATTTAAAAATGAACATGTTTGTTTACTAAACAAATTTATTCTCTTGTATACGACCTCCTTTCTGGCATAGATTGTATGAGTTTTCTTGCTGACTTTTCAACTAGTTCCTTTCCGTTTGAGTTTGTTTTATTTCTGTTTTCAGTTGATTTTCAAACTGAAACAATGCAAAAAGTAAGTTAAGTTCCCTCCGACTTCTTCCCCCAAAATCCTTAAATAATCTACAAAATATACTAGCAAATCTAAACAAAATTTTTTAACCTCTGAAGCCCTCTTTAAATGCTTCCTCATCAAAAATATTATCTTGTAGGCTATTTATGGCACTTTCAGATTGAATGATAGAGTAATTTTTAAAAACAATTAAGTCTTCAAATTGGTACATTAACTCAATGGGTCACAACATTACAATGCAGCCAAATTTGAATAGGAGAAATTATTGTATATAGTACCCCCTTTAAATATCGCGTTATAGAGCCAAGAAAAGTCTTTATTAGTCCTTAAGTTATTAGAATTAAAAATTTAAAAATACATTAATAAACGAGTTTTTATTTAAAGTTATAAAAAACCAACTAAGCGCTATGCACGTAAGAATTTTCTTATACCCCATGTACAAGAGAAATATTTTCAAACTCCATGTACTTGGAAATTTTTTAAAAGGTCATCCAAGCAAGAGAATTTTTTAAAATTCCATGCCGCTGAGAGTAATTTTAGACGCCATGCACTCCAGAAGATTTTT
The DNA here is from genome assembly GCA_933210815.1 of Meta bourneti. Lineage (NCBI taxonomy): Eukaryota > Metazoa > Arthropoda > Arachnida > Araneae > Tetragnathidae > Meta > Meta bourneti. The sequence continues at coordinate 67,777,411 of OW119930.1, read as the reverse complement.
CCGGTAGACCGGTTGGAAGGGTAACGGACTAGCAACCGGAGGGTTGCGAGATCGAATCCAACCGAAGACCGTGTACAAAGGGGGTTGGTGCACGTTAAGTCTGCCGTGACCTTAAATGTCCTTACGTTGGCGTGGTATTTTTTTGGAGAGTGGGATGTCATCTCAGGTGTGACCTCGACATCTGACCGTGATGCAAAATTACGTGATGTTGTCCTCGATCTTCCCCTTCGGGAGAAGACCGTCGCCAATAGCCCATTGTGTTGCTCCAGTGCGACGTTAATTAAATAACAAGTTTTTTCAATGCTAAAAACAATTTTGCCTTGTCAAAGCACTAGTATTAAATTAAAACACCAGAATACAAATAAACTGAGCTATAACTCTTAGTAAAAGTCTGACTTCTTCAAATTGAAAAATTTTAAAGATTTTTTAGGTATGATATAGAGGAAAAAAACATTTCAGCTGCCAACTGAGAAAGTAATATTTTTTGGAACGGACATGCAACTTAACATGGGCAATTGAAAACTTGCTAGCCAAAGGTACTCTCTACCCACGAGCTTAAATGGGCAATAACGATCCACATTGGACAACAGCTGATTGTGAAACTGAATAAACCCATCAGGAAACATATTATCATAACCAAGCGGCGACCTAGGAGACGGATATTGTCCATACTTTTACTCTGAAAAAAGAAAACATTACAGTTCAAAGTATGCAAATATGTGAACTTTTACATAAAAGAATAAGTCCACACATCTCATGATCAACATCTAAACTTGTATATACTAGAACAGTGGTTCCCAACTGGTGGTACGCAGAAGGGTTCAATAATAATACAAACTAAAAGTACTGGGTTAAAACTTATAACTTCCCGCGCTGCTCTTTTTAGTCAAGCACTAAAATTTTTAACTCCATTTGAAACAACGTATTTATGTGAACATGAGTTTTCAGAGCTCGTGTATGTGAAAAAGAAGTACAGGAATAGACTGCGGGGAAACGACTTAATAATAAAGATAAGCACTACTGAACCTGACAGAAGTTCTAAAAGAAAGAAGCATAAGCAACAGCAAGTTTCTCATTAAGTCTCCCGATAAAGAGATTTTAGTATTGGGAAATTGTATATAAACGGCTCTTTCTGGTTTTATGGATTTATTTTCTGTATTTTGTTTTATTTATACTTAAATACATTTTGTAAAGTTATTCATATATGCATAGAATTCATTTGACCCCCTTAAATGTTATAACATAACCAGTGGTATGCCACGACCCTAAAGAATTCTCAGGTGGTACTCAAGTAAAAAAAGGTTGGGAAACACTACTAGAGGACGAATATGACGATTTTATTTGTTATAAAAAACGTTTTTTTTATAGGATTATACTAGGGGTGTTCAAATGAAAAGGTACGAAACGACACTGGGTATAATTGAAATTTTTATTCAAAAGTAATCACCAGAGGACTGAGCACAACTATCCTACTGTTTCACGAGCCGAAGGATTCCCTGTTCCCAAAATTCCTGTGGCTGTGACAAGAGCCAAGTCCTCCACTGTGTCCTTCACTTCGTCGTCCGAGTTGAAGCGCTTCCCTTTGAGATGTTTTTTAGCGGACAAAACAGATGGAAGTTGTAGGGCGATATGTCCGGGCTGCAGGGCGGATGCTCAAGCTGCTCCCTCTTGAACTTGGCCAGTACACTTTGTGTGACCCTGGAGACGTGTGGACGCGCGTCATCGTGGAGCAGAATCACTCCCTCCGTGAGCAGCCCAGGCCGTTTGCTCTTGATGGACTTGCGTAGGCTACGGAGTGTCTCACCTACCGGTTTAACACCTTCCGCAATCAGAAATCTGATAACACCTCGCTGCTCCTCAATCGTCGAATTTTGCAATGTGAACGCCATGATGTCCTCACACGCACTGCCGCGTCAATTGGACGGAACACACAACTGCATGCTTCTCTTCTGCGTCATGTGCGGGCGCCCGCGCATGCGCACAACCACGCCGGTACTCGTGCATTCGCTTCCTTAGATGTCTCACGTTATCCCAAAGCGGCATATTCAAATTTCAACCGGTTTGGTTTTTACGACGTTTCGTACCTTTTCATTTGAACACTCCTCGTAATAAGGGGTAGGCAAGTAAGTATTTAATTAACGTCCCACTGGAGCAACTCGTCATCTGACCGTGGTTCAAAATTACGTGGTGTTGTCCTCGGTCTTTCCCTTTGGGATTGATCCCGGACCGTCACCAATAGTCCATTGTGTTGCTCCAGTGTGACGTTAATTGAAATACACCCCCCACTGGAGCAACACAACAGGCCAATTTGTATTAAGGGATAAAAATTGCAAGTACGAGGTCTGTCCGGAAAGTATCCAGCCATGTAATATGAAAGAAACTACATTCCACCTAGGACTTTTGGGGCACCTAATCTCTTTCAAAGCAGATCCTAAACTTTAGAACTATCACTTCTCCCAGCGTGTCTTCCATTTTCCGGGCCGTGGTAGCACAGTTGGAGCAGTGTATTGGCAACCGGAAGAATGCGAATTCAAACCTTGATTCAAGAAACCACCGTCGTGTACACGGAAAATTGCGCACATTAAATCTTTCATGGCCGCAAATTTCCTAATTTGTCATTTGGAGAGTGGGGTGCCAGCTTAGGTGTTGCCTCGTCATCTGACCGTGGTTCAAAATAATAAAAAGGTTATACCATCTTCGCTAATTTTATGCTTCATGATTGCTAGCATAGTGAGCAAATCTAATGATCCACGGTGGCCAGATTTGCCTCAAGCAATGCTTTCCTCTTCAATAAAATGACTAGGAAAGATCAACTGACAAAGAAATACACCCAGAGTAGTTACAGGAACTGAACCTGCTCTGCCTATTGCTTGTAGGCTGCTAGTGAGGCAAGCAAACTCAGGGTGTTAAAAGTGAAGATGCGAGTCATTTATTGTACTCTTTGAAGGGTTTGTTACTTTTCCGTTTTAAAAGTACAATTACTGACCTGTTCGCATTTCGGCATTGAAAAGGGGAACTGACGGCTACTTTTTAAAGGAGCACCCAGAGGTTAAGCCTCCGTTACTGCTAAAAAGGGTCGCCGTGGCTCCATGGATTTGACCATTCATGTGAAATATTAGACTGAGCATTGCTTTTGAGGAAAGTTGGCCAACATGTCGATTTATAGTCATGGGATTGCTGTGAAAAATTGACTTGGTTGGTGGATTTGACACCTTATCACGTCGTTTGCCGATATAACATGTTATAAGGGGTAGATTTTCGAATGCGCATTCCTATAACGTGGCGACAAAAATGGTGAAATCGCCCAAACCGACTACGTAACGTGGTCCAATCAGATAATGAATCAATGGATGAGCGTATTTTTCCATCTTATGGACCAATCCCATGAATGTTCGTTTCCCACATGGCACACGAAAATAGTCCAAGTGTTAAGTTGCAACTAGTTATAGTCAGATTCTAGGCATTCAAAAAGGTTACCTCTATTCGCTCGTTTTACTTTTATATTTAATCTGAGTTTGCCCACTGCGCTAGCAAAATGCGACTTGCATTTGGCATATTCTATTCCTTTAACTTACTGTCGGTTTCTGTTCTGTGTCTAACTTTCCTTTGTAAGTGTATGTCTATTAATTAACTTCTTGTGTTTGGCCAAATATCATCATACGAAGCCATATGTGGCTAAATATGGAATTGCCACACTTATATGGTTCGCTTAACAATGCAAATGAATTGCTGTAATTAACAGTGCGAACGTTCTCAATAATCAGCTAACTGCACAAGGCATTTTATTCAGAATAAAACAATTAAAAATTGAACATTGTTTTGTTATTGTTTACTAAACAAATTCATGATTTTCTTGTATGCGACATCCAATTTGGCATAGTTTGAAAGAGGCGGATCAGTTCTTTTGCTTCCTTGCTGACTTCCCTACTTCTTGTTCGTAACACTTTGAGTTTGAAAATCAACTGAAAACAGAAATGAAAACTGAGTAACTATGAAACAGAATGTAAAAAGTCTCCTCCGGCTTGTTGTCGCAAAACCTATACAAAAAATTAGTCTACAAAATATATTAACAAACCTAAACAAAATTTGTTAACCTCTGCAGCCATCCTCCCATCCAAAAAAATATTATTTTCCATGCTATTTATGCTGCTTTGAGATCAAATGATAAAAGATGGATTTTTTTAAAATTATTAATGTTAAAAGTGTTCTCAAATTGGTACATTACGAAAATGGATAAGACCATTACAATGTAGCCATATTTGGATTGCAGGAATTATTATATATAGTACCCCTCTATATATATCATCCTTTCTAGGGATAAGAAAAATGCGATATGTATAGGGACCAAGAAATACCCTCTTTATTAGAAATGATTGGTAGGTATTTAATTAACGTCGCACTGGAGCAACACAACGGGCTATTGGCGTCAGTCCGGGATGTTGGGATTTTATGGCGCAAGGTCCAAAAGCAGACAAGCTGCACCGGCGATGGTCCGGGATCAAACATGACGGGAAAAGTCGTAGGAGAATACCACGTAATTTTGAACCACGATCAGATAACGAGGTCACACCTGAGCTGGCATCCCACTCTCCAAGCTTCCATACCACGCCACGTGAGGACATTCGAGGCCCTACAGATTTGACGTGCACCAACCCCTTTGTACCAGACTGGCTTTTGTTGGATTCAAACTAGCTACCCTCCGGTTGCTAATCCGTTACTCTTCCAACCGGGCTACAGTGGACCCTTATTGAAAATGAAAAGGTAAAAATAATTATACATTAATGTGTTTTTATTTAAAGTTATGAAAAACAAGTTAAACGCTGTTCACACGCGAGAATTGTTTGAAACGCCAAGCAGAAATTTTTTTAAAACTGCATGCTAAAAACAATTCTGCCTTCTTGGCTAGTTCTTTAGTATTAAATTCCAACAAACCCGTATGTAGGTATTTAACTAACGTCGCACTGGAACAACACAACGGGCTATTGGCGACGGTCCGGGATCAACCCCTGAAGAGAAAAGAACCGGAATTCGAATAAGTTATGTGCTATAACTTATAAAAAGTCTGAATTCGGAGAAGTTTGTAAAATTTTCTTAGCATTCCCATAAAAAAACTGCTGTCAACTTTCCCCAAGAAGGTGTAATATTCTGACTTCAGACACATCCTACTTAACCATGGGCAATTTAAACAAATCGAAAGATACTCACCACCCACAAGCTTAAAAGGGAATTAACGATCGACAGTATACCACAACTCAGGCAAACGAAAAGGAAATGCTCATTGATTACAGTCGCATAACTGAGTCTTGCCAGAAGGAGGAAAGTTATGCTACTGAATAAACCAATCAGGATACATATTATCATAACCACGTGGCGAGCTGTGATTCTTGTAACGTCCATTCTTGCACCCTGAAATTAGAAAACATTTTTTTTTATCAGTACAGTTCAAAGTATGATTAATAGCATGTGAAATTTTACATAGAAAAGGCAAGTCGCACACCTTGTAAAATGGATTCACTGACGATCCATTTCTTTCCATAAACTTTTATTCATCACATACATTTAACATTTAAGAAATTTATCAAGAGCTACAAGCATCTCTTGATGTCCGATTAACATTATCAAACTCTCACTGGTGTCTACCGTTTGAGAAGAACGAATTCTTCTGCAGGAGCTGAACTCGGCCCTTACACCTCATAAAATACATAAACTTATGTATACGAGAGCAGTGATCTCCAAATTTTTTCACTTGAGGGCCAGATTGAAAAATCCTGGAAGTCAGGCGGGACAACACACATGTATATTGCATGGTGCATCAGCCGGGTTTCCATGGACGGGAGAATGACCCTTCGCGTGCCGGGTCTGGCCCGTGGGCCGTAATTTGGAGACCCCTGTACTAGAGGATAGTTGATTTGAGTTTTATTACGAAGATCCAGAAAACAATAAGCTACTCCAAACATAAGAAAATAAAATAATCAGACCAACGTTAAAAGGAGGAATGCAAGGAATAAAAACAAATGGGTTGCATAAAATCTAAATATAAAGGTAAAATTTTAATTCAGAAGCGTAAAACCTTATTTTTCATAAATGATTACTAAGATGGGTGTCCCCATCTTAGATAAAACTTTACGAAATTCAATTTGAAATCTTATCAATGTAACATCAGGCATACGCAATCACGAAGACTCTTGCGTCAGCCATGTGGAATTCCGAAAGACGCAACCAGAGCGCATATTGCATCATCCAGACCCCCAGCAGCAACGTTGCAGCCAGCCATTGGATGAAATCAACCAATCGCCCAAGTCGCAAACACCTACCCAGAGAAGGAGCAGAGTTAGGAAAAGATGAAGACGGTTAAGATGTAGCTCAGGAACTGGCTAATTTGCAATCACCCAATAGCTTTAATTTTCATCTGTATATAGTTTCACATGTAAATGCTTATATCACAATTAAATTGCTTAAAATGATGAGAACTCCTGCCTCCAATCCATTAAAACCAAAGGACGAAGCAACCCGTCCATAATACATCAATTATAGATGCGTTGAAATCTTGAATGATAAAGGAAGGTGAAAAGGGATTGAGGAGATGGGTGATCCAACAAATCCGATGAAATTGGTGATGAGGTATTAAAATTTTGACGAAAAAGGTGTTTAAAATGTGAACAAGTTAAAATATGGCGTATGGTTAGTGGATGTTGCCAATGATGGTACGGTTTCGTTCATAAACAAATGTCTATGCGTGAACCTGGAATGGCCAATACGGAAACGTGTAATAAGAACGTATACTAGAGGATTGAATACGACGATTTTATTTGTTCTAAAACAAAATATTTTTTTCCCACGGGTGCTGATTCCAATAAGGGATAATTACAAATACGAGGTCTGTCCGAAAAATACTCAGCCATGTAATATGAAACAAGATACATTGCAAATATTACTTTTAGCACCTAGTCCCCTTCAAAGTAGACACCTTAGGATCTCCCATACTACGTCTTTTCCACTTTTCAAAACACTTTGCAAAGTTTTGTGTTGGAATTGCCATCAGCTACCTCGTCGTGGGAAGGGGGTAGTTGTAGTTAAGCCACACTGGAGCAACACAACGGGCTATTGGCGACTGGGATCAATCCCGGAGGTAAAAATCCGAGGATAACACCTCTTAATTTTGGTTGTCTGTTTGGAGTTTTATGGCGCAAAGGCCATATTTTACCATGCTACACAAGACACACAATACAACATTAAATTTTTTACTGACACAGAAGAGAGAAATACACCCAGGGAGGAATGGACCTGACAGGAATTGAACCTGCGCCGCTTAGAACTCGAAGGTTCCTCTGCTAAAGGTTGGTTGGTTTGGGGTTTTATGGCGCAAGGGCCATTTTTTGCCATGCTGCACCAGACACGACATGCAATATCAATCCTCTTCTAAAGGAATTAATCCTTCTGGTGGTTGTGAATCTTGTCAACAGCAAAACCATTACAGATCTTGATCTCGTCAAAAAATCGGCAATCTTGATGGGATGTCTCCTCATCAAAAGTTCTCGTTGAAACTACTTATAGGATTAAGTAAACTTATTCATGACAAACTAATGAATTATTAATTACAAATTTTTCAATGACTAACTCTAGTAAGGATTATTTAGTTGATTGAAATTTGCGTTAGCTAATTAATCGATTAAAAGATAGTCGATTATGCCTAACACTGATATGAAATAACTGGGATTTCGTCCTCAATTTTGCACCTATTTCTCAATAAAGTCACTCTTTCAACCCCAGCTCGTAGTAATAAAACGTGGGCTACCCTACGATAACCAATGAAGATTACCAAATGTAAGTTCGTACTTTGAGTACCGCGACTATATCAGCCAGAACCGTTGTAGTTTTAAGTTTTAGGTTAACTTACTGAAAATCAGATTCAAAATATTTATTATTTTTAGCTTTAATAGATGGTGACTTTTATCTCATCGCTCATCAAGTGCCATTGCTCGAGATCAGAATTTTTGAGATAATGTTTACGCCTTAAAACACCAATTATTAGAAATTAAATATATTAATTAGTAATATTTATAACTATTAATAATTATTATTAGCAGCAATTAAATATATTAATTAAATACTAGACATATTAAGGTTATAAGCCTTAATGTTTAATATTTATATACTTTGACTTAAGGGTATGTATACAATAGAAATCACGAAAATTGACCAAAATATCGATCTATTTTTTAATAATTCAAAATATTGTCCAACCCCTTAGCTTTCAAACGATACCAAGATCGTGAAAATATTCGAAATAGTTTTCTAGTTATAAGGGTTTGGGATAGGTACTATGACCTCAGACAAACACGCTTCCAAAACTTTAAACTCTATCTCTGAAGAACTAGGTTTTTTCAATACGATGCTTCTTTCGAACAGTGATAACTCAACAATGAATTGATCGATTATAATTACTTTTGTGTCATTATAATCTATATAATACAGTGGATGTTTTGACCATCAGTCAAAGTTATTGGTTAAGAAATTAATTTTTAGTTGATTTTTAAATCTTGAAATTCCAGAAAAAAACTTGATTTTTTAGACTTCCTTCATGAAAACAAATTGTAAAAAACAACCTATTCACTCTAGCAACTTGATGGAGGGTCAAAACATGAAGAATAATATTAGGAATAATTTCCAACAGGAATTGTCTTTCTGAACACATTAGAATTTCAGATATCACTGTTCAAAAAACATGCTAATTAGCTAATTATATCTTAATTATATAATTAATGAGTAGCTTAATCAGAATTTTTCACACTGAAATGAGTTTAAACACAAACCAATGACTTATTGTGAAAAAACTGGATTTTTAAAGTCAAAATTGAAAAAAAATGTTCTAGTGTATACATACACCTTAACCCTTTCTGCTAAACCTACCGTCCTGGAAGGGTCAGTAACGGTTGGGTTTCATGGCGTAAGGATATTTGGTCAAGCTGCGCCAAACACAAGATAGACAACATTCATTACTGGAAAACACAAGTCTGAAAATTCCATGACCTATTCAATGCATCGACCTTCTAATGAAATTGACGGATCATGTGGGCGGAGTCGCTATCGTAAGATCTCTGAAGGGTAAATCACCAATCGACTTAGCCGATTGGCTATGGAAGCGCAGATTAGTGTTTTTGATGACGGTGGATAATCGCTTTAACCAATCAATAATTTAGGATTCATGCTTTTACCCACAACCATGTGACGGATCTTCAAACCGAGCAACTGGAAGAAATAAAATGAAGCTGCGGGTTCATGCTCCGTCTATTTCATTAGGTCGATGGTTCAATGACCACATTTATTGCACTAAATATGACTATTATCCATCTAGATTAGTGTTTCTCTACCGCGGGTATTTTTAATTAACGTCACACTGGAGTAACAACGTGCTATTGGTGACGGTCCGGGATCAATCGCAAAGGGAAAGAACACCACATAATTCTGAACCTCTACCGCAGGGTAGCCGGCGCAAGGGCCATATTTGGAAATGCTGCGCCTGACACAAGACAACGTCAAGTAATGGACAGTTTTACTGACAGAAATACTTCAGGGAGGAGTCGAACCTGCACCACCCACAACTTGCAGGTTTGCGTCGAGTTTCTTGGGTTGCGTTATCTTGGTTTTTGGGTTTTATGGCACAAGGGCCATATTTGGCCATGCTGCGCCACACAAGACAACGTTTAGTTACAATTCGTAGGTTGCTAGCCCACTGAGCCGTGACGACCCGAGGTCCTGGATTTATTAGTCCCTAGTTTTTAAAGTATTTTCATGAACAAATATTTTTAGTTGAAATATTCTGAGAAAATTCATGTGCCGAAAAGCTCAGACCCAGAACGCCTAAATAACAGCAAGTACCAGTGACCAATTAGCAAAAATTTTCTCTGAAATTGAAGAGTCCTAGTTCAAGTTGTAACCGGTTCTCAAATATTTTTCTGAATAGTTTCTTCACAGGTTCGCATTCCAGTGAAAGCTTATCTCAAAAACAGACGTGGTTTTTAATAGTCGCCCAGACTGAAGTATGTATTAATAAGAATAAGAGACAGCTAGCGTGCCCGTGCGAGAATTCTCGCATGGACAATTCCACCTCCCCTCATCCGTTGTAAGGGTTAAAAGATGTAAGCGAATTTTTATATCCAAAATATCAAAAAAGTTTATTCAATCACTATTTACAACACTTCCTCCTTGAGATCACTGTTGTACCAACCATTTGTATAAAGCACGTAATTCTTTCGCCAAAAGGCCTAATAAGGTTATCTTATCTAGAATTCACAAAAATTGTTAAATTGTATATTTTCAATTTTTTTTCAAATCTTAACCTCGCGTGAAACATGCGTCGTTTAACCATCCTTATATCATCAAATCACGTATTCATAAATTATTGATATTATGGAAAGAAATGAAAAACCAGTTCAATACATGAATAATTCGTCGCGTGTAAGAGATCTATACTATAGATATAACAGATAAAAAAATTATTTTCCGTGTAATACTGGTAAAACAATTTTATTGGAAAAGTTGTTTCTCCGTCAATACTGGTAAAACAAATTGAGCTGAGTACCAAAAATCGTTTAACATCAATGTTATTCTTATGGGGATTTCGAATTATTTTTACCACTTCTGCACTCCTTGGAGAAATAGAACGGATTCGTCAGTGCTGGAAATTCTTTCTTTTGATACCTCATTTGTAAAAATTCGTCGCGTGTAAGATCTCTACTATAAAAATAATATAGATGATGGCTTACGCTCAATTTTGGTGTTGACAATTCGCGCACTGAACTTGTTTTGACGCAGCATATAATTATTTGGGGATCGGACCGAGGTACTATAAATTAATTTAATGTTATTGACCATGAGGAACCTACAACACGCTACAAGATTTCATTAGTCCAGTTAGGAATAATTAATTAAAATTTAATTTTATACTATTAAAAGGTGTTTTCAAGTAAATTTGGTGGTACAAGGCTGTCTTATAAAATAAGAAATTACCGGGCAGCTGTAAATTGACAAAAACTTAGGTAGAGAATCACTAATGTAGAGCATATAACCACAGTAAGAATCCGCCTTTTTGTACAGAAATATCTATATAAGTCGTTTAGTTTGAAACTCAATAAAAACCACTTACCGCTGGCATCAATTTTAAAATTCAGCTTAAAACTAAATTTTGAAACCTTTTTATCCCGGTAAGTATAACTTATATTGCTTCGTTTTCACTGGAGCACACGTACGTAGCTGTCCTCGTATCTGAAATTGCTGCTTGATGTAAACACCAAACTCGACGGTGGTTGGTTGAGTTTTATGGCGCATGGGCCTTCGGTTTTGTTTGGATATATCGCCAAGTCGGGAAGTAACTCAACTCAAAAAATTAAATGGCTGCAACAGACGAGTTGGTAGAGTTGCCGATTAGCAGGTTGGAAGGTAGGTAGTTAATTAGCGTCACACTGGCGCAACACAACGGGACTATTGGTGATGGTCCAGTAAGGTAGGTATTTTAACTAGCGTCACACTGGAGCAACACAACGCGGTGACGGTTCGGGATCAATCCCAAGCACAACACCACGTAATTTGGAACCGCGGTTAGATGACGAGGCAACACCTGAGCTGGCACCCCACTCTCCAAACTTTCATATCACGCCAACGTGAGGAAATTGGAGACCCCGAGATATTTAACGTGCACCAGCCCTTTTGTACACGCGACTATGTTTAGTTGGATTCGAATTCGCACAAGAATTTTCTAAAATGTTGTTTCGAGGTGATGCCATTTCACTTGAAAGGGTTTTGGCAACATCTTTAAGCAAATTCACGTACGCACGCCACTGTGTTACATATATAAAGTTGCACGTGCTGTCTCATTTAAAATTTTAATTTTCAGTTCAAAAACACCTTTTCTTAAAAGTCCAAGTGCCGTAACGTTAAAACGTTTGATTTTTATTTATCGTTGATTATTCCCGGACCGTCGCCAATAGCCCGTAATATTGCCTTAGTGCGACGTTAATTCAGCTACCTACCTTTTTTTATACTTGAATAAATTATATTTCCTTGTTAAAATGACGTGCTTTTTGCGCAGTTGAGAACATGCATAACCCCAAGCAATTGATGATTATTGCTATCTAGTATTTGAGTTTGTACTTCCCAAAGGCCAGAGGTGGAAGGTCAAAGATGGTGACCCATTTGTTCAATTGTCCGGTACGCGCATGACTGAAATCTAGTAAATATTTTAAAAGCACTTTTGCCAGGACCGTCTAAAGCGGCTTGGATTGCGGCGGCAAAGGTAAGCGGTTTTTATTCTATTAACAGATTCTCGAGCTTAATGACGATATATCTAATTTTGATTCAATGACCGATTCATTCATAGTGTCACTCGTGGTACTTGGAAATTTAGTTTCACAAGGAAACCATAATGTGGTTCCTTTAAATTCGGAAGGTAAACTTTCCGAAATTTAAAGGAGTTTAAGTAGATCTCGGACTTGTTGATTTAAAACAAGTCCGAGATATTCATGTTCATGCTCGAGAATCAGATTGCGTTCAAGAGTAAACGCAAATCAACGTTTTACTGGTACTGTGGAAAATTTTCACACAATGCCCGTAAGTGCGTTGAATCTTGCCCATACATACCAAAAAGAACGACGTTGCAAATTCTGAAAGCCGCTTATTTGTTTACGATCATGAACAAGTTCTGAAATTTTTCGGTTGTTGCCGGTGCGTCTTTGTCCTAAATGCTGACAAAGCCAATACCGAAAACACTTTAAAACTACAGCAAACGGCTCTGATATTAGCACATATGGTATGAAAGTACTCGCTTTAGATTTTCGCAAAAAAATAAACTTTCCTTTGGGAGTTTATAATCACCGATATTCGGAGGTCGATTTTAGGTGCAGATTCCTTAATTACTTTGAATTTATATATTGGCAAAATAGAATGGTTTCTTGTTTCAGAGCGGATAGTTCTACAGTAAGGTTGACTTTAGTTGCTCGAGATCAGTTTGGACATCTGCTTCAGCCTTTTTCTTAACTAATGAAAACAGTTCTTGAATAGGGTATTGAAGCATGATTACACATTTTATTGAAACAATAGGTTCCCCGGTACACGTCGTTTGCCCCATACTTAAACTAGCTATTGCAAAATGGGAATTCGCTTACATGAGGAAACAAGTCTGGTGAAGAAGTCTTCGAAGAGTAGATGAGTAAGTTCATTTCACATGGTTAAAAAGGCTGGCAGTTAGCGTTGCGCTGTGGTATTTATAGGATGCTTAATACAAAACCATCCCTGATCGCTACCCTGTCCTTCACATTCATGGCTGCAACATTTTTGTCAAGTAGAAAGCCGTTCTACTATAGACTTAAATATAGCTTACTTTGAAATACCGGTGGTGTCAAATCATCGATAAAACTCCTATCATAACCCTTTGGTTTGAGTTTGTCGACATGCCTTTTGGTATATGCAATGCTTTCCAGACACTGCAAAGGTTTATGAACATTATTCTACAAGATTTCGACTTCTTTCACTTATTTGGATGATTGGTTGCATTCAATTCAATGTCCGAGCATTTACAGCATCTAAAAGCCATCTTCAAACGATTTGTTTAATGTCGCCCCCGATTTACCAAACACATTCATCCGCATTTATGACTTCCTGGGTCATTTGTGGAATCGGGATGGTATTAAATCACTACCCACGTGTGCAAACTATACAGGAACTTCTACCAAAACCGTTAAAGAATTTGGGAATGGTCAATTTCTATCCGCGTTTTATACCCCAAGCGGCTGGTATATAGTTATTGAACTAATGCTTAAAAGATAGCAAAGAAAAAGTGCCATATGAAATATCTAACTTACCGACGATGCACAAGAAGCATTTGAATCGAGTAGAACCGAACTTGCTGAAGGAGCTTTGTTAGGGTACCCAGATTTTAGGTATCCTTTGTCGATTACGGTCGATGCTTCTGATGGAGATTTGGGTACGGCATTACAACAAAAGGTCGGTGATGCTTGGAGACTGTTAGCATTTTCCTTGCAAAGAAAGTCTTCGCATCTTGATAAAAACAATAGCTTGTTCGATCGCGAATTGATAACTGTATGTTCGTCGTCTACAAAGCCCTTTTTGCTCATGCTTAAAGGATAACGCCTGATCATTTTCACCTATCACAAGCACCTTTACTCATGCTTTAACTAAGCAAAGTGAAAACAGCTCTGCTATTCAAGTACGCTATCTTGATCTTATAGGTCAATATTCAAACGATATTTGCCAAACGTCTGGTCAAGATAATGTCGTCGCTGATACTTTATCTCGGTTATGTGCTGCGGGATTTTCGTCTCTAGATTACGAGGCTATTACGAAGGCCCAGAGTGCTTGTGAGGGACTTTTGAAACTCTAAGATTCGCAAAACCTCGAATTCAAACCCATCCTATTTAAAGGTGTCGAAGTTCAGTGTGACGTTTCTACCAGCAGTTAGGCCTATATTTCCCAACAATTCGCCATGTTTTTAAAGCAATTCGTAATCTTTCGCACCTTGGTAAGCGAGCAACTGAAAATCTTTTGTGTAAGCTATCTTTGAACGGAAACGATTATTGGGCTTTATGGTGTTAGACTTGCATACCATGTGAAAAATCCAAAATAACCCTCCATACACAAGTTACAATAGGAAATTTCAACGCTCCTAAAAGTCGTTTTGCATGCATATTGAATTGGTGGGACCATTCCCGTAACTTTCGTTATTTAACTTGTGGGTTCACAAGTTGACAAGCACTTCCCATCGAGGATATTGGAGCCGAAACTGTTTCGAAAGGGGTTTTTCAGAGTAGATAAATCGTTTCGGCGTGCCAGTTGTCATCACAACTAATCAGGGCAAGCAATTTGAATGTGAACTTTTTAGATCCCTTGCAGCTTGGCTAGAAGTTGAACCTTTTTCTAACCATATGAAGAGGTCCAGGCAGACCACATTGCGCAGCTACTCTTTGGGAGTCTGTCCAAATTGAGATGTACCTCCCCACGACATGGAACATCGAAAGTCTTCTGGCACCGGAGCTCGAAAAGTGTTCTCGTGTCTTTATCCGACAAGACGGAGTGAGAAAACCAGTACAAGAACCGTACAAGGGTCCCTTTTCTGTCCTTGCAAGGCAACTACAGCATCCAGACTGATAACGGACAATCCAGCAACAGTGTCGACAGCTTAAAGTCAGCCTTGCTCTTGGTACAAGCTTCTCCGGAGGTCTGACAAGTCACAGATTTGTATGACTACATCAGCTGAATTATGTGACCTTTGCTGTGATTCGTTGAGAATCTCCAGTTCGCTACTGGGGAGTGTGTTGTGGCAACATCCTTAAGTAGCAAGCACGTACGCACGCCGCTGTCTTTTGACAATTCTGCGCGAATCCATAGTCACTCTTGCTGTCTCTTTTCGTTTAAAATTTAAATTCTCTATTCAAAATATCCTTTAAAATCAGTGCCCGTAACATGAAAACATTCGAGAGCTTTATTATTTATCACTTCTGATTGTTACGTTTGAATAAATTATATTTCTGTTAACCTAATTTGCTCTTTAGGCAGTTGAGAACACGCATAAATGACATCAAGTAATTGATGGTTGCTGCTAGACAGTATTTGAGTTGGTTCTACCGAAAACCAGAGGTCGAAGACTAAAGGGTTAGTGACTGCCCTTTACTGGGCGTCTCCAATAACCCATTGCTATGTTTGGCCATGCTGCACCAGACAATATCAAGTAAACAACAGTAGCAATGAGTTTGTCTTTTATTGATAATCTACAGTGGCTCCCAAAAGTATTCGTACGCTTACGAATTTCAATGAAATACTGCTCTATCCGTTAATAAAAATTAATATTTCAGAATTGGAATTTTTTAATAATATCTATAGTTTGTTCTTAACAAAACTATGCATAAAATATTTTAAAAACATAGTAAAACTTTTTTTTTGGAAAATCAATAATCAAAAAGTAACAAGAAAGTTACCTCACAAAAGTCTTCGTACACTTTACAAAAATCTCTACATATTAGTAAATATTGTAATATTTCGGTAAATTAGTACTTATTAGGATATCCTATAGCATCCACAACAGCTTTTAAACGTCTGGGAATAGAGTTCACTAGGATTTTTTTTGTAGCTTCTGCATCAATGTTCCTCCATTCTTCAATCATTACTGTTTTTAGTTCGCTTTTCGTTTTAATGTCGTGTCTTCGTACTCTAACCTCCAGTTCTCTCCAAATGTGTTCTATTGGGTTTAAATCCGGCGACTGAGGTGGTGTTTTCAGAACTTGTGGACAATTATAGACACCAGAGGCGAACGTTGAGAGCCTTATGCTTAGGATCGTCATCTTGATAAAAAAACAAAGTTGTTTCCAATACCCAAATTTTGGGCTGATAATTTTTAATTGTCTTTTAAAATATTTAAATAAAGAGCATGATTCATTATGCTATCAATAAATACCAAATTACCTAGTCCTGATGCTGACATGCACCCCCACATAAGGACACTTCCACCGCCATGCTTTACTATTCTGGGGATTAAGTTCCTCATTTTTTCTTTATACAATTATACGCCCATATAAAACCAAACGTGTTAAATTTGTTTTCATCTGCAAATAAGACATGATTCCAATACGTTTCGGGCTTATTTATCATTGATTTTGCGAAGAAAAGCCTAAACTTTCTATTTTTTGCACTTACAAAAATTTTTCGGGCAGAACACCCATTTAATCCAGCTGATCTGAGCACTCGTCGAACAGTTTCATATGAAATTGAAGTAGAAAAGTTTTCAGTAAATTCTGTAGAAATTTTTACAGCACTCAAACGTGGATTTTTCACAATTTTTCTAACTATAAATCTCTGATCACGTTGAGTTAACTTTGCCGGACGACCCTTCCTTACCTTGTTTTCGATCCGATTTTCTTTAAAGCGGTTTATCATATACTGCACTGTAGAATGGGATAAATTTACTAATTTAAAGATATTCCGAACAGATTTACCACTATGATGAAAAATAATCAATTTTTCGAATGCTGTTCGTTGTTTCCTTACGACTACGAGCCATTTTTAAATAATAAATAGAATATTACCAAGTAAGCAAGCAAATATTAAAGCTAAACGATTTTTTAAATGTCACCACAATGCAAAAATAAAAAGCGATAAACGATAATTTTATTTATGAATTTATCCGAAAATGTTTCGGTGTACGATCACTTTTGTGAAGTGTTCTTTCTCTGCCTCCTTGTATTTTCATTTTTATAAAAAGAAAATGAGTCAATATTTTTTAAAGGATGTTAGGTTTTACTCAGAATCACATGGAGATATGAAAAATATTGGACTTTATATTCGAATTCAATTCCAGGCTACAGCGCTTTTCCTACAAATTTTTAAGGTGTACGAACACTTTTGGGAGCTACTGTATATCTATCAACTATATTGTTAACTTTCCTTCAGTATAGGTTATTTATTCTGTAAAAACAATACGATTTGTGAAACTTATAAAAATAACTATTAAAAGTTGGTTTTGAAAGTTACTATATTTATGCGTTAGAAGAACACTTTTAAAGTTTTCGAATCCAACCAAAGACGTGTACAAAGGGGACTGGAGCACTCTAAATATGTCTTGGCTACAAATGTCCTCACGTTGGTATTGTGTGAAAGTATGAAGAGTGGGGTGCCAGCTCCTCTAACCTCATAATCTGACCGTGATTCAAAATTACGTGTTGTCCACGATCTTGCTCTTCGGATTTGATCCCGGACCATTGCCAATAGCCCGTTTTTCCCCAGTTCGACATTAGTTAAAATACCTACCATCTGAATCTCGTAGATAGTCGCACTTACCAGACTAATCATCCAAACCATTGCGTCACCTAGATAGCATCAAATCAGACGCCCATTTCCACTTCAAACCATCCTTCTCTATCTGGTGTTTGGCGCAGCTTGTCCATTTCTGGACCTTGTGCCATGAAACCTAAACCAACCATCCTTCTCTATCTGATGTTTGGCGCAGCTTGTCCATTTCTGGACCTTGTGCCATGAAACCTAAACCAACCATCCTTCTCTATTTTATTCAAATGTGGATTTTCAACATTGATCATTTATTTCCCAGTATCCAACAAAACGATTGCTTCGTTGGATAGCTGTTTAGTGGAGCATGTAATTCAAAGATTGATAGAAATCACTTACAAGATTCATCGTGGGTGGCATATGGAATTGGAAGCTTCCTTTGTTTCAGAGATGCCTTTAACATCCAGGATTTTTTCACCCTATTATATTTCGATGATTTCCCTTTGTCTTCTGATATGGAGGCAAAGAAAAGGCGGAAACCACTCGAAACCGCAGCTGATCGTTTTATAATTGTCTATGAGCTCTAACCTTCTATTAGCCTCTGGCTAGTTTAAGCCCTCTTTAGATACGGATTATTGTATAATATAGGGTAATAAGAGTTTCAAAATGCACATAATCAAATGGGCTGATGTACCAAAACGTAAGAGGCAAACCAGTGTTTAAAGAATTTTTTGTAACGGAAATTTACATGCCATCGTCCTCGACTTTAATGTGACATTTAGGTTGATTTTCTTGTCTCAAGGGTCACATCTTGGCCTTAGCCTAGAACAATTTGCCTCTGGCTAGTTTCAGCCTGCTTTAACTATGGAATATTGGATAAGGTGAGGTAATAAGAACTTTGAAATACATGCACATGATTATATGTGATGTAACTTAAATTTAAGAGATAGATGCATGTGTCAATGTTTGAAGAACTTTTAGTAGAACGGAAAGTTGCACAAGTGTTTGCCATAATTCTTGACTTTGCAACATTTAAATTGAATGTTTCTTAAGATACGAATGCCAGATCTGGCAAAGAAAAGTTTCCTCGTCAAATAAATCGGCATACACATAAAAGAAGAGCTTTACTGACACTTAGGGAGGAATCGAACCTCCACCTGAAGCTCGCAGGCTGCTGAGCAAATCCACTGATTACGGCAACCCCTGTGATATTTAGGACACTGACTATTTTTCAGAGTATCCGAGTAAGAATACATAATCAGGGTCTTGTTATTTAGATTTTACAAATTAAAGTATTTTTAAGTATTTGAACTGATTTTGATCGCCTTGGCGGAAGGATTTACTGCGATTTCGCCGAAGAGGTGGATTTGTAAAAGTGTTTAATGTTAAGGATTCTGAATGAAGTGAAATTATTTTGAATTTTTTCTTTTTTTGAATGCTTCTCAATGAATTCTTATTTTGAATGCAAATCATATGAAAGATGTAAAGAATTTTGGCGACATAAATATCCAGATGATACAATACCGAGTAAAGATACGCCATATCAACTCGTTCGACGATTTCGTGAGACAGGTTCGGTGGAAGACAAACACAGGTGTGGAAGAACGAAAGTCATTACACCAGACTTTGTAATATCCTTCGTTGAGTTTCTTGCAATCTCATCAATCCGTGGTGTTTGTCGCAACAAATGGGCACATCACGTGGACCGACACAAAAGGCTTTAAAAGCTTTGCATTTTCGTGCTTATAGTGTAAAAATGTTACAGGAGCTAAAGCCACCGGACAATGAGAAGCGGCTTTATTATTGCCGATGGTTCCGGAGATTTATTCGCAACATCAACATGTTGGACAAAACATTTTTCTCCTATGAGGCATGGTTTCATTTAGGCGGTTATGTGAACGCGCAAAACTCCCGCATTTGGGCGACGACAAATCCCCATTCATTAATGCAAAAACCTTTACATTCTCAAAAAATTGGCGTTTGGTGTGCCGTATCACGGAAAAGGATTGTTGGGCCTGTTTTTCGAGTCAACTGTTGATGGCACTGTATACAGAGACCTTATCCAACAATTTTTTGCATTAGAAGTGAATGAACGAGATTCTTGGTTCCAACAAGACGGTGCAACCTGCCGTACAAGTTATGAAACCATGGGCATGTTTCAAGATTTTTTATTCGATAGACTCATCTCAAGAAATCTTTGACCCCCTCGTTCCCTTGATTTGAGCATCCCTGACTTTTTTCTGTGGGGATATTTAAAGAAAAAAGTTTATGAAGATAATCCCCAAACAATAGATCTGAAAATTGCCATTACTCAAAGGATACAAGAAGTCACTCCCAGCATCTTGAAACGCGTTTCTAAAAATATGCACAAACGACTTCAACTTTGCCTCCAAGAAAGGGGCGGACATTTTGAACATTTATTGTAAATGTGAGTTCAATTTCTTTCCTACGTTATGTTAAATGTGCTTTTCACCATTAGCATAAAAATAATTGTTTTAAAGTTTGTTGTTCTTGTATAATAAATTCACGAATCGTCAGTACGGGAACTTTTAGGACACTGTAGAATGTCTTATTTCTAATTATCATCGCAGTAAAGTTTTTAGTACTTCTAATTTAACATTGCGGGACTTCAGTGGGGAAAAAAATCCATTCAAACACTTGAAATTTTTACATGCTATTGGCTTTTTAAACTATAGATTTTACTTTATCATATATTGCCCATCATAAAATACATCTTGTAAATATTCACTGCATCAATTATATAACGCACAGCGTGTTGCTGGACAACGTGTTTTAAAACTATCTTCAATGCATATTTAATACAAATTAGTTACTCATCATGCTTTAATGTTGGACTGGTGATAATTATCTTGAAATCTATCTTAACCTGCGTTTGGCGCAGCTTATTCATTTTTCGATCTTGCTCCATAAAACCCAACACAACCAACCGAAATCGAACCAATCTTTAAAGAGTGAACCAGTTGCCAATCTACGATAAGACCAGACTTTTTTGGTTGGTAGGGTCTTGTGACGAAAGGGCCATATTTAACAAAGCAGTGCCAAATAATACGTCAAGTAAATAAACATACAAGGAAAAGTTCGAAGGAAAGCAGATTGGTACACATCCACTAAGTCACGGCATCCCCAAATGGCTTTTTTGGAGCTTACAAATGAACAATACGATAGCGACAAAAATTCGAAAGTGGTTTGAAAGATTGACAAAGACTTGGTTTATTTTAAGCAATTCTTTATTGTGTGGATACAAATATATCTGTATACTATATACACACAAAAATCAAGGAATCCAAAGGTTGCATATCACTGATCAATTTGATCGCATCCAGTTCCTCATGTTGTAGTATCTCAGTTTTCCTGAAAAAATGATATGAAGCAACTTTTATTTGGAGGTAAGTAATTCAAAGAGGTAAATAATGAGTAATTAAGAAAATACCAAAGTGAAAGTGAAATCAATTCAAGTATGAAGAAAATAACTTGTAGAAAGCAAAGTTAGTGGTATTTTCCAGGCATCGGAAAATCTTGAGCGATTAATTTCGAGTTTTCCTTCCTAAGGAAACTTTCTAAATTCTTAGTTTTTAAAATATATTTATAATAGAAACCGGAAGTGAGTTGGAAAGTCGCAATTTTTCATTTTTAAGAATCTTGAAAATCGCATTTTACTGCGAAAAATTGAGTGGAAAAATAGCAAAAATTCAACCCGCAGTAAAACCTCGATAATTCGGGAAAAAGGACTAAAATATTTGCCAGATTAAGCGAAGTAACCAAAGAATACTCGAAATGCATTGCTGCAACGATCGTGCAAATTTTGAAATTATCACTGTTCGTAACAATATAAAAACTGAAAGTAGTAAAAATTGAACGAGGGGCGTTATTAACTGTTAATATTAAGAATTTGTTACCTGTTTACACAACTAATACTAACAGTTAGTAACTAAATTTTACTGTTATTGGTGTTATTGGTAAATGTTAGAAGTTGAAATTAATATTGGTTTAAATTCGTTATTAATTGTTTTTCAAATATTTGTTTTTCCAACTTGTCGAACGTTAAATTTAATTTTATATTAATTTTTTTTTAATTTAAAATTGACCTTGGTTCACCTGACCGTGGTGTGGTCCTCGAATCTTTCCCTTCGGGTTTTATCCCAGGCCATCGCCAATAGCCCGTTGTCTTCCTCCAGTGTGACGTTAACTACCCAACATAGTAACAGTCGTACGTACAATGACGAGTTATCCATGATTGCGTTTCAATTCCCGACTAGTAAACGAGGGGCTTAACTACATTGCCGTCTGATAGGTAAATGGAAAGGAAGAAAATTGAGGACTAGTTCGGAATGACTAGTCTAGGTGATGACGTATTGCGGTTTTGTTGTATATGCTTTTAAATGATGGCTTCAAGCTCTTAAACTGTTGCTGTAAAAAGTTGTTAAAACTAGATAAGTTTTGTCTTAACATTAAATAAGTCTTGAGATAATGGTACCATAACGAGAAAACCGCAGTACTTTGTAAGAACACAAATTTCACTTTCGTCAAAATTGTTACCGATTTCGCAATATATTCGTTGATCTCCTCGTCACTGTCTGCTATTGATGGATTTTCTTCGATACATTAATAAAAACAATTCATCAATAATGTATAATTTTCTTTAATATATTATTACTTTACCACCATATTTTATACGAGGTTGGACAATAAAATTCCTAATGTCCGATAGCTTTAACCAGGATTTTACGTCGAATGAGGCCTAAAGTTTATAATTACACCGCTTTTACTAAACCTGGGTCTTTTTAAAAGGTATTCAATTCGCTTAGTCCCTATAATATATTTTATCATTGAAATATTTAATTAAAAGTAAGGAATTGCTGCGAGGGAAAATCTTGAAAGCAAGAGTATTTAAATCCAATTTCTGGAAATTTATTTATGTTGATACCACTATTGAAGAGCTGATGCGATTAGTAGATGTATGAATGAATGTGCAGAACAGTGAAATTCAGAAGTGAAGTCAATTTTTATCTCACTCAAAAGATTCGTTGATGATCGCTGTCACCTTTTGCCGTTGATAGAACATCTTCAGTCAATTGAATGAAAAAGCGTAACTCTAATAAATTAATACTTTATCACCGTATTTTATACGAGATACAACTATAAAATTCTTTTAATGACCATGAACCAGAGATATTTTGTCAATTAAGGCCAAAAGTTAAGAATTGCCGGTTTTAGAACTGAGATCTGGACCTTCACATTTTTAAAAGGTATTGAGTTCACTGAATCTAGCCTTTTTTTCTCCTCAAAACATTCAACATAATTGCCCATCTCGGTTGATTTGGGTATAAAAAGGACTAGCAAATGTTTGACAACTTAATGAAAATCTCGAAATAAATAGTACTTAAATCTAACTTCTGGTATTAAATCTAATTTACATTCTATCAAATGGTTTTAAGCGCTTAATATATTTCTGTAAGTTAAGACTACATAAATTTCGTCTCAACAAAAAAATAAGTCTTAAAAATAAAATACCATAAATTAAATCTAAGAACACAGAAATTCAATTTTCGTCAAAATTCTTACCTAGCTCTCGGAGCATTCGGTAATTGATAACTCTCCTTCTCGTTTCATAGTATCTTCATCCTGTTGATGAATTATTCTTATTAACAAATACAATTTTCTACAATTAAATTAATACTTTATCCACGAATTATTTTATATGAAGTACAGCAATATAATTCCACTAATGCCCGATATTTCTGGACTCATTTCATATATTCCTGGTTTAAAGTTTAGAATTACATCGGTTTTATATCAAACGAATACTTGGAGCTTTCTTAAAAGGTAAGGAATTCGCTTAGTCCATATTTTTTGTCATTAAAATATTTATTTAATATGTAATGAATTACAGTGAAGGATAATGACACATCTCAGTCGATTTGGGTAAGAAAATCGCTCGCAAATGTTCCGCAGAAACCTTTAATGGAAATCTACCTAAAGAGTTTTAATCTAATTTCTGGAAATGTATATTTTTAGATCGGTAAAGTTATTGAAAGGCTGATGCGATTTGCATATGAATGTGTAGGACTGAGAACGAAATTCAGAACAAACTAATCGTGTCGTAAAGCGCTAGTAATTTATATTCTGTCAGAAAACCAGAATCGGAAATTTAGCCGCCTGAATGATTCCCAATGTCTGAATTAGCCTTCTGTATCTCGTAACAATATAATCAAAGTATGAGCATGGATTTTCAGTGATTTAGAATAAACTTTGAACCATTAATCCTGGTTTAGCAAAGTTCCAAGTAGCAAAATAAAGCACTACATTTGCAAAGAATTAAGATGACGAGGTGTAAAAAGTTTGTCATACTCCCAGGAAAATATCGACCAAATTCGAACGAATGCCGATTCGATACCCGGTTTTGACGGTACTTTAAGAGTATCGGTCCCCGTACCGGTACAAATCGTGTAATATCAGATCGCTTTCGGATTTGATGAACTCGGTATCGGCCTAACATCTCCTGCGAAACCAACTACGTGAGTATAGATTTTTATGGAGTGGGTTCGGTGACACAGCAACTGATTTCTTCAGGTATCTTATTGCTTCTCACCCCAGTATAGGTAAAACAAAATTGATATGCTTTTCTAATAGGCATAATGCAGACACAGCTATGTAGTGACAGGATGCGATTCAAAAGGAAAATTTAAATATAAATTTATTAAAAAAACTATAATCAAGTTGAGCCTTTTCCGGCGAAAAGCGAGTTTGTCAATTATTTCAGTTGAAGAAATGTCCATGTGAGCTGCCATCTTAGATAAGCTCGTCAGTCTTCTAGCGGGTTCTGTTCCTTGGGTATGTGTTGATTCGTTTTAAAGATGAAAGTCCGTTCGTGCGTTGGCAGTTGTTACTGGGATCGCCGTAAAAATTCCAAGTAATTTCTTGATAGGAAAAACTCATTGCATTCGTCGTGAGCCTCCAAAACACCTACAACAGATTTATTTTCTCACTTCCTTTACCACAAATCATACTCTGCTTTCAAGGTTTCGGATTCTACGTTATAATCAAGTACGAATTTTCTATTAGTTGTAAGTGGCAGGCCGCGTCATCTATAAAGAAACTCGGAACTAAAATTTGCACATTTCCTATGAGAGGCAAATCTAGCTTTCAATTCCTCCATGACATGATCCAGAAATGGAGAAAAAACATTTATTTTATAGTACTGGGCTACAACGTTGCTTCAAGTTTGTTTTGAAATTAGAGGAGCCGTAATTTCTGTTATACCAAGTTCTTCGCTTCCCCGATAATATTGTAAAGCGCAACATCGCTAGCATTACGCATGATAGCCTCCAGGACTTCTATGACTGTTAAAATGCGTCGGTATGTGTCATAGAGATTTATGCTAACCCTCTGCAGGTCCACGTTAAGACATGTGTAACTAAACTCTTTTTCAAAATCAGTAAAGAAACAATAAATTGACAATTCTCTAGGCTTTGTATAAACTGAAAGGCTTGTGAGTCTAACATTTTCCAGAGTATGCAGTGTTTCTAGCTTTAAACATTTCAACGAATCTGCACACAGCCTTGTGTTTCTCAGTCCGTCTCGTTTCACAAAGAGTTGCCAATTGAGAATGCTTTTTCTCCGGCAGTTCTCTTCAGCAGTGTTCCACAAGGAAGATTGTCTAAAAAAAATTATTTTAACTGTTCCTATACAGTTCCTTATCATAGATACTTTTGACGAATGGGTAAGAACTAAATTGAGAGTATATACGGCACAATGTACGCCTTTGGGTACTGCTCACTTATCAGACACCTTTTAAGGTGGCCGCTCATTACTGAAGCACCATCGTAGCCCTTACCAACCATAATCTCAAGATACAAGCCATGAGAAATCGGGCGCTCCATAATGGTGGCTGCTTACGCTAAGTCTTCTACATGAACGAACTCGATCAAGTTCTCACGAACAATTGATATTTCGCAAGAGCTGTCTAAATAACGTACACATAAAGACAATTGTTGCTCTCTTAATGTCTTGTTCCATCCGCCAAAACTGAGAAACATCCTGGTCCTTTATTGATTCTCCTGATTAGTTTCTTGCACCGACTTGCCACATAATTCGACAATTTCGTTTTGCATAGGAGATGTGTACATAGACGTATCCGAAATCTGAGTTGGCAAATGGCTTCTAAGGGCTTCTCCAGAACGGGCCCACTTGTCCGCTTTTGGACCTTGCACCATAAAACCCCAAAATCCAATCCAGAACGGGCTTGATACTGGAGAGCTCTGAAATGGCCATCGTTGTGTATAGGCTCGGTGAATCTGATAGGCCCAATTTCGCAGTCACCTCAAAGCGATTTCTTGACGCCTACACACAGAATAACTGTTTTCAATATGGTAGTGAGTTTTTTAAAGATTTTGTAGAGCAATTTTTTTATTTTCTGTACTGATTGCTTAAATGGCATTTCGAATTCTTCCTGATATCACAGGAGAAAATACTTCAGCTTGTTCAACAGCAAATCGGTGGTATGTTTCTTTTGGGTGCTTTCAATTCCTGAACGGTTTCTTGCAAGAGATCCAAGTTGTTGACCATGACCACCAAAGTGGGACACAAACTTTGCAAAGTTTGTGTCCCGTTTGGAAGTCCAAAGTACATCTTAAATAATCTGAACTAGCCAATTTAATCGCGCCATCCAATGGTGTGGAAATGACAAGTGTCTCTACTTATATGAAATTGATACGTACATAGATGCAGGAATCCAAGGTTCACTGAGAGCTTTAAACTTCTGATCATTTTGAGGTGGTTGTTTTAAATATCTGCCAACATCACGTTTATAGAGTATAAAAGCTTCCGGGTGAATTGAAAAATAAAGAAAAATTTAAGGTTATTTATGGTATTTGCAAGTCAACTCTTTGAAAATGAAATCTAGGGGAAACAGTGCTGCGTACTACTTTCTATAAATCAATCTAAGAACTAAAATTTTCAAAATATATTTACTTACGATTAAATTAAAGTGAGCTTCGTTATACATTTTATGTAGTGGAATATTAGTTGAAATTTCCAAATATCAATGATTTCTAAAATATGAATTAATTTTCCAATAAAAAATTTGAAATTAAATTATAAATTGAACAATTAAAGCTAAATCAAATTGAAGTACAATTGATTCTCTTTGCTCGTCATAGGGAAAGCACAGCATTACCGCATATCAATAAATGTATTCAAATTCGCATTTTGTTTGTTCAAATGCCAAGTTTTCACGCATACAACTCAACAAGAAGTATTAGGAAAATTCAATTTTTTTCTATTTTTACAGCAATTTGGTTCAATTTTTTTACTTGGCTCAACTTTAGCAATTATGTTACCACGTATATAATGTGAGGGGTTTAAACCCTTTAACCTTTCCCTTACCTACGTGTTTGTGGGGAAAAGATTCAGTTCCACCAGATTTGTACGCGTGACGGTACGATATCCGGATTTCGCAGAACGTCTGCAGCGATTTTCACCAAAATGTATCGATTCGAAAGAGTCGATCCAAAATATCGAGTTCTAGAGATGAAAGGAATTTATGAAAGGAAAGAGATGAAAGAAGGCTCTTGGAATGTCTGATTTTCTTGCTTTGCATGAGTTCCACAAAATGAAAATTTCAAATAAAGCAATGTAGCGAATTCCTTCAAACACGACGCAGACCTGTTGAATAGCAAGGGATTAGCAACCGGAGGGTTGAGAGTTTGAAACTCGGTCCAGCCAAAGACCTCCGTGTACATGGAGCTGGTGCACGCTGAGACTCGTGGCCTCAAATGTCCTCACGTTGGCGTGATGTGGAAGTTTGGACAGTGGGGTGCCAGCTTTGGTATTCTCGCCATCTGACCGTGATTTATAATTACGATGTGCTGTCCTTGGATCTTTATCTTCGGGATTGATCCGGACCTTTGCCAATAGCTCGTTGTGTTGCTCCAGTGCCACTTTAATTAACTACCTACAAACAGGACTTATCCGGGAAAATGTCCCGTTTTACAAAGAAGAAAGATTCAAACACGTTATCTAGACTGCAGTATGCAACTTAGTGCAAGGGAGAACACGCTTCTAGCGATCATTCCTTCCTGTACTACCATACTGGCCCTACAAATTTATAACAGAATCCCGGTGACAAAAATTCCTTTGAGGACAAACGTCTTATTGTACTTGGTCTAGCAGGAGTCAAAACCAGGAGACATGAAATATACGAATCCCCTGTTTGGAAGAAATTAAACAAAATTAACCTTTTATATGTTTACTGGTTTGCATCAGTCATTGCGAAGCTTGTCGGTCTTTGGACCTTGCGCCATAAAAACCCAAATCAACCAACCATAGATTTTGCAAGCCAGTGCAGTAGCTCACGTGAGTAGTGTTCAACCTTCATGATGACTATCACCAAACCTTGACTATCGAGCTCGAATTATGTGTTGAATGGTCACTGCCGAAATGGTATGTAGTGCTAAAACTGCGAGTTTTAACAATTGTTTAAAATATGTCGAATATAGAAACGCAACAGCCAAACTTACTTTGACGAAACCTTTTATCTTCGTCCTACATTCTTCGTATTTCTTGTACAACCATACTACGCCATGGCCCAACGCTGTGCATGTCCTTGCTTCTCGTTCCTGGAAGCCATGGGTCAACTCGTTTTCCTAGAGGAAAAATAAACACTTAGGAATTATAGAAAAATAGGAAGATTTTCTGTGCAAAATGCCTATTTGCGAAGCATACGTTGCAATTATTTATGCTTGTCGTTCTCTGCGTTTGAGCGGAATCAACGCGTACGGAACGACAAATATAAACACTCCTTAATAGTTTTACACAAAGGTACGCAAGGGAAGTCATTTAAAATATTAATTCCATATCTTCAAAAAATGTACTTAATCTCCAGTATCTTCATTACTCAAAAGAAGCGAGGTAGAATTTTATGCTAATAACGAGCTATTTATAGGAAGGAATATTGTGACGCAGATGATAAATAGCAAAGAATTCCAGATTCGAAAACGCCCTTTGAATGCAAACCATATATTTTTAATTATTTTCATTTCAATTTAAACATTGTATTTTGTATGATTGCTACAGGCATCAGAACTTTCTAGAAACTACGTGTATCAAATACTAAGCCATCAAACAATTTTTACTGCTGTATATAACGTTGTTTATTGATTATTCCGATCTGTCAAGCTTCATG
This sequence comes from Meta bourneti, assembly GCA_933210815.1. Lineage (NCBI taxonomy): Eukaryota > Metazoa > Arthropoda > Arachnida > Araneae > Tetragnathidae > Meta > Meta bourneti. The sequence goes on along the minus strand of OW119930.1, from coordinate 67,748,421 downwards.
TCGACAAACGAGTTTTAGAAATACATTTCATTCTGCTATAGAATTTTTTGCTCTTGATTCTCAGTTATCTACTATTTTTAATGTTTATCTATTTGCATTCTTTAAATTACTTTATCTTGCGCTTGGCACAGCTTGCCCGTTTTTCTGGACCTTGCGATCATAAATCCCAAATATACAATACGATCTGTTATGTCTTGCTGTATTTCTCTTTACTCCAAAGAAATCTGGACAGCGGCAGCCCAACTGGAAGAGCAACAGATTAGCAGCGGAAGGGTTCAGACTTCGAAACTCGATCAAGCAAAGACCGTCGTGTACAAGGGAGTTGGTGCATGTTCATCAAAAGTGCTCGTGGCATCAAATGTACTCACGTTGGCATGATGTGGAAGTTTGGAGAGTAGGATGCCAGCTCAGGTGTGACCTGTCTTCTGAACACGGTTTAAAATTACGTGGAATTTCTTCGAATCTTTCCTTTCGGGATTGATCCCGGACCATCCCCAATAATCCGTTGTGTTGCTTCAGTGCGACGTTAATTAACTTACGAAACCTTTTTCTAAATTTTTGTTATTCTTTCGAATATTAATTATTCCTACGTAACAATGTATTCACTGAATCGATGCTATGGCATTCATAATAAGGATTTAAAGTTCCAGGTCCATATTCCAGCCCTAATCAAACCTAAGCACTAAATAACAATTGCGTTGGTTTTGCAGAAATCCCTTGTTTTTCTCTTGATTCCACAAGTTTGCAGTAAAATGCTATGAGTGCAATAGGAAACTCACATTGCTGATATCCGCTGCCAGGAACAAGTGCCGACACATCGATATCCTGCATGCAAATCCACAATGAGCCATCTTCCACAGGATCTCGTACTTCCTGTCCATTAGCCATGATGAAAAGCTCAATTCATTTTCAATCTTTTCTTTGCGAATTGAAGCATTGGAAAAAGCATGAGAGTTCTCGCAGTCTGGTTTCTGGAAAACAAAAGCAAGTGTTCAGTCAAGACTAAAATCGCTGAACTTCATATTTGCATTGAGCAATGGATGCCTCTTCCTTTCTAACTCAAAAGGGACACGGCAGCACAGTTGGAAGAGCAACGGATTCGCAACTAGAAGGTTGCGAGTTCGGAGCTCAGTCAAACCAAAGACCGTTGTATACATGGGGGCTGGTGCACTTTAAATCTCGTGGCCTCAAGTATCCTCATGTTGACGTGGTCTAGAGGTTTGGAGTGGGGACTCGTGTGTTCTCGTTATCTGATCGTGGTTCTTGTCCTTGGATCTTTCCGTTCGGGATTAATCCCGGACCGTCGTCTTAGCCCACTGTTTCTCCAGTTCAACGTTAATTAACTACATTCCTTTCTAACACAAGTTTAAGACTTTCGAGTCGTGCAAAATTTGTAGGTTTATCGAATTGATGTTTCACTCATGCAACACAGCGAGCTATCGGTGACTAGACGTGAACTATAAGTAGACTGATCATTGCTATTGAGAGGACCTTCGAAAAGTAATCGAGTTATCGACTAGTAGGCGAGTGACCATATAAAAAATTGACTTGGTTGGCCAATATATCGTATCGCTTCGTTAAGTGATGCAACATCTTGTGACTGAATAGGTCCAAAAAAGTGGTGAAATAGCCAGTGCTCGATTCACACTAGAAAGACAAACTCTAAACTTCTGCGAAAGTGAGGACATTTGAGGCTACGGTAGATTTAACGTGCACCAACCTCTTCAAACCTGGCTACCGTTGCCTATTTAAAAAATGGAAGCAATTGTAATAGTGAATTTGTTTAAATTTAATAGAAAATATAGGGATTATTTTCCAATAAAGTTATTATAATTTCAGTTATACAAAAGGTTTTGCAATTTCATGATTCCCTATCAAGTTTAACACAAGATACGCGAGACCTGAATCTGTTGTCAACAGTTCAAAATTGAAACATTGGGGACGATGCTAACATAAAGTTTTGATTGGATTTTGCTTTCGTTGAAAATGTGTTTCATAAGCGGTTCCAATCATCGGAGGCTATTTCTTAACATTTTAGCATATTAGATTTATATAACAAGCATGTAACAGTAAGTGCAGAGTAAGGTTTCTTTTACTTTAATTGTTTTCAAAGAGCCCAGTGACATGAACCCAGTTTCGACATGAAGTCTAAATTAAATAGACTATTGCGCGAAACAGACTACCACTATTAATTATATTAGGCATGATTAATTATTACCATCTTTGAAAGTTCTTTAAAAATTCTTTGATGGGCCTTATTTCTTTCTGTTAACTTGTCAGCAAGTTTCCGATAAAATTCGAGCGCTGATTTCACCAAGAATTTATCGGCACTGTCCAGACATCCAGAACCCTTCGGGAATCTACTACTTCGGGAATCTACTAATCTTCCTTCCCTAACCCTTCGGGAATCCACTAACAGTCCCACTAACTCGTCGAATCCAGTCCATCTGGCTGGATATCTACTTGATTTCTCTCTTGATTTCTTTACCTGAAAAAGAAAAGCTGATATTAAAAACCGTTACATCCAAAATTGTATGGTGTATCTTTAGCGCAGCTGCGCTATATATGGCTCTGGAGCCATAAAAACCTAACTAAGATCATAGGTCATACTATTTGCGTGTTCTCATTTTATGCTCGATAAAAATATTTCCCAGTTTAAAATATTTTAATTCTTTCGTATCTCTTCAATCCATGTCACTACGGAATCCGAAAATTTGTCAATGCGACAAACGTAAATTGGCTCGCAGACTCGTGCAGTGTCGGTAATATTTATGTTGTCTCGACGCAAGTGTTCCCCTTTCTTATCGGAAAATTCTTCCCAGATTCTTTGATTTGTCTCGCGTCTTGTTTATCTTGGAAACAGGTTCCTGATGGAATTCGAGCGCCGATTTCATAGTTATCAGATAAATATACGAAAACTGGACGACTGCTCAATAGTACTAGAGATTGAGCATTCGATAGATGTAAACAACCAAAATTACAAGTCGCTTTACTTGTTCTCGCAAAGCGATCTGACGATCTTAATGCGACAAACGCAAAGGGGCTCAGAATAGACCCGTATGCGCTAATGTGTATGTTGTGTATCGACGCAAACGTTTCCCCTTTCTATTCCGAAATTATCTGATCTTCCTGTTTTAGCAGCATGTTACCGATGGAAAATAGCACGCTGATTTCATCAAGTTACCAGCTATATAATTGAAAATTTGACTTTTGCTCAATAGTACTCCCGAGATTGAGGATTCGATTGAAAATAAAACCCAACCAAAAATTACGAGTGATAATAAAATATTTTCCAGTTTTCAATGTATTTTTATTCGTATATGTTCCTTTTAATCCATATCGCTAAGCGATCTCTGATAAAGGCAAAGAAGCTTACAGTAGACTAGTGGACGCTGTTCGCCAACGCGTGTATGCTGGCTCGACGTTTTCCTTTTCTATTTCTATAGCGAAAACTGAACGACTGTTCAATATTACTCTTGAGATTGAGGATTCGATTACTCTCAACAGGTTGCAAGACGGCTGTGGACCGTCCACATACGAAGATGATTATGGTTAAAGTTAAGTAAAAAAATAAATCTTAGCCAAAACAATAGTCAAATTTAAAGCTTCTGAAAAGGATTTATACAGATAAAAAGACGATAAAATTGGTCTACGTAGCTATTCAGAAATGCCAAATAATGCAACTTTAACGTTTATCTCACACTAGTGACTAATAACTAGTCTTTGCCTATTTACATGCGCCCTGGAAAGGAATTAGTCAAACAAATTGAGAGATGGGCACACTGTTCAAAGATAACATTGAAACTCGTTTTCTTGTATATTTTAATTTTAGTTTTGGTGGATGTTTAGTAGCATTGAAATAGACCAATTTTATCGTCTTATTTTTTGTATCTTGGCTTTGGTAATTTTTACAAGTTTTAGATCTTTCACTGATAAGCGTCACATTAAAAATTCCAGTACGCCACTGAAAATGTGGTTTTATGGAAAAATATTAATATTTTAAATACGCAGCACGTTGAACTAAATATTGTAGTTGGTGTATCATACCATTTTGGTCAATATCTCCTCTAAGTTCTTGGCTTGCTTTATGAATTCTGATAAATCCCACATTGTCTCCTGTAAGCGTTCGATGTAAAGCTTCGTTAGATGAAGCTCTTCGGCAAGCAGGTCTTTGGTAGTTTTAAACTCTTCCCTTCTGTCTGCCTGTGGAATTTTGAACAAAAATACACTTCAACAAGCAACGCCTTTGTGATGGTTAACAAAAATTGCAGTGTTTTCATCGTTAATAATACAATTTATTAAATTTCTCTAGACTGATCACGGAATCAAGAGGAATCCTTGAAACAGCTTTAATGTACAGGTCTTGGCCAAGCCAAATTGCTCTGGGCAGTTCACCAACCTTCTGAAAAAAGACTGCGCGGAGATTCATGTTATTTTTCCGATCACTAATTTGAAGATGTCTGTGTGAAGGAGGTATTGAATGAAAACACTAATCCTATTGCAGGACATGGACCTAACGAAATAGACAGAATGTGGGCAGATTCGCTGTCGAAACATATCGGAAGGCTACGTCACATGGGCTTACGAATCGCCTTGGGCCGATTGGTTATCGAAGCAGTCTAGTGCTCTTAATCGCGCTAAATAATCGCATCAATTAGTAATCTATCCAACTTCAGTATTCGTACTTTTTCCCACAACGGCGTGAAAGGTCTTGAAACCAAGCGATTTTTCTTGCGTTTGGCGCAACTAGCACTAGGTCCCGCTAACGGACCTGCTTATAAAACCCAAGCCATAAGGACTGCGCGCACACTCCGTCTATTTCATAAGGTCGATGATTCAGGACTGATTGATTAGCGGCATGATAAACCTTAGACACTGGCTGAGGGCATGAGTCGGAAGAGTCCTTCAAATTCTGCTCATCATTAGCCTTCCAAGAGGTTTTACGAGATATCTAGCCCAATATCAGGTCAGTTTTGCTAATGACGAGATATCAAGCCAAATAAGATCAGGCCGGTTTTGCTAAGGACGAATACCTCTTCGAGACAACCACGATGGTTAACGGACAGTCCTACCAAGAAAAACGAAAGATTCCTGAGTGGCTGGTGCTTCTAGGAATCCTGAAGGTCTTCCCATAAAAACTGTCTTTAAAATAACGAACTTTGGTCAGGGAAAAAAATGCAGCAATTAAAACGCTTTTTCCAATTGGGAAAACAAAATGTCAAAAGAACTAACGAAGCCTATATCATAATACTACAATATCATTGCTGTTGTAGATATTATCTACAATAGCAAGGATTCTGTATTATAGACAGCAATGCAGATGGGAAGTTCAATTTACATCGCTCTGGAGCAACACAACGTGCTATTGGCTACGGTCGGGAATCAAGTCCAAAGGGAAAGATCCGAGGATAACGCCTCGTAATTTTTTAACCACGATCAGATGACGAGGTTCACACCCACTCTCCAAATTTCTGGTAGCAATACCGTTTTTAGTGGTTAAGGTGTGCCAGAAGCCTCGATCCTATAAAAGGTAGGTAGTTCCCTTTACATCATACTGGAACAACGCAACGGGTTATTGACGATGGTCCGGGATCAATCCCGAAGGCAACACCTTGTCATTTTGTACCACGGTTATATGACGAGGTCAACACATGAGCTGGCACCTCAATAAAAGGAACATGCAATATTAAGAGACCAATTGACCTTTACTCCTTAAAACTGCTTATTTTTTTTTAAGCATGTCAAAATTCTTATCACCCGAGGACGGTAAATGGGTTGGTCTTCCGAGCCAACCAGATTCCAAGAACCCCGATGGAGGGTGGTTGCGCCCACTTTGGGAAACAATCGTGTGAAGTACAATTAACTTTTATAATAACATCTATTCACATCTATCTATTCACAATAACAGCAATTATTTTTATTATGAATTGCTGTTATTGAGAAATGACTTATTTACAACTGTTCAACCCATGCAGTTTCTAGTTTTAGGAAAGAATAGGAAAAGGTGAAGCTGAGATTTTAAGGATTGAATAAAAATGATATTTCACTTGAAAATGATGCAATTACCTTTTTATCTCGAAATTTTATAACAGATTGAATTGCCTTGACTGCATCTCTAATTCTCGGTATCAGTTCTGTGGCACCTTCATAAAAAATTTCTACGTTCCTTTCTTCGTTTACGATTCCTTCTCTCCTGTCCTTGATCTTCTGCGCATATTGCTAAAAGAATAAAACGACAAATTTAGTATTAAGAAATTCACATGAAAATGGCTACCTATCAGCATGGGTGAAGATCTTCACTCGCAGTACAATGCTCTTGGGATGATGGCGTTTTGTAATCTGAGATTTCGTATACTAGTTTGTGTGGTGAGGCAGAAAATTTATGGCTGGAGATATACATATAACATAAGACGGAGCACCAGTTGCGCATCAGCGCATAAAATTTATAAGATCTTAAATAGCGACAATGTTTTCAATGAGATTGTTGGACAGAAATCGGGTTTTACGTTTCCGCACGTATTAGCTTTATATTCGCTGTAAATACAGATAGATCGCTTATTGGTCTGGCAATTCTGCTTGAAACGTATTTAATTTTTCCTATTGTGTAACCGAAGTAATTTCTCGTAAAAAAATAAAACCTTTTTGATTATGTCAGCCTCGCTGGTGGGGACATTAAACGAACGTACCCCACACTAACCAGATATGATTTTACTGAAATAAATCCTTCGTGATCTACTGTTCATTTTTGGACCTTGCCGCTCTAAAATTCAAACCAACTACTATCTTTGATCTATTCCAATCCAAGCTCATATTCGTTTCCCGAAGGAAATGGGACTCTTCCCGCAAGATTTCTGGATAACTACCGATTGCTTTCTTGCTCTCCTGACCCTTTCTTTCTGCCAGAAAGATGAAGGACAGTGGGATTGACCCCTGAGCAATTATCACGCGTTGCCTTGCGAATCCCTCTTGGAAATCCAACTCTCGCCTGTGAATTACACAATGTGAAAGTGCATTGTTTACAGCGGCATCAGAATTGAAGAAACACGGTATGCTACCTTCGTTCTTACTATGGAAGCAGACTCGCTTACGTCTCGTGTCGTCTCAAGCCGTCTTAAATTCAAGCCCTCTCGGTCAGACTTATCTCTGAATTTGCTGATTCTGAAAATCCTAGAAAAAGAACTTGCTGATGGACCTTCAACTGAGAGACGAGCAACCCAGCCAATTCCCAAGATGAAGGAACTCTCCGACAACTGTCTTGGTGAAGATTTTTTTTAGAGCCTCTTGATACAACAAATGCCTAGTCACATCCAAATGTCTTCTATAGCTCCGAAATTCTAGACAGTTAATCAAAAACTGTCGATAAAAACGGAAGTGTCCATGCCAAGCCGCATGTTTGCCACTACATCCAAGAATTGGCATCATGATTCCTCTACCAGGTTCGAGAAACAGATTGCAAAACTCGCACGAAAAGTGGAAGAATTGTCCGTCGAACTCCGCTCATTTCCGAAAAATTCCAGGATGATTTGGTTCCCCGGTCGACCAGCTGCATCTCAATCAGATGGTGTATACTTCTACCACCGTCGCTTTGGAGATCATGTACGCAAATTCACTACTCCTTGCAACTTCACATCACAAAGAATCCAACATGGCTGGGGTTTGGCCGTTACCCTTGTGCCATAAAAAAATTCAATCCATCATGGCTGGGATGACAGATATACCGACAAGCTCCATCGCCAGCAGACTCGTAGTCGACAGGAAGACCAGCCAAAAATTCTTGATTCCGGCTCGGAAATATGTCTTTCCAACTTTTCCAACAATCGCGAGTCTCACATCCCAATTTCCCTTGTACGCAGCGAATAATCCTAAAATTCCTGCGCATGGAATGCTTCTGCGGCAGCACAACCTAGGGAAACTTTTTCATGGACATTCGTCGTCGCAGATGTGACCTGCCCATCATCGGTGTTGACTTTCTTAAAAAAAATCCGAAGATTGCACGTAGTCGCAATTAATTGACGGATTTTACCAGTGGCCAGAAGCCAGCCCACTAACTGATATAAGGGTCCCTACAATTGCCGAGCGTTGTATGATATATGGATCAGCAGATACGGGGTGCTTTATTGGATCACTAGATTACAAACGACAGTTTGAATACAAACTCTTCATTCCTTGCAACTTTCATAGGAACAGAGCGAGCCTATCACCCGTCCAGTAACTGCCTTGTAGAGTACCTTCACCGCCCATTAAAGGGAGATCTCAAGTGCCTTAGCACCGAACAGTTGACTAAAGTTGTTCCCACGATCCGCTTCCGTGTTTCACTCGAGAACCTCAAAGCAACACCATTGGAACTAGTTTACCGTTCCCCATCGGCATCCAAGGAGTTTTTCGATCCCTCACAGGTGAAAGATGATCCCCGACGTTCTTGGAGCAACTCCGCAGGCATATGCAGTTCCTTCAACCCAAGCGAACTGTTTTTGTGCCTAAAGAACTACATTCTTAAGTTTTCGTTTGGAGGGTGTTAGGTAGATCCACACCACGCAGCCAAGTCGGCAGGCAACAAGCAATGTATAAATTCCAGTTTTATACCACAGAAAATTTGGTCAATCTCCTGATATCTTCAATCGCCCACCAAGTTTGGGAATCATGATTCGCTAAGATATTATTTATATGCTAATGTCCTGTTTTTTGTAAATACCTTATGGTTATTTTGTCTAATTTACAGCCAAAATACTACTTAATTTCCAATTCTGGATTATTTTGGCTGACTACCAAGATCACCAGAGGTGCCCGAACTGGTCCGTTGAGCCGGAGAGGGATTTCTAACATATTAGATACAGGTTAGTCAATTTCATTTCATACATTTTAAATTGCTTTAGGTATCAGCCATAGCTGAAGTTACAGCTGACTAAATGCATTCGGAACTTTAGGAAAAATCGTTAATTATTCTGACATTGATGGAAACGTTCCATCGCATCCAAGCATTAAGGAATCCCAAGTTAGCTACGCACAAGAGTTTCGCATGCTGAGCTGAAATTTCTGAGTTTATTCTCATTCAGTGGCCAGTACGAAAATTGGTCATTTCGCTACCTCTTCGATTCGATCATAAACAACTATTTGTTATAGGAAGTTCAAAAGCTGTTATCAGAAGTCGCGTTGAAGCTGATCACCAAGTTCTACCTTTTCCAAGGGCGCCCCAGAACCCTATATTTTTGTAGTTTTTCTTCATTAGTGTTGAATAACTGTTTCATAAATCATGATAATAAGAATATTTTTCAGCTTATTTTATTTTCAATAATAAACGAATGATTTAATTTTGAAATACTAAATACATATTGTACATATGCTGTCATGTAAATGTAATGTTGACTTTACTGCATTAAATGATTTCGAAATGAAGTACCATAGACTTTTTTAAACCAATTACCATGGCATAACAATTTTTAAGTACAACGGATGTGTTTAATATCACAAAACCCATAAGCTTATGAAGGACTAGTAGAAAAAAACATCAAAATAAAATAGGCATTATACGCAACGAAATAAATTAATTTCACAGTAAACTATTCTAAGGGGGAGGCAAAAAATACGGGGAATCTTTGAAATGGGGGCGCCAAATCATCGCATCTGCAATAAATTTCTCAGACCGGCCCTGACGTGAAAGTCAGTAAACATTTACGTTATAAAATAGTCGATTGGTAGTTAACGTCGCACTGGAGCAGCACATCAGGTTAATAGCAACGGTCCGGGATCAATCTCCAAGGGAAAGATCCGAAAGCAGTACCATGTAATTTTGAACCACGGTCAGATGACGAGGTAACACCTGAGCTGGCACCCCACTCAACTTCCACACCAAACAACGTGAGGACATTTGAGGCCACGACAGATTTAAGGTGCACCCCCTTGAACACGACGGTCTTTGGCTGGACTGAGTTTCGAACTCTTAACCCACCGATTCCAAAATAGACGGAGAATCCTCCCAGTTTTACCGATCGCTCGGTTTGGAGATCTGTATCGTAGTTGCGGGAAAAAGCATGAATCCTAATTTGGGACAAATTGATTGGTTAAAATGAATATCCAGAGTGAGATTTCAGACACTATTCTGCGCTTCATTAATCAATCGGCCACAATCTATTTGCCCAGGTGATTTACTATTTTGAGATCTTACGACAAAGATTCTTACATGCTGTCTATCTCATTAGAAAGTCGATGTCAGCAAAAATAAAATCGAAACGGAAAACGTAACTTCATAATAATTCTACATGATTCAGTCAGTATTCAAAGCTTCATCCAGAATTCATTTGTAACAAGGTCTATTTTTCATCGTAAATTCTTTAGTGCCTAAGGGCACATAAGGCCTTCAATTTAGATCGCCAGTTTCCTGTCCGATGCAGCAAGTCTAGCTTCATAACAGCTCGCCCATCCAGCCTCACTTCTCTTGTCCCATCATACGTCGCCAGGTTAAACTGGGACGTCCACGTTTTCTCTTTCCATCAGGAGTTCAGGTCAATGCTATATTAGGAATGCTGTCCCTGTTCATTCTTAAAATGTGTCCTGTAAACTTCCAACGTCTAAATTTAATTCCATTCCCTATTTCATTAAAGATCTATTTTTAGTATTCAAAAAATTTATTTTTATGCCTGAAGGATCTAGATTGTAATACAAATTGGTAGGTAGGTATTTTTTTTGTTAACGTCGCACTGGAGCAACACGACGGTCCGGGATCAATCCCAAAAGGAAAGATCAGGATATCACTCCAAACTTCCCCATCACGCCAACGTGAGGACATTTGAGGCCACGAGAGATTTAACGTGCACCAGCCCCCTTATACACGACGGTCTTTGGTTGGATTTAAACTCACAACCCTCCAGTTAATCCGTTACTATTTCAACCGGGGTATCGCGGCCCAGTAATACAAATTGGAAAATCTAGTTAATTTGACCCAAAGCATAGATTTGACTAATGCAGTTGAATTAAACTTATAATAAGTCCCAATTAAACTATAAAGCTAAATTCTGGAACTCAAGTTTGTTCAGTGTACTCCAAAAGCATTTGAATTGGATACGGAGATCCTACGACACATGTGATCCACACTAGTACATTATTACTTATAGTCTACTGCTTAAGATCACGGCAAAAGTTATAACCTCAATGATCTGAGTAGCAATACCTCAGAAAATTTTACAAATGACATAAATTAACTTACTTTTATGTACACATCTAGAAACTGCACATCATAATTAAGAGAAAGTATAAACTTCTCGTGCTCTTTCACTTCTTCAAAATCTTTGATCTCTAGCTCAATTTTATCCAGTACACTAAGTACCGATTCTAATGAAGGTGATAGAAGACTTAGCAGATGCTTCCGTTTCATGTCAGTCTTTACATCAGCCTGAAAAAGATACAAAAACGGAAATTTAATTCTTTTGTTTTTCAGTCCTATTTTTAATCAGAAAGCTCTTATGATTTTCATCAGTAGGTTTATAGTTGGATTCGTTGTACTGCTTTATACCGTTTTTATTATCGCGTCTGGATCACGCATGTATCACATCGAGAAGGCAGTAAATTATATTCATGTTCAGTGAGCCGAAATACTCATTGAACGCAAAAAAATTAGTTACACTCGCATTTAACCCTTTAGAATCCATGAGACAAAATTTTTACAAGAAATAAAAACTATGCATGAAGATCTAGAATTTAAGAGTGACTTCATTCGTTAGGCGTTTCCATCAATATCCGATATCGAATTGCGTCTAACCGGTGAGCTATATTGAGATCACGAGTTTCCCATATTCGTGGCCGTGCAATATGCAATATAAGACCTTTCGACTTCCTGCGTTGCTTTTAGCAGCCAAGCATGACGTAATGTGTAAAGAGAAGTCTGAGTCATAATGAAGAATATTGCCGTGATAGGAACAGAAGCAATGTCTTTGACAGAAGAGAAGTGGGATCACCGCTTTAGTTGGAAGTTGCATGCTGCTCAGTGGCATGCACGATTGTGACAAGCCACCGAGGTTTTATCGAAAGCACCATCTGGTTTGTTTGAAAGCGCAAAAGTTCATATTCATGTCTGCCACTCACCAATGTGGAGGAACACTACGACTTTAGTCGGCCATGGTTGATATTTATTGCACTGTTTTGTATATTGTTTCTTTCACGTCTGAGTCACCATTGCAGCAAAGAGCGAAGAAACGGTGTCAATTAGTCTACCGATTTATTATCTTTTTTCATTGTACTTTTGCACAAAAGCTTAGTAGTTTGTTGTTTTTGTGATGGTATGAACCGTTATATCTCACGGCCAATTTAGAGCATTTAAAGATAACCGAATATCAAGTAAGAGAATAGCTATAAACCTCAGCCATAATATATCTAGAACGCTTATATTCCAAGCCTTAACTCTTTAAAAGTGGTTTTATACAAGATATCGTCATGCAAAGTTGAGGGTACTATTGAACGGTAGCAAATTTTAAATTCGTCATTTGACTGGTTCAAAACTACGGTGTTTTCCTTGGATCTTTCCCTTTGGGATTGATGCAGGACCTTAACCAATAGCCCGTTGTGTTGCTCAGTGTGACGTTAATTAAAATACCTACATACCTACCAATTTTAAATAGGTAGTTAATTAACATCGTACTGGAACAACGCAACGGGCTATTGGCAACGGTCCGGGATCAATCCCTAAGGGAAAGACCAAGGACAACGCCTCGTAACGGTCAAATAACGATGTCAATACCTGAGCTGGCACCCCACTCTCCAAACTTCCATATCACGCCAAAGAGGACATTTGTGGCCCCGACAGATTTATTGTGCACCAGCCCCACTTACACGACGGTCTTTGGTTGGACCGAGTTTCGAACTCGCAACCCTCAGTTTGCTAATCCAATACACTTCCAACCGGATTACCGCGATCGTATAGCTTCAAAATATATTTCCACGTAAACAGTAAAAACGTAAGAATAAAGTGATGAGTTACTTACAAGTTCTTGCAAATAGGTGATAAGAGGTACGAAACAGGTGGCTAATTCCATACAGGGTTTGCATAGCCATCTTTCGTTTATAAATTGGATGAACGTCGTGAATATTTCATTATATTGCTGAAGCACAATCGATTCATTGAGCCCATTGTTTGCTGCATCAGAGTCTTTCTGTTGTAACAAAATGTGTGTGTGTTAGAACAATTACTTGAACATATCTGATTAGAACAGAATGTTATAAAACTTCAGACTTAATTTGATATAGTACTCCATACACGTATCCTCCATAACACATTAGGTTTCGCACAACAGTAAAAGTACTATCACAATTCAAGACACATTTTCAAAAGAGAAAAACTTAAATTTTCTGTTGATAAACTTTAAAACATCACTTATTTTTCAGTAGGAATTTCTGTTTAGAATTGAAGGGCTCCGAGCAAAAGTTTTCATGGCCAAACATGACCCTTGCGCCATAAAACCCCAAAACCAACCAAGCAAACATTTAAAACATAAAAATCTAAAAGAATTTCGCAGTTTGAGTGATCATACATGAAAAAGTAAGGGGATACAGTACCCTAAATATGGCCAAAAGAATATAATTGTTTTGTCTTAAATTAGATGTACAGATTTAAAGAATATGTATTCAAAATTTTATAGCTGTGTTTTCATTGTTAAAGTTTTTTCATTCAATGTCAGGAGGAAACTGTCAGGAGACACTAACTTTTAAACTGTAAAGTTGTTTTAATCAGCAACTATAACTTACTTTCTCTATGCAAGAGTTAAAAATTAATATTTAATTGAACAACCACTTTATTTCTACAAAAGCTTATGCACAAATACAGAACACTAATTTCAGAGCTATAAAAATTAGATTATAAAATATTCAAATATTGGAATTTTTAAATGCCCATCTAATGTTTATCCTTCATATCAAACTCTCTAATAAAACGTATAATTCTCATAACAATTTCATATTTTCCTATTTAATATGGTGTTTGGATATTTTGAAATTTTTATAATCAATGCATTTCAAGTACTACAATTTCTAATATTACTTTGTATAATTGGTTGGAAAAATAAATCTTCAAATATTTTATTTCTCATATTCCGTTAAGTTCTGTCAAGTGTTTGACGCAACTTGTCCGCTTTTGGACCTTGGTCAGTAATCCAAAATCAATCAACCACAAACCTTGATTAAATGAAGTCGGTTCAAATTTAGTTCCATATGCCCACTCAAATGGCATTTACTCCTTTTAAAAGGAAACCAAATGAATTGGAAATATCATAGTTAAAGGCGTTAGATCCATTAGTTGGCGTTAGATCCATCTTTTTGTCGCCAAGCCAATGCCAAAAGATAACAGCTGTAGTCTGGTTTCCAGGATTTAGCAGTACTCACCTGGTTTTGAATGAACTTAATAAGCTAACTCCATTCACCTTTCTTTTCCTCAAGACGATAAAATAGTTTTTAGCCTTAAGTTTTAAAGGTACAATTGCCTCCAATATTGGCAACTCTGTATGGATGATTCAAACGTTGTCTCAGGACTTGATGGGTCTTACAAAGGGGGAAATTGAGAAGAGAATAGACCACGCACAAATGCACATACTATCTGGACGAAATGCTAGCCTCAGTAGGAAGCATAGGGAAGGTTGGTAATTGAGTTTTATGACGCAAGGGCTACATTTGGCCATGCTGCGCCAACACAAGATATACAATATCAAGTAATACACATAATGAAAGCTTTACTAAAATAGAAGAGAGAAATGCACCTGACAGGAATCGAACTTGCGCCGCCTACAACTCGAAGTTTGCTAGCGCAGTGGGCATACCCACTAAGCCACGACGGCACAATAGGGAAGGAGAGAATTTATTGGATGGACTATCTTGTGGAAAGCAGCAAGGTGAAAATCAACTGGCTTCGTGAGTGGATGAGAAATTTCCTATTATATCGAATAAGAACCACCTTGGGCAATGGTTTTTAGCCAATCGCTAGCTAACTAACCTTGAATCGCCAAAGCATAGAACAATTTTTAAAATTTCATTGCCACTTTATTCTTTACTTCATTCATACTCTGCAGATGGCAAATGGAATTTTAAAAAATGACAACTTTGACAATTCAAGATTGGCAAGCTAGGGGTTGGCGAGAAATCATTGCCCCAGGATACATCTGATTCGGTATAATAGGAAATTTCTCAATCACTCATTTTCACCCTGCTGCGTTAAACGAGCTAGTCCAGTGTTATCTTGTGCACATGACAGACTCCATAAGCCATTTGAGGCTGAAGGGAAGGAGCATTCGCAGTCTTTGGTTGACGTGAAAATCAAGGACGTTAAAACAGAAACTTACGTCTCACTCAGATTAACATTTAAAAATAGTCGCTTTCGTTTCGGGTTTCATCGGCTATTATTTTTTCTTTGAACATTCATTATTTTTGTTAAGAGGTGTCGAGCTTCCATGAGCGTTATTTCAATGCTGAAGTTCATCAGATGGATTGGGCAGATTTAATTGTGTATTGTTTCTCTACAGAAAAATAACCAGAACAAAAAATATGTAGAACGAACTTACGTTTCCTTTGCTTTCATCGCCTGTTTCAAATTTTTTCTGCTCAGATGTGCTTGGTCCTGTTGAAATTCGGACTGTGCAGTCTTCATGATCTCCATCCGAACTTTTCAAAGTCTTGTTTTCTTTCTTCGTCCACACCTCAATAAAATACTTGAATTTTTTGTATTCCGACTGAAAACATCGTTTCATTGCTAATTGATACATGGAAATCAAATAAAAACTTATAAAGTATGCACCGCCAACTTGGGAAAATTGTTGGAGGCCCAAACATATACAGGGTTACCACTCGTCAAGCAAAAGAACGTTTAGGGTCTTCTCAAGACTAATTTTCATTTTTAAGGCTACATTTCGCAATAGGTTAACCCGCGAGTGCATACGTGAAAGAAATTTTGTGAGTGCTAGGTTTGGATCTCAAGGAAACATCAATTTTAAACATCGACACTTAAACAATCTGTTAGTTAACATACACAAGTAGAATGCCATCCATTTTTGGTGACACTTGGGCGAGTATCATTGACTTTGGTTTCTGAATGTAGATGGAATAAAATACGCTGTGGTCTTGAGAGCTTTAAAATTTTGTACTTCTAAAATTACTTCTAAAATTACTTCTAAAATTACTTTCTTCCTTCTTCTTCTCTTCTTCCTTAAAATCTAAAAGGGAAAACCAGGACTTAAATTTAACCAGGAAAGACTTGAGTTCTATGAGAACCGCGATATAAGTTATTAATTCAACACAATTTATATAGTATATATAGTTGATTCTTAAGACTGTCTCAAGCTAAGCATTATATATATTCCGCGAAAACAATACGAATAATTTTTATCTCTAGGTAAATAGATCTCAGAAGGCTCCATTGAGCCCAGTGTTGTCAGTTCTCTATAGATGATTCAAACGTTCTTAGAACTCGATTGTGGTCTTACAAAAGCGGGAAAATTAGGAGAGAATAGGAGACAATACTCAAGGACCAACTGCGCATATTTAGGATGGAAATAGATCTCAGTAGGATTATGAGGTGCGTTAAAAGAGTACTGAAGACGGCCACTGCATGGCAAACGCGATTAACCAATCGTAGTACGAAATCATTTGAGGCTGGACGGATAGAACATCAGCAGTCAGAGGTTGGCTTTCTGTGTTGAATATCAAGGATGTTACAATAGAAACTGACGTCTCATTCAGATTTACGTTACAAAATCGTTTTTGTTTCAGGTTTATTGTTTTTTATTTGTTTTAATTGTTATATTAGGGGATGCTTGGTTCCATGGACGTTACCCTACTGCTACCCATTACAGTGCGAAATTTTTCACAATTACACGTTCCCCTCAATTTTGAGCCATGAAATAATTCTAACGCCTAGACATCCAATAAAAATCATTAATAGCTCTAAGATATTTGGTCGGATGATTGAGTAGGGTTTTATGGCCCAAGGACTATATTTGGCAAAGCTGCGCCAAGCAGGACAAACTACGTCAAGCAATGGACATACTGTTGGAATCGGTCTTCCAAACTGGCAGAAAACTTGATTTTTAAAGTGCCGTATGGTACATGTGAAAAATGTGAACATGTAAAACATAATTATGTAAAACTGCACTATTAAATTTATATACATGTGAAGTGTGATTATCCGCTACTCTTCCCACCTGATTCACCAACGGTGAACACCGGCATGGACGTAACAGTGAGAACGTTCCAGATGAACACGAGCGACTTCCTGAAGCTCGAGAACATTCTAGAACACGAGCGATTCCCGCCGAAAGGATTACAAGGACGTTCGAGCGGGAGAAGAGTTTCAGACGATGAACCGAGAAGACGTGTCAATGGCAGACGGCCATCCCTTTTTTGTTTCAAATATATTCGTAACTGACCTGTCCTTAATATTGTTATTATTAAATTAAATGTTTTATCGTTAAAAGAAGTTTCAGTGTTATTTAAAGCCCTTTTGCACTACCACTGAACTTCACATACATATATAGACAATTGTGAGATATAGAGGATATACTTGACTGGATGTTTTGACTTTGATATATTCGTTTTATTTTATAAATAAGGGTTCTATTAAAAAACGCATTTGAATTCTAAAACTGTCTCGTAAATTCTAATATCCGTTAGCCTAAATCACCCAAAAAGAACATACACACGCAAAGGAAAGTTTTACTGACACAGAAGAGTGAAATACACCTAGGGAAGAATCGAACCTGACGGTATCTGATCGGAACGTCATCCAAAAAAGTAAATTAAAAGGAGTATCTATTGAACTATAAATAGTTTAGTTCACTCGTCATAAATTTTCAGTCATTTTGTTTGTGTGTAAGAGGTCACTTACCGACAGCAGGCTCCGAAATAAAAAGAAACATCCCAAATAGAAATACCATAGAACTTCATGCTGTATGTACAAGCCGAGAAAAATAACTGCAGGCCATGCCTTCCACAAAGAGCGACGGATTCTTTCTTCCTGAAAAAAATGTATTTTATCACCAAATAATTATACCCAGGGTTACCTTAAAACGTAACTTAATCACCGTTTCGGAGACTGGGTGTTTCATCTAAATGGTGCTGAA
The DNA here is from genome assembly GCA_933210815.1 of Meta bourneti. Lineage (NCBI taxonomy): Eukaryota > Metazoa > Arthropoda > Arachnida > Araneae > Tetragnathidae > Meta > Meta bourneti. The sequence continues at coordinate 67,730,335 of OW119930.1, read as the reverse complement.
AAATCAAGGAGGTATGTAGGTGAATTTACGCCGCACTGGAGCAACGGGCTATCGGTGACAGTCCAGGATCAATCCCGAAAGGTAGTTAGGTATTTTAATTAACGTCGCACTGGATAATACAACGGGCTACTAGTGACTGTCAGTGATCAATCTAGAAGAGTAAGATCCATCAATACCAAGTAATTTTGAACCACTGTCAGATCACGAGGTCAAACATGAGCTGAAACCCCACTCTCCAAACTTCCACACCACGCCAACGTGGGGACATTTGAAGCAACGGCAACCAGCCCCCTTTGTACACGACGGTCTTTGGTTGGATTCGAACTTGCAATCCTCCGGTTGCTAATCCTTTACTCTTCCAACTGGGCCGCGGCTCCTAAATCCCGAAAAGAAAGATCCGATAAGAACGAGGGCCACGGTGGCCCGGTTGGAAGAGTAGGTTGCGAGTTCGAATCCAGCCAAACACCGTCGTGTACAAAGGGGGCTGGTGCACGTTAAATCTGTCGTGGCCTCAAATGTCCTCACGTTGGCGTGGTGTGGAAGTTTGGAGAGTCGGGTGCCAGCTCAGGTGTTGCCTCGTCATCTGACCGTGGTTCAAAATTACGTGGTATTGTCCTCGGATCTTTCCCTTTAGGATTGATCCCGGACCGTCACCAATAGCCCGTTGTGTTACTCCAGTGTGACGTTAATTGAAATACCCCCCGATAAGAACGCTTCGTAATTTTTTGAACCACGGTCAGATGACGAGATAACACTGTTTCGAACTCGCAACCCATGGTTGCTAATCCATGAATACCATTGGGATTAGCAATCGCATTGTGGAATCAAGTAGTCAACAAATCAAGTATCGTATATCAAAAGGTATTTAGTAGCTAATTAACTGAATCAATGCAATGGACTATTGACGATTGTCCGGGATCCCGAAGGGAAAGATCAAGGGCAACGCCTCGTAATTTTGAATCACGATCAGTATATCAATTCGGATTCATTCTTTGAAATTTTCGTTGGCGAAACCGTATTCGAAAAATGAGCCAAATGACGTCCCTTTCGGATTACGTTCAGGAATAACACCGCCCCACAAACACTACCACCACCTACATTTCGATTGAAGACTGTATGAAGATTGAAGACGATTTGTAACTATGAGGGGACAGAAATCTTCTCATAGTTACAAATTCACATTCATCTAGAAACGGATGGAATGAACGGACGTGAATTTAAAAGCTTAAATTTCGCATGATTGAAAAAGTAAAATTGTTAGGGCCAATAAAGTTGTGCTTTTACCTATTAACCTTGTGTGCTTATTGACCTATTGTGCTTACCTATTAACCTGTAAGTATAGACGTTGATTTATTTTTCATGACCACAGACACATTCCTGAGAATATTCAACAACCTAACCATAACTATTTCTAGCAGGTAGGAAATCAGATCTTACCATTTGGTTGGTTGGTTTGGGTTTTATGGCACAAGATCCGATAGTACTGTACCAAAGCAAGATAAAGTTCGACCAAGTAAAATGTATAATACTCAAATTAAGTCTATCTAAAATAATATGTTCATTACTTTTGGAACATGAAATAACATTTGAACTCTCGTAAAAAAAATATTTAGAAAAAAGTAGCAAAGCAAAACGTAGCGAAATTTTTCAAGTTGAAATTTGATTCATATATTTATATCTCGTTTCGCTACGCTTTTATCATTTGTGTATTTTCTCAGTCATGTAAATGATTTTTTTTTCTGTATGACAGCATAACTAGATAAATAGTTGAAAATTTGCAAGAGGTTGGTTGTTTTGGAGTTTTATGGCGCAAGGGCCATATTTTTTGGCCAAGTTCCGCCAAACGCAAGACAACGTTTTGCATTAGGTTTTAGATTATGCAAAATTGTATCCCTTGAATAGATTACACTCAAATTATACAAGAGTTGCTCAAACTCATAATTCGAGAGCATAGTATTAATATAAAGCATGTGTGTTTGTATGTAGGTGAGTTTAAGAAACTGATATAACAACCAGTTTCTAAAATCCACAGGTTGATTTTTAACTAATAGAGTTGAAAAAGCTTACCCCTTCGTCATCTACGCCAGGGTTGAACCGGTAGTAGTAATGTTTAGCTGTAGAAGCATCAGCTTGGAGCTTTAACCAGTCGCTCCGAATGGATTTTTCATCATTTGCCATTTTGATTTGATGATTTTAAGTGAAGTAACGAGGTGAGGATTTCCTGACAAGACAAAAAGAAAAATGCTTTTTGATTAGTACAGTACACAGCCATACTAGTCAAGAAGACAGCAAACTGAAAAAACGGTTAGCTAAGTATCAGTAACTAACGGCAACTGTTATTAGTATTTTCGAGTATCAGATACTTATTTATACAGCTGATTTTTTTAAAGGCCCTAACCACCCTGCCTACCCAGAGGATCACGTGGTGGGTGGTAGGGAGGGCATTCATCAGAGTCCATAAGGTCCTTGCCCAAACGGACAATCGAAATACAATAGATTCATACAGAACAAATATAAGTAATGAGTAAAAGTCATGTTACATAGACAATGAATCCCGTAGGACTGTTGCTTAGAGACTAGTGATTATAGTTTACAAAGTGAGCATAGAAATCAGACAATAGAAAAGTAAGCATAATAATGAAACATGCATATACTTACATAAGCATATCTATCCATACATACACAATGTTTTCCGTTAATATTTGGAAATTTTCATACAGTTCATCAGTCTATAGATAGATATTGAGAGCTACAACTCAATCTATATTTATGCAGTTGATTTGACAAATTTTCCATATTTCAAACAACTTATTACACATTTCATCGAGGATTTTGTACAACTTCGTGTGGAAAATTAGTAGAGATGGCCTGTTATTCTGATAGCAGTTCAAATAACAGCGTTATATATATTGCCAAAAAACAGTAACTTGTCAAAGACATCAACGGTGTCGATAAATGCTATTGGGATAACAGTGAAGCAATTAAAAGATTTTTAATTTTTTGAAAAAATTAATAGGGAATTTATATAAATACATCCAGATCTTAAGCTAATTATTCATTAAAATTTTAAAAAACAGGTTATTTCTGAATAGTTAAAGTTGAGGAGAGAAACCAAAAGTACTAATTTCAACATCACATTTGCTAAAATCATAGCTAAAGATTAAAATCTGAATAATTAATTTTATTTATTTGTCATAAAAGCAGTTATAATTCAGCAGTTATAATTGCAGTTTCAATTAATTAAATAAGTAATATAATTATAACTGAATGTTTTCGTTGACTTATTAAAGTAGGTTAGAGTTGAATATCAATCATTGCATTAAGTGAATCATTTTAAATGATCATTAACAATCTTAATTTTACTTATATTATGTACTATGTTTCAACAGATGTATAGATTTACTTTTAAAAAACTAAGTGCGGAAAGGTTAATAATTATATTTAACGTGTGAAATATCACTAAACCTTAGGAACATTTTTTGTACTCTGACCTTTGTTTTACAAGCTTAATTCGACACTACTATCTCAATTTTCACACCTATCATATATAAATCTTTTAATCTTAATTTACCAAAGAAAAGTATACAATACTCGGTTCGAAAGATTTAAATCCGGAATGTAAGTATTAATTCCATACTTGATGCTTAAAACAATAGAAGCTACGTTTTCAATCAATGTTTTAAAAGCAAGGTAATTTTTTAATGCCCGATCGCCAAACAATGAGCCAACTGGCAGCTATTTGTGAAGGAGAATTGAGGGGTTAGTCGCCAACATCCAACAATCACCAACATCCATGCGAGCTAACAACGAAAGCGGTACAAGCATGCTGTAGTACGCAAGTGCTTCCTTGTAAATTTTACAGAAGCATTGCTTAATTACTACCACAGCATACATCTCAGTATGATACTATTACAACGAGAACGCGCGATACACAAAGCTACCATAACATTCATTCCATATATACAAATTAAGTAATCCCACCTACCTGGATCAGTTATACAAAACTCGCATAGCAAGGAAACATTAACAGCATATATCTCTACTACTAGACGCTTTTAAAGGCATAAAAGAACTGGAATGTCGTCCAGTAACCTAAAGCTCTCCTTACAATTCCCAGAAATTTCAGGGGTAAGTCGTGCTATTCCCCACAAAAAACAGGGGTAGTACGTAAATTGAACTTTCGTGTTTTCTGATTGGTTGAACTGGCTGTGTTTAAAGGGGAAGCAATGATAAGCCGAACTGGCGGGCAAGAAGCAGGCATGCAATTTGGCATGAACTTTGATTATCCGAGGTAATGTGGATCGAGGCCACTTCGGATATCCAGAAACTCGGATAAGGAAGGATGTTGTAATACAAAAGAATCTACGAAATACAGAACGAATTTGCTGTGCTATGTTAGTCATTGAAAAAACTCGTGAAGCAAGGATCTCTTTTCGGATTTGTGTCAGTATGTATTTATTCTGATAATTTTATACAATATATCTGAATGCGAGTTATGCACCTTTTAAATCTCCTGGTGATCGTCTCGACGCGGTATCTCGCTACTGGCGAAACTGACGAGATCTTGATGGACGAGATATTTCGTCAATACCACTTCGAGGGTTAAACTCTTGAAAAAGTCTAGCGGTCTCTCGGTTGATCAGAGTTCAGATAATCATCTTCTGTATTAATAAATAATTTCGAATGGTTCCAGTCCTGGTTTTGTATTTCAGTCAAAAGGCCGTAATACTAAATGAACGATACGTTTAATCCTCTTTTTGGTGGTTGCCTCGACGAGATATCTCGTCATTAACAAAACTGACTAGATCTTGATGGAGGATGTATTTCGTCATCATAAAAAATATCAATACCCTCATGACGATATATCTCTTCAATAGCAAAATTGGTCAGATCTTGATGGAACGAGATATCTCTTCGAAACCATGGAAGGGTTAAACTCGATTGAAGAAGTCCTTAGCGGTCTTCTCTTTCGCAGTATTTTCTCGCTTTGGGCGAAGTTCGCACCCTCGTTATCGAAGAGTTATTAACAGCTTAAAAAACAATTCGGATTGGATAACACGGACACTCCCTTAATCGGAGTTCAGATCATCAGTTCTCTACTGCATTAATAAACTTATTTCGGAGGGGTCCAGTCTGTATTCAGCTTTCTATACCAGTCAAAAAGCTGTAATACTAAATGAACACTACGTTCAACCCTCCTTTTCAGTGGAAGAGGAAATTTGATTAAGAAATTTTCTCCCAATTTTGCTATAGCGCAAAGAGGGTGATACAGATGCGCCATAAGTGTGGGATACAGATGGTTCTTGATTATACGGATGATTCTTGATTTCCAGATAATTCTTGATTACCCAGATATTTTCTGATTACGCAATACGTCTTGAAATAGTTGTTATCTAATTTCGTATTTTGTTTCGGGACATTCTTTACGAAAATCTGAGTGATCAATTCTGTTTACTTGAGCAGATGAATTTTCACTGCCTAACGAAAAGCAGTGAACAATTTCTAAGACAGTAGCTTTTTAAGGCGCGCTTATTCGTTCGTCCTCTCCGAATCTTCATTCCCTTTCTTCACTTGCATCCACAAATAAATTTTCTACAATTTCGGAATCGATTGTTTCTGATAATACGACTGAAAAGAATCCTTTTTCCCTTAGGTTTCGAAAATATGTTCGTCTTAACGGGCGATAACTCAAATTCTTAAGCAAATGATTAACACTATTTGAATATACATTTCGATGGGATTAGAATTTAGTTCGTATTATCAGTATTTCGCATTCACGTTATATTAGTTGGCGAGTTCGTCTTAATTAAGGTTGACTGTATGTATAATTAACAATTTGTATTTAGGAAAACTGAATGCTCGCTGACAACAGAAAGTTTAGAATACCCGGTATTCTCGGGCCGTATATACCAGGCACTCACCTACCTGTTAAATATTTTCTCGTTCCCTCAAAAACATCCCCGTCCAAGAGACTAGATCCCTCCCCTTTCCGCCCCGAATTCGATAAGGCCTTGAGAAGGACACAGGGGAAGCTGTGTCATTGCGCATGCTCGGGATCGCCTTATGATCAACAGATGGACACAATCTCTCGCAAAAGAAACTTCCTTCTCTTCTGCAGTTTACAGCTTGAGACAGAACAGGACATATCACTTTCGGAGCACCCGCAGCAAAGCATTTAATCTCCACATCATAAAAAGAATAAATTTAAATAAAGTATTATGTAAGGAGAATTTTAAGTTAATATAGATTTACGAGGAGTAAAATAAGCATAAAAATCAGCACAAATCTAAAAGGCACACGCCAAGGGAGTCAAAAGGTCACTATCCCATCTACTGACCGCAACTAAAAGTGCTTAGGTTTTGGTGATCAGTTATGACTTGGGAACGTATTACCTAAACTGTTGTCTACTCTTGTAAGAGCATTAAAAGCTAATCTAGTAGAGAAAGTTAGAGTAAAGATTAAACATTGATCAGTTATGGCTTGGGACGTTTCCTCTGTATTTCTCTTTACTCTTATAAGACCATTAACAATTAATGACATAGATAATAAGAATGAAGTTTAAAGAAAAATTTAGAGGTTTAAGTTAAAATTTGTTTTAAAGTAGTGATATAATTAGATTTTATTTTATTTATTTATTTATTTATTTTCAATTAACGTCACACTGGAGCAACACAACGGGCTATTGGTGACGGTCCGGGATCAATCCCAAAGGGAAAGATCCGAGGACAACACCACGTAATTTTGAACCACGGTCAGATGACGAGGCAACACCTGAGCTGGCACCCCACTCTCCAAACTTCCACACCACGCCAACGTGAGGACATTTGAGGCCACGACAGATTTAACGTGCACCAGCCCCCTTTGTACACGACGGTGTTTGGCTGGATTCGAACTCGCAACCCTTCGGTTGCTAGTCCGTTACTCTTCCAACCGGGCCACCGCGGCCCGATATAATTAGAAGTCCAATATCGTGTCCATTACCCAAGTTATTGGTTATCGGAATTTGAGATGTTATTTAATGGGGAATTAACGGAATTAAAGTCATTCAATTCCATTAATTCCCCAGCCTCGTCATCTGACCGTGGTTCAAAATTACGTGGTGTTGTCCTCGGATCTTTCCCTTTGGGAGTGATCCCGGACCGTCACCAATAGCCCATTGTGTTGCTCCAGTGTGACGTTAATTGAAATTCCCCCCCCCCCCATTAATTCCCCATTAAATAACCTCAGAGTCCAAACAAAACATGCCATACTGTAAAACTGCTTATACAGAAGAGCTAGTGGTCTTTTCTGAGTTTATCACCTTCCAACATCGACCAAAGCGATGCATCGGAAAAATGTCGATGTCTCTCCAAACTTCTACACCACGCCAACGTGAAGACATTTGAGGCTACGACAGATTTAACGTGGTTTTGAACGAACATTTTTGGACCCTAAACTGCCTTCAATTCCTTAAATTAATTCACCAAAATAACTTCTTTCCTATTCCGATCACCAAAAACTAAGGCAAAGATTCGATAGGGGGGGGGGGGTATTTTCAATTAACGTCACACTAGAGCAACACAACGGGCTATTGGTGACGGTCCGGGATCAATCCCAAAGGGAAAGATCCGAGGACAATACCACGTAATTTTGAACCACGGTCAGATGACGAGGCAACACCTGAGCTGGCACCCCACTAAGATTCGATAGGAAATCTAATTGTATCACTACTCAAGCGGACCGAGATAACGCAGTTGGAAGAGTAGCTGATTAGCAACACGAAGGTTGGGAGTTCGAGACAAGATCCAACCATAAATCGTCGTGTAAACGGGGCTAGTGCAAATTAAATTTGTCGTGGCCTCTAATGTCCTCACGTTGGTGTGGTGTAGAAGTTTGGAGAGTGGGAATCCAGCTAAGGTGTTGCCTTGTCATGTGACCGTGGTTCAAAATTAGTGTTGATCTCGGATTTTACCCTTCGGAATTGATCTGACCGTAGCCAATAGCCCGTTGTGTTGCTGCAGTGTGACGTTAATTACCTACCTACTACCATATTGCAAGTAGGTAGGTATTTGATTAACGACACACTGGAAAGACCGAGGACAACACAACGTATTTTTGAATCACGGTCAAATTACGAGATAACATCTGAGATGACACACCACTCCAAACTTTCACATCATACGAACATGAGAAAATTTGGTCACGAGATTTAACGTGCACCACTCCCCGTGCACACGACGGTCGAGTTGGACCGAGTTTCAAACTCGCAACCCTCCACTTGCGAATACGTTGCTCTTCCAACTGGGCTACTTGGCGTGGTGTGGAAGTTTCAAGAATGGAGTGCCAGCTCAGGTGTTGCCTCGCCACCTGACAGTGGCTCAAAATTACTTGTTCTCGGATTTTCCCTTTGGGACTAATCCCGGACCGTCACCAATAGCCCATTGTGTTGCTCCAGTGACCTTAATTAAAAATACCAATATCAACTGGGCTACGGCGGTCCAAATTTCATGAACAATATTCTTGTAGGAGAAATGAGTGTTTTTAAACAATTAGAACTTAAGTAATTAGTATTTTGTGCTCGATTTCGAACAATGGGTTTTCTGAAATACTATATATACTCCACTAGTTTCTTTTGCGAATTTCACAGGCACGCAAACAGTTTGATAGTAACGGTTGTAAGTTGGATTTAAGCCTCACCGACACAATGGGCTATTGACGAGGTTCTGCGATCATTCCCAATGGGAAAGATTGGAGGATAGCACCTCATCATTTTGAACCACGGTCAAATGACGGGGTCAATACCCGAGCTGCCATCCCACTCTCCAAACTTCCACTCGTTATTTTTTCAAAATTACGGGTTATCGTCGGATCTTTTACTCCTGGATTGATCCCTGACGTTGCGAAGAACCCATTGTTGCATCAGTGCTACTTTAATTCAACTGCCTACCTATCAAACCTCTACACCATGCAAATTAGGACATTTGAAGCCATGATAGATTTAGCGTGGACCAACCGCCACGTGCACGACTGTCTTCGGTTGGATCGAGTTTAGTATTCGCAACCTTAGGGTTGGTAATCGTGTCCAAGGTAGCCTGGTCGGAAGAGTAGAGGATTAGCAACGGGCGGGTTACGAGTATCGGAAACAAAATGTGTGCTTTACGTCTGGTTCGTTTAACTGAAAACTCGACGTCTCAAATTTGGAATCTTTCGCTTCGGGTTTGAATCCGGATTGTCGCCAATAGGCAGTTAATATTGTTGCACCTACAACGTTAATTGATTATCTACCTGAAATAGGGAGATAACGCTTAGAACATTATTTCGGAATTTGGTACACAATTTGGTAAAGATGTCGAATCCGGGGCATGTTTATCGCCAAGCAATTTTTGTCGCCAAATCAAGATGGCGTCCAAAGCCCTACTGGATTTCGACACCATCGCAATTTCGTTAAAAAACGCGTACTTTCCTTCGTTAAAAACCTTTTTGCATAGGGTTACCATAAAGCTGGATCAAAACACCAAGGTTACCATGTTTGGCGATAAAACGCTAGTGCCCCGGATTCGACATCTCCACCCACAATTTTCATGCGATGTATTGCAATGTGAACACACTAACGAATTTATATGAAACAGTAAAAACTTTATTTTTAAAAGATTTATGTCACAATTTAATTTGTGTAAAACAATTTGAGTCGCAGTCTCTAAAGAATCTGGAAGCAGTCGTTAAAATCCTTAAAAATTTCGTGAAAATTACTCAGAATAAATATTAATGTTTGATAGGTATACAGGGGTATATAAATTCAAGAGGTATATTGTCAATGCTAAGCTTCCGCTTTGTATTATGTGTCACATCATGTAGCTTTTGCATCTTTTGAATTGAAGGTGTCGGATTATTCGATGACAATTCGGTATAGATCAGAGGAAAAAATTTTTCAAATGATGTACTTAGTTCAGCTGTTAAGTTCAAATTAATGTCTTTCCTTGTGACAGTTGGCTTGTTGATTTGATCGTAGCATGAGACATTAGTTATGTCTTCAACTATTGAAATGACGTCTTGTATTTCATTCATCATATCCATGACCTCTGGATCGTTTGACGTGTCACATGACCTTTTCTCTGAGCATTGATGCGCAGGAACTTCTTGTTTTCCCACTTTGTCTAAGAAAACTGTTTGTGTAGCAGGTGCGAACATTTTTTCATTGAAAAACTCTTTGTCAGAACACTTTGATGCCGCTGCTGCATGAATTACATATCCAGTCGCCGTGGATGTGGCACTCGCATTGATGAAGTCATCAGCAGTTGCCGTGGATGTGGCACTTGCATTGACGAAGTCATCAGCAGTCGCCGTGGATGTGACACTCGCATTGACGAAGTCATCAGCAGTCGCCGTGGATGTGGCACTCGCATTGACGAAGTCATCAGCAGTCGCCGTGGATGTGGCACTCGCATTGATGAAGTCATCAGCAGTCGCCGTGGATGTGGCACTCGCATTGACGAAGTCATCAGCAGTCGCCGTGGATGTGACACTCGCATTGACGAAGTCATCAGCAGTCGCCGTGGATGTGGCACTCGCATTGACGAAGTCATCAGCAGTCGCCGTGGATGTGGCACTCGAATTGACGGAGACTTCAACAGTTGCAATGGATGTGGCATTCGTCGTGGTATCATTAGTTGCTGTTGAAGCTATTTCCATAACTCTATGTAATGCAGCAGGTATAGCCAAATGTTTCTCTCGTAGTCGTTCAAGTTCAGTGATATATTTTCCCGTAAACTCCTCTCGTGTGGTATTTGGAACTTCAATATTAGCATCGAAGGAGTATCGTTCTCCCAACCAAGACGACCTTATTTTCCTATAGCACTGAAAGAATACAACACCGTTAAAATAAATTTGTAAGCACGTACTGTACTTAGTTCATTTAAAGTAGGGAAACAAGATGCACAAATGTTTTCCAAAAACTTCATCTTAAAAAGTCAATAAGAACATGGAATTCCCCAAGCTTCAATAATTTAATCAAACTGATTGCAACGCCGCGAAAAAATGTGTAAGCCTAAATATAAATTGTAGAAAAACTGAAAATTTTCACTTAAGTATTAAGTTTTACATTTATATAATATTAGCATCGTTTCTAATCACGAATTTGGTATTAAACCCGAAACCTCACAAGCAGTTAAACGAAAGTCTAAGGTAATATACCCGAACATTTTGGGGAAATGGTTGTATTTTTCTAAAATGCAAAAATTCCCTAACGTTCAGTCGACACTACACTATTTTATACGTAAGAATTGAGATATTAAAAAATTTATTTTAAATATTTGCGACGTACCTACATAAAATTATTTTTTCTAAGTAGTTCTACCTCAAGTTTTCAACAGAGCAGTTTCGAACAAATAGACTAATTTCAACAGAGCAGTTTCGAACAAATAGACTAGTTTCAACAGAGCAGTTTAGAATACACTTTCAACAGAGCAGTTTAGAATAGACACTTTCAACAGCAGTTTAGAATAGACACTTTCAACAGCAGTTTAGAATAGACACTTTCAACAGCAGTTTCGAATAGACACTTTCAACAGCAGTTTCGAATAGACAACTTCCCTTTTTCAATAATGCAGTTTTTAATGAAGAGACGACTACACTTTTTCAACAGAGCAGTTTCGAATGAATAGCAGACCACTTTTTCAACAGTTTCGAATGAATAGCAGACCACTTTTTCAACAGAGCGGTTTCGAATGAATAGAAGACTACACTTTTCAACAGAGCCGTTTTGATTGAACAGAAGACTACACTTTTCAACAGAGCCGTTTTGATTGAACAGAAGACTACACTTTTCAACAGAGCCGTTTTGATTGAACAGAAGACTACACTTTTCAACAGAGCCGTTTTGATTGAACAGAAGACTACACTTTTCAACAGAGCCGTTTTGATTGAACAGAAGACTACACTTTATCAACCGAGCAGTTTCGAATGAATAGAAGACTGCACTCTTTCAAGTGCTGTTTCGTCTAAAACAATTGTTTTTTTATGAAGAAAAAATATTAAACAATCCATTGCACTAACAAACCAAATCGGTAAAAGATCAACTGGGCAATTTCTTTGTCAATCTTTCATATCGGACTCTGGGAGTTCTAATTCAATTCAAAGTCCTAACTCACTCGGTTCTAACTATTACAAGCTCATTTTAGTTCACGAGTGACGGAAATTCTAGAAAAATTATTATAAAACTAGGTAGTATAAGTACAAAATCGTTCCTCTTCGAAAATGAAGGATACTCACCTTATACAATACCATGCAATAACCAAGTATGAACGGAACCCAAAATATGACATCTACTGGTTCTTCGAAGTATAGTAGAAACTCCATTACAAAGAATGTCCAGCAGAATAATAAGATATCCATAAAAGATATTCCCCTCATCTTTGACAGCCTGAATTCCTTGTTAAACTAACCTACAAAAAATACATCAGTTGTTACAGGAAGTAAATTGTAACTAAATTATAATCTTTGTACCGTGGTATTTCAGATAACTCTTCAGCGTTTAAGCATTAATTTCTAGACAACTGCTGGATTGGATGTTTGCGTTTTATGACGCAAGATCCAAATATGGACAAGCTGACTTCTAGAGATCTGTGGTTAAAGCATTGTGCCTAACTTCAGGAAATGTTTGCATAGTAGCTAACTGAGTGAGACGGAATTTTTATTTTTGCATTGATAGTACGGTTGGTTTGGGTTTTATGGCGCAAGGGCCATATTTGGCCAAGGTGTGCCAAACGCAAGACAGGTAATGTTAAATAATTCTGAAAATAAGGATGGAGAGGAGAAAGATCGTTTCGGCATCCTGGGATCGCGACCCCATGTTTACCAGAGCCAGTACATGAGGAAAGAACAGAAAAATCGGGTACCTCGCATCCATGAAGGCCACACCTTAAGATGTGCACCAAGAGGGTCGTGAAAAAGGATTGGGGAACAGAGCAGTGGGATGAAAGCAGAAAAAGATCGCTTGGGTATCCCGCGCGACCCCCGTGTTTATATTTAAACAGTAAACTCCATGAGAAAAGTAAAGATCACTAGAGTACTTCGGCTCCGTGAAGCCCGTGCACACATAAATGTGATATAACCCTCCCCGTGGGAGAAAGGTTCACTATTCGGTTAATTAAGGTGCACACCTTAAAATGTGAATTTGAGGGCTATTATAGTACGCCAATCATGAGATTAGGTTTCATTTCACTGCGAGTATGTCCCTCAAGGGATGCGAATGGGTTGGTAAGAAGTTAATTAACGTGGAGCGACAGGAAAGATCCAAGAACTAATTTTGAACCACGGGCAGATGACCAATACCCGAGTGGCACCCCACTCCAAACTTCCACACCACGAGAACGAGGACACGAGGCATTTAACGTACACCAGTTCCCGTGTATATGGTCCTCGGCTGGAGCTCGTTTCGAGTTCAGTCGAGCGAGTTCAAAAATCTTTTCGCTAATTTTTAGTTATTTCCCTCAAAGCCTCAAACGGTGTTTATTCTAAAAAAATTCTTCCTTGGCGACCTAAAAAGCAAGCCAAAAAAGCGTCACCACAAGTCTATATCAAAGCTGTACCGAATTCAAACCAAGATTTCCTTTAAGTTATTTAAAAAGAATATTTTTATCATTAATTTATAGGGGCTGTTGTGGCCAGTGGGTATGCCCACTGGGCTACCCACTTTCGAGTTGTAGGCCGCTCAGGTTCGATTTCTGTCAGGTGCATTTCTCTTGTGTCGGTAAAACTTTCATTGTCTATTACTTGATATTGTATGTCTTGCGTCTGGCGCAGTATGGCCAAATATGCGCCAAAAACTCCCAAACCAATCTCATTAATCTAGATGGGTGTTTTAATTAACGCCACACTGGAGCAACGCAACGGGCTATTCATTAATTTAGGATGAAAGACAGTATGATAAATCAAAGGTAGCACACGTTATGAGTGATTAAATTTTTATAGCACAGGGGCCAGGTTTGGCTAAGCGCTAGCACATGTTAATTTAAATTTAATGTATAATAGTAATCTTACAATTTTACGCATGCAAAATCGTTGGTACTGCTTCCTACAATGTCTATTTTAAGGGATCATTAAATAAAGGTTGCAATCAAACAAGGGTATATTGACACATTATTTAACTTAAAGTGAGCATTGCAATTTACTTTGCTGCATGGAACTAATTACAGAAGACAAAGTCGATAAAATATTTGAAGCACTTACACTTCAAATTACAAAAGACGGTACTCAATGTATTTAATTGAATTTGCAATTATAGCACTTGGGAATGTTTGCGAAGTATCGTCCCGTTAGTGACGTCAACTTATTAATACCAAAAGCACTTACCGATTGTCGTCCTTTTCACAGCATATAACTAATGGTTAAGAAAAATTCAGATTATTGCTAAATTACGATGATTCGTAGTGACGTCAGAAGAATATGAGAGTTGTTTGCTTCTGTACTTTTCTGTTCTTAAAAAATTGGTACTGCTAATTTTTTTAAATAACTTGGGTAGGTATTTTAATTAACGTCAAACTGGAGCAACACACGGGCTATTGGTGACTCCGGAATCAATACGAAAGGCAAAGATCCAAGGACAACACCACGAAATTTTGAATCACGGTCAGATGACGTAAATAACTTGGGCCACGGTAGCAAAATTTGAAAAGGTAGGTATTTAATAAACGTCGCTCTGGAGCAACACAACGGGTTATTGGCGACGGGCCGGGATCAACCCCCGAATGATCCGAGGACAAGATCCGATCCCACGACAGATTTAACGTGCAGGAGCCCCGTATACACGACGGTCTTTGGCCGGACCGAGTTTCGAACTCGCAATCCTTCGGTTGCAAATCCGTTGCCGTCACCTGACCGTGGTTAAAATCACGTGGTGTTGACCACGATCTTTCCCTTTGGGATTGATCCCAGACCATCACCAATAGCCCATTGTGTTGCTCCAGTGTGATGTTAATTAAAATATCTACCTAAAACTAGCACATGGGGCTGGTGCACGTTAAATCATGTCGTGCCCTCAAATGTCCTCACGTTGGTATGGTGTGGACGTTTGGAGTGTCGGGTGCCAGCTCAGGTGTTGACTCCGTCATCTGAACGCGATTCAAAATTAAGAGGTGCTGTCCTCGGTCTTTCCCTTCGGGATTGAAATCCGAACCGTATCCAATACCCCGTCGTGTCGCTCCATTGTGACGTTAATTAACTTCCTACTTAAAACTAAGGACACTTTAATTCACTTTCTTGGCTCTAAAAATTTTTAAGTTTGGTAGCTAGTTCAATTTATGTATCGCTGGAGCTACACAGAGGGGTGTTGGT
Source organism: Meta bourneti (assembly GCA_933210815.1). Lineage (NCBI taxonomy): Eukaryota > Metazoa > Arthropoda > Arachnida > Araneae > Tetragnathidae > Meta > Meta bourneti. The sequence continues at coordinate 67,715,026 of OW119930.1, read as the reverse complement.
GTCTGTCCGGGATCCTCCCCGAAAGGTAAAATCCGAGGACACCTCTTAATTTTGAAAATCTGAACCACGGTCAAATGACGAGATCAAAACCTCAGCTACATATCCTGACTCTCCATACTTCCATAGCATCCTCAACTGATTTAAAGGGCAACCAGACCCACAGTTACACGAGTCTAGTTGGAACCAGTTTCGAATCACAACTAGCCGGTTAAATATCCGCGATTATAACTGAGCTACCGGTAATCCCAAATTTTGTAGGTATCTATTTTAATTAACGTCACACTGGAGCAACACACAGGCTATTGGTGACGGTTCGGGATCAATCCCAAAGGGAAAGATCGAGGACACCACGTAATTTTAAATCACGGTCAGACACCAAGTTTTGTACGAGCCGCACAACTGCATTTAGTACCGTGAAAATTCCACTTTGATTAACTATCATTCCTCGCTCACCTCTATCATCTTAAAGTGTTAGGTAGTTAATTAACGTCGCACCGGAGTAACACAACAGAACAGGCTATTGGTGACTGTCCGGGATCCTCCCCGAAGGGTAAAATCCGAGGACACCTCTTAATTTTGAAAATCTGAACCACGGTCAGATGACGAGATCGAAACCTCAGCTACATATCCTGACTCTCCATATTTCCATAGCAGCTCATGAGGACGTTTGAGGCCTCAACTGATTTAAAGGGCAACCAGACCCAGTTACACGAGTCTAGTTGGAACCAGTTTCGAATCACAACTAGCCGGTTAAATATCCGCGATTATAACTGAGCTACCAGTAATCCCAAATTTTGTAGGTAGGTATTTTAATTAACGTCACACTGGAGCAACACACAGGCTATTGGTGACGGTTCGGGATCAATCCCAAAGGGAAAGATCGAGGACACCACGTAATTTTAAATCACGGTCAGACACCAAGTTTTGTACGAGCCGCACAACTGCATTTAGTACCGTGAAAATTCCACTTTGATTAACTATCATTCCTCGCTCACCTCTATCATCTTAAAGTGTTAGGTAGTTAATTAACGTCGCACCGGAGTAACACAACAGAACAGGCTATTGGTGACTGTCCGGGATCCTCCCCGAAGGGTAAAATCCGAGGACACCTCTTAATTTTGAAAATCTGAACCACGGTCAGATGACGAGATCGAAACCTCAGCTACATATCCTGACTCTCCATATTTCCATAGCAGCTCATGAGGACGTTTGAGGCCTCAACTGATTTAAAGGGCAACCAGACCCAGTTACACGAGTCTAGTTGGAACCAGTTTCGAATCACAACTAGCCGGTTAAATATCCGCGATTATAACTGAGCTACCAGTAATCCCAAATTTTGTAGGTAGGTATTTTAATTAACGTCACACTGGAGCAACACACAGGCTATTGGTGACGGTTCGGGATCAATCCCAAAGGGAAAGATCGAGGACACCACGTAATTTTAAATCACGGTCAGACACCAAGTTTTGTACGAGCCGCACAACTGCATTTAGTACCGTGAAAATTCCACTTTGATTAACTATCATTCCTCGCTCACCTCTATCATCTTAAAGTGTTAGGTAGTTAATTAACGTCGCACCGGAGTAACACAACAGAACAGGCTATTGGCGACTGTCTGGGATCAATCCTCAAGTGAAAGATACACGAATACCACATAATTTTGAACCATTGTCAGAGGACGAGGTTGACATCTGTGCTGGCAAAAAACACTAAACTTCCACACTACGCCAATATGAGGACATTTGAGGCCAAGACAGATTCAACATGCACCAGTATCGTGTATACGGCGGTCTTGTCAGGACCGAGTTTCGAACTCGCAACCCGTCGGTTGCCATCTTCGAACTGGGCTACCGCGGCCCCAGTTTTGGATATAAAAACCAAGTGAGAGTAAATTAAAAACTTGATTCAAGATATTAATCAATATATACTTTTCTTTGAGGCTTGAAAAAGGAAGTAATATTGCAAATATACAGAAATGATATAATTTAAATACATCATTTATTCAGTAAATACATTGAATACGTAACGTGAAACCTGTTTTGGGCGAAAATGTAACGGGTTTGAAAATATTTGTGAAACCTGTTTTGGGCAAAAATGTAAAGGGTTTGAAAATATTTGTGAAACCTGTTTTGGGCAAAAATGTAACGGGTTTGAAAATATTTGTGAAACCTGTTTTGGGCGAAAAGTAACGTGTTTGAAAATATTTTTAGTAAAATTTTTCTATTTTATTTATGTAAGAGAATATTATTTTTTTAACGAGTTTCCTAAAATTTAATTTTGTAGACCCGTTTTTAACTGGAATAAAAATTGAAATTTGTGAACGATAATTTATAAACAAATTCAATGAGGCTAATTAGTACATTGTATCCGAATGTTATGTATTTTCTTCGTTATTTCATCAAGCATTAATTTGTTGCTTTGGGTTTTATGGCGCAAGGGCCGTATTTCCCCAAACTACGCCAAACACAAAGAGGAGGAAGAAAAAGCAAAAACCAGAAGTGGAGGTGAGGGAAAGGAAAGATCACTTGGATACCTCGGGCTTGTTATGCCCGAACAAACCTAAAGATATACCTTGAGGGACATCAAGCATTAAAAGGTGGTTTGCATTCTCGAAATGGTGAGATTGTAGATATTTTCAGAAACATCAAAATGTGTTTAATCTTGATTAGATTTTAGATGAAGGGTGCATTTTGTTTCAAAAGTACAATTACTGACGAAAATACAATATCTACGTAAATAAAACTTGGTTTTACAGAAACTAGTTAAGAAATTAGGATATTGAAAGGAAATTGGACAAATTACGAAGAAAATATTCCTGAAATTTTAATACGTATACAAAATGTGTGCATGGTATCATTTTAATGAAGTAAAACACTAAAAAAATAAAAATATTATCTCCAATAAAATATATTAATTCAATTCTACTTTATAAAAGTTTATTGTAAGTATAAAAACAAATCGACAATGGTAAAACGAAGGACATTAGAATAAAGCAAATATGGTATTATAACATTCCTAAATTGTTTTTAAAATGTTCGGTTCTTGAATACAACTTGACACTCCACAGCAATGATACAGGCAATGTTATCACTGTCGCTAACTTAACGACAACCTCCATTTCTTTATATTTTTCGTTCTACACTCTTTTGAGGAAAAATATCTGCAAAAAACCCTTAGAATTAAAATTCAATGAAAACACAATATGAAAGCACTTTCCATTTGAAATTGAATTAGTACAATGTTGACTGAATATAAAATGATACAAGAACATAATGTGTAGTTTGATTTGGTTGATGGCATAAGGGCCAGATCTTTCCAAGCTACTCTAAACAGTTTTTATCTGACATACGGTTTCTGCGAGCCAGTCCGAACCAAACTGTATATTGTCTCCAAGCCGGTTAAATCAAGCCGGAGGACCGTATATTGTCTCCAAGCCGGTTAAATCTAGCCGGAGGGCGGTATCTGATCTGCAGGTCGATTAAAAATAACCGTCGCCCTGTGTGCCTCCTTTCGCACCTTGAATTATGTTCCTCGTGTTGTTTAATTGTGTTGTGTTGGGTAATTTTTTTGTATTCTGTTCCTGGTTTTGCTGTTATGTTCCAACTTTAATTTTTAACTATTGATGCCTTTTGTTCCGTTTGTGCACTTGCATATCCAAATGTTATATTATGTGATATCTCGTTTTCCCTGTCTGGCCAGTTGCTCCAGTGCGGAGGATTGATGTCAAATTGACTCGCCTCCGCATTGGACATACCAGATTTACTCATCATTTATTACTTGGGGAAAATGCTCCTTCGTGCCACGCTTGCTTTACACCTTTTACCGTTCATCACATTTTAGTAGTTTGCCCTGTATTTTAATCATCGTCGCAGATATATATATTTTAATAGCTCTATTTTAACTATGCAGGATTTGATAGGGGAAAACCCACACCCGAACCTTTTCCCTTTTTCAAATACAATTGGTTTTTAAATGCAATTTAATATTTTTTTTTCTTCATTATGAAATTAACATTTTATTCAGTGATAAATTTCTTGTGCTTGATTCTCTTACGATTTTACGATTTTATCTTGCGCTTGCCCTTTCTTGGACCTTGCGCCATAAAACCCGACTATCCATAAATCAATCCCTCTCCCCGTCCCTCCAATAAAAACTCTAAACCTCTGTCGAGTCGGAGGGACGAGGGTACAGTAAATCGGAGGACCGAAATCTGGTTCGAGGGCCCGTTGAATCTAATAAGAGGACCATACCTGATTTACGGGGCTAGTAACTTATTCGTTGCAACTTCTATATATCCTACGCGCACTTGTAACCTCCAAGGAGCTAGAAAAGTTTAATAAGAACCTCTATACCAAATAATCGAAAATATTTCAATTTAAGAAACGTAATATCATGAACCTTCAGTTACGCCGATTTTCGGATAACCGGGATATAAAAATAATAGCTCCTCACTAATGAGTGTAGGTAGGTAGTTAATTACGTCGCACTGGAGCAACACAACGCGCCATTGGCGAAGGTCCGGGATCAATCCCGAAAGGAAAGATCACGGGAAAAAGCCTCGTAATTTTGAATCACAGTCAAATGACGAGATCAACACCTGAAATGGCTCCCTACTCTCCAAACTTCCACATCACGTCAAAGTGAGGACATCTGAGGCCACAACAGATTTTAAAATGCACCATCCCCTCGTTTAGTCTTTGGAATGAGTTTCGAACTCACAACCCTCAGGTTGCTAATCCGATACTCTTCCAACCAGACTTCCGTGGTCCTGTTTGTTACATCGAAAAGTTTGTTACATCCTTCCTATAAAACTATCAAGGCAATTTGTAAATGCTGTTAAAAAATCGTTAGGTAGTATAAAATCATTTGTATGCTTCACTTGATCTGTCTCCTTTGTATAAGGTGCACTGAGCTCATGATACTAAATTAATCCACATACTTACATCCATTCCGGCCACAAGTGAGAAATAAATCATCATTCCTCCAAGCGAGACCACTGGGATGGCTACCGTATGGGGTATGGCTCCATTTATTGCTGAAGATGCTATCCAACTTGAAAAAATGGCCATTCCTATGCCCATCAGTAAAACAGTCCATTCATCCAGCCCAAAGAGGAGCCTTCTCCAGCTGGCTGCTTTCACCTGTGGCTGCAAGAGAGAAAAGAAAGCATTAATTTATGACTAAATTGTGGAACAGAGTATAATCAAAAAGGAACTGGATAGGTGCTAGGTCTGTTTCAAAACAGGCTTTAAGGAACTGGATATGTGACTAGGTCTCTTTCAAAACAGGCTTTAAGGAACTGGATAGGTGACTAGGTCTCTTTCAAAACAGGCTTTAAGGAACTGGATAGGTGACTAGGTCTCATTCAAAACAGGCTTTAAGGAACTGGATAGGTGACCAGGTCTCATTCAAAACAGGCTTTAAGGAACTGGATAGGTGACCAGGTCTCATTCAAAACAGGCTTTAAGGAACTGGATAGGTGACTAGGTCGTAATTTTAAGAACACCAGAGCAGGAACCCCACTCTCCAAACTTCCACACCACGCCAACGTGAGGATATTTGAGGAAACGACAGATTTAACGTGCAACAGCCCTGTATACACGATGGTCTTTAGCTGGACCTAGTTTCGAACTCACAACCCTCTTATTCTTCCAGCCGGACTACCTCGGCCCCCGATGATCAGAACTAACAGCTCGGGTAATGTAGTCTATCTGGCTACACCACTCTGTATAACACAAACGGTAATCACTGATTGTCAACATTTATATCAATTTACTTATAAGATTTTACAAATATTCCCTGAGATGTTAGTTTTAAAATATAAATGTTCTGAAAATACTATTTTTCAGACTATACCATCAGCAAATTAAATCTAGTTTCTAGTTATAGCTTCTCAGTCAATTCAAGCTTCAAAAACCCTCACTATGTTGCATTGAAACTTGTAAAACTTGAAGGTTTCCTCAAAAAGCATTTGAATCTAGGGGTGGAACATCTGCTAAACATTTCGAAAACCACTAGCCCCAATTAGAAAGTGTATATTTTTAACAAAACCAAATTCTGGAGTCACGCGACCTGAAATTTTGAGATAGGTAGGTATTTAATTAACGTCGCACTGAAGCAACACAACGGGCTGTTGGCGTCTGTCCGGGATCAAACACGAAGTTCATTAAAATGAGTGTTTAAAGGAACAATAAAGGGGGATTAATTTGTCTTAAGCTCAATAGTAAATCGGTTGGTTGGGTTGTTACTGCGCCAGACACAAGACATACGATATAAAGTAGTAAACATACACATACAAAGATTTTACTGACACAGAAGAGCGAATTACACACGGAGAAATACACCTGACAGGAATCCAATTACACCGCTGACAACTTGAAAGTTGCTAACGCAGTGGGCGATAATAGGTGGGGGGGGGTATTTCAATTAACGTCACACTGGAGCAACACAATGGGCTATTGGTGACGGTCCGGGATCAATCCCAAAGGGAAAGATCCGAGGACAACACCACGTAATTTTGAACCACGGTCAGATGACGAGGCAACACCTGAGCTGGCACCCCTCTCCAAACTTCCACACCACGCCAACGTGAGGACATTTGAGGCCACGACAGATTTAACGTGCACCAGCCCCCTTTGTACACGACGGAGTTTGGCTGGATTCGAACCCGCAACCCTTGATAATAGGTGGGAATTTCCTAGAGTATTTGCAAGATTTTAAATGCCTTAAACAGTGCGAAATAAAGAATTTAACCCTCCTGGGTGGTTGTCTCGTTGAGCTATCTCGACATCAGCAAAACTGGTCAGATATTGATAAAGGAGATATCTCGTCATTAGCAAAATTAATCAGATCTTGGACGAGATATCTAGTCGAAGCCACTTGGGGATTAAATATAAGTCTACAACGCCTATTTGTTGATTGATATTTGTTGTTTCACCCCCCGAAACCCGCAGTACGAGAAAAACAGTAATAAGCATAAAGTTACGATTGTTTTAGTAAGTTAATTTTTCATGAGAAATGTCTGGATCCTTTTCGAATTAAATTAGTGCTAATTATTCGAAAAGGTTTGATCAAAAATGCGTTCAATGGGATGCATGTTTTGATAAATATCTAATTAAGGTGTATGTATAAACTAGAAATCACGAAAATTGACCAGATTATCGATTTTGTTTTTATTGCTTCAAAATATTTCCCAATTTCCGAGTTTTTAAACATTATCAAGATCTTGTAAATATTCGGAATACTTTTCTAGTTACAAGTGTTTCGTTTAGTACTGTCGTGAGTACGAACATGTTTCATAAACTTTAATTCTATTTCTAAGAACTGCGCTTCGTTCAAATAGTGACAACTCAACAATGAATCTATTTATTGTAATTATTTTTGTATCATAATCCATAATACAGTGGATGTTTTGACCCTCAGGTAGGTATTTTTAATTAACGTCACACTGGAACACAACGGGTTATTGTTTTGACAGAGTTATTAGTTGAGAAATGAATTTTTAGTTGATTTTTAAATGTTCAAATTCCTGAAAAAAAATTTGATTTTTTTTAGACTTCCTTGGTGAAAACAATTGTAAAAAATAACCTATTACCTCTAGCAACTTGATTGAGGGTCGAAACATGAATAGAAATAATTTCCTACAAGAATTGTATTTCTGAACAAATTAGAATTTGAGATATCACTGTTAAAAACATGCTAATTAGCTGATTTTATCGCTAAATTAGATAATTTATAAATCTTAATTTTTCTCACTGAAATTCTTGCATTCTTCTTCTCTAAGCATAAGCCAGACTTTAGAAACTGGATATTTAAAACAAAATTTTAAAAAATTTTCTAGTGTATATGTACACCTTAAACAGTGACGAATATTCCTAAAGATGTCTTTAACAGATGTCAGGGTATAACTGTTAATAAATAGTACTCTGAGTTTTGATTTGTGAAGGTTGGTTTTGTGGCTCAATGGCTATATTGGGCCAAAGTTATGCCAACGAACCTGACTTATGAATGAGTTACCATCACTTTAATAGGAATTCGACACTTGCATAGATAAATTACAGATAAGATCATATTTTGAGATTTTAGATTGCTTGACATTAACGCGAAAACAAAGCATACAGTATTTTAAATTATGATACTAATGACTACTTTAGATATTAACTGATGAACGTAACTCGAAAGCATAAGAAACAATGGACCAGCTTTGAGACTTTGTTGTGCCAACGCTTTTGGCGTGCTCTTTATGTCGCCAAGGAAGAATTTCTAAGAAAAACGAAGTTTTAGGTTTAATGCAAAGTAATTAAAAAATTAACGGGGGAGTATTTCGATTAACGTCACACTGGAGCAACACAACTGGCTATTGGTGACGGTCCGGGATCAATCCCAAAGGGAAAGATCCGAAAAAAATTAACGGAAACAATTTTGAGAATGGAAAAAATTCACGTGATTTTTATTTCTATCAGTATTTACTTTGATGGAAAAATCTACTTTTTCTGAAATATTGTGTTACAGGAGCTTACCCAAATTAAATAGTTTATTAGATTTAAGTTTAATGGAGCCATGTTTTCGAATATCACATAATATAAATGTTTTTGAAGACCACATTCTAGCAAAATAGTTATTTAGGCATGGTAAAATCAATACAAGAATTCAACAATTGCGAGATTGCCATAATCCTAATAAAGCAGAGTTGCCTTGGCCTGCCATAGCTGGCTTGAAAAAACACGTCAAAAGCGTTGCTAGTCTTTATATCAAAGCTGTACCAAGTAGGTATTTTAATTAACATCACACTGGAGCAACACAAGGGGCTATTGGTGACGGTCCGGGATCAATCCCAAAGGGAAAGATATTAAGACAACAACACGTAATTTTGAACCACGGTCAGATGACGAGATTCCACATGAGCTGTCACCCCTCTCCAAACTTCCACACTGCGCAAACCCGAGGACATTTGTGACCAAGACAGTTTTAATGTGCACCAGCCCCCACGTACAAGACGGTCTGTTTGGATTGAGTTTCGAACTCACAACCCTCCGGTTACTACTCTGCTACTCTTAGAGACCGTGCTACCACGGCCTATTATAAAAGATAAAAACACGATATACATTACTACAAATGTTGAATTAATGTTGCATTTCGGAAAGAGGTAATTTGTGTCATTTTGCAAATGCTATCACCTGACCGATATATCTCAGCTTTAAAGTAAAAAATATATTACTTACATGGATATATCCTGTAGCTCGGTCTACGAAGCAGATGCATACAATTAGAACGACCAGGGGCAGACAACTTCTTAGAACCTTTCCTGTGGTAGTCATTGTCTTGAATGCCGCAGAGCGCGCTTGTCCAGATGAAAGCTGCATCCTTATCAACACAGCTGCTGCGATTTAGTATCGAAAGGCAAACAAGAAAAGTATTCTGTCGTGACGCGTTCGCAGAATATGTAGTTAGTAAACCAAGTTCATCTCCGCAATTGATGACAAATAGGATGGAAATTCACTATCTCACTTCAAACCAAAGAAACCTGTTTGGAGATTTATTTTGCTGGTTGCTACTCGCAAAACCATATTTCCAATTTCAGAATGTATAGAAGCAGTATGTTTGAGGATTTTGTTCCAAAAGGTGTGATTGGAGTGGCGTAGAAGTTTGGAGAGTGGGGTTTCCACCTCCGGTGTGACCTCGTCATCTGCCCGTGTTTCAAAATTGTGTTGTCCTCGGATCTATCTCTACGGGTTTGATCCCGAACCGTCGACAATAACCCGTTGTGTTTCCCGACATAACTTAAAATACCTACCTACTAAAAGGTATGAAATGGGTAGGTAGTAGTAGACCCCCCTACCTACTCACTGTGAGGTTTAGAGCATTTAATGGTAGGAGGGGGAACCATTTATTATCTTTAAATTTTGCATATTTACATAAAATGATACATTTTTAATACAAAAAAATCCAACAAATGTTGGTGAATAAATCAGGCAAACATTGCCTGAGAGTAATTGTATAATAAATTAGTTTATATAGAACTATTTATTAATAAATGTAACAATATAGATGAAATGTAATTTAAACATTCAAAGTTATGTTGAAGTGTACAATGTTAAATATTTTAACTATATTAAAAAGTTAAAGTGAGATAGAAAGAGTTCAATTATTTACATATGAATTCAAGGTGGAGGAAGCCTTCCAACTATCTTCTTTGCAGCCAACACACAAGCCTTAATTTTATATCTAGATAAATAATTTTTAATGTTAGCGTTTAGCCAGATAGGTTTATTACTTGATTTTGGTTTAGTTATATGGTTTGGTTTTGTGTGTTGACATTCAAAGAGATAGTGGTCAGCATCTCCCACCCTTCCACATTCACAAAGGTCAGAACTTTTAATTTTGAATCTATGTAAGTAAGAGAGAGCTGGGAAAAGACCATGACCTATCAGGTACCAGACGTAGTTAATTAATGTCGCACTGGTGAAACACAACGGGTTATTGGCGACTGTCCGGAATCAATCCCCAACGGAAAGATCCAAGGATAACGCCTTGTAACTTTGAACCAGTTTGATGACGAGGACCCCTGTGCTCTCTCACCCCACTCTCCAAACTTCCACACCACGCCAACGTGAGGACACTTGAGGTCGCGGCAGATTTAACGTGCACCAGCCTCCGTGAACGCGAAGGTCTTTGGTTGGACCTGGTTTTGAACTCGCAACTCTCAGGTTGCTAATCCGTTGCTCTTCCAACTGGGCTATCGCAATCCTCACTGTTTGTAAAAGTTTTTCTCTAAAACTAGGGCCTCTGTAGCCCGGTTGGAAGAGTAACGGATTACTAACGTGAGGGTTGCGAGTTCGAATCCAACCAAATACCGTCGTGTACAAAGGGGACTGGTGCACGTTAAATTTGTCGTGGCCTCAAATGGGGGGTGGTATTTCAATTAACGTCACACTGGAGCAACACAATGGGCTATTGGTGACGGTCCGGGATCAATCCCAAAGGGAAAGATCCGAGGACAACACCACGTAATTTTGAACCACGGTCAGATAACGAGGCAACACCTGAGCTGGCACCCCACTCTCCAAACTTCCACACCACGCGGCCTCAAATGTACTCATGTTGGAGTGGTGCGGAAGCTTGAAGTGGGAGCCAGCTAATGTGTTCTCGTCATCTGACCGTGTTCAAATTTACTAGGTGTTGTCCTTGGTTATTTTCCCTTTGGGATTGATCCCGGATCGTCGCCAATAGCTCTTTGTGTTCCTCCATTGCGACGTTAATTATATACCTACCGCAAAAATATGGAAATATGAAAATGTTAGATGTTCAAATCGGTTGATTGGACGTACGGACTACACAACGTGTAGACGCTACACAAGAGGGCTCCTAGTTTACCCTTTTACATTTTGGTGAAAATATTCCTAAGGATCTGAATTTTCAGCAGAAATCGAAAGAGGAATACTTTCTGAAGCAGATATAATCAGCTAAGTTATACCTTATATTATAATATAAGATATCCAGATATAATTGAGTTTTACTATATTCCCCCTGGTTCTTCAATTCTAATGTTTGTAAGATACAAGTTTATTTTCATCTTGCTTTAGATTCTTTTAAGTTAAATACTTCATAGGGCAATACGCCTTTCTTAACTTAACCCCCTAAATAGTAGTTTTTAAGAAAGATTTCTTTCCTAAAACCCGTCCTTTAAACAAGATTCCCTAAATAGTGCTAAATAAGTAGCCATTTAATTTTCAATCCCTCCATGCTTTCGAAAAGCGTCCGTACGTTATTTCGACCACCTTGCAAGGAACACCCTTACTGGCCAATCAGTGACCAAAAAGATAAGACCCCTTCCCCGTGTTATTTCTCCCCTGTCGAGAAACTTAGCTGGATTCACTAGAAGTTAGGACTTTTCCCTCTATTATTATTTAAAGTCGTGCTACGTAGTACTTTGTTTACTTAACATACTGTACCCTTTTTGCACAACATAGTGGTAAACATATCGAATGTTGTGTTCTTAATTTTGTACTGTTTATTGAATTATTCTAAAAAACAAACTTATTTAAAGGATTCATAATTCTAAAAAATAGTGAATCTACTTAATTTAGTGTATTGTTATAATCCATATTATACATTTTAATATATCTGATTTTGTACTTAATCGCGTCATGGTCGCAAACAAATATTTAGTGGTGTCAAATACTTAAAAATTTTATTTATTGAATTGTGCTTAAAAAAATTGTATTCATTTAGTGAAACGTAATGCATTTTTATTCTTGTCCATTGCATTTTTTTAATTCATGATTTTGTTCAGATATAATTACAGCTTTAAATAAGTGTTTACATGTGCTCTTAAGCTGCAGTAAAAACATTTCTTTTAAAATTATCTTTACTTTAACTTTGGTTCTGGGAAAGTTAAAAGGATTTTTTTTAAATTGTTGAAGGCAAAACATGTGCAAGGAAAGTGATTCAGTCACTCCATGCTTATCTCTTAATTATTTATTGTTTTCTTCTGTTCACTGTTCTTAGAACTTTATCTTTGAAAAACCAGATTTTTATCACCATTTAAATAAACATGCAATTTGTCAGTGACACTCTCATGCCCGCCCTGAGAGCAATTAATTCTTCCTACAACCTGAGACGGAGCAACTCTATCAATTCCATGACTTCTTTGGTAGTCAAAGTGGAGTTTTCCTTTCAAGATACTCCTTCGGAAGATCTAGCAGAACTGGGAGGCATTAACCCAATTACACCATCTAGGCACTATATCGCAAAGTCATCAAGAACGTATGCAACTCAATTTTACAAGAACTTGGAAGGAGGCTTGCTTATGAGCAACCTACACCGCAAGAAAATGCCTCACAAATTTTGAAATCTTATGAGATTAAGAAATCAAAACCCAATACAAAGCAGAAACCTTCCAGAATCCTCCTTTACCCAAAATCAAAAATTGAAGATTCTCAAGGCACAATAGAAAATATTGTGAAACAGCATATTAAGCCTTCAAAACAGCAAAGGAAAGTAAAAAAGACAAGACCATTACAAAATAATATAATTGATGTAGTTTGTAACGGAGATGTTGAAAAGCTGCTGGAATGCATAAAAAAACAGTAGTTGCGTTTTAAATAATTTAATTCAATCCAGAAAATCTACCGTTAGAACACCAAGACTAAAAATATTTGGATTACCGAAAGAAACAGAAGATGAAGAGATAGTCGTATCTATTTGTAGAGAAACGAAAACAATGCCAGAATAGGTATAAATTAAATTCAAAATTAAAACCAATGAAGATAAAATTCACTGCAATGTCGTTACCAGCCCCACAATTCAAGCACTTAAAATCAAGGAGAAAGATCAGCATGGATGGTCAACATATAATGTTAAAGATCAAAATATCAAGTGCTATTGGTGCCAAATGTATGGCCATTCGAAACAACTGCCGTACAAAATATATTGTGCTCATTGTTTTGGTCCACATAAAACAGCTGAATGTAAAAAAAACAATATCCTAATGCATCAACTGTTGAGAGCAAGTGGAAATATATGGAGCCAATATAAACATGGCTCTATGAAGATGTTATATATGTCCCTGCTATCAAGAAGTCAAAATATTCAAGACAATATCCTATTAAAATGTCACAACACACATCAACTCAATTCGTAAGTACACATTCGTCCCTCATTGACATTTGTTCAAATGAACCTAAGAAAAGCAAGAGCTCCAACAAACCAACTCTTGTTTATGACAGAAATACGAAGCAGGTGCGATTCTCGTACAAGAGCCGTGTGAAAAGGAAAATAAAATCATGGAAAAACACGGTTCGTGGAATACTAACATCAACACACATTCTCGTGCCTAGTGTTGTGAGACACTTTACGAGTTTAAATAAATGTGGTTGGGATGAATAGAGCAAGCCACCGAGGTGACATGTCTATCCAGAATTTAGAGCACATTACTTTTATACATTACATCTAAACAGTAATTACATCTATATTATACTAAGTTACACTATATATACAACATGAGAGAAGAAAATAAGTAGGATTTTCAGTCTCTGGATAATCAAGTCCTGATTCTCAATGAATCTCACCATATTAATAATTTTGATCCTCGAGTCCTTGCTATTAGGAATGTTCCTGAGCCATACGGTTTGAAGGTGGTTGGCAGGCGTCCTCATGCCATGATGCTGTAAGGGGGCAGACTGATGTAATTTAGAGGTGCCGATTTCACCACAGGAGCAAGTTTCTGAATTGGTTTTTTAATTCTCGTTAGGTAGGATGGAAACGGGCCACTTCCTGTGATAGAGGTTGGTTTATACATCCAGCTAAAACTTTCATGACAGAATAAACCCAGCAGTGGGAGTACCTCACTCCGGCATAAGCTACTTCACCGATGGCTCCAAAATGGAAAATAGAGTGAGAAGTGCTTTTTGTTCTATGCAAGGGGGAGTATAACCCAGCAATGGTTCACGAGAATGCAGTGCTCCGTTTTCCAGGCGGAGCTGTATGGGATTTCAGCAGCCATAAAAGCAGCAGAAGCAAGAGCAGACAAAAATGTAAAGATCTGGTCAGACAGCCGAGCTGGTCTACTGGCTTAGAAATCCTAACACGCCGAGTCCACTGGCACGAACATTTAACAAGAAAATTTGTCTAGGCTGGATTAAAGCCCATGCGGGTCATGAAGGAAACGAAACAGATAAGTTGGCAAAAGAGGCAACCACAATGGAATGCATTGATGAAGGGGTGAAATGACCGTCATTACAGGAAGGAAACCATTAGCTGGCTACTTGGTGCGTGGCAGAAAGAAAGGGATGAAAGAGAAACAGGTAGGACGATTCATGGTGTTGCCAAGAGTATCACTAAAATCAGCAAGTTGAACCAGGGAAGAGATATTCTTCATAGGAAGTGGCCCGTTTCCATCCTACCTAACGAGGTTTAGAAAATCAATTCAGAAAATTACCCGTGGTGAAATCGGCACCTCTAAATTATATCAGTCTGCCCCCTTACAGCATCATGGCATGAGGACGCCTGCCAACCACCTTAAAATCGCATGGCTCAGGAACATTGCTGATCTCAAGGGTTCGAAGGTCAAAATTATTAATATGGTGAGATTCATTGCGAATCAGGACTCGATTATCCAGAGACTGAAAATCCTACTTATTTTCTTCTCTCATGTTGTATATATAGTGTAACTTAGTATAATATAGATGTAATTACTGTATAGATGTATAATAATGTATAAAAGTAATGTACTCTAAATTCTGGATAGACATGTCACCTCGGTGGCATGCTCCATTCATCCCAACCACATTTATTTAAACTGGTAGTCTCTCACGACACTAGGCACGGGAATGAGTATTTCAAATCGGTTATTTTAGAAGCAAAATAATTAATATCTCATCGAAGAAACAGACATAGCTGCAGAAACTAAAATTTTGGATTAGTAACAAGATTTTTTTTTAATTTTGACCTGGCAATTTCATACTTTCAACTAAAGAATCATCTCAAGTATCCAAAATCAGAAAATAAATCACTCACAAAGTATATTTAAAAACGGGAAGTAAATTTATTAAAAGAACTCAAAAAGCAAATGCATTTTTGCTCCAGTAAATCGAATAAAATATCCCTTTTACAACTAATGCAACAAAATTCCTTAATACCACGATTGTCCTAATGCTGCAAGTCTTCATTCTCCATGCTTAGAGAAGACTTTCTTCAGAAGGGAACTTATGCATCACTTTAGCATCCTGTCCGCTCTGTAATTGCGCTAGTCTTGGTCCTTGTGCCTCTTCAGTTACTTTCCCATCAAGATACATGGTTATCAAAGTCATCCCATGGTTCCTGCAGAATGGTTGGTATAGAGTTCCTCTCCTTTCTGCGACACTTCTTCCTTTCCCCTTGTCCTTGTTAGAAGGACGGAAGGACAAATGTCCTTTCTGGAAGGTACTTATCAAGGTTAAGATTGAGGATATCAGAAGAAACATCGCTCAGGGATGCTTGAAAGTCTTGGGAAGTTTCGTAGATCGAGGATACTGGAGGCAAGTTTCTGAAGTTTTGGCAAGAAAAGTCGCTCAATTCGCCGAGGACGACTTCGAGTCGTTCTGCGTCAGGGTGAATCTCGGAGTTCTCTTCCAAATAAGTTTCTTCGCAGACCTCTGCGGTGTCATGCGCCAAATTGTAGAAACCTTGACTGGCTGTGGACCAAAGCTAAAAATAAGAATCGATTTACTTGTTGATTAGGCCATATGGATCATGAGAGCCAAACATTAAGCAAATGGACAAACACACAAGGAAAAATTTGCTGATAAAGAGTTGTCTGCTGTTTTTAGTTTTTACGGTGCAAGGACGATATTTGGTTAAACTCCGCCCCTAAACGTCCTTGCTCCCCTCCATGGGTGTATTCCTCTTGTGTTGTCCCAAACAGAAGACAACACAAGAGAAATACACCCGTGGAGGATTTGGTTGGTTTTGGGTTTTACGGGTGCAAGTGTTATATCTGGCCAAGCTGCGCCAAACACAAGACAATATCAGTGATTGTGAAAAGAAAGGATGGAGAGAAGTAGAGAAAGATAGCTGGACAACACCCATGTTGGAATCTAATCTGCAGTCTACATTATTTGGTTGGTTTTTATGGAGCAAGTGCCATATTTGACCATGCTGTGCTAGACATGACAGACAATATGAAATAATAGACATACACACAAATAGAGCTTTACTGACATAGAAATACATCCATGTAGGAATCGATCATGCTCCGCCTACAACTCGTAGGTCGCTAACGCATTGTCCGAACCCACTAAGACCCGATGACTCCGTGCATGCTTACGAAGAAAGTGCAATTGACACAGAAGAGAAATGTACTCAGAGTAAGTTCAGGAATCAAACCTGCGCCTCCAACTTGTGCGAGTTGATTTAGATTTGGGCTTGTAACGTCCAGTCATCCTGAAAAGTCACTTGCTAGGAGGCGCTCTCCAGGTCTGACTGTAAATGACGTTAAAGTTGACGTCTATAGGAGTCTAGAGCCTTGTCCTCTCAAGGTGACGATGGAGGATTTTAGAATCTAAGTGTGGTATAATCGCAGATGAGGGCGGTTGCGTTAAAAATCGCTGTATTGTATCGGTGATGGATCTCGTCTGTGAATTTTTGGTACTTACGTATTATCCGTGCCAGCGAGATAAACTGCCAGTAACAGTACCAGCGATGTGAATTATTGCAATCCCTTTTCTGGAGGAAAACCGTAATAACCGCCGGAAATGAAAATATCGTCAAATATTTTTTGTCGCCAAATAAGCCAACTTGGCACGGATAATACGTAGGTATCAAATTTTTTTAAACTGTAGTTTTGTAAACAGAATGTAAATTTTTCTCATAATACAAGATTATTTTGATAGAAAGTGGTCTTTTTTATCATCGATATGGTAAAGGCTATGTATAGCTAAAGTTATGAATTGAACAAAAACCCTCCAAAATATCCTAATTTATCCTCACCTATACAAAATATCCTACAAAGCTTGAATTCTAAATTCTGTCCTGCTAATTAAGCTGGTTTGAATTGTGTTTTATGGCGCATGGTCCAGTATTGGACAAGCTGCACTAAGCAAGATGAAATAAAACCAACTTGCTAGTTAGGATGGTATCTTCAAGTTTAGTCTAGAAATAATGGTTGTAAACAGTCTTCGTATAAAATTAACCGATGCCTCATAATGCTAGAAAAAGATGACTCAGTGAACATTTGGTTGAACGATAAGACCTCGGGCAAACACAACGTAAAACTAACATTTTTTTAGAACTTTTTAAGTTTAAAAAATTCAAAGTTATAAGTTTGTCCGCTAGTCGAGAAATCATGTCATATTAATCTTAGTACCGTTAAGCACTCATCCAAGCAATCAAATTCATTTGACCTAGAGTGTTTTGTTTTTCATTTTTCGGCTTATCTCATTCATTGCCCAGAGTACTTCATATACAACGTTGTGAAGTTCAGCAAGACATGAAAGAGAGGGCAACTTTGTCTATCAAAAAGTACTTCATGGTTGAAACAAGTTATATCATCGGCTTACAAATGAAACAAACCAAGTCACACAATGAGTTTTGAGAAAACGTAGGAGAAAAAAAATTCCGCTCACTATGCCATGGGTGAGTAAACCCTATAAGCCACCGATTTCGCCTCGGAAAAACTTGAAAACTCACTTCACGCAAGGATCTGCCTGTTAGGAAGACACCTGCAGCACCAACCGAGAAGGACGTGATTGCCCAGCTTGTCGGCCGTTCCACATTTCTCAAAACGTAAGCTCCTGCAACCATACTTCCAACGGACAGCACAGTGCCGGACAGCAGTCGACCCCATGCGGTGATTGAGGAATACCCTAGAGTTGGAAACAGCGTCCAAGCCTGAAAAAATTCAAAGCTAGTATTTGTAATAAACTGTTAATTGATTTTGGCACAAATATGCAGCACATCACTTCTAGTATATTTACGGGCATTTTCTATAAGTATTATTAAAAGCTATATTGTTTGGTTGGTTGGTTTTTTTTGGAGTTCAATGGCGCAAGGGCCTTATTTGGTCGTGCTACACCAAACACAACCAGTACCAAAAAGCTATAGATTTAATTCAACAGGTTAATATCTATTAATTGGTTTGTTGGGTTTTATGGCGCAAGGGCCATATCTGGACATTGTCTTGTGTTTGGCACATCTTGACAAGTAATAGTTGGAGTGGGGATTGAATTTTTTTTGGCTCAAATGGTCAGTTTGGACCAAGCTGAGCCAAGCGCAAGAGAAAACGTCAATCGAATTTGTGCGTGTGAAATGAATGCACATTTTACGAAGATTGAGAATGTAGCATTTTCTCTGGAATTTCAAGTTACCATCCAAATATTTAAGATTGGGGACGTTAAAGTTCGTTTCTTGGGGTTTTATGGCGCAAGCTGCACAAAACATAATTATGACGTTAAGGTTACATCTTTGAACAAGCTACGCGAAAAATTGATGTTAAGAGTTGCATAATTAGAAATGGGCACTGATTTCTTAAAATCTTACACTTCAGTTTCACATCTTTTAATTTTGACAGCATATCTCCAATCAGCCACCACTGTATCACTATTTTGGTGCTACGTAACAGAAAATGGTGGAATATCGTCACATCAGAACTGGAGAATGATTAATTCTTCACAAAAGATTTCTTTTTCACACGGTCAAACATCTATATTAAGCGAAAATAAATTGCAAGATGACTGAAATTACTGTTAGGTGTAGCCTAAATTAACTTCATCCATGAATCTAACCTTTCATTAAAGATGGGTGTGGAATGTTTTAACAAATCTAAACTTCAATTGATGTTATTATGTCAATGAAAACTTAATGTTGCTGATAACTCGGGGTGGATGAACATTAGAAATCAGAGGGATGTGTGAAGTCCATTAGCCCTAGTGTTAAAGTGTAATTGGTAATAGCCCATATTTTTCAAATATTTGATAAACTAAAATCTAAGTCTAAATCTACTCTTATAGAAAAACAATCAAGATTTGAGTATTTCATACAATTAAGTGAAATTTTTATTAAGCACTAAAAGGTTCTTATCGGAGCAGTACACATTTCTCTCGACTATTCTAACACATGCATAACTAAATGAGCATGATTTCTTAGCAAAACATTGAGCTTAGAGTTTAAATGTACCCAAGGTGACGATATAAAGACAAATATTGGAAGCATCCAACGGCGTTGTATTTCCTAAGCATATTGAAAAATACATACTTCATTCTTGAGAATGAATATTTTGATTAACATATTTTACAATGGTTGAAAATCCAGGAAAAAAATTTTAAAACATGAAAAGAAACGTTAATACAATTACCGATCTAGGGATATCAAATGATGGCACATCGAGCGACTGTTTATCAGTGAAATCTTCATTAGAATCAGACATTGTGAATCTTGCAGAGGTGAGAATGTCTCCCAGAAGACAAAACTAAATCACCTAGATGTTTATGAATATAGTGATGTAAACTGTGATGCCATCTATCGACTTGTGATCAAAATTCAACGACTTAATACCGAGTTGTGTTGCTTCAGTACGGCGTTAATTAAAAATACCTACCCCAACACGGCTTAATCCAAATGGCGTTGTGTGGACAATTGGAGTGGAGTGCCAGCTCAGGTGTTGACCTCGTCATCTGTCGTGATTCAAAGTTATGAGGACGACAATAGCCCGGGTGTTGCTCCAGTGTGACGTTAACTCAAATACCTACCTACTTCCCTTGGATTGATACCGGACCGTCGCCAATAACCCGTAATGTTGCTCTAGTGCGATGTTAATTCAATACATTTCAAGGGCCGCGGTGGCCCGGTTGTAAGGGTAACGGATTAGCAACCGGAGTTGCGAGTTCGAATCCAACCTAATCGTGTACAAAGGGGCTGGTGCACGTTAAATCTCTCGTGGCTTAACTGTCCTCACGTTGGCGTGGAAGTTTGGAGTGGAGTACCAGCTCAGGTGTTGCCTCGTTATCTGAACGTGATTCAAAATTACGTGGTATCGTCCTCGATCTTTCCTTTTGGGATTGATCCCGGACCGCCACCCGGGTACCCGGTCCGTATCAGGATTTAAACATTCCAGTTCTTTCCTGTAGTCGCCCGTTGTGTTGCTCCAGTGTGAAGTTAATTAAAAATACATAAATTCTCGTAGTCATCTCATTGTAGATTGAGCTTAGTCTATAGATGATTATAAGCCTTTACGTGAGGAAGAGGAGATTTAGTCTAAGGGTCACGTTACTACTAGTTTAGTCACATGATTAACATAGCACATAAATAGGTTACCATTGCGCACTTTAGTTTTATACTTCCTGTATGAGAGCGAATCGGCTTTGCCGTCATTCGTTTGTATTGCTAAGGTGTGAAAGAGGTGGGTAGGTAGTTCAATTTACGTCACACTGTAGTAAAAAAAACGGGCGATTTTGGCGATCCGGGATCTATCCACCCGGTTGGAAGAGCAACGGTCTAACAACCGGAGTTCGAATCCGATCCAACCAAAGATCGCCGTGTACAATGGGGCTGGTGCACGTTAAATCTGTCGTGGCCTCAAATGTCCTCACGCTGGCGTAGTGTGGAAGTTTGGAGAATGGGGTGCCAGCTCAGGTGTTCTCGTCATCTGACAGTGCTTGAAATTTACAAGGCGTTGTCCTTGGATCTTTCGTTTCGGAATTCCTCCTGGATCGTCGCCAATAGCTTTGTGCTAGTCCATTGCATACCTAGATGAAATACCTACCTACCGCTAGAAGTGCAAATCCGTTGTGCTAGAAGTGCAAATCCGTTGTGCTAGAAGTGCAAATCCGTTGTGCTAGAAGTGCAAATCCGTTGTGCTAGAAGTGCAAATCCGTTGTGCTAGAAGTGCAAATCCGTTGTGCTAGAAGTGCAAATCCGTTGTGCTAGAAGTGCAAATCCGTTGTGCTAGAAGTGCAAATCCGTTGTGCTAGAAGTGCAAATCCGTTGTGCTAGAAGCAAAATAATTCATATCCCGTCGATGAAATGTAGACATACTTGCAGAAACTAAACTTTTGGGTTAGTAGCATGATTTTTTTTAAATTTTTATTTGCAATTTCGTACTTTCAACTTAAGAATAAACTCAGGTATCCAAAAATAAATACTCAAAAAATATATTTAAAGACGAAAGTATTTTTATTAAGAGCTCGAAAAGCAAATGCGTTTTTGCTCCAGTAAATCGAATAAAATATCCCGACTACAACTCATGCAACAAAACTCCTTTCAACCAGAATTGTCCTAGTGCTGCCAAGTCTTCATTCTCCAGGTTTAGAGAAAACTTTCTTCGGAAGGGCTCCTTTCCATCACTTCAGCGTCCGCCTGTAATTGCGCTGGTCTTGGCCCTTGTGCCTCCTCAGTTTCTTTCTCTATATTCAGATTAAGATTCAAGGATATCACGAAGTCCTCCGTTTGCTTTTGCAGAATGGTTGGTGCAGAGCTCCACTCCTTTCTGAGACACTTCTTCCTTTTCCCCTCATCCTTGTCAGAAGGCCGGAAGGACAAATCTGTGCTTCGTGGAATGTAATTACCAAGATTCAGATTGAGGACATCTGAGGACACATCGCTCACGGACACCTGAGGAAAGTCTGAAGTTTCTTCGGACGAGGTTGGAGGAGTGGTCTCGGAGTTTTGACGAGAAAAGAGGTCGAATTGGGCGAGGACGAATGAGCGCGATTCTGTGTCAGGGTTTTCGGCGAAATAGGTTTCTTCGTAGTCCGCTGCGGTTTCGTGCTCCAAGTTGTAGACACCTTCTCGACTGGTTGTGCACCAAAGCTAAAAAAGAAAAGTCGATTTACTTGTTGATTAAGCCATATGGTTCATGAGTGCCAAACGTTAAATAAATGGACAAACACGCACAAGGAGAGCTTGGCTGACACAAGAGTTGCTGTTTTAGTTTTTGCGGTGCAAGGACCATATTTGGCTAAACTCCGCCGATATTGTCCTTGCTCCTCCATGGGTCTACTTCTCTTGTGTTGTCTCAAGCACAAGATAAATATACCCATGGGGGATTTGGGTTTCATAGCGCAAGTCCATATTTGGCTAAGCTGCGCAATACACAAGACATACAATGTCAAGTGATTGTGAAAAGAAAGGATGGAAAGTAGAGAAATATATCTGGACAACACCCATGGTGGAATCGAATCTGCACCGTCTACATTATTTGGTTGGTTTTTATGGGGCAAGTGCAATATTTGGACATGCTGTACCAGACATGACAATGTGAAGTAATAGAGGTAAAGGTAAATAAAACTTTTGACATAAAAGAGAAATACACCCAGGTAGAATTCAACCTCAGCCGCCTACAACTCGTAGGTTGCTAGCCCTGGGGCCGAAACCACTGAGGCGCTGCATGCACACGGAGAAAGTAATTGGCAGAAGATAAATCTATTTAGGGTAAGTTCAGGAATCAAACCTGCGTCTCCAACTTGCGCGTATTTATTTAGATTTGGGCTAGCTAAAATTATGAATTCAACAAAAAAACTACAAAATATTCGAAATGAACGATACTCCACACACAGCAAACCTAGAAAACTTAAATTCTACCTTACTAGTTAGGACGGTAGTATCTTCAAGTTTTGTCTTTAGAATAAATTATTGTAAACAGTTTTAGTACAAAATTACCCGATGCCTCATAATGCTAGAAAAAGATCACTCAATCAACAGTTGGTTGAATGATATAATGGGGCTTTTGGGCACACAACATGAGCCATTTAAAACTTTTCAATACGTCTTTAAAAACGGTCCGGGTGTCATCGGCAAACTTGCGCGTAACGAAAAGTGTTGATATCTCAGTCCCATAACTCCAGGGGAATCAGCCTATGGGGATAAATGACCTACCATCGTGTAAAGCAGGCCTGGTCAACCCAAATGGTTTCACGGACCACTTTGATGACGAGTAACATTACAGCGGGCCGCACTTTAGGTAAACATGCTTTTAAAAAATGTAATACAAATACAAAAATGAATAAAATTTTATTGTTATACTATGATTTAAATATAATGAACTCGTCGAGTCTTAATTAATGAGATATTTGTTTATCCTTTCCTTCACTTAATTTTTGTAAATTCATATTTACGTTCGACGTTGCACATCGTAGCTAGTTTTCTAAATTGGCATCAGTTAATGAAGCACGTGATGAACTCTTTGTAAATTTCATCTTCGAAAAAATGTTTTACAAACATATGTGGATCCAAAAGCACTTACAACTCGTTGTGCAAAATATCTTAAGTTGGAATATCTCTCGGATAAAATTATTATTTCTAAGTTGGCACTCAAATAACAATAATTTCTTATTAAAAGCTTTGATGGAATTACAAGTATCGATTATTAAATTATCTTGCCCTTGCAAGTCCTTATTTAGCTGATTAAGTATTTTTGTTATATCCACCAAAAAAACAGGTCTAACAACCAATAATCACTTAATTCAGGAACAGATTCTTGTTTCTCGTTCATAAACATATCTATTTCCTCCCCTAAATTAAAAAATCTTTTTAAATATTTTCCACGACTTAGCCATCTAACATTGGTAAAATATACGATATCACCATATTCAGAAGATAATTCGCTAAGGAATTCTTTGAATTGCCGATGCTAAAGAGCATGTGAACGAATGTAATTTACTATTTTTAGAACTACTTTCATAACGTGATTCATGGATAATAATCGAGCACATAAATTTTGTTGATGTATAAAACAGTGACTAATGAAAATATCATTGGTTTAATGCCTCTGCAATCTAGCTTATCCATAAGTAATTTTACAGCTCTTATTTTTACCTACCAAAGCAGGTGCTCCATCTGTTGTTAATCCTGAAAGAGCATCAAAATTTAAGCTATTTTCGGCTAAACATTTTTCAATCGCCTGGAAAACATCTTATCTAGTTGTGTGTTTTAAATGTAAAAGATTTAACATTTCTTCTGTCACTTGGAATGAATGATTCACACCGCGAATTTATAAAAATCACAAGTTGAGATGTGTCTGATATATCTGTACTTTCATCAAATGCCAAAGAATATGCTTTGAATTGGTTAATTTTATCTCGCAAAGTTACTACGATTTCAGCTGAAATGTCATCAATGCGACGACATATAGTTTGGCGGGAAAGACTGATACTTGAAAATAATTTGCTTTTATCAGGCAAAACATCTTTAAAACTGCTTCCAAACAGTCCTTTACCAGTTCACCATCCGAAAATGGTTTCATTTTCTTTGCAATCATCAACATGGCAACAGAATAACTTGCTTTGACAATGGTGGATGGTTGTAATAATGAATCAAACATCGTTTGCTGAGCTATCAGATGCGATTTAAGCGCAGTTAACTTAAAACGTTTTACTTCTTTTCAACTGAAATTTACATATTCAATATGTTTTGTCTCATGATGCCTTTTAATGTTATGTTCCTTAAATACAGCGACTTTACAAATTGAACACATTAATTTTGAATTCTGCATTGTGAAAAAATAATCTTTTTCCCAACGATCATTAAATTTCCTGTTTTCATCAACAACTTTTCTTTTCTTTGAATTCATCCTTGTTATGGACCAAAAAAAAATTCAAATAAATGTTAGTTGGAGAATATTGGTATATTACAGAGCAAAAAAAAAATACTTTTTTAAGTAAATTTAGAATTCTTGTTTTCTAATTATGTAAAAATCAGGGCTTCGAACCGTATTTTTTTCCGTTCCGGTTTTCGTTCTATTAACCAAAATTTTTGAAATTCGGTTCTGTTCCGGTTTGCGCCATCAATAGTACGTAAGCCGGTTTAAACCGGTTTACGTATATTCGAACAGTTTTTTTCTCTCCGATTGCAATTCGATTTACATTAAAATGATGTCATCTAGGGGTCATTAAAGTCTTTTAAAGAGATCTTTTTAAAATTTTCATAAAAATTTAATTTGTGAAATAAATTATCATGAATTTAATTTATAAAAATCCCCTGTACCTTAGATTTGCTTACCAAGCACTCAACCTATAGGGGAAAATATTTGCACTTAACCTGATAATCACTTTATGTAAATTATAAAGTACGTAATACTTTTATTATAAATTATTATTGATTATAAAGTTCATAATCCTTTTTGAATTCTCGCAGGGAACGTGTCGAAAGAAAGAACTGTCAATGTTTTATGCCAGTTAGTGGATTCTGCGGAATTTTGCTTACAATGCAATAAATAGTCCTTGAAAGCGCACGCAGTCAGCTACTCTTTGCTATATTTGAGCGGCAGATAAAAAAGAGTTTGAAAGTCTTTTAGTTAAAAATTTGTGTCTGAACCGAAATAAGTATAAATTAACTGAAAACCGGTACAAAAAATAACGTTTTCGATTTCGATTCGGGTTCAGAGGTGGACTATTTTGGGGGTTCGGTTTACGGTTAAAGAACCGCAATTTTTCAATTTTTTCGGTTCAGTTCCGGTTCAAAGCCCTGGTAAAAATACCAATATTTAATAACTTTTTTAAACTTAATGCAAATAATGATCACTCGAAACTTGAAAATTTATAACTTTTATCAATTTAACATTTTATTAAATTCTTATTAATTTTAAAATTTACCTGCATTAGTAAAAATATACTAACTTGAATAAATTTCAAACTTTCTTTGGATGTCTTCAGATGTCACTTTTATTCAACTATCAGCACCACACTCAGAAAACTTAGTAAACACGCCAGTAAGTCAAAAACAAACCTAACACATAAACAGAGATTCACTTGAAATAATAACTTCGTGCAGTGGATAACGAAACGATGACGGACTCAAACGTGTCTAGACGTGTCTCCAGTCAGCCTTGACTGTCGGCTTCCATACACAACCAAGATTACCCCTTGGCGAAATTAACACTTACTGGCGCAATTTATATTACCTTTTTTTACGTGGTTTTTCTATCGTTAATTTAAAATTTAATTTTTTATCGTTATTTCAAATATTAATTTATTTAATATTTTTTGTATACATGCAACGAAAAACAAAAGTTTCAATAGAAATATAAAATCGCCCGGCGGGCCGCACAATTTAATATGACGGGCCAAATGAGGCCCGCGGGCCGCGTGTTGGCCAGGCCTGGTGTAGAGGAAGGTACCATTGTACCGCGTGGTGGGAAAAATGATTCACATTTCGGGCATACGCTGTCCTGTTTAACAGCTGTAAATTCAGTTCTAATCAACGGGTCGTAGCGAGTCGTGCTCAAATTGAAGAGAACGACGAGTTCTATAATTCCATTTGACTAGTTGACAGTTTTAATTTCGATGCCAAAACATCACTAACGTTCAATTGAGGCATAGGAAACGTAAACAGGTTGAAAGAGCAGTTCAAGAACAAAATGATACCAAGTCTAAACCTATGACAAGTGCGGAGAGATCTGGAGCTACCCGCTTTTTTTGAGGAAAGAACTTTTGAATATTTTAAAACTTAAAGTTAAGTTTGTCCACTATTCAATTGATTGTTTTCTTAATCTTGGTAGTGTTATGGACTCATTCAAAGAAACATTTATCTGACCGTCTAGAATATTGTTTTTCGGCTTATCACTGTTGTCCGGGGCACTTCATATGCAGCGTTGTAAAGTTCAGAAAGATAGGGAAACTGTCTACCAAAAAGTTGGTTGAGACAGGTTATATCGTCGGCTTGCAAATGAAACCGTCAAAAAGAGTCTTGAGAAAACGAAGGAGAAAACAAATCCGCTCACTTTACTATGGGTGAGTAAACCGTATAAGCCACTGTGATTTGGCACCTGAAAAACTCGAAAAACTCACTTTACACAAGGACATGCCTGTTAGGTAGACACCTGCAGCACCAACCGAGAAGGACGTGATAGCCCAGCCGGTCGGCTGTTCCACATTTCTCAAAACGTAAGCTCCGGCAACAATACCTCCGACGGACAGCAGAGTGCCGGACAGCAGACGACCCCATGCGGTAATCGAGGAATATCTCAAGGTTGGAATCGGCGTCCAAGCCTGGAAAAAAAAAAATCAAAGCTAAGTATTTGTAATAAACTGTTAAATTATTTTAGCACTAATATGCAACGCATAACGGTTTTAGTACGAGGAGTGTTCAAATGAAAAGGTACGAAACGTCGTAAAAACCAAACCGGTTAAAATTTGAATATGCCGCTTTGGGATAACGTAGTGAGACATCTAAGGAAGCGAATGCACGAGTACCGGCGTGGTTGTGCGCATGCGCGGGCGCCCGCACATGACGCAGAAGAGAAGCATGCAGTTGTGTGTTCCGTCCAATTGACGCGGCAGTGCGTGCGAGGACATCATGGCGTTCACATTGCAAAATTCGACGATTGAGGAGCAGCGAGGTGTTATCAGATTTCTGATTGCGGAAGGTGTTAAACCGGTAGGTGAGACACTCTTTAGCCTACGCAAGTCCATCAAGAGCAAACGGCCTGGGCTGCTCACGGAGGGAGTGATTCTGCTCCACGATGACGCGTGTCCACACGTCTCCAGGGTCACACAAAGTGTACTGGCCAAGTTCAAGAGGGAGCAGCTTGAGCATCCGCCCTGCAGCCCGGACATATCGCCCTACAACTTCCATCTGATTTGTCCGCTAAAAAACATCTCAAAGGGAAGCGCTTCAACTCGGACGACGAACTGAAGGACACAGTGGAGGACTGGCTCTTGTCACAGCCACAGGAATTCTGGGAACAGGGAATCCTTCGGCTCGTGAAACAGTAGGATAGTTGTGCTCAGTCCTCTGGTGATTACTTTTGAATAAAGACTTCAATTATACCCAGTGTCGTTTCGTACCTTTTCATTTGAACACCCCTAGTATATTTCCGGGTATTTTCAATAAGTATTAATAAAAGCTATATTGTTTAATTGGTTTTACTTTAATGGCGCAAGGCCGTATTTCGCCGTGCTCCGTCAAACACAAGACAAATACCAAAAAAGCTACACTGATTTTAATTCAACAGGGTAATATCGATTAATTGGTTTGTTGGGTTTTATGGCGCAATCTGGACAAATTGCGCCACACACAAGACAATGTGAAGTAATGGTTGCAGAGGGAATTGTGTTTTATGGCTCAAATGGTCATTTTGGACCAAGCTGGCAAGAACAAGAGAAAACGTCAAGCGAATTTGTGCGTGTGAAATGAATACATTTTACGAAGATTGAGAATGATGAAGGATTCTCTCTGGAATCTTAAACTGCTATCCAAATGTTTAAGATTGAGGACTCGAAAGTAGGTTATTGGGTTTTATGGCACAAGCTGCGCGAAACACAATGAGGAGGTTAAGAGATGTATTTGACCAAGCTGCACGAAACATTGCAGACGTTAAGTGTTGCATATTGTTGGATATGTGCACTGGTTACTTAAAATCTTACACTTCAGTTACATCTTTTAATTTTGACAGCATACCTTCAATCAGTTACAAGTATATCACTGTTTTGGTGCTACGCAACGGGAAATGGTGGAATTTGGCCACATCAGAACTGGAGAGAATGATTAATTTATCAAGAAAGATTTATTTTTCATACGGTGAAACATCTATAGTAAGTGAAAATAAACCGCAAAACGACTGAAACTACTGTAGTGTGTAGCCTAAAATAACTTTATCCATGAATCTAACATTTCATTAAAGATGGGTGTGGAATGTTTTAACAAATCTAAACTTCAATTGATGTTTTTATGTCAATGAAAACTTAATGTTGCTGCTATCTCGGGGTGGATGATGCACATCAGAAGCCAGAGGGATGGTGAAGTCCATTAGCCCTAGTGGTAAAGTGAAATTGGTAATAGCCATATTTTTCAAATATTTGATAAACTAAAATCTAAATCTACTCTTGTAGAAAAACAATCAAGATTTGAGTATTTCATAAATTAGCTGAAATCTTTACTAAGCATGAAAAAGATTCTTATCAAAGCAGTACATATTTCTGTCTACTATTCTAAGGCATGCATAATTAAATTAGCATAATTTTTTTGCAATAGAAACATTGAGCTTAAAGTTTTAATGTGCCCAAGGTGACGATATAAAGACAAATATAGTAAACATCCAACATGGCGTTGCAGTTTTTAGCAGATTGAAAAATACATATTTTATTCTTGAGAATGAATACTTTGATTAAATATTTTAAAACGATGGAAAACCCAGGAAGAAAAAATTTTAAACAAGAAATTAATTGAAAAAAAAACTAATAGAATTACCGCTCTTGTGGTATCAAGTGATGACACATCGGGCGGCTGTTCATCAGTGGGATCTGCATTAAAATCAGACATTGTGAATCTTTTGCAGAGGTGTGTCTTCTCAGCAGTCTAAACTAACTCAACTAGATATTTATGAATATGGTGATGGAATCAGTGATGTCATCTATCGACGTGCTCAATATTCAACTAGACTTAACAGCCAGTTGTGTTGCTCTAGAGTGAAGTTAATTGAAAAGACCTACCTCAACATGACTTAATTCAGATGTCCTCACGTTGGCGTGGGGTGGAACATTAGAGTGCCAGTTCGGGGGTTGACCTCGTCATCTGGCGTGGTTCAAAATTATGAGGACGTCACCAACAGCCCGTTGTGTTGCTCCCCAGTGCGACGTTAAATCAAAACCCTAACCTAATTCCAATCGGTATTGAACCTTTCCGGACCACGGTAGCACGGTTGGAAGAGTAACGCAATAGTAACTGGAGGGTTGAGAGTTCGAATCTAAACAAAAACCGTCGTGTACAAAGGGTGTTGGTACTCGTTAAATCTGCCCGGGCATCAAATGTCCTCACTTTGGCGTGGTATGGAAGTTTAGAGTGGGGTGCCAGCTCAGGTGTGACCTCGTCATCTGACCGTGGTTCAAAATTACGCGGTGTTACTTTGGATCTTTCCCTTCGGATTTGATCCTTGACCGTCGCCAACATCCTTCCTTGTGTTGCCCCAGTGCGACGTAAATACAACTACTTGCCTTACAGAACAGATGGTAGGTATTTTTAATGGAACTGAAGGGATAGATCGAGGGCAATACAACTTAACTTCCCCAAGGTATATTTCGGGCCGCGGTAGCCCAATTTAAAGAGCAACGGATTTGCAAACCCAAGGTTGCGAGTTCGAAACTAGATCAAGCAAAAGACCGTGTACACGGGAACTGGTACCAGCTAAATCTGTCATGGCCTCAAATGTCCACACGGCGTGGTGTGGAAGTTCAGAGTGGGATGCCAGCTCAGATGCTGTTCTCGTCGTCTGACCGTGGTTCAAAATTACGAGTCGCTGTCCTTGATGGATCTTTCCCTTCGGAATGGATCCCGGACCGCCGCCAATACCCCGATGCGTTGCTCTAGTGTGACGTTAATTCAGCACCTACCGAGGATTATATAGTTGAATTAACGTCACACTGGAGCAACACAATTGCTAATAGCGGCGGTACGGGATCAATATCGAAATGAAAGACCCAGGGACATCTCGTAATTTTGTACCACAGTCAGATGACGGGGTCGTACCTGAGCTGGCACCCCTCTCCAAACTTCCACACCACGCCAATATTAGGGCATTTTAGGCACAGATTGATGGTACGGAAGCTGTAGCTCCCCTACATATACGACGGTATTTAGTTGTATCGAGTTTAGATCTAGCAACTTTCCGGTTGCTAGGTATTTAATTAGCGTCTCACTGGAGCAATACAAGACTATTGGTGACTGTCTGGGGTCTATGCAGTAGGGATCCGAGGACACCACAGTAGTATGCAGTGGTGTATATGCGGCGGAAGTGACGTCATACCACGTGACCGGAAGTGGGCGGGGCCAAGTGATGTCATATCACGTGACCGGAAGTGGGCGGGCCAGGTGACGTCATACCACGTGACCGGAAGTGGGCGTGTCTGAATGACGTGACGTATTGTTTGTTTACATTTTGGACTTGGAATTTTTTTTTTGTCATCGTGCAGGCGTTGAGTTGTTTCAAGATGGCGTCGTTTCGTTGCCATGGTGATGAATCACTCGCGTAGTGCCATCTGGTGGAGATATTCGAAACCCTATTATTTTTAATTAAAAAGCAATTTCGTGGATTCGAACCGAGGACCATAGGATCCGAAGTCAAGTGCGCTATCCGTTAGGCTGTAAGAGAGTTAACTATGGGCGGTGAATTAATGTAGTGTTGGATTTTTTTTTCTCTTTTGGACTTGTATTTTTTCTTAGTATTAGGAATGGGTTATTTTTAGAAAATGGTTTGAATAATTGCATAGGGGTTTTAATAAATGCTTTTTCAAAATGACTTATGGCGCCATCTGGTGATTTTAAAAGTAATTAATCTAAGGAACGAATTGATTTCTTAATGTTTTTACTTTATTCATGACCGGTGACGTCAGTGTGTTTACGTTTGGGACTTGGATTTTTTTTCCTTCTGAGATTTCGATGTGACGTCACGATTATGTCCATCGAGCAAGTCTGAACTTGAAAAAGTCTACTCACAATTCTTTATGTTATGAGTATGGTAAATTGTTTACAGATCGTGAAGACTGGGCATACTTCCGTCGATTGGAAAACGAATTAACGTATTAAAAAAAGACGAAATTTAGAAATTTTAGGTCAAAAATATACTGTGCCTTGTCAACTTGTAGCATACGAAGACGAAGGAATAAGCTATACTTTTAGTGGGTCTTCTATTGCAGCCAAGCCTTGATCTCCTTAAGTATTGGAAATAAAGGGAGAAATGGAGCGAATAATTGGTGCAAGATTTAATTTTGAGTTGGTGAACCGTTATAAAGATGGTAAGGACTGCATAGTTGCCCATAAAAACAACGAGAAGGACTTGGAACTTTATGCACCCATAGCGTCTGTTTCATTTGGGCAGAAAAGACAATTTGTGTTTTCTAACTACAATTGTTTAAAAATTGTTCTGGAAAATGGAAGTTTGCTTGGAATGAAGTATCCAACAAACCAATTTTGGTTTCACAAGTTTCGTAAAATTCTAGCGTAAATAAGCAATAATCCACTTATGTGCCCCCGAACTGGAACACATATACTGTATTTTGGATTGTTTGTTTTTTATTACATAGTTTTATAAATTGTCTTAAAATGCAAGATCTGAAATGAAATTTTTCTATGCTATAAAGATTTATGGTTTTTTTTAAGTTAGATGTTTTTACTCAAAAATTAATTATACATTAGATGCTATAAGACCTATTTTTTAACAGAAATTTTGTTTTAATTAATATACACTTAAGTAAGAGTAAAATTTTTGAAACTTTATAAGACCCATACTATGAATACGTTTTCTTGTACATTTGAAGAAGTTTTAGTATAAAAACCATTTATCCTATAAATCTAAATTAAATGTTATTTTTTAAATTCTCTTTCCTTGCATATTATTTTTTTACTTTGAATAAATCTTCATAAATTTTAGTGATTTAATTTATATTATATAGATTTACAAACCTGTTTTTGGATGAAATATAAGGATTTTATATTTTAAAAGTTAATTATATATTAAATACTATTACACATATTTTTAATGTTGAAGATTTTAGAAAACATTTTACAATTGAAACATATGCATTACATATTATGACAAACACTTAAATGGAGATCCATAAGGGAATATTGGAAATCTTTTTAATGCTTACACCTTTCTATTTTAAATAAACTTTTGCTTGTCTTACCACATACACTGTATTTTGGATTATTTGATTTTTATTACCCATGGTCTTATAAATTTTCTTTTAAAATACAAGATCTGAAATGAAATTTTCCTTGATTTTAAGATTTATGTTTTACTCAAAAATTAATTATACATTAGATGCTATAGCACATATTTTATTACAGAATTTTTTAATATTATACACTTAAGTGAGCGTAAAATTTTTGAAACTTTACAAGACCCATATTATGAACATGTTTCCTTACACATTTGAAGTAGTGAAAAATAGTATTAAAACCCTTTATCCTGTAAAATCTAAATTAAATATTATTTTTAATTAATCTTTCCTTGCATATTATTGTTTACTTTAAATACATTTTCATTCATTTTAGTGATTTTATTTATATTATAAAGATTTACAAATTGTTTTTAACAAAATTTTCTTTGATATAAGGATTTTATATTTTAAAAGTTAGATGTTTTTTACACAAAAATTAATTATATATCAAATACTATTGCACGTATTATAACATTGAAGATTTTTAGAAAACGTTTAACAATTGAAATATATACTTTAAATATTATTACAAACATTTAAATGCAATTTGCTTTTTATTTTTAATTTTACAATTGAGACATTTTTAAAAGTTTGGTTCTTAAAGTGCGTTTTATGCATAGTAAAAAAATTATTATAAAAACCTGTAAGAGTAAAAAGAATTTTATGCATTAATTTGAAACTTTACAAGACCCATACCATGTTTCCTTGCACATTTGAAGTAGAGAAATATAGAATTAAAAACCATTTGTCCTTGAAGATCTAAATTAAAAGTTCTTTTTCTTTAATGCTTTTGCAAACCACACATTTTACTAAATATGAAATTTTATTTATTTGAAATCCTTATGCACATCATACAATTTACATTGCACAGCAAAATACCAATACTGTACGAAGCTATGAAGTATTTTACAAGATACTTTGTACTGTTTTCTTAATTTTAAGTGTTCTACATTGCTATATTAAATGGATAGTAAGTGGGTTTTCTGTTTTTGAAAATAATGTGTGCACATCTGTGCTGCTAAGCAAATTAACTTTTGCCCTTTTCTTGATATTTAATGCATAATCTAAATATTTACTCACACCGCTGATAGTTTTACCCATGAGTAAAATTAAATAATAACTGAAAATTTTAAGTATTAATGTGAATTTTAAAAATGAACAAAAATTATTGAAATAATGGATTAAATCTGAATTCTATGTATTCTTAAAACAATCTCTGCAAATCCAGCAGACAATTCTTAAACAGATTGAAGGAAGCCACATGGAAACAAAGTAAATTAGAACACTTTTTAATAGTAAAAATATTATGATTAATATTTTTACAAAAATAATACATTGTAGTAAAAAAGAACTTATTTTTACATACTTACATTTTTTTAAGAGACTTATTTCCGACAAGCCAATTATTCAATGCCATCACCTCAGCTATGGGGCAATGCAAATTATTTTTGTGATGACCACATTATAGTTTTTGGATATCTTTGTTGCTACTTAGAGCACAAAATGCATCGAATTTGGGAAACCCATATTGTTCTAAGTTGATATTCGGAAGTAATGCATCTAAGCGTTTCTTTTCCACACAACCACCTTTGTAAGCAATTAGGTACTGAGTGACCCTCTTGGTCTGCTCGTAATATTCTAAAAGCTTAGAGTCTAGATTTTCTAAGGGAGCACAATTTGCTATGTCATGGGACAGAAATGAAGTGCACATACGTAATTTTTAACATATCACACAGTTGTACGATCTTTGGCACTCAGTTTATGCTTAGACGATAAGTTAAAACGAATACTTGAAGCTACTTGCGATTTTTACAGCGATGTATGCGTATTTACGTACTAAGAAACTTTATTGAATCTGAAATCCATCAAAATCCACAATTGCACAAATATTAATCATTGCTATTGAAAAGCGTTAGCTGTTCTTGGAAAAATAATTATAAACTGGAGGCCACGAAGAACTGGACTATATAACACCATACACTTACTAATCAGTAAAGTTAAAATTTATCTTTTGCGTTCCATAGTTACTCACAAAAGATAAGACTAAGTAAAGAATGTACATACTCAGAAAACATGTGTTTGTGATAATGCGCGAAATAAAATTGTGTGTTGTAATACAAGATTTTAACGAAAGGATATACTTAAATGTGCGTGTGATTTTTTTTACTCTACCACGTTTATGCGCTGAATGCAATTCAATTCTACGACTAAACTTGAGCAAGAAAAAAAAATATAACCAAATATAATTTATAAGAGAAACGTATTTTGACTCTTTAAAACGAGAACTTTAAAGTATACTGAATTCTCTTGATTCTGCAGTTTTATTTTTTCTAAAATTACATCAACAAATTGAATTATTTTATTTGTGTGCACACACAAGTCTTTGCCTCTGTTGAAAGGAAACTAGAATCTTTGACAAGTATCAGATTTTTAAAAATTGATTCAGAGAAGAACCTTTTTTTCATGGGATTTAACTCAATCTGCTCCATAATTTTACCCTTAAGAGTAATAGAGCATATTATAGTTTTAAGGAAAATGAATAACCATTATGCAAATTTGAAGCCAAAAGTTCCAAGCATGTCTATGCGCCTATCTACGTTTAGAGATTGACCAACGCAC
Source organism: Meta bourneti (assembly GCA_933210815.1). NCBI lineage: Eukaryota > Metazoa > Arthropoda > Arachnida > Araneae > Tetragnathidae > Meta > Meta bourneti. The sequence goes on along the minus strand of OW119930.1, from coordinate 67,679,285 downwards.
AGACGTTGACATTAGGGACCTAGCCGTAAACGGATCGTATTATACCGGTGTCTTGGACGTGATCAGGTGCTATTGGTGTGGCGAAGGGCTTGAAAATTGGTAAAAAGATGTAGTGAGACACAAACACAAAGTTTTATCCAAAATGTTTGGTAGCCCATAGATGAAATCAACAATACCAATGGTTTTATAAAAAAAAAACGATGTATAGCTTTACCCCTTAGACAACGACAAGGACGAACGACTTTGTAAAATTTGCAAGGAATCGGAAAATGAATGCTACTTTACAGCCTTGCGGTCATCTGGTGACATGCATGAGATGTACGAAGAGTCTTTCAACGTGTCCTATGTATCGAACCAATATTTTACATAAAATTAAAACGTACATTTGTTACTAAACTCTATTTATTAGTACATGTAGTAGATGCAATTTCAAGTGATATACTGAACATGGCGAGGAAGAAAATCCAATTGTAAAAGGGTGGTATTGAGTTGGTTATATTTTTTTTTCTTGCTCAAGTTTAGTCGTAGAATTGAATTGCATTCAGCGCATAAACGTGGTAGAGTAAAAAAAATCACACGCACATTTAAGTATATCCTTTCGTTAAAATCTTGTATTACAACACACAATTTTATTTCGCGCATTATCACAAACACATGTTTTCTGAGTATGTACATTCTTTACTTAGTCTTATCTTTTGTGAGTAACTATGGAACGCAAAAGATAAATTTTAACTTTACTGATTAGTAAGTGTATGGTGTTATATAGTCCAGTTCTTCGTGGCCTCCAGTTTATAATTATTTTTCCAAGAACAGCTAACGCTTTTCAATAGCAATGATTAATATTTGTGCAATTGTGGATTTTGATGGATTTCAGATTCAATAAAGTTTCTTAGTACGTAAATACACATACATCGCTGTAAAAATCGCAAGTAGCTTCAAGTATTCGTTTTAACTTATCGTCTAAGCATAAACTGAGTGCCAAAGATCGTACAACTGTGTGATATGTTAAAAATTACGTATGTGCACTTCATTTCTGTCCCATGACATAGCAAATTGTGCTCCCTTAGAAAATCTAGACTCTAAGCTTTTAGAATATTACGAGCAGACCAAGAGGGTCACTCAGTACCTAATTGCTTACAAAGGTGGTTGTGTGGAAAAGAAACGCTTAGATGCATTACTTCCGAATATCAACTTAGAACAATATGGGTTTCCCAAATTCGATGCATTTTGTGCTCTAAGTAGCAACAAAGATATCCAAAAACTATAATGTGGTCATCACAAAAATAATTTGCATTGCCCCATAGCTGAGGTGATGGCATTGAATAATTGGCTTGTCGGAAATAAGTCTCTTAAAAAAATGTAAGTATGTAAAAATAAGTTCTTTTTTACTACAATGTATTATTTTTGTAAAAATATTAATCATAATATTTTTACTATTAAAAAGTGTTCTAATTTACTTTGTTTCCATGTGGCTTCCTTCAATCTGTTTAAGAATTGTCTGCTGGATTTGCAGAGATTGTTTTAAGAATACATAGAATTCAGATTTAATCCATTATTTCAATAATTTTTGTTCATTTTTAAAATTCACATTAATACTTAAAATTTTCAGTTATTATTTAATTTTACTCATGGGTAAAACTATCAGCGGTGTGAGTAAATATTTAGATTATGCATTAAATATCAAGAAAAGGGCAAAAGTTAATTTGCTTAGCAGCACAGATGTGCACACATTATTTTCAAAAACAGAAAACCCACTTACTATCCATTTAATATAGCAATGTAGAACACTTAAAATTAAGAAAACAGTACAAAGTATCTTGTAAAATACTTCATAGCTTCGTACAGTATTGGTATTTTGCTGTGCAATGTAAATTGTATGATGTGCATAAGGATTTCAAATAAATAAAATTTCATATTTAGTAAAATGTGTGGTTTGCAAAAGCATTAAAGAAAAAGAACTTTTAATTTAGATCTTCAAGGACAAATGGTTTTTAATTCTATATTTCTCTACTTCAAATGTGCAAGGAAACATGGTATGGGTCTTGTAAAGTTTCAAATTAATGCATAAAATTCTTTTTACTCTTACAGGTTTTTATAATAATTTTTTTACTATGCATAAAACGCACTTTAAGAACCAAACTTTTAAAAATGTCTCAATTGTAAAATTAAAAATAAAAAGCAAATTGCATTTAAATGTTTGTAATAATATTTAAAGTATATATTTCAATTGTTAAACGTTTTCTAAAAATCTTCAATGTTATAATACGTGCAATAGTATTTGATATATAATTAATTTTTGTGTAAAAAACATCTAACTTTTAAAATATAAAATCCTTATATCAAAGAAAATTTTGTTAAAAACAATTTGTAAATCTTTATAATATAAATAAAATCACTAAAATGAATGAAAATGTATTTAAAGTAAACAATAATATGCAAGGAAAGATTAATTAAAAATAATATTTAATTTAGATTTTACAGGATAAAGGGTTTTAATACTATTTTTCACTACTTCAAATGTGTAAGGAAACATGTTCATAATATGGGTCTTGTAAAGTTTCAAAAATTTTACGCTCACTTAAGTGTATAATATTAAAAAATTCTGTAATAAAATATGTGCTATAGCATCTAATGTATAATTAATTTTTGAGTAAAACATAAATCTTAAAATCAAGGAAAATTTCATTTCAGATCTTGTATTTTAAAAGAAAATTTATAAGACCATGGGTAATAAAAATCAAATAATCCAAAATACAGTGTATGTGGTAAGACAAGCAAAAGTTTATTTAAAATAGAAAGGTGTAAGCATTAAAAAGATTTCCAATATTCCCTTATGGATCTCCATTTAAGTGTTTGTCATAATATGTAATGCATATGTTTCAATTGTAAAATGTTTTCTAAAATCTTCAACATTAAAAATATGTGTAATAGTATTTAATATATAATTAACTTTTAAAATATAAAATCCTTATATTTCATCCAAAAACAGGTTTGTAAATCTATATAATATAAATTAAATCACTAAAATTTATGAAGATTTATTCAAAGTAAAAAAATAATATGCAAGGAAAGAGAATTTAAAAAATAACATTTAATTTAGATTTATAGGATAAATGGTTTTTATACTAAAACTTCTTCAAATGTACAAGAAAACGTATTCATAGTATGGGTCTTATAAAGTTTCAAAAATTTTACTCTTACTTAAGTGTATATTAATTAAAACAAAATTTCTGTTAAAAAATAGGTCTTATAGCATCTAATGTATAATTAATTTTTGAGTAAAAACATCTAACTTAAAAAAAACCATAAATCTTTATAGCATAGAAAAATTTCATTTCAGATCTTGCATTTTAAGACAATTTATAAAACTATGTAATAAAAAACAAACAATCCAAAATACAGTATATGTGTTCCAGTTCGGGGGCACATAAGTGGATTATTGCTTATTTACGCTAGAATTTTACGAAACTTGTGAAACCAAAATTGGTTTGTTGGATACTTCATTCCAAGCAAACTTCCATTTTCCAGAACAATTTTTAAACAATTGTAGTTAGAAAACACAAATTGTCTTTTCTGCCCAAATGAAACAGACGCTATGGGTGCATAAAGTTCCAAGTCCTTCTCGTTGTTTTTATGGGCAACTATGCAGTCCTTACCATCTTTATAACGGTTCACCAACTCAAAATTAAATCTTGCACCAATTATTCGCTCCATTTCTCCCTTTATTTCCAATACTTAAGGAGATCAAGGCTTGGCTGCAATAGAAGACCCACTAAAAGTATAGCTTATTCCTTCGTCTTCGTATGCTACAAGTTGACAAGGCACAGTATATTTTTGACCTAAAATTTCTAAATTTCGTCTTTTTTTAATACGTTAATTCGTTTTCCAATCGACGGAAGTATGCCCAGTCTTCACGATCTGTAAACAATTTACCATACTCATAACATAAAGAATTGTGAGTAGACTTTTTCAAGTTCAGACTTGCTCGATGGACATAATCGTGACGTCACATCGAAATCTCAGAAGGAAAAAAAATCCAAGTCCCAAACGTAAACACACTGACGTCACCGGTCATGAATAAAGTAAAAACATTAAGAAATCAATTCGTTCCTTAGATTAATTACTTTTAAAATCACCAGATGGCGCCATAAGTCATTTTGAAAAAGCATTTATTAAAACCCCTATGCAATTATTCAAACCATTTTCTAAAAATAACCCATTCCTAATACTAAGAAAAAATACAAGTCCAAAAGAGAAAAAAAAATCCAACACTACATTAATTCACCGCCCATAGTTAACTCTCTTACAGCCTAACGGATAGCGCACTTGACTTCGGATCCTATGGTCCTCGGTTCGAATCCACGAAATTGCTTTTTAATTAAAAATAATAGGGTTTCGAATATCTCCACCAGATGGCACTACGCGAGTGATTCATCACCATGGCAACGAAACGACGCCATCTTGAAACAACTCAACGCCTGCACGATGACAAAAAAAAAAATTCCAAGTCCAAAATGTAAACAAACAATACGTCACGTCATTCAGACACGCCCACTTCCGGTCACGTGGTATGACGTCACCTGGCCCGCCCACTTCCGGTCACGTGATATGACATCACTTGGCCCCGCCCACTTCCGGTCACGTGGTATGACGTCACTTCCGCCGCATATACACCACTGCATACTACTCACCACGATAGCCCGTTGTGTTGCTCCAGTGTGACGTTAATTGAAAATACCAATACCGAGGACACCACGTAACGTTGAAACACGGTGAGATAGCGAGATCAGCTATCTTTCCCCTTTGTGAACTGGACGAAATGGTGAAATGTCCTAATTCCTGACTATAGAATTGCAAATAGTAATTTTAAGCCGTATTTTTTCACTTCAGAACTCTATTGGGCTGCTCTTCGATTGATGTCTAATAGACCGGTATGGTATCTTTAATTAACGTCGTACTGAAGCAACACAACGGGCTAGTGGCGAGGCACCGGGTTGGTTGGTTTCGGGAGGTTTATGGCGCAAGGGCCATATTTGGCCATGCAAGCTACAAGATATAACACCAAGTAGACACACACAATGAAAGCTTTACTGATACAGAAGCGAGAAATACACCCAGAGAGGAATGCACCTGGCAGGAATTGAACTTGCGCAGCATACAACTCGAAGATTGCTTGCACAGTGGATATACCCACTGAGTTCACGGATCAAACACGAAAGGAAAGATCCGAGGACAAGTAATTTTGAAACGGAGGTTGGACACTACGTAATTTTGAATCAGACTAACGTACGATAAAAAAAACTGTTTTCACGGTAGGTATTCTAATTAATGTCGCACTGGAGTATTATAACGGGCTATAAGCGACGGTCCGGAATCAAACCCGAGAATGTTTTTCACGGATTTCTAGTGTTGGTAATGGTAATTAACCCCGTGCTGGGGCAACTCAACGAACTGTTGGCGACAGTCCGGGATCAATCACGAAAGGAAAGCTCCAACACCACGTAATTTTGAACCACGATCAGATGACGAGGTCTACACATGAGCTGGCACCCCATTTTCCAAACTTCCACTCCACGCCAAAGTGAGGACATTTGAGGCCGAGATTTCGAGTGCACCGACGGAGCTAGTTCCGAACTCGAAACCCTCCGATTGATAATCCTCTTCCAACCTGGCTACTGCGATCCTCTAGTATTGAAGTGGTCATGCTTCCAATCTACAGTTGAGGTATCCGACTACGTTTGGAGTCTTTAAATGTTCGAATTATACTATTGTTTTCGGTTTATGGTAAAACTTAATAAAAACACATTATAAAACAAAAAATTACTAAAAATGATTACAATTTATTAATAAATTGTATAAAACTGGAAAATTTAGGTAAAGAAATGACGTTAACGAAAAACATACGAGTACATTTCTTTAAATTTTGCAGTCTCCTATATATAAGCCAGGTCTTGATCTAAAGATATGCAATATAACTTTCTACTTAGAATATATTGGGAATAATGTAGAACGTAAGTTTTGATCAGTACCCCAAATTTCATTCAATATTGTACGATTTTAGTTATCGCGTTTCTTTTGCAAAAACTTTGCCCCAACACAGGAAAATGCATTTAAAGATTCGAAAACGAATTAAAAAACAGCTATCAAGATCTATTAAAATCTGTCTCCGTATGTATTTACCGTAGACGAAATAGAAAGTTTTGAGGATTGAATTCGATGTTTGGGTTTTATGGCGAAAGGTCCAAAAGTGTACAAGCTGCACCAAGAACATGACAGAAGTCCAATAAAAGCGTAAACATTTAAAAATTAAGCCCAAGACAAAGATAAAATTTAAATTTAAAACATGCAAAATGTGAAGATGACAATAAAAATACTTAAATAGTCAGATAATAAAAACAAGATCATCTGAGGCATAACTAATGCGACTGAAGAATTTTACATCTACAAAATACAAAAAAATTTTGAGTGAAATTTAAACAGCCAAAGATGGGCAATCCAGAAGTTCTACACCCACCACTAGGACGTTTTTTTAATTATCTTCTTGCGATATCATATCTTCCAATTTCCTGCAGACCAAGACATACAGGATGGCAAAAATCAAAGCCTCCCCATTCTCAACATGGTTACGGTAGCCTTGACAATTCCAAAATATTATTTTAACCATTATATTATTTCAGATTTTTTAAGTTTGTATCTATTTTTTATTTGTCCAGTTCCATTTTCTCACCAGACGAGTCAGATGAAGAATAGGTCTCCCAATATTTCATCTATTCTATTAGATTTTATAGCACCCAATTTCATTTGTGATTTTGTTTTAGAAGTATGTTTAAGATTAGGACCAGATGGTTTGGGAATGTTTTTGAATTTTTAATGGTTGCATTTTTTTCTTTGACGATTGTTTTGTGCAATTGTATTTTCGATTTCATCATTGGTAATGGCATCAGTTTGGATAGCAGCGGATTCAATCGTTTTAATTAGATGCGTATGAAATTTTTGTTCTTGGTATGACTTTCTATTTTTGTTTCGAGGTATGAAATCTTGTTTTATCTTTATGCTTTGGATTTCTTTTTCTTTTTTCCATTGAGGAAAAGACCTGAAGTAGGATGATTTCCCTTGCAATTGAAGCATACAGGTTCATCAGTGCAGTTTTCGCCATGTTTGGGTTTTGAGCATCTGGCAAATTGCAGGTGATCGATCATGAAACCTGGAAATGTCCAAACCTGACACTTAAAGCATCTTTGGGGGCTTGGAATGAAAGGTCTAACGCTGCAATTTAAGTATCCTGCTTTAATGGATGTCGGCATGCCTGGTGTGTTTAATGTTAACATTACATGTTTTGTGTTAATACTTTTACCAACTCGTCTGATGCAGATGCATTTGACTGAACATGCTGAGATTTCAATTCTTCTATAAACTCTTGTTCAGATATATTAAAAAGATCAGATTCAGAAATAACTCCACAACTAGAATTTAGAGTTCTGTGCGCAGTTACGTTAACTTTTAGTTTACCAATTTGGTTTAATTTCATTAGTTGCTCAGATTGATATGCAGTTTCTATGAAGATCACCATACCGCAATTTCTTTATTGCTTTTGGTTCGCCAGCAGCAGACTGAATATATTTTCGTACAGTAAATGTTGCAAGTTTCCCTTCAGGGTTATTGATTAAAAATTTAGGTATTGAGAAATTAACATTTTTAAAGGGATTTAGGCCTCTTCTAGGGTACAAAGAAATTTTTGGAACCAGATTAAATATTTAACTTCTTCATGGTGAACCCATACCCACCACGGAGTCCAACAAGGGGAAGTGGTTGCTGGCTCTGGAACATTCAAGCCTCAGCACACACTTCAAGATACCACCATGATATAGTGCTACATACAGTATCGGGATAGGAAAGTTGAAGTCTAAACATTAATATTAAAAATGAAGCATAAAATTCTTAGTCAAAAATAGACTTTTCAACGTGATCGATTGGGTTGTTTTATTTCGCAAGGGTCATATTTTTGCCAAGATGGGCTAAACACCGCCAAATAAATGGACATACACGCAATGAAAGTTTTATTGATACAGAAGAGAGAAATGCACTCAGAGAGGAATCGAACCTTAGTCACCTATAGCTCGCACACACAATTTGAGCTGGTTGTGTTTTATGGCGCAAGGGCCATAGTTAGGCATATCGCGGCAGTCACAAGACAGACAGTACCAAGTAATGGACATATGCACAAGGAAAATTTTACTGACACAAAAGAAATACACCCAGGGAGGAATCTCACCCGACAGGAATTGAACCTGCGCCGCCAACTCAGGTTGCTAGCGCAGTGGGCATACACACCGAGCCCCGAACAATGGTCAGATGACGAGGTCAGAACGAACTGGCACCCCTCTCTAAACTTGCACACCATACCAACTTGAGGACATTTAGGGCCACGACTGATTTAACATGCAACAGTCCTCGACGTACACGATCTTTAGTTGAATCGAGTTTCGAACTCTCAACACTCTTCTGGCTCTTATAACCGGGCAATCACGGTCCACCACACACAACTTGGGAGAAATTTAGGATTTATTTTCAATTATACCACATAGGGTTAAAAATAACGTTATTCCATTGAGATTGTAAGTTTGCAACATTTTTATATGGAGTAAGACCACTAGTCCATTGTTCTACACAAAAATTAAATGTATGCAACTGTTTAAGAAAGCACTCTTTAAACTAGTACATGACGTATTTCAAAGAGAAATTTTATTAAAATTGGACAATACTTCTGGGTTACAAAACACAAATAGAATTGAACAGTTGTAAACACATGTTCAAGTCGTATACAATGATTAAAACACATCTTGTACTCACCATACACAATTAGATGTTAATATCTTAAAAATGATAGGTTGGATGCGTATTTATGGCGCAAGGCTCATATTTGACCATGTGCGCCAAACACAAGAGAACCTTAAAAGTGAATTCATGACAAGAGTTTTGGTCACGAGCAGATCTAGAATTACAAATCTTTTTGGACATTACAAAAGTATAACATTAAAAGACGAACACGCAATGCATTCATCATTCAAGATATTTAGTCTTTAATATCATTCACTATATCAATATAAAATGTTTTTGTAGCCTGGTTGGAAATTAAGTAAATCTATACTACCATGGTAATAAAGGCAGTACCTCCAAGTTTGGTTGGCTGAGTTCTAGGGCCTAACGTACTAGAACAAGGCCTTGCTTGGTCTTGGCCATGCTACCTAAAAGTTTGGTTTTAGGGTAAACAGTTGTTGGAATGTTGTGTATAGAAACACTTGATGCACCTCATAACACTGGAAAACAGCACTGAGTAAACATTTGGTTGAGGAGTCATTGTTATCTAGTGTTAAGTATTATACTCATACGCAGCACATAACAATAAACTAGAGGGCTAAACATGGTGCTGCATTTGTGGCTACCACGGCAGTACAATTCATTAGATCTTCCAATCCGTGAAATCTCGTGACCACTAGTCTTCCGTCTGGTCGTCCTTTGCTCCTTTAGATAGGCCTTCCTCATCGCTTTTGCTACTCATTGACATTTGGAACATTAAGTCACGATCACTCAAAGGAGGAGATTGTTCTGGTGAAGACGGACTATCAACAAAAACACGACCTCTGATTGCCCGCAGCGTGGAATGGTGTGGTGGTGGCGAGACTTCAGCTTCATTAGATGTGACCAGCGGGATGTCTGTGTATCGAGGCGGTGGAGATACATAATTTCTAAATCTGGGAGGCTCGATAAATCGTTGCAGAAAATTGTTATTTTCATTACTACTTTCTGAGTCCGATAGCTGAGTAAAAATATTCAACATGCGATTTGCATAACTACTTTCCAATTCCGTTTGATTGGTGTAATACGAGTTCCCGTCATGATAGGGTGAGTCGTGCCGTCTTTCGCATTGGTCTGATGGTAGGTCTGCTTGGCTTATTACTTGGTCTAATGGTACGTCTGCTGGGCTTATTACTTGGTCTAATGGTACGTCTGCTGGGCTTATTGCTTGGTCTAATGGTACGTCTGCTGGGCTTATTGCTTGGTCTAATGGTACGTCTGCTGGGCTTATTGCTTGGTCTAATGGTACGTCTGCTGGGCTTATTGCTTGGTCTAATGGTACGTCTGCTGGGCTTATTGCTTGGTCTGATGGTACGTCTGCTGGGCTTACTGCTTGGTCTGATGGTACGTCTGCTGGGCTTACTGCTTGGTCTGATGGTACGTCTGCTGGGCTTACTGCTTGGTCTGATGGTTGTTCTGCTGGGCTTACTGCTTGGTATACTCGGCTTACTGCTTGGTATACTCGGCTTACTGCTCGACTAATTGGTTGGTATACTTGGCTTACTGCTTGGTATACTCGGCTTACTGCTCCACTAATTGGTTGGTATCCTCGGTCTATTGCGTGGTCCGATGGCAGGTATGCTTCGCTTAAGGCGTGGTCCGATGGCAGGTACGCTTCGCTTAAGGCGTGGTCCGATGGCAGGTACGCTTCGCTTAAGGCGTGGTCCGATGGCAGGTACGCTTCGCTTAAGGCGTGGTTCGATGGCAGGTACGCTTCGCTTACTGCTTGGTCCGATGGCAGGTACGCTTCGCTTACTGCTTGGTCCGATGGCACGTACGCTTCGCTTACTGCTTGGTCCGATGGCACGTACGCTTCGCTTACTGCTTGGTCCGATGGCACGTACGCTTCGCTTACTGCTTGGTCCGATGGCACGTACGCTTCGCTTACTGCTTGGTCCGATGGCACGTACGCTTCGCTTACTGCTTGGTCCGATGGCACGTACGCTTCGCTTACTGCTTGGTCCGATGGCACGTACGCTTCGCTTACTGCTTGGTCCGATGGCACGTACGCTTCGCTTACTGCTTGGTCCGATGGCACGTACGCTTCGCTTACTGCTTGGTCCGATGGCACGTACGCTTCGCTTACTGCTTGGTCCGATGGCACGTATGCTTCGCTTACTGCTTGGTCCGATGGCAGGTCTGATGGTTGATCTGCTCGGCTTATTGGCGGATACCCTCGGCTTATTGGCGGATACCCTCGGCTTATTGGCGGATACCCTCGGCTTATTGGCGGATACCCTCGGCTTGATTGACGTGCTCTTTGCTCTAAACAAGGTATTGCTTGTGGCTCTGTTCGGCGTATTCCTTGACTTACTACTTGGTCCACCGTCTGGTGCGCTTGATCATCTGGGTCTGTTTGGTGTACTGCTTCATAGGTACGTCCCCGTTTATACCTGATAAAACACTGAAGCATAACCCGTTTTAATTCACACCACATAAATTAGCATATCGCATCTACACAACAAAGGTATCATAGCTCAAAATATAAGTTTTAAAAGGAAATTTTGAATTGTTGCTCTAAGGTTATTTTTCTGCTTTTAATTACGTAATTTCTGAGGATCCCTTCATAGGAGTCATCGGGACATGGTACCTGGGCTCAGCCTAAAAATATCAATATTTGAAATTCTTGACTATAATACCACTTGTGGCACCATTCCTCCAGATTTGCATCCTATGGGGCTACTAAAAATTGACTTTTAAGTCAATTTTTAGTACCCCCATAGGATGCAAATCTGGAGTTGAGACACTTTCTAGTAGTGCGAAATGCTATAAAGTAGGTATGTAAGAAGTTTTTAAGAAATAGCTTGGAATCGTACAAATATAAAAAAATCGAACGCATACTTAAAAAAGAAATCATAATAAACTTTGTTCCTTTCCCTGGACATTATTTCTTAAAAAAATTCAGATATTCTAATATCTACTTTTATACTAAATATAGAAGCTTTAAAAATTTGCGTTTCAAAAAATGTTTGTTCAACCGTTATTGCGAATTCCTTAATGAAGAATTAGAAAAATTAGCCTGTCGAGGCCATCGTGAAGAGTTGGTTGTTTTCGGGGTTTTATGACGCAAGGGTTATATTTGGTCAAGCTGCTCCAAACACAGGACAACACAATGGCGGAGGAAGAAAAAAACAAAAAAGAAGTGTAGGAAGAGGGTGTTTCGTTGATGGGAAACCCTGAGCATAAGCTCTATCTCTGGTTGAGGAACGTTTCCTAACTGGAATACTCGAGTTTGCTGAATCTTGAAGTGGTGGAGCAGTCTTGAAGTAATGGCCATCAGGAGTGTAGGTGGAGTCACGAAACGAACAACTTAACTATCGTGCCAGGGATGTAGGATGTAGACAGATAAGGGTGGGGGAAAAGTTAGCACGAAGAAAGAAAGCTTAACAGATAAATCATTGGCGCAGTTACGCAGTGGTTGGTTGATTTGAGTTATATGGCGCAAGATTCAGAAAAGGATAAGCTGCGCCAAACACAAGATAATAAAACGGGAAAATAGAATAATCAGATCAACATTAAAAAATTTAAACATGTAGGCAAAATTTTAATTGAGAAATATGTAAAAACCTTATTTTTAAAAAACGATTACTAAGATGTGGTGTCCCCATCTTAGATAAAAATTTATGAAATTCAATTTAAAATCTTATCGATTATAGATGCGTTAAAAATCTTAAATGAAGGAAGGTAAAAAGGGATGGATGAGGTGGGTGACCCAACAAATCTGATAAAATTGGTGATGAGGTACTAAAATATCGACGATAAAGATGTTTAAAATGTGAAGTTAAAATACGGCGTATGGTTAATGGTTGTTGAAAATGATGGCACGATGGAACGGTTTCGTTCATAAACAAACGTCTATGCGTGAATCTGGAATGGCCAATGCGAAGACGTAATAAGCCGTCTAGATAGTACTGACGGCAGGAGTGAAATGGATGGAAATATATTAAACAATTTCTTACTTGTTTGTTTGTTCACTCGTCTTCGCGCCATTTGTTCCACACGATGTCCCGAATAAAATGACGGATATCGTCATATGGAACAAGAATGTTTTAAAGTTCGTGGCATTATTTGCCTCGACATCAGCCAATTCATTACCAATAATTCCGACGTGTCCCGGTATCCAACAAAATGCGATACGGAAAACATGTCGGGTGAGCTTGTTATTAAGTTTAAAAATTTCAAAAGCCAAAGGGTGTTTTAAAAAATCGGACATCGAACACTCCAAAACACTTTTGGAATCTGTAAAGAATAAATTTGTCAATCCCAACGTTTGAAATATACCTTAAAGCTTTCTACAAAGCTAAAAAATCAGATGTATAAACAGAAATAATTTATGGTAATGAAAAGCTGAAAATGTCATTGCCGCAAAGGCGCAGCCGACATGATAGGACGATTTTGATCCATCAGTGTATAGGGCTGTGTGATCTCTACAATTATGAAGATGAGAAATAAAAAGTTGGCGATAAATAATGGGATTGGTACTTGATCTTTCGTAGTCAGAAAAAATGTGAATAAAAGTTTAGAGGTCGCCAGGGCGAAATAGGAGAGTGTGGCCGTTTGGCCATCTCTATATAATAAACAGATGTGGTATCTATGACATTCCTCATGCGTAACCCGAAAAATGGGATACAGGGTCGATTTCTGAACAGCCGATTATATGAATTGCCCAGGAGTGAATTTTGCAGTGGATAATTTGGGTCTCAAGAGACGGTAATATAGCAGTAGCGACAACGAAAGACATGTCGAAGTCAAAGGTTCATGGTTAACCACATAGAGGTTTTTGACGGGTGAAGTGCGAAAAGCTCCGGAACAGATCCTCTGCGGTGTGATGCACAGTATCGAGCCTTCGTAAGACTAACGGGCGGAGCCATTAGCTGCAGTCAGTCTAGTCTGGATAGATATTAAGCATGGAGGATCGTTCCGCTCTCCAAGATGTATTGGAAAGTAGTACTTTCAAAAGATTGAGCTTTTCTCGCAAGACATCCGCAGCTGAGCGACGTGGGGTAGGAAGGTAAGTTTTTGGTCGAAAACGATACCGAGAAACCTTACACTGTCCACCACTGCAATCCTGTTACCATCCAGAAAGATTTCTGGGTCAGGATTCAGGTTCCGACGTAGGCAGAAATGAACGCAAGATGTCTTTTGAATTGAAAAACCGAAATCGTTTTGAACACTCCACCCGTTAAGCGAGAGACAGCTGTCTGAAGTTGTCGCTCGATATATCGCATGTCGTCACCCTGGGCAGTGAATGTTCAAGTCATTCACATACAAATTACCCTGGACAGTTGGAGCCAATTGGTTAGAATGCCATTTATTTTAAAGGAAAAAAGGGTTACGCTGAAGACGCTTCCCTGAGGATATAAGTATCCGAAAGGGTAGAGCCTATACGTACTTGAAATTGTCTGGCAAGAAAATTCCGTATGAAATTCGGTTGGTATCCTCGAAACCCAAGGGAATGTAAATCACGGAGCATACCGTACCGCCAAGTACGATCGTACGCCTTTTACATAACAAAAAGATGGAAACAAGATGGTTTCGGAGTAGGAAAGCACGGCGTACTTGAGTTTCAAGGGATAAGATGTTATCTACCGTAGAGTGAGCAACCCTGAAACCGCTTTGATATGGTGACAGCCTGAGTCGTTTCTAAGATGTAAGTCAGACGAGAGTTCATCTTTTCACAAAAAGCTTGCATATGCAGCTGGTAAGTGCGATAGGCCTATAGGTGGGATCTTTTCCAGGTTTGGAGAAATGTATAGCTATAGCATTGCGCCAAGCCAAAGGGAAAGTATGTTCCTCCCATGTTCGATTTGGCAGACGTAACAGGTTATGAAGGGAGTCAGTATGCAGATGGTGGAGCATTATAACTGATGCCATCAGGACCAGGTGCTGTCATCCTGAAGGCATCGTTTCAACTCTTTCTGTAAATCGGCAGTTATAGGCGAGTTCGGTGGGAGAATGAAAATTAGGATAATGGGATTCAGCGCGATGTTTTGCGCGTTGGAATATGTCTGGGCTATTGTAGTAGAGGAAGCTGCAGAGAGAAAGCTCGAGCAATAGCATTGGCTATCTCGTCAGCTTCAGAGACATATCGGCCATTCTTTTCCACGAACGAGATCTTATGTTCGGTATACAATCCCATCGCTTTTCAAACTCGGTCCCATAACAGTTTCGAGGGAGTGGCCAGATGTAATGCCTGAAACATACTTAATCCACGATTCCCTTTGACTGCGACATCCCACTCGGTGGGCGTTAGCTTTCACACGCTTGATGGCCAGAAGATTTTTCAGTTGTGTGGTATCGGTGGAAAATACCCACGCCTTCCTATGGATCTTAATGTCTGCAGTGCATTCTGGAGTTCACCAAGGTTTATTATGTTTATGAAAAGAGGGAACTTTCTTGGGATCGCCGTATTAGCAGCTTTGATCATAACATCAGTGACTGCTTCGACTACCTCGTCAATGCTGCTTTCACCATCTGCTGACATGACCTGAGATGTAAAAACAGGCCAGTCGGTTGCCTCAGATATATTGTGACGGGTGGCTAATAGGATCACTTCCACCAATATGAGTAACGAATATTGGGAAATGATCGGTGTTGCGTAGGTCTCTACCGACAAAAAGTGAGAAAAGGTAAGATGGAAGGTGAGCAAATGGCAAGGTCTAGAGCATGGAAGGATCTAGATGGCTCGTGGAAGTAGGTAACCTCACCGTTATTGAGCAGGGACAGTGATCAGCTGTTCGATCTGTCGCCCACGAGAATTAGTACTCCTACTTCCCAAAGGACACTGAGCATTAAAGTCACCGAGTATGATGAAAGGTTAATGTAGTTGAGCCACCAAGTTCTCAAGGTTCTGTTGCTGGATGGGGCATTGGGTGATAAATACAAAGTACTGATGGTAAGCATCCGACGTACGCACATTCGTATAGCGACTGCCTGTAACGGCGTGCTGAGTGATAATATGAGTATGCATCGGAAGTGAAGAGAGCAACACCCATGCTCTCGTTCGTCATTACTGATATTATCACTTCGAATACAAGTATAACGACGGATCTTCGCCTGGTCAGCTGACTTCAGGTATGTCTCCTGAAGTGCGACACAGTCTGGATGGTACTCTGCTATTAGGTTTTTAACGTCATCCAGTTTGCTACGGTAGCCACGACAAAGAGATAAAAACTATTTACTAGGAGTAGGAGCAGTTTTCGGCCGCTGTGGTTTGCTTGGGACATTCATGTCGACATTTATGTTGTCCTCTGAAAGTCCCGAGGCGTGGTGGTGAAGATTTTAGTCCTCAACAATCCGCCGAGGAATTTTGTATTCTTTTGTATGAGGACTTTTTGAGTCTTTTTCATGTATACCGACTCTGATGCTATGTTTGCTTCCGAACGTTGGTCATGCGGATGGTTTCGGTATTTGGGAGGTGCTGGTCTCAAGGGTTTCAGAGGAAGGATCAGAAGTGGAATTGTCAGTATTTTTATTAGATGGGTTTTGTTTTGAAGCTGCAGGCTTTTGTAGTATCGGTAGCACTGAAAAGTTTGGAGTTGGAATGTTGATTCCAAAAGAGGGTTCAGTCCTGAATGGCTATTGCAATTGATGTTTTTGAAGTTACGGAGGCATATGAAATTCCTGCCACTGGTGTTCGGGATTCCACTAGCTTGTGGGCCTCAGGGAAAGGCAGGTTTTGGAGTTTTTTTACCGATTGTACCTCCTCGAATGCCCATTTAGGGCAGGATCGGGAGTAAGCTGGATGATTGCCACTGCAATTAACACAATGGGGATTATCAGTTTCAAGACCCACTTCCACAGCGGACGCATTTCATAGGACTTCGGCAAGACGGTTTTGAATGTCCGAACCCCTGGCAGCTGAAACACCGCTGGAGGTTCGGGATAAATGGACGGACTGGGCAACTAAGGTACCCAGCTTTTATTCTGGAGGGCAGTGTGGAGTTATCAAAAGTTAGAATAAGGTGTGTTTGGTTGGAAGTATATTCCCATCTGGACGATGGATGGTAATCCGACCTACTCCACAAACCTGTTCGTTTCGTAAATTTTCCAAATTTCTTCTGATGTATGTAGTAAATCGGGCTCCGATATAGCTCGGATGAATTTAAAGATCGATGAGCACTGACTGATACATTAAAAGAGCCCAATGTGGTTGAGTTGGTCAGTAATTTAGATTGAGCATCTGAAGAGGCCTCAACCAGGTCTCCAGAACGAAGTTTTAAATGGATTTTACTGTACCCACGAAAGATTCAATGGTTTTGTCAATTAAAAACGGTGAAACTTGAGAAAAAGAAGTGTTTGTGTCATTTATTAATTTGATCATGAAAAACGAGCATTCAAGAAGGTTGGTTGGTATTGAAGGAAGAATTTGGGCAAGTTTGTTGCTCTCCTCCAGGGCAGAAAAGAAGTATTATTCATAGTAATAAAAAATTAAGAATTTGGGCCCTGCAGCACCACCCACCAGAGTACAACATGGGGATGCAGAACCTGCACCGGTGCTAACAGGGCCTATACACTTACGAATCACCCGAGGCAACTACCACCCTTAACGCAATGCCGAGAAAGTGACCGATTGCTTGATCCCTAACCGACGAAGTCCAATCGACCAGCCGATTGATGTACACGGGAAGCAATAGCACGGTTTATCAAGCGGAACTGTCTGCACTTTAAAAAGCGTCAGAATGGGTTCAGTCCAGACCCCTGTACAACGCAGAGAAAGTCACATATTTTCTCGGACACTCTCCTCGTTAGTCTCTAAGGGATCCGAGCAACTCTAATCCCCTTGTTCACAAAGTGAAGTCTCTGTACTGAAAGGTCGTGAGATGTCATGGTATACAAATGCATTGGATCAAAGCTCACGTAGGCTACCGAGGTAACGAGACAAAATGGCTACCGTGGGTGAGGACGTACTGGTCCAGAGATCTAGCCTCACCACTAAAAGTATGTTTATTCAAAAAACAGTGGAGCTATGGAAGAAAAGATGGATGACTTCCACTGAAGGTCGCCATATATTTAAATTCCTGCCAGTTCCTACTCTGTATGCACCTCTATGACCTATTTGTCGTCCAGCTGCTAACAAACCATCGAATAGTCCCAGAATACTTTTTCCGCATGGGATACACGACGTTCAAATTCCTGTCAATGTGAAGTAGGCGATTCTCTTCACTACATACTGGACTGCGGGCTGACGGCGTACCTTAGAGAAGGACTCGATTTCATTAGACCCCAAGACTTCCTTAAACACCCAAACTGTCTCCAAGCATTAAATTGCTTGGGTATATTTGTGTGGAAAACAACTCCCAGCCCACCACCTAGTGTTCGGGGACTGGTTCAGGCATTGAAACTAGGACAAAGCATGTAGGTTCATGTAAGGTCAAAACCGACTGTGTCACCGGAATAGGACATGGATGCCTATGTAGAAATTTCATGTCCTACAAACTGAAGCCGTACCTGGCTCAAGGTAGATTGGTTAATGTAGGGATCAAGCCCTACTCAATCGAAATCTCCGTCAAGGGAATTGGCAAATGGCGATTTTGCTGGAACCGTCAGTGTCGGTGACGTCTTAAATCCTCGATAGTGCTGCTTTGCATTTGAGCATACGCCAGTCCCTGGTCGGCCAACCATGGAAGGTTTTTGCTGGATTCCCTTCCATGTAATGTTTTGCAAGTCCACCCTATGTATGGGTCGAACACGTTGCACGAACACCAAGCAGGTATTGTACTCCGACTGTCCTGGTTGGGTGCAAAAGAAGGTCAAGGCCTATTCTATCCTCCGATCTAAATAAGACGCGAGACGCAATATTACTCTTCAGCCCATGTTGTTGAGTGCCGACGAATGTCTTTAAGATCTCTGGACATGCGAGTTTCGTCCTTGCTCAGAGATAACCTAATGCAACATTCTGGGGACTCTCCCACTACTCCGTAATGGCAATAGTCGGTGCGGAGGGGGCTGGGCCCCCAACTAAGAGGTATACAAGGGACCAATGCACACCTCCCGTTTACTTGAAGCGAGGGCCAAAGCAGTGTATTGGGTCAGTATATCGCCCCTCAACTGCCAGGATCCCCTTTCCAAGGACACGGGACTCCACGCACGGCAAACACGTGGGTGCTATAATCCCAACAGGAGCTGAAAGTAACAGTGACGAAAAGTTTCTCAAGGGGAGCCCTCACCTCCGAAGAGGCAGTCACAACCAGGGAGGAAGAAAAAGCAAAAAGGGGAAGGGAAAAGAATGAAAAAAGTGAAGATCACTCA
The DNA here is from genome assembly GCA_933210815.1 of Meta bourneti. Lineage (NCBI taxonomy): Eukaryota > Metazoa > Arthropoda > Arachnida > Araneae > Tetragnathidae > Meta > Meta bourneti. Next base: position 67,660,178 of record OW119930.1, on the reverse strand, counting down.
GGTACCCCTGGGTTGAGGCCCGTACAAACCTAAAGAAGGTATGCCCCTAAGGACGGAGCTACGCAGTGAAAAATATTGTAGGGTCCTAACATAAGTTAGCGTGATTTAACGGATAAGGATGACTCTTGGCCGCTTACTATTGATTCGACGAGCAAAGTCATATCTGGGGATTTGCTGAATCGCGGTATTGTAAATTGCTTCCATATTGCAGAATAATTTTAGAGAAATTTACTAAGTTCTAACACATTCAGGCCTTTACGAATTTGAAGGTTCCTATAGAACCATAAGGCATTAAGAATTATCCTGAGTGGAATTTCGAAGAGCTTCAAGTTTTTGTATGTGGGTCTTTGCTGCATATACCTAGACATGACTGACATAGTGGACTACTGGTCTAAGCATGGTTTTGCAGATAAGTACTTTCTTGTTGATAGATAGTTTGGAGTTTCCAGCAATTAGGGGTAAAGGATTCTTCTAGCCGCGAGAAATTTATTTCTAAGGGAGGTAATATGTAATTTCCAGGTTAATCGAGAGTCCATCGTGACACTAAGGTAGAGGGGATTTAGGGGTCCATGGAATATTATTTCCATGTAATGTAAGGGGGAGTTTCCTTTTCCTAGTAGAGTACTGCTTCATAATTATCCACATTTATTTCAATTTTCCAAGCAATAAGCCATAACTCATGGGCTTGGAGGTAGTTTGTAAGTGAGAACATAATATTGTAGTAGTCATGATTTCTTGCTAGTATAGCCATGTCGACTGCAAACATGCAGAGCATTGGGGAAAAGATCTGAGGTATGTCGTTCGCATAAATATTGAATAGTTTGGGTCCTAATATGGAGCCCTGTGGTGTGCCTACCTGTATGGCACGTGTGGTAGTTTTTTTTTTGTTTGCTCGAACGACGAAGTGCCTATCGGTTTAGATAAGAAAGTATTAGTTGTGAGTGAGGCAGGAGAGTAATGTGATGAGTTCATGGATTAATCCAAAACCTTTACTATGTCCAGAAAGACTGCTCCTGTGCTTTGCCTTGTGTCAAGGCCATCGAGAATATGCTCCATTGCAGCAGAAGGGTAGGCAGAGGTACAAATGAAAGGGTAGGCAGAGGTACAAATGAAAGGGTAGGCAGAGGTACAAATGAAAGGGTAGGCAGAGGTACAAATGAAAGGGAGGAAAATCACTCGACGTTGTGACGTCTGTACACATCTAAAGATGTATCCCTGAGATGCGCTATAGTGAAGTTAACGGGACCGAGTGCAGCGTCTGTGACGTCACGATGCGAAGTGGTGGGAAGAACCTTAATGCTCGATTCTCACTTTAATAACGTAACGCAAGGAATGCTGATCAACCAGCCAATCAGCGATGAAAAAGCAGTGATTGACAGGGAACGTTGGGGAGGAAATTCACCCCTCGTGGAACAGCAAAAAAAATTATTCCGGCTCAATCACCCCCAGCTGCGCATTTTGGCGCCAGTCATGTGATGCGCTTCAACGAATCAGAACACACCATATTGCGTGGTATTGCACCATTCCGTTTCCCAGTTGAACAACATTTTCAGCGTTTCAATTTCAAATTCAGTGATCCCACATGGATTTGTCGGTTTGTTGTTTTGGGGTTTATGGCGCAAGGGCCATATTTGGTCAATCTGTGCCAATCACAAGACAGACAATGAGGGATGAAGAAAAAGTAAAAGGATTTGTCGGACATTGGCGCCATTTTGATTGAGTTTTTTGAAGGGTATCTTAAACCAGGACGAAAAAAGTTGTAGGCGGGAAAGGATGCAAACACAGTAGAGAATCATGGGATAATATAATCACGCCATCTTTTTCAGATGCGCGGGTGCAATGGTGATTATGTGAAAATGCGTAAGTGTTTCGCCGCAGCGGGAGAAAAACGGGCTTTGGCAGTGGTAATTCGCCTTCAAGCGAAGAGCCCGTGCTAGGAAGGAAATAGGAAAATCTCGATAAGCAAATCCATCAAGGCATGTCTTCCAAGATTTGAACGCCTTTTTTGTTTTTAATTTCGGATTAATTTTGAAACATAAATATTCATTCGTTGCATTTCGTTCCTTTCCATTGTCTTACATTGCAGGTTTAATCTCTAGATATAAATGTGCGAAATTTTAGAATCAGTAGCAGTAATTTCAGTCATTCAGTATTTATGCAGAAATTTAAGATCTTGGTGATCATGCGTATAACTAGTCAGAATCTTTCCTTTTGCAAAATTCAAATTGGAGTAAACGTAGCCAAAAACATAACCGATCTTTCTTATTTATTTAATAATATTCTTTGATGTGATTTGTATACTACTTACTTTTTAGGATAAATTACAGATAAACAAGTAAATCTTTTGATAACTTCACATCTTAATAGCAATTGTAGTTAATATTTACACAAAGAATGAAACAAATCCATTCTTGTAACATGATTTGTGTCCTAATACACGATGCGATCGCCAAAGTTCGCACCTTAGCAGCAGTGCTTATAATGCAACTATTACCAGTTGACATTCACTTGGCGATAAAATTGAAATCAAGTACAGGCCACAGTTTAACAGGTTACTTTGGGTTTTATGGCGCAAGTTCCAGTAGTGGTCAAGTTGCGCCAGATTAAGCTCTACCCAATACAGTTAAAATCCAAAAAAGTCAATATAATAATAAACAGTGCTCTTGTATATTTACAGTATGAATGTAAAGTTAACAATTAAAAATGGATGAAAACTAAGTATAATATGAGAATGAGATGTTTACAACAGAAGGATGTTATTGTTAAAAATGCAGTTTAAAAGAATCACTCATGAAGTCTGAAATATTTCCTCTAAAAGCATTAACCAAGATGGAGTGTCTCCGTCTTAGTTCATTATTGAAACTAATATGAAATGTAATTGAACGAAGATGAGTAATAGCAGTGATTAATAGCAGGAGACCCTGTATATACTATACAGGGTCTCCTCGACTTACGACCATCCGCACTTACGACCACAAAAATAAATAAATAAATAAAAATAGTAAATAAAAATAACTACATTGGAAAGGTCAAAAATATATAATAGAGTACATATGTGTTTTTACATTATGTACAATAATTATACGTACATAGATTGAAGTTGTGGTTTAGGTACAATTTTTATAACCCGTTTGACTGAAAAGTGTTGAAAATATAAATCCGACTTAAGACCAGTTCGACTTATGACCTGTCAGTCGGAACGGTACTCGGTCGTAAGCCGAGGACACCCTATATATAAAACCCGAATATAGTGAAAAGATGAAAAGCGATGAGTGCGGAGGATGACCCAAGACTGATGAAATAGGTAGGGTTTTTATGGCGCAAGGGCCTGATAAAATAGTTGAATTGTTAAAAAATTGGGTACTTTTCCGTTAGCCGGGCGCAAATGTCGCCAATTGTGAACCAAACGCGAGTCAAGTCGCCAAGCGAAGCGAATGACAAAACAGTCAACGAAATAAAAAATCGAAAACGTTCAACTATAAACAAATATTAAGTAAGCAAAACAAGTTCAACTATAAACAAATATTAAATAAATAATAAATAATAACAACTATAAACAAATATTAATTAATAGTAAGCAAAACAAGTTCAAATATTAATAAATAGTATAAACAAATAATAATAATAAATAATAATAACTATAAACAAATATTAATAAATAGTAATGAATTCAGAGAATAGAGCACATGGCCCCAAACGAACATTCCCCTTATGGTTGTAAGAAATTTGGCGGAATTCTACATTATTTGGTGATTTTTCGCTTGCGCCCGGCTAACGGAAAAGTACCAAAAATTGAAGCGGGCTGGGTTAAAACGCTTAAGACGAGGACATGAAGTAAAAGTATGGTAAGAGGTCGTTGGCAACGATGGGTGTCGATGTGTAAGGCAGTTAACTAGGATTTTACTATGAAATAGATCTAAAACATGCTTACTTCCGTGCACCCCACAGAAAGCGCAACAGCAACAAAGAAAGCTCCAAGTGTGGTTAATATGCACAATAGAGATGAAGATGCTTCAGCCGGAGGGTCCAGCGGGGGAGTCGCGGCTTCCAAGAGTTGAATTGCAGATTCCAAGAGAAGAATGGCTACTTCCATGTCGTCAGGACCTATTGGTCTAGTTAAAATATATTTTCTGCAAAATGTCATTTAGCACATTAGCACATATACCTGTACTTTTAGTCTTCAACATTTCAATCATCGGACTTTCATAGTTGGCTTAAAGGAATGAAATAATTATTTCACCCTAAAATCCACCATTTAAAAGAAATATTTTTGGTACAGCTTTGATAAACACTTTTATGGGGCAACGCTTTTGGCGCGATTTTTGTGGCGCCAAGGAAGAATGAGAAAAAAATAATTTTAAGCTTAACTGAAAAGAATTTAGAAAAATTGACGAGATAATTTTAAAAACAGAAAAATCTGCACGACTGATTATTCTTACTACTAAGCAAGGATTTTAATGAAAACATCTTTACTTTTTCCTGAAATATTGTTATAGAAGTTTGTCGATGCTTTTAGTTTTACGTCTAATGGAGCCGGGCTTTTTATTCTAGCAGAATTGAGTTGCTTAGACACGGTAAAATAACAAAGACAACGATTTACAAAAATTTAAGATTCAAATAGTCACTAGGTTGCTATAATCATTATAAAACAAGGTTGCCTTTGCCTGCCACAACTCGCCAAAAATCCGGCCAAAAGCGTTGCCAGAAAGTCTATTTCTTAGCTGTACCTTATTTTTTGTACAAAGCAAAAAGCTGTATCCTCTTAGCCAGGAAGTACCAAAAGGACCAGGGTGATGTCGAATCCGGGCACTAGCGATTTATCGCCAAACATGGTAACCATGGTATTTTGATACTGCTTTGCGGCAACCCTATGCAAAAGGTTTTTTTTACTAAGGAAAGTCCGTTTTTCTTTTTAACGAAATTGCGATAGTATTGCGTTCTGTGATTGGTTAGCGTTTTGAAATTTTGATATTTTTGCGTTCTATTTTGTGCTTGCAACTGATTTTATCAGTTTCTCTGATTTCCGTGCTTGCCTTTGGATTTCCAAAATTTTGATATTTTCAAGTGGCATGTTTTTATTGATTTTAAATTTTTTAATTAGAAATTAAATTAATTATCGTTCGTGACATTATAAATTTATTAGCCGCTCACTTACCCTTGATTAGGTATGGCAAGGGATGGTTTGACTGGACGTATAAATGCGTACTTTTTTGGAAAAAACGTATGATGAACCTTCAGCGAATCCGGAGAGCTTGAAAGTGATTGAATGGTGCCAGAAAGTTGGCTTGATTGCGAAAAGAATGTACCAAAATTCAGATTAGTTTGAATAAATTTAGCATCGTCAATGCTGTATTGATAATCGTTTTAGATCCTACTGTAAACTAAAGATACAGATTATTGAATTTATTGATAAATTTATGTCAACAATAAAGTTAAAAATACTCATTTCTGCGTATTTATTCTGTAACAATAATCGAACTTTTAGCGTTGACTGTTTAGAAAGTTCAATTAGTTTTTCTAAAAATTAATTTATAAACTAGAAATAACAGTACTTGTTTGCATAAATCCTAAGATGTATCTTCGTACACTAGAAAAGTATCGCAGGATGCTTACAAAACAAAGGGAATTACAAAAAATTCAAAAGCAGATGCAAGAACAAAACAGTAAGACGATAACAAGAATGGTAAATGCAAACAAAAAGGATTGGTTGATGCTTAATGACGCAGAGCCACTGAAAGATTTAAAATGAGTGAACATTTATGCCTAAGGGTCACGAAAATTCCAAGTACCGTATAGTATTGCTTTTGTTCACAGCAGACTTAATGACTAAATAACCATATCTATTGATTGAAAGAATCACAGGAAATATTCTATTGGTAAAGAGGGTCAAAACTGGTTATGAGCCATGTGGGGAAACGTTGCAGGTTGCAAAGCGGATGTGTAACTAAGAGGGTTAAAACAATAAATATAGCATTGAAGTTTAAAAACTAGCAATTCCAAAAACTAGATTTAGTTACAAAAGCCAGCATATTTCAAAAACACATGACGTTATTCAATTTAATATTTGATAGGTTCGAGGCATTCGGCTAAAATGTTCGAGTTATAAAGGCATCGTTAGATAGTAGGACCTTCCTCACAAAAAACCCTTAACGTTTCAAAAAACGTTATCAATTGTATGGATAAATAAAATTGATGAATGCAGATTCACCGGCTAGCTTTTGCCTCAACTTCTATCTAGAATTGTAAAAGTTTGAGCATTGATAAAATCCGGTTGAACACTAGAATATATACACAGAAAACTGGATCGAATGTTAAATCTAATTAAGCACTAAAGCCTATGAAGCAAAAGTATATCATCCCGTAGATTTGTAAGCATTTAGCTGCTTTTAAATTTTCTAATGCAGAATTTAGAAAATAGAACGAGGGATTACCCAGTTTGTTTTTATATTTTATCAGAAATCTATAATAAAAGCCGTATAAGAGAAATGGCATTCAGAACTTACAAAATTAGGTTAAAAAAGGAGTCGATAGCGAGATAAAATCGTGGTTCTGATACAATTGTCAAGTCAGACTTATATTACGCCCACGTGCTCTATACAGGCCCGTGATTTCTAAAACAAATTACGCGCATGCTCATTGGTACATTTTAGTGTTCTTACGTTTCTGCCAACCTTAAAAAAATATGAAAAAATGTGATTTTGCAAGTAAGAAAAATTTCCTTTATTAAAGTGCCTAAAAATAATTTTATAGCTTGTAATTTCAATTTACAAGGTTTTTATCCAGTCAGATTAAATGCAAGTAGCAGTAGTGTTCTTGGCGCTACACGTCACTTGACTTGCTTTATCGAATGCGGGGGGGGGAGGGGAATTTCAATTAACGTCACACTGGAGCAACACAATGGGCTATTGGCGACGGTCCGGGATCAATCCCAAAGGGAAAGATCCGAGGACAACACCACGCAATTTTGAACCACGGTCAGATGACGAGGCAACACCTGAGCTGGCACCCCACTCTCCAAACTTCCACACCACGCCAACGTGAATTTATCGAATGCGATCTAGTACCTAACGGAGAAGCGGTAGCCCAGTTGGATAGGTAGGTATTTAATTAACGTCGCACTGGGTCAGACCGTCACCAATAGCCGGTTGTGTGGCTCCAGTGTGACGTTAATTAAATACCTACCGGACGGAAGAGTAGCGAATTAGCAAATGAAGGGTTGCGAGTTGGAAACTCGATCAAGCCATAGACCGTCGTGGTGCAAGTTAAATCTCTCGTGACCTCATTGCAGTGGTGTGGGTGTTTGGAAAGTGGGATGCCAAGGTCAGGTGTTGATCTCATCCGAGTGGTTCAAAATTACGATTCCCTTCGGGATTGATCCCGGATCCTTGCCAATTGTCCATTGTATGGCTTCAGTGTGACGTAAATTCAACAAGCTACTTACCTCATGGAAATACGTGCTTGTTGATTTGTTTTGTGCTGTCTTTTCCCTTGGTTTGCTTGTTTCGTAGAGTGGGGTGTCAGCTCAGGTATTGCCTCGTCATCTGACCGTGATTTGAAATTAAGTGGTTTTGTCTTCAGATTTTTCTCTTTGGGATTGATCCTGGACCGTCGCCAATAGCCCGGTGTGTTGCTTCAGTGCGACGTTAATTAAAAAATATCATACCATACTTGTTTTGCAGACGTAAGATTAATCTTTTCTACACCAGGGTGGACCATTAGATGTTAAATATATGTAGACTGAACAGTGCTATTAAGTAGCTTAAAACAGTTTGGCCAACATGTCCGACTAGTAGTCACGTGACTGCCCTATGAAAAGTTTTCTTGGTTGATGGATTTTGCATTTCATTGCCTCGTTTGGCGATGTAACATCTTATGACAGGGTAGATGTTTTATGCGCATTTCTATATAGGTATAGTCAATCAAATACTCATGCATAGTATATCAAGGTCACTTTGGATTGTGAAACCTCCTAGAACACATCCGAAAAGTTGATCCTCAAAATCAAAATATGAAACGAATTCTTATCACAGAAGTGACTTCACTTATATTCCCTCCCGGGTATATTCCTCCCTTTGTGTCAGTAGCTTTCCTTGCATGTCCATTTACTTGACATTGTTTGGCGGAGCTTAGCGAACTACGGCCCTTGCGCTATGACTCGACCTTTGCTCACGTAACACGATGACCTCTGCACCCACGGTACTATACATCAATTTATAGCTGGTCCGTCTACATTCGTCCTGTGAACTGCAGTGCAATGTCCAAACATTTCATCACCCCAAAACAGTTGGCGCAGCTTGTCCGCTTTTGGACCTTGCGCAATAAAACTCCAAAATCCATTCCCCAAAACAGCACCATTTTGATTGTCCGCTTTAGTCCTCGTTTGATACACTAGGGCTAATTGGACCAGCTTAAGTACGAGATATTCCGAACCTTTATGCCATCCATGCCGAGTGTGGTTTTCGAATCGGAGCCACACCGTCTAGGGTTCAATTTGAATATAATAAACTGCCTTCAACGCCTGACTAGACTACAGGACAAATTAATGGTTTTGAAAAATCAGTGTTTGAAAATTATTCAGACGGAAAATATGTTCTTGTTTTGTGGTCCATCACATTCGTCCGGTGAAGTAACTGAAGTGCAATGTTCAAACATTTCATCACCAACACCATATTGATTTGTCGTGTCATTCTATTTGCAACCAACACGAAAGCTAATTGAAACCGATACTTATCGGCATAAAGTTTCTGAATCGTTATGCTATTCCTGCCGAGAACAGTTTTCGAATAGGTAGGTAGTTGTCGCACTGAGCATCATCTCACCGTTTAGGATTCAATTTGGGTACAATACAGTAAACTGCCTTTAACGGTTGACTAGTATACAAGACAAATTAATGCTTTTTAAAAATCAGTTGCTTCAAAATACTTATACATAAAAAGACAAAACATGCACTAACTTTTTATTTCTACGCTGGGGAAAGTCTGAGTTGTCTGAATCCCGATCAAATCGAGGACCGCGGAAGCCCATTTGGTAGTCGATAATTAGCAGCCGGTGGGTTGCAAATCCAAACTCGATCCATAGATCGCCATGTGGGGACTTAAGTATGCAATGGCCTCAAATGTCCACTTTTGGATAGTGGGGTGCCAGTTCAGGTGTTGATCTCGTCATCTGACCGTAGTTCAAAGTTACGAGGTGTTGTCCTTGGATCTTTCCGGGCGGCGGTAGCCCAGTTGGAAGAGTAACGGATTAGCAACCAAAGGGTTGCGAGTTCGAAATTCGATTCAACGAAAGACTAGTGTACGCGGGGCTGGTGCACGTTTAATCTGTCGTGGATTGATCCTGGACCGTCGCCAATAGTCCGGTGTGTTGCTTCAGTGCGACGTTAATTAAAAAATACCATACCATACTTGTTTTGCAGACGTAAGATTAATCTTTTCTACACCAGGGTGGACCATTAGATGTTAAATATATGTAGACTGAGCAGTCTATTAAGTAGCTTAAAACAGTTTTACCAACATGTCTGACTAGTAGTCACGTGACTACTAGTCAGACATGCAAACGTCCTCGTGTTGGCGTGGACGTTTGGTTGGTTTCGGGGTTTTATGGCGCAAGGGCCATATTTGGCCATGCTGCGCCAGACACAATACAATATCAAGTAACTGACACACACAGTGAAAGCTTTACTGACACAGAAGACAGAAATACACCCAGGGAGGAATACACCTGGCAGGAATCGAACCAGCGCCGCCTACAACTCAAGGTTTGCTAACACCGTGGGCATACCCACTGAGCCACGACGGCCCCGCATGGAAGTTTGGAGTGGGGTTCCAGCTCGGGTGTTGACTCACCTGTCCGGGGTTCAAAATTAGATGTTCCTTGGATCCTGGACAGTAGCCAAAAGCCTGTTGTCGATCCATTGTGACGCTAACTACTTATCTGCCTGCTCGGTTTGCCTACTACGCTAGCAACCTGTGAGTTGTAGGCGGCTTAGTTAAGTTTGGTTCCTCCCTGGGTATTTCTCTTGTCATTAAACTTTCCTTGGGTGCTTGTCTATTTAACGTTGATTGGCGCAAATTGTTCAAATGTGGCCCTTGTCATAAAACCGAACACAACTAATTCTTATACCAATTTGAGGTACATAACTTTTATTACATGCCTAAATTACCAGAAGTAAAAAACAAAAGGGAGAGCAATCTTCTGAATCGCATTAAAATGGAGAACATTTTAAATAAGACAACATTTAAGCTGTTGTTTTTACAACAAAACCGCAATTACAAATTTTAAAAGCATTCCATTCAATGTGACATTTAGTAACTTTAAAGTCAAAATATACCCAAGTAGGTATAAAAAATATTTTTTTATTGAACTTTTTTAGTTTTCTAATATTAGAAACATTTGCAAAATGGTACCCCTCTTTTTTTTCTTTAAAATATTACTCAAATGCTCGTTTCGTGAAACTACCATAAATTAAAAACAATATGGAATAAAAACATTTATTAAAAATTGTTTTCATTTTAGTATGTCACCTTGGCATTTTACTTTTTTATGAAGCAACAGAATGCAGTCTCAGGTTTCAAAAATAAACCGGTATAAAAATGACAAATCCATCTCGCTTATTTTTGCGAGACAGAAATTTCCGCTCTGATGTGTAGGTTTCATCATGCTAAAAACATGAAAAGCCAAATGGCTGGAATAACATTCAATTTCCAACTCCCCTGTTGACTCTTACCAGAAAACGCTAAACTTTTCACATATTCAGATTCTTTGGCACAAAATGCTTTTTACACCGTCTTTTGTGCGAGCATTTCGGCTTTCTCGGTACGGGAGTGGATACCACCGAAGAAAAATTTGCAAGAATCCTCAATAGCTCTTTTCTGGACTTGTGTTCATAATGACCAATGTTGATCATCGATCTTGATTCGCTCATTGAAGCCACGGTCGGCACTGAATTTTTTATCCGTTTTCTGAACTGTTTACGATGTCGGTGTCTGCGCGTGTCCCTATAGTCATCAAAGTTCCGTTTTGGAAAAGGTAGAGCTGGAAATTCTTCTGGTAGATCGAGTGGTAATTTCGATGGATACTGCCCAGTTAGACTCAAATGCTCAATATCCTCGGTTTTATGTGGCGCGAGATCAATTTCGGATTGAGCAACTGGGTTGGGTTCAGTTATTTTACAAGGTATCCGTCCATGATTCTGTCTCCAACCATAGATCGAGGAATTAGTCCCATCGGAAGAACTGGAATAAATGTAAGTGTCCTGACCTGAAAAACTCGAGCATACCTTTCCATTCTGTGTTGAGGTAAAATGGAATGAGGAACCGTCTTCACTAAAATAACTCGGGTGGAATTTCAGCTTGCTATTGTAGGATTCAGTTCTCTGGAGTTTGCTGACTGAAGGGAATCTGTGAAGTTTCCAGTGGGGATTTGTCCTGTTTTTCCCTGGTTTAGCGGGACTGAACGTCGAAATGAGTTTTTCTTGGTCTGGTGTTGGTTTGTTATCAGAAACTCCTGTTACGTGCCGCACATCTCGTGGAGTAAGCGCCAGTCTGAGCATCTTGCGTAGTTTTTCAGCTTCATCAGCTGCCATAGTTGGGTCTGCAACACCGTTGCCCTCTTCTGGGCCGCTTGTGCTTGATTCCAAGTTCCTTATTTCGATGTCACCGACACTCTTAGAGGCGTTCCTCGTTTTTCTCGTTCTGCAAGCAATCACCAGCTGCAAAAATTATTCGAATTATTAGTTTCTTCTACTTTATAATCTGAATTGTTCGGAATGTAGTATATTTAAAGTTGGATTGGGTATACGGCTCAAGAACATATTTGGCCGGGAAAATCCAAGACAACGTGAAGTAAGGGACATACACACAAGGAAAGTTTTACTGGCACAATAGAGAATTAGTGGCAGGGCAAGTTACAAAAATCGAACCTGCGTCGGCTACAACTTTTCAGATTGCTAGCGCAGTCGGCAAACCCACTGAACCATGATGATTACTAGCACGTTTAAGATAAGTTTTTAAAAGTTCTGGGGAGGGGGACAGGTAAATAAAAGTGCAACTAAAACTACTTATCAATACATAAAAAGTTCAGGATAGAGTCATTGCTTCTAACTATTGTTGTCTTGAATAACAAAGAATTGAAGTTCCCATATAAGGCTGTGTTTGATATATTTTAAATTGTGCACCTCCCAGAAAATGTTCACATCCTCTAATGTATTTTCTATGGGAGAATATAAATATACGAAAAATTACCTTCCTTATTTTAGGCAAAATTAATATAATTTTCGATGCAAGGTTAATTCGGGGTTTTATGGCGCAAGGGCCATATTTGACCATAACAAGGTTAATTTGGAATGTTGTTCTTGCATAACTTACTATGTCCAAAACAACGATGATTTTAGGGTTTTTTTGTAGAAAAGATCTGCAATTGACAGAATGTTGTAATTGTTATTTTTGACTGGACTTCATTAGATGTGTTACTATCAAAGAAAATTCGGTAAGATTCTATAACCAATTTATTTATCTTTCTCATTAGCATTCCTAATATAATAAAAAACTGCATTTTTTTGTAGAACTAATGGAAAATAAAAATTATTTACTTGCTAACTAAAAACTATTTAATTGGACCTTCTATCTTGATGACAATGATAAATCTGTTCTCGTGGTCAAAGTTACGTTTTGGAAAAGACAGAATCGGAAATTCTCCCGGCAGATCCAAGATTAATCTTGATTGCCAGATTGAACTCTTGTCCAATATTAAAGCGTTCAAAATTTCCGTTTTATGTTTGACCAAGATTTCACCTGTCTGACCAAGCTTATCCAAAGACAGAAAAATGTAACTTAAGGTCTTTGAATTTAATAAGAGTTGAGTTTAGATATTTCTCAATGCGCACTCACTTAAATATCCTTAAAAAACAGAGCTTTTAAAGATTTACTCTCCCTACTACCAAATTCTTTGCGAATTAGGTTGAGAATGTTTGCAGCACAGGAATGCTCCGTGCAAATTCGATGCGTGAGTCAACCTGAATCCTTCGTCCTCCCCTGCCTAAAAACCACACCAGTAGTTATTGATGCGTGCTACAAGAATTTGTGTGTGTACGAACCCACTCTATACTCGGGAGTGAGTCACGACGCAACTATTTAATTTTGAACTTCTCCGTTAACAGAGGCTTGACATGTTTTTTAATCCTATGCCAGATCTTAGTCTTTTTGACACGAGTCTTTGCCCGCCAAGTCTTGAAACAGAAATAAAATATGAAATTCCATCGGCAGTATTATTCACTGCGACGTGGTAAGATCAGGGTAACTATTGAGGTGTGTTCCTGTCATGTCTGAAAGGCCTGAGGCCAGCTGGAGTTTGACAAGGCAATTCGGTGGAGATGATTTTGCAGGAAGTCGTATCCAGTGCAAACAAGCTACTTTTGTAGCTCTGTGGGGGTGCCTTGGATCAGAAAATTTGCCCACTGTGCTAGGAACGTAGTTAATGTTGCACTGGAGCAACTCAACTGGCTATTGGCGCATGTCCGAGATCAATTCCGAAGAGAAAGATCCAAGGACAGCGTCACGTAATTTTGAACGGCGGTCAGATGACGAGAACACCTGAGCTGGCATCCCACTCTCCAAACTCACACTGTGCTAGGAACCTGCAAGTTTGAAAATTTCAACTGAGTTTAGAAATAAAACAAATACACAGCCGAATCTGAAGTCGTTTTCAATTATTCTAGATCTTTCTGTAATCTCTTCTAGGCCGCTTCTTTTCGTATTACTCTTATACCAAGATCTCTAATTTAGTACGTTCTTCTCAAATTCAATTACATGAAACGATCTGGTTTTTACCATTCAATAAACATAACCTTGATTCTGTTGAAGAACTGAAATGTGAAATATATTGGAAAGGTAGGTTTTAACAGTTTATATTTTAGTTTGATTAATGCTTTTGACACCAAACTCCCGACTGCTCTCATTAGAGTACAGTTAAATATACCTGACGAGGGCAAAAGTCAAGAAAATCATAAACTGAGGGTTCCTGCATGTGTGTATGTAGAATCTGTAATAAGTATCGAGTCGCAAAAAATGAAACGATTGAATTGGTTGAATTTTAAAGTATCGTACGGAAAGACTTTAAAAACATAGTTTGATCTTCATTTTATTTTACAAGTTTGACTTTTATGCCCATATAGGATATATGAGATGTAAGTATATTGCCTGGCAAGACTAGTCCTTAATCAGTCAAAGGGAGAAAATACTAGGCTGACTTAAAGTAAGGCTTCAACGACAGGTTGTTTGAGGGTTTTATGGCGCAAGGGCCATACTTGGCCAAGCTGCGCCAAACACAAGCAAGATAATATAAAGCTATTGTGAACAGAAAGGGGGGGTATTTCAATTAACGTCACACTGGAGCAACACAATGGGCTATTGGTGACGGTCCGGGATCAATCCCAAAGGGAAAGATCCGAGGACAACACCACGTAATTTTGAACCACGGTCAGATGACGAGGCAACACCTGAGCTGGCACCCCACTCTCCAAACTTCCACACCACGCCAACGTGAGGACATTTGAGGCCACGACAGATTTAACGTGCACCAGCCCCCTTTGTACACGACGGTGTTTGGCTGGATTCGAACTCGCAACCCGTCGGTTGCTAGTCCGTTGCTCTTCCAACCGGGCCACCGCGGCCCTTGTGAACAGAAAGGATGAGGAAGAGAACGATCGCTTGGCCATCCTGGGGTCTCGATCCCCATGTTTACCAGAGCCCCATGGGAAAAGATTAGGTCACAAGGGTACCTCAGGTTCGAGAAGCTCGTACCCACCTAAAGATGTACCCCCGAGGAGGTACACTTTAGGAACCACAGCCATCATAATTGTTTTGATAACTTATTTACGGATCGAATATTACCTTCTATTATGTGTGTATGGCCTTCACAAATCTGAGGTCCCCTTGTGATTTATTTTCCCATGGGCAATGCGACAACAGGATGCCAAAGCGATCTTTCTATACTTTTTTCTCCCCATCCTTTCTTTTCACAATAACTTTACACTGTCTTGTGTTTGGCTCAGTTTCGTCGAATATGGTCCTAGCAGCACAAAATCCCAAACCAACCAATATTACCTTCACTACAGCCGATAGAGCGTTCAACATTCCCACTCCACTGATGAAGAAGCAAGCGAGCGTGATTGGATGATCGTAGATTGGATAAACGTAGGTACCATACGAAACAAAGCCCAAGAAGCCAGCAATGCCTGTAAAAAATTGCAGCCATCGACTCCAGGTACTTCTGCAGCTTTCTCTATCTGGGGATTCATTCTGCAACAAAAATTATATTGTGAAAACAATAAAGAAACTTGAGTTCTATTTGAATTCATTTTGAGGTAGTTGAATTAACGTCGCACTGAAGCAACACAACGGGCAACGGTCCGGGATCAATCCCGAAAGAAAAGATCCGAGGACAACACCTCGTAATTTTGAATCACGGTCTGATGACGAGGTCACACTTGAGCTGGCACCCCAAACCTTCACAGCAGTCAGTCAAAGTCACACCAATCAAACAATCACTCATTGCGTTGTCTTTGACGTAATGAAGATTGCAATGCTCCTCGCGTGGTTCTTTTTGGCTAAAGAAAGAGAACACTTAAAACTCAACACGTTTATTGAATAAATGTTGTAACGAAATACAACAAATGATAATCTTTAGTCTCAGGTTGGTTTTGGGGTTTTATGGCGCAATTGCCATATTTGGCCATGCTCCGCCAGACACGTACACTATCAAGTAATTGACACAAGACATACAATATCAAGTAACTGACGCACAGTGAAAGCTTTATTGACACAGAAGATAGAAATACACCCAGGGAGGAATGTACCTGGCAGAAATCGTACCTGCTCCACCTACAACTCGAAGGTTGCTAGCGCAGTGGGCATACCCACTGAGCCATGATGGCCCCTCTAGTCTCAGGAAAGAGCCTTACAAAGTACGATTCGTCTCCAAATACCCGACCTCTTCCTCTCTTTTTAGTTCCCTCTCTATCTGACCAAGGTTTCTAGAAAAGTAGGTTTGATCTTTCTTCCACCCAATCATCCCTCGGTCTGATATTCCTTCTACAAACCTTGGGTATGACCCAAGGTTTCTAGAAGGGGAGTCTAACCCCTCACAGCGTCACCAAGTCGTCACTTCACTGACCACTTGCACTTCTGCATTCCCCATTAAGTAGGGTTTGGGTGAAGATGCAGAATATTACACTACAAAGATCGTGGAGCACTCTGTAAAGAGCAGTTTTATTATAGTAAGTATATATATATATTCCACACTAAAATCTAAAAAAGAATTTCCGCTGCAGCTGATTTTTTCTCGAAAATTTTTTAAACACCTGCACATTTCATATATCGCTTTCCCCAAAAAGTTTATTCTTTAATACTGAAACAGCTTGGTATTTATAATTATTTTCCGTCATCATAGTGATATATACAGGCTAGATTTTTAACGGATAACAGGGACAATCGCATCTGTTAACATTTTACACGCGTTGCTCTTCGATGTTCTAACAGCTTCATGCAATTGGAGGGGTTCAAGGCAAAACGAAGGGACTTATTTTTCGGTTAAATTCTAGTATACGGTTCGGTCGCCAAAGTTCATCAAGAAGACGTCTTATCCGCCATTTCATCGAAATAAATCCATTAGATGGACTTTTATTTCGATGACTAAAAAATGAAAAAGTAAAATAACTAAACTTAGTAAATAAATTAAAATACTAAATTCACAAAGGATTGAAGTTTATTAAACATTTGAAAAAATAAATATTGAAATTAATAATTTTAGCATTTACTTTTTAAATTAACCGTTATTATCACTTTCTAACAATTAATAACTTACGTTTATTCACTACCTATTAGTGTTAGTTATTAAATGTTAATGAAGTAGTTAATATTGCCAGTTAGTAATAAGTTGTCGTTTTAACCATCATAATTAACCTTCGCCATTTGGCGAAAATGAAAAATGAAATCACGCCAAACCCGCACTGTTAACTAGGTATGGTTAGACTCGCTGTTAACATTTATTTTATTTTTCTTTCATAGTGAAAGTATTTCTTAAAAAATTAAAATGTTGACACGTTACTGAAACATTTCTTTAATGATCTTAAAAGTAAATTTCCTCAATATTTTATATATAAGCAATGGTTAAGTAAATGACCTTTATATACTGTATGACTTGCCTCAAAAGAATCGTTGGGCTACCAAACAGCGCTTAAGACCTATGTAGGTATTTTAATTACCGTCGTACTGGAGCAACACAACGGGTTATTGGCGACGGTCCGGGATTAAACCCGAAGGGAAAGATCCAAGGACAATGTCTCGTGATTTTCAGTCATGGACACTCATGACGAGGTCACTCCTGAGCTGGAACCCCACTCTCCAAACTTCCACACCACGCCAACGAGGACATTTGAGGTCACGACAGATTTAACGTGCACCAGTCCCCTTTCTACACGAAGGTCTTTGGTTGGATTCTATTTCGCAACCCTAAGGTTGCTAATCCGTTACTCTTCCAACCGGGCTACCGCGGCTCTTACAACTCAAGTTGAGGAGTGTTGTATTTCTGTTAAACATAGAAAGGTTACTTTTCTATGTTTAACAGAATTTAACAGAATATTAAATCTTATAATTTTACAAAACTTGTCAATCTTTGTGTTTAAGCTGTACAGAATTATCTACCAAATAACTTCATTTGCCCCGTTTATTTGCAAAATCTTTGTAAACATATCCAAGCATGGTTAAATTATCAGACCTCGAGATTATTGAAAATATAATCCTCATATAGAGGTAGGTATTTAATTAACATCGCTCTGGAGCAACACAACGGGTTATTCTTATACTTATATAGAATCAATTATATCAAACATGGAAATAAATTACAAATTTTTAATAGATACGAATTCTACAAATTTCCGATTGAGAAGTAAGAAATGCATAAGTATTTTCAATGTATTAAAATGTTTTCAACTTTTCAATGTTTTGGTAAAATTTGCCTTTCTGAGTTGTTTGAGTGATATGTATCTAACTGGAATTGATTTAAAAAATTTTCCTCATTTGAAGTTTCCTGAATTGATAAATAGCGAATGTTGCATATCATAAATGTTTCTTGCAAAACTATGTACTTATAAGATTTCGTAAAAATCAAATCGAATAAATCTCACTGGTATCAGGAAGATTCATAACGTCCGCTTGCTTCAAATAGCATGCAATAGAGCCTATATTTTTAATTCATGTTAACATCATGAGGTATTACTACTTGAAAAAGCAAATCTGAACTTGGGTGATGAAGTCGATTATGAAAAATTTCTTGTAAATGAAAATTTACTAAGATTTTACTTACGTAGAAGTTTATATACGAAGCAGGCGTTTTGAAAACATTAAAACTCTAAAGACAATTATTGAGCCGAAAAATAATTTTCTTTATTGTAATTTTCTACAAATTGACTTGTAAAATCTAAATAAACGCATCGTTAAAGCTTGTAATCTCATTTGAGGATTAATAATGCAATAAATAAGATTGGTCAGTTTTTAGTTTGGTTTGAATTTAGTTTCGAACAATTCATTCGTTTAAGTCTGCCAAAACTAAATAGTTTTACGACTCTAAATTAAAATATATTATAAATTAATAGACTTACATTTAGAAAGAAGTTAAAGCACGTTATCTTCCTGGAAGCAGCCATTTTAAAGTGATCAGTAATACCGGTATTGAGTGCGGCAATTAACAGTTTCTATAAAAAATTAAGGGGGGGGATTTCAATTAACGTCACACTGGAGCAACACAACGGGCTATTGGTGACGGTCCGGGATCAATCCCAAAGGGAAAGATCCGAGGACAACACCACGTAATTTTGAACCACGGTCAGATGACGAGACAACGCTTGGACAACGCCAACCACGAGGGGGGTATTTCAATTAACGTCACACTGGAGCAACACAACGGGCTATTGGTGACGGTCCGGGATCAATCCCAAAGGGAAAGATCCGAGGACAACACCACGTAATTTTGAACCACGGTCAGATGACGAGGCAACACCTGAGTGGCACCACACTCTCCAAACTTCCACACTACGCCAACGTGAGGACATTTGAGGCCACGACAGATTTAACGTGCACCAGCCCCCTTTGTACACGACGGTGTTTGGCTGGATTCGAAATCGCAACCCTTCGGTTGCTAGTTCGTTACTCTTCCAACCGGGCCACCGCGGCCCTAACGCCAACCACGATCAGAACACCTGAGTAGCACCCCATTCCCCAAACTTACAAACCAGGCCAATATGAGGACATTTAAGGCCACAAAAGATTTAACGTACACCAGCCCCTTGTACATGACGGTCTTCGGATGGACCTAGTTTCGAACTCGTAATCCTTCGGTTGCTAATCCGTTGCTCTTCCAACTGGTCTACAATTCGGATCTTTCCCTTCGGGTTTGATCCCGGACCGTCACCAATAGCTCGTTGTGTTGCTACAGTGCGACGTTAATTAAATACCTACCTCCAACTGGTCTTCGTCATCTGACTGTGGTTCAGATTTACTGTGTTGTTCCCGGAACGTCACCAGTAGTCCGTTGTGTGCTCCAATGCGACGTTAATTATCCAACTGGTCTACCGCGGCCCAAGCCTAGTTGGAACAGCAACAGATTAGCAACCAGACGGTTGCTAAACTCGGGTCATCCATACTTGGTCTAGCCAAACACCTTAACCTATGTGGGGGCTGGTTCACGTTGTCTGTCATAGCCTCAAATATTCTCACGTTGGTGTGGTGGAAGTTTGGAGAGCGAGATGCCAGCTCAGGTGTTCTCTGACCGTGATTCAAAATTACGAGGCGTCCTTGGTCTTTCCCTTTGGGATTGATCCCGGACCGTCACCAACAGCCCGTTGTGTTGCTCCAGTGTGACGTTAATTAAAATACCTACCTACTTTTGGTATGGAGATAAGTATTTTAATTAACGTGGGACTGGAACATAATGGGCTAGTGACCACGGTCCGGGATCAATCCCCAAGGGAAAGATTCAATGGCGAGGGTCCAGAATCAATCCAGAAGGGAAAGATGCGGACACCTCGTAATTTTGAATCGCTGTCAGATGACGTCAACACCTGAACTGGCACTCCACTCTCCAAACTTCCACACCACGCCAACTCGAAGATATTTGAGGTAATGGTAATTAACGTCGTACTAGAGCAACACAACGGGCTATTAACGAGTCCGGGAACAGTCCCGAAGGGAACACCACGCAGGTGTTGCCACGTCATCTGACCATGATTCAAAATTACGTGTTGATCCCGAACCGTCACCAACTAGCCCGTTGTGTTGCTCTGACGTTAATTAAAATATATACCTACCGAGGACACCACGTAATTTCGAACTACGGTCATATTATGCGGCAACACCTGAGCTGGCACCCACTCTCCAAACTTCCACACCACGCCAACGTGGACATTTGAGGCCACGGCAAATTTAACGTGTACCAGCCCCCTTTGTACAATGTCATCCGGTATGCAAAAGGACTTGAGCGAGTCAACTTTATCTACGAAATCCTAATGATCTTGAGGGCCGCGGTGGCCCGGTTGGAAGAGTAACGGACTAGCAACCGAAGGGTTGCGAGTTCGAATACAGCCAAACACCGTCGTGTACAAAGGGGGCTGGTGCACGTTAAATCTGTCGTGGCCTCAAATGTCCTCACGTTGGCGTGGTGTGGAAGTTTGGAGAGTGGGGTGCCAGCTCAGGTGTTGCCTCGTCATCTGACCGTGGTTCAAAATTACGTGGTGCTGTCCTCGGATCTTTCCCTTTGGGATTGATCCCGGACCGTCACCAATAGCCCGTTGTGTTGCTCCAGTGTGACGTTAATTGAAATACCCCCCCAATGATCTTGTTCATTTTACGATTGTCCCTCTTGTTACCACACTTGCAACAAAATCCAGAATTCGACATAATTAACCACTCATTTCGCGCAGTTGGTTAGTTTTGGAGATTTATGGCGCAAGGGCCATATTTGGCCTTGCTTCGCCACACAATATCAATAGACACACAATGAAAGTTTTACTGACACAAGAGCTAAATACACCAGGGAGGAATGCACCTGACAGGAACCATTTCGCGCATTCTTTCTTGACTTGGACAAATGCCTTGTTTGCTCAATGGTAGATATATTGAAGTATATTTTATTTTACTACTCAGGAGAGAACTTTTAAAGGACATGACAAAATTGTGCAATTCAGTCTATTTTATGATTCTTATTTTATAACCATTGCAATTCATGTGCATAGAAGACCGTTAAACCTCAGCTAGCCGCTCTGCAATCACGAAAGTTAGTGTAAATGATTTAGATTAAACAATCTCACCGACTTCTTAATTATTACCTTGATTCTTCGCATTATTTGGATTAAACATCTTTAGAGTACCCATATTACCTATTCGAGTATAAAATAGTGTTTTGTCATACAAGTGGGGTAAAATCGTAGTTTGCAGTACGTCCATTGAATGTTTTTAATATTTTGTTGCCTAACCAGTGCCAAATGGTAGTGGTTAGCATTGTTAAGACTTCAACTAATTGAACTTTGACGTCCGCACCGTATACTAGGATTTAACCTGGAAGGGGATTTCGGAATTAGACCAAATATTTAATGTTTCTGTGATGAAATTTTCTTGCAGGTATTGATGCATTCTAATTCCTAAAATAATCTATTTGAAAAATTTTACATCGTGTTACAATTGAAAAAATAAAATTGTCCCAATCCTGTAAGCATTTTGATCATTAGTGCTGAGTATTTAAACGTAAATCAAATGTTTATTTAGTTCTTTGAACTGATTTTTGTAAATAAATATTCAAGACAGCAACAAGTTTTTAGTGAGTACTACAATTCAAACAGACATTGTTGAAAATAATGGATATTTATTAAAATGACTCAATTTCGTTCTCAATAATAAAAGCATCCAAGGGATTTTTAAATTTTAAAATCTTAAAACCTTTCCGCGCAGATTTATTCTGCCATGTGAAGAATGAAACTTTTGTAAATATACAAGGAATTGTGTCAATTTACGATTCAACGAATAAAATATTAAAAGATTGAGCATTTGATACAACTTTGAACCGCTTTTCTCACAAACGAGAGCCAAATAATACTGAAGTATCTCTTGATATTCTGTTGAGACCATGATTCCAAACAGCGAACCATTTTTCTGGATTCAAATTCTGATAACCTGCTGATTCATTGGAAAACTCCTGTTCAGGTAATGAATTAGAAGTCGATTCAGAATGCTGTTGCATTGCAGCTGAATTCAACTGCTGTCCCTGCAATACACGAGTTGAGCTTGTTCGTTCCGATGGATTATCTGCAACATCAAATGCCTGTTCGTATTCCAAATGTCTGAAAGGGATGTCTTCTAATTTAGTTGCATGCGTTGGATTTCCCGATTTTAAATTGTTTGGAATCTGAGCGGTTTTTTTCAATTGATAATCTTTTAGGGTAACTTCTTTAAGGTTTGTAGAGTCAGTGTCTTGTGAACTTTTTGACCTAAGATCTTGTAGGGAAATCCCTGTTCGATTTATAGCAGCAATATGCCGACACACTCTTGGATTTTTTGAGCTAAGATCTTCTTGAGAAGCTTCTTTCCTATTAGTGAAGTTAAGGTCTTGTCTAGAGACTCTTGGACTTTGTGAGCTAAGATTAGCTTGAGAAGCCCTTGTTGGGTCTCTTGATTTGTCATCCGTATTAAGATTTCTTATTGGGAGTTGAGATCCAAGATCTTGGGAAGTCTTTGTAGGATGTACATAATTACGATCCTGTTCAGACCTTTGAGTTTTGGCTTTTAACTCTTGTTGCAGGTACTTGCTTGGACTGAACCTTTGCACATTTTGTGATGGTGCCTTTAAAAATTCATTATTGGCAGTCGCTATATTAGTCTGTTTATTAGAGACTTGATTTAAATTTTCTACCAAGTTTCCAACCACCAGGTTTGGCAAAGCTTGCATGTGAAACGTCTCTTGTTTTGCAAGCTGTATTTTTCTGTTTCCTACCTGTAGCTTTTTTCTGTCTTCCTGTAGCTTTATTTTGTTTTCTTCCTGTAGCTTTTTCTTGTTTTCCTCATACTCCCTTTTTCTGTTTTCCGACTGATACTTAGCCAAAGCTCTAATGAACATAGCTGGGTCAGCAATATGTTCCAAAACCTCTTCCGGCAATTGAGGATATATTCCCGATTCGGAAGAAGCTGTCTGTGCATTTCTTCTCTGCTGCGAACCAGTTGATGTTCCAGACTCAGAAAATCGAGTTTTGCAATGATCGCATTTCGATTCTTGTGTTCTTAAAGAAGGTTGCTCATTTCTCAATGTTCTACTAGTGTTAATTGCATGAAGAATTTTATTCAACAATTGTTTTAGATCTTCAGAAACAGATGGTTCTCTAATCTGAGCTTCGTTTGGTGTCAGCTGGTGGTTGGCTTCGGCATTTCCATTTGGCAGATCTTCGTAAGGCGGTGGCGGTGTTATTGTCACCTCACTAGTTTGAACTTCCTGATGGCAAAAGCCATCAGGTGCTTCTGGATTAGGGATTAGTTGATCTCCCAGTGTATCGACTAGCCTTCTCCTTAACATTGAACATCGCATCGAAATTCTTCTGTCTTCAGCTGAGAGTTTTTGCTGAAAAGTGATGACATAATTTAGAAATTATGGAAAAGATAGTCTAAAATACTTAAAATGTTTGCAATGCATTCAAGGTAATATAGCATTTTCATTTTTAAATTTGATACCACATGCTTCCCAGACTGAAATTTGAGATTTTAACTTTCAAGAATTTATATAAGAGTGGCAAGTGTAAATGATACAGAAACACAGTATAAACAAACTTTATCGAAACATTAAACTCAATGGGTTGGATAGATATCAGCCTATCTTATATGATAGTACAAAATATTGCAACTTACTTTTTTGTAGTTCTGAGCTTTCTACAATATTATCGATACAATTCACAAGCAGTCAAAGCTCGGTTGGGTTTTATGACGCAGGGGCCATATTTGGCCAAGCTGCGCCAAACACAAGTGTTTGGTGCTTAAGTGTGGAAATAAAGGATGGAGAGGTAGGTATTTAATTAACGTCGCACTAGAGCAACACAACGGGCTATTGGCGACGGTCCGGGATCGAACCCGAAGGGAAAGTTGGCGTTGACCAACACCGCGTAATTTTGAACTATGGTCAGATGACGAGGTTACACCTGAGCTGGCTTCCTACTCTCCAAACTTCCGTACCACACCAAAGTGAGGACATCGCCACGACAGATGTAACGTGCACCAGTCTCCTTTGTACACTACGGTGTTTGGTTGGATTCGAACTCGTAAAAAGGATGGAGAAACTAGAGAAAGATCATTTAGGCATCCAGTGGTCGTAAACCTCGTGGAAAAATAGATCAGTAGGATACCTCGGGGTCGTGAACCCCTTCCACACCTAAAGAAAATGTGCCCCTTCTTATTAACGTAACCAAAATACTTTTGAATTGAATTGCGTGGAAACTGATTTGAGACAACTGATATCACGACGGATTAAAGTGCGTACTGAATTACAATAAAAATTTAGTGACATATCATTGATGGTAGCAACAGTATGATCAATCAAGGCCCGGCTTATGGAAGGATAAAAATTACTATACTTCCGGGCTTGACCAAAAAGTAATATCACCAAGTTTGTCCTTACGAATTGATGGTTGCTACAGCTACATATGCTCGTTGGTTGCTATATCGTACCTGATGCTTAGCAACGCTTGGTAATAGAATGTTTTCAGGCGTTGCCATCACGTACTTTTATTTGCAGAAAATAATCGTTAACCTAAACTCAAAATTTTATAGTACCGCGTTGACTAACATGGGGGGGGATTTCAATTAACGTCACACTGGAGCAACACAATGGGCTATTGGTGACGGTCCGGGATCACTCCCAAAGGGAAAGATCCGAGGACAACACCACGTAATTTTGAACCACGGTCAGATGACGAGGCAACACCTGAGCTGGCACCCCACTCTCCAAACTTCCACACCACGCCAACGTGAGGACATTTGAGGCCACGACAGATTTAACGTGCACCAGCCCCCTTTGTACACGACGGTGTTTGGCTGGATTCGAACTCGCAACCCTTCGGTTGCAAGTCCGTTACTCTTCCAACCGGGCCACCGCGGCCCTGTTGACTAACATGACAGATTTGTCAGCTTACATAGAATGCTAGTCTTGGGACAAAAACATAACTTTAGCCTTACGATGATTAAAATGTCATAGTTTAAATGAATTAAATATGTGTACTTTGACTTACTTTTGCACTGATTATAAGTGCATTGCTTACGACGTTCGTCAAGAAAAGAGTCCCTGCCGCTGCGATATAAACACTGAATGTCCATTTCGAAGGATAGCTGTAAGTGACAATCCACACAATCACAATCAAGCTACCAAAAAAGACAAGAGTTGAAAAAGCTAAGGAAATCCAAGCGCAGACCAAATCGCCTTTCGTGAAACCATCGTTTGTCACATCGAACTGAAATTAAAGAGAAATTTGGCGTACTTTAAGCATACATGTACAAGCAGTTTATAGTAGTACAGCTTTGATATAAAGATTTTTGTCGCAACGCTTTTGGCACGTTTCTTGGCATTCTTTTGGTCACCAAAAAAGAATTTCTTAGAAAAAAAAACACCGTTTTAGGCTTAGCAGAAAATAATTAAAAAATTAACAAAAAGAATTGAAGAAGAAAAATCTACATAACTGATTATTCTTACTAGGTAAGCATTTACTTTAGTGAAAAATATTTTATCTGAAATATAGTTATAGAAGATTGTCCAAGGATTGGAGCTAGGGTTTTATTGGCCCAAGGTCCAAAAGCGGATAAGCTGCGTCAAGATTGTCCAAGTTGAATAATTTTGTTTGAAGTCTAACGGAACCAGGCTTTTTAATATGAATGTTATAAAAGATATTTATTCTAGCAAACTCTTGAGTTGTTTGGGCATGGTGAAATAAAAACGATAATGATTTACAAAAATTAATAATAATCGAGAAGTTGCCTTAAGCAGGATTGCTTTTGCCTTACACAAATGGCCACAAAAAGCAAACAGAAAACGCACCAAAGGCATTGCCACAAAGTCTTTATATCAAAGCTGTTACTTTAAATTTAAAACATTGATAAACTTACAAATTAAAATATTAATCATTTTTGAAAGCGATTGGTGTTTGTTTTACGGCGCAAAGAATCATGTTTGGTCAAGATGGCCCGAACACAAGGTAGGTATTTTAATTAACGTCATGCTGGAGCAACACAACGGGCTATTGAGCCGAACACAAGGCAAAGATCAAGTAATAGACATGCATACAAGGAAAGTTTTACTGACACAGAAGAGAAATATATTCAGAATAAGTTATGGAGATTGAGCCTACAACACGGAGATATTGAAAATAATCGGATATTAAATATGAATTTCGATTTTTTTTTCCAGTTATATATTCAGTTCAACTGCAATGTTTTCTTCGCGTTTACGGATCCAAAGTGAATTTTATTGAAGTATAGATTAAATTATTAAACTAATTGAGGGTTTGGTTAATCACTATGGTCCTTGTTTACTACACGAGGGTTATTTAGACTCGGTATGTCAATTGAATTTACGTCGCACTGCAACACACCTGGCTATTGGTGACCTATATATACCGAAACCTACAGATTAAAGTGTATTCCAAAACACTACAAACTCCATGCCAAGACCGGGATTCGAAACCACAGCTCATAGAACCAGCACCAGGTTGAATTGGGTTTAAGGGCTGTATTTTGTTAAGCTATGCCAAACACAAGTACGTCAAGACAGGACATACACTAGGAAAGTTTTACTAATACAGAAGAGAGAAATACACCCAGAGAGGAGTCGAATATCAAATTATGCCTGCTAGACTCGCATGTTTATAAAACAGTGGGCAAACCTTCATCAGTAAGTTTTGGAAGAAATGTGCTGCTAGTTCCCGCAACAATTAACATTATTCAAGATTGTATTAAATAAGCTTTGTTCGCTCAAATCGTTTATCAGAATATTATACATTCCTGAAAGCAACATTGCTACGCAAGTTCATTAACTTTTCGATACATTTTATGACTGAATACTTTTGATTTTGGAAAATTTTTATCAATGCTATAAGAGACGCAATTAATAAAATACAAAAAGTATATCAATAAATTATCTAGAAAACAAATATATTTTGTCTGAGGCAAACTCACAGAATTGCTTCCAGATTGGCGAACCATTGTGGATCCATCAGCTAGGTCAAAGAAAATAATTGAGAATGCGAGAAAAGTGTGGCAGATTTTAAGTACTTACAAATACAGTTAATTGCGTCATGAATGCAATTTTTAGTTGCTAATGGGTAGGTAGGTACTTTAATTAACGTCGCACTGGAGAAGCACATACGGGCAATTGGCGACGATCCGGGATCAAACCAGAAGAAAAAGATCCACAGACAATACCACGTAATTTTGAACCACGGTCAGATGACGATAATTGCTAATGGGGATTAGTTGCATAAGATTGTCCATTACGACAGCAGGATGTCACATATTGTAGGCCTAGATTGTTTCTTGTCAGTTGTTTGGATGCTTCCCTTGGAAGCTGATCGCGGACCATTGCCAATAGCTCGTTGTGTTGCTCCAGTGCGACGTTACTAACAACCTCCTACCTCTTGTCAGTTGATATAGGGTCACGGTAGTAGGTAGAGTAGAAACTGGAGGGTTCTGAGTTTGAAACTCGATCCAACAAAGACCGTCGTGAACGTGGGGAATGGTGGACATTAAATCTGTCGTAGAAACGAATCCTCGAATTGGCGTATTGTGGAAGTTGCTTGGAAAGTGGGGTGTCAGCTGAGGTGTTGAGCTCGTCATCTTACATGGTTCAAAATTGTAAGGTGTTTACTTGGGACCTTTGCCATCGGTAGGTAGTTAATTAACATCGCACTGGAGCATGACAACGGGCTGTTGGCGACGTCCGGGATCAAACCCAAAGGGAAAGTTCCAAGGACAACCCCTCGTAACTTTGAACCACGGTCATATGACGAGGATTAATGCCAGATCGTCGCCAATAGCCCGTTTTGTTTCTCCAGTGAGATGTAAATTCCGTTTTAGTGGTGAGGAAGTTTGGAGAGTGGATGCCAATTCAAGTGTCGACCTCGTCATCTGACCACGGTACAAACTTACATGGTGTGGTCCTCGGATCTTTCCCTTCAGAATCGATCCCGGACAGTCTCCCAAAACCCGTTGTTTTGCTCACTGCGGCGTCAATTCAACTACCTACCTGCCTGACAGTTCCTCAAGGTTTATTTCTCTCTTCCTAGCGAGAATTTTCTTTCTATTTAAACCTTGCTTGACGACAATTTCTGAATGGATCCTTGAGATGAAACATACATGTTGGTATGTATATCGCATTTTGTTTATTTGGGTGTGCCGCGGTAACTCGGTTGGAAGAGTTACGAATTAGCAACCGAAGGGTCGCGAGTTCGAAACTTCCAAGTTATTACTCGGAGGGTGACTTAAAAAAAATCAACTCCTTACCATTAAAATTTAAATTTCTTGGCGCGATCTTTAACGTCTGTTTTATACTTGATTAGCACACTTTGTGTTTTAGTCGATTCATTTTATCTGATCAACTAAAATTGCTACTAAAATAACGTTTACGATTAGACTTTTTCTGCTACTATTTTAAAAAATATGTTACCTAATGATACTATTTCACAAATGTTTTGGATGTGCCACTCCTGAAATCGTTATGCATTCGTTATTTTGACTCGATTATTGATGTTTTAAATGATTGTATTATGGGAATGAGGTGTGTTCAAAACGCGCGTGACGTCCTTTATTTTGAGTGTATTTCTCAATTCTGCGTCAGTAGAACGTTCGTTGTTTGTGCATATCCATTACTTGACATTGTCTATCTTATATTTGAGGCAGCTTGGCTTAACATAGTACTTTCGCCATACAACCAAATCAACCAACTACGCATAACGACGAGTTAGGCTTTTCAGTGCTCATAAGCAACAATCATTCAAACCGAGAAAAAACTCGATTCCCACGTAAACTTCGAGCTCAAGATTAGACGAAGCAAAATCGTGCACAAAAGACTCGATTCGTCGAAAAAAATTCACGAATGAAAACGACTTCGAAAAAACTCCCAATACTACCAGAAAATATTTACTTACGCATTTCTCGACCTTCTACATGGAAATAATAAACATCCCATTTCCCTTCCGCAGCTAATGTCACACAAGCCACTCGAAATCAAATTTATGTATCGATTCATTTATCTATCCCACCCGATCCTCAATTTATAAACATAACCAAATTACACGCATTGGTGGTTCTTAGGGGATCCTCCCCGCGTCGTTTCCCCATAATTATCTCCGGACCCTTAGGCGTGAAAGTGGAATATCCTGACGTTTATGGCAAATTGTGGTGAGACAAGAGACATATTTCTCAAGAAAACTGCTCGGCAAGAAGAAAGGCGTTATAAATGTCTTGCTTTCGGCACTATTTATTGAATCATGCGAATGTTTATTCCAAACATATTTTTGGCACACTTTGACGCGATTTCCCACTCGGGTTATTATAGTTAAACTGAGGGATTCGAGCGTTAGAAAGAAACTCGAGTGTAAATCATAAGTTTGGCACAGTTTTTCATATAGATGATGATAAGGCGAGGATGTTTTGATGCTTTTTTGTGAGGATGAATAAAAAAGGTGGGTCTCGTGGGAACTGCGCTTCGTCACCGTGTGTTGAAAGGATGTTGCTGCGTTCATTTATTTATAATGTATGAGAAATTCGTGTGGAAGAATTTCGTAAAAGCCTCCTCGATTCATATTAGCATGCTGTTGTGAGGATAGTCGACATTTCAGCCCCCTGAAGATTGTCGATTCTGAAGGAATTTGTGTATTTGTTTAGCTCAGGCCATTTCTGATCGGTATGCTCCTAAGGAGCACATCCCCTTTATGTGTGTGCGGGCGCGCCCGATTTCTGTCACCTACATTCAGGGCCATAAAGCATTTCCAACTTTCCTAAAATGTAACACTGAACAGGCCTCCACCAAATCAACTCTTGGCATGTGCTGGTCTGATAAAAGAGGGTCTCTATCAGTGATGGGAGTATTCGAATACAAAAGGACTCGTGTATTCGATACTTAAAAGTATTTGTTGTACTCGATTCTTTTCCAAAGTATTCGAATTCAAGAATATTCGAATACAAGAGCATTCGAATACAAGAATATTCGGATACAAGACTATTCAGATACAAGAGTATTCGGAGACCCTCTGGGGCATATCTCCTGTACGTGTGTACGGGGTACGCGAACCCAAATTAATTTATCGATCTTATCTTTTCCCATGAGATTTACTGTCTTTAGTAAACACTGGTTGTTGCTCTCAAGAGATACACAAGCGCTCTTTTTTCTCCTTTCATCCCACTATATCCCCAAATCACTCTTTTTTTTCTTCCACGATATGTTTTATTTGACGTTACCTTGTGTTTAGCGAAGCCAAATGTAACCCTTGCACCATAAAATCACCAATCAACCAATCACCTATATAAATTTACCATTAACCCTCCAAGTGGATTCGACGAGATGTTCCATTGTCCAATTTTGTAGCGAGATCTGACCAATTTTGCTTTCGAAGAGATATTTTGTCAACAAAATGCTGCCGATTTTTGATAATGACGAGATCAAGATCTGATCAGTTTTTGAAATGACGATATATGTCGTCATCTAAATGACAACGTATCTCGTCCGTCAACATCTGGTCAGTTTTGCTGGAGACGAGATACCACGTCAAGACAACCACCAGGAGATTTAAGCATCGAATTAAATCATTCAGAAAAGCAGAATCTGAGTGTGCGGGAGCAATTTTCCACAGAGGAAAATGCAATTGAGGAGTTTTGAATGTGAAAGACGAGTTCATCGTACTGTTCTCCCGCAATCCAAGCCCGCATCCCACACATGGCGCAAGTCACTATCATCTTACCACTCTTCCCGACATTACAATAAAGGAATGATGGAACTTCCAACTTCCTCAGGAAGCTTTGTAATTACAGCGTTCTCTTCTACCAGAAGTTCTTCGAATTCCCCGTCGTCTACAACCCCCAGATCCCTGCCACCAAGGATGTGCCAAGGAAAACACATCATCCTCAAAACGGATGATTGCTTTCCTTTGGATTTCTCGAACAAAAAGAACATCGCTTCTTACACGGCAACCGCGCATACCTCGCCAGGCCTAATGAGTGAGGTGTGCGGGGTAGTCCTGTGTACGTTACGGTTACAGCTAAAAATCTACCGGTGTGGTCTTGGTTCTTAAAGGCTATATTTAGGCCTCCAGCTCGCTGGGTATTCGGTAATTGAAGCAAATATGCTTTTTTTTCATCCTTTTCCAGCTTCTGCGATGTGCGGGAGCTAATGTGGAGGGGTGGTCTGAATGTTGTGAGCGTTCTTTTTTATTGTTCTAAATTTTTTACGTTCGGAGTGGGAGGGGATGGAACACGAGGGACACGGTCGAATGAAAATCAATTACAGGCCAAATGACAAATGACGTAGGAAGGGGTGGGTGTTTTTACTTTTTTTTTCGTTTACCTGGTGTTTGGGAAAATATGAATAATTTCCAGAGGTAGAGATAGATTGCTGGAAGTGAGGGATGACTTCCTCCGAACCAATTTGTGCGGAATACATCAAATTTAATGAATTCGTTCTTTTAGAAGTTTAAAATGAGAATTGAGGGTTATTGCTGTTTGAAATGTGATGGGGAATTTGGTATTGTTTCGATGATATGTCGTCTCATTTATTTGGATATATATTATTCATGATAAGCTACGGGTTTTTTAAATGTGTAATCATTTCACTTGAAGAAATTATGTTTGATGATTTTTGCTTCTTTTCATACGAATAGAACTTCATCAATCAAAAAACATTTTGAATTGGCTATAATCATTCAATTTCTTTACATTAAAGTAGCATACAATTTACATTGGGAAACATAAAATATGTATTCATTCAATGTGCATATTTATCCCTGTTCATTCGCTGAGAAATTCAAAATTTTCATTTATGCAATTGTCGGGACTCATAAAAAAAATACAAACTTTAGTGGACAGTAATTATGCTTATTTATATTGATTGCTGTACTATCCTAAGTACACAAAGAGTTGTACAGAGTTGTAGAGTCCAAAGTGCACTCGCGTCAATAGAACAGGTACAAACTGAGAAGATGGCAACGTTCTTGGAGCTCGCCAAGTACATGAACAGTTACGCCAATTAAGGAGTAGTGCCAACAACTTGTCACAGATAGCGTGAACAGCGATGGTGAAACAGAAGCATTATATCTTGTATTTATAAATAGTATATCCATCAATCACCATGAATTTATAATTAGTTTGTATATTATCATTAATTACCATTAATATATGATCGGAAACACGCTGTCAAAAACAAAGCTACGAGAAAACGAAGGGTAAAAAATTCTACTTAATAAACTTAAGTCACACTAAGTGCGCTCTTCAAAAAGAAATCTTACTTTCATGCAAGGAAAAAGTAACTCAGTAAACCCTTCACTAGTCTAAATATTACACTATTACACTAAATATTCATATAACAGAAAAGCTAAAAACTCATATCTTGAAAATTTTGACTTAATGAGTTTTACTTGTAAGCACACACGAGATATAAAAGGCTTTGGACAGCATAAGTCACTTCAAATTTCTTAGGCTAGAAATTTTCAAGTTTTAAAAAATTCCTAAATTATAATGGTTTATCAACTGTTCAAGAGATTATTTTATCTTAAACTTTCAAGTATTGAAAACTCGATCAAACAATCGAAAATTATTTTTATTCTCTTGAATATTTTATTTTTAATTTTTTCATTACGGAACATATTTCTGTGGCTTATCACTATGCTTCCCAGGGCTTTGCATAATCTAAAACTAATCTTAAAAAAACGACTCCTGTTCAGTTAGAAAATGGCAAATTCAAATACTTAAAAATTAATACTGATATTTCACGTCATAAGCTAAGAGGAGAATAACTAAAAGTTCAAAAATTAAAACAAATATTTTATCCTCTGCTGCAAAACAAATGTCACATTTAACACCTGAATTTTGTACCGAAATAGATGTCACATGTGTAATAAAGATAGAAAAGAAAAGTATTCAATTTTTTTTAACAAATGCAAACTCCCCGTGCACCACAAATACAACACAGGGATTACAGAAGTAAGCTGATTTAACAAAGAAACAGTGGAAAACAATTTAACTAAAATTACAAGATTTTATGAACTTGACAAATGAGTAGAAAAGCAGATTAGATTTAACAAAAACATTGAGTTTCACTTGCTATGTTTTACTTAATTTTCTCAAATAATTTTGTAGGCACATTCTTGAATTTTTAAATGTATGACAACTAAGAAGCAAATGCTCCACATCTTGTGGCTGCTTTTTAGAACACTCGCACATATAATTAGTCCGAAGATGAAACCTATATAGATATTTAGCAAAATTTCCATGGCCAGATAAAAATTGTGAATTAAAAGGTTTATTTTTCTAACTTGGTTAAATATTACATATTAAGACGGTGTTTGACTTTCAATTAAGACCCAGGAATTGTAATTAATATTACTTGGAAGGTGACTTTCACGTCTTAGTTGTTCTTTCTTTGTTTGCAGTTTTGTAAGCATTATTTCTAAATGACATCATTACACTTTCCATGCTTATTTGCAATGCTAAGAAAAGTTTTCTAACTTTTCCCCCTTGAATATCAAGAACAGTTCGAATTTTCACCAGCCTCTGTTTACAATGAAAAGAGAAGAACAAGTGACATTCTTAGGTTGCCTCATACCTTTAACAAATGTTACCCTCGTTGGTAAAGTTCACTTCAAAATTTAAAAAACTATTAACCTTCCAAGTGGTTTCAACGAGATATATCGTCCATCAAGATCTGATCCATTTTGATTATGACGAGATATATTGTCAACAAGATATTGCCGATTTTTTAATGGTGACGAGATCAAGAACTGGTCAGTTTTCTTCTGACGACGTGATATCTCGTCCCTCAATATCTGGTCGATTTGTCAGTCTGACTAGATACTTCTTCGAGACAATCACCAGAAGGATTAATATTCGAAACAAAAAAAATTCTTTCGCCCGACCAATTGAACATTACTCATTATGGCATAACAAGGACAGAATTGTGAACTACTTTGGGTTACCCTGGTGCACTAAGCGGAGTGGGTTCACGTTACACATCCCATACATAGCACATATTCTAGGCACAATACGTTTCTAAAGGTCGCATATCCGTGCCTTCAGATTTGAACCAGAAACTTTTCAATCCAGATCTAGTGGAACTTTTCGATCCACTAGACCGATTGGTTGGTAAAAACGTGCAAATATACTTATTTTAGGATAGAGAGAGTATATTTTTTCATTCACCAGAGATCAGGAAATAAAATATTGCACACCAGCAGGAAATAAATGTCCCCGTCCACTGACGTCCCACATGTGCGGAGACAGAACACCACATTAAGACTGCGCTTTTCGACTCAAATGATCGACCTTTTAACTGAATGTCACGGTTAATGTCACGCCGCACATCCATCTCGTTGACAGCCTTAGTGCAAGAAAAAACGAAAAAAAGAGACACCCGGAGTTAATTGCGGACGCGCAGAAGCGTCCTCGGAGTCCCATAACTTAAAAGTCCATGATTAACGTCCCCGGAAAACCAACACCCAACCCCCTAACTCATACCTCAGCATCATAAACCCCCAACTCATACCTCAGCACCGAGAACCCCTAACGCCCATAAATACCAAACCCCACTCCCAAATCGCCGGAAACTTCACTCTTCCACCACTAAGTGTATGATCTGCTGAATGTCACGGATACAAATGAGTGAAAAACATTTTCGTTTTGGGGCTGATTATTTTTTATCAGTGTCAGACTATTTCGGTGTTTTCGATGACATTCTCCAGGCGGGGGAGGTTCGAAACTCGATTCTGCCCGACCCCTGGAATTAGAAGAGGGGGAGGACATGTTCTTCAGCAAGGAGGGGGTTCTTGTCGACAACATACCATAGGAGGAAGTGGAATGAATTGCTGTAAGCTTGTATTATTTTTTTTTTGGATTTTGGTCTCCGTTCTTGGTGGTGCCTTGATAGATTTATTCGATGGAACACCGTTAAAGGGATGGGGAGTCTGGAAGGGAGGGTGGTATTTCGGTTTTTGTTCGAAAAGCCTGAGTGTCGTATTAGGGAGATTATTACCGGCCTGCAGAAGGAAGTTTTTTAAGCCTTTTCGCTTTGAGCCTATTTTTTTCGGGGATTATGGCCTCTTATTTATGGGAGGATGTGTCCGAAAACAGTTGTTTCGTGAATTCCGGGTTTGTGTGGTTTTTTGGCTGATGGGTGAGAAGAGTTATGGAGAACAGGCTTCAGTTTTGGGGAGAAAACTTCGCAATTTGTCTGTAAGTTAAGCTCTTGCTAGATTTTTGTGGCGAAATATGTGAAGGGTCGTTATTTAGTGCGAGTGTCGGAGGTCAGTTTCTATCTAATGATTTTCTGAAAGAAATTATGATAAAAAATCGTTCAGGTTAACATGATTTTAACCCTCGACTTTGGTTTCAGCAAAAAATGATTCTTTTGAACAAGTAAATGCACAGTAATTACAAAAAACGTTTACGAGTTTAAAAGTTTGACTCGGGAAGTATTTTATTGAAAGTATGTTTGGTTGGGTTTCATGGTGCGAGGGCCATATTTAACCAAGCTGAGCCAAACACAAGATAGAAAACGCCAAATACTAGACACACAGTTGGTAGTTTTGTTTTAATTTATTCTATATATGCACATAAAATATTTTTGTTGTGCATGCAGCAATAACACACAAAGAAAGTTTTATTGATACAGAAGTGAGAAATACAGTCACCTTAAGTTCGAGGAATTTAAACTAAGTCACCTAGAATTCATAGGTTCCTTGCACGGTGATAAAATCCACCGAGCCACAGCGGTTTGCTTTGGTAGGTAGTTAAATAACGTCGCACTTGAGCAACACAACAAACTATTGGCGACGGTCCGGGACCAATCCCGAAAGGAAACATCCATGGATAACATCTCGTAATTTTCCACCACGATCAGATGACGAGGCAACACCTGAGCTGGCATCCCACTCTCCAAACTTGCACACCACGTCAATGTGAGGACATTTGAGGCCACGACAGATTTAATGTGCACCATCCCCCGTGTACACGACGGTCTTTGGTTGGACCGAGTTTCGCACTCGAAACCCTCCAGTTCCTAATCCGTTACTTTTCCAACTGGGCTACCGCGACCCTTTCAGTTGGTTTGATCTTGGTGTAAACCTTCCTGGTGGTTGTCTCGACCAGGTATTTCATCATTAGCAAGAATTATCAGACCTTGATCTCGATATCATAAAAAAATTGATAATATCTGGATGACGAGATATTTCGTCACTAGCCAAATTATTCAGATCTTAATGGACGAGATATCTCGTCGAAACCACTTGTAGGGGTAAGGAAACTGGAGAAGGGCAGCCAGAAACTGAAAACATTTTCCACATTTTCTTAAAACTTCGAAATTGAAGCGTAAAGAGCCACCTGGATGGTTTTCTACTAAAATGATACGGCGAGAGTGTCGAATGGTTGCGCTGTGGTGAATTTAGTCCACTACTACAAAAACTAACTTAAAATATAGAAGTATATATACTAGCAAGTGTAACATATCTCCACCATCAGAAGAACTTTTTGGCAGATTAAGTTGTACTGTTTTTCGCATGTCGTGCCAAAGTGTAAATACTTTAAATTTATATGTTTTTCTGTTTATTTAATTATTGAAGAGTCAGAAAAGCTTTATGAAATCTTGGAGATTGATCCCGTACCGTCACCAATAGCCCGCTGTTTTGCTACAGTGTGACATTAATTACCATTACCACTTTAATAAATATAATGCCTAAAAGCTTGATAATCATCGTTTGATGATTGTAAGGAAACATGCGACTAGTCGTTATTTATTGTGAGTTTCAGAAAACAAATTGAAAACATTTACCACGTTATTTTGGAATACTCCAAAATGTTATTGAAAAATTACTTGAAGGGTTTAATGCTGGTTATATAGCGAAAGGTTACCGAATGGGGTCATACAAGTATTCTAGGTTTTGCTTTCTTGCGTTGATTGAAGCTTTCAGGCAGTCATTTTTATGAAATGTATCGCCTAAAAGCGTGATGAAAGATCGAAGTACAGTTTGATATTAATTGTTGTCCAATGTTAATTGTAGAGTAGTTCAGCAGCTTTCGAATGATACCACTTAAAGTCCACTCAACGCAATCAAAAGTCACAACGATCCAAAGCTCGCCAGGCACCGGTGAATTTTGACACATTGCGGACCCCTACCCTCGCTCAGTGCACCTGAGCGCTCGGTCCGAAGGTATGGACACCCTTTGTCTATATGACGCTATATTTATCTTCTGAATGCTTCTTCTAGTTCTGAAATCATAAGACTAGCACAGTGATTCTCAACCACTGTGCCGCGGCACTTTTGTGTGCCGCCAAATTCTTAGAGTGTGCCGCCAAATTTTAGAAAATAAAAATTATGATTTTGTTCATTTGTTGGAAGATGAAATATGGTGTGCTAAACTAGCTTACTTATCAGACATTTTTGTTATTTTTAATAACATAAATTCAAGTATGCAAGGGCCGAAAGAAAATATATTAAACTCAACAGATAAACTGGTGGGATTCCAAAAACAAATTACTTTATGGAAGAATAAAGCTCAGGAAGGCAATTTGGAAAAGTTTGAGTCAGTCCCAAAAGATTTTAATAAAACTATTCATAAAATTGTTATTTACCATTTGACAACATTAGAGGAGAGAATTATTCATTATTTCCCAAATTTAGATATAAAAAAATTTGATTGGGTTCGTAATCCATTTGTGATAACGAATACTTCTGTATTTGAATTAACTTTGAATGAAGAGGAAGAACTAATTTCGCTTTCTAATAATCGAGACTTAATTTTAAAATATTCGGAAGAATCAATTAATTCATTTTGGATTAACATTAGATGCGATTATTCCATGATAGCCAAAAAAGCTTTAAAAATATTATTACAATTTTCTACATCTTATTTGTGTGAATTCGGATTTTTAATATTAACCAACATAAAAACGAAAAAAGATCGAGACTGTTAAATGTAGAAGACGATATGAGAGTAGCATTGTCATTTTTACGACCAAATATAAATGAAATTATCAAAAAACATCAAGCTCAAATTTCTCATTAAAAGTATTCTTATTATTACCTTGTAATTAATCCCTTAATAAACGTACTGTTGTTTTTGTAGTACATATTATATTATTTTATTTTACATTCACAATTATTATCATAAACTATTTTACAGTGTATTATAGGTAAGTAAACAACTTTTAAACTTGTCTTTTTCTTTGTGTGCCGCCAAATTTTGAAATCGTTAAAAGTGTGCCGCGACAAAAAAAAGGTTGAGAATCACTGGACTAGCATAATCTATAGGCCACATGAAATAATGTAGATAGCATTTATAAAGAATAACCTTCAGAACAATATATCTTGGAAAATTCCTCCCAACCAAAGTTTGTGCCAGAGAAAACATCCCGGAGGTGCCCTGTAATTCTAGAGGGACAAGGTCAGTAGGCTACCATCTCTAGACTGGCCGGTTTGCATTTGAGATCCATTTCATTTGATCATTGTTTTCATGTTTTCCCGACCTGTCATATGTGCAATATGGAGTAAACCTCTCTCGGTCACCTCCTTGCTGGTCTAGGGCTGTCCAGAGGGGATCTGTATTTAAACTTATACTCGTCTGGGACTTTTTAAAGGTGCATGAACTTTGAATTTGGTCTAGTTTGTACAGAACTAGTGGGATAAGACTATATTGTCTGAAAATCATGTGTAACGCTAAAAATTCCAAATTCTAGAGTGACGAGGTCAGCAGGCTACCATCTCTAGACTGGCCGGTTGGCATTTGAGATCCATTTCATTTGATCATTGTTTTCATGTTTTCCCGACCTGTCATATGTGCAATATGGAGTAAACCTCTCTCGGTCACCTCCTTGCTGGTCTAGGGCGGTCCAGAGGGGATCTGTATTTAAACTTATGCTCGTCTGGGACTTTTTAAAGGTGCATGAACTTTGAATTTGGTCTAGTTTGTACAGAACTAGTGGGATAAGACTATATTGTCTGAAAATCATGTGTAACGCTTTTTTGTAACGCTAAACTTCTCATGCATGCCCCCAGTACTGTTCCTATTTTAAAGACCTATTCACGTCAAAAAGAGAGTCATTCAAGTCTTCAGCGAGCCTTTTCTCCTTGAACCGTATATTCCGATTTGACGATTTGAATTTTTATAAATTTCTGTAACGAAATTCGGAGAAGCCGCATTGAAGTTCATCACT
This sequence comes from Meta bourneti, assembly GCA_933210815.1. Classification (NCBI taxonomy): domain Eukaryota; kingdom Metazoa; phylum Arthropoda; class Arachnida; order Araneae; family Tetragnathidae; genus Meta; species Meta bourneti. The sequence goes on along the minus strand of OW119930.1, from coordinate 67,620,701 downwards.
TATAGAACCAGGTTACAATCGAAGTAGACAAATGTGCATCTCCAAGATCACATTTGAATGAAATACAACCCACATAAAAATAGATGAGAACACGCGAGGATTTCTTTTGTTCCACCAAAAACATCGATCCGAATCGAACACGTCGGATGCCGATACATTATTTCGTCGTTGAACGCTCCACATTTTCCGGGAGAAAAAAAAAATCGAACAGATTGTGCTGACTTTCCAGGTTCCCCCCAAATCCACGTCCGTAACTGAAATGCCCAAGGTGATCACTCCCCATAGAGCCCGGACTTCAAAAGAGCAAGGGTGGCCAGCAGAAAAAATTCCAAATTCTATTTCCCATTTTTCGGAAACTTCTTCCGCATTTGATAGAGTGTGCCCCAAGGCTACATTGCGGAACCTTCGCCCCTCGCTCTGGTGAAGGTCACATCTGTTCCGATACCAATAAAAGCTTCTGTGTGTCGGCAGACGGTAATTTATGGAATTTAGAATACGTCTATATCATCGGATATCTGTGGATGTTGCTTAATATTTCCCATCTGGACCCTCAAGATAAAGGGAGGAGAGATGGGTTGTTTTGCTGCTGGTGTTTTTCGGGACTTTGATTTAGGATTGGGGAGAGCGGTGTTCTTTCGGGGAATGCGGTGGGCTTAGTGTGTGGGGAATATCCTGAAGTATTTTTACACCAAGTTTGAAAAGTATGGAAGTTCAAAATCGGTTATAGCTCCAGGTATTCTATCAGTTCGTTGACCGCTACCTTAACCCTTCAAATGGTTTCGACAAGATATCCAATCGAATAATTTTGCAACGGTATATCCAATCGTCCAATTTTACAACGAGATCCGACCAAATTTTGCTAACGACCGTCATCAAGATACTGCCAATTTTTGATGATGACGAGTTCAAGATCTGGTCGGTTTTTGTAATGACGAGATATCTCGTCATCGTAATGGAGATGTATCTCGTTATCCTATTGCCGACGTATCTTGTCCATCAAGATCTGGTCAGTTTTTTGGAGACGAGATGCCTCGTCAAGATGTTTGGACGAGATATCTTGTCCATCACGATCTGATCAATTTTGCTAATGACGTGATTTTCGTCATCAAGAATGCCGATTGAATTCCGAATGATCAAGATATGGTCTTTTGATGATGACGAGATGAAGATCGGGTTAGTTCTTTCTGATGACAAGATATCTCGTCCATCGAGATCAAGTCAGTTTTGCTAACAACGACATACTCGACGCGAGTAGGGTTAACAAAAGTGTAACAGATACTGTATTTCCTGAGGACAGATTCATGTTACGCACACTACAAATCGCTGTTGTTGTCAGGGTTCTGGCATGCATGATGGGTTAATTCTCCTGGTGGTTCTCTATATGAGATACCTCGTATATATATAAGCACTAGGAGGGTTGACCATCCGTTGACACCAGATTTTTTGAATTTTCCCTATTTCCCTGTTTTAAACCAGTTTTTTATTTATTTATGACCCACGCCCTCACCCGGCTCACCACAAGGTTTCGAGCCCAGGCAAGGATTGCCGTAATTTTTTTATGCGGTGAGTGGTCGCTTAATTCCCCGGATTGTATAGCTACTTTCGCCCGATCATAATTCGCGTTCCTTCGGGCCATTTGTTTCCTTCAGCAACTGATCAAATTACTATAACGTTAAACGCGTATTTTGTCTTATAAATTTTCGACTATTTTAAAGTCTCGCTACATTTTTTTGTATCTATTGGTTGTACAAAACTTCGATTCACATAAATTAAGCTAACATTTCAGGGGGACTCCCTCTGAATATGTCCCTGAAACACATCAAACCTCTGCACGAGAATTTTGTTAACGAAATTTCCTTCTACTCCTGTAAACAAATAATTTCTCTGGTTACTCCTCCACTTTATGGAGGAAACCAAGAATTGTATACATCAAACCCTTGCATGTAAATATTGTTAGCAAATTTTGTACAAATGGAATTTCCCTCTTCTGTATACAGATGTGTGTCTTGTGTTTGACTCAGATTTGATAAATATGACTTTTGAGCCATAAGATCCCAAAACAATCAACAAATAGTTTATAAAATTACTCCTCCAATATACAGGGAAAACCGAAAATTATACGCATCAAAACCTGGCTCGAGAATATTGTGAAAGAAATTGTGCAAACTTAATTTCCCTTTATTCCTGTAAACAAATAATTTCCCTAATTACTCCTCCATAACACAGGGAAACCAGAAATAATACAAATCAAACACTTTCACGCGAATATTTTTAACAAAATTGTACAAACAAAATTTTTTCCCTCTATTCCTATAAACAAATAATTTCTAGAATTACTCCTTTAGTATTTGGAGAAACCAGGAATTATGTGCTTCAAACCCTTGCACTAAAACATTGTCAACGAAATTGTAATGCAAAATTTCCCTTTACTACTGTAGACAAATAATTCTCTGAATTTGTCCTCTTCGATATGAGGAAAAGCAGGAAATATATCGATTAAACCCTTGCACGAAAAAAATTGCTAACGGAATTATACAAAATAATTTCCCTCTATTTCTGTAGACAAATAAAATTTGGCAAACCAGTAATTATGTGCATTGGACCCTTGCACGAAAAAATTTGTTAAAGAAATTGTATAAACGGAATAAATTCTCTGAAAAGAAATTGTACAAACGAATAAAATATTCTCTATTCTTTTGTAGACAAATGTCTGTCATGTATTTGGCACAGCTGGGCCACATATGGTCCTCATGCCATGAAACCCAATAACAACTTATCTGTATACAAATAATTTAACAAGTTATTCCACCAGGAATTATGTGCTTCAAACCCCTGTATAAGAATATTGTTCACGAAATTGAACAAACGGAATTTCTCTCTTCTCCTGAAGACAATTCTGGGTCCTTGCACCATGAAACCCAAAACCAACCTAATTGTATACAAATAATTTTTCGTATACAATAAATAATTACTCTCCCACGATACGCGGAAAAACAGAAATTATGTTCATCAAAGCCTTGTACAAGAGCAATTGTTATCGATATTATAATACAAAATTTCCCTCTATATATATTCCTATTGACAAATAATTCCCTGAATTACTCCTCCGCGATATGGGGAAAACCAGGAATTACTCTAAGTGTATCGTGCACTGTGCAGACCGACGGCTTCTTACGGCGGCTTAAAGGTAATCACGCATCAGTTCGTGAGGGGATAAAGCTTAGGGAAAAACCGCAAGAAAAGAGGGGAGACTTGGAAAAGGGAAGATTCAATCTCAGCCAGAAATGCATCCTAATGGAATGAATGCATAAAAAATATAAATCGGCCGCAGCTGCAATTTTGGGCCCAGTGGGCCGAACTGGAGGGGAAAAAGTTCCAAATCAAATTCTTGAGTGGCCGAAAGATTATACTCGGAGGGAGAAAAGTTCGGGAGTGATTTTTCAAAATTTATTCCGTGTCTGAGTATAAATATGTAACAGGGATTTAGTTTTATTAATGTTCTTTCCGGGGGTTTCATGTTTCAGACAACAATCATTTAAAGTCACACTATATTTCAGATTTGTGAATTGCTTGATTCGCTTTGAGGACTATTTGCATTTCAATGCTTTCAATTCCCATTCAATGCTATTGCGTTGAATGGAAATATTTTGAGTCATCATAAAAGTCAAATATTAATGTTTTACTTCTCATCAGATAAAGGGTAAGCTTCCTGTACCTACAAACTTTAAGGATAAGTAAAGAATTAAAAATTCTATCGTTATTCACATAGAGATGTATCTGTAACGCCGCCAATAAATCTAGTGGTCAGGGAGCTGGATTCTTGCTTTCGTTGAATGGGAATATTTTGAATCGTCATTTAAGTCAAAATATTAATGTTTTTCTTTTCATTAGATGAAGGGTATTTCTATACTTCTGTGCATACTTTAAGGGTAAGTACGTTAAACTTAAATCGTTATTCGCATAGTGCCTTCATTCGTATGTGCCTGCAACGCCGACCAATAGGTGTAGTGGTCAAGATGCTGGATTCTTGATCGAAAGATTTCTGGTTTGAGTCCAGTGTTAATGTGAGGCCGTCGTGGCCCAGTGGGTATGCAAACTGCGAGCCTCCCTACGTGTATTTCTCTTTTCTGTGTCAGTAAAAACTTTCGTATATATATGTCTATTACTTGATATTGTCTGTCTTGTATCTGGAGTAGCATTTTTTTATGATGACGAGATCAAGTCTTGGTCAGTTTTCTCCCAGTGACGTGATATCTCGTCCTTCAGGATCTGGTTAGTTTTGCTAGTGAGATGAGATACCTCGTCGACACAACCACCAAGAGGGTTAAATTCATCCCTTTCATGTAAAAATGAGCGAAATAGCTGAATAAGAGGTGTATCTAGGCTCGATACAAGAAGGGTTTGCTGTGCTTCCTTAACCCGTCTCAAGTCTAACTTGTCTCAACAAGATATCTCGTCATTAGCAAAATCATTAGCAGATCTGGATGGACGAAACACTTCATCATTAGAATAAAACTGACGAGATCCTTATCTCGTCACCATGAAAAAATCGGCAATATCCTGGTGAGACGAGATATCTCGTCATTAGCAAAATTGTTCGGATCTTTATGGACGATATATCTCGTCAAAACCACTTGGAGGGTTAAGTTACATTGACAAAGTCGTTTTCTCTGTTGGATTTGTTGGGTTTCATGGCGCAATGGCCATATTTGAACAAACTGCACCTAACCCCAAACAGGCAACGCCTTCTCTTGGGACTTACTTATTTGAATAGGAGAGGCTGGAATAGGAGATAACTATCCTATACTTGTCGCAGTCTGAGCGTCTGCAGAATTAATCCTCTGAACGTTGGGAGATCTGGTAGTGTAGGATTGCCTTTACCACTCAACACACAAAATGACTAACCACATCTATCGGTTGAAAGATTCTATTGGTCCTGCCATAAGATTTGAATCCTTTGACAATATCTATCCATTTTATTGAGTAGAATTATTTGGAAATATTTATCCGTCCTTTCCCTGGAGTAGAACCCTTTGGAAAGATTCTATTGGATCTTTCCTAACAATCGAATACTCTGAAGAGATTCTATTGATCCTTACCTATGAATAGAATCCGTTGGAAAGATTGGTTGTATCGGTCTTTTACTTAGATTATATCGGTCCTTATTTCCTAATCATTTCGAAAGATTTATTGTCCAAGAGGGATAAAAGGATAAAACGGGTTAGAAATCATGCAATAGACTCCAAGTTGCAAGGAGGAATTATACGTGTGGGGTTAGTAATAGAATATCAAAAATGCAGCCCTTAAGATCCAAAAATCGTACACAGATTCCGTTTCAACCAGAAAAAGAACCCATTGAGGCTTTGAGTCCTATAATGCTTAACGCCTGACGGTTGATAACGTAAAAAAATTGTAATCGTAATTACAGAATGGCCGGAATGTAATAATCACGTGACAAAATTCTCAAAGCCGTCTATTTTTAAAGTTGACAGCAACTAAGAAATGTCGGGGGTTCAGTTATGTAAAGAAAGACATGGAAATAAAAAAGATATCCTCGTTCTTGGAAAAAAGTTATTAATTCCAGCCTAGGAATGTAGTTTTTTATAACGAATCTTGAATTATATCTGGAAAAAATAGCTCAAGCGTAACGCCATACTTGTGTAGACTCTTTAGATCTTTTGGCTCGCTTCTTAGATGCAAATATTTACTTTTGGACAAGGGCTGTCTTCCCTTTACATTTATTGTGTGAAGGGTTCAAAAAGTTATGGCCCAACCAAAAGACATAAAGAGGAGTTTCAAAACTGAAAACAAACTGGGCTTTGAGCGATTTCTGGAGAAGTTTCAAAACAATTTTTTCCTCGTAATATTTTTATACAAAGACATTTTTTTAAAGTTTTACTAGATAGTCAACAATAGTCTACAATATTATCTAACCTTGCGACATTCGTTACTTTTTCGTGCGCAAAAGTAAGGACACGGAATTGTTTGAGATTTGCATTTCATAGAATAAATCTTAGACAGAAACTGCGTAATCGACTTTTGGTAATGTACTTTTTTTACTTTAGAAATTAACAGATTCGGGCTTACACGCATATATCCGTTTAGGAACCCGCTGTCTTACCTGCATGATTTCTAAGCAATTTTAACCTTCTTGACCAATAGAATCTTTCCTACGATTTTTTTAACCAATAGATGCGGTTATTTAGTCATTATGTGTCTTGTGTGGTAAAAGCAACGCTACACAACTCATGATTCCCTGCATTTCTAAGCAGTTTTGATCTTCTTGACCAATATAATCTTTCCTAGGATTTTTGTAACGAATTGATGCGGCTATTTAGTTATTATGTGTGTTGTGGGATGTGTTCAAGGCTACACTACTCTAGTTTAAGATATTATGTAATATTACGATATTCATTAATTTTTCGTTCACTAAAATAAGGACACAGTTGTTTGAAATTTGTATTTCATTGAATAAATCTTAGAAAAACTGCGGAATCCACTTTTAGTACTTCTAGTACTTTGTACTTTTACTTAGAAATTAATCGTTTCGGGTTTACACGCATATATCCGTTTGGCAACACTCAGTCTTCCCTGCTTGATTTCTAAGCAGTTTTAACCTTCTTGACCAATAGAATCTATCCTACGATTTTTTTAACCAATAAATGCGTTTATTTAGTCATTATGTGTCTTCTGTGGTAAAAGCAACTCATGACACTCAGTGGGTTAATAAACGCTTGAAAACGAAAATTGTAGTGAGAATTTCACTTTAAAAAAAGCAAAAACCAAGATTGAATTTACAACATGCTTGCATGAGTATAAGATCCTATTAGACTTACATGTTGATAGTTAAATGAATTATTCATAATTTCAATGAAAAGAACGTGAAAGCTTGTTTATCATAGGACGTAATTATATAGGAGGATACTTAATTTATAATTATTTCTCTCATGCATATTGTAAAAAAATATTTTTCACATCCGCGTGCTCAAAAAGTTCTATCATATTTACATTTTTGTGAAGTTAACTATCATCAAGAGTAACACGTTCTCATTTTTCTTCACGTCGCAATTTTCTTCAAGTTCTTCAATACTTGCAAGTTTAAAACAAGTTTTTGACGTAAAATATTTCATAATTTTTGAAACCCATTTTTATTCTTCTTTGATGTTTAATTTTACATTCCCTTAACTTTGTTAATTTCACAATATCTGCCTCTATTCGCGCATAGGTGTATTTGGGGGGCAATCAGCTTTCTTTAATCATATTTGTATTACATTGTTAAGAACAACTATTTAGTTTTAGACCTTTGTCTCGTTGTTTACACACATTTATTGTATTCTGAACTGTTTATACTTTGAATATAAGTATACTGTTTATAAAAAAAAAACTTGAATTTTTCATTCTTCAAACTTCGCTGTGTATTCCAGTATCTATCACTACATCGTTGCCCTTTCGTGTTCATTACCATTTTCCAGTTTCATTTATGGATCCGTTTTCTACACATACGATTTTACGTTGGAGTAGAGAAACTTCTTTTACACTTTAAAGATTATTTTACACTCAATTATTGATTAATTCTATAAAATATTCACATACTTACATACATTCTTGTTTTGTTTTCTCAAGTTTAACCTTCTGACGTATACCATAACACTTTTTAGATTTCTTGTACGCTGTTTATATTTTATGGTTTAATATATTTGTTTATGATTTTATTACTTCCGAGAATTGCTTAATATCTATTAAATTTCGTATTTAAAATTTTATCCTAACGCTCTTCTGTTATTGATACTTCCTCTTTCAATTGTATCGGTATATATTTTTTTGTTTCCTTTTTGCTTCAGCATTTGATAAATTTGTGTTTTTTGTTGTATCACTTGCTAAAGGAACGTGTTCAATACATTATCAAAAAGACATAACAATAGCTCATAATTTTTAAGTTAAAATGTTCTATCTGCTAAAATTAGGATTCACTCCTAAAGGTGATTTGTAGACAAAATTGTTCACATTTTATATTACTCTTATTTTATGAATGGTCACACTGTACATACAATCTGTGATGGAAAAGAACGTTGTAAAATGGGTTCGGGAGAAATCAGATTGCTTGTGTACCTCCTATAAAATAAGTTTTGAAACTTATTTTATAGGAAGAAAAGTGAACTTTTGATGGAAGTTCACAGTTTGAGAAAACGATTGAGATCTCTTATAGATAAAGAGATCGCAACCTTTTTCACAAACTGTGAACTACCATCAAAAGTTCGCTTTTCTTTCATTAGCCAATGCATGTCATGATGTAAGAACTGTAGTATATTCTATTATAAAAACTGTTTGGGTTTCCTTCAAACAGTTCGGATAGGAAACAATATGTTTGAATTTTGACCGCCTGCCTGATTGCCTTCCTTTGGAAGTGGCACTTGCCATAAGTCCTAACCAACTCCTGCAAGTGGTAGGCAGTCCTATTCTTTGTGAATTTCCTATAAATATATACTCCTTCTCCTTTGAATCTTATGATAAGGAGTTCTCACCCGTTATGCCAAGATATGAACCACCGTCAAAAGTACACTTTTCTTTCTTTTGCTGAATGTATATCACAGAATAAGAACTATTCTATCAGGCACTTGCCACAAGCCCTTACCAACCTTCTGCAAGAGATAGGTAAGCAAAGATAAATTACGCCTTCTCAACGGGAACCACACCTTTATATTACGAAAGTGAAAGCCCTCGAATCCTTTCCAAACTCGAAGCTGGTAGCCCAAGAGCACCGCAAATTCGCCCTACCCGATAGAAAGTCAAAGAAAACAAAGCCTATCAGGAACCTCAGAAGTGGAGGGAAAAAAAGCACCCACCGCATAATTCATTCAAAGGCAAAACAGCGTGATGAAGTATACCCAGAAAAAACAGCCAAACTCAACCTCCAACAAAACCTGCCGAGGCAATGGGAAGAGATAAGGCTCTGCAGAGGAAGCTGTTCCACCCCACCAACCGAGATCCACTGTTGACTTTATGCATAAGGACAAAGGCAGAACCCCATAGGAATATACACAGAGTGGATTGAAAGGCAGTCATCCAGCCCTTTTATAAACACGCGGACGCTTGCGGAAAAATTGATAATCGTCCAACACTTGCGATGAGAGGGGGACCTGGACTATCAGCAGCAGTACAATGACTTGCTTTGGGGTGTCTGGAGGGGCGGAAAGGGTTCTAATCTCTTCCGTACAGAACGGGGTACACAACTTTTGCATTTGGGGAGAAGCATGAAGAATGGTGGACTTCCACTTGGTGGAAGTGTATAGTCAAATGGGTCGGTGGGAAATCCCGTGCTAGAGTCTCTTGTGTAATTGGTGGCCGATGCTGAGCATTAAAGCAAATGCTCTCGACATCCAGTTGGGGTTTGTGATGGGATTTGATTGAGGTTCCATCTGGTGATTTTCACAGGCAATAGATGTCTTCGCTTTGATGAGTGACTTTCTCTTTGGCTTCTTACAAGGACAAGGAGATAAAAGTTTTTGTTTGAGTATTCCGGATACTATATTAGCAATTGAAACCTGTGAAGCACAGAGGAAACAGATATATTGATTTACAGTTCTGCAGTAATTCAATAAGTTTAAAAATATTCATTCTTTGGTCAGGATATCAAACCTCTATACTGTCTTAGAAGGCGAACATTGGGGATTGACTTGGATTGATTCTGCAGTAATTCAAGAATGAGTACAAATATTTATATCCAATCCAATCTTTCGGGATATCAAACCTATATATTGATATAAGGCATATATTATCTACATTCATATGAGCTATTGTCTTTTGCTAAGTAAAAGATTTAATTAGAACCTTTCGATTTTTTTACTGAACGCTTTGTGTGACTTTGAGGGCCGCGGTATCCCAGTTGGAAGAGCATCGGATTAGCAACCGGAGGGTAGCCAGTTCGAAACTCTGTCCAGCCAAAGACTGTCGTGTACACGGGGACTGGTGAATGTTAAATCTGTCGTGGCCTAAAATGTCCTCACGTTGGCGTGGTGTGGAAGTTTGGAGAGTGGGATGCCAGCTCAGGTGTTACCTCGTCATCTGACCGTAGTTCCAAATTACGTGGTATTGTCCTCGGACCTTTCCCTTTGAGATTGATCCTTGACTGTCGCCATTAGCCCGTTGTGTTGCTCCAGTGTGACGTTGATTAACTACCTACCCGCCTTGAGTGAATTTAGTGGGAAGTAGCAGTCCCTTGTGTAATTGGTAGAGAGTATAGATGCAATAGATGTTCTCTTTTTGATGAATACCTTTCTCTTTGCTTCTCATACAAGATAATGCGTAAAAGTTTTCCTTTGAGTATTTTGAGTATTAGATTTGCAATAGAAGCCTGATTTAAGAATAAGTGTAAAAATATCAATCATTAGTAAGGATATCAAACATATATATTGACTTAGAAGGCAACATGGGGGATTGGTTTGATTTGAAGTACCATCAGGTGATTTTCACAAGTGATAAATGTCCTTTCTTTGATAAATCTTTTCTCTTTGGACGGCTTCTTGTAAGGACGAGATAACACGTAGAAGGTTTCTTGAGTACTTCGGATATTAGATTTGTAATTCAAGCATGAAGCTTACATACAACATATTTATTTGTTTACAGTTCTGCAGTAATTCAAGAACAAGTGTAAAAATAATTTTTGATTAGCCAGGATATCGAACTTGTATAGTGATTTCGAAGGCATGCATTTTCTACATTCAAATGATGTTTTTAGCTAAGCAACAGAAAAACTTTAGTTATACTCTTAATTTTTATAGAACTCTTTCAGACTTATATTATAATTAGATTTTGTTGAGGTCATAAGTTACGCTTACTACATTGATTTCGGACGTTCGCCAATAGTCCGTTGTATTGCTCTATTGCGACATTAATTAATTACCTACCTACCTTCAAAACTGCTGTGGCTCAGTGGGTTCACCCACTCTGCTAGCAACCAGCGAATAGTATGCGTCACAAGATCGATTCCTGTAAAGTACACTGGATGTATTTCTCTCTTCTGTATTAATAAGACTTTCCTTTTGTGCTTATGTCCATAACTTGACGTTGTCTGTCTCGTGTTTGGCTAAATATTGCTCCCTCCACCATAAAAACCCAACCAACCCTTTAATACATAATAATTAATCACAATATTTTCCACATCTCCGAAACAAAATAAGCTGCTACAGACAATATTCAATGCGCTAAACTGCAATTGCAGAGATATTCGAGACCCTTTTCTTCATCCTAATAAAGATCATTGTTTCTCTCTTGTCGGCGGCCCTCCAAAATGTCTCCCAGTAATTCCCAAAGACTAAATAAGAAGTTCCGGAACTGCAAGCAGAAATCCTCCTCCGTCATTGCTAAGAGTACCATCAGAGCTGTCTTTCTGTCCTGAAGATGGCAAAACAAATGGTGCTCCAATTTCTCTCTACCTTCCCACCCCGGGTGATGAGGCTCTTAAGAATAACTTATTGTCTTTATTGAGCCGGAAAACAATAGTTTCGGGGCGGAGACGCGTCTTTGGGGGTGGAGGGTTGTCTCCAGGAATTTTCCCGGAGACAAGGGCTGAATTGTGTGGAATGGGGGATTTGTTTTAACCCGTGGGACCTGCGGGAATGCGAAAAGTGATATGTAATAGTGTGTCGCATGAATGGGACAAAAGGCTTTTGTAGACATGGGAATAATGATGTCGTTTCCGTCGGAGTTTGAATGGTTTTGTGGGTTGAATGAATGTCTCGACTGGTTAACATAAAGGGAAACCAGTTCTTGGATAGAATTAAGGGATAAGAGGATTTGAAATGAGGCTTCAACTCATTTTTCATTGAAAGTTTGGTTTTGTTAGTGAGTTTGGTTGCGGTTTCGTTTTCTTAGTTTCAATAAGGGTTTCCCAAAGTGGAGGCTCTAGGTTGGGAATGTCTAGGCTATGGGAGGGGGCAATGCTGGAGCCAGGGGAAATTCGAGGAACAAGAGTGGGTAATATGTTTCTAAAAATTTGTCGCCTGAAAGTGCCTTAGGTAAACATTTATCCATCTGACTATGCAGACACACTACCTTGATGCATTGTCGTTGATTCTTTAACTAAAAAGAGGAACCGACTATAGGTAGTTGACAGTGGAGATTTAAGGATACTTCTGATGAAACTGAGCCTAATTAATTTACTGATTTGATTGGCATCAATAACTTATAATACTGAACAATGTGGTATGTTTATGTGTAATTTATGTTTCGCTACTTCGTTTTAATATATAGCTTTACGATGATTCCAGCTCCAAATTTTATTTCCAAACTAACCTTTTGAAATTCTAAAATTATATATACAGCTAACATGAGTATTTTGGTGAAATTCAAAAATTATAGGTACCTTTGCACTTGCAATTTATTGTTATTTGAGAGAGAGTTTTCCAGAGGGGTGCCAAAAAAATTGCCTCTTAAAGGGAGACGTTGAGCCAAAAAGTTTGAGTAACTATGGTCAATACGTTTGGTTGTTAGATTAAGTTTTATAGCGCAAGGCCATATTAGACCTAACTGCGAGAGAAAACGTCAAGTAAATAGACATATACACACAAGGATAGATTTACTGACACAAAAGAGAAACATACCCAGGCAAAAATCGAACTTATTAGTTCAAATGGGTTTATACAATTTGAAACTGCTGTTCATTGTGCATGGAAAAGAAATTAAAGCTATAGCTTTAAATTTTGACTATTAATTACTTAATTTTTAACTAGAAATTTTAAATTGTATCTTCTGAACTGTTTGACTATGATCAGAATTGTCCTTGGTAGATTAATTCAGTGAGCAATATCATAAGTTCAGTAAGAAGGAAAAGACAAGTAAGTACTCGAAATGGGAGATCACAGCTTATTTAAAAATTAAATTATCTTTCAGGGCAGGGGAAATTTTGGGTTACCGAACATTTTATTTATGTAGGATAATACCCCACTAGAGGAAAACAAGTGCAAAGGGGTAGCATGCAAAGCACAGCCATATACGAAAAATATTGATTTTAAAAATACACATGCTTATATACTACATTAACTGTGTTTGTACGAACTTCGAGTGTGCAGCTTATCTCGGTTGATACGCGCCTGATTGTCACGCTGCATTTCTGGGTTCTGTTCCCACTTTCCTTCATTTTTCATGTGTGAAGCTTCACTGGAAATGTCTATTCACGAAAGTAATACCTCATTTACGCAACATTTGAATTTTTCTGTAAAAATTGGTTTTTCACTATTTACTTAAGAAAGTATTTGACGTTTTTGTTGAATCCACAACTTTTACTTAATTCATTTCACTTGACTAAGACCTCCAGATTTAGACGAGGTAATTCGTCCGTCAAGATCTGATAAATTTTGCTAATGACGAGATATCTCGTCATCAAGATACTACCGATGTTTTTATGATGACTAGATCAAGGTAAGATCTGGTCACTTTTCTTCTATTGACGAGATATCTTGTCCTCAAAATCTGATCAGTTTTGCTAATGACGAGATACCTCATAAAGACAAGCACCAGGGGGGGGGGGGGTTAATAGCAAAACCCAACCAAAAACGATTGTGGCTCAATGGATTTTTCCACCAAGCTAGCAACCTACGAGTTGTAGGCGACTCGGGTTAGGTTCCTCTAACTTAGAGTGAATGCATTTCTCACTTCTGTATCAGTAAAACTTTCCTTGTGTGTTTATTAATGTTATCTCTACATGCACCACAAAAGTATTTCATATATATATAGATAGGATAAATTAAAACAAAACTACCAACTATGTGTGTATTATTTGTCGTTTTCTGTCTTGCTTTTGGCTCAGCTTCACTTAATATGGCCCTAGCACCACATATGAAACCCAACCAATAAGAAACAACCCGAGTTAAACACTTAAGCGCAAGCACTCAACACTTAAGCGTCCTAAGCGCTTTTCTAAGAATTGCTGCATATTTACTTGTTCAAAAGATCGTCGACGCCAAAGTCTATTTTCGCTTAAATTATTTCCATCTTCATCTCATTATTCTTCTATCAGACTGCCGAATAGCTTAGAGTGCAGACATAGGTAAGTGAGAGACAGATGGCGCAATGGGTAAAGTGACGCAGTAGCTATTACTTGGATGCTGACAGAATAATCAGTAGGATCTTTTATTTTTATGTTTAGTAGCTTTGAAGATTTAGTGAAGAAAGTTGTGTTGGTGTTCTTATTTAAGCCACAGATTTTACCACAGTTTGCAGAATTGTAAATTCTTGTCATTTAAAATTTGTATGATTTTAGCATATCTTTAAAAGTCTGTTTCAATTTATTGTTACTGTTGAGGAATAGAAAGGACGCAAAGAAAACTGTGTGATACGACCACATTATCATTTTCTTTATCAGATAGATGAGTGCGTCATCTTTCCTTGACATTTGCTAAGACATATGACGTACCTATTTCAAGGTACGACACACTGGTATTTGTTTCATTTTCCGTAGAAAGACGTATCGGCGTATTTCTATTGTCATTTGATTGTTCAGAGATAACTATTTGGACAACATGTTTTGTTAGACTTCTGTAGACATGTGTTTTGAAATTATTAAATTTTCTACTTTTTAAATCGATTTGATCACGCCACCAGCTTATTCTAGGAAGTATTCCGAGTAACCTAGGGCTGCATGATCCGAGGAAACATTAAAACATGCTATTTCTCGCATAAATTCTAGAAAGCAGTAAAGCATGGTGCATTTATAGTGTACTAGAAGCAATACTTAGACGAATAGAGAAATATGGACATTTTGTCAAGGGTTCATAAAGTCCAAGTGGCAAGACAATACAGTGCTGTTTTCTTGTCTTATCTCAGGAATGGGCTCTAGTGGCTGATCATATGAGTTTATAATAAAACTAATCCACTTTTTTGTTTGTTATCAAGGTGTCCTGGGAGAAGGGAACGGAGAATGACCTATTATATGTAAAAATATCTACAGAAATAGGTAGGTAGTTAATTAACGTCACACTGGAGTAACACGACGGGATATTGGGAAAGGTCAGGGATCAATCTCGAAGGGAAAGATCCAAAAATAAGGCCTCATAATTTTGAATCACGGTCAGATGACGAAAACACCTGAGCTGGTATCCCTTCTCCAAACTTCCACACCAAGCCAACGTGAGGACACTTGAGGCCACTACCGATTGAACATGCACCAGTCTCCGTGTACACGACGGTCTTTGGCTCTACCTAGTTTCGAACTAGCAACCCTCCAGTTGCTTATCCGCTGTTCGTCCAACTGGGCTACCACGACCCCTATAAAAATAGGATTTGGCCTAAATGTGAAGACGGTTAGGAAGCTTGCATTCGAGTTAACTGTAAGCTTGGGTATTAACCACCCAATCACCCCAGAGCTACAATTAAAGAAAAATGAAAATGTGATAATTCAAGATGAATCACGAACCCACAAAAATTAGATAAAGTGAACTAACTCTATCAGATGCATTTAAAGTTGGGAAGATTATAGTTCTATAAAAATCTGTGATTGTATTGAAAGTATAAATTGAAAATTATGGTTCCGTGAAAGATGGAAAAATTGTTGATTACGGAAAAAAGTGCAAGAAAAAGAAATTAAAGAACTAAACCTTTACACCTATTGATTTATCATTTTATTCAAATTTATGTTATTTATTCATGTTATGTGTTTTCGAAAGTGCGCCATCTTACTTCCAGCCTTAAGGTGGAGACGGAGCAATGACATGTATTGTTCAAAAGCTTCTTTTGAATTATTATTCTAATTAGCAAACATGGTTTTACATATTTCTATAACAAAATAATGCACTTTCGAATTAAAACAAGTTTTCGGATATTTTGTTTCTTCAATTAACAGAAGTCGATTTTCTCAAAAATGCGTCATCACTCCCGCATTTACCCATTTCTAATTCTGCATTTCTTATATTCTGTAGCTCCATATCTTAATTCAAGCGGGCAGCGGTGGCCCGGTTGGAAGAGTAACGGACTAGCAACCGGAGGGTTGCGAGTTCGAATCACACCAGTTCAGGTGTGACCTCGTCATCTGACCATGGATCAAAATTACGTGGTGTTGTCCTCGGATATTTCCCTTCGGGTTTGATTCAGGACCGTCGCCAATAACCCGTTGTGTTGCTCCAGTGTGACGTTAATTAAATACCGACCTTAAATCAAGCATATTCGAACAAAGCGCCAAAATTGACCATTGAACTCCGTAGCGCTTGACTTCATTTATTTAGACCCATTTGTTGCCATTCGAGAGTATATAAATAACGACGATTTCTGTGCAACATACGTTAGTGAAATATATATAGACTAGCAGACCCGTGAATAGCATCTGTGATAAATTTTCTTAATTTGTAATACTTATTGATGACAGTGTTGTTTTATTCACATTAAAACAGTATTTATATCCATTTATTATAAGCATCGTGAGTGATAAGCCTTCAAATGGAATAAAATTAATCAAAAATATGGAACTGAATTTCATATTCTTCTTACTGTTGTAAATTCTCATTTCCAATGCAGTGCATTTCAAAAAGTGCACACGTAAGTCACGTTATCACAATTAGCTTTTAACTGTCCACTTAAATTGCATATCATTCCCTTAGGGCGATTCGGTAATTTTTGACGTTTAAATCTAATTTCGTGTTCGCTCACATTTTCGTTTCTGCTCTGATCTCCATATTTTTCATTATTTTCTGCCATCAGATTTCTGAAGAATTTCATTAATGTAGTGAGCTCATTCGCGTAGTCTTAGCCATATTATGCAGCTTCAAGCTCAAATCAAACAAGGAGGGAAAATTGGCTAACGAATCCAGTAGCGGTTGATCTTACTTTGTTTATATCCAATTGTTGCCATTCACCCGTATACAAATAATGCCGATTTCTGTGCTACGTGCGTTAGTGTATATATATATATATATATATGTATATATATGTATATATACATATATATATATATGTATATATATATATGTATATATATATATATATATACACTGCTGGCCACCCAAATTGCAACACCAAGAAAGACAAGAGATATCACAACAAAATTTATTTTGTAGATAACATGTTGACCAAGTATCAAATGATTAAATTTATAGACTTCTGTGAAGTGTGGTTCCTGCCAAAATCAGTAGCCAGAGTAGCCGCCATTGTTGGAGATCACCGCTGCCACACGCCTCGGCATTGATTCAAAGAGACTTTGGATGTGTTCTTGGGGTACAGCAGACCAAGCAGCTTCCACACGTTTCCAAAGTTGATCTGGTGTGGCAGCTGGGGATGTATTCTGGGTCAATCGTTGAGCAACCATGGACCACATGTTTTCTATCGGCGAAAGATCCGGAGAGCGAGCTGGCCAGGGAAGCAATTCAATCTGGCGATTGACGAAGAACCCTTGGACAATGCGTGCCACGTGTGGTCGCGCATTATCCTGTTGAAATATGGCTGTGGGCAAGCCCTGAAGGTAAGGAAGGACAACTGGCTCCAACACCTCGGAGATGTAGCGCTGGCTGTTTAAAGTACCGGCAATGCGTACTAGAGGAGTGCGAGAGTGATATCCAATACCGCCCCATACCATAATACCCGGTGCAGGACCAGTGTGGCGGTGCATAACGCAGCTGTTCAGCATCCTCTCTCCACGGTGTCTCCAGACTCGAATCCGACCATCGTGGTGTTGCAGACAGAAGCGTGACTCGTCAGTAAAGACAATTTCATTCCATTCTGCCGTCCACATCCTTCTTTCATCGCACCATTGGCGGCGGAAACGTCTGTGGTTCTGCGTCAAGGATAGACGAAGCAATGGACGTCTTGCGGGCAGAGTACTCTGCTGTAAACGGCGTCGAATGGTACACGCAGACACTGGATGATGCGGTACAGACTGAATGTGCTGTGCTATGGTTCGTGATGTGGCTGAGCGATCCGTCACTGCCATACGCACAATATGCCTGTCATCACGTGAAGTGGTGCAGTGAGGTGGATGCGATCGAACACGTCGGTCCGTCGTACCCTCCTGCATCCAACGATCACATATCCGCATTACAGTTGTTTGGTTTCGTCCAACACGACTACCGATTTCCCTGAAAGATAATCCACAATCTCGGTAGGCCACTATCCTTCCTCTGTCGAACTCGGATACTTGATCAAAAGATGATCGCTGTTTTCTACGAGGCATAATTGATCGTTTTTTTGAAAAAACCACAAGAAAAACACAATTTCCGTACTTGAAATCGTCGAAATCTCCAAGCCTTAAATAGCGCTTTGAAGTGGCGCCACAGGCGCGCGTGATGTGCGTCTGCGCTGAAATTCTAATCATTTGCATATCTCACCTCCGCTAATGCATGTTGTAAATTTCATATTTGCATGCTTCCTTCAGGGTGTTGCATTTACGGTGGCCAGCAGTGTAGAATCAACACTATAATTTCTTTATTTCTTATATCTATTGATGATAGTGTTATTACTCACATTATACCTCATTTAAATTAATTTGTAATAAGCCTCGATAAGCACATTACCTCCAAATGGAATAAAAATAATCGAAAATATTGAACTGAATTTCACATTCTTCTTACTGGTGCTAATTCTTATTTCTAATACAGCGCATTTCAAAAGCTAATTGTGGTAAGACCTCAGTCATGTTACCACAATTAACTTCTGAATGCCCACTCGTTCCTTCTAAGTCTTCCAAATTTCTCATTATCTTCTGCCATAAGATTTCTGAAGAATTCCATTAAAGCTGTGTGCTCATCCATGTAGTTTTAGCCATATTGGGCAGCCTCATACTTCAAATCAAGCGTATTTAACTCTCCTGGTGGTTCTTGTCTCAATGAGATGTCTTTAGCAAAACAGACCAGATCTTGATGGACAAGATATCACGCCATTAGAAAAAAAACTCATTAGATCTTGATTTCGTCATGATAAATAAATCGACAATATCTTCTGAATATATCTCGTCTTTAGCAAAATTTGTTAGATCTTGATGAACGAGATGTCTCGTCAAAATTATTTGGATAGTTAAGCAAGAGGCAAAATCGGCGAACGAATCCCGTAGTGGTTTATCTAGTTTCGTTTATACGCTTGCTAGTATTTGACAATATGCAAATAAAGTCGATTTGTGTTCCACGTACATTACTGAAAACTTCCCTTTATTTTCATCATGGTATATCTCTGGGAATTTCATTTCATTAAGATTTACTAGCGTCTGAATTCTAGAAATCAATACAGAAACACGCACCAACTTGGCACAAACCCCCAACATCACAACTCGACTGGGATACACGATTCTAATGCAGCAGTACAGTGCTAAAAATTCCCTCAACTTTTATTTGTTTAATACCTCTGAGAATTTCATTTACCCTTAGACTTACTAGCGTCTGAATTCAAGAAATCACTTGACTTCAACTACAGAAACACGCACCAACTTGGCACAAACCCCCAGCATCACAACTCGACTGGAGTACACAATTCTAATGCAGCAGTACAGTTCTAAAAATTCCCTCAGCTTTTAATATTTCTGAGAATTTCATTTACCCTTAGATTTACTAGCGTTTGAATCGTACAAGGTACTCAACTTCAACTACAGAAACACGCACAAACTCGACTGGTACACGATTCCAATACAACAGTGTCGTGCTTTTCGTCTCCGACACAGTTTAATAGAAAAAATATAATATTTATGGCTCTCGAACCAGCTCATTAACCACCGGCCATCCAATATTTCTCACGTGTTGCGTGGCAACAGTCAAACCATCAGGAGAGCCGACATGTTACGTAAATTGCCGCAGTTTTCGTTTAATGGCGCAGAAGGAGAAGGTTATTGTGGTCACTAGGGGAATTGTGCGGTGTCCGCATGTTGCAGAGTGGTCAACGGATTTGTGGGGTCGGAAAAAGGATTCGTTCGAGTAACATTAACGGGATTTAGTAGCCGCATTCACGTATAATGACTTCAATAACTACCCGTGATAAAGGTTGTTGTCCAGAGGATTGGGTTTTTCTCTCTTGGGACCAGATTTAACACAAGACCTATGGTATGTTTTATTGCATGGAAGACTATTTATATAAGATGAGTATAGCAGGAAGCATATCTAAGGCACGGACAAATTCAGAGCGGGGACTCAAGGTCCCTAGGCTTGTTCTTGATAGAAAAATTAATGCTGACTTTGATTTAATTGATGTAAATCGAAGTTCTTCTATGCTTATAAGTAGAAAAATCTTGAACAGGTCTGAAAATAGTAAATATATTTGCAAAAGGGTTTCGAGACACTGGGATTAAACTTTTACTTCCGATTTTCGTATTATTTTTATGCAACAAATTTAACAAGATAAGACTGAAATTTTATAAATCTTATTAATTTTAATCATTCTGTATAACAATAGGTACGATTACGTTAAATTCTGTGCTATTTTCAAATTTTTTAAGGAACGTTAGGTTATAATTCTTAACTTTATCACCCGGACAATTGAACATTGATCATTATGGCATAACAAGGGCGAATTTTTGTGAAGCACTTTGCGTTATCCTAGTGGGTGAGTTCTCGTTACACTTACATAGGTATCACACATTCTAGCTACAGCCCATCTTATAGAGAGGCCACAGATTCATTCCAGATGGGGCAAACACATGTCTTATAGCGGATTCGAACCAGGAACCTTTCGATTCAGAAATCAGCCCCCCGACAACTTGACCGATTGCTCGGTACTTTACTTGAGAATTACTTGCTTACTTTACAGATTATTTTTGTTTGGTTTATCTTTGTATAAGCGTAATCACATTTGAGTTCCAGCAACGCCTAACTAATCTTTCCAGTCCATCTCAACGGTCCGGAAACACCATTTTCCAAAACAAATATGAACTTAAATCGAATTGAAACAACTCCAAATCGCAGAATTCGAGTAACGAGTTCACATTTCCACACCAAACAAAAGAAAGAAAGCACGACTCGCCCCCCCTTCTCGGAAGGAACGAAACAAAAAGAAATCAACGTGCTCACTTGAAACAAAACAAACAACACCGAGGGTTTTAACAAAGTTAGTAGCGTGTGCTGCCGGGTCGTTCCAGTTCGAGAACAGCTCAACTCAAACGGAGAGAAGAGAGACCCTCTAACTCTTCGGCCAAAAACAAATTAAATAAATTGGAAACAGAAACAGAAGAAGAAAAACACGCCGAGACAGTGAGAAATCCTCTTGTATCAGTTTGCAGACCCCCTCTTACCTCCTTCAAAGTTCAAGCTATAATTTTGTAGGCGTCCAATTAAAGATCTTCGGTTCAGTTTCCTTCAGGATAGGTCACTGGTGATGTTACGAACTCTCCTGGTGTGGAAAGCCATTCAATTGTCTGGGGAACAAATTATCAATAAAGTAGCACGTATCAACACAAGGAAAATATAATAGGAAGTGAAAAATAAGTTCTTGTAACTCGTATGTCAAGATGAGTTACACTTTTATGGACACTTATTGAATTTTTTTAGAAATTATTTTGCTTTGAAACATTTTTGTAAGGTTAGCTTTTCGTAAGTAACAACCAAATTACGTAGAGAGAAAAGTATTTCCACAAATGCGTAAACAAACCAACATTGGAAACTGATATTTGAATTTAAAAAAGCCAAGCACCATTAACTTCATCCTAACTTACAATCGTTGAGACATCAGTATCTATAGGTAGATAATCAGTTTTCACATCTTCATTTGTAAAAAATCTAATTCAGTAACAAATTGCAGTAGCTTTCTGTTTGTCATAGCTAAACCTCTAATGCTTGATACGATTTTGTCGCCAGAAATTTCTAAAATGGTTTGTTGAAAGATGAAAAACTGCAACAGCTGCTATGTATTGGTATTTTAAGGATATTCCTTGCAGCCGTCTATGATAGCAAACAAATAGCAGTATCAGTTTAATTTGATCAAAATTGTGGCGTGGTTCTTTTTTGCCCCGATCCCCTAATTTGTTATGACTAGGTTTGCAAATTACAAACATTCTCATTTATCTATAAATCACCGACGGAAATTTTAAACTGGTTTTATCAATTTTATGTCATACTTTTTTAATCAGCGAGCTGTTTTTAACCACATTTCCAGAACGACAGTCCAATTAAAGGTGTTCGGTTCAGTTTCTTCCAGCAGAGAACACTATGGTGATGTACGAACTCTCCTGCTGTAGATAAGGCCATTTAATTGGCTAGGGAGACAAGGTATCAATAAAGTAGCACGTAATCAATACAAGGGAAGTATAACAGGAAGTGAAAAATAAGTTTTCGTAACTCGTATCTGTAGATGAGCAACAAATTTATGAGCACTTATTAAATTTTCTAAAACATTACTACGCTTGAAACATTTTTGCAAGCTTTTCGGAAAGTCAACTACCAAATTATGTAATTGATTTGTTGCGACTAGATTTGCAAATTACCAACATTCGCAAAAACCTATAAATTCTTAAACCGACGGAAATTCTTAATCCGATTTTTACCGATTTTAAGTGCCACTAGCGCGTTGTGTTGCTCCAGTGTGACGTAAACTCAACTACCTACCAACCTATTTTAAGTCCTAATTTCTTTATGCGTAGGTGCGCATTTTATAATTAAAGTCACACTGGAGCACTCAACACAACGGGCTATTGACGACTGTCCGGGATCAATCCCCAAGGGAAATATCCGAGGACAACACCTCGTAATTTTGAACCATGCTCAGATGATGAGGTCATCAGATTCTGAGCTGGCACTCTACTAATTTCCTTATATCGAGCTGTTTCAATGCACATTTCAAGAATGACAGTCCCAATTAAAGATCTTCGGTTCAGTTTCTTCCAGGAGAGGACACTGAAGTTATGTAAGAACTCTCCATGTATGGAAGGTCATATATAAGTATCTGTAATATCAATAAAGTAGTACGTATCACACACAACGCAAGGGACATATAACTGGAGGTGAAAATATAAGTTTTTGTAACTCCTATCTCCGAGTTACATCTTTATGGGCGCTTATTGAATTTTCTAAAAAATACTGCGCTTCGAAGCAGTTTTTGTAGGGTTGGCTTTTCGTAAAGTCTATTTCCAAGCTATAGAATTGAACATTTGGTATGAATTCTCAATTCAGTTTCCATCATCTTTAAATTCTAAAATTTTTCTTAGCTGTTTGTAAGCACATCTCTAGACTGACAGCAATTGCTGCTGTGGTGAGGGCAATACGGCGCAATATTTGTTATTAACCCTCCTGGTGGTTGTCTCTATGAGGTACCTAGTCATTAGCAAAACTAACTAGATCTTGAGGGACGAGGTCATTGGACAAAAATACCAGATCTTGATCTCGTCATCATAAAAAGATAGGCAATATCTTGATGATGATATATCTTGTCGTTAGCAAAATTGGTCAGATCTTGATGGACGAGGCATCTCGTCGAAACCACTTGGAGGGTCAACTGTAACAACATGTAAACGTTTGCTAAAATTTACTGAGCATTCCATTTATTTCCAAAAGTTACTCTGAAATAGGGAAGCAATCAATATTTTTCTAAAAGCAGTTAAAAAACTGATGAATTACATCAGGTGTTCCTAAACTTATTGAGAAGAGGATTACATTTTGGTATTGAAAGCCATACTACTACTTATAAACGACATCATTTACAACTGCTTACAACGTATAAATTGATCCCGCAAGTAAAAATGAATCTACAATAATAATACATTTCTATGGAAACGTGATATTTCTGTTTTGATAATTGAGGCTATCAGAGCAAGAGTGACCTACACACAAAAACCCGAAAATACCAAAGTATTTATTTTTGGCACCTACAATGGTATTTAATGCGTTTGCAATATAGATTTTAACCCTTCTCAAATCATATTGTGGATAAATAAAAATGTATAAAAAAGAAAATCGCATTTATCTCCATTGGGTATGTTGGTTGGTTAGGTCATTCTTGCTTTGATAGCCTCAATTCTCACTAATGTTCATCGATTTGAAAACCTATAATTGGTATTTTGTTTTGTTAAAAATTCTACACCCGTCTGAAAAGAAATTTAGATGATTAAAACATTTATTTTTGACTGCTTTCTTAGCACAAGAAGCATTTCGGGTGATTCTGGTTCTTCATCTTGAATGATCATGCTCCAGAGAGTGCAAACTCTGATACATATCCAACCAATTTATTTCCTGCCCCCATGGTATATATAACCCATCAATCCTTTTGAAAGCTGTCTGGTGAGGCTCAGAAAATAAACCCAAAATCCTGTCGACTCCCATGCTCTTTGCTTCATTCAAAGCTCATCATCCTCAATCCCCTCCCTTTTGCATTTCCCTTTCGTCGACTCTCCACCAATTCCAAACCCTTACACGAATTCGTCAATCCTCACATAGCTCTGCAAAGCATCCGGCGAATCCGAAGTCCCAGTCAGTTCGCTCTCATAAATTAGAACCGTTTTTGCAATTACTCCATCTTTCTTTTCTTTCTGCTTTCTCTCCCCTCCTTGTTCAACTGTCACACTCCTTCCATCGTCGTCTAAAAATAAGGCTTTCAATTCTCTGTCTGTCTTCTTCCTTTTTGCTTTTGTAGTTTTCTTCTGGGCTTTGAGAGGTCTTTGTCTTGGGAGGTCCTATCGTTTATCGAGATTTGTATCTGGCAGAGCGGTGGTTGCCTTCAGAACCTCACGCACTTTTTCTTTCTTTGACGAAGCGTTTGGGTTTTTTGTGTGTTTTTTGAAGTCCCGCGCATATTTCGCCACACACAAGCGACGGTGCTTATCCATCTAGGTATTTGAAATATCGCCGACTCCAAAAAAAAGTTACCTCGGAGATATTTATATTTTTGGAACGTAAATAAAAATTTGCCAGATGGTTGGGATTATAAGATTTGCTTTGTGTCAAGGACTCAGTGACGCTGCAGATTTTGATGAAAGGCTAATATAAATAACCGGGATTTTTCAGATGTCACTGATATAAATAATTAGGGACTTTTCACTGCCTTGTCTCTTTTAGCAACATATCTTCAAGAGTAATGAGTTCTATTACTCAACATGTTATAAACTTGTTATACGAAAATGTATAACAAAGAGTCATTTGAGAAATAGACTCATGCATCTTTCATAATATATTAGTAATTTATGTAGTATGAAAATAAATATTTCGTTTTAAGACAAATTCTACATATTTTAAATATAATACTTAAGCGACGAAAGAAGGAAGTTTGGCTTTTAAAAACACCAAATTTTAATGCTGAACGTGAACGTAAACTAGTTATTAGGCTGGTTGGTTTTTGGTTTTATGGGGCAAGGGCCATTTTTAGCTAAGCTGCGCTAAACATAAGACACACAATGTCAAGTAAATGTGAAAAGAAAGGATGGAGAAAAGAATGTAGAGAAAGATCACTTGGGGAATCCTGGGGTCGCGATCCCCCTATTTACCATAAGTAATAAACCCCATGGGAAAATAATAGATCACTAGGGTACTTCGTGAAGTCCGTACATACGTAAAGAAGATGTGCCCCCAAGGGAACTAGTTATTCGGAAAACCGAAATTCGACTTCACATTTTTAGCCTTTCAATTGACACATCTTGCCATAACTGAACAGTTCAAGTACTGACGGTTGACAAAAAATAGTATAAACTATTAGGAATAGTCGATAAAAGACGGATCTGATAAAACTGTTATTGATCATTAGAATTATCGGTACTCGACTGATTGTCGGTAACGTAACCTACTGACGTAAACTCTGCTGCACCATTAAAGTAATTTGATAAATGTGCTGGAGACAACTGACATATTTCAACAGAGCAATGACTGAAGTACGCATTGCAATAATCGGTAAAGTGGGGATCGGAGAAAAGTGGCACTGATCATTAAAATAATTTGTGCCCTACTGGTTGGCGAAAACTTTCTAAAACTATTAAAGAAATCAGATGCAAGGGATGGAGACAACTGACATATTTCAACAGAACAATAAGTGAAGAACGCATTGCGATAATCGGAAAAGGGTGGATTGGAGAAAACTGACCATTAAACTAATCTGTGCCCGACTGGTTGGCGAAAACTGTCTAAAACTATTAAAGAAATCAGATGCAAGGTCTGGAGACAACTGACGTATTTCAACAGAGCAATGACTGAAGTACGCATTGCGATAATAAGAAAAGGGTGGATAGGAGAAAACTAGAACTGATCATTAAAATAATCTACCCTATTGGTTGGCAAAAACTGTCTAAAACTATTAAAGAAACCAGATGCAAGGTCTGGAGTCAACTGGCATATTTCAACAGAACAATAAGCGGAAGTCGCTAAAGGATTCACTGAAGAAAACTTGCTTTGATCATTAGAATGTGTCCGACTTTTGGCGAAAACTGTCCATTATCATTAAAGTAACCAGATACATAAGCTGGAATGAGATCATAGATTTCAGCAAAACAAAAAGTGAAGAACGCATTGCCAACCAATAGCATGAAAGCTTGTTTGGCACGAAAGAGTTTGACTCTTACCTGAAAAACTACCACCTAAATCACACACACAAATGATATTTTCTCCTGATCAGTTAATTATTACATACTTTCCCCAATCGATTGTTCATCCATAATAATTCACATCTCATGCTTCTCAGAATGAGACTACAATCTGTTTTAAGACGATGAACAAATATACTCGTTCAAAAGCATTCTTCCTCTTCGCCAGTCGATACGAATTGGAAACTGAAATATCGATTTTCTAATTAACTGAATCATTTTTAGCATCTGTTATTGAGTTTCCAAATCGGCACCGAGAAAGCATTATATGAAGCAACGTGCATCTAAGTTGACAGAAATGGAGATGAAATTATCTAAGATCTCATAACGATGTCAAAAATGAAAGCATTCGGCTTTGTAGTTGTTCTATGTTTCTTTGACAATTGTAGATTCTTTCAGTACTAAAAATATGCATGAAATTAAAGAGCATAATGTATGGGAGAATGAGCAGCTTAAAAGAACAAATATGAATAGTTTTTTTAAATAAATTAATTTAACTTTATCTAAGAATGTCAATGAAAATTATTTTGGAACTAAATACTCGTTTTTAAACTATTATTAATTGCACTAAATTTCTGACAAACACATGGGCTTAGAATGATTTTGCATGCATCTGTATACACGTTTTGGTTATTTTGGTCAAATTCCACTTCGGTAACTTCGTTATTTAAAAAAATTACATTATCAACTTGTTAAATTCAGATATCCAATAATCAGTCATATGTGTATATGTATCCAATAATCAGTTATATATATGTATCCATAATCAGTCATTTATGATTATAATTAACAAAAGATTGTATTGGATTATAATCTGAGTAAGTTGATATTAGCTAGATTAGAGTTCTTTAATGAAGATTTAAATATACATTTTAAGTAATTAAAATACATCGTCGATATCACTTCAAAGATGGTTGGGGTGGGTTTTTATGGCACAAGGACCAAACGCAAGACATAAGACGTCAAGTAATAGACATATATAAGCAAGAAAACTTACTGACACAGAAGAGAGAACTGCACCGATTGAGAATCGAACCGGTGACGCCTACAACTCTCAGATTATTAGCGCAGAGCAAACCCACTGAACCACGGTGAACCTAAACATCACTTCAAAGGCGCGAATATTTAAAATCATTCATTCAAGAAAAATTGCACTAAAATTACGCGTTTAATGTTTCAACGTTCCAGAAAATTGAGTTACATTGAAATTGAATGTACCAATCTCTCAATTTATCACTAACGTACATGACAGAAATAGGTATGATTTGTATACTAGCAGAATTACTTGACTCTACTCGTGTTTAATTGGCTAAATGTAGATTGAAAAAGTGACCAGAATAATCACTTTTCTCTTTAGTAGAAAAATGCCAACACTTGAGTGCCAGGGAAATATTTTTCAACAGCCCTTTTCGACATTTTTATAACTTCTGCAACTTTAGACACAAATCGCAATCGTATATCCATCGAATAGCACATTTCACATACATCGAATCCCTGTCGCAACACAAAATTACGGAGGGTGGTACTAAAGTGACTACTACAACAGTCGATTTTGAGTTTGGGGATGACTATCCATGTCCTTTCTTAGTTTCCTGTAAAATCACCGTAACTCAACTCGTAAAAATGACGAATCTACGGCAATTAGTCTAGCACTAATAGTTTTCCTACCAATATTTTGTGACTTGTGGCACTATTGCACCACGCACACATGCGGCATTTTTGAATTTCATCATCTTCCACGAAAGGTAGGTAGGTATTTTAATTATCGTCGCACTGGAGCAACAGCGGGCTATTGCCGACGGTACGGGAACATTGGTACCCTAAGGGAAAGATCTGAAGACAACATCACGTAATTTTGAACCATAGTCAGATGACGAGTCCACGAAAGGGTGACAAATAAATTTGATAGGACGTTCCAACACGAACATATATTTGACTAAACATTTTAGTTCGTTTGATCCTGTTTAAACTTTTATTGTACTTTTTGAATATTCTAAGCACATTCACACTCTGCTTCTCATTAACGCTTCAGTACGGATAATACATAAAGTTAAGTAATGTAAACAAGTGTTATTAAATCCCTGAAAACAAACTACACTGCTGGCCACCCAAATTGCAACACCAAGAAAGACAAGAGATATCACAACAAAATTTATTTTGTAGATAACATGTTGACCAAGTATCAAATGATTAAATTTATAGACTTCTGTGAAGTGTGGTTCCTGCCAAAATCAGTAGCCAGAGTAGCCGCCATTGTTGGAGATCACCGCTGCCACACGCCTCGGCATTGATTCAAAGAGACTTTGGATGTGTTCTTGGGGTACAGCAGACCAAGCAGCTTCCACACGTTGCCAAAGTTGATCTGGTGTGGCAGCTGGGGATGTATTCTGGGTCAATCGTTGAACAACCATGGACCACATGTTTTCTATCGGCGAAAGATCCGGAGAGCGAGCTGGCCAGGGAAGCAATTCAATCTGGCGATTGACGAAGAACCCTTGGACAATGCGTGTCACGTGTGGTCGCGCATTATCCTGTTGAAATATGGCTGTGGGCAAGCCCTGGAGGTAAGGAAGGACAACTGGCTCCAACACCTCGGAGATGTAGCGCTGGCTGTTTAAAGTACCGGCAATGCGTACTAGAGGAGTGCGAGAGTGATATCCAATACCGCCCCATACCATAATACCCGGTGCAGGACCAGTGTGGCGGTGCATAACGCAGCTGTTCAGCATCCTCTCTCCACGGTGTCTCCAGACTCGAATCCGACCATCGTGGTGTTGCAGACAGAAGCGTGACTCGTCAGTAAAGACAATTTCATTCCATTCTGCCGTCCACATCCTTCTTTCATCGCACCATTGGCGGCGGAAACGTCTGTGGTTCTGCGTCAAGGGTAGACGAAGCAATGGACGTCTTGCGGACAGACCACTCTGCTGTAAACGGCGTCGAATGGTACGCGCAGACACTGGATGATGCGGTACAGACTGAATGTGCTGTGCTATGGTTCGTGATGTGGCTGAGCGATCCGTCACTGCCATACGCACAATATGCCTGTCATCACGTGAAGTGGTGCAGTGAGGTGGATGCGATCGAACACGTCGGTCCGTCGTACCCTCCTGCATCCAACGATCACATATCCGCATTGCAGTTGTTTGGTTTCGTCCAACACGACTACCGATTTCCCTGAAAGATAATCCTCAATCTCGGTAGGCCACTATCCTTCCTCTGTCGAACTCGGATACTTGATCAAAAGATGATCGCTGTTTTCTACGAGGCATAATTGATCGTTTTTTTTGAAAAAACCACAAGAAAAACACAATTGCCGTACTTGAAATCGTCGAAATCTCCAAGCCTTAAATAGCGCTTTGAAGTGGCGCCACAGGCGCGCGTGATGTGCGTCTGCGCTGAAATTCTAATCATTTGCATATCTCACCTCCGCTAATGCATGTTGTAAATTTCATATTATTTGCATGCTTCCTTCAGGGTGTTGCATTTACGGTGGCCAGCAGTGTAATTTAAGCAGATTCATGTCTGACATAATATGGACTATTTTATTGCTTTTGACATTTACATTTGGAATTACACTTTTCTTAAACCAATATGAACGTATATTTGGCTAAACATTTTATTTCGTTTGCGTCCTGTTTACACTTTAATGTATTTTTGGAATATTCCAAGCGCATGTAAACAAGTGTTATTAAACACCTGAAAACAACTAACTAAAGCAGATTCGTAACTTAGAATTTGGACTATTTTATTGCTTTTTAACATTTACATTTGGAATTACTATTTTCTCAAACCAATATGAACGTATATTTGACTAAACATTTTATTTCGTTTGCGTCCTGTTTACACTTTAATGTATTTTTGGAATATTCCAAGCGCATGTAAACAAGTGTTATTAAACACCTGAAAACAACTAACTAAAGCAGATTCGTAACTTAGAATTTGGACTATTTTATTGCTTTTTAACATTTACATTTGGAATTACTATTTTCTCAAACCAATATGAACGTATATTTGACTAAACATTTTATTTCGTTTGCGTCCTGTTTACACTTTAATGTATTTTTGGAATATTCCAAGAGCATGTAAACAAGTGTTGTAAAACACCTGAAAACAACTAACTAAAGCAGATTCGTAACTTAGACAGAATTTGGACTATTTTATTGCTTTTTAACATTTACATTTGGAATTACTCTTTTCTCAAACCAATATGAACGTATATTTGACTAAACATTTTATTTTGTTTGTATCCTGTTCACACTTTTAATGCATTTCTTGAATATTCTAAGCCCATATTCACATGTTGTTTCATTAACGCCTCAGTGCATAAAGTTCAGAAATGTAAACAAGTGTTATTAAACCCCTAAAAGCAAACTAGCATTAAAAAAACCTGCATCCTTTCTACTAATAGAGCTACAGCCCTTTCGGCCAGTGATATACGATATCACACGCCCCTTGAATTAAGTATTGCTAATCAGGCGATAAAAATTCTGGGACATGAAACACGAAATGTTCAATGAGCAGTTTCCATTAAGTAGCCGAATTAAAAACTCATCGGGGGAGCATTAATGGACAGGAACTACGCTCTGTAAGATCCATCTCGCTGTATAATGGACCGTTCACTTGAAAATAAATGAGTGCTGCTATTTAATGGAAGCTTCACGTTCTTTGTATCCATTGATCCAAACGGATGAGTTCATGTGTTCTGGGGAATCAAACACTTTGCCTAATCTACGTTCCGAATACTCGAGTGTTTGTTTAATGCTCATAAATTAACAGGGTTTACGTACTTGTCTTTAATTTGTTGCTTGTTTACGTTTGGATCTGGTTGTTGTTGGTGCTATTGGGATACCTACCGTTTCATTTGGCAAGTTTAAACTTGGTTTATTTTAAAATGTAAAATTGAAAGGCGTAATATCTGAAGGCATGTAACTTTTGGACCGCGCGAGCCATTTAAATCAACCAGCCAGATTGAAGGCTTGTAAATGAAAGCATATTCAGTTTTGTAGGAATCACCAATATTTTTGTCTTACAGAATCTTTGTAACAGCACTGAAAAATGGTAAATGGTTTCACTGAAACCTAATCTCAGAAGATTGAGAACATTTAAATATGCTTAAAACGCATAACCTTTATGTTTAAAAATTTTACTATGCATGTATGTAAGGTAATAAATACGCTTGGTAGGTAGGTACTTTAATTAACGTCGCACTGGAGCAACACAATGGGCTATTTGCGACGGTCCGGGATCAAACCCGAAGGGAAAGATACGATAACAACACCACGTAATTTTGAACCACGGTCAGGAGACGAGGTCACACTGAGCTGGCACTCCACTCTCCAAACTTCCACACCACGACTATGTGAGGACATTGGATACCACGACAGATTTAACGTGTACCAGCCCTTGTGTACACGACCGTCTTTGGTTGAATTAGAACTCGCAACCCTCCGGTTGCTAATCCGTTGCTCTTCCAACCGGGCTACCGTGGCCCCAAATACGCTTGGAGGTTAATTAACCCTCCAAGTGTTTCAACGAGATATCTCGTCCACGATTTGATCAGTTTTGCTAAGGACGAGATTCCTCGTCGAGACGAAATTGCTTTATTACTCTAAGAGAAAATGATGATCTAAGTAGGAAAAACAAATTGTTCCTTGCCCAGAACTGGGGACATTTTGGAACAGGTTTGGGTTTTGTACCAGAGGCTTGAACAACAGCGCAGTTTTTTAAGATAAATACCAGGAGTTTTAACCCCTTAGCAAAAATGATCATATCTTGGACGAGATATCTCACTGAAGCACTTGGAGGGTTAACTGCATGTTCAAGATATGATCTCCAAGGTTCCCTCTCCGTGAGTCAGCGAGTTTCTTCTAACAACCTTCGAGTTGTTGGTGGCACAAGTTTGGTTCTTGTAACTTATTCTGGATGTATCTCTCTTCTGTGTCAGTAAAACCTCTCTTGTAATATTGATTTCTCCTTCATCTGATATTGTCTTTGTTGTGTTTGATGCAGCATTTTCAGATATGTCCCATGCAATAAAATCCAACCGACCAAAATTCCACTTTCCTCAGGGGCATATTATTATGTGTGTTCGGGCTTCACAACCCCGAAGTACCGTAATGATATTTCTCATTTCCTGTTCCCCTTCTTTCACCCTTGATTTCAATTTTTCAAATTTTCAAAATTTTTCAAAATCATTACGCATGTAAATTATATTTGTACATTTGACTCAATCCGCGATTTCTCATCTCTTAGCTCTTTGCTTTATGCTGCTTTCTTTCTTATATGTAAAGCAACATTCCTAATTCAGATAATTTTTTGGTCTCACTAAACCACTGGCATAGGCAGAGGGGAGATCTGGGACCCGAGTTTCTCCCCAAATGTTTACTTTTCATAATTTTTATACCCTAGTGATCTGTCTTCCTTCTGTTTTAGGTTTGACACTTGCAACTTAACCTGGGTGCATTGCTCTTTTCTATGTTAGTAAAACTTTCCTTGTGTGTGAATATATGTCTGAAGCAGCATAAACTCTTGAACGCCGAGCTTTTGAGTCATGAAATTTTCAGTTTATTCTATCTGGAACTTCTTGGTCAAACAACTACTTTCATTCCCTTAGAACCATGAACGCAAAATTCAGTATAGGACATTTCATAAAAAGAGACAGTTTTAATCAAACACAAAACGTCAAAGCTGTCACGGGTCGAGGAATCGGAAGAGGAAAAACATAAGCATGTGAAGAGAACAAAATTTAAAAGTCCGTTATACGACGCAATGAAATTGCCGGAAAAACAAAAGCGTGATTTGGTTTGTCTTAAGTAACAAAAATATGGGGTGAAGCCGGGTTTTAAGCTAGTAGCTTTATAATCTGATTGGCGCAGTTGGTCCGTTTCCTGAGCTTGCACTATGAAATCCAATCCAAAGTTTCCGCAAGTATCGTTAAAATTTTATCTTACAATTTAATATCCCATGATTTAACTACAAAAGAAAATGTGCAAATAACCAAAATATGAGATTATTATACATTTTTAACTCTTTCACCTACTATACCTTTTCAATCCTAGTATTTACAATAGCTCTTCTTGCTAAAGTAAGGTTGTGGTATAATGAAGGTTTTTCTCCTTTCCGTATGAGAGAATTAACCTTTTGAGGGATTCACCCGCATATATCTGTTCTGCAATCTACAACCTTCCCTGTATGGCTTCTAATATGTTTTTAAATTCTTGACCAAAGTATTTTTCCCATGATTCTTTCAACCGATAGAAATGGCTATTTAATCATTGTGTGTTGTGTGGTAAATGCAATGCTTTACTGATACCTTAATGTCTATGTAAACAGTTGGACCAAGTCCATGAGTCTACGCTGAAAAAAATCAATTTTAGATCGGGATTTCCATAGCGATCCTGTCTTTCCAGTCGAGACCAGGTCAGAAGATGACTTGGGAGGCTTGTTCAGTGTTTTATTTCGGTAAGTTTGAAATGTCTAAAGGCCCTGATCTATCAGAATAATGAATCAACGAATATATGAAGAAAAATTACTTGGTCAACAATTCCTCAACAACTTCCTGTGTCGTGTCATACACATTAATTGCATTTGTATATATTAGGTTATTAAGTATGAAATGTCCTATTTCGAACTGAAAGTTTGGTTTATTATATCTCAAGCAAGAAGCAGTATAATTAATAAAGTATGCTCCAAAATTATCGATACACTTTTGCCATCTTAACGGTAGCTTCAATGCCGGCAGCGAAGAAGCCTAGAGAGCGAGTGGTGATAAAATCGCGAAAGGCGTTTTCTACAGCTTGTTGGGAATTTAATATTCTTTGCAAGAAGTGGTCCAATGCTTGGAAGAAATGGTAATCATTTGGTGCAAGGTCTGGGGGAATACGGTGGGTGGCAGAGTTTCCAAGTCCAGCTCCTGTAGTTTGAGCAACGTTATTTGTGCGACAAGTGTTCGAGCATTGTCCTGCAAGAGGATTGACCTGTCTCTATTCACCAATCTCGGCTGCTAAATCCCAAGCTCCCTCATCATTTTGTCTAATTGGTTACAGTAGACATTCGTCGTAATCGATTGACCAGGTTTCATGAAGCTGTAGTGGAAAACACCAGTACTGGACCACCAAACAGACACCATTATCTTTTTTTGGTGAATATTCGGTTTCGGAGTGTGTTTTGGTACTTCATCCAACCATTGTGCCAAACGCTTGCGATTGTCGAAAAGAATCCATTTTCCATCATACGTAACAATACGGTGTAAAAATGGTTTGCCTTTATGTCGCGACAGCAAGGAAAAGCAAGCTTCGAAACGATTTCTCTTCTGACGCTCGTTTAATTCATGCGGAACTCATCTATCCAGCTTCTTAACCTTACCGATTTGTTTCAAATGGTTTAATATTATTGGAATAGTAAAGTCAAACCTTTCTGCTAATTCACACGTAGTTTGAGATGCATCCGCTTCCATTGCAGCTTTCAGCTCATCATTCTCCACCTTGCTCTCAGTTCGCCCACGTGGTTCATTTTGAAGATCAAAATAGCCAGATCGAAATTTCTCAAACCATCTACGTACTGTGCGTTCATTAGCCACATCCTTGCCAAACACGTTGATATTTCGAGTTATCTGCGCTGCATTAGTTCCACGACGGAACTCAAATTCGAAAATAACGCGAATTTTTGACATATCCATGGTTTACAAGATTTAATCTGCAAAAGGCAATTCCACAGATAATCACAAATCAAAACGTGCGCCTGAAAGGCAGATGTGTGTGTGTGTGTGTGTGTGTGTGCGTGTGCGTGTGCGTGTGCGTGTGCGTGTGCGTGTGCGTGTGCGTGTGCGTGTGCGTGTGCGTGTGCGTGTGCGCGTGCGCGAGCGCGTGCGCGTGCGCGTGCGTGTGTGTGACGCACCTTCACAATAAAAAGAAAACAAAAATTTCAAAGTGAAATATCAGAGATATCGGGCATCAAACTTGGTACTTGAGGTAATCGGACATTTCATACTTGATTTGTTGCATGCTTTAAATGAGGAATTTATCTGAGAAACATATTTGTGGTGACTGATTAATTTCTGCTTTCATATATATATTAAAGAAGCAATCAATAAGTAAGCAGAAATTAATATCAGTCACCACAAATAATATGTTTCTCAGATATATTCCTCATTTAAAGCATGCAACAAATCAAGTCACTGAAACTTTAGACATCTTTAAAAACTTACCAAAACAAATCGGCAGTTTCCACCAAAGTACTTTCCAGAATTTAAATTGCAAAATACCCCTGAAGAAAATGACAGACGGCGCGGGTAAATTAATAACAACACCCCCAACACATCCTTGGTACATGGAGCAAATAAACAAATCCACCAGGCAGGACAAGGATAAAGATAAATTGGCTCCTTAATGAAATGAAATTACACCGGAGGCAGGACTACCTATCCTGCCCTGCCTTCCTCGTATTAATATTACCTGACGCTAGTTGGCCGAAGGAGTGCCTGAGATATGATGGCGCGTGGACATAAAGTGCTGTCAAGTCTGAGATTACGAGCCGGTAATGGCAGGACGTTCATTAAATCTCAGATGTGGTTTGGGAAATATTCCGACTTTTAGGATAGAGGTAGTTTAAGTGGGTGGTTTTGCTGGTAAATGTGGATGCCAAAATTTGAAATTTTGGAAAATTGAGGTGGACTCAACGGCAATCCAATAGATGTTAGTTTAATAAATACTTGTACATCATGCTTCAACAAATTTTTTGGTCTTACTAAGCCAATGGATTTGGGGGCCCAACATCCTTCAAAATTATTTTCTTATTTTTATACCTATTAAATTAAATATTATAAATGCATAGACTACGTTTGCCTGTTGGCGCATCGAAGTGCCTGAGATATGATGACGAATGGACATAAAGTGCTGCCAAGACTCTGAGATTACGAGTCTGTAATGGATCCGTCATTAAATCTCCGGTGGGCTTGGAAAGTATTCCTTCTAGAATAGAGGTAGATTAAGTCGGAGGTTTGAAGGTGAAATGCGCAAACCGGAATTATTTTTTTTGTTTTGGAAAGTTGAAATAGACTCATAACATGGCGAGCCAATAAATGTTAGTTTAATAAAGATTTTTACTTCATGCTTCACCTAATTTTTTGGTGTTACTAAGTCAATGGAGTTAGGCAGAGGTGATCTGGGGGACCAACCCCATTATAGCGAGTTTTTTATTTTTATACCTAAA
The DNA here is from genome assembly GCA_933210815.1 of Meta bourneti. Lineage (NCBI taxonomy): Eukaryota > Metazoa > Arthropoda > Arachnida > Araneae > Tetragnathidae > Meta > Meta bourneti. Next base: position 67,584,040 of record OW119930.1, on the reverse strand, counting down.
AAATAAATATTATAATTGCATGGACTGGTTTTGCGAGTTGGCTGCATCGGAGTGCATGAGATATGATGGCGCATGGACATGCAGGGCTGTGAGATTATAAGCAGGTAATGGCAGATCGTTCATTAAATCTCAGATGTGGTTTGGAAAATATTATGATTTCCGGGATTGTGGTGGTTTAAGTGGGAGGTTTTATGGGAGAAGGTGGTACCGAAATTTAAAGTTGTCTTGTTTTGGAAAAGTTTTAAGTGGATTTGAAGCGTGGGCAAGCCATGATTTGTGATAAATGTTAGCAGTTTATTAAATGCTTGAACTTCATACTTCCGATACTTTTTCGATCTCCCTAAACCACTGGCGTAGGAGAGGGAGTTCTCGGTACCCGAGGTTCAACATAAAGTTTTAGTTTCTTATTTTTTATACCCTAGTGATACGTATGTATTACCTTTCGTTATAGGTCTGATACTTGTAAATTAATCTGGGTGTATTTCTCTGTTGTATGTCAGTAAAACTTCCCTTCTGCGTCTGACTATTATTTGACGTTGTTTGAGTTGTGCTTGGTGTAACTTAACCAAAATATGAGACATAAAACTCAATTTAACCAACTTACTTCTTATACCTCAAAAATTTAAATGTTTTAAATACATAGAATGTATTTGTTTGTTTTTAGTTATTAACCTTCTGAGTTATTATCTACTCTGAAATTTCTGATGAAATTTCTGAGTAGTTGTGTATTGCTTTTTCTCAGCTCACATAATGACTAAGTAAGCACACCTATTGGTTGAAAGAATCCCAGGAACAATTCTATTGGTTAAAACGGTCAAAATTGGTTAGAAATCATGCAATGAAGATTGCAGGTTGGAGAACGGATAGTGCATGTGAAACTCAGAGGGTTAAAATAATTTATTTAATCTTCGTTACGCAACATTCCCTATGCATACTTCTACTTCCGTATCGAATTAATTGAAATAACATCGATTTTTGAGTGGTTGTGACCACAAATCACATTTCGTGCGAGTTGACGGTGGATTTCAATTCGGTTGATTTTTAAAAACATGCTGAAATTGCATTCGAGTAACTTACCAATTTTCATTTGTTGAGAATAGGAAAGAGGTTAAACAAATACTAGCTCCCTCTTTATACAGGGTGTCCCAAAAAGGTTGTTCGCAATTTATCTTTTTACCATTTGGAGATAGGTAGGCAATGTAAATTGCAAAGTATACCAAATAATTAAGTAATTAAGATATGTGAATAAAATTATCACGTGATAACAATTTAAGAGGATTCAGTCTTTAATTTTTATACAACCCCTCTAGATAAAAATCCGAGATAGCAAAAATGTTCCTTACCTGCATCCCTATCGTTAGCAGAAAATTGCATTTCTGTAGGTTGAACAGTAACGGAGGCATAATGACGCAAAAAAGTTGACATACCGCTTGTGCACAGCTGTTCAAACAGTCAAATTAGGGACCGTATACATTATGCTAAAAAGCATTTTTTTCGGTCAGAAAGTGCAACATTGTGCAAAGTAATGTAGTATTGCAACTGCAGATGAAAATCGCAATGAACAATAGTAGACAATGTAATCTTTAATAAAAAATATTGTATAAAAAATGGTTTAAATTAAAAATAAAAGGAAATTTACAACGCATGTTCAAAATGTTTTCCATCTGCAGCAATGCAGAACTTAGCTCTTCATTTTTGGCCATGGGTCAGTTTCCGTCCTAAATTTAGATACGGACCCCTTAAAATGGAACCTCTTGTATCTCCGTTAATATTCAACCTACAGAAATGTAGTTTTCTGCTAACGATAGGGAACAGGAAAGGAACATTTTTGCTATCTCGGATTTTTATCTATAGGGGTCGTATAAAAATTAAAAACTGTATCCGCTTAAATTGTTATCACGTGATAATTTTATTCACATATCTTAATTACTTACCTTATTTGGTGTACTTTTGCAATTTACATTGCCTACCTATCTCCAAATGGTAAAAAGATAAATTGCGGAACAACCTTTTTGTGACACCCTGTATAGCGACATGCTGAAGTCGCATTCCGAGTAACTTGCCAAGTTATGCCTTAAGTTGTGAAAGAGGTTAACCGAATATTAGCATCCCTCTGTATTTAGCTTCTAATATAAGTGACATGCTGAAATTGGATTCGAGTAACTTGGCAAGTTAATCCACAAGTTATAAAAGAGGTTAACCAATTTCTAGCGCCCTGTGTATTTAGATTTACAAAACTCCTCTCATTGAGCTCTTTGGTCTATAAAGTAGAGGTGTATCTACCTCATTGATCAGGTCTTCTAAAGAAGATGAAACGAGCCTCCAGCTAGTTGAATTCGCAATCTGCAAGCTTTAATGCTGATTCTAACCGGTACAGAACTCAGTAATTAAGAGGTGTTTGGCACGGTAGCGGAAATCGGCAGTTAAGCCAAATCCAAATCGTGATTTGTGTTTTGAGTGTTGGTTAATGATCCCATTTCGTTCATTCCAGTGAAGTGTGGTCTCTGTTGTCCCGAGGTCTGTAGAAAGGTGTCCAGGTGTTCTTCCGGGCGGAATCCATCAAATGAGGTCATAAAATCTAAAATAATGATAAATGCAGTCGTAATAATAGACACTTATTGCAGAAGAAATTAAATACATCACTTCAAGGTAGAATCGGTGGCGAAATAAATTCGTAGATTTACTTATAAAATGAACTGCGGTCGTAATGAAATACATCAATGGACTTTGCTTTGAAGAAAATATAGGAAAGGCTTAAAGTTTATTACACAAAAGGTTTCAAACAAATTCTTCATAGAGAGGAAATGCAAATAAGTTAAGGTTTGTTATAACTAAGCATTGTATATTTTAGGGTATATATCGGTGGATCACCCATTGGGCTTGCGTCTACAGTATTTTCTTATAGAAGGACCTAAAAGCATACAAGTGAAGTATTGGTTTGATGCAAAAGTTCGTCCCGTTTTTCTGACAAAAATTGCAGAAAAATTTATTTACTAAAATAACATTTAATCAATATAATATGTGCCTTTTTGTCTAATGACCTTTATCCATCGCTCTGATAGCTGCATAATCCCTGCGCTCATAGAAGTTCTGGGATTTCTGGCTAAAGAATGATCCAGGTGACGAAATTTTCCGAACTTAGGGCAGGTGGAATCGTCAACGGCACCCTCACCATACACAATACATATCTTCTTTTGCACCTGGGAAGCATTCTTGCCTTTTCGGAAATAAAAAAAATCATAATATGTCGAAAATGCTCCTTATTTCCTGCCATTTTTAATGCATAACAAAATTAAAAAACACAACCAAATAACGCAATTTTTTTCCCAAATACTCGCTGCAAAAATTCCTTCTTTCAAAAAACTTCAAAACTTCACACGTGTGAAGCAGATAATACTTCGGTTTTGCGATGCAATGCCACCTATCTGCAAAAACGGGACGAACTTTTGCATCAACCCAATAGCTAAACGAGTATTTTTTTAATAAAATTTGCAACATAGTGGTTTATAAATTTGCGTTTGCTGGGAATTAGTTCGGTACAAATCTAGGCTACAGATACCTTTTTCAATTTCTCGGCATTTCCTCCATAAAAACCATCTACTGTTTTTTCAGCTACAACAGTTTCTTCCCTGCAAAGAAAGGGACAACTGTTGTTCCTCAACAAAATGTATTGTCTGCGAAAAAATTTTAATGTCAGAAAATATGAGAACAATCCGGATCAGCCACATAACCAGAAAACAATTTCGAAGGGGGACCAATGACTTGCTGACTTTTTACTCTTTTCTTAGACATGTACGCCCAATTTATTTGTGTGATAAACAAACTTCGACGCACGCTGATTTAATCAGCTTCAATGAATTTTTATTCTTTTTAAACATTTAAATGTTTCGGAGAGGGTTCGGCGTAGTCCCGTCCTCTCACAAAGTGCTTGGTCACTTATGTCTAGGCAAATAGACGAAAATTTTCTAGTATATTCTCCAATCCTTCTCCATTCAAACAGTCACATAAATGGATTTAACACACAAATGGATTCTTTGCTTGATTTAGCCAGATGAATAATAAATAAGCATTTCGTTTGCAAATATATTGGACATATTTTAAACCTGGCCACGATTTTCCTACTTATGTGTTTAATAAAGTATAGATTTTCATCTATAATATTTTAACTTCAGCATCAGTTTTTGTAGTAACATCAATAATATGTCAAGCCTGAATACATACATCCCTAATCTGACCAAGTTATTTGTGTCTCGGGTCGGAAAATAATTTTACCTGTGGTATATGTAATTTTATCATTATTTACATAAATAATTATTATTTATGCAAATAATTTTATCGCTGAGGGTATATACACTGGATACAATAGTTTTCGATTGGTGGTTGTACTTTTATTTCTGAAGTACGCAAAATAATCTAATTAATTTATAATTAACAAGTTATTCTTTTTATTCTTTTTTTTACAATGCAATATTTTTGTACTAATCTCTAATTAAGTGATCCTTTTCTCAACCGATAACAGTAATATATCACACTTCATGTCCTATATATCTATCATGGAATTTAATTTTGTTAAAAAACGCAATTCAAGCTACAATCCAATTTTCTTTCCATATAGCAATAGATCTAGTTAGAAAAACCACAGATGTAATACCCTGGTTCTTAAACCCTATTCATCCTATGCTTTTAGTTTCACCAGAACACACTTATCAAATAACTTAGTTAAACTTAATAAAACACGACTCCACAGAAAACAAAAATGTCGCTGAATCTCCCACACGAAAATTCCCAAGGAAAAAATCCTCCCGCAAACTGGGAAGTCCTTCAGAGGTTAAGAAAAGTGCCTCCCGTGAGAATACGAATCGGGTCTTGTTTTGATTCAGAGGAAGTGTCGCTCACGCAGCCAATGTTATTTCAGCCATGTTGCCTGTGATGGATTTATAAGTTACCGCCAAATCTCTCACTGCCAAACTTTTCAAATCTCTGGAGTCCTTGAGGACTTTTATTTATTATTTCATGAAGTCATGCTAGAACATTTCAAACAAACCGCTCAAAAAATAAAGCTCGTTCAATAGGTAGGATAAATGAAAATAAAGACAAAAATATTGAGAATATTTCTGTCAGAGGCATTTTATGTCAAGCTAAATGTAGGTGGCGGTAGAGTTTCTGCGGCGGAGCGTGTTTCCGGTACGCATTCTTGACGTGCGTCACTGCTTGTTTTTCGATAAGAATGTCAGCACTTCGACAGTAAAAATTCAAACGAATGAAATGCGAATCGACATTTGATAGTTGATTCGTCAAAGCCAATTAGGTTAATCACCAAGCGTCGTCAAAACGGCGATAAATTACATTTTAAGGTAAACACTATAAGTAGTATACCCGCCCGTATGGCGGCGGAAGTGACGTCATACCACGTGACCGGAAGTGGGCGGGGCCAAGTGACGTCATACCACGTGACCGGGGCCAAGTGACGTCATACCACGTGACCGGAAGTGGGCGTGTCTGAATGACGTGACGTATTGTTTGTTTACATTTTGGACTTGGAATTTTTTTTTGTCATCGTGCAGGCGTTGAGTTGTTTCAAGATGGCGTCGTTTCGTTGCCATGGTGATGAATCACTCGCGTAGTGCCATCTGGTGGAGATATTCGAAACCCTATTATTTTTAATTAAAAAGCAATTTCGTGGATTCGAACCCGGGACCATGGGATCCGAGGTCAAGTGCGCTATCCGTTAGGCTGTAAGAGAGTTAACTTAAAATGGTGAATTAATGTAGTGTTTATTTCTCTTTCTTTTGGACTTGTATTTTTTCTTAGTATTAGGAATGGGTTATTTTTAGAAAATGGTTTGAATAATTGCATAGGGGTTTTAATAAATGCTTTTTCAAAATGACTTATGGCGCCATCTAGTGATTTTAAAAGTAATTAATCTAAGGAACGAATTGATTTCTTAATGGTTTTACTTTATTCATGACCAGTGACGTCAGTGTGTTTACGTTTGGGACTTGGATTTTTTTCGTTATTCGTACCGCCATCTATTGTCATTTACTTGAGTGAATAGAATAAAATCCTAAGAAAATAAAAAATATTTGATATTTTGTTGGGGCTCGAACTTAGTACAAAAGTACTCATGGTCGAGGGTTAGTTGAATGACTATAACCGTTCGGCCACGAATACCTATTCTCCAGAGATTTAAATGCTTAGAGACCTTTTTTTTTTTAAATTGGCGCACGCGTGACGTCCGTGTGTTTACGTTTGGGGCTTCGATTTTTTTCCTTCTGAGATTTCGATGGTGACGTCACAAGTCCATCAAGTCTGAACTTGAAAAAGCCAAGTCTGAACTTGAAAAACCTACTCACAGTACATTTCCTACGCAGGTTACGCGGAGGAATACATGAAATGGACCAATAGGAGGACAGGAATGTGACGTCATTACCGTTTCGTCGAATCGGAGTAGCGGATAGCTTTTAGTGAATCACAACACCGTATGATTACAACATGAATTAGAATTAGTTACTGTGCTATACCAGTCAATCTATACAGTTCTGTCGTCGAGCCCGAGTGCACACACACACATCGTGTCCATTTTAATTGTGATATTTGCTGTTTGCTTCCTTGACTTTTCGTAAAATGACCACAACTAGCCATAATAAGAAACGAAATCTTACAGAAAATATGCCGACTGAAGAAAGCCACAAGAGAATTAAGAATGCACATAAAGTAAGTAATAGTCTTGATTTGTTATGATTTTTAAAATTTAATCTTTATGAATTTTTACTTGTTTTACATGTAATTGATATCTTATTATTTTAATCTTATTTTGCAGGATGGAATCTTTACAGAAGATGGAATTCCAGAAGAGATGTTTCATATCGGAGATTCCATATTCGTTTATCCAAATACTTTTCGAGGAAACGTATTGGTGCACATCAGACGGTTTACAAAGTATGGATCAACTTTTTATCCTACGAAAGAAGGTGTGACACTCTACCCTGGATGGATTGAATTCATCATGAAACCTGGTGCTTTACCACAAGAACCCCGTGATCTGAGAGGAAGTTTTTTCTTACCCGAAGATGAATTCAAAGTTGATAGTGTGGACTTCGAGAACTTTACATTCACTCGATTCCAAACTACACAATGTGGTGATACCTTCAAAAAAAGCATAACTATCTCTTCTTCTCAGTGGACTGAATTGAAACAGCAGTATAATTTTATTGCTGCGAGTGTCTTGGATCATGTTTATGGCGCTATGGACCTTTTGAGTGCCTACAAGACTTTCGAACAATGTGTGAACATCGACGAAAGTTTACCGGACTCTTTAGATGTTAGTCTTGGGACTCAATGCCTGATAGAGCTGCTGAAAGATTCATTGAGCCATTGCCTAAAAGAAAGAGGTTTGAAAGAACCCGAATTATTATCTGAGGAACTATGGGCCAATAGGGTTGAGAGTTTTAATTCTGCAGCATTTTCTTTGGAAGTTACTGAAATCGTCGATTCTTTTTACCACAGATTGTGGGAACATAAAGACTTTTTGTGCTTGTCAAAACCTGCAATGTATGTTACATCACAATTTTTAAAGGACATTCGATTAAAAGATGTTCTGAGAGAGGTAAGAAATGTGCTATGTCCTCCATATACGTTTGAATATTTTGACGATTGTAACTGATTCATTGTATTTTTTTCTGTGCACAATTTGTTTAAATAAATAATTGTACTAGCATTTCTCTTTGGTGTTTTATTTTCTCATAACTGATTGTCTTAATATTTGTGTACTTGATTATTCAGTTTTAATATCTTAAAAGGAAAAAAACTTTATTCCCTTTTGTACTTAGTAGTGGAGATTGTCATGAGGAGTATATAAATACTGTATTTCTTAAAATTTTAACAGTCATTATGAATATCAGCTTTAGGTTAGACCACAACCGCTGCTGCAATGGAAGAAATTCTGAATCAGACATATCGGAATCCCAAACTTCCCGGCAGCTTTGGTGGTATCAATGCTTTACAGCGTGCTTTAAAAGGTCGCGTGAAAAGAAAACAGATAAAGAATTGGCTACAAACGAAAGATTCGTATACTTTACACAAGCCTTTACGGCACAAATTCCAGAGAAATCGTGTAATAGTAGGAGGATTAAACGATCAGTTTCAATCTGATTTAGTGGACATGCAATCTCTCGCCCCTCATAACGACGGGTATAAGTATTTACTTACTTGTATTGATATTTTGTCTAAATATGCATGGGCCATTCCTCTGTTAGATAAAAAATCTGCAACTATATTGAGCGCTTTTGAAAAAATATTTTCCGAACGTACTCCTCAATCCTTACAGACAGATGCTGGGAAAGAGTTTACCAATAAACTAGTGCAAAATTTCTTAAAAAAGAAGAAAGTTCATTTCTTTACCACACATAATTCAACAAAAGCTTCAATCGTTGAACGCTTTAATCGTACCCTTAAAACTAAAATGTGGAAATACTTTACTGAAATAAATACGAAAAGATATATTGACGTCATAGACCAATTGATGCATAGTTATAACCATACTTGGCATCGTAGTATTAAAACAGAGCCTTCATTAGTCACATTACAAAATGAAGGAAAAGTATGGGATACATTATACGGTCAGCAAACTGTTGCAAAACAGAGCAGTTCAGAGTTAAAGGTTGACGATACTGTTCGTATTAGTCGGGAGAAAATGCACTTTGAAAAAGGATACGAACAAAACTGGACAAAAGAAATTTTTACTATCGATAAAATAATACATCGGATACCTGTTGTGTATAAACTGAAAGATTTAGCAGGGGAAGTGATACAAGGAAGTTTTTACAAAGAGGAATTGCAAAAGATCTCGGATTCCGGATTTTATCCAGTAGAAAAAGTTTTAAAGAAAAGAAAGCGTCAGGGGAAAACGGAATACTTTGTGAAATTTCAGGGTTATCCTGAAAAATTTAATGCTTGGGTTGAGAATGTCAAAATGATATAAATAGAGCTGTCACCGTACTTACCTTTTCATTTTCACTGTACGATGTCGTTCTACATTACACTTCCCAGCGATAGCTCTATCGAGTTTTATCCTGGCAACACAATGTCTCACTTCTACACGAAACTCCCTAAACGTCTGGAACTCTCAGGTGAATGGGAAGTAGGATTAGTTGAAATGATTTATCCCAGAATGTGGAATAACATCATTGATGGTGAAAATTCTTTCGAATATGATTTAGGAAACGGAGTAAAAGTTAATGGAAAAATAGCGTGCGGATTTTATGATTCTCCGATCGATATTTTAAATGCATTTCCAAAGCACATAAAAATTCAAATGAAATATAACAAACACACTAAAAGGGTGATGGTGCAGCTCACTAACGGTGCAACGGTGAAATTATCCAAGGGATTAGCTGAAAACTTAGGTTTTGAACCTAATAAAGTGATTGGAGAAAATTTTATTCCAGGAAATGGAGGCCCAGATACAGTAATCACTGAGAGTCCTTTTATTGCGGATCCTAATGTTGATTTACATTTGTTGTACGTTTACACCGACATCATTCAGCCTGAATTTGTTGGTGGGATCTTAGCTCCTCTTTTACGAACTCTGACAGTGAAGGGAAGAGATGGTGATATGATTCAGGAACAATTTGAGAGACCTCATTATTTACCAGTTTCCAGAAAAAATTTTGACTCGATTGAAATCATTATAAGGACGCACACTGGTCGTTACGTCTCATTTGAACGCGGAAAGTTGATAGTGAAATTACATTTTCGCTTGAAACAAATCATATAAAAGAGTGTTCCTTTCTGAATTGATTCATTTTTTATTTTCGCATTCAAGAAAGAAGTAACAAAATGTTGGTTCCTTACACGTGTTGTAGTAAAAAGTTTGAAGATTATTATTCAGAGCAAATTGGAAATGGCTTGCCCTACTATAAAGGAGTTGTTTTTCAGAAAGGGCACGGAATAGGAGGATTTTTTGCAAAACTATTTCGCAGAGCATTACCTTTTTTGATTAGTGGTGCAAAAACGATTGGAAAAGAAGCTTTACGGACAGGAACAATGGTTGCTAATGACGTGTTATCAGGCGAAAATTTCAAAACATCAGTTAAAACGCGTGCAAAAGAAACTGGGAAAAAATTAGCAAGAAAGGCGGTTAAGAAAGCAGATGAGATGATTGGTCAAGGAAAGCTTAAAAGGAAGCGCAAACCCTCGAAACGTGTCATTTCATCTAAAGTCAGGAAGCTACAAGGACGTGATATTTTCGACTCGTAACACCATGGCTTTTCTACTAAAAGATTCTCCAGAATGTGTGAAATCAGAACTAGAATTATTCTCTTTACCTCCAACACAAACTGTCATCGAGAGAGGTCAGTGGGTTGAATTTCACCCCCTAGCCAATGTTTCTGGTGGAAGCCCTATCGAATTCAATGTCTCTGGAAGCGGAGACGAATACCTCGATTTGTCACAGACCCAATTATATGTTAAAGTTAAAATTTTAAAAAGTGACGGCAAACCAATCACAACTGAAAGTAAAGTAGGCCCTGTAAATCTCTTTCTGCATTCCATGTTTTCTCAGGTGGATATCAGTCTAAACGAAAGACTCGTTTCCTCCAGTAATAACACTTATCCATACCGAGCCATGATAGAAAAATTACTGAATCATGGTTATGATACTAAAACTTCTCAATTGTCTTCAGAACTGTTTTTTAAAGATACCGCAGGTCGTATGAATGTTTTTGATACAGCAGATGCTCAACCTAACGATGGATTCAATAAACGGGCTGAAATGTTTAAGCTAGGTGCATCGGTGGATATGATTGGCCGTTTGCACTTGGATATGTTTCATCAAGAGAGACTCCTTTTAAATATGGTGGATGTGAAAATTAAGCTTATACGCAGTAAACCGGAATTTTGTTTGTTGGGAGACGGGGAATTTAAAGTTTTGTTGGAATATGCTTCCTTGTTTGTTCGTAAAGTCAGAGTGAGCCCCGGTGTTGTTATAGGACATGCAAAAGGTTTGGAAAAAACAGCAGCTAAATACCCCATTAACAGAGTACTGTGTAAAGCTTATTCCATTCCGGCTGGTAATATGAGTTTTGTTCAAGATAACATTTTTACGGGACAGATGCCTAACCGTATTGTGATTGCCTGTGTCGATAACGACGCGTTCAACGGACACTATAAGAAGTCTCCCTTTGAGTTCAAACATTACAATATTAATTTTATAGGAGTCTATGTGGATGGTCAGCCCGTGCCTCATAACCCACTCCAACCAAATTTTGAAAAAGATCAATTTGTAAGAGCATATCAGAACTTATTTACGAATGCTGAAAATAGAGGCCTGTACCTCTCAAGGTCAGAATTTTCGAAAGGTTATTCTTTATTTTGCTTTGATTTATCCCCAGATTTGTGCGATGGTTCACATTTAAATCTTGTTCGACACAGTAACTTAAGAATAGAAATAAAATTTGGAACTACGTTACAGCAAACAATTTCATTGTTGGTGTATGCTGAGTTTGAAAATCTAATCGAAATCAACAAAGCTCGTAATATACTTTATGATTTTGGGAACTAATGAATTCATCACAGATTCATAGAATCTTATCTCGTGATTCTATTTCGGCGAGATATTATGGTGGTGTTTATCCCTCAGATAAAATACCAACTATTGAAAAGTTTCCCTCTGCTATAGTGCTCAATACTGATAAACACGATGAGACGGGTTCTCATTGGCTTGCTGTGTACGTTCAAGATAACAAGACTATTGAATTTTTTGATTCCTATGGATTGCCTCCCGACGCATTTGGAAAAGACATTGCAAAATTTGTCAAGGAATTTCAATACGTTCAATGGAACAAGGTTCCACTTCAAAGCTTAACGTCTAATGTATGTGGACACTATTGCATTTATTTTATTGTTAAACGATGTCAAGGATTTTGTATGAAATTTATTATCAATCAGTTAGCAGGAAAGAAGAATGATTTTAGAATATTTCAATTTGTCAAAAAAAGATACGGTGTAACCATGATTTTTAAAAAATAATAAAATTGTTTTATTGCCAGATATATTGACTCATTTTTATTTACTTTTTGATACTGTTTAGATGTGTTTTATTTTTTTCTGACAAATGGTTTTTTGGGGTAAAATCCAAGAGTTTAAAAGGGTTGACGTAGGAAAAAGAAAACACTTTGTTAAAAATATTCACCAGAGTAAGTCGTACAAAAATGGAAAGCACAAAAAGTCAAATAATATTAGTTACAGTACTTATTTTTTCCTATGTTTGTTTTTCTGTTTTTGTTATCTGGAGCTGTTTTTATCGGACTAAAGATCAATCACACATCTTGTTTCAGAATGAAACGACACTTGACATATATAAAATATATCAAAGCATTGATTCAGTTGGATACATCAAATGCAACGAATTTTCCAACCTTTATTTCAACAACTCCGATTGTGGGAAAGAAATATGTGATTGCGTTAAAAATTCTTTAAATGTCTTTGAAAACCACTGTTTAGAATTTACTCAAAACATTGTTGATTCGTTCAGCGAGTGTCGTCTCGTAGCAAACACAATTAAAGGATGCACAGACATGTTCTGCAAACTATAAAAGTGGAAACCTCAGCAATAAATTTATTATTATAGAATATGGAACTCCCCCGGTTAGTTCATCCTTCGACATGCCTCCTCAGTGGGCCTACAGGATCGGGAAAAACTGTTTTCGTAAAGAAACTGATAGATCACAAAATGTTCCATCCATTGCCTACACATATTGTCTACTGCTACGGAAGTTACCAATCTATTTTTAATTCTATGAAAAATGTTAATTTTGAAGAAGGTTTGCCCTCCAACCTCAGCTCCATTCGAGATGCTTTAATTATCATAGATGATTTGATGGTAGAGTTATCAAGTGATACTCGCTTAAGCAATCTTTTTACAAAAGGTAGTCATCACCGAAATCTTTCAATCATTTTTATTACGCAAAACTTTTTTCATCAAGGCAAAGAAATGAGAAATGTTCATTTAAATTCGCATTATGTAGTTCTATACAAAAATCCTAGAGATAAAAGTCAAATAACGCATCTAGCTAAACAAATGTTCCCCAGAAAAATCAAGGCTTTTCAAGAAATATTTGACGATGCTACCTCAACGCCCTTTAGTTATTTGCTCATTGACTTAAGACCGGAGACGACTGAACGGTTACGGTTACGTACAGGGATATTTCCTGGTGATAAGCATTTCGTGTATGAACCTCGATAGGGTCATTAAAGCGGGTACCTTCGAAACCTATATAAAACAAAGTGAAAAAGCAGAAAAAAATCATTTCTATTTTAGAATGCCTTCTCAGAAGGATGTGATATGTCTGAAACTCTTACAGAAAAGCAGGAGAAAAACAACTGTATTGAAAAATTGTCCAAACAGTCTCATTAAATCAGTTTGTGAATGTGTACTGAATTTATTAAAGGGGAATCTTCCTATCAGTAAGCGTGCTAAAAATCAACTCATTCCTTTCAAAAAAACTTTGAGAATACTGGCTACGAAAAGAGTACCTCTCTATAGAAAAAGACGACTTTTAGTACAAAAAGGTGAAGGATTTTTATCCTTTCTTATTCCAGCTGCAATAACCGTCTTATCATCTCTTATACATGGAACACAGTAAAAAGTTTGCACTGGTACCGTTAGACCGTATGCAAGAATTGGAACAGGATCATCTGAGTGAAATAGATGCACAGATTCAATACATCTTGAAAAAGAAATTAAGTGACGATGAAAAAGTGAAGTTGTACAATCAAGTTTTACAAAAATATGTCACGTTCCCAAACGTTAATAGAACTAAACCACTCGACGAGAAGCCTCCCGATAAAGACCTTGAAAACAATTTTGATATAGAAAATGAAGTTCTTGGATCCGTTCCAGTGAAACATAAAGAAACTGCAGTGAAAATTATGGAGTTCTTAAAACACCATAAAATTTCCTGGAGTCAGAACAAAGAAGTCAAAGTGAACGATGAGATTATTCCAGGCTCAAATATTATTCAATTCATCAATTTTCTTTTGAGAAACAGAATTCGAAGACCATCGGCCTTTGAACAGTTTGAGAAAATACTGACATTAAATGATTTTCCTCAAGAATTTGTGAAAAATACTTATTTAACTGATGTGAAAACTATGTATGCCAAACCTAAAAAATCCATAAAGAGACCGTCTTCAAGGAAATGGCTGCAGTTATGAAAAGCAACTTTGTAATTTTTTCTTGAAAGTTATGAATAAAATACTTTTTCCATTACCTACTTGTGAATTTCATTTTAAAGTTAAATATTCATAAAATTTAATAGTTTGGTCAGTTTTATTTTTTACACAATAAATTGACTTTTTACTTTAAAATTTTAACAAAAGAAAAAATATTAGAAAAGGTCATATAAAAGATACTCGTTTTTGAAAAGTGAAAAAACAACATTTATTTGACACGATATGTAACATTTTTTTTTACACCATTTTACAAATAATTGCAACACGTATTTACATTAATATCCGTATGGAAGTGTGGAAAAATTGTCTTGCCTTACTCTTTTTTTCTTTTTGTATATGCAGTTTTGTATATTTAATTTTTCTTCCTTATTGATAACTTTTCGTCGTAATTTTTCTTGCTCCACCGCCGCCCATTTCTCTCCTGACAGTGATGACATCAATATTGAAACCAGAATCTAGGGCAATTTCCTCCTTGGACTGCAGGACTTTCATGACTGAAGTCATTACTTTCTCCACTGTTAAATCGGAAACAGGCATCAAATTCGTGGAGATGGGTTTGTCAAGACCCTCAGCTTGGATGCAAAAGCGTACCAGGTCAGAGGAAGCTAACCCCTCAGTTGTCCGACGAATTAATGTAGCAAAAAGCTCGCGAACAGCATCCACGATCGCCGCCAAGGGTACACCTCGCACACCTTCTGAAAGCCTTTCTGGATCCACATGGGCACTGTACGTAATTTCTTCTGCCTGGTACTTGTTATTTCTCCGCCGCGATCGCTCGACGAGTATCACCGCACTTTCCATCTGTAAGAAACGAGGAATAAAATAAAACAGAATAAGAACATACAGGATAATAATATATAAATTAGTACTTAAAAAATGTGGGCAAATTATGTAATTACACTAGAAACCTCGTCATCAGCAATATTCCTGGGAAACACTTCAGATGACTTGTTGCGCCCAGTCTATAAACGAAAACAATTAGTAAAAGTACACTTTTCCATAGGATCAGGGGTTCAAACAAAAAAAAAAAATGTAAATTACCTCAAATCCTGAACCCACTTGGTAATACAAGGGAATAGACATTGGGTTTTCCAGAAAAATCTGAGACGTTTCATCTAATAACTAAAAAAGGACATTAGAAATAGGCCAAATAAACTCAATAAAAGAAATATATATTACAGGAAAATCAACTTACATCATCATCTGAATCCCTCATGGGAAAATCAGGGTCTTCAAATAAAATCTACAAGAATAAGGGCAAAAAAAAATGGAGCATACTAGCATGGCATCATTAAAATATTCACATACTGTATTTTCAATGTTAAAAAAAAATGAGGTATAAAAATAAGAGAGTTTAAAGAAAATATCTAGGAAATTCCATTTAAAAAAATATTTTTAAATGTTTCTAATTAATCTAAACAAGGTTATTCAAAAAAAATTTAAAAGTACTGGGGACTTACCATATTGGTGTCATCCATAGATCGCTTCATTTTTTCAAAGTAAAAATCCCGTTGTATAAACACGCGAAAACTAGCAACGAGTTGCAACGTAGTTCAAAGCGTTGTGATTCACTGAAATCGTGATACTAAGAAAATCCCTCCTATCTGATCTTCAACATAGCAACATTCCTACCCCCATAACCGGTATGATTGCATCAGCTTGCCCCTCGCATTCATGTTCTAACGTGTAATCTAATGTCATTCATAAAGTCGAACCCCGGCTTGTATTCCTCCGCGCTTACTTGCGATGAAAATCGCTGTGATTAGACATTTTCATGTTCTAACATGTAATCTGACGTCACATCGAAATCTCAGAAGGAAAAAATCCAAGTCCCAAACGTAAACACACTGACGTCACTGGTCATGAATAAAGTAAAACCATTAAGAAATCAATTCGTTCCTTAGATTAATTACTTTTAAAATCACTAGATGGCGCCATAAGTCATTTTGAAAAAGCATTTATTAAAACCCCTATGCAATTATTCAAACCATTTTCTAAAAATAACCCATTCCTAATACTAAGAAAAAATACAAGTCCAAAAGAAAGAGAAATAAACACTACATTAATTCACCATCTTAAGTTAACTCTCTTACAGCCTAACGGATAGCGCACTTGACCTCGGATCCCATGGTCCCGGGTTCGAATCCACGAAATTGCTTTTTAATTAAAAATAATAGGGTTTCGAATATCTCCACCAGATGGCACTACGCGAGTGATTCATCACCATGGCAACGAAACGACGCCATCTTGAAACAACTCAACGCCTGCACGATGACAAAAAAAATTCCAAGTCCAAAATGTAAACAAACAATACGTCACGTCATTCAGACACGCCCACTTCCGGTCACGTGGTATGACGTCACTTGGCCCCTCCCACTTCCGGTCACGTGGTATGACGTCACTTCCGCCGCCATACGGGCGGGTATACTACTACTATACGTGTCATGCGAGAACATTTGGATAACATTAAGTAATCCTACATTTTCCTTCAATAGTTTGTTTATTCCCACTGAAAATACCTCTCATACAAACTGAAAGACAACTGGGGAATGCATCTGCCAACATAACTACGATAGTACCTAAATTGAACTGAACAGTTCAAATTCCAACCAAGATTTGAACAAATCAAATCTAATCTGAAGCTCCAGAGATCGTATTTCTAATCCCTCTTACAAATCTAGAGAAGCACATTTACATCACGCAGTACCAGCGATCAAGTAGCACCGAACATTTCCAAACTAATTTAACACTAAATTTACCAAGCTGATCAAATGACCCGTTTTAAAATGTTGACTTAAAATTACTTTCTACGTTTTACGTAGAAAGTACAATAATTTTAAGTCAACATTTTAAAACGGGTCATGTTTGTTAAAAATGTTTATGTCGCTTTTCCTCAATTGACTTTACGACTTCTCAAATGTTTATGTGAAACTCATTTTGTAGTATATATTTCTCTTCACCTCTACCTTCATCCGACATACGTATGAAGAATACTTATTTTTACCTTGACGGGTCATTTGATTGGTTATTTTATGTACTTTTACGACATTGTCAACTCTAAAACCATTCCATATACACTGCTGTGCAAAATAATAAGCACACACAAAAGTTTGATGCTTCATTGTACTAATATGGTAGCAAAAGGGACTAATATGACAGCAGCATCAGCAAGCTCAAGCAAAGGTACTAATGTGTGTAAAAAGTGCCAAATACGATACTGCCATGGAAATAAAGACACAAAAATCAGCTCTCTGCAAGATATGTTTGCGGAAAATGTGTAGCAAAGTAACTTTACACCTGTAAAAAATGCGACAAGTGAATCGAGATTTTACTATCGAATACACAAAAAAGTGAACCTACTAAACAAAAGGTCAAAATACCTGACACGCGATTATCGAATTTCTATCACTTTTTAAAATTCTAAAATTATTCTTTGAACATTTTGTTTATTATTTGAAGCACTAATTCCAGTAACCTGCATCCAAATGGAAAATGAACCATTTAACCGCTTCTGTAAAAATAAGTATTTACAAAAGTTCGGTAAAATTAGTGTTAAAAATATCGAAATATCGCTCCAAAGGAATGCCAAACACATTTTAACAAATCTCAACCAGTCCTTGAACCCACCGTGATTTAGAAGACTTTAATCTTGAAGGCGAAGTCTCCGCTGGCCCCTGGCTCATAAAAGCAGGCGAAGGCTTTTAAGCAAAGCCGTTTTATTAGGCACTCTTCTCAGAAGGGGCGTTTAATTATTCCGGACATTTTCCTGAGTCAGGTCCGGTCGTTTTCTCCGGAAAAGCCTTTCTCCAGTAAAAGGGGTGTGAAGGAGTGAGAGGGAATCGGGAAAATTTGTAGTGCCCTCACACCCTCTTGTTGGTGAGAGCTGTTAGTTAGTGCTTAATGGAGTTCTGGGGGCACCATTCGACAGTAAACGGGATAGGGTGTCGGAATAATGAAGATAAAAAGGGAGCTTGGTTGAGAACTTTCGTTGCTTGAGAAGAAATGGATGTTACCTGGAAAATTCTAGGGACTCGGAATTGGGGAGGCAGCAACAATAGGATTTCACCATTTTATGGAAGATTAAGCTGTTGCAGTCACCGAAACCATTCAGTGACTGACCACACATATTGAAAGCATTGGTAGTAATATGATCTTAATCTCTGGATAGAAGAGAGCGTGCGATACATTCATTGTCATCAGTATAACATTTGTGTTTTGCATTATTCTTGCAGTAAGGTTCTTCAATTTATGTTTAGCATTATAAAGCACTATTGAACGATAGCTAGATAAGGCGGTGATGGATAAAAGGGGAAAAGAAGAAATTCACTTGGGCAGAAATATCGTTGGTTGAGAAGTATTGTATCTGACCTGGGATTATTGAGGGACTCTTGGAAGACAAGTATTAATAGGATTTCCCCATTTTATAAAATTACATTCACCGGAACATATTCATTGAGAGACCATTTGAAACGTTAGAATTAACAAGATCTTAACCTCTGGTAATTAGTAGCATGGTGGTACAACCATTTTCATTAATGATTTGTGTGTTACATCATTGTTGCAATAACCCGTTGTGTTGCTCAATGGGAAGTTAATTAATTACCATTACCATTGTTGCAGTAATTTGGTTTTAACTCAATTGGAAAGTTTGACGTTCCAGAGCACTATTGAACGATAAACTAAATAAAGCGATGATGGATGAGAGGGGGAAGAAGAAACTTGGTGGGCAGAAATTTCGTTGCTTGAGAAAAATTGGATCTGACCTGGAATTATCGAGGAACTTTTAGAATTGAAGGCAGCAACGATAAATAAAATATCCATTTTATAAAGGTGCAGCTGTTGCAGTCACCGGGAGACATTCAGTGAGACCATATAGATTCTTAGTGAAAACATTGGAATTAATATGATCTTAACCTCTGGGAATTAGAAGAGAGCTTAGTGGTACATCCATACCCATTAATATATGATTTATGCGTGTTACATCATTCTTGCAGTAACTTGGTTTTAAGCTCAATAGTTGTTTGACGTTCCAAAGCACTATTTCACGATAAACTAGATAAAGATATGAATGATAAGAGGGGAAAAGCTTGGGCAGAAATTTCGTTGCTTGAGAAGAAATGGATCTAACCTGGGATAATTGAGGGACTTTTGGAATTGAAGTCAGCAATAAGATGTCCCACATTTTATAAGTGTAATAGTTGCTGTTACCAGGACACATTCATTGACTGACCAGGGAGATATTTAGTGGAAACATTAGAAATAACATTATCGTAACCTCTTGGAACTAATAGCGAGCGTAGTAGCACATCCGTATGCATCAATATAACATTCACTTGTTACATCATTGTCGTAGCAAGGTCTTCAACTGATGTTTTTCATTCTAGAGAACTATTAAGCGTTAAATAGAGATAAGGAGTTAATGGATGAGAAAAACTTGCTTGAGAAGAAATGGATTCGATCTGAGATAATTAAAGGACTTTAGGAATTGAAGACAGCAACAATACGATTTCCACCATTTTGTAATAGTTCAGCTGTTGCGTTCACCGGGACACATATACATTCAGTGACTGACCAGATAGATGTTTAGTGAAAACATTGGAAATAACGTAATCTTAATCTAATAATAGAGAATGTAGTAGCACATCCGTATCCATCAACATAAAATTTATGTATCACATCATTATTCCAACAAGATCTTCAATTGACTTTTGGCGTTCTAGAGCACTATTAACGATAAACTAGATGAGGTGGTGACAAGAGAGTAAAAAAGAGGAAACTTGCTTAGAAAAAACTTGCTTGAGAAGAATTAAATCTGACCTAAGATAATTAAGGCACTTTTGGAATTGAGGCAGCAAATAGGTGGATGGGGTGGAAACAAGGAAATTTTTGTGCGAGACAGATTATTACAACAAACAAATTCATTTGAAACACTTACTCAAAGAATGCAATGTGAAGTTTGTTTTTCGTATTTTTTGCGACTACTTTGACACTTGAGTTTTTAGAAACTATTACATTTTACTTTTATCTCTCTTGACATAATTTATAAATCTTACATTCGGCCCCGCTCAATGTGAAATTTAGACAGTAAATTTTAAATTGAAACTTAAATTGAATTAACACAAAAGGTTTTTGTAAGGAGATTATCCAAATCCTTTTTGGGTAGTCGACGGTTGTGACGAAAATAATAACGGCTCTATTCATGGTCAGAATGGTCGGCGTCATATAATGTGATCGTATAATGTAGTGGTCAGAATGGTCGGGAACGTGAGGGTAGTCATCTACTGGATCCTGGACTGATTCCTCCTCCGAGCTGCCATCTTCCTCGATGACTGGCACATTTTGCTTGTAATACGCGCGAAGATGTTGCATATGAATAACCTTTAAAAGTTTATTTTGAGATTTCAGACTTTATCTCGTAGCATACGGCCCTTCTCTTGACATAAATTATGAGCCTTACACAAAAATAGAATATTCTATATTTTCTAAAATTTGGGCATGTAGAGCAGCTGCAGCCTTCGGGACAAAATCAGTGAGAGATCATAGCACTTAGCACTTAGCAACAGTACGATGTTCCACATTTTGTAAAAATACACTGCTGGCCACCGTAAATGCAACACCCTGAAGGAAGCATGCAAATAATATGAAATTTACAACATGCATTAGCGGAGGTGAGATATGCAAATGATTAGAATTTCAGCGCAGACGCACATCACGCGCTCCTGTGGCGCCACTTCAAAGTGCTATTTAAGGCTTGGAGATTTCGACGATTTCAAGTACGGCAATTGTGTTTTTCTTGTGGTTTTTAAAAAAAAAACCGATCAATTATGCCTCGTAGAAAACAGCGATCATCTTTTGATCAAGTATCCGAGTTCGACAGAGGAAGGATAGTGGCCTACCGAGATTGTGGATTATCTTTCAGGGAAATCGGTAGTCGCGTTGGACGAAACCAAACAACTGTAATGCGGATATGTGATCGTTGGATGCAGGAGGGTACGACGGACCGACGTGTTCGATCGCATCCACCTCAGTGCACCACTTCACGTGATGACAGGCATATTGTGCGTATGGCAGTGACGGATCGCTCAGCCACATCACGAACCATAGCACAGCACATTCAGTCTGTACCGCATCATCCAGTGTCTGCGTGTACCATTCGACGCCGTTTACAGCAGAGTGGTCTGTCCGCAAGACGTCCATTGCTTCGTCTACCCTTGACGCAGAACCACAGACGTTTCCGCCGCCAATGGTGCGATGAAAGAAGGATGTGGACGGCAGAATGGAATGAAATTGTCTTTACTGACGAGTCACGCTTCTGTCTGCAACACCACGATGGTCGGATTCGAGTCTGGAGACACCGTGGAGAGAGGATGCTGAACAGCTGCGTTATGCACCGCCACACTGGTCCTGCACCGGGTATTATGGTATGGGGCGGTATTGGATATCACTCTCGCACTCCTCTAGTACGCATTGCCGGTACTTTAAACAGCCAGCGCTACATTTCCGAGGTGTTGGAGCCAGTTGTCCTTCCTTACCTTCAGGGCTTGCCCACAGCCATATTTCAACAAGATAATGAGCGACCACACGTGGCACGCATTGTCCAAGGGTTCTTCGTCAATCGCCAGATTGAATTGCTTCCCTGGCCAGCTCGCTCTCCGGATCTTTCGCCGATAGAAAACATGTGGTCCATGGTTGCTCAACGATTGACCCAGAATACATCCCCAGCTGCCACACCAGATCAACTTTGGCAACGTGTGGAAGCTGCTTGGTCTGCTGTACCCCAAGAACACATCCAAAGTCTCTTTGAATCAATGCCGAGGCGTGTGGCAGCGGTGATCTCCAACAATGGCGGCTACTCTGACTACTGATTTTGGCAGGAACCACACTTCACAGAAGTCTATAAATTTAATCATTTGATACTTGGTCAACATGTTATCTACAAAATAAATTTTGTTGTGATATCTCTTGTCTTTCTTGGTGTTGCAATTTGGGTGGCCAGCAGTGTATATAATGAGAGCTACTACAGTTAGCGGGACAACATTTAGTAAGAAATCAGAAAGTTGCTCTGTGAAAACATTGGGAATACCATTACAGTAACCACAGGGTCTGACAAGAAGCATAATCACCCATCAATGTAACATTTATAGATAGCTTATAGTTTCAGTATTTCCATCAATGTAACATTTATAGGTAGCTTATAGTTTCAGTATGGTCTTCACTTGAATTATGGAGTTTTGGAACATAATTCGACAGTAAAAAGTAGCTCTTTAGTATAAAGAGGGTTAAAAGGAAGAAACTTGTTTGAAAGGAGATCTTTGGTTGCTTGAGAAGAAATTGATCTGACTTAAGGTAACTGAGGGACTTTGTAAATGAAAACAATAAAATAATAGTAAAATATCCCGCATTTTTCAAAAATGGAGAAAGTGAACTGTTATAGACCGGAACACATTCATGAATAAAAGATCAAATAGATACTAAATGGAAGCACTGAATTTTCCATTATCTTACCCAGTGAGACTAATAAGAGCGTAGTCACTCATCATTTTCCATCATTATAGCATTTGCAGGTGACATATTTGCTTCAAAATGGTTTTCAATTGATTTATAGACATCCTGAGCCCTATTCAACAGTAAACTGGATAAGGAGTTGATATAAAGAAGATAAAAAAAGGGAACTTGCTTAAAAAGTTCGTTCTTTGCGTGGAAGAAATGGATGTGGGACTTTTGGAATTGAAGGAAGCACCAACAACAGTAGAATATCCAACATTTTGTAAAAATGAAGAAAGCAAGCTTTTGCAGGAAACAGGACACATTCACTAAGAGTCCAAATATCTCATTGAAAACATCGGAATTAACATTATATGAAACTCTCTGGGACTAATACGTCCTTAATAAGTCACTCGTCCTTTCCATCTTAAAAGCATTTATGAGCCCGCTCATTGGTGGACTTATAGAGATCTGTCTTCAATTGACTTATAGGTGTAGTACTATTCGAAACTGAACTGGATAGGGCATTGGAATATAAAGAGTACAGCAGAGGAAACTTACGTGAAATGAGATCTTTCGTTGCTTTACTACAAGGTAATTACATGTACCTAGTGCCTTTGTAATAGGAGTATTACGAAGTACTTTATCATTATATGTAGCAGTACTTCGTCATAATATGTATTACTATGTAATAGGAGTTATTTCTGTTATGTCCCAGATTACCCAGCCTCCAACGAGAGTTTAACGCCGGATAAGGGGTGGCCGGGAAATCATCACTAGAATCTAGGTAGTATTTACGTACAGTAATCTAAAGATGTTGCATACATATATATTTACAATCATTGCAAGGGGATACAGGATAATAAAAATTTTAAAGCTTTCGGAAAAACAGGCCTCTTTCTCAATAACAAAAGCAAAATTTTTGAATAAATACGAGGATAAATGCCAAAACATAATTAATTACTATTCATTTAAAAACGCCATATTTTGAGGGAAGATGAGAACAAACGCCAAACCTTAATTAGTATACTTTTAAAACAAAAATAAAAAATTTGAAAAAAAAGACTAACAGAAATGAAAAGAAATTATAAATAAAAGTATTAGAACAGAATAGAAATAAGCGACATTGTTAAGAAGTATATACATGAAAGATATGCTAAGGGGAGGAAAATGTACAAGCTTGAGAGGTCTCCACCTCAGTCTCCAATCCAGGACATACACCTCACTGTCTGCGGCGGTGGAAGCGATTCGGACACACACCCGAATAACTGTAGTAGTAGTAGTGTAAAGTAATTTGTCATGAATTTAATATACTTTGCAGTGATAAGACGCCTCTGACTATAAGCAATGGTTAGAAAACTTTCACAATTGTAACTAGTATTCTTGGAAAGTTCCTTTAGATTCTTCTTAGAAAGCTATTGTCTAACTCAGAGTAGGAGGCTGATAGCAAAAGGTAGAAATCAGTTGCATTACGAGGAAGTACATATAACTATTAATCTTAAATACAAACACAAACCGTAGTATTTTGGGGAAATTTGTTTAACCCTCCTGGTGGTTGTCTTTACGACGTATCTCGTCAAATTGACAAAACTGACCAGATATTGATGGACGAGATATCTCGTCTTTAGAAGAAAACTGACCAGATCTTGATCTAGTCATCATCAAAAAATCGGCAATATCTTGATGTACAAGATATCTCGCAAAACCACTTGGAGGGTTAACTACAACTTTTATGCAAGAAATTACATCCATTAATATACGCCAGCACGATAACTTTCATCTAGTAGATTAAAACAATTCCCAAAGCACGTCTCTGTTAAAACATGCTGGAATTAACTCTTCAGAGCGTATTGAAAGGTGCTTAAATACAAATTAATTTTAGCTCCAGGAACGCTGCCAAAGAAACACCCCGCACGGAAAGTCACCTAATACCCGACAAAATCCCCCTCCCCACTGCAACTAATCCGCTTTGCAGACGAGAAACTCATTTCACTTCATTTCGTCACCGGAAAACACATTTCCATCCGAAGATTCTATTTCCCATTATTCCCTCCTCCATTTTCCCCGATCGTCTGCCGGTCTTAAAACTCTCCCAGCCAATCAAAACGCTCCGATTACCCGAAAATCAACTCCGTTGCCACAACAATGGAGCGAAATGATAATAATAAAAATTAAAAAGAGAACGAAAGAAAGGGGAAAGTACTCAGAAGCAATTATACTCGGACGCTTCGAATAATTCGCGGCGCGGTGTGTAGAGGGGGTGTTGTTTAACGGGCGGTATTTCACCGGTCGTTTTGGCAACTTCACACTTTTATCGTCTGCGCTCGCAAGAAAACAAAAGGCTCCGAGGAATCTTCCGCGTTCAAAGATAAATCGTTTGGAAAGTAGTAATTATCGGGGGGCTCACTTTCCGACCTTTCCCTTTTAAAAGTCGTTCCTTTTTTTATTTCTCAGCCAGAGGGTTAAAGATTTGAAGTGAAGTGGGAGGTGGAGATTTTCTCATTACCGTTAAAATACTTTATTGACTGCTATAAAATCCTTCCTTCAGTAATTCTACTCGCTTAGAACATCAATTCAATGGACTTTTTAACTCCCCGGTTGATTTTGTTAACAGTTAATCGCCGCATGCATATTCATCGATGTGGAGAGAAGGTTTTTTTTACTCCAGTGCGGTGAATTTGCATTCATAAAGTTGAGTTGCTCCCGAACTTTGATTTCCCATCAGTAGTCAAGTATAATCAAGTAAATGGCTGTAAGATAGCTGCAACGGCGAAATTTATTGGAAAAGGATCTTCTTAAGACATGTTAGATAGGACTTCTTGATTGTTCTAAAGATAACAAGAGGTGCGAATAGAGACGGACAGGTCCTTTGGAAAATCGGAAAATTCCCAAAAGGCTGGTTCTCATAGGAAATCAGTTCGGCTTTTAATTGAAAAATAATGTCATCACATAAGGAGAGCTTATTTCATGGGGTAATTTAAATGTTTTTCTAATTAGACCGTAAACTACTACTGATAAACAATGAAATCTACTCTGTGCACCTGCTTGTTACTTATTCCTTAAGGCATGAGTCCGAAAACTCTCAAAAGCTTCAACATTAGATAGTTGGTTGTTTTTAGGGTTTATGGCGCAAGGGCCCATATTTGTTCAAGCTGAGTCAAACACAAGGCAACGTCAATTAAAAATTGTTGTGAAAGGCAAAAAAAAGAGGTATTGGGGAATAGTGTAGTGGGATGAAAGCAGAAAAAGAACGCTTGGGTATCCAGGGAGAGCGACCCCCGTGTTTATTAAAGACAGTAAGCCCTAGGGTAAGAAAAAAATACTATAGGACCTCGGGTCCGTGAAGCCCGTACACACCTAAAGGAGATGAGTCCCTCAGGGCATTTAATTCTCAATATTAGATCAGGACTCCTCTCTGGCCAGATAGGAGGCCCTACACAGGATAGAAGTTGATTTGGGGAGACTTGTTCAGTGTTACATTTTAGGCAATGTGGAAAAGCTTTATGGCCCTGAATGTATGATAGAAATTGGATGATCAGGACTCCTCTCTTGCCAGACCGCAGAGGCCAGAAGTTGATTTGGGGAGACTTGTTCAGTGTTACATTTTAGGCAATGTGGAAAAGCTTTATGGCCCTGAATGTATGATAGAAATTGGATGATCAGGACTCCTCTCTTGCCAGATCACACAGGCCAGAAGTTGATTTGGGGAGACTTGTTCAGTGTTACATTTTAGGCAATGTGGAAAAGATTTATGGCCCTGAATGTATGATAGAAATTGGATGATCAGGACTCCTCTCTTGCCAGACCACACAGGCCAGAAGTTGATTTGGGGAGACTTGTTCAGTGTTACATTTTAGGAAATGTGGAAAAGCTTTATGGCCCTGAATGTATGATAGAAATTGGATGATCAGGACTCCTCTCTTGCCAGACCACACAGGCCAGAAGTTGATTTGGGGAGACTTGTTCAGTGTTACATTTTAGGCAATGTGGAAAAGCTTTATGGCCCTGAATGTATGATAGAAATTGGATGATCAGGACTCCTCTCTTGCCAGACCACACAGGCCAGAAGTTGATTTGGGGAGACTTGTTCAGTGTTGCATTTTAGGCAATGTGGAAAAACTTTATGGCCCTGAATGTAGATATAAATTGAATGAGCCCACTCACAATATAGCTTCTGATAAAAATATATAATTGTATCCAAAAATTTAACGTTCGGGAAGTAACATTTGGAAGTAGATTATCGATCTTGGCAAGCTCAATACTGGACACGAGTACCAAATGTGTATAGCTCTAAAATTGTCTTATTATTTGATTTTAATCAAATAAAGCACAAAATGAAACTTTTATTTCAGCAGTGAGATATATTTTTAGTTTTAATTGGAATAGAAAATAATTTGGGATTCAAAGAAAATTATAGTCGCGTTTATGTCTAACAATTTCCGATTACTTTTGACCCGGAAGGTAAAATTTTATTTGGAATGTGCTCATGCTTTATAAAATGTCATCAACGGTAAAAATCGTTACATTTTATTCATGATTTACATCACCTTACATACATGCATTTTTTGTCTTCATCACTCTCAGTAAGCAGTTTCCATTTCATGAAAAATTTTTGCAAATAAATTTTGGAAAAAAATTTGGATGATTATGAAATTCAAAACTATGATCTGAAATAACTAATACGTTACTACCATATGAAGTATTTTATACTAAAACGCAATCAACAACTTTTGTAATATTTTAGAAGGGCCGACTTCTCGTTTTGAATTTCCTTAGTATGTGAACTCATGGACGTGTTTAGTCCCTTTTTTAGTATGGAGGAATAAGTTACAACAAAATTTTGATGCTTTTGATTCTGAATTGACTTTGTTCCGATACATGACTTACTTGAACTCAAAACCACCATCATTATGGGCCAAAAAGAACAATAACAAAGTGAATACTGTGAATCAATCGCAGTAACTTCCCTCTGTAGAAGTGCCTTCTCAGCATGAACTGTACATATGCAGGGAAGCACGTTATTCGCTATTGATCAATTCAGTGTTTCCAGAACTTTACGAAGTAAGAGGATTTGTATTTTCTGTGGATTTTTTTCAGTCTATTGTTCCATCAAAAAATGACAGTAGAGCGACAAATCAAACTCATCGTAACTTAGAGTTTCCGCACTTTTCACTTGTATAAATGTAATTAACTTTTAGTTCTCCACTAATTTTTTTTACCAAAGGATTTCTAGCTGGGCCAAATATGACCCTTGAGTCATAGAACCTAAAAACAACCAACTACAGCCAATCTCCCTTTCAACTCGTGGCGTTCCGACTGCACATCTATCAAGTCTATTTGGAGAACTCAATACAGAAGAGAAAGATCGATTTATTTCGTATTTTGAGTCATTTCCAAATCGAAATTCCATAAACTTAGTAACCGCTCAATTTTCGATGGAGTTCCCACACTTTTGCGTGCCTCTCTCATCACTACATTAACCTACATCAGCACCATGTAAAATTCAACCACCCTTACGATGCAACACAAATGTATCTAAGGGAGTTGCTGCACTTAATCTCCCTTAGTACTCCGAACACTCCGACTGGACGTCGTCACAAGCTCTCTCAAGCGGAATAGTTAGGCGGCAAAAGTTCCCTCAATAATTCACTTAAACTGCGTCACAACAAAGTATTAGTTTATTGTTCACGAGGCCTTTTCAATATCTATCCATTTCCATAATCACAAGGCCGTGCAAATTTAATAGCACATGCTCATTAGGAATGCTCCAGTTCATGCATTTCCCATTTCATTCAAATTTATAAATCGGGGGGGGGGAGCACAGAACGATCCCCCACCCCCATCCCCTTTGCTCATTTCGGGGCTTCCGAAACACGACCGAATCGATGAGCATTTTAAACCGCTTAATCTCCGAAATTAATTTTATAACCGTCGGTAAGACTGCGCGAGATCTTCTCGTCCAGTGGCGGAAAGCACGCTTCAGCTGCTTAAGTAGCTGTTCCTGGAATTAAATTCGGTCGGGAGATCTCCCGGGACGGTCTGGGAGCGTAACAATTCTGGAGGAAGCCGAGGATCCTGGTTTCCACGGCACTACGGCGGTTGGTTTTCAATGTGCGCCACCCTCCCCCCCTGTTCGTGGTGGTGCGTCGAGGCATGAATGTGTGGGAGGGGGGACCGAGTGGCTCTGGCGTCAACCCTTGGCGCGATCACGCGCTTGGTTGGCTTTTTTGTTTTGCGCTTTTTGTTAGGCTTGGCGACTTATCATTTCGGGCCGCCGAGATCCACTCGAGACAGGGATATTATTGCGTGCAGCGTCACGTGAATATTTCAGCGTTTTCCGAAGTGGTTACGGAGTGGGGGTTGCGAGAGCACTTGAACTGAAGGCCGCTTTCGAATTATTTGCGTGTGTGGAATGCAGAATTTGCCGTAGATATAATTTACATCATAAGCCGAAACTGCACAGATTGCTGGGATAAATTAAGAAAACGGATAAATGTAAAATTGAAAAATGTAAGCCCGCTTGCTTCATCAGAGAGAGTGATTTCAAATTTTTTTAAATATTTTATGCACTTATGTGGGCAGCGCCTAAAAAGGTACATAAGTTATTGCCCCCTAATTTTCTGTATTTGTATCAGTCAATGCCCCAAGTTATCCCTATTCTTTTAGTATCTGTTTTTGTGTGTCAACGTCTAAAGAAGAGGCACAAGTTATCCCCTATTTTTAAAGTTTTTTCTGAACTTGTGTGGGGTAGAGACTAAAACGGTACGCAAGTTACCTGCTGCTTTGAGTTTTTCTATACTTTTGTAAGGAAGTGCCTGGAAAGGTACGCCTTACACCACGTTTTATACAATTTTATGTTTTTCATTTTATTATTCTTTTTAGCAGTTTTTGCTTCTATACCACCTCTTGTTCACTTTTTTTAAATTGAAGTCGCTCTGGAGCAACACAATGGGCTATTGGCGACGGTCCGTGATCAAACCCGAAGAAAAAGATCCAAGGACAACACGTAATTTTGAACTACGGTCAGATGACGAGGTCACACTTGAGCTGGCACCACACTCCAAATTTCCACACTACGCCAACAAGAGGACATTTGAGGCCACGGCAAATTTAACGTGCATCAGTCCCCTTTGTACACGACGGTCTTTGGTTGGAACTAGCAACCCTTCAGTTGCTAATCCATTACTCTTCCAACCGGGCTATGTCGACCCTTGTTCACTTTTGAGTGATGATCAACTAGTGTCAAGTTATTTTTTCGGTGTTTATATTTTTGGTTTTTCACTGTGATTTCTTTGGTATTGGCACATTCTCTAGTGTTAATTAACAAATGCATAAGTATTTGCATTTTATTGATTTAAGTTAAACATTTCAAAAAATGTAAAAGTTTACAGGATAGTGTGTATCGAACGAAGATTTGAGATTTTCAAGTATATATTTTTTCAAATTAATGTTTATAGAATCCGTACAAATGCTTCTTAAATTTAAGTTATATTTCATGATTTGATTTTTGTTTTGTTTCAGTTTAATTGAATAATTTAAGTGTTAATAAATCTTTTACTTTTAATTCTGCCTCTTTTCTCCCAGAAAGGGTAATGAATATATTCATTCAAAAGTAAAAATTCTGATTTATGTGTTTTATCAGACGATAATTGTACAAATTTGATGTCTTGAAAACAATTTGTATTAATGTAATTTTCTTAGTTTCATATTCTTTTTTCTTAGTTTCATATATTCTTTTGATATGTGGCAACAGAAATTAGACTGAAACAAGAAATTAATAGATGTTCCACAAAAGAGGAATTTAAGTTATAATTAATGATAGTTAAACAAATGTTAAGGTTAATAGTTAAACAAATGTTAAAGTTAATAGTTAAACAAATGTCAACGTTAATAGTTAAACAAATGTTAATGTTAATAGTTAAACAAATGTATTAACTTTTATCACACTTCTCTGTTCTATTGCCAAAGACAATGTATGCAAACAATAACTTACTCATGAGTACCTGTCCATGTTATTATAACTTCAAAATCAAGTCCTAACAATGGAAGTATGAGACGAAATAGGTAACATGTCTGAGTAGTAGGCAATACGGAATCTTAGAAGAGAGTTAAATTCGTATGTTGGAAATTATTTTTGAATCCAAAACACATTTAAGCAGCGTGGTACGGACAGCTTTGTATGTGCACCTTAACCTCCGATCTTATCAGAATAAAATTCTGATACATTTAGATTTTCCTTGAATTGTCTGTGGTGTAAC
The DNA here is from genome assembly GCA_933210815.1 of Meta bourneti. Lineage (NCBI taxonomy): Eukaryota > Metazoa > Arthropoda > Arachnida > Araneae > Tetragnathidae > Meta > Meta bourneti. Next base: position 67,553,066 of record OW119930.1, on the reverse strand, counting down.
AAAATCGAAAGAAATGTGATTCAGAAAGAAATGCGAATATAAGTGGGAGAAAGCACAATCGAGATAAAATGTTTTTTACCTTGCATTAAATCTCCATTTGGGATGCCATTTTAGTTGGAGATAAATTGTCAAAGAATCCTACCATCGATGTACGTGAAAGATTTACCAAACTACCTATCTGAAGGAGAAAGATGACACGAATTCCTTTTTAGGCAATACATGGTAATATTTTTCTGTAGTTTTCTTTTAATTGCTTTTGAGTTAGAGAGTTACGTATTTAAATTATTTTAAAAGTGGGCAATTTCTTTGACAGAACTAGATAATTTGCAACTCCTGTTTTTCTGAGAATTTCTATAATTGATTTTTAGCAATACATAGAAAGCATTTCGTCGCTCCAAATGAGAATATCTGCTAGCAAGGTGTTTCGGAAGGATAAATAAATCCAAAGAGAACAAAAGTAACAATACCAGTTACAAAAAGAATCCCTTCAACTAATGAGAACAAAAGTAATAATACCAGTTACAGAGATAATCCCTTTAACCAATGAAAGCAAAAGTGACAACATCAGTTACAAAAGGAATCCCTTTAACCAATGAGAACAAAAGTAACAATACCAGTTACAGTGAGAATTCTTCAACCAATGAAGAACAAAATTTACTACATATGTTTCGAAGTCAAAGGTGAAACAGACAGTACAATGATAGCTAACAGTTCCGAAACCAGTTATAAAAACTTACTGCAAAGGGACAAACCAAACCAAATAAATATCAGACCAAAGAGAACAGCAAATAATATCAACTGAGAGATGTCATAGAGAAATAAAGCTTGTATTCTAGGCTCTTGACCACAGCTGTTGGAGACTGCTTTCGACTTCTTACCGGTAAGTAGGTATTTTAATTAACGTCACACTGGAGAAACACAATGGACTATTGGCGACGATCCGTGATCAAAGCCGGAGGGAAAAATCCGTGGACAACACGTAACTTTGAGCCGCGGTCAGATGGCAAGGTGACACCTGAGCTTGTAACCCACTCTCCAAACTTCCACACAAACGTGAGGACATTTGAGGCCATGACGGATTTAATGTCCACCAGCCCCCTTCGTACACGACAGTCTTTTGGTTGAATTCGAACTCGCAACCCTCCGGTTGCTAATCCGTTACTATTCCAACCGGGCTACCACGGCGCCCGACTTATTACTTTACTATTATTACTGTAGATAAAATTATCTACAGTAATAATAGTAATGTATTCATCTTCTGTAAATCCCGTCTGATTAAAGCTCAGGTGTTACCTCGTCATCTGACCGTGGTTCAAAATTACGTGGTGTTGTCCTCGGTCTTTCCCTTTGGGATTGATCCCGGACCGTCACCAATAGCCCTTTGTGTTGCTCCAGTGTGGAATGCTAATTAAAATCCCGTCTGATTATCCGTCGTCTAAAAATACGAGTTTAGAGCAACAAACTACCCGTTATTCTGATACTAATGTGAATAACAATTGCCAAACTGGAGACCAAAAATAAGACCGATAGTAATGTCGGTTGTAGAAATATTTTTTCATGTACAATAACAATAGCAGTACAAAACTTGCTCCGTAATCAAATGAGAAGAAAATCAGTTAACCTCTTAAAATCGTGTTGCAAGACGACTGTTAGAGCCAACAAACTAAAACTTCTCAAAATATCTTGAAAACGAGTATACACAAGCTAGTAGTGGTTTCTCAATTTCTTATATCTATTGATGACTGTGTCGCAACACATATTATTTATCTTATTTAAATTCATGTTCCTTATCTCTTTCCTTCTGCGTCAGTAAAACTTTCCTTGCATGTGTATGTCAATTAATTGACTTTGTCTTGTATTTAGAGCAGCGTGGCTATATACTAGTCTTACAATCTAGTACTATATACTGTGTCTTACAATCTAACCACCCATACCCTATTTAAATTCATTTATAGTGAATAATAAGCATTTTATATCTCTAAATGAAATAAGAAAATTAAAGTACGAAATAGCATTTGGTGCTTATTTGGTGTTAACTCTTATTTCCAGTAAAGTGTTTGGCAAAAGTTCAGTCCTCAGTCTCACCCCATTCACTTGTTGAAATGGCGATTAGTAATTATTTAACTTCGAAATCTATTTTTACCATTATCTCACATTTTCTTTGTGTTGGTTTCTGTTTTCCATTGCCGTCTGTTATAAGACTGCTGAAAAATGTTTTTGAACGGTGGTGGTTCAAAATTACGTGGTTTTGTCCTCGGATCTTTGGATTGATCTCGGATCGTCGTCAATAGCCCGTTGTGTTGCTCCAATGTAACGTTAATCAATTGCCAATTACTTTTGAATGGTGAGCTCTTCTATATTGTTTTATAAATATACAGATCCGTGGGCTAATCAAACATATTTAAACTAAGCGACGTAATTTAGCGTATGAATCCCATAGCGGTTGATTTTATGTTGTTCATATCCGTTTGTTGCCTTTCACCAAAAGACGATATTGTCGATTTCTTTGTCATTTAAGTTAGTGAATATATATTTATGGATGACATAATCTAGATTTTCTTCCAGTTCAATTGTATTGAAACTTGTTACTTTCCAAATCGGCACCACCAGACTTCCGGGTTAGACTTCGAAAAAGTCCATTTCCACTCGTCGAATCCTTTATTCATGTCACACAGATGACAAAACAGGGCACGAGAAAACCTTCCCCTGAAACCGCAGAACCGGTAGCAGAAAACTCGTCATGTTTCACCCCAGCGCAACCGCCGAACCTAAAAATATTCTCTTCCCACTCCGAACGAGGGAGTACCCATCTCCGATTTCATTTCGAAAATTACGGAAAAAGAAAAACCCACACTTCTAAAAACTTTCCAACCCCCAGCAACACATACACTTAACCGATTAGTCTGGAACCCGGTAACTCCCAGATCCGACCGTCACTTAAAAAACAGCAACGGGGAACTAAAACAAAAAGCAAAAATCCTTCCCAGAATGACTTGCGAGTCTGGCATTTTATTTTTCAATTTTTCACTCCAGGCCGATTTCTCCCTCCCCTTATAAATTCAATTTACTATCCCCCTCCACTGAGTTGTTCTCTCATATAAATCGTATTCGAAGCCACGCACAGTGTTCTAATCATATTGAGGTATTGATTCCAGAAGGGATGGAACGCACATTTTTATTCGTACGGGTAATTTTCTACGACGTTTTTTTCATCTTCTTTTTCCATATATGTATGAATCCGATGCTTTAGGGTGAGAGGACATATTTTTCATTTAAATTGGTGCTATTTGTTTGCCATTTTCCGTCCTCCAAGACAGAGAGATGCTCGTTTGATTGCAGTGTGCTGCGCTTATGGGGTGGGCAAAGTGTTTTTGTCCATTACTCCATACAGCGTGGCTGTCTGTGGGAGAGTAATTTGGAGGCATTATGGTGTTTGGATTCGGAGTTATGGTTTTGGTTTGGGTCGGATTTGAATATGTACTTTGATGTACTGGATAGGAATAACCGTGTGGCGTGATTGGTGGAACTGCTCGAATGAACTAGAGCTGGAATAGGAAAATTTGTGAATGCTATTTATATTTTTCTTCTTTAATTCTTTTAGAATACTGCGATATCTTGGAGGTCCAATAAATCGCTACTCAGACATAAATGGAGATTGGAGCATTTATTATATATGACCCATACTATATGTTACGTAGATATAATTATACCATTCTTTGAACTATTATATCACCATAGATTATTATGTCTAATAGAATAAATTGTTCCAACGTAATTCATATACTTTTCGGATAGGTAAAGATAAATTTTTCATTTTTACTTAACGCCTCTAAAAGATTTTGTGATACATTATGGATGTTTTAGGGTGAGAAGACGTGTTTTTCCGTTTAAATTGGTGCTATTTGTTCGCCATTTTCCATGCTCCAAGACAGAGATATGTTCGTTTGATTGCAGTGTGCCGCGTTTTTGGAGTGGGCAAAACGTTTTTGTCCATTACTCCATGCAGCGTGGCTGTCTGTGGGAAAGTAATTTGGAGGCATTATGGTGTTTGGATTTGGAGTTATGGTTTTGGTTTGGGTCGGATTTGAATATGCACTTTGATGTCTTGGACAGGAATAGCGGTGTGGCGTGATTGGTGGAACTGCTCGGATGAATTAGAGCTGGAATTAGGAAAATTTGTGAACGCTATTTGTATTTTTCTTTAATTCTTTTAGAACACCAAAGAAATTCAAGTATGTCTTGTAGCTCCAACAAATCGTTACTCAGGAGTAAATGAAGATTGCAACCTTTATTATATATGAGCCATACTATATATTACGTGCATACAATTATACGATCCCATTCCTTGAATTGTTCAAATCATCATAAATTGTTATAGGTCTAATAGGATGAATTGTCCTGACGGAATTCATATACTTTTCAGATAATTAGAGATTAATTTTTTATTTTTACTTAACAGCACTACATGATTTTTCGATGTATTGCAAATCCTTTAGGATGAGAAGACATTTATTTTAATGCTATTGGTTTGCCATTTACCGTGCTTCAAGACAGCGATGCTCGTTTGATTATAGTGAGCTGCGGTTATGGGGTAGGCAAAATGTTTTGTCCATTACTCCATGCAGCGTAGCCGTCTGTGGGAAAGTAATTTGGGGAATTAAGGTGTTTGGATTCGCAGGCATGGTTAGGGTCGGATTTTAATATGTACTTTGATGTCCTGAATAGGAATAGCGGTGTGGCGTGATTGGTGGAACTGTTCGGATGAATTAGAGATGGAATAGAAAATTTGTGAATGTTATTTGTATTTTCATTCTTTGATTCTCTTAGAGCACCGAAGAAATTCAAATATATCTTGGAATTCCAATAAATAATTACTCAAATCAAATGAAAATTGTAACATTTATTAGACATGAACCATACTGAATATTACGCATATACTACTATACGTTTCCCATTCTTCTACTTTATATCGGGTATTGGGTATTTGGGTATTTCAATTAACGTCACACTGGAGCAACACAATGGGCTATTTTACTTTATATCAGTATAAATTATTATTTATGATGATATAAAGTTTCTACTTATGTCGTCATAAATAGCAATTTATTACGATACTAGTGGTCGCCCAGTGGTCGAAATTCGACCATAATTCATTTAATTTTTAAGTTTGAACGTTAATAAGGTTCTTTTGTCAAAGAGTATACCTCTATATTCATTGCATATAATTTTTTTGAATTTTGTTCTATTACGTAAGCTGCGAGCATGTACAAATACGTCATAGGAAAAATGCGGTATAGCTTGGTTAAGCCATATCTAAAAAACAATAACGCGTTGACATTTTCTTGGGGTTTTTTTATTGCTATACTGGCCACAGGTTTCGCCAAGGCTACACAGTTAATTTGCCTATCTTTTCCAAATTATATAAAATTTAAATAAAAAATAAATCCAAAAAATGAAATAAGGAATACGTGCTTCGTTTTTTTTATATATTTTCTATTGAAACAAAAAAAAACAGGTGGTTAGAAAAATAAATGTTGTCCATTGAACTTGAAATAGTTCGACAATGAATTTAATGATTCAAAACTTCTGTGTAGACGATATTTTTGGTAAAAACTCTTTCATCGTTTGCTAAATTCCCTTGACTGTTATATTCTGAAACATAAAATCTCAAACCATCGAATGATCGAACTCTACTTGCTGCGACGTACAATTGACCATGTGTAAAAACTGGCTGCCTCAATAAAATTCCAATTTTTTCGAATGTTTGTCCTTGAGACTTATTTATTGTCATCGCAAATGCAGGTATAATTAGAAATTGAGTTCTTTGAAAGTTAAATGGCAAAATAGTTCCGGAATATTTTAAATTTATACGTGGAATCAAAATTCTCTTATTGCGTGCGGTTCCAGTTAAAACTTCGCAATCAATAGTATTACGATGCATAAATTTGATGCGCATTCTTGTTCCATTGACTAATGCTTCCTTTGTATTTAAGTTTCTGATCAGCAAAACGATGCAATTAACTTTCAATACTAACTTATGTGGTGGCAAATTATGCCAAATCTCATACTCCTCCGTGCGCGCAATGTGCTTAAAAAGGGGTACAAAGTTTTTTCCTCACGTATTATTTCTTCACGTATATAGATTACCGTATATGAACGTAAACAATGAATGTTTTATTTTGTTTAATTTAATATATTTGTAACGCATATAATACATTAATTTTATCTTTCTGCACTCCTTCTCCATATGAACTTTAATTATGCCAAATCTCATACTCCTCCGTGCGCGCAATGTGCTTAAAAAGGGGTACAAAGTTTTTCTTCACGTATTAATAAGTAGAAATATCATAATTCTAAATTTTTATAAGTCTGATAACATTACCGCAAATTCCCAAGTCTCGCCAGAGTGGTCTGGGGAAGTCTTGAACCTTAGAAATGCAAACAAATAATAATAATATTATTATTAACCCTCGAAGTGGCTTTCACAAGATATCTCGTCCGTCAAGATCTGACCAATTTTGCTACTAACGAGATATCTCGTCATCAAGGTATTGCGATTTTTTCTAATGGACAAGACAACCACCAGGAGTGTTAAAGAACTTGGGAGTGTGGGGTAAAAGTGAGAGCTTTCGAACATTATCGGGACAGAGTAGCTACTCTGTCGTAGTTCAACATGAACTTTGAAGATTTGGGACATTTGCCCACCTCACTCTGCCATTAGCATTCGAAGCATAACAAAACGATTTACATCATTTGGACCCGGCAGCAGACTGAACATTAGAGTGCAAAAACTTTTCCCATTTCCTGGGGTCTTCCAAATTCCCATCCTATGTGGGCCGCCTTGACATTAACTACTCTGTTCCATCAAGCGACAATTTAATCTCTGCAAACGATCGCACACGTTGAAATCCCTTTTAACTTTCATGACACGATAAAGACGAGACATACCGCTTATACCACACACACTGCTGGTGGTTTCGAACACAAGAGCCCATCAAAACCACGTTTAACGCGAATATGTTTCCTTGATCAGATAATATCGCAAACGATCCTTATCAAACGATCCCAGGCATTCGCAACAGATGCTGCCGTTCCGTCATTCTCATGGACATGTACCCCCCTCCAGCCCGGCACCACCCCCTGAGCCACCCCCGTCAGACGATCAAGCATGACGCGATTGTTTGCTCAGCAGACAGGTTGCTACATCCGGGGGGGTGAATCAATATCCCTCGAGCCTGCCGGAGTTCGGAAAGAGACATTCGAAGTATTACAATGGAGGGAAAAAGCAGATTTTTGAAAAAATGTAAAAAATGAATTGGGAATGAGATTGATTTAGGGGAGGGGAAAGTCGGATTTCAAATCACGCCAATGTAATTTTTTCTTTCTATAGAGATATGAGTTCATAGTTTTATGGAAAGGGATGAAATTATGCATTGGAGGACGTATATTTATGTGTATGACATACACATATTCATATTTCCATACATAGGCATGAGAATTCTTTACGAATTCAGTCCACTTAGAAATTATATGTATGGAAATTATCAGAGGCGAAGCTAGACCTTTTGGGAGCTCGGGCAAATGATGCTGGTGCCACCCTCTGTTCAAACTAAAATTTGCTATTTAAAGTAATGATAGGGTATCTTATTAAAATAATCAGTGTGCAAAGCATATTTTTATAAAATTACTGTTCCCCAAATTAATTTTTTGGTTGCAATTTTTATTGAATATGCATAAAAACTAGCTAAAGCCTGAGCTCTTTGGTAATGGTTCCTGTTAATGGGTTTAATGGGTAGGTAGGTTATCTTGCCGAACGGAATTAAAATCGTACTGGAGCAACACAATGGGCTATTGTCGACGGTTTGGGATCAATCCCGAATAAAAAGATCCGACGATAACACCTCGTAATTTTAAGCCACTATCAGATGACGAGGTCACACCTGAACTGGCACCCCACTCTCCAAACCCCCACACTACGCCAGCATGAGGACATTTGGGACCACGACAGATTTAACATGCACCAGCTCCCCTTATGCATGACAGTTGGTTGGACCTAATTTCGAACTCGCAACACTCCGGTTGCAAATCTGCTATTCTTCTAACCGGGCTATTGTGGACCAAGGACTTCCAAGAACTCTAGCGTCATTCACTACGTCTTACTCCATCGAAATTATCATTTACGATTTTTTCTAAGCTTTCAATCCTTATTTGTCGTTACTTTAAAGTTTTGAATTGTTTTACTAAGTATCAGAGTATTCCAGTAACTATTTGGCCAAGCTGAGCCTAACATAAGACAAGTAATATCAAGTAAGTAATGGACACACACACAAGGAAAGTTTTACTGAGACGGAAAGTAGAAGCACACCAAGGTTAAGTAGTATGAATCACAGGTTGCTAGCGCAATTGCCAAACCCACTGAGCCGTGACGACAACCAAATCAATCGGAAACCAGTTGTAATCTGTTGTTGCTGTTTCTAATCCCCCTTGGTCTAGTTTTACCTTTATTCAAGGTAAAACCTAGACCAAGTCCGAAAGTCCATGTATTTCAAGTCGCACAGCGACGAACTCCTGTTCATCTAGGAGCTGTTCCTAAGAGACACCAATGCAATCCAAAATATGGAAATGAGTTGCTGAGGTAGCAGAGTAAGGACAAGTAGGAAAGTTCTTAAGTCCTCTAACAAAAGTCGGATATCTTGTGTACTCATTTTTAAGTCTTGTCAGAACAGTCTGGTGAAGTCTTGGACCTTTCACATGGCTCTTTGCGGGATAACAGGAATGTTGGGGTGAAACAAACCATGTTTTATGGGTTTCTATATCTGTACAAGGCATAAATTTCTCGACGATGAGATCATTATTTCCTGGACTGATCTGCTCGCAACCTTCCTAAGTCGCCAAATCAGCCATTTTATTACCAAGCAAAGAAACGTGAGATGGTATCTTCTGCAAGCAAATAGATTAACGTAATCCCATATTGAGTAAAATCCATTTTGTTCACACGCAGAAACTGATATTTCTGCGGTTCGAAGTTTGATGGACTCCTGCCAAATAATTCTACAAAAAAATCATGTACGACCAATAATAAAATAAAGAGTTAAACTGAGTCGAATATTTCATCAAACTTAAAAAAAAACATTTGAGCGATGCGATAACCCCGCTTATTAAACTCCTACAAAAAACCAATCCTAATCGCTCATCGCAGCAATTACCATTCATATCATGTGATCTGAGTTTTTAATAAAACGCACCAAGAGGAAGAATAGGCAGTGCATTCATCACTGAATGACACAGCACACGACGGGAAAAAACGGAAAAAATTCCCGGATCAGTTGATGTTTCCGGCTAATTAATTCTAATTAGCCTGCTTAATCAATACTTTTAAAGGAACTTAGGCCTGCATATCACTCAAATGGCGTAACAAAAAGCTCATTTATCTTATTCCAAAGTTAGGGTTGTCAAGTTGTTCCAATGGGTGCTTTTAAGGAACAGAATTGTGGGCGAGCCTCTCTGATGGGAAAGAACAATTTCACGTACTGAAGTTAATGTGTGATTGCGTTTATTATTTTCAAATCAATGCGCTTTACATCCGACGTTATCCATCTTTTTCTGTATTTTGTGACGAAGAAACAAAGGGAAAGCTGTCCATGATCAAATCTGTAAAACGTTAGGGCTGGAAGAAAGTATTTTTGCTCCAAACTTTTGTAGATTCTGAGATAAGTTGATCGCTAATTATTTATTTCTATCGAGCGATCTTTTTTGTGGTGGTTAGAAATAGTGTACGCTCATATCGGATGTTTTTGTCGTTGAAAGTGTTTTGGTTTTTGGATTGGTTTTTATGGGTTTTGGACACAGAGGAGATATAAAAGTAGTCAGCAATGGTAACCTTTTTATGTGCCCAGGATCATAAGACCAAAACTAGTAAAGTGTACTCTTAGACTACTTTTGTCTTCCGGGTAGGAAACGAACATTCATCATCTGATTGGTCCACGAGACGGGAGTATAAAAAGACGACTATTCATTGATTCATCATCTGATTGGTCAGCACGACGTAGTTGTAGACTTTGGCGATTTCACCACTTTTGTCACCACTCTATATAAATGGGCATTCACACACCTACCTGTCATAACATGTTATAAAGCCAAATGAGACATAAAGGTGCCAAATCGACATCTTAAGTCAATTTTAAGAGAGCAATCACGTGAATGCTAGTCCACATGTTAGTCCCATTATTGGAAGCTCCTCTCAATAGCAATGCTCTACTTCTATTTCATGTCAATGGGTTGTGTTTGGTAGCAACCGAGGGCCATATTTGACCAAGCTACGCCAAACTCGAAAAAATAACGTCAAGTAAATGAACATACGCATTCAAGGAAAATTTGAACTGACAAAGAGATAAATCCACCTAGGGAGGAACCGAACAGGACAGGAATCGAATCTGCACCACCTACAACTCGTAGGTTGTTAGTACGGTGGGCAAACTGCACTGAACCACGACGTCTTCTGTGACGGTAAGAAATATTATGCGTTTATCTTACATTTTTGTTGTTGAGTGTGGTTTGATTAGGTTTTATGGCACGAGGGCCATATTTGGACAAAAGCCAAACCTAAAGTAGATAACGTCAAGTAAATGGACGCACGCATACAAGGAAAATTTTACTGAAACAGAAGAGAGAAATTCACCCAGGGAGGAATTCGAACCTGACAGGAATCGAATCTGTACCTCCTACAAATAGCAGTTTGCTAGTGCAGTGGACAAATCCACTGAGCCACGACAGCTCTTGACAATAGGGAGTAGTGTACATTTATATCGTAAGTCTTTGTTGTTGAGGCCCTTCACAGAGATTTTATACAGCTTAAAAAGTGCTGTGACCCCTTGTTGTATCAAGCTTCAACACATCGCGCAAATGGCTATATGACTCTTATTTTAGTTGTCCATCGATGATTTCCCCGATAAAAATTCCAAAGAAGGAATTCCGAATTGATATGCCAGTTAGATTAAGCGCCAATCCTCTCCCAAAATGGTGATAAACTACATTTTAACCCATCAAATGGTTTCGACGAGATATCTCGTCCATCAAATCTGATCAATTTTGCCAATGACGCGATATTTCGTCTAGGCAACCACAAGGAGTGTTACCCCGATATATATCATGCGAAAACATCTCGGTAGAGGAAGTGAAATCTTCAATTTCTGTCCGATTTGTTTGTTTTGACTGAAATTCTCCCTCATAGTAAAGTTGAGAAGGTTTTATTCGGAATAAAAACCAATTCCAAAGAAGAAAAAAATCTCCGAACTTTAATGCACAGTTATTTTCTTGGTCGTCTTATGCATATTCATTCAGAAAACATCTCAAATATATTCCACCATATCTTGAAATATGTTACCAAAGAAATAGAAGACGTAGAAGAGTCGAATAAACAAACCATAAACCCATAAGCCTCCTTAAAAGGGTCTGCACCACAACATGGGATAAAACACGAGCATTCTCTAAGCCTTGAGTGCATTAGAACAATAAGACCAAAAAAGCTAAAAAGTACTTTTGGACGTAATCCCCTTTTTGAAAAGAATTAGAACCAAAAGTGCACACACAAGAAGCCAGCATTCTTGATATTTTCATCTATACTTATCCGATTTAATCAAAAGCATTCGCGTGGACGTTTTCTTTCCTATGTCGCGAAAAAACACCCGATGTGGGATTTTAATCCGTAAAATATTTGCTAATCCCCTTCTGCCATTTTATAACAATATGACATTTTAAGAGAAATCCTCGATTCCTCGCGTGTTAAAGCCGTAGAGAAATATTGCTGAACGTGCATAAGAATCCGCCGTCATCAGAAATACATAAGGTGATCTGAATTTCGAAACAATGCCAACTCATCGAAAATTCTGTGTATGTGCTTCGCTTCTTTTTGTGCTTTTGTGGCAAATGTTTCCGTTGCTTTTCATCCCATTTCGCTTGGAGTTTAAGGCATCGGAGAGAGGGAACGTTTTCCGGATTTGCGGGAATTAAGGGTTTGGGAAATGTGGTAGCAACACGTTTGAGGAAATGATGTTGAGACAAAGCTTTTTCGATTTGCCCAAACATGCCCTTTTACCCTAAAAAGGTTAAAAGAAAAGAAATGTAAAATGCTTTCACCGTGCCACAGAAGGGATTTATTTTATGAACATAAATCGTAAAGGGATTTTTCAAGACATGATGATAATGTTTAATGATGAAAATAGCAACGGAGAACAAATTTGCATAAAATTTTAAAGGAGCTTCTAAAACAACTTTTCAGAACAATGTATTTTTGCTTATAAGTACAATCTTGCCTTCTTATACATATTTGGAAGAGTGCCCATGCGATGTAGTTGGTACACGTAAATGGATTCTGTAGAATTAAAACTTATTTATTAAATTTTTATATATAATAACAGAGGCCGGTGGCTCTAAAATAATGCTTCCATGAGGAGTAAAAGTAGTTTATAATAAGGGAATAGAGTACAAGAGTATAAGTACAATCTTGCCTTCTTATACATATTTGGAAGAGTGCCCATGCGATGTAGTTGGTACACGTAAATGGATTCTGTAGAATTAAAACTTATTTATTAAATTTTTATATATAATAACAGAGGCCGGTGGCTCTAAAATAATGCTTCCATGAGGAGTAAAAGTAGTTTATAATAAGGGAATAGAGTTCGACGTAAAGCTAGAAGAAACAATTCTAATTTTGACGAAAAGTTCTAAAGATAAAAACAAAAAATTCTAAAGATAACAACAAAAAATTTTAAAGATAAAAACAAAAAGTTCTAAAGATAAAAACAAAAAGGTCTAAAGATAATTTAAAATGTTGCTATAACTGTCGTCAAGAATAAAACAAAATTAATTGAAATACAAACTTATAGTTCTTCGCGAACCAATATAGCAATGGCCGCGCGCAAACGATAATCATCGGGTATGTGCACACAAAGAGTAAATGCCTTTTAACTCTGCACGGAACTGTGCTAACAAAGTTTTTTAAAAGACTATAGGTGAAGACTTATTACCTTATTCGTTGGCTAAGAGCAGAAACTCATTAACTGACATTTTGCTTATTAAATGCTTATTTTCTTGATGATGAGAGATACTTAGTAATATACTACGGTTGCTATTCAAAATCTTTTGAAAAAATACCTTTGCAAATTAAAATTAACGTAAAAAAGAAACAGCACATATAATTTCTTTTAATTTAACAATTTCAGCACTGCGTCAATAGAAATTACAAAGAATGAATTCCTAATGGATTATGATAGTTGATTGATCAACACCACTTAGATTAAACGCCAAAGTTGCGATGAATCTACATTTAGAACTAACCTCGCTATGTAGATCACGAGAATTTTTGGGTAACAGGAAGTAAAATCGTCGTTTTCGTTCGTTCGCACTGAAAATCCCATGTTACTAACAAAATTCGAAAACAAAACAATATTAAATAGGGAGTTAAAATTATTATTTGTGCAGAACTTTGCTTAAATCAAAGCTTTCAGAACAATAACAAAAATATATATATCATTTATTAGTTATCCTTATCTTAATGACTTTTCGTAATTTTGTTCTTTTAGACACTGAAATTGAACTGAATTCTTTAAACATAATCTCACAACTTGATCACTGATACTCTTAAATTGGATAGTACTTAAAAAGACTTTATATGCAACTGGTAATTCTCCCATTAAACTTTCTTCAATTTAAATTACAAAATATAAATTTTCTTATGATTTAACAATATAAAACAGATGTCAGTAATATACTAACTAAAGTAAAATACTAGAGGGACTAAGTAACTAAGTAAAATATACTAAAGGGACAAAACATTGCAACTACAAAAGTCGGATATTGTTATCTTTCTATTTAGAAAACAGGCAATATTTTAACTATACATTTCATCTTTTATCACAGCAGCAGAAACTTTTCTCATTAAAGTGGAGGAGATGCACTCATAAATAACAAATTATAAATTCATGACAGATTTTAATATTTTAACAAAGTTCAAATGATACTCTCATACAAAAATAAACATATTTCAGGGAACTGCATTCAACTAATTCGAATTAAGAAGTCTACTTAAACAGACAGATTTTAAAACGTCAATTCACTTATTTCTTTCAATGTCCCAATATTTTGACGACATTCAAAACCCCTAAGAGATTTCGCTAATATTTTCAGTCGGCATCCTTTTTCGTTCCATTCAAATTACACTTCAAAAATATTCTATCCAAATTACAAAATATGGTAGCTTTCAGGAAAACATCTAATTAATGCAGCTGCAGTTGCATTTTTGCCTTCATCTTCAATTTAACACAGCTAATGTTATCGTGAGACTCAAACACAGTACTGATTATTAATTATTTTTTCATGACAGAGTAACATTCCGAATTCAAAAGGCGATTATAATGCGAAACAGAATCGCTTGCGTTCATTAAGTGTTGAATTTCCAAGAAGAGAAAATTATCTGCAAAATATGCCGCATGTGGCATTTCCAGAGCATTTTGTTTCGTTCTCCTCCAAACGATTTATTTCGAATAAATTGAATCATTTGCTTCGAAAAGTTCCTTTGAAAAGACGATGAATTTTTCATTCGTTTTATTAATAAAGGGCTCTTTTCGAAAATTTTCGCTTTGAGCAAAACATTTCTTGAAAGGAATTATGAATCGAGGAGATCGTTTGGGAATGCTAATTATTACCAACGGTAAACAGGAATTAATTTTTAAAAACTCGAAGCGAACTGAAAAGAGGAGAAATGATGAGTACATTCGATGCAAATAAAGCCGATTAAGCATTGATATTGGAAAGGGTTAGAGTTCCAAGCGCTGAAAGAATGAAACGAGTTTTGATTTTCAAAGAATAATAAAACTTGTTGAAGATTGACGATAGAAATCAGAAAAAATTAATACGATTGTTATTGAGAATACTATGAGAGAGGGATTTTCAGCGGAAACAAACAAAACCGAACTGAAAGCGAAGCTTTTACTTCCACCACCGAAATGCTCTCGCAGGATACATAACGGGGTTACCTTAAATACAGTTTATCGCCGTTTTGGCGACTCTGGGTGTTGAATCTAATTGATGTTAAGACCAATTGATAATATACATCAATTTGGAATTTATTATTTGGAATTTTCATAGGCAAAAGGAATCTTTCACTTTCTACTGATGTCATGGACATCAGTAGAAAGAGAGATTCCTTTTCTATTTATTTCGTGAGAGATTCTATGTAACCGTCCATTAAATACATAGACCAACTTCCAACATCCTCCGGATTTTGAAAAGAATTCACGAAATGAAATTCTATATGAAGCATTTCTTATTAAAATTTTTAGTTTCCTTTCCTTAGTCTTTCGCATTTCGAAATTTTAGAAATTAGGATATTTTAAGAATAAGTTTTTGCAATCATTGATAAATAAACACTATCGGATATTGCAAATGTATTTGCAATATCCGTATCGAAACACAAGATCTTGTTAAAGTGAATAAATTTTCTTTCAGGGATTGATTTCTGTCCTTGGATATCAGACAAAAATTTATATTTTAAGGCAATATCTCATCAATCTTACTGATGAACTGAGTAAAAAATTCATGCTTAGCATGAGTTATCTCTCCTTTAAATTTCTACTTGTTTTCTCTATACCCAGACTGTCTTGGTGCTTCTAGAGGTTTCTGCTTGTTTTCTAAGTTTATTCTAAATAACTTTTGGTTCTTTTGGATGCTCATTTGAAACATTTTTATAACGTTTCACCTTTTCCTTCGGTATGTACACTTTTGCATCAAATTCTTGAAATCAGATTTCGTCGTTTTCAGTTCTTTTTCCTCTTTAAAACCTTTCCAATTAGCCTTCTCAAAGTTCCAGCATACTTTGGACCTATTTTTCACACAAAATCCTTGTTGGTTTTAATTATAAAAATTGCAATATCCATACGATATCCTGACCCCAGATCGTCAATAACCTTCTTAGAAGAATCAAAAGCAATGTCTGGATAGCATTAAAAGATCTTGTGATGTTTTGGTGCCATTAGAGTGTAGGAAGCTGTGATGATCATCAGGATTGTTGATGAGCTCTAAAATATTCATATTCAAAAGATCCTCGACTTCCCTATCTGCTGCATTCACATTTTGGCAGCCCCACAGACTAGAATGGGCATTAAAATGAAAATCTCAATGAAATACAGCTTTGTCAGATATGTGATGTGCAGAAAATTCAAGTTTACTATTGGGAGGGCTACATATAAAAAAATTGTAAATAGACAACCTATTTTCTATATTCTTAGGCTTATTATTTCAGTCCTGTCGATAGTTTTTCACATTTCTTTACTGACATTATATTCGTAAGATAAAGATTTCTTCACTCGTATTTCACTAGCCACTTGGCGAAACTTCGATAATAGATACAATGCATATGAAGGAAAGGGATAAAATTCCACGCTGCTGAATTCAAGGTTGACTTCGACTATTGTGAAGGAATCAACATCATTTTGAGTTAATGCAACTAATAATTCAGTAACTTTTGTTTGAGACATGCTTCCAGCATTTCACTGCAAAAAGAGCAACTTTGTTCTCGCATCAGAACTGCAACACTTAGGGTTTCATGTCAGACGCTTGCCAAAACCTTAGACCATTTTACAGTGTACCACGTTACCAGGGAGCACCCATTAAAATAGAAACTGACGTCTCACTTAGATTTATATTAAAAATCGTTGTTTTTGCTTCGAAATTTATCGATTATAATTTTTTGCCATCAATTTTAGTATTTTGTATTCAAAGGAGTCCATCTTCTGGGATTCTATAGAAAAGCCACTGTCTAATTCTCAAGGTACATCTGCACTAGTTATTTAGCTAAATTGGAACCTTACAATCGGTTTATAGTTCAAATAAACTTAAATCGAATCCAATCAAGTAGTTCATCTATGAAAGGGATTTTCAGTGTAAACAAACAAACCATAGGATCTGCAAAGATTGTACATCTCTTATTCAAATACTCTGATATGATACATATTTGGGTTACCTTAAAGAATATATAAAGTACCGCCGTTTTTGGAACATAATTGGCGTTGTTCAATCAGCTATCGTATATCAATTCGAAATTACTTCTTTGGAATTTTTGTTGGTGGCGTGCTCAAATTATATTTAAAAAAGCGAGTCAAGTGACGTCATGTTCGGAATACGTACAGGCACTTAAAAAAGGGCAGAAGCATTTTCTGCCTTCATAACACTACCGCCACTTACATTTAGCTTATCAAAAAAAGGTCTCATACGCATTACACATTTTAACTCGATTGAGTATCTCTGGTATTCAAGGTAAATCTACACTAGTTATTTAGCTAAGGTGGAACCTTACAGCATCTATCTTACTACTTCATAAGGTAATCGCTCCATCTCATACTCCATCCCAAGGAACCTTACCGTTACATTCACCCACACATACACATATCCTGTTATATTACATGATCAGTCAGATGAATGAATACAGAGATAAAATTCTCAAAGGAAGAAGGAAAATGTCCATCTAATTGGGCTGGATATCTCAGGAACCCTTAAATTTATTGATTTTTAG
Organism: Meta bourneti; assembly: GCA_933210815.1. Lineage (NCBI taxonomy): Eukaryota > Metazoa > Arthropoda > Arachnida > Araneae > Tetragnathidae > Meta > Meta bourneti. The sequence goes on along the minus strand of OW119930.1, from coordinate 67,535,500 downwards.
AGTTTAGTTATTACTGAGCGTAAACGGTCTATAGCTAAGATAAACAATGCGAATCCAACCAAGTAGCTCAGCTAAATTCGTCTTCCACATTTTAACTCGATTATCTCTAACATTCAAGGTACATCAACACTAGTTATTTAACCAAGGTGGAACCTTACAACAACATACTGTCCTTACTACCCCAGAAGGTAATCGTTCCATCACATACTCCATTCCCAAGGGACCTAACCGTTATTCTCACCCACACATCCACATACCCTGTTATATTATATGAGAAACTTCTCAGTCAGAAGAAAGAATAATAAGACAAAATCCCAAGACCTGAAACGCACAAAGGAAGCAGAAAGAAAAAATCCATCTATTTGGGCTGGATATCAGCACACTACTGAACGCTCAGAAGAGAAATAAAACTAAAGCACACACATATATCTATATAAGAAACTGCAAAAACATCTTAGATTGTTTTCATATATCTAAAATCAACAAAAGATCTTAGGAGTTTCGGTGTTGACATAACCGGCAATAGAGTTTGCCTCGCTCAGCTTGCTTTACTATGCTTCCCTTTTTATATTTATTTCTTCGGAAGTCAGCTTCGATTTTTGCTTCAATATTTTTTGTTATCCTTAGGTTAGATAGATATGGAGGAAAAAGTGGGTAAATCAATTAAGTATTTCTTTCGGATATATTGGCCCCGGTGAAATTTTTAATAAAGATACCGTTTCAGAAATCTCGTTTTTTTTCCATGGGAAGTCCGCTGGGGCTTCGTATACTGGCAGGGTTTGGAGAAACCGTTGACTAAGCTGAAACAAAAACCCTTTGCTGGTATTTTGCGAAAGGCCTTTTCTTGGTAGCCTGAGGCATATTATTTTACATTGTTTTTCTTGTTCGAGGAAAACAATAAGGGTATTGTATTATCCATACTCTCCCCTGCGGATGTCAGAGCTCTGTTGGAACGGAGTCTTCGAAAGTTTGAAGTTTCGCAACTTTCATATTTAATGGTATGCCATCAATACGTAAGAACCGTAAGTGCGTGGTCTGTTCAACATTGTGTTGAAGTTACATAGTGGATGTTGAGCAGTTGTCTTTGATTTTACACTTGCAACAAAATATTTTCGTGTACCTTATTCCAAGATGCACGTGAAATATACATTACAGAAGAAAAATATCTTTACGTAAAAAATTATTTTAAAAATTCTTTTTTTTTCTCAAAATATTGAAAATTTTGAAATTCCTTCTGCAAATGTTTTTTTTTTTCAAATTTTTTTTTTTAATCTTCCTTAAATTATTTCTCACAAGTTCGTGCATGGGTTTGCATGTACTACTGTTATTTACTTTTTCAAATATTTTTATAGCTGACACTATGAAAGTAGCCCATTGTGTTGCTTCAGTACGACGTAAATTCAACTACCTACTTACTTTCCAAAAAATAGGTTTTTTCATATATCTCTGGCAAAAGCAATTGAATTTTTGAACATTTTCCAGACATGACGTCCCTTCGCTTGTTTTTCGAATACCATTTTAGTACTTCGCCATTAAAAATTCCAAAGTTTGAATTCCGAATTGATGTATGATAGCTGATTGATCAACGCTATTTAAATTAAACGCCTCACAGCCAAAACGGTGATATACTTCATTTTAAGATAATCCCGATATGTTTTAAGGGAGAGGATTTGGGTAATGGAAGTAAACCTTCGCTTCCGGTCTGATTTGTTTACAATGAAAAACCCTCTCATAGCGATAAAATAAATTTAAAAAATTGAAACCAAAATTAAGTAAATCATTATTACACAGTGGTGATGACTGTCTAAATATCTATTAATTTCGCTTTGGACTCGGGAATTGTGACTCCTCTCTCTGTGATTCTGGGCATCCTGTGGACAATGAACTAAATGGTCTTAACTGCATTCTTCAAAAGAGAGGGAGGAGGATGAAGGAAGGATAGAACCACATTTAGTCTGAGATTGTGATTCGTTGGAGTTGTTACTGACAAAGTGCTGAAATCGTATTAAAAAACAAGCCAACTGACGTCCCGTTCAGAATGCGTGCAGGAAACAAGTATTGCCATAGAAATACTACCTCCACCTATGATTAGCTTGACAAAAATTGCCTCTCATAGTGGGTTTTATTCCTCCATTTCTTCTGTTTCTCGCGAGGCAAAAACCAGGCTCACCTCAGTCCAAGTAGCACCATCTTTATCAGAGACCCAACACAGAGTTATGGCAGAATAAAAGCCTCCCAACCTCCCTAATTTCTGATAATTTATTCAGAAGCTGGCTCTTTTTCGCTGCAGATAGCACGGGGAGTGGGATGGCAGGGTCCTCGCTTCTTTCATCTTCCAAATTGGATTGGTGGAAGTTCGACATCGGAATCCTATAAGTGATGAAATACAGACCACCCTCTGGAGGGCTGAGATCTCATTTGACTCGAATCTTACCCCGTGAAATATCTCTTGGACGAAACAGGATTTAACCGCTTACCTATTCGCCTTATTTTCGGTACAATGCGTTGATACTTATTTCCGTGTAGTGGTAAGCTCGGGTTGACGTATCAGAGAATTGGGGCGTAAATAGTTAACGTACATCGTAGTTGAGGGAGCTAAAGGCGGAAAATAATATTGTATCAGTTTAAGCCTGAGGACAATGTAAACATATTTTGGAAGGAAACCGTAATGGGGACACTAGTCTTTCAGCTTATATTAATGTACTTTGTATTTTGTACATAACAAAAATTTACTACCTTTAAAAGTTTTTTTTAAAAGAAAGTGGAACATGCTCCACCTTCCAGAAGAACGAAAACGTTCCACTTCAGCCTTTACTCGCAGTGTTCCCCATCCTTTCAGAGCCAGTTGGCCCCATCCTTCAAGAGCCAGTGGGCCCCGTTCTTTCAGAGACAGAGGTCTTATCCTTTCAAAGACAATTGACCATATTCTTTCAGAGCCATTTGTCCCTTTCTTTCGGAGCCAGTTGGCCCCATCCTTTCTAGAGCCAGTTGACACATCCTTTTAGAGTCAGTGGGCCTCATTCCTTCTGAGCCAGTGGGCCCCATTCTGTCTGAGTAAGTGGGCGCTATCTTTTGTCCGTACGTCCCATCATGGTACACTTCAATGCTGAAAGCAATTGTGATGCACTTGTTTTCTTTTCAGACCCCCTACAGATGAAATCGTGCAAAGTAATTAATTCTAAAGTTAACAAAAGAAATTTATATTACATATTACCACAACACATAGAGTTCTAAGATAACAATTCAGTTTTAAAATTTTTAGTAAGAGAAAATGAAATAACAAATTTGAATGTTTGCAACGTCCAAAATTCAATCTGGCTCAAAGTTTATGCGTAGACTCTAAACCACTTAGTCTTAGATTTTACAAATTTTTACACAATTCATCACAACTCCTCATTCTTAACATGTCTACTTTATAATCGAAACAAGGATGTTTATTGGTAAATTCGAAACTGGAAATACTATTTAAAATTTTAGTAGCAGATAGAGCATAATGAAGGATTCCGTTAAAACCCAACAAAGTCCAAAAACTAAATTTTTCCAAAAATGAATTTCAAAATTTACAACCCCGTATCTCAAACAACGGGAGTTAATTTCTTTCGCCTAAAAATTTTAAAAAATCTTTAAGTACTATCAACCACACCTGTTATTGTTACATACATACTGCCCCCCCATTAACAGTATTCAATATTAATTAAATTATATATCTATTAAATGTCATCCTTGTAATGTATGTAATAAAATCATACAATATTGAAAAATTAAAAAACTTTAAAATTCAAATCACAGTTTATACACTAGATCCACCAAAGGCATCAAAATGACCCATTGGGCCATTGGTAGAAATAGGTGTAAATTAAAAAGCTAGCAGTTCTAGTGTTAAAAATAAATAGATGCGAAGAATAAAAAATATAATAATGCGAAAATAATTTTTTGGTAGTTGGTAGGTAGTTGAATTTATGTTGCACTGGAAGAACACAAATGCCTATTGGCGACGGTCCGGAATCAATCCCGAAGGGAAATATCTCGGAACAACGTCTCGTCATTTTAAACCACGGTCAGATAACTTGGTCAACACACCTGAGCTTGGTAACCCCTCTCCGAAAACGTCCACACCACGCCAACGTGGGGACATTTGAGACAACGTCAGATTTAACTTGCACCAGCCCCCACGTACACGGCGGTTATGGGTTGGATCGAGTTTCGAACACACAATCCCCCGGTTGCTAACCCACGACTTTCCACCTAGGCTACTGTGACCCAAAAAAACTTTAAAATTCAAATCACGGTTTTAACACTAGACTAAAGGTGCCAAAATGACCCATTTTACCATTAGTAGGAATAAGATACGTTAAAAGTTGGTAGTTCTAGTGTTAACCCTCAAAATGGTTGCAACGAGATATCTCGTCATCAATATATTACCGATTTTTTATGATGACAAGATCAAGATATGGTCAGTTTTTTCTGAATGGCGAAATATCTCATCCCTGAAGATCTGGTCAGGTTTGCTAAAGAAGGGTCATCCTCATCGAGACACCTCCTGAGACATCATGCTACCTCATTGAGACCACCACCAGGAGGGTTAAACAATATATTTACGATAAAAATAAAATATATAATAATACAAAATTAATGTTTTGGACTCTTGGTGTTTCCATTGTACTCTTTATATGTAATTTCACTGAAAACACTTTTATGTGCCTATAAAGAGAAATCACTAAACCGAAATGTCTCCTAATGGATGAATTTGTATAGGTAATGAAAGAACCATGGCACTGGATAATGGTTTTAACTATTATAAAACATACACCAGCTTTTACAAGACTTCCCCCAGAAAGTAATTTCCAAGTTCTAAGCACATCCAAACACTTTCTGGAAATTCATTAGCAAAAAAACCCATTCTCCCTGCAGTGTCAAACGTGACGTAATGCCAATCACATTTAATTTCCCATAGTGCTTTTGAGGTTTCGTTAAGAAAACCCGACACGTTCCACAATCACGGAAATTGTTGGCTAATGGTAGCTCCGGTATAGCTGAGCCCCGGGTACTTAAACTGCTATTATTTTCCTTTCCGTTTTAGCCGGTCTGTTAGGTGACGCCCAGTGTTTAGATCACTTACAACGTGAAAACTTTGACGAGATTGCTCCCTTTCAGTGTTATTGTTATTTTTGCTGTAATCATAAATGGATTTTGCTTTCAAATGGATTCCCGGGAAGGGAGGGAATAATTGTGTGTGATGGAATAGTCGATTTGGCTTCAACGAGTTTTGATTGTTTTGTTTCCGTTTGTGACGTTCGGTGATTTAGTTCAGGTAGAGTGATTGATTCCATGACGTGAAAGTGTGATCTATTAGATATATTACCTTTATTATAAGGATAACATAATAATTTTACTTTAATAAAACTATCATAAAAATCTACATAATACACTGCTGGCCACCGTAAATGCAACACCCTGAAGGAAGCATGCAAATAATATGAAATTTACAACATGCATTAGCGGAGGTGAGATATGCAAATGATTAGAATTTCAGCGCAGACGCACATCACGCGCGCCTGTGGCGCCACTTCAAAGCGCTATTTAAGGCTTGGAGATTTCGACGATTTCAAGTATGGCAATTGTGTTTTTCTTGTGGTTTTTTCAAAAAACCGATCAATTATGCCTCGTAGAAAACAGCGATCATCTTTTGATCAAGTATCCGAGTTCGACAGAGGAAGGATAGTGGCCTACCGAGATTGTGGATTATCTTTCAGGGAAATCGGTAGTCGTGTTGGACGAAACCAAACAACTGTAATGCGGATATGTGATCGTTGGATGCAGGAGGGTACGACGGACCGACGTGTTCGATCGCATCCACCTCAGTGCACCACTTCACGTGATGACAGGCATATTGTGCGTATGGCAGTGACGGATCGCTCAGCCACATCACGAACCATAGCACAGCACATTCAGTCTGTACCGCATCATCCAGTGTCTGCGCGTACCATTCGACGCCGTTTACAGCAGAGTGGTCTGTCCGCAAGACGTCCATTGCTTCGTCTATCCTTGACGCAGAACCACAGACGTTTCCGCCGCCAATGGTGCGATGAAAGAAGGATGTGGACGGCAGAATGGAATGAAATTGTCTTTACTGACGAGTCATGCTTCTGTCTGCAACACCACGATGGTCGGATTCGAGTCTGGAGACACCGTGGAGAGAGGATGCTGAACAGCTGCGTTATGCACCGCCACACTGGTCCTGCACCGGGTATTATGGTATGGGGCGGTATTGGATATCACTCTCGCACTCCTCTAGTACGCATTGCCGGTACTTTAAACAGCCAGCGCTACATCTCCGAGGTGTTGGAGCCAGTTGTCCTTCCTTACCTTCAGGGCTTGGCCACAGCCATATTTCAACAGGATAATGCGCGACCACACGTGGCACGCATTGTCCAAGGGTTCTTCGTCAATCGCCGGATTGAATTGCTTCCCTGGCCAGCTCGCTCTCCGGATCTTTCGCCGATAGAAAACATGTGGTCCATGGTTGCTCAACGATTGACCCAGAATACATCCCCAGCTGCCACACCAGATCAACTTTGGCGACGTGTATTAGCTGCTTGGTCTGCTGTACCCCAAGAACACATCCAGAGTCTCTTTGAATCAATGCCGAGGCGTGTGGCAGCTGTGATCTCCAACAATGGCGGCTACTCTGGCTACTGATTTTGGCAGGAACCACACTTCACAGAAGTCTATAAATTTAATCATTTGATACTTGGTCAACATGTTATCTACAAAATAAATTTTGTTGTGATATCTCTTGTCTTTCTTGGTGTTGCAATTTGGGTGGCCAGCAGTGTAATTTCATGTAAAATAACATGGTAAACTATAATAACATGGGGTCGTAGTGACTCGTAGTGGGTTTACGTACAGTGAAAGTTGTAGGCGGGACTCAGGTTCGCGATTTCTGCAACTTACCCTTGGAGTACTTCTCTCTTCTGTGACAATAAGGATATTTTTTTGTGTGTACGTCCAATTCTTGGCATCATGTGTCTTGCTTTATGCGCAGCTTAGCCAAATGTGGTCATTGCGCCATAAAACCCAACCAGTGTACAACAATATTCGCATAACCCCTTTTAGCTTCACGAGATTTCCGAGTTGTGTAGCTTCTAGAGGATAATATAAGTAATTTTTTATATAGGTAATACTATCATATAATAAATCTACATAATAACTTCATGTAAAATAACATGGTAAATTATAATAACATATGGAGTCGTAGTGGGTTTGCATACTGTGAAAGTTGTAGGCGGGACTCAGGTTCACGATTTCTGCAACTTACCCTTGGAGTACTTCTCTCTTCTGTGACAGTAAGGATATTTTTTTGTGTGTACGTCCAATACTTGGCATCACATGTGTCTTGCTTTATGCGCAGCTTAGCCAAATGTGGTCATTGCGCCTTAAAACCCAACCAGCGTACAACAATATTCGCATAACCCCTTTTAGCTTCACGAGATTTCCGAGTTGTGTAGCTTTTAGAGGATAATATAGTAATTTTTATGTAGATAAAACTATCATAATAAATCTACATAATAGTTTCATCTAAAATGACAATGTAAACGACACTATATGGACAAAAGTATTTGGACACTGCATGTTTTTCAGAAAAAGTGCTTTATTATTCTATTTAGTAACGGGTAGGCCCTCCTTTTGCTTGCATTACAGCTGCAACACGCCGAGGGGTACTTTCCACAAGTTCTCTATAAGTCTGGGCAAGAATAGCTCGCCATGCCTCCTGTGAGAAGAGATTGTTGTGAAGATGGGCGTGCGTGGTAGGTCGTACCCGTCGCTGCAGTTCGTCTCACAAATGCCCGAACGGGGCTCTGAGTAGGCCAGTCAAGCAAATTCACCTCATTTTCAGGAGAACACGTTTTGCAGTATGACATGGAGCTCGATCCTGTTGGAAGAAACAACCATCTTCGCCGTAGTATTGCCATAGTGCAGGCAAGGCAGTATTATCCAGAACATCGAGATACACGTCAGCGTTCATGGTACCAGGTACATAAAGCAATTGGCCGAGTCCTAACCAGGAAAAACAACCCCACACTAAGATGGATCCTCCGTTTTTCTGCAGTGTTCAAATACTTTTGTCCATATAGTGTATGGCCAGTATATATATAGTGGTCACCGTGGCTCAGTAGGTTTGTCTTGCTTTATGAGCAGCTTGGCCAAATGTGGTCCTTGCTCCATAAAACCCAAACAGCGTATAACAATATTCACCTAACCCTTTTAGCGTCACGAGCTTTGCGAGTTGTGTAGCTTTTAACGGATAATTTAATAATTTCTATTGATAAAACTATCATAATAAATCTAAATAGTAGTTTCAAGTAAAATAACAGTTTCAAACTCTTATAACAGTATAAAGTGTGCAGTAGCTCACTGCGTTTGTCCATTGTGCAAGTTGTAAGTGGAGCGCAAGCTCGATTTCTGTAGCTTACCCTTGGAGATTTTCTCTTCGATGACACTAAAAACTTTCCTCGTATGCACGTCAAATACTTGACATTCTGTGCCTTGTTTTATGCGTAACTTGGCCAAATGTTGCCCTTGTGTGCTTTGAAATCCAACCAACCTTATAAAAGTATTCCCCTAACCCTTTTAGCATCACGAGATTTCCGAGTTGTGTAGCTTTTAGAGGATGATATAGTAATTTTTATTTAGATAAAACTATCATAATGAATCTACATAATGGTTTCGTGTAAAATAACACACACACAATGGTAAACTCCTATAACAATATATGGAGTCGCCGTGGTTCATTGTGTTGGCCACTGTGAAAGTTGTAGGTGGTGCACGTTCGATTTCTGTAACTTACCCTTGGAGTATTTCTCTCTTATGTGACAGTAAAAACTTTCCTTGAGAGTGTATGTCTAATACTTGGCATTCTGTGTCTTGTTTAGGAGCAGCTTGGTTAAATGTGGCCATTGTGACATAAAACACAACCGACCTATAACAATATTCACCTAACACTTTGAGCGTCATGGGATTTCCTAGTAGTGTAGTATTGCTTTCCCCCGCAAGAAACATAATGATTAAATAATGACGTCTATTGGTTGAAAGAATCCTAAGATTCTATTGGTGAAGAAGGTCAAAACTGATTAGAAATCATCCACGGAAGACCGTAGGTTGCAAAACGCATGTATGCATGTGAGCCCCTAAAGGAATTTGAAATAATTATCATTTTTCTCGACACTTGAAATGAAACTCTTCTATAGATTTTCGGCATTTATTGTCTTGTTTTGTATCTAATTTACCATTATCATCAGAAGATAAATTTAATTTCATATAAAACGTTTCAATTTATTATTATTTTAGTATGACCATGCTTAAATGGTACCCTACTTTTAATAAAGTATTAGTCGCAGTGTAATTAAATTTATCTCATACATGTTCGGTGATACTTACGTTTGTGTAAACATGTGGCAGTCTAATAAAGAGGATATTTGTCGGTGCTTTTTAATAAAATGATTTGAGCTCTGAATATGGTGCTTCATACCCATGTTTCTAAAAACTAAATTAAAATGTTCATGAACACAGTACTTCTCATTAATACAAACTGCAGTGATTTTGTCTTATTTAAATGGGAATGGAGTGTTTATGCGTTGAATATTTTCGCCCCAATTCAAGTTATTTGTCCGTTTTGGGTCATTTTGATGTAAAATCAATGGTTTTCGCGTTTGGTGTCTGTCTGTCCGTCTGTATGTGTGTGCCGGCACTACGTCCAAATTGAAAATCTAAATATATTTTCATGAAATGTTGTATACTTTGAGTACTTACAATAACTTAGTGAATGAACTTAACAACGTATCAGTCTGCCTGATTTCTCGTTTTATGTCTGCCATTGAGTTTTTATGTTTGTGAAAGTATCATATCAAGTTAATTTAATATTTCCATAATATGTTATATATTTATGAAACATATTTCTTATTCTTGAATACATTACTTAAATTTTCTTTACCTACATTTTTAAGGCAATTCTCACATTGCAAATCTAAATGCCCATACTTAAATCAACCTTAATTTTGCAGTGTTGGAGAAGTTGCCATGTAAATTGAGAACTGTGATTGTTTTGTCTACTATGAGTTTGTATGAAAAATCAGAAGGGAATTTAATACAAAATATATAACAAATATTTATTTACATTCTAAGTAATACAAGAGGTTTTCAAATTTTTGCAGGAAAAGTTCCAATCAATTTCGGTTAATTAATATTAATGTTAAAATATCCCATTTAGAACGTTTGAAATACTATTTTTTTATCGTAGTGACAGAAAGGTTTCCTACTTAACGAGTCTATTTAAGCAACTTTTTTGTCTATTGAAAGTTTGTTGAAAATAGTGATTTTCTTTAAAGAAACGTCTAAAAATCGATCTACCGTTTTTTGGAAAAGGATAATTGTTTACCTTTGGTTTGTCTGTATTGAAAACATTCAATTTTAAAACAAGTCCTTTTGTTAATGCAAGTACACTTAAATAGAATTTTCAAGAAAAAATTTATTAACTTTGAAAAATATTAGTTATGAATCTTATTAAATTAATGTTTCATATCCTTCCCTTAAAGATAATGAAATTCGAGTGTCGTTTGCTTGGTACAAGAGCAAAAGCCAAAAATATTGATAGGAAAACTATGAGTGCTTTAATATTCGCCGTATATTCATCATTGCCGAATTGATGTTACTGCAATTTTGTAGAAAACGAACTTCAGGAAGGACGTCCATAATTCTGTCCTCACAATTAAAGTCGAATTTCGTAATTTTGTATTACAACAGGAGCAATTTTCTACGAAAAAGTTATTATTCTGGTAACTTTTCAACCTACAGTAAACCGATTCAACCCGTATGAGGTCGGGTAATTCTGCTTGTAACTAAATAAAAAATAAACAATAAACGTTGTGTATGTCACTCATAAATCTCCAGTGTGCGAAGTAGAATTCTTATTTTTACACAAATACAGCACAATTGAGAGTATATAAATGGAAGAAAAAAAATTTAAAAATATTCCCCATTAAAACTGTTCATTTAACCTTTACTTCTTAAAAGAGAGTTGATATTCTCATTGCTTTCAATTAATCGAAAACAGTAAATAATCTGATGAATTAACAAAACTTATTTATATGCAGTCACTAAACCCCTCAAAACAATGATATTACTGTAGATCCGACTTCCGTAGAGTGAGTAATTATGACGTGCTGATGTTTGTTTCTTATATTTCACGTTCAATTCTTTGATTTTGAGGCTTCTTTAATCTAAATTGCTTTAGTTTCCCGCAATTTAATCGGCCTTGAACTGTCCTTTTCAAAGTTTTAAACTATATTTAATTCAAATAATTAAATTTCGTTGTTATTCAGATTTGAAGACCTGCTTCGTAGACATCATATGCTTATATGAATTTCTTTAACCCTCCTGGTGGTTGTCTTAACGAGATATCTTGACATTATAGTAAAACTGACCAAATCTTTAAGGACGAGATATCTCGCCTAAAGCACTTGGAGGGTTAAGGGAAAAAATGTAAATTATTGAAAAAGGCCCCTTTAAAACGTAAGGTCCGATGTGGAGTTATTAGAGAAGAGGAGTTGCTACAAGTAAAACAAAATAAACTCAAATCTCAAGATAAATTTTTATCGAGACCCTATTATGTAAAGTACCATGTTATTTCAATTGCTTATGGATGAATTTGTATACATAATGAATCATTCACGGCTTTAGCACTCGAAACGGTTACAAGACAACGCTGCCTTGAGGCATTGCTTGTCGTGGCTGCCGGTACAAGTTACATAATTCCAAACCCAAGTCCAGATGAAGCTATGATACAAAAGCATCGTTCACCTATGACAGATTAATACCGAGTTCTCAAGCTGCCACCATTCATTTAAATCAGCTTCGATTCCAATGTCATTAAAGCCTCATCCCAACAAACATAAAGGTTGAACATGCCACTCTAATTGGTACATTCATATGTGTAAGCCACATTTCACAAGCGCCACCAAATCGTGCTTTAATTATGTCCCATGTCATTTCTCGGACATAATCTTAGGACAATATTCTATCAAAATTAATGTGTAGTGATCATTCAACCCCTGATCTGGCTGACGCCAAAGACAACTTCTCATTATGATACTCACGCAATATTCCACGATCTTAGTTATGCAAGTTGCGCATACTATGTTCGTTCTTGATTCTTGTCAAATTAAAATGTCTTATTTATTATGGATTTTATCTCAGAATTATGGTCATCTTTCTTCGTTTTTAAAAGATTTCTATCAAAATTAATTAATAATGACCATTCAACTGACGTCACAGACAACTTGGCTTTATGGCACTCGCGCAATATTCTACGATATAGCTATGCAAGTTGCGTATATTATTTTCTTTCTCGATTCTTGTGAAACTAAAATGTCTGATTTAAATCTGGAATTTATCACATAATCATGGTCATCTTGCTTAGTTTTAAAAAACCCCTTTTGATACGTATAAAAGTCGAAAAAAGGAGAGTATCCACCTCCTACAATAAATACCAAGATCAATACCAAGATGTCAAGGTGGGTACATTCATCTAAATCACCTTCACGACTTCAATCTCATCAAAGCCTCACCAAAACACACCACTCTAATTACTAATTTCATATGAACACTTCGCCAGCACCATATAATCGTGCTCCAATTATGTCCGATGTCATTTCTCGGACATAATCCTAGGCGTCGCCGTGTCTGCAACCGAAAAAACCCCGCAATTAAGAAAGTACACCAGCCCACAAGGTAAGCACAGCGCACGCAATCCACTACTGACATGGTCACAAATTGCACATTATTCCCTTACCAGAAACAATAGCCCGCTCCACGATGGATTGTTGCCGGGGCTTTCCCCGCCAGGAATCGGTGTCCACTTCACGTCCGCCCCTAGGGACTCGCATGCGGGGCGTCTGACAAGACGCCCTTGCGCACAGGGTCCCGACACGAGCTTTCATTTCCATACATATAACAGAACAAAAAGTACCACCACGGCAACAACCCCTTTTGGTGGGGCGTTGGACAATGTTTGGTGATGTATGGAAGCGGGGGGCTGCACTGGGTTCCGCCCCGTTTTCCATTTTCAACATTTGTAACGCCGGCCCCAGGGACGAGTTAGAAAAATGGCTAGGAGGACTGCTTTGAATGAGGAATTAAGTGATTGAGAGTGGAGTGCAGGACTAGAGACTCTCCCTTTGGCCAGGACTGAGTGCTAACTCTCCCATGGCTATTAGGTTGAAAGTTACAGATGATGGACCCGGGAATGTTTTAAAGGAATGGGGTAACAGCGGAGGGAATACCAAAATGTTGCGTCCCTTTTGCAAATTATATAATTGCGAATCGGTCGGGCTTTTGCGAATTGAGTAATCCACCGTCATGCGTTGTGGAACACGTTTTAATCAAATGGATTAGTTTTTTGGTTTGAGAGCTGGGTCGTCTCTGGGGTGAGTGAAAATGGGGTTGTGTGCGTTATGTATTTATTTAGGAGTTCCTGCTCCCAGAAGGTGTTCCGGGGCTCATTTTAAATGCTAATATTTGGCACTTAGTTCCCGGAGTCGTGAATTAGTTCCCTAATCTTGAAATAATGACTGCAAGTAATGGGATTACCGGGAACTGCAACATAGTTTTCAAGAGGTTTTGCTCTTTGTCGAGGGTGACTTCAGAAAGTTGTGACTTGATTTGGAATATTGTGTTAATCGTAGATATCCCTCGAGATCATGAAGTCGTAGAAATTCTTACATTTATTGCTTTTATATGAACTTTTATGTATTGTAGTATTCTTAGGAACGTTTACTATTCTACAGTGCTACTATAACCTGTTAAAGCTTCATGTAATATTTTTATCTTAATTCTGGAACAATATTTTAGATCAATTCCATGATGTTTTTTGTAGGAAGAACTCATGGAATTGATCAAATTTTAACCCGAGATTAAAAAAACACTACTTGAAACCTTTTGAGTATTGTAGTATTACTTAGGAGCCACTTACTTAAATTACTTCCTAAGTAATACTTTACATAGTACTACTATTACTTTCAAAGTAATACTATTTTAGTATTAATTAGAAATACTTAGGTACATTTACTATTCACACTACAGGAAACTTTTATAAGCTGTAGTATTATAGGGAACGTTTACTATTTTACCATTGCATGAAACTTTTATGTATTGTGGTATTCTTATATAGGAACGCTTACTATTTTATACTACATGAAACTTTTATACATTATTGCACACTTAAAAACTTTTATTATTCTACATTACATAAAACTCTTATATATTGCAGTATTTTTAGGAACGTTTACTATTCTACACTACATGAAACTTTTACATATTATGATTCATAAGAACATTTAATATCTTACATTACATGAAGCTTATACATGTTGTAGTGTTCTTGGGATCGTTTACTATTCCATGAATAAAACTTTACATGTTATGATTCCTAGGAAATTTTATATAGTATATTTTCATTCAGAAACACCATAATTCAAAATATTCGTATTTTCAGGAAACAAACGATAACATTCTCCCGTTTGTTTAGAACTAATATTGTATTTTGTTGCGATGTCTAGTTATTTCATAGAAGCTTCAAAGACTATGGAATGTTGCTTTATAATTTAGGTATTGAATATTTTGTTTGAAATTATTTAGTCACTACTTTGTTTCTATGTTATTTACAAATATTACTTTCAGGGATAAAAGCGATTGTTGTTTTTTACCTGAAATATTTCAAACTCTGTTCTTTTCGTGGAAGTTGGTAATTAATTAACGTCGCACAAGAGCAACACAACGGGCTATTAACGACTCCTTTTGTGGAAGAAAATTAATAAAATGTGATGCATTTTCGTTATGCATAAAACGATACATTTTGATTTCAGAATGGTACACCGATGCCAAAATAATTTGCATTGAGCATTTCAGCAAATTGTCATTCTAATAATATTTGAAAATAAATTATAAACGATGACAGGTTTGATAAAAAAAGTATGGTGAAATGCTAAAGATGATCATAATTGTAAGGGATTGGATGTTGGGCTTTTATGGCGAAAGGTCATACTTGTAAGGGATTGATCAAATAAAGTCTCAAAATATTTGCTGTTTTTATCAACAAACCTACAAAAAGTAGCATTATTTTGTATAAAAGAACAATCCAGATAGTGCAGTGAATAGCTTAATGTGATCTCGTGAAGGCAATATGTTCCAGAGGCACAGAATAACAAATCTAAATTAGGCAAAGCATTCGATTAAGCACTACTTTTTCACTCATGTTTATCAGAGGAATTACGTGAGAAAAAAAAACAAATTATCGAAGAAAATATACGTCAGGTTAAAAACTGATTTGATTTATCGCCATTGGGGTGATGTTTGGGGTTAATTTTTAATATCAGCCAAAAGCTGAAATTGCATTCGAGTAACATGTGAAGTTACGCCACGGGTAATGAAAGAAGATACCAAAACATTAGTATCCTCTGTATTTATCTTTATATTAAATCCTCTCGAATGAACAACTGTCATTTAAATTCCTTTGTCTTAGTTTCCATTCAAATTAGGGTCTATGGTACTACTTACTAAAACTCTCGGTGGAAGAAACTCCTTCCTCTTAACATTCACCATTTTCAGTGAGTGATCTATGATTCGATAAACTTTAATCGGAATCGTATGTGATCTGTGTTCTCTCGGGAAAACATTTCGGTAGAATACAATGAACAGGTATTCTTATGTTCTCAAAATTTGAATATCTGTTTCTTGCCCCTGTTTTAGTTAATATATTCAAAATATTAAACACTTTAGACCTTCTCTTTCTTCACCTTTGGAGTCTGGACCAATCGCAAATTTTTCCAGTATCACTGAAGTTCGGAAGCAGGCAGTACAGATCGCTCTTGGATGGTCACGAAGGATTATTTTATGTTTATAAATTAGGCAATACCATCTATCTGTTCCCAGTAAAGACACTGTCAAAATAATATTATTCTCCTTTCTAAAAACTTTTTCTTTAATAACCAACTTAAAAGTATTGTCTCCAATCCCTTTAGTCAAGGTATAACCTAGACCAAATCCAATGGACCATGTTGTCACTCCGTGACCAATTCCTGATCACCCAGGAGCTGTTATATAGAGACACCTCGTCATCTGACCGTGGTTTAAAATCATGGTGTTGTTCTCGGATCTTTTCCTTCGGGATTGATTCTAGACCGTCGTCAATAGCCCGTTGTGCTGCTCCAGTGCGATCTTAATTCAATTACCTATCTACCTATACAGAGACACCAATACAGTCTTAAATGTAGGAAGGAGTTACTGGAATTGTTGAATATGGATGAGTTAGATACTTCGAAACTCTTGTGTGCCCGCATCTAAATCTGGCCAGGTCAGTCTGGTGCTGTCTTGAACCTCAAAAAACAATGAGAGTTCAGGGCGCATTGTGGGGTACCAAGAATGTGTGTGAGGATATATCATATTTTATGCCTTTTAGATTTGTACAACTTAAAAGTAACTCAAATAAAAAGTACGAAATGCACAGAATTCCCATACTAATATTTGAATAATATATTTCACTATTTAAAATACAGGATCCTTATGAAACAAATTATTACTAGGGTCGTACAAACTTTTGAATATAAGTATAAATTTCATGCCTTAACCCACGTATCAATTTTCGAGTGCCGACATAAACCCATTCCTTTCCCGATGCATTTCTAAGGGATTGATCCCGGAACGTCACCAATAGCCCGATGTGTTGCTTCAGTGCGACAAAGTTCAACTACCTACCATCCCGATGCATTTACGAGTTAGAGGTGAAACCAGCCCAATGTTTCGGCAAACACAACCATAATGCTTTTTTCCCATTCATTTTCCCGGGAAACGACGAGTTTTCGTGTACATCTCGTTAAGCTTGTTATTACTCTCATATTTCCTACAAACGCCGCCTTTAATAACAACGCCCCTTGCGTCACTGCGAGAAGACCCGTTAATCGGATTAAAAACTTCCCGTTTCTTCATGCACGCGAGTTTTAATCCTCAAGAACGAACTAACTGCATTTGTAGTCTCGGAGAATGGAATTATCATCGAACCAACACGCGCGTGGAGCGAGGGTTTGTTTAATCGTGTTTTGTGCGAGAGTTTTCCGAGTTCTCGCATAGCGGATGGAGATTTTTTTTCTGAAACCGCCGCCAACGAGTCGTGCAGGTTGAGACGAAAGGCTTAGGAAGAGCATGTTCATGATCGGTGTAACGTATGCTATGAAAGGCGTTTTCTTTCAAGTTAAATGTAGGTGGCAGTAGTGTTTCTGTGGTTATGCGTGATTCCTTCACGTTTCTTATAGCGACCTTCTAATGAAATAGACGGAACATGTGCACGCAGCTTCATGTTATTTCTACCGATCGCATGTGATATCTATAAAGCTATTAGATTGACCGACTTGACATTTTTACAGCATGCCGAAGAAATATTTTTTGTCGTTTGATGGAACAAAAAAGTGATATGCTATGCTTTCATATTTTTATAACAAAAACTGGGTCAATTTTTTGAGCTAAATCGATTATTTGAGATTGGACAAGTCAGTATTTTCTCAAATAGATTTTTGAACTTTCCTTTTTCGTGAAACGATAACTACATTTTGTATGAAGTAAAACGCAGCTCAATTTTTCTTGTTTAAGATCATTTGGTAGGTAAGTAGTTAATCAACGTCACAGTGAAGCAGATCAACGGGCTATTGCTAGTCCGTTACTCTTCCAACTGGGCTACCCCGGCCCTTAAGATCACTTGGAGTTTAGAAAGTATTCCAACAAGCGATCACATAACTTCACTCGGCGTCGTGGTGGAGAAGGGTTAGCAGGCGTGATTCAAGAAAATGATAAAACATTTTTTTGAATATTTAAAACGATGGTAAATAGGCGTAGAAAGTTTGAAATTTTTGATTGCATGGTTTCGTCTGCAAAAATTCCTAAAGTGGTAATTTTAAAGAAAAAAGAGAGAATTCTCCTTTATGCCCCTTGTTAGCATGACGGTTGATCTGCATTTTAAAAATTAATAAAACTACAGAAGAAAAAATATTATTGGGTTATGATCTAATATGATTTATTGCCACTTTGATGATGTTTGGTGAATTTTTAATGTAAGTGGCAAACTGAAATTGCATTTGAGTGACATGCAATCCACTCGAGTTACGAAAGATGTAACACCAGCTCCCTCTATATCTAACTGCAGAGAAAAAACTCTCATACTATACATCTCTCTGGTTGTACGTCATTATAATATAGGCAGAATAAAAATGTATCACTAAAAAAGTTTACTCAAAGTTAGTTAAAAGTTAGTTATTTCCATGACATGATTACCTCCAGTCCATTTTGCATCGCAATGGACTGTCTTCGTCTTGCCTGTTTTGTGGGCGCGTAAACATAAACAGCGACCACCTTTTGGTTTCCCTTGATCCTGGTGCAGTCGAGTGTACATCGCTATCTGCTTTTGAAATAACACCTCATTTACACTGGACTGAATGGCATCGCATGTTCGAAAAAGTCCCCTATCACTAGCAATGATCGTAGGAAAAAACTTTTTATTTGAAAAATTATTTCTTTCAGTAGTTTATAATTACTGTTGTATCTATTAGCATAAACAACAATCGCACTTTTCGAGAAAAATGATGCAGTTCAAAAAGTGAATTTCACAGGAGACCCTAAAAAAGTGACAGTGAACATATGTTACTTCTTGATTTGTAATTTTTAGAATTGTCATTATTTAAAATTTTCAGCATATTTTTCAGTCCTGAGTATTCGCTTCAAAACTACGGTTTGTGTACTCGATACAACCTGCCAATTTTTTTAGTATTGTAATTTTTTCTAGATAAATTGACGTATGACATTTGGTATTCCAATGCATGAACTATATAATTGTGATTCTTTTGTGCGAGCTAGAATCATAACCTTTTGATCAACTTTTGATTAACATTTCAGAATTTTGCTTAATTAACTTTTGAGATGTGCTTGGTTAAAGAAATTAAAAAATATATTACAATTAAAAATTAGATTAGGAACCGAGATACCAAGGAGAAACATTGTTTTCCTTGATTAATGACACTAAGGTCAAAAATTGCGAAGCGAAAAAGTTAATCTATTCAATGCTTTGAATTTATTTCGTATCCTTCTGAAACCAGAAATGGAGTTGAAAATTGTCTTAGACTGGATTCGTCTTATATTTTTATATCTACTTCCAGGTGTATAAAAAAGACTGACTTGACAGAAATAAGATTTGAAAAGAACCAGACTGTCTTTGTCAGATCTTTGGTCTGCATTTGTTGACCTTTACTCCAACAAAGGTCATAGGGATTTGCTCTTTGTATTGTTACAAGCTATGTTTAAAAGTGTTCTATCGAAATAATAATCCAATAAACGCAGCACCGATTACTGTTGTAGTTGATAGTATTATATGTAAGGTGGTAGGATCTCCGACATTTCAAGGTAATTTTATACAACTTTTTAGGTTAAAAATAATTATGTTTAACACAAAGTAGTTTTACAACAGTATTTTTTGTTAACAAAATTGCAACACATATTTAATCAAAGGAGGATTGAGATGAAATTAAGAATAAAGGAAGGTATTTTATAGCCTGTTTCTCTTGTATCATTAATGAAGTTTGGTATAGGCATGGTTCTGAAATTTTGGGGTTGATTTTCTCTTTAGTCACAAGATTTGTACCGACAAATCGACTCTGAACTTTATTTAATATTTTGTCATAAAGCAACGCTTAATTTTATGCTAAAATTATGCATCATACTGCCGAAAGACTCCATTATTTCCATTTATTGTTTGATTAATATAAAAATTTGCGACCTTTGTTTTAATGTTGGCAGTACCAATTGATATGTATACCCAAAGATTATATCGTAAAAGACATTGCAACGTAATTATTGCGATGTTTTGCTAACATTCCGTTAAAATAAGTTTGTTATGTAATTCCTAAATGTATATTTATAACCAGGTATGTGATACTTTTTATAACTAGCACAATACATTCAACTTTTCTGCTTAAAAATATAATTCTCCCTATCTTAAAACTAATGTTCAAAATTTCGAAATATGATACGAATTTCGAATAAGTGGAAAGACTACATACACAGTGCGTCAAATAAGTTTTAAGACTGGGTCTGTAAAAAGAAATGGAAACAAGAAATTAATACCTGTTTTGGTTTTTTATTCAAAATAGGACCCTCCGACTTCAATGCACTTTTTACAGCGATTTATTAATGAATCTAACGCCTGTTGTAAATCACTTTGTGGAATGGCCTGCAAAGCACGCGTCGAAGCTTCTTGTATGGTCGAAATATCCTCAAAATAACACCCTTTTAACTTCATTTTAAGTTTTGGGAATAAGGAGTAGTCACAGGGTGCTAAATCAGGTGAATACGGTGGACTTCAAGAAGTTTGGATCGTTTTCAGCGGCTGAAATGATGTATCTGCAATGTGCACTTCTCATTGCTTTTTGTTCAGGGGTTAAAGTGTGTGGAACAAATTTAGCACACACTTTTGTTTTGCCCAAATCTTTATGCAGGATGGTTCGAATTGTTTCTTTGTTGATGTTTAAAGAGTCTTCCATCATTCTCAGTGACGCACAGCGATCGTTTGTTACGAAATTTCGTACTTTTTCAATAACTTCAGGTGTCCTAGATGAAATTGGTCTTCCACTACGCTGATCATCTTCTACCCTATCTCTTCCGTCCAAAAAACGTTTGTGCCACACAAAAACATTTGATCTACTTAAACAATAGTCACCGTAAACTTGTTTCATGAGTTAGTATGTTTCCGAAGCACTTTTACCAAGTTTTGCGTTAAATTTAATTACAGCTCTTTGCTCCATCTTAAAAAATCAACATGAAAAAAATTCGGTTCTGCAATGAACGCTCGCCTTCTCTCAGCTACTTAACGAAATGCGCACAACTTGTTGGCAGTGTGCCAGCAGACGATGGACGTTATGACGCATGCGCATTTATACTCACAGCGCTATTACAACCAGCGCTCTGGGACGAGTCTTAAAACTTATTTGACGCACTGTGTATTCTTCCGGGGAAAAATGACAAGGAGCAAACGATTATTTTCAAGAGAATCGAATATGATTTTCATGTAAAACCCTTCACCTACACGTATAAACCAAACTAAAAAGTTTGACCGAAGAATAAAGAATTAGCCTGAAATAATATTGGCAATTGATTAAAAAGATTATTACTTTACGAAAAACTTGAGTTATTAATTTTTTACCGACTGGCATTATCCATAAATGCAAATATACTCAAACGGCTTTACCACATAAGTTGCTTAATATGAAAATTAGTTTCTGCCACAAACAATTTATCGAAAGCTTTTATTTAAGTTTGAAAAAAGACAGCCACTAAAAACTGAAAACAAAGAATAAATAAAAGAATAAAGATAAAAATAAAACTCAAAATCTGCGTCCTGCCTGATAAACTAAGAACATGTTGCATTAGAGATTAAGGAAAATCAATAAGGGAAGCTGACATGATAGTGTGTAGTTAGTCTATTAAACGCCATTTTAACTCATAATCCTTACTTTGTTCGCTATATATAAAGACGCTTTGAAGTTTATGATACAAGTTCTTAAGATAGCAATGAAAGATTGTAAGAGATTTTATGTAGATTTTTTGTTAAAACTTTATATTGTCACTAGTTTAAAATCGAAGAAGTAGTTTGGCACGTTTAGTGCACGTTTTAAAAAAGTTCCAGGTTCAAAATTCGACAGTGGACTTTCCATTCGAGATGATAACCTCCACCAAACACATTTTTATTAAATTTGAATTCATATGAATGGCAACATAGAACATTCTAAAAACTCATTATTTTATTCTTTATAATGTTTTTTGTTTGGATAGCTACATGTGTGTTCTTATATTCTAAAAATATTTATATAGTTTATGTTGCAAGTTCTTAAGATTGCGTTGAGAAATTGTAAGAGATTTTATGTAGATTTTTTTATACTTTATACTGTCACTTGTTTAAAATCATAATACTGGTTCGTGTAGCGCACATTTTAAAAAAGTTCCACACTCAAAATTCAACAGTGGACTTTCCATACCAGATGATATCCTCCGCCAAACATATATGTATTAAATTTGAGTTCATGTGAATGGCAGCATAGAACATTCTAAAAACTTTACTATTTTATTATGTTTAATGTTTTTTAATAGCTACATGTTCTTATATTCTAAAAATATTTACATTTTAAGCTAAAAATTTTGAATTATTGCTACGTGACAATATATCCTTATTGAAAATGTTAAAAGGCTTTGTTATGTTATCGAAAAGGCATAGCAAAGAATAATATCTTTTATCGTATTAATTACTTTAAGTTAATTTAAAATTAGTTATATATGAATTCGGGCATTGTTATTGTCAAGGGGTCTGTTTAAAGTTTAGTCTTACTACTTCCATTTGTGTTTGATCAACCTTTCACACTAGTTTTCGAAGATGCTAATTCTTAAACCGAAATATCTAATAATTCCTGAATTTTAAGGCAGTTTCTACATTTCAACTTTCCTACGAAGCAATTTAAACTTTCTACAGTTAAAGAACACTTTAAGTTGAAGTTTGAAGTAAACAGTTCTAAGAAACTACCAAACTATTAGAAAGCTAATAGAATATGGCTTAATTAGAAAGTATCTTAGCACTAAGCTTTCCATTCTGGAAATCATCGTTGGAAAATAGTTTTTGTTGAATAGAAATGAAGTAGTTATTAATTGTATGAGAATATGTAGTTAAATTGAATAGTTAGCAAGGGTTTCAAATAGTTTTAAATAGTTACAGGTTTATTTCCAGTCTAATTAATGTGCAAAATTAAAGCTATATTGAATCGTTTCTATTTTTCAGACAAATGTGATTTAATTTAAAAATGCGCTTTTAAGCAAATTAGGTTTACATTTCAGCTATAGTTAATGTAGTCTTTTATTTTGTACGAGTACGTTCCTTTTCAGGAAAAGTGATTAAGTAGGTGAAAACTTAATGGCATGTTCTGTTAACTTTCAAGCGATTCTGATAACTGACTAAGTAATTAGTTTAAATAGTAGTTTTATTTAGTATTTTGCGAGACATAATTTGAAAAGTTTCGTCTGGCTCTGATCATTCACCTTCTAATGAATTAGGTAGGTAGTTGAATTTACGTCGCACTGAGTAGCACACGAGCTACTGGCGAAGATCCGAGATCAATCCAGATTGGAAAGATGAGTAATTTCGAGTCTCGGTTAGATGAAGAGGTCAACACCTGAGCTGTCACCCCACTCTCCAAATTTCCCCACCACAATAACAGGAGGACATTTGAGGCCACGAGAAATTTAACGTGCTCTGTTTCCCACTTACGAAGGTCTTTGGTTGAACTAAATTTTGAACTCGTAACCCTCCGGTTGCTAATCTACGATTCTACCAATTGGGCTACAGCAACCCTTTTAATGAAATAGACGGTGCAGTTTCCTGCTATGCATCCCACTACCTCAGTTTGAGTATCTCCGGATGAAAGCACGAATCCTAATAAAGAACTAACGAGCTTAATTAACCCTCCAAGTAATATAGACGAGGTATCTTGTCCAAGATTTGGTCAATTTTGCGAATGACAATATATATCGCCTCGCTTTTAACAATTAGTTCTCTTAAAAATAGAGGAACTGAGATTTCTTTTGCCTATGTGCGTGGTTACTGGAATTTACGGGCATGAAAGAGCTGATTTTTTAACCAAAGACGCTTTGAATTTAGCAATTGATGTAAATTGTAACATTCCTAAGTGTTACTTGAAAGGCTCATATTATGAAAAGCTTGTTACTAAGTGGAACGAAGAATATGTCTCGTCTGAGAAAACTGGCCACACCAAAAAATTTTTTCCTACTATTAAGCATAGATTGAACTCAGAATTATTTTTCTTCACAAACTTCCAAATTACACAATTTTTATCTGGCCATGGAAATTTTGCAAAATATCTATATAGGTTTCATCTTCGGACTAATGATTTGTGCGAGTGTTTTAAAAAGCAGCCACAAGATGTTGAGCATTTGCTTTTTAGTTGTCCTGCATTTAAAACTTCAAGAATGTGCCTAAAAAATGATTTGAGAAAATTAGGTGAAACATGGCCAGTGAAACTCAATGTTTTTGTAAAATCTAATCTGCTTTTCTACTCATTTGTCAAGTTCATAAAATCTTGTAATTTCAGTTAAATTGTTTTCCACTGTGTCTTTGTTAAATCAACTTACTTCTGTAAGCCCCGTGTTGTACTTCTGTGGTGCACGGGGAGTTTGCTTTTGTTCAATAATAAAAAATATATATATCGCCTACTAAGATCTGGTCTGTTTTGCGAATGATGAGATATCTCGTCAAGACAAAACTGCCCTATTACTTCAAGGAGAATGGAGGTACAAACAGACGAAACAAATTATTCCTTGCCTAGACCTTGTGACGGTATCGAACAGGTTTTTCAGAACAGAGGATGGCCACTATAGGGCAGTTTTTGACACGAAGATAAACCATTGGAAGGTTGAAGTACTAGTTTGTCCTTCGAGAACCAATCGGCTCCAAGTAAGTTCCCAAATCCAAGTCCTTTACTTCCGAGATCTTACAACGTCGACTCCGCCATTTCGGTAGATTGTCGATGGTTCTGATGAATTGGCATTTGAATCATGTGGTTCTGAACGAATTAGTTCGTTAAATTGGAATGCAGATCAAACTCAAACAATGCATTCCAGAATTAGCGTCTGTATGGCGGATGCTGGCTCCGTGTTTATCGTTCAGCGATGTTAGCGGTATCAGTGATAACGTGCTAGCGAAACAAATAATCGCCTATGATGACCGCCAAACGTAACTTTGCATAGAACAGGCCTTTCCTTTGGGTAGTTTACTTCCTATGTAGTAATGAACTCCCCAAGGTCATCTGTATTCTCACAAGAGCCTCACTATAAAAACGTTTCATAGCTTACCTGATTTTTTTAAGTAAGGATCGTAACAAGTGGGTGAGTGGAGTTTCGTGAAGTAAGCACCTCGGGGTTGAAATTAACACAATTTATTTATAATTGTACAAATTACGAGAAAACATCTAGTAGGTAATGAGACAAGAACCACAGCTCGCCGGGAAGGAACCGACAGAACTCCTCTTCTTTTTACAAGGAAGAAAAGGGTAATAATCAGTTTGATGTACAGTTGGTAACCTGCCAAGAAATGGTTGAGAGTTTATGGCGTAGTTGGCTGTCAACACGCCAATAGTTCAGTTCGCTTTCAACGCGCTAATTATTCGATTTACTACAGGATTGGTTATTTATTATTTTGTTTTCGAATAACTTTTAAATTAAACATTTTTGTTAATTTTTTTAACATATTGTTTACTTAATGACAATTAACTGCCTCGTTTCGTGCTCCAAATACGTGCCCTTTGGTCCACATTTTTCATTTTGTATGAGCACATTTCCGAGGCAATTTGTTTAATTTCTTAGCAGATGTTAAGCTGTTGAACCTTGTCTGCATGTTAGCGTACACTCGTTTCTTTAAGAAGCCCTATAGAAAAAAAATCCGACGCCGTCAATTCTGGGAAACAAGAGGGCCAATTTTTGTTCTCAATTTTCTTTTTCAGGAATTTTAAATATCCCCATTGTGGATTATACAGATTTTTTACCCCCTCATATCCGTCGGCTTAAAGTAGAAACACACTGACAGTTTTTTGGAGATACTAAATGCATAATTTTATGGTGATGAGAAATAAATAGCCATATTGTAATCTGTTTAAAAGACAACACTATCAAAATGATAAAATTTTATTTTTGATTTAAAAACTAGTTAGTACTTAAGCTAACTAGTTTTTAGAGCTTTAGAGTAAAAAAGTTAATGAGTTTCTGTTCTAAGCCTCCGACGATGTAAGACGGTAAAGATAATTGTTCTATGTACAAAGATGATGCTTTAAAACCTAAGCCCTAACTTTTCTTTCAACAATCCTATATCATTATCTTATTATCCACCGCAACTCTCATTTACGACAAGTGATTAATCGCAATAGTTTCCATTTCAAAGTTCAAAAGTACCATCATTATTATTAATTTACATAATAACATGTTCTTGGATTCACCTGTACTTTAAGAAAAAGAAAACAAAAGCAAACAACTAAATAATAGCCATCAATGTTTACGGTTATAAAAGTAATCTGTAATATTCACTACGACTTAACTACCTTTTAAACTACTCAGCCTAATAGAAAACGCGCACTAGCAACGGACAGTTGCCACGCTCCCAATAATAATAATTACCAGCGACGGAAAATAAAACACAACGAAGCGAAGAAGAAAACATAACCCAACCACGGCTTCCATCCGAAATATTATTCCCTTCTCAAAAGTCATTATTTTAAAAATACGAGCGCTCGTAATTTTTACACCGAGCGTAGTACCTTAATTAGTCCCTTCGTATTCCGAAAAGTTCTGCGCTAATGAACACGGCCGTAATTAGGCATCGCCCGGAATTACGCTGCTCGGGAATGGCAACGGACGGCGGGCGGCCATATTGGATCGCTGCAGAAAACTATCAGCTGCGAGAGTTATTTTTATTGCTGCTTCTACGTTTTTCTTGCTTCTGTATCATAATACACCTGCCGTTGTAGGAGAGGGTGGCTAATGAGTCATTGGAACTCAGGAAATTGGCTGTTATAAGAGGTTTTTAATTCTTTTATGAGGTGATTTCGGCAGGTGATTTTTTTTATTATTATTATCGTCATCTGGTTCTCTGTTTTTAAATAAATTTTCAGTCTCGTTGAGGAAGGGATGGTGAAATTGATTTTGGGACATTCTGCACTTAATTGTCTCGTTCGGTCAATTATGTGATGCGCGTAAATGGTTGTTTGCACTCGAAATTAATCTGAAATTCGGGACGTAATGGTAGCGTTTTTTTACTCGTGTAAGACAGTTATACATCTATGATATAAATAAACATTGTTTGTAATTTTATTTTTACTTTGAACTCTGTTGTGTAATTTAAGTTCTGATGAGTTTGTATTTTTACGATCCGTAAAGACGAAATTTCCGAGAAAAATTAGTTTTTGATTTTCGTAGACCCAGATATCTCCTCAACATATTCCATTAGATTCGGGAGTGAGGAGTCGCAGCGTGGCTCAGTGGGTTTGTCCACTGCGCTAACAATCAGAGTTATAGGCGGCGAAAGCTGTGTGTGTGTATGAATTCCTATCACGTTCAATTCCACCGTGAGTGTAATTCTCTCTTCAGGGTCAGTAAAACTTTCCTTGTATGTGCATGTCTAGTACTGATGTTCTCTGTCGTGTGCTTGGCGCAACTTGGTTAAATATTACCAAGCTGCTCCAAGCAGCCATAAGCCCTAACCAAGCAGCCATAAGCCCTAACCAAGCAGCCATAAGCCCTAACCTAGCAGCCATAAGCCATAACCAAGCAACCATAAGGCATAAACAAGCAGCCATAAACCATAACCAAGCAGCCATAAACCATAACCAAGCAGCCATAAAATCCCCAAAAAACCATTCGATTCTGTTTTCCGCCATGACCATTTAACTTAAAACGAAACCCAGCAGCGAATTTATTAGGAGGAAAACATTACCATTGTCTACTGCGATAGTTTGTTCGAAATAGAGATCCATCCTTATTTACATCAATTTTATTTTCAGGTGTGAGAGACTTTTAGGTTCAAGCTATAGATTGGTGCAAGTTTCTGTGACGATAAGTGTTTCCTATACGAATTCCGAGCTTGAAATCACTTGGCTTATTTTTCGAATACGATTTCAGCATGTCACCAATAAAAATTGAAAAGAATGAATGGGATAGTTGATTGGTTAACACTAATTAGTTTAAACTCCAACCGTCGCCGGAATGGTGATAAACGATACGTTAAGATTATCCGATTTCGCTAGTGTAAACAAAATATTCTAATTCCGTCTGGTTTATTGGTTTACACTTAAAATTTCTGCCATGGGACTCCTTTTGATAAAATCAACAGACAAAAAGTAAAGGGGGGGGTCTAATTTACTAATATTTTTACTTAAAAAATATCTGTAATCTTATTTGTTAATATAGTAGAATTATTTGCAGTATCACAACCATTGTCATAGTTGTCATTTTCATTTCCCCATTAAATCGTCTTCTGTTCGTTCAATAGCGTTTGATATTTCTATCTTTTTAAAGTTCTTTTCATTCATTTCGGGAATTATGAATGCCCAACACGCAAAATCCATTCACACATGGTTACAATGCATGGCTTTCTAATCTGTTCTGTTGAAATGAAAGTGTGCATACCTGAAAACATTCATTTCAAATAATATTTATGCAACTAATCTTTAAAGGATTTATTTATAGAAGCATCGAGGGGTTGTGGAAACAAGGTTTGACCACCTGAGGCTATCGCAATATCCGTTTTCGAAGCATTGAAGATTTACATTGCATTATCAGTAAGATGGCCACGAAAACTTTCCAATACAAGCAGAGCTTTTTTCTTGGTGACTATTCCATATAGATTTTATGCAGTTGGCAATAAAATGGTAGGTTGGTTATTGTCCGAAAAGTAAGGGAGTGCCGAAATTGTAGTTTCCTCCATTCAATTTTCGATTGGAGAAAGAGGAGAGGGTGTTGAATACGCGAAGGGGTCTTAAACTCGAGAAAATATGGTATGTGAACTACATCTCCGAAAAAAAATATAATTATCCCCCTTTATATGTACGTCGTTCAAAGTAGAACAAATTCAAAGGAACATTCAGTAGGAATAACATCTATAAATTTATATGCATACAATTTGCATAAGGGACTTCACATCAAATTTCGCATAAACGTAATTCCTTACGACAACTCCTAATTTTGAAATTATATATGTATTTAATTTAAAGATACCAAGTATCAAGTCATTTGATCCTGCCATTTCTCGATTACGAGGACAGAAAATTTAGACTTCCTTAAATTGAATTCACATAATTTTATTTCCATCTTCTTACAACAATCTTCCTATCACGTCGCCAATTTTTTTTGTGTTACTATTAACCCTCCTGGTGGTTGTCTCGACAAGGTTGGCTCGTTATTAGCAAAACTGCCCATATCTGGATGGACGAGATACCTCGTCATTAGAAAAAAATTGACCAGATCTTGATCTCGTCATCATAAAAAATCGGCAGTATCGCGATGACGAGAAATCTCATCATTAGCAAAATTGATCAGACCTTGATGGACAAGATGTCTCGTTGAAACCACTTGGAGGGTTACAGAACCTAAGGAAATCTAAGTAATGTGTTTTTAAGAGTGTAACACCTTGAGCAGATTCAGTTCTTGGGTTCTACGAGGTCCATGGTTCCGTAGCTTATGACAGTCCTTGAAACGCGATCTGCACATACTGCGATAGTTTGGAGTCTAGCCATCCCTGCATACTATGATTGTTTGTGCGGAGGTGAATGTTATTCCTGAGATATTTTGTGTGGAATTGCGCATTTTCTAGAAGTCTGAGTACTTGAATTAAGGGATGTGGTGTAAATGGGTAGTTCTTAGACTCAAAATTAATCTGAAATTCACGAAACGGATTTTCTTTTTAGTTTTGTAATGCAGTTAAATATCTGTTATTAAGACATGGGGTGTTGATGATTTTATTTTTAAGAAACAAAAAGTTGAAACAAAAGGAGTTTTAAAGATTATTAAACAGAAAAAGTCTTCGGCAGACATTTTTTGGGGAATTTTTTTCTCAGAATCACACTTCTAAGCTCAAATTATCAATGTATGTTGATTCTGAAATGTGGAGAATTGTTTTATAGATAAAAGTGAACAAAATCCGGGGAACAAAATCAAAATGCTTATCTGCTTCTAAATTGAAATCCGGGACTAAATTGCACTTACTGAAATCAAACAACCTAAACTAAAACTTAAAAACACAAATTATGTAGTTATCAACTCATTACTCCCACAACGACCGCTTCCAGCATTAAAACCCACTTTAAGATTCCATTAATTGAGCAAACATTACACATTCATCGCCACACCGCAAAATTCAAACCCCCCAAAAAACCCAACTTCAACATTACTTAATGGTTATTGAGTTTAAAACGAGCCCGAAAAATTATTATTATTTACTTTAATGCTATGCAGATAACTAAAGAACATCAACTTTAATAACGTTTGGTCTGGAGGGAATTCATTTTTTTGCAGCTCAGAACTAATTCAGCGACACACAAGCTATCAGGAACATTAGCCATCTTCACCAGAGGGAATGCATACGCTTTCTTAAAAGGCTTCACAGGGGGGATAGTATCAAATTGCTTAAACTAAGTACTGCAAACTTCAAATGCTAGTAATGCCATTAAAGATGTCAACGGTTTTAAGCGTGCTCGTCATTAAAAAAGAAGTCGGGCACCGAGGAGAGATAAAAAGATGGCGAGTTGAGGGGAAAAAAGTAATTCCGGATCAGTGATTAGAAGTGGTGCTCGTTTTATTAACCTCCTGAAATGCATTTGATGGTTCGGTGAGAGAAAGGAGGCAGGGTTCCCATTTTTGGCGAGATTCGGTAGATAATTAGTGCTAATTTAACCTTGAAGGTCCTATTGAACTTCTTTCGATCAAATATCTTCGAATTCTCAAAACCGATGCGACCGTTTTCTTCCCTTTTGATAACCATAAACGTGAAGTATAAGTGGACACATTGCCATTGAGGGGAACTTCAGAAAGTGAGACCAACAATTCGAAAAGTAATCACGTGATTGCTCTATAAAAATTGACTTGGTGGACCGAATTGGCATCGTATTGTTTTGTCTGGCGATTTAACATCTTATGACAGGACAGGTGTGTGAATGCGCATTTCCACAGAGTGGCGACTGAAATAGGGAATATCAATCTACTCTTATATCGCGTGGACCAATCAGATGATGAATCAATGGATGGGGGCCTTCTCCTAAACCAATCCAATGATGAATGTTCGTTCCCATCTGGCAGATTAAAGTAGTTTTCGATCACATGATCCTGGACATATGAAAAGGTTACAATTGCTCAATCTACTTTTGTATTTTTTCTGTGTTAGGAACCCACTCGAAGCTGTTGGGGGAAAACTATAGTGCTCCCTTATAAATGACCTAGAGGTTATTCATTTCTATATGGCGAATTTACTATTCCTTTGCAAATGACCTAGAGGCTGTTCATTTGCAAAGGAATGGTAAATTCGCCATATAGAAAGGCCTACCATGTAATCAAACTAATGTATGGAGACCTCTATAAATGGTTATTTGTTTCTTCAATTCGTAGTCGCTGCTATTACGTCCGACTGAACAATAAACTCTTAGCCAGAAACCACAATAAGGACGGCAATAGTGCTCTGGTTAATTTTTTATAGCGTAATGCCTAGATCTGTTCAATCTACGCTAATAATGTTTTTCCGTCAAGTAAATGCATATCCACACAAGGAAAGTTTTACTGACACAGAAGAGAGAAATACATTCAGGTTAGTTACAGGAAATCAACCTACACAGCCTTCAGCAAGCAGGCCAGCTAGCGGAGAAGGAAAACCCATTGAACTACAGATGCCAATTGTGGGAACACAGATGCCAATTGTGGAATTTACATTTGACATTCCCTTGATGCAACGAGTAGACTTGTTGAATGCCACTTGACTCAAGTGGCTAGTCTTAATCACATCACTTGGAAGTTCATGGCGTCATAGACGCTCTTATCCCGCAATCGGATATTGTGAAAAAATGATATTTTACTTTAGGGAAAGGAATTAAGGGTTTTAAGAGAATGGTTCTTCAGCCTGGAAAGGGGAAGCTTTTAATTAGTGGAAAAAACTGAAATAATGTTAAAAAATCGGTAAGTGGAAATGGCTATTCGCCAGACCCGGCCTATATGAGATGATTGCTCACTATGCTGACGTCGTAAGAGCGTGAATTTTACAGTAGGATAATAGACACTTATCAACAAAACATCATGTTCGCGATTTGGAAAAATCAAGGGTACACGTAACCACGTGTTTTTTTTCAATAGTACTCGCCTTGCCAATTTATGAAGAATATAAACTGTTATTTTGTCTTATGGGATATCATCCAAATCTTGAAGCCAGGTGGGTTTGGATATTTATTTCACTTTAACGGATCAACGGAAATCCTAAAATACTGTTATTGCTTTCCCGTACGTAGTTTAATACCAGCACCACCATTTAGCTCAGCCTAAACGAATTTAAAGCTGAAATGGTCGATCTTTTGTGTAGCTACCTACTCCGAAGTACTAGAGATTATCTGTTAATCCGAGAATATCTAAAATAGTACTGCTGTTACAAATTAACAGTTAACAAGTGTTATGAAGAATATTAAGTTATCGATGGAAACTAAATAAATAACAAAAATTCAAATATCAAGTTTAAAAAGATGAAAATTGAGTTAGAGTAAAAGTGGAAATCAAATAACGATTTAAGCAGTTACTAACTATTAAATTAACCAATATCGTCAATTTCTAGAAATATCTATCAAATGGGAAAAACTATTATTTTACGGTAGCAGCATATATATCTTAACTAACAGTTAGATAATAAAATTAGCCGTTGTTATTTCCTTTATTCACAAACTATTGGTTATTAATTGTTAAACGAAGCTGTTAATATTGGCATTTCATTATAACTGTTATCGTGAATTATCAATAGACAGACTATTACCGTAAAGTTATAAATCCGAAATAAGAATTTCTAAGCACCAACAAATCGCGGAATATTCTTCCTTTCGCATCTGGCGACAGTTGGCGCTTTTTCACCCGCTGCAGCAACCCTTCTTCCTAAAAACCTTTCGGCGTTCCTCTTCCATCAGCAACATCAGTATTCAAAGAAGGAAATAGATATTAAAGAGCCGGTATATCGGAGCTGCTAATTCTGTTTTAATGGAGTTATAAATTCTACTTTAACGATGTTCCAAAAAGATTTGCTTATCAAGGTAGCGAGGAAACCTCCTAAAGAAAACTTTTTATTCCTATAAGAATTTATTTTCGCAGAGGCCAGTTTTAAATCATCTCTCCTAAGAACGAAAAACTTTTCGAATATAAGTGCCTTTTCAAAGTTCGGAGTTGTTTCTAAGTGCTCTTTGGATTTCCAGAAAGTTTGATGGGGAATTTCGGGAACTACGAGCGGGCGCTGTTTTTTATGCGTTATTTATCCTAACAGTATATGATTATGTGGTGACAAAACCACGCAAATGTAAGTGGATTTATGAGAAAATCTGCGTGGATATGAATGGATCTTAGCTTTTCCGCGAAGTTCGACAAATGTTATGGAATCTAATAATATTGGTTGTTTAGTTTTTGCCGGAATTTTAGATTCATTAATGACGATGTCTTGCATTATGGCAACCAGTAATAGTTCTTATGCGAAAACGTTTTATGAATCGAAGTTGAAATTTTAAAGAAACACGTGTCTAAAGATCCATCTGTAAGAATGACAAATACCAAGTACTTTATACGCTCTTTGATGAAATAATAAAAATATGTGTATATCCTGTGTAGCATATAAACAGGATTATACGAAATTTCCTGGCCAGACTTCAAAGAGTTCTATATAGGGTACATCAAGATAAACATTCTTGTCAAAGATTAAAGTCCCCAACTTTTGTGCGTAGGTGCTCTAGAGCGTTCTTTGACGTGTTTGCATGTCGCTCTTTTTTAACCCTTTTAGACCTCTAGGAGGTCTTGACGATGTATCTTGTCATCAGAAGGAAGCTTACCAGATCATGTTGGACGATATACCTCGCCATTGAAAGAAAACTAACGAGATCTTGATCTCGTCGTCATAAAAAGAAATCGGCACTGTCTTGATGACGAGATATCTCGTCATTAGAAAAATTGGTCAGATCTCGATGGAAGATATATCGTCGAAACCACTTGGAGGGTTAAACTTCGTCTTTCGCAACGCGGATTCCGCACATGATAGAGCATTGCACGAATGGCTGACATGCATCTAGAACATTCGGCCGACAATGGAAACGGAATAACTGCTGTAGAAACCAATGGGCGAATTCTATATGCAGAGAATAATACTCATGTTCCAATGTCTGGATTCAGTAAATAGGAGTGATGTAATTTCTGCTCATGTGAAACCCTCCATACCATGGATTGATCCATTCTTAGACTACGTGCAACAGCTCTCGTACTTGTGATTGAATTTCTTCCAACTTTGCGTAGAATGTCTTCGTTTTATTCTGGAGTGCTCAAAATTCTTGGCCCACCAGTATCATGTCTGATGACATGAAATAATCCACTTTCGCATATCTGTCAGTCAAACACCCAAATGTTTGATGATTCGGTGTTCGCTTGTTAGAAAAATGTTCACGGTACAAACTTTGAGCACTCTTCCGGGGTTTTTTTTAATGTGTATTATTTATGTAATGTCGAAGGCAACAGAAGCCACACATTGGTCTAACATCTCCCTTGGGTCAACCTATCAAATAGGTTGAAATGCTCTCTGTACAGATGTAGAATGCACATGAGCATGGTGAATATTCTGTTGCATGTCCGATCAACGTGTGGTTGCCTAACAACAGCACATACAGCTGTACCTAACACCGAAGGACTCTGGACCAGTTGGAGAGGCATGACCGGAAATAAGCAAAACAGGTCAGGTAGTTTATCTCCTGGTAGTTTATCTTCGCGCGCGCGTCGAAAACTGCTTTTTAATGGTCAACATCTGGTGCAAAGACGTTCCAAACTGTCACCAGTTCTGGGTAAGGGACAATTTGTTTTTCCTACTTGGGCCTTCATTCCCTTTGAGTAACAGGGAATTTTTGTTTTGACGAGATATCTCTTCTTTAGTAAAATTGGCCAGACATTGGACAAGATATCTCGTTGAAACACTTGGGAGGGTTAAGCAAAACTGACCAGATCTTGATGGACGATATCTCGTTTTAGAAAAATTATCAGATTTTGATGTCGCCATCATCAGAATATCGGCAATATCTTGATGACGAGATACATCGACATTAGCGAAATTGATCAAATCTTGATAGACGAGATATCTCGTCGAAACTACTTGGAGGGTTTAGTTCAAAAAGTATTTTTTATTAATAAAGGGTGATAAACGATACAGCAATTTTCATGACTAAAATCGGTGTACGCTTATTCCGTATGTGACAGGGGTAATGTCCCTACAGGCACTCCTCTGTTATTCGTAGCTTCATACCCCATAAAGATGTTCGTTAAAATATCAGGTTTCCCACTTAACTTTTATACATACCAATGCCAACGATAATTGAATTTCAAGAACTCTCTAGAGAAATATCACCCTTTAATATTGACAGAAAATGCCTTTAATACATGATTTAGATCAGTATGCAATGGGTTGTAATCTTCTGTACACACAAGTTGTAAATGTAATTCCTTCGCTTCTTTTCAACAAACGCTTATTTTTTACCAGATATTGTGCTGCACGTTTTCTCATTCGAGCTTTTTTCAGAAATCTTTACTTTACTGCCAATTGTTACAGGTCACCAAGAGATAACCCAGCTAGTATAATGGATTGCATACCGCTTATTTTTGCAAAGTTGGTTTGGTAATAATAGTTCTCAAATTTTCTATACACAGGAACACAAAAGGGTTCATTATTAAAAATTAGAAAATATGAGTAATTCATGGATTAAGCCTAAGCATCGAGCAATATTAAATGATACAGTTCAGTTCAGATATCGATCGGACTTTCTCTGCAATTTAAATCCAATTTGGGGGAATTGAAGTTTAATTACCCCGCTGAAACTTGTTTAAAACTTTGAGACCTATAACAGATTCCATCGAATCTTCCACACGACTTGTCTCCCAACGATGTCGTTATTTTTTCGAGGGTTCTCGACCGTTCGCATTTCGAGAGTCTACAAATCTCGTTCTGTGCAGCTACTCGTATATCAATCGTTAAAGTTCCATTTCATCTTTTTCATTCTTTTTTTTCCCTTTCGAATCTTATCCTCCAGATAACGAACCCACTATTAGTGCGGGCAATTTACCAGTTTGGAAGAAATCGAACACCGCATGGGGGCGAATTCGAATCCTGCCCAATTAAGATTTTTCGTAATAGAGATCATTAGAACATCTTCGTGGCCCCGAAAGTTACCCACGCCGGGTCGTTCTTATTAACTTAGAGGTTTTTGCTTAGTCTAAGAGTTTCTGGGCTCGTCTCGGATTTTTCACTTCGCTCCTAAGCAGCTAATAAGTCGCTGAAATATCGTTTTGTCAGCAGTTCCCTGTAAAAATTCCTCCTCTGATGAGAGGGCATAAATTTAATTTCTTGTCTTGGACTTTTTCGGGCCCCATCGAAGTTCCTTTCGATTTAAATTACGGCGTGTGTATCGTAATCGATTATCTCATTCGCGAATGTGCTGTAAAAATTGTTTAATAACTATGACGGGTAATTAAGTGAGAATGAGCCGAGGAATTTCTTTTTGTTAATGGGGGTGATTACGCGAATTAGTTACTCGTGTACTCGATTATGTTGGATCATTTCGTGAACGGCTTACATTTTTATGGATAGAAATTAACGGCATTACGTGGGATAAAAACCAGGAGTCTGCAAAAAGTTATGAATAATAATAATTGCCCCAATTTGTGATTAACGGGAATTATTTTATTAAGCAAGGTATTAACTTCCAGTATATGCTTCAGTAAGAAAACTGCTTTTTATGCATCTTCATTATGTGCTTACGCCATTAAGGATTGGTTTTTGTTCTACGACATAATCAAGCATGGAATTTGATTCCTTAGTGACTTAATATGTGCCTTGAGTAAAATTTTTTTGATGAGCTCAAATAAAGTAATTTTATCGGCTTGTTAATGATTGGAAATAATACCAACAGTATAATTAAAAAGAAAAGTGCTACTAAAATATTTAATAGTATAACAATACAATATGGAACGCTCTCACAGGAAAAATAGAAAATGTAAATTTTGATTTAGACTTGAAGATGCTTTTTCTGTCAAGATTGATATAGATGGGTAGGTAGGTATTTTTATTAACGTCACACTCGAGCAATAACGGGCTATTGCTGACGGTTCGGGATCAATCCCAAAGGGAAAGACCGAGAACACCACCACGTCATTTTGAACCACAGTCAGATGATGAAATGTAGATGGATGTAGACATTTTGTGGTGGAAAGATACTTCATTCCGTATTCCGGACGTGATGTTGATTGGGTCGTTTATCGAATAACATTTAAGCACGTCTAAATCGAAATTTCAAGAATGAATTCCGAATTGATATACTATAGTTAATTGCTCAACACCAATTAGATTAAACAGGTACATTGTCCTTCAAGATCTGACCAACTTTGCTAATGAAGAGATATATCATCAAGATATTGCTGATTTTTCATGATGACGAGATAAAGATCTGACCGGTCATTTTAATGACGAGATATCTCGTCATCAATATCTGGTCAGTTTTGCCAATGACGGCAACAAGCAGAGGTGGTTCTATTCGAGACAACCACCAGGAGGGTTAAGGTAACCCTGATATGTATCAAGCGAGAACATTTGAGTTACAGGAATTAAAATCTCCGCTTTCCGTCTGGTTTCTTCACACTGAAAATCCTTCTCATATATTTAGGGGAATTTTTATTATTTCTTTAAAATACTTCACCACACACACACCACAATATAAGTCAATACTCAAGGTTAGGTCCATGAATATTTACACTTGCCCCTCTTGTATTCTCATATGCATACAGTATTTATGATCTTACAAACAAAATTTTGTAAAACGCTAATTTGATAAACTCAATTAAATTAATATTAGCTATGCGATTAAGTAAAATTATTACAATACAATATATCGCTAGAAACACCATGTAAAAAATAGTTCTGAGAAAACGAAGGGGAAATAATTCTAATTTTCAAGCAATTGTGAAAATTGTAATTTTATTATTTTAACAATTTTATTAAACTTAATATTTACTCAATTTATCAATTATTCAGAAGGTTCGTTTGTGTTTATGTGAAAAAATACTTTGAGGATTTCATCTATCTAAATTCTAAATTCTAATTCTAAATTCTAATTCTAAATTCTAATTCTAAATTCTAATTCTAAATTCTAATTCTAAATTCTAATTCTAAATTCTAATTCTAAATTCTAATTCTAAATT
Source organism: Meta bourneti (assembly GCA_933210815.1). Taxonomy (NCBI): domain Eukaryota; kingdom Metazoa; phylum Arthropoda; class Arachnida; order Araneae; family Tetragnathidae; genus Meta; species Meta bourneti. Next base: position 67,497,361 of record OW119930.1, on the reverse strand, counting down.
CTAATTCTAAATTCTAATTCTAAATTCTAATTCTAAATTCTAAATTCTAATTCTAAATTCTAATTCTAAATTCTAATTCTAAATTCTAATTCTAAATTCTAATTCTAAATTCTAATTCCAAATTCTAATTCCAAATTCTAATTCCAAATTCTAATTCCAAATTCTAATTCCAAATTCTAATTCCAAATTCTAATTCCAAATTCTAATTCCAAATTCTAAATTCTAATTCTAAATTCTAATTCTAAATTCTAATTCTAAATTCTAATTCTAAATTCTAATTCTGAATTCTAATTCTAAATTCTAATTCTAAATTCTAATTCTAAATTCTAATTCTAAATTCTAATTCTGAATTCTAATTCTAAATTCTAATTCTAATTCTAAATTCTAAAATTCTAATTCTAAAATTCTAATTCTAAAATTCGAATTCTAAATTTTCTTTGAAACCTTTTCAAAGTGGAGCTTGTGTGGTGAAGAACAAAATCACGATTGTACAAAATGATACATTCACTGCTCCACCAGTTTTTCCATCGCCGGCTTCATCTACGGGACTTTCTGAATCAGCAGTAGATATTCTGTTAATTCAAGCAGAACCTCTCCGCCAACCGTTTCTCATAAACCATCTGCAATATTTACTTTGCATATACATTGCTTTCCACTCGTGGCAAACAGACAGGAAGAAAGTACACGCCTTCCCATTAATAATAATCTTTCAGGATTCGAAGCCAACACTTAATTATGCCATTCACGACTTCTATTCACCGGTAGAAGGTGTTGGTGGGTTAATACAGTCCCAACGTTGATGGCTGCTTCGGCATGTCTAGTTAGTTCTCCATTGTTTCCCAGTCAGGGTGGAATTGGGTTTTGTATCGAAGCAGTAGGAGAAAGAACTTTAATTGCTTTTGGAAATGAGCTCATTTGTTTCGTGACATAGATCCTAATAGGAGGTTTGCAGCTTCCACCTTCAGGAATTGATGGGCAGTTGACGTGCCCTATGCACTGGGACACCCATGGCATCAAAGTCTCCAATTGCATTACTCTCGATTCATTGATGATTCGAAGAAGCATCGTTAGTTTCGGTTGGTTTGAATACGCGGTATGAATTCTCTACTATGGAAACAGTGACAGTTTCGTTTCGTAAATGTAATACACAAGACAAGGCTTTTGCTTTCACCCAAAGGCAAGTCCCGTTACTCTACGCCAGAGTTTTTCAATCTTTTTCATCTCATGGCCCACATAAGCTAATTGTGGCTCAGTGGTTTTTCCCACTGCATTAGAAACCTGCGAGTTGTAGACGACACAGGTTCCATTCATCCCTGTAAGCTTTTATCTCTTCTATATCAATAAAACTTTCCTTGCGTGTATGACAATTTACTTGACGTCGTCTGTAAAATATAATCAGCGTCCTTCAGCCATATAACCCTACTCAACCAACAATAAATTAATAACTAAAATTCTGAGATACCTCAAAAAATATTTTTTGCCGATCTGACAAAAATAAATAAGTATAGTTTGATTGCTTTACAAAAAATAATAGTGCTTACCTATCCTTTTTGCTCCAAATTGGGTTTTTAAAAATTGAAAGAATTTTGGGTACAACAATTTGTTCTAAAAAATAATACACACGATTATTCATATGGGTATTGAAAATATAAGTATTACTTGAAATTATTTGTGAACACACTTGTCAGAAGTTCAAAACTAAAAAGTAGAAATGAATTAAACAGAATTTGTAAAGTTTCACCACCCATTAGGCACGGCAATGCCATTTTAGTGGAATATGGGTTGATAATCGCTGCTGTACTCAAACGAATGCGAAAAACGACTCTTAAATTAACTGGAAATTTTCTATCGATCCCCTTAGAAACAAGCTTCGAGTGAAAATAAATTTAAGATAGAAATAAACAAGTTGTCATATCTACACTTGGTAACGGGTTCGCAGGCTAAGATTTTCTACAAAAGAAGAAAAAGGTAAACATCTTAAAGGTATTTCAGCGTTTGATAATCTCAATTAAAACATCAGAAATTCCCGAGTTGATGCATTTGCATGATTGAACCATAGTAACGTCCTAAGTATTTTTAAAAAATGTAGCAGGTTCAAATCTTCAATTGGTAAACTATTGAATTTCGAACTCTGCTCCCCTCCGAAATGATATCCTAGTTATGTTACTGCGCTGACCAAATGAAAATTTGAGATTATGTTTACAATCCTTATACAAGGAAAACTAGTATATAAATGAAGCAATGAAAGGGAGAGTAGTAGTAGTTAATCAGGTAGTATATAGATACGGATATAGCGTATATTCAAATGTGTCTGGAGGCTTCTTTGTGCCCACACTTCGCGACTCACCTTGTGGTTTGAGCCTTTTCGATGGGATGTGGGTAGTTCATATTGAGTCCATGTAAAATATATAAAGGATCCATAGAAATGTGTCTTAAGGTTTCTTCTTGACCACGCCTTCCAACTCACTATGTGGTTTAGAGCCTTTCCGAGGCGATGCGGTGAGTCATATTGAGTCCAAGTATAATCTATAAAAGGTTCATGTAAAGTTCAAAGGTTTATCAGATCTCATGTAAAGTCCAATGGTCCATGTTCATACGGAAGGGTATTATCGATTTCCGGTCGACCAAGTGGTCGACCGATAATCGATAATATATCTAGCAATATATCCAGACACATATTAATTTTACGTATTGAATGTCTGAGATAATCTGGAGTCTTCCATAGCCCACTTCTTCCCCCTAACCATTAGCTTTATAGCCTCACAAGGGGAGGGAAGAGGGACTCAAATCAACATGAAGGGTCCCAGGCCGTCCGTAATGGGAAGGCACACACCACCGCATGGTACCGAACATCATTTATTAAAATCAAAAATAAAACTTATATTAGAATTTTCATAATATGACAAGAAACCCCACTGCATTCAGTGGGAAACCAAAACATACAGCAATGTATGTTTTTTGGAATAAAAGCATTATAGAACTGGAAGAAAACTGGAAAAGTTTTCAACTAGCAATAGTCACGCCTCGGTAGAACTTCATTGGCTATGACACTGCCTCTGCGCAAAGCTGGAAGAAAACATTACAAAATTGAACATTACAAAACCGAACAAGAACATTACAGAACTGAACGAAAACATTACACAACTGAACGAAAACATTACACAACTGAAAATTACATACGGCCAGCCTCGCTTAAGTGGAAAAAGAAATTTGACATCATTGATTTATGAATGGAAGCAATAATTCGCATATTAATGATATGATAATGTGATGTGTACGATATTTCGACCTTTCCAGCCACATTTTGATTTTATGTATTGACTGTCTGGAGGATTGTAGTTTCTTGGGTCAGATTTTTCAGAAAAGACTGTCAGAAACCTTCATTCTCTGGTATCGTCTTCCACAGTGCAATGACTCCCAGTCATAAATCTCACACAAAGTATCAAAGCAGCGACGATCCATCAAGACTTCTGACGTGCCTCCTCTGCCTCCTTTCAATTACAAAACAAAACCGACGAAAGATATCCGCGTGGGGGTGCATTCATTACCTCGCAGAAAAACACCGCTCCACGTTCCACATAAACAAAACCCTAAGCATACCTATTAACACTCTCGCCTTCACTAGCAATTATCTTCTTCGGAAAACATTAATCCACCCAGACCCAGGTACGACATAAAGGGCAGGAAACCACCCCGTGCTTTTGTACCAGCGTGGAAGTTTAAAAAAAGTGGACAAATTGGACCACCTACGTCAAAAAGGACGGTAATGATCGTGGCACACAATGCGTAGTGCATGGAGCCCATTGCCTGGAATGGGAGAACACGTGGCTTACATTATCCCCTGGAAGTCCATTTAGGAGAGATGCAGTTCCAACTCGGGACTTCAAAGAAAAGCCGCGAGCTGAATTTTGGGTGAAAAAATCGGAAACAAAGAAGAAAGAGAGCAGGGTTTTGTAAGGAGTTTTTGCAGCTCCGTGGAGAAGCAGACAGTGTGGGAATAATATCGTGAGAATATATTAGGAAAGAGACGGAGTGTTCTGTGTTGATCTAAAGAGATGACGGAAAGCGTCTGGAAAGGTTGGTTGAGTTGGGTTTTATGGCGCAAAGGACATATTTTGCCAAGCTGCACCAAGCACAAGAGATTGATTGATTGAATTTTTATGGCGCAAGGGCCAAGTTTGGCCAAGCTGCGCAAAACTATAGTTAATTAAATAAGTTTCATCATGATTTATCCGTAAATTTAAAACTGAACATCCAATTTTAACATAATTTAACATAAGTAGCACAATAACATATTTTAAATTCAAATCAAGTTTTAAATAAAATTTTAAATACTTATGTCTGATATAAATAAAAACAGATTTTGATAAGGAGGATAACTTAATAAACCAGTAATACTAGGATTAGTAGCACCAAAATCGTCGAATCTAGTATGAAAATCAGGACATTCACTTAAAATGTGTCTAACAGATTATCACACGTCGGACATGTCAACTGGTTTTGAATGTAGTAATGAGTTAAATATGCGTGCCCACTACGAAGTCTCGTCAATTTTTCTTCGTCTTCTATTAAAACCATTGGATTTAAAGCTCTTTATTGATGATTGAATGGAATATAATTCATTTTAAATTTATGTATCCCATTTTATTCTGCCATTAATTTTTGATGAACGTTTTAATAATATGATCCATGTCTTGGAAGGGGACTGATGGTCTTATTGTGGTATAAGCTATTTGGGCTGCTTTATCAGCTGCTTCATTTTCCGATGTGCCCATATGGCCTGGAATCCAGCGTAGTAAAATACTGAAACCTTGATTACCCAATTTAAAATATAGTTTAATTGAATTCAGCCCCAATGGGTGGCTCTATTTTGAAGCCAAGTACGAGAAACAACCTCAAATAATTGTAAAAATTGTCAAACACAAATTGGAACACCAAAATATGTCACTTTATAAAAACTCCTTATTTTAAAGAAAATATAAGATGGAAAGAGATTAAGCCAGACTCTTTTAATTTTGATGAGTCCAAATCCCCGTCGATTGGCTAAATACTGAATTTCTAACTCAGAAGAACGGATAGCATTCACAACTATAGTTTTACTGGAGTATGGTTTGGTTTGTTTTTATGACTGAAGGGCCAGATCTGGTCAAGCACAAGAGATACAACATCAAGTAACGGTAACATTTGCCGAACACAACTAGGATCTTCGAAATTTGTCACTTGAATAATAAATCTTATTTTAAAGAGAACAGAAGAAAGAAAGAAATAGAGTCAGATTTTTTTTTAATTCTGAGTACAATTTGTCTATTGGAAAAATATTGAATTTTTGAATCGGGAGAACGAATAACATTCACAACGAAATTTTTACTGAAAAAGACAGAAGAAAGAAATACTCAGAGTGTAAGTTAAAGTAATGCGTTTGGAAAGGATATCAAACTGCATGTTATTGACCTTCGGAATTTTTATTGCATGGGTGTTAGTTAACGAAAACCCTCTATTTCTTCCAAACATTTTGTAAGTATTATTCATGCATAAGATTTTATGACAACTAAGCTGATATTTTCGATACTTTCAAACTGTACTGAAAGACAGCATATATTACCATTATACAATATTACATTGAAAACAAATAAAGGAGACTCAAATAAACAAAAACCTCTTCGTAAAATGTTACCAAACGCCTAGTAGAAATGACTAGATTCGTATACAAACTTATAAGTATGTTAAGATTGTATGACAGCTAATTTGAAAATTTTTAATTGAATCAAACTACATTGAAGGGTAGCCTCAGAAGATTACTATAAATTAAATATCAAAATGGAAAGGGAAACATTTAAGACATTCAACAATATTACCAAATACTAATATAAATAGCTAGATTACATCAAATTTTACTTAGCGTGGTGTGGAAGATTGTAGAGTGGGGTGCCAGCTCAAGATATCTTCATTCATCTCAGAATTCTTTAACATGCATTGTTGGCACAGTTTAATTGTCAAAAAACTACGTTTCCCCCAAAATTTGCAACTTAGTAACTTAAACCAACTCACTTTTCCTATCATCCTTTCACTATGGAAACAAAAACCATCAAATTTCATCGATTTTACTATAGGTTTCTTGTCTGTCGACAGAAAGAAGTTTAGTTGACTTAATCACTTTTCTCAAACCTCGCACATTTGCAATGCAATGCAAACAATTTAGTTTTAAGTACACTAAAATTGAAATCAAATTAGTAGGTAGATAGTTGAACAAAGTCGTACTGGAGCAACACAACGGGTCCTGAATCAATTCCGAAGGAAAAGATCAACAGCCCCATGTACACGACTGTCTTTGGTTGGATCGAGTTTCCAACTCACAACCATCCGCTTCCGAAGCCGCTACTCTCCCAACCGGGCTACCGCAGCACCAAAATCCAATTGGTTAAGGTGGAGATTTATCCTTTTGGGTAAAATTCTATAATGGGATAAGAGTCACGTTAATACTATACAGGGTGTTTCGAAAATGCCTGGACGGGTTAACAAGGAATGTGTGCCCAGAAATGCCGAGTTTAGGTGGTAGAGGGCGCTTTTTAGGTCAGTAGATGACATCGTTTCTGTGGCGTAAGGCGTCATTCCCCGCTTGCATCTGATGCGTGGGGCTACGAGTAGAAACGGTTGGTTTGTTTTGTTGGGGTTTTATGGCGCAAGGGCCATAGTTACGAACAGAAATGGACTAGCTGCTTAAATGTTGTACAGTGATCATCATGTTGCTGCTAAATTCAAAGGCTCGTGGATCGGTTGTTGTATAGATGTTTGTCCTGAAGGAATGTGTGTTCTCTCTACAAAAGGTTATTTTGGCCCCTCAAAGATTTGGCCAGATATTTTCGAAACACCCTGCATATTAACACTCAGTCCCGTAAATATAAAAGTAAGTTAGCTTATTGGGTTTTGTGGTGCAAGGTAACAAGTTGTAGAAAATTTAATTGTTAAATTGCGGCTAGGAATAGTAGAAATAGGCAATAAATGAGACCAAAAATAATCTCGCAGTGGAACAGCAAGGCGTTCTCTTTAAAAAATTTGTTTTAATATCTTTCCACTGAGCCGATAGTAGGAATTTACGCCAGGGTCATCACTTTTAGATTTGATGGATTAAACTTGTTCTTTGCACCTTCAAAATTCCGCAGATGAAGAATTTTCAGCGCAGCAGCTGTTGCTTTATAAAATAATCGAATCTCGCAGAATTCATTTCTTGTTCGTCGAATCAGATATTTTGAGGGATCCATCTTCAGTAACAGTCCACAGCTTTCAAATAATAAGCGGGATACTTTAGTCAGGAGTGGACTGATTTCTAAGATGTGTTGTAAGAACTTTTGAGCGGCCCATACATTAAAATTTAAGTAAATGTTTAATTAAGAAATTATTTGATTTTTCACTTTATCAATAATATTTCATTATTTACTGAAAAAATGTTAAAAATTATTTTTAAACTTTTGTTATCAATTATTTTTAGCTTTATTGAAGAGATTGTAAACTGGACATAGAATCAATTGAATGACTCGAATAGCACTTTTTAGTGATTGGAAAGATAAATCAGTTTGTAAATTTTCGCTATCTTCCACATACTAGTGACAGTTTTCTAAAATAAAGCATAATTGTCTTCAATTTGATGAAGAGATATTTTAAGCCATATAGAGCCGATAAAAAGTCCACATGGAATGATAAGTCTATTTCAAGGTATGCATTAATTGATAAAAAAATTATACATTTTGCAGATTTTCTGATGTGTTATCTGAGATGATTTAGTTTTAAAAGTTGTTTAAAGAACTTTGAACGTATTCTGCTTCAAAGAGGCTAAGGAATAGATATTTTTCATTTCAGTTTTATGGGTTTAGGTATAGAAAAACTGTTCTACTAAAATTAAACAATGTTAGTAAAATAATTTTTCAGGTTAACTACTGAAATTCTAGAAGCAGAACTATGCTGTCAAAAAAGCAGTACGTAACAGGATATGAGTCAAGTTCCTAACAAGACACTATGTATTCTGTGTTTTAATAGCACAGACATCAAAACGAAATGAATACTTCATTTTATAATAATGAAAAATGGTAATAACACCTGAATCCAAATCAGCGTAAAATCTGTTTCACAAACGCGTTTACCGCAAGAACACTACCACTACCTGTATTTAGTTTGACAGAAAATTCCTATATATCTTTCTGGGTTTGAAATCAGCGGTCACTCGTATTTTGCAGCCATAAATTTCTTTTTGACGGTCAAAATATCCTGTCGACATTTTCGACACCTAGCTTTTCTGAATGCTTTTGTTTGTTTGGCTCCAATTCCGATCGTTCAACCATTTCTTTTTCCTTCTAACGTTCTAGTCTTATTTTTAAATAGATGCACCAAAGTCCTAGGTCCAGGCTTCAGTCATTATACTGTGTGTTTAAATTTTTTATGGAAGATAAATTTGAAATTGCTTCCTAATAGAATATTTTTGTAACCGAAGAAAATGTTTAGATGCACTTAACGTCTGACTTTCTGTTCATGATTTTAACCTTATAACCCTTCTTCCTATAAAATCAATAAACTTATTGGAAATAGTATTTTATTTAATTTTCTGCTGTCTTTTCTCGACTGCCGCATGGAAAAACAAATTTACAAAAAAAGCCGCAATAGCTTTTTACCTCCAAATTTTCTGTTATCAAGTTCCCATAAAAACAAATGGCGCATCCAGTCCTACATCGAACCCTACTTTATTTCATGCGAATCCATTTAATACCTACGCTTCATGAGATCAAAAGGTCACCACAATTCAACCCTACCTCATTCAACAAACCTCATCTACAATCCTCTTCATTAAATATATTTTTGGTTTACATTCCCAACAAAAAACATTCCCTCTTTCCCTCCGTCAAACACCAAACAAAGCACTACATCCGCTGGCACCAGAAATTTAAATAATTAAGAGCAATAGGGCATGCAATCTGACAGCGAAATCGACGCTGGATTTATGTTATGACTCCGCTATCCACACCAGGAGGTCAAGAAGCCATTGAATTATACCTCTCCAGTGGACGAAACCCACCAAATCTAATCTACATTCCTCTTTGTTGCCATTCCCGTGACTACCGTCTGTCAGTAGAGAGGTCCCTTAACCCTTGTACCGTCAAGGACCACGAGACACGGCGTGCTACCTCCCACGTCAAGCAAACGACAACACCGAGAGATGCACCTTTTCCAAAGAGGTAAAACGATAACCGAAAAAAAACCACGCGCAGAATAAACCTTCTGTTGGAACAGAAATAAAAAAAAACCGTCTTTAACAACGTCCTTAATAAGAGTTGGCACTGAAAACGCCAGTAAACCGAATAAACGGAAGTTTAAAGAGGGGTGGAGGGACAGAAGTGCAACCTGGGTGGTCCTGCTCGACCTCATCCCCCCCCCCCCCCCGAATTTCTGACTCGGAGTATATTTTTTGTGGTTATTGTTTTTTTGTTGTTTTTCGTGAGACAGATGGATCAGGATTCTGCTGTAGCCTGTTGGCTGTAGTCTTTCCTCTTCTGGCAGTTGTCGGAAGGCAAATTAGTCCCGGGCGCCATGTTTGAACACCAAAATGAATCGATTTTTCCATATAGCGACATATATTTCGTTGAATTTAGCCCGCTTCGTGCGCTACCGGATGGCAGTTTCCTAGCATACCTTCCAAACACACACCTGTAGTCCGGACACCAGTTCAAAATTAGATACCATTCTCGGTATCAAGTTCGTCACGTGCCTTAGAAGCAAATTGGATTAAGGGTCCCATAAATTTAAAAATGCCTATTAAATATAATACTTAATGTTTAATTTGTAAGTGGAAAAAATTAGCTATTTACGAAATAGCTTTTATCCTGGTTCGGGGCAGGTTGGTTGGTTTAGGGGTTTTATGGCCCAAGGGCCATATTTGGTCATGCTGCACCAGACACAAGACATACAATATCAAGTAATAGACATACACACAATGAAAGTTTTACTACCACAGAAGAGAGAAATACACCCAGGGAGGAATGCTCCTGACAAGAATCGAACCTACGCCGCCTACAACTCGAAGGTTGCTAGAGCAGTGGACATACCCACTTGGTCACGACGGCCTCTGGTTGGGGGCAGGAAGAGTCCACAAAAATTCGCACGCTTAAGATTAAGGTAGGTAGTTGAATTTACAACACACTGGAACAGCCCAATAGGCTATTAGCTATGGTCCGGGATCAATCCTGAAAGGAAAGATCCGATCACACCTTGTAACCATGGTCCATTTTGAACCATGGTCATATGACGAGGTCAACACCTGAGCTGGCATCATCTCACTCTCCAAACTTCCAAGCCAAAGTGGGGACATTAGAGGTCAAGACATTTAACGTGAACCAACCCCACGTATACGAAGGTCTTCGGTTGGATCGAGTTTCAATTCGCAACACTCCGGTTGCTAATCTGTAACTCTACCAACTGGGCTATCGCGGCTCTCGTAAGATAAAGGACCTTACTGGTAAGATAAAAGAAAGAACCGTACGTGAGATCAGCCAACCATCTTTTCTAAATTTCGTAATGGTCATAATTGTTATTCTAAAGCCATAATTTGGGGTTTTCCTTGTGGCTTCAATTAAAAATTTTTATTCTGTCCATGTATTTTTAAAATTTTCACTTAAATGATCGAAAAGTATTAATTAATAACAGTTTTCCTTATCGTGGTTTATAGAAGGGGCTTGATGAGATTTCAACGTTGGCCGCCAATACCTTAGGAACGGTTTGTTTATAACCCCTTGACCCGAGTTGTTGCCATAGAGGAAAGGTCGCTGGACAATTTTTAGGTGGAAAAATAGAGAAGGACCAGATATAGAGAATGGCCTTGAAAACGTCAGATGTGTGTTGCGCACAATATGTGTTTTTAATAACTTAAGTCTTCCATAATACTTTTAACTTTGTAAATAACATTAAATGTGCAAATAAACAAGAAGACATTCCTATTTCGAGTTTTAATTCGTTTGATTAACTACTTAATTAAACCAAATGAACCCTCAATTTCGAGTTAAATTCGTTTGATTAACTACGAAAAGTGTCCAAATACCACGAGCTGCTAATAAGAGCGTAGATGAAGGAAGACCTTGCATTTGGTAGATTTTATTTAAATAAAAAATGTATTGTTTAGTTGTATTTTGCATTAGGTAAATCTTGCTCTATTCTGAACATGATTCAGGGGAGATTCGATAGATTTACCATGTTACAGTGTTTGTAAAGAATTCAAAGAGGGCGAATGCTTACCCTGATTGATAATTACAAATCCCTGATAAACTAAGACAAAAAGCAGTGGCGGAATTTCGACTTACGACAAGGCACTACTGCCTTGGTGCTCATCTGTGCCACATTGGCATTTACGCTGAGTCTTCCTGTCCGCTCTGTGGAAAAAAAATGGATTGATCCCACCTGCTTCTTTGTCAAGTACTCTGGTGATTCTGATGCTTCTCGATACTGGTAGGCGAAAGAATTTTTGGGACGATCACCAGTTATTTCTTGACTTTTTTTAAAATTTTTTTACTCCGTTTCTGTCGGTTCTCTATTTGCATTTGGTATCTGTTCATATTGAATGTTTCTATGTATCCTGTTCATGTGCTTCAGTCATTGTAAATAAAAATAATTAATAGACATTATATTGAATGCCTTTTGAAGCAAGAATCAATGCAAAATCTTGACAATTGTCACATTATTCCACCACTAAGGCGCATTGAAGAGGCTGTCCTGTGGGGTCTGAGGATTGCTCAAAACATTTTTTTTTGTTTTCACTAAATGTTTTGACCAGGTATCTCGTCCAAGATCTGGTCAACTTTTCTAAGGTAGAGATGTCGATACAAAACTACCCTATTATTCCAAGGGGAATGAAGATCCAAGTAGATAAAACACACATTCTCCCTTTCTCAGAACTGGAGAAAGTTCAGGGAACAGGATTTTGCACCAGTGGCTGGGCAAAACAGGTCCGTTTTGACAAAGGTAAACCACCAGGAGGGTTAAAAAATACAAAATTCCCTCTGAAGCTAGTTTAATCATAGTAAATCGAAGAAAGGAAGTCTCGTAAAGAAGTCAAGTACTAACCCTCTGAAGGAGTTCACAGACATCTATCAGTTCTTAAACCTGTCATCTTCCTTGCATAACTAACCAGTTTTAACCTTTACCTATTGAGTCTCTTGTTTTCTGTGATGAGGTTAGTTTGCCATTTTGCGTGCTGCTGGGGAAAAGAGGTATTATATTACTCGAAACTCTCGTGACACTCAGAGGATTAATCATCCAAGTGATTTCGACTAGACATCTCATCCATCAAGATCTGACCAATTTTGCTAATGGCAAAATACCTCATCATCAAGATATTGCTGATTTGTTTGACGATTACGAGACCAAGATCTAGTCAGTTTTCTTCTGATGGCGAGATATCTCGTTCATCAAGATCTATTCAATTTTTTTTTCTAAAAACGAGATATCAAGATCTAGTCAGTTTTGCTAATGACGAGATGCATCGTCGAGACAGCCACCAGTAAAGCCAAAACAAAGACATGTCTGAAAACAATCGAAGCAAATCTGTAAACGAAACGTGTATTTTGCATTATCATCAATTTGATCGGGATAAATATCCGGGAAAGGAATGAAAGGGAGATCTCCGAAATTCGTGTCTGAATACGTACCTATTCTACCAAGCATTTTAAACCTCCAAATGGTTTCGATGAGATATCTCGTCCATCAATATCCGACCAATTTTGCTAATTAAGAGATCTAGTCATCTGCAAATTTCCTGAAATATTGAAATAGAAAAAATAAAGCTGATTTTTTTATGTTGGCGAGATCAAGATGTGGTCAGTTTTTCTTCTAGTGACGAGAAATCGAGATCTGACCAATTTTGCCAATGACGAGATATCTCGCCATCAAGATATTGCCGACTTTTTGAGGGTGATGAGATCAAGATCTGGTTACTTCTTTTCTAATGACGAGATATCACGTCCATCACGACTTGGTTAGTTTCTTTCTAATGGCGGGATATATCCTCCATCAAGATCTGGTCAATTTTGCTAATTATGAGATACCTTGTCGGGACAATCACCAGGAGGGCCAATTAATCAAAGCTATCTTCCTATCCCTATTTCTTACCCAACTGAATTCCCCCATTTCACTAATTCGGAGAAAGTAATTGCAATAAATGCAGGCAGCGGTAAAAATAAATTGCCCTCTCGTATATCTTGCAAGTGCAGACAAGATAACGAAATGCTTAAAAATACAAGACGGTGTCTGAAGCGCGGTAGATTGGGGTGTGCTGAAATGTTTTAAGGAACTTTCCCTGAGTACTGAAAGATAGCAGCAAGAGATAGCGGGAATTCAGAATTTTGTGATCTTAGCGTGTCGTGAGTTATATTTAGAAGGGAAAAAAAGGATAGATTAGATGAAAAAAGCGAGACTTTCGGCGGTCTGTTTTATTGCAGTTGAGATCTCAAATTTGTTAGAAAGTGATAAGCCTAGATCTGGATAACGTAGCATTCGTTATCTGGCTAACAGTATTTTGGGGGAATTTGTTTTGAGTTAACAAACAAGAAAATTGTTCTTCGGTCTTTCATAAGTTAGAGAAGGATTTACCATTGTTCCCACTATTTTCCTTGATAAAAGGAGAAATATTTTATGTCTTTTTCTGAAAAAATTGCTAACTACCCATAGGCAATATATTTTTTATCATCTTCGCAGACCCACGCGTAGAATCTGAGCTAAAAGTGATCAATTGCTTATATATATATTGATGGCAAAGTGTCTACAACCCTCAAGTGTCCATAACCCCCAAGACATTGCATGTCTTATTTCAATTAATTTATAATAAACGTCCATATTCACATAAAGGGATTTCATACTTCTAAATAGAATAAAATTATCCGAAAATACGTAACCACATTTCGTTTACTTTTACAGGTTTTAATTCTTATTTCCAATCTCATTGCTTTCGATAATTCCGTAAATATCGATTTTATATTGTTTAAATCTGTTGTGTCATTCAATAAAAAACAAATTGCGTCGATATCTATGTTAGTGAAATGTGTGTGATCATTGGATGGTTGTAGGCATTGAAACCAGCCACTTTATTGTTAGCATACTTAGTAGATAGAATTAAAATACCTGATGCATTGCTAAATTGCTTGAAAAAAAGCAAAAATTTCAAAGTTTTTATTAATTTTATTTCGTACATATACTCTGCTAGCCTTCGAACCCATGAAGGTTAGTTGATTGTTTTGGTGTTTTTACGATGCAAGGGCCATATTTGGCCATGCTGCTCCAGGCAATATTATGTACACTGCTGGCCACCGTAAATGCAACACCCTGAAGGAAGCATGCAAATAATATGAAATTTACAACATGCATTAGCGGAGGTGAGATATGCAAATGATTAGAATTTCAGCGCAGACGCACATCACGCGCGCCTGTGGCGCCACTTCAAAGCGCTATTTAAGGCTTGGAGATTTCGACGATTTCAAGAACGGCAATTGTGTTTTTCTTGTGTTTTTTTTTTCAAAAAAACGATCAATTATGCCACGTAGAAAACAGCGATCATCTTTTGATCAAGTATCCGAGTTCGACAGAGGAAGGATAGTGGCCTACCGAGATTGTGGATTATCTTTCAGGGAAATCGGTAGTCGTGTTGGACGAAACCAAACAACTGTAATGCGGATATGTGATCGTTGGATGCAGGAGGGTACGACGGACCGACGTGTTCGATCGCATCCACCTCAGTGCACCACTTCACGTGATGACAGGCATATTGTGCGTATGGCAGTGACGGATCGCTCAGCCACATCACGAACCATAGCACAGCACATTCAGTCTGTACCGCATCATCCAGTGTCTGCGCGTACCATTCGACGCCGTTTACAGCAGAGTGGTCTGTCCGCAAGACGTCCATTGCTTCGTCTACCCTTGACGCAGAACCACAGACGTTTCCGCCGCCAATGGTGCGATGAAAGAAGGATGTGGACGGCAGAATGGAATGAAATTGTCTTTACTGACGAGTCACGCTTCTGTCTGCAACACCACGATGGTCGGATTCGAGTCTGGAGACACCGTGGAGAGAGGATGCTGAACAGCTGCGTTATGCACCGCCACACTGGTCCTGCACCGGGTATTATGGTATGGGGCGATATTGGATATCACTCTCGCACTCCTCTAGTACGCATTGCCGGTACTTTAAACAGCCAGCGCTACATCTCCGAGGTGTTGGAGCCAGTTGTCCTTCCTTACCTTCAGGGCTTGCCCACAGCCATATTTCAACAGGATAATGCGCGACCACACGTGGCACGCATTGTCCAAGGGTTCTTAGTCAATCGCCAGATTGAATTGCTTCCCTGGCCAGCTCGCTCTCCGGATCTTTCGCCGATAGAAAACATGTGGTCCATGGTTGCTCAACGATTGACCCAGAATACATCCCCAGCTGCCACACCAGATCAACTTTGGCAACATGTGGAAGCTGCTTTGTCTGCTGTACCCCAAGAACACATCCAAAGTCTCTTTGAATCAATGCCGAGGCGTGTGGCAGCGGTGATCTCCAACAATGGCGGCTACTCTGGCTACTGATTTTGGCAGGAACCACACTTCACAGAAGTCTATAAATTTAAACATTTGATACTTGGTCAACATGTTATCTACAAAATAAATTTTGTTGTGATATCTCTTGTCTTTCTTGGTGTTGCAATTTGGGTGGCCAGCAGTGTAACATACATGCATACACAGTGAAAGTTTTACTGATATAGAAGAGAGAAATACGCCCAATGAGGACTGAACATGACAGGAATCGAATCTGTACCGCTTACAACTCGAAGGTTGCTAGCACAGAGGGCGAACCCACTGAGTCACTACGGCCCCAACACCATGAAGGATAAGAAATATCAAAGTCAGATTCATTATACAAATAGCATGTCATAAGGGTGAAATTATTGATACTACAGCTCCGTTCGACTTGGGAAACGCGAAGAATTAAATTTTGTGTAGCCATCATGGTCGGTAATAACAATGCTACACGTCTCGGCAGTGAAAGGAAGAGGCTTTGAATGCGTGTTTGGGGTATGTTGATCCATGTTGCTTCCACGAGTTGCTAAAAATCATATGGTGTAGCCGCGAGTAATCTATGGTGTTCCAGTCGTTGGGTGATCATCGACCAGACTCGTTCGATGGGTGACAGGGTGGTCCATGGTAGAAGTGAAACCTGGTGGACATGGAGGAATTGTTGTATGTTGTATGCGAAGTGCTATCGCAATTGTCCTATTAAAAACTGGCTGCAAGCAAATCTTGAAAATAAGGGAGGACAGCAGGCTCCAAAACTTAAGAGATGTAGAGATGGCTATTGAGAGTCTGTACTATATGGATGCTGGAGTAGAATCCAATAGCACCACATACCATAAGGCCCGATGAGAGACCAGTATGGCGATGTGTAATGAATGAGTCATAGATTAAGTCACCACGATGCAGTCAGACTTAGAAGCCACCATCGTGATGCTGTAGATGGGATCGAGATTCGTCTGAAAAGATGATGTTAAGCCATTCGTTTGTCCACGTGTGGTGTTCTACGCACCATTGCAGCCTCAGACGCTTGTAGTGTCGAGTCAAAGACAGTCACAGCAATGGACGCCTTGAAAAAATTCCCTGTTGCTTCATACGACGTCGAATTCTAAGTGCTGACATAGGTTGTTTTAAAACACACCCTAATACTTGAACTAGGTTTCTTGATGTTACAGTACAATTTGAATAGCCATGGCACAAGATGTACGATTCTTCCTCTGTCGAACTCAGAAACATGCTCGAATAGCTGCCATGTTTTCGATTAGGAATAATTTTAAGCTTTCTATACACACAGGAACACAGCAAGAAAACACAATTCCAATACTTAAACCGACTCTGTTCTCTTTTCTTATACTGCTTACAGGAGGCGTTACTAGCGCACACGATTTACACATACGCTGCAGGCCTAATCATATGCATATCTTCCCATGATTTACGTATCATGCAAATTTCAAGGCTGTTGGATACTTGCTTCAAGATGTTGCATTTTTGATGGCTAGCAGTTTATTTAAATAACCATTATTTGAGACCAAAGATTACATCTGCAAATTTTAAATGTTAACCCATGACAGTTTATTTAAAGAAGTACATTATGTGGCAAATAGTCACTTGATAAATCTTTTTCCTTTAATCCTTCAGGTAGTTTCGACGAGATATCTCGTCCATCAAGATCTGATAAATTTCGCTAGTAAAGAGATTTCTCGACAAGATATTTCCGAATTTTTCTAATGACGAGATCAAGATCTGGTCAGTTTTTACTAATGACGAGATATCTCGTCCATCAAGATCTGGTCAATTTTGCTAATGACGAGATACCTCGTCGAGACAACCACCAGGAGGGTTAAGTGTTTTTGGTCAATGCATTTCTGCACCACTAACATGATCCATAAAATGTTTTTAAAAAATACTTTCTGACCATCTACAAAGAAAAGTAATACATCATTATAAAGTTTGAAAGCAAAATAAATCTCAAAATTGAATCTTTTTATGATTTTATTCTCCGAGTTGCCTTAAGGGGGGAAACAGCAGGAAGAAAAAGGTGGCCAAACATGGAGACTTAGTATCGAGAAGCATCAGGCAACCCTTTTAAATCTTGGCGACCAAATGCCACCACCACCTGGAGTGGGAAAGGAAGAAGAACGAAAGAATTAAAAAAAGGCACTGTAGCCCCTAGTCTAGGCTGGCAGGAAGAGCGTAAGTGATAAACGTGAGTGATGTGACATCGTACACCTCTCTTGTAGCTTTTATTTAATTAAAATTACTTTTTTCCCGTCGCGCAAACAAGTCGCGCTGCCAATTCCAATATTGCGAAAAGAAACGCCGGCAAATCGTTAGAAATCGCCTCAGCTTTCATTCACGGTTGTTCATATTAGGTTTCCGTGAAGCGTTTTAAGGAGGTTTCCACCTTTTTTAAAAGAACTATTTTGATTTTTTTTACTTTATAAAATTGTTTACCCTTAAAAGTTTTCAGTATTTTTAACAGTAATTCTTCATTGTATATCGCGCTGTGGATGTATCTCGCATTAGGATGTATCGCTCTTTTTATTTATCCCCTGATGAATTTTTCATTTGCAAACCAAATTTCAAGATTTGAGAATTTTTGGTTTCATTTGTTTTGGATTTGAGAAAATCTCTGTTTCCTTAGAACCAAGAACTCAAAGGTTCCAAGCAGTTATCTTAACCCTCCAGGTGGTTGCCTCGACGAGGTATCTCGTCATGGGCAAAACTGACCAGATCTTAATGGACGAAATGTCTCGTCTTTAAAAGAAAACTGGCCTTGATCTGATCATCATTAAAAACTGAAACAATCTCGTCATCATCAAAAAATTGACAATACAGCGATGAGAAAATATCTCGTCATTAGTCAGATTGGTCAGATCTTTATAGATGAAATATCTCGTCGAAACCACTTGGCTAGTTAAACTGAATAGGGAGAAAGATTTGTGTGCCTTGAAAGAGTGAATGAGAAGGAATTTCTGTTTTCGTATGTATCTCGTAAGGTATGTCGCTATTCTAAAAGTATGTCCATTGATTTCGTGTTTAACTGGTAATTTTACAAAATTATACAATAGAAAACGCACAATTTAATGTATGATTTGTGCCTTTTCATCTTTACCCAGTTTTCCTCTGCCTTCGATGTATCGAAGTTTTTCCTTGCCCCACCCGAGAAGTACGTTATATCAAGGGATCGATGTACCAATTTACTTAGCACTTTTCCAGTTTTTTGCTATTTAAAAGGTTTTGATATTCATTTCCCACACAGTAAAAATGTTTCAGTTACCCCCTATTTGTTCCTGCAATCTCCAAAAGTAATGCAATTATGCATATTATGTTTCATATTAGTAAATTGATTTTAAATACATTTCTGGGAGCGAAAATTGTATCGAATTTAAATTTGTATCTTGGCAGAAAGAGGCCAATGTCAATTTTGCAAGATTCTGATAACACCTGGTTTATTCATTTTTAATTTATTACTTAATTTATAACTCCGTTACATCAAAAAAGTCCGCTTAGCAGTTGCCGCTCTTTCTGCTAATACCAGAATAGGCCACATTTTAATTTATGCTTACTTGAATAGCATTGACCTGGCTGACTCCTACAAGCATCTTATTTACTTTGATAAGAATTCCCATTATTAATTTTAAAATTCCCAATGTTGCCAATGTTTTGATTCTTTCACATTGTATTGCCGATATGACACAGTTGGTACTTTTTCTATTATAACTTTTTTACCTTGACATGACATGTGAACACAACTCCCAAAAATCGAATTTGCACACTGGCCTTTTTTTTACCAAAGCATAGTATAGCATATTCTACCAAATTAGAATATCAAATGCTCTCCTATAGGTATCGCCACATATGTTGCTTGCGTAATATCCCATAAAACTAGCGCCGAGAACCTGACTAACCACAATCTATTTCACAACTCTATAACACCTCTGTGCTTGCTCACTATTAATACTCTGTTCAGGTAAAACTAAAATAATCTCGAAGTACCATTTTTAGTCAATCTATCTTCATAAGTCCGTTCCCAAAGCTGCATTTGGTGACGCCTCAAAAATAAATAAACATATTTACTAAAAGCAAAAGGGTGCATTTTCTCGTTCTGTAACACCATCGCTTAATCATAACTCATCTGTCATGGGAATAGAGACGATCTCGTATCGTTGCCACAGACCGGAACAAAGTAACACAAAAAAAAAACCAACAACACGGGAGACGTTGCTTTTAGAAACCATTACTCCGTTCTCCATTTGAGTACAGCTGAAACCAGCAATCATCGTTTGCTGCTCCCTCCACCCGCGAACACGAACACTTGCACCAACACCAAACAACAACGGAACGAAACAAAAGGAATGAAAAACCGAAGATAAACTGTTTTCTGTTTATTATTTTATCACTTAATGTTTTGTTTTTACCATCGAAACTCGAGGGAGGCTGGTTGCAATGGGGAATTTTTTGTCGTTTCCAGATCCTAATTTATAGCTAAAAACACTGTGAGCGTTATTGTAGGAGTTATTTTTCATCTCGAATATTATATGTTGCGTTAGAGAAGATAGGAAACCATTAGGAGCAGTCGGGGAGACAGAAGAGGAAGTAATTGGGCCCCAGTCAGTTTTCGTAAATGATATTTTCCCTAACGGCAAAAATTGAGAATGTGTATTGTTCCTGATAGAGTAATTGCGTCTGGTTTAGTACTTTAATAGTTACTTTAATGGTTTTTAAATTTCACGTATTCTTGTTTTCAGTGCTGGTTCTGTAATCTATTATAATACTCTGTTATTTTGTTCTCCTTTTTCGTGCATGCTTTATTTAACGTAATTGTATAAGTTTAGATTAAAAATCTGCCAAGATGTTACTTTGAAAGCTATTCTTAACTAACTTCAGTTAAATTATACCATTCTATCAAGGAGTCGAAATGTGTCCTGTGAAGAGTAATGATTGACATGGAGTATAGTGGCCGTTTAGAATGTTCAGCATTTATCAGAAATTATTGACCATGCAAAAGTCTTCTAGCCTCTCAAAGTTTTCCTGCTATTTGAAGATTGGAAAGATTTTGAAGCAGTTGGAGTTTTGTTGATTCTTTTTCTTCTATGCTATAATTTCATATGTCACTGTGTAACTTATTGGGGTCAATAGATGTATATTTGTATAAGTGCCTTTGCAATAAAACAAACTTTGAAAACTGAGAAATTTATCATTTTTCTAAGAACTGTATAAGAGCATTCTGAAAAAATGAAGAAATTTTAAGTTTACGAAATTTTTGTTTTTCAGTGTTAGTTCTGTATGGAAATATATTGCTCTATTATTTTGTTTTCTTTTTTTCATGTATGCTTTATTTAATATAATTGTATCAACCTAATTTAAGATCTGCCAACATTTTACTTTGGAAACAATAGCCCGAAATGTGTCCTGTGAAAAGGGATGGTTGGCAGGAACTGTGGCCAACTCTTTTTTTCACTTTTAGAATGCTCGGCATTATCATAGAGAGGTGACCATGGCAAGGTTTTCTGGCCTTCCAATAACGTACTATTGGAGGTTAGAAAACTTTTGAAGCAGCCTGAACTCTTGTTGATTCTTTTTATACTTTTTCTTTTTGTTCTATGATCAACGAGCTTGGTAGCCCGGTTGGAAGAGTAACAACCGGAGGGTTGCGAGTTCGAATCCAACCAGACCGTCGTGTACGGAGGCTGGTGCACTTTAAATCCAATGTGGCCTCAAATGTCCTCACGTTGGCATGGTGTGGAAGTTCGGAGAGTGGGGAGCCAGCTCAGATGTTGCCTCGTCATCTGACCGAGGTTCAAAATTAAGTGGTGTTATCCTCCGATCTTTCCCTTTTTGTTTGATCCCGGACCGTCGCCAATAGCCCGTTGTGTTGCTCCAGTACGACGTTTATTAAACATACCTACCTATGCTCTAACTTCATGTATCACTATGTGATATATAAGGGTTAGTAGACGTATTTGTCTAGGTTCCTTTGCAATAGAAAAACTTTCAAAACCAAGAAATGTATTATTTTTTCTAAGAAATTTGTAAGAACATTCTAAGAAATGTGTAATAAATTTAAATTTACGGTACTTTTGTTTTTAGCGTTGGCCATGTAAGCTATTATATTACTCCATTATTTGTTTTTTCTTTACTTTAGTCCTGAACAACTAATTTAACTTAATTTTGCTACGATGCTCCTTTGAAAAGTGTAGCCCGGAATGTGTTCTGTTCAGAGGGATGGTTGGCATGGACTATGAAAATCTTTTAGAATGTTCGGCTTTATCAGAAGGGATCAATAGAAGGCTAGAGAATTTTCGAAGCAGCTGGACTCTTGCCGATCTTTCAACTACATGTGGCAGGTGACACATGGGGGTTACTAAATATATTTTCTAAATGACTGCAATAAAAAACTTCGAAAACTAAGAAATGTATTCAATTTAATCAGTTTTAACCTACCATTTTTGTTGATGTTTGTATGTAATTATCTTTACATGGTATGATAAATGGAACAATGGGATATTGGAAAAATGGAGACGCTTACATTTTTGATCGCTTGGTACAATGAAATTATTGCTTGGTGCAGCTTTGCCATATCTGACTCCCTGTGCCATAAAAACCATTCAATTAAACTTATTAAAAGCTAGTTTCCCTTACTAAAATTTCTAATTCGAAAGAAGGCCCTTTCTATAATTTCCGGATTCTTCCGAAATAGCTACAGTTTTCTTGATTTTTATTGCTGTTTAAACAATAAAGTTTAAATAAAAAGTATTGAAGGAGACTCACTCAAAGAAGTCTGCTATGAGTTAAACTTCCTGTTAAGTATTCACAATAATCCGGTTCTGTGTTGCTATTAGTATTTGCTGTCGAAACATTAAATTAAGGTCTAATTGTAAACTATAATTAAAATTAATACATTTCAGTTAAATCACCATTCTATCAAGGGGGTGCGGTAACAGGTTGTAAGAGTAGCGGATTAGCAACCGGAGTTTTACAGGTTCGAACTCGATCCAACCCAGAGATCGTCATATTCGTGAGGGCTGGCGCACGTTAAATCTGTCGTTTCCTCACGTTGGCATGATGTGGAAATTTGAAGAGTAGGATGCTAGCTCAGATGTTGACCTCGTTATCCGACTGTGGTTCAGAATTACGAGATGTTGTCCTTTTTGGATTGTTGTCTCTTTGGGATTGATCCCGTACCCTCGCCAGTAACCCGTTTTGTTGCTCCTGTTCGACGCTAATTTAACTATCTATCCAAACAAACTGCACCTAGCCAGGTGAAATTTAATTTGGAAGTTTTAAGTTGTTTTTCTCAATTTAAGATCATGAATCATTAATAAAAATATTTGTAGTCTCCTTATTGTTTAGCTGTAATGGCTAGTATCTGTATAGAGAGTGACTATATTTCTTTATTCTATCTCTAGACTTAGTTTGTATGAGTTTTTGCAAATATATTATCTTACAATTATTATATATCGTCGGCTTAAAACAGAAACTCTTTCACAGGCCTTTATTTCAGAGACACTAAATGCCTATTTTCATTATGAGAAATGCAGTCATATTCAATCTGTTTAAAAGATATATATACTACCAAAATGCTTATAATTGTTTGATTTTTTACTTAAAAAACTAATAGTTGTGATACATCTGTACATTAAAATTTAATTTCGTTAGTTGACAAGTTTCTGCTCGAAGCCGATGATATAATTTGATTCAAAATCAAGTGACAGATTGAATTTTCAAGGGGAGAAAAATATTTTCTCCGCGAACGTGTCATACTGTTTCAAAATAACTTTCTGTATTCATAACGTACCTGAAAATGCAAATAATAAACGCAAAGAAAAAAAATCGGGCCATCCTCCCCATTTCTTCTTATTACACATACATAATTAATAGCGCAATTCAACCGAAACATTAACGACGCATTCGAACTTCCCCAACAGCTCGAATGGAAAAGTTCTCAATTGTCAGATGGAATTAAATCAATTTTTTTTCACCTCTTTCCAAATACACAAGGTAGAACCCGATAGGAATCCCCTTCTCATGAGTAATTGAATTTCCCCAAAACGTTGCCACACGCACTGGATTAACTTAATATTATTCATAAAAAAAACAGACGGTATTGGATAGGAACCGATACAAAAAAACCCGGTACATCCGGCATTATTCCAGACTGAAACTAGAAAGGGGAAAACGCAGCTGAAAAAAATCACCCACCCCCACTCATTTCAAAAGCATCCGTATCACTTCCTATTAGCACAAAAACATGACACCAAGCGATAATAAGCTAAGCCTCCCGTCATCCTCATTAAAATCACTAATTAATGAATTTGGTGGAATTTTTTGTCTTCTTCCCTTACACTTTCAAATTCAAAATGGCGTCGAAAAAGGAGGAAAAAACGAGCACGCATTTCCATGATTGAGAGCGCTTTTTATTACTAATTTCGAAATACACAGTTGCCAGAATGGGCGCGACTGCGCCTTTTGGGAAGCTTAACTTTGTGGGCGCTGAAATTTTGCTATGGGTGCATTTTCGGACTAAATGGTTACGCAGCAGCATTCTTTTCTTTGAGCAAAGCAAAGTCCTTTAAACTATTCTTAAATCTCCTAGTGGTTGCCTTGACGATGTATCTCGTTATTAGCAAAACTGACCAGATCTTAAAGAACGAGAAACCTCGTCATTAGAAAGAAACTGACCATATCTTGATCCCGTCATCATAAAAAACTGGCATATTTTTATGATGAAATATCTCGTCATTAGCAAAATTGCAGTGAAGGAATGCCTTGACAAAAACACTAAGCCTTCCTGATGGTTGTCGACGAGGTATCTCGTCATTAGCAAAATTGTCAGATATTGATGGTAGAGATATATCGTGATTAGAATAAACTAACGAGCAATTCTTTTTTCACAGGTTTGGAAAATCTGTTATCAAACCCAAGTGACGCGTTAAATAGGGACATATGGTTAGTTTCTTTTCTGATAGAGAATTCAGATGTCTCGAAAACAGTCTCACGATGAGATTATGAAAAGCTTGTAAAAAGTGAAAAATAGATTCGGGATAGAGTGAAATAAGCTATTCGGAAAATGAAAAATATTTTCAGTCTAATAAAGATAAGAAAATTAACAGTTCTAATGATGAATAAGCTAAAACTAGATAACAGCCTCTTTCATGTACGAATTATCCACAAAGCAGTGGACAAAGCGGTTAGAGATTCAAAAGTAGCTAGACATAGTATAGCATCGGTATAGTACACCAAATGATACCCCTGTATACTGTCAAATCAAGAAAAAGAACTCATCTCTGGTTTATGCATGTACTTTTACAATACTTTAGATACGTTTGCGATAAATGCTTGAATTTTATTTTCAAAAATGACGGGGAAGAGGTATACTCAACCTTATAAATGCCATTCTCCAGTTATATGAAGAGTTTCGTAATCAATATCTGGTACCTAAAAGTAATAATGCAGTTAACACAAAGGTTTCGACTCAGACATAAAAGAGATAGTCAGAAAAGATCAAAATATAAGATAAGATTTCGCAAATGTACTGATGGCTTTACGAATGTGAAAACTAAAAATTAAATAAAAACATAAAGGTTAATGTAATGCACACATTTTGAATTTGAATAATAATCTATCACATCTGTTACCTCAAATAAGCTGTCTACTTTGATCCAGCGCTCTGTGCGAACACTGTCCCCTTCCGTTTTTCTAGGAAAAGGCAAATCCCCGTCTTTTTCTATCGTTGAATATTTAAATTAAACTACAATTAATTAACAAGCTAATCGAAACTTTTTTTGTCGTTATGAACAATTACTTTTTCTCACACAATACTTTCAAATCATTGCGGCGCATTCGAACGTTTTTTAAAAGCGAAACCGAACGCTTCCCCTTCTTTACAACCGGCAACCCTGACCCACACAAATGAGAGGGGAGGCAGCGCCACCTGGTGGATTTGAATAACACCCGGCTCACTCCCCAAATTGTCGAATAATTTTTTTTTCCGTTTTAATTCTTTCTTTTCCACCGCTCCAGCGAGCAGTTAATTAGGCAAGCTCTAAGTGTTACTGAGGTAACTCATACGAGTATTTTTTTCCCTCCCCTGCACCATTTTTTTTATTTGTATGAAACTGGGCTTTCTCTACTGCGACTCATTCGGCGTAATGCGATGTAAGCGATACAGTTTTAATGGTTACCCGTGGTCTGCAGGAAGCAGGGATTATGAGATTATTATCCTAAAGGATTACTCGCAGATTATTCGTCTAATTGGAATATTTCGTAGGGGTGCGCGGTGGTAATATTTCAATCCCTTGATAACGGTGTGCTCTGGGTAGCGCTTGAACGTGATGTATCTTCGGAAATTGGACTTAATAACTCAGATTAAAATGCGATACGGAGCTTTAAAAAAAGATGGCGTGGGTGTTTTTTTTCACCTTTTAAAAAGGCGTATGATAGTCTCATAGCGAGCGAAACTAGATTTGAATAAGCCACTTTTAAATTCTCAAGTGATTTGTGGTTCTTATGATTATTTTTCCAAGTATTGCCGAAAATGATAGGGAAGTTCGAAAATAAGTTTCGTGTACCTGGATATGAGAGGCTTTTACTGTCAAACTAAATGGCGGGTGGTGGTAGTGTTTTTGTAGTGGAAAGGGCTTCTTGTACGTATTCCTGATATCGCGCCACTTAGCTGGTTTTTCGAATACCATTTCTGCGTGTTTCCAAAGAATCAATTCCGAATTTTCTATCGCCTGCTTACATGTGACACATTTTCTAGATATGAGGTTTTTAGACCAGAATGTGGTAATCTTTCGACGGTTGAAGTCTACAAAGTCGTTTTTCTTTGAAGATTAAATTTCTTGAGAAGCACTAGTGAGTAGAATTTTTCCACTTCCTTCTCTTAGAATTGTGTTTTAAGACTTATTGTATTTCACTTGTAAGCCGATGATATGATAACTGAATGGTCAACGCTAATTAGATCAAACACCAAACGTGGTCAAAATGGCGATAAACTAAATTTTGAGGTAACCCCGATGTGTATTCATAAGAGAGCGTTTCGGTAGCAGAATTAAATATTCGCATTCTGCCTGGTTTTTTTACTCCGAAAATCCCTCCAGAATCTCCAAAAGGAAGAGTCAACGGTATCATAGTACCGGATCCTGAAATCTATGGTGTAAATTTAAAATTTTTTGTACTGAATTGTAGTCTGTTTTCTCATAACTAAAAGTTGTAAATCTTTCTATTGTGCATACGATAAAAAACGTATACAGCCAGGATTGATCACCCACAAGGATTGTTTTTATAGGACAGTCTCAAAATTACAAAATGTAGTTGTTACATGAGTTCCAGCAAAATAAGTATCCTTTTTCTAATTTGTGTTTACTTGGAATTAGTTCGTATATGTCTAGGTTAAGAATGGTTTTCTTCATATTCGTTTCGCACCATTTCCTCATAAGAACAGACACCGGATGTCTTTATGTTTTCTCTCTTACCGTATTTTTGCTTCTGCGAGGAAGGAGACAACTGTTGTTCCTCACAAAGATAAAATGGGTGCGTCTAAATTGTACGAGGTTCTGCCCGTATCCAGCCATGTAATAAAAGTATCCAGCCATGTAATATAAAACAAGATTGTGCCTAGTTTCTTTCAAAATAGGCATCTTGGGACTCATATACTTCTCCTGGATTCTTCCACCTTTCATATTACTGCAAAGTCCATTGTTGGAAACGCCCTCAGCTCCCTCGTCGTGTTCTCCTGCATCGCATCTCCGGTCGGAAATGTCTTCCCTGCCAGAGGTGATTCTAGCTTTGGAAGTTGCAGAGTGCCAAATCTGGGGTGTAAAGGGGCTGAGTCACTTGGGTAATTTGATGGTTTGCCCCAAAACACCCTGATCGAGACGTGATGAACAGGTGGGAGCCTTGTCGTGATGAGCCTACCAATCACCAGTAGCCCACAGCTTCAGCCGTTCTCTTCGTACTGCAGCTCTCAACCAGCAAAGAACATCATAGTGCTCCTTTATTAATTGTTTGACCTAGTGGAGAATACTCAGGATAGACAACAGCTTCACATTAAAAAAAAACACAATCAACATGGTCTTGACGTTGTTCCGACTTCTTCGGGAATGGAGGGAACCCGATGTCTTTCATTGGGACAATTTTTTTCTGAATAGTTTCTACGGATTTTTCAAGTTTAACATAAACCTTTGCAAATTTGTTTCTCTACTCGCTCGGTCATTGTGAATGCGACGGTCACACTGAACGTACGCTCACTCAAGGCCGTCTAGCATCCAATGGATTAGTTCAATGAGTTTCGTGACTTTTCACATATGTGCATCAATGTCCCCTCTCCTTCGTTACATCAATACCGCTTAACCCGTTCTAGGTTTATTAGCAACGGCTGGATATTTTCCGGACACACCCTGTATGTCAGAAAATTTGGGAATAATTAAGACACTCCGTCCCTGTGTGTTTTTTTTAAAACAATATAAAGAGGGACGGGACAAAGAAATATTAAAAATATAGCAACAATTGACTTAGAAAAAATATAGCATACGCTTTTTTTTCGAAATTCATGATAAGAAGTCGAATTGAATGACATTGAATTGAAAAGTAAATAATTGGGTAATGTAATATATCATTAGAAATGCATTTATCAATAGAACAGATCCCAATTCAATGAACAATCACGTCCTCTTTGTGGGGTTAGACATGGAACGATCCAGAGTTTTTAGGGGAAAACAGTCTGTGCTAATTAGGTAATTTCATAAGTCTGTTTTCAAAGTCCAATCTCACCCAAAACAGTCAACAATCCCCTATAAATATCACAAAGGCTTAGTCAATTGTTATAAATCTCCTTCACTTTTATTCCTTATTATCAAAGTATTTTTCAACTCTCCAACGTATCTTTCTGGACGAGATATCTCGTTCTGCAAGATCTGACCAATTTTGCTAGTGACCAGATAAATCGTCATCAAGATATTGCCGAGTTTTTATGATGATGAGATCAAGATCTGGTCAATTTCTGTAATGCCGAGATACGTAGCCGAAACAACCATCAGAAGGGTTAACATAAAATTCAACGTCAAACGGAAAATGTTCCTTGGTACTCATATTACACCCCGCTACATCTCAGAAAATACACACGTCCCTATAAAGAACGTAAATTCTAAAATCCGGTCTAATATTTTTGTAGACTAAGAGATAGTGATGAGAAACCGACAGCAAACTTCATGGAATAACCAAAGACAAATAAAACCAATCCCTAAATCAATGAGGCGATAAATCCCCGTTCAACTTTTCTTAAGACTCGAGAATTTCGGACCTTTCATAAGTGCCTTTTAAATTCATATCTTATGTAAGCAGTTTACACAGAAGTTCGGTTTATTACTAAAGAAAATAGCCGTCCTCCAAATCGTAAAACTACAGAGTTCAATGCCTCTGTTTACCTTTCGCTCGGTTAACTATGCACTCGAATAAAGGAGGAGCCCCTTAATAATTTTAAAACAACTCAACTCCGCTCGAACGACTTTCATAAATCTGGATTTATGCAGAAATGAAGAGGGGAATAAAAGTTATCGGGTTGTGCAAGGTTATAATATTCTGTTTTGTACCCGGGTAAATTTATTCGCCGTTCTTCGCACCCACTTTAATATATTATAATCATTAAAACAGCTTTGGGATCTGCATGTAAAAGTTTGGGACTTTTACTGTTTAGTTTGGTGTGGTGGGAATGTGTTTATTAGCGGGACAGAAAAAGTTGAGGGAAATATAAGTGAAACATGTGGAGGTTGTGCTGGTTCAAACTCACTAGTATTAGATTTTAAAAGGCAGGAAAATTAGGTGGTTAATGGGTAGGTAGTTTACTACCTTCTTAACCCTCTGAGGGTTCACACTCATAATTCCACCTGCAGCCTTCTTTGCATGACTTCTAACCAGCTTTGACTTTCTTGACCAATAGACTCTCTCCAGAGTATTCAATTCTATATAAAGTTCACCTATAGAATCTGTGAGCTCGTGCAAGAGATTAATGAATTCAATTTTTATTGCGCGCGTGCAACTGTTACTAGTTGAACCCTGGTCAGATGACGAGGTCAACACCTGAGCGAGCGTCCCACTCTAAACTTCCATACCAAGCCAGCATGTAGGACTGGTCTGGTTGACGAGTGGTTAGCGCGCTGACCTTCGGTTCAATAGGAATGCTTGGTCTTTGAGGTTCGGAATCCATTTTAGCCTTCTGAACGTCAAAAGATTTCTGAGTAGTGTAGTATTGTTTTCACCCCACAACATACAAAACGAGTAACTACATGATCTAGTTAAAATAATCCCTGGAAAAATGTCTTTGGCAAATGTCAAAACTGATTATAAGTCATGCAGGGAAGACTACTTGTTGCAGATCGAATATATGCTCGTGAACTTCTCAGAGGGTTAAGCTGTAGGTCATTATCTAATTTACCTTCATGTCACAAAAATGACCTTAAGATGACAAGCCAGATTTGTGCTTTTAGATGTGCGTAATTTTTATGGCAAAGATAAGAAACATTTTCGAGTTTGATTTTCTGAAGTGATGAAATGGATGTAAAACATTTTGTTCTGTTAGTACTAAAGTTACAATAAAAATTTCAAGTTTCTGTAATATAATTTAGTCTAAGATTAGAAGGTTAAGAAAGTTTATATATATGCTATTTTTATCTTTATTACTTCTTACAATATCTGAAAATAATCCAGCATTTAATACTTTATAATAAATATGTTATTACAAACAGATTCAATTGTAAACCCATGAAATGTATTTTACATAGATTAATAGAACTAAAATAGCTCTATATATGAAATGTATTTCAATAGAAGAAAGTTTACTTCTTCATACTGACTATTTTCATACTTCATGGCAATTATGTCCTTCAGCCGAATAACAATTGCAAATTCTTACATCAAATTTATAACAATATTAAATAATATATTTTTAAGTACAAATGGATCATTATTTAAGTACAATTAACAAATTGTCGGTTTACAAGACGAAACACACTAAGTTAAGAATCTGTTTTAAGAAAAAGAAGGGGGAAAATTTGACTCACTAAGCTAAACACGCCAAGTGTGTTTCTCAAAAAGAAATCTAACCTCATGCAAAGATAAACTGTCTTTGTCAACTTCACTAGTCTTAAGTTCATCACATTTTGATCTGGCGAAACTAAAAAACTCACATTTTGTAAATTTTGACTTAGTGTGTTTCACTTGTAAGCCGATGAAATAAGGTTTGAGGTTCATATGCAATTATTATAATTAGTTTAGTACTGATGTGTTCTCTGTTAGGAATATGTTAGCTAAAGACTTCACACTTTCTTAAATCATTAAGTCATAAGAAGGAAACTATGAGTATTTAACGAAGATGTCAGTCAATTGACTGAGCTGAATTTTCAAATCTTTTTGAGAGAATCAGCTCATTCTGAGAGCCATATCATTGGCTTAGAGCCGAAACTCAATAACTGACCAAAAAAAAAAACAAATTTTATTGTACAGTCGTTTAAGGACTAACTAATAATTTTTAAATTTTTAGATCAAAAATTAATTGTATAAGCATCCTGATAGTGTTATATTTTTCAGACAACAATATGAGAAAGTATTTCTAATCATCATGAAAACAAGCATTTAGTGTCAAAAACGACTTCCAGAAAATGTCAGTTAATGAGTTCCTGCCAGTATATCTATGAACAGCGCTTATATTGATAAGATTGAGATTGAGTGTCCCACTAGTTACGAGAATGTGTTCTCCAACTGTTGTAATAACTATTTCTTTGTTTTACTTCCAAGAAATGAAGCTTTCGCAATGGTTACACAAAGGCCTAAGTAAGTAAAAGGGAAAGAGAAAAGCTTTCCATGGTAAGATCAAAATACTCTCCGCATGGTCGTAAAACAATGGAATTACCTCCATCTTTATGTGTACCCATTCATATTTTTTCTAGTGTTGTATGGATTACTTATCGTGTAATGCTCCAGATATAATCAGGAGACATTCTGAAACTACGCAATATTAGTATTGACTGCTAATATTAACTCTTCTGTTCTAATAATGAGAAAGTTCTGCAGTCAAAGAATAGGGTATCACAGAGGAAGTCTTTTCCATTTGGTAGTATTCCAATGCAATCATACTCAATGATTGTATTGGCAATGAATGCATATCCATAATGCCATCCATTAATGCATTTCTACCCTAATGGTAAATATACAGGGTGTTTCAAAACTCCGTGTATGAATCTTAAGGGAAGTTAAAAACAAAACCGTATTTACTAAGAGATTTATGTCTTTAAGCATCATCTGGATGTGCGAGTATGTACTAAAATGTAGAAATACAAGACAGAAGTATGTGAATAATATTTTGCGACCCCTAATTCTACGGTTTGACGGTACTTGTACACTTCAAGACCCACCTCCTCCCAACTCACCCAGAGGTTTGGAGCTTTTTAAGGGACGAGGGGAAAGGCGGTACTTGTATACGGCGGTGAGTGGGCTCTCAAAATTACTACCCACAGTAATGCAGGCCAAACAACGTTGACGCACGGATGAACGTACAAACTGACCAACTGCCACGCTGTTGAACAGCTCCCTCTGGTGCTTGCGGATATACATTAATTTGTGATTACGGTTTAATTTTATATTTCTCCTGCCATTAAAATTTGAAAGAGACGTTATGAAACATCCTATTTATAAAATGAGCAAAAATTACAAATTTGTTCATTGTGATAACGTCTAATAAAAGCAAGAGAGAACACAATTATTAATTTAGCAGATGGTCTTGATCTGACAGGCACATGCATAAACTTACAGTAAAAACTCATCAACTCACAAGAAACAAATTTTACATTTCAACTGTTAATAAATAAAAGTTATAAGCATTTTGATGACATAAAATATCTTGAACAGGTAACAAAATGACAATTTATTTCTCCTCATCATAAAATAAGCATTAAATATCTCCGTGAAAATGTCAGTTAACCCTCTTAATGGTTTACCTTTGCGTCGAAAAGTGCTCTGTAGAGGCCAGTCTGGTATAAAAACATGTTCCAAACTGTCACCAGTTCTGGGCACGGGACAATTTGTTTCTCTACTTGGATCGTCATTCCCCTTAGAGTAATATGTAGTTTTGTTTCAACGAGGTACCTCGTTATTAGCAAAACTAGCCAGATCCAGATGGAGGAGATATTCTGAACAATTTTGAAGATCTGAACAATTTTGCTAATGAGTCGATAGTTCCAACTTGATGAAGTTCGTAAACAAGATCAAGATCTGGTCAGTTTTGCTAATGACTTGGTTCCTCATCTAGACAAACACCAGGAGGGTTAATCAGTTTCAGCTCTAAGTTGACGAATTATATCAGTTTGTAAAGAAATCAGGAAAGGGGTGGAAGGTATCATAATATCCTACTAGTTTCCGTTTAGTAAACAGGCTGCAAAATGGTAAGTCCACATCATGACATAAATAAAATATTTGACAGATTGGTTGGTTAAGGTTTTATGACTCAAGCATGTCCAGTAATAGACAAGCTGTGCCAAAAGCAAGGCGAAATGAAAATCTAATCATAAATAACAATTTCAAAATATGTGGCCAAACCCACAATAATAAAGATATTAAAAACAATTCGAAGCATAACATGTTTAAAAAATTAATCAAATAATGGGTAAGGGTAAGATTAAAGTGTGCCGTCATTAATGTAAAATACGAATATAATGAATTGATTATTTAAAACATGTTCACCAGCAACATGGTATACATAAAAGGTAAGATTAATAAATAGTGAATGATACAAAATGTCAAATAAGATTTGAAAGGCCAATAATATTTGAAAATGAGAAGAGATTTGACTGAATTTTCTCCAATCAAATCTTGTAATATTAAAATATATCTATTAAAATATTTACGACCGTGATGGTTAAAAGTTTACAGTCAATTAAAATACGATGAATCGTAATCGGAACTACACATTTGTAGTTTCGATTCTCTCACTAACTCTCTCACCTAACAAAAGATGCCTGGAGTGAAACGCGTGTGTCCAATACGTAGGGAAGTTAGCACTTCAAGGTTTCGACGAGATATCTTGTCCAAGGTCTGGCCAATTTCGCAAATGACGAGATATCTCGTCAAGACAAAATTTCTCTATTACTCCAAGGGGTAATGAACATTCAAGTAGGAAAAAACAAATTGCTCCTTGCCTAGAACTGGTGACAGTTTGTAACAGGATTTTAGCTGAGGCTGGCCACTACAGGGTGATCAACCATCAGGAGGCTTGAAAGCACATCAGAATGTCGGGTACGTAAGGATGGCCATAATGAAAGTGGTGGATGAATGCCATGATCTGACAGGTGAAGGTTCTCAAAGGCAAAAGATATTCGTATCTCTATCCTGATGTAAGTAATTTTCGATAGAATCCAACAGTGGTTTTCTTCCTAGAGATTGCCCGCTCGAAACCACCGCTGCATCCCCACACTACACTAGTACACTGATAATATTGGTTGTTGTTGTCGTGTCCATTTCTAAGTCAGATGTCGCCGTGTGCATTTTGGATAACTTTAGCAATGTCATTTATTTTCTCGCTGTAAAGCTGTTCTTCAGGATGATATTCGTGTGGCTTGAAGAGTAGCTACTATTGCAGGGCAGGTGAATATATGATAAGGTGTGAGTTCAAAGCCCAGTCAGTTGCAACATGTCTATACGTTCTGGTTCCATCAGTTAATTTCCAATGCCTTTAAAGTTTCCTGTTATCAATCTGGATATTGTGATGATGGCTTTTCCATCGGTATTAATTTCACAAATTTGTTGTTTTATTTCAATATTTGTGACGAGTTTGAATTTTACCAAAGCATTATTACTAGTAAGTTATTGTGATTTGATCAGCATTTAATTCTCTGGCTTCCTTTGCCAATTGAACTGCAGTTTCATTTCCTACGATGTCCACATATGCAAGAATCCACTTTTCTCCGAGCACAGGAATTGGTACAGAAGTGAAAGGACATCTTGGGGATATTTTGAGATGCAATTTGCTACTGCTTTTAGGGCAGATTTGGACTCACTAAAAATAATAATTCCCTCGGTTTCCTGTGTTGATGAGAGAATTGGTAATGATCTCTATAAGCTAAATGAAAAGTTATGAACAATAAGTGCAGTAACTGGGAGGTTTACTTGCAACTCCCCCCCCCCACAATAATTTCCCCAAGTGAGTTCCCCTGTTCGCCACGTTCTTTATTTATTCCATTTAAAAAAGGGTATCGATATTGAAAAGTTAGAGAAAATCGCCCCTGATAAATAAATGTCTCTTCTCTAGTTTTATAAACGTGAAAAATTCACACTTTGGGGAGGCATTTTTTCCGCTTCTTTTCCGAAGCTCAAGTTAGACAGGAATGGCAGAAAAATGGCCTATAGCAGTAGTTCTAATTCTTTCAAAATAGGGAGAAAGGGAACGCTGCCACCCCCTTAATATTTACGACTCGCAAGGGGCTACTTTAGACCCCCTATTTTTTTTATCTCGAAACCATTTCTCTTGTACCTTGTCCTGGGTGTAGGTTCTCCAATACCCAGGCCCCAAAATATCTTTTCTTTTCTTAGCACCGGCGTCCCGTTTTTTTTTTCTGTTCGGTCCTTTCCCACCACTTTCATTTTCTGCGAAAAAGAACGGATGAGCATTCCCTGCCTTTTGTTTTTGTTGCGTTTAGTTGTTCCCTCCCTTCTCCTCGTGTCCTTTCGATTTCGCGACCAAAGCCGAATTTTATGAGACTCTATTTCTCCTCATTTTCGATCAACAGTCACCAGTTGGCGCTTCCTTCTCAATTCTTTTTCGGGTTTTTGTTTTCGTCGTCTGCTTTCGAACATTTTTTCTTCCTCTCCATCCTCTGGTGCTATTCTTTCTCCTTTGTCTGGTGCTTTTCGTCTTTTTGTTCTTTGCTTCCCTTTTGGTTGAAATGTTCTTTTCTGCCCCAAGGAATTGGAGAGGTCTTGTGAAAAGTTAGCCGATGGTTGAACCAGTAAAATTTTGTACTGAGTGAGAGGGTTCCTTTGTTAATGCGGGCCATTGTTCTTCAGGGGGCAGGCTTTGATGAAAGGGAGACGAAGTCCATAGAGGTTTCACTCAAAAGATGGAGGATCAAATGCATTTTCAGGAATAACATTCGGTAAAATTACCAGTACCCGGATCTCTAATTCTGGTTGGACTTTGGCTTCTTGTTATTTCTGCTGAATTATGTTACACCGTATAGGGGAGAAGTTAAATTCCAATTTTCTTTTATACCAACGCGTTTTCTGAATACACTTTACACACTGCTCAGTTATTAGGGGATGGATAGAATATTCTATTCTGTCCAAGGAATTGGAGAGGACTTGCGAAAAGCAAGCGAATGGTTGAACTGGAGGTAATATAAAAGTAGAGTAAGCAATGGTAACCTTTTTATGTGCCCACAATCATGCGACCAAAACTAGTAGCAAAGTGATCCTTAGACTACTTTCGTCTGCCGGATGAAAACGAACATTCATCATCTCATTGGTCCACAGGAACGGCAGAAGTATTGATTAATCATCCATTGATTAATCATCTGATTGGTCCGCGTGACTTATTTGTAGAGTTTGGCGATTTCCCCACTTTTGTCCCAGCTATAGAAATACACATTCACACACCTACCCTGTCTTTAGATGTTATATCGCCAAATGAGGCGATAAGACGCCTAATTGACCAACCACGTCTTTTTTCTCAGAGCAGTCAAGCGTCTATTAGTCGAAAGGTTGGTCACTGTTTGAAGCTCCTCCATACTGCAATACTCGGTCTATTTATATTTCACGTCTATGGTTGAACCAGTAAAATTTTGTACTGGGAGATAGAGAGTTCCTTTGTTAATGCGGGCCATTATTCTTGATGGGGGTTGGCTTTGATGAAAAGGAGACGAAATCTATAGAGGTTTCACTCAAAAGATGGAGGATGAAATGCATTTTCAGGAATAACATTCGGTAAAAATACCAGTACCCGGGTCTTTAATTCTTGTTGGACTTCGGCTTCTTGTTATTTCTGTTGAATTTTGTTATACCGTATAGGGGAGAAGTTAAATCCCAATGTTCATTTTATACCAATGTGTTTTCTGAATACACTTATACACACTGCTCAAAGCGATTTAGGGATGTAGTAGTTTTTGCTGTTAAGCGGCAAATCAAAAACTGCAAAGTAGCAGCTGAAAACCTTACTGTTAGTTAACCCTCCTGGTGGTTATCTCGACGAGGTGACGTTCGTTATTAGAAAACTGACGAGATATTGACGGAGGAAATTTCTCGTCCGTAGAAAGAAAATGAAAAGATTGACCAGATCTTGATCTAGTCATCATAAAAAATTTGCAATATCCTGATGACTAGACATCTCGTCATCAGGATATTGCAAAATTGGTCAGATGTTTAATGAAGATATATCTCGTCATTTTCAAAATTGGTCTGATGTTTGACGAGATATCTCATCTATACCACCAGGAGGGTTCTCGCCAGAGTGTATGCAACCTCTACATACCGGAGGTGCACATATGCGAATTCTTGATTTTGCTTCTTTTAACCCAAATCAGGGGAAATTATTTATATATTATTTACTATAACCACGAATTCAAACATTTTCACAAATAGGAATATGTAGTTTCAACCAAGAATTTATCCCTATTTGGGATAAGAAGCTAGAGGAAAATAATAATAGACATAAATTCAACTATCTACCTTAGTTTCCTCACATCAACATATTGCGTTTATGCTACAATGACAAGATTTTTATTGTGCATTTCCCAAACAGACCACGTACTTCGGAAGAAAAAGTATATTGATGGTGTACTGGAATCTCATAATCCTTGCAGGGACAACCATGGCATAGTAAGTTTACCCACTGTTCTAGCAACCTGAGAGTTATAGGCGTCGCCTCAACGATTCCTCTAACTTACTACGAGCATGTCTCTCTTCTGTATCAGTAAAATTTTTCTAGTGAACGTATGTCTATTTACTTGATAACACAGCTTGACTAAATTTGGTCCTGATGCAATAAGAACCATCCTCCAATGTTGTCTGTGTTCAAAGATCGAACAGAAATCCTTTTCAGTAGATACCTACTGTACCAAGAACTACAATTGGTGTTATGGCTTATGCATTTATCATAGTATCAGTAATTAAGGTTGATTCTAGCAAGAAGAAAGGAAGAGAAAATGTGGATCTTACTTCCCTCGCAAATATGGCATACGAAAATAAACTTCCTTATATATGTGCTTAATCTTCACGTAACTTCACTTAGTGGGCTTGCCCAATGCAATAGCAACCTCTGAGTTGTAGGCGGCGCTGGTTTGATTACTGTAACTTACCTAGATGTATTCTCACTCTAATAATGTGTAAATATTTTCCTTGTGTGTATATCCTTTACTTTGACATTGTCTGTCTTGTATTTGGCGCAGCATGGTCAAATATGGCACTTGCGGCATAAAACGCAACTAATCATGTATGTGTATGTCCATAACTTGACATGATCTGTCCTGCATTTTGGCGACAAGTATGGATCTGCGCCATTAAACCCAATCAACCTTGTGTGTGTACGGCCTTTATTTGATGGAGCTCATGGAATACCGGTTGGAAGAGTAACGGATTAACAACCGGAGGGTTGCGAGTTCGAAATACGGTCTAAGAAAAGACCGACGTGTACCTAGGCACGTTAAATCTGTCGTGACCCCCAAATTCCTCACTTTGGCATGGTGTGGAAGCTTGGGTTCAGGTATTGGCATCTGACCGTGGTTCAAAATTACGAGGAGTTGTCGTAGGATCTTTCCATTCGGGATTGATCCCGGATTGTCGCCAATATCCAGTTGTGTTGCTCCAGCGCAACGCAAAATTTAACTACCTACCTTAATCGTATTTACATCCAAACTCTCGAAGACGTTCCAGGTTCTTAGCCAAACTCAAATAACATAACAAGTTTCAAGCAACTCCCGTAAAGTCAGCGCAAACGAAAAAAAAAGAACGAAACTTTATATGGCTTTCGAAACAAATCTTGTAAAAAAGATCAGAAAAAAATAAAACGCCCGTCTTAAAACAAACCATCTCTGTGAAACTAAAATAAGGAGTCCTCTGTGCATAATTTTTTCCGTAATACCAGTAACGTCAAAAGAGCCTTAAAATCCAAAAAAAGTTCCATCATTTGCAATTGGCAGCGTTAGGAATCGTGACCGAGAGGCCTATTTCTATTGGCTGGAACCCCATGCGAGAGCAAACATTCAAGAAGTGTACTTTATAGGGTCATTATACCGATTTTTTTTCGAAGTTAAGGTTCGTTATCTATTTTGATGCGGTCTGCCCAACTTGAGGATTGCATTGGTGCTTCAAACTGTGGACTGAAATCGAAAATCCTCTGTGCAGACTTTAATGCGAAGAAACATCGGCAATTTAGAGTTAGAGGGTGAAGGCTTGTTAAAATGTAGCTAGAAACAATATGAGGTTATACATTTGCGTGAACAGAAGTGCGATATTTAGTTTTTCGTACTAAAAGAACGAAGTTTACAGCCGCTGTAGTTCCGTGGTTAGAGCACTGGTCTTGAGTTCAGGGTCATGAGTTCAAACCCACTAGATTGTTGTGTTTTGTTTTAGAGGAATATTTAATTTCTTATAAAAGTAACGAGTCTTGTTTAAGGAGTGCCCTTAAATTTTTTTTCGATACTTTTATGAATTTATTTTGTTTTTACTAAATTGTTTTTACTGAAACAACAGATATGTTATTTTGCAAACGAAGGAACTATGGCTCAGAGGTCAGATCATTGATCTCGTAAAAGAGTAGTCGTGAGTTTGAATCTCACTTGTGGCTACCTTTTCAGATGGACTTTAAAGAGAAACAGCTCACCTTATACATAGAAGAAAAGTTTTAATAAAAAAATGTGAAAAATTTGGCGTAGTTTTCATAAGTTTACATTTTAAAAGTTTGATATTTAAATTTTCCTACTTTAAAAAAATGAATTTCGCAGCCGCTATAGCTCAGTCGTTAGAGCATTGGTCTCGTAAACCAGGGGTCGTGAGTAAAATTTCTCACTAGTAGCTGCCTTTTTCGATTCACTTTTAAAAGAAACAACTCATCTTAAAAGTAGTAGAAAAACGTTAATAGAGTTGTGCGATTTAATTGCGCATTTTCCATACGATTGCACACATTTTAAAAGTTACTTAATTAACTTACCTAACTTAAAATAACGAATTTCTGTTTCCTATAGCTCAGTGGTTAGAGCATTGGTCTTGTAAGCCAGGAGTCGTTAGTTCTAGTCTCACTAGAGGCTAGGTCGTTTCGTCTCATTACGAAGTAATATGTATTAATAAAAAGAAAGAAGGAAGGAGTCGTGTTTTAGGAGTACACTTAATTTATTTTTAATACTTAGATTTAATAAAGAATTAAAAGTTTCATTTGCGTTCTTACTAAATTCCACACAAAGCCACTATGGTTCATTGGTTAGAGCGTAAACTAGGAGGGGTCGTGAGTTAAATTTCTCAGTAGTAGCTGCCTTTTCAGACTATCCTTTAAGAGCAACAACTCATTTGAAAAGTAGAAAGACGTTAATAGAGTTATGCGACGGAATTGCGCATTTGCTACAAGTTTGCATTCTAAGAAGTTCCTTACTAAAACAATGAATTTCTCAGCCACTATAGCTCAGTGGTTTGAGCACTGGTCTGGTAAAAAAGTATCGTGAGTTTAAATTTCACTCGTGCCTAGATCTTTTCGGGGATCTCTTCCAGGGGTCTTGAGTTTGAATCTCACTAGTGGCAGACTTTTTAGACTGTTCTGTAAGAGTTGTTACTCATCTTAAACGTAGAAGAAAAACATTAAAGAAAGAAGTAGTGTAACGGATTTCCTTATTTTTCATGTTTGTAATATAGAAGTTCGATATTAAGTTTTTCGTACTAAAACAACGAACCTCGGCGCCGCTGTAACTTAGTGATTAGAGCACTGGTCTAATAAACCCTGGGTCGTGAGTTCAAGCCTCGCTAATTGTTTGTGTTTTGTTTTAGAGGAATATTTAATTTCTTATTATGAAAGCAACGAGTCTTGTCTAAGGAATGCCCTTAAATTTTTTTCGATACTTTTATGAATTTATTTTGTTTTTACTAAATTGTTTTTACTGAAACAACAGATATGTTATTTTGCAAACGGAGGAACTATGGCTCAGAGGTCAGATCATTGATCTCGTAAAAGAGTAGTGAGTTCGAATCTCCCTTGTGGCTACCTTTTCAGATGGACTTTAAAGTGAAACAGCTCACCTTATATACAGAAGAAAATTTTTAATAAAATAGTGTGAACAATTTGGCGTAGTTTTCATAAGTTTGCATATTAAAAGTTTGATGTTTAAATTTTCCTACATAAAAAATGAATTTCGCAGCCGCTATAGCTCAATCGTTAGAGCATTGGTCACGTAAACCAGGGGTCAAATCTCACTAGTGGCTATTTATTTGTGTTTTGGTTAAGAGGAATATTTAATTTCTTATTAAACCCTTAAGCATAACAGAAAATTTGTAATGAAATAATGTAAGCGATTTAGAGTATTTTCCCCACGTTTGAATTCTAGAATTTCCTTATTTAATTTTGTCTTACTTAAAACAATGTACGTTTAAGAGAAACAACTCATCTTAAACGTAGAACAAAAACTTTAATGAAGTAGTACGATCGATTTATCGTATTTGTCATAATTTTGCAATCTAGATGTTCGATATTTTACTTTTGCTACTTAAAACAATGCCACGACAAATTTAACGTGCACAATCCCCTCATGTACACGATCGTCTTTTGTTGGATTCAAACTCGCAACCCTCCGGTTGCTAATTCGTTACCGTTTCAACCGGACTACCGTGGTAATAATATATATATATATATATTATTATAAAAGTAAAAGGTCTGTTTACTACACTCAAAAACAATGTTTTTCGATTCCTTTGTTTTTTGGAAGTAAAAGTTTTTACATTGTCTTTTTAATATAATGTATATTACGACACTGTGGCTCCGTGGTTAGAGTATTTAACTCGTAAACCAGGGGGTCGTTTTTTCGAATCTCACTAGTTTTTATCTTTTCAGAACCTCTTTCAAAATTATCATACATCTTAGCTTAGGAATTACAACTAAAATGATGTGCCAGCGATTTGCCATACATTTCCTATATATCCTTTCCCATACATTTGATATATAAATGTTCGAGTGTTTACTTTTTCCTACTTTAAATAGTGGTATTTCGAGCAGCTATTGCTCAGTGGTTAAAGGACTGCTTTTTAAACCAGGGTTCGTGAGTTTTATTCTTACTATTGAATATCTCTTTGAGTCTTAATTTGAAGGAATATTTAATTTTTATGATAAAAGTAAGAAGCCTGATTTTAGGACTATTCGTGAATTTTTTTAATACCTTTATTTATTCGACAATTGAGTTTCCTTTATCTTTTTGCTAAATTGTATGCCACGACACTATGACTAAGTTTTTAGGGCATTGGTCGCCGTAAACCAGCATTGGTCGTGTAAACCAGTGGTCTTGAGTTCGAATTTTACTAGTAGCTAACGCTTTGCGTCTAATTTTAAATATTTATTTAGTTTTATAGAAATAAAAAGCCTTATTTTTGGACTGTCCTCGAACAATTTTCTTCTATGCCTTTGTTCGTTGGATAACTAAAACTTTCTTTGTCTTTTTACTATACTTTCTTTCACAGCATTATGGCTTAGTGGTTAGATTTTTGACCTCGTAAACCAGGGGTTGGGAGTTCGGATATCACTCTTTTGTTAGCTTTTCAGATCCTCTTGAGAGAAACAATAATTTTAGCTTAGGAAAAAAAACTAAAATGGCAATATGTAAAATTAGTTACTTGATACCTCAATTGTGACTGCTCAGCTAACATCTGTAGGTTCCTGCTTGCATATATTCTCTTTGTCCATTAAAGTGGTTCAAAATTACGTGATGTTTTCTTCGGATATCTCTCTTCGGGTTTGATGCCAGACCATCGTCAATAGCCCGTTGTGTTGCTCCAGTGCGGAGTTAATTAAATACCTACCTTTGTCCATTAAAGAAAATAAAAGCGTGCTAGAAGTTAATAAATTTTTATTTAAACATTACTATCCTATAAAAAAAATTTTAGACTACTTTCGCACCGTCATTTCTGCGGAACGTCTAAACATTTATTTTTTTAATATCTTGGTGGAGATGTCGAATCCGGGGCACTAGCGATTTATCGCCAAACATGGTAACCTTGGTGTTTTGATTCAGCTTTATGGCAACCCTATGCAAAAGGTTTTTCGCGTAGGAAAGTCCACGGTTTTTTTTAATGAACATACTGGCTTTGGACGCCATCTTGATTTGGCGACAAAAATTGCTTGGCGACAAACATGCCCCGGATTCTACATCTTTACCAATATCTTTTATATTTCCACAAGGCAAAAGACTTTTTATAAAGACAAATGTATTGATATAATGTAATTTTAATGGCATTATGAAGAGTATTCGTTATGCAAATTTGTTACTTTCTGACCCATCGACCTTAAAATGAAATAGACGGAGCACGTGCCCGCAGCTTCATGTTATTTCTTCTCCAGTTGCTCGGTTTGAGAAACTGTCTCGTGGTTGTGGGTAAAAGCATGAATCCTAAATTATTGATTGGTTAAAGCGATTAACCACCGTGATCAAAATCACTAGTTTGCGATTCGGCTGCCAATCGGCTAAGGCGATTCGTAAGTCTTCGTGATTTACTCTTCAGAAATCTTACAACAGCGACTCCGCCCATATGGTCCGTCTATTTCATTAGAAGGTCGATGTTCTAACATCACTATCGACATTTATGTTAAGAAAAAATTGTACTTTCTTGCATTGAACTCGCGCTTTTCCTGTTTTTATGTTGAAGTTGGTTGGTATTGGAGTTTTATGGCTCGAGGGGCATCTTTGGCCATGCTGCGCCAGACACAAGCCATACAATATAGACACACACAATGAAAGTTTTACTGAAACAAAAGATAGAATACACCAAGGAAGGAATGCACCTGGTAGGAATCGAACCTACAACTCAAAGGTTGCTAGCGCAGTGGGCATACCCACTAAACCGCGACGGCTCCTTTTTTATGTTGAAGAAATTTAAAGAATCAAGTAGATTGAATCTGAAAGTAAAATTAAATTTTACTTATGATTTGGGGCCATCTTATATAATACATATAAATTTAATTATTTAACTAAAGGCATGAAAACAATAACAAAATCGTTTGCAAAATATATAGCGAACTTGTACTTTTAAATGAATAATTATGGTCTTACGAAACACAAATAAGAATTTTTTGCTTTTCAGTGAATATAGTTTGGGTAAAATATATTCCTCGTATTTTACTCATTACATACTTCTCCATTAATGGATCTAACTTGGGAACTCAGCTCGTGAATTTAAATATTCTAGAAGTTTAATTTCTGCTATTATTTTATCTTTCGCTATCTTGATTTAATATTTATTATAAGCGAGAAGTTCGTCTGAGAGCATTTAAATATTTAATTTAATTTTGTCCATAATAGAGGATAAAATGTGATCTACATCGTCTCGCAAGTCTTACCTTTTATGTAATAGGATTAGTAATGTAATAAAGCTATGCAGAAAATGTACAAAGTAA
Source organism: Meta bourneti (assembly GCA_933210815.1). Lineage (NCBI taxonomy): Eukaryota > Metazoa > Arthropoda > Arachnida > Araneae > Tetragnathidae > Meta > Meta bourneti. Next base: position 67,453,161 of record OW119930.1, on the reverse strand, counting down.
TAGAGAAAAGGAGTCCGTCATGTAACCTAGTACAGGGATCCATTATCTAGCCTAGTATAGGGGCCTGGACTGGAGATTTGAATGGCCTCCTATTCTATGATTCAGGCCTGCCTCTAAAGGAAATAGTTTTAAATTTTAATTATTCCTTCATGTGCTCTCTATACATTTCCGTCTATTCCTTCATGTGTTCTCTATTTAATTTTAATTATTCCTTCATGTGCATCTAAAGGAAATAGTTTTAAATTTTAATTATTCCATCATATGCTCTCTATTCGAAGCAGACCAGAGCAACAGCCATCTCGTTTTCCGACTAACACCTGTTCTTTGTGCGCAAACGAAAAAAAAGCGAAAAGAAATTTTCGAGTAAGAAAATTCTGACCATAACTTCGTCGAATTTCCATAAATTATGGAGTCTGACCTTTGAACGTCCGCAGCTGACGGTACAAATGTCCCGCTGTTTGAACAAGCATCCTCAGTGATATAGTGGGAAGTGATCGAAATAATTAAGAAACTGTGACTGGCAACTTGTGTAAGAAAACGCGCGGGAAACCCGTTCGTTTTCCCCCCTCGAATGAATCGTGACTCGTTCGAATTGGAATCGCAAGATATCAGTTGTACTTTCCGTTTGAGATATGAGGTATTTTGAGTTCGTTTGTGTAAATTGTCGACGAAGAAATGTTTCTGTTGTAAAAAAAAATCGTTTGCGCGAGATAGGGAATGTTTTGTTTCGGTTCTCTTCGAATGAGAGAGTAGAAAAATGTTAATGTAAGAGACGATGTCGGAAATAAATCGTTCCAGTGCGAAAGACTTGCTTTGTGTGAAATAGCTTTTAATTGAGCTTTATGAATACTTATCCAGCGTTGTTTTTAAAAATACTCGACGAACATAATTTCAAAAACTCTTTTAATAACTGTAGAGAAGTAGTTCTAACCTGTGGGTCAAAACTCGCGATATGAGTAGAAGTGCTTCCGCATTCAGACCATAGTGATTTGAAATTTTATTTTGTTTAACTCAACTACAAATAAGAAACAAAAAAGTACAATGGCGTAGATTTCGGAACTATAAACGGTTTCTTAATTTGTAGTGATTTGCGGAGAGCAATTTTTCATTCGTTTGACCTTCAACGGACATACTTTTCCTTTATCATCATTGGAGGCATGGTTTTTAATTATTGACATTTGAAAACATATATAAAATATTACAAAGCTATATATAAATGTATCATATATTTGTAAATTTCAATAATTATGAACCATGTCTCCAAATGTACATTACCCACTGTGTGTGAGAGGGGTTAGAAACCCGTACGGGTCAGAACATTAGACAGGAATATTAAAGGCACTCCTCGCTTAACGACCTACCTAGTTAACGACCGCTCGGACTTGCGACCATTTTTCTGGCCGGGGATGCACTTTTAAGTTTAAGAACATTTTCTCGCACACACCGGTAAAACCGGGATTGGTGACAGCGCCGGCCCCAAATGCTATGTAATCAAATTGAGGATTTCATAAGTAACCAAGTCCGGCAGATTTGTTGGTCCGGCTACCGACACCGGCAAATGCATATCGGATATTGGAATATTCTCAATACGTGTTCTGTTGGTGGTCTGCGCGCCTCGCCTCTGAATCTGTCATTTCCTATTCTTATTACTCTGCAGTATCATAGTTTTGAATAGTCCCTAAAAGAAATTACTAATTATCGTTTAAAAAAGTTATCAGATTGGAGTTTCCCTTGGACCTTTTCGTATTCGGAATAAATAAAAACGTTTAAACTCCATTCTTATCAACCGATTCGCTTTACGCTTAGGAATGAATTGTCATCGCTAAGCGAAGAGTGCCTGTATTGTTTCATAAGTTCTGTTTTATGTAACGTTATTTCACTATTATACTTCATAAGCATTATTTTTAATAGTCTTTCTATATTAATTTATATTTGAGGATGCAAATAAACTCGGAGGTATGTGTGATTTGTATCAAAAGTAAACAATATATTATAACATTTAATGATAAAAAAGATAATAAGTTCGCTATAATTCCATTCATTCGATGCTTTACAAATCGTCTAATCCAATAATAACGACCTGTTATTTAATATTTCCTTATATCTAAACATTTAGACAGACAAACAATATAAAATCCTTAAAAGCACGTAACATAAACATTCAAATTTGATTCAACATCAACGTGATCATTAATTTTCATTCAAACGCAGAAAGAAATATCACTTTATCATCGTTTAGAGGAAAATCCCTTTCGGAAGACAAGACAGCTTTCCAGCAGACGTCAAAAGAAGATTTCTGCTGAAAAATACTTTATTCTACATACTGCCTGCTTCTCGGATGGAAACATCCCATTGATTCCTAGACTGCGTTTAAATTTCCAGAGACGGGTAGGATCCTGTTTACACTAAATGTAAATAATGATGCTAAGGAAACATTGTTTTAAATCTGTTATTAAATAATGGAATGCACCTCCCGTCTCGTTTTTTTATCAAAACAAAATGATAACGCCAAAGTGCGTTCCGGATTGAAATATTATGGAAATAGCGAAGTGGATTGATTATTAGATTTGTTTGTGAAGCAAATGGGTGACCAAATTTATCTGTTGGGAGAGCTTCCAAGTGATCAAAAGAGATTTCTTCTAACTGAAAATTTGTTTGAAGAGTGGAATCTGGAGAGAAATCTGAAATACCAGATTTTAGCTCAACACTCTGAGCGTCGCGGAATTTCCAAGTAGGGAAGGATATTGCTTTCACCCCACAATACATGCAATGACAAAATTACCGCATCTATTGATTGAAAGAATCCTAAAAAAGATTCTATTGGTCAAAAAGATCAAAATTGGTTGGAAATCATGCAGGGAAGGCTGCATGTTGCGGAACGGATATATGCGTGTGTACCCCTAAAAGGGTTAAGGTTTTGTCGGGTTTTTTTAGTCATAGGATTCTTTCACATGGCGACAGGTGATAGCTGAATCGAAACCCACAGTCTTCATATCGTACGTTAAAATAACATTAAAAAGAATTGCAATTGAATAAATTAGACTACTTGGGGAGGGGCAAAACTTTAAAAAAAATTTGTTGCCGAAGATCTTTGAATAAATTTAGGGTACTTTGGGGTTGCTGGATTAAAATAGAAGGTAGGTAGTGGAATGTACGTCGCGCTAGAGCAACACAACTAGCTATTGATGACGGTCTGAGATCAATGGATTAAAATAGAACTTAATATTTTCAAATTTGCCTAGTTTAGAGACTCATATCTGGAATCAGTTTCACAAACATGTCCTAAAATCATTCAAATATCTTCGACAATAAAACACGTGTAGTCCAAATTATGTCATTTAATACTGTACCAAAATTTAAAAATTTGGAAATAAAATCCCATCAGTTATGCTAATAAATCAAAAGCATTATAATAAAAGTGTTGCGCTGTGATGTGTGCATATGTAATCTCATATTTTCTTCCTAGAGACGAGATAGACATGCGCATGTTGGTTGCTTGTGCGGCATCTCGATCCAATGTATAGTTTGCAGGAATGTTATATTTAGCATGCGGATGATATTGTAAAATGCCAAGGGCATGCTCATAGCGACAATTGGCGTTGATCAAATTGCAGTGACCAACGGCATTGCTAAAACTGTAACGACCACTGGCGTTGCTCAAATTGTAGTGACCACTAGCGTTGCTGAAGTTGCAGTGACCAAGGCTTTGCTCAAGTTGTAGCCTCCACTGGGTTTGCTCAAATTGTAACAACCACTGGCGTTGCTAAAATTGCAGTGACCAACGGCATTGCTCAAATTGTAGCCTCCGCTGAGTTTGATCAAATTGTAGCGTCAACGACAGGGTTAGAAATAAAGCGCGAGCTATTCGAATAAATTCGGTATTTAACACCTCTATTCAAAAACCACCACAAAGCAGATATTTGGCTTCTTTGTGAAGCACCGTAAAACTTCCACCACCACTTTAAAAATAAAAATATTTCCATCTGTGTCGCGCCTTCCTCTTTCGATTCAATTTCTTACAACAATATACGAAAGGGATGCATCGTGTGCTGCACTTGAGCTACCTTATTACTTTAATATCCCATATTTCCATGGATATTATACAGCGACAAGTAAAAAAGGGTGAAAGAAGGGTGCAGACGAAAAAAAGGTTTCCAAGTTGTATATATGTAAATGTTAGTGTTTTCATTACGTAACGCTTGCGTATATAGGCTGGGGGTGGAAAATTTAGAATGGATACATATATCCGATTGATAAAAAAGGGGTGGGCCCCCACAGTAAGGGGAGCGAAGTATAAATACTCCCCCGGTTTTAAAGTTCAAAAAGAAAATAATCTAAACAATATGGTGGGGTGGGGAAAAAGGGTTTTGGAGGCGGTGGTGAATGTTTTAATTTTAAAGGTAAAGTTTCAAAGTGAAATAGGAAATATCCTGAAAAGATTTCCAGGCTTTGGAATATGTTTGCTATATAACAATGCCTATGGATTACGATTTTTATATTTGGAAAATTGTTGCCCCCAAGGAAACAGATGGTCTGAATGTTAGCTTATTTTGCAAAGTTTTAATTTAAAAAATTATTTGCTTGGCGGTTCATGCAATTTCTATTTCTAAGACAATGAGATATTAATTTTTTAAGTTTTTATTTTAAACTTTTTAAATATCGCACTACAATAGCAAGTACTATAGTAAAACTGATCCTTTTTAGTACAACACTACAGTCAAAACTGATGTTTTCTAACTTTTAATTCCCTGTGAACATTTTTAAACTTTCAAACCATACGCGAAAACGTTTAGGTTTTACCTGTGTAAAAGACAATCTGTTGCCTTTTCTTTTCATTCTATTCTCAAATGCAGGAAGTATATGGCTTGTTTAGTTCTGCCGATTTAATATTTACGGTGCATTATGGAATAATGCCTATCCAATGCTAACTGTGTCATAGAATATTATTAATGAACAGAACAAACAATATATATGCACCTAGATCCACCCTCTCTTGTGAAAAAGGTCTTGTCATGCCTCTTGCCCCACTAATATGAACTATTTTGTCTAAAATAACGTCAAGTAGTAATTTCAGTATAGTGTGGCTCTGACAAGGCAGTCGGCCTTGGATCAGTCGATTTTTAAATAAGTGTGAGACGTTGCTTTGAAGAAGATTGCAATATGTAAAAGCATGAATGGTGATAACTGTGGATGTTTTCCCCCACCAACTCATTATCAGTGCTATCGCTTACGGGCATCGAACTATAAACTTAGAACCAGAATATGCGCTAAAGATGCCAGCTGTAAAAGTGCTTTGTTTATGTTTCAACCGATAACCTTATTTAAAGAACAGACTCTTCGGAAACCACCTGAATCGATACCTTCTCGCTGGAGCCAGACGATACCTATTTTTTAAATATATTACAGGAAAAACTGTTACATCAACTCATTTTCTCAACATTAATTGGTTTCACTAAAATAACGCCAAAAGAAAGTTATAATACTCATTTTTACTATAACATGTTATCATTTCTCCTCGATTTCAGAAAAAACTCCATTCTGGTTCCCTAACTAAAGTATTATCAGACAGTAACTTTCATTGTCATTTTTACCTGAAAAGCATTATAATAATTTCTCATTTTCTGAAAAAAGCTCACCAAACCCTCATGCCTTACTGTATTAGCTATTTCAAGATAAATAATATCAATAGTTCTGATAGTTTAGTTGAAGGATATATTTTCTCTTTTATTGAAAACTCTAATTAGGCTCTCTCGTTCTGCTAAAATAGCTGCTATGACTAAATTAATTCATATGCTTGGTTGCTATAAAAATATATATCTATAATTCCTATAATATAAGCTTCAATTATCGCTTTTTAAATCCGAACCTCAAGGCATGGGAAACTATATCACAAAAATAAATTTTTCAGTAGAGCAGTTTAAAGTTTGTTTCTACATATCCCTCAATTGCTCAGTTATTTAAAAGAGGCAGATCTTTATGTATTGAGACTGAACATTGTGTTGCATACCATTTCAAAGAGCAAGAAACGTTGGACAAGATTATTGTAAAACGTTTGTTTAAAAACTTGGACATAGTGTCTATACCTCCCAGAGGTTTTGAAATAATAGTGTGAAAGAATGGGACAAAATTTCATGAGCCATAGAGATAACAAAGAAATAGCTTCAAACTGTATAAAACAATCGATTTGAATACAATGCTATTAAATCATAGTTCCCTTTCTGGGATAGACAAATTCTAGCACATAGAAATCTATTTCTCCATTCTATTTAAAAAACACCATGTTCTGAATAAGTAACTCGACTGTACATTATTTTTCAATCTAATTTTAACAACCATAAATAATATGATAATCAAACATTTTTACAGATCTAGTTGAGAATTAAATTCCTAAAACCTCAGATACATGAATCCTTCAGCCAAGTTACTTAAACGAGTAATACTCCACATCTTAACCGTTAGTTGAACTCAAACTGAAAAGCCCATTGTTACAACTTGTTTGTATCTACCAAACACAAGGGTCTGCAGAGTTCTAACAAACGAAGAAGACGAACAATCAAATAACAATGCAAAGAATAAATATAGCTATGCTAAACGGTTGATTGAAAATTCAATGCAATTAAAGTACATCTTTCTTTCTGTGATAAACAAATTTCTATTAGATAAAAATCTATTCCTCCATTCTATTTAAAAGGCGTTATGTTTTACCTAAACACAACTCGGTTGTACATTATTTTTTGGCTTCCGTATTTATAACAACCACAAATAATGAGGTAACCAAACATTTAAATAAAGATCAGGTTAAGAATTAAATTCCCAAGACCTCAGTTACATAAATCCTTCCAGGTTAACATCCACGAGCAACAAACACACTTCAACCATTTGTTAAGCCTCAAACTGAAAACCACATTGTTGCAACTTGTTTGTATCTACCAAACCCAAGTGTGTGCAGAGGTCTGTTAAAGAGAAGACCTACATGCAAAGAACAAATATAGCTGGACTCTGGAAGAGATGGCATCATTATGAGGTCTCCGAAACGGCGTCCTTTTTGTGTTTTTTCACTCTCCTGGAAGACAGTTATGCATTCTTCCTCTTTCATAAATATGGTCCCATATGAGTTTAACCTATCATAAAGCGTACGTTGCTCCTTGTGGAGGGGCACAGTAAAGATCGTTAACGAATACGGTTGTGAAAAAGTATGCATTTGTTCTTGGGACGTTACATTATGTCGCTGTTGGGATATTATGCAGATTAACATGTGGTGTGCCCTTGGGGAGCATAGAACAGTAAAGTAAATGCTTATTATTTCCCGGTGGATGTTCTTTTGTCTTCATTTCCGTGCTTTTAACACGGGTGGGGAAGTTGATAACGTTTAAAGTGTTGCTTAATGTAGTTTTGAGAGCGGTTTCATTTTGCGGAACAAGTTTGAAGTATTTTAGCTGGAAAAACCCATCGTCTGATAATTATGTAAAGCATGGTTCCTTAACCAAGATAGCAGTATCATACAGTGATACTGCTATCTTGATAGTGAGATATTGTCTTTTGATTAGACTTTTATATTAATTGTTTTATTGGATGTGTCTAATCTTTTAAACAAAAGTTGTAGCAAAAATTGTACTATAATTCCTGAATGTCCTCCTATAGGTAAGGTTAAATGAGTGCTTTTAAAGTGATGCTTAGTGTAGCTTGAAGAGCGGTTACGCTTTAAGGAACAAATTTGAAACGTTTTAACTGGAAAACTTGCTATCGTCTGATAATCATGCTAAGTAGTGGTCCTCAACCGAGGTTGGTTGTTTGGTTTGTTGGGTTTTTATAGTGCAGGGGCTATATTTGATCACACTGCGCTAAACAAGGTCCTCAACCGAGATCACAGCATCAAGCATCGAAAGATTGTCTCTTGATAAGACTTAAAAAATCGTTTCTTGAATTTATTTAATTTTGTAAATGAAAGTTATTACAAAAATTGTGCAGTGTTTCCTGAATGTTTTTCGACGGATCAGGTTAAATAAAAATATTAACTTTTTTTAATTCTCATTTACATTAGAAATGCATTTTAAATTTTAAGTCTCAATCATTAAAATGGTATTGATATTTTAAACTGGACCAGGGAATAGGTTACATCTGTGCCGAAATATACTTTTTACCTTCACTTCAAATTAGCCTAAGTTGATCAGTTGGATCCAAGGATCAAAATAGGTTGTCACAACGAATAAAAATACCTTTCAATAATAAAAACTTCAACTCGTCAAATCAATTTAATCTCAATTGTTCAATATAAATACAAATTAATAAATGTCTCATTGACGGTGATGGACAGATCCTCGGCAGTCGGAGATCAAGCCTATCCGGATGCTGCCGAGCGTCTAGTTTCCATCTCACATGCAAAAATCACTAGGAATGGGAAAACGAGAACCTTACACCCATCCCAAAATAAATAATTCTAATATCAGTACTTGTTTTGTAATGGGTATCTCATCAAAAAAGCAATGAATAATTTTTACAAAAGCAAGAATCTTTTCATGTGACTATTTTGATATATCACCCCAATCCATCTTTTCAAAAATTATTTCGACTCTTCAGACCACCTACCTTCAAAAATTAAATTGAGTGAAACAGATAAAACCCCAAACAATTTCCCACTGATACCATAAAATTATCTTCATACTACACCAACCACAATCCAATTCAATCAAATTCGGCTTCGATAACACGAACACTAGGTTAATCGGAGTTCGGATTATCAAGATTCTACTTTAATTCTAATGTCAGTATCCATTTTGTAATGGTATCTCATCAGAAAAACAATGGGTGACTTTTACAAAAACACGAATCTTATTCTCTTGTGATATTTTTGACGTATCACCCCTGACCCACCTTTTCAAAAATTAATTTGACTTTTCAGGCACCCTACCTACAAAAATTAAATTGAGCGGAACACAAACAAAACCCCGAAACGATTTCCCACTGATGCTACAAAATTAGCTCAACAGCCCACCTGCCATAATCCAATTCCTTCCCGAGCACAGACACCACTTAATAATTCATACCACTCTGACGTTTGACGCAAATTGAACTTCGACCACAGTCACAGAACCGCATGCGTCCTCAAATTCCAAGAAACACCCCCTCAAGAAACGTGACGCAGATCCACACGACATCCTCAGAAACAGAGAACGCAACAAACCTATTAGAGCAGGGACAGACAAGGGTGACTTTCGTATGCAAAGCCATGCCCGGTCCATACTTCATGAGCGGGACAGCTTCAATTTGTTGCGTACGACGGGGGGTAGCCCTGTGGGGGGTGGACCGAAATCGTAAAACTTTCTGAGTTACGTTTATTTTATTACGATTCCTCTCCTGCCTCTCTTTTTGCGCTGTTTTTTGCCGTATTTGTTTAAGGGTGTAATCTATTTTTACGGTCGTATTTCAAAGAAGCTGCGATTATTTTTAATCCTTGCTTTTGTATGATGGAGGACGGGTAAATACAGTGGGTACGTTAGGTTTGGAGGCCTTAACGAATTGCGTGTTTTGAGAAAATCAATTCTTTCGTTTTGGTTTTTTGTGTGACTTTTTAGGAGGTGTTTTGCTTCGGGTGGCTGATGTTATTTCTGTGCTGCCTTAAGAGGATTATCTCATCTCCCGACTTGTTAAAGCTGGAGAAACAATCCATAAAATAAAGGAAGGTAAATAAGGATTTTGCATTCTTCCGTTCTCAATAAACAACTTTTTATGGGCTACAGTAGTGTAAATATATCAGTTTTGACGCTAGTTTTATGACCATTCTTTCACGCGTTCTGTATACTTAGTTATTCTTTATGCGCTTGCAGTTTTTATTACAGATGTAAGCCTGCAGAGAGAATCCCTTGGGCTCAGTGGTATAGCCAGAAAGGAGAGGCCCTTGGGCTCCGAAAACACTACACACACGCACGCACACAAGAAAGAGTTATTTTCGGATTTTTATAATATATTTCCAAATATAATGCTATAAATGAATGAAATACTTATTATATTCTTCAAGCAAAATAATAGTTATTTTATTCTTTCAAAAACTATTATTTTATGATTTAACTGGCTTTACTACCCGACTTCGCCTGAGAGTTTATGTTGCTTTAGACAAACCAGGTAGCACCTGTTTCCTCATCAGTTTCACTGCATCGGTCGGCGAGCAGCTTTTGGAGCTGTCTGCCTCACGTGCTTGTGTTCTTTTCTCTTCCGATTGCTTTGTTCCTGGCAGCGTTTGACGTTCTGTGTTGATTGGCTTTTTCTTTTGTAGTGTTCTATATTAATTTTACTTCTATGGGTTCTTCAGGAACTCAAATTTCTTGACGCCTGAGTTCGATGATCGTTCGATAATTTTTACTGCTTCAGAAAAACAGATTTCCTGGTTTATATATAAATTATTCATCATATAATATAATAGCGTTTAGTGACTTAGCAGGTATTACGAAGTATGAAAGCAACGGTTAGGCATTGTTTCTTCTATGTTGTCTCAATTATTTTCTCACGTATTTACGTAAAGCATCAATCCCTAAACAGTGACACATAAGTAAAAAGTGAATTTCTTCAAAAACGGCTTGGATATTTGCTGTGCAAGTTGTGTAAGACTTTTTTCTTTTTTGTATTATGCAAAATTTACAAATCTTAAGGGATGTGGATCAAAAAGATGCTGTTACTTTAAAATAGGAGCATTTTGTAGTCTGAGATTCAGTTTCATCGTTTTGCTATATGTAAGGTTTCTCGACGAAAACACAACATATCAGTCACTATGAAGAAGATATAAGCAAGCATCTCCGATCCTCTCCTTGCATTTTTGTATTTTGCATCCTAAAATAATGAATATTTTCCTTTTTTATATAAAACTCTAGCAGTGAATTTAATTTTTAAAGGAAAAAGCACTTTTCCAAACCGGTTATACACATTGATCTTTTACTTCTATAGTAGAAGATTTTATATTTATTTTCTGTGAATCTGACCCCTGACATTCTTGAGAGTATTTCTTTCACATCAACTTTTGTTTAATACGAAAGTTAATGTTAAAGTAAGGAATAGAGAAAAACCTAACATCTCAATCGATCGAAGACAAGAGAAAATATATGAAAACAGATCACCTGCGAAAGGAAAACACTTAAAAAAGGAATTGATTTTTCCAGTTAAATTTAAATAATAGCTAAAGTTCGAAGACGATAATAAATTAGTTGAAGTAACAATTAATTGACAATTCGTTAAAACAGAAAAGGGAGTTATTTGTAAGTAATGACTATTTCACAAATGTGTGTGGTGTGTTCTAAAATTTATAATAGCCCGTTTTGTGAATAGAGAAAAGTGAATACCTATAATGACCCGCATAATAGCAGTGCATTTTCACAAACTCAATTATTCCCCTCAATGTTAAGCATAGGCGTTGAATATTCCGTAAATAAACAATCTTTGATTTAGTAACCGCATTCCATAAAAAAGCAAAAGAATATAATTCATTTTTATTCGTTTTCCCGTGCTAGTATAAAATTTGTACCCATGCTCTTTTGTCTTGTTTTTGTGAGAGTTTAATACAAAAGAGGCCAGAATGCAAATGAATTTTAAAAAGGAAATGACTTATTTATTCTAATGCCAGTAATGTTTATCGTTTGCTGCAGTGTCAAAGCGGGAGACCTTTTGCATCAAGAACAAAGAACTGTGGAAACATAAGAGACAGATACACACAGAATAGGAATTATTCTATAACTGCTAAATTATTCATGTCTGTTTTTTTTATTATCAGCAAAAACATAACATTAAAAAAGAGAAATATTTGTGACTACTCTTCGAAGACAAGCCAAAGAATTTACATACACATTTAAAACATAAATGTTTTTGTGAAGAAAAAATTACAGACGTTAAAAAAGAAAATAACATAATATGTAAGGTGTTGCAAGAATCGCTGTTTTTTCCTGGTCATATTTTTACTTTTATGATGTCAAGTACAGTTATGGATATTCGGCTTTTTTTCTTTCAGAGTAACTTAGCGTTTTTTATTAAAGTTGTTTACTTTTCTGTAGATGGCGGCTGATAAAGAACATGATTTGCACTTGACTAAAATAAACGTCGCGTCATGTTTCTTGAACACATTTCTAAAAAACACTTTATACTTTTTTCCAAGTTGTTGATCTATATTTTTACTCTTCCTCGGTCTCAATTTTAAAAAGTAAAAATTCAATGATGTAGTGTACTTCTTATATAATTTTCTTGCTTCAGTAGTCATAATATTGTAAGTCCTTTACAAATTGCAACTTGTATTCTTAAATGTGTATACTAACACCAACACACATTCCCGTGTCTAGTGTCGTGAGACACTGTAATAAATGTGTATAACAGCTTAAACCGAATTCCAAAAATAATAGTTGCAGAAATTTCACAAATTTGTGTGAAAAAACATTTAGAATCCAAATTTAAACCGGCATCTTGTTTTTCCACTTTCTAACACATTCAACCATTTTCAGATTTTACTTCAAACAAAATAATTTTGAGAGTCGGTAATATACTATGCTGTTTTAATGTTACAATAATAAAATTTATTCCATAAGCTTCAATCAACTTAATATTTTAAATACACAGATTACGCTATTCAGGAGATAAAGGCGGTTTGTTTTGTTACTTTAGTATAAATACATTCACATTTTAAGCTAAAACTGAAATTTGAATTTAAGTGTTATCTGAAGAGGGTAAATACAAGTTCTGAGATGCGAATGAATAATAAAAGAAATGAACAATTTATAAACGCCGAGTGACGAGTATGAAGAATGCTTCATCACTCAATTTGAGTGGAAAAAAAATTTGTCTTCATGTACAAACCTTTCTTTGCAGACTTAGATTAGACAATAACTAATAAAATGCAACACACGGTTACTTTGATATAAGCCACTAAGCATCGAAAGTCATTGTGCCAACCACTTGAATTCAAAATCTGCAGAAAATTGATAATGCGTCTGAACACGCATGAATAAAACAAAGAATTCAAAAACAAATTACCCACAGACCACATAAATTGAAAATTTGGATAGGAAACTGAAATAAATTAACAAAAAATATAAACAATTCTTTTTAATACAAATACGACTTAAACCAGAATAAATTTTCATTCCACCAAACAACACAAACAGCTTGTCTTGTCTTCTTAAGAACATTACCAGAATATGAACTCCACTGAGCTGATTTTTTAAAAAAGAGAAAAGATGAAATGAAACGGAGGCAGAATCACACAAAGGCAAAGGAATAAAAACAGAAATTTATCGCTGGGCAACATTATTCTATCTAAAGAGATACAAAAACTTTCTCTGAGGATTTTCTCCGAGGCTTAGCTTTGATTCTAGTAAATTGGGCTCCTTCCCCTGCATATATATCCTACTTTATTTTGATTCCCCGGTATCTCTTGCCTAAACCCAAACACAAATACTGCTCTGTCAAGGTTTTAACCACGGTACTTCACTGCCGCTTTCTCTCCTGGCTCCCGGAGTTGATGCATTTCGAAGCCTGAAGCGAATGGTCTGCCATGTTTGGTCACGTTTTTTTCTCGAAAAGTTTCCTAAATCAGAATAAATATGGAAATTTGAAATCTGCGTTTATTATACACAGGTATGTACTATTCATGCACACGGATGTATCTCGACTGTTTTTTCCCGAATACTTCCTCAAATCTGAAGAGGTATTGAGTATTTTCTAGTAATCACGGTTTTGCACGTGAATTCAGAATACATGCATCAAAAGGAGTAGGAAATTTGAAACCTGTGTTTACAATACACTGGTATTTACTATATCCGTGTTTAAGGATATCTCCTGAAACGCTTCCCAAATATGAATAAGTATCGAGTATTTTCTAGAAATAGTGGTTTTAAACTCGAATTACGAATACACGCATCAAAAGCATTAGGAAATTTGAAACATGTGTTCATTATACACGGGTATTTACTATATTTACTAATCGTGGGTATACGGATTTCTCTCGACAGCTTTTTCCCCGAATACTTTCTCAAGCCTGAAGTGGTATCGAGTATTTTCTAAAATCGAGTTTTTGAACGTGAACTAGGAACACACATATCAAAAGGTTTTGAAAATTTGAAACCTGCGCTTATTATACACAGGTATTTGCTATTCGTGTATACGAATTTCTCCCGAAAGTTTTTTCTCGAGACGTTTCGAAAGTCTGAAAAAGTTTAGAGTATTTTCTAGAAATCACGTTTTGAACGTGAATTAAAAATACACGCGTCAAAAATATTAGGAAATTAGAAACCTGTGTTTGCTACATTTATAACATATATTAAATACTTAAGTATATCGTCAGCTAAGAACAGAAACTCATAAACTGACAAAATAATTTTTTACTACACAGCTGTTTAAAGACAGTAGTTTTTAGGTAAAAAAATTATGAGCATTTTAATAATGTTATATATCTTGTAAACAAATTACAATATGACTATTTCTCATCATGAAAATAAGCATTTCGTGTCTGTAAAAAATATCAGTTAATGAGTTCTGCTCTGACAGCAATATATTCATACAGTTATTTAAAATACAAGTAATATGTAAATAGTACAAATAACTATTTTCCAATTAGTCCACAAAAAAGAAAACTTATAATTGGTTTCCTAAGAAACTAACTCTCTCAAGTTCGGCAGTAAATTTTGGCGCAGCTTGTCCAATTTTGGACCTTGCGCCCTAAAACCCTAAAATCAAATCCAATCGGCTATAATGTGGAAATATGTGGATTCAAAATGAAAGTTTAATGTGTTGAAATCCGATTGGCCGTGAAATCAGTCCATAAACAAGCTGTAAAATTTTTCAAAGGTTAACATGAGAGGGAGTTTCAGTGTAGACAAAAAAACCCGATCTGCGAAGATTTTATTCTGCTACCCAAATGGTCTCGTTTGATACACATCAGGGTTACCTTAGAATGTAGTTTATCACTTTTTTGGAAACGTTCGGCGTTTAATATAACAAGTGTTCACCAATCAACTATTATATATCAATTCGGAATTTATTCTATGACATTTTATTGGCAACGTCTGAAATCCTAATCGAATAGAATTTAGACACATTGCGGACCCCCTCCCCGCTCTCAGTGTGCCTTTGAATTCTGTCCGAAGGTCATGTCAGCTACGGGCATCCTTTGTCTACACGACGCTATATTTATCTTCTGGATGTTTCTTCTAGTTCTGAAATTATAAGACAAAACAGTTATAACGCCTTTTGAAACACTCGACTTTTCACGCATGACCCCAGTTCTGTTCCGATTTTAAAGATGTATTCGCGACAAAAACAAGCCAAGTGACGACACATTCGGAATACGTACAGGAAACACGTAAAACGCCCCAGAAACACTACCGCCACCTATATTAAACTTGACAGAAAATGCCTCTCATAAGGATGCATTGGAACTTCAAACGGAAATATCGTAAGCTTGCTGTGAAAACATGCACAAGGGTATGGGAGAGATACAGAAAAATAGAGTGAGCAATGAAGCCAAGTGTTTTTAGTTCTGAGATCAGGTTTGATTGGTCGCTCTGCGGTCATATTTTGCTACATGTGGACTAATTATA
The DNA here is from genome assembly GCA_933210815.1 of Meta bourneti. Taxonomy (NCBI): domain Eukaryota; kingdom Metazoa; phylum Arthropoda; class Arachnida; order Araneae; family Tetragnathidae; genus Meta; species Meta bourneti. Next base: position 67,437,595 of record OW119930.1, on the reverse strand, counting down.
TCTTCCACAGATCATATTGGACAGAGATTAGTTAAGTGTGTTCTGCTGTTTTTGCTCTAATAACTACTTGTCCTACTTGATTCGCGTAAATTGTGCAAATTTTGTAACTGAGTAAAAAATTCAATTAGACAGGTATATTTCTATAGCACTGAGTCCTCTTGGGGTATATTGAGCCAAACTCAAAACAGTTAATAGAAAACCCCTATTCAATGAAATAAACAAATAATCCTTTAATGCATAAATTCAGGTCTAAAAAGTGCCTTGCATAAGAAGTTCAAATATAATAGCTCAACAGATGTTATCCTTTTAAAATGAATATATTAAAATAAAATGAAAGAAGTCAGGTGAAAATAAAATATATAGTAAGTAAATTTGTATGTGATGGATGAAACCAATGTCATGTAAAAAGTTAAAAATGTTTGGATAAATTGTTCTCATCAACCATGTTTTCCAAAACCAAGATACATGAATTAAAATTTTTAAGACGCTTACGATGAAAATTAGAATATTCGATCAAAATGTGTTTCATAATTAGTTAATGGACACACACATATTTAGTAATTTTCAAATTGGATTATCTTCTTCAAGGAGGAGGTGTCTATAGGTTATCCGAGTATGTCCAATATTGAGGCGTGTTTTTATTGTATTTTGTCTTCTTAATGGCAATGATTTCCAGTGAGTAATATAAGGTGTCTATAGGTTATCCGAGTATGTCCAATATTGAGGCCTGTTTTTATTGCATTTTGTCTTCTTAATGGCAATGATTTCCAGTGAGTAATATAAGGTGTCTATAGGTTATCCGAGTATGTCCAATATTGAGGCGTGTTTTTATTGCATTTTGTCTTCTTAATGGCAATGATTTCCAGTGAGTAATATAAGGTTTGATGAAATAAAATTTATTCTCTATTTTTATACCAGCAGTTTTGCCATTTTCTTTTGAAAATTTATAAATACTAATTTTACTGAGTATTATAAAGTGCGTTAGAACGTTTCGAACTATAGCGCATAAATACATTCAAAACTCATACATTCGACAATTATCCTCTGAAGTTACAGTACCAAACTGGTAATATTAAAGGGAAAATAAATAATGCTTAATATTCACACACAAATTTTAAATCTAGAAAATAAATTAATTTTAAAAGTAAGTATTTGGCTATTCTGTATTACCGTTATTTAAAATGTATTACAATGCTTTTATTAAAGCATTTTATTGCTTTAACATGCAGCCATTTTTAGCTTTAGTGATTGGATATGTTTACATTTAAGCATCGCATTCTTATTCCACAATAACTAATTTTAAATTTTCACTTCTCATATATTAGATTAGAGAGGAAAAAGTTACTTACATTAGTATTTGTAAAGAAACATCTGAAAAATATTTGTATTCATATGAACAATACATTTCTGTGAGCTTCATTCTGAAAAGTCTAAACTAAGAAAAATTATGTTGCTTTCACAGCGAATTAGCAATTGCACTAATGCCAAAGTAGTCGAATTTAATTTTTAAAAAAGAGAGCAGATTTATTATACACAGTTAATTAGAGACAATCGTTTGCAGATATTTCGAGACAAGTATTTCGTGATTTCCTCGTTAAAGACGCATTGTCGCGTATGCAATATACGAAAACAGTTTCTAAAACGTAAAACACGAATGTCGATGTAGCAGCATGCAAACTAATCACTCATTTTTACAAAATATTTTAGTAAATTTTTTTATGTTGAGTTTCATGAAAGGGTAAATTTAATTAAATAAAAAAAGTAAAAATTCTTTATTGCTACCTTAGAAATTTTGGTGAACAGTAAGAGAACCCAATTCATAAATTTGTTAGATCATAAGCTTCATATCAAAATGCTTCCAAAGCAAGATATTTTATTTAGTATGTAACGAATTAACTGTGTGAAATCGGCTGGCGAAAACTTTCAACTGTAACAGATGAGCGACTAATACAGCGTTGGCTACGAGACTGAACCTGCATAATATCTGTGAAACTTTCCAATTAAAAGGAACACAAGTTCCGATTGAGTTCCGATTGTCACTCAATCGGACTTGAGATTGAGACTCAAAGATCGAGGATAATTCCCCCCTCTCTAAGATATGCTTTTATTTGTTAGGCGTTCGTGATTGCGAGTGTATTTTCATGCTTTCAATTGTCTTAAAGGTTCAAGTAAAAAAACTATACAAAACTCATCTATTTTTTAAAACAATTATTCTTGACTTTCTCGATAGTATAACAAAGCTTAATTTTCGTTACAAAAAAATAACATTCGTTACTATATCTGTATGAAAAGATCTGTCATTCCTCATTCTTCTTCTAATGACGAACTATATAACATCAAATAATTTTTTTGGAAACATAAATAACGTTCAAGCAAAAAAAGTGTACGAAACTCAACTATTTTTTAAAACAATTATTTTTGACTATTTGATGGTATAACTTAACTTACTTTTCGTTACAAAAATAACGTGCACTACTATATCTCTGAAAGGATCTGCCTTCTACTATTTATGAAACCAAAGATGTGTAAATCATCAATAGTGGCATCCTTATTTTCTGGATGGTAACTTTTTTGATATAGGACCCTAATTTGTTATTTATTGAATCCATTACTGCTTCCTAGGTTGTTAATAGGAATTTTTCTGTTAATAGAATATTTTGGAGAATGTCCAGGTACTTTATTTCGAAACCCATTGTAGGTACACATTCGCTTACCATGGACGTCTTAAAACGATTCATTAAATTCGCTATTTTTGGTAGATTTTATGCATTAGTGAAATTTATATACATGTTGAGCTTTTCACTGTAAATCATGTTGTTTAAAGAATATCAGAACAGCTATCAGGAAAGAACAATTCAAGTTTGAAGTCCACAACACAAACACTTTAATTCAAAATATACAATCCCAGAACCGTTTCGCAACATAAAAATAACAAAACTTGAGTCGTGTATCTATGCAGAGTAATGTTTGTTTTCAGATTAAGATAAAATGAGAACTAAAGTTGTTCCTTAAGAACTTAAAATGATCCTAAATCTTCTCCACTTTGAGAAATTGCAAATAGAAGAAAATTTTCTTCGTTTTGTTTGTTAATATATCGACAGTAATCGTTATATTATTCCCTAAACATCGCTATTATTTACCTTGACTGATCCCAGGGACACGTAAGAAATAATTATGCAATATTTATTGCTACTTGGTTTGTATACTAAGAATACTTTAGATTTGTGTATGTATTGTTGAAGAACTAAGTTGAGTGACTTGGATGTAAGAAAATCAATGAATCTATAAAAGGCTGTTTATAATCATTGATTGATGTAATTTTTTTCTGTTGTATGACATCATTTATTGGTATCTTTTCCAATTTATTCGGAAATTTTGATCACTACTTTTTCTAAAGGCTGCAGTGGTTGGTTGGATTTGGGGTTTTATGGTGCAAGAGCCATATTTGGTCAATCTGCGTCAAGTAAATGTACACACAAGGAAAGCTTTACTGACACAGAAGAGAAGAGCACACCCACAAGGGCAATGAACCAAATGCGCTGCAATGGAAAATCGCTTGTTTTACCAAACTCGTGGCTTCTCCACACTGGCAAGCATGTTTTATATTGGCAAAATATTCCTTGATGTGTTAGACCCCGAATTAAAATGTAGTTTCAAATATAACATTATTTGTTGGGTTTTCTTTTTTAGTTTTAAGAATTACATCACATGATAGTCATTTCTTTCTTTGTTGTTGAATTGACTAAAATCTTATCCTAAAGTCTCTATCTGTCTCCTTTATACAGAAGTATTATTGAGGGGTGTCAGAGGTAAAACACATTCGCAGGAACTAAAAAATATTAAAATATGATGCGTCATTTTTATTCGTACTGTTATCCACATGAATTGGAAAAACATAAATTTTATTGTTTCTCTTAATATTTTTTAAATTTTTATTTGTCATCCGAATTCGTATTAATTTAATGTTGATTTAATGCAAGCTAAGTCATATTTTATGATTTAAATAGCAAAAATACGGGGTAAATGTATTTCCCGTAAGGAAAAGGGAAGGAAATTTCTTCAATTTTGTGTCACGGAATAAAATTTAAAGCACCAATAAAACAATATTGTTGGGAAAATTGTTAAAAACCATTACCTTTCTATAAATATTTAATTTAAATGGTTTACACATTAATTGCTGAATTAATATCAAAAGACATTATTCACATTTTTAGAACATTACTAATCTCAGAATACATCTCTGAAATTGAAAAAATGTTCTGCTTAATGTTGATACCACATCCCACTTTCTAGTCAATTACATAACTTCCAAAAATAACTTTACAGCTGAGCCCAAAGAATGAAGATTTTTGCACATTGAACTTATGAATTGATAGAATTCTTTCTTGATCATAGCTTTATATAATATCATATCTCCAGGTTCCTATGGTTAGTGCGATAATCAATTGTAAACTGTAAAAAAATTCTTTATTTCGAGTTGTGTTATTTTTGTTTTGAAGGGGCAATATTTCTTACCCAGCGCTAAATATTAGGTCTTCGGGAAAATGCAAAATTCATTCCATACTACGGAAACAGTTCACATTCACACTCAAGTTCGTAAAAATGTCATTTATAACTGAGAAAAAGATACCAAGACAAAATGAGTGCTCAAAATATGAAACATTAATGTAATCAATATGTATAACCCAAATTTCTTTCTTATACTTCGAAAAAAGTTCCATGGATAGCAAGTCACGTATTATTTTCTTCCCGTTTCTCAAAATTATTTTTTCTGTTCAACAGTATTTATTTATCGAGTCAAACCTCTCTTCAAGCAGATGTGTTTTATATGTCATCGAACAAAAAAAATTAATTGATTTCCAAGCACAGATTCCAACGAAGAAAAAACTCCACTTGAAATAACAATTTTTTTTCAAATCATGGAACACAGCTGTCGGAACATTTTCGCGATAAAGAAGTTAAATAAGAATGACGTTCGGCGGATTAAAAGTAGAACGTGATGAAAAAACACTAACAAAATCAACCGTATAACATAAAAGAAAGAAATCAGAATGAAAACAAAATGGCAAAAAGAAAAGGAAAAAAGGCAGAAGCAAACTCCGAGAAGTGTTTTGCTTTATTTCTGTCACACCCGTTCTTACACCTAACTTAACAGGTGATAAAAATGTCATGATGAAAAAGGTTTGTTTGTTATTTAGCACTCGAATTCGAAACTTTACTTACCTGGAACCATACGTTTTTATTTCGGAAGAATTACGTTCTGAAAGAAGCTGGAATGAATTAATATAGACCAGATGACTTTTTCGTTACAGTTCTTGTTTCTTTCCTCGATGGATTTGGAAAATTTAAGACGACTGAGGGCGATCAAATTACACACAATAAACGATCGAAAAAGGCAGCTGCTGCTTAATTTTATTTGTGTTTTATTTTCTGGAGTTTCTACGTTTAAAAGTAAGTGTAAGAACGAAATTATTTTATTACATTACTTACGATGGTGGTATCTGAAACCCATAATGAGTCATTTTGGAACAAAAAGAACAGGTAATTATTGGTATTGATTTCCAAATCAAGCAAAACTATACCTATTTTTTATCAGATCGGCAAAATATGTAATTTAGTGAGCTGCAGACTTTTAGTAAGTACAAGTAGTTTGAGTGAGCCACACGAGATGGAAAAGGATGAAAATCGCTGCTTACGACCATCTTTTGTGCTACGCGAAATCAAATTAGACTGGAACATGAACTCAAAGCCAGAGGAGCCTCGGTAACGGTTGGAAGAGTAGACGATTAACAACCGGGAGGTTAGTTATTTTGTGCACTTATAGTATTTTATATTTGGGTATTTATTAAAAAGAACCCTTCACGTTGGTGTAGCGTGGACATTTGGAAAGTGTACTGCCAGCTCAGGTGTTGATCTCATCGTCTGACCGTGGTTCAAAATTACGAGGTGTTGTCCTCTGATCTTTCCCTTCGGGATTAATCCCGGACCCTCATCAATAGCCCGTTGTGTTGCTTCATTGCGACGTTAATTCAACTACCTACCCAAAGCCAGAGATCACACCACAGTGTAAAAGTGCCCCGGTTTTTAAAGAATTCCCCTACCATTATTGTATATGCTATTCAGTGAGGACATTTTGATTTGAGGGATATCGAAGCATTCTTTCAAAATCTCTTTTCAAACGAAATTTTTATGCATCTGAAACAAAACGTAAAAAAAGCATTTTTCTTAAAAAGTATTTTATCAGCTCAAAATCGCAGGGTTTTTTAAAAGATAAGTAAGCGTCATAACAAGTTATAATATACCACCGTATGAAAATTGAATATTCCCCTTATTCTATAAATTCTTTACCCTTGCCCTTGGAGAATAGGGAGTGGGGATTCGAAATAAAAGATGGACTTTCTGGAATGAGACGTGAAGGGTAGTAATGAGTGCCAGTTTGCATGAAATTACGAAAAGGATCCCCCGATAGGTCGTCACGTGACACTCATCCCACGTGACTATGCTCCATTTTCTTCTGCGGGGAAATCTTCTAATCATGCCCTTCCACCCTTCAGCAGTTCAACACTTCTCATTAAACACGTTTTCTGCTGCAGCCTTTCTTTTTTTTTTTTTTCTGTCGCCGTGAAAAGTGCTCAGAGCTTATCATCAAAAGAGACCGACCGGAGGAGACGGAAAAGAAAGGGAATCTACCTGTAAGCCGTAATTTTTTTTTAATATTTTCTTTTGGGGTTGTATCGGGTATCGGTCGGCAGAGAGAGAGAGGTTGGTTAAGTAGGACGATTCGTTCGTTTGGTGGTGTTCGTTTTCGTCGCGCCTTTTGAAGAAAGGGGTCTTTTTAAATGGCGCGTGGAGGTTGTGATGGGGTGGGTTCGAAAGGGATTTGCTGCGCACGGAAAGTTTAAGCGAAGGTGTTATTTTCAGAGGACGGAGGAGGAACTTTGTCGCTGAAAAATTTTATTTCTGTCACACAGTCGTGTTGAATAACACTGATAACTGGGGGTACCGAGATTGGATCAAAATCAAAAATCTAAAGCTTAGCTTTAGGAAAACTTGTCAGTCAACTAGATTCATTACTATTTCCTTTCCTCAAAGACAATAAATTACAAATCCTTTCAGATCTAAGTTAACCCTCCAAGTGGTTTCGACGAGATATCTCGTCCATCAAGATCTGACCAATTTTGCGAATGATGAATTATCTCTTCATCAAGGTGTTGCCGATTTTTGATGATGACGAGATCAAGATCTGGTCAGTTTTCTTCCGATGACGAACTATCTCGTTCTTCAAGATATGGTCAGTTTCGTGGTCCTGGTAGTTGCCACGACGAGATAACCACCGGGGGGGGGGGGTTAAAAAAAGAGCCCAAAAAGACGCAATAGCTTCCAATCTTGACATCTTGACTGTGTATAATCCAAACGATGTCCTAGAGCTAGTTGGCAGTCTTTAACAAAGGCTTGACATTGAATAGAGAATAATAGACCATACTCAAGGACCCATTACGCATTTCATATAGACTGGATACTACCTTCAATAAGAAGTATGAGATAGGGGAGAAGAGTCTGGGCTGAATATATCTACTGCGCATAACATACACAACTAAATAATCATAGTCAGATACCATTTGAGGCTGAAAGGATGGGGAATCAGCAATTCCTGGTTGACTTTTTGCGGTGAAAATCACGGGTGTCAAGATAGAAACCGACGTCTCAATCAGATATACATTTTTAAAAAATCGTCGTTTTTGCATCAGATTTTATAGATTTTTGTTACTTTTTCCATCAATTTTTTTTAAATTTTAATACTTTTTACTAGGGGATGTCGGGCCTCTGGGCTTCAATGGATGATAGACCATTACTGTGATAGCAGCAAGACAGTTTACATATTAAACTATAGTAGAAATGCGACACACACATATATCACACTTAAGCTTTCGATATAACTAGAGTCGACGTCAGTAGCGTATCCAAGATTTTATCTCGGAGGTGGCCCAAATTTAAAAATGGAGTGTCTATGCAAAGTTATGATCTTGTCAGAGATTTCTAAAAAGCTCTGTTATTTTTGGTTACCAAGTTCTAACTTGACTTCGAGTCTAGACATCAAGGAATCCAGAATCACCTTTAAACAAGAAATGGGATGTGAAAATGACAGATATATATCACACTTAGACTTCCGATCTAACTATAGTCGACATCAGTAGCATAGTTAATATTTAACATGGCACAGAAATATCATCTGTACATTGGTGAATGGCAAAAAAATGGAATAAACGACATAAAGTCAACCTCAATGTGATTCATTCACCAATTTCGGTGCTTAGCTTAAATATTTATGATTTGAGTAATGGAGTTACATAGCATTTCTAAGCTGCGGAGAAAAGCTGGCCGCTCAAATTAAATATTTCAACTGTCTTATTACAGAAGAAAATAAGAAATCTCCATGATAGAAATCAGTGAAGAGAAAAATCGAGCGAAAGCGAGAATAGGCTTAGTCCGACGCAACGCACTATTGGCGATGGTCTGGGATATATCCCGAAGGGAAAGATCTGAAACAAGGGAATGGGATAAAATTGAACTGAAGCTATTTGTGGTAGCATGACTGAATCTTTATTGCCATGCATTGTTTTGGATATATTAACATACCTGTCTGGAGTACAAGAGTTAATCGAGGTCGAATTAGACATCGTGTGGCAAAATATTACCATCACACCAAATCAAATTAAGGAGTACACGAAATGCTGCGAAATATTTTGATAGCGTTCGAAGGTATAGAATGAGCATAACAATGATTGCATTTCTTTATAAATAGATTCAAATAAGGTAGAAATAAAGTAACGAAACTGTTATCAATAGCATAAGTAATTCAGAAACTTTAACGCAGAATTATAAGCTGGTCTACTTGTAACATATATGCAAATACTAGCTGTATAGATCGTTGAGATAAATACCCAAAAGGGTTGTAAAAAATCACTTATTTCTATTCAAGTGCTTATTATTAGCTTTTGCGCAGTAATCATACATAATAGGAGCGTATTGAAATATCCCTTGATGTGCTTCATTGTTCATGGATATTTACAGCGCAAAATAATCAGAATAGCAAGCTAATTAATAAATCTCACACCTCAAACATATTTCTCAGTCTCAATAATAATCTCGCTAAAACTCAGTAATACAGAATTTAATAACTCAATTAAACTCACTGCTCAAAACTACGTCTCAATTAATAATTCTAAATGGAACTAAAAGATTAAACACGTTACTGGTGTTGCCAAATATAGGAAATTATTGTTGTGAGACATACAAAACTCTTCCCCGTTGCTAAGCAACTGTTTTAGAATTTATCGGCAGCAAGCTGAATAAATTCTACTTCAAATAATTCTAAAACTTTAGAATTATTTTGTAATGCAAGCTTACTTTCTCTTTTCAGAACTTTGCTATGCAGAATGTATCGTATTTTTTCAGAATATATTCGTAATCTTTTACAGTTTACATTTTTCTAGTTTTTGTTCTGATCGTTTGTATTTATAATTTCAACTTTTTTTTTTGGAATTTGACGTATCAGAATTCTGATTGTCATATTTTTCTGTTGCTGCTAAAGCGTGTTACTATTGTCCCATCTGAAAGCAAAACTCACCACTATAACACTTATTAATAATTTAATTATACTGCATGCGCGTTTTCACTTTGTTTCTGCATAAATATCGCTTGTGCTTTTTCTACTATTTTGCCATTAATATTATCGTTTGAATTACTCGTTTCCGTACATCTATGTCATGAGTTAAGATTTACTTGTAAGAGCGATTTTTCTCATGGAAATATTTAAATATTTTATTCAACTTTAACCATAATATTGGATAAAAAATTAATCCACGCCATCGCAAGTTTGCCTTATATACATAAGGATTTAAATAAAATAGAAATGAAAGAAACGACACTGCCGTTAATAAATATAAGCAATTTCGAAACTTTAGCGCAAACTCATGCACATGTAATACATATATAAATATGTACAAAAATTTATTAACATTTTAATAACAAAATAACTTTTGAATACGATGAATATTATTATGAAAATATTCCCCACCAGACGCTAGATTGTAGGCGAGTATATAATCTGTTGTAGGAACACACAAAAGGTCTCCCGGAACTTCCCAAAAAATTATATGAGAGACGAAAAAAAGCTATCCAAAATCTATTATCGTATGCTAATGTCAATACAAAATCGTTCCGGGAACCCCCTCTCGAATAATTTCACTCACGGTTAACCCCTAAGCGGAGAACCCCGACATGCCCGACTCAGATAGGGAAGTTCTCAGCTCCAGTCTGTCTTCTGATGGCGCTTTTATTCAAACAGGATGTTGGAATACGTGCTGCAGGTTTTTGATATTTAGGTATTTCTATGGTGCGCGCTTGTGTTGTTTTTGCTGCAGTGACGGGGATGTGTGCGTGTTGTGGTCCACCCATGGGCTGATGTGCTTCACTCACACCCTGAGCTATACAAAAATTAAATGTTCATTGGTTGAGATATTAGTGGACCCCTGCATAACATCATCGCCAAAGTTTCCTAATTGCCCTTTGGGTTTGATCCCGGATCGTCGCCAATAGCCCGTTGTGTTGCTCCACAAGGTGGCGTTAATTAAATACATACCTACCTTCCATACTGGCGTTGTTCTTTATTTACAACTAGCTGAATTACCCGGCGTTGCTCGGGTTGAAATGGTTAAATGTTGCTTGAAAAGTGAATTAGAATAATCACTTCTCTTTCACAGAAAAATGCAATCATTTAGGTTGTACGGAAAATACGTTTTAACTTTTTCATAGCTTCTACACTATACTTCGGACGCAAATATATACATTTAATCCTGAATATATTGCAATATGTAAAAGATTAAGACATAAATACAAACAGAAACGAAATTCCGACGAAAAGATGCAGAATTCTAAAAAATGAAAGATCCACAAAGTGTTGAATTTCGACTGCCTGAGTGTATTCTGAAATAGAGCAATTTGATAAAAGACATTTGAAAAATATTGATAAAGGCGATAATGATTTATGAAATTTAGTAATGCTCAGATATGACTGCAACATTTCGCTGTGGTAACTCAAATACACAAACACGGGATTCTAAATCAAATTTATAAAATAATAAAACATTAATTCTGGTTTGCCAAATCTAAAGTAACAAAATTACGCTTTTTTGATTGAGTTGAAGTTTTTCGTGTTCCATTACAAAATGTAAATTATGAAAAATCAAATATTTTAAATATCCTTTTTTTATCAATCAAATGTTCATAATATTTATGTAAAAATATAAAACTCATCATAGAAATACAAAAATAATAATGAACTTTAATTCAATAATGCACATTACACCTGTCAAATAAAGTAGGAAATACTTATACAATCAATTAAAAGTTAGATTTAGTAATCCTCAAACATGACCGAAACATAGCTTTGCCCGGGTATTTCATCTATTAGACAGGAAAATGAATCAAATCAATCTATAGTGTACAATAATCAAAGTAATTACATTAACAGGTTTTTAAAAGTATAAGGATAGTACACACATCATGAAGTAAAATATTTTACAAATTCACTGTAATATAAATGTAACACAAAACTTGATTATACACAATATTTTTAGTTTCACCTCCAGGAGCAAGAATAACAAAATGCACATTAAACCTGTCAAATAGAGTAGCAAAATTACGCTTTTATGATCAATGAGTTTTTCGTTTGTGCTTTTTGGAATAACGGTGCTTGGGTTAGAAATAAATGTAATCGGTGTATACAAATTAAACTGAATAGATAAAATTTTTTCCAAAAGCAGAAGGTCGATTTTACAGAATTTTTCAGAAAGAAAATCACTGCTTTCAACGGAGGATTCACATGTATCTATTCCGGACATTTTAAATAAGTAACACGCCATACCTAAAAAGCTTATGAAACAGAATTCTACAAATCATTACGTATTCAATAAATTATTTAAGGAAAGTTGGTCGAAATATACACCAACTTTCCTTGAAAATCATCCTTGAACTCCTGAAAACCTTTCCTTGAATTTCCTTGCAAAAATAAATATTTTAAAATATTCTTTCTTCATCAATAAAATATCTATAATTTATTTACATCACGGGAAGAACTAAAAAGTCAGTTCAAACATAAATATTGTAATTCAATTTGTTTCGGAAAAAATTGTTTTTCGATCAACACTGGTAAAGCAACCATAGCTGCCTAAAGCAATCAATCTATGCTCAATGTTATTTCTATGGCGATTTCGAATAGTTTTTAGCCCCCTAGGGCCAATAGAACGGGGGTTAAGAGTTAGCCTATGCTGACCGCAGTGTTCTAAAGTATAAGTGTGCCAAATTTGGTGTGGATTGGTCAAACGGTGTAGATCTGTATAGAAAATATATATATATATATATACATACACACACATCCTATTTTATATAGATGAAGTGCAAGGTAAAAAGTTCACATCTCTGTCATTTCCACAATTATATTATGGACATCCTCTTCAATTGCATCTCATTCACTTATTGCCGTGGCTCAAAGGGTTTACTACTGCGCTAGCGATCTGCGAGTTCCAGGCAGCGCAGGCTCGATTCCTCACTGGGTACATTTCTCTATCTTCTGTGTCAGTAAAAACTTTCCTTGTGTGTATGTTCATTTGATGCTTGTCTTGTACTTGGCCAAATATGGCCCTTGTGCCATAAAACCCAACCAATCAACCTTATTCACTTGTTCAAAGGGGATTCGATAGTTTTTACCCTTAATCTTATTTTGGGGTTTGCTGAGATTTTGTTTTTTGCGTTTATTTCTATCTACCAGATTTCTCATTGCTTTCTGTAATCAGACTACTGAAGAATTTCATTAGAGTTGCGAGAGCTCCTCTCTGCATTTCTAGCAATGTAATGAAACTCCTAGCTCGAAATTAACCATTACCTTGTGCCAAAATCAGTGAATTAATCTCGTAGGGGTTGATTTTATGTTGTTGATATCGATTGTTTGCCTTTCGGCAGTGTATTCAACCTTTCTCTGATGTCATGGCGCACATAAACTAATTGCTGAAATTCCGCTGCACGCCGAAAACTTTTTTTCGTCAACTTGACGAAAAATTGATTTATTTAAGGAAAAATAATAGTAACTATTTCTACTTTTGCTACAAAGTGGTTTTCTAAGAAAGATTTTTGGAGCAATTTATTTGTATGGCTATTACTTGAAATTATTTGTAAACGTATTTGCCAAAATTAAACAGTTAACATGAAATAAATCTTGCACAATCTAAGCTCGTTTGACCACCAGTAAGGCAGACCAACGCCATTCTTATGGCACAACGATTGAAAATTGCTGGTTTAGAGAAATGGTTTTAACAAATTGTAACAATTCCTTAGTTACAGAAAATACTTTGTCGTTTTCTTGTCCAAATTTTGTTCAAATAACTTTTTTATAAAATTTTGAATATACATACTCCAACAAAAGTATAATTATTCTTTCCTTTTCATAATCCACCCATCTTTTTGCCCTAAAAGGGAAGACTGTTGAATCAGGGGATCAATAGGGAAGTTTCGGAGGGAGAGATCTCCCGCCCAAACTACTTTAGTACCATAATAAAGACTAATGTAAATAATACATTTGTAAATAACTACATTAGCACCTTGATAATGATTAATGTAAGTAATACATTAGTAAATAACTATATTAGTACCATGATAATGACATTCTCTCATTCGGAGAAATTTTAGAGCGCATGTATGACATGGCTCACATACTTCTTTCATGTAGGATTGCTTTAGTTAATTTAAAAGGAGAAATGTTTAGCCCATACTATGTCAAGAAATACTGTTGTATAGCTGTAGAGTATGCCACCACCATCACAAAATTATAGTTTCGATGCCGTTTTTTTCTATCTGCGATTATGATGGATCGTGAACTTGAAAGTGTGCTTTTGTCATCAAAACTATGCTTTAATAATATAAACTATGGTTTTTATCCAAACGGAATCGGGGGAAGAGTGACAAAGGGGAACGATGTTTGAAAACAGAAACTTTTGTCATCTAATATATGATGTTTTTATTATTAATGTATGACATGTATTTAATTAATAACATTTATTTCTTTTTAAACGTACATAATATTTTAACATTTGCTTTTATTATTTAATTTTAAATGTTGGGATACATTGTGATACACATTGGGATTTAATGTTGGGATACAACACTGCATTATTTATTCTCCTGCTCACTTAATTTTCTTTCAGTTCGTTGTCTGGTTTTGAAAAGTCGAGTGTCATAAAATATTTTTTCGTTGCGTTACGTTTACAATCGTTCAAATTCTCAGGTACATTTCCAACATTACTTGAAAATTATTATGAAATTTCAACCTTATTCCAACTTGAATGAATGGATACGTTGGAATGGAATGAGGATTTTATCTCGCTGCACATCCCGAAACAGTAAAATAAACAAAAAAATTGAATAATGTTTCTTCTAAATGAGATTATCCAACTTTTCATAATTTAAAGGTGGTAAATAAATTTAAACGCTCAGACGCTGTGGTACATTTTAAATATTACCTGAAAATTATTGTTTCGTATTTTAAACTTTATTCCCAATTGAATGAAAGGAGATGAGGGAAGGAATGAGGATGCTATATCGTTGTACTTCTAAGAAGTAAAATGATAAGAAAACTTTTGCAATAATGTTTCTTTCAAATGAGATTATCCAACTTTTTTACCTTTAACACACTCCTTTAAAATGAAATGTTAACTCTGATCAGTATCCTTCAACAGTGAAATGCCTTTGAAATTAAATTTGTAGCGAAAAAAGATAGCATGGTTGTTGACAAAAGAAATAATCAATTCATGGAATATAGTTTAAACATTATTGAATTTCAGTCAATGTATAAGTTGGGAATTTTCAATGGATATTTATGTATTTATTGTTGGTTCTTTTTGTATATTAAAGAGGCGAATCCCCCAATGAGAAGTCGTTCCCCTACTTCAAACATGAGCTCTAAAATAACTGCAAAAATGCAAAACAATCTAAAGATTGAGAGTTGTACTTGATAATCAATTTTACAAAAATAGGGCCCTTTATTTCTTGACTATAAAACACAGAAACATTGCCATTATCATAGCATTCCTGACGTTAAACGCAATCGAAATGAGTTAGTAAGATTTAGAACTTTTATCTATTCACCTTTTGTGTTCTTTGACAATATTAAACAGGAAAGCTTTCCAATTTGTTGCAATGAACTTTCCTATTCCATTAGAAATTTTAAACATCTGTCTTAAATTATTCTGAATCAATAAATTGAACATTGTAAAACTAAAGAGAAATAAAACATCATTGTCAGGGTTGGACCAATTCACTAATTGATCCCGGACCGTCGTCAATAGCCCGTTGTGTTATTCCAGTGCGACGTTAATTAAAATACCTACCTACCAATTCACTGAAATGTGGTAAAAACTATTTATTAATTTCAGTTGAAGTTTTCGTTTTTGAATCAAAGCAGTGATAAATATAAGTTCAATTATCTAAATTGATCCACATCGAGAATTTCCTTCATAATTATTCATTTACAGTCATGAATAACGTTTGAGGTATAAATCTGCGCTCATATCATGAAAACTGTACCTACTTACATCACAATATATCCATTGAATTTCTATACAACCCTTCAGAACAACAAGTGATGCATTTTTTCACGTCATGAAAGAAAAAAAATGGAAATTTACATCATGATTATTCATTTACAGCAGCTTAACTCTTTTTAATAGATGTTTTCCTAACGTCTACATTTTGCGTTAATGTACTTATCGAAGCACTCAGTCTTAATTTTTTGACGTTCCTGAGAATTTTCTAGATTGGACAGATGTTGTTGACATTTTATCTAATGTATTACATACAAGAAGACGCTCACAAAATCTTAAAGAGCTTGGATAAGGATCCATCGCTCTTTCAGCAAAATTATAAAAAAAAAAAACTTTTTTCGATATAGTTATGAATTATAAGCAGCAAAGAGCAAACAAACTAGGAGTTAATTGCAGTAAGAGTAATTAAAACCTACTATTACTATATATAAGGCGATTAAACTATACATTTTGTGAGAATTTGAAAACTAATATAAAACTTTATTACTCGTTAATGTGTAAATATTTAACTCAAAATTGAAAATTGTTCGAAGTGAATATTTTCTAGAACGCTAGTTAATTAATTATGTATAACACGAATAATAACTAGGTGCTTTATATATTGCTAATATACGTTGTTTTATACAGCAAAAGAGAAAAATAGAAAGTTCTTCGAGAAAAACTAATTGTGTATCAAAGCATTTATAAAGCTTCCAGATACTAATTAGAAAATTTCTCGAAGTTTATATTCTCCACGCTGCTGTTATATTTTCATATCTGATGTTATAATTGGAAGAAGCAAAATTGTTGGGTTTTAACGCTTTTTAAATGTACTTTCATTTAATTTTTATGGCGATGAATCCAGGTTCTGTTGTGCGTCTGTATTATTACGTTTTTATTCCTCCTGAATTTCTAAAAATATTTGTATTTCCTTATAACTGTTATTCTTTATTATAAAATTACCGATTCAATTTTATTTTTCTTCAAAACCATTATACATTAATACACAAATGTAATTAACAGTAAATGAAACACGTAATTCTAACAGTAAATAAAACGAAAATTAGCTGAAATGCTCTTTTGGACTCGCATAGCTATCTTATTTTAAAGCTTGCCAAAAAGAAAATTAAAGCTGAATTGGACTCGTATATGCAATGAGAGTTCGTGTTCAAAATGTGGTGTGTTTAGTGTCCTGCGCAATTGGCTCTTTCATTGGGTATATAGCGCCATCTATATTTGAATATAGATATTACCTAGAAAAGAATAATTGTTTCATGTTTCGGAGCTGAGGTTGAGTGATTCTGAAAAGTATATCGCTCAAGATGGATCCTCTTTTTCGAGATACAATCGATTATCTGCGGACATGTGGTGGTATGAGTATGTGTGGAGATAACATTCCCGAGGGGAATAATCCAAATATTAAAGGAAAAGTAAACTGCGAGAGAAAAGGTGCATTATACTGCTCAGCTGTATTCAGGCTTAAACAGTGGGCTAGTAAAAGCAGTAATCTGGGAGACAGAGCCCACCAACGAAAGTGATTTCAGATTTTTAAATTATCGCTATAAATAAAATTATTCTGTAAGTGCATGAACTTTTTATGTTCTTCATATAAAATAATTGATACTCTATGCTTAGCTAACTATGATTTTGTAAACTATATTATAATTTTATGAAATAATATTCATTACTAGGTATTAAAGCAATGATTAATAGCATTTATTTCCTGTACTACTCTACCATCTCTTACATATTCACATACATGTGTACCATATTAGTCAACAATAATGAGATAATAAGTGAATTTTCAGAAACAAGAGGTGCCGCTGTGGCTAAGTGGGTGTGTCCACTGCATTAGCAACTTGCAAGTTGCAAGCAGCTATAGTTTCGATTCCTTCCTGGGTGTATTTCGCTCTTTTGTGCCAGTAAAACTTTCATTGTGTGTATGTCTACTTTATATTGTATGTCTTGTGTTTGGCGCAGCTTGACCGAATATGGCCCTTGCGCCATAAAAATCATACCAACCAACAAGAAACATGGTTTTAATATCAGCTGAATGCTATTTATAGCCATTTATTTTGTAAATATTGTGAATTACCCATTGTAGTGTCATTAGCGCACTTAGATAAATTGTGATGCATCATTTTATGCGCTTACATCAATCCTTTTTAAAGTTGCTAAGCTGGCAACAAATGATAATATTAAGAGACCATTTTAGAAATGATAAGATCTTAACTTTGCATAAAAATTTAATCTCTAACTTTGGGCCGGAAATAAAATTCAGGATACACAACCGATTTCAACAAATTCATACAACACATTGAAAATTAGATTTTTTATCTTAGGATAAATAATTACTCTTTCTGTTTCTTTACAGTAAAGAAACTGTTTTCTTATTTGAAACTGGTTTAGATTATTTTGACTGGTGGATTAGATCCAGAGGATTTATCTCAATATACAGCTCAAGATCTTTTCTTCCATTACGGTTCATGAATGTTGCTTTCCTGTCATTCAGTGATGACAATTTAATCAATATTTCTTTTCTTTTAACCAATTTCATTCATGTTATTAATTCTGTCAATGATGTAGTATCATTACATCACGTTCTGAAACAGCAATCTACATCAGGGAATTTATTCCTACCTATTTTCAGTGATAAGTTAAATTATGTCCTCAAGTTTTTGTCACCGATAAAGAATTGAATAGACTTTCAATAAAGTTTCAAACCATCCTTATTATCAAACCTCCTGGTGGTTGTCTCTACGATGTATTTCACCATAAACAAAACTGACCAGATCTTGATGGATGAGATAATCGCCATTAGAAAAAACTGACCAGATCTTGATCTCGTCATCATAAAAAATCAGCAAAATCTCGTCATTAGAGAAATTGATCAGATCCTGATGTACGAAATATCTCGTCGAAACCATTTGGAGGATTAAAAACATGTGTCTGAAATTGAGCGAATATTTGTCACAGAAAGTTAACGAATTTGGCACGGAAATCATTATTTGAATATTCCCGAATATAAGCGGACATACACAATGTAAAATCAACCGCAGTGCAATTATTCACCTATTTCGTCGTTTGATTTAAATATGCTTGATGTGAGCTATGGTGTTGCTAATGCTAAAATTCACAGAAGAGGGCTCAACTCTAATGAAATTCCTTAGTAGCCTGGTTAAAGAAGGTAATGTGAAATCTGAAAGATGGTAATAAGAGTAGAAAAGATGCGATCTAACGCGAAAATAGGTTTAGACGTCATAAAATGCTGAATCGCCTTGAATTGGATGCGAATTCGCTTATTCAAGGCGTGGAATAGATAGAAGTGGACACTCAGAAGCTGATTGTGCTAATATGACCGACACTTATCACAATGCACTGTTTTAAAAATATGAGTTATGAGTAGTAAGTACACGCGAAATGCAGTTTAAAATCTGATTTATTTTATTTCAAGCTATGAAATGTATAAATCTATGCTTATGTTCATTACAAATTACAAACGAAACTACCATCCATAGGTAGGTAGGTATTTTAATTAACGTCGTACTGGAGCAAAACAACGGGGTATTGACGATGGTCCGGGATCAAACCCGAAAGGAAATATCCAAGGACAACACCACGTAATTTTGAACCACGGTCAAATGACGAGGTCACACCTGAGTTGGCACAACACTCTCCAAACATCCACACCACGATAACGTGAACACATTTGAGGCCACGACAGATTTAACGTCCACCAGCCGTTTGTACACGACGGTCTTTGGTTGGATTCGAACTCGCAACCCTCCGATTGCTAGTCCGTTACTCTTCCAAACGGGCTCCCGCTCCCTTGAAACTCCAATCAATAGATATAACCAATAAGGGAACTTTGGCGCTGATGAAGTGTGCGGGTCTATTAATAATTCCCGTGTTAACCCTCTGATGGGCTCAGACGCATATATTCGTTCTACAATCTGCAATTTTCCCCTGTATGATTTTGACTGAACAAATCTTTACCTTCTTACCAATATAACCTTTTCGTGGTTTCTTGCAACCAATATATGCATTTTAGTAATCATGTGTGTTGTGGAGAAAAGCAATATTACACTATTCGAAAATATTGTGACCATCAGAGGGCCAATACTCGTGAGATTTTTTTAGTGTTTTATTGAGATTGAAAAGGCGAAAATTATGTCAGAAATAGTACTTCCACGACTACTAAAGATTTAAACCACTGAAGGGTTCACAAGCACATATCCGTTCTGCAACCTGCAGTCTTCGTTGCATGACTTCAAACCTGTTTTGTCCTCGACCAATATAATCTTTTTTAAGTTTCTTTCAACCAATGTATAATTATTTAGTCATCATATATTATGTGTGTGTCTTGTGAGGGAAAGCAATACTATACTTACACTACTCGGAAATGTCGTGACGCTCAGTGGGTTAATACACAAGAGATTTATTATTGCTTTATTGAAATGAAAAAGCGACAGTTATCTCAGGGATAGCATTGTGTCACTTTTCTACAACTACAGAAGATTTAACCCTCTGAGACTCACATGCGTATATCCATTCTGCAACCTGCAGTCTTCCTTGCATGACTGCTAACCAGTTTTGACCTCGACCAATTTAATCTTTTTTAGGTTTCTTTCAACCAATGTATAGTTATTTAGTCATCATATATTATGTGTGTGTGTCTTGTGGGGGAAAGCAATACTATACTTACACTACTCGGAAATGTGACGATCAGTGGGTTAATACATAAGAGATTTATTATTGTTTTATTGAAATGAAAAAGCGACAGTTATCTCAGGGATAGCATCGTGTCACTTTTCTACAACTATAGAAGATTTAACCATCTGAGAGACTCACACGCGTATATCCATTCTGCAACTTGCAGTCTTCCTTGCATGACTCCTAATCAGTTTCGACCTTCTTGATCAATATAATCTTTCCGGGAATTCAAACATATTAATAGGGATATTTCATCATTATGGGTGTTGGAGGTACAAGTAATACAGTATTTCCTGGAAATCTCGTGATGCTTGGAGTGTAAAATAATACTTCATAAAATTAATTCGATTGTTTCTATACATTCGAAAAAAATATTTCAATAAATACAAAATTTTCTTGACAAGATGTACGTATACACTAGAAGAATTTTTTTAAATTTTAACTTTAAAAATCTAGTTTTTTTCCAATAAGTCATTGGCTTATGCTTAAAGTCATTTCACCGAGAAAAAAGCTAATTATTATCAGATTATGCTAATTATTAATTATCCAATTTAGATATAATCAGGTAATTAGCATGTCTTTTGAACAGTGATATCTCAAATTCTAATTTGTTCAGAAAAACAATTCCTGTTGGAAATTATTCTTAATATTATTCTTCATGTTTTGATCCGCCATCAAGTTGCTCGGGAGAATAGGTTATTTTTACAATTGCTTTCAACAAAAAAGTCTAATAAATCAAGATTTTTTTCAGGAATTTTAACATTTAAAATCAATTAAAAATTAATTTCTTAACTAATAACTCTGATTGAGGTTCAAAACATCCATTGTATATTACATAGATTATAATGATACAAAAATAATTATAATAGATCCATTCATTGTTGAGTTATCACTGTTTGAACAAAACACCGTATTACAAAAACACTGTTCTTCAGAAAGTTTTGGAAACATGTTTGTACTGGTGATAGTACCTAACAAAAAAACCCTTGTAACTAGAAAAGTATTTCGAATATTTACAAGATCTTGTTATTGTTTAAAAGGTAAGAAATTGGAAAATATATTGAAGCAATAAACAAAATCAGTATTCTGGGTTCATTATCGAGATTTCTAGTGTATACATATACCGTAAAATGACAGTTTTAAGTTTTTCCCGTAATTTCCATTTTGCATTTTCCCCCACGAAATGCCAAATGATGCATTCATAATGTAGAAAATAATAATTGTGATGAGCCGAACCCTCGTTTTCCCATGCCTGTATTTACAGAGTTCTCTCGCGTTCTCTTAGCTCCGATCGGATACAAGGCTAATTAAAAGTTATGTCACCAGAATAAGATCTCGCGATGAGTTACGCCAGTTCGGCATGACAGAAATAACAACGCTTCCCTTCCCCTTCCGAAACAGAAGGCAGAATTAACTCAGTAGCAAAGATCGCATCTAATTGTGACGACTTCCCCACTATATCATACTCGCCGTCCCCATCTGTAATTGGAATAGAAAGGAAAATACTACTAATAACAGCGGAGACAGAATGCAGCCAGGTGTATACGTATCGAATGTGTATAAATCAACGCCGATGGTGTCGAGGCTAACCGATGACGTAATGATTACAGGGAATGACGGGAAAATGAGTAGCGTTGAGTTGTCGGTGGGATATTTAACGCCGTTCTGTAAAGAAACACGCGATGTTTTTCCAACGCATAAAAGTTTTGATTGGAAATGTTATTTGTAACGTTTTTTTTTTTCATATCTCGACTGAAGAATGGTTTGTGGGACTGGAAGATATAATTAACTGCGGTGTGTGCATTTATCTGGATTTTTATGTTGATCGCATCCCATGTGATTACGATGTATAAATGGAAGCTGTCAACTTTGGTTGGGGGATGTGTTTTTTTTTTGTTTCGAGAAAAAGTGCAGTTTCGAGAAAAAAAATCGGGAGTGGAAATATCAGTTTAATTATCATGTGAGATGAGCGAATTTTTCATTTTATTTTGGACTTGACAAGATGATACCTGTAGAGACTATTTCCCGTCGAAAAGTTCATTGATCTGTTTTTTCGTATTTATTCCATTTACGCTTTCGAGTGGAAAAGGACAATATTTTGAGACAGAAAAGCTTTCTAATTTTAGGGTTACTTCATTATTTTTCTTTTTAAGTAGGCGTACCATATTTTTTCTTCAAACCGGAACGCTCTGTAGTGTGATCAATGTGCACACTGGCCTTAATTTCAGTAGGCTCCTAGTTCGAATTCTTTAAGTCGTAAGTCCCGATGGTAATTTGTCCTCGTGTATCACTGCCGGGTGCTAACAAGAAATGTTTGAGTGTTTGAAAGAGTGCTAACAAGAACAACTTGAGTGCTCAAAAGAGTGCTTACAAGAACAGCTTGAGTGCTCAAAAGAGTGCTAACAAGAACAGCAACATTGCTTAAGAGTGCAGCTCATAATTGCAACCTAATGTCCGTCTTGAAATTTCATGTCAAATACTCTTATGTCCTTGGACTTTTTCAATATAGTGCATGTGGTAGGTAGGTATTTAATAAACGTCGCACTGAAGCAACACAGCAGGCTATTGGCAACGGTCCGGGATCATACCCGAAGGGAAAGATCCGAAGACAGCACCAATAGTGTATTTGGAAAATACAAGTGGAGTGGTAAGAAAACCAGACTGTAACCAAACTATCTGTTTCAAAAAATAGCTTGTTCGGAGTTAACATATAATTTATAGTGATCTTTTCTTTTATGGTATCGGATAGCCCGTTGTGTTGCCCCAGTGTGACGTTAATTACAATACCTACCTACCTACCTTTATGGTATCAGATGGGGTGCCATGGTACCTCGTACCATGGTACCATGAACCTCGAGTGAATACCATGGTACCTAAGACCACGGCCGAATTGGGCTGGAAACGAGAAAAAAAAATTTTACTGGTAATCTTCGGTCTGTTTTTAAGTTTAAAAGTTATGAAGTCTAAATGTTTTAAAAACAATATAAAAAGTACAAAGGAACATGAGAGAAAGAGAATGCATCCGTGCAAGTTAAGAATTTAGTACTTGAACCTTGAATTTCATGAAGAGGCCCTACAATAAATTTAGAGCTGGGGCCTGCTTAGCTTGATGCTTGGTCACGGAGTACTGATTCTAGGGTCTTACAAGGGGTTTAGTTTTAGGATATTCAGTGCTATCTTATTGGGATGACTGGGAGAAAAAGATTTTTAAAGTATTGGTTATTCTTAATCACATGTGCACACGTTTGAGAATATTCTCAATTGCAAGATCTTGTTTCGCTCAGCAATGGCGACTAAAATTTCTTGATAAAATGATACACTATCATACCGGCCTTCTGATTACACACTTCTTTCAACTGTAAAGCACAATGCACGCGAGTGTAGCAAGAGAAACCTGACAACCCTTGCCGAGATAGCGTAACATCAACATCTAACTTCAATAAAGCGCCGTTTCGCGTGGATAATGAACAACGCAAACAGCATCCGTACAACGAAGCTACTAGTTATAATAAAAGAACGCGGACCCTTTCTACTCGCAGATAGATGATTCGGAAAGAAAAAAGGCGTGAGACGGGACTGACAATGTTTTATGATCGCGTTCTTAAGTGAATGGCAACGAAAACAAGAATCAGACAAGGGCACTTCAAACGAGGGTTCGTTTTTCCTACCTGAAGGATCAAAGAGCAAATAGGAATGAAATGGGAAGAAAAAATAATACTAATAAATCTCCCGATTCACTCCGAATCGATTTGTTTTAGTATATTTTTTATTCCACTCTTCCTCTTGCATTCTCCCGGGAAGACGTAAACAAGTGGCACTGGACAAAATAAATGGCAGTGCAATTCGTCAAGACACCCTTTGCCCCTGCCTCTCGTTCGAACGTTCGGCAGTAGCGAGGAAAGAACAACTGCGGCAATATTCTTCTGAGAACAGCAAAAAATGAATTCTTTTTATCCTTCTCTTGCAGAATGTGATGTGTGTTCTTTGTTTTCATTAAACTATTTTTTGCATTCGTTTTTTTTGTCGGGATATCTACCTCTTGCTTCTGTGCTGCGTTGTCATGCTCAAATGGAAAATGTTTTATGTTTTAGTTGAATAGCAGCTGTCATACAAACACGAAGGGTTTGAATATGCAACAGTGCTCTTGATGGATGGATGCTTTTCTCTGGTAATAGCGCGTTGGCGGATCTTTCATCAAATTCATTATTTTGCAGTGTTTGTACAATACTTTCAATCAGCCATTTTGTTTTAGCGATTATTAAATCGCAGTTGGTATGGTGGCTGAGATTTGTCGCATGTACACGCAAATACTTCCGTGCCAGACAAGAAGGCGAAATATACATGTTTGATCATGATGTAAGGGTTGTTAAACGACAGTAACTTTAAAGTAAAAAGTACACTGAATCAACAGTTGGTTGAGTGGTCATATTGTTATTATCTAGCGTTATCAAGTATTAAATTCTAAAATACACTTGTGGTGGCATCGGTCTACGTATGCAAATTAATCTCTTGGCTCTGGATCAATGAAGTTAGTATTTTCTTTCAGTCGATTACAGATATAACACAGCCTGTGTGTGCCGATCAATTATGATCGGGACACATTAGACTCCACGTTAAGACCTTTATTTGAGACAAGACGTTTGTACACTTGCCAGCCTATTATGTTTATTGAAGTTTGATTAAAGTTACAAGACCAAACTTGACAATGCTCTTTTTAGACCATCACGGTGGAATAAAATGATGGGTTTTTCTAGGCCGAGAAGGCTTTAAGGAAATCAAAATAGGAACAGACTTTGCAAAAACAAAAATCGGGACATGATGTTAAAATGAATGCTCTTTTCCTTGCTATATGCTTAAAACATTAAGCCAGGGATTTTCAGTCCTTTTTCATCTCATGGCACATGTTAAACTAATTATTAAAATTCTGTGGTGCACAAAATATATATTATTTTTTTGCCGATCTGACAACAGAAAGTTATAATTTTGATTGATTTACAAAACATAATAATAGCAATTACCTCCCCCATTTTGTTCCAAAAGTAACTCAAAAATTTTTTGGAAGCAATTTATTTTTTACTTTATAATACAAAATAATACTAAAATTTATTTAAACGGATAATAAATATACGGGTATTATTTGAAATTGTTTGTCTTGTTAGCGATTTTGCATCATTCATCCTTCAATGCGATAGTTCATTGCGATAGGGAAATGGGACGTGATGGTAAGTTTCGCAAATGGCACTTGTGTTCATCTCAAACAGTCTTCGATTCATGTTGGAGTTTCTGAGAAATCCAGGGTATGTTTTCCACATCTCAGTTATGAAACCATCGGTGAACGAAAGCATGATAACGCAAGGTGCGTTATCATGAAGTATGTCCCCTCTCCTTAAAACCTGAGCAGTACCTAGCACGAGAAAGTTGTCTAAAACATCTAAGTTTTTGCTTTGGAATCCATTCTACCAGTTTTAGGAAACAGAGGTCTATTTCCACGTATGATACTGCTCCAAATTATCACGCTACTACCACCGAACTTCACAGACTGGACTATGTGATGTAATTTATTTTTGACCTTTGTAATGAAATGAAGTTGTATGATTCTGTGATCCTTTCAGAGATTTCTTTCGTGTGTTCTAATATCTCTTTTTTTATCATAATCAAATAGCGCAAATTTTTAATCTTCCTTGATTTACTATTGTTATTACTTGCAGCATGAAGTATCGACGGTTTTGCTACATAAAAACGGCCAACCTATAAATTACTCGCCGAGCTTTCTTATCACAAATTTAAAGACTATTCCCGCTACGAGGTATTAATTCCATGCAACCTTAACCATAAATCTTTCACAATTTTACAATGATGCAATCCTTAATAACCAACTACCAAGCAAATGACACACCATCTGCATTTAATTTCCGAAAAGGAATTGCCGACCTTGTCCCGAAGTAACGGCCCATATCCGATTGTCCTAGGGGACGCGGACGCTTCGGATACCGAATTCCCATGTAAAACACTCACGAAAACCTCATAAAAGGACTAATTTGGAAGAGACCCTCTCACATTAGCACCCGTGCCTTTAGTTTTTACCGTTTTACGACGCTGGCACTCTGAGTTTTGAACTCCATCACAAAAACGTGTGTCCGCCATCTTGCAGGCTGGTCACGTGCGTTTTTATGGCCGGAGCCTTTTTGAGGAAGATAATGACCTACCGGAGAGTCCTCTAAGCTAAAACACACTTCCAGTGCGTGGTTGATCTTTTTCAATTTTTTCCCACTCGCAAAGAGGAACCAAGCGATAATTTCCGGAATTAGACTCGAAGCTGCCACACTCCGGTTGAATATATATCAGGAGGGCTTTTTCTGTTTGGTATTGGGGTGTGATAAACACACCCCTTTTAATGATGTCTTTTTATTACGGCGGCTTTGTTGTTACGTGCATGTGCTGGGGTTATTCCGCACACAATGAGAGCAATCTATTAAACCCTGAAGTCTTACGCCATGCTTGATGGGTGATTGGTACAACGGAAAAGGCGATTAATTTTAATTTCGAGCAGTAGCAGCCTCGAAATGGTCCATCAAAGCGAAGGTTTGGAAATCATTATCCATGAAAGGTGTTTTTCTGCAGGAGTGTTCCATTCATTTCGGATTGAGTGATTTGTTGTTTGCATGAGTGACATAAGCAAGGGAGTGGTATAGATGTGACATTTTGAAATGCCGGTAACCAATGAAGCAGCAAGGGACACTACCTAGAAATTGATGGTTATATTCTAAAGTGTTGTTAATCCTCTGGTGGTTGTCTCGACGATCTCATCAATAATGGAATTGATCAGATCCTGATGGATGAGATATCTCGTTCATCAAGCTCTCGTCGTCTCTCCATTAGAAGGAAACTGAACAGATCTTGATCTCTTCATTATCAAAAAATTGGCAATATCTCGATGGCGAGATAACTCGTCATTAGCAAAATTGGTCAAATCTTGATGGACGAGATATCTCGTCGAAACCACTTGGAGGGTTAAATTCTTAAGTCTTACGCAAGGCGAGATGAGTAATTGGTACAATGGAAAAGGAGATCAATTTTAATTTCGAGTGGTCGCAGCCTCGAGATGGTCCATCAAAGCGGAGGTTTGGAAATCATTATCAATGAAAGGTGTTTTTCTGCAGGAGTGTTCCATTAATTTCGGATTGAGTGATTTCTTGTTTGCATGTGGGCATAAGCGAGGGAGTGGTATAGATGTTGCATTTTGAAATACCGGTAACCAATAAAGTAGCCAGAAGCTCTGGGGATACTGCCTAGAAATTATTGTTTTTTTAATATCTCCTCAAAAAAATACTATAAGTACACAAATACCTTTTATATAAGCACTTCAAATATAATAAATACCATATTTTCTCGAGTGTAAGATCTTTTTGTTTGACAAAATTAAGAGACCAAAAGTAGGATCAAAAGTCAAAGTAAGTCAAAAAAAGATCTTACACTCGAGAAAATATGGTATTATATATATATATTCTTACATGGGATCTACGTTCGTTTCATTAACCGTTCGAATTGATGTAATGCTAAATATGCATTTATTTCACAGATATTTTCGGACGTTTTATCTTCAAGGGTTTAATAAAACTGATATTTAGGTAGATTAATCTACCTCAAAATCTATTTTTGTAAAATAAGAATTTTTTTTTTTTGGGGGGGGGAGATTGGCTTGCTGAATACATCCCTGGATCAGGTGTTGAAAAAATTACATTTAAGTTTCATTTGTGGCAATCTGACTTATGATCTGGCCTCACCATCCACTTAAAAGTACTTATCAGTGAACCTAGATCAATCCCTCCTCCCAAGTTCATTTATCTGAAGAAACCACCCCTCCTTCATCCCCCAAGGAGTCAATTATTTCATGCCAAAGTATCTCTCTTCTCCTACCCAAATTATCTCCCGATCAGTCCCTCTCCCTTTGTTCTTAATAACTGCTGACGCCCCAGAAATCAAGTGTCCATCCCCACATAATCTTTTATTCCCCACACAACCAAAGAAAAAGAGGACAACCCATTCCCGTCCACTCAGCTGCTGACCCACGGTCAGGGACGGCCGTCCACCATTGTCCGGTCAACCAGCTGCTGCAAGCAACATTACAAGATCTCCCGGAACCCTGGTTTTTATTAGCAGGACGACACCTGGAATATTGCATTGTGGTCTGTCACGTTCCTGGTAATCGTGCTCGGGAAGGGGGAGGGTCGGTCGAACGATATTAAGAAGATAAGAGGGGTTGAGATCTGAGGTATTGAAAAGTTGTGTTGGAAGACGGGCTTGGTGCTGACTTTGATGTATGGTCGATAAGATGATGCGGCATGATACCGAGGCACGATGTGTTTGGGGCAGGAATTAAACTGAAAAAAAGTTGGAGTTTTATTCATTAGGGGGATTGTGTCTCCGTTGGGATATTTACACCGCTTTAATGTGCTTCGGTCCGTTAAGTTATGTATCAGATTAATCAGTGAAAGGTGACGTCTGAAGGCTTGGGGAGATTTATGAAATTACCAGGCATTAATGGTTGGTTGGATTTTTTATGGATCAAGGGTAGGTAGGTTATTAATTAACATCGTACTGGAGCAACGGGCTATTGGCAACTGTCCGGAATCAAACCAAAAGGGAAAGAACCGAGGACAACACCGCGTGATTTTGAACCACGGTCAGATGACGATTATGGATCGAGGGGCAGATCTGGTGAAGTTGCCCCGAGCGATGCTTTTTTCATCAAGAAAACGGGCATATACACACGAGGAACGTTTCACTGATGTAGGAGAGAAATACAGGAATCAAACCTCCGCCTCCAACAGATCGTAGGCGGCTAGCACAGTGAGCTAACCCATTGATCACAGCAGCTCCATTTATGTGGTGGAGGTCGCTTGATGGTAGCAGGGGAGCACTTGTGGTGGAAGGTATGGGATCCGAAAAAGGGCTCAGAGATGAAAAGTAAAACCATCCATATTTAATGAATTGATATGTTCTAAAAAATTGTGTGAATACACTTTTGGTGTTTTATACTAGCTTCAGGTGATAAATATTTCTGCATTACATTTTTCTTTCATTTTTAAAAGTGCCCAACCCCCTTATTTATTGGACGATATAATATAAGCCTTTTGAAAAGTTTAATGCTTTTTATTAACACTCCTGGAGGTTGTATCGACAAGGTCAATGGCAAAAACTGACCAGATCTTGATGGACGATATATCTCGTCATTAGAAGAAATCTGACCAGATCTTGATCATTTCATGATCAAACAATCGGCAATATCTTGATATCTCGTCATTAGCGAAATTGGTCTGATCTTGATGGACGAGATATCTCGTCGAAACCATGTGGAGGGTTAATAAGAGTTGGGCCATTGATTGTCTTCATTATATCTTCTATCCGTATAGGAGTAAAGTAACTCTCAAAATTTTTATTAGTATTAGCTCTGTCTATTCAACTTTTCAAGGTTGGTTGTTGGTTGATTTAGGTTTTATGGCCCAAGGTCCAGAAATGGACTAGCTCAACTTTTTAAAGAAATACTTTTAAAAATTCGCAGTTAGTTGACGATCAATGATTATACTATTATCTACTGTTGTGAAGTATAAGATACTTGCGAACACATGTGCAATCATCAATACGAAAAGGGGAAACTTCGAGGTTTCTTGGCCACAAAGAATACTAAAACCTTGTAATCACTTATGTAAAGGGGGAAATTACTTGATACAAAATGACACATGTCAAATAATTCAACATGCGATGAAATCCTTTGCAATTGACGTGGCAATATTTACGAAAAATAAATCCCAGTTTACCGATTCGAAATCATTTCAAAAGCTTGAATAGAATTCTATGATGCTGGAGAAAAGAATTCAGGGCCCAGCCGGCTGATCAAAATAGAAATGTAACATTACCCTGTCGCCCATTTTGTCCCGGAGTAAACAGAAGTCATACCGAGGCAGACTTATTACCTTATTACCGTTGGTGCTAAGAAGCAAATAAAAAAAGAACAGAAACTCGCCGCCAAAAGAAGTAAAAGCCCGACCCGCTTTCATGGAAAATGCGCAAGCATATAGTTCCTACATCATTTCCTGACTTTTATTCACTGCGGGTCGTAAAAAAATGAGGAAATTTCGATTTTACGAGCTTATGAAAAACTCGTCTCCCATAAAAAAGATTTTTCGAGGTGGACTTTATTTTCTCTTTTTCCCTTTACGATTTTCATCTTTGGGACGTAATGACCCCCAGCGGCTCTTGGCGGTTTTGGCTTCATTTTGGGAATTCACGAGCCTTTTTGGGAGGTTTGTATTAGGGAAATAAAGGTGGAGATATAAAATGAAAAGATAAGTGAGGGATACGCATTAAGAAGTCTTTTGGCTTCGATTTTTGTTTTGTGTGGAGATTATATTAGGATTCATTACAAATCGCGGAGAGAAGTCAGTTTGGGAATTTGACTTTCTTGTATATGTTTTATCTATCCATTGATGATAATAAAGGCTCAGATCAGGGGATGGATTTATAAGGCTATCGAAATTTCTTTACCTTGATAACTCGAAAAGAGCTTCAGAACTTAGTGGGGAATCATTCTCAATCTTTTTCAACTTTTACTTGTTTTCAAAGTTTTGGATACCCTAATCAGAATTTTAAATGTTTGTCTACTTTCACGGAAAAAATTGTATGCCTGATACAGGGTGTTTCTAAACTTCCTAAATAAAATAAACTTCCTTCTAATTTTTTTCTACGAATCTTTTTAAATCTAAATTTTAGAATCTAAAACAAAAGTTACACTTCACATATTTACTATGCATACTAGGTATCTGTTCAATGAGAGGCCTTGCATTCATTCAGATGGATAAAAATTCATGCCTTTCCCCGAATTCGAACCTTCTATGGGTCAGAGTGCTGACCCATAGAGGAAATATAAAAGTCGAGTGAGCAATGGTAACCTTTTTGTGCTCAGGATCATGTGACCAAAACCAGTAGTAAAGTGACCCTTAGATTGCTTTCGTCTGATGGGTAGAATCTAACATTCATCATTTGGTTGGTCCTTGGAGCGGGAGAAGACGCCCATCCATTACTTCATCATCCGATTGGTTCATTGATTAATCATCTGATAGTAGTACACTTTGCGATCTCACTACTTTTGTCGCCCCTCTATAGAAATGCGTATTCACACACTTACCCTGTCATAAGACGTTAGATCGTCAAACGAGGTATTATGATACCAAATCGGCCAACCTAGTCAATTATTCACAGAGCAGTCACGTGACTGCTAGTCGACATGTTGGTCACACTTTTTGAAGTTCTCCTCAATAGCAATGCTCAGTCTATTGCATATTTTACGTCTATGGACTGACCACTAGACCGAATAGTCGGCTTGATAAACTGAATCCGACATTTATGCGGACTTATTATGTAAGAGTTTTGTGAAGTTCTCCGGTCAGAAACTGAGGAATGTTGGGCGGAAGGAACCATTTAGTCCTCGAGGGACTTTGGATGGGGTATCCTTGGACGATCATCCGGGTGAGGAAGAAAAAAGATAACTATGGGGGTGGGAAGAGGAACTCGAGTGGTGGACACCGACCAGGAAGGACGTATAGGTTGTAAGGATCCTTCGAAGTCATATGAATGCTGTTAATATAAATATGTAAATACCCCATGTTTGATAAACTTCTCAAATAAATAAATGTATAGAAAAGCATATCCCCGGTAAGCGTCATTCATAGCAGCCTTTATAGAGGGAATGAAAAGAACCACGTATTGTGACAAGTCTCATAGAAGCAGAGTATTTATTCTTGCCCCCAACCTGAATAAATCTCTCTCCAGTATTGAAATCCTCCAACAAATGCGGAAAATTCCACCCCATCTAAAACAAGGAATCAAAATTGAATACAAGTCAGTCGCCGAATGTCTTTCGCGCCCGTACCCTTATTATTAAATTTAAACAAAACCCGAAGAGCACGACCACCGGTGGCTACATTACCCAGGGGCGCAGGTATCTCAATCTGCCCATTAACGATCACCCAGCGCGCGCAATTCATGCCCTGTTGCTTCGAAATTAGGACACGCGTCCCCTTAGCTGGTGACAACGAGGCGATCACGATGACGCCATTATTCCCGAGTAATGTTCAACTGCTCAATGGCAGCGCAGAGCTCACACTCAAATGCACATGAAGTTCATTAAATTCCGGAAGCCCTTTCCGGGTAACCCCCAGTGACGTCATGTCGCGTGACCTGTAAAAACAATGTGTTTGGTTAATGGGGTTTCGGGAGAGCAGCTGTTGATTGAATTGGATGGCCATTGCTGTTTGGATCTCTGGGTGGGGGAAGATGGAGTGGGTGGTTATTTTGTGGGTGGGTTGATTTGTTGGGAGGTTTGGTGAGGAGATGGGGTTGGCACTTGACAGCTGTTGACGTGAACGTGTATATCGCTTCGGTGGTTGTCAACTTATGTGTTTTTGCGATTGATTGACCTGTCAGCAAAAAAGTTCAGTGTGAAATGAGAGAGGGGAACACTCTTATAAGGCCTCCCATGTCGAGGGTATTGCTGGCATATTTTTCAAGTACAGCGAATCCATTTTCCTGGAGTTTTGTCAAAATCGAAAAAGAGTTTGTATACAAACATATAATGTAAAAGATTTCTAAAACACAATCTTGTCTTCAAGGAAACTTGTGATTTTCTTGCAAAATTAGAGTTGCGAGGTACAAAAATGATAAATAATACATCCTGAAATTGATTGAAATAAATAGCAGTAAAATAACAATTAAAAATTCAAATTACTTTCTGAGAAAGAGGAAATACTCTCTTACATATGCGATTGTTAAACACTACGTCGTATATATTACTAGTTATCAATCGTCGTCACTTTATAATATAATGCTAGATAACAATATTTTCTTTGTACGTGTACTATATACCTGTTAGTAATCCCTCAAAAAAGAGGACAGTTTTGAGGAATTACTAACAGATATATAGTACATGCGTCCAAGAAAATATTGAGGAAAAAAAGGAGAATAATTTGTGATAGATAGAAGACAGTATATTTCAATTCAAAAAGGATTCCTGATCTGGGATGGCATATTGTATCCTTCTCGAAACCCAAATTTTCAAGTCTTAAACTATGGCGATGGGAGAGAGGTTGTATATTCTTACAATGGGGATGCTTTTTCTGATATTGGTCTGGTAAAACAATCAACGGAAAATGATTTCATTAAAGCTAAATATCACACGTATGTGTTGCAAATTTGTATCATTTTCTAATACCCTATCAATAACTTATTCGACCATCGGCACTACAAAGTGCGAACTGACGGCTATTTGTGAAGGAGTACCTAGTGACTAGTGGCAGCCATTACCTTTAACCCTCCTGGTGGTTTATCTTCACGTCGTAAACTGCCCTGTAGTTCTGGTGCAAAAACCTGCCACCAGTTCTGGGTAAGGAACAGTTTTCTTTCTCTTACTTGGATCTTCATTTACCCTTGCAGTAAAAGGACAGTTTTGTCTTGACGAACTATCTCGTCCTTTGCAAAATAGACCAGATCTTGGACGAGATATCTCGTCAAAAGACTCGGAAGTTTAACAGATACAATTGCCAGTATCCATGAGCTTACAAACCGGGATTCGAATCCTGGACCTAGTGGATGGCAGACAAAAACTCTATGACCACCATACCAGCCAGCTGGCTGTTTGCATTATAATCAGAATAATCAGAAAAAATTTTCGGCATTTCGTCAGCAATAAGAGATTCCTTTAGCTAGAAATGAGAAACTCCTTTGATTTGCTCCTTCATCGGTGTAGAGGCAAAAGAATTCTATCATCATCTATTACCTATCAAACTTTCTACACCAATTACACCAACATCTATTACCACCAAATATTTCTTACATTCATACATAAATCTTAGAAACGTTTTGAATTAAAAAAGTATATAGAATCTCTTTGATAAAGGGAATGAATTGTGAAATGCCAGTTAAATACTCCCATTTATGCGTTGTCTACTTTTAAGTGCGTCATTAAATATCTCAATTCTGTTAAGAGAAGTGAAAGAAGAAGCTTCCAGAAGCCAACCCACATCATACCGCAATTACTGATCTCGTAAACAGTCCTTTTAATACCCAAACACATAAACCAGGGACTTATCATCTCTTATCAGCAGAATTTACTTTCAGTTTCACTGTCTTGCTTGGATGTGTCAGATTGAATTTTCTGATTGCATTTCTTTTTCTCAACGAGTCTAACTTTATGTGACGGGAATTGATAATTGTGTTTTCTGTACGTTGCGGTTGCTGTGTGTTAGTCTCGAAGTGAGGCTTCTTTTTTTTCCACTTTTGAGTGCTTACTTCTTTCTCCCTCAAAAAATAAATATGAACTCAACAGATGAAATACAGATATCAGAATTCACGGAATGTCCCTGAAGGTATTTTATTCCAGAAATGTAGTTCTCTTAGTGGAAGAATTTACGTTCTCCCTTATCCAGCATCGACCTTCTAATGAAATAAACAGAGCATGTGGGCGGAGTTGCTTCTGAAAGATCTCAGAAGAGTAAGTCACGTGGGCTTACGACGATTCGAAAGCCCATGTGGCTGATTGGCTGTCGAAGCTGACTTGTGTTTTTAATCACACTGGATAATCACTTTAACATACAATAACTTGTCCCTCATTAGGATTCATGCTTGTTCCCACAACCATTTTGGGCCACGGTAGCTCGGTTGGAAAGAGTAACGGATTAGCAATCAGAAACACCACAATGAACTTTCCTATATCAGTATAACTTTTAAGTTATTAATGTCTGAAAATTATACTTCGATTATTACTCACTCTATCTTTGTCGGTTCTTTTTGCGATTGCAATAAAAGATACTTATAAATCTGCATAGTTTGTTCTTTAGATAAGAATATTTAAAATACAATTAAGGGCTGGGATGCACTCAAAAGGAGAACCCACTTGTCTTGAATTCTTCCCGAAATGATTTTGGAATTAAAATGTTATCAAACATACATGCTAAAGCTAATTATGTCAGAGAAATCGACGTTTCGAAAATCACTCGGACGAATTATACGTCTAAATACGTCAATAGTCTGAGAGCAGATGAAAAAACCATTGAACACAATGCTCATTTGACATTACGACATTTAGAGAACCAACAGAAATAAGACTGGATCCTCCAAAATAATTTTCTGAATACGTCTTGATGAAGAGCATTCTTTTTGAAATGTTTGAGAAGAGGCAGCCTGCTGGGAATTTGTATAAGGGTGACTGATACCTTAGAAACGCCATGGTACTTCGATTCTTTTATTTCAAACTAGTTGTTTTTGAAGTAATGAGAGATTACTTCATTCTCATAACGAGAGAGGAGAAATGTTTTCTACTGGAATGTTTATTTTCCCAACTTTGCAATTTGTAGCAATGGTTTGTTACCACATTCATATCTATACCCATTGATCGATAATATTGAAAACGAGAGGATTTTAACTATCCCAACCGGACGGAAACTTTCGCAATAATATGAAACCTCTTAGAATAAGTTTAACAACCTTTTTAAATACATTTAGGAGAATGGAAATATTCGCCGTTTTTGTGACAGTGAGCGCCTATACTATTGATTAACCAAATGATTTTTGGGGTAAAATATCATTGGTTATGAAACGCCAAAACAGCTACAGAGCATTCTGCATTGAATTTTTTTCTCGGCTTAACTTTTCTCCTTTTGATAGGTTGTAGAATGTTGAAATATGCTGTTGCATATTATATGCCCCTTATGCTGTCGCAGAGCATTCTACAGTAGCGTAAGTTGCAATCATCCACTCGATAGACTATGGTACGCAAAATCAACTACAAAGCTTTTCGTAAATTTGCAAATTTGGAATTAATAGGAAACGGAAGAAATACTCTCTGAAACTGAGATGTTCAAATTTGTATTGCATTTTGAAAATTAGTGTGATGATGAATGCAACAATCGAAATAAGCAAATCTGCATGTCCATTTGCAATTGCATTCAGTTTGGTTGTTTTATCACCGGAATATCATTTCCTCTAAACTAGGGCTAATTAGATGGTATTGAATTCGGAATTCTTTCATTTCGGTCCCTAATACCAATCTATATTTAAATTCGTGACTACTTCAAGGAATTTCTTATATCGTTTCTCTTATAGTGCTACCATAGTACCTGTTAAGGCGCATAATTGGTGATAAAAGCGTATCATTGATATGATGGCTCTTTCATTAAAAACATTGGATAAACTAATAGATAGCAATAAATCCTTTTAATTTGTCGTGCACCACATACATTTGACCAAGCAAGCACTAAATCATTACCATCGCAAAGAGAAACATTTCTAAGCAAACCGACATGAAAACAATTTATAAGCAACTTGCAATTTCTTTGATCTCTTATTCAAGGCGCAAAGGAATTCAAAACGAACATTAACAACGCTTACCACATTATAAATAGTTATAAAACAAATAAAAAATTAAATTGGTTTTCGGCTCCGTAAGCATCCAGCCGCCTTTACTAGATTCACTCAGTCGAGAAAAACATTGCTTCAATTTTTTTACTCAGTCGCCAGTGGCAACAGCGTCTAATGGTTAATTATAAAAATGTCACCATTCCACAATGTTAGATGGTAACAGGTCACGTACAGCTGAAACACTAGCAGCAAAGTGTGGATTGGATATCTGTCGTCTGAGAAGGCTTGAGATATGAAGTGATATGATTTAAGGTGCCGTAAAAGCGAAAGTGGTTCGACGTTCTCGTTATCTTCATTTGCAGCACGTCGCACCAGTTTGGATTTTATATGGGGAAAAGAGGGGAGTAAATTTTATTTGAAAACCGTCGACACTGTCTTATAAAAATAACGAGGATGTGACTTGGGACAAAACATGCTTAGATCTTTATAACAAAAGAAATTACATGATTCGAGGCCGCTGTAATCTTGCTGGTGTATGCCAATAAAGAAATATCTACTGTTCGACATAACCCACCATCCAAACCTGTTGGCTTCTTTTTGTTAAAGATAATAATTTTTTCATTAATTCAAGGAAATAGTACTTTTCCGATTGATGACTCTTGTGAAAAATATTTTCGTTCGTTTTAGTCAAAAATATTGGTTCAATATTAGCATTGCAAAATTGATCCAAGTTAGATTTTAAGAATAGGTAGAATTATGAAATGAGAATAATTTCTAAGAAACTGTCATGATCTATGTTTTTCAACTAAAGCAATGGCATGCGCCCTTAAGTACGTACGGAAACATATCTCTAAATGCACTTTCACTTCATCAAAATAGTAATCGAATCTCTCCTATACCCGGAGCATGAACAACCGCATTACCCATACCTCTCCTAGCATTCCAAAACGTTTTTATTTATTCTTTATAAAATCATGAACTGTTTTCACTCATTATCCCAATCATAAGTTAAAATTTCATGTAATAATGAAAAAATTCATATTTATTGATGCTGCACTTTCTATTGTAACCATGTACGTACGGAAAACATATATCCATATATAACTGCCTATTCACTCATCAAAATTGTACTCAGACCGAATCTCTTCTATACGGTGCATCAAGAAACTCAATACCCATAACTCTCATTACATTCCAACCAGGACCCAACATAATTCATAATAAAGGGAGATGTATATGTCAACACATTCTTATTCATCAAATCACGAACAATGCTCTTGCTCATTATCAATAATAGATCACAATTTCGCGTGGTAATCAATAAAAGCAATTTTTTTTATTTATTCGTGCTGTTGTAATCATACACATACGCAAGCACAGCTCTAACTGCACTTTCATTCCATCAAAATCGTATTTGGATCGAATCTCTTTACGGTGCATCAAGAACCTCATTAACCATACCTCTCATTGCATTCCAACACGTTCTTATTTATTCTTTATTAAATCATGAACAGTTTTTCACTCATTATCACAATCATAGGTTAAAATTTCGTGTAAGAGAGTCAAAAAAGTTCCTATTTATTCGTGCTGCACTTATCAATGTAACCATGTACGTTCGGAAACATATATATATAACTGCACTTTCACTCCATCACAATCGTACTCGGATCGAATCTCTCCCATACCCGGTGCATCAAGAAACTCATTACCCATACCTCTTACTGCATTCCAACAGGACTCCACCATAATTCATAATAAATAAGGTGAACCGCGCGCAGTCAATTAGCCATTAATACTCGCATCTCTGCAACCTATTCCTGGTGTGTGCCCCGAGCCCTTTGATTCCTCGAAGATCGCACAACTCTTCCAGATACGGTGTCCTAATTTGGCTAGTGATTTGTGCGCCAAACTACAATGGCGTCACATCGTAATACCATAACGATGATGCTGGACGCCTGAGTGGATTGGTTTCTGCTCGTCAGCCCTCGAAAATCCATTTTGCGACACCGTCCTTGCAGTGCTTTTGTCGGTGTCGTTATGAATGATGGTGCTTTTAAATGATGCTAATGTACCGACTGCAGCAAGATTCCCGCAGGTGTCGTAAGCCAGTACGTCGAAAAGCATATTGCGCTCCGGTCGTCGTATTGTGATTTGGAAGAGGGCTGTTAGAGGCAAATTGAATTGGGTGTTGGTGGGACTTTTAATGGTTTTATGTCTTTGATGTTGTGATCGGGAAGTTGTAGAGATGAGAGCGTGTTTCTTTGTGTGTGAACGCTTTTTTTTGTAATCATGGGTATTATGTTGAAAAGTTATGGAGACGCAGTTTTAGAGTTTGGACAGAATGTAGGTTTACTACACTATGGTCATTATTTTTGGTATACGAGGGCTAATAAGACCGAAGAGCACAAACAAAGTAAGTGCATAAGTATACATATAAGCAAAATATCTTTTCAAAATCGCCATATTGCGATTTCTAAAAGGGCTGTTTGTGATCAATTTAATTGGGTGTTGGTGGAACGTTTAATGATTTGATGTTGTGATCGGGAAGATGTAGAGCAGAACTTGTTTCTTTGGGTGTGTTTCGTTTTGTAACCATTCATGCATGGACTTCAGTGTGAAACTTTGAGATGCGATCCAAGATTTAGTGATATAGATTTTCTCTCTTTATACTGTTTCATGTTTTAATATTATGAAGACGTAGTTTCAGAGTTTGAACAGAAAGTTGGTTTATTACTTTACGCTCATTATTTTTGCTACATGAGGTCTAATAAGACCGAAGTATACAAATATTGGATAAAAATACAGGAAACAAATTATAAGTCTACAAATAAGCAAATAATCGTTTCCAAATCGTCATATTGAGATTTGGAGGAGGGCGTTAGAAACAAATTGAATTGAATGATGGTGGGACTAATAATAGTTTTATGTCTTTTATGTGATAGGGGAGTTAGTTGCATAGGAGAACGTGTTTCATTGTGTGAACGTTTTCTTTTTGTAACCATTAATGGCATTCTAGTTGTATTTTTTAAAAAATATATTGTTTTTTATTTCATTGATTGGAAGGGACATAAGTGCGAAACTTTGAGATGATTCAACTGTCATTATTTTTGCTACACCAGAGCTGATAAAACCGAAGGATGGAAACAAAGTAAGTGTATAAGTAAACAAAAAGCGTTTCAAAATCGTCGTATTGTGATTTCGGGGAAGAATGTTAGAGACAAATTGAATTGGGTGTTGGGACTTGTAATGGTTTTACGTCTTTGACGTTGTGATCGGAAGTTAGAGAATAACCAATCTCTGTGTGAAGCGTTTTTGTAATCATTAATGGCATTGTGATTGCGTTTATTTAAAATAATTATTTTTGTTTTCATTGGTTGAAAGGACACAATTGATGAGATTGAATATTTAGTGATTTATCTAAGTTTTATTTCTGTTTGTCCTCTTTCGTCGCAATTTGTGAAGTTGCAGTTTCAGCGTCTGGACCGAAAGTCTAGTTTCGTTTATTGCTCTACAGTCAATATTTTTGCTACAAGAAGGTTAATTAGACCGAAGAACGGAAACAAAGTAAACATATAAGCAAAAATCATTTTAAATCGTATTGTGATTTCGAGAAGACAGTTTGAGACAAACTCAATTGGATGTTGGTGGGACTTTTAATGGTTTTGCATTTGATGTCGTGGTCGGGAGGCTGTAGGGAAGAATGTGTATCCTTGTGTGTGAAATCTGTTTCATTTTTTGTAATCATTAATGCACTTTGGTTGTATTTGTTTAACCTTCCTGGTGGTTCTTTTGACGAGGTATCCTGCATCCTGACAGTTTCACGTAAAATTATTGGTGATAGGTTAAGAGTTGCTCATAGAAATACAGGGTGAGTCTAAACTAATAATACAAACTTGAGGTGGTGATAGAACACAACGAAACAAACACTTTTCACCATAAAATGTATGCTCGCAAGTGCAGCGGTTGGCCGCTAGAGAACGCTTTCCATTTCGGCACAAACACACGGTTCGATGCAAGTTGGAAAGGAGAAGAGGCATGAAATATGAAAACAACGCTTTAATGTCAAATAAACATCAATAACTGCTTGACAAAACGAAATAATACAACTAGATTTGCATAAATTAAAGATAAGTACAAGGAACAACGGGCAAGAAAGAAATGACATATACAAAACACGAGTAAATTTTCACATGGAAATGAAACGACATGCACAAACATCAGTCGGTAAGTACAACGCAAATGCACAATTACAGAAGCTGTTCAAAATGTCGACCACCACACCTGATGCAGGCTTCGCGCGCATTGCCGAAGTAACGCTTTTATACAAGCGTTTGACTGCGCTTCTCTAGCGGCCAACCGCTGCACTTGCGACCATACATTCTATGGTGAAAAGTGTTTGTTTCGTTGTGTTCTATCACACCCTGGTTTGTATTATTAGTTTAGACTCACCCTGTATATATAAGAGTTGGTCAATAAATAGTAAAGAGTTGCTCATATAGGATCCTCATAGAAATTGGTATATTCAGGAAAAGTTTCTATTTAAAAGCAGTATTGTATTTTAAAATGCTTGGAGTATCTTTCGTCTTAAATGCTATGATTTAAAGTTTTAATTTTAGATTTAACCTATCTTAATTTGAACAATTTTCGACTTCACTGTTTTGCCGAAACACGCTAGATTAGTAAATGAGTACACGTAAAAAATTATCTTTCATTTGGTCATATTAGTAAAAGTCAACTATGAATGAAAGCAGATATATAAATGCTGGTTGAAATGAGTAAATTGATTTATAATGAAAATGCAAAAAATACATACAATAAAAACTGCCTCTTGAAAAAATTTTTCTTTGACCGTTTTGCCCAAACACGCTAGAAATATTAATCCCTTAGGATTTCTATATTTTCTTTCATCCCAATCAACAACATGGTGGTTTGTAAAAACCACCATGTTGTACCAACCAATGAAACAACAGTATAACAAAATAATTCACCACTTTTGTT
This sequence comes from Meta bourneti, assembly GCA_933210815.1. Taxonomy (NCBI): domain Eukaryota; kingdom Metazoa; phylum Arthropoda; class Arachnida; order Araneae; family Tetragnathidae; genus Meta; species Meta bourneti. The sequence goes on along the minus strand of OW119930.1, from coordinate 67,395,842 downwards.
TCACCTCAGTCAAAAGAATTCACCACTTTTGTTTCACCTCAGCCAAAAGAATTCTAACTCCCTATACACAAATTGTATTAGAAATATTTATTCCCACTTTAAACTAACACGGGGTTTTTAGTTTTCTCTCTATTATAACTTCGGCATAAAACGAAAAATTATTAAGTTTGGCATATGCAAGCTCATGAAAATTAACCTTATTCATGTGTGTTGTAACCCTATTGGAAATAGTCATTTAGAAGATTTGGCATCGATCTTTACCATGATCGTTCATGAATTATGCATGATGAAACTAGTCTCTTTAACTATCGAAAACTTAACTCTAAGTTAAATGTCGCAAAACTTTATGGGAACATAGACATTACTTTCCTTAAATCTAGTTTAGTTAACTCGTTAGAGACAATTAATTGTTCAATGTTAAACACTAAGTTTATATAATCGATTATTTTAATAGAGAGCTTTATGAATGCAAAATTTTTCACTCCATTGCATATTCTATTTTAATCAATATGTACATATAAGAGAAATTGAGTCAGCACTTAACCTTCTGAACGTTTAAAAAAATCTTAAAATTCAATACTTTTCCTTTCCCAATTCGAAGTTGTTTTTCGCAAGTTTGAAAAATGTTCTTACACTTCTAAAGACTAACGGTAACTTATGTTTTACATTACTACACAGATCAGAGTCTGATTGTACTGGTATGAAAGGGTAGATTAAAATAGTATTGCACCACAAAAATATGCATATTTATAATGAGTGGAATGAAACTCATTATTTTTTACACTGAACGTGTCAAAATCCAAGTTTTACACCAAGGAATTGCCATGGATGTCATATCTACAGATCAGTAACCACAGATTACCTATATTACTGCATAGATAAGATTTGAATTGAAATGATAGATCATTCCATCACAAAAATATGCATATTTAAATAAGCGGAATAAAACGCATAAATTCTTATACTGAACGTTTCAGAACTTAAGTTTTACACCAAAGACATTGTACAAAGACACAAACAAAGACATTGGTATGGGTTTCATATCTTAGGATCAGTAACCTCAGATTACTGAAGAAAGACAAAGACCACCAAACTCAAAATTACAGAAACAAATTACAAAACCCCACAGCAATAGACGCAGAAAGTGCTCCTTTTTTACACGCAAAGTGATTTCTCGTGCCATAACTCATACCCTCCTGCATACACATACCAGCGCATGAGTGCCATTCATCACCCACGATGCTTAATCTTTTGGTCCGTGGCAGCGGGTCTGACCTCAAAATCCATCTGTCTTAGCGTACTTACGGGATAATCCACGAGAAATGGAATGGCGATTATTTATGATAGCTTTGCGCCTTTTTTTCTCCCTACTTCTGTCCCATGGTCTGGCAAGTTTCAGAAATCGCAGATAGACTCCTGCCCCCTTGGCGCTGCAATACATCAGTTTTTGGACCAGAGTTTGAAAGGATTTCCCAACTATGTGGTATTCGAAAGGACGGCTTATGGCCACACTGGTGGAAGGAATACGACAGGATTGTGGGAACGGGACGAAATACCAAAAGACATGACAGGACAAAAATATAATTGCGAAAGGGTCGGTAACCTGAATTTGGAGGACTAGGTCGACTGTTGATATCCGGCCCAAGATAGACTTACCCTTTTGACGCCTATAGAGTCACCAAAAACCTGCCAATTTCTAATCCCAAATGTAATGTGTATGATAATTTTGTCTGTCTTGGCAAAGCGTTTAAAGACAGTGCACCGAAATTTCGGTCCATCAGAACTTCGCGGTTGAGATTCTTTGTAATGGTTTTTTGATATACTATCTTATAAATTAGTTTTTGTAGTTACTTTTATCCCTGAAGCATGTGTTCACTTGATAGATGATCTATTGCGTTGGGTCTTCTGCTGTCATTAAACTTGTAATAGCATTGAAATTTTTTGTTATGAAAGTCCATTTTTAAATTATATTTTAAATTAGTTTAAAAATTAATCATTTGTTGCCTCAAAAAGGTCACAAAATTTGGGTGAAATCCACTCAGCCTACCAATTACGACACTGATTCGGACCTCTGTTGATTTAAAATGAATATTAACTTGCACTAAGTTGGCAAGTTTTTCAGAAACAGCATGGCTTTTACACCTCATAGCGCCTTTTTACATCAGTTTTTGAACCCGAGTTTTAAAGGATTTCCTAATGATGCGGAATTAAAAAGGTCGTCTTATGGCCCCACTGGTGGAAAGGGAACGACAGGATTGTGTAAACACGACGAAATACCAAAAGACGACAGAATAGAAATAGAGAAAGCGTCAGTAACCTGAACCTTGGGGGTTAGGTCGACTGTTGATATCCAACCCAGCTCCAGGGTAATGCCCCAGGGTTACATTATTACAATCCAGCTGCAGGTAGGACTAACCTTTTTGCCGTCAGTAGGGTCACCAAAAATCTGCCATTCCGATATAATCACAAATGTGATTTTCTCACACAACGTGGAAACAAAACGTGGAAAGACAGTTCAGCTTCAGTCTACCAAAAAGTACTTAGTGATTGAGATTCGTTGCACTGCTTTATATACTACTATACAGAAAATTTCGTTTCGGTGATTAAATTCACCACATAGCCATGTGGTGAGTTTACTTGGTAAATGAATTTATATATATTATATATAAATTCTTACCAAGTAAAATAACTTAGAAGAAGCCGTTGAACTATATTTTTACATGGATTGCCAAACGTTTTGAATTTCGTGGAGGAACGTTTAAAAAAGAGCCTAAGGTACGAAACAAAAGCAGCTTAGCTTTGCAGAAAATATTCTGAAAATTTTTATGAACGATTATCAAACATATGTAAATGAATATATATATATATATATATATATATATATATATATATATATATATATATATATATATATATATATATATATATATATATATATATATATATATATATATATATATATATATATATATATATATATATATATATATATATATATATATATATATAAATTTGATATTATTTCGAAAATACCATTGAGAGAAAATACACGCATTTTACTTGTTTTTTCAAGTCCAAAAGTAAAATTCATTTTCTAGACACCATTAAAAGTTTTCTGACCTCAGAAGGAAGAGGAAAATATGACTGATTTTTGTGAGTTTTGATATATAATGCAAAGTAAGATCTCAACGAATCGACATTGCACGCTTAAAATACTTGAAGGTTTGCAGCAAGCGCCCACGTGTTCCATCTAGTTTTCGTAAAACACGTTATTTTATTTCCACTGAATAAATTGAACAAAATCCCATTAAAATAGAACAATAAGCAAAATTATCCGAAGGAAATTGTAAGTTGCAAGCAACCAGATTGCGCGTGGGTGATTACATCCACTTTGATAAAACTACTGATTTTTCTGAAACCATAAGCCGTGGGCTTTTATGATTAGACGCAACCTCTTCTAAACCATTGTATTTGAAGAAGAATTTTGAGCAAGATGGGAGTTGTTAAGTCAGTGCGTGATTGAAATTTTTAGTTGGAAAAAATAACTTAGAAGAAGCCGTTGAACTATATTTTTACATGGATTGCCAAATGTTTTGAATTTCGTGGAGGAACGTTTAAAAAAGAGCATAAGGTACGAAACAAAAGCAGCTTAGCTTTACTTTGCAGAAAATATTCTGAAAATTTTTATGAACGATTATCAAACATTTTGACTTTTATTTCGGAACATGTTTAGAAGCAAATACTATACGATTCGAAACAGAAGATTTTCAGGAAACACACTAAACAATAAGCCTTATTACAAGGCAAACTGACTGGCTAAGAAACAATGTGTATTACCCAAAAAATGTTTAATAAGTATCTTATGTATCATTTGCAGAACTAATCATGGTTGGATTGGTTGGTTGTTTTGGGGTTTTATGGCACAAGGTGGATACCAGTACCGGAGTACCGTTGTCTACTCTGGTACTGGTATCCACCACTACTCGTGGTATTAGAGTCCACAACGTAACCTTGTACTGGAGCTCGTCATTTGTCACTTGTAGTAAAATTCGTCATCCAACCAAATACTAGAACCTTCCCTCTAACCTGATTCTAAAGTTCACCATCTATTCTGGTACTGGAGTCCACCACCTCACTCTAACCGAGTACTGGAGCTCTACATCTAACCGGGTTCTGAAGCTCGTAGTCTATACTGATGGTGAAACTCGTCATAGAGCCGGAGGCCACCATCTAACCTGATTCTAGAGTCCACCATGTATCCTAGCCACTGAAGTTCACCATCTCACAAAATACCGAAGCTTACCATCTAATCTGGTTCAAGGGTTCGTCCTATTTCTTGGTCCTGGAGTCCGTCATCTATCAGAACCTAACCGAATACTGGAACCCATCATCTAACCGAATTCTGTACCCCGCCAGCTAACCTGGTTCTAGTGTCCGTCGTCCCTGGATTCATCATCTAACCTGGTTCTAGTGTCCATCGTCCCTGGATTCATCATCTAACCTGGTTCTAGTGTCCATCGTCCCTGGATTCATCATCTAACCTGGTTCTAGTGTCCATCGTCCCTGGATTCATCATCTAACCTGGTTCTAGTGTCCATCGTCCCTGGATTCATCATCTAACCTGGTTCTAGTGTCCGTCGTCCCTGGATTCATCACCTAACCTTATACTAAAGTCCTTCATCTGACCTTGAACTAAAGACCGTTACCTAACCAAAGTACTAGAACCCCGTCATCGGTCCTGAACTGGGCCTGGAGTGCAGATGCGAAAATTCAGTTGAAATTAATGTATGGGCATTTCATTTCTTTGCAGAACTGGGTGCCGCATATCGCACTTTCAACCCTCCTGGTGGTTGTCTCAACGAGGTATCTCATCATTAGAAAAACTGACCAGATCTAGATGGACGGGATATATCGTCATTAGAAAAAACTGACCTGATCTTGATCTCGTCATCACATCAATAATATCTTCATCAAACGGAAATCAATCCGCATTCTTTATAACGAGATATCTCGTCATTAGCAAAATGGTTCAGATCTTGATGGACGAGTTATCTCGTGGAATCACTTGGAGGGTAAAGCAAGCCACACATTGGCCAATATCAGTCCTGCGACACTAAATTGTACGAAATACGCATGCGCACCGACGTGTTTTCTGTTCAGAAATGGAGTACGCATGACCATATCGCTTGTTTCATCGCAAGCTGCTCCAGTGTGTGACCGGGCTTAGAAGTTTTCTCATCAAAAGTCGCCGAGAATCCACCCCAATTCTCCCTTTACGCCTACTCTTCAAAACAGCTGTGAATTTCGTAGGTCCAAGTAGCCACCAAGCGGACATTTCCTCTCACCAAGTTCAACCATCCATCGAGTTTCACTGACCTCCCCATTCGTTCCGCTTTTGAGGGATCCCAGCTCCCAAATTCGATTATTTGCCTGGCAAAAAGCAAACAGGGCAATTTACATCCCAAAGTTATGATAATCCGCATCGGGTTGATAAGCGTGATCCATGGTACGAGCGGCCATTCAGCTCTCGGACAGAGCTAAGATGGATTGCGATTATGTCTTTCAGTAGTAATAACAGCTTGTATGATTGAAACCAACCTTTCTTGTTTGTATAGGCGACGTTGGAATCAAAAATGGGTGTGTTAGCACTCAGCATGCCTCTGGGTTAATCCTCCTTTGTTATTTATAGCAGGAAGAAAGAAGCCTTTCATGCGAGAGGGGCGCGCCCTTGGTGGAGGTATATCGGTATGACTATCATGCAATATTAAGCATGCGACAATAGTAAACTTGCATTGAAATGTGTTTCCCGCTTTCTTGTGAGAAGTTTTAAATAGTGGATTTTCAAAGATTGAATTTTAAAAGATTTCAACTCGTCTCCATACATATTGTATTCATATTTTAAAGATTCGTTTGTGATATTCGTAGATGATGTGGGTTGGTTCACTGAATCTGAGGAAGTCTTCTTTCGGTTAACCTTTTGAAGGGCAGTATGAAAGATATTCCGTGCAAGCAAACAAACCAGACGGAAGATGGAGATTTTACTTCGTGTTATGGTTCCTTCTCACCAACAGAATCCAGTAGAAACTGACTTGCGAAATTTTGGGAGAGCGGAGAAGATTTTTCGTATGAATTATCTTGGTCGCCAAAAAAAGCCTTCAAGACTGTTTGAATCCAGGGCTTCAATGCGCCCCAATATACGTTTGTCAGTTTGAACTGGATTTAGATTGATTCTGGAATTGTTGCCAGGAGTCTGTTGCTTTGGAGGGGGTCTTTACCCAAATTGCACTCTCGTAATACACATTGGGGTTACTTTAAGATGTACTTTACCTCCGGTTTAGCGATGCTTGGCATTTAACCAAATTGCCGTTGTCCAATCAACTATCATATATCAATTCAGAATTTATTCTTTGGGATTTTTATTGGCGAAAGTGCTGAAATCGTGTTCAAAAAGCAAGCCAAGTGACGAACAGGTAATCAGCCCTCTTCAAAAGCACTACCGACTACATTAACCTTAATAGAAAAAGCCTCTTGTACTAGCAAAAATGTTAAAAATTAAATTTTATGGTTGAAGACAATCACTTTAATGAATGCAATTTGAAGTAACAAAATTGTTTTTTTTAATTGTTGGGGACCTTTTACATCTCACCCCACTCAACAACTAGAACACTCCAAGACTTCAAAATATCAAATGAGATAATATTTATATACCAAAGCAGTCTTAAAATATACCTAGAATATTTATATATATCGTAGTAATTTAAATATAACTGAAATATTTATGTACCTAGTTTCACCATTCAGGGAAGTGGACTTCCAAAACTTACCTCGCCTATGAAAGGACACAAAAATGCATAGTTGATCTAGTATTTCAATTTTAGGGTGTATTTTACACTTCTGGTATCCTTTCTCATTTTCAATACACAAATTAAATTTTAAGTTTTCTCTCGTTTTGACGCATTTATTATTATTTTCTACGAATTTCGACAGAAACGGAAAAGTAAATTTCAAACAAATTTGCGATCGCATCAATCTAAATAACGAAAAAAAGAAAATTTTAAATATTACTCGGCAACTCAGGATTTTTATCACCTGAAACTAATTCGAATTAAAAATATCGTATATACGATCGGTTGTTTTGGGGTTTTATGGCGCAAGGACCATATTTGGTCAAGCTGATCCAAATATAAGAGACAAGCAAAAAATGTCACGAAAGGGAAAAAAGAGAGATTGGGGAATAGGATAATGGGATGAAAGCAGAAAAAAATTTCGCTTGGGTATCCCGGAGGGCAACACCCGTGGGAAAAGAAAAGATCACTAGAGTACCTCGGATTCATGATATATACGGAGCAATTAGCGTCTTTCGTACTTAAAAAATGTTTTCTGGGGATTAATTCCTTTTTAAGTTAAATTACCATATTACTAAAATTTATTCTACCCTGTGATATTAAACTGCTGTGCAACTATCTTGCAATTAAAATTTTTTTTAATTTCACTCAAATATACACACCCATTTTTTAAATAAAAGATTTATAAAGAATTGCTATGAGCTATAGCTTTAACGAAATACTATAGCCAGTGTTCAACAGTATTTGTTAGAAATGATACTCTGATGTTTCAATTCTTTGTGCAAATAAAGATGTATATTTATGGAAATCCACAAAATCTCAACAGGATTGAGGAAATACTTTAAATCCATGATAAAGATTGCAAAACTTATAAATGCTTTGAAATAACTTGATGCTTTTATTATTTGCAACAAAATGTAAAACAGAAAATGTGAAAAATGAAACGTCTTGAATTTATTCATAAGACAGAACTGGAGATGTAAGAAACATGTCTTCAAAAATAAAGTTGATGAACAAAAAGATGTAGACAGGTTTTAGTCTGGAATTCAAATGTTTTAAAGGCTCGCGACATGTTAAAAACTCGTTTCTTACGCGCTTCTCTTTTATGTTTAGTTTAAAAGTATAATTTTTGAAGGAATGATGCTCGGTTAAAATTTTATAGCACATTATAATTTGTAATACAAAGTCTGAAAGAAAAGAGTGATCAAAATGTTATATTAGAAAAATATTTTCCTTTAAAATCTACATTTTTACAAGTTGTTCAGGGTATAACATAAAATAAACTCAGACAACAAATATGTAAGTTTGTTAATTCATACCTTCTGAGAAAAGTGCACTAAAATTTGGTGAATTAAAATTGTATAAAATGCCAGAACTTCGGGTAAAGGAATTTTTTGTTACATTCTTCAACTTATTTTATGCACATTTCAAACATATTAAGTGCCTATTTAATAGCTTATTCCATTTCCATATTTTGCCTCAAGTTAAGAAAACTATTACGTCTGTGTAACGAACCTTTTTACATGTAACCATGGTAACTATTTGTAATGTGTTCATTTTATATTTGAAGTTTATTCTTTGCACTTTATTCATAGATTTTCAGACTACCTACCGTAACTGCATCCCAAACAAAAAGATCACTGCTCAAATTTCCATTATCATTTGCTATGCATTAGAAAATAAATGAAATTAAAAAAAACTTCGGGTAGGTTAGTAGATAGGAAGTTGAATTTACATCGCACTGGATCAACACAACCGGCTATTAGGAGAAAAACTTCGAGTTTTGCATATATTGTTATTATCTAGGATTTCTTGTTATTAATGATTTTAAATATACTCGAAGTTTTGTTGATAGAAGCATTATCCAGGGTGTTTGTGAACATAGTATTTGAAATTGTCTACCGAATATCGTTTTAAATAGTCGGTTTTAGCATTCCTCGAGGTTGGAGACTTTGTGTGAATCAAGCAAACTATTAACGTCAGTTAATACAGCGACCTACAAATCATAAGCATGTCGTGTGGAATATTTTTTAATTTCGTTTCAATAGCCGCCATTGAAAGCGATAAGAAAATAAGCCAAGTGACGTCACGTTCGGAATGCATAAAGGAATAACGTTCCGCCGCAGAAACACCACCTACATTTAGGTTCACAGAAAGAGCCTCTGATACATTCGATATATTTTCTTTAAATTAATTGAGCAGTACTACTGATAGACTTGAATGATATTCTTGTATTTGTTTTCTAATATTCCAAATTATATTCATGTTGATTATGGGAATAAGAAGCGGAACTATTTACTCTGCGGACGCTTACAAATATCCAATGAGATGAATATGCAGTGTAAGCAAACAAACCAGACTGAATGCGAAGATTTTACTTCCTATTGTAACAACTCTCACATAACATATCTGAGATACTTCGAAATACAGTAAATCACCATTTTAGAGACGTTTGAAGTTTCATCTAATTGGCGTTGACCAATTAATTATCATCTATCATGTGAGAATTTCTATTGGCGTATTAGAAAAACAAGCCAATTGACGTCTCATCCGGAATAAGTTCAGTAAGCACATTCTACTACAAAACACTACCTCCACTTAAATATAACTTATCAGAAAAACCTCTAATATCGTTGGATTTTCTTCTTAACTTAAGATAGACTACAAGGCAGAAATATAATTCCAAGTAAAATAATTATTATTGTAAATATTCATATAGAAGCTCTTATATGTGCAGGTAGAAAGTTCCGCCACAAAAACACTATCGCCACCTTCATGTAGCTTGTCAGAAAAGCCTCTTATATCGTAATATTTTCTTAACTTGAGATAATACAAGGTAGAAGTATAAATCCCAAGTAAGATATAATTGTTCACACTAATTAGAGAATACTTACAGGAAGCAAGTTTCACCACATAGCACTACCGCCGGCTACATATAGCTTGTTAGACAAACCGTTATCGTAATATTTTCTTTTTAACTTGAGATAGACCATATGGAAGAAATACAAATTTCCAAGTAAAATATTTATCATAATAAACATTCATATAACAGTTCGAATACGTACAGGAAGCACGTTCAGCCACAAAAACACTACCGCTACCTACATTTAACTTGACAGAAAGTCTCTCATACAGAAAAAATTGTCTTCTTAGCTTGAGATGGACAGTGCAGAAAAACAAATTCTAATTAGAGAATAATAATGATAATGAATATTTATATACCAATTCGAAAATTGCGCTCTAACCAAAATTACATCCAAACTAATGAGGCGTAACAAGGTAACGAATTTCCGCCATTTTCAGACCGATTCGAATGGAATAATTCATATATGATGAAGGTACAAGTAAGTATTTTTCCACCCAAATACCTATTACCTCAGTCAATCAAAAAAAATAAGTTCCATTTTAATAAGAAAAGTGTTACAGATGATCTGTGTCACCAATTGCTGAATGTCCTCGCTATTCACAAATCAAAGTATGAAAAAATCCCAATTAAACGACCTTCATTCGACCATGTTTAATCATCCTTGCCAGACGGAGCCGAAAACGATGCCAACGCGGGGCAACAAAAGTGAGAAAAAAAGATCGAATAATAATAAAAACGCTTCCGAAAAACGCTTGCCACCTGCGTCAGCACCGGGGACAAATCACCCAAACGAAGGGACCGGCGTGAAAAAATAAATGACACGTAGAAGTAATTTGATGGGTGTGGTTTTGCGAACGAATCATTTTTCTGCAGCCGATCTTGACACGGAGTTTCGTACCGAGTACGCCCCGTTTACGATGATCGAAAAATTGGGGAATGAGTTTAGTGCGAAGAGCGTTCTCTGGAAACCCAGAACCGAGAAAGTGTTAAGGCCCTCGAAATGGCGGTGGTTAATTAGGGGTGTCAGAATTTCAGGAAATTTCTAACCCGTCTTCATTAACCTATTTTTAGCTTGAGTCAACAGCCAGAATCCTCGGAGTGTTTGGGCGAGGACGGTAGATGTATGCTGGATGTAGGCTTCTTCGGTTCTGCTAGACGTAGGGATTATTTCGTGTAATCTATTAGCGCTGCAGTTATTCTTTAAAAATATGTCGTCTTATTCCAGAAAAATTCTCCTCTTGCGAGGTTTAATTAGATTATGAGCATACATAAATTTAAGACTGGTGGGTTCTTTGTCTTTATTCGGGAGATACTCTTACTCGGGATAATTTCGCACAACTATGGTTCAACGCCGCAACTGCGCAGGTTCGATTCCTATGATTTACCCTGGGTGTATTTCTCTCTTCTGTGTTAGTAAAATGTTCCTTGTGTGTGTATGTCCATAACTTTTTTGTGACCCAGACCACCAACAAGGGTGAAAGACCGTATAAGGGTTGACCATGAAGGGAGAGTTGAATTAATGTCACACTGGGAGCAATATAACAGGCTATTGGTGACTGTCCGGCATCAGTTCCGAAGGGAACGATCAAGGACAACGTAATTTTGAATCAAGGTCAGATGACGAGTTCAACACCTGAGCTTGCACCCCACTCTCCAAACTTCCTCACCACGCCAACCTGAGGATATTTGAGGTCACGACAGATTTAAGGCTCACCAGCCTCCACATACACGACGGTCTTTGGTTTGGATCTAGTTTCGAACTCGCGACCCTCCGGTTGCTAATCGGCTACTCTTCCATCCGGGCTATCGCGGCTCGGCCGGGAAGGGACTCTTGATTCCACAAGAGCCAGTACTAGAATCTAGGTAGCATTTTGGTACATCAATTCAAAGATGTTACACACACATGCATATATATTTACAATCATCCGCTGCAAGCAGATACAGGATGACAAAACATTTTAAGATTCATGGAAAACAGACCTCTTTCTAAATAACAAAAGCAAAAATTTTGAATAAAGACAAGGATAAATGCCTAAACTAAATTACTGCACATTTGAACATGCGCATAACAAATTTTGAGGGAAAACGAGGACAAATGCCAAAATTTAAATACTATATATTTAAAACATATTTCAAAAATTTTGAATAAAGACGAACACGAATACAAAGACTAAATTATAAATATAAAAGTATTCAAACAAAATCATAAATTTTGAAAAAATGGCTTTATTAAAAATATGCAAATAAGATATACAGAAAAGATATCCTAATGGGATGAATATGTACAGATTTGAGAAACCTCCACCTCAGTCTCTAATCCAAGGTTTACAGCACTCTGTTCGGGGGTGAAATGGCCCAGAAGTCATTGCAGGAGGGAAACCACTAGCTGGCTACTTGGTGCATGGCAGGAAGAATGGGATGAAGGAGAAACAAGTAGGATGGAACATGATGTGTTACCAAGCGTGTCACTAAAATCGGCAAGTTGGATCAGGGAAGAGATACTCTTCACAGGACATGGTCAGTTTCCATCCTACCTAACGAGGTTTAAAAAAATCAATTCAGAAAATTACTCCTGTGGCGAAATCTGTACCTCTAAATTACATCAGTCTGCCCCCTTACAGCATCATGGCATGAGGATGCCTGCCAACCACTTTCAAACCGCATGGCTCAGGAACATTGCTAATACCAAGGGCTCGAGGATCAAAATTATTAATATGGTGAGATTAATTGAGAATCATCAGGACTTGATTATCCAAAAAGACTGAAAAACCTACTTTTTTTCTTCTCTCATGTTATATATATATATAGTGTAACTGAGTATAATATAGATGTAATTACTGTATAGATATAATAACGTATAAATGTAATGTGCTCTAAATTCTGGATAGACATGTCATCTCGGTGGCATGCTCTATTCATCCCAACCATATTTATTTAAACTGGTACAGTGTCTCACGACACTAGGCACGGGAATGTGTGTTGGTTAGTTGTCTGTCTTGTGTCTATAGCATCTTGGTCAAATGTGGTTCTTGAGCCATAAAACCCAACAAACATCCATAATCCAAACATCCGTGTGAACGAAAAACGACAATTGAAATATGAGTGACATCTTGGGAACCGTTGGAGTACTAAATGACAGAAAGTAGATTGAATGTTATTGTTATTGTATTGGTACGCACTTTGTCCGCCATGTTTTTTCACTTGTCAACTGTCAGTGTTAGTTACCTATTGTAAAACATTCTCTCAACTATGGTCCTTTATCGATTTTATAAAGGAAATAATCGATGAATTGCAGTTGCGTAATAACGGTGCAAAGTTTGTCAAGAAAAATTAAATATGTAAACTGCATATAGAATAACAAAGATGTCTAATTCTAGTATCTGATTTTTCTACATGTAATATCAGCGAAAAAATCCTTTTGAAAAGCTTTATTTTGGAAGCTCTAAAGGAAGGAAAAATCTAAAAAAAATGGAGTGATTTCGAACCATAGTAGGTAGACAGTTAATTAACACGCATTGAAGCAACACAACGGGCTATTCCCGACTGTCGTCCGGTATCAATCCCTAAGGGAAAGATCCAAGTACAACGCCTCATAATTTTGAACCACGACCAGATGACGAGTAAACTTGATCTGGCACCCCACTCTCCAAACTCCCACACCATGCCAAAGTGAGGATATTTGAGGCCACGACAGATTCAACGTGGACCAGCCCCTGTGTACACGACGGTCATAACCATAATTTTTCCTATGAAAATAAGATACTCGAATTGAATCTGAAACCGGATTGCTCATCAGATATTTTAAAATTGGGTAGTTTAGTTAACCTTTTCCTTTTTCTGGAACACCCGCTTGAGTACATTAAAAAAAATAATATATTATTTTTTTCAATGCATCACAGCACATTCACTAATTTTTACTGTCCCCTTTAACTACATCCTAATATTCTGTCCCATAGAGGCTGTCCCCAAATGTGTAATATACCTATTTGAGGACATTACTCCATAGCGACCCATTTGTTTAAAAGATTAAAATGATTAATATACTCCCTATGTCATAAAGTGTCATTTCACCCTTGAATTTTGTTCTGAAATAGCTGTAACATTTATTAAAAATATGCAAAGATGTTATCCTAAATTTAAAGTTTCTAACATGGTTACATTTTTCATCTTAAGACAGTGTTTGACCTTTAATATAGCTTCAGGATTACAATTAATATTACTCGGAAGACAACATTTTCGCCTTAGTTTTTCATTCTTAATGTGCAGTTTTGTAGGCATTACTTCCAGATGATATCATTACACTTTCCATACATGTTTGCAATGGAAAGAAAATGTTTAACCTTTCAACTTTTTCACCGGGTGTACTTTTAAAATGTTCCTTTTTCTATTGTCTTTTATTAGCCTTAGTTTAAAATAAAAAAGACATAGTGTCATACTTAGGTTGCCTTATGCCGTTAACAATTGTCCTCGTAGATGGAGCCCACTTCAAAATTGAATAACTATTAATATTCGAAACAGAATTGTGCAAATGCATTTTACGGAGGAAGTATTTTACACATACAAACATTAATTTATTTCTCTCAACAAGCTAGAAAAAAATTCATACATTTTAGCGTTCAATTCATCAATAGTTGATACAATCTCTTCTTTATTCCAATTTGAAACATTTTATTCCTTTCTATATTTTTAATAGCCCGTTGTGTTGCTCCAGTGTGGCGTAAATTCACCTACCTAGCTATCAATATTTCCATGCCGAGAACTTTAAATTAAAATGCTCTACTGAAGCTTCCGTGAAAAGGAAACCAAAGATTCGTATTTTTCTTTTTCCATCTTTAACAACCACTAAAGAACATTATTATAACTATTTTTAAGCAAGCAACTTGCACTTTGCATTAAATTATTTCCCTAACACCCGACTTTGGACTATGAAGTGTATTTCTTTTATTTAAAATTCTCAGTCACTACTCACAGTATTCATTTTAAACAGTCCTCACGTTGGCGTGGTGTGGAAGTTTGGAGAGTGGGGTGCCAGCTCAGGTGTTGCCTCGTCATCTGACCGTGGTTCAAAATTACGTGGTGTTGTCCTCGGATCTTTCCCTTTGGGATTGATCCCGGACCGTCACCAATAGCCCGTTGTGTTGCTCCAGTGTGACGTTAATTGAAATAACAATAACAATAACTCATTTTAAACGAGATGACTATTCCAAAACCATACGTGCTCAGACTGTTCATTTCAAGCATGTTCTTACACTCTCTCAGAGAACAAACCGATCCCAGTTTACAATTACGGCATTGACTGCTACACATCTCTGAATGCGGTACCCTTAAGACGGCAAAGGCTTCAAGAAAATACCCTGGCGATTTCTTCACTTTTTTTCTGAGCTAAAGAAACTAGCGGAGATCGGCGTTAAGCTACTTAGCGTGATATTTATAGGCCGCCATCTTTTCCTTAGACATCGCAGTTCTATCGTTAGGCCTAGCGGCCATAAATCAAGTTTTTCTTCAGCTTTGTGTTTTGTTCTGTTCTTTACTGCTTGATCTAACGTGGAAATCATCAGGAGCGAGTAACTTTTTTTTGCCTGTCACGAACGTCCTATATTTTTTATAAGTTGAAGGCTGGGAGGGTAATAAAATATGTGTTAAACGCTTTTATTGCATTTGGTCTAAATGTTTTCGAGCCTTTATTACAAATTGTTAATGGTGCTCGCGTTGTAAAAGTGAAGATGTTAGTGAAGGAATGCGTAGCATGTTTAAATAACAGTTGAACCGTCTTTTACTGGTGTCAGCGGTATTCAAATATAAGTATAGCAAAGGACCCGAGCATAGCATCGGCGCTAGTTTCTTAATTGTTCACATCCATTGATGATACTGTTGGTTCTTGCATTTCGTACCTTGTTTAAACCCTCTGGTGGTTGGTCGTCTTGAAGTATCTCGTCATTAACAAATCTGACCAGATCTTGATCGACGAGATATCATTAAAAAAAGAGATATCATCGACGAGATATCATCGAGATATCATTAAAAAAAACCTGACCAGATCTTGATCTCGTCAGCATCAAAACATCGGCAATATCTTGCCGAGATATCTCTTCATTAGCAAAATTGGTCAGATCTTGATGGACGAGATATCTCGTTCAAATTACTTGCAGGGTTAAATCCATAAGCAGTGTATAGATATGTGTACATTTCATACCTCTAAATTAAACAAAATCAATCAAAATATAAAGCAGCATTTCTCGTACTCTCCTTACTGGTCTTACTTATACTTACTAAAGTTCAGAAACTGCTTACCTCAGGCATGTTTCCATAACTGGTTTCTTAACACTCATCATATTCCACAAGTTAGAGCACATTTTCTTTTCTACGCTGATTTCCATCTTCCGAATTTCTCATTCTTCTGCCATCAGACAGTTGGAGAATTTCATCGGAAAGGTGAATTCATCCCAGTTTCGGCAATATTATTCAGCTCTGTATCTGAATCAAGCATTTTTAAACTTCAGCGGCACAATTCCGTAGTGATTGATTTTACATTGTTTTCATCCGTTTGTTGCTATTCGTCAATACACAAATATTGTCGATTTCTGTGCCACTTACTTTATTTAAGTATAGTGATACCTATGTTGTGAAAGTTAGTGAAATAATACTCATTAAATAATACTCGATTTGGATTGGCCGCAATATTGGATGTCTTCCACTTGCGCCGAAGTTTATGTAGCAAACCTAGGATGGGTTACCATATTCCAAAATTACCGCCAATTGGCGTTGGTACCGTATAATTGAGCATAACCCTTTTTAATTTTCTCTTAAATGTAGATAAAATAGATCTTAAAGTTACGAATCCAGTTGACTATCTTGAAATCCATTTCACCTTCTGTCTTATTAGAGATCAAGGATGTTTCGAAAAAGAGAAGTAGACGGACAGGTTTTTTAAAAGATTGTAGCATGTAAGAAGTCTTTCTAAGTACAATAGGTATTATCAATGCATAAAAATCGCACTTTTTACCGATTACATTCAAGCTTTTCAATTACTTTTTTTTGAATGAAGAAAACATTCGTTGCGTGAATACTGTTAAAATATACTGTCGAAGCAACAATGTAATAATTCCAAAGCAAAACATTCTTCTCCTTTGAAATAGAAATAGTATTGTTTCATTCTCTCTATTGTGCATTGTTTAGTTCGCTTTGCAACATTGTTGCTTTCATTTGTAGCATTGTTATTCCTTTTTCATCGTACAAGTAATAGAACGGAATCACTTAAAATTTTCATTTGGATAAATAAATTCAAATTGAACTAAATAATTTATTATTATCTCTTTTTAATTATAAATATGGAAATTTTCAGAAATGAGATTAAAAAGAAAATTTAATTTTCAACAGATGCCCCGAGATTCTAACTTTTTTTAAGGACTAAATCTCATCAAAAATAGTACAAACGGTTATGTTACAACCGGTTATGAACAAAGAAACAGTTATTGTCAACCACACACAGCGGACTATTGGTGAGGGTCCGGGATCAATCCCGGAGGAAAAGATTCAAGAACAACGCCTTGTAATTTGAACCACGATGGTCAGATGATGTAATTTGGTCAGATGACGAGAACAACACCTGAGCTGGCACACCACTCTCCAAACTTCCACACCACGCCCATATAAGGACATTTCAGGCCATGACCGATTTAACGTGATCCAGCCCCCGTGTACACGACGGTCTAACTGGACCGAGTTTTGAACTCGCAAACCTCCGGTTGCTAATCCGTTGCTCTTTTAACTGGGCTACCGTGGCCCAACCACGAACATAAGTTTTAAAACGAAACCTAATTTTTTCTAAAATGTTAGCTTTAATACGCGGCTTCGTAAGAAGTTAAAAAACGATTTAAGTTTCAATAATTATCTTTAGACTAGTCTAGTTTTCATATGTATGACCTTCACAAGGCGTTCAGGAGTTGACCTCGTCATCTGACCATGTTTCAAAATTACGAGGTGGTTGGTTGTTTTCGGGGTTTTATGGCGCAAGGGTCAAGCTGTGCCAAGCACAAGACAGACAACACAATGACGGAGAAAGATAAAGCAAAAAAGCAATAGGCTAGGCAGGGTAAAAATGAAAGGCAGGAAAGATCCCTCAGGTACCTAGGGTTTGTGATACCTGTACACGCCTAAAGGAGATGTGTCCCTAATGGCAATTACGAGGTGTTGTCCTCGGATGTTTTCCTTCGGGATTGATCCTGGATCATCGGCAATAGCCCGTAGTGTTGCTTCAGTGTGACGTAAATTCAACTATCTTCACGAGACGGATAGAAGCAGTTTTTAAAAAATTAGCCAATAAAGTTTAAAAAAATTGAAATTAAAGTTTCTTCCTTGTCTAGTCTAGTGTTAACAGAGAGAGGCCTATGGGAGAAACAATTCGCGGGTTGGATCCTGTCTGCGGGCCGTATGTTGTGGACACCTGTCTTATACTATTAAGCGACTGTATGGCATAAATTAAACTATCTATCTTCACTAGGTGGATATAAGCAGATCTCGAACAATTTAAAACCCACAAGAAAACGATTCAAATTATAATACTTCTTGCTAGTCTAGTGTTAACTGAGATAAGGTCTTCGGAGGGCTAATGTAAGCAGTTCGCGGGGTGGATCCTGTCTGCGGGCCGTGTGTTACGCACACCTGTCCTACACAATTAAACAAAAAAACAGTCAAAAATATACTGTCTATCTTACAATTTTCTTAACGTGATGGCCACTGAAAATTGTATCATTCTATTATGCTGCCGATGATTTGTTTACTGTTCCCATGACGACTCTGTCAACGGCAAAGATTAAATTGAATATAACGTGCAACGGGGACACATCAACTTTTCAAAAATGCTTTCGTGCAGAATGACTTGACGCGATGGTAGTAAAATTGATAAGCGTAGCTACAGCACGAATGAATATACGAACTCTGATTTTATTGATTAAGTTACATGGAATTGGACCAGGATCGATAGTGAGAGAAAGCATATTGTTCTTGATTTGAGATAAAGTGTGATGTTTACGAGAATATAATATATTCTCTTAATCTTTTGTCGAATTAATAACAATATGCTTTCTCATATAGTATTATGTGGATACAAAATAATTTATAAACCTTAGTTTAAGTTCTACAATGCATGTTGCACCCAGAATCAGTTGAGATGGATTCATTCCATGATTAATCCATGTGATTAGTCATGTGTTTAGTTCGTACTGGGACTTCCTTCAAAATTACTTGGTATTGTCCTCGGATCTTTTCCTTCGGGTTTGACCGTCGCCAATACCCCGATGTATTGTGCTCCAGAGTACGACGTTAATTAAATACCTACCTACTTTGATAATTTCCACACAAGTTGACGCCACAAGATATAAGTTGAATCCACTGCAGGTAAGTGAATCTATATCGCACTGTAGCAACACAACAGGCTATCGTCGACAGCCCGAGATCAATCCCGAAGAGAAATATCCGAGGATAACACCTCACAATTTCGAACCACGGTCAGATGACGAGGCCAATACCTGAACTGGCACCTCACTCTCCAAACTTCCACACCACGTCAACGTGAGTACATTTGAGGCCCCGGCAGATATTACTATGCACGAGCCCCTCCGTACACGACGGTCTTTGGTTGGAACGAGTTTCGAACTCGCAACCCTACGGTTGCTAATCCACGACTCTTCCAACTGAGCTACCGCTGCTTCGTGATGTCCAACGTGAATGCAATCCCTGTGGTGCACAAGGATAACGCAAAAGTGGTTCGCATTTTCACCCTTGTAGTGACATAATGAGTTATATTGAATTTTCCGGGTCAAAGAAAAAATATTACGAACTAATCAAATTTATAAAACACTCTTATTTTATTTTAAAATTATATTAATTCTTTGTTATAGATTTTTATGCATTAGTATCTGTTTTGGAAATCGAAAACAAACACTTTCACGAAGGGGGTTGCTCTTGGGCCACCTGAGTCCCCTTTCTGGCTATGCCACTGATTCTAACAAGTTTATAAATAGACTTAAGGACCACGGTAGGAATTGCGTTCCTACCCTTGAACACTTCATGGTTGGAAGGTCGGCGATAAAGTTTTACCACCTAATCTAAAAGAAAGCTTTCAGGGCAAGGTTGAAAATTAAAGATTCCATCAAGATTATACAATAAGGCGCACGAAAACCAATCTCAGCTGACCTGTTAAAACGGAGGAGTTGCTTTTTTATTATAATCATTTTCCCATCACGTTTTCTCCCGGTTATATTATGAATTACCAGTTATGAGGAAAATTCCTTTTCTTAGCAGAGATCCTTTGGTAGATAATAGCTAGGATGATGGGGGAGAAAAGGTAAAAACATTTTCAGTTTACCTTGTTTAAATTGGCTATTTTATCGCTTCGATTTTCTCTTAAAGGGATTTGCTTTTAGTCTTCTACGTTCCAACTCTTGGGTAGTTCGCTCCCATAAGGCAAATTCATGCACTTGTTGGTTCCCTGCAGTCATAACATTCAGCGTTTATGTATGGTACTTATTTAACCCTCCTGGTGGTTGACTCGACAAGATGTCTCGTCATTAGATGAAAACTGACCAGATCTTGATCTCCGAATCTTGATAATATTTGAGAACGAGATATCTGGTCGTTAGCAAAATTGATCAGATCTTGATTGACGAGATATCGTGTCGAAACTACTTGGAAGGTTGATCTAGTACGCTTAAATGTGAATGAAACCTGATAAAATAACATCTGTATCTAAGAGAGAAAATAATTTTCAACTGAGAAGGTTTTAGTGACAAAGTCTTTTACTTCCATATCAATGAGTGTCCGTGCAGTTCCACATTGACAGATTGGGTGAAGTAATTACTTACTAAATTACATTTTGGGACAGAGAGGTATCCCTTGACCATCCTTAACCCTCCAAGCGATATCATGATTTGACCAATTTCACTAATGACGAGATATCTCGTCAACCAGATATTGCCGTTTTTTTATCGTGACGACACCAAGTTCTGGTAAGTTTTTTTAATGACAAAATATCTTGTCCATCAAGATCTGGTCAGTTTTGCTAATGACGAGATACCAAGTAATCCACCAGGAGGGTTAAGCCCCTTGCTGGCCCCTTGACCTCTTCCGTGTAGTTTGAAAATTTTCATCGACGCGGTGAGCTCTTCAGTGTAGTTTTGGCGATATTACGCAGCTGCTTAGCTCAAATTAAGCATATTTAAACTTAGCTGCAAAATTAGCGAATGAATCCCGTAGCTGTTGATTTTTCTGTTTACATCCATTTATCCATTTGTTGCCATGCTGTTATAAATACTAACCATGGGGATTTCTGTAACACGTACGTTAATGAAAGATATAGAGATTAATCAATATCACCAGAAATGATTCCTTATTAAATTTAAAAAATGTATTCCAAGTACTCAATGAACTCGTAAAACGAATAATTGTTTTTCTTAAAACCACTTGTACACCTTTTTATAAATGCAATGGGTAAGATTCTTACCTTTTGGAAATTCGAAAACAGACCCTACGCATTACAATAAAATAATTCATTACGAAACTCTCCAAGTGGTTTCGATGAGATATCTCGTTCATCACGATCTGACCAATTTTGCTAACGACGAGAAATCTCGTTATGAAGATATTGCCGGTTTTTTTATAATGACGAGACCAGGATCTTGTCAGTTTTCTTCGAATGACCAGATATCTCGTCCCATCAAGTTCCGGTTTGGTTAATCCTCCAAATGGCTTCGACAAGAAATCTCGTCCATCAATATCTGACCAAGCTTGCTAATGACGAGATATAACGTCATCAAGGCATTGCCGACTTTTTTTATGAGGACGAGATCAAGATCTGGTCAGTTTTCTTGTAATGAAGAGATATCTCGTCCAACCAGATCTGGTCAGTTGTGCTAATGACGAGATACCTCGTCGAGACAACCACCAGGAGGTTTAACGACAAGATACCTCGTTGAAGCAGCCATCAGGGGGTTAACGTACTTAACTTCTCTTTTCCTCTATACAATATTGCTCACCGTCGTCAACACAGTGTAAAGATTCACAACTTTTGAACTTGGGAAACCAATAAAAATGCACATTTTCCACCCTTCCCTTAGTCATCGAACCCCGGTACCATGGTACCTGTGCCCCCCTCCCCATGCGGGTACCATGCCCATGGGATGGGCGAAATACCGCATCAAGTCTCCTTTATCATCCATTTTTTAGCGAGTCACGAGCCTTCAGACGCTATCAAAACGCTTTCATCAAAAATCCGGCCACTGCCCATATGGGTGCAGTGGAACATATGGTGTTGGGAGGGAGCGTCTTCTTTACCAGGAAGCTACATTGAACTCATTCTATTGAACTCATCAGCCGAATTGGGCGTCAATCAACGGAATTTTTGTTTGACTAAATGTCTGATTGAAAATTTAATCATACTTTTTACTCATCACTCATACTGGTAAAGTTACTTGTCCTGATTGACGTTACTCAGTAAATTTTCAATTGAGTGGGATTTTGATTATACAGATTTGATCACACTTTTGTTCCAGTTAATCAAGAAGGACGTCAATCAACTACATTTAATTCTTTAAAACGGAATTTATGTACCTAAATAATAATAGAAATAATTTTATAAAAGTGAATTTAAATAGGTTAAATAATTTTTGCGTGAATAACCTGAGAAATAATTTTTCATGTACTGAGTTTAAATTTTTTTGACTGAAACAATTTTGCTTAGAATGAGTTTATACATAGAGATTAAAAATTTTGTATTGCGTATTGGAACACATAATTGGAACTCTGCAAAGAGCGTTCATATATATTGTAATATCAGATTAAATTATAACCTGAAACTCAATACTAGAAAAACGCTTTTGTTAAATACAAGAGTGAATAGACTGAAATAATTTTTGATAGATTGAGTTTCAAAGTTTTAGTGACAGTGAAATAACTTTATATAGAATGAATTTATACATAGAAATTTAATTTTTTTGTACATTGCATTAGAATACTGTTGGAACACTTTATTGGAATTCTGTGACGAATCATCGTTGCGTTGCTCCTTTGTGACTTTAATTACTGTTGCGACGAATCATCAGGAACATCAGATTGAGTCGTAACTTGAAAATCAATATTAGAAAACTTTGCTTGAATATAAGAGAATGAATCTGCAAATATACAACACATTGGAACTTATACACACATTGGAACTTATACACAAATTGGAACTTATACACACATTGGAACGTATACACACAGTTTTTGGAACACATAACCAACCTATGTTTGGAGTTCTGGATTACACTTGAAGTACGTAATTTTTTATTGGACACTTAAAAACACTATTGGAAGGCATTTTTATATAATAGAAGATGGAACATCAGATTGAACGCCAAATACGATTCAACTATAGAACACCCCCAGAAACGTTAATCTTTTACAAATAAAGCCCTCTTCGCATTGGTCGATTGCTGCGAACGCCATCTAGTATTTGTCAGAAGCGCTATCAGGCTTATTTGAAAGTGAGCGCATTCATAATCAAATCACCAATTTAGCAAGACACGTGAAAGATAATGTCATCTTTGTCCACCAAAAAGTACTTCATGATGGAAATACGTTACACTAATATATGCACCACCGCATTATATGTTAATTTTTGTAGTGGTGTCTAACTCCATTACAGTATGAAATGTATTACAAAAATTCATAAATTAGTTTCATACCATACAAATGTGACTTCAAAAACAACTAGATAGCTAGAAGATTTTAGAAGTAATTAGATGAACAAGGCATACATGAAATTGTGACATCTATTCTCAGTTTGTGTCTTGAACAATTCATAGGGAAGAAAAGTTTTAAAGTAGTTTACAGAAGGCAAAGGGTTAGTTTGGCCCATCCATATACTTCTGAACGGTTTGTCCATTAATATCTTTCGTAGATGCAGTCTTTAAGCTTCTCAATCTGAACATTAATCACGTAAAGCATTTATATCCTTGCTATTTAAATTAAACTGAAAATTGTTTGCCATTTTTCCCAAAAGGAAAAGATTTAAATGACTCAAGTTGCGATTATAAGGCAAGATGCCATTGATTGATTTGTGCAATAAAAGAAACAAAATGTACGATGCATATTTAAAAAGCAAAAGGGTGACTGATGATTAACTTCATCAAGAATTAATATTTATGACCTCTTAAACAATCCTTACATAAATCTGCCCCATTTACAGTTGTTCCAGACTCCCAATTTTCAATCTACTCCAAGTAATTGCGAGGTATACAATGTGTCGTTTGTACTTGATTACTGGTAAATAGATATTTCCTTGTGTAACTTTGTTACCGTTTATAATAGTTGCACCATAAATAACAAGACGAAAATAATTACCGACCATTGGGAGACATTGTAAAAATAAATCACATATGACTCCTTGAACTAATGGTCTAGAACTTGATATATGGACGGTCGACTACTTTTTATAAATTACTCTTTGCTAATTGCATGATACAATTGAATACATTGAAGTCGGTTTGTCGCTCAACGATCATTTTTTGCAATACAAGGGCTTATTTGACCTGAAATGTTTGGTGTGATGAAGGCCATTTTTAAGTAAATAATACTTTCAGGAAATATGGGTTTTATTTAACCTTTTAGCATTACTTTATTTATATGTAGCTATGAAATAAAGTTTTTCTCCACACAAGTAATACGGTGTTGGTAAATTAATAGCTCTTGGGAAAGGTAAGCAACAATTGGGGATCGTGTTTTTTTTGGAGAGGTAATTTGCAGGAATAGTGGTCAACTAGAGACATAGACCATGGAAAGCATGTAGGAAGTACAGTTGGTTTATCGCTCAAGGATCAGCGATGTCGGGATTGTAGTGCTTCTGGAACCAGCAGTAGAAATCATGGAAGGCAGTCATCCAAGACTTGTCAGTCGAACGTAGCAGGCAACATAACTTCTAGGCAAGCAACAGAACTTCTTATTAATGATCATTCTGTAATTGCATTTTATGTGTGAAGTCTGATTTTTCGGCAAATTTGTACTCTTTACGCGAGTATGAAAATGGATGCTTGAGGATTAAGGATTTGGTTGGGCCGCCACAAAATTAAAGCATAAATAAAAGTAAAATAGTAGCTCATGTTCATCATGAAATACGTGATAATTTTTGTACCATTCCAATTAGTATAACACTCCATTGTCGTAACGTACTTGCTGAAAATATTCTGATCATCCGAATATTGTAAAAGCATCAGACTATCTATAATTTGCATTAACACCGACTAACATTATTTTGGTCACCAGTTCGGTTTGATCAGTCGCTCTTCGATTCATAGCTCTTTAGTCTAGATACAGGGACATGTGCGAATTTGAAGTGTTTTAAAAACTCTTGTGACAAAATGACCAAGTTGGAATTTGAAGGTTTGGAGTGTCATTTTTCGGGATGCCATCTACGGGATGCCTACAAAGCGTGCCCTGTAGGTCCTATTTGATTGGATCTAAGACCGTTCTAGTTAGGGCGAGATGTGCATACTGTATCTTTGATTTGTGTCATAATCATCAATAAATATCTTCAAAATTTTAAGAATAATACACTGCTGGCCACCGTAAATGCAACACCCTGAAGGAAGCATGCAAATAATATGAAATTTACAACATGCATTAGCGGAGGTGAGATATGCAAATGATTAGAATTTCAGCGCAGACGCACATCACGCGCGCCTGTGGCGCCACTTCAAAGCGCTATTTAAGGCTTGGAGATTTCGACGATTTCAAGTACGGCAATTGTGTTTTTCTTGTGGTTTTTTCAAAAAAACGATCAATTATACCTCGTAGAAAACAGCGATCATCTTTTGATCAAGTATTCGAGTTCGACAGAGGAAGGATAGTGGCCTACCGAGATTGTGGATTATCTTTCAGGGAAATCGGTAGTCGTGTTGGACGAAACCAAACAACTGTAATGCGGATATGTGATCGTTGGATGCAGGAGGGTACGACGGACCGACGTGTTCGATCGCATCCACCTCAGTGCACCACTTCACGTGATGACAGGCATATTGTGCGTATGGCAGTGACGGATCGCTCAGCCACATCACGAACCATAGCACAGCACATTCAGTCTGTACCGCATCATCCAGTGTCTGCGCGTACCATTCGACGCCGTTTACAGCAGAGTGGTCTGTCCGCAAGACGTCCATTGCTTCGTCTACCCTTGACGCAGAACCACAGACGTTTCCGCCGCCAATGGTGCGATGAAAGAAGGATGTGGACGGCAGAATGGAATGAAATTGTCTTTACTGACGAGTCACGCTTCTGTCTGCAACACCACGATGGTCGGATTCGAGTCTGGAGACACCGTGGAGAGAGGATACTGAACAGCTGCGTTATGCACCGCCACACTGGTCCTGCACCAGGTATTATGGTATGGGGCGGTATTGGATATCACTCTCGCACTCCTCTAGTACGCATTGCCGGTACTTTAAACAGCCAGCGCTACATCTCCGAGGTGTTGGAGCCAGTTGTCCTTCCTTACCTTCAGGGCTTGCCCACAGCCATATTTCAACAGGATAATGCGCGACCACACGTGGCACGCAATGTCCAAGGGTTCTTCGTCAATCGCCAGATTGAATTGCTTCCCTGGCCAGTTCGCTCTCCGGATCTTTCGCCGATAGAAAACATGTGGTCCATGGTTGCTCAACGATTGACCCAGAATACATCCCCAGCTGCCACACCAGATCAACTTTGGCAACGTGTGGAAGCTGCTTGGTCTGCTGTACCCCAAGAATACATCCAAAGTCTCTTTGAATCAATGCCGAGGCGTGTGGCAGCGGTGATCTCCAACAATGGTGGCTACTCTGGCTACTGATTTTGGCAGGAACCACACTTCACAGAAGTCTATAAATTTAATCATTTGATACTTGGTCAACATGTTATCTACAAAATAAATTTTGTTGTGATATCTCTTGTCTTTCTTGGTGTTGCAATTTGGGTGGCCAGCAGTGTATCAATATAATGATACGCACCTTCAGTCCAATGTTGTTATGAAATTGAATAATGTCTATATGTGAATTTAAATATCTTTAGTACATATAAAAAGCTAGGCTTTCTTATTTGAAAAGAGTTTTGACTAAACGAAACAAAAATATGGAATATAGATTGTACAGTACACAGAAGGGAAAGCTATAACTATAGACCCAAAACCATCCAAAGGAATACGAGTACATTCACTGTACAGTGTCCCCACATAATCCTTCAATGGTATGATTAAACAATGTTAAGAAGTTGCTTTCCAAACTATTTTTTTAAATACCATTCTACTCGATGCTTTTCAGCAATCAAACATTTTACACAATTTATCCAACAAGTAGATGACGCAACAGTGGGCGAAGGTAGGCAGATAGTTGAATTAACATTGCTCTGGAGCAACTCAATGGACTATTGGCGGAAGCCGTGGATAAATTCCGAAGAAAAAGATCCGAAGACAACTCGTAATTTGGAACCACGTTTCAGATGACGAGGGCAACATCTGTGCTGGCAACCCATTTCCAAACTTCCGTACCACTTCAACTTGAAGACATTGAAGGACACGACAATTTTAACGTGCACCAGCCCCCTTACACGATGGTCTTTGGTTGGATCTAGTTTCGAACCCGGTTGCTAATTCGCTATTCTTCCAACCAGGCCACCATGGCCATAGAGGCGGAGGAAAATAAGGTAAAAATTATGCATCTGTGCAAGTTAAATATTAAGTATTTGGAATACAAATACGTTATGCAGGACCCGTCGCTTAACTAGTGCTGGAGACCGGAATTTTGGGGCCAGTTGTTATCGTTAACCCTCTGTCATAAGTAAATTTGATCAGATCTTGGTGAACGAGATATGTCGTCCACCAAGATTTCTCATCGTCTCTTGTCATTAGAAGGAAATTGACCAGATCCTGATTTCGTCATCACAACAAAATCGGCAATATCTTAACGGCGAGACATCTTGTCATGAGCCAAATTGGTCAGATC
The DNA here is from genome assembly GCA_933210815.1 of Meta bourneti. Lineage (NCBI taxonomy): Eukaryota > Metazoa > Arthropoda > Arachnida > Araneae > Tetragnathidae > Meta > Meta bourneti. The sequence continues at coordinate 67,368,126 of OW119930.1, read as the reverse complement.
TTGATGAATGAGATATCTCGTAGAAACCACTTGGAGGGTTAATGCTGCCATATGAAACTAAAGTTGGTTGTCCAAAACCATCCAAATCATTGAAATATGACAGAAACTCCGAAGAAAGGGGTGAAAAGCAGCTCGAACCAACGACACATACCGAAAGAATCGATGCAAAACCCAAGAAGAAAAATGACTGCCAGCGAAAATAAATATAACACTTTAACCTCCCGATCTCCTTAACAAGTCTGATCGCGTAGACTGGTCGAGTAGGTGTTGCCACCACAATCACTTTCGGTCCTAACCGCTTGTTGAAGTCGTCCGTGACCTCCACAAGGCAAAAGAAAAGAAAACGGCCTGTTCTGTAATTACAGACAAGTTGCCTGTGGTTGGAAACCTATCAGCGTCTGATCAGCGGTTGGCTGCGAACCTCCTCATTAACATAAAACGGCGTACAGGTGTGAAAAATCTTCCGCCACGCCCACTTTCTTCTTATTGCGGGCCTCGGCGTTTTCCTTTCTTGAGTGTATCAGATTAATCATAATTCGTCGGCTTTCCACAAAGCGTGATTTCTTAACACGCACCGCTACGATTTCCGATCCTGCCGTGAGATAAAACAAGCCATCCATTGGGGACAGATGGATGGTGCCTGTGGACGAGATGTTTAGAGAGTTGATGGTTAGTCCTGCGGGATTCTCAGGGTGGACGTCACGGTGGATTAACCTCATTCACGGAATGACGCTGCGGATGTTTGAACTCGATATTGAAGGCAATGGCTTATTTGGTGAAGCTGAACACCTTTCGCTATCAAGTCAATTTAAAAGTTTCGGTCTTTGCGTTCAGGCTCGTGTTCAGGACATAATTTCGGTAGGTAGATAATTGATTAACGTCGCTCGGGAGCAGTACAACGGGTTATTGGGGACAGTCCAGGATCAATCCCGAAGGACAACGCCTCGTAATTTTGAACCATGGTCAGATGACGAGATAAGACCTGAGCTGGCACCAAACTCTCCATACTTCCGCATTACGCCGACGTGAGGACATTTGTGGCCCCGACAGATTTAACGTGCACCAGCCCCCTTTATACACGACGGTCTTTGGTTGGATTCTAACTCGCAACCCTCCCGTTGCTAATCCGTTACTCTTCCAACCGGGCTACAGCCATGCTTTCTAATGGATGTAACACACTTACTAATCTGTGAATCTCTAACCGAACCAACTCTCAGTGGGTGTTACTGGCAAGTGTGGGACTTTTTGGCTACTCGGCAGTTTCCCAAGCTTTTGTATTTTTATATGTTGTATATTATGCTTTAAACCTCCAAGTGGTTTCGACGAGATATCTCGTTCATCAGGTTCTGATCAAATTTGCTAATGCCGATATATCTCGTCTTCAAGATATTGCTGATTATTTTGTGATGACGAGATTAATGATGAGAAACATCGTCGAGGCAACTACCAAGAGATTAAATTCTTATTTTTATGCGTGTGTAGGTTTGGCTGAAGGATCTCTGTAATGGGCTGCTGCATTGGAAATGGGAAAAAACGTTGAATACAGACATTTTTTAATTGAAAGGATATGCTTATTTAAGATAACATACTGTTCACAGTTTTCAGAACATCTGTGGTGTGGAATCAGCATCTTGTACCGTCTCTCGCCAATTCTGTACAGCTTTAACTTCAAAACTATCTACTCCTAAGATGGTCTAAATTAGCCCACGTGTTGCAAAATATAACCGTAAAGCGTCAAAGCAAATCAAACCTATCGATAAAAGATCATTCATTTTTTCAATTGGCACTAAGAAAACAATCATGGCCAGCGAAATTTTTCTCATTTTCCAACACCAAGGAATCATTCCACTTAACATGGAAATCATCCACATATCAGAATTTTATATTCCGTTATCTTATGACCAGACTAAATGCTGACCACATTCTCAGAAAAATTTCAAATCGAGAAGATGTCCTTATTAAAGAAAGTTTTTCACAGAAGTCAGAACTTTCTGTAATTTGGTGTGGAATCAGAACCTTTAAGCATGTCTTACCGATTCTATAGTTTCAACTTCACTATCTACTCCCAATCTGGTCTAATTTAGCTTTCTTGTTGCAAAATATAATCGTAGAATTTCAAACCAAACCTAACCCATCAACAAAAAGATCATTCCCTTTCTTAATTGGCACTTGAAAACAAATTACAGCCAACAAAATTTTTCTCATTTGCCAATACAAAGGAATCATTCCAATCAACATCGAAACCATCCTCATGATATAGCCGGACTTAAAAAAAGTAGCCATCAAGAAAGGTCACACTGAAACCATTTCTCTGGTCTTCCTCCTCTGACTATCAGATGAAGTTATTTAATTTGTGATCTAGACCAAGCACCCTTTAACAGGTCTCTCACCAATTCCTATGCAGTTTCAACTTCACAAACTATCTACTCCCTACTGGCAAGTGACGTCTTCTGTCTTGAGCTTTGCGCAGATTGGCAAAATATGGCTCTTACGCCACAAAACCCAGCCAAGACTACAGGCAAGGTAGTCTAATTTTGCCCTCGTGTTGCAAAATATAACCGCGTAGAGTATCAAACCAAATATAACGTATAGATAAAATTATCATTCTATTTCTCAATTGGCACAGAAAAACAAATTACTGTAAAAAAAATTGTCTAATTTCCTAACACCAAGGAATCATTCCAATCAACATCGAAACCATCCCCAGAATGATAGCCGGACTTCAAAAAATGACCATCAACAAAAGTCACTGAAACTATTTCTCCAATTTTCTTTCTGCTTTGAGGATGGACAGATGCATTAATTTTATTTGTGGTGCAGAACCGGCACTTTTTATCAGGTCTCTCACCAATTGTATGCAGTTTCTACAAAGTCACATCTCATAGTAGATAGTCACAAGCTATCTACTTCCTACTGGTAAGAAACATCTGTCTTGTATTTGGTACAGCTTGGCAAAATATGCCACAAAACCAAGTCAAGTCTACAGACAATGTGGTCTAATTTTTCCCTCGTGTTGCAAAATGGTAACCATAGAGCGTCCATCGAAACAAAACCTGGGCCGTCGTGTTAGCCCGGTTGAAAGAGTAACGGATTAGCAAGCAACCGGAGGGTTGCGAGTTCGAATCTAACCAAAGACCGTCGTGTACAAAGGGGGCTGGTGTATGTTAAACTCTGTCGGGGCTTCAAATGTCCTCACGTTGGCGTGGTGTGGAAGTTTGGAGAGTGGGGTGCCAGCTCAGATGTGATCTCGTCATCTGACCGTGGTTCAAAATTACGTGGTGTTGTCCTCGGTTCTTTCCCTTCGGGGGTTGATCCCGGACCGTCGCCAATACTCCGTTGTGCTGTTTCTTTTCGACGTTAATTAAATACCTACCTACCAGACCAAACCTATAGACGAAAAGATAATTTCTTTTCTCAACTGGCACTTAAATCCAATTACGGCCAACGAAATTTTTCTCATTTCTCCACAAGGAATCATTCCAATCAACATCGAAACCATCCCCATAATGGTAGCCGGACATCAAAAAATTGCCATCAACAAAGGTCACACTGAAAACTATTTCTCCAGTTTTCTTCCTTCTCTGACGATGGACAGATGTATTAATCAAATCCCTCCTCAGCCAGGCAGACGCTCTCATGCAAATGAAGATTTAGGTGTCAGATCGGGGCAGAGATGACCGGACCTGTTCATTGGCGAGCTAGCTCATTATCCAAGGCTGCAATTTCGGAAAATATCTTTATCTCCTCTCGATTATGCGGTATTTTACATAAGGAGGCCGTTGAACTCCCGCGTGAAAAATGACTCGGGGATATCAGGATATAATGGGTAGGTGTGATCTGTGTTAAACTGAGGAGAGGTCCTCACTGGCGGTGGGATAACACGGGTTAAGTTTATGGGGAAATTGGTTTCCTCGGTCAGATGTTACCATGTATGGAGATGGCGTGGTCAGAGGGGGATTCTGGAGCCCAAGCACTCGAAAGCGTAGGTGTCCAATTTTAGTTAAGTGTGTGTTAGTGGATTAATTAATAGTTTATACAATGATCTTTTGCTAGTAAATATGAAATTATCAGAATTATTCGTTTTTTTATCGCTGGTATAGTCATCTCACATAATCCCTATAATTACGTATCGCATCAACGTTTCAAGTGCGTTGTTAGATTATTTCATTGTTTATTAAATTAATTATTTGCAAGAGAATGGGAAGGTATGAATTTTATTTATTTATCACTGACTTAACCATCTCGCTCTTATTCAGTTGTTAGATTGTTTTATTTTTTATTAAATTAATCATTTACAAGGGATAGGAAAGCATGAAAATTATTTATTTTTCACTGGCATAACCATCTCATATATTTCTATATCTACATATCGTATCAACACTTCAAGTACGCGTTACCAGTTGTTAGATTATTTTATTGTTTATTAAATTAATCATTTACAAGAAAACATGAAAGCATGAATTTTATTAATTTATCATTGACTTAACCATCTCACACTTATTCAGTTGTTAGATTTTTTTATTTTTTATTAAATTAATCATTTACAAGGGAATAGGAAACCATGAAAATTATTTATTTTTCACTGGCCTATCCATCTCATATTTCTATACCTATCGTATCAATACTTCAAGTACGCGTTACCAGTTGTTAGATTATATTATTGTTTATTAAATTAATCATTTACAAGGAATATGAAAGCAAGAATTTTTTTTATTTATTACTGGCATAGCTATCTCACATATTCCCATATCTACATATAGTATCAATGCTTCAAGTGCGCATTACCAGATGTTATTTTGTTTTATTGTTTAATAATTAGCCATTTACAAGGGAATATGGGTGAGGGTATGAAAATTATTTATTTATTACTGGCATAATCATCTCACATATTCCAATATACATATATCGCATCAACGCAATAGATAAATAATTGTCATGCTTTCATATTTCCTAGTGCCATTAACAGTTATTAGTTTAATTAATAGGTTATTAAATTAATCGTTTACTAGGGAATATGAAAGCCTAAAAATTATATATTTATCACTGATAAACCTCTCTTAAATTAGTATATCTACATATTGTATAAATGCTTCAAGTAAATTACAAATTGCAAGATAAAGTAATAGTTTATTAAATTAGTCATTTGCTGGGAAATATGAAAGCATGATTATTTATAATCTAACCATCTCTTGTATTCACATATCTACATATCGTATCAACGCTTCACGTGCATGAACAGTTATTACACTAATTTATAACCTCACATAATCGAATATCTACATATCGATTTATTACGTTTATTAAATTGATCATTTACTAGAAAATGTGAAAGCGTGAAAATTATTTAGTTATTGATATAACTATCTCTCGTATTCGTATATCTACACATCGTATCAACGCTTCAATTTCATCAACAGTTATTACATTAATTTATAACCTCACATAATCGAATATCTACATATCGTACCGCTTTAAGTGTATTAATAATTTTTAGATTTATTAATTGTTTATTAAATTAATAATTTAATAGGAAACATGAAAGCCTGGTATTATTCATCATTTACGTAATCATCTCGTATTTCCTATCGATATCTCGTACTAACGCTTTGAGTGCGTATTAGCAGTTAGAAAAGTTAATTGTTCAGTAAATTAATCATTTACTAGGAAATATATTTATCATTGATATAACCATCTCACATATTCGTATATCTACATATAGTACAATCGCTGTAACAGAGAAATAAAAAGTGAATTTCTAGAAACAAGGTTTTAATATTTACTTAGAATTATATAATGTTATTTGTCTAATTTGACGACAAAACCGCAGCATAAATAAAATTATTTACTTTCTGTTCTAGGATCATCTCAGGTCGTCACTTTTCAGACTGAAGTAATCTTTAAATTTTATCTAATAATGGAATATATAAGATAGAAAGACATGTAATGAAATTTGTAACAATCCTTGTCTCAATCAGGTATCTCGTCATTAGGAAAACTATGCAGATCTTTATGGACGCTGTAACGGCAGCTTGGGAAAATGGACTATCTTGCCGGCTCAAGTGTCGAGAGGAAAAGACCACACACCGAAGCGACCACCCGAAACATCTTTTTAACGACCTTTTAACGACAGCCAGCCAGCAGGGGTCGGAAATCGTTGTGGTTTCGAAACAAAAGGCAGGCGCCTTTCTGTCGCTGTCTATGACATTTCGAGACAAAGAGGACAGAGATAAATCACGATGACCATTGCCGACAGGGTTTTATGGTCCCCTTTCAAGTCCGCCGAAGTCTGTCGTAAAAGTCAAGGAGAGAGGCCAACGTGAGAGAGCCATTCAGGAACGTCCGAAGATGGTGAGAATTTTCAACAGCCAACCAGCACCGACTAAAAGGTGGACCCGAAACGAAAAGGAGGAGTCGATAAGCACCCAATATATACAGTTTTTTGAGATCTTGAGGAGAGAGAGAGGAGCAGACAGAAGAGAGAGCTTGGAGAGAGGCTGTCAGCAGAGAGACCGTTTTGGAGAGAGACGTGAACACCCGTTCATTGTCAGTGCATTTATCCCGCCTTGGTATTCTATATTCGCCAGAGTATTTTATTGAGAAGGGCTCGTCGTAGCCGTGAAGGAGACCCCTCCGAGAAACCTGTGTCGCTACTCACCCGAATAGTGGAGACTTCACCGAGATCTAAAGTTCGCCAGAACTGATAAAGCTGATTTATCCCACCTTGTGATTCTATACTCACCAGAGTATTTTATTGAGAAAGGCTCGACCGTAGCCGTGAAGGAGAAGCCTCCTAGAGATCTGTGCAACTGCTCATCCTAGTAGTGGCGATTGATCTGATCCTATCTGGAAAGACTGAGATATCCTGCCTTGGGACTCTATACTCATCTGAGTATTTTTGTTGAGAATAGGCTCACCCATAGCCGTGCATTAGACTCCCCCGAGCGAAATTGTGAGGCTCGCCAGCAGCCCTAAGCGCCTCGATAGAACTTTGGACCTTCCAATGAACTAACATTAATGAACTCTTCATTCAATTTTCCGACTTTTGTACAAATTGTAAAATAAAATTCATTAATCCAGAAACGGATACTTTCAATGGTAACTAGTCTTGCTACCCGTGAACCAAGACGTTACAACGCGATATCTATTCGTTAGATGAAAACTGACCAGATCTTAATCTCGTCATTATCAAAACATCGGCAATATCTTGATGACAAAATATATCATCATTAGCAGATCTTAATAGGCGAGATACCTCATCCAAACCACTTGGAGGGTTAAAAATCTAAGCTTCCATTGAATGGTGATCCGTTTTAGTGGTTTGAAGGTGTATCGGGTACGAAAAACTTTCGGCACAGAAGAGCTGTGTTTTGTCACAACAGTGTTTGCGACTGGAGTGAAAAATTAAAAAATACTCATACAAGTGTTATGCATGATAGAACTCTGACAAACACAACTGACAACTCTGACCTACAACTGACGACAACAGCTATTAACAGTATGCGTAATATGAATCTATAACCCAGACGAGTGACTACTGTTAACCTTCCTTGTGGTTGGCTCGCCGAGATATCTCTTCATTAGAAGGAAACTGACCAGACCTTGATGGACGAGATGTCTCGTCTTTGAAAAAACTGTATAAATCTTGATCTCTTCATAAAAAAACCAGACAATATCTTGACGAGGAGATATCTCGTCATTAGCAAAATCGGTCAGATCTTGATTGACGAGATGTCTCGTAGAAACTACTTGAAGGGTGTTAATAAAATTAGTCTTTACCACGAACCAGGTAATATATCAGACAGGTTATAGTGTTTTTAATGAAATAAGACCTTTCATCTCGATCGGAGAAACGGGTAAAACTAGGTATTTTGATTAATATCGGCACTGGAACAACACCAGGCTATTGGCGACGGTCCGGGATCATACTTGAAGGGGAAAGATGCGAAAACAACACCATATAATTTAGAGTCACTGTCAGATGACGAGGTGACACATAAGCTGGCAAAACTTCCACGCCAACGCGAGGATAGGTAGGTATTTTAATTAACGTCACACTGAAGCAACACAACGGGCTATTGGTGACGGTCAGGGATCAATCCCGGAGGGAAAGACCCGAGGACAACACGTAATTTTGTGCCACGGTCAGATGACGAGGCATCACCTGAGCTGACACCCCACTCGAAACTCTTCCACGCCAACGCGAGGACATTTGACTAAACGAGACTTAACGTACACCATCCCCCTTTGCACATGACGTTTTTTAGTTGGATTTAAACTCGCAATCTTGCGGTTGCTAATCAGTTACTCTTCCAACCGGGCTATCGCGGCCCACTGGTAAAAAATATAATGAGTGTTATGGGTACTAATTCGCGCTTATATTCTTTAACTGGAAGAAATCTAAGATAAATAGTGTACCGTTATACTTTTAAGAACAAAAAATATACTTTTAGTAGTTATAGGTAAAAGGTCACTTATACGATCATATATATGATCCCTCATTAGAAAGGTTGTACATTTTTTACAAAAGGACTTTCCTACGTGAAAAACCTTTTGCATAGTGTTGTCATAAAGCTGGATCAAAACACCAAGATTACCATGTTTGGCGATAAATCGCTAGTGCCCCGGATTCGAAATCTCCACCAAATTTAATATACATAAAAACTATTGCAAGTTGGAAGCTAATAATTTCCAGAATTTCTTATATATGGTTGGGCAAGAAATGAGCCAAGCTATGAAAAATCAGAGTAGATTGGTTTGAGGACTGCGATTTGCAGGAATTGACCCCCTGTATTGTGTGTTTTTAGTTAAAATAAAGGTCAAAAGTATACTATTGGAACTTTTTAGGTATTGGTATTTTTAATTAACTTCACACTGGAGCAACGCAGCGGGCTATTGGAACTTTTTAGGATTAAATTCTTAGGATTATACTTTTAAATAAATTCTTGCTCTTTAGATCCCGTTTGGGGTCCTCAGATATTGTATTTAAAGAAAAAATATTCTAAAATAAAGTTCATTTTTTTCATGAATTTCATCGTAAGTTCGTTGTCCAGCAATACCCCATTGCGTCAATACATTCGCAGGTTGGTTTTTGATTAACATCGCAACACAAAGGGCTATAGACGACGGTCAGAGGTCAACACTACGTAATTTTGAACCACGGTTAGATGACGAGGCAACACCTGAGCTGGCACCCCACCCTCCAAACTTCCACACCTTGTGAGGACATTTGAGACCACGACAGATTTAACTTGCGCCAGTCTTTTTAAAAGAAATTTGGAACTTTTCTGGTAAATTTGTTATGAAGTAGATTTTTGTACAATGATAAAATAGCCCAAAACGGATTTTTTCCAAACAAAGGTCTGGGATCGTTTAGAAGCGTAACGGATTGGCATCCGGAAGGTTGCGAGTTCGAATCCAACCAAAGACCGTCGCGTACAAAGGGCGCTGGTGCAAGTTAAATGCGTCGTGGCCTCAAATGTCCTCACGTTGGAGTGGTGTGGTAGTTTGGAGAGTGGGGTGCCAGCTCAGGTGGGACCTCGTCATCTGACCATGGTTCAAAATTACGTGGTGTTTTCCTCCGATCTTTCTCTTCGGGTTTGATCTCGGTCCGTTGAGTTACTCCAGTGCGACGTTAATTAAAGTATATACATACTTACCATGAAACCCGACTAGCCATAATTGATTTGCATTTTCATGCTCTCAAACGTTGCCTTAATATAAAACAAAGTAAGAACTTGAATGATTAGCTTTTGTGCTTTGTGCAGTTGTTAGTTTGGTTGCTCCCGTTTGGACCAGTACCCTACGAATACTCGAGAAAATGGTACTGATTTTTTAGAAGCACGTCTTGACCTATTATAAAAAATTTACTTTCAAGTTATTTTCTGTTATTAGTATGAGGTATATTTATTAGTGTATATAAGGTGATTTCGATACAATTTAAATTTGTATTAAATAATAAACTTGCATTTAAAATGTTAGGATCATTTGACCAAACATTAACCTTACGTGGTAAAACTCGCCCAACTGGGACGGAAACCAAACCAAATATTGGCATTTCTTTCTGAGACATTTTTTGATTCAGTGTCTTGCCTGGAAATTATTTTATAAATGTTTAGTTAAAAAGAAATTGGATTGAAAAAGTAATTTTTTGTTTAACTTTACTAAGGAACTGCTTACCTTAGAAATTTAAACGATTAATTTCTTGTAATGTTTGTTTACGGTACTGCTAGAAACTCGTTAAATGTGTTACAGGATTGCTCAGTAATTATAATCTTTATTTTTTTAAATATTAAAAGTTGAACAACCGAATGCTTTTACTGTCGCAACGTGTTGGTACAAGCTCCTGTCCAAATCCATGCAGGATTTGGAGAGTATTAGAAATTTCGACATGCGGATATTTCTATAATGTTAATGAAATTGTTTGAGCATTAATGGTCCAAGTTGAAAGTAATCGGAAATTTCATGTTAAACATCTATTGGTATAGGAAGTGAATACAATTTTAAAACAAACTATTCAAAATATTCTTCCCCATGGTGCAACTGAGAATGCATAGCAATTTTGCACCGGGTATCAACTGAAGCAAATCGTTAGACATGGAGGGGCTTTAAGCGGATACCTTCACATTTGGATTGTCTTAATAGCCAGTGTACGTGTAGCAATAGTACAGTACATTATCAACACGTTCTTTCCATACTTAAACCATGATGAGCAAATAACTGAAAAGTCCTTAAATACCTTCCATTCTCTTGACTGTTCTTTGGGTCGTGGTAGCCCAGTTGGAACAGCAACGGATTGTCAACCAAAGGGTTGAGAGTTTGAAATTTGGTCTAGCCAAAACCGTCGTGTACACTGGGGCTGGTGCACGTGACCTCAAATGTGCTCACGTTGGCATGGTGTGGAAGTTTGGAGAGTGCGATCCCAACTCGGGTGCTGACTTTGTTGTCTGTTCAAAATTACATTTTAGGGTTTTTTTAAGAGATTGATCCCGGACAATCGCCAAAAGCCCATTATGTTACTCCAGTGCGAGGCTAATTAACTCCCTATCTACCTTTCATACTTGGTTAGGACAAATGAGGCTTTCGTCGAGTTCTGTAAATTTGTAATTACAATGCGCAAGAATCTTTCCTCTCACTGCGATTTTGCATTTTGTTACCAGGTTACTAGTAAATGAGGAGAATCAGTTCTTATATATAAATGCGAGGCAATTTTTAAACTTTAGGGAATGCATTTGTATTAGAACAATAATTGTTTAACTTTTCTTAGCATGCGACTTTTGAGAGCATTTGATTGTTTTCATATTATAGAAAAAATACATTGAAACTTAAATTAAGATTTACATTCGTCATTAAACATTGTTTATATTGCTTGAATCTCGTTGAATTCATTTCTGTTAATATGCATTGAAATTAATATAACCTACAGTGGGTCAAAAGTACTTTTGTCCACCTCATTTCTTTTAATATTTTTATAAATTTAATAAGGATATATTAAAAGAAAGATTTATAGTTAAATCGCATGGGAGAGCTTAAAAATTAAAAATATCATTGTTGGCACCAGGTATTTGGTTAAAACAATGCAATATCATACTTTTCTCTTAATAGGTTTTCAAAGTTTGAGAATCTTGTACATCAAACAGACCTTTGTATGCGAATCATTACGTTTTTATTTCAAACATAGTAGATTAAAATATGTATTTTAATTCAAATTTACCTCCAGATTTTAAATACAATAAGACTTAATAATGTAAACAATAATTCGGAAGTTCTTTCCCATAGAAAAAGCTCAAAATAAAGTATCGTTTTATATTCTGTAAATATAATTGCTTTTCCGGCTGTACTGGTAAAAGAATCTCGGTAATCGCAAATCTTAATTTACAGTGTTTAAAGCTGCTAAATTATGTTTGATTTAATTATGGGTATTCGGCTGTTTAAGCATGAAACGTCGCAAATTGTAGAAGAACACTAACATTTCTCCGTCATAAAATGTTTTATTAAATTAGGTTGAATAACATTCTTACTAGCCTAAACACAAAATTAGACGTCAAATAGATTTATGTTTGCAAATTTCATAAGTATACCATCCATACGGATACAGTGGACACAGAATAGAGATTACCAAATGCGGAAATAACTTAGTTTGCATTTGAATGGTCCCAAACGGATAAGTAACGACATGATGTGAAAGTATTCAATGTACAAACGGTCCATTTTTATTTTTATAGATTATCATTAAGTTTTTTAAAAGAAAAGCCATAAAATGGAGTTATTGTAAAAATTTTAAACTTTGTCAGGATAACGATACGATGTATAATATCCATGTTTGTAGAATTTTTGATCCTACGATACGTTCTGTTATCGTTACATTTGAATTCCAGTGTCCATACAAGAGTAAGATTTCTCACTTTTGGGCGAATATCTCCAAATATTTTAATGAAATTAGTTACGTACGTAGGTTCAAAAAAATAAATAACAGTTATGGTACACACGCATGATCGTGCGTAAGATTCATCAAAGCAGGAAACATTTAAATAGGTTACAATATCGACACGGGTGGGGTTAAAATGGTTTGGCTCCTGTTTATAGTTATACTACACACAACGTGAATTCACGCTGGAAATGAGGCAGTCCTAGTGGCAGTCGGTCCCACTGCTAAAGGAACTGTATTCAGGTACTGGATGGTTCTGGTAGGAGGAATGCGAGTTACAATTGCCCTTCCAGGTGTACCAGATATACTCTACAGGGTTGGATCTGGTTATAAAGAGCTTTTTTGAGATTTATAAAGAGAGATATCGGGATTAATTAAATCAAATATCTTGCGATAAATGCAACAGGGCAATGACGTTTTCTGTGAGAAATTCGGTTAGCGATGATTACAATTGGATTTGTTGGAATGGTCCTACAAATTTATTCAAGGTTTTATCAAGTTTTTTTATTATATTTAATCAAGATATGTATATTTATTCCAAGTTTCTCCGTTAAAAAGTTTTTGGTATATTTTTTTATTGAATCAAGTTTTGCCATGTTTCAGCAGTTAAGATGTGATTTCCGTTAAAAAAGATTTTTTTTTGTATATTTGTCTATATTTAATCAAGATGTTGCAGTGTTACTAGTCAAAATGTTGTTTTATCAAAATTTATATATTTAATACATGTATGCAGAATATATTCAATTTTGAAGATTTCCTTGACATAAGGAGCGCAAAAAAGCGCGCCAAGTGTGGTTACCACACCGCGCGGTGTAGATTACATCTGTACCTCAATTCGTATTCCAATTCATATGCACATTCAATTCATATTTGTCTGTAATTTAAACTTAATGAACACATTATGTTCATAGTTAAGATAAATGTAAATAAACGGTATATTGGGAACTTAAGATTAAATTACTTTTAAATTAATTTTTGCTAAGTGGATCTTGTAAGACAAAATGTTCATTTTTTTCATGAATATTATAGTTGTTTATTCCGCAATACTCCTGTGAATCAATCTCTCGTCAGCAAGACACTAATATTTATTGCTAATAAGATTCAATATGCATGAATTCATTTTAAAAAAATTGAAAACTTTTCTGGTAAATTTGAATTGAAGTATAGATTTTGGTACTATGGCAAAACAATCCTAAATGTATTGTTACTAGATAGAAAATGAGAGTTCTGGCGCATAAGGGCAGGAAGAAATTGGGTATGTGGGCAGGAGAGATTGGGTAGGAAGGGAAGATTTGGGCAGGGGTGATAAGACCGTTCCGGTGGTGACGTCATACCACGTGACCGGAAGTGAGCGGGACAAGTGACGTCACACCACGTGACAGGAAGTGGGCGTGTCTGAATGATGTGCGGACATGACGTATTGTTTGTTTACATTTTGGCCTTGGAATTTTTTTGTCATCGACTTCGTGCAGGCGTTGAGTTGTTTCAAGATGGCGTCGTTTGTGGGTGGAGGAACAAGATGTCATGTTATTGATATGTTGTCATGGTGATAAATGACTACTGGCGCCATCTGGTGTTAATAGGAACAACCCTATTTTTAATTAAAAAGGAAGTTCTTGGATTCGAACCCGGGTCCATAGGATCCGAAGTCATGCATGCTAGCCACTATTCCATTGGGACTTCGATGTTAGTGGGAATTAATGTAGTTTGCTCTCTCTCACTTGTATTTTTCTAGATACTAGGAATGTTCTATTTTTAGAAAATGGTTTGAATTGTATGGGCTTTAATAAATGATTTTACAAAATAACTGGCGGCGCCATCTAGTGAGGGGTTGAACAAGTAAACGTACTTTAGTGAAAATAGTATGATATATAAAATAAAATAGATTTACGCGGTTTTCTCAAATTTTAGGCTGAATGACTCGTACCACCATCTAGTGCTGGAACAATATTAATATTTTTTGTAGAATTGAGCCCACCAACCACCCGACAAGACATAAGCTTGTCGCCTCAATTCTCTTGAGTCTAAGTGTAAATGACAGTAGTCTTAAAGAATAATATAAATAAGGAAAATATAAAATTAATTTTTGATGAATCTTACACCCAATCATGGTATGTACCATAACTTGTTTATTTTTCGATCCATATACGTAACTAATTTCATTATAATGTGTCCAGTAGTTCTAGAGATATTCGTCCAAAAGTGAGAAATCTTACTTTTAAATTCCAATGTCGATACAAGAGTAACGATAACAGAACGTATCGTAGGATCAAAGATTCTACAAATATGGACCTCATACATCGGATGGTTATCCTGAAATTAAAATTTTTTTTTACTGTAACTCCATTTTATGGCTTTTCTTTAAAAAAACTAATGCGAAATTATATATAAATAAAAATGGACCGTTGTATATTGAATACTTTCACATCCTTTCGTTATTTATCCGTTCGGGACCATTCATATGTATAATCAGTGGTTTCGGCGACTGGTACTCTTTATTCTGCCCACCGTATCCGAAAGGATTGGTATACTTATGAAATTTGCAAACAAATTTACTTGGAGTCTAATTTTGTGTTTATGCTAGTATCATAAAATTTATTCAACCTAATTTAATAAAAATTTTATGACGGAGTGTAATGTAATTGTTCTTTGACAATTTGAGGCGTTTCATGCTTAAACAGCCGAATACCCATAATTAAATCAACCATAATTTAACAAATTTGAAGACTAAATTTAGATTTGCGATTACGGAGATTCTCTTACCAGTACAGCCAGAAAAGCAATTATATTTACAGAATATAAAACGATACTTTATTTTGAGCTTTTTCTATGGGAAAGAACTTCCGAATTGTTTACATTATTAAGTCTTGTATTTCAATTCTGGAGGTAAATTTGAATTAAAGTACATATTTTAATCTACTATGTTTGAAATAAAAACGTAATGATTCGCATAAAAAGGTCTGTTTGAGGTACAAGATTCTCAAACGACTTAAAATCTTAACCGATTTAAGTATTTGTGTCCTATCTTACTTCTCTGAAGAAATCATATTTTTAACCATAATCCATTTATCGAAATCCTTTGCAAACCTATTAAGAGAAAAGTATGATATTATATTGTTTTAAACAAATACCCGGTCCCAACAACGATATTTTTAATATTTAAGTTCTCCCATGAGATTTAACTATAAATCTTTCAATATATCCTTATTAAATTTATAAAAATATTAAAAGAAATTAGGTGGACAAAAGCACTTTTGACCCACTGTAGGTTATATTAATTTCAATGCATATTAACAGAAATGAATTCAACGAGATTCAAGCAATATAAACAATGTTTAATGACGAATGTAAATCTTAATTTAAGTTTCAATGTATTTTTTCTATAATATGAAAACAATCAAATGCTCTCAAAAGTCGCATGCTAAGAAAAGTTATACAATTATTGTTCTAATACAAATGCATTCCCTAAAGTTTAAAAATTGCCTCGCGCTCATTTAATTATTCACATTATGCGATGTCATAAAACACTAAAATAAGTTTAATACTTAGAACTGAATGATTCCAGTATCCCAAAGATGACACGAATCTCCTGATCTATTTCAAATTGAAGATAACTGAATCAGGCTTGATCAGAAATCCTCGTTTCCTCAATTTCACCGATTTTTCTGGAGTGGCTTTGAGTTGGACCCCTGTACGAACTTCATTCGTGTTGGAGACTTCTTCCGGCTCGTCTTGAAGAGGGGTGTCGACGCTTGGGATTATTTGATTCACGTGGTCGACGCTTTTTTGCATGATGGCGGCGGCGGCGGATTTTTTCGAACTACCTTCTGTGGTCGATGACGGATAGTACAGGACGTCGGGCCCTCACATATTCGTATGAAAACTGAAAGGTTGAAAGTTTCAATTTTCTCTTAAACAATACCGTTACGAGTATAGCAGTAGAATAGCCATTAATGTCCAATTTGAAAGTCGAACACAAATCAAGCATTAACACTCTTGGTGGTCGTTTTCGGGTTTTACGACACAAGCACAATATTTGGTCAAGCTGCGCCAAACAGAAGGCAGATACGAAAACGAGGGAAGGAAAACAAGGGTAGGTAAGGGTTAAAATGAAAAGGAGGAAAGATCAGTCCGGTACTTCGGGATTGTGCTGCTTGTACACACCAAAAGATGTGCCCCTGAGGAGGACACAACCATAAGAAAGGTTCGCCATTTAGCAACTGATCAGATCTTGACAAATGAGAACTCGTCCATCAAGGTCAAGCCAATTTTGCTAATAACGAGATATCTCGTCTAAACAACTTTAAGTAAGGTTCTGTATACGTGGCTTTTGGTACACTATAAAGACCTTACATTACCAAGTATTCCTGCGAACAGATTGAAGGAAACAAAGGCACATTTTACAGGTATTTATACTAAATTATTAGGTCACGGGTGGGGGGTTCGAAACCCTATAACCATACTCTACTGACATTGAGGTAATTTTGTCTCCAATTATCAAGCAAGTTAATCAATTAGAGTTATTGCGCTCAAAGTGCGAATCCTCAATAAATATAAGTTACGACACAAGTTAAGTTTGTTGTTTTAAGGTATACGAATATATACGTAGAAACACAAAAAATGTTCAAATCGTACTATATTTTTAAAGTAAAACTGAAAACACACGAAAAAAAAATAAGCATTAAACATGCGAGACCGAGATGGCTTATGCGAGGATACGTGTAGGTACGGCAGATTTAACTCCACATATACAGTTCCCGCATACAGGACGGTGTTTGAACCGCGTCATGAACTTGCAAACCTCCGGTTACTAAACCATGTACTTACCCACTGGGCTGACGCGGTCCATACACGATCTAAAAATTACTATTAAAAAAAATCTAATCTATCAATAAAAAATTTCCATAACTAAATTAGTTCACAGATCCATTCGCCAAAGTCGCGCTGTTTTGGTTGCGTCTTAAGAGCTCTATCCGATGATTCTTAGATAACATAAGATTCTTAGAGAACATAATAATTTCAAAACTTACCCAAGGGATAGAACCTAGAAATAACAATGATAAAACTACGAAGACTATATCAGCGGTCGCCCAACTGCTCTCGGCCGAGTCATTAGGGAATATGTAACGATACATCCTGATGATTAGTGCTATTAATCCTGAGAATACGAGACAAACTCCTGCAGAATTTTTGCGCCACTTGGTCTGCTCAATTAGATTCATCTGGAAATTAACAAACAGATTCTATACCTGGTGTTATCCCTTAGAAAGTAATATTTTCGTCTTAAAAGTACTAGTACTTTTAAGACGATAATATTGCATTCTAAGAGCAAACCCAAAATTGGTTTGGCAGTTTTATGGCGCAAAGGCCATATTCGGTCACCAGCCAGACACAATTTCAAGTTATACACACAATATATATAAAGCAAACTCCAGGAGCAGATGCTAGCCAAACAGTTTTATTTTTAATTTCAAACAAGTATGCCCTTGTACATCCGATTCAACGAGTTCACTACACAAGTATCCGAATACATGGGTAGAAAATATAAAATCACTGTATAATGAACTCCTTCATGCAGTTTAATACAAATCTGCAGAACGCGACGAAAGCCGCCTCTAACCTACCAAGCCGAAAGGTAGGTGTTTGCTGTTAAGATCAGGCTTTAAAACGTTCCCTACATTTTACCCTAAACACCTAAAATTTTAGTATAAAATAAGATTCTCAACTATTAGTAATCGTGCGATAATGAACTATATTCTGCTAACGCCGTAAACAGATTATAAAATGTAAACAATTATTCCCTGAATAAAGTAACCACGTGTCACAATGAAGACAACGTCCACGAGAAAGTCAAATTCTTTAAAACACATTTTAAGAACACGAAAGTAAAGATATCGAATAATCGGGAAATTATTTTCTGAACGAAATGTCCAACAGTTGATCTTGCAAACAATTAAAACGCAAATTTATCATCAATCAACATCGATCTATATTTTAAATTATAGAAAACATAATTAATCCTCCTACTTGCTATCTCGCCGAGATAGCTCGTCGAAACCATTCGAAAGGTTAATGCAAAATATCAATATAGATTAAAAATAATTCTAGTAAGCTAAGTTTAGATTTACAGGTTAAACACTCAAAAAACATTACCGCTTGACAGGAAGCGAAGCCCCTGTAGCGTTTCAGACAACTGAAGAAAAAAATATTTGATTATTCTAAGAAATAGACAGAAAATACATTCAAGTACAAATTTTGTAAAGTAAAAAGTCGACTTGATAGTGTAATTACCATTTTATAAATCTTCACGTCCCTGAACACAGCTCCAATCAAACTAAGAAAACGTAAGAGCAAAGTACAAACGTTTTCACTCTACTTATATTAAGGTAATCTCTATGAGCATGCTCATGAAAACGAAATTTACATACGGTTGGGGTAGGTAGTTTATTAACATAACACAGGGGCAATTAGCGATGGTTCTTTATGGATCCCGAAGGGAAGATCCAAGGAAAACTCGAAATTTTGGACAACGGTCCGATGTTTATTAAAGTAACATCCTAGCAAAACATCTGCCTTTTGGCGACGGTCCCAGATCAATCCCAAAGGTAGGTGGGGCCACGGTGGCCCGGTTGGAAGAGCAACGGACTAGCAACCGAAGGGTTGCGAGTTCAAATCCAGCCAAACACCACAGTGTACAAAGGGGGCTCGTGCACGTTAAATCTGTCGTGGCCTCAAATGTCCTGACGTTGGCTTGGTGTGGAAGTTTGGAGAGTGGGGTGCCAGTTCAGGTGCCTCGTCATCTGACCGTGGTTCAAAATTACGTGGTGTTGTCCTCGGATCTTTCCCTTTGGGATTGATCCCGGACCGTCACCAATAGCCCATTGTGTTGCTCCAGTGTGACGTTAATTGAAATTCCCCCAAAAAGGTAGGTATTTTAATTAACGTCACACTGGAGCAACACAACTGACTATTGTTGACTGTCAAGGATCAATCCCAAAAGGGAAAGATCCGCGGACAAACCTCGTAATTTTGAATCACGGTCAGATGACCTGGCAACACCTGAGCAGGTACCCCTCTCCAAACTTCCACACCACGCCAACCAACACCAAAGGCAAAGATTCGAGGATAAAACCTCGAAATTTTATGTAGTCATGAGCATGCGACTAAAAACTCAAATTTACTTATGGTTGGGTAGGCAACATCGCACTGAAGAAAAACAATTGGAGACGTTACGGGATCCATCCCGAAGGAGAAGATCCAAGGAAAACGCAGTTCGAATCCAGCCAAAGATCGTCATGGGCTGGGGCACGTTAAATCTGTCATGGCCTCAAATGTCCTTACGTTGGCGTGGTGTGGAAGTTTTGAGTTTGGTGCCAGCTCATGTGTAGCCTCGTCATCTGACCGTGGCTCAAAATTTCTTGGTGTTGTCCTCGGATCTTTCCTTCGTGGGATGATCCCGGACCCTCAACAATAGCCCGTTGTGTTGCTCTAGATTGACCTTAATTGCATATCTACCTTCGTATTGGGCTACCTGGTATGCGAAGTAAAAAATCTGAATACTGATGGTTGGTTGGTTAGGTTTAGTTAGTTGAATTTACTTTCCTGTGGTAGGTAATTAGCGCTCAACGTAACAGGCTATTGGCGAAGATACGGGATCAATTCCGAAGGGAAAGATCCATGGTCACCTCGTAAATTTCACCATGTTCCGATGATGAGAATAACACCTGAACTATTTTGCAAAGGAGTAACACAACTTTATTGTTTGTGTTTTATGACACATACGCCCAGGTAGATAAATAGGTAATCAATTCATGTTTCACTGGGCAACACAACGGGGAAATGACAACGGTCCTGTATCAACCTCGAAGGGAAAGATCGAGGACGACTCGTAATTTTGAGCCACGGTCTGATGACGAAATCAACACATGAGCTAGTACATCACTCTCCAAACTTAACGACAGATTGGACGTACATCAGTCCCCTTGTACACAAGTCTTTGGTAGTATCGAGTTTTGAATTTGCATCCCTGATTGCCAATCCGTTATTCTTCCAATGGCTCCCAGACCTTTGTAATAATTTAATTAAGTGATAATATATTCAATTGATCAGCCTGCCACTGCTGATCAATTGAATATATTATCACTTAATTGGTTGGAAATTTCTTGCGAATCGGTTTGTGTAGAGTGTACGCATCAACACTCTCTAGCCAATTTTTTATCTCTTTTCTGCTTACCTTTCTTTCTAATGCACGGTATAAAGCATCTACACCACCATAACTTGCTGCGTGTGATGGGTCTTGATATGTTTGATTCATTGCAACAGGAAAAATTGCTATTTGTAATCTGTAGTCTAAAGCGCATCATTTTTTCATAAAATATGCAGATGAATCTACTGTTTCGTTTAAAAGTAGAATAAAATCAACAGCAAAATTTGTTTTTCCCGTAAATATACACTGCTGGCCACCGTAAATGCAACACCCTGAAGGAAGCATGCAAATAATATGAAATTTACAACATGCATTAGCGGAGGTGAGATATGCAAATGATTAGAATTTCAGCGCAGACGCACATCACGCGCGCCTGTGGCGCCACTTCAAAGCGCTATTTAAGGCTTAGAGATTTCGACGATTTCAAGTACGGCAATTGTGTTTTTCTTGTGGTTTTTTCAAAAAAATGATCAATTATGCCTCGTAGAAAACAGCGATCATCTTTTGATCAAGTATCCGAGTTCGACAGAGGAAGGATAGTGGCCTACCGAGATTGTGGATTATCTTTCAGGGAAATCGGTAGTCGTGTTGGACGAAACCAAACAACTGTAATGCGGATATGTGATCGTTGGATGCAGGAGGGTACGACGGACCGACGTGTTCGATCGCATCCACCTCAGTGCACCACTTCACGTGATGACAGGCATATTGTGCGTATGGCAGTGACGGATCGCTCAGCCACATCACGAACCATAGCACAGCACATTCAGTCTGTACCGCATCATCCAGTGTCTGCGCGCACCATTCGACGCCGTTTACAGCAGAGTGGTCTGTCCGCAAGACGTCCATTGCTTCGTCTACCCTTGACGCAGAACCACAGACGTTTCCGCCGCCAATGGTGCGATGAAAGAAGGATGTGGACGGCAGAATGGAATGAAATTGTCTTTACTGACGAGTCACGCTTCTGTCTGCAACACCACGATGGTCGGATTCGAGTCTGGAGACACCGTGGAGAGAGGATGCTGAACAGCTGCGTTATGCACCGCCACACTGGTCCTGCACCGGGTATTATGGTATGGGGCGGTATTGGATATCACTCTCGCACTCCTCTATTACGCATTGCAGGTACTTTAAACAGCCAGCGCTACATCTCCGAGGTGTTGGAGCTAGTTGTCCTTCCTTAAATTCAGGGCTTGCCCACAGCCATATTTCAAGAGGATAATGCGCGACCACACGTGGCACGCATTGTCCAAGGGTTCTTTGTCAATCGCCAGATTGAATTGCTTCCCTGGCCAGCTCGCTCTCCGGATCTTTCGCTGATAGAAAACATGTGGTCCATGGTTGCTCAACGATTGACCCAGAATACATCCCCAGCTGCCACACCAGATCAACTTTGGCAACGTGTGGAAGCTGCTTGGTCTGCTGTACCCCAAGAACACATCCAAAGTCTCTTTGAATCAATGCCGAGGCGTGTGGCAGCGGTGATCTCCAACAATGGCGGCTACTCTGGCTACTGATTTTGGCAGGAACCACACTTCACAGAAGTCCATAAATTTAATCATTTGATACTTGGTCAACATGTTATCTACAAAATAAATTTTGTTGTGATATCCCTTGTCTTTCTTGGTGTTGCAATTTGGGTGGCCAGCAGTGTATATTTACGGGAAAAACAAATTTTGCTGTCGATTTTATTCTACTTTTAAACGAAACAGTAGATTCATCTGCATATTTTATGAAAAAATGATGCGCTTTAGACTACAGATTACAAATAGCAATTTTTCCTGTTGCAATGAATCAAACATATCAAGACCCATCACACGCAGCAAGTTATGGTGGTGTAGATGCTTTATACCGTGCATTAGAAAGAAAGGTAAGCAGAAAAGAGATAAAAAATTGGCTAGAGAGTGTTGATGCGTACACTCTACACAAACCGATTCGCAAGAAATTTCCAACCAATTAAGTGATAATATATTCAATTGATCAGCAGTGGCAGGCTGATCAATTGAATATATTATCACTTAATTAAATTATTACAAAGGTCTGGGAGCCATTGGAAGAATAACGGATTGGCAATCAGGGATGCAAATTCAAAACTCGATACTACCAAAGACTTGTGTACAAGGGGACTGATGTACGTCCAATCTGTCGTTAAGTTTGGAGAGTGATGTACTAGCTCATGTGTTGATTTCGTCATCAGACCGTGGCTCAAAATTACGAGTCGTCCTCGATCTTTCCCTTCGAGGTTGATACAGGACCGTTGTCATTTGCCCGTTGTGTTGCCCAGTGAAACATGAATTGATTACCTATTTATTTACCTGGGCGTATGTGTCATAAAACACAAACAATGAAGTTGTGTTACACCTTTGCAAAATAGTTCAGGTGTTATTCTCGTCATCGTAACATGGTGAAATTTACGAGGTGTCCATGGATCTTTCCCTTCGGAATTGATCCCGTATCTTCGCCAATAGCCTGTTGCGTTGAGCGTTAATTACCTACCACATTAAAGTAAATTCAACTAACTAAACCTAACCAACCAACCATCAGTATTCAGATTTTTTACTTCGCATACCAGGTAGCCCAATACGAAGGTAGATATGCAATTAAGGTCAATCTAGAGCAACACAACGGGCTATTGTTGAGGGTCCGGGATCATCCCACGAAGGAAAGATCCGAGGACAGCACCAAGAAATTTTGAGCCACGGTCAGATGACGAGGCTACACATGAGCTGGCACCAAACTCAAAACTTCCACACCACGCCAACGTAAGGACAATTGAGGCCATGACAGATTTAACGTGCCCCAGCCCATGACGATCTTTGGCTGGATTCGAACTGCGTTTTCCTTGGATCTTCTCCTTCGGGATGCATCCCGTAATGTCTCCAATAGTTTTTCTTCAGTGCGATGTTGCCTACCCAACCATAAGTAAATTTGAGTTTTTAGTCGCATGCTCATGACTACATAAAATTTCGAGGTGTTATCCTCGAATCTTTGCCTTTGGTGTTGGTTGGGGGGGGAATTTCAATTAACGTCACACTGGAGCAACACAATGGGCTATTGGTGACGGTCCGGGATCAATCCCAAAGGGAAAGATCCGAGGACAACACCACGTAATTTTGAACCACGGTCAGATGACGAGGCAACACCTGAGCTGGCACCCCACTCTCCAAACTTCCACACCACGCCAACGTGAGGACATTTGAGGCCACGACAGATTTAACGTGCACCAGCCCCCTTTGTACACGGCGGTGTTTGGCTGGATTTGAACTCGCAACCCTTTGGTTGCTAGTCCGTTGCTCTTCCAACCGGGCCACCGCGGCCCCTTTGGTGTTGGTTGGCGTGGTGTGGAAGTTTGGAGAGGGGTACCTGCTCAGGTACCCCTCTCCAATGCCAGGTCATCTGACCGTGATTCAAAATTACGAGGTTTGTCCGCGGATCTTTCCCTTTTGGGATTGATCCTTGACAGTCAACAATAGTCAATTGTGTTGCTCCAGTGTGAAGTTAATTAAAATACCTACCTTTGGGATTAATCTGGGACCGTCGCCAAAAGGCAGATGTTTTGCTAGGATGTTACTTTAATAAACATCGGACCGTTGTCCAAAATTTCGAGGTTCAAAATTACGTGGTGTTGTCCTCGGATCTTTCCCTTTGGGATTGATCCCGGACCGTCACCAATAGCCCGTTGTGTTGCTCCAGTGTGACGTTAATTGAAATACCCCCCCCCCCCAAAAAAAAAAAATCGAGTTTTCCTTGGATCTTCCCTTCGGGATCCATAAAGAACCGTCGCTAATTGCCCTTGTGGTTAATAAACTATGGTTAATGAAGTACCGTGGTTAATAAAATCTAAACTATGGTTAATAAAATCTCCGTGGTTAATAAACTACCTACCCCAACCGTATGTAAATTTCGTTTTCATGAGCATGCTCATAGAGATTACCTTAATATAAGTAGAGTGAAAACGTTTGTACTTTGCTCTTACGTTTTCTTAGTTTGATTGGAGCTGTGTTCAGGGTCGTGTGAAGATTTATAAAATGGTAATTACACTATCAAGTCGACTTTTTACTTTACAAAATTTGTACTTGAATGTATTTTCTGTCTATTTCTTAGAATAATCAAATATTTTTTCTTCAGATGTCTGAAACACTACAGGGGCTTCGCTTCCTGTCAAGCGGTAATGTTTTTTGAGTGTTTAACCTGTAAATCTAAACTTGGCTTACTAGAATTATTTTTAATCTATATTGATATTTTGCATTAACCTTTCGAATGGTTTCGACGAGCTATCTCGGCGAGATAGCAACTAGGAGGATTAATTATGTTTTCTATAATTTAAAATATAGATCGATGTTGATCGATCATAAATTTGCGTTTTAATTGTTTGCAGGATCAACTGTTGGACATTTCGTTCAGAAAATAATTTCCCGATTATTCGATATCTTTACTTTCGTGTTTTTAAAATGTGTTTTAAAAAATTTGACTACTTTCTCGTGGACGTGGCTTCATTGTGACACGTGGTTACTTTATTCAGGGAATAATTGTTTACATTTTATAATCTGTTTACGGCGTTAGCAGAATATCGCACGATTACTAATAGTTGAGAATCTTATTTGATACTAAAATTTTAGGTGTTTAGGGTAAAATGCAGGGAACGTTTTAAAGCCTGATCTTAACAGCAAATACCTACCTTCCGCCTTGGTAGGTTAGAGGCGGCTTTCGTCGCGTTCTGCAGATTTGTATCAAACTATGAATGAAAGAGTTCTTCATACAGTGATTTTACACTTTCTACATAGGTATTCGGATACTTGTGTAGTAAACTTGTTGAATCGGATGTACAAGGGCAAACTTGTTTGAAATAAAACTGGTTGGCTAGCATCTCCTCCTGGAGTTTGCTTTATGTGTATTACTTGAAATTGTGTCTGGCTGGTGACCGAATATGGCCCTTGCGCCATAAAACTGCCAAACCAATTTTGGGTTTGCTCTTAGAATGCAATATTATCGTCTTAAAAGTACTAGTACTTTTAAGACGAAAATATTGCTTTATAAGGGATAAGACTAGGTATAGAATCTTTTTGTTAATTTCCAGATGAATCTAATTGAGCAGACCAAGTGGCGCAAAAATTCTGCAGGAGTTTGTCTCGTATTCTCAGGATTAATAGCACTAATCATCAGGATGTATCGTTACATATTCCCTAATGACTCGGCCGAGAGCAGTTGGGCGACCGCTGATATAGTCTTCGTAGTTTTATCATTGTTATTTCTAGGTTCTATCCCTTGGGTAAGTTTTGAAATTATTATGTTCTCTAAGAATCTTATGTTATCTAAGAATCATCGGATAGAGCTCTTAAGACGCAACCAAAACAGCGCGACTTTGGCGAATGGATCTGTGAACTAATTTAGTTATGGAAATTTTTTATTGATAGATTAGATTTTTTTTAATAGTAATTTTTAGATCGTGTATGGACCGCGTCAGCCCAGTGGGTAAGTACATGGTTTAGTAACCGGAGGTTTGCAAGTTCATGACGCGGTTCAAACACCGTCCTGTATGCGGGAACTGTATATGTGGAGTTAAATCTGCCGTACCTACACGTATCCTCGCATAAGCCATCTCGGTCTCGCATGTTTAATGCTTATTTTTTTTTCGTGTGTTTTCAGTTTTACTTTAAAAATATAGTACGATTTGAACATTTTTTGTGTTTCTACGTATATATTCGTATACCTTAAAACAACAAACTTAACTTGTGTCGTAACTTATATTTATTGAGGATTCGCACTTTGAGCTCAATAACTCTAATTGATTAACTTGCTTAATAATTGGTGACAAAATTACCTCAATGTCAGTAGAGTATGGTTATAGGGTTTCGAACCCCACCCGTGACCTAATAATTTAGTATAAATAGCTGTAAAATGTGCCTTTGTTCCCTTCAATCTGTTCGCAGGAATACTTGGTAATGTAAGGTCTTTATAGTGTACCAAAAGCCATGTATACAGAACCTTACTTAAAGTTGTTTAGACGAGATATCTCGTCATTAGCAAAATTGGCTTGACCTTGATGGTCGAGTTCTCATTTGTCAAGATCTGATCAGTTACTAAATGGCGAACCTTTCTTATGGTTGTGTCTTCCTCAGGGGCACATCTTTTGGTGTGTACAAGCAGCACAATCCCGAAGTACCGGACTGATCTTTCCTCCTTTTCATTTTAACCCTTACCTACCCTTGTTTTCCTTCCCTCGTTTTCGTATCTGCCTTCTGTTTGGCGCAGCTTGGCCAAATATTGTGCTTGTGTCGTAAAACCCGAAAACGACCACCAGGAGTGTTAATGCTTGATTTGTGTTCGACTTTCAAATTGGACATTAATGGCTATTCTACTGCTATACTCGTAACGGTATTGTTTAAGAGAAAATTGAAACTTTCAACCTTTCAGTTTTCATACGAATATGTGAGGGCCCGACGTCCTGTACTATCCGTCATCGACCACAGAAGGTAGTTCGAAAAAATCCGCCGCCGCCGCCATCATGCAAAAAAGCGTCGACCACGTGAATCAAATAATCCCAAGCGTCGACACCCCTCTTCAAGACGAGCCGGAAGAAGTCTCCAACACGAATGAAGTTCGTACAGGGGTCCAACTCAAAGCCACTCCAGAAAAATCGGTGAAATTGAGGAAACGAGGATTTCTGATCAAGCCTGATTCAGCTATCTTCAATTTGAAATAGATCAGGAGATTCGTGTCATCTTTGGGATACTGGAATCGTTCAGTTCTAAGTATTAAACTTATTTTAGTGTTATGACATCGCATAATGTGAATAATTAAATGAGCGCGAGGCAATTTTTAAACTTTAGGGAATGCATTTGTATTAGAACAATAATTGTATAACTTTTCTTAGCATGCGACTTTTGAGAGCATTTGATTGTTTTCATATTATAGAAAAAATACATTGAAACTTAAATTAAGATTTACATTCGTCATTAAACATTGTTTATATTGCTTGAATCTTGTTGAATTCACTTCTGTTAATATGCATTGAAATTAATATAACCTACAGTGGGTCAAAAGTGCTTTTGTCCACCTCATTTCTTTTAATATTTTTATAAATTTAATAAGGATATATTGAAAGATTTATAGTTAAATCGCATGGGAGAACTTAAATATTAAAAATATCGTTGTTGGGACCGGGTATTTGTTTAAAACAATACAATATCATACTTTTCTCTTAATAGGTTTGCAAAGGATTTCGTTAAATGGATTATGGTTTAAGATATGACTTCTTCAGAGAAGTAAGATAGGACACAAATACTTAAATCGGTTAAGATTTTAAGTCGTTTGAGAATCTTGTACCTCAAACAGACCTTTTTATGCGAATCATTACGTTTTTATTTCAAACATAGTAGATTAAAATATGTACTTTAATTCAAATTTACCTCCAGAATTGAAATACAAGACTTAATAATGTAAACAATTCGGAAGTTCTTTCCCATAGAAAAAGCTCAAAATAAAGTATCGTTTTATATTCTGTAAATATAATTGCTTTTGGAGCTGTACTGTTAAAAGCATCTCCCTAATCGCAAACCTAAATTCAGCCTTCAAATCTGCTAAATTATGGTTAGTTTAATTATAGGTATTCGGCAGTTTAAGCATGAAACCCCTCAAATTGCCTAATAACAATTACATTACACTCCGACATAATTTTTTTTATTAAATTAGGTTGAATAAATTTTGATACTAGCATAAACACAAAATTAGACTCCAAGTAAATTTGTTTGCAAATTTCATAAGTATACAAATCCTTTCGGATACGGTGGGCAGAATAAAGAGTACCAGTCGCCGAAACCACTGATTATACATATGAATGGTCCCGAACGGATAAATAACGAAAGGATGTGAAAGTATTCAATATACAAACGGTCCATTTTTATTTATATATAATTTCGCATTAGTTTTTTTAAAGAAAAGCCATAAAATGGAGTTACAGTAAAAAAAATTTTAAACAGGATAACCATCCGATGTATGAGGTCCATATTTGTAGAATCTTTGAACCTACGATACGTTCTGTTATCGTTACATTTGAATTCCCATGTCGATATAAGAGTAAGATT
Organism: Meta bourneti; assembly: GCA_933210815.1. Classification (NCBI taxonomy): domain Eukaryota; kingdom Metazoa; phylum Arthropoda; class Arachnida; order Araneae; family Tetragnathidae; genus Meta; species Meta bourneti. The sequence continues at coordinate 67,339,412 of OW119930.1, read as the reverse complement.
TCTCACTTTTGGACGAATATCTCTAGAACTACTGGACACATTATAATAAAATTAGTTACGTATATGGATCGAAAAATAAACAAGTTATGGTACATACCATGATTGGGTGTAAGATTCATCAAAGCAAAGAACTTTTAAACAGGTTATAATATCGATACAAAAAATGAGTTAAAAAGCTTTGGCCCCTCTTACATTTATACTACTCAACGTGAATTCACGCAGGAAAAATGAGGCAGTTTGAGTCCTAGTGGCAGTCGGTCTCACTCCTGCAGGAACTGTTTTCAGGTCCTGGATGGTTCTGGGAAGAGGAAGGCGAGTTACAATTGCCCTTCCAGATTTGCCCTACAAAGTTAGATCTGGTTATATAAAGAGCTTATTTTGAGTTTTATAAAGGAATCGGGATTAATTAAATGAAATATCTTGCGATAAATGCAACGGGGTAATGACGTTTTCTGTGAGGAATTCGGTTAGCGATGATTACAATTGGATTTGTTGGAATGACCCTACAAATTTATTCAAGGTTTTATCAAGTTTTTTTATATATTTAGTCAAGATTTATAAATTTAATCCAAGTTTCCGTTAAAAAAATGTTTGGTATATTTGTATATTTAATCCAGTTTCGAAATATTTCACTAGTTAAGATGTGATTTCAGTTTAAAAAATATTTTTTGTATATTTGTGTATATTTAAACCAAATTTGCAGTGTTTTACTAGTCAAAATGTTTGGTCAAGATTTATATATTTAATACATAAGTATGCAGTATATATCCAATTTTGAAGATTTCCTTGGCGACATAAAAGGAGCGCCAAAAACGCGCCAAGAGTCGTTACCACACCTCGTGGCATAGAATACATCTGTACCTCAATTCCTGATCAATGCTTATGCACATTCAATTCATATTAATGTGTTCTTTAAGTTTGAACAGACTATGTTCATAGTTAAGATAAAGGTAAATAAACAGTATATTGGGAACTTAAGATTAAATTATATTTAAATTTTTTGCTCAGTGGATCTTGTATTTAACGAAACAATACTATAAGACAAAATGCTAATTTCTTTCATGAATTATATTCAAAGATATTTCTTTCGCAATACTCCTTTGAGTCAATCTCTCGGCAGCAAGACACTAATATTTACTGCTAATAGATTCAATATGCATGAATCCATATTTTTAAAAAAATTTGAAAACTTTTTCTGGTAGATTAGAATTGAAGTATAGATTTTGGTACTATGACAAAACAATCCGAATTGTATTGTTGCATACAAAGGTCTGGGAGTCGTTGGAAGAGTAACGGATTGGCAATCATAGGGATGCAAGTTCAAAACTCGGTACTAGTAAAGACTCGTGTACAAGGGGACTGATGTACGTCCATTCCGTTGTGTCCTATAATGTTCACGTTGCCGTGGTGTGGAAGTTTGGAGAGCAAGGTACCAGCTTCATGTGTTGACTTCGTCAACAGACCGAGGCTCAAAATTACGAGGCGTTGTCCTCGATCCATCCCATCGAGGTTGATACAGGACCGTTGTCATTTGTCTGTTGTGTTGCTGCAGTGAAACATAAATTGACTATCTATCTATCTGTTTCTATGTTCCATAAAACCCCAACGATCAAGTTGAGTTACTCCTTTTCAAAGTAGTTCAAGTGTTATTCTCGGCATCGGAACATGGTGAAATTAACGAGGCGTTCTTGGATCTTTCCCTTCAGAATTGATCCCGTATCGTCGCCAATAGCGTGCTGCGTTGCGCCAAATTGACGATAATTACATACCACAGCAACGTAAATTCAACCAGTTAACTAAACCTAACCAGCCACCAGTAGTCAGATTTTTCACATCGCATCCCCGGTAGCCCAATAGGAAGGTATGTGTGTAATTAACGTCGCTCTAGAGCAAGACAACGGACTATTGATGACGGTCAGGGATCATCCCCCGTAGGGAAAGATCCGAGGACAGCACCAAGAAATTTTGAACCACGTTCAGATGTCGGGGCAACACATGAGCTGGCACCAAACTCACAAAACTTCCACACCACACCAACGTAAGGCCATTTGAGGCCAGGACAGATTTAACGAGCCCCAGTCCATGATGATCTTTGGTTGGATTCGAACTGCGTTTTACTTGGATCTAATCCTTCGGGATGGATTCCGAAACGTCTCCAATTGTGTGTCTTCAGTGCGATGTTACCTACCCCAACCATAAGTAGATTTGAGTTTTTAGGCGCATGCTCATGGACTACCTTAAATTTCGAGATGTTATCCTCGAATCTCTGGTGTTGGTTGGCGTAGTGTGGAAGTTTGGAGAGGGGTGCCAGCTCAGGTGTTGCCAGGTCATCTGACCGTGATTCAAAATTACGAGGTGTCCTCAATCTTTGCCTTTTGGATTGATCCCGGACCGTCACCAATAGCCCGTTGTGTTGCTTCAGTGTGACGTTAATTGAAATACCCCACTAAGAATCAATATGATTCGTGGCTTTGTCACAGCATAAAACCGGAAATGGTGACTCGGAAAATACAGTTAGGTGAAAATCGCCAAAATTCAGATTGGTGCTTTTGGCGTGGTAGTAACTTATATTTTTCTATATTCAATACGCAATACTTGCTCATTCGTTTATACAGTACCTGACATTGAAAATGCAACACCAAGAAGGAGTTGGAAGAAAGTGATGAAATTTAGCAAACAGAGACAGCAACGAGCAATAAGTGATCTTTATTGCAACATTATACACCTTGCGACTGAGCAGCAAGAACGTCTGATCAGTAGGTTGTAGGACCACCGCGAGCGGCGATACAGGCAGCAACACGTCTAGGTACAGACGCAATGAGCGTGCGGTGGTGTCCTGAGGGATGGCTGCCCATTCCCTGTCAACCATTTGCCAGAGTTCGTCTTCTGAACGTGCTAGTGGCAACGCATGCAAGCGCAGTCCAATGACGTCCCAGAAATGTTCGATAGGTGAGAGATCAGGGGAGACAGCTGGCCAGGGAAGCACCTGGGTACCTTGCAGGGCATGTTGGCTGATGCATGCCGTGTGCGGCCGAGCGTTATCCTGCTGGAAAATGGCATTGGGCACCCCCTGAAGGAAAGGTAGTGTCACCGGCTGCAGCACGTCATACACGTATCGTTGGGTCCTCATAGTGCCCCGAATACTTACCAGAAGTGACCTGCTATCGTAGGCGATGGCGCCCCAAACCATTATACCGCGTTGTCTCGCGGTATGGCGTTCCACAGATGCGTCCCGATTGGCCCTGTCACCACGTCGGCGCCAGACTCGTACACGGCGACTGTCATTGCTAAAACAGAAGCGTGACTCGTCTGAGAACACCACCCTGTGCCATTCCGTCGTCCACGTGGCTCTATCCCGACACCATTGCAAACGGAGACGTCTGTGCTGTTGGGTCAATGGTAGTCGTCTCAAGGGCGCCATGAGTGCAGGACGCCAGCGATCAATCGGCGGATAATGGTCCTGGACGATATGGGAGCATCAAGGGTGTCCTGCACATGCTGCAAAAGGACGACAGACGTGGCTTGTGGGGCCGCCGATGCTTGGCGGCAGATGCGTCGGTCCACGCGTGCTGACGTCACTCTGGCTGCATCGGAACCCCTCAAACGTGTCACATTCCCTTGGTCCAACCATCTGTGCCACAACCGGTGCACCGTGGACGCGTGTAGGTGGGTATCTGCTGAGATTTGACGTATGGACCAACCTGCCCTTCTGAGGCCAATCACCATACCCCTCGTGAAGTCGTCTGTTTGCTGGAACTGTCTTGATTGGCGGCGTCCTGGCATTCTCCACTACTAGACGTTTCCTCTGAGACACAAAAACAAATTGGAACTTAATTTACCTGGTAAACAGAGCGGCGCGAAACTGACCACTTTTGCAGGTTCCTTCCCTGGTTTTTCACTCGCCGTGCGCGAGACAGCTGCGCAGTTTGCATCATTTACATATCTCGGTGAGCTGCGTCCACCCTGTAAATTTCATCCAGTTCTGCGCACTCCCTCTGGGTGTTGCACTTTCAATGTCAGGTAGTGTATGTACTATGAATAGTTTTCCAATCACGAATGTTCCCCATTGTTTCAGCGGTTTCATTTTGGTCTTAAATTATATCTTGTTTGTTAAAATACATTTGCTCAAGCTAGTTTCATAGCTTGAATGAAAACTAAAGCCACTCAAATAAAATTATTGTATTACTTCTGTTTCCACTATTCTTGAGTTGAAAGTCCTTAAAATTTGAGTTTTTACATCCAAATAACAAGTCATTAGGTAAGTACGAATCCTCTTCGATAACCGCGACAAATCCCTTTAAGTACCTTTCCAACTTTAGAATACAATACGTCGAATAGGCATGAAGTAAAATTGTCTTGCGTCTGGGAAACAAGACTGACTGGAACCTTAAGGTTTACGCTACAGGTTCTGAGGGGAACATTTTCTTGGAACTGCTTGATCTTCAGCGTGGGAAGGATTCTTAGCAAAGTTTGAAGGAACCCTGAAGCTGTGCAAAGGATCTATTTGAAGGAATTCATTTCCTGGATATAAAAGTTTTCTTCGCAGCAATAAAATATTTTATGACAAAAACCGATTTTCCATATAAGACTCGGGCCGCGGTGGCCCGGTTGGAAGAGTAACGGACTTGCAACCGAAGGGTTGCGAGTTCGAATCCAGCCAAACACCGTCGTGTACAAAGGGGGCTGGTGCACGTTAAATCTGTCGTGGCCTCAAATGTCCTCACGTTGGCGTGGTGTGGAAGTTTGGAGAGTGGGGTGCCAGCTCAGGTGTTGCCTCGTCATCTGACCGTGGTTCAAAATTACGTGGTGTTGTCCTCGGATCTTTCCCTTTGGGATTGATCCCGGACCGTCACCAATAGCCCATTGTGTTGCTCCAGTGTGACGTTAATTGAAATTTCCCCCCCCCCATATAAGACTCAAAATTTAGCTATAGATGAAATATGCTCATACAATATAATTACGTGAATCATTGGTTTCGCATTTAGTAATGTCAGGCTCATGTGTATCATGACAACTTTGTAATGACATGTAAGTTCATTACAAAGGGTTTGGTAGGTTAGTAGGTAGTTGAATTACAGTCGATTTGGGGCAACGCAACAGACTATTGGCGAGAGCCCGTGATAAACTTGATGGGAAAGATCCGAGTACACCTCGTAATTTTGAATCACGGTCAGATGAAGAGGTCAACACCACAGAGCTGGCACCCCACTCATTAACATGATGAATACGGAGATGTCTGAGAACACATGATCCGACTGTGTGCTTGATCTCGAGGATCCGCTTGTAAATCGTCCAATAATGGACACTCGAAAGGAAAGTTTTTTACTGACTCAAAAGGGAGGAATGGGACGCGGTAACCCATTTGGAAGAACATGTGATTAACAACTGGAGGGTTGCGAGTTCGAAACTCTGCTAAGCCAGACCGTCGTACACGGGGGCTGTTGCACGTAAAATCTCGTGGCCTCAAATGTCCTCACGTTGGCGTGGTGCGGAAGTTAAGAGTGGTGTGCCAGCTCAGTTGTCAGGAGTTGACCTCGTCATCCGACCGGATTCGAAATGACAAGGCGTCATTGGATTTCCCCCTTCGAGATTGATCCCGGACCGTCGCCAATAGCTCGTTGTGTTGCTCCAGTGCGACGTTAATTAAATTACCTACCTACCCAGAGAGGAATAGAAAACGCAGATATTCATCACAGATGAGTTTCAACATCGAATTCAAAGAATAAGAAAATTTTTATAAGAGAAGGCTCCATCGAACATTTGGCCAGGTTGGAAGAGTAACGGATTAGCAACCGAAGGGTTGCGCGTTCGAATCCAGCCAAACACCGTCGTGTACAAATGGGGCTGGTGCACGTTAAATCTGTCGTGGCCTCAAATGTCCTCATGTTGGCGTGGTGTGGAAGTTTGGAGAGTGGGGTGCCAGCTCAGGTGTTGCCTCGTCATCTGATCGTGGTTCAAAATTACGTGGTGTTGTCCTCGGATCTTTCCCTTTGGGATTGATCCCGGACCGTCACCAATAGCCCGTTGTGTTGCTCCAGTGTGACGTTAATTGAAATACCCCCATCGAACATTTGAGGCTATCGTGGCTCAATGGGTATGACCACTGCTGTAGCAACCTTTGAGTTGTAGGCGGCGCAGGTTCGATTCCTGCCAGGTGCATTACCCGTGGGTGTATTTCTTCTGTGTCAATAAAGCTTTCACTGTGTCAATTACTTGATGTTGTATTGTGTCTGACGCAGCATGGCCAAATATGACCTTGCGCCATAAAACCCCAAAACCAACCATCCTTCGAACATTTAAAGACTTGTTATCCTGCGCTCGTCTCCGGCTATATCTGACATTCATCCAATAGTTTGAAGTTTAAAAACATGGTTTAAAAACACTCAACAGTATTAAAGTTTGCAATGCTATTGTCAGAAATTGTAGGGCAGTCCTTGGTGGAGTCTCCAGTCATTTTGTCCAGTTCGCAAGGGGGACAGCTGATTTCGCTACATCAATAAGGTGTTAGTGTTTTTGTAGGTAGTCATGTCCGGTAAGAAGTCGAAAGCAAGCGGCTCCTACAGCTCTGGGAGGGGCGTCGTGGCCCATTGTTTATGCTCACTACTGTAGAAACCTTCGAGTTGAAGTCGGCGCAGGTTCGATTCCTGTCAAGTGTATTCCTCCCTGGATGTATTTCTTTTCTGTGTCAATAAAACTTTCGTCGTGTATGTGTCTATTACTTGGTATTGTGTCTTTTGTTAGCGCAGCATGCCCAAATTTGACCCTTGCGCCATAAAACCCCCAAACCAACCAACCTACAGCTCTGGGAAAGGAACCTGGAATGCGAGCTTTATTGCTCAAAGAATTCCAATTCTTTCCTGTGGACATCTCTTTGTAGATTAAGAGTTTATTGGCGAGCGTATATATAAGCCTCTTGATGTTACGTAGGGGATTTGAAAGGAACCGTACTTTGTTCATTAGATTACAGCTGAGAGATTAACTTTTAAAAGTACCAAAAAAAGTGCAAACTAAGCAAATTATATTATCTTAATATATATTTAGAAATGCAACAGATATTTCAGACTGAAATATATAAATTGATCTCCATGCCAGCGTGGCCTCTAATCACTTTACGATTGAATATTTTTTTGGATTATTCTGAAATGTTGGTTGGTTTTGGGGATTTTATGGCGCAAGGGCCATATTTGGCCAGACACAAGACATCAATATCAATAGGTACACACAATGAAAGTTTTACTGACACAAGAGAGAAATACACCCAGTACGAAAGTAATAATAAATTGATCATGTGGGATATAAATATCATGCACTTTTGAAATACATTCATAGAGAAACAAGCATAACTTTTGTCTTCTAAAAATGGGATGCTTTGCATTTTGAATTATTTTTCCATTACCCTATTTTAAGATTTTTAAAATTTGCTATATTTTTAAAGAAACTAACTCAACCTAAGTAACTTAAAGCGTATAGAAATGATTATCTACATAGTGTATTTATCTTTTATAAGAATGTTATCTTTTTATAGTGAATTTAAAATATCAACTTAGCCTATGTTTTTAGGAAATACTGATCAAAAACCTGTTTTTCGGAAATGGGGTAAAATTGCATAACAGATTTTTATAAATCAAGGCATTTAATCACTAATCGATGCATTTCAAATTGGGAGCATTGACTTCTGTTTGCCAGTTATGGATTTACTAGCCTCGTGTTTAAGGTATTATTTTTGCAAAATGGCCTCAAAACGGAAAAATGTGATTTACGAGATACCTTTATGGATACATTTTTCATAAACTAGAAAATTCTGTTCTAAAAGGTCCTGAAAGCTTGTTCGATGTATCAAAATAGTTCAAGCAACTCCAAATTAAGGCTCGGAAAGCATGGGGGCAAGACAAGGATTTGCATCGCTAGTGAAGAGGAAAATCTTCCCGAGGAAACTGGAAATCTCACGAAGTGTAGCCAAAGGCGGTGTCCACTGTATCTGAGAATTCTTTTCTACCACTTCATCACAATGGAGGTAGCAGGATCAAAAGATTCCTACTGTGTTCATGCTCCGAGCTAAAAGCTACAAGGGGGAAATGTCCTTCACAATGACCAGACCGGTGATTTTGTGTAATCAATCTTCCAATAATCAAATGACAGATGTAAGTAGTTGCCATTGCTGATGAAAGGATGCCTAAAGATTTATTCAATTCTCAAATGTATCAGGGGCAAGGGGTGATTTAACAACGGTCCAATTAAGCTATTTTATCCTATGAGAAAAAGGTACCGCCCAGTTGGAAGAGTAGAGGATTTGCAACCGAGAATTGCGAGCTCGAAACTCCATCTAACCAAGTACAGTCGTGCACGTGAGGGCTGGTGCAAGTTAAATCTGTCATGGCCTCAAATGTCCTCACGTTGGGGTTGTGTGGAAGTTGGGATAGTGGGGTATTGACCTCGTCGTCTGACCGTGGTTCAAAATGAGGTGTCCTCGGATCTTCATGTTCGGATTTTCTCCGGACCGTCGCCAATAGCACTTTGTGTTACTCCAATGCGACGTTAATTCAACTACCTACCACTTATTGCTACTTCAGGTTATGCTGTTATCTTTGTGACGTTTGAATTGTGTTTTCATCTAATTATCGCTATTTAAGGCTTTGCTGTTGTATTTGTGGTCACTTTTGAGACGTTTGACTGTTTTCATTTATTTAATCACTTATTGAGTTTATTGATCCATTATTACGAGGTGTTGTCCTCGAATCTTTTCCTTCAGGATTCATCCCAGACCATCGGCAATAGCCCTGTATTGCTCCAGTGTGATGTTAATTCAACCAACTACCTACCTGAGAGAAAAAGTGTTTGAGATTTCTCAAACTTTCTTTGGGTAATGGAATTATACTTAACTGTCGTATAAGAGTTTATTCTATCAGTTTGTTCGTGTACAAAGGAAGCTGGTGCACGTTAAATATGTCGTGGCCTCAAATGTCCTCACTTTTTACTTTGTAAATCTATATAATATAAATTAAATCACTAAAATTTATGAAGATTTATTCAAACTTTTTCAATGAAATTGAAATCAATGAAATGACACCTTATCAATTATTAGTTGTTTGTTCATTACATGTTAAAACCTATTTACTAAAGAATTTCAAATTACCTTGAAAAGGAGTTACAAAATGCTTTACTAGTGCGTTAGGAGTTACTAAATGCGTCCTCGTATGCTACAAGTTGTCGAGGCACAGCATTATTTTTTGCGGTAAATTTCTATTAATAGTTTCCTCTTATTTTAATGCGATAATTTGTTTTCCAATCGAAGGGAAATATATCCACCCTTCTCGATCTGTAAATATATATAATTTACCATACTCATAACATAAAGAATATTTACAATATTTCTGCAAACATTGTTCTTTGTCTGCACGCAATTCCTTTTCAGCTCTAATGTCACTAGAATCCATCATTTATTTTAAAAACAGTAGAAGGGCAAAAATCCAAAGAAGCAAAGTAATTCAAAGACAAGAAACATAAGTTCATGCTCCAACTATGCTTTTAAAAGCCTCTTATCAAATAGTATTACTAGTTTCTATCGTTATCTGTGACTCCGTGTGTAACTCCGTTCCTTCTGTTATCTTAACCTACATGAGCAAAACAATCCTCAGTCCAGTCTCACAAGTTCCAGACGCTTATAGACTTTCAATCTGATACTTTACCATCATAAATCTTGGGTAGAATGTATTTGCCTAAGATTGTATCTAATCAATGAAATAATTTTCCTCACTTATCACACACATTCCTTAGTCATATTGTCCCAAGTTCCAGACGTCTAATGTATCAAACGTATACTTTTACTATCGCATATAATATGTATACTATAAATTCTTTATTTACCTAAAAATGTTATGTTATCATATACCGTTATGCATTTGTGTCCTATTCATATCTCAGTCTTCCCCTCGACTTGCAATAATGATTTCCCGACAAAACATATACCCTTCCTTAAACATGCACATTTACTTCAAGAAATACCGTACATAAATTTATTAAAATATAAATTTAGAAAAGGTTTCCGTATTATAAATTGTATTTTACTAGTGTTCAAACAGTTAAAATCCTTCGTATACAATCGGTTGGCCTCAATTACTTTCGTTCCGAGTTTCAACGTTACAGTATTATTTTTAAGATAATTCTTTATATTATTCCAAGTGTTTTCATACATATATCATCGCGTCAGATTAAAAAGCTAAATCAGAGAATATATTCTATTGCTAATACATTCCATCACTACATGGCGAACCTGCACAAACTCGTATCGTAACGTGTTCAGTGTTGCAGTGCTCCAACGAAAAAATTCAATATCGCCGCATGATTCCAAATCCGATATGATTGCATCATACACATACATAAAATCAGCTCGATTCCATTCTTATAAAAAGCATACAACTCAACTCCCGTTTGAAATAACCTATCCAAGGAGAGGACGAAAAAATTCCAAATCCAAAATAAAAACAAACATTATGTCAGCAATACGTCATTTCGTTATTTCCGTTTTCCGGGATTGCCGTTCCTCGGAAAGTAAACTTAAAAAAAAACTCAACTCCGTTCTCTGAAGCAGCAAATAACTCAACTCCTGCATGAAGTAACCTCTCGATGACAAAAAATTCCAAAATGTAAACAAAGGATATGTTACTTCCGTGACGTCATGCAGACATGCCCACTTCCGGTCACGTGGTGTGACGTCCTTCCGTAGCATGGTAGTAGTGGTGTGACGTCCTGCTTATTACTGCTCGGTATCGGGCCCTTGTTAATTATTACCTTTTCCCCGAGAAATTTACCGAAGAAAATACGAAAATAGGCGGCGTGTCATTTAAAATGTTTTAAACTGATGCTTGAAGATATTTATTTTTCGCCGCAAAAAATCTAAATTATACCGATGAGGCTGCAGTGCACTTAGACTTCATTAAATAAGTACATAAATTGATTAATCATAAATTAAAATATTGGATAGCAATAAATAATCACTATTTTCAAACGGATAATAATTTATTTAAGTAGTAATTACAATTTCTGCTAAATGCGTAATTACAGTAATAAATAATAACTAAAATTTTATCAAAATTGAGAAATAGAGTTTTAGACCAAAAGTGTGAAAAGCTTTTAACTTAGACGTTTTGGAGAGCCCTATGAAGCTCCCATTCAAAAGGCTCTGGATTCAAATCCTGGTCTTGGCATGGATATTCGTAGTGGTTCATAATCCACTTAAAGCCATACATCTTAGATATAATTAGCCCTAGTGTAGCTAAAAGTGATCGTAGTACGATAAAACAAACCAACTCACACAAGTGAACCGTTAGTTTAGTCATAATACGACTATAAGATTATGAATTTCTTAGAGATTTTTTAAATCGGAAATCTTAGAGTATTAATTGTGTTGCAAGATATGGAACATGACATTTGATTCTAGCACCTTTGTTTCATTCCTTCCACAGAGAAGTTAGCGCAAATGTTTTCAGCTTTACTCATTTTTTTCAGCGTTTGTCAATAATCTCAAACAGTGACAGACTGGCTAAGACGACCGCCCAGGAAATGTAATCAATCCACAAGCCTTAGGTAGGATTTTTAGATGTTTAAGTAAAACTCAAATCAAAATATACTCTCGAAAGCAGATCTATAATCGCTCCTTGAAGGATAAAGTAGAATTTAAAAAGAAAAACCTTAACGTTTACACGAAGGCGTTTCTGTGGAATGAATCTTTTTACTGACTCGAGTTAAAGAATCAAATCTTTCAAATGAATCGATTTGCCCATCACACAAGCTTTCAAACCTATTCAGAAAATGTGTGACCCAAGATCGACCTCTTGTCCCGCAGTATACATTACATTTGAGGAATCCACTTGCACAAAGACGGAACCTCTCATGGTCCCTGCTCCCCTATTTCAATGATAGACTCGTCCGAAACTAGGTGACGTATACCAAATACCCGGGTCCTTTTCATAATCTCGGGCTCTCGTGAAGGGGGAGAATTTTGGACAAGCATCGGTCACGTCCTCATTGTCTGAGCAACAGGAATCGACAATCAATCTCAACCCTTATCGTTAAGAACATACTCGTTTCGTAGAAAAGGGACAATGAGTAACAATGCGGGCAACCCCTGAAGTACATGTGGTTTTGTGCACTCTTAACACTGTTTAGACGATCTCACAAAGGATTTATCATACTAGCTGGGGAAGTAATGGAAATGGATGTACCAAGTTTTGCATTCCAAACCAAATCTTTTGACAGTACCTGAATCACGCCAGTTTAAAATGAACCAATCAGGTGTATTGGAATTCATCCACGTGGTCATATTTACCTAAACAGGTTGAGATCTGTGCATAAAATTTCAGTCGTGACAGAGACCCGGACCCTGTAGTTGAAACTGTAACAGTTAGATAACGGTAAGTTCTTAGTGTCTTGTCCATGTTATGCATTGTTTTGTCTATCTCTGAGTAAAAGTGTTGCAGAATATTCCTTATTTTAATAGCAATTTCTCCCGGTTATATTTCTCTTCTGTGTCAGTAAAACTTTCATTGTGTCTGTCATTACTTGTCCCATGTTCTGTCTGGGACAGCATGGCCAAATATAGCCATAAAATCTCAACCAACCAACTTTATTTTAATACCATGAACGGATTACAATGGAAGTACATAGATTACTTAATTTAAAAGGTTTACACGCATGTGCAGATGAAATGCGAATTAAATTTAGGAACTTGGGAAGTTATACGTTGAAATAATTGTGTTAATTTGCAGAAAAACCAAATCCAAGTACTATTAGATTTCGTGATTGAATTTTCCAGCTTTGCTTCGCGATATTCGTTTGAATTTTAGGAAAACTTGAAAACCGGATAATAATAAGTAACGCTGAAAGCTTTTTAAAGTTTCGTACAGTAAATCACATGCTTTTGAAGTCTACATCGTCTCAATTGGTTTTACTCTGCATTGTTGTGAGAAAGAGTTATCTTTCAGTAAAAGAATTAAAGGCTAAACATTTTTTTATAGGTTTATCAGTCAGGAATTAAAAATGTAAGCTTAATGGACAGTTTTATTAAATGATATTGTATTAGATTAATTTTCAAAAATTTTAAAGAATATTTAGGTTGATGGGGTATTTCAATTAACGTCACACTGGAGCAACACAACGGGCTATTGGTGACTGTCCGGGATCAATCCCAAAGGGAAACATCCGAGGACAAACCACGTAATTTTGAACCACGGTCAGATGACGAGGCAACACCTGAGCTGGCACCCCACTCTCCAAACTTCCACACCACGCCAACGTGAGGACATTTGAGGCCACGACAGATTTAACGTGCACCAGCCCCTTTGTACACGACGGTGTTTGGCTGGATTCGAACTCGCAACCCTTCGGTTGCAAGTCCGTTACTCTTCCAACCGGGCCACCGCGGCCCTTTAGGTTGATGGGAAATAAGGAAAACTTGAGGTTTCAAACTGCTAAATCCTTTTATTTACATCTTTAATGCGTACAATTTGTAATTATAACGAGTAATACAAGTTTTTAAGAAGTGCATGAATAATTGTGAAAAAGCTTAAACAGTTTAACTATCAAATTTCATTTAAATATCAATATTGAAGTAATTTCAAAAAGGTGGTATTTCTTAGCTCATAGCGCTTTGTTTATTTTTACTTATGCCCCCCGGTAAGTAAACAAACAACTGTCTTTGAAGTGTTATGTTTTACGCATTTAACTCGATATCTTGTTGCAAATGCATTAAGTTATAATGTTTTCATATACCTACTTCCTCTCTATATAAAGCATATGATGTTATATATGTACCTACTCCCTCTCTATATATAAAGTAACTAAATATTTTGATCACAAGTAAAGTGTTATAAATAAACTTTGATATTTATACAATAATGTCAATTACTAAATTTATTGTTGCGTCCATTTCTGAGTCAGATATCTCCGTGTGTATTTTGCGCAGCTTTGGCGATGAATAACTAAATTATGCTAGAAATACAAACCTGTATTTGCTCAGTTTCTGCTGGAATTGCCTATGGCTTACTTGTTTACATTTTAATTGTATCCTTGTGCAGTGACCTTGCAAAAAACTGTATTTTAGGAGTGTTATTTTAATGTATCGATATTTTGCCATTATTGTTTCAAAAGCATCACAGCAATTATCTTTTGATATACGCACTGCAAAAAACATGATATAAATTATATTTTAATAAAAGCATTCAGTTATATATAAGTTCCTTGAGATTTATACAAGTCAATTTCCAATTATATTGGAAATGCAAACATGTATTTACTTAGCTTTTGCGGAATTCCTTTGGTTAAAGAGCCCAATATCAAGTTGAATTTCTGTGCTGAATACTTAACTGCAGTAAGATGTGCAAGAAAAGAGATGTCATGTGAGTCCTTTTTTCTTTATTTATGAATTTAACTTTTATTCTTAACTATCACTTATTATTAATTATTTATTCTTTTTATGTATTGACTTGTAAAAAGATATTCGTGTTTTGCCATTTGTGATTAAAACTTTACATTAAAATTTAAATTGCCAAAGATCATCTTTTAATATTACTGGAAAAATTGCTATTGGCAAAAATAAATAAATTATTATTCCGTAAGCACACATTACATTTAGCATAAAAACTGTTAAAGAAATATAAAATAAGTATTTTACTAAATGATATAAATTGCGATGGAATACCGTTTCAACTAACTAGAGCAGTTTTAAAAATTGATTGTTATCTAAATTCTGAAACAGCTAGAAAAAACTAAGGAATGTCGACACAATTTTTATACTTATCTCTTGGAAATTTAAAGTTTGCGTTTGGTATTTGAATCAGGTTTATAGACTTTAACCTGTTGACACAAATTGTACTAAATAATTTCCAACGTAAGATATGAAAAGATACAAAAAGCCGAACCGAACCTCAATATTTTTGCACCATCCATAGTAGGGCACATTTAGAGGTACCGTTCCAGACTGAAAAACGTCATCTATAAATCCGTATTAGTAGAAAAATTGCCCATGTCCGTTTTGTAAATTATACAGAACATCGGATTAAGTATTTCTTCTAATTTTTGATATTGCGTACCCAAAATGCCTTTTAAATGTTTTGACTCTCACAATGTATTGGAACTTGGCACTTTTTCTATTGATTTTTCATTTATTATTCATTCATTCAATGTATGCATATATTTTAAGTTATTTGTGTTAATACCACAAAATCATTGAATTTGGATATTAATCCTTTTTCTACTGAGATACCGAAATTCAAATACGTACAATTTGTGTAAGGGGTTATCTTCATATCAAATGAACGTTAAATTGCCCCTAAATAATTTTCAATAAGATCATCAAATTTTGACCCCCATCCATATCGAAATTTAGCCTCAAATTTATTGTTTCTTGGTACAACCATAATGAAGGTTCAGTTATTAAGCTATGACAATATGTGAAGAACACATTGATATATAAAAAATAGTTAATTTTCTTAAACAGATTTTTTGATTTGAAGAATATATAAAAAAAGTGTTTCGTACATATTTATAGTACTATTTTAAAATCCTCCCAACACTTTTCAATTCCCACCGGCCTAAAAAAAAATGTTATTTCATTTTTAGTGTCTGAGGTAAAAGCCTTTATATTTCACAAAACCACAAAAACTTCAAAATAATCCGTTTTTTGCTTCTACAATAGCAAATCACATTTTATTTCGTCTTTATTCAAAAATTAATATTACTGGCACTGGACTTAATTCACCTAGACTATACAGAACAACGTGTATCCAAGCTCCATGAGAAAGCTAAATTGGAATTGAAAAAATGGGAGCATGGAATGAAAGGGAGTTTCCGTTTAAAAAAAATATTTTACCAAACTTTAAATAGCTTTTCAAAAGTTTCATCTATTTTCTGTTAAACTTGTACATAATTTTAAACTAAAAACGTTTAAACCATGCCTTTGAACTTCTTTATATTAGTTTTCAGGACCCTCGACGTATCAGGCATTTTTGTCCCACAGAAGTAATATTAAATACTTTTTCTACAACTCACAACAAAATGATTCGTATAACATTATAATTCTAATTTCATGGTAGAATGTCTGAGTGGGAAAACTCGTGTACAAATAATAGTATACAAATCTTATACCTTGCTATAATATGTTTGAAATCTTTCCGTACAATTTATAAAATGTTGAATTATTTTGATTATTTGGGTTACATTTCAATTAGAGTTATTTCGAAAAAAATACCATCATTGATTCCTTTAAAAGATCTATAATCATATTTTATCTTTCAATTTTTATGGTGATAGAAATATTTCGATTCTAAATTTAATCTAATTGGAACACGTTTTATTTTAAGTAATGCATAGCATTAACATTTTTGATTCACCTCCTTACAATTAACTGCTTCAAAATATATCATAAATGCACATTCCTTAAGTACAAAGAGTTAAACGGTTTGAAACAGAACACAAATGAACAGGAAATCGGTAAATATTATAACTCAAAAGTACCCAATATTTCTTTAATCAGATAGGAAAACACAACATACCCAATTTTGTGTCCGGTTTTCACGAAAAGGAACATCTCACATTTTACCATCTTGTCAGATTAAATACTCAATGATGTATGACAAGTGTTTACAAAAATAAACCTTCTAAAGAAAAATGAAACATGAGAAATGAAACTTATTACAGAAGTAAAACTTACCTTTTTTTCCTACAAACAATCGAGTAGGAAAAAGTTGTGTTCTTAAAAAATAAAGCTCAACTGACGAAAATTATTGTCACTGAAGCTGAACTCGATTAAAAGACTCGATATTGTACTAATAGAAGTTTGGTTAATTTACAAATTAATTCCCCTTATGAATGAGAAACCTTTGAGGCTTTATATAGATGGCAGAGTGGTGGGCTATAATACTACGGCGCAACCAAAATACGATTAAAATATTTATTTACTTGTATTTACAATATTTATTTACAGTATTTACAATATTTTTTTACAGTATTTATTTACAGTATTTGTGTCCCTAGGTTGTGGGCGCTGTAAAAAGGGACAATGGAATCGATTCAAAATGGCCAGCGACCGCATGCCAAAAATACTTACTTCTGTTGGGCCTCAGTTTCAGAAATCGTTCCCCTTTTCTGCCCCTCCAGTCCACACTTAATTAAGATGGAACCGCCATGCACCCCTTAACCCTCCAAGTGGTTTCGACGAGATATCTCGCCCTTCAAGATCTGACCAATTTTGCTAATGGCAGATATTTCGTCACCAAGGTATTGCCGATTTTTTTATGACGTCGAGATCGATATCTCGTCAGTTTGTTTCTAATGACGATACATCACGCCTATTAAGTTCTGGTCGGTTTTGCTAATGACGAGATGTACTTCGTCGAGACAACCATAGAGCAGAAATAAAGAACCTTATCTCTCCTCTAAGGAGACAACCACTAGGAGGGTTAAAGGCCATCTGGACGAGAGACCTCCCCGATAGATACACCGAGATTTACGACCTGCGCTCAATAGTGCAGGTGCTGACCTCTGATCCCGAGCCCTTTCTATGGACGTTAGTGGTTCCTAATATATTTCCTGTAGCAAGGCCCAAGTAGTTGGTCAATCTCTAACTTCAATCTGTACAAGGGTTTGGATTTAGTTTCATTACTATACCTTTCAGATCAAATTCACGATGTATTTTCTACAGAGTACCCACCATCCTTTTGCAACTGTGAGTTTAAATCACTGCACTCATTAACAGTAGGAATCTTCGGATGACTGATTAACAAAATGACTTTACTTCCCCTCTCAGATTGGGGCAATTAAGATCTCCCTGTGCATGTCTGCTCCGATTCCTATTGGGCCTTAAAAAGGAGCTACGATGAATTGCAAACTACTCAATTCGAGGGACGCCGGATAATTCACTTAGTACTTTATAAACTTGAGGCTATATGAAATGACCCAATGATATCGACATAAGTAACTAGCACTCATAAAACTGCTTCTGAAGCCAAAAGATAAGACAAAACATTTTTGTTAGAACCAAAACTAAAGTTTCAGAAATGCCACCCACCCCTCTAGATATTTGTTCCCTTGCCTGACTTTAGCTACGCCACTGGAAAGGGTACTGTTAAAGGTGAAAGGGATGAATTGAATAAAGATTGGGTTGCATCGTATGTGTGGAATGAAAAGACCTGTTTCTGTTTTAAAATATTTTACCAAATTTAAAATAGCTTTCTTAAAGCTTTACCATCGATTTTGTGTTGTAGTTGTATGAATTTGAAATAAAAAACGCTTCATTCAACGTACAATTTATACTTTTAAACTGCTTTAAGTCAGTTTCCAAGACCCTCGATATATCGGCCATTTTTGTCCCCAAGAAGTGCGATATATCGAGAAGATTTTTAAAAGTGGTGCTCCTGTGAAAAGGATAAATTGAATTGAAGAAAGATTGGGGTGCATCATATGCAGGGATGAAAAGAACGTTCTCTCTCAAAAATATTTTTCCAAAATTAAAGTAGGACCGTGGTAGCCTGGTTGGAAGAGTAACGGATTAGCAACCGGAGGATTGCGAATTCGAATCCAGCCAAAGATCGTCGTGTACAAAGGGGGATGGTGCATGTTAAATCTGTCGTGGCCTCAAATGTCCTCACGGTGACTTGGTGTGGAAAATTGGAGTGGGATGCCAGCTCAGGTGACCTCGTCATCTGACCGTGGTTCAAAATTAAGTGGTATTGTCCTCGGATTTTTCACGTCGGGTTTGATCCCGGACGGCCACCAATAGCTCTTGTGCTGCTCCAATGCGACGTTAATTAAATACCTATATATATACTTACCTACCAAAATTACAACAGCTTTTAAGGTTTCATCAATTGTGTGTTAAACTTGTAGTTGTATATAATTTTAAGTAAAAAACCCGCTTTATTCAATGTATAATTTATGACTTTGTCAGTTGACAAGACTGGATCTATCAGCCATCTTTGTCCCCCAAGAAGTGCGATATATCCCGGGGATTGTTAAAAGAGAAAATTAATACCCATTTGAAAAGGATAAATTGAATCGATGAAAGATTTCCGTGCATAATGTGTATTGAAGAAAAGAAATTTCTCTTTTAAAAATATTTTTCCAAAATTAATATAGTTTTTAAAGTTCCGCCATCAATTTTTTGTTAAAATTGTACTAGTATGTGATTTTAAATAAAAAACGCTTAATTGAACATGTAATTTATGCATTTTAATTTACGTTCTCTCATCCCACGATATATCAGTCATTTTTCGTCCCTCAAGAAATACGATACATCGAGAGATTACTCTATTGTTAATAGTTAAAAGTGGTGGACAACAATTTCATTGTAAAGTACACCTTTTTCCATTCACACCCACAAACATACTTTTTATTTTAGATATCCGTACAACAGAATGAAATCTAGAATAATGGACGCATTCCACGGAGATGAAACAGGCCATCCCTCCGATGTACAGGCCATCCATGAAGATGAGTCAGAAGACACTGATTATTCATCCGACGACATGGAAATATACGAATTGTATCCAGAACTCTACTATGAAATACAAGTTCGGATCGCAAAAGCAACAGGTATTAAAAGCTTGCAATTCCATTGTAGATGTAACTTGTTGATTGACATTAAGAGTTTTCAAATTACCGACTTTCCCAATTACAGATGGAAACTCATTTCTGATTCGTAGTTCTAGACTTTTCTTTCACAAGAGGCTAGGACGAGACGGCAGTCAACCTTGGGTCAGTAGATTTTTGAAAAGATGTGAAAGCGTATTAGACTTTGTAAAGTCACGGTTTCCCTTCCTCTGGGGCTTCAAATTACTTTTTAACGTGAATTTGCCGACAATGACGAATCCTCCCGACGGAAAGTATCCGTAGACCGTATGGGGTAAAGGAATATCCAGCAGCCCCTCGGTTTTTTGAACTGTCCCCCTTCGTTAACAAGCAGGAGGAGAGGTGGCTAGGGATGTTACTAATAGTGATTTAACAGTAACAGTTCTAACTGTGACTGCTACCGAAGAATATGTGATTCTAAACTGTGATTGTGAATATAAACTGACTGAATCTGATTATTGGAAGGGGATACTGGTTTTTAGGGTTCAGGTGTTCTCGTTGTATTTCTCCAGTGCGAAGTTAATTATTTACCTACATACCAAGCTGAGGAAGCAGTAGTGAAATTCAAGTTTGATCCTAAGTTATTACGTAGCTGGATTTACGTCGCATTGAAGTAGCACGACTGTCCGGGATCAATCCCGAAATGAATATTCCAAGGGCAGCACCTAGCAATTTTGAACTAGTGTAAGATGACGAGGACCTCTAAGCTAGCGCCCCACACTCCAAACAGCCACACCAACGTATGAACATTTGAGACTACGACATATTTAATTGTGCACTAATCCCACTTTCATGGTCCTTTCGTTGGATCGAACTTGCGAAACCTATCAACGCTGCCCCGTTGGAAATCGGACTTGATGAGATATCTCCTCGTCATTAGCAAAATTGATTGGATTGTGAGTTATCAGATCAAAACCACTTAGAGGGTTAAAAAATTCAGTGGCAAAAATAAATAAATGAATAGATTTATTAAGCAATTGAGGCAATTTTTAACACGAATCTGAGTGAGACGTCAGTTACAACTCCTAACTATTTTCCGTGCACCAGCTACGAAGGTCCTAGGCTGGACCGAGCTTCGAACTCGTAAGTCTCCGGTAGCTCCATTCATCTTTCAACTGGGGCACGCGGTCCCGTATGTTCCCCGGACCATCGTCAATAGCACACTGTTGCTCCAGTGCGACGTTAATTAAATTACCTACTACTTATTGCTACTTTAGGTTATGCTGTTATCTTTGTGACCGTTTAACTAATGTTTCCATCTGTCCATTTATTGCTACTTCAGACTTTGCTATTGTATTTGCTATGACCGTTTGACTAATGTTTTAATCTATTGCTATTTCAGGTCTCGCAACTGTATCTACTGTTTTCCTTATGATGAATATTTTGTGTCTTCTACTTGTCCATTCGCCGTCATTTGAGACTTTTAGATTTCATGCTATCTATGAGACCCTCGGCATTTATTTGTGTCCACTTATCATTTTAGTGCTGACTGTGAAAGCATTTTATTTATATAAAAACGAATCTCTGGCATATCTATTCGAAGAGGACATTTAAACTCGAATTTTCGACTACTTTGGAAGGCCGCGGTAGCCGGGTCGGAAGTGCAGCGGATTAGCAACCGGAGGGTTGCGAAGGGTTATTTAAAACTAGTCTTTCTTATCGCATTTAGTGTTTACGAATGGTAATGATATATTTAATAATTATATTTCTATATAATGATTATAATGTTAATGATTATATTTTCTGCTCTCATACATTTCCAACATAATCACCAGTCAACATTACTTTAACCTTAAAAATGTCAATATAACATCAGAAATAACAGATGTACTACAAAAAACTGTACATAAGTTGAATAAATTTATTCTTTTATTCTTATAAACAGATTGTAAATGAGGGTTTCCTGTTTAAACGGGGCTGCCAGTCGTGAACTGAACCCTCAGTCGCACCCCATTCGATTTTTTTGTAAAATGGAAAACGAAATTTCAAAGCAAACCATTATAAAAAATGTCAAAAATACATATAAAAATAAAATTATTTATTAGAAACAGTATCCAGCTTCCTTTTTTTATTTTTGCCCAATCTATCGTTGGATTTTCCACAATAATTTTTCAATAGAGTGTTTGTTGTGCTATTAATAATGAATTTTAAAATGGTTTCATGCTTATGATTTGCACATGTATTGAATTTGTAATGTTCTGATTCATGCAGTATTTAAAGACAAAATTTATTATAAAATCTCTTTTGTAATGAATGCTCAGAAAATCATCCTTGTAATATTTAAGTAGTTTGTTGAACAATATATAATTAATTAAAACCACACGAACAGCACCATCTTTTGGAAACGATAAACCACCTCGATTCAAATTTTTAATTAAATCATAACTTTCCTCAACAACCATTTGCTCATCATACACCAACCTGTTTTACACAGTTCACACTTTATGTTTCTTAAAATTTTATAACAATAGCCTGCCAAATAAGTTATCACTGACATTTCATGTTCAACTTGTTGAAAATCACTTACTTCGAGATGTATGTCCGGATTAAATGAGTTGTCCCACTGTTTTTGTTCTTCATAAGAACAATCTAAGTTTTCTGAAAAACTGGTTATGGGTATATTTCCAAAGGTTTGTGATGACAAGGTCAAAAGAGATTGAATTCTTAATTTTTTCTCCGATTCGTATAATTGCCTGATCGATATGTTGTACTGACCACCTGATAATTGTCTATATTTTCCAAACCGATATTCCAAAGGATCTGTTTGAAATTTTCCTAACAAAACATAATTCATTTTAAGTTCTTGTAAACAATATTGCGTAATTTCCAACATTCCATGAATTGTGTGAGAAAGGGCGGTATGGGTTTGGGGTGAAAGTTTATGAGGAAAATCACCGGATTTCCAAGTATCAAGCCAGAGAATCATTTTCCGCAAAAATAACAGTTTAGGGTCATCTGGATTCTCGAGTAGAGGGGTTTGGAAATTATCTTTAAGTCGCTGTCCTTTCAATGGTGTTTTCACATTGACAATTTTCCACCAGGCTGATACAATATCTATGAATTCAGCTGTTTCTTCAGAATTTTCTAATTTCGTTCCAAATTTCAATAGGGCCTCTTTCACAAACGGATTGAAAACTTTTAAAGATAGACTGACATTCTGACGTTCAAAAGTAGTTGGAAATAATGCTTTCAGCGATAAAGAATACCCAAATTTCAATAATTTATCATGCTCCAATTGATGTAACAATATTAAGGAATTGAAATTTGCAATTTTTTTCTCACCTGTCTCGAAGTCTGGGAAGGTTAAGATCTTGTTACTCTTAGGATTCAACCAATTATTTTTTATACATTTTAGTAGATGAACAGAGTCGTACAAGAAGAAAATAGGGCGTGTGTTGTCACATGGATGTGGATAAACTACGCTTGATTGGTTTTTCGGTGAAAAATTCCTCATAGCTTTGCCATTGAATGCATTGTTATCACTGATAATACAAAATACTTTGTAGCCTATCTCTTCTAATTTAGTGACAATTGTTCGAATACAATCAAAAAGAATGTCACTGCTGATGGTTGAAGTTGGAAATATATGAATAACTTCCTTTAACTTCGATGTGACACTGGATATCATGAATGCGTAAGCGGATGTAGCCAAAGAATTGCCGTTAAATGCATTCCCTACAATATTTCCACCTTTGAAGTCCAAATAAGGTTGAACATGAATTTCATCCATAAGCAGTATGACATTTTTATCATGCTCTTCTAAAAGTCTGAAAAGAGAACGTGCGTACGCGAGAAACAATTTTCTATCTTCATCGGTTGGATCGGTTAAAAATTTATTACAAACAGTTTTTATTTTTGATGGATGAGGTAAAATTAGCGAACTGTAGTGCCGTAAATATTTGTATGCATGTGAGCTTATTGAGTGCATAACGGATGAAAAAATCATTGTATTTGCAGAATAACGATATCTCTCTTTTGGAGTAACAACAAAATTTAACTGTTCTGAAAGAAAGTTGAGAGAAGCATGTTTATCAAGGTCATCACACTCTACTTCAACCAAGACATTTCTTAAATGATGTATAATTTGTTTGAAGCTATTATCATAGTTGGCTGAAGAATTTTTCATTGATATTTCATTTATAAAATTCAAACAATTTTCAATAACTTCCAAATTATTAACGTGACAGGGTGTTTTGATTTGATTGTTATCTACAGAAATTTCTTGGCCATATAAATATGTTTCCATTTTCAGATTTGAATGTATTACAACAGTGTAATTTGTTGTAGGTCCTGGATTAAAACAAATTTTGAAAAAAGTAACTTTTGACTCCTCAATTAGTTTAAACCAATTTTGTTTATGAGGTAATGAATCCAGAATTTCTAATAGCCTATTAAAATTTTGAAAAGAAATAGATTCATGATGAGCAATGAACTCAGATTTGATTTCGTTGATAGCTCTCAATAAATTGGATTCCTCAATTTCACGAATTTTATCTTCCCTGCTTTTACGAACTGTGGGACAAGTTTTCGAGAGATATTTAGGGCAATTCGGAAATATACTTGGTATAGCACCAACTTTTAAGCGGAGACGTTTCATGGAAAAGGTAGAACACTCACCAGTTTTTTGGTTGAATTTGGATACATTCCGGACGATATCATCGTTTTGAAAATGAAGTTCGCAGACTTTGCTGCGTTTTGATGGTGTAAAGTCGGCTCGTGGAATCGCCCTGAGCCATCTTTTTCTAATATTTTTATCCTCTGGAAAGGAGAAAACCGCCACTTTTGGTGCATCACCATATCCATAATTTCTAGAGCAAGTAGGTACACAGCATCTAAAGGGCATTTTGGATAGCCTCGTGGTAAGCCTAAATAAATCGGTCTGGACACACGTTAAACGTGTTATTTGACGAAAGCCTTTAACACCTTGACACTGTAATGTTCCACAAATGTTCTATAACAATATTTAACTGCAGCTGCACTTGCTTTCCGGTAAAATAGTATAAAAACCCTAATTTCTTAAGCTACATTAAAGGTAATCCATAAGTAGCCGGCCATGCGGTGATGTTTGTTATGACTACTAGTAAGCGAGTCACGTGATCGAAACGTCACAGCGGTCTGGCCTTGTTATCTCGGTGGTAACGGACGTAGTCATCTGATAGAAGTCCAACAGAATCCCGGCGAGTCGTGTCCACTCCTTATCCGGCTTGCCCCTGCCTCAGCCTCTCACCATATTCAGGTATCCGGATCCCCAGGTAAAGCCGATTTGTTTTTTGAACTGGACCCCACCAATAAATGGATTCCAAGAAAAGGCTTTGATTATTTACAAGTACTAACCACTACACAACAAATGGGCCGTGACCAGGATCGGTTTTTGCTGAATGAAAGTCTTAAGTCTTCATGGACATAGTTTGCGATCTCAGAGATTTTATTAATTTAATAAGGATTTAAATGCCGAATGATCAGATTAAGTGGGTGTCCAGCCTTTTTTTGTGTATTTATATTACTTGCGTGGATTAGTTTATTAATTGATATGTGTATTTCTTGTGTACCATTAATATTGCTTCCCTAAATTAGCTTGTGATTTATGTGTGTATTATTCGGAAGCTTTGCTCCCTTTTAGATTGCTTTTATTATGCATGCTTGCTTATGATTGGTATTATAAATTTGTTGAAAGGTATTCTTATGAGGTGATAAAGGGTATCTATGTTATACAAGTGAATGTTGTTAGGCTATTTATAAATTGTTTGTTTAAAAGAAGCAAGAGCATCTTATAATAAAAAGAAAAATGGCAAGTCCTCAAAATGGTGTGCCTGAGGGAATTGCAACCAACGCTACGGGGTTGCCGCAATTGCGATCGGAGGTTGACGCGAGGGGAACCTTTTTCCCTTACAGTTTTTCCCCCGAGAGTCTGGGGTTGATACCCACTTTCACGGGGCAAAGAGGATCATATGATGTGCTAGAATTTTTCGAAAGGATCGAGGAGGTAGCTAAATTTGCGAATTGGACTCAGGACGAGTTGTACTTTGCCTGCAAGTGCAAGTTAGGGGGGAAGCTGCGTCGTATTTTAGGGACATCCGTCACAGCATCGGGGGATTTACGGAGTTAAAAGATGCTTTGCTGGAGCGGTTCGAAATAAAAACCGATACCTCCAGTTCCATTCGAGAATTGTTGGAATTTCGTCAACCCTCGGACATGACGGTAGCCGAGTTTTTCACGAAGGCCTCTGCATTGTCATACAGAGCCTGTTGTTCTGGGGAACTTTCAAATGAGATGGAGGAGGCCTATAGGAAAAAAATGTTGAAAGCCGTCCTATTGTCAAACTTATATCCTCAAATCAGGAGGGGCGTTGTTGCCAGGAATCCCTCTACAATAGAAGAAATTAAGCAGTTTGCTTTAGCCGAGGAGCGGGCTTGGAGGGATTGTAAGGGGGATGATCAAATTTTGGAACAGGCACAAATGTTTGCTGCGGTAAGGCGGACGCAGAATTAGATGAATTAAGGCTTGCAAACAAATCTGTGACCGACACATGCTCAAAACTTGCGGAGCAAATTCAAAAGTTAACCGAGCGAATTGAATTCATGAACACCGAGCATGCCCCTCATGGGTTTCAATTGGGAGGACGGAACATTCAGACAGATATCGAATGTTTTAATTGCGGAAGAAGGGGACACATAGCGCGATTTTGCAGAGAGACCTAGGAAGCAAAACAGTAATAACATGCGACCAAATCAGAGACAACCAAGAGGAGAAACTAGTGAAGGAAATTCTTTTTACACAAGAAATTATAGGGGGTCTTTAAACTAAAAGAGAGTCCGATCAGCATACCTGTAGTTGATCCGATTGAACCCAATGTGCAGGTGGAAAGAAACTATGCGATGGAGGAAAGGGCAACAGATCTGCCAATCATCCAATGCATTATAGGGGGTAATAATGTAAGAGCATTGTTGGATTCGGGGGCATCTCTCAATCTAATTCACAGGAGTGCGATACCGAGGGGTCGGAATTTGGAGGAAAATTGTAACGTTCTTTGCGCACAATTAGAGATTCCGATTTGAGTATTAAGCGCAAAACATATTTAACTGTAAACATTGAAGGCCACGAATTTAAAGAGGAATTTTTCATAACCAAGGAGAATATTTCACCGAATTTTCAAGTAATTTTAGGAAATTCTTTCCTGTTAAATCAAAATTGCAATCTAAACTTTCAGACTAAAACAGTTTGTGGTGAAATTTTTTTAATTAAATGGTCGGTTGACCCGTGTATTAATGAAACGAAGAGGAATTCGAATAACTGCTCTTCGGTCCATAACTTAACACCCGCTGAACAAGATGATCGGATGAGAATGCGTAATTCCTTTTCCAGACCTTTCGCGTATCTGAATAGAAAGGAAACGATTCCTCCTTTTAGCCAGAAAGT
This sequence comes from Meta bourneti, assembly GCA_933210815.1. Lineage (NCBI taxonomy): Eukaryota > Metazoa > Arthropoda > Arachnida > Araneae > Tetragnathidae > Meta > Meta bourneti. Next base: position 67,312,376 of record OW119930.1, on the reverse strand, counting down.
TGTACATGCTAATGTAAGGGGAGAGATAGGGTCTGAAATGTTTTTGGCCGAATCGGCAAAACTTAAAAATATTGCCATTTGTCGTACTATTCATTGGAATAATAGCAAAACCAATATTCCGATCATGATTTTAAACACTTCTAACCAAAGTTTGAAGTTAAATAAAGGACTGAAGTTGGTACACCTTGAGCCCCTACAAAATGCGTCCGTGGAAGAGATAAATTATTTGCAGGAAGACTTGGTCAATACAAATTGGGGAGCTTGTGATGAAGCTGATTTAGAGTGGGAAGCAAACTTTAATTTTGATCACATTGAAGACAGCATTAAGCGAAAATTAATTAATTTTTTGAGGGAAAATAAGGATGTTTTTGCCAAATCGGTATTGGATCTGGGAGGATGTAGTGCCCTTCCACATAGGATCAATCTATCAGACCAGGTACCAGTTAGAAAAAAGGCCTATCGCGTTCCATATAATCTCCGAGATGAAATGGATAAGCAAATAAACGTGCTATTGGAAGCGGGGATTTTGCAGGAATCATCCTCCCCTTTTGCTGCTCCCGTTCTTCTGGTAAGGAAAGCATCTGGAGAATTTAGATTTGTGAGATTTTAGAGCGTTAAATGCTAAAATTATACCCGATTCATACCCAATACCCAACATTAATGAAGCTATTGATTCTTTCGCTGGGGCTGAATACTTTTCAAGCTTGGATTTAACAAGCGGTTTCTTTCAACAAACGATCCATCCCGAAGACATTCACAAAACGGCTATCATTACTCAGAGGCCTTTTCGAATTCACCAGGACACCCTTTGGTTTGTCAACCAGTGCTCCTTCTTTCCAAAGATTAATGTCGATCGTATTATCCGGTTTGCAGCCTTTGAATATTTCTTGCTATATTGATGATATTATAATATCCTCAAGAGATGTTGAATCTCACTGGAACAAACTTCAGTTGGTTTTCAACCGTTTGAGAATATTTAACTTAAAACTAAAACCTTCAAAATGTGTGTTCCTGAAGCAAGCGATCCGGTACTTAGGATTTTTAATTGAAAAAGGAGAGGTTAAACCTGACCCAAAAAATGTTGAAGCTATAGAAAATGCTAGGATACCTCAGAGTAGAAAGGACGTACGCCGGTTTTTGGGGTGCATTAATTATTACAGAAAATTCATCCCTGATTTTACTCAGCGCTCTTTAAATTTAACGAAGCTTACAAGGGAAAAAGAAAAGTTTTGTTGGGGTACGGAAGCTCAAAGAGAATTTGAAGATTTAAAGTCGAGCCTAACTAAATTCCCATGTCTTTCTTTGCCAGATATGAGTAAGGATTTTTATTTATATACGGATGCTTCACAAGAAGCGCTGGGATGTGTTTTGGCTCAATTGGATGAAAAGGGTTTTCCTAGGCCTGTGGCTTATGCCAGCAGGAAACTTAAAGACGCTGAAACCAGGTATTCAACCACTGAGCGTGAAGTTTTGGCCATAGTCTTTGCCACTGGTTACTTCAAACATTACTTAATTGGAAGAAAATTTCAAATTTTCTCTGATCACGCCGCGTTAACACATGTTCTGAAGCTGCGTGATCCAATGAACCGCATAGCTAGGTGGATTATGGCTCTTTCGCATTTTGACTTCGATATTAAATTCATAGCAGGAAAATGCAACAAGGTGGCAGATTTTTTTGTCAAGAGGAGTTACTTACCCACCCGATAATACTAATATTGGTCATGATCGCCAATTGCTGATGGGAGAAAGGAGGAATAAAACGCGCACTGAAGTATCCTTGTTAAGTTGCTTACAGGACGATATTATAAAACATCAAGAAAGGGATTCTAAATGTCAAAGCATTAGAAAATTATTACGCAGTAACAGGGAAGTTAAGCCTCAATTTTTGAGTTTTTTGTGCAAAATGAAGTTTTGAAATGCAAATATAAAGTACCGAGAAATTGGGATAGAGAGAATGTTGCAAAATTGGTAGTTCCTGCGATTATGGTGCCAGAAATACTTCGACAATTACATGATTCCCCAATGGCGTGTCACCAGGGTTTACAAAAGACGTTAATCCGAATCAGAAGAAATTATTATTGGCCTGGAATATTCTCAGATATACGGAATTGGATTCAATCTTGCACAAAATGTTTGCAGAAGCGAGCTCATAAGCCAAAAAAGCTGGCTCTTTTGCAAAGAATGCCAATTCCGGAATTCCCCTATCAGAGAGTGGCAATAGATGTTTTGGGACCTTTTCCGATTTCAATGGATGGCAATAGATATATAGTAACTATGACCGATTACTTCACACGATGGGGCGAAGCATATCCAGTGAAATCCATCAAAAGTGAGGACATATCAAGGGTGTTATTGCAGTTTGTAGCACGATTTGGTTGCCCAGAACATTTAGTGTCCGACAGAGGGTCCAATTTTATTAGCGAGGTTATAGGTAAACTTTACGAAATGTTGGGTATTCAAAAACATACGACTACAGCTTTTCACCCGCAGTCCGATGGTGTCTTAGAACGTTGGCATTCAACGTTAGCAAATGCCCTTTCTCATGTAGTAAATGAGAATCATAACGACTGGGATAGATGTCTAGAATTTGCTCTTTTGGCTTACAGAACTACTGTCCACTCAAGCACTATGGAAACTCCAGCATTTCTTACTTATGGGCGTGAATTCAGGCTCCCCTATCAATTTCTGTTGAATCCTCCTCCTCGATCCTATTCGGAACCAGAAGATTACACTATTTCGCTATTGGGTCGTCTAAATACTGTATTTTCTAAAGTAAGAAAGAATTTATTAGCCGCAGCTGAAAGTCAGGAGAGGAATAGAAATAGAATAGCGGTAGACAAAGAGTGGGACACAAGTGGGTAAACAAGTGGGAGATTTTGTTTTTCTATGATCCTTCAACAAAACAAGGATTATCAAAAAAATTATCCAAACCAAATAAAGGTCCGTACAGGGTTTTAAAGAAGTTAACCCCCGTGAATTTCCAGATATGCCCTGTTGACAGCACAGGAAGGAATCAATCTGTACATGTTGATAGACTCGCAAAATGGTTGAAAGAAAAAGTTTTCCCGAATATGAAATCGGTTTATCACCCTCGTTTAAACCTGCTGATAGTGAAACCGATGGGCCAGTTTGCCCTGACAACTTCTCGTTGGGGGAAGAAACTTTTAGAGGACGAGCAGGGGTAAAGGGGTGGTTTCTTCCAGATCAAAAGATCCCTCCAAGAGATAACGGTCAGTTTACTGCTTTAGATAGCGCTCAAAGTTCTCTGCCTTCCCAGCAGAATATCAGGAGTGAACAATATAATCTCCGTCCCAGGAGGCGCGGGTTTGTGGTCAGGGAGTAAGAGAGATAGAATTTGTGACGTTTTTTTTAGATACAATTCATGCAATTAAAAATATAGAGTACATTTCTATTATATTGTATTTTTAATGTAGTTCGGTGGTATTTGATGTTTGTATATATATGTAGTCTTGTGTATTTAAATGATATCGTATAAATGTTATTCTGTGGTATCCAATGTTTTAATATACGTCCAGTAGGTAATTCAGAAGATTAAAATTGAATGCATTTTAGTTATTTTATGTAACAAATGTGATTTAATGTGAAATTGGGCAGACAAACCTAAGCGAGTTAAATACATAAGAAATTGTCCTTTTTAATTCAAGGCTGGATATCTTTCATGATCATTCAAACTGTTATATTGATGTGAAGAAAAAAAAAATTCTGTGAAATTTTTCTTCGTGGGAGGGGGATATTTATGTTATGTTATGATCTTCGATGGCCCTCGCTGGGTATTTTATATGAGCCGAACTTGGGGATGTCCGCTGGATGGCGAGAGTCGAGGCGAAGGGGGGTGGCGAAAGGGGGTGCTGTTCCCCTGAATGACTTGCCAGAGCGGAGGAGAAGAGGAGAGTCCAGAGTGCGAAGGACGGAAAATCTGTGAGGTCGCAAAATATAAGGCTCGGGGGAAAAAACGTGAACTCCGGACGCGAGCCAACTTCCATGCCGAGACGTAGTCATCTGATAGAAGTCCAACAGAATCCCGGCGAGTCGTGTCCACTCCTTATCCGGCCTGCCCCTGCCTCGGCCTCTCACCATATTCAGGTATCCGGATCCCCAGGTAAAGCCGATTTGTTTTTTGAACTGGACCCCACCAATAAATGGATTCCAAGAAAAGGCGTTGATTATTTACAAGTACTAACCACTACACAACAAAATTCAACTATCTGCAAAACTGTTTTACTTCATTTGTGTTTACTGTCTTCTACAAATCCACTCATCAACTTTGTCATTCTTCGTTACAGATTGTACGATTTGTAAACCATAGATGGCAATTTTTTATTATGAAACCTTTTACTCAAATTCAACTTAATTGGTGTGGTTGAATTTACGTCGCACTGAAGCATCAGAACTAGCCATTGATAACGATCCGAGAATACCTCGTAATTTTGAACCACGATCAGTTGACGTTATTTAATTGGATGTACAAATAAGGTAGGTATTTAATTATCATCGCATTGAAGCAACACAACGGGCTATTGGTGACCATCCGGGATCAATCCTGAAGGGAAAGATCCAAGTCAACGCTTCAGAATTTTGAACCACGGTCAGATGACGAGAATACTTAAACTGGCACCCCACTCTTCAAACTTACATGCCAACGTGGTCATTTGAGGCCACGAGATTTAACGTGCACCACCCCGTGTACACGTCTTTGGATGGACCGAGTTTCGGACAAAACGATGGTTGCTCTTCCATTCCATGGTTGATCTTGCTCTTCCAACTGGGATACCGTGGCCCAATACAAATTAGGTACCAAGAATTTCTTATGAGTATATATTTATTTTGGATGTAATCTTTCTCTTGATAATTATTAAATATGAATTATAAAGTCTTACGTATTTAATATCTAAAATTTCTCAAATTGTACGATACGCAGACAATGATTTAAATTTTCTAGAATTTTTTTAATTCATGTGTTATGATAAGGGTTATTTAAAACTAGTTTTTCTTATCGCATTTAGTGTTTACGAATGGTAATGATATATTTAATGTTTTAATATCACATATAGTCACACACATGTACAGCAAAAGCAATTTTTGGTTTCACGTAAATCTTACCGAATTGGGAATCCCACATCTACTGATACATCGTGGTGGGGAGGGCCTACATACTTGATAACAATGACAGGAAGTACAAAATCATAAGCGATAGTTGAAAACATCGTAGAAACAGGCTGTTTTCTTTCCTATCTATCATTTTCATTCGGCCTATGAGCACACGCACAGGTGAAGAGTTTTTTGGAATCTTAAGCCCTTTTCAGACCTCAAGAGGACATGATCCTTATTTGATTCATTGAAATTTTCTTAAATTACGGAATTAAACTTCATGTATTCCCTGGCTGGTTTTTAATTGCCCTATTTAAAACAATCCTTTCTGTAACTGCGTATTTGTCTCAAAACCATTCTGTTGAACAATTCCTAAAAAACTAGGTGATAGCAGTATCTTAAATGTCAATTTTGTAATGGTCTTTATAGAGAATGCATACCAGTCTCAAAATTTTTCGCCTTACGTTGCGATTTAATCAACCATTTTGTGGCAAAGGACTACAGATGTAAAGAATCTTGATACAAACCAGTAGTATCAAACATTCAATATTTAAAATAAATGAGCCAGTAACAAACGTCTGTTTGAAGCACAACAGTTCTAAACATCGATCTTTTAATGAAATAGAAGGAGCAAGTGTCCGGAATTCTGTCGTAAGATCTCAGTATAAGTGGGAATAGACTTGAGCCGATTAATTATCGAAGCGCACTCATGTTTTTAACCCTTCTGTTGGTTGTTTCGATGAGGTATCTAGTCCTTAGCAAAACTGGTCAGATCTTTGATGGACGAGGTTTCTCGTCATCAGAAAAATTGATGATCTTGGATCTCGTCATCAGAAAAATTCGATATCTTGATAACGAGGTATCTCGTCATTAGCAAAACTGGTCAGATCTTGGTGCAAGAGATATCTCGTCAAACAACTTGGAAGGTTAATCTTGCTCCTTAATCACACTAATCCTCTTGGTGGTTGTCTCGTCGAGGTACCTCGTTATTAGCAAAACTAACCAGATCTTGATGGACGAGATATCTCATCATTATCAACCTGTTATCTATCATAAGCAAAACAGCATAATACATTATTAATGCGACTAGAACATTACTGCTTGCAAGCCAAAGTCCTAATAGACCAACAATTCTGTTTCAGATGATTTATCCACCTCCCATTAATTGCTCCGAGTGACGGAAGATATCCTCAACGACTTTGACACAGTGTAAAGCACAGGAAGTCTTCCTAGACATAGCAAAAGCTTTCGAGAGGGTTTGGATTAATCCATAAACTCATCACATTAGGCTTTCCTGCCTCTCACTCACACAACTCATACTTTCTTATCTGACCAATTGGCAATTTGTTGTTCGAACCAATCAAAAACTATCTACCACACGTGCCATTCAGGCTGGCACACGACAGGGCTCCATCCTAGGATCCAAATTATTTTAACATCTATGTGAACGACATACCACAGGGCTCCTCCACTATGCTCTGCATGTCTGCAGACGACACGGTTATACTAGCAAGAAATCATAATTATTACGATATCATGCTCTCACTTACAAATTACCTCCACGCACTTGAGTTCTGGCTTATTGCCTGGAAAATCAAAATGAATGTGGACAAGTGCCAAGCATTACTTTTCACTAGAAGGAAACTTTCTCCCCCTTACTTTATATGGAAATATTCCCTGCTACCCTAATTGTATTTACCTTGGTATCACATGGACTGGCAATTAACCTGGAAAACTCATATTACATCACTTAGAAATAAATTTCTCGTAGCTAGAAAAATCTTATTGCCTAATTGCTAGAAACTCAAAACTATCAACAAAGTGCTTATCTTCAAAACCATGCTTAGACCAGTAGTCAACTATGCCAGTCAAGTCTGGGGATATGCAGCGAAGACACATTTACTAAAACTTGAAGCTCTTCAAAATTCCACTCAGAATAATACTAAATGCCCCATGGTTCTATAGAAACCTTCAAATCCGTAGACTTGAATGTGTTAAAATTCTTCTACAATATGGAAGCAATTTCAGCAAATCCTCAGATATGACTTTCATAGACGTATAAATAGCAAGCGGCCAAGAGCCATCCCTTAAAGATTAAACAATGTTAACTAGTCTAACCTGCAATGATTTTTCACTGCGCTACTCCGCCAAAACGAATTATCCGTTTACCTTTTTTCTTCGAACCCACCCTTATCTGCTCCCTCTCTGAATCCTTGGCACAAATGTTGATCGTCACGTGAATCCACCTGTACTTCTGATTGAACACTACTTCGACCTCACCACTATAAGCTTCAGCCAACCCACAGCAACTCAGTTCAGCAATATATTGGATTGGAGATAGAGAGCTCCGGCTCAGGTTCTCCCGCAATTGCGACACCACAATCTCATCATTAGAAGAAAACTAACCACATCTTGATGGACGATATATCTCGTCAGTAAAGGGGAAATGGCCAGATCTTGATGAACGAGATATTGCGGCATTAGAAGACTGAAACCACTTGCAGGATTAAACAGACAATAAGGCTTGACTAGCAAAAGCGGATTTCGGAATCACGAATCCAAATTAGCCCTACCTTAGGATTTGTACCTTCCCCAACCACGTGATGAATCTTCCAACTGAGTGATTGGAAGAAATAGCATGTAGCTGCCCCTGCACATGCTCCATCTATTTTTTAGAAGGTCGATGGTTCTGAAGTGAGTTAAAAAATTCTCAATTTTTACACAAAAGTAATACCTCCACATTTTGAAAATTAAAAATTTTAATGCACAATACATTTCAAATCTTCGAGAATAACAAGTCTCACAACTTAAAATCCTAATAAAAAACCACTGGAAGACACATTTAAGAACTTTACGCAAAACGAACAGAAATTAATACTGAAAATGGTTGACTAAAAGCAGATTATTGCAAAACTGATCTTCAGGATTCGAGATCTGGATCGCCTAAGCTTCAGTGTTTCTTTTCCAAGGTTTGCGACGATTGAACTTAGCTTGCAAAACGTAAAGAAATTAAATATACGTAAGAAATTAAATACGTATAGATAGCATATATTACGTACGTATAGATAGCATATATTACGTATATGTACGTATAGATAGCATATATTACGTATATGTACGTATAGATATGCACGTAAGCATGAATAGATATGGTTAAGTATGTATGTGAATATAGATATGGTTACGTATGTGTGTTTCAGTATTATGCTTAAGTTTCCCATTGTCTTATTTCTATGTTCACTTTGTAAATTTTTATAATCACTGGACACTAAGCAGTTAAGTTGTCCTATTTGCACACCACCATAGCTCGCAGTGGCTGAATGAGGGAGTCTTTAGTCTGTTAAAGTAATTGAGTAAACTAGTATATATATATATATATATATATATATATATATATATATATATATATATATATATATAGTTAGTGTCTTAAACAAATATATAGGGCCCCGATATTGAAGTGTCCAAAAGTTGGCAAATATGAGTACAATAGAGAAAACATGCACGTTTAAGTAAGAGGAATACAAATCATGGATTTCAAGCCCAGAGTTTATACAATTGCCTCTGGCTAATTCGGACAGGATAAATTGAATGCTTGAACATTGATTTATATTCAAAACTTTTCCCAGTAATTTTTAGGTGTTTGATACAATTCAATTGATTTCAAGCTGCTCTATCGAAAAATATGGAATTTATTTTTCGGATCCACACACGAATTTTAATGGAACTATCCAGTGATTTTGCCATTATTTGCGTACATACGAAATTTATGCTCTTCGAATTCATTTGAACTTTCTACCTGATCGTGCAGTGTGCAACAAAGGTACCTAAACTTTCTTTAAATTTGGAAATCAAATTTAGACAAGTGAAAACTCGCCTCAATTTTAGTCGATCGTCAAAACAATCGAACAGTTATGAAGTTAATATTAATTTGCATTCTTTCGGTATTATTTCTGTACCTTTTCGTTATAAAGGCAACTTCAAAAATTTTGCTCCATGCAATATTCGTTTTAAAATATTAAATTTGCGAAACATTTAAAACCCGTGATAAAATGAGACGTACAATAACCAAATGGAACAGTAAACCTTAGAAGTGTGTATAGCCACAAGGTGTACTTAATTCTTACATTTTGCATATTTTGGTAGCAATCAATTACAGAATCTCTAAAGTGTATTGAAAATGCACTTGATCAATATAAATGTATTCCAAGCTTTCTGATAGGAATCTTCAATGTAAACAAACCAGACAGTCTGCGAAGATTTGGCTTCTGCCTTCTAAATGCTCTCATGATACATATTAGGATTACCTTAAAACGTAATTTATCATTTTTGGATGCGTTTGGCATTTAATGCAATTGGTGTTGAACGATCAACTATCACATCAATTCAGAATTGATTCTTTGGGATTTTATTGATGAAGTGCTGAAATCGTACTCGAAAAACAAGCCAAGTGACGTGAAAATTCCTCTCAAAAACTGTACGGTGATGAGCAACAAATACTGACTAAATATACTGACAATTTTCTGGGTAGGTAGTTATTCAACGTCGCACTGGAGAAACAAACCGGGCTATTGGCGACGTCCGGAATCAATCCTAAGGAAAACTCCCTTAATTTTGAACCAGGTCAGATGACGAGAACAGCACCTGAGCTGGCAACCCACTCTCCAAACTTCCCCACCAACGTGGATATTTGAGGTTACGCCAGATTTAATTGGCACCAGCCCCCGTGTACACGACGGTCTTTGGCTGGACAAGTTTCGAACTGGACAATTTTCTGGAAAACCCTTCTAAAAGTAAACTGAATATTTACAGCTATTAGAATTGTCAAACTTATGTGAACTTCTATTATAACCAAAGTTCGATCTGTTAAAATGAGCAGATAAATGTTAAAATGAGCGGATAAATGTTAAAATGAGCGGATAAATGTTAAAATGAGCGGATAAATGTTAAAATGAGCGAAAATACTTAATTGAACTCATCTCGCCATCTCAAGAAATGACGACATAAAACGAAGCTTTCACTTTTCAGTCAACAAACCATTATACTTCAACAAAAAGTGGAAATAAAATCATATACGTAATTAGAAACTAGTTTCTTTGCTGAGCGAATTATGTAAATTTCAAATTGAAAGGTAAAATAGTCGGATTAGAGCGAAATCATTAACGATATATATATAAAAAACCCTACAATACAGTTGTTGAAAGACTTTTAGATCAAATTTTTTAGTTTTTAGATCAAAAAGTAAGAATTAAAAGCATTTTGATGGTGTAATATGTATCAAACATATCAATGACTCCATTTATTATGCATCGCGTTTCTCCTTTAAACCGACGACCCCCGTTTAAAGAATTCTTACTTTATCGTAAAAAATTCAGTTTTCAGATGTTTTTCTCGACAATGTAAGATATCTAGGGCACAAAAATGAGTTAGCTACTTGTTGGACACTTTAAGCACTATTGAATGTTCTTTAACAAATAAAATCTTGAAAAAATAATTTACCGAGCCATCCTGTTGACTTCTATTCCTTTCACTCACTATATTTATGTCGCGTTCCTCCAATTTGGATTTTACATGCGACATCGTACTATTGAGGAAAGGTAAGTCTAAAACTTTACAAAAGCTGAAAGAAATGCTGACTAAATTTAAATTATTAGATGGCTCTTAGAATAAAACTCTTCATGAGGCGTCTTCTTCAGATCACTTCAGCAAGCCTAACTTTAAATAAACATTTCGATTTGATTGGTTTGATTAGATTTGGGAGCTAAGATTAGCCCGATTCGAAGAGCAATGGATTAGCAACCGGAGGGTTTTGAATTCGAATCCAGCCAAAGACCGTCGTGTACAAAGGGAGCTGGGGCATGTTAAATTCATCGTGGCCTCAAATGTCCTCACGTTGGCGTGGTGTGGAAGTTTGGAGAGCGGGTTGCCAGCTCAGGTGTTGCCTCGTCATCTGACAATGGTTCAAAATTACCTCGGGTCTTTCCCTCTGGGATTGATCCCGGACCTTCACCAATAGCCCTTATCTCTCCTCTAAGCTATGGAGACGCCGATCAGCCCAGCAGCCATGGTTCGGTGCCGGGGCACAAAAGGTGAATGGAAACCGAAGCCCCTTCATCTCTGCCGACGCTCCCAGGGTTGAAGGAATTCGGGGACAGTTCGTCTCGGCGGCGCCAGAACATTCTGGAACTCTGAGAAAAAAGGAAAATCCACCAGGAGGAGAACTTTGACCAATGGGGGACGAGAGGACGTTCCCCACCGCCTTTTGCCGACCCGAGTCCGGGGAGGATGAAGGCAGACGACGCTAGAACTTCAACGGTGTTGGGAGTGTCTCTCAGAGGTCCCAGAAAGGGTACCGCCTTTAAGTCCCGTTGCGGGCAAATTTGTTTTCTGTACTGTACATATTTCATGTAACCGGAGATATTTCTTTTGTTATTAAATAATCCAGAAAGCAGTACAACCATTAGTACTCAAACGATTTCCCACCACATAGCTTGAAGACGCTACAGTATTAAGTGCTACATACTTTTATGCGTTGCATTTTACTGACAACTCAGAAAGGCCAGGCAGAAAGGCAGAATTTTGATCAGCACCGTGTTACAATCGCTTCGCAATAAATACAAACGGGTGATTTCTTAAATAGCTCATAAGTTTGTGAATTGAAAGAAGCGGTTTATACGTGACCCTATGTTTAGTGGGAAACCATTTTTGAAAAGGATGGAACAGCAAGCGGAGCATGTTGCAAAAATGTCGTAACTGTAAGTTGTTTATTTTTATGTTCTTATTTGTGAAGGCTTTGCTCATCATTTTGTCTGGCATCCCAATACAGCTTGAAGGGGTTTCTGGCCTGTTGAAGATTCCAGGCCAGGGTTGGAATTGGAGGTTCTGAAAAATTGTGCATACTCTGGAGGAGGAATATATTCAAATTCCCTCCAGTTCTGGACGAGGGACAACTTGTTTTCCTCCTTGGGTTTCCATTGCCTGATCTCGACTTTAGCAAAAATAACCAGATCTTGGACGAGATATTTCGTCTAGACACTAGACGCGCATCTCATTCAACATTACAGCATGTAGGGAACCGGGAAATGGAAGACTGGGACATCGAAATTATTTTCTGGATACGTGCTTGAAGGGCATTCTATAAGAAAACAATGGTTTTGAAACAAAGCGGACGCTTAATGAAGTTTGCGCGTGGGCAACTAATACCTCAGAAACGGCCCTAGTCGAAATGTAAGAAAGGTTGATGAGGAATAATTATTCTAATGTTATGAATGATATTCATTTTCTCGAGACTTTAACATGCTTTATCCCTTCTCAAATAATAAGGACGTATTCGGGAGGTAAGCAAGGTGGAGCGTAAGTCACATCCGGAAAATTTCGGTATTAAATAAACAAAAAAATGAATGCTAAAACTAGTTTGATCAGATGTACAGATACTCTGTTAATCCCGCAGGTTCTGGAGCAGCTTGTCCTCTTTTGGACCCTAACATCCATAAAGCCCTAACATCCAATCCCGCAGGTTCATAAGATGCGAGTATGCCTCAAAATATTCTAGGTACTGGAATTTACGACGCACTGGAGCAACACAATCTTCCGGGATCAAGCCAGAAGGGAAAGATCCGGCAATATCACGTAATTTTGAGCCAGGGTCAAATAATGAAGTCAACATCCAGTTCGTCAAACTTCCACACCAAGCCAACGCTAGGACATTTCAGGCGCTGACAGATTTAACGTGCATTAGCTCTCCTCATCTACACGACGGTCTTTTGGTTGAATCGAGATTTGAACAATCAGGGCAAGATATCCAACCATAAAAGACATTTTCGTAGACTGAAATTCTGTTCTTCCACGCTCATTCAGCGCCATAAAAATTCGATCGGCAAAGGAAAGACAAAACCAGTTCCAAACTTTTTCGGGAAAATGAGCCGTATCCGAGGCAAAAATACCCGAGAAAATGGATACTATTTCCAGCAAATTCGATTTACTCCACATTTTTATTCCTTAAAGATCCGCCCCACACAGCAGGGGAAAAACACCCGGACGCTAAAAGAATCTACATGTCCCACTGCCCACACGACCATTCCACTCGCAAACGATAACTGCAGCTGAGAGAAAACCTCCACCGTCGAAACGAACGATATTTCTTCATTCAGCTTGTACGCCTCTCTCGGCAGCGTCGTACCTCGCGATAGCTCTTTTTCTGCTTCTTCGTCTCTTCTTTCGCTGGCTGTCTCTTCTGGGAAAGCGTTCTGCATAAAGTCTCCACGAGGGGCATTTATCACTGTCAGGGGTAGGAGAGCCGAGTCTGAGTGTCATCCGTCACTTCTGGGAATGACACGGGGCGAAGTGTCGCTGTCAGGCGGGGGTTCGCGGAGCTGGGTGGTCACGTGATGAGTTTGAGAGTCGCTTAAAATATCGTTGGCATTTTGGAATTGTTTCCGGGGTGTTTTTTGCGATGGCAAATTGGAGGGGCGCCCCGTGGCGGAAGACGATTTACAACGCAGAACTTCCGATTTTGAGTATGGGCCCTTGGCTTTTCGATCTTCGTCTCCTTTCGTTGCTGCCTCGATTATCCGAGGCCACTGCGAATAACCAGAAATTCGGATAACAAGGGTAACAATATAATAACACAAAACCTATACGAAGTACAGAATACTTGATGCTACTACAACTTGCGAGTTTTTCCCCTCCCCCGGTTTCGACAAAATATCTCGTCCACCAAGATCTGGTAATTTTTTCTAATGACGAGATACAGGTGGTTATCAAAATAATGGAAACGCCTGTGAATAAAAGTGACATTTTAGAATGCGCTTCGTAAGCATTAAATTATAATCCTAGTTACCAGTTTTTTTAATATAAAAAGTACTATATATCATGGTAGTATGAGGTAGCTTTAATGAAGTTGTATGCGTCGTGGATTTTTGTCAAAAGCGCAAAATGTCATACCTCACAGACTTTCAAAGAGGCCAAATTGTAGGAGCCCGACTAGTTGGAGCAACTGGTGACCGAAACATCTCAGCTTTTAGGCGTTTCTAAAGTCATGACACACAGCGCGGCAAGACAAGCTCGGCAAAGCAAAATAGTGGACGGAAGGAGAAGCTGAGTGAAAGAGACCGACGGGTATTGAAGCGGAATGTAATGTCTAAAAAGAAAACAACTGCAGCCAAAGTGACCGCAGAGCTCAATCAGCATCTGGATTCTCCAGTGTCAATAATTACAGTTAGGAGGCTCCTTCATAAACAGAACATTTACGGCAGAGTAACAATTCCCAAGCCACTTGTCACAGATGTTAATGCCAAACGTCGTCTACAGTGGTGCCACAACCACAAAACCTGGTCGATTGATAAGTGGAAGACAGTCATTAGGTCAGACGAATCGTCTTTCACACTTTTCTCCACAACAGGACGGGTGCACGTTTGGAGGACACCTGCACAAGCGTATGATCGTGATTGTCTCCTACCAACTGTCAAGCATGGAGGTGGATCTGTCATGGTAAGGGCAGCCATGTCGTGGTTTTCTGCTGGCCCAATCGTAATCCTGGAAGGAAGGATCACTGGGGAGAAGTATAGAGAAGTTTTAGCTGACCAGGTCCATCCTATGATGCAAACTTTGTTTCCTGCAGGAGATGGAATTTTCCAGTATGATAATGCTCCTATTCATGCAGCGGGACTGGTCCAATCATGGTTTGATAAACACGAGGATGAACTGAAACATATACCTTGGCCAGCACAGTCCCCCGACCTCAATGTAATCGAACCGTTATGGTCTATTTTAGTGCATTCAATCCGGAATCGATATCCTCCACCGGCATCTCTCCCGGAACTTTTACAATATCTCCATGAAGAATGGTACAATATTCCTCTAAACACTATTCAGCACTTGTATGATTCGATTCCCAGGCAAATCCAAGCTGTATTATGTTGTCGCTTATTTCCAACCGACGAACTTCTATGTAGGCGTCTCGATGGATGGCAACACGAAAATTCAATCTAATAATCTTTATATACAACTTTATGTACAATTAATATATATACATGGCACCCTGTGCCTCTTTCACATATGAATCGACCCACTGGTCCTCCGTAAAATAACATTTGCAACGGACGGTCCCAGACCGTCTCTCACATCACTTACTCAAACCGTCTCTCTCCCTTACACTGCAACAAAAACGTCTATACATACCATACTCACAGTGGCGCCCTCTCGCGACAATCAAATTATAATTCAACAAGCTCACATTCGGCCTTTCCTGACAACCATTCGCCCTCGAATGTGCTACTAATGTTATAAAATAATATAAGTATATTAATAAACATGATTGAAAATTATAGAAATCATGCACATGATTATCAAACTACATAAATCAATTAATTGAATATAAAAATATCAACAAATAACAAATAAATCAGTTAAATTCAATATAAACAAATTGAAGTTAAGGTTGAATCAGTTATAATCAACCAGTTAGTTGTTTTTTTTTAATTATTATTTTCCGTAGAAAATTGCCTTAGTACAGGCACGCTTTGGATTATGTCTCAGTTCAGAGTCACTAAGTTTGTTGTCTGAAAAATCACTGAGTTCATCTGATGAGTCCTCTGTATCAGAATCAGTTTGGTTCGGCCATGCCTTTAACTGGCTTACGTGTGCAGTAGTGGTGTAAGAATGTCCCTTGCTCTTCTCCCCAAGTTGAGTGATTCTGTAGGTGTCGCTTGGTAGCACATCAGTTATAATTAAAGGACCTCGATATTTTGGTTGGGTTTTTGTTGGTTCTCCTGTCGGTATTGGAGCTTTTTTCATAACAACAACTTGTCCTGACCTATAAGTAGTTGTTCCGCATTTCTTCTTGTCATGAGCATCCTTCATCTTTTTCTGCATATCTTCTATTCGCTCTCGAGTCGAGATTTGAATCTCCGCAGGATCAGTCCATCCTTCTGCACTCTCATCAGCTTGTTTTCGTAAAATTCCATCATTAAATCTTGGTGAGTAGCCGTGTAACATTTGGAAAGGGGTCTTGTTAGTTGTTTTGTTTAAGGCATTGTTTAGATTTCTTTCCACTTCTTTCATTCTCAAGTCCCAGTCTTTGTGTCTATGGTCTTCCATGGACGTTGCTATGGTTGGGATAATGGTGCGATTAGCTCTCTCAACCATCCCATTACCTTGTGGGTGCTTTGTGGAGTTTAGAGTATGAGCTATGCCATTTTCTCGACAAAACTTCTCTAAACCTTGTGAGGTGTAACTGGAACCCCGATCACTAATGATTCGATCTGGTAAACCAAAGTCGTTGATGAAGTTTTTCAATGCCTTCTGAATGTAGCTGTATTTCGTACTTTTCACAGGTATCAATCGTAAGAACCTCGTGAAATTATCGATGATGACCAGTAAGTGTTGGTTACCTCTGGAACTTCTTACAAATGGACCCAAGTGATCGACGTGAGTTATGGAAAATGGTCTCTTTCCAGGCTTAATAGGATGTAACAGTCCTTGTTGTTTACCTCCGGGAACCTTGTTCACTAAACATTCTAAGCACATCGATATGTGTTTCTTCACGTAGCGCTTCATTCTTGGGAACCAATACAATTCCTTAATTTTATTCACAGTTCTGTCAACTGAAAAATGTCCGATTAGATCGTGAAACTTGACTACAGTACTTTTGCGCATGGATCTAGGTATAACGTAAAGCAGTCTTTCTTTTCCATTGTCTTTTATGGTTCGATACAGTCTTTCTCTCTTGAAAACGTAATTTGCAATAATTTGGTTGTCGGCTTTTGTTCTTTCAAATTTTTCTTTCTTGAAAATGGAAATGATCTTATCTAATTCGGGATCTCCTCGTTGAATCATAAGGATTTGTTCGTCAACGGACATCGTTAGATAAACTTCTAGATTCCTTTCGATCAATTCAGTCATCGTGTCATCAGCTTCTAAGGTAGGAGCTCTACTCATTGCATCTACATGAGACATCTTCATACCTGGTCTATGTTTTACTTCAAAATCGTATTCTTGAATAAGATTGCTCCACCTGGCAATTTGAGGATTTGTCGACTTCTTTGCGTTCATATAGACTAAGGCTTGACAATCGGTGACGATAGTAAATTTTATTCCGAGCAGAAATTGTCGAAGTCTGTCCAAAGTCCACACTATCGCCATCAATTCTAGTTTGCTAGAATGATAGTTCTTTTCAGCCGGTGTTGTCTTTTTGCTGACAGCGTACACTAGATTCCAGCGACCATCTGTTCCTCTTTGTAGGAGTATACCTGAGAGTCCATCAGATGAAGCATCGGTGTGTACCTCAGTCAATGCTTCGGGCTGGTAATGAGCAACTATCGGTTTGTTGGTCAGATTACCCTTGAGTTCTCGAAAAGCATTTTCCTGTTTTTCCGTCCATTCAAAGTCCTTGTCCTTTTGAATTAAACAAGTTAGATGTACTGCCTTCTCAGCATACTTCGGAACAAATCTTCTGAAGAAACCAGTCAAACCCAAGAAACGGCGAACTTCATGAACATTCTTAGGTTGTGGGAACTTCGCTATTGCTTCCACTTTCCTTACTCCTGGCTTTATTCCTTCTTCATTGATCACAAAACCCAAAAAGTCAACTTCCTTCTTCCCAAATTCGCATTTAGGTAATTTGAGTGTTAAGTTAGCCTTCCTTAGACATTCAAGTACTTCTCTCAGTCTTTCCATCATCTCGTACCAATTTTTGGCTGGTATCAATATATCGTCCAAATAACACAAAGCTTTTGTGTTCAGTAGTGGCCCTAAGACATGGTGCATTAACCTCTGAAACTCCGCCGGTGCATTAGCTAATCCAAAAATCATTCTTTCAAATTGACCCGTTTCATCCGGTGTTATAAACGCGGTTTTTAATTTTGATTCCTCACTCAATGGTATTTGTAAATATCCGTGAGCGCAATCTAGCGTTGTGAACATTGTGGAAGTTGCTAAACATTCAAGTAAGTCATCTATTCTAGGTAACGGGAATTTATCTTTAACTGTTTGATTATTTAATTTCCTGTAATCAACAACTAACCTGTGCTCCCCTGTTTTCTTTTTGACTAATAGTACCGGACTAGCATACGGCGAACGTGTTTCAGAAACAATACCGTTTTCCTTCCATTCCCTCACTACATCCTTGATAATCCCTCTCTCAGTTGCATTCGTTTTATAAGGTCGTACACTAATGGGTTTACTCCCCTCTACTTCCTTAATACTCATTTTAGTTAGCGTTGTACACCCTAATTCACCCAATTCCAGTGCAAAACAGTCCCTAAACTCATTGACTAACTTCAAAATTTCACTTCTATTCTCAATTGATGTTCCTTCGTCAAATTTAATTTCACTCATTTCGATTAAACGCTTATTTTCTTTTATCACGTTTACGTAACAACTCTCCTCATTAACCAAACAAATGGGGTCTAATTCAATAACTCTTCCTACACATTGATTTTTCCTCAATAAAACATTCTCATTTCCCACATTAATCATTGGAACTACGGTTTCACCATCTTTTATTTCTAACAAAGAATCGTAACACCCTTCTTCTCCCTCTATAATTACCAAGCCTTCATTTACCAAGGTGGTCTGAGCCCTTACAAAATTCACCGAATTTCTTTCAAGTAACACTTTACTAGACGTTTTCAATTCTCTTACGTCCGAATTCTTTTCACATTCCATGTTAGCAAACGGGTTATCCTCTGCATAATAAACATGAAATTCATTCCCAATGCGAGCAAACGATATGTTCTCCCGATCCAAAAATGATCTCCCAATTAACAAGTCGTGCGGTAAAGCGTCGTCTCTAACAATAAGCATTTCAACCCTTTTTACTTCAACGCCATCCAAGGAAATATCTACTGTTGACTTTCCTAGCGCGCGCGCGGCACACAATTTGACATTCCCAAATCCGTACATTATGTTCGAAGCTGGTTCTATTTTTAGATCTAACTTTTTCGCTACAGAATTCCTACAAATAACGGAATCGCTCCCAGTATCAATCAGAGCTGCAAACTCCAACGAACCCTTGTTTATCCGTGCAATTTTAACATAAGATGATGTCTTACTGTCTATTCCGCCCTCACTAGTCGTCACTAAACTGTGATCTCTTTTCGACACGTGGCTTCCCTCATTCCGTTCAATTCTTTCTCCTTGTCTGTTAACACCCTGCCCTCTAATTTGATCGAATTTATTTTTTTGTTTAGGACATGCTCTAGCGAAATGCGTATTTTCATTACAAATGAAGCATCTACTATCTTTCTGCATTGGACGCCGCCATTCTGTCTGACTATTGTATTTATTAATATTCCTGGTCGTAAATCGTCCGTTACTGAAATTAGGATTTGTTTTTCTTTCATATCGAGCTGACTCATTCAACGGTGATCTCGGTCTAGACGTAAATTCGTATTTTTTTTCATACATATTTTGATTTCCGTTTTTGAATTTGGACAAGTTACTTTCGTTTCGTACATTTTCATATTGATCTAGTTTATCCGCTAATTCTGACGATTTAACTATTTTTACCCATTCGTCCACGAAATGTTCTTTCATTACAACGGGAACTTTTCTTTTTAATTGATCTGTTATGATTAACTCTCTGAGACCATCAAAATCACTTACATTAGTTCCGCGTAACCATTCGTCAAAGTAGTTTTGTAATTCATACGTGAAATCTCTCCATGTATTTTTGGGTAGTTTGGCATGGTCAAAGAACTTCTGTCGGAATTTATCCGGACTTAATTTAAACTTTTTTAATAGTAAATCTTTAATGTGTCCATAGTCATTTGAAAGTTCTTCCGGAACTCTCGCGATAATTTGGTTAATTTCATACGGTAATAAATTAACTAAATGACTAACCCAATTCTCAGGACTTAGATTTAAACGTTTCGCTTGTCGTTCAAACAATATGAGGTAAAAACTGATGTCTCCATCTCTCATTTCATATCGTTGCATTATTTTAGTAATCATGCAATTACTAGAAATTTCATTTTGGTTTCCATTTTCGCTTTCGTTAGATACGTTACCTTGTTCTATTCTTAATTTTTCTAGTTCGAACTGTCTTTCTAATTCACGTTCGTTTAGCTGTCTTTCTAATTCACGTTCGTTTTTCTGTCTTTCTAATTCACGTTCGTTTAGCTTTTGATTTTCTTCTCTGGTACTTACTATCGTTTTTAACAAATCACGCGTGAATTCCTCATCATAATCCTTACTTTTCGTAATTAACTCTCTAATTTCAATAACGACTGCGTGATCAGGTAATTTTATATTTAATTCTTCCGCTAAAGAAATTAGATCTACCTTTTTCGATTTTGCAAGAAATGCCATTTTTACACACTATTTCAAAGTTCCTTAACCAATTTAACACATAAAATAAAATAAAATAAACTCCTCAACACAATTTCACACAGAGATTAAAAAATAAATTGCACCAAGACGGAGTTTCTAGACGGAGTTTCAGAAATTTCATGCCACATACCTTCTTAAATTGTTAGGAGTTAGTCCTGAGTTCCGTTTGTACATACAGCGATGTTCGGCTTCCAGATGATTCGTTTAGATTTCACACTGATTAAGTCTTTGTTGTATACATGTAATTGTTCCATCCACGGTCAAATATCCACGGTCAAATATCCACGGTCAAATATCCCACTTCTGATTCTTGTTGTCGCTTATTTCCAACCGACGAACTTCTATGTAGGCGTCTCGATGGATGGCAACACGAAAATTCAATCTAATAATCTTTATATACAACTTTATGTACAATTAATATATATACATGGCACCCTGTGCCTCTTTCACATATGAATCGACCCACTGGTCCTCCGTAAAATAACATTTGCAACGGACGGTCCCAGACCGTCTCTCACATCACTTACTCAAACCGTCTCTCTCCCTTACACTGCAACAAAAACGTCTATACATACCATACTCACAGTGGCGCCCTCTCGCGACAATCAAATTATAATTCAACAAGCTCACAATTACATGCCAAAGGCGGTCCTACGCCATATTAGTAAAGGATTCCTTATAAATCCAGTGTGTTTCCATTATTTTGATAACACCCTGTATCTCATCCATCAAAATCGGGTCAGCTTTGCAAGTGATGATATGCCTCATTCATAAAGATCTGATCAATTTTTCTAATGACGAGATAAGTCGTCTATCAAGATCTAGTATTTTTTTCTAACGACGAGATATCTCGTCATCAAGATATTGCCAATTTTTTAATGATGACGAGATCAAGATCTGCTCAGTTTTCTCCTAATAACGAGATAGGTCTTCCATCAAGATCTGACCAGGTTTTGCTAATGACGAGAAGCATCGTGAAAACAACCACCAGGAAGAATAAGAAGAAAAGTCTTGACTTTAGTCTTTCGTTCAGAACTAATAGTCATCGATGAAGCATTGAACTACATCATTACCCTTGGAACAAAATATCTGTATTGCAATGACTGCAATACAGATATTTGGTTCCTTCCAGATAGTCATAGCTCCATCCATCACCTTAGTCGTTGGAGGAAATTTTACGACAAAACTAGTGCGGGCATTTTAAACAAACTTAAGGCATGCTCCAATTACAGAAATGTTCATATCCAACGGATTCAATTTCATGTAGACTTCCAAATCTTATGAAATTGAAAATATACTTGCCAAGGAGGTCACTGCCGTGCCTTTTCACTCACCTTGCTCACTGACCTATCAAGAGTTATATCTCATAAAGAGAAGCTCAAATAATAAAATTTAGAGATCCCGACTACTCGTATCTGGTACCATAAGATCACACTGGAGCCTCGCTCAGCTGTCATGCTGCCCTTTCTAGACTTGTGAGCGGGCCCATCAGACCTCTATTCTTAGTTGAGGGCCATAAGGCTTTCCCAACTTCCCTTTGTTGTAATCTGAACAAGCTTCTCCAAGTAATCTTCTGGACTGTAGTTGTCTGGAAAGACAGTCTCTATGGAGTCTTGATCTAGAGTTGGACTGGATCGTGTTTGAACTTACGAATGGGACCTAGCTGTTTAACTAGACCTTAAGGAATAAGTTACAACAAAAACATGCGGCACCTAATGCAACTGGGTAGGTTAGTAGTTGAACTAACGTCACGCACATTTGTCTATTGGCGACAGTCGGAGATGAATCCCGAAGAGAAAGATCCGAGGACAACACCTCGTAATTTTTAATCACGATCAGATGAGGACAACACCCAAGCTGACACCCTTACTCTCCAAACTTGCACACCACGCCAACTTGAGGACGTTTGAGGCCACGACAGGTTTTAATGTGCACCAGCCCCACGTACACGTTGGTCTTTGGTTGGATCGAGTTTCGAATTCGCAGCCCTCGGGTTGCTAATCTGTTACCCTACCAACCGGGCTTCCGAGGCCCCTACTGCAAATAAAAGATTCATAAGGCAAGTATTAAGAGCAATCTATCCCTCTGCATACGTCGGGGCAGAATATCGTTTCCTTCTTTGGTTACTGCAGCCGGCCCAACGGTTTACAGGCAACCTACTGAAACCGGCCGAAACGGCCTTTACAATGTTTTCCTCCAGGAGGAGAGGGAATATGTGGTCGTCCCATTATCACCTAATGTGCCGGTTTCAATTGTCGGGTCGTGGGTATGCCTAGAAGGGACAGGTTCTTCCAGGGTAAAACGAAAGGGCGGCTTTTTAAGAGTATCTCTTTTCGTTTACTCAACCTCTCACAGACTAGATGCTTGAGGATAAACAATTTGCGAGACTCCCCATCGATAACCCTGACATCTTTTTCAACGGGGAGATTAGGCTATTCACGCGCGGATCTCCGTAGCACATAAAAGAGGGGATGGAAATCGTAATGGGTTGCTGCGATTCTTCAGGAGTTCGAGATCTGAAAGAATCCAAGCCTTTCGTATCGAGGGGACTCGAAACTTTCGGCCGGCCCCCGTATCCAGACTATACTCGGATTTGTAGTGATCATTTTACAATAAATCTGTATGGAAGTTACTTTTATACTCTTGAGTAAGTCCTTGCTATCGCTTCCTTGCCACCAGGTTCCCTTAGCGCAACACTAAAATATCGGCAGGGGTTGTCTTCCTGTTGTTTAATGTAATGCAGAACTGTTTCTATGGCCTTTGACCCTCCTAGTGATTTATCTTCGGCTTCGAAAACTGCCCTGGTGGCTATCTTGTGACGCAAAAACCTGCTTGAAATTGTTACTTGTTCTTGGCAAAGGATGATTTGTTTTTCTAATTTGGATTCGGTTCGATTCCTCCATGGGTGTATTTCTCTCTTTTGTGTCAGTAAAACTGACTTTGCGTGTGTATATACACACGTCCATTACTTGATATTGTATGTCTTGTGTCTGGCGCAGCAAGGCCAAATATGGCTTTACGCCATAAAAACCCAAACAACCAACCTATTGGATATTCATTCCCATGGAGTAAACAGGACATTTTTGTCTCGGCAAGATATCTAGTCGGTAAATTTACCAGATCTTAATGGATAAGATATCTCGTCATTAGAAAGAATCAATCAGATCTTGATGGACGAGGTATCTCATCATTAGCAAAATTGAACAAATCTTGATAGGTGAGATATCTTATAAGAAAAAAATTATCAGATCTTGATAGACTATCGCTCGTCGTTAACAAAGTTGACCAGATCTTGATGGACGAGATATTTCGTCGAGTCCACTTGGAGGGATAACCCATCTGTGAAAGAAATATGCTATTGGTTTTCCATACAGTTATCATTTTCACTGTCATCTTTTTCTTTTGTCACCATTTCGATGATTGCATCATTACTCAGTTCCCTTTCTCCAAACTAAAAAATACCTCGACATCAAATTCGGTTCGGGTAACATGATCACCCGGTAAATCGGAACTCGGATAATCGAGTTTCTACTGTCCTATACTCGGCGGTTGATAGTTGATTGGATCTCTAATTAAACTAAATGCTAACTTGGGTAGCGGAAGTAAAATCTTCTTTCCTCTTTTTGTTTTACACTTAAATTCTCTATTACATCACCAATTGTGCCCTTTCTAATTTTCACTGGATTTAAGCACTTAATATGGGACTAATACATATGAAATATGGAAAACATTTTAAAATATTGAAAATAAAGATTTAAAAATTAAGCTAAAATTAAAACGTCTGTTTAAAAATGAACTTTAAACTCGCTTGATTAATAAATTACAAAATTTGTAAGAATAGCTGTAGTTATAGAAAAGACGGGTTTTAGAATCACCCTGGAAAAGCAAGGTTTAAATGAAACAAGGCCCTAAAGTCAGTTTCCAACGACTGGAACCTTATTCTTGTACACCATTCGTATTTGATACTTTGAAAATTAAAATATTAAATAAAACGGGTTTATAACGTGTTTAAAAGAATATCCATAAAATATTTTATAAATAATATTTAGATATCTCGTATATATAGAATTGAGACAAAAAGTTTCCCGATTTTGCTATGAAGCACTTCAAAATTAGCAAATTCCATTGATTGGAGACAAAAACGTTGCCTCTGAATTCCCAACTTTCGATTAAAATAACCTGTCATCGTCCTTTTTTAATACTCGAGAGCTGGAGTAAATGAATCACCTGATCCCCCGTAATCTTTCAATCATAAAAATCATATAGAATGGGTATGCAGCGCCATCTAGAGATAAAATATAGTACTTCTAAAGTATCTTGAACTAAAAAGTTAACTTACGAGAACGCATATTTTTTGGCAATGTCGCACATTTGTGTTCAGAAAATTTGTTTATTGAAAACATTATTTAAAGATTGAATAACAATTTCATTCAAGTTTTAGAAAATGGTTTACGAGCTAAATTTTGATTTTACTGACGATGTGGAGGTAGAATCAAATTGTCCAATGTAATTGCGGTAGTTAGATTGGTATTTAATTAACATCGCACTGGAGAAACACAACGGGATACGGTCCAGGTTCAAACCCGAAGGGATCCGAGGACAGCACCACGTAATTTTGAACCACGGTCAGATGACAATGTAATTGCGGAAAATAACAGAAAAAAATTCTGTAAAAATCGGAAATTTAGCTATACTATCGGCCAACTTAACATTCAGCTTTCATCCATGAAATTGAGTATATTCCTATATTCAATAATTTGATTGTACTTGTTTTTTATGTTGCACTGATTAATTGTTGTATTGATTTGTTTATACTGATGTTTATATTTATTTATTTTATTTGATGGTATTATCCATGCCTGGACTGGAATTCTTACTTTTGAGGACATGTGTAATTAAATTAGCGAATACCAAAGCTTCGATCAAAACTTCTTATAGCAAAAAATGAAGATAGAACGACAAAACCAAAACCCAGCCATCTCAAAGCTACAACACACCTTGTAAACATTTAATCCTCCTGGTGGTTGTCTCTATGAAATATTTCGTCGTTAGTAAAACTTGATGGGCAAATATCTCGTCATTAGAAAGAAACTGACCAGGCCTTGATTTCGCCTAAAAAAATCGGCAATATTTTGATGACGAGATATCTCGTCATTATTAAAATTGGTTAGATCTTGATGGACGAGATATCTCGTCAAAATAACTTGGAGGGTTTATTACAAGGTCTTTTGACTCCTTTCTTAGTAAAATAAAAGCCACATGCGTTACAACATTTCGTTTGATAAAAACTTCGTTACTTTGGAGGACTGGTTGATTGGTTCGTCGCTTTAAAATTAAATTTTTGCTACGCGAAAGCTATTGAGACCGGCCTTGAAATGAATTCCAAACCACTACGAATCCATGCCTAGACTCTAATTATTTCTTTTGAGGAAACATGTGGAATAATATTAACTAATATGAAGTTACTTTCACTTCGCTCAAAACTTTTTATAGCAAAAAAATAACCGTAGGACGACAAACCAAACCCAAATCCTTTCAAAGCTACAACATGTCTTCGTGAAATTTGGAAGATATTTACAATTAATTACAGGATTTTGACTTTCTAATTGAAACTGATGCAGCATAGACTTCATGCATCACAACATTTAGTTTGATAAAAATTTCATTTTTATAGCATTAGTTGATTGGTTCGTCGCTTTAAAGTTAATTTTTGCTACACGAGAGCTAATTAGACCGGCCTTAAATTGAATTTCAAATCACTACGAACATCCATGCCTAGACCAGAATTCTTTCTTTCGAGGAACACATGTGGAATAAAATTAACGAATATGAAGTCGCCTTCACTTCGCTCAAACTTACTGCAGCAAAAAACGACCGTGCATCGACAAACCAGACCAGCTCAAAGCTAGCAAGACACAACACGTCTTCGTAAAATTTGAAAAATATTTACAATTAATTACAGAGCCTTTTGACTCCTTCCTCCCAAAGGAAACAACAAAAAAAACGAGGAAAAATTACTTTCCCTGTTAATCGCAGCACATTGTTCTCCCAAACTTAAACAATTGTTTCACAGAGAAAATGCGTCCACCCTATAAGACGAAGTAATTATTCGAATTCCTCCCATTCTTCCTAAGCCATCGAGTAACTCCCGTTCAGCTCGGTAGGTGGCGCTCGCTAAAGCAGCAGCATTCTGGAAATACCGGAAACTTTTTTCGCCCTCCTTCCATTTGTATTAATTACACAAACAGCTTACACACGGTTCCCTTTGAGAGGGAAAAAATGAGAATGTTAAACTGTATTAATATTTCGGGGGGAAATTTTATTAACCCGGCTGTTTTTCCTCCTCTCCTTTGTTTAATGGATCCGCGGGTAATAAGTTAAAGAAAATACCCCGGTTGCGTAATAACGGGGTATGGAAACCCGGGTTGATAGAAATAAGACAAAAGAAATGGGGAAATGCAAAACCGTTAATGCAGCTTTGAGTTCTTCAACAGCATCTGTGACGTTGAAGGAAGTTTTCCCATTAGGAACGTGAAAGGAGACATAGAGGAAATGAATAGGAAGGTAATTTTAATGGCTGTCTCATCGATTATATGATTATTTTAATGGAACTCTTGAAATGAGGGCACGTTTTTAAATTATTAATGGTAACGGCGCACGTAAAATTATATCAACTCATCAGGTGCATAATTCATGTTTTAGAATTTAGAAATGGATTGAAAACTAATGGTCCATAAGTATTCGATCGAAGCTATAGATGATAATATATATTTTTTCAAAAGCATGTCTCATCATCAATAAACTTCAGCGATATGTTTGATGGAAATCGTATTTCTAATTAGCTCAAATATTTTAGTTATGATCATATTTGCCAGACATATTTATTCCTATTGAAGGTATTTGGCACTTAAATATTAATGACGTGAACTTTTAAAAGTTTAACTATAGTTTCAGGCGCATAGTTTTGAAATGTCTCTTCTCTTGAAAGTTGTCTTATAATCTGCCAAGATGATGAATAATTTGCACTTAAAATTTCTCTAAAGTTTATAAACCGAAATAATGTTAAAGACGTGCAGAAGTCTGTTGAAGCGTGTTCGAACAAAAGTCTACGTCTAACGTATATTTTCTCAGTTGTGATTTGCATGATCATTGACTGAAATTTCATCTTATTTTCAAAGACGGATTCTATAAAACATCTTAAAAGTTGTCTTATAAATTTGTCAATATGCAGAATAACTTGCCCTTAAAATTAGATCTTAGATAAGAAGGCAGATTATAAGACGTCTTGAAAGTTGTCTTATAATCTGCCATGATGGTAAATAACTTACCTTTAAAATTACTCTAAAGTTTATATAACGGAATAAATTAAAGACAAAGAATAATGCAGAAGTCTTTTGAAATGAGTTCGAACCAAAAATCTACGTGTAACGTACATTTTCTCAGCTGTGATTTGCATGATCATTGACTTAAATTTCATTTTTCATTCCAAGATAGATTCTGAGAGAAATAACTCTGCATTTCGGTCAGCCATTCTTTTTTCGAAAATACTTCAATTTTGATCTCAAACCTATTCAATCCTACCATCAAATCCTTATCGTGAAAAGTAGTCAATAACTGACAAGACGCTTTCAAAACACAATAAATTCACTTTTTGTAGCTATCCGTTGAAGAAAATTCCATAGAGTATTTTACAGAATATTTCTATGCAGATAAAAGAAACTTTTCCATCTTTAGAAAGTAAAAATCACATGCTGTCTTGCAAAATACACCCAAAAAACAAACATGGCAAAATATTTCCTCACATATTTAAATTCAACAAGTGTTACCACCAGTAGAGTAGAGTAACATTGATAACTTGAGAGAACGAGATTTGATCGAAAGAAAATAAAAAAAATCTTAAGGTTTGTTTTAACCCTCCAATTGGTTTCGACGAGATATCTCGTCCATCAAGATCTGACCAATTTTACTAACGACCAGATATCTCACCGATTTTTTGACACTTA
The DNA here is from genome assembly GCA_933210815.1 of Meta bourneti. Lineage (NCBI taxonomy): Eukaryota > Metazoa > Arthropoda > Arachnida > Araneae > Tetragnathidae > Meta > Meta bourneti. The sequence goes on along the minus strand of OW119930.1, from coordinate 67,283,934 downwards.
CAAGATCTGGTCAGTTTTCTGCTAATGACAAGGTATCTCTTCCATACAGATATGGCCAGTTTTGCTAATGAGAAAACGCCTACCTCTTCGAGAGAGAGAGAGAGAGAGATCACAGGCGAGAACCACAGAGGGTTAAACAACCTTATTAGATTTAATCACCGTTGTTTCTATTCCGCAATGACAATCAAATACATATCCATTTTTAGTTCTAAGTTAAATAGGAGTCTAAAAGGAGCAAATGAGAGAGAATGATAGATCAAGTACAAAAGTTCACTGCGCATTTTACCTGGACTGGACGCTAGACTCAATAGGAAGCATGGAGTAGGAGAGAAGAGTGCGCGGAAGGTATTCATTGCTCTTGACAAACGCCATTAACAAATCATAAGAAATAAGGATGAAAGGATGATGCATCAATAGTCTCTGGTTGGCTTATTGAGGTGTAAATCTGATATTAAAGTAGAAACTGACGTCTCACTCAGATTTACGTTACAAATATCGCGAAATTTTAATTTCTGATGTGAATATGTCTTAAATATCGGAACAGTACGGGGGAGGTTCATATATGAGAAGTCAAGAGTGACAAAAGAGCGTTGCAACTGCTTTGTCTCATGATTTTAGAACGAGAAGAAACATCCAGAAGATAAATATAGCATTGTGTAGACAATGGATGTCCGAACCTGTCATGACCTTCGGACCGAGTATGCACTGATCTTGGGGTGAGAGTCCTCAGTATATCGATATTCTACTGTGCTGGGCGAGCTTTGGGCCAGTGTAACTTTAAATTGCGTGGAGTGAGGACTGCTTAAGTGGTGCTATTCGAAAGCTTCGGAACAACTCTACAATCGCAGGCCTTTATACAATAAAATTATGCTTCAATATTAATATCAAACTGCACTTTAATCGTTCAAACTGTAAATTTATTGTTGAATATTCATAATAAACAATCGTTCAAAATTCCTGTGTCTGCTTCATTCGACAATCTAACTTCAGGCCCGAGTATTCTCGTCAAACTACGATTTGTGTCCTCGACACAACCCATCAATTTTTTTTATTTGGGAATGCCGGGCATCTGGTCCTACTTGGACACTACTCCATTGGTTACCAACCTACTATGGACAAAGGCAACTGACAACAAAGGCATGTTTTGAACATAAAATGGTAACCCGAATTATTTATTTCGCTCCTATAGCTCATGTGTTCAATTTTTTGAAAGATATTTGGATTGACACTATCAGTTGAAATATATAACTATAATACCAGAGATCGAAGAATATTAGTGCTTCTCAGAATATACCAAATGCTTTCAATGTGAGTTTCAAAGTTTGATAACCTACCTTAAAGTCAAACATCTCAACATTAGGGTGGGCCGAAAACATCGGAATTTTCCCTGATCGAATCGCTATATTGTTAAAATCTTGCGTATGACACACCTAAGGAAAATGCTGTTTTCCAAGTAAGACAATATTTTCAGTTCTGCGTCACGATCAAAGTTGCAGATATTTCAAAATTCCTAAATACGAGTGCATGTTAAATCAACGCCCTGATTGGCCCCTCAGCTTTTAATGGAACTTCATGCAACAAATCACTTTACATTTGAATGGAAGAAATGATAATAAACATTTGTTTGCCCTCCGTTTGGAAGTTAGTAAGCTTTGATTACATTGGTCCACAAGGTTTTTATAAGAAACAAATTTAAATGTTTATAATGAATTTTTCGTTGCTTATTTCAGATATGATTAAAAAGCGGCGTGAATAAGTCTTTAAAATCGGTATGGATGTCATCGGCAGAAACTTGCGCGTCACAAGTGTTCATATCTCAAAGCCCCATAACTCCGAGGAATCAGCTTATGGGGATAAATGACCTACCATCGTGTAAAGGAAGGTGGGCCACCGCGTCGACCAGATTGACCACTAATCCATTCCTCCCTCTGACCTTTGTACCGTGTGGTGGGGAAAAGAGTCACATTTCTTGCATACGCTGGTCTGTTTAACCGGTTAACTTCAGTTTTAATCGACGGGTCGTGGCAGGTGCGTGCTTAAATTGAAGAGAACGACGAGTTCTACAACTCCAGTTGTTGACTAGTTGACAGTTTAAACCATTTGTATGAAAATTGTGTGCAGTGGAAAGTGACGATTTCTCGAAGATTTCACTATGAAGACAAAATATCACACTGAATTTCAATTGCGGCATAGGAAACGTAAACAGGTTGGAAGAGCAGTTCAAGATGAACAAAATAATACCAAGAAGTCTAAACCTATGACAAGTGCGGAGAGATGTAGAGCTTATCGAAGACGCAAGAAGGAGCAGGCCGAGCGCTTGGAAACACCACCATCAACCTTACCTTAATCAGCAACATCAGCATCGACACCATGCCGTTTGTCTCGTACTTTAGCTATCGCAGACCCATCATCCATAAAGTCGCCATAGAATATAGGCGGCTAAGTAAATAAATGTCAAACAAATACCCGCCGTCTTCATTTCACCAGCGACACGCTTACCAGGTATTCCGCCCAAAAGTATTCACGAACCAAACCTTCCAGTACAGTGGGGACTGCCTACCCGCCGTTTTTTGTTGTTATTGAGCATTTATTATTTGCTATCTTCCAAAATATGCGCTTTTAGTTGTGTAAAACAACACCAGATATTTTTATTTTGATATTTGTCACCTGACATTTTATAGGTGACAGGACTATTTGTTATTTCACTGGTAGAGAATATGCAACTTCAACTGAAATTCTGTTGTATTTTCATAGATACGTTTATGACTAAAATTTGAACAAAAATCGGAACAAAGACAACTTTGTTATAGTAATATATTAACGTTCTAGATATAAGTTCTGCTATGTGTATGGATAATATATTTTAAAATATCGGAGTCATTCATCAACAAAGCCTGAAGAAAGCCCAAAATGAACTAAATAACCCACGTCTTTCGAAACAAGATGAATATTTTGGTTCCAGACTTCAAGAATGGAACTTCTAAGAGTACACGCGTTTCTGTGTTTAAGAAATAGAAATTTGATTCTATCTTAGTATGAAATGTAGGATGGTACGTGTTTTGGTTCAGACATTCCAGGTCTTCTGATAGACTTAGGAATATCATGCGATCGTAATCAGGGTAAGGAATGGCGTCTATTTATCTCATCAAGGTTAATTTAAAAGCTGTCCTTTTGTACAACGCGAACCAAAAGCTTAGTATTCCAGTAACATGCAGTAAGAATGAAGGATTCTTTTGAAAGCATGGGAAAAATTCTTACTACGGTAAAATATGACCATTTTGATGTGGTCAATATTTTTGCTTCGCCATTTTATATGAAACCAGGGCTGATGAGAAATTTTGGGAAGGTTACAGACGGATATGACCCAGGATTTTTGCACATAAAGGAAAATTTTCCAAAATTAATTTAATCTTCTATTATGTAAAACTCACACAAAGGGATCTACTGGTCCTCAGAAGGAAACTTCTCAGTGATTTTGCTTTTACAGAATAGCAGAAGTTCGCCGCAAAGGAGTTCGCCACATGACAATCATTACTACTAACTACAAAAACACATTCAAGAACTATAAAAACTTTGGGTGCCGAATGTCCTTAAATATACAGCGAATCGGCTAAGAAGTCTTACGAAAATTTCGAAATCAAGGAACGTCAAGGTTCAATGATTGTTACCTAACTTCAAAACCTAATAGTATAGCATCGCAAAAAGAGGCTCTCACAGCACACAAATACGATTCCCGACAAGCCTCTTTTCACTCTAATTCGCAAATTTGTTGATTTTATGATTTTTTGAAAAATGTACAAATTTGAGACACCCAGTATTTAAAATTCTTGGTGGCTGTCTCGACGATTCGTCATTATTTCATCATTAGCAAAAACTGACCATATCTTGATGGGCGAGATAACTCGTCATTAGGAGAAAACTGATCCGATCTTGATCTCGTCATAAAAAAATCGGCAATATCTTGGTAACGAGGTATCTCGTAATTAATAAAACTGTTCAGGTCTTGATTTCGTCAAAACCACTTGGAATGTTATAATACAAAAGATTGAATAACGTTACTAATTGTCTGAATATAAGCATATTTTGCATGTTTCCAACGCTTTCCGCAGCCGAGTCATAAAGTTTGATAACCTTCAAAAGTCAAAGACCCTCGTCATTTGTAGTCCTCAACCTAGAACAAGAGTTAATTAACATTTACCTCTTCTCAAGAACGGAAAGATAACAAGATTAATTGCTTTCAACCCAGCTGGACCAATTGACGGTAGAATGCCTGCAAATACGGACAGACTCACCAGCAGTGTTCCAAGGCAGCCTTCCGTAATGAGCTCCGATTACGATAGCGACAAAACTAAAACAGTCGCGTAATTAAATTTTTACGCCTTTGGCTTTTACTCCAAGAGGTGCTGACAAACCCCAACTAAATTCACGCCTCTCCCGCTGATTGATCACACAAGTTTAAATGAGACCGCAAAAATTGTTTTCCTTTCCTGACCCCAAGGCCCCTCCTTGAGTCTTCCTGCCTCCCATTAGCGTCATTGACACTAAGCTTACCTTCATTAAGTTCTTGGAGACAATGCGTGCAAAATTTCGGGAAAACGGGATTTAAAATTTGGGAAATGTCCGCTTCGTTTAGCGTCTGCAGCGCCCTCTTGTGCCCTGGAACCTCATCTGTCCATCCATCTGTCTTCCGTGGAAGACATTAAGTCTAACCATGCGGCTAACTGCCTGGAATTAAATCCCGACAAAAGTTCCACGGCGGAGGCTGGTCCCGAGGCCGCGAGTTGAGTTGTGCTTGTGCTGGATCTAGGGGAATGGATTAAAAGGTCGCGGTTGCCGAAGAACTTGCACACCCGGCTGTAAGAGCGGACGTAAATTAACTTTTCGGTTGTTGATGGCGAAGCGGCGGTTATTTCTCGACTTCTGGAGATGACGTGAGAAGTGTAGTGAGAATCAAATAAGCGGTTTTAAATAAACTATCTAAAAAGACCTCATTTGTATTTGTTGAAAAGCAATGACCAGATCCATCATCAGATCCCGCGTCCTGATATTGTAAAAGGTTGGTTTGTTGCATTGAGTTTTATAGCCCAAGGGGCATATTAGGCCAAGCTGTGCCAAACACAAGAAAGACAACGTCAAGTAATTGGCAAACACACAATGAAAGTTTTACTGAGAGAAGAGATTGTAAAAAGGAATGTCCTCAAGAACACCTTAAAACGATTAGTTTAGATAGTTATGATATTTGCTATCTTTATTATTCGTTTTTATAACTTACTAGCTGAATTTATCCGGCGTTGCTCGGATTTAATTGGTTAAACGTCAATTGAAAGTGACCCAAAAATTCATTAAACGGAAAAGAATTGGGAAATTTTTTTTAAGAACCAATGAAATTAAAGGACACTTTAACGGTAATAAAAGAATATGAAAATTTAGTTTCCGCTTGTCGAGGTTGCCATAAATGCGGGAATAACCCCCAAAAGATTTGTTACCTTTTATCCAGCGTACCATATTCTAAGATTCTAAAAAAACTCCAAGGTCATCTTGAGAGGCGACTCCTGTAGATTAACTCTGACGTCATCTGCACATCCAGACCGGGAGAGAGCGCCCCCTAGCAAGTGCTCTGTCCAGGATGACGGGACGTTACACCCCTCTGCACACCCAAGATAAATAGAACGGGAATTAATATGTAGCCGACGTTACCCGCAGTGCCAAAGAATAAGTGTACCAAATTTAGTGTAGATTGGTCAAACAGTGTAGATTTGTATAGAGAACAGACAGACAGACATAGAGTTGCCAACTCTGCTTTATATGTATAGATAATCAAATGTGAGGGGCAACACTGAAGACAGGAATTTTCTGTCAAGCAAATGTAGATGGTAGAATGTGTTTCCTGTGCTGTGACCGGACATGACTTCCCTTTGCTTCACTTTGGCTAGTAGAAACTAATTAAGGAAGATTCAAGAATGCTGCTTCATTTATAAATAATTTGTTAGTCTTAAAACTTTTCATACTGCGTAGCGAAACTTTTCACACTGCTTAAAACTTTTCACAGAGCGTAACGCTTTAACCCACCCGAATCTACGTTAGTTTCTACTGGATTGAGATTGCTCGGGTTGGTTTGTGTGTTTTATGCCAAGCTACACCAGGCACGAGACAGACAATACACTTACAAAGAAAGTTTTACTGACACAGAAGAAGGTTGATAGCGCAATGTGTATACACGACGGCCCCTGAGATTGATTCGGGTTTATTAGCATTCTGTTGATATGAAGCATCCCTAAACCATCCCAATAAATCTCTGAAAAGAGTATTCAAAATTCTAAACACTTCTAGAAATCTGAATCCGGCACGTATTCTCCAAGCTTTCGTCAATGCGAACCTAATGTAATTTTTGTTGATTCACATGAGACAATCAAAGGATCTCTCGCAGTGGCTCAGCATCAATTTCCAGGTGCCCAGATTACAATAAATTATATTATGGTCGATGACCGACATCACACTTCCGTGGGTCCCCAGTGACTTTGGTATTCGTGACAATGAATAGGAGGATGGCTAAGGCTGGTTCTGAATCATCCCAACCATGTCCTCTCATTGAATATGTAGGTAAGTGTTTTAATTAACGTCACACTGGAGCAACACAACGGGCTATTGGTGATGGTCCGGGATCAATTCCAAAGGGAAAGATTGAGGACAACACAGGTAATTTTGAACCACGGTCAGGTGACGAGGCAACACCTGAGTTGGCACCCCACTCTCAAAACTTCCACATCACGCCAACGTGAGGACATTTGAGGGCAAGACAGATTTATTGTGCACCATCCCCTTTGTACACGACGGTCTTTTGGTTGGATTCGAACTCGCAACCCTCCGGTTGCTAATCCGTTACTCTTCCAACCGGGTCACTGCGGCCCCTCATTGAATACCACATAGTAAAGATGATTATAATGCAAAAATAAAACATTTCCGACAATATTTACAAAGATATAACTAAAGAGATAATCTGGAACTCCTTACTAAGATCTCAATTGCCACAGTATGTACCGAGATCTATTGTTTTCGTGTTCTCACTGGGCATTACAGCTTGCAAAATCATCGCCGAGACTCCAACTTGCCTTTTACGCGGTCTTTTAGACAAGACAGTCTGAACTTTCACATCTGAAATGAGCAAAACTAGTTGAGCATAAGCACCAAAACCGACCTGGAACTACAAAAAAAATTGTGCTTTGATTCAAAAGTCGGCAAGTATTTCCCTACTCTCTCAATCAAAAAGAGTGTCCTTTCAGACATGACAAGAACCCTTCAACAGTTCCCTCATCTTGCTGATGTCTCAGTTAATAATAATAGTGATAGAATTCCGTATTTTATTTCGGTTTCGAGACTAGATTAGGCTATCAGACATAGACTTCTGGCGAAAAGGTTAGGGTCTGGCGTAGAATTAAAAAAACTTTTCATCGATGAAAGATTTCAAGTCTGAACTTTCACATCTGAAATAAGCAAAACTAGTTGAGCATAAGCACCAGAACCGACCTCGAACTGCAAAAAAAAGCTTTGTGCTTTGTTTGAAAAGTCGGTTAGCAGTTCCTTACTCTCGCAATCAAGAAGAATGCTCGCATACGCAATATGAAAATTAAATTCCGTGTTTTAGTGGAAGAAAAATGGCATCCCGTTTAGATGAATGCGAGGGGATCTTAGTTGAGCGTGGGGATTCGGGGCATCCAAATTGCATTATTGGGAGTTGCGGGTAGTTCAAAGGCAGAGGAGATCCAGATTTTTGCTGCTATCCTGCCCGATCCTAGAGGAGTAAATAGGATGTCCCTTAAATGGATTTCGGATTACACTGAGAGCGAAAGGATGTAGGAGGAAATTTCTGAAGATCTCACTAAAAGCGATTATCTGGGTGTAATCTCTGGACGAGAGCCAACCATCGTCAAACAATACTTTTTTAAGTCCTATTCTTTGGATAGAGCTTTTTCATGTTGTAATGATTTAAAGGATTCTCAAATTTTAAACTTTCCTGCATGTATTAAAAAGATAGTTTCTTGTTCTGACTGCAAGGGCGCTGTAGTCTTAGTGGATTTGCACACTGTGCTAGACTATTCATAGAGGAAATATAAAAGTTGAATGAGCAATTGTAACCTTTTCCATGTGCCCAGGATCATGTGTCCAAAACTAGTAGTCACGTGGCTCTTTGACTACTTAGGTTTGCCAGATGGAAGATAACTTTCGTTATCTGATAGATCCACGGGATGCGAGAAGACGCCCATCCATTGATTCATTATCTGATTGATCCAGACAATAATAGACTGGGGATTTAACTATTTTTGTCATCTCTAGAAATGTGCATTCACACAACCTTATCATATGTGACATATCCAAAACGGGACGATAAGATGCCAAATCGTTGAATCAAGTCAATTTTTCACAGATCCATTTTTTCGGGGTTTATGGCGCAAGGGCCATATTTGGTCAAGCTGCGCCAAACACAAGACATAATTTCAAGCAAGAAATGTGAAAAGGAAAAAAAGAGGGATTGGGGAAAAGAATGAGTATATAACTTCACTCAGGAGCCATTTTTTGCTTAATCCCTTGCGTAGTAACAAATGATCGTAGAGCGATAAACCAACCTTGTCGTCAACCAATAAGTAATGTTTTGTTAGTCAGTTTGCTAAAATTATGCTGTCAACTGCACTGAATTTGGTACTCAAAATTACCTAGGGAGATAGCATTTAAAGTTACACGTTATCTCTTGAGGTTAAATGATATTTATGACCTGTTAGTGGGTACTAGAGTATTTTAGCTTTAACTTGATAATCAGTAATTGCATACCACCATCGGTACTGTTGGGACAAAGGATCGCTCACCGACGTTTCGTAATTACAAACAGCATGCACCTAAAAATTAAAAACTTTTAGCATAGTTATACAACACAAAATCACTTAGTAACACTGCCTGTTCCGTCAGCCTCTAAACAATTCAAATCCACCACCCCGAAGCGTGGATAAATTATGGAGGTCATTCAAAAGTCAGCAAAGCAGCAAATTGTTTACTCAAAAAACGCCGTCAAAAACGTCAATCGCTACGGCATACCGGAACCACCACTCGGCCATTGTTTGCCGAGACCACCTCCCAGGGGGCGCAGCGTGTCGTCCAACTTTTCTGCCCCCAGGTGGCGCTGCTTTAGCACGTTGTTAATTGAGTTTGTCACATGCTTATGAATTTCGAGACTTCCCTGATTGAGGGGAACGCTTAGCCTCGGTTCTTTTTTCCCGTGAGGCTTTCTTTTCTTCCAACAGCAGTTCGGAACGTGTTGGGCACCGCGGGGCATCTTGGAGGTGTATGTCCGTCGTCACCCCTGATGCGAGTTCCGCGGAGAACTTGGTTGGTGAGCGACCTTTTTAATTTCCGTTTTCTGACAGAAACAGGAGCTGGGTTGTTGAAGAAGGATGGTGGAGTTAGTTTCGGTATGGATTAGAGATTATTTTTAATCGCTGTCGTTTATCAGGAATGCAATGAAAAAACCGAAATTGGCCGGAACAATTTTGAAAAGTTAACAAAGTTTGAGTAATCGTCTCAGAACAAGTGTATTAAATTTTTCTGAATTAAATAACTCCAAGTGATTTCGATGAGATATTTCGACCCTCAAGATCTGACCAATTTTGATGATACCGAGATATTTCGGCCCTCAAGATCTGACCAATTTTGATGTTACCGAGATATTTCGTCCCTCAAGATCTGACCAATTTTGATGTTACCGAGATATTTCGTCCCTCAAGATCTGACCAATTTTGATGATACCGAGATATTTCGTCCCTCAAGATCTGACCAATTTTGATGATACCGAGGTATCTGGTCATCAAGATATATATTTCCTATATTTTTTGATGACGAGATCAAGATCCGGCCAGTTTACTTCTAATGACGAGGTATTTCTTCCTTAAAGGTCTGGTCACTTTTTCTAAGGACGAGATAAGTCGTCGAAACAATTACGAAACACGAGGGTTAATGTTCTTAAATTCTGTGACTTAGGCATTTCCACACAGCACTGCTGAACAAGTTCCAGCAAAGGGTTTTTCACACAAGCAGTGTTAAAAAAGCCTAACCGAATAGTTTTCTCTCGCAGAAACTCCCAGAATGCTTTAGGAAGTCAATTCGTGTTAACACTCCTGGTGGTTATCACGACGAGATATCTCGTCATTAGAAGAAAACTGACCAGATATTGATTTGGTCGTCATTAAAAAATCAACAATATCTTGATGACGAGATATCTCGTCATAAGCGAAATAGGTCAGATTTTGATGGACGAGATATCTCGTCGAAACCACTTGGAGGGTTAAACTTTAAAACCAAAGGAATCCCAATTTCCGTGTAAATGTCATCGATAGTGCTGAAGAAGACAGGTAGAAAACATCTCAGATAAACCATGTCGGCAGAGAATTAAATTAAAAACCAAACGACAGCCTTAATTCTAAGGATGAATATTACAGTTAGAAAATTCTTTGATGGTTCCTTGGTTCATATACAGAACTAAACAGCCTTCTCGCCCGGTTTAGAAATATGATACTGGTTTTATCACAGAGCACACGGAAATGAATTTGCTTTAGAACGGACTCCATGTGAGGAGGGAGCTCAAACGAGCCCCTTGTTGTAATGCGGAGGGAATTCATAATTTCGATGTTTAATCCACCAAGGCAAGACTAAATTCTTTACTAAAAGTATGTACTTAACCCTCCAAGTGGATTCAACCAAATACATCGTTCATCTCGAAATCTGAATAATTTTGCTAATGACGAGAAATCTCATCATGAAGATATTGCCAATTTTTTTATGATAACGAGATCAAAATCTGGTGAGATTTTTTTTCTAATGACGAAATATCACGTACATCAAGATCTGGTCAGTTTTGCTAATAACGAGTTATCTCGTCGACACAACCACCAGGAGGGTTGGAACGGACTTAATGTGAGGAGTTCAGACAAACTGCTCTTGCAACGGGGAGTGGACCCATAATTCCAATCTTTGATCCACGAGTGCAAAATTAAATTCAAACACTCAGAGTAGTTTCAACGAGATTTCTCGTCCATCAAGCTCTGGTCGGGTTTGCTCACGAGATACCTCGTCGAAGCAACCACTCGGAGGGTTAAATTATATTCATGTCTTTAAGCATGATTTGTTTCATAACGTTTTGTCACCCACTTAAGTAGATTTTAAGAAGTCATTCATTTTATTTGAACTATGTTCCTTCAATATACAACCGATCCGAAGTCATTCAATTCATAAGTTTTAAAAGAAATGAATGGAAATAAATACCCATAAGTGGATAGAAGGATTGGAGATGTATTATCTTCGCAAAACATCTATCTATACTGTGAACCGAACTCGGAAAAAAATCCTTCAGTGACACAAGGATTAAGCAATAGAACTCGGAAAATTGAATTTTATTCATCTCAAAAACCACAAGGCTTTAATCTTCCCAGAATACCTTTTATCCGAAGACATAAAATTCCTTCTCCCGTTTGGGAAGATATACTGGAAGTACTTCTGGGGAACTATAACTTATTCGATAACTCAGATCCTCCAAAACCAATCTATTACCCCCTTTTATTCTATTTCCTCAGCCTTTTTATTTCGTCTCTCACCCAAAACACGGAAGAGATATAACTATAGAGACATCTCCAACTGAAAAAAGAGATTTATTCTCTTCCATTTTTTAGCCTCGGACGCGGCTCTACAATGTCGGCCCAGAAGCGTTATAGGTGCGAGTTTATCTCGTTTTATCGCCTGCGAAGTTTTCCACCAATTGGAATCGAGTATCGTTAATGGTTTAGTGCTGCCCGCAGTCGCTGGCTTGACAGCGGCTATTCGTTTTGGGAAAAATAGGAAAGTTAGGAATTCTGTTCCTGGATTTGGAGCTCGACGGCCATCGGTCAAGCGAAGCATGTCCAGGTTCCTTATCTTTAATGGTATCTCCATAATGTGAACTATTATCAGGCATTTTCTGTCTAGCTGAATGAAGGTGGGTTCTGTCAAGTAGAAGGTAGATAGGTAGATAGCATTGCAGTGACATGCAAATAGACTGAGCATAGCTATTGAGAGGAGCTTTAAAAAGTGTGACCTACAAATCATCTAGTAGTCATGTGACTGCTCTAACAAAATTGACTTGGTTGGTCTATTTGGCATCTTATCGCCTCGTTTGGCGATATAACATCTTATGACAGAGTAGGTGTGTACGTATTTCTATGCAGTGGCAAAGAAAGAGGTGAAATCGCTAAAATGTAGTACTATCAGATGATCAATCAATGGACTAATCAGATGATGAATCAATGGATGGGCGTCTTCTTCTGTTCCTTGGACTAATCATGATGAATAGATGTGCGAATGCGCATTTCTATAGTGGCGACAAATGTGGCGAAATCGCTAAAGTAAACTGCTATACTGCGCTCACCGATCAGATAATGAATCAATAGAATGGCTTCTTCTCCCGTCCAGTGCACCAATCAGATGATGAATGTTCGTTTCCCTCCCAGCAGACGACAGTATTATAGTCTAAGGGTCACGTTACCACAAGTTTTTGTCATGATCCTGGGAAAATAGGATGGTTACCATTGCTCACTCTACTTTTATATTTCCTTTTTGGTAGACGGTATTTCTTTGGTGGAACATGTTTACTGTACGTATTTCGAATGTGACGTCACCTGATTTGGTTTTCGAACATAATTTCAATTCGCCAATAGAAATGCCAAAGAATGAGTTCCAAATTGATAAATGATAGTTGATTGGTCAACGTCGCTAAGATTGTACGCTAAATATCGCCAAAATGGCCATAAACTGCATTTTAAAGTAACTCCGATAAAGTTTAATGCGCGAGCATTTGGGCAGAGGAAACGAAGTCTTCCTACTGGTTTGTTCATTTACACTAAAAATTCCTCTCATAGGATGTTTTTAGACGTCCGCAGGATAAATAGTTCTACTTCACATTTCTCTATTCCATTTGAGTTTAATTTGAAATCTAAGAAAACCTAGTACAGAAATATTTTTCAAGGCTATCAGTAGTACTACTCAGTTAACCAGTACAAAGCAGGTTCGTATTCGAAAGGGGCTCGAGACACCTGATCAAAGCCCGAAAATCTTGAAGGTACAAATAAATGCTGAAGAAATCTTGTTTTATGTAAATCGAAATTTTGTTTAAGCCATGAGTAAGACAGGTCTGAAAGTAGTCAAAAGTAGCTGAAAACAAAATGCTACTTTAACAATTATAAGAGGAATTTTCAGTGCAAACAAACTAGACTAAATGCAAAAAGTTTACTTTCGCTACCCAAATGTTCTCGCACGATCCATAACGGAGTTACCTTATAATGTAGTTTATCTCCGTTTAGTCGACGTATTCAGCAGCAGGAATACTAAACCCATCTGCATTTAGATCGACAGAAAAATACGATAAGGTATCCAGTAAAAACCAGGGATGTATTCAAAGAGACCGAGAGGCAAGAGCAACCCCGGTATTATTCGTGAAGTTATAAATAAATGCTGATGTTATCTTGATTTATGAAAATCGGATTTTTGTTTAACTCATAAGTAGAAAAATTGTAGACAGGTCTGAAAGTAGTCAAAAGTATCTGAAAACTAAATGCCCATTTAACAATTATGAGAGGGATTTTAGTGTAAAAAAAGAAACTAGACTTAATGCAAAGATTTCAATTTCTCAACCCAAATGCTCTCGTTTAATACATATTGGAGATACCTTATAATGTAGTTTATCTCTGTTTTTGGCGACGTTTGGTGGCCCAATCCAATTGGCGTCGACTAATCGATTATCATACATCAACGGCATATTCCACCACAGGAACACTACTGCCACCTATATTTAGATTGACAGAAAACTATAGGATATCCAGTAAAAATCAGGAATGTATTCAGTGGGACCAAGAGGAAGGAGAAACTCCGAAAATATTATTGGTTATAAATAAATACTGAAATTAGCTTGATCTATGTATAGAAGTTTTGCATAGCTCATAAGTGGAAAAAAAATTATGTAAACATGCACCATATGTTAGTAATGCAATATTTGAATTTCAAAAATCAAATCTTCTGGATACAAATAATGCAATGTCAGAGATCCGTGGAAATATTTCTTCAGGCCATCTGATTTTGGTTTTTCATGTAGTTTGGACACCATCATTCAAAAGACGGAAACCAATCTCTAGATATCCAGAATAGTACAAACACATAAGCTTCGAAATCCAATACGTCATTCACAAAGAGTATAAATATCTCCCTATCAGAAAAGGGGAAATAATACTTTCATGTATTTTCTCCCCTCTGTCTCAGATCGATCAAAACTCACTCGATTTCCATCGAGTGGCAAGACAGATGCGGTGTCTGTTCGGATTGTCCATTTGGGGAACATTTCGAACCTCGGCTAACATTGCAGTCCATTAAAGGCCATTAGCTTCTCTTGGCAAACAGAAGAACGCCGAAGAAGTAATAGTCTCGCATTTTGTATTTGTTAAACGTGATGTGGCAACCAACTTTCTGAGCAACTAAAAATAGGAGAGAATAATTATGGCTATCATAAAATGAAAGGAAGAAAAGTTTTGTGGGAGAAAAGTAGGATTTTTACAGCTGACAATTAATACCTTTTGAAACCGGTTAAGATTGGTAAGAATATATTACCATTACTGAAATATCGTTACTAGTCATCTTAGCGCCAGCATACGTTATAGTGGTTTTAAAAATTTAGACGGTGGTGGTCATAGCAACTAAACATTGAAGACAGTAATTACAATGATCATAAGACGAAAGCAATGATGGTTAGTTGGTTATTAGGGTTTAATAGCGAATGATCCAAAGTAGGATGTACTGGCAAACGCCAGAATTAAATAGAAGATAAACTTTATTGTGATTTTTAAATTGATTAAGTTTTAGCAAGTGTTAAAATTTAAATAGTAGTCATTGATAAAAATAAAATCAATTAAAAAAATTCAATCGATATAACATGTAATAAATAGTGAAAAATGAAAAGTTTTACTCAAATTCTATATGATAAAAATGACAAAAGATAGTAGAATTAAGAACATTTTCCACAACTTTAGAAATATGTTTGAGAAAAACACGTTGGAATCATTACAAAGATATAGTATCAAAATTTTAACTGGATGAAAGGAACAGATAGAAAACATATTAAGTAAAAACGTGTCAATAGTAAAATCTATGTAGAAAAAATACGAGTATTATATTCAGTTTAAATATTTAATGGAGTATAGGAATGCAAGATGGTTTTGATGGAGATTTTCACCGATTAAATCCTGCAAGTTTAAAATAGTGGTATTAAAAATTTTTCGATGATGATTGTTAAAAGCAGGGCAAATGATTAAAATGTACGGAATATGGTACGGAATATGGTACGTATGGTACGGTACAAGTCGCATAATGGAGGATTCTCACCCAAAAGCATATGTTTGTAAGTGAAGCATTTATGTCCGAATCAAAGGCAAGTCAGTTTGACATCCGTCCTTCGCATTGGAGAAATTGACCACTGATGAATGAATGGTTTAAATGAGTGTAATTTATTGATGACCTGCAAATTCCACGATTCTCGCCACAAAGAAGGAATAAAACTTTGATTTTCAACGATAGAAATATCTGACAACAATGGGAGTGGGTATTTACATTGTGAACCTCATTGTTGAAATTCACTCAGGAGGATCCATCTTGATATATGATTTTGTCAGTATATATGCAGAAATTGCGGAGGGAATCGTAGATATCTGCTGGAGAGCGCTGAAAATAGCGACAACTTCAGCAGTGTATACAGAGCAGGAAGTAAGAAGATTGTAACTAAAGGGAATATCATAAAGAAAAATGCCGCAACGCACATGTCCTGATTCTTTGGATCCGTCTGTAAAAATTGGTGAATCGATACCATACTGACAGCGTGTATAGAGAAAAGTTTGTTAGAATAGAGTTGGAAGTGTGTCAGACTTGATATATGAGCCGAAAAGATTGAAAAATCGAATGAATGGTATATTCCATGGTGGAAGAATGGGGAATCGCTTATGATGCTTTTAAACCGTTCTTGAAATGTACGAACCTTAAATGGAGGAGCATCATATAATAGATTTAAATAAGAGCTAAGAGTCGCGTTCTTCCAAGGATCTGATGGCGTTGATAGTCTTAAAATGATAATTTGCGGACAACTTCTTACGCCGTTAGTCAAGTGGGAGCTGGTGACATTCTACGTAAAGGCTGGTAACAGGAGATATGCGGAATGCAGCAGAACCTATCCGCAAAACAGAGTGGGGAACTGTGTCTAATCTAAGCAAAGTGGAGACATTTGCAGAGTCATACGCAATGCTACCATAGTCAATACGAGATAATATGATGACCTGGTATACTCGGAGTAATGACCTACGATCCGATTCCCAAGATATACGAGATAGCACCTTGAGGATGTTCGAGGATTTTTCACACAATGTAATGAAAGTAATAAAAAATTATGTTTTTATGAAAGAACGGTATTGTTGAAAATGTTGGTTTCTTTTAAGCCCTAGTTCCGATTTGTATAATTTTAGAAAAGAGGTAATCAGTAAAAACCGGTATTGAGAATTTTCCTGGTATTTTACCGGTATTAAGAAAGTCGGTCATTTTCAAAGCCCAAAGAAATGTAAGAAATGAGTATACTGTAATTCAGTCACTTAAACTGTGTAATGTATGTATTATGGACGGGTTGCTTCGTCCTTTGGTTTTAATGGATTGGAGGCAGGAGTTCTCATCATTTTAAGCAATTTAATTAGGATATAAGCATTTACATGTGAAACTATATACAGATGAAAATTAAAGCTATTGGGTGATTGCAAATTAGCCAGTTCCTGAGCTACATCTTAACCGTCTTCATCTTTTACTAGCTCTGCTCCTTCTCTGCGTAGGTGTTTGCGACTTGGGCGTTGGCTGATCATCATTGGTTGATTTCATCCAATGGCTGGCTGCAACGTTGCTGCTGGGGGTCTCGATGATGCTCTCTGGTTGCGTCTTTCGGAATTCCACATGGCTGACGCAAGAGTCTTCGTGATGTTACACTCGGCCATCGACCCTGCAGGACCGCCTGCACAGCTGCTAGGTGTCTGAAAATACAAAAAGAAACGGAAAGAGAGAGGAATAACAAAAGAAATGCAGCAGTGAGCATATTTGGGATGCTCTGGCACATCTAGAAAGTTCGTCTTCAGAAAAGTCGTCTTTTGCAACTTTACTTCAAAGCTGCGTACTTTTCTCGTCTTTGGAAGGTGTCGTCTTATATTTTGATCTTCTTTCGTCTTTGCAGTCGTCTTAAAGAAAGATGCGTCGTAGGCGTCTTTTCCTCTCAATTTTCCCTTTCGTCCTGTCGCATCATATTCGTCTTTGGGGAGAAGATCTCATCATGAGGGTTGAAGAAGTTTGTTGAAAATGGAAACGATGGAAGTAGCGAGGAACTAGCATTAAGTAAGAATACAAAATGAATAATGATGAAAATTGAAATGAAGAAGTAAAAATGTCAATTCAGTTCAGTTGCTTGACCAAAATTTGATGAGGTCAGCAGAAGTGAATGTTGTGTTTGGTCCTTCGTGGGAACCGATTTTTCGTACGTCGTACCGATCGTTTGGTAGAACATGTGTAATTTCATACGGGCCGTAAAATTTAGGTCTTAGTTTCAGGCCTGTCCCAAATTGGGTTCGTTGTATAGCAATACGGTCACCAATTTTATACGATGTGGGTTGTTTTCTGCGTTTATTGTAGTGCTTCTTGTTAGTTTCTTGTACTTTCAAAATGTTTTTCTTGGCTGTGTTACGTAGTTCGTTTTTGTCGTCAATAGTAGTTTGTAAGTATTCTTGTTCTAGAATTTGTTTGATTTTATGATCAGTTTTATTCTTCATTTTCATGCCAATAAGTAACTCGAATGGAGTGTATTGAGTTGTTGTTGAAGTGGTACTGTTTATAATGCGTTGAACGTGTGGAACATGTGTGTACCATTTAGTTGGATCATCGATACTAAGCTTGGAAAGAACAGGGATTAACGTTTGGTGCATACGTTCAATTTGACCATTTCCGCGGGGAACACCAGTGGTTATGTGTTTTAGTTCAATGTTTTCGTCACGGCAATACGTTTCAAAGTCATTTGAAGTAAAAGCACTTCCTCTATCGGTGATAATACGTGAAGGGTTGCCGAAATTGGTTTGTTGCACAGTTAATTTTTCGATGGCTGTTTTAGCTGATGTCGTCTTAACTGGATAGATCCAAAGAAATTTTGTAAAGGCGTCTACTACGGTGAAAAGGTATTGATATTGTTTGTTGGTGGACGGGAGAGGTCCAAGAAAATCTATATGGTACGTGTCCAAAGGAACGTTACCTTTGGGGATGGGATGAAGAAATCCTTCAGATTTTCCCTTCTTTCTTGAGGAAAGAATACACGGTATGCAGTTGGAAATTACATTTTCAACTATTTTCCTTAAATTAGGAATAAAAAAATCTTTTTTAACGAGTGTCTCTGTTTTGTTGATAGCGAAGTGTCCTTGTGAGTGCGTGGTTTGCACTATCTCATGTTGCATAGACTGTGGTAGAACTATAAGTTCTTGGTCGTCTACAATTTTGTAAAGCACGTCGTTTTTTACAATATAATCATTCATTGGTGTGTGTGGCAAGACTTTCTTGATGCTTGAAATGAACGCGTCTTGATTTTGTGCATCAGCGATCTTTGGTGTGATGGAGTCTTGTGAAAGGATCATGACTGGATAACGACTTAGTGCGTCAACATGTTTCATTTGTGTAGCGGGTCGGTGAACGACTTCATAATCAAAATCTTGGAGAAAAATGACCCATCTGGCGATTTTTGGTGTTAAATCTTTCTTGTGCATCGTTTTTTGGAATGCAGCACAGTCAGTGATGATTTTGAACTTTGTTCCAAGGAGATAAGTCCTAAACTTCTTAAGCGCTTCTATGACTGCAAGTACTTCAAGTTCATAGCTTGAATATTTGGCTTGTTGTGGTGTAGTTTTTTTACTCATATAGTGGATGGGATAAAAGTTTCCGTCAGCAGATTGCTGTAAGAGAACACCTCCAAATCCATGTGAGCTAGCATCAGTGTGTAATTCTAGAGTAGAATCGCGGTTGTAAATGTGTAGAACTGGGTTTTGCGAAAGTTTTTGTTTGAGAGTCTGGAACGCTTCTTTTTGTTGGGAACCAAAGTGAAAAGGAGTGGATTTCCTTAACAAATCACTCAGTGGTTTGGCGATTATCGAATAATTTTGGATGAATTTCCTGAAATAGCCGGTTAGGCCTAGAAAACTTTGCACTTGTTTTTCGGTGTTAGGCACAGGAAAATTCTGGACAGCTTGAGTTTTAGAAGGTGAAGGTTGAATTGTTCCTTTCTCAAGGACGTATCCTAAAAATTCAATTTTTCTTTGCAAGAAGTTGCACTTTTTTAGATTAAGCTTAAGGCCATATTCAGAGGCAACTGTCAAAACACGTTTGAGTTTGGCGATACCTTCAGCCTCGTCTTTCGATGGAATGATGATGTCGTCAAGGTAAATGACGAGTGTGTTGTCATTTAATAAATCTCGGAAAACAGTGTTAATAAAACGTTGGAAAATTCCAGGACTTGAACTCAAACCAAATGGACATTTTAAAAATTCAAACTGTCCATCTGAAGTGACAAAGGATGTGTATTTAGAGCTCGAAGGGTCTACATCTACATGGAAGAAAGCATTTTTAAGATCTAAATTTGTGAAAACGTGTGACTGTTCAAGTCTGTCTAACACATCACAAATGACAGGGAGTGGATACCTATCTCTAATAATCTTTTTGTTAAGTTGTCTGTAATCAATACATAAACGATAAGAACCAGATTTCTTCTTACATAGAACAACATTTGAAGCATATTCTGAATAACTATGTTTAATTATACCATCTTTTAACCATTCTTGTATTTGTTCACGAACGATTTGTTGTTCAGTGAAGGGTAAACGTCTCGGACGATGGCATACAGGAATGTCATCAGAGAGGACAATGCTCATCTTGATATCAGTGCTTTTTACTTTGTGTGGAGTGTAGTCCTTAATCATATTGTGTAACTCAATCTTGTGCTCAGCGTTGAGAACATGACTCAAATCAATGAGTTCAGTGTTGACCAAATTAATGAGCAGATTTGGTTCATCTTTGATCAATTTAACTCCAGTCTTCCCAATTGAAAAGTTAGCTTGCTGAATACAGTCATTTCCGAAAATAAGTGGAAAAGGTATACAGTCATCACGAACAACGTGTATGTGTGACTGAAATGAAGTGTTGTCAATTATGATTGAACCTTGAAAAAATCCAATAGGGTAAATTCTTTGTTTTCCAATACCAGTGAAAGTTATTTGCGAAGGGTATAGCGATGGGGATGCAATTTTTTTATACCACGTTTCCTGTAAAATAGTGGCTTGCGAACCTGTATCTAAAAGGGCATCTAGGAGAACATCGTTAATTTTAACTTCAATTTGCATAGAGTTCAATGTTGGACCCACGTTAAGAGTAACTGAGTTAACGGTGTGGTCAGCTGGAGGTTTAGATTTCGATGAAGCTGAGAATGTGTTTTTTGGGCAAGCGTCACTTTTATGTCCCCAAGAATTACAACTAAAGCATTTCGGAGATCTAGATGGACAAGCACTTGATTTGTGGTTCCGACGGCCACAGTTAAAGCAGATTATCTGATTTCGAGTACTGTGTGGTTTATGCTCAAAATTTTGGTTACCCTTCTCAAAATTTCGTTTATTATCTTGCAATTGTCTGACATCTCTATGGCGTTCATTTGAAATGCAAGAAAAATTCTTATTGTAACTCTTATCTTGTTGGTAAAGTCTTTCAAATATTCGTAACTTTTCTTTGAATTCGGGAAATGTCTTACACCCATAAAGTATTATTTTGTTATTTGCAGAACTAGGAATTCCATTAATAACATAATCAAAAATAGAAGATGCATCAATATTTGCACGTGAGCCAATTTCTCTCATATCAATTAAATAATCACTTAATGACTCATTATACTTTAAACGCCTTTGTTGCAACATTTTATGGACATCTGCGCTATTAAGTTTTGTTGAAAATTCCTCGAGTAAACTCTGTTTTAAAGAATTCCATGTCACAATACCATGTAAGGATTGAACATATTTAAGGGCTGAAGAAGAAAGACATCTTTTGCAAAAAATTATTCGGTGAGAATTATTGACAATTCCGTTAAGAAAAAATATTTCCTCGAGGTCGTTTAGCCATAATTCAATTCCAAATGCATCGGATGTTCCGTGGAACTCTGGAATGGAATTAGCCAAGTCCTGAAATCCTATATGAACGAATCCACTGGCACCAGCGAAAGGAGTTGGTGCGAAAGTTTGTTTAGTCTCTGCGGGCGAGAAAAAAGGATCTGGGATGTGACCTTCAGAAGCAGCTGAGGAAAACAAATTTCGGTGATAGACGTTGTGTGGTGAATCATGGTCTTCAGCTATTGTTTCGTTTCTCACGATTGGAGAATTAACGCGTTGATTTGGATCGTTCGGCTGACCGATGTATGTTGATGCGTTCTGAGCTAGATCGTCTTGTATACTTCTGGTTTCAACACGAGAGGGAGGAAAGAGATGAGAGTCTATCGGACCCGTTTCCTGCTCTTCAAAATCCGACTCAATTTCTGTTGTTGATTTGAGCAGCTCGAAATCCTTTAGACTGTCGTCAATTGCATTTAACAGCTGTTTGGGTGAGCCGTTACAATTCAAACCCAAAAAATCACATACGAGAATTAAATCGGTATGCTTTAAAGATGTTAAAATTTCCTTCTCGGATTCCTCTGATCTCGTAAATTCAGGGTCAAATCCAGAAAACAGTCGTAAGTTTTTCCGATTCATTCGGTCGCCAAAAGAGTTAAAAATTACGAAATGCAACATCTTAATTACTTTTGTTTTGGCATTCGTTAAGCCCTTGGAGATAAATGGAATTTCATTGAGAGTGAGAGTCGTCATTGTGGTGAATACGTAAAATTCCAAACAAAAGAAAATGAGGTTGTACTCACAGATGTGACGAAGAGGATATCTGATGGTAATCCAAATTTTTCGGCTGATAGCCCACTAGATATTTCGACAGGAAGGCAGTTTCGTCAGAGGCGTTTTCTGGTCCAGGACATCGATGTTGTATCGTCTTCAAATCCGTCTTGTGGTGACCTGGCCGTACTGGCTTGAAGTTTCGTCGTGTAACTGTCGTGTCTCCGCCGTCGTCTTCCTTCAATCTTAAGCAATCGTTGTGGTTTCCGGCATCTTCCGTGTTGGTTCAGGCATCATCTTTGGTGGCTGGCATCGTCTTAGGTGGTTCAGGTATCGTCTTAGGTGGTTCAGGCATCATCTGTGGTGGTTGGCATCGTCTTAGGTGGTTCAGGCATCATCTGTCGTGGTTGGCATCGGTATTATGGAGTTAGTCCGAGCTCTCATTTATTATGGAGTGGTCCGAGCCCCCATGTATTATGGACGGGTTGCTTCGTCCTTTGGTTTTAATGGATTGGAGGCAGGAGTTCTCATCATTTTAAGCAATTTAATTAGGATATAAGCATTTGCATGTGAAACTATATACAGATGAAAATTAAAGCTATTGGGTGATTGCAAATTAGCCAGTTCCTGAGCTACATCTTAACCGTCTTCATCTTTTACTAGCTCTGCTCCTTCTCTGCGTAGGTGTTTGCGACTTGGGCGTTGGCTGATCATCATTGGTTGATTTCATCCAATGGCTGGCTGCAACGTTGCTGCTGGGGGTCTCGATGATGCTCTCTGGTTGCGTCTTTCGGAATTCCACATGGCTGACGCAAGAGTCTTCGTGATGTTACATGTATATAATAAACGCTATATATAAAGCCCTATTACTAAAAGTAATTTATTTTTGGCTAGCACATTTTTAAATTTTAAAACTCGACATATATTTTTTGTACTATGTGTACAAAAAATTTTTCAATATAAAAATACTTCCAAACGTTTTTATGTAACATATAGTTAAATTTATTATAATTAACTTAATAATATAATTTTAAAAGAGAAAAATACGTCAATTATTTTGATTCTGCTATTTCTAGAACTAATACAATTTAATGCTATTAAAATAACGCTAATTACTATTTAAAATAATGGTAAAAGTATTTAAAAAGATGGTATAATCACTCATTCAATTACTATTATGTTAATAATAAAGCAGATGTTATGATTAAGAGCAAAAATTAAAAAAGTTTTGTATTGCATTTGTATGTAATCCATAAATGCATTTCTAAAATTTTAAAATTTGCAGCCGTTTTTGCAATTTAGGCTAAGCTTATTTTAAAATATTGAATCAATTCAATAGAAGATTTTAACTATAAATAAAGAAAAATTAATTTCGAATTTTTAAACTTCTTTTACAAGCACATAGAAATATAAATTTGAAAATGTATACGTATATTATACACCATTTGAACTTACTTTTCAGGGATAATGTGAAAAGAAAATTTAATTTTTAATGCACATTTTAAACTACAAATTCATGCATTTGAACAAAATTCTTTGAAAATAGCATCTAATAAGCTATTAGATTTAAGCATGCTTAACTGAAAGCAATAAAAATAAATGTTCTCAGTTTTATTTGAAAAAAACTGGTAAACTCTGGTATTGCCATTTTCGTTACTAAAAAGAGGGAAAGGGGAGAACGCTAAACAAATACATCAAATCGTTTGGAATTTTAATGTCTAAAATTATCCAAACAGTATTTTTCTGGAATTTTAAGCGTATTGAAAGTATAATTAAAAAAATACTTTTATCACTTTCCGATTAAATTTGTCTAGCTTCAGTGTCTTGTAATGAAAAGAATTGATATTAAAGAACTAATGGAAATATAATCATGTAATATATGTTTCATTAAAATGTATTCATTATTTTTTAATATTCAAACTAAATTCATATTCCGTATTTACGTTGCTTTTTTATTTTTGCTCAAAATTTTAAATCAAACACTACTCAAAACATAACTTGAAAAAATCAGAACGCTTTTTTTATTCGTGACAAAATTAAATGCACAATATTAAATATATAACATTGAGAAATAAAAATAGCCATACATGGTAATTCTGACTTTATAACGAATGGTTTATTTATTCAGTAGACAGATTAGGAAAGATTTTTAATAAATATTTGACACAACGATAACAAATACTACGAAAAAGATTTTTCTAGACTGTTTCTGATTCTTTCAAATAAGATTAAAGCCAATATCGCTACATCGCTTGAAATATTGAATGAGCATGATGAACGATGTTAAATCATCTTAATGAAAGAAATAATTTATGAATTCTAAGGAAAATCCTTCATTGAAATCCTCTATTGAAATCCCTATCCTTATCTATTATTTTTTATCCCTTATTATTTTTACAATGGAATTCCTCATATATATAAATTAAAAAGTATGAGAATCAAATAGGTAATTTATATCTCTGAGTGTAGTTACTTTCTAGAAGACAAACTCAACTTAAAAATCTTAAAATTTCATATTGACTTTTAAATTGAGCTGGTTTTGGTATAAATAAAAATATATTATTTTTATTCGAGTTCTATGAAACATACCGTCATAATAATTGCAAATTTTATGACGGTATGTTGCATAGAACTTGAATAAATGTTTAAATAATAGGTTAATATAATTTATTGCAAAACATAATTTCTGATTCTTTCATTCCAACCCAAACTCTGTAAACATTACATGATTAAAAGCCAAGACAAAAAGTACAAAAAAAAATCAAAATCTGACACGTGACCAAAATGAAATTTTAGGTCACGTGTCAGAAATGCAGTTAATTGATGAAATTTCTTAACCCAAAGTCAATCAAAATTCTAAATAAACCACAAAAGTGACTAAGTGAGATATACATTATTTAACACCAAAATATAGTGAAGCAGCACATGAAAAAGTTTAATATTCAGTTTTTCTGAACATAAAACAAAAATTTACTGACACTACTTTTTGCACGAACACTATGTGTCTGGAATTCGGTTCAAATATCTTTAAATCCAACATTATTCCTATAAGCGTTGAATCATTGTACAATCGTACCTTTATAATTCTCGGTGGTATGCTCAACAAGCCGTAAATAATATTTTAAGCAATTAATCTTACAAGGAGAGGGATTGAACTTGGCGTCATCGAATTGAATAATGTAGGATCGTACTTCACTAGAGAATTTTTTGTATATAGGATAGTATACTTCACAAGAAAAATACAAGTATACAAAGGGACAGGATGCAACGCTCAGTCGTTTTCGAGACATGACGAAGATTTTAAAAATACACTTCCTTTGCACTAATATGCCAGAAACCACCTGTACAAACAAGCTTATGCAAAATACATAGCAACCCCACCTATGCACTCCATTGGTTGCGTATGCAAGTGGATAAATAAAGTGATAGACATCTGTGGAAGCATATGGACTCTTTCCGCACGTGCGTTTATTAGAATTGTCAGCGATCTGAGTAGAAAGGGGTGGTGATAGTGATGGTTAATGTTTTATGGCAACATTTGTTTGTATCGATTTATGTAATAAACATTTTTAATGTAAATTTGCCTTTGCTTATTTGTTCACCCAATATAAAATTAATTAAACAGGTAATAGATTCAACATAAACTTCATACACTTTCGAGAATAAATAACGGAAAAATAATGCCTTAAAACAATATATTTTAGAAGAAATATGTGGGCGTAAATGAAGTATTGTTTCATAAACATTCGCAGTGAAGCTTCACACGAGAAATGGTTAAAGGAATTGAATGAAAGTGAGAATTGAATCCAGGACGAACTCGAATTCTGTACAAACATAGTGTAACGGCAGCTAAGGAAACGATCACCACGGAAATGGAAAATCTTGTTGACTCAGGTGTCGAGAGGAAAAGCCCACACTCCATAACGACCACCCGAAAACATCTTAATGATTTCTTAACGACAGCCAGCCAGCAGGGGTCGGAAATCGCTGTGGTTTCAAAACAAAGGGCAGGCGCCTTTCTGTCGCTCTCTTCGACATCTCGAGACCAAGAAGACAGAGATAAATGATGATGAGTTTCCGACAGGGTTTGATGGTCCCCTTTCAAGTCCGCCGAAGTCTGTCGTAAAAGTTGAGGGGAAAGACCAACGTGAGACAGCCAATCAAGAACGTGGGAAATCTTCAACACCCAATCCAGAACCGACTAAAAGGCGGACCCGAAACGGAAAGGAGGAGTCGATAAGTACCCAACATATAGAGTTTTTGGAGATATCATCAGAGAGAGATCACGAGAGGAGACGAGAGACGAGAGAGGAGAGACGGAGACAGAGGATCACAGAGGATCAGAGAGAGAGCTTGGAGAGAGGCGGTCAGCAGAGACCGTTTTTGGAGCTTGAAGTGAATATCCGTTCACTGTTGTGCATTTATCCCACCTTGGGATCCTATACTCGCCGGAGTATTTTAGTGAGAAAGGCTCGACCGTAGCCGTAAAGGAGAACCCTCCTAGAGATCCGTGTAACTACTCATCCTAGTAGTGATCCTGTCCGGAAAGACTGAGATTTCCTGCCTTGGAACTCTGTACTCATTCGAGTAATTTTGTGTTGAGAATAGGCTCACCCGTAGCCGTGCGTTAGACTTCCCCGAGCGAAATTGTGAGGCTCGCCAGCAGCCCTAAGCGCCTCGATAGAACTTTGGACCTTCCAAGGAACTAATATTAATGAACTTTACATTCATTTTCCGACTTTTTGTACAAATTGTAAAATAAACCAATTTAGTCCAGAATCGGATATTTTCAATGGTAACTAGTCTAGCTACCCGTGAATCAAGACGTTACAGACTAGTTAACTTTTTGGTGGCAGCGGAAGCGATCGACACCCAGTCGTGAAGAAGTAACGGAAGCGATCGACACCCAGTCGTAAAGCAGTAGCGGAAGCGATCGACACCCAGTCGTAAAGCAGTAGCGGAAGCGATCGACACCCAGTCCTGAAGTAGCGGAATCGATTGACTTCGTTCGACATCCAGTTCTGAAGGAGTATCGAACCGACCGACGCCCAGTCCTGAAGTAGCGGAACCGATTGACTTCGTTCGACATCCAGTTCTGAAGGAGCATCGAACCGACCGACATCCAGTCCCGGAGAAGTAGCGACTTCGTTCGACATCCAGTTCTGAAGGAGTATCGAACCGACCGACATCCAGTCCCGGAGAAGTAGCGACTTCGTTCGACATCCAATCCCGGAGAAAAGGACGCCTGGTCCGAAATACAGTTACGGAAGACGCCGAGTCCCGAAAAAGAAATAGAAGACCAAGTTTTGTGTGGAAAGTGACCGACCCGTAGTAGATGAAAGTGACGTAGATGAAAGTGACGAGATCCTGTGCAGCACGACAGCAGGTAAGGCTTGATTTTACTTTAGAGGCAAAAATTGTAGTAAATTAATGTGCTAGGAATTTAAAATTGTCTTGATGAAATTATATTGTATGTGTAATTGAGTGGTTGCAACATTTAGCAAAGTGCTTGATTTGAAAAATTTAGAAAACTATTGTGTTATCAATTCAGGAAGAACTTTCCTTTGAAATTAGAGTAAAAGTCATTTATTGAAATTAAGTACTGTTGTAATCTAAAAGTTACCGAAGTATTCTGTGTAGAGTTACGCTTAGTATATTTTGTGAAATTTGAGTTAAGATTGTTTTGAAATTTAAGGTACATTGTTTTATAGTGTTGCATTGTGTTTTAAGTATTGGTCACATATATTAGTATATTATTGTGTGTATAATTGTGTGTAAGGGACAGGAGAATTTTAAAATGGCATTTTTAGCAAGGCAACGTAAGGCAGATTTGCAGAAACTCGCTTATGAGTTAGGTATCGACCTAGGACCTAATGATAGGGTGTTAGATATAACCACAAAGATATCAGAGCATCCACAATACGACGAAGAATGGGTGAAGGCTCAGTTGCAGGTTATAGTAGAGGAACGGGAGATAAATGACACTCAGGCTAGAGAGGAACGGGAGATAGCCGAGAGAAATGCTAGAGAGGAACGGGAGATGAGACAGGCTAGAGAGGAACGGGAGATAGCCGAGAGAAATGCTAGAAAGGAACGGGAGATGAGACAGGCTAGAGAGGAACGGGAGATAGCCGAGAGAAATGCTAGGGAGGCGGAAGAGCGAGAAGAGCGAATTCGAATGTTCGAGTTAGAAAAACTCAGAATTACGCAAGCTGCTGAAACAAATAGCTTAGGTTCGTCACAAACGGATAATTCTAGACCAACGAAAAACTTGAAATCCGTAATGCAGAAATTTGACCCAGAAAAAGGAGACATGGCCCTATTTCTCACCTTGGTTGAAAGACAGGCGAAAAAGATGGGAATAGATGAGGTTGATTGGGTGACTCACCTTCTTTACCTACTCCCGATGGATATTGCAGAAATTATCATGAGAGAGCCCCCTGAAAAATCAGAAGATTACGATCATGTTAAGAGTACCCTCCTAAATAGATTTAAATTAAATCCGGAAACATTCCGAACCAAATTTACACAGCATCAGAGACGATCAGGAGCGCCCTGGAAAGATCTAATATTTGAATTAAGGAGTTACTTAGAGGGATGGCTAGATGGAGTCAGAGTGGAAAGTTTTGAGGACCTCAAAAACCTAATGCTAACGGATCAAATAAAAAGGAGAGTTTCTCCTGAGATTAAGGAGCATTTCATAGATCAGTGGGCAGCCATAGTAGACCCCGAAGAATTAGTATTTAAATTAGACCAATATGAAGCCGCTAGACGCACTGTTAGAAGACCTCTCACAGCTAAGTTCCCAGAAAAACGTTTCCCAGATAAGCCCAAACCTGCAGTAGTGAGGAAATTTGAGCCAGAAAAGAGCGAACGCTCGAATTGGAGGAACCCAAATCCTAATGAGCAAAAGTGGAGGAAGCGAGAATTTGAACGGCGAACAGCGCCGGCGTGTTACATATGCCATTCGACGGATCATCTGAGACCGCAATGC
This sequence comes from Meta bourneti, assembly GCA_933210815.1. NCBI lineage: Eukaryota > Metazoa > Arthropoda > Arachnida > Araneae > Tetragnathidae > Meta > Meta bourneti. Next base: position 67,254,915 of record OW119930.1, on the reverse strand, counting down.
CCTGAATTAAGGAGAAACCCGAATCACGAACGCGTGAATCATTTAAAAATGGAGGAGAATTTCGCACCTTCGTTTGCCCCTTATCTGAGTGAGGCTAAAGTTAATGGGATAAATACCGTGATATTGAGAGATAGTGGAACCAGTTTGGACGTAGCTCCCAACCACTTAGTAAGACCAGATGATTACACCGGAGAAACAGTCTGGTTGAAACAGGCTCTGGAAAATCATTTCCAATGTTTACCGATAGCAACAATTAGTTTAGAAAGTGAAAAATTCGGCAAGATAATCACTAAAGCAGCGGTAGTGGATAAAACGGTAGAATTGAACCATTATCTCCTGGGAAACTCGACCCAAGAATTGCTCGAGGAGGCAAAGAAAAACCCACATTTAGTTAATGCTGTCGTTACGCGTAGTCAAAACAGGGGAAACAAAAGATCAGGGAGTTTGGAGAAACTCAAAACCCCCAACTGCGTTAGCGAAAGACCACCTCTTCAATCGAATAGCCAGGAGCGCGAGCTTCCCATTCATCTACCCCCTGCTGAAAAGCATACAATTGCGATTTTGAAAGTAACCCCCGAGGAGTTTTCCAACGCACAAAAGGAATGCTCTGAATTGAGTACGCTGTGGGAAAAAATGGAAGAAAAGCGAACTCAGGAATATAGGGTGGATAAAAATTTGTTGTTTAGGATAACCGCAGATCACCGAGGTGAGGAAAGGAAACAATTAGTCATTCCCGCAAGAATGAGGAATGAAATTCTAAGGTTATGCCACGAAGAAGTCGCCGCACATTTAGGCTCAACAAAAACCAAAGATAAACTATTGAGATATTATTTTTGGCCAAACTGCATTAAGGATGCAGAAGAATACGTAAGAACATGTGACCCGTGCCAGAGAGTGGGAAAACCAAGGGAAAAGAAGAAAGCCCCATTAAAATTAGTGCCGGTGATTAAAAAGATCTTCTCGAAAATTAATGTAGATACAGTAGGACCCCTTCCTTATTCAAGTAAGGATAATAGATACTTAGTAACTGCTATCTGCATGGCCTCAAAATATCCTGAAGCGATACCCGTTCGCGACATCAGTTCAGAATCGATAGTGGAGTCCCTCATGATTATATTTAGTAGATTGGGATTTCCCAGAGAAATACAGTGTGACTTAGGCACTTGTTTCACGAGCAATTTGACCACCACGTTTTTTGGAAAATTTGGCATTAAGGTTACGAAGGTTTTATGTTTGAAATCGGGATTAGATTGGGAGAAAAATCTACCTGCAGCTCCCTTAGCATTAAGAACGGTGACTCATGAGTCCACAAAATTAATCACGACTAAACTCGTACGCAGAAATAATCTTCGAACCCCCGAAACCTTACTTTTTGAACATTGGGTAGAACCGGAGAAGGAAGAAAATGTCGTGACTGAGTGCATGTTAGAATTAAATGGTTTGAAGCGTTGTCCTGAATTGGACTATGAACGAGTTTCAGACATACGAAACGAAGGGAAAACCTGGTACGATAAAGATGCCGTACGCAGAACTTTTTGAAAGGAAGCGATAGAGCTGATACCGGAGTATAAGCACGAATTCCATAGGCTAAAAGTAGAAATCACCGAGAAACCCGTACTTTATCCCCCAGACTATAGCAGGGAATTTATCTTGCAAACAGATGCATCTGATAAAGAGATCGGGATTATCATAGCTCAATTAGGACTACACAATAACGAACATCCGATCTTGTTCTTGAGTCGGAAATTTAGCGAGTGCGAGAAGAAGTTTAGTGCTACAGAAAAGGAATGTGCAGCTATCATTTATGCAATTAAGAAATTGCGACATTACCTAGATGGTCAAAAGTTTACAATCGAAACTGACCACAACCCTTTAGTTTTTGTTGCGTACGAACGCAGGAAATAACCCTAGACTCATGAGATGGGCGTTGGCGTTGCAACCATTTGACTATACAATAGTCCACAGAGCAGGGAAAGACAATAAGCACGCTGATTGCTTAAGTCGCGTGGAATAAATAACATCTGACACTTCAAATGAAAATTTGATTGTAAATATTTAATAGTGTATAAATTGTGATCTATGTAAAATGTAAATACAAATGATGCTTGTGTTTGTAAATTATACAATTGAATAAGTTTGTAAATTGTTGGAAGGTTAAAACCATTAGTTATAGCTGCCTCTGAAGTATTGTCAAGACCTTCTGTATGTCTAACCCCTTCCTTTTAGATTTTGCTCTCTAACACATCGCAAAATCTCTCTATGGGTGGAGGAATTCTGTAACGGCAGCTCGGGAAACGATCACCACGACAACGTGGGAAAATGGAAAATCTTGTTGACTCAGGTGTCGAGAGGAAAAGCCCACACTCCATAACGACCACCCGAAAACATCTTAATGATTTCTTAACGACAGCCAGCCAGCAGGGGTCGGAAATCGCTGTGGTTTCAAAACAAAGGGCAGGCGCCTTTCTGTCGCTCTCTTCGACATTTCGAGACCAAGAAGACAGATAAATGATGATGAGTTTCCGACAGGGTTTGATGGTCCCCTTTCAAGTCCGCCGAAGTCTCGTAAAAGTTGAGGGGAAAGACCAACGTGAGACAGCCAATCAAGAACGTGGGAAATCTTCAACACCCAATCCAGAACCGACTAAAAGGCGGACCCGAAACGGAAAGGAGGAGTCGATAAGCACCCAACATATAGAGTTTTTGGAGATATCATCAGAGAGAGATCACGAGAGGAGACGAGAGAGGAGAGACGGAGACAGAGGATCACAGAGGATCAGAGAGAGAGATTGGAGAGAGGCGGTCAGCAGAGACCGTTTTTGGAGCTTGAAGTGAATATCCGTTCACTGTTGTGCATTTATCCCACCTTGGGATCCTATACTCGCCGGAGTATTTTAGTGAGAAAGGCTCGACCGTAGCCGTAAAGGAGAACCCTCCTAGAGATCCGTGTAACTACTCATCCTAGTAGTGATCCTGTCCGGAAAGACTGAGATTTCCTGCCTTGGAACTCTGTACTCATTCGAGTAATTTTGTGTTGAGAATAGGCTCACCCGTAGCCGTGCGTTAGACTTCCCCGAGCGAAATTGTGAGGCTCGCCAGCAGCCCTAAGCGCCTCGATAGAACTTTGGACCTTCCAAGGAACTAATATTAATGAACTTTACATTCATTTTCCGACTTTTTGTACAAATTGTAAAATAAACCAATTTAGTCCAGAATCGGATATTTTCAATGGTAACTAGTCTAGCTACCCGTGAATCAAGACGTTACAATAGCAATGTAAGCAAGTGTAGTTTTAAAGTCGGTATTTCTCAAAAACTGAGCGGTTGTTCACTGCCACTTTGCACTTGTATTCTCTAGAGGAGTACTATACAACATAAAATTGTTTTTCAATTAATCGAACCCAATTTTTTACCCCTCTTCTTATTAGTTATAAAATAGTAATAAAAACCTCTTGCGCCCTCATTTCGATGAATAATTTTACACACTATGTTTTCAATTATTTCTTTATTGCCTTCACAATGTCTTAAAGCAATTTTAAAAAAAGACATGTATGTCTTTTTTTTCTCTCTCTCTCTCTCTCCTCAGCAGCTGCATCCAAAGACTTACACTTCGGAGCGTCACGAGATTTCCGAGTAGTGTAGTAGTGCTTTTACCCCACAACACACGCATAATTTATAAATAACCAAATCTTTTGGTGGAAAGAATCGTAAGAAAGATTTTATTGGTCAAAATGGGGTCAAAAGTCATACTGGGAAGGCTGCAGGTTCTAGAACGGATAAGTGCAGTTGAAACCCTCTGAGTGTTAAAAGAAGCCAATACAATCTCATTAATTCTGAATCGTGCTTTCAAATCCTTTGGTTCTTTACCTCCTGGCTGTATTCCTTTTGGGGAAGGTAAGTAGAATTCTTGTCTCAGCTCATCAGTCTCAGATAACTTAATCTTCCAAGTAGTTTCGACGAGATATCTCATGCATCAAGATCTGAACAATTTCGCCAATGACGAGATATATAGTCATTAAGATATTACCGGTTATTTTATGATGGCGAGATCAAGATCTGCTCAGTTTTCTTCCCATTCATCAAGATTTGGTCAGTTTTACGGAGATTCATCGTCGAGACTATCACCAGGAGGATTAAACAACACACATCCACCTAAAATGCAGTCTTCCGTCTCTCAGACTTAGTCATTCACCCAGAAGCCGAAACAATTCTCCACACTGAGAATTGCTATTCATTCATAGCTACCCGAACCTGTTAGTCAAACGACATCCCAAAGCCCCTCCCGCTTGTCCAACCCTTTCCCAGAAAAATCCCCCCTATCATTAGACCCAAACCATCTCAGAAAAGCGATGGATTTACACCCCCTCCCTTTGTCTTGGCCGAGGACCCTCTCTCAACCAGTCCCGATCGCAAAATCCCTTCGTTAGCAGTCTCACTTTACCCAAATCAGTATCTCCTTCGCAAATGGTAACAAGCCCGAACGTGAATGGTGAAAAGACTCGTACAAATCGCCAGCAACACACACACGGAAAAGACTTCGTGCGCGGTTTTGGATTCCGCTTAATTCTACTTTCCCCGGTGTGTCTCAATTGTGTCGACATCACAATCTCAGGGTCGGGAAGGGGAGGACGCTGCCGCTAATTAGGGACGGGGAATTTCAGTTCGTTGTCAGATTCAAAGGGTTGAAACTTCGTAATTAAAGACGAATTGAAGGTGGGGAAGAATTCGAAGGTTTGCGTTCTGGGAGGGATGGGGATACATCAAAGAATGCCGGTGTGCGTTCTGTGTTGAGGTAACTTTCGGACGGAATGAAAGGGGGCTCTTCCCTTCCAGATGTTGTGGTTGGTGGATTTTTATTTTCGTCTCGTTTTCTTTTCGGTTGACGTTTTCGGACTGGTCTTTGAATGAAGGAATCCGAAGCTAATTTGTATTCCCTTTGATGTGAATGAGTGGCATAAGGCTGATGTAAAAACTTTGTTTCGAGTTTCCGTAGTATTCTGGAACAAGATGTGGCATGATAAGGAACACGTATTCAAATGTCAGGATGAATTACGGATTCCTTTTAGGCAATTCTTAAGTTTTGGGAACACCATATTCTCTACGCATTTTCCGCGATGCCAATTCAATTCACTGATTTTTTGTTTGGGGATTTGATTGGGATACGAGCCACGGTTTTATGTATTAAGCTTTTTTTATGCGTAGAGTTGTATAAATTTGGAGATTTGTCATTACACTTGTTGCAAATCGTGTTCCATGATACAGACTATTCTTCCCTTCCGTTACATATGTTGTGGTTGGTGGATTTTTATTTTTGTTAAGTTTTTTTCGTTGAACTGGTTGACGTTTTCGGACTGGTTTTTGAATGAAGGAATCCAAAGTTAATTTATATTCCCTTCGATGTGAATGGGTAGCATAACGCTGATGGAAAAACTTTGTTTCGTGTTTCTGTCGTATTCAGGAATAAGATATAGTATGATAAAAGAAACGTATTCAAATGCCAGTTTGAATTACGGATTGTTTTTGTGTAATTCTTAAGGGTTTAGGTGACACCATATTCTGAATTCATTTTCCGCGATGCTCCAATTCACAGATGTGTTGTTTTGGGATTTCGATTATACATAAGACGAGCCACGATTTTATGTAGCAGCATTATTTTTGTTATGCTTAGAGTAATACATTTCGTGATTGGTCATTGCTCTGTTGTTGCAAACCATGTTACGGAAGTAACTTTTGCTTGCAATTATATCTCAGGGTTATTATAACTGATTCATCGGGTTTCAAAACACCGTATTTCGCAAAATATTTAACATAAAACAATGAGTTCTACATAAAAAACTATGAATTTTCTTAGTTTGAGTCATAATACTACAAATGTTCACAGTGACCTCTTTTCTTTACACGACACACGTACAAGCGGTAGTCAAATTTGGCCCACATTTCCCTTTTAATGGACATTAAAGCACCAGTAATGAGGGCCCGGAGTTATCCAATGCTTCTGGCATTGGAGGCACGTAAACTGTAACTTTAACATACCCCAAAGGAAAAGAATCACAGGGAGTAAGGTCGGGAGACCTGAATGGGCATCTGAACAGTGCCATGTCATCCTCACTACATCAGATAATCCAGAAGTGTGGGAGCTCATCGTTCATGTAGCGACACATTTCATTGTGCTAATGAGGTACAACCACATCTTGCTGGAATGTGAAATTTCCGGAATCATCTTTCAGTTGCACAAACAGCAACTGCAACATATCGAGGTACGATATACCGCATGTCACAAAGTGGTACGCGAATTTTAAAATTTGAGGTATTCTCTTTCGTTAGATGATTTGCTCGAGCGAGTGAGATCAATAACTTGGAAATGATAAGACTCCAAAACCTATTGAGGGACCTCCATGTATCAGTGGGTATGCCCACTGCGTTAGCACCTGCAAGTTGTCGGCTGCGCATGTTCGATTCCTACCTGAGTACTTCACTCTTCTGTGTCAGTGAAACTTTCCTTGTGTGTATGTCCATTACTTGATATTGTATATCTTGTGTCATAGCCAAATATGACCCTTGACCCATGAAACCTAATTCAACCAACCAACTAACGAAAACCCAATGAATCATTTGCAATAATCCTGTATGCGAAATTCTAACTACTCTGTTGTTTTGTGTATAACTAACATCAAAGGCATCGGGCTATAAGTATTAGGATATATTATTTACTATTAACCGAAATTAAAATATTAACGCTCAGGGACGGTGAGACGTCTGGAGTCCAAATAGAAATGGTTAAGACTAGGTATAAATATTCTGGATATATTAAGATTGATAATGTATATAAATATCCTGGATAGATTAAGATAGGTAAGTATATAAATATTCGGGATGCATTAATACTGATAATGCACGGGGTAACCATAAAATAACTTTTACAATTTGGAGGCATCTGTAGGTAAATCGAATAAAGGGAATGGAACCAAATTTGGTATTGATACTTTTGAAGACATGAGGAGATGTATTCCGCTAATAAAAAACAGCGGGTAGGCACAGTCACTACTGTACCGTAAGGTTTGGTTCGTGAATACTTTTGGGCAGAATATCTGGTGAATTGAAGGTGGCGGGTATTTGTTTGACATTTATTTATTTAGTCAGTTTTGGTGGATACATAACAGTGTGGGCAATGTTTAGTATTCTATAGCGACCTTATGGATGATGGGTCTTTGATAGCTTAAGTACGAGACAAACGGCATGGTGTCAATGCTGATGTTCCTGACAAAGGAAATGTCGATGTTTCCAAGGTGGTGGTGTTTCCAAGCGTGGTGGCAGCTTGTCCAGCTTGCCAGCAGCGTGGTCCAGCGACGTCGCCGCGTACGCGCGCCTGCTCCTTCTTGCGTCTTCGGTAAGCTCTTGATCTCTCCGCACTTGTCATAGGTTTAGACTTCTTGGTATTATTTTTGTTCGTCTTGAACTGCTCTTTCAACCTGTTTACGTTCCTATGCCGCAATTGTAATTCAGTGTGATATTTTGTCTTCATAGTGAAATCTTCGACAAATCGTCACTTTCCACTGCACGCAATTTTCACACAAATTGTTTAAACTGTCAACTATTCAAATGGAATTGTAGAACTCGTCGTTCTCTTCAATTTAAGCACGCACCCGCCACGACCCGTCGATTAGAACTGAAGTTACAGCGGTTAAATAGGTCAGCGTATGTGCCCGAAATGTGGCTCATTTCCCCACCATGCGGTACAAAGGTCAGATGGGGAATGGATTAGTGGTCAACCAGGTCGACGCAGCCCACCTTCCTTTGCACGATGGTAGGTCATTTATCCCCATAAGCTGATTCCCCGGAGTTATGGGGCTTTGAGATATCAACACTTTTTGTGACGCGCAAGTTTCTGCCGATGAACTCCATACCGATTTTTAAGACGTATTTACGTCAAAATGTTTGTACTAAGGTCGCCTACAGGGGTAAATTTGAAACAGTCGAACATTTGTATTAAACGCAGATAAAAAGGATTATGCAAAGTTTCAACTGCGTAAGCCACTTTACTAATACTAGCTTGTGATATGTAGAGATTTAAATATCAGGAAACAATATTTATTCAATAGAATCAGGTTCCCCTTGACCACATAGACCAATTTCAATGTGCTATTGACGACTGTCCGGGATCAACTCCGAAGCAAAAAAATATGAGGACAGCACCTCGTAATTTTGAACCATGTCAGATGACGAGGTCAACACCTGAGCTGGTATCCCACTCTCCAAACTTCCACACCACGCCAACATGAGGACATTTGAGGCCACGATAGATCTAACGTGCACCAACCCCCGCGTACACAATGTTCTTTTAGTTGGACCGAGTTTCCAACAAAACTGATGCAAATTCGACTGCAGATTAACAACCCTCCCTTTGCTAATCCGTTATTCTTCTAATTGAGCTACCGCTGTCCGAGTTTTATTAGGTGTTGTCTAAATACTTTTTGTCTAAGAATGTTTTACTTTTTTAACATAAATAGCTATTTCACTATTTATGTTAATATCTGAGAGAATTATAAATATATTTATAACATTACATTTTAGCTCCTGTGTTGTGAATACATTTTCATTTTTATTTGTCTAAAAATATGACATCCATATATATATATATATATATATATAAATTTTAGATTCACAACTTAACTAGATTTTATACCATAATCTCTGTGACAATCATGTTACAATTATATGATATGAATATAGCTATATAATATAATAATACTAAGCTTTAAATATTTATTCAACTTTAAATATTTATTAAACTTTAATTATCTTGATCTGGAATGTAAATAGGATAGAAAACCTGGAAGTACTTGTTGCGTGAGGGTCTTGAATCGAAAGGCCTATAATTATTATTAGTATACGTTACAAAATTGCATAATAAAGATATATAAAAGTAACATTTTATATAAACATGTCGTTTTAAAATCGGATTTTTCAGAACTTCCTTCTTTTTAAATGATATACTGCAGTTATCTTAATCACTGTGAATGAACTAATTCAGCACGATAAGTCTAACCCTATGTCTATTTACTATGATGGATCGTTCAATAGTTTGGCAGACAGAATTATAGATTATCAGACGCCAGAAATGAAGATTTGTGAACCATCACGAATTTATATATATTCCGAATCTTTGTTGTCTGAAGAATTTTTGCTTTGCTAGAACGTGAAACCAAAATTATTTCTTTGTGGGATTGATTATCACATCAGTAAATTGAGATATCGAGGAAAAAGTTTGAATACATTGGAAAAAAAGACTTTCTGAAGTAGTGATATTTCCTCATGTTTTTAATTCCCAATGCTTTGAGAGATTTTATAGAATAATAGTTTCAGAGTTTCTATAACGAGCTGAGAGAAATAAACTATTATAACAGTCGATAAGTTTTAGCTTTCCGGCAATTCTAGCGCTGGTCTCGAAAACATTTTCAAAACAAACAAAAATATTCATTCTTTATTAAAAAATCACAAATTTTTCACTGACATACATAATAGCATATATAATGGGACATACATAACATATATAATGGGTATTTTCAAAATTGTTTGACTGAGTACTCATTGAAGTCTGACGCTTATGTTGTATACACAGAATACTTGAAGTGAGTTCAAAGTTCTTTAAGTCCTTGGATGTATAATATGGTCAATTGGTAGGTAGTAGAAAGTTAATTAACGTCGCACTAGATCATTACAAGGGGCTATTGGCGACGGCCCGGGATCAATCCTTAAGGAAAAGATCCAAGGACAACGCCTCGTAATTTTTAACCACGGTCAAATGGCGAGAACAACACCTGAGCTGGCACTCCACTTTCACTTTCCAAACTTCCAACGTGAGGACATTTGAGGCCATGACAGATTTAAGGTGCCCCAGTCACCGAGTACACAACGGTCGTTGGCTAGATCGAGTTTCGAACTCGCAACCCTACGGTTGCTAATCCGTTGCTCTTCCAACTGGGTTACCACTGCCCCATGAGAAATTAGATGACCGTTTTTTGTACCGTCATGACAATAGATTTATAGATGATAAACAGTTTTGTTTTAAGGAAAATTGAACTATGATTGCTGTAAGGAATAGGTTAAGAAGTGAAATTAGAGCAATATCTATTCTATTTCCGTTCAACGACGATTACCTGAAACACAAGAACAATTAGTATTTTTACAATTATGCAATTCATACATGGGTTAATACATTTCCCTGAAAAAGAAAAAAGAAATGGTGAATGTTCCAAGGTGCCCCAGTGTTTCCTTTCCAATCTGCAAAATAATTATATTAGTTGAAATTTAAATTATAAGGACCTATATTGTCTTTACTTGGTTCATATTTCTCTTACAGCAAGAATAGGTATTGAAAACAAAATGGTAAAATTACTCATTATGGAATTAGAACTATACCTATATTCATTATCTATACAGAAATATTTAACCTTTCACCAACATATTTAAACGTGAAACTCTGTTGCAAATTGTGTGTATTCTCTTGTTCATTGTCATAATTTTACTCTTCTATAACAGACTCAATTTCCTGAGTAAATTTCTCTGAAAAAGCTGACTGGAACCATGTCCAATGAATGCGTTGCAGTTCCATTCAGCAACTATCAAAGGAATTCAATAACCTACTTTTTCGATCGATACATTTCCCTGAAAAAAAGAAGGAAGCATTTGGGCATTTAACAAGATGTACTATTGTGTACTTTCTAATTGGCAAAATAAAAATTTATTAGCTGAAGTTTAAACGATAAGAACCTATATTGTAGCTCCTTAGCACACATTTATCTTTCAAGAATAGGTATGAGAAACGAAATGGTAAGATTTCGCATTAACCCTCTAAGTGGTTTCGACGAGATATCTCGTCAATCAAGATCTGACAAATTTGTTAATGACGAGATATCTCGTCAATCAAGATCTGACAAATTTTTTAATGACGAGATATCTCAACATCATGATATTGCCGATTTTTTTATGATGACGAGATCAAGATCTAGTCAATTTTCTTCTAATGATAAGATATCTCGTCCACCAAAATCTGGTCAGTTTTCTTCTAATGACGAGATATCTTGTCGAGACAACCAAAAGGAGGGTTAAAGAACTAGAATGTTACCTACATTCATCGTCTAGACAGAAATTTTGAACCTTCAACGAATGTTTAAAAGTGATATAATAGAGTGCAATGTATTTCTTTGATAATTGTTATTACTTTTCTAGTTAAATTTAAATCTTGATAATGATGCACTCTTGAGGGGAGATGGATTAAACCAGGATATGGAGAAACGTTGACGTAATGTTCTGCAGTTTGGATTTCCTTGACTCTTGTTATTATTTTACTCTTCTCTAACAACAAACCCAATTTTCTGTATAACTTCCACTGGAACATCAGAATGAAGCCATTTCTGAACATGTTCCAATTCTGTTCAGCAACGATCACCCGAAACACAAGCGCCCTTGTATTTGGGACGATACATTTCGCTAAAAAAGAAAGGAAACATTTGAACATTTAACAAGGTACCTTAATGAGTCCTTTCTAATCAGCAAAGTAAAATATATTAGTTAAAGTTTTAAAGATTAGGGTCTATATTGTCTTTTCTTAGCCCTTATTTATCTTTCAAAAAGACTACGTATAAAACCAAACTGGGGTAAGATCTCTTTATGGAATCAGAATGTTACCTATATTCATTATCTATATAGAAATTTTGAACCTTTAACGAATGTGTAAAAGTGATGTAGTGAAATACATTATATTTCTTTGATAATTGTTAGTAATCTTTCTTTTATCAAACCCACTTTAAATCTTGATGATGATTCACTCTTGTGGTGAGATGGATAAAACTCGAAAGTGGAGAAAACGAAGTGATGTAATGTTCTGCACTGTTTGGATTTTCTTAGCTATTGTTATCATTTTACTCTTCTCTAACAACAAATCCAATTTTCCGTATAATTTTCACTGGAACATCAGAACTAAGCCATCTCCAACGTGTTCCGATTCCGTTCAGCAACGATCACCCAAAACACAAAATCCTTATATTTCGGTCGATACATTTCCCTGAAAGAAAAGAAAGGAAACATTTGGGCATTATTAACACGATCATGTGTACTTTCCAATCAGCAAAATAAAAATATATTAGTTTAAATTAAAACGATAAAGGTTTATATTATCTTTACTTAGCCCATATATATCTTTCGAGCAGAATACGTATGAAAAACAAAACGGTAAGATTTCTCATTATGAATCAGAATGTTATCTACATTGATCATCGATATAGCAATTTCGAGCCTTCAAAGAATGTTTAGAGTGATGTAATATAGTGCGCTGTATTTCTTTGATAACTGTTATTACTTTCTCTCTTTCCCAACTCGATTTAAATCTTCATAACGATGCGCTCTTGAAGTGAGATGGATTAAACCAGAAAGTGGAAAAAAAATCAAGTGAGGTAATATTGTGCACTGTTTGTATTTCCTGGAACAGTTATCATTTTACTCTTCCCTAACAACAAATCCAATTTTCTGTGTAATTTCCACTGGAACATCGGAACGAAGCGTGTTCCGATTCCGTTCAGCAACGATCACCCGGAACACAAGAGCTCTGCTATTTGGGTCGATACATTTCCCTGAAAAAAAGAAAGAACCAAGACCAAAAATAAAGATAGAAACGAGCATTGAAAAAAAAACAGCTTCCGTCGCTTTTGGTAGGAAGAAAAGCTCTCAGCTTGACAGACGAGAGTCGTCTGTTAGCACTGCGGCGCACCGAGATGTCAATACTTTTAGAATGGATGGTTTCCGACAGCATTGTTATTAACGGTCAAGGTTTCCTAATGATTCTGCTATAGATCTTTCTCTCTCTGTGTCCCTTTTTTTAGTCTATCTTCTCTCTTTAGTATCTGTCTGTCTATCGCCGACTAAACCGTTCATTATGAGAGCCAGCTAGCTGGTCTCTGGAGAATGGGAATAGATGCTGCTTTTTTAGTTCTGATCTGTATTGACTGAGGATGATGTTAAATAATGTACTAGGTTGTATCAGCTTTTGAATGAGGCTGTTTTTTCTTGGTTTGAAGGGTTGAGGGGTTCGGATTAATTTCTACTCTGGAAATATTTAATATATGGACGTTATGTTGGTTTTTCCCCTTGGAATACGCATGTCAATATAATATAAATTTAGACATCGAAGTAAAAGAATTGCAAGTCAAAGTTTTGGATTTTTTCCAAGCAGTTTCAAATTTTGAACTCTAAATACGGTTAATAACTTTGTAATATTTTAGAATGGATAGTTTCTGATGGGATTGTTATTAATGTTTAAGGTTTCCTAATGATTATGCTACACATCTTCCTCTCACTCTCTGTCCTTTTTTATCTTTTCTCTTCAGTATCTGTCTAGACTAAACCGTTCATTATGAGAGCCATCTAGATAGTTTCTGTGGAATGGGACTATATGCTGCTTTTTTGTTCCGATCTGTATTGATGGAGGATGATATTAAATAATGTGCTAGGTTTCATCAGCTTTCGAATAAGGCCTAGTGTTTTTCTTTGACTTCAAGGGCAAAAGGGTTTGGAATAATTTCTACTCTGGATGTATCGCATATCTGTATATTTTGATAGCTATAATATTTTTACGCTTGTGAGTATGACATATATTTAGACATCGAAATAAAAGAATTATAAGTCAGACTAGAGGGATTAATTTCAAGCACTTTCAAATTATCTTCCCCTTTTGAACTCCAATACTTTCTAGTACTTTATAATGGATGGTTTCGACAGCATTCTTATCAACATTTAGGGTTTCCTAATTATTCTGCAATAGATATTCCTACCTCTCTGTGCCTTCTATCTTCTCTACTTAGTATTTGGCTATCACCGACTGCCGTTCATTATAAGAACCAGTTTAAGGGGTCTCTGAAGGATGGAAATAGATGCTGCTTTTTTAGTTCTGTTTATCGGTTTTCAAGGAAGGTTATGTTGAACCATCTACTACGAAGTTGTACCATCTTTTGAATATGCCTTTGTGCTGTTTTGCTTGGATGAAAGAGGTGTTTCATGACTTGGATTAGTTCGTATTGTCTGAATGAATTTCATATTTGTACATTTTTGTAGGTTTGATTCTTGAAATACTTTTGATACGACATAAATTGAAACATCGAAGTTTATTATTAGTTACAAATCAGAGGTTAGAGAGATTAATTTCAAACACTTTCAAATTATCCTCTAATTTTGAACTCTAAATTTGATTAATATTTTCTAATACTTTTATAATTGATTGGTTTCCCACAGCATTCTCATTCCCTACTGATTTTGGTATAGATCTCCCTCTGTCTTTTCCTTACTCTATATTATTTCTTTAGTATCACCATAACAGACAGTGGGATGGGTTGGACGATTGAATTTCCATTGCTTAAAAGTACGCTTTCGGAAAGTAAGGGGTATGAGTCAGGATAAATGTCACATGGAATTTTTTTAAAGTTTGTTTCCAACCATGCCTCTACTATTGTATTCGTGTTGGTTGGTGTGTACAGGTTTGTCCCCACGTATATACTTGTGGTTGGTAGCGTATTCAGTTCGTCTTGATGAATGTACTCATGGTTGATAGTGTGTTCAGGTTCGTCTCCATAAGTATACAAGTGATCGGTAGTGTGTCCATGTTTGTCTTCAAGAGTATAGTTGAGGTTGGTAGTGTGTTCAGGTTAATCTCCACGAGTACACTCGTGGTTGGTAGTGTATTCAGGTTCGTCTCCTCAAGTACACCAGTGATTGGTAGTGTGTTCAGGTTTGACTTCACGAGACTGCTCGTGGTTGGTAGTGTGTTCGGTTTGGCCTCCAAAAATACTAGTGATTCGTAGTGTGGTCGGGTTTATCCCCACGAGTGTACTCGTGGTTAGCAATGTGTTCAGGTTCGACTCCACGTATGTACTCATGGTTTATAGTGTGTTCAGGTTTTCCATAAGTATACTAGTGATTGGTAGTGTGTTCAGGTTCTTCTCAATAAGTATACTAGTGATTGGTAGTGTGTTCAGGTTTGTCTTCAAGAGTATACTCGTGGTTCGTAGTGTGTTAGTCTCCATGAGTATACTCGTGGTTGGTAGTATGTTCAGGTTCGTCTCCACAAGTATACTAATGGTTGTTAATGTGTTCAGATTAGTCTCCATGATTGTACAAGTGATTGGTAGTGTGTTCAGGTTTGTCTCCACGAGTATACTGGTAGTGTGTGTAGTAGTATACACACTAGTATACTAGCACCACGAGTATACTAGTAGTGATTAGTAGTGTGTTCAGGTTTATCTTCACGAGTATACTCGTGGTATTTTAAAGGTATTCTAATGAAAGCAGCAATAGGACAAAAAATCGAATAATTTGGTATGGAAGTGAATGGTTAAAACCGAAAAGAACTGTTCTTAGATATCTAGAAAAAAGGTAAGGCAAAACAGCGAGTACCATTATACGAATAAAGCATTTTAATTCTCTTCAACGTTTCAGGTTTTGCAGAAGTAAGACAGATCGCCAAATTGTTGCAACGCTGGAGAAACAATGACAAAAACTGAGGTTCTTCTCAATTTCACAGAAATAAAAACTTGCAAATCCAACCCACACTACCTCTTAATCATTTGCGTGGACATTTCCCTTACTTGTTCTCTTTTTTCGGCTTTCACGTGAGCGTGTGCTTTGTTAAAATGTTTTCCTCTGACTGTACGTTAATAATGCCTTTCATGCTCCCAACCCCTTTTCTTCCAAAACACAGACCGTGACGGTTGTGGGTTATGGAAGCATGACGTTTCTTTGGCGTATTTTTAGAGCGAAACATGCGGACGGTATTCCGTCTAAAGATTCCAGAAAACCTTTTGTGCGTCGAAACTGTATACCGTAGTAGTGCGGTTGCCGACTCACTAAACGGAATGTACTTAAAGAAGTAAAGAGAGAATAAAAGGATTTACACTGAAAAGAAACTTAAACTTGTTAAAACTTAAAACGTATCTTTTTCCGAGACAAAGAAATGCAGACATAAAAAGAATGTTCATTGCTTTCTGTAAGAAATCGGGGTGGTTATACTGTGACGTGAAAGAACATTGTTGTTGACAAACTTGTTAATAAGCTATTGAGGGTCAGACAACGAAAAATGATGCAACGACGGTTTTTGTAAGAAAACAGCTCTTATTAAATACCAATAAGAATGAATTTGGATAACAATGTATTGCTGATGCAATTTGGCCTCGTACAAATCTTTCTGGTTGGTGGGTTTTAGGCACGAGATCCAAAAACGGACAAGCTTTCAATCTCTCGTTAAAGTTGAAAAATACCAGTAAAGATAATTGCCATTGGAATAAACATAAATTTAAAGTTTTTAATCAAATCAAAAGTTTAAATTTACGTTTGAACAACGATTAAAATAACATTTTTGAATGAAATATAAAAAGTAAATGTAAATATGTTACGAAATAGATCGTAGGATTAAAATATTGCCTCCCGGCTTCAATGCAGCTGACTCATAAAAGTTAATTTCTAAATTTATGTGTAGAAAGACTGTAAACACCAGTTCTGCATGCTGAAAACTGGTACAACTCTATATCCCAGTAGAGAGCAGTTTTGCACCATGCAGAATCATGCATTTGGTCTTTCTACACATAAAACTAGAAATTCGTCTTTTTTAGTTATGGCTGTATTAGCACCGAGGTGAGATATGTTGGTTAATAACATTGGGGTACATTAATTAAAAAGTACGCTGATCAACAGCATAAAGACTGTTATAGTGTAAAAATATTTTGGTGAACATGATATAAATTCAAATTTAGTAAATAAAAAGCATTAAACACAGTAAAAAACTATGAAACATAAAACATACTGTATACAATAAAAAACCTGAGATGCTAAGAGACTTGGATGAGAGTTTTTCAATCAACTTTTGCATGGTTAAAACATTTTCAAGCTATAATAATTATAAACAGGACAAATTATTAAAATGAGATGACTAGAGGAACATTTGTAGCTTTCTCCATGTAAAAGATTGTTATTAATGAGACAAGAGAGTATGTTCAATAAGAACGGTGACTAAATGTTTAGGAGTGAAGTTTGTTGACAACTTGCAAGACTCTCAAAGGAGCGGAGAAAATTTTTTGGGGAGATCTTGATGTCAGAAAAGGCATTAGCACGCTGAAATGAGACGGTTTTCTGAAAATAAGAAAGTAAATACAAAAGTTCATTTAACCTTTTTTTTGCCACAAAACTAATTGTAAATTTTTGTTTAGTTCAGTAATGCATAGATATATAAAATCTATTAAAAACTATGTTAAATATA
This sequence comes from Meta bourneti, assembly GCA_933210815.1. NCBI lineage: Eukaryota > Metazoa > Arthropoda > Arachnida > Araneae > Tetragnathidae > Meta > Meta bourneti. Next base: position 67,237,620 of record OW119930.1, on the reverse strand, counting down.
AAAACTTCTAGGTTTATATGAGTATTACTATTCAAGGGTAGTTTAAAATCTTTGTAAGCTAGCAAACAGTTTGTAGTTTTATTGCATTTAATACGAACTCTAAGCATCGCCTTTCTGCTTAAATGCGGTTTGCTTATTTGAAATACAGATAAAACTACATAATTTAAACACATCAGAGCTTTAACTTCTGAAAGCAATTGTAAACGACCAAGCAAAAGACAAACTTTACTGCATAGCAAATTGCTGTTGGTACCCGAAGAACCTGATTGAAAAATTTGTAAGCAATTGCGATCGATCAAAAAGATCGATTGGTAAGAGGTATAAAGGTACATATGAAATTAGGGCTTAAGAACATTTCTCGATTGTTAACCCTCATCGAAAGAGTGCATCCTTTACCCTCCTAGTGGTTAACCCTCCTAGTGGTTAACCCTCCTAGCATTATTATTTGTCATAAATAAAATTGACCAGATCTTGATGGACTAGATATCTCGTCAGTAGAAAAAAATCTGACCACATCTTTATCTCGTCATCATCAAACTATCGGCAATATCTTGATGAGGAGATATCTCGCCATTAGTAAGAATTGGTCAGATCTTTATGGACGAGATATCTCGTCATTAGTAAGAATTGGTCAGATCTTTATGGACAAAATATCTCGTCATTAGCAAAATTGATCAGATCTTGATGGACGAGATATCTCGTCATGAGAAGAAAACCGACCAGATCTTGATCTCGTCAGTTTTCTTTCAGATGATCTTTTCGCATCATCGAAAAATCGCCAGTATCTTGTTGACGAGGTGTCACGTAAATAGCAAAAATGATCAGGTCTTAATGGATGAGATATCTCGTCGAAGCCACTTGGAGGGTTTATGCAAAGTTAGTATGAAAACCATTGTAGACATGTATTAGTGGTTGCAAACAACATCCAATGTCCTTTTGGTGTTAACAAAGAATTTATGAAGTTATACATTCCTTTTGCAACGACGAGTATTGGAAGTGAAGTGTACATAGTAGTGGAAAATAGAGGAAATCGGTTATTTCAGGTATAGAACAAAAAAAATATAATACAAGACAGCGAAACAAAAAAATAATTTAATTCCGTAAAAAGCTTGAAATCTCACCTATCACCATCATACGTGCTCAAAGAATTGGAAGAAATAGTTATAATCGAATTATCTTCATATACCCAATGGGATTGTGACGAAAATATATTTCTCTCTCTTAAAGATATCGCACCTTGTTGTAATGCTTGTTTATCTGTCAGAAAACACGACAAAAGCTATACAAAAGTATAGGTTTTCAACTTGAGTTAGTGATCACTCTTACAAATATCTTGATTATTTAAATCTTTAAATATCGCTTTTGAATCCATGCAAATAATTCATCAAATAGCAAAATTGTGTTTCTTGTCACTGTTTGTTACGCTTGTAACCAGAACATACCTCGTTTATATTTATACTTTTATATTTTAAACAATAATTCATGAGAAAATTCCCATGTCCTTGCAAACAATCCAGTTTGGTTGGTTGGTTTATCACTCTATGACCATTTTTTCTTCACTAGGGCCAAGTAGACCCTGGGATTCAGAGATTTATTAGAGGTGGTTCAGAGTCCCTTTATGAACGAGAAAGGGTTTTACCGATACAATAGTAACATCTTCCCAAGTCTGAGGGGAAATTGAAAAATTATTTGCGTTGTAAGTACCTTCTGTTTCGTAAGTTTAAGTTTGAATCTTTTCGTTGTATTTATGAGCCTTTTACAATGTGCAAATGCAAAGAGATGTTATTGCATTTGTACAAGTTAAAGATTGAGTACTTGAAGGCATGTCATATAACCTGTTATAGTTCGATTCCGACGAGAAGGCAGTCGATCTTGGATCAGTCCATTTTTGAATAGCGTGAAAGCTCTGCCAAACTCAAAACCATAAAGGACGATCGCCATGGCTAGTTTCTATTCCGCCAACTCATTATAACTGCCATCGCTAACGGCATAAACTTAGAACCAGAATCAGCGCTAAAGATGCCATTTGTGGAGGCACTTTGTTTACCTTCCAACCTAGCACCTTATTTAAAGAATGGACTCGTCCAAAACCACGTGACTCGACTGCCTTCTCAGGAGAGCTGAACTATATTGAGACCCGATGTACAGATGAAGGGACCTGCTTGAAGTGTGCCTCTGTGTGTGTTCCAACTTTTTTGCTGATGCTCATTTCCTGAAATGAAAAGTAAATTAAGTTACTTTATCCATGTTTTTATTTTTTATTATACCCAATACTGTTTACACACACAGATCTGCATACTCGTGCAAAAGGTTTTTAATACCAGTTCCGTATATACTATTACTTCAATTATAAGGACATGACTAAGTGCTATCATTGAAAAGAACATTGCATTAGAGTTCAGATGTGACTGCACAGTAAGAGCATGGCTAAGTACTATCGATGAAAAGTACTGAAGTACACACAAGGGCTGCACGATAAAATCGCATCACAATATTTCTGCCGCTCACTCGTGCAAACAAATTTACACCTGTCCGGTTGGGGTGTATACTATTACTTCTACATAAGAACATGGTTAAGTACTATCAATGAAAAGGACATTGTACTGGAGTTCAGATGGGGACTGCACAATAAGAACATGAAAAGAACACTCCACTTGAGTGCATATGGAGAGGGAGCTGCGCAATAAGAACATAGTTAAGTGATGAACATTTGATTGGCACATGGAGGCTGCTCAGTAAGAACGTGGTTAAGTATTATCAATGAAAAGTGTTGAAGTAGATTGGGCGTACTAGTGCAAACAAGTTTACACGTGTTTGATGACAGTATATAATATTACTTCACCCATGAGCACATGGCTAAGTAATATAAATGAAAAGTACTGGCGTGCATATGGGAAGGGCTGAAAAATAAGAACACAGGTAAGTAAAATAAATAAAAAAAACATTGTACTGGAGTTCAGGTGGGGACCTGCAAGGATTCCCATGTCAAGGATGGGAATATCTGAATCGAATTATAAGAACGGCGAATCCAGCAGACAATTTGTGGCCGGTCCACTTCCCGTAAGCTTGAAAAATCCCGCAAAACACCATCTGTCTCCATTTTCACGGGCGTCGTTCAGCTGAGGCGAATCCAATGGCCCTAAGGTAAACTTCGAAACCTTTCTTTCCTTCTTTTTACCCTCTCTTTCTCTTCTTGTTCTTCCAATGCTACGCTATTATTTTTCTTCCCCTCTTTGTTTCAAGCTAACAGAGTTCGGTTCAGGATCTTGGTTAGACGGGGTTAGAGAATTCGCGCTGCATTTGTTGAGGAGGAACAATGTTTGTAGGAATCTTCCACCCACTCTTTCAGACAGGCGTTGAGGAGAGGACCGACTCGGAGCGCCCCGGAGGACATTGAAATTCTCGAACATTTTTTCCACCTTCCCGAATTAAAAGTCATTGTAGCGTACCGTCGTGGAATGAATAATAATTTCTCTTCTTAATGCCAATTTTTTTTCCACTTGTGTCATCAAAATCCTAATCCTAATGACTAGTTTGTTCTCCTAGTATGTTCCTAATGACTTGTATGTAGTATCTCTAAAATGACAATATGATGTTGGACAATAAGTAAAGAAGTGAATGATATATTTTTGTTTTTTCAGAGGCTAGTTGGTTATTTTTTATTTTTATGGCGTGACGGTCATGTTTCACCATGCTGCTCCTAGCACAACACAGACATCAAATGGTCATACACACACAAGGAAAGTTTTACTGACACATAAGAGAGTACACCCAGGGAAGAATTGAACCTGCTCCACTGACAAATTGCTAGAGCAGTGGGCATACCCACTGAGTCACGGCGACCCTTGAAGTTGGTTGGGTTTTATGGCGCAAAGGCCATATTTGACCATCCTGTGCCAAACACAAGACAAACAACATCAAGTAATGAACATATACAAGGAACGTTTTACTAACTCACAATAGAGAAATATACCCAGGGAGGAATCGAATTTGCCCATTTTGCAGAGACGAAAAAATTATTAAGACTTGATTAGATTTATTTGGTGACACAATTACGCCATCTTTTGTGAATAACCACAACTTCAAGAGGATAAAGAGTAATTTCTTTCGTTCGTTATTTAGCACGTGAAGAATATGGAATTTCTGTTTCAAGTTCTCGATAATCACCAAGTGAAACACAAATTCAAGAATCATTGGACCTCCATCTACATAATCCTTCCCCCTTTCCGTTTCTGACTTACTATTTTTAGATATAAAAAATATTTTCTTAACGGATTAAATGAAATCCTAACATATTTAAATTTCTATGAATTGCTTAGTGCCTCCTAAAAATGAGAAAAACATTGTCAGAAGAGTAGCCAAAGGTTGAGAATTAATTCATTTTTAAATAATGTTTTGATCGTCTGTTTCACCTTCATGGTGGTTGTCTCGACCAGGTACCTCGTCAGACGACATTGGCAAAACTGACCAGATATTGATGGACGAGATTTCTCGTAATTAGAAGAAAACTGACCGAATCTTGATTTCGTCATCATAAAAAAATCGGCAATATCCTGATGACGAGATTAGCAATGACGTCATTAGCAAAATTGGTCAGATCTCGATGGGCGAGATACCTCTGTGTAACAACATGGAGAGTTATAAGTTTCTTTAGGTCTGTGTCGCATGTTTGGTTCAAAGTAAGGAATTATTATATGTATTCTTGGTACATCAGAGTTCAAAAATCACATAAAATTGGTTATGTTCGCAGAATGTTTACTATGATGATAAATAACGTTAAATAAGTATTCAAATCTGATTTCTCAAAATTCATTATCTTATATACTTTTAGATATTGTCCTGAGTGATTGATTGTTGTTGAAACTGTTTATTAATTTGATAACTGTTATATCATTTAGTCCTCTGAGGGATTCACATATCAGTTCTGCAACCCACAGTCTACCTACCCTTCATCCCTTCTAACCAGTTTTGATCTTGATCAATAGAATTTTACCTTGAATTTTTTCAACCAATAGATGTGGTTTAGTCATTATGCGTGTTGTGGGGACATAGCGATATTACACTTCTCAGAATTCATGGCGCTCAGATGGTTAAGAGACATTACAGAAGCATTCCATGCGGTTGACATCATTTAAATTGTAGAGTTAAAAATACATTACCAACACTTTCAACTGGGTCCCCCGTTTAATCTGTTATAAACTTCCACAATTATAAATTTCTTGGGTAAGAGAACGCTAACCCTTTTGGGATAAGGAAAGAAATCTAGATATGTTATCACCTTATAAAGTCCTTGTGGAGAAATCGCTTTCAAAAGTAGTGTGTATATGAACAGAATTCGGAGGACTCCTCCAAATCACATGGCTGGCACACCTGTCGGCAGACCGGTATCTTTTTGGGGTTATATAGGCAGCAGAAAAGACTAGACAGCTATCTCCACGCTTTGTAGTGGACACGAAATCAATGAAGGTCGAATTGTGTTTTAACACTCCTAGTGGTTTCGACGAGGTATCTCGTCCATCCAGATCTGACCAATTTTGCTGATGACGAGAAAAATTAATCAAGATATTGCCAATTTTTTATGAGGACGAGATCAAGATATGGTCAGTTTTCTTCTATTGACGAGATATCTCGTCCATCAAGACATGCTAATGGTTTTGGAAACGCTTAACCAGGAGGATTAAGCGTTTCCTCTGGGCTCCAAGAGCAATTCAGCTCAGGCTTTGCCCTAACACATCTCCTGTCTTGACTGTCCCTGTCATCTTATTCGCCATCATGAGCTGGTTCTCGAGTATCTTAAATCTCATGGGTTAATAGACTTGGTGGTAATTCATTTATGCCAAGTGAAATAAGTAATAACAGCATTATAAACTCCATATTAAAGGCGGTCCGCTTGGTACCGTTTCAGCACTGCATCGGTAGGTTACTACAAACCATTACCGAATTCGGCTTCTCAACAGCATCGTTCCGAATGCTCTGTAATCGACTCTTCACCCGAATCGAACTGATCAAACACGAGACCGTTCGATTTCCCCCTGCAACCCCAAAACAAAACATCCAAAAAGGATCCAAGTACCCGTGTTCCACCAGAGCACGACATGTTCTCTACCCCGCCCTCGCCGTAAAAAAAAAAGCGGACGGACGGACGAACACAAAAACAACGCTGCGCATTGTCTGTGTCATAACAGAGAACATCTGGAATCCGTGGCGGATGGAAAAAAGAAGATTGCTGCCAGCACAAAGACAAAATAATAACACTAAAAAAGCGCAGCCCAAAAAATCATCTGTTCTCTCCTATCTCCAGTTAACACGCTGCTTAGCGACGCTTTCGAGTGGCTTGTTGAAAGCTGCAATGGAACAGTTGGGTGCGCGCATAGTTTATGTCAAAATTTGCCACGCTTCCCTCCCCCCTTTCCGTACGTATAATAAATGCACGTGTTCCTGGAAAGAGACGGCAGGGAGAGAATGTATGGGATTTGAGTTGACTTTGCGAGATAGGCGTATGAATTCCTTGTCCCAGATTCAGAAGTGGAAGTCAGCAGTTTTAAAACAAAACATGCGAAACAGAAAGCCGCGCTATGGATTTAATGTTTCTATTCCTGGGATAAGTTCTTCATTTAGAGATGCTTTTTGGCTCTTATACTAGCTGTAAAGCCCGTTGATATGAGAATGCAACGGGCTCTAGAAATTCGTTAAATATTTGCAACTCAAAAAAAAAATACTCGGAATAGTCTGTCAATTAATAAATCTCACATCTCAAAAATACTTCTCAGTCTCAGTAATAATCTCACAAAAACTCAGTAATACAGAAGTAATTCGATTGAATTCAGCTCAGAACTACATCTAATAATTCAAAATGGAAAAAAATTAAGCATGTTACTGGCTTTGTCAAATATATAAAATTTTACATATTTATTAACAGTTTAATTAAACTATATCATGCACGTTTTTAACAAGTTTCTGCATAAATATCGCTTGCCCTCTTTTATTAAAAATGTGATAACGTGCATTATCATTTCCTCATATCTATGTCATGATTTAATATCTATCTATTGTATTCGAGTGCTCTCGTGTGTGAAAGTAAGGATAATTTAAATATAACTTAAAGCTGATGATCGAGCGAGTATAAAAAGATATCCACGCACATCATGACCAAGTTTGCATAGACCTTCTAACGAAATATATAGAGTATGTTGGTGGAGTCGTTGTCGTAAATCTCAGAAGGAAGGTGGCTTACGAATCGACTAGGGCGATTGGCTATCGAACAACAGACTAGCGTTTTTAATCAAGATGAATAATCAATCAATAAATTGTCCTGTATTGAATTCATGCTTTTTCCCACAAACACAGATCTTCAAACCGAGAGATTGGTTTAAATAACATGAATTTGCGCGCACGTGCTACGTCTATTTCATTAAAAGATCGAAGCAAGTTTGTCTTTTATATCTTATGATTGTATTCGAACACAGATTTCAAAAGTACAATTTCGACTTGGTTTCTGAACCAGAAATTCCCTTTCTTTTTTAATCAAGAAATTATTTTCAATCGACAACAATTTTAGTTTGCCAACTGTATAACACATATCTGATACCTTGACTTGGTCCGTGATTTAAATTGGCCATAGCTTAGATAGTCTAGAACAGGGACTAGTTTTCCTATTGTTGGGAACACAATTACATTTTTATTTTTATCATTTACAAATTTTTAACATTTACCTTCCCTTGGAAGAGTTTGTCCGTCTTGCCTACCGTTCATCTGAAAAATATTTTTGACCCTTTGAATGATTCATTGAATATCCGTTCTGCAACCTAATGGATGACTTGTAAACAGTTTTGACCTTCTCTACCAATAGAATTCTTCTCAGGATTCTTCCAATCAATAGATGTGGTTATTTAGTCATTATGTGTGTTTGTGCGGTAAAACCAATACTTCACTACACGGAAATCTCATGACGCTCAGAGTTAAGAACATTCTTTATTTGTGCTTTGGATAATATTTCTTCGTTGCTATATTTTCTTTTAGCATTGAAAACTTTTTTTATGCGCTTCTTCACCCTGGAGGCCGCTGTAGCCCGGTTTTAAGAGTAGAGGATTGGCAACCGCAGGGTTGCGTGTTCGAATCTTGATCCAACCAAAGACCATCGCATATGTGAAGACTGGTGCATGATCAATATGTCGAGCCCCAAATGTCCTCTGGCATGATGTGGAATTTTGAAGAATGGGGTGCCAGCTCATGTGTGACCTGATCATCTGACCGTGGTTCAAAATTACGAGGTGCTATCCCGGGATCTTTCCCTTCGGGATTGATCCCGAACTGTCGAACGGGCCAAAAGCCCGTTGTGCTGCTCTAGTGCAATATTAACCCTCCAAGTGGTTACGACGACCCGTCAATCAAGATTCCACCAATTTTTCTAATGATTAGATATGTCATCAATGTATTGCCGATTTGTTGATGATGACTAGATCAAAATCTGGTTAGTTTTCTTCTAGTGATTGTGACCGTGTTTTCTAATTACGGGATATCTCGTCCAACAAGATCTGGTTAGTTTTCCCAATGAGGACATACCTTGTCTAGACAACCTCTAGGTGGGTTAATTCAATTGGCAACTTACTTACATACCTTATGCGTATGTCCATGAACTTGACGTTCTTTGGCGTAGCTTGACCAAATATGGCCCTTGCGACATAAAACCCAACCAACTCAAGTGAATCACACAAGTCAAATAACACTTTTCGGCAATGTGTAAAAAGAACACACCAGACAATTCCATCAAGAAACGCCCAGCGTTTAATTACTCACTTCCCCAAGGAACTCCACTCAAAACAAAAAAACACACCCATCTCGTATTTAAGTGGTTGATATGATAAATGCGAGAACCCTGAACGGATCTTCCATATTCCTGAATGGGACTTTGATCAAAGGGCGCTTGTTATCTCCGCGACACACACAAAAAGCAGAAACTGGACGAAATAAATATTCTCATGTCAGGGCGTGTGCCTTATTTTGCCGAATGCCGCTTCTCAAACAATGATGATAGATGGTGCTTTAATCTTTGTCAAGATGGTATGCCCGATGCTTCTTATTGGGTCGGTTATAGTTCGACGGCTTCTCTATCATTTTGAGTCACCAAGTGCGCAAAGGGCGAAGTCTAGTTTATTTTTTAAGGACCTCTCGCTGAGTTTTCTGTTTCTGATAAAGGGAGATTAGGATTGTGTGGACTGGTCGTTGGTGCTTTCGCTTTTTTGCATAAATTACTGGGTGTTTTCGTTGTTTAGAGCTTTCTGAGAACCGTATGAATGGAGGGAAAACGAGTTTAAATGCTTCGAGACATTCCTAAAAAAATATCCTGCCCAACTGGGGACAATGCCATGCTTTTGGATGATAAAAGCGAAACTCGCTTTTCAGCGGAGTTGCTAGACTTTTAAATGAGATTTTATTGTTCGTAGATGAGAAAGACGTAGACAATGATGAAAATCAGTTGTTTAACCTCTTCAGTTCCAGAAAAAGAAACATCTCTGAAAATTTTTGTTTTATCGGCTGTTTAAGGTACTCTGAGACTCAGAAAGGATAACAAATATTTAAATTTTCTGAAAAAATGAGTATGGAAGTAATGTCTCCAAATACTTTAACCATTTGGGTGATTCATCCATGGGTCATAACATTAAATTCATTACCCATTTGGGTACATCCCCTTATATGGGTATATTGGATATGTTACCCAATTAGGTACATCATCCTCATAGCTCAGAACATTATGTTTGTTTGAGTACTTCACCCTCATGGGTCACAACAATAGTTAGTTACTTATTTAGGCACATCACCCTCGTGGCTCAGAAGATAAGATACGTTTCCCATTTGGGTACATCCCTCTCTTGAGCAATAACATTAGATATGTTACCCATTAGGTAACATATCCGATGTTATTGCCCATGGATGTATTGTATATTTAGGTACGTCACCCTTCCGGGTCATAACATTAGATGCCTTACCCATTTGGATACATCACTCTCATGGCACAGATACGTTACCCAATAGGTACATTACCCTCATGGCTCATAACATAATATAAGTTACCATATGAGTACATCATACTCCTGTGTGATGAATTCAAATAGGTAGCCCACATGGAGGATGAACATTACATACATTACCCATTTGGTACATCCTCGTCATATATTAGATATGTTACCCATTTAGGTTACATCCCCTCATGGGTTAGAATATTAGATACGTTACCTGCGTTGCTCGGGTTGAATTGTTTGTAATTCATCGTAATATTACTTAATGTTTTTCCTATGAGGATTTCGATATGTTTTTAACCCTTCTGCAGACCCAGAACAAATCTAACGGGGCTAATATGTAGCCTATGTTTCCCGTAGGATTATAAAGAATGACTACCAAATTTGGAGTAAATTGGTCTGACAGTGATCGTAAAAAGGCTCAATATGGTATTCCTATGGGGTTTTCGAATTGTTTTTAGCTCCTTCTGAAGACTCAGGACAAATAGAACGGGGATTAATAAGTAGCCTACGTTACCCACAGGGTTCTAAAGAGGGTGTGTACCAAATTTGGTGTGTATTGGCCAAACAGTGTAGATTTGTATAAAAACAGACAGTCAACTCTGCCTTATATAAAGATAAATAAATTAAAAATATACGCTCCTCGCTTTAAGAATTACGCTTAACGGAACTCGGTCGTTAAATGAGGAGTACTTGTACTATAACGTTTTGAGGGTATAAAAGGTATTTGAACGTACCCAAACGGATACTCTACGAATGAAGAGGTTAAGAAATATTCATTAGATTTTCTTTATCAATAACATCAAAATCGAAGCATCATTATTGCTTCAGTTATCAGAAAGCTATTGGATGGGAGAGTGTTCTAAAGGTGTGCTAATATATAAACTATTACTTCAACTGCCAAGAACATGGCCAATATTACCTGTAATAGAGATATTTTCAAGAAAGGGGGTTCTATTTCATAATACCCAAATGCTCTAGCATGATACCTATCGGGTTACTTTAACCTTCTTGGTGGTTTACCTCTGGTCATTAGCAAAACTAACTAGATCTTTATGGACGAGATATCTTGTCATTTGAAAGAAATTACCAGGTCTTGATCCCGTCATCATAAAAATCTTGATGACGAGATATCTCGTCATTCGATTTCCTGATGTAAAATCTTGCGTCTGATCTGAAGTAAAATCTAAGAATTCCGCCTGGTTTGTTTACTCTGAAACCCTCTCTAATTGGATCTTCACGTTCGGAGTATACACACACAGGAAGTACATTCCAACACAAAATCAGTATCCAAAGCTTCATTTAGCTTGATAGATAAAGCCTCTCAAAGAGAAAAGGAGAATAGTCACACAACTAATAAGCTTCACATAGATTTCGTAACAATCCTCTGTTCCAACCGATGAAATAATTCCCTTCCTTTGTTAGATATGCAGCACAGTAAATAAGAGCGCTGTATGATGTACGAACGAAAACAGAGAAAAGATGAATTGATTGGAGTATTTATTGTATGGAAACATTCAAAGGAGGAAAGAAATGCATACTTTGAAGTCTGAGGTTGTATAAATATTAGATGGAATACGTAATAATGAAAGCCAGACATAAGAGGAAAAGGTTGTGGCGATAAAGTTTAATGTGAAGTACATAAGAAGTTTGATTATATCTCTTATGATTATATTGGAATTCTGGATGTACATAAAAGATTCTAATAATGAATTCTTTTCCCTCTTGAGTGTTTGTAAAATGGCAAAATTCAATATAATGTTATAAACTATCAAAGTTCTTTTGTTTCGAAATAAATGGAGAATAGTGATGGTGGATATGGAAAATGTGAACAAAACACCAAGATCTTTAGAACTAATATTATTTCCTAACCTTATCTGATGGAAGAAGCATACAAAAGCAATATTGTATGTATGAGTGAATAAACTGACAAAGTATTCAATTTTATAGAAATAATGAAACTATTCCCTTGTTCGTCATTTACAGAGAGCAATGTGTCCTTTGTACCTACCTTTACTCATATTTTTAAGATGATATATATTTACCAGTTTATAAAAATTATTACAATTTAGAGTTCTATATTTTACCAAATAATTATTTTTATAAAGCAGGAATGTATCTAATGTTCGTAATGTTCTTTATTGAATACCACAAGGATGAAAATAAATTAATCCTTGTTTTGTCTGCAAAAAAAACAGAAGTAATTCACCCAGGAACTTTTGCAATAGTCTACAGCGATTTATGCTTCGGATAACTTTTACTCCGTTGTTATTATAATAGCATAAGAATTGTTTATAATTACAACGTGCATTGTTATTTATAAAGTATACTAGTGACCCTAACAAAAACACGACGGTACATTGATAGCAGTAGCGCCAACTTGGTTTAATTATTTTCCAAGGGATAATCGGACCCCAGATGCGTGTTATATATGAATGCTACCGCTAAAGTACGGAAATCAGGTAATTTGAAGACTACCTAGGTAATGTGCATATTAACTACGCCGATCCGTTAAAGTGCGGAAAATTGTTTCATTTCTCAAATTACCTAGGTAATCTGCAGATCACCTAGATAATCTGCACATTACCTACTAAGCACTCGTTAAAGTGAAAATTAGATCTTTGCTCGAATAGCAGCAACGTTTAGTACGCTTAAATTAATACTCAGACAAACAACTCAGTAATACTAGGTACTACTGATTGAAAAACACGCTATACTTTTATCCCATAAAGTTATAAGTAATTTCATATAATAACCAGTAGATGTAAATAAAATATACTGACAATTGTTGGAACATAATGTTATTTATTTATTTTTCGATATCTAAAGAATCAAGTTGATAGAATCAATCAATCAATCAACAGAATAGTTGAAGCGTAGCTAAGGAGAAAGGGAAGGTGGAGGGAAAGGAAATTAGAGAAACAAATTTTTGCACTTAACGTTTCGAAAGCCGTTAATGTGCACATTACCCAGTTAAAGTGCGGAAAACTCTTATTTTGTAGATGATTCCGCACTTTAATGGAAGAAATAAGCTAATCTGCAGATTACCTAGGTAATGTGCACATTAACGGCTTTCGAGCTTTAACGATAATACACATGTTTTCAAAACAATTTATATGATCATTTCATTACCAATACTACCGACACACTTGTTAGATTAACTCCAATATGCGGTTCAGTCGCCAACGCTCGATAAGATGGCGTCTTATCATCAATGCTAACTATTACCACTTGCACACCCGCCAACTTTTCCGGATTTTCAAGATTGAAAATATTTGATGTTCAGGCCTTCCAAACGGAAAAAAGTATTTCCCGCATTTTTCTTTAGGGAGAAAATTTTTCCAGTGACATCAATTTCGAAGATTTGTTGCCAAACCGGGGCAGCTATGAAGCAACTTCATCAATTGCTAGATTGCTCAAAGCTAGATTGGGGGGGCCGCGGTGGCCCGGTTGGAAGAGTAACGAACTAGCAACCGAAGGGTTGCGAGTTCGAATCCAGCCAAACACCGTCGTGTACAAAGGGGGCTGGTGCACGTTAAATCTGTCGTGGCCTCAAATGTCCTCACGTTGGCGTGGTGTGGAAGTTTGGAGAGTGGGGTGCCAGCTCAGGTGTTGCCTCGTCATCTGACCGTGGTTCAAAATTACGTGGTGTTGTCCTCGGATCTTTCCCTTTGGGATTGATCCCGGACCGTCACCAATAGCCCATTGTGTTGCTCCAGTGTGACGTTAATTGAAATAATAATAATAATAATAATAATAACAAAGCTAGATTGGAGTGGAAACTACCTTTGTAACTAGTTTTCATGAAAAACCTCTAAAACACTCAAAAAGTTTGATTGCTCATGCAGGGTTACTTTTTCTGTCTTCATAAAGTCCGATTGGGCCCAGTTGTCGCTAATTTTGAGCTTTTAATTATTTTACTAGGATTTTTTACTAGGAATTACTAGGATTTTTTCAGACAGGCAGACCTGATACTTTTACTTAACACTATAAAGGGGCCAGTGTGATCCTCGAGCACATTGTCTGTAACTCTCTTAGCAATGAATTGAATATGCTGCTAGTTTATGACTTATTTGGTACACGCTTATTGCGCATTTAATTATTTTGGCCTAGCTGGCCATAACTCGTCATTCTAGATATATAGAACTATATACCTAGAATGACGAGTGGGGTCAGAGTGCCTCCGAAGATATTTCGCAATAATACAACAAACTTCTTCCTGTTCGGGAACGATTATTACCTTGGAGTCCTTCGAAGTAGTTTCATAATGTTTTCTCCCCTTTCATTCTGTTTCTAAACGTTCTATTCCCTTCCTCAGCTATGAACATGAATAGTGAACACTGTGTTTTGGCGGCATTCGTTCGCCTGACAAATAATTGTTTTTATAAACATTTGTAATGTCAGACACTTTACTCACGTGATACATTGAATAAGAACATATGGTCAGTGCGATATAAATTTTTAATTTGAATCTCATCCCCTACCAAATATCCGCCTGTTTTGATCCGTTCTATAAGAACGTGAGTCACAATGGCCCCTTTTATCAAGGTAAAGGCAACTTCCTGTCTTTCTAGTGATGAAAACCGTCTTCCTAAGTCTTATGTCCTCCTGGTAGCAATTGTATAATTGTTTAAATACAAAATATTTGAGTGTTAATAATGAGTATCGGCGTTGTGCTTTTTCTGTCATAAAAATCTTTCAGATACATTTTTTCCTTGGAGGTTGCCAGGTGTGCATTTGGCATTTGCTTAGCGAAAAAAATGAAATCACGCCAAGGCCACACCGTTAGCTACAAGTTTATCCACTTGTATTCAAAATCTCATGTTGGAGCGGCAAGAAGACCAGTCACCAAGAAGTTGCCCTCCCGTCTCTTGACATAGAGGTAGTGAGGGTCCTATTCAGAGGGAGGCCCAACGAAACTTTCCTCATTTTACAAGAATAAGTATTGAACTTGACTAATCTATGTAAATCGAAGTTTGTAAGCCCATAATCGAAAAAAATGTAGACGTGTCGGAAAAAATAAAAAGTATCCGCTAAAAGATGCTCATTTAGCGTTATAACGATTCCATCGGTAGCTGAAGCAAAGAACCCATGCATGTGTATACACTGAATGCATTTATCCATTCTGCGTGAGTAAAACTCCTGGTTCGCTGAAGTGACAAAAAACTGGTACACCACTTTAATATTTGGCAAATCACCCACTAATGTGTAGAACTGAAGAAATACGATGGGGCATGAACTCCACGAGCTTACGAAAGTATTGTGAAGGTATTGAATACTATACTTCCTGCAGAGCGGTTCACAATCCTTTTGTATTTCGAGGTATAGGATTTATGTTCCACAGGACGTAGCATGGCATCCCAGATGTGTTCGAAAACCTTGAGATCTTTGGTAGGAGCATCTTCGATATAATGGAACTGATGGAGAATATACAAACGCGATACACATTAAAGGGAATTAGAAGAGGTAGGTATTTAATTAACGTCACACTGGGGCAACACAAAGGGCTATTGGCGACGATCCAGGATCATCCGCCAAAGGGAAAAATCCGAGGACAATGCCACTTAAATTTGAACATCAATCAGATGACGAGGTCACACCCCACTCTCGAAACTTCCACACCAAGCCAACATCAGGACATTTGAGGCCACGACAGATATCACGTACACCAGCCCCCTTTGTACACGACAGTCTTTGGTTGGATTCGAAATCACAATCCACCGGTTGCTAGTCCGTTACTCTTCCAACCGGGTTACCGCTGCCCTTGGAATTAGAAGGAAACCTGAAGAACACATATGCCAAAATTTGCAATGGTTTTTGTTTTACGTACACGCACACGAGCTGCCTTTAATTCAATGTTTATGAATATTATTGATAAAATAAGACCCTGGTCAGTATTCAAGCCCTATTGGGAAAGCATTCATAATCGTTAAACACTCCCCATCGTGAAATTCAAAAGCATGGATACCAAACTTCCCGAAATTCCTTCAGATTTCAATGCAGATCAACATTACCTGTATCACATTTGCCTCACCATTAAAAGCAGCCGCTGATGTGGCAAATTTGGTCCGAAAACTCATCACATGAGGCAGCTCATAACAGCAAATAATCTCATGTAGTTATATGGAGAGAACCCAGGAAACATCCAAGAAATTTGTAAAAGCTGTAACATTCACTCTTACGGGTTAAGTTCTGATTTGGTTTAATTTAATACCCATGTGGGCATGTAATGATAGTTCAGAATACTAGTGTTTGGTGATGTAATTAAATAGGTTTATACCTGTCTCCTTGGGGATTATCGTCGACACTGATTTGGAGAAACTCCTTTTGGAAGCTCTCAGAGAAGATATTCATTACAACGGTAACTGACGAGAGCATTAAAATCTAAAAATTAGGGTTAGACACTGTCATCCAGAAAAATGGCAGCAGTGTATTAAACCGAATATTGCAGACAATGGAGAAATCGAATACGACAGTTCTGAATAAATAATAAATTTCTAATAAGCTTATAAAAGCACTGAACTTATAGTGATTTATAGTTATTTGAGCTCCAGGTGGTCTCGATATCTCGTCCATCAAGATATTGGCAACTTTTTATGATGACGAAATCAAGACCTGGTCAATTTCTTCTAATAACAATATATCTAATCCATTAAGATCCTGTCAGCTTTGTTAATTACGAGATACCGCGTCGAGACAACCAAGAGGATCTTTAATGAGTGTGACTTCTTTCAAAATCCTCTACCATACTTACGCTGCCCTGATAAAATGTGGGAAGACCGTATTCAAGGCTCCGAGAATGCTGTGTGGAACTTGACCGGGATGGGTACATACGATCCACTCTTGTGTCACGAGAAGTCATCGCCATAACTGACTCCAAATTCAACTGCAAAGTTCTCATGCGTTACTCACGTTTCACAGATGGATGAGAGAGAATGAGTAGGATTCGTAGCCATTTCTCCGTAGTGAGTACCAGATTTATTGGAAAAGAACCAAAACAATTCTGAATTGCAATATTGCATTTTAAATAGTAAATATCTCGAAGTAACCTGGATAGAACTTTTATAAACGCGTATTGGTTCTTCTATGTCGTCCTTAGGCAAACCTGTTTTGTGGTCATTTCTATGGAAAGTGGGCTAAGTTTGTTTCTATTTTTCGGCACGAATTAAACAGCCTATAGTTTTGGAGTTTCTACGACTGAAAGCCATTATTTTAGGTCATTTCAACACTTCCCATGTGAAAAAAACTTTTGGCTTTTGGAGTGATTATATCAGTCGGTCTCTTCCGTGCCAAAACGATAGAATTTAAAACTTCAACCCTGGTCTCTTCACGAAGATATTTTTAATTTTGAAAACAATTAACATATATGTTCATCCGACGTTAGACTAACAAACGTTTTTGGATATTAGAATTTGTTCCGTCGAAATTAGACTTTTTCGGCCTACTGAAAAAATAAACATCAAGACAGTAATTTATAATACTGCATATTGGAAAACTGCAGTCCGTTCTTTTGAGAACCAAAATTGCGATTTCACATCTCACTGTCCGACTTCGTTCTTTTTCCCTTTATCACAATCGCCTCTCACGAATCTCACCCCCTTGTTTTTGTCCGATAAAAAAGGCTCTTATTCCGTTGGTGTTCAAGAACATAACACCACGCAGACGTCACCGTGAATAGCTACACACGTGGTTTCGCGTCCATTCTAAGTATGTAAGAGGAGTGACCATAGGGTTCGAGCCCACCCTGACATAAAATTTATGTTAAAAACAACTGCACAGTTTTAGTCATACAACTAAAGCATACTGTGAGAAGACTGGGCCACACTAAACAGCAGTATGATCATTCAATCAACTGCTGATTGAGTGGTCATACTGTGTTTGTTAAGAATTAACTCTTGTTGAGAATAAATTCAGTTATTGATCGAATGTGCTTTATTTCCAAGGGCTGCGAGGCATCAAATACTTTTACATACAACGTCTCAACCCTCCTGGTGGTTGTCTCGACTAGGTATCTCGTCATTAGAAAAAACAGACCAGATCTTCAACTCGTCGTCGTCAAAAAATCGTCAATAATGACGAGATATCTCGTCATTAGAAAAATTGGTCAGATCTTGACGAACGAGATACCTCGTAAAAGCTACTAGAAGAGTTAACGTTCGGAACATTTATCGCTCATGTTAATGGGGCGGACCACAATTATAAAAATATTCGGGAGAGGGGCTAAAAGCTAGAGTTTCCCTGACTCATGTAAAAAAATGCATCAAAAATAATCAATCACTATAGACAAATGAGGTCATTTCAAAATCAAGACACTAAGTACTTTTTGGCTGTACTACCGAATGGTTTTCAAATGGATCGTAATACTCTTCAAGCACTAATTAGCGAGAACGTGATAGTATCCTGGGGAACCATGGTAGGTATCGCCACATCTCTCCCATCCCGCTATGGAACTGTTGGGGCATAACTTTTTGGAATTTGCGGAAGCTGGATTATATTTGCGTCGTCTTGAAATACTACCAAACAAAAACTGAGCAAAAGTAAATCACACCAACCAGAACTTTTTAAACTTATGAGCTCCACGAGATTTCCAAGTTGTGTAGTATTGCTTTTCAACCGACAACACACATAATGATTGAGCAATCACATCTGTTTGTGGAAAGAATCTTAGGAACGATTCTATTGGTCAAGAAGGTTAAAACTGGTGAGAAATCACTCAAAGAAGACTTCATGTTGCAGAAAGGATATTTGCGTGTGAATTACTCAGAGGTTAAAAGGAATCCTAAAAAGAATTCGATTCGCCAAGAAGTCAAAATCTGGTGTCGCGCCGAATAAACTGCAAATTGCATGTGGAATAATGCGTGACCTCAGAGATTTAAAAGCACAAAACGAATTTATTAATCAGACTTACATGTTTGTTTAAAAATGATCAAAATGACCTTGTTCCATACAAAAACTATTTCAACAATTCCCTTCTTCGGCGAAGAAATTCCTCCATTAGTCATTTATGTCGCAGCCACAGCGAGCCAATCCTAGTAAACCCGACCCTATTCCGTACACTTTTGCGGTTGTCCTGTCTCATCGCTTCATCTCGCAAGCCTGAAATGGCAATTTGTTATCCCTCTCTTTGGAACCATGTTTTTAATTAAGCTCGCCGTGTCAGTGCAGCAGAGAAAAGTTAATCTCCAAGCTTCTTGGATTCGTTTCAATCCGTTACATTTTCACTCGTAAAGCACCATTTCGTCCCATTCCAACTGTCATAAAGAAAGCCGAGAATTCATGAGCACTTATAAATAGTCAGCCTATCTCATTATGCTACGTCGTTCTCTTCTTGGTTGGGAGCGGGCCAATGAAGCAGTCTTTTCGCATTGTTCCACGTGGAAATTCCCGTTGATAGGGAGAATGTTCCTTTGAATAACGTACTGTGGTTATTAGTAGGGAGTATATTTTGCTTGTTATGTGTTCTGTTTGGTTCTGAAACTTGGTAGCTAACAAAAATCCGAGAAAATTTGTTAGATGCTTTCCAAATTATATGTCTTGGAAAAATTCTAAAAATCTTTTGGTCGCAAGTTATCTTCAATGACAAACTGTATGAAAAGACAAACACAAAACCCATGTCTTTTTACATTAAATTTTTTAAGGTGGACTTGGAAGGGATGCACACATGTACTAAGAATGCCTACTACATAACATACAAGAATAACACTAGCTTGTTCGTTATATGATAAAAATTTCTGTTGATGTAGAGAGGATATTCTATTGAATAACGTATTGTGGTGTATTAGTAAGGAACATTTTGTCTGCTATCTGTATTGTTATATGGTGCTGAAACTTGGAAGTTAACTAAAATCGAAGAAATTTGTTTGATGCTTTATAATTTAAATGCCTTGGAAAAATTCTAAAAATATTTTGTTCGCAAGTTATCTCCAACACTAAACTGTATGAAAAGACAAACTCAAAACCCATTTCTTTTAAATTAAATTTAGAAGGTGGACTTGGATCGGATGTACTAAGAATACCTACTACGGAATATCCAAGAATATGACTAACGTGTTCCTTGTAGAAATTCCCATCGATGTAAGGAGGATATTTCATTGAATAACATCTATGGTATTAGTTGGGAACATTTTCTTGGTGTCTGTATTGTGTTCAGGTGCTGAAACTTCAAAGCTAACTAAAATCCAGAAAAATATCTTATATGCTTTTCAAACTAAATGCCTCGGAAAAATTTTAAAAATCGTTCGGCCACATGTTATGTCCAACGCCAAATAATATGAAAAGACAAACACGAAACCCATTTCTTTTGAAATGAAAATTTTAGGTGGACTAAGAATGCCCACTACGGAGCATCTAATAATTGCACAAATATGAGCCTCAAATGGAAAGAGATTCACAGCCAGAGACCAAACCTAACTTGGAGGGGGAGAGGAATAAGGCTGGATGGCAGAGCTGGGATTAAGCCAGGGTCATTCCTAGGGTATTAGTTGCCCACGTGCAAACCTCAGCAAGCCAACCCCTCTTAACCCTCCAATTTGTTTCGACGAGTTATCTGGTTGTCAATCAAGATTTGAGCAACTTTTCCTATTGACGAAATATATCGTCATCAGGATATTGACGATTTTTTCATGCTAACGAGATCAAGATCTGGTCAGTTTTCTTCTAATGACGAGGTATCTCGTCCATCAAGAAGATCTATTAATAGTTTTTGCTAATGACGAGATTCATCGTCGAGACAACCACCAGGAGGGGTAAAAACATTTGATATTCTTTTTAAAAAAAACGCCCTTTATGAAGCACATATTCAGAAAATAATTTCGGATTATTCAGCCTTTCACCCTGGTTCCTACAAGCCGTCCTGTTCAATTGCCGAATCAATTTTACAACGAATGTATGAGTCACCAAAGTAAGAAATTTATAGATTCAGATAAAATTTTATTGCAAATACCGGATTTCATGTTTATCATAAAGCACTTATTTACACTATTTCAAATGGTATATCCAATACCTAATGGATGAAAATTAAAAATCGGTTTTTCATTTATGGAAGGAAGTTACAAATGTGGTTTGTCTTAAAAAACTCGTAAAATGCAGAATTATTTCCTGGATAAAATCTATTTGAAAGAACTCAATTATGTGATTCATTGGCATCAATTATGTAGTCCTGATACATCAAAGAATTTTAGTTATGCAACGAAAATTGAGAAATTAACATGTAGACAAGTAATAGAAACTGGCTGCATCTTATCCGTGTTTAAGTAACAACAAATACGTCTACTACAAAAAATATAAAAAAAATTAATTAATTGTTGAAATGTTAAATTTACTAGTAAAATTTTTAGTAAATCAATTTTAAATTTTTTTTCATATTATCTGAGAATTTAATATTCTTAAGCCAAAAGCAAGAAATTAGTTCAACCATTTTGTTTAGAATCTTCTGTCTAAGCAGACTAACAAACGAAATGACAAACAGGAACAATTAATAAATGCTGCTAGATAATTCTTTTCAGAGAAAATAACTGTAACGAGCGTTTCCAAGCAAAAGCTGATGTACAGGACCAGCTTTGTGAAATACCACCAGTTCGGGATTTGGACATGCAGCGCCATCTCTCGGAAAATGTGATCATTAAAATAGATGAGAATGTTTTGGTTTGACAGCACGGAAAAATGAAGATTTTTGAATTGGTAAACAAAATAGCATATTTCTTACTTTGTACCATTTTAATCCAAGTGAAATGGTTTTAAGAGGCATACTTGTTTCCTGAAATTGCTAATAAGTACTTATGAGTGGATCGCGGAGACATTTGAAGAAAATTGAAAATGCTTGAAGTTCTACAATTAATTTTCCATTAAACTCCAGATAACGTCTAACAAAAATTAATTTCAAACAAATTTATATAAAATGAAGTAGCTGTACAATTATGTTTCATTGAACCTTAAAAAAGGAAAAAAAATAGTCGAAAGAGAGAGAGATTAACATTTAATCATTTTTTACCAGCACGAATTAAATAAATAAATTGTTATTATTTTATCACTGATTAATTAATTATGACCTTACGCCAATTCAAATACGAAAACGGAATATTTTCAGCAAAGTACATTGAAAATAGACTAACAGTTTCATCATTGGTCACAGAACCACTTTTGTGGGAACAAAAATCCATTCATTTTCAATCAAAATATTAGGTTGATGCAAAAGTTCTTCCCATTTTTTTGACAAAAATTGAAGAAAAATTTTATTTTCTAACAATTACATTTAAATCAATATAGTATGTGCCGTTCTGTTCGATGGATTCTCTCTCTCCCTCTCTCTCTCCTCTCCCTCTCTCCTCTTCTCTCTCTCTCTCTCCCTCTCTCTCTCCCGTAGCTGTATAATCCCACGCTGGTAGAAGTTCTAAGGTTTCTGCCTAAAGAACTCATCCGGGTGATGAAACTTTCCCAACCACTTACGGCACGTGGAATCGTCAACGGCATCTTCATCATACACAACACATATCTTAGTCTGCGAAGCATTCTTGCCTTTTCGGAAATAAAAAAGCATATGTCGAAAACGCTCTTTATTGTATGCAATTTTTAATGCTTAATAAAATTTTAAAAACAACCAAATGACACAATTTTTTCCCAGATACTCGCTGAAATTCCATCTTTCAAACGACATCTAAACTTTACTCGTGTGAAGTAGATAACACTTCGTTTTTGCGATGCAATGCCATCTATCGCCAAAAACGGGACTAACTTATGCATCAACCCAATACTACCTCACCAATTAATCGCACATTCTTCTCAGAAGTTCGACTCAAGATTCAGCCATTCAATCATTTGATTATTACACTACAACAAAACTCATTGCTATAACTACTTTGGATTAAATGCTGGGAAGACGAATGTCTCATGAATGTAGCCGACAAGCTGCATCGAGAGGCACTTGCGGGTTCCACCTGATAACAGGAAATTTAAACAGGCCCCATCAATTCAAATCAGAATACTAACTCATTGAAGATGAATGGACAGAATATTCTTCTCAAAGCATTTCCAGAGCCCACCAAAGAAGCATTTCATTATTACACTACTGCTAAACTTATTACTTTAACTTCTTTAGAATAGTTTAAATAAGGGCACTAAAAATCTTTGTTTGCAATTGCTTCACCCTTAACCCTCCTGGTGACTGTCTCGACGGGGTATCTCGTCATTAGAAGAAAATTGACCAGTTCTTGATCTCGTCATCATAAAAGAATCGGCAATATCTTAGTGACTAGATATCTCGTCATTAGTAAAACTAATCAGATCTTGATGGACGAGATATCTCGTCATTAGAAAAAAACTGACCAGATCTTGATCTCGTCAGTTTTCTTTCAGATGATATTTTCGCATCATCAAAAAAATCTTCAGTGTCTTGATGACGAGATATCACGTTAATAACAAATATAATCAAATTTTGATGGACGAGATATCTTGTCTAAACCACTTGGAGGATTAACAGTGACTCATACTCTGAGTCCCATCATTTCTAATCAGAGTACTAGCTCATCGAAAATGAAGTGATGAAACATTCATCTGACAGCAATTCAACTCCAGAGCCAACCAGAGATCCATTTGATTTATTACACTTCAACCTCTTAGCGTTATTAGATTTCAGAGTTTTGATTGTTGCTTTTCACCTCACGCATATATAATGACTAAATAATCACATTCTTTCGTTGAAAGAATCCTAGGAAAGATTCTATTGGTCAGGAAAGTCAACTTGTTAGAAGTCGTGCAGATCCCTCAGAGAGTTAACTACTTTTGAATATTTTTCATGTGGTCACTAAAAAACATTTGATTGCATTTGCTTCACAAGTGGCATATACTTTTAAACGAGTTCTATCATTTCTATTTGGAATACTAGCTGAGATAGGCGAAAGGATATTCTTCAGTGCAATTTAATCCCAGATTAACCCACATAAACGTATATCCCAGCACATCGGCAAGCACACCTGACATTCCCTGGGAGAGAAGCACCTTTTTTATTATACTTCCAGGCAACGCACCCAAAAATTGCACCGACCCTTTTATTTTCGGTGTCAACTGACAGGTGACATGTATCAACCTGAAGCATCGCCCAGAGCGCGCGACTGAACAGGGGAATATTTCAATCTGTGACACATTGAGCTATAAGTTTCTCCGGCGGCTGGCTTGACGCGTGTCACACTCTGAGGCCCTGATCAATGCCTTCGTCCCTCCCGCCTCGATACTTTTGAAAAGTTTCCGAATATTGTTAAGTTCTCCGGTACAAACTGCGTCGGCCGGGAAAGGATTAGGTTGCCACAGATCTTCCTTCGCTTCTTTATTGAAGAGGAATGTCGCCTTTTTAGCGGACGCGGAACTCAGACAAAGAGGGTTAAGTCGGTGGAGGATAGATGTTTCAGCAGTATGGATTAACCCTCCTGGTGGTTGTCTCGACGAGGTGTCTCTTCATTAGTAAAACTGATTCTTAATGGATGAGATATCTCGTCAAGACCACTTGAACGGTTAATCCTCTGTGGGGATCACATGTGAATATCCGTTCTTCAACCTAGTCTTCATTGCATGACTACAAACCAGGTTTGATCTTCTTGACCAATAGAATCTCTCCTATGATTCTTTCAACTAAATGATGTGGTTGTTTGTCAAGTCACTATGTGTGTTTCGGGAGAAAAAATACGACACTACTCGTGTTGATCCGAGGGGTAACATAAAATATTTTCATTGATACAGAATGTCGCTTTTCTAGCCGACACGAAACTCAGACAAAGAGGGCTAAATCGGCGGGTGTTAGATGTTTCAGCAGAACAGATTAACCCTACTGGCGGTTATTTTAACGAAGCATCTGGTCATTAGTAAAAGTGGCCAGATCTTGATGGACTTAATTACAATTCATTATAAAAATTATTATTATTCATCTTTTGATGATGACCAGATCTTGATCTTGTCGTCACGAAAAAATGGCAATATCAACATTCGGAAGTCAATTGGCATTATTTTATGGCAAGACCTTCTTGAACAATAGAATTTTTTTATGATTCTTCCAACCAAGTGACTTCCGTTTCACTGAAGCTGGTCGTTCTTTAACTTACATCAAGATGTCCACAAAAGAACTTTTCAACTCTTAAGGCATGAGTCATGTGGGATATGCAAGTCAACAATAAATTGTATTCCATTAAACCATTTTTTCATTACTGGCCATCTGCCCCAATGCAGGGAACTCATGTCAAATTAACTCGTCACTACGCTTGATTGCTATACACACTTTCTATTATAAAGCTTTTATCTCTATATTGCTTTTATTATTTTATCTTGCGCTTGGCACAGCTTGTCAATTTTTGGACTGCACCATTAAACCCCAACATCCAATCTAATCCCACCAACCGATGTAGATATCTTATCATTATGTGTGTTTTTGGAGAAATAGATACTAAACTACTCGGAAATCTCGTGTCGCTCAGAGTGTTAACATAAAATAGTTTTATTAAAGAGATATGTCCCTTTTTAGGGCAGACACGAAATTCAAAGAGGGATGAATCGGTGAAGAGTAGGTTGCTTCAGCAATTTGGCTAAAGCATGGTCCTTTCATCGTTATCATTGATAAATTACGTTTTCTGGTACTGTATCTTTTCATATTCAGAAAATAATTTCAGGAGTTGTTCAGTCTTCTTTCCTCGTAGTATGGCTTACTTGTACGATTAACGAAAATGAAAAGCTTCATATGTCAAGCTAAATGAAAGTGGAGGTAGTATTTTTATGGTGGAACGAGCTTCCTGTACGTCACTAGGCTTGGTTTTCGAAAGCTATTTCAGAAAGTCACCAATAGAAATTCCAAATAATTATTTCGAAATTGTTACATTATAGTTAATTAGTCAACGCCAATTAGATTAAACGCCTACCGTCATCGAAATGGCAATCAACTACGTTAAGTAGGTAATCCAGACATGTATCATGCGAGACATGGGTAACGTGAAATTAAATCATCGTCTTATATCTGGTTTGTTAGAACACACTGAAAATCCCTCTTGTATGGTTAAAGAAATCCTCTCTTATATGATTAACTAAACCCTCTCCTATATGATTAACTAACTCTCCTTTCTTGTATGATTAACTACACATAGATTTACGGTGATTAAACTGATTTCGTGTGTATTTTAGTCGTTTTTAATATATTTTTTTATTGAAGCTGTATGTCGCTTTTAGACTTGTATAGAGCACAGATAGGCAGACAAACTCCAATACTGCTTTATATATATAGATTGTTATTAAGCAAATTACTTTTATCCGCTCCAGATGATCAATCCGTCACATAGATAACATAAATCACTGTAACAAATACTTTCAACATTCCCCACTCGACAATATCTAACCTTAAAGAAGATTGAAAGAGACATTATTATTATTCACGGCGCTATGACGTTTATGAGGCATAAATAATCGCCATCCTAATGTGTCCCAGATTACAGAGAAAACGCATTTGGGCTTCGCGGACGATCGACGAAAATTTCACTGGTTACGAAGTGAATTTCCTCGCTCCGAGGAAAAAATAAACACAGCTTTAAGAAGAACGAACCAAAAAATAGAACCTTTATCCGTATTTCCATCCAGTTTCGATTCGATTTTGTTTATGTTTGCTTCGAAACCCATCAAGTTCACTACTTCTCTGAGAAAATTTTCCTCTGTGGAATAGGTGGTCGGAAAAATGAAAAAGTAAACACAAAAAAAAGAATAAAACGAGAGAGGGAAAAAAATTCCACAACTGCGTAAAAATGGCGCTCGAATAAAACACATTATACGGAAAAACATTTTCATCGTCTGCGAGCGATTTCTTGTTAAAAGGAAAATGGCAACAGCGGCAAAGAGCATTTGCTGATCAGTTCATTTGAGGAAAGAATGTTCGGGTTTTTATGGGTAAACGTGCTTCTTCATCAGTTATGACAGCGCCATTGCGGTGAAACAAAGAATTCATCCATCTCGCCTCGAATTTATCCTAAAATTGTCCATGTCAGCGTAATGGAAGTGATTTTGTTTATGCACGTTTTAGAATATGAAATGGGGCAAACGAAAACACAGTGCACGTTTGAGAATTTTCCTAAAATTTTCGAATGTTTCTTTTTTGTAAGTACATTATTATCGAAAATAAATGTAACATGCTTAATAATGGTGTTCGGTATGGAGAATTCTATGGTGTTCTACTAGTGTCACTGTCATCGTTTGTTAAATCATATTTGATGATTCTCAATACACATTGAAACTACAACGGAAATATACCATCATTAGTTGAGAGATAGTTTCGTATGTGGGTAGCAGAACTGATTCATCATATTTCAGAGCTTGTTTGGGAGTATTAGGAATAACGATCGAATAGCTTGAGGATATTAGGAATAACGTATTCAAAAGATTTATGAATCTGAATAAACCATGCGAATGAAAGATGTGTAAATTGATTCCTAAAACTTCTCTTAGCTTAGTAACACTTTTTCATTCAACATTGACTGAACGGTTATTTTTATCAATCTAGAGAACAAGGGGAAAATGAAGTTAAAACTCAAAATATATTTTAAATCACCAACAGAAAACAGCATACATACAACAGAATGATCCATGAATGATAGGAAATCATCAATTACAATAATCATCTAAATACACTGCTGGCCACCCAAATTGCAACACCAAGAAAGACAAGAGATATCACAACAAAATTTATTTTGTAGATAACATGTTGACCAAGTATCAAATGATTAAATTTATAGACTTCTGTGAAGTGTGGCTCCTGCCAAAATCAGTAGCCAGAGTAGCCGCCATTGTTGGAGATCACCGCTGCCACACGCATCGGCATTGATTCAAAGAGACTTTGGATGTGTTCTTGGGGTACAGCAGACCAAGCAGCTTCCACACGTTGCCAAAGTTGATCTGGTGTGGCAGCTGGGGATGTATTCTGGGTCAATCGTTGAGCAACCATGGACCACATGTTTTCTATCGGCGAAAGATCCGGAGAGCGAGCTGGCCAGGGAAGCAATTCAATCTGGCGATTGACGAAGAACCCTTGGACAATGCGTGCCACGTGTGGTCGCGCATTATCCTGTTGAAATATGGCTGTGGGCAAGCCCTGAAGGTAAGGAAGGACAACTGGCTCCAACACCTCGGAGATGTAGCGCTGGCTGTTTAAAGTACCGGCAATGCGTACTAGAGGAGTGCGAGAGTGATATCCAATACCGCCCCATACCATAATACCCGGTGCAGGACCAGTGTGGCGGTGCATAACGCAGCTGTTCAGCATCCTCTCTCCACGGTGTCTCCAGACTCGAATCCGACCATCGTGGTGTTGCAGACAGAAGCGTGACTCGTCAGTAAAGACAATTTCATTCCATTCTGCCGTCCACATCCTTCTTTCATCGCACCATTGGCGGCGGAAACGTCTGTGGTTCTGCGTCAAGGGTAGACGAAGCAATGGACGTCTTGCGGACAGACCACTCTGCTGTAAACGGCGTCGAATGGTACGCGCAGACACTGGATGATGCGGTACAGACTGAATGTGCTGTGCTATGGTTCGTGATGTGGCTGAGCGATCCGTCACTGCCATACGCACAATATGCCTGTCATCACGTGAAGTGGTGCACTGAGGTGGATGCGATCGAACACGTCGGTCCGTCGTACCCTCCTGCATCCAACGATCACATATCCGCATTACAGTTGTTTGGTTTCGTCCAACACGACTACCGATTTCCCTGAAAGATAATCCACAATCTCGGTAGGCCACTATCCTTCCTCTGCCGAACTCGGATACTTGATCAAAAGATGATCGCTGTTTTCTACGAGGCATAATTGATCGTTTTTTTGAAAAAAACACAAGAAAAACACAATTGCCGTACTTGAAATCGTCGAAATCTCCAAGCCTTAAATAGCGCTTTGAAGTGGCGCCACAGGCGCGCGTGATGTGCGTCTGTGCTGAAATTCTAATCATTTGCATATCTCACCTCCGCTAATGCATGTTGTAAATTTCATATTATTTGCATGCTTCCTTCAGGGTGTTGCATTTACGGTGGCCAGCAGTGTAGATAGAAAGTATGCTATACCAGAATTTTCTGACACTTTAGCTTAATATTTGAATTGAACCAATTCTAAATAGCTGTTAAAATTTTTATATACATATTAACAATAAAAACTCCAAAAGGAAGATTGAAGTGTAATTAATGTACCTAACCCCCTAACAATATGAGATAACTGAAATTGATCTTGAAACAGATATATCTTAAATGCATAAATTGCCTTTGTCATCCAACTAGCATGACTTACAGCTCCTGGTATACGAAACGATATCCCATTCTTCGGAATGCCGCCAAGGAAGATCATCATTAACTCCAACAATTCTCGGTAATCATCTCGCTGTTGTTTCTGCGTAGAAAGGTGGTGTTCCAGAAATCCAAGAATGGAAGAGCGGACATCATCAAGCACTTAATTACTACCAGTTATGTAAACGTCCTTGTCGAGTTTCGTCCAGGTTTCTCTAAATCTTTTGAAAAGCGCCATGCCTGGACCAGAAGTTGCACCCATCAGTGAGTCGAAACAGCTTCTCTAAACTAACTCAAAAATGTGATGACGGCAAGGGAGGTACAATAGGTCACGATTGAAAGTTCTAGATTTGTACAGGCACCATTTACTCGATCTATGTTGCTTGCTGTCGTATCACCGCAAAGTGCCTGAATTTTGTAGTTTATACCCACTTCTCCACTGCTTGTTAAACAGTCATGGTTGCTCTTCTCCTGAAGATGCTGGAATTTCAGGGACTCTCAACAATTGTTCCTTGATGTTGTTGATACCATTTTACAAGTCTAGGAAGAACACGTCATAAAAGTCACTTTATACCAGCAATATGTGCAATAATATTAATGAAAAATCGTAAAATGGCATCAACTTCTTCAGGTAGTTCGTCACACAAGTTAGGAAAAGATTTTTAGGTCCCTCTTGTTGATGGGTGCAACTTCTGGTCCAGGCATGGTCCTTTTCAAAAGATTTAGAGAAACCTGGACGAAACTCGACAAGGACGTTTACATAACTGGTAGTAATTAAGTGCTTGATGATGTCCGCTCTTCCATTCTTGGATTTCTGGAACACCACCTTTCTACGCAGAAACAACAGCGAGATGATTACCGAGAATTGTTGGAGTTAATGATGATCTTCCTTGGCGGCATTCCGAAGAATGGAATATTGTTTCGTATACCAGGAGCTGTACGTCATGCTAGGTGGATGACAAAGGCAATTTATGCATTCAAGATATACCTGTTTCAAGATCAATTTCAGTTATCTCATATTAAGAAGAACTCTTTAAGAAGAATGTTTATTTTTTTACTCGAGTGTACGTTCGAGCCTGGTTACTGTCATCAGAAGCAATTAAAGCACCTTATCATGATTTCCTATTCATGCGTCAACTGATAGATTATCAGGATATTGATCCAGAAGTCAGTAACGCTGCTGCGAAAAAATTTTCCAACCATCTCTGGTACTTAGTTCCCGGAACTGTGGCTCTATCCTTATTTGATGACAATGTTCCAACAGCGGTTAAGAGAAATATGGCTCAAATTATGCTGGAAGCAGACAAAGGTGAAGAAGAGGAAAAGAAAGAAATCAACTGAAGAGGTACTTTCTGCATCAAAAATATTTTTTTCTTTACAAACATCGAGTTTTCGTCTTTTGTAACTCCTAGTACAATAACTTTCTTCTCGAATATTTCTATCAGCACCGATTTGTTCGAAAAAGTCCCTTTCCACATGGAAGGATGATCCTGGTTAAAAAAGTGGAATTGAAAAACTTGAGAAGACAGTTGTGAATACGTTGCAGAAAGAGGTATCAAACCCATTCAGGATTACAATAACATTCTCACCAAAGATGAAACTTAGAAACAATTTGTTTTACAGATCGTTGCCGGAGACCGTAAAAAATACCCTACTGCTACTAAATCCTCTCTTACGAAAAAATAATGTTCAATGTTCGTTCGTTCACATTATATTTTTATTCTATAGAAATTATTGCTGTAAATAAAAATGCGTTTCTCTTATAGAAGTTGTGTGCGTTATTAAAAACCTAATATTTCTTAAACTTTTCATGTTATTTCAGGAATTTTTCGAATTAACTTTTGGGAAATTTGTTTCAGAATGTTTTTAAACAATTGCTGAGGTTGCCTGGAGGTGTCCACATAAATTTCTCTACGAAAAAAGAAAATGGTCGTGATAGGGAAGGGTATACCGCTTTTCAACGGAATTAATCTTTGCGTATACCATGTTCCAAGTTCAAGGCGTTTGAGGGTTGCCTAGCAGTTTTTCGATTGAGCTAAAGTTTTGCACAGCCCGTTTTTTTTGTTGATTGGAACAGGATTAGGGGGTTGGAGCAGCAAAATTTTAACTATCGGAAAATTACTTATAGTTAAGGGTACCCTAATATATATGTTTGTGCCTCTGAGGGCCTACTACAAATGACGCATCAAACAATTATTCTGCGGTGATGTAGAGGTTGTTCATGACATAAAATTGGAGCAGCTGATTCACAGCAACCAACCGCTGTTCTGTTTGTGTACATATCTATTCATATCGAAATGAATCGCGAAGAAATTATACAAATCACATGGTAGAAGGATTCTGCATTTCTAGCGCAATCAGAGGCCGTTATTTGTCATTAATCTAACCTTGATCAACGAGATATCTCGTCTATCAAGATCTGACCAATTTTGCCAATAACGAGACATTTCGTCATTGATGTATTTCCGATTTTCTTATGACTGAGATCAAGATCTGGTCAATTTTTCTAATGACGAGATAACAACCTCGTTGAGACAACCATCAGAAGTGTTGATTGAGTAAACGATATAAAAAAATTTAATAAAAATAAATTATTTGAAATTCCAAAATGGTGCCTCTGCATAAAAAGTATCCTGTACTACATATACTTAACTTGCTCAAATTTGTTGGGAGGAAATAAAAGGGAATTTGTTTCACGATAATGTTCTTGGAAACTACATTTTGTTACTGGTATAGAAATATAGCATTTAAATATTTATGAAATTTAAGTTTGGATTTGCTTATTATCTCCATAAATAATGACTGGTTCCTAACTATGTTTGACTGTATTATCATTTGGAGTTTTGATGTAAGCCTTTTCATTTAAATACTAACAATAACAAAAGAGTAATCAAAAGCTAAGCTTATATAGACGAAAGACGCTAAACATTTCCAGGGACTGTAATTTACTTCATAAAAGCAATTGCGCAAAATGAGCAGATATTTTAAAGTATGCCTACCATACCTCTGCAAAAGATATAATCACAATTTCTTTTAAGCAACGATATCTTTCTATTGTAATGAAATGAACCTGAATCGCTCAGACCATTGACAAATAGTTTAATTAAGAAGTTAAGACATAAAATTTACATACAAGTACAGAGACATATATTTAAAATATTTCGGGGGGGGGGAGGTTACAGGGGTATGTTCATGATCGCAGCCGGCATGATACTGTTTTCCTTCTCGCTTTCTGTTCGGTAACAATTCTGAGGTTTATAGCCCCGCCAGCTGGCGCTGCGCTCGAAGTTCACTCGTTACACTATCGATATTTCTATAGTGGATCTGACGATCAATAGGTAATTACAATCGTCCTTTGTATTAGTTACAGATAGATTTCATTTTTCATTTTCTAGGAAAACTTCAACTCATATTCGGTAACTTTTTGACAAAAGTATAATCAAAGTCGAAAAAGGATTAATATAAATCGGTAAAAATGATTTATTCCAATATGACCGAAAATAAAAAATCGTCTTTTTATGTGACCTCCTAGTCAGTAGTTTTAAGACACTATTTTAAATGAGAAAGTTATAGAATTTGTTTTCTATTTTAGGATGTAATAAAATCCTCAAAAAATATGTCTCAATATCATTTGATATTGGGGAATTCTCTTTAAAATTGTAAAAGAATCATTTACGCCCACTCGTCTATCAAAGCTGTAATTCACTCGAGTTACTATGTTCTCATGATTCACTATCTCTACTATATAATAAATGTGTTCTTTTCTGTCTTTCCTAATTTTGTTCGTCCCTAATTTAACTGATGATATTTTTCCAATCAAGAGAAAATAAATGAAAATTATAAAGAAATAGATACAGTACTGTTTGTGAAAACTGCAACACCATGAAGGAATTATGCAAATTAAACGAAACTTACAGGAAATGCAAAACAGGTTAGGATATGCAAATGATTAGAATTACAAAGCGATCATGCATGTGTGGGCCGCGAGAAACACCCTCTAAACTTAAAAGTGAGCCGCGTATAAAAAAGCACTGTAAAGGTGCGTTAAAATGTGTGTATCGTCGTTTGACTGTTGTAAATTATTGATTAGAAGTCAATATGCCTCGTCAAAAACGCAGAGTGCCATACGAGCAACTAACGGAGTTCAAACGGGGCCGCATGATCGGCCTTCGTGAGGGTGGACTTTCATATCGTGAAATCGCCACTCGTAATGCCACAACAGTGATGCGTGTGTGGAAGAGATGAACCATGGAGAACCGGACAAGTCGAAACCCCAGCAGTGGGCCGCGCAATATGACGCCACCACGGGGCGACACCTCATCCGCATGGCTGTGACTGATTGTACAGCGTCCTCATTCCCTACATTCCCTTAACGCTGAACCACAGACGCCTCCGGCAGCAATGGGCTCACCAACACAGCCAATGGAGTGCCAATTGGCAACAAGACGTCTTCTCAGATGAGTCCCGCTAACATCTGGACTATAACGATAGACGCGCACTCGTCAGACGCTACAGATGTGAACGCCTTCTCCCTTAGTGTCTTATTCAGCGTCATACTGGACGAACGCCTGGCGTTATGGTCTGGGGCGCTATTGGATATCATGGGCGATCCCGCCTACTCCAAATTGTGGGGACCCTGAACAGCGGGTGCTACATCAGAGAAGTTGTGGAGCCCGAGGTCCTACCCTTCCTGCAAAGCATTCCCGGAGCTGTATTTCAGCAAGACAATGCCCGTCCACATGTTGCTCGGAATGTTTAAGCCTCCTTCAGTGCACGGCAGGTTCCGCTTTTCCATGGCCTACACGTTCCCAGGATATGTCGGCCATTAATTATGTCTGGGATTACATCGGACGGCGACTCGCTCGTACCGCTCGTCGGGCAGAGAGTAGGGCTGAACTTTGGCATCAGATAGAGGCCATCTGGAATGCCATTCCTGAGCATGACATTCAGAATCTGTATGATTCGATGCCACGACATGTACAGGCTCTCATCGCTGCGCGTAGTTGCAGCACAAGATATTGATTTTCGGCATTATTTTTGTTTTATTGCTCTGTAAATTTGATCGTTTATTTAAACCATTATAAGTAATACGTGTAATAAATTTCATTTATTTCTGATCACTCTTTCATAGTGTTGCAATTTTCACAAACAGTAGTGTATAATCAAATTAACTGAGAAAATTATTTTCGTTTCCTCAATTTTTTGTACCAAATATATCAAGGAACCCAGTTTCGAAAACTTTGCTTTACAGAATAAAGCCGTAACCTCTGATCGTCACCATAGAGGAGATTTAAAAGTTAAGTGAGCTAAGGCAAACTTTTTATGCCCCAAAGATCATGTGACCAAAAATAGTAGTCACGTGATCTCTTCTCACGACTTCTCTTCG
This sequence comes from Meta bourneti, assembly GCA_933210815.1. Taxonomy (NCBI): domain Eukaryota; kingdom Metazoa; phylum Arthropoda; class Arachnida; order Araneae; family Tetragnathidae; genus Meta; species Meta bourneti. The sequence goes on along the minus strand of OW119930.1, from coordinate 67,202,932 downwards.
ACTAGCATATAGTTTGTGCATTCCTTCTTCCATAGCAAATACATTGAAAGTGAAAGCTAACATGGTTCTATCGTGCTATGCATATGGATATTTTTACAAATTTATTAAAGGTGGAAACATTACTTTCACACGTGAGCGATTAATTTGTATTTTACATTTTTTTGTGTGTTTTTCAGTATTTGCTAGAGTGATCAAAATAGTTCTATCTTTGGAATTCTTAATACAGCCTGCGGACATTTCCCTTTGTATAAGAAAGATTTCATAGATCTGCAATCAATATACATCTAAAATAATGTTTTTATAAAATAACTGATGTTTGAGTGTGTTTGTTATTGTAAATTGTACATCCATAAGAGCTTAAAATATTAAAAATAATGAACCAAACTTTAAAAACTTGTGTTAAATCGTTCTGTCTTGGCGATCATTTTTTGGCGCAAACCTGGAGAATTATATTCTTTTGTGTCTTTTACGATAAATATGTTATGAATTGAAAACATGAGCGAAAGTACATATTTTAATTATTTCCTGCTGAACAAAATTATTTTGTATTTACTCATCTGTAGAATTAAATAAGAATAATAATTCAAATAAAAGATAAATTTTGAAACTTTTAAGAATTATAAATTAAATATAAAATCGATTTGTTAAAAATAGGATTAAATCATTTCATAAACCGTATTATAAATGTAAACCACATTTATGCGCTTTAGGAAACCTTTATGTTTATGTTTTAAAATATACGCATGCAAAATCTTTTATTATAAAATTGCATTTGATAAAAGAGCTTTTCTTTCGAATGGTGAAAAACAAATTGCTGTTCTTATGTGAAAAACAAAAACAGTGCTTGAACCGAAATTGAAATATTATACCTGTTTTGGCGTATTTTTATTCTGGTTAATGAAGCATACAATATAGCAAATTGGGAAAGCAAAAAATTAGAGAACGAAATGAAACTTCTTTTGTACTAATTCCAAACAATCCGCGCAGCTGGAAAAGTTCCTTTTGTAAAAACATCTGCTTAACACCCTGAATATTTTTGCTTGGTGTTTAAATAAACCTCACATTAAAGTTGAATTATTTTCCACTTTTAAACCAGTTTCATCTTTCTTCCTTATATGTTTTGATCTTGAGATAAATCATACTGAATTAGATTGTTTCTTAAAATACTTGTGAGCATTTCAATGTTTATATCATTCTTTGTCTCGAAAAATAAGCTTGGTGGTGATAAAAACACATTCCACATCGAAATGAAATCCTTCATTCTTGTTTTCTACCTGAAAACGAGACACTTTTTTATTTATTCTCTCTGAATAGAGTATTTGAACGAATTAAATATAATTGTGAAAATTTTTGCACGCATAAACATGCTCCTCAATAGATTGAAACATTTATTTTCTACAATTTTTTTAACTGAAAAAAACTATTTTTAAAAGCATTAAATTTGTGATAACTTAAACTCTTAAGGTATTGTCCTTCAAACTATAAATATAATTTTGTATTTATAATTTTTAGAACTATAAGTAAAACAAAATTTATATTTACTTGTAATAAGAACTTGTAAAGATGTGTACCTGTTAAAAATTCATTTATTCAGTTCTTATGTATTTAAAATTATTATTTTGTTCCATTTATTAGTTTTCCCAAAGATGAAAGAAGATGGCTAGTAAATAGCTACATGTTTCTGAGTTTTATTCAGTGGATTTAAAGTGTGATAAATGTGACAATAAATTTTATAAGTTTATTGTTTCTTATTTATCTTTCGTATTTATAAAATATTGATTTCATACACACAATAAATAATAAAAATTTAATATTAAAAATCCTGCACAGTACTTTTGCACATACTTAAAATCATAAAAATTGTCAAGAGTTATTTACATGATCACACAGATAAATTTAAAATCCAGATATAGACACACGAGGGTGTAACTTATTTAGTTTTTGAACCATAAATCTAAAATTGGGTAAAATAGCTAACACCTTTAAGTATATGGTTTAAAAAGTTACCTTCCATCTTGTAGACATTATATGTATAAATTTTTACGTTAATAATACTTTTATGCGCAATTGTCCTAAACTTGCGTTTACAAAAACATAAGCAATTATGTATCCATAATATAAATGAAAGCTTTCAGTGGTGACCCAGACGTGATTTGTGCACGCAACCTTCTTATCTGTTTTCACTATTTTTATTTTATGCACCAGTAAAATATTTATTGGGGCAGTTATATCTTAACTTGTGCATTTATTTTTCAAGTTATTCCTACTCGTATTACCTCATTAAGTTTAAAAAAGGAAGTTTGAATGATTTTCTGCTCTTAAATCTTTAAGATAATTTTCACAACACCTAATACAGTGAAAGAAAAATGCATAATAATATATTTAAGTAAAGAAGGTCAGGTTTGGGACAACTATCTTACACAAAATTTTAACCAGTGACTATATACTTGTGAGCATCACCTAACCCTTTTGACACTTTCTCTTAATATACAATTGCAAAAGGTAACAAACAGTCCAGCGATAAATCAAACCAGCACTACAGGACCGATCTCGACTGCGGGTCTGGTAAACCTGTGCGGAGGACTGTATCTGGACTGCAGGCTGGTTAAGCCAATTTGGAGGACCGGGCCTGATAAAAAAATATTTGGAGGATTGTATCTGTATTGCGCGGGATAGGCAAAACTGTCCTGAGGGCCGTATCTGGACAGCGGGCACGTTAAGCATGTCCAGTATCTGGTCTGCTCTCCTAATAAACATATTTGGTGGACTGTGGGCCGGGGAAACATATGCGAAGGCCTTATTCGGCTTGAGGACCGGTTAAACCTGTATTGAGGGCCGTATCTGAACTCCGGACCTGCAATCAATCTCTTCACTACAACGTATTTATCTTACACGTACGGATTTTGTTATATACGTGATAACTAAACCTGATCCCAATGAGAACTTAAGCTTATTATATAACAGCTCAAATTGCTAAAAAACATTAAAAAGTTACACAAATTCAAGAAATATTCAGTAGCATGCACATTCGCGTCACCTAACAATGTTAAAACGTAACTCAAGTTCAAGAACTATGCAGTATTATACACATTCGCATCGCTAACTTTTTATAAGTAAATCTTATGTCGCCAAGAGAAGCGATAAAAATCAAATCAATCAACCAAGCTGAATTTTCGCGTTGCAGTCACGTGACTACTAGCCACATGTTGGTGACACTTTTTGAAGCTCTTCACAAAGCGATACTCAGTCTACTTATATTTCACGTCTATGTCGTCACGAATTTCCAAGTTCTTGTGTGGCTTTTCTCTTTGGCAACAGAACAGGAAAGCGTGATAAACGTTAATTGCTTTTATTTAAACATTATTTGTAGCTAATTAACTAATTTCGATAACGTTTTCGTGCTGACATTTTTGTGGAATGCCTATTGGTTCATTGTTTTTATCTCCTTTTTGTTGCTCCATAGCCCCCTAAAAAAGGATATAAATAAATATAAATATATAGAACTTAATTCTGAAGCTAAGTAAATTAATGCATTAATAAAAATCGATTTCAAAACATATTTCAAATGTCAATGTTTAAATGAATAATTATCGTCCGATAAAACTTAAGTCAGAATTTTGCATTTGAATAAATATCGTTTGGTCGAATATATTCCTGATATTTCATTCATGACATGTAGTATTGCTTTTACCCCTCAGCACGCATAATGACAAAATAAACACATCCATTGGTTGAAAGAATCCTAGGAAAGATTCTATTGGTCAAGAAGATCAAAGTGATTAAACGTCTAGTAAGAAAGACTGCGGGTTACAGAACGGATATGAGATACTTTCTGCCAAGCTAAATGCTGGTAGCGGTAGTGTTCGGAACGTGTTTCCTGTACGTATTCCGAACGTGAAGTTACTTGACTTGATTATTGAATCCGGCTTTAGCACTTTGCAAATAAAAATTAAAAAGAGTGAATTCAGAAGTGATATATGAATGTTAATTGGTCAGCGCCAGTTAGAAATGAACGCCTAACGTCACCAAATGGCGTTAAACTGCATTCTAAGGTAACCCTGTTTTTTATCATGTGAAGGCATTTGGGTAGCCGAAGTAAAATCTGCGTATTGCGTCTGGTTTGTTTACGCTGAAAATCCCGCTATGCATGTAAACCCCTCAGAGGATTAGGTACATTAATTACACTTCAATCTTCCTATTGAAGTTTTTATTGTTAATATGTATATAAAAATTTTAACAGCTATTTAGAATTGGTTCAATTCAAATATTAAGCTAAAGTGTCAGAAAATTCTGGTAGCATACTTTCTATCTAGTTTATTGTGCTTCATAGTTAATGGTTATATTTGTCTTCCGTCCACATTTAAGTATGATATGCACGCAATATGAACAAGTGTCACGTGTCTTTAAATGCTAAATAGGTCTGCCTCACATTTCGTTTTTCTTAGAGTTGTATTTTTTTCGCACCAAGCTAGGGTCTAAAGTGATTACATTTCACAATTGATAGTTTTTTTTCTCTATTTAAACAAATGCAATTATTTGCAAGCTGAGAGATTTTGAGTCATGTTGTGAGTTGTTATCGGAAGGAGTATTTCTGTGATACAAATATCCAATAATTCAGATGCACCATGAGCATAATCAATGCAATTATCCAGTTACCCATTATTCTCAACTTAAAACATCATAATCTTAAATACCGTCATATGAAAGGCTTTTTTCGTGAACTGTGCGTGGCTGTAGCATTTTTGCTTCGGAACATGCTTCCTGCATGCATTCCGGACGTGACATCACTTGGCTTGTTTTTCGAATACGATTTCAGTACGTTTATAAAAAAATTATAAAGAATAATTTCAAATTGGTATATGATAGTTGATTGGTCAACACCAATTAGATTAACATCATTAGCAAAACTGTCCAGATCTTGATGGATAAGATATCTCGTCCTTAGAAAAAAACAGACCTGATTTTGATCTCATCATAAAAAAAACGGCAATATCTTAATGATTTTGAATTCAATCGGCATGAGATATCCCGTCTTTAGCGAAATTGGTGATAGCTTGATGGGCGAGATATTTCGTCGAAACCACTTGGTGGGTTAATAAACCATTACGAAATTGCTCAATTGTGTTGCAATCTAACCGAGAATAATTTTCATAATGAATGCAAACATGAAGCAACTCGTGGTTTACTCAATATCATTACCACTTAATGCAAATTACATTCTTTATCTCCCACTAAACTGAAAATAACCGCACCTTCACCACAGAAATTTGCAATCAAACCACACACAAGATAAGAGATAACAAATAGAAATCAACCGCTTATCAATCCCCTGCTCTGTATGCACAATCTTCTGTCAAAAAGCTGCAAAAATCGATTCAAATCTCCTCCAACCCCCACAAAGGGATGTGTGCAGTCGACTATCACTAATGAGGGCATCTCTAAAATTAAGGGTACAAAACAACAAATACCCTCTTCTTATTCTGTTATTTATCCAACACTATGACCTGCAATGCAAATAATTACTCTCCCACTGAACCTATAATGCTCCATAATCAACGAAGCTACGAAATTGCTCGTCACTACTAAACAAAGGGTGTTTCTATCACACAAAAGTCATTGTTGTTCACCCAACATTATATATCACCAGTCAACGCAAATAAAATACTTCTTCCACTAAACGCAAATTAACTGCACCAAATTAGCGTTCGAGCCACACACCAGGAAAGGGGCAATGCAGGAAAATCAAACGACAGTCAAACTCACAGTCGTGTTCTGTATGCACCCTGGTCTTTCGAATCGCTTCAGCAATTGATTCAATTTCCTCCACGACTACCACTAATGGGGACATTTCTGAAATTAAGGGGACAAAAGTGGACAAAATATCCTCTTATTCTGCTGCTTATCCAACACTATCACCAGATAATGCAAATCATTACTCTCCTTCTGAACCTATTATGCTTCATAATCAACATAACTATGAAATTGCTCAATTGTCACTACTTAACAGAGGGTATACCTTGCACACAAATATTCATTGTTGTTTACTCACCACTATCACAAGCCAATGCATATCATTACTCTCCTACTGAACCTATAATGCTCCATAAGTAGTGCAATTATGAACTTTCACAATTGTCACTCTACTCATTATACACAGTGCGTCAAATAAGTTTTAAGACTGGGTCTGTAAAAAGAAATGGAAACAAGAAATTAATACCTGTTTTGGTTTTTTATTCAAAATAGGACCTTCCGGCTTCAATGCACTTTTTACAGCGATTTATTAATAAATCGAACGCCTGTTGTAAATCACTTTGTGGAATGGCCTGCAAAGCACGCGTCGAAGCTTCTTGTATGGTCGAAATATCCTCAAAATAACACCCTTTTAACTTCATTTTAAGTTTTAGGAATAAGGAGTAGTCACAGGGTGCTAAATCAGGTGAATACGGTGGATGGTTCAACACACAGACGTTATTTTTTGCCAAAAATCGACGAACAATAAGGGAGGTGTGACTGGGTGCATTGTCGTGTAACAAACACCAACTGCTTTCAATCCTATAGTCTGGACGAATGCGACGAATTCTGGCCATCAAACACTTTAAAACAGCTAAGTAGTATTGACCTGTAATTGTTTGTCCAGTTGGAACAAATTCTTTGTGGATAATACCTTTACTATCGAAGAATGTAATGAGCATTGTTTTGATTTTGGATGGAACTTTTCTTGTTTTTTTGGCTTGCGGTGAATTTGGTGACTTCCATTCCGCACTTTGTCGCTTTGTTTCAGGATCATATTGGAAACACCAGGTTTCATCACCTGTAACAATGCACTTCAAGAAGTTTGGATCGTTTTCAGCGGCTGAAATGATGTCTCTGCAATGTGCACTTCTCATTGCTTTTTGTTCAGGGGTTAAAGTGTGTGGAACAAATTCAGCACACACTTTTGTTTTGCCCAAATCTTCAATCAGGATGGTTCGAATTGTTTCTTTGTTGATATTTAAAGAGTCTTCCATCATTCTCAGTGACGCACAGCGATCATTTGTTACGAAATTTCGTACTTTTTCAAGAACTTCAGGTGTTCTAGATGAAAATGGTCTTCCACTATGCTGATGATCTTCTACCGTATCTCTTCCGTCCAAAAAAGTTTTGTGCCACACAAAAACATTTGATCTACTTAAACAACAGTCACTGTAAACTTGTTTCATGAGTTGGTATGTTTCCGAAGCACTTTTACCAAGTTTTGCGTTAAATTTAATTACAGCTCTTTGCTCTATCTTAAAAAATCAACATGAAAAAAATTCCCTTCTGCAATGAACGCTCGCCTTCTCTCAGATACTTAACGAAATGCGCACAACTTGTTGGCAGTGTGTCACCAGACGATGGACGTTATGACGCATGAGCATTTACACTCACAGCGCCATTACAACCAGCGCTCTGGGACGAGTCTTAAAACTTATTTGACACACTGTGTATCTTGCATACAAAAATGTATTGGTATTTACCCGGCACTATCATCAGCCAATGAAAATCATTATTCTCCTACTGAACCTATAATACTCCATAATCAACGCTAATATGAAATTGCTAAATTGTCACTACTCAACAGAGGTTATATCTAGCATACACATATTCATTGTTGTTTATCCAACATTATCACCAGTCAACTCAAATAATTTCTCTCCCTCTGAACCTATAATGCTTCATAATAAATACAACTATGAAATTTTTCAATTGTCACTATTCAACAGAGGATATATCTAGCACACAAAAATTCAATGTTGTTCTCAGATTATCTTCAGTCAATGCAAATGACATCCATATTCCACACTAAACATGAATTAACCACACCAAACCCACACAAATTAGCATTCTCACCACACACCAGGCCTAGAGTAGCCCAGTAAAATCAAACGGCAATCAAACCTACCATCCGTACTCTGCATGCAACCTCTTCTGTCGAATCAGATCAGCAATTGATTCCAATTTCCTTCACCCTCTCAAAGCGGTACATTCAATCGACTACCACTAATGCGGACACCTCTTCAGCCAAAGTAACAAAGGCGGACGAAAACCCCTCAACTTTAATGTTACTTATGCAAACATTATAATTTTCATCTTCCACTAAGAGCAAATTATCCGTACCAAATTAATAACATTCCCACCACACTTCAGACAAGGGGCAATACAAGAAAATCAAACAGTGATCAAACCACCCATCCTGCTCTGTATGCAACCTCTTCTGTAGAATCACTCCAGCAATTGATTCCAATCTCTTCCATTCCTTTCAAGGTGCTACAGGCAGTCGTCGTAGATCAATGCGACTTCAGCTAATGCTTCACCCAAAGGGACAAAGACGGGCGAAAAACCCTTGACTTTCATGTTATTTACCCAGCACTATCACAAGTCAATGCAAATCATTACTCTCCAACCTAACCATCAATAAAGCAATCAAGGCAACTATGAGAGAGAGAGAGAGAGAGAGAGAGATTTGTCACTACTCAATAAAAAATATTTTCCACAACAAACGCAAATATCAACCAATTTATTATTGCTTATTCAGCCTCAGCACATTCCCACTTAATGCAAACATTGCAATTTTCATCTTCCATTAAACGCAAATTAACCACACGAAATTAATATTCCCAACACACTCCAGGCAAGAGGCAATATAAGAAAATCAAACGGCAATCAAACCACCCATCCTGCTGTGTATGCACCCTTTTCTGTCGTATCTACCCAGCCAATTGATTCCAATCTCTTCATTTCCCTCATGGGGTCGACTACCAATAATGCGGACATCAATGCAACTTTCTTGTTGTTTACCCGGCACAATAACCATTCCTCAAATCCTTACTCTCCAACCTAATCTTCAATAAAGCAGTTGAGGCAACTATGAGATTTATCAATTGTCACTGCTCAATAGGAAAAATTTTCAATGACAAACTCAAATAACACCTCAATACATTTCCACTTAATGCAAACATTACAATTTTCATCTTCCACTAAGTGCAAATTAACCGCACCAAATTAACATTCCCACCACATTCCAGGCAAGGGGCAATACAGGAAAATCAAACGGCAATCAAACCACCCATCCTGCTCTGTATGCACCCTCTTCTGTCGAATCGCTCCAGCAATTGATTCCAATCTCCTCCATCCCCACAAAGCTATACGTGCAGTCGACTACCACTAATGCGGACATCTCTAAAGTTAAGGGGGCGAAGGCGGACGAAAACCCCTCTACTTAGCGAAGTGGGCTATAAAATGTTTATGTGGGGAGGTGGACCGGAAAGGACAGGAAGCCGGTGTTGGTGGTATCTTCGTTTCTTTCTGATCTTCAGAGGAGGTGCCGCGGCAGGTTTTCTTCGATTCGAGAAGGGGAGGCCATCCCTCTGGGATGAGGGGGTGGAGTAAATACGGATGATATCTCTTTAGGAAGGGGGTGGTTGGAAAAATTGCTTGGATTCCGAGGAGTGAGATAGTCGCCGAGAGACCGGGAAGTACTGGGTTTAATAGTGGGGATGGGATATATCGCGGAGATGGAAGGTAGACACAGTGATGTAGCGTTCATTTCCTGTATTTCAATACTTTTTTATGTGCGAGATCCATTTTGAGAATTTTCTATGATTGAACGCTGGGGAACAGTCTGAGGTGGATAAGTATATTTGAAACTACATAAGATGAATGGATGAAACCAACATGATGGGGCCAGTGCTAACACTGAACTGTTTTCTTGTTTGCAATGTGATAGTACTGGGAGTGAGGCAAGAACAAATCTTTTCATTTTTTCCTTCTTTGATCTATACCACCTCCATTCCAAAATTTGAAGAGCTCCAGAGATGAACCTAATCTATAGGACTCCTTCAAGTATTTTCAGCTGGTAGCAGCACCTACTTTAACCAGACGTGTTTTATGTTCAGGGTAGGTACTTGCTTCACCTCACCCCAGTCCTTCCTGACATTGCACCAGGGATTATTGCCTCTTCAATTGAATATTATAAACCTACGGCACGCACAAAACACGTCCTCTGTAACAAAAAAGCAGACGGTAAAACTTTATCGGCATCAAGACCAATGCGTTTTTACGCACCAAAAATAGGAAGTTCCTTACAACTGCGTCATGGATTATCACATCACCAGCAAAACGTAAGAATATTATAAACTTACAGCGCACAAAACATTCTACACGTTCTGTAACAAAAGGCAGACATTAAAACTTCTTTTGGTATCAAGATCAATGTGTTTTTATACGTGCAATGCGTAAATGCACTAAAAATAGGTAGTTCTTTACTTCTGGACCATGGGTTATCCCAACTCCAGAACAACTCAAGAGAATCATAAACTTAGGGCTCGCAAAACATTTTAAACTTTCTGTAACAAAATGACAGACCGTAATACTTTCTTCGGCATCGAGGTCAATGCTATTATGTTTCCTTACTTCTGTATCTTGGGTTAGCGTAACTCAGGGGGACAAGACAGAGGAATATCATAAATTTACGTCACATAAAGCATTTCATACTTTCTATTACAAAATGAGACAGTAAGACTATCTTTGGTTTCAAGTCACTAAGATAAATGGTCCCTTACTTCTACGTCATGGGCTATTGCAACACGGGCGAAACTCAGTGATATTATAAACTTAACACAAGATATTCTATACTTTCTGTAACAAAATGGCAGACTGTAAGACTTTAGTATTAAGATCAAAACGTTTTAAGCACTAAAACAGGTAGTTCCTCACTTCTTCAGTATGGGTCATCATAACTCCTGTAAAACGCATTAATATTTTAATATAAACTTACGAAAGCAAACATTACTTTAAGCAAAAAAAAAATGGCAGACCTTAAGATTTCCTTCGGAATCAAAATCGACACGTTTTAAGCACTAAAATAGTTACATCATCATGTTCAAATGATGTTACAAATAGTTCTTCATCATGGGTCATTGTAACTCCTGTAAACCCAAAAATATTATAATCTTTAGACCCACAAAACACTACGCCTTCTATCACAAAATAGCAGACATCAGGATTTTTCGGTACTAGAGTCAACGCGTTTTTACGTACCAAAATAGGTTGTTCTTTCCGCTGGATCACGAGTTATCGCAAAACGACTTACGAATGCCAGGAATAACGTCCCTTTCTTTACTTTTGCAAACAACCCCCTTTCTAAATACAAAGATCTATATGCCTTTGATGCAGAAACCAAGACGGGGAAAAAGTTGACCGCTAAAATCCGAGTAAATGTTTGATGAGGTACGGGGTCTCCCCTTGCCAACTCGCCCACCCACCCAGCCACTTACATTCACAATGAAAGGCGGGGGTGGGTCGGGGAAGAAAATTGAAAAGAAATATAAATGGCTTCCCATCTTCAGGGAGAAATTATGAAATCGATAAATTACTCGCGCCCGAATGGCAACGTCGTGGTGGAAAACTTTTATCGGAGAAGCAGAACTTTTTTTGCCGTTTCTTTCCCCCATCGGTATACTTCTTCCGCCATTTTTTAAGACTTCTTCCTTTTAACTTGGCTTTGGTACAACAAGGTTCCAAAGATTTCCCAAGCACTTAGATTTAGCTCGTAATTTCACGGCGTTTTTTATTTTATTATTGGATTGTTTCCTTGGCTTTAAGTTTTTTTAAAGTACAGAAATAGCAGAAGCTTCGGATATTTTTTCATTATGTTGGGAAGCGAAAAAATTCGACGTTCATAATGATTTTCACGGACAAAATGGTTTCAGCACCGCAAGGACAAGGCACTGAATTGATCGCTGGGATGGAATGTTTGTTGTTTTTGGTGAGTGTCGTCAACTCTGCTCGACTAAGTGATCGAGGACTTCTAATCTGTTGGAGAGTTCCTAAAAGCGTATCTTTGAGAGGGAGTTTTGTTGTTATCTATTGACTGGAGTGATAAAAACCGTCGTTTCAATGAAGATTTGGACTGTCGAGTTGCTTTGTGTGGACTATTTTTGTGGTAGGTTGCACAATAAACTGTGGAAGAATTTTAACTGTCTTTATAATGCATACAGAACGAGTAATAAAAGATAAAAACCTTAGTCAAGCTGGTAGTCCAAATCTGAAAGCTTCCAAAAATGTCAAAAAATGACAAGACGATAGAAATTGTAGATATTTCAAATGTAGGGGCAGGAGGGGGAATTCTGATTACCAAATATTTAGCGCTACTGTTCGTATTTAAGAGTCCTAGAAGATGCTGTCATCTGGGGGGTGACGTGTTGACTATTCCCGCAGTGAAAGAACAGTTCAAGCTTGGACATTTTGTGCTGTATCGGTATTGTGATTTTTGGTGGTTTTGTTATAATTCTGTACGTCTGTCAATGGGAAGGTAAATCACAAAAATTGTTTTGTAAATATCTTGGTTAATCATAGTATATAAAAGCAGATATTATTATTGATATAATAGCCTATTTCATTTGACATCGCTATAACCTGTATCATGACAATGAGCTTAAAAAGAAAAATGGACGCCAGTGGGGAAATTCCGATCAGTTCGTTCAGGACCGTTTGGAGGACAAGTCGTGCCTGTAGTTGAAGAAACGCCTGCCTCAGACATGGGTGAGCTAAGGACTATTTCCCACAACAAAGAAGTGATAGACCAACCATCGATTGACCTCGAGCAGCCCTCTAGTTCTTCAGCATCTCAGACTGTGCAAATAACAGATGTTTCACCAGTTCATTCCAGACTGTTTGTTGCCAACAACTCAAATGCGTCAAAGGGTCCCGAAAGAAGCAACATTCAGAAATATTGATAGCTACTCCCCTTAAAGTAATGTTGGTCCAGAAAGAAAACCGAAACGTCACTCCAAGGATAACAATGTAGTGACTAGAGAAAAAAAGCAGAAGAAATTAGTACAGCCAAAGAAGACTAACAATAAGGTGTGTAAAGCAGGCTCCAAAAGTAAGATGGCAAAGCGAAGACAACTTTCGTTTGAAACATCGGAAAGTGAAGACTAAAGATATTGTGTACGATGATGAATCTGATAATCTTAGTGAATTTGACGAGAGCTCTTGTTTAGTTTGTGGAGAGGTAGGGAAAGGAGATGAGCTTTGGTATAGATGTGTTCGATGTGGAAGATGGGCACATTGCCTGTGCAGTGGATGGGATACACCAGATGAGTGTTTGTGATTTTTATAAAATGGTATTTAGATAAAACTGTTATCTGATCGGAATTTTCCAATGTGTGACCGGTATTACCTTCCTTGGATGGGAAATGCCGATCAATGCCTCTTTTCATTTTTTTGCCTTTCTTTACATTCTTAAGTAATTACTGTTAAATAATGTTCTTTTAAATATATTTTAATTATACATGCAGTTTCACGACAATAAAATAAAATTTAATTGATTTCTTTATGTTTAATTGATAGCAATTCCCTTTCTTTCCCCTACAAAACGTCTACCATCATCAGGGAGAAAAATTCTTAATTTCCTATAAGGTCAATACGTTTCAATAGGTTTTTCAAATAGTATATGATCTTTGGAATGTTTCATTAAGAAACATTTTCTCAGATTTTACATGATGGGATAAATATCACTTCACATCCGCCTCATCTGGGATACATTGAGGAATAAGTTCCTCCTCTCTAAGGACAAAGACTATTTTCTATGACATTCAAATGCTACACACGAAAATCACAATTCGTTATTTTCATAATCAGCAAAACATTTCAAAACCTTTCAAGAAAAGGTTATCCCAATTTAAACCATTCAACAAAGTTTTTACTAACGATAAAACTAACTATTACTTCCACTTTTGAGAAAACTTCCAGTACATTTCTCTTCAGTCAAAGCACATTCCCAAAAATTACACTGAAAGAACAAGCTATTAAAAAATAAAATAAGGCTAAATACATTTTCACCAACTATAAAAGCTTACACCACCAGATCAATTGTAATATTATCAGAGAGCATTCCTTGGTGGTGAATTTTCCAGCATATCACAATTTAACCCAACCAACAACAAACGTTTTACCAAACGAAAGCTAACTACTCCTTCCACTTTTGATTAAAACTTCCAGTACTTCTATTTTTCTACCGTCAAACCACTTTCCCAACACACTGAAAGAACAAGCTGCTTAGAAATAAAAAAAAAGACAACATACATTTTAACCACCTGTAAAAGCTCACACCACCAGATAAATTAAGCGTTATCAGAGAGCTTTCCTCGGTGGCGGTTTTTCCATCAACACTTAGAAGCGCGTCGCTTTATTAGATTTTCAAATGAATTCTTAAGTCGCCCGGGGGATCGACTACGAGGAACAAAGGAAAGCTTTTAGACTGATTTATCCTTATCGCTCCGAGGTTTCCGAAGGAGGAGTTAAATACTAACTATTACGGCAGCAGTGTGAGGTCCCAGTGGCACAACAGTTTTGTTGTCGTGTTGTAACAGTGTTGGAACGCGGGTAACATTGTTGGTATGTAAATAAACAGTTGAAAACCTTATTCAGATTGGTGGAATAAAATGTAAAACTTCTGAACAAACGACTAATGAAGATTTAAAACTCATAAAATATCGCCAAAGGCCATTTCGGTGGAGCAAAGCGTCCACCGTTATCAGGACAGAAGTAAGTCATATTTAAATAAGTAAATTAATTTGATAATTTGTTGGCGAACATACTAGTGAATGCCTAGTACAGTGATTCTCAACCTTTTTTTGTCACGGTACACTTTTAATAATTTAAAAATTTGGCGGCACACTAACAATAAGATAAATTTAAAGGAATTTTACTTGGTTAATTGATTGATGTACCTAAAATATATTTTGTAAAAATAGCATACGATAATAATTTTCAATGAAATATAAAAAACGAAATTCCATTACAAAGTAAACAAAATGTTTATTTAATGATAAATTACAAATTACATTTAATGAGAAATTTGAGCTTGGTGTTTTTTGATAACTTTATTTGCGTATATTTGGGTGTAAAATAATAATAATATTCTTATTTCGTGATCCAGATTTAAAAGTCTGGATCTTTTTTTCGTTTTTATGTTGGTCAAAGCCGAAAATCCGAATTCGCACAAATAAGATGTGGAAAATTGTAATAATACACTTAAGGCTTTTTGAGATTGTGGGATAATCGTATCAGATTAATCCAGAACGAATTAATTGATTCTTCTGAATGTTCGCAGTGGCGGCACACTTCAAGAATCTCGCGGCACAGTGGTTGAGAATCACTGGCCTAGTATTTCAACACCTTTGCATTCGATCTAGAAAGGCTTAGTTGAACAAGTGAGATGGTAACATTATTCTATAACAACCTATTTAAACTCGCGCTTTCTCTTGTGACCTTCTTCTGTCCTGATGATGTTGGACGTCTTGCTCCATTGGCCACTGACGATATTGTGTGCGCGTGCAGGCTATCCGAGAATTTAATTTTTATTTGCGAGCGCGCGACTGCTATTTTCGTATTTGTAAACGTAATTATTATATTTATTAAGGGCACAAACTATAATTTTAGTAAATATATTTTATTATGCAAGCGAAAACTATGGTAGTGTGAACGCATTTTTTTTAATTGTGCACAAGCAAACTGTAACCTTGATATGGAACGTGACATAAAAATTAATTTTGAATTTAGGGGAATTGGAGAAAGTGAAAAAGAGAGTTGATAGTTGTTCTTTTTAATCTTGCATCGTCTTTAGTTTTCTTAATACGAGGGTCATTTCGTAAGTAATGCACAGGTTGGCAACACTGCGGAATGAATGAACGATCGTGAAAATTTCATCAGTTGTAGTTCAAGGCTTGAGGAAGAAGCACGTGTTTTTGTTTCATTGATAGCGTAATTTTTTTTGAGTAATTCGAGTTAGAAATGGAGCCTGCACCAGTCTCGGGTACTATGACTGTTGAGGATCAAAGATCGTACATTAAGATCGAACCTTTACGCGGCAAAAACCCGACAGAAATTTACAGTGCTTTAAGTGAAGTTTGCGGTGAATTAACAGTGGACCGTAGTAGTTTCTCGTTGGGCTAATCATTTTCGTGAAGGTCGGGTAAGCATAAGCGAAGACCCAAGACCAGGACGGCCGAAAACATTAACAGATGAACGAAGTGTGAAACTTGTGGCAGATGTACTGGAAGAGGATCGTCGGGCGACATGTGGGGAAGTTTCTGAAGCCACAGGGATTTCACCAACGTCAGTATTCCGAATTCTGACAGATGATTTGAACAAGAGAAAATTTTCTGCGCGATGGGTCTCTCACTGCTTGAGTGCTGGACAGAAGCAGAAACGCCTGGACATTGCGACCTTGCTGAAATGAAGATTTGACGTTGAAGGTCAAGCCTTCTGGTATCGAATTGACGCTATTGATGAAACGTGGGTTAGACGACCAAAAAAATTTCGACGAGCTCAATCAAAGGTGAATTAAATGATGATCTTTGCTAACGATCACCACGGAATCATCATGACAGACAGAGTTCCATGTGGACAAAGTGTCACAGCAGTGTATTATCGTGAATTCATTCAAAAACTGAACAGAAAAATGCACAAAGCCCGACCTTAGTTGCTCGAGGCCGGGCCACTCATTCTCCATGACAACGCTCGTTCGCACATCGCCAATGTCGTAAATGAAAAGCTGCGCGAATACGATTGGGAAGTGTTACCTCATGCACCCTACAGTCCGGACATGAGTCCACCAGACTTTGACTTATTCCCAAAGTTGAAAAAACCTATGCGTGGACGTTGTTTTCCTTCTCTGGCTTTCTGTCGTTACCCGAGCCATTCGCCAGATGAAGAGAGATGGTGTATTAGATGGAATAGTAAAGCTTCCCAGACGTTGGGACTCGGTCATTGCGAAGCAGGGAGACCATATTGAAGAATTGTAAATAGACAGTATAAAAAAATTGATATGTAAGTAAACAAAAAATTTGTGTGCATTATTTATGAAATAACCCTAATAGATGCTTAATTTTTTAATAAGCGTTCGTCACCATGCAACTAAAAGTTTATTTGCAACTATTTAATGCGATCGTACTGATATTCTAATCATCCGAAGAATGAATAGTGAGTTGTTTTCATCTCCAATGTAAATTAGACTCACCATGCTACGTCCCGATGAATATTTTATGAGTTTTTAATCTTTATTAATGGTCTTTTAGAAGTTTTAAATTTTTCACTACTATTAATATATACACAAAGATTGCTCTTGTATAAATTTTGAATGAGTTATTGTGAAATAAAGGATGCGGAAGTTTGTGACAAAGTGATTCTTTTTAGCCTTTACTTCAAATAAGTTTTTGATAATTCAAATAATTAATAATTAATTCAATTCAAATTAATTCAAATAAGTTTTTGAAGAAGGTAGGCTCCAGGGCTCAAGAAGATTAAGTCACAATGACTCTAGCAGCAATTCCTTTCAATAATATAAACTTCATGGCTATTGTCCAAACTTTGATTTTAGCTTCCTTCAAATTCAAAAGTGATGTGTTGTTGATGTGTTGACAATCAGTTTTCAGCGCTGAATTGTTATTAGAAATTTATGCAAACAAGAAAATTGAGTGAAAAAAGTTCAAATCAGAGTTCGGTCAGTGTAATATCCGATATCTGTCAAATGTAGAGCATATTCTGTAATAATCGAGATGTGTGGATCGGCAGCTGGACTAGATACACTTGCATTTATAGCTAGTGCTAAGGTTAATGTGCATATAATTGGTCTTTTAAAAGGAAATTTTGAATTTTTTGGTGATAAATATGAAATAAAGTACAATTTTTGGTCTATCATGTCAGTAATCCAAACATTAATGATTTTCTGATTTGCATAGAAAGGTCTGGTTGGTATATAACAAAATAACTTAAATTATGATCTCATTTTTGAAGATTTATACCCCATCGTTACATTTATGAAGGAATCAAGCATTTCTTATGTAATAAAATAGTGCAATTCATTAAAAATCTACCTTAAAGCATAATAGAATGAAATTCGAGTTTGATCAAATACCTGGTGCAAGCCATGATATTTATACTTAAAACAATCTAAGGTTTAAAAAAATGCAAAAAATATCTTATAGATATTGATTTTTAAGTTTTTGTTTAACATTTATATATTTTACCGTAGGTGGTCGAATACTTTTGTGTCTCTGATTTGATGAGTAACATTACATTTTAAATAATTTTAGAAACGCTTTTAATAATTATTTAATTATTTGGATAGGAGGCTGAAATAGAAATACAGACCTTTCACGTGGTTAAATTTCAAATCGTAATTGTAACTATACCCATATAAAATTTATGAAAATAGTAATTTCAGGTGGACGAATACTTTTATGACCCCTCTATATTTTTATTTAAAAACATGTTATTTATATGCTTCCCGTAACATTATAAAAAATCGCTTGACATAAAAAAGTTAATTCAAACATAAATTACAAAAAATTGAAAAATCATATACGAGGAAAGATAAAATTATAGCAAAAACTTACTCAATATGCACTTTGTTTCAATAGTTTAAAAATATTTACTACCTAACTTGTCAACAACTCTACAGACTTTATTTTTTAAACCCTATATATTTTTTTCAAAAAAATAATAAGAGTTCCAAACAATACTCGTGCAAAGGTCACATCCCTGTGCTTCCTTAATAATCGTTAAGCTTTATATCGAGTGCTTTATGTATTTATTCTTTGCGCAAAAGAATAAAAATATATAGCAGACGACATTTTATGCGAAGAACGTGATGCGAAAAAATCCGATTCCAACGACATCTGGTTGAAGTTGAAGTCTCTAACTCGAACGTATATATGCAACGCGCGTATCTAAAGTTGGTCTCAGAGCGGACATAAACTTCGACATCCAAAGCTGAATACTCAAGATATTTAGATTTTGGACAATATTTTTTGGTAAATGGAAGATCCGGGATAGATATTTTTCTTGCGATGTGTCCTTTGTTTTGGTTTTATACTGCGAGACTTGGGTTGAAATTTATTCGATTGTTTTAAAGCTGATTGGAATCCAAAATAAAATTATGCCATGTAGTCATTTAATCTGTGATGTTCTGACACTAAATATAGTTAATACAAAGGCTGTTCGGACATTTTTGAACGATTTTAATGAATTGAAGATCAATTTTTTGTTTAAATTTGTGTGTTTCAAATGTTCTATTTGATAGCCCTTATTGTTAACTATCTTCTTACACCTTAATTTCCCTGATAATAATGACTTTTGTAGTATCGACAGAGGTATTTTTTTCCAATTCTTGTTCCACAGTTTTCCAAAGTCCTTGAATGGTTTTCGGTCACCGTTTCGATAATGCTCTTTTTAAAAGTCCAAAAATCATAAAAGTCCATGGGTGAGACATCTGGAGATTTAGCAGGAATGTCAGTAAATTGATACCATTTTCTTGTTCCATTTTTTTCCAAGAATTTGATAGTTGATTTAGATGTGTGGCTTCTTGCTTTATCCTGATGCAGCTCTACTGGTTGTTGTCATTGTGGGGTAAAGATATGGTATTTCCTTTTTTTAAATATTGGGGATAAAATATGGTCTTGATAGTATGTGGGAGTTGATTTTTACATTTTTGTCCACTCTCTTTACTTTTAATTTTCCATTATATGCAAAACCGGCAACAATCATAAATCCCTTAGAGAAAGCTTCTTTGGATTCTTTGAACCACGTTTTAAGATTTTTTTTTCTAATTTTTCATGATAATAAATTGTTCGCTTTTTGTTGCAATCATTTAAATACACCCACGTCTTTTCCATTGTCACAACATTTTCCATCCTTCTTCCGCTAAATGCTTCTCCTACAGAATTCTGCAGAGTTTTGCGTTCTGCAATATGTCGTGCAAATAGACGATGAACATTGTATTTTTTTTTACCTTTTTAAGATTCAAATCATTGTTAGTTATTTTATTTAGAGTTGAAACTGTACATTTTAATGACTTTGCAATAGTCCTTTGACTTGGCGGATTCTCTTTTAAAATTAAAGATCTTACCTTACAAATATTCTCAGAAATTCTTTTCTTTTTTGGATCTGCATTTGGAAGTATTTTTCCACTTTTACGTTCTTTTCCTTTCTCATTAATAATATTACTTTTCGTACCTTTAGATATAAAAACCATGACTTTACAGCATTTTTCAATAATTGAATAAGCATAATTCTCTTCGGAAAGAGCGGACACAGCCTTCCATCCATTACTTATTTAAAAGCGCCATTTTGAAAGTAAACAAAACTCTGAGTTAGCAGATGATAAGTTATACTTTAACTATTTAATTGGCTGCGAGAATAAAATTATTTCGTAGCATTCAATTTTTTTTACAGCTCATCAAAATAGTTTTAAAAATGTCAGGACATCCTCTGTATTTCGTCTTAACAATATATTCACGGAAAATTAACAGTGTTAAAATGTGTTAATAGAATACTGAAATTTTAATATAAAATTTCTGAAAGTCTCGTTTAAATATAATAACTTCTACAATAAATATAATAACTGTATTTTTTGTGGTGTAATCTAACATGGGTGGGGAACTATTTCAGTATTAATTTGTGCAAAAGTTTCACTGCAATCTAACCGTATTGGCCAAAAAACAACCTTTACAGACGGTTTTAGTGCTTTTGAAGACTTCAATTCTAACCTGCGGGAACAGATAAACCTTTGCTTTGGTTTTCAAATCCGTTTAACGCTCCTGGTGGTTTCGACGAGATATCTCGTCCATAAAGATCTGACCAAACTTGGTAATGACAAGACATCTCGTTATCAAGATATTGTCGATTGTATTGATCATGACAAGATCAAGATCTGGTCAGTTCTTCAAAGTACGAGAAATAATGTCCATCAAGATCTGGTCACTTTTACCTCAATAACAGATACCGCGTCGATACAACTAAGGGTTAAAAAATAATATAAATCTGTATTAGAGAATGAACGTAAAATAAGAGTAGGTAGTTCAGAATTAACGTCACACTGGATTAACATCCACACCACGCCAGCGGCAGGACATTTGAGACCACGACAGATTTAACGTGCACCAGCCCCCGCGTACACGACGGTCTTTGATTAGACCTAGTTTCTAACTCACAACCCTCCGGTTACTAATCCGCAACTCTTTTAACCGGTTACTGCGGCCCTTTTGAAATAAGGATGTTAAAAGTTGCTTTAGATTAACACTTTTCATTATATATTTGAATTGCCAATAATGAAAAATATATAAATAAAATATATCAAGTTGGGTCTGAATAATGTAATAATAATATTAATGTAAAATATATTAATGAAACTGTCGAATTGGATCTTGAATTGTAAAGATGGAAAATGCATAAATGAAGCAGTTGGATCAAACGAAATTAATCATCCACGCTGAATAATATTTTCAGAGTATTCCATAATATAATATGAGCTACTCGTTTCTTACATCTATATGAATTGTTATTTTTTGACTTCGTAGAGAATAAAAGTATAGTTTAGTTAAAGCTTATGAAAAGAATGTTTTACGTATTTCGCCGAGATGATTATTTCAGACAGTGGTTAATAGTTACACACAGCAATATAGTTAGAAGAAAAAAGTTTCGGTAATTGTAACCAGACACAGAAAAACATTTTTCCAGAGATGGATTTGAGCTGCTATTTCGCATTAAAGCACAACAAAATGAAACGTTAATGCTATTTTGGTATAGACGTCTTCACATTTATTCATTTAAAAACCGGAATTGCATTTTGGTTATTTAAAACATCTCAAATATTCACGACTTTTAATATTTATGGTATTCTAAACATTAATTCCAAAGTGTTTTTTTTTTAATTTTTTATGGCCAGGGACAAAGAAGAAATATATAGCTACTGTCCCGTGCAATGTAGTATGTTAAAAAGAAAATGAACTGCATATTTAAAATATTTATTTACTACATTCTATTTACATTACCAGAGGCCGTGGAACGCTAAATTTGTTCTAAGCCACAAAGTCAGTCAAAGAATCCTTGACGCGAACAGTTCTGAATAACGACACAAATTCTGAAGATATCGTTTTAAATATCGCCACAGCTAGCGTCTAAGGAATAAGAACAAAAATAAAAACTACAAACCATTCTTAGTTCTGCACAAACCAAGATATCAATACGCGCGCAAACGATAATTATCCTGCACGTGCGAACAAACTACACCAAAAAAATAAACTACTTCACTTCAAAACTATAATACGACACATACAAGTACAAAAAAGGAAATATAATATCGTCTTAAAAGTTCTCTCCCTCTCTCTTTACATAGGGTCAGGCTGATTACAAAGCGGGCAGAAAGGCTCGGTGATAAAGACAATTCTATGCAGGTAGGTGGCAAGACGCGATGTTATAAGGTTGAAGGTTACCACAGCATCACGCCTAGGTTTGTCAGGTACCTCTTCAATACAATAACTAGTTCAGGTGTTCTGTAGATATTATACCTTGTTCTCGTTGGTATTTAAAAGTCACAATTTCAGAGCATAATGTGCTCATGATTCAAATTAATCTAAGAAATTTATCTGTTATTTGTGGGGTAAGATATTTGATCAAGCTGCGCCAAACAAATATTTTCAGTCAAATAAATGGACATATACAATCAAGGAAGCTTACTAATGCAGAAGAGTGGAATGTACCTAAGTTAGTTATTGGTAGGTAGTTAATTAACGTCGCACTGGAGCAACACAACGAGCTATTGGCGACGGTCAGGGATCAATGCCGAAAGGAAAGATCCACTGTAGTTATAGGAATCAAACCTGATCGATTCGGACAACTTCGAATGCGGCTTTTATAAACATCGTATCCGGAATGAATGCACTATCTTTCAAGCAGAATTGCTTTGTATTAATCTCGCAGTTAAGTGGTTTAAAGAAAATGGAAATTTCTGTTCAAAGTACCTTATTTGTAGCGATTCTCTTTCCTCTTTACATTTACTGAAGAATGTTGCAAGCACAGAAAAATTGGTTGTTGAAACGCTTTTAACAATTAGTTCTCTTAAAAATAGAGGAACTGAGATTTTTTTTTGCCTATGTGCGTGGACACTGTGGAATCTATGGGAATGAAAGAGCTGATTTTTTTAGCCAAAGACGCTTTGAATTTAGCAATTGATGTAAATTGTAACATTCCTAAGTGTTACTTGAAAGGCTCATATTATGAAAAGCTTGTTGCTAAATGGAACGAAGAATATGTCTCGTCTGAGAAAGCTGGCCACACCAAAAAAATTTTTCCTACTATTAAGCATAGATTGAACTCAGAATTATTTTTCTTCACAAACTTCCAAATTACACAATTTTTATCTGGTCATGGAAATTTTGCTAAATATCTATATAGGTTTCATCTTCGGACTAGTGATTTATGCGAGTGTTTTAAAAAGCAGCCACAAGATGTTGAGCATTTGCTTTTTAGTTGTTCTGCATTTAAAACTTCAAGAATGTGTCTAAAAAATGATTTGAGAAAATTAGGTGAAACATGGCCAGTGAAACTCAATGTTTTTGTTAAGTCTAATCTGCTTTTCTACTCATTTGTCAAGTTCATAAAATCTTGTAATTTCAGTTAAATTGTTTTCCACTGTGTCTTTGTTAAATCAACTTACTTCTGTAAGCCCCGTGTTGTACTTCTGTGGTGCACGGGGAGTTTGCTCTTGTTCATTAATAATAAAAAATAAAAATAAAAACTGATCGATTCGATTACCTGGGCCTGCAACTCGTAGGCTGCTAGCTCAGAAATCAAGTCTATCGAGTCACTCAAACAAAGATGGAATGATTGAAGCTCAGTTTACCGTTAGTCGCACTGGTCCTGGCAGTTGCACGGGGACCTTTTATCAACGTTTTTCAGTTGAGTAATGAAAAGAATAACAAAAAATGTATTATTTAAAATCTAGTTTTTATAGTTATTTTTTCCAGTACTTTCTAAAACAAACTACATATTTTTTAATCCTCCTTTATATTCGCTTCGAAAACTGCCCTGTAGTGGCCAGCTTCTGATGCAAAAACCAGTTCCAAGCCGTCCCCAGATTTAGTCAAGAGGCAATTTGCTTTTCCTAATTGACTCTTCATTCTCCTTTGAGTAATAAGGCAGTTTTGAGATATCTCCTTATTAGCAAATCCAGATATCTCGAGTTCACGATTTGGGCGAGATATCTCGTGGAAACTACTTGTGGGGTTAAATAATTAATATGTGGGTAACTAGGAGAGGAAACGTCACGCTTCTCACAGATGAACGGCAATATCATTTGTTTAAAAGACCCTCGACTAATGGAGGGTTAATAAGATTATTCAAAAATAGAGAGACACAACTTTATGAATGTGAAATATCGTGAAGAAAGCGGCTCGCATGTTAATTTGAAGGTATAAGGTGTTGAGTGTGGATTGCTGACAATAACCCATTTTAGGCGTCATTATTGATTAAACATCAATGGACATTACAAGATTTAATCGGGAGTTAATTCTGGCTCTGATTTCCTCAAGATTTCCAAAGTTTCGTTTTATTTTTATTTTTTAGCCCGCAGTTTACGTCAAATCTGGCTTGTTCTGGAAGTTTGGAGAGTGGGACACCAGCTCAGATGTTCACCTCGTCATGTGGCCGTGGTTCAAGATTATGAGGTATTGTCTTCGGACTTTTTGCTTCGGGATTGATCCCGGACATGCCAATAGCCCGTTGTGTAGCTCCAGTACGACGCAATTCAACTACTCACCTTTTTATTTAGTCCGCAATACACACTTTTTCGATCTTAATTCAAAATGCTTTCTCACATGTGCTTTCAAAGATGCTCAACATTTTCTTGGTAGTTTTTATCATTACCTTTTTTAAAGACTTTTATATAAGGTAGGTATTTCAATTAATGTCACACTGGAGAAACACAACGGTCTATTGGTGACGGTACGGGGTCAATCCCGAAGGAAAAGACCCGAGGCAGTTTGTAATTTTGTAATAAGTTCTAACCAAGTAATTTTGAACCACGGTCAGATGACGAGGTCACACCTGAGCTGTCACCCCACTCTCCAAACTTCCACTCCACGCCAACATGAGGACATTTGAGACCACGATAGATTTAACGTGCACCAGCCTTCTTTGTACACGATGGTCTTTGGTTGGTATCGAACTCGCAACCCTCCGTTTGCTAATCCGCTGCTCTTCCATCCGGGCTACCGCGGTCCGACTTTTATATAAATCGATTAAGGAAGATTCTTCAAATTCTGACATGTATGTCATTGAGCTTTGAATAGCCAATTTGGTAGAGCCGCGGATTTAGTAACCGGAGGGTTGCGAGTTCGATACTCAATCCAATCAAAGACTGTCGAGTACGTGGGGTCTGGTCCATGTTAAATCTGTCGTACCATCAAATGTCCTCAGGTTTCTGTGGTGTGGAATGTTGGAGAGCGGGATACCAGCCCAGGTGTTGACCTCGTCATCTGACCGTGGTTCGAGATTACTAGTTGTTGTCCACGAATCTTTCCAATCGGGAGTGATCCCGGACCGCCGTCAATAGTCCGTTGCGTTACTCCAGTGCGACTGGAATTCAACTGCCTACGTTTTTACTAAGCCCACAACACACACTTATTTTCGATCCTAATTCAAAATGTTTACTCATATACGCTTTTAAAGATGCTCAACATTTCATCTTTGAAAGCGTATGTGAGTAAAAGTGTAATGATAACGTGTAATTCATGTGATCTCAAAGGGTAATGATAACGACTGCCCAGATGGGTAGTCGTTATCATTACCCTTTTCTGGGCTAATGTATAAATCGATTATGGGAGATTCTTTACATTTTTCCATGAATATCGCTCGGATCTTTCCCTCTGGGATTGATCCCGGACCGTCACCAATAGCCCGTTGTGTTGCTCCAGTGTGACGTTAATTTTAAATACCAATACCAATACCATGAATATCGCTGAGCATTGAATATCGATTATCTACTGCTGGAGGTAGGCTATGGTAGCCAAGTTGGTAGAATCGCGGATTAGCAACCGATTGAGTATGATAGTCAATGCAACCAAAGATCCTCGTGTACGAGAAGGCTGGTGCATGTTAAATCTGTCGTGACCTCAAGTGTCCTCATGTTGGAATGCTGTGGAAGTTTGGAAAGTGGGGTGCCAATTCAGGTGTTGACCTCGTCATCTGGCCATGGTTCAAATTTACGAGTTGTTGTTGGATCTTTCCCTTTTGGGACCGTCGTCAATAGCCCGTTGTGTTGCTCCAGTACGACGTAAACCCAACCACCTACCTAAACAAAATATTCAAATTACCGCCACCAGAAAACGTCTCTCCCCCCATCTTTCGGCAGCTCCCTAAAGTTTAAAAGACAACTCTCCAAACGCAAGAAAAAACAAACACCCAACGAAACTTCATTAAACCTCGAGAACCATTTATTAATCACCAAAAGCCCCCAGGCACTCCCAACTAAACTTCCCCGTCTCAATTTCAGCCAGGAATTCAAATGAGCCTATCAGGGACGAGATCCAATCCTGCTCCCAAACACCGGGAGTACACCTTAGCACACAAGTTGCTCGAGTTAGTTTCATTTATTGACACTACCTAAGACTATGCCACCGTTACACTTTTAATACGATTAAGGGTAAGTTACCTTCGCATCTAACTTTATCCAATTACATCGGCCAGCGAAGGCATCTCATTGGCCGGGAAGGTAATGGGTTTTCTAATTGTACTTGCGTTAGGGTTAAGCCTCCTAATGTACAGTCTCCTCGATAATCTGATACACCTTATATTATTAACGGGAGAGGTAACCGGGTTTCAGATGTTAGTTAAATGGATTAGTTTGAGCGGCGATTATAGCGTGAGGCGTTTGGGTTTCTGGGAACGGAGATTATTTTATAAGCGGGAATCTGGTCGCTCAGAAATAAAAGTGGAGTAATGGGTTGGTTTTTTATCGGTTTGATTAGTAGGTTTCTGGTTGGGTTGCATGGAGGTAATTGGTTTTCTAGATATATTCTGAAAAAAATCTGTTTGGTTATTCCATTACCGTTCTAAAAATGGGACAGAATATCTGTTGATGCAGATAAGGAATTCGTGAATTTGGTATATTTTGAACTCGCTGGGTATGGAAAGATAGGTATAATTAACGTCGCAATTGAGCACCACACAACGGGCTATTGGAAACGGTCCTGGATCAATCCCCAAGAGAAAGATCTGAGGATAATACCACGTAATTTTGAACCATGATCAGATGACAAGAACTGAGCTGGCACCTCACTCTCCAAACTTCCTAAATTCGTTGGTAGAGAAATTATATTATGAAATTTAACCTTCCTAGTGGTTGTCTTGACGAGATATTTCGTCATGAGCAAAACCATTAACAGATCTTGATGGACGAGATATCTCGTCATTAAAAGAAAACTGACCAGATCTTGATCTCGTCATCATAAAATATCGGCAATATCTCAATGACGATATATCTTGTCATCAGAAACTTCGGGTTTAATTCCGGACCGTCGCCAAAAGCCCTTTGTATTTCTCCAGTGCGATGTTAATTAAAATACCTTCCTCGTCATTAGAAAAATTGATCAGATCTTGAAAGGCGATATATCTAGTCTAAACCACTTGGAGGGTTAAAATAATTAATGTAATAGAACTAAAACTTCACTAAAAATTGATATTAGTTGGATTTTCAGTGTAAACAAACAAGAAGATTTGCGAAAATTTTACTTCACTTGTCCAAATGGTACCTTAAAATGTAGTTTATCGCCCTTTTGGCAACGTTTGGCGTTTAATCTAATAGGCGTTGACCAATCAATTATCGTATATCAATCCGGAATTTATTCTTTTAAATTCTTGTTGCCGAAATCGTATTCGAAAAACAAACCAACTTGAAGTCAAGTTCAGAATACTTACATCAAAACACGGATTGCTGCAGAAACACTACCGCCACCTGCATTTAACGGGTTAGAAAATGCGTTGCGAGTTCGAAACTTGGTCCAATCAAAGACCGTCGTGTACACAGGGGCTGGTGCACCTTAAATCTCTCGTGGCCTCAAAGGTCCTCACGTTGGCGCAGTGTGGAAGTTTGGAAAGTGGGTGTCCGTTTAGGTGGTGACCTCGTCATCTGACCGTAGTTCAAAATTACGAGGTGTTGTCCTCGGATCTTTTCCTTCGGGATTGATCTCAGACCGTCGTGAATTGCCCGTTGTGTTGGAGCTAAGTTAAGTTAAGAGCTAAGTTAAGTTGTGTGCTCCAAGCTAAGTTAATTAACTACCTACCTTCCAAACCAACTGACGTTCAGAACACTTACCTCAAAAAAGTATTGTTGCAGAAACACTACCGTCCCCTGCATTTAACTTGACAGAAAATGCCTCTCGTAGCAAAATAAAGCTTCAATTTGATGAAAATAAAGAGGTCCGTTCTAGAAAATATATTGACCTTCAATTCAACATTAGAAACTTCAACACGCAGAAACGTTGCCTCGGTTTAAAACCCGATGCATTTTCACAGAAATATATTTCTACAAAAACAAAAAGTTATAAATCTGTACTCCAACCAAAAGCGACAGAACTACAAAATAAAAAATTTGGAAACGGAAACATCTGCTCCGCAGTTCTTTTTAATGCGTAAAAAAATCCTTTAACGGACATAAAGTTTCTAATAAAACAACCGGCATTAAAAAGCGATCTCACTATAATTCCATTTCTTCTCTCCAAAGGCTTTTAACGAATTATTATGGCCGTTTCACGTCCACAATCCTTCCGGACTGTGACGTAGGAGAACTGGAAACTATCCTATATTTTTCACTTTGGGGATTTTTTCGGGAGAGATTTGAGATGTTTACCAGGTTCCACACATGAAGATAAGTTGGTTATAATCTTATTTATAGATTCCCTGTAAGTCCATTCCATGTCAGATTAAATTGTAACGGAGTAAGAAGTATAGGTACAGGGATTCGGTGGCAAATCTTTACAGGACCTGGATGCGAAAAACAGAAACTTCGCTCGTAAGAAGTTTAAAAGTAAAAGTAACGAAATCCCTGTTTTATCCCTTTTCCATAAAATCCCTTTTATATAAATCTCTGTATTTAAAGTATTCTCCAAATAAGTGTGCGTCAGTCTCTTTCACTGATATGCAGGCGTTAAAGGTAAAAAGTTTTAAAGTTTTAATAATGTTGAAACAGATAGTTTGAGTTCTATTAGTTAAATCTAACCATCGTACAATGCTAGGGCAATAAATCAAGTATCCTTTTTACTAAAGCCTCTTTTAAAGTAGAACGCTTTCAAAGGTAACAATCAATAGGTTGTTGTGCTATATGGCGCAAGGGCCAATATTTGGCCAGGTTGCGTCAAATAATGTCAAGGAAATGAATATACACACAAGGAAAATAATTGACACCGAAGATAGAGAAATACACCTATATGGGAATCAAATCTGCGCAGTCTACAACTCGCAGGTTGCTAGTGCTGCAGACAAACCCACAGATGCATTCCATTCAATATGAAAAGCGTCTTCGGTAAAATTATGAGAACAATCTGCATAGGTAGGTATTTAATTAACGTCACACTGGAGCAATACAACGGGCTAGTGGCGGCGGTCCGGGATCATCTCCCGAAGGAAAGATCCGAGGACAACACCACGTAATTTTGAACCACAATCAGATGACGAGGTCACACCTGAGCTGGCACCCCACTCTCCAAACTTCCACACCAACGTGAGGACATTGGTATTGGTATTGGTATTTTTCAATTAACGTCACACTGGAGCAACACAACGGGCTATTGGTGACGGTCCGGGATCAATCCCAAAGGAAAAGATCCGAGGACAACACCACGTAATTTTGAACCACGGTCAGATGACGAGGCAACACCTGAGCCGTGAGGACATTGGAGGCCACGACAAATTTAACGTGCACCAGCCCTCTTTGTACACGACGGTATTTGGTTGGATTCGAACACGCAACCCTCCGGTTGCTGGTCCGTTACTCTTCCAACCTGGCTACCGCGACCCGTTAGAAAAAGCATCTTTAGTAAATTTATATGAGTATACAATCTGCATAAGAGATCGTCCTCATATCAAAATGGGGCTACCGTGGCTGTGTGAGTTTGCCTACTACAAATCTAGGACAAATTCACTGATCTATGAACTTGGCAGGTGTAGACGGTGCAGGTTCTATTCGTGTACCATACTCTGGGTGATTTTAATTGATTTTGAGTCAGTAAAATTTTCCTTGTGTGTATTTGTCACCGTTAAAGCTCGAAAGCCGTTAATGTGCACATCACCTATGTAATCTGCAGATTAGCTGATTCTTCCGTTAAAGTGCGGAATCATCTACAAAATAAGAGTTTTCCGCACTTTAATGTGCACATTAATGGCTTTCGAATCGTTTTTGAAGTGCAAAAGTTTGTTTCTTTAATTTCCTTTCCCTTCTTCCCTTTTTCCTTCCACTTTCTAAAGCTCGGGTCGCCGGCGTCTTGCCATCGTCGGCTGTTTTCACTTTCTCATAATTTGCGTCGGCTGCCAGTGCTTGAAAATGCACTGGCAGCCGACTGGCAGGCACTGCGAATTTGAAAATGGTATAGCACAGCTAATACCATTTTCAAATTCGTTTCTGCCTGTTAGCGTGTGAATTTGTGTCGTGATTTTTTAAAGCAGGTAAATTTAGCTCCAAGAATGCTAGCAAACACCGAATTGGTGAGTAAAATGAGCAAAAACGTTGCTGTTCGAGCAAAGATCTTATTTTCACTTTAACGAGTACCTAGGTAATTTGAGAAATGAAACAATTTTCCGCATTTTAACGGATCGGCCTAGTTAATCTGCACATTACCTAGGTAATCTGTGCAGATTACCTGATTTCCGTATTTTAGCGGTAACATATCCATTGAATGCAGCGTTGTGAAATATGTCCCTTGCATCATAAAATCCCGAAACAACCAACCAGTCATCAAAAGAGAAATATTCCATAGATTTGATTTGGATTCCTTACTATCGTAGTGACATAAGAAAATGGGAAGATTGTTTCTGAAGTTACGAATAAGTTTGGGCAAGCAACTTTGACATTAGGGGGTCATCCAAATTCTCCATACTCATATGCCAGAAATAGTTGAACCAAATGACTTGAAACTTGGTATCAGAGATGTGAAAAAGATTGGAAATTTGGAGTAAAAATTTGAGTGTTGCCAGTAAAAATTATGAAGTCCATAGTGGATTTTATATGTTCCCTTATTCAAATTTTATTCTTTATTAAACTGTATCTTTGAATTTGATCTACTATTACCAATGCGAGAATAAAGGTAATGACTACAAGAAAACACAAGCGAGAAAGTCTAAAGATACGAAAAAAAATAAAATAAAAAGTAATTCACTGATTTTAAAAAGTAATTTTCCATACCCATAAAAAGGCTGGAACCAAATGACTCGAAACTTTGTATCAGAGGTTAGATACAGATTCGAAATTTGGAATAAAAATATCGATCGTTGCCATTAGAAATAAAAAAGTTTATATGTTATTCTGTATGGTAACGGTCCTTTTTGTAAATTTTATTCCTTATTCAATCATACTTCTCAATTTGAACTCAACTATGAACAATGCGAGTATAAAGATAACTACAAGAAAACACAAGGAGGGGAAGTCTAAAGGTATGAAGAAATGAAATGAAGAGTAATTTATTGAAAGAGGGGGAAGATATTTGGGACGAAAAAGAAATTAATTCACTCAAATCTGAGGATGCTCTTTAGTTTTAGTATGTGTAGATTGTTTTCAATATATTTTACAGATGTTTTCGAAGTACATAATTAAGAGTTTATTGCAACTGTCACATAGTTTTTAGAGAATGCCTGCAAGTATTTGTGCAATCATTAAGTCTACAATGCCACGCTTAAGTCAAATGCTCAAAAATACATGTTGGAAACAACACATTTTGAGTTGTCACTTCGAAAACTTGAGAAATTTTGAACATTTAAGTATTCAATCTTATAAACATTATTCCAACCACCTGTCAAGAAATTTTTTTCCACATTCCACGCTAATCCATCCCCGGACAATGCCAACTCAACAGTTCCTACACCCCACATCTTCGCAAACCTAGTTCTCCATTGTTCTTGACTGCAGGCGCAGACTCGACGAGCAATTCACCAGAAACAAAAGCACCCACTGATATTGACGTTATATTCAAAATCGAAATAATAAAACTCCCCCTCACACTCCAGACAGAGCAGACGACTTTTAATGCTGCAGGGGGTGAGCGAAGGGGTGCACAAAGAAGGGTGTTCCTTTCCGTCTGACTCACGGAAGTGAACCTAGGCCATGAGTGACAGTTCAATTAGAAATCGGCTGCAGACGTAAGGGGGTGGAGGTGGGACAGCCCCCGGAGGTGCGAACTTTGGAACGAGCTCTTGAAAGTTTTGGGCCGTGATGTTGTAAAGGACCCAAGGCGGAAAAAATTGTGAGTCATTGAGAGGTATTATGAAAATACGAGAGCAATAATGAGAGGAGGAATTGGATGAAAGTGGCATTGAGAGCATTCGGTGACCGAGGAGATTTAAGTTGACCAAGACGAGAAGAGTAATTGGGAGGTCGTGGATTCAGTTTGTTGAAATGAACTTCACGCGAAGATTCGCCTTTTAAAGCAATTCATTACTATACTGACTTAGCAGAGAAATCAAAATTAAGTCAGTGAAATTTCTTTTAAACAATTTACAGTATCTTACTTGCTCAAAGCCCAGTTTTCTCTATAGCATTTGAATAGCTAGTGTGAACCCAATATGTCTTGGACACGGATTGTTAGTTTTCTGAAATCTCTAAATGATATCTGTTGAAAAAATGCTTGCAGTCAGCTGTTTAAGTGCAATGTACACTAAAATATACGTAAAAGTGAAAAATTTATTCTTTCAAGGACATTTGAAGATTCATAAAATCTTGCATCAGGTTTCAGTGAGACTGAATGTATAGGAACACAGTTAATATAGTATGTATAGGAGAAACAAAATGTATAGGAAGCATTCGAAATCGGTAGGTAGGTAGGTATTTTAATTAACGTCACAGTGAAGCAATACAACGGGCTATTGGCGACGGTCCGGGATCATCCCCCGAAGGGAAAGATCCGAGGACAACACCACGTAATTTTCAACCACGGTCAGATGACGAGGTCACACTTGAGCTGGCACCCCACTCTCCTAACTTCCACACCACGCCAACGTGAGGACATTTGAGGCCCTGACAGATTTAACGTACACCAGCTCCTTTTGTACACGACGGTCTTTGGATTTGAACTCGCACTCCTCCGGTTGCTAGTCCGTTATTCTTCCAACCGGGCTACCGTGGGAACAACCAGAAGGAAAAGTACTACAACCTTACAGTAAGAGGGTTAAAATTATGTTTTTCATAACTTATGGGGATTGGCCTTACGCGTAAAGCGTGTACATAACAGAATTCCAATATCTTTCCCCTCTTCAGAAAGACTAGTTACCCGTTTTATCATTTCAGTCCCTGTCTCTAAAGTGCTTTATGCATGGTCTTGAAGCTAATTTATGGTAAAAGTCAATTTTAAAATTCATCTAGAAACCTCTCCAGCGTTATCCGAAAGGATACATGCAGAATGGATGCTTCACCAGTTTGTGATAGGCTTTAAAAGTCATTCAATTATTACCAAATTTTTGGAATTTTAATTTTCGATGTTGATTCCATAAGCAAAGCATTGATGAGTAACTAATTTTTCTTTTAAAACTCATTAAACAATTTTTGCAATAACAGGAATATCCATATCTTTTGAGTGTATGTCTATCTATTCTCTTTGTTGAAAAGTAATGGGTTTTATACAATAAGAGTTATTTTAAATTGAATTTATTGTACTTATGCAGAAAGAAAAAATATTACTTAAATGTTAATATCGAGTTGCCTTTTTCTTTCAAATTCTGGGATTTGGCTTATAGTAGCTGGAAATGTTAAGAAAGACAAATTTATACACACACATCATCTAAGGTATATAGTATAAGAACATACAGGGGTTTTATTAGTTATAAGAAATAGTTTACTTAATAAACAAGGAAACATCTATCCAAGGAAATACAGTATGCAAGGAAACATCCATTATCACTACTATTCTTAATATGTAAACAGAATTATATACTTTTAAAGTTTGGAATGTGTTATAAGCCACATAATAAAAATAATTTAAGCCTTCGAAAGGTTCACAATCACATATCCGTTTTGCATAGTGCAATCTTCCCTGCATGACTTCTAACTACTTTTGACCTTCTCGGCCAATAGAATCTTTCCTACGATTCTTTCAACCAATCGATGAGGCCATTTAATCATTGTGCGTGTTGTGGGGAAAAGTAAAACAACACAACTAGGAATAAGATGGTTAAAATTAAGTTTTTTCATAAACTGAAGCGTGTATATAAAAGAATTCTAGAATCTTCCCCTTCAGAACGCCTCTTCAAAAATTCAAGTGAAATGTATTATTATTTCAGCCCCTGCCTCTGGAGTACTCTTTGTATGGTCTTGAAACTAATTTATGGCAAGAGTCAATTTTAAAATTCATCTGGAAACCTCCCCAGCGTCATCGGAAGGGAACCCCACTACAAAATACTTCCACGAGCACATCTACCTAAAGAGCCCTTGTCGACGGGCAGGCATCGAACACTACCAATCCCACCCATCCACCCACACAAAGCGTACAAAGAAAATGACCACGGTACAACTGGGACACCCATCCAATTACACCAACCTGGGAGCCCCCTCACTCACTGCTCAGGACAGCAGCGACTCACAAAGGGCTGCTAAACCCCCTCTAATAATCGACCCAATCTTTGAGCAAGACGCAAGGAGGCGCCTAAGCCGATGCACAAAGGGGGAGGGATGAGCATTAGGGCTAAAATTGAAACGTCAGGTGCAATTCCTGCCCGCGGTAATTTACCGCGGTGTTAAAGACAGCTTCCCTAAGCCCCCCGCGAGTCTTTATGCCGCCCGATGACCCAATGACAGGAGGGTGGGGGAGGCTTAGCCACCTTCACCTTTATCCGTGCCTTTCGGTAAGTTCGCTTTGGTGCTACGGACGCTTTTGTTCCAGAGTTGACGAGGATGGAATGGTGCGGAAGAAATTAGTGTTCTTGGACAGTAACATTTTTTGTTGCCTTTGGGGGTGTTCTGAAGTTTGGGGAGTTTGTAAGCGATATCTGTGTTGTAGGGAGGGTGTACGTTGTCTATACTTGTCAAGGCGGTGTTGGAAACTTTTTATGGTGCGTAACAGATTGTACAGTATCTATTTCCGAGTAGGTTAGTAGGCTTTGGGGTTTTTGACTCGTGGAACATCTTTGATCAAGCTGTGTCAAGCAACATCAGACAGATAATCTTCCTAATATTTATTAACATTTTTGTGTTGCCTTTGGGGTGTTCTGGAGTAGTTTGGGGAGTTTGCAAAAGTTATCTATGTGTAGGGAGTGTGTACATTGTCAATACTTGTCAAGGTAATGTTGGAACCATTTTATGGTGTGTAACCGAATGTATTGTGTATTATTTCCGAGTAGGTTGACTGGCTTTGGTTTTTTATTGGAGCAAGGACCATCTTTGATCAAGCAGCTGTGCTAAGCAACGTCAAGAAAATAGGCATTGATAACCTTCCAAAATCACTAATAAAAGAAGAAAACTATAATAACTTATTAATTAATTAATATCTTGGCATCAACTCTGGTCCTCAATTGATAAACGTCAAAATACAAAAAATTCTTTCAATCCATACAAATACGTCTTCAAGAAAACCTTAAAGAGTGTTACAAACTCACACAAATTTTCTCTGGTCATGCTAGAATCAATCACAACTTTCATCGGTTCCATTTCATTGAATCATCATTCTACACTGCTGGTCACCCAAATTGCAACACCAAGAAAGACAAGAGATATCACAACAAAATTTATTTTGTAGATAACATGTTGACCAAGTATCAAATGATTAAATTTATAGACTTCTGTGAAGTGTGGTTCCTGCCAAAATCAGTAGCCAGAGTAGCCGCCATTGTTGGAGATCACCGCTGCCACACGCCTCGGCATTGATTCAAAGAGACTTTGGATGTGTTCTTGGGGTACAGCAGACCAAGCAGCTTCCACACGTTGCCAAAGTTGATCTGGTGTGGCAGCTGGGGATGTATTCTGGGTCAATCGTTGAGCAACCATGGACCACATGTTTTCTATCGGCGAAAGATCCGGAGAGCGAGCTGGCCAGGGAAGCAATTCAATCTGGCGATTGACGAAGAACCCTTGGACAATGCGTGCCACGTGTGGTCGCGCATTATCCTGTTGAAATATGGCTGTGGGCAAGCCCTGAAGGTAAGGAAGGACAACTGGCTCCAACACCTCGGAGATGTAGCGCTGGCTGTTTAAAGTACCGGCAATGCGTACTAGAGGAGTGCGAGAGTGATATCCAATACCGCCCCATACCATAATACCCGGTGCAGGACCAGTGTGGCGGTGCATAACGCAGCTGTTCAACATCCTCTCTCC
This sequence comes from Meta bourneti, assembly GCA_933210815.1. NCBI lineage: Eukaryota > Metazoa > Arthropoda > Arachnida > Araneae > Tetragnathidae > Meta > Meta bourneti. The sequence continues at coordinate 67,166,565 of OW119930.1, read as the reverse complement.
ACGGTGTCTCCAAACTCGAATCCGACCATCGTGGTGTTGCAGACAGAAGCGTGACTCGTCAGTAAAGACAATTTCATTCCATTCTGCCGTCCACATCCTTCTTTCATCACACCATTGGCGGCGGAAACGTCTGTGGTTCTGCGTCAAGGGTAGACGAAGTAATGGACGTCTTGCGGACAGACCCCTCTGCTGTAAACGGCGTCGAATGGTACGCGCAGACACTGGATGATGCGGTACAGACTGAATGTGCTGTGCTATGGTTCGTGATGTGGCTGAGCAATCCGTCACTGCCATACGCACAATATGCCTGTCATCACGTGAAGTGGTGCACTGAGGTGGATGCGATCGAACACGTCGGTCCGTCGTACCCTCCTGCATCCAACGATCACATATCCGCATTACAGTTGTTTGGTTTCGTCCAACACGACTACCGATTTCCCTGAAAGATAATCCACAATCTCGGTAGGCCACTATCCTTCCTCTGTCGAACTCGGATACTTGATCAAAAGATGATCGCTGTTTTCTACGAGGCATAATTGATCGTTTTTTTGAAAAAACCACAAGAAAAACACAATTGCCGTACTTGAAATCGTCGAAATCTCCAAACCTTAAATAGCGCTTTGAAGTGGCGCCACAGGCGCGCGTGATGTGCGTCTGCGCTGAAATTCTAATCATTTGCATATCTCACCTCCGCTAATGCATGTTGTAAATTTCATATTATCTGCATGCTTCCTTCAGGGTGTTGCATTTACGGTGGCCAGCAGTGTATAATTGTAACATTCAAGACATTGATCACATCTTTTATTGTCCACTACTTAATCACAAAAGAAGGTATCTCAACTTGTGTGTGCTGCTCTTCTTGGGGATTTTTAGTCACTCCAGTACAATCTGTTCCTTACTGACGATTATTTCTCCACATCAAGAACTTTGTTTATGAATAGATTTTTTTATTAAAATTTTTGTCATTGTTAGAAATTTATCCGATCTAGACATGTAATACTTTTATGGTGCATGTAGAAATTAAAAAAATATATTTTTCTAAAGAACAAGGAAAGTTTTACTCACACAAAAGGGAGGAATCGAATGTGAGCCATCTACAATTCGTAATCTATTTCCAAGAATAAATCAGCTTGTCTTCACCCAAACTCATCTAGTGGGGCATGGTTTCGATATCAACGCATTCACTGGAATTTATATGAACTTATTTTGAGTAGTGTTAGCCACAACCCTCCAAGTGGTTTTGACGAGATATCTCGTCCATAAAGATCTGACCAATTTTACTAATGACGAGATATGTCGTCATCAAGATATTGTTGATGATGACGAGATCAAGATCTGGTTAGGTTCTTCTAGTGATTGTGATCGTGTTTTCTAATTACGAGATATCTCGTCCAACAAGATCTGGTCAGTTTTCTCAATGATCACGATCTGGTCGGTTTTCTTCTATTGATAAAATATCTCGTCCATCAAAATCTGGTCAGTTTTTCTAATGACGAGATACCTCGTCGAGATAACCACCAGGAGGGTTAAATGAAAACGAGTAATACAATGTATAATCTGCATTTTTTGTTCTCAGATAATTCAATTTTTCTTATCTCTCACTATATTTCTTGTAATCTGTCTATGAACCTGTCTTACTCTCCATTGTAATGAAGTTCTTCAGCAGTCCGATTGCAGAAGGCAATGAGAAATCTGGAAGATAAAAATTCGCACAGAAAAGAAAATCTGACCCAACCCGAAAATAGGTTTGAGGTCAATAAATGTCGAATCATTTTCGAACAAGTGAATGAGATGTAATTAAAAATGGACGTTCAGAAGGCTAATTGTGATAACAGGACTGAGGTGCGAACGTTTTACCGTTCACTTTATTGGAAATAAGAATTAACACCAGAAAAAGCATATTTGAAAATGCAAACAAAACGCCGTTTTATATTTTTGACTAATTTATTTCATTTGGAGGTATAAAATGCGAATATCAATGCATATATGTGGAATCCATCCCCATACAGCCACCAGAGGTCGCACCCAGCGCTTACAGTAGATCTGTGACTTTATTTTCCCTACTCAGTTAGAGTTGGACTGGTGACAGTGACTTTGTCGCTTCCACGCGCAGGTGGAGCGCCGTTCTTCCAACTCATACATGTGCCAACGTGTAGGCTGTGCCATGATCTATGTAAACTTTCCTGTACATAATTTGTAGAATAATTAAATGTTGTTTCAGTCCTCATCTCCATGTCACCCAGCTTCACACCCTAGACACCGTAGTACATATATTCATTATAAATGGATTTGAATAAAGTATTAAATGGAAATAACGACACTTCCACCAATAGATATAAACGATTACGAAACCTTAGCGTAGGTGTTATAAGCGGATCTCTGCTAGTTACAAGGAAATGCACTGAGATAGTGGAGTGGCCCATATAAAGGGAAGGGTCAAATTAAACTGAAATTAAACCGAAATTCAGTTTAAACAATTCCTTAAGCGTGGATCTAACATTACAGAAGATAATTATTTTAAATTTTACCACTTACAGTTTAATTTCTTTATACATAACACTACACAAAAAGTGTCCATTAAAAACTACCTTTTATTTGTAGTTATATAAATAGTTTTATTCCTTTTGAGCACATTTTTGAAACTCTATTTCTACTTTATTTATGTGGAATGTCTAAGAATAATTTCGGTTTTGAAATTGCTATGGCATTTTTATACACGAATGTAAATTATGTACGTATTTCATATTTTTTTCAGTCTGCATGTCAAAATCGCTAAACATTATGCGGAAACCTTGAATGGAAACAAAAATTGTCATTTTTTTAGCTAGAATTTTAGAAAATGTACACAAAAGTATCAAAACTGTAAATGTATTCTTTTGAAGATAAATGAGATAGGGGATGAACATGAAAAAAAGATTTCGGTCTAGAAAAATAAATTATGAAATATTCAGAATGAATATTAACTGTAACGTTTAGAATAAATTAGTAAAACAACTTTTTATTCCGAAATATTCCATGATAGAAAGAATAATAAACGAATGTCTTTGTAATTTGTGAGGCCCTTGTGCCATAAAAACCAAACCAACCTTTCTAATTTATATTGAAAAAACAACGAGCGTAAAGATAAACATCGGATTATTCTAATGTGCAAAAAAGGTAAGTTTTGGAGAATATTGAACTTAGACGCCATTAGTACCATTAAGTACATTCGTATTATAAACGAATTCTATGTTCTTCAAAAACTAGTTTTATAACCTTTATAAATCCAAAAAGACCAGTCCCAATCTTCAGAGAAACATCTCACAAGAAACTTTTTTGACGTGCGCCTTCAGATTTATATGCGATTGTCACAATCCACGCATAAATCAAGGTGCGACAATTAGATAATGTTCCAGCGTCCTTTCCCGCACTGAATCATGGGAAATTAAATTACATCTGCCGCTCGGACAGAAACCACTATTCATTTTAACTTTGCAAGCGTTGCCACTCTGCCGTGATAAATTTCTTGACAGCGTTATTGATGACGGGACGCGCTACATGACAAGCGATATGAAACAGGGGTGTCAAGAAAAGTTTTTATCAGATCGTCAAAATATCCAGCCGCAAAAGAAAAAAAGACCTCTCTTCTAGGAAAGTTCTCGGTGTAATGGATATGAGGTGTAAGCGGATAAGGAACCCGCCCTAAATATCATCCAATATTAAAATTTTGGCGCGCCCAATTTCTATAAAATGGCATGGTCTCACCGCACCTGTAGTAAGCGAAACTGGGGAAATATGAGGTAACAGATATGTAAATCGATTATGTGCTCTAGGGGAGTATTTAGGTTTTATTTATCGATTATTTTACTCACTGATCAGATTTTATTACACAACTTTGATGAGGTTAATTCTATAATATATAGTCAGCACGATTCAAAGCTATTGTTTTGGATGTTTTCATATGTATAATACTAAAATGGACTTCAACCCGACACTTTTTGATGTGAATACGTCTTCAAAATCGGGACAGTACAGGGGGCACGCATAAAAAGTCCGGTGTTACAGAAACATTACAACTGTTTGGTCTTATGATTTTAGAACTAAACGAAACATCCACATGATAAGTATAGAGTCATGTAGACAATGGATGTTCGTACCCGATATTACCTTCGGACCGAGTGCTCATGCACAATGAGAGCGGGGAGGGGGGGGGGGGGGTCCGCAATATGTGAAATTCTACGATGATGGGTGAACTATGGGCCAGTGTAACTTTGGATTGCTTGAAGTGAGAACTGTTATCCTTCAATGAAAGATTATCCTTCAATGTTAATGTAAAACTGTACTTTAAGGGGACACGGTACCCTTTGAACAATTTTTTTTGTTTTCATATGTGTAGCAAATTTTTTTTAGTATATTATATTGAAATGCTCATAAAATGAATATTTCAGGCGAAAAAATTTAATTTTAATAAAGCAATAATTCAGAAATTTAATTTTTTTGAAAAAAAATCAACATTTTAAAATCCCTACTACTTTTTTAAATATCATCTTTTTAAAATTTTTTTTACACTTTTCTATTCATTGCAGTATTTTACACGATCCTGTGCATGGGTTTGCATGTATTCTGATTATTTATTTTTCTAGAATTTTTTTTTCTAAAAAAATACTGTGAAAAACTGTAAAAAAACATGAATATTTTAGTTTGGCAATTTAAAAAAATAACTTTTAATCCAAATTCTTATCGCATCCACAGCATTGTCAAATACACTATTGTGAACAACTACAAAAAGTTTCAAACCTCTAAATTAAATTTTAAAAAAGCCTTAGCAATTTGAGTACTTCATAGTCATCAAAAACAGAAAGCTGAGAAAAAGCCATTTAAAGTTTTAATTTTTGGTTTCGGTATGTTACATCCAAGAGAAAAAAACTTAAATAACTCCTAAAATAATGTTTCTAGAGCTATGAAATTTTGCATACATATTCAGGAGAGTTGTATAGTTAAAATAAAGCAATACATTTTTTTCGATGTTTTGGTCATTTTAAGGGTACCGTGTCCCCTTAATCGTCCAAACTGTAAATTAATTGTTGAATATTCACAATAAACAATCGTTCGTTCTTCCTATGCCTGCTTCAATCATTTCACAATCTAACATCAGACACGAGTATTCATGACAAAACTACGGGTTATGTCCCCGATACAACCTACTAATTTTTAAAGGAACCTCTAACTCTTTTTTGCCAAGGATTTCTAGCTGATCATAATTATTGTTAAATTTGGCGAAAACCGTGTATTCCTTTCGCTTATCAGCCTAGATTATTAAAAAGTTATTTATCTGTTTTATGTATAATTATTAATAATTATTCAACTAATTAAACTTTACAAGAGAAAGATCGCATTTTAATTAAAAAATAAACGTTCTCTAATTATTTATTTAAGAATATATAAATCTGAAAAAATTAACCCGAAATAAATTTATTCTTATTTTTAAACATTACAGAAAACGATTTTTTTTACTATTCACAAACAAAAGCGGAATGAAAAGACCGTTTGCAGATATTTCAGTTTTGCGAATATTGTGTATTGCGAATATTGTGTTTTGCGAATATTTTGATATTATTTTCAAAATAGTCATTCTCTTTGGAAACTCTTTTCACTCAATTGCAAATAGTTCGGTTCCTACATACGTTAATTAGATTAAAAGTCTCATGAAACCATTGGCTGTTTAAGTTCTTCAATGTTGTAAGATAGTTGTAGCGTGTAAAAATGCAGCCAAAGATAATTTTTCACGTTATATGAAATAATTATTAGAAAATTATAAAAATCCTCTTTCTAACTTCGTTATATTTGAGTGATATTTTTCATGTCGCTTAAAAATACAGCTATAAACATTTTAAGAGTTCTGACTCATCAGGATTGTGGTTTGTGGATTGTGGTGGAATATCACTCAAATGTAACGAAGTTAGAAAGAGGATTTTTATAATTTTCTAATAATTATTTCATATAACGTGAAAAATTACCTTTGGCTGCATTTTTACACGCCTCAACTCTCTTATAACATTGAAGAACTTAAACAGCCAATGGTTTCATAAGACTTTTAATCTAATTAACGTATGTGACTATGTGGCACATTCTGTTGTCTTCACGGATGTATCTTTTAGTATGTCAAGTTTGATTGAAGTATAGATGCATTTCCTAGACTGTTATTCTATGTTTTATAGCATGTCAAATGCACGAGTCATAATTAATTCGTACCGTAAGCAATTTAAAATTGTACCTAAATTTTTACAAAACACTGTCATGAGAGTATTCGCTGATCTTCATATTTGATGATGTGGAGCGTAGAAATTGCTGAAAACAACTGTTTTACCAGCTATATAAACCGAACACATTATTGATTTAAATGTAATCATTAAAAGAATTCCCCCACACACAGTACTGAAGTTATATTTCATGTAAGCATAACATTGGAGAACGCTTTGAAACTGAACAAAAGCATTCAGAAATTAATTGAGCACCCTATTAATCTCACAAACTTTTAAACTTTAATGCTAAAGGCAAGTGTTCAATAATTGAGTATTGTAAACAATTATTTCAAAAGCAATAAATTGAAATTTTACTGAATCTACAAATTTGGGACATTTTAGGTTATTCAACATTTTTAGAAATAAATTAGATAATCGAGTTCATACAATGACGGCCATACAAGTCTAATTGTATACATGCACTTAATATACTTTATATGTAATTCACAGACTTAAACTAGGAGCCCATTACACTGACTTCTCTATTACACTACGTGTCGCATAGCTCACTGAACATACGTAAGGGGAGTTGGGAAACATGAAACAAAATCACATTCCCATAAAAATGTATGGCTGCAAGCGCCAAAAGTTACAAAAGTGGTTAGCAAAACACTGGCGCCTCTGTATTTAGTATTACAGACAAAACCTCAGAAAATATTAAATCCGATTTTACAACATTCACTCACTATTAATGTATTCAATTTTCAAATTTGAAACGGATACAAACGACGAAAGTCAAAAACTTTACTCAATGCATATTAAAATTCTTATACTATTGAATTCGACACAAAGTACGATCTATTGAAGTAATTTCTGAGCGACTTAAACAAGAAAGAACATATTCTGTAACAAGCAAACGATAAAATAAATAAGACGATAAAAAACAATAAAAGTTAAAATCACCGATGACAAACTTTTATACGTTTTCTAGAAACATAAAATATTTGTAATTGATTTGATGCGATCCTATTTAGTATAAAAAGATAATTCAATAAAAATGTTCTTAAATTAATATAATATCGTTCGCGTTTTTGAGGCAATTCTAATCAAAACATCGAAAACTGTTATAAGATTACATGAAGCGAAAAATCAATGGAAGCTTCAAAAACGCCATATGTTGTTCGAATGGAGAAATATCAGACGATCGCTCCAAGCAAAGCAATTACAAACAAAGAGAGAGGGGAAAGACGAAAAGGAAAAGAAATACTGCCAAACGATATTTGCGCGTCCATGTATAAGAATGTTGGAAGAAAGTTTGGTGTTCCATGAAAAAACGATTAGTTTTTTTCCCCTTTATATCGTTTGCTGCTGCATTTAAATACACCGAATGGTCGAAATTCAATTTAAGTTTCGTTCGGGTGGCAGCAAGAAATTTTTTGGGGCTCATTACAAAAGGGAAAAGAAAAATGAAGAACGAAAGGGGAAAAAGATAAAAAATTTCTGGAAACATTTAAGACGGGAACAAATTAGTTTTTTTTGTGCCAGTTTTATTACTTTGTTCGTTTTTATTTAAATGTTCTCACTAAATGCATTCCATTTTTTCCTACTATCGTCTGCAAGGAATGAGTTTCCGTTTCAAGATGAAATTGAAAATATTTTTTCGCTTCGTTTTATTTTATAGACGAATTTCGTGACTTATTAACGAAATATTTCAGTTTTCCGTGAAGTAATTCGGATGCAGTAGAACAGAGCATTAATCAAGTCCTTCAGAGCTCCGAGTAATTTGAGAGAGCAGAAAAAAGTAAAAAATTTCTATTCCTTTCGTATAAAACAAATAAATTTTGCTCTGACTTTGTTAGGATAACGAAACTTCCCGATTTTTTATACTTTTCGAAATTGCTCACATAATTTGTTGATAAACGATTAACCGGATCTAATCATAAGTCAAATACTTTCCAAATACCAGACAATAGTCTGATGAAAAATTAAAAGTTTGGGGAAATTATTGTAGTTAATTTCTAGAGATGACTGAGGAAATTATTACTTTTTGTAGGCTGTTATTTTCTTCTCTCTTATCTACTCTTTCATTGAATTGTTTTCTTAACTAAATTGAGTAATATAACGAATATAAATTCCATTTGTCTCGAAAAAAATCAATTGCTATCAGAAAATATTTCCATGTGCATTTTCAAGGTGATTTGAAAATTAAAAACATGTTGCTCCAGACACAAGACAGACAATGGCAAGTAATGGATAGACACATACAAGGGAAGTTTTACTGACACAGAGGAGAGAAATACACCCAGGGATAGGTCGAACCTAACAGGAATCCAACCAGCGTAGCCTACAACTCGCAGGTTGCTACCTCAGTGGGCATGCCCCTGAACCATGACGGCCCTTTTACAGGTAAGTAGTTGAATTATCGTCGCAATGGAGCAACACAACGTTCTATTGGTGACGGTCGGGATCAATCTTGAAGGCAAAGATCCAAGGACAAGACTTCGTAATTTCGAACTACAGTCAGATCAACACCTGAGCTGGCACCCCACTTTCAAAATTTCCGCACTACACCAACGTGAGATTTGAGACCACGACAAATTTAGTGTGCACCGACATCCACGTACGTGACGGTCTTTGGTTGGATCCAGTATAGAAATAGCAACCCTCTGGTTGCTAATCCGTGACTCTGCCAACTGGGCTACCGCGGCCCCCTAGGAATGGATGGAACACAACAAGAAAAATAGTTTCGTACTTAGTTTCGCGTTTATTCGCCAAGACGCAGGAATAGAACTGGCCGGGTTAAAACTGTCCTTGGATAGGAATGGATAGTAGGTAGTTGAATGTACGTACCACTGAAGCAACACAAAGGGTTATTGGCTATGGTCCGGGATTAATCCCGAAGGGAAAGATCCGAGGACAACACCTAGTAATTTTGAACCACTGTCAGATGACGAAAATTTGCAAAAGAAGATTTGAAATCTTGATATATTATGGGTTCGTTCGTAAATATGAATCAATTGCAAGGTTTCCAAGATGCTCACCAAGAGTTCCGAAAATCTAAGTTCTTCTAGTGTGCTAAACTAACCATTTCATGACCCATATACACTGAAAAAAATATGATTATTCGAAATCATTTTTCTGATTGCGGCCAATGTGGTTCCGAAATCAAAAATCTAATGTAATTCATTGCATCTAATGTAATTGAAAACAGCTTTTTCAATGCAAATTTGATTGTCTATCTAAACTTGCTATATATATGCCGTTAGATTAATACAATTATACAGGGTGTCCCAAAAAGGTTGTTCCGCAATTTATCTTTTTACCATTTGGAGATAGTAGGTAGGCAATGTAAATTGCAAAAGTGCACCAAATAAGGTAAGTAATTAAGATATGTGAATAAAATTATCATGTGATAACAATTTAAGCGGATACAGTTTTTAATTTGTATACAACCCCTCTAGATAAAAATCCGAGATAGCAAAAATGTTCCTTACCTGTATCCCTATCGTTAACAAAAAACCATATTTCTGTAGGTTGAATAGTAACGGAGATAAAAGAGTTTCTATTTTAAGGGGGCCGTATCTAATTTAGAACAATGGCCAAAAATGAAGAGCGAAGTTCTGCATTGCTGCAGATGGAAAACATTTTGAACATGCGTTGGTAAATGTCCTTTTATTTTTATTTAAACCATTTTTTCTACAATATTTTTATTAAAGATAACATTGTCTACTATTATTCATTACGATTATCATCTGCAGTTGCAATACTACATTACTTTGCACAATGTTGCCCTTTCTGACCGAAAAAAATGCTTTTTAGCATTGTGTATACGGTCCCTTATCTGACTGCTTGAACAGCTGTGCACAAGCGGTATAAGTCGACTTTTTTGCGTCACCATGCCTCCGTTACTGTTCAACCTACAGCAATGCAGTTTTCTGCTAACGATAGGGATGCATGTAAGGAACATTTCTGCTATCTCGGATTTTTATCTAGAGAGGTTGTATACAAATTAAAAACTCTATCCGCTTAAATTGTTATCACGTGATAATTTTATTCACATATCTTAATTACTCACCTTATATGGTGAACTTTTGCAATTTACATTGCCTACCTATCTCCAAATGGTAAAAAGATAAATTGCGGAACAACCTTTTTGGGACACCATGCATATCATTTGCAGTTTGTATTGTTCTATTTTGCATTTTTATCTCTATTTTTTTATTTTGCAATTTAATACTTCAGAACTCTTGTTAGGCTTTCAAGATTTAAATTCCGAATTACAGTATTATAGCAGAACACCAGTGGTTTTCTTCTCTTCTCCCTAATCGGAATGAGGAACTGTTTATCACCTGTTTCCAAGGACGCCTATTCGTGCTCTCTTCTGCGCATGTACCCCATTTGAAAGTGCTAGCGTCTGCTTTCTGTTCCGTTTGAAAGCGAGATCGTCGTAAATGTTAAGCGAGTGTGCAGTCGTTCTGTTGTCCGTTTGGAGATGTGTACCGTTTCCGTTGCTAGTCTGTGAATAAATATTGTGTCTCGTCATGAGATTTGATTTGGTTCTTATATAGCTGGCCTGTGATAAGTTTCTATAGTATTTTGTATTTCCTAACCTCTAACTTAGAAAAAGGCATTAAAAACGATATAAAACTATCTCGTTTTCAGCACGAATATTTGCATCGAAAAACGGCTCTGCTTTTCTGAAGAATTGAAAACATAAGGATTTCACATACATTTACCGAAGTGTCAGACCAACTTTCATGAATGTCTGAAACATTTCTTTTGTTACTTAGTGTAACGACTTATTGAAGTTGCATCGGGAGTCGAGATTATAAAGCGATACTCATGAAAGTCAAGATAACGCTCTAGTGGTTTACATCGTCAATTTCGCTTGAGTAACGTTATTCTAATGTTTTTTACGTTTCTGCCATGAGAGGGATTTTCGATGTAAACAAACCCGAGGGAAACCGAAGATTTCACTTCCGCTACTCAAATGCTCTCTCATGACAGAGTTACGTTAAAATGTTATTTATCGCCATTTTGGCAACGTTTGGCGTTTAATCTAATTATCCATAACTAATTAACTATCATAAATAAATTCGGAATTCATTCTTTCTATTTTTTTTATTGAAAAAGTGCTGAAATCGCGTTCGAAAAACAAGCCAAGTGACGTCACGTTCGGGATACGGAAAGGAAACACGTTCCATCGCAGAAACACTACCGCCATCTGCATTTAGCTTGACAGAAAAGTCTCGCATAGTGTGAATCAATTCCCAACTGGTTTTGTTCATTCTTTGTGAGCTCGAAGTTATCTTGATAGGCAAAGTGATTGAAGGACTTTTAATAAAATTGATTACTTTCAATCGATTTAAATTAGTTGAACTGGAGAACAGCAACGAGTAATTCTGATGACAATGCAGAAATAATAACAATTACTCAATTATTTATGCAATTTAAATAATTGCAAACGCTTTCGTCTAAACTAATAAAATAAAAAATGTCTTGCGAGAGATTACTCTTTATTATAATTTCTACCCATAAAATCAACTTCACATCGCTCAAAAGCTAAAACTCAGTCAATTACAGTTTTCCACCGTTGCAAAAGGAAAGACAGTATTACCCTCGAATGACTTTTAATTAAACTCTGATCATTTTCAATCGATATAAAATTAGCTGCTCCAGTAAACAGTACCAAGTAATTCTGATATCAATGCAAAAATAGTCTAACGACATAATAATAACAATTACTCTGTTCCTTACGTTTTCTTTCTTCTAAACTAATGAAATAAAAAATGCTTTGCGAGAGATTACTCTTTTTTCATCACTTCTACTCATAAAATCAACTCCACATAGCTCAAAAGCTGAAAATCCATCAATAACAGTTTTCCACCGTTGCCAAAAAGAGAGACAGAGTTATTGTCATTTTTCATTGGAGTTTCTACGCTTTTTTACCTACTTTCTCCGGAAAATTCTATCAAAATGAGGGAAAAATCGGGATTTATTTTCAGGGTAGGATCCTAATTATAACTCTTTCTTCTCTCGGCCCCCACAATTTACGACAAAGCCCTGTTTTTCATCAATCAAATCCTTCATTTTTCGAGATGGGTTAGTTGGAAAATTTCGTTTTACGTCGAGTTTCTATTGTGGAAATTTTTTGCTTTTTCTTTAAAAGTTTTATTTTATTTCCTGTCGTCTGAGAAGAAAACATAAATAAAAACTTTAAGTATATATATATCGCATCCGTGAGAAAAGTGACATATTTTCAATTAGCAGACGATTTTGTTAAACTCGATGGAAATCAAATCAGGAAATGTGCTTCACAAACAATCGTTATTAAGCATATCATCGGCTTAGAGCAAAAACTCATTAACTGACAATAATAATTTTACAGTCACAGTCGATTGAAGAAAAACCATTAATTTTTAGATCAAAAATAAAAATCATAAACATTTTACTAGTATTATATTTTCTTTCAAACCGAATAGAATTTGTTTCTATAATCAAGAAAATAATCATTTAGTGTAAAAAAAATGCATTTCTTAAAAATGTCATTTAATGTATTTCTGCTCTAAGTCGACGATAAGAAAAATTTCTACAAACTCTAAACAAATAAATAAAGATCAAGTTCGGAAACAAATCATTGGAAAAAGAACGAACTAGAAAATTATCCAGTGAACTATAAAAGTTGTTACATAGTACAAGATTTTCATAAGCCTTTTCTGCGAAGCTAAATGTAGGTGGCGCTAGTGTTTCGGAGGCGGAACATGTTTCCTGTACATATTCTAACGTCACGTCTCTTGGCTTGTTCTTCGAATACGATTTCAGCTCTTCGCCAATAAAAATTCCAAAGAAATTCCGAATGGATATATGATAGTTGATTGGTCAATGCTATGAGCCACACAGACTTTATATTTTGGAAAATTCTCACAATGCTGTGACCGCGCGGACTAGTTGCAGAATCACTAGCGCGCGGCCCATAACAACTAAACTCTTTCCCGTTGCTAAGCAACTGCGCTGACTTTTCTTTTTAGAATTTATCGTCTGCAAGCTAAATAATTCTTTGGAATTTGTTTTGTTATGTGCGTTCTTGGTAAAAAGTTATATAAACGTGTTTAGAAAATTTGACTATATATATTTATGAATTAATTAAACTTTCGAAGACATGGTCCTCCAACTTGATGCTATAATACTCATTCTCCTATACCAATAAATATTTGTAAGTTATTTTAATATTTATTTTAAGGATAAGTAATATATTAATGTCCATCAGAAATCAAATCTCACTCTAACAGTCTAGCCAAACATGGCCCTTGCGCCATAAAACCCCAAAGCAACCAGCCAACTATAGAAGTCAAGTTAGCGAGACCGATTTTCTAGAAGCCTCGAAATATTATTTCATTCAATTAACATAATATTATCATGCATTTATAACTTTCTAACGTTTAGTAGAATGTTTCTTGTTTACATGAGAAATACTTTTCATAGAAAGCACATGGAAAATACCTCAAGCATTTTTATTTTGTTTATATTTCGAAGAACATATGAATGGCTAAAGTTGCTCACAGAAATAAACTAAATTGTCTTAACACGTTTCGTAAATACCCGTGCTTTTGAAAACACGTTTATTCATGTATTTGCATAGACGTGGACACGTGTATTTGAATTCACGTGTAGTGCGGATATGTAAGCTAGGGATAAATGGATATTAAAGTCTACATGGATTAGGATATGGTTTCATAACTACACGTGAACCCGTGTCAGTTCGGTACACGTTGTTTGGCTCCGCTTGGCATATGGCCCTTGTGCCCCATAAAATCCAACCGAACGAATGAATGAACATCAATCACGGACACGTGCTTCTAATCCATTCTTTTAATCCTCATCCATTTTACATTTCCGAATTTCATCAACATTATTTGAGCATCGTAATACAAACCAAGGGATTATACTGGTGAAAAGGGCTCAAAAGTATCCTTAATAAAAATCATCGAAATTTGAGTTGAAAAAGTTATTGTTAAGCTTGTCTTATTTTAAAAGGGCTGAAACTTAATTCTTTGTTCATTTGAATAAAGGTTAATTCTTATATTGTATTCGCGAATACTGTCATTTAATATTTTGTGAAATGATTTTGGTACAAATATTTTCAAAACAATGCATCTAATTTAGAGATTGAAATTACCTGTATACTCCATACCGGTAGGGTAGGTAGTTAAACTTACGTCGTCCTGGAGAACAGAACGGGCTATTGGTGAAGTTCCAGGATCAATTGTAAAAGGAAGGATCCGAGGAGAACACCTTGTAATTTTGAACCACATTCAGAAGACGAGGTCAACACCTGAGCTGGCATCCACTATCCAAACTTTCATACCACGCATAGATCAGAAGAGAGGGTTGATGAAGGGAAGCTAAAAGGATTATGGCTTAAGTGTTAATCAATCTGACATTTGTAAATAAATTATTTCACAGTACTGAAATTTGTATGAGAGGGATTTTTAGTGTAAACAGAGAAGCCAGACGGTCTGCGAAAATTGTATTGTACTTCATCTAAATATATACAGTGGCTCCCAAAAGTGTTCGTACACTTTAAAAATTTGTAGAAAAAGCGCTGTAGCCTGGAATTGAAATCGAATATAAAGTCCAATATTTTTTCATATCATCTCCATGTGATTCTGAATAAAATCTAATATTCTTTAAAAAAATATTGACTCATTTTCTTTTTATAAAAATGAAAATGCAAGGAGGCAGAGAAAGAACACGCCACAAAAGTGATCGTACACCGAAATATTTTTGGATAAATTCATAAATAAAATTATCGTTTATAGCTTTTTTTTATTTTTGCATTGTGGTGACATTTAAAAAAATCGTTTGGATTTAATCTTTGCTTGCTTACTTCGTAATATTCTATTTATTTAAAAATGGCTCGTAGTCGTAAGGAAACAACGAACAGCATTCGAAAATTGATTATTTTTCATCATAGTAGTGGTAAATCATTTCGGAATATCTCTAAGTTGGCAAATTTATTCCATTCTACGGTGCAGTATGTGATAAAACGCTTTAAAGAAGAAAATCGGATCGAAAACAATGTAAGGAAAGGTCAGCCGGTAAAGTTAACTCAACGTGATCAGAGATTTATAGTTAGAAAATTTGTGAAAAATTCACGTTTGAGTGTTGTAAAAATTTCTACAAAATTTACTGCAACATTTTCTACTTCAATTTCATCTGAAACTGTTCGACGAGTGCTCATATTAGCTGGATTAAATGGGCGTTCTGCCCGAAGAAAATTTTTTGTAAGTACGAAAAATAGAAAGCTTAGGCTTTCCTTCGCAAAATCAATGATAAATAAGCCCGAAACATATTGGAATCATGTCTTATTTGCAGATGAAAGCAAATTTAACATGTTTGGTTCCAATGGGCGTATAATTGTATGGAGAAGAAAAAAATGAGGAACTTAATCCCAAGAACTTAGTTGGAACAGTAAAACAAGGCTGTGGAGGTGTCCTTGTGTGGGGGTGCATGTCAGCATCAGGACTAGATAATTTGGTATTTATTGATGGCATAATGAATCATGCTCTTTATTTAAATATTTTAAAAGACAATTTGAAATTATCAGCCCAAAATTTGGGTATTGGAAACAACTTTGTTTTTATCAAGATAACGATCCTAAGCACGTGGCTCTCTACGTTCGCCTCTGGTGTCTATATAATTGTTCACAAGTTCTGAAAACACCACCTCAATCGCCAGATTTAAACCCAATAGAACACATTTGGAGAGAACTGGAGGTTAGAGTACGAAGGCACGGCATTAAAACAAAAAGCGAACTAAAAACAGTAATAATTGAAGAATGGTGGAACATTGATGCAGAAATTACCAAAAAACTTGTGAACTTTATTCTCAGACGTTTAAAAGCTGTTGTGAATGCTATAGGATATCCTACTAAGTACTAATTTACCGAAATATTACAATATTTTCTAATATGTAGAAATTTTTTTAAAGTGTACGAAGACTTTTGTGAGGTAACTTTTTGTTACTTTTTGATTATTGATTTTCCAAAAAAAAAAGGTTTTGCTGTTTTTAAAATGTTTTATGTAGTTTTATTAAGAACAAGTTATAGATGTTATTAAAAAATTCCCATTCTGAAATATCAATTTTTATTAATGAATAGAGCAGTATTTCATTGAAATTCGTAAGTGTACGAACACTTTTGGGAGCCACTGTATATGGCTTCCCTTATACAGTGCATGGTTTTGGCGACGAATGTCGTTTAATCTAATTGGCGTCGAACAATAAACTATCATATGTCAATCCAGAATTTATTCTTTGGTTGGTAGGCACACGAATTTACGTCGCAATGGAATTACACAACAGGCGACGGTGAGGCCAGAAAGGAAAGATCCGACGACAACATCTCGTAATTTTTAATGAATGAATTGGAATAATGACAGGGTCAGCACCCAAGCTGACACTCCAAACATCCTTACCACGCCAGGGACCGTCATGGCTCAGTGCGTAGGCCCACTGCGCTAGCAACCGGCGAGTTGTAGGCGGCGCAGGTTCTATTCCTGCCTGGTTTGAATCCTCCCTGTATTCCTCTCTTCTGCGACAGTAAAACTTTCCTCTCTATATACGTCCAATGCTTAATATTGTTAGCCTTGAGTCTGGCGTATCATGGTCAAATATGGCTCTTGAACCATAAAAAACCCTATTCAATCAACTAACCTTCCCACGCCAATGTGAGGACGTCTGAAGTTACGAGAGATTTAATGTGCACCAGCCTCCACGTACACGACGGTCTTGGGTTGGATCGAATTTCGAACTGTCAACCCTCCGGTTGCTAATCCGCTACTCTATTAGCTGGGCTACCGCTGCCTTCCATACCGTTAAGATTACCGCAGAAAATCTCAATATCGGTTATTACAGGTGGGTATTGGCCAGGTTTTTTTAATTATAAAGTCATAAGAATCATTCAACTCTGGGGTTGTTGAAATATCAATTTGTTCATTTTCAAGGATGTCACCCCAGTCGTATCTGCCTTGGATCTCTTCTTAAAAATTGCAATGTCTTGTAAACAGCATACAGAAGCACCAAGCGACATACAGTCGGATGTACTTCTCCTAAAGTACGAGAGACTTTTTCTGTTAATCTAAATGTTGGTGGTGGTAGTGTTTCTGAATCGGAACGTACTTCTCCTGTATCTATTCCGAACGTGACCTTACTTGGCTTATTTTTAGAATACGATTTCAGCACTTGACCTATTAAAATTCCAAAGAATGATTTACGAATTGATATCTGATAGTTGATTGGTCAACGCAAATTAGATTAACCGCCAGATGTTGCCAAAACAGCGATAAACTATATTTTAAGGTAATCCCGATATGCATCGTGCAAAAGCACTTGGACAGCATAAACAAAATCTTCGCAGACAGTATAGTTTGTTTGCACTGAAAATCATTCTCATTGCTGCATTGCGATATGCGACGTAGACGTAAGTTAAAATTCCTGTTGCCAATCATTAAAAAAATATTTACTGTAAAGTCAATTGGGAAACATTTGTTTGAATGCACTGTTATGTTTCTTTCTGTGCGTTTAAACTTTATAATTGAAACAATATCAATGTTATATTTTAGGTCTATTTAGTACTTTGATCAAAAAAATTTTAAACGAATGAACTAAAATTTTTCAAAAGTGCAATTTTATATCAATTTTAACTGAAATCATGTGGTTATCAAAATCATTTTGCGTAGAAAATCAATCTTGTACCGTACGTGATTGTCAAGTGTTTAATCAAGAGGTTTCGAATACTCTTATGAGGCCTTTTTAGTCGAGCGAAATGTAGGCGATGATAGCGTTTCTTGTAACGCATACATCTCCAATGATGATCGCCATCGATGATAGCGTTTCTTGTGTAACGCATACATCGCCATACTTGTTTGATACAAGTATTCCTAACGTGACGTCACTTGGCATGTTTTCCGAATACTATTGCAGCACTTCGCCAACAGAAATTGCAAAGAATG
Source organism: Meta bourneti (assembly GCA_933210815.1). NCBI lineage: Eukaryota > Metazoa > Arthropoda > Arachnida > Araneae > Tetragnathidae > Meta > Meta bourneti. The sequence goes on along the minus strand of OW119930.1, from coordinate 67,148,333 downwards.
ACTTCCGAATTGATATAGGATAGTTGATTTATCTTAATTAGTTTCAACACCAAACGTCGCTAAAATGGCGATGTACTAAATTTTAAGGTAACCCCGATATGTATCATGAGAGGGCATTTTGGTAGCGGAAGTAAAATCTTCGCATTCCGTCTGGTTGGTTTTATTCTGAAAATCCTTCTCCATACGACCCATTATAACAACCCATTATAACCCGAAAGACCAAATTTGGTGAAACTACCTTCTTGACTAGCACGTCGGTATGATAGATTTTCAATGTAAACAAACCAGACGGAAGACGGGGAAATAATGGCAAAAAGAAAATTGAAATAATTTTTTACTATACAAGAGCGATCTCTTTTTTTGTCCAGAAATCATGAAAACAATAAAATATTAGAATAATAACTTCTTACGGATGTGCGTTTTCGTCTATTTAGCATTAGACCTCACGGCAAAATTTTCTGTTTAGATTAGCTTTCTGATGACATTATATCCTGTACTGACCACATACGGTATTGATTTTATGTCCCATATTGACCACATTTTGGATAGTACAAATCAATTCCTTAAGTACGATCTTAATCCCGGCGAAACTCCCTCTGTATTTCCTTTCGCTAGCACTCGCTTGGGGTGGTTTGCCACTCAAGTAGGTGTGATACGAGAATTTATACCTATAAAGCAGAGTTGGCGTCTGTCTATATGTATGCTCTCTATACAAATCTACACCTTTTGACCAATACACACCAAATTTGGTAAACTTATACTTTGAAACCCTGCGAGTAACGCAAGCTACATATTAACCCCATTCTCTTTAACCTAGGTGTGCAGAGGGGGCTAAATAAATTTTAAATTGTCATAGGAAAAGCATTGAGCATAAAACGATTGCCGTAAGCAACTCAGTTTGTATTACCAGTATTGATCGAAAATCAAATTTTCTAATAAAATTATTTTACCAGTATTGCTCGAAAAACAATATTTTCCGAAACGTTATATTTAAACAATTTAAAATTCTAATGTTTGAACTGATTTTTTATTTCTTTCCACAATATAAATAACTCAGGAGTATTTCAATGTTGAAAAATTGATATTTAAAATAGTTAATTTTACACAACTTGCATTCTGTAATGGAACACGAAAAGCCCAAACAAAAAATATCATTAATAATATAAGCGTAATTTTTTCAATTCGGTATCTGGCAACGCCAGAATTAATGTTTCACTTTATAAATTAGATTTAAAATTCCGTGTTTGTGTATTTGAGTTAAGACAGAAATGTTGCGGTCATGTTTGAGCATTTCTGAGTTTTTAAAATTTGTATTCTTTTGTAAATAATTCATTATTGTTTATCAATATTTTTCAAGCTTCTTTTTCGAATTTCTCTATTTTAGAATATTCTCAGGACTTCGAAATTCGACAAGCTTGATCAGATCTTTCGTTTTTCAGAATTCCAAATTTTCCAATGATCAGAATTTCGTTTCTGTATTTATGTGTTCCATTACTTTCCATATTACAGATATATTATTTAGGAGTTAAATTGTAATGAATTATTTTTTTTGCCAAATACCAATAGACATGGGTAATTTCTTGGTGGCATATGTATATTTCGATGAACTTTCCATAAGTCTTTGGTTAAATACGTTATAGTTTGTAGAATTTTGTTTCATAAAAATAAATGGAAATCCTTGTAAATAAGGTGTATAACTTCCTATTTTTAAATGACTGGTAAAGTTAAAATTAAGTTATTCTAAAATAAGATATGTTACGTTAAATCAAATCGGGTAGCCATACGTTGTAGTTCAAAGATATTTATAAATTTTGTCATAATTTCATTACAAGATGATTAAAATCAATTCAATTTACATTTGTTTTTCATGTTTCATGGGTATTATTGAAAGCTGTACTCCATAGTCAAGTAACTACATCGATTATTCTAAATAGGTACGCGGTTTCTATATAGAAACTGAGTCTCTTAATTGACAAAAGCACCTTAAGGATTCGATTTAAAACGAAATTGTTCTGTTGAAGGAAAGCGAATTTTAAGTAAGACATTGCTGATCTTGGAATAATATCATAGTAAGGAAGTATGTGTAAACAAAGAACTGTTGAAAAATATAAATTTTTTGTCTTAAGTGGCAGAAGGTCGAGATTGCTTACTTGAAGTTGAAACTGTTCGTATACAACTTAGGTACCTGTGAAACATTCATTGAAAGCAGTTATTTTGTAAAAAGTGTAATCGATTGAGTTTGCTTTGTCTGCACTGATAACACTTGTTTTAAACAAGCTTCGTTTTCCCACTTAATTTGAAAACATCGAATCCAGGCTGCAAGGGTTACACAAATAAGAAATATTGATTGGAAAACTGAGTGCAAGACCTGAAAGTTCCTCATTTTTACAGGAAATTAATTTAATTGGCATTCGTAATCGCTCCAAAACTCAAAATCGACTTCTGAAGAAGTCATCTCAGAAAAAGCTTTTGTAGTTTGTCTTACAGCAAGAGTGTGTTGAATATGAAATGGATTATATGGATGGATATATTATGTATACATATCTGATTCCGAAGAAAATTGCAGAAGCTATCAAAAAGTTAAAACGATTTCAAAAAATAATTTTTGTTCACTTAAATGATGCTTGCATTTTTCTATGAAATAAAATCCACATTTAACCACTTGAACCTGAGCATTGCCGGGTAATTCTGCTAGTTACATATAAAACAAGTCTACTTCTTTTCTAAAACTACTCCAGATGTTAATTTGAAAAGAAATATATCGGTTCTAAGTTGTTGTGATTGAAATAGCTTAAATTAAATTTTATTAGAACGCTCATATAACTAGTATACGGATAGCCCGTATTACAGTTATGAGTGTTATATTGCATCCTGTATCATACGAAGAAGCGTGTTTTCTTATAATATCAATTGCAGAATTGTTGATTTGAATGTCACCATCAAGTTGCTGTTCTGCAGAAATTTCCGTTGGGCAAGTGTATCGTTCAGGCATTAACCAGTGCGGTTTTATTCCTCATTTAGCAGGTTTCTTGGTCATACCATAGACGTGAAATATAATTAAACTGAGCATTGGATGTAGAGAGAAGATTCATAAAATATGACCAAAATGTGGACTAGTAGTTAAGTGACTGCTCTGTGGAAAATTGACTTGTTTGGTTGATTTGGCATCTTATCGCCGCGTTTGGCAATGTAACATCTTATGACAGGTTAGAGGGGTAATTACGCATTTTTCTATAGAGTGGCGACAAAAATGGTGAAATCGCCAAAGTCAACCACTATGTCTCTCGGGCCAATCAGATGATGTATCAATGGATGGGCGTCTTCTCCCGCCCAGTGGACAAATCAGATGAGGATTGTTCGTTTCCACCCGGCAGACGAAAGTGGTCGAAGGGTCATTTTACTACTAGTTTTGGTCCCATGATCCTGGGCACGTAAAAAGGTTACCATTTCTCGCTTTACTTTTTTTCCCTAAGTCATACTTTGCATAAACACACTCATAATCGCGGAATTGTTTCAGATTTTCGTTAACGGTCTCAAAATTTTCACCGGTGAATGCAATTTTACACGTTTCGTATTAGAACTACTGAAGAAATCTCGAATTATAACTATTTTGCCAGTTTTATATTTTTTCAGTCTATAATAAGTGCAACCAAACAGCTAATTACAGGTATTTCATTACAAGTTTTCAAACCTTAATCTAATTCCATCAAACTCTCGCTACCAAATGAATGAGTAATGAATACATTCGAAAGCCTACGAAACACATCCATTCTACCCTAGAAATCTAGAATTTCAAAGAGAAAAAACACCACCACGAAAGAAAAAACATACAGTAAGCGTTGTATGGTGATTAATTGCACGAATACACCACCACACAGATCGAAGAAGAAATTCGAGGAAAAAATCCTTGATGGATTGTTACTGTTTTCCAAACTATCTTATCATTAACAAACCCTAATGAAGCATTTATACAGCAGACAATCGCTTATTTAAGGGTTAACCGTCTTTCCGAGAGCATGTAGAATAAATTTGATGGTATGTTTTATCCTCACGTATAGAAATTTTTTGTTTAGTAGGAAATTTGTCAAAAAAGAACGGGTACATATATTTTTTCTCGAGAAACGGATACTGTTTCAAAGGTTTAGGAAAATGTATAGCTGCGTTAGAACAGTTAATCGAATATTTAATCGAATATATTTTTTCTCGAGAAACGGAGACTGTTTAAAAGGTTTAGGAAAAGGTATGGCTGCGTTAGAATAGTTAATCGAAGATGCTGACCAGGAAGCATTCCTTAACACCACTTAACCACCAGTACAAACATTAAGTTAAAATATAGTAGTATATTAGTGCAACAAATGTAATCTATGAAGTACTTTTTGATGGACTGAAGTTTCACTGTCTGTTCTCCTGCGCTACATTGATGACCAGGACGTGATCATGAATACAAGAGATTTAAACTATCGGACTATGTGGTGTCCTTTTCCACAAAATCAAAGTTCAATAACATGGTAGAATATATTGCAGTGCAACCAACCATGAAGAATTTTTGATAGACTGAAGTTGCAGTGTTTACTGATACATTGGTAACCTAACCCAGACGTGATTACAGATGGCGATCAAGGCAATCATCACGCACTTCAATGAATGGTCCGAGGTTAACTGAACTGAACAGAAGCTGCGATACAAATCTCTTCCAACAAGTGACTGAAGCCCTGTGATAATAGACATTAGTACTACTATCATTACAGCTTCGTTTTAAGAGATAACAGGCATTAGTACTACTATCATCACAGCTTCGTTTTTAGGGATAACAGACATTGATACTGCTATCATCAAAACTTCACTCTAATTATTAGGATTTTTAAAAGGTTATTAAAAAGATTTGCAAACAGGGTGTTTGTTTATGGATCTGATAACATAGTAGTAGTAGTAGTCTAGCCTCAGTAGATCTGATAACATAAAACTGGTTATGAATTAAGATTACTTTATTAAAAAAGTGTGAAAATTGCAAATTTGGTTAATGTAAAAAACGTGACAAATCGTTTTCAAAGATGTAAATGAACTGTTTTCAGAGGTATACAAATCGTTGTCAATCAAATATGAATATATTATTTAATATCAGGAGTAAATATTTAAATAACAAAAACTTGATTTAGAAACCGTATGAAAAAGTACGAGTTCTGGCAACAAAACCTTCTTAAAATAAATATAAATTTAATCTAAATCGAAATTATTAGACTCTATTTGTTAAATACAAAATAGATTTAGACCTCTGCTTAAAAATTAATCAACTGGTAAAAAAAGTGATTAGATTTTAATCCTTTTGAGAATAGTAATCGGATGCTCGAAAAAACTTCGTTGAAAACAAGCCTTACGTTCGAAAAAATATCCAGGTTCAAAGGAAATGAAAAAGGATGTAGTCAATATGCGAGGGCTGGTGAAGCCTTAGGCACAAAAAAGAGTTAGGTACAATCGGGAGTTTTTAATTGAATTAATAACTGACAAATTAGAGAATAATTAAAAATCTAACGAATGGAAAATTGAATGAAAAAATTATCCTCAATGCAAGTCAGATGTATAAAAAGAAATAAAATTAGTTTTTGGAAATAATTGAATTTCACTTTTTAAATTTATATTAATCTACATTTTTTAAGAATGCAAATTCGTTGCCTTAATTAAAAATTCGTCCCAATCCGAGAATTCTTTTCTCATTTGCTATAAGGATTACAAGAGAGAATTCATCTCTTGTAATCCTTGTAGTAATTGCCTTACACATATTGTTTCATACAATGTTCTTTTATTATGGCACATAAGGGTTAAGGTGTTCATGCGTATAATTCCACCTTCAAATCTGCGATCTTCCCTACTTTATTTCTAACCAGTTTTGACCACATTCAGCAATGTAATCTTTTCAAAGGATTCTATTTAAAGGACTGGTAGAATCTTTTCAAAGGTATTCTGCCCTCAGGGGCACATCTCCTTTAAGAGTGCACGTGCTTTACGTACCTTAGGTATTCTAATGATCTTTTTTCACATGGGGTTTACTGTCTTTAGTAAACACTGGTGTCGCTCTCCCGTGATACCCAAGCGATCTTCTACTTTCATCCTATTATTCTATTCCCCTCTTTTTCCCTTTCACGGCATTTTTTACTTGCAGTTGTCTTGTTTTTGGCGTAACTTGGCCAAACACAAGATTTGGGGTTTTATGGCGCAAGGGCCATAAAACCCCAAAGCAACTAACTAAAGGTATTCTTAGGGAAGAACCAAAATAATCTTTTCAAAGAATTATATTCTAAGGAAAAGACCAATAAAATATTTCCAAAGGATACTGTTACAGGGAAAGAAGCAAAAGAATTTTTCCAATGGAATCCATTGTAAGAATAGAGCCAATAGAATACTTGAAAAGGATTCTATTTTAAGGAAAGACCTAAAAGAACTTATCTAAAGGTTGAAAGAATCCCCCAATGGATTCTTTCAACCAAGAGACGCTATTTAAACATGTATGTTGTGGGGTAAAGACATCGGGACGCTCAGTGTTAAAGTTATGCCGTATTCATATACTTGTTGCGGTTCAGTTCTTCAAGGCGAATGGGTGTACAGGGTAGTTTGTAGTAATGTTTGCATTTATTAAGTACTAGTAGTTTATATGTATAATGTTATATGTATAAGTAGTTTGTATGCATGTCATTTATATTAGTAGTTTGTATGTCGTAATATATGTTTATATAGCATATAGTAATAAATAATATAATGGCGTTACTTATAGTTTTTGCATATCAGCGGAAATAACTAACTGAAACAAAGAAAATAACATATTTCTGCAATAAGCTACATTTTAACCTAACGGAAGGTTCATATAATTGACAATGCACAATTCTCTCTTTATTCTCTTTCTTGCTACCACCAGTCCCCTAATTTAACTAATAGACTCGTTCCAAGCCACGTGACTCGACTGCCTTCTTCCGGAAGCAGAACAATGACCAATTGACAGGGGGGAATCATCCACTTGGATTGCAATTCAGTCTTTTGCATATTGTAGCCTTCTAATGCGCTCTCACACCTATTCAGCAATCGATTGACCCAAAGTCGACTGCCTTTTCGTCGAAGCCGCACTAAATCATTGCTATCTTTTTCAGCTCCGAACTTAGAACCAGAATCCACGCTATAGGCGTAAGTTATGGGAGAACATTTTTGCATCACCATCCCCCTAATTTAACTAATAGACTCGTTCTATACCACGTGACTTGACTGCCTTCTCCCAAGAGCAGAACTAGAACGAGTTGACAGGAGTAGAAGCATCTACTTGGATCGCCATTCATGTTTTCGTGTTCGTCTTCTAACGCGCTTTCGCACCTATTCAACAATCGACACACTCAAGATTGACTGCCTTCTCGTCGGAACCGCATTATAACATCACTATCCCTTTCGGAACCGAAAAAATATAAACTACGAACCAACTGCTATAGACGCGAGGTATGGAAGCGCTTTCTTTACGTTACCTCTTCTCACTGGAACCGAACTATCTGCCATTTGTAAAAAAATAACTTCAGAGAAGTAAACCATACGCACGACGAGAGAACAAAGCTCATCCCATACATTCGCTGCCACATGCGATATTCGTTCACTTTCCCAAACCAACAGTGACCTCCCCATGCCAGCAGAGAAAAACCCAACAAAAAGTTCCAAAAATTCCAAAAAATCCAGAATGAACTCAATGAAAGATAAGCCAAAAACTGTAAAAAATAACCCAACAACAAAAAGAGCCGAACCCCACAATTTCATCATGGCGGAGTAGCCGAACGAATGAAAACGTCGCAAACGATATTCGCCGGAAGAACGAGAACAAAAGATGAGAGCTGGCGGGAAAACCGATCTCTTGTTTGATGAAGAACTCATTGTGGTTGACAAGAATGCCATTCACCGGATTCGATCGATCCAGCCTTCTGTTTCATTCGGGTTTATTCGAAGAAAGACTCATCCAGAATGATCTTTCCCAGTTGTCCTCAGAGCTTTAAGTCTTGCCTGATTGATAGCTTATAGTGTCTCTTTTTGTTTGTTGAGGTAACTAATGATGTTCGCTCCCTTAGGTAGGGAAGTTTGTGTTTTGATCCCTCGTCTCTGTGTGCCAGGGGTTTGATGGATAAAGAAGTATCGCTTCCTCTGACAGCTAGGAAAAGATATTAACTCAGAAGAAATTCCATATATGTCGCCACGATTGTTTGTGTTATTTACAGTGATATAATTGACGCCGTATGCTTTGTATAGTGCAGCCCCGACGAATCGGTCAATTTTTGAAAAGGAGTGAAACCTTGTTAAGAGAAGGCTGAACTACGTAAAAGCATGAATGACAATCGCAGTGGCTGTTTTCCCCCGACAAAATGTTATCACTGTCAGTTTTGACACCAAACTATAAATTTAGAATCAGAATTGGCGCTAAAGATGCCGATTGTGGAAGTAATTTGTTTACGTTACTATGAGTCCCTAATTTAACTAATTGACTCGTTGAAAATCACGTGACACGACTACCAACTCGTGTGTCTGGACTATAAATTCACAAGCATAGTCTCCCGTGAGTTGGAATTTGAGTAACGTGATTTTTTAGCTAGTCTATTTGTTCAATAAGGGGCCCGATTAAACCTCAAAAATGCGTTCTCACTATGTCTATAAGTCTCTTAAGTCTTTATAAGTCTTTAGCTAAGTTTCTGGCTCCAAGTCCATCATTCTGTGTTGGAAACAAAAGCAGTTATTACGAGTTCGAGAAGCAAATAAGCACCTATGGCTGTAGCCATACATTATTTTAAGTATGGTTGCACTTTAACCTGTAAACCTTAACGAGATAGAGCTATGTAGAAATAGACTTCCCAAGGTCATTCGCCTTCTCAGTGGGACTGAAGATGAGTAAATTGTACTTTTGTAACAATTTAAGGGCAGGTAGTTAATTCACGTAGCACTGCAGCAACATAACGGGCTATAAGTGACGGCCAGGGATCAATCCCGAAAGAAAAGATCCGAGAACAACACTCGTAAATTTAAACCCGTAATTTTGAATGACGAAGTCTAAACCTGAGCTGTCATCCCACTCTCTTCCGCACCACACCATCTTGAGGACATTTGAGGCTACGACAGATTTAACATTCACCAACCCCGTGTATACGACTATCATTCGTTGGACCGAGGTTCAAAGTCGCAACCCTCCGGTTGCTAATCCGACACTCTTCTAACTGGGCTACAGCGGATCCAACAATTCAAGGAACTGCTATTCTCTTAATTAAGGGGGTGAGCTGTCCTGTATTGGTATAAAATCCTAACATTTTCTCGGAAATCATCTTTATATTTCGAATCTGATCAAATGATTTTGTGATAAATATGACGCATTGGATTCACTCAGGAAATCCCCGGCTCTCATCACGGGCTATGGACAACACCCGTTTTGTTGCTCCAGTGCGATATAAATTCAACTACCAGAAAAAGTGTTATGTAGTATAGTTATGAATCGCAATTGTTTAGCAAGGTAGTCGTGACCAATAGCTGGAGGAATTCAGTTACGGTTCCCTTCCTTAGCCAATCAGGAAGGTCTGCGACGTTGCTTCATCATGTTTCAAGGAATTCAAGTGCGCGGTTTGGGTTTTTATTTGCTGCGTCTTACTGTACTGCACCAAGGAATATTCAAACATCATCCCACCACATCCCTCTCATCTTGCAACTATTTAAACATCCCCATCCTGACACCCATTTATCCCCAGCTACATGGGGCGATCAATAATAATAACACGGAGCTCCCCGTGTTGAGTTTTCCCAAAACATTCTCAAAAATTCATTTCCTCTTAACTCCCCGATATTAACACTAATTATCCTCCTCTGTGGAAGGACGCCTCAACACTGCGCGTTAATTTCAGGGGAGGGGGGATGCGCTCTTTCCAAACACTCTGCAGGGAAACAGTTGTTCGACGTATTAGTTTTGACTCGATATCGCTTAATTAACGAAATTCCTAATTGGATTCCGGAAACCGGATTGAAAGGATGAGAAAATATTTGGAATGTGGGGTGTTTTGTGTGAGCGGAGTGGTGGTCCGTTAGGAAGCAATTCTGAAGTGGGTGTTCGAAACGGCATTTTTCGAGATGACTAATCAGGGTGTTTCAGAACATCCTGTGAAAGATTTAAGGCGAGTTATTGAGCTCAAAAGTAAGCCGGTACTCACAATCGAGATGTACACGCGCATGCGCCACCCAGGTTTGCTATAGGGCACGCTAAGGTGCAGAAAATAAAGACAGGTAAAGTAGGTAGATAGTTAAAAGAAATTAAATTTGCGGTAAGGGAATTTTCGTTGTATAAAAGACAGCAAGTATGCGATGATTTAATACTATGAACGCGGATGAACCAACATATCTAGAATGAACACGTAACCTTTTGATATGGAAGTTCAATTTACTTTTTGTTGGTTCGGAGAGCAGGGTGCCAGCTCAGGTGTTGACCTCGATATCTGACAGTGGTTCAAAATTGAGAGGTGTTGTCGTCGGATCTTTCCCTTCTTGATCTTTCCTTGGACCGTTGTCATTAGCCCGTTGTTCCAATGTAACGTAAACGTTAGACATGAACGGTTGTAACTCGTCAGATAGATCACTTGTCAGAGACGTACTAGGGGTCCCATGGAATTCCAACTAAACAACCCATCGAAGCCACTACAGTACATTCCCCTGTTGATCTGTATATTCCCCTGTTGATATGCGGAAAAAAAATCCATGGTTTCATGGGATTTTCTCTACAATCGGATCTTTCAATCCGCCCGAAAAGTTGGAAACGCGACTTGTCAGACCAGGCTACTCGGTTCTAGTCATCAAAAATCCAGTGGCTGTGTTTTCGATCCCAGGGTAGGGGCATAGCTCTGTGTTGAGTATTTATCAAAGGTACTTGAGTTAGGCATCTGCTCCTAAAGTCCATATATTTTAGGAAATATTGCATAGTCCTCACGCTGATGTTTATTGAGGGTGCAGCATTGAATTTCCATATTATTTGAGGAAGTGTTGCACGACTATCGAGTGAAACGAATCTTACCAAATGACGCTGGACTCGTTCACCCAGAGTATTTTTACGGAAACATTGTTTCGTTAGTTACAAAGTTTTGCCAGAATTCTTGTAGTCACGTTAAGCCATTGAAATGGCAGTGAGTAAATATCCAAACTTCTCTACCTAGAAAATGCTGTGAACCATCTCACGAGCTCCAACTATTACACTACTTTGAAAATCGCTTAAATCGAAATAATTTACCATTTTCATAATGAAAACAGCTCTAGATTTTTCCACATATGTCTATAGCCTTATAGCACAGGTAAATGCAACCACTGACATGCATAGGCAGCGTTGCTATGTATTTTGCATAGGCTCGCCTGTGCCTTTTTTCATTTTTATTAAAAATATGCAAAAACGCAATGATAATTGTTTTCTTATTTCAAAATTCGCACTTCGCAATGACTCTACTGGAATCAAAGCGTAACTGCACAATAACGATTTTTATTTCATTATGTATGATTATACAATGTAATAAAATATGCATGAATATTACACAATAAAAATATGCATGAATATATACCGTATTATAGAACGTTGACCTCCAAGAAGGAAATAATGCTATTCAAAAATGCAGCTTTATTTAAGTTACTAGAAATAAACTTCAAGTGAAACTGTTTATAAAAACCAATGACAAAAACAATCTTCCCGAATAAATCTTCAAAAATAATGATGAAAAATGATCTTTTCGTTCTTATTATTGATCACACAATAAAAATAACACTCGCTTAAGCGTAATAAAGCCTACACATGAATAATAAGAAAAAACTTCAATAAAGGACAGATTTACTCTTTTCTTTTCGGCAACGAATATTTGAACAAATCCCGACCGCCCTTACGTTCCCTACAAATTACGGAAAACAATTACATTTTTCATAAATCCATACCAACGCTCTGGAAACAAATAAAGAAAAAAGGCAATTCCCCGTTAAGGAAATTCGCGGAATCTAACCGATAGATGGCGCTCTGTCGTTCTTTCCCGCACTTCTCCCACATCGCGGGCTTCTTACATCAAATTTGATTAAATTACTTATGTAGGTCGTAGTTTTACTGTCAGGAAAATAAAATTGGATTATGTTCTTAGCGAATGGCAACAGTATAAAAAAGAAGGGAGCGCTTAGATTTCGTCTCTGTTATTTATTGGAGTTCGTAAAGCCGTCGACATTTTATCTAAGCGTTTTCGACGTAAATAATTTAACGAGGTCACCATAAAAAAAACTTCTTCATTAAGGGTATTCTCTTTTAGGTATTGATTCGTCTAGGCGTGTTGTTATTTGTTGTGAGGGTGGAATTATTCATAAGAAATATCCAAGATTTGAAAATTGCGCTTTAATAAGGTAAGGCACTGGGGGCAAACAATTGATGTTTTTAGTTTTTGTGCTGTTTGAAATATAATTTGGAAGTAAATATGCCGATATTTGGTTTCATGATTAGAGCAATAGTGGTCTTTCGATAGTATTTTTATTTAAATCTCATTTTATTTAGTTTTAGTGGGATAGCTATCTAATTATACTGAATTTTAAGATTTCTGAAACCCAAATTGAAGCAAGCATAACTATGAAATTTGTTCTACAAAAATTATTTTCGAATTTAGTTGAAATGACTTCTTTTAATTTAATTTCAATAACCAGTTGAGGATAAATTGAGATAAATTAAGTCATTAAATTAAGCTATCGTAACATTTCAAAACTAGCTGTAAAATATTTCAAGCAGCTAACAATAACATTTTCTGAAGATGTTAAAAATTGTACTTGACTTAAATATATATTAAGAACCTTAAAGCATAATATAAATATGTTGATAAATTTCCAAAAGTAGTGTCAAGGCTGCAAATTTTATGTACATCGATGCTTCTATTTATTATATTATAGTTATTTCTATAATATATTAAATATATTACAGAAATTATATTATTATTTATTATAATATAATTATTATTTCCTAAATTATTATTATTATTTATTATTATTATATAATTATTATTTATTATTATTATTTATTATTTATTAATTCCCTAACGGTAAAGATTCAAAAATCATCTATCAAGAATCAAAAATCTTTTGTATGAAATGTTTGCTTGTTTCATGTTTATAACTAAGATCTCTTACTTTTAATAAATTAGAACCACATGCTAATTATGATTAACTTGATTGATATGAAAAAATTGTGGTTATTCTATTTATAAGAAATAATTTGACATAAAATTATCCATGTAAACACAAGGATTAGTATTCAAGAATTTAAAAAGTAACAATAAAGCAAGGACGTATTTCGTAGGGTTCTGGGTTGGGTACCTCCTGAGATGTTCTTTGTGTTATAAAAACAAATTTTGAAGACGGCATAAGTTTGCGATTCGAGATTAACAAAAATCGTCTGTTTATGGTACTTGCCTGGTCTGTCTCATTGAATTCTACTGTGGTCCTCGTTTTAAATAAATTTGCGATCTTATGAGTTATCACTTCCTTTATTATTTTGAGTAAGGTAGGATTACTTTCTATTTTAATTTCGTTGTTGCTAGTCTAAGTCCTGGCGTACCGATTAACTTTTAGCATGTTCGAAGCACGCTATTGAATGGGGCCGTTTATCAAACAGCGGCATATCTATTGGTGTTTCGTCAATCTGCTATTGGCTCTCACTCTCTTGATGTTGACGTCACTACTGCAACGTCATCGACCCTCTAATGATATAGACAGCGCATGTGGGCGGAGTCGCGGTCGTATGATCTCAGAAGAGTAAGTTACGTTGGCTTACGAATCGACTTGCGTCGATTAACTATTGAAACGCAATGTTTTTAATCGCACTGGATTATTACTTTTTTAGGATTCAGGCTTTCCCCCTTTTATAACCACGAGTCACAACTTCAAACAAAGCAACCGGGGGAAATAACATGAAGTTGCGCACACACACTTTTATTTAATTTGAATCTCTTGATGTTGACGTCATTATTGTAACTTCATCGATTCGGTTTGAAGATGTGTCACGTAGTTATGGGGAAAAACCGACGTGATTATGTACCGACCTCTGAACTTGAAAGTTAGAAACACTGAAAATGACAGAAAAAATTAGTCTTCTCTACTAATTATTGGGTCGACGGTAGCTTTTTTGGAAGAGTAGCGTATCAGCATTTGGTGGGTTGCTAGTTCGAAACTCGATCACGTTTAATCTGTCGTGGCGTGATGGGGAAGTTTGGTGAGTGGTGTGCCAGCTCAGATGCTTGCCATCGTCATCTGACCGTGGATCAAATTGTCCTCGGATTTCTTTCTTCGAGATTGATCCCAGATCGTCGCCAATAGCCCATCGTGTTGCTCCAGTGCGACGTTAATTCAACTTCTTACCTGCCTACGAATTACTATTCTCTTCTCTAAGAGTCTGTTTGATTAAGATAATGTTTCAATTCCATATTGGGTAATTTTGAATGGGATTCTTGTGGATGTGGAAAGACTTCCAAAAGTGCTTCATGGTTGACATTGGTTATACCATCGAATTGTATGTTAATTTTCGTAGTGACACCACAGTACTCTTCATTGGAATTTATAAATGGCTAAATTCGATACAAGCTACTACTAGTTAAGTAATTTCCAATTGTATGAGACCTGTATTAAGATCACGGGTGTACTTCTGTATGCGTAGTCGTGCAATGGATGATTGAAATCGTTGTTTGACTTTCTTGTTTCATAGCAGTGGAATGTGATTGCAGACCGAAAGTCTTAAAATGAGGCTGTGGCAACGAATATTAAAGCTGCGATGGAAGCAGAAGTAGCGTCTGTTGTTAGAAGTGATATGCAACGCATTTGTAACTCAACTGTTCATCTTGAACCATCCATCGAAGTGAGTATCGATTGTAGTGAACGCCATCTGGAATCACGTACGAATCACCAATGTAGAAGGGTTATACCACAATATTGTATGTTAATTTCCTTAGTGGTGACTAACTTAACCATAGTACTTCCCATTAGAACTTAGCAATGACTGAATTCGATGCAAGCTACCACTACTCAAGAAATCGCCAATTGTGTGATGCTGTAAGAGATGTATTAAGATCACAGATGCACTTCTGCATGCGTGGTCGTGCAATGGATGATTCCAACCATCGTTTGACTGTCTTTTTCTTTAACAGTCGAATGTGAGTGTAGGTCTAAAGTTTTAAAATGAGGCTAAGTGCCAACAAAGAGTGAAAGAAGAAGAAAGAAGTGTCTGTTATTACAGAATTTTAGATAGTTAATTGAAATAATATACATCGCAAGATGAACAGTTGATTCAACTGCCTATATAAGACCATCCATGTAAGTGAGTATCTGTTATGGCGAACGCCATCTGGAAACACGTCCGGATCACCAATGTAAAAGGAAAATAGTCAACTTCAGTCTAACAAAAAGTACTTCATGGTTGAGATTGGTTGCACTGCTAAATGTCCTATTATATTGTAAGTTAAGCAATAAAGCTGGAAATAAGTTCGTCACATAATTATATAGTATCAGACTAATCAGCAGATCTAATTTTGACCATGAACCTAATTTGCATGGTCAAAATTCTAAAAGTGAACAATTTCTTGGAATTTATAACAATAAACAAAATATCGAATCACTAGAAAATACTTTAATCACTTAAAATTGAAATCTGATGAGGTTAAAGAATTACTTCATCTCACAATCCAATGCCTTCAAACACTGGCATTTGAGACAAACTAATGTTTTACTTCAAAGAATTAGTATCAAGAATTTGAAACAAATAATTCTCTCCAATTCCTCGAAAAACTTCCAAATATAACACTCCTCATCCACCCTAAGAAAGTTCAACTGCGAAACGGAAACGAAAAAAAAAAACGCATATTCCAGAACATCTCAATTCCAATTCGAACTTCACAAAGGGGGTCGTTCCGAACAGTGGGGCAGTCACGTTTTCCCAATTCCTTCCCCCACCTTTTATAGAACGACTATATATACCCATTCCCCCGAAACCCAGATAAAAACGAAACCGAAAAAAAATAAAACCACTTTTATTGAAACTACTGTTTCATAAAAACCGGAGAGATTACTTTTCTGGAGATCAAAATTTCGCTCAAAAATACCGCCTCTGATAACACTCCCAACGCGACATTAAGATAAGATCTGTTATGAACGATACTGCCAAGATTCCTGGAATTCCTCATACAGTCTCGAGAAGAAAACAGCAAAGTAAACAGTATAAATGAAGACGTTTTTATCGTAAATTTTATTTTATTGTGTCTGAAATGTGTCTGCTATATTACTTCCTCCGAAAAGCGTTCTTCTGCTTGAAGGTTTTTGTTGGATTTTCTTCCTCTGCATCTGTGTGGGTCGGACTTTTGTTTGATCAAATCTTCGGTCGGTTTGGATTATGTTCGGAAATTTATTTATGGAATGGGGAGGACATTATGAGTTCTCATATCGGGGGAGATGTCGGGATTTTTATTTGTGTTTGTATTTGTGTTTTAGAGTATTTGTTTTGGGGATATGATTTTTTGAAACTGTCTCGGTGTACGATGGCGGCAAAATTGTTTTAGTCTTTTTCTAATATATAATTTCGTTGTGTTTGAATAAGAGATGCAATAATGTCTGCCTCTACTGAGTTCCATGGATCTTTTGCATGGATATTTCTACGTATTCGGTGGATATTATTTTCTAGTTCAATGCATTCGGTTTATAATGAAATTCGCGAGTAAATACTTGACATTCCACTCGTCTTTGTGTTACATGTTCTATATTTAGAACAGAATAAGAAACACTTAAACAATAGTTTTTTGCAGTTACTTTTAATCTTTACTAGTTCAAATGCTAAACAATGGATTTAAATACGCAAGCTTTTGAAGTTGATAGCAGATTTTATGTTAGGCTTCCCATGGAAGCCTCCCAAGAAAGTTAAAATTGGTTAGAAGTCATCCAGGGAAATCTGCATGTTGCAGAACGGAAAAAACGGAGGGTTAAACAGTATTTTTAAGGTGAATGGTAGCCAAGATGGTTAAAATCTTCAAAGGGAAAGTTCATGCTAAAAAATTTTCAACACAATATAACAGAATTTTTTACCATTAGGCAAAATCGTTTTTCCTTACTTTAACCAGAACACTAAATCTTGTAACACACTAAATCTTGTAAATTTCAAGATAGATTTCATCAAAAGAAGACTTCTGATCTTTGTTCTCCGTCGGATAGTGGACACTTATCATATCAGCATTCATTAAATACTAGTAACAAACCGTATTAAAATCATTCAAGATAGCAGAACTGTAGTTGGATGGTGTTTGTGGAACAAGTGCAACCGAAATCTTCAATGATGTCAAAATGTTCTGAGTCAAATACAAAGCAAAGAGAATAAAATATTTAACAAGAAATTAATGCTTCGAGATCAATCGAAGAAAGAAATAAAAAGGCAATTTAGTCACACCTACCTCCCTTCACCCCAACAGAATCCGCATCAACCTGAATCCAGTAGAAACTGACTGACGAAGATTCAAGACAACCACTTCCATGCGAAATAGCTTGATCGTCAAAAACATTTTTACGCTGCTTGAATTTCGGGGGGGGGGGGGGGTATTTCAATTAACGTCACACTAGAGCAACACAATGGGCTATTGGCGACGGTCCGGGATCAAACCCGAAGGGAAAGATCCGAGGACAACACCACGTTCAGATTACGAGGTCACATCTGAGCTGGAACCCCACTCACCAAACTTCCACACCACGCCAATGGGAGGACATTTGAGGCCACGACAGATTTAAAGTGCACCGTCCCCCCTTTGTGCATGACAGTCTTTGGTTGGATTCGATCTCGCATCCCTCCAGTTGCTAATCCGCTACTCTTCCAACCGGGCTACCTCGGCCGCCCTCAACTGGATTCGGATTGACCCAAATTCTGTGGGTTTGAAGGGACCCTAGTGCCAGGGACGCATTCAGGTTAACAATCTGGAGGTGGCTATATTGGAATCGTAAGCCCTGTTTTAGGGGGTAATAATTTGTGACGATTGATACATCTGGCCAAGTGAACCGTAAAGGGGCTCTTGATATTTAGGTATGATGGTTGTTACGATGAGATATCCCGTCATCACCAAAACAGACCAGATCTTGATGGACAAGATATCTCGTCACAGCAAAATTGGCAAGATGTTGATGGGTGAGATATCTCGTTCAAACCACTTGAAGGGTTAAATAATTCTTTGAAATATAGAATAGTTTTAGAATGGTTACCCAGAAACTAGTTTTAGAGGGAGTTACTGGACCAGTTTTGGACTCTCCAAGACGAATAGAAATTGTATTTTAGGTAAAAGATACCAACTTATTAATAAAGGAATAATGAAAACTTTCAATTATTTTACCTAACCCATGTAAGTAAGAAATAGATCATTTTTGTTCATGGGTTTCAAATAACAAATAAATATTAGAGGACTATAAGTAGAAAAGTCTTTAAGTTACAGAGTTAAGAACAGCTCTATACACGGTTTTTAAAGATGCAATAATTGAATTGGGTAATTTTTGCTTTTTATACGATCTGGGAGGAGCTTAAGCCCCCATAGCCCCTCCGTAGGTGCGCCTCTGCCTCCAGAACATACGATAGATCGTGCAGACATACATCTCTATGTGAATACTACTTACTTTACCTGCCTCTTAAAGTTTATACAGGAAACTTTGAAACACATTGTATTTGAAAGATCCTAGTCAGACGACATAGAAGTAGAAAAAACAAACGAAATCATACCATTTGCAAAGTCCGATGAACCCTTAATTTTTGAAAAATAAAACTCCGCCCCACCTTCATTTTGAAATCCAAAACAACAACCTCCGGTGCGAATAAAAAACTCCGTTATATTTACGCAAGAACATCATCATTACGACTCCGATGCAGAAAAAAAAGCCTCCCCTTCCAGAATCGCCTTTCCACGCAACGAAATATGATCTTCGATCTTAATTTCAACCATCCTCTCCTCACATGCCAAAAAAACCAAAACCGAACCAAAAAAAAGCCATCCCACCTTAGGGAGAATTTACCTGATAGATGCATCTTCACTCCTAAATCCCCTCACATCATTTAGAATCACTTAGTGCGCTTAATTTCGTAATCTAAACCCCCTCTTAGAAGCACTAACGATGTACAAGACTATCCCTCCCTTATGCCCTTATTGCATCATTACCCGGGCACGGGATCAAAGGGGGTGTAGAGGGGGGCTCTTAAATGGGAGGTTAATGAGCTGGGTAATATGGGGCGATGTGCCCTCCCTTCCTTAAGGCCCCTTTTTGCACGAGGAAGAAGACTGTGGAGATTAGGACCCAGGAAAACTGATAACACTTGTTACATGGGTTTCGGTTAAAAATTCTTTTGGGGGTGTAATTTGAGTGTGGAAAAAAGGAGCGACAAGGCTTGGCTTTCAAGTGTGGTTCCTTTGGGGACCCATGAAGGGTTGTCTTCGGGATGGGATGGAGAGAAAAAAGAATGAAGGAATGGGGTAGGGATGGTGTTGTTGTTTACTGTATAAGGATCTTTTGTTGGAAGACATTAAGGGGAGGATTCCCAGGGTGGCTTGATTGGGGGATAGGCTATTTTCAAAATGATGATGCTCTTAAAGTGGGGGTTAGATCACTTGGGAAAAGGGTATGGAACGATAGGTAAATGGAGAATAAAGATTTTCTCTTTGGGTACAAATAAGACTCGTGTTGCATCTGATAATCCAGTAGTGATGTGTTTGTAGAGTTTAGTGATGCCGGGACTGAAATTGAGCAGGTTGTGCCAATCACAAACAATCCTAGGAGAATCAAAACTGAGGCGAGCATGCTCGAAGTGGAGTGAGAAAAAATGGTGTTATTTAATGTTTGAATTGCCTCTGTTGGAAGAAAATAAGACTGGAGGATTTCCAAGGCTGGGCTTTGATGGGATGGTGGGCGATTCTGAAAATGATGGTACTCTTGAAGAAGTGGTATTGATTTGAAATTGGTAAAGGATGAAAATATTGAATAATGGAGGGGGTAAAGGTTTCTTCTTTGGGTACCCAACCGATTCGTGCAACATCTGCTAATCCAGTGGAGTGATATGTTGGTTGGTAGTGTTTAGTAATATAAGCTACGCCTATTCTAGGAAAGACTAGACTAAGAGACAAACGCATGAATTGAAGTGGGGAAAATGTTATTTAACGTTTGAATCGCTTTTTAGAAGAAAAGAAAGCTGGAGGATTTCTAATGCTGGGCTTTGATGGGATGGTGGGCGATTCTGAAAATGCTGGTACTCTTGAAAAAGTGGTATTGATTTCAATTTGGTAAAGGATGAAAATATTAATTAATGGAGGATAAAGATTTCTTATTTGGGTACCCAAATGAATCTTTCAACATCTGTTAATGCCGTGAGGTGATATGTACGTTGGTAGTGTTCAGTGATGCAAGCTGCGCCTATTCTAGGAAAGATTAAGGGATGAACAAATGAATTGAAGTGGGAAGAAATGGTGTTGTTATTTGGTGTGCCAATTACTTGTTTGGAAAATATGCGACGAAGAATGCCAGGCTGCATAATGCTAGACTTTGATTGGATGATAGACGATCTTGAAAATGAGATGCTTTCAATCCTCCAAGCGTTTCGATGAGATATCTCGTATCGCTAAGGACGAGATACCTCGTTGAGACAAAACTACCCTATTACTTCAACGGAGAATGAAGATTCAAATAGGAAAAACAAATTACCCCTTGCCCAGAACTGGTAATAGTTTGGAATAGATTTTTGCACTACAGGCTGGCCATTACAGGATAGTTGTTTTCGATGCGAATGTAAACTACCAGGAGGGTTAACCGAATGAAGATGATTTCACTTGGGTAAATGAATGAAAGAATAGGCAAATATAGATCATATAGAAATATATATGCGACTTTGATACAAAACATCCGAACCATTTGCGTGTGTAACAATGCTGTGCTATATAGCTGACGAAACGAATTCTAAAGAATGGTTGACAGATGAAAAGAAATTATAAGGGAACGAAACTGATCTAAGTGAAACAATTCCTAGACCAATCAAACGTATTAATTTGAAAGAGATAAATGTTTAAGTAAAAGAGAATAAGTGAGGAACTGACAACAAACCTGTTTTTAGGGGATATCAAAAACGGATTTTGTTACCAGTTCCTTCCTTATTCAATAACAAGTGTTGCGGATTTGTTGCAAGTTCCTCCTCACTCAACAACATATATTGAGGATTGTTGCCAATTCCACTCTCGTTGCCAGTTCCACTCAGTCAGTCACACTCAACAACATGTGTTTCGGATGGTTGCCAGTTCCTTCCTCACACAGCAACATGTGTTGAGGATTGTTGCCAGTTCCACTCAGTCAGTCTCATTCAACAACATGCGCTACGGATTGTTGTCAGTTCCTTCCTCACTCAGTAACATACGCTGGGGATTGTTGCCAGATCCTCCCTCCCTCAACAAAAATTTAATATGTCACATTTATTAACTATATATATGACAGGTTAATTTTTTCTTCTCTACCAAGACTTGTAGTTAATCCTGCTGTCGAAGTCCTCAAGATATTTCCCCAATTCTCGAGATTTTTAAATTAATCTCCGCACTTTACCCCTATTTTGGTTCATAACTGAAAGTTTGTTCACACACAAATGCGCCTCCAAAGATGATTAAAACTTTCTGTGCAGTTACTATCAAATTTTCAAGCTTATCCTTTTCCATACTTTTGCAGAAATCAGTAGGCGGAATTCTTTAATTTTTGACTTATTTCGTTGGATATTGACGATCAATTATCTATAGCTGGAGGTCGGTGCCTAGTGCCAGAAACGCTTGTACCCAGTTCTTCTAAGTAAAGAATCTTGGCTTTTCAGATTACATTGCGAAATGCCCTGTCTGCGTCTACTTACAATTCAACTTACACCGTTTCTTCTTACTCCAACATTTTTATCGGCTTTTTAGAATTATTTAGTCTACTGAATGTTTCAAAAACTGACTTAAAATATGTTCCTCTAGTCTCGTCCAGTGTTGATAGTAGATTAAGAACTATAGTGGACCGTTTGTTGGTTTATAGTACTCCTGGTCTATAGTACTTACAACTGGATCTCATTCTTCATTTCACTGGCTTGGGCTCAGAATACTTTGAACCTGAAGAATCTTGCAGACCAATACAGGAATAAAATTGCGCCGGAGTGAGAAAGCGTCTTGAAATTAACCGAAGAATGAACATCCTGCAGAGACGAGCAAACAAAAATATGCTTGCCATTCATGTTTAGATCACCAGAGTGGACAGTCTGGAGAGTCAGAAATTCCAATGCAAAAAATTAGTCTAGACAGTCATGTGCAGTTGCGACTCTAAAACAAGCAACCCCTAAAGCTCTAGGTAAATCACGTAGAATATATATTTGTCAGAAAGTCTGGTTCAAACCATAGAGTAAATATAAAAGTCAACAGTATGTGAGTAAAGAAAAATAAAGTGACCAATGGTAACCATTTTATGTGACCAGGATCATGCGACCAAAACTAGTCGTGATCCTAAGAAGCTTTCGCCTGCTGTGTGGAACTTAGCATTCATCATCTGATTGGACTATAGAATGGGAGAAGACGCCCATTCACTGATTCATCATCTGATTGGTTCATTGATTGATCATCCGTAAGTAGTAGACTGGCGATTTCACCACTTTGATCGGCACTCTATAGAAATGCGGATTTGCACACCTATCCTGTCATAAGATGTTATATCACCAAACGACGCGATAATATACCAAATAGACCAACCAAATCAGTTTTTCATAGAGCAGTCACGTGACTACTAATCGACATGTTGGTCACACCTTTCGAAGCTCCTCTCAATAGCAATGATCAGTATACTTATATTCCAAGTCTGTAGTTCCTTTCTAACAGTGGTCCCTGTATATGGATCTTCTCTCGTCACGGATACTTTTCGTGAGGAATTTTCTATTGTTTCTTAAATGAGTTGGGAAATGAGGAGGACTTAAAGAGGAAGTTAATGCCAACAAGAATACTCCCACCAATATGACTTGCGAACGCAAACATTTCAATCCTTAGTGCATGTTGCTCTCACTTGCTCTAGTGTGTAAACTTTAAAATTAAACTAAAAAGAGAACTCGTGGAAGCCGTAACAAATGATGACACCCAAATTACAGAGCGGCTTCCTCGCTGATGGTAAAGAAAGGACAGAGCTGGCATCTTGGAATATTTCATCTTCGCGGAAAGCGACATTTGGGTGGGGGAGTGGACACGATAATGATGACCTTGGCTCCTTGGGAAAAAAACACCGTGACAACTTAACTCCACCCTTTAGATAGATTTGGTGACGGTTGGAGAATTTGCAGTTTTTATTTAATATCGAGTGGGAGGAGGCTTTGGAATTGTTAATGATTTCTTATTGTACATTCGAAGCTAAATTCATGTAGTTAACGGGTATTTATCATCGGTTGGTTTGGTTATATGGCCCAAGGGCCGAATTTCGCCAAGTTGCACCAAGCACGAGGCAGACAACGTCAAGTAATGGACATATACACAAAAGGAAAATAAAATTTTAATGATACAGAAGAGAGGAATACACACAGGTAAGTTACAAGAAAATATATCATAGGAAAGACGAGTATTATGTATAAAGTTTTCGTAGTAAAGAAATACCTTTATTGAAACAATAAAATATTTAGCAACAATATTTTAGAAAGCATTTAGTTCATTCATTTAGATAAGGGTATGCCTTATCTTGAAGACCTTGATTTAATTCATTATTCCAACTTGCTACTTCGAGAAACAATTTTCTCATTTCGTATAAAAATGCTGTTTTCACCGACACATAATAAAAACCTTATTTACGGGTTAATGTGATCATCAAGCATGATTTTAAAAAACACAAGTTTGCGCTTCGATAACTAATCGGCCCTAATCGATTCCCAAGACCACGTGATCTACACCTTACAACAGCGGCTCCGCACCCATGCTCCGTCTATTTCATTAGAAGGTGGATAATTTCTTTAGAAAGACCACATTTTCTTAAAAGCCCTTCAATGTTCTATGAAAGATTTTTTCTAATACGAAAAATGCAAGTGGCGGTAGTTTTTCAGAGATGGAACGTCTTTCCTGTACGTCTTCTGATCGTCATTTGGCATGTTTTTAATAAGATTTCATCACTTTGCTAATAAAAATTCCAAAGAATGAATTTAGAATTCATGTTTGATGGTTCATTGGACAATGCCAATTAGATTAGACGCCGCCCAAACTGTCATATAATAGATTTTAAGGTAACCCCGATATGTATCATGTGAAAGCATTTGGGTAGCGGAATTAAAATCTTCGTTCTGATTTGTTGTCATCAGCAAATATTAAAACATTTCAATTTTACAATGTAATGCAACAAAAACAGCTTCTTTCAGTCATACGCTAGCTTACTCTTTAAACTTTCAAAATTCCTTTGTTTCTTAATATTTCAAGAAATTACTAATTTACTTCTATTAGAAGTAATGCTAGAAATGTTTCCTCTTTAAACTTTGTTGGCGTGATATGGTAGTTTGGACAGTGGAGTGCCAGTCAGGTGTTTACCTCATCATCTGACCGTGGCTCAAAACTGCGTGGTGTTGTCCTCGGATCTTTCCCTTGGGAATTGATCCCGGACTGTCGCCAATAGCCATTTGTGTTGCTCCAGTACGGCGTTAATTAATTACCATTACCATTAAACTTTGAAGAACCCTTTTAGTTTATTCACATTTCAAGAAGAATTGGCTCACCAATAGTGGTGGCCGATTGGCAACAAGTCGTCTTCTCAGATGAGTCCCGCTACAATCTGGACTATAACGATGGACGCCTACTCGTCAGACGCTACAGTGGTGAACGCTTTCTTCCGGAGTGTCTTATTCAGCGTCATACTGGACGAACGCCTGGCGTTATGGTCTGGGGCGCTATTGGATATCATTGGCGATCCCGCCTACTCCAAATTGTGGGGACCCTGAACAGCGGGCGCTACATCAGGGAAGTTGTGGAGCCTGAGGTCCTACCCCTCCGCAACATGTGGACGGGCATTGTCTTGCTGTAATTCAGCAAGACAATACCCCTCCACATGTTGCTCGGAATGTACAAGCCTTCTTCACTGCACGACAGGTTCCGCTTCTTCCATGGCCTGCACGTTCCCCGGATATGTCGCCTATTCAGCGTGTCTGGGATTACATCGGATGGCGACTCGCTCGTACCGCTCGTCGGGCAGAGAGTACGGCTGAACTTTGGCATCAGATAGAGGCCATCTGGAATGCCATTCCTCAGCATAACATTCAGAATCTGTATGATTCCATGCCACGACGTGTACAGGCTCTCATCGCTGCGCGTGGCGGCAGCACAAGATATTGATTTTCGGTATTATTTTCGTTTTATTGCTCTGTAAGTTCGATCGTTTATCTAAACCGCTATAAGTAATACGTGGAATAAATTTCATTTATTTCTGATGATTCTTTCATAGTGTTGTAATTTTCACAAAGAGTAGAAATATTAGTTTAGTCATCATAAACATAACTTCCCTCAAAAGTATAACCAAAGGCATTGTAAACACAGAAAGTTACTTAAACATTAAACACTTTCATATTTTTTGTTACTTTTGGAAAATATTCATATAAGTAAACCGGGGTCCCCTGGTGAGCCTTGTTTACCATTCTACCCACCCCTAATTCAGAGGGCGAACGCCAAATTCAATTTCCTCGAGTTCCACCATCTCCGCCATTTTTCGTAACTCCCACCGCAACAACAACACTCACCCCCGCATTCTCCAGCACAACAAAAATGGCCTCCCCCAACAAGGAGGCTTCTCTCAGCACCCAGGGCACAACTGCATGAAAAATGAGGCTGCCCTGGCCAAACATAAGTGCGAGCTCAACTTAAGATATTAATGATGGAAACGTGAAAACCCAACCGCACACACTCCCAGTCCACGGACCTTTTTGCGGAACAAAGGCAGAGCGCGCTTTATGATGATGCCAGTTGTAAATGGACCGGAGGTGCCGTGGCATCCGGCGGAATCATTAATTTCCAGAGGATCTCCGCGCCAGACGAAAACATTGTGGGCATTTTCGAAGTTTTGATTGCAGAAAATGCATGTGTGGGGGTGATGAAGGAAAGCCGAAGGTCTTTTTGTTTGTTGGCTGGAGAATTAGTTGGAACCTACGCAAGAGATGGATTGAAGAAGTTTCCTGCATGTTATGGAAATTATTTGTTGTGTATCAAGTCAAGAAAATACTCTTAAGGCCATCCACATAATTAGTTTCCTGCATGTGATGTTTGTACTAAAACATTGCATACGTTTGAAACGTTTTTATCGCAGAAAATGTATATAAGTGGTGCGGGTGGTTAAGGTTAAGGCGTTAAATTAAAATCGCATTGGAGCAACACAAAGGGCTATTGGTGACGGCCCGGATCAACACCAAAGGAAAAGATCAAAGGAACAACACCAAAGGACAACACTTATTAATTTTGACCCATGGTCAGATGGCGAGGTCAGCACTTAAAGACCCCCACTCTCCAAACTTCCCCACCACTCCAGTGTGAGGACATTTGAGGTCACGACAGATTTAATATGCTCCATCCCCCACGCACACGACGATTTTTGGTTGAATCTAGTTTCGAACTCTCAAAGCTCCGGTTGTTAATCCGGTACTCCTCCAACCCGGCTACCACGACCCGGGTGATGAAGGGCTTGTTGGTTGGTGGGCCGCGGTAGCTCAGTTGGAAGAGTAACGGATTAGCAAATGGAGGGTTGCGAGTTTGAATCCAACCTAAAACCGTCGTATACAAAGGGGTCTGGTTCACATCTGTCATGGCATCAAATGTCCTACGTTGGCGTGGTGTGGAAGTTTGGAGAGTAGGGTTCCAGCTGAGGTGTGACCTCATCATCTGACCGTGGTTCAAAATTACGTGGTGTTGTCCTCGAATCTTTCCGTACTGGTTTGATCCTGCACCGTCGCTAATAGCCCATTGTGTTCCTCCAGTGCGACGTTAATTAAGATACCTACCTACATTTTGTCTGAGGAATTGATTGAAACCTACGCAAGATTGATTGAAGAAGTTTGCTACGAGTGTATGTTATGGAATACAAGAAAATACTCTACATGTTAAGAAAATACCTTTAAAGCATCCATATTGTTAGTTTCTTGATGCATATATTTACACTAAACCATTGCATACGTTTGGGCTGGTTCAGATTGAATCTGTCGTGGCCTCAAATGTCCTCATGTTGGCATGGCGTTTGTCTGGAGAGTGGGGTGCAAGCTGAGGTGTGACCTCTTCATCTGGCCTTGGTTCGAAATTGCAAGGTGTTGTCCTCGGATCTTTCTCTTCGGGATGAATTCCGGAGCATCACCAGTAGCCCGTTGTGTTCCCATAGTGCGACGCTAATTCAACTACCTACCTACGTTTTAAACGGTTTTATCACAGAAAATGTACGTAAGTAGTGTAGTGTGGGTGATGAAGATTAAGCCTAAGGGTTTTTCTTTATTGACTGGGAAATTAGTTGAAACCTACGCAAGATATAGAGATTGAAGTGTTTACTACGAGCGAAAACTTGCATATTGTGAAATTTATTTGTTATGTATTAAGTCAAGAAAAAGTACTGTTAAATCCATCCACATTATTAGTCTCATGCATGTCGACTGAACCATTGCATACGTTTTGTGTTTCATTACTGAAAATGTATCGTCGGTGCACAAATGAAACACTGAGTCAAAATGTTCAAGATGGGAGTTTATTAGCTTTTCTAAACCAGTATGTGGTCATGTTTAGACTGGTGACGTTCCTCATGTTGTTTTTTCTTTGCATGAAGGGTAGACTTCTTAATAAACACTTAGTGAGTATAGCTTAGGTGTAAAAATTTCTCCTTTGATTTTTCTCAGAGCTTTGTTTTTTTACCTTTCCAATGTGCCTTGTTTGAGTCAGTGGTTAATGGAAAGACGAAAATGTTTTTTGTTGGCTGGAGAATTAATTGGAACCTATGAAAAGATAGGTTGGAGAACATTACTATATGTGGAACATTTATTTGGAATGTCTCAACAAAATACTTTGAAATGCATCCACTCGGTAATTTCTGGTTCAGTGATTTTCTCCACTGATAAGAAGGAAAAGTAAGCTGAAAATAGTTTCTTCGTGGTTGAATTATTAGTGGGCACAACGCAATGGTTTCTTTAACAACTGCAATAGCAAATGGATTGAAGAAGTTACATTAGGTGCTATAGTATAAATCTTGGCTGTCTCATAATGAAACAAAATATTGGGTAAACAGTGTTATGGCATCCACCCAGGTCATTAATTTGTAGAGCATCTCAGCACCAGACGAAAACATTGTGGGTTTTTGGAAGTTTCGATTACACAAAATGTATGTAGGGTGATGTAGTGTGGATTGATGAAGGGAAAGCCGAAAGTCTTTTTCTTAACTGTCTGGGAAATAAATTGTAGAAAACATCTGGTTGATATACTATTTATAACGCAAAGGCCCTATGCTGTGAGGGAAACTATTTCTTCTATCTCTAGAATTCAGATGCCGGGTACTATTGTTGGAATCGATTTCAAAACGATCGAATCGAATCTTTTGAGTCAGAGAGAAAAGAAAAAGCTTATCGAAACGTTGTTTCTGCTATAAATTAATCCCGAAGCACCCAATATTGTTTTCTTGGCAAACTAGATTGTGACATTTCGGCAGATTCATGGCTATTATACTTTCCAGTAGGCTTGGTTCCTTATTGCGCAAGAAACCTCGGCCTTTCAATCATTGATGCTTCTTTTCTGTGCAGATGTGAATACTACTTTGCTAAATTTTCTGGCAGTACTCAAATTAAAGTAATATTTTTTATATGGTACACAGCTTGAAAACACTCGAACTTCAATGTGGAAGATAAACACCCTTGTGAAGATAGTGCACATTATATTAGTTAGCTTTGGATTGTTGTTCTATAGGGTTGGTGCTACATATGGTTCAATTAGACCCTTATATTGAACAAGAGCAGGGAAATAAAAATTAAAATCTGTCACTCCAATTCAATAAACGAATCTTACATGGTCTTAAGTATATTAAAGACGTGCGAACTCATGAACTTTGTCTAGCTAATGTAAGAATACAAAAAAGCTGGTTGGGTTAGGTTGTTTATGTCAAATAAATGGACATGCACACAAGGAAAATACTACTAACACAGAAGAGAGAAACACACTCAAGGACTAAACACAAGGAATACGTTGCAACAACGAAAGCACGAAGCAGATATATACGGGAAGAGTGGTTTCATTAACATCTGACATAGACCTACAATAAATGCGCGAGAAAGCCAATAGTTGGGTAAAAGTTCACCAAGTCCTCTTCAGCTGTCCAAACAATTCCAAGATCTTCTCCATTCCAATTGGTTGATGACTTCGTTTGCATTAAGACACCCCACCCTTTAGTCCACTCTCTCAACCCCATCCCCTCCTTAACATCCCACCCATTCCCCCATCAAACATGCCCCTAACCCCAGTAAGGGTCCATAAAGCCGAAAAACGAGCGACCGTTACTGTCGAAGCAGGAAGGGTAGGGGATGGCCGCACCTATACATATACCCTTAATGTCCTAATGTAATTACTACAAAGCAGGAACTATCCCCGCGCAACACCTGCCCGTACGGACAGACGCAAATGTCTCTGGCTCTCAGACTAATGGAAAGTTCCCGTCTCCGAACGGGTCCAAGATAGTAACGAATCCTTGGGATGCAGAATGGGGATTCGGCCTGTCTTATTTTACGATACGACTGTTACCGTGCTTCTAGATGTTGTTGGTCGACGTCTGACTTGCAACAAAAGACTATTCAAGTGGCGTTTGGGATCCGGATAGTCGAAGACGTGAGGGAAATATTTCAGTGTAAGACCGCATCGGGACTTGGTATATTGTGTTTTTCACTTACGATGTTATTCTGGGTTACGCATGGACCACTCGGATCCCAAAGACATGGGGGACGAAATTATTAATGATGTCTAACATTCAGAACTTCTATAAGTTCAGGACTAAGGGTTTGTTGGTTGGTTTGAGTTTTATGGTGCAAGGTCCATATTTGACCAGGCTGCGCTAAGCAATATCGGGGGAACGTGAAGGGAATTCATGTAATGATTTATTTATTAAAGAGAACGGTATACTATTTTCCCATTTAGTATAATGTTTTGTGTTGTTTCAAGTCTATCTGGAAGGCCCTCCATGGCTCAGTGGGTTTTCCAACTGCGCTAACAACCTGCGAGAGGAAGGTGGTGCAAGTTTGGTTCCTGTAACTTACCCTGGGTGTATTTCTCTCTTCTCTATCAGTAAAACTTTCCGTGTGTACATGTTCATTTACTTGACGTTTTTTGACGTAGCTGAGCCAAGTATGATACTTGTGCCATTAAACTCAAACAGTCTATCAGGAAAATCAAAACGCATACGCTGAGCTCTAACTAAGGGTTGCCTAAAAACAAATCACAATTCTATTCGTGCCAGCTTATCCGAATTTCGATCTTTGTCGGTGTCTTGAGTTTGGTGTAGCTTGGCTAAATATAACCCTTACGCCATAAAACTCATTCCGATCAACCAATTTCGATCTTTGTCGTTGTCTTGAGTTTGGTGTAGCTTGGCTAAATATAACCCTTACGCCATAAAACTCATTCCGATCAACCAATTTCGATCTTTGTCGTTGTCTTGAGTTTGGTGTAGCTTGGCTAAATATAACCCTTACGCCATAAAACTCATTCCGATCAATCAACTTGATCTTGTGCCATTAAACCTTAACCAACAATCATTAATCCAGCATCGTTCATTAGAAAATTAAAATCAGAATATTCAAGGATACCATCCGATAAGAAAGTGTCTATAAATTCATAAAGTAAAATCTGCGTAGGAGTCATTCCTTTGTACTCATAGAAAGTAACAGCTTTATGTGGATTTTCCACCTAGTCATCGGTTTGTATCTTTTCGAATAAAACAGATCAAAAGTCCTGTTTGGTCAATGCTAGAGAGGTATCAACAATACTGCTCAATTTTGTTATCCTACCACTTCATCAGCGTGGATGTCTCGAATGTACTCTATATATGAATGATGGAACATCAATTCACATAGGACTGCGCGTACAAGTTACGGTGATAAATAAAATTTGAAAGTTGTAGAGCCTTTACCGGAAATAATTTCTTAATCTTCCAGTAGTTTGTTCGTGTATACTTTTACAAACTCATAATAACAATTTTGATCACTCAACGAACTATAATGAATGCTCTTATCTTCTAGCATCATAAGGTAATCAAGCTTATTTGTACATTTGACGAACATTTTGACATTGAACATTTGACATCCTCGTGGCGAAGCATCTTGTAAAAGTATCTTGTATCTTAGCAAATCTGACCAGATCTTGATGGACGAGATATCTCGTCATTAGAAAAAATTTGACCAGATCTTGATCTCGTCATCATAAAAAAGATCGACAATATCTGATGAGATATCTCGTTAAAACCACTTGGAGGATTAACCCTGAAGACCCTGAAGATACTGCTCACTAGACTAACACGGCAGTCCAAAATAAAGTACCTTATAACCGAATGCTATAATGTGCATGTACTATGACATCAATATTTTCCAAAAGCCATAGGCTTCAAGCATCAGTATACCAACTGCTTTCAAACCCAAAGAACCTCAAATTTCAATCGCATTTCCATACAGAAACAGAATCGGTCCAAACCGAAGCAATCCAATTTTTCCACGATGCTTTTATACCCCTCGGCCGCGCGTTGAAAAGCCAGATAAAAATAAGGTCCTTCCGTTTCAGTTACAACAAAAACCACCCTTAAAAGG
Organism: Meta bourneti; assembly: GCA_933210815.1. NCBI lineage: Eukaryota > Metazoa > Arthropoda > Arachnida > Araneae > Tetragnathidae > Meta > Meta bourneti. The sequence goes on along the minus strand of OW119930.1, from coordinate 67,116,484 downwards.
CGGACTGCTCAATCACATAGCGTACAGAATGGCACTCGCTAGTTATAAAACTCTTGCAGCCCTCTCAGTCTATCGCTCAGAGCATTTACTACCGACTCTTCCTCGCTTCCTTTACATGCACGCCCCGGCTTTTATAGCCCCATTCGCGTTTCCGGGTACATTTCTGCAGCCCCTGCCCCTGGAGGCGGGGCATCAATCTATTCATGAAAGAAAGAAGTACTCGAAAATCTCCTGCATGGCCTCGTTCCTGTCTCCAAGAGAAGCGGGGAGGCAGAATTTCATGAATGGGTATTTTCTGGACCAGCTTCCCTGCGGGAAGAAATAGTGATGTGTAATTGTCTGTGGGAGATTTCTGGTGGGGATGGATTTAATCCGATGGGTTCAGAATTGGCAAGGTTTCTGCATTGATGTACTCGTTATTTTGCGTTTGGTAGTCAGATAAGAGATGTCATCAAATGAACAAATGGCCCTATGAAATAACAAAATCGCTTTCATGCATTTACTGGTATTAGGTGCAGATGGATTTTATTCGATGGTGAGTTGAGAATTGGAGAGATTTCTGTATTGATGTACTCGTTTTTCTGTGTTTAGCTAGTCAGATGGCTGTGATAAAATGAACAAATGGGACTTGTGAAAGTACAAAATTACTTTCTTGCATTTCGTGGTATCTACAGATGGATTTAATCCAGATGGTGGCGAAGTTTTCTGCCTTGCTCAACTTACTGTTTTGTTTTAGGTAGCCTGTTGGTTAGTTTGTCGCTTTACAGTACTGCAGTTGGATTTAATCCAGATGGTGGCGAGTTTTATGCCTTGCTGCACTTGCCGTTTTGATTTAGGTAGCCTGTTGGTTTGGTTTGTAGCTTGACAGTACTGCAGATGGATTTAATCCTATAGCGGGTTCAGAATTTGAAAGGTTTCTACACTGATGTACTCGTTATTTTCTCTTTAACCCTCCAAGTGTTTCGAAGAGATATCTCGCTCAAGATCTGGTCATTTTCGCTAAGAACTATATATCGCGTCGAGACGAAACTGCTGTATTACTCCAAGGGGAATAAAGATCCAAATAGGAAGAAAAAAACTGTCACTTGAATTGATAGTTGGAACAAGTTTTTTGCACCAGAGGCTGGACACTATAGGGCAGTTTTCGTCACGAAGATAAACCACCAGGAGGGTTAAATAGTCAGATAAGGGGTGTGATCAAATGAACAAATGGATCTATGAAAGCACAAAATAGTTTCATGCATTTCGTGGTATATGGAGCAGATAGATTTAATACAGATGGTGACGAGGTTTTCTGCCTTGCTGAACTTGCTGTTTTGTTTTAGGTAGCCTGTTGGTTTGGTTGGTCACTTAACAATCATGTGTTTTCTAACGATTTGCTTAGTTTTCTACTCTACAGTGGTTATCCTGATGGCCAGGTACTTTCCATCTTAATGACATGCAAGTGCATGCCCAGCACATTACTCAAAAACAGCTATGTATGGAATTTATGTAACGTAATATTTATATATAAGTATATATATATATATATATATATTGGCGTATTATTTCTTTGGTAAACATAATCTCTTGAGTGGTTTCCTTTCTATCTGGAAGATCAGAAACACTTAGTGTGCATATGTTACGATTCGGTTTGTTTTCCCCTACCTAATGTTATAAGCGACAGGTAGATAAATTTTGGGTAAGTGGCTTGCGTTAATTAGACGTGTAGGTAGAAAGGTAATGCTCTAAACTCTCCTGCATGGCCTCGTTCCAGTCCCCAAGAGAAGAGAATAATTTCATGGATGGGTATTTTCATGACACATTTCCCTGCGTGGTAAAAGAAATGGTGAAGAGATAATTGTCTGTGGAAGATTTCTGTTGGAGATTAATTTAATCTGATGGTGGGTTCAAAGTTGGCAAGGTTTCTATATTGCTGTACAGGTTATTTTATGTTTAAGTAGTCAGAAAATAGGTGTTAATAAATGTGCAAATGAGCCCTATGAACGTACAAAATCGTTCTTATGCGTTTCATGGATTCTGGCACAGATGAGATTAATCCACGTTGGTTCAAAGTTGGAAGGAGCGTCTGCATTGCTCTACTTATTTTGATTTAGGTAGCATTCTGATTTGGTTTGTCGCTCTACCATCACGTTTTGCTAACGGCTTGGGTGGTTTTTCCACTCTCGGTAGCAATCCTGTTGGCTATTATACTTGCTATCCTGACGATAAGCCCAGTATACCACTAAGGAACGGTCCTGTATGGAATTCATATAATAAAATGGCTACTTAAAAATATACGGTGTAATATTTGATAATTAAATTAATCTAATGGTGGGTAAGTTGCTGTGATAGTCCAGGAATGTAGTATCTCTATGCTTGGTATGTTTGGTCTTTGAGGTTGCGAATTGTTAAATTGCTATAAAAGCATTTCATGTCCCAAAATAGTACCGAAGTAGAAATACAGTACTCTCAATTAACAGTTCGTTAAGTGCTATTAAAGATTTCCAACGCTCTGAGATTTTAAATACCCTTACCAGAGGCCTTTTCTGAGGAGCTAAACATAAGTGCCGGTAGTGTTCCTGCGGCGGAACGTGTTTCATGTACGTATTCCAAATGTGACGTCCCTTGGCGTGTTTTTCGAATACAATTTCGGCACTTCGCCAATAAAAATTCCAAAGAATGAATTCCGAATTATATCATAGTTGATTAGTCAACACCAATTAGATTGAAAGCCAAACGTGGTTAAAACGGCAATAAACTACATTTTAAGGTAACCTCGATGTTTTATGCAAAAGCATAAAAGGAAGGTAGCGGAAGTAAAATCTTTGCATTTCGTCTGGCTTGTTTGTTAACACTGAAATTTCCTTTCGTAAGCACCATTTTAGCAACTCAACCCGAAAGATTGAATTCGGCAATACTGCCTTCTTGACTAGCACGTCAGTGTAAGAAAGATTATCAATGTAAACAAACATACCACGTGGTTTTTACTTCCGGTTGCTCAAATGCTCTCGCATAGTACATATCGGGATTACTTTAATATGTAGTTTATCGCCGTTTTGGTGACGTTTGGCAATTAATCTAATTGTTGTTGACTAGTCAACTACCAGAAATCAATTCGTAATTTATTCTTTGGAAATTTTACTGGCCAAGAACTGAAATTGTATTCGAAAAACAAGTCAGAAGCCGTCACGTCCGGAACACATGCAGGAAACATGTTCCACGAAAACTCAAGCTCTATCTACATTTAGATTGACAGAAAAAGCCTCTTATAGAGATGGCGAGGTTCCTATGTCATACTGTGCCATTTATGTTGTGTTTGGTAGCCAAATGCGCATTGTGAATATGAATAAAGTACATTGAATAAAAATGGCTGCGAAAAAATATCAAACCTTATCCTTCTTTATTCGCGCATCCTTCACAGTAAATCATATTGAAAGGTGTCATTCAATAGGGAATAATGTCTTCTAAAAATTTATTTGCAAAATAAATTGTTTAAAGTGACATCTTCATATTGAATTGGGAACAAACTTCAGAAATTTCAATAATAGAGCCCCATTTTGACTCAAACTTTCGAATCCATATCAATTTAATATTGAATCCGACGTTTAAAATCATCTGGTTCCAGAATATATATATTAGTGCTTTTGTGTTTTAAAATATATCCCCAATTAGTATTATAAATTAAACACTTTTCGCAGCAAAAAATCTCAAATTCGACTCTAAATTTTCAAAATATTCGGCCTCTAGGTCACAGCTAATTAATTCTATTTAGAAATAGGCATTGGCTTTTAATTTCACTTATAATTTTTACATATGACGTAAGGGCCGTGGTAGCCCGATTGTGGATTAGCAACCGGTAGGTAGGTATTTTAATAAACGTCACACTGGAGCAACACAACGAGCTATTGGTGACGGTCCGGTATCAATCCCCCAGAAAGGCCAGAGGACAACACGTAATTTTGAAGCACGGTCAGATGACGAGGCAACACCTGAGCTGGCACCCCGCTCTCCAAACTTCCACACTACGCCAACGTGAGGACATTTGAGATCACGACAGATTTAACGGGCACCAGCCCCCTTTGAACACGACGGTCTTTGATTGGATTCGAACTCGAAACGGTTGCTAATCCGTTACTCTTCCAAACGAGCTACCCCTGATTAGCAACCGGAGGGTTGCGAGTACGAAACTAGATCCAACCAAATACCGTCGTATACGTGGGGGCTGGTACACGTTAAATTTGTAGTGGTCTCAAATGTTCTCACGTTGGCGTGGTGTGAAAGTTTGGAGAATGAGATACCAGCTTAAGTGTTGACCTCATCTTCTGACAGTGGTTCAGAATTGCAAGGTGTTGTCCTCGAATCTTTTCCTTCGGGTTTGATGCCGAACCGTCGCCAATAGTCCGTTGTGTTGCTACAGTGCGACGTTAATTCAACTACCTACCGCATATGACGTAAAAATTCTGAGTGTTCCCATAAAATTCAGTATTGTGACAATGGGAACGTATCTTTCCATTTCCAATTTTTCAACAATACTTCCGTGGTTTAAATTTCTTTTTGTTTTATACTGAGAGGGGGAAACTCGGTTTGGCTCTATCTTCCGTTATTGCCGCATTTATCATCACGACGTTAAATTTTAAAGTATCTCTAATACATTCAGCTGTTAGATGTAAGAAAGAATCCAAGAGTCTCATTTTTCATAAGGGGAAACGGTCATTTTAGACTTTTATACTTTGTGGTCTCGCTGAAATTTCATTATAATGATAAAGAATAACATTTAGAGAAATAAATACGAGTACTGAAGTTGTGCAGTTTTCCATCTACATGAAAGTCGATGTTTATGCAGCGATTTATATAATAACCTTATATCTGAAAAGAATGTCCACTTCGATTCATAATTAGATTCAGTCTGAGAAAGATATATCTAAAGTTCTGAAATTATTATATTTTTTGAAGCAGAACTATGTCTTATGGATACAGATAAGCAGTGGGAAGGACATAATTGCGTACTGATTTCAATTCGCAATGACTCTGGGGTTATCGGAGACATCACAACGGCGCCGGTATCATCTGATAGCGCATAAATGACACTTATTTACAGTTATAAGTGGTGGGGCAGCGAATCAATGGCAGTTCGTAAACCGAAGTGCGTGGTAATTTTTGTACCTTGCACCGTTGGTGTATATTTGTTTTCAACACATGAATTAAAGATGATTGAATATTGTTTTTGGTATGTAATTAATGTTAGCGTAGTAAACTGGTCGTGTGAATTGAAAAAATTGCTAGCAAAAAAAATTGCAGCTAAATATATAAATTAACAGCATTATCATCACCCACTACGCATTTTATTCACGATCTTACCATGAACACAAGACAGGACATGCTGTTTTGCGTTTAAACACAGCGGCTAAATTTACTTCACACCCCATCGGGTTCTTTTTAGTCTTTCAAATATATTGTAATTACTTTTATTCATTTTTGTGGAAATGATAGCTTCAAATTTTATTAATTGAGTCATCCCTTTTGAAAAAAAAAGGTGTATGCTTCGTTAGATTTAATTTTAACATTGATAGAGTAATTTTCAAAAGAAACTTGGAAAAATTATAAAATTATATAGGCATTGTTTTCAACCACCATTGTTCACTACAGTATCAAAAATACAATGGTAGTGACTCCGCACACGTGATTACACTAAGAGTTATAGCAGTATGACTCTACAGTAAGATGATAATGGTAGTTGTGGCCGAGTCTGCCACAATGGAATGAGGTGATCATCTGCCCTAAGACATGTGGGTAGACATTTGAATTTTCTTGGAGTTTAACTTGCACTGGAGCAACACAACGAGCTATTAGTGACAGTCCGGGATTAATCCCGACGGGTAAGATCCAAGGAAAACACCTTCGTCATGTGACAGTGGTTCAAAATTGTGTGGTATTGTCTCGGATCTTTCCTTCCAAGATTGATCCCTAAGCGTCGCCAATAGCACCTTGTATTTCTCCAGTAGCGTAAATTCAACTACCTACCTTCCCGAAGACAGCACCTTGTAATTTTGAACCATGGTCAGATGACAAAGACAACACTTCAGCTAGCACTCCACTTTCCAAATTTCTACAATACGCTAACGTGAGGACATGTAAGGTCACGACAGATTTAAGTGTACAAGCCCCAGTAACGTGCCCTAAGGTATTCTGTCATTCCATGCCTGTCCTTCAGCACGGCAACACTCCAGATGCAGCCGACGGTTACCCGTTGCCATTCTCAGTTTACTGTCGAGTGGCCCACCGCTGAAACTCCGAATGTAGTGGTTTTGATCTCGTCATCTGACCGTGATTCAAAATGACGAAGTGCTGTCCTCGGGTCTTTCCCTGCGGGAACTATCCCTAACCGTCTCCAATAGCCCGTTGTGTTGCTCCAGTGCAACATAAATTCAATTACTTACTCTTATCTACCTACCTAATATAATGGTGTGGGAATGGTTGGTTAGGTTTTATGGCGCAAGAGTCATATTTGGTCATTCTGCGCCAAACACAAGACAGACAGCATCAAGTAATGGGCAAACACACAAAGGAAGTTTTGCTGACACAGAAGAAAGAAATATACCCAGGGAGAAATTTAACCTACATCGCCTCCAACTCTAATGATGCGGAAATTCATAGCTTACTACAGCCAATACCCTCTAGTATTGGTACGAGGTAGTTTGACAGCATAGCGATACGTCCTGCAGAAAGTACAACGTATTGCTTTTTTGGCAAGCTAGTAGTAGAGCAAGCTAGTAGTACTGCTTAGTAGAGTTGGGTTACACTGTTATATACAGGGTGAGTCTAAATTGTTTTTATAAAATAAGAGGGGTGATAGTACCCATCCAGACCAGCAATAATTACCATGGAACATAGGGTTGCATTCCACTCTGATAGGCAGAAAAGAGTAAAGTCGAAACGCGTAGAGCATGAACAAGTCATCACCTCTGACGTCGTTTTGTACCTGCCTACGCAGGTCCGACACTTCTTGAATACCATATATCCCGCACGATGGATCGGACATGGCGGACCTGTGGCTTGGCCTCCTCGCTCACCGGACCTCAACCCACTGGACTTTTTCTTCGGGGGCACATGAAATCTTTAGTATACCAGACGCCTGTGGACTCGGCTGAAGATCTCGTAGCGAGAATCGGTGTTGCCGCAGACAAAATTAACACAACACCAGGAATCTTCGAGAGGATGCGCCAGTCATTCCTTGGCCGGTGTGAACTGTGCAACGACACGCGTGGCCGCCACTTTGAGCACTTGCTGTGAGTTTTTCTCTGATCAATCAATCAGATTGTGCAACTTTTGGTATCGTTCATTCGCTTTCTCAACACTGTTGTAAGTTCATGTTGAAATTCTGATTTTACTCTTTTCTGTCTCTCAGAGTGGAATGCGACCCTATGTTCCATTGTAATTATTGCTCGTCTGGATGGGTACTATCACCCCTCTTATTTTGAAAAACAATTTAGACTCACCCTGTATACTACTGTATCGTAAGTTAATTTTTGTAGTGGTAGCTAAGTTCTTCACACTGCCTTTCAGGTCATGTGTCCAAAAGGTAATTTACCAGCATGATAACGCCTGGCTCGTATCTCCCAGGAATGCCTCTCTGGTGTTGAAACCATGTGGTATGCACTCGGTAAAATGGGTGACAATATCTATTTATTATCATTTTATCTATTCTATACGTATATTCATCATTCATGTCTATTCATCATCTATACTCATTTCAGATGAAAACCGCTTACTAAGCAGCCCAAAAGGCATAGTTGAATTTGATGATTGAATTATCCCTGCAAGTGGTTTCGAAGAGATATCTCGTCCATCAATTTTGTTAATGACGAGATATCTCGCCATCTAGATATCGCCTATTCTTTTTGTGTTGACGAGATCAAGATCTGGTCAGATAATGGCGAGATACCTCGTCGAATCAACCACTAGGAGGATGAAATTCATACATTTCTGAATTCGATCCATTCCTATTCGGTATCCGCCTTGAAGAGCTAACTATGGCTAAGTGAGCTCACTAATGAATGGATGCAACCGACAATACTCATGGCCTATCCCATGAGGTTTTAATACTTGAATGGCATTCCCAATAAATACGGCAAAAGAAAACGCCACGAATATATCGCGTTCAACTCTCTGAGCAGTTCATACGCATATATCCGTTCTTCACCCTGCAGTCCTCCCTGCATGACTACCAACCAGTTTCGACCTTCTTGTTTAATAGAATCTTTCCTGGTATTCTTTTAACCAATCGTTGCGGTTCTTTAGTCGTTATGTGGTTTGTGGATTAACAGCAAGACTATACTACTCGGAAATCTCGTGACTCAGAGGGTTTAAAGAGTAGAAAAACAAAACATACAATTTTGAAAAAATTTCATAGCGGGCACATTTTACTTTGATTTTGTTTGATTGGGTTTTACGTTTGTGAACTTTGCGAGGGCATGAAATGAAGAGTGCCTGGATAGAACTCCCATGGCTAAAAGTCTATATAGTTCCCCCTCATGATTATAATCTTCCCAAAGATAAAATACTTAACTGAAACAGAATTTAGAATATCTTTCATTAAAAAATCAATGCGAAGGAAATAAGTATGGAGTAAGCAACAGCGAAAATTCGTACCATTTGCTTTTTCTCCTATCGCATACAAAAAGTACTTAGTTCTTTAGTTTATTTTCGTGTTCTTTCATAAAACAACTTTTTTTAACAAAATACCTGATGGAACGTTTTCACTCAACAGATGCACAGTTAACACATCAGCCAAGTCACATGACTCCCAAAGTAACGTTAACCTTTCCCCATCCAATTCCCCACAGCCATTTTTTGGTTCAGAACGCAAAAAGCTTACTGAGCTTGCAGTTTTGTTTTCCGAACGTTCCTTAATCACGCCGTTAGTTTTCGAAGATTCATCAATTTTTTTGGCGGGAAAAAAACGGAACATTCTTTCCCGCGTTCTTTTCGCGTGCGGTAAGGAGATATTCCAGAAACACAAAAAAGAAACACCTGTATGAAAGTTTTCTTTAGATAACTATTTCTAAATTTCTTTCCACGGATAGCAGGGAGATAGAAAAAAAATAGTTATTTGCTTCCTTCATTCGGTTCGTTATTCCTTTTCGCTGCTTTGTTCCGAAAGTTCGTGACAGAACATGGCCGCCTGATGATCAGATCACGTGACGTTGGTTGTAGAGGAATATGGCGTTCGTTCCGCCCATTTGTTTAACATCCTCATCGCTTTTTTAAAGAATGGATCGTGTTTTTTTATCTTACTTTTCACTTCCCCTCCCACGCTCTTCTATTTTTTGATATCTTACTTGAAATGGGTTCATTTTTAAGTTACTTTTGAGCAATTACCTCCTGAGTTTGCTTCTACATGCGTTCTTTAAAGCTAAATGAGTCGAGACCGCTAAAACATCGTTTTCTATGCGGTATCGGAAAGAGTTGCCGTTCTGTGAATCAATCGATTCAGGCTTTGCTTTAATAAGATGCACTTAAAAATTCTTTAATAAAAACTTCATTCTAATTGCGTATTTTCGTTTTACATCAAGGTATCAAAAAATCACTAGAAAAACTATTTCTAAAATCTAATTACTGTTCTACTAAATGAAGTTCAGCGGGATTAATTTTTTTATGTATTTTAGTTTAAGTTATCTTTCAGCAATTACCTCTTGAGTCTACATACGTTCTTGAATGCAAAATATCGAATTGAAAACAGCTAAAAATTCATTGTTTTTTATGCGGTGTTTGAAAGAATCGACGTTTTGTGAATCAGTCTCCTTATTGCTTTAATTAGATGCATTTTAATTATTTAATAAAAGCTTCGTTCTAATTACGTTGAAAAACAAATGTAAATTAAATTGATTTTAATCGTCTTGTAATGAAAATATATCAAAATTTAGAAATATCTTTGAACTATAACGTATGGCTACCCGTTTTGATTTAACGTAACATATCTTATTTTAGAATAACTTTATTTTAACTTTACCAGTCATTTTAAAACAAGAAGTTATACACCTTACTTAAAAAGGTTTCCATTTATTTTTATGAAACAGAATTCTACAAACTATAACGTATTTAACCAAAGACTTAAAGAAAGTTCATCGAAATATACATATACCACCAAGAAATTACCCACGTCTAGTGGTATTTGGCAGAAAACAAAAATAATTCATTACAATTTAACTCCTAAATAATATATCTGTAATATGAAAAGTAATGGAACACATAAATACAAACAGAAACGAAATTCTGATCATCGAAAAATGTAGAATTCTGAAAAACGAAAGATCTGAGCAAGCGTGTCGAATTTCGACGTCATGAGAATATTCTGAAATAGAGAAATTAAAAAAAAAACGCTTGAAAAATATTGATGGACAACAATGAATTATTTACAAAAAGAACACAAATTTACAAAACTTAGAAATGCTCAAATATGACCGCAACATTTCTGTCTTATCTCAAATACACAAACACGGAATTCTAAATCTAATTTATAAAATAAAACATTAATTCTGGCTTTGCAAGATACCGAATTGCAAAATTATGCTTTTATGATCAATGAGTTTATGTTTTGGCTTTTCGTGTTCCATTACAAAATGCAAGTTGTGTAAAATTAGGTAATTTAAATATCCATTTTTCATCATTCAAATATTCCTAAATTATTTATATTGGGGAAAGAAATAAAAAACCCGTTCAAACATAATTAGAATTTTAAATTGTTTAAATGTAACTTTTCGGAAATAATTGTTTTTCGATCAATACTGGTAAAACAATTTTATTAGAAAATTTGATTTTCGATCAATACTGATAAAACAAACTGAGTTGCGTACCGCAATCATTTTATGCTCAATTTTTTCCTATGGCAATTTCGAATTTATTTAGCCCCCTCTGCACACCTAGGTTAAAGAGAACGGGGGTTAATATGTAGCTTGCATTTTACTCGCAGGGTTCCAAAGTGTAAGTGTACCAAATTTGGTGTGGATTGGTCAAACGGTGTAGATTTATATAGAGAACATACAGACAGATACCAACTCTGCTTTATATGTATAGATATGCTCAAGCTAAATGGTAGTGGTTGTGTTTTTGCGGCCGCACAATACAATAGTACAATACGATTTCAGCACGCCGCGGATACAAATTCCAAATAATGAATTCCGAATTGATATATGATAGTTGATTGGCCAACATGAAGCATATTAAACGTCAACAAAAAACTGCTGTACACTGCATTTTGAAGTTATCCTGACATGTATCATACGAGAGCATTTGGGTAGCGGAAGTAATATCTCCGTTTTCCATCTGATTTGCGTCATCTGACTGCTGTTCAAAATTATGAGGTGTTGTTCTCGGATCTTTCCCACGTTCAGAATACAAACAGGAAACACGCACCGACACCTATATTTAGCTCCATATAAGATGCCACTAATACTATACGATATTATTATTATTAAGAATGCCATATCATTTAGTCACCAGCATTACAAATGGGAATTGAAAATGTTATGGTTTTCTATGTTTCTGTGAGAATGGAATTTCACAAGAGAAAAAATACAAAAAAGAAAGAAAAACATGTTGCCAGGTTTCTCTTTTCTCAGGAATTATGTAGTTAATTTTTCCATTTCACTGAATTTGTTAGTTCAAAAACCATTTGAGTTGGTTTAAGCAGAACTCAAAATTCCAACAGAATCGCTTGAATCTAACTACGATGAAATACCTTCCCTAACTGCAGTAAATTATTCCATCTATTTAACAACTTCAACAATGAATCACAAATGGGCTGTATCTCCTTTTTCCCAGTAACATTCATTCAACCTAATGAATATATTCGAATTTGAACGCTCCTCTAAACAATACACTGGCCTTGAAATATTGCGGTCCTGTCTAACATTAGTCAAACTCCGCATTTAACCTTAAAATGCCAATTAATCTCGCAGAATTCTGTATGCATTCGTACTACAGAATAATTCCCAAGCCGAATTTTCTTCCAAATAAAGCGGTACAAAAGTAAATACATTTAATCATTCTAACGACTGCGAGAAATTTATGATTTTGCCCCAGAAGCTTTAAGGTGAATATATATATATAATTATGAATATTCCGCAAGGGCTTCATATATAGATATATGCATGGTTCATTCGCCAACCTTATAAATTATGCAGCGAGCCGAAGTTATTGATGCGCGCTAGAATGCAGAGAAAATTAATTACAAGTTTTAAATTACTTTGCGGTGTTCCAAATTAATTGTAAAAGCGTTCTCTAGAACGGCCGAGAATCGGAAAATCTCGACATCTCTCCAGTTTGGAGGGAAAATCTTCTCAAACGCGGAATCTCAGAAACTATTCAAAATGGCCGACATATCCGCTTGGAATATTTTTAGTTTTCTGCGCTCATAATTTAGCGATTGGATTTTGGCAGTTCCGTTTAAAATCGTCTGCTAGCTATTCTTAATTGCTCTGTTTCAATACAGAATAACTTTTGACGTTGAATTTTTGAGAATTCGAATGTGCGTTTGGAGACTATTTCGGAATTTGAATTGTTTGGAATCACTTATTTCCATTATTCGCGAACTGCATTCTATTGGAATAAATGGGGAATTAGATAATTTAATCGAGTATTTATTCCCTCTTCATAATGCTTAGGAAAAACGAAAGCTTAGATTAGGAAATTATTGCTAATTTGTTAAGCAAATTGAAAGGAAACGACCTTATTTTACTTCTTTAATTGAATTAAGCGTCGTATTACATAATTATCTTCCTTTTAAAAACGAAAATTACCTTACGGAAATAACGTAGTCTTTCTGAAACTACCTTAATAATTTCTTTATTAACTGCGTACCATTCATTGTAAATATACCGAGTTTGCATTGTGAATAATTTTTCCTAATACATTCGATAAATATATGCAATATTCGATAAATTTATATAATAAATAAATTTATGTAATGTAAAAATATATTTAAATGAACGATGTTACTGTAAAACAGTAACACTCAACAAGACATAACTGTAAAAATATGCTTTAATCATGTATACTCAAATTGTTTATATTGCTCTATGACTGAAATCAATCATGTGATCGAGTATGAAGCACTTTTACTTCAGAATCTTTTCTCAAAATAATTGAAAATGTCTTAACTTTCGGTTGCAAGATGCTTGGAAAAGTCAAGAATTTGTGAGCGTAGCACGGATTCAACCGTGAATTATAAATTGCACGGTTTTTCAGAGAAACCATCAGTTCAATTCAAATGTTGTATTGCTTAATCTTTTTGTATACAAAAAAATGTGTTAATTGTTAACGGCAGTTTGAAGAATTTTATGCGTAGTCAAATTTCTTTTCTTTTCAGAGGTACTTTTTATTTGCAATACTGTTATTTCATGTTTATAGCAATGTTACTTGACCGTTTCAATGCAAAATTTTATTTTATTAGTACCATTTCAATTGAGTTTTATATGTCCGAACTTCCCTTGAAATGTCAGAAATTAAAATTGAGTCAGTCACGAACTTCCATTTTAACCCTCCAAGTGTTTCGACGGGATATCTCGTCCAAGACCTCAGTCAGTCTTGCTTAGGACGAGATATCTCGTCAAGACAAAACTGCTCTATTACTCCAAGGGGGATGAAGATCCAAGTAATAAAAACAAATTTTCCCTCGCCCAGAATTGGTGTCAGTTTGGAATAGATTTTGTACCAGAGGCTAGCCACTACAGGGCTGTTTTCTATGAGATAAACCACCAGGAGGATTAAGGTATGGTAACCTAGTTTGACTTTCACATCATTTCATAAAAACTAAATCCTAGCAGTATTTGTTGAGTGTTCTGATTTTTAGTTGGAAATGCATTGATTAAACGTAACCATTTCATATGATAGAATTATTTTATGTTTATTGCAGTGTGGTAATTAAATACAATTTATGTGGCATCGTAGAAACATACCATGACAGTGACATTACAATAGGGCAGTAATTTTCAACCCTTTCCATTTCATGGCTCACTTAAACTAATTACTAAAATTCTGCGGTGCATCAAAAAGTATTTTTTGCCGATCTGACAAAATATAGGTATAGTTTTGCTTGATTTCCAAAATATAAAAGCAATTACCTTCCCCCATTTTGCTCCAAAGTGACTTTTATAAAAATATTTTTTAAATTTTTTTATGATACTTTGCAATAAACAAGTAATACTCAAATTTTTTATCCGGGTATCATTTTACATTATTTGCGAATACATTTTCCAATAGTTCAAAACTGAAACTGAAATGAAATTGATCTTACACAATTTAAACCGTTTCACCATCTTTAATGCACACCAGTGCCATTCGTGCGTTATACCAGTGTCCGCGGCACACCAATTTAAAATCACTACAATAGGCGATATAATATACTCCAGCTATACAATAGACTCTTCTGTGGTATTCAGTCATTACTTAAACATAGAGCTGATGCACCTAAGTCAATAATATTTACAATCCAATAAGTTATGGATGCTAACTGGATACCGCTTTTGCTAATGCAATGATAATTTTATGCCATTCGGTTGCAATGAAATATCAGATACGTAGCAGTATCTTTATAAGCTCACAATTACCATTTCATTTGGAGAAAATCAATCACTTTCACGCTTCATTTTGCATTTAAGTTGCGATGAACACAAGGATTTAGCTATCTATATACTTTAATATTGGGAGCCTCTGGGTATGAATGAAATTAATACAATCTGGCCTCCATTTTGGAGGAAGAATATTTCAAGGTAGGTAAACATTTGATACTGAATATTTGATTTAGACTACTTTGCTACTTTGTTGGTATAGATATTACTTCGTTAGTGTAGTCACTACCTTGTTGATTATAGATACTACTTTGTTGGTATAGTAATTACTTTGTTGGTATAGATTCTACTTTGGTGGTGTAGTTACTATTTTCTGGGTATAGAAACTACTTTGTTGATTTTGTTGTTTACATATGCTACTTTTTTGGTGTAGTTATTACTTTGTCGGTAGATACTACTTTGATGGTATAGATACTACTTTAATGGTGTGGTTACCAGATTTTTGTTGGTATAGGTACTACTTTGTTGAAGTTACTACTTTTATGATATAGATTCTACTTTGTTGGTAATACTACTTTGATAATACTACTTTAATAGATACTGCATGTTTAAAATCATCTGCAAACTAAGAGGAACAACAGTTAAAAAACATACTGTTGATGGACTGAAAATATCGCACAGTGATGTTTACAGTAATTAAGTCGAGGAGGGAAAAAAATTAATCACTTACTTGATGTTGCAAACAATTCTTAGATTATCCACATAAAAAATGTTCCTTTATTAATTGTTTAAGCAACACGAAAATCATTTTTAATAAAAAAATTAAAGTGGGGATCGACTTCGATAAACATCACAAAAATGAAAAAGGGAAGTCAAATCCTCTGTTGTTCTTAGAAAAATGTTTTTTATAAATGTGTAATTCATTCTCTATAGTTTAATCTGCATGAAGCTTTTGTTTTTCGGTTATAATGGGAATTTTTTCCCAAAGAAAACGGGAATATCCAGAAAGAAGGGGTGACGGGAGAAAACAAGTGAAACTCTTCATAGTGTTTGATCAGACAATGAACATCTCGACATCACGCCTTTTCATTGTTTTGCGAACAAAGTTAATTTAAAGTGAGAGCAGAAAATAAAGAAAAATGTTTTTTTGTTCACACAAACAAAACATCTAGTGATAATCATACTCTAGTAATTTGATAATCTATCTCAATAGCAGCCTCTTGAAATGGTATTCTTATTATCAAAGTCGGAATTTGACTTTAAAATGCATAAAAAAAGGTCTGTAAAGACAAAAAAATTCAATTGGTATACTTTCAATTTGGTTGGTCGTTTTGGTGTTTTATGGCGCAAGGACCATATTTTGTCAAGCTGTGCGAAACACAAGACAACGTCAAGTAAAAAATGTCGTTAAGGGGAAATAAAGAGGCATTGGGGGAACAGAGTAGTGGGATGAAAGCAGGAAAAGATCGCTTGGGTATCCCGGGATCGCGACCCCCTTGTTTACTAAAGACAGTAAACCCCAAGTGGAAAGAAAAGATCACTCGAGTACCTCGGGTACGTGAAACACGTGCACTCTTAAAGGAGATGTACCCCTGAGGGCACTTTCAATTTCCAAAACATTTTCTATTACAGACAAACGGTCTGTTAATAAAATGCCATCGAGTGACAAGTGAAACAAATTAAGTCGAAAAATTTAATTCTGAAAAACGAAGATAAAAAATTCTTCTAATGTTTTAAATTTCATAAGTTGAATCCAAATGTTCATTCGTTTAACAACGTCAATACTGGCATTTGGCGACCTCAGGAGCACATATCCTTTAGATGTGTGCAATATGGACCAGAGGTATTCTAGTGATTATTTCTTTTTCATGGAGTATACTGTCTTTAGTAAACACAGGTATCGCGCCACTGGGATACGAAAACGGTTGTCTGCTTTCATATCGTTATTCTATTCCCCAATTCTTCTTTTTTTCTCTTTCAAGACATTTTTTTACGTGTAATTGTTCGTCTTGTGTTTGGCGCATCTTGGCCAAATATGGCCCTTGCGCCATAAAACCCCAAAACAACCAACTAGTATTTGGCCAGTCTTGCTCCATATCGAAAAAAAACAAGCCACACTGTTATCGTAAAGTCGGGGCCTGTTTTAAGTATTTTAGTTACTTAAGTTATGATTAATTACCAAATTAAAATCGGACAATTGGTTGTCGTTCCACTTGACCTCTCTGAGAAGTTAAATTTTACAAGGTCATTAACATAAAACCAAGTACGCAACTTAAAAATTACCGTTATATCAATGAAAAAGTTCGTTATATACCTTAAGCTGCGATATAAAGTGATGTTTTTGTTGAACCTATAAAAACCTAAAAAAGCCATTTAAAACCTATAAACCTTAAACGTAAGATGAAGAAGCCTAGGAAACCTAGAACACAAGGTGAAAAAACTAGAAAACATAAAACATAAGATGAAAACCTATAAAACCTAACACATAAGATGAAAAACCTAATCAGATATTTTAAAACCTTAAAATCTGGCTTTTAGTAGTTATGTACTTATGAAATATACGACTATAATGATATGGATGTTCGTAGAGATTCGGAATCTACTTTAAGCTGAAGGACGTGATCTAATCTGCACTTTTATGGCAACAGAATGCCCGTAGAGCAACAAATCAAATCACCACAATACTTTGTAATTTTATAACCATCTCGGTCATTAAAGCATTCAACAACTAAGTTAAAAGTTTGAAGGCTCTAACCGCCATAAAGAAAGAGTGCTTTAGAAATATTTCCAGTTCTTTTCTTCCTCCGGTCCTTGACAAAAAATGGCCATAAATCAGATTTATATTTTCCGGGTAAAAAAAACTATTTTCAGAATTCATAAATGTAGTTATTATTTCTTTTATCATCATTTGAAAAGAGACTCCAACAGAAAAGGACAAAGATAACCATCTCGAATTTTTTTTTCTTTATAAAAACAACTTTTTCTGGAAATGTCCCTTTTTACTTTTTGGCCCCCTCAAAAACGTAATCTCTGCATTTGCGAAAGTGAAAGCTCAGGGGTAAATATAAATAAAAATTGTTGATAGGGAGGAAAATCCTGCTTCCTTTGTGACAGATTCCCTTTTTTTCTCCTGCTTTTCCAAGTTCTCCTGAATTCTTATTTCAAGTCAACTTATTCATGTATACTCCTTCAAAAACCGCAACAATCTTTTTTTATCTGGCGCGCTCACTTTTTTTCTCCACTTTCTCAAAGAAGTTTTTGAAAATCTATTTTAATGTATTATTTATGTGCCCTACAGTCAGACAATTCCGTGGGCTAGAAATGAAAAAGCATCTTGAATTTCAATGGCGTCGGGTTCTCAACGACACGGTATACTCGTACTTCCACGGTTTAGGTTGGGAGAAAGATTTAGGTTTCTCTACCCGCAAACGAAAAAGAATGTTTCTTTTTGTTGTGTGTGCGTGGCAGCGGAATTCAAGCCGTGGCGTCAATTCATTGTTGTTAAGTAAAAAAAGTTCGTTTATAAGAAAATTCTGAAAGTTTGTCTCGTCGCTGGCCGGGTTTTATAGAAAGTCGTCTAAAAGCATATGTTCACTTTTATGATCAAGGCTCGGGTGTTGTATTTCGCATTTTCCTTTGCATATTTGGAATAGTGAATGGGAAAGGACTTATGTATAAACATGCATTTGTCGACATATGCGTATGCTAGATTCTTTACTGGACAAAAGCAGACCCGTTACAATGTAATTGCTTTTTCAGAAATGAGCAGACTCCTGTTTACTTATTTATCAAAATACAGTGTACAGTAATACCCCGAAGTTACGCGATAGGTGGGTCTGACGAAAATCGCTTGAGTCGAATTCGCGTAAGTCGGGGTACAACTTTGCTTATAAGTGCATATAAATATTCTTCAATTGGGACCAAGGACTAACAAAAGCACTAGTTTAGAAGAAAAATCTTTAATAAAATTGCAGTTCTTTATACATATTAATACAAAATATTTAAAAAATGAATGAGTTACGTAAAAAAGTTATTGCGATGTCGATGGCACCATTAAATCTAACAAATTCGTCTGACGAACACAATGCATTCTTTTTTTTCACGCAGAATTTCTACGTAGCAAGCTAATAATTTTTTTTATTCCTTGCTTTGTAGCTATAACGCGTTCTTCGTTGGAGTCTATTTTTCTAAAAATTTTAAGCCTTTTCGATTGAGCTGAGACCTTCCGTCAAGCTTGCCATTGGCATGTCCTTTTCTGGTGGAACTGGGTCTGAAGTGTCGGATACTTCAGTGACGTTTTGTTCACGCATCTCTATTAGCTCATCAATTGTCAGCTCCTGACTATGTGAATCCAACAGATCATAAACATCATCACCATTGACTTCCAAATCTAATTGCCTGGCAAGATTAACAACTTCTTTTATCACATGAGCGACATAATCAGTTTCTTGCGTTGTTTCCGTTTTTGAAAAAAATGGGCAAAGTTTCTACCAGGCACCATTCAATGCCTTTTGGAAATTTCATCCTAAGATTTTCCAATGATTCTTATGGCCTCTAAAACATTGAATTGTTTCCAAAAGTTTTATCCATCAAGATCTTGTCAGTTTTGCTAATGTAGAGATACCTCGTCGAAACAACCACCAGGAGGGTTAAAGTTTAAGCAGGAGGTTTTGAAACACCCTGTAGATTTTTTTCGGGAATGCTCTGTATTGTTTCACATGGCAAATGTTTATCTAGCTATTCTGCCTCGTGATTAAACATTGTGGATTTGTGTGTGAGTAAGAACTTCCAAAGTTCTCCAATTCTTTTCCCACCCGAAACTTTAAATTAATTTCGATCGCAAAAGCAACGAAAACGCGCGATGCCAGGATCTTTATTGTTTGTTCAAAAACGGTTGGAGCGTTTCACTTCCCCCTCTCCTGACAGTTTCTCCCGAAAATTCCTCCTTTACTCCCGGAAAAAATTCCCATTATCTCCAACAAACAAAAGAGTAATGTAATTTAAACTGTAGCGGAGGAATTTAATAACAATAACAAAACATTTTTCAATGAACAACTGGGGAAAATGACTTTCCTGTTTTTTAAGGCATGCTTCCAAGTCGATCACACACTGCATGGAACTCAGCTTTCCTTATTATCTATTTTTTAAAGGAAGCCTTTATTTTACTTAAGCGACAATTAATATAGAAGGATTTTTTTTGTGTGTGAAATCTAATAGCTATTTACATCCTCAGGTATTTCATTAATTTTTTCACTCAAAAACTTAATTATTGTAAACACTGGGGTACGGCGAAGTTTTCGTTTTCACTTCATGTTGTTGTTATTATTTTTTGGCAGCAGTAATTTACAGACGATTCCAGTTTCATAACAGATGTTCCAATGATCTACTAAAAATTAATGCTCAATTTCGGATTATTAATTAAACCTCCCCTCGTAAAAATGACGCACTGCTCGAAAAATGCGTTAATGGGAAAAGCACAGGATGATTATTAATGACAGAATTCTAATTAATTATTTCTTCCCCCGAGAAGTAAATAAACTGTTCCGAGCACCTCCCTTGCCCGTAAACCCTCGTTGTCAAGAAAGTCGAGTAATTTTTTAAGTGAAGAACTTTATCTGGGAGGTTAGTTAGCTGGGTTGGGTTTTATGGATCAAGATCCAAGGAAGGATACGCTCGCCAAACGAAATTCAAAATAAGATTCAATAAAAAAGATATTAAATTAATCACCAGACCAAGCCATCATTAAAAACGTGATAAAACATAGGTAAAAAACATGAAGAAATAAGGGCTTTAAAACATGAAAGATAAGTAAAGGTAGGTAAGTAGGTATTTTAATTAACGTCGCACTGGAACAACACAATGGGCTATTGACGAAAGGTCGAGGACAACACGTAATTTTGAACCACTGTCAGAAGACGAGGTCGCACCTGTGCTGGCACCCCACTCTCCAAACTTCCACACCATGCCAACTTCAGTACATTTTAGGCCCCGACATATTTAACGTGCACCAGCCCCCTTTGTACATCACGGTCTTTGGTTGGATTCGAATTCGCAACCTTACAATTGCTAGTCCGTTACTTTTCCAACCGGGCTACCGCGGTGGAAGATGTAAAGAGTCTATGAGTACCTTATCAACATAAAAGAGTAAAATGTAGTGTTTAAAATGCTTGATGTTAACCCTACAAGTGGTTTCGACGAGATATCTCGTCTATCAAGATTTGACCAATTTGTTAAAATCAAGATATCTTGTTGTCATAAGGTTATTACCGAATTTTTGAAGATGTCGCGACAAAGATCTGATAAGTTTTCTCTAATGACGAGATCTGTTAATATTGGTTTTAAATAGGTGAAGGAATGTGTTTTAAGAGATGCAAGAGGTGCATGATTGAAATAAAACCATGATATGAATAAAAACAGATGGGTCACTCATCAAACATGAATGCTAAAATATTATCTGTAAAAGAAATGACTAAGATTGGGTATCCCCATCTTATTGATAATTAACTCCAATATGAAATGCAATCAAAAGATGATGAGTTACAACAATGGTAAAAAGCCTGAGTAATGTAAACATATGAAAAGCCATGAATGCGAAAGGTGATCCAACATTTATCTGGAAGGAAATTGATTTTTGGAATAGTGAGTTGGTCTGATTTTGTTGCGAAGAGCCATATTTGTCCCGTGCTGCACCAAACAACGTCACGTAACTGACATACACACAAAGAAAATTTTACTCATACAGAAGAAATAAATACACCCAGAGAGGAATCGAAGCTACTCCGCCAAAACTCGAAGATTGCTAGTGCAATTGACACATCCACTGAACCAAGGCAACCACTTTTTGTGGTAAACTTAAATCAAAACTCTCCATGTGCTATAGTAAAACCTCTACAAGGCGACAGGACAGAGCAATGAAAGGTCACTCTAAAAGTCGGTCCCTAAATGAAAGTCTACAGTATAGGAAGGACAAAACTACACAAATGAAAATCACATTACCCAATCCAACTACAAAATTGATAAATTATCTTTTCATATTTGAAACAAAGTTTATACTGATTGCGAATAAATATATGTATATATATCGACTCACTCATTACTATGGCCATTTTAATTTTTTGAAAATTATAATAGCATGCTATCAAACTTTCAATACCCTCTTTTCATAATCGTCTTTTTACTCACTGAGATCCATTCCGATTCACAATCCCTTGAAATTAATATAGAATGACAACACATCACAGATGCATAAACCCACACCGGGCAACACCTTTCACAGCATGAACGCTCTGGCACATCACGATAATCGCAACAAAAATCTCAAAGGGAGATAGTTCTGTGACCAGGTAGGGAAAATATTCCAAAACCCACCCTTCCTGCGACATAGAAAGCCAGGACATCCACCGAAGTATTTAAAACTTTTCCCAACTGTTTAATCGGTGAAGAATGTTGTCAAAGTTCTGGTAGAAACTTCAGGAAACTTCATGACTCACAGCCCGATGTATGTGTTTTTAGTGCTTCTGATCCGGTTAACCGATGCGGGGTTAAAGGCATATACCTCGACGTTTAATTCTACCACTGGAGCGTGAGTTAAAGTTCTAAACTTGAGGACTAGGGATTTCGAAATTTAAGTATATTTTATTCGGATCACAAATAGTCGTGTTTATCTAGGATACTCGTTTATGAAACAAAATTATTTTTATGGTAACACAGTTAAAAGCTGAGTTGGTTTCTTTTAGTTGGCAAGGGAAAATTGGTATTTTAGTGGGCAAATGGTTGATTTTCTTTTACTTTGATACTTTGATAATATGCTCTACTTTTCATTTGAAGTTCCGAACGACATAGCATGAACATAGAAATGTGTTCCGAAATGGCAAAAAAATAAAAATATATATTCAAGATATCAAAATAATTACTTGAAATACAACAACCAAATTTGAATAATACTTACAAAATAATTAATAATTGCTTGAATGAGTGAGAAATACTTGAAAATTTGTAACAACATCCCCTCTTTAATGTTAAATAAACAATTATAATTTTGGAATTTTTGGAAATGTGTATGATTGGTTGGTCGGTAATTGAATTTGCATCGCACTGGAGCAACACATGGGCGATTCGGGATGAATCCCGAACGGAAAGATTAAAAGACAACCCTCGTCGTTTTAAAACACGGTGAGATGACGAGGTCAACACCTGAGCTGGAACCCCACTCTCCAAACATCCACACAACTTTAGAAAAATTTTGAAAAGTGACTTACCTTGCTGTTGCCCAATACCCTTCAATTTAAATGAAAGTTCAATATTTAGTAATATAATCTAGAAGAGGGTTTTTCTGTGTCAATAGATGAACCACCGGAAGATTATACTTCCTGTTACCGAATACAGAGCACGTTCAGAAATCAAGTTCTACCACCAACACTAGCAACATCTGCATTTAGTAAAGCAGGTAAGCCTCTCATCTGGCATAAAAACTTATTTTGGAGAGAGATGCCAGATGAGATGTTGACTTTGTCATGTTACCGTGGTTCGAAATTGCGAGGTGTTGTCTTGGGATCTTCCCCGTCGCGTTTGTTCCCGGATCGTCGTTAATAGCCCGTTTTATTGCTCAAGTGCGACGTCAATTCAACAACCTACCTCAGAAGCGTATTTTTATTTACTAATAGCATTGATTTTATAAAATAGATTTAGATTTTGTATTCGACTTTACTTCATCTTAGACTCAAACTGCTGAACTTTATACCTAGTTTTTAAAACGTATTATTTCATTTGGAACCTACGTGTTATTAAATATCAGCAGCCTTTTGCGCCAGCTTGGTCATAAAAAATCAACCAACCAACTTCATATATATTTTATTCCCCCAGACAGTCTCCAAAATACCGTTGTGCTGCTCCAGTGCGACATTAATTAACTTCCTACCTATATATTTTATAGTTCTCGTAGCTTGAAAAATACCTTATTTTCATTTCTTATAAGACAACAAATAGATCAAACATCACGTGATTCCGCGTGCTAATCTTATCAAACACTGAGAAAAACACTCAAACTTTTTCACTGGACTTGAATGCAATGAGCAATTTTAAAAATTATTTTTTGTCGTCAAATATTACATTCCCAAAGCACGAAGGCATAATCAACACGTGAATGAATAATTAGAGGAAATTTGCAAAAAAATGAGAAAGGGAAAGTAATTCACCTAAACTTTATAAATGTTCGCCTGCTTACATTCGTAAGAAGTGTAACACTATCCTGTCTCATATTATCCAATTGTTTACTATTCTGATTTAATAGGAATACGTTTCAAAATTAGACAAATTCAAAAGGTGGTACATTTTTTCACTACTGTATATAATCTCGCGTAAATCTCCAAAGAAAAGTACAAAAATTACAGGACGCTTCGGCGTTTACAAGTGAAACACATAAAGTCAGAATTCTCGAGGTTTTTACTTTTCTAGAGTAAAATGTGAGGTTATCGTAACACTGGTGAAGTTCATTAAATCTATTTTTCTTTGCATGAAGGTTAGATTTCTTCGTGAGTATAGCATAGGGATCCATTTTTCCAGAATTTTTTCTCATCGTTTTCTCATAACTATGTTTTTTGACTTTCTGTTTCTCACTTGTAAGCCGACGGTATATGTTCTTGTGGACCAACCCACAAATATTTTTAATTGTATGATTTTTGTACGAAATTTCAGAGCTCATTTTGGAATTCCGTGAATTTATTTCTAGAAATCTCAACGAAAAAATTTCTCGTGAAGATACCTTCCGCTACGTGAAAAGACGGTGCATCCAAACGCAGCAACAATTTCTTTGAGAAGTCGGCAACAAAGTGTAATCGCATCATATGAGACAAGAGAATATTCGTCTCCAACAGTTACGTGGAATATCGATTCCAGCAGACGACATTTTCAGGTCGAAATTCGACGAAAAACATCGGCGCTAACAAGCGAGCCACATTAAAAATGGATCGTTTGCATTGTACAAAAGAGAATTATAAATGAGTTCAGAGTAAAATGGCAGAAGGCATCTTGGAAAGTCATAATTTATTCAGCGTTTTTCTTTACTCTTAAAAGCTAGAAGTCGAAGTTGGAACTCCTTGTACAAAGCTCGTGATAAAAGTTTTTTTCGCTTCAGTTCTCGCGTTTACATTACATAGGCTTAAAAGTTAAACGATGTCAGTCTTTTAGAAATGGCACAAAAAATTCCAAATTGCTTTGGTTTTTTTTCTTCTCTTACGAGACTGTTCTAAAATGCTTTTTATTTGTTTGTTTCAACGTTAAGCTTTTATTTTTTAATGTTTACTTTCGTGTTTTTGTAAGAATCCAAACTTGTGTACGCATATCGCCTTGTGCTTTTAGATATCAAATTAACGTAATTTAATTCTAGAAATTGTTTGAAAATATTTTTTTCGGTTTAAGTGATTTTTTGTATCTTACAAGATCTGAATTCTGAAATTAGAATATTTAAATTATTCATTTTGTTTATAGAAATATTTGCACTTTTTGAAATTTATAATGCAAGTTTTATGAGATCAGTGAGACCTTGGAAAAGTATTCAGACTCCAAAACAACGAGTTTATCCTATTTTGAACATTCCGAAACGTACACGGCTACTTGAATACGTTTTTGCCGATTTTTATGAGATTACACTTGCTGTAAAATTTTATGCGCATAAATATAAATTAAGAAATCCAAAAAAAATCGAACTTTGGAAGTTCTGATTTTGTTAAATAAGATTAGTTAACGTGCATATATAAAGTCGTTGATGTGATGTTTTTACAGTACATCTCCAACTTCCAATTCAAATCCTATTTTATGGTGAATCGATACTTTTTATTTTATAGTTGAAATCACTTTTTAATTTTTGTATCAATGTTTATTCTTTTTTGGAAGAGCCCTTATTCCCTTACTTAATACCTTATTTCGACACTAAACTGTTTTTACATAAATATCACCTAATATCCGTTGTAAAAATGTGATTTAGTACTATCCTTCAATAATTTAATGCTTTTGAGGGTTGTTCATTTCATTAGGTAAAATATATTTTAATGCAACTTACATTGTTTACCAAACGTTTTATTTTATTCTCTGTAAGTATTGAAAAATATATAAACAGATCCCTCATATTAAGGAGATAGTGTACATAATAAATCATCAAAATCGATTTTTTTTAATTTTAGCGTTAAAAATAATTTATATCAAACTGTAGATAGCAAAAAGGACTTCTATTACGATCAGTTTTGACTCATTTACATGTACAACATAAAACCTATCGTCGGCTTAGAGAAGAAACTCACTAACTGACAAAAAAATTTACAGTACAGCCGATTAAAGACTATTAATTTTTAGGTCAAAAATAAAAATTATAAACATTTTGATAGTATTGTATTTTCTTTCAAACCGAATACAATATGCAATTTTTTTATCATCATGAAAATAATCACTTAGTGCCAAAAAATGCCTTTCCTAAAAATGTCAGTTAATGAATTTTTGCTCTAAGGCGACGTAGAAAAGTCTACTACGGAAACGCATTTTTCTCCGATTGAGATTTTTTTATATTCTTCCGATTTTAAACTGTTCCCTGAGCATTAGATTTTTCTTGATTTCCTTGAAATTTTTTAAATGATCCTTGCAGTCTGTTGTACATGTGCATATCTAGAGTGGTGACAAAAATGGCGAAAGTCTACTGTCTCAATCAGATAATGAATGTCTGTTTCCACCCAGCAGACGAAAGTACTCTAAAGGTCACGTTACTACTAATTTTGGTCACATGATCCTGGGCATATTAAAAGGTTTGCTCACTTTTATATTTTATCTACGGTTCAAATGCTCTCGTATGATACATATTGGAGTTACCTTAAAATGTAGTTTGACGTAGTTTTGCCAACGTTTGGAGTTTAATCTAATTGGTGTTGGCAAATCAACTATCGTATATCAATTTGAAATTGATTCTTGGGGATTTTTATTGGCGAAATGCTGAAATCGTATGTTCAAAACAAGCCAAGTGACATCACATTCGGAATGTGTACAAGAAACATGTATCGACTCAAAAACACAACTGCTACTTACATTTAGTTTGACAGAAAATGCTTACATGACTTACAATCTTCGACAATGTAAAGAGGGCCACGGTAGCCCAGTTGGAAGAGTAACGGACTGGCAATCGAAGGTGTTGCGACCAAAGACCGACGTGTACACGTGGGAGGATGCGCGTTAAATCTATCGTGGTTTCAAATGTCCTCACGTTGTCATGGTGAAAAAATTTGGAGAGGTCTATCAGCTTTAGTAACGACCTCGTCATCTGACCGTGATTCAATATTACGGTGTTGTCCTGGTATCCTTCTTTTCAGGATTGATCCCGGACAGTCGCCAATAACCCGTCGTGTTGCTCTAGTGCGACGTTAATTAACTACCTACCTCAATAATGTTTTTATTAAATTTATTCTCAGAATTTAATTATCTTCATTTTCTCTCGCATGATAAAAACAACTTCCGAGAATTACTTACCAAACAAAGCAAAGCACGGAATCCGCACTGTTTTTCTCAGAAGTACGCCATTACCAAATCATCTCATTTACGCCCAACTAAAAAGCGGCACTTATACCGTTGCCAAATAGGTTCAGCTGAATTCCACTTTCTACTTCCATTGATTACCACTCTGCAAGGCAAACCAAATGTCAGGGGTTTCCGGACATCGAAATCGAGCTCACGTTCCATTAAGAGACAGGAAACCTCACACACAAACATTCGGCCCATTATTATTCATAATTCTGTTACTCGGGGGAATTTATTGCGAATGGTGATCGAAACAAAAGCCGGGGATAACTTCTTTGTGGTACGGAAAACATTTCGGTGCGAACATAAAATCAAAAACGCTCGTTGAGACGAAAGCTTTTAAGTTGGGATTGATTGTAAGAGGATTAGTGGAATGATTTAGTTGGCAGACGATTTTAAATCAAATAAATGTTAAGATTTTCATTGGATACTAACAGACAAACATAACATCTTCGCTAAGTTTACCTATTTTTATATCGATTGATGGCAGTATCGTTACTCATATTTGTTACCTTATTTAAATCTATTTATAAGGAATATAAGCATCAATATGCATATTCCATAAAACAAAACTAATCAAAAATATAAAGCAGCTTTTTTGTGTACTTTTAACTATTGTTTACCCTCCAAGTGGTTGACCGAACCGGCCAAGAGATTCTAGTTCCCTGGATACGGCTGGCTCGGGTTCTTTTAGACCTCAAACTCCTGAAGAATCGGCCGAAGCCCATTACGATCCCCTTCCCCTCTTTTCTGTGCAACAAAAATACCAGCGCGTGACAGGGATGTCGTTGACAGGGATCCGTTGACAAAGTGACAACGGATATCTCCGTTGACAGGGATGTCGGGGTTTTAGACGGGGAGCCTCGCAAACAGCGATGAAGACAGCTTGTGGGTCCTTCGAGTGTTAATGACCATTCGTATTGAGGTCACCACCGCCCTTTCAGTTTACCCGGGAAGTATCTGTACCTTTTAGGCATACCCACGACCTGACAATAGAAACTGCAACATTGGGTGATAATGGGACGACACACATTCCCTCTCCTCCTGGGGGAAAGCATTGTGAAAGCCGGTTTCGGCCGTTTCAGTAAGTTGCCTGTAAGGCCGTTCGGCCGGCTCCCGTAACCAAATATTCTGCCGCGTCGTATGTAAAGGGTTAAAGATCGGACTAATTTTGATAACAAGATATCTCGTCATCAAGATATATATTCCAGTTCTTTTTATGACGACGAGATCAAGATCTGGTCAGTTTACTTCTAATGACGAGAAATTGCGTCCATAAAGGCGGGTCACTTGCTAATGACGAGATACCTCGTCCAAATAACTACGAGGAGGGTTAATTTTTATTTCTAATATAGTGAATGGCAAAAACTGCACACCTCCGTCATGTCACTTCAACCATCGATCTTCTAATGAAATAGACGGATCATGTGGACGGAGTCTGTCGTAAGATCTCTGAAGGGTAAATCACGAATCGACTTAGCCGATTGGCTATCAGCGCAGACTAGTGCTTTTGATCACGGTGGATAATCCCTTTAATCAATCAATGATTTAGGATTCATGCTTCATCCCAGAACTACGTGACAGATTTTCAAACCGAGTGACCGGAAGAAATAACATAAAGCTGCTCGTACATTATTCCTCGGACATATTCAACGGTATTCAAATGCAGGAATCGAGGTGGTGGATTCAGTTCTTTTCGTGTGTGGTAGAGGAGTCAGCGTTTCACTATTTTAGCTGCATGCTTTTGGGTCTTTGTCCTGTTGAAAGACCGGTAGTTTCATAGTACGTGTAAAAAATGTCGTGAAAGGGAAAATAGAGGGGTTTGGGGAATAGAGCAGTGGGATGAAAGCAGAAAAAGATCGCTTGGGCATGCCGGAAGCACGACTCTCTTGTTTTCTAAACACCGTAAACCCCAAGTGAAAAGAAAAAATCACTATAGTACCTCGGATCCGTGATGCCTGTACACACCTAAAGATGTGCCCCTGAGAGCTTGAAGAAAGCGTGTTTGTTGAACATACGAGCATACGGGGATCATATTTGGCCAAACTATGCCAAACAACATTAAGTAAATGGACATACACAATGAAAGCTTAACTGACACAGTAGAGAGAGAAATATACCCAAAGAGGAATCGAACCTGACAATACATGCTTACGGACTCGCTTAATAGAACGAATAGCTATATCGTCTTCTGTAACATAAAGCATAGTTCTCATTGGAAAGGGAAATGAAACCTCGACTCTGATTGGTTACTCCGGCATAATTATGTTTGTCTTGCGTATAAATTCTGCCTTTAATACTGTAAACACCATAAATTTCAATCTTAATCTTTTTTTTAATCAATTACACAACAAAAACTAATCCAAAGCAATTACTGGTGCCTAATGTACTCTACATGCATCTTAAATTCAAGCATTAAACCCTAAGTTTGATTAAAAGATATGTCGGCAGAATAAGTACATTTATTTACAAAACTTTTCACTCTCAATAATTAATTTTTCAATTATATTACTGAGAGTAAATATTAGATGTTTGACTATTTTAACTATATATAAGTTTAATTTTTAAAGAGAATGTCAGAGGGTACTGTTTTTACATCTTAAGCATAAAATTTTAGTATTCGATCAAATACAAGTAGTTAATACAACGCATTTGCATGAATGTAAGAAAGTAAAATTTCGCCTTTGACATTCATTAAATTATATTACTTGCAATTTTAAAGAAAAGTGTAGCACACGTATGTAATGTTGTATTTTATTTTTCTAAACACTACAAATGAAATAAATATTTTGAAATTAACCATTCTTAGAAATCTTTTAAATTAAAGTATTATACAAAATTCAAATATATAAAACGTTATCCAAGATTCAGAGAGTAAAAGGAATTAAATCAACAGCAAAAAATGTTAGATTAATGTTCAATTTTAAGTTAAAATATTTAAATAGCAATAATAAACTTGCATAATTTTGCCTGAACTTTAAATGAGAAAATCTAGTCTTTCCTTTTATATATAACTTAAATTAATCACGAATTTCTCCTATATGATTTCATCCGAAATAAAATTGATTATATAATGATGCCTTAGGAAGAAAACTAAGTTTGCCAATAAATTAGAAAAACTAATTGGAACTTTCAATTAATTAATCACACAAATAATTTGCATTACTAATTTTTAAAATTAAAACTTAGATAAATATCGTTTTGACGCGGCGAATTTTCATTTTTCGTCTCTTTCTTTGCATGAGTCATTGAATCATTCGATTGTTTTCAAAAATTAATTTTAAATAATCGTGCAGACTAAATACGATTAAGCAAGAAATACCTGCTTAATCGCATTTAGTCAGCGGGTAAACCTATCCGGAGGCCGTATCTGCTCTACGGGTCGGTTAAACCTGTGCGAAGGGCAGTATTGGGTTCGCGGATTGGTTAAACCTATTCGGAGGGCGGTATCTGGTCTACGAACCTGATAAAAATATTTGGGGGTCGTTCCTGGTCTGAGGACTGTTAACCTTACTGGTGCATTATTTTAGCGTCGAAAACTATTCTGTAGTGGCCAATCTGATGCAAAAACCTGCTCCAAACTCACCACTTCTAGGTGAGGAACAATTTGTTTTGTCTACTTGGATCTTCTTTCCCCTTGGAGTAGTAGTGCAGTTTTTGTCTCGACGGGATATCTGAGTAGTCGCAAAAACCGCAAGATCTTGATAGACGAGATATCTTTTCATTGGCAGAATTGACCAGATCTTGAAGGAGATATCTCTTCGAAAACCCATTGGAGAGTTAAAATGTCCTGCCGATTAAATTTGTCCTGAGAGCCGTTAAACATACAGGTTTAATCTGGTCGATTAAACCTATCCGGTGGGCTATATCTGGCCTGCGGGTCGGAAACACGTACCTGCTACAACTCTTTTATTCTACGTGTACGGTTCTTTATCTTGCGCGTACTATTTTTTGTGGGTGCCACCTAAATCCAACGAGAACAACAGCTATTTTCAAATAGCTAACAAATGTTTTTAACTATGGCGAGTAGAAGTCAGAAAGACTGGGACACAAAATTCGATTTCAATCCTCGGATCTTCTTATTCTACGCGTACGGTTCTTTATATTACGCGGACTAATTTTTGTGGGTGCCACCTAAATCCAACGAGAACAACAGCTATTTTCAAATAGCTAATAAATGTTTTTAACTAGGGTGTGTAGAAGTCAGAAATACTGGAGCACAAGAACCTGATTTCAATCCTCGGCGTTGCGTCAATCCGTTTGTGTTGCTTAATGTCCCTCTGAGGACATAACTCGACTCTATTAAAAGTCCTCCCAAAAGACATGTGATCGTAGGTTTACTTTACCAACGTGGTTGTACGTACAGTGTATTTCAAAGCTTCCTGTGCAAACTTTAGGGGAGTTGGTGAACACAATTTTAAGCCGTATTCAAACGGGGATATATGTCTATAGAGGCTTATAGAGGTATCTCGGAGGGGTCAATGAATTGGCCGGAATGAATTCCCACCTGGCCATCGAAATCTCTCGATTCAGCAAACATTGACTTCTTCCTCTGGAGACACCTCAAAAGCATCGTGTATTAGATTCATATAGACTCCAAAGCTGACCTCATCACAAGAGTCGTTGACACGGCTGAAGTGTCCGCGAAAGGATATGAATTTTTAAGCACATGGGTAATCCATACGTCTTCAGGTGTGCGTTACTGTTGGTGGTCGCTAATTTAAGCAATTACTGTGAAACTGCTATTGTGCAACAACTTCCAAAGTTTAAAGTTAGGATAGAAAAAGAGTTGTTCACATACTTTCTGCCCTCTATTTTAGTGCACTCTTTATCACACCCGGCTGGTGCCTGCGGACAAACATTCC
The DNA here is from genome assembly GCA_933210815.1 of Meta bourneti. Taxonomy (NCBI): domain Eukaryota; kingdom Metazoa; phylum Arthropoda; class Arachnida; order Araneae; family Tetragnathidae; genus Meta; species Meta bourneti. The sequence continues at coordinate 67,084,518 of OW119930.1, read as the reverse complement.
TATGCGAATACAGTTTAATTTTATGTTCCTACCTCCCCTTAAAGTTTGTTCAGGGAGTTCTGAAACAGCCTGTATAATTGAAGCACTTGTTGGAGAACTGTAGCGTTCAAAGGCCGATCTTCGCATGTACCTATGTCGCATTATCTGCTTGGATTATTCTCGTTTCTTCAAGTTGGCACCTAAATATGGACCATTTTCCTTCAAGACGTCCAGGAAGACATTTGGTTTCCCTCCTGTAGCAGTAACGATTCACCCGTTTCGATTACACGTTCGTTGAGCTTAACCAACCTTGTGACCTTAATAGGATTTGGCTGAAACCAAATTGCAGATATTAACCTGAGGTAGAGTGTCAGATTAGAATGGTTCTCTTCTCACTGATTCAAACGGATAGTGGTGGTGGTACTGGGATAGATTACTCGCCAGGGTTACATCTAACCAAGTATTTGTGCATAGGTACGGGTGCACATTCATGGAGCAACATCTAACCATGTTTAGGGATTAGTGTTCATTTTTTATTGTTGGTAGTATTACATTGTACATATTTATATATTTAAACCACCAATTATATATCAGTGTAACTTTTTTCGAAACTATCACCTTTATATTTTTCAGCGTCAAAACCAATCACTATCAACCTTCAATACTTGCATCATCTCTTAAAAATGTCACCAATCCTGCGAAATGCAAGGACATAATTTACCGAAATCCCGAAACTAAGAAAGCTCCAATAACCTGACAAAGAAAAGCCTTAAATTATACTCCAAAATCCCTATTCAGTGCTCCCAAGCAACCATTAATCCAGTACTTCAAAGAATGAATTCCCTCAAATCCATTCATATTGATAAGATAAATCTTTTTCATACCTGCACCCAAAAACACCTGCTTTCAACCATAAAAACGCGCTCAAACTCGCCAATCCCTACTGCACCACTTTTCCCTGCAAGGAATCCCCAACCCCAAGCCGTTGCAACGAACATCAACTCCCCAGCATTACAATAACAATAAATAATAACAATAACCGAAAGACCATCCATAATCGAGCTTCCGTTCCCATACAACTGCAGACGACTTCATGAATATGAAAGCCCTCCTTCCTGAACTCGCCTCTCATTAACGGATGGGTATATATATTGGTATATATATCCGAATCATCATCCGGGGCTGTAAAGGGAAAATATTCAAATGAGAGCGGCACAGAAAAATGGACTGGCAAAGGTTTCCAGGGCTTTTCTTGGAGAAATGGTAATTTTATCTCGATGCTTTTGAGGTGTTGGCCCGAAGAGGGTGGAGCCATAAAGATTAGGTTTAGGAGCCGGTAATGGAGCTTATATGAGATGTTGAAGCTCTTGAAAAATGTTCTTCCATTTTAAGAGCTGGAACTTTTACGGAGTATAATAGCTGGGAACAAGCAGTGTCTGTAGCGCGATTTTGTTGGGGCGGGGGCTTTTGTTGTGGGCTTGTTTCACGTTGCGGTGCTTTAGATGTAATCGGGCGCTGTGTAAGGAAGTGCTTCTTCTGATTTAATGCCTTGGTCTAACATCGTCTGATGTAATGATTCAAGAAACTGACGCAGTAGGGCGCTTCCAGAAGGGTATCATATATTAATTCGGTAGGTAGGTAGGTTTCTTAATTAACGTCGCAGTGGAGCAGCACAGTGGGCTATTGACGACGGTCCGGGATCAGACCCGAAGGAAAAGATCCTAGGACAACACCAAGTAATTTTGAACCACGGTCAGATGACGAGGTCACACCTGAGCTGGAGCCCCATTCTACAAACTTCCACACCATGCTAACGTGAGGACATTTGAGGATAGTTAACGTGCACCAGCCCCCATGAACACGACAGTCTTTGGCTGGACCAAGTTTCGAACTCACAACCCTCCGGTTGCTAATCTGTTACTCTTCCAACCGGGCTACCGTAGCCCTATATAAACTCGGAATTTTCTTTGGAACTTTTACTGGTGACTTTCTGATGTCGTATTCGAAAAGCAAGCCAAGTGACGACACGTCTGGAATGCGTACAAGTGATACGTTACATCACGAAAACAGGTCCGCGGTAGCCCGGTTGGAAGAGTAGCGGATTAGCAACCGAAGGGTTGCGAGTTCGAAACTCGATCGAACCAATGACCGTCATGTACGTGGGGCTGGTGAATGATAAATCTGTCGTGGTCTCAAATAATCTCACGTTAGCATGGTGTGGAACTTTGGAGAGTGGGGTGCCAGCTCAGATGGTGTCCTCATCATCTGACCGTGATTCAAGAGATGTTGTACTCGGTCTTTCCCTTTGGCATTGATCCCAAACCATCACCAATAGTCCATTGTGTTGCTCCAGTGTGTGACGTAAATTCAACTACTTAACAACCAACCGTACTTGTTCAAGCTACACATTTTATGTTCGCTGATGCCTGGAATAATAGAAGGAAAGCCAGAATTAAGGAAACCTTAACTTTCCAAGTGATTTTAACTAGGCAACTCGTCTATCAATATCTGAACAATTTTACTAATGACGAGATATCTCGTCATCAAGAATGCCTATTGAATTCCTTATGATGAAGGTATTGTCTTTTTTAATGATGACCAGGTTAGTTTTTTCTAAGGATACGATATCTCGTCTATCCCGATTTGATCAGTTTTGATAACGACGAGATATCTCGTCGAGATAACTACCAGGAGGGTTAATGCATGCCAAAGGATCCTCGACTGCAGGTGTATAGTAAAGAACTTATAGTACCTACAGAAGGTCGATGTCTTTCAGTGGGTCCCGGCTCATTGAGGTATTCCGGGTAACGCGGTGACAGATAAATTGTTCAAAAGGGGTGCACAGGTACTCCAGACTTCTGAGTGGGATATCCTTTACCATAATGTGGTTTCTTTGATACGTCGTAGAGTACATACTAAGGAAAAAAATCGCCTCTTTTTGGTCGAATTAAAGATAAATTTCAGAAAGACTCGATATCTCCCCGATTATCCAAGAAATGTGACAGTGCTTGAATTCCGACTAGCCACAAATCATAATCGCCTTGCCTTCTATCTCCATAAACTTAGTATTGCTAATAGCCCCTTGTGGTCTCTTTGTAGGTATGGCACACTAATGGATGCAACACACTTAATAACCTATGCAGCTCTTAGCAAAACAACTCACTGGATGTTACTGACAAGCGAGGGACCATTTGGCTATACGGCAGCTTCACTAGCTTTTCGTACCTTTATTTTGCTGTATTTTACCCTTGCCTTTTAGATTTTATGTTTTTAATTTTAATTTGTGTGTATTTTTGGCTAAAGAATTTGCGTCTGTGATACCCGCCTGCTTTAGAAATAAATAAAATAAACATGGCGTATAAATAAAATAAACACGGCCTGTCTACCACGAAACCTTCTCTGGAAATTTCTCTAGACACATATTCTGTCCCTGTCTGTTGCCGTAGAAACGGATACTATCCTATCTCTACAGGGATGCGTATAGAAATGTATTCAAGTATGTCACATTAGCGTTTGTAATGACAATTTGGAAATGTATTTGTATAAATTTTTATTTGTCGCCGAGAATACCTGTACTAGTGAACTACCTCTTTCGCCACCATCATTCGCAAAAATAAATAAATAAAATTACGACATCCCCAAGAGTCACCCCTACTCAACATGAGCGAGTTCCTGTTTCTATAGCGACCGTCATCACTCAGACTTGGTGTAAAGAGCAGCTCCATGGCAGGTTGGTTGGGTTTTATGACTCAAGGGCCATGTTAGCCCAAGCTGCGCCAAGCAATGTGAAATAAATAGACATGCAGACTCAAGGAAGGTAAGTAGGTAGTTGAATTAACGTCGCACTGGAGCAACATAACGGAGTATTGGTGACGGTCCGGAATCAATTCCGAAGGGAAAAATTCGAGAGCAATACCTCTTATTTTGAACCGCGACCAGATGGCCGAAACAGATTTATCAAGCCCACGCGTACACGATGGTCTTGGTTGGATCGAGTTTCGAACTCGCAACCCTCCTATTGCTGATCCTCTACTCTTCCATCAGATCATTCTCTTCGGGATTGATCTCGGACCGTCGCCAACACCACGTTGTGTTGCTCCAGTGCGACGTTAATTCAACTACCTACTTACCAAACTTAAGTAAGTACGTCTATTTACTTCACGTTGTTTGACGCAGTTTAGACCAACATTGAGTCATAAAACCCAACCTACCTGTCATGGATAGGTTGGTATTTAATTAACGTAACACTGGAGCAACACAGAGGGCTATTGGCGGCGGTCCGGGATCATAGTCAATTCAACTATCTACCGCTACTCTTCCAACCAGGCTACCGCAAGTCCTACACACTCAAAGAAAGGTATACTGACACAGGAGAGGAAATACACCCACAGAGGAATCGAACCTGCACCGCCTACAGCTGGTTCTCATGGCAGACAGACTGTAGGGTTTTTCTCTCCAAATCATTCCTGATCCATTTAAACAATCTAGTAATACAGAGGCTGTTCGGACACTTTTTGAACGATCTTAATGAACTGAAGCTCAATTTTTTACATGAAATTTTTGTGTTTTAAATGTTCTATTTGATAGCCCCTATTGTTAACTATCTTTCTACACCTTAATTTCCATGATAATAATGGCTTTTGTAATATCGACAGTGGTATTTTGTCCCATTCTTGTACCGTAGTTTTCGGTCGATGTTTCGATAATGCCTTTTTTAAAAGTCCAAAAGCACAAAAGTCCATAAGCACGAAAAAACTTAGCAGGAATATCAGTAAAGGGGGACTTGATACCAGTTTTTTGTTCCATTTTCCCCAAGAATTTAGTAGTGGATTTAGATGTGTGGCTGCTTGCTTTACCCTGATGCAGTTCTACTGATTGTTCGCACTGTGGGTAAAGATATGGTATTTCTTTTTTGAATATTGGGGGGAAAATATGGTCTTGATAATATGTGGGAGTTGATTTTTACATTTCCCCCCTCTTTTTACTTTTAATTTTCCATTATATGCAAAACCGGCAACAATCATAAATCTCTTAGAGAAAGTTCTCACGTTCATTTTGCTGTAGTCCTTTGACTTGGCGGATTCTCTTTTAAAATTAAAGATCTTACCTTACAAATAGTCTCAGAAATTTTTTCTCTTTTGGATACTTTTTTGGAAGTATTTTTCCACTTTTACGTTTTTTCCTATCTCATTAATAATACTACTCATCGTACCTTTAGATATCGAAAAACCATGACTTTACAGCGTTTTTGAGTAACTGAATAAGCATAATTCTCTTCGGAAAGAGGAAAAATAGCCTTCCATCCATTGCTTATTTAAAAGCGCCATTTTGAAAGTAAACAAAACTATGAGTTAGCAGACTATAAGTTATACTTTAACTATTTAACTGCTGTGAAAATAAAATTCTTTCGTAGGCATACAATTTTTTTACAGCTCATCAAAATCGTTCAAAAAATGTCCGAATAGCCTCTGTATACGAACAGCACACATAAAACCACCTAATTGCCTCAAAAACAAGATCACGCTTTTAATGTCCGATTCTAAACAGACCAATATTTCAAAGCATCTCACACGCCTCAAAAAACCTTAATGCACCCCACCATTACCCAAACAATAAACACCCCACAAAACAGCGGTCTACACCGCAGAGAAAACAAGCATCTGCTGTGAAGACACCCGAAACAACTGTATCCTTAATGAAGTTATGAGGCAGGAAATTAGAGGCAGTAATTATCATTATTGATTAGGGTGTGAACTATGGGGAATATCGGTTCCCATCTGCCGCACAGGAACAACGCGCTGTAAAAATGCTCCCGCTTTTCATAACAATGCAAAATGGGGCCTGCTCATAAAAGTGTTTTCAGGTGATGAAGATCCGCACTTAGGGGATACTTTTAAGAGTTAATGACCCTTGATGACGATGCGATGTGTGGTGAACCCGAATTTCGAAAAGAATCCGAACGCATGTTTGTAGGGTTGGCACGTTTTGTGTGTTTCGGGGCACACAATGCCGTTCCGTGAGCAATTGGTTGTGCGGTTTTGCGTGTGTCAGCTCGGGGGATGTTCTTGAGCTGTGTTGATTGACTTCGAATGTTGCAATGCGGTGTGAAAGTGAATCGCATTCGTAGATTGAGACGCGAATCGATACGGCGTCGCAATAATGAGGTAGTATACCAAACGGTTCCGTTTCTTTCACCTTGGTTTCTCTCCTTCGTTAACGGGGGCACGGTAGACAGGTTGGAAAAGTAACGGACTAGCAACCGAGTTCGAATCCAATCAAAGACCGTCGTGCACAAAGGGGATTGGTGCACGTTAAATCTTTCGAGGCCTCAAATGTCCTCACGTTGGTGTGATGTGGAAGTTTGGAGATTGGGGTTCCAGCTCAGGTGTTGACCTCGTCATCTGATTGATGTTCAACATTACGAGGTATTGTCCTCGGATCTGTCCCATTGGGATTGATCCCTGACCGTCACCAATGGTCCGTTGTGTTGCTCCAATGCGATGTTTAATTCAACTACCTCCACCCCTTTCGGTGTTAATGGAATATGAATTGAATATGATCGCTTTGGTGTGGGGAGTTGTGTTTACTGCCTCCCCAAAACTATCAGATTCCAATATCTTTTTTGAGAAGTGAAGATATGCCAGCATTTACATGCGATTGTAAAGTTTTGTGAGTATCAAACTAAATAACGAAAAATCTAAAGCACAAATTAATTAGCACCTTAGAACCTTGATTAACCGTAATAACATGTAGTATTTGTGCAATTACGTTAATTAAAATATCTACCCACCTACCTTGGTTATCCGAGGTCCCCTCGTTCATAGGAAACTTGGATATTGCAGAAGTAGTAACACAAAACTGCCTACAAAGTATAGAAATATACGTTTCTGTGTGTGTGTGTTTTATACTACTACTACTGTTACTGAAAGACTCATAAAGCAATGGTTAAGAATAAGCTTAGTAATTAAGATAAGAATTGAAAACAAGCATATAGTTTCTCCGAAAAAATGTCAGTTAATGAGTTTCTGCTCTAAACGGTGAAATTTCAGTTCTTCATTCTTTGCAGTTTTTATTAACGAAGTGCTGAAATCATATTAGATAAACAAGCCAAGTGACGTCATGTTCGGAATACGCACTGGAAATACGTTTCACCGCAGAAACACAACCTCCAGCCACATAAAGCCTGATAGAAAAAGCCTCCCCTATTCGGAAACAACGATCGGGAATAAAACTTTCTCCGTATTAAACTGCCTTTTTTATGAGGTATTTATTTTATTTTCGTGGTATTGCTGAATTTGATTTTATGTCATATATGTTTTAAAGCATACATTGCATAAGATCAAGGATAGTTGTTTTCAACATAGGAAAGAGAGCCCTGATTGCAGAAAACAATACCCGGTTAGAAGAGTAGTGGATTGTCAACCGGAGTTCCTCATGTTGGCGTGGTGTAGAAGTTTGGAGAATGGGCTAAGATGTTGATCTCGTCATCTGACTGTAATTCAAAATTGCGAGATGTCCTGGGATTTTTCCCTTCGGAGTTAATCGTGGTACGTCGCCAATGGCCCGTTGTGTTGCTTCATTGCGACGTTGATTAACTACCCACCTACCAATTAGAAAATAACACAAAGATGAGAGTTGTAAAATTGAAATTAACTTATACCAATAAAGACAGCATGTGTTAAAATTAATGGTTATAGTATACTTAAAAGAATTGCTTATGAAATACGTATTTCCCATCCTATAATTTTAGAGTGTTTCATTAGTGTTCATTTTAAGTGTTTCATTTTAGTCAGATGTAAGAAAATAAAAGTTCATGGGGTGATTTGTTGGAGAAAAAATTTCCCTTGTATACCAAATATTAAGAGGATTATATTTCAGAAAGGTTTTTAAAATCACAAGTGTTTGAACAAAGGCTCAATTATTAAGAGCCCCAAAAATGGAGAAAAAAATTATATTTCTTAAAATAAAAAAAATTAACAGTATTACTTTTTCGCTCTTTCAAAAATATTTTTAAATCCTATTTTCGTTTAAATATCGCTAGTGTTTTTTTTTTTAATTTTCTGATACTTCCGAAATCTTTACTCGAAATGTGAGGTGGGGAAAGATTTTATGGTGTTTATTGAGAAAATCAAGAGATGATACAACGAATACGGAAAGTCTTGGATTCCTAATTTAGGAGTGTTTTGTTTAAGTAAAAAATATTGTTTCAAAGTCAGGTAGCATGGAATTCTCAAACCAACCATCAGTATAAACTTTCACAATATACTTTGTCACACATTAGTAACATTTCCGCTTAAATAATTAGATTCTATAAAAAATAGTTTATAGTAAAATCCATACACCACTGGGAAAACATCGATTTCATATTTTCGATGTTCTAAACACACGACAATTAAATTCCGTGCGAGTCTTTTTTCAAACCAAGACAGCCCTTGCGATTTAGATGTTTCCATAATTTTTGGAAAACTTGGCCATCAGTAAAAAACTAACTTTCCATTCAGGAGCAGAACAACCGTTTTGTGTAGACTGAAGTTGAATTTTTTTCCACACTACGACATTGATGACTGGTAGACGTTAGTATGAACACGCGCGCTTTGAAACAACCAAATGGCACTATCCAGAATTTGTGCACCCTTCGATGGATGGTCTTCGAGGAACAGTTAGATATGCAACGTGATGCATGGAAAATGGTTGGCTTTCTTTGTCGCTCGATGGTGGTGATTTCTTGCTACACGATGGCTTATTAGACCGGAACCTATGGCTTAAACCCCTACGAATATATATGCTTAAACCCGGATTCGAACCCAGAATCTGTTGAACCGAGGGCAGGATCGCTTACCACTCGGTTATCAGGCTAGATGACGAAAGATAATGAAGAAAATTTACAATTAATTCATAAATGAAATCCCGATATGGTTTTCGTATTCATACATAAATAGGAAATATAAATAGAAATAATAGGCTATAGACCCATACTTATACGCATCTAACTCATGGTTGCTTTGTAGCTTGATGATCATTTTTCGTTGCACGAGGGCTAATTATACCTGAGTAGTGTGCATATGAGAGAGCTGGCGCAGACCCACAAACACCCCCATAAAAACTCCACCCACTTTTAGAAATGTAATGGCTCTATTTTACCCATTAAAATTTCCACCCACTTTTAAAAACAATGGTGTGAAAACCACCCATTAAAATTTCCACCCACTTTTAGAAACAATGGTGTGAAAACCACCCATTAAAATTTCCACCCACTTTTAGAAACAATGGCTCTCAAACCACCCACTAAAACCGTACCCACTCTTAGAAAGTGATGGCTCTATTTTATCCATATAAATTATTTTAAATAAGCTGGCGCAGTGACTGTTAATGGCTCTCAAAACCCCCATTAAATCTCCACCCCCTTTTAAAACAATGGCTCTCAAAACCCCCATTAAATCTCCACCCCCTTTTAAAACAATGGACTCCCAAACCCCCATTAAAATCAGACCCACTTTTAGAAATCAATGGCTCTCAACCCCCCCATCCAAATTCTACCCACTTTTAGAAATTAATAGCTCTATTTCACCCAAACCAATTTTCTAAAACAATGGTGCTAACCTCCCCATTAAAATCGAACCACCTTCTAAAAAAGTAATGGCTCCATTTCACCCACATCAATCTTCTAAAACAATGGTATTAAACTTCTCCATCCGCAAGAGCTGGCGCAGCGACTCTTTCAGAAACCCCCCACCCACTTTTAGGTAAAGCCGCTGAGGGTACCCCCTTCGGCGAGCACCCCCTTTTAGAAAACCACGGGGTTAGAACGAAGTAGGGGCTCAACATTTTAAGCATTTAAAGAAATACATTTAGTATGTAAATAGAACTTTATAAATTATAAAATGACAACCATTCAGCAACTTCAACAACAGGTCAATCAACTGACTCAGCAGGTCAATCAGCTGACTCAGCAAAGAGATCAACTCAAAAATGAATTGTCTCAGGCAAACAGAACAATTCAAAACCATGATGCTGATAACCGCCGTCATCGAGCTGAGATCGATCGCCTTCACAGGGAGAACTTAAGCTTGTCGCGACAAGCGACCAGAACCAGCTGCCAACAATGCTCTATGAGATGTAATTAGATCTCCACCCATTTTAGGTTTTAAAAGCGGTTGCTTTTAAAATCAGATACCTACTTGTATATTAGAGCATCATTTTGTATCGTATAGTGACCGTGAGCTAAGGTATGGATACCATCTTCCAATATATGACGCTTGTCATCTTTTCCTGATAGGGCAATCTTATTGACTTGTATGGAATGAATCTCATGCTTTGTGCTCCTGATGAGATTCATGGTTCTGTGCTGTACTTCTTGCTTGAATAGGCAGTTCTTATAGTCCTCGAAGGTTATCCTGTTTTTCACGACACATTTCTTAACACCCTTAGACTTTTTAATTAGCTCTTTTTCAGTTTTACAAGCATACATCTTAGATCTTAAGCCAACGAACTCTTCCAAGATCTTTCCTGCATTTTCATCTTTCATCTTCCCCAAGACCTTTTTATTTACTCGAGGCATTCCATACCTATTGTTTTCTGGATAATCTGATGTATCAAAGTAGTCAATCATTCCTTTAATATCCTCATAAAAGTCCTCGGTCTGTATGTCATAGATGTAACTGTCAGTGTCCATGTACAATAGCTTGATATCGTCCCCGTATTTAGGCTTCATAAGATTATAATGGAAGTCATACATCAGATGCTTCGATAGATCTAATATACTCATGCCGACGTATATTGGCTTATTAAAAATCACTTTCGTCTTGTTCATATGCACAGCGGCTAATCTTTCGTCAAAAATGGTCCTTCCCTTGAAGTTGGGCTTAGCAACTAGCTTCTCCGCTTTCTGGGGATCGCATACTAGCCTAATATCGAGTCGCTTCCTGATATTTTCCATCGTCTTGCCAAAGACCGAGTTGTTCATAAGTTTGAAGAAGTCTTTCTCAAAGTCATTGGTTGCCTTGGTCCTCATTTCTGTGTTCAGGTCGATGTACCTCTTCAACCAGGGAGACTGCTGAAACTCCAACACTTTGTGCACCTTTTTGAGCTTCATCCCCAACTGCAACAGTTGCTTCAAAACCCTGTAATGGACCACATAATGCTCTTTGTCATAGAGGGTCGTCAGTAGTTTTAGCTGTTTTGAGCCATCGGGCATCCTGCTCTCAGGTGCTAGAGGTATGTCTGAATGGAGGTTGTGCAGATGGGTCGGGTACTGTAGGTCGCAATCTACGATGTATCCTTTGTCTGAGTCATCCGCTACTTGGGTCACATCTGACACAGTGCTCCACCTGAAACCACCATGCGGTAGGTATTGACTCATGGCCCATCCGTAAAGGTTGTTGGCGTCAAGGTACATCAGGTAGTTAGACTTCTTGTTCTCGTCATAGTCCCTCATGTACTTGTTGTTCGCCCTCCCATATCGGTTACAGCACTGAGAGATGCCTCCTCTGGTCCCCTTTTCTAGCATGAGTATCATGTCATAGTCTGTCAACAGCTCTAGCTCGACCTCCGTGGTTTTGAGCATGGCGTCCCACGAGAGTCCGGGTGCAGTGAAGTACCATGCAGGATCCAACTTATAGGTCTTTAGACAGACATCTCTAAAGTGTTCCATGATGTCGGCTAGGATGAGTACATCAGTCTTCACATACAAATCGGAATATTCACCCAATGTCTTAATGTTGAATGTCTTCCATACCGTTTTAGCGTGCTCGTAGTCCTCATCCTTTATGTGTGACTCATTCAATTGGTTGTAAAAGTCTTCTTGTGGGGGCAGCTTGGTTTCTTCGCATTTGTCCCATGAGTCCATGTAATCGTATGGATAGACGCCTTTTCGGGTGACGAGGTCCAGTTTGTCCTTGGGGAAGTACTTGGCTGTCTCCCGGAACTCCTTTACGTTCTTCGCAAGACTGTCGACGCTAGCGGCCATGAACTTGAACGAGTCGACAAACCTCAACTTTATACCAGGTACCTTTGCTTTCTTCCCATCGCCTACTTCTACAGTTTTTGCCCCGACCTCCTTACTGAATGAAATGTACCTCTCCTCGTTGTTCGGAATGACATCAATGTCTCCTTTCTCCCCACCGAGCTCCTTTATGAAGAGATGGGCGTCGTAGCCAGATAGGTTGTGGATAAACACCGGAATGAACGAAGGCTCTTGGTACTTTAGGTTGCAAAGGTTGTGAGCAGGTCCTCTGTAGTTCGATTCACATTTCGCCGGATCGAGAAGATGGTCATGATCTCTGACTTTTCGGAAGTCTGGTTCATCCTTGGGTGAATAGGGTGAAGGTTTCTTCCTGATATCTCCGTCACAGATATGGCAAACATGGGTCCTTTGGAAATGCTTTTCATCTTCGGCGGTCATTTTGATGGGTTGCTTCTTATCATAAATGTTCTTTATCGCTAGCGCCTCAGTCTTCACTGTATCAAAGAACAGCTTGGTGGCATTGGGTCCTCTGTATGTGATTGGTGCCTTATAGTCTGCGTGTTTATATTTGATGTAGACAGTGAAGCTCATAGGTTCATGCTTTTGATATTTATGTAAGAATGAGCTGTCTTTTGTAGGGCGGCAGGTGTTTATCTTGTTTGTCAAGCACTCGAAGTCTCCATACATCACAAAGGGTAATCGTAAAGACCTTTGGTAGTTTTTGAACCGCAGAGATTCGTCCTCCTTGGGCATTACAATCTTTACTGGCGTATTCTTCCTACAATCCGTTTCATGAGCTTGGAGGTCCTCTTCGGAGTAATAATACAGCAGGCATCTCTCACAGGTGAATACCTTTCCGTTGTGTTTAGTCACTTGTCCGCTTATCAATTTGGAGAGGTCTTTTATCCAACAGTAATGACTGTTTCCTTCCTTATTCTTTATGTACAGCAAATTGACGTGTTTGTCTTCCTTATTTTTAGTGATTCTCAATGGGTAAATGTCATTACCTTCGTATGAATATATGTTCACCGATATGTTATTCAACTTTTCGAACCTGTTAAATACTCTATCTTCCATCTTCACTGGAAACTCAATGCCTTCAAACTTTAGCTCATTCTCATACGGTTTATATTTGGTGACTCTTTGGGCATCTTTTTCCACTGGATGCAGCGCAGAGAGTATTGCCCACATGAAACACTTATTATCCTCATTTTGTACGTTAATGACTGCTTTTTTAGCCTTAATTCTTTTAGGCAGATCAATGTAGGAAGCCCCTCTCAGCGGGTTGTATTTATTGATCCTTACCTCAAGGCTTTTGATTCTAGCAAGCGTCCACCCTGAGCCCCTTGCAACAAACTCCTCCATTTCTGTCAGTAACTTTTGGATAACTGATCTGTAATAATCTACCAAATCAGTGGATTCTAAGATGACTTCATTTTGTGTTTTGAAGTTTTTCTCCATTTCTTCCACCTTTCCATCTTTTCCTTTTTCATAGTCGCAGAGAAACTGGAAATTGACCTTCAGACCATGCAGCCTCTTTAGATGTTTTGTGATGAGACCCCGGACTACTGATGAAACATCGCTCAAAAAGTCTTTGGGAAGCATCAGATTGTGTTCGTTTGGGATGTCGTACGTCTTCAGCCGAGACTTAAATGCCGTCTCAACTTCAAGGGGTGTATATAGCCTTCTCTCTCGCGAATCTGAAAACAGGTCGGAATCGAATTTGAAGTGACGGTTGAACAATACGCTTTCAATGTACGCTATGATGTCTACCTTCCTACGTAATTTAGAATAGCCTGTAATGCCACGCGTTCGACAAAATTCTCGTAGTTGGTTAATGGTCATATGATGAAGCCCCTGCATATTGTCAAAATCATCTCTGTGGTATGTACCACTATAATCTCGCCCCTCCTGAGGAGCCTTCTTTGGTTTATAGTTTTGATGAGCTTTAGTTTGCCAGTGCTTATTTATGCTAGATTCCTTAATTAACTTACCGCAACACCTGATTTTAAGCCCCCTCTTCTTCTTTGGTTTGCTAAACAAGTCATTATGAAAACTGGAGAAGCCGTTATGATATTGAATAAGGTCGATCAGTTCCGCCTTTTTAAGTTTCGAGTATCCCCGAATATTATTTTCTCGACAGTAATCTTGCAACTGTCGGATGGTTTTCGATTGAAAATTCATTGTGTCTTTCTGTATACTTCAAAGCTTTTCTTTAAGTGCTTAAAATATTCAAGAGGTTCAATCAAATTTAAAAAGGCTTAAAAGGAAGACTTACTAAAACAAATATGAACTCAAAACATATGAAGGAGGTGATGGAAATAATAAGACTGTTTGGTCTAGACATAAAAGTTTCTTCAGACGAATGTTCTTCAGATGAACGTTCTGCAGATGACTTGAAAACTAAAGTTCAAGAGTGTGAGCACAAATATGTAATACAAAACGATGATGGGTGGTACGTTTGTACAACATGTCACGAAGAGCTGAGGTATGACCCCAATAAGCCCCCTGTTGATCTAAACCAGTTATATTTGGAGTCAGCGCTTAAACGAAGAAGGGAAAGTAAAATGAAAAATCTGACTAAATGGCTGGGTATGTATAACATACCTTTTGAAGAAGAGCTTATGGATGAATTTTATTCCTTTATCCTAAAATATGAAGAATTGTTTCCAGAGCGGAAAAACCTCATCAGCAAAGACAACATTCTATTCCATATGTTACGAAAAAGAGATTATCAGGTCCCACTCAAGCTGCCTAAACTCAAGAAGACGCTTATTCAGAATGAAGAAATCTGTAGAGTCATTTTCAATGCTTTAAATTGGGCTTACTAGGAAAGTCCAACTAGTAATCGATGACAACGCTGTTGCACTTGAAGTAGAACTCGGGCGAGATCCAGGAGGCGGTGTCAAGGAGGAGTTCCTTGTGGACATACTGGCCGGTGATCTGTTTCTTGAGAGAATCATTGTTCTGTTCTCTTACCTCGTAAAAGCTGCCCTCCACAAGTGGAGGGCAGCTTTGACTTTCAAAGAACTTTTTCAGACTTTTCGACTTCTCGAGTCGGGTCCAGTGCGAGAATTGTTTGCCTCCCGACTGACACAGCTTAGTGGTGTTGAAGCAACCGGTACTCTTATCTATTACTAGTTTAAAGCCACTGAAGATCCCATAGAAGAAATTATCCTTGAAACTAGGTGTGGGTAATTGTGGTGAGGAGCTGAGGTATGACCCCAAAAGTAGCAATGATGGTTGGTCTGAGGAAGTGAATTTTTAATAGCTTTGACAGCTATTAAAAATAAATTTAAAGAAGATCGTTTTTATGGATCCAACTGGTCTCAGGATAGCCTAACCATTTCACTAGATACTTGTCCCCTTTCTTTCTGATTATTTTCTCAATCTTATACACATCGTCTTTCTTATCATACTTCACCAGTTCATTATCATAAAAGGTACCTTTCACCTCTTCATTGTTTAAGTCCTTTACTCTATAAGTTATTGGATCGGTTTCTAATACTTCAGAAATGACAAACATTTCTTCTGTAAAGGTTGCTTGATATCCTCTTCTGAAAGTTGACTTATGTATTGATATTCTAACTTTATCTCCTACTTGAAATTTAGGTTTACGTATGACCTTTTCGTTAAACAAATTGTGGTAGACTTTACCACTGTTTTCTTCTAGACTGGCTTCAACAGGAGTCATTTTTATGCTTCTGTGGTATGAGTTGTTGTAATTCTTCACTAATTGATCCAATACATCTATGTATCTTTCAGTATTATTTTCGCTTAAGTAGAGCTTTATTTTATTGCCAAGAGTGAGATTAAACCTTTCAACCATAGCCGCTTTTATTTCAACATTTTCTGTTGTGAACCATTGGATATTATTTTCTTTAAATAATTTTTGAGTTGTTTTTCCGACGAACTCTAAACCCTTATCTGTTTGAATCCTTTCAGGGATTCTTTCTTTGAAGATCTTTTTAAATGCTTGAGTTACTTCATTAGATGACTTATCTTTTAGAGGAATAGCCCATGCATATTTGCTGAAGCAATCAATAACTGTTAATAAATATTTGGTGCCATCATTGTACTTACTTCTCGCAAATTTATAGACAAACAATAAGTCAGCTTGCCATTGGTCATCGATGTGTGAGACGTAAATTCTCCTCCTTTTAAACTTACGGATAAGCGGTTTATGCTTCGTGTACACATCTTGTTGGTGTAAGAACTCTGAGACCTTTTTCCGACTTAAACCAGTCTTCCTGCTCAGTTCCTTTATACCGCAAAATCCTGTTTCGGGATCATAATAAACTTTTTCGGGGCAACTTTTCTCAGTTACCCCTTCAGAGGTAAAAAACGGCTTTTCTTAGAACCACAATCCATGCATATACCTTTCATCATAGGCCTACCATTTTTTGAGGTGGTTTGATGTGCATCTTTAGTTTCGGTGTGGTCTTTACATTTTAGACAATACACTTTTGATCCCATTCCAAATGTCTTCTTTGCTTTGATGATAGGCTTCACAACAGCTCTGTCTATCCTCTCGCGAATTGTTGGGTTGGGGATATCCTCCAACTCCTTTATCATGTTTGTGTCGCACACTTTGTTTCTTGTTTCAGTGTCTTTGTTTTTAATATAACACACATCATGTTTATAAGCACTTTCATCGACTCGGTTAATGGGTTTACTCCATTCTTTATGCGTTAAATCGGGGTTCAGCCTAGTTTTCCCTCTAAGCAGTTGAGTTCCTGGTCCCGTAAATTGATGTCCTGGCAGATGCATTTCAAATGGTAAATTGTTGATTGCGGCGTTTACAACGCCTTTCCCTTTCTTGTTTCCTTTCTTTTTTCCGCACATTTATTTATATAGAAAAAATTATTTACTCACATATGCATATCCATTGAGTAGGGTTTGTTTCATGTACTTTTCTCTTGGTAGGTAG
Source organism: Meta bourneti (assembly GCA_933210815.1). NCBI lineage: Eukaryota > Metazoa > Arthropoda > Arachnida > Araneae > Tetragnathidae > Meta > Meta bourneti. The sequence goes on along the minus strand of OW119930.1, from coordinate 67,067,647 downwards.
ACTAAGTTATTTACAAAATCGTCCTCTCGCTTGTACACCTCCTCTTCTGATATCGCGCTGGATTTGTACGAATTAAGCAGCTGTTTGTAAAACCTGTAAGACTGTTTGTACTCTTCTTTCCTTTCCACGATATTCAAAGCTTTATCAATAACTTCAACTATACCAACGCTTAAGCTGAGAGCACCTAGGGGGGCCAGCACCAAAGCTGATAGACCCAATGAACTTAAAACGAACTTGCTAACAGTCATGGTGATGTGAAATTTATGGTAGTGGTGATAGCTCTTTCTGTAAACGTAAATTTTCTTCTGTAAGTACTCTTCCATCTTTATTTATAGGCACAAAATATTTCTTCCGGTATCTCAAGGCTGGTTTAACTAAATCAAGCATAAAAAAATCATACGGCTGTTGCATACACTTTGTGTACAATCTACTAAATTCTTCTTTTGTCAAACTACCATCTATCTCTCTTATGATCTGTTGAATCTCCCTCTGTTGGAGGTTGAAAAATATTAAGTAATTGCAGTTTCTCCTGATAACAATAGGTGTTCTATAATAAGATTGGGAAAGGTAAATGATTGAGGCGTTTTTCTTCCTGCCTCTGACGAAAAAATCTTCTATGCTCTTCTGATCCCTGTCAGTCATGCAATCATCAAAGACAACAACATTTTTGCAGGATGGGTCAAGGTCATCCACTATTATAAAATCCTTTGAATCAGAGGAGAATAAAGTTCCCTTCGTGCCGAATTTTTCGTATAACTCTAGCATAATTTTCTTCTTCTTTTTAGGATACTTTATCGAGTCAATATCCACACCATCAAACATTGTGTACTTCTCTTGCAATTTGGTATACTTGGGTTCATACATATCTTTTGCACAAACGAATAAATTATCAAAATCGAGATAATCATATATGAAGTTCAGCAATAAATTTGTTTTACCAGTCCCTGAAGCTCCAGCGATTAGAAGCCTGAAAGGATGCTTTGGTAGTAAATAATGTTGATTTGCATCGACTAGTTCTTCTGCTTCTGTATAATTTTCAATTCGAATCATCTTTATTTAATGTCAAAAAGTTTGCTTCAGCAAAAAATTACTTTGCTTGAGTAAAAACATAATTTGCTGGGAGCAAAACTCTTTTTTTCATAATAATAAATGAATACTATCCAAAAAGAGCGAAATAAGAAGTTAAGAGAAGAAGTTAAAAATGACCTGAAAGTTTTCAAGCTGCAGGCTCAAATCAGAAGAAACAACGAACAACAACTCGGAGAAGAACTAGGTATCCAGAGGTCACTATCCGACTTCCACAAGCCTGTAACCGAAAAACTACAAGCACAAGAAGCAACAAGATCAGAGCAGCTTAAGGTTATAAAAGATACCCTCGATAACATTCCTCAAGCAATTGAACACATTCCTCTAGCGATTGAACATCCCTCCCCAGATATCTTTAATTTTGACAAAGAATTGGATATAGAGTATTTAGAGAAAAACAATTTTCCAAGACCCTCAAAATTGTACAATGAACCCAAGGTAGTATTGCAAGAAATTATTGATAAAGTAAACAAAGTTCACATGAAAATGGCTCGCCAAAAAGGGAACATTATGAGCCAAATTTCTCGAATGACTAAGAAAGATGAGGAAAGAGAAGAAAACTTATTCTCCCAGGTTGATTATTTAAGAGAACATATGCATACGTTAGAAGATTATCGAGAGAGATTAAGAGACTTGCAAAGAAAGGAAATATATCTCGGCAAAGGAGTAGAAGATAATATGACAATGTTGGCTCGGTTCACTGATAAGATTTGTAATGGATCCAAAAGCAGAAAATTATATAATGAAGTCGTTGATTTATTGGACGCATTGTTGAAAGAAGGAACTTTGACCAGCGAGCAGGTGAAACACTATTACAAAAAATTTTCTTTAAATAAATGAGTAACTACATACAAACCAAAATACATTTAAGCGATCACCAGATTGCTAAACTTAAATCCGCACACCAGAAGGGGGAAGAAGTAACTCTACAAATAGATAAGTCAAAACCCTCTAACTATGACATGTATTTAACTTCAACTCAAATTGCTCAACTTGGGAAAGGGAAACGAATCACCATCAGTAAGTCACAACTCAAGAAAACTGGGGGCTTTCTACCCTTTTTAGCGCCTTTTATACCCGCATTAATTGCTGGGGCAAAAGCATTAGCGTTGGGTGCTGCAAGTGGGGCTGCTGGGTGGGGGGCCAAGAAAGCTTTGGATAAAATTTCCGGATCTGGTAAAAAAAAGACCGTTGGAAAGGGAGTCTATCAAAATTGGGAATATCCAACGAAGTAATTGAACAAAATATGAAGCATGAAAGGGGGTTTAGGGGCGTCTTCACTTCAGATCTATTACCCAAAAAGATGAGGCTGTTTGAAAACGGCATTATTAATCTAGACATAGCTACAGGACCCGGTACGCACTGGGTATGTTACTATAACGATCCTAATAATGACTTTGTTGAGTACTTTGACCCTTTTGGAGAGCACATTTACAAAATTCTTCCAAATATCAAGAAATATCTGCTAAGTTCTGGAAGGAAAAAAGAAATTGGATATAATTCAAGCTTTCTACAACATCCTGCCTCTGTAAAATGTGGTTACTTTTGTATGAAATACATTAGGGAAAGAAACAAAGGCAAATCAGTTGTTGATGTGTTATATTCTTTTACGCAGGAGCCTAGCGAATCTAACGAAAAAAATGTTCTCTATAAATAAATGGTGTTATTAATTTTAGATTCGAAGAACTCGGAAAGATCGGAAGATTTTACGATTGAATATTCCAGGCCTTTTAGAATCAAACAGATTGCCCTTCAGTCCTTTTCTATGTATGTTTCATGGGATAATATCAAAGACGAAAAGTTTTCATACTATGACGGTCAACAGTGGTTCGATTTGGTGATACCAGATGGAAATTATACTATCAGAGGTCTGAACCGTTACATGATAAAATTTTTTGGAAACGATCCACCCATTCTATTTGGTATAGTAGAGGAGCGACAAAGAATTGCCATTCAACTGAAAAACAACTATAAGATCAATTTATCAAGAACCAACAACCTGCACAAACTTTTAGGTTTCGAACCCAAAATATATGAAGAGCCCGAACAAATAGGAAAGTACATTGCTGACCTTTCCGGCGGTAATGATAACATTTACATCCATTGTGATATCGCCGAGGGAGCCTTTATCAACGGCTTCCACTCTTCAAACGTTATCTATTCTTTTACAAATAGTAATCGACCGGGCAGTCAAATTATTAAATCCTTCGACAAACCTCTGTTCTTCCCTGTTCGAATGGAGAGTGTCTATAGAATCAGAATGAGAATAACAAATCATAGAGGCGATCCAATCCCACTCAATAAGCAGGAAGTACAATATAATTTTATTGCCCTATAAATAAAAGAAATGAACAAACACAGACTTCAAAGGAAGAGTAAGAAGATTCAAGGGAGGGGGTTCTTTTCAGACGTACTGTCTACTGTCGGACCTGCTTTAAAAGACAAGGCCCTCATGTTCGTACAAGATCAACTAAACAAGATGAATGTATCACCACGTATCGGCTCAGCATTAGAAGGCAAAGCTAAAGCGTTTGTGCATGATAAATTCAACGAAATTTTATCAAAGAAGAAGAAACATGGAGCTGGACTAAAGTTCCTATAAATTCGATTTAATAGCCACGTGGCTATTAAATTGAGAAGGAAAAAAAAAAATTTATATAATAAATGAACAAAATATTTGAATTAGACAACACCGATTATTATTACGATGATGACATCGAAAGTTTCGAGTATAGAGAAGTGAGGCATGAAAATAGTGATAGTTCTATGGAAAACGCCACTTATCACTTCTTTATACAAGACACTAACGCCAACATTTTATACTCTAACGGTTACCTGCAGCAAAAACTGAAAATTGTTAAGAGCGATGGAACTGCAATAGGTGATGATAATGTAGCTCTCGTGAATGGAGGTGGCTTAATCAATGCCAACAGGTTTACATTAGGGAACACAGAAATCGAATCGAACATTAATTATTCTGCACTCCTCCAACATGTGCTAGGTTTGATTCATTTTACACCGGACTATTCTACTTCGGAAGCTAGCAATATGCTCTTCTACATTGATACATCCAACACTGCTGATAGAAAACACTTAAAATACGGCGGGGCCTTGGCTGAAGACACTAAAATAACAGACTTTTTAGAAAGATTGGGGTTGAATGACGACTTTAATCAAGGATTCATTGAAAGGTGCAAATTCACTAGAAACAGTAGCACTGTAACACTATGGATCCCATTGAAATATATATTTGACTTCTTCCGTGAATACAAGAAAGTTATTACTGGGTTCCAAGTCAAATTTGAGTTTCAGAGAAATCATAGTGAAAATATGTTGTACACCAATGAGCAAAATAAGAACTATAAAGTTGTTGTGGAAGATTTATCGCTTTGGCTTCCTTACGTTAGATTCAAAAACTCAGCTGCAGCTAAATTTAACGAATTAAGGTTGTCAGATAAGACCCTCGAGTTAAACTGGAATCAACACAGCATTGTAAAATCGAATATCTTCTACAAAAACTCAAGCGGTTCCTATAGCATAAAAGCCACATCAGATGAAGTCTTATCGCTGTATGTGATACCTCAATACACTGAAAGGTATGAGAACGCAGGGCAAAACAATATGCTGTTCGACCATTTGGACATGACAGAATGTTGGCTGATGATAAATAACGTTAAGGTTCCAACTGTTAGCTACATGATGGACTTTGGTAAGAAGGATTATAATAGGTTATACGCAGCCCTTTTAGAATCCGGACTCAACACCATTACATCGGAAACTGGATGCATGGTCAACTATTCAAATTTTGGAAAATTGTATCCAATCATTTGTTTTAATCTTGCTCATCATCAAAACTATACAGATACAAATAACTTGATGATTGAGTTCAACTGGAGGTTGAGAAACAACACCACTAAAGATTACGTTTTCTATTTCATCCTGCAAGAGCGTAAGAGATGTCACTTGAACATCAAGAATAAAGACATCACCATTATCAAAACATTAAACGTATAAGATTTTATTTTTTATAGTCGGAAGATTATAAAAAAAAATTCATTGAAATAAAGAAATGGCAGCGTATTATCCAATTTTTGAGGATGAAATCAAAGAAGGACCTCCTGGCATTCCGGGAGTGGGATTTAAATTAACGAATGATGACAATTACGACATGGAAAAGAAGATTTTAAGGAACTTAAGTGATCCTATTCAATTAAATGATTCAGTAACTAAGTATTATGCGGATGATATGCAAAGAGATTTAAAATCAAAAATTAAAGCTTTAAGTGATGTAAGTATTATACTAAATCATGATGGGGAGTTTGATGCAAGAAACAAAGTAATTGACAATTTAGAAGATCCTGTTGGTGACAGAAATGCTATTAATAAAGCCTACTTTGAGAGACATGCATTATTGTTAAAGCATAATATTTTTGATGCCCGAAACATTCCAATGAAAAACCTTGGTAAACCGAATGACGACAAAGATGCCGTTACCAAAAAGTATGTTGATCTTAAAACAAAAATCAACCATAAAAGAGATGATAATATGTTAAAAAGAGATAACGACGGTCTTTATGTTCCATCTTTAATACAAAACGAGCATTATAATTTTGAAAATAAAAGATTAACGAATGTTTCCAATCCAATCGAAAATTCAGACGCTGTGACTAAAGAATATGCTGATGGTAAAATATTTTACGCAACAACCGAGCAGTACGAAACTTACAAAGAGGATGGAATTCAAACCGTAACATTCAATAAATTCAGTAGTAATTTACTGACTCCCGACATGAATCTAACGTGTGAGATGGACATGAAAATTATAATATTTTTAGGATCTAAAGATCGAAAAATTCCTTTAATCAAATTGAGCATTGGTGGACATCATATTCTTGAAAGGCCGTTAGAAACGAATAATGAATCCTGTTTAGCGATTGCATTTGGTAGAAAAGATAAACAAGTGTTGTTAGAAATTTCACCAGATGGTAAAGAGAACAAAATCAAGCCACATATTATCGTAGAAAAAATTAATTACCTCATATAATAAATGGCAGCATATTATCCCCTTGTTGAGGAAGAAATTAAACAGGGGCCTCCTGGAATTCCCGGGATAGGCTTTAAATTAACGAATGATGGCAATTACGACATGGAAAAGAAGATTTTAAGGAATGCCGAAGAACCCACTCAAAATAGTGATGTTACAACAAAGTCATACGTAGACATATGTAAAAAAATCTTAAAGACGACCATTCAAGCTTTATCGGATAGAAGTTTAATTCTTTCGGAAAACAATATGTACGACGCAAAAGGCAAAAGAATTTGTAATCTTTTGGACCCAGTTGAACAGTCTGATTGTGCAACAAGGGACTATGTAGACATACTCACTAAGAAGTTACAAAATAAAAGTTTACTACATTCATTTCGAGGAGACTTTGATGCTAAAAACAAAACGATAGGCAATGTAAGAGATCCGGAATCTGACAAAAACGTAGTAAACAAACAATATTTTGAAAGCAATGCTTTAGTACTTAAAAACGGTATTTATGATGTGAGGGACATTCAAATCAAAAACCTCGCTGTACCGAGGGACCCGAACGACGCTGTATCAAAAATGTATGTTGACCTTAAAACGAAAATCAATGATAAAAGAGGCAACAATATATTAACAAGCGATAACGATGGTCTTTATGTCTCTAATCCACTGGAATTAAATGATGTCGCCACAAAAAATTATGTGGATAATCGAGAATTCTTTGCAACATTAAGAGAGCGTTTCGAATGCTCACCTAATGAATTCAAAGAAGTTAATTTCGATCTAATGAGTTCCACATTATTAGACGAAAATTTATCATTGTCAGCTGATATGACCATGAAAATAACGGTACAACTGTTACCCGTATCAAGCCATATTGAAACGTTTGACATACGTTTAGATTTTAATAATGGTGCCTCTATTTTTCAAATAGATGCACGAACATTACAAACAGTTACTTATTTTAAGCGAGGTAAAAAGAATGATGTTCTTAAACTATACATATCGTGTAAAAAAAATGATATTAAAGTTCACCCATATTTACATATCCAAAGGATTGAATTTTTCAACTCTAAATAAAGAAATGGATTTAATTAGCCCATTTGTTTAAATTTGATCAGTAACTTTTTTTAATAATCCTGGATTATTAAAAAAATAAAAAAGGCCTATAACTTACTGATCTTTTGAAAGACATTGAACAGCCAAGTTAATTAATTTTGCGATGTCATCTTCTAATTTTTCGAAACAGTTGCCAATTTCTGATGGGTTGTCTAAATCATTTGAAAGAATAGCCAATTGCAGATATTGCAAGGACCGCTTATATTCCCCAATTATTGTAGATAATGGCTCCTTGAACGAGTCTAACCAAACAATTTTTTGCGAATCTTTATTAGTGAAAAGATGTGTACAACTGCAAGCTGATGGCAAATGGAATTTGGGTTTGTTCATTTCTGTATTCATTTTTTCCGTTTGTTTCTTATATATATTTATTTCTTTAAATCAATTTTATTCTAAAGCAGTATGCTCAAACACCGTCGGCAATGAGTGCTCACTTCCTCGTACGAGAGTCCTTGAAACCGGGGCCGCGCGAGAGCGTTGAAACTCGCAAAACTGCGGCTTCGTTACGTCACATATGGGGAAAGAACACTTTTGTAGTATGACGTATAAAAACTATTTAAATTGTGTCAATAGATGGCAGCTCCTTACGGACACATATTATAATGGGCGTGTTTAACAAATTCTTACAACTTCTTATAAATATATAACGTTTTTTCAACCTTTCTTTGATTAGATAAATTGTGGTGTTTGATATTTTAAAGAATTTTAGCATTCAACCTGAAAAATGACTTGTTTAAAGTGATATATTCGACGATTTTCCCCTCCAGTGTAATGTTTAAATACAATTTTACGTGAGGTTCTGTTGGGTACCCATGGCTTAACGGTATGCGCGCAGGACTCCTAACATCAAGGTCCCAAGTTCAAACCCCAACCTCTCCCACATTGTTAATCAATGTGGGTTGATGGTTGGTGACCTCTACCTAGCCAAAAATGACATGTCCGCTGCTCTCGTCGTTGTCCAAAAGAGCAGCACTCTTCGAAAAAGTGGTGGGTGGGATCCCGACGTCAAAATGATGTCACAGTCTTACAGTGTTGTCCAACTTGTTATATGTTATGTAAGCCTCAGTGGCCGGTGGGCTCAGAGCGTACTTGATCTTGAATTCGACCTATCAAGAAGGGCCCCTTGGTGGGTCGAGTTTGAGATTGAGTACGCTCTGAGCCTACTGGGGAGGCATTTTGCAAAAAAATTTTAAGATACTTATCAATTTTTAATGATTATTTTCATTCATTAAAAATAAAATCACATAAAAAATTAGTTGAAAGAAAATTCTACCTGGTGCGCTGGGTTGGCTTTACCAATATCCTTCTTACCTCGATAGATTAAATAGCACTGTTTTGTTATTAAGCTTAAATGCTCGTCAGTCATTATTTTGTTGAAACGTTCGGGGAGAAATACTGTGCCTGTATCCACCAAACAACATTTCCTTAAAATTCTGCGTCGCAGGAAAAGGGGTGCTTTCCGAAGGGGGTACCCTTCCGTCTCAGCGACTTTTTGTTTACTTCAAATAAATATTATTACAGTATGAAATATATCCATTGCTTTCTAAAAGTGGGTCGAGATTTTTATGGAGGATTTCATTACCATTGTTTTTAGAAAAATAATATGGATAAAATAGAGCCATCGCTTTTCTAAAAGTGGGTGCGTTTTTAATGGGTAAGTTTTACACCATTGTTTTACAAAATTGGTATGGGTGAAATAGAGCCATTGATTTCTAAAAGTGGGTGCGATTTTAATGGGGGTTTTGCGGCCATTGATTTAAAAGGGGGTGGAGATTTAATGGGGGTTTTGAGAGCCATTAACAGTCACTGCGCCAGCTTATTTAAAATAATTTATATGGATAAAATAGAGCCATCACTTTCTAAGAGTGGGTACGGTTTTAGTGGGTGGTTTGAGAGCCATTGTTTCTAAAAGTGGGTGGAAATTTTAATGGGTGGTTTTCACACCATTGTTTCTAAAAGTGGGTGGAAATTTTAATGGGTGGTTTTCACACCATTGTTTTTAAAAGTGGGTGGAAATTTTAATGGGTAAAATAGAGCCATTACATTTCTAAAAGTGGGTGGAGTTTTTATGGGGGTGTTTGTGGGTCTGCGCCAGCTCTCTCATATGCACACTACTTACCTGGATCTAAAACTTTGAGTGGATTCTAAACCATAACGAACATCCATGCCCATAGAGAAAATAAAAAAGTAGAGTGAGCAATAGTAATCTTTTTATGTGCGCAGGATCATATGACCAAAACTAGTAGTAACGTGGCCTTAGACTGCTTTCGTTTGCTGGGTGGAACACAACATTCATCTTATTGGTCCACAGGACGGGAGAAGACGCCCATCCATTGATTGATCATCTGATAGTAGTAGACTGGCGATTTCACCACTTTGTCGCCACTCTAGAAATGCGGATTCACACACCTACCCTGTCATACGACGCTACATCATCAAACTAGGCGATACCAAATCGGCGAAGTCAGTTTTTCACAAAGCAGTCATGAGACTACTAATCGACATACTAGTCACACCTTTTGAAGCACCTCTCAATAGCAATGCTCAGTCTACTTGCATTTCACGTCTATGTTCATACCTAAACCGGTATTGATTCGAACTCGTAGCGTGTAGTACCGAGGCCTACGGCACTAACCACTCGGCTACCAGATTGGCTGACGAAAGAAAATTGACCAAATTCCCAAATATTTTACACGTAGAATTCACAAAAGAAACCCCGATATGGTTTTGGTATTAAAACACAACTATAGAATAGACTAAATAGATCCAGACTTATAAATTCCCATGATATATTTGAAACAAATCCGTTCAGCCCGTCTCTTGTACCCATCGATATAAAACAATCATAGGAAAATCGCTGCAGCAATCACTATGGCAATTATTCTGTTATTGAGGAGACCGGAAGGATATGTTGATACATTTTTCCAATAAAAGTTTCCGGAAAACATGTCACGAGACTGTTTCTGGGTCTCATTAGACGGGTAATTCAGGGATGTAGTTTCCGATATCGGAAATTGCCTTCAAAATGACGAGTCTCACGATAGACTCTTTGAGTATCATATGATACTGAAGTCTGCTTTATTCTCTCTCCTTTTTGTAATACCAAAATTGCTTGTCTGGAGTTAGATTAGTGGATGTTAACTAGTAGATTTTTGAAGTTCCTTTTACATGCATATCCGTTTTTTGAAAGTTAAGATTTGGTTATTTATAGCAGGGCTGGGGGTAATTATTATTCTACAATGGGTAATAGAGAGGAATTTATGTGGTTTAAACTTCATATTCTTTGGGTATCATAATACTAACGTCGGTTTCGTGTCTTCTTTTTAGTAATACATATAAAAATGCTTGTTTGGAGCTAGTCTTAATTGGATGTTAACTAGTAGATTTTTGAAGTTGCTTTTGCATGTATTTCCGTTTTTTGAAAGGAGTTGGTTATATAATGAGCAGGGCTTAGTAATTATTATTCTAAAATGGGAATATAAAAGAATTTATGTAGTTTAAACTTCATATTCTTTGGGTATCATGATACTAAAGTTGGGTTTTTATCTCCGTTTTGGTAATACGAATGAAATAAATGCTTGTTTGGAACTAGGCTTTATTGGATGTTAACTAGAAGACTTTGAAGTTATTTTTACATGCGTGTCAAATTTCTCCAAATTAAAAGTTTACAAAGTCATGCTAACCATAATGATATATTTTATGTGATAAATTTAATTAACTGTTATGTAAATGCCATGTGATAAATGATATTAGTCTAAAAATGGTAATTGAAAAGAATTTTTATGTGTTCTAAAGTTCATATTCCATGAGTATGATGATACTAGCATTTGATTTTCTCTTCCTTTGTAACACAAATAAAAAGTGTTTGTCTGGAGTTAGTCCTAATAGGAGGTTAACTAGTAGATTTTCTAAGTTGCTTTTGCATGCATATCTAGTTTTTAAAAATTAAATTTATAGTCATGTAAACCATAATGCAGTGGTAGCACATATTGTAAAATAGGTAATAGAAAGGAATTTATGTGGCCTAAACTTCATATTCTTTGAGTATGATAATACTAACGTCTGTTTTTCTCTTCCTTTTGTATTACAAAAGAAATATTGCTTCTACGTAGCTAATTTTAAATGGATAGCTAGTAAGTTTTGAAATCGCTTCTGCATGCATATCAAATATTTGAAAATTAAAAGTTTATAAAGTCATGTAACGTTATGAGCAGGTAATAGATATTATTTGTCTAAGAGTGGTAATAGAAATTATTTATATTTTAGATGTTAACAGATTAAACACCGTTTTTAATTAGTTGTTTAGAAAACATATACTACATAGATAGTTTAAAAATAATGTTTATAATGTGTAAATTAATGTTTACACATCCGAAATGTTAAAATAGCCCGTTGTGTTGCTCTAGTACGGCGTTATTAAAAATACGTACCTACTGAAATGTTAAACTCAGTGATGCAAATAAACTGCAACACGGCGACTCCAACGTTATGAGCAGTTAGAGTATATAAGTAGAAGTTAGTCTTTTCAAAAATGGCTAAAATAGTGAATATTAAATTCATTAACACTAACAAAATCATCGTGTTCAAAGAGCTGAAGCTTAGCATTGAAAAATTGGAAATTTGAGTGTAAAAATTGGGTATCGTCATTAGAAAATATGAAGTTGATGAGCAGATTAAATATGAGGATAACCCCTTAAGCAAATATTATGCATACAAATTTATAGAAGACGTCATTCCCTATTGAATGATACCTTTGAATTTTCTAGAAAGACCAAAGGATCTTATTGTCACTGAACATTCCTATAGTTGGGCCATTCGTTCTATATTATATCCGAGACAGTTTGATGAACATCATTAAATGCGGAAACGAGATAGTCACTGAATTCTTCGGTGCAGCTTCTGCCTGTTCATTAAAGGATATTCCATCTAACATGTCCTGCAGGACCAGATACTAAAACCACGCTGTTTGAGATGACGATGTACTCCAGGACCCTTATCGAATCTACAGGATTTTACAAAACTTCCTACAATACAATAATTTAAGTTGAGGGATGGAGATTTGTGTTCCTGTAGTGATTGTCCAATTATTGAAGGAATCCAGTCGAATTGTGAGACACATTATTTGTATAAGATTCCACACAACTCAACATGTACAGATAACTAATAGATATTTACATATTATATCAGTTCAAAGGTTATATCTAACGTCAGGTCTACACGAGACTTCCCAAGACGTCCAGCTTCCGATCTCTCTAGGTACAATCTGACGCTTTCGCCAATCCAGTGGCGCCAAACACTACAGTTGCCTACCTCCATATTCTCACGCCATAAAACCTAAACCAACCTCCATATTCTCACGCCATAAAACCTAAACCAACCTCCATATTTACACAGGAATGTTTATGCAGTAAACCTTACGTCGACGCTGTTAGATGAGAATTACTGCTGGTGGTCGCAACTTTGAGGATCGGTTGTGAAATTAAGTGTACAACTTCTGATGAACTGTAAAATTAGGGCTTGTAAAAATGCTGTTCACATACAGGCTGTCTTTCATTTCTGATCTCTGGTTTCTAGCAATTCAGATGGCACTTAAGGGTATATGTATCATGCTTTTCAAGACATGACTAAATTTGAACATAATCATTTTATTAGAGAAATTAATTTTCAGTCGTGAGACGAACTGTTGGTTCACGTCCCGTTACAAGAGCCAACTCGACTTTGACTCCCTATATAATGGCCCTCAGAGGCACATCTTGTGCTGTGTACGGGCATCACAACCTCGAGATACCCGAATGATCTTTCCTTCCTTTCATTTTTACCCTCGCCTACCCTTCTGCTTTTTACTTTTTCGCATGGTGTTGTCTGCCATGTGTTCGGCATATCTTGGCCAAATATGGCCTTTGCGCCATAAACTCGAAAACAACCAATCCTACATGATGATGGTCACGGACAGAGAGAACACACCTTTACGAAACATCTACTGGGGTGGAGATGTAAAAGCAGAGAGCCTAGTAAAGTATTTACAATTAGTACTGAGAAATCGATATTTAAATGGGAGGTTTCGATAGAAGTGTAGGATAGGGGAAACGAAAGACAAAATTAATTTAATACTGACTTAATTACACTGAAATAAAAGGATGAATTCATTCAGGGGATATCGTATTCTTTTTTTTTTTTTTTTTTCAAGTGAAACACACTGTCAAAGAACATAGTTCTGAGAAAACTAAAGGGGGAATTCTACTCCCTGAGTGTTACACATTAAATCTGTCGTGGCCTCAAACGTCCTTACGTTGGTGTGGAATGAATGGTAGGTATTTAATGAACGTCGCACTGAATTAACACAACGGTCTATTGGCGACGGTCTGGAATCAAACCCGAAGGGAAAGATCGACAACACTTAATTTTGAACCACGGTCAGATGACGAGGTCACATCTGAGCTGGCACCTCACTCTCCTGTCGTGGTGTGGAAGTTTGGAGAGTGAGGTGCCAGCTCAGGTGCTGTTCTCGTCATATGACTGTGGTTCAAAATTACGAGTCATTGTCCGTGAGCTTTCCTTTCGGGATTGATCCAGGACCGTCGCCAATATCCCGTTGTGTTGCTCCAGTGCGATGTTAATTATATACCTACCCTAAGCTTTAGTCACTGTGTTTTCAAGATGAAATCTAATCTTCATTCATAAAAACTAACCTAGTAGGCTTCATCAGTCAAAAGATCACATTCTCGTCTAGAAAAGCTAACAAGCTTATACCTTGAAAAATTTGATTTCATGCGTTTCGCTTGTAAATCGAAGGCATGTATCTAGGCGAATACGGTTTATTTTGTATCTCTCTGCCTTCCCTCGAAGTTTGTCAGGAAGTTTTGAAATATACTGTATAGGCTGAGCTATTCAAAGAGTATTATTAGAAAATGGATCTGATCAATAATACTTTTACCAAAGCTGAAACAATAATATCCTCGGTGGTATATTATTAGAACCACCTTTGCCAATGAAAGACAAACGGTAAAGATCAAAGCCAAAAACTGGTTCGTGATCATTAAGAAAACCTCAGCACATCCGAACTCGAGTCATTCAACGAAAAACAAAGGATCACCCGAACTACCCTTTTCACAAGACGGGGATTCGAAAGAGTAGATGAGAAATTGCTGAATCCGAACCCCCCGGCAAGACTGCTGACTCAACTCCCTCTTTATAACAACACCCCTTCCCAAAAGCCGAAACGCACCCACAGCTACCCATAACGAACGAAATAAAAATTCCGACCCCAAAACTCAGGAAGTGATTCTGAAACACAGTAGACGTTTAAATCTCCACCTCTGAAGGAAGCAGTTATGCCAGTTCCCGGTAGGTGGCAGTCCAGTCGTACTGCTGGAAGATAATAGAGGCTAAAGCGATTTCTCCTGTTATGGAATTGTGTCAGAAATACGGTTCCGCGGTGTGAGATACGACGGCGTGGGGTCGTTCAAGGTTGTAATTGAATGTGCTTCGTGGTGTTTATTAGGTGGTGGGACATGGTATTTATGGGTTGGGTCTCTCCCTAATATGCTGAGATTATGCCGCGTAAGAGCGATTTTGATAGGGAAAGGGGGTATGTCATAAAGGGAAGGTGTTTGGGAAGAATTGTTGAAAATTGTTTTTCAGGGGGTTTGCTTTCTGGGATGAAATGTGCGAGTTCAGAAAGCGTGAAATAGGGTTGAAATTTAAGGACTTGGTGGGATAGGTGTGAAGTACTGAGGAATTTACATCCCGCCGAATTTTAAAAGCTTGTCAATCTTCCGAAAGGTAAGTAAATATTAATGAAGTTAAAAAAGCATGGTCATAAAAAATGGTCTACAGCTTTTCAAAATAACAAAACAGCTACCATCGATTTCAAAATAAACCAGAGGATGGTTATTTGGGGATTTTTATGATTGGCTCTTTTGACGTTTTATGACACAAGGACCATATTTGGTCAAGCTGCATCAAAGACAAGACAACGTCAAGTAAAAATGTCTTGAAGGGGGAGAAAGAAGCATTGGGGCACAGAGTAGTGTTATGAAAGCAAAACAAGATCGCGTAGGTATCCAGAGAGCGAGTCCTCAGTGTTTCCTAAAGACAGAAAACCCCATGTGAAAAGAAATGATCCTTAAAGAACCTGGAGTCCGTAAAGCCCATATGCATCTAAAGAAGATGTGCCCTGAGGTATAGAGTATTGGGGAAATGTCTTATTTACTGATGAATCTAAATTTGAGGTTGGTTGGCTTATTTGGTCTTATGGCGCAAGGGACATACTTGGCATGTCCAAATTTGATATATTCACACATAAAAACACTCAAAAATTTGGAGGATTGCAAATTTTTAACTGCAACCGAGGAATAGTGTCGACAGTAAAGTATGGTGAAGGTTCCGAAAGGGTTTGGGGAGTACGAGAAGGCTTCAGATGTAGGCAAAAATTTGCTTTTGTAGACTAAAATGAATATTTTTTTTACTTGGATATATTAGAAGATTATATTAGTAAGAGTATGGCGAAACTGTCTATTAAACTCTTGATCTTTCAACAGGACAACGACCCAAAGCAGTTTAATATAGACAGTAAACCCCATTGTGGGTTTTATAGAACAAAGGTCATATTTCACCAAGATAAACCAAATCCAAAACTCGGGTCACGGGGTATTGGGAAAACGTACGAATCCTAATGTAGGACTAATTGTCGAGCGTGGTGAAAAACACTCGTGTGTGTTTCGATAGTAAATCGGCTCAAGTCAATTTCCAAGTTCACGTGAGGCCCTTCTGAGAACTTGCGACAGCGACTCTACCACTCCGTTCTCTATGTTCCGTTAATTCTAAGTTCCGTTTATTCCGTTCTCTATGTTCCTTTAATTCCATGTTCAATTTATTCCGTTCTCCATGTTCTGTTAATTCTATGTTCCGTTTATTCCGTTCTCCATGTTCCTTTAATTCCATGTTCAGTTTATTCCGTTCTCTATGTTCCGTTAATTTTATGTTCCGTTTATTCCGTTCTCTGTTCCGTTAATTCCGTTCTCTATGTTCCTTTAATTCCATGTTCAATTTATTCCGTTCTCCATGTTCCGTTTATTCCGTTCTCCATGTTCCTTTAATTCCATGTTCAGTTTATTCCGTTCTCCATGTTCCGTTAATTCTCTGTTCCATTTATTCCGTTCTCTATGTTCCTTTAATTCCATGTTCAATTTATTCCGTTCTCCATGTTCTGTTAATTCTATGTTCCGTTTATTCCGTTCTCCATGTTCCTTTAATTCCATGTTCAGTTTATTCCGTTCTCTATGTTCCGTTAATTTTATGTTCCGTTTATTCCGTTCTCTGTTCCGTTAATTCCGTTCTCTATGTTCCTTTAATTCCATGTTCAATTTATTCCGTTCTCCATGTTCCGTTTATTCCGTTCTCCATGTTCCTTTAATTCCATGTTCAGTTTATTCCGTTCTCCATGTTCCGTTAATTCTCTGTTCCGTTTATTCCGTTCTCTATGTTCCTTTAATTCCATGTTCAATTTATTCCGTTCTCCATGTTCTGTTAATTCTATGTTCCGTTTATTCCGTTCTCCATGTTCCTTTAATTCCATGTTCAGTTTATTCCGTTCTCTATGTTCCGTTTATTCCGTTCTCTGTTCCGTTAATTCCGTTCTCTATGTTCCTTTAATTCCATGTTCAATTTATTCCGTTCTCCATGTTCCGTTTATTCCGTTCTCCATGTTCCTTTAATTCCATGTTCAGTTTATTCCGTTCTCCATGTTCCGTTAATTCTCTGTTCCGTTTATTCCGTTCTCTGTTCCGCTTATTCCGTTCTCTATGTTCCTTTAATTCCATGTTCAATTTATTCCGTTCTCCATGTTCCGTTAATTCTATGTTCCGTTTATTCCGTTCTCCATGTTCCGTTTATTCCGTTCTCTGTTCCGTTAATTCCGTTCTCTATGTTCCGTTAATTCTAAGTTCCGTTTATTCCGTTCTCTGTGTTCCTTTAATTCCATGTTCAATTTATTCCGTTCTCCATGTTCTGTTAATTCTATGTTCCGTTTATTCCGTTCTCCATGTTCCTTTAATTCCATGTTCAGTTTATTCCGTTCTCTATGTTCCGTTAATTTTATGTTCCGTTTATTCCGTTCTCTGTTCCGTTAATTCCGTTCTCTATGTTCCTTTAATTCCATGTTCAATTTATTCCGTTCTCCATGTTCCGTTTATTCCGTTCTCCATGTTCCTTTAATTCCATGTTCAGTTTATTCCGTTCTCCATGTTCCGTTAATTCTCTGTTCCGTTTATTCCGTTCTCTGTTCCGCTTATTCCGTTCTCTATGTTCCTTTAATTCCATGTTCAATTTATTCCGTTCTCCATGTTCCGTTAATTCTATGTTCCGTTTATTCCGTTCTCCATGTTCCTTTAATTCCATGTTCAGTTTATTCCGTTCTCCATGTTCCGTTTATTCCGTTCTCTGTTCCGTTAATTCCGTTCTCTATGTTCCGTTTATTTCATTAGGAGCTCAATGATGTACTAGAGATTACGATTTTGAACTATGTACTTAAGTATCTTTCTGAACTATGTACTTGTTTGGATGGCTTTCAAGGCGCAAGGGCAGCTACACCAAACATAAGACATACGTCAAGTCATATACAAATATACACAAAGCAAATTTTACTGACATAGAGGAGATTACACCCAGATAAGCCAGATATATATATTTGGTATTTTTTAATTAACGTCGCTCTGTAGCAACACACAACGGGCTATTAGCTACGGTCCGGAATCAAACCCGAAGGGAAAGACCCGAGGACAACACCGCGTAATTTTGAACCACGGTCAGATGACGAGGTCACACCTGAGCTGATATCTCACTCTCCAAACTTCCACACCAAACCAACATGAGTCCATTTGACGCCATGACAGATTTAACGTGCACCAGCCCCCTTTGTACACCACGTTGTTTGGTCTGATTCGAACACTCAACTCTCCGGTTGCTAATCCGTTACTCTTCCAACCGGGCCCTATAAACCAGAGGAAAACCCCCAAGTTTAAATATACTATCTTTGAATAGTATTGTCACCTTTTTAAATTAAGTCCTTTCAGGCTACTTAAAGAGGCGGGAAAGGCTAGCTCTCATTCACTAGTGTCGAACAAGTTTGAAAGGCTTCTCAAATGTTCAATTGAAGATTAGATCTCAATCGTACTATTTTCCATCGACCTTCTAAAGAAATAGACGAAGCATGTTGATGAAGTCGCTGTCGTAAGAAGTGTTGGTCACGTGGGATTGGAAATCGACTTAAGACGATTGGTTATCAAAGCGCCAATTTGTGTTTTTGATCATGCTCGACAATCGCATTAATCAGTTAGAAATTAGTACAACATTAGTATTAGTGCTTTCTGCTAATACAACGTGAAACTTTCAAATCGAACGATCCGAAAAATAACTTGAAGTTATTGGCACATGCTCCGACTATTTCACTAAAAGATCGGTTCTATTTTGGCGTGTTGAAAATCAAATTATTGAAAAAATTCACTACAATGTTGAACAATGAGAAATTTGTTAATCTCCTTATTTTATGTGTTCGGAATTTTTAAATTCTGTTTACATATACGGCGGTTTTATCATCTTGCGTTACCTTCGTTTTAATGTTTTTAAAGCTTTTTATACTATTCTCCTGGTAGCTTTGGTATATTTTTATCTTTTACTCTGGTAAGTAAACATGCCTGTAAAACCAAATGCATGAAAAATACGTTTATTTGCGATATTTATTAAAGACCAGGATATCTTCTAAGATACCTTTGAACATTGTGACATGACCTATTTCTTTTCATCCTGACATTTAGTAATATTTTACATCAACATTTATTAAAAATTAATTTCATAGAAAGTCTGGAGCAGTTAGTCCGTTTTTGGATCTTGTACCAGAAAATCCATCTAAGCAACCAAAGGAAGTCACTAAATTGAAATTTCATAGTCTGGTGGAGTATGAATCTGAACGTAAACCATCTCGTTTTGTTTTAAATTCAAGAAATTTTTAACTGATTTACATGTACTGCAGATGTTAGGGAAATGATTCAAAAGAAGTCCACTTCATTAAAACAAAACAAGGGGACTTTTTATAAAAGGGTTTAGCCTTTGGATGGAATATTATAGTTCCTGAATACAAATAATCTGCTTATTCTACTTAGAATAATGACTTTTCAAATATCATTTGGATGGTCATTATAACTTTTTAAAAATAATTATACTTGCTTTAAGCACATGGATTGGATGATGGGTTTTAATGACGCGAGGTCCTTAAGCACATGGAGAAATAAAGCATGTGTTTCATACTAACCTATGACAACTAAACTATTTATTGTGATATTTATCACAACTAAATTATCTGCTCAATAGTTCTTTGGAGTTTAATCTTTTTTCTATTAATGATGAGTCCCTAATTAATTCGTAAGTCAGCAAAGAAATTACGTTAGAAAAAGAAATTCTACATTGAAATTGGAAATTCTTTCACAAGTGAAATTCATAGTATATTGATAAATGCAAGTAACAACACTTAGAATTTATGAATAATTCCATATTATTATTCAAATTTATTCTTGCATGTATATTGATTTTAATTTTTCAAATTCTAATCAAGAAAAATATTGCCGTAGGGCTATGGAACAAAATATAAAGACAAATATCAAAATATATTTTTATTATATTATTTAAAATTGATATAATTCCAAGACAATTTTTAAGTGGTTGAATGGACTTAATGGCAAGATAAATACATCCCAACGAGATTTCCTGGACTTTACGAAATCAAAGTCCACGGAAATCAACTCTTTTTCCGCTTCCGTTTGAAGTTTATCGACTTCAATCTGGCATCGACAGCAAAACACACGACGCGAAAAAAAAACTGATGAAACTTCAACTTCGACACTTCACCTGCGCCAGATACTATCGAAAGAACAAAGATCCACCGGTGAATAAAAATTACGAATAATTTTCGCCATCGTTTGCATTTTTCCAGCGGCCTTTGTCTCAACCCATAATGAAGTGGGTCCCAGAAAACGAAAATGAGAGATTAAAAAAATAACAATAATCAAAGTTGCAGACACTTGCAGGTTCTTTTGAAACTCGAATCTTAATAACCACCAGAGGGCGCCGTTTAATCATGGCCGCTTGGTTTCCTCCGTGAAACAAGGAGATTTGGAGATAGTGTGATTATGCGACTGCTCCAAAAACAAAATTTTCTTACAGCGTCATTTCGTCAAGTGTGCTTCAGCGAGATCAAAAGATTCCGAAGCTTCTCGAACGCCAATGAGGAGAGGTCTTTTTTGTTTGTTTTTAATTTTTCTTGTTCTTGTTGGGATTTATTAGAACTCGAACCCGGAAATGTTCCTTATTTGAGATTCGAATTTTTTTTTTGAATCAACAAGCTGGTTTTGAGGTATTGTTGTTTCTGTTTGATAGCGGTGTCTCCATTTGTTTGATTGAATGCTGCCTTCCAGACGTGGAGAAAAAATATCATCGCTTGCAGTAAAAAAATGCATAGATTCGACGGCATTTTAGTGATTAAAAATTGAGCGCTTTGTTGGAAAACTTTAATTTGTGCAAAAGCATAAGTAAAAAGAAGATAACGAACAGTTTATTGTCATTACTGTTTCCTCTTATCGTTGTGTACTTTAAATGGATAAAAAGTATTAAATAAAAATGAAATTTTTTAATTATTAAAATGCGCATACGAAAAGCGACGGTATTCACCAAAAATTATGCAACAGATACTTTTTAGTCTTAAATATATAAAATCTTTCTAACTTTTAATTTGTGCAAAATCATAAGTAAAAGCGAGATACCGAAATCAGTTGTTATCGTCTCCATTTCTGAATCAGATTCACCATGTGCATTTGCACAGCTTTGGCGATGTCGATTATTTTCTCGCTGTAAAGCTGTTCTTCAGGATGGTAATCGATGGTTTGAAGAGCAGTTAATATTGCAGGGCAGGTGAATATATGATGGGGTGTGAGTTTAACTCCCAGATAGTTACAATGTCTGTATGTTCTGGTTCCATCACAGTTGATTTTCATGCCTTTAAAATGTCCTGTTCTCAGTCTGGATATTGAGGTAATGGTTTTTCTATCCGTATTAATTTCACAAATTTGTTGGGTTTTTTTTAATTTTCTGTTGTAGGAGTTTGAATTTTACCTAAGCATTAGCATCAGCAAGAGTTATTGGGGTTTGTTCAGCATTTAATTCTCTGGATTCCTTTGCGGTCCGCAGCTTCATTTCCTTCAATGTTACATGCCACTGAAGAGTATACCTTTACCCCAAGCACATGAGCGCCGAGATCAGTTGCTTTCCCTTACTATTTCCTCCTATCGTTATGTATTTAAAATAAAAAGCATTGAATATAAAACAATCATTTCTAATTATTCAAATGAGAATACAAAAAACAACGATATTCACTAAAAATTATGCATCCAATATGTTTTAGTCTTAAGCAAATAACAGATAAAATAACGCAATGGATTTAATAGAAGTCATGGGCCTTGTGTAAATCTATATGAAGTCTTGAAGGCCATCTCAAAATGCGTTTAGGTAACTTTAATCGGACCATATTTTATCTCTAACACTTTAAATATACCTAACATAAAGTCTGCAGTACTTCAACATTTTAACCACTCATAAAAAGTAACAAGAACAACTTCCTTTATGGTGTGAAAATGTCTCGTGTAAAACGCACAAATGCAGTTCGCTTTCACTGCAATGAGGCTACCTTCGCAGTGAAAATAGTTTTACAGAGATTGTTGTTGCTTATTCGTCCTGGTTTAGCAGTCTGCTAGACAACGTCCAAAAAGTCATTCATCCTCAAAGAAATTATTATCTCATGAGGATTCTGGAATAAATCTGAAGGGCTCATTCCAATACAGGAAATACTTGATTACTAGAGGCGTGTTCCTCTTACTTATGACAAACTGGAAAGATTTTTGACCATTCCGGTATTTTATGCTCCTAAGGTTCCCACTTCGCAATCAATACAAAGTCGTTTGAGTCTTTTTTTCCCTTTTGGAAAAAATCGATGGACCAGGAATTTTTCCCGGGTACCATTCATTGATTAAAAGAAAACGCATTATTTGAATTTTTGTTTTGGAGAAAAATTCATGCGGAAGTTCTCTCTCTCTCTAGAAAGGCAACGTTTGGTATGTAATCTAACTGATGTTGAGCTATCATATATCAATTCAGAATTCATTCTTTGGAATTTTTGTTGGCGAAGTGCTGAAATAGTATTCGAAAAACAATCCAAGAGACCCCACGTTCGGCATAAGTATAGAAAACATATCCACCGCAGAAACATGACCACCGCCTATATTTAGCTTGACAGAAAATGTCTCTCATAACAACTTTCTCTTTCAAGTGAGAAGTCATGTTTCGTTCAATTACACTGTAACTAAGGTCATTTTAATAAGCATTGCATAATTAGTAAAACAAATACGATCTATTTAATTATTTAGTTAAGATAAATACGCGTCTGAATCAACCGAATAAGATAATTGCAATGCACAGCGTTTAAAACAAAGATGTACAGCCCAGATGATCCACGGCAATTAATTTTCCACCCGATTTTAAAACGCACCTCAATTATCCTCTGTAGTCAGATTTCTTAATCGAAAAGCAGCAAGCATATTCGCGAAATTTCGCTACTTTAATTAGACTCCAAAGCGGTTTAATTAATTTCGTACATTTATTCCATTTCCCCCGCAGCTTCTGGCAACACTTCTAGGTGTCACGTGACTTACGCCTGGAGGAAAAAAAATAATCGAAACAATGCCCGAGATCCAGAGAGAGATCGAATGCGTAGATGATTGAGTCGATCTGATTCTTTAATTAACCAGCTTAATGGAATTCCAGTAAACGAATTTACTTCGGAACGCTGGATTGATCGCAATGTGGCTCTGTTTCTTTTCGGAAGTTGGGAGTGCTTCTAAGTCCGAGAGCTTCGCCGTTGACAATATCCGGTGTGAAATGGGAGTTTTGGTAAACTGTTTTTTATATTATTATTATTATGAAATGGAATTTCCGATTAAGATTAGAAGACGTAGAAAATAAAATCGTCTGAACTTTTAAGTCTCAATGCAGTTGAATGAATTTAATTGTTTTGAATTGTAAAATTATATATTTAATAGTTCAATAACTATATAAATTGTAAAATTGTTTCATTATACTTGCAAATATTTCAGCATTTGTAGGTTCTACTTTAGGCAAACCGAACGAAAAGATGCGATTTTTATTTCTTCATTTTTGAATGTGAATTTTTTTAATCTCCCTTCAAGTGGTTTCGAAGAGATATCCTCTCTCTTCCATCAAGATCTGACCAATTTTTCTAATGACGAGATATCTCGTTAAGATATTGACGATATTTTATGATGACGAGAACAAGATCTGGACAGTTTTTTTCTGACGATATATCTCATCCATCAAGATCTGATCAATTTTTCTAATGATGAGATATATCGTTCAACAAGATTGTGTTGCCCCAGTGAGACGTTAATCAAAATTCCTTCCTTCCGTTCATCATGATCTGGTCAGTTTTTCTAATGATGAGATGTCTCGTCTATCAAGATCTGGTCAGTTTTTTTCTAATGATGGGATGTCTCGTCTATCAAAATTTAGTCAGTTTTCCTAATGGTGAGATATCTCGTCTATCAAGATCTGGTCAGTTTTTTTCTAATGATGGGATGGCTCGTCTATCAAAATTTAGTCAGTTTTCCTAATGGTGAGATATCTCGTCTATCAAGATCTGGTCAGTTTTTTTCTAATGATGGGATGTCTCGTCTATCAAAATTTAGTCAGTTTTCCTAATGGTGAGATATCTCGTCTATCAAGATCTGGTCAGTTTTTCTAATGATGGGATGTCTCGTCTATCAAAATTTAGTCAGTTTTCCTAATGGTGAGATATCTCGTCTATCAAGATCTGGTCAGTTTTTTTCTAATGATGGGATGTCTCGTCTATCAAAATTTAGTCAGTTTTCCTAATGGTGAGATATCTCGTCTATCAAGATCTGGTCAGTTTTTTTCTAATGATGGGATGTCTCGTCTATCAAAATTTAGTCAGTTTTCCTAATGGTGAGATATCTCGTCTTTAAGATCTGGTCAGTTTTTTTCTAATGATGGGATGTCTCGTCTATCAAAATTTAGTCAGTTTTCCTAATGGTGAGATATCTCGTTCATCAAGATCTGGTCAGTTTCTTCTAATGGTGAGATATCTCGCTCATCAAGATCTGGTCAATTCTGATAATGACGAGATACCTCGTTGTGACAACCACTAGGAGGATTAATGCTGAACTCATTAATATTGGAAAAAGGAGGGTGAGTCATGGGCAAAAGATGCTAACCACAGACTTAGAAGATTTTAGGTGTAAGATTCACCCATCCACCAGCCTTATTGCATGTCACTGAATGCTTTTGTAGTTTACTTTTGTCATTCCAACTATCTCTTGTAAACACTCCTGAACCTACTTCCCTACTCCCCTCCAAATGTTCTACTTCTTCATTTCCTTTACACATCCACAAGTAAACATTCACAAGCACCCTATTCTCCACAACCCAATCTCGCACCCACTCAATCTCTTCCCAACACCCCCTGATGCTCCTCAACGCAATCTAGAACACCCCCTCAAAATTATGTCTCTCATATTCTCCACCCCCTCCCATTCGAACGCGGACGCTTATCAGCTCGCACCACACCCTCCCTTGTTCCACAGCAGCACACTGTGACATACATCAGGGGGTTGCGGAGGAACGTTTAAGAATGTGTGTGTGGAACGCTATCAGCGTTATGTTGCAGACGATATGTCGCCTTCATTAGAACGCTCGTCGGCCCCCTTCGCTTTATCGCTCACGATGTGCTTGGTGATAGAGGGGTTGTTCTGGGGTGACCGGATGTAAGTATCGTTTGCGATTTCGAAGGTGGGGATGCCTTGAGGTGTGCGTTATGGGGAAGTGGGATCGAACTCGGGAAGGTGTGGGGTATTAAAGTTGTGTTTATGGGGATGTAATCGTTAGGGTATTTCCGTTGGGGTGGATGAAGTGAAGTGAAAAAGAGTGAGTCGTGGTTTGGGGATGAGGCTAGGTGTTCAACAGGTGGTGATGTCCTTGTGAAGCAAAAATTCACGTAAAACAGAATTACCAAATTTTATATTTCACAGCAATCAACCAAATATCAATTTAGTGTTTAGTTACCTTAAATTAGATTGGTAAATAGTTGAAATTACGTCACGCTTGACCAACATGACGTCCCTATTGGTGACGGTCTGGGATCAATCCAGAAGGGAAAGATTCGATGACAACACCTCACACTTTTGAACCGTGATGAGATAACTAGGACAACACCTGAGCTGGCACCTCACTCTCCAAACTTTCACGCCAACCAACGAAAGGATATTTGAAGCCACGACTGATTTAACGTGCAACAGTCTTCACGTACACTACGGTCTTTCGTTGGAACGATTTTCAAACTAAGAAACATCCGGTTGCTAATCCTTTACACTTTCAACCGGGCTACCGAGGCCCTCCAACTTAAATTAGAAGAGATTAAATTCCTGGTCGTTTGCAAAGCAATGAGGTAGGTAGGTATTTTAATTAACGTCGCATTGGAGCAATACAACGGGCTATTGCCGATTGTCAGGAATCAAACCCGAAGGCAAGTAATGAATATTTATATATATTTCACAAGCGTTTGAGGTCATATTATTTGTATATTGGCGAATGGTTAAATAGACATAAACAATGCAAAACCAACCGTTATGGGATGCATTTGCCAATTTTGTTGATCCGTTGAAATATGCTTGATTTCCGCAGAGGACCGCGGTAGCCCGGTTGGAAGAGTAACAGATTAGTAACCAAAGACCATCGTGTACAAAGGGGACTGGTGAACGTTAAATCTGTCGTGGCCTCAAATGTCCTCACGTTAGCGTGATGTTTAAGTTTGGAGAGTGGGGCGCCAGTTCAAGTGTGACCTCGTCATCTGATCGTGGTTCAAAATTATGAGGTGTTACCCTAGGATCTTTTTCTTCGGGATTGATCCCGGAGCGTAGCCAATAGCCTGTTGTGCTGCTCCAGAGCGAAGTTAAATCAACTACCTAAAACAATATTTAAAACTAACTGTTTTATATCATTTATACTGATTGAATATATCGGGGAGAAAACCATCAAAAGTAAATTCTGCTACCATCATGCTTCGATATCAAAAGGGTTACCTAAGTACCTCTAAATGAAATACAGATTCCGGAAACAAGCCATTAACTATAAACGATCCGATGTGTTATTTTTTCCAAACCCTACCACCAAATCTTCACCCAGAACTCCGAACTTCTCAAATTCACTAAATCCTAATCATCCATCTACTGGAGTTAGCACGATCTTAATATTTCCATTGGGGAGAGAATTCCGTATTCAGCCCGAGCATCACCCCAAATATAATCAGGGACAACCATTCCCCCGATCTGTGTCTATGGCCCCGGCCCATCATGATCATCATCACCATCATCATCAAATTTCTGATCCCGCCAGTCGTCAGTTTGACGACCCGGGATCGTCAAAAACCGGCCGCCCTTAAATCTTCGTTAACTCTCGGAGCCCCCTCTCTTCATTTCCGTTCGCATTTGGTGTTTGTTTATTTAGAGGTTTTTGCGCCGGCCTGCTTAAGCAAGATGGAAGCAGAAGCGATGCCGTCGTTTGCTTCTAATGGCGGAGAATGAGTGT
This sequence comes from Meta bourneti, assembly GCA_933210815.1. Classification (NCBI taxonomy): domain Eukaryota; kingdom Metazoa; phylum Arthropoda; class Arachnida; order Araneae; family Tetragnathidae; genus Meta; species Meta bourneti. The sequence goes on along the minus strand of OW119930.1, from coordinate 67,040,694 downwards.
TGTTGATAACGTCGCGATTAGTCTACTGAACGTTTTTGAAGGCGGTCGGGAAGGGAGGTTTCTTTGGATGTTGCTTACTTGTGGAATGGGAAATGATTTTATTTCGTTTTTTGTAATGGCAACGCGTTTCGTGCCGAGTCACGTGATTGGTAAAAGAAAGTTCTAGATCGCTGGGGACAGATGATATCACCGTTTCGTTGATCCACCGCTAACTGAATTGGGTAGGTAGGTAATTAATTAACGTCGCACTGGAGCAGCACAACGGGATATTGGTGACGGTCCGGGATCGATCCTGAATTGAAAGATCCTAGGACAACGCCTCGTAATTTTGAACCACGGTCAGATGACGAGAAGAACACCTGAGCTGGCACCCCATTCCCTCTTTTTCGAACCAGTTTGTCTGCTGCTTTTGCTCCTTCGAAATGTGAATTGAAATCCAAATTGTATCAATTACTCTAAATTCTATCCTTTATTTTAGTTATCTTCCTTTCATTATAGTTCTTAACGACACTTTCTTTAACTTCCCTCTTTTATAGCAATCTACTAATTACAAAAATTTTTATTAATTATGACGTAGAAGTAAACTGATTATCAATTAGGTACTACATAATTGATACGTCCGTTTCGTTCCTAGAAAACGTTAAATGGGGAAACACTATTTCAAACATTCTCAAGAACTCTTATTATGAATTGTAATCCCCAAAACGCCTGGAGAACATTACCTCCTGCTTAACCCTCCAAGTGGTTTCGACAAGATGTCTCGTCCATCAAGATCTGACCAGTTTGTCGACGAGTTATCTCGTCATCAATATCTTGCCGATATTTTTTACGATGACGAGATCAAGACCTGATCAATTTTCTTCTAATGACGAGATATCTCGTCCATCAAGATCTGGTCAATATTTTTCTAATGACGAGATACCTCGTCGAGACAACCACCAGGAGGGTTAGGAAGCAGGTGCTCCTCTGAGAAGAAACGTTCGTGTTTGGGAGTTAGGATGTGCTTTCTGGGAATCTTGACCAACATTAACCTGAAGCAAGACAATTGTTGCTAGCTGCGTCAATGGGGCTAATTTGAATGCTTGAAGAATCCCTATAGAAAAATGGGCTATATTTGGTTTCTACGGTAACAGACAGGCACAGGCTTTGTGTCTGGAACAGTTATTGCAGATAGAAAGTATTTTTTACTCTACAAATATAGATCGCTTTCAATGGAATTACGTTCCAGCAATATTATATTATTATAATTTAACCTTTTAAGTGGTTTCAAATAGATATCTCGTCCAAGAGCTGGTCAATTTTGCTCTAATTACAAGATATCTCGTCTATCAAGATCTGGTAAGTTTTACAAATGACGAGATGCCTCATCAAGACAAAACTGACCTATTACTCCAAGGGGGAAATGAAGATCCCAGTAGGCACAAAACAAATTTTTCCTCGCCTAGAACTGGTGATAGTTTGGAACAGGTTTTTACATCAGAGTCTAAACACTACAAGGTAGTTTTCGACGTGAAGATGAACCACCAGGAGAGTTAAAAAACCAAAGTGTCTTCGCAACTTTACGAATATCCTTATACAAAAATTTGGTGTGCGAAAGGGTCAGTCTCGTTACAGAAACTCATGGATACAATTATATGTAAACTTAATACTTCAGTAACGTTCAGTTACTGAAGTTCATTTTCTGAGAACTTCTACCATTAAAATAAAAACAAAGTATTTTCAAATTGTGTCTAACAAAAGGATTCCAAAATATAGAAAAATATTTTTCAAAAACTGGTGAATTTCGCTTGTTGAGTGTTTGAATACAAGTTAACATTCCGGAGTCTTTTGTTCTTCAAATTAAAACAATTTAGATCGAAATAGAAACTAGATCCAAAAACTTCCCAACAAAATAAACGCGATATCAAATTGAGTAGGCGAAAAGGCCGAGTTTCCCCTTTCAGGAGGAAAGTCTCCTTCTACGCGACACTAGCGCCATCTCCCGGGAGTCAGCGCGACGACTGTCCATTTGTCTCTATTTAGGGCGATTTATCTAAAGACTGATGATCTTATAGCAGGATCAGAGCGACTATGAGCTTAGCATTTATCTTAGGCGGACATTCCCTTCCACCTACAGGGCCTCTGGTCGTCCCCTGAAGTCTTAAAACCGAGGTTAAGATAAAAGAAAATGAGCCCTGTAAATAATGTTCTTTCTTTTGTTTCGGATACGGCCTGTTTTAAGTAATGGACGCCTGTGTGGAGGGATTTGGGGGCTTATGCCCGTAAAAATGAAGCTGTCATTCCCGAGTTACCCAGAGGTAACTTTAATAAATTCGCACAAAAACTTAATAATGGTTTTTTGGTTTGGTGTCATCAATTTCAACTTTGTGGGGTAAAAGTTTTTGGGGTTTGTGCGTAATGTCTTAACGGATGACCACAAGAATGAGATGTAACAGTATATCGGAAAAAATTGAAGTTTGCTCTGTGTTTCCAAAGATGGTTAACATTTCCTGGGTTGTCGTTGTATAATTGTTAAACTTATTCTTGTGGGGACTCTTATTGGAATCTGAATTGGCAAAATTCTGTAAATTTGGATTGATTGGAACCATTGAAGGTGAATTATTTCCAGTCGGGGTTTCAGCGTATATCTGGTCTGAGAAATGGTGGTTCCTAGTCCTAAGTTAGTTGGTTTTATGACGCTAGACTCATGTTTGGTCAAGCTGCGCCCAAACAAGTTCGAATTTAAAACATACATGGCTGAATAATATTGTAACTCTATCTTTAAACTGATGAACTGTATAAAAATATCCAAATATTTAACCGAAAACATTGCATAATTCTAAAGGTTATATACATATATGGTCTAAAGGTTATATGTATATAGTGTACGTATGGGTATAGGTATGTTTATGTATGTATATGCATGCTTCATTATCATGTTTACGTTTTCTATTGTCTGATTTCTATGCTCACTTTGTAAATTTTATAATTCCTAGTCTCTCATAAGATAAGTTTTCCTATGTTATTTGTTATTTCAATTAACGTCACACTGGAGCAACACAACGGGCTATTGGTGACGGTCCGGGATCAATCCCAAAGGGAAAGATCCGAGGACAACACCACGTAATTTTGAACCACGGTCAGATGACGAGGCAACACCTGAGCTGGCACCCCACTCTCCAAACTTCCACACCACGCCAACGTGAGGACATTTGAGGCCACGACAGATTTAACGTGCACCAGCCCCCTTTGTACACGACGGTGTTTGGCTGGATTCGAACTCGCAACCCTTCGGTTGCTAGTCCGTTACTCTTCCAACCGGGCCACCGCGGCCCTAAGTTTTCCTATGGGATTCAGTGTCTATGTAACACTACTTTTGTTCATTGCTTGTATTTATTCAGTATCGATTGTATTTTGATTGTCTGGGTGGGCTAAGGAACCTGAGGACCTTATGGGGGTCTGACGAATGTCCTCCCGATCGCCTCTCGTGTAGCCTTTACGCTCTCTGGGTAGTCTGGGCAGTTAGGGTCTTAAAAAACGAAATAAAGTAAACAGACATCCACACACATGAAAATTGGCACAGAAGAGGGAGGGTTCGAATCTGTACTGCCTACGACTTGTAGGTTTCCAGCGCAGTGGGCAAACTCACTGGCCACAGCAACCCCTTTTAGACCAGAGATCAGATTGTGGTAGTCGAATGTAATCTTGGTGTGTCCTCATGGCTATTGTTTCTGTGTGTTACTTTTTGTGTGTTGATGATTCTTTGTGTTTTCTATGATTTTGTGTGTTGTCAAAGCAGTGGGGAAATCCACTGAGCCACAGTGACCCCACCCTAGTCCTAGGAAAATAAACTTGGCTTTCTCAGACTCATTGTAAAGTGACGATGACTCATCGTCTTACAACTCAACTTACACCTTTTATCTTTTATTTCACCTACATTCTTTTATTTGACTTTTAGAAAATGTAGCCCATAATTTTTTAAACCTATTAATTTTAATTTTAATTTTATGTCTAGTACGACCTTTGCAAACCGTATGCTGTGCAACCCTGTTCTCTTGTAAATATAAATGTAATTTTAATTTCGTAATGTACAAATTGTTTACTTATGCATGTGCAGCCAATGCACAATTAATTTAAAATTTCAGATATAAGAACTAATGGGTCTCACTTTATAGTAAAATTAATTTTAAAATGAAATATTATAATGATCATTTTGGGTTCTTTATAATGGATCACATAGAAATCAAGGTAATAGGAAGATTAATTCGGAAGATATGTATATATGGAAAACTAACGTAACATTTGGAGCTCAAAGGGTTACATACTAAAAGAGGAAAACACATCTGTATCAAAATGACTTTGAATGATCCGAGATTATACTTTGATATATAATCGAAATTTGGTGTCAAGGTAGGGTGTTCCTATTGAAAATTATGACGTTTGGAAGCTGTTTGATTGGAAAAGGTTTTTTTCTACAAAAGTTATGCATATGAGTTTATAGAAGACATTATTCCCTATCTAGTCACACCTTTGAATTTGCTCATCTTTGATCACTGTACAAAGAAGGTCCTTTATTGCAAAGCTGTACCTCTTATTACAATACTAAGCTTTAGTGGGTTGTTTTTGCATGAGTTAGTTGTGACCAAAGTACAACGTCAAGGAATCATTACATTGTCTAAAAACTTACTGGTTTTAGATATAAAAAAGTTGAATAGTGTATTAAATTTAATCACTTTAGCTTATAAAATTCTCGGCATTAAAGAAAGCAACTTTATTTTTCCGTTTAATATTTTGAGTAAGTCATCAGTCTTAACAGCAATCGAGGAATTTTTACGAAAATGGAGACTGCTGTCATAAGGACCTTGTGAAAAGAATAGAAGTTTGAAATACTGCCTCTATATTTTCCCTTTCAAGAATATTGTTTACCATGTCGAAAACTTTCTCCCATAAATTCTTAGAATAGATTTTATATAGAAAAGAATAATCTGTTTCCGATTGTATTCACCGACTAAAACTTCCACAACCTTCAGATCTGAAACTTTTCGAATTTTTTCCCTTTTCTTCATCGCTTTTCCCCAGAAAGAGGGAAAAAGGAAAGATAAAACGGAAGAAAAATAATATCTGGGACAGATATTATATCTGAAAAATGATATTCTGTTTTATCCGCATTATTATTAAGACAAATCCGCAGAATAAAATCACAATTGATATATGACTGCACAACAATGCACGAAATCTAACCATGTTTTCCCCTCAAAAGGAAAAGAGGAAAAACCTCACATCCTTTCAAAATATTTCTTCGGCATTGGAATAAAATAAGAGTTAAACGCAGACGATAGTGAAAAAAAGAGCGGGAATCCCTTCCACTAGAAGTTCGATGATAAAAAAGAAATATGACAACCAAGCGATTGCTCGTTGATCCTTGAAGTTTTTATTCTGGAATTTTTTCCTAAAGTTCCATGGGAGTTGGGTTCATTCGTCAGACGATATGTATAACTGGAAATTGCTGGTGTTTTCAAAACTCGCGAGTCGGGGTAAAAGGCAGACGAGAAATCAATTGGACACCAAATCAGTTTAGTACTTGGAGTGGAAGAATTTTGTCTCGGATCTTTTGACAGGGACTATTATTTTATAACTCATATTTGTTTTATAAAGAAGAAAAAATAAAATAGGAATTTGAACTCCACATTAGTACGGTTGATATCATGTGAGTGAAGGGTGCATTTCAAACCGAATTGCTCGTACTAATGAATTGGTTCCAGTTGGGTTCGCGACTCATTGCTCTCAACTTAGCTTGCGTAAAACCCGAAGAAGCGTAAGTCTGTTATGGCGTAAGCTCAAAAATAAATAGAAAAGCTATGTGCAGAGTATTTTTCTGAGTGGTTTACTATTTTTATTTATAAACTGATCGAACAACGAAAGAACGAAATGTGTTTTAGAGTGGCCTGCTGAAGAACATTAGTTCAATTCAGAACATTCTTCAGATTAGAGATGGTATTTCCATTCGAATGGAATATAACATCTTAAGAACATTCTGTTGAATTCGCATAAGTATGAAATTTATATCATAAAACGTCTTCAATACTGTCCGTGCTATACAGTATGTTCAAGTGGACTGTATGATTAAAACTTAATTACAAAATTCTATTTGTATTAATAGAGGCATGGCTCTAAAATAATACTCCCATGCGAAGCGTGGGTCCGTACAAATAATGTACTTCCATGCTGTCCATACAAATAATGCACGCAAAGGCATAGAGATCAACGTAAAAGTTCTCGAAGAGACGAGAAGTTCTAACAAGAACAAAAATTCTAAAGCTATCTTTTTAAATATTACAATTGGAGGTCTAAAGAATATAACAAAAATAATTAAACTACAAGCAACTTGCAAGCCATCCACTGATTAATAATCTGATCAGCGGCGTGATATAGAAGTAGATTTTGGTGATTTCACAACTTTTTTTTGTAGTCACTATAGAAATACAGTCATATACCTACCCTATCATAAGATGGTATATCGCCAAAATGATAGGATACCAAATCGGTCAACCCAGTCAATTTTTCACATGGCAGTCACGTGACTACTAGTCGACATGTTGCTCACACCTTTTGAAGCTCATTTAACCATCTTGGGGATGGATCCCGGACCATCGCCAATAGCCCGTTGTGTTGCTCCAGTGCGACGTTAATTAATTACCAATTGCCTCTAAATATCGTTCAATATGTTTCAGGTTAGAGAACGGCTGACTTTCATCGAAAGAGTATTTATTCCCAGAAGGGGGTTTTCCAAAAGTCCAATAGATTTGAGCGGTTCGGTGGGTTCGCCCGCTTCGCTAGCAACTTGCAAGTGGTATGCTGTGCAGGTTTCATTCCTGTGACTTATCCTGGTTCTATTTCTTTCTTCAGTGTCAATAAACTTTCTTTGTATCTGTATGTACATTACTTGAAGTTATCTGTTTTGTGTTTGGCAAAGTTTGCCTTGGGTTGAACTCCGTAGGCGGGCAATGTTTCACCTCTGCAGGTTTCAGCTATGGAATCTACCTTAAGGAGGAATTTAAAGGGATTAGGAGGGCCAAAGCATTCCATTATACATATATAACATTTGACAAAGAAACAAACAGCACATGAAGAACATAAGCGATGAATTAAACGTGGTAGCGCACAAATGCACTTCGGCGTAATAAAATATTACAAAACTTGTTAAATTTACAGAAATGAACAAAATATACAAACTTTTTCAACTATGGGGAACAGTAAGCGATGAACAAAGATACAATGAAGGTTTAAGACCAAAACGTCGTTAAAAGAGATTATTGCAAAAATGGATAAAAAGAAATTAATAAAGCGCTGTTTTTCGAAAACTTTTGATTTCTCAGCTCTGACAGATAATAATTTATGTCGAAACTACAGAATTCCTTTACTTGAAGAAAACACCAAGAAATACAATGCCTGTTCTTGGCAGTATTTAACCCTCCTGGTGGTCATCTTGACGAGGTATCTCTCTTCATTAGCAAAACTGATCAGACCTTGATGGACGAGATATCTCGTCATTAGAAAAAACTGACCAGATCTTGATCTCGTCATCATAAAAAATCGACAATATCTTGATGACGATTATCTCGTCATTAGCGAAATTGTTAAGATCTTGATGAACGAGATATTTCATTAAAACCACTTGGAGGATTAAGCACCAATGAGAGTAGCTTTGCAATGAAGCTACTCTCATTGGCTTTGCAAAATGCCATGGATTTGTGAGATCACACTCAAAAACTGGCTGTGGTAGCCCAGTTGGAAGAAGCAAACCGAGGGTTGCGAGTTCGAGATCTGGTCCAGCCAAAGACCGTCGTGTACACGGGGGCTGGAGCACGTATAATCTGTCTCACGTTGGTGTGGCGTGGAATTTTGGAGAGTGGGGTGCCATCTCAAGTGTTGCCTCGTCATCTGACCGTGGTTCAAAATTACGTGGGGTGTGTCTTCGGGATTGATCCAGGACCGTCACCTATTGCCCGTTGTGTTGCTTCAGTGTGACGTTAATTAACTACCTACCACACTCAAAAACGTAGTGCATGAACCTCAGATACCCAAGATTGGTTTCGGCTTTATGGCATAAAACCCAAACCAACCAACTAGATAAACCTAGACCAAGTCAACTGCAGCATTTATTTTTTCAAAGCCAGGAATATTTCGGAGGATGTACAGGCCCCCACCCCCTCTAAATACGTACCTATTCTTGACATAAACAAACCATCCTTTTTGCTGTTTCCAGTAGACAAAGCAGTAACTCGCATCCCTTGATATTACACTACGAAGGGTTAATTCACTAGCGTTCTAGGCTTCCTATCTGTGTCCGAGCCAATCACGTACGGCCTGTCAGGGACCCGGGTACACGTCATAAACTACCCCTCGCGTATATGATGGCTCGCGTTGTTGAACATTGAGATTCATTGTCTCGCGTAGATGACGTGATGGCATTTATCATGCGACCGGGAATGCTGCGTTCCAATATCAGGCATATTGCGCTATTACTCACTGACGCTCTGGAGCTCCCACTTGGGTTAACTCATTCCGGTAGCACGGCCCGCTAACTAGCTGATAAAATCAGTCATAATTACGCCCGTTAGTTTTTGCAGTGGGTTGCGTAAGCATTGCGGGGATTTTATTTATAAGGGGGTCCGAAGCGGATGGAAATGTTTGCTGTTAAGCTTGTCGTTATTTTTGGTTATACGACTATGAACTTTAACCCTCAGAGTTGTTTCGGAGATATCTCGTCCATTAAGATCTGATCAATTTTGCTAATGACGAGATATCTCGTCATCAAGATATTGCCGATTTTTTATGATGACGAAATCAAGATCTGGTCAGTTTTCTTCTAATGATAACATATCTTGTCCATCAAGATCTGGTTAGTTTTGTTCTAATCTAAAGAATGACAAGATATCTTGCTCATCAAGATCTGGTTAGTTTTGTTCTAATATAAAGAATGACAAGATATCTTGTTCATCAAGATCTGGTTAGTTTTGTTCTAATCTAAAGAATGACAAGATATCTTGTTCATCAAGATCTGGTTGGTTTTGTTCTAATCTAAAGAATGACAGGATATCTTGTCCATCAAGGTCTGGTCAGTTTTGTTCTAATCTAAAGAATGACAAGATATCTTGTCCATCAAGATTTGGTCAGTTTTGTTCTAATCTAAAGAATGACAAGATATCTTGTCCATCAAGATCTGGTCAGTTTTGTTCTAATCTAAAGAATGACAAGATATCTTGTCCATCAAGATCTGGTTAGTTTTGATTTAAAGAATGACAAGATATCTTGTCCATCAAGATCTGGTTAGTTTTGATCTAATCTAAAGAATGATAAGATATCTTGTCTATCAAGATCTGGTTAGTTTTGATCTAATCTAAAGAATGACAATATACCTCGTCGAGACAACCACCAGGAGGTTTAAAGGTATCACGAATATCCAGGGTGGTGACCGCTGCATTTGTGGCATGGAAGCAGACCTTGATCATTATATTAACACCTATCCCATCACACAATTCATCTCTACATCAGGAAATCAGTCCAACAGCAGTAGTTTGCTTAGGCGCGAGAGATACATGCCATAAGAGTTGGCCGACTTTTATTTCTGAGGGGTACCAAAGTTGATGAAATTTTTGAGTTAAGTTTGTCGTTATTTTTGGTTATCGAAAATGAAGTTGAACCCTCCTGTTGAGTTTCGGTGAGTAGGGAGGAGGAGGGTCTATAATACTATAATAACCCTCCTGTTGTTTCAAAGAGGTATCTCATATCATCAGCAAAATAGACCAGGTTTTAATGGACGTGATACCTCGTCATTAGATGTAAAGAGATCAAATTTTGATTGCCTTATCACCAATCAATCGGCAGATCTTGATGGCGAGCTATCTCGTTCATTAGCAAAATTGGTCAGATCTTGATGGCCGAGATATCTCGTCGAAATCATTTGAATGGCTAATAATATTCATGACGGTGACCGCTACATGGTGTGATGGAAGCAGTCCCAGACTACTATATTAACACCTATCCCAAATACATCAGGAAATCAGTCCAACAGCAATAGGTTGCATAGGCGTGAGAGATGCTTGACATAAGCATTGTAAGTATTTTATTTCTGAGGTGCCGAAGATACTGGAATTTTTTACAGCTAATTTTGTAATTTTTGGTTATCCGACTATCAATTTTAAAGATCCTACGAATATTCGTGGCTCTGTCCGATACATCTCTGGCATGGAAGCATGCCCGGACATAACACCTGTCCACCACAACTCCTCTCCACAACAGGGAATCAGTCCCACAGCACTATGACGCTTTGTGTAAACGCTTGACAGTTCGCCCATAACTGTAACGCAAAATAGTGCAATTTATGATCGCCAGGGAGTTTGAATTGAAGTAACCAGTTTAACTTCAGTCATCTTTTATGTGCAACGTTTTATTTACGCGTAATTATTTTTCACCTAAAAATAACGGCACTTAAGACTCTCACCCCTTTAAAAGTCACAGTAAAATTCTTAAGAGCAACACCTGTGTGCATCCAATAACTCGAAATTTTTGCTTTGAATTTTAAAAAATTATTCTTCGTCCACTATAGTCATCTTGTAAGCTGTGGGATTTTTTTACCTCAAAACATGTAGCAGGGTTGATAAAATCTCATTATATGTATCAGCTTCTCCAAAACTGCCAAATTAAGGTTGATTTTAATATTATTCAGTTGTTTTAGCATGAAACTAGCCTAAAAATGTATACAAAGGAAATTTAATTATTGTATTCTCTAATCTCTAATCTAGGTTGCATAAAATATTCAGCGTTTTATGAAATTATATTGAATAAATTTTATGATACTTGCACAAACACAAAAGACAGAATGATGTTATTAATTCAGTCACTAAATAAATGTGAGTACTCGAAGTATACAAAATTTCATGAAAATATACCCAGCCATTTGGAAGCAGTTCGAGCACACACATAAAAACAGACAGATATCAAACCCTAAAACAACAGATTTTGAATTAGAATGGCCCAAAACGGATAAATAACTTGAAACAAGATGAAAATATTCAATGTACAAAAACTTCATTTTCGTTTTTATAGATTTGTCATCCATCAAGTGTGCCAATGTGACAAACTTGAACACATTTCTTCAAGCATCTCTATAAAAAATGGGACAAGGTCTGCTACTATAGCAACACAGAGATAGGAAGGTATTTTCTTGTCTTCCATAACATGCACTCGTAAACTTCTTCAATCAATCTTGCGTAGGTTTCAACCAATTCCTCAGCCAACAAGGTAGGTAGGTAGCTAAATTAACGTCGCATTGGAGCAACACATCGGGCTATTGGCGACGGTCCAGGATCAAACCGGAAGGGAAAGAACCGAGAAAAACACCTCGTAATTTGAATCACGGTCAGATGACGAGGTCACACCTGAGCTGGAACCCGCTCTCCAAACTTCCACACCAAGCCAACGTGAACGACAATAAACGAACGCAGATTTTATGGCGGAAACAGTTCCCATGGTTGACAAATAGTACTGTGCCTTTGGAAAAGTTTGTTTCGTTTATTTAATTCCATTATTATTACTATTATTATAATTGTCATATAGAATTATATTCATTGAATTCTATACATTCGCCACCAAAGCGTTAGTTTCTTGAAATCGCTTTAATAAATGCTCTCTCCATTTTCTTCATTCTTGAAAACAGACATCCGAAATTCCAAGAGTCTAAATTATATCTCACCTTTCAAAACAACTTTCACACATAAAGATATTTCAAACCCTTTTTAAACAAAGCGTCAAAGAAAGGGAGAAAGAAAGCGCATAAGAGGACGGCACACCTTTCGTGTTGCTGAAAAGGGTAAGAGATTAAGTTGTACTCTAAAGAAGAGAGGTTTTTACCCCACGAAAGTGCGGCGTGTTAGTAAAAAATATAAAAACTAAATAGATTTCTGCCGAAATTGCAAAAGAAACATTACCTTTTCCCGAAATTTATTTTGCGATTCCATTCTTTTTTTACAAGGGAGAAAAGATTGGAAAATGGGATAGAATCTTACGAAATTGGATTTCGACCATAGATTTCTAGGCAAAACGTGCTTTTTTTGTAAATCAACCTTTTATTTTGCGTTTTTTCTTCCTCCAACTCTTTGCCCTGCCCGAAATTCGGTTAAAAGCCCCCTACAGAGAGAACAGCATTGTCTTTCACGGGTCTTTTTATTTTCTTCCCGCATGCGTTGAGGCGCAAGAAATATGCGGTTTTAACTCGGCAGAAACGGAAAGTTGTTAACGAAAAAGAACTCGATTGAATCGAATCGGCCTATACTTTTTCACCGGGATTGAATGAAGGAAAAGAAAAAGATGTATATTCCTCTCCTCTTCCATCAAGGGCCGAAATAGAATTTCGCTTTTCAGCTCTTGTGAAATGTAAAGAAACTTTTTAACCACAGGTTAAGACTTTTGTTACCGGGCTTCATTGAAATCAGAACTCTTCGTACAGGGTTAGAATGGCATCACAGGAACGCGACTAAACTTGCATGTCTTTGTGTTATCGGAGTTCAGAAGTGAGGGTTTTTTATTTCGTGCAGTTTGTGGAAACAAAGGCTTCGTCTTTTCGGCACAGTACCCTTTATACTTTGTGGTGGGGAGCGAAGTTGGAATTTTAATCTTTTGAAACTTTTATCTGTCTCGAGTTTCAAATGGGACAGAAACGCGCAAAAGTCGTATTTGGTTTGATAGAAATGGAAAAATAGAGCGTTCCAATTTGGAAAATGGAATGCGCCGGTGCGTGCTATGAGGTTTAGATCAGGGGTGTCCAATCTTTTGGTTTGCCTGAGATGCATTGAGTGAACAGGAATTGTCTTGGGCCGTATATAAAATATAATATAGTTAATGTATAAAAGTAACACATTTTCTTTCTTTTTCGTATGTTTTATGACATTAAAAAAGACAGCAACATAGTTAATGCAAACAAGTAACAAAATATATTTTTGTATTTTTTATTTTGACATTGATAAAAGCCAGCAACATAGTTAATGTATTATGAGTAACACAATTTCCTTTCTTATATTTTTTGACATTGAAAGCAGACAGAAAATAAAATTAGTGGAATATTTCATCTTGTTTTTGTAAAGCTAATGCATCAATGTCAGGTTTGATGGAAGTGATTGCAATTCTTAGTGAATTCTAATGGTGCTGGTATGAAAATTTTGATCTAATTTTAATCATCGTGCGCTTCATTCTTAAAAATAGTTGTTCATAAATATACGTACTGTCTAAAAGCGATGACATGAATAAGACATGATTGTAAAGCGAGGCGTGATAGTGAGCGAGGACTATTTTTCTCTGGGATGGTTTCGACGAGATATCTCGTTCATCAAGATCTGGTCAGTTTTGCTAATGACGAGATACCACATCAAGATATTGCCAATTCTTTTGATTTTGACGAGATCAGGATCTGGTCAGTTTTCTTCTAATGACGAGAGACTATGAGATCAAGGTAGACGAGTTATCTCGTCCATCAAGATCTGGTCAATTTTGCTGACGACGAGATACCACATCAAGATATTGCCAATTCTTTTGATTTTGACGAGATCAGGATCTGGTCAATTTTCTTCTAATGACGAGAGACTATGAGATCAAAGTAGACGAGTTATCTCGTCCATCAAGATCTGGTCAATTTTGCTGATGACGAGATACCACATCAAGATATTGCCAATTCTTTTGATTTTGACGAGATCAGGATCTGGTCAATTTTCTTCTAATGACGAGAGACTATGAGATCAAAGTAGACGAGTTATCTCGTCCATCAAGATCTGGTCAATTTTGCTGATGACGAGATACCACATCAAGATATTGCCAATTCTTTTGATTTTGACGAGATCAGGATCTGGTCAATTTTCTTCTAATGACAAGAGACTATGAGATCAAGGTAGACGAGTTATCTCGTTCATCAAGATCTGGTCAATTTTGCTGATGACGAGATACCACATCAAGATATTGCCAATTCTTTTGATTTTGACGAGATCAGGATCTGGTCAATTTTCTTCTAATGACGAGAGACTATGAGATCAAGGTAGACGAGTTATCTCGTTCATCAAGATCTGGTCAATTTTGCTGATGACGAGATACCATATCAAGATATTGCCAATTCTTTTGATTTTGACGAGATCAGGATCTGGTCAATTTTCTTCTAATGACGAGAGACTATGAGATCAAGGTAGACGAGTTATCTCGTCCATCAAGATCTGGTTAGTTTTGTTAATGACGAGATGCCTCGTCGAGACAACCACCAGGAGATTTTATTAGCATAGGAGGTAAAAAACGATATAATGAGGCGTGAAAGTTAATACTAAAATACGTTACTCACCACTTTCATATAAAAATCAAAAATATTGATAAATGAAACATTTATAAAACTAGGTAAAATTGAAAGAGTTATCACGAAGTATTAATGTTTCTCAAAGAATCATTGATTTTCAAAGTTAATACACGTCACTTACTTTAGAATGTACTATTATCTTTCCAATATATTTTCATTAAACTTCTCAATAAAAAACCCGCAATTTCAGTTTTCGAAAGTTTGAGAAATTGGAAAATGAAATATGAACTTTTCCTAGAAAAAACTGACTTTTATTAATAGAAACTCTTTAAAAGAAGTACAAAGAGGAACAAACTCCTTCAATAGTTTCCTCTCGTTTCTATTTGCTTTAGAAATCATTTCTACAAACCAGAAATTGGAGCAATGTATCGACTTCCACTATAAAAAATACTTATATTTTCCACTCAAATAACTTTTTTTATTAAAACTTCTGTAGCTTTTGATAAAATGTCACAAAAGCAGCTCTACCATAAGATAGATGTTTAACCATATCTTCAATCTATCAGACTCCAAACTAACAGAAACATAATAGTTGGTTGTATTTATTAACTTAAGGTCCAAAATGATAAGGACTGCGGTAACCCGGTTGGGAAGACTAACGGATTAGCAACCAGAGGGTTCCGAGTTCGAATGGAGCGTCGTGTACACGGGGGCTGGTGCACGTTAAATCTGTCATGGCCTCAAATGTCCACATCTTGGCATGGTGTGGAAGTTTGGAGAGTGGGGTGCCAGCTCAGGTATTGATGTCGTCATCTGACCGTGATTCAAAATAACATGGCGTTTTCCTCGGATCTTTCCCTTGGGGATTGATACCGAACCGTTACCAATAACCCGTTGTGTGTTGCTCCAGTGCGACGTTAATTAATTACCATTACCAAAATTATAAACTACATCAAACACAGTAGAAGTAATAAAACAGACATAAAATAAACAGTGAAAGTAATAAATACAAATGATCATGAGTTACTGCAGTGAAAGGGTTTATTGTAAAACTAAATACAGAGGGGCACTAGAGTTTTGATAATCTCTCGCAACTTGTGGATTAACTTGGCATTTTACTCAAATGCAATTTCAGTGTCTCAAATGAGAGGCTTTTCTGTAAAGCTAAATATACAGGGTGAGTCTAAATTGTTTTTGCAAAATAAGAGGGGTGATAGTACCCATCCAGACGAGCAATAATTACCATGGAACACTCTGTGAGGCAGAAAAGAGTAAAATTAGAATTTCAACATGAACTTACAACAGTGTTGGGAAAGCGAATGAACGATACCAAAAGTTGCGCAATCTGATTGATTGATCAGAGAAAAACTCACAGCAAGTGCTCAAAGTGGCGGCCACGCGTGTGTTGCACAGTTCACACCGGCGAAGGAATGACTGGCGCACCCTCTCGAAGATTCCTGGTGTTGCGTTAATTTTGTCTGCGGCAACACCGATTCTCGCTACGAGATCTTCAGCCGAGTCCATAGGCGTCTGGTACACTAAAGATTTCATGTGCCCCAGAAGAAAAAGTCCAGTATGTAGTAAAAAAGTACGTAGACAGGTACAAAACGACGTCAGAGGCGATGACTTGTTCATGCTCGACGGCGTTTCGACTTTACTCTTTTCTGCCTCTCAGAGTGGAATGTGACCCTATGTTCCATGGTAATTATGGCTCGTCTTTGTAATTGTTTTTTGGTAATGTTTAATGGTAACATGGTAATTGTTTTTACAAAATAAGAAGGGTGATAGTACCCTTCTTATTTTATAAAAATAATTTACCCTGTAGATGGACGCAAGTGTTTTGAGGTGCAACGGTTTTCCTGTACCTACCCCGGAACTGACGTCACTTATCTGCATTTTAATGTAACTCCGTTATCAACTGCCTCTCGGGGGGGGGGTGCATTTTCTTTAGGTGTGTTTCTTCACGAACCTGAGGTACCCTTTGATCTATTCTTTTCCCATGGGTTTTACTGCCTCTGATAAACATGGGGTCGCGATCCCAGGATGCCTCTACTTTTCACAACTCTTGACATTGGCTTGTGTTTGGCGCAGCTTGACCAATTGTGGCTATTGCATCACAAAACTCAAAACCAACCAACCATTATCAACTGAGAGAAAGCAAGAGCTTACTTTCTAAACACGTCCTGTGTGCAATGTGCAGAACGGGTGGAAAGACAGAACTATAAAGTACTCCACTGTTGATATCCTTGCATTATCTTACAAACTAAGGTAGGTATTTAATTAACGTCGCATTGAAGCCACACACGGGCTATTGACGACGGTCCAGGATCAAATTCGGAGGGGAAAATCCGAGACAACAACACGCAATTTTGAACTACGGTCAGATGACGAGGTCACACCTGAGCTGGCACCCACTCTCCAAACTTCCACACCAAGCCAATGTCAGCACATTTGAGGCCACGACAGATTTAACGTGCGCCAATCCACTTTGTACACGACGGATGGGGATTCGAACTCGCAACCCTCCGGTTGCTAATTCGTTACTCTTCCAACCGGGCTACCACAGCCACTTACAAACTAATGTAAGCTAGTTTTTGCTGTGGTGGGTGAGTTTAAAAGGTAAAGGTACCATCTGACGGATTTGAGAACACGTGGTCGAATCACGTCCGTTGCTTACTACGGAACGTTATAGACCGAACTAGTCCATAAAAAAGTTCTTCATGTGAACTATTGAAGTGATAAATAAGTTCAAGTGGTCAAAATGTAATCTGGAAGGTTTGACAGAGGCACTTCAATCAACCAAAAGTACTTCCTCGTTGACGTTCCACTGCTTCACATAATATTGTGATGCAAGTTAACTATTACAACAATGGGAAAGTTCTTAAGTCTATCTGCTTAACCTTCCAAGTGGTTTCTATAAGATATCTCATGAACAAAGATCTGACCAATTTTGTTAGTGACGAGACATCTCGTCATCGTGATATTACCGATTTTTGTGCGGTGACAAGATCAAGATCTGGGCAGTTTTCTTCTAATGGCGAGATATCTCATCCATCAAGATCTCGTCATTTTTGCCAATGATGAGATACTTCATCGGGACAAGCACCAGGATAGTTAAACTTGAATTCACGCCCTACAAATAATAAATTCTTTACAGTTTCGATTTTACTATGCTATTACAGTGAAACTTAATTACTGTACTACTGTGTTAGTCTAGAAAGCAGTATCTTCAAGTTTGGTTTTAAGGAGTTAACCCTCCAAGTGGTTTCGACGAGATATCTCGTCCATCAGAATTTGACCAATTTCGCTAATCGTCATTTCGACATCGTCATCAAGGTATTGCCGATTTTTTTATGATGACTAGATCAAGATCTGGTCAGATTTTTTCTAATGACGAGATATCTCATTCATCAAGATATGTTCAGTTTTGCTAATGACGAACTACCTAGTCTAGGCAATCATCAGGATGGTTAAACTTGAATGCACGCTAAAAATTGTAAATTCTCTTCCACAATTTCGATGCCAAGATTTTACTATGCTGTTACAGTAAAACTTACTTTACTCCCGTGTTAGTCTAGAAAGTAGTACCTTCGAGTTTGGTCTGAAGGGGTTAAACTTCGAAATGATTTCGACGAGATATCTCGTCAACAAAGACCTGATCAGTTTTGCTAATTATTGGTCATTATGATATTGTCGATTTTTTATGATGACGTGACCAAGATCTGATCTTTTTTCTTTCTATTGACAAGATATCTCGTCCGTCAAAGATGTGCTACGTTTTCCTAATGAAGAGGTACTTGGTCGAGACAACCACTAAGAAGGTTAAGAATCCCAGTTCAAAGCAAGATTGAGATCAAGATCTGGTCAGCTTTCTTATGACGAACTACCTGTAAGATCTGGTCAGTTTTGCTAATGTCTAGATACATCGTCGAGACAACCACCAGGTTGATGAACAATCCCAGTTCAAAGCAAAATGGGAATTTCCCTTCCATTCTACCTACTTCTAAAAAGCCGTGGTAAAACTAAATGGATTCACCGCATACCTTAGTCACTCAATCGATACGTGCACACCGGAATTCAACCCCCGCTTTTTCTCCAGTTTCGAGGGAAATATCCCAGTTTTTCTCTTTCCTGAAAGAACAGCTTAATGCATACTGATGGGTTGTAAGACGGGTAGAAACCAGAGCCGGACAACAGTAGTGTGCAAATGACAGAGCTGGCGCAGTGACTTTTAGAACGATATAATGGCCGCAAAACCCCCATCCAAATTCTACCCACTTTTAGAAAGTAATGGTTCTATTTCACCCACACCAATTTTCTAAAACAATGGTGCTAACCTCCCCATTAAAATCGAAGCACCTTCTAAAAAAGTAATGGCTCTATTTCACCCATTCAAATTTTTATAAAACAATGGTGTAAAACTTCCCCATTAAAACCGCACCCACTTTTAGAAAAGCGATGGCTCTATTTTATCCATATTAATTTTCTAAAACAATGGTAATGAAATCCTCCATAAAAATCTCGACCCACTTTTAGAAAGCAATGGATATATTTCATACTGTAATAATATTTATTTGAAGTAAACAAAAAGTCGCTGAGACGGAAGGGTACCCCCTTCGGAAAGCACCCCTTTTCCTGCGACGCAGAATTTTAAGGAAATGTTTAGTAAACAGTGTAAATGGTTCTAACCATTTACACTGTTAGAACCATTAACACTGTTACAGTTAAAGTTTAAATACAAAGTATATCAGTCAGTTTAGATATAATATCTACTGCCTCGTGTTTTTTTTCATTTAAAGAGATGCATTTAGTATACAAAGAAATCAAAAACCATGGAAAGTTCTCTTCTCAAAAGTCTAAATTCAGTAGGTAATTTGCAATCAGACTATCTAAAGCTGGATGATTTAGAAATTGGTAAAAAGTACCTGATATCCGATGCGAAAATGGTAAAGACACGCTATGGTGAAAAGGCTGTTGTAAGTTTGGTGGATACAGGCACAGTATTTCTCCCCGAACGTTTCAACAAAATAATGACTGACGAGCATTTAAGCTTAATAACAAAACAGTGCTATTTAATCTATCGAGGTAAGAAGGATATTGGTAAAGCCAACCCAGCGCACCAGGTAGAATTTTCTTTCAACTAATTTTTTTATGTGATTTTATTTTTAATGAATGAAAATAATCATTAAAAATTGATAAGTATCTTAAAATTTTTTTGCAAAATGCCTCCCCAGTAGGCTCAGAGCGTACTCAATCTCAAACTCGACCCACCAAGGGGCCCTTCTTGATAGGTCGAATTCAAGATCAAGTACGCTCTGAGCCCACCGGCCACTGAGGCTTACATAACATATAACAAGTTGGACAACACTGTAAGACTGTGACATCATTTTGACGTCGGGATCCCACCCACCACTTTTTCGAAGAGTGCTGCTCTTTTGGACAACGACGAGAGCAGCGGACATGTCATTTTTGGCTAGGTAGAGGTCACCAACCATCAACCCACATTGATTAACAATGTGGGAGAGGTTGGGGTTTGAACTTGGGACCTTGATGTTAGGAGTCCTGCGCGCATACCGTTAAGCCATGGGTACCCAACAAAACCTCACGTAAAATTGTATTTAAACATTACACTGGAGGGGAAAATCGTCGAATATATCACTTTAAACAAGTCATTTTTCAGGTTGAATGCTAAAATTCTTTAAAATATCAAACACCACAATTTATCTAATCAAAGAAAGGTTGAAAAAACGTTATATATTTATAAGAAGTTGTAAGAATTTGTTAAACACGCCCATTATAATATGTGTCCGTAAGGAGCTGCCATCTATTGACACAATTTAAATAGTTTTTATACGTCATACTACAAAAGTGTTCTTTCCCCATATGTGACGTAACGAAGCCGCAGTTTTGCGAGTTTCAACGCTCTCGCGCGGCCCCGGTTTCAAGGACTCTCGTACGAGGAAGTGAGCACTCATTGCCGACGGTGTTTGAGCATACTGCTTTAGAATAAAATTGATTTAAAGAAATAAATATATATAAGAAACAAACGGAAAAAATGAATACAGAAATGAACAAACCCAAATTCCATTTGCCATCAGCTTGCAGTTGTACACATCTTTTCACTAATAAAGATTCGCAAAAAATTGTTTGGTTAGACTCGTTCAAGGAGCCATTATCTACAATAATTGGGGAATATAAGCGGTCCTTGCAATATCTGCAATTGGCTATTCTTTCAAATGATTTAGACAACCCATCAGAAATTGGCAACTGTTTCGAAAAATTAGAAGATGACATCGCAAAATTAATTAACTTGGCTGTTCAATGTCTTTCAAAAGATCAGTAAGTTATAGGCCTTTTTTATTTTTTTAATAATCCAGGATTATTAAAAAAAGTTACTGATCAAATTTAAACAAATGGGTTAATTAAATCCATTTCTTTATTTAGAGTTGAAAAATTCAATCCTTTGGATATGTAAATATGGTTGAACTTTAATATCATTTTTTTTACACGATATGTATAGTTTAAGAACATCATTCTTTTTACCTCGCTTAAAATAAGTAACTGTTTGTAATGTTTGTGCAGCTATTTGAAAAATAGAGGCACCATTATTAAAATCTAAACGTATGTCAAACGTTTCAATATGGCTTGTTGATGCGGGTAACAGTTGTACCGTTATTTTCATGGTCATATCAGCTGACAATGATAAATTTTCGTCTAATAATGTGGAACTCATTAGATCGAAATTAACTTCTTTGAATTCATTAGGTGAGCATTCGAAACGCTCTCTTAATGTTGCAAAGAATTCTCGATTATCCACATAATTTTTTGTGGCGACATCATTTAATTCCAGTGGATTAGAGACATAAAGACCATCGTTATCGCTTGTTAATATATTGTTGCCTCTTTTATCATTGATTTTCGTTTTAAGGTCAACATACATTTTTGATACAGCGTCGTTCGGGTCCCTCGGTACAGCGAGGTTTTTGATTTGAATGTCCCTCACATCATAAATACCGTTTTTAAGTACTAAAGCATTGCTTTCAAAATATTGTTTGTTTACTACGTTTTTGTCAGATTCCGGATCTCTTACATTGCCTATCGTTTTGTTTTTAGCATCAAAGTCTCCTCGAAATGAATGTAGTAAACTTTTATTTTGTAACTTCTTAGTGAGTATGTCTACATAGTACCTTGTTGCACAATCAGACTGTTCAACTGGGTCCAAAAGATTACAAATTCTTTTGCCTTTTGCGTCGTACATATTGTTTTCCGAAAGAATTAAACTTCTATCCGATAAAGCTTGAATGGTCGTCTTTAAGATTTTTTTACATATGTCTACGTATGACTTTGTTGTAACATCACTATTTTGAGTGGGTTCTTCGGCATTCCTTAAAATCTTCTTTTCCATGTCGTAATTGCCATCATTCGTTAATTTAAAGCCTATCCCGGGAATTCCAGGAGGCCCCTGTTTAATTTCTTCCTCAACAAGGGGATAATATGCTGCCATTTATTATATGAGGTAATTAATTTTTTCTACGATAATATGTGGCTTGATTTTGTTCTCTTTACCATCTGGTGAAATTTCTAACAACACTTGTTTATCTTTTCTACCAAATGCAATCGCTAAACAGGATTCATTATTCGTTTCTAACGGCCTTTCAAGAATATGATGTCCACCAATGCTCAATTTGATTAAAGGAATTTTTCGATCTTTAGATCCTAAAAATATTATAATTTTCATGTCCATCTCACACGTTAGATTCATGTCGGGAGTCAGTAAATTACTACTGAATTTATTGAATGTTACGGTTTGAATTCCATCCTCTTTGTAAGTTTCGTACTGCTCGGTTGTTGCGTAAAATATTTTACCATCAGCATATTCTTTAGTCACAGCGTCTGAATTTTCGATTGGATTGGAAACATTCGTTAATCTTTTATTTTCAAAATTATAATGCTCGTTTTGTATTAAAGATGGAACATAAAGACCGTCGTTATCTCTTTTTAACATATTATCATCTCTTTTATGGTTGATTTTTGTTTTAAGATCAACATACTTTTTGGTAACGGCATCTTTGTCGTCATTCGGTTTACCAAGGTTTTTCATTGGAATGTTTCGGGCATCAAAAATATTATGCTTTAACAATAATGCATGTCTCTCAAAGTAGGCTTTATTAATAGCATTTCTGTCACCAACAGGATCTTCTAAATTGTCAATTACTTTGTTTCTTGCATCAAACTCCCCATCATGATTTAGTATAATACTTACATCACTTAAAGCTTTAATTTTTGATTTTAAATCTCTTTGCATATCATCCGCATAATACTTAGTTACTGAATCATTTAATTGAATAGGATCACTTAAGTTCCTTAAAATCTTCTTTTCCATGTCGTAATTGTCATCATTCGTTAATTTAAATCCCACTCCCGGAATGCCAGGAGGTCCTTCTTTGATTTCATCCTCAAAAATTGGATAATAAGCTGCCATTTCTTTATTTCAATGAATTTTTTTTTATAATCTTCCGACTATAAAAAATAAAATCTTATACGTTTAATGTTTTGATAATGGTGATGTCTTTATTCTTGATGTTCAAGTGACATCTCTTACGCTCTTGCAGGATGAAATAGAAAACGTAATCTTTAGTGGTGTTGTTTCTCAACCTCCAGTTGAACTCAATCATCAAGTTATTTGTATCTGTATAGTTTTGATGATGAGCAAGATTAAAACAAATGATTGGATGCAATTTTCCAAAATTTGAATAGTTGACCATGCATCCAGTTTCCGATGTAATGGTGTTGAGTCCGGATTCTAAAAGGGCTGCGTATAACCTATTATAATCCTTCTTACCAAAGTCCATCATGTAGCTAACAGTTGGAACCTTAACGTTATTTATCATCAGCCAACATTCTGTCATGTCCAAATGGTCGAACAGCATATTGTTTTGCCCTGCGTTCTCATACCTTTCAGTGTATTGAGGTATCACATACAGCGATAAGACTTCATCTGATGTGGCTTTTATGCTATAGGAACCGCTTGAGTTTTTGTAGAAGATATTCGATTTTACAATGCTGTGTTGATTCCAGTTTAACTCGAGGGTCTTATCTGACAACCTTAATTCGTTAAATTTAGCTGCAGCTGAGTTTTTGAATCTAACGTAAGGAAGCCAAAGCGATAAATCTTCCACAACAACTTTATAGTTCTTATTTTGCTCATTGGTGTACAACATATTTTCACTATGATTTCTCTGAAACTCAAATTTGACTTGGAACCCAGTAATAACTTTCTTGTATTCACGGAAGAAGTCAAATATATATTTCAATGGGATCCATAGTGTTACAGTGCTACTGTTTCTAGTGAATTTGCACCTTTCAATGAATCCTTGATTAAAGTCGTCATTCAACCCCAATCTTTCTAAAAAGTCTGTTATTTTAGTGTCTTCAGCCAAGGCCCCGCCGTATTTTAAGTGTTTTCTATCAGCAGTGTTGGATGTATCAATGTAGAAGAGCATATTGCTAGCTTCCGAAGTAGAATAGTCCGGTGTAAAATGAATCAAACCTAGCACATGTTGGAGGAGTGCAGAATAATTAATGTTCGATTCGATTTCTGTGTTCCCTAATGTAAACCTGTTGGCATTGATTAAGCCACCTCCATTCACGAGAGCTACATTATCATCACCTATTGCAGTTCCATCGCTCTTAACAATTTTCAGTTTTTGCTGCAGGTAACCGTTAGAGTATAAAATGTTGGCGTTAGTGTCTTGTATAAAGAAGTGATAAGTGGCGTTTTCCATAGAACTATCACTATTTTCATGCCTCACTTCTCTATACTCGAAACTTTCGATGTCATCATCGTAATAATAATCGGTGTTGTCTAATTCAAATATTTTGTTCATTTATTATATAATTTTTTTTTTCCTTCTCAATTTAATAGCCACGTGGCTATTAAATCGAATTTATAGGAACTTTAGTCCAGCTCCATGTTTCTTCTTCTTTGATAAAATTTCGTTGAATTTATCATGCACAAACGCTTTAGCTTTGCCTTCTAATTCTGAGCCGATACGTGGTGATACATTCATCTTGTTTAGTTGATCTTGTACGAACATGAGGGCCTTGTCTTTTAAAGCAGGTCCGACAGTAGACAGTACGTCTGAAAAGAACCCCCTCCCTTGAATCTTCTTACTCTTCCTTTGAAGTCTGTGTTTGTTCATTTCTTTTATTTATAGGGCAATAAAATTATATTGTACTTCCTGCTTATTGAGTGGGATTGGATCGCCTCTATGATTTGTTATTCTCATTCTGATTCTATAGACACTCTCCATTCGAACAGGGAAGAACAGAGGTTTGTCGAAGGATTTAATAATTTGACTGCCCGGTCGATTACTATTTGTAAAAGAATAGATAACGTTTGAAGAGTGGAAGCCGTTGATAAAGGCTCCCTCGGCGATATCACAATGGATGTAAATGTTATCATTACCGCCGGAAAGGTCAGCAATGTACTTTCCTATTTGTTCGGGCTCTTCATATATTTTGGGTTCGAAACCTAAAAGTTTGTGCAGGTTGTTGGTTCTTGATAAATTGATCTTATAGTTGTTTTTCAGTTGAATGGCAATTCTTTGTCGCTCCTCTACTATACCAAATAGAATGGGTGGATCGTTTCCAAAAAAATTTATCATGTAACGGTTCAGACCTCTGATAGTATAATTTCCATCTGGTATCACCAAATCGAACCACTGTTGACCGTCATAGTATGAAAACTTTTCGTCTTTGATATTATCCCATGAAACATACATAGAAAAGGACTGAAGGGCAATCTGTTTGATTCTAAAAGGCCTGGAATATTCAATCGTAAAATCTTCCGATCTTTCCGAGTTCTTCGAATCTAAAATTAATAACACCATTTATTTATAGAGAACATTTTTTTCGTTAGATTCGCTAGGCTCCTGCGTAAAAGAATATAACACATCAACAACTGATTTGCCTTTGTTTCTTTCCCTAATGTATTTCATACAAAAGTAACCACATTTTACAGAGGCAGGATGTTGTAGAAAGCTTGAATTATATCCAATTTCTTTTTTCCTTCCAGAACTTAGCAGATATTTCTTGATATTTGGAAGAATTTTGTAAATGTGCTCTCCAAAAGGGTCAAAGTACTCAACAAAGTCATTATTAGGATCGTTATAGTAACATACCCAGTGCGTACCGGGTCCTGTAGCTATGTCTAGATTAATAATGCCGTTTTCAAACAGCCTCATCTTTTTGGGTAATAGATCTGAAGTGAAGACGCCCCTAAACCCCCTTTCATGCTTCATATTTTGTTCAATTACTTCGTTGGATATTCCCAATTTTGATAGACTCCCTTTCCAACGGTCTTTTTTTTACCAGATCCGGAAATTTTATCCAAAGCTTTCTTGGCCCCCCACCCAGCAGCCCCACTTGCAGCACCCAACGCTAATGCTTTTGCCCCAGCAATTAATGCGGGTATAAAAGGCGCTAAAAAGGGTAGAAAGCCCCCAGTTTTCTTGAGTTGTGACTTACTGATGGTGATTCGTTTCCCTTTCCCAAGTTGAGCAATTTGAGTTGAAGTTAAATACATGTCATAGTTAGAGGGTTTTGACTTATCTATTTGTAGAGTTACTTCTTCCCCCTTCTGGTGTGCGGATTTAAGTTTAGCAATCTGGTGATCGCTTAAATGTATTTTGGTTTGTATGTAGTTACTCATTTATTTAAAGAAAATTTTTTGTAATAGTGTTTCACCTGCTCGCTGGTCAAAGTTCCTTCTTTCAACAATGCGTCCAATAAATCAACGACTTCATTATATAATTTTCTGCTTTTGGTTCCATTACAAATCTTATCAGTGAACCGAGCCAACATTGTCATATTATCTTCTACTCCTTTGCCGAGATATATTTCCTTTCTTTGCAAGTCTCTTAATCTCTCTCGATAATCTTCTAACGTATGCATATGTTCTCTTAAATAATCAACCTGGGAGAATAAGTTTTCTTCTCTTTCCTCATCTTTCTTAGTCATTCGAGAAATTTGGCTCATAATGTTCCCTTTTTGGCGAGCCATTTTCATGTGAACTTTGTTTACTTTATCAATAATTTCTTGCAATACTACCTTGGGTTCATTGTACAATTTTGAGGGTCTTGGAAAATTGTTTTTCTCTAAATACTCTATATCCAATTCTTTGTCAAAATTAAAGATATCTGGGGAGGGATGTTCAATCGCTAGAGGAATGTGTTCAATTGCTTGAGGAATGTTATCGAGGGTATCTTTTATAACCTTAAGCTGCTCTGATCTTGTTGCTTCTTGTGCTTGTAGTTTTTCGGTTACAGGCTTGTGGAAGTCGGATAGTGACCTCTGGATACCTAGTTCTTCTCCGAGTTGTTGTTCGTTGTTTCTTCTGATTTGAGCCTGCAGCTTGAAAACTTTCAGGTCATTTTTAACTTCTTCTCTTAACTTCTTATTTCGCTCTTTTTGGATAGTATTCATTTATTATTATGAAAAAAAGAGTTTTGCTCCCAGCAAATTATGTTTTTACTCAAGCAAAGTAATTTTTTGCTGAAGCAAACTTTTTGACATTAAATAAAGATGATTCGAATTGAAAATTATACAGAAGCAGAAGAACTAGTCGATGCAAATCAACATTATTTACTACCAAAGCATCCTTTCAGGCTTCTAATCGCTGGAGCTTCAGGGACTGGTAAAACAAATTTATTGCTGAACTTCATATATGATTATCTCGATTTTGATAATTTATTCGTTTGTGCAAAAGATATGTATGAAGCCAAGTATACCAAATTGCAAGAGAAGTACACAATGTTTGATGGTGTGGATATTGACTCGATAAAGTATCCTAAAAAGAAGAAGAAAATTATGCTAGAGTTATACGAAAAATTCGGCACGAAGGGAACTTTATTCTCCTCTGATTCAAAGGATTTTATAACAGTGGATGACCTTGACCCATCCTGCAAAAATGTTGTTGTCTTTGATGATTGCATGACTGACAGGGATCAGAAGAGCATAGAAGATTTTTTCGTCAGAGGCAGGAAGAAAAACGCCTCAATCATTTACCTTTCCCAATCTTATTATAGAACACCTATTGTTATCAGGAGAAACTGCAATTACTTAATATTTTTCAACCTCCAACAGAGGGAGATTCAACAGATCATAAGAGAGATAGATGGTAGTTTGACAAAAGAAGAATTTAGTAGATTGTACACAAAGTGTATGCAACAGCCGTATGATTTTTTTATGCTTGATTTAGTTAAACCAGCCTTGAGATACCGGAAGAAATATTTTGTGCCTATAAATAAAGATGGAAGAGTACTTACAGAAGAAAATTTACGTTTACAGAAAGAGCTATCACCACTACCATAAATTTCACATCACCATGACTGTTAGCAAGTTCGTTTTAAGTTCATTGGGTCTATCAGCTTTGGTGCTGGCCCCCCTAGGTGCTCTCAGCTTAAGCGTTGGTATAGTTGAAGTTATTGATAAAGCTTTGAATATCGTGGAAAGGAAAGAAGAGTACAAACAGTCTTACAGGTTTTACAAACAGCTGCTTAATTCGTACAAATCCAGCGCGATATCAGAAGAGGAGGTGTACAAGCGAGAGGACGATTTTGTAAATAACTTAGTCTACCTACCAAGAGAAAAGTACATGAAACAAACCCTACTCAATGGATATGCATATGTGAGTAAATAATTTTTTCTATATAAATAAATGTGCGGAAAAAAGAAAGGAAACAAGAAAGGGAAAGGCGTTGTAAACGCCGCAATCAACAATTTACCATTTGAAATGCATCTGCCAGGACATCAATTTACGGGACCAGGAACTCAACTGCTTAGAGGGAAAACTAGGCTGAACCCCGATTTAACGCATAAAGAATGGAGTAAACCCATTAACCGAGTCGATGAAAGTGCTTATAAACATGATGTGTGTTATATTAAAAACAAAGACACTGAAACAAGAAACAAAGTGTGCGACACAAACATGATAAAGGAGTTGGAGGATATCCCCAACCCAACAATTCGCGAGAGGATAGACAGAGCTGTTGTGAAGCCTATCATCAAAGCAAAGAAGACATTTGGAATGGGATCAAAAGTGTATTGTCTAAAATGTAAAGACCACACCGAAACTAAAGATGCACATCAAACCACCTCAAAAAATGGTAGGCCTATGATGAAAGGTATATGCATGGATTGTGGTTCTAAGAAAAGCCGTTTTTTACCTCTGAAGGGGTAACTGAGAAAAGTTGCCCCGAAAAAGTTTATTATGATCCCGAAACAGGATTTTGCGGTATAAAGGAACTGAGCAGGAAGACTGGTTTAAGTCGGAAAAAGGTCTCAGAGTTCTTACACCAACAAGATGTGTACACGAAGCATAAACCGCTTATCCGTAAGTTTAAAAGGAGGAGAATTTACGTCTCACACATCGATGACCAATGGCAAGCTGACTTATTGTTTGTCTATAAATTTGCGAGAAGCAAGTATAATGATGGTACCAAATATTTATTAACAGCTGTTGACTGTTTCAGTAAATATGCATGGGCTATTCCTCTTAAAGATAAATCATCAAATGAAGTAACTCAAGCATTTAGAAAGATCTTCAAAGAAAGAATTCCTGAAAAGATTCAAACAGATAAGGGTTTGGAGTTTGTAGGTGAAACAACTCAAAAGTTATTTAAAGAAAACAATATCCAATGGTTCTCAACAGAAAATGTGGAAATAAAAGCTGCTATGGTTGAAAGATTTAATCTTACTCTTGGTAATAAAATAAAGCTGTACTTATCTGAAAATAACAATGAAAAATACATTGATGTATTGAACCAATTAGTGAAAAATTATAACAATTCATACCACAGAAGTATCAAGATGACACCTGTTGAAGCAAGTCAAGAAGAAAACAGTGGTGAAGTCTACCGCAATTTGTTTAAAGAAAAGGTTATACGTAAACCTAAATTTCAAGTAGGAGATAAAGTTAGAATATCGATATATAAGTCAACCTTTAGAAGGGGATATCAAGCAACCTTTACAGAAGAAATATTTGTTATTTCCGAAGTATTAAAAAACGATCCAATCACTTATAGAATTAAGGGTTTGAATAATGAAGATGTAAAAGGAACATTTTATGAAAATGAGTTGGTCAAATACGATAAGAGAGACGATGTATATAAGATCGAAAAAATCATAAAGAAGGCTGGGAACAAATATCTAGTGAAATGGTTAGGTTATCCTGAGACCAGCTGGATTGATAAAAAAGATTTAGTATAATTTTTAATAGCCGACAAAAGCTATTAAAAATTCCAATCTAACGTTTCGAAGATGGTTCTACAGATTTCATCGTTCTGAACAAGCGTTTTTTTCATTTTAGGTAACTTAAGTGAGATCTGATAATCTCTTTTCCGTAACATATGAAATAATATGTAATCTTTGCTGATTAAGTTTTTCCGCTCTGGAAACAATTCTTCATATTTATGGATAAAAGAAGTAAATTCAACCAAAAGGTCATCTTCAAAAGGTAACTTATACTTATCTAACCATTTAATCAGATTTTTCATTCTGTTTTTCCTTCTCCGTTCAATCCCTAAGCATAAATATAACTGACAAAGATCGAAAGGGGGTTTATTGGGGTTATACCTCAGCTCTTCATAGCATGTCCTACAAACGTACCAACCGTCATCATTTTTAATAACATCTTTGTGCCTACATTCTTCATTCAATTTTTTCATTCGGGTTTTTTTTGTCCCTGCATACTTAAATACGTATCGATAAAATCGAAAAGGTCTTCTTCGGAGTCAAACATCAGCTCTTTATTTTTATGCAGTGTTCTTTTAATAGTTCAAAACTATTAAAAAAAATGTTTTCAAAATTATGGTCCATTGATGGGGTCAAAGAATACCTCTCGATTGCATATCTCAGATAGCAATATACAAACTATTTTTCTGTAGTGAATTGAGTAGAAGTTATCAGATAAAATATGAAGCTTGTATCTGAAAAGGTAACACCAGTCTATTTTGTCCTGGAATTCCAAAGCAAAGTTTTCATCGAAGGTTTGGTATCGTGTTACATATCGCCAATTAAGTCGATCTTGATATTGTCTAATCATGTTTTCACTAAGTTTTTGCTTAGTAGATACCAAATGCATATCCAATTTTTCGTTATACTTATTAATGAATGTTTCACTCAGAGTCTGACGATGAGATACAATTCTCCAGACTAACAAACTAAGATGATCTTCCATAAATTCCTCAGACATTTTCTGATATCTGCAAAGAAGTTCCCAATCTAAATCTTCTTTGTGCTTTTCCATGAAAGGCTCCGACAATTTCTGATACTGAGAAATAATATACCAATCTCCTTCAGTTGCATATTTTTCTATGAAGGTTTCACTCAAAGACGAGTACTGAAAGACATAACGCCAGATTACAATATCTGCCAACCCAATCAAAATCTCTTCCGTGAGAGCTTTTTTAGAAAACTCATTCCAATCTACATTTTCGGCCATTTATTATATTAAAAATATTTTTTTCCGGAGTTTTTATAGAGTAATGTCCATGAGCTAAAGTATGAATGCCATCTGGTAATATGTGTCGCTTGTCGTCATCTCCTGAAAGGGCAATCTTATTTACTTGTATGGAATGAATATTATGTTTTGTGCTTCTAATGAGATTCATGGATCTGTACAGTTTTTGATGTGAGGATAAGCAGTGTTTGTAATCCTCGAAAGTAATCCTATTTTCCACAACACATTTCTTAACACCTTTCGATTTTTTCACCAGACTTTCTTCAGTTTTACAAGCATACATTTTGGATCTTAGCCCTACAAATTCTACCATAATTTCCCCAGCATTTTCGTCCTTCATTTTCCCCAAAACCTTTTTATTTACTCGTGGCATTCCATATCTATTATTTTCTGGATAATCGGAGGTGTCGAAATAATCAATCATTCCTTTCATATCTTCATAAAAATCATCTGTTTTTATATCGTAAATAAAACTATCCGTATCCATGTATAATAATTTAATGTGTTGTCCATATTTAGGTTTCATCACATTATAGTGGAAGTCATACATTAAAGACTTGGATAAATCTAAGATACTCATTCCAACATAGATAGGTTTATCAAAGAGTACTGCAGTTTTGTGCATATGTATAGCGACTAAATTTTCATCAAAAATAGTTCTCCCTTTAAAATTCGGTTTAGCTATAAGTTTTTCAGCTCTCTTCGGATCGCAGCAGAGTCCGATATCAAGCCTTTTTCTAATATTTTCCATCGTCTTTCCAAACACAGAGTTATTCATGAGTTTGTAAAAATCTTTTTCGAAATCGTTTGATGCCTTAGTTCTCATTTCTGTGTTTAAATCTATATACTTTTTCAGCCAAGGTGCTTGTTTAAACTCTAATACTCTGTGCACTTTCTTCAATTTTAACCCCATTTGCAAAAATTGTTTTAAAACCCTATAATGAACCACATAATGATCTTTTCCATGTAAGGTTGTTAGTAATTTTGTTTGTTTTGAGTCATCAGGGATCCTGTTCTCAGCTCCTAATGGTAGGTCAGAATGGAGGTCGTGTAAATATTCAGGATATTGCAAATCACATTCTATAACGTACCCAGTTTCCGAGTCATCCGGTATTTGAGTAACATCTATGTTGGTATTTCCCCACTTAAAACCACCACATGGTAAAAATTGACTCATTGCCCATCCGTATAAATTATTGGCATCTAGGTACATTAAATAATTAGATTCTTTATTCTTATCATAGTCTATCATATATTTATTATTCGCTTTTCCATATCTATTACAGCACTGAGAGACGCCACCTCTGGTTCCTTTTTCTAACATTAAAATCATGTTATAATCAGTCAAGGATTCTAATTCGATTCCAGTGGTTTTTAGCATGGCATCCCAGGAGAGACCAGGTGCAGTGAAGTACCATGCAGGATCCAATTTATAAGTCTTTATGCAGACATCTCTAAAATGTTCCATAACATCAGCTAAGATCAGTACATCAGTCTTCACATACAAGTCAGAATACTCACCTAAATTTTTAATGTCGAAAGCCTTCCATACTGTTTTGGCATGCGCATAGTCCTTATGCGATATATCCGACTCAGTCATTTTGTTGTAAAATTCATTTTTGGAGGGTAAGCGAGTTTCTTCGCATTTCTCCCATGAAGCCATATAATCATAGGGATAAACGCCTTTTCTTGTAACAAGATCTAATTTATCCTCGGGAAAGTACTTCGCTGTTTCTCTAAATTCTTTCACATTTTTGGCTAAACTATCAATGCTACTGGCCATGAACTTAAAAGAATCCACAAACCTCAATTTTATTCCTGGTAACTTGGCCTTTTTACCATCACCTACATCTACCCATTTTGCTCCAACCTCTTTGCTGAATGAAATATATTTTTCCTCATTGTTGGGAATGACGTCGATATTCCCTTTGTCACCACCTAGCTCTTTTATGAATAAATGAGAATCGTACCCAGATAAGTTGTGAATGAAGACTGGAACAAAGGAAGGGTGTTGGTACATTATGTTACATAAACTATGAGCCGGACCTCTATAGTTTGATACATATTTGGATGGATCGAGTAAATGGTCATGATCGATTACTTTTCGGAAGTCCCCAGAGCCTTTCGACGAATATGGTGATGGCACTTCTTTGATGTTAAACCCGCAGATATGACATATATCGGTTCTCTTGAAATGACTGTCATCTTCATCGGTAATTTTGATTTGATGTTTCTTATCATATATTTTCTTTATCTCTAAGGCCTCAGCCTTCAACGTTTCGTAAAATACTTTAGTTGCATTTGGACCTCTATAGGTGATAGGTGGTTTATAGTCTCCATGCTTATATTTAATGTAAAGAGAGAAACTCATGGGTTCATGTTTTTGGTATTTTTGCATGTAGGAGCTCTTGCCATCTGGTTGGCAGGTGTCCATCTTAGTTGTTAAACTTTCAAAATCTGCATATATTACAAAGGGTGTTCGTAATGATTTATGATAATGTTTGAATTTTAGTTTTGAATCTGTTTCAGGCATTACTATTTTAACAGCTTGATTTTTCTTACAATCCTTTTCATGAGTTTGAAGATCTTCCTCAGAGTGATAAAATAACAGGCACCTTTCACAAGGGTATACTCTTCCATCATGATTACTTAATTGACCACTTATTAGTCTTGATAAGTCTTTTATCCAACAGTAATGACTGTTCCCTTCCTCGTTTTTTATGTAAAGCAAATTGACATGTTTCTCTACTTTGTTTTTAGTTATTCTTAAAGGGTATATGTCCTTGTTTTTAGTCTTTTCATCGTATGAATAAATGTTCACTGATACGTTATTCATCTTTTCAAACCTTTCGAATACTCTGTCTTCCATTTTTACAGGAAATTCAATGCCTTCGAACTTTAGCTCATTTTCGTATGGCTTATATTTCGTGACTCTTTGGCCATCTTTTTCCGCTGGATGTAGTGCAGAGAGTATTGCCCACATGAAACACTTCATATCCTCATTTTGTACGTTTATGACTGCTTTTTTAGCTTTAATCACTTTTGGCAAATCAATGTAGGATGCTCCTCTCAGTGGGTTGTATTTATTGATCCTTACCTCAAGGCTTTTAATTCTGGCAAGCGTCCAACCTGAACCCCTTGCAACGAACTCCTCCATTTCTGTCAATAACTTTTGGATAACCGATCTGTAATAAGCTACCAAATCAGTTGATTCTAAGATGACTTCATTTACTGTTTTAAAGTTTTTCTCCATTTCTTCCCTCATTCCATCTTTCCCCTTTTGGTAGTCACAGAGAAATTGGAAATTAACCTTCAGACCATGCAGCCTCTTCAGATGTTTAGTGATGAGACCCCGGACTACTGATGAAACATCGTTCAAAAAGTCTTTGGGAAGCATCAGATTGTGTTCATTTTGGATATCATACGTCTTCAAACGAGATTTATAGGCCGTCTCAACTTCATGGAGAGTATATAGCCTTCTCTCTCGCGAATATGAAAACAGGTCGGAATCAAATTTGAAGTGACGGTTGAACAATTCGCTTTCTACGTGTGTGATAATTTCCGCCTTCCTCCGTAATTTGGAATAGCCTGTGATGCCTCGCGTTCGACAAAATTCGCGGAGTTGATTAAGGGTCATACGATGCAGCCTCTGCATGTTGTTAAAATCACCTCTATGATATGTTTCACTATGATCTCGCCCCTTCTTAAAATCCTTTCCACATTCCTGGCAAGTGGTTGCCATCTTTGGTTTATAGTTTAGGTGCGCTTTAGTTTGTAGGTGCTTATTTATGCTAGATTCCTTATATAATTTACCGCAACACCTGATTTTAAGCGCTCTATTCTTCTTGGGCTTGTTAAACAAGTCTTTATGGAAACTTGAAAAGCCATTATGATTTTGAATGAGGTCGATCAGTTCCGACTTCTTAAGTTTCGAGTATCCTCGGATGTTATTTCCCCGACAGTAGTCTTGCAATTGTCGGACGGTTTTTGATTGGAAATTCATTTTGTCTTTCTATATATTACAAATCTTTTTCTTTTAAGTGTTTAAAATATTGAAGGGGTCAATTTTTTTTTATGGCTGTTGAAACCTTGTTGTTTTCTAAAAGTGGGTCGAGATTTTTATGGAGGATTTCATTACCATTGTTTTAGAAAATTAATATGGATAAAATAGAGCCATCGCTTTTCTAAAAGTGGGTGCGGTTTTAATGGGGAAGTTTTACACCATTGTTTTATAAAAATTTGAATGGGTGAAATAGAGCCATTACTTTTTTAGAAGGTGCTTCGATTTTAATGGGGAGGTTAGCACCATTGTTTTAGAAAATTGGTGTGGGTGAAATAGAACCATTACTTTCTAAAAGTGGGTAGAATTTGGATGGGGGTTTTGCGGCCATTATATCGTTCTAAAAGTCACTGCGCCAGCTCTGTCATTTGCACACTACTGACAACATCTGTAATCTCTCACATGGAACCAAAAAGCGGGGAGGGAGAAGAACACTCACCTCTTTTTAGAACGATTCGAACTTTGGAACATAGTGGAAATCTGACATCTTCATTCTTGATTTTTTTTTTCTTTCTTTCCTTTCGTAGATAACTTCACAAGCTTTTAGAGTGAAATGTTCACCGAGCAGAAATTGTAAAAGAAAAGGGGAACGGTTACTTAGAGAATGATGTTAACATTTTCATACACGTTTAGCAAATGTATGAGTTGGTATCGTTTTTGAAATCAGATATCAAAAGTAAGCATGTGTAAAAATAAAAATCTAGTTTTATTTCCATCCTAAGGTATTCTGAATTTGTTTTAGAGTAAACCATTATTAATCACTAAAATAAATAATAGTGGAAATCTGATATCTTCATTCTATGCTTTTTTTCCCTTCCCTTTCGAAGATAACTTTTATAGTGAAATATTCACCATGCAGAAATTGTAAAAGAAAAGGGGAAACAGTTACTTAGAGAATAATTCTAACATTTTCATACACGTTTAGCAATAGCATGTTAGTGTCGTTTCTGAATTCAGGGACCAAAAGTGGGTATGCATGAAAATAGAAATCTAGTTTTATTTCCATCCTAGTTTCTGAATTTATTTTAGTGGAAATCATTGATTACTGAAATGAATTACCTATTTTGCATCAGTCCGAGAACTAAGGTTACAAAAGTAATATATTTTATTATTCAGACTTGCTGTATGGTTGGTTGGGTTAAGTTTTATGTTCTTTGCTAGCTCCCAAAAGAAGTTTCGCTAAATCGCAGAGTCGACAATAATCCCCAAAGAGACAGGTAAAAACCTACTTAGATGCATCACCAAACTTGTGAACTTCATTGCATGCCACATGGGTCTTAAAATTAAACAAAATCTAACGCGCAACCTAAGCATGTATGTTGCAACTTTTACAAATTTCTTAGATTGTTTCTGGGTTCCCTCATACAATCATAAGAGCGTATTTTTTTCGAGAGCCGCTTTGCATGTGATGAGTTTTTGGGCCATATTTTGTAACATCGTTACATCAACTGTTTTTAATTCTGAGGCAAATCTGATGCAGGTAATGTTAATCTTCTGATCTGGAATCTGAAGGAAGGTAGGTAATCTAACTAACGTCGCACTGGAGCAACCCAAGGGGCTATTGGCGACAACCCGAAGGGAAAGATCCAAGGACAATACCACGTAATTTTGAACCATTGTCAGATGACGAGGTCACACCTGAGCTGGCACCTCACTCTCCAAACTTTCACACCACGCCAAAGTGAGGACATTTGAGGCAACGACTGATTAAACGACCGAAAACCATTATTTAAAGTCTCTTTAACACTGACCATGTGAAAAAAACCTTATCTGGAGTAATTTTGGTGTGGCGGTGTTTTGCGAGACTGCCAAAAGGAAAGAATACAAAAACTCCAAACGCTGTCTCTTCACTAACATATTTTTCAGTTTCGAAAAACTAACAGATATCTTCATCACACAGGGCAGGAGTAATAAACTTTTACACTATTAGAATTTGTTCAGACGAAATTCGATTTTGTTTCGGCCCACCCTAATATACATGCAGATAGCTGAATTTACGTTGCACTGGAGGCACGGGCTATTGGCGACGGTCCGAGATCAATCCGGAAGGAAAAGATCCGAGAACTACACGTCGCAACTTTGAACCACAGTCAGACGACGATGTCATCTGAGATGGCATCCCACTCTCCAAACTTCCACACCACGCCAACGTGAGGGCATTTAAGGTCACGACAGATTTAATGATTTGGTTGGATCGAGTTTTTTTTTCCCCCAATTAACGTCACACTGGAGCAACACAACGGGCTATTGGTGACGGTCCGGGATCAATCCCGAAGGGAAAGAACCGAGGACAACACCACGTAATTTTGAACCACGGTCAGATGACGAGGCAACACCTGAGCTGGCACCCCACTCTCCAAACTTCCACACCACGCCAACGTGAGGACAGTGGATCGAGTTCGAAACTCCAT
The DNA here is from genome assembly GCA_933210815.1 of Meta bourneti. Lineage (NCBI taxonomy): Eukaryota > Metazoa > Arthropoda > Arachnida > Araneae > Tetragnathidae > Meta > Meta bourneti. The sequence continues at coordinate 67,003,393 of OW119930.1, read as the reverse complement.
CCAAAGATCGTACGTTGGGGCTGGTGCACATTAAATCTATCGTGACTTCAAATCTGCTCAGGTAAGCGTGGTGCGGAAGTTTGGAGAGTAGGCTGCCAGCTCAGGTGTTTACCTCGTTATCTGAACCGTGGTTCAAAATTACGAGGTGTTGTCCTCGGTTGTTTCTCTTCGGGATTGATCCCGAAACGTCGCCAATACCCCGTTGTGTTGCTCCAGAGCGACGTTAATTCAACTATCCCCGAATTCTATCGAACTATTCGAATTGATGTATGATAGTGGGGCCGTCGTGGCTCAGTGGGTATGCCCATTGCGCCGCCCCAACCTTCGAGTTGTAGGCGGCGCAGGTTCGATTCCTGCCAGGTGCATTCCTCCCTGGGTGTATTTCTCTCCTCTGTGTCAGTAAAGCTTTCACTGTGTGTGTGTGTCAATTACTTGTTATTGTATTGTGTCGTTTATTGGATATTGTAATTAGGAAGAATGGAGACAAAAGCCTGATTCTGCAGCTATAAGTCTCAAGGAAATCAACCAACCAAACCAAACCAAACCAAATGTATGATAGTTGATTGGTCATCAATTATATTCCCATCAGGGGCACATCTTTAGGTGTGTACGTGCTTCACGAACCCGAGGTACCCTAGTGATCTATTCTCCTCCCATGGGGTTTACTGTCTCTGTTAAACAGAGGGGTAGCGACCCCATGATGCCCAAGTGATCTTTCCCCTCTCCTCCCCTTTTCCTTTCTTTTCACAATTACTTGACGTTGTCTGTCTTGCGTTTGGCGCAGCTTGGCCAAGTATGGTCCCTAGCGCCGAACATCAACCAATTATATTCAATTCCAAACCTCGCTAAAAGGCGATACATTTTAAGTCGACCCCGACATGTTTTGGACAGCATTTGAGTATCGGAAGCAAGCCCTCCGCTTCGGTTTGTTTGCTTGTACTGAAAATCCCTCTCACACAAACACGCCTACGGAAATTTAATAAAAAAACACGGCCCAACACCCACATCTCTCCAAAAACCAGTCTTATCACTTCCGACACACAGCATGCGGTGTTCCCCTGCCTTCTCCAAAAGCGCCCCGAACAATCCCGTGACAACCCTCAATTCGCAAAACAGGGCAGACTTAACGCAATAAGCGACGTCACGCCACCTCGTGCGGCCCCTTGCAAACACACTTCGGACGACGTTCCCATTCCTGCTAATGGACAGCATGGAAATGTTTTTTGCCTCCGCTCTCTCACTGTTGGTGGGAAATTCGGAACCTCGCGACAAATGTTGGCGTTTTGGTTCATTAATCCGAGCCCCCACGTGCGAAGAAATGGGAAGCGGGAACTGTTATTTAAGTGTGACGTGCTAAAAGTATACAACGGGGGTGTTCTTGGCGAGGTACATGTCTCGCGACACGCTACGGTTTCTGGTGGGGTGGATCTCGAGAACGTGAAAGCGTTATCGAATAGCGGGCGAAAATGCTCGTGTCTCACTGTGGTGGAATGTTCTTTTATGAATATCGGTGGCGTGGTGTCCATAGAAGCCCGGTTGGATTGGGGGTTTTATGGCACAAGGGACATATTCGGCCATGCTGCGCCAGACACAAGACATACAATATCAAATAATAGACAGACACACACAATGAAAGCTTTAAGAGAAATACACCCAGGGAGGAATGCACCTGACAGGAATCGAACCTGCGCCGCTTGCAACTCGAAGTAGCCCGGTCGGAAGAGTTACGGATTAGAAATTGGAGGGTTGCGAGTTCGAATCCGACCAAAGACCGCGGCGTACGAAGGGGGCTGGTGCACGTTAAATCTGTCGTGGCCTCAAATGCCCTCACGTTGGCGTGGTGTGGAAGTTTGGAGAGTAAGGTGCCAGCTCAGGTGTGACTCGTCATCTGACCGTGGTTCAAAATTACGTGCTGTTGTTCTCGGTTCTTTCCGGGCCGCGGTGGCCCGGTTGGAAGAGTAACGGACTAGCAACCGAAGGGTTGCGAGTTCGAATCCAGCCAAACACCGTCGTGTACAAAGGGGGCTGGTGCACGTTAAATCTGTCGTGGCCTCAAATGTCCTCACGTTGGCGTGGTGTGGAAGTTTGGAGAGTGGGGTGCCAGCTCAGGTGTTGCCTCGTCATCTGACCATGGTTCAAAATTACGTGGTGTTGTCCTCGGATCTTTCCCTTTGGGATTGATCCCGGACCGTCACCAATAGCCCGTTGTGTTGCTCCAGTGTGACGTTAATTGAAATAACAATAACAATAACAATAACCTAGCATCCCCTTATTTAAATCGGATCTTCCCCTCGGGATTGATCCCGGACCGTCACCAATAATAGCCCGTTGTGTTGCTCCAGTGTGACGCTAATTAAAATACCTACCTTCCCTTCGGGATTGATCCAGGACCTTCACCAATAGCCCATGGTGTTGCTCCAGTGTGACGTTAATTACCTACCTACCCTTCGGAATTGATCCTTGACCGTCACCAATACTGCGTTGTGTTGCTCCAGGTAAGTAGGTATTTTAATTAACGTCACACTGGAGCAACATAACTTGTGTTGCTGAGTGCGGCGAACTTTCAAATTCCAAATGCCTTTCAATAGCCCGTTGTATTGTTCCAGTGTGACGTTAATTGAAATACCTACCTACCAAATGCTTTTCAACCTCAAACGGTTTCTTAATGATTGAGTTGCCGTAGCTCGGTGGGTTTGCCTACTGTTTTAGCAACCTGTAAGTTGTGTACGGGGCAGGTTCGATTCCTCCCTTCTTTCTCTTCTGTACAAGGTAGGTAGTTGAATTTACGTCGCACTGCAACACAGCTGTTCTGTCAGTAAAAACCTTCCTTGTATGTTTGTCCATTACTTGACGCTGATTGTCTTGTGTTTGGTGCTGCTTGCCCAAATATGGTCCTTACGCCATAAAACCTCAAACCATGATTGGTTAATGACATTTGTAATGCGCGACCGAGCATCTTCAGCGGAGACTCCTCCCCTATCCTGCTTCCTACTGAGGCTAGCATTCAGGCGAAATATGCAGTGGGTCCTTGTGCATGGTCTATTATTCTCTGTTCTCTCTCATCTCCCCGTCCTTGTAAATGAGCCTTAAGCTCTAATACAATCCAGAGTTTTGAGGATTGAACTCAATTGCGCCTTTTGGGCTTTTTTAACTTAGGGCTAAAAAGTTATTTGCATTTTATTGTCTGATGAAAGAAACGGTAAATGTAGTTAACTAGGAGAGTTGACTTATGAATATGGAATTTGTGATAATAAAACAAGAAATGACATCAATGTTTGTATGTTATGAACTTGCAGGTAACATAGCACCCAAACCAATGTGCAATTTCACTGGAGTTTTTTTCTTATTAGTGTATCTACTTTGAATGGATAGATTTCTACATTCATCTAACTATTAGGTCATTAAGTATGAAATGTCCGATTACCTCAAGTAACAAGTTTGATACCCGATATCTGATATTTTACTTTGACAGTTCTTTGGGATTTTTTTTATTGTGAAGGTACGTCATCAGCCTTTCAGACGCATGTTTTGGTTTGCGATTATCTGTAGAATTGCCTTTTGCAGATTAAATCTTGTAAACCATGGGGGGGGGGGGGTATTTCAATTAACGTCACACTGGAGCAACACAACGGGCTATTTATTGGTGACGGTCCGGGATCAATCCCAAAGGGAAAAATCCGAGGACAACACCACGTAATTTTGAACCACTGTAAACCATGGATAAGTCAAAAATTCGCTTTACTTTCGAATGAGTTCCGTCATGGAACTAATGCAGCGCAGACAACTTCAAATGTCAACGAAGTGTTTGGCAAGGATGTGGCTAATGAACGCCCAGTACGTCGATGGTTTGAGAAGAACCGATCTGGCGATATTGATCTTCAAAATGAACCATGTGGGCGACCTGAGAGCAAGGTGGATAATGAGCTGAAAGCTCAGTGGAGGCGGATACATCTCAAACTACGTGTGAATTAGCAGCTACGTTTGACGTTACTATTCCAACATTATTAAACCATTTGAAACAAATCAGTAAGGTTAAGAAGCTGGATGGATGGGCTAAACGAGCATCGGAAGAGAAATCGTTTCGAAGTTTGCCTTTCTTTGATGTCGCGATATAAAGGCGAACCATTTTTACACCGTATTGTTACGTGTGATGAAAAATGGATTCTTTTCGACAATCGCAAGCATTCGACACAATGGTTGGACAAAGATGAAGTGCCAAAACATACTCCGAAACCGAATATTCACCAAAAAAAGCTAATAGTGTCTGTTTGGTGGTCTAGCGCAGGTGTTTTCCACTAGTTTTATGAGAGCTGGTCAATCGATTACGGCGGATGTTTACTGTAACCAATTAGACGAAATGATGAGGAAGCTTGGGATTAAGCGGCCGAGATTGGTGAATAGAGACAGGCCAATCCTCTTGCAGGACAATGCTCGACTACATGTCGAGCGAATAACGTTGCTCAAACTACAGGAGCTGGACTTGGAAACTCAGCCACCCACCGTATTCCCCCAGACCTTGCACCAAATGATTACCATTTCTTCCAAGCATTGGACCACTTCTTGCAAAGAATATTAAATTCCCAACAAGCTGTAGAAAACGCCTTTCGCGATTTTATCACCACTCGCTCTCTAGGCTTCTTCGCTGCCGGCATTGACAAGCTACCGTTAAGATGGCAAAAGTGTATCGATAATTTTGGAGCATACTTTGATTAATTATACTGCTTCTTGCTTGAGATATAATAAACAAAACTTTCAGTTCAAAATCGGACATTTCATACTTAATGATCAAATACATATTTTAATTGAATTAATGGGATCTGGACAACATGGTGAGGCAACCGAGCAAGCTAGGTCGGTTGTCTGTGGGCGTACAATCCTGTTTCATCAGCCATGTTGGCCATTATAATTCTGTGTAAACTGTATGAATAAAATTTGTGTTTTTGTATGTACGAAAGTATTTGGTATCCTTGGATCCTTGAGACAAATTGCCACAAGTGGATAAATCATTATAATTTTGGAATTTAAAACTTGAAAGTTGCTAGTCTAAAAATTTTGAAAAGTGGCTCATATGTCGCAGGGAGCCCATCAATTGTATTCTCTTGAAAGTTAACAGTCTGAATTGAATCTTAGAAGAACAAACTGAAGGTACACATTCATTTAAGCAGATAGGGCAAGGAGAACAATGTTAAAGATGAAATATAATTATGATCAGAATTTTCTGCTTAATATGAATGGGAAATTCTCAAGGTCACTTTATACATTATATAAATTCTAAAGGAAAACCCCTTAAGAAACTGATTCTATTCACTAGATAACTTTTCTCTACATAACCAATAAACTATACTCTTAAAGCAATTACTAGGTCCAACTATATCAGTCAACTTTTTCTTATCAACATCTGTTTTATGTTTTCAAATGTAATTTTGTGACCAATGATTTTTAAGACTGATTTGAGATATTATCAATTTTGTTTGCATTCATAAGTAATAATATTTTAAAATATTAGACTCAAAAAGAAAATTGGAATATTCTAGAAATCAAAAACATTCTCAGAATAATGCAATCCTAGTCAAACTAGAGCAAATATAATAAAATAAAATGTTATTTCGTTTCTTGTTATTTACTTTAATATAATTTCTTTTCCATTGGATGCCATTCCATATAGATATATTTCTTTTATCATTTATTAGTGATATAACACAAATCTCTAAAATGATAATATAAACAGATGTAACCATATCCAACTGCAAATGCATTTGAGTTCATACAAATCTCAAAATGAGGATGGATCGCATGTGTAGAGCTTTATCAACATTTATTATATTTATAAAAAGAAAAACTGTACATTTTTAAATTTGAACACGTTTCAAATCGTCATACTTCATTCAGTTTTTTTCTTCAAAACCAGATCTAAAAAGAAACATAAGGTATAACATATATCGAAATATGCATTAGAAAGATATTTTATAACAATGCAATGAAACCCAAAGCATGTATTTTACAACTTACTTACCTAGAACAATGATTTTCAACCATTTTTATCTCATAGTACACATAAACAAAAATTTTAATTTTGTAGCACACCAAAAATACATTATATTTTTTACTGAGCTGACAAAAAAATTTGTTTGATTTCCAAAAAAAATAATAATCTATCTCTTTTGCTCCAAAGTGGTTTTAGGGGCCATCGTGGCTCAGTGGGTATGCCCACTGTGCTAGCAATCTTCGAGTTGTAGGTGTCGCAGGTTCGATTCCTGTCAGGTGCTTTCCTTCCTGGGTGTACTCTCTTCTGTGCCAGTAAAACTTTCATTGTGTGTGTGTCTATTACTTAATATTGTATGTCTTGGGTCTGGCACAGCATGGCCAAATACGGCCCTTTCACCATAAAACCCTCGAAACCAACCAACCAGTGTTAAAAATATTTTTGAAACACTTTATTTATACTTCGAAATAATACTCAAAATTATTTATATGGGTATTACTCAAAGTTATTAGTGAACACTCTTGTCAGAATTTCAAAACTAAACCTTTGAAAAGAAATAAATCTTACACAATTTAAACCGTTTCACTATCTGCAAGGCACACCAGTGCCATTCTGGTGGCACACCGGTTCAAAATTGCTGCCCTAGAGCAATGTTAGAATTAGAAAAACCACTGCAGAAATATAAAATTTTTAATAAAGTTTTCTTCTCACAAATTTTTTCCCTTTTCCAGCGGCTTCAATTCAATCAAAAAGGAATAACTGATTTCTTTAATAACAACTTATTTCTTGGAGTTTCCAAGCCCTTGGTAACCCAGTTGGAAGAGTAGTGGATTATTAGCAAACAGAGGGTTGCGGGTACGAAATTGGATTCAACCTAAGACCCTCATGTTCATCAGGCATGGTGCACTTTAAATCTGTAGTGGCCTCAAATATCCTCATGTTGGCATCGTGTAGGAGTTTGGAAAGTGTGGTGTCAACTGAGGTGTTATTTTGTCATCTGACCGTGGTTCAAAATTTCGAGGGATTATCACTGTATCTTACCCTTCAGAATTGATCCAGGGCCATCGCCAATAGCCTGTTGTGTTGCTCTAGTGTGACATTAATTCAACTACCCCCTCTTGAAGACTTCAATGATTATGTTAAAAAATACATAAATATGTAGAAAAAGCAAATTAAATTCTACATTGGTTGTTTCAATTAATTTTCATTAAAAGTGCTGGTTTTCTTAAAAGAATAAATTACTCAGTGTGCAATGTGACTAGTTATGTAAATTTTTTGAATGACTCAAGAATTAAAATTGTTAGAATGAATAAATCCAATTAACCCTTTAATTTAAATATCACTTTCCTCGGGAAAGTATGATTAGAATAAATAAACACATGCAGTGATGTTATGGAATCAAAATATAGAACATGACACATGAAAAGAAATTTATGATATTGAATGTTTTAAAGATAGGAATCTACATAATGCCAGTTACAAGTAAAACACATTAAATCAAGAAAACAAAGTTCTGAAAGATTGACAGGGTAAAATTCTATATACTAAATGTATTTCTCAAGAAATTTAATGTTCGTGCAAAGAAACAATGACTTAGTCAACTTTTAGTCTAAAAATCAACACATTCTAGTCTAGGAAATCTAAAATCTCACATCTTGAAAATTCTGATTAGGTGTTTCACTTGTGAGCCGACAAATAGACCACACTAAAATGATATATTTATTTTAACCTTTAGAGCAAATACAGAGCTCTTAGAAAATAGTATATTAAAGTTTGTTTTTTAAATAAAAGTTGAACTCATATTAATGGATTTAAAGAAAGTAACAACTTGCATTTGAAGCATAATGAATTAATTGAGAAATAACTATTCCATTAACAAATTGGAATTAAATTTAACTTTTAAAAAAGAATTTCAATTACATCATATACTTATTTTAAGATGCAAGTCTAATTTTCTAGGAAATTAAATGAAAAGTTCCTTTTTCTGTGAGTTAATGTTTTATTTGAAAAGCAGTTCAGAAGCTTTTACTGCTCTTTTTGCTACAATGGTAAGATAGTTTCTAAGACAGAAAATGCAGTGATTTACAGATCTCTTTCGAAATTCTAGTGTAACACACCAAAATGTATGAAGAGTTCAGATCAAAGATTCCTTGTAGGGAAAAAAGGTTTATCAATTCTATATTCTAAATATAGAAAATTACAATTTTAAGTTGTTTTACGTTTAAGACAAAAAAAAAACATGATTAGCTACAGCACAAAAATAATGAATAGAAAAATTTTACAAAAATCTAATTTGATATTTAAAATTCTTGAGTTTCTTAGACTTGTATAGACTTTTTTATTTCGGCTTAGAAATTTCATTTTAAAAATCTTAAGTTAAATTAATATTAGGAGAAACTTTGACATACAAAAATGAAAAAGTTTATTACCACAGACTGCAAAACTTGAACAAAATGCAAAGAAAAAACAGAGCAAGACTTCAATCTGTCCCAAAATACTTCTGTCCAAAATGATTTGGTGCCACAGGATGAACTTCTGAGGTTAAAATGGTCATTGCTGGATATGCTTTCATCACAGAATTAGCAGCTGAAGCATTAAATTCATTGTAAGAAAATGACATTATCCAAAAGAAATCCAATTTTAAAATCAGATTTTCGATAATCAGGCATTGAATAAAGGTTAAATAATCGTAGCCAAACAGGCAAAACTTCAGAAAAATGACAAAAAGATTTTTAAAAAAATATATCTATACCCATTAACCACATAAAATGTTATAAACATTGATCCATCTATATAATATACATAAGATATGTTAAAAATATAAAATTAACAAATCTGCATTATGCATTGGAGGGGAAATTCTTCTCATTTTAGCTAAGCACACTAAAATAATCTAATCTCCGAGATAACTTAAATATCAGAAACTAGTAGCAGTCAGGGAGTTGCCCCTGGAAGTGTTGATTTCTAACTTTTAAAACATTAAAATAAAGTATTTTGAATTCATTAAATACTTTTTTTGGTGTGAAACACAATGGTTATTTTATTCTCTTAATTAATTTCCTAAAATAAGTCTTATTTCATAAATTGATATTAGTTATATAACAAAATAGTTTAAAGACTCATTATTTATTACTAAGTATGAAAGCAATGATTATGGGAATTGTTTTTCCACGTTGACTCAACCTATTCACTTCTCAACCTCACATATTCACCTACATAAGCATCATATCAATCGCTAAACAGTGACACAAAAGTAAAAAGTTAGTTTTCAAAACAAAGTATGAACTTATCTGTAATATTATTTAATGCAATTTATTTTTTTAAATATTTTCCGAACATAATATTCTTATTTAGATCCAATAGTTATTCACTATTGGGTTTTATATTTGTGTACATATTAGATCCAGTAATTATCCCTGTAATTATTCATTGTATTTGTGTTTCTGTTGATAGTATTGTTTCCTCATGCATTGTTCCCTCAACTATGTGGGGTTTTGGCCTTTTTGCTGCTGCCCTGGTGTGAAGCTGTGAAATCAATTCCATTGTCATTGCTGTGAAGTAAACAATGGGCAATTCGTTTTCCATTTGAGAAAACGATGAGCAGCATTCAGTTTTCTGTTTTTGTGATCTGATTCGGTGGTTGTGTCCCTTACAAAAAAGTTTTAGAGTTCCATACAATTCTATAGACACGAAATTTCGTTTCCTTAGAAAGAATTCTATAGAGAAAACGAGCTCAGATTCTACAGAAATGTACTTCTATAGAATTCTATAGAGAAGTTCCATTTAAAAGTAAAGTTGTGAAACAAAAGAAATGAGCTTCTATAGAGGTTTCTAGACATTCTAGAGATTTCTATAAACTTTCTATACAAGCTACTTTATAAAACTTATAGAAAAATAGGCTATAATTCTATAGGATTCTATAGACCACATTCCATAATTTTGTATAAAATTCCATAAAAAAATTCGTATGGGATCAGGGACTGAAATCACAGTACAGGTATAATGCTATACCATAATGGAGTATCTATAAATGGATTGAAAAGTACAAAAATGTCTGCACGATTATGACCCATGAGGAAGCTAGACAGCTGACTGCTATTCCAACTGATGACAGCAATTTATTGTATCATAACATGGTTCAGTTCAACAGATAAGTGATTAATTAGTCATTTCCTATGAATTTGGAAGTAGTGCGTGTGTGCCTCTGCTCAACCGAAAACGTTTTTGGTGGGTATAAAAAAGGACAATGATGCAATAATGGAGCGAATACATTGAACAGCAAGGGGGATTGGTTTGTTTTTCTGGCACAATGGCCAGATCTGGTCAAGCTGCATCAAGCAATGTATATTTAATACTCAGTATTTCTTAAACAGAAGCATAAATCTAAACAATCAAATATAAAACACAGAAGATTAAGAAAAGCAAAGGAAGTATGCTGAAAAATATTATTGTGAGTTGCCTGTTTCATAGGAATAATGTTTAGGACAGTATTAAAGATAATTATTTACTCAATCTCCTAAAACAAAACAAAAATTGACATTTTAAATTATCTACTAGGCCAATTGAGGCTCACAGATCCTGTATAAACACATCAGATTATTTGATTTTCTGTCACCCTACTCTTTTTTGGATCACAAGGGCTTAGACTTGAACCTAACTCTTAAAGTGGATTTCAAACCACTACAAACATCCAAACTATGACTGAGATTTGAATCCAGGACATGGTAAACTAAGGACCATATCAGATATTAGTGAAATTTTGAAAAAGAACAGCCTATATGTGTGTATTAATGCTTGACTGTAGTAAAATAAAAGTATAGCTGTACCCAAACTCAAAGAAAATAGTTAGTTAACTATGCTAACTAGAACTCTACATATATGGGTTGAGTTAAAAATTTTTGAATACACACAGATGAAGCATTTATGGCCAGGGTATAAAAATCATGATTTTTTAAATCAAAAGCATCGGATTTATTTGATTTAAATCAGACTTTTTTATTTAAATTTTATGATTTTAATTAATTCCTTGCCTGTACAAATTTAAATTTGTTGGACATGAAAAACGCAAATTACAGTGTAGTTTCTAAATCATTTTGATTTATTTAAACACTAATATTTTTTACAGTAAAAAGTAAAACAGTAATGTATTAGGAAATATAGCAGGGTAAATTTTTGAAAGATTAAACGCGGCATAGAATTTAGGAAAGTAAATCACATGAGAGTGAAATAGAACAGTGCCCAAATGCCAAGCATGAGCAATGTTTTTCCATTCAGTTCTCAAGTGATTTAGATTGCTTTGAGTTTTAACTCATAACCAGTGATGTGAATTTTTTGAACCCAAATAAATAAGGTTGCTGGATCCCAGACACCATTATGAATTTGTTCAATCATACAAATTTTAATTTTATAATTGTTTTTTGAATTATATATTTATCATATATGAATAAAATGTTTTGAATTACTTGGTTCAAGACAACTTACTCTTATGAGAAAAAAACATGCCACCAATAGAAATTAAAATAAAAGAAACTTGCATCTTGAAAAAATTCCTACTTCTCATTAATTTTTAACTTGCAAAAATAAGTTATTTTGGTGAAAACATTGTTATTTTTTGTAAGTTAACAGTAAAAAATTAGATGAGAGACATTAAAATATTTAAATTTGAAATCAAATACGTCTATTTTTCTAATTCTTTGAACATTGACAAGTATTTCATATTTTTATTCGAAGCACACAAAAAGGATTCATATATAAAACAAAAAAAGGAAGCTTTTCTCTATGAACAGCACAGAACAAGTGTAATAGCATCCTCAGAACATGCTAATTCAGTGGAATTTTGAGTTTGCAATAAAAAATTTATCAATTCCAATAGCTTTCTGCTTCAACCTATAATCTTTTCTAAACATACTCAATTATCAGATGAGTAAATTAACTTTTAGATTTCAAATTTCAATTCCATAAATATTGAATAGTTATTCTAGCAATGTAAAGAATTCTAAGGGATCAATGCATAAAATTTTCCAATAAATTTAAATCAAAATTAACCAATATATTACACAAAACAAAATGAAACTATTAAAATTGCCAATTATAAAGATTTATGTGCAAAATTGAAATGGTTTCGTGATACTGCAGAAAATCTTTTCCTCGGGTATCTATATTTTTTACGATCAGATTATACAATACTTAATAAATAACTAGAACATCTTAGAAAAGAAAGCAAGATGCCACAATTTTAATAATTTGAGTGAATATATTTCGAGCATCTTCACTCATCACATGGTTTAAAATTGGCCATGTGCGATTTAGTCACGGAATGCTTAAAACAAAACCAACACTGATGAGCAGGCTTGCGAGTGACACCTATTGGTCAATGGCCCAAGATGGAAATACTTGTCTGGTAATTATCATCCCAATCAGCAAATACTGTTATTTATGTCTTCAAAGGGAGAAAGATTTTCAATATAATTTTGGGGTGAAAGTACGAAGTTCTCAACTTATTTGGATAAAATAACATGCATCTTGTTCATGCCAGTATTTCATTTTCAATATTATTAAACATAACAGAAAGAGAAAGAAATTTAAAATTTTGATTTAAATCAATTATTTTTTAAATAAAAATCACTTGATTTAAATTGGCATACCTGTTCATGGCATACATTATTCATAACCAATAAAATTATAAAGAAATTTATTACATTACAATTTTAATGCATTAAAATTTGAATACATTTTAAAAATTCATTTCTACAGGAGTCAATATTGACTCTTGTAGAAAATTTTAACTTATCATTACATTTTTTCTTATCATTAAATTTTAACTCCCATTTTTAAAACCAATATTTACATTTTTAACTCATGACTTTCAAATTTTACATTTGACCCTATCATTTGTTTTCTTGAAAAATAATGATTGTGGTTGTGAATATTAATATTATTCACAACCAAAATCATTATTTTTCAAGAAAACAAATGATAGGGTCAAATGTAAAATTTGAAAGTCATGAGTTAAAAATGTAAATATTGGTTTTAAAAATGGGAGTTAAAATTTAATGATAAATAGAAAAGTAAAATGTTTTTGCATCATTTATAAAAATGAATACCATTTAGAGCGATGGATGCAAATAAAAAAATATATAGTACCATGAGGAGTGCAGAATAGATTTAACAGAATAATGTTATCTTCTTTCACACCATGATCCTTTAGAACTTTAACAGACTTGATGACAGTATTACCTGTACCTAAAATGATAAAGTTTGTAAATGTAAAATAATAATTCAAAAGCATTATTAAAGGTGTATTAAAAATATATAAAATAACAAGATTGACTATATTTATCCTCTGAGCATCATGAGATTTCCAAGTAGTGTGATATTGCTTTTACTTTATATACATCACATTTAATGACTAAATAACTATATTTATATTAGTTGATAAAATTTTAGGAAACATTGTATTAGTCAAGGAGGTCAAAACTTTTTTTATCCTATGCCTGTCTCCAGCCTATCGGCCATCAATCGATGAGCAGCACAAGAGTGAAAAAATATGGCTTAAAAGCACTATCTACAGTATTTGCAATTCTATTGCAAAAGAATTTTAGGGCAGTTCTTGAGGTGGTCAGTCATTTCCTCCAGTTTGCAAAGGGGACAAATAGCTGATCTTGTAACTCCAATACGATGCAAGCATCTTTGTAAGTAGTGATGTTCGGTAAGAAATCGAAAGCAAGCGACACCTACAGCTCTGGGCAAGGAACCTGGGATACAAGCTTTATTCTTCAATAAAACATTCCAGTTCTTTCCTGTAGACATCTTTGTAGACTGAGAGTATATAGTCTTTATAGATAAGCATGTAAGCCTCTTGATGTTACATAGAGGTAAACAGGGTTTAAGTTGAGGCAACTGTGCTCCAGCCTTAGCAATTTGGTTCACCTAATCATTGCCATATATACCAGTGTTTCCGTTTCAATGGAAGTGTTTTAATATCTTCACAAAATGTTGAGAGCAGGCCTGACACAGAGTGAAGATATACATCCAACTATCAAGGTTCTTAAAGACATTCTAATATATTAATATTAATATAAATATATACAAGTTATGTCTAGAGACTTACAAATTGAGCAACCAAGCTCTATGTATTACACATTGCGTTCTGAGATCTTATTAGAGTTCTAGTAATGATTACGCAAGCAAATCATTTGCGGCGGAAGGAGAAATTATGACACCAGCTTCAACCCACTACAAACAAATCGTTTGCAAGCAGGAAGAATTAAGGTGCCTGCCTTTTAGCGTTGTTTATATCTTTACCATAATTTATAGCTTATATTTTCAACAACCAGCGATTTGGAATCAAGTAGGGCAACTTTTTTTTTAACCTTTCCAAGGGGACTTAGCTTTTCTCTACATCAATGCACAAGATCATATTATGGAGGTCAAAACTGGTTAGGGGTCATAGTTTTCAATATTTGGTATTTGGCATATTGCCAAATAGCATATATATGCATGTGTGCTCCTCAGAGGTTAAAAGAAGTTGAACCATTGGATGAGGGTCAGTCAATTATTCGCAATGAAAATATTTGTGAAGTTGGTAGGTCAGTTCCATTGTTTCTGCGCTGTGATGTTAACCATGGCTACTCTACTTTTCATTTGCACCAAAGAGCAGCATCCTGTTATCCATTTTAAGGGGTCTGGAAGTGTATCAGGGGCCGAAAGCCATTGCCATCTTTCACTCAGCACAAGAACAGTGTTTTGCCATAATGGAGTGTGTCTATGAATAGATTGAAAAGCAAAAATAGTCGCCTAAATGTGAAGTATCAAAAAGCCAAATGACTGTCTGCTACCACAACAGATAACAGCAGAGATTTACAGATGCTTAATTATAGCAGAGATTTACAGATGCTTGTTCTGTTACACATGTCAGTGACTACTGTTGATAAAGTAGCCAATAAGTCATTCAGCACAGTCCTAGAATTAACAGAAATGGTGCACACATGGATCTCTGCTCAGCTGAAATTTTAGCAATGATGAAACGTGTGCATTGAAAAGAAAGGTCCTGTTGGAAAATTATGCCTATTGTAACTTGTCTACAATTTAAAAGAGTTCATGGTTGCTTTGCAGATAATAATTGACTCACACTCATAATAAGCATATAATAAATTTTAAAACTACACCATGACTCTTTTAAGTTAATTAGACTACAGGGCCATTAACACAACCATAGGGAATTCTGAGTATCAAAACCCCACCCATGACTTGAAAAATTCTTGGGAGAAAATCATGTCTTTGCAGAGAAAAATACATAATCAAATAATTTGATAATTCACTGCTCTTAATAGGATAGTCATATCACCATTTTGCAAAGGAAAATGCTTTGTTGTTTAAACAATTTGGTTAGAAAACTGAGCTTTGTGAAGTAATATTTTTAGAATGATTTTTGATTACCTAAAATGTACATATAATAGTTAATAGAATAGAAATAACAGTTAAATGCACAGAACAATTCATCAATACAGTGGCTGTGTTTTCTTCACATTTTAGTTTTTTTATAAATTGACAAGAACACTCACAGATTTGCTGCATGCAGGAATATGCTGATTAATTTTTATGATACTTGTAGCATTTTTTATTTAACAAGTTCTTAAAGGCTGTTTGGAAGCAATATCTACAATACAGAAAAATATTCTTCATCAAAGCACCTAGTTGGAAAACCATGCTTTTTGTATCAATCTCTGGAGACTAACTTTAACTGCATGCTGGTGACTCCATCAAACATGTTTTATGCCTGTTTTGTATTGAAAATGCTTTATTTTGTAACCACTGGAATAAATAATCATTTTTGCAGAAATCTCTGATGACTGACTAATGCTGCAGACTGATGGCTTGAATTAAAAATTGTGAGGTGTCTGATTTTTTTCACTAGTAATTTGGTTGCATTGCATCATTGAAATTTAATGGAAAGTACCATATCTTATGATCTCAAACCATAACTTACTCATAATTGGGTACATCAATAGAACTTTTCTTGATGAAATATCCTCCGGAAATTTCGCATAGACTACATGAGCTTCATGTGTGTCTTCATCACTCTGGATGAGGATTTTACCGATTCGGATGGATCGGCAGCAGTC
This sequence comes from Meta bourneti, assembly GCA_933210815.1. NCBI lineage: Eukaryota > Metazoa > Arthropoda > Arachnida > Araneae > Tetragnathidae > Meta > Meta bourneti. The sequence continues at coordinate 66,987,286 of OW119930.1, read as the reverse complement.
CCTCAAGCCCTGCTCCATAGCCTCTCCTATAACATTGAAATAAAACGATATTAAACTATGTTTCTCTGCAAGTAAAAACCATTTGCTCTCATTTAATATTTTGTGTGGGTCAGTGTAGATTTTATTTGTTATTTCAAGCTGCACCAAACATTTAATTTCAATAACAGCCACAATTTCTTAGACAGGAACATAAATCCAAACAATCAAATATAAAATCCAGCCAATTTATGAAGGTCGGATGTTGGTTGTTTTGCCATTTTATGGTGCAAGGGCTATATTCGGCCAAGCTCCGCCAAACACAAGACAATGCCAAGTAAAAAATGTCGTGAAAGGTGGGAAAAGATGGATTGGGAACAGAGTAGTGAAATGAAAGCAGGAAAAGGTCGCTTGGCTATCCCAGGAGCACAACCCCTGTGTTTTCTAAAGACAGTAAATCCCATAGAAAAAGAAAAGATCACGGGCACCTTGGGTTCATGAAGCCCATACACACTTAAAGGATATGTGTGCATCTGAGGGCAAATTAATGTGAGAGTAGGTCACTTTACTTATAGACCTGGTAAAAAGAATAGAAAATATTACATTTCAAGCACAAAAATAGCAAAAATTACTTGTGAGCACCTTTCCTGAAGATGAGTCAATAAGTGTTACAAAAACTGAAGTGATATATTTATTATTCCCAATTATTTAACTCATAAGTATTCATGATTATTTGAAAAAATTTAAATCTTTAAGAGCAATAGAGTGAAACTATAATATTTTTTAAATAGCTGAAACACAGTAGTGGAAAAGGAGTTTTATATTGTACTTTCAAGACTCATAGAATATAGGATTGAAGCCAATAGCCAACTCATAGGATAAGAAGCCAATAGATTCCCAACCCCATCTAATGAGCTAGTTCGTCACTGGATATATATTCTGCCTGTATTCATATGGAAGGGGGAAGGATTGATTTGAAGGATCATTTTGATTGGTTATTATATTTTGAGGCTTTCATTACTTGCTTGAAATTCACTGGCAGTTTAGTTTTAACACAGGTTATCAGTAAGTTTTTAGGTATTGTATTTTTAGACATTGTATTCATGATCAGAGAGAAACATTTTATGATGCCCTTATCAATAAATTTCTAGATTTATAAGAAATAATTATCAATAAGTCTTAGGTTTTGTCCGATTTTCATTGTAGGAATATTTTATTCTCTTCTGGTAACTCGTCTCTTATTTTTCCAGCAATGAGAGGTCAATGGTTCACTTGCCACAATCCTATATTTTGTGAGTAAGAATAAATGTAATGTAAACTTTTCCCTTTTTATCCATCTTGAATTCTTTAGTATATTAATTTTGCCTTTTATTTACTCTTTCTCACACTTTGTTTCAACCCTCTCATTTGAGTATTACTGAGCCAGTGATAATTGTCACCTGTCCATTGGCAAATAAGGACTAATTCAAATCCATTCCACAAATACTTTCCTAGGCTCTCTTCGATAACACCCTACAGCCCTGTAGACATATCACGTAAAACAAGTTCTTTTTGGCCATGATCACCATTGTGCGAAGACATCAGAGACAAACTGTTTGTTGTAATGGGCAGTAACTCCATCATTCCAATATTCAACCCACAACCACAAAACTGATTTCTTTAATAAAATGATATATTTAAAAACATATTCTTGCCTTATGTCTTTAAGCATGATTAAATATTATCTTTTAAAGGAGAATTGTCATGAAACTTGCCAAGAGAATGTGTCTGCCAGTTGTTACAGTTTTGACTCCCCCACTACTGGTTTGTATTCAAACGAAAACTGTTTGTAGTGATAAAGTAAATGAAAATAACTCTTCATGGCCTGCTGTATTTTATGAATTCTGAATACATGTCTTCATGTGGTTGATTAGGTAGATTTGTAGGAAACCACATCATAGCATGTCAACCTATTGAATTATTCCTATAAATGCTATTATGATTGCATTTAATGGAAATCAACACGATAATAAGCATGGCTCACATTTATTACATACATTTGAAAATCAAAGTAATATTTACCACTTCGCACAATGCTAACACCACAATTTCCTTTTAAATACTTCAATCCTTCATATGTACCTCCTGAAAAAATTTTCTTTATAAAAACCACTCAATGTAGAAAATATCACATACTTTATACAAAATCAAAAATTTTCAGATTTTTTGTAAACCAACTTTCAGTAACGACAAATAAAATTTTAATATTTTTAACTGCTTGCAGCTTTTTCTCATGTAAAATTTGATTCCCAATTACTTAGCAATTATTATTTTAACTTCTAGTCTCATAATTACCTGTTGGTGTAGTAATTGAGCATCGTTTATAAGGTAATTGATTCAATCCTTCTTCTACAACTAGACGTATCTATGGAATATGTAAACAAAATTCATAAGGATCCAGTTTTATGCTAGTAACAAACTTTAATAAAACAGTAAACATAATTTGCAACCTGATATATTTTGTTTCATTTTCAAAATGTTAAACCTTTATAAATATATTTTTATATCAGATGATCTACCTTTTCAGAAAAGTTTTAGCACTCAAACATTTTATAATATATAAAAGTAAATCACTGTTTATATCCTAAATGTCTTCACAACCCAGAAACTTTTGATAACTGTTTCTATAAAAGGAGGGTTCAAAATTAGCAGTTGTAAATCATATTTTTCCCACTAGATTGTTTTGATGATTGAAATTAGGGATCTAGTCATCATTTTTGATGCCTAACTTTTCTGAATATTTTTGCATGTTTGTTGCTAGTTTCAACTGGAAATTCTATCTTAAAACAATCTATACTCTTAAATAGGTGCATCGAAGTTCATTCAATTTCTAGGCCCAAGTCATTGCACTGTTTTATATACATCCTTGAAAGCAAAATAAATTTAAAATTGCACCCAAGTAGAATATTTTATCAACTAAGGAAAAGTCTTTGGACATTATTGACACCAGATTTTCTACCCTGATAAACAGAAAAACATTTCAAAAGCAGAGTTACCTTCAAAACAAAAACATTTTAATTTCAAACCATTCTTTCACACAAACATATCAAGGGCCATCTTCATTTGTTTTTATTAGAAAGAATAGTTTTAGTATCACACATAAAAGGCAATCTTGATATGAATATGTGTAAAACTTTGGTTAACTTTCTGTAATCTTGGCAACATTTTTGAATCCTTAGTTAGTTACTAATTCATCAATACAACAAAATACAATCAAAATTAACCTTGACGCTGAAAGACTTGTTGAAGTAATGTAAATAAATGACACTCACCAAACGATCAGCATAGAATACGAAATCACTCCTGTTTGTATTTCTAAGGGAAAGAATTTTTAAACTCTGTAAGCAAAATATTTTTAAAACACACTATTCATACACCAAAGTTGAAATTTACAATTTCAATGGTATCTTTTGTATTTATGTTTAAATTATGTGTAACAAAAGCGTTTTTACATATTGTGCTTATTTTCTCATAAATAATTTTAACAAGTGATATTCTGCAGTTTTGCTCATTATTAACATTCAAAAAATTTCAAATTTAAGTTTTTAGATTGCAATTAAAACCAACCTAGAATTAATCTAACCTAAAAAGGAAGATATCAGCAATGGTTCTTTGTCAAGTAAAGATAGTCTTGTGAACATCTCATGAAATGAAACTCAATTTAAATTCAATATGTTTATTAATTGGTTTTAGTTCCATTTCTTTAGTTTACAACACAATAAAAGCCTATAATATCGAAATAAAGTAAATAACTTAACTAAATTTATCCTTTAGAGTTGGGAGCAAACTTCAAGTCCATGACAGGTTGGCAAGAGTATATTTCACAGAATCTGATGTCAGTTTAGAGTTGAACATTGACTACATACTGCACAAGAACCACAATTTTTGATTTCTTGATGTCTCCAACTCAAGATTACTGGTCAGAACTTTTACTAATTATGTACGTTATGAAAATGGAAATTTTTCTCTCTAAAAATTGAGTAAACAAAATTATGTAAACAAGTTGTGTAAAAATAAATGCCTGGAAAGTTGATCTCCTGTTGTATTTCTGTGACATATTAATCATATTGTGTAGTTTAGACGATAGATTGGAAGTAAGCAAAGTGCGTAAAAATTCACCAAAACAAACTACAATTTTTTCGAAAAAATTAAAATATCACAAGTATTCTTGTGGGTTTATGAATGGAACAATGCTTCAAGACTGTCATTGATTTTTTTCTTTAAAAAGGTTATACTCCAATATGGAGACCACATCGAAAAGCAGATTAATACAAACTAATCTTTCCAAAACATCGTAGCAAAATGTTCTAAATTTAAGATCTAATTTCAAAAATAATCCCGATGTTATTACATAACCAGTAGGTAAATTTTCAGTCGTAAAAATAAGGAAATTTAGTTTGCTAAGCAAACCAATTATACATACTTATCACGTATGACTGTCTGCAATTCCCGAACCTGATCGTTAATAAGAATTCCTTTGAAATTAGGCCCAAACTCGTCGGTTTTAATATCGGCATTAAAATTAGCTTGTTGGCTGGGTTTCAAAACATCAGGCACTACGTCCGCCAGCATTTTAAAGAAGTATTTAAATAAAATTATAAATGAAATAACAAATGAAACTACACAAGCAATTAATTTAATGTTACTTCTTTAGATTAAAACAGCGATTATCATCATTTAACCATGAACTAAATTTATCGACACGCTTCACGGCTTGGATTTGGGAAAAGCTTTGTTGTTGTTATTGTTTTAAAAGCTACGGTTAACGTGAAATACGGAATTCACATGACCGGAAATCACGACGGAAGATTTGAGTAAGGGCTCCTTGAAAGAGCAACGGACTAGCAATTGGAGGATTGAGAGTTTGTTTCCAACCAAAGACCATCATTTACAAAGGGGGATGGTGCACGTTAAATCTGTTAAATCATGGCCTCAAATGTCCTCACGTTGGCGTGGTGTGAACGTTTGGTGACTGGACTGGACGCGTATCATTACGGAGTACCTACTGAAAGCAGCTTATATCCTCATCATAATTATGTACATAAATGAAATCAGAAAAAACTTTATTGGGATAGGAAAGAAGGGAGCTAGATAATCCTAAAAAGAGAAGTCAGCTTGTCAAAAAATGGATGGCGCCCCTAAGTACGGTACAACAGATGAGGGGTCGGTGTTTACCTTCCTAGTGTTGTCCGTGGCCAACAGATGGCGTTGCTCAGGGCGATGCTTTTGGTGGTACATTGGGTTGGTGTAGTCTGGAAAATATATTTTCATAAGGTTAAAATATATAATTACAGAAATTTTTGGAAGAATAGATAGAGAAACTATTGAGTTTTTGATACAATTAGGGGTCCAGTCGAGCCTACCTAACTGCCCGACTACGAGTCATCCGATGCTATCCAATAGTGGGATATTGCAGATTAATTTGCAGGGGAGATAGAATTGTTGGAATTGAAGTCAAAGACATCAGGGTCCAAACTAAACACTCCACAGCGACTCTTGGGTTTCGGTGGAAAGGTCTGCAGTTGATGCAGAAAAGCTCTAGGTCTTTTCTGAGCTTTTGACCGCAGGGTCATATGGTGGTAAAGATTGCAGTGCCTCGTTTGGCACCTGAGGTAGTTTTTGAAAGAAAGTATACGAAATGTGCTGTAGGAATTCAGCAATGGGCCTAATTTTGGTATCTGAATGTATGACTTCATTCCGGACATAGTAAGGGGCTCCAGTGATTATCCGAAATGTGCGGTTCTGAAAGGTCTGCAGATTTTTCATGTTTTGGGTACTAGTCGATGCCCAGATTTGGGAACCGTAAGTGAGGGTAGGCCTAGTAATGGCTTCGTAGAGAAGCTTATTGTGAAGGGAGAGCGTGCTCCTTCGAGCTAAGAAATTTTGGTCCTGGCGATAGCAGCGTTTCGCGTCGCGCGAGAAATGTGCTCATTCCAGAATAATTTTGGGTCGAGGACTAGTCCTAAGTATCGGTACCTGCGAACCCAGTAAACAGTGTTCCATAAAATGAGAGGGGGATGTCCATATAGTCTGGGTTATTTAATCTGATATCGAAAATTTTTCGATATTTTTGATGCTTCGATTTCCTCGAGAATAGCATGCAGGCACACTTGGAAGCATTGATCTTGATTCGCCAATCAGAGAGCCAGACCTTCAATTCCCTGATGTACGTTTTCATTCGACTAAGAATATAGTATATGTTGTTTGATTGGATAAGTATATAGCGGTGTCGTCGGCGTATATAGCCAACTCACTGTGTAGTGTCTTGGGCAGATCATTTACGAATAGGTTGAAGAGCTTGGGTCCCAAAAGGGATCCCTGTGGGATTCCGGCAGATAGGGCGGGTGGTGGGGAAATGGGAAAAATCGACTCGTACTGTGAATGAACGTTTACTGAGATACGAGTTGATTAGGGAAATAAAATGGGCCGAAAATCCAAGTCGCATTAGCTTGTAAATCAGTCCGTCATGCCAAACGCTGTCGAAGGCTTTGGCAACATCTAAGAATAACACACCTGTGTGTGCTTTTTTGCGATAGCCTTCATGAAACAATTCTGTTGCACGCAACAGCTGGTGGTTGGTGCTGTTTCTTTCGAAACCCAAACTGTTCAGGAATGAGAATATTGTGTTCCTGAACAAATTGATCCAGCGTCTAAGCAAAAAAAATTCAAAGATTTTACTCAGCGAGCTGAGTAGAGAAATCGGACGATAATTTTCTGGTAGTTTATGATTTTGAGAGGGTTTTGGAATAGGGATCACCACCACTATTTTCTAGCTTTCAGGGAAATAACAATTCTTAATCATAATGTTGATCAAGGTTAAGAAGGTAAGACCGATATTTGGCGATAACTGCGCGACGTCAGAGGAACCATTCTGCCAGACAACTGGTTCAGTTCTGACAGCCGTCAGTTTCGAGACAAACTGTTTACAGGAGACAGGTATTTTGGTCACAATGCCAGACGACCAGCAGTTTTCATCCCTTGACGTCTGCACAGAAGCACGCGAGTTTACAGTGGAGTTTGGAACAAAGGCAGTGGAGTCGACAACGGTGGGGCAATGTCATGTTCAGTGACGAGTCCAGATTTAGTCTGCAAACTGATTCTCGTCGTACCACGATCTGGAGAGAACGTGGAACGCGTTTTCACCCGGGAAAAACATAATTTTCCTTCAGGGGAGTCATGGTCTGGGCAGGCATCATGCTGGACGGCCGCAGACCTCCATATCTTGGATACGGGATCTGTTACCGGTCACATAGAGACAAAGTCAATGAGCCTACCGTTCACCTGTTGCGAGGTGCTGGTTTCATATTCATGGATGGTAACTCGCCTCCTCACCATGCAGTCCTGGTCGACGCCTTCCTTCAAAGTGAAGATATCCACCGCATGCAGTGGCCTGCCAACTCTCCTGATCTGAATCCTATAGAGCATGTGTGGGATATACTCGGGACACATAATGCAGCCGTCCGCCACCCACCAAGCTTCGTTCCGGAATTGAAAACTGCTCTCCGTGAGGCTTGGAACACTTTGCACACATCATCGAAAGTTTGGGAAATCGTTGTGCAGCATGCGTGGCTACCAGAGGTTCCCAAACACCGTATTAAACTTCAGCATCATTGTTTTAATCGTTGTTTCACTAAAGTTGACACTCGTATTGTGAACCTTTTTCTTTGGATAAGTCACTATTAACCTTATTTGCATTGTTTTCTTCTATAACCCTATTACACCCGCATGCTGCGTTTCCTTCCATTCCGATGTAGATTTTCTGAAATATTCACATAAACAGCAATTATGCTTAACTTTTGGACATGAGTGTATGTGCCTATAACACATCTAAACATTTCTGTAGATACTCCGGTGAAATTTAATAAATATTGGCAAAAACTAAATGTTGGTAAGCACAGGACATGCAATATCGGAACTTGTGAAACGAGTCACTCTCCTTCTGCATACCATAGACGATGACACCAGCTTTCCTGATGCTGCAGCAATCAGATCGCAGGGGTAGGTATTTTAATTAACGTCGCACTGAAGCAACACACCGGCTATTGGCGACAGTCCGGGACCAACCCCGAAGGAAAAGACCGAGGACAACACGTAATTTTGGCAAATCGCAGGGGAGTTGGGTTGTGTGCATGTTCCTTCGCGCAGATATCGGTTTGATGTACCACTCTGGTAATTATTTTGCTTCTTGTGGATTGATCAAACCGGGAGCCGATCCGCTATGAACATCCATCCCCAGACAGGGATTTGAACCAACGACTAACAACCACTGTTACTAAAGCAGTAATCGGAGACAGTAGTTGGCTTCAGCTGAATCGCCAAAATGCTGATTCTGTTGCTTGAGGTTGGTTCCACAGCCTGTGGTCCACGGAATGACTTATATCCAGTCCTCTTGCAACATCATCTTTACTGTCTCGAAAAGATCGATAGCTTTATCGTAATTCTGTAGTCGAATGCTGGCGCGAGGCAGAATGGTGTAACTCTTACAACTACGGAAGTCTAGATTGAATCTGCTGTATTATGAACTGTGCATAGGTAAAAGGAGTGGTTGGATTTTTTTTTCGCAGCTGTACTTCTAATCAGCCTCTCGTACCATGATAGAAATATCAGTCCGATGTTTCTGTCCTCCCTTGAAGGATTATGAAGGCAGTCTTGCTCTTTAAACATATGGTGAGGTGAAGCAACTGGTGACTTGCAGGGTAAGTGCGTCTGCTGCATACCTATTAAATGTGTCTGATTAAAGTAGGGATTTCCACCTAGTCTAGTTTCAATGCTAGAACGCTTTACATTTCGTCAGCGCAAACGAAAGGACAAAAACAGAATTATATGCTGTTGTCCCACTTACAATACATCACATTACAGACAAGAAAACAGTCCATGGTATGAACTTGTCTCAGTATGGTACTGCAACCCCTTGAATTAGTATTTTTTAAATATATCAATGGCAAATTGAAACAAATAAGAAACATATTAGTAAACGGCCAGGGAGTGTAGTGAAAATATGAAATTTTTAAGAACTACTGGAGCATAGTAATTGGTTCAATATAATTGAAAATTGAGGTTTGCCCCACCTCACCCTAATTTCTTGAGAAAATTGGAGTACAAAAATCTAATACATTTTAATCCGGCATCATATAACTCATTTAAAAGTGCAAAGATAACAAAACAAGAATATTTAGCAAACAAGCGTGAATTTTATCTCAAGTGCAGCAGATACAAAGCAGCCTGCTGTCTTGAAGACAAAGTTTGTTAGATCCTGCACAGACCAACTGGACATATCAGCTGGACATCAATGGGAAAGAGATGTAGGTGAACTTCCATAATTGCAATTATTTATTTTATGTTTATTAAAATTGCACCTAATTAAATTTTAATTTAAAAATAAGTGACCTAATCAGGGGGAAAAAATCTATGATCAACATACATCAATGTTCTGGAAACAAAAGTTAAAATTTAAGCAATTTATATAATTTAGAATTTGGGATTCATTTTTACTTTAATAGAACTTTTAATTCATTCAGTGTAATTATGGTTTCCATTAATATAATTTTACAGGAATATAGCATACATTTAAAATGTTTTTATGTTAATATATATTTAAAAAAGAACAATCTTTTCAGACATATTTATTCTACCAAAAATATTTATATTACATCATACTATACAAAATATCAAGATCTAAATCACTACTCATTAGATAATTTTTCAGATTTATCATTTATAAAAAAAATTTTAAGCTCCTATTGTTGTTTACACTCAGGCTCTCCACTAGAAAACAATTCTAATTGACGCTTTGTCTCCTCCACCACATCTTTTTTTTCTAAAGAGAAATAAATAAAACAGTTAAATTCCTATATAAAACTACAACCTGAAGAGTAACATCAGACATTCAATGCATTACCGTGCCTGCAGTCAATAAAACGAGCTGCTCTAAAACAAGATGTTTTTATGTAAGGGTAACATTTTGTTTCAGAATAACTTCTTAATAAAACATTTCTTTTTACATAACAAATAACTGCATCAATGCTACAAATACAGGGTCATCTGGTCATGTGATTTGTTCAATTTCTTCAAACTTCATTTTGACATCAGTGGATATGTAAACAAACAGTACAGCCGTTATGGGGATCAGAAAATGTAAGATTGATTCATAAATGACCTCTTCATCCATGTAGACCAGCTGTTTGGTGTGCCATTTGGAATGCAGACATTATTGGATCTTTTTCTGAGGATGCTTATGAAAATGGGGTTACCGCCAATTAAGAATATTATTGTGTAATATTGAAAAACTTTTTGTCTTAAACTAATCAACAAAAGGTTATAGCACATGTGGTTTCAACACGATGAAACAGCATGTCATACAGCTCATGTAACAATGCAAATTTTAAAGGATGCCTTTCCTGGCTGAATGTCAAAATCAGATGATGTTAATTGGCCCTCTTGTTCGCCTGACTAGACAGCAACAGATTTTTTCTATAGAGCTACTTAACCTTTAGACTACAGTGTTCAAATTCCGTTACCAGCGTCTCAGAACGGCAGATTTCTCTGGACTTCCTTCCCCTTTACAGCTTGAGGTGAGAGGGGAAAGGATGATCTTTACTTTCACCACCTAGTGTGCTTTCCTTCCATAGTGTTGTCGTAATGCTGCTCAATGGAAATGGTTAACATTTTTGAATCACCTCTCGTGTTTTACTTTTCAATTATTTGAGCTCTTTTCAACTCCCTTTGATGCTTTGTACAAGGAACCGTATGAGGTTTCGATTAAAATTCGTTAATGCAAGTCTGGACAGTAGCAAACACCATTTCTTTTACTTATTATATTAGTATTTCAATGACTGATTTTGATAAGCACAAGTCATTTTTTAAAATTAAATACAGAACTTTGATAGTTCCTTTCTAAAATGGTCAGTATGGTTTCGTATAATCGTTTATCTCTTCTTAATCCATAATATTTATATTTTAGGCAAAAAATAATTGGGTGCAAAGTGTTTACATTACAAACAAATCTAAGTGATAGATATTTTCTATTTAAATAATTAATACCTAAACAAGCACATAAGGAGTACACTTAAGTTTCGTTCTCTTTAGAAGTACTATTTTCTTGCACATGATTAAAATTTTATTACTTTATGAGTTTGTTAAAAATGATTAAATAATGAAATGTGAATGTTAGCTTGACTGGTAGTATTCAATAGGCTCAATACCTTATGAGAAAAAGCTCTAACTACTGTGCTTTCAAAACACTTTTTAACTGAATGGAACTCCTGTCAATCCGTGTTTTGAAATTTATTGAAAATTGTACATGTAGGGAAAGTAATTGGTTGTTATTCTAATAGATGTTGTAAAAGTTTAATTCACTTTAAAAATCATTTTTAGAATTCAGTTATAGACAAGAGAAGATATATAAAATGACTGTAAATTTCCTTATCAAGTGAGTACCATATGCACACCAGTCTCCAACATTTTGTGATCTAATTTTAGCATTCTCATAGTGCTCAAGTTCCCATTAGATTTTTTTTTAAATCGCTTCTTTTACGATAACTGTAAGAACCGATAAAGAACTTATGTCACAAAAAAAATTAGAAAATTTCTTTATGAATATTGACCTACAGATTCATCAGTTAGTTCTGCAAAAAATTTTAAATATGATTGAAAAATCATGCCAAATCATCAACGTCAAAAATGAAAATAATTTGGAGATCATAGTTCCATCTAAAACATTGAATGTGTAGGTACAATCAAAACATTGTAAAAACAAATTATTGGAACAGTTCGAATAATTTTTTGGCTAATGAAAAAACATGGTCACAATCTACCATTCCATTAAGGTCATGAAAAGTGGATGTTTCTTTTACATTAAAATAACATAAATGTGGCAATTTTGATGCTTAGTAAACTTGTAAACATAGAAATTTAAAGACTTTTCCATCTACAACAGATACTGCTGTGTAAATCAGGTAAAATCAACCAATGCAAAATTGGCAATTTGTAAAGTAAAATATTTAAAGTTAGTGAAAAATTTCGAACGTGAATAGTGATTTTCAACATTAGCCACTAAACACTGAAAGTCCAAATTTATGAAAACAGCTTGAGTATAGTTTGGCCGCTATTGCGAATAAGAGGAATATTAACTACCTACTACGTAATATTTAGTACAGAAAGCAGGTTGGTTTGATTTGACTCTCTATGATCATTTCTTGCAACGCTAAAGTTAATCAGGCCAACTGAAAGTAGGAACATCGAAAATAGCACTAACAATCAAAATATTTCAAAAACCAAGTGGCGATAAGAAATAAAAGTACTGTAACCATTCTTTCATGACTGGTGTTCTGACAATAATTAAGAAAAGCTCCTTTGGTGGTCAGTGTGTGAATCATTTGTGTTCCCTCGAGTCAGATTGGTATGTTTTAAATCATTCTACCAATGATAAAGGAAGATATATCATGTTATCTCCCTTATACCCAGATGTTATCAGTTAACAAGGAATGCAATGGTCATAGTACAGATATGTGACTTGCAGGACAATTTGGTGTGAAATTTTAAAAAGCTTCCCGTTCTCTATAGGAAGTAATAAATATATTTGACAAAGAGTAAGAAACTAGTATTTATTCCTCCAATGTCTGAGACCCATAACAGCTTACTTCAGGTTACAAGTGTTCATTTAGGTTTCCAAAGATTTAAATGCCAGAATAGTATAAGTATCTTTGATTAATACACTGATAACAAACCTTTTTTCATTTCAATTGATCACTTTTGAACAAGTTATCTTTTTGCATAAGAGAAGTGACAGCAAACTTTGAAAATAAAACCATATAAGGCCTTTTTACTCCTTTCTAGATTTTAGCATGACCATCCTACTCTGTTAGCTCTTTGCTACAGATCTGTCGTATCAGTCAGTTGTGCAGTTCATATAACTTTAAATTTTCCTTCCAATGTTATGATAGATTGCGCAGATAGTATTCTTGTCTTGCAAGATTTCTACTTTTAACTCAACATTAAAAGCTGGATGAGTAAGCGAAAAAGAAATATTTTGAGTCATGCAAAAATAGACACAATTTTTTCAGATCTACTTCAAGTCATGATGACCTTTCAAGTGATGATGGTTCGCCAAGGCGAGGTCATGTCAATAATCTATCCATTTGGATAGATGAGAATACTAAGTGATACTGAATCAGAGCAAGATGTCAATGGAATTGACTCGCATGATCAATTAATGATGTTGAGAATACTGAAAAGTGAATGAGTGAAGCCCTGGCTAATAATACTAGCCCTGGCTAGTGAATAAACTGGGCTTCCATTATACTAAATAATACAATAGTTGTTAACTCGGAAAACTTTTGTAGTAGTCCAGTACATAACCTACAAACTGGATCTGAATCATTCGAATATTTTAAACTGTTAGAATTCCTAATAACCTACATCTTCTGTTTTTCTCACATATTTCAAATTAGCAACATCTTCCATTTAAATATAAAAGCAAATATATGATTAATTACAGTAACTTATACCATAACTACATAAACTGTCCATTTTAATCATAGATATATTTATCGTGTATCTGACATTCATAAAAACATAAAAATAAATTCTATACAAACTTAGTTTCGAATTCATGTACGAAAATATTCATGAATTATTTTATTAAGTACTGTATACAAACTTTGTTAAAACAGCTGTTTCTTTCCAATGGATTGTGTTCAATGTTTAAATTATGAAAGTAAAAACCAATTCTCTAATTTAATTCTTATTGATTATTTAATAGTAAAAAGTTACTTATAAATCAGGTGTCAAAGATTATTGTTTGAATTTGTTCATGAAAAGAATAAAACATAAGTTTATGTTAGTTATAGATACTAATGGGAGCGTTGTTGTATAGTCGTAGTCTTTAAATAGCTATTGATGAGTACATAATGGAAATGTATGTTCTGATTTTAAAGCAAATGGATGGAGCCAAAGTTACCCTGTGTAGCAATTTCAGATACTGTGAATCGCTCTAAGCATAATGTTGAATGAGAAACCTGCTCCAAAACATGTCCTCTCCTACTTCTTAGAATATTATTTGGCATGAGAGATATCAGTGGCACAGCTTTCAGTTTCCCAGAGTTCACACAATGATCGACAAGGATGGGCTTCGAACAAAAGGACTGACCCTCTCAAGGGAGTCGTTGACAACTCGCAAATGGTGATCGATGTCAGCTGTCACTTAAAAGGGGGACAAAATCTTCAATACAGCATCTGTACCGAGCAGCTCTAGGAAGGAAAAACGGTACACTGTTGTACTGCCCGTAAAAGTAAATGGAACGAGTCTATGCTAACATGACACCAACAATTCAACAGCTTAAGCAGTGGAAAATGTGATCAACAGATCCCATAATTGCAGCACAACTACAGGAAGTTATTTGACCAATGTCATATTCCAAAAAATTGTCATTGAATAAATATATAAAAATTATTAAATTAACAATGCTTTGTTTAAAAGTTATCCCGACAAAATGGTGTCTACATGAAAAACACCCTGCTTAGTCAAGTTCAGAGGAAGATTCCAATAAATACAATGCACTAGTAATGAACTCAACACTGCTATTTAAAAAATTCCAGGTATGTCCAATAACAAAGCAACTGAGCAAAAAGGGCCAAGTTTAAACCATAATATTCACTTCTTTCAATTCCTGTGACTATTCAGCTAAAGTAAGATTAATTTAGAAGGGGCCCAGAAAAAGGACGAGGAATCGAAGAATGAAGAGATTGCATAACTCACTACCAATGGACACTAAATGAGCTTTACACACATCTCAGAACACTGAATATAAGTGACAGAAAATTAGTCAATTTCACACTTTTGAACACTATTGGAGAATTAATTACAAACTAAAACAATCTTTTAAAAAGCTAGATATATGTATGAGAAGTCTTAGTTATAATTTATGTACTCATCAATCTATGTACAAAATGTAGTTTATGTGATTTCATAATCAGTGAAGAATTATCTTATTTGAGATCAAACATCTTTAACTTCATTTTTAACATCTTTTCTTCACTCTTTCTGTGTTTTTGTGACATGATCTAGCCCTTTCTAGCAAAATCTTCAGCAAAATATATACTTAAAGTGTAAAACTACAATGAGAACACAAAATCAATTAACATACCATGATTTCTACCAGCTTTCTTTGGAAGAGCTTTGGTTAAAACAACACTTGGGGGATTCAATGCCACAGGTTTTTCTAAATGCATTGAAAATAAAATTGTATATATGTATTAGACAAGCACCTTAATTATCTCTTCAAAATTTGGAGTTAATAATGAAAACCTACCATCCACAGCATCTTTTTCCCCCGTCTTAGCTGTCAATGGATTGTTTACAGGCTGAGATGCCTTATTTCTTTCTTTAACTAAAGACAAATCATCATATTTTACTATGAAAAACTTAAATAAGCACTAAGAAACTCAGAAATCAAACAGTTTTACTTATTCAAACTTCTCATTAACTGACATTTTTTATCATGCAGTATGTTTTTAAGTCAAAAATAAAAATTATAAGCATTTTGATAATGTTACTATATCTTTTGCAGATTACAATATGTATTTCTCATTATCATGAAAATAAGCATTTAGTGTCTCTGAAAAATGTCAGTAAATGAGTTTCTGCTGTAAGCTGACATAATATTAATTTTTTTTATTTATACATACTAACCTCCAAGAAAAAATCCAGAAGATTATTATAGAATAAAAACAAAAGTCGATGCCTAAACTAACGCAAAACATTTTGTATTTAAACAAATTATACTATCAGAATAAAGTTATGTTTTAAATAAACACTACAGGTGTTACTGACTATGATGCAATGGATTAACTGAATTTCAGCTGCATCCCTCTGTAAATTTTTTAAACTGCTTAATAAACTCAGGGAGAGAAATTGTTCTTCAATGAGTTCCCAGTCACTATGGAATCAATGGAAATGAACAAGCAGATAGATTAGCTAAATCTAAATCTTCCTTAACACAACTTGTTTCTAGATTTTCACCGAAATTCCAAACAATGGATCAAGATGTTAGGTAACAGGTCAGATTGAATTAATGTTGCACTGGAGCAATACAATGGGCTATTAGCGATGGTCTGGGATCAATCCCAAAGGGAAAGATCTGAGGACAACATCTCATTATTTTGAATCATGCTCAGATGATGAGGTCAACACCTGAGCTGGCACAGGACACGACAAATTTAACGAGAACCAGGCCCTATGTACACGAGTCTGTGGTTGGATCAAGTTTCAAACAGATAACTCTGGTTGCTAATCCCCACACTTCCAACAGGGCTACTGCAGTCCTGTGGATCAAGAAAATTACTGATAAAAGAAAGCTTCATAACTGGGATGCAACTGTTGTGAAAAAATGGGCTTGCCTTACATAGACATGTGTGTCTGATTTCTCCAGTCATCGGAGTTGCCTGTTTCAGGATCCTGACAGGACATGATTACCTTCAGGCACACCTGTACTGAATCAGACAAGATCTGTGGACATGAGTCTAAGAGTGATTCATTGTGTGAACACGAGAACCTGACTTTCAAGTTTCTTTTTCATTTCTCGACTCAAAGATGTTGCTTCTTCTTCCCCCTCTGTTATGACTAGTGTTTTATATGGGGCAGTTTGGCACTGTATGTATGAGAAAGCAACAGTGGGCATAGGATTAATGAAAATGATACTGTGCATTTATAGAAATAGGAAAGTGCATCTTTCATAGTACTTTCCTATTTTCACAAATATAATTATTCAACTATTATGAAAATTGGCCGTTTCTCAGTTTGTAGAAATCTAAGGATTGGAATATAGTACATTTTTAAATCTTCTAAAAAGTATGAAATCATGTATGTCAAAGAAAATTGAAATATATTTTAAGTAAACAATTATTTTCTTATATTTCATAGTTTTATCAATTTCTGCAAAATAATGTGTGAAACAGTTGTAAGCCCAAAAGACCCACATTTTAGAACCTCTTAATTCCAGTAAAAAATAAGGAAAATCCAGAAAAAATTTAATAAAATTATGTAGCCAAAAAGCGTGCTAACTAGAGCTTTGCGAAAATAAAGAAGGAAGTAAACCTGCTCTCTTCTGTTGTTATATGCTTGGCTGACTTGCATGTACTTGGTATAGCCATTTTGACAACATTTTGATGAAAAAGAGTGCCAAATACATGCATAAACAAGCATCAAGCAATCTTTTTCAGTATATTTGTATCGCATTTCATTCAAAAGGTTTTCTACTACAATTTGGTAATCAGATCTGAGTTTCTTTCCATTTTTACCGCAACATGACACATAACTGCAGAATTGGCACAATTTGAAAATTTTCTTACAATAGAAGAAAAATCCAGAAAATATTTCTTCTGCCCAGAAGAGAGCAAAAATACTTGTTTTTCTGGTAGAGTTCTGGAAAAATTGGCATTTAAGTTCATCCATTCCACGATTAAAAATCCAAAATTTTATAAATTAAATTTCAGCAAAAATATCCAATTGCATATTCATCCAATAAAATTTTAATCAAGTAAACAAAAATGCTTACGAATATTTTTCGCCTGAAGTTTTGGAACTGCACCGAGTGGATATGGATGTTTGGCTTGGGCATATGAAGTAAAATCTTTCTCTTCAAAATCTGACGATCCTCTAACAGGTTGATTTTCATTTGCTTGACTGTAAATATCAAAATTGTAATGGGAAAATATAATACGCAGTTGGTTTTAACAGCAAAGAAAACTTCTTAATAAACCTAGTTTTACTCATAAAACTTTAAGC
Organism: Meta bourneti; assembly: GCA_933210815.1. Lineage (NCBI taxonomy): Eukaryota > Metazoa > Arthropoda > Arachnida > Araneae > Tetragnathidae > Meta > Meta bourneti. The sequence continues at coordinate 66,969,489 of OW119930.1, read as the reverse complement.
ATGCCAAAGTTAAACAAAAATTTCTGATACTTATTAGACATTAAGTATCAGAATTGTACACAAAATACTGAAATGAATTTATTTACAATATTATCATAACTCTATAAATACTAATCTAATTCATTGTTTTGGCATGCAACTCAGTCATGTGTGGTTCAAAGGTGTACAAGAAAAGCACTTTCACTATTTTACTTCCAGTCACAATCTGCATTAGTAATCTCAAGCTACCTTATTTCCTTGACTAATATTTATCCCTTCAGATAGTAGCAGCTCCATCCAATTTTAGTCAGAAGGAAAATTAGAGACAAAACTGGAGCAGATATTCTAAACAAACTTAAGGCTCTATTCAGAGATATTTACAACCAATGGATTCCGTCTCATGCAAACATGAAATATAATGGAATTGCAGATCGACTTGCAAGGAGGACATGCCAAGCCTTTTCGTACCTTGCCTACTGACCTATCAAGAGTTATTTGCCATAAAGAGTTCATATAAAATTTGGAGAGCCCTGATGACATATCTGGTATAAGAGACCATCCTGAAGTCTCACTTAAATATACAGTGACAGAAAATGTCAAACTGTCCTTTCCCGATTTGTGAGTGGGCACAACAGATCTGTCCTTCGTACATGGGCTTTTCCAACTTGCCTTAACCCTCCTGGTAATTGTCTTGATGAGGTATCTCGTCATTAGCATATCTCGATGGACGAGATATCTCATCATTAGAAGAAAACTGACCAGATCTTATTATCATAAAAAATCGGCAATATCTTGATGACGACATATCTAGACATTAGCAAACTTGATTGGATCTCGATGGATGAGTTACCACATTGAAACCACTTGGATGGCTAATTAAAACTCTAAACAAGTCTCTTCAAGTTATATTCTAGCTTTCCTTGGTCTAGCAAGGGAAGATCTCTGTGGAAGTGCTAATCTAGTGGACTCTTTAAGCATGTTCCAACTCATGAACTTGGTCTAGCTATTTTCCTGGATCTGAAAGAATAAGCTACATACAGAGCAAAATAAGAGCACTGGACTGAATACACATACTTACATCGCATTTCTTTTGGATGGATATGTCTTGAGCTCAGCAAGTTCTTTCTCCATGTGCCTAAGTTCTTTGTCTTTCAAGTTAAGTTGTCTCTTTAACATACAGTTAGTCATCAAATTCACTGCACCACTTCCACTAAGCTTCACCCTCTCTTCTTCTACAGCCCTCTCAAGTGCTCCTTGAAATTTTAAATATAAGATTTGACCTCTTATTTAACAGAACGTGATAAGATATTTCCAGTTAAAAAGACAACTAAGAAAATATGTTTAAGACATTGATTTTTATCTAAGATTGAAAAATTGGTTGTATTCATGCATATTTCTATGAATTTTTTCACTAATAACTAAAATAAAAAAGGAAGCAATTACAGTAGAATCTAGATTAACACCTTAACAATGCTCAGGTGCTATGAAAGGTCACTTTTCTGATTTGCTCTTACGCCACTCAGGCATCTTATTTTTCTATGCCAATCCAATGATTTGCCCAGCTTTTTAACTTTTTTCGTTTGCAATGTTTCTAATAGATGGCCCTAGTAGTCCTGTAAAGATTGAAATGCAAAACATGTGTACACCGGTTTTAATATCAGGTTTTACTGCTTTTCGTTTACGCAGGAGGAGTGAATTTTGTTTTCACTTGTGTAATGTATCACACGTTGCGAATACTATTTCTTTTGAATTTTGTGCTAAAATAAAAGGGAATGAGTGACAGTGAGCAGCTCATAATAGAATATAATTCTGATATTGGATCAGATAAAGAATCGGAAATTTCTCTAAATGATTCTGGAAGTTGTGAAAGTTCGTTATCGGACTTCTCTAGTGATGAGGAAACGGAAAGTTCCGATGATCTAACTCAGGTGCGGAACTTTTGTGAAATTGATATTAATCCTCCTCCACACTGCAGCGATTTCCTTTCACAGTGAATCCCGCTGTTCATTTGGATATTGATGCAAGTAATGGAACTTTACAGTTTATTGATATTTTCTTTGATTGTAACCTCCTTGAACTAATAGTTTCTTAAATTAATAAATATGCAGATAGAAATATTCGAAACAGTAATCTACAAGGAAGTAGAGAGCAAGAAAATGGGAACCAACGTCGATAAAAGAAATTCAAGTGTTTCTCGCTTTGAATATTTTACAAGGAATTGTTAAAAAAACAGATATTGAGCAATATTGGAGTAAGAGACATTCAACATCAATGCCATTTTTTTCGAAAATTATGTTTTATCGTCGTTTTCATCTCATTCACCGGTATTTACATTTTTCTGATGATGGGCTAAATTTGATCCTGAAACACATGAGTGTCCAAAATTACAAAAACTCTGGCCTATAATCAAGCATTTGAATACTCATTTTCGAGAAATTATCACACTTGAAAGAGATGTGACAATCGACGTGAGCTTGATGCTATTCAAAGGGCGATTACACTGGAAACAATATATACCGCTGAAGCAATCACGATTCGGTATAAAAACTTTTATGCTATGCGAATCGAAGTCTGGTTATGTATATCAACTCATTGTATACACGGGAAAAGATGCACTTTTTGATGACAATTACCAGCATCTTTGCAAGTCATCTCAAGTGGTAATGACTCTTATGCAGCCACTATTCAATAAAGGATATTGCCTAACAGATAATTTTTACACATCTCCTGAACTGGCAGACATCCTTCTCAGCAAGCAAACAGATATGTATGGAACACTCGAACTTAGCAGAAAAGACGTTCCAAAGGAATTGCAGTTAAAGAAACTCAAAAAAGGCGAAATCTGTGCTTACCAAAGAGGAAAGGTATGTATCATCAAATGGATGAATAAGAAGGTTGTAACTCTGTTATCTACTATACACAATTCCAAAATTATTGAAGTGTTGTCTCACAACGATGAAGTCAAAAAGAAACCAAAAGTAGTAATGCAGTACAATAATACTATGGGAGGTGTTGATAAAACAGATAAACATCTTACCAATTATCCTGTCATAAAAAAGAGAGGGAAAAAATATTATAAAAAATATTCTTTCACCTCTTTGATATATCACTGTGGTACAAAATTAAAGCAATAGCTTTAATTTTGTACCAGAAGAGCTTGAAGGAAAATACTCTCATTTGAATTTTAGACTTGACTTAGTTGATCGTCTGATCAAAAGGCATGGAACAGTAAATGAGAAAAAAGGACGACCAGGAATTTTGCCGAATCCCGTACGATTAACTGAAAGACACATTTTAGAAGTGATTCCACCCACGAAAAAGAAACAGACCGACGAGGCAGTGCTTTGTGTTACTCAAAAAGGAACAATAGCGGAAAACGGATGAGAAAAGAAACCAGATATTTTTGTCCCGATTGTGATATAGGACTCTGATAAATTTTAAAACATGGAGATAAGCATACAAAAGCTGAGTTTTGAAATTAAATAAAAATGTAAGTATTAAATGCATGCTCTTTTTTTTCTCATCCATTTCTGTCAAGTGTTCTTAAAAGTTCTTGTTCAGAAAAGCCAACTTTAAGTAAAAATGCCAATTTTTTGCTGTAATTAAAAAGTATCATAAATTATGCAATTCAATACTTGTAACAGTTTTGACTGCTGATTTGAATTTATATAATCGATTTGAATACAAAATTGTTTATCAAAAATGTGCTTATTTTTGGACACAAATGGGAGAAAAAAGAAACTGTTAAGAGGTTAACACTCAGTCCACTAAGGTGGACTGTTACGATAGGAGACATTTTTTTTCCAAATTTAAATTTGCAATAGGGGAAAATATAAACTTATATTAAAAAAAATTTTATACAACCGCTAAAAATTGTCATTCCATAGAAAGTCCAAAAATATACAAACTCTTTAAACCCCTTAAAAATCAACATATAAATTCATCTTTGCAGGAAGGATGATACTTTATATCACATACCACATTAATGGAATAAACTCCTAAAATAAGTTCTGAAATAACTTTAAAGTTCAAAGACAGATTCTTTCACGATATGTAATATCTTAGGATGCGATTTGTTATTGTCAGTCATCGAACGTGATAATTCTGCAGGTTGACAACTAGCTAAAATCGAAGAACATTGTTAGGAAGATATGTTTGCAAATTTTGTGTAAATGTAATTAATTGAAACTTATATCCTGTTGGTTGACCTTGGATAAATCGAAAAGAAATTACAAATTAAATAATATTATTTAAAAAACATGTTACAAAGAGCTATTTTTTTACCCGTTTTTAGCCCATTTCGTCATTATTTAATGCTCGGTAGAGCTAAAGATGTCAAATAAAAAATATTTAAATACAGACATTTATTTAAAGGTAAGAGACAACTTTTAAACCCTATTGCAAAAGTGATTTCAAAAAGAAAAAATTTCAGCCCACCCTAGTGTCCTTTGTTACCTGAGTCGCAATTTGTACGGTACTTTTTTCAAATTTTAAATAAAGTTTTGAGCATCAGTGTGTGCACTTTGACCTAAGAGGTGAGAAAGTGCTGCAAAACAGAAAACATTACAGATTTGTTTAAGTATTTAAAAGGTATTTATCCTAAGATTATTAATATGAATATATACTAACACAAATCTGAGTAGAAAATTCTTAATAGCTTTATAAATCTTTACAGTAACTGTAAAATGTAATACAGTAAATATTTTCAGTATTTCATAACCTTTTTGTTACTATCTTATATTATCCAAGAAGGCTTTGTTCCACATTACCTCAGAAGAGTATTGTATTTCCTAACATACCTTTATAAATTGATTTTTAAAAATAGAATGCATTTCTTTTAAGCTACTTAAAGGAACTATTGCTCTTACAGTGCAAATGTTTTAAATACATAATAATAAGAGTACTAATGGCAGCAAAATATTTATTACTTTGAACCAGATCACTTTTTAGAACATCAGCTTCAGTTGGAAACACAATTTCTTTCCTAAAATGTTAAGGAATATATATATATATATATATATTGTATTTGTAATAACACTTTGTATATGAATGAATCAATAATCAAGCCACAATATAGTTATATTTGTGTTTGTATCTGTTGTCACACTCGTTTCTGTACACCCACATCTTTAGATAAAGTTTGTCTTATCACTGCTACCCAAATTTGAAGGTACTAAGTCACTGCTACCCCTGGCATGGCTGGGTTGATGAATTTTTGATACATCTATAGGCACATTGCTACGGATTGTAGTTACTAAAACGGTTCCTTGGGGTGCTCTATACCGACCCTCATTGAAAGCGAACTAGATGCAAAATGTTGAATTATATTTCGGTGAAAATTCTATTCTGTTGATATGAAAATGGACTTTTCAAACATTTTTATTTTGATCATGTTCTCCTAAAATACTTTGTGCTTGCAATGATAATAAATATAATTACTAAACATCTTAAAACAAAAGGCAGGTGTAAAAAACGACTAAGGTGAAAAGCTCAAGCAATAATACTTATAACAAAACTAATAAATATGGAATTTTACAATTCCATACATGATAACATTTTTCGTTAAAATTAAAATTTTTGTTGAGTTCTAGCAAAATTTAAATTTTGTATAGTGAGATAATTCACAACTCTTTCGATTCAGAACAATCTGCTTTGCCTCATTTTAAAATTGGTGTCTTTCTATAAAATTAATTTTATAAAGTTATTTGATTCTAAAATATTTTAAAGATTTGGATATTGCAAAAATAATTTAAGACATATTTATACAATATAAATGTTCTCACATTCAACTTTTCTAATAGTAAAATAGAGTCGGCATCTATGGGCACATTGCTACAGGCTGTAGATTTTAAAATGATTCCTTGAGGTGCTGTATGCTGACCCTTGTTGAAAGCGAACTAGTAGATGGGTACGTTGAATTATATTTCAGTGAAAATTCCATTCTGTTGACACAAAAATAGGCTTTTCAGACCTTTTAATTTTTAATCATATTTCCCCAAAAGTCCTTTGTACTTGAAACAATGATAAATATATATAATAAACATCTCGAAACAAAAGGTAGGTATAAGAAAACGACTTTGATGAAAAGCACAAGCGATAATACTTATAATAAAACTAATAAATATGCAATTTTACCATTTCATATCTGATAATGTTTTAATTTAAATTAGAATTTATGGTGAGTTTTAGTGAAATTTAAATTTTTGTATCATGAGATTATTCATGACTCGATTCAGGAGTCTGCCTTGCTTCATTTTAAAAGTGGTGTCTTCTTTCTATAAAATTAATTTTTTAGTCATTTTATTCTAAAATATTTTAAAGATTTGGATGTTAGAAAAATAATTGCACAACACATTTATACCACACAAATGTTTTCACTATCAACTTTTCTCAGAGTAGTTATAGTAAAAAAGAGTTGGCATGAGCACTTTGTGGCCGAAAATTAAAACTGGTGCTGTAACAAGGAATTTTTAAAATTGGTGAGCTGCAACTAGACGTTTGTCAATCCAGTTAGTAATACCCCTGCATTGTTTTCAACAAAGAATAGTGTTCAATGATCTGTCATTCGTGATTTAAAGGATATCAGAAGTCAAAAGTCATAGAATTTTAGCACAATATCAGAAATTCAATTGTCATTGAGTGTGCCAATATGACAAACTTGAATACATTTTTTCAACCATCCTGATGGAAAATGGCATAAGTTGTCTCTATGGCAACAGACAGACGGACTTTGTGGTTGGTTGGTTTTGGGGTTTTATGGTGCAAGGGCCATATTTGGCAATGCTCTGCCAGACACAACATCAAGTAATCGACACACACACAGTAAAAGTTTAACTGACACAGAAGAGAGAAATACACCCAGGGAGGAATGCACCTGAAAGGAATCGAACCTGCGCCGCCTACAACTCGAAGGTTGCTAGAGCAGTGGGCATACCCACTGAGCCACTTCCCCCAGGCAGACTTTGTGACAAAAGCAGTTCTTGTGGTAGGCAGACGAGGGACCAATTCAAGAATATCTGGTTTTATCAATTTAATGAGTTGCCTAACTGCTATACCATAGAGCTTGTCTGCCACCTAGTAAGTCGTGGGTTCTAATTCCAGTTTGTAAGCACATGGATGTTGGTGATTGTACTTTTATGAGAAGCGGCAGCTCACTCAGTGGGTGCTCCTTCACAAGTAGCTGTTGGCTTTCCCCTTGTAGTGCCAAAGATCGAAATGTCAGCCTTATAAAAAAATTAATTTATGGAAGCTCTACTATGAGCAGTAAGGGAGAAAATTCCTAAAAGAAAAGGAAATATCTAAGATAGTCCTTTTTTTTTCTATCATTTATTTCTTAATATTACAGGGGAGTTTGCTGGCAGAAAATTTCTCATATTTTTTTATCTAGTAATAACCTCGGAAAATACTTACATTTTTAAAAATTAAAGATGAATTCAATAATTTCTGGTGTATTCAAATAATATTTTTATTTATGCAATGTAATTTTTATTATTCACTTTCATAGTATGCATTTTACATTTTCAAAATTTTAAGAGGCTATACTTTAGTGCACTAGTCTTACAGGAAAATTTCTTGACTTTCTGACTTTCAAATGAGATAATTTAGCACTATAGTTTTTTTTTGCCACAGCAAAATAGATACTTTTGTGCAACTGTTGTTTTGTTCAAAAGTTAATGGTTCATTACTTTATATCAAGAGTAATGGGTTTTAAATTTCTACTAATCAAACAGAATTAATTATAAAAGTGAAAACTAGACGTTAAACAAAAGTTGAATTTTACTTAAGACCAACCCAACATTTATGTGCTATTTATTTGGGGATATTTAATCACAAGATATCAAATTACAAACACTTCAAAGAAAGTGAAATTAGATAGTCTTCATTAAATGGATATTAGTTGCTGAGGCATCATGAATGACATGTCATATTTGCTTAAAGAAACAAAAGAAAGCACATTAACAATAATATATCTTGAAGGAGAAATGATAAATTGAAAACATTCAAGGCCAATTAACTAAAATTTTGCAACTTATTAATTTTACTTTCCCAAAAATTAAGCAGCCCTAAAATCTGTCAGACCCTAAGAATTTTGAAAAAATAATCAACATAAAAATAAAGATCTTTAAACATAGGCTACAAGAAATGGTGATTTTTAAACTTTTTACCTTAATTCTGAAGATTTAGTCTCCCCATTTTGGTCAGTACCACGATGGGATTCTTTTCTCTGAAATAAAAATTCAAACGTTACATGTACACACAAATTAAATTTTAAAAGATTTACACTGCAATAAAATTCAATGATTTTTCCAGGTGTATAATTATGGATGGTTTAATTTAAAAAAACTGAGTTATTCATATGTTGCATGTATATAGAAAACCCAGCCAAACACTGGAGCAGCATACAACATGCACATGCGTATTCTGTTTTGGCACAGAAAACACATTGGTAAACATGCATATTTCAACCATTTTTGTGTCACAAGACTGATGGACATGCTGGATCAATGTGACTTGCTAAAGAGTTTCACAGAAGCAACTTATTTAATACAGTAATCTTTTATGTATTGACTAAAACATACAAGTGAAAATATGATATTTAGTAAAAGGTTGTTGGCAAAGATGGTGTTTTAACCCATTAATAGATATCAATACATGCCTATCTAATGACTAGATGCATACCTGAATCGTTGATGGATTGACAAATATAAAAAGTCTTGTTTATTTGCTCACTCATCTTTGAGGCAATTGTTCCTTACAATATCTCCAACAATATGGCAGAGATCGTTGTATGGAATGTGTATTTAGAAAGGTCAAAGCATTTTATGCTGTAGTATAGGCTATGAGCTTATTCTACAAAGGCTAGTTCATTGCCAACAATCCCAACGTATCCAACAAAATATGATACCAAAACCATGTTGGGTGAGCATATTAAATTTCAAAACGTAATATGTCAAAGGGTGTTGTCCAAAATCCGACATAAGACACTTAAGAATCAGTGCATAGTATAAAACTGTCAACCCTAAGATGTGAAATATAGGCTAAAAATGCAGCTGTAAAAACAGAAATGATAGATAATAAGAGCTAAAAGTATCTGGGCCACAAAGGCCCAGCTGACATGATTGGGTGACTTCAATTCATCAATGTATGTGGCTGTGCGATCTTTAAAACAATGACAATGCAAAATAAAAAGTTAACTTAGCTTAACAGGAATCTTGCATTCCTTTTTAAATTTTGTATTGTAATGTGTTGAATTTTTGAATAGGAAGTTTGATTCAAACTTCTAAGAATTGAGACGTGAAATTTCTGAAATAAATAAAATATTATTTACCTTTTCTACAGTCTTGGCTTGGCTATGGTTTCCAATTACCTTAGGAGCTACTCTACATTGACAATTACGCAAAAGAATCATTTTTGATGAAAGCTCTTTATTAAGAGCCACAGTTTCTTTGACCAACGTTTCATTATTTCTCGTCAAGGACATTATTTTAGCTTTTTTAGTTTCCAATTCATTCTGTAGTCTTTTACAGCAGATAGCTTCTGCATTACCTTCCTGTAAGTGAGGTTGCAAAATTAATATACATTTCGCACAAAAATCGGACTCCATGAACTTTTTGTGGAAATTAATAGTCCTTGATTGTGTTCCTTTATTTGTAAATGACTTAACAGTTTTGTCATTTACTTCTACTGATTGCATGAAATGTGTCTGTACTGCCAAGTCTCTTGTAGATTTTTCTGTCTTTGTCCTCAGCCTTTGCATTTCTGCTGCATATTGCTTACATTTTTGTTTGAATTTAGAACTTAACTCAACATGCAAAAACACTTCCCTTTTAAGGCTATTTATATCGTCTTCCAGCTTTGTTCGCTCGCTATATCGTTCTTCAATTACTTTGGATAACTTATCTTGAATGTCGGCTACGCTTTTCAGATGCTCACTCTTAAGCACAACAATTCCGTGGTCATGATCTGAAACAACCTTTGTCATTTCACATTTGTGAGATTTTGCTTTTTCTTCTAATTGTGTATTATGTTGTTGATTAATTCGATCTAATTCATCATAAAATTTGTTTTCTTGATCAATAATCATTTGATCACATTTTTCTTCAACTGTTTTCACACATTTCAATGTGTTAGCAGTCCAAGAACATCTGTCTGATTCAAATTTCGATTTTAAATTTTCAATCTCTTTTTTGTAAAATGTTTCTTTTTCTTTGTATTGGTATTCCATATCCTCTTTTGCTCTATTTGCTTCTTCAATTTTTAATTTCAAATTACTGATGTCATTTATGAGATCTTCATTTTCTTCTTTAAATTCTTTTAGCTCTTCAGAAATCTTCAAAAGCTGGACATCTTCAGCAGTTTGCACACTCTTGGTTAGCTTAATAGCAACATGTTTTTGTAGATGTGCTAAGTTAGCTTCAGCTTCTTTACCCAGTGAGTTCTTTTCTTCAGCGAAAAAATCCACAACACGATTTATCTTCTGCAACGTTAAAATACGTTTTGATGCATTACTATTTTTTGATGAGTGGGCAATTGGATCCTTCCATCCCAAGCTTCTTGGAGTTTTGAAATTATCAACCAAGATTAATACACTGTTTTCCAGGTCTGACAAAGTCTTATCAAGCTCTTGATCTTCTGCTTCAGTTGCTTTTAGCTTGGATTCTGCATCAGAAAACTTTCGCCGCAAAGATAAAACCTCCTCTGCCTTGTTTTCTAATATGCTTTGGAAGTATTCATAACTTTCAGACTTATCTTTCAGATAAAATTCAAGTCTACTTAGCATCTCTTTCAAAGTAATCGTTTCCATCTTGATCATATCATGCACAGAAGAGTCATCCTTATTCATCTGAGGCACACTGACTTCTCCAAAGTATTCTTTTGTCATACTTCTCTCCATAAACTCTAAAGTAAACTGCTTTAGTTCTTTCAAATCTTTCAAGGTGACATTGAGACTAGCTTCCATGTTGCGAAGATCCATAGAATTTCCTTTCTCAACATGAGGTGAATCACTCTCTTTAATATCTGCTGATTTTAAGCCATGGGCACTGAATTCTCCAAAGGATTTTGTTGTTGCACATTCACACTGCACAGAAACATTATTTGTACTAACCGCAGATTCAAGTTTACATTCATCACTCCTTTCTTCAGAACTATCATATAAACTCAACGAATCCAAGTAAAATGTTTGGCAAGAACTGCTGGTTAAGGAAACTGGTTCTTTTCTGCAAAAGCAAATATTTTTCGGTTCTGCTTTGCTAACAGTTTCCACTGTGTTATTGAGGGAGATTTCCTCATGTAACCTCTCAATAATCTGTTCTTGTATTTGCACTTTATCTTTAAATAAAATCATCTGTTTATCTTTTAAATCTTTGTTATACTTCAAATCTGAAATAATTTTTTCATTGTTCTCTATTTCGTTTTCCAAAGTTAATATTTTGTCTTGGAGCAGTGCATTATCACATTCAGTTTGTAAGTCAGTGGCTGGAGTTTCAGGGAAAACAAAAGTATCAGAAGACTTGGCAAAAGATAATATTTCTTTGGTTTTATCCATCTCTATTTCTTCTAAATATGTCTGACAAGAACAATCCATAAATTTTGAGCCCAAACCTTCACTTGGACAAACATTTTCATCTGCTTTATCAACTGTTATCTCGTTAGTTTTAACAGCCAACTCCTCCTTTAAGCAATCAATAATTTCATTCTGTATAAGCAATTCATCTTCAAATGATGCAACTTGTTCATTCTTTAAATCGATATCTTCCTTTAACTCAGAAATAGTTTTTAGATGAGTTACTATATCTTTTTCCAAAGCAGTTATTTGAGTTTCTAAGAGATTTATATTGTGGTCAGTTAAATTATCTTGAACAGTTTGAGGATAATCTATGCTTGTATTGATAGCATTATCAATACAACTTTTAACAAGTTCAGGAGATTTTGGTGATGCATTAATCACAGTTTGAGATGTATAATCGATGCTTGTGTTCATAGCATTATCAACATAACGTTTAACATACAATGGTTCTGCTGACTTTGCTGATGTATTAAACACATCAGACATTTCAAAGCAATGCATTTCATCAGAATTCTCTATTGGCATAAGCTGATTCTCAATGGAACCTTTCCCACAATCCCTATCTAATGAGAGCATTTCGATTTCCTTTAAAAAGATATCAGTTTTATTCATAAAATCTTGAATTGCATCTTCCATAGTTTCATGCGAAACAGATTGACTGCTGAAGTGACATAATATGCCATTTAACATTTCTGAAATTTCAGCCATCTTGTCAGATAAATCTTCCATAAGATTGTTATTAAGTTTGGAACATTGATAATGTAAAACCATATTGAACATGTTGAGTAGAACTTTGGATTGCTCATTTAACTTTTCAGTCTTTGAAGCAGAATTTATTTGTGTGCGTTTACTTAATATTTTAATTGTATCACCTAAATACAGAAAGAGTTCTTCTTTGTCACTGTCCAGCTTTTCAACTTCAAAACCAACTTTGGTAAAAGGCAAATCAATCTCATCTATTGCTTTCAAATGCATCCCATTCCAGCTCAATTTATCTTCACTTCTGGGTACATTGCTGTTAACAATGGCAACTGAGGAACTCTGTAAAGGAGTGCTAGAATGATTTTCAAACAAACATGACTCATTTCTGAGTACGGTACTTTCATCTCCGATAGAAAATCGAGAATCACTTCTTTGAGGCGTTCCATTTTCAGTCAACAAAATTTCTCTTGCTTGCTTCCCAGCTTTATTTCTGCATTTATCATCCTATTTAAAGAACAAAAGAATGCATATTAGTTAAAAATATTAATGATTAGATTATGTAAATTAACATCTGTCAAAACCTTTTTAGTTAATTTTTTAATGAATTGCCATAAGGGCCATATTTGGCCAAACTTCGCCAAGACAACTTCAAGTAAAAAATGTCCTGTAAGGGGAAAAAAGAGGATTGGGGAACTGAGTAGTGGGATGAAAGCTGAAAAAGATTGCTTGGGTATACTGGGAGCGCGACCCCCATGTTTACTGGACAGTAAACCCCATATGAATAGAAAAGATAACTAGATTACCTTGGGTCATTGAAGCCTGTACACAACTAAAGGAGATGTGCCCCTGAGGACTTTCATAAATGTACACCACACAGTGGATAGTTTTTGACTATAAATAAAGTAATACAACAAACATTGCACTTTTTGAAAAAGTAAATTACAGGGGTTTAAAGGACTTTTCCAGGAGGCATTGAGGTTCAATTGAAATCAAATCTTGTTGGAAGTATGATGAGTACTTAAATAGTTAACTTAAGTTAACAAAATAACAAACTTAAGTTAATATAAAATAGCTCAGAGAAAAGGCACCTGCCTTTCTGTTTATCAGTAAATTATTTTGAATAAACAAAGAAAGTGAAAACTAAACAAGAAATTGAGATAAAAGCAGCTTTACTGTATCCTTTGGAGCACTGTTCAGGGCAGCTATTTTGAGAATATGGACCTGACAATCTGATTTGTTAGAACAGCAATATAGAAAATTTAGAACAAGTTTAATGAGTATTTCAATCATATTTGGCAAGGCTCTGGAAACTAATGAGTTTTTTTAAATAAAAAAATCAGATTTATTTTATTTAAATCGGATTTTTATAATTTTAATTAACTTATTGCATTTATTTTTTTTCATTTGAATTCTATTGATACAAATCATAACAGAATATTTAAATAAGGGGAGATTACTTAATTTTCCAGCCTTGTTACCCAGAAGGCTTTATGAACTATTTTGACTTTTACAAACACTAAATTCTAAATGAGTTTCCCATATTCCAATGAATATTTTGGTTTTGAATAAGTCTTTTTATTTAAGCCCAGTTGGAGGATTCAATAAACAGGAGGATTCAATACAACTTCAGGAGGGAAAACAACTTCAGGAGGATTCAATAAACAATCTAAGACATGCAGAGAACCCAGTGCTCATGTGTAAAACGCTGAAAGCAAATATTAAACAGTGCTTCCTTTATCAGAAGTTATGAATTCCCTCTTGAAAGAGAATTAGTGCAATTTTATTCAACCCTTTCATGAGTGAAGAGTATGTCAAAATTAACCGAAAACACTTTGCACAATGTTGCATGTATATACTAATATGTCTATAACTTGGCCTCTACTGATAAACATATTCGTGAGTGACACTTGTTTTCAGTGAGCAAAAAGAAAATTATTTGTTGACCAGTTATTGCCATCCCAACACGGGCATCATGGGTTAATATGAATTTGATCCCTCAAATGAGAAAGGAAAATATTTCAATGACTAACCAAATAAGTTTAAAAAACATCTATACCAGAAGTGATATGTCCTAGGGGCCTGATCCCCCATGGAATGCTTCAAATTTTTATGGCTATGGTCTAAGATCCCAAAACAATGATAAATATTACAGGCAATAAGTAACCAAGCATGCAGAGTGATTCAATCTCACAAAGGGTCACTTTATCAGAAGGGGCAATAAGTCCTTGAGATACTTGGAAATAATGCTTTTTTGGTTGGAGGCCTGATCAACCTCCAACACGAGACACATATAACAAATATATCAATGAGGCTAGTATATATGTATACTAAATAGAATTCCAAAACACTTGTAAATGCAGCAAATGGTGTTTTACTTAAAGCCCCAATATGTTAAGTTGTTGCCAATGCATCACAATCAATTTAGTAAACCTCAAAGTAAGAAAACCAGTTATTTTTTGTTAAAAAAAGGGTCATTTTTGGGATATTCAGGAGAAAAACAAATTTTTTAAACTTATTTGTATAAAATAACATGCATCTTGTGCTAGATTATTCTATTTTCAATACTACTGTTAAACTTTAAGAAAAATAAAGTTTGAATTAAATCATGATTTTTGTAATAAAAATCATTTGATTTAAATCAGCATACCTTGATTTGGGCAGTTTAGAGCAGCTTCAACAGTTTGTAGATTTAAATTAACCTTTTCTTTCAATTTTTTAATAAAACCAAATATTTTATACATTAATAAATTTAATCAGATAAACTCATCACCGTTAAAAAGTAATTCTAAATAGCTACTTTGAAAATAGACAAATTATCACATATTTTAGTGGATTTAAAAGAATGAAATTATATTCACGATTTGACACAAAATTTCTATTTATACTAAAACTAGTACCAATGTCCAATAGAAATGTTTCATCAAAACCTACAATAGCCTAAGTTTTAATATTAAAATTAAGTTTTACATTTTACAGTAACTTCATAGAAAAAGTAAGCCTGTTTTCTACGCATTGAGTATTGTGCTGCATGAAAGTGAACAAATATGTAAAAATATTTTCATAAAATAATAAACTGCTCCTTAGGTTTAAAACGTAAAATTAGCTTTCAGATCAAAATATACAACTATGAGGTTTGTTAACATTTTAAATTACAAATGGAGAAACCATTGGATTTCTTTCGTAAACTGTTGAATACTTACATCCAAGCCCAGTGATGATCTATTTCGTGCTCGCATTATTTGCCTTTCTAATGAAGTAAATTCCCTTGACTCAGCAAGTTCATTTTCCAATGTTTTAATAAGAGCATACCTATCAAACAAAATTGGAAACAATATTTACAGTTGTATCAAATACTTGATGAAATATAAAAAAATTATGAACTTTTATTATTGATTTTCAGAGTTAATTTTTGGCAATCTGATGAAAAAAAAAAAAAATTTTGATTGATTTACAAAACCGAATACTTTTTAAATACCCTTTATGCTCCAAAGGGATTTTAAAAACCTTTTTGCAACATTTAATACTTCATAGTAAAAAACAGTACTTAATATTATTTATTCAAGTATTATTTGAAATTATTTGTGAACACATTTGTGAAAAGTTCAAAATTAAACCATTGAAATGAAATAAATCTCTTTAAACCACTTCACCAAACCATACGGCTCATTAGTGACATTCTTACAGCACACCATTTGAAAATCACTAGGTTTTTTCCATTTACACAGAAAAAGTTAAGTAGGTCTTAATATACTTCAGATATGCAACTGGTTTTAACTCATCAAATGCAAAGAAACATGCAAGGATTTAAACAATGTAGATCGGATATTTGTAACACATATTATGTATTTATCACATTTTAAGAGGAGCCACCCATGTCTTATGCATATATGTGCCTAATAGAAGGTTTAAAAGTAAAAGAGCAATTTTCACAAACTTTCTTAAGTATCAACATTTCTTGATGGAATGTAATTGGTATCATGCCTTATGATCCTTTTGGCTGCTATTAGCTTCTGATCTTAAAATTCAGCCACGAATTAATACCATAACGAGTTCTTGAGATGAATTAACTCCTCTAGTATATTTTAGTATTTTGTGCTGAAAGACTGTAATTTTGACTTCAAAGTTTTAAATACTTATTACTTTTCCTGATCATACTTCTGATTTTGATTCTATCTAACAGTCCAAACTTTCATCAGATGCATGACTGTTTCAAAAAATGAAACAGTCATGTTTCATTTTTTTAACTTTACTTCACCAGAGCATTTTTTATAGTTTTCTATTAAAAACGGGTGACATTTTTTTGCCATTTGTGAATAAGAAAGTTTGGTACTGATTTTTTGGCGATAAGTTATAGAGGCAAATCCATTACGTGAATGTGGATGCTATATTCATTACAAAAAGATTGGAATAGATATGAAATGTGAGTAATGACACTTTGCCATCAATAAATATAAGCGATTGAGAAAACAGCACAGGTCTGTTAGTTACAATTATTGCATCAGAATTGTTTACAAATAGATATTCCTGTTGGTGGCATGTTTGCTGAATAAAGCAGTACACAATAGGTACTGCTAAGGTACAAAATTATGGTGAAGGGCAGCGAAAAGGCGCACATAAATAAATATTGAAACTTACAGAGCTTTGATTTTTTCAGATTCAGAAACTGCACTGCTAGTGGCAGAGGGCTGTAAATTCATCTAAAATTTGAAAAACATTATTATGAAATTACATGGCAAAAGCTCTGTAATAAGGAGTATAATTATTAAAAGCATAAATGCAGAACTAAACAATATCAATGTGACTTACATCAGTTTGCGCAGTAGCATCTGTATATGAAGGAACACTACTAGGACGTTCAGGTAAACATTTTGAGTATCTCGAAAAAACATTATTTTCTGTCTCTAAAATATAAATATATCAAAATAAAATATGAATGTTTACTTCCACAAAACTTCAAAATTTTAAGAAATGAAAATGGGCAAGTAGTGCAGCTCCCAGGAAAAGCAGTCGAGTAGTGGTTTTGAATGAGTCTATTAGTTAAATTAGGAGATTGGTGGTAACATAAACAAATCCCTTCCACAATTGGTGTCTTTAACGCGGATTCTGGTTCTATCATTCGAAGCCGAAAGCGATAGCATTGGTAATGAGTTGGCTAAGGGAAAACATGCATGGTGATCTCCATTTATGATTTTGTGTATGGCAGTCTTACCTAATATGCTTTCATACCTATTCAGATATCAACTGCCTTCTTCACACTATATCAAGCAGGTTGAAAGTTTTGCTAATCTAATAAAAGTGTAACATGTAAACATTTAAAAAAATTAACATCTAATGTTTAATGCTTAAATACATGGAGTGCGATAATTCTATTTGTTTAAATAAATTTATAGAAGCAAAAATTAATATTAATACAAACTTTTTAATTTAAGCATGTTCTTTTACTCAGAACTTGAAAAATGCAATGAGCAATTTTTCTCCATTTTGTGCAGAACGTACATGAAACAAAATATCAATGATTAAATTTGTCCATTTTAACCTAGCATTTTTCTGGTGCTATACTGCAATACTTTAAAATAATTTAATTTTTAAAACTTTTTATTTTATTACTGTGTAATTTTACAAATCTTGGTAACATTTTTAAAGTTTTTGTGAAAAGCAATTTTCAGTAACTTGACTAGAATACCTATAGGTACTTGATTAACTTGTAAAAAGACATTGAAAAATAACAATTGAAAAACATCAAAAGATGAATTGTCTGTTTTGGATAGAGTAGAAAATTAGATTAATTGTAATATTTTTAATACAACTCTACAACTAAATGGTATCGAAAAGATGCAAGAATAAGCAGAATAAAGAAATTTGGACGAAACATTGAAGCAACCAAAAAGTAATCTAGTAAAGCTGTATGACAGAAAAACTTCAAATAACTATTGCTAGTTTTAGAGTAGTAATGTCATTATGAATCAGGCAGGCAGACAAACCAGTCACAAATGTAGAGTAAACAAAGGTAGGTAGGTATTTTGATTAACGTTGCACTGGAGCAAAACAATAGCTATTGGCGACGGTCAAGGATCAAACCTGAAGGGAGAGATTCGAGAACAGCACGTAATTTTGAATCACGGTCAGATGACAAGGTCACATCTGAACTGCATCCCACTCTCCAAACTTCCACACCACACGAACATGAGGACATTTGAGGCCACAGCAGATTTAATGTGCACCAGCACCCTTTATACAGGATGGTCTTTGGTTGGTTTTGAACGAGAGTAAACAAAGGATTCCAGTACATTACATAATATTTTTAAACGCTTCTTCCAAATAATTACTGAAGAAAAAATAAGCAATAAAGCAAGGTGCCACAATTACTCTTTCTGCTCACAAATGATGTGCTTATGAAAACATTACTGGAATTCTGAATAAAACAGAACAGAGAATATAATATGATGAGCTCGGCTGCTCTCATTTTGCTAAGTCTCAATAATTGTAGATAACATGTATGTATATATATTAATATCAATAAAATCGAATGTTTTAAAACCTGATACTAAGGTGTATTTCTTCACTGTGTCTGGCTTGCTCACAACATTTTGTTGAGATTTTAGAAAACTTCCTTTCGAATGGAAACAACTAGTCCTCAAATTCAAATAATCCAATTCTTCACATAATACATTTTATAAAAGCAACTACAAAACATTAATTCTTACATAATATGCTGCTGCACATATTTTGTATCAACAAGTTCTCTAATCATTTCAATTACCTAGAGCATCGAAATCAAATTCACTTTCTTCATCTACTGTTGGCAAATCTGATAAAGGATTGTTCCAAACACTGCTTGCCATTTTTGTAGGTTCATTATCTAATATTGATAACCGGTTAGACAATGTAAATGATTTTCGCGAGTTTGAAAACTCATTTGTGTGTTGCACATCCAAGGAACTTAATAACTTCTGAGGAGCAAAGGACAATCTAAGTCTTGCAGCATCCAAACAGCCACCCCAAGTTTCACGACGTGCTGTTCTCTGTAAATTAACAGTACTATTATTAACATAGAATAATGTAGTTCACATTATACAGTAAATGTAACAAAAATAGTAATTTAAAATATCTTAAAAGCTATTGCATGTTTGACCAATCCCTTTGTTTCCGCCAGGCTGATACATAATATGCCTTCTATATTACAGAATATTAATATTATTGAAAATCTTGAAATTACCAGAAATTCCGTTATAGTTTACATGACAAATTTACATTTCTTTACTTAGAAAAATAAAAGGGTGTTTAAAAAGTAAGGTAATAAGAGCTCTGATGGGTGCACAAATTCCCCGTGCGAATTAAATTCCCTGTCTAGACAGCTGAGACGATCACAGCATTCGAACGCCGCCGGTAGATGGAGCTAGTTGTGCAGTAGCGCGCCGAAGTCTCAGTTAGAAGATGGAGGCGTTGACGGAAACGTGGTTGGTGATTGAAGTAAGAAGTGTGATACGGTTTTTGTGTCTAAAGAAAGCGATATTGCACAGGAACTCAACATCTGGATTGGCAGTGTACACAATATCGTGCATGAACAATTGGGCTACTGGAAGACGTGTTCCCGCTGGGTACCGTGACAACTCAGACGAGCATAAAGCCACTTGAATGGGGTTGTCTCTCCACCACTTAATGCGGTTTCAGGAGGAGGGCATTCTGTTCCTGCACCGTATCGTTACAGGGGACGAAACGTGGGTGTATCACGTGACACCTGATACGAAGCAAGCATCAATGTTATGGAAACACCCCTCGTTAGAAGTTCAAAACAACGCCATCCACGAAGAAAATTATGGCCAGTCTTTTGGGACCACCAGGGTGTGCTGCTGGTTGATTTCCACACCCGTGGAGCGACCATTTATTGTGCCACGCTGGATCGGTTGCACAAGACAATTCGCCGGAAACGACCGGGACTGTTCTCAACAGGTGTCCTGTTGTTGCACGACAATGCCTGACAGCATACGGCTTCAGTTACGCGTGATTTGGTAGAATTTTCGATGGGAGTTATTGGAACACCCTTCCTACAGCCCAGACCTTGCACCAAGCGATTTCCATCTCTTCGGATCGTTGAAGAAGCACCTGGGAGGTCGGCATTTCAGAACCAATGCCGAGGTTCAGCAAATCGCCTTGACGTGGCTCCACGACCTTGATGCTGATTTCTTCTATACTAGTTTCGATATGTTGGTGTACCGACGGAACAAATGTTTCGACAACCATGGTGACTATGTGGAGAAGTAAGATGTACCAGTGCCTTACTACGTTATGTAGCTCTTTGAATTTGTGAATAAAGGTTTTCTCTCAGCGGGCTTGTTACCTTACTTTTTGAAATCCTTGTATCAAAACAAACAACATACCTAATTTAATGCTTAAAATAATTACTTTAAAACAGGATATAGGGTTCATGCTGGCAAAAAAGATATTTTTGCAATGACAGCAGTAAAAACAAAAACCAGGCAAAAATGGATAATTTAAATAAAAATGTGTTTAATTAAACACACAATTGCATTTATTCTTCAGCACAGAATTAGTACTTTTGAAAAACAAATTCCAGGAGTTTTATGTTAAAAATAGATATAACATATGTAAATAGATTAGTTAAAAAACATCATAAAGCAAGTTTTTTCTTTATAAAGAGAAAGCACTATCTGTGACAGTTACATTACTAATAAAAACTTAAAGAATTCACCTTTGATGCAATATAATTTTTCGTAAAACTTACTCTATCACATTTTGGAGCCATTTGAGAAACAAATTTGTTTCTTAAAGACAGGATCTGTTCATGGAGATTTTTGTTTTGTTGGGCTTTTTCTTCTTTTGTGGCCTAAAAAACACAAAAATTAACAATTATGGGAACAGAACTTATATTTGTTTATATATATATACATAGGCAAACACTCAAGTACAAGATTTCAGATACTCATTAATGAATGACAAATGTTTGAAACAAGTCTTTGATAGTATGCATTTTTCAATTCAGTTGAAAAAGGTATATCTTGAAATGAGCTGAGTGTGGGCACATTTCATTTCAAATATTATTAAGCTTCATAAAGAAAAAGATATATTTTAAAATTTTGATTTTAATCACGGAAATTTTTATAAATAATTTAAGCTAAACTACGTTGATTAAAATTGGCATATCCTAATCAGCATAACCTGTCACTTTGAGTAATGCAGGGTTGCCCACTAATTTTAAAATTATTTATTCTAATGCTATGCGAAATCAAATCTTGATAATATGAGATTCACAAGAATTTATTTACCCACTACCACAAAAATCAGGGTCAGATTTAAAAAAAATTTATAAGCTACTTACCTCTAATTCTTTAGTTAGCTTTTTTATTTCATTTGCATAGCGTTTCAACAATGCTTGTTCAGTTAATACTTCATTCACTTCAGGCTTATTTTTTATACTTTTTGCACGAGTAGCAAACTAAATAAATAAAAGTAAAACACAAATTAATAAGTACAGTAGACTCTTGATTATCCAAGGTAATAGACCAAGGCCACCACCTCGGATACTACAGATGTAATAACACAAAACAGCCTATACAAAATACAGAAAACAATTACTGTACTAAATGTTGCTGCTATAGAAAGATTCAAAAAGGATTAAAAATAATCTATATTCGGATTTGTGTTAAAATATGTATTTACTGTGATGATTCTACAATAAATCTGGACATGAGTTACATGCCTTTTAAACTCTCTTGAGAAAGTCCTCTACAATCTTGTTTTACATCACTTTCACATGCAAACTGCATCATTTCATCTTTCACATCAATGCATTTTAAACTACATTTTACTTTCCCATGCCTTTACTGTTGGTCTGGTTGTTAATCTATTTTTTAAATATATTTTAATTAAATTTTATTTTGCCTTGCGTTTGGCGCAGTGTCGAATTTTGCGCCATAAAACCCAAACCAGACCAATTAAGTGTGCACTCGTATCCAAAGTGAATTTAAGAAATTCAGGGTTGCAAGTACTTTTAAATATGACTGAGGGAAAATTCAAGGAATACATTAATTAATTTATTTTTAAGGACTTTCCAAGCTCAAAAGTAAGAAAAAATTAAAGTACATTTTAATGACCCTTAAGAATCATGGCGACCCTGGATTCAGGAGAATTTATAAATACATCACAATGTGCTTAAAAAATTAATGCTGTAGAATAAATAAAAAAATACCTTCAGAGTTGAAATAGTTTCATCTAGAGATGCTGGAGTGACTGTACAAATGATTGCAGTTCGGGCATTTCCTCCCAGTGAATTTTGTAATATCCGAGTAATCTTGGAATCCCGGTAGTTAATATATTGACTGAAATCGTGACAGAAAAACTATGAGCATAATATTCATTAAGGAACTTATTAACAAGATATCTAAAAATTCGAGCATGCCTAGACAAAAAAATGCATTAACACTAAGAGAAAACAGTTTGCCTCAAACAATTACATTCAATAAAACTATGTAACTTGAGCATTTATCACCAGAACCCAAAGAATTGGAATAATTTAGACAGCCATTTAATACAAGTTTGTATAGCTGATTCTGGATTAAAAATTACTAGTTACAACTACTTTATTCCAGAAAATTAAAATTATATTTTAGAATGAAATCCAAATACCACAAAAATTTCAACCTTAAGTACTGGTTAATAATTTAATGGATTGGATATTGAGGTTTTATGGCACAAAGTCCAAAAGTAGACAAGCTGCACCAAACACGAGACAGAATATAGCCCAATAAAAGCACAGAACATTTAAAAATGAAGTCCAAGATAAAGATAAAATAATAATTTAATGAAATTTCATTCATTAATATTATAACCAAATTAAAGAGGGTTAAAAGGGTAGAGTCATATGGTTCTAGCTATGATTGCTAGCATTAGTTGCTTGTAAGTGTAGCCAAGTGGTTAAAGCACTCATTTGGAGAGGCTGAAGCCCCCTGATAGTGAATTCGATCCTTGCAGAACAGGTATGGGGCTGGCAGCTTGTTTCTAGTTGGTTGGGTTTTATGGCACATAGTTGGCCAAGCTGCATGAAACACAAGTCAATGTCAAGTAATGGACATACATACACACAAGGAAAGTTTAACTGACAGAAGAGAGAAATGCATCCAAGGTAATTTACAGGACTCAAGCCAGCAGCCCCTACAACTGACAGGTTGCTAGCAGCTTGGACTTCTCCAATCTGTTCAAGTTGACACGTAAATATGGTTCCACCAAGACCTCAAACATGGTATTTGAACTTTTCTGTTTTCAAAATGATTAACACACTTTGAGTAGTAGTACTGTTCTTATATTCAGTCATGGATTTCAAAATCTTTAGACTAATGTAAAATCATTCTCTTTTATTCTTCATCGATTCTATTATGTTCTCACAAGTGTCTTATATGCTAATTACCAATTGTCTCAGGTGCTCAACTGTTCTCTCTGAGAGTGTTTGGTTTAAGAATTGCAGCAACTCATAATCCTTTATGCAAAAGTCCGTTGATTTTAAATTATTGATCGTTTTGATTTGGCATAATACCCAAAATACTTACTCAACCACAACTCTCTCACTAAGTTGACTGATAACTTGACTCAACACCATTAATGACTTGTTTATATTTATACTCTCCTTGAGTCGTGCTCCCTTTGCGCCTGTTTGTCGAGCCCTTTCAGATCCAGCCAAATCTACTAAATTCTAAACACAGAAAACATTTGAGCTTTTCCTTCTTTATAAGCATTCATAAAATACTTAAAAAGAATTTATAAAGATATGTGAAAACAATGAAGTTATATAATAATAATATGTAATATGTACTTAGGTAAATACAGAATTCAATAGCATACATAGTGAATATTTTAATGAATAAATAATTTTAATGTATTTACAAATTTTTCATAAACAAAATATTATTCCATATTAAATTAAAACTCATTGAAACAGATAATTGGAGCAACTGAATGTGAGATAATTGAAAAAGAATATAAAAAATAAAGAAATTTAATATAGTAAAAAATGAAAAACCTTTGAAAATGTAAAAAAAGGAAAAACCTTCGAAAACGCGAAAAATACCTCATCAATGTAATAGATCGTACATGACCATTTTGGTGGAGAAAGACATCTTGCTCTGGAGCAAGACATCCTACCTGACAAGACATCCATATTTAAACCTGTATTTCTTGTGACATCAGGACATGTCACAAGAAATACAGGTTTAAATATGCTGCTCAAGCAGTGTTGCCATAACTTACTTTTTTTATCTAAGCTTCACTTGTTTAACTATAAAAGATTTTTACACAAGGAAATTTTTAAAGCATGGATGTAGGGTTTATAGCTGGAGTGGAGCTGATTTTCAGGATATTATAGTATTTATAGATATCATATTTCAACCTTTGATCTTTAGCAGACTTTCAACTTTATAATTGAAAACTACTGACTTTCCTATCACATATCAATGACAGAAATTGTAAGTGGGAATAACAAAAAATTAGCTTTTGATTATACCGGTAAATATTTAGACATGCTTAAAATTAATTTTAAAATAATTATTTTCTGTTTAAAATCATTCAGTAGCAAAATAAAAATCAAAATTTTACCCCTTTAAGAATATAAATTTCTAAATCCGGTACTTACAACACTTGGTCTAATTAAAAGAAAAACTGCTTAGCTTAATTTTAAAAAAAGAAACAGCAATGAATATAATTACTATTAAAGAATATTATTTCATTATCATTTAATATTAATCCTCAATTGAACTCATATTTCTAGCACAATTTGACTAATTGATAGATGAAATATTGTTTAATTGCTATAACAGAAAATTCTCAATTTTTGAAATCTATCCTAAATTTTCAAATTAAAATGTTCACGTTAGTTAAATTCATACAGATTTTCAATAAACTCAAATTGCCAACATAGCATTAAACAACATTTAAAAAGAAAACTTCATATACAAAATGAATACTCATTCTGCTTATAAAAACAGCATTATTAGCTATAAAATCTACTTACAAATTGTGAGACATTTACAGCTGCATCTTCATCCCCTCGTATACCACTTTCAATTATCTAATGAAGGAAAAAACTTTAGTTCAGACAATACAAAATGCCATTTATCAAAGTGGATTTGGAATGGCATGCAAAAGTTACAATGCCCATATGAAATTATTGTAATGAAATTTGCTGATTGACCCTGAGATAAACAAAGGATAAATTAAAGTAAAAAATTATTAATAGGCAAAACGATTGTCATCTTGAGATGTACTTACCCAACAGTACAGTAATTAACTTCCAATATATCAATATATATAGCAGGGTAAAAAATTATAACCATGAAGTATTTTTCAGATTGAATTTGAACTATCTTTCCACACTCTACTACATTGGTGACATGATTATGTACATATGCACATTTAAAACAAGCCAGATGGCACTTTAGATAAATATGAGATGACACTCCCTTTATAGGCATATCACTCTGATAAAAGGTCAGGATGAACATTTGGAATTGTTAATGTGATGCAAATCACAACCATTAAAAAGACCTTTGATAACAGATTGCTTCTACTACAACTTCATTGTCACTAGACCTTTACTTCGTATAACCATCGTACACATGCTTCAGGATACTCAAATGGTCATAATCATCTTTCGCCCAATGGAAGTACACCAGTGATCTTAATTCAAATTGAAATCTGTAACAATTATCAATCAATCGAGTTGTAGTATTTGTTAAACACTGCCATTGCTACATTTAAAGGGAATACTGTGATGAACTATTACCCATCACTACAATAGTATATATAGCAGACAAACAATTCCGAACCATAAAGAACTTTTCGGTTAATTGAGTTGCAGTTATTTCAGGCTCAGTTACGATCTGAAATACATAAGTTAGAGCATCAATATTGTTATTGGATTGACCAATACTGTTAATTTATGATCTTTGGCAGACCCTTGATTGCTCATATGTGTGAGTACAACTTGGGGATTCCTACTCGATTGGTGAGAGTCGAGGCAAAAAGTGAGTCATGCCTTTCCCTGACAAAGACAGAAGAGAAGAGACAGTGATTGGAGGAGAATTGAATTGTTGCCAAAAGGGATGAGTGATCCACACGTCAACTCCTGAAGCTAACCAGTTTCCATGTCAACACCCATCCTCTGGCGAGAGAACAGGTTACGCGAGAGACATCAGAAATAGAGATCCAGCCACTCCTCATCTGATAGAAAGCTTCAGCCTCTTGCCAAAGTAAATCCTCAGGTAAAACTGATTTACCTTTAAACTGGCCACCATTGGCAACCAGAAATAAATAAATGGAAAGTCCTTTGTCACTAACTATATAGTTAATGAAAGTTGATAATGTGAAATTTTAAAGGAATATTGTTCTATAAACTTCTGGCATCCTACAAAAGCATTCATTTTGAAAAATATTTTCCCAATAGAACCAATGGTCACCATCATAATACATAATGGAAATTACAATAAAATATCCTCTCTAGGTTTGCTCGTTTATGTATAATACTTTATTGAAAATGTATTGGTCATTTTATTTTACAACCTTTGGAAGGACTTCAAATTCCCCTCCCAAAACTTGCTGTCTTTTGTAATTTGGAGATACGAGATCGATAAAATATAGTAAAATGATCAGGACTTCCAAATTAAGCTCCCTCAATTTTGTTAAGTCTATAAAGACACATGATGTCTCTTGTTATGATAGAATACCATTCCTTTTCCATTAGCTAGTTCTGAACGCTTTTTAATAATTGTTCTATTGGGAAAATATTTTTCAAAATGAATGCTTTTGTAGGATGCCAGAAGTTTATAGAACAGTATTCCTTTACAATTTCACATTATGAAGAACATGTTCTTGAGATGTAAACCAGAATTAGGAGTGGATAATGGAGCTCGTCTAGCTTACACATCTCTTTTAATCAATTCATTTCTCATTGCCACCAATATGCTTAAAAATACTCGATAGTTATGATGCTTTAGCAGTGAATTGCAATTAGAACACAGGCATCATGATTTGAACCCTTTTCAAGTTCAATTTCAATTCTAATTTTGAAAACAGAAATTCTTACCACTTGAAAGATTGAATGGGACCTTGAACTCCTTTCATTCATAAGAGTTTCACCAACTCTTCTTTTTTCTGCAAAACATAAAGCAAATTAGAACATGCACACACTTCATACTTGGCATTAAACAAATATATTAACCCTTTATATTATTATGTGTTCAGTGAACCATTATTTTTCACTTTTCTCCTGACGAATTTCCGGTTTGCCCAAACAGAGAAAGTGGAAAGAGTAGAATTGGGATTTGAAAGATCATTTGTTTCAAACATTGCCATTTGTGTAAATTACAGGTTAAACAGGTAGAAGGTAATTGAATTTGCTTAACTTGTAGTTTTACATAATTTTAAATGAATTCATGTATAATTTCTGTTTTTTATTGAGAAAATTTTGCTCAACCCACAATATCAATTTTTGTAGTCCACCAAGTGTGAAAAAATAGGGTATTTGTTTCATAAAATAAACCCCATTAAACACATTCACGCAATATAAAAACATGGTGTGTCACAAATAAGCACCATGCAGTCAGTCGTACCAAATAAAAACATTTTGGCTAAATTTTAAATGTGGAGGTTTATATTTCAATAATTTCATTAATAAGATACCTGTCACTTCCTATTCGCACAGTAAATTTCAGAATTAAGGTACTGTGAATTAATCAGTGTTTAGAAAGTATGATGGGGCACAAGGTGTTACATTAGTTTAAAATCATGCAATCTCTATTGAGTAACTTGAAATAATTTCCTCTCAAAATAGTTCCCGACTTAAAAAACTTACTTTCGCCTTTTCTCATCAATTCTAACATTTGGTCAGGTTCTTGAACAATATGTTCTGTAAGTCCATTGACTTTAATATGGCCATACTGAAAACAAATAAAGTTAAATAATAAAGTATATATAAGTATCCTGCTTTTTGATGAGATCTCGATACAAGATCTCATAAAAAGTATACAATCTTATTTTTTATTGCTTCAACCAACAGATCCTTGAGTCAGGACTTTGGTAAATGCAACTTTGAACCCTACTTTAGTTGCCCTAGGTAATAATTACACTTACATAAGCTTCCATATAAAATATAAAAAATATGCTGAAACTTACTTTATCTTCCTTTAACTTCAAATTTTCACTTTTATTTGTCAATAAATCCACTACCATTTCATTATATATTTCCATGTACGAAACTCGTAAGAGAAATTCTCTATCAGGCATCTATTAAGAAATGAAATGTAAAACCCAAGTTATAATATAATCTGCTTTTCTAATACAAATTTGAAGAAAGCAGTGAAACTTATATTAAATTCAATAAGTTATACATGCAAACTTTCAAACTTTTTAAAAACAGCATATTTAAATATGTACTTACATCTTGTATGTAATTGAAAATATCGGAAATAGTGTAGTGTATTATTCCTAAATTTTTTCCGTCATCATTTCCCATCATTGTAAAAGTCTTCCCAGAAGATGTTTGACCATAAGCAAATATTGTACCTGCAAAAAATGAGACAATTATTTGTTTTTCATTAAATTAATCGAGAATTTGAAATTTTTAGATAATGAAGTTTGAATATTGTTTCAATTTAAACTTGGGTCTCCAAACTAATCTATTGCCCCTAGTGTTCATAAAGTTATTGAATATTTACTTAGTAGTCTATAATGACAACTATTGTTTTATCAACCAGTCTCCTTTCAATATATTTTTCATTATATGGCTGGTTTGTTCTGTGCATCACACATCCCTTAACTCGCATAACATGAATAATTTTATTATTAAAATTAAGTTCAAAATATTAAATTACCTATAGTGTCGATAAAAGAATGAATATTATGAGACTTATAAAAATGAAACATTACTTTGGTCAGTGAGAACTTCAGTGTAAAATAGGACATCCTTTTACTAATTTCCTTTATCAAAGATTGTTTGGAATCTACTAAATTTGGAGGTTTAAAAATTTTTTGACAGTATAAAGCAATTAAAAATTAAAACTTGACATTTAAACTAATACCTTTAAAGGTTGGTTGCTTTTATGGCATAAGGGCTATATTTGGCCAAGCTGTGCTAAACACAACGTCAAATGAAATGTTGTGAAAGGGAAAAAAGAGGAATTGGGAATTAGAGTAGTGGGATGAAAACAGAAAAAGATTAGGTATTCCAGGAGCGGAACCCCTGTGTTTACTAAAGACAGTAATCCCCATGGGAAAGAAAAGTCGCCAGAGTACTTCGGGTTCATAAAGCCATAAGCACTTAAAGTAGAAGTGCCCCTGAAGGCAATACTTTCAAAGGTTAACGTAGAATTATATTAAGCCTGTATAGATATGCAATATTTATTTAGAATAATTAGGTCTTATTTATTTAAGATTTGGCTTATTTACAAGATCAGTAGATATCAGATTCGTTTAGGATATTACTCTTGACCTTTTATGAAGTTAGCTGATTTTTAACATCAATATTCTGCAATAAATTCAATTGAATGGTTTTAAAGTAGCATAACATAAAATGCATTTTCTTATCAAACTCATACTAGTCACTACTAATAAAACCACATTAGAAAGGCAAATAAAGTTATTTTACCATTGAAACCATCAATGACAGATTTGACAAGAGGCGCACAAAACTCTGCATAAACGATTTCATTAGTATCAATTCCTTTGAACACTCGATCTAGAACAGAAAAATTAAAAGCATTCATTATATCATTTGTAACTTTAAAAAATGAGATTTAACTATATTCATCAGAGTATAAGATTGGTGCATTTTTAAAGTGGTTTTAGAGTCCTCAACCACCGAGATAATATGGGAATCATGCTGAAAATTCTGTAGTAATGTATAAGTATTGTCTTCTTTAAAACAGAGAGCACTTACAATTCAAACTATAGGCATGTTGATATTACAACTCAGTACTAACAAAAGCCATTTTGTAAAGAATCTAATTCAATTTTAGTTATCTCTATTGAATTAAAAATTGTTCCCTACTTAGATTAGGGTCAGGTGGGGTAAAGGGGTATAAAAAACAGTTTTGAATTTCAGAATTTAGCAATGACATGTTTTAAAAAAGGGGTGCTTTTTGCATTATGTATACATTGCATTATTCAAGATCACATTGCACATGCTTTTGCTTCATATTTAAATCAATATTTTTAGTTGAGTGGCGATTTTTATACCCACTTTACCCCATGATATGGGGTATGATGTCAAGATGTACTTGAACACGTTTGACTGTTGATTTCACAGTAAAAAGTCAAAAATTCTACAATACAAAACATTATCAACATGAATTTTGAAGGATATAGAGGCTACATATAAAAACTGTTGACAATTATCAAATATCGTTTTTGGCAATGTATGCATAATAGATATTACCAATATCTATTATGCCAACATCCTCCTTTTCTAGAAAAGTATACCATTGATTAATTCTAGATTTTTTTGCAAGTATCACTGAATGAATCTTTCCTGACTTGTTACTTGCTCGATGAATTGTTGAACTGATTTTTTGCCTACGTATTACCCAAGAACCTTGCTTAATATTGCTGCTGTCATTTTTGCTTTTTGGTTCAATATTTTCTCTTGCTTCCGTAACTTTATTTTCAGTAAGAGTTTGACCTGATGTTCTCATGTTTCTCTCTCTAGATGTATTTTATCTTTCTTGAAATAAATGCTCTAGGATGTGAGAGCCTGTTAATACCTCTTCTATTTTTCTATATCCTTTTTCTTTCTCTCAATGAATTTTGAGCAGCATTTCTAAATTCAGTTGACATAGGATTTGAGAGGGTTGTTAATACGATTAATTTCAGGTCCTTTAACAGTGGACATACCGTATCTGGTTTGTGAGTTACTTGAAAATTAGATGATATTGCTTCCTGTGAAGCTCGAATTCCTTCATTTTGTAACAAGTTTACAACACACATTAAACTTCATTCTGGAAAATTGATACCTTTTCTATCCCCACAATTCTG
Source organism: Meta bourneti (assembly GCA_933210815.1). Lineage (NCBI taxonomy): Eukaryota > Metazoa > Arthropoda > Arachnida > Araneae > Tetragnathidae > Meta > Meta bourneti. The sequence continues at coordinate 66,938,207 of OW119930.1, read as the reverse complement.
CATTCAACAGCCTGTTGGTTTAAGAGATGTAACACTTCCCTTAAATCCTTTCACAACATGGTTGATTTTAACGATTCACTTCACCATTTCAATAGACATTGAAATGTGACCTTAGAAACATATTGTAAGTAGATTTTCCCGGTACCATGATCTAAGGGATGTAAAGCATGACTTGTAATTGGGGCAGCCATAATATTATGCTACTCAATAGTATTTAATATATGCCTATACATATATTAAATACTTATATACCTATTCATTTTTGCTGATTTAACAAATTCTCTTTTGCATAAAAGAAACCGCAAAAGAAGTTTCATCAATGTTGTCACTAAGCCTAAAACTATACCTACCTTACCCCACTTCATTTAAAAACATCTAGCATTAAAAATAATGTTGCAATTTCTTGCCTGTTTATTGGAATCTCTTAACAAGTCCTATATCTAGCTCAGGAGAACAAAAATTATAATAGCTTTAAAAAGGCATATATAAATAGGAAGTTTCCCAGATAACCACAACCCATGAATGGATTAAAACAAAGAGGCCACCAGGATCTTATAGATGTTACAACTAAAATATTTTTCATTGAAAAACTTTTCATGAAACTTAAATATAATGTTGTGAGTTTTAGTTTCCATCCTGACAGGGTTTGTAATTAATGAGGTAGCTTTTCCATGCACTACACACTTTACCCCACCTGGCCCTATCACATGGAAAACTCAAATTGATAAATCCATGAGCGAAAAAAGTTAGTGATATGCATAAATTCCTTTCAACAATGAGTACCGAAAAACATTTCATCAAGACCAATTTGCTCTACACTTTAACATTAAGATCCTGTTAAAAATGTGATATGACAAGTCAAGTAATTATATATTTACAAATACCATATAAGAGGGATCTTCAGTGTAAACAAATCAAACGGTCTAAGATTTTACTTCTGCTGTCCAAGTGTTCTGGCTTGGTATATATCAGGGTTACCTTGAAATGTAGTTCATCACCATTTTGATGATGTTTGCCATCTAATCTAATTGGTGTTGACCAATCAACTATCGTATATCGACTCAGAATTTATTCTTCGGAATTTTTATTGTCGAAAGGCTGAAATCATTCAAAAAACAAGCCAACTCATGTCACACCACTGCCACCTATATTCAACTTGACAGAAAATGCCTCTCATAGGCATTAAATTAAAACATTTAGTAAAAAAGGGGACAAAATTCATCATAAAATCAAAAAAATTATTTGGGACTACAAATTAATGTACAGTAATACCTTGAAGTTACGCGATAGGTGGGTCCTATGGAAATCGCTTAAGTCGAATCTGCGTAAGTCGGGGTACAACTTTGCATATAAATACATACAACTTTTGTTCAATTGGGACTAACGAAAACACTAGTTTAGAAGAAAAATATTTAATAAAATTGCACTTCTTTATACATATTAATACGAAATATTTAAAAAATAAATGAGTTACGTAAAAAAGGTATTTTGATGTCGATGGCTTCATAAAATCTAACAAATTCGTCTGACGACACAATGCCTTCTTTTTTTCATGCAGAATTTCTTCGTAGCAAGATAATAATTTTTTTGTTCCTTGCTTTGTAGCTATAATGCGTTCTTCATTGGAGTCTATATTTTCTAAAATTTGTAAGCCCTTTTCAATTGAACTGAGACTTGTCAAGTTTGCAATTGTTGTGCTTATCTGGTGGAACTAAATCTGAAGTGTCGTATACTTCAGTGACGTTTTGCTCACGCATCTCTATGAGCTCATCAATTGTCAGCTCCTGACTATGTGAATCCAACAGCTCGTAGACATCATCACCATTGACTTCCAAATCTAATTGCCTTGCAAAATTAACTTCTATCACATGAGCAAAACACGTCCGATGCATATTACAGCAAGTGGCAATGTTGCCAAACGAAAAATCAAGAACGGCATAACTCCAAGTTCGCGTAAGTCGGGGTATTACTGTATATATAATGAATAAAAATACAATAAAATGCACTCTGCTGTATGTACTGACCAAACTGAAATTGCGCAGAAGATACAACATTTGTCTGATGTATAGTGGAACCATCGGCCTTCCAATGAACAGCAGCTTTACTTTCTCTTTCCCTGTGACAAATAAAGAAATATGTTTAATGACACCACGATAGTTGTTGTTTAACTTTGAGAAAACAATAACAATTCAATCAAATTATGCAAATTGATATTTTAAATACATTTCCATACAGGGCCGCACCTATGGAAGGGGCTGTGGGGTTTAAGACTCTCCCGACTGTATAAAAAGCTAGAAAAGTCCTTATTTAATTCATTGATTGCTTCTTTAGAAATGGTGTATAAAGGTGTTGATATTTTCTCACAGCCAACTTATATTTATTCATTGTAAAGATAGGTAGGTATTTTAATTAACGTCACACTGGAGCAACACAACGGGCTATTTGTAAAGATGGGAAAACAAGGTCAAACTACTTTTAATGTCATTGCAAGGCGATAGTAGCCCAAACTGGAAGAATTTTCATGGTATCATTCCAAAATACAAGAGCCCCCCCGGTCCCTCCCGTCTTTCTAGGTATACGATCCTATATATCTGGTTCTACGGCCAACCAGATCACAAAACAGGCCCTGTCCATCTTTCTAGTGTTAAGAATGTATACACACATTTATATATCTCACTAAACGCAAGTGGCACAGATATAGACATTATTTGCACATTGGCAAATGGTAATAAATGCAAAAATCAATAGCTATGGGATTCATTTGCAAATTTATCCACTTAGTTTCAAAATACTTGATTTGAGTTATGGAACTGCACAATATTGCTAAAACTGAATGGAAGAGCTCGTTTCATGAAATTCTTCAACAGCCTGATCATAAAAGGAGTGAGAAATATGGAAGATTGAAGTCATCACTGAAAAAACATGTGATAGAAAGTGAAAATGGGTTTAGACCTCAAAAATATCAAACTGCTTTTGAACAAATGAATGGGTTGCTGCTGAAGTGGATGTTTAGAAGGTGATTGCAATAACACGAATGTGATATGAACTTTTTGTCATGTATTTTATTGGAATTAAGATTACCACCAATAAGTATGTTATATATATTATATAACATACTGTTATACATTTTTGACATATTTTATTTCATTCAGTAAATTCTAAATGTGAGTAAACCTTGCCGTTATTAGATCTAAGCAATTAAGTGCAGATGGTATGCAGGGGTCAGCTAATTTTTAATATAATCAAAAATCATTTTTTTAATTAGTTAAATTTTAATTGCATTGAAGTAAAAAGTTGTGTCAACCTACAAAATACTTTACTACTCCGTGGCACTACAGTCCTCGAAGAACAATGGAGGCTGTCCATCCTGCTTACGAGACCTTGGAGGCCCTGGGGTGCCGAGTGGCATTTTTTGCCCCTGTCAGGGGGTCGGTCTGATGCGGGGGCCCAGTGTTAAGTTCCCAAGCACATATGGTACTCATTTTATTGACCCTCAAAGGGATGAAAGTCTGAGTCAACCTTGTCCATCCATGCGTAATATGCTCAATGTTTTTCCTATGGCAATTTTGAATTGATTTAGCCCCCTCTGCACACCTAGATTAAAGAGAATGAGGTTAATAAGTAGCTTTCGTTACTCAGTGTTCCAAAGTATAAGCGTACCAAATTTTGTGTGGATTGGTAAAACGGTGTAGATTTGTAGAGAAACGCATACATAAACACATCCATTTTTATTTTTTAGATTGTGACCTGTATATTATATACAATGTAAATTAATTGTTTTGCTTAATATTATCCATTCCATCAATATTTGTTGGAATGACGCTGCTCTACTAGAAAAGTGCAGAATTTGTTGAGATTAAATCTCCCTTAAATTCATGGATGAATTTTGGTCACAAGTTTAAACTTGAAATATGTATCATTCTGGATTTTTCTTTAAACCAATTTACTAGACATAAAAATAACAGATTAATTTAGTATTTAAGAGGTTAGTTAATTACAGTGACATATTTACAGTACGAGCAAGGAGGAAAAACACATACCTGGAAATCAGGGGTCTCATTCGAACAGCAACATGAATATTGTCAGACATCTTAAAACCAATACCTGTGAACCAAAAATGAATATTAACCAACTTTTCATTAGATTATGAAAAGATGAATCAGTATGGTAACTTTTCAATCAGAACAAATTTCTCTATGAGCAATACATGTGAAACAAGTTTTGGGGGTTGATTGGTCAGAGATGGTTACTCTCCTTTATATACTACTGTACAGTATCTTAAAATTTGCAGTGGTAAGAAAGTTTTAAATTGCACAAGTTCTGCTTCTCTACTCTCTAGCAAATGCTACATTTAATAAATTGTGCCACTAGTTGATTGATTGTCAATTGCCTGATAATATGAGAGGTATTAAAATCATGTATGAGATTCCAAATCTGTAGTTAAGCAAGGGTTGGTCGTTTTGGGGTTTTATGGCACAAGGGCCATATTTGGCCAAGCTGCACCAAACACAAGACAATGTCCAAGTAAAAAAAGAGGGAATTGGGGAATAGAGAAGATTCCCTCCCAGAACCAGCAGAAAAAGATCGCTTGGGTAACCTGGGAGTGCGACTTCCATATTTACTAAAGATAGTAAACCCAATGGGAAAGGAAAAGATTACTAGAGTACCTCAGATCCATGAAACCGAACAAAACTAAGGTGTTCCCTGAGGGCAGTCAAGCAAGGAATGACTAGTCTGTCTAGCATGAGAACTGCTACAAACACAAAGTCTGTCCCTGTCTGTTGCCATAGAAACAAATCCATTTTCTACAAGAGATTCTTGAAGCCATTGAGAATTGTCGTTAAGTGCACCAATGTTGTTACATTGGTGCACTTAATGACAATTGGTCTTCCTGCTTCAGGCTAGTGTTGATTTCAAGAATGAAAGTAAAGATTTTAAGCCTGTTAATGAGTCTCCCGAATGGATGTGATAAAGTGAGCCACTACATGAGAGGAAGGGTTTTTAAGGAAGACAAATCGGAAAAAGAGTAACAACTACCCACCCTCACCAAAACTTCATTTGGCTCATCTCCACTCAAAATGTATTAGCCCTGTTTCTATAACGACTGTCATTACCTAGACATTGTATGTAGTTATCATGGTAGATAGACAGTACAACCAGATTGATCACCTTGTTTTAACAGCCATGAAAGAAGAGTGAAGCTGAGTAGGGATGAAGGAACATGAATTTAGTTAAAATGGCAGCAGAAGGGCCTGTTATATTTTTAACCACTGGTTAGGTAATTCTCTTTTGTAAGACAATCAAAACTTTTCCATTTGTCCGATCGGCTCCAAATATAATTTTTTGGTGTATAGCAGAATTTAAGTAATTTGTTTAAGTGTCATGAGATGAAAAAGTTTGGAAATCGTTGCTCTATTAAGTCATTGTTAAGATTGAAAATTTTTGTACGGTCCAAGGAAAAGATATATAAAAAATATACTCACCAAGTACGAAAATACCGTGACAAAAATAATAAATACAAATTCAAAAATGTAGAAATCACATCATTAAAATACCGAGACCCACAGTAAATAAACTTGAAAGTTGAAACAACAAACCGTCAAACTTTGAAATAAACCGCGCCGCTGTGACCACAGAGTAATCTGTGGCTGAAACATAAGTGTTGGCTTTGAAGTAGCACGCAAAGAAATGCAAGTTCAAAATATCTAAATTCGTAAATTATTGACTTCTGTATTCTTTTTTTTTTTAATTGTTTTCTTTTGCATTTTAATGCATTGGACAAAAAGGAAAGTGCAATCTTAGAAAAATTAAATGAATAGAACACGTAGAGAAAGGCTATGACGTCACACAAAAAGAATGATTCTCTTAGCCAATAGATGATTGACAAAAGATTAGCAACTATCTCCAACCCAGAATAGTGGGGTGCCAGCTCAGGTGTTGCCTCGTCATCTGACCGTGGTTCAAAATTACGTGGTGTTGTCCTCGGATCTTTCTCCTTGGGATTGATTCCGGACCGTCACCAATAGCCCGTTGTGTTGCTTCAGTGTGACGTTAAACAAAATAACCCCCACACACCCCCAACCCAGAATACTGAGAATCCATTGAAACGACAAGCTCTCCTTACATAAAGACAATTGCAGCTCTCCGACAATTTTCCCTGGATCTTTACCTTCGGAGTTTTATCCCGGAAAGTCGCCAATAGCCCGTCATATTGCTCCGGTGCGACATCAATTCAATTACCTACCTACCAATCCTTTGAAGGGATCAGTGAGTGAATAAGCTTCGCATAATCCAAAGTCCACTTGACAAGCTTTTTGTTCCGCAACCTTCAATGTTTATCCCTAAACATCTGATGGGTTTTACAATTACGTAGTGTCCTCGGTTCTTTCCCTTGTGGATTGATCCCGGACCGTCGTCTGTGCCACTCGACCGTCCACTGTATTGCTCCAGTGCGACGTTCGATAGATCGTACAAACCTCGGGTTTTGTATATGTCTATGGAATGGTAGGTAGGTATTTTAATTAACGTCGCACTGGAGCAATAGACAACAGGCTATTGGCGACGGTCCGGGATCAAACACGAAAGGGGGGGTATTTCAGTTAACGTCACACTGGAGCAACACAATGGGCTATTGGTGACGGTCCGGGATCAATCCCAAAGGGAAAGATCCGAGGACAACACCACGTAATTTTGAACCACGGTCAGATGACGTCAAACACGAAAGGAAAGATTCGAGGACAACACCATGTCAGTTTGAACCACTGTCAGATGACGAAGTCACACCTGAGCTGCCACTCCTCTCCAAACTTCCACACCACGCCAACGTGAGCCATTTGAGGCCATGATAGATTTAACGTGCACCAGCCCCCCTTTGTACACGACAGTCTTTGGTTGGATTCGAGCTCGCAACCTTCCGTTTGCTTATGTATTAAATCTCAAATATCCTCACATTGCTGTGATGTGGAAGTAGGAGAGGTGCCAGCTCAAGTGGTGACTTCGTGATCTGACAGGAGTTCAAAATTACAAGGTGTTGTCCTGGGTTCTTTCCCTTCATTACCGCGGCCCCATTGATTTGACGGATAAAAATTGTGCTGTCAGATCTGGCCGGTGGATCATAAAAAACAAGCAGAAACAAAACGTATGTAATTTTTTCACTTGTGTTAACTTTAAATTTTGAACTCATTTTTCGAGAAGGTTGCAGTTATCTTGGGTTTTTCCTCTTTTCTGTGGGCCCCGGTTGGAAGAGTATCGGACTCGCAACCGAAGGGTTGCGAGTTCGAATCCAGCCAAACACCGTCGTGTACAAAGGGGGCTGGTGCACGTTAACTCTGTCATGGCCTCACGTTGGCGTGGAAGTTTGGAGAGTGAGGTGCCAGCTCAGGTGTTGCCTCGTCATCTGACCGTGGTTCAAAATTACGTGTTGTCCTCGATTCTTTCCCTTTGGGATTGATCCCGGACCGTCACCAATAACCCGTTGTGTGTTGCTCAAGTGTGGCCATGCTGAGCCAGACACATCAAGACACACACAATGAAAGTTTTACTGACACAGAAGAGAAATTCACCTTACAGGAATCGAACCTGCACCGCCTACAACTCGAAAGGAAACCCTCATTTTTGGGGATGGATCCGATTAAATGATTTGATCATGGGAACAAGAGTTAGAATTCACTGAAACAAAACTCAAATGGTTTTTGTTTTCTCGAGTTTTGGACTCATTTTCCCCTACATTTTTTAGAAGTATGTATTTTAATTAACGTCACATTGGAGCAACAAACGCGGGCTATTACATTTTTTAAATTAAAACGAAAAAAAAACGAGTTGCTACTGAAACTTTTCGAGAAACAATTGAGAATTAACCAACGATAAAATTATATATTAATTTGTCCAAATATTTTGCATGTTTTAAAAAATTGCAACTTTTCATTTAGTTGTAGATGTCTTTGAAGAACAAGTGGCTTTGATGCATAACACCTGTTCATATGGAAAACAATTTCTTTTGTAATTAAGATCAATCTTAAAATGAAAACATGTCATAACATTTAGTATTGACACTTAGAACGAGTTTTCTTAATATTTGTTTCCATGTGATGCTATCTATTTCTAAAAATTCAAGATTAGCGTAAAGTCAAAGTTGAACATACTTGGAAGTTTTGTTCAAACTATTTTCCTCATTTATATAAGGGAGCCAAAATGCCCTTTGTTAAGTCCCACCTATTTGATTGGCGACCTGGGCACTGGAAAATTCCTTTGGTTTCAAAATCCTGAACTATATGAGATACTAAAATTTATTTACAAATTATAAATTTACACGATAAATTGGATAAAGGCAACACCCTTTTTCCATAGTTAACAAGAGGTTGGGAGCACTGTAGTGCATCCGCTGAGATTGAATTCTATCTAGGGTCTGAATACATAGATTGGTTTCAGGGTTTTATGGCGCAAGGGCCATATTTGCCCATGCTGCTTAGGATACAAGACATACAATATCAACAGTCATACACAATGAAAGTTTTACCGACAGACGGAAATACGCCCAGGGAGGAATGCACCTTACTGGAATCGAACCTGTGCCGCATACAACTCGAAGGTTGCTAGTGCACTGAGCCACGACGGCCCAAACACATGGTAGGAAATATTTTGAAGCTATTGCTTCATTGCCGAGCTTGCAGCTAGCCAAGTCAACCAGACACCAGACTCCAACAATTTGTGATGAAACTTTTCCAATCCTAATGTATTAAATGGGCAGGTGACCTGAAAGATGGACTGAATTGCCAGGACTTTTTAATATTTGAAAAAAAAAGAGTATATATGAAAATTGTAATAAATATATTACAATTTATTACATACAACTTGTAAATTTCTTATTTCCCTCTTGTTCTCTGCAGCTTTATGCGCTGTTCATTTAGAGGTTCGTTAACTCGTTATTTTAGTAATAACATATATATACATAAATTGTGAATCTATTGGCATTTTAAATAAATTTGCATTTTTGTTCCTTCAATAAAAATGCTTTAGTTGCCTTCTTGTTGGCATCATTACGTTTTTCAATTTGTTAATATTTCTAGAAATTAATTGCATTTTCAACTGGTACTCATAATAATCCAGATCCTTTCATTTTATCATTTAAAAGCAAAGCATAACATGTTACAAAATTTTGATAATTACATAGTAAAAAATTTTAAAAGATAAAAAAATTAAATTGTGAATATTTTGTGCAATTAATCATTCAAAAAACAATGAAAATGTACATTTTTATTATAATACAACTACAAATAGTTATATGATAAAATTATACTATGAAAATTACACTGTCGAACAGTAAATTTCAAATGGAAATTGAAACCTTTTACAGAAAACTGACCAGCAATTTCATATAAGACACATGTATAAGCTTTTCATGACAGTAAAAACAGCTGCTATGCTTGAAGGACGGATTCTAAGCAATCTTGGAGTCTGTGTAATACACCTAAGGCACTAGATAGCTTACAATTAAAGTGCAATGTATAGAGATATGTGATGCATGCAGATAATAAAAAATTCTGCAGCTCTAAAGGCAAGGCACACAGAATGTTTAACACTAATTTAACAGACATTAAAGCTTAGAAATAACTTTCTGAATAAAACAAAAATTTACAAATATAAATTTAAAACATGTTATGACAAAAGGTGTGAAACTAAAAGTGAGTTTCACAGAACAAGAGATGAAAAAGTGAAATATTTTTTCCTTTCACTTCAGAGAAAAATCGACAAGTTTGTCTCCATAGTTTTAAAAACATCTCCCAACATCTAAATATCTTGCATATTGATAGTTTTGGCTATTAAACTGAAGACCCAAACATGGATATTAGTATTTATAAAAACAAGTTTCCTGTATCATGCAATAAAATATTTTTATGTAATTTGGAAACAATATTTGCGATGACATTTCAAAAGGCACAAAACTTTGGTAGAAACATTTTTCATTATAAAGTAATTTACAAACAATTTGAAAATTACAAGTTATACTACAAACTATGTACGAGTATGAGATATATTTGTAACTTATCTTAATCAATGTCCGATAGATAATAAATTTATTGCACTTTATTTTTAATATTTTATTATATTAATAATGTGAAAGAAGATTTTACATTAATCCTCTATTTAATAAGTTTGAACTTCAACAAACACATTCAATGACTATTTTTGTACAAATACATCATGATATATAAATATATTGTTTTACAACAAATGTGAAACATAAGATAAAAGTTTAAAATTATACAAATAAGTCAAAGAGTAAAACTAATGCAAGAGAAAATTATAGACATGTCTTTGTTCCCAAAATTTCACATGAAAATACCTGTCATTTAAAACAATACACATAGAAAATTCACTCGAACAAAAATTGCATTTTAGCTCCAAAACAAGCAGATAAAAATTCATTTGTATTTCAATATTTTTTATTTGAAAAATTACTTTTTACAGAACGTAATATATATTGAATCCTAAACAAGTCCTATCGCTTACAATTTTGATTCAATAAAAATCACAGAATATTGCATGTCTGATAGACATTGCTTTAATATTTTAAGGCTAATCACTACAACCTGTAGTAATTTGCAGTTCAAGGCAAATTTAAGGTGGTGTTATTAAGCTATTGGAGAATGAAATATATTATACAGTATGAATATTTATCACATCATAATCACCATGATGTTTAACCAGGCACTTTCATGCTGTTAATAAATTGTTTCTCAATTACTCTTTTTTTTTTTCAATTTTCATTGTAAACCACAATTATTTTGTTACATTTCTCTATTGTATTTTAACAATGCCTTCAAGTATGAATGTTACGCAAACGATAAAATTGAAAGCAAAGAGAAGAATTGTATGCATCTCTTCTCACAAAGCTAATTTTGCTGACTGAAACCGACTCACTAAAAATTACTTGAGCTCAAAAAAACAAAACTTGCTTTTCATGAAACACTAAATTAATACTGCTAAAATAAAAGACACTATAGAGAACAATATTGCAATAAAATGGGTCTTTAAATACACCAATGTAAGTTTTACAATAGCAATATGTAATAACTACAAAAACTATATAAATATATTCAGTAAACTTATAAAATATTTATTTTTACAAATGCAATATCAACTATGATGAATATACACATTTTTTCACATAAACAATAAAAAATGTCTAGCAGTCTCTGAAGAAATCATATGAACAATTGATATAAAACGACATGGAAATTCCACTTGAAACGAGTAAAAAAATTGACACTTCCTCTCATATAAGCTTCTTTTGTAAATCCATGGCAAGATTTAGGGTACATTTATTGGTATCAGTAAATAAGTAGACTTCTGGAGAACCAATGAAGCATCAATCCTTCAACTACCATTTAAATTGGTCTCAATGTCCCTTTGAGCTCGAGATATTTTCACTTTGTCCTTTGGTGACTCCTGTTCTCCCACTTCTTGTGCAAACATTTTCATTTTTTCCTTAAATGTCAGTTTTTCTGGACCAGGGTTTTTCGGACCGCCACCTTGCTGCGTTCTCTCAGCCTCAATGCGCTGCCTGGGGTCACGGTACACTTCCTGGCTGCCAATGACACCTGGAGTGTTTCCAGAATTATACGTGTTCAGGTTCTGAGAGTTGTGAGGTGTCGCGAGGACCTCATTGATGTCATCCAATGTGTAAGACTCTGAGCCCATGGAATTCATATTGCCGTTGGAGTCGCACTCAATGCTTTCCATGGGAGTTTCATGGAAGGACACCTTCTTGGGAAAGTGAGGGGCGCCATTATCACAGTTTCGTATAGATGATGTAACATACCGATTGCTGCCACTGAGAGCAGACATTTGGTTGGTGACCTCATAGGACGACTTGCGAGCTGGAGGTGCAGGAGGTTCGGCTTGTTTCTCATAAGTCATCGAAGAGTTTTGCTGTGGCACTGGGTGACCATCGTTGTTGAGGCGCTGGTTGCGCATGGATGCTGGCTTTTGGCTATAGACAGTCTGATAGCTGGGCTCTACAGGGGGTGGAGATGTTGGTAATGGGGGTGGTACGTCTTGGTGGTTGGAGTTCTCATTTCTGTTCATTTTGTCAGGTGGGTAATTTGGTATTGCTTGGTGGTTTGATAAGTGCGGAGGGTTGTTATTGTTCACCATCATCTGGTGGTTCATGGGTGGCTGACTGGGACGATTTGGTGTCTGGTGAGGAATGCTGTTAGGTACTTTGAACTCATCCTGAAATGAAATCAAAATATAAAACATCGTGAAAAATAATACATGTATATAGCTTGAGTAATTTGCTATTCTAAGATGGATGATAAATAAGAATATCTGTCATTGCCATTTTCAGAACTCTTAAGCAAAATGCAGATTTCTAGAGGAATTTGATAAAATTATTGAATATATATGATCAGCATATTTAAATGCAGCAGAAAGTTTTACAGGCTCTTCCAAGTAGTCAATTAGAAAAAGTGCAATCTCCTTGGTCACATTTTGATTGTGGCACAAAGGTCATATCTGGCCAAGATGCGCCAAACAACATCAAGTAAATGGACATACACATACAAGGGAAGCTACACTGACAAAAAAGAAATACACTAAGGAAGGAATCAAATCTGTGCAGCCTACAACTCGTAGGTTGCTAAAGCAGATGGCAAACCCATTGATCCACAACCCAACTACATTTTGGACAATACCAAAAGGGATTAATAAGTAGTTAGAATATGTATAAGAAAAACTTATTTTGATACCTTTTTATACCATCTGCTGAATTTTTTAACAAGATCCATTTATATTAACCATATCTGCCAACTCTCAAGAAAAAATACCACAACTTTCACAACATAAACAGCATTGCTGATGACTAGTATTAACATGCATTACCTATGAAGAAAGTTCTTTTTAAGTAAACATTAGATTTGCCTGCCAATACATAAAAAATATTCCAATAAAAAAATGTAAAGCATCAAATTGGGGCTTTGAAAGCAAGTCTAAACATAAAAAATCGAACTCTACTGTTATATATGCTTGGCAACAGTTTTATTGTGTTTTATAGGTATATGTGTTAGTTTTACTTGAAAATTAGAGCCAAAGAAAGTTTCCAGAACAATTTAGCTATCACTGATTCTGATATTTTTCTTTCATGGTTGCCAAAACTTGATTTCAAAACTTCAAAATTGTAGTCACTTAAAAAAATTTCCATAAAATATTTCTTTCCAACATTTCTGTGAATTGCAGAAAATCTCGTATTAAAGTTTATTACATTTAATGACTGATGCTTGCAAAAAATGAATTGTTTTCTGAGCTCTTCACATAAACTTTCCAAGTTCATATCACACAAATTTCCATACTTTGAAACCAATTTAATCAAATCTTTAGTTTCCAAATGACAAAAAGTGTTTACTTTATTAATTGGGGACGTTTTCATTTTAATCTTTCATCTTAACAGATTTCTATGAAATTAGATATTAAGACAGCAAACGCACCTGCCGCCGTCGTGCTTCCCTGAGTAGTTTTTCTTCAGCATTTTTAGCAACCTCCAACTCACGCTTCCTTTGAACTTCTTCTATACGTAACTGTCTTAATCTGCCTTCTTGTTCCTATTAGAAAGGAAACAATTTTAAAATTACGTTTAAAATAAATCAGACAAGAAGTAGATTGAAAATTAAAGTAAAACGGGAACAATAAACCAGTTCATTGGGCTTTCAATAGTAGAGGCTTACTTGGGATAAGTTTTTGGATAAAAAAATTCCATTGCATATTGCTGATTAAAATTTGCATAATTACGGCATCTACTTTGTTGAGCTAGTATCTTAATCTCGAAATGTCCCATCGATTGCTAGACAATACTTCCATCAAGTATTATTTTTCCCAAGGTTGTAACATATATTTTTTAAATGCATGAATAAGTTTCCATATTTATCCCAGAGTGAACACTATACCTCTAATGATTGTTGCTGTCGTTTCCATTCATCACTATTGCCCATTTGTTGTTGCATTTTTATCTGAGCTGCTTGATTCTGCTGAACATCCCATTCCAAACGTCGAAGTCGAGCTCGCTCTAGATCCTCTTGCATTTTCAGCTTGCGTTCTCGATTCTCAGCTCGATCAAGCAAGTCCTAAATTTCAGATAAAAATTTAAATAGAAAAATTAAATTTATATTCCCAGAGATACCATAATGTTACAAAACAGTACATTAGTGCAATTCTAAACTGCAAAAAATACAATCCAGACTTTTGTGTGCTACACAAAACTTAACAGCTTTGGTTAATTGAATTTATTGGAAATTAGTGCTTGTGCACTAGATAATTATAATAAAATATATAGATTTTTTAATCTCAGAAGGCATTAGAGAACTGAATTAATTATTTTTAACAGTTCCCTTAAAGTAGGTACATTTGTATAGGATTTAAAAAACACCAATGACTTTCTGGTTTCAGAGATTGGTTAAATTACCATTACCCCAAACACCTTTATTAGTTTTCTTAGCTTATATTATATTTTTATTTTTAAATCATACTTCAGAATTGATTTATTCGACGGCAGTAGTCTCAAATGCTGTAAATATACCATAAATAGTATGCTTTTCAACATAAAAATGTGGTCCTCTGCTCAATAAGTTTAGACCCTTGGTTTAAATTTTCATTTCGGTATCTTCTGTTGGAAGTAAAAAAACTGATTGCTTTCCTATCACAAATAAATTTTTCAAAGGAAACAATTTTTTAAAAATATTCACATGTTAATAAAAAATCGCATCTTATTACCTTCCCCATAAACAGCAATTGCTTCATTTATTGGAAATTTGCTTATAAACAGCTCACTATGAAAAATCTAGATCTTAAAACAGGTACTGCAGATTTTCATTGGAAACTTACCAGCAATGAGAATGCCAGTAATCTACAAAAACTATTTCAATGGTATCACATCAATGAAGTTTTAAAATGAAAATTTAAAAAATACATGGTATTATGCACATGTAAGAATCATTCAGAATGTAACTATTATAATTTGTGTTAGTGCATCTTGATATACTTCAAGGATCTATCTATAACATATACTAATATATTTTATGCATCTATCCCACTACCTATAACAGCTAGTGAGCAAGCAGTATTTAATACTTTTTGCTAATCTTTTGTTCTTAAAAATTTGACTAAAAAAATTGATTCTAAAAAATTATACTGGTTGTAACATTTTACTACCACCAAATAAATAAAAACAATTATACATCTAATTCAGAAAAAATTGTTCCTTATTTTTAAGCTAAAGTAGATAATTTAATGTAGTTCCCAATTAAAATATGTAACTATAGATTATTTCCAATCCTGCAGTAAAAAACGTGAAGCTAAAATGAGTCGCTGGTACACACCCATGCAGTAAAAAGAATGATGTTCTCGGAGCATTCACAGGAGTAGAAGTATTAAATATCAGTTTAAATGCTTAAGTGACTGAAATTTGTAAGAAATCAATGAGTTTTAGAATGTATTTTATCCACAATAGGACTGGACTAGCTGACATTAAAGCATTATCTAGACGCTGATACGTTTTGATACATGACAATTTAAAACTTCTGTGACTTAAATCCAGGACACAAACGAAAAAAATCACTAAAATTAATTTTAGTATGAATTATCTTAAGCAAAAAAATGTATTTATTTGCCTCATTCACAACACTAGAAAACATCTTTTAAGTGAACAAATGTGTTACTCTTGTTTAACATATCCTAATACTTATTATTACAGTAAAATACAAAATAATTATGAAATATGTATTTATTTTGAAATAACATACGATAGAACATTAAATATAATATAAAAATTCTATAACAATACAATAGCTTATTAAAAAACAATAGCTTAAAACAAATTTCCGTCGAAATTTACAAACAGAACATAAATAAGTAGAGGGTAGGTTCACATGAACCGTATCTGAAATGTATTCAAACTTCAATGATGACTAAATATTGAAGTTGAGGCAAAAACGGATCTTTTTTATAATCATACAATGTCTTAGAATACAAAAGAATTTTACATATACAAAAAATGCATCAGAAAATATCACAGAACAGCATTTGGTAGCGATGCTTTTCTTCTTCATATATAAAAACTACCCCCTGACTTTAAGGAACTTACTTCATCATCATCATCTTCCTCTTCACCATGCAGTTCTTCAGCCCGCCTTTGGAATTCCTGTTCAAGTCTAAGTGCTCTCAAGCGATCCTCTTGCTGGGGTGCAAGGTGGGGCCTGCTTTCAAGTTCTCGTATTTCTTCATCTCGAGCACGCCTAGCTTCCTCTTGTCTCTGTTTATGCAACTGAAATACACAAAACATTCATATTACATTCAACTTATGACAATATAAATAAATTAAATATTCCATATATGAATAAATTGTGTTCATGGATGTATACAATTTGTATAATAGCAACTGAAATACACTAGTAAATTCAACTAAGCAGATTATTCGATTTTAAATGCCTATTTGCATGGTTTGTTTTGTGCTTGTATAAATCAGACAACTCAATAAGGGTAACCCATCCTTACTACATATTTGAGTAGTGATAGAATTTTTAACAGTAGGAAGTAGAATGCAAAACATGCAACCAAAATTATTTATTGGTGTTTGGTAGATCTCAACTAAACAATTAATGGAGATGAAGAATTACAATACTTAAAACTAGTGATGGGAGTATTCGAATACAAAAGTACTCATGTACTCGATACTTAAAAGTAATCGTTGTACTCGATTCTTTTTCAAAGTATTCGAATATGAATGTATTCAGATACACAAGTATTAGGTTACCAAAGTACTCGGATCCAAGGTATTTAGATACAAGTATTCAGGTACAAAAGTAGTTGGATACTACCAAAGTAGTAACTACTAAGAGTAGTCATCCTAGGTATTCAGATACAAGAGTATTCATCTTAACTAGCAGTGTCACATTGCATGGGTATCCATGGTTCTTGTTAGTGTTGTTTCTAGTCTTGATTTTGCTTTTTCCAATTTTACATGTCTTGAAAATGCACGTGATGATGAAGTGTCGAAAAATTCCATCGATTAAGAGATTGGATTTGAAATTTTCTGGAAGCAATTTCCTGAACAGGCAGACTCAGTAAATTACACATATGGTTTGCCTTTTATTTTTGAAAAACAAGTTGGAAGTTTTTTTAATTTTTAACTATTTATATTTAATTTTATTAATTTTTTAAAATTTATTCAATTTTCAAGCTTTTTTATTTCTGACATTTAAAATATATCTGCAAGTAAGATACTACAATGCTTGAAATGCTTTTCTTTTTCAAGTAAAATAACGTTATTTCATTCTTAAGATGGCTATTATTTTCTTTAAAATATCTGAGAAAATCTTTATTACAATAGTAAAATATGAATATTTTTTCTGCTTTGACTCTACCACTTCTCACATCTTCGTACACCAAACAGTGGGTACAAAAATAAAAAGTGAATTTCCAGGAACAAGATTTGATTATTTAATGCAACTTATTTTGTAAATATTTACGGAACCATTCTTGTAATTAGATCAACTGAGATGTGTCACTTTTATAAGTTTCCAGAAATAATTTTGAAATTTCAGATCCAGGTATTAAAATTAACAAAATACTTTTTAAATTCAAACAAACTTTTTTAAAGTGTTTTTAGAGTTTTGTATAAAAAGTTTTATTCTTATCTATGAACAGTAGATTAAATCCCTCCAAAATAAAATTCCAGCTACATTCCCTGTTAAAAGTGATTATTAACGATTTCCTCAAAATATGGTAGAAAATCAATCTTTCCCACGCAAAAACTAAAATTTAAAAATCATGATTTGTAAAATCAAAATAAAAAATACTTGATACATATTTACAATTACAGAAAATATATGCATGACCAGAAAATTGAGCAATTTGTACATGGGATTAATTTTTGTTCTTCAAAATACAATTTGTCTAGTTTAAATAGATTAATAATAGTAGTTATTCTTAAAAGTTTTTAAAAATGTATGTAAATAGTTCGAAAAGAAAAGTTTAAATATAATTTAGATTTAAAATTTGAGTTTTGTGAAAAACAAATTCTTTTTAAGCACAACTTGATCAAAATATTTAAGAAAAATAGAATAAATTTGATTGTCTTGTCAAAAATTATCATTCGCATTAAACAACTATCCACCAAATTCCTCCTTTCGCAGATTCGAACCATGAACCAGTGTGTAGCAAATCCAATGCTCTAACCACTATGCAAAGGAGGACACAATTCCTAGGTGTTATTTTTAAATAACTACCATATATCGTAGTCGTCCGATTCTTACTATCGATTAATCGTTTTTGTATATGTATTCGAATTCTTACTCGACACTTGAAAGTACTCGAATAACAAATATTTGATTCTCAAAAGTACTCAATTCTACCCATCACAACTTAAAATATATTTAAATCTACACATTAACCTAAACTCGATAATATTTTTTTTATTTACAGGGTTGAAATTTAACTTCAAACCAAATCCCCCGTATTGCATGTATTAATATCCAAAACACCTATCTAAACATATTTAAGTTATTAGTTTTCTAAAAATATAAATTTGGAACAAAATAACAGCCACTTATTAAGAATCTATGCTGAAACAATCTGGATCTCATCAACTTTCATTTAAATTCATTCAATATGTGTTAGTTTTCGAATTTATTCTTTTCAAGTGAGATATAATTGAAATCAGCAGAAAATCATTTATACACTCCTGAATAATTGTTCTGATTACATGGTGTATACAAAATAAAAGAGATTCAGATTTTAAGTTCAAAACAAATATTAGTGTTTCATAACATAAAATGTAAAGATTTGTTTGATATTTGAACTACTGAACAAGGAAAAGGGTGAACAAAGAAATGGGAGAAAACTGAAACAAGTCATATCTATCATTAAATCTACACAATGGATTCTTTGAAAATTCATTCACAAAGACATCAAATAGAAACATGCAAAAACACTTTCAAGGTTCAATTGCAATCATTCAGATACAGAGGACCAAATAAAACGAAACCAGCATTCAAAACTTATTTTAAAGCATGTCCTTTTCTATTTAACTCAACTAATCATTTCCATAACCAGATGAGACATACACCAGAAAATAACAATAATTATATATTGACTCTAAATATCCTTATTTTTCCAAAAAAGAACCATCAATATAGTAAGTTCCACAAAACTGCAACAAAACAAATGAACGAAAACAGACTAGGGGAGCAACAAAAGACACCAAAGGAGAAAACCACAAGAACAAGTCCAAACCATTCAGAAGAACGGAAAGCAGAAAGCCACAACTTACGACATTAGGTAGTAGTTGGAATTTTACTTATAAAGAAGGCATACTCACAATATGAGTAGCGTTATAAAAGTTGCCTGAGACAACATTGGATATCTAGAGGTAGAGAAGCTTGTTAGTATGATTAAAAAGTATGACATTAGTGAATGTATACATAAATTATTAAACTGGAATGCTTAATGAATAAAATGTTAATAAATATTAAAATTGTTTTTAAAAAATTGATAAACCAAAATAGATATTGATACCTTTTCTTTTTCTTCACGTTCCCATGGTGAAGGACTCATTAGATTAGATGTTTCTTTCTTATCATGTCCCATACCATGTTGTGGCACATCGAAAGCAACTCGAGAATTTTGGTTACTAAAATGTAAAGTTATTCCGAAATGAATTTTTTATTATAAAATACATATTTACAATCAATCACAACATATAACTACATACTAATATTGTTTAAATTCCTATATGGAGATCCAGCTTATACAGAACCTGTGATGAAATATTATTAAACCTTTAAGTATCCTTCACTAATATGCATTTAAAACAATTTTTTTGCCCAATACAAATTGACAATATTATACTAAGATGTAAATCATGCTACACAACCTCCTTATATTGCCATATTTATATGCAATGTTTGCTTTTGTTTAGTCATTACTGTTCTCAAAGAACTGAAAATGATAAAGAATAAGCAATTTCCCAATTGCTCTTCAAAGTTGCAAGCCCTTTGAATGCCTTCTGCACGAAGCCAGAATTAAAGCATATCCAAATTATTGTTAACTTGAACCAAACTAACTACCCAAAACTGAACTGTGATGCAAGGTTTAAAACATTTAAAAACTCATGTTGTGCTTTACTCTTAATCTAGATCAGTAGATCAGACTGTTTTGTACTTTGTGTTTGATGCTGTATCTAGTGTTCGTCAAATAAATCTTGTATAATTTGCATGCTTTATGCTTTTATCCAAAACGTAACCAAAGCACTTTCAAAATACATAATTTTGAACAGAAATATTTTGGATATTGTTATTTCTACATATACTCAACTCCTGTAGTAAATTTTATGAAAATCCATAACTACACGGTCAGTTTTTTCCCAGCTAATTCCATGTGGAATGACCCTACACATCACATTTGTACTAATTTGATCTACATGTAAATTATTTGGGAATTAGTTTTCAATTCAAAGTTTAACAAATAATGCCTACAGGGTTCCCACCATTTTGCTTAAAACAAAATTCAAGAATTTCCAGAAATTTATAAAGGACCTCGAACTGTAATGACAAGAATTCATTTTCATTAGGCTAAATAAAATTGATATATACAACTAGGAAATTACCATGTAATGGAAATAGTTCAAAGTAAATATCACTATGCAATTAAATTTAAGTAAAATTATTAAATTAATTAGCAGTAAAAAAATGAAGAGGAAAAAAATTACATTCAATGTTTTCAATTTCAGGGCAAATTTTTATTAAAATAACATTTGTGGTAAAATTTAAGTATTTTTCCATGACTGGGAGTCTGTTTAACAAACTTTAACCTTTATAAAAATTTAACCATTTTTGACAATTTGCTTTATACTTAACTTTAAACAAGTGATACTGCTAAAACATAGCTAAATGAGGGAACATAGCTTAATTGCTAAACGTGGGAATAACATGTATAAACAAAGCTGAATTTACTATATTGAAAATATACAAAGTTAATTAGACAAAAAAGTCGCTATACTAACGGCATGCTTTGGGGTTTTCCAAGAGGCGAGGCTATTCTTGGATCAGACATAACAGGCCTTGTAGCTTTTGGTTCCATTCCATCCTCTCCTCGTGGTGGATATCCCGATGGCCCATATCGATAACTAACCACAGGTGGAGGCTGATGCATCCTGGGTCCCCCTTGAGGAGGCAAATGCCCAACATTTCCATCATACAAAGCTGGATTTTCAGAAGCAACATATCCTGGTGGTCTTTGAACTCTTTCCATTCCCGGATTGTTGAACATTTGAGGACGAGGTTTTGGAGCAGGAGGAGGTGGGCCACCTGCATAAGATGGATGCATGTGGCCAGTTGGCTGAGGACCATGATGATAGCCATGAGGAGGCCGAACTGGGGGATTAGGGCCTCTCGGTAGTGACCAGGTGGCTCCCCGACCCATCTGGAGATGTTGCTGCTGTTGTTGCTGCATTAACTGGCGTTCTCGATCTTCTCGACGACGAACCTCCTCCCTCATTTCTTCCATCTTAGCTTCCTGCCGCAGAAGATCTCTTTGACGGGGATCTACATGCATCATATTGTATTCTTGTTGGGGATGCATGGGATATCCTCTAGAATTCATATCAGGATGAGACATATTTTCAGGATATGGCCTTCCATCAGTCTCAGAAGGCCGCAATTGATCTGCACTGCGGAAATCCCTAAAAGACATTCATGCTAATGCTTTAAACAGAAGGCAACTAAATTGACAGCAACCTTATTATGAAAAAGTGTACATATACATATGACATACAGGTAACCCCCGCATAACACGGGAGTTATGTTCCAAAAAATTGCTGTGTTATGCGAATTCGTGTTATACGAAACAAAGAACTAGTACGAAAAGGGGGTTAGATTCCAAAAATTAAAAAACATGCTATTACATTTTCATAATTAAGATAAATATCTTTATTAAAATTTTCTTCAAAAGTAATACATATTAATATGAATTAAACCATGTTTTCTTCGTCATCACTAAGCACTATTAACCGAGGGTGTTTTCTTTTTGGCAAGATATCCTCATCCTCTGAGTGACAGCCACGAGATCAGTGATGCCATTTATTTTTTAAGTCCTTTATTTCTCAATTCCGTTTTCTCCCTCGCTCCAGTGACGCTCATTAAATATGCTAAGAATCTTCCAGAAAGTTACGTCATGCCATGTCATGTGTGTCCGTCTAACAAATTACAGATGAGCTAGTTTAAAAACAGCAAATCAGGAAGTCCAGCTCCCTTGATTGACAAGACCATCTCCCCTGATTTGCGACCCCCTGAAAAACTGATAAAAAGAGGAGAGGAAGAACACTCTCTTTTTTTCGCCTCAGTCCAACGACCTTGCAGTTTTGTGAGAAAGAAACGTGTTAAGCGGTCTTGCCATTTTTTCTTTTTGATGACGAGCGAGGATCCCAAGAGACGCCATGTCTCTTCTAAGCTAAGTTACTTTTTATTTAATTTATCTCGAGATAATATCCGCGCGTGTAGTTCTTAGGATATTCACATGCTACACCGTTTAAATTAAACTTTCGTAATGCCGTCCTTTTCACATCGTTGTTCCAATCATTCCATAAAAGCGCCGTGTTATACGGGGATGTTCCTAATTCTCGAACCGTGTTAGAGTGAATCCGTGCTATACGGGGGTTACCTGTATCTGTATCTAGAAACTTATATTACACACTTATATTAGAAAAGTTACTTAATCAGCCTTAAAATACTTTTACACAAAAGTTTGCTTTTTTATGTAAAAAAAAAACTAAGGTGTAATTTTAGTTGTTTCAGATCAGGACAAGTGTCAAGTTCTTGCAGAACTGCTTTGTATGCATATAAAAGGGAAAAATTTACAAATAAATACATATCACTGTGACCAGTCTGAATTTAAAAGAATCAAGATTTCAAAACCCTCAAGTTATAAAAACAAAAATGGTATATACATGATAAAATTATCTTTGTATTCAGAGCAGCAATTATTTTCAGATGAAAATTAAATATATAGAATAAGGTTATGAGGAATAAAAAGATATGAGTACAAAATGCAGAAATGGTTTTCATAAAACCCGCAGTGAGACATCTGAATTATTAGAAGATAGGACAGAGAGCAGACATGAGTACCAAACAATTGTAACTATTCTCAAGCATTTATATATTTCAAAATACCTTTGGTCATGTATTGGCCTAGGTGGAACATAACCTTGTGGACCATAGTGGGAATCCGAGCTATGTTGTGAACCTTTGGGTGAACGTGGTGGTCCAGAATTTGGATGAGGATATCCCATAGAATTAGCATATTGTTCTTGCTCCCGAGGGGAAACTAGAGTAGACAATGGGCGGGAGCGATCAACTGGTGATTGCAGGCCTTGAGGATCAGGCCTATTGAGTGATGACTGAGAACTGTGAAGTGACCTCGGAGGATGCTGAGGATGAGCTTGAGCTGGTGACCTGTTTTGATAAAAATGAAATATGTAAACAAAAGAAAATCCCCTTTCATTCAAAGCATCATTAATTTCTTATACACGTGGTACAACGGGTTTGTCTACTTTTTTTGTCTTGAAGAGTATGCAGATAGTGTCATAAGAAATTCCTTCACCAGATAAGGTAGTCTCTTCATGGTCGAAGTTATAAGAACATCAGACGTTTATGAATAAGTCTTGAAATGAAAAGAAATCATAGCTTCAGTAGGGTGCAGCTCAACAGCATACTTTGTAAGGCTATGGGTTAGAGTAGCGACAGGTGATTTCATATGGCAACTGACACAATTTGAATAACTAAAGCTTGTTATTAAATGTTTACTTTTTACATTTTTCATGTATTGATTCCCTATCTTTATACAATACAGTTGCTTGCTCCTTAAATTCCTGATTGCAGCACATTATTTGTACTATATGAATACCAAAAAATGTGACACATTTTATAAAAATTTAAAGTATTTATAAAAATTATTCAAGACAAACCTTTCTTATTTTAAAGGTCAAATCAGTATAAACAGTGAAAGTTCAATGAAAACCAGTCAAGTATTAACAGATATACATATATCTCATTCCTGATTAGGTAGCTGTCATCTTTGATGTCACAATAGCAAAATATATTGAACGGCTTATGTCCACACAAGACAAAATTGTTCCAACAAGATCCCTACTATGCATTTCTGAATCCCTGCATAGGCAATCAGTCAGCATATTAGCTGTTTAGTGGCTGAGGCACTGTCATCTTGGATGACATCTTAGCAAGACATCCATGATGCCAGATGTCCACCTACGTTAAAAATGCTTACTAATGTACATACTAAGTATTTCTGAAAAACCCTTCACAACAAATCTTTCAACGGAATCTGTGAGATGGTGAACTAGTAGCAAATGAAAATCCTAGAACAAGAATCAGCCCAAATGACAATTCTGGGATTGCATTTACGTTAAAAACCGAGTGGTTAAAATGTCAATTCGCCAGAACAGGACTACAAAAACTGATTTTTTTATTTTACTGATATTCATGTAACAAGAATTTACTATACATAACAATGAGAATGTTAAGTTACCTAGGATGCATAGTATAAGGGTTCATCTGTTGAGGAGTCTGTGGTTGTGGCGGCTGCTGGTACATACTTATATTTTGGTAATGCCGTTCTTCCTGCACAACAGCCGATGGTATTTGAGGAGGCGGATGCATGTTCGAATGATTTTGTGGAATATTAGGATGTGACCCAGAACGATTGTTGATACCTCCAGGCGGGCCAGGGTATGGAGGAGGATTTGCTTCATCTTGAGGGTTCCCATATTGTATTTTAGGATCATTCGGTATTTCTTGGCGGAGATTATTAGCGGATTTGGATCGAGAGTTGTGGTCAGGGTATTCACTCGCTTTTGGTATGGAAGCAGTTGAGGATGTTCTACTGTAAGCAGGATTGTATGCTTCGTGAGAGCGAATGGTACCATTTGCATGGACTCGAACAGGTTCTGGTTCATGATTGCCTGTGGTAAAAATAACATTAAACATCAGTAAGTGCTGTTACATAAATTAGCATTAATTAATCTTTTGACTGATGTCAAGATTAATCCTCACTGTTGAGTGACGGTACACTTTTGCTGCCCTGCATACGAGGTGGCATCAGTTGACCAGGTCCAGTAGGTAACCTCCCATCAGGGCCATTTTCATTCATAACTCTTGTGGGAATATCACGTTCACTCATTCGTCGAGGTCCTGAAAGATGAAACATTCATTGTAAAACTTGAACAGAGGAAAGTCTAAAAAAAATTTAAACACCAGTGAATTGATAGAAAAAGATATTAGAATATATTCAAAACAAAAACTTTCCTTAAGGGGAGGGACAGGACCTTTAAATGCTCTCTTTTCAGTGAAAACAGATAGTAGTTTCAAGGTTCTGTAAAACTTTTTATTTTTAGGTGGATTCTTTCCAAATTTAGAACTTTGATAATACCAATGTTATGTTTAAAATTGAAACCATTTTTAAAGCTTTTTCATAATTTGCTTTAAAGCTCCTCATCACTGATCATTATGATTATAGGTCATTTTATAGGTAATGTATAATCTCCTTTGCAAAATGATTAGTTCACAATTGTTCAGGCTATGATTTTAGAAATGTTAAAAATTGTTGAACATATCAGATTATTTAAATTATAAAATATAAGCATAGAAAAAAATTAGTTTGAGAATAGTCACTATAGGTAATGAATCCTACAAAAAATGTGCAAAGTGTTTCATTACTGTAGAGTAATTAGTTTTGAAAAATCTTGGACCACAAAAGTGAAAATAACCAAATTGGTTCTTATATTTTTATTCACAATCACAATGAATGAAAATGATAGAAGCCTTGAAGTGATTTCCTTTTTAATGTCCATACTATTAAAGTTTTGAATTTGAAAAGAATCCACTGGAAAACAAATTCTTCAGAATTTTGAAACCTTTACCTGTTGGCACTGAAATGATTGTTTCAAGGTCCTGTCCCCTTCAACAAAATAAGAGAAAACTTTGTGAACTAAACAAAGCCAATTAGTGAAACAAATCCTTTAATCTTACATGCATATCTACTGCTTGAGAACAATTTAGACAAATTTAGCATGCAAAATAATAAGACAGATCACTGCAAACAGTAATTTCTATATTCCATAAACATGTGCTATTTTAAATACAATATAATTTCAGAATATTGAACTGAAAGTAAGAAAACTAGAAACAATAAAATTCAAACAAATTAACAGAGTAAAATGAAATTTTCCAAAACTTGAAATGAAGATAGAAAGCCATGACATCAGGCAAAATTCAATTCAATCATGCTAAATAAAATCAATGAAACCAAATCAAATGAAACTAATAAAATGAAAATCCCATAGAAAGGAAGTTTCTTAAGAGTCCACGTGAAGGCCACATAAGGTATACATACTACTCAAAGCCTGCTGAGACAAGGCATCACAAGGGCAACTTCCTGAGCTACACAAGGTTTCTGTACTGCTGAACTTGGACATGCGTTGATAAGGCAGCAAAGAGAAAATATCATGAGCAACTTTTCTGTTAATTTCTTTAAAGGCCTCATTTTTATTAGTGCAACAATGAGCCTTCAACCGATACTTCAGATTGTAGTTATAATTGCCATTTTTATCACAACAGTTGGAAGTTTCAATGCATTCAAGACAATAACAGGGCTCTGACAAGTTCTCAGACGATACACAGGTATAGATTCGTTTGGATTTACACAAGCTGCAATTGTGAGCATTTTGCTTCACAGATTGTTGCTTTTTGAAAATACACAGAGGACAGTCATCGTCAGAATCGTCGGCCAAGCGATATTTTGCACTCCTGTCTTTCGTTGAACAGCAATGTACTTGAGACCATCGAGATTGGCAGAATGGACAGGGACATTCTACACTAATGTCCAAAAGGGATTCTTCGCTTCTTGGTTT
Source organism: Meta bourneti (assembly GCA_933210815.1). Taxonomy (NCBI): domain Eukaryota; kingdom Metazoa; phylum Arthropoda; class Arachnida; order Araneae; family Tetragnathidae; genus Meta; species Meta bourneti. The sequence goes on along the minus strand of OW119930.1, from coordinate 66,911,239 downwards.
TAATAAAGTTCTATTGTTGAAGCAAGCAGTGAATTTAGATGGTAGACCTGGAATGTGCATCTTTATTTGAGCATTTCGCAGAGGATTTTTTTCATTATAACTGGTTAAGTTTTGTCCATCACACTCATTCTTTTGTCTGTTATTCTGATGCATGATTGCAGGGTTTAATACTGGTTTGTTCCCTTTTAAAGGTGCAAGAGGATTCATGTATTCAATGTTTAGGCAGTTTGGACGACTTTTACGAGTTTGAGAGGAATAATTCTCGCATCCACATGGTGGAACTCCAAAGGCATTTTGCCTTTGCAGTCGAGTGATATCTGACAGTCAAAAAATAGAAATAGTAGGTAAAATAGATAGTACAGAAATAGAAATGAAGATTATGAAAGGGTTCAGAAATAGGAAATAGATGTTATAACATTAAAATTTGCAAAGATTATATAACTTTTCCCATTATATACAAAACAAAGAAAAGAAAATATTACATGAAATAAGTCAGTTAGGTTGCTAGGGAAAAATAACAAGGCAAAAATAAAATTAATTTTAACTTTTGAGTAGTGTTAGTTCATCAAGTTATAGGCATGAAATTCAGCAGGTGCAATGCCAAATGCACTAAGCATGAATACCAACATGTAGTTTTATCCTAAAAATTGATAACCAAATTTGCTAAAGCTCGGCATCTTCCTGAAATAATTGGCAAGTTCAATGCATCTCCATTTCAAATATACCTTCCATAATTGATATCATAATCTAATCTTCAATACATGGAGACAGTACAATTAATGAAAAATAGACTGAAAAATGAAATAACAGAACTATAAGCAGAACTTTGAACATCATTTTTCTATACAACCCTATGTGTAAAGAAAAGTTTAAAACGTTCTTATCTTGTAAACAAAACTTCATAAGCATTTATACATTTATTTTCAATGTTAGAAACTGAATACTTAAGTATACAGATAGCTTTATCAAAACATTAAATGTTTTGATGCATGCATTATCCAATTCCGTACTTCTAATAAAATCTTTTCCAAAACATTGTATCATCGGCTTGCAAGTGAAACGCATCAAATCAAAAACAGTTATAAGAAAATAAAGGAGAAATTCTACTTCCTGTGCATTACTAAGTGTTTTTCAAGAAATCTAACCTATATGCAAAGAAAAATGGCCTTAGGGGACTTCACAAGTCTTAAGATCACCACATTCCGATTTACGAAAACATTTTGACTGAGTGTTTCACTTGTAAGTCGGTGATCTTTTTGGTAATCAGTGATAAAAATCCAATTTTAGCAATATATACCAAACTGTACTAATTGGAGAGGTTTAGAGGAATCTTACCTCTCTGCATGGTAGGTGAAGGTTTACTCAACAAATCAGACAAGCCATTGTATATTGCTCCTTGCTTTGCCACTTCTAATGTCACAACAGGCCCAGTGCGGGTCATTAATTCTGCAGCTCTACAAGAGAATGCATGAAAAATTGTGATTAGCTGATTATGGATCTGGTTGCAATATCTTATAACCTAGAATTTAAGGTGAACATACTTTTCTTGGTTCACTCCCACTAAAGAGTGACCATCCACTTTCAATAATTGATCACCAGCTTGTAACCTTCCATCCTAAAATACATAAAGGTTAATTAGCTATAATATATTGGACTAAATATAAGATAATATTGAGATTATAACTGAAAGAGGTTTATGCAACATAAATCTTCCATATCTACTCCAGAAACAAAGCAAAGAAACCATGCATCTCCTAATATTAATTTAAAGACTTACTAAATCAGCAGCACCACCCTTTACAACAGATTTAATATAAATCCCGAGTTTGTCATGGTCTGCACCCTATAAATGGAAATTAAAATTGTATTTAGTACATTAATGTATTCTAAAATATATTAATAGAAACAATGTCAGCAAACTTATAACCTTCAGAATTGAAATGCATGTTATCAAAAGAAAGGACAAAAGTGAGAATTTAACATTAAGCTAATTGTTACATTAAAATTGAAGATAAAAATCATTGAAACAACCCATAAAGGATTTTGCTATGTTATGACAATTGTCCATATTAAATATTACAGTTGCGAGAGCAGACAGTCTAAATGCCAATCTAAATTGAATGAAGTCTAAAAATGAATAAACCTACCCCTGCTGCAACAATGCTCAAACCAATCCCATTATTGCTCTTTTGCAGACGAATAGTCGTCACTTCAGGTTCGTGATGTTTCCAGCTACTATTATCATCTACATGGCTATGCACACTTGGACTTCGACCCTAAAGGTAACAGTTTTAATAATTATACAGTACAATGTGTATGTTAGCTTGATCAACTTTAAGATAATATTTCCTTTCCAATTAGAATTTTGTTTAAATGTTAAAATTAATTACCCCAGATGGCAGTCTTCCGATATCCTGATCAGACATATATATTGTCCAATATCCAGATGATGTAGGTTGAATGGTGAGCCTACAAAAGCCTGAAAGACACCATCAGTTAAAATCTCATTTTTCTATCTGCATCTTTAAAAAATACACACCTGCCTACAAATTTGTAAAAAACAATGAATATAACAAGCAATGAATCAACTTTTAACCTACCAGCTTGAATGAGTGGTTGCAAAAACTCTTGCAACCCAGCAGGGACTCCACGAACTATATCACATGAGTATCCATCTTCTGGCAACAAGAAAGGCAACTGTAAATCAGAATCTTCTTCCAACTTCACTTCTCGGCCTTCACTTCTAGCTTGTTCATCGGCCGTGTTTTCAGCAACCTAATAAGACATATTTTGTACAAAACTTGCAACATGAGGTTTATGTATGAACAAATCGTTTTTGTAACTAAACTTAGATAAATTTAAGTAAAAAATATTCAATTTGAATTCTAAGATTCAGGGTATGCTGATTGAAATCAGCTTTATTTAAATCAAGTGATTTTTATTAAAAAATCATTGATTTAAATCAAAATTTGAAATTTCATTTTTCTTTCTGTTATGTTTAATATTGAAAATGAAATACTGAACAAGATGCATGTTATTTTATTCACATAAGTTAAGAACTTCGCTCGTACTGAGTTCACCTCAGAATTATTCCAGATCCACCTCAGAATTATTGAAAATCCTCCTTCGACTACACTAAATAACAGTGTTTGCTGATTGGGATCATAATTACCAGACAAGTATTTTCATCTTGGGCCATTGACCAATAGGTGTCACTCACAAGCCCGGTCATCAGTGTTGGTTTTGTTTTAAACATTCCATGTGACTAAATTGCACACAACCAATTTTAAACTATTCACCATATGATGAATGAAGATGCTCGAAATCTATTCAATCAAATTAAAATTGTGGCATCTTGCTTTCTTTTCTAAGATGTTCTATTATTAAGTATTGTAATATTAAGTATTGTAATCTAATTATTAAGTATTTATTAAGTATTGTAATTATTTATTAAGTATTGTAATCTGATCATAAAAAATGTAGATGTCCACGGAAAAGATTTTCTGCAGTATCACGAAAACATTCCAATTTTGCACATAAAACTTTATAATTGGCAATTTTAATAGTTTCATTTTGTTTTGTGTAATATATTGGTTAATTTTTATTTCAATTTATTGGAAAATTTTATGCTTTGATTCCTTAGAATTCTTTACACTGCTAGAATAACTATTCAATATTTATGGAATTGAAATTTGAAATGTAAAAGTTAATTTACTCATCTGATAATTGAGTATGTTTAGAAAAAATTATGGGTTGAACCAGAAAGCTATTGGAATTGATAAATTTTTTATTGAAAACTCAAAATTCCACTGAATTAGCATGTTCTTGGGAATGCTATTACACTTGTTCTATGCTGTTCATAGAGAAAAGCTTCATTTTTTTTGTTTTATATATAAACCCTTTTTGTTTGCTCAAAGAATTTAAAAACTAGACATTTGATTTCAAATTTATATATTTTCATGTCTCATATTTTACAAAAAATAATTTTTTCACCAATAAGTTATTTTTGCAAGCCAAAAATTAATGAGCTTTTCAAGATGCAAGTTCCTTTAATTTTCTATTGGTGACATGATTTTTTCTCAAAAGCAAGTCTTAACCAATTAATTATTTTACACTGCTGGCCACCGTAAATGCAACACCCTGGAAGCATGCAAATAATATGAAATTTACAACATGCATTAGCGGAGGTGAGATATGCAAATGATTAGAATTTCAGCGCAGATGCACATCACGTGTGCCTGTGGCGCCACTTCAAAGCGCTATTTAAGGCTTGGAGATTTCGACGATTTCAAGTACGGCAATTGTGTTTTTCTTGTGGTTTTTTTCAAAAAAAAATGATCAATTATGCCTCGTAGAAAACAGCGATCATCTTTTGATCAAGTATCCGAGTTCGACAGAGGAAGGATAGTGGCCTACCGAGATTGTGGATTATCTTTCAGGGAAATCGGTAGTCATGTTGGACGAAACCAAACAACTGTAATGCAGATATGTGATCGTTGGATGCAGGAGGGTACGCCGGGCTGACGTGTTCGATCGCATCCACCTCAGTGCACCACTTCACGTGATGACAGGCATATTGTGCGTATGGCAGTGACGGATCGCTCAGCCACATCACGAACCATAGCACAGCACATTCAGTCTGTACCGCATCATCCAGTGTCTGCGCATACCATTCGACGCCGTTTACAGCAGAGTGGTCTGTCCGCAAGACGTCCATTGCTTCGTCTACCCTTGACGCAGAACCACAGACGCCGCCAATGGTGCGATGAAAGAAGGATGTGGATGGCAGAATGGAGTGAAATTGTCTTTACTGACGAGTCACGCTTCTGTCTGCAACACCACGATGGTCGGATTCGAGTCTGGAGACACCGTGGAGAGAGGATGCTGAACAGCTGCGTTATGCACCGCCACACTGGTCCTGCACCGGGTATTATGGTATGGGGCGGTATTGGATATCACTCTCGCACTCCTCTAGTACGCATTGCCGGTACTTTAAACAGCCAGAGCTACATCTCCGAGGTGTTGGAGCCAGTTGTCCTTCCTTACCTTCAGGGCTTGCCCACAGCCATATTTCAACAGGATAATGCGCGACCACACGTGGCACGCATTGTCCAAGGGTTCTTCGTCAATCGCCAGATTGAATTGCTTCCCTGGCCAGCTCGCTCTCCGGATCTTTCGCCGATAGAAAACATGTGGTCCATGGTTGCTCAACGATTGACCCGGAATACATCCCCAGCTGCCACACTAGATCAACTTTGGTAACGTGTGGAAGCTGCTTGGTCTGCTGTACCCCAAGAACACATCCAAAGTCTCTTTGAATCAATGCCGAGGCGTGTGGCAGCGGTGATCTCCAACAATGGCGGCTACTCTGGCTACTGATTTTGGCAGGAACCACACTTCACAGAAGTCTATAAATTTAATCATTTGATACTTGGTCAACATGTTATCTACAAAATAAATTTTGTTGGGATATCTCTTGTCTTTCTTGGTGTTGCAATTTGGGTGGCCAGCAGTGTATATCAAAATAACTAAAGTAATTCAAAACATTTTATTTATATATGATAAATATATAATGCAAAAAGAATTATGAAATTTGTATGATTGAAAAAATTCATAATATGGTGTCTGTGGGATCCGACAATCTTATTTATCTGGGTCCAAAAAATTCAGGTCACTGGTTATGGGTTAAACTCAAAGTAATCTTAACTTTTTGAGAACCAGAAGAGAAAACATTGCTCATCTTGGCATTTTGGGTACTGTATTTACTCAATCATGTGATTTACTTTGCTAATTCCTATGTCACGTTTTAATTTCAAAAATTTACCCTCCTACATTTCTTAATACATTAATGTTTCACATAAAAATATTAATGTTTAAATAAATCAAAAATATCTAGAAACTACATGGTAATTTGCATGTCTCATGTCCAACAAATTTAAACTTGTATGGGCAAGGAATTAATTAAAATCATAAAAATCTCATTTAAATAAAAAAAAATGATTTAAATCAAATCAATCCGATGTTTTAGATTAAAAAAATATATTATTTTTTCATAGCCTGTTAAGATCCACAGAAGACAATTTACGACAAGAGCATTTGAATTTTAACTACTGGGAATGTTTTCTCAAAGAGAAAAACAAATTTAAAACATGAAACCTGCCCAATTAAACACACAGCAAAGCACATAGTGTTTAGTCATTGCATATTTCAAAAAATATAACATTGATGCAGAAATACCTTTACAACACTTTCAATAAGCTCTCGAGGTATGTGAGGTTCTTCTTCAGAGGGTTGGAATCGCTCAAGCAGAGTCTGTAGTTGTAATGAATTCAATTTGAAACAAAGTGAGCTGATGGAAGCAAGGTCTTCAGAATTACTTTTTGGGGCTTGCAGTAAATGAGCAGCCTAAAACAAATAAGAATTTTATTATATAAAGACCCAATAAATTTGTATATTAATTCTATATACACTAAAAATTGCCATAAGTTAATATTTTTCATTTCTTACTAATTAATGTAAACTAAAATCAGACATAATACAAATACACATAAAGAAACTTTTCTTAATATAATTACACATCAAAATAATATTGAAAACAATAATAAAATGTGATCATGAGCAGAGGACTACATCAATTAAAAGAATTTTCATGTTCAATGTAGTTACTGCATGTCTACCAAGATATTAACAACTCTAAGTGTTACTTGGATTTATTGGTTAGCTTGAGTTAGTCATAAAATCTGTTTGAAAGCAAGTCTAGTTTAGTAAATTATAAGTTTCAATGGAAATTGCTATTTTTAGAGAACTTTTTGATAGCTATCAGGTGATCCAAGAAAGTTCTTAATGTTTCTGGGTTTTGTCATCGTCAAACTCACATGTGCACAAAATGTCAATTAAAAGTGATTACATAGGCTTAAACAAAAGGTTATTTAACAGAGAATTTACCGGTGAACATTTATGGAAATTAGTCATTTAAAGTTTTGAAAAAGTGATATCAACATGACTGAGTCAAAGTCCATTATTTGGGCTTGTTTAATGTATGAATTCAAATTGGATACAAGGTGTTAAAGGGAAGCTCAAAAAATAATCTCAGCATTCACAGGTGATGCAGAGTGAGTGTTGTGGTCAAAGTGGTTTTAGAGATTTGCATCTGGATGACTCTTGAGATGCTCCCTGCTCTGGCAGACCATCAAGCCTTGATGAGACCCAGCTGAAGGACCATATCGAGTCAAAGTCAAACTTGGTACGAACTTGAAAACAATTTAAGGTGAGCAACAAAAATATCAGTACCCACTTGCCTTGGCTTGGAAAGACATGGACATTCAGCAACAAATTGAATGCCATCGAAAAGCTCACTTGGATAACCATTTGTTTATCCTTGTCACATCACAGAACCAAACCATTCATGGACCACATATTCACATGCGATGAAAAGTGGAGAATACAACACAAAGTGTTCTCATCATAGGTTGTCTTCCAGATTCAAAGCCATTAATGGCAAAACCTAGTGTCCTCCAACAAATGGTGTTGCTTTGTGCTTGGTGGACCACCATCTGGATTGTTCACTTTAAACTTCTGCTGAACGGAGAAATAATTATATCTGAAGTCTAATCAGCACAGTTGCAAAGGATTTCAGTCGCACTGACACAGAAGTAGCCAACAATGGTTAACAGAAAGGGAGTTCTCTACTGCCAAGGCAGTGCCAGACCACAGCAAAAGCAAGCAAAGAAATGATTACCAGACTCGAGTGCAAATTTCTACTTCATGCCTCATACATTGTCGTTTTTTCTTGGCAATATACAACCACTTACAAAATTGGCAATTCCAAAAATAAATGCAAACCAAAAAGATTTAGCTTGTTGGAAAAGGATAATAGAAGTTGAAAGTGACTACTTTTCTAAAGTCTGTTTGATCTACTTTGTGAAACACTTATGTTTTGATTAAAACGGCATGAACTTTCTTGGGTATTCCCGATATCATGAAAAGAATAATCAAAACTACAATTTTAAAATCAAAATTTTATAACATTTTATGCACACATAAGTACCTGCACTATTCGACTGAGATGACAGTCAGCTGCCAATTCCAAACCTTGCTTCTCTGCCCAGGCTTCTACACGACCCAGCCTCCGTTTCAGCCTAGTGCCCCATACCTTGGTGCAAAGGTTTGATCTTGTTTCACATACAACTTTATTGAAGAGCCACATATTGATGAAGTGGAACAGTTGAGAGAACATCTGAATCGTTAAAGCTGCATTTACTCGACAGCGCCTTAGCAGTGACATTGCAGAGGCTAAAACTCCCAAAACTTCAGCTGTAGAAAAGAAATAAATATTAAATATCTGGAAATGAGAGAAACTTAACAATACAAGGTGCATAAAACAAAAATAGTAACATACCTGTAGTACCTTCTTCCTCGTTAATGTCGTCTCGGTCCTCCAAAAAAGCAGGCATAGCTTCTTGAAGTTCTACTTGCTGACACGTTACTAGACTTCGGAATGCTAACTGAACACTTTCTGCCAGTAAATCTTGGGCATCAAGAGTATACGCACTCAAATGTCGATCTTGCTTCAAAAAATGTAGTAATTCAGAAGTGTTAGCCAGCCAGAAAGCTAGCGCTGATGCATCACGGTATCGATCCTAAAAACAGAACATTTCAGAGATTTACAACATAAATACTTTAAAAATAACGGCATGTAGAAATTAGTTTTTATAATGCCTCTATATTAATTTGATACTAATGGTGAAATTTTTAACATATAAGAGTAAAATTAAAGTCAGTAAAAACAGTAATTTTAGAATGATTTTTGTTACAAAGTGGACTATAACTTGAACATAAATATTCAGGTTCGTTTTTCGATTATCAATCAACAAATCTTGCATCATAACTAACAAGTCAGTTCGAAAAAGTGGAAATAGCTATTTTCTACTGATTAAAAAGGTTGTCAAATGGCAAGACTATTTTAATGGAATAATTGTTTGAAATTAAATATTTTCCATATTTTATTAAATAATTTACAAATACAATTTGTAGCAAAAGGAAAAACTTTAAACATCATGTTTAAAGATACATGTTACATGTATCTTCAAGATAAACTTTATTTTTTTCAATGCATTATTCCTTAAAACTTTTCAACAGGTTACATTGAACATCATGTGTATTCTCAACTTAGCTAGAATTAATTACTCTAGCTGAGGATGCAAAAAATTAAACACAAAACAGAAACTATTTTAACAAAATACTTTATATGGTATATATATTAAGAATTTTTGAATTACTTTCTCATTTCATGTCATTTTCAATTAAAAATCTTGAATGGCGTAATCAGTTTGAAGTCAGTAATTTCTAATCAGAATTGCAAATGAAAATATTTTGATGCTCAACACAGCAGCTGCCATTATGTAAAAAAAATTTACAGAAAACAGAGCCTCACCTGTATGACTTGATGCATTACAGCTGCAACATTGTTCATTAAAGCAGTCAACCTGTGGGCCCTATCATTTGGAGTAGTATCAGGCCTGAAGTGTGTAGATGCACGATATCGAGCTGCCATGTAAAGAGCATATGTTGGGGAAAGTTTAAACTGTACTTGACTAGGATCTAACTGCGAAATTGCAGCAGACAAAAAAGCTTCTTCCCCTACAATAATAAATGGACAATGCAGCAAAATGAGTGGTAAATGATTACAAAAAAAAGACAACTAAAATTAATAAGGATGAGTTAGGTCTACAACAATTTTAAAATTAAAAAATTTAGCTAACATAGAATAAGAAATACAATTTTAGACTAAGTTCATTTTTAAAAAAGCTGAGGGAAGATAATAAATAATTTATTAGACAAAATAAAAGGTCTTATCTATCAAAACAGTTAAAAAGAATACAAGGTATAGAAGGATAAAGTGAACGCAGAAACAATAGGTTATTAAAAACTCAAGAGTGATTTTTATCAACCAATACTGCAGAAAAAATAAATTTGGAAAATAATTTTATATCTATCGGCAGCAAAATTGCAAATGTAATAAAATGAGAGCAGGTAGACATATAAACATTGAGCAATAAATTAATAACTACCTGAGAGAAAATTTAGACAAAGGGGATTAAAATGTTTGACATGCATTTGCTATTAAATAATTTCATTTCTGCAAATGCATCAAGTTATCAACATTACGGTGTCAATGTTATTAGTACAAAAGTGTTAAAATTTATTTGTAAACGTTTTTAAATTTTATACACCAGCAAAAAGTAAGCATTCAAAGAAAATTAGTTTGGCCATTGCAATTGGAAGGAAGGAAGCAATTAGAAAACAGCTAACAAAAAATGAATCATTTTAATGAATTTGAAATAATTCATTCAAAATAACAATAGAGTACTGCAATGAATAGCAGGGTAATTTAGAATACCTTCTTCCCAAAACTCCAGAACAGCTGGGAGTATTGCATCGTTCCCCCGCTTCTGTTCAAACCTCTCACAGCTGCCTCGCCCATGAGTGCTTTCCCTGCCCAGAGATCTATGGGAAAGTGCATCATCTGATTTCTTGGAAAGACGTTCATCCCTGGAATGTGTAGACACTGTTTCGACATTGCCATCTGCATCAAACGTTGTTTCATAGCTGCCATGGTGATGGAGAGACAGTTGATCTTCTTTACGAGTCCTGAAAATTAAAAATCAGTTGCGAGATTATGTAATCAAAACAGCTGAAAAATTTTAAGTGCTTTATTTTACCACTTTATAAACAATTTAATTTACAACCCTTATGGAAGTAAAAACATTAGATAATTTTTACTAGAAAGTGAGTGATATTTGGATAAAGCATCTGTTGTAGTTTGACAAAGATTACTTCATATACATTGAACATTTGCCATTATAAGTAATTGGAACAAAAACTAACAAGCTTAAAATATCCATCACCCTTTAACCTTTTGAATCATGAAATGTACAAGTGCAATATTGCTTTTACACTACACCACATTTAATGACCAAATAACTGCACATATATTGGTGGAATTAGGAAACATTCGAATGGTCAAGAAGGTTAAATTTGTTTAGAAGGCATACAGGGGAAATGGCATATTGCTGAATGCAGATATACATGCACATCCCTCAGAGGGTTAAACCAGTCATTTCCATTGAATGAAAATTGGTTAACTCGTCTTTATGCATATTTTTGAGTAACTAAAGGAATTTAAATGATCCCACAATAAAACATTTATTTCTTTTCTAACTATGCAGAAACATAATGCCAGCATGATCTGACATAGAATCTTTCTACTTTTATGTATGTCTAAAAAATATTTATGTATATGCATGTATTTTCATATTCTATTAACTTGAGTTAAAATTTGACTCATGCAATATTTGGGCCCTTTACTGTTATTTTCCAGATTTTTTTAAAATTAAACAGGCAATTTTATTGCTATTTGGGTCATTCAACATCAACATTTGAATCAAAGTACAGTTCAAACTTTTGCTATAACATAAAGGTTGTTTCTATTATTATAAACATCCTGTAAAGTAAAACAGATGTTTCTTTGGAAAAAATAAGATATTTCTGTATTTAACAGCAAATTGATATGATCTACAAGCATTCGCTCCAGCAATAATAAAATTCATGAAAACAGGCCACAGCTCATTTCCTACCCCCCCCCATACACACACACACTTTACAACAAAATTAAACCTAAAAGACACATCTCAACTTGATTAGTGAGTTGAAAGGCTGATAGAATCATGAGGTATGAAAACACAGTATAAAAAAAAGGCATACCTTTCAATAAATTCAGGATGTTGTCTGGGATCTGGTAGCATACCATGTTTCTGCAATACAAAAATATGGTTAACATAATTACCTTAACTGGTTATAAAAATAATTGAATTATTCCAGAGATTACAACAGCAAGAAGAACAAAGTTGAACAAATAGATTTGTACTTAAAATTAATGGCATGGAATAATATTTTATTAGACAAACAGGGTCATCCATAATGTCCAGAGGCTCACTAGGAATATACTTGTAATCACTAGTCCTCCAGAAATTATGTTTGTTTTGCAGCAGGATATATTAATTTTATTTTATTTCTAAATTAATAATCATGAATAAAAATATGTAAAATCACAAACTACCAAAACTTTTGTATTGAACAAGTGCAAAATATTCAAAGAGAATTTATCAAAATAGAGAAAAACTAAAACAGGTCAGTTTTTTGGTAAAGTAAACTTACCTGATCATGTAAGGGATCAATGAAACGAAAGGTGTGGAGCTTCCCAAAACGAACAACCATTCCATTCTGTAATATAGTGGTCTCGTATATCCTCATGTTATTTACATATGTTTCAGCATCTCTACTGCTTGGGGTAACTGTAACAATCCCTTGAGTATGAGCAATTACACAATGCCGAGGTTGTACATTTGGTCCAAAAAGCTAAAAATATTCAAAGCACAAAAGTTAAAAAGTGAAGAATGGAAATCATGGTGAAAACTTTCATAATGTGAAAATTTATGCAATTGATGGCAAAAGGGATAAAGAAGTTAGAATTCCTTTAAAACATTCTGGGTTTGGGTTTTATGGCACAAGGTCCAATAGCGAACAAGTTAAAACATTCTGGAAATTGAAGTATCATATTTTTAAAAATTATTCATAATTTTCTAGAAAATCAGAAATAAGTTTATATTTCATATTCTTATACATGTAGTTATCTTTAAAATCAGGTGTTTTGACTAGTCAACAAAACAATTACTAAAAACAAAAATCTGAATATCATTTGTGCATTTTAAAATTTATATGCCACATAAATTTACCTGTAAATATTGTCCACCAATAGAGCTACTTCTTTCACTACCAACTTCAGTTACATTAAGATAAAGCCTGTGTTTTTTGGGTGGTCCATGAGCTTCACTGCCATCTATATAACAAACAGGTTTTCTATCACATTTTTAAAACTTGAAAATATAAAAACTTTCAACTACTCGTCTCCTAATTATCAAAAATTATTATAACAACGACAGTTGGCATTGAAAACGTAAAACAAAATTATCTTATATTTTGCAGATAATCGTAATAAAATTCTAGAATACCTTAAATCATAAAATTATTAACAATACATTTATAACAATTACATGCATTCCTTAGAAATGTAAAATCTGTCCTTTTTCGATGCTTTAGAAAATTCAAAAGCAAAATAATTTTATATCACTATTTTTCAAATTTTGACTACTTAATTTCCCAAGATTTCAGATATAATTGATTTCCCTTCAAATTCCAAGTTTTTCCAGATGAAATAAAAATTCTGTTCATTGAGCCTTAAAGGTTAGATGAAAAATATATACTTGAAGTTTAAAGAAATTCTTAAAGAAATTATTTTATGACTTAAGGTATCAATTTGAAGGTACAACAAAAAATCCCTAAAATACAAATTAGAATAACAAATAGAATATGCACATTTAAAAATGTTTCAAAATAAAATATGAAATGTATAACTTAAACTGCATGGACTGCTGAAGATAAGTTTTTTACAATTATCTATTTTTCCCATTGATGAATAAAATATCTAACAAATACTATAAAGAGTGGTTGAATATGATAGCATATTTTGTCAGTTATTTACCTGGGTTTAATTCTAAAAGATATGGTAATTTTTCATTATTTTCTTGTCCATAATTGAGATCCTCCCCTTTAGTTGGCTTTGGCTTTTTTTTCCGCTTCCTTGGCTGATAGTCAGCAGGGCGTCTTCTAACATGGAAAGACAGGGTTCCTATTTTCATAAAAAGAAATATATAAATGATGCTGTTCTTCTATTCCAACTATGTTACATCTAGACCATTATGTTCAAAGTGCAATAGAATGTCTGAGAATGTTCACTGTATGAAATAAACTAAAAAATAATTTGAAATAGTTACTTATTGATAAAATACAAATCACTAAAGTAAAAATAAAATTTCACCTCTATTTCTATTATGTTGCTGTTGGATCATCAAAGGACAATCATCATCATCTAATATGTATTCACGGATTCCCCCATTGGTTTGGAAGTCAGGACCTTCGGCCTGTGCTTGGTGCGACACTATGGTTTGGACCAGACAGTACTGAACTGGATCTTCTTTATCATATCCATATTTATCAAGTATTTCTTTCACAACAAATGATGCATTGTCTTTAGTTGACAGTAATAGAGTTTTATAAGGCACATCTTTATTAAGGGATTCTCCAAATATTCTTAGGGTTCCACCTAAAATATATGGTTTTCATGAGTACATTCACAAGATTGGATATTGGATACATTAGATATTGGTAAACTAAAACTTAAATTTAAAAATAACATTTACCAGCATCAGTACCACCCTCTTCACAAAATTGTTGCAACTTTCTTTCTAATATTTGCTGCCGCCTCCGTCGCATAACAGCTTCTGGATTGGATATTGACCTAGTGAAACTAGTTTCTGGGAGTTCTGAGTATAGTCGTTCAGCTATGCCATCTTTTTTGCTTTCTTCTGCGGCCTGTCATGCAAAGAATTACAAAACATTAGGATATTAGTACATTACAATTGTGTAGGTGTAACTTTTCCTTAAAAAGATTAGGAATTGTTAAGCATCTATAGCCGTTTCAGAAACGAAAAAAAAAGTAATTTATTCCACATTCAAGGAAAAATCACATGCAATCTTAACTACAAAAATCTATATTGTGAATAAAATAAACCCCATTAATTCCACACTAATATACTCTAAACAATTAAAAATTAATAATCAAAGTAGCATTCTGAATTTGTCAGAATGTGAACATGTAGCTAAGCTATATATGCTGGTATGGACAACATATATAACAAGTATATGAAGTAACATAGTTCATTAAAAAAGAATGCTATAACATGTTATTTTTTGTATGGTACACATTTGTGTCATATTAATTTGGCATGTGACCTTATTGTAAATACTTTGAAAGAAAACTCTTTCTGAACTGATATCAGATGGACAAAACAGTATTACCTATATCAGCAAATGACACATACATAACCTCTTTCTAATGCTTGACATTACAGCTTATTTTAATTTTATATCCATATTTCTTAGGACATAATTTTCACATTCACCAAAATACAGAAAAATGTAATGAGCAAATGGTATCAAACTAATTCTACTTTTCTAAATTGACATGTCTACTACTCATCAATTAAAATTTCAGAAAAATACATTAACGATTACTTTTACGTACAAATTAAGTACAACAATGTGAAGAACTACTATAATAGTCAATTCAAAGGTAGATTATGCATACTAAAAAGAAATGATTACTCACTTTTAATCTCTCACGTTTTTCCCTCTTCTTCTTTTCTTTCTTTTCTCGTTTCGAAAGTTTTCTTTTAAAATTTTCATTATCACAAGCATCCATGCTGGAGATCTGCAAGTGAGAAAAATAGGAGTAAGTTAAACAGATTATCACTGTATCCATCTACTTCTTATTCCCTGGAAAAGAAACTTGGGTTTCCTCAGACATTAAATGTAATGCCCTGTCTGCATGTTCTTAGAACTCAGCTTGCACTTTTTCTTATTTCACTAATATTCTCATACATAGCATTTGAAATTTTTTGGCTACTCTATTTTTTAAAACCAATTAAAATACTTGTCTAGTCCTAGTCACAGGGATGTAAGACTGCAGGTCAGATGTTATGCATCTCTACTTTACAGCTTTGTAATTACAAATATTGACTTACAGAATTACACTGACCTTTCACTAATTCACTAAAATGCACTTTAAGTAACCAAAATTATCTTCAAAATATTAATGTTAATGAATGAAAAATGTCAGTTTGAAAAATTGAAGTACTTTCAAAATAAAGAGAATGCAAATTACTTACATATGACTTTTCATCCATTCGACGAAGAAGGAAGCGCCCTTCTCTGTCATCTCTGTGCCAGTCTAGTTGGACTAACAGGGGCGTTTCCTCGCCTTTCAACTTCCTCTCTTCTGCTCAAAGGAAATGGAAGTATAAATAGAGAACAATGAAAGAGGGGAGTGAAGACAATTTTTATTAAAGTACTTGTGTCATATCAATTAAAACAGATGCTAGAATCATGTAGGCCTGAGATTAAAAACCTTATTTCGACATTTTAATAATTTAGCAATATGTATTTTGAGGCGGAAAAGAAAATACAGGTTGGTTGTTTTGCGGTTTTTAGGCACAAGAGCCATATTTGGCCAAGCAGTGCCAAACACAAGACAGACAATTTCAAGTAAAAATGTTTTGAAAGGAAAAAAAGCGGAATTGGGGAATAAAATAAGAAAATACAGGATAAAATATACTTCAAATGATATATATATTGTTTCATAATTTTTTATTTTATAAGTTTGACCTGAAGTACATACTGCAGTTGCTCTCTCATATCAAGCTGGACATTATGGAAGTTCATTAAGGTACTGCAAAAAAGTAGAGAATGATGTTAAGTACCTAAATCTACCAGAAGTAAACTAAAAGCAATTTTCTCAGCCCATAACATCAACTTCAGAAAACAGGAGAAAAACTTCTTGTTAATTATGTTAATTGCAGTAGAAAGATGGTTCAAGAATAATTATATTATAGAGGTACCCATTTTGTGCTAGATGTCAAAGCTTTCAGACGTTGAATAACTATTACAATTAATTTGTTTCATAGTTTTTGTAAATAAACACATTCAGAACTGGCCTAAAGTAGGTTTCAAAGGATACATTTTATAATAAATTTCATCCAAACTCAAATTATGATATGAAACTTTCAAAGCAAGATGTGAAAAAATTGTACACGATGCAACAAATGAGGTCATTTTGCAATGTAACCCATTTATATCCAAATTAATCATTAAAAAGTTAAGACATTTTAAAATTTTGATTACCCTCAATATTCAAAATGTAATTTTTAAAGGAAAATATTGGCATCAATTTGAACAGTAAAAATAATATTTTTTTTCCTTGTGAAAGCAATTATGTTTCATCCTTTTGCCATGGATGTGCGAATGGTGGCAATACTTCTTCTGTTTATGACCAAGTTTTAAAAATTTTTAACCATGAGTTGCATTCCTTTAATTTCAATCCATTCAGTTTTTTTATCTGATTAATTTACAATCACAATTGACATTTTCTTTGAACTTAATAACATATTTTAGTATTTAAACCAAAATGCTAAATAAAGCACAGCACAATGATTATTTTTAAAACCAGTTTGATTTGTGTGCACATTGGTTCATTAAATTCAAACCGAGAGCTGCTCGAAAAAAGCTGGAGCTTTGTTTTGGAAACTTTTTCGTACCTCAATTTTTTTAAATAAATCTTTGTATTAGGGTCCACAGAAATTAAACAGCCATTTTAACCAGTTTGTATGGTTTTATAACACAATAAAAGCAGGGAACATTTCAAAAAGCCTCATACCTCCATTTTCATGAATCTCGTATAAGGCATATTCAGGAATGGACAGCATTCTAATATCAGGACGGAATTTTTCAATAAGAGTTTCAATGACATCAGTTGTGGTAGCAGTGCTAGCAACTCTGATACACTTAGTTGCAACTTTTTGGCCAGCATCTTGAAAATAAAATCGCATGGCTCCATGGAACTCCAACTCCTGACAAGAACAAGGAAATTAAATTAATTTGGTAAAGAAAAATGTATTAAAAAATCATATAAAAAACCAATACTTTTTGCTTCAAATTGTTTAAGATAGGGTCTGAAAACGTCGCAGATATCAATGAATGCTCAATTTATCATGCAAGGAAAAGAAAGATAGGGTTTTTTAATAAATATTTCAAAAGTGTATTTTGAAATTTTAAACCAATTTTAAATCGATATAATCTTCCTCAATAAACATCCAAATTTCATTAAATTGCAGAAATAAATCAGAAAAATGGATGACCTTGTTTTGTTTGAAAATTCTGCCAAAGTCAGATAATTGAAAATATAACAAGCTACAAAACACTAAATATCAGAAGGAAACTGGTTACTGGCTTTGCATTCATTTGAGAAGGAAGGTGACTATTTTGCAAACAAGTATTGAAATACCCCTAACATTTATAAGACAGAATTACTTTAGAGTACTTCAAAAAATGAAATTACAAAACTACTTTAAAGCATTTTTGTCACATTGTTTCGGAAATTTGTAAAAATATATAATGAAAAAGTGATTCTGTTATTTTCCCCTATCGTATAAAAGTACTTAGTATTTCGTTGGTTAAGAGCAGAAACTCATTAACTAACAGAATTTTTCGCTATAAAGCTGCGTGAAGACTTAGTTTTTAGGTCAAAAAACAAAATTTTTGCATTTTGACAGTGATATAAATTTTAAACAGATTACACAATGCAACTATGTATTTCTCATTTTCATTAAAACAAGCATTTGGGGTGTCCAAAACAATTTCATTTAATGAGTTTTTGCTGAAAAATAAAACCTCCCGATGAAAAGAAACATTTTTGTGATTTATAAACAAAAAAAATTGCAAGGAACTAGATAAGAAAAAATGTACACTTTACAATTGATAATTCAAATCAGTTTAAATTTAGATTCCATCTGAAAGGAATAAGAGACGATTTGAAACAATGACCATGACAATGACTAGGGGTTCAAGTGAACCTTATGGTTCAAGCTTCAGCAAAAGATCACACATTAAGATCCTTATCCCCAGCTTGTGAACACAGGATGGGAGAAGAATGAAAACAAATAAAGCCAAAAGTGATTCATAAGCTTGCCGTTTTTGATGGATAAAAACGGGGGTCGTCTCCAAATTAAAAAGGCCCAAAAAATATGAGCTTAAAACCACTGAGCTTTAAATTAAATACTTTTTATCACAATGGTCAATTAAAGAAGCATTGAGTCGTGTAGAGGCAGCAACGCTTAGAATAATGGTCGTACCACCCCCTAAGTATATAATGCGCTAACGATCATATGGCTCCCGAGCAATGTGATAATGGCCACACCCTAATGATGGGTCATAGTCCAAATATCCAGTTCACGTGGGACTGTTTTAAGACCATCAATGAAAATACAAAGATCGGAATAGCATGTATTATATCTAGATGAACAGTTCTCATCTCAGACTGGAGTAGACAGTTAAGAGATACTGCTAACAGGTTTGAAATCGACAACAAGGATTTCATATCTTCTTAGTCTCAAAGGGAACTCGGAACAAAAGCACTGAGGCAGTTCTCTAGAATGACGTGATTTGAGTTGTTAGAAATAAAAATTATTCGAATTGGAAGCATCTTCCAAGAGCTTGACGGTCTTCTATTAAAAATAAACTCAGCGCAATTAAGTCATTTAATTAATATGTCCAAAGGATTTCTTAAGCTTTTATAAAAACAGTACTAATAAGCAGTTACGGACTGGCTCGGATGATCATACTGGGAAAATGTAGCCATCTACTGACCTCAGGTGGGGAAGACTGAATTGTTTTGTAAAATACATAATTTTAAACAATTTGAAGCCTTGTAGATTAGGTGACGATTGACGACATCAATTCAAAGGAATTTACCATTGCCACCATGTGACAAAGGGTTTTCGTTTGTTAGTCAAATTATATCAATGTTACCAAAATATAACATTGACAGATTATTACGACAAACAAGTTAGATTTTACGACTAACTTGGGCCAATGTTGTAATATTTTGGTAATATTGATATAATTTGACTAAAACAAACGAAAACCCCTTTACGTAGATTTATAAAATGAGATTTGTAAGAAACTGGTCAAGATCTACTTCTCATTAAAAGGTGTGGCATATCAATATGTTAGGGATTTCTCACATCACTCATCTTTTTTCTGGATCGAAGACTACTTTCTAGCATCATTTGATCGCTTAATTCAATCACGATAAGCCTTGATTTCAAACTACAACAGAAAACCAATGCCATAGCCGTTGGTTGGGTTTTATGACGCAAGGACAATATTTGTCCAAGCTGCGCCAAACAACGTCAAGGAAATGGACATATACACAGGGAAAGTTTTACTGACACAGAAGAGTCGCAGGTTACTAGCGCAGTGGCCAAACCCCCCTGAACCACAAAGGGAATCGCGAAATGATAAAAATGCGTTACTTGTCCGATCACCAAATCTATGTTTCAGGAAAATCCGTGAAAGGAACAAGTCCAAAACCGCCTCGAATGTATAACGAGGAATAAGAAACTAAAATATGCAAAAGTAATAATTTAATTCAATTTTCAGACTGTCTTCCAGTTGAAGCATCCCTCATTAGACGCCGGTAGAGATCTGACGGTTAGTCCCACTGACTTCACGGCATTCGAATCAACAAAGGGCAAACGGCCAAGTTCCGCCAAAATGAACTCGATGAATGAACGAAATGAATGAAAATTTGCACCATGTAAGGCAGCATCCGGTGAAGATCGTCTCAGTGGGAAGTCGGCCTCTCAACCATAACCAACATTGCGGATTAGATACACTTGGCCGTTATTTGCAGAATTGTTACAGACAGTTCAACAAACGGTAGTTGAATTAGCCGATAGAAATTCAGTGTGACGCGAGTATCAGGGAGAAAGTGAATACAATGACGAGGCTTATTTTGAGATCGGAAGGTCAAAAATAAATTCTATACAAACAGTAAAAGGTAATTCAGAAAATGTATCGCGAAAATATTTCCTATAGATGCACCAGTTCGGCGAGTAATCTCATCAGGGATTAAGATGTGGCTGGCCTGTATAGTACCGGCCTGAAGCATATATTTAGCCCGTCATCTGACTAGGTATTGAAGTTCCGATGCAGGTGTCTGGGCTAACTCTTTTGAGAATAGGGGTACATATATGTACTCTTACATTATCATTTCATATCAAATGGCTGGCACGAGTTTTTTGTCGAAAGGTCCAATATTGGACAAGCTGCGCCAGACAAATAAATAAAATTCCAATAAAAATAAATTTAAAACTTCAAATGAGTAAGTAAACAAACAATTAAAAGTAGTTTGAAAATCATGTAAATACATAACATTAAAATAAAATTAAAACAAAGTGAGAGAACAATAATTATAAGAATTAAAATGACGTAACAAAATAATAAAATAGTAGTCCAAAACATGTTTTTTGATGGAAATGTGGAATAAAAACAGGGGAGAGATGTGGATATGAAAGATAAAAACACTATTGAGATTTTAAAAATCTTATGCTATATAAAAATTTAAAGATATGAATGGTTTTCCCTGATCAAATCTTTCGAGTTTAACATGGAGTAATTAATTAGTAAGGGAGTAATTTGGCGATTAAAATGAGACGAATAGTAAAAGGAACCACACGCGTTACACACAGGTCTCTCCGAAAGGAAGATGCCTATGAGAAAAACATGTCCGAAACGAAGGCGAGGTAGACATAGACTACTACATCGGAATTGGGGCTATATGTAAGGTAGGTTACAAAAGACTGAATGAATGAAGCGCATATGTAATGAAGTTACGGCAGTTTTGTCAAGTGAAATAGTAACTGGAATAAAACCTACTGGCATTACAAATCTGTTTAACTTGGAAACAAAGGAAAAAAAAAACAAGTGAATGAATTCTCACAAGTTATTTTTCCAGAATTGGGGCTACTCTTGAATTATTGAATAACAGAGATGTGCCGCCTAGCTGATATAGTGGTCATAACACTTGTCTGTCACGGGTTCGAATCCCGGTTTGTAAATACATTGTCCTTGTTAGGAGAAGCGGCGGCTCACCCATTGGGTGCTCTTCACAAATAGCGTCATTTCGCCCCATGTAGTGACAATAAGGTCAGTGGTCGGGCTTGGGGAAAAAACAGGTGATTTCCACCTTCATGGCAAAACTTCATTTCTTCACCATGCCTCACATTTTATCTACATGCTTTTTTCTTTTGGTCAATTTTCACCGGGAGTCAAAGATGTCCAGAGGAATTCTTTTCGTCGACAGTTGACGAAAAGAATTCCTCTAGACATGTTTGACTCCGGTTTGAAGAAAGTCTTGTTTTTTTATTCTGATGGTTGGCATTTGCTTACAATTTAATAAATTTAATTTCCGAGGATTTCTGAGGGATATGGGTGATTTTGTTCACCCAATGCGGTAAGTGATAAAAATCAAATTCAAAATATAATCACATAGCTTGTAGGCTATAACAGTAGCAATTAAAAACATCACATTTGAATAAAATGGGATGAGATAAAATGGGTTCAAAGTTTTAAATACTGAACATACAGCATGCTGTAAAATGCCTCTGCCATCTAGCGGTTCAGTATTGAATTATGAGATTTGACAGCAATTCTTTGCTTGTCAAATCTCATAATTCAATGCCACTGTTTGAGCCACTCTTCAGCGGACATGAGCGACATTTCGAAACCAAAGATGGCGGTTAAGACATTAGAACCAGCACAACGGCCAAATCAAAGTTTTGTCTCAATCAATCGGAGATTTGTCATGGATTTCGTTCTCCAAGATTTGTTCCGAATCAACAGCTCCCCATAATTAACTGGGACAGTACTGATGCTGTAATCAATAAGAAACTCCTAAACATCTTCACTTTTCTCCCAGTTTCAGAGTAACAAAGTTCACGTCCACAATCTGTACAAACCTAACGCTGTTATTTAATTGCAAATACTATACTACTGTTATGAAAAACTGAAACAGCAGGATCCTCCCAGTACATGAGATTACAAATTCAAGAAACTTCAAATTCCTATCTCAAGACGTGAAGCAATGCCGATTTCAACCCTTCGCTGCTTCTGAGAACAAGCAATACAGCATACCATGCACTGGAAGCACTCACGCTTATCAACCGACCGGAAAGCAATAAATTAAAACAAAGAAATCCGTCAATTAAAGACTCAACTGAAATATGTTCAGAATCAAATAAATGGATTGAAGAATCCAGAGGAAACCGATTCTCCCACGCGCGCGCAAGCGACTAGTATTCCAAGACCAATTAAGCTTTGTTAAACACGGAAGTTTACAATACTGCTTGCGATTCTCAATGGAAGCAAGTGCCAGTAAGTCTCGGGATTGACAACTTCCGTGCTAGGAATGAGGCAATAAATTAGGACCAGATTGAGGCACGAATCAAAAAACGATCGTCATGCTTTTTCAACGAAATGTGATTGAGGAATAAATTTTATCGTTAAAAACAAAATTACAATGTTTGTACATTTCTGAAAGGAGGAAGAGATATGGGCTTTTTGCACAAAAACGAGCAGAGAAGAAATTCCAAATCAAAACATTTTTTGATTTAGCAAAACAATTAACTGTTTGCTAAAGGATCTCTTCCATTTCAATCAACATATTAGTCATTCTCCCACATTGCTGTCCTCAATACTAAGATTGAAGACGGCCCCTAATGGATTGAAATAGAATTTCAAATAAGTATTCAGTTTCAAACATCTACTTTTGAAAAAGTTTCCGGACTAATTTTACTTAGTTAACAGAATGTTAATTAACCGTATATCATGGAGTAAATCAAAGTTTGGCCAATGTTAATAATACGGTGGAACAAAAAGAATTGAAAATTAACATTTCCCGGTTCACATACAGTCGACCCCTCAAGGAGTTTCACATGTTATTACTGTGCTGCATTAAATTTTACCACCTAGCTTTAAAAAGTGGAAAAGTACGGACATAACAGGGTTTTATCCTAATTTTTATATTGTGCCTGTTCATAGAAGATCGCCTATTTTGCATTTTTTTCAGAGCTGTAGTAATCGTATATTAATAACTATTCTATGAACAAAAAAGTCAAAGTAAAAAGCATAAAATTGTACACACTTTTAACTGAAAAATCAACTTAATTTTTACGCCAGAAAAAGTCAACAAATTTTTGACAAAAAAAGAAATAATTTCAATAAAAAAAAATTAATTTAAATTTTTGGAGAGAATTGTTTTCCAGCATAGCAGTCGCAGAAAATTAAACTACGAGGAAAATATTTTTCCTACTTTATAAGTTACGGAATTACCATAGTGGGAGAAACGAAGGTTAATAAAAGAGATGGTTTCGGACGATTCAGTAATCGATTACAAAAATATTTGTACAGCTAAGACATTTCGAAAAGAAAGCTTTTAGTCTTTCCATTTCTCCATTACCCCCAATTGCATCACTAAATAGTGATAATTTAGGTCGATTACCGAATATGGTTCAAATTGCTAAAGCTGAAATGCATATTCACACAGAATATTGAATCAGCAAGTGAAATCGAATGGACTTCCAAAACAAAATTTTACGAGTTACGAATTTTATAAGATCAGAGGAATACAAAACTAATCAAGATTTACTGAGTGTGGATGAATATTTTCAGAGCCCATGTTTACTATAAAATGTAGCAATTATAACAATGACATTTTTATGTTTGAAAAACATTTATCTTGCAATAGAAAAAAATCACAATGGAATTGAACAGAATGATACTGAAAAATATTTCTACAGCTTGAGACATTTTTTTCCACATGAAATTCTTAAATTCAGCCAAAATATACGAAAAGATTTGTCTTGGAATTTTAATTCAAAAATTTCTCATATAGTCAGCGTATTGAATACAAACTGTGGAATTTTTTGTGAAATTCTAACCACTTAAAAAGTTAATTTATTCAATTACGAGAATGCTGAAAATAAAAACACCCGTGTCAATCTAATTACGACATTGGGCCACACTACCCAAATAGTAGATAGACAGTGACGGTCAAGACAGTCGAGTCACTGTATATTGAAGATTAACAATTAGGGAGGAGCCCTAGAAAAACATTTTAAATAGATTTTCTGAATTGAAAAAAAAGATACGTATTAACTAATTTAGAGAATTGTTTAATCCGTTTTATCAAAACAGACCACCATTAAAGTTTACACAACTTAATTATATTGGGTTAAGTTCGTCCCGTTTTTGGCGCTAGATGGCATTGCATCGCAAAACAAATTGTTATCTACTTCGCACGCGTAAAGTTTTGATGTTGTTTGAAAAAAGAAATTTCATCGAGTATTTGGGGGAAAATTGTGTTATTTTGTTGTTTTTTAAATTTTGTTAAGAATAAAAAATGGCAAAAAATAAGGAGAATTTTCGACATATATGCTTTTTTATTTCCGAAAAGGCAAGAATGCTTCCCAGCCAAAAAGAAGATATGTGTTGCGTATGGTGTAAAGTGCCACGTTGACGATTCCACGTATCGAAGTTGTTCAGAAAGTTTCCTCACCTGGATCTCTAGCCAGAAACCTCAACTTCTATGAGGGCGGGATTATGCAGCTACCGGAGATGGAGAAAGGTTATAGAACAGAACGGCACATACTATATTGATTAAATGTAATTTTTAATAGTAAATAAAATTTTTCTTCAATTTTTGTCAAAAAACGGGACGAACTTTTGCATCCACATACATACAATATATTTTGAAATTGCACCCAAATAAGGCATTCTGGCAACAGAAAAAAAATGTGTAGGTGATATTGAGGGATTAGTTTTTACTCCTAATTTTTAACCTTAAACCACTAAGGGTGCGCCCGTCCATGTCCTCCAAGGAAGGTTTCGGGAAGAAAAGGAAAATTTATTGGAAATAAAGAAATTTCAGCAAGTTCTAAGACCTTAGAGGTTACATTATCAGCGAAAGTTCAGTATCACCAGTGTGGTTCAGGGTATTAAAAATGCATATTCTGAATTCCGATTCAAGCGAAAATGGATAAAATTAATAAAAAATAAGAATACATGGGCATAATAGACTGATGTACCCGCGGACAGCTTGTGCACGGTATAGCAAAGGACGAATGAATACGTTCATTAGGAGGATGGTCAGACGTTACGTAAATTAAAAAGGTTTCAGGCCGAAATCTCCACATCCAAGTGTGTGCGGCACACCACCAGCACTATACACATAATAGACAATACTATTCGAAAATTAGACGAATGGGTGTGTAATATGTACACGTGATTTAGGGGAACAGAAAACTTGCTAAAATCATGTACCCAAAAATAAAAATATTTCCACCTAAAATTAACACCCGTATTACGCAACATGAGGACAAATAGTTTTCTGACAAAACTAATAACGCCCTTCACTTAACAATCAGATAAACTAGCCGCCGTTAAGAATAGTAAAACGAGAAATTGCATCCGGTTGTCAAATGAAAAGGTACACTTAAAAGAACCGCCACATTTAAGAAACAAAATACCGAAAGTTCATAAAGACACATCACGAAAACGATAGAAATCAGCGTCAAGAGTGGGAAAAATCTCATTTCACATCTAATCTAGGAAGAAAGTAAGAATAAAGCAAGTTTTCTCACAATAGCTGACACTAAACATCGTGCTGATGCAGGCGATGTCCAGTGGCATCGTGACTGACAGATGGGACAAACTGACACGCGCGTGAGCAGACACAAGGGACTGCTTGTCTGGACATTGGTATTGTTCGAGCAGGAAAATCGTCGCCTTGGTGTCCCACCCAAAGGTCCCACCAGATCATTTAATTCTTTCATGACATGGAGAAGATAAGTAATAAACTTCCAAGGGCCTTGGTCTTTTGTTTTTATAAGTTCTTTACTTGGGATGTAGGCGATTATTTATAACAATCGTTGATTTAAATTACGGTGTAAGATTCGAAGCGTCAAAAATGTGAAACATTCTCAAATAAGAGACCAGTAGAGTAACATTGGAAACTAGAGATGCAAGGATTGGATTGAAAGTAAAAAAATCTAATGCTTAGCTTTGATCAATTTGCAAGTCCACTATATATAGATTTGCTGTTGTTTTTCCCTCAAAGAGAATAAAATGCAAATCATTTTAAGCCCCAAGTTAAAAAAAGGAACTCTAAAGGCTCAATCTTGGCTGGCAACCTTGTGGAAGATCCAAGCGCTAAGCTTGGGACTCTTACAAAAGCAGGAAAATGAGAGAACAGGAAGAGAATGATAGACCATACACAAGGACCAATTGTGCATATTATCTTGACTGGATGCTAGCTTCAGTAGAAAATATGGAGGAAAATATGGTTCAGAGAAGAGTCTGTCGAACGTACCCATTGCTCATGAAAAACACTATTAACCAATAATAAATACCTTTAGAGGCTGAAAGGATGGGGCATTAGCAGTCAGTGGTTGGGTTTTACGGTGAAAATCCAGGACGTTCAAATAGAAACTGACGTTCACTCACGTGTCATTTACATTTTAAAAAATCGTTGTTTTTGATGTAGGCTTTATCGATTTTTAGTGCTAATTTTTTTATCAAAAGATGCCGGGTTTCTGGGCTTCCATGAACGCTATGACACTGCCTGAGTCAAAAACAAATATCAAAATTTTTAAGGTAATCTAGAGCAATCCTCCATTAAGGATAGGCACGAGAGCAGCCTTGATTATGTGTATAGTACATTTAAGCATAATAAAATTCCAAACGATATTTTCGATTCTATAATCGATAGTGAAAAATCTAACTTCCTTTGTGACGAACCTGTTTAAGATTTACCGTAATTGTACATCACGTAGAAATTTCAAGCAGTTAAATGCAATTCTGATAAAAAGAAAAATCATAAAACTTTTAATTTAAAAAGCTATGGTTGCTTACATTTCAGAAAAAAACCTGGTACTTTTTTAAAAAGAAAGATAAGCATCAAGCTATGTACTGAAAAGTGGAAAGCACTTTTTAGAAAGATCAGTCCCTTCCCCTGCTTCTTAGAGTCACAATGGTTTTGTTTAAGTCCTAAGAAATTCTGTAGAAAAACAAAGCCAAACACAATTCGTAATCCAAATTATTGTAACATGCATAAGCAAGTCAAAACCAGCAAACAGAATGCCGTATTGTAAAACTGCATGGTCTCAAAAACCTCGAACAAAAAATGAGGAAAACAGTAATTAACAGAAGGTCCTAAAATAGAAAATTTAAAGAATATACACGAGAGTGAAAACGCTTGTCTTGATTCCGGGTCATGTCTCGTTGAGAACAAAACTCGTTTGAAGTTGGCATTGCTCCATTTTACCTGCAAATGTGAAAACGAAGCCAGTCTCTTTCGCGATATTGTTCAAAAACATCAAAGTATTCCCCCGAAAAATTAAGGGGAATTTTATCATTTCCAAGCGCATTCTTCTCTTTTCGCTTGTATTTAGGCTAGGCAAGGAAGGTACTATTCTTAGCGAATGTTATCTTCCTTTCATTCATTCGCTGTTTAATGATGTTTAGCTTACCTACCGCGTGCCTTAGAATTCCTCTAGTTTCCTCCTGAAGAAACCCGGCCATCTGTAGAGCATCACAACTCCAGTGATGAAATCTTATTTCCTTCCAGCACGTGTTAGCGTTCTACCCCACAGAAAAAACGAGAGGAAAAGAACAAAATGCTCTGAAAGGATCCAAATAAACCAAACGAAAATGTGAAAAATTCACACACAAATTTACTTAAGTAGGCTGTTTCGATGGAAGAATTCACTTCAACTTTCGAATATTCGTTGATTGCTGTTTGAACTGCTTAAGAATCTGGAATGTGGACAATTAATAAGAAAATTCTTTCGAGCTAGTATTTGCTTAACACTTGAACACTAGATTAACACTTGATATCTTGGAAAAGGTTTTACGTCAAAATTCCACTGAACACTGTTCATGGAAATTAGCATGTTAATTCCACTGAATTAGTGTTGATATGCAGGGGGGTCATGCCGAATTGCATTAATATGTTTGTCTGGTCTTATGATGCAGGGATATGCCAATCTGAAATTGAATTCGCGAAACTTTTAGAACCACATGTTGGAAAATGTTGTTTCAAGAGTTCATATACTCTCATTATTAACTCTAAAGAATTACCGCATATTGATACTTAAAATTTTATACCAGTTACCCATGGAGTTAAAATTTGAAATGATTGATCATTAACTCACATTGAAAAGTAGATCACAGCTTTTCATAATGAAACCTTGTCTTTATTGTGTGCTGCACGAAGCATTGATTTTTCAACTTTTAACTCATGTTAGTTCACAAAATGGTTTATTAAAAACATTGATGATTTATCGATCTTTTGTGTCGTGTTATTCAAAAGTTCACAACTCAAACCAAGAAAAATAATCCGAGGTATTTGTATGGGACGGACTATGTAACACAACTACGAAATAGCCATTTGTGCCGTTTTGGTGACGAAAATATTGATGCACAAATTGTGTTAAAAAAGTTCATGAAAGTGGTACAAAATAGCTAATGTAAAACACAAGGTTTATCAAAAATACTATTTGAAGGTTGTCCGCTTTGTAAAAAACATTGTTCACCTGAGGATTCCAGTGAATTCTCCAAAAAATATAATCGATCTAAAACACGATGAAAATATTCACTTCTTAGCATTTGCTGGGATTTAAATTTATCGTGGAACTAACTACATCCAGCACACCATCTCTAAATCATATTGAATAGAAATTTTCGTGAAAGTATGAAGTCCAAATCGTGGAAAATAATATGGAGTCCAAGTCGTAGATTCGTGGAAATAGATCCTGGAGAAATAAAGTAAAATTTACCATGATAAAAAAATTTAAATCGTAAGGGAAAGCAAATGCTCTTTCCCCTTATCTGAATTCGAAATGTTCATCGTTAATTAACGCGCCTTTTATGATCCGCCTGTTGCCCCGAAACCTATGGCTAAACTAAATTTTATGCCCGGTCCTTCTGTTACATCAGAGCCGCTTTTCTTCAATGCGGCAGCATTCAAAATGATTAAACCCTAGTAAAGTCCCATTAGAGTCTAGTGAAGGGTATACAGTCCACAATAAATTTACAATCTGTATATTAAGAGCACATGAATTCCTTTAATCAATTGAATTAATCAACTGAATGTCACAAACAAGATTAGGATCCTTAAAATAGAAGACAAATAACCGTTTCTTAATAATCTCAGAAGCAGATAATATAAGCATCCTCAACAAGATCATTAAGTCGGTATTTGCAAAATATTCTAATGTCCTCCGTCTTCGATCGACCTCCTATCTTCAAGCAGATTACGAAAAGTTAACAATGAATAATTCATAAGTATTCATCCTTTCGCTAACCACCACACCCTAGGGCGTTATACCCCTTCTAATACCAAAGACGCCCTTTCACTTCTTTGCGAAATTCCAACGCTTTCGTCAGCCAGCATAACGCAAGATCTCAATGGCATCAAGATCTTGCGTTCTCAGTTGTTGATGTCAGACACATGGTTCTTTTGTTGCTTGATTTAATCTGCGTACGCAGTGCCTCGCTCGCGCAAATAATTAGTTCATTCTTACAACCATTCCATTTGTGGACAGCATTGTAATTTCTTTGTATCATCATATACACTGCTTTTGATATAATTCAGCAAGTGTTTTACAGCATAGCCGCATAACTGATTGCCACTATAGTTAGGTTAGTTGCAAAAAGTCAGGCGTCAATGGCACCTTAATGTTTCCCTTCAGTTGCCAAAACTTAGTTCTACTTCTCTTGGTTGTTTTACATGGGTAAAATTCCAAACTTATCTTTTTGGATGTGTGGACTTGGGACTTCGATGCGCCTATTTTAAAGTACAGGGTGTTAAAAAGAAGAATAAACAGTTGATCAGTCAGAATTTGGGCCAAACAAGAAATTCAGAAAAGTTAGGCGTCAAAAATGAAGATTATATCCAAAATCTTGGTAATCAAAAGAAAATCGACGTGCAAAACACAGCTAACGATCGCTAACTTCGAACCTTGTACGCCACATTTCATAAAAATAATAGGGTCAAGACTTCTAGCATTAAAACGAAAAAAAGCTATTTTCACACCAGAAATAATAGCATTATAACAAAGTAAAGTTTAGACTGGTTAAAACGAGAATAGTTTGCCAAGATTCAGCTGACACAATTACAGAGCAATGTGCCTTTTACAATTGCTGAAAATCTATTGAAAATATCTTCCGAATATCGTTAAACTAGAAAGAAGAACACTAAAGACTTGGTCCCAGTCAATTCCACACACACAGCCGCATTAGTGATAAAAACAAAAAATGGTACTCCAAACCTTCAACAGAAAATGTGAGGCGAGACAACTTTCGGAATCGCAACTACGGTTACCAGACCTAAAAATGGAAGTTCCTGTAATTCCTGACAATTCAAGGAAAGTCTGGACAAATAAAACTCAATGGGGTACTCATAAAAAAACTTCATATTGAAACATTGAATCAAATAAACATTGTTGTAAACAAAAATTAAAAAATATCTATTAAATAAAAAAAATCTTTATTGACGCATTAATTCCACGAACCGTCGTTAACGATAAACATTTTTGTACACAAAGCGATTCAAGCAACACAACATTTGGATTGGTTTCTCTGCAAAAATCCGGACAATTTCCGGCGGAATCAGGCCAACGCATCCGAATTCTGCAACATAGACAGTTTCGTACTCCAGAACCAACCAAGAGCATTCCATGTAAGAATTTTCCCTTTTCCACTTGTTTTACCTTCGTTGCAAATTGAATTAGACGAGAGGAATCCTAAGATATTTTTTGCGTTCACAATTAGTTTGTTATAAAATACATCCAACCCATATAAAACAAGTCTGCTTTACCTCTTAAAACAAACATGGATGAAACAAAATGTAATGGCTCCTACGTTCTTATTTCAAAAGTTAACGAAATTCGAATGAAATAGTAAAATTCGATCCAACGAATCAGATTCAGGAGTTTGCAACCAATCGAGCTATTCTGGAGTAGACTTATGAGTTCATGACACAATATGCTACGAAAAAGATTCATTGGAAACAATTAGGTGTTTTGCTCAACTAAGATAAAGCTTAGAAGAATGCTAAGATAATATTTTAAAACTATTTTTTGTTGAATTTCAACATACATCGTTCATTTCGAATGAAATAAAAATTAAATTTTTAGGGTTTAAAAACATAAAACATTATGAACACGCTGACAAAGACAAAATCACAGCTGCAAAATATTTCCTACTCAAACACATAACGAGTTGCATAATCAATCCATCAATATAAAAACGTGCTATAGCTTGAACTAGGAAATAAAACTTCACACAAAAAAAACCCACTAGACATCAATACCGCACCTGGAAAAAACAAACCGAGGAACCACTGAATGCTAGTGGCTGCCTATTTACGCTACAATCTTGAGCAAACAGGCAGGACTAAAGCTGTTTTCCACTGATTCCCGAGATTCAACGTATTGAGCAGCGACCACATAAGAGGGAGTGGAACACATCCCAAACATCTGAAATAGATAATCGCATCTACGCGATACCATGTGGAATTCGGGAAAATTGCAACACGCACGTGCAGAGGTCTTAAATAGTCTGTGCAGCTCAAAAGTGCCTAGAGGTATTTTCATTCAAAAGGCACGTGGCGATAATACTAATACATGAGGTGCCTTTAGGCTTGCAGGTTAAAGGCATAAATAAATATTGATGTAGAATAGTTTGTGTTTTAAAGAATGCAAGGGACGGAGAAAATGACTTTTGTAATAATGCATGTGAATGCCTTTTGCATATGTTCATATTTCGAATATCTTTTGACAATTGTTTTAAGAATCGATTGGGCGTATCTTTTCGGTTGTATTCCGAACATGTATGTTCGGGCTTATTACAGGCGATTCGAACAATAGCTCGAGTAATAAAAATCGAGCTAAGAGCAACTCATTAATCACATTAAATGGGGCAATGTTTTCTCCAAGTAACATTCAAAGTTGCACAAAAAGGGACAAGGAATTCAAAGTAAACTACATTTTAATAACCAATACTCCACAGTTTAAATTTTGTTAACCAAATTTAACAGGACATAAAATGCGAAGGGGGTGTTAGTTCTATATGTAGCTAGACAAAATAGGTCGCCGAGTATTCAAAAGCTTGACTCTTTCAGAGGTGGTGGGGTTCAGGCAAAACCTACTGTAACTGCATATAAGGAGGTATTGGTTAAAGATTGGGAATTAAGAGCGGAATGTCTGTCGTCAACTATATCTAAACATTTTCCTTTGGATGCCAAAACTTCTATTCTACTTGGGGCGGGGATGGCAGTAGCCCAGTCGGTAGTCAAGGATTAGCAACTGGAGGGTTCGAGTTCGCAACTCGATTCAACCAAACACTTTCGAGTACATGGGGGGGGGGGGGTATTTTAATTAACGTCACACTGGAGCAACACACCGTCGAGTACATGGGAGCTTTTGCAAGTTAAATTTGCCGTGGCCTAAAATGTCTTCGTGTTGGCGTGGTGTGGAAGTTAGGAGTGGGGTGCCAGCTCATGTGTTGACCTCGTCATCTGATCGTGGTTCGAAATTACGAGGTGTTGCCCTTAGATTTTTCCCTTCAGGATTGATCCTGGACCGTCGCCAATAGCCCGTTGTGTTGCTACAGTGCGACGTAAATTCAACTGCCTGCCTATCTATTCTACTTGAGTGAAATTTCGAAATAAATTTTGTTTACGTGGTGGGTCAACTCAACATATCAACTCAGAGTAATTAACGACTAGTGCCTGGACTTTGAGAACACTATTTACATTTGGAGGCCTGTTTTGTAGTCATTGTTTTGCATTTACAGTACAGATTATTGTATTTAAAAGATAGATTATAAGATTGTTAGAATAGAAAATAGAAATCGGATTGGTTGGAATTTGCGTTATTCAAGCGAAAATATTCAGAAAATTAAGACGAGAAAAATGACGATTGAGTCTAAAAACTCGGTCGTCAAAACAAAATTTAGATGCAAAAGGTGGGAAGTTTACTGTCCCAGATTCCTTAAAATGGTTAGTGCTATGTATATATTTTTTTCTAAGGTACATTATAAGGCTCTGCTAAGGTATATAAATATTCTTTAATCTGATGGTCCAGGAGTGCTTGCTCTTGAAGAGCCTAAACGGTCCAATCTCCCCTAAAATCAACAAATTTGTTTGCGTGCAAGATAAGATGATGGGCTTCATCCATAAAGTTACTTTTCCAAACAAAATTTCAGCAGAGCCCTTCAAAGGGTTAAACCCACTTAAATACATCTGTCACAAAATCAGAAGGGAAAGATCGAATGCCTAAAAATAAACAGAAAAGCTGGTCTTAATATACTTAGATGTCAAGTGGTTAAACTTTTTAGATTCAGTTATCACATAATTAAAATTTAATTTTCAAGTCAGGAAATATATTGGTTGGGTTGTGCTTTATGGCGAAAGGATCATATCTGGCCAAGTCAGGAAATAGGAAGCATTGTGGCTAGATGAATGGCATGGGTAAACCCAACAGTAAGTTAAAAAGCCATTGAGAAAACAATAATGAAGGAGAGAATCTAACAATCAGAACCCGAATCGAATTGTTTCGGATATATTTCCTTTGGAGGGAGAAAACAGATATAAAACTATTCCGAAATTCGTTTTCGGGGTAATCCCGAAAAACCCAGTCGTAATAACCTGGTGACATAAGTTCTCGGTATTTTAAAAAAAGGACAATCTCATTAAACCAGTAACGTCAGAGCAATTTAAGAATGGAATGCCAGAATTTAGAAAAAAGATTACAGCAAATCCAACAAAGAATTATCTTTTTTTTACATAAGCTTTTGGACTAACATATATAAGTGATCTCGGCTGACTACGCATCGCCAGGTGCAGGTAAACAAGCCCAAGATAAATACACGGAAGACAAAACTCCAAGGTGATAAGTGCTTACCTCAAGGACAAAAGTCAAGTGACAAAATTTTGGCAGACGTTCAATTTTTATGACATTGAGGAATGCGAGGGTATCATATGCAACCAATGAATATTTCGATTCGCCATTGTTCGATAAATAGATTGCGAGGGCGAATGATTTAATCACATTCCAGAAGAATATGCGTAGCCAGCATTACGGCTAGTTTCGTAAGGTCTTTTAGGGCTTCACATTAAACAGCTGGATTGACAAGAAGCTGAAAACGGAAGATATGCTTTCTTGAAATGCACAGCAAAAACAAATGTTGCATGCTCAACCTTTTTGAAGTTATTACTTCTTTTGCATGCAAAATCAGCAACGGTTTCATGGTACATTGTAAAAAAATTAGTCAACCTTTGAAAGATAACAATGTTGGTTTTGTTAATGACACGTTACAATTACAAAAAAGTTGATTTTGAATTATCTTGACCCGAATTCATTGCCTACTATGAAATGGATATAACAAATTTGTAAAAAACTCGTTCACTCGAACCCATTATTCATAATGAAAGAACACTAAGAAAAATTAAACCCAATAGATTTTTCTCAAGGATTTACTTTATTTGTCCAGAATCCCGAAAATATTGAACACTTGGCTGCATTATAGTAAAATCTACTTCACCATAATTTTTCAACTTTTCGTCAAAAATTGCAAGTGTAGAAAGCTGAAATTAAAAAATAAAACGCACCAGTAAATACTCCAATTTCGGTTAAGTAATTTTCACACAAACGAGTTCTCATAAACTTCAATTAATGCATATTTTTACATATCTTAATTTATTTACAATCAAATGTTAAGTAATGTATGCATTCAATTTTATTAGAATTCTTGAAAATGCTTAGTTAAATTTTTGCCTACTCAAAGGCTAGCCCAATGTTATGAAGATTACTGCCATTGGGTTATTTCCAAAAAATGAACTCAGACTTATAGACTGAAATAGCAATTCAATTATTTAATTTAACACGATAATAAGTGATGCGCCAGTCACAATAAAAAAGGTCGAGAAATCTTCCAACCAGGCAAGCACACTATTTAGGACCCTAATATTTTCATTGTAGAGGCCCGGATCCACAAACATGAGGGATAAATTTCACAATATACAGATATTAAAAAGTTAACTGTTATGAAAACACATGAAGTAATTGGATCATACCTGCCCTCCCCGAATAATTTTTCCAAAGCGGCGCCATTGCTACCATGTTTTACACCGCATTCCGCATAACTCAGTTCAAATATGCTTCTCAGAACTAAAGTTAGAAGAGTTTGTTGTATGACTTTGAGAGCAATTTTACAAATTTGCCTTCAACTTCAATAGCCTCTTTCAGCCAGAAATTTTCAGAATACCTCGGTCGTTATTCACCGACAGAGTAAAGTTCTACGAGGATTCGTATTTATAACCAGCGGGTATTTCGAGAATTTAATTACTTATAATTAAATTTGGATTTGCATTGGATTTTTTTATGGCGAAAGCAAGATCTGGCCAAGCAATATTTTTCCATCAAGTGAATGGATATATACACAAAGGAAGTTTTTATTGACAAAGAGAGAAACACACACAGGTAGTTACAGGAATAATTACGTTTAATGAAGCTATGCTCAAAACAAATTAAAAAGGCGTTTTGAATCATATACCAAAATAGTCAAAAGCTTGAATGTTTCTTAATGGGATGTGCCATAACATGGAAACTGGATAAGTAGAGCAAAAGAAAGCTGAACTTGAAATTAATGCTTCGTTAGAATAGTGCTTTTTTTCTCAATCATTGTATGCATGTTAATTCTTTCTCCACATGCCTGTCCTTCAGATTTCACCTTTCAGTCTTACTTTATCTGGTACATTGAAATATAATTTTAAACCGGTCTTTAATTTAATTGGAATAGTAGAGTAACAGACTTCGATTTTAGAACACTTGCAAAGTAGTAAATGCAGTCAGTAATTGCTTGAGACCAGCCATAAAATTAACGACATTCCACACAATTATTGAGAATTTAAGGAGATATTAATTTTTCATTGTTCATCCAACACATTTCACGCACTTTGGGTCACACAACAGTTGTCTATATTTGGATACAAAATTATGTTCTAACACATTTCTCAAAGTCCTCTCCCTTCACGGGCGACGAAGCTCAATGGGCTTGAGGAATGAGCTTATATGGTAAGATATAGGACCAAACAATAACCATATTTTGAACAATTGAAACTATGATCGGGTCGTCATTTACGTGGGTTGCTCTGGACACAACCAATGTATAGGCCCTCAGGGGTCAAGAGTAGCCCTGGCCACATCCATTTTTGAGACCCTAAGGAAATGGACAATGAAACAAAACAAGCCAATGAATTCACGACAAAAATGTGAATGTGAGGCCTCAAAAGCACCCTTATGACACTTTTCTCAGATGTCCAGCCAATATCCAATAGATGGCATTACTTAATGAGCACAGACGAAAAGGGAAAGATCCACTTTGAAAAGTTAGTTTTTGAAAGAAAATTTTATATTTTCCACACAATAGATGTGAATAATAATCTAGAATAACAATACAGCATCACTTATACTTCCTTCAGAAAATTGATAAAAATATCCCATTTTGTCAATTTTTTAACTAGGACTATCAATGTCCTCTTAAAGCCATATTCATTAATTTGACAGTGGTTCCTAGGTTTGAGACTCATGTTGGGAAACGTTTTTTTAATATATGTGATGTTAATTTCTTAATCGTAATTACGGTCTTGCCTTTCGACTAAGATAGAAGAACCTGTTCGCAGAGACGAGTATGAGAAACACAGGATGGTGCTTTTTTGTCATTTGTTTTTTCAAGCACTGGATTGGGAAAAGTGTGTTATTCGTTTGATGACGAGGTGATTGCCCTCCATAGTGGAAGTAGTTTTCCAGGTTCTTCATTGAAGTGCAGTAGCTGTGCACCCAGTTCTTCATAAGCTTTTGCTGTTTTTTTTTGGTGACGATAAATGTGGAGTTAAATTACGATATGACTTAAGCAATGTTTTGAGCAATCTTTGTGAATACTTTAATTTTTATGATTTGTAGAAAACAAGCGGATCTATACAATTTTCACAACAAACATTTCACATACGTGCCCTCCAAAAAATAGCTCAGGTGTTGCTTCGTCATCTGATCGTGGTTCAAAATTACGTGGTGTTGTCCTCGGATCTTTCCCTTTGGGATTGATCCCGGACCGTCACCAATAGCCCCTTATGTTGCTCCAGAGTGACGCTAATTAAAATACCTACCCTGCAAAAAAGTTTGATTTTTCGGGTTAGTCTTGGAGATTTTCGAAGTACAATTGTTTCTTATGGAATCATTCATTTGTAGGTTAGTTACTGAAGAATCTATTATTTACAGAATAATTTGTTCTAAACCAACTTTCAACCAGATGCTAGAAGAATGGCATTGGTGTCTTGCGGATGGTAAAAAGGTTTAAATTGTGTAAGATTTATTTCATTTCAAGGTTTAGTTTTGAATTTTTGACGTGTTTACAAGTAATTTCAGGCAATATCCGTTTTAATAAATTGTTTGAAAAAGAATATTTACACTGCCACTTAAGAGCAAATATGACAGGTAATTATTATTTTTTTGTAAATCTATCAAAATTATCTTTTTGGCAAAAAGAAAATTTTTTATGTGAAGCTGAATTTTAGTAATTAGATTTTGTATGCCATGAAATGAAAAATGATGGAAATCGCTCTTCTAAATAACAAGCTAGTGTGATAAAAAATACATAAATCATATTGTCGTATCGCAGAAAAAGTACAAATTCACAAGTTTAAATATACATTTGTTCGCTATGCCATTTGCAAATACAAAATGAGCCGAAACTATAATTGATTGGGTGCAATAGAAATCACATTTTAATTTCAAAATGATAAATTAAAAATAGTTCTAATTTAAAACACATGTTGTAAAAAAATTGTGAAGTGTTTCTCATCTTACTTCCGAGAAACAACTCTCAAATAACTTTTAAAATGAGTAAGATGCATTTTTTCTCATACGAACTTTGAGTAACAGGTGTTTACATAGGCATTAGAATAAACTTATGTTCAGATTTGGACACGAAAATTCAGCAACTTGAATTTTTTCTAGAGGTTAGTAGAAATTCTGAATTCTTTCGGCAAAAAGAAAATCGGGCAATTTTGCATTTTGATATTGGTTAATATTTTTTGTTATAAACTACGTTTTAGAATTTTTAAGGGAGAAGTCATTGTTACACACCTGTACATCAAACTAGAATCCATTTTCAATGGAAAGGACGAAAACATCATTCTGCACCTGTTTCTCAAAATCACAGAAAAAGATGCCAGACAAAAAATGTCACCAACAATACTCCATCTCCAACATCTGTACAAAATATCAAGTACGCAACCAATTCAGTTTCGTTACACTGGCTGCTTTGCACCTATGAAAACAATACGTACATCTCAAACTTGAAACTGACAGGAAAAGATACATAAAAATCACCCAACATTACAGGTTGTTTTCTTACGCAGTGAAAATACACAAGACCACCGCGTTTACGAAGGAAATAAACGCAAAAAGTATTGAAAAAATAATGGAAATAAAACGATGATAGGCAGAACGAATGCCCCGGGCAATACAATGAAACCAAGAACAAAGCAATGCGTTCTGTCTCAGAAGCAGCAGATAAACAAAACAAAAACTAAGTTTCTGCACTACAGGACCGTCTTTTAAAAGGCCAATATTTCATCCACCATCCTGCACTGACAGACAACATCCGCAGTAAAGGAAAAGGATCCTATGGTGATTCATGGAGCCATCAAAAAGCGTACATTCCTAATATCGCACGGAGCGTGGATGCATGGGCAGATCATGACAGACGCAGTGCAGTAGTCCTCTGCACGAAGACTTCGTTGCTGACTTCGGGGGAAAGAAGTGAATTCAAACACAAAATTACACGCTCAGTTGGGATCAGAATTCAGTGAAAATAAAAGAGAATGGATTCCGCGTGCTTTTAATATTCTTGGCATACAGCATGATTTCAGTTGCATTATGTGCTCTTCGAAGAATTGTGTCGAGGACTTTTAAGATGACATACAATAGTCTTTCAACTCTTATTCCGTTGGTTAATGAATTAAATAATAACTTTTAAAGTTATATCAGTAGTCTAGGATTTTGATGACCTAAAAGTTGTTAGAAAATGCCCAATAAATGCAAATGACCCAAACTACAAAAATGCCCTAGAAACAAAAAAAGCCTAAAAATTACATTTTTACACAACCCTTTGTAAAAAGGAATAGAGCATGAAAAACACAAAGAATCGAAATACAGGATAACTGATTATCAGAGGTAATATGGACATAGGCCAGCTCTAATGATCAGAAACTCGGTTAATACGGATGTAGTAACATAACAGCCTATACGAAACAAATAAAAAAATTACTGTACTACATGTTACCGCTACTCTGAAAGAAAGGAAACTCGTAAATCAAATTCGGATCGTAACACACTCGGTTAATCGGAGCTCGGATAATCGAGATTCAACTGTATATCCAGTTAGGACAAAACTCTTAAAAATACAATTTAACTCTGAAGTTTCATTGCCAAGCTGAACTATTTTACTTTGGTATTAAAAAATAAGCAATAAAATTCAACATACATTTTCTGACAGTTCCTATGTCAAATTGTTATTAAAACAGCAAAGCAGTAGTTACTAAAAATATTTAATTGGATATTTTTTTAGTTTGCTATGGAACAAACTTGAAATTTTTATTTTATTAAGTTCAAAAACACTATATTGCAGATTTTCGAAAGAGAATGATTTCCTATATGGTCTAAGTTTTAAAGATTAAAAAGCTTTTCACTTCTACTCAAACCACAGGAACACGTTTTAAATGAACTCTCACTTTGTTCAGTCTTCTGATAATTCACCAAGGAAAAACTTTCCCGACAATGAAAACTGAGCGTTTTGGGGGAATTTATTCAAATACC
Organism: Meta bourneti; assembly: GCA_933210815.1. NCBI lineage: Eukaryota > Metazoa > Arthropoda > Arachnida > Araneae > Tetragnathidae > Meta > Meta bourneti. The sequence goes on along the minus strand of OW119930.1, from coordinate 66,870,725 downwards.
CTTTTCCTAGAAAACACTAAAAATGCAAAATAATGAGAAAAGAAAAAAAATGCTTGAAAACCGAAAACCTAGAAAAAAAAGTGCGGTTCAACTGCCCGCTCAGAGGCCCTATGGCTATGCTCGTAGCGAGGAACTAAGTTGACGAATCAGGGCCTTCATGTAGGGTCCTGATTCGTCAGCATATTAGTTCATATAGGGACCTGATCTCGAGTTTCGGTACCCCTACCACGGTACCGGAACCAGAGAGGGCCGGGTAATGTGGAAAGTTCTTGTACTGAAATGTGTAGTCCAGTTTCAAAGTTTAGAATCTCCACTGTAATGCATAGTAACAGAGAAAATCAAACATTTGTGAAAGTTAAACAATGGAATACATATTGGTATTTCATGAGAGGCCCATCATTTAACCTGGTACTGGGATCAAGTTGTGGAAGGCCCACAAGGTTGATCCCAGCCCTAACCGCCATTTCCCACCCACTCCCCTCTCTAACGAACTACACATGTCGAGTACTCAATGCGCAACTTGCACAGATGCATACATTAGTCTTTCATCGCACACTTGATAGTTTTTTTACAAATACTATAGAATAGTTCTTAATTTCAGAATTTTTCAATGCATATTAGTGTAAGGTTTTCACATTTGGTCAAGCCTTATTAAACACCATTTTGGTGAAAGTGACAGACCCCTCAAAACATTCCATCCTCGGTTGGTTGAGTTTTATGGCGCAAGGGCCATATTTGGCCAAGTTGCGCCTAACACGAGGGAGGAAGAGAAAGCAAAAAGCAGAAGGGTAGACGAGGGTAAAACAGAAGGGAGGACAGATCACTCGGGTACCTAGGGGATACCCGTAACCTGTGCTCCTGAGGGCCATTCCATCCTCGGATCCCGTCAGCATGATACAGATAACTCCCCTCCATATGTGGCGAAGGCTTACCAAAAGTATCGACGTACCCAGACAGATCAGCAAACGTATCCATCACACCACCAATAAAACATACCAGTGTCCTTTTGCCCCTTACATTTACTTCAAAACCTAATCCAATTTCCAGAAACAAATACAAATCGGTTGTCTCCAACGCATCCCCCCGTCATCAACATATTAGTGCAACTCGGGTATGACCGTTCTTTCCGTCCGCCATCATCGGCGTTTCTCCTTGATTTGACACCCACCGAACCGTGACAAATAGCTGGTACTACAGAGTACGAGGAGGAGGAATGACAAATTCAACCATTTCATAGGCAATGTTTCGGTCCGTGAACAGCGTTTGGAAGGAAGAGCGGTGCTGAACGAGAAGTAAAAGGAACTATATAAATACAGGAGGTTTTTTGCGTTTTGTGAGTAATCTATTTAAAAAAGGATACTCGTTCATAAAAAGTAATGTTCCGTTGTACGGCACTGCGGTTGAGGGAAATGGGGCTTCGTCATCGATTGTACGAAGTTTCGTTGGTTTATGCGGGTCAATAACATCGCTGATGTCACCATGAATAAAAGTAACTTTTGCAGGAAAATTACGAATCTTTTTCAAATCGGAAATAAAAATTATACGTAATATGAACCACAAAAATTTGGCATTTTTGTGACGTCTTTTCCAAGTGGTCGAAATAATGAAGAGTATATTACAGTCCACTATAAAGCAATATTCAAAGCCGCTGGTAATTTTAGCAAGCTGGAGAGTCTAATGCGAGAAGGGAGGTGAAAGTCAACTATGGCTTAAATGAGGTGAAAGTCATTTATGGCATACTGAGAAAGTTGAAGTAAAAAATCATTCGACTACAAAGTTAACTTAAGGTAAGAATGACGATGACATTAGAAACTGATAGCAGGGTTATATTTAAAACTAATAAAATTGTATCTAACACAAAGAATACGTGAAGGGCATAGAAATTAGGTAAGATTGGTTGGATTTCAATAGCGCAAGGGATATTGGGCCAAGCTTCGCCAAATAACCTCAAGCAAATGGACATACATACACAAGGAAAGCCTTACTAACACAGAAAAGAGAAATACACCCAGGGAGAAATCGAACCTGCGCCGCCTACAAATCGAAAATTGACCAACTGAGCCATGGCGATACCGCAAGGTGTAAGAAATTTTTCTTTCAAATGTTTATTCAAGTTCGTGAAATTGCACATTCCGTTTCTTCAATCATAAAGCAACTTGCCGAAGAAAATATATTGTACGTATATTTAAAAATATTAACACTTTCGCAACATTTTTTTAAATTTCCGAATAAGATTTCCCCCATGCACTAAAGTACCAACATAACTCGTAATTTAAAATTTTATATAATTGCTATTCGTCATAAAATCGATTCTTTTACTTTTATTTCCACCGTAAATTGAACTTTCTTTCTGTTTTTACAAGTGCCGCAATTCCTCAAAACAGCATACATCACATTCACGTATGCGTAGTATCGGTATGCGATTAGACATCAAACGAGACAAGGCAGCGTAGCATCGGCGCTTTCAGCATTCCAACGTATTGGAACAACCGCAGGCAATATTGCCTTCAGTGAGAGATGACGTAAGAGGAAGCGCTCATTCAACCTTTCCCAACAGATGTTAACGGCGAGGTTGGCATTCTGGAGCAACTTATGGCCGGCTAGATAAGACACAACATTAACTGGGCGCCTCGTAAAATACAGCCCGGCTCACTGGCTTCAAGAAACGTGTCGACGAACGGCAGAGTAATAATATCACCCTGGACTAAATCTTTACTTTTATGACTTGTCACTTGAAAGCAGTTGAACTTCGGACAGAATTTTCAAGGCACGTTTCTGTGAACTGTTATGCTTCGAGATTGACAAAACAGTTGAAGATATAAAACGCTCTAGGAGAAGCAATTTTCCGTAAAGTATAATGAAATTCTTGGAAAAGTGACTTTTCAAAAAGCTTGACCACTTTATTTGGCTCTAATCTTGCAAGGATAGTTAGCATTCGTATTTTTATTCAAAATACAAAAATGTTTCGAATTTGAAAAACCAAGTCACTGTATTTTCAGTTAAGAAACCTCTGAGGAATACTAAGCAAAAAATATTGAAATCTATCGTGAAAAAGATTAATCAGCTTGGAATTGAGAAACAAATATTTAAAAATCTTCAGTTTTATTTTATCTCCATTTCCTCCGCAAGCATTACGTGTTCTAATCTAAAATGGACATAAGTGTAAGAAAATAAACTCTATTTGTACAGCAGGTCATTGAAAGTTGAATAACCCGTATGTACTGCGATAACCACAAACCGCAAAGGACAGATACTTCCGAGACCTAACCAAAAGCTTAAGACTCCCGTGTTAGTCAAAAAGCAGCATCTCCAAAGTTGGTCATATAACAGACAGACGGTTCAATGATATTTAAAAATACTAAACAATATGATCATTTAAACAAATGTTGATTTAGTATGTTGTTTTCTAGCATTATGAAGTAGAATTTGAAAATGGATTAGATTTAACATTAGGGTTAATTCGACCGGGACTTTCGGCTTCACGTAGATTCCGAACAGATTCGAACATACACGCTATGACCAGACCATAACATACGTATCTCACAGGTGATATAATCAAAGTCATGTATAGTGATCGCCAGAGGTGATTATTTGTTTCGCAAACTCGCAATTATTGCTGTGGCTTCCAACATAGAGCATTAATTCAGAGCCAGAAACCACACTAAAGACGCCAATTGTGGAAACGCATTTTTAACGTATAACGTGTTCCCAAATTTAGAGTGGACTCGTTCAAAACCACGTAAGTCCAATACCAACACGCGGAAGATGAACAATGCGTATTACCATTTTGTTCCCAAATACAAGTTAGTAAATGGATCGCGTTTCCCATTCAAGTTTTTACCAGTGGAGAAAGGTTGTTTTTCAAGGCGTTGTGTTGTAGGTTTCTCACCACAAACAAACAAAAAACCTTCATTCCACACCTTTTAATTTCTGACCATGGCCTCTCCAAGCAAACGCCCACCTCAAACCACACTACGGAAGGAATCACTCACCTTCGTGAACTCGCCATTTTTTCTTTACTTCTCACCCTACTTTCCCTTCACCGACCCACCATCCTGACCTTGAAGTGTCCAAGCGAGAAGATATTGGACGCCGGCCACTCAAGCCGCAGTGGGGATATGTGGTTAGCGATGCGTATACTACCGGTCAGAAATTGTCACACATGCCAGACACTATCAGCGCTCAGAAAAGTCACATCCAAGCCAGTGGAATGTCGAGGGAAGAGCTTTCTGGGAAAAAGACAAATATCACACCCATGGATGGTAGGAGATTGGATTTGAAAAGGTCCTTCGACAACTGTTGCACTATCGGCCAGACATAGCAGAAAATCTTCAACCAGGCATTCCATTCGATCAATACAAGTGGGTATAAAAGATAACATTGAGTGCGATTTGAGATTAATTCCGAATTTTTATATTCAGAACTATTTTACCTGCAAGCCAGGAAAACTAATGTTTGGGTGTATTCACACAAATGGAATAATCTACTTAAAATGAAATTCAACGACTACACTGGCTGAAAATTAAAACACCAACACGAAGTTTAAAACGTCTAAATTATTTCCGCAAAACAAGCTACCACGTTTTATCAATGGTTTTCTAGCCCAATTTTTTAAATATAAACATTCTATGGATATCCTAAGACAATTAAGATATATGAACATTGTTTTTAAAAAATTTACTATAAAATTTGCAACTGTAAAATCTACTGGCATCTTGCTATATATATTCAGTGTGAATTTAGTGAATTCACACTGAAATATAGAAAAATACCAAACCGCGAATGAAGTTGTAGCCGAAATTTTACATGCCAAGAAAAGCATCTCTAGCACCACAATAAGAAATACAATCATTCATCTGCTGCACATCAGATTTTTTAAATCATGAAACAAAAAAAATAGGGTCAACTTATGAACGCTACGATAACAAGCATAATCAACTCCATGTGTGACCCATATCTTAATTCGATACAATATTGCATTACCTTTCTTGCCATTATGCGAAATTAAATGTACATTACAAAGCATTGAATGTGAAATAGAATTTGTGGAAGACAACTAACGTGACGTGACCACCATTAACAAAATCCAATACAACATTCAACTGTCTACACTTTTAATGCACGGGCAAATTAATTGCGACCTTAAAAAGCAAGGTATAAAAGAACATTTACAAAACTAAACAGCAACACAAAATAACGACGATCAAATACGTTTAACAAATACCCATTATGTTAACTCAAAACAAAAGATTGAAACTGCACATGGATTGCGTAGAGCTTGAGAATTCTTCAGAACTGGACGACCTGTTCTCCAAAGAGTATTATTTGCGGAAGGGGGAGAGACACGCCTACACACAAAATAAACCACTAACGAAGTCAATTAATTAAATTCACTACGTCACTGAGCAAAAATGTCTGCATAATTCATGAAGATTGCATCAGGCATTTTTACCACTGAAGCGATAGTGGGTGGGTTTCCAATGGATATCTGCTAGAGATGAGTAGGAACGAGATGTGATTCACTGAACTAGGGAAATGCGTAGTTTTTTGGATTCCACAACCTGTTGACCAACTGCAGACTGGTTCCATTTAAATGTAGGATAACTCACTCACGCAGTGAAAGGCGCAGTTAGTATTTGATGGGATATAGATAAGATATTAATCAAAATTATAAAAAATATTCGTATGCGTTGTAAATCACAACCCAGACATTTAAATTTGCAAATGCTGACAAAGTAGAGACCAATCAATTTTTCACACGAACAAATCTGTTATAACTGGAATCTCCAATAAGCAAAATGCTGTGTAAATATGGATGTGTAATAAGTCCATGTTGATTAAAGAACCAAAACTCCAAACTTGTGAAGTTTCGTTTGATTACATGTAAACAATGAAAAAACAAATATTAACTGAAAAAATGGAATGCCACCTTTTCAGTAAAGTTTAAATTCTCCAATGGGAATTCTTTAGCAAAATTTAAATTTCGGTACATAATTTTCAATTCATATGCAAAGATTCCATCAATACAATTTTGTTTAGGTGTAATATTTTGTCTAGCATATTTGCTTGTGGATTTAATGAACCCATCTTGAAAAATTAATACAATTCAAAAAAATATCCTTAAAAGAATGTATTTTTACATTCATGAAGGGAAGTTCATGATATTTAATCGAAACGAATTCTGCGTAGATATCCACAGAAAAATTCTACCAGAAAAAAGTCAGTGGCTACATATTCGTTAGGATTCTGCGACTGAAGTTCTCGACAACAAAACGAATTTATTCAGCTAAAACTTTCTTAGATAACTTCAACACACGATTTGATTTTCTATGAGTAAATTCTCAAATATCTTACTATTGTCGCTTTCAGTGAATTGCCGGCAAGGTCTGAAAAGCAACGTTAGAAAACAGGATTTTTAAAATAGCATATTTATTTTTCAGTTATTCGGTTGCCGCACCGGAACATAAGATATTGTAGTTCCCAATCAAGGAGTAAGTCACGTGGTGAGAATAATAAAAAAGTTATCGATTGGAAGTTGTGAGTGATCGAAGGTCAACGATCCTCGCTACAAAAAGTGTCACGCAAGATAATCACATGGACAAAGGTCAGAATGCACGGAGGACTTGTTCCGGCGGCTGATTGCTTCCCGCCAAAGTGTGAGACCAGGTATTCCCATTTAAGTGCGTTCTAGTGAATGTCCAAAGAATTTTCACAAATGTATCCGTTCAATTTTGAAACTATTGCAGCTTTACTTTTGCAAACCTAGTAGCAAGTTTTAAAATCGAACTAATAATTAAAAAATATGACATTATGGTATCCCCCGAACTTACCTTCCAAGTTCGTTTCTTTAAAAAGCAAAATGTTGGGGATTTTACTTTACTTTTGGAACAATTTGGAGTTACAACTAGGAAGCACAAAAAAATTAAAAGTTCGGGTTTATTTTATTAATTTTTGGTCAAAACTAGAGTTTAAATAATACCCTAAAGTTAAGCAAAACCTATTTTCACAAAAATTTTCAAATTTTAAAAAAGAATTGCATTAATACAATATTTATCTTAGGACTGGACTATTATACGAATATAAGAGATATTTGCGTTATTGTGTACATCATTGTGACCACCAGAAGAAAAAATTGGAAGAGGACTAAATTCAAACTTCTCACATCCAAAAATATGGGGGCCGTCGTGGCTCAGTGGGTACGCCCACTGCGCTAGCAACCTTCAAGTTGTAGGCGGCGCAGGTTCGATTCCTGTCAGGTGCATTCCTCCCTGGGTGTATTTATCTTGTGTCAGTAAAAACTTTCATTGTGTGTGTCTATTACTTGATGTTGTATGTCTTGTGTCTGGCGCAGCATGGCCAAAAATATGGCCCTTGCATATAAAACCACAAATCAACCAACCCAAAGTTTTGAATTTATACACTTGTAGGCTATTATCATTTTTGAAACCACCCACAAAAAGTGTCATAATCATTCGAGAAGTACTTTTTGAATATCGTGAGCTGCGACTGTCAAGAAAACAAAATGCATATTGACAAGTTTTAGTGAAAAGCACAAGAAATTTTTAAGCGTCTTTTCAAACGTTTAAATTCCATTCAATTATGTGAATATAGGAGAGGATTAAAGGCAAAAAGACAACAATTTGTATATTTCGAAAGCTACGGAATGAACTTGTGTGAAGTTCTTGGCAAAATACAAAATGTAGCTACGAAACTAGTGGGCGCACTTCCGCGAGGTCTGGGCTACTATATTAAGATGAAGAGAAATCTATCAGGAGAAAAAAAAAACATTTTTACATGTCAATCTGCTACGAATTTATTTTAAAACTTTTGTGATTCAGCTTATTCACATGAAACGTACGATTTATAATACTACGAGGGTTGAACCTTCGCATACTCTTTGTTTTAAACGAATAAGCAGGTAGGTTGGGATTTACTTGGTGCAAGAGCCAACTTAGGCCAAGCTGCGCCGAAACAAAATGAATGAACACAAACATTACACATTTACAAATCTAAAACTTTTACCTGACTCAATAAATGGTTGACAACTGTCTTAAGTCAAATCTGATTGGAATATTTATTCACATTGTAGTCACTACAAATTCTGTAAATCGTTAATTAATTTGAAAGACATTTTCTCGGACAATTATGAAATGGAAACCTGGTCTCACCACTACAATTTTTATTTAAAAATATATTTGTAGGTGTGTTTCCGAAGAATATCAACCTCCCTTCAAAAAATGGATCAAACTACGGCAAAAGAGGATTTCAAATAAATTAAAAAAAAAAGAGATGTTCATTCCCTCCCTCCAGTATAAGCTTTCAAGAAAACCAGTAGATTTCAAATCAAATTGCAAAATTTTAAACGCCAAAAATCTCAACGATTAATTTCGTTCAAAAAATAAGGTTCAGTTTGTTTTTACTTGTGATAAATATTCTGAAAAGGGATATGATATGCCTCAAATTTAGGAAATCATCGCTTTGAACACACAACTACCATTCAATTTCTGACGTAAAGCATGCGTGCACGAGTTAACATTCTCCAAGTATAATAAAATAAAACGGATCAAAACCACGTGCTGTATTTACCCATTGATATTCTTGATTGGGCACCATAAAAGTCCCTGTATAACGAAGTGTTTTTCAAAGCAAGATTCGCGAACAAAGGAGCCAATACATGCACTATATTACAAGCACCGTTTTTCTTTGGTAACACAAATTTGAACACACAATCGGCCTCCTTGTGAGAAGAGCAGAAGAAAAGGGGAGAATGAATACATCCTCTAAAAAAGGAAGTGACCACTTGAAATCGAAACTCAGAATAGACGCTTGCGGAACATCAACGAGGAGCACAAAAACCAGACTAGCTTTATACATTTTGGGCGATCGTTTTTTCTCTCCCTACACTGATCGTTAAGTGCTATAGCTTTAGCCACCTACCACTTCAAAAAGTGGAAGATAAAAAGAAAAAAGCCGAGTGCGAGCCTCCGGATTTCTACCTCCCACTTAACACCCTGAGTTTTTGAGCAAATTAAAACTAGATGACGTCAGAGAAGCAATAGTGATATGCTGTTCTATATTGTAACAATAAGATGAATTTTTCAACGAAATTGAGACTTATTCAATTCTTTAATTTCATTGATATGGTATTAGCAGGGTTAAAATTATCGGTAGTTAGTCGTACATTTTGCACCTGTAAATTTCATTTTGGCAACGAATAGTCGTCCTTTTAGACGCCTGCTTTGTAAATTTTTTCGCTTGTTTGCCAGATTTCGACAAATCAACGGTATATTATTCCTCTAAGAATCTTTCATTTTCTCTAAATAGATTCGAAGTCAAATGTCCAGAGTCCTAGTACCTGTGTTAATACCACGGTATGCCGATTTAAATCAGCTTACTTCATGTCATGATTTCACTTCCTGGCTTATTTAATAAACCCTCTTGAAAATCAATTGAGCTTAAATAGAAAGAATCTTTTAGGCAAAAACAAAATATGTATATAGTATCATGCCTGTAATTTTATATCATGTGAATTAATGTTATTTCATCATGTCAATAATTAAGCCTGTGAAAAGATCCAGATGTCTCATTTGGAATGGTTTTTTTTATGATGCAAGGCCAACTATCTGACAGTAAATAGTTTTTACACGTAAAACAAGTTGGACAACGAAAAAAGACAAGAAATATAAAAAAATTCCCCTTAGTAAAATGTTTCTATTTTTTAATTCATAATTTAAGTTTTTTGGACCTGTTGCATAACATAGTAGTAATCCAATAAAAGAATAAAAGCACCGAGGCTCAAGAATAATTTCAATTGTTTTAATCTTTCAAAAATTTCCTGCTACATTTCTCATATTACTCTGTTCCACATCCTATCTAGAAACTACTCCAACAAGTTTACCTTTTTTAATCATGATTTATTCATACACGAAAACAAAATAAATTGAACCAAGTGTCAATTTCAGTTGACTAAATTTTTTTCAATTGAGAGAAAGTGTTCAGATGCCATTACATCCGACTTTCGGCTCATGATTTCTAATTCCAGTATTGAAGTCAAATCAAATAACATTTGCCCCAAAATAAGTGAGCGTCAGGGCACCCACGTAAGGACATAAGGAGAGTAGCCGGTACCATACCGAGAAATGTGGAAAGTTTTCGTACAGTAATGTGTAGTCAATTTTTTCTAAGTTTGAAAAGTTGAATCTTCATTGTATTTATAGTAATAAAGCTGTGCAATAATTGTGCAAAGAAATAGTAAAAAAATTACACATTTGTGCATTAAACAATATTTTCTTAAGATACATATTGGTATTTCATGGGGGGTGCTTATCATCTCAACCTGTATTTTGTTGTGATCTGGTAACTGCGTTGGAAATATCAATAAGATTCCAACGTTACGCTCGGATGAATAGCGCGTCAGAAGCGTGAATTTCGTAAAGCTGAAAAAATTTAGTGACATAGATGTATGTACTGTAGTTTGATGGTCAACATTTCTAGGTCAACACGTAATTTTGAACCACAGTCAGATGACGAGACAACGCTTGAACTAGCACCCCACTCTCCAAACTTCTACAGCACGCCAACGTAAGAACATTTGAGGCCAATACAGATTTAACGTACACCAGCCCCCTTTGTACACGACGGTTTTGGGTTGGATTCGAACTCGCAATCCTTTGATGGATATGGAAACGTTAGTTGGTTGGTTTTATCGCGCTATGTTTGGCCATGCTAACATATGGCAACGTATCTTTAACCCGAGTAATGTAAAACCTGGACTAAGCTTAATACAGAAGGATAGACTACATACAATACATCTAAACCCATTAGGTTCTCATCCTACTCTACTCTTATAACACTGGCTTTTCTGTGGTTGTCACCTTTTTGCTACACTTAGGTTTAGAGGAAGCTGGAGTCCTGCGGCTTAAAGTTGGATTTCGAACCACTACGAACATCAATACAAGACCAGATGATACCGGGATTCGAACCCAGAACCTGCTGAATCATGGGCAAGAGAGAGAACCACGCGGCTACCAGGCCGCTGCTGGTATAGGTCAGACTATCAAACAATGAAGGTGGTCAGACAAAATATCTGCTGTGTTAACCTTATGAAGACGTAGTACTTGCTTGCTCTTCTCACAATGGAAAAGTCTCAATAATTTTCCAAGTTGACGTTATTAATGTTTAACAGGTAACCTTGTATGACAATCAGAGAGCTATGGTTTACAAATCAATCCAACTGAATACCAATGCAGAAGACGGAAGCTGTTTATTTGCTTGGTTTTTAATGTTGCACAATTGGTATTTAGTTTTTAAGTTTCAGAAATAAAATTTGCTCCAACTTCAACATTTAGCGCGTGCGCATTCCAAAACCGTAAAGCACCAGGAAAAGGCAGGAACTATTTATAATCTAACAAGAGTGAAAAAATCCACATGTGCTAATCTGGGCCGAAAAGTCGCATGACCTTTCGACCCCGACATGTTTCCTACCGCAGATACTCTTCTGTTTATGTTAATAGAGGGATCAAAGCTATTCCGCATAGCCACCGGTCGAATACAGGGAAATGGCAAACTGGACGCTTCATGAATGAAGAAACAAGAATCAAGACGGGTTAAAAGTGATGTGAAAGAGAACGAAATTCGGCTAGTGTTATATTGTTCAAACGCCACGATGCGAAGCATGTCAAAAAGTGGAACATTTGTCCCTTTTTCATATGGTTTGGGTTTCTGGAAACCGTTTTATTGTATATTTTACCCGACACAGTAATCAAAGAATTAGCTAATTTTACGGTTGCATAAGCGTAGAGCAATGAGGGATTTTTCCTTTTGAGTAAATAGAGTTGATATCCTTTGATTTGAAATAGAATTTCTGTAAAACATAGCTAGATACATAGCACCTTTTCCATAAAAGCGACAGTACAGTATATTTTTTCATAACAAACGATTCTATTAAACTCGATCGAACATGGAAATCAAATATGGAAATAAGCTACAAATTTTTAATTACAGATACCAAAGCATTCTACAATTTCAAGAAAATTCTACTCTTCGCTGTCAGGAGGGAGGGCAGTATCTGTGTGTGCACTTGCACAATATCAGAGAAAATAGGGACGGCCGAAAAACAGAACAGTATGCCTCCAACTTTAAATGAGCACGCCCAGCAATAAATTTTACCCGATAGTATTAATTTTATTTTTTTTTTCGGATTTTGTAGAGGAACTGTTACAAAGATACTTTGAAATCTGCATATTTTGTTCGTATTTGACATTAGAACATTTAAAAAGCACTAATTTAGGGTCAGGATGTATTACAGGGGAGTGCCCACGTGGCTCTATTCTTCCCGAAATGGTTTTGGAATTTAAAAGCTATGGTGAAGCTATAGTCATATCAGAGATAATCAAAGTTCCGTTAATCACGCAGGTCAAATATAACTATGAATACGTCAATAGTCAAAAAGCTATCGGAAAAATTATAAAACGCAATGATCATTTACATCACGGCATTTAGGGAAGAGGGAGAATTGGTTAGTAACATTGAGTTCTTTGATGGCGCAAGTGCCATATTTGGCCAAGCTGCGCCAAACACAACGTCAAGTAATGGACAATGCACATAAAGTTTTACTGATACAGAAGAGTTAAATACACCAGGGAGGAATCGAACTGCGTCGCATACAACTCACAGGATGCTAGCGCAGTGGTCAAACCCACTGATCACATATTTTCTCGTATCTCTCCGCATTACAAGCCCTTAAAGACCTGAACAACCCAATCGTGCATAGAATCAAGACTACTGGAAGGTCGTGGGATGGCCAGGGTGTTCGCATGCACTGGATTAAAGCTCACGTTGGCTATCGAGATAACAAAAATGGCTAACGAGAGTGTGGTCGCATACTTAAGAATGCAGATCTAGCTTAACAATGAAGAGAATGTTGATATCACATTAAAAATGTGGGAGGTTAGATGGCAAACCTCAGAGAAAGGTCGATTTACAAAACAATTCTTCCCAACACCAAATCTCAGAATGCATCTGTACGAACCCTTTGCATTCCAACTGCTGACTAACCACGGAAGGTTCCCGGAATATTTCTTCCGCATGGGATACCCGACGTTGGACACCTGTTTAAGTGGTGAAGTAGGTGATTCTCTTTACTACAGGCTTGACTGCAAGCTTACGACGCACCTCCGCGAATTAATCAGATAGAACCAGCACCAAATCATTGGGGATGACTCAATAGATAGGGTATAGATTAGCAGGGATCTAGGGGGTCCCTCTGGAAAATGTTAAAAAAAAATTAAGGACTAAAAACACTTTTTGAGGCATTCTGAATGCCTCCGACCGTATTTTAAAGGGTTACTTAAATCTCCTAAAACTAGGACTAAAAAATTCAAATTGCTTTTCAAAAAAATATTGGGGGGACGCGTGTCCCCCCCCCGGCGGTGACGCCCGTGGATAAGCCGCTTGGGTAGATTTGTGTGGCAGACAACTCTCCTAGCCCTCGGAAGAACGGTTCAGGCATCTGAATCCTGACAAGGCGTGTAGATACACGTAAGTCTAAACATTGACGGTCACAGGAATAAGAGATAGATACCTATATAGAAAATCCGTTAGCGCTGCAAGCTAAAAGACAAACTAGGCTATAAAGGTAGGATGGACAAATAGGGATAAAGCCCTATCCATCTCCCGTTTAAAGACAATGATTAGGGTTCACGTAAGGATGATCTGAAGACCTCCGGCTACACGTGTATCCTGAGAAACTTGCCAGCCTGCGGTTGACAAGCGATGCCTATATTTCGTTTTCACAATGACCAAGTGGAAAACGAACCTTGCACGTTACTGACGAGACCCTTTGAAACCTCTCGGGGCCTTCCATACATCCGTAGTGACCTCAGCTGGTCGGAGCGAAGGGGCTGCGCCCCAACTAAGAAGGTCAAACCCACTAAGCCAAGGGAACAGGAAGAAAGATTGAGCAATTCGAAATCATTTTCGAAACACGTGTTTGATGAAGGGAGTGCTTTTGAAAATCAAATGATTTTCAGAAGAGGCACTGAGGTTTGCATGTGGGCACCTCACATTCCAGGAACGGCCCAGGCAATTGGAAACAGCTCAAAAAAGTAAATATTAGGTCCTTAGAGATAATTCCAGATTAAGTGATTCAAGAGATAAATTGGAGCTCCCCAAGAGAGCTGCTACAAGACTAAATATTAGTTCTAATAAACGCAAATATTACTCGTTGCACTCTCAAGAGAGCCAATGACTAATTTGTTTTTGAGTTTTCACTTTTCGATAAGGTGGACATGCAATCAAAAATTAAAAAGGATTTTTTTCACATCTTTAAAATTCGTGAACCCAACTTAAAATTTTTACAAGTGTATCTGTTTTACAACACTAAAACATTCATTTTGTGGTGAAAAGCAAAAATCGAAGATATTTTAATCGGCAATATAAAATTGAGAACAGAACACGACTTTACATTTCTACTTTATAAGCAACAAAAATATACAAATTCTATAATATTATGTTTAATTTAAAAGATGCGTATAAATTTGCAATGACGTGTGAGCAGTGTTGGAAATTCGTGACAAAAATTGGTTGAAAGTCAAGTGTCAATGGCACATACACATATTGCCGTATTCAAAATGTCCCTCTCCCTACTTGGGTTTTTATATCCTTTTTGTTTACGTGGATGTGTATAAACACAGTTGTTTCTTATCCCCAACGTTCAGGATAAGCCTAAGACCATGTTGCTCTAAAAGAAAGGCAACTTTCTTTTAGAGCGATCCAAGACAAGCTTTTAAGCGATCCAAGACTTTTCCTGATCCAAGACATGCTGGCCCACGGAAACACCGATGCAATCGATAAGGTGTGCAGGGGTTCCCATTTGGGCGTAAAATAAACGTTGATCGATCAGAATTTGCGTCTTTCTAGCGAAAAAATTCAGGAAATCTAGGCTAAAAATAACGACTGTTGAGTCCTAAACCTCTATTCGTCAAACGAAGTGTCTAACGACCGCTAATTTAGAACCCTGAGCGTAAATCAACAAAATTTACTCCGGAAATAATGGAATATGACAAGGTTAGCTGCACCGACATATACGAAAAATAGGCGTATAAGATCTTAACAGTTTTCGGTTAATTTACTACGCGAATACAGACATTGGGCCCAACACAACTGAAATAGGAAGAGAGCAATTTATACGGTTTCAAACTCCGGCTCCACGGCGAAACTAAATGACTGGTTTGTTGAACAAAAAAAAATAACACCAGCGTTGGGTGATATCAACGTAGGGCTTCTTGTTTTTGAAATTGGAGTTGTTTGAGCGAAGAAGGGAAAAGTAAAAATGTCTGGAGTCGCCCTCCACTCGACTGATAAGGGGGATTACCGCCTACAATAAAATGTCAACGGGACAGTTTTATGGTGAAATGGAGAAAAGAAACTCGTGGTTACGCATGAGAGGTTAGCGAGACACAGTCGGCAACAATCTTGGTTACGCCTGAAATAACCTTGCACCAAGAAAAGGTAAAAATTCTAATACTGCTTTGTGCCTCAAATAAATCCTGCTGCCACTTAGGATTAAAAATTTTCTTTCCACGAAAACCAGATTTGGGTCTTTTCTCTACTTTTTCTGTGGGTGGGTTTAATTGAAATCAACTCAGAAAAAGTAAGTTTGACATTATGGGTTACAGGAATACAAATGATAGAACTGAAAATAAGTTAAAACAGCAAAAAGTGAGGAGAAACTAGAGTTCATCACTTGTATCAGTTGCGTAAACAAACTTTGTCATGGCAAAAAAACAAAATTAAATTGTTCTTGTTTTATTCTAGTAAATTAAAATAACAAGCACAAAAAAACTTGAACTAGATAGAAAATTTTAGAAGCAAATCGATCATCCTTGTATCATCTGCATATAATAAACATAATTTAAGATGTTAAAAAATATATAATAATTGTTCTTTGCCATTGACAAATAACAATAGAGTAATTTATTAAAGATGTTAGAATGTTGTGATACTTTTTTACTGTTTGACAGAACATATGACGTAGAAAAACTTTTATAGAACAATAGAATTTGTTTAATACAAGTAAAACAATGAATGAGTTTTGTTCACATGCAGAAAATATTCGATTTACTGCATATAAAGTAAAAGGTAATCAAAATATAATCTAATTTTTGCTGAATGAAGGCATCTGTAGCATTTAAAGCAAAGCTAATTTTACTATAAATTAGAATATTTAATACCAGATAGATAGCAAACAATAACAAGGTGTTACAGTAATACTAATCTAAAGTGAAATTAATCAATTTAAATTGAGTTGAGACAACTTAATACCTATATTTGAAGTAATACCATGTTTATATTCAAAATTACCAGTCGATTAATGATGAAATTTATTAGTTTCCTTAAAAAGCAGATTTTCAATTAAATTTGTTGTTTCTTTAAAACATTTTGTCTGTAGCGATGTATGAAAGATCTTTTTCTTAACAAAAGCAGTTTTTAGATGACCACAACAAAGTTTTAAAACTAAGTTTTGTTACTGAAGAATTTATTAAAAATAAGATAGTTGAATGAAAAATTAAGAGAATAACAAAAATCCACCTCCAAAGAATATTGCTTGTTTTCCATTAAATATTGGAAAATAATAATTGTGATCAAAAGTTAAAAAGTTATCGTGTATTTAAGCGGACATGGTCTTCGGATAAATAAAAATATAAATATTTTAGTGCAATTCCATAAAAAGGATTGTATGCAATTGCAAATAAATAGTAAACATGAACTTTTAAATCTTGTTTTTTTTTTTTTTCAAATATATTTTAATTTTTTGCTAACAATTTTTGTAAACAATAGCCATTAGTGCACAAATTTCATTTTAAAGTATTCTATCTTTGCAACATAATACATCTATGAGCAAAAATTATCACCTACGATGGTTTTTTTAGTTTTATGGCGAAAGGGCCATATTTGACCATGCTTCGCCAGACACAAGACATACAAGATGAAGTAATAGACACATACACAATGCAAGTTTTACTGACACAGAAGAGAGAAATACAAATACAACCAGGGAGGAATTATCACCTATGAAGAAAAATATTTTTCAGAACACTGAAAATAACGTCTTGCATCAATTTATGACAATTACTCAAACTAAAAAAATGCAAGTCTAAGGAAAGTTTGATACATTTTATATCTTTGAGATGTATGGATTATCACATTTTATATTATTTTGAGCACAATTCAATTAAACCAACTTTTTTTTATTCAAGCAGGTCACTGAGTGAAATTTTGGAAAATTTTATGCATGAATTAGATTGATTACTTTTCAATACTTATTGAAGTTACACACAACTTTATTAACATGTCTATCTATATATACATTGGTATTCCTTCCACTACAATTTTGTTTTTATGACTAAACTAAGAAACAAATTTTCTCTTGAATGATTCAGAACTGTTCATTGTTAGAGAAAGTCCAAAACAGAGAGTAAATAGCTATGCATTACTTCTTAATCTTTTACTCTTGTGATCAGAAATACTTGCGTTCTGTTGCCAGTTCAAGCTAAGGCATACAAGCAACAGAACAAGTTCTTTTCAAGAACTGTTCTAACATACCCTTAATTTAGAAGATTCTAGATGTTTTAGCATAGATATGTGAAAACAATATTTTATTTCTGCCTGTCATGTTGTCAGTAAATATTAATGCAATAAATGTCTTTATTTGATGAATTGTATTCTTTTTATACAACATTTCAACAAAATTTTAACGAATTTATTCACTACTCACAAGTATATTTCCTTTAATTCAAACTATGTTTTATAATGAAATAGTTACATTTCTTCAGGAATTGACAAGCCCAATTTATTATACCAAAGTGACAAATTTTCTATTGAATTACTTCAAAGATATTTTTTGTCTATGAATAGAAGAGGTAAGAGTGGGTTTGGTCAGATTTCAGCCTTGCTCTTTCTAGTTTTGTAACCTTGTGTAACAAAAGATCTTAGACTAACAACCTTGCACAAATAAAGTTCTTGGTAACTAAAACATTTGCAAATTTTCATACCCATATATTAATATAAACGTTAACTTAGAGTTATCAAGTAAATTCAATTCTTGATCTACGATGCTACCATGCATCGAACTCAGTTAAAACCATCATTATCAGTAGGTAACAAAAAATTAATCTGATAGAAAGTGATCTCGAAACAAATGCAGATACTTCAATGATAAAATGAATCACATCAGTGAAATTCAATCCGGAAGAAAAAGATAATGACTAAAAGTTCATAGAATAGCAAAAACTAGAATGTGAGGATTTATCTATCTACTAGATTGTAATTTCGATGCGTTTTTGTGGTTTACCATACCATGTCACGAATCAGAAAATTTTGAAGTAAAGAAACAAATAACTTTATAAAAATTTAAACGTAGGAAAATTTCACACAATAGGTTTTCACAATACTGTATTATGCATGCATATTGTAACTACATAACATGATCATGTAATGTAGTGCTACAATTAGTGTAACGTTTGAATAACCTACAAATTTTTATCTACTTTACTTACACCACAAACTATCTAGAATTGACTGTCTATTCACAGCACAAAAAATGAATCTCTTTAAGGAAAAGAATCCAAGGGTCAACTTTAGAATGGTATGTTTTAGTAAAATTTCAAACATTCTCAAAATGTTCAGAACTTTGATGACTAAAACAAACAGATAACAATATTGAGTGTAGACGCCTGCTTAAAATCTTATGAAAAGGAAAACGTAGAAAAATCGACACACAAAAATCCAATGCTAATTTTACAATGCCATGTTCTTACTATATTTCAAGATATCTTTGAAGCATTTGTTCAGTCAATAGCTTGACGATAAAATTAATATAGGACAAAAAGTGAGTAAAAAAACCACTAGGTATGTACTACATACTGAAAAGGAACATTTTGTTGACAATTGTTCGTCTTCAAAATAAAAAGCAGGTTTGCAATCGTTCACTGAATTTTTAGAAGTTTCAAACATTTTCAATAGGTGATCATAAGTATTCCATCATTGAAACAAATCAAGATATTTGCAGATTAAAATTGTTCTGTGGTCAAGAAGTTTGGTAAAAGTTCATAATTTTAATTGATTTTGACAGTATAATTTTCAGACAAAAATAGCACCACACGGATTATGAAAAACGGTAAACAAGTAAATTTCAAATTGAATTTAAAAATGCGTCAAAAATAGCTTTCGCGATAGATTTTGATAATTTTCAGGCGAATGGATTATTCAGAGCAGAAATTGAAACTAGAAAGCAGCGGGAAATTCAGAGAGTTGAGTCAGCACCTGTCAATTTTACGGATGACGTGAACGAGAAAATTGCTTTCCAGTTCGAATTTTAAAATGCCGGTACATAAATACGCATTGAAATATGATCGCGTATTTAAAATATTCAAAATTGGTAATCATTCCAAACGATTTCGCAATTTTCGTCGATTCAGACAGCAATACTTAAATGTCAAACTGTAACCACATGGCAGGTGTCAAAAGACGGCTTTTATAGAAAGAACATGAATGTCTTCAACGAATTAAGGGTTCAAACTTCAAGAAAAGTCAGAGATCAAGAACCAAGTGAGATGATCAAAATACGTCGCGATCGTATGTATACACCTTGCACGAACGTCTGTTCTACCTGTCTGTAGCAATAGCCTTGAGGGTGTGCTACTGCTACGCCATCTTGAATCGAACAAACATAAATAAGAGCCATTCAACCTAATTTAAAATCATATTAACAGATACTAAATGAGTTAAAAAACAATTTGTCAATTTTCTTCTTTTAATTGGCAGTCATAAATACGAATTCCACGTACCTCATTCGGCTCCGATAACCAGAATATATCCAATCGGTTAGCGTTCCATTGGTCGATTATATTCTTCAACTTTTCTCTTTCTTGAGCTTTTCTTTCACGATCATTTGCCATTTTGAAGAATGCAAAAAAATCTTGGACGGTTTCACACCAAGGCAATGAGGCAAGCCCTACACACTAAATTCTAAGTAGACACAAAACGTACACATGTTGTGTACACAACGGCACATAACACTTATTTACTCCCGTGCGAGTGTTACAACAGCGACGAGGCAGTTTAAAAGTAAATTGCGCATGTCCAAGCAGCGCCATCTTCTTTTTCATACTGAAACTAAATTCTGCAGAAGCAACAGGTGATTCATTTTTTCTGATCTATCTAAAAATATTTTTCTTGGAGATCATTAATTAGAATTTTACATTTTCTTTTTATTTTTGTCATTCATAAAACATTTTAATATAAGTTTAGCATCATATTTTAAGTAGAAAAATATTACATTGCTTTTTATCCAATTTTTCTCAATATTCAGTGAAGGTTTTTAAACTTTATTATTTCTGATTTTATTTTGATCACTGCCAACGCGGGTGGCTTATAAAAAAATAAATCACATTTTTCCCATGATATCTACAATACATTTAAAATACTTTTACAGATAATTTAACGATTTATTTAAAATCGAGCTTATTTCTAAAAAAATATAAAAATATTTCAAATAAACTTACTTCAGAAAAACAACAGGGAAATTGAATAAAAACAAGTTTTGTAAATCGACGTTAATTGAAATTAAATTTTTGTATTTAAAAGCAATCTAATTGAGGCACTAGTGTATTATTAAAATATTCTTTTCCTTGATAAATGAAAGTCGAAGGTTCGAATAAATAAGTCAGTTGGTAGGTAGTTCAATTTACGTCGCGCTGGAGTTCCCGTATCATTACAATTAGTTATCTAAAAATTCTATACTTTATAATCATTAATTTTAGTGATTATAAAGTATAGAATTTTTTAAATTTGTATTTAACCGGTTTTATATTCATTGGATGGAATTAATAGGTGGGCCGGATAAACGCATAGAAGAACCGGGACATTATTTTCTCGATATTTTTTGTTGTAATTGAATAATGGTAGTTATTTTCTGAACCAATGTTTTTTAATTTCTTGTTGTTTATGAAAGATTCTAGGCCGAAAAGAATAAAGGGCCAGACAGAATCGATAGATGAACCGAACCGACGGATTTTTCGGTGACTGGTAACAATACATTTTGTATAGAGTTCTGGATTTATAACTGTCTATCTCTAGGTGGTGATAATTTCCTTAACTGATGAATAATTATTTTTAATTTCAATCAGCAATGGTAGGCCGAATGAAAATTGTTGACTTTCAGAATTTGTGTTCTTATTCAGAGCAGTTCGTATCAAGAATTTAACTGACTTCATTATTGGACTAGTAGATCAATCGGTATTATTTGTGCCGTAAGGGAGGTTTATGTTTCTAATTAGTACCTGATTGGGAATATATATGTATGTGTGAATTTTAAAAATTGTTCTTTTTCTTTTTTATGCATCGGTGATTCCGATCGGGTTGTTTGTTTTTGTTCATAATAAACTTAAGTTCTTTTTTCAATGTTGTGGAATTATTCTGTATTTGCGATATACGAACACGAACAAAAATTATGAATGGGCCGGGAAAATAACCGGCTTTCCCCAATGCTTTTAATAATTGAAAAATTATAAATTTGGGAAAACGTCTCACAGTACTCAAGTACATAAGCCCTCTCAGAAGCGAAGCTAGACTTTTCGGAACCTGTGGCAATAAGGCTAATCCAAAACAAACTGTCCAAAGCAAAATTTACGGATTAAAAATTAAACTAGAATTTAAGCAATTAGGATAAAATATACTAATTAATACTATATTAATTTGTAAATTAGTCATTGTCCATGTCCCGTGCAATGTAGTAGATTCAAATAAGTGGACTGTACAGTGAAAAAAAAAACATTATTTATTTACAAAATTCCATATTCATTAAGAGGCAGTGGCTCTAAAATGATTCCATACGGAGCTCTTCAATGCGTCCGTACGAAATTTGCACTAAGGCATAAAAAATTGACGCAAAGTTAGTCGAAGAATTCTTAACACGAACAGTTCTAACGATAACAAGAACACAAATTCTAAAAAAATATTTTTAAAGGTTGCTACAACTGGTGTCTAAACAATAAAAACAAGAATAATTGAAGTACAAACTATTCTTAATTCTTCGCGATTCAAGATATCAATACGGACGCAATCGTTTGGCATTCGTGCAAACAAGAATTATCCGGCACGCGCGCACAAAACAGTTCACAATATTAAATTTAATTGTTTAATTATTGATTGTGCATAGAAACCAGCAGAAATCTGAACTGGCTTTTGTTAAGATCCTCCAGGGCGGTGAAAGTAAAGAAAGATTCCGTCTTATTTTGTTCTCTTCAGACGTTTGTGAGAAGAGAATTATATTGTTTGCCTCTTCATTCTCATTGGATACCACCAACAAGACTTGTTCCACAACAAAACGTACTGGCAACTCACGGAAATTCAGCTTTTAAGATAACCCCATTGGAGATGAGAGTTAATGCTCAGGATCTTCAGCTATTGCAACACCCGTTCGGATGGAGTGCATCAAAACATGCCTTTCACACGCATAACACTGCAAGCTACTTCTATGTAAAACATTCTTTACGAAAAACTTTATAAAAAAAAACCAACCACACAACTTTCTAATAAGTATTTCAGATACTCCTCTCCTTTGGACATAAGCGCTCGACGCCCGCCCCTAACGCATCCCTTCAGCTACGCCCTCTTCTACTCAGCCCCAAATATACCGGCCCATGTGGAATTTCCAGCATCTTCCATGCAACCAGGCCGTCTCAGCTTCCAACTATCCAATCAATGATTCATATTATAACAAGTATAACAATGCTTTTACAATAAAATGAAAAAAAATTCCAATTTTTTGGATTTTATCTGAAAAGAAAATTATCACTGTTGTTGCATTTTCTCTTCCCCAAACTGATTCACTGCGGAAATTCGAAGAACTACTACTACCTGCATAGCTGCCAGTTTCATAAGTACATGCATCTTCATTTACGTTTTTTTTTCATTTTCCAAAACATACAATTTTTCTATTCTTGGGTTTGATAAGCATATATTTTAATGACAGTAAACTTGTAATCTCTATCAGAATCGATCATGCATCATATTTCAGATTCACTCCATCAACCACATCCATCTTTCCATGTGGTTGATCTCACAACAAGTATGAAAAAGAAAACCCCTTTGCCACATGTCAAGAACGAGATGATTACATTTTCACACGCACGTGAAATTCAATTCATAGATAACTTAAATTTAACGTTTCATCACTATGAAAAAGTAAAACTGGAGATTGAAGAGTGATCAGTGAATATAATAGTATACACTACCTCTTTTATGATTACGAACTAAGATTTATAAAAAAATATCTGCAAGATTCCATTTTTAAAAAAAGAAAACCAATGCTACGTTGATAAATTAATCGAGAATTGTTTTTAAATGCAGAATACGAAATATTCCGTTATAGGAAACCATGATTGTTTCTTAGGCTTTTACATTTTCATTTTTCCAAAATCGAATCCAGGAATGCTTCAATTTGAGCAATGTTTGGTTGACACTTAAGGCGTTTCCACACTCCGGCAAAACATGAACCGGATGTGATGTAATCAAATGGATGATTTCACACATAGCCCTGTCCGGCCACGGACAGCCAGCGTTGAACCGGCCTCCTAATCTGGACCTGTCGCTGCAAGAGAACTTGACTTATAATTTTTGCTTCGGTCCCGACTTTGTTTTTTTGCGATCAGTTTCTTGTTTCTTTTTCATAAACTTTTGTATTTGTTTCGGAAATGAGTAAATCACTAAATACGATGTCAGCTAAATCGAACTCGTAGAAAGTGAACCTTGTTTGCGGGACGACAGCAGATAACTTCAAAGACATGATTGCAAAATATCCAAGAACCTCACAGCCAAGCAGTAAAGAAATTTTTTTTAAAGAAAAAATGGTTTTTATACATGTGCAAACAGTTGCGCAAAACACGAAAGTAGTTAAAAATGCGTTAGCAAGCAATTTGAAGCGCATTTGTTGAAATGGTTGGAATGACCACAAAACAAACTAATACTATGCGAAGCTTTTAATTACTAAATTGGAATAACATTTGCAAATATTCCATCACATTGGTGTAGTATTCTGATCTTGTATTCATTTCAAAACAGGTATCAAACTGTTCCCAGCAACGTTGTTTTCAAATGTTTAATTTCTTCATCTCATATGAAGAAACGAAACATTTGAAAGATGGGAAATGGGTTATGTCTAAACGCGTGATGGCCTCGAGAGAAAGCACAGATTCGATGTGTGATACCGGAATTCCATAATTACACTAATTTTTATTCAAGGAACAAGAAACTTAAAAGATAGTTGATAGCACTTTACGCGAAACGAATATTTAATACGTATTTGACAACTGGCATCGCACAATTTTATACAAACGAAGTTGAAACTAAATCAAGGACGCGGCCGTGGTCTAGAGCTCATCCGTGAAGTCGTCATTTTGATTATGAATTACAGTTCTTTAACTGATGGCTCCAAAAAAGTCCAAGATTTCGAGATTCGACCATGTTACGCGAAACGAAACATAAATAATTAGTTGAACAAAGACAACAAAATCCCAGTTTGATTGTGACTTTGGGTAAAGTACAAAATCTCTGTGATGCACGATTTAGATTTAAATACATTTGTTTGTAACTAAGAATTTTTTTCACATTCAAAAAATAACTTTGATATTGTGCTTTGAATTTGATGAATAAAAAGAGTATCGAAGATTTATTCAAACACGAAAATGAATGATTAAAACGCTTCTCGTTTTATAAAATAATTTTGCCTCTAAGTAGTGTTTTATATTCTTGATTAGAAAACAAGAGAAATTATTATTTTCTTGCAGTACTCTGGAAAATCAAACTCGAACGGAAGAATATTGATGCTTAAAGAGAATATAAGTTTTCCTGATGAAATTACTTTTGTTTCTAAGACTTTCAGATAATAGAATTCCAGATTACTTAGCTAGACATAAATCAAATTTAAAAAAGAAATCTTTTTGAATTGAGGATTAATACTCAATTAGAGGAATTATTAGAAAAAATTTTGAAAATTAGTAATATGGAAAAGTATGTGTAAAGTATTAAATTACCAAATCTAACGTTTCCTCTTACAGCGAAAATTACTTTTTGGGAGAATACTATAGATCGTCACGCAAAATTTATTTGTGATACTATTTTTTCCCAGAACAGTTGCATCGGTTAAGAACCTAATTTTCTGACAGTTAAATTATTATTTAAAACAACTGAGTTTATACATTGGGTAAGACTTGTTTTAATCACAACAAATTTTACGCTTTACTTGATTTTAGATTCCTTGAAAACAAGTTTATTTTTACTTTAAAGCTCATCCAGGAACTCCATCGATTCATTTTTTCAACATGCACAATAGCACATTATGGGATTAACTTTATTATGTAAATCTGGAGACTTTCAGTTTTGGAATTATTATTCTTTAGAATCATTATTCTGTTTCAGAACAATGATTCTGTCATCATTCTCAAATCTTTCGAACATTCTCCACTCCCTTATTTGAAAATTACTGTCTAGAAATGGGCAAAACTTTTTCAATAAGTGTCAACTGTTATTGTTTATTTGTAAAACAGTTTTTTTCCTGTTATTAGTAACGGTTTTGTTAACAGTTAGCAATGTAATGTTTGCAAGTTTCAACAATGCAATGTTTTAAAATTGGTTAGAAACAGGAAATAAAATATCAGCCGTTTTTTAGAGGAATTTGCTTCTGTCCAAATGCTCTCCATGATGCATATCGTGGTTACTTTGTAGTGTGTCACTGTTTTGGCAACGTTTGGCGTTTAATGTATTTAGTGTACATCAATTCGGAATTTATTCTTTACAATTTTTTTATTGGCGATGTGCTGAAGTCGTATTTGAAAAACAACCCAACTGACATCACGTTCAGAATACTTACAGGAAACTCGTATCACCACCTATAGTTAGATTGACAGAAAATGCCTCTCATACGCTGGACCAAAGGGTATTAACGTTTGTAGCCAGGCCAAAAAAGCTTGGACACACCTGCCCTTCACCTCCTTTAGAAGGCTTTATATACAAAAATATCTTGATAGTATTCGGCACTAAAACGCGAATGACTTTTTTGCCTTATCAATGTACAAGTTTCTCTATACATTTATCACGATACGTTTCTCTTAGTTTAAATTAAAGTGCAATTCAATGTGTGATACTCACGAACCATTGATACTTCTAAACTGAAAAATAAAAAGGAAAGAAATGGTATAAAATAATAATTTAGTAGGGCCCTATGATTCTGTCACATTCTCATCATTCACTCTCCAGCATTTTTCATGTTTTCTTTAAATGACATTTTAAATAAATATCATTGATACTGAAGTTTCGCGAGTAAAACGTTTTTAAATTAATTTTACTTTCAGGACAATCAAAAATTAAATAGTATTGTTCGAAACGTGTTTTGAATACAAACGATTTTCGAAAATTCGAAAAATTTGTTTTGAAGTGGTGTAATATTTTGTTTGACAAAGTATTTCGTTCGTTGTTTTTTGTATACATTCAATGTTTGAAATGCATTTCAGTTGTGTCCGACATCATTCCTTTATTCAATCATGAATTGTGCTGTTTTCTTTTTGTGTTGCATTGTACTGTAAAAACTAGAAAAAAGAATTTTCTTCACTTGTTAAGAAAATTCTATTAAGTAATTCTGAAAAGCTATTAGACCTAGATTGCTTAACCCGTCGTGTATAAAGTACTCTACAATGGTTTAGTTGCAAATTAATGCGGGATTCTACATTATAAACACGATATATTATAATTATTCTGGGGCAATTCATCATTTTTGACGCATTTTTATTCCGAGATTATCGTTTTTTTTTCGACGTCAATCAGTAAAACTTAAGGATCATTCTCTAAATAAACAATGAAGTGAGTACTTGTTGATTAGAGCGAAATTTTATAAAATACGAGCATTGAAAGCAAGAGGGGTACATATAAAAGTATAGATAATTTATTTCGTTATTATGTATGTCAGTTATTGTGCAAGTTCGAGAAAAGATAGCAATAGAGAACTGATGATCCCTATTTTCGAAGCAATAAATAATTTCTGAATGATGAAATGAATGGTGAATTGAAGAATCTGGATAAAAATCAGTGCCGTAGTATCCATGAAAGTTCAGAAGTCCGGAATCCTCTAATAAAAAAATTAAAAATGGCAAAAAAAAATTCACAAAACCTAAAGCAAAACGAATATTTTTTACGTTTATCTGAGTGACGCGTCAATTTATATTTCAAAGTCCTTGATCTTCGCAGCAAAAAGCCAATCATGGTCTCTTGGGGCCTTTCTCTATATCCCTGAATTCAATTTGGAAGATAGTAGTTTCTTGAAATTAATTCTCATTGCAGAAAAACCTCACGGATGCTTGTTTTAATGAATGATACTAATATTGAATTGCTATTTGACGAATTATAATTTTTTTCGAAAGATCAATAACGTATATAATGATCCTTTCTTGAGGGCTGCTACTAAGGTGTAAGCTGCCCATGTGTAAACCTCAGCAAGTCGACTCTCTTTTAACCCTCCAAGTGGTTTTGACGAGATATCTCGTCCATATAGATCTGACCAATTTTGCTAATGATGAGATATATCACCAAGATATTATCGATTTTTTTATAACGAGATACCTCGTCCATCAAGATCTGCTGATGGTTTTGCTAATGACGAGATACGTCGTCAAGACAACCACCAGGAGGGTTAAAAAAACATTTTCGTCCCTTCATATTCAAGAAATAGCTTCGATGGCCTAGTCTTCGTTCTCCCAGTTCCTGGCGTGGTGTGGAAGTTTGGAGAGTGGGGTGCCAGCTCAGGTGTTGCCTCGTCATCTGACCGTGGTTCAAAATTACGTGGTGTTGTCCTCGGATCTTTCCCTTTGGGATTGATCCCGGACCGTCACCAATAGCCCGTTGTGTTGCTCCAGTGTGACGTTAATTGAAATAACGAAATAACGAAATCTCCCAGTTCCGTACATTCCGCAATATTACGCGTTTAATAATTTTTCGACTGTTCAGACTATTGACGAATGCAGACACGTATTTTATTTGCAATGTACGAAACTTCTGTTTTCCCAGATGTATCTAGCTTTAGCTACTGCTTTTGAATAGTTTTATAATTCCAAAATAATTTCGAGATTCGAGCCCCTCCAAACATCCCTGCTCTTGATAAGTGCTTTCGTACGCACTAATATAAATTAAAAGCAAAGTATGCAAATTCAAATGCAAAAATTTTTTGTTACAATCGCAAAAAGAACCTAGAAAGACCGAATAAATTGTCAGAATATCGGAAAATTTATTGCTGAGCAGGTTTATTTTTTATGACCAGATCACCAAGTCAACCAACAAGGCCAGACAAGGTGCGGCCGGGAAGGATGGCACGTTTAAAGTTGGAGGCATACTGTGCCTTCAGCCGTCCCTAATGTTTCTGATGACATGCCAGTGCACGTCGAGTACACGGTTCAGGAACGGCCCTACTGATGGTTGCATTTCCTGGCCGATCATCTGAGCCTGCCTTCACAAGCAAGTTAGCTTTTCATAATTTTTTCTTACCTGTAATAATATGTAATTCTAGGGGGTAGTCGTTTACGTCGCACTGGACCAACACAACGGTCTATTGGCGACGGTCTAGGATCAATCTAGAAGGGAAAGATCCGAGGACACCTCGAAATTTTGTACTGTGGTCCAGATGACGAGGTCAACACCTTAGCTGGCACCCCACTCTCCACCCCAACGTGAGGACATTTGAGGTCACGATAGATTTAACGTACATTTTACGCACACGGTGTTTGGTTGGATTAAGTCTCGAACTCATAACTCAGGTTGCTAATTCGCGACTCTTCCAACTGAGCTACCGCAGCCCTATATATGTAATTCTGTTCGTCCATCAAGTGAGTCGTTTTAGAATTACATATTAATTGCAGTACTTGTTCCAATTTACTATAACAGAACTGTTTAGTCATGCTTTCTTTGTTCAGTGGTGAACAATATATGACTACAGTGGAATGATTTCTGTCTTGTGAATTAATCTCGCTGAAAGTTTCCAAAAAAAGTACAAAATCAGTCTCCCTTGAAGTCTAATATTTAGCGAATGGCGAGGGAATGAAAATAACTTGGAGCACATGTTGTTCATATCAGTCTACATCTCTCACAAACTGTAAAATGATAAGAGTTAATCATACTGTGGTCAGTCACTAATAAGGAAGTGGTTCACCATAATTGTGGTGAAGTCATAACAGACCTCATGACAGCGTAATTGAGTTTCCAAGAGGGAATTACTGTTAAATATGTCCGCCACAAGTCAATAAAATTAATATTTCTGCAGAACAGATACCATAAACAAATGATGTTTCATTGATTATTAGGGCTAGGATTCTAATTACCATAAATTTTCTAGAAAATGCCCAATAAAAATGCATTTATGACCAAAGTTTTTATAAAATGCTTTACCAAACAAAAATTATCTAAAAACTAATTTGGTTTACAAAATTTTTGGTTCGAAGAAAGCAACAAAAAGAATCTAAACATACTTTATACGACAGAAAAACAATTAGACTCAAAAACACAATTTAATTTGTTATAGTTTCTCTACCGAATTGAATCTTTATTTTGTTTTTAAAAATAGGCACTATAAAAGAAATAAAAAAATTAAAATGGCAACTTACATTTTCAGAAAGTTACTGTCAAATTGAAAGTTAGAATTCCTCTAACAAAAATTAATCTAAGTGAAAACTTTTAATTTGCATTTCATCAGTGCAAAATTGATTTTCTGTCAGTTACAAGGGGTCACTTACAAAGTAGTCGAAAGGTAAGCATAAAAGTTTTTACTTTCGATTCTATCTAGGCATTCCTAGTTACCATGTTACGCTACGAAACTGGTCTCAGGTGTTATACAATGTTTGATTTATTTGACGCTCGAAACTTACATCGTAATTTAAATCAATGATTGTTGTAAATAAACGATTTTCAAAATGAAAATCAAGACCAAAGCTTTATCTTCTCCATGGCATGACAATCGACAAATCCTAAAGCAATAACAACGATTGTTTATAAAGTGTATGTATACATCATGAAAATTGACCAGAATATAGATTTTGTTTTTATTGCTTCTAAATATTTACCAATTTCTTAGCTTTTAAACGACACCAAGATCTTGTAAATATTAGGAATACTTTTCTAGTTACAAGGGGTTTTTGTTAGGTACTGTCAGAAGTACAAACATACACTACTGTTTGTGAAAATTGCAACACCATGAAGGAATCATGCAAATTAAACGAAACTTGCAGGAAATGCAAAACAGGTTAGGATATGCAAATGATTAGAATTACAAAGCGATCACGCATGTGTGGGCCGAGAAACACCCTCTAAAGTTCCAAGTGAGCCATGTATAAAAAGCACTGTAAAGGTGCGTTAAAATGTGTGTATCGTCGTTGGATTGTAAATGATTGATTAAAAGTCAATATGCATCGCCAAAAACGCAGAGTGCCATAGGAGCAACTAACGCAGTTCGAACGGGCCGCATGATCGGCCTCCGTTAGAGTGGACTTTCGTATCGTGAAATCGCCACTCGCACGGGGCGTAATGCCACAACAGTGATGCGTGTGTTGAAGAGATGGACCATGGAGAACCGGACAAGTCGAAACCCCGGCAGTGGGCCACGCAATATGACGTCACCACGGGACGACAGACACCTCATCCGCATGGCGGTGACGGACCGTACAGCGTCCCCTCGTGCGTTGGCACAACATTGGAGCACGTCTACAGGTGTCATTATCTGTCTCACAGATCGTCAACGTCTGCTGCGCCATGGGCTACGTGCAAGGATTCCCTTGACGCTGAACCACCGATACATCCGGCTACAATGGGCTCACCAACACAACCAATGGCGTGCCGATTGGCAACAAGTCGTCTTCTCAGATGAGTCCCGCTACAATCTGGACTATAACGATGGACGCGTACTCGTCAGACGCTACAGAGGTGAACGCCTTCTCCCGGAGTGTCTTATTCGGCGTCATACTGGACGAACGCCTTCTCCCGGAGTGTCTTATTCGGCGTCATACTGGACGAACGCCTGGCGTTATGGTCTGGGGCGCTATTGGATATCATGGGCGATCCCGCCTACTCCAAATTGTGGGGACCCTGAATAGCGGGCGCTACATCAGGGAAGTTGTGGACCCCGAGGTCCTACCCCTCTTGCAACGCATTCCCGGAGCTGTATTTCAGCAAGACAATACCCGTCCACATGTTGCTCGGAATGTACAAGCCTTCTTCAGTGCACGACAGGTTCCGCTTCTTCCATGACCTGCACGTTCCCCGGATATGTCGCCCATTGAGTATGTCTGGGATTACATCGGACGGCGACTCGCTCGTCGGGCAAAGTACGGCTGAACTTTGGCATCAGATAGAGGCCATCTGGAATGCCATTCCTCAGCATGACATTCAGAATCTATGAGATTCGATGCCACGACGAGTACAGGCTCTCATCGCTGCACGTGGCGACTGCACAAGATATTGATTTTCGGCATTATTTTTGTTTTATTGCTCTGTAAATTTGATCGTTTATTTAAACCACTATAAGTAATACGTGGAATAAATTTCATTTATTTCTGATGATTCTTTCATAGTGTTGCAATTTTCACAAACATTAGTGTATTTCAAAAAATTGAAGCTCAATTTCTGAAGAACTGTGTTATTATAATACGATGCGTTGTTCAGTGATAACAACAATGAATGTATCTATTATAATTATTTTCGTATCATTATAATCTATATAATACAGTGGATGTTTTGAACCTCAGTTATAAGTTAAGAAATTAATTTTTAGTTTTTTTTTAATGTTAAAATTCCTGAAAAAATCTTGATTTTTTTTAGACTTCCTTGGTGAAAACAATTGTAAAACATAATCTATTCCCTCTAGCAACTTGATTGAGGATCAAACCATGAAGAATATTAGGAATAATTTCTAACAGTAACTCTTTCTGAATAAATTAGAATTTGAGATACCACTGTTCCAAAAACATGCTAATTATCTGATTATATCTAAATTAGATAATTAATAAATAGCTTAATCTGATTTTTTTCTCGATGAAATTATTTTAAGCACAAGCCAATGACTTGTTGGTAAAAAACTGGATTTTGAAAATCAAAATTAAAAAATCTTCTAGTGTATACGTACACCTTAATAGTAAATTTGAGCGAGATTTTAGTTACTACTTTAACGTCCTTGATTTTCAACCCCTAGTAATGTGAATACCCCGTCCTTTCAGCCTCAAATGGCTTCTTACTATGATTGGTTTATAGTGTTTGTAATGCGCAACGCGGGTACCTTCAATAGACTCCCTATGTTTCCTACTGAAGCTGGAATCCATTCCAGATAATATGCACAGTGGGTCCTTGCTAATGGTCTATCTTTCTCTCGTCTTGCCAACAAGTTCTAAGATAGCGTTTGGATCATCCAGAGTTGCCAAGATTAGGCCAAAAGCGGCATTGGGGATTTTTTGGGGAGAGATAAAAATGATTTGTATTGTACTGTTTTTCCGGAAAAGAAATAACGGCGAGAATGGAGTTGACTTATTTGGTTGTCTAAAGCTAATCATAAGATTTTTTGCTTTGTATCAAATCTCGGCATCCCCAGTTATCAACATTACGCTAAGCTTATCAAAATCCTAGCTCAACTAATTATAGATGGTTGATAGGCCGATAACTCGGATGATCGCAGAAAGAAGTATCGGCATCAACATTTTCAAATTTGTTATTTTTGCTCGATTAGGCGCGTCGAATTGACCTACGATTCGTTTGAGATTTCACCTTCCAAGGTATCTCGTCCATCAAGATCTGACCAATTTTGCTAATGACGATATATCTCGTAATCACGATATTGCCAAATTTATTTGGATGACAAGTTCAAGATCGGGCAAGTTTTCTCCTCATGACGAGATATCTCGTCCATCTAAATTTGGTCAGTTTTGCAAATGACGAGATAACCACCAGGAAGATTAAAAACGCGACATCGCTTCGAGGCAGACGACTTTGTTTTATGTGACTATTAAATTAGTAACCAAATCCACAAGCTTGGGAAAAGTTCCGAAACATAAAAATGTAAAATAAAAAAATACAACTTAAAAATGCCAAGATTTAAGAAGCATGCACTACTTTAAAATGTGAAGTCAGCCATTCGCCTATACATACATAGAGGGGTGTATTCAAGAGCAATGTCAATAGGGTTCAAGCCCTCCCTGAACTACATTTTCTGTTCGGGCATGACTTTATTTTGTATTTTAATGTTAAAAACCAATTAAAAATATATGCTGAAACCAGTTTAATCAGGATCTCTCCAAATTTCAAACTTAATTTGTTAGTTTAAGATTGTTGCGTACCTGCATTATCTGCAATGGTTCTTAACCTGGGATGTGTGTACCCCTGGGGTTGCGAGAAAGCATTTCCTGGGGTGCGAGAAAAGTTTCGATGGACGACAGAGATTTAATAAAAGACGATCTTATTGAAATACGAGCCAATGCACATGCAGTGAAACTTCGATTAACAGTCAGTTTCTGTTAACCACCAGTCCGTTTTATTAAAAGTTAATTAAATATTAAGTTATACACATGTGTACAGTAACCAGACTGCCACGGAAAAATCATCCTCGCTTTACTGCTGAGCGGTAGGCGCCGGACTGGCGCACTGTTGTGCTATTGATGAGTTAACGTTCTTGACTCGCCTAGCTATCGCACACGTGGTCAGTTTCAGTTGTGGCTGAGAAGCTGTTGTGCTCGGTGCTGTATGTTATTTGGGGTGAGATGTCGAATCCGAGACCGTGGCGATTTATCGCCAAACATGGTAACCTTGTTGTTTTGATTAAGCTTTATGGCAACCCTATGCAAAAGGTGTTTCGCATAGGAAAGTCAACGTTTTTTTTTAACGAACATACTGGCTTAGGACGCCATCTTGATTTGGCAACAAAAATTGCTTGGCGACAAACATGTCTCGGATTCTACATCTTTACCGTTATTTGTTGCGTAGTCATTGTTTCGGCATACGATAGTGACATTCACACCAGTAGGTTTGTTAAGGTTTCTTTTTTTGTTTTGTGCAACAGCTAAAAATGGCTGAAAAGCGTAAACGGGTCGTGGTCGATCTCAACCAGAAAATTGAGATTATTAAACGTTTGAAAAAAGGTGAAACTGCCACTAGTATTGCTCTCATTTACGGCGTTTGGAAGAACCACAGTGAATGACATTAAACGCGCTGAATGCTGAAGACATAACGCCAGCAGAAGTAACAGAGTGGTTGGGATGTGACAAATTGGACGGAGGCTTTGACATTTTGAACGACGATGAAATTGTTTCCAGTGTGGTTGACATCGAAGAAATTGACGAAGACGAGTGTTATATTTTGAATGCAAAA
Organism: Meta bourneti; assembly: GCA_933210815.1. NCBI lineage: Eukaryota > Metazoa > Arthropoda > Arachnida > Araneae > Tetragnathidae > Meta > Meta bourneti. The sequence continues at coordinate 66,836,285 of OW119930.1, read as the reverse complement.
ACTACGTTAAACCATACAGAAGCAGAAACAATGTTATCAAAATGCATTGAGCAGTTTGGGGGGCAAGGAAGATACTACTCTAACGTAAAGTACGGAACATTGCCGCTCAGAAAGCACAAGCCTCGAAGAAACAAAAACGAGACTATTTTAACATTTGAATATGTATGTACGTCTAGAGCGTAAGTTCATGTAACAATATATACTATACTGTACTTAATGTGTAAATTGTATATTACTTGTTTCTGTAAAATAAAATACATGCAGTGTATTTCCAGTTCGTAAACGTGCATTTTTTATCATTCGTTCATATGCAATGTATGGGGTGGGTTGATTTAGGTTTTTCTGTTATCCGTCTATTCGATTAACCGTCACGTCCCGAATCTGACGGTTAATCGAAGTTTCACTGTATTCAAATGTAATTTGAAAAATTGGACTTAGAACTTTACAGTTTTGAACACAACTTCACACAGAACTGGTGTACATAGTTAGAAATTTATACACAGCTGGCAAAAACAGCATTGCAGACTTTTACCATTGGAAACCACCTTAGTGTGTGAAATGGGATTTTCATCACTTTTGCACATAAAAACAAAAGCCAGAAATCGCTTAAATGTAAGAGATGACATACGCGTGGCTCTTTTAAAAAAGAAGCCTCGTTTCAAAAGTATTATGAATAAACAACATAGCCATTAAAAATTGAGGTATTTTGTATGTATATTGAAATGTATGTGTTTATTTTTCAATAAATAAATTAGAAGTAATTTCCTAAATAAAGAAATAGAAACAGATTTTTCAAAAGGGTGCGAGAACTTATTTTTAAATTCAAGGGGGTGCCGATCACTAAAAAGGTTAAGAACCACTGATTATCTGTGTAAGTGCAATGGACATAGTAACTTCCTGAAATGCTTCGTCTTCAATTTAAGCGTTCTAAAAATATCTCCAGTAGTGTCCGGGGTGAGTGGTTGGAGGAGAGTAAGGATTGACAATGAGATAGACTTCAAGGGCGGACTATGTAGAACCTGTGGAAAATACCATTTACAATTATTTTTCCAATCAATAAAAATGTTTCCTGCCCATTTATCCTTTCCATCTGGCCTACCATTGCGTCATCTGACAGTGGTTCAAAATTACGAGGTGTTATCCTCGGATGTTTCCCTTAGAAATTCATATCAGGCAGTCGCCAATAGTCCTTGTGTTGCTCCAGTGCGACGTTTAATTAACTTCCTACCCCATCATTTTCGCAAACTATCACTACTGCAGCCAGGTATAAATTCAAAATCTACGAATCACCAAAGGGCTCGGTAGCCCAGTTGAAAGAGTAACGGATTAGCAACCAGAGGGTTGCGAGTTCGAATCCAACCAGACCGTCGTGTACAAAGGGGGCTGGTGCAGGGGGGTGAGGACATTTGAGGCACGACGTTAAATCTGTCGTGGCCTCAAATGTCCTCACGTTGGCGTGGTGTGAAAGTATGGAGAGTGGGGTGCCAGCTCAGGTGTGACCTCGTCATCTGACAGTGGCTCAAAATTGCGTGTTGTCCTCGGATGTTTCCCATTGGGTTTGATCCCGGGCCGTCGCCAATAGCACGTTGTGTTGCTCCAATGCCGACGTTAATTAAAATACCAACTTACCTACCAAGCACCAAAAGGGCCGGGAAAACCAGTTTTTAAAGTCCCGGATAAGCAACCGGAGGGTTGAGAATTCGAAACTCGATCCAATCATACTGTGGTGTACGTAGGTAGGTAGTTAATTAACGTCGCACTGGAATAATACAACAGGCTATTGTGACGACGGTCCGAGATCAATCCTGAAGGGAAAGATTCCAGACCGTCGTGTACGAGGGATGGTGGTGTACGTTAAATCTGTTGTGGCCTTAAATGTCCTTGTAATGGTATGGAAGTTTGGAGAGTGGCGTGCCAGCTGAGGATTTGACCTCGTCATCTGATTCAAAATTACGAGGTGTTTTCCTCGGATCTATCCTTTCAGGATTGATCCCGAACCGTCGCCAAAAGCCCGTTGTGTTTGTTGCCCATGCAACATAATACTCAACCAATGAACCTTTATAAATAACAAACAACTATATAGATTAGTTTAAGAAACTACCTGTCGAATCGGGAATGTTACTACAAAAACTCAAAACGTATATATTTCCAATCGCAACAGAAAATATATAACGAAACAGGGTGGTCTGGTTCTTCTATGGATTCTATCCAGTGAAATTATAAATTGTATGCATTGCAATCATCCCAATTAGAAGTTATTAAAACAATTTATTGAAACAGTAAAAATTGATTAAAATACTGAAACTATTAAACATAATTAGGAATAAAATGAAAACTTTAAATATCTATGTCGATTTTAAGGTATAGGCCGCTAAGAAAATGTCTCACAATGAATTTCGGAAGCAGTCTAGTTAACCCTTATAGAGAAACAGTCAATCCTGGTGATGTTTTTGGTTTAATCCAAAGCTCGACCGACAATGAATTGGAAAACAATAGGGGTTATAGGCAATTGAAACAACCATGGTGTTGTAATTCAGTTGGTCGCCGACCCGTACTTTCCAGTCAGCATAATCAAGATAAAATTATTTTGCTGAGTAGTTTTTCATTGTATGATATGGGAATCGCGCTAAGCTACATTTTTCATAGGTTTACATTTTCAAGGTCAGATACATAAATCAGATATATTGTCCGTTCCTGGATGATTGTGTTTTGCAATGTTCAGATAGAATATTTGAAATTCAAATATTTTTAAAACATCAGAATTCCCAATTGTCTATTTTCTGTTGAGATCAATATTATAGTTAAATGGATGATTTTTGTAGTTTCAGTTTTGAGAACAAACTTAAATCTTTTCTTCACAACAGATTTCAGCTCTCAATTCTACATCGATGTAGGGCCATAAGACATCAAAATTTTGTCACCAGTCATCCAAGTTGCATGCGTAAAATTTAACTCAAATATTAAGAAAATGGCATTTTATAATTTTTATGCCTAGTCAGTGTAGTAAAATGAAGTCTTTCAAGAAAAATGTATACAGTGGGTAATAAAAGCAATCGTCCATCTCGCGTTTTATACTATATTTTCACGAATTTTCCAATTTCCGTAAGGGGGGGTATTTCAATTAACGTCACACTGGAGCAACACAATGGGCTATTGGTGACGGTCCGGGATCAATCCCAAAGGGAAAGATCCGAGGACAACACCACGTAATTTTGAACCACGGTCAGATGACGAGGCAACACCTGAGCTGGCACCCCACTCTCCAAACTTCCACACCACGCCAACGTGAGGACATTTGAGGCCACGACAGATTTAACGTGCACCAGCCCCCTTTGTACACGACGGTGTTTGGCTGGATTCGAACTCGCAACCCTTCGGTTGCAAGTCCGTTACTCTTCAAACCGGGCCACCGCGGCCCTTAATTTCCGTAAGGAAAACAAAAGTGAAAATCAATGTTTATAAGATTTTTTTGCATCTTGTCTTATACCATTGTCTACACGATATTTAGAAAAATTTCATTCTATACTGCTTGAAGAGATTGTCAATGGATTTCACTGTTTTGACTTGAAAAAAGAGTGACATCAAATTTCCCCCGAAAGGTAATGCTGATAAATCTTTAAAATGAGGTCAGATTTGAAATCGATTCGATCTTCTATATACCAACCAGACTTTTGTAGGAAGGTAGTTCAATTTACGTCGCACTGGAGCAACACAACAGGCTATTGGCGATGGTCCGGGATCAATGTCGAAGGGTTGGTTGTTTTGGGATTTTATGGCGCGAGTCATATTTGGCAAAGCTACGCCAAACACAAGACAACTTCAAATAAAGAATGTGAAAGGGGAATAAAGGGGATTGGAGAAAGCAGAAAAAGATAGCTTGGGCATCCCGCAATCCCGAAGGGGGAGATCCGAGGACACGTCGGAATTTTGAATCACGGTCAGATGAGTTCAACACATGAGCTGGCATCCCACTCTTCAAACTTCCACCACACCAACGTGAGTACATTCGAGGCTACAGCGGATTTAACGTGCACCAGCACTCACGTACACGGCGGTCTTTGGTTGCATCGAGTTTCGAACTCGTAACCTTCGGTACCTAATTTATGTTGCAAAGCACTACTTTTTGGATTACTGGCAAGGTAGACGAAAATCTGTACTTCAAAATCCTTTTTCAAAGATCAACATGCATATTGTACCGCAGTACTAGCAATAAATTCAAGTGTTTCTATTCCACTGATACACATGCCTAAATCATTACAGTAAATGCTATGCATTTGATAGTGGCAATTGACCAACCATTGAGTTTCCTTCACATTAAAAAGTGATTTTCAATAATATATTGAAGTGTTGAAAATAAATTTTCAATGCTGGAATTAATGTTCTTGGCATTTTATGCAAACAAGAAGGAAATGGAGTGAAAGAAAATCAGATTTCGGTTGGGAGTGCCCATATCTGACCTGGAAAATCCTTTATATTAAGGAGGCATTAGTTCATTTGAGTCATGAATAAGACTTTACTTACGTACAAAACAAATACCATAACTTATTCTTTTGAAAAAGATGGAAGGTAAATTATACTTACATTACGTATTGGTACATGAGCCGGGTGCATAGGCACCAACATCTGTCATCTATAAACATGAAATGCAATATACATAAAACATGATTTTAAAAAACCCAGAAACAATGGATTGTAAGTCATACTTAGTTCAGTCGAACTTTCCCTACAATAGAACTCTGCAGTACAGGAGAAAAAGATATGCTAAGCCTCCTTTCAAACAAGACATTTATCTCAATAAGCAAAGTGGAATCTGAAAGTAAGGGCCTTGCAGATTCCTTCCAAATTACATTGTCGTCCTTAAATTAAGGGTCAGATACAATATGCAAATTTGCAGACACGGAAGTTGATCTTTCATGGCGAAAAATCTCAGCTTTATTATCAGGATGTTATTCTTCATGTACACAATTTTCATGATGCTGTTGGAAATTCCTTCATCTTAATGGATGTTAAAACTTGTTATCGTTTGGTCTGTGTTGATGACCTGTGAAACACCGATATAGACTCAGTGGAGTGGCATGTATGCTCCCCTGATCTCAATCCCATAGAACATATGTGGGAGCCACTTGACAGAACGAAATACCCCACTGCATACCAAAGAGAGCCTGGTTATTGCACTAAAACAGGAATGGTGAAAACCTACCTCAAGATTTACTGAATAATCTGGTGAAGAGCATGTGCAACTGATGCCATTCGTGAATTGTAGTGAGGGTCGGACATATACCTTAACTTTGACAGGGTACAATATTCAAAAAGTTTGGACATTTTGCTTCTGCTTTGCCAGACCAAAAATAGTATGTTTTGTTAATTTAGCATGTATTATCAGTACATTCATGTAAGTTTGTTTCTTTATGCGTGTAAATCCCTGCGAAGTATGCCTGTATTTCTAATTATTATAGTTATCCTCCACCTTTCAGAATTTTGTTTTTCTCTAAAAATATAACCGACCCTTAATTTATGGACACCAGTGTATGTTTTTTTTATCAATATCCATATTTTTTTTTTACAAAATTTCATTTAAAATTTGAGACCACAAAAGGGATTATGACTTACTAACCTCTCAATTCATTTCACTGTTGCTTTTGTATTTCTCTTCTGAAAAGGAACCTTGAAAACTAAACCACTGAGCTTTTTTAACTACCTAACCTTAAAATTCTGATGATTCACAAGCTGATCTAACCTCGAAATTCTGATGATTCTTTAACTGATCTAAACTGGAAATTCTAACCAATACATAAATAAAAAAACTAAAATTTTCGAATTTATGGGAAAAACTTTTTAATCATTTCATATAATGTTAAAAATTAACATAAAAAGTAAATCATTAAATAATCATACAGACATATTTGATATAAAATATTTATTTTTTTAAATATATGTAGTTAGAGTTCTTATATACAATAACTAAAGGTGATTGGATTACTTCCTTTCTCCCAATCTCGATTGAACTCTCTCGAGAAGTTGTTGGGCATTTAAATGACTAACTGGATAACATTTCACGAGACATGGTTTTGACCCTGGGGTAAATTTTACATCCATGAGGCAGTTAAATTCTTGTAGAGTCACTTTACACCGGGAAATAGCCTAAAACAGGAATTTCAATTTACTATTAGAATACTTTAGATTTCAATTGAACAATCATATTCACCAACATATATTATTTTCCAATATTTACAATAGCTATCATATCATTCAATACATTGTAACTTATTTGTAGATTGTCCATTTAGATCTTGCAGTTATTGTATATTGAAATTTATAAGGCTAAAGTAGCATCTGCACTCGTAGAAACAGAATGACTCCTGACAAGCCACACGGATTTTTGCACCCAAGGCCACTAAAAAGGTGTTGATGGTTCGGAAATGTTGGGATTTCTTTCCCCATGCAAAGGCAGTATATGTCAAAGAATGCACCTGTTGTTGCATCATTAACCCTCCTGGTGGTTGTCTTGACTAGATATCTTGTCATTAGCAAATTAGCATGTCATTAAGAATAGGAGGTTTCCAGAGTACCAATATCCAGGAAAAGCTTTTAAAATTCACTGCAAGATGTATATTAGAAGCTATGAAAGATGGACAAATAAACTGAATTTTTACCATAAAATTTAAAGACTGATTTGTGACACAAACAATAGAAATAAAGATTGTGACAATCATAAGTCTGAATGCGCATAACCTGAAAATCTTCACTAATGAACATCGAGACACATAAATGAGAAACATAAACAGTGCTTTACTATAATAATAACTTAGAGTACTTCTTTGAGTCCAACATACAACAGATACGAAATTTGACCAAAAGAATCACTAATAGTAAATTTGATTTGAGATGAAGAACACACACAACAACAAAAAATGAGAAAACTCTTATAAGCAGTCTATATTTTGTGAGTATTTATTAGTATTCACAATGTGAAGGATGTTATATAAGTGCAAAGAAGAAAAATGGCCTTATTAACTAATATTTCGAAACAAATTAATCTCATTTTCATATCATATACTCAGAAACTAAGCTGTTGAATAAGTGTAGTAATGTAAATTGCTTGGATTTTAAATTAAAAATTTTCATTAATTAACTTTGAAAAATACTACATGAATACTATACATTTTCTTAAATATGTTAGAATAAGATTTTACAGGTCAAACTTTGCCAACCTTCTCCCTATGTTCGGTTCCACTGCAGTTAAAATTTTGCAACTGTAGCATTCCAGCTAAGTATCGTACATAGAAGTGCTGTTGCTGAATATTTGAAAATGTTTAAACTTGAGTACACCATGGTTATTAAATTTTAAAATTTTCTTGAAGTCAGATCTGTGTGAGAAAAAATATTTCTAGTTTACACCATTTTAAGAGCAAAATTTCAGATATTTCTTAGTAATATAGGAAAGTGAATGTTAATTAGCTATTCTGAAGAAAGTACCAAAATACAGTATAATATTTAAAAACAAAAATTATTGTTTGATTCTGTTACCTCTTTAATACACTTGGACAATAAACTTTTGGACTACCATGTACTTTAAAATTGAGGAAAAAACTAAATTTAGTTCTCTTTAAATAAAAAACATTTCAGAATACGTTTTCAATGTTATCCTAAAGATCTGATTCCTTAGCTAGTTAAAAATCAATTTCTTTCAAAATATTGAACATACTATGAATAAACTTACATGTTGCCCTTCTCAAAATTAAGCACTTTAAAATAACTCGGTTAAAATACTTTTGAAAATTACATCAGCAATTTTCAACAAGGCAAATTAATAGATTAAAAATGGAAATGTGTGATTTATGCCAAGAGATGAATTTTACAAATATTTTCATGGAGCAAACATAAAAGATTTTCACTTCTTTAAAAACATACCCCCATAACTTCTCTTCTTTTTTCTGGATTGTCAGCAGCTTGAGCTTGCATTTTCTACAAATATACATGTTACAAAGTTAATTCGATTATTAAGACAGTGCATATTGCATACAATGTTGAATATTTACTGAAAAGAATGTTACTTACCACCATTATTGGAGCAGAAATACCAATAATACCCTCTAAAACCTGAAAAAATATTTGTTTTAATTCTAGTCTTTAAAAAGAATTGTAATTACATTTTAAAATGTATAATTATTTAATTTGAATTAAACAAAGTTATCAGACTAGATACATTTTCAAAAATGTTAAGAACCTGACATCGAAACAAAAATGTAAAAATATATTTTAATCTACTATTTACGACAATGATGAGAAGTAATCTAAAATATAATTTTTAAAATCTGATGCTTTGGTACAAAATATAATTTAAAGACTAATATATATAGTACTTCAAAATTTACACTACCTTGACTTATATATATAGTACTTCAAAATTTACACTACCTTGACTTATATATTTAGTACTTCAAAAGTAAATGTAATAAAAATGACAAACATTTTATTGAAATTGCGAAATTTATTAACCTCCTAGAAAATAATTTTGATATAAACATCTTTCAAAAACCTATAATAAAATAATTACTAAAATACAGAGTTTGGGGATTTATTTGCAAGTAACATAACATTAATAAACATGTTAGCTTTTTACATCCCTTTGTATACTATATTATGTCACTGTCATGCAAAAATCTTAATCCTAAAAATAAATTAAGTCTTAATATCCACTTATGACAACCCACTTTCAAAAAGGATTTGGTACAAAATAATAATTATTATGGGTATTCATTAAAAGCATAACAAAGTTAAAAGAAAAAGGTTTGCAATTAATGTAAAACGTTTGTAAGTAAAAACTATCACAAATTTTATTCCAACAAAAGTTGAAATCTCAATTATTACTGCTTTATTCTGTTAATATATTTTTATTTCCAATGGCCAGGGCAAGATACAAACAGAAGAAAACAACTCTACAATGAGTCAACACAAAGAACTACAATACAACACAGATGAGTCCTGCATCACTATACGAATAAATAATATAGAAAAGAATACACACAGAAAAAGAAATATAATCGGAGTTATCACCCTACAACTTCTCACTCTCCAGTATTGGGAAATCTGTCTCAATGAATGGTTTGTCAAGCACCTTCAAGACAACTAATCTATTGTCTAGTAAATATTCTACCTTGCTGTTCTCGTTGGTAGTTAGTCACTAGATGTTTCGTGGATGGAAGTCCTAGAATTTGAGTGCTGTGGTAAAGTTGCCCCTTTTTTGGCAAAAAAATCTGCCTGTTCATTGCCAAAAATATTGCAATGTCTAGGTATCCATTGAAATACAATATTTTTAATTTTTTGAGTTTAAAAGTAGTAGGAGCTCCTGGCATTGGTGTACCTCGCATGAAATTGGGTCTCCTATAGAGTTAATAAAATGGAGGGCTATATGTGAGTCTGACAGTAGTACTGCATTTTTAAATTTAAAGTGTACATACAATAATTGCTGAAGAGCAATGTGGATAACAACTACTTTGTCATCAAAAGCCGTTTTGAATTTTCCTGCTGAAGCAAAAGGATAAAATAGATTTGAGAAGATTCCAGCATCTGTATATGTATGGTCCTAAAATTGGGAAAAATAAATTAAAAAATTTTTTTAAAGGAACCTAAAAACCATGGTTTCTGTATTAAACATATTCAGATTTTCTAGACCAGCATGTGGGGTAGCACTGGTAAAATCCACTAAGTCAATTTTTGTTTACACGAAGGTTAGCTTTCTTCTTGAGAAATGCATTTAATGAATAAAGCTTAAATAGAATTTTCTCCCTTCTTAGAACTATGTTACACTTGTAAGTCAAGGAAGTGTAAATTTTGGTTTAATCCAAAGTAATCAAGACATTTGTTAGGGAAAAATCAGGAATATTGATTAAACATAGAATTATGATTGCTATAAAATTGGGGCAAAATATTTTAGTCCTTATGTTTCAAATAACTGGAATTGACTGTATATATATGTTCTTTACAAACTAGTTATATTTAAAGGGATACAAACTTTTATAAATAAATCTTAAGCATTATGTAATAAAAAAAAATTATTAAAAAAACTTACTTGATCATGAATATTTACATCAAGAGTGGCAGTTCCATCATTTATTTTTACCATTAAATTCCATCCTTTATCTACAGTGCATTCCAGTTTAGATAAAACAGTTATGATAAAACCCTGTAGAGAAATTTTAATCAAAGAAATAAATAACAAATATATAAAAATAATTTTTATAAAGAAATTTTAATAATTCTTGTTTTAACTGTTATTAAAAAGATATCACAAGAGTTATTCGTAATTAATCGTCAAAGTTCTTGTCCTCAAAATTATTGTTACTAAGGTAAGAGGTATAACAAAAACATGTTTATAATTACTGCAAATTATGTTATTTTGTCAGGTTATGGAAAGACCGTTGTTCAGAAAATTTGAGTAATTTCAAATTGAATGTCAATTATTACACGGAAAATAAATTTTGTAATTCTTTACACAGAATAAAATTATTTAAAATACATAAAGCAATAGAATTAAAATTTCAAGCACCTAATTGTAACATACAAGACAGGACAAAATCCAGTAAAATGGAGGCAGGGTCATTCCTGAGTGGTGTGCTGGGTGTAAACTTGTAAGTAGTCAGGAAGTTTATGGGTGGTCAATTTAAAACAATACTGACTCATAATAAAAAAGGGTCAAAGGATGCAGCTTATAATGTAGAACAGTGGTGCGCAAACTGTGGGTCGCGACCCCTCTGGGGGTCGCTTGAAAATTTTTGTGGGTCGTCAAATTCAAAGAAATTTATTTGACAATAAAAAATATAAGGCTTTTCTTCAACATGTACCAGTACCAGTAAAGTTGTGAAATGAGATAATATTATTTATAAAAAAAGAACTATATTTTTTTACGAAAACAATTGTCTGTATTAGTATATAATACCTATACTTCGGTAACCGGCAGGCGAACAGACATAGTGATAAAAGATAATTGTCAATTTGAGATGCCCTTTACCTGCTCTCCGGTGTGATTCATATGAAACTTGGGTCGGTCTGACGTTTAGCAGTGACCATCTTTACTACAGCTCTTTCAATCTAGGTGTGCAACCCTGCTATTTAGTCTTTATACTGTGATCACAGATAGGACCGTGCAGTTCTTTCCATCTGTGCCTTAGTAGTTCGGTTTTGCTGCTTCACGTTCATTCAAGTGCATTCTGTAAATTCTGTTTATATACTGCTTTTGCTAATTTTAAGTAAAATTTGCAATCGGGTATGTACATAACATATTTTCTAAGTATAGGACAGTTCAGTAGGGTGCTCGGAGGGCAATAATAAACAATTAATTTAAAAAATCATTGAAATGTTTATAAAGAAAAACTGTTTTTAAAAAATATTTTGTATTATTTTTTCATTTTTGATTTTTTCGAAAATCAATTATCCTACTCTGATATTTCCTTGGAAACGCTACCAGGGTGGTTACTATTTTAAAACGTGTAAGGAAACAGTTAGTTCTTTTTTTTGGATTACAGATTGCGGCGCACTAAAGAAAGCCTGCTTTTGCAGTTTAAGTGCGTGTAAAAATTTAAGATCATAGTAAGATGAATTTTGAAAAATAAACTCTAATTGTAATTTTTAAATATATATTTTCCCATCTTTGGAGTAAGTAATGTTAAACATAATTATATTAAATCACTATAATTAATTTTGTACTTGTTTTGTATTTTTTAATTAAGCTCCAATATTTGTATGTTATGATTCACTGTAACCTCTGGGTACAATATAGATGTGTGCTCGACTGGCAACACCAGTTGAGATATTTACTTGCCTCGCTTACCATGTGTAAATTTTTACTTCAGTGTTGTATTTTTTATTTTAAGTAGCGAGTATGTGCAATTGGTATAAAGAGATGTTTCCCTTATAATTAAGTTTTCTTTTCTTTAATTCTCGTCTGAATAAGCTACAAATAAACATGATTTATACAGAGTAATCCCGGACTTTATTTTCTTCCCACGTGGTAGCCGTACGTGACTGAATAAACCAAAGAAATAAAATATTGTATATTTATAATTTTGTTTAGTTTTAGTTTTAATACCCTCATGATAGATAAAATGGTTAAAAATTGGTACCCAACGTCCAGAAAATGAAAAGAATGACAATACAAATGAGAATGATGGACCAACATCCGATGAACTTAGAAAAACTGTGAATGAATCCAATGGCACTGTTTTGTTTCTACATAAAAAAAATATCAAATGAAATGTGCTATCTAATAAAAAAATTGAGAAAATATCGAGAAGAATTTATTAAATATGGATTTATATATTGCGTTGTTAATGGGAAAGAATATCCGTTGTGTGTTAATTACAGGGATAAATTAGCAAATGAAAGTATGAAACCTGCTAAATTAAAGACATTTGGAAACCAAGCATAAAGAATTAGCAAATAAATCTGAAACATTTTTTAGAAAACGAGCTGAAAGTATGAAAAATTAAATGTATTTTTGAAAAAATACACAATTCCTGAGAAGGCTTTAGGGGCATCCTTAGAAATTTCATATTTAATAGGGAAAATTTTGAAACCACATACAATTGGGGAATCACTCATTCTTCCTTCAGCAATTAAAATGACATCAATTATGCATGGAGAAAAATATGGTAACGATTTAAAAACGATACCATTATCAAGATATACCGTTTCTCGCCGAATTTCCGCCATATCACGTAATATAGAATCAGTTCTGTTAAATCGATTACAAAACTCTCCTGTATTTGCTCTACAACTTGACGAAACTACTGACATTTCTAAACTGTCTCAATTAATTGTTTATGTGAGATACGTTTATGAAGAAGACATATCAGAAGATTTTTTTTTATATTGTAAAAAATTGGAAAGAAAAACAAATGAAGAGAAAATATTTGAAATTATTAATAAATATTTTGAAACAACTGACCTTACCTGGACACACTGTGTCGCGGTTTGCACTGATGGTGCTGCAGCATTAACAGGTAGTAATAAAGGACTAAGAGGGTTAATAAAGAAAATTGCTCCCCACATAGTATTCAACCATTGCATGATACATAGACAAGCTCTTGTTGCAAAAGACATTGATGAAGAATTGCACAAGTTATTACAGGATGTTGTTATTGCAATTAATTACATTAAAAGCAACAGCGCCCTAAACAGTCGTCTCTTGTCAATACTCTGTAATGAGATGGGTTCTGTGTATGAGACATTATTACTACATACCGAAGTCAGATGGCTCTCACGCGGCAAAATACTGCGACGTATTTTCGATTTGAGAAACGAAACTTACATTTTTTGGTAGAAAAGAAACATATATTGGCAAGTTCATTCATTAATGAAGATTGGCTCGGAAAACTCAGTTGCATAGTTTACATTTTCGAAAAACTTAACGATTTGAATTTAAGTCTATAAGGAGAGAATACAAATATATTTTAACATAGTGCAGTAAAATTGAAGCTTTTAAGAATAAGCTGATACTTTGGCAAGGAGAATTGAACAAAAACAACACAGACATGTTCCTGTGCTTTTCAAAATTTACTAAAGAAAAGAATATAGATTTCTTGATATTTGAAAACACCATTTCCCGTCATATGATAAAATTTGGAGAAAACTTTTCGAAAAATTTCCAGATAATGAATTAGGTTGGATACGTGATCCATTTTCGTTTGATATTTTTAAATCCAATATATCTTTAAATGGAAAAGAACAGTTAATTGATGTTTCAAGCGCTGCGCACTGCGCTTGAAACACTGCACATTCAATTTAAGTCTCTGACTTGCCCAAATTTTTGGTTATCTATTGGAAACGAATATGCCGATTTGAAGAAAAAGGCAATTAATATTTTGATTCAGTTTGCATCGACCTACTTATGTGAAACCGGCTTTTCAAAATTAGTTGCCATTAAAACGAAATATCGATCTCGATTGGATCCAGAGGATTTCCAATACAGATCCGAGCATAGGAGCAATCATGAGCAAGCGCTCATGATTGCTCCTATGCATACCTCACATTGAATTTTTATGTTGTAAGTTTTTTAAAGTATTTTCCATTAAAAAATATTTATACCCATATGCATAAATAAAACCACTGCTTCGTAAAATTATGTGTTTCATTCAGACTTCTAATAAGGCACAAACATCAGCGCAAATCCCCAAAAGAATTCAACTTTAACTACGTCGATGATTAAAAAAAAACGTCTATTGTCTATCCAGGGGTCGCGGCAAAATAGTACACAAAATTGGGGGGCCGGAAATGAAAATAGTTTGCGCACCACTGATGTAGAATATGTGTAGTTATACATAAGCATGTAAAACCTATATTTTTAATTTTGTAATGATCAATTTTTATAGTTATTAATCAATAATTAGAGGTGTTGTAGTAGAAAATACTTATGAATTTGCTAGTATTTTAAAATGTTCTCTAAATTTATCAAAAAGAGCTCACGAAAAATTATTTGGTACTTCAGAAATCATCATAATTTGGAACATCAGAATTTTAAGAAGGGGCTATTGGGTTTGTACATGGGTTGCCAATACATCAAGAATGGCTCTGAGTGAAGGACAAACATAATCAAAATCTTTAAGTTAGAAGTAGGATGGGCAGTGGCATCTAGATAAAGGTAATGGAGGGTGACAAGTAAACTTAAATTTAGAAATGCAGATCATGGTTCTGTGTTTCGGTCAGAATTTTTGGCTATCGAAGAAACTTTGAGATGTGTTGTGTTCACTGGGAAGGAGCATATATGAATTATGAGACAGCAAAAGTTCAATACAGAACCCTAAATATCGACCTTACATTATGAACAAAACTAGCCGAGATATTATTCTACTCTTGTTTGAATTGGGGCCCAAGGGCTCTATTTGCTTGCAGTGGATACCATCTCAATTGGTTTATTTGGCAATGACTTAGCTGATATACTGGCAAAGGCAAATATAGTGCGAGCAGATCACAACAAATAGTGATCATTTCCACAGTAGAAATTTACTCCTTGTACTTATTGAAAAACCACAAAATATGGCCTGACCCTTCACCACATTCTTGGCACTTCACAAAGCACCCTGGACTGTCATTGTTTTTTAAGGATTCAAGACTGCAATAGCAAGATTTAGAAGAGGACACTCAAAGTTTTGTGAGGAGTTATCTAACCTGTCCATACTCCATAGGAGTATAGTAATTAAATTAATATTGCATTGGAGCAACATAACATGCTTTTGATGATGGTCCAGGATCAATCCATAAGGGAAATATCTGAGGACAACACCTCGTAATTTTGAACCACGGTCAGATGAGGTTATACCTGAGCTGACACCCCACTCTCCAAACTTCAACACCATGCTAATATGCGGACATTTGAAGTCACGACAGATTTAATGTGCATAAGCCTCCATGTACACAACTTTTTGGTTGAATCGAGCATCAAACTCACAACCCTCTGGTTGCTAATCTGTTACTCTTCCAACCGGGTTACCATGGCCTACTAACTCCTTCCAATATTTTAAAATGTATCAGTGTTTTTGCGGGACAGATCCTGGTTGATCAGGAGTTGGTCACTGTAACTTTTTCAACATGGACAAACGGATTAATTAAAACAAAAAGGCATAACACATTACATTTAAATGGTGTGCATACCTTACATAAACATTTATCAAATAAATAATCATTGTATAAAAGAATATTTGGTTATTAAAGGAAATTTAGAACCAAACAGAAAGCAACAATTACATTAGAGATGTGCTTAGCTGGCTGAAGAAATTTTATTCATTCACATATTTCCGACTTACAAATTAAAATTTTTATGAATATAATTCTTAATTTTCTTGAATAAGCTTAAAATAAATGTAACATACCTTTATAGTAACAGTGCAGTCAAATGATGGTTCTTTTATAACAGATGCCAAATATGTAAAAGGCCTGTTTTGAACATCTAGAGAGAATACCACAGTTATCAATCATTTTTAAAGTAAACAGTTTTTGAACAAATTCTTTAACCAACAAATAATTTTGCAGGATATTGAACTTTTAGTTAACATGAAATATAACTTCCATTTAAAAAATAAGTTTCTATTTTTCATTTCTGTGGCTGTTTTGATTATCATGTGATTTTCCTCTAGAAATCCAAGAAAATCTTTATCAGCTTTTCATCTTCAAGCACATAAATTGCCAATTAAAGATCATAAAATTAAAAGAGCAACAAAGAAATTTGTCTCATCACTTTGAAAAATTAGTTTTAAGCATAATTTTTCCAATAAACAAATTGTTCAAAAAATTCTTGAATATTTGGAAAATAAGATTCAAACATATACAGTTGGCATTCTCTGGTTCGGCACATTCTGTTATCTGGCACCGATCGAATCGCTCGGGTTCGGAATTTTTCGGGTGGATTCGGGATTTGTTGACCTCGACCACAAGGTCGCTCCACTGCGATGTGATGTAAAAGACTTACAAAATTAGTTTCATGTCAAAGATGCAATTGTCTTAGCATGGAATCAGGTGAAAGAAATCTCTACAGCAGTGCTGGTGCAAACTTTGGCCTAATGAAGATGTGGATCAAAATCCAAACATTACCAGTAATGGTCAAAATATGGTGCTAGATTTGGTAGAAGCTGTGCCAAACAACCCTTTCACAGATGTACCCCATGAGGAAGTTAAAGACTGGATTGAAATCGACAAAAATGTGCAGCGGTTGAAGAACTGAATAATCTGTTCTAAAATTTGCTGAATCCAACAAAAGCTATAACTCTGCAGAACTCATAAATTTGTGTATAATCCGTAATGATTTTTTGAAGAGATCAGAATCACAGATGCAACGGGATATCAGAGATTTTTAAACAGTAACGCTCATGTGTATTTTTTCTTGCCATAGAGCAGCTTATTACAACTTGTTTTAAATATTATTGTACTGTATTAATTTATCTTTGGTATTCCTGTTAAAACTTTACTGACGTTCAATAATCCGGCACGGCCGTGGTCCCGAACGTGCCGGATTAAAGTGCATCTACTGTACATTGAAAAATGCAAAAATAATAAACATTAAATATACATAGAAAAATGCAAAAATAATAAACATTAAATATACATAGAAAAATGCAAAAATAATAAACATTAAATAAATTTTATTTTATATTTCTTATTACATGTGGTACCTAAGCTATGATTATATGAATCAACTTTAATCACTGACAATTTTTGTGCAGTTATTAATGTGCACAATTTTGAGTAGTTTGATCAATTTAAATAAATGCTCAATCATTCAAACATAAATTTGATTTTGTTTAGAATCTATCTAATATGCATTACAAATGCATAATTATGCATTGTAAATTATAAACAATCGAAATCATTAATTTTAGATCAGCCAATGAATACTGTGAATTCTTCATTTTAGTTACATTATGACCAGAACCCAGATTTTGTTAATATAAGAAAATGTATAAAATTATTATAAAAATTACCTAAAATTTTAATTGATAGATTTCATTTGCAATATATTTAATATTAGATAAATTGTATACATGTATATATGCATATATTATACATATAGATGCATAAAAACAGGATAAAAAAAATTCTCAGCCTCTCCTAGTTTGTTTCAAAGTAGTGTTACAAGAGTCTAAATAGGGAATCTACTGATCAGAAGTGACCGTCTGGACAACTAAATCCTTAATAGGTTAAATAAGGTGCATTCCAGGAGCAATTGTTACTTCAATGAATTCTTGGTTATATTTGGAGATTTTTGAGCTAGACACATTTGGTGGATCAGTATTTTTTTCCAAGAACTAGTACCAGACTGTGGCCCACAACTTGAGAAATGCTGCTTCATTTAGATTAACAGTTCTAAGATCTAAAAGACTAAAGAAAACCTCTCCAGCCTACAATCTTTCAAGTGTTAACCCCTTACCTGTCGAGGAAAACTTACAAGATTCGCTCTCCAGTGCCACCGTTTTTCACATAGGCGCGCGTAGTTATGCGGTGTAAATGGTACTAAGTCCGAACGAAAGAAGTAGAAGCGAACGGTAAACGAAAACGAAAGAATAAAAAAAGCACGACCTACTCAAACAGAAATACAAGCAAAAACGGAACAGCTATGACTTTCACCGTTACAGAAACATCCCCCTCTTCTCTGAAATAAGTAAATCCTTCGCAAACACTGTCAAGGTCATTTTATTGCAATTCAAAGCCATGGGAGTGGTTTTACTGGTAGCAGCGCAATGCAAAGGATCGTACCTTGGAAAGGCATATATATACGCCCGGGGCAGTTAACGCATCAGCTTAGCGAGGCATATATATACGCCTGCGGCAGTTAAGGGGTTAATGATTAATTCACCAATAGAAAGCATGATATTGTTTCTTACCCCCAAGGTTCAGGATAAGCCTAAACCAGGTCCATAAGACCATGTCGCTCTAAAAGAAAGGCAACTTTCTCCTGATCCAAGACAAGCTGGCCCACGGAAACACTGATGCAATCAATAAGGTGGGCAGAGGTTGCAAGGCTTGTGGAACAGGGACATCTGGAGAAGATCTTAAAGTCATCCTCGAATCTCAAGTCCTTAGTGTGGCCACTTCTGAGTCTCGCTAGAGAAGTCTGGAAAACTAGGCAACTTGCAATTTAGTGACACTCCGGGAAAGCTGGCCGAATACCATGAATGTACAGGGGAACATGCCAAGACTCTGGTTTTTGCTTTGAAAAATAGAAAAAAATTCTGTGGCCAAGAGGTCCTTATTAAATGGAAGGGGACATATACAACCCTCCTTAGCCAGCTGGTCGGCAACCTCGTTACCATACACTCCAACATGTTATGGAATCCACTGTATGGTAACGTCATGGGCGAAATTGGAAAGAATAGTAACAATATCCCACCCCATTTTTTCTACAATCCTAGGCCATGATTTGAGGTACTGTAACGAACTCCGGCTGTCGATGAGGATCCATATCAATTTATTGTTGAGGCCTCTTTCAGAGCCTCAATTTTTGTTGCCTGCAGCTGATTGTAATGCATTTTGTAGTAAAAATGAAACTACGAATGAGATTACGACAAGGGAATGTTTCAACAATTATTTGATCAAAACCCTAGACAAAGCAAGTACTTTGTGCTAAAAACTTGAAAAATTATCAAAATTACCTTAAAATATGGAAAAATGACAAATTCCTAATAACTGAACATGTCTGGAATCAGATTACAAATGGAATTTTCCATCTATACTCGCATTGTCTACAAATAAGTTGGAGGCAACACAATCCGGGCACTGATGGTCATGTCTAATGTCAATATTCACAGCATACATTATTTCAAAAATTGAATCTCAGCAATGCTATACCACCCTTAAACGAAATTTCAGCATGCAATAAAAAACTGTTTATAAAATAAATAGCATGAACTTATCTGAAAGGAATTGCTTATGCCTAGCTGTAATTTTATATCACAAAAAAGACATGCAATGAATAACATTCTGGCTTCCTAACACAAAGTAATTTTGATAAGGGCTTTTTCAATGGGTACTTTAAACATTGTGAATTACAGCATTCATAAGAAATATACATATGTGACAGCATGACAATAGTTTTACAATTCTAAATAAATAGGCTGACCAAATTTCCTTGAGATCAAAATGGGACATTGTGATGGGGGTTATCTAATATTCTGTATTCATGAAAAAGTATGAGGGCAAATTCTATCAGATTGTCATTAAAATTGAAGTTTTGCCTTTGACATTACAAGGATAAAGCCTTAAAAATAAGACTTAAAACTTTTTAAAAATATGAAATTTAAGCCTAATGCATTGAATAACAAAGCTGCAAGTAATCTTGCATGACAGCAGTAGACAGTGTCTGAACTTGGCCAATAGGTTATGAATGATCGTCATTAAAACTGCAGTTTCGCCTTTTTGACATATAACAATAGACTTGAAACTTTAAAAATTATGAAATTTGAACCACCTGCATTGAATAACAAAGCTACAAGTAAACCAGCACTACAGCAGAAACAATGCTGCATCTGACCTTGGAAAATAAGTTACGAATTTATAATTGACCAATATTAAAGTATATTTACAGTTCTTATTAAAAATGGAACGAAATTGGCATTTTTATTAAAATGACGGGATGATCAGGTAATATGAAAAAAAAAACAGGAACTGTCCCATTCAAAATGGAAAATATGGTCAGCCTATTAATAGTCAACACCATTCATCAGGACAAAATATATACTTTTAGATGAACTGCTGGGTGGGCTTTGTTGCATTTCTTCAGAATACATCATGGGCATCTCAAACCCAGGGTTTTCGTTTTGGAATGCCATCATGTCTTGGACAACATCCGCATCTTCTAACCAAATATCTGGGTCCTCCTCAGGGGCCTCAAAGCTCTGAATGGATGAAGTAAACATTTTCATGTCATCAACAGCAGATCCATCAATTTTAAATTTTGGAAGTGAACAAAAGAAATGTGAAAAGTTATTTGAATGCAAAACTTTTGACTACTAATGCAATTCAGTTTTAGTATGGTTGGTTTGGGGTATTATGGCGCAAGGGCCAATATTTGGTCAAGCTCCACCAAACACTGCCTAGTAAATGGATATGCGCACACAAGGAAAGCTTTACTGACACAGAAGAGAGAAATATACTCAGGGAGAATTGAACCACCTATAACTCACAGATTGCAAGTGCAGTGGGAAAATTCACTGAGCCCAGATAACCAGAGTTTTAGTGTGGAGTAGAGGTCATCAAGCCATAGCCTGCTAACAATATTTCTGTGGTCTGTCAAGCCAGTCAAATAAATCAGTATTATTCAGGCAAAAAATTAAAAAACATTTAGTTAAAAGAAAATTTATGCATGGGATTGCTCGAATGTTTATTACTTCAAAAAATTACCTGAGAATAACTGATTTGACTAAAATATAAGAATCATAAAATAAGATACTTACTTTAGATTTATTTAGGCTTTCTTTTTCAAGCTCATCCAGCATATCAGGATCTATGCTGAGGTCGAAATCATCATTTTCAAAATCATCTAAGCCATCTGACCCATTTTGATTCTGTCCTTGATTCCTTGATGAAGGAGTATTTCTTTGAATACGTGACACAGAATTTTGTTGCCATGTTGATGCTCCGGAACCAAATCCTGAATTTTGCTGAAAACCATGGTTACTGTGTCCGGGACATTCTCTTCTACCTGTGTTTTGAAAGTTTGAAGTATTTTGTTGTCTTTTGTTTAAAGGATTCACTTGATTTTGAGGTCTTGGCCTGTAAGTTTCATTTGCAAAAGAATCTTGAGGTGGTTGGGGTTCGTCGGAAGTTTGCATAGATTCTCCAGAATTCATGGTCTCAGATGTTACATCAGTATCTTCTTCAGGTGGAATTTGTCTTAAAAAGTATTTCAACAAAATTAACAGTAAAAATATAATGCAATAAAATGCAAAAAAAACAGTTTCTTAAATGCAATAGAAATTATATCTCACTTTCATCAAACAAGTTAATACATTTAATACAATTCAAATATACTAGAAGGCCTGCACATAGCATCAGGGCTGAAATTTCTACTTATATCAATTGATGGCTGAGTCGTTACTCACTTTTCATGCATTATTTAAATGAATTTATAATAGATATAAGCATTGATTTACACATTTCATTCCTCTAAATGGAATGAAATTAGTCAAAAATTATAAAATATCATTGCATGTATTTTTTACCTCAGCCATGTTACCAGTTAGCTTCTGGACATCTACAAGGTTATATCAAAAAGTAAGGTGAATTTGTCTATAAAACTCAGTTTTTTGTGTAGCTAATTAATTTTTTTATATGTTGCAGGTACCAAGGTGATAGAAGTGTGACGGCTTGTAGAAACTTCTACGTCAACCTGTCTGGTGCTTAGAGCAAATCAAAGATGGCGCATCGACTTGAACATTACTCCAAGGAGAAGGTGCGCAGTCATTCGTTTCTTATGGGCCAAGGGAAAAAACATGTGATTTTCATCGAGAATTGTTGGAGGTCTACGGAGAGAGTGTTATGTCGCAGAAACAAGTGTACATGTGGTGTAATGCATTTGCAAGTGGTAGGAGTACTGTGACAGATGATGACAGAAGTGGCAGACCAGCAATGTCCATCATCGACACGAATGTGGCTGCC
This sequence comes from Meta bourneti, assembly GCA_933210815.1. Classification (NCBI taxonomy): domain Eukaryota; kingdom Metazoa; phylum Arthropoda; class Arachnida; order Araneae; family Tetragnathidae; genus Meta; species Meta bourneti. Next base: position 66,814,142 of record OW119930.1, on the reverse strand, counting down.
GTCGATGACATGATTAGTGAAGACAGAAGAGTGAGGCATGATATTGCAAATGCATTGAATATCTCATATGGTTCAGTATCGTCCATGACCTCCGTATAGCCCTGATTTAGCCCCTTCGGATTACCATTTGTTTGGCCCCTGAAGAAACACCTCATTGGGCAGCGTTTCCATACACTGGAAGAGGCACAACAGGCTACACTTACCTGGTTAGGGAACCTGGAGCAAGATTTCTTTGAAAAGGGCATGGATGATTTGGTGCCACGTTGGAATAAATATTTAGACCACTATGGTTCCTTTGTCGAATGATAGTGTGATATGATTTGTCAAACATAATCAATTTTCATATACAGTGCAACTTGGACAAAAAGAACATCTCTAATTCGAAATCGTCGTTAATTTGAAGATTTCTCTTAGTCCCTTGAACTTCTCATTAAATCAATGTTAAAAAATCGTGGATAATTCAAAGTTCAACTTCCTTAATTCGAAGTTTTTATAAACACTTTCGAACCATAACGACTTTTTGGCCTTTCATCATTACGAAATCATCGCCGGAGTACCCCCACCTGTTCGATACGTGAAAGCTGAAATCCCCTTCCCGCAACCTGTTCAACACTTAACAGCTGAGACCCCCCTTCCCACCACCATATTACATAAGCTACAGTACATGTAATATGCATTGTAGCTTACGTAATTTAAATCTTCTTTTGTTTACATACATATAATGTTTAAGTCTTTCATACCATGATCTTTCTGAATAAATATTTACTTATTGACAGAATAATCTTCAAGCATTCAGTGGACCTGAAATTAAAGTTAAAAGATATAACTTTTTTAATTCGAAGTTTTGGATAATTCGAATTGTTTTAGTGGTCCCTTCAGCTTCGAATTATCCAAGTTGCACTGTATTTATCTGCACGTTTTTCTGTCAATCAAAAATTCACCTTACTCACCTTTGATACTCCTTTGTACTTATATGAGATACAATTTACTTGTAAGGTGATTTGGCATATATTGTAACAAATACATTTATTTTTTCATTTGCAAACATTTTTTCTGTGCTGATTTCTATTTTCCCAATTCCTCATTGTCTTGTCATTTGATAGCTGATTAATTTCAATACAGCAAAGAGCTCTTTCCAGACTATTTTCAACAGCACTTCATAGCTCCACAGTTCAAATCAAGCACATTAAAAAATCTGTGAAATAGGGAGTGGTTGATTTTATATGGTTCTAAACCACATGTCAATATACAAATATCGATTTCTGTGCAATGTGTGTTAGCGAAATATATAGATTAACTAAATAAAATCTGTTATTCTTTTTGAACCAATAACTATAAATCTATACATATAAAACAGAGTTGTTGCATCTGTCTGTCTGTTCTCTACAAATCTACACCGTTTGACCAATCTACACCAAATATGGTACACTTACACTTTGGAACCCAGCAGGTAACGTAGGATACATATTAACCCCTGTTCTATTCCTCTTGGGTGTGCAGAGGGATGTAACATCTCATCATCCAGTAGAGCACTTGCTAGGGGGGGCTCTCTCCCGGTCTGGCTGTGCAGATGACATCAGAGTTAACATCTACAGGAGTCACCTCTCAAGATGACCTTGGATATTTTTAGAATTTCACAGTATGATGCAATTGCAGATGGGTGTGGTTGTGCTGAAAATCGTTCAGTATTATATCGTTTATGTATCCTGTCTGTAAATTCTTAAACTGTAGCTTTATTATTGGAATGTAAATTTTTATGATAATATAAGATTATTTTTATAGAAAGTGGTCTTTTTCTATCCTCGATATGATAGAGGGGGCTAAAGACAATTCAAAATCCTCATAGGAATAACATTGCATATTTATACGATCAATGTCAGACCAATTTGTACTAAATTTGGTACATTCATCCTGTAGAATTCTGCGCACATATAGGGTATATATTAACCACGTTCGATTTGTCCTGGGTCTGCAGGGGGCTAAAAACAATTTGTAATCTCCATAGGAATAATATTGAGTGACATTACAATGAATTATAAACAATTCAACCCAAGCAACATCGGGTAATTCAGCTAGTTCATTAATAAAGTACAAGGAAAATTGTACTTAAAAGTTAAACAATATCCAATATAATAAAAATTCATGATACACTTACAATATTTCTCTTAATATAGCCTTTCTTGAAAACTGTGCTAATTTGTGTTCAACTTCTCCACCTAAGATTCTTATATTTTCTGATGTCAACAAAAGGACTCCAAATCGGCAATCAATAGGGCCTTGAACCAAAACCTAAAAACCATGGAAAAACTTAGCATTCAACTTGCAAAGTGTTGAAACTATATGATGTAATAAAGAAACAAGAACATCAAAATACTAACATTTCTAATAGTTTAAATATTTTGAACAGGCATACTCCAAGTCATATTTAATTTTAAAAGAAATAAAGCAATTCCACTATATATCTATTTTGTAAAAGAAAAATTTAGCCTTCTAACAGATAATCAGCAACACAAATATCAGCTTACAAGTAAAACACACTAAGTCGAAAAACAGTTCTCAGAATATGAAGGGAGAAAAATTCTACTCACTTTCTCAAGAAGTCTAATATCATGGTTATAAAATATTTCAACTTGGTCTTTTGAAAAGTTGAAAGTTTTTGTCTTAACCCTCCAAGTTCTTTCGACAAGATATCTCGCCCATCATCTAACCAATTTTGCTTAATGATGAGGTACCTTGTCATCAAGATATTGCTGATTATTTTTATGATGGCGAGATCAAGATCTGGTCAGTTTTCTTTTAATGACAAGATCTCATCCATCAAGATCTGGTCAATTTTACTATAATGACGAGATACCTCGTTGAAACCACTAGGAGGGTTAAGTGATAGAAAGTTGAAGTTGTTTACATTAAGAATTGAAGCTATTCTTAAGCAACTTTGCTGTCTCAAACATTTGTTGAAAACATTGATTTTCTTTTCGAAAAGGCTGTGAAATTGACCTTCCATTTTTGAAAAACTGTCATCGATTAACTTTATTTCTTCTGTATTGAAGATATTTAATTTTAAAACAAGATTTTATTTCATATGTGGAATGTTTAGCTTGAAATGAAATTGATCATGAATATAGTATCAATGATTTGTAAGCCTTTAGTAATGATGGTGGAATTCGCAAATATCACATTCCCAGTACAAGTGTGCTACAAGTTCAAAAATATTAATAAGAAAACTGGCTGCAATAATGCGTTGTAGGTTTATCATTTTTACACGAAATGAACTTAAAGGGTATTCACTCTCAAACTCAAAATGACTTCTGAAATAGTCACATTATCACCTTTTATAGTTTAGTCTTACACTATAGTGAGAGACCTTTGTGAAATGGATTATATGCATGGATAAAGCAGTCCAAATTACATTGTAGGAACTATAAAGATGTCAAAATAGAGTTTCAAAAATTATTTTCCACTCACTTATTTTTTTCTATATTTGCATTTTCTATGATGGAGAAAAGTGTTCAACTTACTTTCAATCAACCTTTAACCAATTCAACCTGAGTAATGCCAGGTAATTCTGCTTGTCAGTTTTCATAAAATATAAAATCTGAGATATATGATAGAATATAAATGAATTGAAAATTTAATGCCTGAATAATTAATTGCTGTAAACACAGCTAAACTAATATTTTTATTCCATTCACTATTAAGAATGTAACAAAAATTAAAATTCAAAGAAATCAGTTAGGTCATATTCTTCACACACCTGAATAAACAGTTACAGAAAATTTGCAAATCATCTTCAATTTAAAAATGATTTTCAAATTATATCAATGCATACCTTTACACCAGGAGGTAGGTTTGGTGAGAGAGAATTTATAGGCCTGTATTCCATACCTTGAATGTGACTACATCCATCTGTTAAGTTCAACATCAACATTCTAGTAGGTTTAGCCTCCCACTGGAAAAATATTAATCTTTAATACATTGAGTAAAACGTTGTGTTTACTATTGTGTTATCATAAACTGGTTTTGAAACCTAAGGGGTATATTATAATAGAATATTAGTTAAATTTTCTTAAATTTTGTCAATACTTTTCACTCAAAATTAAATGAACAGCAATTTGTAAAGTTATAAGACAAACAATAGGTTAATATAAAGTACACCAATCCCTTGACATAAAAGGCTTCTTGGGGATAAGAGAAAAAACACAATATATAGAGGAAGGGAAATATAATAAAGGTCAAGGTAAGCATACTTATCATTGTAATGAAAAGGCACAAATTATACATTTAACCTCACGATTTTCATTTAAAATAACATAAAATTAAACAAAATCGATGGTGAAATCGTCTTAAGTAGAGTTAGAACTTCGATTTCCGAGGTAACATGAACCGAAGACATCTCAGATAACCAGATACTATGGATGTAGTAACATAAAACAGTCTATATGAAATTAAAAAAATTGCTATTCTACATGTTACTGCAACTGAAAGATTCATAAAGTAAGGATAAAGAATAATCTATACTTGGATTGATGTCACAGTATGCATTGATAATTATACAATAAATCTGAATATGAGTTATGTACCTTTTAAACTCTCTAGAAAGTCCTCAAAGGTTTTCTATTTTGGAGCACTTTCACATTCACAAACTGCAAAATTTATTTTTCACATCATTGCCTTTTAAACTACATTTTACTTTTTCATACTTTTAAAGTTCATTTTGTTTTCATGAATAATATGTTTACTTATATATTTCAGAATACTTTTAATGTTGGTCTTGTTAATCCGATATTTAAAAAACAATATTTTTTATTTAATTTCATTTTGTCGCATTTGGTGCAGCTCATCTGTTTTTGGACCTTGAGCCATAAAATCCAAACCAATCAAACAACCATCTGCCACCAAACCAGACCAGTCAAGAACAAAGTGCTCACACTTAAACTTGAAGCTTTAAAAAACCTTGATGTCGAATTGGGATTGAATAGCACACACACTTGGTTAATCGGAGTTCAGATAATCAAGGTTCACCTATATTGCTAAATAAGGTAGAATATTTTTAAAACAAATTCCTTCTCATTCATACTTTTGAGATACCAAAATCGTTTTTACAAATTAGGATCAAGATACCTGCTTGAAACAAATGGTCTTCAAATTTCGAATCCTAAAGAAACATAGATTTTCTGTTTTCAAAACAGAAAATTTATTGTGAACAAGTATAGTGATATGACCACATACACAATATAGTGAGGAGTTACTGATTATACCGACATAAAACTTGTTAAAAGCTTATAGAAGTACTCATAAGCACAGAGGAGACAAATTAAGTAAAAATTTTCAGTTTGTCCTGTAATGTTTACATTTTGAGTTGTAAATCTGTTCCTAAAATTTGCCTCATTTATTGATACATGGGTTTGACAAATTCATATCGTTTGTAGTTTTCAATTTGAAAGTAAAGCACAGTTCAGTGGGTATTAATGAGTTCATTATACAATACCAATATGTAATAAGGATTAAATATTCTGCGTATTTAATCATAAATAGTTTAAATGTTGGTTTCAGATTATATTTTACACTGATCTCAAATAAGGTCACTTTAACCATCAGAGATGGATAGGCCAACCAGGAAATTGATTTCTGAGAGGCTGGTGCTTCTAGGTCAGTAGAGCTCTTTCAACCGAAAAATGGTTTATTTCATAGTTATTTAAATGTTTTTCCAATTAGAAAGACAGTAAATTTACAGATAAACAATCAAATATACTCTGTATATAGCAATAAGGCTATAACATTTGTTTTCTGTTGTAGTTGAAAGCAAAGCTGATTGTAGCTGAGTTAAGCAGTTCAATGATGCTAGAAATCTAATGGCCTCGGTCCAAATAAAGATGGTAATGACAAAAATAATATTGATAAAGAACATAGATATGCCACATTTTTAGTTCAAAAATAGTTATAGCAGTTTCTTAGAAAAAATTTTAATTTCATAAACCCACATTGTCTTAAAATCTAACGTCGACTAATTCTGTAATATTTTTTTCGCTAATATTGAATCAATATATTGGACTAAAACAAAAAACCTTCTCATAAGATGATTCAAAAGGTTATTTCCTTAAATGTCGCTGAAATCATTGCCCAATTTATACTGCATCAAATTGTTTAAAATTGCACATTTTACTTTTAACACTTGTCTTCCTCCACCTGTGCTGGTAGATGGCTACTATTTCCCAAACCTATCATCCAGGTCAGTCCCTTACTGGTAACCATATTACTTTTAAAAAATCAAGATTACTTATTCTGCAATTTCAAAAATTAATATACAGGTAACCCCCATATAACACGGGAGTTATGTTCCAAAAAATTGCCGTATTATACGAAACAAAGAACTAGTACGAAAAGGGGGGTTAGGTTCCAAAAATTAAAAAACATGCTATTATATTTTCATAATTAAGATAAATATCTTTATTAAAATTTTCTTAAGTAATACATATTAATATGCATTAAACAATGTTTTCTTCGTCATCACTAAGCACTATTAACCGAGGGTGTTTTCTTTTCGGTAAGATATCCTCATCCTCTGAGTGACAGCCACGAGATCAGTGGTGCCATTTATTTTTTAAGTCCTTTATTTCTCAATTCCGTTTTCTCCCTCGCTCCAGTGACGCTCATTAACTATGCTAAGAATCTTCCAGAAAGTTACGTCATGCCATGTCACGTGTGTCCGTCTAACAAACTACAGATAAGCTAGTTTAAGAACAGCGAATCAGGAAGTCCAGCTCCCTTGATTGACAAGACCATCTCCCCTGATTTGCGACCCCCTGAAAAACTGATAAAAAGCTTGGAGAGGGAGAATACGCTCTCTTTTTTCCACCTCAATCCAACGACCTTGCAGTTTTGTGAGAAAGAAACACGTTTTGCGTTCTTGCCATTTTTTCTTTTTGATGACGAGCGGGGATCCCCGAGAGACGCCATGTATCTTCTAAGCTAAGTTACTTTTTATTTAATTTATCTCGGGATAATATCCGCGCATGTAGTTCTTAGGATATTTCCATGCTACACCATTTAAATTAAACTTTCATAATGCCGTCCTTTTCGCATCGTTGTTCCAATCATTCCATAAAAGCACCGTGTTATACGGGGATGTTCCTAATTCTCGAACCGTGTTAGAGTAAATCCGTGCTATAAAAGCACCGTGTTATACGGGGATGTGCCGTGTTATACGGGGGGTTACCTGTATGTACATATTTTTACAATAACTATTTTGCTACATTTTACAGGTAAAAGTAACTTTAATGCTTTACAGGAGCTTGAGTGTCGGGAGGAGCAGCAGAAAATTCAGCATTAGAATTAACATCTTGCTGCAGTTCCTTTAGTTGGGAATAAGCTGGTCGACCCACATCCCTAATACCGTCAACCTGAAATTAAAGTAACCAAAAATGAACACAATATCGAGTTCACAATAAATAGCATATTAAACATGAATAGGAAAAATTGTACAACTCATTGTGACAATATTTGGTAGAAATAAAAGCAGTTTGGACAGACTGCAGACTTTGTCCATAGAAACTACTGATGTCCATAAATTAAGGGTCAGATGCAATATGCAAATGTGATCACATGGAGAAAAATCACTGATTGTAGCAAGACTCAGAAAATAGAAACGACTAATTGGTTGATCATAATTAACACATTTGGAGTCACATTACTTACAGAAGATTGCTAAAATGTGATAAAAGCTGAAGCAAGTTTCTGGTCGGTTTCAGGGTTTCATGGCGTAAAGGCCATATTTGGCCAAGCTGCACAAGACATACAATATCAAGTAATAGGCATATACAATGAAAGTTTTACGAACACAGAAGAGAGAAATACACCCAGGGAGGAATGCACCTAACAGGAATCGAACCTGCGCCACCTACAACTCGAAAATTGCTAGGTCAGTGGGCATACTCACTGAGTTACGATGTCCCCGAAGCAAGTGTCTGGAGACAGAATGATTTTTTGTTTTCAATTGTGTATTTTAGCTATTATATATTATGATTGAATGACACAATATCACTAAGAACACATCTCGATGAATTTACCCACACAAGAATTATAGGGAAATTGGAAGGACGTTCAACGTGAGATATGGCCAATGAGTGGGACAAAATGTAGTCGCAAGGCTGTGGAAACTATTTTCCGAAAGTGGAACTGCTGCCAGACGGTACAGTCGTTGTCGACAACCAAATCAACCCATATTTTTTAAAAGAAATTTAATTTTAAATTATAAACATTAATTTTTTATATGAAATTTTCATTCATAGTACAATTTGTTTGACAGAACTTTTTAAGGTGATCACTTATCAACTCAGGCTTTAATATGCAGTCCAACTACCAGCTTCAGGTGCATGACTTCATTAAACAAAATACAATTATGAAGAATGATGGTAAAATTTCTAACATGGAATATTTTGCCTGATTATATTTATGAATCTTTTTATTATATAATTCAAGTTTAAAAGAAGCATGTTTTTAAACACAGCTACTATTGTGAATTCTAATACTTACCTGAAGCGCAAACTGTCCGGATAAAGTAGTTTTTTGCATAGAGAGTAAGTTCTTACAAATTGATCCAAACACACAAACTCCAATTTCTTCCAAATCTGCACTAAGCCATTGTTGAAAAACGAAATTCTTCAAATGTTGGATGGATAAGTTTTGACCCTACAGTACAATGAAAAAGTAATAAATACATCAAACTTTCCATATAACAGCAGAAATAATTTTACCATAAGATTGACTTACGTGCTCGTCTTTAACGAATGAAATGCAAGCTTGGACCCATTCGGATGACACAACTATAAATTGCTCTTTAAAGAAATGTTTTATACTCAACACTTCTGATAAATTAGTAGACATGGCAGTTGGTTTCGTTTTGGATATTTAGAAAAATTCTCAACTGTATATCTTTTTTCTCGCTACTAGTTCGAAAAACGAGGACATAAAGCAATGCACCATATGTAGAAAAGATACTCAAATTTCAATTGGATGAAAGGAATGTTCAAGTGCTTTTAGACTGTTTACTAACATTAAATTCAATTTTAGAGCCAATTTTTACCGTTAAAGTTACAGTGAAGTCAAAGGTAAGATATTTTATGTTTGTAATAATTGGCGTTGTGTGGAAGTTTGGAGAATGGGGTATCAGCTCAGGTGTGACCTCGTCATCTGAACGTGGTTCAAAATTACGTGGTGTTGTCCTCGATCTTTCCCTTCGTGTTTGATCCTGAGCCGTTTCCTATAGCTCGTTGCGTTGCTCCAGTGTTACGTCAATTAAAATACCCACCTAAATACGTTGTCTGTAATAAATAATGTGATTCCAGCTCAAGTGTTGACCACGTAATCGTGTGATTCAAAAATACGGTGTCCTTGGATCTTTCTCTGAAATTAATCCCGGACCGTCGTTTTGCTCTGTTCGAAATAAATTCAATTGCCTACCTGTTAGTAATAAAAAATATGTTAATTGTGACATTTTGTGAAAAATAATCTTCCCTGCACAATATTTTTTCACAATAGTTGTTTGTCTCTACTTTGAACAGAAACAGGAATCATGCTTATTCTAGGTAGGTAGTATTCGAATTTACGTCAAACTGGAACATTATTTTAAATAAGACTAGGTTGCGAAGTGGGAAAGAGAATCTTCGATTGAGTGCAAATTCAATTTTTGCTTCATTTTCGAAAAATATTTGAAAACGACAAAGATGTAGATAATGAAATATAAATATAATTCCTTTAGACTTTGGGATTGATCCCGGACCGTCACCAATAGCCCGTTGTGTTGCTCCAGTGGACATTAATTAAAATACATACCTACCTTTAGATTTTAAGAATTCGCACAATCTCGTTATATATTTATCCATTAGATGGCAGCACAAGTATCAATTGAAGAGACGTCTTCAAAGATTCAATCTGAGGAGGATCAGAATCAAGACCATAATACCCAAATGCAAAACAAAAAAGCAGCTTTTTAGGCTTCCGAAGTTTGTATTTACACTACTTCAGGCACTTCAGAAGGTCTTGAATATAAATTCAGCATTTTTCTTTCAGAGGTTTACTCAAACTCTAGAAACAAATCTTTGCCTCAAATGTATTATCTTAGATAAAACGGGGCACTGGTGATTTTGCTTCAAAAATTATTTTCATTACTAGGATAAATGATGTTTCACCTTTTGCTCTCGGAACATCAAAATTAACAACTGTAATGCCAACAATTGTGCTACATCAGAATGCTAAAGGTTAATGTAAAAATTCTATGAGAATAATTTTTAAATTTTCCATATTTTTAAATTTCAATACACGCTTGTGAAAAGCTGTAGTAAAAATATTGTTTGGTAAGAAGCTTCTATCAGTAAAACGCTAATACCAGGGACGTAGATTGGCAGTCCTAGCTCAATGGGTATGCCACTGCGCTAGCAACCTTCGAGTTGCAGGCCATTTTTAATAAAAATTTCAGTTTTACCACATTTTTTCAAAAACCATAAATGTATATATTGGACAATTATAATTTTTTATAACCTATAATAGTATATCCCTCCGTGGATACTAGTAATTTGTATAACCATGGAGTTGCAATATAAAGAAAACATTTCTTCATCCGAGACGGTTAGATTTTTCTGAAATGAGTGAAAAGCACCTACTTTCAGGACTTGCAGAGTTTATTCTTTATTTTCCAGAAAGTCTCCTCCGAAGCCCAGCTGGAAACATAACACAACCGTAGGGTTGCGAGTTCGAATCCAATCAAAGACCGTCGCGTACAAAGGGAGCTCGCGCACGTTAAATCTGTCATGGCCTCAAATGTTCTCACGTTGTCGTGGTGTGGATGTTTGGAGAGCGGGGTTCCAGCTCAGATATTGACCATGTCATCTGACCGTGGTGCAAAATTACGAGATGTCCTCGGATCTTTCCCTTTGGGATGGGTCCCGGAACGTCGCCAATAGCCCACTGTGTTGCTCCAGAATGACGTTAATTAACTATCTACCTATCTTGATGCGAGTTAAACATTGAGTACAACTGCATATTTGTATTTAATGAGGGGACCGTCATTTAACCTGTTAATATTGCCCGTCGTCTACCTTGGTACTGGGATCCATCCGGTGTTCAGATGTGGTGACTGTATCATAAACTACTACTGCCCCTGATTAGAATATATGAAATAAAATAAATCATGTTACAAACAAAAAGACTTAAAATAAAACAACTACCGCAGAGATAATAGAGTTGGAAATACAAATAAATCCACCCAGTGTTAAGACTAAATTCTATGATAAAAACTGAACTTTGTAAAATAGCATCATTATCTCCATACTGTGTTGCATCCCAATGAATATACGAACTTCAAAAATAACCTTGAAAACTGTTGCTAGTCCCCCCCTTTACACACCAATCAAGTTTTAAATTCAATCAAAACGTAAAATGCTGCTTCTGGTTCATTCTACTGTTACCCATCGTTGCAGGGATATTGAAGAGTTGCAGATAAATTTAATCCGTCCAAAAACTCAATTCAGCTTTATTCTTAAAATAAGCCTTTTACGGATCACAATCACAACGGAAAAAAACTAGCACTTTAAAAATAACCTTGAAAATCCTCCAATCTCCTTCAGCACAATTCATATTTCAATCACTCAAAACAGCAAAAGGGTGATTCAGTCCGATGTTATAGCAACCCAATATCTGGCGACCGATATCGGTTGTAATACAATCGTCCTCCGTTGGCCCTAAAGGGCTTAAAAGACAGTAGCAGCGGCTTTTAAAAACAACAAAAATAATAGCCGACCTTAAAAGTGCCGTCCGACAACTCGTAGAATATAATATGTCACCCTATTCCATGTCCTCAAAAACAATAGCGAACCGCATATCGGAAGGATCTCCGTCAAGAGGTGACCCCAGGCGACGATTGTCTTTGAACTTGACCATTTGTGTAATGGGGAAAATGCGTGAGGCCGTGCAATGAATTTTTATTTTTCTTGCATACCCGTCCGTATACCCCTGGCCTTCCCCCTTTATGTCTAGGAGTATGTAACACGAAGAAGGGGAACGTGTAACTTTCGTTCCCAGGGTTTTTTTTCTTTCGGGCTGAGGGGTATTAGGACATCATTGGCTTCTTGACATCTTCCGTAATGAGGCGACTTGGCGGTGTGTTTGGCGGGGTTTTCTATGCGAGCTTGTTTTAGAGGGAAAAAAAGATTTGGTGCGTTGTAAATTTGGTAGCGTGTCGCGTAACCAGATTTTCATGTGTCCCTGTGCAGGTGTTTGAATTTTGTACCTCTTAATTTTGTTTTGCAAAAAAATAATGCTGCAAATCGCGCGAAATTAGAATAGTAAAATTAAATCTTTGTGTATAAAAGAAATTTTTAAGACTATGCACATATCACATCTACTCGAGAGAAAAGGGACACTACTCGAAAACGTTAATTTTAGATTGAATTTTGCAAGCATATTTATTTTTATGTACCTTGCAGGCCTGGTCTATATTAGCTTCTAACCTGTTGCAGAGGAAATGAAAAACAAACCTCAGTTTTGACTTGAATACTCGGGCCTGACGTTGGATTGTGGAAGGAATGAAGCAGACAAGTTTTAACAATTGGTTATTGTGTGAATATTCAACAATTAATTTACAGTTTGAACGATTAAAGTGCAGTTTGATATTAATATTGTAGGATAATTTTATTGATTAAAGGATTGTGATTGCAATGTAGTTCGGTAGCTTTCGAACGATACTACTTAAGCAGGCCTCACTTCAATCTAAAGCCACACTGGCTCAAAGCTCGCCCAGAACAGTAAAATTTCGGCATATTGCGGACCCCCTCCCCGCTCTCAGTATACTTGTGCACTCGGTCCGAAGGTAATATCGGGTACGGACATCCTTTGTCTACACGAAGCTATATTTATCTTCTGGATGTTTCTTGTTCTGAAATCATAAGACAAAATATTTGCAACGCTCTTTTGTAACACAACCTTTTATGAATGCCCCAAATACTGATCGATTTAAAAGACGTGTTCACGTCAAAAAGTATAATCCACAATTTTAGTTTTAATCGAGGCCATGGTAACCAGGTTGGTAAAGTCGCGAATTAGAAACTCAATTCAACCAAAGGTCGTATTCGAAGGTCAAAGATTTTCAAGCTTTAGCTAAATCCTCTCCCATTTTAAATCTGTCGTGGTCTCAAATGTCCTCACGTTGACGTGGTGTGGAGGTTTTTTCCAGTAGAAATACAATTTTTATCCGTCAAATCAATGGTGGGTAGGTAATTGAATTTACGTCGCACTGGAGTAACAATGACTATTGGCGACTGTCCGGGATCAGTTATGAAGGGAAAGAACCGAGGACAACACCTCGTAATTTTGATCACGAAGTCACCACTTGAGCTGGCACCCCCACTCTCCTAACTTCCACAACACAGCAATGTGTGGATATTTGAAATTTAATGCATAAGAAAAACCGGAGGTTTGTGAGCTCGAATCCAACCAAAGACCGTCGTGTACAAAGGGGGCTGGTGCACGTTAAATCTATCATGGCCTCAAATGTACTCACGTTGGCATGGTGTGGAAGTTTGGAGAGGGGGGTGCCACCTCAGGTGTTGACTTCGTCATCTGACCATGGTTCAAAATTCTTTCCCTTCGGGATTGATCCTGAACTGTCACCAATATTCTCTTGCGTTGCTCCAGTGCGACGTTAATTATCTACCTACCTCATAAAATATAACATAGGAGCAGGCCTAGTGGGTGTACTGATACATGTTATAGTAGTGCAACCTATTTTCACCACAAAATTGACTCTCATAGCATTGCTTTTCTATGCGTTAGGCTCAGGCTACTGGAACTCTGAGTTTGAATCCTTGCCATTGCTTTGATCTAGTTGATTGCTTGAATTGCTCGATACATTAAGTATACGGCGGTAGCTATTTCCAATACTTGTTCTTTTTGAAAATGAAGAAAGAAAAAAATCTTTTTTGTTCCATCAATAAAACTTTTACATATTTTATTTTTAAAAACCAGAACATGGGAGGGGTTGCTTTTGCCAGGGGCGGACTGGGACAAGAATTGGGCGCTGGCGACTTCTGGATTGCTTTAACTCCCGTCGGGTGTTGAAAATCTTTAAAATGACTTAGAGAAATGAATTGAAATAAAACAAAATGAAAAAATACTAAAATCCAAAATAGTTAAGAACTTAGTGACGCCCAATATTCTTTGGTGAATGATTAATTAGTGAATATTACCCAAATTAGTAAAGAAGCATTTTTTCGTTTTACAATTTTATGGAACAGGCATTTTCAATCAGTTCGTTGCTCCAGCAATTATTTCTAAGTTCATAAGCGAATCTTTTTCGGCTGCAAGTAACTTAATGGTTACTCTTTACACCCCTCATATTCTTACAATGGTCCTTAAGGTATTTTATACATCAGATAAAATTTGTAATTTATAAAATTCAATGGGATTTATCCATCAGTAAAAAATTTTATGTTGGTTGACTTTTATGGCGCTAGTCATGTCTGGCCAAGCTTCACCGAACACTAGACAATGTCAAGTAAATGACTAATTACACACAAGGAAAGTTTTACTGACACACAAAGTGGTAGGTAGGTATTTTAATTAACATCGCACTGGAGCAACACAACGGGCTATTGGTGACGGTCCGGGATCAAACCGAAGGGAAAGATCCGAGGACAACACCACGTAATTTTGAACCACGGTCAGATGACGAGGTAACACCTGAGCTGGCACCCCACTCTCCTAACTTCCACACCACGCCAATATGAGGACATTTGAGGCCACGACAGATTTAACATACACCAACCCTCTTCGTACACGACGATCTTTGGTGGGATTCGAACTTGCTACCCTCCGGTTATTACTCCCTTACTCTTCCAACAGGGCTACCGCCCCCCCCCCCACAACCAACAAGGTAGGTAGGTAGGTGTGCAAGGTAGGTAGGTATTTTAATTAATGTCGCACTGGAGCAATTCCACGGGCTATTGGCGACGGTCCGGGATCTAACCCAATGGCAAAGATCCGAGGAGAACACGCAATTTTGAGCCACGGTCAGATGACGAGGCTTAGCTGGCACCTCACTCTACAAACTTGCACACCACGCCAACGTAAGGACATCTGAGGCCACAACAGATTTAACATGCATCAGCTCCCTTTGTACACGACGATCTTTGGTTGGATTCGAACTCGCAACCCTTCGGTTGTTAATCCGTTACTCTTCCAACCGGGCTACCATAGCCCCTGACACAGAAAAGAAATACACAGGGTAAGTTTCAGGAATCGAATCTGTGCCACCTACAACTCGCAGAAAATTTTTATTCCGGCAATTTGCTGAATTGCCAGAATGTCAATCTGCCCTGCTTATAACTAACTTCCCCCGTATATTTAGAGTCACTGATCATGAAATGAATTTCTCCTGTCTGTACTTCGGTGGCGTTATTTGAACTCTTGGGGAGGTCTCAAGTTCCTCCATGTCTTCCCCCCAAGTTTCCCCAAATCATAATATCTTTCCTACCAATTCAGTGGCTGGCGGAATTGTGAATTATAAATGGTGTTTTACTCAATTGTTTCCCTATTCAGCTTTTATGTTGCAGTATTTATCTTTAATGAAGAAAATGTTTATGCACATTCCGAACATTTTTTCATGGTAGAGAAATGCATTGAAAATTGACTCGCAAACCACGGATACGTCTGGATTCAGTTTAAGAACGTATTCAATGTTTTTTCTTTGTGATGATTACAAAATAAAAATTACGTTTCCAGTTAAGTAAACTACTTTTATAACATGTAAGTTTCATCTGGTCCCCTGAGCGGAAGATTCTATAGATTATTACGTGTACTATATTATCTTTGACAAGAGATGAATCGGAAAATGTGATGAAAATGAATGATTTTTATTTAAACAAAATCAACAAATTCCAAGAACCTTTTCATAATATTTTTGTAGAACTTTTCTTGATTCATTGCTTTGTTGCCAGATAGTCAAAAGACTGTCAATACAGATAAATATATAAATTCAAATATTACATTATCTTTGTAAATAAAAGAATCGGAAAGGTGATAAAAAACGAATAATTTTTATTTAAACAAAACCAACGAATTCCAAGAATCTTTCGGTAATAACATTTTTGTGGAGGACATCTTTTGATCCATTGTTTTTATCTCCTTTTCGTTACCACATAGTCAAAAGAATGTCAATAAAGATAAATATATAAATTGAAACATTGATAAAAATCGTTTACAAAACATATTTCAAAATTGTACTTTAAAATTAATACCTATCGTTTAAAAAAAATCATAATTTTTACTTTTAAATAAATATCGTCTGGTAAAATATATTCTTGGTATTTTACTCACATTCCTATCTACAGCACTTGCGTGCCCTTACGGGTTAAACGGTTAATTTCCTTCCAAATTAAGTCAATTAGTCAAGCGATAGTCTGCCAAATGTGGCTACTCTTATCCCCTTTTATCCCAAGTTAACAATATCAAAGACGAGCCATGGACGGGCGATCACGTTGATGACTCTCCAAGTGGCGATCACACGGCTACATCACGGAGGACCGCTCGGGTTCAGGGTCATTTTCCTCAACACTAGGACGTTATGGGCATGAACAATGAAAAGCCTCTGCTACGCACCACTGGTCTTCACTTCGTTAATGACCTATATTTTCTCAGACGCAAGAATCAAAGTAAATACGACAGGCTCCTCATCCGAGACTAACTGTCCCATCTGTTGTACAAATCGTAGAGAGAGTAGGGTTTCTCATTTTCGAGTATCGACTGGAAGGGTAATTTCACCTACATTGCACACAAAGTTATTTTTTTGCAACGATCTCTTCCATTGATGGGAGAGATCTTCTCACGAAGCAGGAACTTGTCGGTGATTCAGACAGGAGTAATTATTCCAAAATAAAATCTATGAGAGATTTAGCAAAAGGTTTTTCCACCATGAGTTCGCATGGATGTTCGTTGAATATGTTACAGGTTAGGAGAACGGTAGATTTTCTTCTAAAGAGCATTCCCAGAAGGGACTTTCCAAAAGTACAGGGCCGCGGTAGAGCCGAGTTGGAAGAGCAACAAATTAGCAACCGCAGGGTTACGAGTTCGAAATTTGGTGCAGCCAAAGACCGTCGTGTACACGGGACTGGAGTACGTTAAATCTGTCGTGGCCTCAAACGTCCTCACGTTGGCGTGGTGAAGAAGTTTGGAGAGTGGGGTGTTGTTCTCGCCATCTGACAGTGGTTCAAAACTACGAGGCTATGTCCTTGGTCTTTCCCTTGGGGATTGATCCCGGACCGTCGCCAATAGTCCGTTGCGTTGCTCCAGTGTGACGTCAATTAACTACTTACCTCCCTTCCAAAAATCCAATGGATTTGAGTGTCTGGGTTCGCCCACTGGGCTAGCAATCTGCGAGCTGTAGGTAGTACAGGTTCGATTCCTGTGACGTACCCTTGGTATATTTCTCTCTTCTGAATCATTAAAACTTTTCTTATGTGTGTTCATTACTTGACGTTGTCTGGCACAGTTTGATCGAATATGGCCCCTGCACCGTAAAAAACCCCCAATCAACCAACGAACCAATAGATTTGAACTCCAGCTATATTAGTTGATGGCTCTCCTACGTATGGTATAGGTGCTCTGAAAGTATTACAAATATCCGATCTCGCATAGGGAGAAGTACGACAGACTTTCGTTAGTTTCCATGGTGGAGAGAACATTCCAAAAGTACGTCGATTGAACTTATCTTTTGGACATGTATAGCATACTTTGCCACCTCTACAAAAACTAACTTTCAATACAGTAGTATATATATAAACTTTTCCACCTCTACAAACTTCACCATGAAGCAGGGGCAGCGGTATCCCGGTTGGAAGAATAAGTAACCGGAGGGTTGCGAGTTCGAATCCAACCAAAGACAGTCGTGTACATGGGGGCCTGGGCACGTTAAATCTGTCATGGCCTCAAATGTCCTCACGTTGGAGTGGTGTGGAAGTTTGGTGAGTGGGGTGCCAGTTCAGGTGTAACCTCGTCCCTGTTTTTCAAGAGTTTTTCTAAACATCTATTGGACTTAAAGCAGATTAGTACATATCTGTGGTATGGATGTTCTTCGAATGCATTACAGGTTAGTAGAATAGCAGACTCGTTTCAATTTTTTTAAGTTCCCATAGTGAATGGGACATTCCAAGTTCAATACTTCATGAAGCTTCAACGACGTGTATAATAGAAAATGACAAGCAACATTCTTTCCAGCTTACTCGGAGATTATCTTTTTTCCAACACATCACCTTTCCATAGTTCTGGTTGCCAAGATGCACGGATTTCATCTTTGTGCATGAGTTTGATCTCTGTAAGTCGTTAAAGCGGATTTTATTATGGGGAAGCAATAAAATTATCGCTATTCTTGTCTCAAGCATTGCGTGCCCGTTTGCTTTTGTAATATGGCTTAAGGTTTTAAGAAGACATGATTTCGTCCTTTATGTTCTTCCAACTACCAGTTATCTTGATGTTCAAGAGACCTTTTTCTTCAGTCTTTAACGATGAGATCTTGACGTTATTCGTTCGAGAGCACAACCGAAAGCAAATGTAATTCAATCATAATAGAGGACATTTTCCGTAAACTTCTCAAGTCTTTAACGTTGAGGCATTGATGATGCTTTACGATCTAGAGACATTTGCGAAAACTTTTCGACTAACAGAAAACAGTCATAATTAAGTTACAAAATATCCAAGCAAGTTTATGTAAAAAAATATCTGTACATTTAAATCCGTCAGTTAGCAAATTTGATAGACATATATTTGAATTTCGACATTTCAAAAGGATGAACTGATATGCATGTTAACTTTTCTGGTGGTTGTCTTGACGTCAATCAAGAGCTCGTCGTCTCTCGTCATTAGAAGAAATCTGACCAAATCTTGATCTCGTCATCATAAAAAAATTCGGCAATATCTTGATGACGAGATATATCATCATTAGCAAAATTGGTCAGATCTTGATGGACGAGATATATCGTCGAAACCACTTGGAGGGTTAAACAGTAACAGACAGACGCATCAGGAAATGGGGAAATTCCCGAGAGGCTGGGGCTTTTAGGGGACCGATAAGGCTTAGAATCAAAATAGAATCTGACATTAGTCAAGGAGAGTCAATTTATGCGGTAATTTAAATGTTTTTCCAATTAAGGAAGGTAGTAATCTAAAATCTTGATCTGTATACCACTATGCGACTGTTGAATTAGTTTTCTGTTGTACTTGAATGGAAGGCTGATTGTGGTTGAATTAAGCTGTCAAATGGTGCTAGAAGCGTAGAGGTCTTGATCAAGAAAAAGATGGAAGTGATGTGAGAGAGGAAATCCTTATATCAACCCTCCAAGGGGATTTCGACAAAATATCTCATCCATCAAAATCTGATCAATTTTGCTAATGACTTCAACAAGATATTGCCGATTTTACGATGATGACAAGATCTGGTCAGTTTTCTTCTAACGATGAGATATCTCGTCCATCAAGATCTCGTCTGTTTAGTCAGTTTGACTTCGTACTTCGTCGAGGCAACCACTAGGAGTGTTAAGTGTCAGTAAAGAAGGGTGTAAATATACCACACTTTCTTTAGATGAAAGGTTTAGATATCCATGGCTGTTTTTAAGAAATAATTCTCATTTCATAAATTTATTGTCTTAAAATCTAACTTAGATCAATTTTGTAAGTCTTTTGTATTGAATAAATTATATTTGACTAAAACAAATAAAAACCTTTTTCACAAGGTGACAATTGAAAAGGTGTTATCTCCTTGAATTGATGTTGCTAAAATCATCGTCTAATTTGTAAGGTACCATATTACTTAAAATTGTGTATTTTACTTTTATAGTTCAAAGTCTACCCCACCTGAGGTAGGTAAACGTCCATATTTTCCCTGACCAATCATCCGAACCAGTTCGTCACTGATGTTAAATACCTTTTAGAAATAATTTTTGCTCTACTTGGGTTTGAGCCGTGCCACCCAGGTTTGCTTTTGTGTGGTTCTCCAAATTTGTTTCAAATTCAATGGGAATGTGTCTCAGAATTCTTGCATCCCATAGAAGTGTTGAGTTAATCATCTGTGGATCATTGTGGAACTCTTGTGTTATCCCTTTTACCATTCGCCATATCTTAATCGATTGTCCTGTTTTTAATCGTCACCACCAGTATTTTTTAACAACACAATTTTAAACTTTCAAGATTTGGTAGGGAAAAATACCCACCCAAACCTATTTAAATTTTTACAAGGCATAATTTTTTTTTTTTTTTTTTTTTAGGGCCGCGGTGTGTGTGTGTGTGTGTGTGTGTGTGTGTGTGTGTGTGTGTGTGTGTGTGTGTGGTGTGTGTGTGTGTGGGGGGGGGGCCCGGTTGGAAGAGTAACGAACTAGCAACCGAAGGGTTGCGAGTTCGAATCCAGCCAAACACCGTCGTGTACAAAGGGGGCTGGTGCACGTTAAATCTGTCGTGGCCTCAAATGTCCTCACGTTGGCGTGGTGTGGAAGTTTGGAGAGTGGGGTGCCAGCTCAGGTGTTGCCTCGTCATCTGACCGTGGTTCAAAATTACGTGGTGTTGTCCTCGGATCTTTCCCTTTGGGATTGATCCCGGACCGTCACCAATAGCCCATTGTGTTGCTCCAGTGTGACGTTAATTGAAATACCCAAATACCCAAATAATTTTTTTAAATTACATAAAGTATTTTTATCTTTTATGTCTTTTAAACTACACCACTTCATCAAAACTTTTTAACTATTACTCCTTATTTCTTCCTTTGGGATTGTTGGCGTGGTGTGGAAGTTTGGAGAGTGGGGTGCCAGCTCAGGTGTTGCCTCGTCATCTGACCGTGTTCAAAATTACGTGATGTTGTCCTCGGATCTTTCCCTTTGGGAATGATCCCGGACCGTCACCAATAGCCCGTTGTGTTGCTCTAGTGTGATGTTAATTAAATACCTACCTACTCCTTATTTCTGTTTCTTCGGGATTGATCCCGGACCTTCGCCAATAGCCCGATGCGTTGCTCCTGTGCGGCGTTAAATTAACTACCTACCTACCTTATTTCTATGTACATAACGAGGATAATCTTATACTTTCTGTGTTTATTTGTGATTCTTGGCGCGGTGTGGAAGTTTAGAGAGGGGGTTCCTGCTCAGGTGTTGCCTCGTCATCTGACCGTGGTTCAAAATTACGTGGTGTTGTCCTCGGATCTTTCCCTTTGGGATTGATCCCGGACCGCCCTCAATAGCCCGTTGTGTTGCTCTAGTGCGACGTTAATTAGTTACCATTACCACATTCGTGTGATTCAGTGTTTAAATGCTATCTTTATTTCTTTGGGCCGCGGTGGCCCGGTTGGAAGAGTAACGAACTAGCAACCGAAGGGTTGCGAGTTCGAATCCAGCCAAACACCGTCGTGTACAAAGGGGGCTGGTGCACGTTAAATCTGTCGTGGCCTCAAATGTCCTCACGTTGGCGTGGTGTGGAAGTTTGGAGAGTGGGGTGCCAGCTCAGGTGTTGCCTCGTCATCTGACCGTGGTTCAAAATTACGTGGTGTTGTCCTCGGATCTTTCCCTTTGGGATTGATCCCGGACCGTCACCAATAGCCCATTGTGTTGCTCCAGTGTGACGTTAATTGAAATAATAAAATAAAATAATAAATAAAATAAAAAATTAAATAGGACCACCAGGAGCGTTAAGAAATCATTTGAGATGAAAACATCGTTTTGGTTTTAGATGATTTCTTAACGCTCCTGGTGGTCCTATTTAATTAAAGAAAGATGTAGAAAATATTCCCTACAATGTGTGAAGGTCACCGAAGGTTTAAGGGAAGAATGAAGTTTTATTTAATTAAACGTGGGCGCGAAGTCTTTCCTAAGTTTGAAAAGCTCTAAATCTTTTCTTTGCAATCATAACAATACAGGTGTAATGGTAAAGATAACTATTTATATATTTGTGAAGTTAGAAATTGAATATTTAGAATCGGTGGCCTAGCGTCCATGGAAGCCCGGCATCCTCTATCATTTTTTTATTCGTTGGCAAAAAAATAAATAAATAACAACCGATAAAACCTAAAACAATAACAATGATTATTTTTAAATGTAAATTTGAGTGAGACTTTAGTGTTTACTTTAACATGTCCTTGTTTTCACAGCAAAAAACCAACCCCAAGGAATGTGGATACTCCGTCCTGCGTAGTAGGCTGCCCTTGCCCCCTAATAGGCTATCATTCTCTCCTCATTTTAACCAGTTATGGGAGTATTCAAATACAAAAGCAATCGTGTACTCGATATTTAAAAGTATTCGATGTACTCGATTCTTTCTCGTATTCGAATTTAGTAGTATCCATCCAAAGTATCCTAATACCAAACTACTTAAATAGAAAAGTACCCGGATACCAAAGTGCACGAATTCCTAAATTGATACCAAAGTTATTCATCTTAAGTATCGAAATACAGAAATATTTTTTCAACTTATTTTATAATAAAAAGGCCTTATATCGCAGTTGGTTGGGTATTTGGGTATTTCAATTAACGTCACACTGGAGCAACACAATGGGCTATTGGTGACGGTCCGGGATCAATCCCAAAGGGAAAGATCCGAGGACAACACCACGTAATTTTGAACCACGGTCAGATGACGAGGCAACATCTGAGCTGGCACCCCACTCTCCAAACTTCCACACCACGCCAACGTGAGGACATTTGAGGCCACGACAGATTTAACGTGCACCAGCCCCCTTTGTACACGACGGTGTTTGGCTGGATTCGAACTCGCAACCCTTCGGTTGCTAGTTCGTTACTCTTCCAACCGGGCCACCGCGGCCCATTGCAGTTGGTTGATTCTTGCTATCGATTACTCGTTTTTTGAATATGTATTCACGGACTAGCAACCGAAGGGTTGCGAGTTCGAATCCAGCCAAACACCGTCGTGTACAAAGGGGGCTGGTGCACGTTAAATCTGTCGTGGCCTCAAATGTCCTCACGTTGGCGTGGTGTGGAAGTTTGGAGAGTGGGGTGCCAGCTCAGGTGTTGCCTCGTCATCTGACCGTGGTTCAAAATTACGTGGTGTTGTCCTCGGATCTTTCCCTTTGGGATTGATCCCGGACCGTCACCAATAGCCCGTTGTGTTGCTCCAGTGTGACGTTAATTGAAATAACAATAACAAGAATATGTATTCGAATACTTATTCGGTACTTGAAAGTATTCGAATTTCAAGTATTCGATTCTAAAAATTATTCGATTCTGCCCATCTCTAATTTTAACCGCCTTTGTAAGAGATTGCCATCAAACTTTAAGGCAGCATTTGGATGCTTCTCTCAGTTGCCAGGATTGGGCGCGATTGCACTTTTCAGGCTCTTTTTCTCAACTTAAGGCTAAATAGTTTGTATTTTATTGTCTGTGCCGAAAAGTAATATCAGTAAATTCAGTTGATTTATAAAGTTGTCTAAGTTTAGCATTAGATTCTTTTTGCTTGCGATCTAATCTTGGCATCCTCGGTTATCAACTTTAAGCTACGCTATTTACAATACATATTCGCATTTCATCAGACCGGTCAACTTATCTGAGACCAATCGAGCATGTATGAGGTCCACGTTTTAGGAAAGTACTACATGCAGCTTTTTCGACACTCAAGTTATCTACCAGTTAATACAAATGTAAAATATCATGTCTATGTTGTGATGAAAAGGCATAATCTACATCAGAATTTCATGATTTATATATATATGGAACCAAAATATGCTCTTGCTCATAAAAGCAATCTAATGATCTGACGTCTTCATCCAAGTCTATCAATCCGAAAGAGTCGAAAACACAATTCTACGGTACAGGTAAGACAATGCAAAGTACCTCATCTGATTGCTTCACCAACATGCCACATGCTACTTAAAAGAGAAAGGAACGCACGAAAAATAAATAATATTTAAAGAATCAAACAAAGAAATCCAAAAAATGCCATTTTTTTCTCTCCACTTCGCGAGTACCGGTTTCTCGTGTATTGTGCAATGCTCCACTCCAAAGAATCCACCAGACCGCAAGAGTCAGTGGGGAAAAAATATTAAATGCTACTTAAGTAAAGGAAGCTGAAGGCATAGTCTCCGATGTGGTTGAAGTTCTTTCTCCTTTTATTTTTTACCCCCTTTTATTCTTTCAATTGAAGTGAAGTGACTCACTGCGAACGAGTGTATTGAGAATGGACCTTACTTCACAATGGAATAGTAGCAATTTGGACACGGGTTTCCTGCCGGGCATGGCTGTCTTGCGAGCTGCGTCTGCTAATAAGTTTTTGACAATTTCATTCCGCTTGTAACATGCATGTCATTGTTTGACAGGACGTTGCTTGCTGTCCTTGCTTCGGTTTCGAGTTTTACAGCGAGTAAAAGTGAAAATCCAAATGAAAAGGAAGTTGGATGTGTCCGAAAAGGTTAATCCTTTGGTTGGTTGGTTTGGGTTTTATGGCACAAGGTCCAATCATGAACATCTAATTGAAAACGAACAGATCTATAAAAATATCAAGTATAAATAGCCAAACCAACATTAGAAAGGCAGAACAAATTACTCGGGTACCTCAGGGTTGTGATGTCCTTACACACTTTTAGATGGTTCCCTGAGAGTGTTAATCCTACGGAAATGGGAAACAATGACAGTTCATAACAGGAATTGAGTAGTGGCGAATCTTATGGCTCATAAGTTGGGGATGTCCGGATAGACATAAAACCCAAACAAATTAAAAGATTAATCTAATCTTTTAATTTGTTTGGGTTTTATGGCGCAAGATCCAATCATGGACATGCTGTTCCAAACACAAACTTAATAAATTTCAATACAAACAGATCTATAAAAGTATCAAATATAAATGGTCAAACCAACATTAGAAAGGGAGGACAGATCACACCGGTACTTCAGGGTTGTGATGCTCGTACACACCCAAAGATGCGCCCCTGAGGGATCATATCAAAAATCAAGGGTAAAAAGGAAGGGATGACAGATCACTCAGGTGCCTCGGGGCATAGAGGAAGTATAAAAGTAGAGTGATTAATGGCAACCTTTTTATGCGCCCAGGCTCATGTGACCAAAACTAGTAGTAACGTGACCCTTAGACTACTACGTCTGCTGGTTTGAACAGAACATTCATCATTTGATTTGTCCAGTGGACAGAAGACGCCCATCCATTGATTGATCATCTGATTGGTCCATTGATTGATCATCTGATTGGTCCATTGATTGATCATCTGATTGGTCCATTGATTGATCATCTGATTGGTCCATTCATTGATCATCCGATTGGTCCATTGATTGATCATCCGATTGGTACATTGATTGATCATCCGATTGATCCATTGATTGATCATCTGATAGTAATAGACTTTGGCGATTTCACTACTTTTGTCGCCACTAGAGAAATGCACATTCACACACCACGTGACTACTAGTCGACATGTTGCTCACACTTTTTGAAGCTCCTCTCAATAGCAATGCTCAGTCTACTTATATTTCTCGTCTATGCCAAGAGGATGTGAAGCCCCTACACACTTAAAGATGAGCCCCTGAGACGGTCCGGGATATATCCCGAAGGGAAAAATAAAGGACACAACATCACGTAATTTTTAACCACGGTCAGATGACGAGGAAAACCTGAGCTAGCACCCCAATCTCCAAACTTCCAAGCCACGCCAACGTGAGGACATTTGAGGCCACGACAGATTTAACGTGTGCCACCCCCTTTATACCCGACGATCTTTGATTGGATTCGAACTCGCATCCTTCCGGTTGCTCTTCCTACCTTGCTACCACCGCCCCTCCCCCCGATGGATATCAATAATTTGTATAACCATGGAGTGGCATTATTCGATACTATGTATCTTAAGAGAAAATAACATAAAGAAACATTAGAAAAATAATAAGTGATGATGTTTCTGCGGCGGAATGTGTTTCCTGTACGTATTCACAGAACTTGGCGTCATTTGGCGTGTTTTTCGAAAACGATTTTAGCCCTTTGCCATAAAAATTCCAAAGAATGAATTCCGAATTTATTTTTGAATAGCAGAATTACCCGGCTTCACTCGGTTTGAATTGGTTAACTAACTTCCGCTTTCGTTAATAAATTGTAATTTCTATTCATCACATGTAACTACCACATTCTAATAAAGGTATACAACTGTTAAATACACAATTTCACAAATGTAAATGTCATATTTAACATTTTACATTTTTGTAAAATTTAAATTTTTAGTAAGACAGAAAAGTCTCTAGAGTGTGCCAATGTGTGCCCAGAAAGTATGGAATAGTTCAAAGTATGCATATAAATGCCTTGTATGTCATTTAAAAACAAAATCGTTTCCCAAAATTATCATACAATGATTAAAAATGTTTTTAAAACTAATTAAACCATTACTTACCTTGATTACAGCTATTGAACGAAAAACATAAAATTGAAAATCCATAAATACATCTTAAAACAGATTTAAAAAGCTTCGAATGAAAAGTAATAAATATCTGTTTTTTCACTACAAAATAGATTGTTGGAATATAACAGACACAAATTTCAAAATTCAAACGATTAAAAAATTACCAAGGTTGTCCTATTAAGGCTACCAGTCCTATTTTAAAAAGTCTTGTTCTGTATATTTTATTTATAATGTTTTATTCTCTTTATCGTCTGCCCCAAATATTCAGAATTTTTTTATATTTCGTAAAGAAAAAATATGGCTCAAATTAAATAAAGTAGTAGAATTTAAATTTCTTAAAAATAGTTTTGGGAAAAATAGTTGATTTTTCAGCAGCACTGATAAAACAATCCAAGTAATTGCAATGCTCAATATACATTCCAGATACTCCAAAACTACAAAATTACGGTTAATTTAAGTATAGTTACTCAGATGTTCTAGCATGAAACTTGTCTAAATATGTGAGCAAAGGAATGTAAAATAACGTATTCACTTAACTAAAATATGGTGTATCAAATATAGAGCATTACATTAAAATATGTTAAATACATTTTATGTGATACTTGTACAAACACACAAACACAAAATCGAACATAGAAGGGCAAGACGGACAGACTAACGCAACCAAATTGAGTCACTAAATGAATGTAAGTACTCATAGTATGCTAAGTTTCATGAAAATATATTCAACCGTTTGGAGATAGCTTGGGCACACACATACAGACGGACAGACAGACACCAAACGGGCAAGAGACGGATCTTGCATCAGAAGGACCTAAAACGGATAGAAAACTTGAAATGGGTTGGAAATATTCAACGTACAAACAAACACTCCATTCTTATTTATATAGTCTATTGATCAACATCAATTAGATTAAACGCCAAGCGTCGCCAGAACGGCGATAAGCTACATTTTAAGGTAATCTCAAGCATTTCCGCTATTTGGGTAGCGGAAATATTTGAGTTATTTTTCTGAGAATTGTTAAATTCGTTGATTCTGGGCCAAACCAAGAAAGTCAAAAAAATCCGTGCCTACATTTTTAGCTTTTAGTTTCAATTCACAAGGTTATGCCTATTTAATTTGAATATTTTTTGAAAATGTATTTTTGTAAATATTTCAACAAGTAATGGGGTCTCTGGTTCAGTAGATACGCCCACTACGCTAGATGCCTGCAAGCTGTAGGCGGCGCAAGTTCTATATTCCTGTACCTTACCCTGGGTGTATTTATATCTTCTATGACGGTAAAACTTTCCTTGTGGTTGTATGCCCAGAACTTGAAGTGTGCTTGGCGCAGCTTGGTCATGCTTCCACCTTGCGCCATTAAAATCCAACCTATCCAGTCAAGACACAAAGGTTTTTTATTGTATTTCAAATTTATTTATTTTCAAAAGCAGTCTACGTACATCAGGTTATAATACATTTGTATGTGCAATATATTTGACACATTCTCTATTATTTTTGTTTTTGACCAGTTCTAAAATTGGGATATCCGTTGAATATTTGAAGTCTAAAGAAAAAATAACCAACAATAACGTTTTCGTTTGTATTGTAACATAGTAGGCCGATTACCGATAAAAAACACGACACAGCCAAAATTACAAATA
The DNA here is from genome assembly GCA_933210815.1 of Meta bourneti. Classification (NCBI taxonomy): domain Eukaryota; kingdom Metazoa; phylum Arthropoda; class Arachnida; order Araneae; family Tetragnathidae; genus Meta; species Meta bourneti. The sequence goes on along the minus strand of OW119930.1, from coordinate 66,786,076 downwards.
AACTAACTTTATTTCAAAACACAGTAATTTACATTATTTATAGAATTAATGAATTAATCAGGGATTTGAGTCCCTTGGTTGTGGGGGGGGCGCGGTAGCCCTGTTGGAGGAGTAACGGAGTAGCAACCGGAGGGTAGCAAGTTCGGATCCCACCAAAGATCGTCGTGTACGAAGAGGGTTGGTGTACGTTAAATCTGTCGTGGCCTCAAATGTCATCATGTTGGCGTGGTGTGGAAGTTAGGAGAGTGGGGTGCCAGCTCAGGTGTCATCTCGTCATCTGACCGTGGTTCGAAATTACGTGGTGCTGTCCTCGGATATTTCCCTTCGGGATTGATCCCGGATCGTCGCCAATAGCCCTTTGTGTTGCTTCAGTGCCGACGTTAACTAAAATACCTACCTACCCTTGGTTGTGGGCGCTGCAAAAAGGGAAATATGGGTTCTACTCAAAAGCGACTGGCTTTTGAATATCGAAAAACTCCTACTCAATTCGAGCTCTGCAACAATTCTCCGTATCTCGTCCAGCGAGTTCAATAGGAGACACTTCAATCCCAGAGGGTGTCGTGCACCCCTAAAGATTATCTGAACGACAAGATCACTTTGAGAGGCAACCCCGATAAATCTTTCGGGAGTTTCAACCGACGGTCATTGGTGTTGACCTCAGACCCCGAGGTTAAGAATGAATGGTAAAGTTAAGAATGTGTAAGGTAAGAATCTGAATACTCTTCAATATTTTCTGAAAATCGTACTTTGGATCGATCAAGTCGAGGATGACATTTTTTGTATTTAAACTAAAGTTGTTTTCTGAAACCATAATTTGAATGCCAATGGGATGTGAATCCCTGAGGTGGAACAATACAACGATCTCATAACAAGAGCAAAAACATTCGAAGTGTTTTGACTTCTGATTGGAAAAAAAATTTCCTCTAGATTCAATCAACCGTGTGAACGTTTCTGCTTCAAGAGATCGCCTTACAAGGCTGAAAATAGAAAATTGAAAGCAAATGGTTACTTTACTTAGAACTTTCTACTGTTGAATTAATGAGATGAATAGATGTCAATTCCTAAACCTGATGGTCATCTGACCGTGGTTCAAAATTACGTGGTCTCCTCGGGTCTTTCCCTTCTGGTTTGGTCCTGGACCGTCGTTAACAGCCCACTGTATTGCTACAGAGCGACTGTCATTAAAATACCAAACCTCAACCTGTTGATTGATTTACGTTTTATGGCACGATGCTGAAAATTGGCCTAGACCTGTTGATGCTGAACTGAAACAAAATACTATTTACTTTTATAAAAACACAACTTTCCTACATTCTTTAAACCCAAAGTAGAGATAATCACTGATAAAAGTGATTTACCACTGTTATTTAATTGTAGAATAAAAATACGTACAAACGCTTATATAATTTCAATGATTGCGCAACCGACGCCCAAGAGATACATGCGGCCGGCCAAGCCACTTAGGAGGCCACCAAAAGTAAATGTAAATAAAGCTAAAATTCGGAGAAGGTAGGTAGATATTTTAATTGACGTCGCAAAATTCGGAGAAATACAATCGACCAAATTGCAAACACATACCTATAGCAGGGCAGATTTTTAGACATACAGAGGTTGAAATATACAAATAAAATTTGAAGTTTTAATTCTAGAACTTAATCATATTACTACCTCGGCAGGTAGGTAGGTATTTTAATTAACGTCGCACTGGGGCAACGCAACGGGCTATTGCCGATGGTCCGGGATCAATCCCTCAAGGGAAAAATCCGAGGACAACACCACGTAATTTCGAACCAGTCAGATGATGATATAACACCCGAGCTGGCACCCCACTCTCCAAACTTCCAACTTCTCCACGCCAACGTGAATTACTACCTTGGCATAAGCATAAAAGATTATTTATTAGTTATGATGTGCCCCTTGTGAAATAAAAATATGTATTCCTTGTACACAATACATCCTCATTATAAAAACAACGAAGAGATTTACAAATGCTGAAACCTAGAGAAAACGGACTGCCACATACTTATGCAAAAACTTTCCACACATTTCCTGGTGCATATATTAGACCTGTCACGTTGGAGAAACATGTGAGAAACCGGTCGACACGCGCATGCTTACTTCGTTTCTGTATCCAAAACTTGTCGGTACGCATGTGTATTTCAGACAATTTAGTGTTGCAGGACGTATGTTGGACCGATGTGTGGCTTGCATTAGACCATTATTTCAAGTTGTCTGTATTGTGTTTGGAGCAAAATGGCCAAATATGATCGTTTCGCCATAAAAACCCAACCAATTTATATTAAACCTAGGTCCCCATGCTAATTATTATCATCCATTATTTAAGTAGACGTAAGTAAGATCTGTAGAAGCAAGTTAAAAGAGACCCATCAAAAACTTCTCTTAGACCCAATACAGTGTCACGACTTCATGATGAGAACCACTTTTAAAGATTTCAAATGCAATAAAAATTAATTTGTGACTATTTTTGTAAGGATAAATTCAAACATGCATAGTTTAGTTTCAGAAACCGGGGATGAGTGTTGCAAAATCTTCATTTATAGGTGCTTACTTTACCTCTTTTACTAGAACGCAAGTGTTGCTACATTAAAGGGTTAATGACATTACCTTTCTGAAATTATGACTTCATGGTACTTAACAAACAGCCATGGGACCTTGCGTGCTATACGTTTAAATTACTCCGAATTAGACTGAGTCACCCAGGAGTAATTTTCCGTTTCGATTGCAATGGCACCGTCATTACCGTGCCGAATCGTATTAGCTACGACCATTACAAAAATAAAAGGAAAACGCGTCAAACCACGGCCATCTTGATCTGCAAATAGACACTAGACGTTAGTGACCCAAATCTAGCCAATTGACAGAGACTAGAATAGACACAATTCACGCATTTAACTGTTTAGGACACATTCTTAACCCTCTTAGTGGTTTCGACGAAATATCTCGACCATCATGATCTGATCAATTTTGCTAATGACGAGATATTTCGTCATAAAGATATTTGTGATATCAAGATCTGGTCAGTTTTCTAATGGCGAAATATCTCTTCCATCAAGATCTGGTCAGTTTTCTAATGGCGAAATATCTCTTCCATCAAGATCTGATCAATTTTGCTAATGACGAGATATTTCGTCATAAAGATATTGGTGATATCAAGATCTGGTCAGTTTTCTAATGGCGGGACACATATACGAGACAAACACCAGGAGGATTAAATATAGTATTTTTCTATGAATAGTTTACTCTACAGAAGATATTACTTTTTTCAGTGACGAAGCCAGAGGGGATGGCTCTGAAGGCCTGAGTCTCCCGAAAGTGTCAATAGCCCGTTGTGTTGCTCCAGTGCGACGTTAATTAAAATACCTACCAACCTACCCGATAGTAAATTTATCTTTTTCCGAAATGTATGTTAACCGCGTGATTTTTTTCCCAAGCGCGTCTATTGTTTTCTGTACTTACTTAATTCCAATTATGATGATTTTGATACACAGAAATGAAACAATTTCTATTCTGAAGCTGGAATTTTAGTATTTGAGGGTTCCACACGGTAACCCTCTGAGGGGTTCTCATTTATCTGTTCTGCAACCTGTGGTTTTCCCTGCATGACTTGTAACCAGTTTTGAACTTTTTGATCAATGGAATCTTTCAACCAATAGAGAGAGAGATGCGGTTATCTAGTCATTATGTGTGCTGTAGGGAAAAAGTAATACGAACTCGCAATACTTCTGTCTATCAGAGTGTTAAAAAATAATACGCGACTGTTAACTACCCTTTTTAAGTAAATTATTTCCTGGAAAATGTGACAAAATGATCCCTAAACATAAAATTCATGGTACTAGATAAAAGTCAACTTGTTCTAAAACATCATTTTAACGAATAATTTTATAAGGGATTTTCAGTGCAAATAAACAAACCAGACGGAATGCGAGGATTTTAATTCCTCTACCAAAATGCTCTAGCGTGATAAATATCGGGGTTACCTTAAGATGTAGTTTATCACCCTTTTGGCGTTCAATTTGAGTGGCGTTAAACCAGTTGACTATCCCATGTCAATTTGGAATTCATTCTTTGGAATTTTTATAAGTGCTGAAATCGTTTTTGAAAAACAAGCCGATGCCACGTTCGGAATACGTACAGGAAACAAGTTTCACCGCAGAAACTAGCGCCACCTACATTTAGCTTGAGAGAAAATGCCTTTCATACTTGTAAAATCCCAATTCTAGTTTGCACAAAATATTTTTCTAATTTTGGATAGTATTTGGTTATAATGATACATGTCCACATGCAAAAAAATTGCAACTTACTCCGCAAGTAGACACATGATAGAAATTCCTTGTGAACACGCATGTCGGATAGTCACTGCGCATTCGTATTCACAATCATGCGTCTACTTACGCAGCAATTGTAGCGATATTTTTCATACTTAATACTACTCTCCTTACGAGAGAGGGCCGTGGTAGCCCAGTTGAAAGAGTAACGGATTAGCAATTGGAGGGTTGCGAGTTCGAATCCAACCAAAGACCATCGTGTGTAAAGGGGCTGGTTCACGTTCAATCTGTCATGGACTCAAATGTCCTCATGTTGGAGTGGTGTGTAAGTTTGGAGAGTGGAGTGCTAGCTCAGGCGTGACCTCGTCATCTGATTGTGGTTCAAAATTACGTGGTGTTGTCCTCGGATCTTTTTTTTTCAGAATTGATCCCGGCCCGTCGTCAATAGCAAAATGTGTTGCTCCAGTGCGATGTTAATTAATTACTTACCTTGGAGTTTAGGAGTATCTACTAAGTTTTGGAGTTTGAAAATTAAGTCATTTCATGATATCGCCTCGTAGCAATAATTAAAAAGTTGAAGGAAGAACATTTATTTGGAAAAGAGAGACCAGCAAACAGCAAAAGAGAAAGTTGAATGGAATGATAGATACATAGTAATCAACGTTATAAAGAATAATAAACATCGTTTGAAGTTTTATGATTTGTTACAAGATGCTTCTTTAAAATTCTACAGTGCCATTTCCAAAAATGCAAATTTTAATGAAAAAAAGTTATGGAAAAATACCTTCTGCCATCAGTCTAATGGCGTTTTTGAAACTGGAATTCCTTTAGTTTTTTTTATAATTATTTATCGTCTGCACAGTTGTGCACGTGAAATCATGTACATTTTGATATGTATCGTCTGTTTCGTATCAAGGTCCATATTATAATCGCTAAAATACCTAGAAAAACCATAATAGGGGTGCTTTCAAAAGCTGAATCCCTATTTCTTTTCATTCCTCTGCAATAATTTAATTACAAGAACCGCAGAAAATATGGCCCAAGGAATATTATTCACCACAGAATTTAGTGAATGTGAACCGCAAGTCTGTCATTCATAAAAGGGCATCGCAGAAACTTTCGCTTGCAGTGTTGACTTTCGCTAATCTGATTCCATTTTTGCCATCTATACCTCAATGTTTTACTTCAGCTTGCTTAGCTATTCAGGGCTGCCACAGCCAAAGCAATTGTGAAATATTAGCATAAATTCTTAAAAATTGTAGCAAAAAGTCTCCTTAAACGTTATTTAGTAGCAATTTTAGTTGCACAGAAGCAAAATGAATCGGCTAAAACACAAAATTGGCTAATTAAGTATGAAATAGACGTTGAAGATTTCTCCAAGAAATTTAAAATTTTAAATTAAAAAGCTAAATATTTTCTTAGTAAGGTTTTCATCACAATCTAGTAACCAGGTTTCAATAGGTATTTTTTCATGGTTGCCATGGCTTGTTGCCAAAACTTCTAAATTGGTGTCCCTTGGAAAATTTTCTCTCAAAAGAAAAATCAGACAAATATTTTTTCCGTCCGCTACTAGTTAAAAAAAGGGACTAAATTTTCGTCGACCTTTGGTGAATTTAAGAAAAAGTCGGCAAATTTTTTTAAAAATAGGAGCTTTTGAGACGATTGCCAAGGTAAGAGAATAGAGCAAAACGTCGCTTTTTAGTCGTTGCAGTGGCAGCCCTGTTATTACATCTGCAATCCGGATCCTTGTACCAGAATCAACGCAGGGTCAGTCGTAAGTGGTGACTTGCATGTACATTTAGAGTAAGCGGTAACTTGCTCTAGGTGTATAAATTCTCTCTTCTGTGTCAGTAAACCTTTTCTTATATGTGTATATGCATCACTTGTTGCCTTGTGTTAGGCCAAATTTGGCCATAAAACCCAACCAGCCAAGTTGAGTGTTGTGCTGGACATGTATATGCATGTAGTCAGAAAAAAATAGGTGACAAAAAACTAATGCGAAATATGTTCAAACTTTAAATACACATGCACAGCAATACATTTTACGATATTAGTTTTATACTTATTCGGTTTTTATAGGTTCTTTTTTGCGATTGTAACAAAAAGGATACTTTTGAATCTGCATATTTTGCTCTAAATTTACATTAGCATATTCAAAAAGCATTCATCAAGGTCAGGGGTGTTTTGAGGGGAGAGTCCACGGGGCTCGAATTCTTCCCGGAATTAAAAAGCTATCCAAAACACATACTGAAGTTAGTTATATCAGAGAAATCGAAGTTTCGTACATTACAGGTAAAATATAATATGTCCGAATTCGAGTAGTGTGAAAACAGTCAGTACTGTGGTAGCCCGGATGGAAGAGTAGCGGTTTAGCAACCGGTTGCGAATGCGAAATTCAATCTAACCAAAAACCGTCGTGTACGTGGAGGTTGGTGCACGTTAAATCTATCGTGGCTTCAAATATCTTCACGTTGGCCTAGTATGGAAATTTGGAGAGTGGGGTGCCAGGCAAATGTGACTGACGGTTGTTTAAAATTAAGAGGTGTTGTCCTCGGATCTTTCCCTTCGGGATTGATCCCGGATCATCGCTAATAGCACGTTCTCTTGCTCCAGTACGACGTTATATATATATAATACAACTACCTACCTGAAAACAATAAAAAAAAAATCATTAATCGAAATAATCATTTAACATTATGGAATTTAGGGAATCGGGGAAAAGAAGACTAGGTCATCAATATGCTGCTTGAATACAATGAAAAAATTTATAAACTTTTAAATTTATAAACTTTTAAATTTAAAAAGCAGACTGCACATTGTATTGCGAAAGAACGTTTCACATTTCCTCGTCCCCTCATAGACTTCGGGTTTGGGTACTATGGTACCGGTAACTTCCTATGAAGAAACAAGGAAACTCCCAAGGGAACGAAAGGATTGTAACAAAAAAGCATACCGGTTTTTAAAAAGCAATGCACAAGAACATTTGACTGACTGATCCATGTTATTAGAACAATTGAGTACCGATTCAAATTTTAAAACTTGCTGAGATCGACTGAAATTATAGCTTCTGAGTCGAAACATATATTTGAATGCTAAAATTAAAAGCTATAATTCACAAAACTATTTTTTGCTTTCGATTTTAACTAGATAGGGCGATGGGAGGAAGTTGTCAGTAAAAGGACACATCCATCTAATATCTAATTAAAACTTGACCACAAAGGGATGTCAAAAAGCATCGCAGAATATCAGTATGAGTTAAGTATATCCTTTCACTAACATTTCTACCACTTAACCACAGCTCTGGCAGCTAACCTCATTAAATATCGGATGATTTCTTTGTGTCTGAGTCTGAAACCAAAACATGAGATCGATAGACATAATACTTCCTTGTGTAACTGCAAATTTAAAGTCAATACCATAAATATGAATAACAAATTACATATTTCTTCCTTCATTCTTACTTCCCTGTTCACAGATGCTCATATTTCTTACTCGGCTTTTGTGTTTAATATGTTCAGTTAGACTAATAACTGCTTATTATTCCTTGTAGTTGGACGACCACATCTATTTTATCACAAAAATTTAAGTATCAGGAACTCCGAATTCAGGAAGAAATTATATGTTAGAGTGTTAAGGTTCTTTGTTATTATATCGATCATTTGATTGCTATTTTAAGACTTTCTTTAAAAGTGATGGGGATTAAATACATGAGGCGAGATGCTACATACACAATTTCTGATCCGAGATTTTATTCAGAATTTACAAAACATATTTATTTCTATTTACAGTACATTAAATACGCAGCCATTACAACACCTAGCAAGGGAGAAATACAAGGAGAGACCCGGGGTTTTCCAGGATACCATTCATGGGTGGGTAGGTAGTTGAATTAACATCGCACTGGAGCAACGCAACGGGCTATTGGAGATGGTCGGGATCAATCCCGAAGGGAAAGATCTAAAGACAACACCTCGTAATTTTGAACCATGGTCAGATGACGAGTTAACACATGAGTTGGCACCCCACTCTCCAAACTTCCACACCACGCCAACGTGTTGAAGTCATTCAGTGAACTCTGCCGATTTGAGAACGTATATATGAGCTGGCACCTCATTCTCCAAACTTCCAGACCAACATGAGGACATTTGAGGCCATGACAGATTTAACGTGCACCAGCCCCCTCGAATACAACGGTCTTCTGATCGAATTTTGAACTCGGAATCCTCCGGTTGCTTATCCGATACTCTATCAACCTTCATGATTTGGAGGAATTGCATTATTTAAAATTTTTGTTTCGTTGAAGAAATCATGTAAAGTAAATCATAAAAGAATCAGGTCCCCTAGAGAATCTGAAGAATTATCCTTGGCAAGTCTGTCAGCAATGTCATTTTCTCTGACTTGAATTTGAGATGGTATCTACTGAAAATGGATTTCAATTTGAGACGGCATGTTTTTCAATTTTTCTATGATTTTAATCCTTGCTTCATCTCTAGGACATTGCATCAGGCTGGACTAAGCTATGACTATCAGTTAGGATCCAGATATCCTGATAAAGATACGAAGAAGAAACAAGGTATTCTAAGGTTACGTGAATAGCAACTAATTCGACTCGAAAAACCGAGCAGAGGTCAGGATATCTTCTTTTTAAAGATCCGCAGGAATCAAACCAAAAAATTCTGACCATCCTGCCATTTTTCGATTGATTGCCCCAATGCACACTAACGGTCAAATGGGGAGATTTATACGTCCTTTTAACCCAAAGCGGAAGTGGGTGCAAGTACCAACAAGACGACCGAACGTTACACGGCCTGTCTTCCAGAAAACTGGAGAACCCAACGGAAGCCGCCGCCACCCCAATGGGCTTTCCGGATGGGCTTTGTTCACGCCAGCCATGAGCGCTCATGCGCGAACCCAGACCTTTCACCTCCAGAGGGTGGACTCAAGAACTCAGGAAACCGTGTTTTGGTGGAGTCCCGCACACTAATAAGCATTTTTTGTGGCCCCCTAATCTTTGGAGGTGGGTAATAATAGAGTATATGGTTTTGTGGAAAGGAAGATGGGGCCACTGAAGGCATCCCCCTGTGGTCAGAAATCACGGGGTATGTGTAATTTTATTATGTCCCTGGATTGGGACGACATCCATTTGATCGTTGGTGGTTGTGATTTATGGGTAATTTTCTCTTTTATTCGGTTTATTTTAGGGGCGATTACTTTTTTGGGCAAGGTTTTTTTTAGCCTGTTTCTAATTTTACTTTTTGGAAAAAGAATGTAATTAGAGGATGAGCACTTAGATTGCATGGTGCGAAGATGCTCATTAGAACTTGAGAATTTCCAGTGACGTAGCGAGAAGGGGGAGCTGTGGGGCCCAATCTCAACTCCCCCTCAACCCTCAGAAGGATAGGTGTTTAATTTTTCATAATATATATTTACATATATATTTTATAATATATTTTTATAATATATCTTACAAATAAATTGAAACGCGTTTTTTGTGTTCTTTCAATAAAAATGTTTTTCTAATGCCCGGCCGATTGAACATTATTCATTATGGCTCTACAAGGGCGAATTTGTGAATGACTTTGCGTTACTCTAATGCCCCATGGGAGGGTGGGATTCACTTTACACCTCACATACAAAACACATATTTTAGACACAAACCGTTTATGGACAGGCCATACATTCATACCAAGCGGACAAGCATTCATGACTTACCCAGTATTCGAACCAGGAACACCAGATGCTAGCACCCTGATACAGACTGGTCAACCTAAGGTAAGGAGCTCCTGTAGCCCAGTTGGAAGAGTCGCGGATTAGCAAGTGGAGGGTAGGTAGGTATTTAATTAACGTCACACTGGAGCAACAGAACGAGCTATTGGCGACGGTCCGGGATCAACCCCCCGAAGGGAAAGAACCGAGGGCAACGCCACGTAATTTTGAACCTCGGTCAGATGACGAGGTCACACCTGAGCTTGCACCCCACTCTCCAAACTTCCACACCGCGCCAACGTGAAGACATTTGAGGTCACGACAGATTTAACATGCACCAGCCCCTTTTGTACCCGACGGGTTTTGGTTGGATTCGAACTCGCAACCCTCCGATTGCTTGCTTGTTCATAACTCTTCCAACCGGGCTACCGCTGCCCAGCAACTGGAGGATTACGAGTTCGAAAGTCAATCCATCCAAAGACCGTCGTGTACGTGGGGCTGGTGTACGTTAAATCTATCGTAGCTTCAAATGTCCTCACGCTGGCGTGGTGCGGAAGTTTGGAGAGTGTAGTGCCAACTCGGGTGTTGACCTCGTCACCTGACCGTGGTTTAAAATTACGAAGTGTTGTCTCTCAGATCTTTCCCTTCACGATTGAACCCAGAACGTCACCAATAACCCACGTGTTGCTCCAGCACGACGTAAATTCAACTACCTACCTCGTCTTTTACTGTTATAAATATTTTCTGAGCAGCCAATGTGAAGTATTCTACACTCAAATCAACCAAAATGGGTCACTTTTTTATCCTTACCTTTAAAAATTCAATCTAAGGGACTAAATGAAACTTAAAAGGATTTAAGAAACTGCGTTTTTCAAAAATGTAATATAGTCCAGGTCTTCATTTGGCAAAAAAAATCACTTTTAACTTTTGGTCCACTCCGAAATAAAATTATCTTAGTGGAATTGCATATTTGCACTTGCTCCCGTTCTAATTAAAGCTCAGATAGCAAAACATGACTCTGGAGCAGTGGTTCTTAACCTTTTTAGTGATCGCCCCCCCCCTGAATCTAAAAATAAGTTCTCCCACCCCCTTGAAAAATGTGTTTCTATTTTTTTATTTAGAAAATTACATTTATTGAAAGATAATTTATTTATTGAAAAATAATACCTCAGTGACTGAGGCAAAGGTAGAGGGTATTAGTGGGAATCCCCAAAAGTCTACTTAGCGTTCGCTAGTTTCTTACAGGTGGTAGTTTCCATCAAAAATTTAGAAACTTCTCTCCCACCCCTGGAAATGCTTTCCCGCACCCCAGGTGAGTGACAAAACAAACCCTTTTAAACTAAATTTGATTTTGTTCAGATTTTTCCTGTGAAATTTAATTTCTTTTTAGTTAAAATTTAAAAACGAATACCAACAAAATAATGTTTCAAAAAATGGTTGATTGTTAAGAATTTAATTCAATAATAGCACATCGGGATGTACATTGGCATTCAATGATAGTAATTTGGTGAAACACTGTCTTAATAAGTAATATTTAACCATGTTCGAAGAACAAACCTTTTAATTCCCGATTAAAAGTTTTGTTTACTTTTCCATCTTTTAGAAATGTGACAACTATGTCGGAACAAAATTCAGGTGTAACATTTATTTTGCGACAGGGAATAAAAACTTCTGTCCAAAAAATTCCTTTTAAAAATAAACTTGTCTAAATATTTATTACATGGCCAAGTAAATGTTAATTCTCAGCCATATGAAGATGCCGACGGTTAAATGAATAACGAGGCAGGTAAAAAATATAAAGTACCGTTAATAAAAATTCAATAAACATTATAAGCTGGCTAGTCTACCAACGTAGCGTCTTCCCCCAAAATAAATTCTCCGTTTAGCAAGACGTGAGGAATACAGTGACAGCTTCATCTCCCAAAATATAATCCATGATAGAATGAGACACTGCTATTATATATACTATTATATTGTAAGTTAATTTTTGTAGTGGTAGCTAAGTTCACTACAATACTCCCCCTCCTGGATTTAGAGTAAATGAATTAGATGCTACTACTAAATGATAGATCACCAAAACCATCGAAGTGTGCGCCGAATGAGGCTAGTGGCATCTAATTTTTCAAAAGTGCCATCTAGCTTGCTTTTGAAAGTGTGCGTATTTATAATCACGTTCGGGTCACCAATTTAGCAAGATGTGAGGATGGCAGTACAACTTCGTCTATTTAAAAGTACTTCATAGTACTGTTTATTGATATTATTAGAGCCCTTGTCCCCGCAGGGATCTTAATCTCCAGCCGATGGATAAGTGACTTGGCATAGGGCTTGTCTTGTTAGTATGCAATAAGGTAGGTAGGTATTTAATTGACGTCGCACTTGACCAACATAACTGGCTATTGGCGACGGTCCGGGATCCATCCCCCAAGGAGAGGATCCGAGAACACCATTAAATGTTGAACCACAGTCAGATGACGAGGTCACACCTGAGCTGGCACCCCACTCTCTTTTCTCTAGGTCTTTTATGACCTAATTAAAGTGGATGAAAATGAATGTTAACGAGTAATAACCATAAATTACTATTTTGGATAACTGATGGCTAGACATTGAGACGGGTCGTTTACAATTCAAATGAACATTGAAAGACTTCCATATGGCATCAGCATGAAAAAAAACAAGCAGTTATACAATGCACGCACATACGGTAATCTCGTTATGAGCTTTTCTTAATCGTATCCTTAGGCTACAGTAAACAGCCACCTAAGCTTGGTGAACAATAGTACTGTAAATCTGATAGGATCTGACTTTCGTAACAGGTTTGCCTTGGTGAGCACTAGATGGTGTGACAGCAGACTTACAGAAATGGAGGTCATTGTTCGTTTTTAAAGTAGCACTTACTAGACTTAAGCCTGCGCTTTAACCCTTCTGGTAGTTGTCTCGACAGGTATCTCGTCATTAGAAGAAAACTCACCAGATCTTGATCTCATCGTCACGTTTAATCATCAAATCATGATTTCATCATTAAAATTGGCAATGTCTTGATGACGAGATATCTTGTCATTGCCAAAATTGGCCAGATCTTGATGGACGAGATATGTCGTCGAAACCATTTGGAATGTTAAAAGAGGAATAGCTAGGAATTATGGAGGATTTTTAAGTTGTATAACTTTCACGTAGCAACGTAGCATAGCCAGGATTTCATTTCAAAGGGGATCCAAAGTTAGCACAATTTCCTTCTTCGCCAGATAGTTTTTGCCGCATCAGGCAAACTAGCACCTGCTCATTTAGTAGTTTCATAGAGTCATCGAAAAGGTTATTGAGAGCTTTGTCCGCTCCACTTGCTTGAGTTCTTTCCTCTTCCGATTGCTCAATCCCCATCGACCTTCTAATGAAGAATAGACGAAGTATGGTAGAACAGCTTCATGCTATTTCTTCCTGTCGCTCGGTTTGAAAATCTGTCGCGTGTTGTTGGAAAAAGCATGAATCCTAATGTGGGACAGAGTATTGATTGGTTGAAGTAATTATCCAGCATGATTAAAAACACTAGTCGCTTCGATAACCAATCGGCCCAAGTCGATTTGTAAGCCCATGTAATTTACCCTTCCGAGATCTTACGAGAGCGACTCCGCCCTCATACTCTGTCTATTTCATGAGAAGGTCGGTGCAATCCCCTAAGTGATGTTACAAACTCTTGAAGCAGGTCAACACCTCTTTTACATGTTGATTCCTTCTCACCTAGAATGAAATGAACTCTTCTTAGGAGGAGTGCCGAAGTCTCTTTTCGTGGTGATCGGACTGTATAAAAGCTTCCTGAAGAAATTTTAAGAGGAGGTTAGGAACACAAAATTATACCGTATTTACATGGGGATGTATGCCTATAAATGTTACCCAGATCCTAATTTTACAATTTGACAGCAGTTGTGCGATTGTAGTTTCACAGTAGGTGCTCAAAGTTCCAACCACCAACAGTAATGCACGCGTGGTAGCGTCGACGCATAGATTGTCGTACATGTTAGCTAATTCCTGGCCTTTCGCGGACTTTTACGATGAGGCCAACTTCGAAGACAATAGGTCTTTCTTACACGATGCTTCCGAGGTATCCCAATAGGAAGAAATCATGATAAATCGAGTGATCATGGTGACGGGTTCATCTCAGCTTTCCCAAACCCTTGCGGACATATATCCCGAAGTGAATATGGTTCAATACAATGTTTCCTACTTCTCAAAGTCCATACAAGAATTTTTGAAATATCTTGAATATGAAACGGGTATACTTGCTCCCTCTAAATACTTTCTCCAAGTCACACATTCTAAAACACAGGGGTTCTCCATAAGAAATCAACGACTGATAAATCGGGTGATCAAGCGACGGGTCCACCCCAAACAATCCATATATTTCCAAAAATACCATTTCTAGCCCCTTGCGGACAAACAATCCTAAGTGAATTTATTTTATGTTCCCAATTTCTCAAAATTTATGCAGAAAGTTTAGAGGCACCCTATACCTGAAGCAATAACTGTCCACCCCACACAAATATAGTTCCCCAAGTTGGCGCCACTGAATTCATTGAACATGACTGTAGAACCCGCCATTGCGCATGCGTAGTTCTGGAAAACACGTGATTGCAGTTTCACGCTGGAGCGAAACATCAGAATGAAACGACGGAGCGCGAAATGAATGAAAAGATATGAATGGAAAAACTCCAAGCAACTCAAGCGACATAAGAGAAGGAAAAAAAACGTAAACGAGCCCAAGATAATTGGCACAACTCAAATTGACTTCCTCTTACCGCTGCACCAATCGCTCTGCGCACCTGTTATCCTTCGGACATTTCACAAAGACCCGGGTTCATTTCCATATTCACTTTCGACACCGGACGTCCTCATTCTTTTTTTTTTCATAACACCCCTGCGGAAAAAACGCCCCGAAAAATTAAAAAGTGTAACAATCTAGTTTGACTTCTTGGTTCGGGATAATACCAGCCATTGTTGAAGTTGTGCAAAGGCAAAACGAGGTTAAATGGAGGGTTTTGTTTTACATCACACATGAGCTCTGGAAGTCTTTCGGCAGCCTCCAATCGGACAGATAAGGAACGCTGAGAATTTTCGACCGTTGTTTCTGCTTCGTTCATTATCCTTGAGGTTCAAGAATTCAATGTGTTTCCTTTATTTTCATCGCAAACACCTTCTGAGAATCTGGTATCCACCTGTTGTTAAAACGCTTAAAATAAAAATGCTTGATCATATTCAAAAGTGAGGTATACAGGGTGTTTCTCAAAAATATATGGCCAAATTGTAAAGAGCAGCCAAAAGAAACATTTTTTGTAAAAGAATGTGTGTAGGTAAATGCCGCATTTAAGTGGTAGAGGGCGCTGTTTAGATTAGTCGATAACATCGTTTCTTTGGCGTAAGGCCACTCATATTTTCAACGGCATGCATCGATACACGAATTCGGGGCTTGGCTTTGAAAATCCGAGAGGGGAATGACGCCTTACGCCCAGAAACAATGTTATCGAGAGGCGAAACTAAACTTTTTAGGACCTTGGGCAAATGCGGTTAATGCCGCCCGCAGTCTAAAGCAAAATATATTTAAACGTATTTGAAACAAAGATAAAACAAAATTAATTAAACAACTAAAATAAATATACTATATAATTAGTCCCACATTAATTTCATTAATAAATGATCTTTCACAACATTAATTTTATTAATAAACTAGCAAAAATGCCCGACTTCACTTGGGTTGAATTGGTTAACTATATATTGAAAGTGACCAAAAAATAATCACTTTCTTCTTTCATAGAAAAATGCCAAATCATTTAAGTGTGAGTAAAATTATTTTTTAACACTTTTCGAACATTTATATAATTTCTACAACCTACTATAATCAACCTACAATTCTATACATGCATATCGATCCATGTAATAATTCCATATATATCGCACCCCTTATAAAGGTACAAATTGGCGAAAGGTGAGACACTAAGGTAACTGCTACAAAAGACGATTTTGAAGGAGAATTAGGATTTCCTTTCTTAAGTTCTATTCCTGTAAAATTGCTCAACTCAATTCGTAAAAATGACGAATCTACGGCGAATACTCTCGCACTCATAATTTACTTGCCAATATTTTTTATTTGTGGCACTTTTTTCGAATTTCGCTACCATTGAGGGAAAGATGACAAATTAATTTGATAAGAAATTTATCTGTTTGTTTTAAAAGCGAATGCGTTTTTTCTTGAAAATTCCGTTTTGTGGCATGATAAAATAACTTGTTTTAAAATTGAATGTCTTCAGTACAGATAAAGCAAATGTAACCTATTACCATTTTTTAAATGGTAATAGGTTACCATTTTAAAAAAATGTTAATTCTAAAGAAAATCATTGTTTTAAACAAACTTTCCTCATAGTATAAACTGCTTAAATATAGCTCCAATTCGTAAAATAAGCCACCTTGGCCATCTATCGCTATGACAACGAATTTGTAATATTTCAAGTCCTTGATGGAATATTTTTAACATTAACGTTTTTTCAATAATGGCAAAATTCCACGTAAAGTTTGCTTTATTCTAACTTACATGGCCGCTTTAAATAGAATACTTTGCGTGTGATTAGAAAGAATTAAAATTTATTAAAATAATAAAAATATTTAAAACAGGAAATTAAAACAAAATAAAAGACAGACACCAAACGCACAAGAGACGGATTTTGCATCAGAAGGGTCCAAAGCGGATAGAAAACTTGAAATGGGTCAAAAATATTCAACGTATAAACATTCGTATTTATATAGATTATCTTTCACAAGATTAATTTTATTAATAACTTATCTTTCACAACATTAATTTTTGTTTTAATTCATTATTGACAACACGCAAGAACTAGCAAAAAAATTGGGTTTGTTACTTGTTCCTGTCTCCGGACAGAAGTAAAGGCACCCCTATTCAAATTGTCATCTCAAAAACGTCTGGTGAGCATTAAAGACAATACAGAGGACGCCTTTTTTCTTTTTGTTCTGGAGATTCAATCCCCTCCAAGTGGATTCGACGAGATATCTCGTCTATCAAACCCTGACCAATTTTGCTATTAACGAAATTTCTCATCATCAAGATATTACCGATTTTTTTATGATGATGAGATCAAGATCTGATTAATTTTCTTCTAATGACGAGATACCTCGTCCATTAAGATCTGATCAGTTTTGCTAATGAGATATCTCTTCGTGACAACCACTAGGAGAGTTAACAGGAGTCTTTAACGAACCCAGCCTTTGGTAGTCTTTATGCATAGTCAACAATTAATTGCAAACAAATTCATGTTGAGTACGTTTATATTTTAATAAAACTAATATGATTCGAATGAGTATATTTTATCCTAATTATCTTTATTTTAAATACGTTAATTTTGTTTTGGATAGAGCAACATCAGGGCCTCGTTTGTTTCTAAATTTGTATCGCTTAAGTCTAGATGATCATCTGTACCGTGTTTGCTAAGCACAATTCATCTCTGAGTTAATTTTGGTATGGAAATCAATTTATCACTTAAGACTCAACTGTTATAATTTTGTTTTATTATATTACTAAAACTCTTTTATAAACAATTTTTTATAATTTAGTGACAAAACATATTTAAAACTGACCAAATACTATTGGATTTGTAGATATAAATCTTATGAGACATACAATGCACCAAGCCAAAATAGTAATAAATAAAAAAATAAGCAATCACATTCACTTGTTCGAAGACTATTCACTGTTTTCCAACGTTTTGAAATTCAGTGAATGTCACGTTCACTCCATTTTTTTTTCAGCGCCATTTCTACCTTTTACCTATTTTTAATTTCCACTCTTCTTTCCCTAAACTAGCGAAGAGTTTCAGAATAATGAACTCTCTGTATTTTAACAATATTATGTTCCATAACTACTCAAACCAAGCCACATTTGAACAAATTGTAAAAACTGACAATGAATCTCGTAACGTTTTGATTTATTTGCTTTTAGTTTGTTGGCCATCTGCCAATATGCAAATAATGTCGATATATATGGCACAAGTTTGTAAAAAATGGGAGGATTTTCTAACAAACTAAATTTAAGTGTGGTGGTAGTGTTCCAGCAGTTGAACGTGCTTCTTGCATGTATTCCACACGTGATGTGTCACTTGTCTTGTTTCCAAATGACTTCAGCTCTTCGACAATAAAATTTCCAAAGGTGTCCGAATTGATATATGATAGTTGATTGGTCAACGTCAATTAGATAGTGCCAAGCGTTGCTAAAACGATGATAAATTACATTTCAAGGTAACCCCGATATTATGTATCACGCGATAGCCATTTGGATAACAGGAATTTCTTTAAAAACCTCGGAATAGCAGCTATCATATAGAATCTTGTGAATATAGTCACACCAAAAATTAAATTACTGATTTTTTGTAACTTAAACTAGAATATAACCTTTAATTTAAATTAAATTATAGACATTTTTCTAATTGAGATTTAATTAAAAAACAGCAATTAATTCTATGAAGTTGAACAAGCCATGAAAATAAAATCAACAAATTTCACTAAGTAAAAAATAATTACTTTTAATCTTCTCTTGGCACTCCTTCAAAATTCACTTTTTTTAATTATATCACTTCTCTTGAGAAGATGCGACTCAAACTAACCTTGAAAGTTCCATGCAAATTAGTATTTCGTAATTTTGCCTTTTAAGGTATTTAACTATTTTTACAAAAGGAAAGAACGTGCTCAGTTTTATGTATTGCACAATGGCTAAGAAGTACACAATCCAAACTGAAGCTAATCAGAGACTTTTAAGCATGTTTATTCTTGTGTCCTTCGATTCAACTTATTTGAAAATTTTTATCCATTGTATCATTCGAAGATTGTTTTAAGTTAAGGAAACAGTTATCTTTCGCTTAATATTTTAACATCTTGCTTTGTTTAGAAATCATTTTCCATGTAATTTGAATTAAATTATATTTCAAATTCGCTGTGTGACCATTCTCTGCAAAACTGTGACCATTCTCTGCAAAACTGTGACCATTGGCTGGACAAGATTATATTTTACAAACGGAAAAGACTTGAGTATGAAATGTATGTTCAAATTTGCATAAAATGTTTAATCCGTTGTCCCATTCGCTGCCACAATTCTCAAAATAAACTTTGATTTAGTTCACAATTATAATCCCTTTTTTTAAAAAAATATTTTTCAAGACATTAAAAAATATTTTGAAAACAATTTCTGATTCTTTTGGAGGTCAAAAATGAAATTGTTTTGTTAGTTTAGAGCTTTGCAAGAGAAAATTTCTATTTTTAACAAAAGAAAAAAATATGTAGGACAGATAACTAAAAACCAACATATTTAATGGATATAGAAAAATGCCGTGTATTTTCATAGCATAACTTCTCAATTTCAAGTGTAAAATAAGATTTAGTGTGCGTTTATATATATGCTTTTTCTAAAAGTTTATTGGTTTCAATAATTATGATTTTAGTAGATATATACTTTTTTAATTAATACCTTACAAAAGATAAGCTAATTTATAAAAATTTACATATGAACACATTACTGAGAAATTTTAGCAAGATTTTCTTATTTACAAAACTCCAACCGTGTATTTAGGAGAGAATGTTAAATAAATTTTTGTGCAAACAGTTTTTCGATATTTATTTTTGGTTTTTAAATTGCCTTTCATACAACAGATTCATCGAAATTTTAGAAATAGACTAATAAAAAAGAATAAAATTTTAAAAACACAATAAAACAAATCAAACAAAAAGGTATATATAGATTTATTTAAGGAGTATAAGAACAAATACAATTTATTCATTTTAAAAGTACGTGACGAAAGTTACACGTTTTCTGGGTACACCTAAAATCTTTTATTGTGCCAAAGAGTACGCATAAACCGCAAACCTATTCTTTAAGCTACAAATATTCCACAAACAAAAAGAGAAAATGGCCAAAGAAAGCACGTGAATTTCTAAATATATTTTTCTTCTTTTCATTTTCGAACAAAGGAAATATTAAAAAGTTCTTTTATCGTGGTATGAAAAAGGAACTGCTTAGCGAAAGCGCAATAACTCAAGCACAATTGCATTTCTTTGTTCCAGTTTTGTAATCAATTGTTCGATTCCCTTCTGTATGCTCCAATTTACTTTTAACTGTCCTCAAACAGGTTTTGGAATCGTATTTTTATACTGCTTAATGCGAAGGAAAGATTATAGCATCGCTCAGTTCTATTATTATTCTACCACTGTTTGTTTTGGTGGAATCTGAAGAAACACGCCAGAGTACTTTCATGGAACTATGTTATTCTATTACTAAATACATTTTCGGAAGCGGGAATGCTCGATTCATGTGGATTGTTTTTGTCACTGTAAAATGTCATTCATGGAGTAGAATAGAATGTTTTAGTTATTGTAAAATGTCTTTGTTAAGTAGTATGTTAAGTAGTATAGGATGTTTTTGTCCCTGTAAAATGTCATTTATAGAACAGAATAGAATGTTTTAGTCATTGTAAAATGTCGTTGTCAAGTAGTATAGAATGTTTTTATTAGTGTAAAATGTCTTTGTTAATCAGTATAGAATGTGTCATTATAAAATGTCATTTGTTAAGTAGAATAGAATGTTTTCGTTATCGTAAAATATCTTTGTTAGAAAGAACTGCATACAAATTTCGTTTAAAGATTTGAAATAAAATATAATCAGTTTAATTAAAAATAGACAAGATACCGATCGATCAAAATTGAAGGATTGAACCAGCTTTGAAGCTTACTACCATCGAAATAATCCTTTTTGAGTTCTGATTAGTTCTTAGGCAGACCACACATTGAAGTGCCAAACGACGCACAAGTGTATACTTAATTACGCAGTGTATAGAAAAAAAGGGCATTACGCACATGGATGCCAATTCATAGGGACTCGAACCCCTTGATCTCCCCAATTATTTTATGGAGGGGGACGTGCCACACAAGCAAGGGGGTAAATATTAAAATATTCCCCATGAATTACCAAACAAATCGTTTCAACAAAACAGATTCACCAGGAGTGCCAAGTTGTACACATTGTAAACCGTAGGTTAACATATACTATAAAATATTATAAAACAAAAAGTGGATAAACACATCACCCTTTAATAAATTATAGGTAACCAAGATCTTCCGCTGCAACGAAATAGAAATATTCCAATAGTATAAATAAAATAATGAAATTTTTTTTTATAACTGTCAGTTGGTCTCACCAGATGATATTGATTTGTATAAAAACAATCAAAGATGTAGTGGTTGGCATCACCTACACCCCCACACCAACAGGGGGTATTTTTTAATTTAACCCTAAGTGATTTCGATGAGACATCTCGTCCATCAAGATCTGACAAATATTTATAACGACGAGGTACCTCGTCGGGACAAAACTGCTCTAACTGCCCTCTTTCTCTAAAGGGGAATGAAGATAGAAGTAAGAGCAACAAATTGACCCTTGCCCAGAACTGGTGACAATTTGGAACCATACTTTTGCATCAGAGGCTGGACAGTATAGGATGGTTTTCGACGCGAAGATAAACCATCAGGAGGGTTAAACCTATTTAGATATGCTGTGGATCCTGACCTGTCAAAAATATAATCAAAAATATGTTACTTGGTTAGAAATATCTGGAATATCGATGTAGGCCTGTACTATGATGTTAGAGTTGGTGGTCCTCCCCAATCGGAAGTAATTTTATTTTAAAAAGTTTCTTTGAAACTTTTTAAAAATAAAATTACACCTGGAATATTAAAATTACTCCCGGAAAAAAATAAAATATCCTGGAATATGGATGTGAAATTTTGTAGTACCATTTTTAGTCGCCCAATTGGCTTTTTGGTTGATAATTTCATTACTTCAGTTTCCAAAATGAGCCCTAACTCACTGTAGATCGATCTTTCCCTATAGATATTCGATTTCGGATTTCTTGGAAAATTGAAGTTTGTTAATGGTGTTTATAAGTGAAAGAATAGAGTTATTTTTTACTATCTGAAAAAAATATTAATTACTTTATTATTCAAATTTGTCCATTGAACTATCAATAATAGATATCTCGGTTTGTGAAACACAGGTTGCGACACTCTAATTTAAATTTATAAACTTGGAATTGTGCATTTCCTTAAAAGATACAGACGGAAAAACTGATACATTATCGTCAAGTTATAGCTTTAGTTAGAGTTAGTTTATTAGTTAACAAGAGTTATAGTTTTAGCGTTCTTGCTTTTTAAAATACAGATTGATGTGAAACAAAAAATATTTTGAACTTATTTTAAAAGTCAAGAAATGTGTGTGTTTTTTAATAAAGGCTACGTGAAACGAAAAATAGTTTCGGAAATTTGAAGTTGTATTTGGAACTTGCATTGCTTGGTATTTGCTACTCACGGGTACTTACCTACTATGGCATTGTAGAAAAAGATAAAAGGATTCAATCACGATTCATCCTTATTTCTTGGAATCAAGGAATACAAAATTGAATTTTATCAAAAAAATAATTTTAAAGTCTAACAATGATAAGTGCCATGAATAGAAATTGCTTCTAGGAAAAGATTAAGAGAAAATCAAAAATATATATTTTCCGATAAAATTCATTTTTGCATCACTTCGAATTCAAAAATGCATGTCGTTGAAGTTCAAATAACCTTCATCAGTTTTAAATCCCATGATGGATAACTGACTGTTATCATTAGAATGTGCTTTTATACTAATTTAAAGGCTGGGCTATAATTCGATGCACATCAGCGGTTTCTGGCCGATGAATGTTGGTCTCAGAGTTGGCTATAAAAAAGTTATTTTCCAAAATTCACTTTAATCACAACAATGCTAAACTAAAACGACATAATCTAATCTAGCTTACCTTTTGCACTAAGACAGCCAGTTATCCATCATGGGACCTGAAACTGATGAAGGTTACTTGAGTTTCAACGACATGCATTTTCTCAATTCGAAATTGCTCAATGCAAAATTGAATTTTATCAGAAAGTACCAATGTACTTCTATCAATACATCATGAAAGTATCAAACAAATCCCAAAACAACCAACCAAATAGTAATACGATTGCAGGGATTACACGAAAGGGTGTTGGTTGTTTTGGGGTTTTATGAAGCAAGGGCCAAATTTGACCAAGCTGCGCCAAACACAAGACAGATAACTTCAAGCAAAAAAATGTCGTGAAATTGAAAAGAAGAGGGATTGGGGAATAGAATAATGGGTTGAAAGCAGAAAAGGATCGCTTGGGTATCCCGGGAGAGCGACACCTGTGTTTGCTCAAGACAGTAAACCCCATGGCAAAAGAAAAGATCACTAAAGTAGCCCGTACATACCTGTGCCTCTGAAGAAAACGGATTTGACTCTTTTAAACTTTGAAGCTAAAACAGGTATACATGAAAGCATTCATTTAGCAAAGCGTTTGAAACTACTGTGATAAGGACAAAATTGTGCAATTATAAAAGCATCTTTTCCATGAAAAACCACTACATTTTTAATCAATACTTCTGAGCCGCCTAACTGGTATAGTTAGTTGCCGAGGTTAGTGGTCATGGCACTTGTCTGCCACCAAGTAGGTCAGGGGTTCGAATCTAGGTTTGGAAGCGCATGGATGTCATCCCTGTTAGAAGTAGCTTCGGCTCAGCCATTGGGGCTCCTTCACAAGTTGCTTCCAGTTCCTCTTTGTAGTACCGAAGGCCGAAAGACCAGGGGTCGGGCATTTAAAAAAATCAATTCAACCGAAATGCCACCCCTTTCGATATTGACTGTCAATGTCGCCGCCCCTAGACACAATTCCGGTAAGAAGTGATGTATCAGGGATCCATGGGAACCAAGCTCAAAGAAATTACATTCAAAGTCATAAACAGGCGAGCACAAAGAACTTAGAATCCCACTCGCGGTAATTTCACGTAATCATCCATTTAATTCACATTCACTTCCTTTGTACTCATTTCAAACCTTAAAATAATCGACCCGAGAAACAATCGTCTTCTTTCAGACCAAACCTAATCGACATCCTCGATCGATCCAAAAAACGTCCGTACTCTAATTACCACTACTGCCTCCAAAATTGTTACACGATCTATCCCAAAAGGCATCGTTTTAGAACCATTATTATTACGAGCTCGTTTTTGCCCCTTGGATATTATATGAGCCTCAGCGATACACCCCGATTACAAAAGAAGATGCACTGCCTAAGATGATATGTATGTGTGTACAGGTAGTTCGGTTAAAGAGAAACGAAAGTTGTGGAAAAAATGAAGAATGAAAAAAAAGAACCTGGTTTTTCGAGAGAAATTGCTTGTGGAGCGGAAGAGATGCCGGTTATTTTGGCCTTGCCTCGAGTCTCAATTTTTTATCCAACGTTTATTATGAAATAACCTTGATTTTAAGCTAACGGCTGATGCTGATCAGCCATCCATTCATTTTATTACGATTTTTGCATATTGTATCGAAACTGTTAAATAGCAAGTTATCGTCTGCTGTCAATACGCATGGGGAATTCTTCTCTCAATTCCATTTTAATAGTGAAAATAGATAATTTGTAATATAGAAATATCCTTTTTCGAAAAATAATTAGTAAATTAGTGATTATAATTAATAAAAATTAATAAAATTCAGTAGAAAAGGTCGATAAGGCTGATAAGCAAACGACGGAATTGTAATCTTCATTTATTTCGATAGTTCTAAATATATATAATTTTTTTTCATTTCTTTCGAATTTTGTGTAATATGCTTTTTAAAAGAAATTTGGAAATATTTACCAGTAAATTTTAAAGTACAGGTTTTAGTCTAATACGACAGTAATCCTAAACGTAGTGTCGTTGTGTTGCTCCAGTGCGACGTTAATTAAAATACATACCTACCTAAACGTAGTGCTTTGCATACAAAGGTCTGGTTGGTGTATAAAAGATCAAAAGGACTGGAAATCTGACAGCTTACAGATTTATATCCTAACATTGCCCGTATGAGGAAATCTGAAGAAATCACAAATTTTTTGTTATAAAAAATGAATCCAATAAAAATCTGTCAAGCAGAATAGAATGGAATTGGTTTCAGTTGGACCAAATACCTGCTGTAAATTATGATATTTAGACTTAAAGACAAAATGCAAATAAAATCATATAGACATTAATTTTCCCGTTTTTATTTAACATTTGTACTTTTTAGGAAAGGGGCCCGAATAATTATGTGTCTGATTTCACGATTTACTTTTCATTTTTGATTTTTCAGCAAAAGTTTTTAGTTATTCGTTTATTTTAACGGGAGGCTACAATAGATTTTATGTGACGAAATTTTAAAATATATGAAAATAGATGAAAATAAAAGTGATCAAATATTTTTGATAATACTGTAAATATGTTATAAAGAATCATCGTCAGACCGTGGTTCAAAATTACGAGGTGTTGTCCTCGGATCTTTCAATTTGGGATATTAATACCGGACCGTCACCTGTAGCCCGTTGCTTTGCTCCATCACGTACCCTATAAAGAAAATAACAGGAAACTAAAAACATTTGTATTATAATAATGTTTACTCGCGGACAAAAAAAGGAACTATTGCCATATTCTTTACTTTGCAGCTTCCTTTTCAGTTTTTTTAAATTATTGTTTGATACACCATAATTTTCCAATATTCGGAGCTAAAAGCAGGGCCACGGTAGCCCTGTTGGATAGGCATGGTATGCATTTTTAATTAACGTCGCACTGGAGCAACACAACGGGCTATTGACGACTGTCCGGGATCAATCCCAAAGGAAAAGATCCGAGGACAACACCACGTAGTTTTGAACCACGGTCTAGCCATGTTGGAAGAATAATGTAATAGCAACCGGAGGATTGCGAGTTCGAAACCCGATCCAACCAAAGACCGTCGTGTACGAGGGGGCTGTTGCACGTTTAATCTGCTGTGGTCTCAAATGTACTCACGTTGGAGTAGTGTGGAAGTTCGGAGAATGGGGTGCCAGCTCATGTCTTAACTCGTCATCTGATCGTGGTTTACAATGACGAGGCGTTGTCTTTGGATCTTTCCCTTCGGGATTGATCCTGGACAATCGCCAATAGCCCGTTGTGTTGCTCCAGTGCGACGTTAATTCAACTACCCTACTCCATAACCCTCTTTTTGCTATATCCTGCTTGTGTAAGACTGAGTTTTAAGCTGTGATAATCATCAAAACTAAATTCCAATCGCTATTAAAGGTCGAGAGATATGCAAATTTCAGTTCCCATGTTTCCTTTGAATATTTGATTCTCTAAAAATACAAATAACTTTAAAAAATTCGGTTTAATTTAAACACTTTTTTTGATAAAAGAATCGCGGAGATTTACGTTTAGGAAAAATGGTGACGCAGACCAAAAAAAGTTTGGAAACGTCTGACATAATGTAATAAAAGTCTTTCGCGGCAAAAGAAAGTGAAGTGAAGAGGCGAATCAGAAAGGATGGGAAACGGCCGTGATAGACGCTTGAGTAATCAGGTAATTATGGGAAAACGAGCAAGACAGGAAAAAACATCACTGCCGGAAGAAAAAGTAAAAATGCAGTGGCGCGTTTAATAGCCGTCTTCTCTTAACTAAATGCTTTTAATCGAAAAATTGTCACGTTGGAACGCGAACTTAAATTGCGCGAGGATTTTATTCACGCATTTGCGAACAGGAAATAAAAAGGAACTTGGTTGAGAGAAAGCTTATAATTACATTAAGATGGAACATCCTGAAATCCTTTCATCTATGGTATAACTTTTATAAAGAACTTTTCTTGTCATTGACTTCAGTCTAGAAATGAAAATAAGGAGTACAATAGGGAAACAATAAGAACGGACTCAGAGAACCATAAAAATACTATAATAGAAGAGACCTAGAGAGACTATAAAATAAGAGAGACTGTAAGACTATAAAAGAAGAGAGAGACTATAAGAAAGGACCTAGAGACTATAAGAGAAGAGATTTTGAGTCACTATAAGAAGGGACTTCGAGACTGAGTAGAAAACTTAAAAGAGACCTAGAGTGACTGTAAAAGAAGATACTTAGAGATACTATAAGACAATGAAAGAAGAGATCTGGAGTGAGACTATAAGAAGATTATGAAGACAGAGATTATAAGAAGCTTATAAAAGAAGAGACCTAGAGAGACCATAAGAAGTTTATAAAAGAAGAGACCTAGAGAGACCATAAGAGACCTAGAGAGACCATAAGAGACCTAGAGAGACCATAAGAAACTTAGAGACCATAAAGAAGAGACCTAGAGATACCATAAGAAACCAAGAGACCATAAGAAGAGACCTAGAGAAACCATAAGAAGAAACCAAGAGAGACCATAAGAAACCAAGACCATAAGAAGAGACCTAGAGGGGCTATAAGAAGGTAGGTAGGTAGTTGAATTAACGTCGCATTGGAGCAACACAACGGGTTATTGGCGACGGTCCGGGGTCAGTTCCGAAGAGAAAGATTCGATTTTCATCTGTGTCGTGCGTTATTTTTTCTCACCATTTTGTAAAAAAACGTAAAATAAAAGTTTTACACAATCAAATACACAACTAAATAGGATCTCTATGGACAGGGGTGCTCAAATTAAGAATTGCCTGCTGGATTGCCCTCAGGGGCACATCTTTAGGGGTGTACGGGCAACACAACCCCGAAATACCCAAATACCCAATCCCTTTCATTTTTACCGTATTTTTTGGAGCAGCTTAGTCAGATCTGGGCCTTGTGCCATAAAAACCAACTAAACCAAATCAATAATTTTTACCCTCGTCTACTCTTCTGCTTTTTGCTTTTTTCTTCCTCTCTCATTGTGTTATCTGTATCGTGATTGGCCCAGCTTGGCCAAATATGCATCGACCCTCTAATGAAATTGACGGAGCAAGTGGGCGGAGTCGCTGTCGTAAGATCTCTGAAGGGTAAATCACGTGGACTTAAGAATCGCCTTCGCCGATTGGCAGTCGAATCTCAGAGTAGTGTTTTTGATCACGGTGGATAGTCACTTTAACCAATCAATAATTTAGGATTCTTGCTTTTACCCACAATCGCGTGACACATCTTCAAACTGAGCAACTGGAATAAATGACATGAAGCTGCGGGCACATGCTCCGTCTATTCCATTTTAAATTCGATGCAAATATGGCCCTTGAGTCATAAAATCCAAAAGCAACCAACCAGCAGGCAGGATTGTGAAGAAAGCGGGTCGTATATATTAAGGTTGAAGGTTGGTTGTTCTACTTCTGGAATTTCTCTTTAAACTTACCCTTTTCCAGGCTTTTATAGAAATTAATTAGGCAAAATTCCCTAAATTTTGAGAAATATGTCGTTGAACGCTGGAGATCAATGATCTTACATCGGGGATCGGTAATCGGGATTCTCTGGTTGACTTTTTACGGTGAAAACCCAGGATGTTAAAAAAGAATTTGTCGTCTCATTCATATTTACAGAACATAAATAGTCGATTTTGCTTCAGGTTTTATCGGTTTTTCTGGCCCCAGAATTTGTCTGAACTTTAATTTTTTATAAGGAGATGAAATATAAAAGTGGAATGAGCAATGGTAACCTTTATTTGTACCCAGGATCATGTGATAAAAACTAGTAGTAACGAGACTACTTTCGTCTGCTGGTTGGAACGGGGCCATCGTGAAGAAATGATGGCCCCGGTTGGAACCTCACATTCATCATATGATTGGTCGACGTAACGGGAGTAGACGACCATCCATCAGTTCATCATCTGATTGGTTCATTGATTGAATATGGGAAGTAGTAGACTTAGGCGATTTGATCACTTTTCTTTCTCACATCATTTTTCACACTCTAGAAATGAGCATTTACACACCTACCCTGTCATAAGATGTTATATTGTCAAACAAGGTGATAAGATAGAAAATCGGCCAACCATGCCAATTTTTCCCCGAAGAGTCACGTGACTACTAGTCGACATATTGGTCCCACTTTTGAAGCTCCTGCCAAAAGGAATGCTCAGTCTACTTGTATTTCACGTCTATGGTGCAAAAAAACCAGACAGTCTGTGAAAATTTTGCTTTCCAAATTAAAATCGTATTGAAAAAGTTATAATTTTACTTAAACGGGTATATTCTAAATTTAAACTGAAAGAAATATAAGAAATCAATAAAGCGAGGCTGAAAAGAGGAATGTTCCATCCAGAGGAATTCCAATGTATATATTTCGAGGGTACCTGTTGTTTTTCCAAAAGTTTACGATTTTCTGATTCATAAAACTAGATAAAAATTTACTCATAATAAATTTTATATTCTATCGTAAAATTATATCTTGTTCTTGAATGCCTATGTTTGATAATAAAAAAAGAACGACTGCAGAGGATACTGGCATCCTCGAATATTAAATAATTCCTGAATGAATTCTATTAATATAAATTCCATTCATTGAAACGAAACACATTCGAAATCGATCAATAACAGTTTCATACGCACAACTGAAACAACATTCCACTGGCTTGAATGATAGGTACTAGAACATCGAGCGTGTCTCTATGAAAGTGGGAACGAGTGCGCAGACGATCGTAAGATAAATATCGATTGACGGATTTGCGCATGGAACGACCAACCAGAATAAGCTTCTAAAATAAGACATCTTATTACTCATATCGATTATAGCTCCTGTCAGACTAGTGCTGTTTTCAACTGATGATCTCATATCTTTTCAATGGTAAATTTATATCAAAGACGACAATGTGTCTTATACGACGATATTAATAAATTTTCGTTCCGTTTATAATTAGTAAAGCTATGTGATTCATGCGTATTAAGTTTGTAGGGTTGTAAATATTTTATGACGAGTGATTCATAGAAGTATGTGATACTAAAACTGATCTTTATTAGATACAGAAAAAAGAAGCTAATCATGAGTACTGCGGGCCAGATTGGGAAGAAAGCGGGCCATATGTGGTAACTTGAAGAAGGGGAGCTGTTAGTGAGGAATGAACTGACAACAATGCCAATTTTTAGAGGGAATTATTTATTAAACATCAATATGGCACGTTGAATTTCTATAAGTAACAAAAATTGAAGTCGGGTAGGTAGGTAATTAACGGCGCACTAGAGCAACACAACGGGCTGTTGGCGACGTTCCGGGATCAATCCCTAAGAGAAAGATCCGAGGACAACACCTCGTAATTTTGAACCACTATCTGATGACAAGAACCCTACTCTCCAAACTCTCACTCCAGGCCAACGTGAGGACATTTGAGGCCACGACAGATTTAATGTGCACCAGCCCCCTGTACACGATGGTCTTTGACTGGACCGAGTTTTGAACTCGCAACCCTCGGGTTCCTAATTCATTTATCTTCCAAATGGGCAATTGAAGTCAGGAGTCAATCTTGTAATACGGAACGGACGTATCAATTACAGAGTACTTACTAAATTTTAGTGAACGTCCACATAGTGATTAATACGAAAGTTTACAATGAAATTGACCAATACTTTGAAAAGAGCGAAGTAAAAGGTAAGTATCTTAAGTACTTGGGGAATAGGAAATAATAAGAGTGAAAGGAGTTAAAAAGATGCCAACGGTATCCCTTAAAAACCTTCTAAATGGAAAGGAGATCTTCCTGATAGGTGGTTCGAGATTTACAACCGGTGGTCAGTGGTGCAGGTGTAAACTCCTGACCCGAGCCGTTACTAGGGACGTTACAGACTGAGCTTTTTTTATTTCACCACTGCCACTGCCAACGTTAATTAAATACCTACCTTATTTCACCAACATTTTAAAATCTGACTTAAAAAAAACAAGTTTTAGAATGACAAGAGAGAAATAATTATTCAAATCATCAAATTAATTACACCTGAGTATAGTGGGTTAATTCTGTCAGTCAACTCACTTTGCATTACTTTTATTTGTTGATACAGTAGAACCTTGATTATCCGAGGTCAGATTAACCAATGCTCGAGCCGAATTTGATACCGAGCTTTTTAAAAGCTTTAAACAAAGCTTACAAAAATAAAAAAAATAATAGTAATATAAATAATAATAATAAATAACAATAAATAATAACAATGAATAATAATGATAAATATTAAATAAATAATAACTAAATATTAAATAAATAACAACAATGAATAATAATAAAAATAAATATCAAATAAATAATATCTAAATATTAAATAAATAATAAATACATATTAAATAAATAAATACATAAATAAATAAATAAAATAATAATATAAAATAATAAAAATAATAATACCGAGCTTTATAAAAGCTTTAAACACACACACACACACACACACACACACACACACACACACACACACACACAAAGCTTACAAAATCAAAAATAATAACATTACAAGCGCATAGTACAAGTGTAAGCCCACTTTGGCCTTGACTGGTATCTTGTATTTGGTTTAGCGGACTGATGCTGCTTGTCACAACGTGAGATCCTTGTGATCTTTGCTTTACGAAACTTTCAGTAGCAGTAATATAACATGCAGTACAGTAAACTTTTTCTGTATTTCGTATAGGCAGTTTCGTGTTACTACATTCGTATTATCCGAGTTTCTGGTTATCCTAGGTGGCCTCGGAAAGTTCTAACACCATCACACACTCCAGTACCTAGTATCGTGAGACACTGCAAAAGTTTATATAAATGTGGTTGGGATGAATAGAGTATGCCATCGAGGTGGCATGTCTATCCAGAATGTTAGAGAATATTACATCTATACAGTAATTACATCTGTACTATCATACTATTACACTACATATACAACATGCAAAAAAAGTTAGTCTCGGGATCAAGTCCTGATGATTCTCTGTGAATCTCACCATGCCAATAATTTTAACCTTCGAGCCCTCGTTACAAGTATTGTTCCTGAGTCATGTGTTTTAAGGTGGTTGGCAGGTGTCCTCGCATGCCATGATGCTGTGAGGAGCAGCCTGTTGTAGTTCAGGGGTGTGCTAATTTCACCACAGCAATAATTTTCCGAATTGATTTTTGTGTATCTCGTTAAGGTAAGATAGGAATGTCTTGTGAAGATTGTCTCATCCCTGGCCCAACTTGCTGCTTTCAGTGACACTCTTGAAGCACGTCATTATCACACAAGTGTATTAAGACATAATTATGTTTCAATTGAATATTCTTTCAAAACTTTATGTGATAGATATACGTATGTATATATGTTACAGTGAAAGACCGAAATCTGGAGAATGTCGAATTTCACCGGTGAATGTCAACATTCACATAGTCGCTTGGTGTATGTCCGAAATATTTGCTAAATACCCTTATTTCTGACTTACACCGACAAATGTCGACATTCACCATGCACTAATGGTGAATGTTGAACATGTCGGAGATTTATATTTTCTTCTCCGTATTTCAGTCGCGATAAAACGTCACAAGGGAGACGTAACTTTTTCGCCTCTCTTTCTGAGAGGAGTGACCAAGAACTTCAAACAAACAGTACATTCTAAATGAGAAAAGAAAATAATAGAAATTAAAAACTTACTTAATTATACAGTACATTCTAAATGAGAAAAGAAAATAATAGTAATAAAAAACTTACTTAATTATGTGATTCAAATCTTAT
Source organism: Meta bourneti (assembly GCA_933210815.1). Classification (NCBI taxonomy): domain Eukaryota; kingdom Metazoa; phylum Arthropoda; class Arachnida; order Araneae; family Tetragnathidae; genus Meta; species Meta bourneti. The sequence goes on along the minus strand of OW119930.1, from coordinate 66,753,536 downwards.
TTATTGCAACAACTTAAACTATTATGACACTTTGAATTGCACAAGAGTCCCTTGCTTTTACAACTGCATTTATTTGTGGAACACTTCCTTTTGCAATGACAGCGTGTATAGCCTTGCCCCCACTTCTCGAATTAGATGCAGCTGCTTCTCTCAGCGACATTTCTTGAAAAGAAATCTCATCTATGGCAAGTAACTTTTCTTTACAAATTATGAACTGATTACGTGTGTAAAGCTGCTTGAGGGTACCATTTTTACTTGCCAGTTTATAGAAGTCGGAGTCTTCTATTCCAACAACAACCGCTAACACATTTCGGCTATCTGTACGACCACGGTCGACATCAGGGACTTGTATTCGTGCAGTATCGCCAATTTGAGCAGGACGAAATTGTTTTTGTGAGGTTCGTAACATTTCAGAAAGTATTTTAGAGTACTTTTCTTGAGAAAAATAAAAAAAATTGTCTTCTCGTTTACCCGCAATTAATGCATTTAACTTTTCAAGAAAAAGATCACGATTCACTGCAGTATCCATTCAGTATAAATTAGGGTATCGGAAAAAAAACCTCGGCTCCTCTCTTTTCGACCTCCACCAGAGCATATCTGTGATTGTCGACATACACCGGTGAGGGTCCGAATGTACAAGAATGTAATGAAATATTCGATCTTTCACCGACGTATTTGGTATGTGTCGACATTCACCGGTGAAAGTCGACATTCTCCAATTTCGGTCTTTCACGGTGACATATACATTATACATAGATCTCTTAAACAATTACTGATACAAACACAATAGATATATGAATACTTGTTAATTATTGCAAGTGACACTTCATGTCGACTTGTTAGTAGTCGACTATTGGAAATTCCCTCTTTGTTTATTGATGTTGTGGGGCAATTATTCACTTACTTTCCGGTTTGCATTTGGGAAGTGCTTTTTTAGTTTGAATAAAAATAAAGTTTATGATCCTTATAAATGGCTGAAACCGCCCACGACGGGAAAAATAAAAGTTATTTATGTGATCATTGTTTGACGAATAACGGAAATGACGCGGTACTGTCCAATTAGCCTGTAGAGTAAGTGCATCCGGAATTTTTTTATTCGTTCTCAACTTGCCTTTTAATTGTAATTGGAAGGTTGATTCGATTTTCGAATGATTTATCATTAGTGCTAGGATTTGAAATATTTTTTTTGTAAAACTGAAGTGTTTTTAGTGTGAATAAAAACGTTTGATAAAAAATACTAAGTTTATTTAAGTACCTCTGTTAGGACATTTTCAATCATTTTTCATGTTTACGCAAAGTAGTTTTGGGTCGTTTTGAGGCATTTCTTGTTTTCGAATCATTATTTGGCGTCTTTAGATATTTTCAGGAAAAGAGGCATTTAAGTACGAATTTTCCGACAATCCTATTTTTTACCCAAGTCGAGAAAAACTTTTCCCTTGGTGACTTCAAGACTGAAAAAAATGACATAGCTCATTTAAAATGGTTTCGGTAGAATTAAAAGGAGTTTTAGAATGTTTAAAACTTCATTGGTAGACCACATAAAATCATTCTCGTTTGAAAATCTTGTTTTTTCTCTTCTACTTTATAATTCTAGATTAATGATATAAAAACTTAAGTTTGACAAGTAAAATTAAAAATATGTAATCAAATATTTTTGAACTCGGACTTTCAGTTTGACACAGAAACTGTCAAGTAACTGTAAAAATGAATTTACTTTTTCTTGTTTTCTTTCATGTGGCTTATTTTTTTATAAAGGAAAAACATTAAGCATGGCATAGAAACTGCCTTCCAAAACTTAAAACACGCGACAGTAAATTCGACATAACTAAAAATGTTATTCATTGATTGAGTCAAAATTTCACATGAAGGTTGGCAATTTGGTTATAGGTTCATAACTAAACAATAATAGTAAACAATATTTAGGTATATTTTTAATGATTTATACATGTACAACACATTTCGTGTACATTCAAAAATTGTTTTTGGAAATTTTACAAACAAACGAAACGTATTTTAATATGGAATGTGACCACTCCTGACCTTCACAAACTCCGCAGCCCTATTCCATACCTTCAATTAGGTGGCCAAGCGCACCAGAGGGTAATAACTGCCATTCCTCTAATAGAGTAGTTTCCGGCTCTGGAAGTAATTGGAAGTGGTAGAAAGGCAGCGACAGCACTCCAAGGTCATCCCAAAGATTTTCTATGGGGTTGAAGTCGGGTGAATATGGTGGCCAGTCCATGCGAGCAATGCTTTCACTCTCAAGGTACTCATCCACCAAGTTTGCTCTATGTGAACGTGCATTAACTTCCTTAAGAAGAAATATTGGATCAATTGCTGCAGTATAATCTCACAATGGGGTCAAGGACGATCCCGATACTTCCAGCCTTCATAGTACTTCTGGTGAAAACGTGTAGGTCGGTGCGATAGCTCAAAGAAAATCCAGCCCACACCATTATATTGGCAGCATTAAAGGACAATGTTCAATGCTATTACTGGGCGTGTTCCTTGTTCTCATCAGATCCTCACACGCCTATTATCTGAATCCAGGGCAAATCTTGACTCATCCGTGAACGCTACGTTGGACCATTCCGCTGCTTTCCAATTTGCATGCTCACATCACTTCAACCGTGCTCTTCTGGCTTTGAAGCTTAAAGGGACAAACTCGTGGTACCCGGACATACCGTCCTTCCATATATTGCCTTCGCCGCGCAGAAGTGGCAGATATTGACTTTCCAATAGTTGTAGTAATCATTGCTCTTGGAGACGCGGTCGCTCGTCTATTGCGCTTAGCCAATACAGACATATACTTATCGGTGGGAGTGGTAACACTTGGACGACCTGGAACAGGTCTCCGGACAACTGTTCCACTGACTTGAAATTGCTTCCATAGACGAGAAATCAGAGTGGTCACCACCAAAGAAAATAGAGACGTCTTTAATAGAGACTGTCCTGCTTGAAGTCGCCCCACAACACGCTAGCGTCTACAATCATCCAGTTGTCTTCTTTGATCCATAATTGACCTTATGTAATCCACAAAATAAACAAAATGGTATTTTAAAAATTTTCTATCATCATTTAAACTCATCTACTGAAACGCTTCAGAAAGGCGTCGTCTTCAACCAATTCCTAATTTGCACATTTCTGAAGAGTAAATTCTGATTGGGCCCATCATATGATAATTGCATATTCCCTTCTACAATCAGTGAGTTTTCACTCAATGAAATTGAAGCACACATTTCGAAGCTAAGAATTTGAATCACGTGCTTAACCTTTAGAAAGCAGTGCATAACATGTTAAATTGTGCTTTTAAGATAATTTTTTTGTTATACAGGGATGTTTTGATTTTTTTGTTGTTTAAGGAATCCTTTCTTTTACAAAAGAATGCATTTTTAGGTCATTTAACTGTTTTAAATGCATTTTATCGAGCATTTTCTAGCAATTTTTAGGTTGCCAAAATCCTATCCCTATTTATTACAATGTTCCAAATATGCGACTTCGTGTAAAACAAACATTTGGAAGAAAAAAAAATTTCAATTGTTCCTTATCGAAATTTATACAAAATTATCTTCATCTATGAGCTGTTAAATTAATCTTCGTGCTTTTTATTTAAAAAAAATGCTTTTGTATTGATTTAGTACACTACGACTTATCCTTTTATGCCATAATCCCTAAATTACCAGAAGGCCGCGGTAGTCCGGTTGGAAGAGTAGCGGATTAGCAACCGGAGGCCTACGAGTTCGAAACTGAAACTCGACCCAACCAAAGACCATCGTGTACGTAGGGGCTGGTGCATGGTAAATCTCGTGGCCCCAAATGTCCTCACGTTGGTGTGGTGTGGAAGTTTGGAAAGTGGGGCAAATCAGGTGTTGACCTCGTCATCTGCCGTGGTTCAAAATTATGAGATGTTCTCGGATGTTTCGCTTCGGGACTGATCCAGGACCATCGCTAATAGCCCGTTGTTTGTTCCAGTGTGACATATACTAACTACCTATCTTCCTTTAATTACCAACAAAATGTCTCAATTTCGAATGCACGAAACTATGTGTCGAACATTTTATAAGGTATGAAGGGAGCTGTAGCTGTAATATACTCTAGAACCTGTCTTTAACCATTTCAAGGAGATGGGTTGCCAGATGTAGCACTATTCCTCAAAGGGTTAAAGAGAAAATTTTGCTTCGATATACAATGAGAGGGTGTGGTGGCATTAATTCTTTTGCTGCATTATGCAAATGCCGACTCGTTCCTGTCAATCGAACAGGTGTAAATTCTGTTCTTCGCAGATGCGCATGGTATAAAATGCGTTACTTTGACTTTCTCTCTTTAAGACAGCAATTGTATGTTCTCGTTTGTCGTGCTTTGTTATTTGATTGAATGAATTGAATTCATTAACTTTGGAATCAGTTTATATTATTCTCTTTTCAAAGATCCGTGCCTGTCTAGAAAGCTTTCTCGAAGCACTGTCACAATACTGGGTAGTCTGAAATTCTTATCTTGTAGTATTGTGCAGTGCTAGATATTCTTGCTGTTATCGCAATGAATTAAAAACCTTCTGATGTAGAGTCAGACTTCCGAGACTTGAGGCATCAAGCCATATTGGTGACCCCGACGTGATGGGAACAACCTTCTGATATGTATGAACCTCTCCCTCTTTCCAAACAAACTGATTTGCTCTAACATATTTTTCTCATCAGAGGCGAAATTGGACTTTTTGGGACCTGGGACAAAGGAGGCTGATGCCGCCGTATCCAAAACAAAAGTTACGGATTTAAAAGGATATTAATTAGATAAAATACACTCATTCGAACCATATTGTTCTTATTAAGGCTTGTTAATGGGTATCCTGGGCGGAAAGCATGTCTGTCTTTTCTGTTCACCAGACGTTTGTGAGGAGACAATTCAAAAACTTTCCTCTTTTATGAAACGCAATATGGGTAGATGAAGAGAACATGAATTTTAAGAATCAGATTCTAAAGTCGGAGTACAAGAAAGCGCATTCACTTCATACGCATGGCACTGGAAAATATTTTTATAAAGACACATGTTTAAAAGTTTTCTAAGAAAACAACTTTTTAATAAATTTTCCTGAAATACCACCCCTTTAGATACTGGCGCTCGTGGTCACCACCCCTGTCGCCCTCCCTTAGTTACGCCACTGCATCGGGGTCCGGATTGAAGATTTATCCTTAATCACCCGATGGCTTCACACACATGTATCCGTTCTGCAACCTGCAGTCTTCGCTGTATGACTTTTAATCAGTTTTGATCCTCTTGACCAGGGTATCAAACTGGCGGCCCGCGGCCCGCATGTGGCCCCGAGGTCATTTTTTGTGGCCCACGATGCTCTGAAATAAAATGAAAACAGGAGAATATGTTATGAAGAAAACAGCACTTAGGGAAGATCGAGGCAATACCGTAACACAATTTCGTCATGTTAAAAATGTGTGAGCAACTATTTTCGTCCATGAAATTAAATAAAACGGCCTACAGATCAAGATTAACTGATAAACATCTATCTGCCATAATGAAGATTGTCTGTTCTCAGTCTTTGAATATTGGAAAACTAGTAGGAGGAAAGCGCTGGTAAGTTTCCGGTAAAAAAATTAATTTTAGTTTTATAAATACATTAAATTAAATAAACGTTTGAATAAAAGCAATTATATAGCAATATTATAAATTATTACCCTAAATGCACTTAATTACATAACGTGTTTTAATTATCCTATCCATATTCCTGAATCCTCACTTCAAAATATAATTTTAAGAAAATTTGTAAATGTGATGTGGCCCGCGTGAATCTTACCAGTTGCATTAAATGGCCCGTGTTTTAATTGAGTTTGACACCCCTGATCTTGAACAACAGAATCTTCTTTCAACCAATAGATGTGGTTACGCAGTCTTTATGTGTTGTGGGGGAAAAGCAACACTACACTATTCGGAAATCTCGTGAAGCTCAGAATGTTAAATGTATGAGTTGCTTAAAACTAATATGGAAACCACTCGGTTTCCTTCACACGAGACCCTCAGAGATATATTTTCTTTAGGTATGTACCGGCATCACAACCACGAGGTACAAGAATGATCTGTCCTCTCTTCTGTTTTACATTCGCCTATCCTGCTTTTTACTATATTCCCCTCCCTCGTTGTTCTCTTGTGTTTGGTGTTGCTTGGTCAACTATGGTCCTAAACCTAAAACCAACCAACTTCACACGAGATGGCCATGAGAAGCAGAAGCGGTAGAATAATCTGGGAAGCGGTAGAATGATGTAATTTAATCATAATCTGTCCTTAAATGGACAATCACTTCGCCTGTGATACCACAGTGCACCCCTTAGAGTTCAATTTATATCTGCGTTGGGCCACGGTAGCCCAGATTTAGGAGCAAAGGATTAGCAACCGGAGGGTTGCGAGTTCGAAACTTGGTCCAACCAAAGACCGTCGTGTGCACAGGGGCTTGTGTACATTAAATCTGTCGTGGCCTCAAATGTCCTCACGTTGGCGTGGTGGGGAAGTTTGGAGAGTGGGGTGCCAGCTCAGGTGCTGTTCTCGTCATATGACCATGGTTCGAAATTACGAGGCGTTGTCCTTGGAGATTGATCCCGACCTTCGCATTAGTCTGTTAAGTTGCTTCAGAGCGACGTTAATTAACCTCTCTCATACCTGCGTTCCTCTTTCTGTCTTTTTTCCATCAAACTGGTTTGATTCTTTTACAGGACAGGAACAGGGGCAACCCTGGTCTATGTAGCAAACTTTATTCGCTACTAACCTTACTTACTAACCTTCGCATTAGTCTGTTAAGTTGCTTCAGAGCGACGTTAATTAACCTCTCTCATACCTGCGTTCCTCTTTCTGTCTTTTTTCCATCAAACTGGTTTGATTCTTTTACAGGACAGGAACAGGGGCAACCCTGGTCTATGTAGCAAACTTTATTCGCTACTAACCTTATTTACTAACCTTCGCATTAGTCTCTTAAGTTGCTTCAGAGCGACGTTAATTAACCTCTCTCATACCTGCGTTCCTCTTTCTGTCTTTTTTCCATCAAACTGGTTTGATTCTTTTACAGGACAGGAACAGGGGCAACCCTGGTCTATGTAGCAAACTTTATTCGCTACTAACCTTATTTACTAACCTTCGCATTAGTCTGTTAAGTTGCTTCAGAGCGACGTTAATTAACCTCTCTCATACCTGCGTTCCTCTTTCTGTCTTTTTTCCATCAAACTGGTTTGATTCTTTTACAGGACAGGAACAGGGGCAACCCTGGTCTATGTAACAAACTTTATCCTTTTCCGTAACTCTCATCGAAACAAAAACTGAAATTTAATCCTTCTTTCCACCAACAAATCATCCTGACGCGAGATGAACCGAGTACCCGTTTCGTCCCCCTCTTCAACCCTAAATGCCTCTTTTCCCTCTAGAGTTAGATCTCATCCTCTCCTACCGAATTTCTTCAGGGAACATGAAGAACAACGCCGCAATTATTACTCTTCCAAGAGCACAGCCAGTTCAACCTTCTCTCCCAGAAGGTCGGGAAGTCAATGCTCTGCAGTTGCTGCTTCTGCTGCAGAGATGGATTGACTTTTCCGCAACGGACTGCAGGATGGATTCTCGTTCTGGAATTCTTGGGGCTTCTTCACGCGTTGGAAAATAGATTAGATTAGGCGTCACCGATCTGATTGTTTGTTGATTATGGCGCACACCCTGTTTTCTGGAAATAGGGCCTTTATTCTCTTTCTGGGGTTATCTTTTTTTCGGTTGTTGGAGGACGTTATGTGATTGATGTTTATTGTTGTTATATTATCACTTTGGGTTGCTTGTGTGAATATTGATCGGTTTGGGCCTTTTGTGTGTTCAGTGGGGATCAGTTTACGAAGCAAACGCATGAGCGGAATACAAAGTTTGTAAAATTTTAGTGCAGTAATGTTATAAGAAAAGTAATTGGAAGTGATAGTTTGAACTCGGAGATTGACGTTTTTCAAAAAAGGGGTTAAAATTCCAGGTTGATAAATGGTGGGTAATTTGAAAACATGTAATTACTATATTATTTCTAATATTTCACTTAAAATGATATCCAGTCATCGACCTTCTAATGAAATAGACAGAGCATGTGGGTGGAGTCGCTGCTGTAAGATCTCTGGAGGGTAAATACATCGACCTTAAAAATGAAATAGACGGAACATGTGCCCGCAGCTTCATGTTACTTCTTCGTTGCTCGGTTTGAGGATCTGTCATGTGGTTGTGGGTAAAAGCATGCATCCTAAATTATTGATTGGTTGAAGTGATTATTCGCCGTGATCAAAAACACTAGTCTGCGCTTCGACAATCAATCAGCTAAGGTGATTCGTAAATCGACGTGATTTACCCTTCCGAGATCTTACGACAGCGACTTCACCCACATGCTTCGTCTATTTCATTAGAAGGTTGATGGGTAAATCTAGTGGATTTACGAATCTGCTTAGCGATTGGCTATGGAAACGCAGACAAGTGATTTTGATCACGTGGATAATCACTTTAACCAATCAATAATTTAGGATTCATGTTTTTTCCAACAGCCACGTGACAGTTCTTCAAACCGAGAGACTGGAAGAAATAACATAAAGCTGAGTGCATATGCTCCATCTATTTCATTAGAAGGTCGATGCATCCATCCAGTATGCATCACTTCAGCAGAATCGAAAGAATTTACTCTAGAAATGCGTTTACTCGTGATTTTTTCAAGAGTCAGTGGTGGTTTGTTTACCTTTGCACACTTGTATACCTTTATCATTATGAATAAGAAAAAACTGAACAAGAAATTATACGTAAATATTAACTTTTCAAATTAGAAAACAGATTGCCAATTACTGTACAAAGAACTTTGTACCTTCCCTAGGTTCACTTGCGCACGAGCCCTAGGTACCTAAGTACCTTGATCCCGCTTTTACGGCAAATAAGTTTAAAAAGTCAGTCGTCTTACTCTTCATTTAAATAGAAGAGGGGGATAATCCGCATAAGAGACCCTTAATCAAACAAAACTAACGGAAAGGTAGGTAGTTAATTAACGTCTCACTGGAGCAACACAACGGGCTATCGGCTACAGTCCGGGATCAATCCGGAAAGGAAAGATTCGAGGTCAACGCATTGTAATTTTGAACCACGGTCGGATGACGAGGTCAACACCTGAGCTGGCACCCCCTCTCCAAACCTCTACACCACACCAACGTGAGGACATTTGAGACCACGACAAATTTAACGTACACCAGCCCCCGAGTACACGACGGTCCTTGGTTGGACCTAGTTTCGAACTCGCAACCCTCCAGTTGCTAATCCGTTATTCTTCCAAATGCGCAAAAGCGGCCGCTGATGAAAAGAAAACATTTTTTCTAGGTTTTTTGCATAAATTTAAAATGTCCTTTTTTAATTTTAAACTTACTCTCACCTAGGGAAGTTTCTGAGTGATATACTGGGCGTATACTCGCACGTAGTCCGGGAAAAAAGGAGCATTCGACAGATGACCATGATGTGAGGCAAGTTAAAACAAAAATGGACACTTATAAAAGTGGACTAAAACACTAAATGGACATTAATTCTCTCGTTTTCGAATTTGATAGGATGTAAAATACAATAATAAAAAAATTGCATTGTAACCTTTTCCGAAACATCTCACACATTTGTAAATTCTAACATCTATTGCAGACAAGACTTAATTACAACCTTTCCAATTTGATTATAGCTCTTCGAAACTTAACATTGTAACTTCGAAGAAATTTTTGCTTGAGGTCAACAATTTATATTATCGCAGAAAGAATAAAAAATAATTAATAAGCTTAGTATTAACAACGATTGAAAAGGATATTTCTGAGTCTTCACAATGTATGATATCCAGCCAAGAAGAATCGACCAATAAAAATCTATTAATGATGATGCAAACCAAATTTGCTTTAACGATATATTGTGCTTAAATTTATCTTCACAAAATATTGTTAGTGGTATATTAGGTATATAAGGACTTAACATTCCTAACGTATTTTTGTAAACTTCGCTGCTCATAATTTTTATAGCCAGCATTTAAAAATTGTACTTTACAGTCATAAAATACAACACTAAATTTATAAATTGGACTTCTTTATTTCAATTAAAGTTAACAAACAATCTCTCTAATCAACTTGATTTAATTTTTAACCCTCCTGGTGGTTGTCTCAAAGAGGTATCTCTTCATTATCAAAACTGGCCAGATTTATTATGCACGAAATATCTCGTCATTAGAAAAAAAATGACCAAATCTTGGATCTCGTCATGATAAAAAAATCAGCAATTTCTTGATGACGGATATCTCGTCCAAACCACTTGAAGGGTTAAGAGATGGAAGGTCTGTCGAAGTTCGCTTGTGGGTGCAAACACCTCGGGAACGACAGTGCTCTTATACAAACATAAGGAAAGACCACTATGAAGGAATGAAATTTGATTTCTCGAATAAGAGCTACAGGCTGTTAAAACAATATGAAATGATTTCTGCCAGTCAACAACATAAAAATAAAATTAGGTCGTAGAAGGATGGAAATACAAGCATCTCTTGACACGATTTCCAGAGGCGTTGAAGGAAGCCGTTTATTCAATTTACAATGAAAGATAACTTACGCGCGGGGACAAAAGGACAGTAAAGAACGTGTACTCATAGACACTCGAGTGTGAGCCCGGTTTCTTTTAAAAATGCTTCTTCGGTTCTCTTTTCATACAAGATATTGAATCAGCTTTCACCGACCGTAGATACTGCAGGTTCTCTGCAAGTTTTATTCAAACTAAGGAGTAGGATAATTGGGTAGTTAACCCTCCTGCCCCGTAGTGGCCAGCCTCTGGTTCAACCTGTTCCAAAGTGTCACCAGTTCTGGCAAAGGGACAATTTGTGTTTCCTACTCAGAGTGATAGGACTGTTATCTCGTCAGAGTATAGGACTGTTATCTACGAGTTATCTCGTCATTAACAAAATTGGTCAGATCTTGATGAACGAGCCTAAAGCTCATGTCTAAATCAAAATATTTAAATGAAATTTTGCAATAATTTGTAATTATTTTAATAATTTTGGTATGGTCAATGGTGAAAACTGGTTTTACGTGCTCAGTTTGTATTAAAAACCTCCAATTTACAACGCATACGATAGAGAGCTATAAAAAATTTATCATCGAGTTCGGCGACGAATTTGCTAGCAAATCAACTGTACTCTGCTAGTAATTTCTTTAAATCGAATAATTTAATGCAGAGCTTAGAGAAAAAATCGTGAGCTTAAAGGAATTTTCCTCATGCCAAAATATTTGAAGAATCGTCTCGTGCAATTATTTACTATTTTGCATTATGGCAATGGCACATTTCACATGGTATTAAAATCAATTTGGGGATATTGTGAGAATTTCTACAACAGGATGAACTCCCGACTACAAGTTTTATTAATGAAAAAAGAACCTGTCAACCCTCTATCGAACATCCAACCGAACAGTTTTCTGTGTCGAATCCCGCCAATACTTTGCAAATAAGCGTAGAGCGCACGCATTGACTAATCTCGAACGCCTTACACTCATTTACATTGATAGATAAAAACAGGTGTGCTAACATTTACCATTGTATATCGAGAGGGTGATTTCACTGTCGATTCAGCGATTCTATCTCGAAGCAAGGAGCACATATTCTCGAGCACGATTATGGCCAGGCGATTTCGTACATCAATGAAGATCATTTATCGAAAAAATCCCTAAGAAATGCTGTTGTAGGATAAAATTTAAGTGAAATCATCTAGTTGAACATTTGATTTAGTTTCTCATTTACTTGATTTTTTATTAACCTTCCAAGTAATTTCGACGCGATTTTTCGTCCAACAAGTTCTAATCAAATTTTCTAATAAAGAGATATCTCGTATCTTGATATCGTCAAAATTTTGCCGATTTTTTATGATAATGAGATGTAGTCAGTTTTTCTATTGACGAGTTATCTCGTCAATCTGTATAATCAGTGAGCACCACTCTCCACTCTTGTCAATCTGTATAATTAAAATCTGGCCAGTTTTGCTAATGAGATGCCCATCGGGACAACCACTTAGAGGATTAATTGGAGGGTTAATAAGGGATTAATAGGGCACTTTAGGCTGCATCCCAACGATGTTCCTGAGAGGTGTGCGGAATATCTACTTGGGGCGTGTATGTATAAAATAGAGGCAGCAGAAAGACAGGGCACTATGCCTCCATCTTTAGATAAACATGCCCAGCCATACTTTTTCCAATATTATTAATTTTATACTTACTCGGTCTAATTGATAAGCTAAAGACATTTTGGCATCACATATTTTTTAATTGCTTTTTTGTAATTTTAATCTGATGGTTTAATGTTTAGGGTTCTGAATTTTCTTTTGTGCCTCCCATTGTGTATTGAGACTAAGGTAGGTAGGTAGTTGAATTAACAGACGCACTGGAGCAACACAACGGGCTATTGGCGACGTTCGACTGACCCAGAAGGGAAGGATTCGAGGACACCTCGTAATATTGAGCCTCGTCAGATGACGAGACCAACACCTGAGTTGGCATCCCACTCTTCAAGCCACGACCGATTTAGCATATACCAGCCTCCACGTACACGACGGTCTTTGGTTGGATCGAGTTTCGAACTCGCAGCCCTAATCCGCTAGTCTTCCAACCGAGCTACCGCTGCCCCATTGAAACTAATGATGTTTGTCTGTAGTGCCTACTGTATTGGAAATAAAAAAATACTTATTCGGTCTTCGTAGGATCTTTTTGCGATCCAAGTGAAATACACTTTTGAACCTGCCTATTTTGTTCTTAGTTTACATTGGTGAATTCAAAAAGCACAGAAGCGCCATTCGAAATTATTCTCTGAATATGTGCTTGAAGGGCGATCTTTTAGAAAATAAAACGTTTTTGAAGTAAGAGGGGTTGGTTTGCTGATGTTTCCACGTGGGCATCTTAGGAGTGACCCTGCTGCACCTGTTGCTAGCCCCAGATTGCTGAACTTCATTTGTTCGCTTCTATTGCTTGCAATCCTACCTAGCATCCAAATAAACAAATTAGGCATGCCATTGAGACTTTTTAACTATCTTTAGGGTTTCCTGTATGATCAACTAATTCTAAATAGAGGTGTTAAGTTGACCTGATTTTAAAACCGGTATTGAGAATTTTTGTCTTTTTCAAACCTTACTACCTACATTTCCGTAACAAAATTTGTAATTTCTGTTATAAGTAACATCCAGCTCTTGATTTTGCTCTACAAGGGTGAGGCCTCTCCTCTAAAGAAGTTTTCACAACAAGGAAGGTAGGTAGTTGAATTAACGTCGCACTGGAACAACACAACGGGCTATTGGCGACGGTCCGGGTTCAATCTCAGTGGGAAAGGTCAAAGAACAACAACTAATTTGGAACCACGGTCAGATGACGATTTCACCACAAAAACCTGATCGTAAGTTCCCAATTCGGGGCACCATTTTATCAGTGAAACTAAAACTTTAGTGTATAGGGAGAGATGGTTATATAATGGTGAAATATTTGTGATTTATGCAATTATTCCACAAGTGCTATCACAAAAGGATAAGTCTGTGTATTACCAACTACTGTATGAGACTTGAATGAATGAGACAGTTGCAATTATAGTTTTTAAGTTATAATATGGTGATTTAATACTTGACATTTTTTATAATAATGTCCATGAAGAAATATGTGCTCCAAATATGAAATTAATAATTATTATCATCTATTTCTTTTCCACTTACTTATAATTTTAAATTAGCTGGTATACTGCTATGAAGCATACAGTTTTTGGTGACAAGCAGCAAAATTATTTTTTATTCGAATATTTCTGATTAGAAAGTGGAACGAATAATTCAATGGTTCGGTTTAAATAAAATAGCAACTTCAATTCATAAAACCATATTCTGCCCCGTTATCAAAGTCACAGAATTCAAAAAACGGTATTGCTTCCATGAAAAAGTACGTCGTATTTCAACCTTTCTTTTCCTCTCATTCCATTTTCATTCGATTGCAAACGATTCCGAAACTCCTCAAACAAAAGCTCGTTACAAACGTCTTCCACGACCACCTGCAAGGGAGCACAAGCGTGATGGAATGTCCGGAATTTATACCTGAACATACAAAAATAAACGTTCGTCGAAGCGCTATGCACGCGTCCAGGGTAGGTTCTAAACGTCGTTCGTGACCGAAGTTTCGAACGTTTAAGACTGAGCCCAAACCCGAGGGGGACTTCTTAATTCGACAACTTTCGTGACAGCTTTAACAATTCGGCTTCGAGTACGGTGGAGGGATTTCGATGGAAATTAATGAACTACAAACGCAAATAAAGCAATAAATGGAACAAATGATGATAATTATAAGTGAGTTCGAATGTCTGTCACCGTGGGTACGTGAGAAGGCTAGTCCCAGCGGCATTGTAGTTTGCGTGATAGGTTCTTCCCACACATTCAAGGTCGATTCCCATGCTGAAGATGCCATGCTCAGATAGGAGTAAAATCTCGTCACGTAATGTGAAACTTAAGACGTCAATTCATTAACGAGAAAGTACGCTGTTGGGTTTCTCAAACAGCTTTCTCGCTGATTATTAATTTTGAGGTAACAGAATACTTCAGTTTTAATTTGCATGCGCTTTAAAATATAGACGAAATCTGTCTAACATGGGACTTCTTGAGCTCCTCTTTCCTATGTCAGTATGTCTGGAGCCTTGATCATTCATGACTAAACGATCATAACTATGAACGTTTTTGAAAGTAATGCCTTTCAGTTTATATTTAGCGACAGTTCAGTAACTAATGGCTTAATGCGGATCTAGTTTTGAGGTTCTAGGGGTAATTTTGAGGCTCCTTGTCGTCCGTACTCATTCTTCGATTTGTTGACCCAAATACACACTTGTCCAAAAATTAACGTTGGTTGGGTGTTATGGCGCAAGGGCCAAATTTGATCATGTTGCGCCAAACACAATAGAGATAATATCAAGTTATCCAAAAATTAAGGATAATATTGAATTCGTATTAAGCGAGGTCACCTGATCTCAATCCAATAGATGGAGAATTTTTGGGATCCTTTCGGACGTCGCACTGCAGCCTACACATCACAACCAAGGACCGCACAAAAGCAAAGACGTGTTCAAGTGCGCGAATAGGACTCTTTGCCTTAGGAACTTTTGCATATCCTTGTGAAAGCATGTCTGCACATTGTAAAACCTGTATTAGGATCCGAGGCCATCACATTAACTATTAGGTCGCTTTTAGCTGAGCAAAAAATGTTTTTTCCGCAATAACCTTAAACCTACAATGTGTTCACCAAAGCATTTTTAAAAATTTCTTTAGTTCCCTGTGGCGCGACTAGGCCATGTCAGTGTTTATAGTTTATTCCACATTGCTTATTCATTTGTCATTTGTGTTACTTTGGTGCAGGTACTTAGCACGGGATTAATTTAGGATTGCATTATCATTAATTTTTGGGCATTATGTACATTTCTATACTTTTACAACAAAATATAAATTAAATTGCTATAATTAACCAATATGTATTATTTATTGCAAAAACTATGATCATTGAATGAATTAGCAAGTGTAACAAGAACTTTCATGTAAATCTGTTAAGTAGAAGAAACCAAGCATTCCAATGAGTTGTGTTATACATATATATATTGTTTTAGTTTTAAAAAATGCATCAATTCATTGCCATTAAAACGAAGTGTTAAAATTCCACTATTAAAATAATCACTGATTTTTTTTAAAAAAATCACTAAGTGAGCACTAATGTTAGTGAATTGTAAACTTGCTATAGTTTTCATGTAAGTGAATTGTAAACTTGCTATAGTTTTCACGTAAGTGAATTGTTAACTTGCTATAGAAAAAATGAAAAAAGTAAAATTCACTGTTTTAATTTTTGTTTTGAAAAACTTAGATTATGAATATCACGGAGCTTTTGCACAATTTTGGGACCGCGGTAGCCCGGTTGGAAGAGTAACGGATTAGCAACCGGAGGGTTACGAATTCGAATTCAATCAAAGACCGTCGTGTACAAAGGGGGATGGTGTACGTTAAATCTGCTGTGGTCTCAAATGTCTTCACGTTGGCGTGGTGTGGAAGTTTGTAGAGTGAGGTGCCAGTTCAGGTGTGACCTCGTCATCTGACCGTGGCTCAAAATTGTGTGTTGTCCTTGGATCTTTGCCATTGGATTTGATCCCGGACCGTCGCCAATACCCCGTGGAATTGCTCCAGTGCGACATTAATTAAAATACTTACCTACCTTGCACAATCGTGCCTTCCTATAACATACACGCGCACCTAGTGAGCGATCCACCACTGGTGCTAGTCAAGAAAGCAGTATCTCCTAGTTTGGTCATTCAAGGTTAACGGCAGGTAAATGCTGTTTATGAAAGTCTTTAATATCTTATAACTCATAAAAATCAGTTACGAGCTTCCAATCAAAAATTGATTGAATGAGCATAGCGTTATGTATTGGTAAAATATCACACATTCGTATGTGCAGTATGTAACAACCATCATATCCCAAAATAACCAAACTAGGAGATATCTATTTCCTGTCAAGCAAAGTAGAATGGAGGTAAATCCCCAGATTCAAAAACTGGAATAGCTTCAATCACAATTTTGTTCGGAGATGTAATATTATTTCTGCATTTCTCTTGACTTGACTTGCACGCAAGTGACCTCGGAAAAACTTTTAAAACGAATGCCTTGTCCTTTTTAGGTACAATTCAGCAAACCGTTACATGTTCAGTAGAAAAACTGTTTTCTATGAAGAATGCTTTTTGAAGTTCAGACCACTTTCGTTAACAAAGCGCAGTTTTCAGCCATAAAGAACACTTCTTAACAGTTCGCTGGTTTCCCATTACGCTTCGCGTGCATTTCGAAATGGAAAAAAAAAAGATTTTCAAGTACCTTCATTTGAAGGAAAGGTCTGAGCATTACCATTTTCTACGAACGTAAAATTAAAATTAAAATGTTAGTTAAAAAGAACTCTCAACGCTCACCAACTACCATTTCTGAAAATGTTACAAAAACTATACTTAAAGATTGCAGTTACTTAAGGATTGCTTAGCATTTCACGGGAATATTACTTTATCTGCAGTAGATGTCTGCTGAACAAGTGCCAATCACATTTTACTTTCCACAAAAACTCAAAAGTTAATGTTCCAGCAACAATCTGTCACATTTAAGCTAAAACTTCCTTCGAATAGACCACACAAATTTGTCAAAATTAAATGTTAATAGAAATTATCAACGTTCCCTATTTAACCATGATTAGAGGAGGTGTTTCAGCCCAAATGTCAAAACTGCTGGGGCAAATAATTTTTACTCAAATTTGATGTAAAAATTATTTAGACCATGGGTAAAAAATTTTCAAAAACTTCGCCACTAGAGAAAAAAAATGTCCTTGTAAGGTCCATTTTCTGAGTAAATTAGACTAGGATAGTAAAGAAAATAAACATTTTGCAGCATTTTTTATTTTAGCATCACTTAGATGTGGTTTAATGTTTTTCTTGCACGTGTTCCAAAAACTGCATTCTCTTTACAGCATTTTCTGCTGCAGAACGCAGTTCCTTGGTACAATAAAGCTTAACTCCACAACAAAAATCATAAAGGGGGATGAGATCAGGCAAACGGGCTGGCCACTTTGTAGGAAACGTTCGACAAAAATTCGGTCTTCAGTAAAACATGCTGTCGCTGTACACTTGCTGTACACATAATTAAATGTGAGGGTTACTCCATGCTCCATCCTGCATAAATACGATAGATTCGAGATATCCATAATGTTTGAGTAACAAAAAATTGAACAGCTGTGTTCGATACCATTCAGTATGGATCGAACAAATCACGGGACCATTTGATCTGTTTCCTTCGAAAAAGAAAGGCCACGCGAAACTGTTTCGTTCGATGGGTGCAAAGGAAACTCCTGAAATGCATGAGGGTTTTCAGAAGCCCAAATGCTGCAATTGTCTATATTTACAATTCCATTCAGAGGAAAATGTGCTTCATCACTCCAAGGCCATGAATTCTCGATTTCCATGCAGCTAGGAACATCAGAGAAAAGTCCAAACGAGTTCCTCCATCTCCTTGACGCAATTGTTGAATGTGGCTGATCATGTGTAGGAAACACTTCAGAATTTACGAATGATTTTCCACACCGTAGAATCGTAGCTTGTAGAATACGGCACACCGTAGAATAGTTGCCTGTATACTGCCCGACCACTGCTGGATCCACTGTGGCAGTTGCAGCTGTGTCAAGTTCTTGATTTGTTAAAGGTTTGCGCCCTCGTTCTGGTAACACTTGCAAAATTTCATAATTTTCAAAGCGCGAAATTGCTTTTTGCAAATCTGTGACTCTTTCTAAACCAACCTTCAACCTCCGATACTCCCGGGGACGTCGTGTCTCAGTGGGTATTCTCAATGCGCTAGCAACTTGCGAGTTGACTAGGTTTTGATTCCTCCCTGGACGTACAGATGGTTATCAAAATAATGGAAACACCTGTGAATAAAAGTGACATTTAAGAATGCGCTTCGTAAGCATTAAAATATAATCCTAGCTACCAGTTTTTTTTCATATAAAAAGTACTATATATCATGGTAGTATGAGGTAGCTTTAGTGAAGTTGTATACGTCGTGGATTTTTGTCAAAAGCGTAAAATGTCAGACCTCACAGACTTTCAAAAAGGCCAAATTGTAGGAGCCCGACTAGTTGGAGCAACTGTGACCGAAACATCCCAGCTTTTAGGCGTTTCTAGAGGTACGGTGTCTAAAGTCATGACAGCGTACACACAGCGCGGCAATACAAGTTCGGCAAAGCAAAATAGTGGACGGAAGGAGAAGCTGAGTGAAAGAGACCGACGGGTATTGCAGCGGATTGTAATGTCTAAAAAGAAAACAACTGCAGCCAAAGTGACCGCAGAGCTCAATCAGCATCTGGATTCTCCAGTGTCAATAATTACAGTTAGGAGGCACCTTCATAAACAGAACATTTACGGCAGAGTAGCAATTCCCAAGCCACTTGTCACAGATGTTAATGCCAAACGTCGTCTACAGTGGTGCCACAACCACAAAACCTGGTCGATTGATAAATGGAAGAGAGTTATATGGTCAGACGAATCATCTTTCACACTTTTCCCCACAACAGGACGGGTGCACGTTTGGAGGACACCTGCACGAGCGTATGATCGTGATTGTCTCCTTCCAACTGCCAAGCATGGAGGTGGATCTGTCATGGTATGGGCAGCTATGTCGTGGTTTTCTGCTGGCCCAATCGTAACCCTGAAAGGAAGGATCACTGGGGAGAAGTATAGAGAAGTTTTAGCTGACCAGTTCAATCCTATGATGCAAACTTTGTTTCCTGCAGGAGATGGAATTTTCCAGGATGATAATGCTCCTATTCATGCAGCGGGACTGGTCCAATCATGGTTTGATGAACACGAGGATGAACTGAAACATCTACCTTGGCCAGCACAGTCCTCCGACTTCAATATAATCGAACCATTATGGTCTATTTTAGAGCGTTCAATCCGGAATCGATATCCTCCACCGGCATCTCTCCCGGAACGTTTAATATCTCCATGAAGAATGGTACAATATTCCTCTAAACACTATTCAGCACTTGCCTGATTCGATTCCCAGGCGAATCCAAGCTGTATTACATGCCAAAGGCGGTCCTACGCCATATTAGTAAAGGATTCCTTAAAAATTCAGCGAGTTTCCATTATTTTGATAACACTCTGTATATCTTTCTTTCTGTGTCAGTAAAAACTCCTCGTGTGTATGTCCATTACTTGATATTGTCTGTCTTGTGTCTGGCGCAGCATGACCACCAAATGTGGCCCTTGTGCTCACAAAACCCAAAACCAACCCTCCGATATTACTTAAGTGCTGCCAAAATAATTTCGCTTTTTTGGTGTGAAAGTTTAACAGCAAAGGTGCGACCGCGTTAACGTACCTCATCATTCATATCCGACATACGTGACTCTTTCTGTCTTCGTCATATCCGAAAAACTGTAACCTCGACTAACTGAAATGTTCATACTTGTTGTACCACTTTTTCCTTGAAAATCTGCATGTTTATATGACCACAACGCCATTGGTGGCGAAAATCTGAACGATTTTTCAGAAATCGAAGCCCCATGGTCTAAATAGTGTTTACACCAACTTGGTTGAGACAACAGATTTTTCACTATCGGACTCCAAACACCCCTTTTTAGTTATGGTCAATCTATATAGTGTATGCATAGATTACCGCACTCAAACACTTATAATTTCAAACGCCAATGCAAGATCCTACAAAGAAATTTTAATACACACACTGTCAACTGCAGTGGCACATTCAACTACGACATCCTCACGAACTCTATTGTCAAACCTTTTGCGGTCATTTTACACCTCTGACGCTATTCTCACAAGGCCTGAAATCTTTTTACGCCCTTTCAACACTAAATACTTAAAATGATCAGGACAGGTTATCCCGCTGGTGTCTAGTCATTTTTGCACTCAGAAAAAGAATTTGAAGTATACAGATATAATATACATAGGAGAAAATAAAAGAGAAAAGTAATAAGAAACACCACCAAATCATAGCTATCACAATTGATCTTAAAACGCATACAGCTTGAAAACCAAAACTCGTTATTCTTTTATTTTTAAACATTTCATTCGTATTGTTACATTGGACAAGCACACTAAGGGAAGAATGCTTATTAGTTTGGAATAACATTTACTTTTGAAAGCAATGGTTGTTCAATAACAACAATGATTTACCTAAAAAGCGCCGTTTTGAAAACGAAACGAGACATGCAGAGGTCAGAAGTCGTGTTTCGTTTTCTGCTACAAATTGTTGTTCTGTTTTGATTTCATCCTGATTTTGTCCCTTTTGCTGTTTCAGAATGAATTTAGAAAGTTTTTGAAGGAAACAAGACAGCGGAGTTATTGTTGAAAGAGACCTAAAAATTAGTGTGGTAAAGAATAATAAGCACAAAAAATTAGTATAATAAAAAGAGAAATGGAATATTCCTGTATACTTTCATTTATTTGCTTTTAAACAATTTCATGCGCTATTCATGGGAAAATTGTAGCTCATTAAAATAGTTTGTAAAAGTGTTTCTCTGAAACTGATTCAATGTAACAAGATTCGAGACAACGACGTAAACACAGAGGTATGTACTAAGGGTCCAAGTTTACACGGAGTGTTGGTTTTTTATTCATTTTTTTCATTTTACGAATACAATGTTAGAAATGCATAGAGTATTAACGTGATATTGAAATATTAAAGATTAATTTTATCGCATCTGATTTTAGGTTTTTCGGCGCAAGGTTCAGAAACATACAAGGCTGCGCCGAATACAGTACATTAAATTATTCATTTGTTTAGAAATGTGAAAGCCTTAAAATATGAATTTGTTTTTCATGGACATCAACGTATCACATATTCGCATAGCTATTTATGACATGAATTGAAAAGAGACAAATAAAAAGTGAATCTCGAGAAATTATATCTGAATATTTACTTAATTGTCAGAAATATTCGACGAACATTATTTAACAATTATTTCTGTTCTAGGATCAACTGAGATGTTTCACTTTTTACGTAATCCCCTAAAAATTAATCTAGTGATAAATGTGAGAAAAAGTAAAGGGAATTTTTTGAAATCTTCAATTACAGAAAATTTGTGCTTTTAACTTTGACCTTCTCTGAAACGAAATCTTAACTACGATACTGATGCAAGATGTAAACACACAAAGCGTTAACTGAAAGAAGGAAATAGATAGCCAGGGAAACCTAAGTAGACGGATGTTGTTTTCGTTTCCCCCTCTAACCGAGGGTGCTGAGTAACACCCCCGAGGCAGAATAATCTATTGACTGTCCAGCTGAAGAATTAGCGAGATAATTGAGGTAAACCGCAAGGTTGGCAGGAAGATCCCTCCCCTCCTGTCCCCTGACATCCACGTGACCCCGCTGTGCAGTTCCAACGTGTTGATCTTCGGTGGGAAGGGGACAGAATTTAGGGAACAAAGAGATAACATTTCTCAAACAAATCAATGATCTGTTGTGATAGTCCAAAAGCAAATAGAGCGATAATGGTTTGGATTACAAAATTCCAAGGGATTTCGCATTCGCAGAAACTTAAAATATTCTTGTTTCTTTGGGAATTAAATGTTATTCAAACCTATTTTTTACAGTGCTTTTTGCTGCTCGTGTGACTTTAAACTCACACAATGTATTGCAAAATTGAGGTAAACCCCAAGGTTGTCATGAAGATCCCTGCCATCCACGTGATCTAACTGTACAGTTCCAACGTGTTGGTCTTGAGGGAGGGACAGAATTTTGGGGAACAAAGAGATAACGTTTCTCAATTCGATAGTCTGTTGATAGTCCTAAAGCAAATAAAGCGATAATGGTTTGGATTACAAAATTCCAAGGGTTTCGCAGAAACTTAAAATATTCTTCCGTTTCTCTAGGAATTAAATGCTTTATCTGTTCATGTGATTTTAAACACACAATGTATTGCAAAACACTATTCCCAGGAATTTCTGTTCTGTGAAAATATTTGAAAAGGAAAAGCTCCAAATCTTTCTGTCGAATAAAAATAATTTTCGAACGTTGTTGTCGATGGATTTCCTCTCATTTTGTACAGCTTCATTATACGAGACTAATTTCATTCTATGCCGAAACGTAACAAGTAAACACAACATATGCAAAACATAATAAGTGCAGGTTTGGTGTTAAAAATTTCGTGTTTCTGGGCTTGGAAATTAATTTTGGCTGTTCTTTATTTTGTACTTGTCTTCAAAACATGTATACTATGACGAGACAGGATAAAATATCCAAAAGAAGACAAAACAAAAAGAAATGTTTGGGATATAAAAATGTCTTAAAATGTTTAAACAACCAGCATTCGAATGGAATTGCTAAACTGGAGGGAGTAGCTTTTAAAATTAATATCGTCAATAAAACAATCGTTTTCCAATTGACAGATGAAGTTTATTTTAAAGAATCAATAAATATTTACAATAAAAAAAATAAGGTTTCAAAACTTGCCTAGCTGTAATTTTAAATACTACGGAAATAATCGACACCTGAAGTCATTTTGCCTGCAAGATTCTAAAAAATGGCTTTTTATAGCTAAAAGGGTTACAGAGGAATCAAAACTTAGTTGATCATTTTTTAAACTTTATGAAGTTCGTGGTTATGAAATTTTGAAGAATTTCTCAATCTTTCTCTTTCTGGAGCCATCTAAGAAAGAGCAAAAACTAGAACCCTGAGAACATCGAATGTTCAAAATGGCGCGCTTTTAAAATTAATACGGTCTTATTTCGAACCTGCTGGGTTCTTTAGTGACGTCACCAATGCACCTGGATCTGACTCATGACCATCCATTGTGCTTTTTATTCCTAAAGAGTGAATGTACCGTCTGCTAGATGCGAACAATACCACAAGGGAACAGCTGAAAATGTGTTGTACACTACAGCGTCACTCTAGACGTTTTCCCGCGCGTTCTGACAGGTTGTAAGAGGCCGGATTTCACCCCCAGATCCCCCACTTCCTCTGGAAATGGGTAAGAACACCTCCCTTCCCCCTCCAAGATCAGCTGTTGTAGGGTTGGCAGTTTGGCGGGAAGAAGTGAAAACAGAATCCTTCATATTCTAATTCGAATAACCGAGAATAGAAGTATCACGCGAGTGGCGTTCATTTAATATCGAATGACGAAACAGAAAAATAGTTTCTTGGACTCGAATTGTGATGAAAATTGCATGTAAGGCTTTTTTTACTTTAAATGTTTTTATTTTAAGGTTTTGGGGCACTTTTGGGTAATTCAATATTGCTTTTTGGAGTAATTATTTTGAATTTTCTATAAAAAATAATTACAATTTTCTTTTGGATTGTAGTACAAATTGACGTATTCAAAATCCGGATTGACCGGTGATCAAAGTAAAAAAACATTCAATGGTACACTTCTTAGTGAAACTTTTTAAGAACGGAAATCATAATTGTCCACTTGCAAAAGTGATGTTTTGAAGGAAATGAGAAAATAGAAATAGGCCGATATACAATAGCTGAGAAAAACAATCTTATCAAATTAGCAACTGCTATCGAAAATATTAACGTTTATCAATAAATGTTAAAAACAACAAAATATTACAGAAATTAATAAATTAAATTTAAAGAATATTGAAATTTATTTAAAACTCTTGGTAGAATAAAATTGAAATAACATATAAGGACTACTAATTTTTTAAATAAACAGTTAACCCTCTGGTAGATTTGGATTCTCACCCACCTGTATTCGTAATGCAATCTGCGTTCTTTACATGACTTTCCAGTTTTGACCTTGAACAAGAGAATCTTTCACACGATTCTTCAAATCAATTGATGGGGTTATTTAGTGAGTTGATGTGTGTTGTGGGATAAAAGCAATTCAACACTACTCGGAAATCCTATGATGCTCAAAGAATTAATGCCAATTTTCAACAGTTAACTGTTTCAAATGCTAGGGAAATTTTTATCGAGCATTTTTTAAATCATTTTCTATCTTTTAGGGTTTCCTTTTAAGAATTTTAAATTTATCCCTTATGAAAAATTTTTACAGGATTCTATAGAATTCTAAAATTTCTATAGAATTCTAAAATTTCTATAGAAAGTGGCCTATAGAATTATGGCCCGTTTTTCTATAAGCTCTATAAAGTAACCTAATAGAAAGGACATTTTCTACAGAAATCTCTATAGAAAATGTCTGTAGAAACCTCTATGGAATTCTATAGTAGCTCATTTCTTTCGTTTCACGATTTTACTTTTCTATAGAATTCTATAGAAGCAGAGCAAGAATTTCTATAGGGAAGCAGTGAATTTATATTGAACAGTGTTCGCTTTCTCTAATATAATTCCATAGAAATCTCTTCTATAGAGAAACGAAATTTAGTTTACAGAATTCCATAGAAATCTCTTCTATAGAAAAACGAAATTTCGTTAATAGAATTCCATAAAAATCTCTTCTATAGAGAAACGAAATTTCGTTTATAGAATTCTACAGAGAAACGAAATTTCGATTATGGAGTTTTATAGAGTTCTATGGAACTCTATAAGATTTTTTCATAAGGGATATCTGGACCGAGAATAGACTGGGTGCCACTTTTTTTATCGAAGAATAAGCATTAGCACACAGAATACTGAGAGACCCCTTTTGCACTGAAGGAGCAAGCACGCACCACCCGCATATTTCCGGGGGGTAAAAGAGGGCAGTCTTCGTAGAAAAGAGCAAGGGAACCAGCAGACGACATCACCCAACTTGTAGCACCAGGCCCAAAAAACGCCAAATTCTTACACCACTGTCTGACATCCATCTCAGTAATCCTAGTCGTCCTACCCTTCCTCACACGGGTTCCCCCTCCCTCGTACATTTTAATGAATTTTCGGAGGTCGAAAAAAGCCACTTTGGGAGAGGAGGGACTGTTTTTCCCACGTGTTATTGCAATCGTCATCAGGAAGTGTGTGTAAGCTCACTCTCTCCTCTTTCACGAGGGGAGAGGAAGGTGTTGCGATGTTTGCATCTTTTTGACAGATGTCTTCCAGAAGACTGGTGGTGGATTGAGGAAAGCATTATAGGCAGTTGGGGTTTCGCTCTTTGGAACAGGAGGGCAAAACTGTTATCTTACGACAACCGTGTTTTCTGTTATTTACGATTAAAGTTATTTCACTAATTTAATAGGTAGAGTTAAAACAAATAAAATACAACACAACGGGCTATTGGCGACGGTCCAGGATCAATCAAGAAAGGAAATATCTGAGAACAACCCCTCGAAATTTTGAACCACGGTCTGATGAGGTCAAAACCTGAGCTGGCATCTCTATTCTTCGGTATGGCTTAATGTATTTTTAGAGTCAGTTTACGATTCTCAATCCTTAAATTTGGAAAATCTTTTATCACATTTCTATTTAAAAAGAATTACTCGTACATGTGAAAAAGAATTCAGGTATTCATAGTAAAGTTTTAAAATGCGTATGTTTTGTTAAAAGTACATGCTTTGTTGATAGTTTAGTTTGGAAATGTACGAAATTTAATTGCTGTTAGTAAAAGCAAATAAAATAAATTGTTTCTTTTGAAATAACATTAATAGTTAGAAAAAAGTTTAGATAAACGTTAAATAGTTTCATCCAAAGTATTTTCAAAATTTAAAAATTAAACGTTGAAATAAATTTAAAACGAAAATGTGCTTCCGAAGCAGACAAATACTGTTTAGAAGAGTTTTCTGCAATAGCCCAGTTGGAAGAATCGCAGATTAGCAACCGTAGGTTTGCAAGTTCGAAACTCGATCCAGCAAGACTGTTTTGTACATTGGAGCTAGTGCACGAAAAGAATGTCGTGGCCTCAAAATGCGCTCACGTTGGCGGGATGTAGAAGTTTGGAGAGTGGTGTGCCAGCTCAAGTGTTGGCCTCGTCATTTGACCTTGGTTCAAAACGACGAGGCGTTGTCCTCGGATCTTTCCCTTCGAGATTGATCCCGGACCGTCGCCAAGAGTCCGTTGTGTTGTTCCAATGCGACGAAAATTCAATAACCTACACATTTATTTTTGCAGAATCGATTGAAGAGAATCGTATCTTGTTCATATCTGGTATGGCCCTTAAGGGGGACTCAACAACAGAAGTTCACCAAAGTGAAAATTTCCAAAAATTTTTGGAATCAGAAACATTTTCCCCACATTTATATTATAACAAGAACCCACTTCATTTGCATTCACGTCGCAACATGTTTCAACTATATGTTGCCACCTGTATCTAATAAAACACAAGCTATACAAAATCAGTCGTTTGAAACGAAGGTGTTCCGATCTTCTTTCTTTATGAATTACACTCCATAACAAATC
Organism: Meta bourneti; assembly: GCA_933210815.1. Lineage (NCBI taxonomy): Eukaryota > Metazoa > Arthropoda > Arachnida > Araneae > Tetragnathidae > Meta > Meta bourneti. The sequence goes on along the minus strand of OW119930.1, from coordinate 66,726,669 downwards.
ACTCATCCGCCGTACAGCCCCGAAAAGTTGGAGTCTGTGTTTGCCCCCCGATTTGACCATCAACTTCCGGAGGGGGACTGATAAACAGGTTTGCGCTCCCATGGCTCGGCGTTGCTCTCACGGTTCTTTCCCCTACATGATCCGACTCGTTAGGTGAGAAGCGGCTTGCCACATCTTAAATTTCATCGTTTCTTTGGCGACTGAACTTGGCGTCAATAGATGTCAAAACAGTGTAATAGGATTTTGATTGCCTTGACGCTTTGAGTAAACAGAAGCAATTTTCTGAGAAGTAAATAGGGAAAGCAGCAGTCCATATTTACGAAATAATATCGGTCTTGTCTATTCATGTTTTTGAAAAAATGATCAATCATGTTAGGCTGATTAAATTATTTTTAAGAATCTTTTATTTTTCTTAAATATTTTTTTCCAAGCGATAGAAATAAAATGCTTTGAAAATATAATTTTTCGTTCATTATTTAAAACACCTCGCTGAAACAAGGAGGAAACTTTAAAAATCTACGTGAATAGCATACAGAAAAATGAGACTGAATTAAAATAAACCTCTGCCTTTTTTAAGCATTCTTTCCAAAACTTTTTTCTACAGTTAGCAATGCAGAAAAAGGTTTTTGCACACAGTATCGTTTGGTACACAATTAAAAAGTACAGTTTGGTTTTCAAAAATCAAAGGGTTTGCTTTTATCAACTTCGCAAAACAAGCGAAAAGTTAAAAACTGAAAAAAAGTAAGCTTGATCGATTTTTATAGTTACAATTATTTGCTTTGTCTTTAGCCTCCGATAGAGTAAAAAAGGTAGAGTTAAAAGTACCGCAATGGAATAGTGATAAAAATATATAAAGGGAACAATGATGTTATTTCTGCATGATCTAATGTTAATGTCAAAAAACAGCTTTTAAAACGTCATCCATGTCCTTATTAGGTTTCCGTAACTCAGTGGATAAGGTGTCAGTCTAGCTCGATGATCTCTGGAATGATCCCAGTATTTGATTAAACTTCAGCCGGGGCATCATATTTTTCCTTTTAAATTTTAAAATCTGAACACTAACTCATAAAATCGTACGCGTTGGGTATGTGAACATTAATTCTGTTGAGCCTGCTGATCCCAAGTAGGGATGTACGATTAAACACATCCTATATCAAGAACTATGTTGGGGATGATAATAAATAATTTTAAACAGCGCTTTTCAACCTTTGTCATCTCGTGGCACACATTAACTAATTGCTAAAGTTTTGCGGATCACCAAAAATTTTTTTTTTATGATCGGACAAAACGATTGGTATTACATTGATTTATAAAAACCCTTCTTTCAACGGAGTGGGTTTTTTAATATCGTTTTGAAACAATTCATTTGTGATACTTTCTAATAAAAAATAATTCTAAAATTATTTATATGGGATTTAAAAACACGAGTTACTTGAAATTCACTGTGAACACACTTATCAAAAGTTCAAAACTAAACCGTTGAATTGAAATAAATATTAAATAATTTAAACCGTTTAACCATTCGTAAGACACACCAGTGTGCCACAGCATATCGGTTGAATATCGGTGGTTTAAAGAAAAGTTTGAATTAGAATCCGGCTTATTAAGCTGAAATAATTTTATTCTGAATAGTTATCTGCGATATAATTTTACCTTGTCGAAATCAAAACAATAATTCCCATTGCAGGTTATGTCATAATTCGTGATGCGAGTACGAAAAATTGCAGCTGTATTTGTGGCGGAACAAATAATTTTCTGCCTCTATGAATTTACCGTTTCTGGGTACCATTTTTTTTCGATTTGCTTATTTTATCACGCATATTTTTTGCCGCTATCGCAGTCCAGTATCGCACAAGAGTTACTGAAATAGTTTGCCGGTTACTGTGGAAAGCACTACACTCTTTCAACGCTCTTCTATTTCGGAAAAAGACACTTTAGAAAAGAAACGTGATAAATCTTAAGAGGATTTTAGCTTACTTTGCGATAGCCGTACAAAGAGAGCTAAGTTCCGGCCGTGAAAAAAAGTTTCACTCAGAATGTGCGGTACTACTTTAACCTCTTTTGAAAAGAACAAGAAACTTCCATTTACTTGATGGTCTAGTTGCCATCTGCTCGTAACAATTTGCAAAAAATAATTCGTACCATGTCCAACTAAGAGTATATCAGGTGTCAGAGTTAGGCCTCTGAATTTTTGGTGGTAAAAATCTGAAATTAGGATTTTTCAACTTATGTTTCAGGCTTTTGTAGGTTTTAATAATTCTGTGTGTTTTAGGCTTTTGTTGGTTTTAACAAGAATATCCCTTAAAAAGAATTTGGAATTGTTTTATAATGATATTTAGAGTAACGATCTTTTATCTCGTGGAACACACACAGTAACTAATTACTGAAATTCTTTGGCACACGAAAAATTTTATTAATTTTTTTGCCGATCTGACAAAAAAAGGTGTAATTTGGACGATTTACGAAAAAAAATTGTAATTATTTACCCCTTTGCTCCAAAAAAGGGCTTTTTAAAACTTCCTACCGAAATAATTTATTTATGATACGTGTAATAAAATAAAAATACTTAAAATTATTTATACAATTCAATTTCAGTATCCGTATTAAAAATACGGATACTGAAATTGTTTTGTGAACACACTTGTCCAAAAGTTCAAAACTAAACTGATAAAATGAAATTCTGTCTTTTCACCACCGAACAGCTTGTTGCTTGAAAAAATGCATTCAAGATTATAATATTGGCGCATTTAACGACAAATGGGAAATGCATTTGGTGATTTTACGTGTTACTAAGGTATTTTTTTGTTGGTATTTTTAATTAACGTCTCACTGGAGCAATACAACGAGCTATTGTCGACGGTCCGGGATCAAACCCGAAAAAGATCCAAGGACAACACCACGTAACTTTGAACCACGGTCAGATGACGAGGGAACACCTGAGCTGGCACCCCACTCTCCAAACTTCCACACCACGCCAACTACATGTTACTAAGATTTATACCAGTAAACTATCTCTTTCCACCGCCAAAAAATAGACTTCCACCCGAGTCATTTCTCCATAAAGTAAACGAACCTTGTCTTAATTGACTGCCACCACTCAGACTAACCGGTATGAAGAGTTCTGGAAATGCAGAAAATAATGTCATTGATGAAGATAAAAACATGCACGATAAAAAATCGCCACTGTTATAATTGTAATAGAATTAATAAATAAATTACTTGCAGCATTTAAGATTAATTTTTGTCATCTATCTCATCATGTATAGCACGTACAGTAGTGGCGTTCGAAATAAAGTAGAAATTAAACGGTCTACTTTGCTTTTTGGAGAGAAGATTTTTTTTGTCTTCTTGTTCCCTACAGTCTATCTACCATGGGAACTGCTCCTGATACAAAGTCTGGGTGGTAACGGTCGCCATAGAAACAGGGCTCATTCATTTTGAGTAGGGGACACTTGTTGCGACTCAAGTATTTTATTTTTCTCGAATGTTGGCGGCCGAAAGAGGGAGTGAACAAGTAAGATCTTTTAAATTTAACCATCACCACAATGCAAAGTTCTCTATCACAATTAAAATTTTTCAGTGAAAAAACTCAGGTTTTACTACAAGATCACTTTACACAAAAGTTAGTTTTAATAACAAAGCAGATACGAATATTTTTTGTTAATCAACCTATGAGTCATTTTTTATCAAGCTAAATATAGGTGGCGGTAGTGTTTTTGCATTGATACATATTTTCTGTACGTATTCTCAACGTGATATCAGTTGGCTTGTTTTCGATTACGATTCCATAACTTTGCCAATATTAATTCCGAAGCATACATTCCGAATTTTTCATGACAGTTGATTGGTCAACACCAAGTAGATTAAACGACAAGCGTTGCCAAATGGGCGATAAACTATATTTTAAAGTAACCCTGATTCGTATCATGAGAGCATTTACACAGGAGACGTAAAATCTTTGCTGACCTGATTTGTTTGTTCACACTGAAAATCCTCTCATTGGGTAATAAGAACAAAGAAAATTAAACATGACCAAAAGTTCTTTTAAAATATCAGGTTCATATCTTTAAATAGCAGTTTGTTTTAATACGAGCAGAGTTTGACAAATACTAATAGTGATATTCTTAACGGAGTAAAAAATTCGGGTTCAACTGTAGACAGAAGACAGATTTAGAATACTCTAGACTTAAACATCATTGCATCAAGTTTTTTCCAGCGCTGTTCCTCCGAATTGGTTAAAGATTATTGTTTGTTACAATGTTTGTGGTAAATTTTATGTGGATACAAAATTTATGTGAATACAATCAAATACAAAGATGAATTACGGGAATAAAGCTATATTGCTATCTTCCAGAAAGAGCTAGCCTTAGTCCACAAGAAAGCGTGCAACAGGAGCGCATGATGTCAAGGAGTAAAATTCATCTGAGAAACATCCTGACACCTAGAATTCTTTGATGCTTTTTTAAGAAAATTGTGATGCACTTGCTCCATTATTTTGAAATCCTAAATTCTTACCTGGTCTAATTAGTCCTCGTACAGAAACTAACCTTATAGTAACCAATTGGGTTTCTAAGACAGCCTTAAACTCACCGATTTGTTTTCAGACAATGGAGATTCTAATTTTAAATCATATTTACATAAGCCAATATCACTGTATTAACTATTACAACTAGATTTATGTGTGTGACCTTATTTCTATTCATACTGTTAGACATTTAAGAGCGAGGTAGTTTTTCATTAACAATTTACCATTGTTCATAAACAGGTTTATTTTCCGTTTCTTTGTAGTTATATTTAATACTCTAGATGAGCTAGTACCATTGAGGGCATTTTAAGATACAAAATACATCAATGAAAATTTAATCATTAAAATGCAATCAATAAAATGCACTTATTCTTATGAATATCATATAAGTCTTAAAGTATATTGGATAAAAATCCGTGTGTTATAAATATAAGTCCGTAACATCTTAGTTATAAAATCTCAAAACATTACTTGTCCGTTTTTAATCCGTTTAGAATTTTAAATGTTTTATTTTTAATTTCATCTTCGTTTAAAAAAGGAAAATGAAAATAATTCTTTTATTAATCAGCTACTAAGTTTAAAGAACATAAACGAATCGCTCCGTTTTACGTATATCAATGTCACTTGCAATCTTTCTAGACTGCAAGTTTAAGGAGCCATTTATGTACCAATTAATGCTTATTTTCTTTCTACGTTTTTAGAAATTTCTACCTCTTAATCACTTGCGGAGTATAATCTCTGAGAGGGAGATCTCCAGAATTTTTCCTTTCACTTATTGCGCTCATAAATTCCTTTATCTCTATCTTTTGAGTGAAATTCTTGCAATTATGAAACAACACACAAGATTATAATCTTTTTCATGTAATCATCTGCTCTTTAGTCAAGAAATCTACTATTATCTAACTATTTTTCCCTAGTTGAGTTAAAAAGTTCTTTATGCATTGTTCGATGTATTGAAATGAAAATAATTCTTATTCTGAACAACTCTATTCGTTATAAACAATTTTGAAAGTTAAAATAGAATATTTGGATACAGTATCATAATAAAATAGTTTTTGCGAAATGCTGTTATTTATGTATCTGAAAAAGTGGTTGAGAAACATAGAAATAAATAGTGAGTTTGTATTATTTATATCCTTATTTACAGTGAGTAAAAAGGTTTCCCGTACGTACTTACTATTTGAAATAAATTGCTTTATTATTTGCAGGAATAATTCACAATAACACAAAAATGTGTCAAATATAAAGCAAAAAAGTCTCCGTACGGTAAAAAATATTTCTTTAAATGTTATTCCCCATGTTCCATGATTTAATGGTAAGTTGAACTTGCTTTTGCCTTAAGGACTTCCCTCAGAAATTTAGGCATGACTCCCACAAGTTTTTTTCGTTGTTTCTGGAGTAAGTTTGTTCCCGTCATCCAGAATGGCACTTTTCAGGTTATCTTTGCTGCTGTCATCATAATATTTTAGTTCACGACCTCTTTCTTCCCATAAGTGTTCCATGGGGTTTAAATCAGGAGACTGGTGGTGTGTGAAGTTCCTGCGATATATGGTAAAGGAATCATTCTTTACAGAACGCTGCAGTGTGTTTTGAATCGTAGTTCTGCTGGAAGATAAATGGTTTTCCAAGAGACAGTTTCGTAGCACTAGCAAAGGATATTTTGTTTCAAAATGTGTAGGTACACATAGTTATCCGTGTTACCTTCAACAAAACATAAATTATACACACCAGAAGAACTCATGCAACCCCATACCTTTACATTTCCTCCGCAGTGCTTTACAGTTCTACATAAGTTTTTTGTTTGCATTTGATGTTTTGGTTTTTCTCCATGCCATAACTCGTCCATCTGAACCATAGAGACAAAACTTTGATTCATAACTGAAAAGTACAGAATCCCAAAAGGTTAAGGCTCACTTACATGCTTTTTTGCAAGCTCAAGACGCCTTCTTCAGTTAAGTTTACAGGGGCCGTCGTGGCTCAGTGGACATGCCCATTTCGCTATGTAGGCGGCGCAGGTTCGATTCCTGTCAGGTGCATTCCTCCCTGGTATATTTCTCTGTCAGTAAAACTTTCATTGTGTGTCTATTACTTGATATTGTGTGTCTTGTGTCTGGCGAAGCATGGCCAAACATGGCCCTTGCGCCATAAAATCCCAACCAACCTATTAAGTTTACTAACGAGTGGCTTGCTACATGCCCATTGTAGCCATCTTTTTTATTACCTTTCTTACTGTCTGAAGTTATATTTCAAGATTGCAATGTTTTTAACAAGGATGCAAGTTGTGGTGCCTAATTCGTGTATTATCGCGAACTTTCCGCAGAATATTCCTGGTGTATATGGCTCAATTTCTGAGGTCTTCCGGATAGGTTCCTAATTTCCAGTTTCTACCTAATTATATCTTTCAGTGATTTTTACCATAGATTTAGATTTGTTTGCGATTTCGCCAATATTTTCCTCATTGATAAACTGTTATTTCTCAACTTTATCACCAACAAGCGAATAGCTTTCGGAATTCCCATTTTAGGCAATCCACTGGTATAAAAATCATTTGAAATGATTACTTACACAATATTGAAGTTCTTTTTCATTCGATAGTTATAATAATTGAATGCGGGACAGCTGGACTGTACGTTCTAACCAATTTTCATAGTGCGTACGGAAAATTTTTTGCCTTTCATCTTGTATGTTTTTCGCAAAGTTTTTATTAATTACTTTTTATTTGTGAAAATTATGGAACTTTTGTTGATTGCGAACACATTCTCTAGTTTGAAATAAGTTTCTTCTGCAGTTTCGGAATCTTGGGTGAGATTTCTTTAGAAATTATAATAATTTATACGCCGTTTCCGCAGGGGAACTTTTTTTATCCACTGTAGATAGAAAACATACTTGTTATTCCTTTACTTCTACTAAAAATAAGAATTAGAATATAAAAACAATATCAACATCTCCAAAGCACGCATAAAAATACTCATAATTTAGAATTTTGTATTTGTCGTGGTTATTTAGATTTCCATAGTAAAACAGTAAAAGTTTCTAGCATGAAACAAAAATCTAACGTGATAAAAAGTAATTAAGTAAAAGTATAAAGGAATAGCAAATTTTGGTGCATCAAATCAAAAGTACTCAACAGATTCTTTGCTGAACTTAAAATTGTTCATTCAGATATCACTTAGAAGAAAAAATAAATTGAAACCTAGTTAAGTTGTAATAGCAAATACGAATAATTACTAGCAAGTCAAGGAACGAATCGTGTCGGCAATATCAGCCTCTGTTCCTAATTTGTTTATCTACGATACCCATTTTTCCCACGAGACAATAAACTTAATTAAAAAAAGACACCCGAAAATTGTTTTCTTGCTTCTATCTCCACTTACATCGCAAGATAAGAAAACTTACGTGACACTTCGAGACCTACAGCACACGAAAAACAAACTGGAAGGAAACCTCTTGAGGCAGTTTGGCGACAAATCGGCCGCTTCATTCCGGCAACCCCGCCATGAATGATTCTCAGTGTTTGGTACTATTTACTATGACTCACAAGTAGCGCTTTTTAACCTAGTAGAGTAGTGTAGCTTGTAGAGATGCTGTTTTTACGATGCACCGCCGATTTTAATTGAGATTCTTCGGATAATTTCCACGACCAGTGCACCCACAGCTTCTCGATTGCCGGATAGTTTCGAAAGAGGAAAATATATTCGTTTTTTTTGCAGAGAAACAAGCGGTCTACCTCTGTTGTGACGTATGGATATCGCGGAGCGGGATGATCAAGCGTTGTGACAAGTGCATCCTATCACTTGTTGGATTTAACCATTGGTGCATCCTGGAAGGATAACGCGGATGAGAATTAATGGGAATGTGTTACTGGAAATGAGAAAATAGCATGGCTTATGTGAATGTTGCCGAGTGGAACCCTGAGCACGTAGTGGATTGGCTGCGAGGTGAGTTTTGGGATGCGGTTATGAACGGTTTTTGTCAACATTGTTTTGCTCCTTTTGACAATGAAATATGGTGTATGATATGTCTCTTGTTTTGATTGGTTCTGATCCACGCCTCCCCAGAACATGATCGAATCTTTGTTTATTTTTTCGATCATTATGGTATTGTTCATCGATAGCAAATTTTCTAGTTCATTGTTTTGCTGAAATCGCTTAATTTCGTGAAGAAAATTTAATTGTGAAACGAGATTGTGTGTATATTTTTAAAATCAAATTGCAGTTTTATCCACGAATCCATACGATACTTTGCGAAATGTTACTCCATCAATTAGTTAATTTCTTTATTTTTAGTTGTTGCTTTAATTTGATTTATTTTCAACTTTTGGGGAATAATTATAGAACATTATTAACTTTTAATTTCTATGATCAGCTGAAAAAATGAATGTTAAATTTTAATCAATTAACACATGAGTTCCTTTTCTTTCATCTTTCAACACTTAAAAATACGGCACTCACGATTTTATATTAAAAAAAAGAACGCGAAAATTAAAATTTTCTGCCCAGTACGTTTTCTATCAAACAAATGTGTTTTCTTTTATTTGAATTTTCTTATTCATGAATTTATAATTCATAATTTTAACTTAAGTTTAACTATTCTATTCTAAGTAAGCTATTCTTTTTTGTGTAAGCATTGTGAGATTGAAAAACTTATTTTGAGGCAGCATCGTATAGTAAATTTGTTTTATTGCTAGTTCTTCACATTGAATGTGAGCTGTAATTATCTGCAACCAATTTTTGTTATTGTAATGAGCAAGACATCCAAAAAATCTCTTCCTAAAATATGTTGTAATTTTTTTAAATAAATTGAACTTTCAATTACAACTCCCGCTTCCCAATTTGTATTCTTACATTCTATGAAGGCAAATTTAAATCTTTTGAAAATTTATATTTTTAATTAAAATTAAATAACACAAATTTTTTTCTTCAAATGAATGTATGCAGCATCTCTTCCCTTCAATTTATTTTCATAACACAGTCATTGATAAAGCATATAATCTTTTTTTGTGTTTCCCTTAATATAAGTGCAATTAACTAATAAGATTGTAAATTTCTCCAGCATAATCAAAGTTGGTTTCTAAATTAATGACTCACATGAATATATTTTTTTATTTGCTTTCACTGACTACTGATATACACTGACTTGCTTTAAATAAAAAATGTTCGTTTTCCCAGCTCTGAATTTAGCACATTACAGATAGGAAAATTACATTCTTGATATAAATCACATTCATAAATAGACTTTGTAAGGCTAGATTCCTGTCCTACAGTTATAAATATTATCTATATTAGATTTTCTAAGATTTATATCTGGTTCAGTAGTGCATGTCAAAATTTATTGGAAATTTACTGTCTGAGTTAAATTCACTATCTACATAAATTCTGTGTTTGTCTAATTTTAGAAATCTTACAAAAAATGTAATAAATTTCTGTATACAGTTATAATTAAGTATGCAAATAATTGTTCACAGTACTTATCAATATGTTTCTTGAGAGCTTTTAGAATTTTAGGTATTTGTGGTATCTAAATTACCTTAACAGAATTAGTATATGGGAAATGAACTCCACAGAAAATGTTGGGTAACTGTCCTAGAGTAAATAAATTCATGATGGCCATGCAGATACTGTGGGTAGATCTTGACTAATACTAGTGATTTTTATAACTACTTAAAACACTAAATTTTTTTCATGCACTCGGTGGTTTTCAATATGCCAAATTAGAATTTGGCATGTTAATTGAAACAAAGTTCAACAAAAGTGATGAAGTGTTGATCTATATATAGTAGCAGACCATGCATTTGGATGCAGAATTTTGTAAATACCAGTTCTTCATTCTGGAGATTTTCTACATATTCTTTGTATTCAAGTATATTTTGTTGATAAAAAGCACTAAAATAATTCACTAAATAATCATTATATGCAATCATTGAGTATTCATTCCCTTATTACTGAGGCTGTAATTTTGATGATTTTGTATCTCTTTTTTTGGCAAGACACAGTGAGTGAAAATATGTTGCATATAAAACCATGATAATTTTAGTGCCTTTGTTAAGGCATTTTTCCTGATTTTTGATCAAAATGGCATTTTTCATGCTTTTGGTCACAGGCATTTTTTGTTATTTTCAGACATTTGGTGTTTAAAAAAAAACAGAATTTTTGGATGAATTTCCCAATTTTTCACTTAGAAAAGCTAATGCTTGGTGAACTTTCAAAAGACTGAATAAAGCCATTTACTTTATTTAAGGATGTCCCCCTGTGTCAGTAGAAGTGAAAGAAGTTTTACGTTACATATAGTAGAAAATGGAAAACCTTCAAGACAATCATTAATAAATATTAAAGTTTGGAAAAGATTCACATTGGCCATTTTGGTGGAGCAAAATGTCCACCATCATCAGATAGCACCACCTCTGTCATGATGATGGTGAAAGTTTTGCTTCACCCCGAAAGACCTATTCATTGCTGATCTTTTCCAAGTTCTAATATTTATTAGTCATTGTTTTGAAGGTTTTTCATTTTTACTATCAATTTGACTAAGTTTATTTGCTTTTTATTCTATTAAATTTTGTTGACAGACCATAGAAAACCATTCTAGTTTTGGAAATAAATAATTTTTAAGTGATTTTTGTTGTTTTTTAGAATTTGTTTGTAGTTTTTTGGGTGGTAAATACATTTTACTGGGTATTTTATAGCACTTCATATTATCCAAATTCTAGCACTGACTTGTTACTATATTATTTTAATATACATTGCAAAGTTTAGCATTTTTATAACCTGACTATATATTTCATTTTTGACTATAATTCACATTGCAATGCTATTGTAGATGTTTTAAATTTAATTTTTTCTTCAATTTCTTTTATGTAGGACTCGAAGATGAAATTCAACCTTACACCCAGTTTTTTGTCAATAACAAAGTAAATGGTTGCCAGTTGCTCACACTGGCTAGAGATGATCTTACCAACTTGAACATGACCAAAATTGGTCATCAAGAAATAGTACTTGAAGCAGTTGAATTACTGAGACAACTGGTAAGAATTTCAGAAATTCAATGAAATGTCGAAGCTTACAAATAATTCTTTCCTATATAAAATATGTTTTAAACTCATTCATGCTAAACAATTATCATTTTCTCAAAAATATGTCAATTGATTCATCGACAGATTTATAAAAGTATCTGTCAACAAGGACGTAGGAGGTCTTTATTTAAGTTTGATATGTTTTGGAAGAATTAAAAAGAAATTTCATATCAAAACAATGCAGGAAATCTACAGGAAAGTAGTGTACGTAACTCTGCCCCTATCTAACTTAAGAAATTCAACATTATTAAAATCAAATAGCAGGTCTTGCTGTTATGTTAAATTTAAAATATGCATATGCTTAAACTCATGACCCTGAATGTTTTAAATATATCATTTTACTGAATAAATTAGTTTTGCAGTCAGGTTGAACATTAAAATTATTGGCCCAGTTCCTGTGACTACAAGCAGTTCATCTCTTAAGTTCTTCATGTGATGGTGGTCATGGAAAAAAATAATTTTTTAACATGTGTGTCCAAGGGGGGGGGCTGAGGGGGCTATTGAAGAGATCCTGGGAAGTATTTGTGTATGGCTTTGTTATTCTGACTGAGCCTGATTTGGTAATAGAGAAGTAACAATTATTGGCTGAGACAGTAATATTCAAATGAGGATTGAAATAGAGTGTGTGAAAGAGGAAACAAAAGTTGTACATGGACATTATTATATAGGATTCAAGCTAAATAAATAGGGAAAAGCTTTTTGCATGACATCATGCATCTACATCAAATTTAAATTTCCTTATTGACAATTGATACATTGTATCATTCTACTGTGCCAGTTTGAATTCTCTAGAATTCAATTGAGCGAAACAGAAATTACAATTTTAGTTTTAGGAAATTATATCTTATGGATTTTTCTACTCTTATAGATTAATTGCCATTTATATCTATTGAAAAGTAGTAGAATTACATGCCTGACAATCTTGTATCCCAACTCACAATGTTCTCTAGTTGAGGCAGTAGAAAAAGTTACAAAAGAAGTTCTTCAAAAAACTGTTGAAAAATGTCTTAAAAATGAAACAGCACAATTCTCCAAAATGTTGGATATCCCTGCTATTCAAATTTTATGTATTTACTTGAAAATCAAGTTTCATTCTTTTGTATACTATTTAATCAGTCCCTGGTGTTAATATTAAAATACAAAAGTAGGTTCTTTAAAAAATGATTCACCTGCAAGTCAGATTTAGAATTGGGGATCTTTAAAGTTAGGTTTCAAATTACACTTTTAATTTTTCTTTCAGTACCAAACCATTTTTTTTTTTTTTTTTTTTTTTACAGTTTCATATCTGCTTACTTTTACTATACACCCTTAGTTCACACCTACAGATTGTTTCAAAACTTCTTATACAAATTTTAAGGGGAAGTAGGAAACACAAAATTAAACTATTCACTTGAAGATGTATGTTCTGCCACTTGGTTATGTTAGGTTGTACATTAATAGAATATTTTCGTCAATGAATATTATAAAGCATATATGGTTAAATGGAGTTAAAAAGGTAATTTAATAACAATTAGTGAATAAAAGTAATCAATATAAACTGGCCATTGTACAGATAAAACTCATTTTCACTGTGCCAAAACATAAAACATCCCAATTCATAACTTTTACAATAATTTCTCTGGATCCATAGTTGCTTATCAGAAACAGTTAAATGGGGCTCAGTGAGTTTTCCCACTGTGCTAGCAATCTGCTAGTTGTAGGCAACACAGGTACAATTCCTGTAACTTACCCTGGGTGTATTTCTCTTTTCTGTGTCAGTAAAATTTTCCCTGTGTCCATCTACTTATGTTGTCTGTCTTGAACTTGGTGCAGCTAAGCCAAATGTGGACCTTGTACCCTAAAACCCAATGAGAAACAGTTGAAATTATGGGTTAACCATTATAGAGCAAATCCACAATATTAGATTTATGTATGTTTCTATTGGTGTGTGAAGAGATTTTAATTTGTTTATTTCGTTTAATTATTTAGGTATTAAATAAAAACCTAAATTCCTTTGCTCATTGTAAAATCTGATACAAAACAAATATATACAAAAGATTTTTACCATTTCACAAAACATCTGAACTATCTTTATATGTTTATTTCTGCTTGTAAGAGTTTATTTCTGTTTTTATAAGTTTAATTGAGATGCATCTATATACTAACCAACATTTTCTTTTTCAGCATTATAACTTAACATCTGAAACTCTGCAGTCATTAGCACTCAAGTTAGGATGTAAAGCACAGAGTCTTTTCAACGACTTGAAACGAGTGTGCCAGGATTATGTCAGTACTGGGAAAAAAGAACGTGTTTCGGTTGAGACTCTGTCAGGTGTTTCTGACATCATTAATCTAGTCAAATCTCTTATATCATGGTTGGATAGGTAAAGTTGATTTTCTGATCCTAGTAACCTTGCTATTTTGCTTTTAGTATTTGAAAGAGCAGGAAAAATTGTATTAATCAATTTAAATATTAAATAATCATGCAATAGTTTATTCTCTAATAGTAAAAGAAAATAAAATTGCCTATAGTTACTATACATCAACCATTATTCAGTGATTTATATGAACTTTACAATCAACAGAATAGGTCTTGCTGGATAATTTTGAGTATTTGATGGTATACTCTTTTTACTATCAATGATTTAACTATTTCATGATGATTTTATGTATTCAACTGTTATTTTTCCTTAGAAATTCTTTAGCTTTGTTTCTTAGTTTTATAAAATTATGACTTTCAATGGTGCTGATAAGTTAATCTAAGTTACAGTTTCATATTCTAAAGCTTTATCACTGGATAGAAAATTTTAAATAGTTCTTCATTTTTTTAATTTTTATGTATAGGTATCCTTTTGTTGGTCAAGATAGTTACTCTGATGTCAGAAAGACCATCCTAAAGTTGAGTGTTGAGCTGGCTTCAACTGCTCAGAGAGATCAATTTGCTGAAAATCCTCATGGAATAATAAAAGAAATAGTATGTAAAACTCCTCTCTTAATTCTTTTCCCTTGCTTTTAAATGCACGTGGTTGATAAAACTGTCTTAAAATACTGATGAAATTTTTTGGCTAATTAATTTAGATTATTTCTTGTCATGCAATCACAATGCCTATAACATGACATTTCTTTTAGTGTGCAAAGCTTGCTGCCCAAAGTGATAAAGTTGTTCAAGATTTCAATGACTCTTTGATTATACAACCAGCTTCCCTAGAAGTTGCAAAGATAAAACGAAAAGCTGATGATGATCTGGTAAGATTAGTTGATAATATACTATCTATTCTGACCCAACTGTTCTCTAGTTAATTGGGAGATTAGTTGATTTGGAACTGATATCATAAAATATCCCTGATAGCTTATTATCAATTAAACTTTGCCCTTTTCGCAACATGTTCTTTTCTCCACGTGTTTAGATTCACAAGAATGAAATGTGTTTCTTATGTATTGTTTGTAAACATTCATAAATGAGTGAAGCATATAATGTACAATTCTCTGAAGTAAATACACATTGAAATGGAAGAATATTTGAATAATGCTTATATCTCATAATTATCAAAAGTTCAATTAAAATGTGAGATTATTAAAATATGTATTTCTTGTTTGGATTGAAATCAGTATTGAATGAAAAGTATGATATAGTATTCTAATGCAATTTTATTTATTTTATACATCAATTATTTTAACTGAAGGTTTATGCTGCCACAGTAATGGAGAGTAAAATTTTAAAGTTTAAATAAATAAAGAAATTTTGTCACTTTTTATCTGTATTGAGGTTTTCTCAAGTTAACATTCTTTTTTACAGGGAATTCATATCAATTCACTTTGCACTGGAATTCATATAATTGAAGACATTAAATTTCAAGTATGTAAAACTAGTTTATCTTTTTCTTGTATTGACTAATGATATTAGGTTCTAAAAAAGTTTAAATAAATAGTATAAATATTGCAGTGGCAACATTTGAAATGAAGAAAAATGTATAATTTATATATTACTTTTAATGGACGAATAAATGTCAATCATTCAATTAGCAAATAAAATAATCTTGTTTTCATATGAAGCACACATGTAAAAAATTACTGTATATTTATTTTAGAGTCCTGCATACAGATCTGGTAAAGTCGAAGAAGGGGACGAGATTGTTCAAGTGAATTATCAAACTGTGGTAAGTGTAATAAAATCATATATTAATTAGGATTAGTTGTGAAATTGAAGCCAATAATTAAATGTACATGTTCAAATGCTTTTACTGTGCAATCTATGTCCAACCAACATGATAACAAACATTTTTTCCTTCATCCATCTGGGCATCTAAAATTTAAAGTTTGTGTTCTTATGAAAGTTTATTTTGCTGCAATGTTGCATAAAAAATGTTAAAACCTTGTTATCATAAAAATCAAACTTTTCGAACTAAAACGTTTTACTGGTAATTAAGCATTTGATGTAGCATAATGGTTATCACTGAGTTTACATTTGGTTAATCAAAATTATTTTTGTAAAATTTCTTATAATTACATGTCATAATTCTTAACTTATAAACAAATCATGATTTCAATCAAGTATTTAATAATTTTGTATGATCTGCATTTCCAAATACTCCTTTGGAATTGCTGATTCAGTGGGTTTGCTCACTGTATTACCAACCTGTTAGTTGTAGGCAGAACAGGTTCTACTCCACCCTGGTTGTATTTCTGTCTTCTGTATCAGTAAAACTTTCCTTGTATGTGTGCATTCCGATAACTTGTTTGTCTTGTATTTGGTGCAGCTTTGCCAAATGTGGCCTTGGTATCATAAAAATCAACTCAACCAAACAAACAACCTAAATATTCATTATATATTTTCTAGAAATGAGGGATTGATTTTAGTTTTGTATGAATTTTTTATGAATTCTTGCCAATTTCAAAAAAGTTATAACATTAATAAATGTATGTCGTGTGCTTTGTAGGTAGGATGGCAAGTAAAAAATATTATTTGTGCCATGAAAGAACATCCAACTGAAGTACATCTGACCTTAAAAAAGCGGCCCAGACATCCAAATGTTCTTGGACAGGTAAATTTTTTTTTGTAGCACTACAAATCTATACCTTTGTCAGAAAAGAACCAATGCATTTTGCAAGTTTTTGATAACACCTAATTTAATATTTATTATTATTTTTTTACTTTTTAATACAGAATATAAAATGTACTTTCCAACTTTTTGATTCTTTCATGTTTTGACAGAACATTAGCACTTTTATTATGAAATTTTCCATTACCTTGGAAGTGATTTGTTGACATGATTCAAAATTATCGCATATGGACATTGGCCCTGTTTCTACCAAGTTACAGAAATATCCTTCAATCGAACTGTTTTGTAATTTTCTTGGATATATTTTTAAGTATATATTAATGTTATTTCTAAAACAATTCTTTTTCCTTTTGAAAATATTTGATTCATTTTATGAAACATTTTATAACTTTAATTTTTTCTCCGTAATTTAAAAAATCTTAAAAGAATATTACAAAATAATGATTTTGGATAGGTTGTCTTTTTTTGTTTGTGTTTTCAAAACATTTTGCTTTGAGACTAATTCCTTTAATTTATTTTTTTGCATAGGTTATCACTTTGTGGCCATATAGGATACCATCTAAAAAGACTGCTTTTCGCAAGTTATACAAATGGAATAAAGGAAAGGATATTCGGGAATTATGCCCAAGATCTCCTGGAACTAGGTAAGGAACAATGTAATATGTTCGAAATTGATTTGTCATTTTTCATTTCTTGAATTAGGATCTGCCAGGTTATAAATTTATTATTTAATTATTATTAATAATTAGGAATTAATTTTACAGATGGAAAGAAATTAAATGTAAAGTTATAAAATATTTAATTAAGTTTTTCTAAAGCAATATACTGTTATTTCTAAAACATGTTTTAGTATTTGCATTTGTTCTCAGAAATTCTTAATATTTGCATTCTTTATCAATTTTGTTGCACTATTTATAGAAATTTGTTGTGATGAAATTTATTTGAAAATATTCATTAATGAATTATTTGATAACAAGGAAAAAAAGCGTTTTTTAATTTTTACATTCCTTGGCAAAATGTTCACACCTCACTCATGTTACTACAACTTGTTTGTTCAAGGGTGATTTTGTATTTTTTAATGCCTAAACCTATTTATGTGTTGCTCACATTTTTTGTCTACCCTGGTTTCCAACTTTCAGATTTCTCACTACCTTCTCTAATCAGACATCTGGAGATTTTCATTAGAGCAGAGAGCTCGTCTGTATAGTTTTATCAATAGTATGTTGCTCTGTAACTCAAATTATGCACATTTAAACTAAGCAGCAAAATTGTCAAATGAATCTTGTAGCTGTTGATTTCATATTGTTTGTATCCATTTGTTGTCATTCTCCAATATGCAAATATTGTCAATTTCTGTTTATTACATACATTAGTGAAATGTGCATGTACATAAAATCTATGTATAGATCTTTTCAAAATCTAAGTCCACTTGAAAAACAAAAAACTCCAAAGTTCTAAACGATTTATTATTTTTGTTTAGAGGTGAAGCAAACAGTGTATCTGAAGTCAATGGTGGATTAGCGACAGAGAAAGAAAAGCTGTTTGCTGTCAACAAGCCAAGGAATCGGTTACGCCGGCGTGCCACCGTTACAGGTGTGTCCCCTACTGCTCTCCAGGCCCCAGTCAGTTTGGAAGAACTCATTGGCAGCAGTTCAAAACGCAAAGATGCGGTTCTAAGAACAATTTCGTATGATCCCAACAAAACCATTGACTTAGAAGACAACGTGTTTAAACGGGACACTCAGAGTTGCGGCCAAGAAGAAAATCCAAAAGATGAAAACAAAGAGCCAGCTGAATCAGCTGCAGAAAAGGAGGCAAAAGCGACCAAGAGTGCATTTCTGCGTCCTCCGCAGGAGAAGTTTATGACGGGTCATCTAAAGCGCCAAGAAGCCCTGAAGAACTCGGAGACAGTGGCAAGGGCTGCGGTTGCTGTGCCATTGCCACCAAATGCCAATGCAACTTCAGTCTGTCCACCCCCAAAGCCTCCACTCCGCATCAACACTCCTCCTCAAATTCCCACTAGTGATGCAAACACAGTAGTGCAAGAACCCCCACCATCTGGTAGCCAAAGCCCAAAGCAGAAACTTGCTGATTGGGTTAATAGACAGAAGAAGAAACCAGAAGGTAATAGTTGTTTTCCCTTCGCTTCTAATTGATTGATTAGTTTTTATGGCACACAGGGTGAGGTTTGGCCAAACTGCAAAATTATCAGTAATAAAAAATTCAGTAATATTCTTAATTAAAAATTAACAATAAAATAAAATTGCACACAAACGCATTTGAAATCAAACAAATGATTTAAAATACAATTGTAAAAACGTATATAAGATTTAAATAAAACTAATGGTTGAAGTGGATTTGTCCACAGTGCTTGAACGTGGAACTATTGGATTGATGCCATTTGTCCCGTTTTTTTTATCAAAAATTGAAGAAAATTTTTATTTACTATTAAAAATTACATTTAATCAATATATTCTGTTCGATGACCATTCTCCATCTCTCCGATAGCTGCATAATCCCGTGCTGATAGGAGTTCTGAGGTTTCTGGCAAAAGAACTGACAGGTGATGAAACATTCCGAACCACTTATGGCACGTGGAATCGTCACCATACACAACACATATCTTGTTTTGCATCTGCAAAGCATTCTTGCCTTTTCAGAAATAAAAAAAAAGCATGCTATATCGAAAATGCTCATTTCCTGCCATTTTTAATGTTTAACAAAATTTAAAAAACAACCAAATAAAACAATTTTTTTCCCAAGTACTTGCTGAAATTCCTTTTTTTAAACAACATCAACTTTACACGTGTGAAGTAGATAACATTTCTGTTTTGCGATGCAATGCCATCTAGCTCCAAAAACGGGATGAACTTTTGCATCAACCCAATATTTATGCCCTGTCTTGCATACTCACAATGCTCAGCAATAAAATAACCATCCACTTCTCCACACTGTCACAAACTGCAAAAAAACTGGAAATGATAACAATTTCAAAACTGATAACTACTGGGTTAAACTATCCAGTAGTTTAACCCAGTGGCACCCCTAAAGGTATTTCGATTTTGCAAAACCCTGATGTGTAGGACCCATCGGAAAGAATTGAACTGCTCTTCTACCAATTTCAATAAATTTAATTTTTACTTCATTTATCTAGTGACTTCATGAATACACAGAAGTTATGCTACAGAAATGTCTTTCTTCCAATAGGACTCCTACAGCATGCTTTAACGCTGTTTAGTCCAGACTCCAACTCGCAATCATGTACATCTCCTGCAGCGAAAGAAAGTGGATCTCCAAAGAGTCCTAAGTGCACTAATGGCTCACCAAAAGTGAAGAAAACATCTGGGACTATGTTTCAGTTCCCTTTCCGAGAAGGCAGGCCCTCACTTTCTGAGGTATTTATTATTTTTGCAACATTAAAACTCACCATATATCAAATCTGGATATACTTTTACCAAAATAATTATTGTGTTATGATTTGCATTATATTTTACCTATTTCCTAATGGAAACTGGTACTGCTGTGGTTCAGTGGGTGTACCCACTGCACTAGAGTTGTAGGCGGTGGAGATTCGATTTCTCCGTAGGCGTACTTCTGTCTGTAAATCTTTCCTTGTTTGTGTAGATCCATTACTTGATGTTTGTATTGTGCTGTGCACAGCTTGGCCAAATATGGCCTGCCATTTCTTCAATTATGAAACCCAAACAACCTAATTGATTCTTATCATCATATAATAAAAGCAAAAATATCATTTTTAAACAGGCTTTAAATCAGGGGTAGTCAACCTTTTTATACCTACCACCCACTTTTGTATATTTGTTGGTAGCAAAATTTTCTTACTGCCCATCGGTTCCGCAGTAACTTAATTTAGCGCAACTGCAAAGTACTCAGAATTCCTGAGTGGAGGTTTAACAGTATGTATTTAAATTTATCTTTCTATTTATACTTTGTATATGTTTATAATACACAGAATTAATTTGATGCTGCATTTCTGCATCTCCATCGATACAGTGCCTACTAGTGCGGAAGCTGCTTAAATTGAAGAAAAAGAAAATTAAATATAAAAACTATAAAAGTATTAAGTCTATTAAATTATCTTTAATTAACTATTAATGAGATCCTTGAGACTGATGCTGCGAAACTAAATATTTGATATCTGGTTCAATTTTCGTAAGGAACAAAGGTCTCCTCTTTCGGAAGTATTCAGACAATTTCTCTGTTTGATGATAATATGATTAACAGCACTAAAGCCTGATTCTACAAGATATGAGGCAGGAAAAGGTATCAATAAATTGAATATCATTTTCCACATATTTGGATATAATGCAGGCATTTTTTTTATTTAGCCATAGGTTTTCGTATCCACCACTATCGAAATTATATTTACTCTCTTCATCGTATCTAAGTTCTATAACAGTTCTTGGCAAGTTGTATCAGCCTCCTCAATATTTGCAGTAAAAGGATTTTTCATCCAGTCATACACTTTCAAGTTCAAATATCTTCAAATTGTTTTTCCATATGCAATTTAAGTTCGTTAAGGTGGCTACTGAATCTTTCAATCTCTTCTAGAGTTACATCATCTTTTATCGATGATAATTCGGAAACTGATTAAATTCTCTCTTCAATAGATTATAACAAAGATCAAGTTTGTCAGTAAATAATGACACAATATTTTACAATTGATAAGAGTTTTATAAGCTCCTTAAAGCTGCAAATTGATTTTATTAAATCTCTTGAAAATATCTGCCAAATAAAAGGCATCATTCTTTACTGCTTTTTAATTGTTGACAGAGACTAGTCTCATTAATACTTTCAAAAAATGCATAACACTATCATATAATGCTATAAATAAAGACAAACATGTACCCTTTGACAGCCACCGAACGTCTGTGTGTAAAAGTAACCTAATAAATTCCTCATTATTGTCCTGGTACAGCTGTCAAAACATTCCATCATGTTTGGCATTGGATTTGATCTTATTTACAGCTCTAATTATTAGTTAATGATGAATGGAGACTTAAATGTTTTCCTATAAGATGTCTGTGCACTACAATGAATACATAAAACATTTGGCACTTCTTCCTTCAAATAAGCAACAAATCCACGATTGCGACCTACCATTGATGGTGCTCCATCAGTAGCCATGCAACAATATTCTTCAAAGGTATATTATGTTTTGCAAAGTATGATTTCAGAGCATTAAATATTGATAATCCTCTTGTATCTGTAATGAGATTTATTGCAAACAGCATTTCTTCTTGTAATGTATTGTTTTCATCAAAATAACATACATATGTCATCAATAAAACATTATCTGCAATTGTAGACTCGTCCAATTGTATAGAAAATTAAGAGTTTTGGAAAATACCTATAAGTTTATTTTCAACATTAACTGCCATTTCTTCAATTCATTGCTTTACTGTGCTATCGCGTAGGGGCAATGTTTTTAAAGCTTCAGGTATATCCTGATGCATTACTGTTGAGATAAATTCTTTTATAGAGGTTATTATTAAAGTTTCTCCAATATTATAGCTTTTGCCATTTTTTTGCAATTAATTGTGAAATGCAATAAGTTGCAGTTAATCCATCTTCACTCGTTGCATGTTGTTTCTTAAATGGTGCAAGGATTGTTGGCCGATTTTGAAATTTTTTATATATTTCCTAAAAATATTCAATGGACTTGCCTTTATCTTTTGGATGCTTTGTAGCAAGTTGTTCTCGCAATCGACTTGGCTTCATTGGATAATGTTCTATGACACAGTAAACACATTGGGTGTTGTTTATTTACAACAGATTCGATGAAACCCATCTTCAGATACTCTGGTATATAGCCACGAGCATATTTCTTTTTTTGAGACATGAGCTCACAATATTTTGCACAATTTATAAAACTTGTTTGAAGTCGTAGGCACGTGCTTACTTTCATAAATCTAATGTACTGGCTCCACCATGAAACAAACTCAACTTGAGTGATGGCTGCTTGTACACCCTGCCCTCGTCATGCTCACTTCAGTGCAGTACAACCTGCTTTGTCATTGAGTCATAGATGCACGGTGATAACAGAAAGTAGCTTCAGCATCGGACAAAAACCCTACCGCCCACCATGAAAGCTTGAATTGCCCCTAGTGGGCAGTAGGGACCAGGTTGACTACCACTGCTTTAAATCCTAAGCTTCAATTGGGATTTTGAAATAATTTCTCATCATACTGTCATCAGTAGGGCTATGATTTCGATGGTCTAAAATTTTCTCGAAAGTACCCAATAAAAATGCATCTATGATCTAAAAAATTTTTATTCTTTGTCAAACATTTTGTAAAGAGGTTTGAAACAACAAAAAACGAATCTTAACATTCTCCATGATAAACTATACTCTCAAAAGTACAATTTGTTTCTCTGCCAAATTGAGTTTACTTTTTGAATAATAAACTATGTCTTACAAAAGAAAACAAGAAAAAGGTTTAGTGTAAAAACTATGAAAACTACGTGAAAATGCCCTAAAATTAGCATTTTTGAAGATGCACATTTCTATTCACTCAAATAACATTTCCACCTTGCCAAAAAATGTTGCTAAATCGTCAAAAAAACTAACTTTTGTCATCAGTGTCCTAATATGTTGTTAATATGAGCTAAATATGTTGTTGTTCCAAGGAGCAAATTTATTAATTTTTGCATTCTTTTTTAGTTACGTAGTCTGAAAAGAACAGCTAATTCTAAAGTATTTAGTGAAAGGTAAGAAATTTTAGAATTATACATGAAATTTTTCAATGTAACTATAAAATTTTATTGTTTTAATCAAAATAAACTATAGTTTTATATTTTACTTTACAATCATTCTTGAATACTTAATTGTTTGTTTTTTCTTTGATTTTGTTTGTTACTTAAATATAGTATTTTCACTTACAACTTTACAAGCTTACTGGAGCAAATTGGTGCATTTTATAATTTTATTTATAATAAACAGATTGCATAAAATATTTATAATTTACGATTCTCTTATTTTTTCTTAACAGAGTCAACAGTAGTCAGTCGGAGAAACCTGTCACTTCTCCTAAACCTGTAAGAATTGTTTCCAAACTGGAAAATTTTTTTCTCTTCAAAATTTCTTCTGCCATCAGATTCTTGCTTTTTTAGATAGGCTTATTATTTTTCATTGTTATATTTAATTTTTCATTTGTTTTTGTGTTGATGTTTATGAATTTCGTTTTTGTATGTGTGTTCATTTGCATAATTTTTATTTTCAATGCTTTAATTTTCGTTTGCTTTGTTAATTTTTATTTTAGAATTGTTTGCAAAAACGAAGCCAAATGCAGAACAAAAAACCAGGTAATATTCAAAGCAATAATTATCTTTTGCAAATTTATTTTTCATTTTTTGTTGTGCTTGATTTAAAATTTTAATATAATGCTAGAAACAAATTAAATGGGAAACAAATGTGCACATTTTTTAAAACTTAAATATTATAATTCTAATTAAGTAACATTCCCTAGAGTGGAAATTGATTTGGATGGAAATTATTAACCGGTTTAAAAGTGTTAATTATTAATACTTTAAAATAATTTGTTACTGACTGCTACATATTCAGATAAATACAATACATATACAATAAAAATTAGAAAGAGCTGATAGTAAAACTGATATATTCGAAGACAGCATATTTTAAGAGAAGCCGGATTTTTTAAAATCAAACTAAAATAAGTGAAACATTTAAAAGCATATTTTAAAAATACATATTTTTAGTATACTTAATATAAACCATTATGCAATGAAGTATTTAATATGATAAGTTAAATTTTTGTTAAATTTAATATTTCAAATTTTTTTAGCTTTTTAATCCATCATATTTAGAATTTTAGCCACACTAATTATATTCCATGCAATTTCTGTTTTTATTTGTTATTTATAAGTATTACTTGGTTTGCTTATTTATTGTTTTATTAGTTTGCTTGTTTATAAATGCAGATCATATGTACAATAATTGATTTTTTATATTTCTATAGCTTAATTTAAAAGTAGAAGGTAATTGTTAAATGATTTTCACATTTTAATTATTTGAGAACCTAATTTGTAAAACGTAAATACCATTGAAATTTATATACTGTAACATATTTTGCAGGTGTAAGTGCCAGCCAAATCAATGCTCCCAAATTCCAACCTAGTGTGAATAGTGAAACTGGTGCTCCAAAGAACCCTGCCAAAATTACAGATAGTTATATCCATCCAAAATCCATAAACTATGCAAAAATTCCTCAGTACCCTTGTGAAATGCACGAGAGCAAAATAGTGTCGTTAAAGGCTAAAACCAGTAGTAGTCCTCAGCATAACAAACCAAACGTCCAAGCTTTGCAACAACCATCCAGAAACAATTTGCATTACCAGAGGGCTCGGCAAATGTCGAAATTGGCATCCCAAGGAACCTCAACCTTGTTCAAGAACCAGAAAAGTGGATACCCTGCAGCCTTTTATTCCCCATCAGGTCGTTCTTTGAGCTTCAATAACATTGCAATGTCTTCAGATGATGATAGCAGCTCGGAGGAGTATGAAATCTACGAAGAGTTGAGCCATGTCTCTGCACCAGCTGATCAGCGCCATCACGATCTGCCACAGAATGGACAGACACTTTTCCAAGGAATGGATCCTCACTTTACAAGACAGTTGGCAGAAATGTATAACATGTTGAGCCAACGGCAGCGCTTTCTGCAAAGCCAAGGAAATGGTGCATACAAAGGTCAGATGAATGCAGCCAACTCTGCTGTCATTGACGAGCTTGCTCTTCGGATGTACCACGCATTGCAGATGAACCACATGCAGTCGCAAAATACTTTTTCTCAAGGAACTACCAATCAGCATTTTTCTTATAGGCCACCCCCAAAAACTGTGATCCAAGCTCAAAGGAATGTTCCATTTCAAAATGGCACTTACCTTCCAAGTAAACTGCAACAAGGAATACCTTACCAACACCAACAAGTCCCACATCCCATTCAGATACCAAATCACTATCCTCATGATTCCAACCCTGCCCTTGGAAAACAGGTGCAGAAATCAGTACATGAGCGTCCAGTTGATTTACCACCCTCTGGCAATGTACCATCCAGGAACATTAATGTATTTAAGTCTGCTACTAGTCAAGAGATACATAACTTGTACACTTCTCAGCTGTCCAATAAGAGCAGTGTGAGCTCGCCACCTGAAAATGAGAAAAACATGAATTACCCAGAGGAGTATTTGGAAAAAGAGCACATGTATGAAACAATACCCTATCAAAAAAATGAGATGAACTCATGTGATGGCGTTTTTGTGGGTAAAATAGAAGATCGGAATTTTGTATATCCTGCTGAAAAGGAATTTGAACATGATTTGCCATGCAAGGATGGGGAACATCACTTTAAAGGTAAAGTTCTGGAAACTGCCCCACAAGTCAGCACCAATCCTTGTTTCATAAAAGACAACATGTTCTGCCCCATCAAAGAAGACAATCCATTAAGAAATGCAAACTTAAAAAATTGCTCTGCTTTCAGACAGGTGAATGGTAACCAAAATCCCAAAATACAGGGTACTATCAATGGCAAGTACATCGAGAACTATGAGGGTAACCAGATTGGGGACATCAGGAAAGTCTATGGCAAGAGTGTACAACCTGCCATATCCACACTAATGAAGAACATTCCTAAGCCACCATCAGAGTCATATTCTGCATCCACCAAATGCTCATCTTCCCAAACCGACTCTGACTTTTGTGATTCCACTGCTATTGATGGTCAGTCTGAGGAAGTCACTTCTACAATCAATTCCAATATTTGTTTGAACAATGACGATTCATTTACTACTGCTTTAAATTGCACAAGCAACTCAATCACAGACAGTCTTGGTTATAGCAGCAGTAGTAGCTTGAGTAGTAGTTCTTCGGGTAGCACAATATCTTCTTCAGGCAGCTGTTACTATTATGTCGATGCACAAGTGAAACCTGAAATCCATGTGAAATTCCCACCTATGACATCTGAAATCGAAGAGGATACGCCGCTGATTGATTTGAGGTCACCGACATTGCCTACAATGGGAGTTTCGATGTTGGGTAAAAAGCGAAGTGTAAGCAGCAGTGGCAGTGAACAAGGATCGAATGCAGGTTCCAGAGGAAGTCCTTGTATTCCTGTTATTATGGAATCTGAACTGATTAAAGCCTCGAGAATTGTAACTGATGTGGGTAAGTTGATGTAGTTTTTATTTAAAAAACAAAACTGTCGTGCAGCTTGTAGTTAAATTGTTCCAGTGAATTTTGTAATGAGGTTTTCTTGTGTTTTAGCAATTGTAGATTCTTGGGGAAAATAAAAATTTACTAACTTAATCATCTAATGGCAAGCTATTTCCATTCAATTTTATATATTAAACAATACTATAATAAGTTGAGGGAAAATAATTTTAACTTCAGGGGTAATAACTTTTGCTCTACTGCTTTTCTTTAGTGTATGTATCCTTGTTTCCTCTGCAATTCCTGTTCAAAATTCAAAAGATAATTGTTAAGAATATGTATAAAATAGAAATCAGCTTCATTAAATCTTTACCTTGGTACAGAAAAAAGGCCAATGTTCATTTTGCAATGTTTTAGGAACAGCTTATTAAATGATTTTAATTTTCAACATGGTGTACAAAAATACGTATTCCTATGTTTTGATTCATCCATGTTTATTGGCACTATTCTGTTACAACTTTCATTATATTGAGGTACTTTGCAGCATAACTCAAAATCACCAAATAATATATATATGGGTATGGTTCTAAGTATCCTACAGATATGTTTATCACCACTTATGATTTACTAATGTATAGTTCCAGGGGGAAAATCCACTCACCCCTCTTTATTCACATTGTTCATTACTGCAAATTGAAAGGTGCCATTCAATAGGGAACATATTTTAGACTTTATAATTTCCAATGACTATCCAATTTTGACTCTAAATTCCAAATCTATATCAAAATATAACCTTGAATACCAAATTTCAAGCCATTTGAACCAGACTTTTCAAAATGAAAAATTTGAATTAATATTAATTATGAATTTATTATTGCATACTAAAAAATCCACTTAAAATGGAATTTTATGTCGATTTTGTTCAAAGTAACAGTAAAAATGTCAGTGGTATAAAAAGATTATTTTAGAAGCTTGTAAAAGTATGTCAAAATTGGATGTTATTGAAAATTATGAAGTTTGTATTTAATATGGAGACAATTCCTTGAGCAAATTTCATGCATTGAATTTATATATGTTATTCCCTATATTGAGTGACTTTCAAATTTGCTCTACCATGCCAGATGTGCGAATAAAGAGTGGGTTGATCAATTTTTCTGCAGCTACAGATTAAAATAGAATATGTATGTATTGCTTTAATTATGAGTTATATTAATGTATGTATTTTCTTTATTTCAGAACACACCATTTAAAGAATGTTATATTGGGATATTTCCATGACCTAAATCAATGCAGATATGTATTACTATGCACACAAATTTTATAGATTCAAAATTGAAGAACTTTTCGTATTTTAATTTAGGAAATTTAGAATTTGTGAATATGTTATATATACATCTTTTGTTCCTGTGTGAATATCAATAGTACAATTCACAAATGCTCAACCTAAGTATTATACTATTCAGACTTGTGTGTATCACAAAAGAAATCTTGTTTTAAAAATTGTTCTATAGGAATTAATCTTTTTTATTATACTTACGAATTACTATATTTTCGTAAATTAGCTGTATACTTGTTTTATTGTAAGTTAGAATTTTTATATGCTATTTTAAGTGTGTGTAGTGTTGGAATTTTTAAAATAGGAATACAATTTTAAATTGCAGTAAATTTTTCAGTGCCTTTAAGAGCAAATGAAAACTAAATATCAACATATCATTGAACTGTAAGTGACTAAATTTAATGAACCAAGACTAATTTGGTAGAATTATTAATGCTGTGTATAACTACTTACACATACTATTGCAGCTATTTAAAAAATACTACATTTGGATTTTAGTATTTAAATTCTTCCCTATTTAAAAGATTTTCTGCATTTTGTAACATTTATGAGCAAAAGAGACTTCTCTTTTCTAGTTCAGAGTGGGATTTTTTTTACTGGAATAATTTTTTACCTAAATTATCAATACTGACAAATTTTGGTATACTTAGGATGTTACCTCTACAAGAATAACATCACAACTAAAAAATACCAGCTTTAGTTAACCATGTAGTTCAAATCTTCAAAATGGAAGAGTAGCACTTGACTTTAAAATTGCAGTGCAAAATGTTAGAAATATTTTATTCTGCCCACTTTTCATTTTGAACTGTTTCAAGGAAAAAGTGTCATGCTAGAGAAGTTACACATCTTGAATAAATACTATTTTCAATATGTAAAGTTCCTTATCAAATCAAGAAAAGTAGTGGTTTTATACCGGATGATTTGGTTTAGCTAATTTTCAAACTAATTCATAATGGGGGTTGATATCTACTTCACACTATGGAAATTTTTCATCAATAATTTGGTGTTATGTACACCAATTCGTTTTTCCTGATGCCTGGCTAATTGAACACTCATTTTGTCACATAAAGGGCGATTTGTATGGGCAACTGCCCACACAAATCTGCCAATAAAAAAAATACACTATCCTGGTACACCATGGGGGGTTTACGTTGCACCACACATTTGAGGCACATCCCATTTTATTGGAAGTCCACTCAAATCAGAAGGACCTTAGATTTGAACCAGGAACCTTTCAATCCAGAGCCAGCACTCTGACCACTAGACCGATTGGTTGGCCTGTACATTAAGTCTAGATTTTAACATTTTTTCTCATATTGTTGGGTTGTGATATTATTCTTGTTGAGATCTCATTTAAAAGTATTTTTTGTTTGTATAATTTTGATTTTAATTGAATGTAGTTTTAAAAACGATTGGGAATGACAATTTTTCTTTAAATTTAAAAATGCTGATTATAAAACATATCAATAGATTAGAAAGGTATTTTTCTATTAAATATATTAAATTACTAAAAATGCTTTATAAATATTTTTATAAATAATCAGGGGATGAGATTTTTACTATAAGTTTTGAATGTATACGCATCTTTCGAAATGAAGGGAAAATTTCGTATTAGCCTCACTTTCTGAAAAAGATACAGGAAACACTGCTTTGAATTTACACTATGGAGCCATTGGGAAGGAAAGTTACATGTTTATTTCAGGCAGATGGCAGAGGATTATAACCTGAGTATTTTGTACATTTTGTGTTTAAAGAATAAGGCAACATTTTAATGATGAAAACATATCAACAAATATCTTCTAAGATGGACTGTATTGAATGCATTTGCAGACATTGCATTTACATTTCCAGACAGAGTGCTTACTGAGTTTTCGTTATTCCAGTTGTAAATGAGAGAAATAATGCCTGTATATTGGCATTTGTAAATAGTGTTTGTTGTCTTTCTCAAATTGTTATTTTTCATTGAGGTGCTGCTCAATTTGTAAATTGTTTAATACAATTTTTACCCTTGTAATTATACTATTTGGTGTTATTTAGAGTTAGGTAGTCTTTGAATATAAATTATGAATATGGAGGAACTGAAAGTACAGGTATTTTTAGAGGAGTCATTCTTGTTATGTCTACAATTAGATGAATTTTATAGATAAAATTACATTCTAATGATTTTTAACTGATTCTATGAAAGAGTTTCAATTTTGAAGATCTGTCCTATGCAATTTAAAAACAGATCCTGCAATCAACTTTCCATGAGTAAGTGCATAATCTAATGCTTAATACTATCATCTGTGCCAAAAGAACATGCATTCAAAATAACAAGATTATGTAGCAAAATTTGTTGCCTTGAATATTTTTAATGCTATTTTTTTGCATTTGTTCATATTTACCAAACTATCATGAATGAATTTGTATTTTATATTGATACAATGTAATCCACAGGTTTTATATTCTTTAAATCTTTCAGTTCTCTATCACTTTATGCCAGTCAATTTTATTCCTAAATTAGTAATGTTACTTCAACTTTTTGTTATATGTTTTAGCTAGATTCCTTAAGATGTAAAAAAAATTGGAATTCTACTCATATTAAATAAAATCTTATTCTATTTTTAGAAGGAAAGCATATTGTGAAATTTTATAAAGCTTTAAATGTGACAAATATTATTACTGATTAGGATTCACATAAAAGTTCTTTTATTCTATGAGAAGCATTTTCTATCAAGTTAAATACAGGTGGCTGTAGTGTTTCTGTGGTGGTACCTGTTTCCTGTACTTATTCTGAACATGATGTCAGTTGGCTTGTTTTTCGAATATGCCTTCAGTGTCAATAAAATTCCAAATGTGATAGTCTACACCATAGATTAAATTCCAAATGTTGCTAAAATGGCGATAAAATACATTTTAAGATAACTCCTACATACGTCATACAACAGCATTTGGATAACAGAAGTAAAATTTTCGCAAACCGCCTGGTTTGTTTGCACTGAAAATGCCTCGTATGATGATACAATTGCTCTTTCTTCAGTTCCAGTACTTGAATTGTATTTTCTATCTTCATCTAGCTTAAATGTTTTTAGATCTTATGATCTATC
The DNA here is from genome assembly GCA_933210815.1 of Meta bourneti. Classification (NCBI taxonomy): domain Eukaryota; kingdom Metazoa; phylum Arthropoda; class Arachnida; order Araneae; family Tetragnathidae; genus Meta; species Meta bourneti. The sequence continues at coordinate 66,695,431 of OW119930.1, read as the reverse complement.
TAGGTTACATAAATAATAATTAGAGGAATATATTTACGAGACTTCCAACTTTCATTGAAATAAGAATGAATATAGTAGAATTAGCTTTATAATTCTTAGTTAATTTAAACATGCAATCATTTTTTCAGCATTGTTAAAAATATAATATGTACAATATTTCTTAACATATTCTGTTTCATTACTAAATCTATATAATTCTGATTAATTATATAAAAAGTATTTATTGGTAATTATTTGATGTTGATTGAATTAGGTATCTTGCATTCGTAAAAACTTAAAATAGATTGATCTCTAATCTATGAGAAATACTTTTTATGAGAGTAATAGGTATGTATCAATACTAACACAGACAATCTTAATTAGTTTCTGGTTACATATATTTACATATCAAGAAGATTATCATATCTGTAAAATCAACAAAAGATCCAAAAAATGACATTTTTCTAGAAAACTAATTTTGTTTCAATCTATTAAGATGTATTGAATAATGTATTGGAAGTTATAGTCTTAACACAAATTGTTTTTATAATCATGTTCAAAATGTGGCAACTATATTAAATTGCTTTTAAGTTAGACGTATATGTAGTGATAGTTGAGATTAACTGGTATTGTAGATTTAAAAACAAGTGTGGTCTAACTAATTATATACATTCAGGTTATTTTCCTGCATTGTTCGATCAATCTTTATAAAATATAAACTATTTAATCCTAAACAATTAATATTTTATCTGTGATTTATAATATTAAATATAATCTGTGATTTTCAATTTGCACTTTTAACCACATTCGCACCCCTATATGAATTTTGAATTTGATTGTGCTGTAACGTTAGTTAGGTCAAAATGATTGATTTTTCTCCATTGTTGCAATCATTGCAGAAATAAAATATGCCATTGTTATTATATACTTGTTAAATGTTTTTACTTGTACAAATATTGTATTTTATGAATTATATGCATTGAATTATATATACATTGTATTTGTTCTAATTGTAAATAAAAGAACAATCATTGTGCATTAGTTTCTTTGTCTCTAGGTAATTATTTGCTAAAATATGTGTAAATAAAATTTAAATGTTGATTAAAACTACTGAAGTTGAATCTAAAATGTCAAAATCGAATAGAAAGGTTAACTTAAAAGGAAGATTTTTCCCAAAACGTATCAATTTCTTTCTAGTAAAACATTTTCATTTTATGAATGTTTGTTATAAAGATTTTGCATACATTTTAAGAGCATGTTTCAGAAGTCAATGCCATTCAGTGTTTACTATTAATTTCTTAGAACACTGGAAATATATATGTGGTATTAAAACGAAGTAACCATGGGCATGGCGATTAAGACATAACATAACATGAACTTGAAATATGATTAGTGGATAGAGAATTGAGACGTCCGAGCTATATGAAGGTGTGCATCAAATTTAGGAGTTGAGTCGGTTATCTTGAAAGCAATGCAATGGCATTACATCAAAAAATGAGAGATGGAGTTCCGTGCTGGGAACTTGATCGTGAAAGTTCACAACAGAAGGGTTTTGGGGGATTTGTTACACACATTTTATTTAATAGCTACTATTTAACTGAAGAATGGGTCACTCAATTTGTCTTTAATAACATGCATTCCTTTTATTTTTAGTAAATATGACTAATTTGTGCAAAAGGGTTCTCTGAAGCAGTGGTTCTGTCTTTGGAGACTGCAATATGGCAAATTCTTGCTTGATAACACAAGGGCCTGGTCTTAACAATTTACTGTAAACTAGGAGATTTACTTGAGTTGAATTGTTTAATTTTGGATTGAAAAAGATCAGAAAAATCACTGTCACAAAGTGTCAACATCATTTAAGTGTCTAGAAAACAATCTTGTAAACACCTTTTTGATATTTTTATACTTCCTTTACTTAGGATGCAAATAGTAAACATGTATATTCATCAAATAATCCACTTCACATCCCTGTAGTAAGACAAAATTACGAAGGTGATAAATACAAAAGTTGAGTTTGGGGTGGTTCTTGCCCCTTAAGTTTTCTCAGTGTAAAAGTGCTGTAACTCAAATTGTAAAAAAATTATGAATCTACGGTGAATAGTCTAGTACTCAGTTGTCTTACCAATATTTTTTTGACTTGTGGCACTCTTGCATCTGGCATGGACACTTTCGAATTTCATCATCTTTAAGGAAAGGATGACAAATTAATTTGATAAGATTTTCATCGCTAAATTTTTAAAGTAAACTAATTTTTTCTTGAAAATTCCATTTAATGGCACATGCAGTAACGAAAGAACTTGTTTCAAAATTGAATGTCTTCAGTACAGACAAAGCAAAGGTAACCAATTACCATATTTCAAAAAATGATACGTCGATTTGATAGCATTTGAAAAAAGAAAACGTTTTTCAACTTCTAAGTATAAGTTGCAGAAATATAGCTTCAACTCGTAAAGGAGGCAACCTAGACCATCAGTCACTGACAAAGAATTTTTAATATTTCAAAAGTCCCAGTTCGAATATTTTTCTGACATATTCCTTTAATATCGGCAAAATTATAGTTAAAATTTTCTTTACCCTAATTTTCATGCAGTTTCAAACCAAATCCTTGAGATATTTTTCCAATTCCGACTCAGTTTTGAAATTAAGCCATACCTGTTTAGAATGAGAATGATGTATGAGTGACTTATTGAGTACAGATTTTAATAAAACCAAATAATTTTATTTGAAACATGGAAAAGAATGCAAATTTTAATTAGTTTAATCATTTTGTAAAGGAAACCTGTCAAAATTTTAACATTGAATAAATTCGGTTAGCAACCAGACTTGGCTCTAAAGGTTTTGTACTGTTTTACTTCTTTTCTTTGAATGGAATTCTATAACCACGTGTTGGACCAAGGACCTCTGGGGAAAGTTGGTCAAAATGAACACATGCCATTCAGAAATGAACACCATCCTTAGCAATATTGGACATAAAATAGCTAATTTCTATCAAGGTCTAGTGTATAAAAGTGAATGCTTTATTCTCTATATCATCTGTCCCAAATATTCGGAAAGCATTTATATTTTGCGAAGAAAGAATAAACTCAAAATAAGTATAATTAGAATTGAAATTCTGTGAAAATAATTGCAGTTCCAACTGCACTGGTATAACAATCTGAGTAATTGCAATGCATAATTTACTTCCCAGTTTCACCAACATTGCCAAATTAATCAGCTGTTTTAATATAACTTTCCTAAAAATGTAGGCTAAGGAAATTTAAATAATGCATTCCTAAGTTAGAATATATTTTATAAAATACATAACACTTTATGATATAAATTATAAGTATATGATACTCAATTAGAAACACATAAACAGACAAAACAGGAAGACAGATTGACCAGTTAAGTTGTCATTAATTACTGTGTATACTTGGTACACAAAAGTTTCATGAAAATATATAGCCATTTAGATGTAGTGCGGGCACACACAAAATGTGTAAACCAGATTTTACATTCAAATGGCCGAAACCTAATTCAAGTCGAATTGGGAAATTATTAGTTGAATAATTTTGACTAAATTCAATATACAACTACCCATTTTTATTTGAGATACCTTCCCAATTTAAAAAAAAATTTCAATTAAATTAACATAAGTATTAATCATGGCAAAAAGAGTATTTGTACACTTATGTATATGGTGTGCATGTTGACAAATAATGAAATTATGTTTAAATTAGATATAAATCACTGGACAAATGAAATAGTTTCTTCAAGCCAACATCATTAAATTTTGTGTTAATTTTTATTGACATATCCCATGCGGATGACCAAAAATTATATAGCGTTACAAACGTCTCTTATTCAAATTAAAATTTAAATCTATAAGCCTATTACTTTTTTAAATAATCATATGACTGGTTTCAAAATAAGCACTTACACACTGCAAGAAACAATATTCAGGATTAGATTTGAGAACCAGATAGACTGCAGTGAAAAATTTTACTTTCCATCCTCTTGCTGATTAGTCACTGACATTTTCTATGCAAATGTTATTTAGGTGTTCTGGGTCTGAGTTTTTTGACAAGTTCACAATATATTATTCTCAGAATATTTCCACTATGCTTAGAAAACAAAAATGAAAAATCCCACCTCTCATGGCCCAGTATAATTACAGCCAAGGCCTGGTAATGGGCTGCTTTATGCAGTTGAGAACCTGCTCTCTAAAGCAAATATATGCAACATTAACTAACACTCTTTTATGTTTAATAAATCAAAAAATTGTCTCCCTTAATTTTTTGCCAGAAAATCTCACATAATTTGTCTCTTGGTAAAACAATCTGATTATCTAATCTGTCACATAATGTACTGGTAAAACAATCTGAGTAATTGCAATGCTAAATTTACTTCCCAGCTTTACCAACTGCCAAATTAATATTGCTCCTATGGGTTAATAACAGAAACCCTGTTAGTCTATAGGAGTTAAAAACAATGACTTTTAGCTGTTATATACTACAATAAAATGGTTAATATAAACACTACAGTAACCCCTTGATACATCATGCTTCTTCGGAGACAAAGAAAAAGACAATTTACCAACAGCTGAGAAAAACTTACTTATTTATATAAATAAGAATGGAGTGTTTATTTGTACATTGAATATTTTCGATCCATTTCAAGTTTTCTATCCATTTTGGACACTTCTGATGCAAAATCCGTCTCTTGCGCGTTTGTTGTCTGTTTGTCCATCTGTATGTGTGCGCCTGTGCAACATCGAAGGTTGAACATATTTTCATGAAACTTTGCATACCTTGAGTTCTTACATTTATTTAGTGACTGAACTTGGTTGAGTAAGTCTGTCTGTCTTCCTGTTCTGTTCGATTTTGTGTCTGTGTTTGTACAAGTATGTAGCGTTTGTACAAAAATGTAGGCTAAGGAAATTTACAAGTATGTAGTGTTGTAAAACACTACATACTTGTACAAGTATGTAGTGTACATAAGATTTGTTCAACATACGTTAATTTAATGTCTTATATTTGATACACCACATTTTAGTTTAGTGAATGAATTATTTGAAATTTCTTTGCTTACATATTTAGGCATGTTTCACGTTAAAACATCTGAGTAACTATACTTAAATCAACCATAATTTGGTAGTTTTGGAGTAGCTGGGAGGTATATTTAGCATTGCAATTACTTGGATAAGTTTACCAGTGTTGCTGAAATATCAATTAATTTCCAAAACTATTTTTACGGAATTTAAATTCTAATAGTTTATTTATTTCGAGCCTTATTTTTTTTACGAAATATAAAAAAATTCTGAATATTTTTGACAAACGATAGAGAATAAAACTACAGAACAAACATTTTAAAATAGGACTGGTAGCTAATATGGCAACCTTGGTATTTTTTTAATCGTTTGCTTTTTTTAAATTTGTGTCCGTTATATTCCAAGAATCTATTTTGTAGTGAAAAAACAGATATATTCATTACTTTTCGTTCAAAGCTTTTTAAAAATCTGTTTTAAGATGTATTTCTGGATTTTGAATTTGACGTTTTTCGTTCAATAACTGTAATGAAGGTTAAACTGTAAATAATGGTTTAATTAAATTTAAAAACATTTTTAATCATTGTATAATTTTAGGAAATGTTTTTGTTTTTAAATGACATACAAGGCATTTATATTAATACTATGAACTATTCTATGCATTCTGGGTAACATTAGCACTCGAGCCTTTTCTTTCTTACTAAAAATTTAAATTCTACAAAAATGTAAAATGCTAAATACGACATTTATTTACATTTGTGAAATTAGGTATTTAACAATTTTGCACCTTTATTAGAGTGTGGTAGTTGTTACATGGTATGAATGGGAATTACAATTTATTAATGAAAACAGAAATTAGTTAACCAATTCAACCCGAGTAACGCCGGGTTCTTCTGCTAATTAGAAATAAAGGAAAAATTATGCATTAAAAGATATTTTTATTTAAAGTTATATAAAATTACAAGTTAAACACCAAATTAATGGTAAAAACTTTTTAAACAATACTATGTGTGGAAGAACATTTTTGAAAACGTAATTCCTCATAATCCACACTTTTGAAATACCCAAATAAGTTTAATATAACTGCTTGAAACAAGCAACCTATCAACTCCCAATTCTAAAGATACAGATTGACATTTCTTTCAGCTGTTTCCAAGCCAACATTTAATGAGCCATCGGGGTCACTGTGGCTAGGTGAGTTTGCCCACTGTGCTAACCTGCAAGTTGAACGCAGCACAGGTTTCTTTCCTCCCCGAGTGCATTTTTCTTTTGTGTGTCAATAAAACTTTCCTTGTATGTGTATGTCTGTCAATTACTTGACATTGACTTGGCTTTGGTGCAGCTTGGCCCAATAAGACCCTTGCACTAAAAAACTCAAAATTAACCAACCATAGTAACCAAGTAAAAAGAGATTCAATGATGGGTTACTATACTTTTGTTAATCAAAATTAAGTTAATCATTGTTATCTATTTGTTGATTTAGAAAAATAATCTGTCAAGAAACCCTACATAATAAAAAAATCATTCTAAATATATAAGTGACATTAGAGAACAAAAAAATAGCTTGAGACCTCAATCTCTAAAAATGTTTATCAGTTTAAATGAAAATCAGTATCAAAATTCTGATCCAAAGTAGAGCGATGCAAAGAATTACTTTATCCAGTGTCTAAGGAATTAGTTACCCAGAATTTTCAGTTTATTTTCCGTCAGTAGTCACATTTTGAGCCCTGTACATTCCAGTATGTGATTTTAGATGAACTTTTGTCTAGAACAGATAAGTAATGTTAATAAGATGAATAGTAATAAGAGCAAATTTTAGTGATTAAACTAAATTAGCATTCAGCAATCATTTTATAAAGAACGTCATGGCTCACAGTATTGTGCTTCAAAGTTAAGAAAATATAACTTGTTCAATATGCACACTTCATTCCTTGCAGCATTACGAGTTCCCTGATTGGCATTCTCCAATTCCATGATTTCCTCAAAATAATGAATAAGTGATGAGACCAATTTGTTTTGTATAAAGGAAGAATGATCACTCTCAGTTAATGAAATTTATATTTTACAAAAATACTGAACTCATTGATACAGTAGGTAGGTAATTAACGTTGCATTAGATCATCACAACAGGTTATTGGCAATGGTCCTGGATCAACCCCGAAGAGAAAAATCCGAGGACATCTTGTAATTTTGAACCAGTTAACTGACGAGGTCAACACCTGATCTGGCACTTTTCAAACTTCCACACTATGGCAAAGTGAGGACATTTGAGGCCACAACAGATTCAGTGTGCACCAGCCCCTGCAAACACAATGGTCTTTGACTGAGTTGCAAACACACAATACTCCAATCGCTGATTCGTTACTCTTCAAACTAGGCTACAGCTGCCCCAGTAGACTTGATCAAGGTATAAAAATAAATATTTTCCTTTTTAAAATACATGAGGTTTTGTATCAAATACTTCTAGGTATACTAAGTGCACACTGTAAAATTTATTTAATGTATATAAAGGTCTTTCAAAAAGCAATTTGTTGGATTTAATTGTATGATACAAAATTAAATGCAGAAATTAGTTTTAAAAATATAATTTCTTCATTATTCCACTTTATTTTCAGTTCATATTTTACATTAAAAAAAATCAAACATCTATACTTGTTAAACATAATTTAATCAAGCTATACATAATTTTGATAGTATTTGTTATTACAATACCAAATCAATCTACTATTTTACAGGTTAAGTTATGAGTCAAAATCACTTGTTATCACTGGGAGATATACTTGAAGGACGGGGAAGTCTATATTTTTCCATTTCACAATGAATATCATTAAAGCTATATTCATTATATTCAAAATACTCAGGAGCTCCATATGTTGCTTCAGTTGACTGACCTGGAAATGAACATTTTGGTTTAGAATAACAAATGGAAAGATCATAAGAACTGAAAGTTATCTAAAACATCTAACAATTAGTACATAAGTTCCTCTAAATTTAATAAATCATGGTTTTACAATAATTTTTGTATTTGTGACTCATTACTTAATTCAGTTTTTCTGCGAAAAAAAGCTTTTTAAGATACTTGGATGAGCAAAAAAATTATACCAAAATTATTTATTAAGTCTGAAAAAGTTAGTTAAAAAAGTCTGTTATTGATATATTTTCTATTAGCAGTACCCACACGGCATTAAAAGAAAAAACAATCATTTTAAGAATGAATCACACCACCACCCAACATGACACAGGCATGTCGCCTCATTACTTCCACCTCACTGATTCTTGCTTAGAGAGGAATGTTCTTCCATTTGGAACTAGGATGTAAAGATTCTTGGCTTTTCCAACTCTTGAACAATCCACATAAGTTGACTATGGGAGAAACACGGTTTAATGAGATCGAGTCCTACAACTTTCAGCAATTGGCCTTGTTGTTGCTCATGGCGAAACTTAAACGAACAGGAAACTGAAGTCGTTTAAATTGGAATGGGAGATCCGAAGGGATATGACTGGGATACTAGGAATGAATACGTCTTCACCTGAGGCATGTCCAGTCATGATGGTGGCTTCAATAATATTCGGCATCAGTTTCTTGATAGTCTTGTTCCATTGTAAAGTGAGGTGGATGCAGATTTCTGAGAAGCATAATCGGAGCACCAATGTCTAGCTGTAATATGTGTGAGGGTACTCCAGATGGCTCCAACGTGTTCAAAAACTCTGTTGTGTAGTTCACAGCCTCATCTGTGTCATATGTAGTGTTGATAGATTTGTATTATACAAATACAGAAATTATACAAATTCAAAAGTAAGTTATGAAAAAACCACAACTGAAATAAAAATGTGATTGAATCTTTAAATATAACGCTATACTTTTAAAAAGTCTTGTTATGTCACCTCACTGATTCCGACAAACCTAAATGAATCACAATATCAGCGAAATCAAAACCAAATTAAACAGTAATAAACACTGTTACTTTATTTCATGTAATTTATGTAGCAATGACTTGCAGAAAATTTCTTGATGGTAGGAACTTGCCACTTGGAGTCGAACATGCAGGCGAGTGGAGCTTCAGTGGTTTGCTTTTCATAGGTGGTACGAAAAAGGACAAAACAGTGACAATACAGAGAAACCAGTTTCAGAATTGAAAAAGCTGCATAGAATCAATTAAATTTTTAAAAATAATTGTGTTGAATTCAAAAAATAAAAGGATAAAGTAAAAGTAAGTACAAAAAATATTGGAAGGATTAGAGTATATTTACTATTTTTAAAAAATATAGAGACGAAAAATAAAAATTATCCATCGGCCGGGTTCGAACTCAGGAAGTCTCCCTCCAAAGCTCTAACCACGACTGCAGTTCATTGCTTTAACAACTATGCTATAATTTCAATGTGAGGAAGGGTGTTTTTAGTGAAGAGATAGCATGCGTGATAAGTATCTGTCAGATCGGTCTGCGGAGATACGTCATAGTGGAGGAGGGGCTACACGCGCAGCACAAAATATTAATTACAAAATTTTCTAGATTAAATTTTAAAATTCGGGCTTCGAGGGACATTCAGTCACCTTTAGGTAGTGCTGAACTGTAAGTGCTATAGATTTGTCTGGACACCGCACAGACACACACCTCCTTTTATAATAGTAGATGACCTGAAGTTGCATATAGGCTATGAACTTCGTTTCACAGAACTTTCATGGCCTCGCTTGACAAAATTTGTCCATTATGGACAGTTGATCCATAATCATTATGGACAGTTGATCCATAATCATTATGGACAGTTGATATTGATAATCAAGAATGTGTTGTGATAAAGAACAGTTTAAAATTCAGTAAATCCAATTTTAGAATCATGTGAAGGATTAGAAAACTAACTATTGCTTGCAAAAAATTTCCAATACGAGAAATAAGATACATGTAAAATGAACATTTTAAATGTTCAGTACCTGTTCTTTGTTGTACATATTATTTTCTTAAAATTTTAAATTAAGTTTTTAAAATTTAGTAAATTCAAAAGTCGAGGATAAAAATTAGGAGCAGAAAGTCAGGCATCAATGGCTCTCCAATATTTCCCCTCAGTTGCCAAACATCTAGTTAGGTAATTTTGAATTTATTTTGTTTTCCTGGATGTATATAAACTCAGTGTTTGGACGTGCCTATTTAAAAATAAGAAAATAGTGTCAAAAGTAAGAATAAAAATGGTTGATTGAACTGGAATTTGTGACAAACCAATAAATGGATTCAAAAACTTGGATTTACAGATACAAAATATGACAGCTAATTTTGAATCTTGATCTAATAACAGATAATTTGCAATTAACAGGTTTATTATTTTAATTTGAAAATTTCAAGGGTTTTGCTTTAACAAGTGATTTTATAAACATCAAAATATGAGGTATAAAAGAAAAAGTATCCCCACTGAAATGATGGAAATGTATTATAATGATAAAATTCAGTATTTTTTAATAAAGGAAATGACTTCAACTAAGTTAAATACAATAATAAACAATTCATAATTTTCTTTTAACGAATTTGGCTATCACAGTCGATATTATTTTAGTTCACTTAAAACATTGCAATAGTTGTTTTCAAACACAATATAGAAAATGAAATATACAACAACTATACCTGCTGATTGACCTTTATTTACTTCATTTGTGCATGTTCTAAAAACACCAAGTAATCCACTCTGAATCTAAAAAGAATTTGTGGGTGGTTTATGTATTGTTCTTAATGATATAAAATGAAACAAAATAAAATTGCGAAATGGAAAATAAAATTGTGAAATAAAAAATAAAACATTTATCACTGGTTATATGAAAATATGATTTCAAATTTTGTAATTCGAATTAGATATTATAAGATTTGACAAAACAAGTCTTAACTTCTGATAACACAAATTATATAACCCACTATCAATATTATGTGGTTGCGGTGAGAAGACAAATGACCATGGAGAAGTCCATGCAAAGGTTGACAGAGAGAAGGGCAGCCATATGCAAAATTACGTATGGTGACTGCAAAAGGTATTTTACTAACTTGTGACTGATTTCCCTTCAAGCACCCACCAAAATTCTAGGAACCCAAGCTAAAGACAATAGTGGAAATGGATTGTTTATGTTCAACCTGCCCTAATTTAATGAATAGTTGTATAAAACCATGCGAATCAAATTCCAATTTGCTGGAACCAAACTATCAGAATATTTGCTTTTGTAATAATTATCCCTCATGCAGTGTTGGCTGGTATTTCGGAGTACAAAAGCATATGTATTCCCTGGCATTTTGGCAGTAATAAAAAAATAAATACCCAATATAATTAATTGTGATTTACAAATAACTATAATTAATTAGATTAGGTATATGTACTTCCACTTGCATTCAAGTGGAAGTACATATAGCAAACCTTTAGGTTACCATATTCTAAAATTAGCGCCAAATTGCAGTTGGTACTTATCAGTTGTATTGTGTTCTTTATTCTAACTATGTATACAACTCAAGTCACTTGTTTATCATTTGTATTTCAATGAAATATGCTATACATCAAAAGTTGCCGTCATATTTCATCAAAAATGTTCATTACATCATCTGAAAAATGGAAAGGATCATGCAAGAAAAAGTTATTCAATAAAAGTTGGGTTGAAGTGTGATAAAAGATGTTTATTGAGTTAATTTTGAAAGCATGTTTTATTCTTGCCATCATAAAGTCAAATAACTGGCATTTGAAAACATTAAAAATTATCAGTAAATAGTTCTTTTTTGTCTGAAAGAACTATACAAATTCAAATCTAATTTAAGATTTTTGTACCAAATATATTGAATTGATTTCATACACTATTTTTTACACAACAGTTGTTTTAAAAATGTACCTTGTTAAAAAGTTTTTTAGAGATGTTTTGAAAATATTGCATATAAATTTTATTATGAAACACGATATACTTTATTGACAGTCTTGCACCAATATCAACATACAGAATCAAACAGAAGGAAAGTATTGTAATATATATAGTGTGTTTTAATGTAAAAGAGTCAATTTCATGGATTAATAACTTTTAGTTTCTACTGATTTTAAATCACAAAAAAATTAAAAATAAATTTAAATTGCAACAAAATAAATAAATCACTAATTAACATTAAAATAGACAATTCAAATAGAAAAGGAGTAATTAAAATTTTGTAATTTCAAGAACAAGTTGCATTTCTATAGTACATTAATCTGCACTTTCTCCACAGCAATAATTGTGAACATGATTAAAAATAAAATGTTTTGTTGATATATACACCAAACTGGTATTACATGGTCAAGTTATATGTGCAATTTCAATTGTAAGTATGGAAACATTGACAAGGTCATTTAGTGTTTAGTGAATGAATTCTTATTTTGTTGGAATTTTTTTGAACGGTTAAAATGTTTTTAAGCTGTGCATTAATTTATTTTCATAAATAGTAGGAAATTAGAATTTAATATTTACAATACATTTATTATACAATCAACAAATTTTGGATGTGGGAACAATAGTCCAGAAAAATGTGATATTCCTTTGACATCTGATATATAATAAATTAAACAAAAACCTGAATTTATGATTCATAGGAAAAAGCACTGATAAATTTGAACTCGTTTCAAAGCAATGTGCTTTCATGAACAAATCGCTTTTTGATGAAAGAACAAACTAAATTATTCAAATTTACCATCGAATGACTCTTGCCAACTTGATAGGCTAGTCTGTGGCACAGATTGCAAGCCATACTAGAAAAAGAAATGTTTTTAATTGATCAGAAAAATAGATGAAGTTATGACCCCGTTCGCGATTTATTTACTTTCTCATTAACGAGATTCAAAACAGTACTGACTAGAAGCAGTCTGGTTCTCTAGAGCCAAAAGCAACACATGCGCAACAGCGATAGTTTTGGCGATCGTTTCAAGGTTTCGAGCGAAGGACTACAGGTTGGCGATTTTAATGGCTTTCTTTTCCTCCAATGAGAGGAAAGCTTGTGTTGGAAATAGTCTGATCTGACATTTCCTTCGTGGGGTGGATCTTTCCCTTTGGGATTGATCCCGGACCGTCACTAATAGCCCGTTGTATTGCTCCAGCGTGACGCTAATTAAAATACCTACCTACGTGGGAGGAATTCCGGTAGCTCAGTTGGAAGTGTAACGAATTAGCAACTGGAAGGTTGCGAGTTCGAAACGGCCCAATCAGAAGACCGTCGTGTACACGTAGGTTGATTGTCATCTGATCAGACAATCACATGGTCGACAGTGACTCAAAATTGCCTGGTGTTGTCATCCGTTCATTCCCTTCGGGGTTTGGGGACCGCGGTAGCCCGGTTGGAAGAGTAACGAACTAGCAACCGAAGGGTTGCGAGTTCGAATCCAGCCAAACACCGTCGTGTACAAAGGGGGCTGGTGCACGTTAAATCTGTCGTGGCCTCAAATGTCCTCACGTTGGCATGGTGTGGAAGTTTGGAGAGTGGGGTGCCAGCTCAGGTGTTGCCTCGTCATCTGACCGTGGTTCAAAATTACGTGGTGTTGTCCTCGGATCTTTCCCTTTGGGATTGATCCCGGACCGTCACCAATAGCCCGTTGTGTTGCTCCAATGTGACGTTAATTGAAATACCCCCTTCGGGGTTTGATTCTGGATCGTCGCCAATAGCCCGTTGTGTTGCTCCAGTGCGATGAAAATAATACCCACCTACCCACGGAGGCTGATGCACGTTAAATCTGTCGTGTCCTCAAATGTCCTCACGCTGGTGTGGCGTGGAAGTTTGGAGAGTGGGGGGCCAGCTCAGGTGTTGACCTCGTCATCTGGCCATGGTTCAAAATTACCGTGGTGTCCTTATAATCACTTTCTTTTTTCGTAGAAAAATGCCAAATCATTTAAGCATGAGTAAAATAATTTTTAACACCTTTTCGAACTTTTGTCTGCAACTTACTTTGGACTCAGATCCTGTACATACATACCATCTATGTAATACATTTCAAATACATCGCACCAATGCTGTATGACAAAAGTGCAAAATAGTGAAAGATGACACTAAGGTAACTACTACAAAAGACGATTTTGAGTTATTTTCCTGTAAAGTTCCTCAACTCAATTCGTAAAACAATGTATTCCTCAAACGAATCTATGGCGAATACTCTCGCGCACACACATACTCATAGTTTACCTACCAATATTTAACAAAAATTTGGACAAAATGTAGAAATACGAAATTGATTCCGAACGAAAAACACCCAGAAAATATCACTGCACGTGGGTAACGAACACGAGTCTCCGTTCGTTTCAAAATAACGTCTGTCCCAAATCACAGAGTAAAAGATACAGAGGCTTCACTGAAGGCATGACTTACAGCGCCCTTGGTGGGAGTATGTAACCATAATTGTAGGCGGAGCTTGACATGTTCCACTCATAGACTAGAAAATAAAATTCAGTAAGTAGGGATGGGAAATACTGTTCTTTTCGGCGAACAGTTCTTTGATGTTCCGTTCTTTTTAAAAGAACTGTTCTTTAACCTGTTCTTCTATTCTCAAATGTCTCTCTACTCGAAATGTGCAAGCCCTGTTCCTCCTCGTAGACTATGTGGCGCCAGCAGTTTTCGCGATAGACAGGGACTAATCTTGTTGACGTCATCTTTGTTAGTACTTTGTAGGCATGCATATATAAAAAAATACAAATGACTCGGAGTCTTCGTATTGTTATCGGTGATTGATTTTTTTATGCCGCAAGGGGCAAGTCAAGCTGCGCCAAACTATCAGTAATTGAGAAAAGAAAATCAGAATTTTTCCGCAAATAGGAAAACGTTCTTGCAAATCGAAACGTTTAAATTCTCTCCCCAGTGGCAACTAATAATGTCCTACATCTGAACCATCTCAAGTAGTTTTCCAAACAGATATGAGGTGCCTAGGAAAAAACAAATACTCAGGCGAAAGTAATTTTTTTTTAGATTTTAATGTCATTTTTAAGTCAACAAAATGGTCATTTAAGTTAATAAAACGACGGTCCGTGATCCATCCCGAAGAGAAAGATCCGAGGACAACACCAGGTAATTTTGAATCACGTTATGTAATAGGGAGTTGCCCTTTATAAAAGATTATAAATACAAAAAGCGCATACCGGAATTACCACTTGGAAAGTAAAATTGGTTTGAAAAACAGGTTAATATTATATGATCTATCTAAACACGTTTAAAACAAAAAATACAAGTCAAAAAATCACTTTCACTTTTCAACACATTAGTTTTATGGTGGGATTCTTATTTCCGAGATGTTTTTAAAATCGTAATACCTGACTTAATGAGATCCCTTTTCAACTTATAGAGAGCATGACACCCGATCCGAATTTCCTTTTCACAGTGAAATATGTCCACACATTTGAAATTTTGCTTTCCATTTTGTAAAATTTGGTTTTAAAATAAAGTTAAAAGCATTGCAAATCCTAAGAACGAGTAGAGGCGACACCACCAGAGAGAAAGCTGGACAACAGAATCTTGATCAGCAATATTTAAAAATATTTTATTTTGTTTAAAACTAAAAATTCATCATTATTTCATTGCTTAACAATTATAAAATTTCACAAAAAAACGCTAATTTCCTCGCAAATTCATCAGAAGCCGGGGCTTGGTTCAGTCGAGAACAGTTCCTAGAGCAGTCATCGAGAACAGCTCCGCGAACCGTTCATCGAGAACAGCTCCGAGAACCGTTCATCGAGAACAACTCCGCGAACAGTTCATCGAGAACAGCTCCGAGAACAGAGAACTGCTCTGAGAACGGAGAACAGCTCCGAGATCAGAGAACTGCTCTGAGAACGGAGAACAGCTCCGAGAACGGAGAACAGGGTCGGAACAATTTGAGAGCAGGAATCATTTTCCGAATAGGAAGTAAAACAGTCCGAGAACGGAGAACAGGGTCGGATCAGTTTGAGAGCAGGAATCGATTCCTTCGCTAAATTTGATTCCTGTTCTCAAACAGGAAGTAGTCTCAAAGCAGGGAGTAGGTTTATGGACAGAGAACGGATGAATGAATCAACAGGAAACAGTGAGTCACGAACTGTAGGATGAACAGCTGTGTTTCGGACTTACCATAATTTAGAATATACGAACAATTTTGCGAACTTAGAAAATTCGAGAAAAGAGAACTTTGCAAATTTCCCACCTGTTTAAAATCGAAGTATAAAAAAATTGCAATGTTTCTTTTATCAAAAAGAACCGAGAACAGGTTTTTGTGAAAAGTGGGAACAGGCTGTTCCCGTACCTTTTGAAGAACAGGTGAAAAAGAACAGTTCGTTCTTTTTTTCTCCATCCCTATCAGTAAGGCTCATAGGAAACCATAAAGAGAAAGTGATGCATAATTCAAAAACACACATTTCTTTTAGAGTAAAGGGCAGTTTTAATGTGTTTAGGGAAAACAACGTTTACTTTGTTAAAACCATTTTCATTAGGCCTAATCCAGCTAGTTTGTTTAAGCAGGCTTCACTTTAATCACGCACACACATTATATAAAGAATTTTAGTTTGTAACTCTAACATTAAGGGACCCAAAAGTAAACCAGATTGGGTAGCTAAAAATGACAAGCTGATTCAACAAAATTTAGTTTTCAGTTATACATTCCTTCTTCCGGTGTTTAAAATAAGCATTACTCTTTTCTAGCAAACAAAAAAGAATTATTCAACTATAGCAAAATTATTTATTGGGTAGAGAAAAGAACATTTAGAAATGTCATTTTGGTGCAGAATGATACGATACGTGATAAAAAGGCAAGAGCTACTGAATAGCATATTAAAGACAAATTGTTAAAATCATTTCAAAACTTACATTAGAGGATAAATTAGCTGCATACCAAAAAGACGATCTCGTTGAATAGCTATTAAATGAAAAGTTGACTCAACAAAAGGTTCCATTTGGTTGTGCAGCACAGTTGGCAAAAACATGCTTAAATTTATATTGAAATAAATACTTTACTTTTGGAATGGATTCCAATGCAAAAACAGGACAGGTGCACAGCTTTACTGTGCTTACCGACATTCTGATGAAATTTCGCTCTTGAGCTCACATTCATTCACGTTATGCGGGTCGGGTGTCAAATGAAAGGAAAAAATAGCCCTATGCTTTGGCGATTCGAGGTTGGCAAGGTAGCCGTTGTCGATAAATTATTGCTTAGGGTTTTTTCAGTCGTTACGATAATGAAATTTCTGAACCAATCACAAATGGCTGATAATTTTGCACAGACGTGACGCTCAGACGCTAGTCACTCACAGCAGTTGGCATTTTGTTGCTGATGCAAATGGAGACCTCTGTTCATGTTTCCCGCTTCTCTTGAAAGATAAGTTTCTTTTAGTTTTTCAAAAAATATATTCATAAATTAAAAAACCACTAATGTGAAATTGTGTGTCATTTTAAAAATCGTTTTACAATCAAATTAAATGAATTACGCTAATACTTTAAATCCCAATTGTTTGATAGAAGAAAGAACGAAATCGTTCTATTTAGTGTTAAGACATTCGCCCAAGATTATTGATATTTGTTGTTAGTGTTAATTTGTGCATTTTTTATTTAAAATTGATCGTAATTGAACTTACGAAAAATGTGGTATTCAGAATTCTGTACAATTGTGCTGTTTAATAAATTTTATTTTGTGCTATTAGTTGGTGATTTTATTTACATAGTGTTTTTATGTAATTAAAATTAATCTTTTTCTGAATTATAACCTATTTTTATAAATACAATTATAAAGATTTATGTGCAAAATTGTAATGCTTTATACATACTTTCATGGAGTATTTGTAGTTGAGAACCTTGCTAAGGAACTGAATTTTTTTCTTCTAAGAATTTGAATTTAATTTTTCTCAAGACATTGAGAACATAAAATGGCTGCACAGATGTATTTTGTGCCAGCATTTGATCGTATGATGGTCAAACATAAAGTAAAAATATTAAATGTATTACACATTAGAAGGTAAAAATTCTAAAAAGATTAAAAATTTATCTCGCACTTAATTTATACACATTTGTATTTTTTATGTTTATGTCAAGATCTAATAAACTTTTCCCTTTTGTGATGTTATTGTATAATTTGTTATCTGATGCAGGGAACACTATGTTCCAGAGTGCTAGTTGCCCGAGCCTTGTGAAAATGGAGCAAGTAGTGTGGATTTGGTGGCCAACTACAGATGCTATTGTCTGTCAAATTTCAGTGGAAAAAACTACCCGACTAAATTGACAGGATGCATCGATGTCGTCTTAACATGTCGTGTTCTCTCTCTTCCTACATCGAAGTGCCAGACATTTGCAAGCTGGAGTTTATGTTCCGTACTACCCTTCGCAGTGGCCTGTGTTGTATTGAGCAACTCACCGGTTTTTCAAGGTTCGATTAAAAGAATTTATTAACATTAATATATTTACAAGTTAGCTGGGGACTACAAAAAATGAGCAGGCAATTTCATTGCACTACATACTGCGTATTGCCCTTATTCGAGTTCTAGTGATTGCATAAGAGAAGGAAATCGCCTGCGCGCGGAGGAACTGTGGTGCCTAGCAGCGGAAAAGAGTTAATTTATTACTTACTTTTTCTTCTTTATATTCTACTGCGAATGATATTCAACATCCTGATTAGTTCCGGATATGGGCGTCACCAGCACCAAATTATTGGGGGATGACTCAATGGATAGGATATAGATTACCAGGGGTTTAAGGGGGTCCCTCTGAAAAATGTTGAAAAAATTGAGGACTTAAAACACTTTTTGAGGCATTCGGAATACCTCCGACCGTATTTTAAATGTATTTAAATCTACTAAAACTAGGACTCAAAAAATTCAAATTGTTTAAAAAAAATATGGGGGACGCCCCCCCCCCCCAGCGGTGACTCTCCTCGTGGTTCCGGATATGAATACTTCATTTCTGTTCCTTTTTCAAATTGAATAATTTGTTCAAAAATAGATGATGCACCTGATCACAGACTAAATACTTGATTATGTGAATTAAAAAAATTATAATGTTCTTTTTTGTTCAAATAATTTTTCAGACTACAGAGATCAACAATCTTCTAAATAATAAATCAAAAGGGCTTGTTTTGGAATATTTTCATATTTTTAAAAAGCACTTAGAAAAGAATGAACTAAAATTAAAGAAACAAGTTCACACATTAGTGAAATTTTATAATTCACAAATGGCTTTCATAAATTAAGGTTCTTTTTAATTTCAGAAGACATTAAAAATTGCTAATTTAAAACTTATGCTAAAAATATATAAAAAATACTTAGCTTTCAATTAGAACTACAAAGAAAAATACAAATGGCCTTTCAAATCGTAAAGAATGAAACAGCTAATAGATGGGGATGTACTTAAATAAAAAATCTTTCTGCTTTATCGTATATTTAAAACTTGTGCTACAGCAGTCCTGACCCCATCTATTCCACAATTAAAAGAAACAAATCTGTTGACTAAACAACCCCACCACTGTAGCATCAACTTAAAATGTACATCTATACCAAATAAATAAACACCAAAACAATATATAAACGAATCTCAACTAGTTCGGTTGTTATGGAAACGAAGCTGGATCGGTTGCCATGGTAGTTTTGACAGACACCCCCACCGAGGACTCCACCGTCTATGCCAGTGGTGCGCAAACCGTGGGTCGCGACCCCTTTGGGGGTCGCTTGAAAATTTTTGTGGGTCGCCAAATTCAAAGAAATTTATTTGACAATAAAAAATATAAGGCTTTTCTACCTCAAGTATCAGGTACCAGTAAAATAGTGAAATGAGATAATATTATTTATAAAAAAGAACTATATTTTTGTACCAAAACGATTGTCTGTATTAGTATGTAATACCTATACTTCGGCAACCAGGCAAACAGATAGTGATAAAAGATAATTATCAATTTGAGATGCCTGCTCTCCGGTGGGATTCATATGCAACTTGGGTAGGTCTGATGTTTAGCAGTGGCCATCTTTACTACAGCTTTTTCAAAGTAGGTGTGCGCCCCTGCTATTTAGTCTTTATACTGTGATCACAGCTAGGACCGTGCAGTTCTTTCCGTCTGTGCCTCAGTAGTTCGGTTTTGCTGCGTCTTACGTTCTGTGAGGATTCATTGACGGACCCTCAATTGTCCCTCCCAAAGGCAAACTCGCCGACAGGTCGTAAAAGAGCCGGACAATACATTTCCATCTCTCTGGCGCCAGACGGTCGGGACTTGGATCGAAGAGGACAAAAGGAGATTCGTTCCGTAAAAGAGCCCAGGTGTTTAGGAGTGCACCTGCCAGGTGATTAAGTCCACCTGCTAGGTAATCAAGCCACCTGCGCTAAGTAGCTGATCCCATTTTACGTCAGAGAGTCTCTACCGAATCAGCAACCTCAAAAATGAGCAAAGTAAAAACGAACCAATTAAAAGTAAGAACCAATCAAGAACGAACGAATCGAGAACCACCAGCGAACAAAGGCTGGGAGGTTTCAAAAGGAAAAGTAGGGAGTCGAATCGTGAGTTCTTGCCTGTGATCTCGTTCGAGAGGCTTAACTCAGCGACCCTTCGAGCGGTCACTCCTTTGGGAGAAAATACATTTCTTGAAGACGGTTCTCTCAACCTGAGAGGACGCGTTCTTGTAGCCTGGCGTAGGCTGCCCATTTCGAGTTCTTGCCTGTGATCTCGTTCGAGAGGCTTAACTCAGCGACCCTTCGAGCGGTCACTCCTTAGGGAGAAAATATATTTTTTGAAGACGGTTCTCTCAACCTGAGAGGACGCGTTCTTGTAGCCGGCGTAGGCTACCCATCTCGAGTCTTGTTTGTTTCCCGAGCTAACGTCTTAGCTCAGTGACCCTTTGAGCGGTCAACCCCATTAAGGAGCTCTTACTAATTTGGAAGACGGTTCTCTCACCCTGAGAGGACGCGTTCTTGTAGCCTGGCGTAGGCTGCCTATCTCGAGTTCCTGCTTATTTCTCGGTCGAGACTTGAACCAGCGACCCCAGCGGAGCCGTGCCTGTCTTGTGCCGATCCGACGACCCCAGCGGAGCCGTGCTGTCTTGTACTGACCCGACGACCCCAGTGGAGCCGATCCCTGATTGTGCCGAGCCGACGACCTGCGGAGAGTTCGGTACCGACTTCTCGTCCGGCAGTGAACCTGCCTTGTCCTGTCGTCCAGTGAGGATCCAGTGCTGATCTGGTGAAATCGTCACCCGACGAGTAGAGTTTCATCTAGAGACTGTTGAGATACCTTTCTCCAACTCAGAGACTTTCGTACGTCCTGAGATTTCGACACCCTGTCGCATCCAGTTAGCAGAGGCGTGAAAGTGTCGTGTAAATAGATTCTAATATAGTCAAGACATTGTTTTAAATAAAATTATCGTTTGTTATTTAAGCTAGACTGTTCTCTGTAGATTTGAATCTACCACGCTACTCAGAGAATCACTACAGTCTACTTAAATTATTGGTGGCAGCAGGTGGGATTGTTAGCCATTAAATAAAAAATTGGCAACCACACCTTTTGCGTAGTAAGCCCACCCAGGATTTATTACGTGAGGACATCCAGTCCAGAGGCAAACTCAAGAAGAGTTGTGAAGTGAGAAAAAGCAGAACCATCCAGAACTGCTACAACGTGAAGGACATCCTGTCCAGTGTTGAAAAAAAGTGCTAGTGTGCCAGTGAAAGAAAAAAAAACGAACGCCCGTCTGACATCCCAACAGAGGCAGAGCAGAGACCTGTCGAAAAAGCAGAGCCAGTCGTCAGACAAGGTAAGCTTGGCATTTCTTTAGAGGCAATTTAATAGATTATTGTTTTAAATTGTTGAGAAAAAAAACTGTTGTGAAGAGTGTTTAAATTTTTAAATTGATTTAATTGTGGAATCCATTCTAAAGAAATTCTGATTACTAGTGTATGCAAAGTCGCGGAAACGTTAGGATTTAATAATTGCAGTAAATTTGTAGTGAAGATTTGGAAATTGTCAGTTTAGCAATTGCTCGAATAAGTTCCAGGGCTGTGGATGATCTTGTACCTTTAGCACATAGTTAAATTAACTTAGATTGTGAAGTATCTACGCAATTGTGAACTACCTAGTCAAGTTGAATGAAATTTAGTGAACTTGTAGTAGAGATTATTATTGTGTATTATTTTAAGTAAAAATATTTTAATATTGCATGAGTCTGGAAAATAGTTAAGGCTTAGGAAATTGACTGCATTGTGTATTATTATTTTATGTGTGTATTGTTATTTGAAAATTGAAGTTCAGAATAGTTGGTGATTGAATTTTGTAATTGTGTCACTGGGAAAATTTAGTGTAGAACCATGGCGTTTTTAACTAAGCAGAAAAAGGTAGACTTGCAGAAATTAGCATACGAGTTTAATGTTGAGTTTGGTTCCGACGATCGAATCATCGATCTAGCAAGGAAAATACAGGGATGCAATGATTTTAGCGAGGAGAGCGCTAAAGATATGATAGTTAATATCATAGAAGAGAGGAAATTGGCCGAGGCTAGAGAAGAGAGGAAATTGGCCGAGGCTAGAGAAGAGAGGAAATTGGCTAAGGAAGAGGAAAAATTAGCTAAGGAAGAGGAAAAATTAGCTGCGGAAAGGGCTTTCGAACTAGAGAAGCTAAGATTACAACAATCGGGAGAAGTAAATAGTTTAAGTTCGTCTAGCCATGATAGCGGGAAACCGTCTAAAAACATTAAATCAGTCATGCAAAAGTTTGATGCTGACAAAATAGATATGGCCTTGTTCTTAACTCTTTTTGAACGCCAGAGTAGAAAATTAAAAATCGAGTATGACGAATTGGTCTCACAGCTGCTTAGTCTGTTGCCGATTGAAATCGCGGAGATTATTATTCGTGAACCCGAGGAATTGAGTGATGATTATGATCATGTAAAGTCCGTACTTCTCGCTAGATTCAAGCTTAGCGCAGAATCCTTTAGATGCAAATTTCAAACGCATCAGAGACAACATGGCTCTTTATGGAAGGACATGATCTTCGAACTAAGAAGCTATCTAGAAGGGTGGCTTAGCGGAATCCAAGTTGAGGATTTTGATTCTCTTAAGAATCTGATGATCGCTGATCAAATGAAAAGAAGGGTACCGGCCGACATAAAGGACCACTTTATTGATCAATGGGGCGAGTTGACCGAACCGAGCGCATTGGCTGAGAAGCTAGACGCGTACGAGTCAACCCGTCGAGTCAAGAAACAGGTGTTCTCCAAACTACCGGAGAAAAGGGCTCTCGACCGCCCAAAACCTATTGAAAAGCCGAATCAGGGAAAGAAATTCGGGGGGGAGAAAAATCACGGAAAGGACTGGAGATCGGGAAGTAAGGGAACCAACACAGAATGGCGGACAAGGGAATTTGAGAAACGTAGTGGCCCCGTTTGTTTTAATTGTAACTTACCTGGTCATATACGCCCTCAATGCCCCGAGTTAAAGAAAGTAGCGGAACCCTTAAATAATCTTGCTACGAGCGCAAATTTTGCTCCCTCATTTGAGCCTTATTTAAGCAAGGCCAAAATAAATGATGTTGACATGGTATTGCTGCGTGATTCAGGAACAACCATTGACCTGGGACCCCTAGACTTGGTGAAACCTGAGGATTTTACAGGCGAGCACATTTGGGTTAAGCAACCTCTGGACAACCACTTCAAGTGCCTACCTTTGGCAAGAATTAAAATCGAAAGTCCAGAACTCGGCGTAATTAGGACTAAGGCAGCAATTGTAGGTAAATCCGTCGAAATGCGACATTACCTCTTAGGAAATTCCACCCAGGAATTAATTGAATCGCAGAGAGTAAAACCAGAACTGGTAAACGCGATTATGACTAGGAGTCAAACCAAACGTCTGAGCCCTGAACAGACTGTAGTTGAGGAAAACCAGACAGAAATAGATCCACTTGAGGTAACGGAACCTGAAAATGAACTAGAGGACGAAAATTTGGGGATAGAGTTACCACCCTTACAGGAAAATTCGGAAATCGAATTAGTAGGCATTCACGCTGAAACTTTTGCCAAGGAACAGCAGAATTGTCCCGAACTCAAATCTATTTGGGATAAGGTCAGGCAAAATAAAACGAGTGAGTTCGTGATTGAAAAAGAGCTACTCTTTAGGCAGTCTAAGGATCATCGAGGCGAAGAGCGGAGGCAGCTATTAATACCCGCTATATATAAAAATAAAATTTTAAGCCTTTGTCATGATGGGTTCGGATCCCACATGGGCAATACGAAAACTAAAGATAAGCTGTTGCGCTATTATTTCTGGCCCCAGTGTATTAAGGAGATCGAGGAATATGTGAAATCGTGCGATGCTTGTCAGAAAGTCGGGAAATCCTCGGAACAAAAGAGAGCGCCCCTTAAGTTAGTGCCCGTGATCACCGAAGTGTTCGCGAAGATGAATATAGACATTGTGGGTCCCTTGCCAATATCACCGAAAGGGAACAAATATCTCCTGACGGCTATTTGCCTTGCTTCCAAATACCCGGAAGCTATTCCTTTATCAGCAGTGAACTCAGAAACCGTCACTGATGCCTTGCTTGCTATCTTTAGTAGAATAGGGTTCCCCAAAGAACTACAACTGGACAATGCTACGTATTTCACTAGCAACCTCACAACTACCTTCTTTGAGAGGTTTGGGATTAAGGTGGTGCGTAGTTCGATCTATCATCCGCAAACGAACCCGGTGGAACGGTTCCACCGGACCCTAAAGAGACTTTTGAAAGCGATGTGCCTGGAGCTAAAAGAAAATTGGGAGGACGTACTTCCATCGGCTCTCTTGGCTTTGCGGAACGTCACCCATGCGTCAACCGGTTTTAGCCCCGCAGAGCTAATTTACGGGAAGAATTTGAGAATGCCCGAATCCATTTTATTTGACAAATGGTGCCAAAGTCCCCCATGTGAAGACATTGTCACGGAGTACGTATTCCAGTTGATAAATCGATTGCGACGGTGTCAACAGGTAGCCACCGCAACCGAAACGGACGCAAAAGTTAAAAGGAAGTCGTACTACGACAAAGGATCGGTGAAGCGCGAGTTTAAAGTAGGCGATCGCGTCTTAGTATTGTCATCTTGCCAACAAACAAAATTCGCCGTAAAATGGGTTGGTCCGGGAACTATAGAGAAACAGCTTTCGGAGACCAATTACGTTGTTAAGATGCCAGGGAAGGTAGAGAAGGTACGAGTGTACCACATTAACTTATTAAAGCCATACCACCAGCGGATGGAAAGCGTAAATGTTTTGATGAGCGAAGTATTCTCTCACGACACCGTAGAATCTGATTTGGATATTCAGTATCCTATCGCAGATCCGAATATTTTTGATTTCGGAGAGGTAGTGAAAAACAGTAAATTGGAAGAGCGATGCACGCAGGATCAAATCAATGAACTTGGGAAATTGTTAAAATCCCATAGGCAATTATTTTCAAATGATCCCGGTAGGACGAATCTTATCGAACATGATATCGATTTAATTAGTGACAAACCCATTAGATCGAAACCCTACCGCACCTCTCCTAGACAAACGGAAATCCTCAAGTCAGAAATTAAGAGGATGTTGGATTTAAAAATCATTGAGATCGGGGAGTCCGATTACACTTCCCCTATGATTTTAGTAGAGAGTCCAGGACGTGACCCTCGCCCTTGTGTCGATTATCGTCGATTAAATTCCATCATTAGGACGGAATATTATCCACTGCCTAATATGGACGAGCGAATCGAACAAGTGGCAGCCGCAAAATATATAACGGTCATAGATCTGACCAAGGGATATTGGCAGATACCCTTGAGTCTTAAGGCACAAAGATTGGCCGCTTTCGTGACTCCATTCGGGTCATATAGACCACTAGTTCTTCCGTTCGGACTAGTAAACGCGCCATATTGCTTCTCAAAATTCATGGCTCAACTCTTACAAGGGTTAGATGAATTTTGTGTACCCTACTTAGACGATGTAGCTATATTTTCGCAAACTTGGGAGGAACACATCAAACATCTCGATGTGGTTCTTAAGAAAATCACGTATGCGAAATTAACAATTAAACCTGCCAAATGCAAGTTCGCACAGAGCAGTGTCAAATATTTGGGACATATGGTAGGGAGTGGATGTAGAACTCCGACTGAGGCGAAAATCCAAGCGGTAGTTGATTTCCCCACACCCAGGAATAAAACACAGATCAGACAATTTTTAGGTTTGAGTGGATATTACGCCCGGTATATCCAAAATTATGCCATAATAGCCGAGCCATTAACGAGGGCATTAAAAGGAAAGAATAGAAGGGAGGAGGTAGAGTGGTCCACGGAATGCGACTCAGCTTTCCGAGAGCTGAAAACGAAACTCACTGAGAAGCCGGTGTTGTACGCCCCAGACTTCTCAAAGGAATTTATCCTCCAAACTGACGCTTCCAACCAAGGAATCGGGGTAATCATGGCACAAAAAGGGCCAGATAAAGTTGATCACCCGATATTATATTTAAGCCGGAAGTTTACCGACACAGAAAAGAAATTCTGCACTACCGAAAAAGAATGCGCAGGCATTATTTACGCAATTAAAAAGCTGCGGCATTACTTGGACGGACAACGCTTCACTATTGAAACGGACCACAATCCGTTAGCATTTTTAAAGAATAACTCCGGGAATAACCCGAGATTGATGAGGTGGGCGTTGGCTTTACAGCCCTTCAATTACCAGATCATCCATAGGGCTGGGAAGGACAACCAACATGCAGATTGTCTGAGCAGAATGCTGTCGGAAAATTAAATAATACCAAAAGTACCGATTTAAATTGTACATAAACCCCAGTATTTGATTGAACTTATGTGATAAAATATAATTGTATCACAAGAGTAGGATGTAAGAGTATTGTAAATAGTAGATGTAACTTGAAATTTAAGTGTTGAAATCATGTTAAAATTTTGTATATAAATTCTTAAAATTGTTGCCTCTAATGATGTGTCGAGTTGCCATGTCTAACCCTTGCCTTATAGATTTTGCCATACCACAAAATCTTTCTTAGGGGGGAGGGGTTGTGAGGATTCATTGACGGACCCTCAATTGTCCCTCCCAAAGGCAAACTCGCCGACAGGTCGTAAAAGAGCCGGACAATACATTTCCATCTCTCTGGCGCCAGACGGTCGGGACTTGGATCGAAGAGGACAAAAGGAGATTCGTTCCGTAAAAGAGCCCAGGTGTTTAGGAGTGCACCTGCCAGGTGATTAAGTCCACCTGCTAGGTAATCAAGCCACCTGCGCTAAGTAGCTGATCCCATTTTACGTCAGAGAGTCTCTACCGAATCAGCAACCTCAAAAATGAGCAAAGTAAAAACGAACCAATTAAAAGTAAGAACCAATCAAGAACGAACGAATCGAGAACCACCAGCGAACAAAGGCTGGGAGGTTTCAAAAGGAAAAGTAGGGAGTCGAATCGTGAGTTCTTGCCTGTGATCTCGTTCGAGAGGCTTAACTCAGCGACCCTTCGAGCGGTCACTCCTTTGGGAGAAAATACATTTCTTGAAGACGGTTCTCTCAACCTGAGAGGACGCGTTCTTGTAGCCTGGCGTAGGCTGCCCATTTCGAGTTCTTGCCTGTGATCTCGTTCGAGAGGCTTAACTCAGCGACCCTTCGAGCGGTCACTCCTTAGGGAGAAAATATATTTTTTGAAGACGGTTCTCTCAACCTGAGAGGACGCGTTCTTGTAGCCGGCGTAGGCTACCCATCTCGAGTCTTGTTTGTTTCCCGAGCTAACGTCTTAGCTCAGTGACCCTTTGAGCGGTCAACCCCATTAAGGAGCTCTTACTAATTTGGAAGACGGTTCTCTCACCCTGAGAGGACGCGTTCTTGTAGCCTGGCGTAGGCTGCCTATCTCGAGTTCCTGCTTATTTCTCGGTCGAGACTTGAACCAGCGACCCCAGCGGAGCCGTGCCTGTCTTGTGCCGATCCGACGACCCCAGCGGAGCCGTGCTGTCTTGTACTGACCCGACGACCCCAGTGGAGCCGATCCCTGATTGTGCCGAGCCGACGACCTGCGGAGAGTTCGGTACCGACTTCTCGTCCGGCAGTGAACCTGCCTTGTCCTGTCGTCCAGTGAGGATCCAGTGCTGATCTGGTGAAATCGTCACCCGACGAGTAGAGTTTCATCTAGAGACTGTTGAGATACCTTTCTCCAACTCAGAGACTTTCGTACGTCCTGAGATTTCGACACCCTGTCGCATCCAGTTAGCAGAGGCGTGAAAGTGTCGTGTAAATAGATTCTAATATAGTCAAGACATTGTTTTAAATAAAATTATCGTTTGTTATTTAAGCTAGACTGTTCTCTGTAGATTTGAATCTACCACGCTACTCAGAGAATCACTACAGTTCATTCAAGTGCATTCTGTAATTCTGTTTATATACTGCTTTTGCTAATTTTAAGTAAAATTTGCAATCGGGTATGTACATAACGTATTTTTTAAATATAGAACAGTTCATTAGCGTGCTCAGAGGACAATAATAAACAATTAATTAAAAAATCAATATGGATATTAAAATGTTTATACAGAAAAACTGTTTTTTTTTTTAAATTTTTGTATTATTTTTTTCGTTTTTGATTTTTTCGAAAATCACTTATCCTCAACTGATATTTCGTTGGAAACGCTACCAGGATAGTTACTATTTTAAAACGTGTAAGGGAATAGTTAGTTCTGTTTTTGGATTTGTTTGCTTGTTTTTGGATGGCGCACACTAAACAAAGCCTGCTTTTGCAGTTGAAGTGCGAGTACAAATTTAAGATCATAGTAAGATGAATTTTGAAAAATAGACGCTAATTGTAATTTTTAAATATATATTTTCCCTTTTTTGGAGTAAGTAATTTTAAGCATAATTACATTAAATCACTATAATTAATTTGCACATGTTTTGTATTTTTTAAAAGTAAGATCCAATATTTGTATGTTATGATTCACTGTAACCTCTGTGTACAATATAGATGTGCGCTCGACTGGCAATACCAATTGAGATATTTACTTGCCTCGATTACCATGTGTAAATTTTTACTTGAGCGTTGTATTTTTTATTTTAAGTAGCGAGCATGTGCAATTGGTATTAAGAGATGTTTCCCTTATAATTAAGTTTTCTTTTCTTTAATTCTCATCTGAATAAGCTACAAATAAACATGATTTATACAGAGTAATCCCGGATTTTATTTTCTTCCCACGTGGTAGCCGCACGTGATTGAACAAACGCAAAAAAATGAAATATTGTACATTTATAATTTTGTTTTAGTTTTATTTTTAATACCCTCATGATGGATAAATGGATAAAAATAGGTACCCAACGTCCAGAAAATGAAAAGAATGACAATACAAATGAGAATGATGAACCAACATCCAATGAACTTAGAAAAACTGTGAATGAATCCAATGGCACTGTTTCTACATCAAAAAATATCGAACGAAATGTGCTATCTAATGAAAAATTGAGAAAATGTCTAGAAGAGTTTATTAAATATGGATTTACATATTGCGTTATTAAGTGCAAAAGAACATTCGTTGTGTGTTAATTGCAGGGATAAATTAGCAAATGAAAGTATGAAACCAGCTAAATTAAAAGACATTTGGAACCAAACATAAAGAATTAGCAAATAAATCTGAAGCATTTAAAAAAAAACGAGCTGAAAGTATGAAAAATCAAAATGTACTTTTGAAAAAAATACACAATTCCTGAGAAGGCATCATTAGAAGTTTTATATTTAATAGCGAAAAATTTGAAACCACATGCAATTGGAGAATCACTCATTCTTCCTTCAGCAATTAAAATGACATCAATTATGCTTGGAGAAAAATATGGTAACGATTTAAAAACGATACCATTATCAAGAGATACCGTTTCTCGCCGAATTTCCGCCATATTACGTAATATAGAATCAGTTCTGTTAAATCGATTACAAAACTCTCCTGTATTTGTATTGCTTTAACAAGTAGTAATAAAGGATAAGAGGGTTAATTAGACATAGACAAGCTCTTGTTGCAAAAGACATTGATGAAGAATTGCACAAGATTTTTCAGGATGTTATTGTAATTAATTACATTAAAAGCAACAGTCGTCTCTTTTAAATACTCTGTAATGAGATGGGTTCTGTGTATGAGACATTATGATGCGGCTTAATACTGTGACGTATTTTCGATTTGAGAAACGAAGTTTGCATTTTTTTGGTAGAAAATAAACATATATTAGCAAGTTCATTCATTAATGAAGATTGGCTCGGAAAACTCAGATACATGGTTGACATTTTCGAAAAACTTAACGATTTGAACTTACACACACCAGTCCACAGAGAGAGAATACAAACATTTTAACATCGAGCAGTAAAATTGAAGCTTTTAAGAATAAGCTGATACCTTGGCCAGGAGAATTGATCAAAAACAACAGACATGTTCCCGTGCTTTTCAGAATTTACTAAAGAAAATAATATAGATTTCTTGATATTTAGAAACACCATTTCCCGTCAGATGATAAAATTGGAAGAAAACTTTTCGAAAAGGTTCGAAAAATTTCCCGATAATGAATTAGGTTGGATACATGATCCATTTTCGTTTGATATTTTTAAATCCAATATCTCTTTAAATGAGAAAGGAAAGTTAATTGATGTTTCAAACGACGAAACACTGCGCAATCAATTTAAGTCTCTGACTTGGCAAAAATTTTGGTTATCGATTGGAAAAGAATATGCCGATTTGAAGAAACAGGCAATTAATATTTTGATTCAGTTTGCATCGACCTACTTATGTGAAACCGGCTTTTCAAAATTAGTTGTCATTAAAACAAAATATCGATCTCGATTGGATCCAGAGGATGACTTGCGATTTCCAATACAGATCCGAACATAGAAGCAATCATGAACTCTTTGCAAGCGCATACCTCACATTGAATTCTTATGTAATAAGTTTTTTTAAAAGTATTTTCCATTTAAAAAATATTTATACCCATATGCATAAATAAAACCATTGCTTCATAATATTATGTGTTTTATTCAGACCTCTAATAAGGCACAAACATAAGCCCAAATCCCAAAAAGAATTCAACTTTAACTACGTTGATGATTAGAAAAACGTCTATTGTCTATCCAGGGGTCGCGACAAAATAGTACACAAAATTGGGGGTCTGAAATTAAAATAGTTTGCGTACCACTGGTCTATGCGACATCCCATGCTATTTAGAAGACAATGGCTTCCTATGGCAGTATCCCTCTGTCATCTGTGTATCTCTGTTTACTCTGTGTTCCAAATATTCGGAAATTGTTGATAGAAAAAAGGATCAAAATGAGTAAAGTATCAGCCTTAAAATTCTGGAAAAAGTAATTACTTTTTAGCAGTACTGGTAAAACAATCCAAGTAATCGCAATGATCAATATGCATTCCAGTTTCTCCAAAACTACCAAATTACGGTTCATTTAAGTAAATTTACTCAGATGTTTTAACATGAAACATCTAAATATGTTAGCAAATAAAATTTAAATAATGTGTTCACTAAACTAAAATATGATTTATAAAGTATAGAACATTGTATTAAAATATGTTTCGAATAAAATTTATGTGATACTTGCACAGTCACAAAAACAAACGTAAAACGGGAAGACAGACAGAGCAAAGTGACGAAGTTCAGTCACAAAAGGAATGTTAGTACTCACAGTATGCAATGGAACGGTTTGGAAGTGGTACGGGCACACATACAGACACTAAACATGGAAACCTTCGATTTTGCTTTAGAAGGGCCCAAATGGATAAATAAATTAAATGGGTCGAAATTATTCAATGTACAAACACTCCATTTTTATTTATATAGATACAGTAACAATGAAATTATTAGTTTTTCAAACAAGTCAGTTCTCATTTGACTTTTAAAAGTTTATATGTACATAACATTTTATTTAAACGAAAAATGCTTCGACCTGATTTAGCGAGTTAGAAATTTAAACTTTTGAAAAGGTTGATATCTAACAGTTGTCTTAGGAGTATCAGACTCGCGCATACGTATCTCGCGAAATATGGAAATCTCGTGACGCTTAATTTAAAAAATAATTCAAATTGCAGATGTGGTAACATTAAGTACATATATTTATATATTAGATAATTTTTTGTTTCGTGTTCAGTTATTTTTGGAAGGTTTTTAAAGATCAGAAACAAAGCGCAACATCCCAAATAAACTTTACATTCTGTAATATGTGGATTAACTTTACATCATTGACTTATAAGTCTTATTCCATGGTTATCAAATAATATTTCAGTTTGTTTCGTTTCATTTGTTCATTTTAACACAGTGAAGACACATACAGGTTCTCGAATAGAACATCCTAACGGAGACATTTTCAGAGGAAGATGTTCCACGTATGTGCTTCACAAGATACAACTAAGAAAATGTGTAAGAACAGATTTTAGTTTCAAAAGAAGTTTTGGGATTAAAAGAGTTTTATCCACTTCTTTTTCTGGTAATCAGTTTGTTGACTAGAAAGATATTTCAAACCGTATCTTCGTTGCTTTATCTTTAAATTGGTAAGGAGCCTTTTGGAAGGTTTTTCCACCAATAATTCTGTTTATTTATCACTGATTAAACCTTCATCAAATTGTTTTTAAATCTCTTCTTCGTTTCCTCCATCATCTCAGTAAAAATTTTTGAAATCATCTTCAGTGAATCAATTTGCAATTCTATGAATATATGGACGAAAATTTGTCCATACAGCAGATGATTGGTCATAATTCTTAAATCATCCACGAGTCGCATTTAGAAATTGATTAAGATAATTTTTTATTACTTGCGCACACACTTTGGAAGTGGATGCCACCTGGTTTGTTCACGCGATAGAAAATAATCAAATTATTTCAGATTTTATTTTGGAAAATTTAATTGAATAACATTTTTCCAAAATGCTGTTTACTCCTAATTTTCCGTTCCTATTCCCAGAAGTCTGTTTTGTTGTTTGCTGCCATCCGAAATTAATAAAAATGTTCAGAAAATAATAAAAAATACTAAGCGCCTTTATTAAAAAAAGAAATTTCAGATACGCATTGTCAAGGAAACGAGATGGCACGTGCTAATTAATTTCTAAATTAAATATATTTTAGAACTTTTTTCTTTTCACTGAAAGGAAGTTTGAGTAAAAAGTATTATCCAAATATCTTCACATTTGTAAAGTGCTTTTCGTCTAAATATTTATGTTTAGAGACAGTAATTAATTTCAAATCAATGTTTGCCCGTTCAGCATTTAAGAGTCCTACAACAAACATTCCACCTCTTAGATTTCCACAAAAGTTGTGGAAAATTGCTAATGAATGTCAAAGCGGAGCCGTGAGCTGGAGTCCACATGGAAAGTCAATTCTGCTGCGGTATTCTTTATTTAAAGAAGAATTCATGAGCACGAAGAGCGATTTCTTTAAGACAGATAATATTTCAAGTTTTGTGAGACAACTAAACCTGTATGGATTTCGAAAAGTTTATGATCATGCCCATAAGCAAGCATATAAGGCCAATCCTGATTTGCATGAATTTTCGAACTCATATTTTCAGCGAGATAGGCCGGAATTATTGGATCAAGTTACCAGAAAACCAGGAATACTAAAAGATAGAAACGATTTCTTATCAGACAGTCATCAAATATTGGTGAGATAGACATACTTTTTTTGCTATTCGTGTGTAGATTTATTTGCATTAAAAACTACAATAATAAGCGTGTTCCTTCTTTTGTTTTTCTATGAAATTATATAGACGATGGTACACACAATTATGGTAGACCTGCTTTTCCTATCCGTTTCCTCATTGGGTAACAGGAAGTAAAATCCTCGTATCTCAGTGGATTGTTTGCACTGAAAATTCCTCTCCCATTGGTACCTTCATAAGTTAATATTAAATAGTGATCATTTTAAAACCTCCTTCTGTACCTAAACATATTTGAATAAATGTATTTCCTGATGCTTAATTGTGGTATTGAAATAATTCCAATACTGAAACGTGTAAAATGATTTAGTCGTTTTAACTCAGCATATTTACGATAAAAATTCTATTTCAGGAGTCTTTCACGGATGACATTTGCGAAAAAAGATACGAAGGTGAAAATAACGATCACGACGATGAAAATGCAATACCCTGTGACGAAAACGACGAAAAGATGCTCCAACTGCAAGTGCAGCCAGTAGAAGACTCGGATGTAAAAGACGTCCTAACCCTTCCAGTACCTGAAGTGCCTGAATCTGTTCAATTAAGTCAACCAAAAGAGCAAGTCATACAAGTTAAGAAAAAACGAGGACGAAAACCAGGCAGCAAAAGCGATCCAAACAGACCACGGCTACCTCGCAAAGTCAATGTCAAGAAAAGAAGAGGCTGTGTTGCAACCTTGAAATGTCCAGACTTGTATCCAAACTTGATATTCTTCAAGGATGAAGATAGCTCGCCCTTTCTGCGCAACACCAGTCCCGATGTCATGTTGTCCAGCACATTGCCTTTCCAAGAGTCCCCAGAGTACAAAGAGCTGAAAGAGACCTGTAAAAGATTGCATGAGCATCGGATTCGGTCGCGATATCCGCCAGTTCCTTTGAGTATTTTGTACCATAACAAAGCAAATGCTGATTGTATACACATGTTAAATAATATACGTATTTAACGATTTGGCTTACTAAAAATTGTTTCGGTGTAAATCCAAGTGGGTATGGTTGCCAAGTAGGCGCCATGCAATTCTAATTTGTTTCTTCCGTCATTACAATGTGTCGTATTTTTCGGTCCGCTATTATCATTGACAGTGACTTGGCGACAAGAAATTGATACCACGCTAATGCTATAAACATCCTAAAACTGCTTGTCTGTCACGTCACGCTCTGGCACAGATGGGATTGCTAGTCTCTGATCCTTTCAGTCAAAAACCGTTCGTCATCAGTTTGTTACTCTCAAGCGTATTTTGCATGTTGAGTTTCGTTTATCATAGTGTTTATATATATATATATATAGTCTGCACCTTTTGAAAGAAAAGCCTTCATAACATTTGACACCACACTACTTAGGCCGTCAATCTTCTAATGAAATAAACGGAGTATGTAGGCCGAGTCGCTGTCGTAAGATCTCAGATATGTTGGTCAGGTGGGTTTGGGAATTGACTTGGGTCAATTAGCTATTGAAGCGGAAATTAGTTTATAATCACGCTCGATAATTGCATTAAACGGTCAATAATTAATCCATTAGGATTAGCGCTTTCTCCTAATAACATGTGATCTTCACTCGGGAGTTCTCCAAACCAAGCGATCAGGAGAAATAGCATGAACTCGTGAGAACTTGTACCATTTATTTCATTAGAATGTCCATGACTTAGGCCACTATCTAGCTCTAAGTTATTTAAATCTGCAGCGTTTCTTACCTCTCAGTGGATATGGTATCAAAAGTTTTGAGAACAATTAAGAAATTAAGGGAAAAACAAAGGGATTTTTCACCTCTGCTTCCGAAAATTTAGGACTAAGAATTCATACAATTCTAGGAATTGTATGCGTAAACGTTAAATGAATACAATGAAATTGCACCTTAATAAATATTAAATTATACAAGATAGCGATGATTTTTACTAATATGCATTGATTATAAGATCATTTAGTAGTGTATAAGAATTCATTTAGTGTTGATATATACTTAGCACAAAGAAATATTTTATTTTCTCAACCTGTACAAATCACTCGCCAAACTAGAATATTAAAATGATAACCACACAATATTCGATGAATTAATAAATATTAATTGAGTTTGTGCCCATTTACATAATACAAAGATACATAATAAGAAGATAGCTTTATGTTATTTCTTCCAGTCACTCGGTTTGAAGATCTGTCACGTGGTTGTGGGTAGAAGAATGAATCCTAAATTATTGATTAAAGTGATTATCCACCGTGGTCAAAAAAACTAGTCTGCGCTTCCATAGCCAATCGGCTAAATCGATTTGTGATTTACCCTTCAGAGATCTTACGACTGTCACTCCGTCCACATGATCCGTCTATTTCATTAGAAGGTCGATGGGGTAAGTAGGTAGTTGTATTAACGTCGCACTGGAGCAACACAGCGGGCTTTTAGCTAAGGTCTGGGATCCATCTCGAAAGGGAAAGATCCGAGAACACCTTGTAATTTGAACCACGGTCAGATGATGAGGTCAACACCTGAACTGGTACCCCACTCGCCAAACTTCCATACCAACGTAAGGACATTTGCAGCCATGACAGATTTAACGTATACTAGTTCTACGTAAATATGGTAAAAGTGAGGGTTATACGTCAGGGGCTTCGGGGATCAGGAAGTGACGTCATTACCGGAAGTCACCAGGAGTTGAGCTGTTTACCACCTACTGTTGAGTTGTACACCTCTTACTTGTTTACGTTTTGGACTTGTGTTTTTCATCATGTTGGATTGTTTGGGTTTGCTCTTGGAGTGCCATCTAGTGGTGAAAAAAGAAACCCTATTTTGCTAAATTAAAAAGTGTTTACTGGGATTCGAAACCCGGTCTACCGCGTGGTAATCAGAGACACTACCAATCACGCCGCCGATAATCTGCCAGTGGACAGTGATTTAGTGTATTGTTACTTCCTTTCTCCTCCATGGTAGATATAGAATCTTTATCTGGAAGATAAGAACTTGTACTTTTTCATGATTGCTAAGCACAAGTGGAACGTATTTGTAGTGAAAAGCCATCTAGTGGTGGAAGAAGTAACAATTAGTTTTAAAGGAATTTATTTCTTTTATATTTAAATATATATTTGATCTCTTGCATAAATTAAGTTTCTAGTTTTGTTAAAAGACAGGTACAGCCATCTAGGGGTTGATTTTTAAACGAATTATTCTATACTTATATAATAGTATCATGATTTAGTGCATAAGTTAAAATTTTTATTTTCTGATTTTATTTTTCAAATTGACGCCATGTAGTGATGGAATAAATTAGCAACAGAATAATTTAGCTTTGTTTTTTTTTTAATCTTTGATTCAGCTTTCTTTTTAATTTGATGCGAGGATGTATGTATGAAAACACTTGGAATAAAATTAAGGATTATCTTAATACTCTAACGTTGGAACTCACACACAACACAAGTAAGTTAAACACAAGTAATTGAGGCCAACCGAGTATATGCGAAGGATTTTAACCGTTTGAACACTGTAGTAAGATGGAATTTATAATACGGAAATCTTTTTAATTTATATTTTAATACATGTTTTTGAAGAAAATGTGCATGCTTAAGGGTGAATGTTTTGTCGAAAAATCATTATTACAACTTAAGTGGAGGACTTTGAGCTATGAATAGGACACACAGGCATAACGGTGTATGAAACATTACATTTTTAGGTAAATAAGAGGTAACTAGCCAAAGAATTTATAGTATACATAGTATTTATGATGATAAAAGTTATAAGATTGATATTATTAGACGCCTCTGGAACTTGGGACAATATGACTAAGGAATGTCCTTCTTGGGAAAACATTTAAGCAAGAGTTGAGTTGGTTTTTTTCTTCCTGTGAATGGAGTTGAGTTGGTTTTTTTTTGCTTCCTGTGAGTGGAGTTGCGTTGTTTTTAAATTCTTTCTTGTAGAATGGCAACACACAAAACGTAAATAACCAGTGACGTCAGTGTGTTTACGTTAGGGACTTGGATTTTTTTTCCTTCTGAGATTTCGTTGTGACGGCATGTAGAGTAGAGTTGAGTTGTTGAGTTCCTGCTTCTGATAACAGAGATTACAAATGTCTCAAGCGAAAATGCAGTTTCACTATCAACTTTCCGCGTTCAAATGAGACGTCCAACGCAGTTGTTGAATTATCATTCCTTTGAAAGCATGGTACGAGATATGGATGGCCATACCATTGCGATTCTCAATCCAGCCAAAATTACAAGGGTACCAAAACGAAGGAAAGTGATAAACACAGCTGAATCTAAGATCTGTCGGATGGTATACGACAAGAGAGTGATTCAAGAGGATTTGACAACACTTCCTTATGGTTTTTAAAAAGGGTTGATTACAAAAAATTTGCGTGTGTAAATAATAGCAATGCAATAAGGTAACATTTAAAAATAGATTTTCTTTTTTTCAAAATGTGTCTGTTTATTTATTTATTTTTTACAATAAGTGATAATAATAATAAATTTTAACAACCTTTTACACAAACTTAACCTTAAAAAAATTCTTTAAGAGAAAAAAGAAATCACACCAATGTAATGAAATATAGTAATAGTAAAATTGTTGTATGAAATGTTTCAATTAGAAGAAAAAAATCTTTCTTCATTTTTTAGGTAGATTAATTTTTTATTAGTAATTTATTGTAAAACAAAAAAAACACGAGAATGAAAAAAAGAAATATAGTTTTATTTGAATCTAAGATATGATGAAGTTACAATTTCAACCAGACATTCGAATAAGACGATTTTCTCTTCT
This sequence comes from Meta bourneti, assembly GCA_933210815.1. NCBI lineage: Eukaryota > Metazoa > Arthropoda > Arachnida > Araneae > Tetragnathidae > Meta > Meta bourneti. The sequence goes on along the minus strand of OW119930.1, from coordinate 66,657,076 downwards.
TGCCCCTTTTAGGTTTTGCATACATTGTTTTCACATCAGATAAATAAGTATTTTTCACAAAGTCTTGAGGAAAATTGTTGAATGTTAATATTTCCTTAAATTTTTCAAAGGCCACTGGTTTTCGAACTCTGTTTCGCAATAGAAAGTTGATAACTTGCACAACATCAGAATCAGGAATCGCTGTTTGATTTAGTATACGTTCTCTGTTTAAATTCCAAGAGATTTTGTGTTTGAAAAAGTCCATGATTTTTCGTGCAGTATCTCTATGTTTCAGATTCTAAGATCTTCTCTTCTACATAAAAATTGCTGTCACGGTCTTTCTCGATGGGTTGTTCTTCGGGTTGATTGACGATATTAGCATTTGGGAATGTAACATATTTTTGTAAAGCTTGACTGTACAACTTTATTTTTTCATGATCGACAATTTTCATTTTCAAGATGTGTTGAATCTGGGTATCTAATTCACTCAGATGATCCTCTTCAAATTCTTGCTTACGGTCTAACGGTTCCAGTGCAAACTTTTTACTGGGTTCCATTAATAAGAGAAGATAAAACGGTTATTGCCAGCTGGAATAAGAAAGGACAAAAATCCTTCACCTTTTTGAATTAAAAGTCGTCTTTTTCTATAGAGAGGTACTCTTTTCTCAGCGAGTTTTCTTAAAGTTCTTTTAAATGGTACGAGTCGATTCTTGGTACGTTTATCGATAGGGAAATTTCCTTTTAAAATGTTTAAAACACATTCACAAACTGATTTTATGAGACTGTTTGGACAATTTTTCAATACAGTTGCTTTTCTCCTGCTTTTCTGTAAGAGTTTCAGACATGCCACATCCTTCTGAGAAAGCATTCTAAATAGAAATGATTTTTTTCTGCTTTTTCACTTTGTTTTATATAGTTGTCGAATGTACCCGCTTTAATGTTCTATCGAGGTTCGTATACGAAATGCTTATCGGCAGGAAATATTCCTGTTTGTAACCGTAACCTTTCAGTTGTCTCGGGTCTCAAATCAATGAACAAGTAACTGAAGGGTGTTGAGGTAGCATCAGCAAATATTTCTTAAAAAGCTTTGATTTTTCTAGGGAACATTTGTCTGGCTAGATGGATTATTTGACTTTTATCTCTAGCATTTTTGTACAAAACCACGTAATGTGAATTCAAATGAACATTTCTCATTTCTTTGCCTTGATGGAAAAATTTTGCGTTATAAAGATGATTGAAAGATTTCGGTGATGACTACCTTTTGTAAAGAGATTGCTTAAACGAGTATCATTGGCTAACTCTGTCATTAAATCATCTATAATAATTAAGGCATTTCCAATGGAACTAAGATTGGAAGGTAAACCTTCTTCAAAAGTCACATTTTTCATGGAATTAAAAATAGGTTGATAACTTCCGTAACAGTATACAATATGCGTAGGCATAGGATCAAACATTTTATGATCTAATAGTTTTTTCACGAAAACTGTTTTTCCTGAACCTGTAGGACCACTGAGGAGGCATGTCGAAGGATGAACAAGCTTAGGGAGCTCCATTTTCCAATATGTGTTTAATTTAAAAAGCTTTGACTTTTATACATTACAGACAATGTCTGCAAACTTTAATTGTGCGTGTCACGAGCTCACACTCGCTGATTGAATCGACAATATTTTGAGTAAATTCGAAACAGTGGTTTTCAAAGACACTTAAAGCATTTTGAATACAAACACAGATTTCTTTCCAACAGTCGGAGTTGTTGAAGTAAAGGTTTGAAAATTCATGGCATTTGATGTATCCTACTGAATCAATGCTTTGATAAATTTTATATATTTCAAGTGTCGTTTTATTCTGAAACAAGTTGTGTAACTGATCTTTAGTCCGATAAAAATAGTTCCAGATAACACAGAAAAACAAACATAAGAAAAAATAAATAATGTGACTAATATTATTTGACTTTTTGTCCTTTCCATTTTGTACGACTTACTCTGGTGAATACTTGTAACAAAGTGTTATCTTTTCCCTACATAAACCCTTTTAAACTCTTGAATTTTAACCCCAAGAAAACATTTGTCAGAAAAATAATAACAAACACATGTAAAAAATCACAAAATATAAATAAATAAGACCAGGTCATTTTTTCTGATATAAAACAGATTTATATTACTTTTTAAAAATCATGGTTACACCGTATCTTTTCTTGACAAACTGAAACATTCTAAAATCATTCTTCTTTCCACTAAGTTGACTAAGAATAAATTTCGTACATAACCCTTGACATCGTTTAACAATGAAATAAATGCAATAATGTCCACATACGTTAGATGTTGAGCTTTGAAATGGAACCACGTTCCAACGAACGTGCTGAAAAGTCTTGACAAATCTTCTTCTTCTTCTAGACCCTCCTCCTCCCAACTCACCGATAAGTTTTGAGTTTTTATATGGGAGGAGGGGGAGGACTTTAACCATGAGCACAAAAGGGGCACGCCGGGAAAACCAGCCCCCCCCCCCCACAGAGAGGGTACACCCAGACTCCGGCGCGTTCGCACCGAAGTCCAGGGCACCACCATTTATTATTTTTTCTTTAAAAATATACATAGAAAAAGGACCAACAGGGTCCAAAAACATTAAGTATCGACGACCGGCACACTGCCGGTTTACAAGGACGATATCGGCGCCACATAGGCCATCCTGTAGAACCTGAAACTTACCCACAGATTTATAACATTTAAATTTTTTTTTAATTCATTAATTGCAGCTTATATTACTGCCAGTGGGCAGTTTAAAGTAGGCGCTACAGATAGGTGGTACAATAGTAGTATATAAGAGGATGGCTCACATGAGGCGCCAATATAAGAACAAAAAGATTATTTATGATATGATATTTTACAATGAGATTTACAATTATGATGATATTTAATAATTACTATATTTTAAGACAAACTAATATAAATTATAAAACTGGACCATATTCAAAAATAGTTATTAATCCAAGACCCGTTAATCCAGAGAACCAAAAAACACCAAAAGACTCAAAACCCCAAATTTCTAAAATTTTTAAGAGAAGTAAAATCATAGGATCTAAAATAATGAAGTTTAAAATTGAGCCGGACCTAGTCCTTGACTCACTGATTACCGAGGGAAACAGGGTAGAGTGTCAGGGGGAAGAACCATATACAATTCAAGATTTTTGAGATTTTTAAACTTAGGGGAAGGCGTCCGCGGCCACCCCTCCGGCCGCCAGCACACACATCCTGATTTTATATTTTGAGATCTTATCGTTCAGGATGTTGGCACACCACTTTTGTTTATTTTCGGAAGTTGGTCTTGTTATGTGGTGCGCCTTAGTGTACTGACAGTCGAAGAGATAGTGGTCCGCGTCCCCTACTTCCCCGCATGTACACGAATCTGTCGGTTTGATATGAAATCTGTGTAGGTAAGCCATAAAAGGGCCATGGCCTGTCAGACACCAAGTAAGGTGCCTGTCTACGACAAGGATTCGAGGATTAACCTCCGGCATAAACTCCTTCAGCCGGAGGCCCTTTGCTGAGTTATTATGATCTTCCTGCCACCTGGTAAGTATAAAATTTTTGATGTTTCTATTAACAAACGAAAGTGGGGCAAGGACATTCAGCTCCTCGCCGGAGAATGTGGCCATCTTGGCGCAAGCATCGGCCAACTCATTACCCGGCTCCCCCACGTGAGCCCGAACCCAACTCAGGCCAAATATATTGGTTAATTTGGCTATTTCCATTTTAATATTATTGATAAATTTCGATTTAGTTTTATAAGATTGAAGGGCCTGAATTGAGCTGAGACTGTCCGTGAAAATATTAATCCTTTTTTGATTTTTTGATGCATACATTATAGCCTGGTAAATTGCGGACAACTCCGCCTGGAAGACGGAGTTGTTTTTTAATTTAAATTTCAAAATTTTAAATAAGCTGCCATTCTCGAAGATGCACACCGAGGCCCCGATACTGCCATCAATACCGGAGCCATCGGTGTACACCTCGTAGTCAACGGAATTAAGTTTAGCTTTGAAGTCAATTACTAAATATTCAGGTGGAATCGAACCTGTAATAATGTTTTGATCTACATTGTCTATAGACAATCCCAGCTCTGGGTCGGGCTGCCGCCTTTTTATTATTTTAAATTTTAAATGCAAAGACTTCAGAGTCACGTGGAGCGGGGAGATCCCACTTAGGACGTGAAGAGAGTCAGTTGGGGAGGTACCGTAGGCCCGCAAAATACCCAGAAGGAACTTGACAAATCTTGTTATGTCTTGTCCAAATGCGTCGGGAGGCAATCCATAGGAATCAAAAAATTCAACAGTGTTTTTATCCTGAATGTAGACGACAAGCCAATGAGTTCCTTTTTCATCATGTTTATCTGTATTCAACACCATAGCAGAGGGAAACTTTCTAATTTTTGGTATTTTGTCCGAAGGAAAAACACCCGCAAAATATCTCATGGAAATAGGGTCACGAGACAAGATTTTATAAAGGTCTGACGAATTCATCAGTTTCCAAAATCATAGAGAATATTTCGACCTTTGTTGATTTCGATTAAATTTTCAAACTCCGCATACACCAACAATGAAACTGTTTGCTGTAACGTAGTTCCAAATTTTATTTCTATTCTTAAGTTACTGTGTCGAATAAGATTTAGATGTGAACCATCACACAAATCTGGGAATAAATCAAAGCAAAATAAAGAATAACCTTTCGAAAATTTCGACCTTGAGAGGTACAGGCCTCTGTTTCATGCATTCGTAAATAAGTTCTGATATGCTCTAACAAATTGATTTTTTCAAAATTTGGTTGGAGGAGGTTATGAGGCACGGGCTGACCATCCACATAGACTCCTATAAAATTAATATTATAATGTTTGAACTCAAAGGGTGACTTCTTATAATGTCCGTTGAACGTATCGTTATCGACACAGGCAATCACAATGCGGTTAGGCATCTGTCCAGTGAAAATGTTACTTTGAACAAAGCTCATATTACCAGCCGGAATGGAATAAGCTTTACACAGTACTCTGTTAATGGGGGTATTTAGCTGCTGTTTTTTCCAAACCTTTTGCATGTCCTATAACAACACCGGGGCTCACTCTGACTTTACGAACAAAGAAGCATATTCCAACGAAACTTTAAATTCCCCGTCTCCCAACAAACAAAATTACGATTCACTGCGTATAAGCTTAATTTTCACATCCACCACATTTAAAAGGAGCCTCTCTTGATGGAACATATCCAAATGCAAACGGCCAATCATATCCACCGATGCACCTAGCTTAAGCATTTCTGTCCTTTGATTAAATCCATCATTAGGCTGGGTGTCTTCTGTATCAAACACATTCATACGTCCTGCGGTATCTTTAAAAAAGAGTTCTGAAGACAATTGAGAAGTTTTAGTATCATAACCATGATTCAGCAATTTTTCTATTATGGCTCGGTATGGATATGTGTTATTACTGGAGGAAACAACTCTTTCGTTTAGACTGATATCAACCTGAGAAAACATGTCATGCAGGAAGAGATTTACAGAACCTACTTTACTTTCAGCTGTGATTGGCTTGTCGTCACTTTTTAAAATTTTAACTTTAACATACAATTGAGTCTGACAAATCGAGGTATTCGTCTCCTCTTCCAGAGACATTGAATTCGATAGGACTTCCATCGGAAACATTGGCTAGGAGATGAAATTCAACCCACTGACCTCTCTCGATGACAGTTTGTGTTGGAGGTAAAAAGAATAATTCTAGTTCCGATTTTACACATTCTGGAGAATCTTTCAGTAGATATTTGCATACAAATCACCTTTGTTCTTACAAATCACCACTGTTGTTGAATTGGGTGTTCATTGTACTGAACACAACAAGCCCCTTTTGTACAATTTCATGGCTGTCTGGTTAAAAATTACATCATTGCTTAAGTTTTGCACTGCAGTGTATATTAGAGATTGGTTTGTTGGGTTTTATGGCGCAAGGGCCATATTTGGACAAGCTGTACCAGACGCAAGACGTACCATATCAAGTAATAGACATGCACACACAATGAAACTTTACTGACACAGAAGAGAGAAATACACCCAGGGTGGTTGCTAGTGCAATGGACATACCCACTGAGCCACGACGGCTCCATTGTTTTAGAGGACTTGTGATTATTAATTTGATTACATAATTTCTGTTTGTAAAGTAGGAAGAAATAAGGTGGATAATACAGTCGGGGAATTTGTATTTGATAATTTTATAGATTAGACCTTGAATGCAGACAGTGTCAAATAATTTTACAATATGTTGTTTATTTAAAACTATTTTAACTCTATCAACGCCTTTGCCATCAATAATTTTTTATAGAGATGATGGAAGCCACAGGGGGACTCTGTAGCCCGGTTGGAAGAGTAACGGATTAGAATTCGAATCCAACAAAAGATCATCGTGGGGTCACAGGGGGCTGGTGCACATTAAATCTGTGGTGGTCTCAAATGTCCTCGCGTGTGCGTGGTGTGGAAGATAGGATAGTGGGTTGCCAGCTCAGGTTGGTTCTCGTCATCAGATCGTGGCTCAAAATTACGTAGTGTTGTCCTCGAATCTTTCCCTTCGGGTTTGATCTCGGACCGTAGTCAATAATCTGTTACGTTGCTGCACAGTGACATTAATTCAAATACCTACCCATCGAAGCCACAGGCAATTTTTTAGTGTTGTTTACTTTGAAATTATCTAGCTATTAATGGCATCAATTTTCGCCGGATGTTAAACCTCTCTACCAAAATAACCGCGGCGTTTTTTCGTGCCGACAAATAAAACACACGTGTGTGTGTGTTTTGCATAATGAATTAATAATTTGTATTAATGATTACCTAAATTTTTTAAAGATGGAAGCTAAAAGCATTTCCTCTGCATTGACCAAGCTCGTTCAAGGGGATCCACTGTTGTCACCGATTTTTACTAAGTACATCGGTAAAGAGGTAATAGAAAGATCTGTACAATTTAGTCTAATTGCATTGAAGTTATGCACTAATATTGTACATATCGTATTATATGTGACCAATCGCTTCAACAAACAGCACAGTCGCATTTGTTAATTGTATCAAGTGGATCAAAGATGACTTGAAAACATTTCATACATTCTTTTGTACTTGCTTAGTTTCATTGCGTGTTCAAACGTGTATTTAATAAGCAATTTGGCTTTCTTCACTTGCATTCAGTTATATTTACTGCTGATGTTTTAAGTATAAAATGCTGACATTAAATAATTAAATTCTTGTATGTTGGGCACTTTAATCTTTGGAAAATCCTGTTAGAAATTAAGCCTTAAAGTTTATTTTCCGATCAAGATTCGCGCAGTAATCTGTCCATCTTTTTCCAAATTCTATTGATTGATTAATTAAAGAATTCTTAAAAGCATAAAGTTAAATTTAATGCATGTGCATTTTCACAATTGCAATATCAATAGATTACTTAATATGTCAGTGACAAGTTTGATGTCAGACGGTAGTACTAACTAATTTAAACTAAAAACCTAGAAAATTAAAATTATCTTATTAAGTTATGTAAAATATAGTACATGCAATATGAATTTCTTCCATGTAAGGAGCATTCATGGCTCAGTGGGTATGTGGTGGAATTTTCTATTCTGTAATCAGTTTGTGAAGACTATCTTTTTCACCACTGATGTGAGTAAAAAGCGGGAGAGTATTATTTTGGGAAACTGAATTAGCTATATTTATGCGTTTTTTGACAATGTTTTAACCCCAATTTTTCTAGAGTACAGTTAAAACTTCACAATTGGCTCATACTCTAGCTACCCTCTAACTATTCTTTGCCATGTCTGGTGGTTGTAGCATCCCTCTGCATGTGGGCATAAAGGCATTCTACCCAATGTGAAATCATTAAATCCCTCCACATCAGATCCTTCTGGACAGTTAGGCCTTCTGTGAAGACTTATCCTTAAATATGAGGGTTGCATTAAACATAAGCTTAATACTGGTCTTCCTATACAGCCATGACCATAAGATGGAAGTGGCACTTTAACCAGGACTTATGGTACAGACCCACCTGTGATACTTCAGGACACTCCTTAGGGTCCACTTTATAACTGCAAGCTTTTTCTCTTAATTGTTTTCCTTGACCTTTTAATAAAATCAAGGGGTGCCCACTAAATTAGTATCCACTAAACTGGTTAAACTGTTATAGGATAGGTACAAGAGTTCCCCTGGTATTATGTCTACCTACCAGTTTCTCATAGTAGACAGACAATACAGAAGGTAGCATTGTCAGTGCATACAAAAGTTGTGAAGTTTTTGACACTGACCAATTTTAATTGTAATTTAACTGCTTGTTACAATGTCAACAATAAATTTTACTGGAAGTAAAGATAGCATTTGACTTATGGTTATCTCAAATGAGACTATTTTTTACCCTCTAATTTTTATACCATTCTATCAATCTAAAAATAATTGACATCTATTCATATAAAGCAGAGTTGGCATCTGTCTCTGTATGTTCGCTACAAATCTACACCATTTGACCAATCTACATCAAATTTGGTACACTCGTACTTTAGAACCCTGCGGGTAACATAAGTTACATATTAACCCCCTCTCTTTTTGTCGTTGGGGGCTAAAAACAATTCGAAATCCCCATCGGAATAACATTGAGTATTGCTAGGGTGCGCTCTCTCCTGGTCTGGCTATGCAGATGATGTCAGAGTTAACATCTACAGGAGTCGCCTCTCAAGATGACCTTGGAGTTTTTTTAGAATCTTAGAGTGTGATGCAATAGCAGATGGGTCGGTTGCGCTGAAAAATTGCTAAGCTCATATCGTTTATATATCCTGTCTGTAAAATGTGGGATAGAATTTTCAAGCATAAAGTTAACTGCTTGAAATATTGATCATGGTATCGTATCAATATGATTTATCAGTCTTTCATAATGATGGTGGAATTCCGAAATACACATTCCTGTTGCAAGGTGCTACAAATAAAATAATATTGATAAGAAAAAACTGACTTCCATAATACGATGTGTCATTTTTTTAGAAAATGAACTTAAAGAGCTTTCACAATCACTTCAAAACTCAAAATTGACTTTTGTATCGACGGTTTGTCTTACCTGTGGTATATGAAATGGATCTAATTGTAGAAGCTATAAAAATATCTCAGTTTTAAAACTTATTTTGCTCATTTATTTTTTCTCTATATTTGCATTTTCTATGACAGAAAAGTGATTTTTTTTGGATCACTTTCAATCGACGTTTAACCAATTAAACCTGAGCAATGCCAGGTAAATTCAGCTAGTAACTATTAAAACTAAAATAAATGTTACCATTATTCATTGAATTAAATGATACTGTAACCTTTGCTAAAAATGTAATAAACTAACACCAGCAATCCAGTACTTGATCCCTATTGAGTTTACCTGTATTTGCAATCATGGCTTGAAATTGTTCAACTCAACCCTTTTCTAATTGATCAAAATTGTCAAGTTAGGGCCAATTTGACATCAACCGAATTCAATTAATGTCGCTGGACTAGATCCTATAAACTTCCATTTAAATCAAGTTAACCAAACACTAGTGTTTTGCCATCTTGGAAGCTGGCCTACATTTGCATGTCGTCAACTTTGAGCAGAAATTCATTAACCAACATCTTTTCAGACAAAATGCTTATTTTCATGCTGTTGAAAAGTGCCTAGTCAGATGTTAATCTGTTTAAAATATCTATAACTATTAAAATGCTCATAATTTTTATTCTGCGGCCTAAGCTTTTAGTTAATGGTTGATTGATTAGAATTTTCGTCATACAAGCAAAGATATTCAGAAAATTTATTGATCAATAATGGCGTCAGTGTCTAAATATTTGGTCATCAAAGAAAAATTTAAAGGTGTAAAATATAACTATTGACTATAACTATTTTCATTAGGTAGTATATCATCCAATATTGCAAGCCTGTATTTGAAATGTGTTGCCACTTCTTGTCTAATAACATATTTTCCCCAATTTTTGGATTTTGGAAAGTTTCTTATGATTTAATTTCCCCATGTCATATAGTCAGAGACGTAACTACGGGGCATCTGCCCTGGGTGCCGGATTGGGGGGGCGCTAAATTGGCCGAGTATTTACGTATGATAAGAAATGAAGAGGAAAACTTATTAGTAGACTACAAAAACCAAAAACTATAAAAGGAGCTAAATGCAGAGTGTAAAGAAATAGCAGGAAAGCTTAACCTAGATCCTCTTTTTAAAGAAGTACAGAGGAAGAAGCGGAGGTTTCATGAGAAGGGCGAAGTTGAAAGCTATGAATTCTCAGAAGAAAAAAGTTCAGATTATTGATTATACAAATAATAGATCGGTTCTGAATGAACTGAGGCAAAGGTTTCAAGTCATTCAAAACATGAATAGTTTATTTGGTTTCCTCAATGGAGCTCAGTTTGAAACAATGAATGAGGAAGAATTGAAGAACTAGCACTTGAGTTAGCTACCACATATAAAGAAGACTTAGACAAGGACTAGCTGGCGATAGAAGTGGAGAGTTTTAAGTATTATGCTTAGGCTTAACCCTAATATGAAAACGGCTACACCATCAGGTCTTCTGACGTTAATATGCAAGAACGGACTTGAAGACGCATCCACCAATATAACGACAGCGTTGAGAATTTTCCTCACAATACCAGTCTCAGTCACCTCAAATGAAAGGAGTTTTAGAAACTAAATATCATAAAAATTACCTCAGAAACTTAACAGGACAACAACAACTAACCAACCTGAGCATCATATCAACAGAGCATGTCGAAGTTAAGTTATAGTTCAAGCTTTCTGTGTTTAAATTAATTTTTTTCACATTTTGTCAATAGATTAAGAGATTATGAAAAATGTCTAAGTATAATACTCAAGAAAATAACTTGAGTAAAATCTGTTATTATTAATTCTTGTTCCACAGTTTTCCAAAATCCTTGAATGGTTTTCGGTCGACGTTTCGATAATTCTCTTTTTAAAAGTACAAAAGAGGTGCTTTTGGACTTTTGTCTCACCCTTTCTCACAAAAGGGTGAGACATCTGGAGATTTAGCAGGAGTATCAGTAAAGGATATTTATTGACTTGATACCAGTTTCTTCCATTTTTTCTACGAATTTAAGTGGATTTAGATGTGGGCTGCTTGCTTTATCCTGATGCAGCTCTACTGATTGTTGGCACTTTGGGTAAAGATATAGTATTTCTTTTTTGAATATTGGGGATAAAATAGGGTCTTGATAATATGTTTGAGTTGATTTTTACATTTTCCTCCTTTTTACTTTTAATTTTCCATTATATGCGAAACCGGCAACAATCATAAATCTCTTAGAGAAAGTTCTCACGTTAAAGTTACAAAGTTGAACCATGTTTTAAGATTTTTCTCCTCTTTTATGATAATAAATTGTTCTTTTTTATTGTAATCTTTTCTCACGCCTCGTCTATTGTCACAACATTTTTTCATCTTTCTCCAGGTAAATGCTTCTCATACAGAATTCTGCAGCGAGTTCTGCTTTCTGCAATATGTCGTGGAGATAGACGATAAACATTGTATTTTTTGGCCTTTTTAAGATTAAAATCACTGTTAATTATTTTATTTGCAGTTGAAACTGAACTTTTAATGACTTTTTAATACTCCTTTGACTTGGCGGATTCTTTTTTAAAATTAAAGATCTTACCTTACAAATATTCTCAGAAATTTCTTTATTTTTTTTGGATATGTATTTGGAAGTATTTTTCCACTTTTACGCATTTATTCCGTTCTTATTAATAATATTACTTATAGTACCTTTAGATATAGAAAAAACATGACTTTTACAGCGTTTTTGACTAATTAAATAAGCATAATTCTCTTCGGAAAGAGCAGAAACATAGCCTTCCATCCATTGCTTATTTAAAAGCGCCATTTTGAAAGTAAACAAAACTGAGTTAGCAGACGATAAGTTATACTTTAACTATTTAACTGGATGTGAAAATAAAATTATTTTGTAGCATACAATTTTTTTTACAGCTCATCAAAATCATTCAAAAAATGTCTGAACAGCCTCTGTATTTATCATAATTAAATATCCTATTCTAAAGCAACAGTTTGTTGATTTTGATTCAGCCCTCATATCCTGATATCATTTTATAAAACCTTTTCATTTAATTTGCAGTGTGAAAGAATATACCAAACATGCTACTCTTAGATTATTTGTCAATGAAATATCTTAGAATTAATTAGGTATTTTATGTTGTACTAAAAATGAAATTGCTGCAAATTAATCTATTTACCTTTGAAATAAAGCATTTACCATCTAAGTTTAATAAGAAAATTTGGACTAGTGGAATTAATGTGTTGTGGCGATATCAGGTGTTGTCGGGGAGGGTTTTCGTTTGGTCGGTCGGTGGGGGGGGGGGCGCCAAGGCGAGTTCTTGCCCTGGGTGGAAACTAGCTTAGTTACGTCTCTGCATATAGTATCAATATTTACTGAATTTTGTTCTATTCTGCTTACTAGAGCTGAATGAAGGACCAGCAAAGGCTTTACACTATGGCTTGTACAGTGTGTTTTGTCGCAGTATAGTTAATAGTAAACCATAGCATAAAGATTAAATTATGATAAACTTGTTTAACACTCAGGGAAAAAAGACAGTTTTGCTTGAAGCTCTCTATTTGTTTGCAATTGAAGAGGTAGAACCTGTGTTGAAGAGTTTAATTTGCACACTATATTATTTCAAGCCTGTTATTGAAATGTGTTCCTCTGTCATTACAAGAACAAGCATTTTATTTAAGAACAAGCATATATCCTTCAAGTGTTTTCAAATATGAATAGTTTTGGAAATAGCTGCTGTCTTCCACTGCATCTTAAAATTTTGGTACTTTACTGTGTATGTATACAATTTTGTCTGTTCTTCCATATCTATTATTTTTGGCTGATTTGTTTTATAAATTGACAGTCAAATATAGTGTTCCAGCAAAACAAATGCTATATAATCAGGTTTGTGAATGACACCTGTTGGTTAGTGGACATTGAGGAAAGAGCATTGTTTGTCCAGTTGTCATTGTTATCTCAATCAATATAAAAACTATCTCCAGAATGTTCTCAAGGAATAAAAGCAGATGACTTTTGGTTTAAGAAGGATTATTTTGGGGATATACTGAAAGCAAAATTTGTAAGCTTATTTGAATAAAATAACCTGCATATTTTAACTTTAATATTTAACTTTTAAAATTTGATTTTAATCAATGCTTGAAAAATCAGAGATTTTAATCAAGCCACTCTAATAGTGCATCTACAGGCCCTGTCTAATAGAGTAAGATTCTTGTTGGAAGTTGTGGAAATAAAATTCTTTAATTTATGTGCAATAAAAGTGTTAATGTGCTTCAGATTGTATTCAATAATTATTTAATAAAAATCTTAGCATTGGCAATAGTAGTTCTGAAAAAGTGCTTAAAGTTGAAAATTATAGATTTAAAAGTGCATATTTTTGTTACTCACTTCAGCGTGAAAGAAATGAACTCGGGATTTTCTTAAATTCATAAAATGTGCTAATACTGCATAATTATGTTACCTTTTATTAATTTTGCTGCATTTCTATTTTTGATGTTTGTCTTGTGTCGGGGGAAACATGGCCATATAAGGTCCTTGTGCCATGAAACCCAAAACCAACCAACTGCATTTATATTTTTCCCAAGAAAAAATTAATAGAAAATTATGCTAAAATTATAACTAGACCAAAGAAAAATTAAAGAATTGGCTTAATGGTATACTATATTATTCGTGCTGTTAAAAAAATTGAAACTTTGACATAAATAAAGAAAAAATATTATAAAGTTATGGTCAATTGTTCTGTTAGCATGTTTGTTCCTTGATTGTTTTAAAATTTATTTTCTTTATCATTACTGTCTTATTGGTGACAGCATAATTCATTTATCCACTGCTTAATTAATATTTGATGTTTTCAGAAATGGACAACTGCCGAATGTCAGGAGGTAGTTAATCGACTGACTGATCTCTTATGGAATGAAAACTATACACTTAAAACAGCAGAGCTGTTTTCTCCATTATTGCTAGAGCTGTTGACTCGTGCCAGCAATATTCCTGAAGAGGAATCAATGGATTGCTATGCTAGGCATGAATGGCTATGTATTTGTCTCTCCAAACTTATTTGGAATTCTCCTGAAATTGGAAGGTTTGTATTTCGTATGAAAAATAAATCTATTGGAATTTTTATGAAATCAATTTTTACCTTCAAGATTAAAAAACCAACACCTTTTAGTGATACAGGTTATATTTGATTCTGAATAAGTAAATTTATCCCAGTCTTTTCTTAAGATAGCTTGTTTTGCTCCAGTGTGACATTAATTGAAATACCTACCTCTTAAGATAGCATGCACGGCATAGTTTCCAAAACTTTTTTGGCTCACCCGTTTCAAAATATTTTCAGTGCCCCTCTAGAAAATTATCCCAACAAATAATAAATTGCAAGTGTAGCTTTGCCTATAATTTTTGAATTTCACCAAAATATCTATATATACGTACTTGTGTGTGAATTTTAGAATTTTGAAAAGCTAGTTTGGAAATAAAACAACTTGGAATTGAAATTATAAAGCTATTGAAATAAAGCAACAGAATATATTATATTTATATGTACATTACTATGTTTAGTAATTAAAAGCAATCATAAAATCCGTAAAATTAAAAATAATCACTTTGCTAAGGATGAGTCCCTAATGTTGTATTACCAATTTATCCATGTTAGGCTCTATTTTCGTCAGCGGTATTCTTCAATCTCCACAGTTGGTTTAAAAAGAGAACCTTTATAATTGTTTTTTCTTTTTAGTAAAAAGACTTCTTACTGCACTAAAACCACATTAAAATAATCAAGGTGATGGAAATACAATCCAAAATTTAAGTCTGAAGTGTGCAAATACACACATTTCAAAACTCGCTTGTTATGACCTGTAATCTTGTTTTTGACCGATCAGTTGTAACTTACATTTTACAACATAATTCTTGCGACAGTGGGTTACTGTAGTGAGTGTGTTGGTTTAAGTAGATAAGTATTAGTTTAAAACACTTAGGCCACAATTTTTGTAGCATCTTATCCACTTTCTCTCCTCAATGCCTCCCTATTTCCCCTGAATCGAACATTATTCATATTATTTTGTTCACCACCTGTACACCTGTGTTCCTTAAACAGCTTTCGCAGTTTTGTGCAGTTGATAATCTGTCAATTAGGTATTTATTGAATTCTTCCACTTCTCAAATCCAGAGGAGTTGTGAACTTAACCATCACTACAAAATTAACTTACAATATTGTACTATTATTAACTTACACAATATTGTACTTATCATTGCAATAGTTCCTTGAGTTGACTTTTTCGATTACATTGAAGTGAGCAATAACTTATATCAAAGCCCAAGTATATTTTATAATACCAACACAAAATCATTGTGGCTCAGTGGGTATGCCCACTGCATTAGCAACCTGCAAGTTGTAGGCAGCACAGATTTGATTCCTGTCAGGTTCAATTCCTCATTGGGTGTATTTCTTCTGTGGCAGTAAAACTTTCCTTGTGTGTGTATGTCCATTCCTTTATATTATGTCTGGTGTATCATGACCAAATGCATACCAAAGCCATGTTGCACCATAAAAACTCAACCAATCAACCCGAAGTCTTTTTTACATCTTTAGACCATATCTGTAATTTTGGTCACTTTAAATAAATTTTAAGATACAGAATCCAATTACCCTGCTGATTTGAAATCTTTCATGCTAGCTAACTGCTTGCCACAAGAGCAGTTAAAAATGCTTTTTTTTGTTTATTTCCACATTAACTTTTTTTCATTATAGGTTCACTCGAGTATACTTTGAAAAGGCTCGGAACTTGTTTTGGAGATATGAAGGTGAAGATCAACCTCCTCCTGCCAAAAAAGCTAAAGTAAATTATGTTCTTACTGTCTATTTTAACAATGTATGCACATATCATTGAGTTCTAAAATTAATTAATTTTGTTAGTTTAAAATTCTTTTTGTTCCTTATTCAACTTGTAAATTTATAATTCCAAAAGCTGCTGTACCATTTGAAGAGTTAGAAGGTTCAATTCTAACGTTGTTAATTTGATCTAATTTCTATGTATCCTCAGAATATGCTGAAGATACTGGTTTGAAAATTTCGTATAATCGGTTGACATTTATTTGTAGACTGAAGTGAGGATTCAGTGGCATTTTTAGAGAAAAATTTTCCTATAAATTAAGTAGAACATCACAAAATTCTGTTTTTTGTTCTTAAAATTTTTTAAAACTAATTCTTACATATAACAAAATGGTCTCTTGAGTTTAATCTTAGGCTTGTAGATTGCTATTTTTTATATTTATCAAGTTAGAAAAGGTACTGCCAAGATAAAAAAAGTTCATTTTGAGAAAATCGAAATTTAAGTTCCAAATTTGAGTGTACATAATTGTTTTATACATGTTTAAAAAAATTTCAATGGGAGTTGAAACACAAATGAATATCATTTGAAAAAGTATAAAAAATGTACTATCCAAATCAATAAGAATCTCAAATCAGATACTTTTGAAAATTTCGAGTTCCACTCCTTTAAGCTAAGATCCCACACATTATGGATTTTTCAGAATTATGTATTATGGTCAAAAGCATAAAACTGTTTTGACCAATTTATTTAAAGGATATCAAAAATTATATTTTGCCACTTCTATTTACCTTATTTGTTTAACAAGAATGTAAGCTATTTTCCACTGCATATTTTTAATTTCACATTTATTTATTTAAAAATTTATACATTCCTATTTAATTACATCAATTTTAATGGATTTTTATGCTCTATTTATATTAGAATATATACAAAATAGAAGATTTAAAATCTATGTTTGCATTTCTGGTTGCTGCCTTCTACTGTATTTATTTCAAACAGAAAACAACATTTATAAATCAGTTGATCTTGTTTCAGATTTTAAATATTTTGTGAAAATTAAGGATTTCTGAAGTTTTTGTAAATTGCTAGAAACTTATTTGGAAATTTTCAGGCTATTAGCAATAAACACGTGAACTGCATTAATTTTTCATATTTTCTGTAAAATTCAACATAAAACACATTTTAAAACAAAATGAATATTTTTTCTTTTCCCTTGGAATATTTTATCGGAATTTGAATTAATATATTGGTACACATACACAAATTTCAACATTTTGTGTGCAGAGAAGCAAATTAAAAAAATTCAACATCAGAATTGTTATTTTGACTGACGAAAATTATGTCTTACCGAATCGATGATTCTAGTGTATTAAAGTGGAACTCTCTGATTTCAAGTACTGTGAAAGGTTTTATGATGAACAAGGTACTTCCTATGGAAGTGCTATCCTGAATTTTCATCAGTCAGTTTCTACTAGATTCAAAATAATTTGGATTGACCCTGATTCTGTTGGTGTGAAGAGGCCATAAGCATTTGTTCACTGTTTTTGTGTCATCAAAAAAGCTATACTAAGTCTAAAGATACAGCTGTAGAGGCTAAACTGAATATATATATTTACTGTTAATAGTGTTTGTATTTAAATAGCTAACACTGCTGTTTCTGCTTGTTTTTATTTAGACTTGCAGTTGGAAAACCTTACCCTGCCCCTTTCAAAATTGATTTCTGTAGTGAAAGAATCTTGAAACAATGTAACAAGCAATTAATTTATGTTTTGAGAATAATTGTCAAAGGCAGAATTATGTAGCCAATATAGATAAATGCTGTAGTATGGCTCCAATGAGAAGGCAATCGACATTGGGCCAGTCAATTTTTGAAAAGGTGGGAAACAATGTTAAAAGAAGGATGCCATATGCAAAAACATAGATAGTGTTCACTGTGGCTGGTTTTCCTCCTGACAAGGCATTATCAGTGCTATCGCTTTAGGTGTTGAACTATAAACTTAGAACCAGAATCCTTGCCAAAGATGGCCATTGCAGAGGTGATATATTTACGTTACTACCAGTCCCCTGATTTAACTAAGATTCATTCAAACCCATACGACTCGATTGCCAACTTCTAGGAATTGGACTATTTAACTATTTATTAAGTGTATTGTGTACATAGTTCTAAATATCCTTACTATTCATTAAAATGTCGTGTTATGAAAAATGGATTATAATATAACATTTTCTGAAATACAAAGCAAAATATTTAATATCTGAAAGATACATTTAACATTCCTGAAAACAGGTTGTCATTGGTTGGTATCTTGGAATTAATTTGACTGATTTCATCTTTGTGTGTAACCAGTGTGTTTTTTGTAGACTGAAGCTGTGGCACCCCATACCCATCAATTGTTGAAGGCAGGTTATCTTTTCTTGATTTATGATACACCCTATTTCAAAGACTTGTGGTCGTGGGCTGTGATTGTGAAGTTTCTTAAAGACAGAGACGTTAGGTCCAGATGGTAAGTATTGGAATTGTGCGAAACTTTGTTTTATAAGGCTATAGTTATAAACTAGAAGAAACATTTTTAATATTATTTACAAATATTCTGATCTGTAATAAATCAATACAAATTGCGAATTTGGCATCATGTCATTCTTTTTTACAAAAAGATCACCAATCCAAAATTTCCAATCTGTATTTAATCAGCATTCAATGTCTTTTCAGCCCAGCATTCAATGTCTTATCATTTGGTAGTGGCATTGTAACAAAAATTAACATTGTGCTTAGGCCATAACGTATAGATTTCACAAAAATTCGCAAGCTTTAAAAAGGAAAGAAAGTTCTACAAGGAAGCATTGTGTAAAAAGCTAAAAAAGCACACAAGACCAATAGTTTGAACTTATGGATGATTGAGATGGAAAAATGCGTACTGAAACTGATATAATTTCAACATAAAAAATTTACTTTCACAATCTTTCTGCATCCTTTATACAAATGAGTATTTTTCCAATTACTATATTTCTTTACTAGAGCCAATGTACCTATAAACAGAATATCACCTTCTTTTTTTTACTCCTGAATTTAAAACTTTTATGATTGTTTAAGTAACTTTTATAATGACTTCAATTTTTAAAGTCAAAACATACAGTCTAGGCAAATTTTCACTATTTCTATATTATCAAAAATATTTGAGGCTATAATGAAATATATTTCTCATTAAAAATGTGTTTAAATAGAAATGATGTTACTGTTTGTATTTACTTAAGAGACCTTACCAGGAAATACATGTGTTGAAAAAGCTTACAATAGAGGAAGAATATTAATATTTTAGAAAGATTAGATAGCAGTTGTGTCTTATGAGAATAGTTGTCTAAAGGAGAATTAATACAGTCAAGAAACCAACTCAGCCAAAAATATAATTATATGTATTGTTTACTATGTACTTTGTGCCCTTGATTAAAATATCATTTATATTAAAAAATTTAGTTATACAACATTGCTGAAAACATCAAATTGAAGGTTATCATCTCTGCATTGTGTTTTTTATGTATTGATTATGCTCAGGAGCAAGGTAATTTACATTAGCATGGATGATTGAAATAGTGTTTTTCCATGATAAATCACTTATTAACTGAGTCATTTGTAATGTGTAAATATGTTACATTACTGACTGATTGCAGATTTTCTTGAATGATTACAATATTTTTGTCATTCATTTGCCTACCACAGTCTGCTCAGACTCAGTTACATTAATTATGTGAAAGCATCATTATTGTGGAATTCTGAGCATTACTAAAAATCGATCCTCTTATTATCGACTCAGTCAACCAAAGATTGATATCCCTGCATACATCATAATTATTATGCCTCACATCAATCCTAATGACCTACCACAGGCAACTAAAAGACGACTCTTTGCTACTGTTTTAAAAGTTTTGGCGACCTTTAGAAAATCTGACTTTTTTTAAAATTCACAATAGGTTAATGAAAATTAAATCCCCCGTTTTTTTAATCAATAGCACAAATCCTTATTTCAGTCACGAATTCACTCCTTATGTTGCATCGTTGGGGAAAATGTTTATATGACTTTAACATTACTGCTGTCCAATGGTATCAAAACCTTGTTTGGTAAATATGAACATTCTGACTTCAACGAGGCATCCATGAAACAGCATATGGTATTCTGTTAAAATTGTTAACTGTTGATTAAGTTCCAATCTACACAAAATGCTTCTACTTCACTTTTTGAAGACTTCACCAAGGATATAGCTGTTGGGGCAGCTAAAACTGATGCTAAAATAAGCTTTAAGGGAAGACTGATTTTGCTACTATTTTTAAGAATTTATTTTACAAAGCTACTATTTCAAAAGTACTTTGGCAGTCCTGCCTTTGAATTGAATATTTTTCTTCAAATTTTAAAATATAGAGATGAAATGTTTTGTTTTCAATGGAATATATTTTTCTCCACAGGTTTGCTCATCAGTGTTTAATCCGTGTTGGGCATTTAAAAGATTCTGAATTGTCTTTTGTTTTGAAGGACCATTTCACTGAAGAGGAATTACTAAACTGCACCAAAGAGTACGTCTAGTTATTTTGTATGAAATGTAATAAGAACTTTAAAGAAAAACAATAATTTAGTTACTAAATAATTAAAGAAAAATGCTTTAATTTGGTGTTCTCAATGTTTGTCAGGATTTGTGTTGCATTGTATCTTTAAAACTTATTCTAAGATTCTAGTGCAAGTAGAATATTTGGTCATTTTTGAAAAGTGAAGTCTTATTCCAAAGAATTATTTTTGAATTTTAATGATCAAGGATTGTCAATTTCATGAGTGTTGCAAGAAAATGAGCCATGTGTTTTAGTTTAAAGAAGGGGAAGATGTAGAGTGAAGAAGAAATTGATAACAATAATAAATTTTTATGGGAATTATTTATTAAACATCAATTATGACACAAAGTATTTTTCATTAGCAAGACCTGTAGTTGGGAGTTGATCTTGTTGTAGAAATCTTCAAGATATTTCCCAATTAGCCCGCAATTTATGCTTATTTTAGTTCATAATTGAAAAAGTTTGCTTATACACAGTGTGCTTTCAAAGATGTTTAACATTTTCTGGGCACCCGCTATCAAAATTTTAAACTTACCGTTTTCTAAGCTTTTATTGAAATCAATTGAACAAAATTTTTAAATTTTGACTTGGATGTTATTGAACATATTAGATCGGTTATTTCCAGTTGGAGATCCATGGTACACAGTCCCTAGTCATTCTAGGAAAAGAACTTTGCTTTCTCAGGCATATAATGTAATGTCCTGTCTGCCTTTATTTTAGAACTCATCTTTTTCTTCAACATTCTTATATCTGCCTTTTTGAAAATTTGTCTCACAATTTTTTTATAAACAACCAAATAAAATAATGTTCTCTAGTCTAATCCAGTGTTAATAAAGTTTAGTTGTCTACTTAATAGTTAAGGATCGTGCACAACAGATGGCCTGCAGGTCAGATCCTGCTAAGACCAGGACTTGTAGGCTGTATGTTGTGCACTTCTGATTTAGTGTATTGTGCCTAATTGATCCAGGTTTCTTAAGGTGTGTTCCAAAAGTAATTTGTAAAAAATATATACTATGGCTATGTCACTAAAATATATGTACTATGTTACAAAACCTGGTAGTGTAATTTTATGGAAATGCAAAAATTGTTTCTTGTTCAGTTAAAATATTTTTCCTTAACCTTCTGAGATTTCTAAGTAGATTTTAATTTACAGAGATTTTGAACTAAGTTCCTTATGGAACCTCAAGCCAAACCTACACACTCTAGAAGAGACGTACAAAAATGAACAATTGTCAAACTTAGACAGGCTGCCGACAGAGACAATAAATATTTGTGGTGTGTTGTTAAACAGATGTCATGATACTGAGGTGAGTACATTCTCCCAAATTGTTAATCCTGTTTATTTATCTTTCATTTGATTTGAAACCAAAACTGAATATTAATTTTTTTGTCCCTAACAGGATCCACAACCATTGAAGATGATTTGTGTCGATAGTGTCAACCAAGCATTGCATGCTTTAGCATTGGCAGTAGCATCCTCAGAACCAGTTCTATTGCAAGGTCCCGTGGGATGTGGTAAAACTTCACTGGTAGAACATCTAGCACTGCTGACAAAAAGAAGTCCACTTGAAAATTTCATGAAAATACAATTGGGGGATCATGTTGATGGCAAGGTGGGGAACATTTACATTTTCAAGTATTTACAGTTTTACCTATAGCTCAGTAGGGCTCTTAACTTTTAAAATACAACTTTTTCTTTTACACTGCCTTTTGTATGCATATGCATTGCTTGTATTAGTTAATCATGATTTCTTGCCTCATTTAAATAGTTTTTTGGTTTCATTGTATTTAATTTTTACAGTTGACATTTAAGATCTACCATTTGAAGCATTTACATAATTTCCCGATTTCTCTTTCTAAACAGTAGATCATAGGTTGCAATTCTGATCTAATTTATTAATAAATCTTAATAGAATTACAGTTATTCCTTGTTATACTAAGCCTTGATATATTGCTCATTTGGCTGTATTGCTCATTTTTACTTGTTTCCTGATGGATTTTAAGCGTGTGGAATGTGATGAATTTCAAGCTCGCCATGTTCAACCAACTAGAGGAAATCTCAATTTGGTTCTTAAAAATTGGAGCTCAAAGGTCACCTGTTTGAACCATTTGTCTTACAAGGAGAGGGTCCAAACTCGTAAATCAAGCCTTGATATATTGCTCATTGGGCTGTATTGCTAATTTTTACTTGATTCTGGGTGAATTTTGAACATGGAGAATGTAATGAATTTTAAGCTTGCCGAGATGAACCAAGTTGAAGAAATCTCAATTCGGTTCTTTAGAATTGGAGCTCAAAGGTCAAATGTTTCAACCATTTATCTTACAAGGAGAAGGTTCAAACTTGTGGTTGCAGAATTGAAAATTTTTTAATGTTGAGTTTGTAGGTTTTATTCCACATTTTTATATTATGCATTATTTACGTTTACTTCTTAATTTCAGATGTTATTGGGGGCTCATGTCTGCACTGAAATACCTGGACAGTTTATATGGAAACCTGGCATTTTGGTCAGAGCTATGATTCAAGGTCATTGGTTACTTATAGAAGATATTGATTGTGCTCCCATGGATGTTGTGTCACTGATAGTCCCTGTACTGCAAACTAGGACTTTGGTGTTACCTGGTTATTCTTTTCCCATCAAAGCAGCTCCAGGCTTCCAATTGTTTGCCACCCAAAGGTACTGTTTATGCTTTACAACTCTTTTAATTTGTTAGTAAATTTCCACAAACCTTGGTTTGTCATTGTAAAAAGAAAGTAGTCATAATAATTCTTTACTATGCTTGGGGTCAACTTAACTTGATTATACATATTTGTACTACAAAGTAGATTCTTCCTCAATAAAAATATAGTTCTTGAAACACTGCAGATTTATCTTAATATAAATAAGTGCTGAATGTTTTTGAATACAAATTGGAGATACAGAATATTTATTTTGAAATTAAATGTTTGCTGTTTTTATTATATATTTTTTTATTAACTGCCTGTGTCATACTACTTTAACCTTTAACTTCACCCTGAGTGTAGTTATATGTTCTTAACCCTCCAAGCAGTGCGCCCGTGCATGGTTCAGAAGGGGCTTCTGTGTGGTGGGCAGCAGACTTGAAATATTTTGAGGTGCAAGATGTATCCTGAATATTTAGGGTCTGCCACTTTCTTTGTTGCAATTTTTGTAGACCATATTCGAACTAAGTTTTCTGAGCTGCATTCAGGCATTCCGCTTGGAGAGTTAACTTGTCAAATTTATCATTCATGTGTCATTGAAACAAAATAAAGCGATGCAAAAATTGGGATAATAACTCATGTGATAGTATATATATATATAAAAAGCACCACAAAGGTCATGCTGAATCTTTAGGTATTTTCTTCCCACTCTGGTTTGATTACCAAGATCTGAAGCTGTTGTGATGGATGGATAAAAAAAACAGTCTAAACATAAAATTTCCAGTAAACTTTAAAAACTAAAAATTGATTTATTATATGCAAGATGAAAAGAAACAGTTAAAATTGCTACTGAAAAATATTCATATGAAAAAGTGACAGGAATATGACCTGGCATTATTGTAGTAATTGTTGTGACAGTGCCTCTTCATTAAGAGATAATGATCAAAATGATACAAATGAGTAATTAAATATGTATTTGGAATTTGAATAGCTTTCCTAATTCTTTTATTGTATGTTGATGTTTCTATAAATTAATTTTTGTGTGCTATTTCTTTTTATTGATCTCCTTTCATGAGTAAATGGTTACATATTTGAGCAAAAGTAAACAGTCAAATATTTTTGTGGTTCATGCATCTTATTTTTAAAACTACTGTTGGGAAGAAAATTAATTTAATCAATTAATGTATCACCTATACAAGATTGGGGATTATAAGTTGCATCATCTGTTTTAAATATACCGCATACCCAAGTTTTTAATGCAATTTTTTTGTAAAAATATTTATATTCTAGTTATGCAATATGAAAAACTGTATTTGAATTATATAAATATCTAAGTAAAGATGGGATGTTTCATCATCAATTCCAAGGAGTTGCCATACAGAAAGCTAATAAACTAGAAATAAGGTAGGTTACCACAGAATTGGCTCACCAAATCAGATGTCCCCTACAATTTACCAAGCTCAAAAGACATTAGAAGAGTTATCTAAATAGTCAATTTGGAAAACAACTTCCCCATATAAAGTTTACAAATCCTAAAATATTTAAAAGGAGAGATAAAATGTAAAGATTGATTTTAATCCATATTCATTTTTATTTTGTGACAGACTTTTGAGTGGACTTGGAGGATCTTACTTAGAGTTTCGAAACAATGGTGAAATCATTGATTCTCTGTGGAGGAAAGTAGTGATTAATTCATTATCAAGGACAGAACTAACTCAGGTAGGGCTTAGTTCTAAATCTTTATGATTGGCTGAGTCTTCTGTTTACTTAATTTAATTTCTTTGATTCTTATTGAATTTAGGTCATCTCAACTAAATGGTCTGATCTGATGCCAATTATTCCACGCATTTTGGCAGTCTACTCCTTGTTCTCTACTGACCTAATAGATGCACAATCTGACATTGATTGTGGAGATATACATGTACCACTTAACACATTTTGCCGATATGGGAGACTGATATCTATGAGGTAAGCTTTTTTACAAACACTTCAAAACATTACAGTATATCAGTACATCTGGTCTAAAATAAAATATATTTGGTTTATGTGGAGAAAAGATTATAGTAGTAAGATAAGAATAATAAAAGATAAAATATATTTGGTATATGGAGAAAAGATAATAAAATTATTCTATTACTCTAAAAAAGATCCTTTATCTCATTGTCAATTTGTCTCATTTTTGTTTGAAATAGTTATAGTTTTATAAACACCATGGCATATCTGCCAACTCTTCTGGAAGACTACTTTTCCTAGTCTTCTTGACAGAAAAATATCTTCCATGCTTTTCTTTTCTATGTGAGAAATTTTCAGATGCTAAATTTGTCATTTGGCACCACTTCATGACGGCACAATATTGCATAACTGTAAACTTTTCTGGAAGTCTTCCAGAAAAACACTTGGTTTTCCTGTCTTCTGGATGGTAATGGTATCTGGATTTTTCTTTAGGGAGAAAATTTTTTATAGACACAAAATTTAGTTTTGGTGCAAAGCTTACAAACTGTGAAAGAAAACATCAGAATCACTGGTTGCTAGATTGTCGTAAAATCCTTCTTTTGCTCAACCTACAAATTTACCTCACTTAAGAAAAGTTAAATTGCATATATTGGTACCGTTTGTGTAAAATATTGCCAAATTGTTTTCGATGAGTTCAAATTGCAGCCAAGCATATAACAGCTGAGTTACTTCTGTGTTTAATTGCTTTGTTAAAGACCAATTATTGCACGGATGTGCAGTCCGTTGGCCTCATGCTGCCCTTCATTGATTTGGTGGCGGCCCGCCTCACCATGTGTTATTTTAACTTTAATGAGTCACGAAACTTCTTTGCAAGATAATGTATTAAAATGTGCAAGGCTCTTTGGGTCAGCATATATCTGTGAACAAATTTTAGTCATGAATATCAACAAATCGTAAAAAAGGAACTGCTTGACTTATGAAAATTTAGAATCAATTTTGCGCTTGGCTACTACAAAAATCAAACTAAATATTAAAATAGTTGTTAAATCAATGCAATGTCATGCATCAAATCGAATTCTTCATTTACTTATATTATCTTTCTGCTTTTGTAAAAATATAAATTATAAATAACAATAAATTAATATTTGATAACTTCATGTTATTTTGCAGCCTTCCCATAAGTCACAGTGAATCTATGGGCCCTTGGTCTCAACAAGTCTGCATCCCTGAATTAGTGCAATATTTGCAATTTGACTTTTTTATTTATTTTTTATTTTAAGAATTAATTTTAGTCATTTTTCATATCTGACAGTTTTACATAGGTTTTTATGCCGTAAAAATCTTGCAGATTTTTTTCTGGTGATTGGCAGATACGCCATGGTTTTCAAATTTAAGTGATTTTCAGTTTTTGTTGAAATATGCAGTGTTTGATTAAGGGAAAGTAAATTTTATTTAATTGAGTTAAACTTTTTCCAAGAAATAAATTCAGAATGAAATGGCATTTTGTTTGCCTGGAGAGAGGTTATTTGATGTGTCTGTCACATCAAATAGCATTACATTTCGATACTTGCTTTTCACGTTAAAAAGGATAGCTAGTTGACTAAGGTGAGTTAAATTTTAGCACTATTAAATGACAGATATATTGAGCCTGGCCAAACAAATTTTTAGATTTCTTTTTAGGGTTATGTAATTATTTTCCAAATAATCTTTTTTGATGTGATTTTTAAGTTTTGAATTCAAAAAGTTTTTCTTTTGTTCCATTTTCTTTTTATGTCAGATACATCAATCCTTCACACATAAATTTAACCACCATACCTAAAATTTTAATAAGTAAATCTAAGTTATTATAGAGCATATTAAATCACTCAGAGTATATTTTGTTTCTGTTTTAATTCTTCAGTGATTTGATGTTTTATTGAGATAAAAAGTGACTTATCTCAGAGATACATTGTCTACTGGCTGCCTATCACAAGAACTGTTACTGTCATTAAGTCTGGTGTTCACTGTAAGAACAGAACTCATTCATTATGAGTAAAGATGAAAAGTGGATGTTTTAATTTAATTTTATTTTTAGCATATGTGGTGAAGGAAATTGATAGTTTACTAGTAATGATCTTCTGGGAAATATGTAAAAATCATAAATATATTTTCAAGACAGACAGAATGCTTGACATAAAATTTAAATGTATCTATATCAGAATAATTGTTTAGTTAGGATTTGCATTATATTCATCATTATCTACTTGAATCCTTCCTTCATAGAATATTTAGACTATAAAAAACTATATTTTGTTTCTTGAATTTTATATTGACTATATTTTGTCTTTCACTTTTATTCATGTGGGGTATTGAGCTTTATTTTTTTGTGTGCTTTTTTCTGCTGTTATGAATATTTTTATTGATATAATTATGAATAAATAAATTTACTAAAAATAAAATCCTATTTTTTAGTAAAAGTACATGATCAAATACAATTTTATGATTTAAGAGAAAACTGAAACTCATGCATTAAAAAAAGACTCGATTTGTTATTAAGGTGTATGTATACACTAGAAATCACGAAAATTGACCAAAATATCGAAATATTTTTTAATAATTCAAAATATTGTCCAACCCCTTAGCTTTCAAACGATACCAAGATCTTGAAAATATTCGAAATAGTTTTCTAGTTATAAGGGTTTGGGATATGTACTGTCAACTTAGACAAACACGCTTCCAAAACTTTAAACTCGATTTCTGAAGAACTAGGTTTTTTCAATACGATGCTTCTTTCGAACAGTGATAACTCAACAATGAATTGATCGATTATAATTAATTTTGTGTCATTATAATCTATATAATACAGTGTATGTTTTAACCCTCAGTCAGAGTTATTGGTTAAGAAATTAATTTTTAGTTGATTTTTAAATCTTGAAATTCCTGATAAAAACTTGATTTTTTTAGACTTCCTTCATGAAAAAAATTGTAAAAAATAACCTATTCCCTCTAGCAACTTGATGGAGGGTCAAAACATGAAGAATAATATTAGTAATAATTTCCAACAGGAATTGTCTTTCTGAACACATTGTAATTTCAGATATCACTGTTAAAAAAACATGCTAATTAGCTAATCATATCTTAATTATATAATTAATGAGTAGCTTAATCAGAATTTTTCACACTGAAATGAGTTTAAACACAAACCAATGACTTATTGTGAAAAAACTGGATTTTTAAAGTCAAAATTTAAAAAAAATGTTCTAGTGTATACATACACCTTAAGTGCACCAAAATACATTTCTTCAAGTAATCCTTATGGAAAAAGGGATGCTGAATGATTTCTCTGGCAACAGATAGGTTCAGATTTAATGACAGAATTCTCATGCTAGATAGTTATTAATTGTGTCACATTTTGACTGCTGACTGAAGGATTAAAAACACATTTTAATTACAAGATAATTTTTTTTAAAGTGCAACTTAATAAGTAATTTTGTATAAAAATTCTTCAATTTTTTCTAGGGACCTGTTTAAATTTTGTGATCGAATAGCTAAAGGATTTGACAGTACTGCGACAGAAACTGCTATAAATGTTTTCAAAAATGCTTTGGAATGCTTTTGCGATAGCATTCCAAATCCTGACACACGGTTAATAGCCGCTGTAGCTATTGCCACACATTTCAACCTGCCTAAAGCCAAGGTAAATTTTGAGTAAAAAAAATTCTGCTTTCTTATTGATATTTTATTTGTGGCCATTGTATGTTTCATTATTATTTTCGTTGTTTCATTTAGGCGGTATATATCTGCCACAAAAATAAGCCAGAAGTTAAGAAGACAGACCCTGTTACGATTGGAAGGGCTTTTCTTCCTATGGTTCCACCAACATCTATTTCTTTCTCTAGGTAAACAATTTTTATATAATCTCATACTGATGCAATCCATTATCAGGGATCATACATTTCCTAGAAATCCTCCAAAACTGTCGCAGCCACCATTTGTGGTTCGCTTGGCTGGATGCTTTAATCTTCTCAAATTGCTACCCCCACCAAAAACGGATTGACTTAATGGTTTTGTACAAAGTATGATTTATTGAATCCAAAAAGTTTAAACCTGATTTTTCTTTTCAATTGCATTTATTATAACCATATTTAACCTAATTTTTGTATTCTGTAAATTTATTTCTAGGAAAAATTTACTGTGTGTAAGAACTTTTAAATTTGAAGATATGTTGAGCATGGTTTTTATGATAAATAAGATATAGAACTATGATGTTACATCCTGAAATAAAATTAAGTTGTTGTGAGTGGATTCAACAGATAAATAGCTTTGAAACAAACAATACATTTAATAAAATTTAATGTACATAATTCAAACAATTTAAAACAAAATCTTTGGCTAAAAGAAAGTTTAAATAAAAGAGTTTCAGTCCCTCTTCCATTGGAGCAGAAAAGCTTAGTGTCCGCTCTCTCTTTTGTCCATTCTCTATCTCTGTCTGTCTCCCTGTCTATGTGTCACAACTCCTCCCATTACTCTTTAACAAAAAAAGATGGTTGTTGAGAAGCCTTTCAGATGAAGTGGAGCCAGCTGTGTGTAGTTTCAGTTCTCACTTCTTGGTTCCGTCCCCTCTGCTGGTTTCTGTTCTCACTTTTGCGAGTGTGCGAGCGTAGCTGTCTTACTTGTCTGTTATGTTTCTTCTGTTTCTGTCTTGTATGTGCTGATGTTATGTATGTGCTGTATTTAATAAAATCGCTGAAAAACTGAAATTGGTTTTGCTGTGAATGGAAGGCAGTGATCTCACCATAAAAGGTTGATATCGGGTAGATATTTTAAAAGAACCTGAAAAGGTGAAACAGGGATTTCTTGACATTTCAATGGCAACATCAAAGGAGCCGCTGGACTCTCCTTAACCCATCTGATCAGAAACCCACCAGACACATCCGCTTGGGAGCATTTAAAGAGGAATTTTGGGTCGCTAGATTTGGGGAACCATGAGATACTACAAGGTGCATGCAGATAAGTTAAAAATTGTTTATTGTCAGTCGAACGTTAAAAAAATTTAGTAATGTGTGCAGATAGGTGTTCCTTTCATAGAAGTTCAAATTTTAAAGTTATTGATGGCAATATTATTTTATAATGTGTATTATACTTTTAAGATTAATGTTTACTTCCAGCTTCTTACAAATTAATCAACAATGTTGGGATGTAATAACTGTTTCGTATTGACTGCATACCATCAGATTTTTTAGATCTAGTTTCTGATTTTGTAAATAGATATATTTTTCTGAGAATTATGTTTACTATGTTTTTAATATTTTGATTTTTCCATAAAGGCCCCATAGAAGTGTTTTTGCTCAAACTCGTCAAGCTGTTTCATTATTAGAAAAAGTGGCTGTATGTGTTTTGAACAAAGAGCCTGTGCTATTAGTTGGAGAAACTGGTAATGGGAAAACTTCTATTGTGCAGCATCTGGCTGAATTGACAAGTAAGTTTTAAAATCATAATTAGACAACATTTATTTCTACTGTGCAGAGCACTATATTTGTATGCATTAACATGTTTACTTTTTGCTTGCCTTTAAATAATTTTTAATAAATCATTTCAAATATTAGGACGTTACACATTCGTTTATTTAAAATGTTTTCATTAGAACAAAAATTTCATTAAAAAATATTTCAGCTCCATAGAGCAAGCATTGATTGAAATAATATCACTTAACTTTATTCACATCAAGTTTTTCTGTATTTCATATTCCTTTAAAACTAAATTGTGTCAAACTATATTTCAAGCACTTTTGCTTACTTATAAATCAATACTAATGCGTGCCTGCTGCTCATAAAATCAGCCATTTAATGAATCCAATTTCCACCAAAGAATTCAATTGATGCAATATTGTAAAATCAACACTGTCAATTATACAAATCAATTTTTCTCTCTGCCAAGGTCTAGTACTGTAGCAACTGAGCTACTAGAATCAAAGTCAAAAGCATATTGTTCATTTATTGGAATTAAATTGACACTTGTAAACTTAGCAACAGCTGCAAAAATAGCTTAAAATATAGTAGTATGTATACCACTGCAACAAATCTCAACCTTACTTTTTGGTATACTCAAGTTGCACTGTCTTTTCATGCTCTTCTACACTCTTTAGCTAAAAATGGGTTTCTCATAAGAAACTCATAATATGATGTATAATTTGTGCTTTTTCTCTTGTTAAGTTAATTTTTCTTGGCCCTAGCTATATCACTCCTTAGTATATAGCGTTTTATTCGTGTCTTTCAGAAGCGTGATACATTGAGAGATTACTGTACTTGGATTTCCTAAAAAGTTCAAATCTGCACTTATAAGAATCAGTCACTTAAAATCAAATTTGTTGGAGCTAAATTGATTTTATTAAACAGTGGACATTGTATTTGTCTTGTTAAATTTGTTGTTTTACCATCAGTACATATGCTCTGATATATTTTTAATTGAGCATAACAATCATTTCTTTCTTTTCAGACCATAAATTGACTGTTATAAATATGAGCCAACAAAGTGATTCTGTGGATCTTATAGGAGGGCAAGTTATATAATTTATCTGTTAATAGTGTATAGCTTTGTCATCTCACTTTTAGATTGCATTACACTTCACATTTTGGATAGGATATTAAAATGTTCCTGTTGATCAGTACTAGTGAAATAAGGCAACTTACTCCAAAATATTAAATTTCTTTTCTAATAATTTTAAGATGCTGGAATTTAAATTAAACTGGAAACTACAAAGATTGGATTACTTGAAATTTCTGTGAACATTATGTTTAATGTGCTTAAAGCAGTTAGGAAATTACTTCTAAATTATTGCTATGATCATATTCTTTGGGTTGTTTTCAGGGTTTGTACAGTTCCTAGAAATAGATTGTTTTTAAGGACCCCCATTGAAAGCTCTTTAAATTTACTTGGGACTCCTTTTTTTGAAAACTGAAGTCCTGGAATTTTCATTTTATGATTTGATCAAAAAACGGGAAGGTGTGCACCTACTTTTCCAGGATTCTCTTCTCTCAGGCCTGATTTTTCTTAATATTTACCAGAAGTCCTTAAAAGTTCATAAAAAGCTTTATTTTTTACAAGAATATTGTATGTTTTATTCCACTTGCATTCAAAAACCACAATCAATGTTACTTGTCCAAGGCCAAGTGTCATAAAAAATCAAGGGCTTAATATATGTTGATTAGCTAAAAACTGATGTTTTAAAACTGGGTCTATGAAACCTGTGGAACTTGTGTAAGTTCGACACCTATGGACCTAATGTTATGGAGTTAACCTATTCTGATTTATGCTAAATGTAGATGTTAAAAATGAAAAGTAGCCTTAAAGTGACCTTGAAAATTCCCTTGTTTTTCTTTTGTTTGAAGAGTGGGAACCCTGTCTATTAGATTGACATGGTTGTTTTACACTTTGATATCATTACACTTAAATAGCAGTCATGAACAAGAGATTTAATAGTTAATTAACGACCTTAAATAGGCCCTCAGGTGCAAATCTCCTTTAGGTATGTACAGGCTTCACGGACCCAAGGTACTTTAGTGATCTTTTCTTTTCCCGTTGGGGTTTATTGTATTTAGTAAACACTGGTGTTGTGCACCCAGGATTCCCAAGTGATCCTTTTCTGCTATCATCCCATTCTATTCCCCAATCCCTTTCCCCCTTTCATGACATTTTTTACTTGAAGTTGTCTGTCTTGTGTTTGGCACAGCTTGGACAAATATGGTCCTTGCACCATAAAACTGCAAAACAACCAACCAAAAAATTTCTGTGGCAAAATTGATATTTTAACACATTTTTAACCGGAAGATATATCATTGAATGGACATTTTTTTGCTGCAGTTTGAATCAAACTGCTGTGCCCTGTAAACAGCCTTAAAAGTGCTCATAAAAACTTTAAAATCCTGGAATTCACTTTTTCAAAAAGTATACGAACCCTGTAATAGCTCTTACTTTTTATGGATATTCATTTCGCAATTTCAAGTGGAATTGAGAATTATTGTTAAAGTTTAAGTTCAAATTGCTGCTTGGATCCAAGTTTAATGGATACATCTATAATGGAATTGAGTTTTATCACTTTATCTGCATAAGTGAGCTGTTATAGACAATACTTAGGTGAAAACACTATCATTGCTCTGTCTCTATTGGAGTTTATTTCATGTGACTAAACTGAGTATTAATTTTAAATTTCTGTTCCTCAGATTTGCATTAGGCAAAGCAGAGGATTAAAATTGAAAAGCATATGCAGTTGGTTTAATGTTGAGAAGTGGTTTTTATTCAGTATTAAATTTTGACCAATTGCCAAACACTGCATATCTGCATTCAGTTTTTGTAAATATTGTAATATTTTTAAACTCTTTACTGAAAGACATAAAAATGCATCAATTCTTAATTAGCCTTAATTATATAAGTATTTATATGAGTTTTGTAGGATATGCAACTTTAAACTGATTTGTAACCTGTGTAATATCATGTGTTCTAAACAATTCTTCACATTTATTGCTATGTAAATTTTATTTTGATGCATACATCTCTTACTAAGTTTTCTTGTTTTAGGTTTAAACCAGTAGATATGATTCTTGCTGTACAGCCAATTAGAGATGAATTTGATGATCTATTTCGTCGGGGAGTGAGTGTGGAAAAGAATGCAAAATTTCTCCAACATGTTGCGGTATACTTATGAATTATTCAAGTTTTCACCTCAAAATCCACTTAATTATTTTAAAATCCTGTTATGATGTGTTTTCCTTCTTGATCTAATAATGCATGAATCCATAACCCTAGTTCTTCATAGTAAGCCTTGTTGAACCCAGTTTTAGGTAAATTACATATCAATATGTATTTTTATTTTTCAGAATTGTTTTCAGAGGCGAAGATATGACCAGCTGTTTAGTCTTATGTCACATGCTGAAAAGAACATTGTAGAGTTATTCATAAAAAGTATGTCTACAATTTCTAAATTTATTAGTGTAGCGTAATACACATAATGTATTTAGAAGCATTTACTATGCAATTAGGGCAGTTTATGTGAAAGTGAAATATAAAATCGAACTCTAATTTCTGCAGTTAAATAACTTTTATTGTAGTGACTTTTAATACCACTGATAGCTAATGCATTGTTTAAGAGTAGCAGATATATTTGTGTTGCATGTTTTGTCATTATTGAAATGTTTATAATTGAAAGTTTTGACACAAAAACATTACAATGCTGATACTTTCATTTTCTTTTACAAACTTGAATAATTGAAATATATCAAGATCATTGAATATCTTTTTCATTTTGAAGAATCCCTATCTGAGATCAGGCACATAATAAATTGCTTGTCTAGTAAATTCATCAAGAGA
Organism: Meta bourneti; assembly: GCA_933210815.1. NCBI lineage: Eukaryota > Metazoa > Arthropoda > Arachnida > Araneae > Tetragnathidae > Meta > Meta bourneti. Next base: position 66,622,620 of record OW119930.1, on the reverse strand, counting down.
TTGCTGACCGCTTATACTGTTGCCGATTTCTACTTGCATATAAATACCTTAGAATAGACAACAGCAGGATTAACTTATTGGTTAGATGAAAGTAGTTTATGTATGTCGTCAATTGAGTGGATATGTTTGAAGGGGTTTTTAAAGATTGAATCTTTCCCATACATATTTTAATCTTGATTTTGTGACTGAACATTTCATTATGGAAGTGGTATTTACTGTCATGAAACTTAAGCAAGTAATGATTTTGTTCTCTTGTTAGTCATACTATGAACTTTTCTCTCACAGTTTGCATCAAAAGAATGTCATTTGTTTGAAATTGATCCTAGAGATCCTACCTCTTCTAGCTAACATTTAGAATTTTAACAATCAGGTTTAAAAAATAATTTGAAGCACCTTTTACCTTCAAACACTGCTCTTGATGTTCACATGCTTTATATAAGCATTTCTCTCATCAAACTACCACTGGTGTTACAGCTCTTATTTGTATAGATAAAGCAATGATCTAAGTGCAATTTCGAGCTAATTTTACTTGTAGTTTTGTTTGTAAGTGCTACACTTGTATATTTATGTACTTTTGAGAAATATGTGTTTTTAGTATGTGACAGGCAACAATTGTCAAAGTGGGGAAGGGTCAAAATTGTGAAAATCTGATTCCATTGGAGTTTCATTGTTCTTGTCAATAAATAGTAGATATTCTACTTATTGATCTAACTGTTTAATGATCGCTTGGACTTACTACCAGCTCTCCAGTACAGGATATCCTCTTTCTTAGTCTAGACCATTTTCGCACATACTGGCAAAGCATGTGCTGGTTCTGGATACAGTGTAATCAAATGGAAGTTTTCACTCATAGTCTTCTGGTCTTGCAGATTTGTCAATCCAGCTGTGAACATCAGCAAATGCAGCTGGCATTGAACTTGATCAGAAATTGGATGCAGGAATGTTTTCATGATATGTTCGATTGGTGATTGGCGCATTTTCTTACCCTGCACCTGTCATGATTACTCAGCATTATCAAAGTTGTGGAAATTCGCCTAAAAATCTAATTACTGACACTGTCCATGCCAGTGTGTGTGAAAACTTTTTCTTATTCAGAATAAATAAAAACAATTAATTTCCCTCACTTATCCATCAATTCGCTTAATGACCTAGTAATAGGAACGGAACTCAGCAGTGAAGTGAAAGAGTGCGTGTATAATTTCCTTCAAATAAAATATTTGAAGATTTATTATTATACCAACTTGAAACAGCAGGCAAAATGTAGGGTCACAGAAACTTACCCTGCCATTGCTCAAAATGTAGAGTTAAGGTATCTTCAATGGTCTTAAATGTAAAAATCCTTCTACAGAATACATGTCTTCAGGACAGCACTTGGAAATGGTTGGCAGATGGAGGAAACTGATGGAGAAGATAAGGCTTTTGAAAAATCAAATAGAACAGTCAAAGACTACCCTTGCCTTCAAATACATGGAGGTAATTTTCCCCCTTTTTACTGATATATAAAAGTTTATTTTTGTGATGAATCTTAACTATGCATAATATATACTTAACTACAACTTTTGCTTAATACTAGTGATAGTATTAGAATACAAAAGTACTTGTGTACTTATACTTACAAGCATTTGTTATACTTGATTCTTTCTCATATTTGAATACAGTAGTATTCATCCTAAGTATTCGAATACCAAAGTATTCGTTCCAAGTATTTGAATGCCAAAGTATTCATTCGAAATATTTGAATGCCAAAGTATTCGTTCATCTTATTTTTATAAAAACCTTATATCACAGTTGGCTGATTCTTATATTGATTAGTCGTTTTGTTTTAAATATGTATTTGAAAACTTGTTCAATACTTGAAAGTACTTGAATACCTTAGTATTCAATTCTGAAAAGTACTCGATTATGCCCATTTCTACTTAATACTGTTTGAGAAATTGTAAATAAGTCTCAGTTGAGCATATTTAAAATTTCAACTTTAAAAATGAAATTTTATGTTATGATATATTCTTTTAACATTATTTGCCTGATTACTGTCCTGTTTGGCTTTTGGCACTACAAAGGTCAAACTGACAGCTATTTGTGAAGGAACACCAAATGGGTAATCCAAGCAATCACCAATATCCAAGCGCTTATAAATTGGATTTGAACCTGGGACCTACGGGTAGCAGATAAATGTTATGACCACTATATCTGTTAGGCAGCTATTTATTTAACATTGTATTATATTTCTATTGAAAAGTAACTAAGATATTAATAGGAAGTTTAATAATAATTTTTTGTTTTATTTACAATTATTCCATTATTTGTAAGGATCGAACTTTAATTTTAAAAAGTACATATTTTTGCAACTAAATTAAATTTAAAATATTAATAGTTTTAAAGTTGATGGCTATTTCTTTTGTTTAAAAGTGTGTTTCAAATTCAGAGAATTTAACTCATTTTATAGGGAGCTTTGATTAAAGCAATGAGCAATGGTGAATGGATACTGTTAGATGAAATAAATTTAGCAGAAGCAGAAACTTTGGAATGCCTTGTTGGAGTTTTAGAGAAAGATGATAATGCACTGATTCTACTTGAAAAGGGGTGAGTTTTAGAAAACACCAGAGGAAATTAAGTTCTTGTGTTATTTACGTTTATATTGAATATTTATATATACATTTTGTCATGCAGTGAAAATGAAGCAGTAACTAGACATCCTGATTTTCACGTGTTTGCTTGTATGAATCCTGCTACTGATGTAGGCAAAAAGGATCTTCCGACTGGAATAAGAAGCAGGTTTGTTATTTTAAAATCATTAGTTTACCAGTTTCTGCAATGTTTTGCATGAATAAAATAGTAATGCATTGCACTGTATTTATTTGTCTTTATCTCAGTTGTTTGGTATGATTATAAAATAAAAATTCATCTTGTAAAGAAAGTAAAAAAATTTTTAAAGTGGTGTTAAAATCTGTCCATCTTTTGAAATATTTTGCATATGAGTTTTTTATGATAAACCCTGCTTAAGGTACTAGATTTTGGTACTAGTTAATACACATTAAATAAAGATATCTTTAGTTGGTTTTATCCCTAGAAAGCTTGTAACTAAGTAATATTTTTGTCATTAATATCCATTAGACCACAAAACCTAAAGCTTATTCAAATATTCATTCAGTGGTTTAAATATGTGTTTCTGGTGTTTTAAAAAATTTTAATAGGCGACTAAATTACAAAACTTAAGTGATACATATCCCTACATACTCTAAAACTAAATATGAGTATTTTATTATTTCTTCTAACTTCAATTGGATTTTCCCTCTTAAATATAGGTTTACAGAATTTTTCGTGGAAGAGATAACAGAGAAGTCTGATTTTTTAATATTAGTTCATGAGTACTTGAAAACCTTGACTTTAAATACATCTGTTATTGAAAATGTCGTTGATTTTTATAATCATATCAAGACTGCAGCAGCCAAGAATTTGAGTGACGGCACTGGACACAATCCACACTATAGGTAGTTATGATTTGTTTTGTATGTTGTAGTATTTTGTATAATAATTTCAATTGGCATTCAAAATTTCTCAAAAAGATCTTTAGTAAAAGAGTGTTACAAATCATTGAAAGAAAATTACATCAGATAATTTCAGATATTTGTTGCCTTGTACTTTTCAATAAGATGTATTATTGCAATATTACCATAGAAATGTGTAAAATATGTTTAATAGACCTGCAAACAATTAGCCTTTAGCTAAGAGATGGGTATTTGTAATTTTCACCAACAAGTATTGCACTTAGATTGTAATGGCTTATGAATGAGCATAAGCTGAATATGAAATAACTAATTGACTACAGCAACACCGTTCTATCACACATGATCTATCACACATTCAATCTTATAACTTTTTCTTGCCATTCAATTACTTTCTGGTTTGTGGCAGCGTGAATTTCTCAAACGATTTTCTGTTTCTTTGAAATTCTCGTCTGAAAGTCGCTTGTTTCAAACACTTAGCTTAACCACCTCTTCCCACAAACTGCTCAGATGAAGTGAAATCCCTTGGTGCTGACTACAGACATTGCCAAGTTAGGTTATGGAGTAGGGTTCATATTTTGATCTCCAAAAGGAATGCTAGAAAATTGAAATCCATCCTCCTGACTCCTTAGTAATTAAAATGTAGTGTTGCAAAGAAAAATAACATTGTAAATAATTATTACACCTTTTGAAGGGATAATTTTGAAACTGGTCTTTAGGTGTCATGCAAGAAATTTAAAAAATTTAATTATATTTTAGTATAACAATTCATTAGTTATCTATCAAATCATGCACTTTAGTGCATAACAACACATTTATTAGGGAAATTTATTTTATCTATTTCACTGTACATTTGTTTTAAAATTTATCTTTAAATTGCAAATTTTTTTACTTTCAGAACATCTTGTTTATACTTATTTGAACGTGATTAGTAAAAAATGTCAGAAGTCTAAACACAAAACAATATTGAAGTAACATTTATAAAATTTATTTAGATACATAAAGTTGATCTATATTTAATATTTTAAAAACTTTCTAGTTCAGTAGTTTCCAAAGTATGGTTTACAGCAGGTGGTAAACATGCAATGTTTTGCTAGCCAAACTAGAGAACTTCCAAGAAAAAAAATTGAAATTATCAAACATTTCTGAGCTAACTGCTAGAGAGCAACTTCATTGTTCGCCTTAAGATTAAAGTATACGTTTGGATGTTACAATTATAGTTTACAAGTTAAGAATCTCTTTTGATTTTATTACTTTTAATTGATAAATAAGAGTTTATATTGTTAGCTGTTTTTTATTTTATTTGTTTTTCTGTTTCACCACTACTCATCAATGTGAGGCTTTAACATTTTATAACCTATTTAACATAGATCTAAATATTTTACTCCCAATATTTAGGTTAAAAATAAGAATCATTATGGACCTATGAGGTCTCATGTGCCCCATTTTATTTTATAATCTCAAGTGGTCAGCGAAAATTTTTAATTTTCAAGGGGTTCCTTTGGATTGAAAAGTTTGGGAACCACTGATCTATTTAATTCCTTAAAAATGCATTTTTTATTATTTAACTCTAAATTTGTATCAGTAATTTTTTATTTTAGTATGTTATGATATTGGCTAATTAAATGTATTTTTCAGTTTACGTACTCTTTGCCGTGCTTTGAAGTATGCTTCATCTAATCCATGCCATAACATCCCTCGCTCCTTATATGAGGTAAAGTTTTAATTTCTATTTTTTTATATTTACATTTGCTTTTTGCATTTTAAATTAACAAAACTCAATGCTTTCAATAAAATTTTTGGTTTTCTTTAGGCATTTTGTCTGAGCTTCTTGTCTCAGCTAGATAATGCTTCACATAAGCTTGTCATACATGCGATTACCAGTCGCCTACTGGAAAAAAAGCATCTCTCGATACTGAAACAAAGCATACCTGAACCTGGTACTGGTAGATATACTGAAATAGCTGGTTATTGGATTATGAGTGGTGATGAAGAAGTCGAGTCTCAAGAACACTATATTTTTACTGAAACCGTAACAAGAAATCTACAAGACATAGCCAGAATTGTCTCTGCTGCGTAAGTTATTTTTTGTTGATTTTATTACTTGCATTTTCATTAAAAGCATGCATTTAGTGTATTCAGTTCTCATTCAGTTATACCATGTTTTCTGTTCAGAGATTGAATATGTAGCACATATATATGTGTTAGTTAATAGTTACACTATATCCATGATTTGATTTTTGATGTATTTATATCTGTACTTTGACAGAAAAAGGAGAATGTCCATTTTGAAAGTTTTGGATAAGACTTGAATTAGTCATTTTTAATTTCTTAATACAGCATATAAAAATACTTTCCAATGTTTTGATTCTTTCATAATGCATTGACAGAACATCAGCGCTTTTTTTCTGATATAACTTTCATTACCTTGAAGTGAACCGTGTACATAACTCCAAACCATGGAATTTCGACATGGGCCCCCTTTCTACCAAGTTGCAGATATCAACATGATAAAAAAGGGACAAATTAAATATTCCTTTTAAAATTTAGCTCTACAAAAAGACCAAGTTAAAAGTTTTGTGGATATTTGAAGTTTAGATATCGTGTTTTGTTGTACACTTGTATATGGTGTAAATACAGTTTATAAATACTCATTGAACCCATATAATGTAAGCATCTACTCTCCTTAGTTGCTGAATTAATTTTCCAATTTTAATAATTAATTATAGAATATTTTTATAAAGTAATAAAAATAGTTAAACATGATTTAAAATAGTACCTGTGAAACAGTGTACATGCATCATCATAGCTGTTTAAATAAATGCCGATCCTCAAGCAGTTTCTATTTAAATTAATATTGTATGGAAAATCTATCTAGGTAAAAGGAAAACTCAAAGGTGTAATCATTTTGAAAAACAGTAAATATCTGTAACTTTTAGGATATTGGATTTTCAATATTCGTATTCATAAACCTTATAATTATTAAAAAACTGTTTTCATGCTAAATCTTTTATTCCTAAAGTTTGAAATATGAGGAAATAAATGTAACACCACATGTTATAAATTTATTCCACCATTATGTAATAGAATTTTATAATTATAAAATGTGTTTATTATTGTTATTACTCCATTATATTATTTTCTACATTTTTTCTCAAAATTTTAGACGTTATCCAGTATTGTTGCAAGGTGAAACATCTTCTGGTAAAACAAGTCTTATTCAGTACCTTGCAAAGGCCACAGGAAATGTATGTGTAAGAATAAATAACCATGAGCATACGGATATTCAAGAGTACATTGGAACCTATAATGCCGATGAAAAGGGAACACTTGTTTTCAAGGAAGGTTTGTTTAGAGTTTCTTTTTCTTTAGTGAGTTTCATATTAAATTTCCCAGCTTTGACTGCTCTGTATTTCATGGAGAAATTTAAGTTTGAAAAGTTGTATACCCCAGGTTAGAATTCTGGAGCAGAAAGTGACGAAATATTTTACCTTGCAATTTTAAGTTTATATGCTTTTGTGATGTGATAAGCATACCACGCAAAGACTAGGACTACTACATTTGGGGACATTGTTTCTCTAAATTTGTTGTTTTGGGCCAACTCTGCTCTTTCTGCCATTTTTTTAATGTGTAAAATTTTGTTTGGATTATGCTTTCAAGTTGCAACAACTGATGCTGTGTCTTGATATACTGCATCATTCCCCTGTCCATTAAATAGAAGGGAGCATCACATGTAATGCGCAGTATGTGAATTAGAACTCCATGCTGCGTACAAATAGGCTCACATGATTATTAACTTTTAATGCAATTACATTTTGGGACCTATTTTTGTCATGCAGTCAACCGTAAATTGCCCCATACTGTCTGCGTAAGATGTAGTCCTATGTCAAAAACATTTATTATCTCATTTTGGGAACCATTCTCTGGAACACTGTTTACCGCTATGCATTTGAGGGAAAGAATATGCATTTTCCACCTTTGGAAATGATTTTCAGGGGATTTTGTTTTCCTTTTTGATATTCTATAAAGTATTCTAAAAGTGACTTATAACAGAAAAAATTCCGAGGTGAGGCATCAAAAATGATAATCCCTGGTCTAGAAATGAGATCATTAAAATGAAATTTATGAGTACATGATATGACTCATGACGACTAATTTCGAATCCTGTATATAACACCTTAATGTATCTAATATTAAAAGTGTGCAAATCTTGTGTATAGGAATTCTTTTTGAATAGCAACAGAAATCAATTTTGCTTTTCATAAACTTATTACTTTTAGAGTTCAGATTCAAATAATTGAGATCCTGTAATATGTTATAATTTCTGGGACTTGATGCACAATGTAAATGTTTTTATTCGCAGGAATATTAGTTGAAGCAATGAGGAACGGTCATTGGGTTATTCTTGATGAGTTAAATTTGGCTCCTACTGAAGTTATGGAAGCACTTAATCGGGTAAGTATAAAAGGGCTTGGTGTGGAAAAGAATTTTCATGTTCAAATGCAAAATGGCTTTTGCAATCAGTTTCTTACTAATATAATATCAATTTCTTATTTTTACATTAGCTTACTACAACATTATTTTCTCTTTAATTTGTAAAATTAATGAAAGTCAACAAAGTAAATGTTATGAAAATGCTTGACAAGTGACTAATGTTTGAAATAAAATAGCATTGTTATTCTATTATTGTTCTCTGAAATAGGGCTATTATATCCATTCACTTCTGTGTAAAATATAACAAACTAGAATTATAGTAATTGAAGTGATAGATATTTACAATCTACAATCGAACCCCAATTCTTAGAAATTTTTTGATTTAACAAATTTTATCAGTCCTCATGAAAACGAGCATCAATCTCTAATCTAAGAAAAAAAGGAGTAACTTTTTAATGAATTATTTTACTCACATCCCTAGTTAATTCAATTTTGTCAACAGTTGTCACAATTTGCTGTGCATTCCAAAATGTGATTTATGATATTGATCTTACAATCTAGAACAGTGGTATTAATTGATGATTTAAATAGTAAGAATGGGTATTTCGGGTTGAATACTCATCTATAGTTTTGGGAAGAATACTGAATATTGATTTGTAGTAACATGTTACAATAGGTAAATCATCCTGTTTAATATTAATTGTTACCCTTTTTGGCCAACCATTAACAAATGTTTAACAATGTAACATCTCTGAAATCGCTTTGAATTCCCAAAACATCAAAGGATCTTCTCCTTTGTGATTGATCCTGGATCATCACCAATAGCTCGTGTTGCTGCAGTGTGACATTAATTAACATACCACCTATCTAAACATCAAATAGAATGTTGGCATCTGTATTTACTGTAATACAAATTTTATTTGAGCCTTAAAGTTAATACTTTCAGTATCATTCAATATCCTTCAATCATTATTTTAAATATTTTATGTTAATTCAAGTATTTTGTTTATAGGTGTTAGATGATAATCGAGAACTCTTTATCGCTGAAACTCAGACCCTTGTGAAAGCTCATCCTCGATTCATGATTTTCGCCACTCAAAACCCTCCTGGTCACTATGGTGGAAGGAAGGTAAGTAACGAATATTCCAGCTGCAAATATGAATTTGTTTTGTTGTTGATTTCAGTTACAGTAGATTTGCTTTATTGTGACCCTCAATTTAATGACTCACTGGCCAAATGAAATGGCCTTAGCTGTTCTATGGCTGAAATGCTGTTTTATTATCAATATAATGACAGAAGAAAATGTAAAAATCTAGTTACAGAGGCCTGCTTGCAAACAGCTTTGCCGAGACAGACTTTCGCAGAAGTACATATGTGTCTAAAGCACAAAAGAAAACTAAAATTATTTTACAACTTTGGAATAATATCCTCTTCTCATGTAAATCATGAAAATAATGAAAAAATAAGTGAATTGCTTTTTGTGGATGTAACATTTTCTTACCTATGATGCTTATTTAATTGTAGCCACAGAAAAAATTGTTACTCAGATTAGATATCTGGTAATATATTTCTCATTCTGTGGTTTTATAAATTGATCTATGAAGTGTGACCAAAAAACATTAAAGCAATGGAAGCTAAAATGATAATAAAATATCACTGAAGTAAATCAGTAATGTTTTGGGTATGGAAATTCACACCAATCGCCAAAGCTGGTTTCTAAACTCTAGTTGTGCATTATATGCTTCAAAATTATTTTCCTTCAAACTAAAACCTGGAACAGTATTCTACATTTCTTAAAAGTGCTTATTTTTATTTTCAAAAATAAAAACTGGTAAGTTTGTATTTTTGAAATGAAGTGTTTAGAAATACCTTATTTTAAAATCAAGATTCTATTTTCCCCCAGCAACCCACTGGCTATACCTACCATTTTCGATTTTGCAGAAAAAATATATGTTCTGTGTCTTTCTTCCAAAAGAATATTTAAAAAAAAAATGCCAAATTTGATGATAAAACTATTAACAAATGGATTGTGCCTTGTATAGGTTAGGTTCAGCCAAGCATTTAACAGTGACTGAGTAGGTTTACTTTTTCAGGTTGGTTTGTTGATTTTTTATGGCGCAAGGGCTAGATCTTGCCAAGCTGCTCCAAGCAATTACTTCTCAGGAATAATTCATAATACCAATTTCTGCAACAAAATTGCTGCATAATAATGGAATTTAATCTATTGATAGAAATTTAAAATTTTTATTAATCGGAATAGCTTATTTTAGCAACAATCGATTCTTTTTTGAATGTTGATTGATGTGGCTTTAAACCAAATGTTTACATCCATATATAAATAAGTATTTGTATATGCTGAGGAGAGTTTTGTTTAGTTTTTACTGTGATAAAACAGTTTGTTGACTTTATTTTTAAAGTAAAAAGTTTGAAATTTTCACTTTCTTTTGTAGATTTTGTCAAGAGCTTTCAGAAACAGATTCATTGAGCTCCATTTCAATGAAATACCTGCTCCAGAACTTGAAATAATCCTTGAAAAAAGATGTGGTGTTCCACCTTCATATAGCAAGAAACTTGTTGCTGTCATGCAAGAATTACAGGCTAGTTTGATCATTTAGCTCATCTTTACACATTGCACCATCTTGAAAAAAAATGATACAATTCAAAATGAAGGTCCTCACTGAATGACTTATGTGTTTAATGACACCTTAGACTTATGACCAGTTCTCCAGGGTCGGTAACCTAGCCCAGTTGGTAGAGTAGCTAATTAGCAACTGCAGGGTTGTGAGTTCAAGTCTCGATCCAATCAGACCGTTGTGTATGGGGGACTGGTGCACATTAAATTTGCAGTTGGCTCATGTTGGCATGATGTGGAAGTTTGAAGAGTGGGGTGCCAGCTCTGGTGTTGACCTTGTCGTCTGACTGGTTCAGATTTACAAGGTCTTGTCCTTATGCTGAACTCACTGCGATTTACCAGGCAATGCTATGGACTGTTGGTAACAATAAGTGTATTAATATTTACAGCTACAGTGTTTAAGTTCAATTCAGGCCCTTCAATCTACAAATAATAAATTGAAATATTTAAATAGAATTAAACAGGAGATTGCTCCTTACATCAATAATTTTGGCCTGAGCTGGATCAGGGCCCACACGGGGCTGACTGGAAATGAGTGGGCTGATCATTATCAACCCATTTAATTAATGACCTAGTCGTAGAAATGGAAATCAATCGTTGAATGAGGAGTGCCTGTACTACAAATTCTTAACAAAGATATGAACAAATTCTACAATCCAGGCCTAATTTGATACCTAACTTTTCATGTCATTTTCACTTGCTAACTTCGTTTAACTTTTTATTTGCAAAAATGACAGAAAAAGCAAAACATTGACCCCAAACAAAATACTGCCCTTAAAAACAATACAGGTCCAAACAGCAAATGAGGCCAGAATTTGTTATACCATTTGCGATGTGTTATTTTGTACCCTTGTAAACAATATAGATTTGAAATTATAAAAACTTAGGGTAAAAGTAGTAAATTAGTAGTTTTTTTAATTTTAAATTAATAAAATTTGGCGAAAGGAAAAATGATTAGGTGCCACATATGCCTGACTTTCTGCTTCTATTTTCCAATCCTGTAAAATTTACTTTTTGTGTTGTGTTACTTTTCTTGAAAAGCTACGATATGCTTGAATGTGTATCGTAAAATAAGGATTTTTGAATGATTTTATTATTCCTTCTTTATACCAAATTTATTGTAAGGACATTCAACAATATTAATTGCTTTCTATCTTGCCTGTGAAAATGAATTTGTTTTTTGTTTAAAGGTGAGACGTAGAGAAAGTGGTGTCTTTGCTGGCAAGCGAGGGTTTATCACATTGCGTGATCTGTTTCGTTGGGGGGAACGTTATGAACTTGCACCAGATCCACCAAAATATTATGACTGGCGTCAACATTTAGCTGATGAAGGTATTTATGAAAATTTTCAATTTGAAGTATTTTTATTTGAAATTGAATTTTGAATTTCTATTGTTTTTGGGTAAAGTAGCTGCCTAAAAAAATTTGCAATGTTATGTGATTAAAATTAAAGGCATACTTGTACTGTAAATTTCATGATCCCCATCCTGCAACATTTAAAAAAATAAGCCAAAAATATTTTTGTGTTTGATTTGCTTTTGATATTGCTTTGAAGAATTTACTTTCACAAATGTCTATCTATATCTTAAAAGAAAGTTTGAATTAATTATTGCTATTGTTATTCCTAATTCTTGTACCAGTAAAACTTGATACCTTATGTTAATATTGAGCATCAACCTTGCTTTTTATGTGTATAAATCTTATAGATTTTTTTCTTGGAGGTTGGCAGGTCTAGTGTTAGACTTTTTGTCATAAAAGATGAAATTTTCAAAAATTAATCATACGCCTATAAAAGTTCAATCGACTTAGGTTTGATATTTTATAGTATATGTTATCAAGGCACTTTTTTTGAAAAAATTCATTTGATTAGACTGATTGAAGTTTCCTTTTACATATATATTTCTGCTTTGTAAACAATAAACTTTGTTTGGATGTTCTACCCCATCCACCATATTCACCAGACCTCGCGCACTCTGATTTCCACCTATTTCGATCATTACAAAATTCTATTAATGGAAAAAACTTCAACTCTGGTCGAGATAAAAACTCACGTAGAAAAGTTTTTCGCTGAAAAACCTGAGAGATTCTGGAAGGATGGAATTTTCAAGTTGCCTGAAAGATGGTGAAAGGTTGTAGAACAGAATGGCACCTATATAATTTAATAAATGTATACTAAAATTTATATCTTCTGCGTTTCAATTTTCCTTCAAAATCGGAACGAACTTTCCAGACAACCTGATACTTTGTCATTCATTCTTTTAACTAAAATGGTAGACTGCAAATAATGGAGTATGGAGATTTAATGGTGCTGGTGACAAAACTAGAGCCTGATATGAACCAATTGGTAGAACAAAACCAGGCTCATTATTCTAATTTAATTTTACTGATATTAATTAATAACAATCTAGCAAGCAATTAAGCAAGCAAAGTAAGCAATCTAGTTTGTTCATGTGCAATTAATTTTTTTACTTATTTAATTTTAAAAAATAGCTTTCTAATTTCAGTTTCAAGTAGTTTTATTTCCAAACTAGCTTTTTGGAATTCTAAAATTAGTTATAAATATTTGTTGATGAAATTCAAAAATTGTAGTCTACAGATACACATGCAACTCATAATAATTGAAGTAGAGATTTCCAGAGGAGGTGTTTAAAAAAGATTTTCTTTGAAAAGGGGGCATTGAGTCAAAAAGTTTGAGAAACTATGTTTTAAATTATAATTGTGAACTACTGGTTATTAATTCTTGATTCCCAATTTTTAGGTTTCCTCTTGTTGGCTGGTCGAGTCCGATTGCAAGAAGAAGTCCGTGTCATTCGAGAAGTTATAGCTAAACATTTGGAACGAGAAGCAGATCCCACTTCACTTTTTTATTTGTCTGAGAATACATCATTCGTTACTAAAGACATTCTTACCCGAGCTCTCCAAACACCATTACCTAGTGCTTTTAGTAACATAGTTTGGACTTATAATATGCGAAAATTGGCTGTATTAGTTGGAAAGGCTATGCAGTATAATGAACCTGTTCTTTTAGTTGGAAATACTGGGTATGCTTTCAACATTTAAGAATTTTAAAATTGCTTTTGCAACACGAAATGTTTGCTTTTATGTTATCAGCATTTTTCTTCCTGATTTCATGTAAATAAGTTAACTACACTTGAATCTTGTTAATATACTGAAATAGATACTAAGATGTCCACTGATAACAGAACAGTTGCAGATCTGTCTTTGAATCATGGCAAGGAATTTAAAGCTAAGAAGGACTGTAAAAACCACATGCAATAGAATTGTATAAATGTTATATAACCTTATTTACAAAATATTTGTTGTAATCTTGTGAAAGGTTTTCGTGAATCAAAATAAGCAAAGGAGGAAAATCTAAAGACATTGAACAATGGCATATGTGATGTTTTAAAAGCTCCTTAAATCAATTTCATGACTGTTTCTCATAATTTCAAATATTGTCACTTATCTCAACTCTAAAATACTCTTTATGTCTAAAAGATAGGGATAAAAAATAGAAAAAAACCAGCAAAGCGAATAGTTTTTATTGACTCGAAGAAGGATCGTTGATATCTTTGAATAGAATACAAATGCGTTACAAAATGCTTTCTGAATATTATCAAAAGAATTTTCAATAATGTCAGTATATATTTTGAGTTAGAATATATTCAGTTTAAAATCCTCTTACAGTGGTTGGGTTGTTATTTTATCGTTATTTATTTCATTTTGTGCAAAATTCAGTGAAATAATTTAAAACTAAATTTTCTCTACATATTCTTTACAAAGTGCTTTTCGAATTTGTTTATTGAATTGTTCTATTCATATTTCTTTTGGTGTTTTGTTTTTTATATTTGATAAATTTTAAAAGTTGTACTGAGCAATCACTGTTGTCAATGATTTTTAAAGCTGTGTAAGATCTTCAAATGTATATAAAAGTATTAAGATCTTTTATATAAGTATTAATAAGTTAATTTGTATTACTTTTATGAAAAAGATCCAACATTGTTTTTTTTAAAAAGGACAAATCAACTTTAAACTCCCGATTCCTGAAAACACCTGATTTGTTTTAGTTTCAGGTAGTTTTTTAACTCATAGTTAAAATCAATCTGTCAAAAAAAATTCTAAAAATGAAAGTTTATTTATTGAGAATATTTGCTGTGACAAAATTTATTTCAATTTGAAGAATTTATACAGTACTCAATAATGTTCATAATTTAAAAAGAAGTTTGATCAAGAGTTAATGATTGGAAAATTTCACTATTTCAGTTTTAAACTTATTTTAAAACAGAAATATATCCTGATTCTAAAATTTGATTTTATGCTTAGATGCAATTGACTTGTGGCACTTTTTCTGTTGACTTCTGAAAATAATTTGATTAACTATTGATGCAAAAAAATATATTGTATGTTGGTAGTAATTTATTAAACGATGATTATTCTGTTTTTAGATGTGGCAAGACCACTATATGTCAGATATATGGTGCCATCTTCAATACAGATTTGCATTCAGTGAACTGTCATATGCATACAGAAAGTTCAGATTTCTTAGGTGGACTTAGACCTGTACGAGATGCAAAACAGAGGGTATGTGTATTGCTTTTTTTTGCATTCATTCAAATTTGGAATCCTTGGAAATTGTGATGGCTTACAAGAAGAACCAGTGTCAAATTTTCAAAATAGTTTAGGGTCTTGATAAATACTGCCTTTCAACAATAATAGTCTGCATAATAAATAATAATAAAAGCCTGCAGGCCTTCACAATAATTACAATTCATCTTACAATTTGGCATTTAAATTTAGCGTAATATTTAGTTTTTGCAAGCATTTTCTGCATTTAAATGTATGCATTTCCTAAATCCATTGAGGGTAGCCTTATGGCTAGCTTTCTGGCCCTCAGTTTAGCAGGTTTGAATTCTAGTCTTAGGTGGATGTTCAGAATCCACCATAAGCCATAGGTTCCAATCTAATTAGATCTGGTGTTGCAAAAAATTGACCGTAAAGCGACGAACCAAACCCAAATTCACAGTGAATTTTATAGAGCAAAGTTATCTGTAATGTGATGTCTTAGAAGTAATATTTCTAACAATTACTATCAAATCAATAATTAAGACAACTTTCAAGAATACCCTCTCAAAAGAACTTTTGGAGAGGAATTCCATCAAACAGGGTAGAACAACATCTCAGACCTTCCTGATTGACCAAGAAAGGGAGCCATAGCTGAATTCCATCTTACTATTGGTCACTGCTTGCGTAACAACTGCATAGCATATCTATACTAAATAATTCTTTTTGCAAGCTCTGATCTTCAAGGGGATATACACACTAGGGTGGGTCATTTTATTTTTTTATCCTTTTCTAAGGGGCACAGCGATAAAAGGGTGCTAAATGGTCTCAAAATAACATGTGTGAAATATTACATTCTGATAAATCTAACTGCCTCCAGATTGATATCAAAGTTTCGATTTTTTTTCAAGGTAAGTTTAAGTTAGGGTTCCAACCAATAAATGTTACTTTCTTCATACATGGAAAATGCATCATGATTGCAGGTGTAAGGGATGGGTCGAGTGGGGGAGAGTCAAGGCCTACGCGTGCCCCGTCCATGTTCCAGTATAGCTCTGGCTGCAATAAGGCGAGGTTGTGTTGCTTTCGGTTGCACCATTTTATCATAGATTGTACTCGTTCAGAGTGGAAATGTCCGTTATTTGGTGATTCAAGTGATATATGCAATATGTTACCAACCTATGAAGAGGTTATGAAGTTGTGTGAGTGGAACCGGCATAAGATAAAACGTGATAATGAAACTAATAAAGAACCCACGTTTAAGGAAATATAGGACATTGTCGTGGCAAAAATTGAAGAAATATGGTCAAGAGCTTCCATTCCTACTGTCCAACATAAACAAGTGAAAGCCATGTTGAAGGCATATCATCTGAAGTGCAAAAATCTTTTAAAATCTCATCCTAAAATACCGTAGAAGAGTTTCGCCGTACAGGTAAAGTATTGTTTGACATTTTATCCTGCAAGTGTAAGAACATCGATGAGTGCATTTGTTCCAGGCACAAAAAATTACCTGTCAGAGAAAAAAGCTTCCTAATCGACCTACGACCACTAGAAGAATGGTGATCGGAACCGTAGATATTGTTACAACGAATAAAATAACGAACACTTTGAAAAGGAAAATGCTAAGGCAAAAATAAGTTTCAGCATCAAAAAAAAAGCACAGAGAAGCTTAATGTGTCGACTTCATCTGAATCTAGTCAATCTGACAGTGACGATGTATTCCAGCCACAGTCACAAGCCTCAACATCGATAAGCCTACCACTAAACAGTACAGTAGACTACGCTTTACTTTCAAGAATGTATGATAGATACGGAGTATCAGGCAGGGCTGGGGCAGCTATTGCTTCAGCAGTTCTTTACACTTCCACTTTGGAAATTATTGATAAAAATAAGCTTCGCCGGAAACGCAAGATACCAAGAAAATTGGTTGCTTAAGAAGATAAAGTCATACAAATACCTGTTTTATACTTTGGCGGATGGAAAAATAAAACTTTAATTATATCAGAAAAGGACGGAATAATGTATAGTCAGAGCATTCTTGAAAAGCATATTTCATTGATAATGGAACCAGAGTCGAAGTTCTTGGGTTATATTGCACCAGCTTTTGGCACATTTGAATGCAGTGTATTATCCGTTACAGTGTATTATCTGCCTACTGCATATGAACGAATTACTCTTCCGACACTTGTTTCTACATATTGATGGCAGCACACAGGGACTCGAGACATTTTCAGGGATAATCGGCAAAGATCTAGAAATATGTGAAAAAAAGGCCTGTTCGGTTTCATCGTATTTCAACAGTTACCCGAGTTTTCTGTTCAAAGTATTAGCACACACCAAGTATATTTGTACAGAATAGTCTCAGCAGTTTCAACAGGCATATTTTCTACAGGCAAAATGTCTCATGCCTGATGGCTAACTTGGTCTAATCAAATTCTATGTTTGTACGTTTCGATGGAATTGAAACGTACAAACGTAGAATTCTTTAAACTTAGTAAAATTAAAAAAACGTAGAATTCTTTATACTTAGTAGAATTAAAAAAACGTAGAATTCTGAAAACCTAGTAATTCTTGCAACGTATGTCATCAAGGTTTATGCTCCAACCTGGTTTGCTATCGAAATTCACCCTTCCTGTAAAGATGGAGCATGGCACGTGTTCAAACTCATAGTTGCAACTAGATATTTGCCCACAGAACTGAAAGCCAAAATAGATAAGCAATTCAAAGAAACAGTTACTTCGCACACCCTGAAAACTTATTGATCGCAATGCTGACTGACTCTGAACCGCACATCCGTAAACTGGCAGCCCGTCGCATTTTGAAAGCCCGCAGTATTCAGGAAAATAGACTCCGACTGTTTCAACTTCCTACTGTAAAATTTGATGCATCATCTTACTCTGATCTCATTAACTGGCAGGAGAATATATATGATCCACCAATATTAAAATCCATACCTGATGAAGACATCCAACTGTTTGTTACCCAAAAAGCAGAACTGTCTTTACTACGCCTGCCATGTCATACACAAGCTGTTGAAAGGGCAATCAAGACTGACAGAAGCTTCAGCCACATTGGCAAAAAAAATCTGAGAGAAGACTTCATTAAAACCAAATAGTCTTGAAAAGCCATGCCGAAATTCAATAGCAAGAAGGATTTTCGCGCTATTTGAAATATTCTAAACGTCATTTTTATAAACTTTTTCTTGTAATAAATAAATGTTACTCATACAATTTCAATTTGTTTTATAGACACATTTTTAAACTTTTTTTAACCTTGCTGTGACAACTCGTCAAAAAGAAGTTTTTTTTCAAAATATGTGTTCTCTAAAGTCAATCCGGAGGCAGAAGATGATATCCCATTCTAATCAAATTTTACATGTGAGCTTAAAACATCATTTAGCACCCTTTTCTTGCTGTGCTGAATAGAAATCAGAATTTTTTTTTCTCAATACAACTGTGACCCACCCTAATGCACACCTGGCCAATGTCCTGTGCTCTCTTCTACTTCAATGTGAGAGATACTGAAAAGCAAGTGACCAAATCGATCATTAGACTTTTTCTTCTGTTACCATTCTCATTTTTATTTATTCTCTTTGGCTTGTTATTCTTTTGTAATTATCACCTGCCTTGGGAAATTAATCAAATATTCCCAACTAAACTATTGTAAACCACCACAAATAGATCTGTTAAAAGTGGCAGCAAGTGTTCCATGCTAAAAATTGTCTTAACAAATATGTGTTAAGGACATATTTAATAACTGCTGATTTCTTACAAATATGTTTTATTTCAGGAAGTGAAATTATTTGACTGGGTTGATGGGCCATTGATTAAAGCAATGAATGAAGGCAGTTTTTTCTTGGCTGATGAAATTTCGCTTGCTGATGATTCTGTGCTTGAAAGATTGAACAGTGTTCTTGAGCAAGAACAGAAGTTGTTTTTGTCTGAAAAGAGCTTAGATGGCTGTTCAAGCTATGAAATAGTTGCCAAAGATGGATTTCATTTTTTTGCTACTATGAATCCTGGTGGGGACTATGGAAAGAAAGAGGTAAAATATATCTTCTTACCTTTGTTGGTTTTGTATTTGTAGCTTTGCAGTGTCATAATATTAAATACATTATTTTCCATTATAGTTGTCGCCTGCCCTTAGGAATCGTTTCACAGAGATCTGGTGTCCCAGTAACTTGCTTATTGAATCTGATGTGATAGAAATTGTTGATCACAACATCAACAAAAGAATCAGAAATGAATTTAAATTTGGAATCAAGATCGCTGAATTCTTGAAATTTTATAGTGAAACAGAGTTTGGACGATTGTACGTATTTTTGTTTTGAATTTTATTTATTTTTTATTAGTTTCAGTGTATATTTCATTCTGTTGCCCACCTTAAGTTTTTCAAGAGATAAAAGCAGTGACCTCTTGATTTATCACTTGTAGAGATATAAGAAAACAGTGCTATAAGCAGAGGGTGATATGACAAGGGTGGCTGAGAAGAATTTACTTATTGAGACAATTATACACTGGTGTGCAAAACTTAAGCAGCGACTTCTTTTTGCCGTAACTCCGCAAGAAATCACCTGGGAGAGATGTAATTCAGAATACAGAGACAATATTTTGTACTTAACGGATGAAGAAAGCATATAACCGCAAAAATGAATAGAACGCATACAGTATGGAATCAAACAAAAAAGGCTTTATCGAAAGAGTAGCGTTGGTACAAATGATTGTCTGTCCAAGAGGGAGAACAACAAACAGATGCCCCTTAGTAAGGGATATGACCTCCATTAACTGCAATGTTTGCTTGGCACCGTCTCTCCATATTCAACACCAGATTATCCAACAGTTGTTGAGGTAAGAGGGACCATTCCTCAATGAGCACCTGTTTCAGTTGTTGGGTGTTCTCCAGCAGATATAATCGTGCCGAAAGGCATCTCCCCAAAGCATCCCACACATGTTCTATGGGATTTAAATCAGGGGAGTACACTGGCCAATCCATTCTAGTGATATCTTCACTTTCTAGTAGCTCCTCAACAGCAAGAGTCTGATGTGGCCTGGCGTTATCGTCCATAAAAACGAAGTTTGCACCAATGGCACCTCAGAACAGACGTACGTGGGGAGGATCACTTGCTGACAATAGCAATCTCCAGTAACAGTACCTCTGTCGAAAATTTGGAGCTCAGTCTGCCCTTTCATCATGATGCCTCCCCAGACGAGCACACCAGGACCACCGTAATGGTCTCTTTCCCTGATACTAGTGGGATAAAACCGTGTCCCTACCTCTCTCCATATCAACTGTCATTTAGAATCGCTTGTGACACTGAAATGACTCAGCTGTAAAGAGGACGTGACTCCATTGATGAGATGTCCAGTCTTTGTGTTCCTTACACCAATCCAAACGGCACCGCCGATGGGCAGCTGTCAATGGGATGCAGCGTTCAGGACAGCTGGCGAATAGGCCATCTTTATGAAGGCATCTGGCCACAGTAAACCGCGACACTTGTCCTGTTGCCGCACGCAGCTGCTGAGCCAGGTTGCCCGCTGACTGGTATTGATCTCTTTTCGCATACAAGACGATATATCGGTCATCCATTGGCGTTGTTTTTCTTGGCCGACCACCAACCTTTTTTACAACTGTACGAGTTGGAAGGCTTTCCAAGCTCGTGAAACGACTTTTGTCAATTCTAAACTTGGGCTACACTCGTTGAACTACGCCCCTCCTCGAGCTTGCTGATCATTCTACCACGTGTAAAGTCATCCAGATGGTTTCTTGTAGCCATATTGCACTTACGAACTCACTTGAACTTGCAGCGAATGCCTTTAATAGCGCCTTTCATCCTTCTTTTTAGTGTAGTCTTGCACTGCGCGCGCTGACTGCATGCGTTTTGTGTGCCCTGTGACGTCTTGTTTCTGATATTTGCATACAAATCACCTTTCTACTGAATTGGGTGTTCATTGTACTGAACGCAACAAGCCCCTTTTGTACAATTTCATGGCTGTCTGGTTAAAAATTACATCATTGTTTACGTTTTGCACTGCAGTGTACATTGAATTACATGATTTTCTTCAATATTCTTTAAAATTGTAGGTTTTATGTAAGATAAACAGAAAAAGTTGAAAAAAATGCACACAAAATCCTTACTTTATTTCATGGTGTTTATAAAACAACTTAAAAGAACTATCAATAAGAATCTAAATTTTTAATTACTGTTATTTTCTTGTAATTTTTAAAATTTTGGTGACTTTTGTTCAAAACAATTTTGTTCATAATTTTTGTTTCCAAATATTTCCCACTCTCATAGCAAGTTATAAATATTCTATAAAATGTTTTACTTATTCATCTGTTTCCAGAACTACCATCACTATGAGGGACATTATGACATGGGTTGAATTTATCAATGCTGTTACTGTCAAAGTTCTGCCTCCAAGAGAAGCTTATCTTCATGGAGCTTTCCTTGTATTCTTAGACAGCATTGGATCTGGTATGTTATGAAAGTTTGCCTGCAGTTTTATTGTTATAGAATGTTTCAGCATTGGGACTTAAGGACAATTTCAGCATCCGATATTTTATATGACAATTACCATACTTATAAATAGGTTTTGGTTTCTTGCCAAAACAATGGCTCCAAATGAACATATCTAATACCTTTGGTAACTATTATTTTCTTGTAACACATCGTGAAATTCACAAAACTCATGAAATAATGGCTTGTTCTGCTAAGTAGATGAAACAACCATAGTTGAATCCAAGATTATGTTAGAAACAAATTTTATTTTCTGCCAGGAGGTATTTTTTCTGTAAAGATAAACCACAAAAGCTATAACATCGCGTTTTTTAGAATGTTTAAAATAATTATCAAGAAAAATGTTTTGGGGTTAGTGTACTTTTTCATTGTATTTATCCCCTGATATAGGGATAAAAATTGTGCCTTTCATAATTTATAAATTATGCCTTTCATAATTTATAAATTATGATGCCTTTTGTAATTTATAAATTATGAAAGACATAAATTATTCATTTACTGTGTTAAAATCAAAAGAATACTGAAAATAAAAATACTTAGTGATTTGACATTCATTTAAGTGAAAGCAAATATGCTGAATTTTATTTCACTAGATGGTTATCTATAAAGTTGCTTTTGAGTGATTGAGATATTAACCTAATTTTTAATCACTTTCAATCATGGATGACCATCTAAACTGTTTTTGTCATGGAGTATTTTGAAAATTGTATACTTTTCACTTAATCAAAATCTTCCAAGTTGAGATTCAGCATGCACCACTTTCCTCTCAACTCGTTTACTTTTGAAAGTTTTATCTCTATGGCTCAGAATATGAATAAAATAGTGTATTAAAAGTAATGTGTACTTTGAATAACAGTAATGTGTTGTATGTTGAAAATTAAAATAAAAACATTTCTAATATGTATTAAATATTTAACAAAATGTCATACTTTTTCTTTCAACAGGTCATACCGCTACTAGTAACCAAAGTGGTCTTCAAAAAATGAAAGAAAAGTTCTTCACGTTCCTTGGAAAGCAAGCAGGTGGTCAGAATGAAATTGAGTCAGTGATGTTACTCATACCCGAGATGGTGGAAAGATTTTCGGAAGTCCATTTGGGGGTATCAGAAAGAGGTCCAAAACGTTTTGAAATCGGGCCGTTCTATACTAAACTGGGTAATTGAATGTGCTTGTTTATTGTGTTCTAATTTTTAGAAGTTGGATTCATAATAATTTAATAAAATATCCTATATTTCATTTTATTTTTAAACAATATAAATAGATTGCAGTAATTATCTTGAGTAAAACTTTAAAAAATCTATATATCTTTAACGTACATGACATAGAAATTGACTTTACTTATGCATTGTGTCTGACAACAAACATACAATATAAAAGCAACCACTATGGGAATCATTTGCCAATTTAGCATTTAAATATGCTTTTTTAGCTGTGTAGCTAAAAAATGCTCCTAAAATACACGAAAAAGCTCACCACTTTAATAAAGCCCTTCAGCAGTCTGATGTCACCAGTCAGTCTAGAAAATAGAAATAAGCACAGAGAGAAATGGAATCAAACAAGAAATCAGACTTCGACTTCAAAAAGAGCTAAATTACCTTTGAGTGTAATGTGAAATAGTTGAAGTGAATGTTTAGAATTGTGATAACTTGAACTGATGTGTGCATCTTTTGCTTTTCATTTCATTGGAAACAAGAATTAACACCAGTACAGTATGTGCAACATGGTTTTGATAAATTTTGTCATGGGAACAGAGAGGAAGGTCAAATGACAAGTATCCAAGCATAGAACTGCATACAAAACTCAACTTCAAACACATAGTATCTTCCAAAGTAAAGTGTGAAATACAAATAATAGAATAAGAAATTAAGAAACTTTAGCATCGATGCATACTATTTTCAGGTCGTCTGGTTTCATAAAAGGGAAATGCATAAGCTATAGCAGTAAAAAAATTGCAAAATTGTATATTACATTTTAAAATTTGTAAAGTAGCTGATAAGTTTTAATATAAACTCACAATGGCTGCATGTTTTGAAATTATGCTTCCTATTTGGATTTCAATATTCAGATTAATATTTTACTTTATAATGTTTATGGGGGACTCAAATGGAATATGGCATGGTATTCATGTTCCTCAAATATGGAGAACCATTGTTTTCAATATATATTCTATAAATATAATTATTTAATTGAAGTCACTATAATTAAACTTTTTATTTTTAGAATTTTCTTTAGAAATGTAATAAAATCTTGAGTTTATTGTATCAGAAATCTGATTGTAAAGTACTTTTTCCTTTTCCAGGTCCCCACAGTAATCTATTTAACCCTCAAAGTTACATATTGAAAGCTAAGACAACAAAGGCAAATGCCTTGCGTCTGCTGCGTGCAATGCAACTATCAAAGCCTATTCTTTTAGAAGGAAGCCCGGGTGTAGGAAAAACGAGTTTAGTCGATGCCTTAGCAAAAGTGTCTGGTCATAAATTAGTTAGGATTAATCTTTCGGAACAAACGGTAACTAAATTTATGGTTATTAGTTATAGAAATTCTAAATTGTTGTGATTTTTATGACCTTTACTTTCCACTTATATAATGTATTATAAAATCTTGACTTTTTGTGCATTAAAGTAACAAATTGCAATATTTTGCATATTATATAGTTATATGATGCTTACTAATCTACTTAATGTTTGAAGTTTCATACAAATTATACATAATGCATAATTTTGTAAGAAATTCGTATATTGTATGTACTGCATTTTCCTATTTTAGTAGCATGCTAAATAATAAAACTAGCTCAAGGAAAAAGATAAAATTAATTGTAGAATAGAGTTTTTGCTTATACGTATTGTGTACAAAGCATAATTCATCTATGGAATCTATATCTGGACTATTGTATAACAAATTATGATCAGTAATTTGCTGTAAAATATACTGAAATATCTTAAACCCAGATAATTTCAAATACATGTGGACAATGCATATGACAGTATAAGATATGTTTCCATTCTAAAAATAATTTTTGAACATTTATTTTTAAGGATATATCTGATCTCTTTGGCGCCGATCTTCCTGTCGAAGGTGGAGAAACTGGAGAGTTTGACTGGCGGGATGGGCCACTTTTACAAGCTTTAAAACAGGGTCACTGGATTCTTCTTGATGAGGTATTTGCACTAATTCCCACTCTTTCATGTAGATTTTTATATACTGAACACATTGATTACTCTAGTTATGAATAAAGATGTTAAGTCAATTCTTAATTTGATATACAACTACCCCTTGATATATCACCCTTCTACAAAAAAGTACTATATACCAAGAGAGATAAAGCAAGGACCAAGAAAAATATACCCATTAGAGAAAAAGCGCAGATTATGCATTATATTGCACAATTTTTAGAATTTAAAATTATGTAGGACTACAATACAGTGTAATAGTATTGTATATTTGGAATATGATGTATGATTTTTCTGCCTGGGATCCGACCAATGAAGAACTTCAATCCCCTAACTTGATGTCGATGCCCCTATGAAATTTCACATTGTGATAGAAGGCCTCTTGAAAAAGTGCAAGATAACTGGTTGAGGACCTATTAATTCTTAATTCTAATGAAACATTGAGATTTCCATTACTGTTTGCAGGATTAAAATTCATCGGGGAGGAGTAAAAAGTAAGTAACATAGCCAAATGAGGGATATATCGAGAAACCCAATATTACAAGAGGTCACCATATTTAAAAATTTCATGAAATTTTGCATGCTTTTATCAAATTGTATGAAAAGCAATAAGAATGTTAAAAAATTGTCTATAAATGGTCATTAAATTTTATGAGCATTATTTTAAACATGAAATGACATGCATTGAGAGAACCCAATTATGAATGTGCAGCTCTTTATATTAGGTATTTTTATAAGGTTTTAATTTAGCAACCTCTTTATGGTGCCATCAATTGAAAATTAGGGATTTTGTGTATGTATTTAAATACTGTCAAAAGGAAAGGGAGAGACAGCTTTTATGATTTAAGTCAGAAGTATATATTACTTCACATTTTGATTAGCTATAAAGTATCTGAATGCAATCATTTTCAAATATATTTTATTAATATACATTGCATTTATTTTTTAGCTCAACTTGGCATCACAATCTGTTCTTGAAGGGTTAAATGCTTGCTTGGATCACCGAAGTGAAGTATATATTTCAGAGTTGGGAATGACGTTCCCTATCAATAGAACATCTTCCAGGATATTTGGATGTCAGAACCCATATAGACAAGGTGGTTCTCGTAAAGGCTTGCCTCGTTCTTTCTTGAATAGATTCACTCAAGTATGTTTCTGATATTATTTTAAGCTCATTGTCATTAGACTTAACTTTATAGAAGGTATTATGGGTATAAAATTTAGTTTTATCATGACTCTATACTTAAACACTTGCCAAGTGCCAATATTTGACCTCTATTGTCATGATGTACTAGTCACATGACTTAAGTAATTAGTGAGATCATTTCATTTTTCAAAAATTGTTCCAAATTACCACTTGAGAAGAAAGTCATTACTAGTTTTTATTTCGTATTACACTCCTTTATTAAACACATAACAGATTATAACCAAACAAATATAAACTTCCTCTTTTTAGTCTTTGACTAGTGTTTTGATATCATTATTGGTAAAAAGTAAAATGACTAAAACAGGCGTCTATTTCTTCTCATTTCTGAACATTTCAATTCGAATAAACAAACAAAAGATATCTAAATCAGATTAAGGTGTCAAAGATTTTAAAAGATACTGTAGTTTTAACTATGATGTTCATAATTCTGTAGTCAGTTGTTGCTAACCATAGAAACTGATCATCCTGTTGTAGTTGTCAAGTACTGTTTATCTGCCACAGGAATTGCACTTTGGTGGGATAAACTGGGTGGTGGCAGTCATTTTTAGAACAGGGCTGTACATTTTGAGTAGATGTGACCCTGGGGAATGTCATTTTATTTTTGGCAAATATTGGTGCATAAAGAGATGGCAACAAGTAAAGATCATAACAACTATATTCCAATTTGTTAAGTGCACCAATGTGACACACTTTAATGCATTTCTTCAAGTCCCCTATGGAAAAGTGATGATGTCTGTTTCTATGGCAACAGACTTTATTGCAGGAACGATTTTTATAAACAGACAGTGTGCACTTTTGTCCTCAACAGGCTTCAAAAGTATTGTTAAAATGCCATATCAAGGTTAACATTCATGTTCTTACTTCAAACATGAATGTTAGTTATGAAAAAAATATGAAAATTAATGTTAAAAGCTATGTATTCATCTTAAATTTTATGGTGTACTTATGGAAAGGACATTAAAATAATCACTTGGATTCAATTTAAACTAGAAGTCATTTTTTCTGTATCTAATCGAACCCAAAGTGAAATTTTGATTACTTAACCAGTACTTTTTTAAAAATTAATATTTTTATTAAAGGATAAAATCCTCTAAGTATTTTCTTCAAACTATTTTCTAGTTAATCCATACTTATGATAAATGGAGCGTATGACCTTGATTTAAACACAAATCTATTTGCCGGTTGAATTTTCACACCAATAAAGGTTTAGATATTAATGTTTTTCTTGTTTTATTTTTCAAATGCAGGAAGGGAATAGCATAATATTGCACTTTATTTCATATGGGAAATTGAATATGCCAAGCAATGATTAAACTCAACAAGCAGGCACTATACTGGTATACCAGAACAGGTTTACACAACCATATTTATAATGGTAGTATTTTTATAGGCATAGACTTCTAGCTTTTTTGGCAACATTAAATCCATGCTTGTACAATTCAAATTTACATAGCAGTATAGGTTTGCAAGGACATTATATTTTTACTAGAGCACAAGAAAGGATTGATGCAGCAAATCTTGGCATGTGTGGTATAGAATTGTTAGTGATAGAGTAGAATGTTTTACTTAAGTTATAGCTTATCTTTCTTGACCTGAAATTGATTATACAAAAGAGTTCTGTCTGCCCTTATTCTTTTGAATTTTACTTGTGGTTCTGCTTTAATATTGCATTTTTGAAATATGTTTCTTTAATCTGCAGGAATTAACTTATTTAATGTCCCTTCATCATAAAAGATATGTATAAAGCATGATTTGTTTTTAGGTTTATGTTCGACCAATGGATGCCAGTGATCTTCTTTATATCACAAAAAATGTGTATCCTGATATTCCTCAGGAGCTTATTGTGACCATGATTGCATTCAATGCAGAGGTAATTGCTGTTCGAATTCAACCAGTTTTCAGTGTTTGTATTAAGTAACAAATAGTAGCTTTTCATACCATTAAAAAGAAAAAATTTATCTTGCAGAATACTTTTATACAATTTCTATTTTTTTAGTTTAATCTGCCAAAATATGTCTTCTAATGTATTCGAATCTCAATTTTATGCAGGTTGACAAACTGGTGAATGAACAAACAGCATGTGGAACTAGAGGTGCTCCATTTGAGTTTAATCTTCGAGATATCTTCCGATGGTGTGATGCCATTCATCATAGTCAAGTAATACCTTTGTTCTTTACAAACAACAGTATAATATTTAAAATCTTAAACTAATGAAACTAAAGCAATTAAACATGAAAATAAATATGCTAATATAATTTTGAAATTAAAATCTTAACGAAGAGAATTAAAGCTTTTAACCATGAAAATAAATATGCTATTTCAAAATTACATCCATTTAAAGAAGGAAGGATCCAGGACATACATTATTAGCATACATAACTAAATTTGAAGTTGTAGCAGTTCTAATTGAAGCGGGCTGTTCAGCTTTGAAAGGAGCTTCTTTGAAAATTGGTTAAAACAAAGTAGCCTTTTATGTAGACTTTTACTGTGCTTTCTTCACTGCAAATGTTATTTGTTTTTTAAGAATTTAAAGGGCTCATTATCCTAAAGCCAAAAGGAAATGTGTAAGACCAACCACCACAGTGTAGAAAGAAATAGTACTCATAAGGAAACTTTGGTCAAATGTCATTGAATTTCTCAGACCTTGAGATAAGATTGAAATTTGTTCTTCGACATTTTTGAGACTTTCATGGTTTCTTGTTGCATTATAAAATGTAGTAGAATTGTATACTAACATCAAATTTTCCTTGTGGCTCCTATGAAATTAGGTACTCATTCTGGGGAGATAATGTGTTAGAAATAACATACAACTTATTAATTGCCCATCTTGGATCATTCTGTAGTTTAATGTAAAGTAGTATGAACTCTTATTAAGAGGATGCACACTTTGCATTAAAATGCAGTAAAATACTATTATCAGTTTGAATGCATTCATCTGTCAGACCTATTTATACTATCATTGAAAACTGTTCATTTTTAATATTTTAATGACATTGTCATATTGAATTTATAAATAGTTTGAAATTATGTTTTTATCTCTAAGTAGCTGTATCAAATTCTATTAAGGAGAGTTCTCTGCAAAATTTATAAAAATTATGTTTTATTTATTGCAGAGTCAAACAAAGTTTAATATTGGAGAACACATCAAATTAATTTATGCTGACCGTATGAGAACTCCCGAAGACAAATCCAAAGTAATTAGCATTTTCAAATATTCTTATTATTTCTTTTATATTTCATCTTTAAGATATAAATAATCCTTTGTATCTATAAATTCACACTTTTTCGTTATACTATATAAGTAATTTCAAAGTAAGCAATTTATCTATATTTATAATTCTGGTGTTCCAAGGAATAGCCATTAAGAACAATCTTAATGAAATTTTTAGGATGCTTAATCTTGAGAACGAGAATAAGCCAAGAATGTAACTAACTTCTTTTCTGTTATAAGGCCAATTCAAAGATTCAGTTCTTAAAATACAGGGTGAGTCTAAATTCTTTTTACAAAACAGGAGGTGATAGTACCCATCCAGACGAGCAATAATTACTAGGGAACACTCTGAGAGGCAGAAAAGAGTAAAATTAGAATTTCAACATGAACTTACAACAGTGTTGGGAAAGCGAATGAACGATACCAAAAGTTGCACAATCTGATTTATTGATCAGAGAAAAGCTCATAGCAAGTGCTCAAAGTGGCGGCCACGCGTGTCGTTGCACAGTTCACACCGGCGAAGGAATGACTGGCGCACCCTCTCGAAGATTCCTGGTGTTGTGTTAATTTTGTCTGCGGCAACGCCGATTTTCGCTACGAGATCTTCAGCCGAGTCCACAGGCGTCTGGTACACTAAAGATTTCATGTGCCCCCAGAAGAAAAAGTCCAGTGGGTTGAGGTCCGGTGAGCGAGGAGGCCAAACCACAGGTCCGCTACGTCCGATCCATCATGCGGGATATGTGGCATTCATTCTTGCTTAGGAGATATGCTACACGGGCAGGTACAAAACGACGTCAGAGGTGATGACTTGTTCATGCTCGACACATTTCGACTTTACTCTTTTCTGCCTCTCAGAGTGGAATGCGACCCTATGTTTCATGGTAATTATTGCTCGTCTGGATGGGTACTATCACCCCTCTTATTTTGTAAAAACAATTTAGACTCACCCTGTATATACATTGGAAGAAATTAATATTTCATCAGAAGAATATAAATTTTTTAAGATTGTATTACAAACTATTGTTGATTTATAATAAAATGTTAGAATTCTTAGTTACTTTAGACATATCTTCTATGCAAAGTAGTAATATATGATGTTTTTGTTATTCGTAGATATATGCACTCTATGAAGACTTGATAAATAAACAGAAAATGACCAAAGAGCATTGTGTTTTGAATCGATTTCTGGACTTGAACATCTATGAAGACACTATGCAGCTTGGATACTCAAGTATAGAGACTGGTGGTAGAAATTGTTCAGATACTAGTATAACATGTATTTCACCTGGACAATTATCAACTCTTGAATCACTTATGAAATGTGTTGAGATGAACTGGATGCCCATATTGGTAAGTTTAAAATAACTTCTTGTTTTTACAAATGCCAACTTGTGTAAATGCTATGCAAAATTTATATATATTATTCTATATGTGCCATCAGCATATATATACACAATTTTCTAACCCTTTAAGTTAAGTATCAAGGGCATATGCAAAGCTTTTGTATCTTCTGCACTTAAATGTTATTGACTGAAAAATATGCTTAATGTTCCTTCTCAGTTGAGAATTCTTGTGCTT
Source organism: Meta bourneti (assembly GCA_933210815.1). Classification (NCBI taxonomy): domain Eukaryota; kingdom Metazoa; phylum Arthropoda; class Arachnida; order Araneae; family Tetragnathidae; genus Meta; species Meta bourneti. The sequence goes on along the minus strand of OW119930.1, from coordinate 66,591,809 downwards.
TAACTCTGTTAGTCCCACTGGTCCTAACAGGTGTTTGGTGACATTTTTTCAACGTCACAAAATGAAAAGAATAATTATGAAATTGTATTTATAAATTTAAATAATACATTTTTGCAGTTATGTTTTAGTGTATCCTATATAGTATACTGCATATTTATTTTATAAAAGGAATAATTAATGCATGCATAACTAGGAAAGGAAACGTCTAGCCCCTCACAAATGGTCTGTCATCTTATTTGTGAAAAGACCCATGCAGTGGTCAAGATAGATTTAAACATGGTTACTAATTTTTATTAGCAGATTTATTAAAAAAGATCCATTTAAACATTTTTAAAGTCACAACATGTATCATGCTCATTTGTAGCTTATATGGAGGGTTTGAAGCAGAATAAAAGCAGCAAGCATATCGGGTGAAGGAATGTGATGTTAGTCTGTCCATTCCACCTTGTTTTCGTATATACCATACAAAATAAGTATCTTAATATTAAGAGTTCTAATGTTTTGTAAAAAAAAGAGTTACTTTATGGTATTACTTGTATTACTTTATGATGTGAATTATGATCTTTTCGGTAACACTCGTAAATCCGTTGTATTCTTTCACTGATCTTTTACAATAAATTATGCTGCACTGTTGATGAAACATGCTGAATTATTGCAGCCCTTAAGGGGTTAATAAAAAGCAATTGCCAATTATTGATTTGTTTAGTTTAATGTTCTGCAGTGACTTTACTAAACAAGGTCTAGTGCTTGAACGCAAAAGTTGATTTTGAACCGCTTTAGAAATCCTTGTCAGGACCGGGATTCGAACCCAAGGCTATTGGATTCAGTGCCAGAGTGTGAACTTGACTACCAGGTTGCTATTACAACTGAATACTACTTTTTGGAGGATTGTTCTTTGCTTGACCTTTGATAGTATCAGTAAGTGCTTCAATCTGTTGGGAAAGAATGGTAGGCTGAAGCAGTTGATTACATAACATCAAATATTAAAATATGTTTTGATCACTATTTCCAGTGGAAGTGATTGTTCTTTACAGAGTAAAAGAACATACATAACATAAAATAATGAGACTTATTTTACATAGATTTAATACAACTTTAGAAAATGTTTCTCATGATCCCATCTCAACAATCATATTTTTATGCTTAGATTGCGGCTTCTGCTCTAAGCTTTTTTTGCAGTAGTTTTAGGAATGATGGCAGCTTATGATTTATTTTATGTTCTAGATAATCGTATGTATAAAGTATTCTAATATGAATTGATATTCAGTGAACATTACATTTATATGTCCTCCTCTGACTTAATAAATATATATGCTAGTATGTTTTTAATTTTGTGTGTTTAATACATTCTTTTAATTTCTTCAGAATGCACTAAATTTCATAAATTTGCATGTATAATATTTTAAGCATTTTTAAAGGATGGCAGATATGTGTATTGTGAAAGTGAGGTATTTTTCTGCTATTGTGAGACACCAATTAGCCATAAATGGAGGTGTCTTATGGAATAGAAATTTTCAAATATAATTTAACTTGTTTGTGAAAAGATGTTTGACCCATAATGATGATATTTGGCATATAATGTGTCCTATCCACATTAGGATGTTTATTCTAATGTGTGTGGCTATAACAATCTTGTATCTATAAAATAAATATCAATACATAAAATTATATGGATCGTCAATCTTGTAGTGTGATTTGCTTATCTTTATGACTACACTATTGTGTAGCTATGCTTGCAGATAGGAAGCATAAATCCTGCCACCAGTGTCATTGTGACTCTTCATAGCTAACATTTGCTATGGTAATAGTTGTCATTTCTGGATAATTAGCCTCTATTCTGGCTACCGTTATTTGACTCAAGTTTATTTCAGAATTTTTCAAAAAATATTAATTTTTATTTAAAGCAATTCTAAGTCAATATTACCAGCTTTTTTTCAAACTTTTTTGTTCCTATCTCCCTTTACTAAAATGCAAGTAAGTCTTTGTCTCCTTTGTGCATTTTGACTAAATTAAATTCTTAAATAATCACAATGTAAATCAGATATTTAAATTGCATTTTAATAAGCTTTAACAATAAATTTTATGTCATTTTAAATCAACAAAAAAAGTTTCAATCTATCAGTTTTCAAATTGGAGAAAAGTTTGGAAACTGATTTGCATTTTTCTTTATTGATAGTATTTTGATGATTCCAAATTATTGTAAACTATACCTTGCACAATTAGGAAATTGCAAAAGGAATCAAAACTTAGTGCAACTCCGGTTTTTCAAGGCTGGTGCTTCAGCTGTTTTCATCCACCACAGATTATCCTAAAAGTGTTCCCAAACAACAACCTTAGCTTCATGGCCAAATGCAGTTTTTTTTATAAAATATTCTCAATAACAAAGGATTCATGATACTTTCTTGATTTATATTGTGGAGTGCCTTATATCTCAGGACTCAGATTATCCAAGTACTGTGAAACTTTTGCTTAGTAATGGAAGTAGTAGCTTCCTTGGGAGCCACGTCTCCATTATTGGACCTAGTTCCATCAAATCGAAACCAACCAACCTTTGGTAGCCATAACTTCAGCTTGAAAACTAGACAATTTAATCCAAGATGGTGCATAATACCAAGAAATACAGATCTTATGCAATTTGTGTTTGAATTTTACTTACTGAATTATTTCTGTTGCAGATTGGAACCTCTGGAAGTGGAAAATCTACTTTGATAAGGCTTCTTGCTGAACTCAGTGGTCATCAGTTACATATAATGTCAGTTAATTCCGAAATGGACACCATTGAGCTTCTTGGGGGCTTTGAACAGGTTTGAGTTTTGTTTTAGTGCCTGTATTCTTTGTTGTATGTGCTAGGAACATTCATTACTAGTTCACTAAAACTGAAAATAAGCACTTTTAGTGTACATTACAGGAAAAGTGCCACGGAAAAATATGTATGAGATCAAAAGTCAATTTTTATTATCAATAGGTTTTCATTTCATCCAAGTTTAATTTGATAGAATTTAAAATTTAAACTCAGAAAGAGTTTAGCTAGAGCACTATTTTGTTTCAAACAGGTTTAGTATTCTGTTGATTACTATAAGTACATTATGTCGTACATTTTAAATGCAACTAGTTATATTCATCTCTATGACCATCTATAGATGTATTTCTCTTTTATCGTGCAAAAAAATGGACTCGTTTATATTTGTTTGACAATAACTAGATTAAATGTCCCATGATTCTATTCATGAATCAAATCTACTGATGGAAAGTACACAGACTTTTTTCATGACATTTAAAGCAAAACAGATGCCATGAGAAGTTAATTATAAAAAGTTCCAATTAGATATTCCTGATGTGTCAATAAATTTGATTCAGCTTATCAGACAGTTTGAAATGTTATATAAAAGTTAACTACAATATAATGAAGAATAGAACGCTATAATTACTTTTTATGGTATGTTTCTCCTGTTGACTGTTGCGGCCATACTGTTTTCTAGATATATGGTCAGTATCTTGAAATTCTGAATCTAATCGATAAATTTCCTTCTTAACTTATTTAATCAACTTTATTAAACTAAAAAATTTTTGTCAAATGTTTTAACAATAGGGCTGATACAAGCAAAAATGTAAAGATTGTTTTTTCTGAAGTTGCCTGTTGTATCAAAATATTGCCTGCTTGGCAATATTTTGATATTGCCAAGCAGGAGTGAGTATATTCTATTGTTCCTAGTATTCTTTTAATTCACAAGGTAAAATTTCACAAGTTAGCTATCGAAAATACAAAATCAAGGACAAATAATTTTATTATTGATCATAGGTATTTCAAATATGAAATGTACTGGATGAATTTGATTTATTTTGCCAAATAATGCATCAAATTAGATATTTAGTTTGGTCTTATGATTTAGTCCACGTTTACTTTGGATTCTTCTAGGTCAAAAATCACAAAATGTTTGTCGTGCTTGTAAAATGGCAGTATTACAAGTGTTCAGGAAAGAAATTCTTGAAAATAATGTGATTGGTTGTTAATTTAATTCTTACATTCCAATAATTACAAAAAAATTTAAATGTTGACTTCAAACTTTGAAAAACTTGCTGAAGAATATTTAGGAGTGATGGAAAGTAACATACTGTAAAATACTGACAATTTTACACATTTCAAAACCTTGCTTTCAAACATTAAACAAAGTTCAGGATTGGTGAAAGCTTCATCTTCACAGCAATTATTTGTTATCATTGAAATCTAGTTTAATACTCTTCAAATCCAAATGTCTTGTCTTTATTTCATTTTCATTGAATTGTCAAAATTTGCTATGCATTTTTATTCATCTAGAAACTTAAGGAAAGATTTGTTGATACATCACAGACATGAAAGCACTACGTAGAAGTTAGCATTGCCACAAAATTAGTTTTGATAGTGTTTTGTTAGGATACAAATGGTTGTCTTTTATGCATTGGTGGTGCTGAATCCACCGTTAAAGGAAGTTTTTGCTTTGCTTACTTTCAATCTTTGCTTATTCTCTGAATTTTCTAGAAAAGAAAGCTCAGCATCTATTTTTCTCTTTCAACTATTTTTAAAGGTTTTGCTTTCTCATGCTGTTTGGTCATTACATGCGTAGCAGCCCATTTCCATTGTACTTTGACAAAAGACATGCTGTTCAATAATGTTATTGGGCTGGTTATATGTTCCTTATTCTCTCCAGACCCTCACGCATTTATTATCACTCTAGGTCAAATCAGCTTTGAAAGAACATTTAATAGTTCATGCTCATGACACCACTTCAAATGTGCTTCTTTGTCATTGAGGATCAAAGAGAATTAATCTCTACCATCCAGAGACCTTTTTAATGTAGCCTTTGCCTCTGGATATCAGGCTTTTCCGTTTTTGGTAATTACTTGACATTGTCTTGTATTTGGTGCAGTTAGGCCAAATATGACTCTTGCGCCATAAAAACCAAAACCGAACAACCAACTATCCATTTTTGGATCTTGTACCATTAAATCCACCAAATCAACAGAGGGTATAAGCCTTTCAAAAGCTGGTGCTGATACTTCCTGATTGCGTTTGACCTTGCGTTGTGTACTTGTCAATACACATTTTAACTCTAAGGATACCCAAAACAGGTCTCTAGGTGATTGTTCAACTTGTTTGGACCTGCTTCTATGATCAAGAAATTGCGAAGTGATCTACAAGAAGTTTTCCACCTCTATTTTGTACTGTCCTTCCTCAAGCTTCCCAAATTGGGAATCTTCCGAGTACATTCTCAGGTCCATCATAAGGAAAATCTAATTCAAATCAAACCTAAAATTTATCAAATTATTTTCTCTAACCCTTGAATATAAACTGGTCATTTATACCACATGCTCATTTGCATATTTGACATGGTGCCAATCTATTCGTCAGGTGGTTTGGTATTTACATGTCCCACTTTTAGACCGCAGTAAGTTGCACTCTATAAAACGTTAGCAAGCACTTGCCATCTCTGGCTTAAGTAGTGGAAGGAATGTATTTTGCTAACTGAGATATCCTGTTTTGAATTATAAATCATTTTCTATTTTGAATTAGGATTCTGATGTAATTTGTGTGAATTAAAATTGAAATCAGTTGGAAATTTTAACATTGCTCTTGTTTTACCACATCTGATACAAGGTGGTTACAAATTTGCAGATGAACTCAGGAGAATAAATATTTTAAAAAATTGCATAGTTGAAGATTTATTTTTGCATCACTAAAGCTATCTTGCTTTATACCAATGTTTACTGTTCTCATTTCCATTTCATAAATCATTCAATTTTTTTTGAAGGCCTTGTTTTTCAAACTCTTCATAATTTCTCATAAACAGTTTTTAGTTGATTTTATTTTCAAATCCCTAAAATTGTGCTTCAAAAAATATTTCAAAACCATGATTTCGAAATTTCCTTCATTAAAGCTAAGTTTATTTTCCATTACAATGTTCTATTGTGAATCATCTACCATTTTCTGCAAAAACAATTGAACAGTCATTGTGATTTGAATTCAGACACATCAGGTTTCTAATTTTAGTTTTTCATGAGTTTGTTTATGAATTTCAAGCAACTTCTTGCGATTAATGATTCTGTTTGAGTTGAATTGCACAAAAATGATAGTGTCAAATAACAGAAAGGTAATCGTTTTAACACAACTATCTATGCCATTTCAACCATCTATTTTTACATTTTGGTGTTTTTTGTATATTACTGTTTTTAAAATGTTGTAATGAAAAATGAAAATTGACCTTCGATTGCATTTAAAATTGATTGAAATTAATTGTTAGCATATCTTGAATAGTGCCTTACTGCTAAAAAGGAATTTGCATCAAGATTGGATTAGGAATCTTTTGGTACTTTTGACTCTTGTTAATTTAGATGTCTCCATGGTTGTGGCCAATAGCCTGTTGTGTTGCTCCAGTATGACGTTAATTAAATACATACCTACCTACCATGATTGTTGCTGTACTATTAAAAATTTTCCAGCTTTTATTTTTAAATGTATTTTGTCTTTGTATCTCCAAATACATTTAAGGGGCTGCCAAAGCTCAGTGGGTTTGCCCACTGGGAGTTGTTGGTGGCGTAAGTTTGATTACTAAATACATTTAAAGATCATGGTCAAATAATCAACCTATTTTGTCTTCAAATAATTTTAAATTTGATTTTTTTTTTAAAATTTGTGCTACATTTTCTACTAGGAATTTTCCATTTAAACAAATTTCTGTCCACATCTTTGTAATTCCCCTCTTGTGTTTGGCACAGCTTAGCCAAATGTGGCCCTTACACCATAAAAATCCCAACCAACCTTGTAACTTTTCAGAATGTAAACTGCTGAAAAGATGGAGTTCTCCTGCTGTTTGTAAAACAAAGATGATCATTTGGATTAAGTAATGAGATTAGGAATCATTACATGTTTTATTCTTATACAGCAGAACATTTTTAGTGTGGAAACATCATGTAGCTACATTCCGTTGTATCAGGATCATCAATTAACTTTCCATTCTTTCTTCATTTTGATGAACATCTTTCTATTCCAGCCTGTCTTCCTTTTCTATGAGTGCTATCTAATACAATTTAAATCACAGATTAGAAGGAAAAAAATTGCTAAGTATAATTGATGATATAGCATGAGAGACATTTCTCTCTAATTTTGGGGTTGTCTTCCATGTTGATCTTGTGGACATTCACAGGGCCTGTAAAAACAAAGATTATCAATACTTATGCAATTTACATTTTAATCAAGAGAAATTATTCAATTCATTCTTAGTTTGACATCTAACCGATATTAGTCAACTTTTGATGTATAGTGAAACTGATTGTATGTTCTCTCATTTTCCGGGACAGCTGTGGCTCTGAGTTTGCCTGCTGCGCTAGCGACCTACGAGTTGTAGGCAGTGCAGGTTCAATTCCTGCTCGGATGTAGTTCTCTTATTAAAGCTTTTGTTGTGTTTGTATGTCTGTTACTTGACATTATGTCTTGTGTTAGGCACAGCTTGGCTAAATCTGGCTCTTGTAGCCTTAAACCTAACCAACCTGCCATCCCGCATTTTCCATTTAGTGTGTTGTTTTTAAGTTTTGGTAGTTCACCTATTACAGTATGTGTGTTTAGACACCCTCAGTTTTACCATTTCCCCCACTTTGTACATACATTCAAATCTTGTTTTCTAATGCACTTAAGTCCAATTTTAGGACAAGTAAAAGTGTGTTATGGTTTTTAAATTTTGTTCATTTCTTGAAATAAATTTATAATTCCAGTATTTTTCACATTACGAAAGGTGCATCATCAATACCTACATAATAATAATCTTCTGTATCTAAACACCCTCTATGTATGTCTTTCTATATCTTCAAAATGATTTGAACTAATCGTCATCATTTTAATGTGGGTTTTCAAGAAAACGTTCAATTTTAGTTGTTTCTAGTTGTTTTCCACATAATTCTTATTAATTATTATGTATTACTTGTTTGTTAGTTATAGCTATTTTCATTTGAAAAATACAATGAATGTTGAAAAAGTATTTGATTTGGCATTTGTCTATCAAAAGGCATGTCACATGTTGATGCAGCAAAAGAGATTTGTTGAGCTTCTTAACTTAAACTTAACTGGCAAGAATTTTGTTAAGAGTACAGTATAGGGTATGCCTATCAAAAAATAGATTTTTCACTCTTACATTCAGTATTGGAAATGGTTTCTTTGCTTATTGATTCCCAAATTAATACGAAAGTTTTCAGGTTGAAATCTTTGTTATATTTTCTCTCCAAATTGAAAATTTAGCTTTTATAATTGAAGTGCTTTGCTGGTTGCAAACTGACTTTTAAAGATATAATATCCTCATTCTGCAAAAGAGTTAATGAATCTGTAAAATAAGTTTTGGTTTGTGCATTCAAACATTCAACAATTAAAACTAAATGGCTTTACCTTTAGCTCAATTGAAAGATCTTCAATTAATTCAGTTTTCAGTACTTATATGTTTCAGTACAAGTTGAATGCATTATTTTCAGTGTGACTAAATTATGTAAGAGTGCTGTATAAGTAAGGTCTTTAAAATTCTTGAAGCAGTATGTTTGTTTGAAATTAGCATGGAAAAGGAAGGCATATAAAAAGTAATTCTTTACAAGCAATGTTAGAATGTCGGATAAAAATTGGATAGTATGAATAGCTCTTGGATTGTCAAAGCAGCAAAATGTAACATTTTAAAGGACTTCAATCAACTTAACTAACCAAATATTTTAATGTTGACTACATTATAGTGCTTTTAACTATTCTATATTACATAATACTTTTCACTAAGCTTTTCTAAATATAATTAAAGTTCTATCCTGTCCTACTCTAAATGTGTATGGTAAAATCCAAGTTAATGGTTCTGCCTTGGCATGATTTCAATTCAGATGGTAATGGTAAGTAGAGATGGGCAAAAACTGTTATCTTACAACAGTCTAAATGGTTATTACTAACTTGCAATAACAGATATTCACTCCAAACAACTTTGTTAACAGTTGCTAACAGTAAGTGAATAAATATTGACTGTCAGAAATTGACGTTAATTGTTAATTTAAACAATTAGAAATTGTTTAAATTAGAAATTTCAATTTTTATTTTCACTGAATTTGTAATAAATTTTAATATTTAGTTTATTAACTTTTGCAATGAGTTTCATTATTTCAAGAATTACTTTTAATTCAATTTACTCAAGTCACATTTAGTGATACCTTAATATTTCAATAACATTTGCTAACTGTTCCTTTATAAAAACACTCATTTTAACAGTCATTAGAATAACAACCCATCTCATGATTAGCACTGCTGATAAAACACCAGCTTTGGTGACTGCACCCTTAACTAGGATTTAACCAATGAGAACTAAATTATGTAAATTAATTGAGTTAGTAGCATTGAGAAATAAATTCACTAATTATGTTCTGATTAGACAGTTAAGCTGTATTTTAAAGCATTGTGTGCTCTACTCACCAAGCTTGTGAATGTCCACAAGAGGTTTTTCAATAACAATAATTTAACAGCAAGAAACTTTGTGGTCCATTTACAGATGTCAACAGTCCACTCGAGTAATGCTTGTCTATATTGCTAAGTGGTAGTAATCGTCAGAGTTGTATTATTTTTTTTATGTCGGAAAAAATCACATAGGATGAAGTCGCTTGTAAATAGTGTAGACTGGATGAGTTGATTAGTGCACGGGCATGGCCGACATATCACCGTTTGAAGCATGTTTGCTGCTAGTGGCGTAGTCGGGGGGCTGGGCCTCCCACTGCAGGATCTGATACGACTGGATTGGTCCTTCTGGGTCGACACTGCTTGCAGTGTCGTCGTCGTCCACTCCCTGGGGTTGTAGGTGATGGCTGCTGGTCATGGTTGGGACATGGTGCTGGCTGTCCTGGTGGTGCAGGTGTCGATAGGAGGCTGGGGAGCTGGCACTGGAACGAGGTGGTGGGGGCGGTGGTACTACAGGGAGTGGCGCGTCATCGTAGTGGGCGGTGGTTGAGTACACGGTGTTGTCGTCCCGTGCTTGCAGTTGTTGTCAGATGGTCGTTTCCCTGTGGGAAAAAAATTTGATAAGTAACTGGTGGCTTTCATATTAGCCCTCAAGCATTAAGTTGAATTTATGCTTGCAGAAGCAGTATGTATGACTCCTGATGCAGACCTCATGGACTTTAGTGCCCTGATTGGTGGAAACAGTGTTGATGGTTGTGAAATGTTCCAATTTCCTTTCCTGTTTGTGATTGGTATATGTCAAAGAACATAACTAATCACCTGAGGGTGATTGATGGCCGTTTCTTGTGCTGATCACCCTTGTCCCACATGGTTGTTTCTAATCAATGTGAATGTTGTCATTACAAGTGTAGACAGCACTGATCCAGCATGTCAACACATTTTGGCAACTAGTGTAAACAGGACTTTAAAGAAGTTTTTGTTCTATTTTATCACATTTTATGGTTATAGTGACAGCTGTTGGTTGAAAGAATCAGAAAACTTGTTTGATCTATTAGGTTAAGTTGGTTGAATTTATTAAGAAGTTAAAATTGTTTAGGAGTAATGCAAAGAGGTTGTAGTGTGAAATAGTACAGCCTTTATGCTTCAGAGGGTTAGATAAAGAATTACAAGAATCCTTTTAATATTCCAAATGGTGTTACTGTATTTAACTGCTTATCAATGTTCCTCTGGGTTACATTTGATTTTTTCAATGGAGTTCCTTTGCAAAAAGTGATCAAAATATTTCATAGAAAACTCAATTGAATAAATCTCAGATGTTTTAGTCTAAATCTCAAAAATTGTGAGTTTTTTAAGGTTAGAATATAAACTAATTCCAGACTGTCCAGTCTGGAATTGGCCCTTCTGGGTCGACGCTGCAAACTGGAATTAGTTTATATTCCTATTTTAATATATGATTAGTTTTTCGAATATGATCTTTCTGTTTTAGAACGTTTCTCAAATGCTGTTATTGGTTTCTTCTGCCAATGAGATTTAATGATTCTAAATATCAAACCGGGTTCCGAATTTAATGTCAGCTCATTATTATTATCTCTAGCTTTAATTAATCCCATAAGATTTTGGAATATGGCAGCTCATAAACTTTTGTTTTATTTGTGCTTACCTAAGAACTTTTAGTGGTTGGAAATGAGCGAGGGAGGTGATTAATATTGTGTGTACTAGTACTTACTGATAATCTCTTCTCTTATCCTCTCAATAATGGGTTGTACTTTCATCACTACCGTTTATTTTATCTTTGCATAAGGTTGCATCTAATGAATTTCTTTCCTGTAGAATTTCAAGTTCTCATATAGACCAGATTTTATAACTGGATTGTAGCAGATTGACATTTCCAAAAAGGATAACATTTTGTTCCTTTTCATATGAAATGTTCCATTTTGGGAATGCCAGGAGAAACTGTGTATTTGAGGACTTAAATGCATCTTTCCATTTTTCGTGTTATTTTAGGAAGGATTATCGAATCTTCGTGGCGATCCAAAAAAGAATCGAAATGCATCCAAAAAATCGTGTGAGATATGTATATATGAAAAATTATCCTTTTTTATATCCATTTCTTAGCGAGGGGAACGTTCCGTTGTCGATTCTTGATGTTCTCCGTTCTGATAATCCGATAAAAACGCTGAAGTTAAATTAATGTTTCATTGTCAAAAATATTGAAATTCGATAATGATATTTTTCATGACACGCCATTCCGATTTCAAAAATAAGATAACGATAGCATATTTTTTGTATCGGATTAAAACGGGTTTTGGGAGATGAGAAGGGGTTTCGTAGTTTTATCTTATGGTAGCACAAAGTGTTATCCGATAATTTCAGAAATACTTTTATTCCGTAATTGTGCTTGAAAACGGCGATACTTGGTGTAGTCTATTGCCGATTGAATTCTAATGTGGGCATTGGAAACAAACACTAGATGTTCTTTTAAATATACTTAAAATAATTCATTACTGTCGAATAAATTTGTATAAAACTTAAATGTAATGTAATGTCTCTTATATTTAACATTTTAAAGAATAGAAAAGATAATGATACACGGGTTGAACCTTTCATTGTATCCATTATCGAACATAAAGTGGACAGCCATTGATTTACACTTCAAACCAAATTTCAAAACTGGGACATGCCACTCAAAAGTAAGGATCAATATTTAGAATATTCTTTTATGGGGTTTTTATGCAAGTACTACGGCGACTCTTTAACTGTAGCTCCGAGCGTTTACTAGCTCTTGAATTATTCTAGTAGTTGAAAAATGTTTCTTTAGAATTATTGTTATTGTAGGTAGTTGACTAGCTTTAGTTTAATGTCTTAGGAATGTTCTACGCCAAATTAAAACAAGTATCCGACATTAAATTGAACAAAATGAACTCTTCGAAGGATTTAATTTCTCCCTTTCAAAAACAGTCGGCTGACTCTTATTTGTTCAATTTCGTGAATAGATTAGAATTTTCCGAAACTTAGAATACGATTTCTCTCTGATTGCCAAGAACAAAGAAATTAATTTAATCGCAACAGAAATCGCGTCGGTGGCACATTTTAAGAAAGCTTAGTTAAAGTCATTAAATTTCGCCGTGTTCGTTACGTCCCTTGAGGGGAAGGCTGTATATTTCATTTTAAGCTTGCTATATCCCTGTCACGTCGTTCTATTTTCTGTTATTAATGCCTCTACGAAGAGTTCTCGTTGTAGCCATTTTCATCACGCATGCTCCTGCCTTTGTTGGTAGAGGTACTTTATGCCGTTGACTATCTTATTGAGATTATGGTGCCTGCGGCAGATGTTCCTACTTCCGAAAAGAATATCTGAAGGAATGAAACTCAAAACAGGACATTTTTTCTTTGCACTGAGAGAAGTATTGGATTTGATGCATTGTCGGAAGTACCGGCCCTGAGTTGGGACGGAAGAAAAATTGAATTGTCCGAAAGAAAAGAACCGTTCTTGAATTTACGAAGAAGGGACCGTTTCTCTGACTGGAAGTAGACTTGGTCTGAGACTTCAAATGCCGATTAAAAGTAATCCAATTGCAGAGTAGAATACACTGACGTACAAAACTTACGGATCACCACTATTTTTAAAGGTTACAACCTCAATATTAAACGAAATAGCTTGTGGTGATCTGCATAACTGAGGACATTCAGTAGAAAGCTGGTGCATATTCAAATTTTAAAATCGACGTCAGAGGCTCTAACTTAGGGATGAGTTCTGCTACCTCTGGAACTTATCCGCAACCTCATTCTCTGTATGCATGATAGCCTGCATCAGTATTGGTGATGGTCATACAGACTGCAAAGGACCGTCTCCTCTCCTTGTTTTAACTTTCCAGTTACCCTTCTGTCTCATGGCATCCAGTTCTATGTCACCACTTCAGTTCAAAGACTTTTGCCGCTCGATTCTGTTCTTGTTATCATTTTGTTTTTACTCATCGGTTCGGTAATTCTCGACGTACCATTTTTATCATTTTCCCCACGGGCACATCCAAGATAGGAATCCTGTGGGCAAGAATTAGAATCGTAAGCTATATTGTAGAGGATAGTAATTTAAGACGATTTAATCGCTGATCCGAATGAATCAAATGTGTTAGGTCATGATTTTTAAATGTAAATTAATTTCTCTGAGGTGTAGAGTAGTTTTAGTGATTTCTCCAAGACGTATATATTTTAAAACCTCGTCACCTATTTCATCAGGCTTGTTGGGTCACCCTCCACATTCATCGATGAGAAATTGTACTATTGTTATAATTCCTATTTTAATTGCATTTCCTATTAAAATTTTAATAGTCAATTAAGATGGGGATTCCCCATCTTAGTTACAATTTTCTTCAGTTATATTGCTTAGCCTTCATAATCTGGTTTTATCACTGGTGACCTACTTGTATTTACTCTTTTCATCTTTTATATAATTTAAACTACATATCTACAATAAATATGGGATTTTAAATATACTTTTTTATTTTTGATTAGACTATTTCGAGCTTTTATTTATTTTTGATGATTTGCATTATCTTGCGTTTGGCTCAGCTTATCCGTGTTTGGACCTTACGCCATAATACCCAAACCAACCAACCATGGCGTATAGAAAAACTGCATTGAAGCCAGAAAGGCTTTATTAATAAAAGATTTTACTAACTCTGCATTAATGATGGAACACTTTTGCAAGTTGGATAGACGACTAATGGATAAATATTTGTTGATTGATGAAAGGAAAAAATGTCAAACACACGGGTTGTTAAAGAACAGGTAATTTAAATAAGGATTTTTTCAAGTCCCTCCGCAGTCTTGCCCCTGCTAATGTCCCCATTCTGTGAGATAGGTACGAGATAACAGAAGATAATTTCAAAACCACAATACAATAACAAAACAAAAAAGGCCAAAATTTCAAATGCATCAGTACTTGTAAACGGTTTCGCTAGCTACCATGTTATTTACCTATTTTTTAAAAATAAATATGCTAAGCTTTTTTCCCGGTTTAACTGAATTTTAATTCTTGGCGAATATTTAAACATACAACTTGCTCAAACAGCATGCAACATTGCTAACTGTCTTTCGTGTGCCCGAAATTCCTTCACTGAATATCTTTTAGAACCGGGTCTTATCTGATTTCATTTATACTGTACACTTCGTGACTCATCATTCCGAGTTTAATGACGCTAAAGCCATCTAGGTATGTGAAATGATAAGTATGCATGGAAGTTTATAAATATCTTCCGAAACTAAATCCGGGCATAATGAAATGACATGAAAATGTAAGAGTTTGAGATAAATTCATATCTTTACAAGTCGCATTTGAATCATGCTTGACCTTTACTTGAAATCGTGCGAGAATTCAGAGCTGTTTACCTTTAGTGCATTTAAAACATTTAAGCATTTTATGTTACCATTTAACTTTTAGATTTGACATTTCATGGTTTTACCATTTCAATTTCAGTTATAAATCATAACTAAAAGTAAAACGCATTTTAAAAAGAACGATATGAATGTGATGTAGCTAGTTTTTTTAACGGTAATTACAATTTTTGTATTGAAATATTCAATTTCCATCTCTTGATAAAGTGTCGTGTACAAAGGGGTCTGGTGCACGTTAAATCCTTCGTGGCCTCAAATGTCTTCACGTTGGCGTGGTGTGGAAGTTTGGAGAAGGGGTGTTGCCTCGACATCTGACCGTGATTCAAAATTACGTGGTGTTGTCCTCGGATCTTTCCTTCGGGATTGATCCCGGACCGTCGTCAATAGCCCGTTGTGTTGCTCTAGTGCGACGCTAATTAATTACCATACCATTACCTCTGGGGAAAGTACCTATGATTGTATTGCCCCAGATATGTGAATGATTCCATCAGTGAAACGAACAATGAAGTATAATTATCGATATTCACTATATCTAACGAATTTAGATTAACGATTTCAAGTAATTACTAAAATGTACAATAATACAGTTAAAAATAACTATAGGATATAAAACTGATTTAAAGAAAATTCTATAACACGAATTGTGTAAAAATAAAATGTAAATCACTGAAAAGAAGCATAAATGTTTAAAAGTATACAACCAGTAATTCTGAATTTTCGAAATTGAATGTTAGAAAGAATTTAAACAGTACCTATAAAATTTACGAGTGAATTTGAAACAATGTGATAAAATTCCGTCCTTGATCAAATTTATCAACCAGTTGTGAGCGATTTTGCCCTATTTTCTGGAATCTTTACAAAATACATCCCCCTGCTTTCAATCTTTGTTCTTCGCCGTAAAAGTAAAGAAAAATCTACTCCCACACCCCGAATTGCATGAGTAAGTTCTCACTGTCTGCAGTCGCCGATCGAAGCATGCTGCTCCCGTCGAGAGTTTCTAAATTCTGTCTGAATGAGAGCATGGACATCAATTTTTGTTGTTCGTTTCAAACAAAAGATCCTGTTGGTCTTATTGAAAAACTGGTGCTGTGCAGTGACATCGTCCATTTAAGCCCGAAAGTCCCTGTTGATAAAACTTGCAAATCATCGTCTGATCATGAAAACCTGACGTCTTACACAAAATTTATTTTTGACACAAATCTTAGCGAATATTAGTTTCGATTTCGAATGTGCATTTTCTCCCGTATTCTATCGTGTCGACTCCGGTTCACAAATTTATCTTATAATAAACGTAGACGACAAAATTTTGAGAAATCAAAAATGCAGGATGTTTGTTTTGAAATTATATGCTTCACTGCTTTGATCCTTTTTTTTTTTAATTGACTACCACATAATAATTTCAACGAGCAAAATATCTTTTAAGCTTGTGACGTATGTATTGCTCGTTTCACTCTTAGCTAATCAGAGCGTCGCATTTACACTCCGTGAGACTTAACAGATCTATAGGGTATTTTGTATAATCAAGTTGAATTGAGACCCAGAGTGTAGTAAAGAAGTTATGATTAAAAACATGATTGGAATATTGAAAAAAAATTATAATGAAAGCATTATGTGCTTAACCCTCCGGTTGGTTGTCAGGACGAGGTATTTCGACGCAATAGCAAGCAGATCTTGATCAAGATATCTCGTCATTAGCAAAACCGAACAGATCTTGATGAACGAGGTATATCGTCGAAATCACTTGGAAGGTTAAAATGATCATTTTAGTACAAACTACCCGACTAATATTTTCCGTCGAAGGGGCATTCCATTCTCACGAGTGGGACAATCTTTTTCAGCGTTAACTACTTTCCTTTCCAAGCTTATCCCTAATCTTTGAATACGTTGCAAATTTCATTGGGAAAAGAGTCATTCTTAAGCCGTCACGTATGGGGTCACATTAAGATTGATTTCATTTGGTATAACAAAATGATAACAGAAGCAGAGTTAATTGCTCTTAGCATGCGCAATTACGATATGCTGCATTTGGACAAGACTGGCCCCTGATTTTTCTGATAGTGGAATGCCCCTGCAGAAAAAACAAGAAATGGGACTAAGGGAGGAAAAAACAAGGAATGGATTCACTCACATATATCCTCTGTTGAGTCGGCATGACCGTGACATATCCGTTGATGGCGGATGGCTTCTCGCCACGCCGTTTATTCCACTGCACTCGTTGGGGCTTCCCCAGGAGTTGCCGCAGCATGGGAAGTCTGCGGCAACGTTTCTCAGGTCCCTGTGCAACATCAAGAGGAGAGTGGGGTTCACGAAGGCATGCACGAAGGCAACGTGCAGAGTGATCTCGTACGTGATGGCGTAACCTGGGCGTCCTGGTTGGATCAGGGTGAGGGTGAACAGTGGGCCCCAGAACAGGATGTAGGCGGCCAGTATGATAGCAAAGCTCTTCACGCGCCGGATACCTGGGAACAAGAAATGTTTTGATATAGGTTCCTTTGAACCCAAAACCAACCCCAAGTTGGTGTCACTCATCTTCAGTGGAAATTAATAAATGCCAATGCAGTATGAGATTAAGATAGAATTTTAATTTATAAACTTTAGCAAGATGAACCTGAAACAGTATTTAAAATACTGGACACAATGTTTGAAGTCCTTATCAGACTGCTGCATGGTTTTAAGTTCGCTATTGATACGATTTGAAGCAATCTGTTAAGACAGCATCCTCCAGGGTTCCCATAGACCTTTAAAAAAATCTTAAGGCCCGATTTTAAATTTGACTTCTAAAAGCCCTTAAAAAGCCTTAATATTTGTTGCAAGTCCTTGAAAAGAGTTATTTCTTTTGTTGCATGAACACTGCTTATTTTATCCCATCTGCATTCAAAAACCAAGATCAATACTTCCCCAAGGTCAAGTGTCAAAAATTGGAGGGCATTAACAGCTTGAGGCACTTCTGTGTCATATTAACGAGAAACCATTTTCTCTTCTATATTATTAATACTATATATCACGCTGTTCGTTGTTATAAAACTAATATTTATCTGAAATCATTTTCCCATAAAAAATAAGGCCTACAAATCTGTATCACTTACCTTCTTGTTCCAAGCGGTGAATGTAGCTTTGAATCTGCTGAGACTCGTTACACGAAGAGTCGTGTGGGTCCGACCTAACGGATATCATAGTCGTCACCAGACCTGCTATCCTTACGGCCTCCAAGTTGGATCTACAAAAGAATGACACATCACAACAGGAATATCTTTCAAAAACTTCCGAAAATCGACTCAGATCTCAAATATCCAGTCCAATTCCGCATACTAACCTTGTCAGATCCCTGTATAACTTTCTGAGGTGTATTCCAGTGAGGGCAACGCACATGACGTTCACCGTGACCCATAGGACGTTGAGCACGTAGTGGCCAACGGGGCCGTAGACCATGGGGCAGGCGTCCACGTGGCCCGCCGTGTCCCGCGAGCTGGTCAGGGCCCCGCTGAGCAGGGTGGGCCCCAGGTTGATAGTGAAGCTGGCGAACCAGATGATGAAAAGGCCGAAAATGATGCACTGGGGAGAATCCAGGGAAACTGAAGACGTAGTGGTGACTTCTTGATTCGGGTGCAGTGGGTTCTGGTGATGATAGTGGTGGTGATGCGGGCTTGGTTGCTGAGGCGGGTGCTGAAAGATGTTCGAATTAACAAAAATAAAACTTACATGAAACAGTCAAAAATTTTCAAGATACGAGTTTAGCTTTTCTAAACCAGACAGTGATCTTAAGACTGGTGAAGTGTTCACAAAGTTATTTTTTCTTTTCATAAAGGTTAGATTTCTTCACCAGACCTGTTTTAGATAAACATACTTTGTGAATAAAGCTTAGGAATTGGAATTCCTTTCGTTTTCTGAGAACTATGTTTTTTGACAGTAACTTTTTCGCTTGAAAGCTGACGATATAAGCCTCGAGTATTTACATATAAACCAGGCATCAGGTGTTATGTTCATAAATTATTTGCTTCTTAACCATCGCTACTTAGCATTCTAAATCAGCTTCTTCCAAGGATTTTTAAAGTTATATTTTACAAAATACGATAATAAATCTTATTTTGTATAATCTCTTATTAAATCTTGTATAATCTGTTATAAAATAAGATGTTCTGCCAAACATCAGGTGTCCGATTCGTATTTGGATTCCCGGTAATTCAAAAGGTTTCATTCAGCTTTTGGTTTTAAATTCTAACGATTGCTGAGAACCGAAGAATTTCAGTAGTAATGAATAACAATAGATATAATATAAATGTAAAAAGTAACTCAACTTTAAAAAAAATATATCTGTTAGAAATATTTTCATACATCACTTGTAAAACATTGGGATTTGAATAATTTTTTATACATTTTTTGATTTAATAAGATTCGAAGAAAGTAATGTTATGAATGAAGAACTCAGAAAACGTATTTGAAAGTTGCCATTTTGTTTCCAAATTTTCTTCTGAAATGTTCAACTTTCTCATAATTAACTATTTCAGCAGCTCATTTTTTATTGAAATGGGGTTTTAGTTTGGTGCAACGTTTTTCGGTGAATAATATAATTTCTTAAAAGTATGTTTATAATTTAAAGTAAGCACTTATTTCTATAACACAGAGTAAACAACCAATGATTTTTTAGTATGCAGTTGTAGTGTATTCGGTACCAACAAATTAGTTTTGGTTCTTGGTCCATCTATTAAATTTTTCTGTTATTCTCTATTTGGTATCAAAAAGGGATAATGAAATGCGCATACATTACCAATAAACACACAATAAAAAGAAATTGTTTTCTTACCTGAAAATCTTGGTCTGGTAGTAATGAGGCATCGTTGATGACGGAGGTGAGCATGTTAACTGTAGATACCGTTACCAGCAGTAAGAAGGCAGTCTCAATAATGTTGCATTTTGGAAGGCGTTGGCAGAACAGTACCCCTACTCCTAAAAGTAGCAGCAGACTCGCTCTACCACAGTCGACGAGGCCTTGATGGAACAGTAGTCCCTGCGACCACCTGCGGTAATTGCATAAGTATCTCTATAAATTATTTGCATTTTAGTAATAAGCACATAAAACTGACAAAACCGAGTGGCAGGCTTCTTTTCCGAGCTATGTTCCAGACGAGTAGTCTGCTTCCACCTGCGGTCATAGAGTGAGTCTATGTAAATTTATTTCCATTTTAGTAATAAGCATGTAAAACTACGACAAAACGGAGCAGCAGGCTTTCTTTTGGAGCTGTATCACAGTCGACGAGTAGCCCTTGCGATCACCTACCGTCATAGAGTGAATCTATGTAAAATTATTTGCATTTTAGTAATAAGCTTTAAAACTACGACACGGATTTGTTTGCTAAGCATTAGTTGCCTAGATTTTAGTGGATATTCAACAGAAAATCTGCTTTTAACAAACGCAAATAAATTCAAGTTTTAGTCTTTCCGCATATTTCAAGAAACTGAACAAACTACGCTTCGCTGTTTATGTGTAAAGAGTTTTAATTAGATAGCCTTTAAAGAATTGCAGAGAAACATTTCAGTTCTAATTTTTGATTAGTTTCCTTAGGGGCGAAACTTACCGCAGTAAAAATGTTTTTCCGTGGAAGAAATTATTTACAGTGGAAACTGCCATATATCTGTTTGATTTGCCGTACTGAGGGATCTCTCAAGTTCTCCTTTATGACAGTTGCCATGCCAACCAGTTTGCGTAGACTGTTTCCCTCTCGACAATATCCTCTTTTCCATATTCTTAAAACAAGTGAGGGAAATATGCTCTATAAAAATTCTCATAATTTCATTATGATGGTAATGGCGGACAAACAGCAAATATTTTCACGCTTCTGTGCTTTTACTTTCTTTTTTTGCTTTTTGAAAGTTCTCATTTCGTGACCTTGTTTAAAGTTTTTTAATTTTATTACTTTATTATTTTTTATTTTATTTTCATTCGGAAGTAAAAAAAACCCGACTTTGCATTTTGGTTCTATTACTAAGACTAATTCGATTAATTCTCTAGGTAAACCGATTAAAGTTTTAATTTCGCCGCTTCGTCTTTAAGCCGAATTTATCGAAATGGAAATACAAACTGGATTTCTTTTAGTACTATTATTTTCTCCAAGCTATCTCCATTATATTTTGTTGCTGTTATTCGTCTCAGTCTGTAAAAACACCAGCAATAGTATTTTTACTATTTTTAATGCCTTTCTCATTTACACATAATGCACTTCATTTGCTCTCAAAAACTTTTCTTATGAATTCATATTTCACAAAAGGAACTGCAGTTTTTGTTTATTTGGGAATTAGTTTAATACTTGCATTGAAAACCTTTGATTTCCCGATGCTTATTTACAGCTCACTTAACACATTATTTTCAATCAGTTAGTAATAAATCTAACATTGTAGCTGATTGTACAGGATGATACGTACCGCCGTAAAGGCTTCTTGAACACAATGAGCAACATGAGGAACATGTTGGCCCCCATTCCCAGAGCTGCAATGGTGAATAGCACGATCGCCTCCGTCGTCTGTGCCGGATGACACACGGAACCCAGACTTTGGTTGCTTAGCGTTGTGCCGTTCGTGCCCAGGGCTTTGCCCACTAGCACGTTGGCCGCCTTGCCTACACCCGGCGTCTGCAAAGAAACAACATTTGGATTAGAGCAGTGGTTCCCAAAGTAGGATCTTGTGTGTGTATGTTCATTACTTGCTATTGCCTGTCTTGTGTTTGGCGCAGCACGGCCAAATATGACCCTTGTGCCATAAAACCCAACCAACTCAAAGTGGGGTCCGCCGAAAACATTCAATATTTCACTAGCCAAAACAGAACTGTGCCGGATGACACACGGAACCCAGACTTTGGTTGCTTAGCGTTGTGCCGTTCGTGCCCAGGGCTTTGCCCACTAGCACGTTGGGCGCCTTGCCTACACCCGGCGTCTGCAAAGAAACAACATTTGGATTAGAGCAGTGGTTCCCAAAGTAGGATCTTGTGTGTATGTTCATTACTTGCTATTGCCTGTCCTGTGTTTGGCGCAGCACGGCCAAATATGACCCTTGCGCCATAAAACCCAACCAACTCAAAGTGGGGTCCGCCGAAAAAATTCAATATTTCCCTAGCCAAAACAGAACTTTCAAGGGATAAAAAATTCCATTATTTTCTCCGATTCTTTGTTTTAAGAATTATTAAAAATATCTATATGATCTAAAAATGGGCGACTGAACTTGCAGCGAAGGGAATATTTCCCAGTGACTGATGACCGTGATATCACATCCTTGCTGCAATACCGCCAAAACTAAAGAAAATTTGTTGTATATAGAACATCCTTCTGCATGCTGCAAAACTGCCCTCTACAGAAGTCTGCTGCTGTGGCAATTCCAGCCGGATGTGAAAGGTGGATGCTCTATTTAATTTTATAATCGCAAGGGGTCCGCGAAAATTTTCAAGGGGGGGGGGTCTTTGGACTAAAAAGTTTAGGAACCAATGGATTAGAGCATTTACTTCACTAGAGCATCGATTGATTTAACACAGGTTAACCCTTCGACTTTTCACACTAGGACTGCTATTGTTTCGATTAATTTTATTGATCTCTGAGAACTCAATGTGTGAAGTTTCTCATTTTTCCAACGACCAAATTTAAATTAGAGGCTGGGACAGATGTCCCAGCCGCGTTCATCGTTGGAACCTACGAGGTTTTTTTTTCTGTGCAAACATGAACAGACAACCGGAGATGAAAAATTTTTCCGGTTAAGACTTAATTTGATATTGCTTTGGCGATGTTTGGCGTTAAATTTTATTTTAAACGACATGCCGAAATTGCATTCGAGTAACCTACAAAGTTACTGAACATGTATTATGTTTCATCCTTAATCAAAGGGCTAATGTTACTCACCGACTACATCATCATTTGAGTAGTTTTACCATTTAGGGTTATCTTATGCGTTTGTCAGGGCGAAATATATATTTAAGATTGTCAAATTTTGAGTTGCTTACTGTTTTCGAAGTCGTAGAATTCGAAGTGTCAAGTTGGATTTAATATGTTCGCCCGGAGCATTCAATGTGTATCGCATCAAATGTTATTTCCTCTTCACTCTAACGTTAAATATTATTGTCAACGTTATATGTGTTAATTTCAATGACGTCGGTTGAACAATTTTAGTTGAAGTCAAGGGTATTGTAAATACTTTTTCTACCAAGAGTTCGAACCCGTTAACACCCCTAATTGAAAAAGCATGAGTTATGTGTATGCGGAGCCACATTTTCTATCATTCCGAGTAGTGTTTATTCTGAAATATGCTTCATTTTACCATTTACTCTTCAATATTCGTTTTACATTCAATGAATAAACTGTAAATTTCACAAACGCATACGCAGCTCTATTGTATGCGTATTACAAATTTAATTTTGAATGCTGTGCCCACGTTTCTTAGATGGTGTATTGACTCACACAGCATGGTATGGTTATGTGTATGTTTTGATTTGTTGAGTAACAAATCAAATCCTTTTAGAACATAAATTAAAGGGAAGAGTAAACGATTAAGAACGCTGAAGTTAATTTATATAACGGTCCTTCTGTGCGACTCCACTATCTTAAATTCCTACATGACTGCCACAGGCGACTTTTTGCTACTATTTTTCAACCTTGGCGACTAGGGGTACCTTTTTAAGCAAAATCGTTTCATAAGCTCCTATTTTCAAAAATTTGGCGACTTTTTTAATTCACCAAAGGTCAACGAAAATTTAGTCCCTTTTTTAAAACTAACAGCGGACGGAAAAAATATTTTTCGGATTTTCTTTTAAGGGAAAATTTTCCAAGGGACGCCAATTTCGAAATTTTGGTGCCAAGCCTTGGCAACTATGGAAGAAAAACATCGGAATCTGTGATTGCCAGATTGTCATGAAAACCTTTAGAAAATATTTAGTTTTTTAATTTTAAAATTTCAATTTCTTCATGAAATCTTCTAACATCAGCTTCATACTTAATCAGTACATTTTGTGTTTTAGCCGATTCAGTTTGTATCTGAGCAATTAATATTGCTGCTAAGAGGGTTTAAGAAAAGATTTTTTTGCTACTATTTTTAAAAATTTATGCTACTAATGCTATTATATTACAAATGCTTTGAGAGTGGCAGCCCTAATCCTACATATTGCTATTAACACAACTCTTGGAAATGTCTCAAACTCTCAATGGGAGACATTTATGTCATGCTTAAGCACATAAGACGTGAATAAGTTTTAAATGTATCGTTTAATTAAAGGAGTAGTTTAACAGTCGAGGGTCGAACATTGGAATTAATGTCCACTCACCGTCTCAACAAGCAGCTCGTCTCAGCTCCTCACGTAATGGCGGCATTGGTGTTTAACACAATATGTCTACGGGGCTGAGTTTTTTTTAATAGAGCCTGGGAAAGTATGGATTTGTCATCGGATCCGGTTGTATTTGACAGTGGGGAAGTAACAATTATCGATGAGGCAGTAATATCCAAATGAGAGGGTTGAAACGGAGTTGAGAAAGAAACAATAAGACGAAAGGAGATGTACTACTAGGATTTAAGCGGAATAAAAAGGGGAAGGATTTAAGCATGATAGTTATTGAGATGCTTTTGAGGAATACAATGCTTTTGAATATGACCGACCATCTATTTGGTACGATAGTTTTCAAAATTAGAAAAACCCAGCCAGGTGAAACCGCCATTCCATTTAAATTCCACTCAAAGCCTTTATTTTCTGAGAAACGACCACACAAAATTTTATATATCACGGGTACCTCACACTCGGACTTGAATGTCTTCCCATTGGGAAGTTCCCGCTGAAATATCGCCGCTCGAATGGTTTCTAATTTGGACCCGATCCTCCCAGTCCTGGTGGGGGAAGCTTCGACACTCCCTCCCTACCTCGAACCGAAGAGGGAGTGAAAACACTGCGACGTCTCAATTACTCTTTCTGGCAGAACACAAAAGAATGGCTTGGCGGCTTTAATATCCTCGCAAGCGCTATTTCTCCCGGTATCTGAGTTGGCTCTTCACGAAGCCATGTCCCCTGAGCACTGGATTTTCTACATCATCCTTATGTCTGGTATAGAAGACCGCCGCAAATGTGTTTTATTCAAAAGTGAGGGGGTGGTTTTAAACTCGATGGATATGTAATTCTTGTCTGCTTATGCTAGTAGAGGATTAGTATTGAATTTTGAATGCGCTATTCCGATAGCTGGTAGATTTAACCGATAAATCTATTTTAGACTAGACTGCACTCCTGACACCAGTACCCGGTTAGATAGTGAGCTCCTCTTGCCCAGTACGTATTCAAAACATTGTTTAACTTGCATAAATGTGCTCATACATTTGTCCTCTGTTCCTTAGTCCACTTTGGGATCTCCGTGACTCAGATAGTTTACCCACTGCGCTAGTAACCTGCAAGGTGTAGGTGGGGCAGGTTCGATTCCTCCATGGGTGTATTTCTCTACTGTATCGGTACAACTTTCCTTGTGTGTATGTTCATTTTCTTGACACGCAGCTAGGCCAAATATGACCTCTACTCCATGAAACCCAACCAACCTTTATACACTTAATGCACAGCTTTGTTATAAGTGAATGATTTAACTTTTAAACAGGAAATAAACCATCTTGTAGCGCCGTGAGGTTCGGAATCCCAAAACTTGGCACCCCTGTAATGAATTATTGCTTAAGAATCTGGCTACCCTTTTAAACATGATATATTTTATTACGCTCTGAAATTTTAGAAATAAAATCAACTCTGTTGAATTTCTTATGAAATACGAAATTCCTTATCTCTTGAGTTATATCTACGAAGAGCTGTTTCGAACCTTATTAAAATAAATCTTTTCATCGTAAAACGAGTTGTCGGACAATACGATACATGACAACACAAACAAGTAATTCTCGTGATAAAATCTGAAGAATTCCAAGCTTTTGACCCGCAAAGTAAAATCAATACTTCATGTCGAAACATTAAAAAAAATTCTTTCGGTTGAATTTCGAGCTTCGCATTGATTCGCTCAGGATAAAAAAACAGAATAGTATCTGTGCTTTTAATATTTAAAATCCATTTCGTCCGGATACGAATTTAGGTTTCGATTTTTCCCTTGTTGGCTGGTTTTTGTCTAGAATTGTTATTTATGATATGTCACGATGTCCTTTAGAGAAGATGCTGTTGCTTTTTTGAACATCAATATTGTAGCAACCTGAAAATGTTAGGTTTCCTCCCTTCGATTTTATCTTGAAAATCAAATTTATTAATGCTAGTTTTTTTATGGCACTTTTATTTTTAAATAGAGGAATTTTATTCTTTTGATTTGCTTGTTTGATGTTAGACACGGCGATGTTATTTCAATTTGTTTTACAAAAATAAGATTCTGTCATGAAAAGCTATGTAAGATTTGGTGGATCTGATTCTAAGATTACAAGCAAATTGAAATGTGCATTAATGATTGTGTAACTTTATATTTTATTTATTGTTTGTCTTTTCTATAAATGTCATTTTCTGTCGGTGATTTTCTATAAATTGGAATTCGTTGGTCATCTATAATTATCTGGAAAACACTTTTCAAGATTAATAATAAACTCAAGCTAAATTTTAACTGGGTCCTGAAATTCCAATTAAGTAATTCTTTTGTCGATTACGTACCCAAGTTAATTACATTTTAATACTTTTCAGTAAAGCTCGCAGTTTAGTTTAAGTATAGTTTCGAATTGAACCAATGATACTTCTGTATATTTCTCTTTGACAATACAATGTACCGGCTGTAATTGTAGGCTATATGCAAATACAGCAATCGCATGTCTGACTACGATAAACGGCTCTTTCCTTATTGGATTTATTTTGAATTACGGAATGCGTCAACGCTCTGCTTTTTGATTGTCCCAGAAATTTCTTCCCAATCAATGAACCTTTCTCATTTCCGTACTCCTTGCGATTCGATAATTCCTATCTCCTAAAAGTCTTAACAAACCTTCTAATGATTTCATGAAAGGCGATTTCACTCTTAATTGATCGTACTCTGTAAGGAGAATTAGTCGTCTTTTGTTGCTGTCCTTTTGTGAATCGCAACTATGTAAACGAAGGCTGAGAAGCCAGCAGCAGTGCAACCTAATGAATATTACTGATGATGTTTATGTTAAAATTGCAAAAATAGTTGTAATAACTTTAGGACGTAAATTATTTTGAAAAGCCAATAGTTTTATTGGTAGTATTTATAACGGAGCTTTCTTGCTACTTCTATTCTTAAGAGGTGGAACGAACAAAATAGAATATGGAATTTCTGATAGAAAATTGCATCCTTACTTCACCAATTTTTTTTGTTATTTTGCAACTATCGATAACGTTTGCAAAGATCTATTGCCTTGTATTAGTCGTTGTGATTTTGAACTACTGTATAACTCATTGTTATTTCTCGATTTGATTTGAAACTCGTTTTTGAATCAATGCTTTTTGAAATATAACAGGAGGTTTCGATTCCCATTTGTTTCCCGTATAAGCTTCTCTTTTCTATCGAATTGTCTAATTACCCCATATAGCAAATAAGATAACCGTAGAGCGATACACCTAACAATCGAATTACCATTTTGATCGGTAATATTTGGAAAAAAGCATATTTGGAGGCAAATAGACAAAGGGAGTGGCGAAGGTTTAATTTCGAGTTATACCATCTATACAAAGAACCAGATATTGTTAAATATATAAAAATACAGAGAATGGGATAGGCTGAGTATATCATTTGAATGCCCGATGAAGTGAATACAAAAATATTTCTGTCCAGGCTATTTGGAGTACGCCTAGAGGCTTCGATGGATTGACTGTAGACAAGGACTTTTCACATTTGCAAAATTAAGAACTGGAGTACTATTGCCAATAACAGGTCGCGATGAAACAGAATTACCGAGAAGACCAAGAGCTTTAGAGCCAATGATGAACATTTAGAAAAAACACTCGAGGAATTTTAGAAATTTGTAATCTATATGCATTCGTTTTACATTTAAACGCATATCGATATTAAATATTTGAACAAAGAAAAACAAAGCAGTTTTGATTAAACACATTGAATAGAATATTTCGGCAAAACCACTTCAGGGCCATTGGCTTTGAGCCATTTCATCTGTAAAAAAGTAAGTGCAATGAGACTTAACCCCCCTTTGTTTTTTCCAAAGTAATCGAGTAAAAGTAATTTGGATCAAACTAATTTTATGTTATGTTCTATTAACAAGATGAAATGTTTTTCGTTGGGGTACTTTTCCTTCCCTTCAAAAAAATTCCATGGAATCTCCAGCTAACTTTTGTTTACTTTTTGCTCACCGTACGATTCCCTGACTCCGTCCAGGTTCTTATCGACTGGATTTTTCTATATTTTACTTCCTTATTTCCCCCTTCGTCTTCGGGAGGAGCGGGGGAAAACCATTATTTTTAATTCGATTCTTTTCTCTTCTACCTCGTCGTCTTTCTTCTTTTTGTCTTCCCATCCCTCCTATCTTTTTTAACCTAGGCGCCAGCGTTCTAGCCGAATAAATATCAATCCTCTCTCATGGCTTAGGGTAACGGTTTTCTTAAGATTCTAAGAGGGTGGTGCCTTCCCTCACTCGCGAGTTGTGGCTACGAAACGAAACAAAAAAAGAAGCCTTCTCGCTGAATTTTTCATGGGTGTGCATCCGTGGCGAAAAAACTCACGTTTGGCACTTGGGACATCAAGAACATCCACTCGATTTCTTTTGGACAGAAATGAGGCTCTTTTTCGGCCTCCTCGGCGGTTGTAATGCGGGAGTGATCCACCAAGTCTTGTTAGCACCCTTTTCCATTTACCCAAAAAATACGACTTTAACAATTGATCGCCACGAAACCTCATTTCTGAAAAAGGTTGAGATGATGATCTTTGGCGAGAGCGTTAACTATGTTTTCTCGCTTCTGCCATTTTGGGGCGACACGTCGAGTGGGTTGCTGCAGTTGTCTAGTTCGGATTCGTCACAAAACTCCACTTTCTAACGTCGGATATCTTGCGAAAACAATTGCTCTAATTAAAGTTTTATTGCTGCTAAATTTTTTAATTTGATACCTTCCAAACTGGTTGTTTTAATTGGGCTTATGAACAAAAGTTGGAGTATAAAATGAAGAATTTCTGGAATTTTTCAATAATAGAGATTTTCAGTGTAAACAAACTAGACAGATTTTATTTCCTGTTTCTCAGATGCTCTCGCATAATACCATATCGAGGTTACCTTAAAATATAGTTTGTCCCCATTTTGGCGACTTTGGCGTTTAATCTAATTGGGGTTGGCCAACCAAATATCAAAAATAAGTTCAGCATTTATTGAAGTTTCTATTGGCGACATGCTAAAATCGTATCCGAAAAACAGCCAAGGGCCGTCACGTCTGGAATACATACAAAGGAAGCACGTTCCGCTACATATATTTAACTTGACAGAAAAGGCCTCTCATACAAGAGGAAAATCGGTCCGTACAATACCGCTAAACAATCTGGCGATTATTATTTAATTGAAATATTCGTATTGTGTTTTTAGCAACCCCAGTTGCAAGCAACAATTTTCAATGCTATTCTTATCGGTATTTTAG
Source organism: Meta bourneti (assembly GCA_933210815.1). Classification (NCBI taxonomy): domain Eukaryota; kingdom Metazoa; phylum Arthropoda; class Arachnida; order Araneae; family Tetragnathidae; genus Meta; species Meta bourneti. Next base: position 66,562,416 of record OW119930.1, on the reverse strand, counting down.
ACTTTTTCTTCTAAATATCCTAGAAAATTCGAACTTCGAGTTGATGAATAACTTTTCGAAAATTCGTAAAGAGTAAATGCCAAATTTTGTCCGAATCGGTCGAACAATATAGATGTGCATAGAGTACTCTGTTTTTTTACATAGTTAACAAGGTAATTTGCTCTGAATTTTGTGCATTCATTTTGTTGTAACTTATTTTATTCTGCATTTGCTTAGTATCAAATCTAACAAATAAAATCTCAAGAAATTTGTGCTTATTTTCCGAATGGTTCTAAAGAGCAAGTGTGCAAATTTGGTTCAAATCTGTCAAAATAATTGTGTATAGAACAGACATTCAATTTTGTAGAAAATTAGATTCAAAAGATTTTTGATTTGTTGCTCAACTATCATTTTTTTGCGAGGGCTTATTAAACCGGAACCTACTAGATACAAGCTGGCTTTTGGCTATGAAAATCAAAGACGACAAAATATAAATTAACGTCTCACTCAGACTTCGGAAAAAATCGTCGGTTTTCCTTCTGGTATTATTTATTTTTCCACCGAATTTCAGTTTTTTTTTATTATGGAGTTACTAGCTTCTGGGCTCTCGTGGACGCTACACCACAAAGAAAATGTAGTCATGTGAAAACATTTCGAATAGTATATTCTTGCCTTTACCGTGGTGTCGGCGCTGTGTATGTATTTTGTTTATGGTTTTTTTTTCAAACCCATAACGTAGTTCGAATAAAAAGTCATCAACATTCTTGAAATAAAAAAAGGAATGCTATACATTTCAAAGCATAAAACATTGAATCTATTTCCCCGGATGCAGAACTATGACGTTCCTATAAAAGGATTTAAAATCGATGGAAAAGCTTTTTCCTGTATCGAACGTGCCAAGTCGTTACCGTCTGGGCAGAAATTCTTAGTCTTAACTGCTGTTGAATGGGTAGGCGGAATGAATAGCAAAACAAACACACGACGAAAAACTGCTGAATTTGTTCCGACTCCATTAAATGTCATTTCGTGCTTGCTTCGCGGCCACCTTTCAAAAGTTGGAACATGTGAAAGAGAAAACGGTTTGAGTCGATGACCTCTCTTCACTTTTCATTCCCCTTGAAGAGCGAACTCCATGTTTTGGGATTTTATTTTATAGCTGTTTCTCAACTTTCTCTCTTTTTTATTAGTATTATTACGAAACCCCGTGTCTTTTTCTCCCCTTTGAGGAGTGCGAGCGGGAATGTTATCCCTTTTATGCTGCTGCGATTTCCCCCTGTACCTCTTCACTCCCGCAGCAAGTGTGTTTGAAATATAGTAAGGTTTATTGTCGATTGCTCTAGCACTGGACTTCCGTTTGCTTTTTTCTTGCCATTTTTTGTATCCGATTTCGTGTTGCTTGGAGAGAGGAAGGACGAATTCTGCGATGGCGGAGTTGAAGTTTGAATGCGATTTGTCGAGTAAAAAAATATTTTCGTGTTTTTCATTTTTAAGTAGAATTCCTGCACCTTTGGTTTGGGCCGTGGATGTGGTTTTTTTCAGTACAGACGAATGTTTTCGGGAGGCTCGTGGATCAGGAAAATTGTTGTTTCCTAAAGGGGAAGGAGAAAATACTCTGCAATCGTTTTAACTATTTAGTGTGTTTCTCGGTGGCATCTGCTTTTTGACTCTCGAAAGTGTTCCTTGTTTTATATTCCCATCTTGTTGCGTTATAGTAGTGTATTTTCTGTAATTTTTCGTGGCCTACCCAAATGTCAAGTTCAGTCTAAAACGAAATTATCTACTAAATTTCTTACTGTACATCTGTCGTTTGAAAACGAAGTAGTCATGGACCTTGTGTAAGGAGTTGAAAAGCCGAGTTATTAAGACACATAATGCAGGGCCTTCACGGGTCTTAATGGGCCTAACTTTTCATTTCAGTTTTTAAGGGCTCAAAAAAATCCTTAATATTTGCTGAAAGCCCTTATACTTTTTAAAGAAAGCCTTAGATTTTACAAGAGAACAGCACATTTTATATCACCTGCGTTCAAAAATCAATGGCATTATATTTATAGGTCAGCTAAATTGTTTTAACTGGGTCCGTCAGACCCAAACCTAGAACTTGTGGAAATTTCTTCAACTGTGCACATAAGAAGCAATCTATTACGAAGTGTGAAATATTGCCATAAAAATTCCCTAATATTTCTTTTCCTTGAAGAGCTGAGACACCCTGGTATGGCGTTTGTGATTTTATCCCTTTTGCAAAAATATTTGGTAGCCTACATTCAAGTGACGAAACAAATTAGGTTGTTTCAGGATTCGAAATTAGCGGTCGTCAGTTGTATTTGGCACCTATAAACTTGTTTTGACGACCGAGTTTTGGGACCTGATCGCCATCTTTAACGGCTTTTTCTGAATTTGTTCGCTTGTTTGGCGCAAATTTCGACCAATCCGATTATTTTTCCTTCTAACAATCGATACTCCTACTTTTAAATATGTGCATCAAAATCCAATGTCCCTAGTCATCACACACTGTTTGAACACATCCACAAAAACAAAATTATTTTAAAATTGCACCCACATTTTTGGAATTTGAGGGGAGATGTTTGTTGCTATTGATGCTCGATTTTCTGCTCCCAATTTCCCTAATCCTGAGTAGTTTTAATGTCATGTTTATTAGCACAAACATTGATTTTTTTTGTTTAAAATATTGCAATGTCAGAATATTTATGGTGTCTAATATTTAGTTTTCTTTACCGTCAGGGGGCCTTTAGTCCTCATATTCTTTCCGACAAACACGCTCGACAGTGTTTTCCCATTTTCTGTAAAATTATTAGGTAGCGAACCAAGACTAACGATATGGTAATTATGGATTTATGCGTCAGAGTTCTTTTTTAAACAAGGTTTACACCGAGATTATTGCTTATCGTAACTTGTGTTAAAATATATGGCTCTAGAGCTTTAATTAAGAAGCGGAATGGCGTCTCAAAGTTCGACTTGCCATCTGCATGACTAAGTAGTGATAAGACGAGTTGAGTCCATGCCAAGACTGGTTCCTAATGAGGTTCCAGCATAAAATTCAAAATTGCTTTTCAGGGTCCCGAGTTCTGTACTAGGCCATTAGAAACTTTCGTCTATATAGTAAAAAATATAAACATTCCTATTCCTCATTTTTATATTATTTTAAAGATTTTATTTTCATTATAAAATCATTTTTGAATTTTTTTTCGCACATAATTTTATTCTGCTTCTGCGAAAATTTGCAAACGATTCGGGGAATATAGAAATTTGAATTTACGAAAATAGTTTTTACTTGAAATATAACGCTATAATTCTAAATTAATCCATTATTCGAAGGTATCGTCTGCTCTCTCTTACAAGTGAAACAAGCATAGTACAAATTTTCAAGATTTGAGTTTTAGCGTTTCTAGACCAGGATATGGTGATCTTAAGACTGGTGGAAAATATATATATATATAGCAACAGTTATTTTCTCATTGCATGGTGGTTAGATTTCTTAGAAACACACTTTGGTAAGTAAATTTTACTCCCTAAGAGTATAATTTTTCCCTTCGTTTTCTCAGAACCATGTTTTTTGACTTAGTGTGTTTCACTTGTAAGCCGACGGTATGTTTAACACGATAGCTTATTTATCCTAGAAGGCAAAAGCACTGTTCGGACAAACTAACATTAACAATTGCCTTCTTTTCATCCGTTTTCAAAGATCGAGTTTAGTTTCACAATCCAACTCAATCTTTAACGTGTTAAACTTGAGAACAGATTTTCTTCTAGGATTGTCTAAAACTATTGATTTTTGAGTTGTCTTTTAATAAGTATTTTATATATAATCAACAGTGAGTGAATTAACAAATGATCTTTCTAATGATTTATCAAATTCGTTTCATTTGCAAAATAAATGATCTGATTACTAATGCTTAGGAGATATTCTACTAAATGTGTTCTTAGACTCGTCTGTTTGACTATCAATTTTCTTAAAAAAAATCGTCTGATAAATATTTTACTAATAAAAACTTTTCGATTTAACATGAGATTTCTCTTCAGTTCTTAAAGAAAAAACGAGTAATAGAATCTCTCCTTGATCGAAGAATCGAATTTCTGTGATGGATGAGCGAGAGCTCAAAGTAGAAAGCGCAAGCCTATCCTCTCCCTGCCCGATTTTGAAATTCTTCCATGTTGGAACATTTTTCCATTCGAACTTTCCCATTCAGTCTTCCATTCCACACCTCCCCCTCCAATCTTTCGATCTCCGTGGCAGGTGGTATTTTCTCACCTGCATTTGTTATTCGCCTTAGAATGCTCTCGCATTTTCCTGGAATATTCTCAGGGATCGTTGTTTGTTTTTTCAAATTTTTTTGGGTACTTGGACTCGTCTCTGTGATTCCTTAATTCGCGACTGCTCTTTTATTTCATTCTGCCTGTGTTTTTGCTTGTCTGCTTGCGTTATCTTTTGCCTTTAGTTTGAAGAATCACATTATTAATTTACAGGCAACCCCCGTATAACACGGCACATATATAGCACGGATTCACTCTAACACGGTTCGAGAATTGGGAACATCCCCGTATAACACGGTGTTTTTGTAGCACGGATTCACTCTAACACGGTTCGAGAATTGGGAACATTCCCGTATAACACGGTGCTTTTATGGAATGATTGGAACAACGATGCGAAAAAGACGGGCATTATGAAAGTTTAATTTAAATGGTGTAGCATGTGAATATCCTAAGATCTACACGCGTGAATATTATCTCGAGATAAATTAAATAGAAAGTAACTTAGCTTAGAAGAGACATGGCGGCTCTTGGGGATCCCTGCTCGTCATCAAAAAGAAAAAATGCTAAGAACGCTTAACCCGTTTCCTCTCACAAAACTGCAAGGTCATTGGACTGAGGCGAAAAAAAGAGAGCGTGTTCTTCCTCTCCACGCATTTTATCAGTTTTTCAGGGGGTCGCAAATCAGGGGAGATGGTCTTGTCAATCAAGGGAGCTGGACTTCCTGATTCGCTGTTTTTAAACTAGCTCATCTGTAATTTGTTAGACGGACACACATGACATGGCATGACGTAACTTTCTGGAAGATTCTTAGCATAGTTAATGAGCGTCACTGGAGCGAGGGAGAAAACGGAATTGAGAAGTAAAGGACTTAAAAATAAATGGCATCACTGATCTCGTAGCTGTCACTCAGAGGATGAGGATATCTTGCCAAAAAGAAAACACCCTCGGTTAATAGTACTTAGTGATGACGAAGAAAACATTGTTTAATTCATATTAATATGTATTATTTAAGAAAATTTTTAATTATAAAAATATAATAGCATGTTTTTTAATTTTTGGAACCTAACCCCCTTTAGTTCTTTGTTTCGTATAACACGGCAATTTTTTGGAACATAACTCCCGTGTTATACGGGGGTTACCTGTATTTTCATACATGTTATTTAATTCTTTGATAGTTGATTTCTATTTTTCTGATACATAAGGCTATTCCTCATCCAGTATATAACCGTTAAGTGACAACATTTATCAATTTTGTGTTATGATATTTATAAAAAGGGTTAATGAATGTTTTGACGTAAGTTGTGAAAAAAGCAATTTACTTTTAATAAACTAAATTTAATTTCTTTTCTATAATTTTCACCACCAAATAGTTTAATTTGTGACTAATGTGTATTACTTCTCGTTTAAGATTTTTTTTTTGATCTTTTTATAATAAAACTGGCGAACGATTTGTGTTGAAGTATTCTGTTAAATTGATCATTCTAAAAAGGAATACATTAGTTTTAAAAAATGCTATACACTTATGGGTGTTTCATTAGAAGAATACTTTTTCTCGCCATTTCAAGAGATTTGTCTAATTAAGAAACTCAAGCGAAAATTTATTATATGATATTTTAACTGTCGAGGGGGTCTGTTCAGTGTTTAAGTACATTATTTACGATGTGAACTCATTCAATTTAAGGTAAAATACGTCCATCTCAGACTATTAGAAGGATTTTACTTCCAGTCAGAATACATGAAGCACGTTCAACCACTTAAACACTAGCGCCACCTACATTTAGTTTTGCAGAAGCCTTTCATAATATTTAAATTCACAATAAGACTTTCCTTGATAATTTTGTAGAAGTCTAGAATAAACATTAAAATACCCCCTTCTTTTTTTATACTAATTTGCATTTTAGCCTTAATAAAATAAAAAAGCAAAAATTAATTTAAAATGCACACATCTATTTAGTTAATTCTACTTCGTTATAAATATAATCACCATGTATTCATTACAAATGTGAACTTCTCTATTTTCTTCAATCGATTTTTTCTAATTTATCTTGGAAGTTCTCTTTTTAGAATTTATTTTGTCATTAGTTCTTTATTTAAACTCAAATTGTTGCCTCTGAAACTCGTACTTTTTAATTCAAATACTCTTATGGGTATTATATCCTTAGTTGCTTATAACTGCTTTTGTGTAATCATTTAAAGACGAGGAATTTAATTATGCATTTTAAAAATAAACCTGGTTTTTTTATTTAAATTAATTATTTTGTTTTGAAATTGTTCGATAGAGGTTATACTTTTACATTGACCTGCTGTGCATCTTTTACTTTTGTTCAAAAGGTCTGTTTTGGGATAATTTGTAGGACAAATCTCAGAGAAATAAGTTCAAATTCCTGTACAGCATAAAGTACTTAGTAACCAAGAGTTGTGGAGAAACTCAGATAAATTAAGATTTGAATTGATTCTTTCACCTTAATTTCTTTTTCGTTTTACTAATGTCTGGAGAATTTAAAATAAAATATAGTTATATCAATCTAATTGCAGTCTTTTTATTTCAGAAATATTAGTTTAATTTTTTATATCACTCCACTGCAAATGCTAGAAACCTTGACTAGTCTCAATGCATTGCTCTTTCAACAGTGGACATTATTTTTTGAGAACTTCATTTCTGCTGAATCACTGAAGTATCGGTGCTACTGGTGACCTATTCTAATGGGAGTTATAACATTCTATTTTATAAAAAAAATTTTCAGAAGTTTCTCCCTCTAAAGGTCACGTTTCAAATAGAATCCTTAATTTCGATGGAACAAAATATGAATTACTCAAGAAAAGCGGGGTTTTGCGAGCCATCTTAAACGGAAAGTAACTATCGTTATTGTCAGCCCTTGATGCTGCGTTTTCTTTTACATTGTTCGACGAGCAAAATTAATGAATGTCTGTCTACTGTAAATGAAATGTAAAGCATGTTACCTCTCCTTGCTTAAAGAATAATGACTCCTAGCTGACGTCTTTTTTACATGCTAACGAATCCAATTTATTAAAGAACAAAGTTTTGTTTCTCTTTAGCTGTAACTTTGGCAGACAATACATCTGAGAACATTTCTACCTATTCTGTTCTGAAAGAAATGTGAATTCTACGTCGCAAATGCAGATGACAAATTGTTTGCCAGAGATTTCACCTTTCATTGCTTTTCTTATTTTTCTGCGTCCACTTCTATTGGTGATTTTCTTTCTTATCTATCTCGATGAATGGTTTGATGGTTGCGGCAAATAATTGTTTCAGTAGTTCTGGCTTTTCATTCAAGAGCATTTCCAAGATTCTTAATGTATTTTTTTATGTTCCATCGATAGTTTCTACTGCGACCTGATCGTTCTAATTATTCCGAATTATAAAACGCGCAAGTTGTAACTCTGGAATTTGTCTCGAAAAAATAATTAAAAATACAATTCGATAGAGTTTAAAGGTTTATTTTTAGAATACAAGCACTGAATCGTAACAAAACTGTTCAATTAATTAAATGACGTCTAATGTTTCACATTGCCATCTCTAGAAATCCAAGTTTTAATCAAATAATGTTTGTTGAAGATCGTCTGGAACGGAGTCTACTGGCGGGTTCTAAACCCTGAACTTTAAATTAAACGTAAGTAGAATGATGTGTGTGATTAAGTTAAACATTTCATTTCTTGTTTTATCTATGATAGAAATAAAATTAGTCTGTCAATCTGTGATGCTTTGCAAGAAAAGAGTCAATTTTTCGGTTTTATTTCTGACATAATACCGTTAAACCGACTCTACTATTTTAAGTTTTCAGTGAATCTAGGTGCCATGTGCTTCTCAAAAAAGAAAAAAGATTAAACAAATGGAAAGAATTTAAGAATAAAGCGAAAATATAAAATGCCATTTAAAGTTAAACTTCGAAGACATTTTGTTAATTAATAAAGTAGAGTTTTAAGAAACTTTGCAATTATCGTTAAAATGTGCTCGTTTTTAAATCAAAATCTGTATAAGAAGTTAAACTTTTGAAACTACAAAATTTTGAAAATTTTCGACAACTGGATTCTTGTAAACCATTTCACTTTCTACATTTTTCGTATTTTTACTTATTTTCCACGAATAATGTTCCTATTTTTTAGTTTATAAATTATTGGATTTCCTTTTACAAAGATTTTGTCAATACTGACTTATTAAAACCATGAACTCGTCGTTTGTTGCATTATAAAAATGAAATAAAAATACGTCCTAGGCTTTTACTATTCTTAGTAATAATTAAACATTCATGGACTTTTTGTCACTTTGCAAAACCAAGAGTCCAATACAGCATAATTCAATGTTTTGAATACGTGTCTATTCAATTCTACGTTAATTATTAAAAACTATTAAGCAATTAGAGTAAGTAATAAGAGAAAAGCAAACACGAAAAAAATCGAGCGATTCAGTCAGTCTTTCAATTTTCTGAAATTCTTTTAGCTTTCCAACTTTCTATCCTCATCGAAAAGTCAACATTGAAATAACAAATTTGTTTATTCTACAAATTTAGTTTGTAAAAGTGAGATATGCCTTTGTGACCGTTGCGATAACGAAGCCATCTTTTTAAAACCTCGAAAATGAGCTTCGTTAATCCTTGTCCCAATTAGCAGAAAATTGCAACACCGATTGAATATCTTTAATGAAAACAGAAAAAGGGCATGCAGCTGTAAAAATAATTTATGTTGCACCTGGGACTCAATTAGAGAACTTCAAAGACCCTCCCCTGCGCGTCGCCATATTTCATTCCTTATCTTTTATGTTTAAAACTCCACTATGAAGTTCCATCGCGGTGTAAAATTTTTGAAAAATCGTTTTCATTTTTGGAAACTTCTTTTTTTTGATGAAATCTGGCTGCTAATAACTTTATTCCGATGTGAATGTATGTTTTAATCAGGCAATCAGAGCTTAATGGCTGAATAATTAATAACCTTTAAGCTGTAAATCTCGCTAAATTAACCCATTACAAAGAAACAAAATGAAGTAATTGGCAGCGTGCTTTTTAAAATATGTTACCGTGGAATGAAGGAAACGCGTACCGGAATTCGTATCGATACATTTCAAAGTTATTTACGTAAAAAGAGCAAATGACGTTTATGGTTTTAAATTGTGTCTAATTTTTAATCAACATTAAAGAGGCTTAACAGTTTGATGTGTGTAAATTACGTCACGAGTCTTGATACGATCGATTGAGTATCAGAGAACAGCATATCTTGGTTTGTATTAAAAAGTTTTGATAGAAATTAGAAACCGAATATGGTATCTCTCGGATTTAACAAACTAGGAACTTTTCAGCGTTTTTATTTATCAAAATTGCCAGCTTCTTGAATAAAACATGCTAAAAATGCTTTATTTTTGTGTGCTTTATCCTCAAACATTTTCGAAATTCATTTAATAGAACGATACGTATATATCCCTATACTGGTAATATTACTCGTGAAACGAACGTGCTATCAACTTTCCTTTAACATATTAGATATTGGACGAATAGAGGATAAAAATTGCTATAACCCCTGACGACCCTAATTCTTTAATTAAAAGAATTTATCACTTTCGATAAAGAAGTTCTAACAAATGTGGATTTGAACATTTCTTCCTTGACCTTATACAGTTTACTGATTGATAAATTGTGTTTTATGTCGTCTAAAGATCAAGGTTTGTGTGTAATCGCTCTGCGGACATTTTTTGCTTCACGAGAACTAATTAGACCAGAACCTAATGCTTAAAGTGAATTCTGGAAACTACAAATATTCATGCCCAGTCCGGGATTCAAACCTAGGACATGATGAGCAAAGAACCAACCATTCAATTAGCGTCTAGTGAACGGGTTTACCCACTGCGTTAATAACATACGAGTTATAAGCTGCCAGGTTCGCTTCCTGTAACTTACTCTGAGTGTATTTCTCTTTTCTATGGTAATAAAATTTTCATGTGTGTTTGGCGCAGTTTGGCCAAATATGGCCCTTGCGCCACAAAATCCAACCGAACCAACCCAGTTAACGCTTTGACCCTTGATTCAGCAGGCTCTGGGTTCGAATCCTGGCCCAGGCATGGAGGTTCGTAATCCACTTCAAGCTGTTTACTGACACAGGAGAGAGAAATACACCCAAGGTTACAGGAATCGAACCTGCGCCCTCGACAACTCGTGAGTTGCTGATGTAGTGGGCAAACCCACTGATCTGTGACGATTCAAAAGTATTGCTGTGATTGTGATACTATGGAAACGTCAAGGCTGTGATAAAAGCAGACTAAGACGGTGCTTTAATTTCGAATCTTAAATCGCTCTGCGCACTGCCTGACTTATCGCCAGCATCATTTATAAAATGATAAACTGAGTGTGGAGAATTAGGCTTAGCTAACCTTCCCTCTTTCCTCACCCAACCAGTTGCGGTTCATCGCGAATTGTAATCCCAAATAAACCCACTGACGCTTAATGTGATTTACCACAGTTCCATTCCGTCAGGACTGCAAGGAACCTGGTATCTCACCAGGTCTATTTAATTGCGAAATGCGTTTGTAGCTGAAGGCATTCTTGTAGGCCTTGCATTTTCCACTTTGCTGGATAGTTCTTCAATTGAGTTGGGCAGTAATTACACTTCTGCGCCCGCTTCTGTTCTAAACCGAATTGATGCCCTCAAAATCGGAATGTGAGTATGCTGCGTATTCCGTCTGACCACGGGAGATCTGGATGCGAAGTTCGATTTTCTACCCGTCTGGGAGTTTGGGATATAGACTGGGTTCGAATTTATCGGTCGTTTGTCGAATTTGACACCTGTAAATCTGGTTTTGAGGACCAGATATTTGGATTCAGTCGTCATGTTTGATGGCATCTTTTCTGAATGTTTGAAATATTTGTTTATTTTTCCTGTTGCAATCTCAATTTTAAATAGATTTCCTGTTTAAATCTTTTAGTTTTAAATTGATGCTTCAAAAATCCCAGCTGTGGTCCTTGTACTGTGTTTATACGCATCAGGAAGACAAAATAGATTTAAAATTGAACACATATAAGACATTTGGCAAGTGTTTACTTCCATTGATTAGCTGCTCCTAATTTCTAACCCTAATTGTAGGCTATACTTGGTGCATTAACTATGACCTTTCCTGAATTGTGTTCTGGGCGGCACTTGCACGTAGTCAGGAAAAAATAAGGTCACATAATAATAGGATTCAGTAAATAAAAAAGTCATTTTCATGCTAAAGGCTATCGATTTACAAATAAACTGATAAACTTAAATATTTCGGAATTACTACCAATTAATAGGCAGGAGAGCAGTTATGAAAGTCAACGTTTTGTTGTTTGCTTAGGCGTTTTACGATAAATAACCTATAAATGTATGTTTTGATCTTAAGTTCATTTAAGTCATTAAAAAATTGCTAAAGGAATTCGTTGGAAAATCAAATGTTATTGAGAAGGTTGGTTTGTGGCTAGCACGTAGTCAGACAAACACTCAGGAACGATTTTGATATTAACCTTATCGGTTGTCTTTTAAGATGCTTAACCATTAGTCACGACACATTAAAACAATAGTTAACTGTGTTTAACATATAAACTTAAACTTTTTTTTTATCTAGGTAGTATTTTCCAATACATTTTAGTTTGTGCTTAAAAGTTTCATAACTTCAAAAATAGCGAAATTCGAAAATCGAACATCAAAGGTTTTTACTACCTGTAGAGTAGGAAGTATTTGGAAGTTATCCGGAAAAAAATTACTAATAACTCATTGAAAAAAATTTCAAATTTCTTATTATCAAAAGATGTTTAGTCAAAACCGTATCAGGTTTAGAAACATGTTTATAGCTCCATTTTGAAAAGTTGAATTTTTGAAAAATGCTTTGGTAATGAGTAACTTCGGGAATTTAGTTTTTAATTTAAGATGCAAACCCTGTTTAAATTGTAACGTACTCGTTCTTTCTTAAAGAGGGAGGACCGAGGTAGCCTAGTTGGTAGAGTCGCGAATTAGCAACCGGAGAGTTGCTAGGGCTGTTGTACTTTAAATCTGCCGTGGCCTCAAATGTCCTCACAAATGGCCTGGTGTGGAAGTTTGAGAGTGGGGTGCCAGCTCAGGTGTTGACCTCGTCATCTGACGGTTCAAAATTGCAGTTCGGGATAGATCCCGGACCATCACCAGTAACCCGTTCTGTTGCTCCAGTGTGACGTAAATTCAACTACCTACCTACCATTTTAAAATGTGAGACTAGAAAGAATCCTCACAGCAAATAAAACGTGTTTAACTAATACTTTAAAGGAGAAAAGGAATCGCACAACTCATGCTTCTTGATTTCCCCCGTTTTAACAAAAGAAAAGTATCTCAGCTGAGAGAAACCTGATTGATGGCCATTTCTGTTTTCTTGCTTCGTTCTTATCGCGTCTGTTTTATTTCATTACCTAACATTCCACTGCTCTTACCTTTGCCAGGAATACGGAGGGGAGGGGTCGAACGGGGTTAAAAAGCAAAACACAAAACGGGCGTGCATAATGTATAGTGTATCTTTTCCCCTCAATTGGGTTCTGAGCCGGTCGATATTAATCAGAGACTTGAACGCGAAAAAATTATTAGATAATGTTTTTGTGTATAAATCTCGTTCTCCTCCTCTTTCTAAAGGAAGGAAAGGGGGGACTTTTTTTTTCTCGTGCAAGGTGAAGACGTTTTTCTCGGTTTTTTTGTAAAGACAGGTGCTTTATCTGCTGGATGGATTCTTGGACATCTTTCTTCCTTTGAGGCTTTTCCTCGCATATTCGTGAAATATCGCCTTGGTATTCTCCCGAGCTGAGGTTTGGTCTTTAAGTGTGTGCAAGAAAGATGGGCCTCATTTTCAGTTTTCTGACTCTCGTTTTTCAAAAGTCCGGCCTTGTCAACAGAGATCGGGCCAATCGAAAAACCATTTATTTGAAACAAACGCTTGTTTGTTTTTAATTCTCTGGAGCAGCGTTTACAACCGTTGTGTCGGAGTGGGTTTGCCCACTGCGCTAGCAACCTGCGAGTTGTTCGATTCCTCTCTGGGTGTATTTCTATTGCATCATATATAAATTGTTTCAAAAAGATTTTTTAGAGTAATTTTGGAGCAAAAATGGACCGTGATTTCTATTAATTTTTCTAAATCGATCTAAATTATATAATTTATTGTCAGATTGATAAAACAATATATTTTTTGGTGTGCTACATAATAATTAGTTTGTTTACCGCTCTAGAACAGCGATTTTCTACTGGTGTCCCTTACGGATGTTGAAACGATGCAAATATTTTGAAATAATATCTGTATAAATAATTTGTAGTGTGATTTTTTTTTAATTAAAAATATAATAAATTGTTTCAAAAAGATATATTAGAAAGCCACGTAAGGAGCAAAAAGGATAGGTAATTACTATAAAAGTATCCTTTTTTGTCAGATCGGCAAAGTAAGGTGTATCTTTTGGTGTGCCGCAGAATTTTAATTAGTTTGTGAGATAAAAAAGGTTAAAAATCGCTACTCTCTCTCTCTAGAGTGATCATTCTATTTATAATCGATATTCATTCCTCAGATCGAGTTCACAGCCACGGACATTGCCATTGCATTCCTTTCTCAGAAGCCTGCGAACCAACTTCTAAATGTGATGATCATGCACTTTCAAGCGCTTTGTTTGTCTTTTGGACATACTTTTCTCTTTTCATTTTAATCCCCACGCTCAACTCGGACATCTCACTCCTTGGTCCGGTATTCGTAATTCATATTCACATGTCGCTATATTATGTCTCAATAAATCATACTTTTTAAATCCTTACCGCAAGGCCTTCTAATTAATTTTAATTCGGCGTATAATAATTTTAGTTTAGTTATAATAATTTTAGACTGTTTATTAATGTCTTTATTAAACACATTCGTCATATTTACTTTTTGTCATTAGTAAATGTGACAAAAAATAATAATGCAATATTCTCTTTTGCTAACAATGGATGAAACGCTTCTTTTCAGAATTTACATATTTAATTTGGTTTATTTATATCTATTCATCTAGATCAAATTAACTGTAAAATAGATGAAATTTAGATAATCGGATTTTGCTTATCTTTCTGGGCTTTTTTACAGTAATACACATTACTTTATATAAAACATACTTTGCTTTATATAAAACGTTTGCTCACGGATAGCAAAATCTGAACTGTAACCAGATTCCATGTTCTACAATTTTATCTTTTGCAAGTAAATTTTTGTCCTTTGATACTACTTCAGAATTTAAAAATTCGGAACAAAAGTCGATCAGTATTCTTTTTTAAATCCTGTGTAGTACTGCGATTGGTTGATAGCGCGTCTGCATCACTACCATCAACTATTCAAGAGTAAAAATTTGTTGACTAAATGAAAAAGAATTACAGCTTTGGGATTAATGATCGTAACTAATAATGTCTGACTACATAATCATGGTGATGCATGGATTTAAAATTAATCTTTTAGTATTTAAGGTAAAATTGTTTTTATTCTATCAATCAAAATATTTGAAGTTGTCGAGTGCTAAAACAGACGACACAATTAACTACGCGTCTGCCTTAGAAATTTCCAGACACTATAAACCTCCGAACAGGGCCCGTCGAGGCAACTTTTCGTTAATTGGGTTCCAGTTATTACCGTCGCTCATAATTCGCCATGCACCCACAATCTCGAAAATGGCGCCTAATCGAATTGGAAGCAATGGCATTTCGAAAAGTAAACTGGCTTCGATGAGGTTGTTTCCAAGATCATTTGTCGTCTCCAACTCTTTCCCATTACTGTTTTGCATCGTTTCGGCTGCCGGTCTTTATGGACACTTGAGCGTGGAGCTTGTGTTCCATGGCTCTTTGTAGTTTAATGCCGTAAAATTAATTCTTGGGTGACCGTTTGGAATCAAGGACTTCCTTCCTCTCTTGGAATTGTGGAAGGCCAGAGCAAACGAGGAAAGTTGTTCCGCAGCTAAGTTGCCTGTGGGTTTAAATTTTAGCTGAGTAGTTTTCGGCACTTGGGAGAGATGAAAATCGACTTGGCTTCCAACATTTGAAGCTTCGTGTGCTCTAATGAATGTGCCGTATAAGAGAGAGCCAGCTTGCAAAATTTCCAAAAAGTGTTTTTGTTCAGCCTTTTATGCGAGAACCTGCTCATTTGACAACCACGCGTTTGTTGTAATTTAGGTTAACGAGACTGCGATTGATCGGGATTTTTTTTCCCTTTGACCATAAAGCAAGTATTTTGAGTATTAAGCAAAAAATTTTTATAGCATCTCAAATGTTTTGCTTAAGTTACCTGAAATGTGTTGGAAGCTATTTTAAAACGGCATTGTATTTCGGATAGAATTGATATACAAAGAGGTTTCGTATTGAATAGGAAAGTTGGTTTGAAAAATTTAACAAGCAGACAAACAGCAGACACTGGACTGTAAATGTTATGAAATCAGAATTGCATTCTCGACCTATGAGGTAAGAACGACCTCGCAGAAAGAAAATAGGGATTATCTCTCATCTAAAATCCTTTTTTGTAATATGCATTCTGGAAAATTGATTTGGTTATATTTAATATTGATGCGTACCAAGCAGCAGCAGTATCTGTTTAATTGTATAGAAAACATGACATGCATTCGCCGATCAACTTGTTTATTTGTTTAATATATGCAGCCTCTGCATCTCAGAACGTCTATTTATGTCTTCTAATTGCAAAGTTTAAATTCAGTTATCATGTGTAAGTTTTATGTAAAATGGAATCGCGGCATGAAAAGTTTAGACATCTGGGTTCTCAGTAAGTTGATCCATTCCCACTTGTTTAATGTGCTAGAACCCCTGAGAATGAGAATGCACCTGTAAGATGGAATAGACGCTGGGGAAATATTGGTTTTCAGCCGCTTTATTATCTCTGAAAGAACACTGATCAAACAGTATCTTCGCAAAATTTATTCACTATATGAATGCTAGCGTAAGTTTCTGTAAGGGATATCAAAAGAAAAAGAGACGATTTTTTTCCTGTCTCCTATTTTTCGTTCCAAAATTGCGTAAAATATTTTAATTAAATTTTAGAGAGGCTTTCCTAAACGCTACTGACGTTGAAATTTTTTTTTTTTTTTCTTTGTGGTGGAAATGCACGATGCTTGAGTTACCATTTAAAAAGAGAATATTTGAGGTACAGGCGATTTTTATAAAAATCTCCCAACAAATTTTAGAGATTCTGGCAATCTTTATCACGTTTGTGTCTTTTCAATCTCAATCTTTCGATCTTTATTTCCTAATGAAGCTCGACACGAGTGAAGAAATTTGATTTTCAGCTATCGTGGGGTTTTGGTTTCGAAGAGCAAACTAAAAAACACAATTTCTCTCATTTTTTAATTCATTTTGAAAGTTTTAATATTGGTTTTATTGATTGGATTCCGTGCTTCTTTGCTATATAGAACCGTAATTACTTTTTTCAACATTTCATTTCAGCTAAACGCTGTTGTCTCTTCACCCCAATCTCTTTCGAAAATTATTAGTTTTTGTGGGCTAATGATTTTGGATTAGAGTTTGATTGATGCGACGCTCCCTTTAATTGTAACTTCCGAAGAACATTTTTTGGATCTTGGAGTTTTTTCATCCCCCTTTTTAATTGGATTTCGCTCTTTAATTTAGATTCCAAAAGCCATTATTAAGTGTATCTAATTGCAATCGTTCCTCTCGCCAAAGGAGTGGATAGTTTTCGAAAAATTAAATTCGGTTTTGTCTGTATACTCATCGTAGTTCCAAGTAATTTATTTCCCTGCTTTTCTCGCATTGCAGTCTAAGAGAATGTGGATTTTTTGTTTACGTGAATAGGAATGGTGCGATCAATATTCATTTATGCATCCTTCATTTTCGGAGTTGCGTGGTCATGATTTTGTACTAGCTGAACGATAAAAGGGAAAGAAATGAATTTGAGATTGAACCTTATTCTCGCGATATGGATATAATTGATTGAGTATAACTCTAAGTTGAAGCAAACGTGATTAGATTATCTGATAAAAATAATATCTGGAAATGATTATAAGTTTCGTGGTATGATAATCTGACAGAAAAATAATATAAAGAATTAATAAGTTTATCTATCTTCTAATGCATTGATTTGGATCCTTATAACTATAATTGCATTGTTCTCAGAATGTAATTTAAATTGTCGGTTTACAAGGGATACAAACTAAGTCACATTTTTCAAGATGTTAGTTTTAGCTTTTCTAGACCAGAATGTGGTGATCTTCAGACTGGTGAAATAAATATACATGTATATATAACCACACTAAGTTATATATATAACCACTCTTTGCAAGAAGGTTAGATTTCTCGAGAAACACGCTTATTGGGTAAAGCAGAAAGTGGAATTTTCCCTCCTTCGTTTTCTCCGAACTGTTTCTTGACTTGGTGTGTACCTGTAAGCCGATAAAATGTTTTGAAAATAGTTTTTATACTGGTACCCTATAGAATCTTCAAACAGCTTTGAAAAATTTTGGTATTTTGTTACAAGTTAAATGATATTCGATATGAAATCTGGTTAAATATGAACTTTGATATTATATTTATTTCATGTGAGTTTTGCATTACCAATACAGGAGAAATTAAATTAACATCGTCTGGGATCTGTTAGTAATTGAAAGAAATGCCGTAAGCATCTAATTAGAATCAATGCAGAAATCAATTTTGCTGCGCAAAAGTATTTTAATACCTGTTGATTTATTTTAAAAATAGGATAAACAAGCACATACAATATATAATAAGCACGCGTAGAAAACAAAAAAAGGAAAACTATTTTATTTGGAATAAGATGGAATAAAAAGAGAAAGAATAGAGAGTAAAGTATATAACCTGCATTTGAGAGATTGGAGGGGAAGTTTATAATAACAACGAAAGCTCTACGACCCGATCTGACGTCACAAAGTGGCGGCGAACCTATAAGATGGAAGAAGAGATCCGATCTTAATAAGCATGAAAACTGAATTTGTTATAATTCAATTCTGCTCGTTCATTAACACACGCCCTCCTTTTCAGCATGGGCGAAGAAAATATCTCCACCCAGATATAATTTCAACGTGTTTAATGGATGGTTCCAATCCCGTCTTTTATCGGGTAATCGTTTTAGTCCCGCATCAGGAGCTGCTGTGCGTTTAGGGGATTGGATCGTATAATCTCAGTCAATGCATTTCATCGCTCGCCGATTTGGTACCGATGGATTCCATACTAGGTATTCCGTTTCGATAGCTGATATGAGACGAAGTATAGAATTTCTGATCCATTGATATCTGTAGCTTGGGTTGAAAAACCGGTTTGGAATATTGGTGAGAATTACAGTTACCGAAACACCATTATCGATTTTTTTAGTTATGATATTCTGTTATTTTAGCTGGGGATACACAAATTCAAATAAATTATATTTTTTATGCAATCATCTGTACAGGGTTTTGAATTTTAGAAGACTTCAATGTGGAACTGGCTAGACCTCGTATAGATCACACATATTTAATCCATAGGCTTGTGCTACGTGTTCAGAAACAGCTCTAAAGCAATCGACGTGTGATAAAATTTTACCTGTCAGACACATTTTAAGTGAATGCCCTGATTTTAATATTATTAGGCTCAACCACTTTGGTGTCCCTAATCCAACTGTGTACAGCTATTCCTTCTCGATAATTGATGAGACTGGAAGCAAAATTTCTTATCAATCGGTATCTGTTTCTTGGGTTAACCGATTAAATACACGTAAAAACTGGTTTTGGATATTGATTAGAATTACGTTAGTTACGTTATTGTGGCTTTATTTGCTTTTTGTTTTTACATCATTCACAGAGTTCAATTTATACAACCGCAGTAACGACATATGCTGTTAGTAATTGGACATTATGTCGCCAGAAATCTGATCTGAACAGGAATTTTTGCAGTGAGGTCTAACAGGGTTGTCGTTGAAGTCTCAAATTAAATTAAGAAAGCCTGATTTTTCAATTTTTAAGGGCCCTTAAAAGACCTTAAAATAAATAAGCCAATAATATATATTATATATTGGCTTTTTTAATTTTTGCCAAAAGTCCTTAAAATAAAAAAGCCTTATTTTTACAAGAACACTGCATATTTTACTTCTCCTGTCTGCATATTTTATTTCTCCTGTATTCAAAACCAAGGTCAAGTGTCACCAAATATCGATGGTAGAATATTTATAGGTTACCTAACAATTGATGTTTTTAAAACTGCGTGAAAGGTTTTTCACCTACGCACTCACGGGTTATTACGATCTATATGAAATGTAGCCTCGAAAACATGGAAAATAGCCTCGGAAAGGGTAGAACTCGGGGAGTGGGAACCCTGTCTAAGTAAATGCCACATCCACGTAAGGAATTTTCTTATTTTTGTTGTTTTCGTGATTTATGTAAGAAAATGGTTTACGAAGACTAGGTTACTAGAACAATGTCTGGGCTGTCAATTCGATCTTTTAGAACTTGACATTCTGCTAAATGAGTTACATTTCAAAGAACACAACCTTAATATTCAAAATCCTTTAAAAATCTGAATTCGATTTAGGTGGTTTTGAAGTTTATGGTTATGCTTACCACATTCATCGTCATTTTTCTTTTTTAACCTCTCTGAGTGTCGAGATATCCGAGTAGTGTAGTATTGTTTTTACCTCTCAACGCACATTACTAAATAACCACATCTGTTGGTTGTAAGAATCCCAGGATGGATTCTATTTGTTAAGAAAGTAAAATTTGGTTAGAATCCATGCAGGGAAGACTGCAGATTCCTGAACAGATATGTACGTGTGCACCCCTCAGAGGTTTAGGAAAGTCGGCTCTCATTTTTGCTTCTTAGAGTAGTTTCCAAATGAAGCCTAAGTGTTTGGGGCTTTGTTTCAATGCCGGAGTTGCTTCGAAAGAAAATAATAAAAACGTAGTGTAACAATGTTACGCTTTGTAACGACAATGTTGCAAAGAATAACAATGTTCTTAATAAACATTTCAAAGATGCGGCCACGTATGGAATATTGTGCTTTAAATCAATTTATACCTCTGCCTCACGAGATTTCCGAATAGTGTAGTGTTTTTACCCCACAACATACACAACTTCTTAGCCACATATATTGGTTGAAAGAAGCCAAGCAGGAAAGGAACAAAGACAACGAATATATGCGTGTGAACACCTCAGACAGGTAATATATCTTTCATAAACGGTTTTTACTGGCGCAGCATCCTTTGTGCCAATTGTATGATAAATGAATGAAAAAATAAATCAATTTTTTTTAATAAACAAAATGTATTTCAGTGATGCGTTTTCTCCCTAACTCTTCGCACAAATCAAGCTTTTCCATCACTATGATTTCGAAATCATTACTTGTTTTTGAAACGCCCATTTCACCCACCCACGATTCAATTCGAATAGTTCTTCACAAAACTCTCGGTAATAAGAAAACTCATTTCCGAACATTCTTCATACATTCCTTTGGAAAAAGCAGCGTTAGATGTTTATCCCCGGGGCCATAAATTTTATATTTTTCCATCTTCGGTATTGATTATTTTTCAAAAAAGAAGATAAGAGGAGAAAAGTATATAGCCGCGTCTGGGATGTCCGAAATGAAGTCGTTCTGGGGACGGGAACGAAACGATTCAGCTAAAAATGGGAATCGTAAGTGAAAGAGTGGTCATAATATGGCTTAGCAAGAAAACCAGCGACAAGATAGCAGGATCGATGTACGGAAGGGGCCACTATGCCGCACGGGAAGGTGCAACGTGTTCTGCCGGCTCACCGTTTGGCGAGTCCCCCTTTCCACCCGTTTGCTACCGTATTGGCGGGAAATGTGATCGGGCTCCATTGCTTTGAGATAACCGTATCATGCATCAAACGTGCGATCATCTGTGCAAGCGATTCTCTTTGGAAGAAGAGTGGCGGTTTTGGCGTTGCTTCATTGAGTTCGCTTTTCTTTCTGTGGCCATTGCTTTTGTTTCGGGAGAATGAGGCTTTTCTCGATATGCAATCGT
Source organism: Meta bourneti (assembly GCA_933210815.1). Classification (NCBI taxonomy): domain Eukaryota; kingdom Metazoa; phylum Arthropoda; class Arachnida; order Araneae; family Tetragnathidae; genus Meta; species Meta bourneti. The sequence goes on along the minus strand of OW119930.1, from coordinate 66,541,195 downwards.
ATGTGAGACACAACATAAGAAAATGTAATTTTTCTTTTGTGTTATTTTTTTCATTTTAATTAAATCATTCTAAATAAAATTAATTAGAGGGTTTTACAGTGTGAAATTTTGCTTCCACAAGCCAAATACTCAAGGTTTATACGAATGGGGTTACCTTAAAATGCAGTTTATCGCCATTTTGGTAACGGTTGGCGTTGACCAATCAAATCGGGATTTATTTTTGGAATTTTTTTTGGCGAAGTGCCGAATTTGTATTCGAAAAACAAACTGACGTCACATTCAGAATACTTATAGGAAATACTTATTGCCGCAGAAGTACTACCGCCATCTAAATTTAGCTTGACAGAAAGTGCCTCTCTTAGTGCGTAAGAAGCAACACCATAAGGATGTTTAATTTTCCTTTGTATAATTTCAATTTAATTTATAACTAATGAACGGTATAAAGTCGGGGTTCGAGGTTAACAAAAATCGTCTGGTCGTGGTAATTGCCTTGGCTGTCTCGCATTGAATTATGTTGTGGCTTTGATTTCACCCTTGTCTTAAATATCGTAATAACATATGCCATTATCATTCCATCTAATGATTTTGTGATATATAGGCTTATATTAATAAAATCGCATTAGAAATTAATCCTTAAGTCCTGACATATCGATTAACTTCTAAAAAGTTCAATTGTTGAATGAGACCATTTTGTGAACAACAAAAAATTTATTGGTCTTGCCATTCTCCTATTGACGCAAGAAATCGCTCTCTTGGTGTTAACGTCATCAGTTCAGAAAATATTTATTTTAGTTTGATTATGTCCTAAACATGTCCTTACACCCTCTAACAATCTTGTACTGTCAGAGAAATTTGATATTTTCAGTCAAAAATTATTTTTTAAATTACGAGACAATTGTTTTGTGAATTATGCTTTTTTTTTTACTCTAGATTTTGTGTATGTTTCAGATCCCTAAAGAAATATTTAGTTGGTTCCGTTTTTCCCCATAAACTTCGGTTGATCATTTTTAACCTAGATTTTAATGCTTGGAACATTTATTTAAATTTCTTGTATTAAATTTTCTGTTTTGAAACTCGTTGAAATTCGGGAACCTGGAAAGTATGGGGAATTTGTTTTCTTTAATTTAGTATATTAAATCTGTTCCAATATTATGCGTCGCTTTCAAAGTGGCGCACAAAATATGCCAAATTTTAGAAAACAAAAAATTCTACGTCCTTTCGCCAGCCTCCATATCTTTATTAAACGTCAATTCGTAGAACTTCTGCTAGAGTGGAAATTTCTTTTCTGTGTGCAGATTATAAAGTAACTTATATTTTAACTAAACATGTGGAGTGTGAACGCGTATGGAATAATGAAACTGATTGAAAAAAATATTGAATGTATACTCTTTTAAATTATAAATATTTTGTACATTTTTGAATTTTATTTTTAAAAAATCAGTTATTTCAGTTATAATACCCATCAGTTATAATACCCATACCCGGATGTCTTATTCAAATACTGATATTGATTCCAAAAAAAGTAACAATTTTTTAACTTATCATTAATTGCGATTTCTTAAAAATAACATCTTTATAATTATCGGAACACTTTTGCCGTTTCTCTCTTTCAATTAGGACTTTCAATTGTTTCTATTCTTACGGATAAAACCAACTTAACTGAAAATAACTTTTTTATTTCTATTCCGATTTAATATTTCTAACTAAACAAATCAAAATGACATTCATTGAGAAAAGAATACTAACAGCATTAAAATCCAAACATCTCGGAATTGCAAAAGATAATTTTAATTACGTTTAGCAGATTTGACTACGTATCAACCTAGAATAGTTTTATTTCCAAATCTCCATGGTTCTCGTACTTTTAATAAAATACACTTATGTTTATATTGATGGAAACTGTTCTAGGATGATAGTCTTGTACCCACGCTTTATCCTATTGCAAAAGTAGACTGCGACATTGTTTGTGGGTGGATAGAATTCATCTATGCCAATTGGTCTCTAGGGTAACATTTCTGGCCACAGCTGGAGAAGTTATTGGAGTGCGTCTTCCATCTTAGCTTCCGCCTAATCCTTTCGACTTTCTGGATTATGATAGTAATGGAAAAAGGGAAATCACACAGTTTTGTATTGTTGTAACAATTGTTATGCTGCTGTTCTTCTGGACTTTTAACAAATCCGAGAGAAAACGTAGAAGTTTAGCTTTCAAAATGATGAAATATTGATTTATTATTCGAACCGAAGTTGACCTTATAAATTGTTCGAAAATTGTTTTCATTTTTAAATGGCATTTTGAGGCGCAGACAGATTTTGATAAAAAATTAACCGGCATGTATTTAGGATAATTTTGATTCATCTTACTAATTTTATTTTATATTATTAATCCTCTGAGCGTCATGAGATTTCCGAGTAGTTAATATTGTTTTTCCTCTCAACTAACATAATGAATAAATAACGTCAGCTATTAATTGAAAGCATCTTAGGAAAAGTTCTATGGTCAAGAAGATCAAAACTTGTTAGAAGTCATGCATAGAACACTACACATTGTGGAACGTATATATACGTGTGAACCCTTCTTAGGGTTAATCAAACGAAATACAGGGTAATTCAAAATGAATATAGCGATTACAAATGGCTATAACTTTATTGAAAAAAGAATTTATCGATAAGATTAACACATAATGTAGACGGAACTTCAAAATTTTGTATACATACGTAATAAAGTTCTATGTGACTTCCCTTGGTCACACGGACAACATCTAGGCGCATTACAAACGCGTACTTTGAGTTCTTCAATTGTTTTGGGCATGGGAAGCACATACACCCTGTCTTTTACATAACCCCGTAGATAAAAATCGCAGGGTGTCAAGTCCGGAGATCTCGGTGGCCAAGAGCAGAAGACATCGTCGGCATCTCCACTTCGATCGATCCAACGCTGTGGAAGATGTTGGTTTAAAAATGTGCGAACCTCCGTACCCCAGTGTGGGGGTGCTCCATCTTGCTGAAAGATGTAATCTGTGGAATCAGTATCTAGCTGTGGCATTAACCATACTGCACCTGGGCCTTACGTAAAGAAATTTTGAAGTTCCATCTACATTATGTGTTAATCTTATCGATAAATTCTTTTTCAATAAATAGTTATAGCCGTTTGTAATCGCTATATTCATTTTGAATTACCCTGTATTAAAAAAAACAGCTGTAAAGTTTAGCTTTTAAATGAATGTTTAATTTTGACTTTATTTTTTAAATCTTAAATACTTATTTTTAATCATTTGAATTCCAAAAATATATAATAAATGTTATAAAAAATTAAGGGAGAGTTGGAACACAAAATTTTCAAAATATGAATTTCGAGAGTAGGTTTGGGTAGTTTATTTTATGCTGTTTCAAATGATACTTCATTTTAGTTTCAACTCCTATGAGAAATTTTAAAATAGCAATTAAACGAATAATAAATTCATTTAAATAAACTCAAATTTTGCACTCTATTTTCCAAAATGAACATTTCCTATCTTTGAGGTACCTTTTTAAGATATTACATTAGGAAGAAACTTTATAATTTTAAAACTATGTTAGATACTTGGAGTTCATTTTTACCTAGAAGACAAAAGTCGTTTTTAACTCGCTTAATTGAACATAATCGTTTTACCTACCAACATTTCTGAGTGCAAAGGTTCCCTACATGCACTATACTACTGTCACATCATAAGATACGTATTCATCGCCTTTCCTGCTTTAAAATTTTTTTTAGGAAAATATTTTAATTTGTACTTTTTAAATTTATCTGACATCGTATAAATATATGATCCAGCTTACAAGAAATCGATACTTTTTATTTGAATATGAACTTTTATCTGAGGTATCACTCAATTCGTTATCTTATTTTATGATACGGATTTTAGTTTTGCTTAAAAAATGTGTTACCTCCTACGTAATTTTAAAACTTGTTTCGACACAGCTTATCCAAAGTGCTCTTAAATTAGCAAGTGAAACTTCCCAAAAGGTTTGAATACCCACAGTACTGGAGTGGCCGTTTTATTATATGTAAGGTAACTGTTGATTTACAAATTTTTAGGAACTGATATATTCTGAGAAAAGGTACACAGAAATTAGTTGTTAACTGTAAGTATTGGACCTTCCATATTCCTTTAAACGAATACATCCGTCCATAAATTTGAACGAATCAATCGCAGAAAGGTACGTTATCGGATAAAAATTCAAAGTGGATTCGGAAGCTTAAGAACCGAGAACTAAAAATTGTTATTTCTCTTTCCCGATTAGCATATATCCTCTCCTGAGTGTAAACGAGCATTTATCAGCGATGGTGGCACAAAAAACGTGATTTGAAAGAGTTATTCGGAAGGAGTGAAACTTGAGCAATTATACGCTCGTTTTATTTGTAGTCTTTATTCCAACTTTGGGTAAATACTGTATCTGTTAACTTTACCTGGGTGAATAGACGTGATCGTTTTTATGATAACTTGCTTAGAGAATCCGAATTTGGATAAATATTTTTAGAATTCTTTGGGTTTCGGTTTTTATAATTTTTATTGAGTTCGAGGGATTCTAACTCAGTTTTAAATTCATATTATTTCGCCTTAAATGTTTCTTTGTTATGCTTGCAGCTTTCCGTTGTTTACTATTTTATTTTATCGTGTAAGAAACAGGTTATTTGAGATTAGCCATTACTTTTTTGGTTGGAAGACTTTATTTTATAAATCTGTAAACTTAGACTTTACCTTTATAAAATCTTGTGTTTTTCTAATAACGTTTGATAAAAATCTATCGTATTTTCATTAATTTATTTGTGGCTACAATTGTTTTTTTCGACAACAGCGTTTTGCTATATAAATATGTTTTATATGCCTTTTGTGCCTACTTTCAAACCACTATTTTAGTACATACATCGGGTATTTTTTTGCGATTTATGTTATAGATGGAAATGTAATTGAAATAACACATAACCCAAATCAAAGTGATTTAATGAACATAAACTTTGGTTTGATTAATAAATAACAAAACACAAAATTAAAAATTGCTAGAGTAAAAGATAACCTTAGCCAAACTAGTAGTCAATAGCCTAAAACTTCAAAAAGACTAATTTATAAAAAGGACTAACTACTCTTTAGAAATGTTTATTTTTTACTATAGCAAAAGCGCTGCAAAAGGGAAATATTGCATTGCTGTTCACGCACCATTTTATTTAATTAATCTATTTCGTATATTTTAAAATTTTCTGTCAAGGTATAGTTATAATCTTAGTATTCACATTAAATGTGTGCATGTGAAAACTACCTTGTGTGTATCGAGTCTTTCTTCCTTCTACCCCTGGTGGAAGCTTACTTTGCTGTATACGTATATTTGCTGGGAATACAGTTTTACAGAAACCCATTCTATCAGTTCCTGTATCCAACTTCACATGTTCAGATAAAATAAATTCCGTTTATTGAAAATATATACTTTTAAGAATCTCGAGATTTTTGAGTTGCGCAGCATTGCTCTTAACCATGACAAGCATGATTACTAAATAACCATATATATTCGTTGAAAGAATTCTTGAAAAGGTTATAGGATTAAGAATTATAAATTATAGGACAGAAGGGTCAAAACTAATTAGAAGTCATGCAGAGAAGACTACAGGTCGTAAGGTTGCATGCGTGAGAACCCCTCAGGATTAAAGTGGCAAATAATCTACTTCAATGACATTAAACAGCTTATTTATAATAATTCGTAAAACAAGGTTTCTGAAATTTTGAATGTAACTGTTTTGTGAATTTTTCAATGATATTAAGTGGCATCTATGATATACTATTTCCGAAAAAAACCCAACTTGTATATTATCTAATATTTGTGTCAATTTGTAAAACTAATAATACTTAACTGGTCAAGGGAATTTTAGAATTAAAAAAATATGTGTATTTTGTAATGTTCTAAAAATATTTTTTTATAGTTATGCCTCCTAATAAATTTTATTTTTCAAAAGATTTTTGAATACCTCATTCAAATTCGCTAAAAGTAATCCAATCATTCATGAAAATTAGGTGTGCTGATAAAAATTGTGTGAATTCATTCATTCTTTAAATCAATTAGACTTACCTTCATCAATTTAGACTTACAGAAACTTGTAAAACCACCAATTAATGTATTACGATATTTCCCACTCGTATGCTAGGAAAATTATAGAAAAACTTAATTGAAAGTAAAGCCTTCATTTATATGATTATTTCGCCTTGTTTTTGCTGTATTACGAAACTCGTGTTATCTTATCACATTCTAGTTTACGAGTTGAAAATGTAAATAAATCAGACCGTTTTGATGATTTTTCAGTGGAATGGTGTGATATCTGATAAATTTCTGAAGAAATTATTTTTTAATTTATGTGTTTAATTTTTTTATTACCGTATTTAGACACGTACACTTTGTCTCAACTTTTTATATTCTCGATTTCTCAATTATGTGATGTATATATATTACAAGCACTTGGAACGATTTTAGTATTTCAAGTTCGTATACCCATAAATCAAAAGTTGGTGTTTATGATATTAGCCTAATTTTCAATAATGACTTGCTTGGAACTGGTATAGGGTTAGGTAACCCCATATTGTGTGTACTCGTCCGTTCTATTTTATTAATGTGAAGATTTTTATTAATATTCTTATGGATGCTTTTAATTGGTTAGTTTTCCCACGTTGCTATTTGAACATCAATTGTAATGGATTCAGTGTCGTGGCAGTTGTTTTTGAGTAATGACAGATTTGTATCGCTTTTATTTTTTGCGATTCTCTATGACATTTACCAAAATCGATCAATGGAAACAAGAAATTATAAAGTTAAAAGTGACTTTTAAATGATGAATTCTTTCGTGGCTAAAACTATTCATGGAAGAACACACGATAATTTTTATTTCGTATAATATTGACAGATTTTAACATACAATATCTATTCATGGAAGAACACACGATAATTTTTATTTCGTATAATATTGACAGATTTTAACATACAATATCTACGAATTTCGAATGAAAATGATTTGTTTTAAAAATGTCAGGAAATCAGATACAAATATAAAGAACTGGCAAGTAACATCCTTTCTAATTAGTTTTTTTTTTTCGTGTTTCGAAAAAATTTAGATTTCAAAATTTTTCCTTGACCAAGTCGTAACGCATACACATAATTTTATTCAAATCAAAAAAATTTGGTTTATGTAATGGTCGATGGAAACATTCCTCATCGTCTCTAGTTTGATTTTCATCGTTATTTTGAAAACACAATATAAATCTACGACTATCTACAACATTTATTAATTTTCCGTGTTCTACTTACCTTGGCAGTGAAAGTTATCCCGCTGTAGAAAAAAAACTAAATAAGGCAGACGATAATCCCCCGCTCGGAATCTGGCAGTGGGCCGAACGAAACCGAAAGCACCGTGACGATAATTATAGGAACGGATTTTTTTAATATTATAATAGGGTCTGGTTTAGTGGAGGCACGGCACAAGGCCCCACGTGGGCCCCATCGGGGGTACCTGTTCGCACGTTTTTTCATCCATCGCCATCCACAAGAGAGAGGGGAGAGCGAAATTATTTACGGGGGTGGCAACAGAGGGGGTAATCCGACGTGGAACACTTTTGAAAAAAAATTCCAGACCTACTCACTACAGCGTCGATCGAGCGTTGCGGGGGAAACTACTACCACCAACTGTGAACCCGATACTGCGCCCTTGTGATCTTGGTCTTCCCCCGGAGACGCGGGGATCGGGTGACGTCACAGGGCGTGTGGGCCGCGCCATTGGTCGACGAGTGGCGGACGGACCGATTGTGGAGAGATGCGAGGGGAGAGAGGGAGAGAGAGCAATTAGAGGGAAAGGAGTGGAATTTTTTGAAGTGGGTGTCGTTTTCGGAGATGCAGACACTCACGCGTTTTCTTTCCTGGATGGGGGCACTTTCGCCGTATATCTATCTTCCCCTTATTATTTTTCGGCGAGCCGTCTTTGGGAAATCTTTTGTGTTCGAAGGAGAAAAAGTTGTCTCTCTGTCAAACCGTTTTGATGGAGTGGCTTGCAATGTTTCGCGTTTTTTAAAGCGACGCGCTTATAACTGTTGATCGAATTCGGGATATGTGGGGGCGATAAGTGTTCTTTTATTTTTTGTTCGATTAAGAGTGTTTTTGTCTTGTTAGATTTCTCCCCGTCTTATATTTATTTTGGTAGTGAGCTAAACTCTTAGTCGCGATACCTGAGCATCGTGCAGTTTGAAATAACTGCGAAATGTCAAAGGGATATCTTTAAAATTGTTGATCGAATTCTGGAGATCCGCGAAGAGGATAATATTCTTGACTTTTTACTAATATCGTTGTCTTAAAGCAGAAACTCTTTTAACTGGCATTTTTTGGAGACACTAAATACTTATTTTCATGATTATGAGAAATACATTGCCATATTGTAATCTGTTTGAAAAATATATAGCACTATCAAGACCTGAAAACTAAGTTTATTTTGAAACATCTACCTTATAAAAAATTCTTTTTGTCAATTAATAAGTTTCTGCTCTTAGTCGACGATACATTTATCCTTATTTAATTTGCAATTAGCTTTGCTGATATGGTTGATAGCAATTCCTTATTACCTTGCAGTTTGAAGTAACTTCGATGTGTTATAGTTATTAATTGAATTCCGGATTTGTTGAAACGGTAGTGTTTGCTTTTAAATTGTATATTTATTCTTGTTTATTATACTTATTTATTCTGTATAGCTACCTGAACTCTTGGTGTGCTGGTTAATAGTAATCCCTAATTATCTTTCCGTTAGAAATAATTATGTGTTATTTAACTGTTCATCGAATTCTTGATACCCAAATGTCATGCAGTTTAAAATAACTACAAAATGTCAAAGGGATATCTCATGTAATTGTTAATCGAATTCTGGATACGTGAAGACGATGCTATTCTTTGCTTTTTGTTCTTATTTATTTTGCAATAGCTACCTAATCTCTTGAAACATTGGTTAATAGCTATTCATAACATCTCGGTTTGAAATAACTACGATGTAGTTATTCATCAAATTCTGTATGTGTAGTAGGATAGTGTTCTTTGCTTTTAAATTGTACATTTTTATTTAAATGGTATATTTCTGAAAGTTCCAGCCTGTCCGCTTTTGGACCTTGTGCCATGAAACCCAAACATCCCATCCAATCTGCCAGTTTGTTTTTTTATTGTTATTTATTAAATTTCCTTTTGCAAATTAAACTCTTGCTACATTGGTTAATCGCGACCCATAAATATCTTCCAGTTTGAAATAGCTGCAATTTATCTTCCTTGGCGCGAAAAACAGACCTCATTTGTATTTGTTAGGCAACCACTAAATCAGGCATCACGCGAATCAAATCGATGGAAAACAAAGTTTTTCATCTAATCAAAATCAAAACAAATTCAATGAGTCGTTTCAAGCGCATATTTTAAGAATGAATTTAAGCAGTAAGTGCTGTCAAATATTACATTCATAGCAAATAAAGGCGTAATAGGTTAGAAAATGGATTCTGAGAGGAAATGACGTGAGAGGGGAGAAGAGAACAGAAATAAATTAATTTAAAAAGTGAAGCGTATGTGCATCTGGCGCGATAATAGTTTCTTTGAATATTGCGAAGCTTCCTGCTGGGTATAAAGCAATTTTCCTAAAACAGCCTGGTGGGAGAGTACTTGCGAAGTAATTGGATTGTCCTAATGGCACGATAAATTTGATTTAGTTGATCGGAAAATTTCAGAAATAAATGTTATAAAATTATCAGTAATATGTTAAAGAATAGAATGTTGCTGATTTTTACCTCCAAATTTCTCCTAGGAATAGGTCCTACTGTTCCGAGAAGGAATTTGGAAACAAAAACCTTAAATTCCATTGATAGCCGTTTCTAACCATCTAACAGTTTCTGGATATATGATTAGTTCATCCACCATGAACCCAGATTGTCGCGTTGGATATTCCCTTAGCTAATTCGAAATAGGTGACCTTCGAAGTCAGGTCGGGCATCTGCCCGATGCCGTAGTAGAAAATAAGAAAGAAAATCTAAACAATTTATGTATAAAATAATGCATGGCCACCTTTTTGGTGGTATGAAACAATCTTATACTATTACAGAACCGTTTTTATTCTTATTTATCCTCACCGTCACAAGACGTATGACGTTTCCTGTTGAACAGTTAGTTTACTTTAGTTCTTGATCGTAATGCAGTCTACAGAATAACTATGGTATTTTGATGCTAGGGCGCATTGCGAGCCAGCCAGCCCTATGAAAACTGCTCAAATCTTCACTGGCTGGAAGTCAGGTTATTGATTAAAATCAGGTTATTGGCGAGTAGAGGTGATCCCCTTAGTATGTATATATAATTGATAGAATTCTGGATCTGTTCCCATAATAATGTTTTTGGCTTTTAGTGTATTGCCGTTCTAGTAAAAAAAAAGACAATACATTTCGGGTCTGGTGAAAAGGTACATGACCTTGGCGAAATCCATTACTACAAAGATTGCGAGGGGAAAGGGCTGCCACACGCAATGTGTGATCACTATAGGTGATTATTTGTTTCTCTATCTCATCGCTTTCGCGGCACCGAACAATAACTCCGAATCTCCCTAAAGGCACCATAAACACGTTGCTTTCGTTTTACCTGTCTCCTATGGGAACGAATACGCTCTTTCAAAACCACGTGTTCGAATGGAAATTAACCAGAGACGGACAATATATTTGTCCTTATTTTACGTTATTCCATTATCTACTTTGCAATAGCAACCCTAAACTTTTAAATGTTGGTTAGTCGCGGTTACAATTCATCGTGCAGTTAGAAATAGTTAGTGTACGGTAGAAATAAAGAACTATCTTGTCACAGTATTCAGTCTTAATTGCATTGTCCAAGAACTCGACCCAATTGCATTGTAGTAAACTGTTTCTATACAATCCACCCCTCACAAAGTTTAAACATAATTAGGGAAATAAGATAGAAAGGGCTACCCAAGTGTATACTGTGACGCTATTTTATCTCACAAGCTAAATTAAGAATGAATACTCCTTTCCTGTGACTTAACCTTTAGATAATTTATAGATAACCACGATATCCCACTTCTGTTTTTACTTTGAGTAGGCACCAAAAGTTACCTTTTGAGAAGAATAAAAGCCTAAGAAGAAGAATTTGCTTAAGAATAAAACAGTTTGTTATTGTCTACAACTGGAGGTTCCGGCATACTTGGTTCGAGAGAAACGCTTTTCCCTAATCCTTGGAAAAGAAACTTGACTTTCTTTCTGCGTTTTAGAATTCAACTTATGCTTTTTTTTTCTCATTTCACCTACAGTACAAAGGTATTGATAGTGAATATCACTGCCTTTTTAAAAAGTTGAATCCACTAATTTAAATTAAGTCTTTCTATATGGTGTTAATCGATGTAAGACCTTCACAAGCCGTATGTTGTGTGTACCTGATGTAGTTTCTTTAATTAGTACAGGGCTGCCATAGACTATGTTTTGCTACTATTTTTCAGCCTTACCGATAAATGGTATTTTTAAAGCAAAGTCGTCTCAAAACTCCTATTTTGAAAATTGTAACGACTCTGAAAATTTTGATGACTGAAAATCCACCAAAGGTCAGCGAAAATTTAGTCCCGTTTTTTATCTTATAGCGGACGGGGAAAATATTCTAATTTTTCTTTAGGGGGACATTTTTTAAGGGATCCCAATTTCGAAGTTTTAGCGCAAGGTTGTGGCAGACATAAAAGGATAACATTGAAATCTGGCTGCTAGATTGTCATGAAAACCTTATTAAAAATATTTGGTTTAAAAAAAATTTCGGGAGATCTTCAACGTCTGTTTCATACTTAATTAGCACATTTTGTTTTTAGCTGATTCATTTTGTTTCCGAACTAGAATTACTACGATAGGGTTTAAGAGGAGACTTTGTGCTAATATTTTTAAAAATGTATGCTATTCCACAAGTGCTTTGGCTGTGGCAGCCCTGTTATTATTGATGTCCATTTCTTTATAACTAGAATGGAGTTTCTACTTCTGATTTATTGGGATTTAAAATTAATGATTTTCATTAAAAGAACAAGAGGAAGAACGTGAGGTCTCATAAGGAAAGATACAACCAATCCCAACTTGTAACTTGAGACAGGTGATTCGTGGCAGTTTGTAAGTACTAGTCCAAAAGTTCTCTCCTCAGAATTAAACATTCAGTGACGGATACTTAATGTAAGTGATATCTCGATAGGATTCGAAAGTAGGCGGCGCATTCCTGTAACTTACCCTGAATGCATTTCTCTCTTTTGTGTCAGTTAAACTTCCATTGTCTATTTCCATTTATTCGACGTTGTGTCTTGTTTTTGACCAACTTGCCCAAATTAAACTTGCCCCTTGCTCAAATTAAAACAAAATAGAATGGTGGATTCTTTAGAGTCCTTTCATCCCCACTGTGCATTAGACAATCGACCTTTGAATCGAATCCACTTGAGTCAATTACAAAAAAAACTGCTAATTATAGTTAGACTTTTTGTAAGAATCAAAGCGTACTTTGTTTAAAGGTAAGAATTCTTTGATTGAACTTAACCTATCCCAAACTGAATATGATGGATCTTTAAACCGTCATTTTGCATTAGATAGTCGACCATTGAGTTACCCAATTTGAATCCACTTAAATGTCCACTCATATTAGAATATTTAGAAATCTTTGAAACAATTCAGATAATTGGAAAAGTGTCCCTTACAGTGGACGTGTCACTGAATGTTCAGTTTCAAACTCCTTTGATTTATATTGTACTGCCACGATTGATTTGCTAATTTCCAAATGAAATATGTTCAATCGATAATAAATCGTTAAACGGAAGCGTTTTATAATCGAATTAACGCTTCGTTCTAATAATTCAGGAGTTTCGAATGAGTAGCATCGTGTTTGATTTTCCAATTGAATAGAACGCTGCTGTAACCCAGGCCTGTCCCGTGTTACAATAGAATAATCCGTTTCCAATCGCTCAACTACCCCGTTAACGGGACGCAGTATTAAGTTGAAGATTACAGCTTCATTTCATAATGATCGTATCATAGCACCTGATTTGAAACCGTTCCATTGTTACAATATCAGTTTATGCTCCACGGCCAGAAATAATGTCTTGAACTGATTGTGTCGCTGAAATAACGCTGCTTTGCAAAATGGTAGGTAAATTGGAGAAAACGGTGTATGGGAGCTATTGGATAATCAGGATAATGTAAAATTTAACAGTTCGAAATTATATCTATTCAATATGTGGTGGGTGAAGTTGCTTTAGAATGCAAGAAGAATGCAAATTACAATTAAAAAACTACTTATGACCGCTGTCAAGTGAATTTATGCCCAGAATGTTTTGAAGGCTTCCATGGAAAGATTTTTTAATTCCAGAAAAGCTTCTCCGTCTTTGGACGTTGCGCCATACTACCCCAAAACCAACCCCAGAAAAAAAAATTCCACCAATCTTTTACTAAATAAGACATTTTGGGGATGCTTTTTCCAAACCCTGTAATATTATAACTGACCTTTTCACGTAAGCCTCATTGGAATGTTCTAACACATTGAATTTTTCTTAATTAAAATATTTGTCATTATTTTAATGTATTTAAAAGCAAGTGGAAAGCATTTTTTTCACGATTGAAAAATAAGTCATGTATGAAAGGGTTCATTTATTCTAGCTTACGAATTCTATTCATAGTCATTAGGTGAGCATTAAAAAAATCGAGTTATATGATTATAAAAAATTCTGTTAACTTTTTAGCATCTGAAACGGAGTACAGATTTTCTTGATACAGATTGGATAATGACACAAAAACATTTCAGTCTATTTTTCGATCAGTGATTTTTTCGAATTAAATACACTAGTACTGATAAGAAGGATTTTCAGTAAACAAACCACACGAAGACGAAAACTTTTATTCCTGTCACTCAGTCTAGTGCGGCTCCGACGAGAAAGCTTGATATGACCCCCAGCCTACCACCAAGGGTTTAGGGCCGGATAGACTGTCGGCCATGCGTCAGTCGATTTTTAAAAAGGTGTGAAAGCTGTACGCAAAAGCATGACTGACGATCGCCGTGGATAGTTTCCCCGCTTACTCATTATCACTACCATCACTTTCGGCACCGAACGATAAACTTCGAACCAGAATCCGCACTAAAGACGCCAGATGTGTAAGCACTGTGTTTACATTTCAACTTATAATCTAATTTAAAGAAGAGACTCATTCAAACCACGTGGCTCGACTCACGGGAGCCGAATTTTCGGTATACGTGCAGGAAGCACGTTCTACCACAAAACTAGTAGCGCCATCTACATTTAGTTTTTAAAGCCTCTGATACAAATAATTTTCTTTCAATTTAGAATTAAATAGAATAGCAGGTTTTTAATGAAAATAAGCTTTCTCTTTTCTCTGCAATAAAATAAATTTTATGTAACGTAAATACATCAAATGAAAGCTTTCATGTTTCGTACGAAACGAAACGTTTTATTAAATTCCGGCCCTCTCCTAATTTCTTAAAATTATACCACTTTTAGGAAAAGCCGATTATAAATAGCATAAACCTGAGAGGATAACGGGACATATTCTCTCCATTTGACGGCACCTTAAAAACATTAAAGAATTTTAAGTGTAATGTTTTTAACTTGTCTTCAAAATGCTTTCGGTTCTCCATTGCACACTGAAGCACCACCTGCAGAATGTTAATTTCCCTCGTCCGTGTACGTTTTTTCCCTCGAAATTTTAAGAGAAAATAATCGCATTAAAACGAATCTGCGAAAAAACGACGCTGCACCCACCTGAATTCCGTTTGCCCTCGAGGCCGCCTTGGAATTTTTCCCTTTTCCTTCTCTGGCGATAACAAATGAAAATTTGAACGATGGAAAATAAAAAAAAAATCAGAAGCAAAGGCATAATCCAATAAACGCGTCACAATCACCAGAAAGGAAGTTGGCGCGGGAGAGAGCAGGACCCTGAAGGCACGGGAGTCCACATCCACAACAAATATAAAAGCGTGTCCCTGCCATTTCACGCTCAGCTAAGTGGGGCGGACACTTGGGAACAGAGTTCGGAAACAGTGTAAACGCGAAATCTTTTCCCAGTTAAAGCTTGCGATTCAACAACGCCATCCGGAATTGGAAAACGGGTCGGGTACAATAGGGTTTCGGGCAATAATCAGTGCTTGATAACCCGAAAGAAAGGAATTCGTCGAGCGTTAAGGTTTAATTAATAGTTTCCCCTAACGAGTTTAGTTCGGCGTAATTGAGTTTCCGAAATTTAATGAATTCGCAGAAGACGCGGGCCATCGCAGGCAGGGTTGAATTAGTAAAAATGAAATTTCGGTCTGTTGATGGGGTAAAAGGACTCGGTTTCGAAGATGCTGGAAATCCACTTCCGGTTTAATAAAGATGGTGTAGGAATTTAAATATTTGAATAGCACGGGGAGACATCACATGGCAGACTTAGAATTAAATTGCACCACACCAAAAATACTACACCATCTCAATGACGGATTGAGGGGAGGGTCATACAGTCAACCCTTATCTCCTATGTTTTCTGAAACCCTATCCATAATCTAAAACTACTAAAGAATGTCCTAGTTATTATGATTGTCAGCAGCTGGTTACGAAATTACGGACAGCATAGCCGAAAATGCGAAAAATTATTTATTAAATAGTTCATTAAAGCAATTAAACCGGGAGTGGCCGCGGTTGCGCAGTTGGTAGAGTTGCGAATTAGCCACCAGGGGCTTGCGAGTTCGAAGACCGTCGTGTACGTGGGAACTGGCGCACGTTAAATCTATCATGGCCTCTAATGTCCTCACGTTGGCGTAGTGTGAAAGTTTAGAGAGTGGGATGCGACCTCAAATGTTGACCTCGTCATCTGATCGTGGTTTAAAATGACGAAGTATTGTCCTTGAATGTTTCCCATCGGGATTGATCCCGAACCGTCGCCAATAGCCCCTTGTGTTGCTCCAGTCGGACGTAAATTCAACTACCTACCTACCAGGGGTGTCCGCTGTACACAGGTGGCAGTTAGTAATGCGGCCTCACAAGATCGTAAACTTCTATTATGTGATTTTTAGCAATATTTAAGACTCGAAGACCAATCTTCCCAGAGAAAAATAGCCCTCGTTTCACGATCATGCCTTAATCATGTCATCGCACTTTGGCAGTATGTACATTTCAAGTATGAAGCACCATGAATGGTAAAATTGTATCAAAATTTTCTGACTAGCACCTTGAGAACTCACTAAAAACCGCCACCACATCCATCGAACCAGATATTGAAGCATTAGGCTAGCTACACATTGATCCACCATCGGTCCTGCTACGCTAATTGATTGAAATACGCTTATTTACCGACATGTTTTCTGTGCAGAAACGAAGTACACATGTATGGTGTTCCAGTTTTTGATAAGGCTTAGTTTCACAAAAACGAGGTCAAATGTACCACTAGTTATCTATGTTACTCTCTTTTTTTACCCTCCTGGTGCTTGTCTTGACGAGATAGCTGAAG
Organism: Meta bourneti; assembly: GCA_933210815.1. NCBI lineage: Eukaryota > Metazoa > Arthropoda > Arachnida > Araneae > Tetragnathidae > Meta > Meta bourneti. The sequence goes on along the minus strand of OW119930.1, from coordinate 66,524,663 downwards.
TGTTGAGGTAAAACTGACCAGATCGATCTTGATGGCGAGACATCTCGTCGAAACCACTTGGAGGGTTGAGGTACAATAATAAAAAAAATTAACCCTCCTGGTGGTTGGTTGTCTTGACGAGGCATCTCGTAGTTACCAAAACTGACCAGATCTTGATGACGAGATATCTCGTCATTAGCAAATTTGGTCAGATCTTGGAGGACGAGATATCGATTCGAAATCATTTGGAGAGTTAATAAAGGACACTTTACTTGTTTATTAGCTATATTATATTTTATATGCGGCCTAGGCAAGCCAAAAGGTTGGACATTCCTAAATTAAACGGTTGGCATGACAAACGACTATGGAATTAGTATGTAATTTTAGATTAACATGCCATCTAAGATCAAGGGAGGCCCAGGCCAAGTAACCTGGTTGCCTTCTTCCTCTCTAAAGTCCTAACAAGTTATTCTGCAGCTGCTCCTGCGCTACCATTAGGGGATCTACAACACAACAATACTTAACATACATAGAGGACGCCTTGAAGGTAATATTGATTTATGAATACTTATACCCTCAAGGTTGAAGAAGTCTCGACAAGCCGCCATCTAAAATTCTCGAGTTTGGCAGCCATAAACAATGGTTTAGTCATAAGATTGGCACACATAAAAATACCCGTGTCTGAACGAGCTGAAATTTAGCATATGCTTTTTATTTCTCCCTGCGTTCACTTTCATTCTGTCTTGTATAATGGGAATCACGTTCAAACCGCATATCTTCCATGCATCTGCCATTTGAATTTTGCCATCGGGATTTCAAGAGCGTCTTTACATCCGACCATCGAGGTGCTTTTTTCTTTCCTGTCTCTCTTTGTACTCATTTCACGTTTCTTTCCCTTTTTTTTTTCTTTTTCGAGCAGTCCTAATGTACTGTATAATTCGGACACCAATGAAACAAAGGGATGCCAGTTTTCCCCTTCCAACTCGCCCGCTTTTGTTTGCTGCATATGGTTGTGTATACATATATTCTTCCCTTGGTGTGCCTTTCATAGTTTACACTTATCTCTCTTCCAATATTTGCGCGGAAGAGAATAAGTGGTCTGGGGAATTGGGCTCGGTCGAGGATGCTCCGGAAAGTGAGTATTAGACTAATCCGGAAGAGTCTGGGGTCGTAATTTATGAGTTGGGGTTTCGTTCACGCTTATCTCCATTTTTGATTTGAAATGAGATTGTTGAGCAAGATATCTTGGATTTTTTTACCTGGCTTCTCTTCTATTTACTTTTCGAAGAGGGTGGCAATCTTGTTAAAGGTTCCAAATATGGAACCACGAAGTTTTCGATTTTAATTATCGAATTGATAGAGTTGTAATCAGTTCGTGCCTATTTAAATCGAAAATTAAATTAATTGATTTAATTTCCAATTGATAAGAATGATATAAATCATTTGATTTTTATTAAAGTTTAATAATATTGAAATTGGAATAACCTGGCACAGGATGCGTGTTATATAAATAAATAAGATTTAAAATTTGCTTGTACATCCCAAGAATTATCTTTTTTCAAATGGTTTCATTCCCATAAAAACACTAGAAAAATAATAATATGCATTGATTGAGATAACTACAAAGGCTCTCTCTCCGATGTTACTTCTGTCTGTTGCCATAGAAACGGATGTTATCCCATTTCCCATAGGGATGCACATTGGCACACTTAATGAATGAGAAATTAGAAATATATTTGTTGATTTTTTTATTGTTGCCTAGAATATCTAGACTAGAGAGTAAACTACCTCTTTCCATCGCCAATATTCGCCCAAAAGCAAAATAAAATGGAGATCCACCAGGTCACCCCTGCTTAAAATGAACGAACCCTATTTCTATAGCTACCGCTGCCACCCAGACTGAGTGGCGGAAGCAGTTCTCGTGACAGTAGTATTGAAGGTTGAGATGTACACAAATAAAATCAAATTTGAAATTCAGAATTGTATATATGCCGAAATAGAAACCCGATTCGACTTACGGGGTAGGTTACTCATAAATAAGCAAATAAAGAATTTAAATTTTATTTTCTGAGGTTATTTAAGGGTCCAGCTTTTTTTATATTGCCCACTGGTAAACTTTCCCCAACTTCCGAAAATTCAACTTAAGACGTTTCCTGCGGCCTTTTTCTTTTAACCGCCATTTTTATTTCTCCTCCCCTCCGTAATCTTTCCGTAAGGGTCGCTCTTTCGGAAGTTCTGGAACTTATCCCAGCCGTACCCCGGAATTCGAAATGAAGATTCCGAATTGGAGGTCTGGTTTTGTGAAGCAATAGAAGTTGTTCAATCAGCTTTGCATGCGAAATTTTTTTTGCCTTCCGCCACTTACAGTCGACCCGCCTAGGAGACCTTTTCTTTCAATTCTTTTATTCCGAATGTCCTGTAGCAGTAGGGATTACCATACTTGGAAGTAAACTCACTGGATAGAGCTACAATCTATCCCTTTCAAATTATGCTTCTACACCGGTGATGCTTAAGGTTGTCTTCCGTATTTTCTAAATTTGAAGAGTTTTTCGTTAAATAGTTCCACGCTTCTGTAAATAATTTCAATCGCAGCTCTATATCGAGAAATGCAAAAATAGATAAAATATTCGGAGAAAATACGTTATTTGTCTTATATTTGTCGTAGTTTGGCCAAATATGGCCCTTACTCCATAAGATCCGACCAACCAATCTCGGGATACCTCAAGGACATCATTTTTGAGATCTCCGTTGACCCCATTGCAAGAGTCGGTATCACGGCTGCAAGTTTCCGCGAAAGGCGGTCGTGTATAGCATTTTCAGGCATTCATATTTGTTGGTGGACGCTTTGAGCCCCTATGAAACTAAATATACAACTGCTATCGAACTGTAAAATCAGGGCTGCACCTCGGTGTAAACTCTAGAGCTGTAATTTCCGCCTTTTTCATCTAATGGCACACACGAACTAATTTCTAAAATTCTGCGGCATACCGAAAATATTTTGTTTTGGCAATCGGACTTAAAAAAACAGGTATAATTTTGATTGATTTACAAAAAATAACAGTTATTTACCCTTTTTTTGGTGGCTTTCTAAAAAATCTTTTTGGGACTATTTATTTGATACTTTGTTGTAAAAAAATAATGCTCGAAATTATTTGTGAACCTGTCAAAAGTTCAAAATATAACAGTTGAATTTTGAATAAATCTTACACAACTTAAACCTTTTCACCGTCCTTAAGACACCGGTTGAAAATCGCTGCTCTAGCATATAAGAATGCGACCATACATCGCTATGTGAGTACGCTTTAATTTTGGGTTCCTATCTCCTAAAGGTTGTACCAGACGGTTTTGAAACACCCTATGTAATTCACATGTTGAACATTCAGAAATGCTGTTACCCTCATACAAAATATAAAAATTAATTACAGATATAAAATTATATAATCTAAGATTTAATTACATTTACGATCCTTGAGTGAATTGTAATTAATATCACGAGCGCGGCGGTTACAGTTTTTAAGTCTTCATGACCTTTATACAATTTACACAACACGCCATTGTAAAAATGAAGTATGATTTGTTTGATTAGTTTTTCACATGCTTCGTGAATTTTTCTGTTTTCGTAATTATTCTACAAAAAAATTTGTTTTTACAGCTGTGCCTCGAAGAGACTCAAACGGATACGTATGAGAATGGCTGTTTAGAAGCATTACCTCCACCCACGCATTTCAATTTATCATAAAGAATCTTTTTGCGTGAATTGTGTGCGAAAAATAATTAAAATTAGTTTTTTTAGTTAATAACTTAAAATTTTTTTGTTTTATCTATCGTCTTTTTCTCGCAAGGAAAGTATTTTGATTGAAACGAAAAAGATCTTTGTAATACACTTATGTCAAAAATTATCTTTGCATGCATAAAATCACGGATTTCTCAGAAACTGAACTATAATTTTATGAATTTGTGTGAAGTGATACATAACATTATAACACATAAGTACAAAGGAAAAGATTTAAGAGCATATGATATAAAACTAGCATGAAACAATAAAAATGGCAATAATATGTGACAAGGAGAGTTCAGAAAAAAACGAATAACTCAAAAAAATTAAGGCTTATGAATTTAATATGGAATATGATCTTCCCTGACGTGTGCACACATCAGAACGTGTTTTAATGGTGGCAATAATGTTGTTAACCACAGTTTGGGGGATTAAGTTCCACTCCTCCAGCAATGTGGTCTTCACGGCATTTATATCTCTAGGAGGATGTCTCCGTGCAACTGCTTTTCCATGGTAGTCCCTAAGTTCTCTATCGGGTTCAGATCAGATTTTGCTGGCCACGGTATTCGCTCAATGGCTTCACTTTCAAGGAATTCGTCAACGAGGTTTGCTCGATGTGGACGAGCGTTATCGACCATAAATAAAAAGTCAGATCCATATTCACCTCTGAAAAGTCTTACATAAGGTTCTAAGACCTCATCCCGATATCTCTGGCCGGTCACAGATCCGCTGTTGAAAACGTGTAGGAGCGTACGTCCATCGATCGTTATACCCATACCATCACACCTGCACTACCGAAACGGTCACGTTCCATAATATTCGAAGGAAGATTTCGCGTTCCTGACTCCCTCCAGATGTAAACACATTTAGAATCAGATGTTAAACTAAACCTCGACTCATCAGTAAAGAGAACATGGGTCCATTGGTGTTCACTCAAGTTCTGATGTTCTTTGCACCAATTAAAGCGATCCCTCTTTTGTTGTGAAGACAGTGAAACACATTTCCTTGGCTTTCTGGCTTAAAGGCCTTTTTCATTAAGCCTTCTGTATACAGTTTACCATGATACAACAGTTCCAGTGGCGGCTGCAACCTCTGAACTTAAGTGCCGAGCAATAGACTTCCTGTTACGACGGGCAATTATTGCCAGATATCGATCTTGAGAAGCAGTTGTTATTCGTTTACGACCTTGTCCAAGCCTCCTTACAACAGTTACAGAGTTCTGAAATTGTTTCCATAGCGTAGAGACTGTCTTGAAATATTCATACATCTCGCTGCTTCCATGATTGTCTTCCCTGCTTCTAAATGGCCGATAATTCGCCACTTCACAGATTCTTCCAAATGATACTTCGGAGCCATAACAAACTGTTTTGAGTCCTTACTCCCTGAAATCAAACGCTGTATTGCAGAAATTCACTCAGATATACACTTTGCGCAAAGCGCTTGATTCACCATCAGATGACATAACGCCTTGATTTGCATATCAGAAACCGTTTGATCACTTTTGATTGGATAATACTAATTGGGCTTTTCTTTCACACATTCCCTGCAAAAATGAATTACATCGATTGGATATTTCATGGAATGCCATTATTTTTGGGTATGTAAAGATAGATTTGGACATGAGTGTATTTAAATTTCTAAACTCTTCATCGCACTGCAACTAAAACTTATTCAAAACAAACCTAACAAAATCTTTTGACCAATCGATGATCAGTGAAAAAAATGTGAGAGTTCTTCGGAAATTATTTCAAAACTTCTAAAAGAAAATAGTCATAGTCGCACCAACAGAAAGCTCGCATTTCAAAGTCTTATGAAAGCCTACTATGTTTGAAAAATTGTGGCACCTGCTAAAATATTCTTCAAACGAACGAAGAGTTTCAATTTCCATTGCATCTTTTGACCACTTTGACACGCCCTGAAGTTACTTATTTTCGTTTTTTAAAATACAATTCATTATTTGACGAGGAAGTTGTGAAGGTGCTACAAAATTAGCAACCTGTAAATTCGAGAGTGCCATTTCAAAGCATTGTCGTTCTTGTAGATTCTTTGTCTAAACTTTCATTTGCAAAATTAAACAATGTTTGGTTGAAAAGTTTACTTTATGCTGCTAGAAAAAAGTATTAAAATATTACAGGGTTAAATATCTTATCCTGTAATAGGCTAATAATTATGTGATTTGTCTAATTTGCTATTTAATCTCCAACACTCAAAACACACGAAGGAATAGCATGGCTTGCCTTCTAAGACAGACAACACAACATGCACACGCATCACGTCATGTTTCGTATGCGAGTTTTTCAGTGTGAACATATACAACCGGAGAAGAAAAATACTTCCCGTTAAGAACTGATTTGATTTATCGGTGTAGGTTTGGCTATGGTTTGACGTTAATATTTTATAAATGATTGATAATTTAATGCAAACAAACCAGACGGAAAGCGAAAATTTTACTTCCCCTACCCAAATGCTATCGCATGTATATCATGCACAATGCTATCATTTATATCAGCGTTACCTTAAAATGTAATTTATCGACGTTTGGCGATTAGATAGTTAATTGGCGTTGACCAATTAACTATCTAATATCAATTTGGAATTTCTATTTGCAAAATGATGAAAGCGTATTCGAAAAACAAGCCAAATGACGGCACGTTCAGAAAGCGTACAGAAAACATGCATCGCCGCAGAAGCAAGTTGAATGATTTCACAAGTTACAAAAGGAGCTGCCGAAGCACTAGCGCCCTCTATTTAGCTTGACAGAAAAACCTCTGGTATGCGTAAGTCAGCTTTTCTCTGCATTATATTTTGCCTAAAAGATTTAGTTTGGTTTTCTCACTACGGTCATTTTTACACCTGTGCTTAAGATGCATAACTCGTAGAAAATGGTATTGTAGCATGCTATTGTTTGAAAGTAAAACATACTAAGGTGAGCGAAGTCCTGTCGATGATAAACCACTAGGAAGTAAAAAGTTTGGTAAACAGATTTTTTTAAAACAATTTTTCGAAATTTGTTCAGCTGCAGTTTAAAAGAAAATAAATTGGGGAATTCTTTTGAGCATTGTTCATTTATCATGAAAGTAAACAGCTTGTTATGAATATTAAATCCTTTTTAAAATGTACAAAAAATTTATGGAGAGTCAAGAGATCAATCACTTTATCCTCAGCTTAATATTTTTCCACAGAAATATGTTGAGACAACTCCGAAACAATAAAAATGCCGTTCTTTCCCGTCTGATGGCATTATGAAATGTCCCAAATGGATTACTTGGCGACACTAACTTGATTAATATACACTGAGATTCGGGATCTGTATATATCATGTCGCTCACTTCTCTAATCCATGGAATTGTAAAATATCCGAAATTCGAATAATATGCAATTCCAGAAACGCCCTTTCATGCTTCGACTGATGGCATGGGTATAAATTATCATATCATTTCAATACCACTGTAAGCCAATTTGTTTGAGACGTTTCGACTTATTCACATTGAATTAGTAGGTTTCTTTATATTGTAGAAATGGAAATAGGTCTTTTCAATTACGGAATGAAAAATAAACTGGGAATTCTGTTGGTTCACTTATCAATTAAAGTGGAAAAATTTTGATGAATATCAGATCCTTTTAAAAATGCAAAAAAAATTGGAAGAGCTATTTTTGGAGAATTAGCGATCATCATTTTGTTCTCAGGTTTATGGAACAGCCCGTTGTGTTGCTCCAGTGTGACGTTAATTAAAATACCTACCTATCTCAGGCTTATGGTGTTTCACTGGTTTTCAAATGTTATTCTTGAGTCTTTTTCTGTCAAACTACATTTAGGTGGCGGTAGTGTTTTTGTGATGGAATGTGACGTCACTTGACTTTGCCAATCAAAATACCGAATCACCTTTGAACAAGTTATGGTGGATGATCAGATGATAGTGGTATGTGACTGAGGTGTTAGTTTTTGCTATGCGCCTTATAAATATGGAGCGTTAGCACATTGGATATTTTGGTACCATTTCGTTATTTATCCGTTTTGGACCATTTTAACGCAAAATCGGTCATTTAAAATTATTTTCCAGGCTTAAATATTTACATTTTGCTTCGAAAGAGAAAAGTGATCATTCTGTTCACTTTTTCAATCTTCAGTTCAACCTCGGTAATGCCGGTTAATTGTGCTAGTTGTAAACAAGATTAACACAATTAGGTACGCGAAATGCTGCTTTATTATTTTGACTTTTATTTTATTTGGAAGTATAAAATGTGATTACCGACATTCTATCAACAGATATAAGCAATTAAGAAACTAGCGCCGATCCTATGCTCTTGGGTCTGCTAGTTGGTAATAGTATTTTGTATAGAATAGGTTAGGACTGATTCAATTTTGCTACACAAGAGCTAATTAGAAGATGGAGAAATAGGATTTACTCGAATCTGCTACTTATGTGGAATTTTATCCATGGGATTTCTTTTTATTATGACGCCCGTGTATATGTGAGTTTTATGTGCTTTTATTTTGTCTAGGCGTATTATTTGTGTGTGTTAAGGTTTGTAAAGCTCATGTTAGAAACATTTCTCTGTTTATAATAAGCAAAAATAACTTCTCCAATATTTTGGTTTCGGTATAAAAAAATTTCCCTTCCGGAATTCTCTCTTTGTCGGATTGTGTTCTGAAAGTTTGATCTTTTTGCTTCTATAAACTGGACTATATAGCTTCAGGGTGCAATTGTGAAACGGTCCGCCTTCGGCAACCAATCCAGTATATTTTATTCACGATTTGCGAGTGAAATGTTCACCAATTCAGAAATCGATATTCTATCGCGATCTTGTTAGTATCATAAATTCTGGATTGATCGAATCAATTGATTCTGGAATTGGTTAATTGTGATCTTGGTAAAGGTAGTATCTGAAATGTTGTGTTTCTTCTCATAGATATTCTTTCTTCTGTGTTGAATTTTATGAAAATATTCTCGAATTTCAATCAGTGTTAAAAACAGTCGCAAATTCGATTTAAACTTGTTATAATTACCGCGCTCTAAATAACTTCTGTCCATTTTGTACTTAGTACATGTGTTGTTTCTGCGCCTTTGCTTATGGTGTATTTTGCTGCTTTTATATTATTTAATCGCCTTATTAGCTTGGAAATTAGTGATTAACACTTTTATAGAATATATTAAACGGAATTAACTGCAGCAATAAACCACACTTGTCAAATTAACGCTGTTATGCAAACATGTATTCTTACATGACACGTGCCGTCATTCTGCGCTGCGTATTTTACAGAATTGAGCCGTGGTCGGTTGAACCACACTGTTTAGTTTTAATGACTTCTCAGAACTTTCGTAGAAGCAAGAACTGTTCTGCTTCGTGAGATTATGACTGGAGGGATATTTATTTGCAATGTTGAAAATAAGTCGAATCTTACGAGAACATCGAATAGGGGTTATAGTGCTCTGGTGAGAAGGCAAATGACTTCTAGAGAATTCCATTTGTAGGTAGTTAGGTAGAAAAGTAGTTATCTTACCTGGGACAAGGGTCGATCGCAATAGGTGATAATTTTTTCGCCAACTTATCATTGCTGTCGCTTCTAACACCGAACGATTAACTCGGTGCTAGAATCCGCACTTAAGTCGCTAATTATGGGAACGCACTGTTTACGTTCAACCTGCCCCCTAATTTAACAAATAGACTCTTTCAGAAACACGTGACTAATGCCAACTCCGTAGAGTCGGACTAAGATTGTTTATTATATCGATAAAAATTGAACCCTGTGTTCTAGCAGGCCGAAGCGATAATGAACACATGCTTGCGCATCCCGTTCATATATAAAAAAAAAGCTTTTCGGCTTGCGTATTTTATCTTGTGAGTATTACCTGTCGGCCCAATGTACTTCCTCCTTAAACCTTTTGTAAAGGAAAATTACGAGATTTTCTCCAATCTTCTCAATTTAAAGTGTAATATTGTTTTCATTTTGTCACTTCTGAAATAGTAGAGGGGAGCAATGTATATACCTTTAGTAATGAAAGCAAAACTGAATTGCTGTGTTGTGTAGGCTTAAAGCTTAAGTAACTCATTTATTATAATGTGTTATTCGATTTTCGTTCCATATTTTTTAAAGTATGTTCGAGTTCTAAAGTAACCGTTTTGGAGTTCGTCCTTTTCTAAATTGTGTTATTTTTTCTGTACGTATAGTGATAATCTTTTTCAGGTTATTACCCTAAATGCTGTCGATGAATGATTTCCTTTTGTTCTTATGAATTCTTTATTTTTCTTGTATAATTCATTATTGCTGTTTGCGTATTCGATTCCCGTCCACAGTTGCTTTCCTATCTTTTTTCGATTCCTTTCGATTCATCTTTTTATCATTTGCTCCTTATTTTTCTGTAATTTGATTATCGTGTCACGTCTTTAGAAGCTGCGTCTTTCGATTATTGTTTTCTTTGTTAGCTTGGCATTTGTAACAACAACACTGTCGTAGAATAATTCGGTATTATAGAACTGATGGTGTATGTCGTATCATTACTTGAAAACTTATTGATCGGGAGGTTGATACGAAAATAAAAACAATGCTGAAGATAATCTTTAAAACAAGGTGGTAAGTATTTTATTAATTCAACTTTCAAATTAATATTTTCGGGAAAATGGGACGATATTAAAAACAATTTTCACAACCTAATTTTTGCAATAAGTAGTAGATTTAGTGAAAGTGGTATTGCGCTACTATTAAAGGGCTGCCACAGGCGACTTTTGCTACTAGTTCAACCTTAACGACTAGTGATATCTTTTTAAGCAAAATATTATCTAAAGCTACTAATTTCAGGTGACTTGGTCATCTGGCCGTGATTCCAAATTAAGAGGTGTCCTCGGATTTCCCTTTGGAATTGATCCCGGACCGTCTCTAAGAGCCCATTGTGTTGCTCGTGCGATATTAATTCATCTACCTACCACTACTAATTTCAAAATTTTGGCTTCTCAATTCATCAAAAATCAACGAAAATTTAGTTCCCTTTTTTCAACTAATAGCTGGCGGGGGGAAATTCGTATTTGTTCTTCGGAGAAAATTTTTCAAGGGATGCCGATTTCGAGGTTTTTGGGCCAATCCGTGGCAACCATGAAAGAAAAACTTTAAAATCTGGTTGCTAGAATTTCATAAAACCTTTTTTAAGAAAATATTTAGTTTTTTAAATTTTAAAATTTAAATTTCGCAGCGAGATCTTCAATGTCTTTGTATCATACTTAATTAGTACGTTTTGTGTTTCGCACGATTCATTTTGTATGTGAGGAACTGAAATTGCTATTTTAATAGGATTTATGAGGAGACTCTTTTTCCTTGTATTTTTAAAAAATTATGGTACTAATGCTATTTCCCAAGTGCTTTGGCTGTCTCAGCCGTACTCTTCGTTGTTTTATACGATAATCTAAATTTTCTGTATGGGGATTCATGATTATTGCTGTCGCTTGAGAGTTTTCAACATCCATGGAATTTGTATATTCGATATTAAATTAAGTGTTCCCAAACTACAAATCGAGGACCTGAGTTCAACTTTTTCAAACTATCAATCAACAATTTTACTAAATAGATGTTTTTTATGGTGCACGGCGTTTTTAAGTGGAAAATTTTTTTCTTTAGCTTTCTAAGCATTAAATTTTACATGAAATTATTTTATACAAAATATTTGAATAATTGTATGATCCATGTTTTAAGCTACGACTCGCAACAATTTTTCTCTTAATCCTTCTTTGTTGTCAATTGTAACAAAAAAGTAATAACCAAAGCAAGAAACAGCAGATAAAAACTCATAATTACTATAAGGCATTCCGGATTGCATCCGCCTTTGTGGAGACTTTGCAAGTTAATTTTGTGACCAATTTCTCCGCATAAAACTTCTAATCCCATGCAGTTAATTTACTTCCATGTGGAACCCTGAATCTACGCGAAACGTTTCTCAAGTAATTGCATTAAAGCACGGAAGACAAGGAATTTTGCCCATCCCATGAAGAACTCCCCACATTTTACTAGATTTAATTTAGTTCAACTTCGTAGTTTTGGCAGTTAGTGATGATGTTATGTAACAATTAATTTTAGCGAAACGTTCCGAGCTGAGTTATCACTTTCTAGGTATCGACCAGTTTTCATTCGATCCACGTTTTGATCATATAATCTTGTAAATTTCGCCTTAGTGTTGCAAAAGAAGCGTCAAGTTAAGATTTTGATTTTCCCACCTTACGCATGGATGGTAGAAACGCAAGCTTTCCCAAATTTTTGTAAAGCAAGCCTTAAAAATTCTTTAAAAGACTTATTTCTTTCAATAACATTGCATATTTTATTGCACTTTCATTCAAAAAGCAAAATCAATGTTTCTTGACACGTCAAATGTCATTTTGCTTTTATTTGAGTTAATAAAAGGCCTGAATGGTAGGGAATTCTGAATTCATGAGGCTATACAACCTGTTTTAGAGACTGAAAATTGTATTTTGCTGCAAATTGTGCTTATATTCATTTAAATACTAAATATCTTCACGTCTTCTCGTCTCAAATGATAATCCTCTGCCAAAAAGGAATGAAGTTCCTTTTAGTTCCTCACTATTTGCCTTGGTCTTACAAAGAAGTATTATGTTAACTAAACCTGTTACTTAGCAAAACCATATAATTTTTTTCTTTTTCAAAATAAAAGCAGGTTTGACGTAAATCGTCAATTCTTTCGATGCATTCTTCCGGGTGTCGATCAGGAATTCAATGTTTGCAATATTGGATATCGGGTGCTCCTACTCAGACTTTTCGATTTTCAATGCATTCAAATAGTTATTTTTTGTTAACTATGTAATACTTTTGTATAAATTAGTACCATAAAATGTTGTCCACCTAAATAATCCATGGTTAGGATAACTTTTGGTTGGGTAACTTTTGATACCCATATACGTTTTCTTGCTGCCCTTATTTGTTGCCATGTTGTGTGCTCAAAAAATAGTTCTTTTCTGTGCCCTGCAGATTCTCTCTAAAGAGTATCTTGTGCTTCAGAATGTAGGATTTGCTTTTCAAGTACTTTTTTCTTGTTTATTCAAATCACAAATACGGGAATTCAGAATATTTATTAACCCTTTTGTACATAATCTGACCGTTAATCATGTCTATTAATGTATTAATAATTTTGTAAATATAATTCAGAAAATGTTTAACGCGTCTTTTAAGATGTATGAGAGGAATTTCCAGTCTAAAACAAACCAACCAGGCGGAAAGCTATTTTACTTCCCACTATCCAAATACTCTCGCATAATACATATCCGGGTGACCTTAAAATGTTGTTGGCAGCGTTTGGCGTTTTATCTAACAAGCGTTGACCAATCAACTACAAATTTTAATTTTGAATTCCTTCTTTGGAATCATTATTCGCGAAGTGCTAACGTCACTTTCAGAATGCGTACAAGTAACAAGTTCCACAGCAGAATAACTACCGCCATCTACATTTAGCGTGACAGAAAGTACCTCTCATGTTATACATTTCACGGGTCTACATATCATGACCATTTAAAATTTCTAAAATTAGCATGAGCTGGTATGCCATATTTTCCCTCATAGTATGTTCAATGGAATGATGGTTGTTTGGGCTTTATGGCACAAGTGTCATATTTGGCCAATCTGCGCCAAACACAAGGCAGATAAATCAAGTAATCGTGAAGAGAAAGATCTTTTGGGGCTTCCTGGGATCGCGACTCCCACTTTTACCAGAGGCTGTAAACCCCATGGAGAAAATAATAGATCACCAGGGTATCTCAGGTTCGTGAATTCCGTACACATCTGAAGAAGAATGTGCCCCTGAGGGATTAATGGAATAAAATCAATTCTCAACGCCGCGCGATATTAAGCCCGCAAAAACAAAACACACCCCTCGCCCACTTCACATCTATCACTCACGAAGTGGCATAACAACGATTCTCCATCAGGTATAATAACGCCGAGAACGGAAGGGTTAAGAAAACACGTTCCGCGCATGACAAAGAAAGAAAAATCCCGTGTACCGGCCAAAAACCAACAACCCCTCTCTGCGGCAAGGGCTCGATGGACGAACTAAACGGTATAATCGCATTTCCAAGACGACAGTCAACCCCAAGTCCATCCCGTCCTTTCTCTCGCTAGATAAACACGGCAGCCAGCATCATTCAGAGCGAACCCGATTTCCTGCCCTCCCCAGCGTCATTCAGACCTCCCCCCCTGTACCACGTTTGATCAATAAATACAGAGGAGTGCAATTTAGGAAGAGGTTTACTCGTCCAGGACAGGGTGGCCGACTGACTGAGAGAGTTATGGAAAAGCACGCCTACTTAGAGCTGGAAAAGGGATATGGCCCCGTTTGAGCGGGATTTAGTGACTATCCGTGCGCAAATAAAAGCTGCCACCGAGATTTATTTGGGATGCCTCAGATGGCCCTTGACAGAATGCATTCCGAGAGGGACAGATAGAAAAATCCGATTGGTGGTGGCAAAAAATCGACCGACCTTAGGATGAAATTCCGGGAATTTTCATTTGAGGAGGTATGTTCCCGCCGCTTAACAGTCAGGATTCGGAGAGATTAGTTGGGAAAGGTGTTCGGAGATTTTTCGTGGCCGCGTATAATGGGGGCTCATTAGATGGGCTTTCGTCGACTCATTATTGGAGTTCTTTTCTCTCACCGAAACTTCTCGACAATAAGCACGGAAGATAAGTTCCTCGGCGTGATTGATGGGGACGTCTTTCGGCGATTTGAAATGTAGCTGTTCATTAAAACACGCTTATGGTAAAATTATTCTGCTCTGAGCAAAAGAAGCCGAAAGAACGAGGTACATTCATTAGTGTTCAAACTCGGGATTTAATTTAAATGTTCCCTAGTAGTTGACTGATCATAGAGAACGAAGCTCTGGAGGTAGAACAGGAAGTTTTCATGAAAGGTACGGAAATGGTTTCAACTTTTTATGAGCTGAACAGTACCCGAAGTTTTACTCGCCAAATTGTACTTAATTTGCTGAAGAATAATTAAATCTTATCACAAATCCATTATCTTTACATTTATTGAACTCTGGTATAGTGGTCAGCGTTTGTCTGCATCGCAGTAGATCCCGGATTCGAATCCCGGTTTGTAAGCGCATGGTTGTCCCTGTTAGGAGTAATGGCAGCTGACCCACTTGGTGCTCCTTCACAGACAGCCGTCAGTTCGCTCTTTGTAGTGCCGAAGACTTCAGTAGTCAGGCATTAGAAATTTTAAAAACATCTGTTAAACTTATTGCTGCATTATATTTGTTAAATTTCTTTTTCTGACTTTAAAACTAATAACAGTACCTCTAATTTAAGCATTTTTATACTATAATCAAGCCCTACAGCGTCAAGTATGATTCAAGAATTAAAACTCGTAGACTACTTTTGAACTGGATTCAATTTTTGCTACTAGTAACTAAAAATAGTATTTATCGTTGTTTCCATTTCTTCTAACCATTATCCTGGAAAAGAGTTTTCTACGTTTTGTGAGGTTCTACTTGGATGAAAAAATCATGCAGTGTAAAAAACCTTTGAAATGGTGAAGTGAACATAGAAAATAATAAAATTATGATAGTTTTTTTCCTTAGTTTGTTTCGATGTAGCAACAAATAATAAAACCACTTATCTAGTTATCGTTAGTTCGCACGGAAGATAAGTTCCTCGGCGTGATTGATGGGGACGTCTTTCGGCGATTTGAAATGTAGCTGTCCATTAAAACACGCTTATGGTAAAATTATTCTGTTCTGAGCAAAAGAAGCCGAAAGAACGAGGTACATTTATTAGTATTCAAACTCGGGATTTAATTTAAATGTTCCTTAGTAGTTGACTGTGATCATAGAGAACGAAGCTCTGGAGGTAGAACAGGAAGTTGTCCTCCAGGAAATCATGCAGTGTAAAAAACCTTTGAAATGGTGAAGTGAACATAGAAAATAATAAAATTATGATAGTTTTTTTCCTTAGTTTGTTCACCATATGGGGTTTTGTCCGCTAAGGTTACCACTTTGAATTCAGGGCTGATCTTATCCCTGGCCGATTTGAAACTGTGGATGTAAGATTGTGATGATCCAGCATGTATTGGAACTTCAGTATTATGTCTTGTCGTCTCGTCTGCGGAACGTGTTTGAAACGCTGCTCTGCTTGTTGTGTACCATCTTCAACAAAATATATTTGTAGAAATTTAGGCTCTTCGTTTGGTAGAGGGTGTAGACTCCCGATGCGGTGATAAACGACCCTGAACCTTAAATATCGGCATGTATCCGGACTCACATTTTTTTGTCGTGCCGAAAGAGGTCATCTGGAAACATGAATTGTACCTTCTAATATTTGCCAGGAAATGTTTAGCTTCTGCTGAATCTCCAATGAGTAAAGTACGTAGGGGCTCGGCCGATTCCATTAATCGTGGCAGTTGAACACAACGTAAATGAATCACAATGTTAGCGAAATCAAAACCAAATTAAACAATAATAAACACTGTTGCTTCATTTCATGTAATTTATTAACACAAACATTATACTATTTGCGAAAAATACGCAAACAAAAGTTTAATGTAATTAGGGTTAATAGTTTGCACTCACAATTGATGATCGTCCAACCTCTTTGCCTGAAATAAAAATGAGATTAAACAAATTCAAAATTAAGTTATGAAATAACCACTACTGAAGTAAAAATCTAGTTATGAAATAACCACTACTGAAATAAAAATCGTGATTCCAGAGCGCTTTTAATACGTTCGATGGCGAAAGTTTTTTAAACAGTCTTGGCTTATTGCCAAGAGCAGAAGTTGTGGGATCCCTTTCACACTGTTGCCATTCTTACGAAACCAAATACAAAAATATGCCAATAAATTAATTATAAAATTTTCTAGATTGAATTTTAAAATTCGGACTTCGAGGGATATTCAGTCACCTTTAGGACTACTTGTGTGCCGAGTTTCATGGCTGTAAGTGCTATAGATTCGTCTGAACACCGCACACACTTCCTTTTATAATAGTAAAGAAGATAAGATATGATCATTCCATAACCTCACAATTAAAACTATACTGTCTTTTCCTTTAGAATTCTTGATGAAGTGGTGAGTTATGATGTTTATAGCATAAATCAAATAGCAACTTGGAATTGTATTAGATTATTTAGTTTATATTATATATTAGACGTATTTTCTTAACGTTCTTCCTATGAGAATGCGTTTCTCAAAATATACATAAACTATCTGAGACGAAAAATATACTTAACGATTAGGATGTTGATTTATCGCCTTTTTTATGATGTTTGGCTCTAATTTAAAAAAATGACATGCTTGAGAAGTATTAAATCGAAAGTTCCGTGTACCTGTTTTATTATATAATTTCAATGGTCTTTTATCTTTCGTTTTGACTACGTCCTGGTTTATTATATTCTGTAATAAATTCTGATAATTTTATTTTAAATTTCGTGTATTAAACCCTGCATTGCATTTACCACCGCATCCCTTCAAATTGAATTAATAAAAAGTAGGAAAATGTTCTAGGAACAGAACTTAGGGCAAAAAAAAAAATAGAAATTGGATCCTTAAACGTGTCTTTAAAAGAAAAAAGCCTGAAACCTAATTTGGGAAGAAGAAAGAAACTAACCACCTAGTTTTCCCAGAGTAATCAAGACTCCGTACTCTTAGTGGAGAGTTAAAAACTATCATTAATGTCAGCGCGTCCAGAAATCGGAAGAGTTGCTTTCTAAAGATATTTGAAATCAATAAGTTCTTTTCGGTTTTATCTTCTTTTTTGTTTTGTAACATTCTTTTCGATCTGTTAATCATTGATCGAAAAATTAAACCTCGGGAACTAGACGGGAAGGAAATGTGACATAAATTTGTTCCACTTGAATGGATACTTGTTTTAATAAAAATGTAATTTATTCTCGCGATTTCTAAGTCTCGTCAATGTTATTTTTAGTTAGTGTCGGCAACTATTGATTAGTCCCTCCATGGCAGAAATTCTCCTTTTGAAATAATTTATCCTGTTTTGGGTGCTTATTACCCTCTATTACCTTAATTCGTGTTCATGAAAAAAATATCCGCAAGACTAAATTTTTTTTATGAAAATAAAAACTTTTTAAATTAATGTGAATGTTAATTACAAGAATACTTTACTAGAGCTTTTAGAATACAAGACTAGCAACATCAGAAATACTAGAATCAGAATAAGAATGCAGAAGTGTTAAATTCAGAAACGAAGAGTTGATGAAAAATACAAACGATCGTAACGGAAACTTCAAAAATACAAACTGCGCAACGGATTTCTAAAATAGGACGGCGCAGCCACTGTTTTCTGCGAAAATTATTTTTCCTCTTATTGCGTAATTAAGTTTCTGTGTAATTGTGCTATTTAAAGCCAGGTTAAGAACACGGTTACGTTATTATGAATCTCTTTAGACTTAAGATTGATAATGCGACACTTATTTAATGTGCTCCTGAAGGTTAAAAATATTCAAATTAAATTTCATTCGTAGTATGCAATTAAGGTTTCATATACTATTTATGGCCGAAGATTGAAAATATTCTGTCTATTCCATTTTAGTTAAATACTTATGTATTTAACTTAGAAACAGATTTTATACTGACTAACCTCCCAGTATTTTACTATATCACATACAAAATTTTATTTTCACATTCTCTAGAAAACATTTCAGTACAAAACAAGTATGAATCCATAAAATAAAAGTTATATTTCTTTAGGAGAGGGAGTTTCAGTGTGAAAAACAAACCAGACGGTTTGGGAAATTTTTACTTCTGATGTCTAAATGCTCTTGCACCTTACATATCGGGGTTACCTTAAAATAACATGTAGTTTATCTCCATTTTGGCAACGTTTGGCGTTTAATCTTATTGGTGTTGACAATCAAATATCCTTTTTCAATTAGAAAACAAGTCAACTGACGTCACGTTCAGAATACGTACTGAAACGCGTAGACACAAAATGCCTCTCATCAATCCGTTTAAATTTGTTCACTTTCATTTTAACTTAATTCGTTATTTTATTAATTGTGAATCATTTATAAAACTGGTAGGAATACGAATCGATGTTCTCGGACTGTTTGAATAATTTGAGTATAATAGTTAATTGCGTTAAAAAACATACTCACCCATATCACGATCCCTGTGAGATTCAGTGTAATCAAACAAACCAGGCTGAAAACGTAGATTTTTCTTATCCAAATGCTCTCGGGGAGGGGGGGGGGCATGGTACATATCGTTACTTTAAAGCGTAGTTTATCGACGTTTGGCCTTTCATCTAATTGCCCTTTATCCCCAATCAAATATCTTTTTCAATTCAGAATTCGTTCTTTTTTTTTCCAGACCCACCGCCTTCCATGAGAATTCTTCTTTGGAATTCTTACTGACGAAGTGTTGTAATCGTATTCGAAAACCAAGTCGTGACGTCACGTTCGAAATACGTACAGGAAACACTACCGCCACTTACATTTAGCTTGACAGAAATAGCTCTCATACTGAGTTTCAACTGAAGGATCCGCCATTGCCGATGCTGCAAATCCTATTTGCATCTGTACGCCTTATTTTAATTTTTGAAAGTTACGTAGTTTCTTTTTAAACCCTTACCAATGTATCAGTCACTTAGGTTACAAAATGAAAACTTAGTACTGCATTTTTATACGCTACGGTTGTATCCTAGTATATCTGTGACCTCTAACTGAGACCTTCCATGATAAATAGACCGCTTAACTTTTTACAAATCCGAAACGCCACCCCAACACAAATGGAAGTCGAAATCCATGGCACGCATTCAAAGAACAAATTTCAGTACCTGTCCCAGCAATTCTTCATCTCGTGAAAATACACTCTGGAATAAATGATGCATAAACGCAAGCACGGCGGGTCTGAATTAAGTAGGTAATTAGCATATTGTAAGATAAAGCCCCAGTGGTGCGGTCACGGAAAGGGGATGAGGGTCATTCCAGCGATCAATGAAGTCCCGGATCTTGAAATCGCTCCTCTAATTTATGTAAAGCGGAAAAGACGGAACGCATTTTCTCTGGTTGTTCCCATTCAAAGTGTTTTGCTTTGGCGTTTCGGAGGACAACGATAAAGACGTGCTTAATGGTGCTCAATAATTTTCTCGGTTCATGTGGGATTTATAACCCCATCAGGCTGTGGGCATATGTGTAAATTGTGTCATCAGTCTTTGGTTTGTGGATCTTGAATTCCTTCCATGAAAGCGCAGCATGAATAATAGTTCATTCATAGAATCGTTAGACTTGTTTTTGGGTTGATTCTACCTCTGTATGATTTTATATTTAGAAACTAATGTTCTGTCAACTGTATTTATCTTTAAAGTCAATGGGTTGTTTCGAATTTTAAAAGTTCTATCCCCTTATATATACTAGACGAACTGTAACGTGTAATGCAACAGTTACTGTTACCAAATTCGATATTGTTTAAGCCTTGTGAACAATTCTCGCAAGCACTTCGAGCTGCTCGAAATGATCCTTCCGGTGGCGATGCAACTTACATATTAGCGAAACTTAACAAAATAAAACAAATCTGACATCGGGAAATATATTATCCCAATATTTTCAACTTCTTACAAGAAATCAATGCTTTTAATCTAACATGAACTTTTATCTCACATCTTACTAAACATTTTTTATTCGTGATTTTATTATATGGTATAGATTTTGCTTTTACTTGATTGAAGGCATATTTTACCTCCTTTCATTACGTGATTTAAAAAAATTTTTGGTGCAGCCAAATAAATCCTAACTTCACATACGTGGTTGCCGTACGCTTTTTGCATACGGCAACCACGAGCCTTATTCGCAAGGCGTACACGCGATCGAATTGGTTGCATGAGATGCTGCATTACATGTTACTGTTCGTTGGTGAATACGCTGATTAAGCTGACGTCCTGAGATGTCAGCTATAAATACACAATGATAGTCCTAAAAGCAACGGTCAAGTGTTGTCAAAGTAAAAAAGGCGACATCTGTCTCTTTTTGTGCTCTTCGGACATATGAGAAAATTTGATTGCTTTGTCTCTTCTCTCCAAATGGTAATACGCAAGGGGCTGCATAAAAGAAGAGATTGAATTTTACCATCCCAGTGGTTTCAACGAGATATCTCGTACATCAAGATCTGGTGGATAAAGACGAGATACTTCGACGACATAAAACTGCCTTATTAGTCCCAGGATGAAAAATTGAAGATCCAGGTAGAAAAAAACAAAAAAATTTCCTTTGCCCAGAACTGATTACAATTTGGAACAGATTTTTGTGTCAAGCTGGCTACTACAGGACAGATTTCGACGCGAAGATAAATCACCGGGAGGGTTAAGCGTTGAATTCTTTGGTGTATTATGTAAAAGCATTTGCTTCACACTTCTGTGACGTGGACAAAATTGCTTAAAATTATAAATATTTTTCCAAGGAAAATAAAAATTTTAATTATTTCTGAATTGCCACCCCTTTAGATATTGGCGCTCAGAACTGCCCGCTTCTGTCGAGCCTTCCCCTTAGCTACCCCTCTGTACAAAATGATTCAAGTTTCAACTTAGATTACTGTTGGTCACGAATTCCCGTGCGTTGCATTCCGAATTGGGAGATGGCTTCTGGTGAGAATTGTCACAGTAGACTGCTAAAAATCCTTACTAAAGACTTTATTCGGATAGATTTGGTGGTAGTGTTCGTGAATTACCTTTGTACGTACAAATCACGTGTTCACCGTGATAAATCTCCCTCTACTTGCAAATAGCTTAGAATTGCTGCGCTAGAGAGGAATGCTCTTCACTCACACTAATTATAGATGAAGAGTGGTAAATGTGTTCAAATCAAATATGCCACGCATTTGCCGCAGTGCTCCACAGTGGCTAATGGAATAGACGTTCCAATAGTTGTGGTAATTAGTTACTAGTTAGGTACTTTCGGAGATTAGAGAGACCCTTTCCCTGCCTTTGAAATAAAGCAATGGGTTAATCTTTCCAGTACTCTTTTTTCACGTCGACATTTATTTAGCTAAAAAAAAAAGGCAAGTAAAACAAGGCTGTCAATGACAGGCTTTTTCTGTCAAGCTAGATGTAAGTAACGCTAGTGTTTCTGCGGCGGAACGCGTTTCCAGTACGTATTCCGAATATGACATCACTTGTCTTGTTTTTCGAATGATTTCAGTACTCGCCAATAAAAATTCCAAAGAACGAATTCCGAATTGAAAAATGAAAGTTGATTGGTAAGCGTCAATTATGTAAGACACCGAAGGTCGTCAAAACGCGATAAACTGCATTCTAAGGTAATCTCGATATGTATCATGCAAGATTATTTGGGTATCGGAAGTAAAATTTTCACTTTCACCGGGTTTGTTTACTGAAAATCCTTTTTCCCTCTGTATTTTCGTTTTGCAGACATCTTTAGAATTGGAAGTTAAAGATCACTTATTTCGACCTGTAATCCTAAACTTATTTGGAAAAAAGAAAGGGAATCCGAAAGTGTTTCTGAAATTGGGAATGAAAAGGAATTCCTGTTTCAAAAATATTCTACCATATTAAGTATGATTTTAAGTCTCTTGCCATCGATTTTGTGTTTAACTTGCAGGTTTACATGATTTTAAATTTAAAAAACATAATTTACTGTGTAATTTTTCTGTTTTGTAATAAGTTATCCACGACCCTGGATATATCGCACTTTTATTTTGTTCCCTAGAATCGCAAAGTAAAGAAGGGTTTACTGAATATCACTGTTCAAGTTACTGGACTACTTACGTTTATGATACGATAATGTATATTTTCAAAATCAAACGTTTTAGCATTAAAAATTGAGATAGTCTAAAAGTGTGGTGAAAAGTGACTGAAAAACTGACTATGTTTGGAATTTCTATAAAATCGATGTTAATTTCTAAAATACTGATTTATTTCGTTTTGAATTTCGATTTATGGTATCAAATGATCTCAGAACATCATGTAAATGTTTATATTCATGCAAACGATTTAATTTAGAATTCTGATTTTCTTATTAAAGCGGAATCTTAATCGTGTGGTCAATTTTGTTCTTAAGTTTAACTCCTTATGCGACAATATTCTATGTTCGTATGTCGTTGGACTTATTTAAAAGCAATACCTTACATTTCACTAGCTTTGAAAACCATTTATCAGCGTGCAATTTATCAACAGCTGCATCATCTTATTCCTTGACTGAAAGTGAAACCATACCTCCATTTCCATAAATTTGCTTTTTTCCATATTCGCATTATTGGAAAATGTTTTGTTAAATTCGAACCTTAGTGTTGCCATGACTTAATGGTGACTTGTGAAAGTGAATATCGTAAACATTTTCTTGTGTCCTGGTCATATTCAAAGCAAGCTTAATGCAATAGTATGTGTATTTGATAATGATATTCAGCCATCTATGAATGAGATTCAGTGATCACTCGTGCAAACTTAAAATTTGCTTTTAATCTTTTTCACTCGACCGACTCTATCGTTTGCATTCAAGCATCGAACAGTTTTCCATGGATTGAAAGAAATTTTACGCTGCTTATTGCCCACTAGCAATTGCTTAAAGTTCGCTAGGGTTTTGTTTAAATATTTTATTTGCTTCTACTAGAAAACTTTCTTTCGGTTGTTTAATATATGGCGAAATGAAATATATAAAATAAACAAAGAAGGAAGAGGGAAAGAGAAGTCTTCTGTGTTGCCAAAGCAACTTGTGGAATTTTCTTTAATTCTCCCACCGGAACGAGACCAATGTAATAAAGCATTTTCCTCCCGCTCTAGTGAAGGGAGAAAGTTAACAGAGAAACTTGAGAATACTTTCGCGATGGGGATTTTTAACAGAAGTGCTTGCACTCTTATTGGGTTTCAATTTTGGTTGCTTTTTTGTTTCATACTTTTATTGTTATATTTGATTACGTTTCATATTTATTGTTTAGTTATTATCTCCTTTATATAACATTGGGTTAGAATTTATTGGAATTTTTTCAGTGCGTTTTCTAGTACCAGGTGTCGAATTTATAACATCTATATCGACATATTCTTAGACATGTTTTTACATAGCAGTTGGTTTCAACATATCCGATGCTTGGAAACTTTCCGCTATACACTGCCCCATTTCCTTAGTTTATATCTTATTTTTAATTTACCTTAATTGTATTTTGAACTGAGCTTTGAATTTCTGAAGTTAAAATTTCTATTATGTACCTTGTTTTTATTACCTTAATTTAATATTTCGACATTCCATTTTTCTTCGCTTGCTTTTTAAAACGGTAGAGTGCAGCGCGCAATAAGAGATTTGTAGTGCAAATGAACCACACGAAAAGCGAAGATTTTACTTCCTTTACCCAAATGCTCTGCCATTGTGCTTATCAGGATTACCTTAAAATGTTAGATTTTCGCCGCTTTGGCGACATGGCGTTTAATCGACATTGACCAATAAACTATAATGCATCAAATCGGAATTCATTCTTTGGAATTTTTATTGGCGAAGGGCTGAAATAGATCGCCACCTACATTTAGCTTGACAGAAAATGCCTCTTATAGTGCTAAGAAAATTACTTGATATATCGGTGAACATATTCGCAGTATTAAGTTCACGAAACATCTTCAATTCCAAATGCCTCCCATGTGTCTTGCGCTGTAATCGAAATCAGTTGCTCATTTGAAACTCTTAACTTCATTTCACAACTTATGAAATAGAAGGATTGGACTCAATCAAGTGTAAACTAGAAATAGTCGCATAAAAATATTAGATATAGATGTTCTTAAAATTTTGGGAAAATGACTCATTTTTTCAATTAGACTCAAATTTGGAATACGATTTCTGTTCATTCAATTTAGAAATTATACCAGAAATGAAATAAAGGACGTTGGAAAACTCTTAATTTAATCCCCTGTACTTGATGCATCACCTATCAAAATTTTCAAATATCAATACGTATGCAAATCGAGAGAGGGATTAACTTCATTTCATTGTTAGTTTTTCATGTAAAAATGGTTACATTCCTTGTCACCTAATAAAAAACTTCTAGGTATTATGGTATTATTTTTCTATGGTAACTTCGTATTTGTATTGATTCTCTTATACAGAGAAAAATTTTGTGACCTCCGTAGCTGAAACAGGTTCAAAATAAATGTTATAATTAATTACTTTGACCCACTATTTTTACAAAACATTAAGATCTTAAAATTAAGCTGCACATTCGATGGCTCCTTAAACATCGACTGAATGTTTGTTCTGATAAGTTAAAAACGAAGGGAGAATTTAATTTTTATAAAATTTATCAATAAAGTTAAATAAAATTATACTTTTGAAAGTATTGTACACTATTTAAATTAGATTGACTCTTAATTCTGTTTTATCGATATTTTAAATAGACTACAATTTGCAACTATCATTCCTTTTAAAAAATATTCTACGGATTTTATGAAACAAACTACAAGATTTATTTTTCAACTCAACGATTAATGTACTATACTAGATGTATACCCCTGGCAATTTCTTTTTAAAAAATACCGGTATCTCTATTATGAGTCAAAATGCATTAATTTTGTACAAAATGAAATGCTGCTCATTGTGAAGGAATCTTCTATCTTAAAGTTGAATTTAAAACAGAAGCATATCCCAAACTGATTATTTTAAAATGTTTTGTAAAAAATATTTTAGTCGAAAGGTTTTCTTTCCTATATATTTGGTGAATGTTATTTCAGCTACTATAAAACATTTATACTTGCTGAAGTGCATTATTTGTAAACTAAGTACTGTAAGTAATTTGAAAACTAATTAAATTGTTTTCTTTCCAGGTTGACATCAATAGAAAAGTGGAATCAGTGGCACAAGATCTAGAACCTATCATACATGAAGCAATCCTTCAGTGTATACATCCCTCTGTTATTGCTAATGAATGTAATAGGTTAGAAGAAATCCTAACCCAGATGCACTTACTAGCCACTGTTAAAGGAAATACTAGCACTGATTCAGGTTGTAAGGCAAAACTACGATGCTTGTTGGAGCTTATTAGTTCTTTAGAAGATTTACATATGCCTGAAGCACAAAAACGTGAGTATTAGGGTGTTCCAATTTAATATCTGACTTTAATGTTATTACTATTATGACATTTATGTTCAATCCCAATTCAAAGGGATGAATGGAATGGAATCTCGAGTTAATCGCAGTGAAGAATGGACTTCTTTCTGATTTGTGGTTATTGCAGGGCTGACACAGCGACTTTTGCTACGAATTTTCAACCTTGGCGACTAGGGTATCTTTTAAAGCACAATCGTCTCAAAAGCTCCCGTTTCAAGAAGACTTCAAAAATTTTGTCCACTTTTTTTTGGAAATTTCACTAACGTTCAACGAAAATTTAGTCCTTTTTTAACTTCAGAGGATAGAAAAAATATTTTTCTGATTTTTCTTTGGGGAAATTTTTCAAGGTTTCGTTTGCATATGAGCAATTAAAATTGCTTCCAAAAAATGGATTTAAGAGGAGACTCACTATTTAAAAAATTTTATGTTAGACACCAATCATGTGAACACATTTTTATGCTTAACTTACTCCTAATTTAACAAGTATAACTAATAACCTATTTATAAGAAATCTAATCACAAATAATCTAATTAAACAATATCGACTCATGTCAACTTGCTTAGAGCCAGGATATAATTGATTTGTATAAAACTGCATTTCAAATAGGGATTAAATTAGGTTTAATTAAGTACCTGGTTTTTATTTGAAATTTTGTTTTTTCAAAATAAAATTTCAAATAAAAATCAGCATCAAATTTGCTGGAGTAGAAGTGATTTTACAGCAAGCAGTGTAGTGACAAATTTTATTCTCAGAATTTAATTTTTATATGTAGCATGATTCTGTGTGAATTGAAGCATTCACTATTAAATAATTTTTGCAATCTGTTCTAACAAGTGTTTTCTTTCCACTAGTTCTTTCATACAGCAAGGAAATAGTCCAGACTTTGAGTGATAAAGTAATGAATGGTGATTCAACTACATGCAGTGGACAGTTTGAATGGGTGGACAGTGTATTGATTCATGCTGTTAGCAAAGGTCATTGGCTGCTTGTAGATGATGCCAATTTTTGCAGGTATCTATGAATTCTTGAATGATTTTCTTTGACATTTTTAGTTCATACGAGCTTAAATCTCATGTGAACTCTGATGTTTCCATGGCTCAGTGAGTTTGCCTACTGTGCTTGTAACCTGCAAGGTGGTGCAGTTTCGATTCCTCCCTGGTATATTTCTCTTCTGTGTCAGTAAACTGTCCTTGTGTGTGTATGTCTATTTTCTAGATGTTTTATGTTGACTAGAATGATTATAGAATGTTTGGCACAGCTTGGCCAAGTATGGCTCTTGTGCCATTATAACCCAACCAACCTCATGAGAACTTAATTTCATGACTTAATTTTAGGGCTCTCTAAATTGAGTAGTTTTACATTATCTCAAACTCTTGTTGCAAGTCAAATGAATTTGCATTTCCTTAAATAATAATTATAAAATCATTTCATTTCCATAAACTGTCTTGTCTCCTAATCTCTATTGATCTGGAAAAATATTGCAGTTGACTTGCACATCTTTCTAGAATTGTGAAATTTAGACTTACCAGCAAATTTCTTGTGCTACAATAATTACTTTTTGAATTGTAAATGAATATGTGTGGGGAACCTGAAATTAACTTTTGATGTAATAGTATATATAAGTAATGTAATGTAATTGATTTAACAGCATATATCAGTGTAGTAGTGTATAATAGAATAGTACATATGACAGTTCAACAAATATTAAACAGATTACTTTTTGATTGACTGAAGTTGGATCCAGATGGTGCTCATCATAATTGGTACACACTTCCATGGATGGTCCACTGAACAGTTAAGTTGCCAATGTGATGTAACTACTGTGATAACAGACACCGCTTCTATACTCTTATTACAGTTTCTCTTTGTTCCCACTTTGTCTCATTTCAAAACTGCTGGCATGCAGTAATGAAGCTAGACTTTTTGGAACCTGGGGCAAACAAGGATGTCACCACCCTGTTGAAACAAAATTTATGTATTTAATATGAAGATAATTAGAAAAATGTACTAATGTTCCCAATATTATTTTTGGAAATTAATTATCGATTATGCATAGTCTAACAAAAGGCCAAGCTTTGTTAACAGGTCTCCAGGACAAGGTAAGAAAAGGCGACTCCTTGTAATACTTTGTGCTGTCCAGACGTTTGTGAGCAAATAATTTTGATAATTTGTATCTTTTTTTGAACTGCAGAGGAACATTTAAAAAATTGCCTTTTAAGCAATGTGTTCTAAAGATGGAGTGCACGAAAGCACAAATATTTTTTAAAAAATATTTGCACAAACCACTTTTTAATTTAAAAAAATAGCAAACTTCAGATAGTCACAATCATTCATTCCACAACCATATGTACAGAAGTACAACCTTGATCTTAATACAGCTACACACAATTTGCAGTCAGTTAACAAGTGGTAGCATCTATCGCGAATTTAATCACTACTATAATTACATTACATCGTGATATATGCGTCCAGCGTATTAATGCCAATTTCTCACATACAAGGTCTTCTATAAACCAGCGAAATCAACATTAGAAAAACAGTAAGAATAGAAGATGAATCGCAAGTTTTCTTTGACAGAATTCTAAAAATGTTCTCTGGTGCAATCAAACAAGATATGCTCCAAAGTCTCTTCCTCGTCAAGGCAAATAAACACTTGCTGGAGTCGGCCAAGTGAAAACGATTCCAGTAGGCTTGAGTTACAATGTGGTCTACTCTGGCTTTAGGTGGAAAAAAGTAGCAACTGTGCTAGTGATTTTTTTTTTTAAGTAATTGAGGTCATGCTCACTCTGGAATTGCAAAAGACGGTGATTCCTTCCAGTAATTTACCATCTTTTTTAATTCCAGTATGAGCCTAATGATCTCTGTTGCTTAATTAACTTACAATACAGTAGTATGTATAGCAGTGAAAAGAATCAACCATGAAATACTTTTTGGCAGACTGAAATTACATTATGCCATGCTCTGTTATACATTAAAATAATTTTTGACAAAAAAATTGATCATTCTTTTGTACTGGTTCAGTATGTCTTTTTAGGTCCTTGCACCAATTGTATAGTAAATAAATAAATTTAGGAGCCCTATGATTTTTATCAATGTACAAGTTACTTGTATCACTCTTTTTAATCACTTAATGCAAAACTTGTGTATTGATTGATAATTTCTTATTTTTCAGTTCATCCGTGCTAGACAGATTAAATTCCCTTCTAGAACCAAATGGTGTTCTCGTTGTTTCTGAGCAAGGTGTTGTTGGAAAGGACTTGCGTACTATTACCCCTCATCCAGATTTCAGGTATATATTCTTATTTATTTCATACAAAACTCTCAGCCAACTTAATAAAAGTAACATAATTAATAGCATTTACTAAGCATTTGGCTGCTTTAATATTTATAAAATCTATGTGGCTCTTTATCATTTTCTTGTCTTTTTTTTCTCTTAGAATATTTCTGACAATGAATTCCAATAATGGAGAAATTTCAAGAGCAATGCGTAACCGTGGGGTGGAAATTTTTGTTGATGTAAGATATTTTCTTTCATAAATATTTTGTTTTAAAGAAGCAAATAGATGAATTCAGTGGGTTCCAGTTGTAAGAAACTCCACAGACTGTTGAAGTGTTTTGTTGTAAAGAAGTTTTGTTATAGTCGAATTGTTATTAACAGGATTTGGGGGATCCCATGCAAAGGAAGTTCATTTATCTAAATTTTATGTATCTTTATCAGAAAAGTTTTAAAATAGTGGTTAAAATAATTTTTGTATACTCAATGGACATGTACTTAAATGTATACTCAATGGACATGTACTTAAATGAGGATTTTGCATTGTATTGTATAACATTTTTTACGAAATTATAAAGTTAACTAGAAAATGGCACAAAATTCTACTGTAATTATTGTTGAAAATAATTACCTCTACCATATCACTTCAGTTTTATGTGATGTTTGTAGAAAATGTTGGGAAAGTCTTTCTAGCTTAACCCTCCAAATGGTTTCAACAAGATATCTCATCAAGACTACTACCAGGAGGAAGCAGTTTCTTAAAAATTATATCTTGAAGCTAGAAAATGTTCATTTGAGAACAAGTTTAAATATAAAGTTCCAGTTTTTTCATTGAGTTTTAATTTTAATGTTTTTTTAATCTAGCTCATTACTTTATTATCCAAAATATTCGCTTAAAGCAATGTGAGAAGAATATCTAGTACCCAATTTAAGATTTAGATGGGGAAATGAATAAGCTATCACTGAAAAATTCAGTTAAAAAACTGCTATACAAATATATAGTTTGACTAATGATGATGCTATACTGTATCATTTTATGTGAAAAGTGTTTTATACCAATGCAATTGAAAAGAGTTTTGATTGAAGAAATGTTTTGTTATTGCAAAAATTGTATCTGAATAGTAATATTTTTATATTTTTCACCAGCCTGTTAATGTGGACTTTGTGAGTTGGCGTCGGTGCTTAGACACTACATCATTTGCTCAATGCAAAGGTCTTGTCCATTCTGGCTTGGTATGCCATCTGACTACTATTCATCGCTGTTTAGTTGAGAGTAGAGAATGTGGTAAGTTTTTATTTTTCATCTGATATATTTTACTTTTTGCTTGCATTATTAACATTCAAATGTCCTGACCTTTATGCTACATTTTACTAACATACCATGATGGTACAACAGTTTAAAAGTTAATACAAACCAAGTTGCTAATAGATCAAATTGCTGCAATAATATAGCTTTAAATTATCACAAGAGTATTATGTAGCATGTTATGCTTGATATCATTTAGCTACAGTAAGATACCATAGATGAAAAATGTGCTTACTATAACAAATTTGTTACTTAACAAACCATACAAAAATTAGCACTCGCAATATATGACCAAATATAATTTTAATCAACTTAAGTAATATTTTCTTGTTTTTTAAAGAAACTTAATCAATTTAATAAATGATAGTTATGGCATCTTGCTGATATTTAAATTACTTCAAGCTAAATGTGCACATTTTATTGCAAGTTGTCTTGAAGCTTTTTTGAGTTTGGGACTTACATTCACTCTACACACCTTTGTTCACAAAACTCATTTTATGAAGCATCTTATTCTGAAAAATATTAAATACCAGAATTTTTCTTGAAAAAGAAAGTAAACCCAAGTGTTTGTAAATACTTATTTATATATAAAGATCTTTACACCGACTTTGTAATCAAGAAGATTTTTAAGTGTCTTTTTATCTACTTTATGTCTTTGGATCACATAATAGCATTTGGTTTGGTGCAAAGTTGTTCTTAAAAACTTTTAAAAAATTAAATGGTTTACTTTGGGGTTTAAAAATTGTCACAAATTTGATGAATATTCTCTACATTTGTATAAGGTGAATAGGAACCCTTAGACTATTAATAGTGTGCTGGGCATATCCTCCAAAATTTCAACCTAAACATGATGAAACCATTAAATGAGTTCTGTATACCTTTTGCCTTTTAAAAACTTTTCAAAGGAATGATATTTTACTGTATATTGTGTTCATAGATGTCTATTCTTTGAACATCACATTCTACATTTGTTTGATATACAGTAATTTTTTAACAAGTCATTATACAGTGGACTCCTTTTATAGCGACCCTGGATTTAACGACTGCAATATAATGACCAATTGAGAAGGCCCTCATGATTCACTTAAAGCTATAATGTTGTCCTACGATCAACATAACGACCTCAGAAAGGGTAAAAATTTTGTTAGAGTGCACTTCAGTTAGTTAGAAGTGTTTCATGATTTGTTGAGGTTATTTAGGTTATATTGAATATTTTTTGGCAGTTCTCGTATCTTGTATCCCAAATGTCCTGCTTGGCTGAGGTTTCTCTTTATGTATCAATCATGTGTCTTTTAGTAAAGACCAATCAACTGTTTTAGTGATGCCTCCTCTACCCAAGACTCATTGTTGTCTATTGAAACAAAAAAAATATCTTAGAAGGCATCAATGAAAAACATCTTTCCAAAACAGATTGACAAGCTGCTTAACATTCCTATAATCACTCTTTTTACCATAGTAAAGAACAGGAACACCATATTACAAGTTGCAGGTAGGCTACCAAACAAGATGCAAAGGAAGGAAGCAAAATTTATTTATTTTTAATTTTTACATTATTGTTCATACTTTATTAGATGTTATTCATTTTGGACAGGTTCTTAAGCAACAGAGTGGTTTTCTTTTGAAATTGCAAAAATGTATAAGGTATGGAAATGGAAATTCCCTTTTCCATCGCTTCAAAAAATCTGAAGAGGAATGCTCAATGTAACAACATATTATGTCCTTGGAGTGAAGGTCTCCTCAGGGTCATGTACTGTATTAAAATATCCTTTGCTTCAAGGACTACTAAAAATTATGAGGGGAAATGTCAAAGGTTTAAGGGTTGAAAGGCATTTGGAAATCCATATTTAACACACTTTTTCTCTTTCAGAAACACCTACAATATCAGATTTTCTTAGTGCTGCAACATTGTGTGCACAGTTACTCCGAAAGCATGAAGAGCCGAAAACAGCTCTCCTAAAGAGTTGTCTCACAGTTTATGCCAAAAACAATTTTAATGCTAACTCCAGAAAGGTATGAATTTCTTTTTCTGATGTTCTGCTATATTTTGTGCAAAATGGTTTAATTAGTTGATGTTTCTTAGTTCTAAATACATTGAATTAATTGCTATTTAGGTCTCATAAAAAATTTCTTGTGTGTGCTTTACAATCCTGCGATTGTTAAATTTTGTCCAAAGACTCGCTGTGCTTAGTCAAAATACTTTTTCGTTTAAACTTAAAGTTAGTATCTTAGAAATTACTGTACATCCCAGTTCCATTATAATAATTTTTTGTCAAATTTCAACTGATGTGAAATAGTTGTCATGCGTGTTTAATGAGCAAGCAAAATATTATTTTGTTAACACTCTTCTCAGACTGGAATTGTTTGCTGTCAGATTGGAAGAATTTTGAATTGTATACTTTTTATAAACTGCATGGTTTTATAAAAATATAACATTTTTAGGCATTACAAACTGCAAGTATCATATAATTATTACAAGAGGTATTGTGAATATTGAATAATTTAAATAAATTTCTATAATGTGTGTATGCTCATTCAAATTTTAAATATTTCTTTAAATTGAAATTAGAAATACTTTCATGCTTCATTAACACTTGGTGCTACCTCTGAAAACTGTTGCTCTTGAATTTTTGTGGCTAATATATGCTATTTCACTTTGTTATGTGTATTTGTACCTATCCTATTCTAGAAATTCATTTAATTTTCTCATATTCCAGACAATTATTGATTGCATCAATTTCAACATATCCAGAGCTCCAAAACTATGTCGAGATTCAAACCTTCCTGTGACTAGTCTTCTGCCGACTACTTTAGACTATCGACATAACGCTGCTTTTGCTGCTGTGAAAAAACAGACTGCTTTCTTCTCTTATTACTTAAATTTCCTTGAAAGGTAAAGTATTATTTTATGTCTTGAAAAATATAACACACATAATGATTACCACTTAGCTGGTATGGTGGTCCTAGCATTGTCTGCCACCCAGTAGATTGTGGGTTTGAATCCCAATTTGTAAGCACATGTATTTTAGAGATTTATCTTAGTGGTGTGATGTTGCACAGCTTGTCCATGTTTGGACCTTGTGCCATAAAACCTCAACATCCAATCCAGTGGTGTGGTGTCAATTTCACCTTCTGAGCATCAGTTTTTGAGTAGTGTACTAACGCCTTTACCTTACAATACACCTATTGACTAAATAGCCACATTTATTGGTTGGAAGAATTCTAGGAAGGATTCTATTGATCAAGAAGTCTAAACTGGTTAGAAGTCATGCAGGAAAAACTGCATGTTGTAAGTGGAGTAATGTGTGCATGACCTTCAGGTTAAAAAACTAGTTTTAGTTATAATTCATGTTTAGTGTTTTCTAGAACAAAAGCAATTAATTTTTACTGTATTTTGTTATTTTAACCAATTGACTCACAAACTTAGCATTAGTGTGTCTACAATAAATTAAAATAAATGTAATTGAAAATATACAGTTAAATAATGAGATACACAAGTAAGTTTTATTTTAGAAGATTGGGAATATAGTTATATTTAGTTTCAAATGAAGTAAAGGAATACAAGATTTCTGGGCTACCCCTGTGACTTTCAATCAAAATTGGGTATTAACTCATAAAACTTTAGCTTCTAAAAGATGCATTACCCCTTTCCTAAATATCAATGACTATGTTCCAGAAACTATTTTTTTATAGAAGTTGACTATTGAAATATAGCCTTGGTATGCTCCATTATTCATGAATCACAACTCAAAATGCTTAGAATAGTAAGTCAGTAAATCTCACAAATCAAATACCTCTCATTCTCCGGAATAATCCCACAAAAAACCAGTAATACACATCAATTAAACTCGCAGCTCAAAATTACATCTCAGTTAATTCTAAATGGAACTAAAAACAAAACATTACTAGCACTGCCAAATACATAAAATTACATACTTAATAATTTAATTGCATGTGATTTCACTAAATTTTTACATAAATATTGCTTGCATTACTTATTCCCCTACATCTATGACATGATTTTATATTTATAGTACGCAAGCAATTTCTCATAAAAGTATTTAATATTTTATTTAACTTAAAAGGTGTATGTATACACTAGAACATTTTTTCTTTTTTGACTTTCTCTACCTTCGGGTTTGAACTCAGACCATTGCTAATTGCCTGTTCTGTTGCTCCAGTGCGACGTTAATTAACATACCTACCTTAATTTTTACTTTAAAAATCCAGTTTTTTCACAATATGTCATTGGTTTGTGCTTAAACTCATTTTAGTATGACAAATTCCAATTAAGCTACTCATTAATTATCTAATTTAGATATAATTCACTAATTGGCATTTTTTAACATTGATATCTCAAATTCTAATGTGTTCAGAAAGACAATTCCTGTTGGAAATTATTCCTAATATTATTCTTCATGTTTCGACCCTCAATCAAGTTGCTAGAAGTAATAGGTTTTCTTTTACAATTTTTTTTCACAAAGGAAGTCTAAAAAATTAAGATTTTTTCAGGAATTTCAACATTTAAAAATCAATGAGGTCCAAAACATCTACTGTTATGAGATTATAGTGACGCTAAAAGAGTTATAATAAATCAATTCATTGTTGAGTTATCACTGTTTGAACCAAGCAACCTATTGCAAAAACATAGTTCTTCAGAAATTGTGATTCAAGTTTTGGAAATATGTTTGTACAGGGTGACAGTACCTCAGAAAAACCCTTGTAACTAGAAAACTGTTTCGAATTGTTTTTGCAAGATCTTAGTATCGTTTGAAAGCTAAGGTGTTGGGGAAATATTTTGAATTAATAAAAAAATATATCCAAATTCTGGTTGATTTTCGTGATTTCCAGTGTATACATACATCTTAAACCATGAGAGAAGATAAAAAAATATCTATGTCATTACAAATCTTGCCTTTTATTTCGAATTATTATGCAGCATACCTTTTATGTATGTTAGTGAATTATAATTTCATATATGCTCAGTTAAGTACAGTGATACCCCGAAGTTACGCTATAGGTGGGTCCAATGAAAATCGCTTAAGTCGAATTCGCGTAAGTCGGGGTACAACTTTGCATATAAATACATATAAATTTTGTTTAATTGGACCAAGGACTAACAAAAACACTAGTTTAGAAGAAAAATATTTAATAAAATTGCAGTTCTTTATACATATTAATACAAAATATTGAAAAAATAAATGAGTTACGAAAATTTTTTTATTTCAATGTCAATGGCTTCATAAAATCTAATAAATTCGTCTGACGACACAATGCCTTCTTTTATCACACAGAATTTCTTCGTAGCAAGCTAATAATTTTTTTTTACTCCTTGCTTTGTAGCTATAAAGCTTTCTTCGTTGGAGTCTATTTTCTAAAAATTTTTAGCGCTTTTCAATTCAGCTGAGACCTATCAAGCTTGCAATTGGCTTGTCCTTTTCTGGTGGAACTGGGTCTGAATTGTCGGAAACTTTAGTGACGTTTTGCTCACGCATCTCTATGAGCTCATCAATTGTCAGCTCCTGACTATGTGAATCCAACAGCTCATAGACAGCATCACCATTGACTTCCAAATCTAATTGCCTGGCAAGATTAACAACTTCTATCACATGAGTGTCATGATCAATTTCTTGTGTTTCCGTCTCGTTTTTGAAAAAAAATGGACAAAGTTTCTTCATATTCAATGTTTTTTTTTGGAAATTTCATCCCAAGATTTTCGAATGATTCTTACGGCATCTAAAACATTGAATTGTTTCCAAAAGTCTTTGTGCAAACGAACGCCTCGTGTAGTAAGCCTTGACTGTTTTGATGACTCCCTGGTCCATCAGTGGAAGCAAACTGGTAGTGTTTGGAGACAAAAATACAACTTTCGCATTGCAGGAGAATCAGATTTACTTCGTATGGCCGACATAATTTTTTAGGGGTGTAGAAAACATAACAAAACAATCTTAACTTTCGTCGATCTTAAAATCTTAATCGTGCATGTAGAGTTCGCTTGAAATGCGTCCAATGCGTATCACAGCAAGAGAAACACTGAAATAGCGGGCGGCAGTATTGCCAAATGAAAAAATCTAGAACTGTGTAAGTCGGGGTATTAATGTATTCAGTTTATTTGTTGAAATTTGTATTGAAGGATTTTAAGAATTGAACTCTTAAGAGCAATAATTTGAAAAACATTTTCTTTGTGTAGACGAGAAGCAGGAGACGAAATGATGCCTCTAAGTTATCCAGCACCAGATCTTCCATCAGATATTCCAAATAAAGAAAGACTTTTCTGCATAATACGAATCATGTTTGAGTCCACCTCGATCGAGTTGCATAAAATTCTGGACACTTGGCTTCAGTTTACCATAGAGAATGAGTTGAAAAGTAAAACCCTACACCATTTAAAAGAAGACTTGCATCCATGCTTACAATTGAAAACTATGTTGATTGAACAACTGAAAGATCCTATTGTACTAGAATTATTGAATGTTGTTGGAGAGATATGTCAACACTCAGGTAAGTTATGAAAATCTAGCATCTATCCAATTCTATATTCTAATCATTGGGTCCTTAGCTTTCCCAGCAAAGGGTTTCTTTCATTAAGCATTTTTCTAAACTGCTTTAACGGTGTAACTTGTTTAAATGAAATTAATCTATACATTAATTTTATTTAAAATTCAGATAGCAGGATAAAGTTCTCAGACTAAAATAGTCTTTTTACCAATTAACAAACTTCATTTTCTGATTTCTTACAAGCTGTGCATTTCTTTTCCATTCTTTTTTTAGTTTGTAGATTAGAATTTTGATTTCTATTTTGTCCATTGTCTGGTATCATGAAGTTGAGACACTTTCTAAAAACTCGATTGAAGGTGATTCAGAAAAACTGATCTCGCTGTCAAGTGTATCTCACTTCAAATGTATCAGCAGTGCCTATACCATAAAATTAAGTACTAGTTAAATTTGTTTTTATTATTGAAGAAGCCAAATTACCTAAATTGAAATTTTGCATGCTCCAATGTATCATAATTACCTATGAAAAATAAAATAAGAAACAGTAAAATTTAAGATTACAGTGCAAGAATTATTATTTAGAACAGATAACTGTTCTTAATAATAATTCATGCACTGTAATCTGAAATTTTACTGCTTATTTTATTTTTCATAGGTATGATTTTATTGACTTATTTTGGCTATCTTACATGTTTTGTTTCCAATCTAAAAAGGATTGTTAAACAACATACAATTCATTTTTAAGTAACCAAAATTGCTCATGTCATTGAAATGTTGAATAATCTTTGAGTATGTGTAAAATTTTCCAAATACAGGATTTTTAAGAAAAACTACATTGAAATTTGATGGTTTAGCACTCACTATAAGACTTCTAAAGTTATCTTAACTATGCATTTTTCTTCAGGATTTCGAGCAATCAAGAAAAGTGAATTTTCAATAGATCCTAGATGGAGACCTGATGCTTATAGGCGCCTTCTCTATCATCTTGAAAGATTTTCTGAAAGTGATGGAGATTCAAGCATTGAAATAGAAATGATTGAGTATAAAATATCAAGCTGTGCCAACAAGTAATGATCTTACTCTTTTAGACTAATTTTTGAGCATTATCAGATTTTCATAAACTTTGATTATCAGTAAGACTGCATTATGAATATGGATAATTTAGTTTGTCTTTGGCATATATGTCTACTGTTAGAGGTAGAACAATTGAAAAATTAATTCCTTTACTCTATCACACATACTTGTCATTTTATATATCTTTTAAGTAAGAAATTCGTTATTTTAAAAGTGCTTTAAACACAATTTTGCAAACCTTTGAATTTTATCCAAATTGAGCATTCAATATAATATAACTAAAATTGTTCTGGGTTTAAACCTATTAACGATGCAACCTTGGTGTGATTTATATTTTTGTTGCCAAGTGGTCAGTAGCAATCAGCAAAACATGTATGATAAGTCTTGACTGTTAGGAATTGAGTTTAATGGTTAATTTGAACATTTAGTAATTGCTTAAATTAGTAATTTCACTTTAATTCTACCAAATCTTTAATGAATTTTAATTTGGTTTAAAATAACTTTTGTTATAAATTAAGTTATTTTAACTGCTATTAGAATTACGTCCTACCAATAATGGTTAGAGTTGCTGATAAGATGTGAACTTGGGCAATCACATTGTAAGTCATAGTCAATTCAAGCACTGCATTCCTGAACGTTTTTTCTGACCTTGAATTTATATTCCAGAACAGTTAAATACAGAGAATAGTAGTATAATTAAGATAAATAGAGCAATTTTTGTGATTTAAAAATAAAATACACATAAAAGATGGAACAAAAATGAATTTATAAAAATAAAAAAGGATTTGTCCTGTAAAATTTGGATTCAGTCAAAAGGCCTAGGAGGCCACAGGTTCTGCACTCCTGTCTTTAGAGTATCTTAGGCAAATTTATTTTAATTTTATGTGTAAATATGATTAGTTAAATTTACTGTGATGAGATTCAAACTGTTTAAACCCCCTTGTCAAACTGCAAGTTTTAATGTATGGTAGGAACTTTATTTAACCTCTTATTTGTTTTATAGATTCAATCTACTTTTGCTGTTGAGGACTCTGGAATTCATATCTTGCTCAAGTGTCCAGAAGCCAAATATGTGTTCACTTGTACAAACTGAAAAAGTTTCAAAACTTTTGGAAGGTAAAAAGAGAAGCAACCAAGCGGTTGTGCACTACATTCCTACTTTTCTCGAAAATGTGCCCCATATTCTACTGGGAATGCTTAAGAAAGGATCTTTGGATTGCACTGATAGTTATTACTGGCAGGTGGGTGGTAATTTGCATTGAAATGTGTTTTGCAACAATTTGACTTCTATTGTGCCTTGATTTTGTTTCTGTTTCCAACGGTTTTAAGTATTCCTATTTCATTTTTAGCTACGCAGTATTCTGTATACATACTATGCTTGTCGTAAAGTATGTGAAGATGCTATTGAAAATTCTGAAGTAGAACATAAGCTTGCCGGTTTTACTACTCATTTCTATTGTCTTTTGAAGAAGATTAGGATTCTGTTCCCATCAGCTGAAGAGTAAGTTGTATCATTTATTTTAGCATCTTTATTATTTTTAAAATCTGCAGATGGGTCATTATTCCAATGGCACTTCAGTTTATAATTACTGTTACCTCAAATCACAATAACTGTTAACACTCTTATCGCAGCATAACAATTTCGCCCTCCTCTTTATATCTGAACCTTGGTAGAAAGGAGGCCAATGTCTATTGAATTGGTAACTTATCTAGTAATTATTACTTTAATTTTTATTATATTGTTCAAAAAATACCAATTTTTTATACTTTCATAATGTATTGACAGGGGGGGACATAAGCACTTTTTCCAATATAAATTATGTTACCTTGGTTGTTTGTAAACATCTCAAAATCAGCAAATTTGGACATTGCCCTTTTTCTACCATAGTACAGAGAATAATGATTATAAAACCACAGTATGCTGATAAAAATTGACTTGATTAAACTTAACTCTGAATACCATGTGATTTCCAAATAGTGTAATATTGCTTTACCTCAATACACATGATGACTAAAGAATCACATCAATTGACTGAAAGGGTGCAAGGAAATGTTCTATTGGTCAAGAAGGTGAAAACTGTTTACAGGCCATGCAAGGAAGACTGCAGCTTGCAAAGTGGAATTGCGTGTGGAACCTCTCAGATGATTAAATTGGCAAATAATCTACTTCAGATAGACTAAACAGCTTATTCCTATTAACTTTTAAAACAAGATTTTTAAAATTTAAATAAATTAACAGAACGGATACTATATATGTGTAAACCTCTAAGAAGGTTAAAATATTTTTTTCAGTATCAGTATTTAATTATTAATCAAGTTATAGTCTGGGACAGGCTGATGATATGTTACTCAAATAAATTATAAAATGTTTACTGTTTTTCAAATGTATTTCCAAATATAATTTGAATCAAGCTTAAAATTCATTGATACTTTTTTCAGCATGCCATCCTCTCTGCATAATGCATTCAGTGTAATTGATCGTTGCTTGATGTACAAATTACCAGAGCGAACATTGCGAGTAAAGTTTATGAAAAAGTTTGGTGAGCCGATAGGATTCTTCTCTGAAGATTCGACTCAACTGTTTTTCAGTGTGCAAGAGTGAGTTTGTTGCTTGATTCTATTTTCCTGTAATCCAATCATATTCCTCAAAATCATTCTATTGTAAGGAAGACAGCTTTTGTAAAATACTTCTTTGACAGACAATTGCAGAGGAAAATTGAAGTAGTATAAAAATGAATACAGATGTACTGTATTCACTTTTATACTACTAAACAAAAAGTTAATAAATTCAGTAGGTAGTGTTTTTAATTTTCTAAACAAGTATAAACAAAACTCGGTTCTGTAAGCTTCCAATTCGCTAGGCTGTATAATTGAAAGATATATCCTCGCATATTTTAATAGCCCCAACAAAATTGCTTAGAATCTTCTCCATTCCATGGTGAATTTATATAATGCAACCAGCCATTATTCATATCAATGGTGTTTTGGCAAAAAATCACTAATCAAAGCCACTAATGAACGTTATTACAAAATTATATATTTTCTTTTAGAAGTGCATTTTTTAAGTCGAAATACTGATAAATAATATTTATTAAGATGGGTATAAAACCACAAAATTGAATACAGGTGTGGGTTACAACCTTCTGCCAAAACACCATCAATCCTTTACATTTGTATTTTTTTTAACTTTACATTTTTACAGGCAAAGCATCATGTGCACTTATTTATCATCAATACGCAATTACCAGTATTTACTGGTACTTATTACCAGTTATTATTTATAGCAATTAGTTGATATACGTACATAAGTTTGTTTGTAAAAATAAGTAAGTCCACAACTTTACAAGTGTTTTAAATTTTTTGGGTTGAAGCTCTACAAAATGTCTACTTTTAACATGTTTAGCTGCAAATACATGTAAAAAGAATTAGAAATTTAGTAATGTTTTTATTCATAATGAGTGATAGAAACAATTTTATTATTAATGCACTTGAGTGATATGGCAAGGTATCAATTGGAAGTTTAAACAGTATAATCCATTGATAGAATGAATTGTATGCACCTGCTGCAAGTTAGTCTAACAAAGAATAAAAATATGATTGCCTTTGCACTTGAAACACTTGTATAAAATA
Source organism: Meta bourneti (assembly GCA_933210815.1). Taxonomy (NCBI): domain Eukaryota; kingdom Metazoa; phylum Arthropoda; class Arachnida; order Araneae; family Tetragnathidae; genus Meta; species Meta bourneti. Next base: position 66,483,090 of record OW119930.1, on the reverse strand, counting down.
TAACAGCTGTTAATTGTGGCACAATCAAAAAATAGTTTTGTCTAAATAAATTGAAATTTATTTTAATAACCAGCTGGAATTTGTTTTATAATTTCTGAACTTTTAAATGTTAGTATAAAAATGAAATGTTAATTATTGATACTCAAAATGAACATTAATCTCTGTCGATAGCCATAACAACTGAAATATTGTAATATTAGGATACTACAATTATGGAATCTGGTGTGTTTGTACCAATGTAGTTATAAATTCAAGTAATTCAAGACTTAATATTGTATTTATTTTTGTAGTGTGTATAATTCCATAAATATGTTTGCTCATCTGACTTCACCTAAACCTGACATGAACAACTTGAAATTGATTTTGAACAACCTGAAAATTTGGATGCCTAAATTGACTGAGCAGTCTTATAAGAGTATGTTTGGAGTATTTATGCAAAATATAAAGTACTCTGAAGGTAAGTTTCATTTTTGGGGCATTCTGGGGTTCTTTATCACTTGATCAATAACTAAGAAAATTTGGCTTAATTATGCACTTGATACATCGTTACTTTGTACTATTTTTCGTAATCAATCCTGGAAAATCTGAACAGTTTACAAGTACCTTAAATTAAAATTCCAAATTGCTAAAAATAGTGAAAAATTACGTATGCCAAATTCTAAACCATTATAATTTTTGGCCACTGGCATAATGTTGCCTTAAAGCCACTACCTCCCACTGACACAAAATGTAATTCCACCCAACATTAGTTTATTCAGTGTAAATATTTCATTCATGTAATTTCAGCTGCAACTTAATTAACTCTCTGGGTGTCATGATATTTCCAAATAGTATAGTATTACTTTTACCCTACATCATATTTAATGATTAAATAATCATATATCTTCTTTACTATTATAAAAGGAAGTGTGTGTGTGTGTGCAGTGTTCAGACGAATCTATAGCACTTAAAGCCATGAAGGACACAGGTAGTCCTAAAGGTGACTGAATATGCCTCGAAGCACGAATTTTAAAATTTAATCTAGAAAATTTTATATTTCATTTACTGGCATATTTTTTGTATTATTTGGTTTCCTAAGAATGGCAACAGTGTGAAAGCGATCCCACAACTTTTGCTCTTGGTAATAAGCCAAGACTGTCTGTTTTGAAAATGTTCACCATTGAAGGTATTCAAAGCGCTCTGGAATCGCGATTTTTATTTCAGTAGTGGTTATTTCTTAACTTAATTTTGAATTTGTTTAATCTCGTTTTTATTTCAGGCAAAAAGGTGGACTATCATAAATCGTGAGTACAAACTATTAACCCTAATTACATTAAACTTTTGTTTGCGTATTTTTCGCAAATAGTATAATGTTTGTGTTAATAAATTACATGAAATGAAGTAACAGTGTTTATTACTGTTTAATTTGGTTTTGATTTCGCTGACATTGTGATTCATTTAAGTTGCTTATCGGAATCAGTGAGGTGACATAACAAGACTTTAAAAGTATAGCTTTATATTTAAAGATTCAATCGTACTTTTATTTCAGTAGGGTTATTTCATAACTTACTTTTGAATTTGTATAATTTCTGTAATTTTAATCTCATTTCTATTTCAGGCAAATAACTACATTATTTTGGTTTAGCATTAAATTTAAAGATGCCCCAGCCTTTTTTCATCAATCTTCTTTTGGCTAAAGTGCAAAGAGAAACGAAATTGCCCTGGCTGTTGCGTCATCAGGCATTGCCGCAACTCTATTGACAGGAGAGAGGACAGCTCGCTTGACTTTCAAGTTATCCTTAAATCTGGCAAACGCTGAACCTCCTACATGTAACATTTCAAGAAATTCAGGAAAGGCAAAGGTTCTACAGGATTGCAAGCTCATTGTCTGGGATGAATGTACTATGTTCCACAAAGCTGCACTCGATGTCACGTTGAAAGACATCAGATGTAACAATGACAGAATGGGAGGCGTCACTATGGTGTTGGCTGGCGACTTTCGACAGACACTTCCAGTTATTCCCTGTGGAACCAGGGCAGATGAAATGCAGGCCTGCTTAAAATCATCTTACATTTGGAATGGCATTCATACATTTGGACTGTCAACAAACATGCGAGTTCATGTCAACAGTGATCCCTCTGCCCAGAAATTTGCAGATAACCTACTTCAACTAGGAAATGGTGCTGTTACTTCAGATAATCAAGATGGATGTATAGCAATGCAAAGCATTGGAAGGATTTTGAAAACTCAACGATAGCTGAAAGAGGCGGTGTTTCCAAATGTGGCGCAGTACTTTACTGATCACGCATGGCTGTGCCAAAGAGTAATTCTTGCCCCAAGAAACAAAGATGTCAATGTCATCAATAGGCAACTTTTACAAGAATTGCCCAGTAGTGTTCAAATTTACAAATCTATCGACACTACATATGACAGATGAGGCTATGAACTACACAACAACGTTTTTGAACACATTGGAGCCATCTCGAGTACCCTCGCACATATTACAGCTAGAAATTGGGGCACCTATTATGCTTCTCAGAAAACTGCATCCACCTTCACTGTGCAATGGAACAAGATTCTCTATCAAGAAACTTATGCCGGATATTATTGAAGCCACCATCATGACTGGACATGCCGCAGGTGAAGATGTATTCATTCCTAGTATCCCAATCATCCCTTTGGATCTCCCATTCCAATTTAAATGACTTCAGTTTCCTGTTTGTTTAAGTTTCGCCATGAGCATCAACAAGGCACAAGGCCAATTGCTGAAAGTTGGAGGACTCGATCTCATTAAACCGTGTTTCTCCCATGGTCAACTATAACTGTATGTGGGTTCAAGAGTTGGAAAATCCGAGAATCTGTCCATCCTATCTCCAAATGGTTGAACATAGCATATCATGAAGCTCTAAGCAAAAATTAGTGTGGTGGCGGCTACATGTCCGTGTCATGTCGGGTAGTGGTGGGACTCATTCTTAAAAGTATTGCTTTTTCTTTTTAATGTTTTCAGAATCAGTGAGGATATAACAAGAATGATGTCAAGGGCAATGCCAGGCGGGTTCTGCTAGTATATGTATATCGCAAAGTCCTAGGGGTCACTTGGAGCTGGGTCCTAATTTTATGGTTAGGGCCCAACCTCCTCCAACATGAAAAATATTACAAATATATCCGATATTGATAATGATCTATATAAACAAAATAAAGAGTTCTGAAACCCTTATATGAAGCGAGTAGTGTTTTACTTATGCCCTCAATAATTTCTCCCAGTTGGTGTCACTGCATCCCACTCAATACATTATCTCATAGTGTCCTCAAAGTAAAGAAACTCATAACATTCAGTTTAAAAAAGGGTTGTAATCTTGTGGTGCTACTGATTAAAAACAAATTTGTAAGCTTTTTTGTATAAAATAACATGTATCCTGTCCCAGGTAGTTTCATTTTCAATGTTATTGGACTTTAATTTTTTTTAATTAATTTTAAATTTTGATTTATAAATTGGGGTGATTTGGGAGAATCAGTTTACTCTGACAATAGGTAACATTGGTCAAGAAGATAAAAACTGGTTAGAAGTTATAAGGAAGGCTAGGTTGCTGAATGTATATATATGTTTGTGCACCCCTCAGGAGGGTTAAAGATATACAAAATAAAACATTTAAAATGTTAATTAAAGTAGAGAAGAAGAGATTTAGATAAGATATTTTAGAATTAAAGATATCAAATATTATTTTGTGAATCTTCATTGGTTGTGATTCACCTTGGTTGATTTTTATACAAAAGTGAAACTAGAATTGAAATTAACGTTTCACTAAGTCTTTGTAGTTTAATATATAGGGGGAAATATTTATCTTGTAACTTACAAATTAAATCTTTTTTTAAAGTAGTCCACATTTGGTTAATTTCACATTATTTTAATGTAACCCCAAAGGGACTGCAGTTTCCTTTTAATGTTCTTTATCAAACTATTGGTTGATTAAAAGTAGAGAAATGTATTAAATATTTCAGTAAAATTCGACGGCTGAAAATATTGGCAGATGCATCGCAAAATTATCTAAAATTTGGTATTAAGTAAACGATTTTGTAATCAATGTTGATTTTATATCATTTTCCTTTTTATAGCTTCCAGTAGTATCATAATAAGTTTTAAATTTTTTTTATTTCAGGTATTTCTGAAATGAAGAAAATTAAATTACAACTACAAGATGCTAAAGTGATTAAAGCCGATGACAACGATGATATTGTGGAGATCTGCCAAACCCCTGCTGAAACTTTTTCCATGTCAGACAATAAGTTGGCTGCAGACATTCAACTTCTGCCCCTTTTGGATTATCTTTTCATTGTGTATAATGCTGAGCTGCTAACCAAAAATCCATGGAAATTCAATTTCAATGCTTTGCTACGAATAGGAAGTAATTACCTGGCCATTAATCCAAAATATTTGGCTTGCATGTTGAGACAAGAACAATGTGAACTCGAGAGTGGCCGCCAGGTAAATAATAGTTTAATTGCTAATTTTGTACTAGTGATTATTTATTTTTCGTCAGGCTGATGAAGCCATCCAATATATATAAATGCAATCGTAGCATATATGTTGACTACTATTATTGTAAAGCATACGAAGGGAAGTGTCTATTTGATTTTTATGAACACACAAAAGTACTATATCACAGTTCGATATTTTAAACCATTTAAGAAATCAGACTCCAAAATGGTTATGGCCATTTTTGAGAAGAAAGACCATCATCATCATCAGGAAAGAAGTCGCAAGTTTAAATATGTTCTAGAATACTGGTGCAGCAACTCTTTTAACTAAACATTTCCAGGTGTTGTGTAAAGGCGGGAAAGCACTAGTGTCATTCACTAGTGTGTTCCACAAAGTAAAAATATGTAAGACTTCTCTGATGTTTAATTTGAGCATAGATCTCTTATATTGAACCACTTTTGCTTGTTCAAAATCAAACTGAAGAAAATTCCCAAGTGAATGATGGCAGATTTGTTTATTTGCTTATTTTTGCCTCAACTCATGTGTCCTAGCAATCAGATTTTGTATTTGATTAACTCTTGTAATTTTCCCCAGGTTGCTTATCTTTACCTCTTGGCCTCATTCTTCAACCACATTCGGCATGGTTTCTCCTCTGCTGGACTGCACCTTCTTCATCAGCAACCAAGTGAAGATGGCGTAGTACCTGCTGCCACTCCCACAGAATTGAGCTTTGAATCCATATGGTCGAAACAATCTCCCCTGTTGTCATACATATGCTCATATATCTGTAACAAGTCAAGTGATTCTTTCCTGATGTGCCATTCACCACTTAGGAATCACAACCAGAAAATTTTGCAACTTGAAACGACCAAGGCCATTTTGTGGAAAAATTATGATAAATTTTTCAATCCAGCTTTATCATTCAGGTAAAATCTACTGTGACCTGTGCATTATTTGCTATGATTTATTTCATTACATCTATTTGAAACCCAGTGTTAATGATTTAAAATACCTGTCACTTATTTATAAGAATTCAAAATCCTCATTTAAATTTGCGAAGTCTATAACAGCAATATTGGAAAGTAGTAACTGCTGAAAGTCCATTGCATTTTTTCAACCGTGCATGTATGAAGTCTGTAAACAAGTATAAAATAGCAAGTAAACTTTTTAAAGTAGAGCTAGTGTTTGAGTTTTTACAATTAATCCTTCCACCTTAATATTTGTGGAAAGAAAACACCAAATATAAAAAAAAAACTATCTGTCTCCCATGACACTGCTCCTGACACCCAAGTTTGGGTGGTGGCAGTCGCTGTATTTTTTATAGTGATTATCATAAGGGGTAGTTTACTCGTATGGATCTTCTCGACAATAAGTAAAATCATAACATAAATAATTCCAACTTGTCATCAAGTGCACCAATGTGACAAACTTGGAAATGTTTCTTCAGGCCCCCTATGGAAAATAAGGTAAGGTCTTTATGGCAAAAGACAAGGGCAGACTTTATATCTGGAGCAGTTCTCTTGGTAGACATACAGTATTCAAGATAAGGTTTGGCCTTTTATAAACAAGTTAAAAGTTTTATTTTGATGATACCTATTCTGAATAAGCATTTTTGTTACTAAAAATTGGATTGTTTCATTTGAATAGTCTTTGAAAAGAGTCATTTAGTTGTTTTTCCTTGTTTAACTACTTCATAATTTGTCTGAAACAAATTTTTTGACACTTCTTTTAAATACTGCTGTTGAGTTTTAGGTAACAAACTGTATAACATCCATTCTATATTTTAAATTTGATCATAAACTGTTTTAGGTGTCAGAGTGCCTTGATGGTGATGACATGGTTCTACCGTCTTATTTCATGTGTCCTAGAAATAAAAGCTGTAAAGTTGACCGAAGAATTGTTTACCAAGGATAACATATCAGATGTGTTTAAATCATCTCAACTATCTTCTGTTATCAGAACCAAAAGTGGACTTGATGTGCTCGGTGCTTGTTTTGATAGCTTCTTGGAACTAAAAACAATGTTCACCACAGGTAAAAAGCAATCAACCTTTTATTTTCCTGTTTTGTTTGAATGTTCTAGGATAGAGTGGTTCCCAAAGTCAGGGTTTCAGGTGATCTGGATAACATGCAATATTTCACTGATCGAAATAAAGAATTTCCAGAAAAATAAAATATTCTTAAAAATAAGAAACATGTTCTACATAATCATTATTAAAATAGTCTATATGTTATAAAAAATGAGCAAATGCACTTGCAACTAAGTATTTCTCAGTGACTGATGATCATAAAATCGCATCCCAAGTGTAATACTGCCATAACTAAAAAAAATGAATTTCTAGTTTTATGTATAGAAAACCTAAGTACATGCTTGTGCAAAATTGCCCTCTACTGGAATCTAGTTAATATATAATCATTCTAAATGTATAACGTTTTAAAGATCTTAATATTTTACTCCCTATATTGAGGTGAAAAATAAGGATCACTATTGTTTTATGTGCTGTTTAATTTTACAATCTCAAGAGGTACATGAAAATTGTTAGTTTTCAAGCGACTGAAAAGTGTGGGAACCATTACTCTAAGATAATCTACACTACTTGATAAAATCCAACAAAATGATGTACCAAATTTCCGAATACAAGTTATATTTCTATATTTCTAAAAGCATGAGAAAATAAATAATTGATCTTTGCACTCTTCATTTATTCTCAGTGTAAATATTCCTTTGTGTACAGTACACCTTAAACAATCCTTAACTGTTTAAGAGAAAAAATTTTGAAATAAGAGGAAAAGTTCATTTCTAATGCAATTTTTGCATTTTAAATGTATTAAGTTTAGGAGGGGTTTGGTTTGGACTCATTTTAAAATGTGTGATATTTACTAATATTTCTTATTTTTGATGCAGCTGTATTTTTACAAAATTAAAATGCTAACTTAATTTTTTTGCTTTATAATTTTGTTATGTGCTCTGCTTCTTAAAGCGCCTTTATTATTTTTATTTTGAATGACTAACCTAACCTTGTGATTTTGCTTATTGAATATATAGGTGCTCATGAAAATCCAATTGTAATGTGGATGACATCGAAGACCTACATTTTAGTTGGATTACTGACTACTATGCTCCTGTTCCCCAAGGATGGAATTGACCCTATTGTGAAACTGAATAATAAAGCTAAAGCCTTGAATAAGCAGGTATGTTTTTTAATATACAGCACAACCATTCTTATTCAGTACTAGCAGAATTACCCAACATTCCAAATAATCACAATGCTCAATATACATTCCAGCTTCTCCAAAACTACCAAATTATGGTTGATTTAAGTATACTTTACTCAGATGTTTTAGCATGAAACTTGTCTAAATCTGAAAGCAAAGAAAATTCAAATAATGTATTATCACTAAACTAAAATATGGTTTATCAAATATATTGTACTAAAATATGTTGAAAAACATTTTATGTGATACTTGCACAAACACAGACATAAACGGGAAGACAGACCAATGCAACCAAGTTCAGTCACTAAATGAATCTAAGTACTCACAGTATGCAAAGTTTCATGAAAATACACCCAGTCGTTTGGACATAGTATGTGCACACACATACAGACACCAAATGTGGAAACCACTGATTTTCCATTAGAACAGCCCAAAGGAGATAAATAACTTATAAATCAGGCGAAAATATTCAATGTACAAACACCATTTTTATTTTTATAGATATAATGTTGACAGAAACTTACTCAAAGTTTAACATTATCATCAGAATAAAAGAAATAGAATTCAGGGTGTTTCAAAAGTTCCTGTACAAAATTTAAAGGGAGGTAGGAAACACAAAATTAAATCTTATTTACACAGGGGTGTGCGTCCACAAGCATTACCGAGAGAGGTACATTAAGCATATATTAAGATGCTGAAATGAAAGACAACTTGGTCATTCCATGTGAAATTAGCAAAAACAAGAGAACCTATGGCCATATGGTGATATATTTTCATGAAATTTAGTACAGGGGCTTAGTTTATGCATAAGTAACGATATCCAAAATATTTTGTTTCAGGCTAAAGTAAATGAAAATTCCAAAATAGGACTTGTAACTTTGAAGAATAGTTGTGAAATCGCTTGATGTTGCATGTTTGAATATCCTTTTCTCAAAAACTACATATTGTGGCCATAAAATCATTCAAGATTTCATTTTATCTGTTATTCTTCCATATATCTCATATTCAAATATTTTGAATGGTTTAATCAAAACATTTTATTCTAACTAAAAATTTGTTTAAAAATCACACAACTTTTGTTAATCCATCATATCAATATGTAGCTAAATCAAAAGGCCATAAAAATATTAGGCTAACAAAATGGCCATAAAATCAACTCCAAACAGCTATGTTAATTCATCTGAATCTAAATAACTGGACAGTATTATAGAAATAAATCAACAAAATTTTCTGGCCTCTTTTTTTGTTACACTATTTATTGTGTGAACTAAAAAATCTATTTTTCTGCAGTTGCGAGACCTCTTAACTGAGATGGGAATTCGAAACTGGACTTATCAAACTGCTTCTGGTCAGCAATTGGATGAAATATCTGCCATTGCTTCCCCTCCCTATGTGAAAGGTTTGCATAGTCTTTATAGGACTATTGAATCAACCTTGGTTTCTCTTTCTAAAAGATTAGTTTGTAGAGACTATCCTGATAAAGTTCATCCATTAAAGGTAATTTTTCTTTCTTTTAGTTTCAACTCATTTGTTTTCTTATAGATGTTATCCTCTGTGCCCATTGTCCTACGATATTAAAAATAATTTCGGACTTCTTACTCCCAGTTCCTTAAATACCTTAATGTTAAATGAGTATTGTATTTTATAATTTTTTGACTGTTCTCAGACTATTGACTAACGTAGTCATATTTTAACTGTAGTGTACGAAATTTCGATCAAATCTAACTAGCTTCAGCATGTGTATTTGATAGCTTTTTAATTCCAAAATCATTTTGGGATGGATTTGAGCCATGTGGGCTCTCCCCTTAGAACGTCCCTGCCCAAGGGTGTTTTTTGTAATATTTTAATATAAATTGAAAAACAGGTAATGGAAATTCATAAGTATCTTTTATTAAAATTGCAAAAAGACCCTTCAAATAAGAAATAAGTATAAAATTAACATCTATAAAAACTTATTGTTGGGAATGTTAATTTAAAGTTGGGGCATACTGCTCTTATCTTTTGGTCCATTCCTATTTTTTCTGACTGGCAAGTATATGCCCAGTACACTACTCAGGAATGGCTCTGCATCTGATTGTTATAATCTTTTTCTTCAAATTGAATTGTTACCAAAATCGGTATGGTATAGTAAACCTTACAAAAGCTTTTTAATTAAATTTAGTAGTGTATAGTTTTCAATAGAAAAATCATGTAAAGAAGGATAGTCTGTAATTCATTTACCTTGGAATTTTTGGAAAATCAGTACAATGTAGTAAACCTTTCATAAGCTTTTTAATTCTTAAATTAAGAAAAGTATAGTTTTCAATTGATTAGCTAAAACTCAACTAGGGAAAGATATTTTATGGCTTGTTTCTTTTTCTTTGGATTTTCTATCAGCAAGTATTTTGTTCATGCAATGGTTAAGGGGCACCAGTGTGTTTCTTTCAAAGCTGAAAGAAATTTGGTTGCTAATTTCATTAATACTACACTTCAATCTTTTTCAACTGAAATCATTACACATTTTGCATTATTTTCCCCCTTTAGTTTGAAGGACTGAGAGACTTAATGGACACTTACTCCACTGGCATTGGATCACCAGAAAACATAATTGATATCCTCTCTCAACTCGATCAACTCTACCACAGTAATAGCATTGAAAAGAAATCAGCTGGGTATGAGTGCGTGCGAAAATCAGAAAACCTGGTTCAAAACCAAAAACACTTTATTGAAACTCTAACTAGAAAATTTGTATTCTATGAAGATATAACAATTCCTTTTGTGGTTGGTGTAGAACAGGTTTGTATGCTTAATATACTCTGGTTATATATTTATATAAATTTGTTCAGTTATGTGTCTAAGAAATGTAGGACCTAATTTAAATGGGCCGCAGTAGCCTGGTTGGAAGAGTAGCAAATGAGCAACCAGAGGGTTGCTAATTCAAAATCAGTCCAACCAAAGACCATAGTGTACATGGGGGCTGGTGTATATTAAATCTGTCATGATCTCAAATATCCTCTAGGGTGGCATGGTGTGGAAGTTTGGAGAGTGGGAGCTATCTCAGGTGTTGTCATCATCTGACTGATTCAAAATTATGATGTGTTGTCCTCAGATCTTTTCCTAGCAACCGAAGGGTTGCGAGTTTGAATCCAGCCAAACACCGTCGTGTACAAAGGGGGCTGGTGCACGTTAAATCTGTCGTGGCCTCAAATGTCCTCATGTTGGCGTGGTGTGGAAGTTTGGAGAGTGAGGTGCCAGCTCGTGTTGCCTCGTCATCTGACCGTGGTTCAAAATTACGTGGTGGTGTCCTGGGATCTTTCCCTTTGGGATTGATCCCGGACCGTCACCAATAGCCCATTGTGTTGCTCCAGTGTGACGTTAATTGAAATACCCCCCCCCCAGATCTTTTCCTTTGGGATTAATCCAGGACTGTCGCCAATAGCCCATTGTGTTGCTCAAGTGCGTTGATAATTCAACTACTAACCAACCTAATTTAAATTTACCTTACTTATTGAATCTTAGATTCTTGTTCTAGCATCTTTTATTGGTAAAAAGTCAAGAACAAGTATTTTTGTGTATCTTAATTTTTGATCTGTATTTAACTAACAATCAACCATTCACAAGTTTTAGTCATAGTGGAATGATATTTTTAAACATGACAGTTCTAATGGAAGCATTATATTTGTATTCTTTTTGTATAGATCTTGTCGACATATTACATGAAGCCCTATGCAATTGAAATATTTTTATCAACTGTTTTGGAAAATTGTATGTTTCTTTGTATAATGTGTAAAAAAACTTGGCATTTTACAGGTTAGGTATGGATTAGAATTAGCTTGTCAATGTATTATTCAGAAAGAAATGAACTTTGAATTTCAGCATAAGGTAATAAAATCTGTTATAGATCATATTCTTTTTCCACTTATATGCATGTTGTATCTGAGACTTTGTTGTGTGCATTTGTTTTCAATTTTTTAATCCAGGGTTACTATTGTCCTTAAAAAGTACTTACATTATATTTTTTAACTTAGTACTTGAAAAATACCAAAATTTTATTTATTATTAAACCTCTCAATGACAAACTTTTTGCACAAAATATTTGCTCACAAGCAAAATTTCCTGTCATATTTTTTTATCTATCATCTTTTCCTCATTTTTATCGCATACTGCTAATTGATTAAGTAATTTTATCTAACTAAATTTACTTGTATAATGATGAAAAAAATTATAATGCCTGGCCAATTGAACATTATTAATTATGACACTACAGGAGCAGATTTCTGAACCATTTTGCATTACCTTGGTGCACCATTCTAGGCACAACCCATTTATAGAGAAGTCACATTCATTTCAGATGGATGAACATCCATGCCTTATCCCAGATTCAAATCTGGAAATTTTCATTCCAGAAGCCAGCACCCTGACCACTAGACCAATTGGTCGCATCATCTTTGTATGTTACTTTTTTAGTTTAAGAAACAGCTGGTGTTGACATGTTCCTTTTTGTATATTGACTTTAAACAAGTTTTATTATTGTTCTCTTGGAAATTAAATTATATTTAGAAATATGTTTGGATGACTGGGAAAATTGAAAGTATTTATTCAGTGCATACCATCTCACATTGACATTAACAAATGGCATTGCTGACAGATTGGCCAAGGGGGGCTTTTCAGATGCTCTTGGGGTGCTTGATTCTCTCACTTCGCATGAGTTCACCAAAACAAAAATTTTAAATAATGTTATGTGGTAAATTCCTCCCAATCATGACTGGTACTCGGGGAAAATTCCAGGTCTATCCTTGTTTTACAAAGGGAAAAGAAAAACTTAAAGTGCTTTATCTAGATTGCAAAATGGACACCTTAGGAGCATGAAATTCCTGAATAATAAAAAAAAATTATAGTTTGTCCTAAGTGCAAGGGGAACATTCCTTTAGTAAACACATTCTTTCCTGAATTGAAAAGAGTCCTTCAGACTTATTCCAGAATTATGATGGCTTGTTGGACTTGGTCTAGCAGATGGCTAGAGCAAGAGGAATAAGTAACAACAAAATATATTTGGAAAAAATTTTATTTCCTAACCTTGAATGTCTCAATTTCATAGAATCATCAGTTGCTCATAATTACCAAAAAGAGTCCTTCAAAAGAATTTCGGTTCTTGAAATTTTCTGAAGTACTTTAATTGTTTATGTGAACGATAACCTCTTCAACTTGCACCATAAAATTATCTGTGTATAACTTTGTCTTTATAAAGGCTCATCTCTAACACATCTGTTTCAGCTTTATATTTAACTTCATGCAACTCCTCTTTCATGAGATATCCTGATAATTTATCTAATCTCTTTTAGCGCTTCAAAACCATCAGTGATTTCCTCTCACAGTTTGTATCCACCTACAGAAGTCCTTTTCACTCAGCCTGTTTGCTTCTGAATGGGGAAAACATAGAGACATTCAAGCAACTTTTATCTGTAGGTAACACACCTGCAAAGAGTAGCACGCTCATTTTCAAACTCGTCAAATCGGCAATTTTGGAAATCATCAATGAGATCAAGTTGAAGCAGTTCCTGGATGAAGGTGTTCCAGAATCTGCTGTGCAGAAGCTTTCGACTGCTTTCTCTTACTTGTGGAACATATGGAATTGGCAAGAAATTAAAATTAAAGAAAAGAAAGAGCTAGAGGAAAGTTTGTTTGTGCATAAGGTGAAACACCATGAGGGAGAATTGACTGAAGAGGAGGAAATGGAGAAAAAGTTAGCCGCTACTTTTCCAACTTATAAAAAGGTATTTTAATTTAAGTGATCATTTTTCCTTTTGTCTTAATATAAAATTGTTTTAGAATACTTGAAACCATATCTATTATCTCTTGTTATACCATATTCACAACCAGGATACTTCAGCAATCTTTGTTTCATCTCTTTGTCCTTTGTTTTCACAATTACTTGACATCATCTGTCTTGTGTTTGGTGCAACTTGGCCAAATAGGGCCCTTTGCACCATAAAACCTAAAATCAACTATATTCACAAATGAACAACCATAATTGTCCATGGCAACTAATTACATTAAAAGCAGGATGTAATCATTTACTTGATCAAAGTTTTTTCTCTCCTAAATTTGAAACTGAAATTAGGTGCCTGTTCTTGAAAAACCAAGATATGGGTAAAATTCGCATTTATTTTTGTCCATGAAAGAATAAGCCAAGCAATTTCCTGTCTATCTACCTCCAGGCACCAAGCCCCTGTCTGTTGCTGACATTGTCCTATTTTCCATAGAACCCAAGGTACCCTAGTCATCTATTCTTTTCCCATGGGGTTTACTGCCTCTGGTAAACATGGACATTGCAACCCCAGAATGCAAGTGATCTTTCTTCTCCATGCTTTTCACAATTACTTGGCATTGTCTGTCTTGTGTTTGGTGCAGCTTGGCCAAATATGGGCTTTGCGCCATAAAACTGAAAAACAACCCACCTATTTTCCATAGGGGTGCTTGAAGAAATACTTGAGTTTGGTGTAATGACAATTTAAAATTTCACTTGTTGCCAAGATCTATACTATTAAACTACCTCTTTTTACCTCTAACCTTTGCAAAAACATAATAAATAAAACTACCTCATCATTATGAGTTACCCCTACTCAAAATGAAGGAGCTCTGTTTCTGTTTTAAGCACCACCCCCAGACAGTATCAGAGACAGTTCATGTGATAAACAGGCATTACATCTGCAGCTATTTGCTGAAGAGAATTAACAGTAGTGACTGTTATTTATTATTTTTTAAATTCAGAAATGACTTCGATTGTTTTTATTTCAGGAATTTGCTGACTGCATTGAAGCAAACTATGGTGATGAAGATGACGCAAAAAAAGATCTTAAAGAAACTGCGGTCGATGATGAACATTTAACCACTGAAAATATGTTCGAAGTGTGGCAGCTACATGCAGCAGCTATGTCTATTTTGTCACCTGGACAGACAAAAACTTCTGACTCCGACTGGAATAGGCATGATAATAAATCAATTGACTGCATCACTCCATACCTTTTGAGACATGAAGTTGTGTGTGAAATTGTAAAATCTATGCCTGAGAAACTGGATATGAAACTAGATTCTGTGCTTATTGATGGACTCGTACTCATGTGCAACGAATTACAGAAGATACCAAGTGTGGAAAACCAATTTTATGATATTTATAAAGATCCTAACCCAGCTGAAGTTGTGACGCTCCATGCAGTATTAAGTAAATTAGATCATCACTTAAGAGACTTGCTGAAGGAGTTTCCTGAACATGCTCAGTTGGTTTATGTAAGTTATAAAGCATTTTTAATATCTTAAATTAAATAACATGCTTCCTAAGTGGAATAGTAGTTATAGTGTTTGTCTGCCACCTTGTAGGTCCCAGGTCGAATCCCATTTTGTAAGCTCATGGATGTGGGTGTTTCTTGTTAGGAGTTACATCAGGTTATCCTTCGGGTGTTCTTTTACAAATTGCTGTCAGTTCACCCCTTATAGTTGAAGAGGCATTAGAAATATAAGAAATGTTTTAACCAACATTGGTATGTACTGCATCAGGGTTAGAAAGTCAGCCATCATTGACGCTTAACAGTTTTTATCGAATGAAGTTGCCAAAATGTTTTACTTAGGTGCTATTTCAAATTAATTGTGTTTATGTGGATGTGATAAACGCATGGAATGTAAAGACTAGAGCTTTCATTGCATTTTGGAGGTCTTTTTTCTCTTAAGGGCATTTGTTTGTGACCAGTTTTGCTTTTTTTTTAATTAAAAGTAAAATTTTATTTTGCATTTTCAAATTGCAACGCTTAGAACCAGCATCAACAGATGATCAAAGTAAAAACATTTAGTAGTTGCTCATTCTGGGAACTGGCCACCATGGCTCAGTGGGTTTGCCAACAGGGCTAGCAACCTGCGAGTTGTAGGTGGCGCAGGTTCGATTCCTCCCTGAGTGTATTTCTCTGACCTGTGTCAGTAAAAAAACTTTCCTTTGTATGTATTACTTGATGCTGTTTGACCGAATATGGCCCTTTTGCCATAAAACCCAAACCAATATTCTGGGAAGTGTTCTCTCTGGAACACTGCAGTAAACATTATTACTGCTATCTAGTTGGTGAAGAA
This sequence comes from Meta bourneti, assembly GCA_933210815.1. NCBI lineage: Eukaryota > Metazoa > Arthropoda > Arachnida > Araneae > Tetragnathidae > Meta > Meta bourneti. The sequence continues at coordinate 66,467,324 of OW119930.1, read as the reverse complement.
TTTACATCCTTCACACTACATCCTTCATTTTTTTTAGGTTTAATGGTGAATTTCATAGGTGTTTTGTAAGCAAAAAATTCAGAGAAGTTGGGTCTATAAACATTATCATCGAAAGCAAATTCATAGGGGCAAAATACAAGTAATGACTGCTAATTTCAAACCCTGTACAGCAACCTTCATTGCATTGTTTGATTTTGCTTGTGGTCAAATACAAGTGTACAAAAGTACTATGGCACAATTTATCAACTTTTTGTTTTAAATTGCTGATATCAATGGTACTACACAAAATGCTTGATTCCCAATTCATAGCCTAAACACTCAAAATGGATTCCTAAACTTTCTCCATGACACTATTTTTTTATTATGCCAAATTGCTTATGCATTTTTCTGAAAACAATTTGTAATTGTGCTCTTCCTTTTTATTGAACTTTACTCTGTTTTGCGTTATGGCAATGCAATTTAAAACACATCTTTGAGTCTTACTAAATTATATGATGTATGTATGTCATAAACACACAAATCAAAATCTCAGACATAGCAGGACTGATGTAGGTAGCCATTTCAAGTGATCCATTGTTTTGGTGGAATGCAACAGCAGTTGAAAAGAAGAAATAAACATCTTGAGTGAGCTGGTCTGTTTCATGCCATGGTTAGTTAGGTTGGAAAGCTCAAGGTGAATATGGTGACAAGATGTATTGGGAATATGTGGCTGTAGCAATGAAACAAAGACTAGCGGATGAAAGGGGGAGTTATTCTGTAACATTATCTGTGGTAAAAATTATATTCTAGGGGGTTCATTTTGGTAACATTTCATGTATCTGCAATTATTTCTAACAATTCACTCTTATCCTTTTTCAGATTTCTAAACTGGTGAATCGTGTTTTGAGCTTTCCTATAACAGATCCTTTAATGAAGTTTGTTGTTGGAATGGAGCTCATTTTAGAATCAATTCAGGTATGAGTTGTTGCACAGTATATTTCTGCGTCTTTCTTTCTATCGCATGTCTGTTCGTCTATCTTGTGTATCTATGGATATGCATTCAAAGTTCTTTCTTTTTAGCTTTGGGAGCAAGTTGCTCACTCAAAAATATCTTTGCAACTAGAAAGTGAGGAAATCACTAGAAAGATTATTCAATACAGAGCATTGGAATTGGAGTAAGTACTATTTATCTAAGAGTATGGATTTAGGGTTTTATGGCACAAGGTCCAAAAATGAACAGGCTGTGCCAAGATTAATCAACTTTTCTCACAGGCAAATTTTAAATAATTAAATTTGCCATCAGGTTTCATAAGAACTGTAAATATGCATTTTGTGCATGCTTTGCTGCATATTGTCTAAAAAGAATTAAGTGAAGATTGACAATCTAAAAGGAGCATAATCTTTTGTTAGAAGGTCTATTCTAAAACTTAGTGTTATTAGAAAGTAGTCTGTTTTACTATTAATATAGTAATATATGTGGTGCATAATAAGTGAAATTTATTGTGATACATTTGCTATCATGTGCACTCTCTTATGATTTTGTTGAATTATTAAGAAAACTCAAATTTTTAGTATTAAGATGAATTTCTGAATTGTGTGTTTAGAAGGCATAAACATGGTTATATTGTGACTTAGCTTGTGACAGGATACTTTTAAGTGGTGAAAGAACTGTTTTGACCTCAAGTTGATTATCTACTTTTTCTGCCAATTTATCGTTATTTAGGGAAATAAAACCTATTGGAAAGTCAAATGGTGCTAATTTTCTAAATAAGATACTTTCCCTCAAGTATACCTCTGGAATATTCAAGGGATAGGTGTTGAGTAGTAGTTTTCCTGTAGAAAGTTTTTCAAGTTCTTCGATTTTAAATTACACGCCAGTGTTCCATGTACTTTGCAGACAAAATATGTTATTCAACTAAAAGAATTTAGAAAAAGTAATCTTAAAGGATTATTTCCTTTCAAACCAATTATTTTGAATTGTATTTTTAAGCTTCTCTATTGTTAGTACTTAACAATGTATTTGTTGTTTTTCTTCGCAGTGGATGGAGAAAAGGTTTAGAAAGTGTCATTCGAAAACAATATGTGAATAGCTCTAAATGGTGGTTCTACATGTTTAATGTTATTTCTTTGCATGATAAGGTATGTGACCTACCTTACCTTTGCTACATTTTTAACTATCAATATTATCAGCACTTGTTAAATGAGTTTATCAATACCCCTCATGACTAGTAATTATCTGTGTTTTATAGGATTCACAAAATGACAAGGGATGCGATTCTGTGATCAATGCCCTGAAACAGTGCTTGGAAGATTCACCTCTCGGTGAATTTCCTGCACGATTGAGTATTCTTCAGTCATATCTACTCCAGGCCAAGCTTTCGGAATCTACCTCTTCAAACAGTATGCTTGAATTTTGCATCTTCACTTATGGGGAATTTCTTTTTCTTTCCTTTTTCAGCTAAAATTACCACTTTCTGAGATTTTTTATTGACAAAGCTGCAATCAAATAATTCCAAATCAAATAAATAGATGTATGGTTTGTATCATTTCAGGTATTCACAAAAAGTTTAATAATTGTCATAAAGAAACGCACCTGCGTACCCTTCTCGATCATGACGCTGTGCAAAGTTCTGTGGTCGTTGGTTGGCATGATTTCTCAAATCCTAGTGATCTTTAAAACAAATGAACAAGAAAGATGCATTTAGAGTTTCAGTACAATTAATGAAAGCATATTCAGTATTTACAGTATTTTCCTGTTAACCTTTAGATTACAGCGTCCAAATTTTGTTACCCTCGTCTCAGAATGGCAGATTTTTCTTGACTTCCTTCCCCCTACAGAACTTGGATGATAGAGTCATGAATGACTTTTATGACTGACCACCTAGCGCACTTTCCTTTCATAGTGTTTGGCATGCTAGAGATATCACCAGAGCGACATTCTGTGTTTTTCAAACAGTTCACAGAATGATCGACAGGGTAGGGTTTCAAACAAAAGCAATGACTCTCTTAAGGGCCAGTCGATGACAGCTCATAAATGGTAACTGATGTCAGCGGTCACTTAAAGGGGGACAAAATCTCACTCTACAACTGTTGTATTGCCCGTAGTCTAAAGGTTAATCTGCTATACCAGTACAATACAGTGCTGTAGATAAGTGATCTTTTGTAAGAAAGGGTTGTAAATTGACGAATTTACACCTTTATAAAGTGCTGCACACTCTAAATTCAATATTTGCATACTGAGTCTGTTAATGGCTTATAACTAGGCCAATTTTGTGAATTTCAACCTGAAATTTGGCACATGTTCTTAAGAATACACCTAAAACAATACAAAATCAATTATTTTTCATCAAACAAAATCCCCTTAATCTGATTTTGGATTTAATGTTAAATATTTTGAAGTTATTAAATTTTGTTTAATTTTCCAGGAAAACTGACTCGGCTACTGTACAATCTGTATAGCTATTATGAACAATTCTTACCTGAAATAAAAAATAGAATTCTACAAATTAGGAAACCAATTGATAAGGAAGTGAAGGTTAGTATTTCTTTTTACCCTTTCATTTAAATTTTTTAAAGCTGGCATGGAGCATTGCAGATAATATGTAGTTTGTACAGCTATGTAATTTTAAATATTGATTTGGATGTTTGAGTTTTCTGATGTTTCGTCCATGATATGCTCGACTTTCTTTAGTTGATACTTAAAATTTGGATTATTGTGTTCATGTAACATTTCTCACCAAAGTTATGATACACAAATTGTTAGGAATGTTGGAAGTTCTTAACTTTCTGCGATTTGTGGAATGTTATACAGGATTGCATACCAAAGCAACTCAGAAAACATTTAACGACAAATTACTATATATGCTACAACTTCATGTATGTAGGCCATGCGCAAAATGCTGGAATCTAAAAAACAATGGAAGTAATTAATCAGTATTATATTAAATTGTTTTAGCTTTGGTAGTGTTTATCCAAATGATATTGTTATGTATCATGAATTCATTCTTACTTTCAAAGTAGTTATGTAGAATGATCTATTTACCAAAATTTGGGGTTCAGAACTGGATTAAGAAAACCTTGTCATCCTTTCACATTGAAGTTTTTAAATTGTGGTGTTTAACAATAATTTATTTTAAAAAGATAACATTGCTGTAAAATAAGGAAAATTGCAAGAGTTTATTTTTTTATTGTTTGCAAAAAATCATATCAAATGCATTATATTTTAAAACCAAAATTTGTGAAGATGTGTATCAATGGAATTGTTAGAATACTGCTTAAGCATATAGTAAAATTAAGTATTTTCTTCGATATGTCTAATCATAGCATGTAAAAACATGTTTCATAAAATGTTTATCTTGTGTTATTTTAACAAAGTACTTTAGTGATTTATGAGTAAAAAATTAATTTTGTTTTCTGATTCATTTCAGGATTATGTAAAGATAGCTCGTTGGAATGATATCAACTTTTACACTGTCAGACTTTCTGTTGAAAAATCTCATCGTTTTGTTGTAAAACATGTTAAGGCATTTGAGGTATTAAGATTGAGTCACCTATTTTTATCTATATTTACATCGTTTAAATGGTATCAATTATAAAATAGTTGTTTCATGAAATTAAAAATATGATTTTTGAAATGTTCATGATAAAATTAAAGTATGTATTTTTAAATAACTGGTCTGATTACTTTAAATTACTGATACAAGTAATATGTTGATGGATTTTTGTTTTAATCTTTTGCTAACATTATTTGTCAATAAAAATTAGCATGAAACCAATTTATTCAAATTCCAAGCAGTTATTCTAATTTGGCCAATTGTATATGCCTGATTAGTTTAATTAGGACTTATTAAGATGTTTGCATTTCAGAAATTTTTTAGTTTTGTAGACAGTTAGCTAGCTTTTAACTATACTATTGTTTATTTAATGGTTTAGTTGTAAGCTGCTTTAGTAGTTTTAAAGTAGACCAAACTACTTTTATATTTACTTTGGAAAAACAATATTTTATAGCTAGATATAATGAATATTTGTTGATGCATTTTAGTGTTTTTCTGAATTCACTTATTAATGCAGAATATTTAAAATATCTAGATACAACTGCATCTCTTGGATGTATAATTATATCATCAAAATTGAGGTATATAAAAGAAAATTTGAATACCGAATCGTGGCATTTTTTAACCTAATTAATAATATTTTTAGCAACTGTCAAGTATTGTATTGTGCCTTGTTCCACAAACTACTCTTCTGTTCATGTGAAAATATTTACTTTTAGCATAAGGAAATGTAGTTTAAAAAGTCATTTTTAATGTTTTAGAAGTAACACATTTTATTTTTCATTATATTCCTTTTCTGTGCAACACAAAATAAATTCTATGTCTAATGTTTCAGGATGCTCTGAAATTGCCTGTTAAACAAGCATTCTCCATTCCTTCTAAAAAAGACCTGGAAAATGGAGATGCTCCTACATGGTGTTTAGAAATTAAACAAGATGATTTCCTGTGCAGTGACACTGGAGAAGTAGGGCATGCATTTTTTTCTTTTAATCTTTGATATATCCTTTAGAAATATGAAAGAAATGTTTGATATAAAACTGGCTGGTTCCTTGTTTTATGTTTGAGTTGGTTGGTTTAGGTTTTATAGAGCAAGTTCTAGAAAAAGACAAACTGCCAAATGCAAGACAATAAAACCATACTAAAATCAAATTTCACCAATGAAAAAAGAACAATCTGGAAATTAAACATGTTTAATTGTGGTATATGTATATCTTTTAAAATATTTTTTAATGTGTTATGTGTGTATTAGGTAGTAAAAAGTAATTATCAAAAATTATGTATAGGGAGTCAAAAATTATCCTCACTTTATTTTTTAATCTATTTACACAGATGTAGGGGTTAAACAAGTTTGTCATTTTTCTACATCTCGGAGTTGATGCATGCAGTTTTTATGGTAGATTTAGAATCTAAGATTTTTGCTTGGCTACAGTTATTTGCTCTTGCTTAGACAGTTGTATTAGATACTGTATACTCTATATTTGTTTTAAGTATCATTATTTCAATTAACAATTACGCAAAACTTTCAATGTACTGCAGAATATATTTTATCCTTATTATAGCTTAATTCAATTTCTTATATTCTAGGAAAGTATCTCATTAGTTGGCAATAGAGAAGAACCATTGTTTCAGAAACTGCCTCATTATCATAGTAGGATCCAAAAGTTATCTAAAAAGTTAGCCAAGTCATTTCATGTTGTAAACCATATCAATACATTGAATGAATTTAGTGGTATGTATTTTGTTTGTCTTTCTCTTATTTTGATCATTTTTACACTAACCTTTTAATGACAAAGTTTATGTAATATTCATTTTCTTCTACTTTCATTTAACCCTCCTGGTAGTTGTCTCGATGAGGTATCTTGTCATTAGAAGAAAATTGACTAGAGCTTGATCTCAGCATCATCAAAAATTCAGCAATATCTTGATGATAATATATCTTGTCATTAGCAAAATTGGTTAGATCTTGATTGACAAGATATCTTGTCAATTAAGGGTTAAGCAGCACAATAAATAGACTTTTAGAAATTCTTGTCCTTTCATTAAAAATAGTAGTGAATGCTCATACTGTTTAAAGAATGTGTTCTGTGAATTTCCCTTAAATCACTAAAACTAATCTTACCCATTGAAGATCATGTACACATTATTCCAACATGCATCTTGTGATTTTTCCTTATTGCCTTCTAACAGTTTAGACTACTTGATCAGTAGAATGTTTTCTCAGATTCTTTCAATAGACTTGTCTATTTAGTCATTAGGCATGCAGTATCACATTTCTAAGAAATCTCAGGTGCACAGAGGCTTAAAGATTCGGTTTCTTGGTTATGTTTACACATTACAACTTTATAAAATTAATGGAAACCCATGCTCTGATGGAAGATGTAGACATTATTTTCATTATTAAATACTTTGCAAAAGTTCCTGTATTACAAATATATCGCATTCCAAATGTTCCAAAACTTTCTCTTGTGTGCTGAATAAGGATTTGACTTTCTTTGGGAAGTATTAAAACCAGGACTTAATTTTTGCAGGAACAGTCATAGAAGCTCTACAAAGTGTAGTTCATGATTCTGGAAAGGTATGTTCCCTTTTCTAATGTTTTAATATCACTTATTTCATATTAATTTTTATTTTCTTATAACGTTTATACCTTATTGTACTTAAAGGTTTTCATGTATAGCAAAAGTACAGCTTGATATTGAATAATTTTTATTGTATACACTCTTGTTCATGCTTAACAGAATGTTCATGATTCAATACTATAAAAATAGATGTACAGTAACCTTTTGTTATATTGTGCATTTGCTTATATCACTCTTTATATTTGTCCCCTGATTAATTTTTTGTGAAAAGTGAAAATCTCGATGTTTCTTTAATTTTGTGAACAGCTGAAGTCTCGATCTTTCTTTCAAAATGGTAGTTCTAAAGTTTCTTGTTTTAAGCAGTTATCTTAAACTGAATTACAAAAAATACTTTGAGTGTTTCAAGTATGAATAGGAAGGAATTTCTGTTTCAGAAAATATTCAGTTTTAGTATTTTAAAAGACTTTATCATTTATTTTACAATTGAGTTGTAGGTTTACATAATTTTAATTAAAAGTTATGCAACTGATCATATAATTTGTGCCTTTTTACTTCAAATAAGCAAGTTTTCTCTACTGTCATTACATCATACTCCTCTGAACATATTCTTATCTCCTGACATGCGCGATAAATCAAAGGATAACTACGTATATTTATTTACAAGCGTACTGATGAATCCGCAAGCTAATGGTATAGCTCAGCATTTGCCAGCAAGGTATCTTAATTCAATCTGTCTAGGACAATATCATTGGCTTACAAGTGAAAGTACATCAAGTCCAAAAACATAGTTCTGAGAAAACAAAGGAAAAAATTCTCACTAATTGTATTTCTCAAGAAATATAGCCTTCATGCAAAGAAAAAATGTCTCGGTGGACACTTCACCTGTCTAAATCGCATTCTGGTGTACAAAAGCTAAAAAAACTCATTACAGTGTATTTCATTTGCAGTCTGACTATATTAAACAGCCTGTGCACAAATAGTAAATTTTTCCCATCCTTATCAGTGTCTTGTAAAGTGTTTTAAATACACAGAAGTACATTCCATGAAATAATATCTTTTCTGCTAACACTTTGAGTTTACTCATTTGGGAGACTTGGCTGCAAATAATCTAGTCTTGGGAAACCAGAAAACTTTTTGAATTTACTTGAAACTCAAATTTTGTTTGTTGATTAATCATATTGCTTAATTAATCTTATGCATCCTGTTTTGGTTTTCTGTGATCAGTAGTGTATAATTTTATTTGGTGTTACCAAATTGTATCTGTTTTCAGAAGATGTGTACTCGAGCACAAGAGAAAAAGCATGCATTGCTCAACATTCAAAAAAAGAAACAAATGTTGTCTACCTTATTCAAAAATCTAAGAGTTATTGGTAAGTTTTGTATTTTCTCAATTACCTTCTATTCACCAGTTATAATCTAGAGATTTATCCAGTATGAATTTTCACTTTTTATTACAGCAATTAGTGAAATTATTACAGAAAACGTAATTGATAGATTTGCTATCTTTTTGCATCCTTTATCCAAATGAATATTTTGCCAGTAACCATATTTCATTGCAATCACCAATGTACTAATAAACAAAATTCTGCCCTAGTTGCTATTACTTTAAATTTTATGAAAGTTTAAATAACTTCTATCCTTATTGATGACTTATTTTTGAAATTGGAACAGTAACTTTTTTACTGCATCTATATCATTACAAATATTGGTACCCAATATTATGTCTAAAGAAATATAATTAGACTCGGGTAAGTTGGCATTTAGACACTGCGTTTTGAACAAATATTCATCAGATTAGGGGCTGGTGAAATGTAAACAATGTGTTTCTACAATTGCTGTTTTCAGTAAGGTTTCTGTCTCTTAGTTCATTTGGTGGTAGAAGCAATAGCAGTGATTGCGAGTTGCAGATAATCACCATACACGATTTTGCATATGGCAGTGCATACTCTGGATGAGCTTGACCCCCTTTTTACTTCTCCGAGGTCACCTGCTTTCACACCAGGGCTGCACTATATCTTTTTCAGGGACCAAAATGAAAATAGTAGTATTTTCATCAACAGTGAAAAAAAAAGTTCAATGATACTTTTTGTGTACTTGCTGATCTGCAACTACCCGATTGGAAAAATCTTTAAAACATAGTTTTATTAAACTAAAGTTTGAATTATTTGAGGGTAGTTCTCTAAAGAAGAAAAAAAGAATCAAAACTAAAACTAAACATCAATATGTATATTTAGTTACTATATACCTTTAAGACTGATTAAGCTATATAAAACAAGTTGATAGCATAATTCAAATTGTATTGTTTACAATGTTCTAATAAACCACATTTTGAATTCCTGGAACTCTGAATCTTCTGAAAAAGCCATCTAAGAAAATTGTAAATCAGCATTACTCATCATTACAGCATAAGATTTGCAAAATATTTTAATTGACATGTTGTCATGTCTATTTCTATTTGCGCTAATTCTTTTTTGTGAATCTAATAAAATGTATTTTTGTATTAGGTCTGTCGTACAGACAAGGAATGATTTATGCAAAGAATAGGAATGAAAATGATCTCTTAACTGTTCCTGCATTTGAGATCTCACAATTAGAAATGTTGAAATATGATAAGTAAGTTTTTACTTCTTTAAATGGAAATATATACTTTACGTGCAAGTAAATTGGGAATTTCTAACTTGGGAATTAACATAATGTCAACTTGCATGTGATACACACTAAGTCAAATACAGTACCAAAAAAATGTGGGAAAGGATTCTACTCTATGCTATACTCACTAAGTATGTTTCTCAAGAAAGAATCTATTCTTCATGCAAAGAAAAATTGACGTTATGGGCACCACATTTTGGTGTAGGAAAGCTAAAAACTTGGAATTTTGTTTCTAATTGAAATCCAATGTGTATTTTGAGTTGCTAGCTATTACGGATTCTCTGTAATTTCCATTTAAAAATATTTTATATTAGGGAAAGTAGATACTATAGAAAATATATCTTCCTTCTAAAAGTTTGTTTTAACTATTTTGTATCTATACAAACCCGGTCACAAATCAAGGTTTATGTTCATGTGTCCACATTCCTTTCCCAAACAATTAGCCAGAAGCATATTTTTTAAATATGGTATATAATATCTTTATTTTTTGGATTTATATATATATATGTGAGTGCTTTAAAATATATATTTCACACATGGGTCTACATTTCGATTAGCCCATTTCTGAAAACTTAAGATTTCCATGTTAGATGTTGGAAGTTATGCAATCATGACCAGATAAAAAGTGTCCTAATGTAGATTTTTGGTAATGATCATGGAAAAGTTGTGTTAATTTTTGGTACATTTTTTAAGTAAAGAAGTATAAACATACTTCAATTCGGTAAAAAAAAATTAATGTCTTTTGCCAATGTAATATATATAATAGTATAAACACAGATTTTAATTGTTGATTGTTATCATTTAAGTTGAGACATGTGTATTTTTAAACTATGTTGTGTAATTTACAAGTTTATATTTGCAGAATTTTCCAAGAAATGCTCATGAAATCAGCTCAAGATACTAGCCATTACTTTTACAAGAGCATTGCTCAGTTTGCACTTTTACAGAAATGCATAGAAAATCCTTCTAAAGTATGTATGATTTTTTTTTCATTCAATTAAAAATTAAATGTATTTATCTTTTTAATATTTTTCATGTGAATTTGAGCTGTTTTGACTATAAATATGCAACTCTAGTCGTACAAAATATTCTGTTCTGAATATTTCTCATATTTTTCTTGAGAGTTTTCAGAGTAATTACTTAAGAATATAGTTATATTTGCATAATTTCTTCATATTGCTTTTCCATTTTACTTTTAGGACCTCAATTTAGATGTTATACACAGAATTAAAGGTTATAGTGGTAGTTTAGTGTGTTTGGTCATGACTCAGCGACAATCAGTTGTTAGAGTTTCCAAAATGATTGATAGAATAGGGTAAGGATTTTAACTATTAAATCAATTGTTAAAAATATTTCTAGCTGTTTTGATTTGCACTAATTTATAATTATTCTCTTTTTCGTATTACAGCTGCTTTTTAGAAACATTGTCAACTTTACAGAAGAGTACTGTTAAAGAAAAATATGTTTTGCTTCCTCCTCAAAAGGAAGTAAATCATCGTGAGGTAAGTCAATAATCATTTTGCACCAAAAAATATGTAAGGGGAGTTAATATTTGCAATGAAGAACACATTGTGCTCAAGCCATATTTCTTTTTCTCTAACTGAACCTTAAAATAGTACACTAAATTATTTTAGAATAATTGCAGTTGCTTTGCAATTTTGCTGATTAGTATATACTCAAAGTTCTGCTCATAGGTTTTCAGAACTGCAAACAAGCAGTGGAGTTAATTCTAATTGTTGATTTAGTAATTAATAATGCATTTTTCATTCTAGGAAATGCTGAGTGGCCTTCTTGTGCATTTCATGACTGTTCTTGGTCAGTTTGGAGCCCTGATGAATTGTGCACCACAGCCCAGAAGGGAAAGAAACGAAGATATTCCGTGTTTGAATGTTGGTTCCTCCATGCTGTCCAACATTTACAAAAATGACTCTGGCTGGTCCAGAGTGATGAATGCTATCAGCGAATGTGCTATAGAAATCGAAAAGCATTTCCAGATTCTCATGAGCTCCACCCAAAATGCCCCTGGGTTTGCAACCTGGGAAAAGTTCTTCCGAATTGTCGATGGCTACAAAATACTGACTGCTGCCATCGACAATATTCTATCTGTGATATCGAGATCTGGGTTTGCTCAGGAGCAACCGCTCACAGCTAATCTTTATGCCCTATGCATGAGAATCCGTGACGAGTTCACAGAAGCAACGCATGCCCGCAATGTGATCCGACTCCAATCTAAGGTCGTTCAATCAGAACAGAACAGCCCAAAAGAGGCCAATGTGATAAGGATCATTCAAAGCCTCACGAAGGAAGTTTTGCTGGGTTATCAAGATGTCATTGCCAATTGTGTTGTGTCGGATAAGGAAAGTGTCTCTGAAGATGTGTGCCCAGATAATCTTTTCACTGCGAAAATATCTACATATTTATCGGAACTGGAAACATGTCTTCGCTTACAGAAGGTATCAAAGCTGGTTGTGAAGTTAAAGAAAGCTATTCTGTGTTCTAATAACTCTGTTGAGGATGTGAAATCTATTCATGGAAGTTTAAGGTATGTATTTTTGTTCTTTGAGAGTGAGAAATTGTGTGTGTGTGTTATTTTATCCTATCTAAACAGGCTTTCGAAAAGTAGGAAAAGTTGATGCTGAGAGTGAAACCTTAGTACATGAACCAACTTAATGTTTGTGTAATGATCTCTCTTTTATAACATATCTTTTGAAAAATGTTCATGGAGTATACAAATTTAACCATTATGTTTCAGTTTACATTTCTTATTCCTGTCTCTCTATTTTGTTTTTAGTGCATAATTATAATCCAGCTTCCATGAGAAAGCAGTTGAGGCACATGGTTTTGTACAAGTTATTTTTTAAATAAGGTGATAGGTTGTAATGTGTGTAAACAAAGCGCTTTACAATTGGCATCTTAAGTGCAGATTCTGGTTCTATGTTTATCATTCGGTGCAGTAAACAATAGCAGTGATAATGAGTCAGCTGGGGAAAATCACCCATAACGATCGCCATTCATGATTTTGTGTATGTAGCCCTCCTTCAAACGACCTTCCACACCTATTCAAAAATCAACTGGCCCAAGGTCAGCTGCCTTCTTGTTGGAGCTGTACTACATTGGTTTTTATACTTCGGTTTATAATTTTGTTCTTTCCTTGATAAAAGTAATTTTATATTGTGTTTATGTTTTAGGTTGCTCACCCATTTGATGCCTTTCTTAAATCAGTATTTTCAACTTGTTAAAGTTTACTTCACTACTTGTCTTGGAATGCATAGAACATCTTGCAAATTTTTAACAGTGCTTCTAGAAGTATTTAATATCTTAGCTTCTAAGGTGAGTATTTCTTATAAGAATATTTTTTCTTTTGTATATTGGACAGTAGAATAAAACACTTAAATAATAACATGTTGTTTTTAAATAATTATACTGAAATTTTTTGCTTCTGGCTGTTTTTCAAAGGTTGATGTCTATAGTAACAGTATTTTTGGATTTAAATAAATATTGTGAGCAAAATATAAGGTTATATATTTTACCAAAGCATATTTATTAGCCAAATGTCATCCTTTTAGCAAATGATGTTTATTAAACTTTCTATTTTCAAAATTTACATAATCAAATTTATTTATCTTTATTGGTGTTTACTTTGTGACAACACTGAAAAGAAAAACGATTTATTAATAGATGTTTCATAAACTTTTGTAGGAATAAAAATTCATGGAATTTGTTGATGAAACATTTCATAATGTAACAGCAATAAAATATTGGCTTCACAACTTTTTCTGGTCTTGATTGTCAATTAGGAAAATGGAACATACATTTTGTAAACTTGGACTTGCATTGATTTTGCAGTCTCCCTACAGATCTTATTCCACTCCAAAAACATATCAACTTCGAAAACTCGATTGATTGAAAACATTACTTTCAGCTATTGATCTTGTACTTTAAATATCATTTATGCTATAGGGTTTCTGCATACCTGCTGATTTGCAAGATGAAATTGAAAAGTCAGGTGCCACCAAATTTGAAGACATTGAAGCGGGAGGACTTGGCGAAGGGGAAGGCACCAAAGATGTCAGCAACACCATTGAATCTGAGGACCAATTGGAAGATGCGTTCAAAGAAGGCCAGGATGATAAAAAAGAAAATGAAGATGATTCAGACATTAAAGTATGCATTCTTAAATTTTTATAGTTTAAAACGTCTGGTTTTCTATATAACAATTTCTGTGGCCTTGCTCTATCTCGGTGATTCTCAACCACTGTGCAGCGGCACTTTTGTGTGCCGCCAAATTCTTAGAGTGTGCCGCCAAATTTTAGAAAATAAAAATTATGATTTTATTCATTTGTTGGAAGATGAAATATGGTGTGCTAAACTAGCTTACTTCTCAGACATTTTTGTTATTTTTAATAACATAAATTCAAGTATGCAAGGGCCGAAAGAAAATATATTAAACTCAACAGATAAACTGGTGGGATTCCAAAAACAAATAACTTTATGGAAGAATAAAGCTCAGGAAGTCAATTTGGAAAAGTTTGAGTCAGTCCCAAAAGATTTTAATAAAACTATTAATAAAATTGTTATTGACCATTTGACATTAGGAGAGAATTATTCATTATTTCCCAAATTTAGATATAAAAAAATTTGATTGGGTTCGTAATCCATTTGTGATAACGAATACTTCTGTATTTCAATTAACTTTGAATGAAGAGGAAGAACTAATTTCGCTTTCTAATAATCAAGATTTAATTTTAAAATATTCGGAAGAATCAATTAATTCATTTTGGATTAATATTAGATGCGATTATCCCATGATAGCCAAAAAAGCTTTAAAAATATTATTACAATTTCTACATCTTATTTTGTGAATTTGGATTTTTAGTATTAACCAACATAAAAACGAAAAAAAGATCGAGACTGTTAAACATAGAAGACGATATGAGAGTAGCATTGTCATTTTTACGACCAAATATAAATGAAATTATCAAAAAACATCAAGCTCAAATTTCTCATTAAAAGTATTCTTATTATTACCTTGTAATTAATCCCTTAATAAACGTACTGTTGTTTTTGTAGTACATATTATATTATTTTATTTTACATTCACAATTATTATCATAAACTATTTTACACAGTGTATTATAGGTAAGTAAACAACTTTTAAACTTATCTTTTTCTTTGTGTACCGCCAAATTTTGAAATCGTTAAAAGTGTGCCGCGACAAAAAAAAGGTTGATAATCACTGCTCTGTCTGGATATACATGGTTTGCATTGTCCTTAAGAACAAGTTAGGAAGATCTCTCTTAACCCTCCCTGAATTTGACCCAGACAAATCTCACCAGCATAGGTGGCCTGTAAAGCTTTTTCAGCCTGGCAGTCGAGTGATTTGTGGTCTGACCATCAGTTCTGGGTTCAAATCCCATTCCTGAACACCCTCAGGGGCACATCTTTAGGTGCATACTGGCTTCATGAACCTGAGGTACCATAGTTATCTTCTTTTCCCATGGGGTCTACTACCTCTGATAAACATTGGGATCATGACCCCAGGATGCCCAAGTGATCTTTATCTACTTTCTCCTCTCTATCCTTTCTTTGCACAATTACTTGATATTTTCTGTCTTGTGCTAGCTGCTGCTTGGCCAAATATACCCTTGCACCATAAAACCCAAAACCAATCAACCTTTATTTTTATCAATATTTTTATCAACCTTGTTTTGTGAAACTAACCCCTGGAACTACATACTGGAACAACATATGACATCAGCATACGAACTCCGTTTCTGTACAGAAAACATGCCAGTATGCCAGCATATTTCAGTCAATTAGTGGTGCAGGACTGATGTTGAAGCAATGTATGGCTTGTCTAATGCTTCAGTATATTCTTCGATGGAAGTGGTCGTGATTCTTTTATACTTTACAGCTATTTATACTTTTACTTTCCATTTAGGATGAAAAGCAGGGTATCGAAATGTCAAATGATTTTGAAGGAAAGAGCTTCAATCCTGATGAAAATGATGAAGAAGAATCAGAAGACAGTGGAAAAGAAGAGGAAGGTGAAGAACTCGAGAAGCAGATGGGAGATGTTGATGTAGACGATGCAGAAAAGCTAGATGACCAGGTAATATAATCATTCAAAGATCCCATGGGCCTCAAAAAGCTTTGTTTGCTTAAATCTTCATAAATTCTTTAAAAGCCCTGTTTTTTTGACATTTTTCATATTTTATTCTACTTTCATTCAAAAACATGCATCTATTCAGAAAATAATTTCAGATTTGACTCATTCTTCTCGTCCTGCTTTCTATTCCAATCACTAGCATTAACTGATGTTTAAAATAGAGAAAGTGAAATTACATTTAATGATTTTTTTTACCGTTTTTGGACATATCTACATGTATTTTACTTACGTGATTAACCCTTCATCATTCACGCTGGTCCTGACAGGTGCTTGGTGACTTACATTTTTTAATGTCACACAATGAAAAGAATAACTACAAAATGCATTATTTGTAAATTTAAATTTTTTAAAGCTATTTTAACATGTCCTAAAATCTACATATTTTTAATGAAAAATTAATATGTGTAACTAGGAAAGAAAACATTGAACACCAAAGATGGACAAACAATTCGCATTTGTTTGTATCCCTGCAGCTAATTGAAAGTTAATAAAACTTCGATTTACGCTGATGAAATCAGTTTCCGTGTGTATTTTGTATTAATATTTTAACATTTAAAGTATTTCAGTGAGGGCTTTAACCCTGTTGATCCTTCTAAATATGTCCTTGATCACTAATGTCTGGGAAAACAGATAAGAAATTTCTCTTGTCTTGTCCAGTCTCTTCCCATTCAGCCTAGCACACGTATTGATTCTTCACTTGCTTTAGCAACCGATCAAATTGCTATAATTCTAAAGGAGCATTTCATCTGAAAATATACTCGACTATTTTCGAGCCTGTCCGTGAGTTTTCTGTTTTTAATAATTAAATGACAAATTTATTTTGAAAACAAGAGATCAGACTTTCCTTGTTCTTTTCTGTATTCTTCAAGTGCAACCTTGAAAAATGAAAATTAGCCTTAATAATGCCTTAATTTTCTCAAGCTTGAAGAGTGGGAACTCTGTCATTATATTAGATAAAAAAGAGAACTTGTTTTCTGTAATTGGTAAATGTCTGTTCTTATCTCTTTCTGTTACATCAGGTGTGGGGAAGTGACTCAGAAGATGAAGATGAGAACATGAATGATGAGTCTGAATCTGGTGGTGTGGTGCAAAATAAGCCTTCGGAATTAGCTGCTAAAGATGGACAAGATAAAGAAATCGGTAAAGAGAAAGAAAGTAGTAAGAATCCAGAGGAAACAGCACCTGAATCGCAAAACGATGATGAGTATCAAGGGGATGTTCCTGATCCTCTTATTGACGCACCTCCTGATCAGGTTAGTACATAGTTTTTCTAAATTTAATTACATTTATTAGATTGCTGTGGCAATAAAAAAATTCTGAGCCAACTTGATACAAAAGTGTATTGTAAAGTTCATTAAATTTTGTAAAATCGATGATAATCACCTTTGTTTTGTATTAATTGTGATTCCAAAAAATCCTAATCAATTCTAAAAAACACCAATAATATATAGTTGGTCTGGTGAGAATACAGATTATCATGGGGTAGTCCATTTCTTCAAAGGTAGTAAGCTCACTGAGGGAAAGGCTGCCATTCACAAAATCATACACAACAATTTCTATGCATGATTGTTTTGTCAAATCTTAATAACTACTATATCTTTATATAAATATAAATTCAGGGCCATATTCACACTAAAGGCACCAATTGTAGAAGTGTTATATTTAATCTACACCTCAATTTTACAAATATACCCAAAACCATGCAACTCAAATGCCAACTTGTGGACTAAAGTCGTATTATACTATATCTATAAATAAAAATGAAGTGTTTGTACCAAGAATATTTTCATTTCAATTTAATTATCCAGTATTGTATCATTTTAACAGCAAAAATGAATGTTTCCCATATTGTCTGCATATTGTGAACAAGTAATACAGCAAACCAGCTGATATGAAATTTCGTATACTTACATTAACTTATTGAATAGGTTATTTCACATAGAGGTTGAAGCCTTAAATTAAACTTAGCTAATATTTAAAGCAATGATTTTTAATTTACTTTTAAATGGATAGTTTTCTTAAATTTCATTTGTAAGTTGATATTTTTACTTAACTTGATCATTAAATATTAACAGGAACCTGAAGTCGTGGAGTTACCAGATGAGATGGAAATAGATGATGATAAAGGAGGCTCTGACAATGAACAGGATGATTCAGTAGAAATACAATATGATCCAGATGAAGCATTAGAATCCAAGGGTATTTATATTTTTAATTATCAAAATTACAAATTTATTTTCTTATATTGAAAGAAAGCTATGCACCTCTTACAGAAAATTCTGTGGCAGTAAATGAAAAATTTAGGAAGTTGTTAATTTGGTTAAGTAGATAAAATTTCCATTTAAAGTGGCCCATTTAGGTTTTGCCTGATTTTGTGTTGTCTTACAGATGAATCAGAAGAAATGGATGAAGCTGAAACTGGTAATGAAAAAGATGATACCAATGAGGATGATGGTAAGAAGGCAGAAAATGAAACTAAGGAGGAAATTAAAAATGCTAATACTGCTGAACCCACTGAAGAAAATGCTGAAGATGCAGAGAACAAAGAAAATGGTACTTTTAACTTTGCATACTTTTTTATTACTTTACTAACTTAAAACCAGTCGGAAAAGAAATCGGTAACCAAAAATTTTGCATTTTAATCTTGCCTCATGCTGTTTTCAATTCAATGTGTTTAACTGGTATTGATTAATTTTTAAAACTCATAACTCAAAATAATGTGTAATATTCATGCTACTTCAGTGAAAAAACATTAGAAAATTTAAACTTAATGGGAAAACACTTTTTAGCAGGTGTTTTAAATTTCAATTGAAGTTCAAACTTCAAAAGTTAATTTATTTTCCTCCTAAACAAAGTGAAGAAAAAATAGAAATAAAAAAATTTTCTTTTTTGCATATCCCTAATTTCAAATTGGTTTTAAGCATCAAGAAATGAATGAAACTGTTCAATCTCACTTAGACCATTTTGTTTCTTTGCTTATTTGTGAATTCCTTTTCTGCAAATATTAATAAGCTTTTTTAAGAACATTAAACTTTTCTGTCACAATCCAAATAAACCATCTTATATTTATGTAATATTACCTTTGTGCAGATACTAGTCTTCCCACACATACACCAACCAATGAGGTCCAAGCATTGCCTTCTGCAGATGCTGCAAAGAGCAGCTCACAAGATCCTATTCAGGATGATACTGTAATGGAATGGGACAGTGGTGCTCAGCAGAAAGAAGATGAGCAACATAAAGAAGGACAAGCTGATTCTAAAAATGCATTAGAACAAGGTATGCATTTGCATAATTTAAAACAGCAAGATTAACAGGAGTACAATTAATCAGTATTTCATTATTTCCATATGTAATCTAAATTATTGCATAGTGTTGTGCCATTTAAACCCACTGAGAGCTACAAGATTTCCAAAAGTGTAGTATTGCTTTTACTCTACAAAGGTTTTCAAACTGTCAAAGCTCAAAAAGGAACCATCAAAAGTTTGACTAAACTCATGTCTATGTTGGGATAGAGGCTGCTATGACTCAGTGGGTTTATCCACTGCACTAGCAACTTGTAGGCAGCACAGGTGTGATTGCTTTTACTTATTCTGGGTATGTTTTGCTCTTCTGTTTCAGTAAAAACTTGGCCAAATATAGTCCCTTGCTCCATAAAACCCAACCAACAGCTGTTGGGATAATCTGAAGCAGTAATGGCTGAGGTGTCATTCTTAGAAAACTGACTCGAGCTGAAAGTTTTGATTCCTTTTACTTTGGGTGTATTTCTTTCTTCTGTGTCAGTAGAAACTTGGCTAAATATTGTCCCTTGCTCCATAAAATCCAACCAACCACTGTTGAGATAATCTGAGGCATATAATGGCTGTGGTGACGCTTAGAACTTGAGGACTTGAGTTGATAGTGGAACAGAATGTTTCAATTTCTGTAAGATAGTAGACAAGCTATAAAAATTAGAATTATCATTCCAAGGGTATTAAAAGATATTGTGTTTCTTGCAGTGTTTTCTTACTTTTTGAAAGCCGAGCTCTTAAATATGCAGCAGTAAATGTGTCAAAATATGACTTCTGAGGAAAAAATATTGTTTTTCCTGTTGGTTTAAATGTTTTGTAAAATTTATTGTGAGCTTATTAAAATGCTATTTTTTAATGAAAATGCAAATATTAAAAAATCAAAATGCAGGTTTCTTATTCAGGTTGAGGGAGCCATAGACCAAAAAGGGCCAGAGCAAATGCTGCCATATATTAACTGATAACAAATTTAACCTTTAGTACTAATACTAGTGCCAATTGACATTTTGTGATAGGTGCTTGTCATTTATGTACATTATGTGCTGCATTATCACTGCTGCTTGTTGCCTTTTCTTTCTATTAATTTCAAGTTCACACTCATCTTTGACAGTGATCTTGCACAGTCATTTTTGAGCCAAAAGTAGAATTTCAATGCTGATTGTATTGCAATAAAAAAAGGCAGGTGTTGCTATTCAAAATTCCTTAACTGTGTCCATCGATTCTTGTTATTTACATAACTGTTGAGCGCATGCATTGAAATCTCTAGGTCTCAAGTTTTATTCTAATTCATAGAAAATTGCAGTCGCTAGGGGCTGATATATAGGGAAGGTTACTTTATGACCACCTGGTATTAATATATACACTTAAAGTGTTGGCTGCTATCATATAAGTAATTAAATCTAAGAGCAATAATTATATATACATTCAGCAATCAGCACTTTTCTACTTATTCAGTCTTGTCATATCAAAGGAGACATATGTTTGATAAGGGTTAATATTTTGTTGTGGATATGATTCACAAAATTCTACACTAAAATAATATAATAATTATTTATTTTTAAAAATTGTGTATAACAGACCGTTTCAAAGTTCATTCATAGCTCTGTGCATGTATCATCAGCATACAAGCAAAACACTAAGTCAAAATTGAGTTTTTCCGGTCAGCTATCCTGCAGAAGTGGGTCCCAGTCTAATTAACCCTTGTATGGAAAAAGATGATGTAAAAATTATTAACAAAACCCTACCCTGCAGGTAGATCTTTTCACTGGCAAAATCCACTTATATAGAGCATGACTGCTTACGGCTAAAGCAGTTTAGTAATTGTAAGATCTTTCTGTGTGGTTGAAAATGTTGTGACCCCTGAAAATCTCAAAAACAGGAGTTCTTGACTTGATATTTCAGTTGTAGGCTGTGTGTTAGGCTTTAAATCAATTCATTACTTATGATAGCAGTGTAACTAATAAATTTCCATCAGTATTTTTGGCAGTAATATAAACATTTTAAAATCAAGTAAAATTTCTTTTATAGGTGCAGCACATGAAGGACAAAAGTCATCAATGAAGCAAAAATCTGAACAAGAACAGACATACAAACCAAAACTAAAGTCTCCCGCCGAGAAAAGAACCTTGGACGACGACATGGATAACCAGAACGCCAAACATCGTCCCATAGCAGACAAGCAAAGCATTCAGAAATCCCTGGGCTCCGAAGAGCCTGAGGACATGGCCGACGTCTATGAGCATGTACCAAACAAAGAAGAGGGAACTTCTAAAGCTGTGGACATTGCCACCGAGGAGCAGGCTGCCATTAGGCCGGTTGAATCCCAAGGCAATGGACCTACAGAGGAGGATGAAGTCATTGAGCTTTCCAGTGATGACGAGGATGAGTACTATCCTCGGGAAGAAACTTCTAAAGGTCGGGGAGATGCTCCTCTTCGAGATCAAAGGAGAAAACCAGGAGAACGAGGTTAGCGTATTTCCTTTAGAATTTTAATCATCATGATTATTCACTAATACAGATAAGCCATTGATATATCACTCTTCTTGAGGAACAAGAAAAGGTGCTATATACCAAGGGCTTAAAAAACGTGCATTTAAAAATAAAAAGGAGCAAATTGTATTAATCCTTCTGGTGGTTGTCTCACCAACATATCAGATATTTTTAAAGCTCAATTTTAAATTTGAGATTTGATTGGGGAAAATCCCCATTCAAACCTTTAGCCATCTTTTAAATTTCTCACTCAAAATTTTATACATTTGTAAATTAAATCATTCATCATTAGTTCTGCTGCAGACGATGATCTTGTTTCATTATCTGACTATGTTTGCATGTTTTAATTTTTAAATATTTTATACTTTTATTGGGTTGTACTCAGTCATGTGCTTGGTGCAGCTGATCCACTTTTGGACCTTGCACCAAAAAACCCTAACAACCAATCCAAACCTGGTGGTTGTCTCGTCATTAGCAAAAAACTGAACAGATCTTGATTTCGTCGTCATAAAAAAATCTGCAATTTCTTGATGAGATATCATGCCAAAATGACGAAGGGTTAACTTAAGTATTAAACTACCACTTAAACAAAAATTGATGTCAAAACTTGTTTTAATTAAAAAACTAAATTCAGTATATGTTAAAAACAGAAATTCCTTCTCATTCAAGCTTTTAAGACATCTAAATCTCTCACCCCAATTCAGTTTAGGATAACTGTTTGTGAAAAGTGAGAAATAAAGATATTGTCGAATGGCAGAATATAGTGAGGGCTGGTATCCGGGAAGGACTTTTGAAGGATTGTGCGTTCATCAAATAAATCTTCATCCAAAATGTTTAAAATATATGTACTCAATCTTCTAATTGTATATGTCACATTTATGTAATTTTTCATGTCCTGCACCTGTAGATGTTTTCATATAAAGATGTTTGCTAGTTTTAATCTACAATATGTTAGTAAAGAAAAAAAATATATCAGTTTTGATTATTTTGTAATTTACATACGGAATGTATGTAGGTTATGTCCATTAAGTTTTGGCTTTCTAATCAAGGGGCCAATTTTTTTATAAGATTTCCTTTTTATTAGACTTGTTCTTCAAAGACATTGAAACAAAATTATAGCTTAAGATCTGCAACTTTTTATTTTCTTTAGGAGGAAAGAAAGTCAATATAAATGCAGTATTAAGCATTTGGTTTTTTTTATTCTGTAAAGTATTTTACTTTTATTTAAACTTATTTTCGCAGTTTCAGTACTGTATATGGTAACCCAAATGTTTTGTAAAGGTTTAAAAACAAAAATTGATTACGAATTGTTCTTGGGATCTAGCGATTGGTTATGAGGTGTTGCGTTATATGATCTTGAAAAGTATGCCTTTGTCCAGACCTAAATAAATTAGACCATTACCTTTTAGTTTTATTTTAATTTCTTTTATTTCCATCTCTTTAATTGGATTTTTTTAAATTCAATTCGACTTATATTAATATTTTTAAACAATCTTGTACTGTACTAATTTGTTTTCTATTCTTTAAACTAGGTGATGATGTTGAAGAAATTATGGATACTAGTGAAGGAGAAGTGATTAAGACACATACTGTTGCCCGTGGAGAATCTGTGATCCACACTCAACATGAACTGTGGTCATCAATGATGGATCAAGGTCTCCAAGAGAGACGATCTCAAATGGAAAAGGATTTGGAACTCTTCACTCATGCTTCGAAAGAAAGCCAACCCAGTGCTCTTGATATGTGGAGGAGTTACGAAACTTTGGTTAGAAATTTGGCACAGGAGCTCTGTGAGCAGCTTCGACTTGTGCTTGAACCTACCAAAATGTCAAAACTTAAAGGCGACTACAGGACTGGTAAACGACTAAATATGCGGAAAGTAAGTACTTATGTTATAAAATATGATTTATTCAAGTACTTGTGTGCAGTTCTATCATAATGACTTTGACTCTTGAGAGAGTTCATTTCACTCTAGGTCGAGCAACACCTTGAGGGCAACAATTTTTAACCAATGTGCCTCAAGAATGACATTGGTGTGCCTTGCAGATAGTAAAACGGTTAAAATTGTGTGATTTACTTCATTTCAATCATTTACATTTGAACTTTGTCAAACAACAAAATTTTGAACAAAATATCATAAATTAATTATTTCAAAAAGATTTTTTAAAAGCCCTTTAGGATCAAATGGGGTAGGTAATTACTTTAGTATTTTGTAATCAATCAAAATTATAACTTTTTTTGTCATATCAACAATTATATAAAACCTCTATTGGTGTGCTGCAAATTTTTAGTAATTAATTTATGTGTACCATGAGATGAAAAAGGTTGAAAATCACTGCTCTAGGGTTGCAAACAAGAGAACCCCACAAACATTTTCTTTTCTGCCTTTGTGCCAGACTCATTTATGTCATCTGTTCTTTATTCGAATCTAAATAAGACACTTAAAGGGTCGTTATTGAGTGAATTAAGCAACACTTATCCCACTTGCCTAAAGTAAGTATATCGAATCATCAATACCACATGACATAGGAGGGCCCACGTCTCTTCTCGTGGTAATCATATGGATACGTGAAGATTAATTTTCGTATCCATATGAAGATGTTGACTACTTCAATGAATAATGAGGCAGGTAAAATAAAGCAACTTCTATAAAAATTCATTGAAAGCTAAATAAACATAATAAACTGGCTAGTCTACCAGCATATTGTTTTTCTCAAAGTAAAAAGGATTAACAATATATGCTACTCTCAATCTTTTATATCGCTGCATTCAAACGATTTTTTATTCACAGCATGACTGAAAGAAAATTTAATTTGATCCATTACCAGAGCCACACGACTAATTTTCATGCATAGCCCAATGCCACTATAGTCATACAATATTTGCTCAAATTGTTCCACCTAAAAAACAAATGCATCTTTCTAAAACTTTCAGTTTGCACAGACTTAATGCTAGATATAAATGTTGGAACTGAAACAGTTGAAGAGGCCTCTATAGGTGACCTTGACTTGGCCAACTAGCTGTTATTGATTTGTTTTGCATATCAAGTCTTTCAAAAGAACAAAAATTTAAATTTTTTGTGGTATACTGATTTTTGATGATGCCCCTAATCCATATAGACTATTTTCAAACATCATATATGGACAAATTAGAGGCATCTGAGTGGATTGTCAAGCAAAGTGTCATTGTTTGTGAAAACTGATCTGTCAAGTATCTGAATATTATTGTAACTTTTCCAATTGAGGCTAGCTCTTTATAAGTGCTGTATGATTGAAGATCATTCTCAAATGCAAAAGGAATTATTTAGTGACATAAATGCAACTAGTGGTCTTTATTGAAATGCATATTGGATTCTTATTTATTTATGACATGTTTAGAAGAAACAGTTCAAACCATTTCTCAATAGTGTTCCAAATTTGCACATTTTATGCGTTTCATTAACTTTTTCTTTGCCTCCTGTTAATTTAATCTATATATTTCACCAACATGCGTGGCACAGAAATCGGCATTATTTGTGTATTGGCGAATGGTAACGAATGGGATGTAAACAATATAATATGAGATTAATTCAGCAATTTTCCCACTAAGTTTAAATGTGCTTAATTTGAACTAAGAGCTGCATAATATTGCAAAAACTGCACAGAACTCTCACTGCTCTAATGAAATTTTATTGATGGCTGATTACAGAAGCCAATTAGAAATCTGGAAGATAAATATTAGAGCAGAAAAGAACATCTGAGCCAACCCAAAAATAGGTTTAGAGAAAAAATATCAAATCGCCTTTGAACAAGTGAATGAGATGCAGTTGAAATGAACGTTCAGAAGCTAATTAGGTAACATGATGGAGGTGAACTTTTTACCATAGTTTTTGGGAAATGAGAATTTTCGATGCATATATTAATTTTAAATGGATTTAAATAAGTAACAACTCTGCCATCAATATATATTAGGAATTAAGAAACTGGAGTGCAGATGACTATGCATGGGTCTGTTAGTTTAATTTATTTGCATAATCATAATTTTGTGATTTTTGTGTACTGTGTTTGTTCAATATACGTATAAAGCTGCTGGTATTGTCATGTCTCTATTTTTTGTTGGGATATAAAAGCAAATTTTTAGAATTATTGCTGTCTGTCTACCACAAGAATTGCTATTGCCACTAGGTCTACATCTGTTGCAATACAAACAAACCTCATCCCATTTTCCATCATCCTTACTCAAAATTAAAATGCCGTGGAGGGAGCACAGTAGACAGGGTAGACAGTTTTCTCTTGAAACTTGAATTATACTTTTACATATTGCGCTTATAACTTTTATTTTCTAGTCTTAATGTGTTACTTTTATTGTCTTTTGAAAATTCACTGTATGTTGTCAAACTTTTGGCAGTTATTAATGAGAAGTGTTAGAAGATAAATTATGATAGCAAATAGAATTATTAACACTCCAAGTGATTTTTACAAGATATTTCGTCCATAAAGAGATCTGATCAATATTGCAGATAATGAAATATCTCGTCCTTCAAAATGTGACCCATTTTGCCATTGACGAGATCTTGTCATCAAGATAATGCATATTTTTTTGGTGATGACCTGATCAAGGTCTGGTTACTTTTCTTCTAAAGACAAGATATCTCGTCCATCAAGATCTGGTCAGTTTAGCCGGCCTCATCGAGACAACCACCGAGAGGGGTTAGCACAATTTGGTCTTTTTTCTGGGAGGTGTAATTTTGCATTGCCTCAGTTTCAATCAAATTGCTAATAGCTTCTGGAAAACCCTTAAAAACTGAAAATTGCTTTTCAAAAAGTATGAACCCTGAATAATGATTATTGGCTATAACTTTTATTCATGCATGCATTGCTTTTTCAGATTATTCCCTACATCGCTAGTCAATTTCGTAAGGACAAGATCTGGCTTCGGCGAACGAAACCAAGCAAGCGGCAGTACCAAATTATGCTGGCTGTGGACGATTCCTCCAGTATGTCTGACAACCATTCCAAGCAACTGGCTTTCGAATCTTTCGCGACTATCGGCCATTCCCTGAGCTTGGTGGAAGCCGGAGAGCTGGCAGTGGTACGTTTTGGAGAAAAGGTAGACCTCCTAATGGGCTTCAATGAACAATACAACACAAGCACTGGTGCTAAAGTATTCGAACAGCTCTCATTCTCCCAAACTAAAACTAGTTACATCCAACTGCTTCACTATGCAACCAGGGCAATGGTGCAAGTGAGAACTAGTAGTGCCATGAAGTCAAAAGAAACAGCACAACTGCTTGTGATAATATCGGATGGAAGGGGAATCTTCAGCGAAGGAGAGGAAGCTGTCCAGAAAGCAGTTCGGCGAGCAAGGAATAACAATATCTTTACAGTATTTCTGATCATTGATAACCCCATGAATAAGGTAAATAGTATTTATTATTGATTTCAACAATTTAGTGAACTTTTTTCCAGTGGACTCAACTTCCATGGTAGTCCAATAAACCCTGCATCCCTAAGTAAAAATTTTAATTTAGTGACAAAAAAGAATTGATAAAACCTGAAGCAAAATCGGCGATTTTTTTAAACTTAAATCTGAATGAGCTACAGTTTCTGCTTTAATGTCCTTAATTTTCACCGCAAAAGGCCAATCATAGACTGATACTCCATTCTTTCAGCCTCAATTGGCTTGTGACATTTTCTCATGTGCAATGGGTACCTTTTAGTACACTCTTCTCCCCTACCCACACTTCCTCTTCCTACTGAGGTCAGCATCCTGTCCAGATATCATGCACTGTGGACCCTTGTGCTTGATCTATCATTTTCTCCTCATTTCCCTCCTTTGTAAAAGACTGCCTTTAGCTTTAAGACAACATTTTGATCATCTATGCAGTTATCAAGATTGGACTCAATCGTGCCTTTTGGGCTCCTTTTTAACTTGGGGCTAAAAATTTAGGAGCTATTTGTCTGAGGAAAAAGAAATCTAAAGCTAATATTTAATTTTAATAAACTAGGTTTTTTTTTCCAATATCAGCATCTACCAGTTATCAATGTTAGGGTATGATACTTCTCTTTTCACCATGTCTAATAGGGCTTATTAGTTGTGAATTGGGGTGTGTCTTGGTGGGGTGATTTCATGGATATTTCTGGCAACACTAAGATGAAGTGAATTGGTTCTGAACAAACGAGATTTTGTGTCATGCAGGTTGTACCATTAATTTTGTTGAATGATAAATGCTCTTAAAAATGTGAATGATGATTTGAAGCTTGATATAATGTTCTTTTTTTACACATGCTCTTTATTTTATTTTTATTTTGAAAGTAAATTGTATTTATTTTTAGGATTCAGTTCTAGACTTGACTACAGCTACATTCGTAGAAAATAACAAAGTAAGTTTTGTAAAAGAAAATTCAATATTCAATTTAAATGTTAATTTCTAAACATTACTTTAAGCCACTATTATTATTTTATTCGATAAGTTATATTTTTCATTGATTAGTATAATATATCCAAGAAACAGGATTTATTTAATAGATAACTGGGATTTTGTAATTTTTAAGGCACTTGTATTGTGGCAAGCCACTCCCAATATGATATAAAGTTTTGTCAAGATTGCTGTATAAAAAAATTGGCCACAAACCACATATAAACTGATTTTTATCTATCTTTTTAATATAATTCAATAATTTATGTAATTAATGTAATTAGTATTATAGTCATTGCGTTTGAATCCATATACAAATAATAAATGGAAGATAAGTTAATAAAATCACCAATAAATGGAATGACATAATTTAAGAATTTTTTAAAACCTTTGTACCCTAAGAAAATTAATTTTATTGATTTTAATATATGTAACACAATGCTGAAGAACTAAGTCTAAACTAAATATAAATAATTTATTTCTTATCCTTTTTCTAGTAGATGGTATTTTCAGACAATGGGAGTCTTAATTTCTAGTTATTTTAGTAAAAGGTTCAATAAAGATTTACTGTACTATAATTTGGCTACAACAAACAATACAGTGCAACTATTTTCAAAGTTAACTGAGTTATTGCTTATGAAATTTTGTGATGACAGTTTTGGAGAAATTTTTAACTTTCACTTTACATTTCATTCCAACTATGCAGAATTTATATCTAGCAGTAATTAGCCCAGGTAGTAAGCTGCATAGTTTTGAAAGGTGTTAATCCATGCAAATGCTAGTAGTCAATACAGTACTGTAAAAAAATACCAAGATTGATATTTGAATGCTAGGTATCCATCTTATAATCTAATCTATGTGTAAATTCAATTTAAATATTCCTTTCTCCTGGATGATCATGTAATGCTGTTTGTAAATATTTTTATATAAATAACATTTATTCGTGCGAAATAAATTCTTTATTACTTGTTCTGATTGTAAAATGTTATGAGATTGGGGTTTTAGTAAATATTGTTAATGGTAGTTTTACAGTTTTTTCTACCATTCTTACTTTTAGATATAGCAAACAAATTCAGAATAGCACTGCTTAAGAAATTATTTCTGGATTGGTACTTCCACACTTTAAAAGACTTTTCCAAATAAGCTATCCCTTAGCAACAGCACATCACTGTCAAGTGTGAATGGAGGGCCTTCGCTTCCCCCAAGGAACCACGAATTAAACCCTCAAATAACTAGTTACACAATGCTGCCCAGCCAGGACTGCCAATAAAGGCATTTGGGTCTGTTCAGGATTCATATATAGGGTTAACCTAAAACTACTAAATAGAATTTTTTTAAATGTTAATGAAATCCTTTTCATCTACACTTTTGAGACCCAAATCTGTTTTCCAATTCAGTTTAAAATACTGCTTGAAACAAGTGATCTTTGAACTCCCAATTCTAAAGAAATAGATTGAGATTTCATCCACTGTTTGCAAATTGAAAATTCATTGGTTAACAAGTAAAAAGGAGCGATATAGCGAGGAGTTACTTTAACTGAAAAATATTGCACTATTGTTTTTTCTATTATCAAGTTTTTGTGCTGTTCAACTTTTTGCTTGAACTTCTTTGCTTAAAGTACCATATAAAAGATCCCCTGATTTTGAAAATACCTCTTAGGGAAAATATGAAAGAATTTTGTTTCTAATTCTAATGAACTTTCAAGTTGGAATTATAATTTAATCAATTATTGGAATGCTATACAGATTTAGACATGAAACAGCCAAAGAAATTTCTATATTAGGAAAGGCAGAAATTGTATACCATACCAGAAAAATTATCAGTATTTACATATTGTATTTTCTATTGTAATTAAATTGTATTAATTATAATATTTTACTTTTCAGGTGATAATTAAACGCTACCTTGAGAAGTTCCCATTTCCATTTTATATAATACTGAGGGATATCTCGACTTTACCTTTGGTTTTAGGAGAAGCTCTGCGACAGTGGTTTGAATTGGTCACCTTAGTAGAACGCTAAAACAACTTGTGAATCACATCAGCATGTTATAAATCTTAAATTTAGGTTTTCTTTTCAATCTCAGTCATTGCATTGTAAAGTTTGACTCTTTCGTTCCTAATTGTGTGTGTACATAAAGACATAAATAAATACTCAATTTTTTTTTACATCCATTTAAAAAGCATAATAAATCAAAACATTGTAAATAATTTTAAATCTGAAATTAATTAGTATTTGTTTTCTAAAAATTGGAACTTTTTATAATTGCATATAATTGATAAAAAAAACTCAGCTTGATATAATCAATATGAATGGAATGCTACAATGATTGTATGTTCATGTTTGCAATACACTGATGTTCAAAAAGTGCATCACCTAGGAATATCACAATGTAACCCATTTTATACAATGATATGCTACTGTATTCCAACCTCTAAACACAAAACAGGTGAATTTATGTCCCAAATTTCATCGGATGGCCTCAAGTAAAGTAGTTTACCATTTGAAATGTTAAAAAGAGCTGAGCACTAGTTGTCTAAAATTTATTCGACAGTCTCTAGTTCTCATGACAACAGCACAACATCGGGATGTGGTCAATTTCTGAAGTTAATAAAGTCATAGATTGTGATTCCAAACACAAATTATGCTATTCTTAAGCTTGTGGAGGGTGTTTGGTTTCTTTCAGGAAATTGCAAATGCCATTTAACATTTCTTTATGGCATGTTGAGATCTGGTTCTGTTCCTAGAACAATTTCTGTTAAACCTGTTGATCAAGTTTACATAGATATAAGGTCCAGATAATGTAAGATATCGCACACTCCTTTCGTTGATATCTGATGTAATCTGTTATCTTTTCTGAGTTGAGACAACAAGAATGACAATATTCATAGCTAAAGCATTTTTTTGTTAACAGTAGTGTATTTTTTTAACTTTGCTTTGCACTGTAAATGTATCTATGCTCAGTACCATCAAACCTGTCATGATTATTAAGATTACTTCCAAATTAAATTTAGCTCCGGTGTGGCCTCGTCATCTGACTTGTGGTTCAAAAATCTCATAAGTGAATCTTAAGGTGGAAATTATTAAGAAATTCAGAATACCGAAGAACACATTGTCGACTAAAGCAAAAATAAAATAAAAGCACACATGGTAAATCTGGTTGAAATTATTATCATGAAACAAAATATATTGTGTGAAAAAGCTCTTTTTTGCTTTGTGAAAGGTTTTTAAATATGTTCTAAAGCAAAAATATCTGGATATTAATGGATACATAAAGGTCAGTCTTAAGTATTATATATAGTAAATAAATACATTGAATCAAATTTTGATTGATGCAACAACATTTTAATTTTTATTTACAAAATTTTGTTGTATAATCAAGATGATAGTACCTCTAAGTTTGGTCTTTAGGATTAACAGTTGTTGAAATGCTGCATGATAAAACTATCTGATGCCTCAATGCTTAAAAACACAGCACTCAATCAACAGTTGATTGAATACGTGTGTTGATATATCTGCAGCAAGTAAGAATTGTCAGCTCTAACAAAACCCACCTCAGAGATTTTACCTGTGACTAGTGTAGTAGTGTGGAGCATGCTATAGTTTTTAAATATGTTGTCGTTTAATG
The DNA here is from genome assembly GCA_933210815.1 of Meta bourneti. Lineage (NCBI taxonomy): Eukaryota > Metazoa > Arthropoda > Arachnida > Araneae > Tetragnathidae > Meta > Meta bourneti. The sequence goes on along the minus strand of OW119930.1, from coordinate 66,435,594 downwards.
ATTTTTTCAGTCCTGAGGGGATCATAAAAACAAGCATAGATTAATAAAAAATTTGTTTTATATTTTTGACCTGCTTTCTTAGGTTGATATTTTGGGAATTTCATACTCAGTCTGTTGAATGTTGTGAGATCAATCCAAAAATTATACTCAAAATCGTGAAATTGTTACTAGAAGTACCAATCATTGTGTAATCACTGAACTATCTATCAGTTCATAACTTGTAGCATTTGATGAAACTGAAAATACTTCATTGTTTTAATTCTTATGTATATTTGGACCCTTAGATGCATTTCTTTTTATCAGTTTATAAGTATGATGTATTTATTTTAATAAATTTGTTTTGACTGATATTGTTGGCTCTTGGTTTTAGTATGCTGTATAAGAGGTATTTTCAGTGCAAGAAACAAACCAGACAGAAAGTGAAGGTTTTACTTCTGCAACCCCAAATGCTCTTGCATGATACATATCTGAGTAGCCTTAAAATGTAGTTTATCGCTGTTTTGGTGAGGTTTGGCATTTAATCTAATTGTCGTTGAACGATCAGCACCAATATATAAATAAAGAATTCATTCTTTGGAAGTTTTGGCAACATACTGAAATTGTATTCGAAAAACAAGCCATGTGAATACGTAAAGGAAACACATTCCGCCGCAGAAACTACTGCCACCTAGATTAAGCTTAACAGGAAATGCCTCAGAACGAAATTTCCATATCCAAGCAGACATACAATGACTAAAAATAAAAATGACAATTTTCCCTATTTCACTTATGAGCTAGCAATAAGTCCTACCTTTTAGACGTGAATACGTCTTTAAAATCGGTCCTGGGTCTAAGGGGGCATGCATGGGGGGTCATCGGCAGAAACTTACGCTTCATTTAAAGTGTTGATATCTCAGCCCCATAACTCCAGGGGAATCAGCCTATGGGGATGTCCATCGACTATCATTGTGTAGAGCAGGGGTATCAAAATGGCGGGCCGCATGTGGCCCCGAGGTCATTTTTTGTGGCCCATGTTGCTCTGAAATAAAATGAAAACAGGACAATATGTTATGAAGAAAATGGCACTTGCCGTACACACAATTTCGTCATGTTAAAAATGTGTGAGCAACTATTTTCGTCCATGAAATTAAATAAAACGGCCTACAGATCAAGATTAACTGATAAAAATCTATCTGCCATAATGAAGATTGTCTGTTCTCAGTCTTTGAATCCAGATATTGGAAAACTAGTAGGAGGAAAGCGCTAGCAAGTTTCCGGTAAAAAAAATTAATTTTAGTTTTATACATACATTAAATTAAATAAACGTTTAAATAAAAGCAATTATATAGCAATATTATAAATTATTACCCTAAATTCACTTAATTACATAACGTGTTTTAATTATCTTATCCATATTCCTGAATCCTCACTTCAAAATATAATTTTAAGAAAATTTGTAAATGTGATGTGGCCCGCGTGAATCTTACCAGTTGCATTAAATGGCCCGTGTTTTAATTGAGTTTGACACCTCTGGAAAAGAGGAAGGTCGGCCAGTAATCCACTCCCCTCTGTCCTCAGTACCACGTGGTGGGGGAAATGAGTAGTTTCTTGCATATGCTGACCTGTTTAACCGCTGTAACTTCAGTTCCAATCGACGGGTCGTGGCGAGTGCGTGCTTAAATTGAAGAGAATGACGAGTTCTACATTTCCATTTTGACTAGTTGACAGTTCGAATCATTTATGTGAAAATTGTGTGCATTGGAAAGTGACGATGTGTCGAAGATTTCACCATGAAGCCAGAATATCACACTAAAGTTCAATTGCTGTATAGGAAACCTAAACAGGTTGAAAGAGCAGTTCAAGACGAATAAAATACCCAGAAGTCAACCTGTGGCAAGTGCGGAGAGATCTAGAGCTTACCGAAGACCCAAGTATTCACGAACCAAACCTTAAGGTCTGGACTGCCTACCCACCTTTTTTAACAACTAATGTTGCTAAAATTAAATGGAGCGAAAAAACTAATTGTCTTGAAGATGGAAATTTTTTAACATGCAAAAGTACAACTGACCTCCAGGCACCTGTTCAGAAAATTATTTAAGGGGTGGCCTAGTCCTTATTCCTTGTTATAACCGAATTGCCGAGACTAAATAAGCTAATGATTTTTTTCAGCTGTTTTTAAATATACCCATGTATATTTTATCTTTGATTAACTAAACTTTCATTTATCTGATTAAACTAGATTGAGCATGTATGTTTGGTTTTTAATTCCAAAGCACTTAGGGGTGGGTTAAAGCCCCTTGGACTCTGATTACATCCCTCTAATCTCAAAACCAGCGTCATTCCATTAATATTTTTTTTGGAATAAAAGATCTGGACACAGAAACATCTTAGTTCCCATATATAAATTCCAGATAAAATAATGGAAGTTTAGCTGAAAAAATTTCAAATGCTGCTGATCATTCAGTGCAAATACTGTTGCTTCTTTCAGTTTATAGTTTTCAAGAATAATATTTTATACTATCTACCTGCTGCAATAATTATAATAGCCATAACTCAATATACTCAAACACAGTAGCAGGGGTCTAAACCAGCCAACAATTGTCAAATATAAAATAAAACATTCAGTGAGTAAAAAGTATTCATACACTGAAAAAATTCTCAAAAACGTCTGTTTTTCGAAAAGTAAGCATTAAACTTAACAAGTATCGATTGTTGAAATTCATTTTACCCCTCTAAAATTTACATCGAAATAAAGAAAATCATGTTCCACATTTTCCAGTGGAGTAATATATTCGCACACGCTACATATTTTAAGGATTTTACACGAGTGTTTCATAATTGTTTTGTTGATATCTGCTTGTGAATGATCATCTGGAGCCTTCGTTGCATAAATTGGATAACATTTTATGTGATCTAATTTGATACAGAGCACTATTCTCAGAACCCTTTTTAGTCTGCCTCATTGATACTTGTATTAGATCGGGTTTTTCATCCACAATTCCCCACATTGTTCGATTGGCATGACATCTAGACGCAGGGAGAAGGTTTTAGAAATTAAGTAGTATTACTATCCAAAGTTTCATCTTCAAGACTGCTTGGGCTTTCCAAATATGACCTTTGCGTCATAAAAAGAACAATCAAGATTGCTTGGTATCATGGTCCATAAAAGCATAATCAAGGCTGAGCCCCGATTTCGTCACACTGGACTAGAATCATTTTTTAAATGTCTATTTTAGACCTCGGGATTCGATTACTTATGTCTAAACTTCCGTTCCTAGATGAATTCATGTAAACCCCAAATAATCATGTTTTGCTGTAGGGTCATTTCATGCAAATCGGCTGTGGCTGATATATCACCAATTTTAATGAAAATCAGTTTTTAAATAGGTCACATAGTAATAACCAACTGCAAAGTATTAGGTTTCAGATATCTTTATTTTGTTATTGACATTTAAAGTTCAAGGTCGCACAAATTTTGATTTTCTAGCACTAAAAATGACCTGTTTGCGACCTTATATTTCAATATATTATTGACACAAATTTAAAATTTTATATCGCTGGCATTTCTCAGAAAAGGGTCTCTTAGGAAACGTCAGAATATAATTTAATAGCCGTCATTGCTGAATCAGAGAGATCGACGAAAATAGAAATTTTGCTAATTTGCTACATATTTCAAGTTGCTCTCGTGTCTCTAGAAATGGAAAGACAACATTAAAAATTATTCTTAATGAAGAGCCTTTCCTAACAAATAGCGTGGCGTAATTTGGTGATTGTATTTCTACTCCATTATAAAGAAAAAACATTTTAAAGTAAAATTATGAAAAAATACAATTTTTTGAAATGCATATTTTGCTGAAGGAAAGCTCCAAAACTTTTCAACATAACAGAGCAAGATGTTTATTATGTCCTGACATTTTCATAATTGTAATTTGATAATTTTTGTCTCAGAAAATTTTTTAACTAGACGTAAATTTTACTTTTTTATCGCAGCTGATGAGTTATAACCTTCGATAATATAAAAAAATGCGATATAAGAATGAAATGACTATTATTATAGAGCACGCAAAATTTTACATGAAATTTCTTTTTAAAGTCTTTTGCTTAATCCAAGGAGTGTTTCCATCAGTGAAATAATTAGGTGGAAAGTTCATTTTGTTAGAGAAGTCTTCGATTTGCTTTTTCCTTTGGAAACATAAGTATTAAACACTACTTCTTGTGAATATTAAATACGTTTTGTAAAAAAAAGCATTACTAGTCAGGTAAGCACTAATTTTAACAGAAAAAAAATTTAACATCGTTGTTATACTCGATTCTCCCAAATGTACATAATTCACGAATCCTTGTTCCATATTTATCACAATCACAAGTGAAATAAGTAGATTTCAAGAATTCGGCAGCACTAGGAAAATTTCAATTTAATCAACTACGAAATTGAACTAGACATTTATCAGATTGAAAGTGAATTTGAAGACAATCAAGTAAATATTTTGAATGTTTAAGCTTTTTCAATGATTTGGGATGTACTGCTTTTATAATTTCCTTCAAAAGTTAAAAATAATTTGGTATTTCATTGCTGATTTGGGGTTTCATTGTTTCTATTTCATTGTCATTTGAAACGAGTAATATGCATTAAATGGGAAGGAAATACTATGATTGGCGATAATAAATATTGCCAGTTAGGACGATATTGATGGAATATGGTAGCCGTCGTAGACCTATCCGAATAGTCGTTTGGCGACGAAACTTTCAGTCGCTAATTGATTGGATGGGCAAGAACGTGTTTTTGCATTTTACTAATTTTGTTATTGTTGCTTTGGGACTCAAAATACGATCCTGAATTTTTTTACAAGTAATAGACATATTAAACTATACGCTTCTAAAATATAGTTTTCATCAGAGTTCTCCATTTCACTTTGTGTCCATTTTAAGTGGAAAATCGTCATTTTATAATTTTCTTTTGCTGTTTGGAAGATGAAGGAAATAAAAGTCGACTTACACTTTTCATTAGTACTTTTATCATACCTAGCACTGTATCTGGCATGAATTTCAACGATACATTTAAATTCCTTTAGCCGACCTTTCCAAAATCGACTATTTTCCATTTTTCGCTAATTTTTAGTTTAAATATGTTTAAAATTGTTGTTTTCAAATAAATAAAAAGAATATTATTCATAGATTACAAAAATATTAAATATTGTTGTCGACGTTAAGTAGTTTTTGAGAAAGATATCTTCAAACATGCAACATCAAGCGATTTCACAACCGCTCTTCAAAGTTGCAAGTCCTTAAAATGCCTGAACACTCCAAAATATTTAATTTTAAGTCAAAATATTTTGGATATCGTTATTTATGCATAAACTTAACCGCTGTAGCAAATTTCATGAAAATCCGTCACCCTATGGCCACAGGTTTTTCTGATTTTCGCTCATTTCAAATGGAATGACCCTTGTAACGATTCTCTTGGTAATTTGGTAGATTCAAATCTACAGAGAACAGTCTAGCTTAAATAATAAACATTAATTTTATTCACAATAATTTCTTGATTAGATGAGGGTTTATATACAAGGCACTTTCACGAATTCGATGCCTCTGCCAAGGGGATGCGACGGGTCGTCGTAATCTCGGGTACGCGCGAAAGTCTCAGAGTGGGAGAAAGGTATCTCAACAGTCTCTAGATGAAACTCTACTCGTCGGGTGACGATTACACAAGATCAGCACCGGATCCTCACGGGACGACGGGGCAATTCAGGTTCACTGCCGGACGAGAAGTCGGTACCGGACTCTTCGCAGGTCGTCGGTTCGGCACAATCAGGGATCGGCTCCACTGGGGTCGTTGGATCAAATCTTTCGACCGATAACAAAGCAGGAACTCGAGATAGGCAGCCTACGCCAGGCTACAAGAACGCGTACTCTCAAGGTGAGAGAACCGTCTTCCAAATTAATAAGAGCTCCTTAAATGGGGTTGACCGCTCAAAGGGTCGCTGAGCCAAGCCGCTGGCACGGGAACACAAGCAAGACTCGAGATGGGCAGCCTACGCCAGGCTACAAGAACGCGTACTCTCGGGGTGAGAGAACCGTCTTTTAACAATGCTTTTCTCCCTAAGGAGTGACCGCTCAAAGGGTCGCTGAGTCAAGCCGCTGGCACGGGAACACAAGCAAGACTCGAGATGGGCAGCCTGCGCCAGGCTACAAGAACGCGTACTCTCGGGGTGAGAGAACCGTCTTTTAACAATGCTTTTCTCCCTAAGGAGTGACCGCTCAAAGGGTCGCTGAGCCAAGCCGCTGGCACGGGAACACAAGCAAGACTCGAGATGGGCAGCCTACGCCAGGCTACAAGAACGCGTACTCTCGGGGTGAGAGAACCGTCTTTTAACAATGCTTTTCTCCCTAAGGAGTGACCGCTCAAAGGGTCGCTGAGTCAAGCAGCCCGCACGAGCACACGGGCAAGAACTGACGATTCGACTCTCCTCTTTTCCTTTTGAAACCTCGCTGCCTTTGTTCGCTGGTGGTTCTTCTGATTCGTTCTTGATTGGTTCTTACTTTTAATTGGTTCGTTTTTAATTCGTTCGTTTTTGAGGTTGCTGATTCGATGGTGACTCTCTGACGTAAAATGGGATCAGCTACTTAGCGCAGGTGGCTTGATTACCTAGCAGGTGGACTTAATCACCTGGCAGGTGCACTCCTAAGCACCTGGGTGCTTTCCGAAACGAATTCTCTTTTGTTGGTCTTTGATCCAAGTCCCGACCGTCTGGCGCCAGAGAGATGGAAACGTATTGTCAAGCTCTTTTACGACTTGTCGGCGAGTTTGCCTTTGGGAGGGTTAATTGAGGGGTCCATCAATGAATCCTCACAACCCCTCCCCCTAAGAAAGATTTTGTGGTATGGCAAAATCTATAAGACATGGCAACTCGACGCATCATTAGAGGCAACAATTTTAAGAAATTATATACAAAATTTTAAGTGACATCTACTATTTACAATACTCTTACATCCTACTCTTGTGATACAATTATATTTTATCACATAAGTTCAATCAAATACCGGGGTTTATGTACAATTTAAATCGGTACTTTTGGTAGGATTTAATTCTCCGACAGCATTCTGCTCAGACAATCTGCATGTTGGTTGTCCTTCCCAGCCCTATGGATGATATGGTAATTGAAGGGCTGTAAAGCCCCAACGCCCACCTCAATCTCGGTTTATTCCCGGAGTTATTCTTTAAAAATACTAACGGATTGTGGTCCGTTTCAATAGTGAAGCGTTGTCCGTCCAAGTAATCCCACAGCTTTTTAATTGCGTAAATAATGCCTGTGCATTCTTTTTCGGTAGTGCAAAATTTCTTTTCTGTGTCGGTAAACTTCCGGCTTAAATATAATATTGGGTGATCAACTTTATCTGGCCCTTTTTGTGCCATGATTACCCCGATTCCTTGGTTGGAAGCGTCAGTTTGGAGGATAAATTCCTTTGAGAAGTCTGGGGCGTACAACACCGGCTTCTCAGTGAGTTTTGTTTTCAGCTTCCGGAAAGCTGAGTCGCATTCCGCGGACCACTCTACCTCCTCCCTCCTATTCTTTCCTTTTAATGCCCTCGTTAATGGTTCGGCTATTATGGCATAATTTTGGATATACCGGGCGTAATATCCACTCAAACCTAAAAATTGCCTGATCTGTGTTTTATTCCTGGGTGTGGGGAAATCAACTACTGCTTGGATTTTCGCCTCAGTCGGAGTTCTACATCCACTCCCTACCATATGTCCCAAATATTTGACACTGCTCTGTGCGAACTTGCATTTGGCAGGTTTAATTGTTAATTTCGCGGACGCGATTTTCTTTAGAACCACATCGAGGTGTTTGATGTGTTCCTCCCAAGTTTGCGAAAATATAGCTACATCGTCTAAGTAGGGTACACAAAATTCATCTAAACCTTGTAAGAGTTGAGCCATGAATTTTGAGAAGCAATATGGGGCGTTTACTAGTCCGAACGGAAAAACTAGTGGTCTATATGACCCGAATGGAGTCACGAAAGCGGCCAATCTTTGTGCCCTAAGACTCAGGGGTATCTGCCAATATCCCTTGGTCAGATCTATGACCGTTATATATTTTGCGGCTGCCACTTGTTCGATTCGCTCGTCCATATTAAGCAGCGGATAATATTCCGTCCTAATGATGGAATTTAATCGACGATAATCGACACAAGGGCGAGGGTCACGTCCTGAACTCTCTACTAGAATCATGGGGGAAGTGTAATCGGACTCCCCGATCTATGATTTTTAAATCCAACATCCTCTTAATTTCTGACTTGAGGATTTCCGTTTGTCTAGGAGAGGTGCGGTAGGGTTTCGATCTAATGGGTTTGTCACTAATTAAATCTATATCATGTTCGACAAGATTCGTCCTACCGGGATCATTTGAAAATAATTGCCCATGGGATTTTAACAATTTCCCAAGTTCATTGATTTGATCCTGCGTGCATCGTTCTTCCAATTTACTGTTTTTCACTACCTCTCCGAAATCAAAAATATTCGGATCTGCTATAGGATACTGAATATCAAAATCAGATTCCACGGTGTCGTGAGAGAATATTTCGCCCATCAAAACATTTACGCTTTCCATCCGCTGGTAGTATGGCTTTAATAAGTTAATGTGGTACACTCGTATACCTTCTCTACCTTCCCTGGCATCTTAACAACATAATTGGTCTCCGAAAGCTGTTTCTCTATAGTTCCCGGACCAACCCATTTTACGGCGAATTTTGTTTGTTGGCAAGATGACAATACTAAGACGCGATCGCCTACTTTAAACTCACGCTTCACCGATCCTTTGTCGTAATACGATTTCCTTTTAACTTTTCAGTCCATTTCGGTTACGGTGGCTACCTGTGGGGGACTTTGGCACCATTTGTCAAATATAATGGACTCGGGCATTCTCAAATTCTTCCCGTAACTTAGCTCTGCGGGGCTAAGACCGGTTGACGCATGGGTCACGTTCCGCAAAGTTACAGTCGCGGACGGACGCACATGCCCCCCGTTGTCCTTTAGTTCATTTTCGGGTTCCGTTTCCTCAAGCGGACCTATTTCTGTTTGGTTTTCCTCAACTATAGTCTGTTTAGGGCTCAGACGTTTGGTTTGACTCCTAGTCATAATCGCGTTTACCAGTTCTGGCTTTACTTACTGCGATTCAATTAATTCCTGGGTGGAATTTCCTACGAGGTAATGTCGCATGTCGACAGATTTACCTACTATTGCTGCCTTAGTCCTAATTACGCCGAGTTCTGGACTTTCGATTTTAATTCTTGCCAAAGGTAGGCACTTGAGGTGGTTGTCCAGAGGTTGCTTAACCCAAATGTGCTCGCCTGTAAAATCCTCAAGTTTCACTAAGTCTAGGGGTCCCAGGTCAATGTTTGTTCCTGAATCACGTAACAATACCATGTCAACATCATTTATTTTGGCCTTGCTTAAATAAGGCTCAAATGAGGGAGCAAAATTTGCGCTCGTAGCAAGATTATTTAAGGGTTCCGCTACTTTCTTTAACTCGGGGCATTGAGGGCGTATATGACCAGGTAAGTTACAATTAAAACAAACGGGGCCACTACGTTTTTCAAATTTCCTTGTCCGCCATTCTGTGTTGGTTCCCTTATTTCCTGATCTCCAATCCTTACCGTGATTTTTCTCACCCCCCAATTTCTTTCCCTGACCCGGCTTTTCAATAGGTTTTGGGCGGTCGAAAGCCCTTTTCTCCGGTGGTTTGGAGAACACCTGTTTCTTGACTCGTCGGGTTGACTCATACGCGTCTAGCTTCTCAGCCAATGCGCTCGGTTCGGTCAACTCGCCCCATTGATCAATAAAGTGGTCCTTTATGTCGGCCGGTACCCTTCTTTTGATTTGATCAGCGATCATCAGATTCTTAAGAGAATCAAAATCCTCAATTTGGATTCCGCTAAGCCACCCTTCTAGATAGCTTCTTAGTTCGAAGATCATGTCCTTTCATAAGGAGCCATTTTGTCTCTGATGCGTTTGAAATTTGCATCTAAAGGATTTTGCGCTAAGCTTGAATCTAGCGAGAAGTACGAATTTTACATGATCATAATCATCACTCAATTCCTCGGGTTCACGAATAATAAATAATCTTCGCGATTTCAATCGGCAACAGACTAAGGCGTCATACTCGATTTTTAATTTTCTACTCTGGCGTTCAAAAAGCGTTAAGAACAAGGCCATATCTATTTTGTCAGCATCAAACTTTTGCATGACTGATTTAATGTTTTTAGACGGTTTCCCGCTATCATGGCTAGACGAACTTAAACTACTCACTTCTCCCGATTGTTGTATTTTTAGCTTCTCTAGTTCGAAAGCCCTTTCCGCAGCTAATTTTTCCTCTTCCTTAGCTAATTTCCTCTCTTCTCTAGCCTCGGCCAATTTCCTCTCTTCTATGATATTAACTATCATATCTTTAACGCTTTCCTCGCTAAAATCATTGCATCCCTGTATTTTCCTTGCTAGATCGATGATTCGATCGTCGGAACCAAACTCAACATTAAACTCGTATGCTAATTTCTGCAAGTCTACCTTTTTTGCTTAGTAAAAACGCCATGGTTCTACACTAAATTTTCCCAGTGACACAATTACAATATTCAATCACCAAATATTCTGAACTTCAATTTTCAAATAACAATACATAATAAAATGATAATACACAATGCAGTCAAATTCCTAAGCCTTAACTATTTTCCAAACTCATGCAATATTAAAACATTTTTTACTTAAAATAATACACAATAATAATCTCTACTACAAGTTTACTAAATTTCATTCAACTTGACTAGGTAGCTCACAATTGAATAGATATTTCACAATCTAAGTTAATTTAACTATGTGCTAAAGGTAGCAAGATCATCCACAGCCCTGGAACTTTATTCGAGCAATTGCTAAACTGGCAATTTTCAAATCTTCACTACAAATTTACTGCAATTATTAATTCCTAAAGCTTCCGCGAATTTGCATACACTAGTAATCAGAATTTCTTTAGAATGGATTCCATAATTAAATCAATTTAAAAATTTAAACACTTTTCGCAACAATTTTTTTTCAACAATTTAAAACACTAATCTATTAAATTGCCTCTAAAGAAATGCCAAGCTTACCTTGTCTGATGACTGGCTCTGCTTTTTCGACAGGTCTCTGCTCTGCCTCTGTTTGGATGTCAGACGGGCGTTCGTATTTTCTTTCACTAGCACTTTTTTCAACACTGGACAGGATGTCCTTCACTTTGTAGCAGTTCTGGTTGGTTCTGCTTTATTTTCACTTCACAACTCTTCTTGAGTTTGTCTCTGGACTGGATGTCCTCATGTAATAACTCCTGGGTGGGCTTACTACGCAAAAGGTGTGGTTGCCAATTTTTTATTCAATGGCTAACAATCGCACCTGCTGCCACCAATAATTTAAGTAGACTGTAACGTTTCTCTTGGTAGCGTGGTAGATTCAAATCTACAGAGAACAGTCTAGCTTAAATAATAAACATTAATTTTATTCACAAGAATTTCTTGATTAGATGAAGGTTTATATAAAAGGCACTTTCACGAATTCGATGCCTCTGCCAAGGGGATGCGACGGGTCGTCGTAATCTCGGGTACGCGCGAAAGTCTCTGAGTGGGAGAAAGGTATCCCAACAGTCTCTAGATGAAACTCTACTCGTCGGGTGACGATTACACAAGATCAGCACCGGATCCTCACGGGACGACGGGGCAATTCAGGTTCACTGCCGGACGAGAAGTCGGTACCGGACTCTTCGCAGGTCGTCGGTTCGGCACAATCAGGGATCGGCTCCACTGGGGTCGTTGGATCAAATCTTTCGACCGATAACAAAGCAGGAACTCGAGATAGGCAGCCTACGCCAGGCTACAAGAACGCGTACTCTCAAGGTGAGAGAACCGTCTTCCAAATTAATAAGAGCTCCTTAAATGGGGTTGACCGCTCAAAGGGTCGCTGAGCCAAGCCGCTGGCACGGGAACACAAGCAAGACTCGAGATGGGCAGCCTACGCCAGGCTACAAGAACGCGTACTCTCGGGGTGAGAGAACCGTCTTTTAACAATGCTTTTCTCCCTAAGGAGTGACCGCTCAAAGGGTCGCTGAGTCAAGCAGCCCGCACGAGCACACGGGCAAGAACTGACGATTCGACTCCTCTTTTCCTTTTGAAACCTCGCTGCCTTTGTTCGCTGGTGGTTCTTCTGATTCGTTCTTGATTGGTTCTTACTTTTAATTGGTTCGTTTTTAATTCGTTCGTTTTTGAGGTTGCTGATTCGATGGTGACTCTCTGACGTAAAATGGGATCAGCTACTTAGCGCAGGTGGCTTGATTACCTAGCAGGTGGACTTAATCACCTGGCAGGTGCACTCCTAAGCACCTGGGTGCTTTCCGAAACGAATTCTCTTTTGTTGGTCTTTGATCCAAGTCCCGACCGTCTGGCGCCAGAGAGATGGAAACGTATTGTCAAGCTCTTTTACGACTTGTCGGCGAGTTTGCCTTTGGGAGGGTTAATTGAGGGGTCCATTAATGAATCCTCACACCCTGTAGGAAATCAATTTGATTTGGTATTGTATGTCGCTCTACTGTCAATTTTTTTCTACATAAAGCCTAATTAGACCGCATCTGTTTCCTCTACACCATTCGTCTGCAGTCGGCCCAAAAATGGCGAGTTTGTTCTCGTCTGAAAGAACAACTTTATCTTCATATTTCCATTCTGGTGTTTTATTATCTCTGGAGTCTAAACAGCCACTTTCAATTTCTCACTGACGAATTCTCCAAGTGCAACACGTCCGAAACCTTGTCGGCTTGCATTTCTCAAGTCTTCGCAAACTTCTCCATCACGGCACCCGAAGATTTGTTAGTTTGAAACTCTATCCAATCGAATACCGTCGTGTACGCGAGTAGGGTAAAAATGGGGGTTCTACGCCAGGGGATTCGGGGATCAGGAAGGGACGTCATGGCGGGAAGTGACGTCATAACAGGAAGTGGAGTTGTTTATCTTGCTGTTACAGGAAGTGACGTCATGACAGGAAGTTGAGTTGAATTGTTTTTACCGGAAGTGACGTCGTAATAGGAAGTTGAGTTCAGTTGTTCCTGCATACCTTGAGTTGTTTACCACCTGCTACACAAAATGAGGAGAGCCGGAAGTGAACTCATCAGGAGTTGAGGTGTTTACCACCTACTGTTGAGTTGCACACCTCCTACTTGTTTATGTTTTGGACGAGTATATGTGAAGGATTTTAACCGTTTGAACACTGTAGTAAGATAGAATTTATAATACGGAAATCTTTTTAATTTCTATTTTAATGAATTTATATACGGCATGTTCTTGAAGAAAATGTGCATGCTTAAGGGTGAATGTTTTGTCGAAAAATCATTATGACAACTTAAGTGGAGGACTGAGCTATGAATAAGAACACACAGGCATAACTGTGTATGAAACATTACATTTTTAGGTAAATAAGAGGTAACTAGCCAAAGAATTTACAGTATACATAGTATTTATGATGATAAAGTATAAGATTGATATTATTAGAAGCCTCTGGAACTTGGGACAATATGACAACGGAATGTATGTGACAAACGTGGGAAATTTTTGTTTTGATTACATGCAATTTTAGCCAAATACATTCTACCCAAGATTTATGATGGTAAAGTATCAGATTGAAAGTCTAAAAGCCTCACAAGTCTGAACTTGAAAAGGACTACTCACAGTACATTTCCTACGCTGGTTACGCGGAGGAATACATGTCCTTTGACCAATAATCGTACTGCACGGTGATGTCACTTTTATTTTGACCAACGAGAGGTTAAGTTAGCCAGATAAACTTTAAACTCCTGAAGTACTCAGAAGTCGCAGCATTCAGTTTTGTCATCTAACACGATCATCGTTCCCTTAACGTGAATTTGTTTTTCCTTGTCGAGCAGATGGAGAAAGCTACTAATAATACGAAACGAAAAGTTCTGGAAGATATTCCTGGTCCAAGAAATGCTAAGAGGATTCACAATAACCCAAGAGTAAGTATTTGTCTTATTTCAATTATTTTTTGTGAATTCATGATACTTAGACATTTAGTATATTCACTGAATATTTTACATGTCCCTTACATCTTTCTAAATTTCTTTTCAGGGTGGATGTTTGGAAGAAGATAAAATTCCAGATGGGATGTTTGATATCGGCGATTCTACATTCGTTTATCCAAATACTTTTCGAGGAAACGTATTGGTGCACATCAGACGGTTTACAAAGTATGGATAACTTTCTATCCGACGAAAGAAGGTGTTACACTCTACCCTGGATGGATTGAATTCGTCATGAAACCTGGTGCTTTATCACAAGAACCCCGTGATCTGAGAGGAAGTTTTTGCTTACCCGAAGATGAATTCAAAGTTGATAGTGTGGACCTTCGAGAACTTTACATTCACTCGATTCCAAACTACAGTAGATTCTTTTTAATTTAGGAAAATATGGTTTCTCCTTTCACCACTAGATGGCACTCCAAGAGCAGACCAAAACAATCCAACATGATGAAAAACACAAGTCCAAAACATAAACAAGTAGGAAGTGTACAACTCAACAGTAGGTGGTAAACAGCTCACTTCCGGTAAAACAACTCAACTCAACTTCCTGTCATGACGTCACTACCTGTAACAGCAGGAGAAACAACTTCACTTCCCGCCATGACGTCCCTTCCTGATCCCCGAATCCCCTGGCGTAGAACCCCCATTTTTACCCTACTCACGTACACGACGGTATTCGATTGGATCGAGTTTCAAACTAACAAACCTTCGGGTGCCGTGATGGAGAAGTTTGCGAAGACTTGAGAAATGCAAGCCGACAAGGTTTCAGTCGTGTTGCACTTGGAGAATTCGTCAATGAGAAATTGAAAGTGGCTGTTTAGACTCCGGCTCTCCTCATTTCGTGTAGCAGGTGGTAAACAACTCAACAGGTAGGCAGAAACAACTCAACTCAACTCCCTGTTAGACGTCACTTCCGGTAAAACAACTGAACTTCCTGTCATGACGTCACTTCCTGTAACAGCAGGAGAAACAACTCAACTTCCTGTTATGACGTCACTTCCTGATCCCGAATCCCCATTTTTATCCTACTAATGCCCACTAACTCTACTGTGATCGAGATCCTTTCGTTTGTTTGTATGTCACGGCCGTTGAGATCTTACGTGGGTGAATTCGTGCTTCCTCTTCCCGATGATCAAGATAGATAAACCATCTTTCTGTTAATCTACAATATGCCATATATCAAAATCAGAAGCATGCTTGTATGGACGCGGAGTTTTTCTATAGGGCATGTTTGATACTTTGTAAGCGAAAACAAACTGGTGTTATGAGTGAGGGAAAAGTGAGAGTGGTGTCGATAATTCAAAAGGGGCCGTGCACTACAAAGAGCGAAGTGGAAGACCCAGTGTTCAGACAGATGATCTCGTCCAATAAGTGAATCCAAAAGTCTGGGATGATCGACGCTGCACGATCAGCTTCACGAACTCGGTACAACAATCACAGCAGCTGTGTACACTCGTGAAGCTCAAACGTGCCATTCAAAATCGCCGGCGTGAGATGCTGTCTTCCGCAATCGTCCCTCTTCATGACAACGCGCGCCCTCATCACGTGGAGCCCCACTATTGAAAGCATTCAAGAATACGGCTGGGAACTTTCAACCACCCTCCCTACAATCCTGACCTCGCATCCAGCGACTCACTTGTTCCTGCACTTGAAAAATTGGCTTGGTACAACAATTCGACGACAGCGAAAGTCTGAAAACGGCGCTGAAGAAATGGTGCAACTCCCAGGCGGCGGACTTTTACCGCAGAGGGAATAAGAAAACTCGTACCCAGATACACCAAGTGTTAGGAATTGAACGGCGATTATGTAGAAAAGTAAAAAAGATTCAATGAAAGAAAACTCATGATTGAGAAAGCATTTTTTATTTTATTCGTCTTTAAATGTTATACGAGCAGTATAACATTTAAAGACGTTTGTTGTACTGCTCGTATAACAAATGTCTTTGAATAAAACCTTTGCTTATCAACTGTTCTATCCCTGTACAGAAAAAACTTGAGCTTATCTGATTGGATATGAAATGTGATCTTGATACAGATGGCTATTAATATTTGAATCTGGAAATATGAATAAATCCTTTAAATTTGCTGAATACTTATTAAAATTTTCTGAAATACTGGTTATCCAAGTTGAAATCTGATATTGGTAATTGAAAATTTGGGTAATCTTGTGATTGATTTGATTGAGACGAGTTTCAGTACGATGGTGAAAATACCATCCAGATAGAATAACAGCCTTTTCAAAATTAATGTATTGTGGAAATGTTACTAAAATAAAGCCGTTTCACTTTATAGCCAATATTAAATTAGGCTTATGTTAGAATTAAAAGCAGCAAAGTGTGATAAATATAGTAATTACTAAAATTCTTCAAGTATTTGCTCTAGTTTAGCTTTTGCTGTAGCTAGTCTGTTTTTCTGTGATGAAAATAAGTAAAATGAGGCGATTTGTCGTTTTTCTACACGAGAACGATCGTTGAAGTTGAAGAAGGGCATGATTTAAATTAAGAAATGTCTTTTGTTCCATTTTGAAATGGATCGCATATAATCATAGTAAAAGTTTTTCCATCTTTTAATAATATTAAAGAAAATATACCTTTTCTTTTTACAATAACAGGTGCTTGATCATATTTGAGTGACAACTTAAAGCTAAAAATCATTTGTCTGCCGGGAAAAGCATTTTTAATTGAAAAATGAAACCGTGACGATGACGATCAACCTGTTTGATCTTATAATCACTATAATGGCCAATGGAGTCCTATTTTGATGTCAAATCGCTCAGCCTATTTGATAGGTCAGTCATAACTTTACTTGCGTATAAAGCATCGATTTTAAGAAGTTTATGTTAGATAATTATTTTAATAGATTTCTTTGTGACGGGGTTACTTTCTTTAGTAAGATATCGATATTTTGAAAAGAACTTTTACCATTTGTAGATATCGATCTCGTTCACTGATGCATGAGTCATAGCACTGCTGAATATAAGATCCCTTACGAAATTAAGTTATAAGACGGAGATGCTTAAAATACAATTTTCATGCGTTATTACAGTGTCAAGAGGCACAAGAGTAAGGGTTTATAAAAACTGATACATGATTTCAAGCTAGACGATCCTGTAGAAAATGTCAAATCCAAACCGAATCACAAAGTGCCAGTCTGAATTTTCAGTCATTTTAACTTGTCTTGCCATGATTGGTATATACATAACCGAAAAGAAACCAGGAAAACGTCGTGTCTTGAAGTCTAGATTAAAAGTTTTGGGTAGAATTTTCGTCGGAATAACTTTTACCCTGTACGCCATTTACACAATCTATGTCAGCATTTTCTTGCATTTGTTCAATTCGAAGGCTCTAAGAGTAGTTGCTATATTACTTCACGTAACGCTATTTGTCCTCAGGATCACGCTCTACTTGAAAAGGGATCGCATCGGCAAGGTCCTTCATAGATTACAAAGTTCTGGAATGTATGGTTGGATATCAAGTCGTCCTCTCAAGAAGTTCGTCTCTATTAGCTGCGTGATGAGCTTCATGTTCCCGCTCGTTATGGTCCTCTTCTCGGCCATAATTCTCATTGCAGACTATGAGAAATACAAATTCGAGTACGAGGTGTTCTTTCCCTTGACTATACCCGACTCGAAGGTTGTGTTCATCCTTCTCTCAACGGGCACCAGCGTTTGTTACAATTGCCACTTCTTCGTATTTCCTCCTTTGGTCATGATCCTGCTTAGCTACGTCTACCTAGCATTCGTCAGGACATATAAGTATCGTCTTGAGAGGACACATAAGACTTTGCTGTCACAAGACCTGACTCATGAAAAGGTAGTCAAAGCTCTGGAGTCCCTTGCTTCCTCAAGGAGAACTCACGACCAAGTAGAGGCGGCTCTGTCACTCTGTGCCTTTCTGGCGTACGTGCTGACGTTCGGGAACATACTGATCGTGGTCGGAATCTTTATCATTGGCATAATCAACTCGCAGGATTTGATGCACATCGTCTACACATTGAACGTGTTTGGGTGGACGGTTGCTTGGTTTGTGATTTTCACCGTTTGCGGTTCTCAAATCACAGGCATCGCATCCTTCACGAAGGGCCTGATGCAGGAACTGGTGACTACCAACCTCCGCAGCAAGAGCGTTAGGGGAAAACAGGACATGATATCCCTCATGCTCCTGAACGAGTGCTACAAAGGAGACCTGCACTTCACTGGCTGGGGATTGTTTCACGTCAGCAAGCACCTTCTCCTGACAACTACTGGCGTCTTCGTGACGTACGGGGTCCTGTACGCAGCGGAACTACGCACAGAAGCAGAGATTTTGATGCTTGCGGCTGGCGGTTACAATTCTAGTTCATCCACAGGAGCACCAACACTAAGGGGACCGCACTCTTAGGTGTCCAAGCCGTGTCTTTTGCGGACAGGAGTTCCTACCCCCTATTTAGGGCGGGTTCGGAACACGTTCTCGCAAACTTTCCGAGGGAACGGGGAGATCTCAGAAAAGAAAGGGGATTGGGGTAAAGTAAGAAAGGGAACGTAGTTCTAGTGAAACTGTGTTTGTATAGTCCCACTTCGTATATGTCAGTGTTATACATCGTTACAGCGCGTCGTTGTATCGTTTTATATCGCAATATCGGAAAGACGAACACCTGAGAAAAGCGCAATTTTTAAGTTATCCCTCACTGGCCAGAGAGCCGTTCTCCCTTACCCACTTCTGAGAACTTCACCATTAGCACCACCCCAAGTCTCCTCTCTGTAGGGTTGCCAGCCGATGTCCGCTCAGGACACGTCCCCATAGGACACGACACCCTCCTAGCAATCAGATCAGGTATTGACCTCGTCATCTGACCGTGGTTCAAAATTACTAGGTAGGTATTTCAATTAACGTCACTCTGGAGCAGCACAACCGGCTAGTGACGACGGTCCGGGATCAATCCCGAAGGGAAAGATACGAGGACAACTCCACGAAATTTTAAACCACTGTCAGATGACGAGGAACCCCACTTTCCAAACTTCCACACCGCGCCAACGTGAGGACATTTGAGGCCACGACGGATTTAACGTGCACCAGTCCCCTTTGTACACGACGATTTTCTATTTGGATTCGAACTCGCAACCCTCCGGTTGCTAATCCGTTGCTCTTCCAACCGGGCTGTCAAAATTACTAGGTGTTGTCGTCCCTTTAGGATTGATCCCAGACCATCGCCAATAGCACGTTGTGTTGCCTACAGTGCGACGTAAAATCAATTTGCTACGTTGAGTTGCTTCAGAAGTGTGAAGTAAATTTAATTTCCTACCGTAAGACACGCTATATTAGGAGACAACTCATTCCTGGGGCTCGAATCCTTTGCAGGCACGTATTTAGTAAATAATTGTGGG
This sequence comes from Meta bourneti, assembly GCA_933210815.1. Classification (NCBI taxonomy): domain Eukaryota; kingdom Metazoa; phylum Arthropoda; class Arachnida; order Araneae; family Tetragnathidae; genus Meta; species Meta bourneti. Next base: position 66,416,152 of record OW119930.1, on the reverse strand, counting down.
GTAGCCCAGTCTTCACTCCCACCGTGTTTTATTTGCATAAATAACCAAACTTTCATTTGCACTGATAGTACGTGAAATATAAGTAGACTAAGTATTGTGATTGAGAAGATTCAAAAGTGTAACCGACATGTCGACTTGTAATCACGTGACTATTATATGAAAAATTGACTTGGACGATTTGGCATCATCTAATCGCCTTGTTTGGCGATATAACATCTTATGACAGGTTAAGGTGGGGCGTATACATTTGGCGAGTCGAGTGAACCGTTCGTTGAAATTATTTTTACAACGAACTTCCAGCGATCCATGGGAAAAGAAGGAACCAACCGCGAACCACCAGCAGTCATTTGACAGCCACCGGTGCGTGTACTTGCAATCATATTTTCGCGCGAGGAAAATTACACGATTTTGGTGATGAGTGGTGCGGCTTTAGTGATGGCTAGTTTGTGCAAGAAGAGGAAACAACGACGTTGGTGGCACACTGACCTGTATAAGAAACGCACTGGTATACGGAATTTATGATGGACTTGAAGTCACAAGAAATAAGCGGCCAATATAAGAATTTCACGCAAATGTCGCCTTCTGATTTTGAGTGCTGCAGAAGACTGGACCCCACATTTCCAAACAGGAAATATATTTCCGCACTCCAATCTCCGCTCAAGACAGGTAAGTAGCTATACTGTTTGTGCTAGTATACACTGTTGATCGAGTTTACAAATTTTATTTCTTTATTTATGTTAAGAATTTTATTTATTTAATTAATTGTTTCAGGTTAGCAGTAACACTTCGATTTCTTGCCAAGGGAAATTCATATACTAGCCTTCAGTACCTGTTCAAGATTTCCAAGCAGTCTATTGGACGCATAATACCACAAGTCTGCGCAGCACTTGTCAAGGAATTACAGGGATATATCAATGTAACAGATTTAACAACTCACTATTTAATTTCTTCAAAGATAGGTTTTAATATTATAAATGAAATAGAACATGTGAACCAACGTCATTTAGAAATTACCATCAGAACACATTTTTAAGTATAGGTACATTACACCAAATCTTCAAAATTTTCTGAAGTGATTGATAGAGCAGGAGATTGTTGAGTGGAGTTGGTTGATAAGGATGGCTCATATGGTGAGTGGATGACAGGAGGAGGCACTGCTTACTATGGTTGAGAATACGTGGGGGAGTAGGTCTACTTTCCGCAGGATTTTGCCAGTTGCAGGAGTACTGATAATTTTGAGCAGGCCAATCAAACAATCCTCTATCAGTTTTCATATGTATCTCAAACACGGCATGATGAACCGCTTTCTGTGCTTCAGGGGAGTATTCATGTACTAGGGGTGTTCAAATGAAAAGGTACGAAACGACACTGTGGGTATAATTAAAGTCTTTATTCAAAAGTAATCACCAGAGGACTGAGCACAACTATCCTACTGTTTCACGAGCCGAAGGATTCCCTGTTCCCAGAATTCCTGTGGCTGTGACAAGAGCCAGTCCTCCACTGTGTCCTTCAGTTCGTCGTCCGAGTTGAAGCGCTTCCCTTTGAGATGTTTTTTAGCGGACAAAACAGATGGAAGTTGTAGGGCGATATGTCCGGGCTGCAGGGCGGATGCTCAAGCTGCTCCCTCTTGAACTTGGCCAGTACACTTTGTGTGACCCTGGAGACGTGTGGACGCGCGTCATCGTGGAGCAGAATCACTCCCTCCGTGAGCAGCCCAGGCCGTTTGCTCTTGATGGACTTGCGTAGGCTACGGAGTGTCTCACCTACCGGTTTAACACCTTCCGCAATCAGAAATCTGATAACACCTCGCTGCTCCTCAATCGTCGAATTTTGCAATGTGAACGCCATGATGTCCTCACACGCACTGCCGCGTCAATTGGACGGAACACACAACTGCATGCTTCTCTTCTGCGTCATGTGCGGGCGCCCGCGCATGCGCACAACCACGCCGGTACTCGTGCATTCGCTTCCTTAGATGTCTCACTACGTTATCCCAAAGAGGCATATTCAAATTTCAACCGGTTTGGTTTTTACGACGTTTCGTACCTTTTCATTTGAACACTCCTCGTATTAATACTTTCGCAACGACGTAGGTAGAAAATGAATCTATTTCGTTGGGTTAAGAGGGTTCTTTGTCCAACTTCTTTGCAGCAGTTTTCAAGACGTCAAACGCACTTTTCATCATTGATGAACTGATATAATCTCCTTTTCCCTTCGTTCGCTTAGTAGATTTGGGAGTAGAAGATGACGCTGTTGCCTCTTGTTCCTGACTCCTGCCTCGATGTCATCTTCAATTCCAGGCATCCCGTGCGTCTCCTGTAAACGTACATACTATTCCATGAAATACTATCTATGAAGTACTTTCTATTTTTAAATTATATTTTGTATACATGGTTTCCTTCGGACGGCAATTTTTGTTTTATTATTTAATAGGGTGTTTTTTGCATGATAGAACTTTAAATTGAAATAAAACACAAACAATTTGACCAAATGAACTGAATTTTTCTTTTAGTGTTTAAATTTAGCGCTTAAATATGATTTCTGTTTCAGCTACCCACGACTCCTGCAACTTGGGAGGAAGTTGGCAAGACATTTGAAACACGTTGGAACCTGCCTCACTGTTGGGGCCCTTGACGGGGAACAGAATGTTTTGCAAACTCCAGTGAACTCGGGTACTGAGTGCTTCAATAATAAATCCAACTTTAATATTGTGCTTTTTGCGTTAGTGGATGGAAATTATAACTTTATGTTTGCTGATGTGGGATGCCAAGGAAGAATTTCGGAGGTGGAGTTTTTCAAGCTAGCAAGTTACATAGCATGCTCACAGGAAACACATTGGGATTTCCATTACCAAAACTACCGGGGCGTTCTATGCAAATACCTTATTTTTTGCAGGCGATAGTGCGTTTGCTCTAAGTGAAAACCTCATGAAGCCATACCCTGGAGACTTTGCCAAAGGAACTCTTCAGAGAATTTTTAATCGTCGTTTGAGTAGGAGCCGTCGGATAGTCGAAAACGTCTTCGGTATATCAAGTGCAGTGTTTCGGGTTTTAAGAAAACCAATGCTTTTGGAGCCCGAAACAGCCGAGTTGATAGTTGAGTCATTTTGTTACATAATTATCTAAGGAACCCGTTCGCCAAATTTGTACACACCTGCTGGCACATTAGAACATGAAGTGAATGGAGTTATCGAAGGGTCATGGAAGGATGAGGGAGATATGACGTCCATGTTACCACTGAAAAATGCTCCCCGATCCACAAATTATTGTCAAAATGTAGCGATGAAATAGCTGATTATTGCAAGAATGAAGGATTTCTAGAATGGCAAAACAAAAATGCTTGAGTACATTAATATTTACTCACCGTAGTAAGTCCTTTCTTGGCAAATCCCTGTCATCCAGGAACTTGAAAGCTTCGTAGGCAAACCACCTACTCACATAAATTTCGGCTCTTCCTGAAAAAATAAATATAAATTGTATATATAAAACAAAGTTGAATAACAATTGCAAATTAATTGACTATTGTATTTGTATTATTTTATAACTTACCTTTTCCTGTACCCTTGCTCTTTTTTGTTCTTCTCACGCCGGTAGCCAGCAAACATATAATCTTACATTGATCCGCAGATATATTCATTCTCAGCACCTATTTCCCTCCAGGTATCTTTTAAATTTCTTTTGAAGCGGTCCTTATGTTAAAGATCCCAGAGTAAAGATTTGTTTTTATAAATATCAATCAGTTTCAGTACATTTTCCTCTGACCACTCCATAATTAAATAAAAAAAAGATGGAACAAAATCAATAGGCACAAAATAAAATAGACGATGGAACCCAAAGGTTCGCGAGCAGAAAGAAAAGCATCGAACTACACACGACGCCATCCCAATGTGAACTGAGAACGCCTTCGTGTTCGTCAGATCAACCGACAGGAGGCGGATTGCCACAATCAGTACATTCGGCGCTCCAAACCCCGTCCCAATCACGAGAACAAGAGGCTCGCGAACGGTTCGGATTGCAAATGTATACGCACCTTTAAATATGTGAATGAGCATTTCTAGTGATGACAAAAATGGCGCAATCGCTAAACTCTGTCGCGTGCACCAATCAAGATAAACCAATAGATGAGCGTTTTCTGAATGTTCGTTTCCAACCGGCAGACGAAACGGTGTAAGGGTAAGATTACTACTAGTTTTGGTCGCATGATCCTGGCAGAGACGTAACTAAGCTAGTTTCCACCGGGGCAAGAACTCGCCTTGGCGCCCCCCCCCCCCCCACCGACCAACCAAACGAAAACCCTCCCCGACAACACCTGATATCGCCACCACACATTAATTCCACTAGTCCAAATTTTTTTAATTAAACTTAGATGGTAAATGCTTGATTTCAAAGGTAAATAGATTGATTTGCAGTAATTTAATTTTTAGTACAAGATAAAATACCTAATTAATTCTAAGATATTTCATTGACAAATAATCTAAAAATAGCATGTTTGGTACATTCTTTCATACTTATAATCGCTGCAAATGAAATGAAAAGGTTTTATCAAATGATATCGGAATATGAGGGCTGCATCAAAATCAACAGACTGTTGCTTTAGAATAGGATATTTAATTATGATAAATACAGAGGCTGTTCGGACATTTTTTGAATGATTTTGATGAGCTGTAAAACATTGCATGCAACGAAATAATTTTATTTTCGCAGCAGTTAAATAGTTAAAGTATAACTTATCGTCTGCTAACTCAGAGTTTTGTTTACTTTCAAAATGGCGCTTTTAAATAAGCAATGGAAGGAAGGCTGTTTCCGCTCTTTCCAAAGAGAATTATGCTTATTCAATTATTCAAAAACGCTGTAAAACTCAAGTTTTTTCTATATCTAAAGGTACGATAAGTAATATTATTAATGAGAAAGGAATAAACGCGTAAAAGTGGAAAAATACTTCCAAATACGTATCCAAAAAAGAAAAGAATTTCTGAGAATATTTGTAAGGTAAGATCTTTAATTTTAAAAGTGAATCCGCCAAGTCAAAGGACTATTACAAAGTCATTAAAAGTTCAGTTTCAACTGTAAATAAAATAATTAAGTGATTTGAATCTTAAAAAGGACAAAAAATACAATGTTCATCGTCTATTTCCACGACATATTGCAGAAAGCAGAACTCGCCGCATAATTCTGTATGAGTAGCATTTAGCTGGAGAAAGATAGAAAAATGTTGTGACATAGACGAGGCGTGGGTGTATTTAAAAGATTGCAATTAAAAAAAGAACAATTTATTACCATAAAAGAGGAGAAAAAAAATCTTAAAACGTGGTTCAACTTTATAACTTTAACGTGAGAACTTTCTCTAAGAGATTCATGATTGTTGCCGGTTTTGCATATAGTGGAAAATTAAAAGTAAACAGAAGGGGGAATGTAAAAATCAACTCCCACAAGACCCTATTTTATCCCCAATATTCAAAAAAGAAATATTATATCTTTACCCAAAGTGCCAACAATCAGTAGAACTGCATCAGGATAAAGCAAGCAGCCACACATCTAAATCTACTATTATATTCGTAGAAAAAAATGGAAGAAACTGGTATCAAGTCAATAAATACCCTTTACTGATATTCCTGCTAAATCTCCAGATGTCTCACCCTTTTGTGAGAAAGGGTGAGACAAAAGTCCAAAAGCACCTCTTTTGTATTTTTAAAAAGAGAATTATCGAAACGTCGACCGAAAACCATTCAAGGATTTTGGAAAACTGTAGAACAAGAATTAATAATAACAGATTTTACTCTAGTTATTATCTTGAGTATTATACTCAGACATTTTTCACAATCTCTTAATCTATTGACAAAATGTGAAAAAATTAATTTAAACACAGAAAGCTTGAACTATAACTTAACTTTATGGCTTTTTCGACTGCACACATTTTTACAATGTCCTCCAAAGATAGCTTTGAAGCTAACTTGTGCTCTGTTGATATGATGCTCAGATTGGTTAGTCGTTGTTGTCATGTTAAGTTTCTGAGGTAATTTTTTTATGATCTTTAGTTTGCTAAAACTCCTTTCATTTGAGGCGACTGAGACTGGTATTGTGAGAAAAATTCTCAAAGCTGTCGTTATATTTGGTGGACGCGTCTTCAAGTACGTTCTTGTATATTAACGTCAGAAGACATGATGGTGTAGCCGTTTTCATATTAGGGCTTAAATCCAAGGCATAATACTTAAAACTCTCCACTTCTATCGCCAGCTAGTCCTTGTCTAAGTCTTCTTTATATGTGGTAGCTAACTCAAGTGCCTAATTCTTCCCCATTCATTGTTTCAAACTGAGCTCCATTGAGGAAACCAAATAAACTATTCATGTTTTGAATGACTTGAAACCTTTGCCTCAGTTAATTCAGAATCCGATCTATTATTTGTATAATCAATAATCTGAACTTTTTTCTTCTGAGAATTCATAGCTTTCAACTTCGCCCTTCTCATCAAACCTCCGCTTCTTCCTCCGTACTTCTTTAAAAAGAGGATCTAGGTTAAGCTTTCCTGCTATTTCTTTACACACTCTGCATTTAGCTCCTTTTATAGTTTCTGTAGTCTACTAAGTTTTTCCTCTTCATTTCTTATCATACGTAAATACTCGGCCAATTTAGCGCCCGGGGCAGATGCCCCGTCTGCCCCCCTCTAGTTACGTCTCTGGATCCTGGGCACATAAAAAGGTTACAATTGCTCACTCTTTTATATTTCCTCTATGGTAATTAAACACAAAATAGTCTCGAGTGCCGTGAGTATTCCCTTGAATATGTTCTACATCTAGGCGAGTGGATAAGATCCAAGCATGATTTTCTTACCATGTTCCATTCCTTCCCCTGCGAGTTCTAGGCGGCGCTGGTTCGATTCCTCCATGGGTGCACTTCTCTCTTGAGTTAGTAACTTTTCTTGCGCTTGTCAATTTACTTGACGTTATTTGGCACAGCTTGGTCAAATATGACCTGAACCATAAAATCCAACCACCCATTCAGAGTTAACCAGCACTTACACGAATTATTTTTGTTTCAGAAACCGATCGAATTGCTAAATGAACATTTCATTGACAGATTTTCGACTACTTACAAACCTGTAAACGTTTTTTTTTACTTATGAAACTGTTTTATTATTGGAATAAGCCACGAAACCATTTTGTTGTAAATGTAAAACCAAAAATTAATTGTTCAAAGGGTACTGTGTTCCCAAAACTTGAGCATGAATTTTTAATAAAATCAGAAACATTTCAAGGGTGCCTTCTCTGAATACATCTGTGGCTTCTTGCATTCCTCAAACATGAGACAAGAATTACAGGCCAGATATGGGCAGTATATAAAATGTACCACACTTGTATGAAGCATCTGGGGGGGGGGGTCTTACTTGGACCCCCTTAGTCCTCAACTTAGTATCGTTTACCTATGATACCTTGGGTGAACTACATTTCACTGGACAGACGTAGAAATTTTCCTTTTACATTAAATTCACCAAAAAGAATCATTTATATTATTTCTTTGGGTTGTTGGGGGAGGGTGGAATTGTTCATGCGAGAATTCTCGCATGGGCGCGCTAGTCTATATTATTTCTATAGTATAGATCCCTTTTACGCCTTACACGCGACGAATCTTAATAAGTGAGGTATCAAAAGAAAGAGTTTCCCGGAGCACTGACGAATCCGTTCTAATTCTCCAAGGTGTGCAGAGGGGGTGTCTAAAAACAATTCGAAATCCCCATAGGAATAACATTGAGTGTAAAACGATTGCGGTACGCAACTCTGTTTTACCAGTATTGATGAAAAAACTTTTCCAATAAAATTGTTTTACCAGTATTACTCGCAAAACAATTTTTTTATCATCTATATATTAATACATGAAGAAAAAACTTTGTACCCCTTTTTAAGCACATTGCGCGCAAGGAGGAGTATGAGATTTGGCATAATTAAAGTTCAGATGGAGAAGGAGTGCAGAAAGAGATAAAATTAATGTATAATATGCGTTACAAATATATTAAATTAAACAAAATAAAACATTCATTGTTTACGTTCATATACTGTAATCTATATATTAATACGTGAAGAAAAAACTTTGTACCACTTTTTAAGCACATTGCGCGCACGGAGGAGTATGCGATTTGGCATAATTTGCCACCACATAAGTTAGTATTGAAAGTTAATTGCATCGTTTTGCTGATCAGAAACTTAAATACAAAGGTAGCATTAGTCAATGGAACAAGAATGCGCATCAAATTTATGCATCGTAATACTATTGATTGCGAAGTTTTAACTGGAACCGCACGCCATAAGATAATTTTGATTCCACGTATAAATTTAACATATTCCGGAACTATTCTACCATTTAACTTTCAAAGAACTCAATTTCTAATTATACCTGCATTTGCGATGACAATAAATAAGTCTCAAGGACAAACATTCGAAAAAATTGGAATTTTATTGAGGCAGCCAGTTTTTACACATGGTCAATTGTACGTCGCAGCAAGTAGAGTTCGATCATTTGAGATTTTATATTTCAGAATATAACGGTCAAGGGCATTTAGCAAACGATGAAAGAGTTTTTACAAAAAACATCGTCTACACAGAAGTTTTGAATCATTAAATTCATTGTCGAACTATTTCAAGTTCAATGGACAACATTTATTTTTTTAACCACCCGGTTTTTTTTTTGTTTCAATAAAAAAAATATATAAAAAAATACGAAGCATGTATTCCTTATTTCATTTTTTGGATTTATTTTTTTATTTAAATTTTATATAATTTGAAAAAGATAGGCAAATTAACTGTGTAGCCTTGGCGAAACCTGTGGCCAGTATAGCAATAAAAAAATCCAAGAAAATGTCAAACAACGCGTTATTGTTTTTTAGATATTTCTTAACCAAGCTATACCACATTTTTCCTATGACGTATTTGTACATGCTCGCAGCTTACCTAATAGAACAAAATTCAAAAAAATTATATGCAATGAATATAGAGGTATACTCTTTGACAATTTAATACATTTAATTAACGTTTAAACTTAAATTAAATGAATTATGGTCGAATTTCGACCACTAGTCTATATTATTTCTATAGTATAGATCCCTTTTACGCCTCTTACACGCGACGATTTATTTATGTATTGAACTGGTTTTTCATTTCTTTCCATAGTATCAATAATTTATGAATACGTGATTTGATGATATAAGGATGTTAAACGACGCATGTTTCACGCGAGATTAAGATTTGAAAAAAAATTGAAATTATACAATTTAACAATTTTTGTATATTCTAGAGATAAGATAACCTTATTACGCCTTTTGGCGGAAGAATTACGTGCTTTACACAAATGGTTGGTACAACAGTGATCTCAAGGAGGAAGTGTTGTAAATAGTGATTGAATAAACTTTTTTGATATTTTGGATATAAAAATTCGCTTACATCTTTCACCCTTACAACGGATGAGGGAGGTGGAATTGTTCATATTCTCGCACGGGCACACTAGAATTTATTAGGCAAGAGAAATGTCTCAATAGACAAAACATGGAACATTAAAAGAAAATGACACATTAAGTTCAAAGTATATTTATCATGTTAAAAGGAAAGAGCAGGGTGCCATAAAGATTAAAAATTGTGGAAGTTGATAAAAAATGGTAATCACTTTCACATATCAAGCAGTGACCTGTCCAGGTAAGTTGTCTAGACAGATTAATCTACTTTATTAAGTCTTCAAACTTAATCTATACCATTTCAAACCAAGCAACAAATGTTTTTAGTGTGATTAGTTTGCATTTATTTATACTTCACTTCATACCACTTTGTTCACACTAATTTGCCAATTTAAGCGGATGAAGATTGCCTTGGAATCTTCCTTGATTTGCAGCATGAATGTTTGAACGTTTTAAGATGTATTTGAGTTTGTTTAAAATTTTTTTTTGTACAGCAGATAATGTAACCTTTGTTTTCACATTCACAATAAAAGACACCTTTGTATGACTGACCAGTTTATTTCACTGGTATATAATACACAGAAAATGCTTTGAAATAAGTTCATTAACTTAACAGTTAAAACAGGACAATGTTATGTACAGCCAGCAATTTACAGCACATTTTTAGTATGTACACAACATCAATTTTCTTCAATTAAATAACAAATGGACATTGAAATAACAAAACTCTCAAACTCTGTTAGGAACAGACCAAATAAGTTTGGCCAACTCGAAACTTTAATAGACATATTTTGCACCTTTTAAGAAAACAGGAAATATAATAAAAATATACATACCATTCAGTTTCAGCAGTAAATCTAAAAAATTTACAATCCATAACTTAAATTATATCTATTAACTTAATCTATTCTCGCATTTGATTACGTCAACACAAGAGCAAAGAAAAACTGCAATGTAAAAATAAAAAATTCTGCAAACAATTTTAAAAGAGTACTTTACAAGAGATTTTTAGTGAAAAAATTATAACAATAAACTTAAGTATATAATAAAACAAATAAAAATATCACAACATCAATAGCATGGAATAAATGCTATTTTAAAAATAACACCAGTATTTAAAAAACCATTTAAGTACCCATCTGAAAAGTTTAGATGTCAAGACAAAATTACAGGCACAACAAAACTAACACTATTAAAATATTAAAAGATTTAAGTGTTGCACCATTTAATAATAAATATTTGTCTGATGTGAAAAACAAAACAATTATAGATACACATCATAACATTTTACAACGCGAAACACCACACATTTTCAGCAAAATATTCAACAAATTTCAACTACCCTCATTCCAACTGAATATAAGGTTGAAATCTTTATAAAGGAATAAACTTACATGGGATTATACCTTGCACATTTACATCCTTTTAAATACAATATAAATAAACACTTCAAGGCATTTGCTGCCAATAGCAATAACATATTGAAAGCACAATACATCGAGTATGTAAAGTAGTTAGATTTATATATATATATATATAATGCCATTAAATTCAGTTACAATTTAATGACAAAGCATGCACACATTTGATTAGAAAACAAAATTATCAAATGACTAATTCCCACAAAGTTTAATATATACATATTTAACGATATAATTTAAACATACTTAAATACAGACATTTCCATAAAGTATTTTTAACACAAAAAATATTATCATACAATTTAAACACATAAAAATTATATTCTTCAGAGCATAAAATTTTTATACATAAAATTTTCTTTATAAGCATTAAAAAGATCAGATAATATTTTTTTTGCAAAAACATCAAATATCATTTTACAGAATTTCACTTGAAATTTGTCATGTTCCAAGCACACTCTCAGGCAATAAAATTATAATACAAGATTGCTAATGCATATATGCTAAAATGTTCCTCAAGATCTTTGAAAATTTAAAGATCTAGTAATGATTAAACATTTCAGAAACAAAACTTACAAACTTTTTGCATCTTCAAGTAATACGCCCAATAAATTACACTCAACAACGAAATATTACAACAAATACTTCTTGGCACTACATACAGTACAGGTTGAAACAGTGTTATAACAATTCAGTAAACTTTACATTTCAGAACACAAGCAAGAATACAGGAAAACAAAGCAACAAGACAACAGAAAGACCAGGAAAATATATTGCAATGCCATCAAACTGCCACCTTCTAGCACTTTGTCTCCTTTTTTAGAACACAATCACTCAACACATGCATCACAACAGAATACAAAAGACATTGAAATACTGCGTTGAAAAACGTGCAGAAAAAAATTCCAGTGCTTCTTATCTACAGAGTTCTTTAAAAATAATGTCATACACCTATGGTTCTTACGACCATGGCTTATGTTAGTTAATAGCAGTACTTTTCATCAGTATAAAAAAAGAAATGTACAAACCTGAATTCTGGTTTTAAAAAATATAATATTAAATATGTGAAAAAATATACAAATGAGACTAAATACAAAATTTGCTACAAATTAAAAGTAAACAAAAGCAGTTCGGGATCCCCAGGAAGTAATACCTACACCAATTTAATAGTACACATCTAAGTTTTTAAAATTACACTTTTAAACAGCAACAATTGAATAATGTAGTCCTATGAATGGAAATGACAAAAGTATACTCCTAAACAAGTATATTAATATCTAACTCCAAATGTGGCCTTATGCTTCTAAGTATACTCAACAATATCTTTGATGTTAAAAAGCCTGTATCTAAAAGTTTAAAACCAATACTAAATATTTAATAAATTATCCAGATAGATCCTACCAAATATTTTCAACATTTCACCTAAACCAATTAAAATCCAATAAGCTCTAGCAAAGTTTAAACTCCTTCAAAACGAGATAAAATTAGTTTTATTCTCTAAGTAACAGTTAAACTCAATTAGCATACTTTACTACACATATAACTTATATTACACTATGTGCATCATGCTCAGATTAAGAACTTCAAGGCATTGTAAAATAAATGCTTTGGCTAACACATGGCTCCTATGAATATAAGCAGAAATACAAAAATAGCAGCCTATGAGACTTAAAATAAATATACGATCCTTCTTTAGCTATACAGTGACTATCCAAAATAGAAGGTATTTTAACTAACCATAATGAATTTTACCCATGACGTATTCACATGTATTGATCAACTAATACATAGCAAAGATGAAAAGATATAGTTCTAATAACAGTTAAGTTTTAGAAACTGTCCAAAAAACCTGTAATGCACGTTTGCTAAAATATCAACTTATGTTATTTTTTTTAATTTGTTCCTATTGCAATATATTACATAATAATCTCTTCCAGTCAAAAACAAAAAGGAATTTAGTGAATAAAATTAATAAATACTTTGAAACTTAAACTATCTTTACTTTAAATTAAAAGAACTTAAAGTAGGGCTTGAAATTAGCAGTTAGTTGCATTTTGCATCTATGAATTATTTTGAAAAACGGATTTTTGGATCCAATTGTTTTTGAAGCCCAACATTTCTGAATTTTTTGCTCAATTGGCGAAAATTTTGGCAGATCAACTATTTATGTTTCTTCAAACAATCAATATCTTATTTTGAAATAGATGCACTAAAGTTCAGGCCTTGTCCAAAATTTCATAAATCTCCTTGTACACTGTGCATTTATAAACACTCCAAAGCAAAATAAATTAAAAATTGCATAAAAGTAGAAAGTTTTTGGCAACTGAGAACAATGGTTAGTTGCCATTGCCATCTTTCTGCTCCTAATTTCTAACCCTGCTTTAAAATTAAGTCTAGAAACCTGATTGCTTTATGAGGTAAATAATTTTCATTGGAAACTTCAGAATTTATTTTAGTACCAATAGAACCTTTTAATCTCATAATTCAAGAAATCTTGGTTATTTGAGTGTGCTATGAACAAATACTGTTTGGAAATTTCAGATTTTAGAATAGGAGAAACCTAATATCTGATAAAAACATTTAAATTTTGGAAACCTGACTGAAAGTGGCTTGAACGAAACGTTCAAAGGCATAAGCAAATTAAATATTTTACAAAATATAATGATAACCTGAATGAAGAGATGAATTCATAGGAAGTTTTAATTAGAAAATTTCTTAAAATTAGGAAAATTTAATGCAACAGTAAATCGCAAATATAGATACAGCAAGAAATAGATGACATATTCAACTGTCACTTCAACTGCATAGTTATACAAGTCAAAGCAAAAGGCCTTTGTAAAATACAAATACATAATCCAAGTACTGAACAAGGCAACAGGTTTTTATTCTTAAACAAGATAAAATCACATGACTAGTCTTAAAAAGAGACCACAGTACAATAAAAATCTAGTTTCTTCATTTATATTTTATACATACTCAAGCAAAGCTATCACATACTCACAACTCTAATTTATGGCTCCAAACTAATAGAAATCGAGATATACCACAGTCCCAGCAGGAACTGTTGGAAATATTAACCTACTTCAAAATCATGTTTTGGTCAATTGATTCAAATAAGTAACAAGTTAAACATCCAAATGCTAAATTCCCTTTCAACTATACGCTAGTATATGTACAACCTCTAGTTATTAACTAAACGGAGAATGAATCTGGGGATCCCACAGTGAATGTCAAGGGTTTTTATCTTTGTTTCTAAAATGGACTGAGCATTCTTTGTAAGACGGAATATTGTAGCACATTCTTTGCTCTTAACCGTCAAGTCACTACCTCGTCAATGAACAGCTTGAGCACAACTAGGCATGCTACCTTACTTTTAAGAAAATGGAAACAGATGCAATGTCAGATGGCATTTCATGAGAAAGTTGGACTCTTATCACAGGATGAGAAAAAATAAGTCAAATACACACATGCAGTTCTTACGCTTAAAATATAAACTATTTACCATCTTCATATAAAACATAATATATGCAATGAAGCCTCACAGTTCATGTAAATAATGTGTATACTTGTTTTTTACATCAAATATGAAGATTTAAAACAAAATAACACAATCTCTTATTGCGTAGGGTGCCTAATCTGATACCATTTATACTTTCAAATAATTTTATTTAAAATATTTTTTATAAATACATTCATAAGTTAATGTATAATAACTTCCATAAAGGGTGTAACTATAGGTATGTGTCTCCAAAGATAGGTCACTGTAAAAAGAAAGGGTAGCATCCTTGTATGTGGTGTGATCTGTCAGTGATAATGTTCTGAACCCTATTTCTAAGGGTTTTATTTGTGCATCCCTTCCCCTGTATGTTTTGTTCTGTCATGCGTACACTTGTTTGACAGCTGAATAAAAGTGTACTGTTGACCATACAGTGTTTTATTGACTAAAATGTTAAAATAAATTTAAATGTCAGGAAAACTCCAACACGGTTGGAAAAAAAAGCAGTTGACAGGAAGAAATGTGTCTAAAAATAATAATTTTTCGAGTTTCTGCAATATTCCTTTCAAGAAATAAAATGTGTGAATACAGTGGAATAGCAAACTATACGTATGAATACATAAAACATAAAATAAATTGTTGTTTCATTTTATAACTGATGGAGTAAAAAAGCTATAAAAAACTCATGTTCCCTTTGAAAAATACTCTAAATTATTTGCAATACGTTATTGATTTAAATACAATTCAAAATCTATCCTGAATAATGAACTGTATTTCAACTGTACATTCTTGTATATAGTAGGGGATAAAGATTTTAAAAAGTTTTTCAAACTGCTTAATTTTATGATTAATAAGCAATACAACATGCTTAAAGAGGTTTATAGTACATACAAGCTGCAGCATATGACGTAATCATAACTTTAAATCAACGAAGATAAATTGTTTAACAAGAAATAGTACAACCAAAAGTAGGTACTCTTGAAGAAAAATTTGAAATGTCATTTAGTATACCCATAATGGATAAAACAAATTTTTTCAAAGATTTAGATGACTAATAAATTTTTTAGGTAAAATAATAATAAATACCGACATTGTTACCTTGGGCTGTGGAGCTTCAATGCAATGAAATATGGACACACATAAGTAAAACATATATTGAGATCAGAGCTTAGGGATGATGATTAAACTTGTCTGCTACATAAAGCATACTTTTACTGACTAGCAAGAGGTTGATTCACGATGATGTCGAACATGATTACTTTAAACGCTGAGTTACATTGGCAAGAGCAACTGCAAATGCTTGGAGGGCGCAAAATGGATATTGAAAGTCAAGAGTATAAGCATTACCATCAATACGGCCAAACTGCATCACCTAATACAAAAACAAACCAAACATTATACTAAAACAATAAATTAATGTCATGGCATGACACGAAGCTTTAATTTTTGAAAGTATTGATTCTTTACCATAGATTAAATTCTTATTTTTATAATTTTTTAAGCTTTAAATAACTTATCCTTCTATTAACTCCTTATGGATGATTCATTTCTAAAATTGAAAGAGACTAAGCAATTTTTCACTGTCACAAATAAAATGTTACCCTTTTTTACTTCTTACCTTTATTTTTTTTTCATTTTTAAATAACTTACCTGCTTTGAGAAATGCTTACAGTGGTGAAAGAATATTGAAATTTTACAATAAATGTTGAAATGTAATACGAGAATAGTTCTCTAAAGTACAATTAATGCAGCCAAGAAAGCAACAAAACTAAAAATATAACCATATTACAATGTATCCTTTTAAAAAATTAACAATGAATTATTTTTAATGGTTACAAAAACATCTCTATTGATGTTTAAAAAAGAAATTTAAGTATTGATCCAAAATGTAGGTAAATAAATTAAAAAACCTACACTGATTGAAGGCAAATTTGGAACTTACTTGTCTACCATGAAACTCAATCTGGAAATTTTTAGCAGATTCTTGCGTCACCCGTCCACCAAAATCAAGTTGATAAACTTGACTTATGTCATTCCAAAGGGGCGCTTTGTTGTGAAGGACGAACTCTCGATACGGAGGCAAGTTACTATTGGCTGGAACACAATCTGTAACAGTTCTTCCTCCTCGTTTTTTCAACTGTTAAAATATAAATCTTATTTCATTCAACAATTCAAATCTTATAAGAGACAAAAGAAAAAATATGAATTTCAGGGCGTTTTTTAATGTCAACTAGTTTAACCCTGTCTACAACACTGAAAAGTGAACCAATGCTGCTAGTTTGTTTATGTTTCTGACAGCATTTTAAAATGCTCATTGAAACACTTATAATTTGTGTCAGATGTGTCTAGCACTAGTGGATAATTCTAATCTTGAACAGTGAGCAGAGAGGCCCTTTACTCCAACCCATTTCTTAAGAACAATTTCTTAATAAAGCATACAAATGCTGATTTTTTAAAATGTTCAATGAATAAAACACATTAATTTCATTCCAATGCAAAATACAGGGCTGCCACAGCCAAAGCACTTGTGAAATATAGCAGCATAAATTTTAAAAAAATGGTAGCAAAAAGTCTACTTGAACATTATTTTAGTGGCAATTTTAGTTGCTCATATACGAAATGAATAGGCTAAAATACAAAATGTGTATGAAACAGAAGTTGAAGATCTCATCAATCAATTTACATTTAAAATTAAAAAAAGACCTAAATATTTTCTTAATAAGGTTTTCATGACAATTTAACAACTACAGATTCTGAAGTTTTCTTCCATGGTTGCCATGGTGCTTGGCATCAAAACTTGGCGAATTTGGAAAATTTTGTCATGAAAAAAAAATCCAAAAAATATTTTATCCATCCACTAATAGTAAAAAAAAGAATTAAATTTTCATTGACCCTTTGGTGAATTAAAAAAAAAACAAATTTTTTGAAAAATTGCCAAAATTCTGAAATTAGTAGCTTTTGAGACGATTTTGTTTGAAAATATACCCCTAGTCATCAAGGTTGAAAAACAGTAGCAAAAAGTTGCCTTTCAGTCACCTGTGGCAAACCTGAAAATATCATTTTCTGGCATTGTGTATCTATTGCTTTTACTTGATAAGAAAACCACTCATAACTTGAAAATATCTCATCAACTTTGCAACCATCATCCCTATTTTGTTAATGAACTCATTTAGTTGGTGCATGAGCACTAGCATAGCGACTAAAGCAGCAAGACTGTATTATAGGTTCCAATGTATGTAATATTAAAATGAAGCAGTCATGGGCCTTGAGGTTAATACAAAAACCTGATTTATTAAGACATAATAGGACATTATGGTGAATCACAAATAGCAGATCCAGGGCAAAGACATCGTAGCTGTGTGAATGATAGTCAAAAGCGAGAGAAAAGTATGTGGGAAATGGCAAGCAGAGAGCATGAAATCATCTAATTTAGGGGTTGATTTGCAGACTTCTAAGAGAGGAATGTAATGCCATTGAATTAATATCTGTGCCTGGGACTCAGATCGAGGAATGAAGAGCGAATATTTTTTCATCCTCACTCTGATCATTTTCTAAAGCATAAAATACCAAATTGTCCGATGTAAAACACTAGTCATCATAGAGGGTGGGAAGCAAGAAACAATATTAACTTTAATAGCAAGCAATGAAAAAGATGCTTGCCAGTCATATTCACGATGAACAGGTTGGTGACTTGGAAAGTCCATTATAATACAGGTGTGCCTGACGGTAATCAGGTCCCATCAAGATCCTGAAACAAGGAACCCTGATGGCTCTCAGGAAGTCACAAGAGACATGCTTATGTCTATTCATAAGGCAAGCATACACTACAGGCAAGGAAATGGTAGAAGGCTGCAGTACATTTGGCATTACCTGGGACGCACTGCATGAAAGTGTACTACACTGCACCCCTGAATAGCGAATAAATTGAGTGTTAAAGAAAAATGTTTTGGGATTTTGGTCACATGATTAATCAGAATTATAATTATCTTTTCAGATTTCAATTGACTGATGTCCCAAAAGCTTTAGCAATAAGTAATTGCTGTCTTTTGATAAACAATGAGTTGAGGCTGAGCAGATGAGAAATAGACATATTTAAGGGAAATGCTTTTCAGATTTAAACTGTCATAAACATGGATACCATAAAAGTATGTACACATCCATAGCATAGTGCGACAATCATTGGATCTAAAATTGGATTTTCGCAAAAATTCAGAACATGAGGCCTAGTATCAAGTGTAACTCTAAAATATTAGCAAAAATTCATTTTGAGGTCTGCATGCATGGCTGAACTTTCAATACATTTTTAATATGAACACCCCACATAAATAACCTCTTACCAATTTATCCAACAGCAAATGAGTTTCCATTTCAGTGATTGAATAGATGATACAGATTTTTATTACCAACAACATCTTGATACTTAAGCATTTTTTGAGCAAAATGCATATGGAATATATGCAGTTTCAGCTTTCTTGCTTATTGTGAAGTTAGTGGAAATCCTCAGTTAAACCCACAGGAAATTACATGAGCTTCATATAGATATACCATACCACCAGTAAACAGGTAAAGGACATATAGAAAACAGTTAGGAATGGACACTATGGGATAATTACTGACATATAAATAGCTCAGTAAAGATTTCTATTTGAACTGTTTCTTTTTCCACTTAATGTAGGACAAGTACAGTCAACTTTTGATTATAATGAGTAGAACTAGTAATGCAGATAATAAAATTTGCATATGATCTATATTTAACAGGATAATAAAATTAGACAGCAAAATGCATGAACATGAATTTTATTCATGCATGTTATAGGCTCAAATAGATTATCAAATAGAAATGGTACAATTTTAATAGATCTATATAAATTTTGGCATTTGCTGATGATGTCATTTTGATAGCTAGGAGTAAAAATGCGTTGACTGAATTATTTAAGAAACTGGTAATGGAAGCCAGTCTTTGGATTAGAAATTAATGTAGAAAAGACTAAATACATGGTGATGGATTGCAAGGGAAGTGAAGAAGATACTGAATTTAGGATAAATGACACAGTTAAGTTTGAAAGAGTTAAAGAATTTAGGTATCTAGGCTCAATTAATACTGAAAATAATGACATTATGCCTGAAATAAAAGAGGCTTCGTGCAGGAAATCAGAGCTTTTTCGAGCTACAAAAAATAATAAGATCTAAAGCAATTGCGAGGAAGACAAAGCTAATAATGTATAAAACTGTCATTAAACCAACAGCAATATATGAATTGAAAACATGGACTTTGACTGAAAAACATGAAAAAATATTGATAACTTGGAGAGAAAGATCTTGAGAGCCATATTTGGACCAATCAAAGGTGATGTATGGAGAAGGAGATACAATCATGAAATCCAAAAATTATATAAAGAAAAAGACATAAATTGGATTCTATTTGATAAAATCAAAAAGAATCCAATGGTTGGGACATATGGAAAGAATGGATAACAACCGATGCACAAAATAGATATTTAAGGATCAGTGTCAAGTCCAAAGAAAACCGAGAAGGCCAAAGAAAAGATGGCGTGAGGAGGTCGAAAAAGACCTCAAAAACATGAAAATAAAAAATTGGTGGACTAAGGCCCAAGATAGGGTGCTTTGGAGTCGTATTATTAGGGAGGCCAAGCTTCAACATGAACTGTAGTGCCGGAGAGTTAGTTAGGCTATGTGTTGTTAGACATACTAAATACAAATTTAAAATTTGTTCAAATCTTAAAACAATTGGTCACATAATTTTCTTTCTGGGCAGGCTGCTGAAAAAAATGTCATGCTTATTCATCCTTTACTATCTCTGTGATTGTTTTAAAATTCTCTCCATCTATTTTTTCTGCCAATTTTCTAGCTTCATGAGTTAAATGTTTGAATTTTCCATCACGAATGCCAGATATTTATGATTGCAAAAATGATAACATTATTGAATAGAGTTTTTAAATTACAATTAAAAATATAAGCAATGTGGCATCAAAAGCTGTTGATTATAAACAAATATTTTCCCCCTACCTTACAAAAAATAATGACTTGCTTAGACCATAATGAAAATAAAAATGCACCAAAAATCGTTTGAGTAGACAAAGAATGATTAAAAAGCACAGTAAAGAAACTGGACTTTTTCTATTGTGGTATATGGATGTAAATTGGAATATAAAAGAGAAAAACATTTTCATGGCTAACAAAGTCAAAAAGTTCTTCAATTTGTTATAAATTCTAATCTTAAGATAAAAGGTGGGTAGAAAAGGGAAGGAATAAATTTAGAACACATTTTCCAGAAATATGCATGTCACTGTCAAACTTGAATTTATAATGTATACAAACCAGGGCCTGGATTTTGTTGCCCTAAAAACCTATAAAAATGACTCTAAAAATTCAATTCATATAATTTCAATAAGCAAAATATTTTCTATTACAAACAAATGATTTGTAGATTTTCATACTCATACATGTATCGTCAGCTTACAAGTGAAACATGCTGTCAAAATTTTCAAGTGAGTGTTTTAGCTTTTGTCCAGAAAATGACAGTCTGTAGACTACTGAAGTGTGCTAATTTATATTTTCTTTACATGAAAGATAGATTTCTTTAGGAGAAACACTTAGAAAAGCTAGGGAGCAGAATCCTCCTTTGTTTTCTCATTTCTTGACTTAGCATGTTTCACTTGTAAGCCAATGATATATAGGCATTAACCTTGGATGAAAGATAGTAAGTTGGGAATGTTTCAACAAAAACTTGAAATGCCCAGCACAAAACGCTTTCAAAAACTTTAAAAAAATTCACCCTAAAATCTTGAAAAATGCCATTCAAGACAAAAAATGACCTAAAAAATTGTATGTATCTAGATTGTGCAAACAGAATTTTTATCCATACTGGCATTGTCTACAAAGTGTTATCAAAAAGATGATGTAATTGAAATCTGGGCCCTGATAACTGAAATGAACAAAATATTTACAAACCTTTCTTCTTATATATGCCTTTTGAAAACTTTCAAGATCCTTAAAGTTTTCTCCAGGCATATCATCTCCACTGAAGGCCCCATCTTCATCAGAACTATCAACCAGTTTTTGTCGCCGCATTTTCCTCAACAGCAGCGGACTGTATAGTATGCCGCGTCGTTGATTCTTTTTACGGGCAACTACGGGTGAAGATGGAATGCTCAGGCTTACAGTGATTGAAGAATCTGACATTTCACTATTGTCATCTCCTTGGGGATAGCTGGCACGGTGTTCTTGTAGAAAGGACGATGCTGACAAATCAGGGATATCACATGGCACATTGCTTCGGCGACGGACGGGGCTCGAGTTTTCGGATTTCGCAACGACCTGATCCGAGTTCTGCAGTCCATTGAGTTTCCTCACGGCCTGCGAAATCTTGTTGACTTCTTCGCAGCTGTGGAATACTTTTTTCAAACTGCTTTTCACGGCCACAACTTCAGAAGCCTGAAAGAGTTTGCCGGTCGGTTTCTTGACCACTGGGCAAGAGCAGGCCAGATCATAAAAACCTTCTTCCCCAGCCGAAACTCCGTTCCCATCACATGATTGACCATCACAAGGTTTCTCTCCCTCAATACAATCATGGCAATGCATCTTCCCGCAAGGAGGATTCGGTTTCAGAGTCAGTCGACGGCGGGACTCTTTGAAGGAGTTCCCACTCTGTTCACGGACGTTAGTAAACTCAGCTGTGTGCAACTGATTGGCGCTATGGCTTCTATTCACATAGAATGAGGAACTTTGACTACTTGGAAATGAAGAAACCTTTTCACAACATGGAGTCTCTGGATCATCTATAAATTTCATATCTACATTCTTCTTGCAGATGGAATTCAGCAGACAGTCCTGATTGGATGAAGAACTGGCTTCATTATCAGAGGAAGGGGCATTGATTTCAGTAATCAAGATTGGCATTGGGGATGGCGTTGCAGATTGGGATTTCTGAGCACCAGAAGAATTGGAAGAACTTATTTCTACAATTCTTCTGGATGCCAATGGTGATTGCAAACTGCTTCGGAACGACTTGTCCAGAATCAGTCCTCCTGGTGGCAGAGAAGCACTGGGGACCACACTCGCTAAGCATGGGACACTCTTGCCACTGATTGAGTTACTAGAGTTTGATTGTGAAGACAGATTAGAATTCTCATTCTCTGACAGACTGTTTTGCGCAGACGGCTCTTTCGAAGAATCGCTGCTCGGAACAGCAAAGTCTTCACACAGATCTAAATTGAGTGAACTTCCACCGACAGAAGCACATTCTTTGGCATGAGAAATTGGAGTGATTTGAGTAGAACACTTTGATTCAAGATGCTTCTCAGAGTTTTTGTTGAGAAACGGTAGACCTGAGCCATTTGAGCTGGATGGAATATTGTACTGCATGAGATTTGACTGTAAATCTGGAACGCAAGACACACTAGTTTGAGTGGCTACAGACACAACACTGCTGTTCTCTGCTCTTTGCAGACTGATCACATGCACACCTTTGTCCCCAGTTATTTCAAATGTGAGGAACTCTTCATTGGGAATGAAATTCACATAGTCACCATTGCCACAATTGGAAAACACACTATGCTGCTCATGATCTTGGTTAAGGTGACAACGGAATGTGGCATTTCGCTGCTGTTTCTTAGGGGTCATAGGAGCAATCGGTATGCTGTCTTCATATGAATCTGGGGTGTAAAAAACTAAATTAGGTGAGATTTTTGAAAATTTATTTAGGCTGAGATATTAGAACTTAAATTTAGAAGAATGGCATTACTAAAACTCATAGGTAAAATAAAGCTTCTTTTATTTACTGTTTTCAGTTTCAAACAGCTGAAAACATAATAAACTAGCATTACATATCACATAATAACCTACAAAAACTTGATTTATTCCTTGGAATAAATGATTCAATAATTTAACACTAAAATGCATATCTTACTTATTATTTAATTATTCAAACAGAATATAAGTTTTGAGGAAATGACAGTTAAAATATTTAATATACAACAAAAAAACACTTCAAAACCAGCAAATAAGAAAAACTAGAGTATTTCATTATTCTTCAAAAACTTACAGAAACGTCATTTTAGAAAAATCTTAAGAATCCATAGAAATTATTATGGATTCTTAAGATTCCAAAACATTTGCTGGTGTTTAGATTTCTTTGAGTTCCATAACATATATTTCAGTTTTTGTGTGCTGCAAATTATTGATTTTTATTCTCAACAGAATCATCACAAACATCTTTTAAAAGTTTTCAGAATTGCATTTGTCAGAAGTAGGTCAATATGGATGATAGCAATTCTGATATAAGAGGCATAAGACTCCTGCCCAAGGTTTAACTTTGTTTTACAATTAGAAATTTCTTATAAATTAATAACTATGAAATCACTGCTATCCCTAAAACTATTTAAATAGCAGGCATATCTAATTATATTTAGTATTAGTTAAGCAGGGACAAAATTTTATCAACTGAAGAGAATAATGGATTCAAAAACAGGTTAACAATAGTATCATTATATAAAAGTAACCATGTATCATTATTCCAAGAATAATCCAACCATAAAAAAGGTTGAAGCCAATAAATATGTAGGCTTACAAGTTCTAATATCAGTTTTATAATGAATATTCATGTTTTGAATTTCAGAATAGTACTGTTTAAATGATAAACTATAGTTGTTTTACCTGCAATTAAAATTGAATGATAATTTGACATAAAAGAAACATAAATAAGATGGCAAACATACCACCAGGCTCATCTTCGTCTTCAGAAAATACAACAGAGCCTGCAGTTTTGGGTGAATCTGATCCTGGTGGACAAAACTCACGAGGCTGAGGTCCCCTCAATTCTTTCATGAGTAATGTCATTTGCCGAGGTTGAAGATGTAACAAGCTAGTTCGGTATGTCACTGTACCAAGAACAGCTGGTAGCCATTGGACAAGACCCAGAATTTTGAACTTGGTACCCCAGATGTTGGATGTCACAGAAACTATTTTTTCACTCTAAAAATTAAGAACATTACATAATTGAATTTGTTATGTTTCTAACATAATTTACTGAACATGAATATATATATCAAAGGAGCAATAAAAAATATTGTAATTTTGAATATTTTTGAAACAAACATAAAATTTTCCACATATCCACGTGGTGTATGAGATCCATCTTTCATCAAACTTGACCAAACCTTTTAAACTTCTCAATCTATTTGAAACACTCCATTGCAGTGAAACACTACTGTGCTGCACTGAAAGTCTTCAATATATTTTGGCTGCTGATGTAGCTCCTAATCATAAAATGTAGATCACTGAATGTTGTTCTTTTTGGTGCATACGAAAAGCAAAAAAGCCATGGTTAATGTCATGGCAGCGACCATGTAACTAACCTAGCAACTTCAAGCTTGAGCAGCAGTGATAAGACAAAAAACTCTTAGCAATTCACACAAAAATGGCAATACAGATAACAGAAACACAAATACAATTGCATTACATATAATTATTGATTCACTCACAAACATTTTGCAATCACAGCGCATGAAAAACAGATTAACTTTCATTAAAAATTACCTCGGGCAGTTCGTCAATGTACATTATTTCTCTCCACCCGTTTTCGGTCCTACCGTGAATGTGCCGCCGCCGTCCACGCTTGCGGCGTTGCATGCGTGGGGAAGCGCAGCCTTCTTCCACTTCACTATCTGATGATGATGATGGAATGTAGACAGGAACAACTGCTAAGATTGTGTTGAAGTTTGCAGGAGGATATGAATATGGCTGACAGTTCTTTACCCTGTATAAAGGATGAGGTAGTCCTGGCTCTATAGGGAAAAGAGGAACCAAATTTATACAAAGTATGAAATGCATAACTGAAACCAATAACATATGGATTTAAAAGTTTCAAACTTTTTGACCCTTTGGGGGTTGTAGAAAAGTGAAATTTTGTTTGTACTGCATACTCACCACACATTGAAATATAGTGTGGCTCTGGTGAGAAGGCACCTTCGACTAGCTCACTTTTTGAAAGGTGATAAGTTTGCTTTGCCAACTTATAATCATTGTCATCACGGAATGATAAACTAAAACCCAGAATCCACACTAAAGACACCAACAATGGAAACATTGTTTACATTTAAATACCCTTAATTTAATAACTAGACTTGCTCTAAGTCAAGTGAATCAAATGCCAACTCATCAGAGCTGGACTATAAGATTGGCTGGATGTGAATCCACAAGATAGAAAAGTAGTGTTTGGGGACATATATAGAAAACTTCGGCAGTTAATTCAAGGAAATTGAGACTCTGATCAACAATAGAAAATGAGAACATTCCAGCATCCAATTTGTTGAGTTCAATGCTTGTTTCCTTAACCTGTGTTGGCCTTTGGACCAGATTGCGTGTGAAATCTTCAATACAATTATATCTGGGACCAGTGTGAAAACAGTATAATTCTCAGAATTGGAGAGCTGGTTATAAGTGAGCAGTCACTGAACAGCTAGGTCATTAAGTGAGGAGTACCTATACCTAGTTCATATTTTGGGAACTCTGTAGCATAATTAAAATGGAACACAAGTTTTGAATTTGATGGAACTCTAGAAAATACAAGACTTTTTTAATAATGAATCCATTAAGGTAATAATCAGCAGTAAAGTTAGCTGGGGTTATTTACATGGGACTTCCAATAATAATAAAAGAAAATAGAAATCCAATGCTTAGTGGCTAACTGCAAAAATAGCAGAATATTCTTATATATGTATTTTCAACAAACACACGCATCCATTTCTAAAAGGCCATGTACCAGGTTGGATGGGTGGGGCATATAAGTGTATCCACATATAAGTGTATCCTAAATTTATTTTCTCTATCCAAAAAGAAAAATATTCAACAAAATTTATCAACAAGTTATGAAGTAGAATTAATAACTTAACCTATTACAAACATCGTTTTTTGACTTTATTCGATAGCATACCTACCAACTTCCAAGAAAAGAAAAACCTCAGAGATTTTTATGATATAAAAACCAATGTGCAACTGTCAGAAATGAGAAACGTTTAAAAATAATTGTTAAAATAAAAATAATTAAGAGACAAATTAGTGACAGTTACACCAAATTGGGCTTTAAGAAAGCAATTCAAAATAGGAAAAGTAACCCCATGCTCTCTACTACTGTTATATGCTTGGCAGCAGTTCGAACTTGTTGAAACCGATTTGGTGTTTTACACAAAATAGTGCCAAATGTATACAAAAATAAGAAATTTACCTTTTTCTTGAAAATAAGTACTGAAGGTTTTTATGACAACCTACAACCTCTTATTCTGGTGTTTTCTTTCATGTTTGCCAAGGCTTAGCAGCAAACTTCGAAATAGGAGTTACTTGGAACTTTCTTCCTAAAGAAAAATTCACATAATGATTCCGCTCAAGACTTCTGGAAAAAATGGAAGGAATGTAATATTGTTCCTTCATGGATTGCTGCGGCATGGCACCAAGTGATGGATTTGGCATAATTTGAAGATTTCTCACATTGGAAAGAAAAATCTGGAATCTATTTTCCGTACAGAGGTCTGGAGAACTGGGTTTTCCGGATAATTCGGAAGAGTTGGCAGGTATACAATAGTGAATCAAATTACATAATACACTGTACTTAGAATTTCAAACCCTCACATTAGGGAGATGTTTAAAATTAATACCTAGAGATTGAGGATCAAAAATCACAAACTCAGGTCTGAGCTTGCTGACCCTCTTGCCCTTAAGCAGCGGTACCAGACCTCCGAGATATTCCAGAAACATGGTATAAGTGGCACTGCTAGTCATGTCATCGTCCTCGTGGCGGATCATGGTGCAATGGAAACGGATATCACTTGAGGGAGGCTTGGACACAAACTCTCTCAGGTGATGGGGATCAGGCAGGTGACACTGAGGAAATAAAACAACAAAAGATCAAATCATAAGTATGCAAAACAAAATTGTTAGTTCTTGTGACAAAATTTTTTGTATAATGCAGTTCAATTTTGATTGAGACATGACCTTGATTTTAATAAAACACTTAATGGCTGAGAAGTTTAGTTAAATAATTCTTTAGATAAGTTGCAATTCTCACAGGGATAGATTTGTCTGATTCTAAGATTTTCAAACCGCCTATCAAATAAGATAATATCAAAGTGTATGCATGGTTCATATCAAGGTTTCTGCTGTCATAATGTCACAAGCTTATTAAATCAACTTTTATGTTTAAAAGACTCAAGTATTTTGAAGAACTTCTCTAAGTAACATCAGTTATTAGTAACTTACATCGATTGAGAAATTAATGACAAATAAACCCAATTTAAATTCAGGAAACATTTCTGTGGTTTTACAGTGTTTCTTGTAAGCATTTTTACAAGGTTGTCCTTTTTTTTTTGAAGAAAACTTGATCAATAAGTAAAATGTTGAACTTATGGTAAAGCAAGATAAGATATTCAAAAGGACTGACAAATCAAGAATCGTAACTCTAACTTATTTCAAATTTTTCAGATGGCACATTTCACTTTCTTAGTACCATTTGATTGCCTACTTACTATATCTACCAATATTTACCTCACCTGTATACCTATATAACTATCTTCTGCCTATTAATAAATTCTAAAGACATAAAAAACCCTTTTATTTTTCAAATGTATGTATTGATTTTTCATTTAATATTTAAATTTCTGATAGTGGAAATGTGGAAAATTTCATATAAACTCAAACAAAATGGAATACTTATAAATAAAGCAAAATAATAGGTTTATCCAACATTTATGACAGCAGCACCATAATTTTTGCGACAATCCTCCACACCAAATTACTCATTCTAGTGTATAACTATCTCACATGCAAAATCTGATTTATCTGAATCATGTCATTTCTGCAGAAAACAATGCATATTTTAGAGATTAATTTCGTTTTGTTGTTCTATGGTCATTTCTTGTTACATGAGGGCTAATTCGATCAGGGCTAACAACTTAAGGTGGATTCTGAATCATTAAGAATTTCCATGTCAATACTCAGACTGTAACACCAATCTGATGAACCATGGGTCATACAGTTAACCAGGTCTGTAATTAAAGGAATACTCAGACAGAATCACATGGAAAAGCATAAATTTTAACACGCACCAGGAAGAGATTATTGTCATAGATTCCTCTTAATACGAAGTTGAGACCAAAGCAGTCTTTTGATGGTGGAGATTTTAAGTTAAATACTTAACTGAATGTCTACTAGAACTGCACTTGAGAGAGAAGATTGTTATGTAACATTATGATTAAACATGTATTTTTATTATGTAAATTTAACTGAAAACTATGATAAATTAGATATATTGGAGTAATAAAACAAATTCAGACCATGAAATAAAGGCAATAAACCTTTTTCAATATTGAGCTTAAAAAATTTTTTATTTACACAACCTGAAGAAATCTTACAGTCTTACCTTAATAGTCTGCATTGTAAGATGAGACATCAAAGCTCGAAGACGTGGTGGTAAAGGAAGCTTCTGAATTAAACTATCATTATGCAATGCTCCATATGTTGCAAGTCTAGCCAGAAGCTGTAATGATGCCATCTTTTGAGTGACCCAGCCAACATGAATAATGCAGCCAGTAGCCACAAAAAGACGCTTATCATTGTGACCCCACGTTAAAGCAGTAACAGGACTCTAAAATGAAACACACAATCACAACATGAATCAGCTGAAAATGTAAAAAAGATTTCACTGTGAACATTACTTACCTGAGTAAAAGGTATAGGAATCAGAAATCGCAGAACACCACTGTCATTGTAAAAATGCAGCATGTTGATAAAATTCCCTCCAGTTGAATCCACCGACATTCCAGCAACTGCGAGCAATTCTCCACTATTTGCCCATTCCATTTTTAATCCTACATAAATTGAACACGAAATTGTAAATACAGAGTAATTCACATGGGACTACTCAAAAAGTGTCATGCCGAAATTTGTGCCATTTTGAAAGGGGAAAGAATTTCAAGCTGAATACAAAGTGCATGAGCATGTTAAATGTACCACAATATGGCTTCAGTTTACCCATTTTTGCAGCCCTCTGTCAGAAGAAATATTACAACCCTGTTTCTTGCAAAAGCTTATATAGTAATTCCTTTGGAGATTATAACAAGCTGTTTCACACACTTGATTTACTGACATTATAGGACACCCTCCTGGATGTGTATCAACAAGGCTTTTTGTTACCTCAAGTTTTCTTCGTTCTTTCAATTAAACCAGATAACATGTAGTGGGGCATATTAGCAAAATGGATACAGATATGAATGTAAATGCCAGAACATATGGTGCTTTGTACTTAAATTTCAGTTTAAAATGTTTTCCCTATTCAAAATTAGATATTTTTTGGGGTAAAGTTCTGAATGACTCACCCTGTAGCACATAGTTTAAGCAAAATATTTGAAAATTGTAGGATCTTGTTTAGAAATTGAGACATATTTACCTCTCAAGTTAGTCTCTATTACAGTGGGGAATAAATCATCATAGCTTTTCATTAAATTGATCGTTCCACTTGCAAAACAAACAGCTAAAACAGCCGCTTTTTCACCTGTAAAAAACAATTTCAAAGAGGTGACAGTCAAATATTTTATAGGCATAATTTAACTTAATATAGTAGTATCAATATGAAAAACACACTTACATAGTATATACAAGGTTCCTACTCTTCAAGCAAAAGAAAAGTTAAGACTTTTTCAAGGCTATTTTACATGTTAATGCTACATTTCAAATAAATCACAATAAATTAACTCACGAGTACATGTGTACAGAAACTTTCGCAAGTTCTAGATTTAGGTCTCACCAACCTAGTTTTAAAAACAAATGTTTAGCTAACCTGTAAATATCCTGCCATCATTTTTTGATGGCATGACCTTAGATGAATACCATTGTCCTTTGTTTTTAAGGCAAGTGAAATAAAATATTCAGTGTTCTTGTAAAAAAATAAGGCCTTTAAAATTTTTGAAGGACTTTCAGCAAATATTAAGGGCCCTTAAAAACTAAAATAAAAATTCAGGCCTTCTCAAGCTCTTATAAACAGCACCATTGCCAATTCAATATGTTAAAATTTTGGATACAACCATTTGTATTTATTTGCACAATAGGATAAATGTCCAATAATAGGAAAAATGCATATAAAAATAAAAACTAATATTTAAATACTAACAATTTTAACTTCTTCACTTTGACTAAATCAACAGACTGTATTTTTCATTTACACAAATAAATTGAATTGTATTCATTGTATAAAATATAAATCTGTTGAATAGATTATTTAAATACCAAAGAACATTTTAAAATAAGATGGTGTGTAATACAAAGCATACTATATATGCATGTTTCTTTAAACTTGTTGAACAAAAAAAAATATAGATTTAACTTGAAAGATGATATAAAATATTGTGAAATTTGAGTAGCTGTCTATAAAATTCTAAACATAAGTTACAAAAGTTTTCAAAGCATTATTCACTTAGTTATATTATGAAACTAACACGTCAACCATGTGGAAGATTCATAAGCTATTGAACACAAATCAAATTTTCACAGGTGGATTCTTAAAATTAGATTATTGGTTATTTATTTTACTATTTGAGATTTACTAAGTCACATATACCATAGGTGTAAGAAAAATAAACACAAAACCGAAGAATAAAAAGCTGCAATACTGCATAAAGCAAAAATGAAAAGCATCTTATTGCAACAAAATTTCTCTAGTTGTTGCTTATGGAAGAGAAAATTCACAGGAAGTAGTTGGATTTAACAGATAATTTGGTAAATTTCAAGCAAAATTACTAGAATATTAGCTCAACCTGTATATTTATCCTATTGTGGTATGAATACTTGCAATAGTTGGCAATATCTGATATCCAACTATAAGGCAATATTTGAAAATAAGCCACTTGCA
This sequence comes from Meta bourneti, assembly GCA_933210815.1. NCBI lineage: Eukaryota > Metazoa > Arthropoda > Arachnida > Araneae > Tetragnathidae > Meta > Meta bourneti. Next base: position 66,384,884 of record OW119930.1, on the reverse strand, counting down.
GCCAACAAGAAATAGAATAGATGCTACAACTGGGAGCTTACTAATATATAAAATAATATATCTTAAAAGAATAAAGAAATAACAAAGTTTCAACTTTTACTTCTACATCAACTGAGACATTTTCGTCCAAATTACAATAATTTTTGAATAGAAAAGGAGACTATGGTGTCTTAGTGTAAGAAGAGGAAATTATAGTCAAAATGTAAGAAATAGTAACACTAAATGTAAGAATAGTTCACTATCCAGATATCTCTGGATTTTGAACTTTGTTCCCAAAGTTTTCACTTCAAAGTTTAGTGTTAATAGGGCTTATTTCTACATGTAAAAATAATATGCAAAATCAGTTTTTAAATGAAGAAATTTAGCCTAGATAACTTCTAGAATTTATGTATTTAAAGTTCCTTTTAACTGAAAAATAAAATCGCTGCTTACAAGATGGGGATGGCTTTTCACCGTTTTTGCATGCAAAACTATGACGATCATCCTCGTAGCTCTCATCCATTTTGAACTTTTCACAAGACCATGCCATTGAAGCTATAGGAGATTCTGATTGTAGGTTCACTTCTGCAACAATATTTCCATGGACATCAATAATGATGATTTGGCCACCTGATGTTCCAAACATAACCTGAAATGAATCGATCATTTTGTGATTATGATAAGCAATAGAAAGATTCACATCAACAGTGTATAAATTTTTAAAAATGTTTCCAAACTATTTAATTAATTAATTATGTTAATTGTTACTTATTAACTATATAACATATTAAATTATGTTATTGATTGTGCTTTATATCCTTTTAGTCATTTAGAGAAAATTTAAATTGTTAAATGAAAATGTTTTGTTGATAAAAAAATAACAATACCATTAAAATGAAAATATACCCTATATTCAACAATTTCAAGAAAAATTAAAATTTTAAAGCAGAACTTACAAAAGAAAAAACAAAAACTAAATACCAAAAAACGATTTGATGTGTCAGCAAAAAGTGAATATTTAAATCTATAAAATGGATAAAAATAACAATGTTTGTGGCTTGTAATTAAAAAGTGTTTTTTAATTTATTATCATCAAATGGAGCATAAAATTATGATGGTCATGATTACAAAATATTCATTATTGTAAAGCTAGAAAAGCAAAAATTGAAATAGTTATTTGTTTCAGTGACAAAAAGTATTTAAGCATGATATATTTGTTTCAAATGTGAAAATATAAGCAAATGTTAAGCCTTTTAATGGGAAAAGGAAAATATCAAAATTTAAGATAAGTGTACTTTTAACAGTATAACCCTTCAATATTCCACGAAGCCAATCTGGAGTTTAAAGATATTTTCTAGTATCATAATTTTAATCACATAAAACATGATTTTTTTATCCCCAAATAGAATGAAAAATGTTAAAAATACAATTGAATTTGAAATATAGTCATTTCAAGAGATGATCAAGCTGTTATCCAACAGGGTGTAAGTTTTCTGGCATATTTGCAGAAAACTTACTCAAACTTTGCTGCTTCCTTATAACTCAAATCATTCCTTCAAAAGAGGAAAAATTCTTTTATAAACATTACAACACAGAAGTTTCTCATAAGAGGAAAAAAATTGTTGATTTCTGCCCAACACATCTTTGTTCATGTTGAGTAGGTCTGAATGTTGAATATAGAAATGTGTGAATGATAGCAAACCAAAGGACCGAGGGGATGTATCTGGTCATATGTAGGTCAAGGTTATAAATCATCATCAGTTCCCAGACAAGATTACCTATCAATGCCATATCCCCATCCTTTTTCTTCTATTAGCCAGAAACCAATATTTTCTTTTTCCTTTATATGAAATCAATTCCGAAGGCAGCTTTTTTGTTAGAGGTATTGAAGCATTTGAGGGGAATACTGACTGCAGCTAAACATTTTCAGAAGTCGATTCTTAAAAATATGTATCTTAGTAAACATGACCTGGGTATCAAAGATATCAATGATAAGTATTTCAAACATCTTATTTTACCAATTCAGTTACCTAGAATATAAAATTAAAAAAAAAAAGCTTTCCCTCTTTAAGCAAAAGAGAAATTTAAGAACATTATATAGAATTGTTCAGTATTTTGCATTTTTGTTCTCCACTTCTCTTTTATTTTTTATTAGCATATAAACTGTGGTTTGTTTTATGATTTATATTGCCACATAACTATTCCTGTTTTTCATAAATAAAATTTTGTTTATAAAACTGAAGATTAGCTAGGTATAATAAAGTATAATTTTTGAATGCTTTGGATGGTGGGGACCATTCTAAAATATGTAAAAGGTGCACATAGATCTGGAACTACTTTACTACTTTAAAATTGGATTTAAACTATTTTATTTTAGTTACTATTGAATTTTGAAAAGTATTCACTTTGACCATTCAATAGTGCAGTGACCTTTTAAAGGAAAATTCAAACACAAGCTCATTCAAGCAACTATTCAATCAAAATTATAATACTGGAACGCTGTTTACTGCAATCCAGTAGGGATAAAAAGAATTTACATTTTCCACTTTTGAAAGTGATTTTCAGGAACCCTTTTTTAGATTTTATAGTGCATTTTATAAAGGAAAGACGAAATTCGAGTTTATGACTATCCAAATTTGAATTTATTTTTAATTTATAATTTTAGAATTCTTTTCTTTCAAACATAAGGGACAGTTTTAAGAATTGTTAAAAAGTTAGGAGACAGAAATGACGTCTGGGCCTAAAAATGTAATAATCAAAACAGAATTTATAAGTGCAAAATACAACTAATGTCGACCCATTTTAAGCCCTATATAGGCTACTATTTAGCTTCAATTTATGCTGAAGGAAATTTCTGTGAGCAAACTAAATTTTTTAATAAAATTTTGTAGATAAATGCATAAATAAGAAAAGCATAATTACATTCTGGTCATCAGGAGTCCATATTCCACAATTTATACTGTGATCAAGATTCAGCATAGATGACCAAAATCTCTGACCAGACACAGAGCCAACCAGGACAAATCCATCACGATAGCATATAAGAGCCATGCGTCCATCATGGCTCCATGAAAAATCGGTCACTTGAATGCTTCGATCGTTTATCAATTCAATGGACCACCGCCCTTCATATTTGATCCACACAAATATTGTACCGGTGTTATCACAGGATGCCAACTTTTGGTATGGTTCATTCCATTTCACAAGAGTAATCTGAAATAAAATATAAATATTTAGTTAAAATGATATCAGTATTATTCAACAAGATTTTAAAACAGAAGGCAACACATATATGTGTAGGAAAAATGCAGTACTTCAAATTCACTGATTGAAAATTATTTATTTGTTGCTCTTCAAAATTCATATTTAAATTTTGGTGAACCAAATATTCTTCAAAATAAATTAAAATTTTTTGATAAGATTGAATAGTTAATTCCCAGAATAACAGGCAACAACATCCAAACCTTTTCTCTCCATTGCCAAAATGTACTAATTGGGATCAATTTCAAAACATATTTTGTTTATGCTGTTAAGTATAAACTCAAGTGTTACGTGACTAGGGCCTGTTATGAAACTCATTTGCATTTTGAGGTCCTTTTATCTTTTTAGGGCAATATTTTGTTTGAGACATTGTCTAGGCCCTGGAGTTTGTTAATTTGGTTGCATTTGTTACATTTTATCTCTTAAAGCATATTTTGAGTTTGTTTTCTGACATTACTTTGCATTTACCATACATATTGCTATATAACTTACAAAGGAATAAAGGAGACATAGAATGGAGAATAAGCAGTTAAAATTTATCAGAATTTGCTAATTTTTTATTTGCTTTCATGCATTCCATCTTTTGAATGCTGTGTTTAAAGTCACTTTCATGTAGTCCCCTCAAATCAATTACTATATATATATATTCAGAAGAGACAAGAATAAAAAATTTTTCCACCACAAATGTTGGGAGAGATAGGGTGAAACACAAAACAAGACAGGGGGTGCCTTTTCTTACTTCTGCCTTGGAAATCCATAAACAAAGTTTGGCCTTTTGCCAGTTTTTATGCATAGCTTAAATTTTTGCATGCAAAAATTAAAAGTGAACAATTATTTATCAACAAATTAATATGGTACTAATAAGGATATTTTAACCTAATAATTTAAATCATACTGTATCATTTTAATTATGTAAAACGTGTTCTGGATACAGGGCAGCATGCCTCATTTGCCCCAGGTTCTCAAAAGTTATATCAGCTCTGACTATATTAACTTGTAGCTATAACGAAAGAGTCTAATGAAATCGCACACAAAACGATCACTAATTTAACTATCTGTAAGTTCAAAGATAAGATACAGAAGACATTTTTGAAAAACATGCTTTTCAAAGAAAACCAGACTAAAAAATATATTTGAAATGCCACCTCTTGACATTGGCACCCAACTGACTCTGTTTATCCCAGTTAGCTACTCTTCCTCTTGACCTATTGCCATCATACTGCCCAAAGGTCAACTAGACGGTATTGAGATTCCAGTGAAGGAAGAAAATTAAGAGAATAATTACAGCAAATGAGCAATATGGAACAACTCCTGCGAATACTTACGAGTTATATATTATTTTGAACTACTATATCTGTAGATTCAGAACTTTTCCTTTTTCAGGTTTTTATTAGTTTACAACCCAGAGTACCATACTTAAATTTTCCTTCTGTTTTATTAGCCAGAAAAAACACTGGCTTTTCAAAATTTGTTTGTTATTATTCAGCACTTTTTATTTCTTAGGTACATTTTAAGGTTTTGAATAAAGACAAAGGATTAATTTTCAAAGTTTAATGCCACTTTATAATGGCATAATGGTTAATATAAGGAAACATTTAAAATAGTATAAACAATAAGTCATTACTTTGATTACCAATTGTTACTATATATTAGTGCTGTCACTAATAATTTCAAAGTGTAAAACAATGGGGAAAAAGAATTTCACAGCAATAAACCTTTTTTTCAATTCAAAACTTCCTTTCAGTGGAACCTTCTGTAAGAATTAATTTTTTCATTAGTGAATCTTTAAAATAGGGCGAAATGGGAACCTTGATCCATCCCTTAATTTTCAAACTAAAAGTTCTCCAGTGATTTGCAACTAGGGGGTCAAATTAAGCTGCTATAGTACACAGACACAATGCTAATTTCGTTCATCACGTTTAAAAAGTGTGGGAAGATCCAACTTTCAGAGTTGAACCTAAATGTAAAGATTTTAGCTATTTCATGTAATTTTTTCAGATTAAACATTTAAGAAAGCATGTGACGAATGCCGAAATATTAAGCTTTGATTTTAGACTCTATTTTGATGCTTATTTATTTGACTTTCATTTTGAAGCAAAGACAACTCTAGGGATGGGATGTTTCTTACTTAAAATGGGTATTTTTTACCCAGACAAAATGGGTATTTTTTACTCAGACTTTAGTGATGTAAGGAAGAAACTTTTGTACATAAAATCATTAGGAAACATTTTAAAACTGTACACCGAACATCAGAAAGATTAAATACTAATGTGCATAAGAATGGGAAATAAAATCAATCACATGTTCCATATTCAGAGTTATTCTTGACGTATTAGTTGGCATGGACAAACCTCAGCAAGCTGCCCTTCTTTTCAAAATCATTAAATTTTCTAAATGAATACCCTTGAAATACACATTTGGAAAATAATTTCGATGTCCTGTCTTCTTTCTCCTTGTTCCCTGGATGCCATAATGTTAAATGAGCACTGTGTTTTATGATGTTTTCGAATTTGTCAAACTACTGTCACATTAAGATGTATATTTTACCTATATTATTTAAGAAATTTCAATATTCTATGATATAACTAGCTTCAGCATGCATCTTTGACTGCTTTTTTCCCAAAATCATTCCAAGAAGAATTTGAGCCCCGTGGGCACTCCCCTGAATACATCCTTGCTCTTGATGAGTACTTTTTGAATATTCTAATGTAATTTAAGAACAAAATATGCAGATCCATAGGTTTATTTTTTCTTTCTCAAAAAGAATTTACAAAAAGTAAAGTATGAAACTTAGAAAACATTGCTAGACATGTTAATGTAAAGTTTGATTCATGCTGCATTTGACTTTCAGTATATTAACAAGCTAAAAAACAGAACATTCCTCATATCTGAGTAATTTAAATTTTGTCAACATATCGATCACCAAGTTGACTGAATAAAATGTGCTTGAAAAAGGGTCAATGGTAAAATAATTGCCTCGTTCTTTTTGCATTCATATTATTTTCAAGTAGATATTCATATTTCATCTTCACTTTTTAGATTCAAATATGATTTGTTTTCACTTCCAAATGATTAATTTTGTAAAAAAGTTTTCTCTTCTCAAAAATGAAGAAACAATTTTATTGGTCACTGCTCATGTTGAAATGCATTAGTTTGACAGAGATAAAATATTTATCAAACCAATGTAATGCAAATAAAATTCATCATGGTTGATTAGATAGATGACTAAATTCTATTTTAAATTGAAAACACTGTATTTTATACCCACTTTACCCCACCTGACCCTATTAACTAAAAATTTAAATATTTTATATTTAAGATATTTTTGTAGAAACTATGTTAAGCTTTTTTACACATTTTATTTTAAATCAATAAAAATATGGCTTTGTTTCCTTCTCAATTTATACTTTTTATCATAGCTTCATATTTATTTCTTAAATATAGAAACATTCCACCAATCTTTTATCACGTTTAATCAAGTGTCAATTTATGAATGAAATATAAATTAGATTAAAATTAAGACTATTGAGAAAATCTAATTTATTAGCAATATTTAATTGGCTCAAATTTAAAAAGCAGTTTTAAAATCATTAAATAGAATGAAATAAAATAAAAAAACATTTACACATTAAATAAATAGAAATGTTGACTAGGTCATCCTTTTTAACATTAAGAAATAATTTTGACATGTCGAGTCCTACAGGCTATAACAATTGAAAAATATTTTGGTTAAGTGGCAATGCTAGCAACAGGAGATGCTTTTCTTATCCAATTAGCTAGACAAGACTTTTGGTCCTACAATTTATTACCCCAAAGAATTTCAAAAGGTATTTGAACCCTGTGAGGAGTTTCTGAAGGTGGGCATTGAATTTAAATACTCTTTTTTTGGATATACAAAATTTCTTTTATACAACTATGTAGAGAAAAAACAAGAATCCTCAATATAAATGTTCAACCTTTTATTTGACATAAGTTCCATCCATCAAGTTTGATTTTTTCTACCCCTAGGTTTTTATCCATCTTTGATTTCATCCAACATTTGATTTGACTTTTTACAAAAGTTATCTTTTAAACTTTGGAATTTTAAAATCCATTTTACAGTTTCTCAGAATTTTTTCTTTATCTTGTTACTTAGTCTTTTGCAAATTTTATAAATTCACATTTTTATTTTTGCAGAAAAAACGAATACTAAAAATCAACAAAAGATGATTCAGTACCATGGATCTAACCAATATAAAAACAATCTGATCAATGCAATACTTTTGCATTTTACAAAACAGATGAGAAATGAATTTCCAGGCACATGTGGTTCTGTGGTAGTCACTCAATTGTAAGATATTTGTTTCATTCAATGATTGAAATTTCAGGTTAGGTGCTTTTGCAGATGTAAGAGATCTGTTTTCAAATATCTTGCAAAGGAATCAATACTAATAATTATAAAAAGTGGGTGATTTGTTTGGTATTTGCCTGCTATCCTAACATACATAAAAATATGTAGTTAAATTACTGATATAATATCAGAGAAATTTTTATTTTAAGTACACATTTTTTAATCATTGAGCATGTACAATGGCTATAATTCTAACGACTTAAATTTTTATAGGTTTTGAACATTCCACATGCACTCTATTTATTCTAATAAAGGTTTATTATAAGTGAATTATTGGTCAAATGCACAGCATACTAAGTCATTTGAAAGGTAGACTTAAAACATTTAAGTGTACAGTGGTATCTAGATTTAAGGTATGAAATAATGAGGTTTGAGAGCACAGATCAACCTGAATTTATATTAACAAAGTAGGAAACATTACTATTAGGATATATTTCAATGAAAATATATATACTTTGGGTTTGTTTACATTTTCTCTGCTGCCCTCAATTATAATTCCAAATAAGAGATAGGACATATCTCATGTGGAATGTATACCTATAAATATAACAATCTAAAAAATTACAGAATAAAATAAGATTTAATTCTACTCACTTCTGCTCTATGTCCTCTTAAATTATAGTTAGATCTCAGAGGTAGGTCACCTATCTTCCTATTGTGGCATGATGTAAATGTAACTCCAACGATGCTTCTTGCATTCCCAGTGGCCAGCCACCCATCTTGATAGTAATGTATCCGATTGAGTTTCCATCCATCTTCGTCTGGTAGGTCATCGGGGACCTTTCCCATCCATGTCAAACTCAAAATAGCACAATCTGTCCTGGTAGAAGTAGTTCTTTCGAAATGCAGATGCATAGCTGCTATTAGGTTGAGTCCCAAAGCATAATTAGTGTCGATTCCACCTTCATTTCGGTTACAATCTAAAGAAAACAATTAAGAGATACTTCTCGAAGTAAACAAAAACCGAAAACCCGTTTCGATTTAGACTATTTCATCACACTCCAAAAAACATTAAACAATCCCATGATCAAATCCTCGCATAAAATCACACATCAACAATTTAATTCACAGCAAATCAACGGCAAACATAAAAAAGGACGCAGTAATAAATGCTGGAATATGAAAATGGGTACTAAATTATTTTAATCGCACCACTTCGCAAACACATTTAACGTAGAACTATTGCTATTGGAAAGCAAAGTCTTTTATGTATTGATCGATTTTAATGATCATCGGGTACTAGAGGGTTGGTCAGGCCGTCTATAAGTAACCTTCGTTGAGCTGTGGCGGTCACACCGTAATACAAACATGGATTTTATGGTCTTGTGTCGATGAATGCTAATTGGAGAGATGATTTTAGAGTGGATATCCTAGGTGGTTTCTCCGAAACCGGAAAAAAACTGGATTGCAGAGTGGCGACTGTCATCGCCGCCGCATCGCATCAATGCAGCACTATCCACCTGCCATGATGAAACGCGGCGCAGCGTGAGGGCGGGTGGGACTGGAATTGGGTTACCACAAAAGCGTTTCCTCGCCAAATCGGAACTGCATCGTCGCCCCTGTGAAACCGGAACGAAAACTAGCGGGTTTTTTCGATATCAGTTGCAACATCGGCTTAACGGGGAATTGTCCGATGGCTGCTTCTCTATTTCATTAATATTGAAGATCTGGCAAGATGCAGGAGATTCGGGGTTCGATCCCCGAATGTTTTCTTGGACCACGTCCATTGCTGAGTTGTGCACTGGAACGATGTCAGAAAAAAGGCGGGCGAAAGATAGCCGCGATTTTCCTTTAACTTAAAAAGGAGTGCAGTAATAAATTGCCTATATTTCTTAGTTTTCATACTTTATTAGCATCTTTTAGGGTGTCTCAGTGGGTTTGCACACTGAGCTTATCAACCTGTGAGTTGTGGGCGGAGCAGATTCGATTCCTATAGCCTTGCCCTATAAAATCCAACCAACTTGCTATGCTTTTAGGTAGGTAGTTGAATTTACGTCACACTGGAGCAATATAACGGGCTATTTGCGACTTGTGCGGGTAGGTAGGCAGTTAATTAACTTCGCACTGGAACAACACAACGGGCTATCGGCTACGGTCCGGGAATTCCCGGAGGGAAAGATCAAAGACAACGCCTCGTAATTTTGAATCACGGTCAGATAAAGAGAACACATGAGCTGGCACCCTATTATCCAAACTTCCATATCGCGCCAACGTGAGAGCATTTGAGTCCTCGACAGATTTAACGTGGACCAGCCCCCACACGGTGGTCTGGTTGGATCGAATTTCGAATACTCAACCCTCCTGTTGGTAATCAGCGACTTTATCAACAAGGCTATGGTGACCCTACTATACTTTTAGGAAGGCCGCCGTGGCTCAGTAAGTTTGCATGCGAGCTGAACCGTTGAACAAGATTAACCGTTGTATACGTGGGGACTGGTGCACGTCAAATCTGCCGTGGTTTTAATTTCCCTCTCGATGGCGTGGTGTGGAGTTTTGGAGAGTGAGATGCCATATCAGGTGTTGATCTGGTTATATCTGACCGTGGTTCAAAATTACGTGGTGTTGTCCTCGGTCTTTACCTTCGGGATTTATCCCGGACCGTCTCCAATAGCACATTGTGTTGCTCCAGTGCGACGTAAATTCAACTACCAACTACCTAATCCTTGAGACATTCCGCATTTTTAGTTTCCTCGATATAGGATCACTCAAAACACTGTCTTGCTCCTGTAATAATCACCTTCGCCGCAGAAATTCCAATTGCATGACAAAGCTTGACTGCAGCCACCTGTTCCATGTGAAACATTGCGATGAGGAAGGAAATGATAAAACTTCAAACGCGCATATTGTACTTAAAAAAATATTAATGAATAAAGAAAGTATTCTGGGGATACATGCTGAAACTTTATGCCTATCAACAACTTGCTGACTACGATACTGAAGCTTTATGCTTATCAACAACTTGCTGACTACGATACTGAAGCTTTATGCCTATCAGCAACGTTTAAATGACAAAACTTCAAACGTGCATATTGCACTTCGTAAAAAAATATTAATGAATAAAGAAAACACTCTGGGGATACATGCTGAAACTTTATGCCTGTCATCAACGTGCTGACTACGATGCTGAAGCTTTATGCCTATCAGCAACGTTTAAATGACAAAACTTCAAACGTGCATATTGCACTTCGTAAAAAAATTTTAATGAATAAAGAAAACATTCTGAGGGATGCATGCTGAAGCTTTATGCCTATCAACATGAGAGCAGTAAGATATCAATCTCAAGGGGGCTAAATTGGTATCGTTAGTTCAAAGATCTAAGATTAAGATGATTACATCGTCAAGTCAAGCGAATTAATGAAAGTAGGAGGCAAGGCCGTCGTTCTTCAGTGATGTTCTGAGAGTGCACTTCACCTAGTTGTCAGTGTGCCCCCAAATTTAAGTATAAACTTGTTCAGAAATAAGGGCTATCCGGGACATATCTTTAGATGTATACGGGCTTCCCACAGACCCGAGGAACTCTAGTGATATTTTCTTTCCCCATGGGATTTACTGTCTTTAGTAAACACTGGGATTGCGCTCCAGGGATACCCAAATAATCTTTTCTCGCTTTCATCCCACTACTCTGTTCACCAATCCATCTTTTTTCTTTTCACATTTTTTACTTGACTTTAATAAGTCTTGAATTTGGCGCAGCTTGGCCAAATATGGCCCTTTCTCCCTAAAACCCCAAGACGACCAACCACAGAAATTAGTATTTAGATATTATTATTACATACTTATCTTTATATATGTTCTTTTTGCGATTTTAATAAAAATATATGTATGAATCTGCATATTTTGTTCTTAAAATAAACATTAAAATATTCAAAAAAGCACTCATCAAGCCCGTTCGATTTGTCTTGGGTCAGCACGGGGGCTAAAAACAATTCGAAATAACCACAGGATTAACATTAAGCATTTTTATGATCTCTATTTTTATGATCGAATTCACATTAAATTTGGTACATTCATTCTTTAGACGACTGCTGGTAACGCAGGTTAGATATTAATTCCCGTTCGGGGGATTTGTCCTGAGTCTGCAGAGGGGGCTAAAAAGAATTCGAAATCCCCATAAGCATAACATTATTTTTAAGATCACTCTCAGACCAATAAACACAAAATTTGGTGCATTCGTTATTTAGAATCCTGCGGGAAACATAATCTAGATCTTAACCCCTTTCTATTTTTCTTAGTTATGTAGAGGGGCTAAAAACAATTTGTAATCCCCATAGGAATAACTGGTATATTACGATGAATTACAAACAATTCAACCCGAGCAACGCCGGGTAATTCAGCTAGTCACTTATAAAATATACTTCTGAAATTCGTCAAGTATGAAAACTGTCAAAATAATCGATTAAACGCAACGCTCAGTTACCATTAGGAGATACGAGACTCATCCTTACTGAATACGTGCCTGATGAAGGGCGTTCTTTTAGAAAATTAAATGTTTTTAGTAAGAGCTTGCTGAGCCCTGATAGAGGGTTATGATTTTTAATTTCAAATATATTTAAGACAGATCAGTTGTTGAGTAGATCAGTACTAGAGACTACAGTGACTTCTCCAAGACGCATAGACAGACGTATTAAAACAGAAAGTGAACCGCCACTCCTCATTAAGGAGTGAGGGGTTCACTCACATATATCAGTTTTGCAACCTGTAGTTTTCCTTGCATGATTTCTAACTGTTTTTGGCCCTCTGACGAATATAATCTTTCCTAGGATTCTTTCAACCAATTGATGTGTTTATTTAGTCATCATGTGTGTTTTTAGTGTTTAGCAGTTATGTGTGGTTTCTCGATGCTGTATTAAAGCATAAAAAATAGTATTGATTATGAATAATAAAGATATTTACTATACTTAAAAGAGTTCTTAAATTAATCCTTATGACTCCGACCAGAAGTAGAGTTGTAGACTGCGCAGGTTTGATTCCTCCCCCCTGTGTGTATTTTTCTCTTCTGTGTAGTAAAATCCCATGTGTGTTTATGTCTGTTTACTTGATGCTGTCTGTCTTTTGTCTGGCACAACTTGGCCAAAAATAGCACTCAAGCCATAAAACCCAACCAAACCAACTGACAATAAATGCTGACAAACAGCTGACAATAATGCTACCAGGCGCAAGTCAATGTTCGAATCATGCCATAATATTGAAGTGATAAGAGTTAATAGTTTAAACTATGGCAATTAATCAAATAGATCATTCTTGTATTAGCATGCAACACACTTATGTAGTTACTCTTTAATACATAAAGCACCTCATGAAATCTCACTGTATAAAGTACTAAATTGCTCGTTGTTTCTGAACACCGAGAAATTTTTTGTTAATATTTAATCCCGCTAAAACGGCTTCAAGTTGAGTTCTTAGCAATGAACGACCATCTCAAGTACTGTACAAAAGTTTTCAATCAACCACCTTGCATGTTAATTACCCTTTCTACTTTTTTCAGCTCAGATGAAAAAAGAATATTGCACCTACTTCTTGGACTTTTTTTGTTGTTCTTTTAGAAGAATTAAATAAGCTGATAATATAACGAAGTAGGTAATTAACTCTAAGTAATTCAACCATTAACCGCCAGCTTTTCTCATACGAGCAAGAAACAAACTGAAAACATTTTGCATACACTGTGTGTATGTAGTATTTTAATACATTTTATGTCTTGCTTATTGCAGCTTTTTGCAAAATGTATTTATCTATAGTTTACTCCAAAATCTACGTTTAATTGCATAGTTTAGAGGTTTAAAAATTATCTTATAAATTCCATTTTATATTAATTAATCCTCGTGGTTGATGTCTGGACGTGATATTTCGTCATTAGCAAAACTGACCAGAACTTGATTGACGAGATATCTCGTCATTGGGAGAAAGCTGACCAGATCTTGACCTCGTTCGTCATCATAAAAAATCAGCAATATCTTGCTGACGAAATTAGTCAGAACTTGATGGACGAGTTGCCTCGTCGAAACCAGGAGGGTACAAGGCTCGCTGAAGAACTTGTGATGAACTTAGTCACCACTACAAAATTTAACTTACAATACATTAGTACATAGCACTGTATCCTAACTCCACTATGAAGTACTTTTTGGTAAACAAAGTTGCAATGTCTTTCACATCTCTTCCTACATTTGTAACCCTGGATTTTGGCAATGATGCAATTGTCTGTTATCACAGAGCTTCAGACAGTTGTTGGAAGTTGCATCCATTGGTAATTCAACTACTGTCTGAAGTCCTGTGATAACAGACACTGCTTTTATTCCTATCACAGCTTCACTCTCGTTGCCACGCCGCCTTTTTATCTTCATACGGTTTCTAATACTCGGCTACTGACACAGGACTGTAAAACGGTCGCAATCATTTATTGCATGACCACATTTGCGGAAGTGAATTAATTATCTTACTACAGCTTTCACGGTCTCAAGCAATCGGCTGTCAGTCAACTAGTGGTAACATCTGTCGAATTCAGCCACTATTAAATTTCGTAGTGGGAGTATTGTAGTGAACTTGGCCACCACTGCAAAATTTAACTTTTAATGCAGTAATATATTTAGCAGTGTAACTTATCTCCACTATGAAGGACTTCTTGGAAAATAAAGTTGTACTGTCTTTTACACCTCTTGCGACTAAACTCTTATGATTGGTTTGTTTTGGGGTTTTATGGCGCAAGGGACATATTTGACCATGCTGCGCCAGACACAAGACATACAATCAATATCAAGTAATAGACACACAATGAAAGTTTTACTGACACAGGAGAGAGAAATACACCTGACATTAAACTCTTATGAACTGTATGCGTTATTATAAGTCCACTTTGGCTATCTCTAAGAAATCTCATGCAGCAAAAGAATGACCACAGAGCGACAGACCAAACCCAAATCTTTAAGAAGTCTAGATCTAAAGCAGTATTTTCTTTTCTCCTCCCAACTTGTGCTCCGCGGAGCCCTAAGAGCTCCGCGGCCGCTCCAGGAAAATAAAATGATTAAAATTTCGAATAACAAGTAATGAACGAATATGTATTTGAATTGAATTGGATGTAATGATTAAATTGGAGGAACTGGATTTATTGTATGAACCTTATTGTTGTTCTGAGCTATCATATAAAATCCGTTGTAACGCCAATGGTTTGATTTATTGAATTCCGGAAGAACGTTTACGTATAGCCAATTGACAATAACGTGTGTATTGGTGGTAGTTGAGAATAAATTGAGATATTATGGTAAATTTCAAAGTTTTTAAAATCTAATTTCATTGCATTGACATTGCGCAATTGCTTAAATATCTCTTTACTATTTATCCCCTCTTCCTACCCCCTTTGTAACACTATTCCTAAACACCCTTAACTTGTAAAACATAGGGTAGTCGTAAGAGGCTCAGCCCATAGAAATTAATTCTAAAAAGGGCTCCGCGAGTCAAAAAGGTTTGGAACCTCTGACCTAAGGCAAACTCGCGTTTCGACCTAACTTGGTATCTGAAATTAAATTATGATATAGATTCAAAATTTTGGGTCCAAATAGGGGTTGCCATTGGAAATTATGAAGTTGGTGCTCAATTTAATATGAAGACGACTCCTTATGCAAATTTTATGCATATGAATTTATAGAAAATGTTATTCCCTGTCGAATGCCATTTTTGAATTGGCTCTACTATTAAAATTGTTTGAATGAAGAAGGATAGTTCGGTTTTTCCGCGACTGTTCATGCAGAATTACCATTTTCTACCACATAAGAATATGTGCTTTTCAAGTTACGTAATGAAAGTAAGAAATAAAGCGTTGTCATGTTATATTATCGATTCAATGAATCATTTTGTGGTTTTTCGTAATAATTTGAATTCTTTGATCCACACAGACGTGAAGCGTTACTTTTTCATTCAATTGTCTAAGACAGGGCTGGACAACCAAATGATTGGCCCTTGCCTATTCATTTCCGCTGCCCACGAAGTCACATAAGTCACCAAGGATAGTAGAAAGTATAAATAAAATGCAGAGAGGTAATTCGAACTACAGTATGAAATCATCTTCAGCGATAGATCTTAAGACATACAAAAAGGAAGAAAAACAGCTCTATTTTAAACTATTATTACTTTATAACAGCGAGGGGTCACCCTGTCCTAGTGAGTTTGCCCCCTGCGCTAGCAACCTGCGAGTAGTGAGTTTTCGATTCCTGTACCTTACCCCTTATTGTATTTCTCTTATGTGTGCATGTCCATTACTTGACGTTGTGATTGTCGCAGCTTGGTCAAATGCGACCCTGGTGCTCTACAAACTTACTCTAAGAACAGCGATACGTCCCAAGTTACTGCTTTGGAAACGAAATAAACAATTTGTAGAAATCGGAAGGTATTTGAAAGTACACTAAAGTGGGGCTTCGACGAGGCAGTTGATCTTGGGTAAGTTGATTTGAAAGGCGTGAAAGATTGTCAGGAGAAGGATGCCATACGCGAAAGCATGGATGGTGATTACCATGGACGGTTTCCCTCTGCTAATTTGTTATCACTGCTGTAGCTCTCGGCACAAACGGTAAACCGATCCGTGTCAAAGTAGCCAGTTGTGGAAACGCTTTGTTTACACTTAAACCTATAATCTGAAGAATAGACTCGTTCAAAACCACATGACTCGGCTGCCAACTCACGGGAGCCGGACTTTAAAGGGGTGGTAGTATCTAAAGAGGTGGCCGTTCAGGGATATTTATTTTAAAGTTTTGTGGTTTTTCTAGGAAAATATACAATTTTAAGCACAGTTTTGTCATAGTCAGAATTATTTTCCAGTGCTACGCGTGTGAAGTAAAGTGCTATCATACACTCCAGAATTAAAATACAATTTTTAAAGAGTCAATTTCCCTTTCACTAAAATTCTCTTCTCACGATAGTCTGGAAAGTGCAAACAAAACAGCGTACGTCTTTTCTTACTTATCCCTTGTAGGAATCACTAAACGCCATTAGTAGGAACCACTAGAACTTTTTGATAGTTTTCAAGCAAAGTCAATAATTTAATGCGTTGAAAAATGAATATTGTGGGCATTAATTCATTTAAAATATTAATGTAGTACTAATTAGTACATTTTAGCCCACACGATTATTTAAATAAGTTAACTTTATCCTCATTTTAACGCTCTGAGAGTCACGAGATTTCCGAGTACAGTAGTATTGATTTCCTCCACAACACTCACACGACTAAACAGCCATATCTATTTGTTGAAAGAGCTCCAGGTAGGTAGGTACTTAAATTAACGTCGCTCTGGAGCAACACAACGGGGTATTGGCTACAGTCCGGGATCAATCTCGAAGGAAAAGATCCGAGGACAACACCTCGTAGTTTTGGACCTCGGTAAGATGATGAGGCTAACATCTGAGGTGGCGCCCCATTCTACAAACTTCCACATCATTCCAACGCGAGGACATTTGAGGCCACGACAGATTTAACGTGCACAAGCCCCCATGTACACGACGGTCTTTGGTTGGATCGAGTTTCGGACTCGTAACCTTCCGGTTGTTAATCCGCTGCTCTTCCAACCGAGTCAAAAAATGATGCTAGGTAAGATTCTATTGGTAAGAGGTCAAAACTTGTTAGAAGTAATACAAGAAAGACTGCAGGTTACAAAACAGACGCATGAATGTTACACTCCCCGTTATTGCATCTTGATATATCGCGCTATATCGCTCTTTTTTACTTGTCTTAAAGTGCATTTTTGGTTTGCGAACAGCAGAATAACGACAAGCCAAATCTAAACTGGATTGGTAATAATATTTGGTTTTCATGTAAGCGTAAATGAGAAGAAATTTCTGTTTTCAAGTATATTAAATCGTATTTTAACTTTTAAATCGTTTTGCCATCGATCTTGCCTAACTCGTTGTTAACGTACTTTTAACCGTACGAGGGGTGGTTCACTACCATATAACTGTTTTGTAACCAGCAGTCTTCTATGCATGACTTCTAATCAGTTTTTTCTTGTAACCGCTGTTCCGGTACAACTGTATGCTTCCTTAAATTCTTTTTTTAAAGTTACTTAATTTTGTAGTAAAATTAAGTAATTTTCTTGTAACCGCTGTTCCGGTACAACTGTATGCTTCCTTAAATTCTTTTTTAAAGTTATTTAATTTTGTAGTAAAAATAGGGTATTTAAAATACGCATGTTTCTCTTTCAAGGTTCAACTTAAAATTTGAAACGGTTTATTTTAACCTTCTGAGAGGCACACACTTGTATATCCTTTCTGAAATTTGCAGTCTTCCGTGCATGAATTCTAACCAGTTTTGCCTTCAAGGTCAATAGAATCTTAGGATTCTTCTTCCAATAGATGCGATTATTTAATCATTATGGTGTTGTGGGGTAAAAGGAATACTGCACTACTCGCAAATCTCGCGACGCTTAGAGGGTTAAATAAAATACGCTGTTAAACGGGTTAATGCATATTGTGTCTCTTTGTTTTTAACCCTCTTGGTGGTTGTCTAGACGACGTCATTGACAAAACTAACGAGTTCTTGATGGATGCGATATCTCGTCGAATACACTTGGAGGAATAAGCAAGTCTTTCTCGACTCTCACAAAAAAAGCTCTACTCAATATATCGCAGTTTTTCTTGTCCCCCAAGAAGCGCGATATATCGAAGTGTTACTGTACTTAATCTTGTTTTGGAACTCGGCGACATCAGCTAACATTTAGCCCAAGGTTCCAAGTCTAGTTTTGTCTCTGGCAATTATTGAATTGGATTTAAAAATTAGAAATCCCAAAGAAAAGCAAACATATTTTATTGATTAATTTATGTATGCATGATTCACGATGGCTCCGATTCTAGCCTCTGACGTCATGATTCCAAAATTGGAATAAGCACCAGCTTTCTACTGAATATCTTCGGCTTCGTTTAATTTTGAGGTTGTAACCATTAAAAATAACGATGTTCCTTAAATATTGCAGTGTATAAAATGAGTGTATGAAATAAAATTTATAATTTGATTTTTAAAATCTATTTTATATGATGCCTGAGAAAAAAATTGCACGTTATCTAAATGACTCATAGTCTGATTTGGGTTGACCTAGTCCAGTAGGAATAAACGGGAAGTATTGGAACTCGAGCGAAATCAAATTGTCCTCGTCGTCTGGACTTCAAAGCAGAACAGATTTGATATACTCGCAATTACGTTAACTACATCCACGAAGTTGCACGAACCCCTGCGGTGCTAGCCTGATTAATCAAATCTGAATGCATGTGGTAATGGATCAAAGGGATTCAAATATTTGTTTCCAAAGCTGCTGTACGAATGCATTTGCAAACCTGATGTACTATATGACTTTATTATGTAATATTGAAAAGCTGCAGTAGGGTAACAAAAGAGTGTGATAGAAACAGACGTGAATAGCGTATCAAAGATTTCTTTTTGGAGGGGCCCAAAGATAGAAGTGCCGTTATACATACATATTTATATATATCACTATATGTATATTTATATGTGTACTAGCAGAATTACCTGGCATTGCTAGGGTTGAATTGGTTAAACGTTGTTTGAACTGCGGACCCGTTTAACCAATCCAGAGGGTTGTATCTGGTCTGTTCAAAATATTTGGATGGTCATCTTCTTTCTCATTAAATCATGTCTTTGAATTCAAATCCATTCAAAGCAAATCAAACAGCGGTGCAGGGGATAGTCACTCATCCACGAATTAATCACCAAAAGGTACCTCTGTTCGTGGGCAATACTTGGGAGGATCACCATTTAAGTAACTGTCCCGAGATGTGGAGGTGAAATTAAACTTTTATAACCTTCTGATAAATTTATGCTATCCAGCCCCTTTTCTCATAAATGTTATAAAATTTTAATTTTATGCATTTTATTTTTGTCTTTAACTTTCTTTTCATGACGAAGAGATAAGTTGCTAAGCAGCGGGTACTCCATAAGTGATATGTCCTATCCTGAGGGCCATATCTGATCCGCGGGCCTGCTATAACTGTCGGCTGTATCTGGACCGTGATCAGAATGCATTAAGAAATACCACAAAAGTTCATTTTTTTTCTCTATTTCAAATAAATCACCAGTTTATGAGAAGGATTTTCATTATAAACCAACAAACCATTAAAGGACGAGTATTTTATTTCTGAATACCCATTTACCGGATTAGAAACTGCTTTGATAACTGCAACTATGAAAAAATACTACATTCTTACAAAGTGAATCACAAAAAATTAAATTAAAAAAGTTCTTTTAAAAAATTCTACTTTAAAAGCTAAAACTTTCATTTTTCTTGTACTTAATATGAGATGAATGTTCAATGCAAACAAACGAGATGGTCTGCGAAGATTTTACACCTGCTGTCCAAATGCCTCTCGCATAATACATATCTGGGTTACCTTAAAATGTAGTTTTCGCCGTTTTGGAAGCGTTTAGCGTTTAATATAATTGTTGTTGACCTTTTAACAATAATTTGTCAATTCGAAATTTATTCTTTAGAAATTTTATTAGCGAAGTGTTGAAATAGTATTCGAAAAACAAGCCACTAACATCACGTTCAGAATACGTACAGGAAACATTTATCACCGCGGAAACACTACCTCCACCTATATATATATACCTCGAAAGAAATCCTCTAATATAGACAGAGAATAAATATTAAATTTTGTTTGAATTTAAGCCTTTTTTAAAAGTTAGTTTTATTTGTTTATTTCCGTTTACTTTTTTCGTAGCTTTTTGTGATTTTGCGATCCTCATGGAAACTCTGGGCAGCGGGTTAGCTACTCCTTTACATTAGAACAATCTGTATATAAATAACAATGAAGTGTTTGTACATTGAATATTTTCGACCCATTTCAAGTTTTCTATCCGTTTTGGATTCTTCTGGTGCAAAATCCGTCTCTTGGCGTTTGGTATCTGTCTGTCTGTATGTGTGTGCCCGTGCTACGTCTGAATAGATTTTCATGAAACTGCATACTGAGTTCTTACAATCATTTAGTGACTGAACTTGGTTGCGTAAGTCTGTCCGTCTGCCCATTATATATTCGATTTTGTGTCTGTGTGTTTGCACAAGTATCGCATAAGATTTGTTCAATATATTTTAATTTAATGTTTTATATTTGATACACCACATTTTAATTTAGTGAATGAATTATTTAAAATTTCTTTGTTTATATTTTTAGGCAAGTTTCAAGTTAAAACATTTGAGTAACTGTACTTAAATCAACCGTAGTTTTGGAGCAACTGGGAGGAATATTGAGCATTGCAATTACTTGGATTGTTTTACCAGTGCTGCTGAAACATCAATTATTTTCCAAAACTATTTTTACGGAATTTAAATTCTAATAGTTTATTTATTTCGAGCCTTATTTTTTCTTTATGAAATATAAAAAAATTCTGGATATTTTTGACTGACGATAAAGAGAATAAAATTATACAGAACAAAACGTTTTAAAATCATAGACGTAAAATAAAAGTAGACTATCGCTATTGAGAAGAGCTTCAAAAAGTGGGACCAACATGTGGCTAGTAGTCACGTGATTGCTACGCGAAAATTCAGCTTGGTTGATTGATTTGGCTTTTTATCGCTTCTCTTGGTGACATAACATTTATAAAAAGTTAGCGATGCGAATGTGTATAGTACTGAATAGTTCTTGAATTTACGTTTTAATATTGTCAGCTATGCGAATATAGATACTACTGAATATTTCTTGAATTTGTGCTATTTTTTAATGTTTTTAGCTATTTGAGTTGTTACATAATTAGCTGAAGTTTTCGCTGGGATCAAGTTTAACTAGCACGTATACAAAGAACCGTATGCGTAAGATAAATAGGTTGTAGTGAATAGATTGATCTCAGGCCCCGAGTCCAGATACGGCCCACCAAATATTTTTATCAGGCCCGCAGATCAGGCTGGGCCCTCTAGATCAGTTTAACCAACCCGCAGTTCAAATACAGTCTTGCGGGCAGATTTGGACCCGGTTTCTGGTATGCAGTCCTGGACCTGGCCTGCATACCCGATACGGCCATCCAAATTTTTATCAGTACCTTAGTTCAATTACAACTCACCGGACAGGTTTGCCTGGCCAACAGTCCATATACGGTCATCCAAATATTTTTATTAGGACACCAGACCAGATATAACCGAAAGGTTTAACCTGCCCGCTATCCAGATACGGCCCTCAGGACAGTTTTACCTAGCCCGCAATCCAGATACAGTCTTCCAAATATTTTTTATCATATCCGGCCCTCCAATTCGGTTTAACCAGCCTGCGGTTCAGATACGGTCCTCCGCACAAGTTTACCAGGTCCGCAGTTGAGATCGGCCCAGTAGTACCGGTTTGATTTATCGCTCGACTGTTACCTTTGCTATTGAAGAGAGAGAACATGTCAAACGGGGTAGGGATGTTCACAAGTATTTTATTACTGGTTAAAATTTTGTATAAGATAGTTGTCTCCTAAACCTTTAATTAATTCAATATATTATACATTTTTTTTAACCTGTATTAGGTGTTGGGGAAATTATCTTAAATATTTAATAGCAGGAAATAATTCAAACTTCCTTGTTTAAATTTCATGAGGTAACACAAGTTGGAACAAATTGAAAAATAAATGCACATGTTTGAAAATTGCTGCTTCAATAAATATTTTACTGATGCATAAAATAAAAATAGTGAAAACAGATAAAGTTACGTGCTCAAATCAAGTCCGGGTCACCACTGAATGCTTTCATTTATATTATTGGGTATTTAACCATTGTGTACTTTATTATAGTGTGGTAGTAGTTGTTATATGGGATGAATGGGAATTACAATTTATTAACGAAAACGGAAATTATTAACCAATTCAACCCGAGTAACGCCGGGGTATTCTGCTTGTGTATTTATAGTTTTCATATTTGAAACTGATCGCCACTCCGCCAAATTGGCCATAACTTGCGACATTGATTTTCACTTTGCGCATAGATGGAACTCAGAGACAAGAAACTTTCCAATTGCAACTTGGCTTCTTTTTCTTTAAAAAACACTCTCCGGCATACATTCTCATTACGAGTTCATTTATCATGTCGGAACGTAGCCATTTCGATCTCTGGAGAACCATGCGAAAATTAAATATTCCACGCTACGTTCAGAAAGGCGTTGTAAATTAATTAGGAAACGGAGCTGGAAATGAAAGAGTGTATTTTGCTTCTTTATTTTTTCGAATTTATACTCGACTTGTGAGAAAAAATATCGCATTTCGCCTTAATTCGAATTAACCACCCATAAAACTGAAAAAAAATGGCGAATAATTTTAGGTAAAAAGTTAAATGAATGTAAATAAAGTACTTAAGATATGATACGACCACGGATTCTACCAAATGCAACAATAAATTTCGAATTTAGGGAGCATTTGTTAGTGGAAAAAATGTTTTAGAGTTCGAAGTTTGTTTACTGTTTTTTTAACAGTAATTAACAGAAAACATTCATTAATAGTACTAGAAACTTATTTTGGAAATAAATTGATGCATTAAAGGTAAAATCATTTAAATTTTGTACGTTAGTTAAGTAAATCACTTGGGATTTTTTTCATGAAAATTTCTTTGAAAAGTGTTTGATTTGGGTGAAATTATGAAACCACCAAAATTATTTTGATTATTTTCTTTCGTTAAGGAAATCGCTTGGGATTTTGTTTTATGAAAATTTCTTTAAAAAGGGTTTGGTTTAGGTGAAATTATTAAAACACTAAACATATTTTGATACTATGCTTGATTAAATAAATTGTCTAGGATATTTTATTACGAACATTTTTGTGATAAGCGCTGGGTTTGGATGGAATTGCCACCAAATCACCAGTATTATAATTTTAAAATTTTGGTATAAATAATGTCACAAATTACTTCGACTGGGATTTTGACGACTTAAAAATTGTTAGAAAGTGCTCAATAAAAATGCATCTGCGATCTAATACTACAAAATTTTCGTAAGAAAGACCTAAAAAAAAATAGAAAACAAATGCAACTTGTATTTTCTGATAGTCCCTGTGCTAAATTGAACGCTTAAATTTATTTTACGAACAAAAGTACTTAATCGAGCATTTCTAGTTTGCATTTTAACAGTACAGCAAAGAAGAGCAGAAAATCATGAGTTTATTTTGAAAAGAAAATGATTGTCTATGGTCTGTCAACAAAGTTTTAAACATTATAAATGTCCTTTTAATTTTTACTGAAACCACAAAGATATTTATAAATTATATGGTCGACAAACTTGAGAATAATCAGGACAGCGGCCTCAAACGCAAAAGGACTCAGACTTGATCGCTATATAGCTATTATATAATTAAAATGAGATTGTTTTCGACAAGTGAAATTTTGGAATATCCGAAATAATTCAATCTACCAAATGGGTAGTTCCAAAATTTTTAATAACGATTTAAGTGTAATTTTACAGAAATATTCTTATTTCAGTTTTATGTAATGTTTTCGGGAAAGGTAAGAGGAAATAGACAAGTTTAGAACTGTTGTCGGTGCGTTTCTATGGTAACTTTATATGTAATATCATCATAATCATCCAAGGAGAATCTTTGGAAATATATTTCTTAATCTATTCGTGTTGACGTAGATGATTTATGTTTTGACTTTTCTAAACTGTCTAGTTTAGCGCAAAAGCAAACTATATATGCATAGATTTATTGTTGAGATTCATTTCTAACCAATGATTTACTTTGCAGTTTGTTTTATGTATTTTAAAATGTCAATATAAATAATGTTCCAGAGATTTCTATTTTAAGGTTAAAAATAAAGCTCAGATATTGTCTCAACTTCGTAGGTTCCTATTTATAAAGAAAATATTTGTTATCTTTTTAATGCTTAAGAGGAGCATTTTTGTAAAGATCTTGTACGGAAGTATCTTAATAAAGCATTTTGTGGTTAAACTTGAGGCTTAAGTAAGGGATAGCTGGCGTAGAAGGTGTTACTCGACCTCGGCATTGATTCAAAGAGACTTTGGATGTGTTCTTGGGGTACAGCAGACCAAGCAGCTTCCACACGTTGCCAAAGTTGATCTGGTGTGGCAGCTGGGGATGTATTCTGGGTCAATCGTTGAGCAACCATCGACCACATGTTTTCTATCGGCGAAAGATCCGGAGAGCGAGCTGGCCAGGGAAGCAATTCAATCTGGCGATTGACGAAGAACCCTTGGACAATGCGTGCCACGTGTGGTCGCGCATTATCCTGTTGAAATATGGCTGTGGGCAAGCCCTGAAGGTAAGGAAGGGGGGTATTTCAATTAACGTCACACTGGAGCAATACAACGGGCTATTGGTGACGGTCCGGGATCAATCCCAAAGGGAAAGATCCGAGGACAACACCACGTAATTTTGAACCACGGTCAGATTACGAGGCAACACTTGAGCTGGCACCCCACTCTCCAAACTTCCACACCACGCCAACGTGAGGACATTTGAGGCCACGACAGATTTAACGTGCACCAGCCCCCTTTGTACACGACGGTGTTTGGCTGGATTCGAACTCGCAACCCTTCGGTTGCAAGTCCGTTATTCTTCCAACCGGGCCACCGCGTCCCGAAGGTAAGGAAGGACAACTGGCTCCAACACCTCGGAGATGTAGCGCTGGCTGTTTAAAGTACCGGCAATGCGTACTAGAGGAGTGCGAGAGTGATATCCAATACCGCCCCATACCATTATACCCGGTGCAGGACCAGTGTGGCGGTGCATAACGCAGCTGTTCAGCATCCTCTCTCCACGGTGTCTCCAGACTCGAATCCGACCATCGTGGTGTTGCAGACAGAAGCGTGACTCGTCAGTAAAGACAATTTCATTCCATTCTGCCGTCCACATCCTTCTTTCATCGCACCATTGGCGACGGAAGCGTCTGTGGTTCTGCGTCAAGGATAGACGAAGCAATGGACGTCTTGCGGACAGACCACTCTGCTGTAAACGGCGTCGAATGGTACGCGCAGACACTGGATGATGCGGTACAGACTGAATGTGCTGTGCTATGGTTCGTGATGTGGCTGAGCGATCCGTCACTGCCATACGCACAATATGCCTGTCATCACGTGAAGTGGTGCACTGAGGTGGATGCGATCGAACACGTTGGTCCGTCGTACCCTCCTGCATCCAACGATCACATATCCGCATTACAGTTGTTTGGTTTCGTCCAACACGACTACCGATTTCCCTGAAAGATAATCCACAATCTCGGTGGGGCACTATCCTTCCTCTGTCGAACTCGGATACTTGATCAAAAGATGATCGCTGTTTTCTACGAGGCATAATTGATCGTTTTTTTGAAAAAACCACAAGAAAAACACAATTACCGTACTTGAAATCGTCGAAATCTCCAAGCCTTAAATAGCGCTTTGAAGTGGCGCCACAGGCGCGCGTGATGTGCGTCTGCGCTAAAATTCTAATCATTTGCATATCTCACCTCCGCTAATGCATGTTGTAAATTTCATATTATTTGCATGCTTCCTTCAGGGTGTTGCATTTACGGTGGCCAGCAGTGTAATATGTTTAAAGCATATATAATACTATCAAAATGCATATAATTTTTATTTTTTGACCTAAAAACTAATAGTTAGTCTTTAAATAACTACAGTAATATATCAATCCAGAATCTATTCTATGGAATTTTTTTTGGCGAAGTGCTGAAATCGTATTCGAAAAACAAGTTAAGTGACGTCACGTTCTAAATAGGTATTGGAAACTTATCGCCTCAGAAACGCTACCGTCACTTATATTTAGCTTGACAGAAAATATCCTCCCCTGAAGCCAACACAGATTTTAAATCGAAATGTCAACTAATACCTCTTTCAATACAACCTGATTTTTTCCGCAGTGTAAAAACTTTGAACGGAGTTTTCTCGAAATAATTATTTTGTCTCGAATTAATGTTGACGATAAATCCATACATTTTACAAAATCTAATTATTAAGTGCTTAAATTTTTCGTAACACTGCATTCGATTGCAGCCAGATACCCCAAACAAAGACATTCACATCAATAAACATTAGATTTACTCATATTGAATGCGAGAATTTACAATTCCAAAGAATACTTCAGAAGCATTTCGTGCAGACTTCGCACAAGACCGGGAAAGAAACAATACTGGCCATAAATAAGAAAAAGAACTTCAATCCCAGTTGCCAAAAAGAACTTAACGATGAGAGAAAAAATAATGTGAAAAGTCTTCGCGAGAGGAAGCTGTTTATCGACTGATGCACCGCAATGGTGACTAGTGGGAAATGAATTTCGACTTTTCAATTCAATAATGAATGTTTCAACTTTCGAGGGGAAGTTTTGTTTATGACCTGGGTTTTCATTTTTCGAGTGAGAATCGAAAAATGTTTTCGAGAGGATCTTCGATTTCTTTACAATTTTGAGGCACTTTTTGGTGTGTTATCTGTCATTTGGGTACGTATTGAATGATTTTTTTAATAAAATAATGTGTTTATATTATTATAATTAGTGTTATGCTGGCTAATTTAGATTAACTGTTACTATAATTGATAGTTGTTTATAGTAGTTGTTGTATAATGTAATCGACAATAGAAGTCTATTTCTTTGTGGCGCTAGAACTGAGCCACACTTTGCATGCAGCATGTGTGAATGTTCTTGCACAGCTTTCTTGGACGTCCGTCCATTTTGATGAATCTTATTGGTTGTGCTGCAATCCTATCCTATCTGTATATATGTGTGTTGTGTTTTCAATAAATTAGCTTTTTCTCTTTTGCGATCCACATGGCCTGTGTCATTCCTTTCCTCTGAAGGAATCGTAATTAACAGTAGTCTTTTAAAAATTAAGGATAGTTTGTACCACAATACTTCTGTCTTTACAGTCACCAATTACACATGACTGTAAAGACAAAAGCGTTCTGAAAATTATGGGAAACTACAGAACGGTTATTTCCTCTTAATTCTATCTGCTTTAAGAAAGTCTACTTTTTCAATTAAGACTTGGTACTTGGACTTTCAATTAAGACAAGGTACTCAATTGAGTATTTTTTATGATAAATAGTTACAAAGTGTGTTTTCTAAGTAAGTTCCCCTTTATATCCCTATATTTAAAAATCCCGAAAATGAACATCCTTATATTCCTTTTAAAGAGAATAGGAACCCAAATTTTTCAAAAATAGTGATTTTGAGATTTTCACACATTTCGAGAGTATTTCATGCTCTTTCCAATGGTACTTCTCATTTTTGTTTCAAATCCTATTAGAAGTTTTTAAAATGTAAATAAAACTAATGAGATAAACTCTATATTAAACAAAATCAAATTTTGAGCTGTAGACTCGATTTTCTCAAATTGAACGGTTTCCATCGAGGCACTTTTCCTAAGAAACTATCTTAACTTGGTAATTAAAGTTTTCCCAATATGTTCTACGATCACTATACTTTACGTTGAAGAAATAATGACCGTTTTGTTTTAAAAGAATAATGATATTTTTCAACATTTTAAGAAAAAACTCTAAAGTATGAGACTTTTCTTAGCAAAATTTTTGTTTTCAATTTGTCAATATATTTTAACAAATACTTTGCAATATAAAACTAAATCTTCCCTTCAGCATATAAGTAAATGTCTATTGAGCAATCAATTTCAAACAGGTGTATTTTCACTATGTGCTGATAAAAGGTGCATAGAAATTTGTCAAATCGACATTATCGATATTGCAACTTTCCAGGTTCCCTTAACCTTCTGAGGAGCACACTCCTATATATCCCCTCTGAAACCTGCAGTCTCTCCTGTATGACACTGACCTTCTTGATCTTAGAATCTTTCCAAGGATTCTTTCAACCTATAGATATGGTTTTTTTTAATCATGTGTATTGTGAGGGAACAGCAATACTTCACTATTCGGATATCTCGTGGCTTTCAGAAGGTTAATATTGAAGTAAAAACATTGAATCAGTGGGAAATAGTATGTAAAATATAGGTTCAAAGAGCACAATATAATCTACAACATAGCTTTCTAAACGTTTTGGGCTCACCCCCCCCCCTTTACAAACACATTGTTTTTCGTTCACCTCTGGAAAACTACCTAAACTGATAATAAATTAAGTTTAGTTTTGCCTACATTTTGAATTTTTGAATCTCACAAAAATATCTATGCAGTTGTGTATGTAGTTTTACAATTTCAGAAAGCTTGTTTGGAAATAAAACTGGTACCTGAAATTACAAAGCTATTTATTTAAATGAAATAAAAATATAAATTGCGGATAAACCCACTAGAATGCTTACTATTATTAGTAATTAGCATCAATCAAATTAGTAAAACTAAAAATATTTACATATCAGAAGGATAAACCCCTGATTCTGTGGTACAAATCTGCCTATATAAGGCTCTATTTTCGTCAGCAGCATCCTTAAAAAATCTCCACTGTCAACTATTTGCAGTAGATTCTACTTTCTAATTAAAAGACTTGCTGCCGCTCCAAATTCATGTTCAACTAAATCATTTGACTAAATGCAATCATGAATGAAATAGAGCATGTGGGCTGAGTTGCTATCGTAAAATCTCTGAAGGGTAAATTGCGTGGGCTTAGCCGATTAGCTATCTAAAAGCATACAAGTGTCTTTAATCACGGTGGTAATCACTTTAACCAATAAATAATTTAAGATTCATGCTTTTTCCCACAACCACGCGACAGATCTTCAAACTGAGCTACCGGAAGAAATAACATAAAACTGCCCATACATGCTCCGTCTTTTTCATTTGAAGGTCGATGAATTAAAAATGTTCTTGCCACAATCCATAGTCGAAAATAAAGCGTGGGTGTCTTCTTTTACAACCAGAACTCTTGGTATCAGTTTCTATATTTTAATTTTAACTCTTCAGTAGTAGATATTTCAATTATAACATATTGCTCTTCAACACCCCCATCCCTATTTTCCCAAGGGTAGTACTGTCCCCCAAGATTAATTCAGCGCCCACAAGGGTTAGTAACACTCACATTGGGAAATTATGATCTAGGCCTTC
The DNA here is from genome assembly GCA_933210815.1 of Meta bourneti. NCBI lineage: Eukaryota > Metazoa > Arthropoda > Arachnida > Araneae > Tetragnathidae > Meta > Meta bourneti. Next base: position 66,355,300 of record OW119930.1, on the reverse strand, counting down.
AGCTGTGAATGTAGTGCTACATGGTTCAGACCACAGTTGAGACATAATATACCGTCGGTGGAAACCTGTTGAATATTGTCGTTCGCCATGGGTTAAGCAGAAAAATTAAACATAGGGGAACCATACACAGAGAAGACTCACAAGTTTTTAGATAAGGGAAGTTCAGTGATGTTTGGAATGTTATCCCAATGCTAGTGTCTCTCAGTAGTTCAAGTCAAGTGATATCATAAACCACGTGATGCCAGTGCCGATAGAATAAACTAAATAGGAAAGCAGAATTTTAATGTACTGAAGTTATTCATTCATTTCCTTTTTAATTAAGTTAATATCAGTTATTAAATTATATATTTCTGCAAGTGAGGAGTATCGTGTATTTTCATGTACAGAGTGGTTGAACAGGAGGTGCTTAAAGCTCTGTGTGTAATTATTTATCTCACTTGGCATAGATAAAATGAAAACAAGTCTTTTTTGTCCTTGAGATTCTCAAGAAGCAGCTCAGGATGGTGAATAAGCTATGATGGTGAATATACGAATACCGTTTAATTCTATTTTCCTTTGCCTTTCCCTAAAACTTGTACTGGAATACCCTGAATATTCAGTGCCATAACTATTATATCTTCGGAGCAACATCAGCAGTTCTATTTATTTAGAAAATCCTACAACAGCAAACTTGAATAGTTTGGAATTCGTAGATACTTATCTCACTTGGCATAAATAGAAAAAATTACACCAAATCTATTAAACCATGAGACTTGGGGTCTTCAAGAACCAGCTCAGGATAATGAATAAACTGGCCTGGGGTACATCCAAGACAGGTTGGCCAAGATGTGCTCGGGACAGCCTGAGTTGAATTGCATTTTGATGACAGGGAAATGTTTGTAACCCAATTCGATTTTCATCGGCTTCACGTGTCCATTGTGAAGTCTGGAGAGAGCAGTATGGTCTTTTCTGCTGTTCATTTTACCCAGGGAGGCACCGGGATGACCTCAGGCGTACCATTGATGAGTCGGAAGGAGCCCACTAAATTCTGTTCATACTCTTTTTAATTTTGGAAGCAATTTCTTGATAGGTAAGCCTCCAGTAAGATGGTAGCAGATCCAGACTTTCCTCCTCAGCGAAGAGGGAGGCGGTTTCTTTCCCTTGCATACCTACATGTTAATGGATCCATCGAAAATGTGTCTTGTGCAGCTCACTCAGACATCTCATTTTGCTGATGATGTTTCTGCTGGTAAGGTCACTATTTCCACAACTTACTGAAATGTTGTATGGAGCTTCGACTATCTGATAGGATTCGAAGGTCTTTATCAATGTGAGATTGTTCAATGTTCCCCATATATTCGTCGAGGGCTGTTGAATAAAGCTCAGAGTAGAAAAAACTATTATACCTAATTCAACCAAATTTGATAAGTATACCTTACTGCCTATGGGAATTATGGACTTGCTAAATTATTTCTAGGAAATTATTTGACAACTCCATATTAGGTTGAATTTGGTCCAATAGTTCTTTCTATTCAGAGATGTATAAGTCAGAGGTTTCCTGCTTAATTATAATCACCCGGTACTTCATTTATGGTAAGAGTTAGTCTTAACTCAAGAAATTGAAGACTTACTGAGAGAATATACAAGAAATGAAGGTGATTCCTTTATTAAATTTGTATGGATGTCTTCTAAGTGCATAGAACTAATCAGCATTCTAAACATTTTTTATTCGAGAAATACATTTTCGTGCATTATGTCAAAGGAATTCCATCTCAAATGCAAGAGGAACAAACATTATTTGTTCTGTAAATAAAACAATGAATACGAATTGTTTCATTTATTAACAGTTCCATTTCTTACAACATCGTTATTTGAAAAGCAAACAACGGTTGCATGTTTCCTTTACCAATTACGTCGTTTGCTATTTCAACTACCCATAAGATTTCCGACTTCATACTTTCTTTGAATATAATACATTTACATATTCTTAACATATCCCCAAATTACATTTGCTACGTTTCGATACATATATTAGAGGATTAAAAGAGCGCATTTTAAGTGGCACTCCCGCGAGGGAAGTTCTTTAAAAGAATATTAAATAATTAATCATTCATTTTTCTGTTGAAGAAAATCTCTGCTCGCTTATTAATAAATTTGAAAAAAAATGCCGCGTCAGAAGTGTCTCTAATCTCGTTTGTCTATTCTATTAATCGATTATTAAATACTCTGACGACAGACGTTGATCTTTTTCGATTTGTGGTTCAAGAAAGGTCTTGTTAGAGGATGAAATGTTGGCAAACTGCTCTGAGTAGTTCGCTGAAGGTATTGTTATTTGGAATAAAACGTCATATTGCTGTTTCGGAAGAACAATGGCGCAAGTGCAAAATATAGGTATTTTGAGTTAAATACGCCGCCTGCTTTTGATATGATTCACCCTTCCAATGGTACAAGGACAGAATTGTAGTAACACTCAACTCGCTAGAGAATATTTTGTCACTGTTCACATTTCAACTATTTCTCATCATCTGTCGCGAATGCGAGCCTGATATCGGTTATGCCGCGCATGTACACGCAGGAAGATGGGATTGAATGTTGGGGTTTTATGGCGCAAGGTTCCAAAGCGGTACACAGGAAGAGAAAGAAAAAAAAGACTATTTCGATGTTGATTTTACTTCCATGTTGATTTTTTTTTGTGTGAACTGTTGTGCTTTTCTCGTGCGTTTATGCAAATAATGTTCTGTTTTGTTCAAATATATAGAATATAAATTTATGGAAATCGTCTACTTATGTTCTTGAGCAGATTTTTTTGAAGAATATTAATTTTCAGAAGATAAATTCGACGGTTAAGTTGATTGCTTCTCACCTGGAACAATGAGGTAGGACAGTTCTTATTAGCTTTAACCAATTCGAAAGACATTGTTGCTAGATCATCCTTTAGTAGAAGAGCGACGCGTGTATTGGTTGTGACTCACATTTTGATGCTGGAGGTTAAGTCTTCGGTACAATAACGACGCAAATGCTGTCTAGAACGATTGTATAAGAAGTTGCGTGCTGAATTTCACTGGAGCAACGGCGTAAGTATATATTGTGACATTGTTGATCTAAATACTTTGTCCGTTTCATGATATGAGTGACTAAATGAGTAATGTCACTTACTAGGTTATAAAAATAATATAAAAATATTTTATAAAATTATTTTGCATATTAAGTGACTTTGTTGAATATTTCATTCCAAATTTTTAAACAATGAAGCAACTGCAAAATTGGGAGTGATATTCAAAATACACCTGCATGAGAACGATCATTTAAAAGTAAGATAAATATGCTATTATTAAGCCTACTCTCATTAGTTACATGTTGCAATTAATATTAATAATGAACTATTCTTAATTTCCGTATTCTGAACAAATCGACTAATTACACTTGCATTCCCTCCGGCACAGCGATATACTCATCATCTTATAAATGAAGTGGTTTTGACTCTGATTGGTGCAGTTGTTATGCTAGTTTAAACATTTTTGTTTGTAAAATTATAGACACGGCTAAATCTATACCAGCCAAGGACCGTTTTGTTTCGAGAAAAAATCTCCCAATACACGTCTTACTTTTAAAGATAAAAACTGGAGGTGATTATGAGGACAACAAAAGGATAATAAGTAATAACTGTGAAATAAATAATTATCGTAAAACCGGTGGAGCGGTTTTGTCATTAACATGGAGAACTCAAACGACAACTATAAACTAACTGAAGACCTGAAACCTAACGAAAACATGCAATAAATTTAAAATAGACAAGCTTAAAGAGGCCGAAATTTATACTACCAAATATAGATAATACTTTAAAAAATAGGTTGATATACAGATATTAGATAAATGACGAATTCAATATAATATCTGATTTAGACACTTTTCATAATTGGAAGTATGAGAAGGAGCTTCAGTACAAAGAACTAGATGGAAAGTCAAGATTTTACGCTCATCTCGCATGACATATATCGGGGTTACCTCAAAATATACTTTATTGCTCCGTTTTAGCTACATTTATAGTTTAATCTAATTGCCGTTTACCAATCAAATCATGCATCAATTCGGAATTTATTTTTTGGAATTTTTATTAGAGTAGTACTGAGATCGTATTAAAACACAAGCCAACTGGCGTGACTTTCGGAATATGTACAGGAAACGCGTATCGCCGGAGAGATGCTACCACCACCTACATTTAGTTTGACAGAAAATGCCTCTCATGTGTACGAAGAGAGAGAACAAGAATCATTAACTAACGGCGTAAGCTTCTAGGGGCCTAAAGCCGTAGTTCAAAATGACGAGGTGTTGTCATCGGAACTTTCCCTTCAGGATTGATCCCGGACCGTCCCAATTGCACCTTGTGTTGCTCCAATATGACGTTAATTCAACTTCCTACCAATCTACCTAGGGGCCCAAATCCTTTAACCCCCAATGTTTATAAATTGGGCGCATTTTAAATTTGTACTCTACCCCTCGAACCATTTTGAGACCTCTGCAACGCCGATACTATCTACGAAATTCAATTTCATGAGGAAAAAAGAAATTCTGCGTTGAATAAATACATCAGTATCGTTCAGCATTTGGTTTCGAGTTCACTCCCAAATCGCATTCTTTTGCCTCAGGTACTCGATTCGTATTCTCAAATTACCATGACAAGATAAAAAAATGAAGTTAGAAATTTGAATAAATGAAATTGCATTGAACAGGATCATTTTCCATTCTCCCCCTCCTATGGAAAACGAATCGCTCATGATATCTCATTCCTGAGAAAAGCATTTGAATTTTCTGCCTCTTTGCTTTTGAAATCCCTGAGCAGGGCTAGCGGGGCTCAGAGGGGTGATGGAGCATCGTTTTATATCGCAGAGAAGGGAACTAGAGGGTTGTAAACAGTCTTTTAAGTATAAGATGTGTCGTGAAATATGAAATAAAAGTAACTTCCCCAAGGCTATAAGCATGTTAATGTCAACTTTGTCGAACGAAATTTAAACTCAAATAAGACGTTTTATTATCGAGTCACAAATCAAACGGTTTAAAATTAAATTTTGAGGAAGGGAAATTTAAACTTTTGGTAATTTAACAACGCCATTTAACTTTTGTGTTGGTTAAATCAGGCTGCTCTAATAAAATAATAAAAGCCCGAATTATAATTAGGGTTTTCAGTTACTATGTTTATGACCTATGATCAGACACGATTTCAGAAAATAATTTCAGGGGTGGCCCCGTAGAGGAAATGTAAAAGTCGAGTTTGCAAAGGTAACCTTTTCATTTGCCCAGAATCATTTGTCAAAACTAGTAGTAACGTGGAATAAATAGGCGAAATTCTAGGAACCATCTATTAAGCAAAGCTTTAAAAAAGACTTTAAACACGAACTCATTATAGATTTAACCAAAATAAATATATTTTTTATGAATCGGGTTATTATGATCCAGAATATCCGAATCTGATATCGAAAATAGGGGTTACTTTTTAAAAAATTGAGTTGATACAAAATTGAATTTGAAGATGGGCCCTTATGCAAATAAAATTCACATTTATTTACTGTAGACATTATTCCAAGTCAATTGACATTTTTGGTTTGATTGTATGACTCCAGGACGAGAATACCAAGGTGTTCGGATACTTTTATGACCGACTGTACCTAGAATCATGTATGGGAATTACTCTCAGCTGCAATCGATAGGTAGGTATTTTAATTAACGTTGCACTGGAGCAACACAACGGGCTATTTCAGCTGCAGTCGGAAGTCTAGATGGTGTCGAAGGACAATAAGAATGTTATACACCAAATGTTTATTAAAATGAAAGAAGTTCACTTTTCTGAATGTAAAGTTCCGAGATTGATCCCGGACCGTCGCCAATAGCCCGTTGTTTTGCTTCAGAGCGATGTTAATTCATCTACCTACCTAAATGTAAAGGAGAGAGACAACGCATCAGTCATTTGATAACGCAAAAGCTAATAAGAGTGATATCACCTAGTTTACTTCTATAACATTCCAAACTATTGCTCAATAGAAATAAAAAAAACTAAAACCAGGAAGCTTGATGATGCTCTAATGTTGAACCGATGTTTTAAAAATGAAATTTTTTTCCATTTCAGCAATAAATTATAAACTGTTAATTAAACAAAAACATGATCCAACTTGCTACCTATATCTTTTGAAGCTATTACGCTACTTCAGACGCGTAACGCTACGTTTACAACTGGGGATGCCGAAATTCAATTTTCTCTTCTGTGAACAATGCGTAAATAAAAGTGAACACTTCTAATTTTTTCCGCAGCTGTACGTTTCGTCAGCGATCGAAAAGTCTCGTACCATGACAATAGAAATATCAATACGTGATTTCTGTCTGCAACTTTGTAGGATTGTGAAGTGAGCCTTTTGGTTTTAAACAAATGTAATTGCTCGAGGCTGAGCAGTATATAAGAATCGCCGCAAAAAAAAAATCTAATCCATTTTCTTCCGGTAGAAGAATATTTCTCACTCGTGATAAAATTACAACTCTAACAAAACATTCTATAGATACAAGAAACAGAAGAATATTATTTGCGACGACAACGAAATATGTAGCACATTAGTATGGATTTTATCTTGAAGTTGCAAGCTCAGCAGACAGAAGACACTGTCTTGAAGATGAAATTTGATAGATCATGCGCAAGGGTTCAACTGCGCATATTAAGTGGACTGAAGCTACCATCTATTGAAGACATGGGAAAGGCTAATATTTGATTAAAGCATGAATTTTGTTTTTGACATCACATTTTCTTGATTCAATTGATGACTTACAAACAATATTATATTTAATTGGTCAATTAGATTAACACCAAACGATGTCAAAATGGTGATAAACTACATTTTAAGGTAATCCAAACGCCCAAGAGCATTTGGACAGCAAAAGTAAAATCTTCACAGACCGTCATGTTTGCTTACACTGAAAATCCCTCTCATATTTTGTAAAATGTATGAATATGTCGGCACCATTTCAAAAAGTACAAATCTACTAAATCTTTATTTCGAGAAAAATACTTTAGAGTTTTTTCATAGCAGAAAAAATCAGGTTGTATTAAAAATAAGGTATTAGCTTTAGAATAAAGGTTTTTGGCTTGTCTTTGTAGAAAACATTGAACATTACAAATAAACTCTAACCTGGCACTAACCTTATTTATCTACGTGAGTTTTTTTACATCTTTTCACCCCAAGGTTTACTAGATAATTACAATCATTGTTAAATTTCGAGAATGCGTAAATTCTTGTGTTTTCAGCCTCGGTGGTGAAAACTATTTATTTACTCCATGTGTATAAATATTATTCACGTTATATTTATTTAAAGTGAAAATTTTTTTGATGGAAATAATTTTTCCTTCATTTATTTAATCGAGAACATATAAATTTGAGTAAATTAGCTTGTAGTCAATTTATTACCTTCTTTTAATTCTTACAGAAAGGAATATTTCTGTGTTTGTTATCATTCGCAAGTAAAGACAGAAATTAAAAAGATCGTCTGCAAATACCCACACAGTGAACTTCCAAAATTGAGCATATACGACGAGATTTCTTTAAATGTCCAAAATTGTGCTTTAAATAATTGTAGTTTAATTTTTATAGGAATGGTGAAGTACACATTTAGGCTAAAAATGTTAGGCTAAAAGCAATTCGATAATAGCTAAAGTGTTTTTTAATATAAATTTTAAATATAAAATGTACAAAATTCTAGGTCTCGAAATTAAGTATACACCCAGACTATTTCGTTCAGAAACAATAAAAACGTGAAATATTTTTGTTGAATTTATTTTTGCATTTAGAACATCTTTTAAGCCGAGGGGAACTGAATTAACAACGATAAATGTTGTTTTTCTGAATATTTTTGCTCATTTCTCTCACGGAATCATTCTCACGTTCGGTGTTATGATCCAAGATTCTTATCCTAGTACAAGGATTTCTTGGAGTACCATATACGTGGAATATAAGTAGACTGAGCATTACTATTGAGAGGAGCTACAAATAGTCTGACCAACATATCGACGAGTAGTCACGTGACTGATTTGTGAAAAATTGACTTGGTTGGGCGATTTGGTATTTTATCGCCTCGTTTGGCGATGCAAAATCTTATGATGAGTAGGTATGTGAATCTGTATTTCTATAATGATGACAAAAGTGGCAAAATTTCTAAAATATTACTATTAGATGATCAATAAATGGACCAATTAGATTATGAATAAATCAATGGGCGTTTTCTCCCGTCTCTGTGGACAATCAGATGATGAATATTAAGTTCCAAACAGCAGACAAAAGCAGTCTAAGGTTCACGTTACTACTAGTTTCACATGATCCTGTGCACATAAAAAGGTTACCATTGCCCACTCTACTTTCACATTTCTTCTATGGTATGCACCAACCTCGAACTGGAGATAATTAATCTTCAATGTTCATTGACTTATAAGTAAGAATTTCAAGAATTTTGATTAACTGACTTTCTCAAAAGCTTGGAAAAAGATAACTTTAAATTTAAATAGCGACTGTCCATCTTGGGAAGCAAATTTGCGCGTGAGAAAACTTTTAATCATATACAAAAATAAGTATATAAATAGTGGACAAATGTTTGAAACGAAAATTTGGAAAATATCTTGAGAGGATTTCTACTTCAGAATTAACTCCCAACTACAAGTCTTGTTAATGAAACAAAAATGTAACAGATCACATTTTTGTTGTTGTCGTGTCCATTTCTGAGTCAGTTGTCGCCATGTGCATTTTACACAACTTTAGCAATGTCGATTATTTTCTCGCTGCAAAGCGAGATGGTAATTGATGGTTTGAAGAGCAGTTACTATTGCAAGGCAGGCAAATATATGCTGAGGTGTGAGTTCAACTCCCAGACAGTTGTTACAATGTCTGGTTCCATCACAGTTAATTTTCATGCCTTTAAAACGTCCTGTTCTCAGTCTGGATATAGTGGTGGTGGTTTTTCTTTTGGTGTTAATTTCACAAATTTGTTGTTTCATTTTAATGTTTTGTGGTATGAGTGAATTTTACCGTAGTGTTAGCATCAGTAAGAGTTATTGGGATTTGCTCAGCATTTAATTCACTGGCTTCCTTTGCCAATTGGTATGCAGCATAATTTCCTTCAATGCACATGTGCGGGAATTAACTGAAAAAGTGCACCATTTCTCAAAGCATATGAGTTTGTGCAGAATGGACATCTTGGGCACATTTGAGTTGCCATGCTCCTAAGGCAAATCTGAAATCGCTAAAGATAATAATTCCCTCAGTTTGCTGTGTTGATGAGAGATTTGAGTAAATTTCAAGTCTTATTTGTAGCTATGAGTTCACTGGTGAAATCAGAGGATATTTATCCTGTTCCAGCCTTTATTTGTAATTCCTCTCCATCCGGAAGCAGTAGAAATACACCAGCACCTCTTATTCAAGTTAAAGTCTGATGACCCATCAGTCTAGGCTACGATGTGCTTATTCAATGATAAAGCGTTAATGTTTTTTAAACCTTTTTCTTTAAGTTTAAGATATGATACTTTCTTAGTGAAGGGATCTGTGAGGTGGACATTTATGGTTGGTGTCTGAGGGCAGTGGTGTGGAGAACAAAGTTTCTTCGTGTATGTCGACATCTTGATAGTTTAGTGATATTCCCTTCCTGATTTCCTGATCATACTGTCGAGTTGATCTGTTAAGTCTGCATTTTTTCATCCAATTTTTAATGGCTTTTTGGGAAATGTGTTTACTTTGGTAGCTCCTGATGCGATTGGTAAATTAGATAGTAGACAATATTCTTCGATCTCCAAGCAGGTCCAATACAGCTTTATGTTGAGCTTTGGTGTTTGTGGAGGTAGGATAGTAGTTGTTAGGATTTGCCCTAATAATGATTTTTACCTCTTTTTCTTGTACCCTATCGAATTTTTTTATTTACTGATGCACAAGACGGTGACCAAACAGGTGCTGCATATTCCATTATTGATTTTATTAAGGTGGAATAGGTGGTCTTGAGCGTTTTTGGTTTGGCTCTACATCTTGTTCCACAGTTTTTCATGATGTTCAGTTTTTTAAGAGCCTTGTTGGAGATTTTGTTTGTGCTGAGTGAAACGTAATTCTGTATCAAGCATAACACCCAAATACGTTGGGTTTGCTACCTTTTCAATGTAAGTATTGTTAATCATGATTTTCGAGGATTGAAGGACTCAATTTTTTTCTGCCAGAGCCGAAGATGCTAAGTTTAGTTTTATTTGGATTGATACTAAGTTTCAGATCCCTGCCCATTTCTCCAGTCCTTTCATTGACCCATTTAAAAACTTTTCTGATTCCTGGATGTTTTCGCTAGAGTGCCAGATGGCAATGTCATCTGCATAACATGCAACTTTTGTATTTGCTGAGATGAAGATGAATGTTATTGACATACATTAGGGAAAGCAACGGACTGAGAACTAAACTCTGAGGAAAACCAGTCCAGGTTCTCTGTTCTTTTGACGAAGTTCCATTCATTCTGACCATGATCCTTCTTCCTCTCATGTCTGCTATACATATCAAGACATTTCTTCTTATCCGGTGTCATAAACTATTTTAAGTAGCTTCTATCTCCACAACCGATCAAAGGCAGAAATCATCTCAAGGAAAATAGCAATTGTCTTTTTTTGGCCTTTCTTGAAAGGAACCAACGACAGATTGACAAAAATAAAACAATTGATCCGTTGTTGAATGACGACTTCCGTAAACAGTTTGATAGAAGTTGATTTTTCCATTGCTTGTGAGTCAGAGCATGAGCCTGGCATGTATAATGCGTTCTGTTATTTTAAAGTATGCTGGAAAATGCGATTGACCAGTAGCTTTAGCATTCCAATGCATTTTTTATCAGCTTTCAGAATGGGAACAATTATGGAAGTCTTCCAAATCTTTGGGAGTTTACAGGTGTGCCACGAGGTATTAAGAATGTATAATAATTATTCTTTGGCATTTTTACCAAGGTATTTGATCACATGACCAAAGATAAGGTCTTTTCCTGGAGATTTGTTTGGTGCTGTTTTTTCTATTGATAGATCCAGTTCACTTAATGTAAAATCTTCGGAAGATATTTTTATGCTGGTATGTTCTGGCTTGTTTCTTAAGTTTTAACTTATTCTTAAGTTAAAACTTATTTATTCTTAATTTATTTTTTAAGTTTATTCTTAACAACTTATTCTTAAGTTTTGTTGTATATTTTAGCTTCTTTACCAAAGCACGTTTGGAAGTATTTGCATAATGTTCTGCCAGTGTATTTCCCACATCGAGATCTGTCAGAGCTCTCTTTCCCTTGCTTATAATGATGTGTGAGGTTTGCTAATCAATTGTTTTTGCGGTGTTTTCCAAAATTCGGATGATGTTTCAGTGTGGACTTTCTTTCCTAGGATCAAGATTACTAAAAAATCTGCCCATTTCTCCTGTTAGCAGTTATAAATTTCCTGCTCAATTTTCATGTCACATTTTTATTCAATAAATAATTCCCCATAAAATGGATTATTGTTGTCAAGTATTTCCTTACTCCTCACCTTCTCCCTTTCAAACAAATGCAGCCCGCTTCACAATACGGCCCGCAGCACTCATAAAGTGCACCGCTGTACTAAACAGTCATACGAGAAATACTACTGAAAGGCAAGGATTCATTCTCTGGCGATTTAATCCGAATCTAAATGTCTGGTTCTTTTCTGCAACATGACGCAAGTTGTAGAGAAAACACTTTTACAGATTGAGTCACCTTGTGTTGAATGCTTTGGGTCTCATCTGGCAAGCCCACAATAAACTGAAAGATCCTTTATCTGGCAGTAAATGGTTCGCTGAATGAGACTTCAAATCTAACAGACCAGCGCACATAGCATATGTGCCTTTTTCAATTGCTTATATCTATTGACAGCAAAATGTCGTTACTCGCATTTGGTATCTTATTGATTGAATCCCTTTAAATGAATACAGCATTCATATTTAACAGCATTTCGTTTACTTTTACTGATATCGATTCTTATTTCCAATAAAATTCATGGCAAAAAGTACGCCTCAGTACTGTTACAACAATCAGATTCTGAACGTCTACTACAATTTCATCTAATTCCCTTGTTCAAAGGCGATTCTATATTTTTCAACTATTTTTCTGATATTTGCTTTTCTGCGCTGATTTCCATCTTCCAGATTTCTCATTACTTTGTCTAATCAGACTATTGAAGTATTTCATTACAGTGCTCTTCCGTGAGGCTTTAGCAATTTTATGCAGTTCCACAACTCAAACCGAACATATAAACGAAGCAGCAAAATTGGCAATTAAATACCATAATTGATTTTATATTGTTTATATCCGTTGTTTCCATTCGACAAAAACAAATAACGTGGTTTTCTGTGCTAAGTACGTTAGTAAAATATTTAAGACTAGTAGGATTACCCGACCTTACTCAGATTGAATTAGTTAACAGTTGATAGAAAAAGTGATAAGAATAATCACTTCTTCTTTTGTAGAAAAGTGCCAACATCATTTGAGTGCCTGGAAAATAATTTTTTCATCACCTTTTCGGCATTTTTTAACTTTGTAGGATACTTTGGAAGCAAATTGTATACATGCCTATTTATTGAATAATCCGTTTCACATACTACACCATCCCTCTTATAAGACAAAATAATGAAAAGTGATACTAAAGTTACTACTGCAAAAGTCAATTTTGAGTTTTGATGTGATTATGAATGTCCCTTCTCAAGTTAATTTACTATAAAATTGCCTTTATTCAAATCGTAAAAATGACGATTGTGGTATCCTTGCACCAGGCATGCGACAGTTTAGAATTTCTTCATAATTATGATGAAAAATGAATTTGATAAGACATTAATGACTAATATTTAAAAACAAGTACATTTTTTTCTTAAAAATTCCATTTAGTGGCATGTGTAACGACAGAACTTGTTTCAAATTCGAATGTTTTCAGTAGACCAGATAGGTTACCTTCAGAAAAAAGGTAACCTATTACCATTTTTCAAAAAATGGTAGGTTGACTTGCCAACGTTTTTCAAAAAAGAAAATTTCTGTTTTCCACAATCTTTTAACAGGTGCAATAAATTGCTTAAACCTACCTTGAATTCGTGAAGTAAGCAATAATAACCTTGTCATTATGATAAAGAATTTTTAATGTTTAAAAAGTTCTAGAATGGATACTTTCTGACATTAATATTCTTTTATATCTGCAAAGTTCCATTTAAAATATGCTTTACTCTAATTTGCATGCAATTCAAATCAAATCCTCAAGGCACTTTTATCAATTCATGTATTCAGTTTTGAATGCAAACCACGGATCTGTTTAGAATGAGAATGATAATTTTACTTGAGTATTGAGTGCAGCTTTCAATAAAACCAAGTAATTTTATTTGAAACATGGAAAAGAATGGCAAGTTGTAATGAGTTTTATCGTTTTGTAAAGGAAACCTATGTCAAAATTTAAAAATACTTTGAATGAAGTCAATTAGCTATCAATCTTGGTTCAAAAGGTTTTGTGCTACTTGTTTTCTTTTTATAAAACGGAATTCCACAACTATGTATGTAGTTGGTCGAAATAAACACACGTCTTTAGCAATATTGGACATAAAATAACTACTTTTTAACAAGCTCTAGGACAAAATTGAATGTTTTATTTTTTTTATATCATCTGTCTCAAATATTCGGAAATTATTTATGTTTCGCAAAGAAAAGTAAGTTAAGAATTTCATTTCAGCAAAAGTAACATTTGAAAAAGTAATTGCTTTTCAATCTGTACTGGTAAAACAATCTGATTGTTCAATTTGCATTCTATCTTCTACAGCAGCAAAATTAAGGTTAATTTAAGTATGGGTATTTACCTTTTTAGCTTGAAACTTTCCTAAAAATGTGGGTGTAGGCAAAGGAAACTTAAATAATCCATTCTTAAGTTAAACATGTTTTAATAATTATGTAACATTTTATGAAACTATTGTAAATTAGTTTTACGATACTTGAACAAACATACAAACGCAATAACAGACGTAAAACTGAGAAGCATTGGAATTCAGTCACTAAATTACTGTGAGTTCTCAAAGTATACAAAATTTTATGAAAATATATCCATACACTTGGACGTAGTGGGGCACAACATGCAGACGGATACAAAATCTGAAACCACTGATTATGCCTTAGAATGGTCCAAAATGGATAAACAACTGAATTGGGGCGAAAATGTTCAATGTAAAAACAAACTTTGCATTTTATTTATATAGATAAGGGCGGAACCGTAATCACGTGATTGACAAGTTTATTTTCAGTTGCGTAAAACTACCAGTTTTCCATATTCACTGATAGATGATAACATCTTTTACCTTTATGGGTAAAATGCATGTTTGACCATGAATAACGTATGTAAATTTCCTTTTCCTATAGAAATTGATATGAACTAGCAAACTCGTGCAAAGCATTGTGCTCAAGTTTTCTTATTTACATCTTTACATAACTCTTATTTCTACCTTATTTAAATTCATATATAATAAATTTAAGCATCAATATGCAAAATTCATACTCCAAAATTTAATATAAAATTTAATCATATGTCATGCATTCTTTCTAGTAATTCTTCTATTCATAATTCTTTTTTTCCAAAAAAATTCATGGCGAAAAGTACATTCCTAAGTTATGTTACTGCTGTTAGTTTCTGAACATACTCAATTGCATTCCCTGTTTCGGATTTTCAGGAGATTCGGAATTTTTGGACTTAATGTTTATGAGATTTTCAGTGTATACAAACCATCGAAAAACGAGGATTTTCCTCCCGGTTACCAAATGCTCTCGATCGGCAGATAATGAAGTTACATCAGAAATGTAACAAAGTGACGTCACTTCCGGATTATTTCCAGGAGGTACGTTCTACCACAAAAATACTAGTTTCATCTACATTTAGCTTTGCAGATGTATCATAGGTTGATGTTTGTTATGCTTTATAATATTTATGTAAAGTAGGGTCAACGATAGGTCAAATAGGTTTTTCCATTTGCTTAAAGTATAAGAAAATTTCTCCAATGAGCACTTACGAATTAGATCCTCTGAACTGCTGCAAATTAGTTCCCATGAGCTGTTACAAATTAGCACCTATGAACTGTTATTTAATAGATCGAAAGTTTGATAATCCTCTTTGTGACCTGTCGCAGAATGTCTCCAAACCGCCAATGCACAACCACGTTGATTTTCATTGATAATAAATACTTCGTAATTAAGATAGCGTCTTCCACCCGACGTTGAAGTATTCTTACTTCAAAATACAGAAATACAACATACGGAGCAGATATCTTATAATATTAAATGATCTATGGGTCAAATATATAATCAGAGCACATAGCTGAAATGTTCACTAGTCATGTTTGTGACATGAATATTAAAATGTTTGCGAAACTGTTCAGTTCAATAAAAAATGTCGACAATATTTAATTAGAAACAATAACGATCTCAACATAATGGCCTCACTAAAGACCATCCATATCGGATACAAAGCATAAAAAACTTTGGCATCTGCTGGGATATTTTGAAACCCATAACAGAACTAATGCGCATGTGCGAAGTCTCAAAAATTCGCCTGTTTTAACATTCGGAATTGTGTGTTCTGTCCATTCGCCTCGTGTTACATAATGCGTGTGGCACACTCCTTATTGGTCGCCTCTGGGAATGTCGCCAAACCGCCAACTCACAACTAATGTTAGAGAGTATTTCGATTGGTAGGGGAATAAATGGTATAATTCCCTTTCCCGATATTAAGTGAATTAAAAGTGAATATTAAATAACATCGCATTAAATTTTTGAGAAAAACTTGCATTTCACATTAAGAAAATTAAAATTCATCAATGTTTCTAAATTAGTTTAATTTTACAACGTTTTTTTATGTTTAATAGTTTGACTTGATCACTTATGAAATGTAACAGCTAATTAATATAATTTTCAAAATGTCATAGTAAGAACAGATGTATTTATTCTATAATACGGTCAAAACTTCATTTGAAATTAATTCCACCAGTACGTATGAGTTAGAATTTATTTGGATTGCTCCCAAAATCGTTTGATTAACTGATGATGCCAAAAATCTATGCATGTATTCAGAACTAATATTTTTAGTTATCAACAGGGAACATTATTAATGGTAATGACTAATTAGATTTAGATGGAAAGAAATATTACTATGCGGAATAAGTATAGATGTTAAGTACTTTAATGAATGAAAGAGTGATTAATGGAATGCTTTAAGACCACTTTTAACCGTATAAAAATGGTTACAAACGATAAATCAAATAAAAAACGGTAAAACAATTCACCTAAATTGCTAACGAAGTTATTTATATAATTTTAAGAAAATACTTCATTTTAAAAGGCCAAGGAAGGCTCAGAATAATTGTTTATGAAAGGATAGTCAAGTTAAATGTAGGTGGCGGTAGAGTTTTGTAGTGGATCGTGCTTCCTGTTTTTATTCCGGATGTGACGTCGTTTGTTTTTCGAATACGATTTCAACACGTCGCAAAGAGAAATTCCACAGAATGAATTCCGAATAAGTATGTTTCCTTTTGCTGCTATAGTTCTATATTGGCTTTGTAAAGTTTTTGAATAATTACTAGTTACATTTTATGAACAGTTTTCGTTTTTGATTAAAAAAAGCATTTAAATCGCACTTAATAATCTTTATAAAAATACTTATACGGTCGAAATATTTTATAAAAGCATTAAAGATACACGCAGTATAAAGGCAGTGAACGCAATTTCGCGTCAAAATCTTCCAATAGAAACATCAAAAATTCAATTCAATAAAAGTAAAGTTATCGACAAATTTTTTTT
This sequence comes from Meta bourneti, assembly GCA_933210815.1. Lineage (NCBI taxonomy): Eukaryota > Metazoa > Arthropoda > Arachnida > Araneae > Tetragnathidae > Meta > Meta bourneti. The sequence goes on along the minus strand of OW119930.1, from coordinate 66,338,473 downwards.
CTTTTATATTAGATTTCTAATAGGCTGTGTAAATATTTTAAATCAGGATTTTTAATGCGAAAATCCTATTTAAAATTATCTTCATATTTCGGTTTACCTTTAATTTAGAGAATAACAACTATGAACTTTTCATGAACACTTAAAATGTAAATTATTCCAAAAGTAGGGATGTAAATGGTAATGCCATTGAAAAAAGAAATAACTTTATATTTATTTAAGCTTGACGAATCTGAGGATCATTTTCTGTCAATTTAAATGAAGGTGACGCTAGTGTTTTTGCGATGGAACTTGTTTCCTATACATATTCCGGACGTGACGTCACGGCTTGTTTTTCGATTACGATTTCAGCACTTAAACAATAAAAATTCAAAAGAATAGATTCCGAATCGATATATGATAGTTGATTGATCAACTCCAATTACTTCAAATGCCAAACATTGCCACAACGGTGATAAACTAAATTTTTAGCAAACCGATATGTATCACGCGAAAGCATTTAGGTAACAGGAAGTAAACTCCCCGTTTTCTTTGTTTACACTGAAAATTCCTGTTATTCCAAAACCAAATAAAGCTTGTAAATAAATACATGTGAACCATATCACAATTAACATTTCTTTACTTTGGTAAAAATGGTCAACGTCCATTTTCAAGATTTTGATAACATAAAAAATACTTTCCAATATTTTGACACTTCAGTTTTCTAAATTAAAAAGAACTATTAGAGCGGATAGCACTGAAATTAGTTCACTTTTAAAATAGAATGGCACTGAGAAATTCAAAGTAGACTGCCTTTAGAAGGTATACAGTAGTGCAGTATACAGGGTCCTCAAATTCATGTATGCTGCTGGCCAGCTTATGAAAGATTGTGTAGAAAGCAGGTCGGATGTATTAGTTTGAAAGGGGAAGTTGTTGAGAAAGGTTTGAACTACTGATTACAATAATCTATTTTAGGGGAATTATTTATTGAACATCAATGTGACCCTTTATATTTTGTTTCAGAAGCAAGGCTTATTATCAGCAGTTAATCTTTTCATAATCTTGTTAATCTTCTCAAGTTATTCCACAAATTCTGGTCCTCATTTTGTACTTATTTTTGCTCATAATTGAACTTGCTTTATCGTGCACAAATGCTTTTAAAGTTGTTTAACACTTTCTGGGCAGTGCCTATCAAAATATTAAATATATCCTTTCCCAGAATTTGTGAAGTTTTTTCAGGCATCAATTTAGCAAAATTCCTTAAAATTTTGACGTCTTTTAACTTCTTCATCGCCTGGACAGCCCAGTGTGGGCCTCGACCTTCTGAAAGATTCTGGTCCATCTTGTCAATTCATCTAAGATTTGTCTTCCTGTAGGCCTAACCCCAATTGAGCTATCCAAAACTATCATTTGATCGGGTATTTGAATATGTGCAGCTCATAACGTTCTCAATATATTCAACAATATCTGGTATTTTGTATAGATGGCATAATTCGAAATTAAATCTTCGCCACATTCCATTTGTCTGTATGCCACCAAATATGCTTCTTAAAATCTTTCTCTTCGTTGTTGAACAGTAACCATCTGGATGGTATATCTTTCTTGACGAAAACTGCCCTTTAGTGGCCAGTTCTAGAAAAATAAACTTGGTTTCTCAGATATACGTATATGGTAATGCTCTATCTGCATCTCCTTAGAACTTAGTTCTTACACCTTTTTTATAACACATTAACATTCTTATTACTGCCTTTTAGAAAATTTAGCCTACAACATTTATTGAAAAGCAAATTAAAATTTAAATAACTTTTCTAGTCTAGTCTGTTAACAGATGAAATGTGACTTATGAAATCTACATATCAAAGTGATATTCATCAAATTTCAACAAAGCAGGAAACATCTGAACCAAAATTTTACATTAAAGGAATTGAAATCCTATAGCCAGAAAAATATGCACATCGAATTTGTTTGATCCAATAGTGTTTTCTAAACAGAGCTCTAAACATGTGTTAAATTATAACTATCCGGTTCATTTTTTAAATGTGTGAACATATTTCATATTCTGCTCCATGACAGAGTCAACAGAGCAGAATATGAAACACACTTCCATGAATTTTATTACTCAAAAGTTTTGAATACTCTTATTAACGGGCGTACCAAAAAGATTTTGGGGAGCTATGCGACCAAATCTGAAACATTACGAAGCAATCATAGAAAAAGTAAGACTAATCCAAGCGCTTGGTTATTGTGTTTGCTAAATATATTTTCTAATCCTGCCAAGATATAAAACACACAAAAGCATTCATCAAAACAAGATTAATCGACTGTTTAAGTTTAATATTGATGTATATCACAATATGGATTATTTTGACGTCAGTGAAGAAACAGAAATAGAACTTATGTTTACATAAACCTGTCGTTCTTGACGTTTTGCTCGACATAATATACGCAGGTTTATTAGTCCTTCGATTCTGATTTCATCGTGTTTCTTTTCGTGATCCTGAGATGAAACTAGACTGTTTGGAACCTGTGTCAAATGAGGCTATGTGATGCCATCCTCTGTTCAAAACAAAATTTACGTATTTTAAGTGAAGATAAAATATAATTATTTAAATACCAATTAGAATAAAACATACAATAATTACTTTATTAATTTTGTTAATAAATTAGCAATACGCAATTTTTGTTAATAAATTTTACGCAATACAAATTTTTGATTGCAATTAATCGTTTTTAATGTATCTCCAGAACAGAAAGAATAAAAGAATTCCCATTTTGTTTGCTCCAGGAGACAACGAAAAGGGGAGGAACACATTTTTCTGAAGAGAAAAATGTTTTATTTTGTCTTTTCTCTGAATAATTAGTAATATACTTGTAGGTGCATGCAATGAACTGCATGAAAAGAATTGACTTACATAAGCGTTGTATTTTGAGGATAAAGTGTAAGAAAGCACATTGATATCACACGCATAGAACTGGAAAATACTTCTATAAAGAGGAAAAAATTGTGCTCAGTTACAGAACATTTTTCTACAAAAACCTTAAAACCTTTAATAATAGATATTTCTTAAATGGTTAGTGTTAGATTTTTTGGGAACAGAAAGACGAGAATCAATGACACCCACCCTCCATCTGTAATTTTTGGTTTGAGACAGGACTTCCATGCACCTATTCAAAGAAAGAGTATATTTTTAGAAGGAAGAATAAATGGTTGATCAATTGGAATTTGCATCAAACGAGCAAAAATAATTATTTTAAATGATGCCAAAATTATTAATTATACAAAAATAACTGGAACCCAAAACTTGGTTCCACGGGGCCACCTTCACCATCTTTCTTTCTTATCTAAGCCTCTGTTATTACCCGGTACTTTGAATTTAAAATCAGTTGTTTCCGAGAAAAGCTTAAGATGAACCATTCTCCATAAGTTATTCTACTCTCAAACAAGTGTTGGCAAAATTATGACTGAGGAAATACGGTACTTTGAAATTGACTATGTTTAAAATGTTTCCATATAAGCAGATTTGGCCAATATAGCCCCAGAAATAAAAATCTTGTATATATTAAGCAATAATTGATATGCCTACTTTGAAGTAATCTTGTAAGGCTTAAATAGTTTGACCATCACGAGAAGAGACTTCGTCACTCCGCTTCTTGGGGAGAGCTCATTTCACTCCAGATAGAGAACCCTCTAGGGTTGCAAATCAGAGAATCTCTCCAACATTTGTTTCCTACCTATGTGCTGGATCCGTTTGTGACAGCAGTCATTCTTTATTCGTGACTAAATTAAAGGTTCAAAAGGTCGCCAAAGAATGTTACTATCCTGCAAAGTCTCAGTTGACATTTCCCGAACTAAAGTAAGATAATCGAATCGTTCAGTTCCACGTGATGTAAGGTTGGTCGGTTCGTTGATTGAATTTTTATGGCGCAAGGGCCATATTTGACCATGCTACGCCAAACACAAGACTTACAATACCAAGTAATAGACAAACACACACAAGGAAAATTTTACTGACACAGAAAAGAGAAATATACCCAACGAAGAATCGCATCTGACATGAAGTAATAGGAGCCAAGTCTCTTATGATGGTGGTGGTACTGTACCAATACAGTATTTTCTGCTATCTCTGAGAGGGATTTTCAGTCTAAATAAACCAGATAGCGAAGATTTAACTTCTACTTTCCAAATGCTTCTCATGATAATATTGGAATTACCTTAAATGTACTTTATCTTTGGTGTCTAATGAAATTGGTTTTGAGTGATCAATTATTGTATATCAATTCGGAATTCTTTCTTCAGAATTTTTATTAGTGACGTAATGAAATCGTATTCGAAAAGGAAGCAAAATGACGTCACAGGAAACGAGTATCGCCACAGAAACACCATTTTCATTTAGCCTGATTGAAAATATCTCTCATACTTCTAAAAAAATTAAGAAAACCACGGGGTTTAAAATTGCAAATAACATAAGAAAGTTTTCATTTTGATCGGGTTCGTACGAGTGTGGAATTATATTTCGAGAAATTCTGCTCTAAGCGCATATTCTTTGATGTTTAATGAGATAAATAAGTTAGAGATAAATTCAGAAAAATAAGAGTTGGATTTTATTAAGTTAAAAGAAGATTTGGTATTGATGTAGAATGATAACGGAAATTGAATATAATAATTTATAGAATTCTATTGAGCAGATCCGTTTCTAACAGAATAGTACCATTTTTTATTTAAAAACTAAATAATTTAAAATTCAAATAACTATGGGAAATGCGTTACTTTTTCATTCTTCGTTTCATATATCTATCTACTTGATGAACGAACCAAAGAATCTCATTTCAAAAGATATATTTTAAATTTCATTTAAGAATAATTATTTTATTTGGAAATCCATTGAACAAAAACAGCATCTGAATGGAAAAACTTTCTTTGAGATCTTCACGCACAAAGAATGATTGAATTATATTCAAAAGATCCTTTCTGAGAATTTAAAGTCGATTGGTTTGGTTTGTCGCTCTAATGCCATATTTTGCCACAAGAGAATTGGAAAAGTTAGAATACTTCCCTCGGTGGGTAATTATACCCACAGATACTTATATACAGGGGTATTTATAAGCCACCTGTGTTATTCATTTCTTTAAAGACAATTTGTATATAATAAAAGAATACCTAAATTATTAAAGCTATCATCATTTTTTTGAGAAAGGAGCAGATATTAAACTTTAATGTGATATCTTTTCTTTTTTTTTGAATGTATTACGAAAATTTTATGAAACAACTGAGAAAATTCTCCATTCTATTTTCACGGAATTCACTGGAATAATTACTTTACACTATACGAGTTATACAGTTCAATGAATCTTTATGAGGCATTTTCTGCCAAGTTAAATGTAGGTAACGGTAGTATTTCTGCTACAGGAAGTGTTTCCTGTGCTTATTCTTAAAGTGACATCACTTGGTTTGTTTTCCGAATTCACTTCCCAAATAAAAAAATTCCAAAAATGAATTTTAGTTTGATATATGATAGTTGATGGTTAAACACCAAATAACGACAATAAACTATATTTTAAGGTAATCTCGATATGTATTATGCGAGAGCATTTGGATAACAGGAAGTAAAATCCCTGTCTTCCGCATCTGGTTTATTTGCTTACACTGAAAATACATATCATTCCAAATCAGATAAAGAAAAACTTCCGAATTGATATATGATAGTTGATTGTGTCAACACCAAACGGTGTTGATACAATCAACGGTTCAATCAATTAGATCACAATAAATTCGGTGTAGATTCCGAACCATTACGAACATCCATGTCTATATTGGGATTCGAACCCAGAGCCTGTTGAACCGAGGATCAGAGTGCTAACCACTCGGCTATCGGACTAGTGCTAGTTTTAAGGAAGTACAGCGCATTGTATTTATTTCATTTGTTTTAATATTATCTTAGATTTAAACATTTTAAATGGATTAACATTTATTATTGAAATACACTATATGGACAAAAGTATTTGGACACTGTATGTTTTTCAGAAAAAATGCTTTATTATTCTATTTAGTAAAGGGTGGATCCTCCTTTTGATTGTATTACAGCTGCCGAGGCATACTTCCCACAAGTTCTCTATAAGTCTGGGCAGGGATAGCTCGCCATGCCTCTTGCAAGGCTCTGAGAAGAGATTGTTGTGAAGATGGGCATGCGTGGCGGTTCATACCCGTCGCTCCAGTTCGTCCCACAAGTGCTCGATCGGATTGAGATCGGGGCTCTGAGCAGGCCAGTCAAGCAAATTCACCTCATTTCCAGGAAACCAGTCCAGCACACGTTTTGCAGTATGACATGGAGCTCGATCCTGTTGGAAGAAACAACCATTATCGCCGTAGTATTGTCATAGTGTAGGCAAGGCCGAATTATCCAGAACGTCGAGGTGCACGTCAGCGTTCATGGTACCAGGTACATAAAGCAATGGGCCGAGTCCTAACCAGGAAAAACAACCTGATCTTTTGCAGTGTCCAAATACTTTTGTCCATATAGTGTATAAGTTCCAGAAATTTATATTGAACTGTCCCCAGATTATTTTTAATTTTCATTGTATCAAAGTGTCAAGGGAGAAATAATGATTTAAGGGAAAGAGAATTTTGAAATGAGTAGAATCTTACATGAGCGATATTCATATATAACAATTATAAGAACGACTTTACGAGAGATGTTGCAAAGGTTTATATTTTTAATGTTTACTCAGCTTAGTATAATTTAGAATTTAGCAATGAGCAATTATTGTAATCCCCTTTTCCTTTGAAATTTTATGACAACCATTTAAAGCAGCAAGATGAGGATTATAACTGCGACTATTTCAACATACGATGAAATGATACATCGTTATTGTTTGCTGCTGTTGTATGAGAAGGGTTAATGTATTTCGATTCCCCCATTTGCGAGATTCTTTTGTTTAAAAATAATCCGGTATTGGTCAAATATTTGACCTGAGGCAAAAAAAATACGGTATTGGTAGGTATTTAATTAACGTCGCACTGGAGCAACACAACGGTCTATTGGCGACGGTCCGGGATCAAACCCGAAGGGAAAGGTTATAGGACAACACCACGTAATTTTGAACCACGGTCAGATGACGAGGTCACACCTCAGCTGGCACCCCACTTTCCAAACTTCCACGCCACGTCAACGTGAGAGGACATTTGAGACCACTACAGATTTAACATGCATTAGCCCCCTTGTACACAATGGTCTTTGGATGGATTCAAACTCGCAACCCTCCGGTTGCAAATCCATTATTCTTTCAACAGGGCTACCGTGGCCCATAAAAAATACGAGTTAGTATACTTGATTTATGCATTCATAGCTATGAGTTTTAAATCTGGATGGGAATTCTTTTATTTTCAGTCATTTAGGCTTAAGCGGAGTTGAGAGATCCATATTTGACTGTGCTAATTTACATATTTCTATCTTTTTTAAATTTTCGGAAGTTCTGATACCGGTTTGAAGTTATTTTATGTATTCAAGATAAATTTTCCTTTGTTCTGAAGTGAGCACTTATATGACAGGCTTCTACTGTAAAGCTAAATGTAGATGGCTTTAGCGTTTTTGTGGTAGAACGCGTTTCACACATTCAGGAAGTGAAGGAAGTCTCTTGGCTGCATTTTAAGGTATTTAACGTTATTTACACCTCGTTATATTGTGAGCTAGAGCATTGTATAACCGGAAATAAAATCCTATCCTTCCCTTTATTTGTTCACTCTGAAAATCCCTTTCATTATGTTGCATAACATTTGAAAACATTTGTATAAAATTTACCAGAAAATAAAAATTATTTTCTTATAAAAAATTTACTTACATTCTACCTATAGAAGTGTTTTCTGTCAACCTTCATATAGGTGGCGGTAATGTTTCTGTGGTGATACTTATTTCTTGTACGTATTCCATAGGTGAAGTGAATTACCATATTTTTGGAATACTATTTCAGCACTTTGCCAATAAAAATTCCAAAGAATGAATTCCGAATTGATATATAATTGATTGGCCAACAACATTAAATGCCAAATTTTGCCAAAAAGGCGATAAACTACATTTTAAGTTATCTTCAATATGTATCAAGCGAGAAGATTTGGACAGAAGTAAAATCTTCTCAGATGGTCTGGTTTGTTTGTTTAACATTAAAAATTCTTCTAATAAAAACGGTAAACAGTGTGATAGATGATACTTGTAGAACACTTTGGAAGTTTTACAGCTCAAGTTAAATTACTTTCTCAGAAAAGATACCTCGAATATAAAATCATAATCACTGGAAAAAAAATAAATATTTAACTGATCGCTTGCATTTTTCAGCTCTTTCTACTTCAGAACGTCAAGATTCTGAATTCTTGTTGATATTTTGGAGTTTTCCTTTGCAGCCATAGCCTTATATAGGCTTTGTAAAGCTTTTCCGTAGTTACAATTTTCGCTTTTTGTAAAAAAGCATTTAAATCATACTTACGGTAATTAATTTTAATATAAACACGTATTATAGAGGCACCAGTGTACGCAATCTCTTGTCAAAATCATCCAAAAAATACCAAAAATTCAATTCAATAAAAGTAAGTTCTCGGTAAAATGTCTTTCCACAACATTGTATTTCTAATGAGTAAAAATTTCAAATTAAAGGAATATTTTAATATAAAAAAAATTCCATTTAAAATCATCATTGTAAGTGTTTTATGTTTACCTTTAGTTTTAGAGAATAACTAAGAACAATACATGACAGCTAGCGAAATATAAATTATTCTAAAAATACTGGATTAAATGGTAACGCCATTGAAAAAAGAAATCACTTCATATTTATTTGAGCCTGACGGATGTATAAGCGGTGTTTTCTGTCAAGCTAAATCTAGGTGGTGGTTATGTTTCTGTGGCGGAATTTGTTTGCTATGCGTATTCTGAACATGACGTCACTTGACTTGTTTTTCGAATATGAGTTCAGTACTCGACAGTAAAAATTCAAGGGAAAAATTCTGAATTGATGATTGATCAATACCAGTTAAATTAAACTCCAAATGTAGTCAAAAAGGCGATAAACTATATTGTTAAATAATGACACTATGTTAGCATGTGATAGCATTTGGACAACAGAAGGAAAATCTTCGCAGACCGCCTAGTGTACACTTAACTTACTAGTGGACACTTAAAATCTCTCATGAATTCCCACATGGATATTTTCTGACTTCGACAACTTGACTTGGTTTCGGTTGTCATTATTTTGTGTTTAATGCACTTACTTTTGTAAAAGACAGCCCCTTCATTATTCATATTCATTCATGTCAGTGTAATCCTGTATTATCATCTTAGGTTACTTTCGTGGATCTAACCAATCATTGTATTAAAATGACCCAATTTCGTTGAGCCACTCACTCAAGCAACATAATAAATACGTTATATAGAAGAAAACATTTGATACTTTATACACATTAGATGACGCAATTCATGTCTGGATTTTTAGTCCTGTCATTATCTGAGACGCAAGGTTAAATTTCCATCCCCAACACATTATGATGCCTTAAATGTCAGATCTATTCTGGGGTTCATTTATGAGAGGCTTTTTTCGTAGGGCTAAATGAAGATGGCGATAAAGTTTTGTGGTAGAACGTGCTTCCTGTACGTATTCCTTGTTGAATATGAAATCCTCGTCTTCTCGTGGTTTGCTTACACTGAAAATCCTCATTGCAGATTCCAAAAAAGGTATTGCGTTTTCCCTATCAGCTGAGAGGCTTTTTTCTGTAAAGTTAAATGTAGGTGGTGGTAGTGTTTTTGAGGTGAAACATGCTACCATGCTGTGTGCTGGACGTGTTGTAACGGCTTCTTTTTCGAATCGATTCCAGCACGTAGTCAATTAAAAGGATTCCAAATGAATTCCATATTATTTATTGTGGTAGAAAGTTGGTCAACATCAATTAGATTAAACTTTAAGCGTCGAAATGGCGATAAACTACATTTTAAACTAACCCCAATATGTATAATTCGAAAGCATTTGGTTCACTGTAAGTGAAATCTCCGTTTCCCGTCTGTTTTGTTTACACTGAAAATCCCTCATACTTTTGAGATGTGACATAATACGTTATTTTCTGATTCAACTGAATGACATCAAAATTAGGTATCCTTAACTACACCACATGTTATTTTATATGAGTTTGAAAATAACCACGTGTTATACTTATATTAAGTAGTATTAAAACAACCTTCGACTAAAGTGTATTATCCTAGAAAGTTTATAAAGTAATCAGAAATTCAATACATAAGAAAGTTTATGTCATGGAACTTTCTATACGTGATGCTATGAAATGTAAGCATCCGCCGGAATAGAAGAGTGTGCCAAATGTTCTTTGAATACTTAGTTATGAGGATCCAGAACCCTCGAAATGTTTATAATTTTGAGTTTTGAGATGGAATTCTAAAATTAGATTGAAAGTTGGTGTTTTATATGTTATGAGGGAGTATTTTCTAAACATACACGTAAAATATAACACAAATATAAGGTAATGGTAATTAATTAATATACTGGAGCAGCACACGAGCTATTGGTGACTGCCCGGGATCAACTCCCAAAGGGAAAGATCCAAGGACAACACCACAAATATAAGGAAATTTAAAATAACTTATAGTTTTATGTTAATGTTCTTAATCTAACGTGTGAAATTCGCTTTGGCTGCATTTAGGAGAGATAAATCTTTTGGTAACCTAGAAAAACTAGTAATAATGGCTTCGTCGCACTTGTATCTAATTTAAAATATAAGCCTAACAAATTAGGAAAATGTAACGGATTTACTAAATTAAATTTATTATTAAAATATTCTTGGATATGAAAAAGTATCGAAATTAATGTAATAAAATACAAGCGACTAAAATATTTGGAAACGCTCATTTAAATTTCTGCTTTTGCTTGTGAATGATAAAAATTACCAAATTATCGCTTCTTTTCTTCGATGTAAGAGAATCAAAAGGAAGGAATCAAAGGAGAATAATAATTTGATTACAAGTTAACGAATCAGATTAATACATTTTTGAATAATAATTAAGGGGAAGAAATTTTATAAATCCAAAACTTGTTTTTCTCTAAATAAACGTAATGTTAATAAACATTTATACATATGAGAGGGATTTTCAGTGCCAAACCAGTTAGAATACGGGTATTTTACTTCCTGCTACCCAAATACTCTTGTATGGTATTAAATAGGGGTTACCTTAAAATGTGGTCCATGGTAGCCCGGTTGGAAGAGTGGGGGATTAGCAACCAGAGGGTTGCGAGTTCGAAATTCGATCTAACCAAAGACAGTCATGTACGTGGGGGCTGGTATACGTTAAATCTGCTGTGACCTCAAATATCCTCACTCTGGCGGAGCGTGAAAGTTTGGAGAGTGGGGCCCAGCTCAGCTGATGACTTCATCATCTGTGGTTCGAAATTACGAAACATTGTCCTAGAATCTTTCCCTTTGGAATGGATCCAGGAAGCAACACTGTTGCGTTACTCCAGTACGACGTTAATTCAACTACCCCTTAAAATGTAGTTTGTTGTTCGGACGTCGTTTGGCGTTTAATCTAATTGACTCTGATCAATTGACTATCATTCAGAATTCATTTTTCGGAATTCCTAATGGCAAAAATCATATTCGAAAAGCATGCCAAGAGACGTTACGTCAGGGATGTGTCCTGTAAACACCGTTTTACCACGAAAAATCTACATCCACCTACATTTAGCTTGACATTAAAACCTTCTTATTTAACAATAGTTATAAACAGCCGGTGAACCTTGACGAAAAAAGCGTAAAAAAGCTCCCATCAGGTGTGTCTGACAGTGACTGATTAGATTTGATTTCAATTGATCCGGACAAATCCGTCAAAAGTTCGATGAGTAGTCCATCTTTCCCCATGTTATCTCTCTTCTAGTCTTTATATGATCTTTCTATACTTTTATATACGAAATCGCTACGATTGCAGAGATTTACTGGGGGAATAATGATATTCAAATGGCTATGCGGATGATGAATCTCGATGCTCATGTTTAGCTATCAAAAAATCCAGAAGCATTTTTTAATAAATTCGATTTATATTAGCTATTCATTTCTCAATTGCGTTTCCAATTGCAGATCATTAGCAATTCAACGTCTAGGCCAACTGCTTCGTTTAAATACGAGGGTTACTTGATAAGTTTGGTAAATTCCCGAGATGACGACACAATTAATTTGGAGACACCACGGCTGGCAGGTGTCAATCTTCGAACTAGATCAGGCCAAATCTGGCTGAAGCTAGATGTGACACTTTGTTTGCGTTCTTCAGATGTTTGAAACGAGCATTGTAGCAGCTGTCATGAAAATGGAAAAAAATTCGTTCTGTGCAGTGATAAAACATTTTTATTTAAAGAAATGGATGGCCGCCCTGTTCTCTAGACTTGGCCCGATGTGACTTATCCTTGTTTACAGATTTGAAAATTGTTTTCAAATTCGCTCGGTGGGGAGAAATTCTCGTCGAATAAGGATGTAATTGTTGTAGTCAAACCGTGTGTGGCAGCCTTTGCGAAAGGCACTTTTCCGATCAGATGAAAAATGTAATGATCCCTGAACAAACTGTGCATCTTTCAACTGTGACCCAAGTTGTGAAATAATATAATTTTTTTCTCCAAAAACGGTACTTTTTCTTGCTTTTTTACCATACATATCAAACGAACTTCATATATATGAAGCCGCCTAGCTAGTATAGTGGTCATAGCACTTGTCTGCCGCCCAGTAGATCCTGTATTTGGAATCTGCTCTCTAAGCACATGGATGTTAGTGATTGTCCTTGTTAGGAATTCGAACCAAGACCATCGTGTACGTGGGATCTGGTGTATGTTAAATCTATGGTGGATTCGAATGTTCTCACGTTGGCGTGGTGTGGAAGTTTGGAGAGTGGAGTGCTAGCTCAGGTGTTGACCTCGTCATCTGACCGTGGTGTTGTCCTTTCCGTTTGGAAGTGATCCCGGACCATCGCCAATAGCCAGTGTATTGCTCCAGTGCGACGTAAATTCAATTACCTACCTGTGCGCGCAGAAAACACCTATCACAAAAACACCAGCGTTATCTACATTTAGCTTTGAAGACAAAAACCTTTAAGCAGATTCCATAGTAAACTTAAAACCCAGCGAGCGAAAACTAACAAAATCCTTTTTCGCTTTGTCTGGGGAAATACAACTAGTTGCCAAGTAATCCGGCTTTTCGCAGAAACAATATCCCTTTCAATTCGTCGTACGCTTTTTCCTCTTTCGGGGATATAGATCGGGAATAAGAAGGAATTCGTGAGAACAGAAAATCAAATAAGTCGTACGATCCTCCGCGCACGAATTCTCTCTGATCACGTGCGCTCCTACCGGCATCGATCCCACACAAGGCCCGATTTCTTAGTTTTTTCCCCCTCACCGTAGTACCATCTTAGAATGATTGCTATATCGTAAACATTCCGAACTCGTTGCCATCACGGAGCTCTGAAAAGTCGTCTAGGAAATATATGTGCGATCTGTTGTAGGTGTCTGTGTCTCCCCTTTCCGAATTCGGTCTGAAGTAGTTGATGTAATGGAAAGGCTAGTCTGGCAGACTAGGAAAATATTCAATTTTGATGTTTTGTCTTCAAAATTTTAGATTACTGAGTAACTCGAATTTGAATGTTCTTGGTCTTTTAAAAAGCTAAATAAGAATGTTCATTGTGGTGTGAGAGGGACTTTCAGTGCCAACTAGCAAGCCATATTTTACTTTCGATACTCAAATGCTCTCACGATACATATCAGTGTAACCTTAAAATGTTGTCTATCGCAGTTTTGTTCACGTTTGCTGTTTAACCATCCAAGTGGTTTCAACGACATATCTCGTTCATCAAAATCTGCTAATGACAAGATACCTCTTGAAGACAACCACTAGGAGAGTTAATCTTATTGGTGTTCCCAAATTAACTATGGCATATCAATTCGGAATCAATTCTTTGGAATTTTTGTTGGCGAAGTGCTGAAATCGTACTCGAAATACAATCAGCTGATGTCATATCCGTTATACGTACAGGAAACACTACCTCCACCTACATTTAGCTTAATAGAAAATGCCTCTCTCATATGCCACGCTTAAAGACATGAGACATTTTAAATATATGGTTTTGGTAAAGAAAAATTAGTTCTACTGTCATGGGTTGAATATAGGAATGGTGGGTCCACTTCCAGTTTGTACAACTCGTTTCATTTCGCTTCTATGACCATCATTATCTGAACTCTTCAGGTGATGATCGGGGCCAGCAAGAATTTAATTTCTACGAGTCTGAGGGGGTTCATCGAAGAGACCATGGGAAAGTATTTGTAGTATGGATTTGATATCGCTACCGGGTACTTATTTGGCAACATTGAGTTGGTTGGTTGAATGGGTTGGGTTTTATGTCACAGGATCAGGCGAAAATATAGTACGAAAGGATTTAAGCTGAATAAAAAGGGGAAAGTTTTATGCATGACATATATTATTGATATTCTAACTTTTCTCTTAAGGGGATTCCTGGCTACCAGAGGGTTACGAGTTCGAATCTCAATCTAAACAAAGACAGTCGTATACGAGGGGGTTGGTGCATATTAAATCTGTCGTGACCTCAAATGTCCTTACTTTGGAGTGGTGCGGAAGTTTGGAGAGAGGGGTGCCAGATCAAGTGTTGACCCCGTCATCTGACCGTGGTTTAAAATGATGAGGTGTTGTTCTTGAATCTTTCCCTTCGGGATTGATTCCGGGCCATCGCCAATAGCCCGTTGTGTCGCTTCATTGCGATGCAAATTCATCTACCTACATTTTCTTTTAATATAAGGTGATATGTGAAAGAAAGATGTATTCCATGTTTGACGCAAATATTTTATTCGCCACTTTTGTAAATGCTTTATAAATAAATCAATGCCGTAATGCTTTATGCATAAAAAATTCAGTTTTGCTACAATTTTGTAACAACCCTTTTTAAATATACGAGTTTGATATAAAATTAATAAGTTTCGAAATAATATATATTACTTGAAAATAAATTACATTTATTTTTCAAAATGTATTCATTTTTATTTGACGGAAAAACATTGTTTGGCACAATTTGACCAGATCTTGTCCTTGCGCCATGAAAAACCTACTACAAGTGTGCTTGACATCCTCGTCTTACTTCCCAACTCTTGTGCAAGAGTTGTGATTCCATAGTTGGAAAAATACACAAAGTTTTCAGGAGAATCATGACAGTAGAGGTATTGATCTTTATTCGGCTACCCTGAACAATTCCATTCTGCCTCGCACTCACATTTTTAAGTAAAGGTTCTCGTGACAACATGGATTTGACCTGAAACTTAGGTAATAAAAGAGTTTGAACGAATTGAAATACGTCCTAACAGAATTACAGACTGACATGGAATAATTATTTGCAGCATAATCAATACACGTAGATCATCGACGCTGAAGGGTCTATTGCTTGTTTTATTGAAGACATTGTTCATCACAATGTCATCAATAAAACAATTCTCTCTTGTATACATAAGCTAGTTTTAGATTTACTTAAAAACGATGGAGTTAATCACTTATGACTATTGCTATTAATTTGTTTAATTATGTTACAGTAAAACCTTTTAAAAAACAGTCTTTAACATTGAGGATTTTCAAAGTATGAAACTTCATTCACAATTTGGAAACAATGCTGATATCAAAACGACTAAATACAATTGTATTCGCAAATGTAAATCTTATGAGAAATGACGAATCATACACCAAGCTAAAATAGCACATGTAGAAGTTTATTATAATGGATATGCTTTTCACCGCTTCATTTTTATGGATTCAAATCTGTTTTTACTTTGGATTTCATATTTGCTTATGAAATAAAATTGATCAAAAATAGAATATTCTTTGTGTATTTTTAGTCGAATTGAACTAAACCCGACTTAAAGTACTCATGTTTTCATGAAATGTGACAAAATGTGTACAACTCAGTCATTTTATACACAATTATGCTCCGAACATATGCCCCTTAATGGCGTCACGTTCATATGTTCGACGACTATTCAATGCTTTCCTTTCTTTGGTCTGAGCAACTTCTCTGCCAAAATTCGAAACGCTTTAGCGGTGAAACTGAACTATAAGACTTCAAGCATTTCCAGCAGATTTCTTTTATATCCAGTAGACGGTATGTAATGGCGGTAATGGTAATGACGGTATATAATGGCATCACGTTCATATGTTCGACGACTATTCAATGCTTTCCTTTCTTTGCTCTGAGCAACTTCTCTGCCAAAATTCGAAACGCTTTAGCGGTGAAACTGAACTATAAGACTTCAAGCATTTCCAGCAGATTTCTTTTATATCCAGTAGACGGTATGTAATGGCGGTAATGGTAATGACGGTATATAATGGCATCACGTTCATATGTTCGACGACTATTCAATGCTTTCCTTTCTTTGGTCTGAGCAACTTCTCTGCCAAAATTCGAAACGCTTTAGCGGTGAAACTGAACTATAAGACTTCAAGCATTTCCAGCAGATTTCTTTTATATCCAGTAGACGGTATGTAATGGCGGTATACAATGGCGTCACGTTCATATGTTCGACGACTATTCAATGCTTTCCTTTCTTTGGTCTGAGCAACTTCTCTGCCAAAATTCGAAACACTTTAGCGGTGAAACTGAACTATAAGACTTCAAGCATTTCCAGCAGATTTCTTTTATATCCAGTAGACGGTATGTAATGGCGGTAATGGTAATGACGGTATATAATGGCGTCACGTTCATATGTTCGATGACTATTCAATGCTTTCCTTTCTTTGGTCTGAGCAACTTCTCTGCCAAAATTCGAAACGCTTTAGCGGTGAAACTGAACTATAAGACTTCAAGCATTTCCAGCAGATTTCTTTTATATCCAGTAGACGGTATGTAATGGCGGTAATGGTAATGACGGTATATAAAGGCATCACGTTCATATGTTCGACGACTATTCAATGCTTTCCTTTCTTTGGTCTGAGCAACTTCTCTGCCAAAATTCGAAACGCTTTAGCGGTGAAACTGAACTATAAGACTTCAAGCATTTCCAGCAGATTTCTTTTATATCCAGTAGACGGTATGTAATGGCGGTAATGGTAATGTCGGTATATAATGGCCTCACGTTCATATGTTCGACGACTATTCAATGCTTTCCTTTCTTTGGTCTGAGCAACTTCTCTGCCAAAATTCGAAACGCTTTAGCGGTGAAACTGAACTATAAGACTTCAAGCATTTCCAGCAGATTTCTTTTATATCCAGTAGACGGTATGTAATGGCGGTAATGGTAATGACGGTATATAATGGCATCACGTTCATATGTTCGACGACTATTCAATGCTTTCCTTTCTTTGGTCTGAGCAACTTCTCTGCCAAAATTCGAAACGCTTTAGCGGTGAAACTGAACTATAAGACTTCAAGCATTTCCAGCAGATTTCTTTTATATCCAGTAGACGGTATGTAATGGCGGTAATGGTAATGACGGTATATAATGGCATCACGTTCATATGTTCGACGACTATTCAATGCTTTCCTTTCTTTGCTCTGAGCAACTTCTCTGCCAAAATTCGAAACGCTTTAGCGGTGAAACTGAACTATAAGACTTCAAGCATTTCCAGCAGATTTCTTTTATATCCAGTAGACGGTATGTAATGGCGGTAATGGTAATGACGGTATATAATGGCATCACGTTCATATGTTCGACGACTATTCAATGCTTTCCTTTCTTTGGTCTGAGCAACTTCTCTGCCAAAATTCGAAACGCTTTAGCGGTGAAACTGAACTATAAGACTTCAAGCATTTCCAGCAGATTTCTTTTATATCCAGTAGACGGTATGTAATGGCGGTAATGGTAATGACGGTATATAATGGCGTCACGTTCATATGTTCGACGACTATTCAATGCTTTCCTTTCTTTGGTCTGAGCAACTTCTCTGCCAAAATTCGAAACGCTTTAGCGGTGAAACTGAACTATAAGACTTCAAGCATTTCCAGCAGATTTCTTTTATATCCAGTAGACGGTATGTAATGGCGGTAATGGTAATGACGGTATATAAAGGCATCACGTTCATATGTTCGACGACTATTCAATGCTTTCCTTTCTTTGGTCTGAGCAACTTCTCTGCCAAAATTCGAAACGCTTTAGCGGTGAAACTGAACTATAAGACTTCAAGCATTTCCAGCAGATTTCTTTTATATCCAGTAGACGGTATGTAATGGCGGTAATGGTAATGACGGTATATAATGGCATCACGTTCATATGTTCGACGACTATTCAATGCTTTCCTTTCTTTGCTCTGAGCAACTTCTCTGCCAAAATTCGAAACGCTTTAGCGGTGAAACTGAACTATAAGACTTCAAGCATTTCCAGCAGATTTCTTTTATATCCAGTAGACGGTATGTAATGGCGGTAATGGTAATGACGGTATATAATGGCATCACGTTCATATGTTCGACGACTATTCAATGCTTTCCTTTCTTTGGTCTGAGCAACTTCTCTGCCAAAATTCGAAACGCTTTAGCGGTGAAACTGAACTATAAGACTTCAAGCATTTCCAGCAGATTTCTTTTATATCCAGTAGACGGTATGTAATGGCGGTATATAATGGCGTCACGTTCATATGTTCGACGACTATTCAATGCTTACCTTTCTTTGGTCTGAGCAACTTCTCTGCCAAAATTCGAAACGCTTTAGCGGTGAAACTGAACTATAAGACTTCAAGCATTTCCAGCAGATTTCTTTTATATCCAGTAGACGGTATGTAATGGCGGTAATGGTAATGACGGTATATAATGGCATCACGTTCATATGTTCGACGACTATTCAATGCTTTCCTTTCTTTGGTCTGAGCAACTTCTCTGCCAAAATTCGAAACGCTTTAGCGGTGAAACTGAACTATAAGACTTCAAGCATTTCCAGCAGATTTCTTTTATATCCAGTAGACGGTATGTAATGGCGGTAATGGTAATGACGGTATATAATGGCGTCACGTTCATATGTTCGACGACTATTCAATGCTTTCCTTTCTTTGGTCTGAGCAACTTCTCTGCCAAAATTCGAAACGCTTTAGCGGTGAAACTGAACTATAAGACTTCAAGCATTTCCAGCAGATTTCTTTTATATCCAGTAGACGGTATGTAATGGCGGTAATGGTAATGACGGTATATAATGGCGTCACGTTCATATGTTCGACGACTATTCAATGCTTTCCTTTCTTTGGTCTGAGCAACTTCTCTGCCAAAATTCGAAACGCTTTAGCGGTGAAACTGAACTATAAGACTTCAAGCATTTCCAGCAGATTTCTTTTATATCCAGTAGACGGTATGTAATGGCGGTAATGGTAATGACGGTATATAATGGCGTCACGTTCATATGTTCGACGACTATTCAATGCTTTCCTTTCTTTGGTCTGAGCAACTTCTCTGCCAAAATTCGAAACGCTTTAGCGGTGAAACTGAACTATAAGACTTCAAGCATTTCCAGCAGATTTCTTTTATATCCAGTAGACGGTATGTAATGGCGGTAATGGTAATGACGGTATATAATGGCGTCACGTTCATATGTTCGATGACTATTCAATGCTTTCCTTTCTTTGGTCTGAGCAACTTCTCTGCCAAAATTCGAAACGCTTTAGCGGTGAAACTGAACTATAAGACTTCAAGCATTTCCAGCAGATTTCTTTTATATCCAGTAGACGGTATGTAATGGCGGTAATGGTAATGACGGTATATAATGGCATCACGTTCATATGTTCGACGACTATTCAATGCTTTCCTTTCTTTGGTCTGAGCAACTTCTCTGCCAAAATTCGAAACGCTTTAGCGGTGAAACTGAACTATAAGACTTCAAGCATTTCCAGCAGATTTCTTTTATATCCAGTAGACGGTATGTAATGGCGGTAATGGTAATGACGGTATATAATGGCGTCACGTTCATATGTTCGACGACTATTCAATGCTTTCCTTTCTTTGGTCTGAGCAACTTCTCTGCCAAAATTCGAAACGCTTTAGCGGTGAAACTGAACTATAAGACTTCAAGCATTTCCAGCAGATTTCTTTTATATCCAGTAGACGGTATGTAATGGCGGTAATGGTAATGACGGTATATAATGGCGTCACGTTCATATGTTCGACGACTATTCAATGCTTTCCTTTCTTTGGTCTGAGCAACTTCTCTGCCAAAATTCGAAACGCTTTAGCGGTGAAACTGAACTATAAGACTTCAAGCATTTCCAGCAGATTTCTTTTATATCCAGTAGACGGTATGTAATGGCGGTAATGGTAATGACGGTATATAATGGCGTCACGTTCATATGTTCGACGACTATTCAATGCTTTCCTTTCTTTGGTCTGAGCAACTTCTCTGCCAAAATTCGAAACGCTTTAGCGGTGAAACTGAACTATAAGACTTCAAGCATTTCCAGCAGATTTCTTTTATATCCAGTAGACGCCCATACCTCGAGAATGCGCTTGCCCTACCTCACCCTACATGAAAAAACGTAGTTCTTGAATATAACTCCTTTTTTTCTAGATCCGGTGAAAATATATTTGTCAAATTGTAAATCTATTTAAGAATTTTCGTTGAGAAATTTATCGACTGTTTTTACAATCCCACCTCAACATGAGATCAAACTTTGAAACTTTTCATGCAACCTGAATAAGTAATCATTATGTTGTACGTATTTCTCTTCACGGAAGTAACTATTTTCTAAGTATTGATGCTATTTAATTATTCCTTCACATACCTGAATCTTTTTTATCGAATGCTGTAATACTAAATCAGTACCCGATTATAGTACTATTATAAAGCCCTGTCAATGCCCCCGCTGAGAAAAAAAGTGGAATTACAGGTATTGAGAATTTCGTTTGGTAATTTACCGGTATTCAGAACGTAGCTAATTTTTCAACATAAACGATTAAGTCCTGTAATAAACCCCGGTCAATGCCCCCATTAAGGAAAAAAGTAGAACTAAATACCGGTATTGAGAACTTCGTTTGGTAATTTACCGGTATTCAGAACGTCGCTATTTTTCAAATATAAAGAATTATACATGACGGATCAAATATAAACGATTTAGTGGTATAATAAAGTCCGGTCAATGCCGCTACTAAGAAAAAAGTAGAACTAATAACCAGTATTGAGAATTTCGATAGTAATTTACCGTTACTCAGAATGCCGCTACTTTTCAAATATAAATCCACATCCATAAACATGGCTGAAAGGAAGTGTTTCATTATTCTGATTTAACTAGAAATATATAGACGT
The DNA here is from genome assembly GCA_933210815.1 of Meta bourneti. Taxonomy (NCBI): domain Eukaryota; kingdom Metazoa; phylum Arthropoda; class Arachnida; order Araneae; family Tetragnathidae; genus Meta; species Meta bourneti. Next base: position 66,317,212 of record OW119930.1, on the reverse strand, counting down.
GAGATAAACAAAAATAAATTTGTAAGTGCAATTAATTGAGAACCTTTGTTTTGTCCTAAAAAAGCGGAGGCGCTCAAAATCGATACTTATTTCCGCTGACAGTTCCTTAATTAGAGCTTCTAAAAATACATCACATTTCATCGAGGTTTACTACACCCACGTAGATCTTCTACAACAAAGATAGTCGTTGAATCGACGAAAAAAGACGGATGCCGAGGGAATGTCAAGAAATAGAAAGAGGAATTGTAATTAATTTCCGCGATGTCCTTCAACTCACTGTAAATTGAATTCAATCCTTTTTATTGAACTCGGAATTGTTTACGGTAGAGGATGCCAGTCGTAATTAAGTTCGAGTCTAATTTTAGTCATCGATGAAGCTCTAGGATGCACAGAATCATCTCACATTGATAAGGACTTTTGGGTCCTATCGGATTGCCAAAGTATGTATCTAATCAAGTGATGGAAACAGGGACCTTACCATCTGTAACATCATCAGCAAAATGAGACGTCTGAGGGGAACAGGATGCATCTTCAATGGATCCCTTCTCCTGTTTATCAACAAAGGATCGAAACCTCCAACCTTTTGGTTGGAGAGGGATGTCTAGACGCTTTACCATTTTGTGGCAGACCTACTTATGAAGAAATCGCTTCTACAATCAAAAAGTGAATATGAATAGAATTTGCAGCATTCATTCCGAAGCATGACAGATACGCCTGTAGTCAATCATCTGCCTCCCTGATAAAATGTTTTTTTTTGTGTGTGTGGGGGGGTATGTCAAGGGAAGGCAAGGGCTATGTTTGGTTACGCTGAGACAGACACAAAATAGACAATGTCAAGTAAGGGAAATACACACAAGGAACATTTTAGTGACACAGAAATACACCCAGGGAGGTCCTGGTAATATGAGCAGCAGAAAAGTACAGATTGCTCTCTAGGCTTTGAAATGGACATTTGAAGACAATGAAGATCGAAGCAAGCGTTTTCCTCTATGCTCTAAATGAAATTCAGCTCAGGCTTTACCCGAAAGCATCATTTCCTGTCTTGTCTGTCCCTGAGGCCAGCTTATTCATCATCCTGAGCTGGTTCCTGAGGACCCCAAGTCTAATGGGCTGATGGACTTGGTGTAATATTTTTATCTACACCATGTGAGATACGAATTCCAATCTGAATTCGTATATCAATGAACAACGAATTCCAATCTGTTCAAGTTTGATGTGGTAAGATGTTCAAAATAAATAGGATTTCTGATGTTGCTTCGAAGATATAATAGTTGAGGCACTACCTATGCTGGGTACTTTAAAACTTTCTGTAAAGTCTTCAAGGGAAGGAAAGGAAAATAGGACTAAACCGTATTCATATAAGGATTGGACATCATGATTTCACGTGTACGTAATTGACACGGGTACACGTGTGAATCCGTACCTTAATCCAAGTAGTCTTTAGTATTCATGTATTCGGGTCTTTGGAACCTTACTATGTGATCAATACGCGTGTATTCAAATACACGGCTATACATGCATTAAAAAGTACGAGTATTTGCGAAACTTGCTGAAAAACGTGAACAAGGAGTCTAGAGTTGGCCACGCTAAGATTGTGTGTGGATTCACATCACTTTTCCTCCCAAGGGGGCACCATTGGTCTAGAGGACTCATGCACTAGGGGTCCCATTGGGCATAAGGAGAGAAAGAAAAAAGCAGCGAGATTGAGTCTAGGAAAAGCCGGAGACCGAAAGGTTGGAAAAATAGTTGATTGGTCAACACCAACTAGATTAAACGGCAAACGTAGTGAAAATGGCGATAAACTATGTTTTAAGGTAATCCCGATATGGGGGTATCATAAAAGAGAATTTCCACCAGCAGAAGTAAAATATTCGCAGACCGTCTGATTTGTTTGTTTATACTAAAAATCTTTCTCATATAGAACTCAATTAAACTCACAGCTCAAAACTAAATTTCAATTAATAATTGTAAACGGAATTAGAAAATTAAACACATTACTGGTATAGAAAAATACATATTCATTAATAATTTAATTATACTATTGCATGCGTGTTTTCACTTTCTGATTTCAATGGCATTTTCCATTATTTTATCTTAAATATTATCGTTTGCATTCTTTTCCTTACATGTCATTGTAATGATTTAACATTTATTTGTTGTACGTGAGCAATTTCTCGGGAAAGTATTTAAATACTTTATTTAACTTTAACAACGATAGAGGATAGAAAATGATCACTTCGTAACACGTTTGCCCTATACATAGTGAGATGTACAGTATAGTCCTAGGTTGCATGAGCCCAAACCTACAAGTGGTAACTAGTTTAACGCAATGAAAGATAAAGTATACTTTTTATCAGACATCTTTGAATTTCTTAAAATGGCCTTCCACCCAATAAGTTTGAATCTAGACCATTATTTCTCAATACATTTACGAATATTACATTCACTCAACACAATGAAAAGTTCTTCGAAATTACAATCATAAGAATTAAACAGCAAAGAATTCCCATCTCTCAACATAGCAAATAAATGGCGTGAAATAAATTCTAGATTCCCTAATTCTTCAGACATACGAACATTAACATGCTGAAACATTAATAATGTCAGCGCTTGTGTTATAAATAATTATGATTATCGCGCTACAGTGACATTAACATTTATTTGAGTCAAATCATTCTTCATTAGTTATGCAATAACGTCCTGCGAATGTTCATTATTTAAGATAAAGGATCATCTAGTTCTGTTCGGTGAGTGCGAATTCATCTTATCCTCATTTTCTGAAAGGTATGTAAGACTTGTTTAATATGTTAAATATTTGACTGCATTTTTTCGTGTCACTGTACAATAATTTGGAAGACATTCAATTAATGTTTTCGCTGTTTTTCAAGTAGAGTAATGCCTTTATGCCATTGTTTGAAAAGTTATTTGTCTGCTAGTTCAGCATAAGGACCAAATATTTTTATGAATAAGTTATTCATTGATAACAAATGATCTAACAAAAAGTGAAGAAAAAAACACCTTCCTGTTAAGAATGAATTGGATTTAATGTTGGTTTGGAGTCAATTTTTAATATCAGAGGGAATTTTAGTTTGAAAAACAAATCAATCTGCCTGCAAAGATTTTACTTCTGCTATCCAAATGCTTTCGCATGATACATATCAGGGTTGCCTTAAAATGTAGTTTATCGCCGTTTGACGCTGATCAATAAAATAACATACATTAATTCGGAATTCAATTTTTGGAATTTTTATAGGCGATGTGCTGAAATCGTATTCGAAAAAAGATGCCTAGTGTTGCCAGATTGGGAATAAGCACAAGAAACACATATCGCTTTATAAACACTACCGCTAGCTACATTTTGCTTGACAGAAAATGCTTCTCATAAGCAACATGGGATCGCGGTAGCCCGGTTGGAAGTAACAGATTAGCAATCGGAGTGTTTCGCGTTCGAAACTAGGTCCAACCAAAGACCATCGTGTACACAAGAGCTGGAGTACGTTAAATCTATCGTGGCTTCAATATCCTCACGTTGGTATGGTGTGGAATTTTGGTGAGTGGGATGCCAGCTCGGGTATTGACCTCATCATCTGACTGTGATTCAAAATTATACGGTGTTGTCCTCGGATCCTTTGGGGTAGATCCAGGCCTGTTGTTGCCAATATCCCGTTTTATTACTTCAGTGCTACGTTAATTACCATTACCGCCATAAGCCACACGTGAAATTGCATTTGAGTAACACGCAAACACTGAAAATGATTACTAAAGCGCTAGCTCCCTCTGTATTTATCTTTACAGAAAAATTTCTCATACGTTGCATCAATAAAAATTAATTATGCTGTTCCCGAGCAGCTCTCTGGAAAATATCGATGAAAAGAAAACAAGTTCGATAGCGACCGACCCAGTAAAAACCAACAACCATTTCCCCAATTTCGGGCATTCAAGATCCTCATTAAAAAGAATAATTCGAAGGCCCGCATCAAGAATAACACAAACGCAGAACAGATATCAAAATAATTTCCGAGTCCCGCTGTGTAAAGTTTATTAGGCACATCCGAAATTTCGGATTTTTCGTACTCCACTTGGGAATCGGCGCATTTTCAATTCTGTCCTTTTAGGAGTGAGTTTCATAAGTTTTATTCGAATAAAATTAACTGAATGAACAATTAAATGTCGCAATAGTTTATTTTTTCCAAGCAACTTCGCTTGCCCCATTGTAATGCCTGACGTTTTATTTTAAATTATTTATTCATATATTTCTACATACTCCATAAACATCAACCATATAATTAAATAGACGGAACACGTGCGCGCAGCTTCATGCTATTTCTGCCAATCGATCGGTTTGAAGACATGTCACGTGATTGTGGGAAAATCCACGAATCCTGATGTGGGACTAAGTATTGATTGGTTAAAATGATTAGCCAGCGTGATTAAAAACACCAGTCAATAGTTAATTGGCCCAAGTCAATTCCACCCACATGCTCTATCTATTTCATTACAAGGTCAATGCTTCTAATGAAATATTAGACGGAGTATGCGGGCTGAATCGCTGTCGTAAGATATCAGAAGGGTAAGTCACATGGGCTTGACCTATTGGCTATCGAAGCGCAGACTGGTGATTTTAATCACGCTGGATAATCACTTTAACCAATCAATAATTTGTCCTACATTAAAATTCACGCTTTTCCCCGCAACCACGTGACAGATATTCAAACCGAGCGATAGTTAGAAACAGCATGAAGCTGGGCAAATATGTTCCATGTATTTCATTAAAAGTCGAAAACCATAAAAGTACTGCATGTATAGGCAATCGAATTAATGTCGCACTGGAACAACCCGAGTTGTTGGGACGGTCCGGCATCCATCCCGAAGGGAAAGAAACGAGGACAATATCTCGTAATTTCGACGGTAAATTTAAAACCTGAGTCAGATGACGGGATCAACACCTGAGCTGGCACTCCAATCTCCAAACTTCCACACCACGCCAACGTGAAGACATTTGAGGTCACGACAGATTTAACTCTCGCCTTCATGTACACGACTGTCTTTGATTGCATCGAGTTTCCGGGCTTCCGCGACCCCTTGGGATAAGTTAAAACAAAATTAAAATAGCGACATAATTTTTACAAAATAAGGTTATTTTAGAAGTAAAGTTCTTAAAAGTAGCGAGATATAATGATCAGTAAATAGCAGTTGGAGTAGTCAAGGGTTCCCAAGAGAAACATCGAGTTGAAAAAGAAATCCATCAGAACCAAGTAATGGGAAATGGAAGAGACGTGATCGATGTCTTGAACTACAGAATTGTTACAATTGCGGAACGGTGAATCGATAAGACGGAAACGATGGAAGTAGTAATTAATTCTTGCATGACTGGAGAAAATTTCAATGAGCTTGTAACAGTGCTTAAAATTTCTTTGAACACTCATTTGTATCGATGGGGGAGAATTTCGTTTCTACTTTGAACTTTATCAGTCGTAGAACACAGTTGTTTCCAAGAAATTAATGAGTTTTCCTATTTTATTGATTGTTTACTGTTACATTCGACACGGTTTTTTTATTGCAAAAAGTAGTAATTAATTCTTTCATGACAAAAGATTTGAGTAAGGTTGTAATATTGCTGAAATTTCTTTGAAAATGCATTTGTATCGATGGGGAGAATTTGTTGGTACTTTGATCTTTATCAGAGGTAGCCCAAAAATTCTTCCAAGAAATGAAGGAGTTTTACTTTGTTATTAATTGTTTACTGCTACACTCGACACCGTTGTTTAGGTACTGCAGAAAGTAATAATTAATTCTTACATGACGAGAAAATTCGAATGGGCTTGCAAGATTGCTTACAATTTCTTTGAAAATGCATTTGTATCGATGGGGGAGAATTTTGTTTCTATTTTGAACTTTATCAGTCGTAAATAAGATTTGTTTCCAAGAAATTAACACGTTTTCCTTTTTCATTAATTGTTTACTGTTTCACTCGACACTGTTTATACCGCAGGAATAAGTAATTAATTCTTGCATGACCTGAGAAAATTTGAGTGAACTTATAACATTGCTTAAAACTTCTTTAAAGACTCATATGTATGAATTTTGATTGTACTTTGACCTTTATTTGACCTTTGTCAGTCGTAAACCAGACATGTTCCAAGAAATTAAAGTTTCCCTTTTTTATTAATTGTTTACTGTTACACGACACTGTTTACATGTGTCGACGCTCTGAAACTGACTTGCATCTGAGATAAAGTTTTATAACTGATTATATCTGTTTATGGCAGTGTCGTGCCACACATTTGATACTCAATTTAAAGTGATTTATAATTAATACGAGCATCGTTATTAACATTCCATCCCTCCAAATGAAATAAAATTAGTCAAAAATATAAAATTGCATTCTGTGTACTTCTTTTACTTTTTAATATTTATTTTTAAAATAGTGCATCTTAGTCATGTTACCCCAATTAACTTCTGAACGTCCAATACAATAACATCCCTTAACTTGTTCAAAGGCATTTCTTATTTAAAATATATTAAATTTAACCCTATTTTCCCGTACGATCACATTTTCTTTTCTCTGTTGATTTCTCATTGCCTTCTATAATCAGACTTCTGAAGAATTAGAGTGGCGAACTCTTCCGTGCAGTTTTAACAATATTATGCAGCTCTATAGCGCAATACAAGCATATATTAACTTAGCTGGAAAATTGGCCAATGAATATCATAGCGGTTAATTTTAGATTTACCAGCACATGCCCGGCAACACGGTTCGGCTTACCCAGGAATGCCTCTGTGGTGTTGTCCTCGGCCATCAAGATCATCAGATCGGTGTCCCATTGAGCATATCTGGAATATTCTAGATCGTGAAATGCACCATCCCCGGAATATGTGGGATCTGGAGGAACAGCTAAAATGCTTGGCATAATATTTGCCACATGTTAACATAGGGATTTGTTTGACTCTATGTCACTGAGTTACCGACATGCATCGCCAACAGAGGGATCTTATAATTTACTAATTTATCACCTTTCTGATATAATTCTACAAAAATAAAGTCTTTCAGATTTGATATTGTGATAATTTCTTCATCTCCTGATGTAATCACACGTTATAAGTTTCATTCCAATCGAACACTGGATTCGAGGTGTTTTGATTCTTTTTGGTATATATATCAATTGTACCGTTTACTAATTATGCCATGGAGAAAGGATTTCTTTAAAAGTTTGTAGTATTAACAAGCGTCGTTTCGTGTAGCAGAGAAAGAAAACAATTGCATGTTTCGATTTGTGAGAATGAAGTGAAAGATATGTTCCCATATTTTCGAATCCATATATCGAATAAATATTTTCTACTTGTTCAACAAATTAAATTTGGTTGGTAGGTAGGTACTTATAATTAACGTGGCACTGGAGCAATAAATTTATCAGGAGCAGTCTCGTTATTCATTTATCTGAATTGCAATGCTGTTTCTTGTTTGCACTGCGTTATATTTTCCAAACTTAGGGATTTCCTGTGTAAACAAACGAAGATTTTACTTCAGCTAAGAAAATGCGCTTGTTTGATATTTATAGGGATTACCTTACTATGCAGTTCATCACCGCTTTGAAGAAGTTTGGCGTGTAATCTAAATGGTGTCGTCAAATCCATTATACATCATCAATTAGGAATTCATTTTTTTACTTTTTGTTGGCGATGTGCTGAAATCGTTTTCGAAAAACAAGCCAAATGACGTCCCTTTTAGAATAAGTTCAGGAAACACTACAGCTGTCTAGAGAAAAAGTATATCATAGATTGGTTTTCAAACTAAATTTTTCGGTACAGATATCTTTTCCGCCATGCCAACTACCATGCAATCCATGTTTAATGTAATTCTGGTCTTTAAATAAAGCGCTCAAGATACTTCAAGGATTTAAATTGATTTTTGATACCCTGTACCTCAACGATGAGACGGAGGGCAACTTTATATTGATTAATCACTATCGAGCATTCCTCTTGCATACTTATTTGAAGATGGCAGTTAGACAGAATTGGCGATTCCGATGTAATCAGCAACACATGTGAATGTGTACTTTCTTTAAATTCTGATAGTTCTGTTTTGCCCTTGTTGATATTTATTCCATTCTCCCCTCACAAGGACACCACCCATAAAGCAGATGTTAGGAACTCGAAATGTGATTTTCAGGAATATTTTTAATGTTGTGCTAATAACATTTTTATGAGAGGAATTTTCAGAGAAAACAAACAAACCAGACTAAATGAGAAGATTTTACTTCATCTAACCAAATGCTCTCGTATGATGCAAATCGAGGTTGCCTTAAAATGCAATTTATTGCCATTTTGGCGATATTTTGGGGTTTAATTTAATTGGCGTTGATCAATCAACTATCACATCACAAATCGGAATTCATTCTTTTGAGTTTTTATTGGTGACGTGCTGAAAAACGTACAGGAAACACGTTCCGCCGTGGTAACACAATCACCACCTACATGTAGCTCGATAAAAAAATGCCTATCATACAACAAACACGAAGAACAATAGTATAAAGAGATTTTTTGGACGCCTTTATCTTTCAATGGTGCATACGAATAGAGTAAGCTAGAAAACAGTCAATCAGTTGAGAGGATCATATAGAATTAAGAACTGAGAACGTAATTAAATACCCTTAATTTTTGCAATTTCATAATTATAGAATAAGTTAGTCTTTTATGCTAGAACTGTTCTCTATCGAAAATGAAATTTTACTGGCGACGTGCTGAAATAGTATTCGAAAAACGTTCCGGAAACACGTTACACCGTAGGAACGCAACCGACACCTACATCTACCTCGACGAAAAAGCCTATCTTAGAACAAATAATGAGAATAATCGTACAGATTTTTTATGCCTTTATCTTTTGGCAGTACGTATGAATTCAGTAAAAGCTGTAAAACAGTCATCGATTGAGAGGGTTGTATAGAATTCAGAACTTGAACTCACAAAATGCGTCTAATTCTTCTGATAATTTTATAATCATAGAATAAGATTCGTTTATGATATCTCTGCTCTATATCGAAAAAGAAATGTTATTGGCCACGTGCAGAAATCGCAATCGACACACAAGCGAAGTGACATTACGTCCAGAATACTTAAAGGAAACACTCCGTCTTAGGAAGACAACCGCCACCTACATCTATCTGGACAGAAAAAGCCCCTCGTGGAACAAACACGGAGGATAACAGTAAAAAATTATTTCTTGGATGTCTTTATCTTTTAACGGTGCGTACGAATTCAGTAACCTAGAGAATAGTCATTGATTGAGAAGGTCGCATAGAATTTAAAACTTGAACTTTACAAAATATGCCAAATTCTTCTAGTAATTTCATAATCATAGAATAAGTTATTCTTTTATATGTATTATATCTCGTCTGTCCATCGAAAATGAAGTTGTACTGTTGACGTGCTGCAATTGTATTCTACAAACAAGCCAAGTGACGTCACTTCGATGCGTACAGGAAGCAAGTTCCGCCGCAAAATCACTACTACCATCTACATTTAGCTGGACAAAAAAAACCTCTTACATGCCACTGACCAGAGGCAGTTGACCATCTGCAAGGATACAGATAACCGAAAAACGCGTCTTAACAACCACCTTTTAGAAGACAACAGCAGAAGGAAAAAAAAATCACCCCAACTTAAATGAGCGAATCATGAACATTCCCATCCTACCCAAGAAATTGCAGAATCTGCAGCACGGGGGTTCCCTCCTCTTTTCATGAAAAATAAATAAAGTTCTCCCCCAGCACGGGTTTGGACCTCAGAGACTAATACAGATGGTCAGTTATTTTCGGACTTTAAGAGGCTCACGTATGTCTAAGGAGGCATGGAATCTAAGAATTCAAGAATTGATTCAAGGCTTTTCAATTCCTTGGGGACGGCACAGACCCTTTGGAATGTCGGCTATTGGCTGCTCATAAAGGAAGATTCGATTTTCGAATCTTTGCGGGCATCGTGAAATGATGTTTATATTTTGTGGGGTACTTTTTGGGTTTTTTTGGATGTGGATTCACACACACAAATCGGATTCAGATTTTAAGGGGTATTTCAATGCCCGAACAAGTATCTCTTTAGTTCTTTTAAACCACAAAACTCTAAAAAAGTGCTGTTGGCGTGGTCTGGAAGTTAGGAGAGTGGGGTGCCAATTCAGGTGTGACCTCGTCATCTGACCGTGGTTCAAAATTACGTGGTGTTGTCCTCGGATCTTTCCCTTCGGAGGTTGATCCTGGACCGTCGCCAATACCCCCTTGTGTTGCTCCAGTGCGACGTTAATTAAGTACCTACCTACTTAAAAAAATGCTGTTTGAAATTGTTTCAAAAGTTCCCAACAGTTACATTTACATTTGATACATGTTTCTGGCGTATTAACGTCGATTTCACGATGCCTTCTATAAACCAACGAAGCACTATACGCAAAATGAACATTAGAATAAGCGGTAAGAATAGAAGATGAATCACAAATTTTCTTTAAGAGAATTCTAAAAAAGTTCTCACCGGTGCAGTCAAATAAGATATGATCCAAGGTCTCTTCCTCAACAAGACAAATAAGGCACTTGCTGGAGTCAACCAGGTAAAAACGATTCAAGTAGGTCTGAGTTACAATATGACCTATTCTGGCTTTAGCAGAAAAAGTGTGGCAACTGCTCTAGAGATTTTTTTGAAGTTCCAACAGAAGATCCCCAAAATTAAAATTTAATTAGATTTAAATTCCTTCACATTTATCCAGTTGCATTTATCCGTAATTGTTAATATTTTTCACATTACAGTCGAAAACTGTTATTTTTCAATAACACCGTTATTTAAATTGCTATTGGAATACAGCCCCAGCCAATCTCTATAAATAAATATTAATCTGACAAGCGTGTCTCTGAGATCCTTCCACGAAATCTTCGAGCTCCTTGCAACTTACATTGGGAAACATTGCCTTTCGTGAAGGATTAAAAGCTGATACTTTTTCTAGGAAACTTAGAATGTAATTTTACGGCGCATTGCTGTTATTACAGTTTATTGGGAATCCATTAACTTTGACATTCCGAAAATGAATGTTTTGATAGTGAGATCTTCTTTTTCTTTCACCGTCAGCACAGTTAATTCCATTGTGGAAAGAGATTTGTCCGCCTACACAGATGAAAAAGTAAATCGAGTAGGGCTTATTTCTATTTTTATTCCACAACGATCAATATATTTTTGAGAGTATCTGTAGCTTCTTCCCTGTCTCATATAATTTGAGTAGGCGTATTGTGTACAATGGACGTCATGTATAAGAGGCTTTCTCTGTCAAGCTTAGAGATATAAGGAATTGCTACTTATACTCTATAATGTGTCGGCTGGTTTAAAACTGAGTAAGATATGCAGTAAATAAAAACATAACTTTAATAAAATAACAGATAAAAACAGTAGATGAAACAGAGTATCATGATAATGCTTAGCTATCAAGTAAAATGAGTAGTTGCTTTAATCACTCGATCTCAGCTCCTTTTTATTGCTCAAAAAGAAATCACGCGCAACACAACGGAAGAAACGAATATTAAAATTTAGCATGGACTGATGCCACCACAAACTAAATGTAGATGAGTTAGTATTTCTGCGGCGGAACGTTTCCAGTTCGTATTCCGAAAGTGAAGTCACTTGTTTTTTTAAGATCCTAACCGCCCAGCCTACCCATAGGGTGTAAGGCTACACGAGAGGCGGTCGGGAGGACATTCGTCAGGTCTCTTAAGGTTCTCAGGGTCCTCAGCCCAATAGGACAAGCAGAATGCAACAGATTCATACAGATCAAATATAGACACTGCATCCCACAGGACAACTTAACTGATTAGAGATTAGTGATTATAAGATTCACAAAGTGAGCATAGAAATCAGACTGGAAAAAGTAGGCATAATAATGAAACATGAATATACATATATATAAATATATCTCTATATACACCATATACATATATACAATACATAACCGTTAGAATTACAGTTTTTCGGTTAAATATTTGGACATTTTTATACAGTTCACGAGTCTATAGACGGAAATTGAGTTACAATATTATATAGCCATGTGTATTTTAAACTATGTAGGTTCTGTTAAATGAAAATGTTCTTTTTCATTTAACAGAACCTACATTCTGTGAATTTAGTTTTGTTTATCGAATATTATTGCATCACTTCGCCAATAAAAATTCCAAAGAATGAATTCCGAATTCATTTATGATAGTTGATTGATCAATACTAATTAGAATAATAGTAAATGTCGCTTAAAAAAGAGGGTGGTCAGTCCCCACTGTACCGTAAGGTTTGGTTCGTGAATACTTTTGGGCGGAATACCTGATAAGTGAGGCGCTGGTGAAATGAAGACGGCGGGTTATTATTTATTTAGCTAGTTTTGGTGGATGCATAACAGTGGTGTTAGAGTGTGGGCCCTAAGCTAGAGTGTGGGTTAATATTGCCCACACTCTAGCTTAGTATTCTATGGCGACCTTATGGATGATGAGTCTGTGATAGCTAAAGTACGAGACAAACGGTATGGCGTCTATGCTGATGTTGCTGACAAAGGTAAGGTCTATGGTGGTGTTTCCAAGCATGGTGGCAGCTCGTTAGATGGTCCAGCGACGTCGCCGAGTACGCGGGCCTGCTTGGCCTGCTCCTTCTTGCGTCTTCTGTACGCTCTAGATTTCTCCCCACTTGTCATAGGTTTAAACTTCTTGGTATCATTTCGTTCGTCTTGAATTGCTGTTTCAACCTGTTTACGTTTCCTATGCCGCAATTGAAATTCAGTGTGATATTTTGGCTTCATGGTGAAATCTTCGACAAGTCGTCACTTTCCACTGCACACAATTTTCACACAAATAGTTTAAACTGTCAACTAGTCAAATGGAATTGTAGAATTCGTCGTTCTCTTCAATTTATGCACGCACTCGCCACGACCCGTCGATTACAACTGAAGTTACATCGGTTAAACAGGTAAGCATATGCCCGAAATGTAACTCATTTCCCCCACAGACGGGGAGTGGATTAGTGGTCAAGCTGGTCGACGCGGCCCACTTTCCTCTACACGATGGTAGGTCATTTAACCCCATAGGCTGATTCCCCATGGAGTTATGGGGTTTTGAGATATGAACAATTTTCGTGACGCGCAAGTTTCTGCCGATGACCTCCCTACCGGTTTTAAAGACGTATTCACGTCAAAAAACGATTAACTACACTTTAAAGTAATCCCAATATGTATCATACGAGAGCATTTGGGTATCGGGAGTGAAATATTCATCTTCCGTCTGGTTTGTTCACCTTGAAAATCCCTCTTGTATTGCATTTAAAGGAAACATTCCATTAATGGTTTTAGTGCTAATTGATTGTTAGAATTAGAATTAATAGGTTTGTAATACTTTCTATTTAAATCGCTAAGATATTGATGAACACTTCACTACTTATCATCTTGTTTGTTAAATTCCGTAGGTGAACAACATGTAGAGTAGAAGAGATGAAAACCTCATCTGAACTAGCAGTCTATTGTGTAAACGCTTAAGGTGTATGTATACACTAGAAATCACGAAAATTGACCAAAATATCGATATATTTTTTAATAATTCAAAATATTGTCCAACCCCTTAGCTTTCAAACGATACCAAGATCTTGAAAATATTCGAAATAGTTTTCTAGTTATAAGGGTTTGGGATATGTACTGTCAACTTAGACAAACACGCTTCCAAAACTTTAAACTCGATTTCTGAAGAACTAGGTTTTTTCAATACGATGCTTCTTTCGAACAGTGATAACTCAACAATGAATTGATCTATTATAATTACTTTTGTGTCATTATAATCTATATAATACATTGAATGTTTTGACCCTCAGTCAAGGTTATTGGTTAAGAAATTAATTTTTAGTTGATTTTTAAATCTTGAAATTCCAGAAAAAAACTTGATTTTTTAGACTTCCTTCATGAAAAAATTGTAAAAAATAACCTATTCCCTCTAGCAACTTGATGGAGGGTCAAAACATAAAGAATAATATTAGGAATAATTTTCAACAGGAATTGTCTTTCTGAACACATTAGAATTTCAGATATCACTGTTAAAAAAACATGCTAATTAGCTAATCATATCTTAATTATATAATTAATGAGTAGCTTAATCAGAATTTTTCACACTGAAATGAGTTTAAACACAAACCAATGACTTATTGTGAAAAAACTGGATTTTTAAAGTCAAAATTAAAAAAAAAATGTTCTAGTGTATACATACACCTTAAACAAAATTACTAATAAAGATAAAAACCAAGATGATAAAACTGAATAGCTATTTCAGTAGAACAAAATGTGTACCATCATCAGACAAAAATAAACAACGAAGGTAGGTAGTTGAATTAACGTCGCACTGGAGCAACAACACAATGAACTGTTGGGGACAGTCCGGGATCAATTCAGAAGGGAAATATCCGAGGACAATACCTCGTAATTTTGAACCACGGTCAGATGACGAGGTCAGCACCTGATCTGGCACCACACTATTCAAACCTTCACCCCATCCATCATGAGGATATCTGGGACCACGCAGATTTAACGTGCACCAGGCTCCACGCACATGATGGTCTTTAGTTTGATTGAGTTTCGAACTTGTAACCCGCCGGTTACTTATTCACTACTCCACCAACTGGGCTACCACGACTCCATAAACAAGAGGAAAAAAATTATCTTTGAACAGCGTTATCACCACGCTCTTTGAATTTTAATTGTTCTAGTCAAGTGCAAGGCATGGAAGTAGTAATATAATTCACAGGTATGGTTAGATAAAGTAAAAAAATGATAAGACTTCTCTAATGTTTAACTAAGGAATGGATCTTGGAGATCGGAATAAATTCAAAGTTAAACTGACGAGAAAATTCTAAACAGAGTTAGGAAATGGCATATTTGTTAATTTTCTTGTTTTTGACATGTTTACTAAGCGTTGATGCAAACCTAATTTTAACGCGTTTAGTTTCACCAACGTAATCGACATCACAAGTACAGGGTATGAACACCTTTGTGCAGCAGCATTTGTAGACAATTTTCTATTGGAATTTAAGTTTATGTGTAACAACTGAAGTGCGTGACTTGGATATTGGAATAAAGCTGGTACTTGTTAGAAAAAAGGTCAATGCCCATTTCACTAGTTTTTGGTAACAGATGATATAATTATTATTTTTTTTAAATACTTAATACAGGGTACAAAAATTACTTAAGTCTTTCAGAATGTATTCACAGGAGGATATTGACCTTTTTTCTATTTTAACTTTCACTACCTTGAAGTAATTGGTGAACGTAACTCAAAATCAACCAATTTGGACATTGGTCCTTTTTCTAACAAGGCACAGAAATAATATAATGGCTTTAACCCTCTGAGGAATTTGCACGCATATATCCATTCTGCAAACTGCAGTCTTCCCTGAATGACTTCCATCCAGGTTTGACCGTCTTGACCGATAGATATTTCCTAGGATTATTTTAACCAATAGAAGCGGCTTTATAATCCTTATGGTGATTGTGGGTTATAAACAATTCAACATTACTCGGAAATCTAACGACGCTCAGAGGGTTAAACTATGAAATACTTTTGTATGTCTTTTTTCTACCAAGGTACAGAAATAATATAGTGACTTTAGCCTTCGGAGGGGTTTACAAGCATATATCCTTTCTGCGCACTGCTGTCTTTCCTGTATGATCTCTAACCAGTTTGACCGTCTTGACGAATACAATCTTTCATTGGATTCTTTTAAATAATAGAATTCGTTTTATAAACTTTTAATGCGTGTTGTGGGGCAAAAGCACTACTACACTACTCCAAAATATGGCGACGCTCAAAGGGTTAACTATGGTTCTTTTTGAGCAGTTTAATCAACACACTACTATAGGAAAGGGAACGAATTCCAGGGGCCCTGGCGAAGAAACGCCACTGGGACAGTTAATTTCGTGTCATACCGAGTTTTGAGTAAATGGCGTTAACGAAAATTACTGTCTGAACTCTCAAATTTATCTGAAGTGCTCACTCATGTTCTAAGGCGGCAATTCTAAAATATCAATGCGGGCTTTTTTGTCAATACGTGACTCCTTGTCTAAATTGTAATTTTTAAACAATGCCCACTTTAGGTCATATCTCCTTTCGTAAAAATATAAAGGGAAGTTCCCGGATTTCTTTTATCTATCAACACTAGTTTATTACTTGGCGCATTTCCAGTTTTGTTATCGCCAAATTCATTAGCGTGCCATATATGGAGACTTTAACTTTGACCGCACATAAAAAATTGGAGAAAATCTCATTCTCCAACCAACTCCTTCAGACTCTCTTATCCCAAATGATGACTGAAGACAATATAATCCATTTAAGTTAACTTAGTATTCCACACAGTGTGCTATACAACTTAAAAGACCCTTTCCTGAAAATAGATTACCTTAATGGAAGTTACCATTGAACATTCAATGCCATAAGATTATAAGGGCTTTGTGTGTTGATTAACTTTCATACATAATTAACAGAGATTAGTTTAATCAACTTAATTCTTCTCAAGTACTGAATCTAATGGAGGACCTTTGTATGGGAACTAAAAAGTACTTTATTGCAGAATGATTCAAGAGCTTTCAAAATTGGAAATTTGTTTCGACAAAACTCAATTTGATTGAAAGTTCCCAAAATAACTAATCTATCGAATACACGTACCTTAGAGAAGAAAAATATCGACTGCCGGTAATGACATCGACAAATTTAGTAAATTAGTTTTCTGTCAAAGTTGCTCTTTAGAACGAGCGGTTACTTTTTTTTTATTCCCTGCGTAAAAGGTTTCAAAAAGCTTTTATATAACTTAGGTCATTCACCATTACACGTTATATTTTAAAAGCCCGTCTGTTCGTGGTTTGAAGAAGCTTAATTGGCTTACTTGAGATTCGCTATGTCCTATTATGTGTTAATAATTAGGTTTTGACACGGCTAATATAAAGACGGCAGCGTTGAATATTAATTGACGGTATATTTGCGTCTAGATTTGTTTTTGAATAAGAAACTTTGTAACATTTTTAAAAGAAAAATTAGATAGAAGTAGAAAACTGATAGAAGTAATGTACTATTTTAAGTGAAGAAAATCGGAATTTTAAGGTTTCCTGTTAGAGGTATGCAGCATTTCTTATTAGTATGTGGTGAAATCTAAAAACACGCTTTTGTTTAAACCTCCTGGTGGTTGTCTCCACGAGTTATCTCGTAAGTAACAAAACAGGCCAGATATTGATGGACGAGATACCTCGTCCATCAAAATCTCGTCGTCTTTCGTCATTAGAAGAAAACTGATCAGATCGTAATTTCGTCATCATAAAAAAACGGCAATATCTTGATTACGTATTTATCAAATTTGCTCATATCTTGATGGATGAGATATCTCTTCGAAACCACTTGGAGGGTTAACATACTCTATATTCTTTATTCATTTATCCTATGACTTCCCAGGCACATACTCATTATTAATTCAATGCAATTTTGCATTGCATTCTTAGAAGCCTTTAATCAACCTCTCGTATTATCGTATTTATCAAATTTGCTCATATCTTGATGGATGAGATATCTCTTCGAAACCACTTGGAGGGTTAACATACTCTATATTCTTTATTCATTTATCCTACGAGTTCCCAGGCACATACTCATTATTAATTCAATGCAATTTTGCATTGCATTCTTAGAAGCCTCTAATCAACCTCTCGTATTATCGTATTTATCAAATTTGCTCATATCTTGATGGATGAGATATCTCTTCGAAACCACTTGGAGGGTTAACATACTCTATATTCTTTATTCATTTATCCTACGAGTTCCCAGGCACATACTCATTATTAATTCAATGCAATTTTGCATTGCATTCTTAGAAGCCTCTAATCAACCTCTCGTATTATCGTATTTATCAAATTTGCTCATATCTTGATGGATGAGATATCTCTTCGAAACCACTTGGAGGGTTAACATACTCTATATTCTTTATTCATTTATCCTACGAGTTTCCAGGCACATACTCATTATTAATTCAATGCAATTTTGCATTGCATTCTTAGAAGCCTTTAATCAACCTCTCGTATTATCGTATTTATCAAATTTGCTCATATCTTGATGGATGAGATATCTCTTCGAAACCACTTGGAGGGTTAACATACTCTATATTCTTTATTCATTTATCCTATGACTTCCCAGGCACATACTCATTATTAATTCAATGCAATTTTGCATTGCATTCTTAGAAGCCTCTAATCAACCTCTCGTATTATCGTATTTATCAAATTTGCTCATATCTTGATGGATGAGATATCTCTTCGAAACCACTTGGAGGGTTAACATACTCTATATTCTTTATTCATTTATCCTATGACTTCCCAGGCACATACTCATTATTAATTCAATGCAATTTTGCATTGCATTCTTAGAAGCCTCTAATCAACCTCTCGTATTATCGTATTTATCAAATTTGCTCATATCTTGATGGATGAGATATCTCTTCGAAACCACTTGGAGGGTTAACATACTCT
This sequence comes from Meta bourneti, assembly GCA_933210815.1. Classification (NCBI taxonomy): domain Eukaryota; kingdom Metazoa; phylum Arthropoda; class Arachnida; order Araneae; family Tetragnathidae; genus Meta; species Meta bourneti. The sequence goes on along the minus strand of OW119930.1, from coordinate 66,298,671 downwards.
ATATTCTTTATTCATTTATCCTATGACTTCCCAGGCACATACTCATTATTAATTCAATGCAATTTTGCATTGCATTCTTAGAAGCCTCTAATCAACCTCTCGTATTATCGTATTTATCAAATTTGCTCATATCTTGATGGATGAGATATCTCTTCGAAACCACTTGGAGGGTTAACATACTCTATATTCTTTATTCATTTATCCTACGAGTTCCCAGGCACATACTCATTATTAATTCAATGCAATTTTGCATTGCATTCTTAGAAGCCTTTAATCAACCTCTCGTATTATCGTATTTATCAAATTTGCTCATATCTTGATGGATGAGATATCTCTTCGAAACCACTTGGAGGGTTAACATACTCTATATTCTTTATTCATTTATCCTATGACTTCCCAGGCACATACTCATTATTAATTCAATGCAATTTTGCATTGCATTCTTAGAAGCCTCTAATCAACCTCTCGTATTATCGTATTTATCAAATTTGCTCATATCTTGATGGATGAGATATCTCTTCGAAACCACTTGGAGGGTTAACATACTCTATATTCTTTATTCATTTATCCTACGAGTTCCCAGGCACATACTCATTATTAATTCAATGCAATTTTGCATTGCATTCTTAGAAGCCTTTAATCAACCTCTCGTATTATCGTATTTATCAAATTTGCTCATATCTTGATGGATGAGATATCTCTTCGAAACCACTTGGAGGGTTAACATACTCTATATTCTTTATTCATTTATCCTATGACTTCCCAGGCACATACTCATTATTAATTCAATGCAATTTTGCATTGCATTCTTAGAAGCCTCTAATCAACCTCTCGTATTATCGTATTTATCAAATTTGCTCATATCTTGATGGATGAGATATCTCTTCGAAACCACTTGGAGGGTTAACATACTCTAAATTCTTTATTCATTTATCCTACGAGTTCCCAGGCACATACTCATTATTAATTCAATGCAATTTTGCATTGCATTCTTAGAAGCCTTTAATCAACCTCTCGTATTATCGTATTTATCAAATTTGCTCATATCTTGATGGATGAGATATCTCTTCGAAACCACTTGGAGGGTTAACATACTCTATATTCTTTATTCATTTATCCTATGACTTCCCAGGCACATACTCATTATTAATTCAATGCAATTTTGCATTGCATTCTTAGAAGCCTCTAATCAACCTCTCGTATTATCGTATTTATCAAATTTGCTCATATCTTGATGGATGAGATATCTCTTCGAAACCACTTGGAGGGTTAACATACTCTATATTCTTTATTCATTTATCCTATGACTTCCCAGGCACATACTCATTATTAATTCAATGCAATTTTGCATTGCATTCTTAGAAGCCTCTAATCAACCTCTCGTATTATCGTATTTATCAAATTTGCTCATATCTTGGTGGATGAGATATCTCTTCGAAACCACTTGGAGGGTTAACATACTCTATATTCTTTATTCATTTATCCTATGACTTCCCAGGCACATACTCATTATTAATTCAATGCAATTTTGCATTGCATTCTTAGAAGCCTCTAATCAACCTCTCGTATTATCGTATTTATCAAATTTGCTCATATCTTGATGGATGAGATATCTCTTCGAAACCACTTGGAGGGTTAACATACTCTATATTCTTTATTCATTTATCCTATGACTTCCCAGGCACATACTCATTATTAATTCAATGCAATTTTGCATTGCATTCTTAGAAGCCTCTAATCAACCTCTCGTATTATCGTATTTATCAAATTTGCTCATATCTTGATGGATGAGATATCTCTTCGAAACCACTTGGAGGGTTAACATACTCTATATTCTTTATTCATTTATCCTACGAGTTCCCAGGCACATACTCATTATTAATTCAATGCAATTTTGCATTGCATTCTTAGAAGCCTTTAATCAACCTCTCGTATTATCGTATTTATCAAATTTGCTCATATCTTGATGGATGAGATATCTCTTCGAAACCACTTGGAGGGTTAACATACTCTATATTCTTTATTCATTTATCCTACGAGTTCCCAGGCACATACTCATTATTAATTCAATGCAATTTTGCATTGCATTCTTAGAAGCCTCTAATCAACCTCTCGTATTATCGTATTTATCAAATTTGCTCATATCTTGATGGATGAGATATCTCTTCGAAACCACTTGGAGGGTTAACATACTCTATATTCTTTATTCATTTATCCTATGACTTCCCAGGCACATACTCATTATTAATTCAATGCAATTTTGCATTGCATTCTTAGAAGCCTTTAATCAACCTCTCGTATTATCGTATTTATCAAATTTGCTCATATCTTGATGGATGAGATATCTCTTCGAAACCACTTGGAGGGTTAACATACTCTATATTCTTTATTCATTTATCCTACGAGTTCCCAGGCACATACTCATTATTAATTCAATGCAATTTTGCATTGCATTCTTAGAAGCCTCTAATCAACCTCTCGTATTATCGTATTTATCAAATTTGCTCATATCTTGATGGATGAGATATCTCTTCGAAACCACTTGGAGGGTTAACATACTCTATATTCTTTATTCATTTATCCTACGAGTTCCCAGGCACATACTCATTATTAATTCAATGCAATTTTGCATTGCATTCTTAGAAGCCTCTAATCAACCTCTCGTATTATCGTATTTATCAAATTTGCTCATATCTTGATGGATGAGATATCTCTTCGAAACCACTTGGAGGGTTAACATACTCTATATTCTTTATTCATTTATCCTACGAGTTTCCAGGCACATACTCATTATTAATTCAATGCAATTTTGCATTGCATTCTTAGAAGCCTTTAATCAACCTCTCGTATTATCGTATTTATCAAATTTGCTCATATCTTGATGGATGAGATATCTCTTCGAAACCACTTGGAGGGTTAACATACTCTATATTCTTTATTCATTTATCCTATGACTTCCCAGGCACATACTCATTATTAATTCAATGCAATTTTGCATTGCATTCTTAGAAGCCTCTAATCAACCTCTCGTATTATCGTATTTATCAAATTTGCTCATATCTTGATGGATGAGATATCTCTTCGAAACCACTTGGAGGGTTAACATACTCTATATTCTTTATTCATTTATCCTATGACTTCCCAGGCACATACTCATTATTAATTCAATGCAATTTTGCATTGCATTCTTAGAAGCCTCTAATCAACCTCTCGTATTATCGTATTTATCAAATTTGCTCATATCTTGATGGATGAGATATCTCTTCGAAACCACTTGGAGGGTTAACATACTCTATATTCTTTATTCATTTATCCTATGACTTCCCAGGCACATACTCATTATTAATTCAATGCAATTTTGCATTGCATTCTTAGAAGCCTCTAATCAACCTCTCGTATTATCGTATTTATCAAATTTGCTCATATCTTGATGGATGAGATATCTCTTCGAAACCACTTGGAGGGTTAACATACTCTATATTCTTTATTCATTTATCCTACGAGTTCCCAGGCACATACTCATTATTAATTCAATGCAATTTTGCATTGCATTCTTAGAAGCCTTTAATCAACCTCTCGTATTATCGTATTTATCAAATTTGCTCATATCTTGATGGATGAGATATCTCTTCGAAACCACTTGGAGGGTTAACATACTCTATATTCTTTATTCATTTATCCTATGACTTCCCAGGCACATACTCATTATTAATTCAATGCAATTTTGCATTGCATTCTTAGAAGCCTCTAATCAACCTCTCGTATTATCGTATTTATCAAATTTGCTCATATCTTGATGGATGAGATATCTCTTCGAAACCACTTGGAGGGTTAACATACTCTATATTCTTTATTCATTTATCCTACGAGTTCCCAGGCACATACTCATTATTAATTCAATGCAATTTTGCATTGCATTCTTAGAAGCCTTTAATCAACCTCTCGTATTATCGTATTTATCAAATTTGCTCATATCTTGATGGATGAGATATCTCTTCGAAACCACTTGGAGGGTTAACATACTCTATATTCTTTATTCATTTATCCTATGACTTCCCAGGCACATACTCATTATTAATTCAATGCAATTTTGCATTGCATTCTTAGAAGCCTCTAATCAACCTCTCGTATTATCGTATTTATCAAATTTGCTCATATCTTGATGGATGAGATATCTCTTCGAAACCACTTGGAGGGTTAACATACTCTAAATTCTTTATTCATTTATCCTACGAGTTCCCAGGCACATACTCATTATTAATTCAATGCAATTTTGCATTGCATTCTTAGAAGCCTTTAATCAACCTCTCGTATTATCGTATTTATCAAATTTGCTCATATCTTGATGGATGAGATATCTCTTCGAAACCACTTGGAGGGTTAACATACTCTATATTCTTTATTCATTTATCCTATGACTTCCCAGGCACATACTCATTATTAATTCAATGCAATTTTGCATTGCATTCTTAGAAGCCTCTAATCAACCTCTCGTATTATCGTATTTATCAAATTTGCTCATATCTTGATGGATGAGATATCTCTTCGAAACCACTTGGAGGGTTAACATACTCTATATTCTTTATTCATTTATCCTATGACTTCCCAGGCACATACTCATTATTAATTCAATGCAATTTTGCATTGCATTCTTAGAAGCCTCTAATCAACCTCTCGTATTATCGTATTTATCAAATTTGCTCATATCTTGGTGGATGAGATATCTCTTCGAAACCACTTGGAGGGTTAACATACTCTATATTCTTTATTCATTTATCCTATGACTTCCCAGGCACATACTCATTATTAATTCAATGCAATTTTGCATTGCATTCTTAGAAGCCTCTAATCAACCTCTCGTATTATCGTATTTATCAAATTTGCTCATATCTTGATGGATGAGATATCTCTTCGAAACCACTTGGAGGGTTAACATACTCTATATTCTTTATTCATTTATCCTATGACTTCCCAGGCACATACTCATTATTAATTCAATGCAATTTTGCATTGCATTCTTAGAAGCCTCTAATCAACCTCTCGTATTATCGTATTTATCAAATTTGCTCATATCTTGATGGATGAGATATCTCTTCGAAACCACTTGGAGGGTTAACATACTCTATATTCTTTATTCATTTATCCTACGAGTTCCCAGGCACATACTCATTATTAATTCAATGCAATTTTGCATTGCATTCTTAGAAGCCTTTAATCAACCTCTCGTATTATCGTATTTATCAAATTTGCTCATATCTTGATGGATGAGATATCTCTTCGAAACCACTTGGAGGGTTAACATACTCTATATTCTTTATTCATTTATCCTACGAGTTTCCAGGCACATACTCATTATTAATTCAATGCAATTTTGCATTGCATTCTTAGAAGCCTCTAATCAACCTCTCGTATTATCGTATTTATCAAATTTGCTCATATCTTGATGGATGAGATATCTCTTCGAAACCACTTGGAGGGTTAACATACTCTATATTCTTTATTCATTTATCCTATGACTTCCCAGGCACATACTCATTATTAATTCAATGCAATTTTGCATTGCATTCTTAGAAGCCTCTAATCAACCTCTCGTATTATCGTATTTATCAAATTTGCTCATATCTTGATGGATGAGATATCTCTTCGAAACCACTTGGAGGGTTAACATACTCTATATTCTTTATTCATTTATCCTATGACTTCCCAGGCACATACTCATTATTAATTCAATGCAATTTTGCATTGCATTCTTAGAAGCCTCTAATCAACCTCTCGTATTATCGTATTTATCAAATTTGCTCATATCTTGATGGATGAGATATCTCTTCGAAACCACTTGGAGGGTTAACATACTCTATATTCTTTATTCATTTATCCTACGAGTTCCCAGGCACATACTCATTATTAATTCAATGCAATTTTGCATTGCATTCTTAGAAGCCTTTAATCAACCTCTCGTATTATCGTATTTATCAAATTTGCTCATATCTTGATGGATGAGATATCTCTTCGAAACCACTTGGAGGGTTAACATACTCTATATTCTTTATTCATTTATCATACGAGTTCCCAGGCACATACTCATTATTAATTCAATGCAATTTTGCATTGCATTCTTAGAAGCCTCTAATCAACCTCTCGTATTATCGTATTTATCAAATTTGCTCATATCTTGATGGATGAGATATCTCTTCGAAACCACTTGGAGGGTTAACATACTCTATATTCTTTATTCATTTATCCTATGACTTCCCAGGCACATACTCATTATTAATTCAATGCAATTTTGCATTGCATTCTTAGAAGCCTCTAATCAACCTCTCGTATTATCGTATTTATCAAATTTGCTCATATCTTGATGGATGAGATATCTCTTCGAAACCACTTGGAGGGTTAACATACTCTATATTCTTTATTCATTTATCCTATGACTTCCCAGGCACATACTCATTATTAATTCAATGCAATTTTGCATTGCATTCTTAGAAGCCTCTAATCAACCTCTCGTATTATCGTATTTATCAAATTTGCTCATATCTTGATGGATGAGATATCTCTTCGAAACCACTTGGAGGGTTAACATACTCTATATTCTTTATTCATTTATCCTATGACTTCCCAGGCACATACTCATTATTAATTCAATGCAATTTTGCATTGCATTCTTAGAAGCCTCTAATCAACCTCTCGTATTATCGTATTTATCAAATTTGCTCATATCTTGATGGATGAGATATCTCTTCGAAACCACTTGGAGGGTTAACATACTCTATATTCTTTATTCATTTATCCTATGACTTCCCAGGCACATACTCATTATTAATTCAATGCAATTTTGCATTGCATTCTTAGAAGCCTCTAATCAACCTCTCGTATTATCGTATTTATCAAATTTGCTCATATCTTGATGGATGAGATATCTCTTCGAAACCACTTGGAGGGTTAACATACTCTATATTCTTTATTCATTTATCCTATGACTTCCCAGGCACATACTCATTATTAATTCAATGCAATTTTGCATTGCATTCTTAGAAGCCTCTAATCAACCTCTCGTATTATCGTATTTATCAAATTTGCTCATATCTTGATGGATGAGATATCTCTTCGAAACCACTTGGAGGGTTAACATACTCTATATTCTTTATTCATTTATCCTACGAGTTCCCAGGCACATACTCATTATTAATTCAATGCAATTTTGCATTGCATTCTTAGAAGCCTTTAATCAACCTCTCGTATTATCGTATTTATCAAATTTGCTCATATCTTGATGGATGAGATATCTCTTCGAAACCACTTGGAGGGTTAACATACTCTATATTCTTTATTCATTTATCCTATGACTTCCCAGGCACATACTCATTATTAATTCAATGCAATTTTGCATTGCATTCTTAGAAGCCTCTAATCAACCTCTCGTATTATCGTATTTATCAAATTTGCTCATATCTTGATGGATGAGATATCTCTTCGAAACCACTTGGAGGGTTAACATACTCTATATTCTTTATTCATTTATCCTACGAGTTCCCAGGCACATACTCATTATTAATTCAATGCAATTTTGCATTGCATTCTTAGAAGCCTTTAATCAACCTCTCGTATTATCGTATTTATCAAATTTGCTCATATCTTGATGGATGAGATATCTCTTCGAAACCACTTGGAGGGTTAACATACTCTATATTCTTTATTCATTTATCCTATGACTTCCCAGGCACATACTCATTATTAATTCAATGCAATTTTGCATTGCATTCTTAGAAGCCTCTAATCAACCTCTCGTATTATCGTATTTATCAAATTTGCTCATATCTTGATGGATGAGATATCTCTTCGAAACCACTTGGAGGGTTAACATACTCTATATTCTTTATTCATTTATCCTACGACTTCCCAGGCACATACTCATTATTAATTCAATGCAATTTTGCATTGCATTCTTAGAAGCCTTTAATCAACCTCTCGTATTATCGTATTTATCAAATTTGCTCATATCTTGATGGATGAGATATCTCTTCGAAACCACTTGGAGGGTTAACATACTCTATATTCTTTATTCATTTATCCTACGAGTTCCCAGGCACATACTCATTATTAATTCAATGCAATTTTGCATTGCATTCTTAGAAGCCTCTAATCAACCTCTACTAAATTTGATGATGGCGCACTTTCATGTACTCTGTCGCTTCGCACATACCTCCTGACTTTAAACAGTTGGAAATAGAAAGGTTTAGGAAAGTATTCTAAGATTGAGGTCAATTAATAAAACTGAAAAAGAGGGAGGTAATCTGATTGGTATGTTCCTACAAATTAGGATTTATTTTCATGTATGCACGGAATATTTTTGTTCTAAATAGGTGATGCTCTACAACTTAAGTGGCTTTTTTCCGTTTCTCGTATCAGGTGTTGAATTCGTCATCTGTCCGTTGTTCAAAATTCCGAGGTGTCCTCGGATCTTCTTGGTTATCCCTGATTTAACTCGGATTTGCTGATGCACGGATTGAGACTTGTGAATACGATCTTAAGCATTTGGGATCATAGAACCATTAGCTGCATTTCAATGCCATCGAGAAGCTCATTATTTTCGCTAATTAATTGTTGGTTAGTTAGTGTTCTATGGCGTAAGGTCCAATAACAAACTGCACCAAAACCGCAATTTCATGAAAGAACAATTATCTTGCCAGCCTCACAAAAATAACCGTGAAGTTCAATTAAAGGCTTTACATAATTGAGTTGACAACAGTGAATGACCGTCATGTAAGATGTTAGTTAAAAAATAATTATTTACAGCATTATGCTCAGTGAAGCGCTTAGTTTAAAGTGACATAAAGCGAATTTTCATTTGAACGCGAGAATGGATATTTTCATAAGACATTTAAAAACTAAGTTAGTAATTTGGAAGATATGAAATAGTGTTCCAGGTGAATTATTTTGCGTTAATTACGGGCATGTTTTTAAGGTGGAAACTAGCTGTATCCACTGTTCCTCGAGCTATATAATTTTGTTGTTTTTTGTTTAATTTAACGCTCTTCAAATTGTATTTTGGTATCCGAAGCTAAAACGCTAATATTTTTACACCACTCAGAAATGTCGGATATTGCTAGCTTCGTGCAACGCCATGGACTTACTTTTAGTAACAGATAGTATAGTAATAGATACAGTGGGTAAGAATCTCATTTAGTATATGAATTAAAAATGTATTTTAGTTTAAAAACTACAAGGGAAATTTTCCACTAAAGTTGTAGGAAACTTTAAAAAAATGTCATTGCACATTTTTGGTTCTTAATATTGAATAGAAGAATGGGGAGTAAAATCCTGGTAAACGGTACGGCCTTGGCTAGATTTTAATTTCTTATCACCAAACCCCCATAGCTATAAGGTAATGTTGCTGCTTATTCTACTGGTCTTGAAAATGTTAGATCAGGTAAATAAGATCTTGATGTCTGAGCAGGAGAGAAGCTGCCTTTTCATGGTCTTCCAACAATAAATTGAAAGAGGCATAGATGCAGCCAATGATATGAGACAGTTCAGGAGCAATATGGTAGGTAGGTATTTTCATTAACGTCGCACTGGAGCAACACAACGAGATATTGGCGACGGTCCGGGATCCCAAAGGGAGAGATACATGGACAACGCCTCGTAATTCTGAACCACGGTCAGATGACGTGAACACCTGAGCTGGCACTCCACTCTCCAAACTTCCACACCCCGCCAACGTGAGGACATTTGAGGCCACGATAAATTTAACGTGGACCGGCCCCCTTTGTACACAACGGTCTTTGGTTGGATTCGAATTCGCAACCCTCCTGTTGCTAATCCGTTACTCTTCCAACCGGGCTACCACGGCCCCAGGAGCTAGATGGAGAAACTTTGTTCTCTGCGTTCGATAACGTAGTCTTGTGGCCAATCTGAGTCTCGCCAAAGCAGTTTGAACAGAAGGGAAAGTCCAAGCGCGCTTTGCTGTATACCCAATGATGATTAGGGGGAGACCGAAGGCTTTTAGTTTTCACCTAGGTCTGGATCTCTGATGTGGCGAGCGCTGTGTCTGAAGGTAATCTGTTCATCGTTCTCATTGGCAAGAGAGTCGGCTGTTTCGTTTCCAAACACGCCAACATGGGAAGGAATCCATTGCAACATTGATTTTGAGGTCGTCGTCTTAGTAAGGAATGTGTGATGTCTCTGCTTATCTAGTCAGTCATATTTGGCAATTTAATAAGGTGTTGTATGGAGCTCTTGCTGTCTGTCAAAATTCATACACTGTCGCTGGTAGATGTTTTGGCACACCTTAGTGCTTCCTTTATGGCCTGAAGTTCTGAACGAAATACTAAGCAGTGGTTAGGATTTCTAAATTTAAGTTTGATGCATCCGTTTGAGACCTTGATAAAAACTCGTGTCGTTCTACCTTTCTGTTTCTTTCCATCTGTGTAGATCTGAAGTGTACTGCGAGCTATATTGCGAATGGATTCAAGTGTAACTTGTTTAAGCAAGTCAGGGTTCCAAATGGCAATGGACAGAAAAACGTCATATTGCAATGACGCATGATTTGATGGGTTTAATGGCAAGATTCAAAATAAAAACGAACTAGCTGCACTAAACGCAAGACCAAATAAAATTCGATCAAACCAGATTAAAATAATTTATAATGACTGTGAATGAGAGGGATTTTTAGTGTAACAAACAAATCAGATGATCTGCGAAGATTTTACTGTAGCTGTCCAAATGATCTAGCATGATATATATCGAGGCTTACCTTAAACTATGGTTTATCGCCGTTTTGGTGACGTTTGGTGTTTTTCTTATTAGTGTCGACCAATCAATTGTCATAAATCAATTCAGAATCCATTCTTAGGAATTTTTAATAGCGACGTGCTGAAATCGTATTCGAAAAACAAGCAGTGACGTCACGTTCGGAATACGTGTAGGAAATAAGTTCCGCAGCAGAAACACTGCAGCCTACATTTAGGGTAAGAAAAAGCCTCTCATACTGGATTTAAAATATTAAATTTCAAACATGCTACCAACTTGGCGATATATGGCGACATTTCTGATAACTCGGTTTCTATTGAGTAGATGATCAATTAAAAAACGACAAATCGACCTCAAAATGAAAAGTAATCCTCATTTCCCCAGCTTCTGATTTTCATCGTTGAACAATCCCAAAGCAATACATTATTCCACAACTTTGACTCTTAAGCCCCAACGTTAAAACAAACAACCAGAATTTTTAATGATTCTTTTAATTACATGTCACTGAATATTATCATTAATTAATCAAGAAAAGGTAAACAGCCCCGAAACCCTTAAATATCAATTCGATGCAAAAACAAAATAAAATAATTTTCAAAACACTTACTAAGTGAGATGCTGTTTGTGTTACCATGCGACAAATGAAAATAAATTACAGCGTCTAATCGTTACTATCGACCGAAAGTTTTACAGAAGCGTTGAAATTAAGCATCCCAAAGGATGTTGCCTTTGGTTTAAATTAAATCGAATAATTTTTTCGTTCCTAGTTCTCTTAAGAACAATTGAATTTTTTCTTTTTTGCATAGTTCATTAACTGCATCTCTTGTATGCAGTTTTTTCAGAAGGCAGACGATATTTAAGGACCGCTGTTCCTTTGTTAGTTTATGCATTCCTTTTCTTTGAAGGATTGGAATCATGATTGCTTTCTGAGTCGTTAAGGAAGGCTCTAAATAACATTTATTTAAAGTACTTAAACTGACACTTAAACCTTTGCAGTTGCACTATCATTTATAATCTCAGAAGTTTTAGTTCTTTAAAAACCTTCAGTTTCTGGATTTTGTTTAAATTTCCATGCATTTAGGTCGTTACCTGTTTAAGTTTTCTTTGAAAGTCATTATGGAATAAATAAATAATTTTCTTACTGTTATTGTCAATAATAAAACGTAACAAAGCGAAACGCTTAAAAAATGAATGCTTTCTAAGTGTTAGCTCCCTAAATAATATTCGTAAAAATATTTAGGCAATGTGTTTCAAAACTTTCTGCACGAACTTAAAGGTTGGATAGGTAGTTGAATTTACTCCGCACTGAAGCAACACAACAGGCTATTGGTGACGGTCCGGGATTAATCAAGGGAAAGATACGAAAACAATAACTCGTGATTTGGAATCCCGATCAGATAACGAGGTCAACACCTAAGCTGACACCCCACACTTCAAACTTCCATTCCATGCCAACGGGAGTTTAACTTTGGAAGAAATCTCGCATTGCAGGTGTGTGCGATACAACAAACATAAATATTTGGAGAACAGAATGAGGTAAAAATCAGCACATACTAATTGAATGATGTTTGCCCGAGGAAACTATAAAACGCTATAATATTTCACTAGTCCCCAAGTGGTTGAGAACTTATCTAAATGTAATTTTATTCTTGTCAACATGCCACACCGTATTCATAAATGTGCATATAGTCTTGATGACTAAGCCACAATTATACTTATGTTAGTTTAATGTGCATGAACTTTTAAAAATTGGTGAGGTACAGGGTGATTCAAATTAAACAGGTATCTAAACATCTCTAGGAAAACTACTGGGTGAATAACAACCAAATTTTATACACATACTTTCCTGAGTATACGATTTGAATTTCCGAAGGAAAAAGTAGTTCAAATTTTGGTCGCTAGGGTTGAAATTTGGTACCGCTGTTCAAGTAATTTGCATATTGCCGAACTCATCTAACATAGTCGAAAAAGGAATTAATGGTCTAAGAGTTAACTTTATTGCAACCACATGGAAAAATTAAATTAATAACAAATATAGGCGAAAAAGAGCTGTGCAATAACTTTATTGCAATTACATATGGAATCACACTAACATGACAGATACAACTCTAAACGTGTCCTCCATCACCTTGCTCTGTAAACTGCATTCGCTGCACAACACACTCGATAGCAGAACCCAATTGATTTGTGTCAAATGTTTTTGTCAAAAAATTGTGTCAATCGAATGTGAGAGGTATCTTCAATATACACAAACCAGACAGAAAACTGATATTTCACTTCCTGTTACCCAAATGTTTTCGCTTGATACATATCGGTGCTTTTATAAACTGCACTTTATCGCCTTTTTGGCGAAGCCTTGTTTTTAATTTAATTAAAATTGATCAATAAGCTATCATAAATCAATGTGGAATTTGTTTTTAGGAATTTTTATTGGCAACGTGTTGAAATCGTATTCGAAAAACAAGCCAAGTTACGCCAGTTCCGGAATATACGTACAGGAAACACGCTCCACCGCAAAAACACTACTGTCAGGGCTTCCACAAAATACAAAATTTGGTGGACTAATTATGTTTATTTACATTGAATGAAATGTCTACTACCCTAAGCACATAAAAGAGTTGTACTATGCTAAGTACACAAAATGGTGGTTCCTGGAACGGAACGCTGGCGATTACGACTTATCACGTCAAGAGATCAATCACAAACTGAGAAGTTGGCAATGTTCTTGGCGCTCACCAAGTACATGTAAAGTTATGCCAATTAAGAAGTAGCGCCAACAACTGTTACGGAAATACGCACGCAAATCAATTTGTCAACCATTACAACTATTCAAATAATGTCAAAGAAATCCTCTATTTACCATTTAAAACAAACGCCTAAGATCAAACATTTATTTTGAATTCTCGACCTTCCAAATTTTGGCATAATTTACAATTAACAGATTTCAAAGCTGCTATACACACCAAGTTTATATTGCAATCAATCACTAGCAGTAGACTAAACCATACATACTACGTTAATATTGTAATAAATCACTAGCAGTGGACTAACCGCTCGGTGGATGATGAATCAAATATTTGGTGCGCACGAATGCCGTTTAAGCCAGAGAAACATTACTGTGGTTATTCTTTGCCTAGATGTAGATAATGTGTCCTTGTAAATAAATCGATGCCGTAATGATCTGATCCAAGAGTGGTTCTGTTGTACTTGATATAAAATGACTGGCAATCAATGACTTGCAATTAACTTAATGCATACATCAATTATATTGATTTCAGTGACAATACATTGTCAATAAGACGTATTTGGTAATATATATCGACCTGCATAAAATTATGAAATCTTGGTCAAAAGAGAAGTCAATATTATTGATTGGTATATATTGATGGACTTTGATGACATTTACATTTTGATATTTGGAATTTTTTCTTTTTGAGCTTGAGGGATATTTTTTTAGATTTAGGAAAATTTTTTAATATTTTTAATAAAAATTGTTTTTTACTTGTATTGTACTTCGTGAAACAGCTACCACTACAAAAAATGACTTACAATAAACCTATCACAAATATGTAGTATTTTTTGATAGACTAGTTGTGTGCAGGCGTCGTTTTTTGGTGAAGAATAAAAAACAACTTCAACTTTTGTAAAAAAGTTTATATTTCAACAGGTAGGTAACGTTGCACTGGAGCAACACAACGGGCTATTGGCGACGGTCCGGGTTCGATCCCGAAACGAAAGATTCGAGGACAATTCCTATCATTTTGAACCGCTGTCAGATGACGATATATTTCAACACGAAAACAACGATACACACAAGTACGAAAAATGGTCATTTCGATAAATTTGTTTGTAGAATTCTTCGAAGATTTTTTTATTTACCGCAATCGTAAACCAAAGTTGATACAGAGTAGTTGCGCTGCTAACATATCGTATCGTTTCATCAGACTTTTCGTCTTTAATTTAGAAAACGCACAGGTGCAATAAATATCAACGTCGTTCAAACAGTGTTACCCGCTCTGTCTAACCACACTTTGGTACAGTATTTTCGAATTGTAACGTTTGAAACAAAGATTGGCGGATGGCCAAAGAGTGAAAAAACTTCTTTAGCAGCTCATTTTGTTTCCTTTTTCGTCACAAGGGCCTTGAAGTTTTGGTGAAAAAATTCCCGCCAACCTACTTTTGAAAATGATTTTGCTTGGGTTTGTGTGAACAGGTGGGTACTTGGCTTTTCTTTTCTCAAAGGTCTCACAGTGCATTTTCTGAGGAATACCCGAATATTTAATTAATTTAATTTTGAACGAATTTTTTGCTTATATGTATGTAATGTGGCAACTCTCGCTTTTGAAACATTAAAAACAAAAAGAATTCAGAAAGGTATCATTTCCATTAAAATTACGTTTGCAGATAGTTTCTCTGCAGATAGTTTAATCTGCATGAAACGGAATATTTAATTATGGAAATTAAAACAATTTCGGACATTAAATATGACGAAATTGAAATTGAGCAAACACGTTTTGTTTTCGTGCCAATCAACACGTTTCTTGAGCAATAAAATTCTAAATTTTATTAATATTTGAAAATGGAAGTCTTTAATAGGTTATATTTTTTACTTGGACAAGATAAGCAATAAATTTCTTGTTTCAGTGTTTATGTTAGAATGTTTAATTAAAAATGAGTAATATACTAATTGATGGTAGAACTTTGTTCAATCTTTGATATTTTTAAATCTTACATTGAATAAAGAATAATCTTAGCATAAAAATGGCTACCCTCTCAAAAAGTATTTAGAATGAATGCTCAATTTATGCCATAATTTTTTCCAAGCTAATAGAATCAATGCATTAAACAAACAACAGCGTATTAAATTAAGTATACTTTGATTCTCATTTAATATTTTGAAATTATTAAATATGAAAAATTGTGCATATTTAAGGGTTTACTTAAATATGTTATACTTAAAGGTTTGGGTTTTATGGCGCAAAATCCAAGATATTTAAAGAAAGAAATGCTCCGGAAAATAGCTCGATGACACATATAAGCTAATATGAAAGATGACATTTGTGTAAGCAAATCCACGAATCTTTTTTCTTTCAATATAAATATAATACTGGATATATGAAAAAAATTGGATGCTTTTAGCCAGAATGAGAATTTAAATACATTATTTTCTCTCTGAATTGAGCAGACTATTTTTCACTGAGAATCTTTCCTCAAGCTTTTCAAAGACCTTTAAAAGAACAATTTCACAAAGCTTAGGTTCTATGAAATATATTTGTGAGATACTTTTAATTTAAGAGGTTTACACATGTATAAGAGTCCTTTTATCTTCATTGGGAGGAACAAAGACCTGTAATTTTTAAGTAAACGATTCTAATAATTTTAAAATTAAAGATGCTTGTGCTAAATTTGATTATGCAAAAATACACTGCAAAAAAAAATTAAAACTTTCGAAGTCAGTGTTCGATTGGAATAAAACAGCATGTGTGATGAACAGTCGCGGAAAAAAACTACCCCTTTATTTCGAGCACTATTCATAGTAGAGCGAATTCAAAGGCATCATTTAATAAGAAATAACGTCCTCTGCAAATTCAAATGCAAAAAGGTTGCATAAGGGGACGTCTTCATATCAAATTTCGCAAACAAAATTTCCAATGAATACACCATGTTTTGATGCCTTAATCAGATGCCTTAATCCGGACATATTCAATATTAAAGGTGTCAATTTCAGATATCATCTTCACATTGAAAATCGCTATAAGTAGATCGAGATTAATTGTAGGTATAGTTACCCGAATTTCAAATTTGATAACTATTTGAAACGTATTTGTCAGCTCGTGCAAACGATCTGAGAATTATTATTCGAGGTTTGTCAGACGTTTTTTTAAACTTTTGGTTGCCCACTAAAATCCCTATACTGACGAACATTTAATGTAACGCAAAAACTAACCATTGGAATGAGCTGAAATTTTGCATGTATTTAATAGAAGTCCTTCGAAACCGATTCCCATAAAAATATAATAAAGTTCCAATTCATAATTTTTTCAAACATTAATTTAATAACTTATTGCATACTAAAAACTATTTTTAAAATAAAATATTAGGTGCATTTTGTTTGGGTTGTTTAACATTAACATGGTACAAAATATCAGCGCTGTAGAAACATTATTTAGGAAGATGCACAGTGAGTGTATTCAAAAAGTTCCAGTACTCCCTCTCGTAAAAAAAGTACAGATGGCGCTATTCCAGAAGGCGTTTACGGACCTGTACACTCGTTCCAAGCATTGTATTGAATTGGGAGGAGACTATATCGAAGCTTAATATCAAATGTGAATATATCCTCTGTGTTATATGGTCTGTGTGTGATCAGTCCTGGAACTTTTTGAATACATTGCGTATACATAAAAGTCTAAGAAACTGATTTAACATTAGGAGCTCCAATCTTTCTGTACTCATAACTTCGAAACGGTAAGATCTAATCACATGAAATTTGGTATCTGAAGTTAAATTTTGATATAGATTCGAAATTGGTGTGTCGAAATAGGGGGTTTCCATTAAAAGTTATAAAGTTGGTGCTCAATTTAATATGAAGACGGCCCCTTATGCAAATATTATGCACTTGAATTTAAAGAAGACGTGTTCCTGTCAAACGCCATCTTTGAATTTTCTCTAATATTAAAATTGTTCGAATGAAGACGGATGATTCGTTTTTTCTACGACTGTGTACATATAGAGAAAGAAATTATCACAATATCAAATCGAGAGAATTCTATTGCTATTGCTGTCTTACATCTGAATGGTCACAAATTAGTAAGTTGTAATGCCCCTCTGTCGATACATGCCCACATACGGTGTCGCATGGAAACAAGTGGAGTCGTGCTCTTCTGTGGCAAATTAGCCAAAAATTCTGTAGCTGCTCTTCCAGATCCGTTATGTTCGGAGATGGTGCAATTGACGGTCTAGCATATCTCAGACATGCTCAATGGGAGACAGACCTGGGGATCTCTCTGGCCCAGGAGGGTTTTTAACACCACAGTGGCATTCCTGTCAAATGAGAAACTTGTGTGTCGGGTGTTATTGTGTTGGTAAATAGCCTTTTGGATATGTGACATGATAGGCAAAACAACAGGTTGTAAGATCTGCTGGACATATCTCTGTGCTGTCAATCTACTTCGTACCACTACAAGAGGAGGTCGGCTGTCGTAAGTGATGCATTCCCTCCCTATTATATTAGGAGTTACAGTGGTGTGATGCTCGACAGTGAACTGTGAACGGCAACGCCCGTCGGATCTCTGCCACATGCGAATGCGGTGATTATCTGCCCCAGGAAGAGGGGAGATTCATCTCCTAACCCTCCAGGTGGTTGTCTCAATGGCAGTCAGATTTACTAATGACGAAAAATCTCGTCATTAGCAAAACTAATCAGATCTTCATGGATGAGATATCTCGTCATAAGAAAACTGACTATATCTTGATCTCGTAATCATCAATAAATCGGTAATATCTTGATGACGAGATATCTCGTCATTAGTACAATTGGTCACATCTTGATGACGAGATATCTCTTCATTAGCAAAATTGATCATATCTTAATGGGTGAGATATCTCGTCAAAGCCACTTGGAGGGTTAACATGATACGTTGCCATTGCATGCTTGTCCACAATCCTTGGGCACCACACCCTTCCATATGTAACCGACGATGTTCAGTAGACCATTCTCAGTTTACTATCGAGGCATACCACTGTAACTCTAAGGCAAGCCACACACTCTTCCAATATCAGTCTCGTTACTAAATTGGGCGAAAAACGCATGCGTACCGACATGTTTTCTGCACAAAAATGGCATACGCATGCGCTTATCGTACGTTTTGCCGCATGCTGCTCCATGTGATGCCAGGCTTAGCGTAATAGTGTGGTGAGTCATCACTTGCGACAGGGATACGTCCAGCAGATCGTGCAACTTGTTATTTTGCCTATCGTCACGTGTAAAAGAGCCTATTTACCAGCTCGATAAGTGATATAAGCATAAAAACAATCGAATGATTATTTTGAAAATAATTCCAAAATTAGTGTCACGCTTCTGAAATATTTGCGGGCCGCGGAAGCTTAGTTGGTAGAGCAACGGATTATCAACCGGGGGAGGGGTGCGAGTTCGAAGCTAGGTCCTGCCAAAGACCATCGTGTACATGGGGGCTGGTGCACTTTTAATCTGTCGTGGCTTCAAATGTCCTCACGTTGGCGTGGTGTGGATGTATTTGTATGTATTTTTTAATTAACGTCACACTGAAGCAACACAACGGGCTATTTGGCATGGTGTGGAGGTTTGGAGAATGGAGTGCCAGCTCAGGTGTTGACCGCGTCATTTGACCGTGGTTTGAAATTACGAGGCGTTGTCCTTGGGGGAGAGCTTTAGAGATTCATCCCGGACCATCGCCAATAGCCCGTTACATTGCTCCAGTGCAACATTAATTGAATTATTCACAAAATATCGTTTCTTTTTTTAAATGTTCCAAAAGGGAACGACAAATGATTCCAGGCTCATTTATTCAGATTTGCATACTTTTAAATAAATAATTGAAGAGTAGAAAGTTTTTTAATTGAAAATTTGTTTTTTAAATTCGATACAAAGTTAACAAGCACTTTTATCTACATGCACAGATAAAATGGAGTGAATTGCTTATAGAATATTTCCATCCCAATTCAAGTTATTTATCCGTTTTGAGCCATTGTAATGCAAAATCAGTGATTCCCGTGTTTTGTGTCAGTCATGGTTACCAAATTTAGCTTCGGAATGTCCATTTCAATTAGATCCCATTCACTTTCTAAAAGCGATTCGGTATTTTTTGACGTCTAAACCTAATTTCGCGTCCGCTCACATTTCCCTTTCTGCACTGATTTCTGCGTTCCAGTTTCCTCATTGCCTTTTGTAATTACATTACTGAATGATTTCATTAGCGTGACGAGTTCTCCCGTGTAGTTTTAGCAATATCAGGGAGAACACCAAGGGAATAATGAAAGTCAAATAAAGCATATTTAAACTAAGCGGCAAAACGATGAATCCCGCAACCGTTGATTTTGTTGTTTATACCCATTTGTTTCCATCAGCAAATGTACAAATAATGTCGATTTAGTTTCCACGTGTAGACCGCAATTTTCAACGATTCGGAATGAAACTTGAGATTTAGAGATTGCGCTTGAGGTGATTTAGGTAGGTAGATAGATAATTAATTAGATTAACGTCGCATGGAGCTACACAACGGGCTATTGGCGACGGTCTGGGATCAATCCCAAAGGGAAAGACCCGAAGACAGTACCTCTTGAACACGGTCATCTGATGACGTCAACACCTGAGTTGGCACCACGACTTTCAAACCACGCCAACATGAGGACATTTGAAACCACGACAGATTTAGCATGCACCACCCCTCGCGTACACGATGGTCTTTGGTTGGTTGGTTAGTTTTGGGTTTTAGGGTCAAGGGGCCATATTCGGCCAAAGCTGCGCCAAACATAAGACAACAATGAAGAAGGAAAAAAAGCAAAAGTAGGGTAGGCGAGGGTAAAACAGAAGGTAGGACGTATCACTCGTGTACTCGGTTGTGATGTCCGTACACACTTAAAGATGTGCCAATGAGGGAGGTCTTTGGCTGGACCAAGTTTCAAACTCGCTTCCCTCTTGTTAATCCTTTACTCTTCCAACTGGGCTATCGCGCCCCTTTTGAGACTTAGATGCGCTTTAGAATTATGTAAATATCAGTAATCGAGCTCTCCCTGTTACGGATACAGTTAAGAAACTTCGAAAATTTCGAAGAGCAACAAGAGTAAACAAAAAGTTGAACGCGACATAATTTATTTCATCTTCAACAGCCACAAGAAATGTATAAAAGTGAAACACTGCAACGTCATCCCAAAAACATTTGTCACAAATATAATTTTATCAGCACTTCTCCATTTCAGATCATCCGGTATTTAATACTTCCGTTTGTCACGATCCAATCACTGAAATCAGGAAAACATTTCAAGACTTGGGAAATAAAAAAGGAAGATATCTCGGAGGAAATGTTCCGAAATCCGGCTATACGTGTTGCCCAAAATACCCGAAAACAGTTCGCTGTCATCCCTTAAAAAGAAAGGAGCAGTTCCACAAAGACCAAGTCGTGTTTCTTTATGACGAATGATTCCAAAACAAACTTAAAGCTTGTCGTAGCAATACGTGAGGTAGCAAGCAAATACCTTTTTCTATTACTTGGTAACGCAAGTAAATAAATAGTCCCTTTTCCGGGAAAACAGGACCAACATGGGAAAAGTCATCCTTAAAAAAGGATTCCGAACAAGATTTTAAAATTGAAGGAAAGCTATTTTAAGTTGTTTGTTTCTCTCTGGGGTAAATAGGAAAATCAGACTATTTTTGCTGGCACGAAAACCAACTAAAATGGTTTCTGTTGTTGACAAATGAAGTAAATTGTGATGCAGTTTAACAATTTTTCTATATGGATGGTTTTGAATGAACTCAGTTACTTATGCAGATGTGTTTGAATTGGTGCAAACTAAAGTCAATTACGTGGAAATGGAAGGTATAATTAATGTAATAAATAAATTCATTGATACTTTTAACCGAAATGTTAAAGGTATCAACGAATTTTAACCTTTAACATTTTGACATTAGCTGTAAGCGGAGTATTTTGAAGTCTAATTTATATTGTGTTATGTCCCAGAGCGGGGGGATGTCGAAATTTAAACGTTTTGATTACCTGCCAAGGAATGACATTTAACAATGTATAAATTACTAGACACAAAAGGCCCGCTTACAAGGGATGTCGAAATGTTAAAGGTATTAACCTTTAACCTTTCGATAACACGTTTCCTGTATAAAACGCAGCACCATAACTGGGCATTTTGCAGTCTAATTTATATCGTGTTAAATGTTAGCGGATGTAGAAATGTTAAACTTACACATTTACCTATGGGTTCTAACATTTAACAATGTATAAGTTACACTGCAAAATGCCCACTTACAAGAGATTTCAAAATGTTAAAGGTATTAACCTTTAACATTTTGATAATACAATGTTTCCTGAATGCAACACAGTTCCGTAAGTCTTCGTTATGCAGTCTAATTTATATCTTGTTAAATATTATGCCTTAGCAGATGTCGATATGTTAAACTTACACATTTTACAGACCTGCGAAGGTAAAACCATTTCATAAAATATAAATTATGCTTCAACATTCCCGTTTACAGTCCTTCGTTGTATTCAGACCTGAAAATGTATTAGTGACGTTTAGGCATACTAAAAATTTACTTTTACGTTCATGTTACAATGATCAGTCTAGTGTTCCTTTACGCAAAATATTTTTTTCTTATTCGGCACTGCAGTGGGCGTAAAAACAGCTTCTCCCAGTTTCCAGATTAATATTGAAAGTTTTCCAGAAAAATTGACTGCATTAAAACTGTCATTCTGCAGGAGATCCAAAAGAAGATTGAAAATCGTTTAGCATTTTAAACTTCTCACTTTATGTATTTCATGTCACCTTCCGTCAATACATTTATTAAAAATCGCAAGAGTTCCTGATTTGCATGAGCTCCAATAGGGGCCCGAACTCCTTGTCCCCAATAATTTTATGGAGGGGTCGCCATTCAGAAGGGAAAGGAAAATAGTTTGCCTGTATTGCCTTTTATCATCAGAAAGCTGAAGAATTTCATAAGAGCCGGGAGCTTTTGTATATAAGTATTTTTTAAATAGTATTTTATAAATCCATAGCTCAAATCAAGCACATTTCAATGTTAAAAAATTCGTAGTGGTTGATTTTATATGGTTTCCACCGTTTGCTGCCATTCGCCAATATACAAATAATATCGATTTCTGTTCCACGCACGTTAGATTATCAGTATCGAAATATCTGTTCGACCACATCCATAAGATCATTTGATCACCGTGTCAGGGGACATTCACTAGGTCTCACGGTTGAAACAGCTTGGGCAAGTTGCCCAGAAATGTCAGACTTGGTTAGCAGATTTTGGTTTTTCAATCGCCAATAGCGGTATTGAAAAATATTCAGCTCGAAAAATGATCCTCTAATCCATGTTACTCTTTTTCTCACGAAATATTATCGTGACACTTTATTCTACATAGTAGAATGGCAAAAGGACAAAAAAAAAACGTCGATTTCCTCGACATAATCCGTCTGAAGTTTGTAAAGCTATATAATAATTCTCTTTACTTTTTTAGTGGCAACCAAAATTAATCGCTCCATTTGAAAACTTCCCACAGTTTATAAAATGTTCGTTAAACGAGTTTTTTTTATTCCACGGCTTCTGGAGAACTTTATTCAACGCTCAGCTGAAAAGAAATTTTAGAACAAATTTTACAAAAATTGTCCGAAAGAACTAATCTTTCACAGCTTCCTGTCACTTATACGCAACTGCATGTTTCCATGGAAGAATTGCAGTCAAGTTTACAAAGCCAAGCGATAAAAAATAAATATTCTTTACACCTATGTATAACATGGCGAACGAAACGCAAAGCAATGAAAAAGAATTGCTTGTTACTAGTAGCGCCAGTGATTTATTGCCAGCGATTTACAATTCGAATTCCCAGTTACACCACCTGTGAAAGCTCTCCGTTCCACATGTCTTCTTTAGATATTGAAAAATGGCTGGCGTTGCAATAAAAAAAAGCTTTTTTCCCTTATATTTCAAATACGGGTATTACGGATGTAAAGCGCTAAAAAACCCATTTGATATCTTTTGACGTTATGAGACAGACGTTTATGGGTATGGAAAATTTAGGAGTTGTTCGGATGAGTAGAGGCGAGAGCTTTTTCTGGATTTGAATCGATTCTTAAAATGGCGCGGAATCGTGAAAAAGGTAGATTCTAGCTTTATCGCAAATATTTTTCGACTATTCGGGAAAAGAGAGGGATGAACAATATGTATAGTAAAAGTTGCCAGTGTTCAACTTTATAGAATTGATTGTATCAAAATGTGTCGTATTATAACGTAACACATGGATACCTACTGAATTTTATGATTTAAGTCCAAACTAGATGGAATATCCAGCTGTGATCGAGAAAATCGGATAAAAACTTTTAATCAGATGAGACATTTTCTGTCAAGCTAAATGAGGTGGTGGTAGTATTTCTGCGGTCATTCGGTGTTTCCCGTTCATATTGGTGATTCGGCACATGTATGTCGGATTACAGATCACGATACAGTCTCACAGCGACTCTTTTGTTTTCGATAGATGATCCATATGCTAGGTACATGCCAGTCATCTCAACATTCATATACATACATGACACATGTCTCCGGGCTCATCAAAAAAAGTAAAAACAGAGATAAGGAAACAAAGTGAAAAAACCTGAAAACAAAATAGAGATCACCATTGGGAATTTGGAATAGCATTGGGATCTACAGGAAAAGGGAAAGATTTCATGCGTTCGTGTATCTGCGTGACCAATATGACCGCCACTCTTTGGTCGACGTAACTTTTCATGTGCTTGGAAAGCTGCAAGAACGTCGCCAACTTCTCAATTAGTGTCTGTTCTCCCTACACGATAGATATAGCCAGCGTTTCTTTCCAGCAACCACCCTCTGTGCACTTAGCATAGTACAGTAATAAGAAATCTGTGTACTTAGGATAGTACAGAAATTTGGAATCAATGTCAATATACTAGGGGTGTTCAAATGAAAAGGTACGAAACGACACTGTGGGTATAATTGAAGTCTTTATTCAAAAGTAATCACCAGAGGACTGAGCACAACTATCCTACTGTTTCACGAGTCGAAGGATTCCCTGTTCCCAGAATTCCTGTGGCTGTGACAAGAGCCAGTCCTCCACTGTGTCCTTCAGTTCGTCGTCCGAGTTGAAGCGCTTCCCTTTGAGATGTTTTTTAGCGGACAAAACAGATGGAAGTTGTAGGGCGATATGTCCGGGCTGCAGGGCGGATGCTCAAGCTGCTCCCTCTTGAACTTGGCCAGTACACTTTGTGTGACCCTGGAGACGTGTGGACGCGCGTCATCGTGGAGCAGAATCACTCCCTCCGTGAGCAGCCGTTTGCTCTTGATGGACTTGCGTAGGCTACGGAGTGTCTCACCTACCGGTTTAACACCTTCCGCAATCAGAAATCTGATAACACCTCGCTGCTCCTCAATCGTCGAATTTTGCAATGTGAACGCCATGATGTCCTCACACGCACTGCCGCGTCAATTGGACGGAACACGCAACTGCATGCTTCTCTTCTGCGTCATGTGCGGGCGCCCGCGCATGCGCACAACCACGCCGGTACTCGTGCATTCGCTTCCTTAGATGTCTCACTACGTTATCCCAAAGCGGCATATTCAAATTTCAACCGGTTTGGTTTTTACGACGTTTCGTACCTTTTCATTTGAACACTCCTCGTAGTTACGGTACACTTAATTCTGTGTCTTTGTTTGAGCCAAGACAACATGATAGAAACTTAGTTGATGCCCGCTAATTCAGAAGTAGTATGGCTGTTTTTAATATTGTAGAAAAAAGTTGACGATACATGATACCCGTACGAAGGCAGCCTCTAAAGGTCGACGTCCCAAACTAGCCAACTGCAGTGATGTCGAACAGCTTGCGGTTGATTGGGTTTTATGACGCAAGGGCCATATATGGCCATGCTGCACCAAACACAAGACAGACAACGTCAAATAATGCATATACACACACGCAAAGAAAGTTCTACTGACTCAGGAAATAGAAATACACGCAGGAAGGAATCAAACCATCGCTACTTACAACTCACTGGTTGCTAGCGCAGTGGACAAATTCACTGAGCCACAACGGCTCCATTGGCAAATAGAATTTACTGAGCCACAACGGCTCCATTGGCAAATAGAATTTACACACCAAAGGGTTTGTCACGAGTATTTAACTGATTTTAACGTCAAAGCTATCCTCTCATCTTATGTGAAATCATTGTAATGGTGAAGGTTTGTACCATTGTAATGGTGAAGGTTGGTCGACATTGTGATAGTGAAGGTTGGTACCATTGTAATGATTAATCATTGTAATGGTGAGATCAACTCGTAGACTCTATTAGTCTTGGATTTCGATAAATTTTTTCATAATTTATTTATTTCCGATCAGACAATTTTATGCATACTTAATCATTGAACCATGTTTGGATTGGTATAAAAAAGTAATTTGAAATTAAGTTTTCACGATAGAATTTTTAAATTTCAAGTAGCATTGCGAAAAAAAACCTTTTATAATCTAATTCTCAAATTAATTGCATTAGTCTAGACAAAAATATTCAAATTAACATTATTTCTCAGATGTGTAAAAAAGCAGGATTTTCGTATAATCCTTTTCCCAATGCTCTTAATCATTTTTTCATTGCTATGTAATTAAATTAATTATCAACTGAATTTAAATGCATACACATTTTGAAAAAATTAGTTGTTCTGGAGAAATTTAATATCTTCCTAATGCATCGAAAGGTATTTTTACAGTATTTACTTTACTTTTTGTAACGAATGATTTTTGTAAAAACGTTAAGAGCATTTAACAAACTAAAATTAAATTTCTCCATTATCTCTATGAGAGATTTTCAGTGTAAACAAACAAAACATCTGAAGATGAGAATTTTACTTCCGGTTATCCAATGTTCTTACTCGGTAGATAACCGATGTATACCTTAGAATGTAGTCAAATGACGTCAGTTCCGGAACACGTACAGGTAACATTCTATCACAAAAATCCTAGCGCCATCCAGGGACCAGAGAGCCCAGTTGGTAGGGTCATAAATTAGCAACCGGAAGGATATTAGTTTGAAATTCGATCCAACCAATGACAAGCCATGTAAGTGGGGTTTGGTGCACGTTAAATCTGTCGTGGCTTCAAATGTCTTTACGTTAGCATGGTGTAGTAGTTTAGAGAGTGGAGTGCCAGCTTAGGCAGACCTCGTCATCTGACCGTGTTTCAAAATCACAAGGTTTTCTTCCCGGATATTTCGTGAATTGATTCCGGACTGTTGCCAATAGCCCTTGTGTTGCTCCAGTGAGACGTAAATTCAATTACCAACCAATCTAGCGCCATCCATATTTAGTTTTACACAACAAGCCTCTCATATATCGTCAGCTTAAATAGAAACTCCTTTACTTATAAAAATAGCCACAACCAATTTTACAGTAAAGCTGTTTAAAGAACTATTCGTTTTCAGATCAAGAAATAAAAATTATAAGTATTTTGAGAGTTATATTTGTTATGAACTAGTTTGGTAGCATTTGTTGGTTTGGCAATTTTATCAGGCCGACCATGAGAGAGCGTGCCCGACGCATTATGGCAATGAACCAGACAACCTGTTGTTCACGCTCTTGGTATGATCCATAGCTAACTTTCGATTTGTTAACTTGTGCCAACTCATTGGAGCATATTTTTTGTTTCTAAATAAAGAGTGATTGCACACTTTTTCAAATAGTGCAGTGTATGGACCCCTATGGGAAAAACATTCATCGACCTAATGACAAAGACGCATGAATCCGAATGTGGGACAAATTATTGACTTGGTGTGGACAAATTATTGGTTAAAGTGATCATCCAGCGTGATTAAAAGCGCTAGTCTGGGCTTCGATGGCCAATTGACCCAATCTAAGCCCAACTTACCCACAACAGCGACTCTATCAACATGCTCTGCCAATTTCATTTGAAGGCTGTTGAAAATAGTTGGCTGACGTTATCTAGGACAGCGAGCTGTGTCGAAGGGAGTTTTCGACTTTTATAATTTGATTTCAAGTACCGAGTGTGGTAGGTAGGTAGGTATTTTAATTAACGTTACACTGGAGCACCACAAAGGGGTATTGGTGACGGTGCGGGACCAATCCCAAAGGGAAAGATCGAGGACAATACTACGTAATTTGAAACCACGGTCAGATGACGAGGCAACACCTGAGCTGGCACCCCATTCTCCAAACTTCCACACCATGTCAACGTGAGGACATTTGAGGCCAGGACAGATTTAACGTACACCAGCCCACGACGGTCTTTGGCTGGATTCAAACTCGCAACCCTCAAGTTGATAATCCGTTACTCTTCCAACCGGGGGCCATAGCGGCCCGAAGGAGCGTGTGACCTTCCCTTTTAATGTGATGGGCTTTTGACGCCCCTTACATTTGGACGTGTACCTGCATTTGAGCTTCGGGTTATGTTAGTCCAATGAATCACGTTAAAATTTCGATTACGGGAACACCGACGTCATGTCAAAAATAAGGAAATGAACCAATTTACCATCGCTCAACACTTTGGAATTGTCTCATCAGTTGTATTTGAAGCAAACGAAAATAGAAAACTCACTTGGAAGTTCATTCTCCAATTAAACATTAGAGGAGCCTCATCTATTACCCATTCAGACACACTAGTGAGTGACACTAATGCTTCCCCGCCTTTACACGTAGCATGAGAGGGCTTAATTAGAAAAGCCAATGATGGAAACACTGTTCAAAGATAACATACTTAAATTCGAGTTTTTCTTTATTGTTTATCTTGATCACAAATAAGTGGACGTTTCGTTCCACGAAAAAGCTTATACTAGTTTCATCTTGTTTGCATTTGCATTAGTCTTTCGTCGAAGCGTTTAGCCGTTGACTATTAGTTTGGGAAAGATTTTTCTTTTCTTTACGAATAAATACTACACATAAAATAATATATATTTTGATATAAAATAGTATTTATATATAAAATATTTATAATACACAAATATAATTTAGTTTTTTTATATTTATAACGTTATTTTTAGGAGAGGCTTTTTATGTCAAGAGGCGGTAGGGTTTTTACAGTGCTTCCTGTACGTATTCCGGACAAATCACTTGACTTGTTTTTCGAAGGCGATTCAGCACATCGCCAATGAAAATTTCAAAAAATGGATTCCGATCTGATATATGATAGTTAACTGGTCAACAACAATTAGGATCAAACGCCAAATGCCACCAACTTGGCGATAAACTACATCTATAATCGATGATAAACTACATAAGAGCCCGATATGTGGCATGCAAGAGCATTTGGGAGAAAATCTCCGTTTACTGTCGGGTTTTTATTTTCACTGAAAAAATTCCTTGTTTACAAAATGTAAATAATTTGCATACAATATTCTCAAAAGTTTCTCAGTTATTTATTTTTAAAATAAAATCTCAACGCCTTAGACTTCAAAACTATAGCACGAAACGTTTCGAAAATGATTAAAAGAGAAAATGGTGTCTATTTTAAACACCCCAGTTTTAAAAATTTCAAAACGTTTTCAGGGAGAAAGGTGTTTTTATATAGAGCAGATAAAATACCTTTTGAAGGGCAGATAAATATTTTGAACTCAACGTGCGTCTTCGATTATGGAGGCAGTTTCAATGAGTTCCTAACTTTTGTCCATTAAACCACACGAAGAGAACGTTCACAAATTCCATGTAAATTTAGTTAATCTAGCAAGGATTTAGCAGCCCATGACAAAGTTCCTAATTAATAACAGACGAGAGAAAAGTTTCCAAATAACTTTCATCGATTGAAGCAGGGAAATTTTTTCTTGAAACTCGATAATCTAGGAGGAGTTTCGGTTGTCTCATAAACACGATGAAGTCAGCCGCGTTAATAAGGAACTTTCCAAAAGGGACTTCTTTTTCTTGGGTCAAATAAAAGTTATCCGCATTATGTTTAGAGAAAAGCAACGGAGGCATTAAAAAAAAACACACCACACCCTTTCGAGAAAAGTGGCGTAACTCAGAAAAGTAAAATTTTTTTACAAGAGTCGAACGGTAGGTTGGTTGTTGAATTAACGTCGCATTGGAGCAACACAATGAGCTATTGGTGACGGTCCGGGATCAAACCCGAAGGTAAAGATCCGAGGACAGTACCACACAATCTTGAACGATGGTCAGATGGCGAGGTCTACACTTGAGTTGAAACCCCACTTTCCAAGCTTCTACACCCCGCCAACGTGACATTTGAGGCTACGTCAGATTTAACGTACACCAGCCCACAAGTGTCAGACGAAGACATTTATTACTTTAACCCTCCAAATGATTTCGACGAGATATCTCGTCCATCAAAATCTGACTAATTTTGCTAATGACGAGATATCTTGTCATCAAGGTATTACGGATTTTTTTATGATGACGAGATCAAATTCTGGTCAGCTTTCCTGTATTGACGAGATATCTCGTCCATCTAGATCTGGTCACTTTTACTAATGACGAGACATCTCTTCAAGACAACCACCAGGAGGGTTAAACGTTTTATGAATCTTTTATACTGTAAAATGAACACTAACTCAGCATTGTTATTTACGTATTGAGCCCTTTTTATATTTACTTCACCAAGGTTTACCAGCAGATCATAATTACAAAGGCTGTTCGGACATTTTTTGAACGATTTTGATGAGCTGTAAAAAATTGTATGCCCTGCGAAAAAATTTTATTTTCACATCCAGTTAAATAGTTAAAGTATAACTTATCGTCTGCTAACTCAGAGTTTTGTTTACTTTCAAAATGGCGCTTTTAAATAAGCAATGGATGGAAGGCTATGTTTCCTCTCTTTCCGAAGAGAATTATGCTTATTCAATTATTCAAAAACGCTGTAAAAGTCATGGTTTTTCGATATCTAAAGGTACGATAAATAATATTATTAATGAGAAAGGAAAAAACGTAAAAGTGGAAAAATACTTCCAAAAAAGTATCCAAAAAAGAAATATTTCTGAGAATATTTGTAAGGTAAGATCTTTAATTTTAAAAGAGAATCCGTCAAGTCAAAGGACTATAGCAAAGTGAACTTGAGAACTTTCTCTAAGAGATTTATGATTGTTGCCGGTTCAGCATATAATGGAAAATTAAAAGTAAAAAGAGGGGAAAAATGCAAAAATCAACTCCCACATATTATCAAGATCATATTTTATCCCCAATATTCAGAAAAGAAATACATATCTATACGCACAGTGCCAACAATCAGTAGAACTGCATCAGGGTAAAGCAAGCAGTCACACATCTAAATCGACTATTAAATTCTTGGAAAAAATGGAACAAGAAACTGGTATCAAATCAATACCCTTTACTGATATTTCTGCTAAATCTCCAGATGTTTCATCCATGGACTTTTGTGCTTTTGGACTTTTAAAAAGATCATTATCGAAACGTCGACCGAAAACCATTCAAGGACTGGAAAACTGTGGAACAAGAATGGGACAAAATACCACTGTCGATACTACAAAAGTCGTTATTATCATGGAAATTAAGGTGTAGAAAGATAGTTAACAATAAGGACTATCAAATGGAACATTTAAAACACAAAAATTTGATGTAAAAAAATTGGAACTATTATGCTTGTAGTAGACCGCTAAAACGTTCTCCAATACATCCTTCCAGAGGACGTCCCCCCATCTATATCCACGCACAAGGAGTTGGTCGTCATGGGTCGGAAGAAAGTATCTATGACGCGAGAAGCCGCCCATCCATTTATTCATCATCTGATTGGTCCGTGCGATATAGTAATAGACTTTGGCGATTTCACCATTTTTGTCGCCACTATAAAAATGCGTATTCACACATCTAGCCTTTCATGAGGTATTTTTCCTCAAACGAGGCGATAAAATGCTGAATCACTCAACCAAGTAAATGTTTCACACATCTGTCACGTGACTACTAGTTGACAAGTTGGTTACACTTTTTGAAGCTTCTCTACTTATATTTCACGTTTATGGTATGAGAGGCTTTTCCTGTGTATGTACATGGCACTAATGTTTCAGTGGTAGAATGTGCTCCCTGTAAGTATTTCTTATTGCGTAACATGAATTAAAATCCTCGTCTTACGGTCTGTTTACACTGAAAATCTCTCATAGTGCTTTCTCAGATCCTTATTGAATTTTAGACCTTGCGCCATAAAACCCAACAATAAATCAATCGTTCAGATATTTTGGGTAAATATAATCACATAGGCATTTGTGTGGATTTTGATGTTGCACGGAGAATACATACCTCCTCGAAAATGTGTCACAACTGAAAGAGATATAGTTCACTATTTAAAGTACAATATTTCGATTTAAATCTGAAGGAAAAAAATGACAAATTTTCTTGAAATTATTTATAGCCTACTCTATTTGAAGTCATTGCCGTTTTAAAAAGAATTTATGTTATTGATGGGGGGGTATTTCAATTAACGTCACACTGGAGCAACACAACGGGCTATTGGTGACGGTCCGGGATCAATCCCAAAGGGAAAGATCCGAGGACAACACCACGTAATTTTGAACCACGGTCAGATGACGAGGCAACACCTGAGCTGGCACCCCACTCTCCTAACTTCCACACCACGCCAACGTGAGGACATTTGAGGCCACGACAGATTTAACGTGCACCAGCCCCCTTTGTACACGACGGTGTTTGGCTGGATTCGAACTAGCAACCCTTCGGTTGCAAGTCCGTTACTCTTCCAACCGGGCCACCGCGGCCGTTATTGATAGGTAAGTAGGTACTTTAATTAAGGTCGCATTGTAGCAACACAACGGGCTATTTATATAATTGAGAGAATTCCGAGTTTTCCAATGCATTCACCAATTTCACTCTGGTGTCTGGTTTCCACATTGACTCACTGTATGAGAACAATTTTCAATGCAAGCAAACGCGGCCAAAACGCAGATTCTACTTCTACTACTAAAATGCCCTCGCATGAAACATATCAGAGTTACCTTAAAAAGTAGTTTATCACCGTTTTGGCGACATTTAATCTAATTGGCGTTGACCAGTTAACATTTTTCAAACATAATTTATTCTTTGGAATTTTTATTGACGATGTGCTGATATGGTATTCGAAAAACAAGCAAAGTGACGTCACATTCGGAATACGTACAGGAAACACGTTCGCCTCAGAAACACTACCATCCCCTACACTTTGCTTGACAGAAAATTTAGTGTTCTGTCTCTCAATTCAACAGACATCGGGTTCAGGGAAAGTGTGATCGTTGTGATTCGGTGTCCTCTTTAAGCCATAAGTCCCGATCTAATCAACCCCCATGCAGAAAAAAATGACAGATGAACGACAAACAAACCAACTCTACGTCAACTTTAAGCATAGGTTTGTTCAAAAACGAGTTTTGAAATCTATGTCGATTTATTTTTAGATTGCAGACAAGTAAAATTCATATTGGAGGGAATGTAATAAAATATTTGCTTTTCGCCATTACTTGAGCCGATAAGGAGAATTTTTTTTTGGTCTAACGATTCTTCGAAAAACTTATATAGAAGAAAGCATGCAGTAATCTGGCCACGATAACAAAATAAATATTTTTCTGATGACAAAATAAAAAAATCCAAAGTAAAAATGAATTCCTTCAGATTTATTTTGTTACGTGTCTCTTCACGATCATCTCGAATGAGTTTACATGCTTCCAATATTTTCTGAAGAATAAAATCGTTTGCTGCTTTATTTGTCTCAGAACTCTAAAAATAACAAAAGCGAAAAATAAAACGGAGCAAGTTAAAACGATAACAATATCATATCAATAAAGGATTGAAACGGAATAAATGTTTCCTTGCAATTTCCATTTTAGTAAAGACAATTTCATGATCGTTTTATATTTCATTTTCTTAACCGATCAAATATGAAAACGAAATGATCTTACGTATTTTTTAATAATCGTGCAATAAAAATGGAACGAAATTCCTATTTGAGTTGAAGGAAACTAATTTAGAAACAATTTAATCTCGCGAAAGGAATTGTGAAAATGCAATTTGGGGAAATGCTACCGCTTATTCACGTAGGAAACGAATGCCTTCTCCACTATTTTATTCTACTCAGTATGATTGTTATTTGTTTGCGTTTCGTAATATTTACACGCTCTGTTCTAGAACGATAATCGAAATTTAAAACACAAGTATATTTAAAGCTTCGCAAGTCTTTCGGATAGATTAGTTATTCAAAAAATATGTACATTTTTCAATTTCTAATAAAATAAAAGGGAGTGGCAAAAAATGTTTAATCTTTCCAATAAAAACTTTTATAGAAGGTAAATGATTTTGAAATAAGGTCAAGGTGTCAAGGAAACAGTTAAAGGAAAGCACCCAAGAAAATATCTTTTGCGCTCTTTTATTTATTACTGAATTTTTTTGGGCCGTTTCATACCAACGGGTCAATCTGAATCTAGTAGAAACTGACTAACGAAGATTTGGGAAAGCAGCATCTATAAGAAATACATAGCTTGTTCTCTTGCTTGCTTAAAGCATGAACACAGTAATTGAATACGCATATAAAGCACCACCTCAGGTTAGTCAGTTTCTACTTTATTCAGGTTCAACTCCTCCCTGGGTGTATTTCTCTCTTCTGCGTCAGTAAAACTTTCCTTGTGTGTGTATGTCCATTACTTGATAATTGTATATTTTGTGTGGCACAGCACAGCCAAATATGCCCTTATGCCATAAAAACCCAACCAACCATATACTTAATTCAGATTGACCTAGATTCTGTTGATGTGAACGGGGCCTCAAACTATTTTTTTTTCCGCGGCTCTCCACAAATCTTCCCTTGTCTGTTTCTACTGGATCCACAAAAGCTCGTCGTGTTTCTCCAGTGCAACGTTAATTAACTACCTACCTATCTACTGGATTCAGATTGATTCGGATTCAGTAGAAACTGACTAGCGTAGATTTGGGTGCATTGAAGCGGAACGCTCCAGATTCAAGCAGTGTGAAAGGTTTTTTGACGAACAAGCTATTTCGTATGGAAGCGACCTCTCCCCAAATCTTCACCAGTTAGTTTGATTCGGTAGGTATTTAATTAACGTTCCACTGGAGCAACACAACGGGCTATTGGCATTGGCTATTGGCTATCCGAGATCATCCCGAAGGGAAAGATCCGAGTGAACTTCGTAATTTTGAACCACGGTCAGATGACGAGGTCAACATCTGACCTGGCAACCCACTCTTCAGTTAATCCTCTACTAGAAATCCTCAAGATATACCACAAAAATCTCGTTTTAAAAACTCTCACAATCTACACTAATTCGGGTTCATAATTGAATAAGTTTGCACATACAAATGTGCTTTCCAAGATGCTTTATATTTTCTGGGTTGTCGCTATCAAAATTTTAAACTTACCCTTTTCCAGTTCTTGTAGAAGTCAATTAAATAAAATTCTAAATGTTGACTAGAATGTCGTTGCACATTGAACATAAATTATCTCCAGTTGGAGGTCGTTGCACACCTGGTCCAAGAAATGCCCGTCCAAGGAAAAGAAACTCGAGATTTTCTCAGGCATGTAATACGAGCATAATGTCCTGCCTACGTCTGCTAGAACTCGACCCACGTTTTTTTTCATTTCCCCAACGTTCGTATACCTACCTTTTAGAAAATTTAGCCCAATCTAAAGGGTTTAAAAGTCAAATAAAATAAAAATAATTTTCTTTACATTATTTATATATTGCTACTTTATTATATTTATATATTACTTTTTTACAGTGTTGATAAATGTCCTTCATAGGCCGTATGCTATGTACCTTTGATAACATAGAGCCAGCGAATAAATAAAATCGAAATAATAAAGGTAGGTAGTTGAATTAATCTCGCACTGAGGCAACACAACGGGCTATTGGCGACGGGCCGGGATCAATTTGGAAATATCCGAGGACAACACCTCGTAATTTTGAACATCGGTCAAATGACGTGGTCAGCTCCTGAGCTTGCACCCCACTCTCCGAACTTCAACACCACGCCAACGTGAGGACATTTGAGGCCTCGACTGGACGTTCACCATTCACCATGTATACGACGGTATATGGTTGGATCGACTTCCGAAATCGCAACCCTCAGGTTGCTAAATCACGACTCTGCAAACTAGGCGACTGCAGCCCAACCATAGAGGATATATAAAATTAGAGCGAGCAACCTTTTGTGATGATATCAAACTAACAACGTGACCCTTAAATTACTTTCGTCTGTTGGGGAGAACCAAACATTCATATGATTGGTCCACGGGTAGGGAGAAGACGCCCATTCATTGATTATCATCTGATTGGTCCGCGTGACAGACTTAACTTTGGCGATTTCACGACTTTTATTGTCTATAGAAGCTATACAAACGCGCTTGCACCCACCCACCATGTTTTAAAATCCTATGTCGCCAAACGAGATGATAAATTGGCCAAGCAATTCCACTTTTCTCAGAGCTGTCTCGTGACTGCTAGTCGACCATGTTGGTGACACTTTTTCAGCTCCTCTCAATAGCAATGCCGTCCACTCATATTTCACGTGTCTATGGTTAATCAATTAAAAAGAATTACTAGAGAGCTAAACGATAAAGATTGAAAATCTCTTCAAGTATGTTTTTACCCAATTTAAGATTTGTAGAATTATTTCATATATTTATCAAATGTCCTCACGTTCGAGGGGTGTGGAAGTTTGGAGAGTGGGGTGCCAGCTCAGGTGTGACCTCGTCATCTGACGGTGGTTCAAAATTACGAGATGTTGTCCTCGGTTCTTTCCCTTTGGAGTTTGATCCCAGACCGTCACCGCCAATAGCCCGTTGTGTTGCTCCAGTACGACGTTAATTAAAATACTTCCCTACCTGCCTCTCATACACGTTTGTGGCGTGGTGTGGAAGTTTGGAGAGTGGGGTGCCAGCTCAGGTGTTGCCTCGTCATCTGACCGTGGTTCAAAATTACGTGGTGTTGTCCTCGGATCTTTCCCTTTGGGATTGATCCCGGACCGTCACCAATAGCCCATTGTGTTGCTCCAGTGTGACGTTAATTGAAATACTCCTCCTCCTCCTCATACACGTTTGAACTAATTAAAAGAATTGTTTGTAAATTTGAAAAAATCCCCAGTTTAAATTATTTTATTTATGACCTAGTGCGACGTACACGGACGGAAACGTGACAGTAGAGTGAGAGATAAACCGATCAGTTTTGATTAGAACTAAAATAAAGTTTCCAGGCTCAGGGTTTTCGAATCCTAGTCAATGCATATAGGTTTTCAGCGGGTTTAAAATCCATTTTAAGCCATAGTTCCAGGTTAGCCCTTGTGCAGTAACAACTAACCATAAAACGACAATTCAAACCATGCTATACGAGGGTTAATTGGACCAGGGTCTACATCGCTTAAAGTAAAAACACTCAACTAATACGATTGAAAATTTACAAGGCCAAACACTAGGTTTGTTTTGTCACTCTACAGTCATGTTTTTTACTTCGCAAGGTCAGATCTCATTGGTCATTTCTCAACTTAAAGTAAAACCAAACACTAAGTTTAACGATTGATGATTAGCAATAAAGCCAAGTGTTAAGTTTAGTATGGTTTGTCTCGACTTTCATGTCTTTTTGCTACAGGAGGGCGAATTAGGCCGAAACCTGCGGTCTAAAGATCAAACGCTAAGCCTATACGACTATGCTTACCAACAAGGCCAAGAGCTGGTTCAGCTTGGTTTGTCTCTCTGGGATTGTTTTTGGCTACGCGGGGGTCAATTTGACCTTCCTTTTGCTACCCCGACATTACCAAATATATATGTAATAACCTTAAAAGATTGATGATAACCATTAAGGTCAAGTACAAGGATGAAGGATGGGAGTTTTTCGGAGAACCTAGGTTTTAAAGGCCTTTAATCTCTTGTATGAAGGAGTATCTCTGACAGTGAATGTTGGATGGTCCGAAACTTATAAAGGATCAATTGTACAAGTACAAGGTTTAGTTTGGTTTGTGTCTCTTTACAGTTAAGTTTTTTTATTGCTACCGATGGTAAGGTCAAACACTAAGCATATACGATTATGATTTACCTACAAGACCAAGATCTAGATTCAGAGTGGTTTGTTTCTCTAAGGTTGGTTTTTGCAACTCAGGGCTAATTAGACCAGACGCATTAAATAAGACCAAACAGACATACGATTGATGATTACTAAGAACAAGTATACGGACGAGTGAGAGTTGACCAAAGCACTTGGGCAGAAGGCCCCCAATCGGTATGAAGGTGGATCTCTGACTTAATGGATGTTGGTTTGCCCGAAACTTATAGGATCAATTGGACAAATAGAAGATTTAGCGTTTGTTTCTGCATTTTCATATTTTTTTTTTGCTATACGAAACCTAATTAGACCTACCCTACGGCCTAAATTAAGACTAAACGCTAAGCTTATAAGATTGGCGATTACCAAGCACTAGATTTCCTTTGTTGCCCTCGTATCGTGTTTTTGATTGTTGGTTTTGCTACTCGAGGGAAAACTAGATTGTAGCATGCGGCATTAAGTAAAACCAAACGCAAAACTCATGCGATTTTATTTTCGCAATTTTTAACCAAGTACGAGAAAGGTAAATGAAAAGCACGAATTCACCGCATGTGTACCAAGAAACCTTCAAAAATTTACTCGTCCACATAGACAAACATCCTAAACAAATGTACACCCTATTCTGCCCCATCTTTCGCAAATACGAAAAAAGAATGGACCTTTGTGTTGCGAAGAGGAAGTATCGTTTAAATTGCAAGATTATTCTCTTTTTACACTCGCCCCCACCTTGAAGGTTTCGTTGGGAGCAGAATGTGAAATACGACCATTGTTCACTACATAAGAAAGAATGCATATTGTTGACTCTCGGCTCTTTTTCCTCCACCTTTGTAGGGGGCTGCGGTTGCCTGAGAGACAGAGGAAATGCAAGTCAATAGCTCTGGTGCTTCAAATAATGGGCATTGAATGAAAGGTATTTTTTATGTTTTATGATACCCGTACGAAAGGGCATCTTTGAATTCTGAGGTCTGTTCTCAATAACAGAAAGTTTCTTGCTCGAGTTCATCCGCAGATGTTTTTTGATTGCAGATAGTGAGTTTGAATGTCAGCATTTTGAATTTTTGAAGAAAATTTGAGGTTTTAAAAAGAATATTATCTCAGATCAAGACCAGGAGTATTTTTGGTTGGAAAACCTTTTCCACCCTTCCTATCCCCTCGTTTTGAGAAAGAAACCTCTTCCTTTCCTAAATAAGACTCAAACCCGACAACGTTCTGAAACTTCCTTTCAATGAAATTTTACTAATCATGAACAATCAATTAAAAAAATTCAACATACGTAAGTAAATGGCGACTAAAATTATTTCCAAAACATATTTTTTAATGTTCGACAATCCTTTTCCTATAACGAGCTTGGTATCTGTGTTAACCCCACTCTCATCTTATGCAATATCCCCAGGAGATGACTCGCCAAATTTGGCGACGCCCGTGGGATCACTTCATTAACCCTCCTGATGGTTGTCTCAACGAGGTAACTCGCCATTAGCAAAAAAACAGACCAGATCTTGATAGACGAGATATCTTGCCATTAGAAGAAAACTGACCAGATCTTGATCTTGTCATCATAAAAAAAATCGCAAAATCTTGATGACGACACAATTCGTTACTAGCAAAATTGGTCAGGTTTCAATGGACGAGATATCTCGTTTAAAACATTTGGCGGATTAAGTCAAAGTCAGTTGCATCAGCAGATGTTTTAACCAAGTGAAATTCTGTAAAGAAAACACAGGCTTACAAGGTGATCAGGGTCGTCCTCCACCCCACCCGGACAAGGGAAGTTATCTTAATTTTGAATCCGTGCAAATGCAATAAAAATGAACCGCGTCCGGTCAAAAAATAAATGTGGGCTAGAGCCGAGCCCCCATGTGGGACACAATGACCGTAATTCAGCAAATGAAGAGATGGATTAAAGTTAAGAGAAAATTAATATAAGCTAAATACGGATTATGTACAAAATGAGATGAATTGACAGGGTTTTGGGCCCGAACAATTAAAGTTCATATATTTGCAGCCGTCTGCTGCAACTTCCTTCTTCCTCATCCGTCAGTCGTCGTCATCCTTCTGCTGATTTTGGCGGGAAACACTGCTATTGTTGGGTTGAGTTATGCGTGGGTGTTTCGAGCACGCATGGCGTTTCTATAGGTCCCGACATCTCCGTTCCCGAGCTAGAAGGATTTCCGGTATGACAATAAATTAATGGTTTATTTGTAACGAAAGATTTGGTATTGGGAAATTTTATAAAGTTTTCTGTCCTGCGGCCAGTTATGCCGTTTAGAAACTGATTGTATTTAAATTGTGTGATATCAGAGACAAGCGCAGGAGAACATTCATTTCCACACTGGAGTTAGCGGCTAACTTGGCTTCCCGTCCGTAAATTTGTTACCATTCTTCTTCTAAATTGGGGATGCAGCACCTCCGCCCCCCATCAAATGAGATCACTACAGATTTGGGGGAGGTCCCAGAGATACATAAGACCGATGAGCGATGACAGTCATCGCTACAATTTATATTGTGCCTAGTGCGATAAAAGGCAGGCATAAGGAGGTTCGTCGCATAGAAACTGCTTCCTGCCTTGCAATTCTTTTAATTAACAGGCAAATATGTCGCTGGTTCTATTCTAGTTAGACTCTTAGATGACTGGTTATTTCACTGGTACACCTCTGGGAAATGTCCCGCACTGGAGGGACTTTTATTTACCGGTCTGCATTTGCTTTAAGTGGGAGGAAAGCCAGGCAAACCTTTCCATAGCTCTGTGGGCAGGGACTATAAATATACCCAGCCTATAATAATACGTCAGATCATAGAGGAAATATAAAAATAGAGTGAGCAATGATAACCTTTTTATGCACCCAGGATCGTGTGATCAAAACTAGTAGTAACATGCAGCTTAGACTGATTTCGCTAGCTGGGTGGAACCTAACATTCATCATTATGATTTGTCCACTGGGTCGGAGACGACGCCCATTCATTGATTCATCATCTGATTGGTCCATTGATTGATCATCTGATAATAGTAGGTACTTTGGAAAATTTCACCCGTTTTGTTGCCACTATAGAAATGCGGATTCACACACCTGCCCTGCCATAAAATGTTGCATCGCCAAACGAGGCGATAAGATACCAAATGGTCGAACCAAGTCGATTTTTCACATTGCAGTCACGTGACTTCTAGTCGACAAGTTGGTCACACTTTTTGAAGCTCCTCTCAATAGCAATTCTCAGTTTACTTATAATTCATGTCTATGTGCCAGACCCCCCGTGATGTGTTTTCTTGGTAGACTACCTGGGCACTACCCCTCATTGGGAGCGGTCTATGGAGTAGACTCTCAGGGATGTGAACTCGGCTTCCAGAGCAGCCAAAAATAGGTATCAATTGAAATCGGTATATCGTCAAACATGCTTGCCGAGCAGTGTTAGTATATTCGTAAACACCATGGTGTCCAATTCGCATGTTGAGCAATATATCGTGCCAGCGATGTTCTTCTCCCTCCCCGTGGGTGGGGAAAGAATGTAATATTTCTGGAAGTGCCGCTTATTTGACTCTCTATCTCAGCAATTGTGATCGTAATACGACTGTGCGTGATGTCTTTATAAAGATCTCGACGAGATCTATTTAAATATACGAAGAATATTTCTCAGTCGTTTGAGAAAGAGAAGAGTTAAAGAAAATTGTTTCTGGTAAACCGGTGAATACGTTTGACAATATCGCGGTTTATCTGGACAATCGTGAGTGCAACAAGGCTGCGTGGTGTCGTTTTAAAGTTCTCGGCGTATCTGATTAAGGGAATGAAGACCATTTCTTAATTGTTTGAACTGAAATTTTTTTAAAAATTGTTTTCTTGTAAGCCGGTGAGCATGTTTTACAATACTGTGGTATATCTGGACAATCGTGAGCGCAACGTGATAACTTTAAAATAACGTCATGCATGGTGTTATTTAAAGCTACCAATGAGATCTATTCAAGTATACGAAGAACATTTCTCAGTGGTTTGAACTGAACGACTAGTAGTAGTAAACTTACTCCAGGCTGACGGCTCAATTAGAACTGAGTCTTTTTATTGCCATCGAAGGATCCTAAAAACAATAAGGAAATATCAATCCTTTTGAATCATGTAGCGAATATCTAATCTCCTTCAACTTTCTAGTGGTAGGTAGGTATTTAATTAACGTCGCGCTGAAGCGACACAGCGGGCTATTGGCGACGGTCCGTGATCAAATCCGAAGGGTTGGCTGGTATTGAGGTTTTATGGCGCAAGGGTCATATTTGGCCATGCTGCGCCAGACACAAGGCATACAATATGAATAAATAGACACGCACAATGAAAGTTTTACTGACACAGAAGAGAGAAATACACCCGAGGAGGAATCATACCCGAAGAGAAAGATCCAAAGACAATACCACGTAATTTTGAACCACGGTCAGATGACGAAGTCCCACATGAGCTGGAACCCATCTCTCCATATTTCTACACCACGTCAACGTGAGGACATTTGAGGCCACGACAGATTTAACGTGCACCATCCATCTTTGTACACGACGGTCTTGGTTGGATTCGAACTCGCAACCCTCCGGTTGCTAATCCGTTACTTTTCCAACCGGGCTACCGTGGCCCCTTTCTATAGTGGAAAAGGGACAAAACGTGGATAAATATTATACCAGTTCTGCTTCAGATATTTGGATATAAACTTGCACCAGATATAGTTATAGTACTAACATTATCACAAAAAATATTTCATATATAGGGCGTCCTGCTTTAAAAATCGTGGCCCGGTTGGAAGAGTAGCGGATTAGCAACCGGAGGGTTGCGAGTTCGAATCCAACCAAAGACCGTCGTGTACAAAAGGGCATGGTGCACGTTAAATCCTCAAATGTCCTTACGTTGGCATGGTGTGGAAGTTTGGAGAGTGGGGTGCTCTCGTGTTGGTTCTCGTCTTTTCTGACCGTGGTTCAAAATTACGAAGTCTTGTGTTTTCCCTTCGGGATTGATCCCGGACCGTCGCCAATAGCCCGTTGTATTGCTCAAGAGCGACGTTAATTAAAATACCTACCTGCTTTAAAAATGAATAAAAAATACCTTAATGGCATTAATTGAAAGCATTAGAAGGGTCAATTTAGGGATCGTACACACATAGAATCCTTATAGGCGCCCATAGTATCTAAATTTCCTCTGAAGATAAGAGTAGATTGGATTACTAATAGTCGGTCCCCGACGAAGTTCGATCCAAAGGAATGAGATGGGTCCCAAAGATTACTTTCATCGCAAGTAATCCTAACAGAGAATCCTCTCATCACAGAAAAGAACTGTCTTATTAAGTCAATTGCACGATAATTACTAGAGGGTTGTCTGGATCTAATTAACTGAGCTACCGTCATCAGATTGGGTAGCGGCAACAGGGAATTTCGGAAGTCGAATTACATGCACATTCTTCTCTGGCCAGTGTTTGGGTGGATCATTATAACAGAATGGAATTCAAAATATAAGTTTAAAAATTCTGTTTGAAAGATTGCTTCTGAGGGACGTTACTTGGTAGGTATTTTAATTAACGTCACACTGGAGCAACACAACGGCCATTGGCGATGGTCTGATAATCCCAGAGGGATAGATCGAGGACAACACCACATAATTTTGAACCACGGTCAGATGATGAGGTCACATCTGAGCTGGCACCACTCTCCAAACTTCCACACCACGCCAACGTGAGGAGATTTGAGGCCACGACATATTAAACGTGCTCCAACGCTCTTTAGTTGGATCCGAACTCGCAACTCCGGTTGATAATCTGTTAGTCTTCCAACAGGGCTACCACGGTTCGCTGTTATTTGGAACTTAAAATAATTCTTACCTTTTATGAATGATCTGCATTTGCCTATGCATTTCTTAAGTTTAAAGATGAATTGGTGACAGTTCTGGATTAATCCTGAAGGGAAAGAACCGAGGATTAACACCTCGTAATTTTGAACCACGGTCAGCTGAGCTGGTACTCAAGTTTGAAATATATTTTTTGTCGCAAAAAAAAGCCAAGAAATATGTTTACTGGTGATTTTTCAGCTCCTCTAACCGTGGATCACAATTACGAAGTATTGTTTTCTAATTTCCCCCTTTAGTATTGCCTTTGGGGTTGATCCCGGACCGTCACCAATAGCCCGTTGTGTTGCTTTAGTGTGACGTTAATTAAAATACCTACATACACTTCAGTTTTGATATCGGACAGTCACTAATAGCCCGTTTTGTTACTCCAGAGTGACGTAAATTCAACCTACTTATATACAAGTGATTTTTCAATTTTTTTCGATACATTGCTTCTATACTTTCGTAGAGGTAGGTAGCTGAATTAACGTCGCACTGGGAGCAATACAACGGGCTATTAACGACGGCTCGGTATCGATCCAGAAGGGAAAGATCGGAGAACAGCTCGTAATTACAAAATTGTTCTCCAATTTTTCACTTCAGAATTGATACCGAACCGTCGCTAATAGACCATTGTGTTACTTCAGAGCGACGTAAATTCAACTACCTACCTATATACAAATGATTATTCAATTCTTTTCGATACATTGCTTTTATATTTGTCCACTTTATACTTTGGCAGAGGTAGATAGATAATTGGGGGGGGGATTTCAATTAACGTCACACTGGAGCAACACAATGGGCTATTGGTGACGGTCCGGGATCAATCCCAAAGGGAAAGATCCGAGGACAACACCACGTAATTTTGAACCACGGTCAGATGACGAGGCAACACCTGAGCTGATAGATAATTGAATTAACGTTGCATTGGAGCAATACAATGGGCACAACTCACTTCCCGGGATCGATTCCGAAGGGAAAGATAGGAAGACAACGCCTCGTAATTTGAACCACGATCAGAAGACGAGGTCAGCATCTGAGCTGGCTTTCCACTCTCCAAATTTCCACACCACGCCAACGTGAGGATGGTTGAGGCCACGACAAATTTAACGTGCAGAAAGTTAAACGTATCATCTATTCCAAATCAAAATGAGTTCTTGGGGAAATATTAAAAAATACAATTAG
The DNA here is from genome assembly GCA_933210815.1 of Meta bourneti. Classification (NCBI taxonomy): domain Eukaryota; kingdom Metazoa; phylum Arthropoda; class Arachnida; order Araneae; family Tetragnathidae; genus Meta; species Meta bourneti. The sequence goes on along the minus strand of OW119930.1, from coordinate 66,254,125 downwards.
TGACCAACAATGAATGAAGTGGAGTAATTATATATTTTTATTCCGATAGTATATGTCAACATTGAAAAGCTCTAACTATAATAAATCATCTATGAACAATAGTTTACATATTAAAAAGGAAAACATTAGGAGAACATTAACCGTAGATTGACAACCCGAAACCGAATTCTAAAGCAACTGAAGCTCATTTTAAGAGAAATGCAGCCCACGGTAAAAGGAAATAAATCGATTTTATATCACATGGCACAACTTATAAGATTTCGTAATGGGTTTTCTATGGATTCCCGAGTTATTCTTTTACATTTCCGGAAGCAGACAAATGTGATTGGAACTGATAAGTCCATCAACTAACATACGAAACCCCTTTCAATGTATTCAACAAAAGTACAGTTCCCGCATGCATGAAAAGCCTTTCAAGTAAAACATGAAACGAAGAATCGTGTCTAGGTATACTTTCGTCTCAAGTTTAAATGTATATTCATCGGGACTCGAGTTCAATGCAATTCGTAAATATACTTTGAAATAAAACTAGTAACGTTACTTAAATTTGGAAGCCTTACTAGAATATAAAGTATTTCTTTAACCTGCTGCAGATGAAACGTTTCTAAAAATCATTTGTAAAGATATTCTAGATATCGACCTTCTAATGAAATAGATGGAGCATGCGCACGCAGCTTCATGTTTTCCGACCGCGTGGTTTGAAGATCTGTTGTAAAAAAAGCACGAATCCCAATGTGGGACAAATTATTAATTGGTTAAAGTGATCATCCTGCGTGATTAAAAGCACTAGTTTGCGCTACGATATCCAATCGGTCCAAGTCGATTCGTAAGACACGTGATTTATCCATCCGAGATCTTACGACAACGTCTCCGCCCACATGCTGTCTATTTCATTAGAAGGTCGATGATTCTTAATATCTCTCAAATCGATGAAGTTTATGACCACGTGCTTGAAACATCCCAATTGCTTATGAGAATGTGTACTGTAAGAGCAAGTTAAATAGACTTAAGTAAGGCGACAAAATTTATGTGAACTATATTTACTCAATTTCTATTATCCAAATTTACAAATTTAATTTTCTTTAGTGGTCCATATTAGTAATTGTGTTTACTTTTCGGATGGCAATGGTGCTACTCCGGTAGGAAGGCACATGTCCTTGGAGAAGTCCATTTATTCTAAGGTGGTTAAGCTCTCCAGGAGAAAAGACTGCCCCACTCACAGGGCTGCCCATAGACGACTAAAAAACGATTTTTTTGCTACTATTTTTCAACCTTAGTGACTAGGAATATTTTTTTAAAGCAAAATCGTGTAAAAAGCTCCTATTTTCATAATTTTGGCCACTTTATCGAATATTCACCAAAGGTCAACGAAAATGTAGTCCCCTTTTTAAAACTAATAGCGGACGGAAGAAACATTTTTCGTATTTTTCTTTTTTGGGAAAATTTTCGAATGGTCGCCAATTCCGATGTTTTGGCACCAAGCCGTGGCAACCTTTAAAGAAAAACATCGGTATCTGTGGTTGATAGATCGTCATGAAAACCTTAAAGAAAATATTTAGTTTTTAATTTTAAAATATAAATTTCTTTGCGAGATTATTCAATGTTTGTTTTTTGACGAAGCAAATTTGTGTTTTAGATGATTCATTTTGGGTATTGAGCGGCTAAATTTACTACTAAAATAGGCTGCAAGAAAAGACTGTTTAGCTATTTTTAAAAATTTATGCTACTAATGCTACTATTTTATAAGTGCTTTAGCTTTGGCAGCCCTGTACTCAAAATTATATATAGCGACCGTCATAATGGATTATTTTGACAACTCTTAATCACTGCTATCGTTATCTGCAACGAATGATAAACTCGGAACCAGAAACCGCGCTGAAGGTGCCAATTGTGTAAACGCATTCTTTTCGTTTAACCTGTCCCCTAATCTGACAAGATTCCCAAAACTGACTCAAATGCCGATTCAGCGGAATCGCTCTATTATGTTCATGTTGCAGGTGACAAACTATGGTAACAAACTATCAGAATAAATATGATCTGCAACACTAATGACGTTTTGGTAACGGGATTTTGCAAATCTTTTAATGTTTTCGAACTTGAAATAGTGTTTAATTCTGAACTTCAGAATAAATGCAAGCTATATTAATTTAACAGATCTTACACTTAAATCAAGATAATCTTACGATACAGCAAAAATATTACCATAAGAGAAAATTAACAAGTCTAATAATTCGAATATGATAAAATTGCCTTTCCCTTACATCAGGCTTGTTATTAGTTCTGTAGGAGAAAGAAAAAATTTGAACTATTTTCTTTCAGAATTCTGAAAACCGAGAAGCCACAGAAGATTCACAGAAGCTACTTTCATGCGACCCAGTGGTAATGATACGCACGGTCAATATCAAATAGAATAAAAAATTTCTAAAGCTATGTGAGAACCAATTTATTCCTATTTTATAAGTTGCGTTTGATTATGCGATTGCAGCTTCAACCAAAATTATGTGTCCTTTGCCGTTTCGTATTGATCTCTATCAAGCTATATTTATAAATTACCTAAATTTATGTCACTATACTCACCATGCCACTTTTGGACGACGCCAGATATTATTGTAAATCTATTTAAAATCGCTGAATTACGTCTTTTAATGTTGACTGATGCTCACTTTGTTTCGAATTGGAGTTGTATATTCCCTAACCTGTAGTTTATGTCTGGACAATCTGTGACGGCTGAACACTTAGACACGTACACAGAACCTAGCGGTTTTAATTGTGTTCATAAGTATTGGAGAACTCGTGGATTTATGACATCAGATCTAATGACATGTTAAATGACTGCCAGTCAAGAACAATTCAAAAGCAGGGTATGATCTGTTCTATATTGCATGGTGTGTGTATGCATAATTGTATGCTTTGTGGAATCCATCCGAACTAGACTATAGAACTAAAAATAGGAAAGCAATGGCCTCGGGACAGACATCGAACGATCGATGTACCCTTGCAATTTGAAATGGACGATAAGATTGACATATCCACAGGTTTACGAGTACTTACTATTCTGCGCCTACAGGAAACTATTTTGTGGTTTTCGTTTTTTTAGTCAAGAGCCTTAAATGACTTTCCTTCATACATTTATAACTAAGTCTCTGCACTTACACGCAATATGAAAACCCAAAACATTGGCGAAATTACCTGTTTGAATAACCTAGCTTTTGGTCATTTTATTTGTTAGTACAGTGCAACTTGGATAAAACAAACGTCTCTAATTCGAAATCGTCGTTAATTCGAAGATTTCTCTTAGTCCCTTGAACTTCTCATTAAATCAATGTTAAAAAATCGTGGATAATTCGAAGTTCAACTTCCATAATTCGAAGTTTTTTATAAAAACTTTCGAACCATAACGACTTTTCGGCCTTTCATCGTTAAGAAATCATCGCCGGAATACCCCCACCTGTTCAACACGTAACAGCTGAGACCCCCCTTCCCGCCACCTGTTACGTAAGCTACAGTACATGTAATATGTACTGTAGCTTACGTAATGTAAATCTTATTTTGTTTACATACATATAATGTTTGTCTTTCATACCATGATCTTTCTGAATAAATATTTACTTATCGACAGAATAATCTTTTCAAGAATTCAGTGGACCTGAAATTGAAGTTAAAAGATGCAACTTTTTTAATTCGAAGTTTTGGATAATTCGAATTTTTTTAGTGGTCCCTTCAACTTCGAATTATCCAAGTTGCACTGTATTAATTACATACCATGCTCCCTTGGGGATTGATTCCGGACCGTCGCCAATAGCCCGTTGTGTTGCTCAAGTGCAACGTTAATTAAAATACCTACCATTTACCCTGCATGCATTAATTTGCGGTTGGTAGATATTTGAATTTACGTCACACTGGGGGAGCAATACAACGGGCTATTGGCGACGGTCCGGGATAAGCCCCAAATGGAAAGATCCAAGGACAAGTACTCATAATTTTGAACCCCAGTCAGATGACGAGGTCAACTCCAGAGCTGCATAGATGAGGTAGTAGTTGGATTAATGCTGCACTGGAGTAACTCTACGGGCTATTGGCGACGGTCTGGGAACACACCTCGTAATTTTGACCCTCATCAGATGGCGAGGTCAACATCTGAGTTGGCATCCCTCTCTCCAAACTTCCACACCAAGCCCAACGTGAGGACATTTGAGGCCGCGACGGATTTAACGTGCACCAACCCCACGTACACGACGCTCTTTGGTTAGATCGAGTTTCGAACTCGTTACACTTCGATTGCTAATCCGTTCCAATCGGGCTCCCTCGGTTCGACACTAGTTTTGGAAAGTGTTACCAAGAAACTAATTTTAGAGTGGACTAGAGACAAGGGACTGCTAATCCACGACTCTACCTACAGGGCTGCCGTGACCCTAATTTTCAATAAGCACATTATTGTTAGTAAAAGTTTTATAACTTCAAAAACGACAAAGATTAAAAACTTATGAAAAATTCGTCAATGGCTATTTCAGTTAAGCAATACGGACAGAAGTCACAAGAGGAAAACGCGAGTTTAAATACATTGCTCTATAGCGGCGTTGCTATAAGTCACTTTTTCAAGTAAGCCTTCAAAGACGCGCCTAAAGGCAGGGAAGCGTCATAGACGTGAAATATAAATAGACTGAGCATTGCTGTTGAGGAGCCTAAAAAATATGGCGAATATCTCGACTAGTTGTCCCGTGACTGCTCTGGGAAAAATTGACTTGGTTGGCCCATTCACATGTTATCGCCTCGTTTGGTGATATAACATCATATGACAGGCTTGGTGTGTGAATGAGCATTTCTGCAGTGGGGAACCAAAATGGTGAAATATCTAAAGTATACTACTTTCTCACGCGGACCAATCAGATGAGGAATCAATGATAGGTGTCTTCTCCCGTCCTGCGGACCAAACAGATGATCAATGCTGAAGACGAAAATAGTTTAAGGATCATGTTACCTACTAGTTTTGGTCATATGATTCTTGCCACATAAAAAGGTTACCATTGCTCCCTCTACTTTTATATCTCCTCTATGGGAAGCACTAGCATCATTCACCATTGTGCTCGACGATGTAAAATATGGATATGACATCTCTGATATTCAACTTCGGAATAGATCTCGGAATTGGACCACTTCCAGGTGTTTGAAATTGAGGTAGGTAGGTAGGGTATTTTAGTTAACATCACACTGGAGCAATACAACGGCCTATTGGTGACGGTCCGGGATCAATGCCAGAGAAAGATCCGAGGACACCATGTAATTTTGAACCACGTTCAGATGAGGAGGCAACACCTGAGCTGGCACGCCTCTCCAAGTGTTTGAAACTGAACAGGTGAGGAAGTTTCGATGGAAAAAACTGACTGAAACTACATGAACAAGGATGTCATTTGACTATTTGAAGTTATATCGGTGCAACACAACTCATGAATCAAGAATACTAGTGCTCTCTTATCTAACATTGCCTGCACGTATACACAAAAGCATGATTGCAAAATAAAAACCACAACACAAAGAGGATAAACAAAAGCCCCAGTCTGCGTTAGCCCCTCACCGATACTCTCGACACCCCATACATCATACAGTTTATCGACATAAGCTCATTGTTCCATACAGTTTCTTCATCCTGCTTATTGGCACATAGGGTATCGACTCGCAAAAGCTCAGGATGCACGAATCCAAAAGCATCAGGATCTGAATTTCTGCACTGAAATCCAACGGTCTTGTACTTTTTACTTTCCTAAAGAGTATACAGGGTAAATAGAAGGGAGGGTAGAAGTAAATCCCTATGAATAAATATAAAAACAACACCAGAGCAGGAAGCCGAGGGAAAAGATTTTTGAGGATAGTTTTCTAATGATAACAGATGAAAGTCTCGACAGGATATGGTACTAAAAGCAGGAAGGACGTCAAAAAAATACTCAGCGTTGGATGAAAATCAATGTGTTCGCGTGACATTGGTGTTTCGGGCAGGTATTTTTTCCCCTTTAAAAGTGAACCCTCCTTCCCCTTCCCCATGGGGTAAGGACAGGAGGAGGAGGGGAAAATCCCCAGTTTCGATCGAACAAGATTTATCTTCGAACGTCAGAATGCTGCTGAACCCGATGTGTTAGAATGATTGCGACGCTCAAATTTCTAATTTAAAGTATGTACAGAATTTTTTTTCTCTAATGCTTTTTTCTTCTTCTAAGATAGCAAAAAATACATCTGGGAAAGTCTCACATTGAAATCAGATGGAATACCAGTTTTTGCATGGGACTGTTAATTACTTGTAAGCTAGAAATGGAAATATGATATCCCAAATTACTTTTTATGTACATACGTTGTGGAAAGATGCTTGTAACGTAAGACCGTATTCAATTTCGCGATCTTTTGAAATGTACGGTTGGTGAAAAGTTACGTACTTTTGAGACATACAAAGATATAAAATGCTTTAAAACAAGGTTGCACAACATACGGCATTGTGAGCTGTTTCTATCTTGCCCGCCATGGTCATAGATTTATTGACTCTGGTAATAACTGGTAAAGAAAACTGGATTAGAAAAGTATTTCAATTTTAACCAACCTTTAAAAAAATCAGTGGCTGTTAAACCTCCTGGTGGTTGTCTTGACGAGGTATCTCGTCTTTCAAAAATGACCAGAACTTGATGGACGACACATCTCGTCATTTCCTTTTAACTGACCAAATCTTGATCACGTAATCATCAATAAATCCGTAATACCTTTATGAGACATCTCGTTATTAGCGAAATTGGTCAGATCTTGATGGACGAGATATCTCGTCGAACCGCTTGGAAGGTTAAAAGCAGGAATAAGATTGTCAGTGATATTAGAAGAAAGACACTAGTTGAGTTCTAAGAAAACAGGACATTGCAATTTGTGCGAGAAAACCAAGTTCTTTCTAGAAGAGGGTCTCGGTAACCCGGTTATAAGAGTTGAGGATTAGCAACCGGAGGGTCGCTAGTTCGAAACTAGATTCAAACAAACACCGTCGTGTACGTGAGGGCTGGTGCACGTTAAATCTGTCGACGCCTCAAATGTCCTCACGTTGGCGTGGTGTGGAAGTTTGGAGAGTGGGTCGCCAGCTCAGGTGTTGACATCGTCATCTGACCGTGGTTCAAAATTACGAGGCATTCTCCTTGGATCTTCCCTTCGAGATTTATCAACCTCCAATAGCCCGTTAATTAAGTTCCTACCTACCAACTCTTTTCCTAGAAGGAGTGGGGACTAACATTTTTCGGAACGCGTATGCCCCGACTTTCAACTGCAGACAGTTGATCTTAAAAGTTCAGCGAGTTATAAGTCAAAACTTAATTGATTTCTAAAAAACTTGGAAATAGGTAAGTCTAGATTTTGATAGCAAATATCTAGAAAATTTAAAGCTCCATTGGAACCGCATTTGTGAGTGAACAAACTTTTTCAATCATGAATCAAAATAAGTGTAAATAACAGGCCAATTAAATTAAAAAAAGAATTTAGTGATGTTTCGAGGATTTTTCTACAAGAGAATCAACACCAGACAAGTCTTGTTTCATGGAGCAGGCATTTGTAAAACTTGTTTGGGGTTTGTTTTTAGTTGAATAAAAAGGAAAATTCAAAACATTATTACAAATTCTATTACAAATTATTACAAATTATTGAAAATTCTATAAGCTACATACTTAAATTGTATTCAAGTGACATGCTAAATTACATCACTTTCGTGAAAAAGGAAATACGTATTCCAACAAAACACTCCCACTCTCTATATTTAACTTTACAGAAAAACCTCAGAGTAGTCACTTTAAAGTCTAACTTTTATATTAAAATACACTGTATTACACTTTCTTTCAGGTATCCATCTTGCTTAACTTCAGTTTTTTAACCAAAATCATTTATTCTCTTTCGTTTAAGGTCAATTTATTCTTACTAAAATTGATTGGTGGTAGCGTCTTTTAGCCAATCAGATCACAGCATTGAAGAAAAGCTGATTGGCTTTTAGCTTCGTATTTTTAGTCTGATGCAGTTTCAAACGGTAATCTTCAAAATAAGTCTTGTTAGGAAGAGAAGTTGCAACAATTCAGTTTTGCTCGCGAATGAACCTTTTTAAAGAATAAGTATATTTTGAATGCCGTATTTGTTTTCTAAGCAAGATATATTAGAAATTTTTGTGAGGAAGTTTTTATAGAATTGAAGAAACGATCATATAAAGTTTATTTTTCTTTCATTTTTAATTAATTTATCCCCATTCAACAATTTTACACGTGATTTTGTGTATGAGGACTTTTTTGTCATGCTAAATGTAGGTAGCAAGTGTTTTTGAAGCTGAACGTGCTTCTTGTACGTATTCCGGACGTGACGTCATTTGGATTGTTTTTCTAAAACGATTTCAGGTCTCCAATAGAAATTCCAAAGAATAAATTCTGAACTGATATGATAATTTATTAGTCAACGCCATTTAGATTAAGCGCCTAACGTCACAAAATGGCGATAAACTACATTTTAAGGTGACCTCAAAGTGCATTAAACGAGGGTGATGGAATTTGGGTAACAAGGATTAAAATCTGCATTTTCTGTTTGGTTGTTTGTTTATGCTGAAAACCCCTCAATTTAAAATATTATCTGAGTTATCAGGTCTCGTATGTTTCCCACTCTGTCGATCTTTTCAATGTTCTGACTGTAACTATAACTGAACTGGGAATTCAATTCCATCTTTTCCCTCAAGAAAGCCTTCTCTAATCAAGTAGCGTGATCTCTACTTGACTAGAATATATTTTCTTCTGCCACGTACACATTATTTTTCCTTTTTGAAAAATTGGTTTTCTTCCTGAGAGGTTAGCTCTGAAAACATGCGTGACAAATTTATTCACTTTCATTGCTGTTTGAGGATCAGAATGAGTGAACTTGTGAAAAGTGTTCGCTATCTAAAGAACAGTGACTCGCAAACGATAAATTTAGTTTCTTTGCTGTACCAAATGTATTTGTTAATGAGATACTTATTTTCGTATCGGTCATAAAGTTCTACGCATGGAACTTCATCCATATTGATTCCAGGTTCATCAACCTAATGAAGTATTCAAACGACATTTATACATTCGAATATTCAATGAAGTCTGCAAGAATTCGTTTATGTTAGGGTATTTTATTATTTTTTGTCTGTTTTACAAGTGCTCACCTACAAAATATTTCCCTGAACTTTCAATTTTGAATTTTTCTTTTTAAAATAAAAGTTTTGATGTTTTCATTTTATAATTGCTTAATCTACTTTAATTCTCTGAAACCTATTTTTGCGATACTCTGTCACATATTTTTACAAAGCATTTTCTTCAGCTATTCAAATTTCATTCTATGCTTTTCAGAAGTATAGATTTTGATGTTTTGATTTTCTGTGTAATTTATGGCACTTTGAAAGGTTTTCAGTGTGAACGGATTGGATTGGATGTTAGGGTTTTATGACGCAAGGTCCTCAGTGTGAACGAACAAATCAGGAAACAGAAAAGAAATATTTTACATCCGCTATCCAAATGTTCTCCCATAATACATATCGAGGTACCTTAACATAATAATGGTTTATTGCCATTTTGGCGATACTTGGTGTTTAATCTAATCGACCAATCAACTCTCATACATCAACTTGGAATTCCGTCTTTGGAATTTTTATTGGCGATGTGCTGCAATCAAATTCGAAAAACAAGCCAATTGACGTCACGTTCGGAATACGTACAGGAAAAAAGTATTTTTGCAGAAACACTACCGCCATCTACATGTAAATTGAAAAAAATGCTCTACTAACGTGTTGGAAGAAATTTAACCTAATAAGGCCGCATTCAAGAAACTTGAATTAGATATACTTAAATGTGTACATTATTTTGTAACTCTTACTATTATGCACTTAATTTCCAAAAAAAATGAATTTATTTGTTAATTTTAAAGTTAGCTTATTTTTAATGACTTTGTTGTGTCTGCTATTTGTTGGAAAGCATTTGAATATTTGGTTACAGCATGAAGGTCCGCAGTTTCACTTGATCCTATAGATGGATATTCGTTTTTTTTATCCTAAAGTCTTAATTTATGTTAGGTAGAACACAGATTCGCAGCAATAAGTGGTCGGAAAGCAAGAAAGCATATTTCGGGTCGAAGGTGTGGGTATACTATTTCATTTTTCCATATTTCAATGGATCTTTCTTAGCATCAAACAATGACTTTAAAATGTCATATACTGAGGGCTCAATCAATTCCATCAGTAGTTATTTAGGTGCTTTGGGGACATCAACTAAGTGGAGCTGAAATGCTAATTTGAGTGTGATATCATGATTATCAAAGTCAATAAAACTTTTCATTCTATTCTCCAATTAATAGGTCTATAGCAGTTTTCAAATGATTCGTATACATCACCCTGTTCATTAATGACCTTTGTTAACCTGGGAACATGTTTATCCGAAATTTCCTTTTGAAGTGTTTTGAAAAACAGCTTTTTTTCGAAATGCTTTTATTTTTGTCACACATCATATATATCATCGTATATATATAGACTTAGTTTTACCTTGCAAAAAGTATTCAGGTCATTTAGATTTGACATATCACACTGAAATGCACATCCTGTAGAAATCTTTCACATTATCTATTCTGGTCTTTATAAAATTTAACTATTTGTTCTCGTAGTTAATGTTTTGCCTAACACCTACCTGTTCCTGCGATAACCAACTCACATTAAAATGATACGAAAAATCCACTGAATACCTCATCGTTCAACTGCAGCATGTTACGAAATTGACAAAGCCGTATTGAAATCACACGATTATAGTTAACAGTACTTATAACTTAATTGAAAATTGTAAGTAAAATAGTAGCTTTGGCACAAAAATTTTACTGATACAAGATACGATGAAACAAATTGTGAGCATCTGAATTTGTTAATACTTTTTTTATCTGTGCAATAAATCCTTTGTTTTCCTGTCGTGGAAGGTGCACCGTATGGACGTACAATCACTAAATTTACCAAATTCAGTCCATCTTCACGATATTTATCTTGAATGTTGAGGATATCTAATTTCCGTGTTCTGCTCGCAAAAGTGCCTAAAGCGAGTAACTATTTGAAGGAAAAATCTTCTGCTATTATATAGAAGAATATATAAATAAAACCTGCACTGAGTCAGTAGTATCAGTTGATTAATCCAAAGCGAGTGAATAATATATATTTCCCTTTTGAAGTATTTCATGGAGTCGTTCTATTTAGTTAAAAAATAATTCATGCTATCGATCAGTTATGGTCCTCCTTACAAGTTTCTTCAGTGGTATTATTTCCAGGTTTCATTGTTGCCTGAAAGAATTGTCTTTGCTTTTCATCTCTTTTAATTTCTGCAAAACAACCTTCCGCGACTATCCCTGTAAATTAAAACATTTGTGGTCCTTGTTAATGTTATAATACTGATGAGCATTGAATTTCTATAATGTTGATATTGCAGTATCACAAAGCGAGCACATTATCTTATCTTTAAAAGAAACAAGGTAATATTTAAATCCTCATTAAAAAATCTGTTTCCTTCCACCAGCGTTCTCTTGGACATGGTGGCTGTTAAGGTTGGATTTCATGACGCAAGGACTATATTTGGCCATCCTGCTTTAAACACAATACAGACAACATCAAGTAATAAACATATACACAAAAATAAAAGTTTTACTAAGAGAAAAATACACTCAAGGAGGAATTGAAACTGCACCGATACAACTCGCAGGTTGCTAGCACAGTGGGTATATCCGCTGAGTCACAATGGCCTTAATGGCTGTAAGGCACAATTAAAAAATACTGCTCAAGTGATATTCACCAATTCCACTTCAAACAGAAACACAGTGCACTGTTAAAAGCTGATTACAAACTGACGAACTCGACTCATAAATTTTCGCTTCCCAGCCTCGAGTGGTAGTTTCCAGTCAGGTGGGAGAAGTTATTAGACATTTTTGAGTCGCATTAGGACTAATTCACGTGCGTAGCAGAGGTAAATTCAGCCCTTATGGCTTACTAATGTTTTAATTGTGCCGGTCAATCTGTGAGGATTATTTCGTTGGAACTTAATTTATTTTTGGGTATTTTAAATAAGTTTATTTTAAAAATGAAATAAAAATACAAAAATAGAACAAAAATGTATCAATAAAAATAAAAGAATTTGTCCTGTAAAATTTGGATTCAGTCAAAAGGCCACATGTGACCCTAAGGGCTAAAGCTCCTTATCCTTGGACTAAACTCCAAGTCCATCTATATTCGATGTACTACTTCGAATAAAAAGTAATCATGAAAATTGATTAAGAGGAACAAGAAGCTTTGTAGTAAGAATATTTCATGAAAACTTCGATGGCCAATTTCTTTAGGATAGAGATGGAATTTTCAAGTATCTCACTATAGTATATAACGCAAAGTTGAAGTTTTTGTCTGTCTGTGTGTTTATACAAATATACACCATTTGACAGATTTGGAGGCCAAATTTAAAATACTATTCTTCAGAACACTTCATAAAATTTAGGTTACATATTATAGTCCTGGATCTGGCTATGGTTCTGCTGGAATGTTCAAATAAGAATATTGTTTGAAAAATGCTTAGTAAGACCTTAATAAGTATTTTTGATTTGGGTGGACATCCGCCATCCTGGACGTTTTCCGCATATAACGTCGTCCAAAATGGCGGTCACTCGATCATTAAACAGCTCATATCTCAGTTAATAATTGTCCGATTTTCATGCTCAGTTAATAATTGGTTGATTTCAAAAATGCATACATGGGATCTTATTAGCCATTTGTGTGAAAACAATTCCCATACTCGAACTTTCACACAGAACTATAGCTACATCCTGGATTATAACCCAAGTTCGATTTGTCCTAAATGTGTAGAGGATCGATAAAAAGTTTGAAATCTCTACGGAAATAACGTTGAACATTGTTACAATGGTGGTTACAAACTCAGGGGCTGATGATAAAGCTTTTATAAAAAATTATTTTTACGGAATTCAGATTCTAATACTTTATTTTCATCTCAATTTATATTTCTTTCGTAAAGATAAATGTTTTACAAATATTTGTGAGAGGTGTAAAATAACACATCAAGACACAACTTATCATTTTTATCTATGCAAAAGGAGCTAATATTAAGCCGTTGCGTATGCCCATACGCGACGGCTTGATATCGTCGATTTACAAGGCAAACACACTAAGTCAAAATTTTCAAGATATGAGATTTTTGGCTTTTCTAGATCAGAATATGGTGATCTTTAGATTGATGAAGTTCACTCAGTCATTTTTTCTTTGCATGAAGATTAGATTTTTTCTTGGAAAATACCCTCAGTGAAAATACCTTAAGGAGTATAAATTTGTTTTCTGGGAGCTATGTTTTTTGATATAGTATGTTTCACTTGTAAGATGACGATATTAGCTCTTTTTGTACTGAAAAAAATGTCTACTTGAAGCGAAGGTAGCTTAAGCTCAAAACATTTTTTTATTAGTTATGAACAATAAAAGACATGCATTTTCATGACTAAAATCTGTATGATTGTCCCATACCTGGCAGTGAATGCCCCTGTAGAGTGACCCTTGTATTTCACAATGGAGCGGATATTACACTGACCGAACTCTGATTTGAGCTTGCGGCATTTTCAATCCTAACTCAGCATTGAATGACATTCAATTAAGCTGTTTTTAATTTGAAGGAAGCTCCAGTTTTGTTGAGTCACTGTCAATGGCAGAGCATACTCTAATGATCTTATAGCGTTTTGGCAGCTGGAGTAGACACACTTGAATTTATTACTATTTTATGAGGTTTAATATGCACATTTTTATCTTTAAGGAAATTTGATTTTTTAGCGATGAATTTGAATTCATTTTTTCATTTAGATTTTGGTTCAACATGACAATTACCTAATATGTAGTGCTTTGGATACAAGGTCAGGTTGCTATATAATGATCAAAACGACTGAATATCTAATTTCAACTTAAAAGATTGGTATTCTATTATTACGTTTTGAGAATAGTTGAAATATTTCAATAAGTATCAAAATGTATCTTGAAGCAGTGTAGAAAGAAATTGGTTCCATTTTTGATAAAATAATTGGTGAAAGGAGTTACATATGTAAGTACTAATGTAACCCAAACCATAAAAGCATTGTTTTTCACGTTTTTGTTTTATTATAGTATTTTAAACGGAAAATAGCTGCATACTTTTGTGTGCCTAATTTCATAGGTTCTGTAAGATTTTCAAATTTTGGATACTAAAACGACGGCATTTTATAGTGGTAAGATTTTAAATCAAAACTTTTTATTACATCTGTATAAAACACATCAAATTGGTTTAAAACGTGACATCACCGATTACTTTGTGACACACTGTATTTTAGTATTTTCAGTGTAAAAAAACAAACCAGACAAAATACGAAGATTTTACTTCCGCTACCTAAATGCTCTCGAATGATGTGTATCACCGGCTTAAAGCAGAAAATCAACTGACATTTTTTGAGAAATAGGTTTTTTGACATTAAATGCTTATTTTCATGGTAAACCATAATTTCAGACACTCATTACCCGATACTTCAACTTTTAAAGGGGCTTTTCTGTGTTCATAAATTACACAAGAGCAAAAATATATTGAAAATTTTAAGATGAAAATCACCATTCGACTTAACCATTTGTTTCGTTTCCATGTTAAAATTTTCGACTGTAAATCATTAAATCAATTTCATGTGTGCAGTATCAGCATGTGGCAAAAAAAGTGAATATCATTAAAAGCACGAAATGAATTTCAGTTCAATTCAGCTACAAATTTTTCAGATGCTGTTCGAAAGTTGAAATTCCTTGACACTTGATTAATTTTTGATCACTTTTCTAAAGAGGTGGCTTACACAAAACAATCAAAAATTAACTTAACGAGTTATGTAATTTAATAATTAAACAAAATATAAGTTTTTCTTTAAAAAACATATTGTCGGAACCAGATCAGGGAAAAATATTCCCTTTCAGATATAAAGCCAAACTGATGTTCTGATTCAAGCTCTTTCGCTGAGCTCAATCATAAAAGTATGTGCAAACGATTTCTTTTCATGACCACTTATTAATTTACCCACACTTCCATTCACTACGCATAATCATTAAAATATAATGATTCAATTTTACTTCGATTTTATTTAACGATTTCCAAATGAATGGAAACAAATAAATGGGGGTGAATCCATTCAAATCCAGGTAAGGCAGTTCAACTCATCATCTTCGAATCGAATGATATTTTGCATACAGGCTCATTTTGGGCCATCCTGAATCAACATATTTTTTATAATCTCAAAAAAAAAATTTCGAGATACAGGGAGGTGAGAGTGACGTCACAAATTAAAATTTATTTTTCTTAGCGTATATCATGTAGTTAAAATTCGCATATCTCCTAAAGTATTTAAGATAATCCAATTTCTTTTAAAAAAATTTAAGACTTTAGAACAGCTATTGATACTAATTTCATTAGTAGTAAATAAACAGTATTGGAATATGACAATATATGAATTTTTCTATTTGATCAATTTTAAATTCATTTTCCTCAAAAAAGTCATCTTTTAAAAATCTGGTTATTGTTTCTAAGTTCCTATATAAATATGCTATCAGAAAGTGTGAGCACTTTTTAGTTTTTGAATACTTAAGCTTAAATAAATTATTTTATGTAATGACTCTGATCAGTAAACCCGACGCGATCAGAAAATAATGAAATACCGACAAATTCCCTTTCAAAGTAGGAAAAATCCCTGAGCGCATGTAAAATTCCCTATAAAAGGACGAAAAGGTTTCCGAAATCCCTAAATTAAATCGAGATTCCCTTTCAACCAGTGGCAACTACGCTGTTTGTATTTGCTTAAAAATACTTTTTTACTCAACGTCAACCGAATTATTTGAATAATTTACAGTATTTACTTGATTTGAATAAATTATCTGGTGCAAAATTATATATCAAGCATGTACACAGAATTTCACGAACATCATAATTTTGCTGTTCATCTCACTACAAAACCAAATTAGAAAGTACACTGTAATTGTTTTGATAAAAAGTATCAGAGTAATAAACTACATATTTAAAATATTAATAAATTCCTACAACTATATTAGAACATTTGAACAGAATTGAAACTAGTAGCACAAAACGTAATACCCTATAAATCCTCATGAAATAGTTCTAAAATTGCATAGACAAAAAAGTTACTATGCTCAGTAATATATTTAACATTGCAGGTAGGTATTTTTAATTAACATCACACTGGAACAACACAACGGGCTATTGTGACGGTCCGGGATCAATCCCAAAGGGAAAGATCCGAGGACACGATTACGTGGTGTTGTCCGAGGACAACACCACGTAATTTTGAACCACAGTCAGATGACGAGGCTACACCTGAGCTGGCACCGCACTCTCCAAATTTCCACACCACGCCAACGTGAAGACATTTGAGGCCACGACAGATTTAACGTGCACCAGCCTCCTTTGTACACGACGGTCTTTGGTTGGATTCGAACTTGCAACCCTCCGGTTGCTAGTCCGTTACTCGTTTAACACAGCCATCGCGGCCCATTTAACATTGCAGATAAAATAATGATATAAATTTTTATTTACTTAAAACAATAAGGAAAGTTGCTAATTTGAATAGTAGTTACGTTAAATAAAATATTAATTAAAATAAATTGAGAGATTCGTTAAATTCGGCGGAAGTGTTTAATCTGTCCTTTCTCCCACATGAAACTCCAAGCATTCAACTTTATACTTCAATGACTATCTCAATGTTGAACTTCACGAATGCAATTCATAACTAAATACAGCTTCATAAGTAAATAAACTTACATTCAATCATCCTCAATTCTTGAAAAGTTCCACTCTCATGTTAGAATACTAGGAGATCGGATTTTTGTGTATGACAAGAGGCCGACTTTGTCATGAACTCACCATTGTAAAACTTTCAACAAGAATGAACTTGTTAGTTATTTAAAAGCTATTTTTTGATGTGGCAGGAAAATTTTCATGTGCCTTCCTCCATAGAAGACAATTAAATTTATTTGTCTCTTCTGAAACCAGGAAATTGCTTACTTGCTATATAGATTTGTTTGAGAGATTAATTTCACAAAAAATCCCAGAATGAATTATACCCAAATCCAAGAATGAGTTAAGAGTAAATGAGTATTAAAAATAAGCGATTTAAAATGTATAGGAATAAGCTGTAACCAGACAAAGGTAATGATTGGCACATTAAAAAGCTAATCTTCCCCCAATATAATCTTCCCCAATATAAATAATCTTCCCCCTGTGAACAGCTGTGTGGATAAAAGCAGCTGTTTGTAGAATATAAACAATCAACACTCCTAGAACTCTCAGAATAGTATATCTTATAACTTTATTTTAGAATTTGTTGCAGCAAGTGCAAGTGAAACCAAGTGTGCAAGTTATTACCAAGGGAAAATTTTAATCCAAAGTCCTGAAGCAATATGCAGCCCAAACATTTCCGCCGTAAATAAATAGAAGTTAGTTAATAAGTTCCGCCGTAAATAATTAGTTTGGCTGATTTGTTTTAAAACTATTAACAGTAGAATTATAGGATCTTCAAAAATCTTAGTTCGATACACTTAGTTGATATATGTATAGAAATAATGAATCATTAAAATATCGTATCGAAAAAGGAGCTTGAGCTGCTGGTTGAGGAGATTCGAGCGCTTACTTACTATATAGATTTGGTATATAGATACTGGAGGAATACCGTTGGCGCGCGTTAGCGATTGAAATTTCGATTTCTTACGTTGAAGGCTCTTAAAATCAATCTTTAAAAAACTGCATTAGGGTACTACATTGACGATATTGTAATGAACTTACACAAAGTTTCAAAAATTTCAAAGATGGCTTTTTTTTATTAAATCTTAACCAAATTTCTGGGGCCGTCGTGTCTCAGTGGGTATGCCCACTGCGCTAGCAACCTTCGAGTTGTATGCGGCGCAGGTTCGATTCCTGTCAGGTGCATTCCTCCCTGGGTGTATTTCTCTCTTCTGTGTCAGTAAAGCTTCCACTGTGTGTGCCTATTACTTGTGTCTGGAGTAGCATAGCCAAATATGGCCTTTGCGCCATAAAACCCAAAACCTACCTACATTTAAGCATCAGGAGCAGAAAACAAAACAAGTTTATTTCTAATAGTTTAAGCGTAGCGAAATTTCAAGTGCTACGCGACATTCTTGAAAAGTAAAATTGAATATTTTTGATCACCTTTTAAAGGGTCTTATTTCCACGAGAAAAAAATTATTTCGCAAAAAATAAACGTGGCATAGTTTAACATGCGCCATTGACCACCATATACTAAATTTTTTAAATAATCGAAGCGAACATTTTATTTTTTTATTGCCTGAATTTGAATGGATTCACCCAAATAGAAAAATATGTCTGAATATCTTCCGTATATAAAGTCCTACAAAAAATTGAGGCCAGTGAAACTAACCCATAGCTATAAATTGCAGATGTCGCTTCAAGTGTTCTGATACTTTTGCAGAAAATGATAGGGCTACCTTATGTGCTGCATATTGGGGTCTATAAATTATAAACAAAAATATTTTATATTAAAACATGTTAAGGCGAGGAGCCCAAAAGTCGTTTAGCAAATCCTTCAAGAGTGAAAATATATATGACGTTACTTCTTTGTAAAAACAACTCAATGAAAAGAGTACACCAAAAATAT
The DNA here is from genome assembly GCA_933210815.1 of Meta bourneti. Taxonomy (NCBI): domain Eukaryota; kingdom Metazoa; phylum Arthropoda; class Arachnida; order Araneae; family Tetragnathidae; genus Meta; species Meta bourneti. The sequence continues at coordinate 66,235,408 of OW119930.1, read as the reverse complement.
TTTGAAAGAAGCTTTTGCATCCGTAATGGCCTCATAAATACTGCTTACGAAAGAGCTGACGATATTTATTGACATATTCAGACATTGATTACAGAGGAAAAGGTCCATCTAGTAACGCACCCAGTGATAGCGATGTCACTCTGATTAAAACACAGAATAATTCCCTACTCTTGAAATCACATTATTGCCCGAAGATCTCTTCCAGACGATATTTAGATTGGTATAGTATAATATTTCTGTACAGAAAATGTGTGAGTTGTACAAGGAACTCGGCAATGAAGATAAGACAGTTCCTGTCTCTGTCTACCAAAGAATATTTTGTGTAGATTACAATTTCTTATTACCAATGAGCAACTTGTACATTCACTGAAGTTAAAAAGAATACATGGTCTCGATTCCATCTGAACTACAAACTAACCATGATGAGCATGTTAAACGTAAGAATGTTAACTATGGAGAGAAGACATAAAACCTTAAAATGGAATAAACAGGGAATGTGCCCGCAGCTTCATGTTATTTCTTCCAGTTGCTCGGTGTGAAGATCTGTCACGTGGTTGTGGGTAAAAGCATGAATCCCCTAAATTATTGATTAATTAAACTGATTATCCACCGTGATCAAAAACACTAGTCTGCATTTCCATAGTCAATAGACTAAGTCGATTTGTGATTTACCCTTCAGAGATCTTACGACAACGACTCCGCCCACATGATCCGTCTATTTCATTAGAAGGTCGATGAGAGGAAAATGCTGACAAAGAAAAGTCACTAGTGACTCAACATTCCAATAAATAACACTTGATTTACAGTATTCTCCAAATTCCTAGTGGCAACTTCCCTTCATTATATTATAATCGAAAACTTGTGTATAATTTAGCGATTTATGAGGCTGAATTCCTGAATGACGGTTATTGCTGTCTGGTTAGAGATAAATGGAAAAAGGAAGCAATGAAATCGTAACAGCGCTCTACAAGTGGATACATTCTTTACTTTGTCCGATGAATGAGATATCCGTTTTCAGTGACGTTTTGCGTTACATTTTCCTCATTTTTGCGATTTTAGGGGGCAACCAAAGGTAAAAAAAAAAGTCTAACAAACCCGAGGAATGTTTAAATTTTTGAAAAATGTTTGGAAATTGCATTTATGTTTTTATTTCAATCTAAAATACATTGCCTTTTACCAGTTATGTGTCGTATAGATGAATTCTACTAATAAATGATCTATTGAATGACTCACTCTATTAACTTTTTGGATCATCAGAATATCAGTTCAATTGTATTAAATAATTGAAGGTAGGCGTTTTGGTTGCATACATAGAAGCGAGCGCTAATTAAAACATTAACATTTATTAATGCTAAAGACGACAGAAAAGTCGAATTGTTTTCAATTCCAAAATCCTTTTATCACATTTTAATCATGGTTACAATTCACAACATTATCGTTTGAGCTCGTATAATAAATATAATAATTCTCGGATCGTTTGCACATGCTGACAAATGTTTGAAATAGTATTCAAATTTGAAATTAGGGTCAATGATCCCTGAAATTGACAGCAATTTTAACATTAAATATCTCCAAATATAAAGATAGTAAAGTCGTGAAATTTAATTTCATATTTAAATTAACGATATAGAATCTGATTATGACATCAAAACAGGGTGTTTCCATTGGAAACTTTGTTGTTTGAGCTAAATTTGATATGAAGACGTTCCTTTATGCATTTTTTTGCATTTTGAATTTGTAGAGGACGTTATTCCCTATTGAATGATATCTTTGAATTTGCTCTACTATGAATAATGCTCGAAATAAAGAGGGTGGTTCGTTTTTTCCCCGCGACTGTACCTAGTTCAAGCAACTCAGTTGAACGAATAGAATTAAAATATTTTTAGTCTGGACATTCATTCATGGAAGCAGACATCATGCACAGCGCAATAGAACACAAAAGAAAATACGTCAATATTGTCTCCATCAATAACTGGTTGAATGTGATGCGATTGGCAAGATCTTCAAGGAAACACACATCTGCTCGTCCTTACAAAAAAGCTCCTGCTTCTCGTGAAAAAATGAAGTATGAAGACATTTTAGATTTAAAACATTGGAACAACGCACTTTTTAAAAACAGAAATATCGACAATCATGAGAAAATTGTTATATGGCTTAACATTTGATGCATGCGATTTAAAAGTAGTATGCCTAACCAAATGAAATTTCGCTATAATTAAGAATGCATAATAATAAATTTTCTATCAGAGGAACTGAAAACCAGGGAAGACACGATCTCGCAAAATGATTAAACAAGAAAATACTCATAGAATTCTTTGACAACCAAAGAATATAAAAAATACCATTCTGCGAGACTAAAAATGCTCTTGCCATATAGATGCTGAAAAGGCATATCTAGTTTAACTATGCAAACAAAAAGTTATACCGATGTTAATTACATCCATGGATTGAACACCTACATAAAATCATAACATCAAAGACCTATTAGCAGAACCTGATATCGGAGATTATTTCCAAGATGACATTGCGATACGTGAAATGCCAGATTGAAATTATAAGCAAAAGGAAAACTTTTCTTTTAATAATAGTAGTTCTCACACACACACACACAATAACAAATCATCTTCTGTTTGTTAACTTTATCAGTCATGTTGAAACTCATTAAATACATTTTTATTTAAAAAAGAACTAATACTTTTATATAATTGATGATGATAAATAATTTTTCATATTGTAATATGCTTGAAAAAAAAACACTATCAAAATAATTTTTATTTTTTGACCTAAAAACTAAGTCTTTAAACGGCTGTAAAATTTTCTGTAAAATCTTTAAAATTTACTTTTTGTCTGTTAATAAGTTCCTGCTCTAAGCCGACGATATACATCTGGATTACGATAAAATGCAGTTTGTAACCATTTTGGCGTCATTTGGCATTTAATATAATTAGGTTTTGCCCATCAACTATCATGTATCAAAATCGGAATTCATTCTTTAGAACTTCCATTGGCGGATGCTGAAATCGTATTCGAGAAACAAGTGAAGTGACGTCACGTTCGGAATACGTACAGGAAACACGCTCCGCCGTAGAAACAGTACCGTCACCTACATTTAGTTCGACAAAAAATGTCTCATATAACACAAAAGAGCTGTCTTATAGCTGCGAGAGGAATCTGTTCGATTTTGATGCCGTTTGTTTAAAAATGTTCTTTAAAGTACAAACTATTTTTGGTCTCCCCTTAATCTCTCTTTCACTTTTTTAATTGAAAACACACATGTTAATGCTAAATAAGACACTAAAATAGATTTTCCAATTAAAAACTAACAAAATCTAGAGATATACTTTATTTGTAATTTGAGGAAGTGTTGTTTTGAAAATTCTTTTACATGTGAAAACCGAGTGCAAAGAAAATATTTATAGCAATTAAAAATCCTTTTCTGATGAACACCTGATACCAAACACACCGAAAAGAAATTTATCCCAAACACAAATCCACACCGAAAAGAAATTTATTTTGAGAACCATAGTACTTTTTCTAGCCCGTATTGCCTACAGTGAAGTTCCCTGCTTTTTTCATTACTTTAAGGATTACATAAATTCGTCTAATTCAAAGAGCAAACACGTGCAGGACGGTCTGTGTTTGCAAAGCTTTAAATCATGTTTGCTGTGATCCCGCTTTTCTTACGGATATTCGTATCTGAATTTTCCTCGGGTTTCTTTTCCATTCTTCTCTCCTATTTTATTCTATTTATCTTTTTATCTATTTTGAGACGGATTCTGTACCTTTTTTGTTAATAAAAATGAAATAGTTTTTGCGAGGCGAATCAAGAAATTACAAATTTTTGAAATTATTGTTTTACTTTACATCCAGGGTGCATAACATATCCTGCAAATGTCTTATATCTATTAACCTTTGACTAGACTAGATAACTTTATTTTAATTTTAGTAGTTTTTAAGATTTAGGGGTCTGAATTTACTAAAAAGCAAATATGTGAATGTCGAATTTAAGAAAAATGTGTAAATTGAGTTTTATGAAGTCCCAAACAGGGCATTCATTACATTATATGCCTAAGACAGAAAGACAGTTTCTTTACCTAGGACTAGAAAGCAACATTTCTCGAACCAGATTAGTAACCCCGACCTGTAATTGATCTCGAATTTTCAACGACATATTTAAAGAATTTAATCTAATTGATTTCTAAAAATTTTTTCAATTAATTGATTTCTACAAAAGTCGTGAAAAGAGTACGTTTACAAATTCGATAGTGACTGTCCAGAAAATGTTGAGCATCATTGGGAGCTCTTTTACTGGTCATTTTCTTCTTCCTTCACGGTAGTCCAGTTTGTAGAGTCGCGGATTGGTAACTGGAGGGTTGCGAGTTTGAAACTTGATCCAACCAAAGACCATTGTGTACGTGCTGGCTGGTGCACGCTAAATCTATCGTGGACCCAAATGTCCTCACGTTGGAGTGGTGTGGAAGTTTGGAAAAAGTTTGGAAGTTTTTGCCGGTTCAGGTGTTGACCTCGTCATCTGACCGTGGTTCAAAATTACGAAGTGTTTACCAAGGAAAGATCCAAAGATCGTAGTTTTGATCCTGGCCTCGTAATTTTGAACCACGGTCAGATGACGAAGTGAACATCTGAGCTGGACCCCACTCTCCTAGGTTCCGCACCACACCATTTGAGGCCACGACAGATTAAACGTGCACCAAGCCCCCATGTACACGACCGTCTTTGGCTGGACCAAGTTTCGAACTCATAACCCACCGGTTGCCAATCCATTACTCTTTCAACCAGCCTACCACGGTCTCCAAAATCCAATGAAATTTTGAGATTAATATGTTGTTTTCTTCATTTTGGAAACGTTTGGCTAATTTGTGTCTATCAATCAACTATCATATCTATTCAAATTTAATCTTTGGAATTTTTATTGGCGAAGTGCTGAAATCGAATTCGAAAAACAAGCCAGCTGACGTCACGTTCAGAAACACGTATGGCCGCAGAAACACTACCGCTACCTATATTTAGCTTGACAGAAAATTCCGCTCATTAATATTTTGCTACTATTCTTATTTTAAACTAAATTCATAATCTAGAGTTAATTCTAAACGCTTTAATAAATAAATCCATCTTTTATTCATCTTATATATTTAGCGCTCCTAATAAAATACAAAAAATACTAGGTTTTATTAATCTTTCTGAATTTCATTGGATTTTGTTTCCTAGATTCCAAGATTAAAACCGTAAGCGGGAGAGCGGTTTTTTAAGAAAACCACGACTTAGAGCTTAGTTTGCGAACTTAAAAACCTTTTTGAGTACATAATGTAAAGACATTTCTACGGAGCATTATTAAATATTTATGACGAGTTAAAATATTATTCGAGTTCTGTGATGGATTATAAAATGCATTTCGCTCTCGTTGTAATTTGAATAATAGATTAAGCTCATAAATACAAAGCTGCCTTGATGTTTTGAGTAAAGAAATTGCAAGAAAAGACATTTCCATCCGTTTTTAATATGTTCAGATAAATTATGATTTTCTGTTTTTAGCATTTATCTTGCTTTATTTCTATAATTCGGATTGAAATGCAGACTTAAAAAAGAAGATACAATTTTGAGGTTACTTATTTGATTTTACCAATTGTAACTACAAACATGTCAGATGAGTGGTTGTTAGCGCAGAAGCCTGGTTTCTTCTGTGGGAAACCAAATTGTCATCCTCTTTTATTTGCGCATCGTTTACAGTAGAACAAATTCAATCTCGGCATCCCAGTTGTAAATGTTACCCTATGATTCAACTAGAAATACAAATTGTGTCAATGAGCATTCCAGCACTGCCTCTTGAAAGTTATCAATCTACGTTTAAATCCTAATGGCCATATTGTCTTAGCAGTATTTTTATTTCTAACGCCCAATCACACTGACCTCTTCAACCTTCAGAACTACAAAAGGCGAATTGATGACTATTGGTAAAGGAGAATCCAGTGGTAAGCCACCGTAACTCCTAATTCGGACAATCACCATAATTCATGCGCTTACCAACCGAGATTCGAAACTGGGACCAACTGAATGGTACACACAATATGGCCACTATATGTACATCATACTACTAGTTAGGCCTTAGAAGATATATAAAAGTAGAGTGAGCAATGGTAACCTTTTCATGTGCCCAGGAGTATGTGACCAAACTTAGTAGTGACGTGACCCTTAGACTACTTTCATCTTCCGCGAGGAAACGAATATTCTTCTGATGAGTCCAGGGGACAAGAGAAGGCAACCATCCATTGATTCATCATTTGATTGGTCTTCGCCACATAGTGGTGGATTGGCGATTTCATAATTTTTGTCACCACTATAGAAATTCGCACTCACATAACTTCCCTATCATATAAGACGTTATATCTCCAAACTTAGTAATAACCTTACCCTTAGACTACTTTAATCTGCCAGGAGGAAACGAATATTCATCATCTGATGAGTTCAGGGGACGAGAGAAGGCAACCATCCATTGATTCATCCTCTGATTGGTCTTCGCCACATAGTGGTGGATTGGCGATTTCATAATTTTTGTCATCACTATAGAAATTCGCACTCACATAACTTCCCTATCATATAAGACGTTATATCTCCAAGCTTAGTAATAACGTTACCCTTAGACTACTTTAATCTGCCAGGAGGAAACGAATATTCATCATCTGATGAGTCCAGGGGACGAGAGAAGGCAACCATCCATTGATTCATCATCTGATTGGTCTTCGCACATAGTGGTGGATTGGCGATTTCATCATTTGCCACCACTATAGAAATTCGCACTTACTCATCTTCCTATCATAAGACGTTATATCCCCAAATGAGGCGATAAAATACCAAATCGACCAACCAAGTCACTTTTTCAGAGTAGTCACGACTGGTCGACATTTTGGTCTGACTTTTTGAAGGTCCTGCTCAGTCTATTTATTCTAGAGATATTATATGGCACATGTATGAGAAGCAATTTCTGTCAAATTAAATGTAGGTGGCAGTAGTATTTCTGAAGTGAAACGTATTTCCTGTACGTAGTCCAAAGTGACGCAATTTGACTTGTTTTTCGAATACGATTTCAGTTCGTCGCCAATAAAAATTCCAAAGAATGGATTTTTAATTGATTCATGAAGGTTTATTGACCATCACCTATTAGATTAAACACAAAAAATGCTGCAGAAACGGCGATAAACTACATTTTAAGGTAACCCCGACATGCATAATTTTACAGCATTTGGGTAGAGGAAATAAAATATTCGCAGACCGCCTAGTTTGTTTGCTCCACTGAAAATCCTTCCCATACATGCAGTTATTTCCATAAATAAAAGTAGAAGTATTTCTACATGCAAGAAATACATTGAGTATAAATTGATTTTGAAGATTAACTTTCATATAGAATTTAAACTACACTAATGTACTTTTGTCTGTATTAAAATCATATTTTTATGTAAAACTGTTTACACATTTGTATTTCAAAAATAATACCTATTTATTTTTTTATTTTTTAAAAATTAACACAATATAATAAATAGAATATAATTATAGTTTGATTTTAAATAATTACCATTAGGAAATAAAGTTTTATAATTCAAGTAAATAAAGTAACTATACCTTAAGTTGTGGCTTAGGTGCAATTTAATATCGACCGTTTGTATTATGAAGTCGGAGAAAAACAGAAATTCATTTTTGGAAAAATATCAAATAAATACAATAATTGGATGTTCAAGAAATTCTCAAAAACTATTACATGATCTCATGAAAGATAATCCGATTTCCGTCAATTCAAAAGCAAAGATGGTGCTTTCTTAACAAGCTGTGAGTTTCTGTGTTTAATTAATTTTGAAAAAATCGATAAATTTTTATACTGATTTCCTGCAGTGGTTCAAAAACATCAGAGAAGGATATACAAAAAACTGCAACTAAGGAATCCGGCAACTTAAAACAGAAGTCTCTTTCACTGTTTTATTTGCCTTGTTCTTGATGGTCTCGTTCTAACGTTCCCTTTTAATTAAATTGCCATTTGTTTTTTCAAACTTCTGTGTAAAAAGAGCTTTTTCATTTTTGAAATTTTTTTACGAGCGACATTATTTTCGACATCTCTGTTTTCAGAGTGTTTTATTTTATGCTTCAGTAATTTTTTAAAAATTTAAAGCACGTAATTACTGAAACAGAAGAATTGTGTGGTATTCAGGTTTCCAAAAGAACGAAAGATATGTAGTGTTAGTTCGATTGGTAGAATTCATCACCCAATGTAGGCAAATCACCCATTCTGGTAAATAGTGCTTCTGAGGGGTTGGTTCTTAATTCTACCTTGAAACTTGTAGTCTTCTCAAAATAATTTTTAATTAGTTTTGAACTACTTGATCAATAGAAACTTTCCAAAGGATACTATACCAAGGAAAAGAGCAATAGAATCTTTCCAAAGGACTTTATTCTAACGAAAGAAACAGAGTAGTATCTTTCCAAAAGGTTATATTCTAAGGAAAGGAGCAAAGAATTTTTCCAAAGTATTCTATTCTAAGGAAAAGGGCAGTAGAATCTTTCCAAAAGGCTATATTTCCAAAAGGTAAGGAAAATAGCAATATAATTTTTCCAAAAGGTTATATTCTAAGGAAAGGAGCAATGGAATTTCTCCGAAGTATTCTATTCCAAGGAAGGAAGCAGTAGAATCTTTCCAAAGGACTTTATTCTAAAGAAAGAAACAGTAGAATATTTCCAAAAGGTTATATTCCAAGGAAAGGAGCAAAAGAATTTTTCCAAAGTATTCTATTCTAAGGAAAAGGGCAGTAGAATCTTTCCAAAAGGTTATATTTCCAAAAGGTAAGGAAAAGAGCAATATAATTTTTCCAAAAGGTTATATTCTAAGGAAAGGAACAATGGAATTTCTCCGAAGTATTCTATTCTAAGGAAAAGGGCAGTAGAATCTTTCCAAAAGGTAAGGAAAAGAGCAATATAATTTTTCCAAAAGGTTATATTCTAAGGAAAGGAGCAATGGAATTTCTCCGAAGTATTCTATTCCAACGAAAGGAGAAGTAGAATCTTTCCAAAAGGTTATATTCTAAGGAAAGCAGCAATAGAATTTTTCCTAAGTATTCTTTTCTATGTAAAGGTTGGTTGGTTTTAGGTTTTATAGTGTAAGAGACATATTTGGCCAAGCTACGTCAAACGTAAGACAATCTCAAGTAATTGGTGAAAGAAAGGACACAGAGGAGAAAGTAGAGAAAAATCGCTTGGGCAACCGGGGTTGGCTATCCCCATGTTTATCAGAGGCAATAAACCACATGGGAAAAGAATAGATCTCTAGAGTACCTCGAGTTCGTGAAGCCCGTACACACTTAAAAATGTGCCCTCGAGGGTGCCAAGGAAAGAACCAATAGAACATTTCCAAAGGATTCTATTCGAAGGAAAAGAGCAATAGAATATTCCAAAGGGTTTTATTCAATGGAAATGAATAATAGAATTTTTTCAAAGGATTCTATCCTGAGGAAAGGAGGAATATTTCTAAAGGTTGAGAGAATCTGCCATTATGTCTGCTGGGGGTTAAAACAGTATATTACTCTAAAGCTCAGACATAAAGCTCAGGCGGTTAATGAGCCCAAACTTGTAATTATAATTGGTAGACGATTTTCAGAATTTTTTAGTTCTTTAATACAGTCAACTAAATTAAAAATTTACATATAATCACTCATTCCTTTTGTATTATGGGTTTATAACTTGCCACGCCCTTATATATGACATTTCAACAGCTTTAGATTGAAGCTATATTTTAATAGTAAAACGCATGGGTGATGTCAAATTGACTTTTAATGGTTATAAGTGAGTTTGCATGAACTGTATAATGGGAAACGGTTGACGTATAATATGAATAAAACATTTTACTTTAATGTACACTAAGTGTATAGAATCTCCACACAACTGTGATGTCTACATGCTTGATAACACTTTTAGAGAAAAATAATACTATAATTTGGGAATACGTTAGGTAGTTAATTAACGCCTCACTGGAGCAACACAAGGGGCTATTGGTGACGATCAGGGATCAACTCCGATGGGAAAGATCCGAGGACAAAACCTCGTAATTTTGAACCATGGCCAAATGGTGAGGTCAAAACCTGAACCAGCACCCCACTCACCAAATTTCCACACTACACCAATGGGAGGACATTTGGGACCACGACAGATTTAGCGTGCAACAGCTTCCCCGTACACGACGGTCTTAGATTGGATCTAGTTTCGAACATGCAATCTTCTGGTTACTAATCTGCTATTCTTCCAACCGAACTACCGAGGCACCTATAATTTGTTAATGATATGTGAAACCTTATGAAACTAATGAAGTTGGTTCATTGAATAAAAAATGACAACAATAAAACTATCTCTATATTTCACTAACGTACGTAGCAATAAGAGACATTATTTGTATTTTGGCGATAAGCAACAAAAGAATATAATCAATCGCTACGGGATTCATTCGCCAATTTTGCCACTTAAATATACTTGATTTGAGCTAGGGAGTTATATTGACTGTGTGAAAGCCACAGGAAAAACTTGAACTGATATTGTTAAAACTACAGGAAAAAATTGAAATTCTTCAGCAATCGGATTACAGAAGACAATGAGAAATCTGGAATATAGAAATCAGCGCAGAAAAGAAAATGGGATCGCGAAAATAGGTCTGTACGTCAAAAAATATCGAATCGCCGTTATAAGCGAATGGGGTACACTTGAAGTGGACGTTTAATTGTGGTAACACGACTAAGCTGTGCCCTTTTTACACTGCATTTTTAAAAGAGACGAATTAACACCACAGTAAGCACACGAAGTGTTTTATTACTTGTGCCTATTTTTATTTGATTTGGAGTTATGAAATGTGCATATCAGTGCTTATATTAACTATAAGTGGATTTGAAATAAGTGAAGAATCTCAATGTATCTTGGGCTTGTACCTTTATTAATTAGAGGTGAGTTAATTTGGAAAAAATTAGAATATATAAATTCTAAAAGATTGTCGATAATCAACTCCGTAAAACAGGGCAAATGTCCATTTTTCAAGTTTTTGGTCTCATTTTATTTAGTAATTTTATTCATTTTTTAATTTGTAATAAAGCGTACAAAAATAATGTCCAATGTTTTAGTTTCATAATGTATTGACGGGACATTTCATTATGAATTTTATCACCTTGAAGTAATTTATGGTCAAAAAATCTGCGAATTTGGACTTTAGCCCTTTTACTACCAGAATACAGATTCATTAATCTTTTTTTGAGCATCATAAAAAATAAACGATTTTTTTTACGTTTTTCATCATTCACAAGCAAAAGTAGAAATCAAAATGGTAGTTTGCTAATTTTTCAGTCCCATGCATAGTAACATATTTTGGAATAATTTTCAAAATAATCATTCACTTGTTTAGGATACTTTTTCACCTCATCCAAGAATTCATTATTTTGTATAATAATTAAGCTGATTAAGTTTTAAAGAACAAAATCAATAAATCCATCTTATGATCTGCCATTGCGGATATTTTATCTCACAGCACATCCATATTAAGGTACATTCAAGTTTATAAATAAATCAATTCTACTCAGCATATAAATCTGCTTCAATTACTTCACTTTGAAGTCAGATATTTTAATGAACCATGTATCTGAATCATATCCACGGTAATGACGTGGTTCGATACTAAACCTTTGACATTTCAGATCAAAGACTTTAAATATTATGTGAACGAATGATATTAGAGATATTAGTACGAATACTTGGTATTTTGCATCTATGGTTAATCCATAAAATATGCTAGAATTAAAGCAGATAAAATAGAACTGAACGTTTTCAAAGCCAATTTAAGGCGTCAATAATGAAGGGAGTTGTATAAATAGATTCCAACAACGTTTTGGCGTGGTGTGAAAGTTTGGAGAGTGGGGTGCCAGCTCAGGTGTGACCTCATCTGACCGTGGTTCAAAATTACGTGGTGCTGTTCTCGGATCTTTCCCTTTGGATTAGATTCCGGATCGTCGCCAATAGCCCGTTGTGTTGCTCCAGAGCGACGTTAATTAAACTGCCTACCTACCAATAACGTTTTGACTAAAATTTTGAAAATTAAAAACAAATTAAGATTTAATAATGTTATGGCATATTCTCATCGCAACTATTTTGGGATATTTCCTTCTTCCTAGCTCCTGACGAAAAATCGATAGATTTTTAGCCTATTAAAAGAAGTATTTGCATTTTTGTTTTTTAGGCAATTTAACTTACAAGTAATTCATGTAATGTGTTTACCTTTAATAAAAGGTAAAACATCAAGTTAAAATATGTAAAATGATAATTTACCTACTTTGAAGTTAGTAAATAAAACTAAGTTAAAATACAGGCTTTTATCTTTTACCAAACCGCTACCATTTTACAATAACTAATGTTCTCCAATTCTTGAAAAACTTTCTCGCTATTATAAAGCATTTGAACATTAACGACATTATTAAATCTTACTCTTATTTATCGTTAGAAAGAGCAATTTTACTTAAATTGTCATGCTTGGAGATTGTAGGATAGAATCTGTGTAAATCAATAGCAAACCTAATGAAATAGAATTACTAGTTCTCAGAAAAACTTGCATTTAATAACTTGGGAATGATACTTTGAAATGTGAAAAATGTTCCCATCATAACTCACAATAATGAAGCTTTAAAAGATTACCTTAGGTCAGCTGTTTCATTTCAATTTCCAATTTTCATATGCTATACATATCCCTTCTATAAATTGCATCAAACCGTGGTAGGGTTATAAAATCACCAGCTTATAGTATAAGATTTGAAGTTATAAAGGTGATAGGAGATGGCTTAAGCCAAATCTACTCCTGTGAATTCAGGAAGTAAAATTTTTGAAAAACTTTTCTTTTAATCAAAAACTGCATTGTTTTATTGTAGATAAACATTCAGGGCGTTTGATAGGATTAGCAATAAAAAAGCAATGAAAGCATGTGTCATATCCCTAAGATTGGGGGAGTTGGAGTACTTTTTGAGGAATTCTATTGTAGGTAAATAAATGAAATTTAAATGAAATTCAAAATTATCTTAAAGTTTTAGTTACTTAATATCCATTTATATCTTTACTTTTTCAATTATTTTGTTATATACGTGTCGGGTTCAGGCATTTTAGAAATGAAACCTCTAAACTCGAAGGTTCGAGTCTATATCAGAATTTTCACGATTTTCACCTTACAACACGACAATTTCACTTTCCTCAATGTGGGTCTTCTTGAGCCGTTTCCACAAAGAAAGGCTTCATAGTCTTCAATTTTTCCTTTCTTCCCATTTCTTTCAAGACCCATTTTTGTGATTCTTCGGATGACTGTTTCTGTTGCTTTTATGCAATATTTTAACCAGATTTGCATTCTTTGGTGATACTAAAACTGTTGCAGATTGCTTGAAACTGGATTCATGCAGTTTCAGTTTCGGTAATAGTTATTCGACACTATCTAAGCTGCTATATGGAATTGCATACGACTGTTAGATGTGGAATGCCCTTCCCCATAGCAATATTCTATGACAAGTTCCTACGGAAAACGAAACAAATATCAGTTCGTCATCTTTTCCTGACAATGGTTAACGTCATCTGTTCCCGATGTCTGGGAGAGACGACGCATATTTGATAACGCAAATACAAATAAGGATGATATCGCATAGAAAAAGCAACAAGCAACTGAATCAGTCTCTTGGTGATATGATAATGTTGCATCAATATTTAAAAATATTTAAAAACATTTTTTACTCTAGTTTCTGCAACAGATGATAAAAGCTGCTTATTGAACAAGAACGTGACACATCTTGCTACACTCAATCATCTGAAGCTACTCACTAATAACACAAATCTAATTTCCGACAAATGCAAGTGCAACATTTCAGTTAAAACCACTGCGCCATCTCTCCCACTGTCCCATCGGGGCCGCGGTATTCCAGATCGAAGAATAGCGAATTAGCAACCGAAGGGTTGCGAATTCGATCCAACCAAAGACCGCCGGGGTGGTGCACGTTAAATATGTCGTGACCTTGAATATCTACACGTTTGCGTGGTGTGTAAGTTTGGAGAGTGGTGCCAGCTCAGGTGCTGACCTCGTCATCTGAACGTGATTCAAAATTACAAGCTACTGTCCTCGGATCTTACCATTCGGGATTGATCCCGACCGTCAACAATAGCCTCTTTGTATTGCTTCCGTGCGACGTTTATTCAATACCTACCCACTGTCTCATCTATTTTATTTCTATACATTTTGTCGAAAACTTAAATACAATTGTTTAAACAAAGTAAAGGGTTAAGAGAATTATCTACCTTTGACAGATTTGTCACTCCAAGAGGTAGCTATATTAATCATAATGCACCTACTTTTTTGTGCTCCTGATCTACGTTTCATTCATTTTTAAAATTCGATAAAAGCAATATTTTCGTCACTTATTTTTTTTGTTGTACTAGCAATTTGATAATACGCTAGCGCACCAATTTTACGCCATTTCGACAAATTGGTTTTGGAAACAATCATGTACACTGATTTTGTTCCTTATCACCATTAGCGTAATTATGATACGAAGAGGAATACGATCTATCTTCTTCACACAACTGTGCTTTTAACGGAATAAAATAGCAAGGAATTAATTTGCGTAAAAGCGAAACATCAAGAATCTACGTTACATAAAACCAGATATGATAAAGACAATCGGACTTGTTAATCTTGACGTTTATATTGAGTGTAACTTAACCTAGATATTGAACTACGCCTTGCACTTAGAGATCTTTCCTGTCAAGTTAAATGTAGATAGCTATGCTGTTTCTACTGCGGAGCGTGCTTTCTGTTTATATCCCGAACGTGAAGTTATTTGGCTTGATTTTCAAATACAGTTTCAGCATTTCGTCAATAAGTTCCAAAAAAGGAATTTCGAATTGATATATAATAGTTTATTGATCACGCCATGCAGATTAAACGCCAAACGTCATGAAGACAGTGATAAACTGCATTTAAAGGTAACCCTGATATGTATCATAAAATCTTGGCTTTCCGTTTGTTTGTTTGTACTGAAAATCCCTCCCACACTATTCTTGATACTATATTCCCACCCAAGACCAATAGAATCCAATTGCGAAAGGAATAGGAAGATAATTAAGTAGTTTAGTTGAATTAACTTCGCACTGGAGCGACACAACGGACTATTGGTGACGGTCCGGGATCGATCCTGAAGGGAATGACCGAGGACAACACCTCATCATTTTGAACCACGGTCAGATGACGGGGTCACACCTGAGATAGCACCCTAATCTCCAAACTTCCACACCACTCCAGTGTGAGGACATTTGAGGCCACGACAGATTTAATGTGCACCATCCCCCACGCACACAACGATCTTTGGTTGAATCGAGTTTCGAACTCGCAACTCTCCGTTTACTGATCCGCTATTCTTCCAGCCAGGCTACCGCGGCTGCAGGGATAGGAAGAAAGATGCGCTTTGGAACTATAGGAAGTACGAAGAACCACAAAATCATTAGCGCCCTCTTTATTTAGCTTTACCAAAAAGCTTTCGTAGAATTGAATGTTGGGTGGAAACCTAAATAATTACAAATACCACCAAATTCCTTGGTAGTAGGTGAATATGGATCTGACCCCCCAAAGTCAAATGCTTACGATCTCTGCATTTTTTCCTATTTCATACGTCTTTTTAAGGTTTAGAAGAAAATTAAGAAATTCCGAAACAGAATCATATTAACCATTTCCCTAATTTTGCGAGTTATAGCATTTTCGCGATCCAACAGTAAGCAACCCCTGCATCATACAGACGAGATTCAAGGTAGCCAATAAAAAAATTCCCAAAATAAACTAGCTTGTTTGCAAACGATCAATCAATCACTTGAGGTTTCTTACTCTGGCCGACGTCGCATCTTTACCCAGTCATGTATAATGGATGATCCAAAGATTGAAAGTTGCTTTAAAGTCGACTCCAATCCCGGAACACCGACATCATTTTCCTCCTGACCCCCACCCCTTCCTAACCACCCTCCCACAGTTAATTTTGGTTTAGCCGCGAGCAATTTCTCGGATCAAACTAGAACTATTCTTGGATCTTGTTAGTGCACCAGCGAATCGTTAGTTGAATAACTTGGTAGCGTTGCCATGGTGACCGATTCGGGGAAAAGGTTATTTTTAAAGGAGAAATAAAGTGTAAGTGTGTTGCAGAATGAGGAAGGGTATTATATATTAGTCTTTGGAATCGCATTTGCTGTTTATGCGAAGAATTCTCGTTTGATTTTGTTTTTGTGTTGTTAAAATCGGTGATTTTAATTAGCTCTTGTCTTCGAATTGACCCTGAGGATGAATTATCGTTGTTAAAATGGTGTTTGCAAGTTATGTATTTTTGGTGTTTTAAAATGTTTTGTGTGTGTGTGTGTGTGTGTGTGTGTGTGTAATCTTACAGTTCGAAACCTGGCTAATAAGAAACTGATCAAGCTGAAACAGTTCGGTTCTCAAGACAACGATTTTGGATATCGTTTTCATTCATTTGTATAATTTCACATGCATATTTATTATGAATTGCTTTAATTTTACACTTCATTTATTCTGCTTGCGTTTGGTGTTTCAACTTGTGGCAAACATTAAATTTGGTAGGTAGGTAGTTGAATTAACGTCACACTGGAGCAACACAACGGTAATTGGCGACGGTCAGGTATTCATCCGAAAGAGGGAAAGATCCGAGGATAGCTCTTCGCTATTTTGAACCACGGTCAGATGGCGAGGTCAGCATCTGAGCTGGCACCCCACTCTTCAACTTTCACACCATGGCAACATGAGGACATCTAAGACCGTGACAGATTTAATGTGCAACAGCCTCCACGCACACGACAGTCTTTGGATGGACCTAGTTTCGAAATCGCAACCCTCCGGTTGCTAAACCGCTACTCTTCCAACGGGCTACCGCGGTCATATTAAATTAAATTTGAAATAAAAATGCTCTGAATGTAGATCAAGAGTAGATGTCGTTGCAACGTGTGGAAAAGTTGTGCAATTTTAGATTTCTACGCACACGGTATTTCAAGATTCGTTACACTGCTTTATTACTTGTGTTGCAAGTCAATTTTTGTTGTGGTGAATAAGTTCAAATCCGTATTTTCCCTTCTAAAATTTAACATTGGCTGAATTCGGTATGTGCAGGCACTAGTTGACTGATTGCCCATTGCGTAAAATCATGAGATCTGCATTAAGATTATCGGTGTACTTCTGTATGCGTGGTCGTGCAATGGATGATTGCGACCGTTTTACTGCCCTGTGTTGCTTGCCTTTAGCAGCCAAGCCTAAACTGACCCATGTGAAGAGAAGGCTGAGCGACGAAGAAGAGAAGTCGTAATACGAGTAGAAGCAGTGTCTATTATCATAAGGCTGTAGACCTTATTCAACTTATAAGAAATGATTGGCATTGCTTTGGCAAATCAGCTGTTTATCGTGAACCATCCATCGAAGAGTGTGCCGATAGTTGAGAGTCATCTGGCTTGTTTGAAAGCGCGCGGATTCATAATCACGTCTGTCAGTCACCAAATTGCAACAGAACATGGAAATATTCTTTCCAGAAGTCTTTCATGTTTGAAATTCTCTGCATTGCTATATGTGAGGCTTTTTCTGTAAAGCTAAATATAAATGCTGCTAGTGGTTTTGTGGTAGAACGTGCTTCCTATTCCCTCTAATATTCTTGTTTATTGTTGGCAGACAGTTAATTTTATGCCTCACTGGAGCAACACAGGGGCCATTGGCGATGGTCCTGAATCAATCTCGAATGGAAAGATCCGAGGAATGTAGCTGAATTTGTCGCACTTGAGCAACACAATTGGCTAGAGACGACAATCCGGGATCAATCCCGAAGAGAAAGGTCAAAGAGCAACATATAGTAATTGCGAACCACAGTCAGATGACGAAGTAAACAAGAGCTGGCACCCCACTCTCCAAACTTCCACACCACGCCAACCCAAGGGCATTTCAGGCCACGGTTGATTTAACGTGCACCAGCCCCCACGTGTACGACAGTCTTCGGTTGGACCTAGTTTCGATATCGCAACCCACCGGTTGCTAATTCCTAACTTTGCCAGCTGGGCTACCGTAACAGTTTATTGTGAATCAATTATTGTAATATTGGATAAATTAATCACAGAATTTGTGAGTTGACATGCCTTTGACTCGATTTGTCTCTCTCTCTCTCTCTCTACGGTTATTTAAAAAAGTATACATAATAAACATATTTTATGTATTACGAAATGTATCATATTTTATGTATCATATTTTATCAATATTTTATGTATCAGGTAATTATTTTAAATATACTCTTGCCTGATATTAACAATACATGTTGTTTAAACTTTGGACTGAAGAAAAGTTGTTTTGAGAAAATTCAGTGTATTGAGGATGAGAAGATACTGCAGTTTGATCTAAAATTTGCAAGTTTCGTGAGAAACGAAATCAATTTTAAAAACATACTTTCTTATTTAAAACAGAAAGATGCCATGCAAACTATTCGATAAAATTCAAAAATAATTAGCTTTGAACACTAATCATACTTGTTCAGTTAATGGCTTTTTAATGAACCAATAGAACTTAAGCCTTCTCTAAAAACAAACTCAGAGGATTGAAAAATGTCACATATTAACATTTTTGCATAATAGCAACTAATAGATTTTTGTTAGCAATACAAAAACTTCATGCATACTAAAACGTCAACATGAAAAAAAGAGAAATTTTGAATTTGTATAATTTATGAGGGATGATACTGTTTAGTTTATGGATACGTGGATGTTAATTCTCATATCCATATGAAGATGTTGACTGGTTCAATGAATAACAAGGCAGATAAAAAATAGCAGCTTTTATAAAAATTCATCAAAAATTATATAAACATAAGCTACCTAGTCTACCAACATAGCGTCTTTTCTCAAAAATTAGAAGGCTTAACATTTATTCTTATATCTCCAATCTTTTATCGCTGCATTCTAAAGATATTTTAATTCGCAGCGCGCACGCGCAGTACGACTGAAATAACGATAATTTAATTTGATCCATTGCCAGAGCCACACGCCTCATTTCCCTGCGTGGACCGATGCCACCACAAGTTTATTAGGAAGAAATTGGAGAACAGTGGGAAATAACTGCGATAGCATTTATATTTTTCGGGGGGGGGGGGGTATTTCAATTAACGTCACACTGGAGCAACACAACGGGCTATTGGTGACGGTCCGGGATCAATCCCAAAGGGAAAGATCCGAGGACAACACCACGTAATTTTGAACCACGGTCAGATGACGAGGCAACACCTGAGCTGGCACCCCACTCTCCAAACTTCCACACCACGCCAACGTGAGGACATTTGAGGCCACGACAGATTTAACGTGCACCAGCCCCCTTTGTACACGACGGTGTTTTGGCTGGATTCGAACCCGCAACCCTTCGGTTGCTAGTCCGTTACTCTTCCAACCGGGCCACCGCAGCCCTATTATATTTTTCGGAAAACACAACTATTCAGAGTTTTAGATTCATTTAACTTAGGAGTAGGAGTATTTCAATTAACGTCACACTGGAGCAACACAATGGGCTATTGGTGACGGTCCGGGATCAATCCCAAAGGGAAAGATCCGAGGACAACACCACGTAATTTTGAACCACGGTCAGATGACGAGGCAACACCTGAGCTGGCACCCCACTCTCCAAACTTCCACACCACGCCAACATTTAACTTAGAGCTCTTAACACAAAAGCTATACCACAAAAAATTAGTAGTTATTTTCCATTTCACGAAATATAATTGCTAGTGAACCTTGAAGTCTTAATAAGTGTAATAATTCACACGAAGGATACTTATTACTGTTCAAGTTTTAAAATGGATATGAACACTATATAGTTTTCAGAATAACTAGTCAAACCCACGCATAAACAATGAGCGAAAATTTCTTTATTGCTTTGTCAATTGATGGCAGTTTTGTTACTCACATTTCATACTTTATTTAAATCCATTAAGTAAAAATCTAGTCAATACCGGCACGGCATTGAGTTTGGCACTAATTTAGAGATTTAGTGGGTGGTACACAATTATTAAGACCCCTGTTCTTTCTCCCGCTTACTACGAGGGTTACTAGAATGAAAATTGGCGACCGCTACTGTGCACCTTGGCAACGAAAACATAACGCCAAGCTTGAGCCCCAACCGTCAACTATATTTTAGTCATCCATTATTTTCGAAAAATATTGCATGACAGATAATACACATCAGTCATGTTTGTACAACTAGCTTCTGAACGTCCACTCAACTTCATCATATTCACTTGTTCAAGGGTGATTTGTTATTTTTTAAATTTAAAGTCTATTTGTATTTCCTTTTCTACGCTGATTTCTCCGCGGATCCTGGGTTTCTCATCACCTGTCATCAGACAGCTGAAGGATTCTGCTAAGAAATATTCCGAGTATTTTTAGCAATATTTTATAGCTCCGTAATTAAAATCAAACCCATTCAAATGAATCGCAAAATGGCGAATAAATCCGGTACGATCGATTTTAGTGTTGATTTCCTCTTGTTGCTATTCGCTAATATACAAATAATGCCGATTTCTTTGCCACGAACGTTTATCAAATATTTGAGATAGACTATTGAAATCATGGTAGCTGAAACGCTAATATACTGTGTCATATTTGTATGTCTATATCAATATTTTGTTGATTATCAAATATGGAAGGAATAACATATTGAACAGTACCTTCCGACCTATTTTGATGAAAACTACTTGAGCATGAGAAAAATCACTTCAAAATATAGAAGTACGATATGGTATTGTATTAAAATCAGTTACAGGAACAAAATTTTTCTCATTCCTTAAACATTTTTTGACGGAAACCTTTTATGTATAAGGCTAGGTATTAATTATCAAATAACGAGCAGTTCACAATATTCAACCCGTAAAGGTCTTGCATGCATTAACACTATACAAGACTTGAGACAAATATTTTAATATTAAACGGTTTAAAAAGATGCAGACAGGGAATTATATTATGTCTGAAATTTCTTTTCTTAGGTCTAGGATTCAAAGTTTCTCATATATACCAGACTTCGCAGACGAAAGCATAGTAAGGATCACGTTACTATTAGTTTTGGTTCCATGATCCTGCGCACTTAAAAAGGTTACCATAGCTCAATCTACTTTTATATTTCCTCTATGAGAACTAGGCACCAGAGTTTTTCGGACCATGTATGAACCTATCTCCAATTGAATTTAATATTCAATGTTTAGCAACATATAAGTCAAAATTTAAAGATTTTTGCTTACTTGATTTCTATAAAAGCCTGGAAAAGGATAAGTTAAAAATTTTGATTACGACTGCCCAGTAAATGTTAAGAATATTTGTATGTAAAAAAATTCGATTACGAACCAAATTAAGTGTAAATTGCGGGCTAATTAAAAAACGAGAATATGGGGATATCTTGAGAATTTATACAACAGGTAGGTAGTTATTTAATCAACGTCGCATTGGATCAACACAACATGTATACAACAGGATGTACTCTCAACTACGAGTCTTGAATTAAAAAAATGGAACGTCGCAAAGTTATTTAATAAGTAATTCGCTCTAAAAGTGAGATTATTTTGTGTACCGTACTTCAGTGTTAAATAAATGCTCAAGAACCAAAAGTGAAAGATTTCTTCCTTCAAAATGCATTCTTGATTTTCCTCAATTTTTAAAAAATAAATCACAAAACCTCACTCTCGCATTTTAACCCTTAGGTGTACTTCAGAGTTGGGTTTGCCCATAGCGCTATATAGGCGGCTCAGGTTATATTCCTGTAACACCCAGGGTGTATTCCTCTTCTGTATAAGTAAAACTTTACTTGTGTGTCCATAACTTGATGTTGTTTTTCTTGTGTTTGGCGCATTATATAATTAAATAAGGCTTTTTGCTCCAACCATAAATCCCAACCATATCCTTTCAGTCGGTCCCGGTCTAATTAACCCTCGTGTAGCAAAAAATGGTCAATCCATATCCTTCCATTTTAACACTCCCTTAGGACTATCCTGAAGACTCCCATTTCATTAACACAGTAGTGTTGTAAACTAAAGCACAAGCAGTTCAGAAACTAGAAATAAACTGTTCTGTTAGTTAACGGCCACATCTCCCAGATATATCAGATTGTCATCCACGACTCGCTACCTCCTGTTTAATTATCGAGCAATTTGCAGAGATTGAATCTGATTCCCATGTCCCGATGCGAGTTAGTCGGTTGCTATTAGCGATTCCCCTAATTGAATTATGCTTCGCGAAATGTTAAGTGAAGCCCCATTGGTCATAATTATTAACAGCAGAAGGGGGTATCCAATGAGGTCTAATGGAACACTCTAGCACACGGGAAACTGCACCCAAGTTGGGATTGAATTTTAAATTTTAAATCTTATGGCTCCTTGATGATTTAATTATGGACTAGGCTGAATTGAATTGCGTGCGCCTAATGTTTGATAGTTCATAAAGTATTTTGATAAGGTTGAGATCTTACGCTTACAGTACCTATATCCGAAAACCACTTCTCTAAACTGAGATTGAATAAGCACTTAGATTATCAGAATTTGATTATTACTGCATTATCCGTGGAAATGATCAAGCAGATTGGCAGAAAAGGCGGCAGGAGTTCTCCAGTTAGTTCATGATAAAATCCACTTTTTGACGTAAATACATCTTGCTAAAATGTCGATATCCTTGATATACTAGGATACTATCGTGGACCCATCGTATTGTCTCCAAGGATTGGAGAATCAGATAATTAAATATGGTGCCGTAGTTTGTGGCGCAATTTAACATGTCAATGAAATGAATTTCAGCATGCCACTTGTATTAAACATTAACGCTACAGATCGTCGAAACGACGATAAATTAAATTATTCTTAGTCTCAAGTATAGTTTTTACTCCGGTAGTTTGTTTTTGTTTGCTCTGAAAATAACACACATAGCTCTAATTAGCTTGTACTCAGGGTGACCATAAAATAGTTTTCACTCTTTGGAGTCATCTGAAGCTCTCTCAAAGTCCTATTCTATGGCCTCATCGTGGCGAGAGGGTGAAACGGGTAGCACAGGCGAAGTACGTCGGGAGTATTTACTCCTAGTAGGTCCACCCAAGGCGTGAAGGCTGTGCTGCTTTACCCGGCTAATATAGGAAGGTGAACGGGTGGCTAAGTCGGACTGCTACAGAGATGGTCCCAGATGTTATGATCAATAGAAGACGAGCTCTACCATCTCATGGACTTCTGCAAAAATATTGAAACCATACATGAAGACATTTTTAAGGACCCATCTGCCATTGCCCAAAAACTTTTTTTGCATACTCGATGAGTATAATTCGTTTTTTTTTTACACTGAGATAAGAAAGAGAAGATCTGAAGCTAAATCAAATGAACGGAATAAAACCAAATTTGGTATTGAGACTTTTGAAGACATGGGGAGATTTGAGTACCAAAAGTTATCGATAGGCGGAAATTTGGCGCTGTTGGAGTTGAAAACAGTCTAACGTTCGCGGAATTACGCCATCGTTACAGAAACCAGTGTTGTTTGTTTCGTGTCGAATGGCGGCAACGGATATAAACAATATAAAATCGACTATTTTCGCGCGTCGATTTTAGCAGTTAGTTTAAATATGCTTGATTTGAGCTACGGAGCTGCATTTTTTGTTAAAACTATACGAGAAGATCTAGCCGCTCTAACAAAATTCTTTAGCTGTCTCATGACAGAAAGCGATGAAAAATCTGGAAGATAGAAATCAGCTCAGAAAAGGAGAGTTAAAATAGGTTTAGTGTCAAAAATACCGAATAGCCCTTGAACAAGCGAATGGAATGAAATTGTAATCGAATTTCTAAATCTAACTGTGGTAAAATATGAATGTGTGCTTTTCATCATGCATTTTATTGAAAATAAGAATTGAAACCAGTAAAATAATAATTTTATTCCATTTAAAGGTTTGTAATCCATTTGAATATGGATGTTATATTCGTTATAAATGGATCGAAATAAGGTATGATATGTAACGACTGTACCATCAATAGGTATTAGCAATTAAGAAAGTTTAGCGCAGAATGCTATGCTCGGGTGCGCTAATATTAAAAATTAACGCTCGTCAAAACGGCGATGAATGCAATTATTTTTAATTGGATGTATTTTTCTTCTGTATTTGTTTTTGCTCGCACTTAAAACATTTTCATAGCTCCAGTTAGTCCCATCAGGCAATCAGAGACAAAGATGGCGTTGAAATGTGATTGATTAATGCCAAACCTTGAACACTCATATTTTGTACACTAACAGCTTATTATCAGAAACAAGATTAAAAAACTGAAAAAGCAGATTAAGCTGTTTCTAACATGTAATCAGAACTACAAAAGAAAATACTTAGAAAGTAGAAAATACTTAGAAAGAAAAAGAATTTACGTCTTTACATTCACCACTAACTCCGACTTCCAAAGCTGCGAGGTTTCTTAAGCATCTTTAATATCACAATTTTTTTTAAATACATATTTCTAAAAATCTGTACTGGAAAAAATCAATACAGAGTTTTTGATCTCCTCAAAGTTGCTAAATCGCATTTAGTTCAAGGTCCTACTCATTAAGAAATGCAAAGAAGCGCGAAAGGGGAAAAATAAAATTATCAAAAACTTTAGTTCTGACGCTAATTATCGGTTTGATCACCATTTCTAATTGCCTGCTCGTCATCGCGTGTTTATTGAAGACTAATGAATAACAATACATTTCGGACTTGTTTAAAGGGATTATTTTCAGAGATATGTTCGGAAGTTTTGAATTTTTTTCTTTGGGAATAGTTTTTATTCTTTAAATTTTTTGGAGCGTTTAATATCCTTTCTTTTAAGTAAGATAACTTTCTCGCATTGAAAAGATTTTGAAGGCAATTGTTTTGCTTGTCAAATTCGAAACCTCGATTTTTCTGTTTTTCAGATGCTTTAATTTTCAGTAGGCATTGATGAAAGTGCGTGAAAGGTGGGAGGTTTTTCAATGAAATAAAAAAAACCACTTCTCTTATATAAAAATAAATGGAGAAAAAAAGAACCGAATTGAGATATAGAAAATTTAACAAAATGAGAGAACTGCAAATCTGAACAAAATAGATTACTTCATTGAGAAGGACTCAGTTTACTATTTATTTCTCAAATCTCTTAAAATATGACTTAATTGCCATAAATAAGATTATTTTCGGATATATCCTAACATAGTTTAAGGTTTTAATATGACATAGTTCAAGTGTTATCAAATTTCTCTTGCAAAAATTCGGTGCTAACTGCAAACTCAATTTCTAGACTTCACACATACAAGAAATGATATTTAACCCTCTGCGAAGTTAACCCCTATATATCTTTTTTGAATCTGTAGTCTTCTCTGCATGGTTTCTAACCAGTTTTGACCTTCTTGAGCAACAGAATCTTTCCTAGGATTCTTTCAACCAGTAGATGTGGTTATTTAGTCATTTTGTTTGTAGTGGGGAAAGCAATACTACACTACTCAGAAATCCTTTGCCGCTCTGAGGGTTAGCCCTCTTGGTGGTTTATCTTCGTGTCGAAAACTGCCCTGTAATGACCAGCCTCTGCTGTAAAACCTGTTCCAAACTGTCACCAGTTCGGAGCAAGGGGCAATTTGTTTTTCGTACTAGGATCTACACTCTCCTTGGAGTAATAGGGAAGTTTTGCCTCGACGAAATACTTCGTCCTTAACAAAATTACCAGATCTTCGACGAGATATCTTGTTGAAACACTTGGTGGGTTAAGAGATGTAAATATGTATAATGTAATTTTGTAAACTATTTTAAAATGTTGTTTCCTATTTGGTAATAATTCCTTCTTGCCTAGTGGAATCTAATACAGTTATCTATGCAATGCAAAATATGTAAAATGGATGTAGCAACGTCACGTTTTCTATTCTCTGAATATATTTAATCATTGATATTTAATTAGAAACACAAATGTATGTAACGAAATCCCCAAAGACTTTTCTTTAATACTCTCGATTTGTATTCGCTTAAACATTACTCGATCGAGTTCCCATAACTCATTAATTCCATGTATTAAAAAAGTAATTAAATCCTGTTGCGTTTTAATGCAGCTCCATAGAATAAAAACATTGTAATGTACTTTAAAATGTATTAACTGCTTAAGGGCTTTTGAGTTTTTCAGATTCTTGGTAATGTATGGAGCAGTGATTCTCAACCTTTTATGCTTCATGTACCCCCTGGAAATGTGTATGTATCTGTCATTCCCCTCGTATAGAAGATATATAGGGTGGCCATAAAATAACTTTCACTCTTTGGAGGCATCTGAAGCTAAATCGAATAAACGGAATGTAACAAATTTGGTATTGATACTTAAGACATGTGGAGATGAATACCGCGAAAAAAATGTTTTAGTACCAAAAGACACCAATAGGGGAAATTTGTCGCTCGTTGAAGACAAAAACAGACGAACACTTGCAGTTAACGCAGATAAAATGGATTATGCAGCTTCCACTGCGTACGCATCAACTAATTCCTGCTGATATGTGACACTTTGCAATTGAAAACAAACAAATGGACACACAAATTAATATAGATTAAATTCACAGAAAACAATCTTTTATTCACCAGAATCAGGTTCTCCTTCACCATATAGACCAATGTGCTGACCTTTCTTGTATTCAACAAATTGCATCCGGTGTACGGCATGCTCTACAACTGAGTGAAATGTCGTCTGTGACTTCTGGCCTTTCCCAAAGCTAAAATAGCCGAGAGACTTCAGACTGGATACGATTCAAGAGAACACGACGAGGGAGTTGATGGCGTTTCCAACAATGGACTTTGCAGAGTGTTTTGAAAAGTGGAAGAGATTGGGAAAAGAGTGTCAGGTCCCAAAGTGTCTACTTTGAAGAAGACGGCACAAAACGTCCTAGGTACAATGTATTTTGTTGCACATAACATGACTGGATATACTTTCTGTACGTACCCGAAGTTAAGAACCTCGAGAATGAAGAAAAGTGTCAAAGCATTTTGAAAGAGTAAAATGAGATATAGAAATAACATACCATTTTTGAAATTGTACCATTTAATGGTACTTTGTGTGAAAAACATAGAATGCATACATGAATGAGCATAAATATCTTTTAGTTTTCTGTCGTTTTAAATTACATCAGGGAATCTATATTTAGTTCAAGACTTTGGTGTCTTCTTTTTTGAGCTGAAAACTTATCACCGAGGGAAATTTATGAAATTTTAACTTTCACGTAAGTACTTTGTATTCGGCTTATCATTTATTCCATGTTCCATTTTATATTTTTGATGAAAATATAGAAATAAGACATAAATCAAATGCAGAAGATATATTTGATATTTCCGTGACGACTAGATTGCTTAATGGAACACTTTAATGTAAAAATGTCGCCAGTCGATACATTTTCCTCATCTCAGATTGTGTGTTTTATTTTTGGGGGAAATCAAAAAGAACGACCACATTTCTCGTAAGTATATTTAAACGTAGGCGATTGGTTAAAAGTGTTTCAACATTAAATATTCCAGAATACGTTAAACTCATACAACTAACTCTTCCCCAGCTTCTTTAAAAGAGTATAAAAACGACTTTAGTTTTTGATTTTTATTGTTGGGATTTGACGTTTCAAACTATATACCTTGAACCTATGAACCTTGATAATCCGAGGTAATGCCGACCATCTTGGATAATACGGACACAAAACAGCTTAAACGAAATGCAGAAAAAACATTCTATATATTAATACTACTGCTACTGAAAGATTCATAAAGCAAAGATTAAGAATATTACATACCCGATTTTGTGTAACAGTAAGTGTTCATTTTGATAGTTTTACAATAAATCTGGAAAATTTTCAAATATTTTTAAATTTTATTTTTGCCTGCGTTTGGCGTAGCTTATCAATGTTTGTATCTTGCGCCATAAAACCCAAACCAACTTACCATCTGCCCGCCTAACCAGACCAGTGAAGGACAAAGTGCACACACTCGTGCTAGAAGTTTTATTTAAAGCTTCAAATAACTAAATTTAAGCTTTAAATAAACTCGGAGTCAAATTCAGCTCGAATAACACGGTTGGTTGGTTTGGGATTTTATGCCGCAAGAACCGTATTTGGCCATGCCGAATAACACGGACATTCAGATAATCAAGGTTCTACTGTAAAAATTGTAACTACCTTAAGAAGAGTAGTTACAATTTTTAAATACGGCGAATAGCTTTAAACGCATTATATTATAGCTTTTATCTACTCCAAACGCTAGTAATGTACAACCTACGAAAACGAACGAACCATCCCTCTATTTTTGCTTCGTTCATTGAAGAATACATTGAAGATGGAAGGGATAG
Organism: Meta bourneti; assembly: GCA_933210815.1. NCBI lineage: Eukaryota > Metazoa > Arthropoda > Arachnida > Araneae > Tetragnathidae > Meta > Meta bourneti. The sequence continues at coordinate 66,206,984 of OW119930.1, read as the reverse complement.
GGAATAACCGTCTTCTACATATTAAATTGCGGACAAACAATAATTTTTAAAGACAACACCCAGTTTGACGAAAATTTTGAATTTATACTAAAATTTAACTTCTCAAGTTTCAACAACTTTCATCCAGCCGTTTCTGTACTATGAGTACGGAAGGTTTGGATTGGATGTTTGGATTTTACGGCGCAAGATCCAAAAAACATGGAAAGTTCGGAGATCCTAATGTTATAAATTATATTTCCAAACGTTTATTCCTATCTACCGAAATAATCTTCATATCACACTGAAATAGGATATTTTGTAATAAAAAGAATCCCAACAAAATCTACGCTGATTCTTTTAAAAATTAATTCTTTGTAATATTAATTATGAAATTAATATTTGAAAAAATTATAATAATCTATACATTTTGGTAGAAATCAATTTAGGACGTATATTTTCTTCCTTTTGTTCTTTCACAATAATAAATTTAATATACAGTAATGGACAGGTTTACTAGGAAATCAAGAAATTCCCGAAAGGCTGGAGCTTCTGGGTGTCGATAAGGTTTCAATAGAAAAAAAGAAAGCCACATTAGTCAAGAAAAGTTTATTTCATGCAGAAATTTCAATTTTTTTTTCAATTAGAAAGGTAATAAATTCTTATACAATAAAATCAATCGGTATAGGTGGAGGGCAAAATAATATGAATACTTGTGAAGCGAAGCAAAAGGTTTATTATAAGGAGGTTGGCCCACCCTAGCCCTGAATTACAGCTTGCATCCTTGGGATGGACAAATACAGGTCATACACAATGTTCAAGGAGGGAATGCGCATCCATCGCGCAGAGTAGTCTCTAGTTCAGAAAATGTGGCTGAAGGTGGAAACCTAGCACGCAATTTAACCTCCCAAGTACCCCACAAAGCTTTAATTATGCTTAGATTACGGAACTAAGGAATACAAGTATTTTGTTTATCCATTGGATTATTTTAGGACTTAAAGGCCATTGACGCTATATTTCATCTCAATGGAACAGGTGATACAGAATGCCGGCAGGTGATGATTGCGAGTGTATAAACCGTCCTGGAAGTTATCTCAACGAGGAATCTCGTCATTAGCAAAACTGATCAGATCTTGATGGACGAGATATCTTGTCGCTAAAAGGAAACTGACCAGATCTTGATCTCATCATCATAAAAATAACTGGAAAAATCTTGTTGACAAGAAATTTAGTCATTATCAAAATTGGTCAGATCTGGAGGGACGAGATATCTCGTTGAAATCACTTGGAGGGCTAAGCATCATCGAAAAGTTCCAGGAATCCAACTATAAGTTTCATCACCAGATTTGCGAACACTGATTTTACACTGCTATTTCATCGCGTAACCTATTTTTCTAATAATTTTAAAGTTTAAAGTATGGTTTATATAGAAGGTAATATTTAAATATATGCGTTTGTGAATACTTTACAAACGGAGCTGTATGGTTTAGCATATCCTAGAAAATACGGAATTTGTTAGGTTTTGTATAACTTCAGTTGTGAATATTTTTATGTGCTTCTATTTCTCATTCCTATTCATGACGTTTTGAAGATTTCCTTCCACCAGAAAAACCGAGGATCCTGAATACATTACAACCAATATCCTCTACGGATATTTTAAAAACATCTGCTCAACGCAAACTACATGTAAGTTAGCTTTTCCTGACATAAATATGAAATATTTTGAGTAGAATAATATACGAACGTGACGAAAAGTTCAGACTCAGAACGCTTAAGTAACATCGACGTACTAAATGTCAGGGTAAGCAAGAAATTTAAAGAAAATTTTTCCACTGAAATTGAAGATCTAGGTTGCGTGTAAGGGCTTGTTTCGAACCCCAAGTGACATGATATTTTAAAAGTAATAGGCTTACAGATTAAAATTTAATATGAGTAAGAGATAAGGGACTTAATGTTAATTTTGGTATTAAGAAATCTTGTATTGAAGGTGTATGTGATGCAACAAATATATATATATAAACTTTTAGTGATCTGAATGGGATGCATCAATAAAATCAGCAGAAATTAGTTTAATTGGCCTGAGATATCTATAATGCGCTATAAAGATTTCATTACTCTTATGATTGATAAAAAAATTTAAATGTATTTGTAGAAATGTCAACAGGCCACACCCATATAAATATGCATACTAATACTTTTACAATTATGCCATACTTATGCTAGTTTATGTAAGAACTTAGAAAATTGGAGAAGTATCTAAAAGTAAATTTGTTGCGACCGAGATCTTGTCTTATAAAAAAGAATTTACCGGACCAATCTCAAAAAGGTAGAGAAACATTGGTATAGACCATGGCTACTTCTAAAAAATAATTATCATTGCATATATCTATCTAGTCTTAAAATCTACCTTGGATCAATATTGTAATGACTGGCTTACATTGAATCATTATTCTTAACTATAACAAATACAAATCTTTTTTACAAGATGACAATCGAAAAGGTATTATTTCCTTGAATTGGTGATACTAAAATCATCGCCTAATTTAGAAGGTATCAATTAACGTGCTTAATACAACTCTCAAGGTCTCCCGCAATGGAAATCGATCAATTAGCCATAGCATCTATCGAATTTAGCCACTAAATTCTGGAGGGGGAGAATTGTGGTGAAAAGCCACTTCTTAATTAACTTACAACACAGTAGTGTGAGAGATTTTCAAAGTAACAAAGAAATCAGACGGTGCGGGAAGATTTTACTTATGCAATGCTATTTAATGATACAGTAGGGATAACTTAAAATGTAGTTTATAGTCGCTTTGGAAACGTTTACCGTTTAATCTAACTGGTGTTAACCAATCTTCTGTCATATACCAATACGGAATTTATTCTTTGGAATTTTTATTGGTGAAGTGATGAAATCGTATCGTAAAATAAGCCAACTGACATCACGTTCGCAGAAACTCTACCGTCACCTATATTTAGCTTGACAAATAATGTCCCTCATATAAAGTAAGTGTAAAATATCTCAACAGTGAAGTACTTTTGGGGGCCGTCTTTCACGCGTCTTGCTAAAAAGTTGGTTGTTTGGGGGTTTTATGGCGCAAGGACCATGTTTCCAAGCTGTGTCAAATACAAGACAGACAACTTCAAGCAAAAAATGTGAAAAAGAGAGGGATTAGGAAATACACTGCTGGCCACCCAAATTGCAACACCAAGAAAGACAAGAGATATCACAACAAAATTTATTTTGTAGATAACATGTTGACCAAGTATCAAATGATTAAATTTATAGACTTCTGTGAAGTGTGGTTCCTGCCAAAATCAGTAGCCAGAGTAGCCGCCATTGTTGGAGATCACCGCTGCCACACGCCTCAGCATTGATTCAAAGAGACTTTGGATGTGTTCTTGGGGTACAGCAGACCAAGCAGCTTCCACACGTTGCCAAAGTTGATCTGGTGTGGCAGCTGGGGATGTATTCTGGGTCAATCGTTGAGCAACCATGGACCACATGTTTTCTATCGGCGAAAGATCCGGAGAGCGAGCTGGCCAGGGAAGCAATTCAATCTGGCGATTGACGAAGAACCCTTGGACAATGCGTGCCACGTGTGGTCGCGCATTATCCTGTTGAAATATGGCTGTGGGCAATCCCTGAGGGTAAGGAAGGACAACTGGCTCCAACACCTCGGAGATGTAGCGCTGGCTGCTTAAAGTACCGGCAATGCGTACTAGAGGAGTGCGAGAGTGATATCCAATACCGCCCCATACCATAATACCCGGTGCAGGACCAGTGTGGCGGTGCATAACGCAGCTGTTCAGCATCCTCTCTCCACGGTGTCTCCAGACTCGAATCCGACCATCGTGGTGTTGCAGACAGAAGCGTGACTCGTCAGTAAAGACAATTTCATTTCATTCTGCCGTCCACATCCTTCTTTCATCGCACCATTGGCGGCGGAAACGTCTGTGGTTCTGCGTCAAGGGTAGACGAAGCAATGGACGTCTTGCGGACAGACCACTCTGCTGTAAACGGCGTCGAATGGTACGCGCAGACACTGGATGATGCGGTACAGACTGAATGTGCTGTGCTATGGTTCGTGATGTGGCTGAGCGATCCGTCACTGCCATACGCACAATATGCCTGTCATCACGTGAAGTGGTGCACTGAGGTGGATGCGATCGAACACGTCGGTCCGTCGTACCCTCCTGCATCCAACGATCACATATCCGCATTACAGTTGTTTGGTTTCGTCCAACACGACTACCGATTTCCCTGAAAGATAATCCACAATCTCGGTAGGCCACTATCCTTCCTCTGTCGAACTCGGATACTTGATCAAAAGATGATCGCTGTTTTCTACGAGGCATAATTGATCGTTTTTTTGAAAAAACCACAAGAAAAACACAATTGCCGTACTTGAAATCGTCGAAATCTCCAAGCCTTAAATAGCGCTTTGAAGTGGCGCCACAGGCGCGCGTGATGTGCGTCTGCGCTGAAATTCTAATCATTTGCATATCTCACCTCCGCTAATGCATGTTGTAAATTTCATATTATTTGCATGCTTCCTTCAGGGTGTTGCATTTACGGTGGCCAGCAGTGTAGAATAATGAAATGGTAGCAGAAAAAGATTGCTTAGGTATACCGGGAGAGCGTCACCCCGTGTTTACTAAAGACAGTCGACCTCATGAGAAAAGTAAAGATCGCTAGAGTACCTCGGGTCCATGAAACCCGTACACATTTGAAGGAGATGTGCCCTGATGGCCAAAAAACTAAAAGGAAAACACCCGAAGGAAAATTTTAAATTACGGTATTTAACTAAATGCCAGCAACTGTTGTGCTTTTTCGGATAATTTTCCAACGAACAAGACAATTTGAAGCAAAAAATGTCGTGAAGGGAGGAAAAGATGGATTGGAGAATAGAATAATAGGATGAAAGCAAAAAACAGGAACAGTCGTACTCATTTGGATAATTTTCCAACGAAACCAAGCCCTCAGGGGCACATCGTCTTTAATTATGTACGGTCACCACAACCCCGAGGTACCCTAGTGATCTTTTCTACCTTTCATTTTTAACTGCGCCAACCCTTGTGATTCCTTTTTGCTTTTCTTCCTCCCTCATTGTGTGGTCTTTCTTGCGTGGGGAAGATGATCCTTGCGCCATAATACTTGAAAACAACCAGCCCACCAACAAAACCAAAACAGCCCCCCCCCCCCCGCATTTAACTAATCGGTCTTTCTGTCTTCATGAGAATGAGTTCAAATGTCTGATTCGTTCCAAAAAAAGGCCCTATGAAATCGGTCGGGACCGGCGAACAAATTAAATTCCTTTTCACTCCTACATCTCGCATGCGCGGGCAGTCGGAAAAGTTAATTAATTCACCAGCCGTGCAAAATAAAAACCGAGTTATGTTCCAGTTAGTCATATCTCCAGGAGACCGCTTTTTCTGTATATACTACGATGTCATAAATTAGGAGCTTTAACGTCCGCATGATTTCCTTGCGGTGCTATTTAATGCTTCCCTTCAGGCGCCCGCACCAGTTTTATTTCCATGAAGAATTCTCCTAAAATGTTTGAGCTATATTGCACCCGCAAGGTTCCGCGGGATCGTCCATTTCAAGTGAGGGAGGATCGGCTTTCAAGAGCAATTTTCCTTGCCGAGGAAAAGAACGGCTGTGTGAAGTGCCGTTTGTTTACTGTCGTGCTCTGCCGTTTATTTAATATCTGGGTTCACTAATGAATGCAGAGTCGTGTGGAAGGTTTTATTGTCCGACAATAGCTGTCTTCCGCCGTGTGTGTTATGGGTCCGATGACGCCTAATCGCTTTAAAAGGAAATGCATTAAAACGACGCTGTCTCTCTCTATTTGTTTTCTTGATTAAATCTATTGGAGTTCATTTATTTTCATTCGTTGAACATATGATTTTTTTTAGTTTGGTAGGGTAATAGTTACTGGAGCAACACAACGGGCTTTTAGTGACGATCCGGGATCAAATCCGAGGACAACACCTCGTAATTTTGAATGTCAGATGATGGGGTCAACACCTGAGCTTGCACTCCACTTTTCAAACTTCCACACCACGCCAACAGGAGAACATTTGAGGCCACGATGGATTTTACACGTACACGGCGGTCTTCGATTGTATCGAGTTTCGAACTGGCAATCCTCGGGTTGCTAATCCACGACTATCAAATGGGCTACCGCGGCCTCTTAAATTGAGAGGAAAAGTTGTATCAGCTACGAACAAAAAATTTTACTGTTGAGACCAAATACACCTAATTCTGTTTTTACACGATAGATACGTTCCTGAAGAATACGTGTAAAAAAAAATTCGTGTAAAAAAAGACATTGTATCTATGGAAGAAAAGAAGATTAGTTCCGGATCTAAAAAGATGGGAAATGCACAAATATGTGCACAAATTTCACTATAGATTCTTTCACTTTGAAATAGAGCTACATACTAAATGTCTTCCAAAGATACAATGCACGAATACGGTAGATGTGCACCAAATTCAATAATAAAAACGTTATGTAATGTATCTAGAGGAAAGCACGCGTTTCAAAACACACACACTAGCTGCTATACATATAGAAAATAGAAATGATCTACTACGCCACAAATAAAATTTTGTTTTCTTAGAATTTAGGCAAAAAAAATTGTTAGAAATTGGATTGAACCGCTCGTGTTAAATCAAAATGACTCGCGTTAAAAGAGAATGAAATATTTATTTTGAATTCGTGTTAAATCAAATTCGTGTAAAAAAGATCGTGCAAAAGCAGAATTAGGTGTACACTGTTCAGTAGGCTGCCCATGCGTACCGTTTTATTATTTTCTTATTTCCCGCCAGCCACGTCGTTTTAATAAAAACATCAATTTGTGGTCACGTTTTCAATAAAAACTATAAATATTCTTCAATATTGGTCAACCATAAATTTATTATTCACTAGCAAAATTACCGGACTTTACTCAGCTTGAATTGACCCGAATCATTATAGATGGAAAATGACCAGAAAATAATCACTTTCCTCTATCGTAGAAAAATGCCAAATCATTTAAGTGTGAGTAAAACAATTTTGTAACACCTTTCCGATATTTTTATAATTTCTACGTCCTACTTTGGACACAAATCCTATACATGCATATCTATCCATGTAATACATTTCACACGTGTTGCACCCCTGCTAAAAGTACAAACTGACTAAAGGTGACAGACACTAAGATAACTACTACAAAAGATGATTTTGAGGGGATTAGGAATTCCCTTTCTTAAGTTCTTTTTCTGGAAAGGTACTCAACTCAATTCGTAAAAATTTCGAATCTAAGGCGAATAATCTCGCACTCATAGTTTATCTACCAATGCTTTTTCATTTGTGGCACTCGTGCAACAGGCTTGCGACATTTTCGAATTTCTCCATAATTAAGAGGAAAATGACAAGTTAATTTGATAAGATATTTATCACTAAGTTTATTTTCATAGCTAATGCGTTTTTTCTTGAAAATTTCGTTTTGTAGCTCGTGCAATAATAAAAGAACTTGTTTTAAAATTGAATGTCTTCAGTACGGATGAAGCAAACGTAACTTATTACCATTTTAATGGTAAATCGATTTGACAGCGTTTCTAAAAATCATTGTTTTAAACAAGCTTTCCTTATTTAAGTTGCTTAAATATAGCTTCAATTTGTAAAATAAGCCACCTTGATATTGCTGTGACAAAGAAATTTTAATTTTTCAAATGCCCTAGTTCGGATTTTTTTAACATTAACATTCTTTCAATAATGGCAAAATTCCACTTACAATTTGCTTTATTCTAACTTACATGGCCCTTTAAAGAGAATAATTTGTGGCAGTGTTGCGTGTGATGAAAAGAAATGCAATTTATTAAAATGATAAATATTTAAAACAGAAAGCAGCAAAATAAAACAAAATAAAAGTTGGCGGTAAAAAACTTGTTCTAAAGATATTAATTCCTGATCCTTATTATCTCTGATTTCGCACAGGACAAGTAATCAACGTACCCGTCGATGATGACATCAGGGTTGGGTAACTACCTCGACAGTTGGACAATATCTTCAACGAGAGCATAAAGAATCACTTGGTACTTCTCATATCATTGCCCTATGCTTACAGTGTGTGATTCCATTCAATCCGTAGAATGCAATAAGTGATGATTGCATACACTACCTCGTTTCATTTCTCATTCTACGTAAAGATATGCAGCATTGTAGAATTATGTATCTGTCTGTTTTTTCGCTGTACATGTATATAGAACAAACGTGGAGGAATGAACAGACTTTTTAGTTATCTAGATTTTAAGGGTGCGTATTAATCCATTAAGCTAGAAAGCATTCATCGTTGAAGTAGGAATTTATAGAACTTGAACTGAAACAAAACATCGAATTATAAAATTCCGGTAATTTTATCATAGAATGGGTTACTTCTTATGCTATAACTGTCCTCTATTTAAAACGGAATAATTACCATTTGTTATTCTTGCATGCATAGATATTTTTGACAACAGAAAGATCAGGAAAGCGGTATGTAATTAGAGTATTCATTTAATTTTTACGTTACGAATTATTTCATTAATGTTTCAAAAGCTTTTTGATACACCAGGCATCTTTTTTTAGCATCTCTTGATTAATTCATTCGTATTGCCACATAGCAAATGGACATCAACAAAGATAAATACTTAGTTCTGAAACTTGAAATTAAAATATTAAAAAATCATTTTCGTAAATAACACAAGATACTGGACAAAAAAAATCGCCACTGCATTTTTTGCAGTGGCGATTTTTTTCAAAACTTTATTTTTAAATACATAATACATTATTATCGTTTGGTAAAATGTAATGAAAATTGTACTTTGGAATACATAAATATCGTTTGGTAAAATATACCCAGAATTTTACTTTAGAGTGCATAAATATCGTTTGGTAAAATGTAATCAGAATTTTTACATTTAAATAAATATCGTTAGAACAAATACAAGCAAATATTTTGAATTTTTTTCAGCTTGTTGATTTATACCAAACATAAGATCAACGGAAAACACTTAGGGTTACGATTTGAGCTAACCATTGTTACATGAATGTCACTGCCAGAGATATATGTCCATCCTAAAAGAATCTAAAGAATCTCATACAGTCAGGAAAAAGTTCAACCAACCAAATACAAAGAACGCAACTACAGTCTTAGCCCTTGTCCGTTTAGTATTATTGCGCAAACTCTAAAAAGAACTAAAAGCAATTGCTTCCGCGACATAAAAACGTCGGCTCATGCCACGAAAAAATACTACATTTAATCCAACGGCTACCTAACAATACTTCTTCCACATATAAAACTTAGTTTTAGCTACTAAGGGGAAAATTAAAGCGAGTTTCTTAAAGTTGGGTGGAAAAAAAGGAAGCATATAAGGAGAGAGTTCCATCCTACAGAAGAATAAAGTATACCTTTTATGGTTTAAACTTTTCTTCTAGACCAACGCAAAGAATAGGAGGAGAAATAGAAGAGCTCTGAGGAAAAAAAGGGGGATAACTTTGTTTTGTAGAGGTGACTGCCCGTGGGAAATTATATTCCTTTCTGGTAAAAGTGGGTATTAGGTTTAAAGGCGGGAAGGGAAACAGTGAAGCTTTGATTGAAAGTTTTCGAAGAACCTGAACTGCCACTCGGAGCTTCGTCTTTTCTTTCGGCTATTCGGAGTTCCTTGAAAGGATTTTTTAAGTTAGTATCGGATTTGAATATTTTTTATGCGAGTACGAAACGTGGAATCGATTTCTTTCCCATTTAAGAAGTAAAAAGGTTTTTCCTATTCTAAAATCATCACCAACCTAGCATTGTTATCTGCGTATGAGAAGAATTTTCTGCTAAGCTGAACCTAGATGGCGGTAGTGTTTCTTTCCTTTGCTTATTCCGAACGTGACGTCATTTGGCTTGTTTTACGAACACGATTACGGCCAGAAGAAATTCTAAATACTTCCGTTTTCCGAATGCTCTCATATGATACATATCCGGGTTATCTTAAAATGTAGTTTATCTTCGTTATGGCGACTTTTGGAATTTAATCTAATTAGCGTTGACCAATTATCAAAAATCGATGTAGAATTCACTCATTCTTTGGAATTTCTGTTGACAAAGTGCTGAATTCGTAATCGAAAAACAAGTCAAGTGACGTCACGGTCAGAATGTGTACAGAAACACTACCACCATGTACATTTGACCCGACAAAAAATGCCTCTCATACAAAAATAATCTATGAATGGAGAGAAACTTTTTGTACAGCAAAATGTAGATGGTGCTGGTGTTTTGTGTAAAACGTGCTTCCTGTACGTATTTCGTACTGGATAACCGGAAGTAAAATCCTAATCTTCCGATGGTTTGTTTGCTTACTTTGAAAATCCCACTCATAAATGCTTTTAACATTTTTTTAGAGGGGGGACAAATTTTCCATAAAAAACTTTTATTTTTTAATATTCTTTGACTTAGAGCAGAAACTTATTAACATTTTTTCGGTGTTCTCATTTCATGATAAGAAATATATTGTCCTGTGTTATAATTTGTTTGAAAGAAATATAAAGAAATCAAAATGCTAAAAAATTATATTTTTTTACCTAAAAACAAGTAGTCGAAACAGTTGTATTGTAAAATTAGTTTTTTGTTAGTTAATGATTTTCTGCTCTAAGCCGAGGATATAAATCTGAATAAAATAATCTGAAATCCATTCATTATTCTCTTGAACATTGAAAAAATAAAACGACATTTTGATGTTTGTAGCCATTAACAAGCAAAACATAGATTTGAAGTAATCGTTTGCAAATAGTTTAGTTGCGTAATATCAATTTCGGAATCGGTTTTTCTTAAAATAATTATTCACTTACTTTGGATAATTTTTCACTATCCAATAATTGATTATTTTTAATAATTGAATTTTAAATTATTAAATTAATAAATCAATCCTAATTAGTTAAGTTTATAATTAAATGAAATATAAGCTGACGAAACAATTGCTGAACGATTTTAAACTCTTACAGGGAAGAGTTGTCTCTAAAATGCAACTAAAAGGAATTTTATGCTTTTTATTTGACACGATTGACAACAGTGGATGATTACAAAGGGCCCGGATATTTATCGTGTAATATTTTTTCCTTTCCGTTATTTCCATTAAGAGGGTACTTCCTGCCGAGATGGTTTTCAACGGAACGGGTTTCCTGTACATATTCCGAATGCGATGCTATTTGGCTTGTATTCGAATACGATTTCAACACGACATCAAAAGAAATTGTATAGAATGAATTCCGAATTGTATAGAATGAATTCCGAATTGTATAAAATGAATTCCGAATTGTATGGAATGAATTCCGAATTGTATGATAGTTGATTGGTCAACGCCAATTAATTAGATCAAACGCAAAATTGAGATAAACTACATTTTAAAGTACCCCCGATATGTACCATGTGAGACAATTTGGGTATGGTATGGTATTTAATTAAATTTGCACTGAGCATTCCTGTAAATGGAAATAAAATTATCGTCTTCCGTCTGGTTTGCTTGTTTACAGTGAAAATCCCTATTATAAACTTTAAATACTCATGTTTTGAAAGATTGTCATTCAAATTAAGTGCTCTTTTTATTTGTCACCTAATTACACACTTTATTTTGCCATGTTTGATTCATGTTTCATCTAGTTAAATTTTCATCGCTGATTTCTCCAATCTCTTTTTGCAAGCTACTTCTTGTATCAAGCAGACACAAACCGAGAAGAGGATGGGAGATAGCTGTAATTTCATCTCCGTCTTCAGAAAACATCCGTTTTCATCCATTTCATATTATCGAGTACTTCGTAATTCAAACAAATCAATTTGAACTCACAAATAAATGGTGTTCCAGTGTGACTTCTCTTAAAAGTTTATATATTTCAATATACGTTTCGATCACATAATACAGTATCTCTAATCAAAATGACTTTGAATGCTAGAAGTGCATTGAGGATTTTTCGTCAATATTCTTCAGCAATTGAAGACAAGAAATTTTGATTATCTGAGAGGCTTTTTCTGCTGAGCTAAATGTAGGTGGTGCTTCTGCGGTGAAAGTGTTTCCTGTAGTGTATTTATAGTAGTATTCCGGACGTGACGTCACTTGCGCTTATTTTTCGAATACGAGATTTCAGCATTTCTGTAATAATTCCAAATTGATATATTTGATTCATCATAAATTCTTTAGTGCCTAAGGGCACATAAGGCCTTCAATCTAGATTTCCAGTTTCCTGTTCGATGCAGCAAGTCTAGCTTCATACCATCTCGCCCATCCAGCCTCACTTCTCTCTTGTTCCATCATACGTCGCCAGGTCAAACGAGGACGTCCACGATTTCTTTCCATCAGGGGTCCAGGTCAGTGCTATATTAGGAATACTGTCCCTGTTCATTCTTAAAATGTGTCCTGTAAACTTCCAACGTCTAAATTTAATTTCGCTTCCTATTTCATTAAATTGTGCTTTATTTAATAATTCTTCATTTGAAATGTAGTATGGACAAAAAATCTTTAAAATAATTCTTAAACATTTATTTTGAAAAACATTTAGTTTATTGCACTGTGTTTTGATAATTTTCCGTGTTTCAGAACCGTATAAGAGAACCAAAAATACTAGTGATTTGTAGATTTAATTTGTTTTTACATGTATATTAGTCGCTCTCCACAATTTATTAAGATTCTTAAAACAGTTGCGAGCTTTTGAAATTCTAAGATCAATATCTTTATCGGTACCACCACTTTTGTTCATTGTTGCTCCCAGAAATGAAAAGGTGCTTACTTCTTCTATTGATTAATTTTGCACCTTGATGGGAGTGCTAGATTTTTCTTTAATTCTGAGGTCTTTTGTTTTATTCTGATTGATGATATATTTGATTGGTCGATGTCAATTAGATCGGTAACGCCAAACATCACCAAAACGGCGATAAACTACATTTTAAGGTACTCCTATATGTATCATTCGATAACATTTGGGTAGTGGATGCAAAATTTTCATTTACCATCATCGTTTCTTTGTTCAAATTGAAAATTCCTGTCATATATATTTCACTAACATATGTGGTGCAGTAATTGAAATTATATGTATATTGGCGAATGGCAATAATCGGATGTAAACAATATAAAATCAAGCGCTATGAGATTCGCCAACTTTGCCGTTTAGTTGAAATCTGCTTGTTTTGAGCTACGGGGCCTCATAATGTTGCAAAAAAATTCACGGTAGGTAGGTTATGTGGATAGGAAGTTATTGACGTCGCACTAGAGCAACACAACGGGCTATTGGCGACAATCCGGGATATCAATCCGGGAGGGAAAGATCTAAGGATAGCTCTTCGTCATTTTGAACCGCGGTCAAATGGCGAGGTCAACACCTTAACTGGCACACCATTCTCCAAACTTCCACACCATCATGCCAACTTGGTGGACATTTGAGGCCACAACAGATTTAACCTGCACCAGCCCCCGCATATAAGACGGTCTTTGGTTGAACCTAGTTTCGAAATGGTGAAATTTCACGGAAGAGAGAGATAAGATCCTTATTCAATTCGAGCCGTGGTAGCCCGAATTTGGTTGAAAGATCTTATTTTGGTTGGAAGAGAAACGGACAAGCATTCGGAGGATTGCGAGTTCGAATACAACCAAAGACCGTGGTGTACAAGGGGGCTGGTGCTCGTTAAATCTGTCATGGGCTCATATGTCCTCTCGTTGGCGTGATGTGGAAGTTTGGAGGGTGGGGTGCCAGCTCAGGTATGATCTCGTCATCTGACCGTGGTTCAAAATTACGTGGTGCTGTCCTCGGATCTATCTCTTCGGGGCTTGTTCCTGGACTGTCGCCAATAGTCCATTGTGTTGCTCCAGTGCGACCAATTAAAATACCTGCCTACCTTATTCAATTCATTGATTGCTTGTTTAAAATCGTGTATAAAGGTGTTTAGATTTAGTTTCTCCTTACAGGGGCATCTAATATTTATATATTGCATTCAGCCCATCAACAAGAGTTCCATTCCGTATTTACGGGAGTTATATAAAGTAATTGAAAATTTTAATATTTTTCATTAAAATATTGATACCTTTTCACTTTACTACAGCTCCTATTCGTCTTGGAGTAGTCGCTTTGAAATTAGTCTCTTGGGTTAAACTTACCCAAACTAGTCTCTATGCAACATCCAATATTGGTCTCTACGTAACACACTTTAAATCTAGTCTTAAGCTAACATACTCTAAAACTAATCTCCGGTTACCACTCTAAAATTACTCTATATTTCAAAGAAATTTTAAGATCATCTCATAAATAAACGTAGGTAGGTAGAGTTAATTAACGTCGCACTGGAGCAGCTCATTGGGCTTATTGGCTACGACGCGTTATCAATACCGAAGGGAAAGAGCCAAGGACATCTCGTCATTTTGAACTACGGTCAAATTACGAGGTCATCTAGCAGGCACCACACTCTCCAAACCTCCACACCACGCCAACGTGAGGACATTTGAGGCCACGACAGATTTACCATGCACCAACTCCCGTTTACAAGACGGTCTTCGGTTGGACTGAGTTTCGGACTTGCAACCCCGTGGTTGCTAATCCGTTACACTTCCAACCGGGATATCGCTGCCGCTAGTCCATTCTAAAATTAGTCTCTTTGTAACACTTTCCAAAAGTAGTCTCAAGTTGCGTTAGCCCGGTTGGAAGAGTAACGTATTAGAAATCGGAGGGTTGAGAGTTCGAAACTAGGTCCAACCAAAGACCGTCGTGTACACGGGGGCTAGTGCAAGTTAAATCTATCGTGCCCCAAAATGTCCTCACGTTGGCTTGGTGTGAAAGTTTGGAGTGGGGTGCCAGCTCAGATATTGACCTAGTCATCTGACAGTGGTTCAACGTGGTGCTGTCCTCCGATCTTTCTCTTGGGGATTGATCTCGGACCGTCGCCAATAGCCCGTATGTTGCTCCAATGCGACGTTAATTAGTAGTCATTAACCAAAACTAGTCTCTAGATAACACACTCTAAATCTGGTCATCAGCTAATATGCTGAGCTAGTCTCGGATAAATCTATATACGTATATATAATATAAATGGATGCGTGTTGGCATGTTCTCTATACAAATTTACACCGTTTGACCAATCCACACCAAAATTGGTACACTTATACTTTGGAACCCTGCGAGTAACGCAAGCTACATATTAACCCCGTTCTCTTCAGCCTAGGTGTGCAGAGGGGGCTAAATCAATTCGAAATTACCATAGGAAAACATTGAGCCTAAAACGATTGCGGGACGCAACTCAGTTTGTTTTACCAGTATTGATCGAAAATCAAATTTTCTATTAAAATTGTTTTACCAGTATCACTCGAAAAGCAATTTTTTTCCGAAACGTCATATTTTAACAATTTAAAATTCTAATTATGTTTGAACTGATTTTTTATTTCTTTCCACATTATAAATAATTTAGGAATATTTGAATGATGATAAATGGATATTTAAAATACTTAATTTTACACAACTTGCATTTTGTAATGGAACACGAAAAGCCAAAACAAAAAACTCATTAATCATAAAAGCGTAATTTTGCAATTTGGTATCTGGCACCACCAGAATTAATGTTTTATTTTATAAATTGGATTTAGAATCTCGTGTTTGTGTACTTGGGTTAAGACAGAAATGTTGTGGTCATATTTGAGAATTTCTAAGTTTTGAAAATTTGTGTTCTTTTTGTAAATAATTCATTATTGTCTATCAATATTTTTCACTTTTTCGAATTTTTCTATTTTAGAATATTCTCATGACGTCTAAATTCGACACACTTGTTCAGATCTTTCGTTTTTCAGAATTCTACATTTTTCAATGACCAGAATTTCGTTTCTGTTTGTATTTATGTGTTCCATTACTTTTCATATTACAGATATATTATTTAGGAGTTAAATTGTTATGAATTGTTTTTATTTTCTGTCAAATACCACTAGCCATGGGTAATTCCTTGGTTGTATATGTAGCATATTTCGACGAACTTTTCTTAAGTCTGGTTAAATACGTTATAGTTTGTAGAATTCTGTTTCATAAGAATAAATGGAAACCTTTTTAAGTAAGGTGCATAACTTCTTATTTTAAAATGACTGGTAAATTTAAAATAAAGTTATTCTAAAATAAGATATGTTACGTTAAATCAAAACGGGTAGCCATACGTTGTAGTTCAAATATATTTCTAGATTTTGACATATTTTCATTACAAGACGATAAAAATCAATTTAATTTACATTTTTTTTCATGTTTCATTGGTATTATTGAAAGCTGTACTCCATTGTCAAGTAACTACATCTATCATCTACAAAGTTTTCCATATAGAAACTGACTGAGTATCTCAATTGAAAAAGTATCTTAAGGATTCGACTTAAAACTAAATTTTTCTGTTGGAGGATTTTAAATAAGACTTTGCTGATCTTGGTATAATATAGTAAGGAAGTATGTAAGCTAGGACTGTTGAAAAATAGAAATTTTTTTGTCTTAAGTGGCAGAAGGTCGAGGTTGCTCACAGGTAGTTAAATTGTTCGTATACAACTTAGGTACCTGTGAACCATTCATTGAAAGTAGTGATTTTGTAAAAAGCGTAATCGATTGAGTTTGCTTTGACTACACTGATGACATTTGTTTTAAAAACAAGCTCCGTTATTCCACGTGCGGCTGAATAGATTTTTCAAGAAAAAAATGTGTGCTTCAAAATAAATTAACCACGAATACCGTAACAGTTTAATCTGCCATCCTCTCACAATGGTAATGTAATTAGAAAACATCGAATCCATGGTGCAAGGGTACCACAAATAAATATTGATTGGAAAACTGAGTGCAAGACCTGAAAGTTCCTCATTTTTACTGAAAATGAACTTAATTGGCATTCGTTATCACTCCAAAACTCAAAATCGACTTCTAAAGAAGTCATCTCAGAAAAAGCTTTTGTTGTCTTACAAGAGTGATGAATATGAAGTGGAATATATGGATTTATATATAATGTTCACATATTTCCGTCCGAAGTAAATTGTAGAAGCTATGAAAAGATAAAACGATGTTTCTGTACACTTAACTGATGCTTGCATTTTTCTATGAAATAGAATCAACATTTAACCAATTCAACCCGAGCATCGCCGGGTAATTCTGCCGGTACATTCTAAAACTACTATATACACTGCTGGCCACCCAAATTGCAACATCAAGAAAGACAAGAGATATCACAACAAAATTTATTTTGTAGATAACATGTTGACCAAGTATCAAATGATTAAATTTATAGACTTCTGTGAAGTGTGGTTCCTGCCAAAATCAGTAGCCAGAGTAGCCGCCATTGTTGGAGATCACCGCTGCCACACGCCTCGGCATTGATTCAAAGAGACTTTGGATGTGTTCTTGGGGTACAGCAGACCAAGCAGCTTCCACACGTTGCCAAAGTTGATCTGGCGTGGCAGCTGGGGATGTATTCTGGGTCAACCGTTGAGCAACCATGGACCACATGTTTTCTATCGGCGAAAGATTCGGAGAGCGAGCTGGCCAGGGAAGCAATTCAATCTGGCGATTGACGAAGAACCCTTGGACAATGCGTACCACGTGTGGTCGCGCATTATCCTGTTGAAATATGGCTGTGGGCAAGCCCTGAAGGTAAGGAAGGACAACTGGCTCCAACACCTCGATGTAGCGCTGGCTGTTTAAAGTACCGGCAATGCGTACTAGAGGAGTGCGAGAGTGATATCCAATACCGCCCCATACCATAATACCCGGTGCAGGACCAGTGTGGCGGTGCATAACGCAGCTGTTCAGCATCCTCTCTCCACGGTGTCTCCAGACTCGAATCCGACCATCGTGGTGTTGCAGACAGAAGCGTGACTCGTCAGTAAAGACAATTTCATTCCATTCTGCCGTCCACATCCTTCTTTCATCGCACCATTGGCGGCGGAAACGTCTGTGGTTCTGCGTCAAGGGTAGACGAAGCAATGGACGTCTTGCGGACAGACCACTCCGCGCAGACACTGGATGATGCGGTACAGACTGAATGTGCTGTGCTATGGTTCGTGATGTGGCTGAGCGATCCGTCACTGCCATACCCACAATATGCCTGTCATCACGTGAAGTGGTGCACTGAGGTGGATGCGATCGAACACGTCGGTCCGTCGTACCCTCCTGCATCCAACGATCACATATCCGCATTACAATTGTTTGGTTTCGTCCAACACGACTTCCGATTTCCCTGAAAGATAATCCACAATCTCGGTAGGCCACTATCCTTCCTCTGTCGAACTCGGATACTTGATCAAAAGATGATCGCTGTTTTCTGCGAGGCATAATTGATCGTTTTTTTGAGAAAACCACAAGAAAAACACAATTGCCGTACTTGAAATCGTCGAAATCTCCAAGCCTTAAATAGCGCTTTGAAGTGGCGCCACAGGCGCGCGTGATGTGCGTCTGCGCTGAAATTCTAATCATTTGCATATCTCACCTCCGCTAATGCATGTTGTAAATTTCATATTATTTGCATGCTTCCTTCAGGGTGTTGCATTTACGGTGGCCAGCAGTGTATTTCAAAAAAAGAAGTTTTAAAATCACCTCTTAAGTAAAGAGGTTAGGATAAAAAGGTAGCCCCAGCAGATTGATATCCTTGATGCGCCCCAGCGTTATATCGACACTTATATTCATTGCAAATGGATTTAAATGATACCAAATGTGAGTAAATGACACTAAAAGCAATTAAGAAACTTAAGTTCAGATGCTCAACTCGGGTCTACTAATGCAGTCAAAAAGCTTGAATTAAAATAGCATAAGACCATTTGTAGAATCTATTAAAAGAATATAAACGACTGGACTTTTCTAAAAGTAAATACATATCTCCTTCCAATAAAAGAAAAATGCAGGCAGAAGGAAGCCATTAAATATTCCAAGATAAAGAGAAGTCATAAACGGATCGATCTGAGCAATTTCTTTAATACTCGGTGCGACGAATTTATTAATGCGGCCACATTTTGAGTTTTGTGACGCGATAGTAACTAGTAACGGAAATCGATAAACATTTAAATATCTGCAAAATGTGCATTAGCTTCGAAAAGCTCATGGCTGCCATAAACTACACACAAGGGTTCTCCAATAGACTCAATTGAAGAGATAGTTTGGCCTGAGCTGTGCCAAAAATTTGATTATGTGGCGGAAAATTAAACCATTAAAAAACACATTCGTCATGCAAATTAACTCTGTCTTGACTCGCGGAAATTAATTGAATTTGCCGATGAAAGGAGAGTAAGATAAAACTTGATTGGAAGTCAAGTTGACTAAATGCAAAATTTTGTCTTCTGTTTGCTGTGAGGTGATTTATTGATAAATTAGTTAGAAGCAATTATTGTTTACGTTATATTAATATTAGTATTGTTTTCTTTTTGTATATGAAGACAGGACATGCTTTAAATGTTACTCATAAAGCATGCCATGTCTATTAAGCAGTTATCACGAAAGTTGCTTAATAGATACTTTTTCTGTCAAGCTAAACATAGGTGGCGGTAGTGTTTTGGAGGCGGAATGTGCTTCCTGAACGTATTCCAAATGTGACGTCACTAGGTTTGTTTCTAGAATATGATTTTGGCAAAAATCCAAACAATGTATTCAAATTGATATTGAATAGTTGGTTGGTGAAAGCCAATTAAATTGAACGCCAACGTCGCTAAAACTGCGATAAACTACATTTTTGAGGTAATCCCGATCTCTGACATATGAGAGCATTTGGATAACAGGAAGTAAAATCTCAGTTTTCCGCCTGGTTTGTCTGTTCACATTAAAAATCATTATCAGCATATTCTACGATCAAGGAGAATTATTTTGTAAGGTGCCCGAATTCCATTTACAGCACAAGTTTTTTTTCCAATTTAACCCTCTGAGCTTCACGAGATTTCCGAGTAGTGTTGTATTGTTTTCAATCAGCACGCGTAATGACTAAATAGCCAAGTCGATTGGTTGAACAAATCCTAGGAAATATACGATGTACAGTCAATAAGTTCGGGGACTACCCTCCCCCCTCATGCCCGGTGTGTGGGCGAACTGAAAGAACGATGTTGTTTGCAAGTCTGGTTCTCTGCGCACGCGTGAGACGTCACATGACGCTTTGCGAAAATGCTAAGGCGCGCATCTCACCATTTGGCTAAAGACTGTTAGCCTGTGAAGTCAATGTAGCAAAATGTCCTTCTTGGAGCAACGTTCCAACATTAAATTCTGTTACAAGCCCTGGCTAAACACGGCACCACAGTTCTGCCACATCCCCGTATTCCCCAGACCTCGCTCCCTGCGATTTCTTCCTTTTCCCGAAACTGAAAGATCGCATCAAGGGCAAGCGGTTGAAGAAGTGATGGAAGCAACGACAACCGCATTACGACAGCTCTCACGCAACGGTTTCCAGGACTGTCTCGAGAAGCTGTATCAACGCTGGCAGAAGTGTATAGTTGCGGAAGGACATTATTTTGAAGGTGATTGTATTCAGATTACTTTGTAAGTGCATTGGTTGTTGTAGTAAATAAAGTCCCCGAACTTATTGACTGTACCTCGTATTGATACAAGTCAAAACTGGTTTGAAGTTATGCAAGGAAGGGTGCAGGTTGTCGTAGATATATACGTGTGAATCCTCAGAGTTAAGCAATGCGATCGTCCTGTATTGCAAATTTATGGTAAGAAGGTTTAATAAAGTAGAGACAAACTGACCACGAGAGAAAACGAATAATTCCCGAGATACTGGTGCTTCTAGAAGACCGGTAGTTTGGCTGATGTTTTGAGGTTTTATGGCGCAAGGGCCATACTTGGCCAAGCTGCACCAAATGCAACACGGACTACGTCAAGTAATTGAGAAAATAATGGAAAAGGGGAGAAAAGGAGAAAGATCGCTTGGGCATCCTGGGGTTGAAACCTCCATGTTTACCAAATAGATAGGGGATTAGAATAACGAGATCAAAGCAGAAAAAGATAGCTTGAATATCCTTGGAACGCGATACCCATGTTTACTAAAGACAGTAAACCCCATGGGAAAAGAAAAGATCACTAGAGTACCTCGAATTCGTGAAGCCCGCACACACCTAAAGAGGATGTGCCCCTGATGAGAAAAGACCGATAGGTGTTCAACATTGAACGAGGAGAGTATTTCATACAATAAATTAAATGTTTTTCAAATCACAGAGTAAACTTACTTATCAACTATTGAATCTACTATGTAACTTATGCTATAACACGAATATAGCATAAGTTTTCTGTTGTACTTAAAAGCAAGATAGATCGTGGTTGAATTAAGCGGTCGACTGATACTAGAAGTCTAGAGGCCTCGGTCAAAAAGAAAAAGATGGTGATGTACAAAATCCCTACTATTTTGATGTATAAGCGTAGATATAACACAGTTTTAGTTTAAAAAGTATAGATTGAGTCTCTTAAAAATTGTGTTCTCATACCATATACTCAGTCTTAAAATTTGACTTCGGTACATTTCGTAGTCGTGTTAATCCTCCGCGGTTTCGACGAAATATCTCGTCCATTAAGATCTGATCAATTTTGCTAATGACGAGGTACTCGTCATCAAGACATTGACGATCTTTCTTATGACGAGATCAAGATCTTGTCAGTTTTCTTCTAATAACGAGACCCCGTCTATCAAGATCTGGTCAGATTTCTTCTGATGATACCTAATGATTTCTAATAACCCTCCTAATGACTTGTCGAGACAGCCATTAGGAGGGTTAAAACCAAGAATTTCCAAATTTATTTTTACAAGTGGTTTCGACGAGATATCTCGTCCATCAAGATCTCATTAATTTTACTTCGTCATGAAGATAGTGCCTATTTTTAATGTTGACGAGATCGAGATCTGGTCATTTTTTTCTAATGGTGAGGTATCTCGTTCATGAACATTTCGTCAGTTTTGCTAAAGACGAGAGATACCTCGTCCAGACAACCACCAGGAAGGTTTAAAAGATCAAAATATGCATTTTGAACCTTAGTTACAAGCAATAAATGCAAGCGTATCTATTCCATGAATACCACTCCGGGATCATTACAGTAAGCTCTGCATACGTGAGGTGGACGAATACTCTCGTCATCCTACTGTACATCAAATCGACTCAATCCAAGCAAAACTGAAGGATTTTCCTAGTTTGATGATGACGAGACCTAGTTTGATGATGACCTGCACAAAAAAGCACATCAGGAAACCTTATTTTCTAGATGGCAGCAATAACTTGAACGTTTTTTCCGTAAGTGCACTTAACCCTCCTGGTGGTTTATCTTCGCGTCGAAAACTGCCCTTTAGTGACTAGCCTCTGTTGCAAAACCTGTTTCAAACTATGACCAGTTCTGGGCAAGGTGCAATTTGCTTTTCCTACTTGTATCTTCATTCCCTTGGGAGTAACAGTGCAGTTTTGTCTCGACGAGATATCTCGTCCTTAGCAAAATTGACTCGACCGTGGAAGAGATATCTCATCGAAAGACTTGGAGGGTTAAACTACTGATTCTCGAGCCATTGTTTTAGAATGCTGAAAAACGAAGATTCATTTCTGTACACGCGCTATGGTAGGTAGTTGAATACACGTTCACAACGGGAGAATGGCGATGGTCCTGGATCAATCCCGAAGGGAAAGATCCGAGAATAACACCTCGTCGTTTTGAACCACTGTCAGATGACGAGGTGAGCAAGTAAGCTGGCACCCCTCTTCAAATTTCCACACCACTCCAACGTGGGACCATTTAAGGCTAAGACAGATTTAACGTGCACCAGTCCCACGTACACGACGGTCTTTGGTTGGATACAAGCGTTATGGATACCCTCCAGATCACGAAAATGAATGCCTTGTCATTTGCGGAGTTTTAGGAAAGAAAAGAATATGCTTGGAAGATTCAACGAATTCTGCGAATACGCTTTATAGAAAATTTTACCAACTCAAATGGAGGAATTAGTCACAAATTACCATTCATTAGATCATTAGCGTTCATTAGACCACATTAAAACACTCCAAATCTGTGGTCATATCTCTTTAGTTAATGGATAGAAAATTTACTGGGGCTTTGGTTAGGTTTCATTTATTGGTTTCCGTTATCTTTTGTAACACGAGCCTAATTAGACTGAGATTTGCAATGAAGTTATTTGGAAATTTGTGTAAATAATTCAGAGCATAATATGAAGCGTTATGAGGTTAAAATTCAATTTTAGACTAACTTTTGATCATTGGAGTCTAATTAACTCATTAGATTTTATTTAGAGAACTTGAAGCTTCATACTCATACACTTATAGATAGTCTCAAGTCACTTATTATAGTCTTATATAGTTACACTTATTATAGTATACACTTATTATAGTCTCAAGTCAAGATAGTGTTATAGAGTGAATTTTTAGCCGTTCACGTAGAAATAAGTTCCATTTCTAGTTTCCATATTCAATTTGAATTTTGATTGAAAAGTTAAAAAAGTACAAAATTCGTAAATATTGTTCAAGGCAAGCAAAAGCTTTTCTCAATTAATTTGAAGAAAATGTAACGTATGTTCTGAAGAACATTTTCTTCAGTTATAACTTTTCGATGGCGGCCATTGAAATCAAGTTTAAAGGTCTACCACTTTTGGCATCTTATGAGTCGTGGCGATGAGAATTTGCTTTTGTTTATCCAAATAATCGCAACCTCAAACCGATGCTCAAAACCGATAAATTAAGTCAATGTTAGACTAGAAATTGCGCGAACACGCAGGTTCTTATAAATAAAATATATTTTTTGTGGAAAATATTTACAAATTTAAATCTCAAACTCCCAAGGAAAAATTAGAAGTTATTAAAAAATACAGGTTAAAATAGAATGTTTTCCCCAATTTCATTATTTTTAACCATCCTAGTCGTTTCGACGTGATATCTCGTACATCAAAATCTGACCAATCTTGCTAATGACGAGACATATCATTATATTCCCGTTCTTTATGATTACGAGAAAAGGTTTTGGTCCATTTTGTTCTAATGACGATATATCTCGTCCATCAAGATCTGCTAATTGTTTTGCTAATGCCGAGATACCACGTCAAGACAACCATCAAAAGGGTTTAATGCGTAACAAACAATCCAACGATACTTAATAAAAATTTGAACAGAGGAAAAAGTAGTTTTATCTCTTTGAAAGTAGTAGTTAAAGGCTGCCAGAATATCTATGAATAAACGCCAAGGGAAAGGAATAAATCAAAGTTCTAGTGAATTGCATATTAGTCTCCATTCACGTCACACAAATAGTTTCGATATCAGTAGTGTGACATTTACATAATTCTATCTTGTATAATTCTATCTATAGACTTGACTTTCGACAGAATTCCTGAATACCTAAAGATAAGTAGTACTTAACTCAAGGAGACTTACTTTAGCGACATGGAATGTGTGTGTGTGATATAAATATTTCAGATTCCTTAATTTTCTCACACATAGCAGAAGTGTTAAGATCTTCGGAGTTGAGATTGAGATATCTGAACTCGATAGAAGCTTATTATAATGTAAGCAATGTTTCTTTTCAAATATTATCAACGATCCCGGTAACGATAAATAGCAGCTGGTGATATTGTTTTCGTCTATAGGTAACACCCCAGTGTAGTTGAGGAAAAAATGAACCACCCCTCTTCATTTATGCATCGTACGTAGAACAAATTCAAAGATACCATTAGACAAAGAATAACATCTATTAATTCACATTTGTATAACAGGTCGTCTTCATACAGAATTGAGCTAGATCTGTATAATTTCCCATGAAAAGTCCCACTTTTGGCGTTAACTTTCGAATGTTTAACAAAATTTAACATACAAAAGAAATGTCATTTGATGTTGGTGCTGCTAGATAATATGTAAGTTTTGAGCTCCTTAAATTATGTTCCTAGACTCACTCAGACTTTTCCATGTGATTTGTAATAATATTAATCTACGTCCTTTTTTACTTTTCTTGTTAGATGGGTTCGGCAATATGTAAATTACCTTGATCGCAGCTCCAGATTTCAACCCTAGCGGCCGAAATTTGAATTATTTTTTCTTTAGAAATCGAAACCTCACTCATGAAAGCATTTGTATAAAATTTAATTGCGATTCGACCAGTAGTTTTTTCTACAGAGGGGTCTAAACACCGGTTTAATTTCAATCACCCTGTATACGGGTTCTCAATCAATCAAACAAAATAAAATAAAGTAGCGAAATATAAATCACAGTAATGGTTCAAATGAAAAAATCTCCACCAACCAACCCAAATAGAAAAGCAATGCAATTCGCTTTTTTCTCGACCTGTTTGATTAATAAGACCCCAAGCCTTCATGACCAACAAACACACAGAACAAAATATTTTAGTAAAATATAAAAGTTAACAAAAATTATCTATACTACGCAAAATAAAATGAAACAAATTCCCCAAAGATTCATGCGCAAAGGGGTTTTCATTATGATCAAAAACTATTAGAAAAAATAATTCCTGGAAAGAAATTAGATTTATCACCGTTTTGGCGATGCTTGGCGTTAATTTTCAATACAAGCGAAATGCTGAAATTTCAATAGAATAGCATTTACGCCCTCAGAAATAAGCTTGACAGAAAAAAATACTCTCACAGATATACAAAAGTTTTGATTTTTTAAAGGTTTTATATTGATGGTTATGGGGCGCGTAAAATATTTTAAAACCCTCATCAATTTGTTGCGGATGCTACTCTACGACGTCATAATCTGCAGCCGGGTTATTGAATGTCCCCAGAGTCGGTGGAAATGATTGAAATGCAATCAATAATTTCAGGAACTTATAACAATTTTAATAAAAGCTATTTGGATTCTGCCGCTGCATTTTCTTCTGTACTTTGTGAGGAAATTCTACCCGCTGCATTCAACTACGAAGAAGCGATTTAATTGAAGATTAATGGAAGCCGGAATTTCGTTTCAAATAATTATACGAAGCTTTGAAATTCGATTGCAATTATTTAAGATGCATATTTAAATTCATATATTCGTTTAAATTCAGATGAAACGCGAGATTTTCCAATGTTAATTTGTTCTTGTTTACATTGCATGCGATTCTAATCACTGTTTAAATATTAATTTCTATATATAGATAACTAAAGTGTCATTAATTAGTAGGTTTCTTGAATACGGCATCTGTTAATTCGATTTCTTTAATTAGAAAACGAAATTGCATTTCTCATTTCAAAAGAGAACAATTCCATTTTGATTTTGTAGGCAGAAAAATGTCTTTCACTTCAATTTCCTTTATATGTAATGCTTTAATAATAATTTGAAGAGCACTTTTAGTAAATAATTTTAAGAGTTATGAATATATCGTAATGCAAGAACACTCAAAAACTGTTGTGAACTATAAACAGATATTTTACTAACCGAAATAAGATTAAATTTTCCAATGCTTATACAAGTTTAAACTTCTAAAAAACTAAATAATTTTTCTAGTTTTAAACAAAATGGTTTTACACAAACAGCATCTTAGTTTAATAAATGCATTACAATATACTAGTCCTTTAAATAGTAATATTGATAATATTAAAAGGATCTAGTAATATTAAATTAATATTGATAATATTTAAAAGGATTGAATACTCAGTGCATTTATCAGTGCATTAAAAAAATACTTTTTGCTTTTAAAGCTCTTATTTCAATGTTTTTTAACTTTTGCATGTGTATTGAACAAAAGAATGAAAATGGACATGTAATGCCCAAAACTAATCTTACTAGCACTAAAACTCTTCCCAAAGTGTAAACACTCCTAAACCTACTTACCTGGCTACAGCGCTGTCTTCCTTGACCAATAAGAACACCTCCCGCTTTAACCTACTCAGGGAAACTCCCCCACACCGAAAGTACGGGGTCTCATTTCCTAGTGGGAAATTGAAGGTGAGTGGGTGAATGGCTGATTCGATGTAAACTTTATAACGTTAAATATCTTTTTATTTTAAAATGTCATCGTCTGCATTCTTCATAAGCTACATCCTACTCCTTGAATCCAGACATTCATATACAGGGGTTGGATAAAATAATTCGAGAACCAACAAAATATCACGTTTTGTTTATTAATAAGGTTATAGGATTCCTCAATGCACGTAATGCAGCTGAAATACACCGAAGAATGCTCAAATATAAATCACGAACATTAATGCCAATTCAACCAATATTGATGCTAATTCCTTGACGAAAGCAGGCAATAGGAATCTACTCCTAACCTTTCTCAAGAATACCTTACATAGACTCAATAATATTCAAGCCTAGAGACTGGAAAGCCAGGGCAGATACTTTACTTCACTTTCATGCTCCTCGAACCAATACTGGATGCACCGAGAAGTGCGGATTGGAGCATTATCGTCCTGGAAGATTTCATCACCATCTGGAAACAAAGTCTGTACCATATGATACAGTTGGCCAGTTAGAATCTCCAGGTATCTCTGGGCTGTTACATTACCTTCAAGAATAACTATGGGTCCCAATTAATTCCGGGCAGCGGTAAACCGATTGGAAGAGTAACGGATTTGCAACCGGAGGGTTGTGAGTTCAAAACCAACCAAAGACCGTCGTGGACAAAAGGGGCTGGTGCACTTTAAATCTGTCGTGGCCTCAAATGTCCTCACATTGCTGTGGTGTGGAAGTTTGGAGAGTGGGGTTCCAGCTCAGGTGTTGCCTCGTCATCTGACCGTGGTTCAAAATTATGTGGTGTTGTCCTCGGCTCTTTCCTTTCGGGTTTGATCCCGGACCGTCGCCAATAGCCCGTTGTGTTGTTCCAGTGCGATGTTAATTAAAATACCTACCCAATTAATTCCATGATATGGCACTCCAAACCATAAAGGAACCTCAGATTCTACTGCCCATTCTCTTGGTATAAAATCCTTTGAAAAGATTCTACTGCTCATTTCCTTATAATAGAATCCTTTCGAAAGATTCTATTTCCCATTCCCTTAGTATAGAATCATTCTAAAAGATTCCATTGGGTAAGGTCAAAACTAGTTAGAAGTCATGCAGGGAAGACTGCAAGTTGCACAGGGGAAGAATGCATGTGAACCCTTCAGAGGGTTAAAGAATAATCACCGCATCTTCCATTCTGGATCACTTGGTGGATAATCGAAACTAACCGCGAAGAACTGCGCAGAAAAAGTTCTTCATACCATTTATTTTCGCTTCCATAATTATTCCTTTTTACTTACCAAAAAAATGTCGATCAAATCGCTTTAACGCAAAGTATTCAAACACTTAAAAAACTTCAAAACCGTAGTTAAATTTTTCTCAGACCCTTAACATCGCACAAAATCTTTAATGGCGTCTAGTCACTGCAAAAAAATGTCGGGCGGACAAAAACGTCTCCCTTTATTAAACCGTACTTATCATCAAAAGAGTTTTTGTATAAACAAAAGCCTTTTTCTTGTTAGTACTCAATGCTCATTAAAAATGAAAGAAGAGTAGGAGTAATTATCGTTAATTTTAGAGTATGAACCTGTTGTTGGAGCTCACTGATACGTTGATAAAATATGAATGCCTCATTTATGCAAAGATCGTTTAAAAGAGATAGCTTCAGAGTATTGAAACATGCGAAAGTCTTGTCTATATTTTATTTTGTTTCCCCTTGATGTTTTGACAGGGTAATGGCTTGAAGCAATGTAAAAAATTATAAAAATTTTTAAAAGAACGAATTCATTGAATGAAAATAGCAGATTTTCTTGAATAATATTAAAGAAAACCAAATTGAGTACTAGCTAGGAATAAGAGCAAGAATGGAAAATGTGAAAGAGTAGGGGAACTGGGGGGTATAGGGCGACTTGAAACACCTCCTGAATTTTCATACCGTCGGGTTACTGCAAAAACAAAATACCTCCATTGTTTCTTTTTTTAGAAAAATAAGTTTTTATTTACAAATAAATATGTTTTGTTCATGATTGCTTGCATTATATTTTTGTTGTTCAATAAAATATTTGTGCTTTTATCAACACAACTTTTATTTTCTAACTTGATTTATTACGTAATTTCAAGACTTAAAATGCTGGTTACAGAAACTATATTTTGAGAGTTATCTTGTTTTCGTAATAGCCCGACGATATCTAAATGTGTTTCTGACATTGACGCGAGACAATCACATACACATTTTAGTAATGAAAATGGCTGTATGTTTTATTGTTCTTTAATAATCAAAAAGCATTTTTGAAAGAATTATTTTCTCTTCAAGTAAGATTATCTCACATTTTTTGGGAATATACATTATCCTATGCATAGAAAAATACTATCAAGCCCTCACTTATGGAACATCTCAATGTGACCAGGGATGTCCAATATCTGACGTATAGAAAAAACTGAAATATACCCCAAAATGGGGGTTAAGCTCGCTTGAAGGGGAATAGTTTAAGTCTAAAAAAGTATCTTGATTATTCAGGAATAATAAAAGATGCTGCTATGCTTTCATTGCTAAAACCTGTGTTCTACTATGGCGTCGTAATCAAAGTTCACCAAGTTGATGACTAACCATTACCATTTGGCATTGACTTGGCGACAAAAATTGAAATCATGCCAAGGCCATACCGTTAACTAGGATTTTACCAAAAGTAGAAAATAATTTGTCTTTGTTTCTATTATCGAAATAGCGCAATTTTTTTAAATAGCAATAACAAACATTTTGGTTAATTTATAATTTAACCTTTTGAATATTTAGAAGATTAAAAGGTTATTCCCCTAAACACTATCTGAAACTTGAAAAAGGGTTATATTAATAAAAACATGCTATTGTACGAGAAACAACTGAAAATAAATAGATCGGGAAATGGAAAAACGGATCTAATGTAGTCAATTAAATGAACATGGAAATGCAATTCTGTTTGTAATCGAACTTACCTTAATGTCTTCTTTCTTTCACAAATTCTGTGTATTGAATTACAACTCGACGGAAATTAATCCTGTCTAGGACAAATGGATCATTTTCTGGAAACCAATTGCTATCTTTGCCACCAACTAAATGGGATGGAAAAATAGTGTATTAGATTATATGGTTTATAAATGAGGTTCTTCTCTACTCCAGGACAATCATAGAGAATGACGAAAATAGACACTGAAAAGAAAGATGAAAATCCTGTTCCCAATATTGGTAGTTAAGAAATGTATACAATAAAAATATATGTAATCTTGCCAAATTAAAAAAATATATAAAACAGAAACTGTATGAAATGGAATAAGAAATGTGGTTTATTCTGAAATTTCCTTAAAAATGAAACTGGAAATGTATCTAATGAAAAATATTAAAAAGATATTTTAACGATCAAGTTTTTTATTGCAGTCCATTCAGAATGCATTTTATGGTAACTATGTCTCAACTAACAAATACTAGTCATAGAAACATTGTTTCTTTTTGAAAGCATTCAAATCACATAAATGTTGTGTAAATAATTTAGCACACATGAAATGTTGAAATATATAAATATATGAAATATATCTCTCTATCAAGAAACTTTGTCATTTATAGCTTTTGGGTCAACAAATAAAAATCAAACATTTTGATTGCGTTATCTATTTTTAAAACAGATTTGTATGACATGTATGAAACAATGCTATTCTCATGTACGTATTTCTCAACTATGTATTTTTCATCATAAAAATGTGCATTTTAATATCTAATGAAAAATATTAAAAAGCTATTTTAACAATCAAGTATTTTACCTCAGTGTAATCATAATACATTTTGTAGTAACTACCTCAAATACTAATCGTAGCGATATCTTGTCGAAACCACTTGGACGGTTAATTATTTTTATACATATACGATTTCTTCTAAAATATTATGTCCCCAACTTGATTTAGAAAATTTTCTAATTTAGCGTATGAATATATGATAAATGTTTAAAAGATAATTATCATTACATCTATTCTGAATCATCATTCATAATGGCAATGGCATGCAAAATTTGCTTGATAAAATATGGATATGAATTGATTGATGTTACTTTTATTTAATGAAGGTTGTTGCCAGTAACAGCTGAATAGTTGTTAATCATTTTTATCACCCTTATTGATTGCTGACATTGTCAACAAAATTTTGAAAACATGTATTTTATGAAGAAAAGACCAAGTTTATGACGACATCACTTTTTTTGTTTCAACCTGCGCAGATTGTCCTGACTTTGAGCCATAAAATTCAAAATCTAAGTTTGGTATCAGATTATTTCTGGGAAATATATTCAACCAATAAACTATATGGATCTGTTTTGTAATAGGGAAGATGGAACCCTTTCTATTTCTATTGACAAGACATAGTTGTTTTAAAGGAAACAGGAACTGCGGATTCTTTAGAAAAATTAAATTGTACCCCCTTCCAGATTTCTTATCACTCTACTTTATATCGAGTAGTCGTAGAAATTTTTGTTAGGACTGTAAGGTCAATTTGAGCAAGGTTTTTTAGAGGATAGCTTTATATGATGCGGCTCTTATGAGAATTCAAATGACCTTGGGAAGTTCATTTCGATAAAGGGGGTAAGTTCGGCAGCGGAAAGGGCTTGTCCCTCGCGAAAGCATGTATGATTTAGGTGATTACTTATTTCACAAACTATTAAACTGATTTCTCTTTCTGCCTCCTCTTTAACACGTATTCAAAATGAACGCTTAAGAGGACAGTGGACACACTTGAGAAACAAAACTTTTGTGAAGTTATCCGATTGTTATAAAATTTGCACAAACTGATTGCTTTCTACTAAAAAGCCTATGCATGAAGTTTGGTCCAAAAATATTAAGAGTATGGAAATTATTACATAATGCGCGTTCAAAATTATTGTTAAATTAGCAAATATGGATCGGTCCCATGCGCATTAAATAGCTCATTGTGTCGCACCAGTGCGACGTCAATTCACTTACCTACAAACCCAAGCGCATTAATTTTCCGTGCATTATAGTATTAAGAAATTCATAATATTTTGTATTCACGTAAATCAAGTTAACTCCGTTTGGTAAGTGTAACTTAATTGAAAGGTTTAAAAAATTCTGTTACTGAAACATCGAAAAGTTCGCAAACACACAGGTTAAGCAACATTTTAAACCAAAATTTCAAAATTAGGAAGCCCGATGAACATCTCATTTGATCTTAAATACATACAACTGATTTTGCAAGGATTATTCAAAATCTTTTTCAAGGAAATCAAGAAAAACTGAGGCGAGTTCAGGAATGGCTCACAATCAGAACGTCAAAGAAGCTCAATCGGAGGAAAACGTGTTTTTGTAGGTGGACTTACTATACTTCTCTACTACACACGTTTCTTGCTACTATCCCTGTAACTCCATCAAAAATTATCGCAATTGAAAAATCATTTTGCTATTTAGTCTGGCTATTGGTTTTGGTGGTTTCGAAATTCCACTGTTCCCTTATTACACCAATTGAGGAACAAAATGCATTGTTTACAATCTAACTTAACGAATAGATTCATTCGAAACCACGTGCCTCAAATACCAACTCGCCAGAGCCGAACATTCGCACTGAGGATGCTTGGGTTGGAAATCTGTAATTCTCGTCTGACACTAATTTTAGGAATAATATCGATTTTGCATTGTGTGCATCACAATTTATGATTGTGAGCAAAGCTTTGATCCAGTTATCGAAGGGTCTGAGTCAATCCATGCTTAATATGGCTTCTTAATCGATCATTAAAATCTATGTGCATGTCCAAATATTCAATGGAATAACTATTCTAGGAAAACGACTGGGCACTTTGCCACCCACGTATGTTCTAGAGCAGTGGTTCCCAAACTCTTCAGTCCAAGGACCCTTTTGAAAATTAAAAAATTTCGTGCACCCCTTGAGATTATAAAATTAAATAGGGCATGTGTAGACCTGAGAGATCTATGTTAAGTAGATTATGAAACGTTAAGTTTTCTATTAAGCATTAGTGACGAGCTTTCCTAATTAGATTATCGGTAATTAAGACCAGATACGGTTCTCAAAATAACCACTCAGAATACCAGATACGGTATACGAATAATATTATCAGGCTCGCACACCAGATACTGCCCTCCAAATACGTTTATCAAGCTGAGACTAGATAGGGGCAGTCGTGGCTCAGTGGGGGCAACTGCGCTAACAGCCTTCGAGTTGTAGGTGGCACAGGTTGGATTCCTGTGAGGTGCATTCCTTCCTGGGTATATTTCTCTCTTCTGAATCAGTAAAACTTTCATTGCATGGTTGTCTATTACTTGATATTGTATGTTTGTCTATTACTTGATATTGTATGTTTGTCTATTACTTGATATTGTATGTTGTGTCTGGCACAGCATGGCCAAATATGGCCCTTCCGCCATAAAACCCCAAAACCAACCAACCTGAGACTAGATACAACTCTTCGAATAGGTTTACTCCTCCCGCACATCAGATACAGCCCACCCGGCAAGCTTACCCGGCCCTCAGACCGGATATGACCCTCCAGTAGAAAGTAACTGCGGTTGTTGATGCGTTGTATATGCACTTCTGGAAGATATTCATTAAAATTGTATTTTAAAAATGTAGGCAAAGCGTAGCGTTATTTCGCAAATAGCTACTTTGAAATGTGCTCAAGCAGATCTTTATACATTTTTGTTGACTTATTATGCCACAAAAAATCATATCATACCAAGCTGCATACGACACGCTGGCTTTGGGTTTACCATTACTGATATAATGTTGATACAATGTATTCCATGCCGTGAGATGAGTTGTTCACTTACCTTTATTACCACTGATGGAAAGGTAGACTAATGGTTCATCTATTATCAGTCTATAAATATAGAGGCTTTCACGAAACATTTTGTTCTTTTTTATCACCCTTACCATTTCATTAAGTAATAAAACGTACGTTGTAGCAAAATTATTTCGCCATGGAAAGTGGGGTTCGTGTTCAGCTGTCATATTTGTATCGTGTTTTGAAGATGGAGTTCATTGTGTCTAGGTTTTAAAATCAAAATACAATAGTTTAACAACTAAGAATTATTCATGCAAGAGAAAGGATTTCCAATACAATTAATTTTTAGTTTTTACGAATATAAACATTTGAGTTTTAATTTCTCTCAATTTCTGTTGTATGTGTTTCATATACTTACATTCCTACTTTTATTGTATCTGAACAAAACATCTTATTTTATGAAAAAAACTAGCTGAATTACCCGGCGTTGCTCGGGTTGAAATGGTTAAATGTTACTTGAAAAGTGAATTAGAATAATCACTTTTTTTCACAGAAAAATGCAAACATTTAAGTTGTACGGAAAATACGTTTTAACTTTTTCATAGCTTCTACAATATACTTCGGACGCATATATATACATTTAATTCCTGAATATATTGCAATATGTAAAAGATTAAGACATAAAGACAAACAGAAACTTAAATTCCGACGAAAAAAATGCAGAATTATAAAAAACGAAAGATGCGCAAAGTGCAGTTTCAACTGCTTCTGTTTAAATACTCTCGCAATCAAGTCGTGGCGCTCACTGGGTAATTGACCATTGGTAAGAACCTCCTTGATCTCCGTCCAAGTCGGATTGCAGGTGGTGATAAATAAGTCTGGTCGCCCTTACGTCCTCACGCACGTCATAGTATCTTGCGTGCATTCGTGCATGTGTCTGGGACTGCCTGTAAATGTAGATGGTAGTATGACTAAGGCACCGAGGTTTTCAACGTTCCCGTCATTTGCCACAGCATCTCTCAGGTGAATATATTCGTCAACTTTCAGTTTACGTTGATTTAGACGAATGTAAAGGAGACGCTCACTCTCGACTTTTGCGTACATATCGACGATGAACTGATGAAACAATTGCCTGCAGTTCAATATGTGGTTCTGCTCAGTATCTCGAACCATTAATCTGTACGCATAGAAATCCATCGCTGAAACTTTCTTGCTGGTTGTTTCATCTGTTCTTGGGTTGATCTGCCTCAGATTAAAATGATATCCATCTTTACTATGGGAGAATATCATTGGGTACTGCAGAGCATCATAAGATCGATGTGTTTCCGAAATACGCTGCAATGATTCACCTCGTCGTTGAATAACGATATCCCGTTGATGAAACTCATCTCCTGATATAACCCCCGCGACTTCATCTGCTTGAGGAGAGTTAATTGTTGGGTACAATTAATTGTTGAGAGTTATCATTGGGTACTGCAGAGCATCATAAGATCGATGTGTTTCCGAAATACGCTGCAATGATTCACCTCGTCGTTGAATAACGATATCCCGTTAATGAAACTCATCTCCTGATATAACCCCCGCGACTTCATCTGCTTGAGGAGAGTTAAAGCGCCGCTCGTGTTCGCCTGCTGGTCTTCGGTCTGCTCTTATGACTACTTTATATTCATCTGTTGGCATACGTTCCAATGCTGTTTCAAACGTTTTAATAAGATTATTGTGCTCATGAAACATCCTCTGTAAGTTTAACACAATCTGACGTCTTGTTCCCGAGATGTAGGCGCACCTGTGATCAGTTTCCAGATGGTAACACTTGCATTCAGCGAGTAGTCTTTATGTGAATCGTAGTGGAATCCTTCCAATGCTAAGCTAAGTGCGCAGTCTGTGATCGTTTGCCTCTATCTCTCTTATCCTGAAGTCGGGCCTCACGCTGCTGTGCCGTCTGTTGCTCTAAATGTAGTAGCTCTCTTGCAATCGCAAGTCTTCTATTTCTCTCCTCGGAAGTCTCTTGACTACGCTCATCTTTCATCATCTTAGCCGTTGACTGCACTTGGCCGATCGCCTTCCGCTTCCTTGGAGGCATTGGTACAGCAAAGAAATCTATAAAAGAATACAAAAAAAAGCTATTTCATAAATTAGGCAAAAGGCACACTCTCACTGAGCAATGAAATCTATTATAGAATACAATAAAAAACTAAAATTAACGAAAAAACAAATTTAAAATTATGAAGTAATTACATCCGTTTAGAAATATAAATCCAAAATGTACACTATCATTGTCAAATAAAGTAGGAAACACACAATCAACTAAAAGAGCGAAATAAAATTGTCAGATTCACTGAAAGATGAAAAACTGGAAGACTTACCGAGTTAACTTCCTTTAAATACGACCAGTTAAATACGACCAGTCCTTAAATCGAGTGGGTGCTGGAATGTTCTCCATCATGAGTCCAAGGAAGTTTCCGTTTCCCCAACTTTCTACAAAGTTTTATAAAAAAAGTAAACATTAATTCTGGTTCTGCCAGATATTCAGTAGCAAAATTGCGCTTTTATGATCAATGAGTTTTTCATTTGTGCTGTTCGGAATAACGGTGCTTGGGTTAGAAATAAATGTAATCGGTTTAGACAAATTAAACTGAATAGATAAAAAATTTTCAAAAAGCAGGTCGATTTTATATCTAATTTAGATTTAATTTAGATTTTTATTTAAACCATTTTTTCTACAATATTTTTATTAGATTACATTGTCTACTATTATTCATTGCGATTTTCATCTGCAATTGCAATACTATATTACTTTGCACAATGTTGCACTTTCTGAACGAAAAAAAAATGCTTTTTAGCATTGTGTATACGGTCCCTTATCTGACTGCTTGAACAGCTGCGCACAAGCGGTATAAGCCGACTTTTTTGCGTCATCATGCCTCCGTTACTGTTCAACCTACAGAAATGCAGTTTTCTGCTAACGATAGGGATGCAGGTAAGGAACATTTCTGCTATCTCGGATTTTTATCTAGAGGGGTTGTGTACATATTAAAAACTGTATCCGCTTAAATTGTTATCACGTGATAATTTTATTCACATATCTTAATTACTTACCTTATTTGGTGCACTTTTGCAATTTACATTGCCTACCTATCTCCAAATGGTAAAAAGATAAATTGCGAAACAACCTTTTTGGGACACCCTGTATATAGATGTAAATAAACTGAAAACAATTTCTATGTGTATACTTTTTTGAGGCATTTTCTTTCAAGCTAATTACAGGTGGTGGTCGTAGTGTTTCTTAGGCAGAACTTGTTTCCTGTACGTATTTTGAACGTGACGTCACTTGGCTTGTTTTACGAATAGATTTCAGCACCGCCAATGAAAATTCCAAAGAATATGATAGTTGCTTTGTCAACGTCAACTCGATTAAATGCCAAATGTCGCCAAAATGATGATAAACTACATTTCAAAGTTATCCTGATATGTATCATACTAGAGAATTTGGGTAGCGGTAGTAAAATCACATTTCGTCTGGTTTATTGGCACTGAAAATCATTCTGATACATTTGCTCTCAATTAACATAGCATAAAATGTTTCATGTACTTACATTCCTCCATTTATTGCATTGAACAAAACATTGCATTTTATAAAGAAAAGAAACGCAAATAAATCAAAAATATTTAATATAAATCTGTTTAGTGTATATTTAGTGTTATTATAAAACACTAGTGGTCGCCCAGTGGTCGAAATTCGACCATAATTCATTTAATTTTTAAGTTTGAACGTTAATAAGGTTCTTTTGTCAAAGAGTATACCTCTATATTCATTGCATATAATTTTTTTGAATTTTGTTCTATTACGTAAGCTGCGAGCATGTACAAATACGTCATAGGAAAAATGCGGTATAGCTTGGTTAAGCCATATCTAAAAAACAATAACGCGTGGTTTGACATTTTCTTGGGGTTTTTTTATTGCTATACTGGCCACAAGTTTCGCCAAGGCTACACAGTTAATTTGCCTATCTTTTTCAAATTATATAAAATTTAAATAAAAAATAAATCCAAAAAATGAAATAAGGAATACGTGCTTCGTATTTTTTTATATATTTTTTATTGAAACAAAAAAAAACCCGGGTGGTTAAAAAAATAAATGTTGTCCATTGAACTTGAAATAGTTCGACAATGAATTTAATGATTCAAAACTTCTGTGTAGACGATGTTTTTTGTAAAAATTCTTTCATCGTTTGCTAAATGCCCTTGACCGTTATATTCTGAAATATAAAATCTCAAACCATCGAATGATCGAACTCTACTTGCTGCGACGTACAATTGACCATGTGTAAAAACTGGCTGCCTCAATAAAATTACAATTCTTTCGAATGTTTGTCCTTGAGACTCATTTATTGTCATCGCAAATGCAGGTATAATTAGAAATTGAGTTCTTTGAAAGTTAAATGGTAAAATAGTTCCGGAATGTTAAATTTATACGTGGAATCAAAATTCTCTTATTGCGTGCGGTTCCAGTTAAAACTTCGTAATCAATAGTATTACGATGCATAAATTTGATGCGCATTCTTGTTCCATTGACTAATGCTTCCTTTGTATTTAAGTTTCTGATCAGCAAAACGATGCAATTAACTTTCAATGCTAACTTATGTGGTAGCAAATTATTCCAAATCTCATACTCCTCCGTGCGCGCAATGTGCTTAAGAAGGGGTACAAAGTTTTTTTTTCACGTATTAATATATAGATTACAGTATATGAACGTAAACAATGAATGTTTTATTTTGTTTAATTTAATATATTTGTAGCGCATATTATACATTAATTTTATCTTTCTGCACTCCTTCTCCATATGAACTTTAACTATGCCTAATCTCATACTCCTCCGTGCTCGCAATGTGCTTAAAAAGGGGTACAAAGTTTTTTCTTCACGTATTAATATATAGATATTTAGGATTCTCGCCAATTTTAACTCCTTGCGCATAGTCATTAGGCTCCGTATAACATGTAGGTTGATGGTTGATTGGTTGGTTTTTTGGCGCAAGGGGCAAATTTTACCAAGCTTTTCCAGACAATGTTTTTTCTGTCGAGTAAATGGATAAAGAACATTTTTCTGATACAGAATAGAAAAACACCCAGGGTAGAAACAGGAATAGAATCTGTGCCGCCTACGAGTCGTAGGTTGCTAGATCAGTGGGCAAATCCTCTGAGACACGGGGCTCCTGATAGGTTGATAGAAACTTCTACGTCATTATCACGGCCCAATTAAAATAAGAATAAATTGATACCAAAAAGATAATAGTTTTTAGTTTTACAATCAAAGCTGAAATTTATTCACTGTACGAAATTGGAAGCTTTATTTGAAAAGAGATGTTATGCCCTGTGTTTACTCTAATATCCGAAAACTAATTATTTTTTAATTAATAAATTTGCATTTGAATGCTACTCAAAGTTATTCCATTAAAGCAGGTTTCTTGGAATAATCCGTGCTAAGAAAAGATTTACTGGCTTATGTCGAAATGATCCAGATGTTATACGTTTAATCAATGCCCGTTTGTATGAGTGCCAAAGTTGAAGGTAAAATAATTTACTTTTGTCTTGTTGAAATACAGAGCTTGGGAGATAGCCAATCGACAGAAAAGGTTTCCAAATGATTTCAAAAGGGTACGATTTGCTTTTAAGACGAAATCGGTTTGAGTCTTTCTGAATCGTTAAGCATTCCTGAACTTTTGAGCAAAAGAACTAACTTTTATGTTTCATTTTGCCATTTCTTTGAATTTTTTTTGGGATCTATTATTTTTTTTAATCAACAGAAAAGAAATTGTTTTATGATCATGTGACTCATAAGTAAAAGAATTATTCTTCAACTGCAAGTTTTATTCTTACCAAGTTTTTATTGGATTTTTCATAGTTGGCAGGTTCTTTTATAAATCAACTTCAAATTTCCGAAATAAATGGTTGTATTTTTGAAGTCAGATTTACAGGAAGAAAGAACTAAACTGCAGAAGTAGTTTC
The DNA here is from genome assembly GCA_933210815.1 of Meta bourneti. Taxonomy (NCBI): domain Eukaryota; kingdom Metazoa; phylum Arthropoda; class Arachnida; order Araneae; family Tetragnathidae; genus Meta; species Meta bourneti. The sequence continues at coordinate 66,167,345 of OW119930.1, read as the reverse complement.
ATTACAATGGGATTTTTTTCCAATAAAATGTTAGCATAATTCTTTAAGGAATATTCTAGTTTTGTTTTCCAATTCAAAATACAACTTTTGCAAAGGATACATTGGAACTCTTCTACTAGTGTGGAAAAGTTAAAAAATAAGAAATCCCAAAACTTTTATGTATTAAAATAACCGTTAAAGTCAAATGATAATTTTTATGCCTTACACATACTTTATCAGGAATAGATAGTTTTAAATGAACTCGAAATGAAACGTTTTAGAAAATGAATGATTAAAAAAAGTACTAAACACATTTTTTTCGAAATCACAATGCCTTAAGTAAAAAAGCTATGCTTTTTAAGGGTCTTATAGTGATGGGACATATCACTATTTTAACGACAAACACGCAAAATTCTGACTTCCCGATGGAATGTTCTCAATTTTCATTTGTTTTAAAAAAAATAGTAGTTTTTAATGAAGTACAAGTTTACTTTTGAACTTTCTCGTTTTCTTCAGGATTTCTATGATAATGATTGTAATATTCCTTGTGTGGTTCTTTTGGCAAAATAAAGAGAACACTTAAAACTCAACACAACGTTTATTGAATAAACGTTATAACAAATAATAACAAAGGATAATCTTTAGTCTCAGAGAAGAGCCTTACAAAGTACGATCGATCGGCAAATATTCGACTTCTTCCTCGCTCTTTCGTTCCCTGTCCCTATCTGACCTTTCTTCCACTCCGATCACCCCTAAGTCATACTACTCACAGTGTCACCAAATAGTCACTTCTCTCTGACCAAGTGACACTTGCACGTCTCCTTTCCCCATCAAGTAGGGATTGGGTGGCGGAGAGAATGTTGCACTAGTCTAACAAAAGACTATTAGAAGTGCCACTGAAATCAGTCAATTACACATAATTTAGTGACAAAGTATACTGTCGATAGTCGAAACGATAGTTACTATACCTCCGATAAAACAAATTCCTTTTGAATTCCACTAATAGAATCAATATTCCTTGCTAAAAAATTCTTTTAGCCCTCGTGCAGCAAACAAATTACTGAACGGTAACAAACTTACCCAAATCAGAGCAAAAATATCTTGTATCAGTGTAATTTTTTAATTGTTCATTCTAAGAAGCTTTCTTAGTTTCACGAGTCAATTTTTGATCGATGTATGTAATCCCTTGAAGTTTTATTAATTACTAACTGAATTACCCAGCATTGCTCGGGTTGAATTGTTTATAATTCATCGTAATATGACTCAATATTATCCCTAAGGAGATTTCGAATTGTTTTTAGCCGCCCTGCAGATCCAGGACAAATCGAACGGGGTTAATATATAGCCTGTGTCCCGCAGAATTCTACAGGATAAATGTACCAAATTTAGTGTGAATTGGTCTGACATTGATCGTATAAATACGCAATGTTATTCCTATGGGATTTCGAATTGTCTTTAGTCCCCTGTACCATATCGACGATAAATAAAGACCACTTTTTAAAAATAATTTTATATTATCATAAAAACTTACATTCCAATAAAGCTAATTTAAGAATTTCTTGACGGGATACATAAACGATATGACACAGCGATTTTAAGCGCCATCACACCCATCTGCGATTGTATCATACTCTAAGATTCTAAAAAAAACTCCAAGGTCATCTTGAGAGGCGACTCCTGTAGATGTTAACTCTGACGTCATCTGCACAGCCAGACCGGGAGAGAGCGCCCCCTAGCAAGTGCTCTGTTCAGAATGATGGGACGTTACACCTCCTCTGCACACCCAAGACAAATAGAACGGGGGTTAATATTTAGCCTACGTTACCCGCAGGTTTCCAAAAAATAAGTGTATCAAATTTGGTGTAGATTGGTCAAACTGTGTAGATTTGTAGATAACAGATATGCCAACTCTGCTTTATATATAGATAACTCAATTCCTAACTGTACGCAGTTGGTTTGAATACAACTGTTGATGTTAAAAAGAATTTAGAAAACTGAGAATTCAACTAACTAAAAAATATCATTACACTATTCGAACTCTTAGTATTGCATAAAGTAACTTTCTACAACTTTTTACGATAAATCCCAACCATTCTTTCTAACTACATTTTAACCTCTGGAACCTTGGGTTATTATATTGAGTATTAATGTAACGAATATAGACACACGGTGTCCAGATTCGTTACATTAATACTCAGAAAAAAATTATGCGCCCTTTTACACTGCTGGCCACCCAAATTGCAACACCAAGAAAGACAAGAGATATCACAACAAAATTTATTTTGTAGATAACATGTTGACCAAGTATCAAATGATTAAATTTATAGACTTCTGTGAAGTGTGGTTCCTGCCAAAATCAGTAGCCAGAGTAGCCGCCATTGTTGGAGATCACCGCTGCCACACGCCTCGGCATTGATTCAAAGAGACTTTGGATGTGTTCTTGGGGTACAGCAGACCAAGCAGCTTCCACACGTTGCCAAAGTTGATCTGGTGTGGCAGCTGGGGATGTATTCTGGGTCAATCGTTGAGCAATCATGGACCACATGTTTTCTATCGGCGAAAGATCCGGAGAGCGAGCTGGCCAGGGAAGCAATTCAATCTGGCGATTGACGAAGAACCCTTGGACAATGCGTGCCACGTGTGGTCGCGCATTATCCATGTTGAAATATGGCTGTGGGCAAGCCCTGAAGGTAAGGAAGGACAACTGGCTCCAACACCTCGGAGATGTAGCGCTGGCTGTTTAAAGTACCGGCAATGCGTACTAGAGGAGTGCGAGAGTGATATCCAATACCACCTCATACCATAATACCCGGTGCAGGACCAGTGTGGCGGTGCATAACGCAGCTGTTCAGCATCCTCTCTCCACGGTGTCTCCAGACTCGAATCCGACCATCGTGGTGTTGCAGACAGAAGCGTGACTCGTCAGTAAAGACAATTTCATTCCATTCTGCCGTCCACATCCTTCTTTCATCGCACCATTGGCAGCGGAAACGTCTGTGGTTCTGCGTCAAGGGTAGACGAAGCAATGGACGTCTTGCGGACAGACCACTCTGCTGTAAACGGCGTCGAATGGTACGCGCAGACACTGGATGATGCGGTACAGACTGAATGTGCTGTGCTATGGTTCGTGATGTGGCTGAGCGATCCGTCACTGCCATACGCACAATATGCCTGTCATCACGTGAAGTGGTGCACTGAGGTGGATGCGATCGAACACGTCGGTCCGTCGTACCCTCCTGCATCCAATGATCACATATCCGCATTACAGTTGTTTGGTTTCGTCCAACACGACTACCGATTTCCCTGAAAGATAATCCACAATCTCGGTAGGCCACTATCCTTCCTCTGTCGAACTCGGATACTTGATCAAAAGATGATCGCTGTTTTCTACGAGGCATAATTGATCGTTTTTTTGAAAAAACCACAAGAAAAACACAATTGCCGTACTTGAAATCGTCGAAATCTCCAAGCCTTAAATAGCGCTTTGAAGTGGCGCCACAGGCGCGCGTGATGTGCGTCTGCGCTGAAATTCTAATCATTTGCATATCTCACCTCCGCTAATGCATGTTGTAAATTTCATATTATTTGCACGCTTCCTTCAGGGTGTTGCATTTACGGTGGCCAGCAGTGTAAATAGTTTATTTCTATTTTTTTCATGATGCACTCGAAACAATCTGTAAACATCCATACATGCATTTCTCAACCCACAAAGGAATGGTTAGTTCCATTATGCCTCAAACATTTAATTACGATAAATCGATCTGGCCTTTCTTGGCCTCAATCTAATTCCCAACCCATTATTATATTCAACGAACGGCAAATTCAATTGAGATAGAGAAAAATATATTTTTGCTTTTGCGTAAGTTATTCTGTTTGTGGAATTTACTTTCACAATTCAACTGAGTATGTACTTCATCAAGAAATTTTCAAAACCAAAAGTCCTTTTATAATTCTAGATTCAAATTCGATTTTCTCCTCTTGTATGCTTCCAAAATGCAAATAAATACACACGTTTCTTTAAAAATTTATTCCAAAGTCGACACAGTATGCTATGAGAGGGATTTTCAGTGTAAAACAAACCAGAAGGAAAGGGAATATTTTACTTGTTTCCCGAATGCTCTCGCACAAAACACATCGGGATTTCCTAAAAGTGCAGTTTATCGCCGTTTAGGCTACGTTTGGCATTTAATCTGTCGTTGACCAATCAACTATCATATCAATTCCGAATTCACTCTTTGGAATTTTTATTTACGACGTACTGAAATCGTATTCGAAAAACAAGCCAAGTGACGTCAAATTCGGTTGGCTAGATTGGGTTTCATGGTGCAAGGGCCATATTTGCCATTCTGCACCAAACACAAAACAGACAACATCAAGTAATAGACTTATAGACACAATGAAAGTTTTACTAACATAATTATTAACTAACATAGAAGAGAAATGCACCAAAGGAGGAATCGAACCTGCGCCACCTACAACTCGCAGGTTGCTGGTGCAATGAGTTCACTGGCCCTCGACATCAAATTCAGAATACTTAGAGGGAACACGTTCCGTCGCAGATGCCTACCCCCATTTAACTTGTCATGTAAAGCCTCTCATAATATTGTTTGAAGGTTTATTCTATGCTAGATGCTAATCGAGAAGCCTCCAAGTTTGGTCCATTAGGGTTACGGAACACATGCACATCGAGTTTGATAATCCATAACTAGAAACTGTAAGAGCTCTTGGTTGTTTATATCCATTGTTACGAGTAACGTTACTCATATTTTAATCCATTTAATCCAACAATCTGCACATTTTTCAGATGCCTTCAAATGAAGTAAATTTATAAAAATATAAAGCAGCATTTCGTGTACTTCTTACTGGTGTTAATTCGTATTTCCAATACAGTGCTTGTTAAACGCTGCGCACGTTAGTCGTGTTAGCGCAATTAGATTCTGAACTTCCACTCCAGTTGTAAATATTGACTTTTTTCAAGGTAGGTTGGTCAGTCGTGGAATTAACGTCGCAACTGGAGCAACACAACGGGCTATTGGAGACCGTCCGCGATCAAACCGAGGACAGCACCAATAATTTTGGAATTACGGATCAGATGACGAGGTCAGCACTTGAGCTGGCACCCCACTCTCCAAACTTTCATACCACACCGACGTGAAAACATTTGAGGCCACGACGTATGTAACGTGCACCATCCCCCACGTCTTTGATTGGACCGAATATCGAACTGGCAGACCTCCGGTTGCTTATCTGTTACTCTTCGAACTGGGGTACCGTGGATATTTAGGACCTTCAAATGAAATGAAATTTATAAAAAATATATAAAGCAATATTTCTCGTGTGGTTCTTACAGTTGATAATTATTATTTCCAATACAATGCGTGTTAAAATCTGCACACCTCAGTCGTGTTACCGCAACTAGATTCTGAGATTAGAGATATTTTCATCATCTAAACGGATTTTAACGTTTGCTCACATTTTCTTTTCTGATCTGATTTTTATTTCCCATTGACTTTTGCAACCAGAATGCAAAAGAATTTCATTGAAGTGAAGACTTCAAGTTAAGAAGCTTTGATGCAGATGTATCTAGCGCCTCGTCTGGTGACAACACTCTAGGCGCGTTGTTTTGACGCACTTTTTATGTCGCCAAGGAAAGAAATCTTTATAAATATATCTTTATAAATCTTTCCGCTTGAGAGGTTGCCATAAAAACGGGAATAGCCTAATAAAGAAGAGTTACCTTCACCTGCCATAACTCGCTACTAAAGATGCGCCAAAAGACGCGCCAAGAGCGTAGACACCAGACGAGGAGCTAGATACATCTGTACCGAAACTTTTTGCAAGACGTTCATTGAAGTTTTAACAATATTAAAAAGCTTTTTGCAAGACGTATGAAAGACATTACGACCTTGTCTATCATAGTGTACTTCATGGTTACACTGCATATACCATCTATCGCACTGTGAATTAATTTGTGTAGTGTCACCGCCTAAGTTCACCACGATACTCCGGTTCCAGAATTTAGCAATGACTGAATTCGATAGATGCTACCACTGCTAGTTGATGGATTGCCAATTGTGGGAGACCGTGAGAGCTGTATTAAGATCACGGGTGTACTTTCGTATGCGTGGTCATGCAATATAAGATTGCGACAGTTTAACAATCTTGTGTTGCCTTTAGCAGCCGAGTGCGCAACTTCGTGTGAAGAGACTCCGTAGCAACGAAGAATGAAGCCGCGATAGGAATAGAAGCAGCATCTGTCATCTCATTGCTTCAGTTATTGGAAGTTATTGGCATCCCATTGTAGGCAATCCAACTGTTTGCCGTGGATCATCCATCGAAGTTCGTGCTGATTGTTACCAGCTCCATCAGGCTTGCCTTTTTTAAAGTACGTGCGTGTGCGTGTTCATATCTTCAATTTCAAAGACAGTTCCAATTCACCAATTTAGCAATATGCATGAAAGACAATGCAACTTTGTCTACCATAAATACTTGGTGGATATAGGTTACACTGTTATAAACTATCGTATTGTAGGTTTATTTTTTGTGGTGGATAAGCTCAACACACCATATGCTCCAAACCACACAAGCTCCAAAACTCAATCAAGCAATAATTCAACTAAGCGGAATAATTGGTGAATAAATACCATTGCGTTTGATTTTATATTGTTTATATCCGTTGTAATCGTCGGTATACAAACATACGAAAAATAGCGATTTCTGTGACACATACGTTAAAGGTATATATAAACTCTATACTAACTGATATATCTATGGTGTAAAACTGCTTATAACGTAAAATATAAGATCTTTTTGATACTAATGTGACATAATCCATTTGTGGACTAAGAAAGTGTTTCCAAGCACAGCATGGGGGAAAAATGGTTGAAAGAAAATATATTATTTTTCAAGTGCTGTATACATCACTAAAAGAAGGTTTTAAACGCTGCACACATTTCATCTCAGCACGATCTTACACGGCATGAATTTAGCGGTCTTCGACCTACTAGTAGACGAAAAAAAATAAAAGCACTTAACCAGGAAATCTTTTTTAATGAGAATAAAATAGAAATAATTGGTTGCTTAACGAGTATTTCACTGCCAGTTAATGCATGTTGAAAACGTAAAAAGTGGCTATTATTCGCAGAAATAAAGTTACTGCGCCACCCAAACACGTACCGGTGACTTGAAGTCATTTTTAAATCCGGCATAGTCAAGTGCATGTTTTATGAGCATTAAATGACTATTCGTGACGGTACATCACGGAATATACTTTAGATCACGAACTGTTATGACAGTGCAGCGGTTTTCTGGATCATATTTTGTACTTTTTATTTCCCTGTAACTCATTCTGGTCCGTCCTTGCGATTTGTATTTGAGTACACATATATACCGATTTGTGATAAAACTCAAGGATTTGTATAATAAAGGTTAAGTCATGGTCAAATAGAACAGGATTTTTACTTGTGAAAGAGAGATCTGTTGAGATTAATAGCTTAAGTCTCAAAACGGTCAAACTGCGCCAAACACAAGGTAGATTAATAAAAGCAGCATAAAAATAAAACATTAATCCTAATGCAGATGTAACATATGGCCCTTTACGTCCTTAATCTTCCTAGTGGTTTCGACGAGATATCTCGTCCATCAAGATCTGATCAATTTTGCTACTGACAGGATATCTCGTCATCAGGATATCGCATATTTTTTATGACAACAAAATCAAGATCTGGTGAGTTTTTTTCTAAGGGACGCGATATCTCGTCGATCAAGATCTAGTCAGATGTTCTAATGACGAGATACCTCGTCGAGACAACCACTAGGAGGGTTGAGTGTGGCATTTTGACTGAATCCAAATTTTACAGAACAAATCCTTTTATTTTTATTAATACATTTTTGTTCATCTTTTGCATTTTTACTTTATTTTTTTAAATGAACGTATTTAAAATACCAAGAAATAAAATACGCTTCAATGAAGTAATCCTTTCAGATCGAACGTCACAATTTGAATATTAGTAAGCCATAAGGGCTAAATTGACGGCTTCTGCGCTAATGATTTAGTTCTAATACGACTAAAATGTCTAATAACTTCCCCCGCTTGATTGACGCCACTACCGCCCTAGGCTGGTTGGAGAGGGTTTATGAGGGTCGAGTATGCCAGTCTGCTGACAGCTTTCGACAACATTACACTACATGCTGCAACCAAACGTTCAAATGCTTTCCAACAAAAGCAAACACAATAAAGTCAGTTGGCTGGTTTTATGGCACATATTTGGCCAAGCTGCGACAAGCACAAGACAGACAACTTCAAGTGAAAAATGTCGCGAAAGAGAAAAAAAAGTGTGATTGGGAATAGAATAGTAGGATAAAAGCAGACAAAGATTGCTTGGGTATCTCGGAAGCGCGACACCCGTGTTTACTAAAGACAGTAAGCTCCATGGGAAAAGAAAAGATTACTCGAGTACCTCGGGTTCGTGAAGCCCATATACACCTAAAGGAGATGTGCCGCTGAGGGCCAACAAAGTCAGTAAAAGATGAGTTAACTTTAAAATTTAAAAAAAGTTTTCAATTTTTGAAATTATTGAGTACATAGCAGTAAGATTTTTGAAAATAATGTGCAATTTTAAGTATATCTTATTGAAGTTTCTTGAATGTGACCTTATTTTATTAGTTAAATTAGTACGGCCTCCCAAAATGGAAAGGTTCACCGCCAGACATAGTGGATATGACATTAAAGAGTCACTTAAGAATTTAATTTAATAGCTGAACACCCACACAAAATACAAAAACTAGGAGATTCCGCTCTCTGCTTTCTCTCGTTTACCAATCCTCAAAGCATCTAACATTAATTAAAGGATACTTTCCTAGGGTATTCTGAAAACCCGTTTAAGCTGTAGTTTTAAGTGTATTTGTATATAATGATTCGTTATCAAAAGTATTAATTAAGGGTATCTCTCCTAAGCTATTTTCCCTAAATCATGGCGTTTCCTTGTAAATTTAGATTTACTTTCAAATCAGCAAATTCCAAAAAAGGATATTTAAGAGTATTCGTATGCAATATTTGGCTATGACATTAGTTAAGATATGCTCTCCTAGGGTATGCTGAAAACACATTTAAGCTATAGTCTTAATCGTATTCGTATATAATAACTGACATATTAAATAAGAGATACTCTCTCCTAGGATATTTGTACATAACTAAGATATTGATTAAAAGATACTCTTCTAGGGTATTATGAAATTCAGTCTAAGTTGTTGTTTTTAGTGAATTCCTATATAATACACTACTGTTTGTAAAAATTGCAACACCATGAAGGAATCATGCAAATTAAACGAAACTTGCAGGAAATGCAACACAGGTTAGGATATGAAAATTATTAGAATTGTAAAGCGATCACGAATGTGGGCCGAGAAACACCCTCTAAACTTCTAAGTGAGCCGCGTATAAAAAGCACTGTAAAGGTGCGTTAAAATGTGTGTATCGTCGTTTCACTGCTGTAAGTGATTGATTAGAAGTCAATATGCCTCGCCAAAAAAGCAGAGTGCCATACGAGCAACTAACGGAGTTCGAACGGGGTCACATGATCGTTCTCCTTGAGGGTGGACTTTAGTAACGTGAAATCGCCACTCGCACGGGGCGTAATGCCACAACAGTGATGCGTATGTGGAAGAGATGGACCATGGAGAACCGGACAAGTCGAAATCCCGGCAGTGGGCCACGCAATATGACGTCAACCACGAGACGACAGACACCTCATCCGCATGGCGGTGACGGACCGTACAGCGTCCTCTCGTGCGTTGGCACAACATTGGACCACGTCTACAGGTGTGTCATTGTCTGCCCCCACGGTTCGTCGACGTCTTCTGCGCCATGGGCTACGTGCAAGAATTCCCCTGCGCAGGATTCCCTTGACGCTGAACCACCGACGCCTCCGACTACAATGGGCTCACCAACACAGCCAATGGCATGCCGATTGGTAACAAGTCGTCTTCTCAAATGAGTCCCGCTACAATCTGGACTACAACGATGGACGCGTACTCGTCAGACGCTAGAGGTGAACGCCTTCTCCCGGAGTGTCTTATTTAGCGTCATACTGGACGAACGGCTGGCGTTATGGTCTGGGGCGCTATTGGATATCATGGGCGATCCCGCCTACTCCAAATTGTGGGTACCCTGAATAGCGGACGCTACATCAGGGGAGTTGTGGACCTCGAGGTCCTACCCCTCTTGCAACGCATTCCCGGAGCTGTATTTCAGCAAGACAATGCCCGTCCACGTGTTGCTCGGAATGTACAAGCCTTCTTCAGTGCACCGCTTCTTCCATGGCCTGCACGTTCCCCGGATATGTCGCCCATTGAGTATGTCTGGGATTACATCGGACGGCGACTCGCTCATCGGGCAAAGTACGGCTGAACTTTGGCATCAGATAGAGGCCATCTGGAGTTCCATTCCTCAGCATGACATTCAGAATCTATGAGATTCGATGTCACGACGAGTACAGGCTCTCATCGCTGCACGTGGCGACTGCACAAGATATTGATTTTCGGCATTATTTTTTGTTTTATTGCTCTGTAAATTTGATCGTTTATTTAAACCACTATAAGCAATACGTGGAATAAATTCGATTTATTTCTGATTATTCTTTTATAGTGTTGCAATTTTCACAAACATTAGTGTATAAACTGCTCGATGTCGTATTTCTGTGCATATAAGATTCTTTAATGTATTTATATAACAACGAAACAAAAGTATTACATCTTATATTTTTCAGAACTAAAGGCAATTTAAAAATAATCATGGATTCTAGATTACATGTATTACTAGTCAAACCTCGTTATGACGAATTTTACGGTATCGTAAAAAATTTCGTATTAACAGTAATTCGTGTTAACCGAATTAAAGAAAAATCTTTATTTCAACAATAAAATAAAATATTAATGTATTTACATTACTTACTCTACAATTCTTGGTTCACGGATAAATGGTATTCTCCATCACCAAGGTTATACAGATGATTCTTAATAACACAGATGATTCATGATTATACAGATAACTCTTAATTACAGTTAATTCCTGATTACACAGATGTTTCCTGATTACACAGATGTTTCCTGATTATTCAATTTTTGTTTTGAAATAGCTGTTATCGATTTTTGAGGTTTTTTCTTTCTTTAAGAGAATCTTTGATGCGGTCAATGTTGTTTATTGAACAGATGATTTTCACTGCTTCACTAAAAAGTGGTGAACAATTTCTAAGCCAGCAATTTAGGTAGGTATTTTAATTAATGTCGCACTGGAGCAACACGAGCTATTGGCGACGGTTCGGGATCAAACCCGAAGGGATCCGAGAATAACAGCACGTAATTTTGAACCATGCTAAGCCAGCAATGGCTTTTTGTAAAGGTATGCTTATTCCTTCTTTCCCTTTAAGAATTTCCCTTTATTCCTTCTTCACTCTAGCTCAAATAAATCTATAATTTTGGAATCACTTAATGTTTCTAATAATACTATTGAAAGAATTCGTCTGCTTTTAAGTTTCGAAAATTTGTTCGTCTTAACCGGAGATTAGTGTAACCCGAATTCTTAAGCGAATGAGTTAACATTATTTTAATATACTTTGACAGGGAGTGGAATTTAATTCGTATTAAACGAGTTCGTCTCAATGAGGTTTGACTGTATTTTGAAACGCATATCCGTTTGTAGAGCCATCACGTTTGGAACGACCTTCAGAAACCCATGCCCAAAATGGTAAGTTATAGTTCCGGAATTTATTTACTTTGTGCAGGATTTTGGTGACAGCCAGCGACATCACCCCTTCGAGCAAATATTGGAGATGTCGTAAGGATTGAAACTTTATAAGCCTGTCGACTTCGATTCATGGAAAGGTAAAAAAGACTTAATTTCGGTGCTGTCAACCACAGCGTTTATTGACATGAAATTCAAACCGAAGACTTTTATAATTAAGGTCAGCTTAAAGTTTGGAAAATAAAGTTTACTCGCTTAGCTTAGTTTTGTTATTTTAAAGAGGATTAAAGTCGGTTTGGAGTATTTTATATCATGTTAATTTCTGGGGCCGTTGTAGTCCAGTTGGAAGAGCAATGGATTTACAATCAAGGGTTGCGAGTTTAAACGACAGCCTAAAACCGTCGTGAACGCGGGGGCTGGTGCACATTAAATCTGTGGTGGCCTCAAATGTCTTCACGTTGACGGGATGGGGAAGTTTGGAGAGTGGGTGCAATCTCAGGTGTTAACTTCATCATCTGACCATGGTTCAAAAGTACGGTGTTGTCGTTGTATCTTTCCCTTCGAGATTGATCCCGGGCTGTCACCAATAGTCCGTTGTGTTTCTCCAGTGTGACGTTAATTAACTACTTACCTACCATACTAATTTCTAAAGTTTTTCCAAGAGTTGCATTTTGAGCAACTTTTTTGTCAAACTTTAACGGGTAAAGGAGCATATATATTTATCCAGGATTTTTATGTGGATTATCTCCTCAAATATTCATGCGTTAGGTTGATTGATTGTAGTTTTATGGCGCAAGGGCCATATTTTGCTATGCTTCGCCAGACACAAGACATACAATATCAAGTTATAGACACACACACAATGAAAGTTTAACTGACACATAAGAGAAAAATACACTCGGGAAGGAATGCACCTAGCAGGAATCAAACCTGCTCTGCGCCAATAACTCGAAGGTTGCTAGCGTAGTGGGCATACTCACTGAGCCACGACGGCCCCCTTCATAGGTTAGGAGGAAAGTGTTTGATTTCATTACTTCTAGCTGGTCTAAAAGCCTAAACTTATTCCTTGAGTGTTGTAGATTTCTGTTTCAGATCTGAGTTGAACGTTTTCTCCTAAGCATGCAGCCCCAAGTAAAGCTACTTTTCGTTTTAAGTAAACTTATACTTTTTATGTTATATATTTGATATCTTAACTTTTTAACACTGTATGATAGTTGGAGCTTCTCGTAACGCGCCAATCTTGGCGCAGCGTTAGAGTTGAATTCGCGCAAGGGCCATATCTGGACAAGCTGCGCCAAACACAAGATAGAAAATACAATGAGGGAGAAAAAAAGCAGAAGGGTAGGCGAGGGTAAAAATGAAATGGAGGAAAGATCGCTCGGGGTTGTGATGCCCGTGCACACCTAAAGATGTGCTCCTGAGCGGGAGTTGAATGATTTTGTTCTATTTTATTATAAGGATTGTTTCTCAAGGGTAAAGGTGGTGTGGTCCAAATCTCCCCGTATGCGCTTGTAGTAATTTATTTGATGGTATGGTCATTTCTTGAAATTGGAGCCATGATACTCAGTTGTCATACAAGTTGTACATCTATATATTAATACGTGAAGAAAAAGCTTTGTGCCCCTTTTTAAGCACATTTCGCGCACGGAGGAGTATGAGATTTGGCATAATTTGCCACCACATAAGTTAGTATTGAAAGTTAATTGCATCGTTTTGGTGATCAGAAACTTAAATACAAAGGAAGCATTAGTCAGTGGAACAAGAATGCGCATCAAATTTATGCATCGTAATACTATTGATTGCGAAGTTTTAACTGGAACCGCACGCAATAAGAGAATTTTGATTCCACGTATAAATTTACCATATTCCGGAACTATTTTACCATTTAACTTTCAAAGAACTCAATTTCTAATTATACCTGCATATGCGATGACAATAAGTCTCAAGGACAAACATTCGAAAAAATTGGAATTTTATTGAGGCAGCCAGTTTTTACACATGGTCAATTGTACGTCGCAGCAAGTAGAGTTCGATCATTCGATGGTTTGAGATTTTATGTTTCGGAATACAACAGTCAAGGGCATTTAGCAAACGATGAAAGAGTTTTTACAAAAAACATCGTCTATACAGAAGTTTTGAATCATTAAATTCATTGTCGAACTATTTCAAGTTCAATGGACAACATTTATTTTTTTAACCACCCGGTTTTTTTTGTTTAAATAAAAAATATATAAAAAATACGAAGCACGTATTCCTTATTTCATTTTTTGGATTTATTTTTTATTTAAATTTTATATAATTTGAAAAAGATAGGCAAATTAACTGTGTAGCCTTGGCGAAACCTGTGGCCTGTATAGCAATAAAAAGAACCCAAGAAAATGTCAAACAACGCGTTATTGTTTTTTAGATATGGCTTAACCAAGCTATACCGCATTTTCCCTATGACGTATTTGTACATGCTCGCAGCTTACGTAATAGAACAAAATTCAAAATAATTATATGCAATGAATATAGAGGTATACTCTTTGACAAAAGAACCTTATTAACGTTCAAACTTAAAAATTAAATGAATTATGGTCGAATTTCGACCACTGGGCGACCACTAGTAGTTAATTATTTGCATTAATCTAAACAAAGCTACAGTACATTTTAATCGACCTATTAAATGTATTTGAATCGCAAAGACAAATTACACTTTAAGGCAACCCCAATGACCTTCTAATGAAATAGACAGATCACGTGAGCGGAGTCGCGATCGTAAGATCTCAGAAGGGTAAGTCACGTGGACTTACGAATCGACTTAGAACGATTGGCTATCGAAGCGCAGACCAGTGTTTTCAATTACGCAGAACAATCATTTTAACCAATCAACAATTTGTCCCACATAAGGATTAATGCGTTTTTCCACAACCATGCGACAGATCTTGAAACCGAGTGACCGCAAGAAATACATAGCATGAAGCTACGCGCATATACTCCGCCTATTTCATTAGAGGATCGATGCTCCGCCTACAAGCTCCGTCTATTTTATTAGATCGTAACCCCGATATGCATTATGGGAGCATTTAGCTAAGCGGAAGTAAAATCTTCGGAGTTCGTCTGCTTTGTTTCTTTACACTGAAAATCCCTCTCATAGTTTACTCATCACGTGAAACTTCAAGAACGAAACGTAAAGTTGAATCGAAAAATCTATTCCGCCAATATTTTAATACTTGTTCGTGTAGGATTTGGTGTAAATTTTAAGTACAAAGAATCAACGTTGGCACATGAAACTTTCCTCAAACTGTCGAAGATCACTAAAAGTCACCCTTCGATGCACCGCCTAATATGATAAAGTCCTGCAGAAGCCTTCAACTGAAAAATGTTGAATTTATAAAACACGTGACTCATAGCCTCCCTTTCCGTTGTGGATACGGAACAAATTCAAGCACTATATTCCATGACTTATAAGAACGCGTATTGCAATATCCTTCTACCCCAGCTTTTAGAACTGCATAAAATATTCATGACTGAAATAGATTACCGAAATTGAAGTGGAAGCCCTTGCTCCAAGGAAAAATGCTTCGAAGTTTCCATCTCATTGATTTTCGGCTCAGATCAAAGAAAACAAGGGGACCCTTGGGGAACATGTCGGGTTTCTGTCGGATACTGAAAAGCATCAGGAGGTCTCCAACCTGACTTGTTGACACGGCGTTAACTTTTCAAGTCAGACTTTTTTTGACAGCCAGTGTTATTTTGGAAGACGAGAAGATACGTACACGTCGGAACAAATCGCAGAAAATTTTTGATTTGATAAAATGACTTGAGGCTGGTGAAGAAATAATTCGAAAAGTTTGTGCTTCGGGATGTAGTTCATATGGGGATCATAATGGAAAATCAAGGATCATGGTGCTAGTCTTATTTTATAAGACTTGTTGGATCCCCCTCCACATGCATCTCTGTATTTTATATTGTTATAATTAATACATTTTTAAATTACATTTCATTAGTTTTAGTAGCGACTAATATTATACCCCATCTTAGCAACAATTTTCTCCAGTTGTATTTTTAGTCATTATAATTTGTTTTACCAAAAGTGGCCTACTTGCATTTATACGTTCCATCTTTTTATCCAGCACATTTTGTCATTTAAACTACATCACATCATCTATACAATAAATATAATTTGAAATATACTTTTTATTGTTTACTAGCAGAATAACCCAGCGTTACTCTGGTTGAACTGCTTAACTAATTTCCGTTTTCGTTAATAAATTGTAATTTCTATCCACCACATGTAAGAACTATCACACTCTAATAAAGTTTAAAAACAATTGCTAAATACACAATTTCATAAATGTAAATAAATGTCATATTTAACATTTTACATTTTTGTAGAATTTAAATTTTTAGTATGAAAGAAGTCTCTAGTGTACCAATGTTACCCAGAATGCATAGAATAGTTCAGAGAATGCATATAATTTCCTTGTATGTCATTTAAAAACAAAAGCGTTTCCAAAAATTATCATACAATGATTAAAAATGTTTTAAAACTAATTACACCACTTACCTTAATTATTCATTGCACAAAAAAGCATCAAATTGAAAATCCAGAAATACATCTTAAAACAGATTTTAAAAAAGCTTCGAACGAAAGGTAATGAATGTATCTGTTTTTCACTACAATAGATTCTTGGAATATAACAGACCCAAATTTAAAAAAGCAAACGATTAAATAAATACCAAGGTTGCCATATTAGCTACCAGTCCTATTTTAAAAGGTTTTGTGCTGTATATTTTATTTATGTTTTATTCTTTTTATCGTCTGTTTCACTATTCAGAATTTTTTTATATTTCGTAAAAAAATAAGACTCAAAATAATAAACTATTAGAATTTAAATTCCATAAAAATAGTTTTGAAAAAAAAATGATTTTTCAGTAGCACTGGTAAACAAACCAAGTAATTTCAATGCTCAATATACCTTCCAGCCACTACAAAACTACTCAATTATTTGATTTAAGTATAGTTACTCAGATATTTTAAGATGAAACTTGCCTAAATATGTATGCAAAAACATTTCAAATAATGTATTCACTAAACTAAATTATGGTGTATAGAACATTGCATTAAAATATGTTGAACACATTTTATGATACTTGTATAAACAGACAAAAAAAATCAAATATAGAACGGGAAGACGGACAGACTTACGCAACCAAGTTCAGTCACTAAATGAATGTAAGTACTCTCAGTATTCAAAGTTTTATGAAAATATTTCAATAATTTGAAAAGTTGCACGTTGCACGGGCACACATATACAGACAGATGGACAGACAGACACCAAACACGCGAGACGGATTTAGCATCAGAAGAGTCCAAAATGGATAGAAAACTTGTAATGGGTCGAAAATATTCAATGTACAAACACTCCATTCTTATTTATATAGATTAGACTATTTTACCCTTTTATTTATTTTAACTATTTGTATTATCTTGTCCGTCTGGATCTTGCGCCATAAAACCCAAACTAACCATTATTTATATTATTTTAACTATTTGTCCTGTTCCTTTTAAATACCTGTCCAATTAGTTTTACAACTAAGCAGTGAAAGTAATACAGAAAATATTACTATATGGTGTAAGATATACTATAATATAAAAGTACGAATATGGTGAAGCTTTTATTTTGCAGTTAATATGCTATGAATAATATTTTGGAAACCTTTATGTTGATAATAATCCGAGTTTTGAGAAATACATTCGTTGGTTGGTCGTTTTTTTATGGCGCAAGGGCTAGTAAACAATAAAAATTGCATTTAAAAATGCTTTTTACTTTAGGTTCAATTTGATATTTCTTCCGCTTATAAGTAAAACACAATAAGTCAAAAAACAATTCCTAGAAAACGAAGGGGGATTCTGTTTCTCAAGAAATCCAATCTCCATGCCAAGGAAAAAGAAATTAGTGGGCGTCTAAATATCACTCCATTTTGATCTATAGAGGATGAAAAAACTCGTATCTTGAAAATGCTTTGTGTGTTTCACTTATAAGCCGACTATTTGCATATTTACACTAAAATTACCACAATATGTTTCTTTTAATCCACGCTAAATAAAAACCAAACTGTGGTAACATTTAGTTTTAATTGAGATAAATGGACTGTGTTCCAGTGATTTTGATTTTACCATTGTTATTTATTTAAATAATTTGTAATCATTCAATTTATTGCTAGATGAGAGAAAAACTATAAACACACATCTAGTAAGATTAATTCTGCTCTATATTTTAATCACAATTTGAAAATCTTCAAGTATGCAAGACCTGGAAAATCAGACGATTGCCAACTTAGAATTGTTCACAAAATGGTTTATTTAACATGCAAATAGTGTATAGCGTATATGTGCATTTTATACTAATTAGATAACGAATGTTTTATAGGAAATAATTCATATTTCTATAAACCTTTGGATAAAAGCCAAATACAACATTCCAATTTTAAAGATGAACCTACAAGAGCTACAGCTTATGATGATCATTTTATCTTATGAACGTAAAAATGAAATGACTTTTCTCCAATGTATCTAATAGTAATTTACTTAAATAAATCTTACACGTAATAAAACCATGTTTCAAGAGATTTGGAACGTTTATGTTTGTAAAGGCTGTTTAAATAACTAACAAGTCTAATTTAAGAGGAATGTTTGAACTAAGAAACCTAACTTTGTAAGGGAATTCTAACTTCTATTTAACAGAGCTTAAAGTTTCAATTTGTGCATGCATCCTGCTGTTTCGTTCAAGAGGCCATTAAGTCAGTTAAATGGAGCAAAATGCATCCAATTTAAAAGACGTACATTGTCGTCAAAGATCATTTCTCATAATTACCATACTTGGGAAAGGATTTGACTACGAGTCGTCTTTTTAAGAGAATGGTATTTAAAGTGGACAGTCGTTAAAGATGTTGTTAACACTCGTTATGACGATAATTAGAGGATTCTTTGAGTCGAGAATGGCAAGTTTGTATAAAACTATTTGAGAATCAAGAGGATTTTTCAGATTTTTAAAACTTTTATTCAACTTAGCAAAAGGTTTGCATTGCTTCCCATGTTAACCCTCCAAGTAGTTTTGACGACATATCTCGTCTATCAAGATCTAAACAATTTTACTGGTGACGAGATATCTCGTCATCAGGATATTACCGATTTCTTGATGATGACGTGATCAAGATCCGGTCAGTTTTCCTAATAACGAGGCATCTCGTCCATCAATATCCAGTCAGTTTTGCTAATGACGAGAAACCTTGTCGAGACAACTACCAGGAGGGTTAAAATAGCTCAGCAACTGTTTGTAATACTGCCGAGCAAGTCAAAAAGGCCGAATCTCCTTGTTCATTTTGGTGGTTCAAAATTACGTGGTGTTGTCCTCGGATCTTTCCCTTTGGGATTGATCCCGGACCGTCACCAATAGCCCGTTGTGTTGCTCCAGTGTGACGTTAATTGAAATACCCCCTTGTTCATGTTGATTTAACGTAAAAAGTATTTAATACCTTATGTAGGGCCGCGGTAGCCCGGCTGGAAGAGTAACGGATTAGCAACCAGAGTTGCGAGTTCGAATCCAACCAGACTATCGTGTACAAAGGGGCTGTTGCACATTGAATCTGTCATGGCCTAAAATTTCCTCACATTGGCGTGGTGTAGAAGTTTGAAGAGTGGGATGAAAGCTCAGGTGCAACCTCGTCATCTGGTCGTGGTTCAAAGTTACGTAATGTGGTCCCTTCGGATTTGATCCCGGACCGTGACCAACAGCCCGTTGTGTTGCTCTAGTGCGAAGTTAATTAAATAAACGTGTACACGACGGTCTTTGGTTAGATTCAACCCTCCGGTTGCTTATCCGTTATTCTTTCAACAGGGCTAGCATGGCCCCCGTCTTAATAAGCTAAGCAAAAATTACAAAATGGTGAATGGAATAAGGATTCAAGCGGCACTTATTCATGAAACATTGACATCAGAATTGTTATTAATTTTTGTTCCTGTAAAATTAGTAGTATGTAACACAAACCGTTATTAGGCCGAACGCTGTTTCAGTTGTGGTGTTGCAAGTGGTATGCTTCTTTTCCAAACACAACGTTTATTCTTTGTTGAGCAGTACGTTATTTGCCCTGATAAGAGTAATTGAAGAGTTTGGTAGGTAGGTATTTAATTAACGTCACACTGTAGAAACACAATGGGCTATTGGCGACGGCCCGGGATCAAATTCGAAAGATCCGAGGTCAATACCACGTAATTTTGAACCGTGGTCAGATGACGAGGTCACATCCGAGATGGTACCCCTCTCCGAACTTACACACCACGCCAACGTGAGGACAATTGAGACCACGGCATATTTAACGTGCACCAGCCCCCATGTACACTACGGTCCTTGATTGGATTCGAACTTGAATAATTTCGACAAGTATCGGAACGTGGAACTTCAAAGTAAATTAGGGTATTTAAGGGTATTTTCAATTAACGTCACACTGGAGCAACACAATGGGCTATTGGTGACGGTCCGGGATCAATCCCAAAGGGAAAGATCCGAGGACAACACCACGTAATTTTGAACCATGGTCAGATGACGAGGCAACACCTGAGCTGGCACCCCACTCTCCAAACTTCCACACCACGCCAACGTGAGGACATTTGAGGCCACGACAGATTTAACGTGCACCAGCCCCCTTTGTACACGACGGTGTTTGGCTGGATTCGAACTCGCAACCCTTCGGTTGCTAGTTCGTTACTCTTCCAACCGGGCCACCGCGGCCCTAAAAGTAAATTAATAGTAGCACGATTTATTACCCATTTTATTAATAGCCATTAATTTATAATGGCACCCCACTCTCCAGACTTCCACACCACGCCAACGTGAGGACATTTGAGACCACGGCAGATTTAACGTGCACCAGCCCCTTTTGTTCACGACGGTGTTTTGGCTGGATTCGAACTCGCAACCCTTCGGTTGCTAGTCCGTTACTCTTCCAACCGGGCCACCGCGGCCCCCACTTTGTTAGGAATACTGCCCTGAAAATATTGCGATTTGATACTGGCATTCTGTATTCTGTATGTGATTTCTTTATGGGCAATTCCATGCGAATCACGTTACAATCAGACATCAATTTTCAATACTAAATTTCATGTAAAGAATGGATTAAGATTACCAAACAAAAATTGGTTTATAAACTCATTGATATATCCCTAAAGCATCAGCTCAGGTGTTGCTTCGTTATCTGACCGTGGTTCAAAATTATGTGGTGTTGTCCTCGATCTTTCCCTTCGAGATTGATCCCGGACCGTCGCCAATACCCCGTTGTGTTGCTCCCGTGCAACGTTAATTAAGATACCTAACCTAAAGTATCTGTGTCATAATTTAGAACTTCAGTAGGAATTAAATTTCCCATGGCAACATTTCGGACTTTGATTCACGTTACAAAAAAAGGACATAAATTTTTAATTTTCAAAAAAGAGTTTCTCTTCTAAAAGTTAATAGGAAAAAAATTGGATGCTTCACTGAGAATACTACGTCATGTGAAACCTAATTAAATTGTTCCATTAATTAACAAAATACGTTGATTTTTTTATGTGACTAATGTTACATATTATGACTCACGTTGCAATTATGAATTCTGAGGGCTGGAGGCTTATTAACAACGCTTTTTGAAATTTTAATCTGTGCTAAAATCAACTTTTTACATATATTTGAGAATAATTGCTTATTAATGAAAGAAATTACAATTAAAAAAATTAAATATTTCCCTATAAACATATTTATGTGCATTAAAATGCGAAGTAAATTATCATTTTGATTCAAAATTGTTTTAACATTAAATACAAAAATGTATAGATCCATGAAAAACCCAGTTTAATATGTAGTTGCGATATTTTAATAACGAACAATATACTAAAGACATTTCAAAGCATAAATGGTAATGAATGATAATCAATGAAAAAATTCCCAGCTGGGGCCATAGCAATGACTTCAACTTCATTACGGTAATGACGGTTAACTCAATACTATTGTAAAATTAGATTACCTTGTTAGTTTCATTAGGATACTGTCCGATCACTACATATTTTACTTCAACTCAGTGTTCAGCTTCGATTTTGTAACAGCTTATAGGTGTAGTACAGGAGATGTCACTTTATTGGAGATATCCTTTTGGTAAGTAAATCTTTTTATTCCTATTATTGGAAGTACTTTGAATCAAATAATGCTGTAATTGAAGATCTGAATATCTGCTATTTCTTCCCTTAGAATTAAAAAAACATTTGTCTTCACTACTTTTTTTCCACTACGAATTCGTGCGCATTATTTACTAAACACTTCCTTCGTAGCGTCGTCTTTAGGCCCAGGAGACATTCGGCTATCATTTCGTCCACAAAATTATATAATTTTGTCTACTGTATCTACTCAAAGCTGATGATTTCAAATTATTACTAACTGAATTGAAACGCATTTAAACTTGCATTACAAATGCTGCTAAACAATTTCCTCACCACAAATTCTTTACGGCGTGGTGTGCTAGATAAACCATGTTTTGCTAGGGTCATAACTTTGCCAAAAGTGTTCGCAATTTTGTGCAATTGAGGTGTTTCTTTGAAGTTTCTTTGTTCCTTAAAACGCGATGCTTTTTAACTTTATTTTCAACTTTTTTATTTTCTTTTGATTTTAAATTCTTTTGTACAGCTGGCATTACTGGCATTTTCAATGGTTTTTTTCTCTTTTACATCTGTATTATTTCATAGTACAGCTGCGTTTTTCTTTAAAATCGTCATAATTCACTTCTTGCTTTAATGTTTTTGTGCTTTCTTTGCCTTTCTGCAGCTGCTGTAGGTGCCATAATATAATTTTTATATTATGGCATTATGTATAAAGAAAAAGAACAAGTTTTAATAAAAATAAAACCTATCACAAAATCGTTTGAACTTCACATTTTAATAGAAAAATAAAAGCCAATTCTTTGTGTACAATATTTAACAGATTGCCAAATTTGTTTATATCCAGCATAACCTTTTCCATAGGAATGGCGGCACGATCAGCTACAAATTGTAAAATCCGTTTCTTGGCTTGATGGGGAACCAGATAGGCAATATCTGCTCCTGTAAGCTTATTATGGGCCATAAGTGCTAAAACCGCTTCTGACATAGGGTTGACAGCTGCCTTAAATACACTTTGCCCATCTTGACAGATATGTGCTTGGGACTCCACTGTTTCATGCGAAGCGGGTAATCTACTGCCCCCTGCCTTTTGATAGAGCAAGTCTTGTCCTGCTCCATCTGTTTTGCAGATGGTATCTAAAATGCCGTAATCACTATCGGCACCATGCGCCGTTAGGAGCACTGCACCAGTACCATCTCCAAAAAGAATAAAAGTAGTCCTATCTGAATCAAAACTTTTCATTCTTTGAACAATTGAAAATCATGTTTCTTACCATTTGAAAAATTTGTGCATATAATCTTTTGACCTTTTTATCTACTACAATTCCGGTTTTTAATGTACGTCTTTTTTTCTTACCCGAATAATAGACTTCTTGCGTAATTAAAAATAGTCTATAATCTTTTCCTATGTAATGAGAAGATAAATGGGAAAATACGAAGAATTACAATATATAGCACCAGAATATTATGTATGATTCACGTTACTAAAATTAAATGTGTTCTGTAAGAAAAGCATGAATTCAAATAAAGTTTTTCAGTTACTCTCAGACTTCATACTAAGCAAGAGAAAAAGTGAGTTTTTATTGTAAACGTAGAATTTTATAAAAGACTGACTCACGTTACATTATATTAAGCACATTTTTAGAAGTCATTCCATAAATACGTATAGTTATTGATATCTGTTACAAAATTAGACATAATTTCCTTTACTTAAAGTTTTTATAGAGCATTCGCAGGTGACGTCATGATCAGTTATTTTTCTTAACTGTTAACTGCTGTAGGACAAACAAATTGTTATGCATTGGGAAGTTTTATGTAGTGGGAAGTTTTGAAAACTAAATAATGTCCAATACACCATAAATTGATCTTTGGAAAATCTTCAGGATTCGAAGAGGCGTTTGGATTGTCCAAATCATACGGATCCATTCCGTCAATGATAGATATTTTTTGATCGTAGCGATTTCGCACTGAAACATCCATGCTTACTAATGGAACAGAAGCCATTGCTTGTCCTACAGCAACGGTTGCTAGGGTCGTCATTCCGGCGTTGCTATGGTCAGACCACGTGGTTGCGAGTGCTCTATTATCCATGAAAATAAACAAAAATACACAATATTGGGTTCGTTCGTAAACGCGAATAAATCGCACCGATTATACGAGTTATTCAAACCGAGCGTTCCAAGAATCTCAGATTTTCTAGTGTGAAAAACAAGCCGTTTCATAAGTCACTGGAAACGAAAAAAAAATCGTTTGAAACGAACTGAGATTGTGCTAGGTTTTGTCAGTTCAGAAGTTTGGAGACCGAAAAGGTAGTTGTGAATGTAATTCTTCTCTATTCATGGTTTAGGCTCATTTTCAGATTGAATTTATCAAAACAAATTGCCAATTATATGACGAATGAGACTAAAAAACCTAATCGTTCGTAAATGCAACTTCAGAACTGGTGAAATGGAGGTCATGTGACGGATTATTTTTTGGTTTGCACTTTTTCAGAGTTGTTTACGAATGCGGGCAGTACTAGAAAAAATTTTCTAAGACAGCCAAGTTCACAGTAAAAAATCATTTTCAAACCTCTGGTTGTAGAACAGTTGACCATGTTCTGGTAAAATAAATGTGTTGCCGAATTCAAGTATAAAAGCTTTAAACTATCTAGAAAAGAACTAAAGAAAAATTGAGGTAATTTTCTAAAAAAAAAAAAAAAAAAATTCACTTGCATGTCCCATATTTCGTGGAATTGCCCTTATACTATTAGATACTACTGTACTTGTTCTGTTGCGCGACGTTTTTAATAGCCTGTTAGTGATTTGAATACGATCCTTGACGGACTGAAATTGGATCTTGTAAGGGGAAAAACGAAAATTAAAACGTTTAACTCAAAGTATAATTACAAAGCATAAAAGGAGTAATACATGGATGCAATGGAACATGTAAGAATATTACAATTCTTGTTACTTTAAGAATAAAATAAATATTATTTTACAGAACTTGAAAAACATATTTTTAGATACATTTATAGTATTTTATTTGTAAGGATAACTTCCGTAAACTAATATTTTCTTGAGGAGGGTTCAGACTCGGCCTCATGTGACTAAGTCACTGCCTCCTAAGCAAGTTCCATTTCATGTGACAATCATTTTCTCACAGTAAAACATGTCTTAACACTAAATTTACATACCTTTTGCAAATACCTATTTTACAAAAACGGGTTAAATGACTCATTTCCATTTGGATGAGGGTAATAGTGGAATTAGTGCTTCAAATAATAAACGAAATGGTCTTCAAATAATAATTTAATAACTATAAATAAAATTCATTAAGATATTTTGATTTTTTTTATTTAGTAGTTTCATTTTGTTTTGAGTGTATTCGATAGTAAAATCTCGATTCATGTGCAGCATTTCTTAGATGCAAGATTGCTCTGCTAAGCATTTTCCGCAACCATATTTCTTGCAGAGCAGATTTTAGTGGTTTTATTTTCATAGCAGTCTATTTGGAACTTTTTACTTACATTAGAAACTTTGCTTGAGCTGCTGCCAAGTGAATTTATCTAAATGAATCGTTAGGTTGGTTGGTTTGAGGGTTTTATGGTGCAAGGGCCATATTTTGTCCTGCTCCGTGCTGCGTTAGACACGACATACAATATCAAGTAATAGATACACACAATGAAAGTTTTTACTGACACAGGAAGAGAGAAATATACTCAGGGAGGAATGCCCTGTCAGGAATTGAGCCTGCTCCGCCTACAACTCGAAGGTTGCTAGCACAGTGGTCAAACCCATTGAGCCACGACGGCTCCATGAATCGTTAGGATGCAATGAAGTATTAAACTCTACGGTGGTGTGTGCTTATTATTTCTTAAAGCAGTGTGTACGGAATGGTTTTAAAGTTGACAAAACACAAAATGTTAAACCTGGTTGTAAAAACACAAAATATTAACCCAGTCAAATGACTCGTCACGGTAAAAATAGGTATACTTCATACGTATGTCGGACGCAAGGAGAGATACGTGAAGAGAAACATATACTACATACTAGGTTGATTTAATAAACAGTTCTGGAAAAGTCGTAAAGTCAATTGAGGAAAAACGATAAAACTGAAAATAATTTTAAGTCAAAATTTTAAAACTGGTCATTTGACCCGCTTGATAAATTTAGTTTTGAAAGAGTGTTCACTAATTCAAGTTGGTCTTTTTATTCTCACAGTAGGAACTGAAACTTAATTTAAGTAGCATGGATTTTCCGTTACAATCTGTCCGCTTGAGTAACACTCGTGACCAAATCACTTCGGGTGGACGACCTCTGAACAGAAAAGCAAAAGAACACGGAAGAGCGTTTTACTTATTCCTTCTATCTGAATTAGGAGGATGCCTTTCTGAAAAGCTATTTTTAAATGAGGTTGCCTTTATAAATGCAGTTTAAAATATTTCAAATATTTTAAAAAGGTTTTATAACTGAAAGCTAACTGGAGGTTTTACATCAGGATATTTTTATCGGTTTTATATATAATGCTGAATCTATTTTATCTTGATGCAATATATCGTCAACTTAGAGCAGATACATATAAATTGACAAAAAAAATTACAGCACAACCGATTAATGACGATTAGTTTTTAGGTCAAAAATAAAAATTCTAAATATTTTGAGTGTTGTATTTTCTTTCAAACCGATAAAATATAATTCCTTTCTCACATATCATAAAAATCATTAAGTGTCAAAAATGCTTTTAATAAAAATGTCAGTTAACGAGTTTATGCTCTTTGTGTGCGTGTGCCGGATAGTTCGTTTGAACAAATGCCAAATGATTATCGTTTGCGCGCGCATTGATATCTTGGCTGGAGAAAATTTAGAATTGTTTGCAGTTTTTATTTTTTTTTTATTCTTTTGACGCCTGCTGTGGCAACATTTAAAAATATATTTTTGGAATTTGTGTTCTCGTTATCGTTTGAACTGTTCGTGTTAAGAATTCCTTGACTAGCTGTATACCGATTTTATTCCTTAACTCAAAATTTGTGCGGTAATATAGAAACATTTTAGAGCCACGGCCTCTGTTAATGTACATAGAATTTTATAAATACGTTTTGTAATTATAAAGTCCACTTAAGGGACACTGTTTTTCCATCTTGCATCTTCATTCCCTTGGAGAAATGGAACAGTCTCATCTGGACGAGATATCGTCATTAAAAAACGCCAGATCTTTATGGACGAGATATCTCGTCCAAACCTCTTGGAGGGTTAATTATGCTAAACATATAATTCTACATATATTTCACTTTGAGCACAGAAGCACATATTTCAAGCTGTGCCAATCACAAGACAAACACAATGAGGGATGAAGAAGAAATGGGTAGACGAGGGTAAAAAGGAAAGGTAGAAAAGATCACTCGGGTTTGTGATGCCTGTACACACCTATAGAAGATGTGCCCTTGAGGGCTTTGGGTTATAGAAGAAAATATTAAAAACTTAGAGAACTCACCGTTCTTAAATTTTTGCAGTCTGGTGAAAAGAGGTCAACGATATTTTAAAAAGATGGATATCGACGCAAAACAGCAAATTTAAATGAACCCTGAATTTGCTGAATTTCAAGACATTGAAAGCAGTGAAGTCTTCGAACATAGTGCAATTGAGTGGACATTCAGTAGCATAATTGTAGATGCATTACTATGTTGTGTGTACATCCTTGTCACTTCATAAAACATAAATTAAGCACGACTAAAAATACAAAATGATGTTTACTCTTATCTCGAAAGCAAATACGAAATAAAAATAAAGATCAATTCATCTTAAATGTTTAGTTGATTGAAATATCAATTGTTATCCACTGTCTATATATCATAGATTTATTTTTCTTTTAATGCTTATTGTACGTATTATTTTGGCTTAATGCATGGTTGACTTATGACTGAATTTCGGAAGCATGGATTTTCTGTTAAAAACTATCCGTTACTGTTTCTGTTAAAAACTATCCAAATTACTTCGGGTATATGACCTCCGCTGAACAGGAAGACGGCGAATACGAAGAGAGCGCTATACTGAATTGGTAAGGATGCAGCTCAGGAAAGCTATTTCTCGATGAGGTTTCCCTAATTCCCTTTTTTTTTAAGATCATGAATGTTTTTTAATTTATTTTTTACTTAAAGTTTATTGACAGGTTTTACAAGATATTTTCATCCATTTTGCTATTGCATTTATTTTTTTAATATAAAAATTGTTTTAAGTATGCAAAATCTGTTAAATTTCAAAACCTTAAAATAAATTTTAAGGAATGCTTCCATTTAGACAGTTCTTATTTTGCGATAGTCAAAAATGGAAGCATCCATTTTAGAGGTATTTACTAGCATTCAAAAATGGCTGGCACCAACTCTTCTGAATTTATCATTAATGAATGAGTTTAAGAATTCGGTCCATCATCTGAGAGAAGACTAGCTTTTCGCAATGTTCATGGGAATTTGAATAACTGAAGATCTAATTATTTAATTTTACATAGAAGTACTGAGGATAGACAGAAAAGGTACAAAAAGCAATTTGACGGAATTTTCAAACCACATAATGTTTTTAGAATGTTAACTGGTGGATAGGATTACTTTTTCCTTTAACATAGGATAGCAAAAATTGAAATTGGTAGATATGACTTCCAAAGACTTTTGATGGTTGTCATGCAACGTTGAAATTTAAAAATAACCTTTAAATAATCTGTTTCTGGAATCTATCTGAGACTCGCAGTTGCAATCTGTTTATTAACACTAATCTGTACTCAGTTTTTGCATGCAAATGCTGAATCATACTAGGAACTTAGTGAACTACAACTATTGATAGATATAATACATGTTGCATCTTATACATTCCATGGCAGCTACTTTACTTTTGGTAAAAGGGGTTTGTAATATCTAACTGATTGTACTCAATTATGTACACAATTATTGACTGGTGTGATTGGCTGGAATTGATCAGAGCATCCATTATGAAGCTGGGATTTATTGAGGGTGGAGACGGCAAGAGATTTGAAATTTCTCGGGGGAACGGGAACAGATCTTCTGAACGCTGGGATGTTTGACCTGTGATTCACGTGCTCATCGATGAACCAAAAAGTTAACGCAGCACATCAAGAGACCAGTAGCATCGTTCCAGGAACATCGCAGCCGGAATCTATTACTCCCCAAATGCCCAAAGTCGGTGAGTACCGCTCTCCCAAAAACTTGCCACTAATGCATCATAAGCCCCTCACAACACATTTCCTCCTCTACGACAATTTCTACTGTGCAATTGATGATATGTAATATGGACTGTTGGACTGAATGCTTCAATGTTGGTTGGTTTTGGGTTTTATGACAGCAAGGGCCATATTTGGCCAAGCTGCATCAAACACAAGACAATGTCAAGTAATTGTGAAGAAAGGGATGTAGAGGAGAAAGTAGAGAAAGATTGCTTGGGCATCCTAAGGTCGCAACCCCCGTTTACCAGAGGCAGTAAAACCCATGGGAAATGAATTTATCACCTGGGTAACTCGGTGAAGTCAGTGTAGGAACCAAGGTGAAACAGGGTGAAGCCAGACGTGAAACAGGGTGAAGCCAGACGTGAAACAGGGTGAAGCCAGACGTGAAACAGGGTGAAGCCAGTATAGTCCTAAAGATTTACTCCCTAGGGGAATGCTCCAATGATCACTGTTTACAGTTCTTATTGGACATACACTGTTGTACAAGGGATTTTCTTTTTTGTTATACCTCATTCAGATTTTTAATATACATTATTAATAAATATTTAATATATTTATTATATAATGTTGGCAATGAATAAGGAAAAACTAACCTTTAACTCTTCAGAATGCCTGCACCCTTTGAACTTTATATATTTTGTTCAAGATGATTTTAAATGTTGGCATAGGTAGTTTATTTTTAATAAAACTCATTTGCGAAAAGTAATGTCCTGATTTCCAGTCTCATATACGCGCTGTTTTAACATATTCCAAAAATACATTCTGCCCCTTTTTGGATCCATTTTCCCTTCAACTAAGTCATTTTCACAGTTCGAATATTCTAACCTCTCTCCAAAATAAATAGCAATTTATATACAGCGGAGTTTTCGTCGAAAAAGTTTTCAAGTTGACTTGGCGACTTTTTAAAAAATGAAGCAACGCCTGTGCTATGAATTTAATGACATTTTGTAAATATATTCTCGTCAATGGCATACAGCGAGACCTACACTCCTCTTGAGGTTCCAGCGGAATACATACACATAATTTTCACGCTACGCAGTGGGTTTCGTATCAACAGTGAGAGTCGGGATATTTAAATAAAGTTTTTGCTTCTGGAGGAAGCATTACTTCTATTTACTCAACCGTCTACCGGACGAATTAAAGACATTTCATTCTGGTCTCTTTCGGTTGCTAGGCAACCGCTTGTCCCCGTTGTTGGAATTCCTGATTTTCAAACGGTATTATCGGATGTTTTGGGTTTCGAAAGGGATTTTTAGACTTTCTGCAGCACAAACGGATTTAGGCTTTGTGGTTCTTCATTATCTTAGTCTGGAAAATATTTATTGAGGCAGTTTGGAGGTCTTATTACTTAACCCTCTGAGCATCACATTTCTTAGTGTAGTATTGCTTTTACCCAACACGTGACTAATACTGACCATATCTATTGGTTGAAAGAATCTTAGGTAAGATCGCATTGGTCAGTTAAGGTCAAAACTGGTTATAAGTCATGCAGAGAAGATGGCAGGTTGGAGAAGATATATGCGTGTAAACCTCTCAGGGTTGCAGACAAAAGAATTGGTTGCTGGACTCTTTCGTGCTGATTTTAGTGATGGTAGGTTCCCTTACAATGTATTTTGATTTGGGAGCGATAAAATTACAGTAAAAATGTGGGTAATAAAATGAACAGATAAACTAGATTCGATTTAAGACTCGTCGGTTTAGAGCAAAAACTCATTAACTGACAAAAATTAATATTACAGTACTGAGTTTTTAGATCAATAAAATGTAAAGCGTTTTTATTTTTGAAACAGATTTGACAGTGTATTTTCCTCTACAATCAAAAAAAATTAGGTACAGTAGAATCTTTATTATCCAAGGTAATGCGGACCGTGGTCGCCACGTTTAATATGGTAGTAGCAGAAAACAGCCAATACGAGGTTTACTATATTGTAATGTATTACTACTGAAAAATTAATAAAACAAGCATGGCATCACAATCTACTCGGGCCGCGGTGGCCCGGTTGGAAGAGTAACGGACTTGCAACCGAAGGGTTGCGAGTTCGAATCCAGCCAAACACCGTCGTGTACAAAGGGGGCTGGTGCACGTTAAATCTGTCGTGGCCTCAAATGTCCTCACGTTGGCGTGGTGTGGAAGTTTGGAGAGTGGGGTGCCGGCTCAGGTGTTGCCTCGTCATCTGACCGTGGTTCAAAATTACGTGGTGTTGTCCTCGGATCTTTCCCTTTGGGATTGATCCCGGACCGTCACCAATAGCCCATTGTGTTGCTCCAGTGTGACGTTAATTGAAATGCCCCCCCCACAATCTACTCAGATAACACGAATGCTTGGTTAATCAGAACTTGGATAATCAAAGCTGTATTATTTTTCAAATTTCTTCATGAATTTCAAAATGACTGGTGAATTTTAGAGGATAACGATTTGTAATTAAAAGATTAATTATATTGAAAGATAAGTAGGTAGGTATTCTAATTAATGTCGCACTAGAGCAATACAACGGACTGTTGACGACGGTCCGGGATCAATCCCCAAAGGAAAGAGATCCGATCAATCATTGAAAGAAAAGTTTTCCTTTTGTTCAATGTATCATTGTTCTGGCACTTTCCTTTATCTAACTTTTACATTTACAATTTTACATTTACATCTTTTTAACATTTACAAGACGAGATCCTCGTCTTGCAAGTGTTCCTCTTCTGCTAGTTCTGTTAATCGTCTTTTACGTCACCTGTGTTCAGACTTTCAATTCATGAATGCACTTGGTATAACTTTCTATTTACGTAGTCTAACTACCGTCATTTGATAATCTAGCCTAATAAATCACCAAGTTTTCGACTGCAATATAGTGAAAAGATGTGACTAGGGATTTCAAGAGCACTCTGTAAATCAAGGGATTGGAATGTGGGGTCGTTATTTGCTTTTGTCTCCATTTTTAGATGCATAACTGACATTCCTGCGTTTAATACGTTAGTCAGTTCGGTAGATAGTCTAATTTACGTCCCACTGAAGCAATACAACGGGCCATAGGTGATGGTCCAGGATAAATCCTGAAGATAGATACGAAAAAGCAATACAACGGGCCATAGGTGATGGTACAGGATAAATCATGAAGATAGATACAAAAAATGGTCAGATGACGAGGTCAACACCTGAGCTGGCACTCCTAACTTCCACACCACGCCAACTTGAAGACATTTGAGGCCGACAGATTTAATGTTGCTGCAGTGCGACGTTAATTAAATGCCTACCTATCGACAGATTTAAAGTGAACCAGTCCCCACGTACACGAGGGTCTTTGGTTGGATCGTGTTTCGAAATCGCAACCCTCCGGTTGCTAATCCACGACTCTTCCAACTGGACTTTCGCAGTCCCTACAGCTAGTTTAGATCAGCTGGAAGCGATCCCATGAAATTCTTTTTAGCTTCAGTGAGAATGCGTAGCAAGTTTTGCAATGATTTCTTTTGGTTTGGTGGAATGAGAAGTTAGTCTGTCCAAAATATCTTCGGTAGGCATACTCCGACAGGGGCTACCTACCTATATCAGTAGTGTTCCTGTGCAATCAGTAATGTTCCTGAGATATGAGCCGCCCAGGTGCAAGCCTTAGCCTCTTCTCAAAAACCTATGATTTCCTAATAGAATGCCTTTTATCAAGAGCGTACTCAGAAAATCCATTTCGAATTGCCCAGTTTTCTTTCTTCCGTTTCCTTAAGTATCGCAATGTTAAATGAACAGTGCGCTTGATGATTTTTTCTGTTTTCAGACTATTGGCGAATTTAGACATATTTTACCTGTAATGTACAGAACTTCGATTTTCTGATGTAAATAGCTTCAGCATGTGTTTTTAATTGCTTTTTACTCCCAAAATCATTTCAGGAAGGATTTGATCCTCGTGGGCTCTCCCCTGTAAACATTTCTGCCTTTGAAAGTGCGTTTTGAATATACTAATGTAAATTAAGAACAAAATATGCAAATTTAAAGGTATTTTAGTACAATCGTAAAATTGAAAATTTCATTGCTGGGCATATTTATTTAAAGGTAGAGGCATACTATGAATGTCTGGCTGTCCCTATTTTTCTAAATACGCGCAAGTGTACGCCTAGCACACCAAAACCCTGAATATACAGCGCATGAGGTAACCTCCTTTTTTCTGGAAGTTTCAGAACACCGTTAGTATCATCTGCTACACAATGTATAGCTTTGAATGGCTTGCCTGGGCCCAATTAATTTTTTCGGGAATTTACGGAAAAATCCACAATCATTTCCTCAAAATGGCAAAAACATTGTTTGACATTGAGTCAAGAAATGACAAAATGGCACCAAGTGCAAATCAAATGAAATTGAAATATTTTATGTATTTTTAAAATCCGGTTCAGTGACTCATTTAATTAGGTATAAATGATTTTATATTGGATAAATCAAAAACCTCCTAAGAAATGTAAATACATAATCAAGTGATGTAATGGATTTCAACTATCGAACAGACCACAAAATTCGTAACAGAATTCAACTAAAATAAATTGCCTTTAGATATTTTTTGCCACATGCTGACGCTATGTACCAGAGGTTCCTTAAAGTATTTTAGTGGTTTATAGTTGAGAATTGTAATAAGGGATACATAAAAACATTGTTAAGTCACATCGGGATTTTCTTAAAAAGTATCAAGATATTTTTGCTCTTATTGAAGTTCAGAGACGAAATTCCAACAAGGTTTGCTTTCCTATTTCAAATTGACATTTTGTTTAGCTTTACTGTGTCTATTAATATCACATCACAACTAGTATATTTACTTGAGGCAACAATAACCATCTTACACAGAAATGGATGTCCCTTTACACAGAAATGAATGGCTTAGAGGTTATCGAGCCCAATTGGTAGACTTTAAAATGAGTAATTTTAGATTATATACGTATCATACAATAGAACAGTGATTCTCAACCACTGTGCCGTGGCACTTTTGTGTGCCGCCAAATTTTAGAAAATAAAAATTATGATTTTGTTCATTTGTTGGAAGATGAAATATGGTATGCTAAACTAGCCTACTTATCAGACATTTTTGTTATTTTTAATAACATAAATTCAAATATGCAAGGACCGAAAGAAAATATATTAAACTCAACAGATAAACTGGTGGGATTCCAAAAACAAATAACTTTATGGAAGAATAAAGCTCAGGAAGGCAATTTGGAAAAGTTTGAGTCAGTCCCAAAAGATTTTAATAAAACTATTCATAAAATTGTTATTGACCATTTGACAACATTAGAGGAGAGAATTATTCATTATTTCCCAAATTTAGATATAAAAAAAATTTGATCGGGTTCGTAATCCATTTGTGATAACGAATACTTCTGTATTTGAATTAACTTTGAATGAAGAGGAAGAACTAATTTCGCTTTCTAATAATCGAGATTTAATTTTAAAATATTCGGAAGAATCAATTAATTCATTTTGGATTAACATTAGATGCGATTATCCCATGATAGCCAAAAAAGCTTTAAAAATATTATTACAATTTTCTACATCTTATTTGTGTGAATTCGGATTTTTAGTATTAACCAACATAAAAACGAAAAAAAGATCGAGACTGTTAAATGTAGAAGACGATATAAGAGTAGCATTGTCATTTTTACGACCAAATACAATTGAAATTATCAAAAAACATCAAGCTCAAATTTCTCATTAAAAGTATTCTTATTACCTTGTAATTAATCCCTTAATAAACGTACTGTTGTTTTTGTAGTACATATTATATTATTTTATTTTACATTCACAATTATTATCATAAACTATTTTACACAGTGTATTATAGGTAAGTAAACAACTTTTAAACTTATCTTTTTCTTTGTGTGCCGCCAAATTTTGAAATCGTTAAAAGTTTGCCGCGACAAAAAAAGGTTGAGAATCACTGCAATAGAACTACGCGATATAATCAAAAAGTATCACCCTTTGGATAGAGAAACGTTTCACATATTCAATTCCAACCTAGTCTACTTATAAAGAGTCAATTATAAATGGGTAATTTTGGAGGAAACTAACTTCTCCCAGAGGTTCTTCTTTGTGAATGTCACTTTTAGGGATCTCCATTAGGAACTTAGTTGAATTTTACTTGATTTCTTCTGTTCTAAAATTGTTCTTTGGGCGAGATCAACCTGAGAATTGGACAAAAGTTATACGGAACCATGGGTGGGTAGTATTTTCAAATCTGTGTATTGTCCAAAATTTCTGGATTGGGGCGATGAGTGCTTCAAGGAGTGTTGGTGAGGGATACAGTGGGTACTCGTGAGTTGTGATAGCTCTTTCACCAAAATATTTCTCGTAGGCAATGGATGGTTGGTTGATTGATTTGGGGTTTTTATGGCGCAAGGATCATATTTGGCCGTGCTGCGCCAGACAATACAATATCAAGTAATTGACAGTGAAGGCTTTACTGTCACAGAAGAGAAATACACCAGGGAGGAATCGAACCTGCGCCGCCAACAACTCTAAGGTTACTAGCTCAGTAGGCGTACGCACTGAGCCACGAGGGCCCCTCGTAGACGATGGAAAAGCTAAGTAATACTCCTTAGGTGCTGAGTTGTGGTCGTTCATCAATTTCTAGACGACGGAAAAGTTAGGTAATACTCCCTAGCAATTTGAATTGCTGTCTCTTTCATTCAACTATTTCTCAGACGATTAGCTGGTTGTTTTAGCGTTTTATGGCGCATGGGCCATATTTGGCAAAGTAGGGCCAAACACAAGTCAAAGTCAAGTAAAAAATGTCGTGAAAGGGTAAAAAGGAGGGATTGGAGAACAGAGAAGAGGGATGAATGCAAAAATAGATAGCTTGGGTATCTCGGAAGCGCGATCCCATGTTTACTAAAGACAGTAAATCCCGTGTTAAAAGATCCCTAGAACATTCGGGTCCGTGAAGCCCGAGCACACCTAAAGGAGATGTGTCCCTATCCCTTAATTTAGACCTCGTTCAATACCACGTGACTGCCAACTCTGAGGAGTCGGACTATCGACTCCGTATACTAAAGTCGTAGTCAAATAGAAAGCACACAAAGCAAAGCGACACGCGCAGACCAATCAGATCGTTTTCACCACACGAGCCGGCACCTGATTGGTGTACGCGTGCTCCCTATTTGACCAAGACTTAAGGGGCTCTACAGTCAGCAATATCCTAGGTTCCATGCGCAAGAGTTTCATGTTCCTCTATCTGGACTGCAGTTAGTTTATGCAAAAATATAAGATCGGATACTTTTTGATCAGATTCATACAGGAGTGAAGGTGGCAGATTTCAAGTCAGCCTATAGGCGGCCAAAGGGTTTATTGGTTAGG
The DNA here is from genome assembly GCA_933210815.1 of Meta bourneti. Lineage (NCBI taxonomy): Eukaryota > Metazoa > Arthropoda > Arachnida > Araneae > Tetragnathidae > Meta > Meta bourneti. The sequence goes on along the minus strand of OW119930.1, from coordinate 66,130,943 downwards.
TTGTATGACGCCAGCAAAAAGGTAAGTCCAGCCTTGAATGACCTAACCCCTACCTGTTCGTTATAAGTGGTTCAAATGTATGTTACCGTTAAAGCTCGAAAGCCGTTAATGTACGCATTACCTAGGTAATCTGCAGATTAGCGGATTTGTTCCGTTAAAGTGCGAAATCATCTATAAAATAAGAGTTTTTCGCACTTTACCTAGGTAATGTGCACATTAACGGCTTTCCAATCGTTTAATGTTAGTTTCTCTAATTGAGTCTTGTATTTACTTTTTATTCTTTGTATTATATATATACTTTGTTCATTGATTCTATCAACTATTCTGTTGATTGATTCTTTAGATTTTGAAAAATAAATAACATTATGTTTCAACAATATATATTGTCAGCATATTTTATTTACACATCTACTGATTATTATATGAAATTACTTATAACTTTATGGGATAAAAGTACAGCGTGTTGCTCAATTAAGAGTACCTAGTATTACTGAGTTGTTTGTCTGAGTATTAATTTAAGCGTACAAAAACGTTTCTATTCAAGCAAAGATCTTATTTTCACTTTAACGAATGCCTAGTAGGTAATGGGCAGATTATCTAGGTGATCTGCAAATTACCTAGATAATTCTAGGTAATTTGAGAAATGAAACAATTTTCCGCAATTTAACGGATCGGCGTAGTTAATCTTCACATTACCAAGATAATCTGCAGATTACCTGATATCCGTACTTTAGCTGTAACATAGATAAAATAAACTAATTTAAATTTTCTTGAAACAAACTGTAGAAACAATTTATTTTAAAACAGAAATTTTACTTCCACTGATAAATACATTCATTGTAAGCAGACAATTTCGCAGTACTCTTAAAAACACCCAAATCTAAAAACAATAAGGAACATCATCGCATTGTATGCCTGATGAAAAATACTGTTTTCATGCATTATACCAAAGTCCAAATAGATGCTCCACAATAGATCTCAAGACCTCCGAGGCAAGATCATAACGATCCGATTTCTGGTACGCTCGATCCAGGACACCTCTGATCGAATCGGTCATTGATCGGACCGCACCTTCTGTGTCTGTGTCGTTTTTAGTAGTTCCATTTGTAGTCAAAGGAGAACTGGAAACTCGAAGTATCTCGAAGGCAACAACAGTTATGAAGATGATCCAATTCATAGCTGATCCTAAGGAAGAGTAAACCTTGAGTTGGTATGGTTGGTTATTGGTTTTAAAGAGCATGGGCCATATTGGCCAAGCTGGGCCAAACACAAGGTAGACAATGTCAAGTAATTGTGAAAAATGAAAGAAAAATGGCTTGGGCATCATGGGGTTGCGACCCCCGTGTTACCAGAGGCCGCGTGGGAAAATAGATAAGTATTTTAATTAACGTCGCACTGGAGCAACACAATGGGCTATTGGCGACTGTCCGGGATCAATTCCAAAAGAAAGATCAGAGGACATCACGTAAATTTGAACCATGACGAGGTAGCACCTGAACTGCCCCCTTCTCCAAACTTCCCCACCACGCCCTGGTGAGGACATTTGAGGCCACGATAGATTTAACGTGCACCAGCCCCCTTTGTACGAGTCTGGTTGGATTCGAACTCGCAACCCTCCAGTTACTAATCCGTTACTCTTCCAACCGGGCTACTGCAGCCCGTATTTTATGGTGGAAAGATCCACTTTGTATTTCAGACACGTATAATCAATCTAAGTTGACCCGACTTATAAAACCAGATGTTAAATTTCATTCCAATTGAAAGCTACTGCAAGAGTTTCATTTTTTTTCGATTCAACCATCTTTCCCTAAAAGTCCTTAGTGCTTGCAATATTTAATTTTGTGGCGGCTTTTCATTGTAAGTAAACCAGACGGAATACGAATATTTTACTTCCGTTACCCATATTCTTTCGTATGAATATATGGGGGTTATCTTGACCCTCCTGGTGGTTTATCTTAGCGTCGAAAACTGCGCTAGTGGTCAAACTGTTGCAAAAACCTGTTCCAAACTGTCACCAGTTCTGGGCAAGATAATTTGTTTTTCTTTCTTGGATCTTTATTCCCTTGGAGTTATAGGACACTTGTCTCGACAATGTCGTCCTTAGCAAAATTGACCAGATATTGGACGAGATATCCCGTTGAAACACTTGGAGGGTTAAAATGCTATTTATCGCTGTTTTAGCAACATTTGACCTTTAATCTTATCGACGCGCGCTGACTCTATCTACAATCAGATCAATTCGGAATTGATTCATTGGAATTTTTATAAATCATTCGAAAACAAGCCAACTGATGTAACGTTCACCATACGTACAGGAAACAAGTATTCCCCAGAAACATTACCGCCACCTTACATTTAGCTTGATAGAAAATGCCTCACATCTGGTAATTCTAGTAATGTTTAAAGTTCTAATTTATACCGAGTTATGCGAGAATTAATGTGAGTTATTGGGGTTTATTCTAATATTTACAACCGAGCTTCGATAATGTACTGTTATTTTTTGCCTCATTCTTAAAGTTGTTCATTTCTTGCAATTCGAAATTTAAGAAAAGAGATTGCAAGAAAAATTGTGTACTGCATTTATACGATGCAAATGTCTTCACTTCATCTTTTTGAGTGGGAACGATAAAGCGGGATTGGCGTTTAGGTTTTGTGGCTGAACATGAAACTCGAGTAATAAAAACCAATTTATAAATTCGGCTAGCCATGCTATAAGTTTTTCACTACTTCATTTTTAACTGTGGTTTATTACATTAATACAAGTTAAAATAAACCCATGAGGTTCGAGATTTACAAATATTTCTTACTATTAATTACTTACTAATATTGTTGCAAACACAGCTTTCTTGATACCAAAACATCTTAAGGTGTAAAGTTTATGTATTCAGATAAAGTGGAATCTTATATTAAACAATTCAGCTACCCTTTACTTAAGCGTTAGAAGGTCTTAAAAGTCTCATCACGACACTTTTACTACTTGCGTGAAGTTTTTAGAATTTGGAAAGCATCCAAATTCTTCCTTTACTACGGTCTTCCTAGGAACTAAATGCTCATCTGCGTGGCTCGGTTTAAACGTAATTAAGGCCACAGCTTTTTTCCCAATGAGTTTCTAACATTCCTGGGTACCACAGGCGTTCATATAGCGTCTTGTTGGCAGATACGTATGTACATTTGGCTTATCTTACGTAGATTATCGGTTAAAGTACCTTCACTCATCACATATGAAAGATACTATTCGGGCCGTATTAAAAATATCTATATACGTACACAAGTTCCAGAGTTCATACACTATTAAAACAGGGACAAAGTATTCAACGATTTCCGCAACAAATTAATGAAAAAGCTGTAGGTAGAAATGATATGAAACAATACTAAAATTAACACCCTAAAACAGGATTTTCGCCACACGTAAGTTCCCCAACGCTCCAGAATAACTCCCTTTATCCTCTTTTCACCTAGTCTTTGTTTCATTGCTATAGCCGTCTGGTTCCCACTACATCTTACCACCACTTTCATCTATTGAACTTTCTCATATCGCTTAACTTGGCTTCAGACTCTCACTCAAGTTGTTAGTTTCCTCTTCCTTTCCGATCGCCGATGCATTCCACCTCAACACTTAAAATGCACGTGCGACTTCTATAAAAACGCCGCCTTTTTTGCCAATAAACATTCTTAATAGATCCCGATCCAATAACTTCTCTAAATTCTTAACCTCTTATCAGACTAACTTTTAATTATTCATGTTCATTCTTTCAGAAGCCCCTTTGAATAAACACCTCAACTGTTCGACACCCTGCCAGAATCCGCCATGTTCTCTAAGATCTACCATGTTACAACGCATCTCTAAATACTGAATGTTTAAATCAAAATGTTTATTCGGAATATTTAACCTGTGAACTTGCAACTCATCCAACACTACGCTCAGCCCCAACGGATACGTCGAACGACTGACTACACCACTCCTGGCGACTTTGATTTTAAGTAGCTTAACCGGAATTTTATTTCGGAAGCGGCCTGAAGTTAAGAATGGAATTCTTCACCCAAAAAATCTTTCTTATAAGATTTTCAAAAAAAAAGTTTTATGCGTGTTATTTTCGATTGCCGATTCTGAACTTTTAAGACTACTGTAAGAACATAAAAAATTTATAGCTATTGACGAAACAAGTATACACGAATGATCGTATGAGACTTTCTGTCAAGCTAAGTATAGGTGACGGTAGTGTTTTGGGGGCGGAACGTCTTCCTATACGTATTCCGGAAGTGACATCAATTGGCTTATTTTTTAAGTACTATTTCAGCACAACGCTAATAGAAATTAGAAAGATGGCTGGGTTCTACGGCGAATACGGCCATATTTGGCAAAGCTGCACCAAACAGCGTCAAATAAATGGACACTCAATGAAGGCTTTGACACAGAAGGGAGAAATACATGCAGGAAGGAATTCATAACCATGGAGGAATCCAACATGTGCCGACTATAACTCGCACATTGCTATCACAGTGGACAAATTCACTGAGCCAAGGTAACCCCAGAAATTAGATAGAATGAGTTCCGAAGTGACATTTAATAGTTGTTAGTAACCCGATATGTATCTTCGAGAACGTTTAGGTAACACTAAATAGCATTAAGTAAATATCCACAGCTTGCTTTTGAGTTGGTTGGGTTTTATGGCTCAAGAGGCCATATCTGGCTTTGCTGTGCCAAACACAAGACACATTTTAAAGTAATGGACATACAGACAAGAAAAGTTTTACTGACACGTAAGAGAAAAATACACCCAGTTAGGAATCGAGCCTGCGCAGAGACCTTGTATTCAATTTCAATTCTAATTTCATAATTTACAATTTTTCTTGTTTCTGTTATTGGATTGATACATAGATAAGAGAGCAGATAGTTAAATCAGCGCAGAATAAACTGTCCATAATCATTGTTTCTAAAACTACATAATGAACATTAAGTCAGTAAACTATTAATATTAATTAACAAAATAAGTTATTTTGCGAGTTATTTAAGAATTATTTTTTAATGAATATAAAAAGATTTCAGAGTTTTATTTGCAGATATCAACACTTCCAATACTTTCAGAGGGCTGCGGTGGCCCGGTTGGAAGAGTAACGGACTAGCAACCGAAGAGTTGCGAGTTCGAATCCAGCCAAAACACCGTCGTGTACAAAGGGGGCTGGTGCACGTTAAATCTGTCGTGGCCTCAAATGTCCTCACGTTGGCGTGGTGTGGAAGTTTGGAGAGTGGGGTGCCAGCTCAGGTGTTGCCTCGTCATCTGACCGTGGTTCAAAATTACGTGGTGTTGTCCTCGGATCTTTCCCCTTCGGGTTTGATCCCGGACCGTCACCAATAGCCCGTTGTGTTGCTCCAGTGTGACGTTAATTGAAATACCCCCCAATACTTTCAGTAGCCAACACTTCCCTAGAACCTCCTCTGGCTGTATACAATTCTCAAACGTGACGTGAAAAAAGTTTCTATTTGGTGTTTGGCAACAAGATCAAGCATCACCATTATTCTGCTTGCGAATCAAATCTACCTACGGTTAGTTGATTGATTTTTGGTTTTTATAGCGCAATGACCATATTTGACCATACTGCGCCAGACGCAAGCTTACAATATCAAGAAACAGATATACACACAAAGAAAGTTTTTACTGACACAGGAAGAGAGAAATATATCAATCTACCGACGGAAAATAAACTTTTCCCAGAGGATTTTAATAGAGTGGTTAACCCTCCTGGAGATTGTCTGGACGAGATATCTCGCCACTGGCAAAATTGGCCAGATCTTGATGGACGAGATATCTCGCCACTGGCAAAATTGGCCAGATCTTGATGGACGACATATCTCGCCACTGGCAAAATTGGCCAGATCTTGATGGACGACATATCTCGCCACTGGCAAAATTGGCCAGATCTTGATGGACGACATATCTCGCCACTGGCAAAATTGGCCAGATCTTGATGGACGACATATCTCGCCACTGGCAAAATTGGCCAGATCTTGATGAACGACATATCTCGCCACTGGCAAAATTGGCCAGATCTTGATGAACGACATATCTCGCCACTGGCAAAATTGGCCAGATCTTGATGGACGAGATATCTCGCCATTGGCAAAATTGGACAGATCTTGATGGACGAGATATCTCGCCATTGGCAAAATTGGCCAGATCTTGATGGACGATATATCTCGCCATTGGCAAAATTGGCCAGATCTTGATGGACGATATATCTCGCCATTGGCAAAATTGGCCAGATCTTGATGGACGATATATCTCGCCATTGGCAAAATTGGCCAGATCTTGATGGACGATATATCTCGCCATTGGCAAAATTGGCCAGATCTTGATGGACGATATCTCGCCATTGGCAAAATTGGTCAGATCTTGATGGACGAGATAATTCGTCGAAATCACTTGTAGGATTACTTAAATGAATATGAAAGGCCGTTCCTGAAGTGTTTGCTGCCCCCTCGCAAATCTCAGTGCCCTCTTCTCAAAAACATTGAAACATCGCGTTGCTAGACAACGTGATTTTAAACTATCATCTCATTTTTAATACATAATACAAATTATTACTCATTTATCATGCTTTTAATGTTGGTCTGGTGATAATTATATCTTAAAATCTATTTTTATCTTAAGTTTGGCGCAGCTTATCCATTTCTGGATCTTACGCCATAAAACCCAAACCAACCAAAAACATTGAATTTCCTATTCTCAAGTTCTATTTTTTCCGATTTCATTTTCCTTCACGCACGTATCACAAAATAAGTGGTGTACCAGTTTTCGTTCGCCCGGTTCTCTATGTATCGCAATGTTAAATTAGCTTAATGATTTTTTTCGACTGTTTCGGACTATTGGCCGAATTCAGACGTACATTTTGCCTATTTGACTCGCGAAAATGCAATTTTATCCCATTTATCTAGCTTCATCGTGCGTGTATTGTTGATAATTTTTTAATTCCAAAATCATTTCGGGATGGTTAGGTTGGATTTTATGCGGATTCAAGATGTGCCAAGCAAAGTCATAAGTAGACATACAAAAGGAACGTTTCACTGACACAGAAGAAATATATCCAGGGATGAATCGAACCTGCGCCTCCTGCTGTTGAAGCAGCAAACCCACTGAGTCACGGTGACATTTCAGGAAAGAGTTCGGGACCGGTCGGCTCTCCAACTGAATACATCCCTGCATTTGTAGCATCCCTGCATACGTAGTTTTTTAATATTCTATTGTAAATTAACCTTCCAAATGGTTTCGACGAGTTATCTCGTCCATCAAGATCTGATCAATTTTGCTAATGACGAGATATCTCGTCATCAAGATGACGCTCACTTTCTATGGTGTCGAGATCAAGGCCTGGTTAGTTTTCTTCTAATGACGAGATATCTCGTCCATCAGGATCGAGTCAGTTTTGCAAATGAGACGCGTCGAGACAACCACCATCAGAAAGGTTAAGAATATAATATAGATTCATACGAATCTTATTGCAATCGCAAAAAGAATCTACAAAGAAAGAGTAAGTATAGGATTAATAATAAAAATTATTGCTAAAATTGCTTATTTTTTAAAGTTGGAGGCATAGTTGCCGCTCCTATTTTATTCCCGACTACGCCCAGGAGCATCACTCAGGAACAACCCTGCAAATACTTTAAAATTGTGTTTTGAAAATGAATTTTAGTTGTGCTTTCAAGTAACGAACTATTCATGGCGGAGACGTAATGAACCAGCAAATTGACTCTTAGATGGAAAATGTGCAAGTTGAAAAGAGAACGAAGCAAGTTAATTTAAAGTCAAAACGTGTGTGCATCCGGTTATATAATGATGTAGACACATGATGTGTAAAATTTGCAGAGCTTGATGCTAGATTTAAAGAAAATTTTCTAAAACTACACAAAGTGCTCACGTAATGGGAAATTCGCGGGGGGGGGGGGGAGGGGGGGGAATTTCAATTAACGTCACACTGGAGCAACACAATGGGCTATTGGTGACGGTCCGGGATCAATCCCAAAGGGAAAGATCCGAGGACAACACCACGTAATTTTGAACCACGGTCAGATGACGAGGCAACACCTGAGCTGGCACCCCACTCTCCAAACTTCCACACCACGCCAACGTGAGGACATTTGAGGCCACGACAGATTTAACGTGCACCAGCCCCCTTTGTACACGACGGTGTTTGGCTGGATTCGAACTCGCAACCCTTCGGTTGCAAGTCCGTTATTCTTCCAACCGGGCCACCGCGGCCCGGGAAATTCGCGGAACTTCCCGAAATAATTGGATATTTTAATAAATGATTTTGATCAGAAAATATTGAAATGTTCCTTAAGAATTATCATTAACATGCTAACCCTCTGGTTGTTGTCTTGACGAGGCATTTCGTCTCCAGCAAAACTGATCAGCTATTGTTGGACGAGATTTCTCGTCATTAGGATGACGAAATATTTTGTCATAAAACAACTGACCGATCTTAATCTCGTCATCAAAATACGGCAATATATTGATGACGAGATCAAGATCGGTCAGTTGTTTTATAATGACAAAATATCTCGTCATCCTAATGACGAGAAATCTCGTCAAACAAGACCTGGTCAATTTTGCTGATATCTCGTCATCAAAATACGGCAATATATTGATGACGAGATATCTCGCCATTAGCAAAATTGGTCAGATCTTGATGTACGAGATATCTCGTCAAAATCACTTAGAGGGTTAAGGAACAGAATGTTGTAAATAGTTTTACCTCCCTAGGAAAGGGTTATACTGTTTCTGGCTGATTTTGTGTTTTTTGTCGTAGCAAAGGCCAAACTTAGCCAAGCACAAAAGTAGTTAATTAACATCGCACTGGAGCAACACAATGGGTTATTGGCGACGGTACGATCAATCCCAAAGAGAAAAATCCACGAACCCCTCGTAATTTTGAACCACGGTCGCATGACGAGAACACCCGAGCTGGCACTCCATTCCCCAAACTTCTACACTACGTCAACGTGAGGATGTTTGAGGCCACGACAGATTTAACGTGCTCCAGCACCCATATACATTACGGTCTTTGACTGAACCAAGTTTCGAACTCGCAGCCCTCCGGTTGCTAATCGCTGCTCTACCAACTGAACTACCGCGTCCCCAAACACAAGACAAACATCAAGTAATGAACATGCACACAAGGAAAGTTTTATGACAGAAGAGAGAAATACACCCAGAGTAAGATACAGAAATCGAACCTGCGCTGCCTACAATTCCTAGGTTGATAGCACAGTGGGCAAACAGTCACCAGTCCTCGTACTTTTTCTGGATATATCTTTAGATCATTCACCAAGTCTACCAAGTACAGTGGTGGTATAATTAAAAAGGTGGTTTAGAGCCCTATAGTCAAAAATCTGTTGGGCCAAACTTAACCATGGAGTTTTTTACCACCAGAGAAAAAAATGTCACTGCGATCAAGTATACAGATTTTCACGAGAAAAACAGGTGTGGATACATGGTTGCAACTGGATATATTGCATGCAAATTTCACTCAACCTTCTAATGAAATAGATGTAGTAATGTACGTTCAGCTTCATGATACTTCTTCAGGTAGCTCAGATCTGCCACGTGGTTGTGAGGAAAACATGATTCCTAACATGGTAATTGTTGATGCGATTATCCAGTGACTAAAAACACTAATTTGCTCTTATATAGGCAATTCATAAACCTACGTGACTCGCCCTTCTGAGATCTTAAGACAGCAACTCCAACCATATGCTGTTTATTTCATTAGAAGGTCGATGATTTCACTCGCTGAAGTCCCTAATTTTATAAAAGTTCATTCAATCTAACGAGTCACACAAAACATTAATGTAGACCATACTGTGTGAACATTACATTATACATTATACATTACATAAAATGTTGTTACTTATCTCACTTGGCTCGATGATTGGTTGGTTTGGGATTTTATGAAACAAGGGCCATACTTGGCCAAGCTGCACCAAACATAAGACAATGTCAAGTAATTGTGAAAAGAAAGGATGGAGGGAAGTAGACAAAGATCGCTTGGGCATCCTGGAGTAGCAATCATGTTTACCAGAAGCAGTAAACCCTATGGGAAAGAATAGATCACTAGGGTACCTCGGGCTCGTGAGGTCAGTACACACCTACAGATGTACTACAGAGGCTTGGCTCAATGGAAATTCTACGAATTTTAAATTAAGAAATAAACATGTCTTAAATAAAATTTACTTCTTTCGTTGAGTCACTTTTCTCGAAGTGCAATTCGTACAATTGTTTATAAGGGGATTTTGATGATTTGCATCTTTTTTGGCACCAATGAAAGTTATTCAAGTAAATAGAAATGAGTTTCATGAAAAATTAAGCTTAAATTCCTTTGTTATCATTTACAGGCATTTTTCGTAATTTTTAGACAAAGTAGCATTTTTTCAAGTTTTTCAGCCATTTAATAAAGCCCTTTTGGTTATCTGAGTTATTTCATATATTTCGGTGTTTTCGAGGGGAAAAGAACATTTTTGGATGACTTTCCAAAATCGCATTTTTATGGTGAAATAAAAAGTTTATCGTGAGAAACTAAATCTTTGCTTCTAAAACTAATCTTTGCTTTTATTTTTTAGTAAATTTAAAATTTTTGATTTAACACAGGAAACGTAAGAAAATGAATCTTGTTCTTATATGACATACTTTTCATTGACATAAGGATATTCACTTTGGCTGAAAAGCTACCTAATTAAATCTATTTTTGAGTATTTCTTTGAGTTTCGAACTCAAGTGAAATAAATGTATTTTTGCTAGTTCTTTTCAAGCAATTTTTATGTGATCAAAATCAGACCTAGTTACAACAGTTGTGCACTTACCTATTTGTTCTAGAATTCATATTTATGATCGTTTTCTTTTTAAATTAAAACCAAGATACAATCAATTTGAACAAAAAATAATTCAGGTTGGTCTAGGTATTGAGTAAACCAGGAATGATCTCAAATGTTACCCAATTTATATTTTTTATTACGCTTTACACGCTTTCCGAATTGTCGTTGACACGACTCCTATTTTTGGCATTCTCAACTGATTAAAGTTTAATATCTACTGAAAAGGAAAGACACAGCGGCTTATATACAAACTCAGTTCTCTTAAGATAGTTGGAATTCTGAATATTTTTTCAATATCAGTGTTTACTCAGGAATCCACAATATACAAGCGAAATATCCTGACAAATACGTCCACTAGCTTGAACAAGAATTTCTAACTCTTGAAAAGAAAATTGAGTTGCGCCGTATTGTTGAAAGAGAACTCGTGTTTTGATTTTGGAAGGCATGTTACTACAAATTCGGTTTCTTTCAAAAGCTATTTTCTGCTTTTTAGGTTTGAAAGAATTGAATTGATTCAGGTCTATTTTTGTGAGATTTGTTTGTTTTACTGTTGCTGTCGTTCTCCCTTTGAAGTTTTCTCGCGCATATCAAACCCTAAAAGGTTCCTAGACAGTCATTGAAAATACACCTACTTTCTCAAGAATAATTTTCAAATAAAATAACGGATTCAGACAAAGTAATCTTTTTATTAACCTTCCTGGTGGTTTATTTTCGGGTGGAAAATTATCCTGTAGTGGTACTTGTACAAAAATCTGTACCAAACTGACAAATTCTGGGCAAAAGACAATTTGTTTTTCTTACTTGAATCTTCATTCCTTTGAGTTGTTAACTATGAGATGCATCTTGAGAGACAAAATTTATCAGATCTTGATGGTTTGATTGAATTTTTTTTATGGGACAAGGGCCAGTTTTGGCCAAGCTGTGCCAAACTATCGGTAACTAAATAAATTTTATTACTTACCCGTATATTTAAAACTAATCGTCAAAATTTAACTGACACAAAAACAAAATTTAATTCAAATCAAATTTTACCAGATCTCGATAGACGAGATATCTTATTCGCAAAATTGACCCATCTTAACGGACAAGATATCTTATCAAAACCACTTGGAGGGTTAATGTAGATATAATACATGAATTTGTGACATTTGTTTGAGAAAAATTGAAATAAAAATATTTTAAGCAAATGTTTGAAGCTTTTATGTCAAAAAACAGAAATAGATTATGCATTTTGCATCTTTTCTAACATGCAAGAATTATCAATATTTTGTAAATTCGTCCCTTATGCGTTTATTGGTGCCTGTCAGTGTCGTGATATAAACTATATCAAGTCTTCATATTTTTTTCATTTTTCAACGATTGGGATTTACATTTTTGCGGGACATGATTCGTTGTTTTGGTTACTTTTAGGTTTTATGGTACAAGGGCAATATTTGGCCAAGCTGCGCCAAACACAAGATAACGTCAAGTAAAAAATGTTCTGAAAGAAAGTGATCGGGGAATAGAGAGTTGAGATTAAAGCAGAAGAAGATTGCTTAGTTATCACGAGAGCGCAACCTCGTGTTTAATAAAGACAGTAAAACTCATGGAAAAAATATCATTAGGATACCTCGGATCCCGTACACATCTAAAGGAGATAAAGGGCTTTTCTGGACATGAAGTTATTTTGATATTGACCGAGGCATCAGGCCCTTTACACCCACAATGTTTTTAAGGTTAGGATCCACCCCGACATGAGATAAATATAAAAACGTAGATATTATGGACAGCTAAATATGCGTGACAGCTCGTTTCACTCATTACGAAGTACGATGATTTATCAGAATAATCCGCCAGTGCCCATCCTTATAAGATTTGGTTTGAATTTTAAAATGCAAAGTTCAGTGATGGATAAACTGCTCCAAATCAGGTTAGTTATCCTAACAATTAATGCGACACACCGCTCCAACGCCTAGTGTAATGGCTTGGATAGTCATCACTTATGACAGCAGGTCCCCTGTAGGTAGTTTGACAGCATATCGAAACTTCCAGCAGATAATACAGATGTCCAAGGGGCTGTTTACTAGCCCTGTTACGCCTGGCCATGCACTGCTCGCATATCCCAGAATGGTTGGCTGTTTTTAGATTTTAAGGAACAGAGGTCATATTTGGTCAAGCTGTGCCAAACGGAAAACAGCGTCAAGTAAAAAATGTGAAAGGGAAAAAAGAGGGTTTGGGAAATAGAGTAGTGCGATGAAACCAGATTGATTGAATTTTTGTGGCGCAAGGGCCAGGTTTGGCCAAGCGCGATGAAAGCAGAAAAAGATCGCTTAGTATCCCTAGAGCGCGACCCCGTGTTTATTACAGTGAACTCCATGGTAAAAGAGATCACTAGAGTACCTAGGGTCCGTGAAGCCAGTACACACCTAAACGAGATGTGCTTCTAAGGGTCGTATATCCCAGAAATGTCTCCCAGGTATTGAAACCCTTCCTTGGCACGAATCTCAACGTAGGACTAATTGACGAGTGATGCACAATACTAGTTTGTGCTTCGCTAGCCAATGGGCCAAGTTTATTTTCAAGTCCATTTGACTTATACTTGAGATCTTAAGAGACAGATGCTGTCTATTTCATTAGGTCGATAGGCATTACCTGTAACATGGAATCTCCAGTCTTCTTTGTTGATTTTGTTTCTATAGTATATATTTTGTATAAATGAACTGCAATATGCTTGATGCAATTACTTGACTGCAAAGTTTTATTCACATCTTTAGTTTTTTTTAAGACCCTGACCACCTAGCCTACCCAGAGCGTCCTTAGACAAACAATCAAAGAAACAACAGAGCGGCCAATCAAAATACAATTGATTCGTATAGAACAAATACGAGAAATGGATGAAAGTAGCGTTACGTAGACACTGCATCCCGTAGAACAAAATTTACGTATTAACCGCATGCCAGCGATTAATCGCCAAATCTGTTGGAAGGAGTATAAGACAGAAGAACTTGAACAATCTGATTATATTCTCTGCCAAGTGAACCACAAATACAATTTCATTGATTCTGAAACTGGCACCACACAGAATATAGAACGCATCTGGGAAGTGCAAAATGGCGAAATAAAAACATCGAGGAACATCTCACCACCACCTCGAGTCCCTATTTCGCAGAATTTATAATGATAATGGTATGCTTGATGCCATCCTAAGGGCAAAAATTGCTAAACATTTTCCGCCCGAAACAAAACTTGGCTGATATTCGCCAATGGCATGGGTTAATACGTAAGTACCCATCGGAATTCTTTGATCTGAAATAAGCCAACGACTGCACTTTTGCATATGCATGTGTTAAATTGGCGTCTACTGAATTTGGATAAAAACAAAATTAGGTTTGAAAAAGCCAGAGGAAATTGCCGTAGCGAATCGATTCCTTTTCACTCTTACATAAGTGAAAGAAACCGATTGAAAATTCATGAAACGTAAGAAAACCATTTTCTTTTCGTTCCTTTTCCGGAGCAAAAGTAATTTACAAACTCGACGTTCAATTTACATAAAAATGCTAGAGGAAAACGCGATTCTTTGAGATGCACTTTGGGAAAATAGAATATTTTTGAATCAGTGATAAAAGTGAAGATGTGAACTCACACGGCATAAAGTTGGAGATTTCATCGAAAACGCGGTCACAAAATGTGACATTTATAATTTACAATACTAAACTCTAGTTCAGTGATAATTGCATCTTAAATTTCGAATAAAACCAATACATTTCATCTTCGAAGTGGCGAAGACTCGTACACCTGCATATTAATCATTCGAACCACAAAATTCCTACATAGAATAAAATTTTACTCGTAAATCTGACAAATTTGGATTTAAGTAGGAAAGTAGATAATTAACGTCGCACTGGAGCAACACAACGATCTATTGGCGACGGTCCGGGATCAATCGCGAAGGAAAAGATCAAGGACAACGCCTCGTAATTTTGAACCACGGTCAGATGACGAGGCCAACACCTGAGCTGCACCCACTCTCTGAACTTACACACCACACCAACGTAAGGACATTTGAGACCACAATAGATTTAACGCACACCAGCTCACGTGTACACGACAGTCTTTGTCTGGACCGAGTTTGGAACTCGCAATCCTCCGGTTGCTAATCCGTTAGCTCTTCCAACTGGGCTACGGCAGTCTATTTTATAATAGGGGGAAATCTCTATTATTCAATACATTTTTATCCAGCTCATGTCGGAAATTGAATTCTTCTAATGTAAACTGAGGGTTCTTCAATGTAAATAAACTATCAAAGAAAAATTCTTCTGGTTACAAACTAATTAGATTTATCAGTTTTGAGAATGTTTGGTGTTCATTTATAATAAGTGAACATGGGGGCTGAAAATGTATTCGAGTAACATGCCACATTACACAAGTTACAAAAGAAATTTCTAAGGCATTTGCGCCGTCTGTATTTAGCTTTACAGAAAACCCATCTCAGCATTTCATCCATTTCGAAGTTAACATTTCAGTCTGGAATGATTTGCATCGGTTAAACGAATTATAAAACCTAGAAAATCCTTGAAGTACTCCCAGGAGATAAATATCTTAGACAAAAGGATTTTCGCATCCGAGATTCGTTTTCGTTTGAAGTGTGCATTATATCGTTATGAGACAACGTGAAATTTTCGTTTTTCCGTTTGCTGTTGGGGTTTTATTTTCATGTTTCTAAATTAAATGTTCACGAAGGTGTTACAATTTAAATTTTTACTTAACCCTCCAAGTGTTTCGACGAGATATCTCGTCCAAGATCCGGTCAATTTTGTTAAGGACGAGATATCTCGTCGAGGCAGAACTGCCTATTACTCCAAGGGGAATGAAGATCCAAGCAAGAAAAACAAATTGTCCCCTGCCCAGAACTGGTGATAATTTGGAACAGAAGCTGGCCAATACAGGGCAGTTTTCGACGCGAAGATAAACAACCACTAGGAGGGTTAAAACACTGTTTACTGTTATCCATTCTTACTGTAATTAATGAATACAGATGCTACTTCAGGAGACCAAGTATGAAATTAATTATGAATATGATCATAGAATTATCCCATTTTCACTTTTGAGATGCTTAACACTACGGGGGATAAATGCTGAAGTTTTAAATGTATATCTAAGCAAATATTCCACATTAAAAAATGAAATTTTTTATTTTAGTAATGAGGAAAAAAATTTTGTAGTTCTGATTAGCGGTGTTAGCTATACCCATATTAGTTAAAGTTCGTATTTTTATACATATATAACCCCATGTAAAATATTCAGATTGCAAGAATGGTTCAGATGATTGCCTAAAGGCATAAAATCATAGGGTAAAACATGTACCAGAAAAGTCGTCTTGCAGGTAGTGATATAATATAAGTAGACCCCTTCCACAGTACTCAATACTGGATCTTTTAAGAAATTGGTTACAAGGAACATACTTTGAATAACTCGTCTATGACCAAGTAAAAGTATATGGCCCCGTTATTCATCTTACTTGACCAGTAACGAAAAAGGTATACCCATAGGCATTTGGGGAACAAATTATGGATTTATGCAGCACACACGTAGATAATACTGTTTTTATAGGGAAATAGTTCTCATCCTGCAGAAAGATTACATTAAGGATGGATATAAACTCGTGGGACTTCAGAATATTCTAATGCCACGTGCTGGAACTGTGCAGACTATAAATAACAGAGTTCCAGGTTCAAAGACGCTGTTACTTTGCAGGCAAGCTATATTTTTTCGCAACTAGTTTTTGCATTGAAGTTCGTATTTTTAATGACATCGTAGAACTTTCAAGAAGCATCTTGTAACGAATCATAAAACTTCAAGCAATCTGTTTACTATTTTATGTAACGTTGATTATTATTTATTTACGATTCCATTCCCCTTTTGTTATTATTTTGCTGAGTTTCTTTTTTTTCTCAAAATGAACCTTTAAGTTTTCTTTCGTATTTTTAATTATTTCTACGCTACAATATTGTACTTAGAGATCGGCGCAAGGCAAAAGTGAGTCCTTCGATTTGTGTGACGGAATACGTATTTAAAAATAATTTATAAGTATTAAAAAAACAAATAAAATTTGTTCATCTCTTCCAAAATACAATGATCAAGAGAAATTTATTGGAGTCAAAAACGTTTCTACAGAACGAGTTATCGGTTTCCAAAATATTTTCCCTACTTTTCTGAATTTTTAACATGGCGTACATTTACGCAAGTCCATGTAAATTATACGTTTATCGTAATGATCGAAATGATTGTTTTCGAAAATGCATTTTTCGAGATTAGAAACTCAAATTTAGAACTCGGAATTTTGATTACCTATAATTCAGAAAGGTAGTTTTGAGATATTTAGATTCGAAAATGGTTTTAAAATAATTTTTTAAAGTATTCGATTTGATAGAGCAAGCGAATAAACTTCTACGTCCAACACCGTTAGACTAGAAAACACTGGAGCAACACTGGTTATTGGCGACGGTCTGAGATCAATCACGAAAGGAACGATCCGAAGTAATCTGAAGTACACATGACCTTTGAACCAACATTTCGCAAGCACAAAACATTATATAGATCAACCCTCGAATGCCAAACATAAATGACTTACGTGTTTAACAGAAACGTAGTTGAAATTTCAAGACAATTTTATTCAAAAATTAAATTTAAAAGAATCCCACAGCTCTTATTTCTATTCAAGTACTACAAAATTATATTTATTGATTACCTCAAAGTTTCTGTCGTCTTGCTAAGTAGACATTACCTTGTAAAGATATTTAAAGATTGCGCTAAAAATTTGAAGCTTAATTCTTATGAACGCATACGGAAACACCGATCAATCTAATCAGAAAGCAGATAGGTATTTTAATTAATGTCACACTGGAGCAACACAACGAGCTATTGGAGATGGTCCGGGATAAAACCCAAAGGGAAAGATACGAGGACACCACGTAATTTTGAACCATGGTCAGATGATGAGGTCACACCTGAGCTGGCACCCCACGCTCCAAACTTCCCCACCACGCCAACGTGAGGACATTAGAGGCCACGAGAGATTTAAAGTGCACCAGCCTCCCTTTGTCTTTGGTTGGGGTCAACCGGGTTACCGCGGCCCGTTGCTCTTTGAGGTACACGATTTTAAAGAAAAAATCCAAGTTGCACAGAATTATTTATTCACTTATTCAGCTTCAAAATTAGTATAAAATATCAACATTTTTTTTATTATAAAATGATTTATCCACTCAATAAATTTTTACGAAAAAAACGATATTTGCCGTTATGAAAGACAAAAATTTACTGCACACAATTCGTCAACCTTAATCACAAGTGTCAATTTACTAATGCGCTTTGACGTGGGTAAATTTTTGTTTTCAGTTATTTACACATTTAGCTTTAGTACATAGCACTGCCAACTCAAAAAAAATTTAAATAAAGTATTAAACTGTACGAGTAATTTCAACTTTTTTGAAGTGGGTTAAAAAATATCTCACCATGCATAAAAATCTAAGCAAAAGGTGGGGCAGTTTTTAACCCACCTAACCCCAAAGAGTTAATCAAAAATCTGGAGGGTACACTATATAATTACCTTAAGGTATTTGTTTAATCCGCATTTAGTGGTCTTGACCGAAATAATGAATACATTAAAAGGGAGCTGTATTAGTTTTATGATTGGATCCATTGCGATTTATTACCAGAACTTACTAGGAATTCACATTTCAATTCAACAATAAATCGGACGGACGTATTGAAGAAAAAATATTACATACCAGAGGACGAAACGTATATAAAACAATCCAGCACTAAAACTATCCCTTAAAACAAGACTCCTATACACGCGCGATTTCTCAAACCAAAACACTTCAATATTATTAAATAGCGTTTTCGAATCAAACCGATTATCGGAATTATTATCTGAAACTTTAAGATATTCTAAAGACGTTACCCCCAGCGGCAATCAATTTGCGCTTTCTTTTGAGGTAGGCAAGTTGTTGAATTAACGTCAAACTGGAGCAACACAACGGACTATTGGCGACGGTCTGGGATTAATCCCCAAGAGAAAGATCCGAGGACACCTAATAGCCCGTTGTGCTGCTGCAGTGCGACGTTAATTAAAATACCTAAATACCTTAATTTTGAACCTCGATGAAGTTTGAAAGGGATTTTCAGTATAAGCAAATAATCCAGACGATCTGAAAATTTTACTACCGCTATCCAATGCTATCGCATGATATCGGGATTACCTTAAAATGTAGTTTATCGCTGTTTTGGTGAGGTTTGGCATTTAATCTAATTGGCGTGGGTAGGGTTGGGTTGGGTATTTCAATTAACGTCACACTGGAGCAACACAATGGGCTATTGGTGACGGTCCGGGATCAATCCCAAAGGGAAAGATCCGAGGACAACACCACGTAATTTTGAACCACGGTCAGATGACGAGGCAACACCTGAGCTGGCACCCCACTCTCCAAACTTCCACACCACGCCAACGTGAGGACATTTGAGGCCACGACAGATTTAACGTGCACCAGCCCCCTTTGTACACGACGGTGTTTGGCTGGATTCGAACTCGCAACCCTTCGGTTGCTAGTTCGTTACTCTTCCAACCGGGCCACCGCGGCCCTATAATTGGCGTGGGCTAATCAACTATCATACATCAATAATTCATTCTTTGGAATTTCTATTAGCGGTGTCCTAAAATGGTATTCGATAAACAAACCAACTGGCATTACGTACAAAATAGAAGCGGGAAATACGTATTGCCGCAGAAACACTACCGTCACCTATATTTAGTGGGCCGCGGTGGCCCGGTCGGAAGAGTAACGGACTTGCAACCGAAGGGCTGCGAGTTCGAATCCAGCCAAAACACCGTCGTGTACAAAGGGGGCTGGTGCACGTTAAATCTGTCGTGGCCTCAAATGTCCTCACGTTGGCGTGGTGTGGAAGTTTGGAGAGTGGGGTGCAAGCTCAGGTGTTGCCTCGTCATCTGACAGGTGGTTCAAAATTACGTGGTATTGTCCTCGGATCTTTCCCTTTGAGATTGATCCCGGACCGTCACCAATAGCCCGTTGTGTTGCTCCAGTGTGACGTTAATTGAAATACCCCCCGTAACTTAGCTAGTTACTAGAATGTAATTTCATCATGTCTCTTACATTGAAAATTAACGCCCGTGTCAATATAGCGAAGAATCAAATTCTTTTCCGGAAGTACTCTCACTTCTCTTGCAATTTGTTGTAAGCATTGAAAAACCCTCACTTATCTCTGGTAGCCGAGTGGTTATCCCTATGAACCTCGGTTCAATAGACGCCGGTTTGGAACCCAGGACTTGTCATAGATGTCGACAGTTCAGAGTCCACTTTAAGCTATAGGTCCTGGTCTAAATCCCGGTTGGAAGAATAATGGATTAGCCAACGGAGGGTTGCAAGTTTGAATCCAACCAAAAGACCGTCGTGTAGAAAAAGGGCTAGTGCACATTAAATCTGTTGTGGCCTCAAATGTCTTCACGTTGGCGTGGTGTGGAAGTTTGGAGTGTGGGGTGCAAGCACAGGTGTTGCCTCGTCATCTGACCGTGGTTCAAAATTACGTTATGTCCTCGGACCTTTCCTTCGGGATTGATCCCGGACCGTCAATAGCCCGTTGTGTTGCTCTAATGCGACGTTGGGCCGCGGTGGCCCGGTTGGAAGAGTAACGGACTTGCAACCGAAGGGTTGCGAGTTCGAATCCAGCCAAAACACCGTCGTGTACAAAGGGGGCTGGTGCACGTTAAATCTGTCGTGGCCTCAAATGTCCTCACGTTGGCGTGGAGTGGAAGTTTGGAGAGTGGGGTGCCAGCTCAGGTGTTGCCTCGTCATCTGACCGTGGTTCAAAATTACGTGGTGTTGTCCTCGGATCTTTTCCCTTTGGGATTGATCCCGGACCGTCACCAATAGCCCATTGTGTTGCTCCAGTGTGACGTTAATTGAAATTCCCCCCCCCTAATGCGACGTTAATTAATTACCAATTACCAGTGTGACGTTAATTAAATACCTACCTACCCGGTCTAAATAACACTCGTATAGTAAATAATTAATCCTCTGTCTAGGACTTTAAAGAAAAATAACCGCAGAGACCAACCGAACGTATACACTCTCACATTCATCAAATCAAATCTACATGAACGACTACTAAAACGGTTCTATTATCTCATTTCATTGAAAAGTATCAAAACACCCATCTCTCCCGCAGAGTAGAATTTGAATAGTAAAAATGTCCCCTGAATTAAAATTTTAAGATGTCTTAAAAATGTAAAATAATTTTTTTTTCAAATATCTGTTAGCAACAGAAAATATAAAATGGCAATATGACAAATTTACTATGAAAAGAATGTTTTGAAGAGCCCCGAAACATTACATCAATGCCGTAGCCAGAGAGCAAGGCCCTGGGGCCCAAGTTCTCCTCTCCCGAAAGTGGTTTTCTTTTTATGAGTCTCCAAATTAAATATTAGGAATGCATATATCTTGGTAATATTCTTCAAATGAAATTAGTTATTAAATTAATTACTCATTCACAACGAATTATGAAAGTAGAGACTGAATTTACTGCGTTGAATCTGAATTCCCATGACATAAAACCCCATCTATTCGCTTGTCTACATATCGCATAACTGTTTTAAGTATCACAAAAATGAGAAATGAGAGAAACAAGATTTCAATATTTGCTTAGTATAATTTATTGTCATCTATATATTAATACGTGAAGAAAAAACTTTGTACCCCTTTTTAAGCACATTGCGCGCACGGAGGAGTATGAGATTTGGCATAATTAAAGTTCATATGGAGAAGGAGTGCAGAAAGATAAAATTAATGTATAATATGCGTTACAAATATATTAAATTAAACAAGATAAAACATTCATTGTTTACGTTCATATACTGTAATATGTATTAATACATGAAGAAAAAACTTTGTTCCCCTTTTTAAGCACATTGCGCGCACGGAGGAGTATGAGATTTGGCATAATTTGCCACCACATAAGTTAGTATTGAAAGTTAATTGCATCGTTTTGCTGATCAGAAACTTAAATACAAAGAAAGCATTAGTCAATGGAACAAGAATGTGCATCAAATTTATGCATCGATTGAGAAGTTTTAACTGGAACCGCACGCAATAAGAGAATTTTGATTCCACGTATAAATTTAACATATTCCGGAACTATTTTACCATTTAACTTTCAAAGAACTCAATTTCTAATTATACCTGCATTTGCGATGACAAGAAATAAGTCTCAAGGACAAAGATTCAAAAAAATTGGAATTTTATTGAGGCAGCCAGTTTTTACATATGGTCAATTGTACGTCGCAGCAAGTAGAGTTCGATCATTCGATGGTTTGAGATTTTATATTTCAGAATATAACGGTCAAGGGCATTTAGGAAACGATGAAAGAGTTTTTACAAAAAACATCGTCTACACAGAAGTTTTGAATCATTAAATTCATTGTTGAACTATTTCAAGTTCAATGGACAACATTTATTATTTTAACCAACCGGTTTTTTTTGTTTCAATAAAAAATATATAAAAAAATACGAAGCACGTATTCCTTATTTCATTTTTTGGATTTATTTTTTATTTAAATTTTATATAATTTGAAAAAGATAGGCAAATTAACTGTGTAGCCTTGGCGAAATCTGTGACCACAGTATAGCAATAAAAAAAAACCAAGAAAATGTCAAACAACACGTTATTGTTTTTTAGATATGGCTTAACCAAGCTATACCGCATTTTTCCTATGACGTATTTGTACATGCTCGCAGCTTACGTAATAGAACAAAATTCAAAAAAATTATATGCAATGAATATAGAGGTATACTCTTTGACAAAAGAACCTTACTAACGTTCAAACTTAAAAATTGAATGAATTATGGTCGAATTTCGACCACTGGGCGACCACTAGTTTTAATTAAGTTGGGAACACACCACTGTAAAGTGACTTTTATTCGGTTGAACTGAGAAATATCTTAACTATGTTCTAAAGTAATCCCTTACATTAAGTTCACACAAGTGGCCCTCTGAAATGAAATTCTGGCTACGCAGTGGCGTTAATATCCGGTTCGAACTTACAACAAAGCAAGAAAAGGCGTAAATATTTATACACGGTAATTGCATTTACAAACTTAGTTTACAATTGTCTTTGCTACACAAAAGCAAGCGTAACTTTCTCTCAAATATCTGTATATTCATTTTTCTCCAAGTCAACACAATGGCGATGTGTCCTAGATAAACTGGACGGAATCTAGGACATGTTCAGTGTCATCGGTTGAATAAAATGTATCACCTGACAAATGAATCACGGACGTTGGTCATTTTTCACCCCAGTGAAATTTATCCCGGAGAACAGGAGTAACTTGCCAGTTTCCTTGTCCGAGATATTGAATGTAGATCAGAAAACCCAGACTGGTTCCTTTTTTAGTCTAGAAAGTTTTTCAGTATTTAATTCATTTGTTACCGAGGTTCTAGTTTTTTTTTAATTCTCTTGTTTGGTAAGATTAGATTGAAGAGAAGTCTAAAATAAATTATCGTAATACACTGCTGGCAACCCAAATTGCAACACCAAGAAAGACAAGAGATATCACAACAAAATTTATTTTGTAGATAACATGTTGACCAAGTATCAAATGATTAAATTTATAGACTTCTGTGAAGTGTGGTTCCTGCCAAAGTCAGTAGCCAGAGTAGCCGCCATTGTTGGAGATCACCGCTGCCACACGCCTCGGCATTGATTCAAAGAGACTTTGGATGTGTTCTTGGGGTACAGCAGACCAAGCAGCTTCCACACGTTGCCAAAGTTGATCTGGTGTGGCAGCTGGGGATGTATTCTGG
This sequence comes from Meta bourneti, assembly GCA_933210815.1. NCBI lineage: Eukaryota > Metazoa > Arthropoda > Arachnida > Araneae > Tetragnathidae > Meta > Meta bourneti. The sequence continues at coordinate 66,107,224 of OW119930.1, read as the reverse complement.
GTCAATCGTTGAGCAACCATGGACCACATGTTTTCTATCGGCGAAAGATCCGGAGAGCGAGCTGGCCAGGGAAGCAATTCAATCTGGCGATTGACGAAGAACCCTTGGACAATGCGTGCCACGTGTGGTCGCGCATTATCCTGTTGAAATATGGCTGTGGGCAAGCCCTGAAGGTAAGGAAGGACAACTGGCTCCAACACCTCGGAGATGTAGCGCTGGCTGCTTAAAGTACCGGCAATGCGTACTAGAGGAGTGCGAGAGTGATATCCAATACCGCCCCATACCATAATACCCGGTGCAGGACCAGTGTGGCGGTGCATAACGCAGCTGTTCAGCATCCTCTCTCCACGGTGTCTCCAGACTCGAATCCGACCATCGTGGTGTTGCAGACAGAAGCGTGACTCGTCAGTAAAGACAATTTCATTCCATTCTGCCGTCCACATCCTTCTTTCATCGCACCATTGGCGGCGGAAACGTCTGTGGTTCTGCGTCAAGGGTAGACGAAGCAATGGACGTCTTGCGGACAGACCACTCTGCTGTAAACGGCGTCGAATGGTACGCGCAGACACTGGATGATGCGGTACAGACTGAATGTGCTGTGCTATGGTTCGTGATGTGGCTGAGCGATCCGTCACTGCCATACGCACAATATGCCTGTCATCACGTGAAGTGGTGCACTGAGGTGGATGCGATCGAACAAGTCGGTCCGTCGTACCCTCCTGCATCCAACGATCACATATCCGCATTACAGTTGTTTGGTTTCGTCCAACACGACTACCGATTTCCCTGAAAGATAATCCACAATCTCGGTAGGCCACTATCCTTCCTCTGTCGAACTCGGATACTTGATCAAAAGATGATCGCTGTTTTCTACGAGGCATAATTGATCGGGTTTTTTTAAAAAAAACCACAAGAAAAACACAATTGCCGTACTTGAAATCGTCGAAATCTCCAAGCCTTAAATAGCGCTTTGAAGTGGCGCCACAGGCGCGCGTGATGTGCGTCTGCGCTGAAATTCTAATCATTTGCATATCTCACCTCCGCTAATGCATGTTGTAAATTTCATATTATTTGCATGCTTCCTTCAGGGTGTTGCATTTACGGTGGCCAGCAGTGTAGTTTATTTTTACATAAAAAAGAACTAAAATTGATTGATAAAGCTTCCGAGGGTAATATTCGAATTTCCATTAGCTTATGATCAGCTGAGAAACAAAATAAAAATAAACTTTGGCTTTTTATTAGATTGTAAATGTGTGGCGAACTTAGCTACTACTAGAAAAATTAACTTACAATACAATAGGTATATATAGCACGTAACCCAATTCTACCAGAGTACTTTTTAGTAGACAAAAGTTGCACTATTACATAGCAGCTCACAAAAATGTATTACAAAACCTTGCTGACAAATCTGATTAAGTAGTTAGCACTCTGACTAGGTTTAAAAACCGAGATTCGAACTGAGTTCGCATCTTGGTCTTGGCATGGATGTTCGCGATGGTTCGGAATCGACTTTAAGACATGTTGATTCAGGCCCGATGTGTTGGTGCTTCAATGGGTCCCGGCTCATTGTGACGTACCTGGAAATGAGAGTTAACTTTCTCGCCGGAAAGGGAACCAAGATCACCCAAAAGCCGTTAAACCCTCAGTCTTTTCACACTTCGAAACTTTGGATAAGAGTTGCTCAAACACCGTCTAAAAGACTGGTCAATGCTGGTAAGGATATATCTTGGGAATGTCTTCTTTCCTCCAGTCGTCCGACTCCCAAGGGAAGGCTTCAGTTGCTGAGCTCCGTTTCCTGATTTGGTATGATTGTCTGCGCGCATACTTTGTTGACTCTCCTGACTATTTTATGTAATAGACAACCTATGATGGCTCAGTACTGGACTTAATTTTACTAAGAGTACAGAAGTATTGGGAAGTCAGATGGCGAATAACGTAAAATCAAGTACCTGGCACTTATTTCATTCATTTTCAGCCCTAGTGTAGCAAAAAATGATCGAAGAGAAAAACCAATCTAATTAATCTTAAAAGCTAGATTTGATTTTCTGAGTCAAAGCAAGTCTAATAAGACGATGAAACAGGGTCTGCTCTCTTGAAGCTTTTTAAATGTAGTATTTCAAAACTTGTACAAATTTTTAGATGTAAGGAACATAAAATTAAAACGTATTCAGAGATGTTTGTCGGAACGGAAGAGTGAAATTGCATCGTGAACAGTACCCCGACAGATGTGCCGAATCATCAAACGCGTACACCAGATTTTGCGTGATACTGGATCATTCCATGGAAACAGATATGTGGCTGCTAGTGTCAGCCAAAGGCTAGGAATTTTTGAACCAGTACTGCAATTCATAGGTCGAAGCTGTTAAGCGTGCATTACTGTTGGTGGTCTCAACTATGAGCACCTAATATGAAGCTAAGCATATTACAACTATCAGCTGTATAATTGGGGTTAGTAAAATTATTGTTCACATACTTTCTGGCTCTCATTTCTGTAGTTTGGTACCCATTAGCAAATCCGGGTTGCTTTGAAAAAAGCTATAATTTTAGTTTGATAGTAATAGTTGTACACTTAGTTTCACAGGAGCTACAGAGTTACGATCCAAAGCTGTAATGCGACGCATGGAAGTTGTTCCGTGGAAAGTTAGATATATATTGTAATTAACGTCACACTGGAGCAACACAACGGGCTATTAGCTCCATGGAAAGTGTCGATCGTCACCGACCAGTACCATGCCTGTATCTAAAAGTTTACGGTTTCACACCCAAAGTCTGGCACTAAAAATTTAAATTCTACAAAAATGTAAGATGTTAAATAACATTTATTTACATTTGTGAAATTGGGTATTTAACAATTGTGTACCTTTATTAGAATGGGGTAGTTGTTACATGGGATGAATAGGAATTACAATTTATTAACGAAAGCGCAAATTATAGTTAACAAATTCAACCCGAGTAACGCCGAGTTATTCTGCTAGTTTAGATATAAATTGCTAGACCATTATGAAAATGAATTGTGGCCCCCCAAGGGTGAAATGTTAGAATGAATAAAACCTAGTTAGAAGATACAAAAATATGAGAAATGTGCTAAAGCAGGTATCGAAAGGTGTGGAAACTTTGCAAGATCATCAAATTTATAAGTTAGGTCACAGCTTGAGAGGAATGACTGATGTTAATAAGTATATCATGTCTGGAAACTTATCGTGAAAAAAATAGCAATTGCAAATAGAATGTATAAGTTTAAATGGTAGGTTCATTAAGTAGTATTGCGTGATTAAATTTGTAAGGATAAATTATTGGAGAGAAAAGAAAAAAGCGGGATTCAAACTGGATTTACTGGCATTGTAAGTAGCAACGTTGCCAACTCAGCTACATACTTACGAAATGAGTAACTACTAAAAGATCATAGAGAAATGTATTTTGGAATTTTGCTACAATATACACGATCTATAGCTCTTTCATTCTGCCTCAGCCTTTTTCATGCACGTGGTACCTTGCATTCAGTATCACAAAAGGAATGTTTATGAAACAAAGAGTTGAAAATTCAGTGTCTCTGGACGAAGTCAAGTAAGCTATAAGATCGATTAAATCATATTCTCAGGTTCAGAAATGTCATATTGTTGGTAAATGTATATTTTAAATCGAACTGGAGATAACAATGTTCTGTTAAAGCTCTACAACAGGCAACACTTAGGGCTTGAGTTTATAGAAGATTCTTTAAATTAATCTGCAAGGCTGATCTGTTTCTTTCCTGTAGAATTTCTTGTATTTCCTCTCCAAATATGCATAAAATTGTAAATAGCACTTGAAAGAATTTCCTCATTTTAATCTGATAGGAAAGCATAGATTTATTTTTAAAAATTTTCAATTTTGCTTTACCAGTGACAGTGCAGCAAAAATCATCATTCTTAAGAAACAGATAGACTGAAGCGCTTGGTTACGAGTCTCATATGTGCGGAAGTCGGATTTGCTGCTTAAGTTTCCTAATTTCTTCATATACAAATGAAGGCCAGCTTCCCAAAACTCCTCACCCTGCCCATCCCGTTCACAGTGGGTGCAATGCAGGAGTACCTCCCATGATGCCGAGATAACACATACTGCCACTTTCTCTCAAATAAATAATTGAAGGATCATGATCCATAAACTGGCCTTATAAAAAAAAATTTAATTTGACATTATGGAACATTTAAATCAACTTAAACAGTAGGATTGGATTGGATGTTGGGGTTTTATGGCACAAGGTCCAAAAGTGGACAAGCTGTGCCACTTAAGCAGTAAGATAATTATTACTTCATTATCCCATATTTCCTATTTTATAAATATGCATTATCCTTAAGCAGTAGGATAATGCATATTTATAAAATAGGAAATATGGGATAACAAAGTAATAAACATGAGAATTGTTCTCTGAGACATCCATCACCTGTAGTTGAGAAAACAAATTTCAGCAAAAAAACAGGATAATTACCTGTCTTATAAAGAATTAGATTCACCTGACAGCTAAAGCATAAATAAACAAATCACAATTCTAAATTACAGATGAAATGCTTAATGGATTTTCTTGGTATCATTATAAGAATCATCCTATGATTTATTGGTAAATATATTTAGTTTCAGCCCAAACTTTTAAAACGTAAGTAAATTGATTCACAAGACAAAATATTCAACAAAATTTATTTGAGTACTTTTCTTGAGCAAGAACTGAGTAAAACAACTAAATAACAGTAATCATTTCTAAATAAACAGTCAAACAGTATCACAGACCTTTCTCTTCATTCAAAAAAATGACTTAAATTTCATCATATTTGAAATAAAAATATATCTTTGACACTGCATCTCTTTAAAGACCTCTGATTTTCATGACAGGTTATGAGATTGTCGTCCACTAATATAAAATAGGTAAATTTTACAGAAATTTTGTGATTTAAAAATCCATGAGGCATATCAACCAAACCAGTGGTTTCCCATACAGTCTCGAGTCCATTCTTCTTGGCAAACCCAGCACCAATGAAATCCACATTGTGATCTGGTGCATACCATGTGCATACAACCACCTGCAAAACAAATATTGTAAATTACATGACTTGGGGTAAAATGGAAATTAGACTTATTCAAAATTATACTGATGCATTGGATTTTTAATTTTAATTCAACAAGTCTTTTCACATACTTTCCAACAACAATTTTTCATAATTTCTAGGACTGGTTGGTTGGGTTTCATGACAAAAGGGTCATATTTGGCAATGCTGCATCAAACAACTTCAAGGAAATGGACATACACAAGTAAAGTTTTACTGACATAGAAGAGACAAATACACCCATGGGAAGTTAAAGAAATCAAACTTTAGCCACCTTCTTCTCACAGATTGCTAGAACAGTAGGAAAACCCAGAGTCATGGAGGCCCTTCCAGATAGATTAGAAATAATATAAAACATTATACTTAATGTTCTCCTTAAATAAATATTGTATTATATGAATTCCCTGGACATTGTTTAGTGCAGCCTGAACAAGTATGAACCTTGCACCATAAAACCCAACCAACAAACCCTTCAAGTTTTCCCTGAACTTATAGAAGTTCTGAATGTTAGATATCATTAATAATTCTGTTCCTATGCTTTTGGGATCTGAGTGGTCCATGTGGAACCCAGTGTAACATCTTAACTAAAAAACACAATGTACCAAAAGAGAGGTATCGAGAAACATAGTGGGATGAAAGCAGGAAAAGATAACTTATGTATCCAGGGAGCTGGACCTCAAGTTTACTACAGTGAACCCCATGTGAAAAGAAAAGATCATTAGAGTATCACGGGTACGTGAAGCCCTAAATTAGATGTGCCCATGAGGGCCATAATTTCTAGGAAAATATCTACATCAGAAAAAATTTAAAAACTTCAAAGAAAATTCCAGAACATAGTGTTTGTTATGAAAAATTACAATCTCAGTAATCATTTGATTTTCATGGAATGAAAAATTATTTTATTAGATTGGTTACAAAGGCTGACTAATCGGTCTAGTAATCAGGGTGCTGGTTCAAATCCATGGTAAGCCTTGAATGTTTGTCCATTTGGAATGAATGTGTAGATTCTCTATAAACAGGTTGTGCCAAGAATGTGAGATGCAATGTGAATCCAACCCCATGGTGCACTAGGGAGTAAAGTAGTTCACAAATCCACCTTTATACTACCTTGTTCAATAGAGTACTGTTCAATTAGTTAGGTACTAGGAAAAAGGATTGATTACAAATGTAAACAGAAAATTAAAGCCAAAAAATAGCATGTTATCTTAGACTTTTGGTCAAGCTTTGAATTCAGCTTCTTCATATATAAGTAACTTAATCCACAGAACAAATTCAACTCAGATATTTGTAATCTGTAGTTTTTTAAGCATGGGTCATGGATTTCAAAGGGGCAAGCCAGTATGTCCAATACAGAATTTGTTCAAAAAATATAAATGGGGATCAATAGTTTAATTCCAAATTTTAACAAGGGTAAGTTTATCTTTCAGTCATAAGAAATCAGTTTTGGAACAATTGAAATATTAAAGATAAAGAACACATTAAATCTGATGAATACTCATAAATGCTAGTTTAAAATGTGAACTTATCAAAAAGGTGCATGATTAAGTTTTTATTTTTGTGCATCTGATTTTCCAAACCAAATATGATCTTATGCACACATCAAATTGCTCACCATGAGAAGACAAAAGAATGTGAAATCCAATTCCAATCATATTCCATTTGGGGTCGCGAAAATTGGTATAATTACAATAGTTTGTAATAGAACATTTTCCTTACAAGAAAATATAAAAGTCAGCTTTATATAATACGATGTCAGTCTTTTCTATGCACTGACAGAACTTTTTGTGGAGCAAGTCAGTTAATCTCTCATACAAAACTTTTTCAAGATATAAATGGATAATGGACTTTAACAGCAAATTTTAACAAGGGAGTGAAAATCTTTTCATTCATTCATAAGAAATTAGTTTGGGAATAAATTTAATTTATGCAGCAAGACAAACCATGCATTAATACTGATGAATACTTATAAATGTTTGTTAAATGGAAACTCATCAAAAAAGTGTATGTTAAAGACTTTTCCTTGTGTGTGTATCTGTTTTCCTAACTAAATATCGTCACCTGTACGGAAAACTAGGTAACTCAATTATTACAGTTTTGAGATAAGGGGGAAAACAGTTTAACGCCAATCCCGGTTTCATATATCTACATTTTTCATTAGCCAATAGATAGCTAAAATGGTCGAAATGTTACCTAGTGCAGGGCTCCCACAGCCAATGCACTTGTGATATAGTTGTAAAAAAGTCTTATCTCTTAAACCCTATTTTAATGGAAATTTAAATTGCTCCGACATGAAATCAATCCGCTAAAACACAAAATGTGCAAATTAAGTATGAAACAGATGTTTAATTGGATGTTTGGGTTTGCAAGGTCGAAACAGACACTGATGACAAGGTCGAAGCAGACGAAACAGACATTGAAGATCTTCCCAAGAAATTTCAATTTTTAAATTAAAAGACTAAATATTTTCTTAATAAGGTTTTCGTGATAATCTAGCAACTTCAGATTCCAATGTTTTTCTTTCATGGTTGCCACAGCTTGGCGCCAAAACTTCAAAATTGGTGTACCTTAGAAAATTTTTCTTTAAAGAAAATTTTGAAAAATGTTTTTTTCTGTCCGTTATTTGTAAAGGGACTAAACTTTCGTTGCCATTTTGTGAATTTTCAAAATAAGTAGTCAAAATTTTGAAATTAGCTTTTGCAAAGTCACCAGGTTTGTTGGCCAGGGTTGCAAAAAGTAGCAAAAAGTCTTTTTTAGTCGCCTATGGCAACCCTGCTAGTGTTTGCAAAAAATTCTGCATAATCTCTGATTTACTAATTTAAGTATAACTCAAAATACCTATTTTTTAAGTTACCTAGTTCTTGCATTTAAGAGACAATATGATCTTTTGCATGTATAAAATTACTTCTACAATAAGACACACAAAACTTAGGTCTTAAAAATTGGTCAGTTTGATAAAGGTTTGTTACAAACTAGTTGAACACTTGTTATCATGATGGAGCATTTTCCTCACAGGGTAATACAAAAATCAGCACTAATGGAAGCTAAAGTATGAAATATAAATAGTATCCAGATAAACTTCCATTCAAAAATTTACTTAAATCATATTTCTGCTATACTGATAATCCTATTACCTTTCTTCCTTGTAAGTCTGACAGTGGAAGAGATTAATATTTATTTATAATTGTGCTTAGTTCTAATGATTTTATATCACGGAAAATAACATACTAAGCTTTTATGATTCCATGTTTTAATAAACTTTCTATTTCTTATTATCAAAGCATGTTAAAAACAGCCCAAACACAACCCATGATTATATATATATATATCACTGGATTTTGTATATTTCTACAACTAAACACTATTTAAATATAAAGATATTCATAAAGTTGATGTGAAAGAATTTTAGAAAATAAATAATGAATACATATACACGAACCATCTCTTTCTGTAGGTGTCCTGCATTTTGGACAAGGCTTTGTGGTGATTCTTATAACTTTTTTGCTGTCTTCATCCCACTTAGAACTTGAAGCTCTTTCATCACTAATAGCATAACTTACCTAATAAAAACAATGTACCAGTTAGAGAAGACTCAGAAAATATCAAATATAAAATCAAATATATTTGGCAAGCTCGTGAGAAACAGTGCAACTTGTGTCTGACAAAAAATACTTCTTGGTAGAGTTGGGTTACACTGCTATATATATTATTGTATCGTAAGTTAATTTTTGTAGTGCTAAGTTCGCCACAATACTCCCCTCCAGAATTTTAGCGATAGCTGAATTCGATAGATGTCATCACTAGTTGAGTGATTGCCATTTGCGTGGAACCATGAGAGCTGTATTAAGATCACGGGTGTACTTTCACATAAGTGGTCAAGCTCCTGTATTGCCTTTAGCAACCGAGTGTGAGTCGTCTCGTGAAGAGAAGACTGAGCAGCAACGAATGTAGTGAAGCCGTGATAGGAATATGAGCAGTGTCTGCTATCAGAGCCTCAGACGGTTGCTGAAAGTGATTCACATTGGCAATTCAACTACTCATTGTGGATCATCCATCAAAGTTTATAAAGTTTGATCGTTCATCAAATCATGTCCAGGTCACCAATTTGGCAAGCTCATGAAAAACAGTGCAACTTGTGTCTACCCAAAAGTACTCCTTGGTAGAGATGGGTTACACTACTATATATACTATTGTATCGTAAGTTAATTTTTGTAGTGGTAGCTAAGTTTGCCACATATGTATTCTGAATTCATACATATTTGATTTTTTGACAGGCACATTAGAGTATCTTCCATATTTAAAAAATTACAATTAATGCATTTTCAGATGTCATATTTTATCTCATTGGATAGCTCTAAAAATAATAGAATATTTTATACGCACAATAAAGTATTTTTCTTGTGTGTGTGGAACAAATTATATTCATTCATCAGTGTCCAATAATTGTGATACACAAATGGTTCTAAGCTTTAGTGTTACTCGGACACTGAATTTTCACTAAACTATGGAGTATCTATAGAGGAACAATAATGTTTAAAATTAGATGTTTTAACTAATAGTTAATTATTTTTTATGAAAGGGTTCTCTAAAATATGTTCTCAAAATGTAAATATTGCTTAAATTGAAACAAAAATAAATTACTTGCTTCAAATAAATTGTAAAAATATTAATAACAATTATTGTCTCAAATATCAATAACAATTCATTGATAAATATCACTTTCATTTCGTCAGATAAAATAGGAGCATAAATACATATTACAAATATTCAAACATTTTGTTGTCCCAAAGTGCCCATAGCTAGGGCATGTCAAGGAGGGGAAGTGCAACAGGGCCAATGCCAATGTCTAAGAGAGGCAACATTTCGGAAATATTTTATTAATCTTTTTTAGGGGGAAAACATGTTTACTAAATATGCTTAAATTTTTTGCCATTAATACTTATATAAGATATCAAGGTTGATCAACATTAGTACAATTGGTCAAAAAAATGATTATCATACAGATAATTTTAATAATTATCTGTATGATATCAATAACAATGTTGTGTAAGAAGGTAAATTCATTTTAGCAAACACAAGTTATGAGTAATTAGAAATTATATTAAAATAAATCACTTATTCATAAGCAATATGACGAATAATACTGGAATTGAATACTAATGAATAATACTGGATTGACGAAAATTAATATGGCACTAACTAGGATAATTAGCTGTACTTTAATCAATTTACTTTGTTTGCATTTTTAAATGCATAAATTTTGTTTCGGATGAAGGGAGACATGAACATAATTTTCCCTGGTTCCAAAAAGTTTCTGTGAGTAGTAGGTGGCACTTGATGTTATTTGGTGAGGATTGGTCAAAAATTACCCTTGTGCCTAAAATCTCAACCCAACCAATCCCGAAAAGCTTAGCTTTGCTACAGTCCAGTCTAGTAAAAACATGTATTGCCCACTACAACTAGAACTTGGGAAGCTGTTCAAATAAAAAGTGCCTAGTTTAATTCCATCATTCAGAGTTTAGGCTCCACTGTTAATGAACTCAGACTACTTAGCAAGAAAATTCTTTGCAAGTTTCAAATTTGATGATAGAAACAAAGTAACCTCATAAATAAGGTGTCAGGATACATAGCGTGGTGATCCGAGCTTGGTCATCTGGACTTGCACCTTGAACAGATCGCCCAACAGATTTGCTGTATGTTTCCGTTTCCATGGAAATATTTTAAAATATCTATCCATTAGGTTGAACCCAGAGTAGAGAAAGATAATCAAATGCCAATATTTAGACATTCACGTTTATTTTAACATTAATATATATATATATATTTATTTATTTACAAAGGATCTGGGACAAAAATGAGCAGTCCAGCTCATCGCATCACACATTGCCATCTCCCCATTCAAGCGAGTTTCTTTTCATCTCTCTGAAATAAAAAATAGCTTCCGAGCAGTCGTGACATCAGTTTCCCCGTGCGTTTGTAAACAAAATTGTTTCCGACGGGGAAAGATGGCGCATGCCTTTTTCCTGTCATGAGTTCTTCAACGAGGCTCTTGGCCTCAATTGGGGCGATATCATTTGTAAATTTTCACATAAGGTTCTCTAAGCATTCTGTACTCTCATACATGAAGTGTTAGTCCAGAGAACTGCTATTGCTTTAAAACCCAAGATATACAGTCCTTATACAACATTTAATGTTTATAGCATCTACTCTAAGGGGCTATTTGGGCTATTGCAAATTGCACCAAAACAAAAAATTCAAAATTGGGAAGCATGATGAATTTCTCATTTGCACTTAGATACAACAAATTTTAAGGATTACCCCAAAACATTTCAAGTCAATTAATTAAAACCATATGTTCAGGAAACATGATTTACATATGTATGGAAAAACTTATTTTATAATATTTTTAATATTTATATTACAATCATATAAGTTGATGATTATTTATGCCACAAAAAGTATAATTGATTGTTATTAAACCCGTAGAATACACCAAAGTAATGAAATTTAGAAACAAAAGACAATGTGTTATTTTTCAGAAGAATTTGATAATTTTGAAAAATGCTGAATCCCTTAAAAATGATGAAAATGAAATTAACTTCAATGTTAGAACAAATATGTCTAATTTTTTCATTCCAGAAGCGAAAATTTTTTAAGTTTACAAATTGAATAATGACTTGTTTAGTGCACAGTGGATCATCTAATAAATATTACTAAATATTGATATTAACACTAAAAACTAAATTGAGCAAATTCTTAAGCATTATCAGTAAGGTATCATTAATAAGGAAATGATAAAGCTTGCAATAATTAACAACTAATTTTGAGGTGACAATTCATTGAAAACTGAATTTTCGAAGAAGTTATGCTAGGAAAAGAAATTAAATCTTTAAATTCATAAAATTCTTCACAGAAGAGTATTGTTACCCCATTAGATGTTCCAAAAACTTCTGATGATTCACAAGGTCCTATGTGGTAACCTTGCATACATTGTCTGCAAAATACAAACTGGAAAAGATTACATATACTTAATGTTATGATTTTAAATGATAATGACACTTAAAAAACATCAAATCAAGTTAATCTGAATGTGGTTTAACACTAGTATGGTCTGCCTTCTGTTGCTTTTAAACAGCTACCGGTGTTGCTTTTCAGCACCTGTATATAAATTGTGTAAAATAGTGATAATATCTAAATAACATCCTTACTATTTTTCATTTTAGCTCACCTAAAGCTTACTTTGCAATATTTTCAATATTTATATTACAATAATATATGATTATTTATGCCACAAAAAAGTATAATTGATTGTTGTTAAACTCAGAATAAATTGTAGAATACACAAAGTAATGAAATTTAGAAAACAAAAGGAAATTTGTTATTTTTCTTGACAACACAATCATTAAGCAGATTTTACATTAATTTATCAAATTTATATTACATGCATACCTTATTTAGAATTGATACAATAAGCAATTTCTTCGACAGCTTCCTTACTTCATTTACTTACAAAACATATTTTGTGTTTTGGTTGCATATAAAAATTACTTTTTAATTTCACATTTCCTGAGATATATACATTTCCCACTATGATTCTGATTTATAATTTTGGTGGTTTTACTCATGGACTCTTGAACTCAGGATGGAATCATTGATCTTTTGCTTAACAAAGTTAAAAGGACTATTACTTTCACAAAAAATATTTCTACCAGCAAAGTATTCATTCACCCATTATATATATTACATTTAGCGCCATCCCGAGGGATATAAATCCAAATTACTCTAGGTATTGTCAGCAACATTTGTCACTTTCTTAAGGTCCTTCTGATTTATTTTTGAGAAATTCATTTTCTTAATATGAATCTAAATTGGAATAGGAGAGGTCAGCACCATCAGATTCATTTTCAGATAGTTCTCGGAACAGATTTCCAATTTCTTCATGACATTTCCTGAGTTATTGTTTTTGTGTCTGATAACATGAAATTGAGACTGGCCCATTCCTTCATTTGAAAGGAATGTTAATAAATTCAAAGTTAAATAAAAGAATAAAAAGCACTATGAAAAATGAATAATGCTTAAAAATGCGCTTCATTTGATATTCTATGGTCTTTTTTGCTGAACGAAAGCTATTTAGGCCAGGAAACCTGCTTGGTGTTGAAAAGACACCAGTGGATGCTCTAGGTAAATTTACCACAAGAATTTTTCAAAATTGAGCTACACAAAAAAAAAATCTGTTCCCATCAAGTAAAATGATTGAAAGTCACAAGAAATTGTCAAAATCCAACAAAACATCCGAAAGGACAAATGCACTCCATGTTGAAATTACACTAAGTCATTCTAGTGTTAAAGATAAGATCTCTAAAATTACAGTTTATGTCAGTTAGAATAATGCTTGAAGAATAAAATTGGTTTAGAATGTATGAAAAAAACTGATAATAGTTAGCAAGTATACTAATTTTTAGAATTGCAGTATTTGGATTGTTTCTATCAGTTATAAGGCCCAATAAAGTAAATTTTAGGGCACATTTTTCCAATTTTCTTCATGCATAATGTAGGAACTATTCCCAAAACTACGTTTTTCCTTTTAGAAAGATACAGTAACAACTTGTCAAATGGCACCTCCCATTATATTACTCCATTTTACTTGTGCCTTGATGAATTTTAAGATATAAACAGTAAAGGAAATATCAATGGTTTAGAATTAAGAGTTCAAAGGTCAAGTTCAAGAAATTATATAAAATTGTATTGGTAATAAAAATGTTTGCCTTGCACGAATAGACAAGAAACTCCTGTTTTCAAAAATATTCTATTGCATTTAGTAATTTAAAGGTTTTTGTAATAAAATTACCATGAACTTGAAACAAATTTTAAAACAGAACATTTTTCACATTTTGTTTAAATTGATACAATTATCAGTTATTTCATTCACTTGCATTGTTCACCCAAAAAGTGCTATGCATTAATATGTAACAAAAACTGCTGTTACAACTATAATACTCCAGATATATCATAAAATTACAGATAAACAACATATTAAATGATAATGCCCATTAAATTATTGTTTAATTCACAATAAATTATTTGGATAGGGTTGGTGACAGTTACAAAGGCTAAGCTGATCACAAAATATTGATCTAATTTACTAAAATGCTGATACAGTAGACTCGCTTCCCTGAGGGGACCTTTACTTCAGGGTTGTTATGTTAAATGGTCATTATATCGAACATTAATCTCCCATTTGGGGGATGAGTGGTAAAGGGAATGCCACTTTTCACACCTTATAAATTTTTGTAATTTCAAAAGGAAGCACTCTCATTCCTTTAGAAACACTACCTAAAAAAACCTTTCCGTCAATAGTGATGGTTTTGTGTGCATATTATTAACCACCCGAAGAGTGCATTTTCTAGAAGCACTAATTTTGCTTCACTGCTCCACATTTTGTTTAGTGGTCCATATGCAGCTTAAAATAGGATGTCCATACTCTTAACGGTAAAAAGTGTACGTATAGGAATGTTAAACAGTGTGGGTATTTCGAATTTAAAAATTTTTATTGGTGCTTTCTACAACTTTCTTTTTTGTCTTAACACTAAGTGCTTAGTCTTGGGTAGAGGAAACATCGCTAGCTAAGTGGCAAATAGTTGTCCGGTCTCTACTGAAATGACACTGATTGATAAATAGACTAACTTGAGCGAAGTGAGGCATTTGCCAATACGGCGATTTCCGAAAACTACTAAATTATGCCTAAAAATATCCTCAACGAATTAAAGAAACCAAAATTGCCTCAATTAATCAGAAGATACCAGCATCTGAAGGTTGATGTAAGGAGATATTTTCTTTATCTAGTCATATTTTTATTTGATTTTAATAAAAGTCACACTGGAGCAACTGGAAGTCTGCTGTAGATATTGAACGGGACATTGAAGACGGTCTGGGAACAAACCCGAAGTTCCGAGAACACCACAAAATTTTGAACCACAGTCAGATGACGAGGTTACACCTGAGCTGGCACCCCGCTCTCCAAACTTCCACACCATACCAAGGTGAGGACATTTGAGGCCATGACATATTTAACGTGCACCAATCCCTTTTGCATACGATGGTCTTTGGTTGGATTCAAACTCACAACCCTCCGATTGCTAATCCATTACTCTTCCAACCGGGCTATCACGGCCCCTACAGTCATTACATCCATCATAAAATAGCACTACAACATAGGAGAACTGCAAGGGGCTTTCTAGATTGGTTGTTACATTGCATTAAGTTGTTAAAACAAGGGTCGCTAAAAAGACAGTCTGCTGTAGTTGATACACACATAAATAAAAAGTTCTAAGCCAACAATATAACTTACTCCACATCCACCTCCACCAATTTGAGTACACACAACTCGCACACACTCAGAATCTGGCAGCAGTCCTGCTCCACAGCCTGGCTGAGGACAAATCACTCCCCCAGCTTGAAGAAGGTATTCTTCTGCTCCAAATTGCTGATACCTTGCGTACTTTTAAAATAAATGGGACTGGTTAGTACATCAATAGAAATTTAATAGAACTGTGTTTCTACTCAATATAACAAATCTATAAACAGACAGGTAATATAACGCATTAATGGAGGAAAAGTGCAGTCTGTTAGTCACAAGGACCGGAGCACCTTGGGGGAGAGGACTGACTTAGCTCCTGTGCCTGCAGGCTTAAGCTGAGCATAAAGGAGTGGCCTTCATGCCTTGGGTGACCCTACCAGGTACCTGGTATCCTATTGGTATTGTGGAGATCACCTGGAGGATCTCTTGCTCTCAATTGCATGACAGACATATTCAGACAGTGCTCTCACACTTTTTCAGTGGCCATCTGAGCTGTCTTGCATTTTGCTTTGGTCACAAGACTCATCCTGTTTGCCCTAAATGCCAGTCTGACTTGGCCTGCCCAGCACATTCTCGAGTGCCTGGGGTTGTCTCGAGATAACCTGTTTTCTGAACCTCTTTTGGTATATGACTTTGTGCAGGTAAATGGACTAGTGGATTTGATCTAGCTGGAGCTAGACGTGGAGATAAGCAACAACAATAAACAGAATGTTCATAATGTTACCCCTATATGAGCCCCTAGTGACCACAATTTTCAACGAATCGGACAAAATTTGAGATTTCAAAGTATGTACTTGAGAATTATGCAAATAGCAAAAATCCAGCTCTCACGGTTACGGATACAGTTGAGAAATTTTGAATACCAGCACCCACTATTTTATCGCAATGTGATTGTCACAGTGAACTTCAAATGCATTTTAAGTTCAATTTCTTCATAATAAATCCAATTTGGGTAAAACAAAACAAAACACGTTTTTTTTTTCAATCTTTTATTTGTTTATTCAATAACTTCCAGAAATAGGTAGTCCAGCAGCAATATCATGGGTTTGTCTATTTTCAAGATCCAATGAATTCAAGTTTATTTTGCTTGTTTTTAATTTATTTTGCTAATCAAAAAGAGTTTCTAATAAAAAGAAGCAGCTATTTTTTTCAATGAGCTATTTTAGATTCCATTTTTATTTAAAAAGTGTTATAATGACAGTGAATATGTTTCATGATGCAGAATATTTTGAAGCACCCTTTGCATTCAGTTCCCTGATATGTTAACATATTGGTCATTCATTTTGAAAGCATACCTTTATAGTTTTTAGAATCTACCTTTTAAGTTTGCTAAAATACAATTTTTCAAATTATGGTTCGCTTTAAGCAGAAACAATTGAGAATTATTTCTGTGATTTGCAATACATTCACACATCAGAATAAGAATTCTGGATAAAACATGCAAAAAATAATTAAAACCTACCATTTGGTATGGTACCCTAATTTTGGTACTACATTCAACAGCTAACAATTTAAATCAATATTTCATTGCAATAAAGCTTTCTTTTGGGTCCATAATTTACCTATGTATTTGATTGTTAAATGGCATGACAATGCGTGATTTTAATTTTTGTTTCCATAAAATTTAACCAAAGGATTATAAGAGGGGTTTCACCAATTGAGAGAAACAGCACAGGACAAATTTTGATGCAATGCTTAGCAGTCTAATAAGCCTAAATCTGCATGTTGTAGATGTTAAATACAAATTTTAATTCTATTAAAAACTTAATACTGGTATTTGTCAAACCTCACTCATAAAAACGAATAGTTAACCTAAAGTATAAATCTGATTTTAAGGGTTTTTTTATGCGTATTTAATTTTCTATATTTTATTTATCTCCAGTTCATTATTCAACAAAATAAACTAACAATGATGTTATGTGATTAGATCTCATCGAAGAAGCAAAATTTCCTATTCTAGGTGTCCCTGAGTTTTTGTCAAGAAAATTGTGATGGAAGCAAAATATTGTGATAACAGTATATATTTAAACAAAAAGAGCATTCGCCTATTATATCAAGTGCTATCTGGCATAATAGTAGAGTGCTATCTAGTATATACCTAAAATTCTGGGGTCAACTTATTACTGTAAGGTTAATTGGGCTTTATGGTAAAATAGGTATATTTGGCCATGCTGTGAAAAACAAGACAAACATCAAGTAATGGACATATACACAGGGAAGTTTTACTGACAAAAGAGAAATACAACCAGGGAAAATCGTAATTGAGAGGAATCGAACCTCCAACTTGCAGGATAACAGAGCAGTAGGTAAACCCACTAAGTCATGATGGCCCCATTACCAAAAGGAAAGTGTATAAGTCAATTTTATACAATGAACAATATTATAACATATAATAATTCAAAATTATAATAAGCAATTCTTTTGATAAAATGGATAGACTTGAAAAACTATATAAAGGCACAAATTATTGGATTAAAAATAACTGTAATTAATTTGTTCCAATTTTAGTTACGAAGTCTGCTACTGCAAAAACTGATAATCATATATCAATAATACCTGTAATTCTCCCAGCAGTTTAAAGTGATGAGGTTCTTTAATTAA
This sequence comes from Meta bourneti, assembly GCA_933210815.1. Lineage (NCBI taxonomy): Eukaryota > Metazoa > Arthropoda > Arachnida > Araneae > Tetragnathidae > Meta > Meta bourneti. Next base: position 66,089,194 of record OW119930.1, on the reverse strand, counting down.
AGAATCAGAACAGCCAGCTAAAAGATAGAAAGGTCTTAAAACATGCAGAGTTTGTGTCTGATGGCAAACTGAAATCAAAAATAAGGACTCTGACCCTTATTCTTTATTAAATTTGTTCGAAATCATAAATTAAATTGGTTGTTTTATTCCGGACATAAAAGACTTTATAGATATCGTAAACAATATTGCAGTATGTTCTCAAGCAACCATAAAAGATTTAACTACAGAATTTTTAAAGAAGCATGAAAATGAAAATGAGGAAAATCTTTCATTCCTAATAAACACAAGTTCTTGAAGCCTTAGAAACAATTCAAAATTACCTTCATCAGTTTAAGGCACTGAATTTACTATGTACAATGTTATGTATAACCTGATGAATTTAAAATTTACTTGATCATTACAGTAATGCACGTTGAGTACATTATGTGGTTACATTACTTTAGTCATCAAAATTTCTCGGTCCCTTGAGTGACGACTTATCGAGGTTTCACAGTATGTTTCTTCACATTGAATAAATTTTGTTTCGAGATATACATAGTACTTTTTCACACATTGGTTTTTCACTAATTGTTCATCATTCATAACTTATAGCATAATCAATAAGTTTAATTGGCAAAATTATCTGTATAATTTAAACATCAAATTAAATGTTGAGTAAAAAATAATTTTATTTTTAAATTTTAGGAACACGAATTTTAGTTACCTGGACAATCAATAGTATATCCTAGATTTTCATCTTGTATGAACCTCCTTTCATTTAGACGAGATAAGCAATACAAATTAAAACACTCTAAGCAAATTGAATGACCATCAGAACAAGGAAATACCAACACTAATGGGCTACAAATGACAAAAATGAAGAACATGTTTTTATATTCGATTTAATTTTTTTAAAGGTTTTTTGTTCATTTTAAAAGATAAAAATAATCGTTCAGCATCCTACTATGAATTAGTTTAAAATTGTAATGTATCTAATACATCAGATGGTGTAAAAACTTAAAAGATTTAAAAATAAGTAAAGAAAAATATTTACCAAACAGTAATATATACAATTTACATAAACTGAAGGCTTTTATATTTAATATAAAATGTTATAACTAGTTATTCATTATTAATGACTATACATAGTCTCTTCCATATAATAAATTCAAATATATTCACTTTTCATTTCGTAATATAATAAATAACTAATCATTCAATGAAACTAAAATTTGTCAATAATAAACATTGAAAATTGTTTAAAAGTTGTTAAAATATGCATCAGCAGTCCTAATTTCAGTTTTCTTAAATTAACTAATTTTTCTAAAATTGCTGTGGTTGCAAATAAACATAAATTCATGGAATAAAAAATTAAATAAATATAAAGGTAAAATAAATTAGATGCTATACTTAATTTCTACACTTTAAATAAGCATGAAAAAGTAAACTTCAACACAATTACTTTCACGACAGTTACTTCTTTCTTATTATTCTTTTTTAATCAGCGACAGAAAAACTGAGTACCACAAATAGGAGATCCATTATTTAGATAGAAAATTCAATCTTTAATAGTCAAATTTAAAAATATACATCATAAAATATAAAGGGGAACAAATTCACTAGTTTTATCACATGTTTATCAAAATCGCAAATGCTTGACTTAAATTTTTAGTGAGTATGAGACTGATTTTTTATGATGCAAATGATTATCATTTAAAGTTAATTTATATTAATATTCAAAGCTTGAACATAAGAGATGGAGAATAATTTTGGGGTTATGAAACAAAAGTAACAATTCAAAAATCTTTAGTACAATATCATCACAGGGTTTCCATTCTTCAAGAGAAAGAAAAACTAGAGTCTTAAAGGCTTCTTCTGTCTTTTTTATTTTCAAGGCTTATTTTCATTTGAAGCTTACGTTTATCAGATTGATGAGGGTAAAAATATTAAAATGGGGTGGGGAATACTCTACCCTATAAAAATTAAGGAACAAAATGATTTTTCCTTTACAGCATTGGGAAAATAAGAATGCAAAACATAACTTACTGGGAAACTATTAATATACAGATAACTATGGAAATTATTAGTATACTGAAAACAAATGAGAAGTTACTTTTTTCATAAAACTAAGGAACTGAAACCTTAAACAGTGAAGTCCTGACAACTTTAACAAAACTGTGTGACAAACAGTCTGTTGCACTGCTATATATACGACTAGCTAAATTACCAGGCATTGCTCGGGTTGAATTGTTTATAATTCATTGTAATATTACTCAATACTCCTATGGAGATTTCAAATTGTTTTTAGCCCTATGCAGACCCAGGACAAATCGAACAGGGTTAGTATATAGCCTACATGTCCCGCAGAATTCTATAGGATGAATGTACCAAATTTAATGTGAATTGGTCGGACATTGCTCATATAAATGCGCAATGTTATTCCTATAAAGGATTTCAAATTGTCTTTAGCCCCCTGTACCATATCGACAATAAAATAAGACCACTTTCAATCTTATATTATCGTTAAAATTTACATTCCAATAATAAAGCTACAGTTTAAGAATTTACAGATGGGATACATAAACGGTGATACTGAACGATTTTCAGGGCAACTGCACCCATCTGCGATTGCGCCATACTCTAAGATTCTAAAAAATCTCCAAGGTCATCTTGAGAGGCGATTCCTGTAGATGTTAACTCTGGCGTCACCTGCACAGCCAGACTGGGAGAGAACGCCCTCTAGCAAGTGCTTTGTCCTCGATGACGGGACATTATACCCCTCTGCACACCCAAGACAAATTGAATAGGGACAAGATTAAATAAAAAGACAAATTAATATGTAGCCTATGTTACTCACAGGGTTCCAAAGAACAAGTGCACCAAATTTGGTGAAGATTGGCTGTCAAGGCTTAACCCAGTTGTCTGGCAGAATGGTTCCTCTGACATCGCACAGTTATCGCCAAATATCGGTCTTGCCGAGAAGTTGTTATTGGCCAACCTGGCCAACCCTTGGCTAACCTGGTACTGGTCGTCGGGTAACATCTCCAGTGGTTTGAAACCTCTGTCAGTCTAGAGATCAGACACTGAGGCACATTCAGAATTCAAGATGCTTCGGTTTGGGATCGACTGGATTCCAGCATTCCAATAATTCGTCCCTTCACAAACATGTCCAGTTGGCATCTTTATGACATCTTTCATCCTTATTGATTGTTAACGACGCTCCGTACCACAGCAATTGCAAAATTTCTGTCTAAACTGGCCATGCCACTTGAGGCCGTTTTATACTCGTTCTGACATGCGCCGGTGCTTTGTGCATGTCAACATCGACTGAACTGTTTTGCATATGCACAATGTTTTTACCTTCATCCCACGATTCTCCACAAGTGATTTTGAACCATTTATCCATATTTACTCCGATTTTTTTCGCATTTTACGAATTATGCTTAACTTTTGGACATGAGTGTAAATGGCTACTGCCTTCACAGAATTAAACTAAATTGTCTTTGCAAGCTAAAAAATTACTTAGGCAACTGTCATTTTGAATACACGTGTATCAATAAAATATAAGCAGAAAGCAAAAAATACCTTACTCCAGTGCAAGCAATGCAAGGAACATCTTTAAAATTATTTTTGACTAAATATAAAGGAACTGTTGATTCACCCGAAGGTGTAACATGATTGGCACATTTGAAATAGAATTCCGCTATAGTTCCATCACAATTTTCATCTAGGCATGTACCCGTTATTCGACCTGGTATCAGTACATCATCCCAACATGTCGGATCCTACAACAAAAACAGATGTATTGAGTTTCTTTATAGTTGACTTTCTTATTAATATATAAATTGCATATAATAAATTGAGAATGTCGTAATTTTTATGTCCTAGTGCTGGAACATTATCAGGTTTGTGATTTTTGAAAAGAAGCAATTAGTGAGAATTTTTTTCAGTAATTTACTGATAGTGAGTGGTGAATACTCCTGCAGAGCATTCTATGTAACTGCTCCGCAGAAACCTCAACATAAAAACTGCTCTGCAGAAACTAAACGGAAGCTCCATGCAAATATAACTTTTTGTCCACTTTCGTTTTGCAAGATTAGAACATGCTGCTACATAGTGCCTGTAATTCTGTTAATGTAAGTTACGTATTTATGTTATCTTTTCGTCCAATGTAAATGTTTATATTTATTAAATTTTGTTTGTTTCATGAGCCAGTTGTCTGATTCTATTCTATTTCTATATTTAATATTCTAATTCAACCAGTTTATCAGTATACCACGGCTCTGGACATATTCTTTTGTTTGGTCCTCCTGTACACGCCAGTGAGAATATCAGTAATTTATAAACCCTACTAATTCTAAGGATACACTAATATTATTTTTACTTTGTTAAGCAAATACAGATTACCAAAATTTAGACTCATTTGTTGAAATTATAAATTGTTTTCCTCTGAAGAGCTATGACAGTTAAAAAATTGGTTTGTTTTGTTGCTCTATGGTCATTTTCTGCTACATGAAGGATCAGAACCTAAGGCAAAAAATTAAGAAATTCGAAATTGGTATTTAAGCAAATATGGCCAATAAATATACCAATGCTTATTCACACCATCAAAAACTTCATACAAGCCAATTGATAATTCATGAAAATTCAGATTTGTCAAAGCATTAAGAGCAGGTCCCGACAGAACATTATGGATTATTTAATTCGAAAAGTGTAGTTACAACTGATTCACTGTATATTGTACAAATTGCCATTTGGTTGTGACCCTTTCATAAATGTTGTTTCAATTTCCAAATATTTTTATATTTGCTGCTCATTTGGAAGTGTAGCTTTTCTTCCAAAAATTACAATACGAAATTCCTTACCATCAAAAATCTCAGAAATCAGTTACTGTATTCATACCTAATTCATTAATATATCTTATATTGTCATGCGTTGCACATTTGCATTGAATGCAGCTTTTTTCAATACTAGATGATTACTTTTAAATGCTATGCTGCACCAACTAAGCAAATTATTTATTTTCAATTAAAATTTCTGACTACTTTATTTTTGGTTTTAGAATTCTTTAAACATTTATTCACATAGATTAATTGCTTTTAAATAGATTACTAAGATCCATACATGATTGATGTAAAATTGGATACCGACAATGTCAGGAGATTTAAAATTCTGGATATTCTTAGTTTTAAAAGAGTATGCCAGATATATATATTAAAATATTTGTCTGTTCATACCTATATATTCTATTTTATACACATTTTAGTTTAAATCATAATACCAGGAAATAAATATTTAAAGATGCAGATACTAGGGAACGTATATAAAAGACAGGAAGGAAAACACTAAGGTTCAACTCATTGTCACGAAATCTGTTTACTTCACTGAGTGCAACCTAAATATCTACAGAAAGGCAGTTCGTTTTAATAGTCATCGATATACGGAAAATATAACATGATACATTGAAATAATGAAAAAATATTGGCTTGACCGAAGTTTGAGGGTGCCCTTTTTTGAAAATTTTGTAACTGCCAAATGGACAATAGGCCAAATCTGGTAATTCTATTATTGTAACTTTCACACTGCTTAAATTGTTGGCCGTTTTTAATTTATTTTACCATTAAAGAAAGGCTTTTCTTCCTCTCTTCGTTTTCATTTGGATTTTTATTTTTGGAATATATTTCTACAGAATGGCTACTTAAGGTAAAAGTAGTAAGTTAAATTTGAACTTTTTTATGAATTAGTGTAAAGTGCACTGATAGAATAAATGGGGTATTGATGTTGTTGCAATATGAATCTCTGCAGAGCAAAAGGCAGAAGAATTTGGTTGAAAGACAGAAATGCTGGTTTTGAATGAACATAAGAATGATAAAGAGAATGTTTCAGCCCTTTTATCCTCTATAAATGTTGTGAATACTTTTCAAACATTTAAGAAAATAAACAGCAAGGATAATAATTAAGTTCATATTCTACAGCTAATTCTCTATTTTGTGAAGGTTTCAATAATTTTTATAAATTAACAAAAAATACATTATTTACATTCACCATTTTTAACATTCATTAGGCAATTGAACTCATAGCCAGCTAGCGAGATTTCAGAAATGTGCCAAAAGGGCATCCGATTCTTCAGGAACATTAATAAATTACTTCATAAAGTCTTAACAAAGTAATTTGTAACTTACTTTATCAACTGTAAGAGTTCCTTCTTTACAAGAAGCACACTTTACTCTTAACTTGCCAGAACACAAACTGTTACATGGAGAATTACAAAATACAAAGAAATGGCTTTTCTTGGAATACGATTTTACATCTGAAATTAAAAATATGAAATTAATAAGTAGATGCAGAAGCATTTAAATATTAGCTATGAAATATATTTTGTTTTTATCTAAAGTTGAGAGCAAACTGCAATGCCATAACTTAAAGTAGATTGCAGTGAATTTGTTCAAAGGATTATAAGGCGGTATTGAGAATCAGTTTCTTTTTTCACAATTTGTCAAAAATTGAATTAAGTTGAATTAGAAAAGTGTTCAAACCAATAACAGATGTCATGCATATAATTTTTTTATGTGTGAATTAGGAACTCTACCAAGAAATAGGAAGAAAAATACTTTCTACCTCAAATTAGAAAATATTCCATGCTTCTAAATAAACTATTCTAGAAGCTAGTGAAATTGAACATTTATACCTGGTGTTGGCAACTCTACTTTTACATAAATACTGCTACTTAAAGAGATTGCACATCAAAAGAAATGTTTAATCAAAGCATGTAACATCTCAAATTTCTAAGCTTTAATACATTTTTTTAATTGATGAAGTTATTTGCAATTTTTAATCTGATTTTAAGAAACGCTTTCCCTATAATCTACAAAGAGGAAAACATGCTAACTTTTTAAAGTATTTAAGTAATCGCTACAACATTTTTAATGCTTTTATCATAGAATCTAATCATATCTTAAAGATATAGTTGAAGAACAGTGAGAAGTCAATTCGAAAACAAATCTTCACCTTGCAATGACCATTATGTCCAGTTGGTAAGATATTTATTAAGTTATATTTACTTTGGAAAAATTGTGGTTAAATATATTATTGGAACCTGACAGAACTAGACTATACATCTAGTTTGAGTTCAAATTGTTTATTTGTCACTATCATCATTGTTTGCAACACAAATTCTAATTAGAATGTTGCAGATAACAGATTTCGCTATGAATCTAATGCATGACGTTCAACTGTGGTAAAGTAACCTAATTGGCCTTTGCTCCAAAGCCTAATAGGTTGCTCCATCACTAATATTTTATACCGTTATCTACAATATGATGAATTTAAATCAAATAAGTTTTTTTTGCAAGCTCATCTCAGTGAAAAATACATTCAAATTACAATTGCATATAAAAAAGATTCACATGCAATTTCACTGAATTTGAGCATATGTAAAAATCTTTGCTTATGCATATAAAATTGCACAGAACAGAAGAGTTCTTAAGTGCAAGGTGATGGTGTTGAAATGTAATATCTTACCTTGCCTTTCAGACTCATCAGAACAAAATGGTGTCTGGTTCAGGGGACATTTCGTTTCTACAGTGACATTGAATGGCTTTTTCTTCTGTGGAATTGCATGAATGACACTCTGTTCACCAACATCACAGTCCTAAACCCCATTCCACAAAAAAGTAAAAATTTTGAGGTCATCTCAGCAAGTTAATCAGTTTGAAAATAAAGATTTAGGAGCAATACAATTATCATAAAATAAAGTTATCACATGCTTACATTAAATCTACAAAATAAAATAACGAAGTATAACAATGTGAAATGTAACTGTAATAAGGTAGTTAAAAGGATATTTATGAATTTTCTTTCAAATGTACCTTCAACAAGCATGCACCCATGTGTTAAGCGAATCTATATAAGAATCTAAATTACCAAAATTTCAGTTTCCAAAGCAATTATACAACAAAAATAAGCTCACACGATATCTTGAATCTGATTGCTTTCCTGAAGGAATATGAATTTCTAACAACGCTTAACATAAGCTTTTCTTCAAATCCAATAAAGTGTAAAATATATTTTTTTCAATACTGGCATTGATGAGTACATTATTTTCACATAAATTCAAGAAATACCAAAACATGTTTTTAAGATTAAAAAACACACAAGCAACAGCTGAGACCATATCTCATCAATACCTGAAGCTTAATATTATCATGTAATTCTCTTCCAGCAAATATAATTCGAAGTTCATCAGTATTTAAACAAAGTTTTGAAGCAACTGCTGATTTCAAATCATGTACTGTCCAGTCATTCTCCAAATACACAGGTATCATAGTTTCCGACCCACATTTTATAAAAATTTGGAGCTTATTAACAGGTATCTGACTAGGTGCTGAGCTTGAAAACATGTCAATAATCATCCGAAAGAAGTTCACAAAAAAGTCGAATAAAATCATGGAAACGTGAAATAATTAAAATTATATCACTCTATGTCAGCTCTACTGATCTTGGAGATGAGACGGATTCTAAGCAGAAATTCTGCCATACCCGTCTGGTTTAATCGTTTTCACAAGATTTCATCGTGATTTGCGAACTTCGAAAAACAAATGTAAATAGAAATCTAAAAACAAAACTTAAGCATTGCCATTTACATTATCTAAAGAAATTTCAGTTCGTCACTGTGTGGCTGGAACAAGCGATATTTATTTGCAATATGAATATCTTAAACTGCGCTTCCAAGAAGTCATTTGTATAAATTGTTACCTTTCCTGCAATAAATTTTAAATTACAGGCGAAAAACTTCAATATTGAATAAAGGAAATATTTTAAATACATCTCTCCAATGTTTTTGTAATAACCAGTTGTGTTGTTCAGTAGGACGTTAATTAACTACCTACCTACATAATGTTTTTATCTGGGATTGTATTGACTGTAACTGTACATCAGGAGGCCTCTCATTCATGAAAGTTTTCAAAAATATCCTCTAAAATACCAAATCTTGTATATTTACCAAGATTTTTAACCTTGAAAGTTAGCTGACATTCTAAGTAAGTACTTCAGTTTTTAGTATTCATAGATTTGCTTCATCTACAGTTACCCAATCTTTGTGTTAAACATGAAACATTTTTTCACGTTTGGAATACCCTTTGATAATCATTTAAAATTTTTATTTCTCCAGATATGGATAACGCACAAAAGGAACAGAAAACCCCTATGATTTATATTTGTGGAGGTAAGCTAATTACGTATCATCAGAACGTAAGAAAATATGTATGTTTGCAAATTTTGATATAATGCAAGTTATAGTATTAAATCATTTTCTTATCATGTCAATGTTTGTGCGAACTCTTGAAGATTGAAATGAAATAGAATCGAAAGGCTCATCACTTGGAAATTATATTAATGACAAAATATATTTTTTGCAATGTTTGATAATTTCAACATTAAGTCACTCAACTTCGAGTCTATTTCTAACTTAGATTTCAAGTACATGAGCTGAGAGAATGGAGTTTCACACAAGTTAGATGTGGAAGCAGTTAGGCAGTTCCAAGTTTTTCTTGCGAGTGATAGTTTCTTGAAAATCAGTCAGTACAATAACCAAAAGTCAATTTAGTTGTGCTTGTTTCCTTGCTGTTCAAAAATTAGTTTTTTTACAAATGGAACCCGATGGGTTCCTTATGGATGGTTAATTGTACTTAAGAAAACTTTATTTTTAATAAACTCAGTTAAAAGACATAGCAAAGAATCTTGCAGCATAAGAAAGAAGTTGGCTTATCACCCATCAGCAAAACAATTATCCACCTATTGCATCCTGGCTACAATACCGCCTGCAACTGAAAAAAAAATAATTTCTAGATTTAAGTGTAGAAAGACTAAATACATTTGCTTGCTTTAAAACTGCCTCAACTGTAGATTCCAGCAGAGGGCAGTTTTGTAGAGTGCAAAAGCCTATTCACCTAGTCTTTCTACACAAAAACATTCCTTTCTTTAGAGTTAAAGTGATGTTGCAGCCAGGGTGCGATATCAAGATCATCAGTTGAATAATATGCTTCAGGTAAGGTCGCTCATTTTGTAGAACAAATAATACACTTTTAATAATCATTTTTAGAACTTAAGATAATTTTTGAGAACATTAAAAATTGGATAAACCAATGAAATGTTTTATTTTTCCTGAAAGTTCTTTATTTTGTCTTGTGAAATATTGCATGTTGTCTGCAGACCCCCTGGAACCAGTATGATAATCACTGGTCTAAAGTATTCTTTTCGATAAAAATATTCTCTCCTCCCCAAACGAGGCTAATAAGTACCCCAAATCAAAAATAAATATCAGTTGGTCATAACAATATATGGTGACAGAAAATTTCATGCCCTTTTATTTGCAATGTGAGTACTAATCTAATGTTTTTATCAATTTTTATTCCATTTTTGTTGTATGTGAAATTAAAATCTAAATTTTTGTATATTATATAATATTTGTAATCTAATGTGGGCCTCTTTCTACAGAATGTCACCATGAAAATGAAATAAAACCAAAAGATCCCATTCGTTGCAGAGAATGTGGGTACAGAATTATGTATAAGAAGAGAACTAAGAGATGTATCCTTTAACTTTTTGTCAAGGTTCTGTGTTCATTTTGAAATGGTGTGAGTTGTTTCATATGTGTCTAGGCTGGTTTTTTGGTCATTAGCTTTCTGAACTTCAGTTTTTGGAACTAAATGTATTTAAGTTACAGTTAAGAGCTATTACTGAAAAATAAGAAAAAATCATGTTGCACATTTTTAAAATGTTTTGCCTTACCTTTTGATATTTTCATTACTGATAAAAAAAATTCTAACTCCACAAACGATTAAACTTATTTGTAGTTGAGATTTGTTAACCTTCCAAGTGGTTTCTCTGAGATGGAAACTCCTATTTTGCTAAAAACAAACCCACAGAGAGAGCCTGTAGGAACCTCCCTTTGAAAAAGATGTCAAAAATGGGCCTCTAATGTGTTTTGGGAGTGCCCCATTCTGATGCCCTTTCCCTGAGCATTGACTGGTGATTTTTGTTTGATTGGCAGGCATGGAAGTTGTTTCAAAAGGCTTTTAAAAACAGCTTTACTATGTCTTCTCATGCTTCTGAACATTTTTGCATGTTTTCCCTATAAATCTCAAGATAAGGCACACAAAGAATGTTGTATCTCTTAGATTTCTGAAAACTGCCTTACAGGCAAACACCTTTCAACCGATTGAACAGATAAGCATCTGTCAAGTGACTTTCTTGAAATAAGAATCAACAATTGTAAATTCACAACTTAAAGAAAATCTCAAATATTCCTCAGGGTAAGTTCTAGTTTGCATACCGTCCAGGCCTTAGCCATTCAGTATATATTGGGATTACAACAGCAATCCCACCCAGTACCAGCGAAAACGCCTTTATTTCATAAACAATTTTTTACAGGTCCTATTTTACAATTTACATTCATAATGAAACAGCAACAGCTCTTATAATTTTCACATTAATTAAATATCTAATAAGGTTAACAATACATACCTTTATACATAAAACAATACATAAATTCATACAAACAATGCATAAATTATACATAAAGCAATGCATCGATCTCTAGTATTAATAAGACTATTATATCATAACTATACAATATATAACAAAAGGCTGATCTATCCTCAGGGTAAAGGGTCTGCTCCAAGCCTAAGGCATGAAGGGGACAGGATATGTTATGAAACTTCAAAGCATCTCGGGAAGGGACGGAATGAGTTTGCGATTTACTATTGTCTTTGCTTTGTTAACTCCAAGGGGAATGAATATCCATTTAGGAAAAACAACTTGTCCCTTGCACAGAACTGGTGTCAATTTGGTAAAGGTTTTGTATCAGACTACAGGACAGTTTCCAACATGAAGATGAGCCACCAGGAAGATTAATTAACCTTCCTCCTCCAAAAATAATTGGTTTGTCTAATAGAACCCCAACTCTCTTGGGGCATCTTAGAGGTTTTACTCTGGCTCTGGCAAGTTAGCATTTGAGTCACGTGTTTTGAACAAGTTTATTTAAATTTGATATGTTGAAACAAGCCATGCACTTCCACAATTGGTATTTTTAGCATGGATTCTGGCTTTGAGCTTATCGGTTCCTAACGGTAGCGATAGCAGTTTTTATGAATTGGCAGGAGGGAAATCCTCTTTGCTGAGTGCCATGCATGATTATGCATATGGCATCCTTTTTCACAAACAAGCTTAGTACCTCTTAAATCAAATGGACTCCCCAAGGTCATATTGGGACAATTGCTTTCTCACCAGAGCCATACTAAACCGTGTTTGAATCCACTGGTTTCGAAAATTTACATATTATAGTAACCCCTCAACATATCGCACCCATTGGAAAATAAGAAAAAGGCACAATATATCCAGAGGAGCAATATAGTGGGAGTTGAGAAAAACTTATTTGGAAATTAAAGGTCAAATTATGCATTGTAATGGCAGAAGTTTGGATTCACAACACAATTATAAGAGTTTAATAAGACAATTTAAAACAAAAATACATGAACACAATCACAGACGCTAATAAATAAGAATATATCTTGGAAAAAATTTACAATTCCATGTCTCAAGTCTCAACTGATTGAACTCAATCGGAATGATTTTTTTTATTTGTAAGTTCCTCAGATAACGGTTTATTGCTCCGCAGCCTGCATTGCACCAATTGCTCACCTGTAATAGATTACAGTTTTCTCGGTCGATTTCAGTTCATTACAGTGTTAGCTTTTATTTACTAGTTAAATGCAAAATCTATAGTAAAAATATTTCAATACTAAATATGATAGAATATTTTTCCGAACAAAATTTCTTCTCATCCACCTGCTTTAGTTTCCCAAATATTTTTACCAATTCAATATAGCTTTCTCATGGAGACAGGATAGCATGTTCCTGTCCCATCAAAACATTAAGCTCAGTGGAAGAGTAGTTCTGCACTTGTGAGGAAAGCCGACCTATCTATTGAAAGTAGCTGTTCATTCAAAATTTCTTCATCACAATCCCCAGACTTAGATTCCTTTTAATTTACACAAATCATAACACCTAGTGCTTGTATGAGGTAAAACTGAAAAGGGCTACAAAAACAATTTATTTGGCTTCTATAGATCAGTTGAGCCAAAAGTGAACCCTTTGCTGCTGACTGCACACTTGTCTCCTGAATATATGTTACCTTTATTTACACTGTTGGCAATAGTAGTATATTTCCATCCCGAAGCATTGAGAATGAACTTAAGAGCCATTTTGAATAGGGCTCAATTACAATCTTATCTTTTGTGATGCAGTATAGCCGATCTGGCTCTTGAACCATAAACTCATAACTAAACCAAACTGAAACTTCTTTTCTTAATCCAAAAATGACCTTCACTCTCCACTAACTTGACGATGTTTGGATTTTATATGATTGAAATTGAATCACTTGGGTCAACTGTTTTCCTAAAACACTGCATGTGATTCAGCTTACTAAATTTCAATATCATTTTTAAAATTTCCAATGCAGCAGACCATTACAAGAATTATACAGCTGATAAAAGCTAGGAAAGTTGTCTGGTAGGCAAGATTCCTCACCTGCCAGTAATGTCCATTGAGAGTTGTTTCAGTTAGAGTTTCACAGGTTAGTAAGTGTGCTGCATCTACAGAGGCTGTTCGGACATTTTTTGAACGATTTTAATGGACTGAAGCTCAATTTTTTACATGAAATTTTGTGTTTTAAATGCTCCATTTGATAGTCCTTATTGTTAACTATCTTTCTACACCTTAATTTCCATGATAATGACTTTTGTAGTATCGACAGTGGTATTTTGTCCCATTCTTGTTCCACAGTTTTCCAGTCCTTGAATGGTTTTTGGTCGACGTTTCGATAATGCCCTTTTTAAAAGTCCATGGGTGAAACATCTGGAGATTTAGTAGGAATATCAGTAAAGGGTATTGACTTGATACCAGTTTCTTGTTCCATTTTTTCTAAGAATTTAATAGTCGATTTAGATGTGTGGCTGCTTGCTTTACCCTGATGCAGTTCTACTGATTGTTGGCACTGTGGGTAAAGATATGGTACTTCTTTTTGAATATTAGGAATAAAATATGGTCTTGATAATATGTGGGAGTTGATTTTTAAATTTTTTCTCCTCCTTTTACTTTTAATTTTGCATTGTATGCAAAACCGGCAACAATCAAATCTCCTAGAGAAAGTTCTCACGTTCACTTTGCTAGTCCTTTGACTTGGCGGATTCTCTTTTAAAATTAAAGATCTTACCTTACAAATATTCTCAGAAAATGTTTCTTTTTTGGATACTTTTTTGGAAGTATTTTTCCACTTTTATGTTTTTTCCTTTCTCATTAATAATATTACTTATCGTACCTTTAGATATCGAAAAACCATGACTTTTACAGCATTTTGAACATAGCCTTTCATCCATTGCTTATTTAAAAGCACCATTTTGAAAGTAAACAAAACTCTTGAGTTAGCAGACGATAAGTTATGATTTAACTGTATAACTGCTGTGAAAATAAAATTCTTTCGTAGCATACAATTTTTTTACAGCTCATCAAAATTGTTCAAAAAATGTCAAAACAGCCTCTGTATTAGTGCAAAGAGGGCATAAGGGGATATTAGCAATAGTAAGATTATGAATATAGAAACCAAGGCAATCGCAATTTGTGTCAAGTCTTGAATTCTGCCATTGCTATATTTCATGGATAATCAGGAAGAGAAAGGATTGAATCTTCCTAAAAATTTATATTTAGTTCAATCTAAAAGGGTGATTTTATGCTCAGTATAAATCAAAGAAGCCACAGTATGGTAAGGGATCACCCTGAAAAATCTGGAGAACCTATGTACCCCTCTTGGCCAATTTATCTGCTGCCTTATTACGTAGAATACCACAATGAGCTGGGATCTACTGGAAAGAAAGCAACAATCTTTTGTAGATTACATAAACCCTTCACTAAATACTTTCAGTTCAAGATTCTTTTGACATGTATTAAGAGTTTTATAATTTGCAATGGCCTGTATAGTTGATCTTGAATCTGACAGAATAACTGCATTTGTAAATTCCTGGGCCCTGCCCACCAGTAGTTTCAAGGTAATGAAAATGGTTTCAATCTCACCAACAAAAGCAGATATGATATAATTGTGACAAATAAATTAATTAATAAGAAATATGATAGCAAATTTTAATTGATTTTTTATTTTCTTTGAAAATAATTTTTGGTATGATTAATTATGATAAATAACTAATATAACAATTTTTAATATATACTTTTTAATTGATTTTATTTAAGGTGAAATTAATATTACTGTAATGTGTGATTTTCTTAACTTATTATCAGTGGTTGTCTTTGATGCAAGATGAAAAAGAAGTCCAAGAAAAGATTTGTACATATTGTGATTGTAATAAAATAAATATTTCATTATCTCTGCATACACATTTTACTGTGCAAAATATAACGTCAAAGATAAATTCCTAAAATCTACAGTATAAACTTATTTCACTCCATTTAGGAATTTTTAAAAGCTATGAACAATTGAAAAGTTGTGCTTAAAATATTTTTTATAGTGCAATTGTTTTTGTAATTAAAAATACAATGCAGCCTTTGTAAATAAAATATTTTTATTTTATTTTCAAGTGTGTTCCCATAAAATTTTCAAATAATTTTCTTAGTCAAAAACTATTTAATTTTTCAAAATTTAGGATTTCCATAATTTTTTAAGTAATTAATCAAAGAATGAAGGAATGTACTAGTAGTCTAATGGCATAACCGGTTACACTGAAATAAGTGCTTACAGTAATGTTTGAACAGAGATGTGTAGAA
The DNA here is from genome assembly GCA_933210815.1 of Meta bourneti. Lineage (NCBI taxonomy): Eukaryota > Metazoa > Arthropoda > Arachnida > Araneae > Tetragnathidae > Meta > Meta bourneti. Next base: position 66,073,384 of record OW119930.1, on the reverse strand, counting down.
ACATCTGACATTGTAAGAGTAAATATCTCACCCCAAGCAATCAACTCTGTTCTACCTTTTCCCATATAAAGTTCGGGCCGTGGTAGCCCGAACCTGTTGAAAAGAGTAGCGGGATAGCAACCAGAAGGTTGCAAGTAAAACATGATCCAACCGACTCATGCATGAAAGCTGGTGCACGATAAATCTGTTGTGGCTTAAAATATCCTCACGTCGTGGTGTAGAATTTTAGAGTATGGGGTGCCAGCTGAGATGTTGACCTTGTCATCTGACCATGGTTTAAAATTAAGGTGCCCTCAGTTCTTTCCCTTCGGGATTGATACCGAACCATCCTAGTAGCCCGTTGTGTTGCTCTAGTGAGGTTAATTCACTTCTACCCATATCAAGTTCAGTCATCAAAGCAAAAGGGTAGATTGGTGATTTATGGTCAAAACATCTTAGCCCCAGTGTTTCTGTTTACTTTAACTGCTGAAGTTAAAATTGGACCACTAAAATCCTGCCATTTCTTTTTCCTGGCACCTGTTAACCAGCATTCTGGATCATTTTTAGATCCTGGTGTGGACATACCTTCAGTGATTCAGAATCTTTTAAACCAAGGTCCTGGTCTAATTCTCCATGTAGCAAAACATTGTAGCTACAAAAACAAATTGTCCTGGGCATGATTTTCCTGGTTATTTTTATCACTACATTATACAGAACTTGATATAGTCCTTGATTCTGTTATCAGGAGATGTATTAAGACATTTATGTTACAAGTAGTCAACGATAAAGATGGCAAGGTACACTAAGACTTATCTTAAAACAAGTTAGATTTTTTGTAATGTTCAGCACATTCAATATTGGGCATTTCCCTCAACCGTTTTAATTGCTGTTGAGTACTTTCTTTGTGTTCAATTACACTTTTTAACTAAAAATATTAGAATTTAACAATATATTATAATTCCTTATACAAATTATTTTTAGAACTTGTTTTAAAATGTTTTTATCGAAACTTAATCAGAGTAATCCATCACACTTCCTCTTAATCGGGAGTCATTGAAAACTTTCAAACTATTTTTACCCTGTGAGGTATGCAACGGATTTCATAAAATTACACTTCTCATGTTTCCTAAAATTCAATGGAATGTATAAATTTTATTTGCATTAATACTGCATTGAAGATACATAAAATCAATTTGTACATAATTTACTTATTTCATCCTTGGTGTGGATATAATTATGGGCTGTAATCTGAATGGACTGGGGATATATGCATATTTTCTTCCAGTTTATTATAAAAACTCTTGAGTTCCTCCTCTTTGTTGGCAAAAGTCATGTTCACAGCTGTGTTTTTATTCTGAATGTCATCCACAAATGCTATCCATTCTTTTTTCCTCTCCATTCTTCGGCGATCAAGGAAATTTTTCTAAAACAAATTAATGCAAATTAGTTCCTAAGTAAAGATAATGGCATACATTTTTAGCATCCACATTAGATCCAAGAATATGGTGAGATTTTCTAAAGCCCAAAAGAAAAATCAGAAACAGGTGGGATTATTTTACATTTTAAGCTTAATAATCTGCATTCTACACTTTTGTTTTACAGTACAAATCTTTTCATAAAATTCCAATAAAGTCTATTTAGAATACAATTGCAATGTATTACAAATTCGCAATACTTGCAACAAACGGATTTTTAATATTGCTATAAAAACTTAGCTGTTGCCACATACATTATCTTTTCAAAATATATTAAATTACAGTAGAATCTTGATTATCCAGGGCCTTGTGAACCAAGGCCACCTTGAATAACCAGAATGATAATCAGACATAGTAGGGCAAAACAACTTAAAAAATACAGAACAAATTTACTGTACCACATGTTATTCTTGAAAAGATTTAGAAAGCAAGGAAGAATCTACTCAGATTTGTGTCACAGTGTGATAATTTTACAATAAATTTAGACGTACCTTTTAAGTTCTCAAAAAAGTTCTTAACATGTTACAGGCTGCATTCTGCCCACCAGACCAGTCAAGGACACAAGGTTAAAAAACTAGTATTGGCTTGAATGACACTGATAATCTAGGTTTTACTGTACTTTGATAGAATACCAGAATAAAATAATCAAAATATTTTCTTCATACATTACTATACTGATTGAGATGCTTCTACATCATTCTCAACTACATGAAATAAGAATGATAGCTTTTGATTTAATGACCCAAAGAAATTTTGCATATTCGTAGACCAGCACAAATATCCCTAAATTTTGTAAGGTTAGAATTGTATATATGCCTAAAGTTAGAATAAATTTAATGAATCTTCCTGTTAAATGTGTCTTGAGTAATGTTAATTAAAATTATTTAGAAACACTTCAAACTATCAGAATAAAATTTTAATAGATTTAATTATAGTAAACTTATTTGGAGATACATTTGACCTGCTGGCATTTTTGAATAGGTGACAATAGGGAGTTATTAACTAATATTACAAGTTTTTTCTGAAATTTTTTAGACTTTGAAAAAGGACATGAAAACTTCATTCTAAGCAGTCACAATTTTTTACATTTGTTCTTGAACATTTTCTGTCCGCCCTAGTTTGAACGAGTATTCTTTAAACTAGATAGGTTAAAATCTAAAAAGTGGCTCTACAACTGGCATTTTTAGCAGATTCTGGTTCCAAGTTTATTGTTAGGTGCCAAAAGCGATAGCAGTAGTAACAAGTTGATATCATCAACAACGATTGTCATTCAGGCTTTTATGTATGGCAGCCTTCTAAAGACCTATGACCCCTTTTTAAAACTCAACTGCCTTCCCGTTGCAACCACACTATAGTGCAAAACATTATTATGTAAAAAATTTTTGAATTGTGGTGTGCATTTTTTAATTAGGATTTTTTTACTGAAATAAATGACACATGGTAAGAATAAACCTGTGATAGCTATGTACCAGAATATTTAATTAAAATTAAGCAATGTTAGCAATATATATTTGTTAAGCAACTATGAATGATATTTTTTTACAATTTCCCTCCCTCCAATAATTTTATTTTCTATTAGTGTAATGTTTTTTATTGTATATGTTGAGAAAAAATTATAAAAACAAATTTTTTTTAAAGTGTTGATTTAAAAAAGCATCAATAATTCAAATACTTTATTTTAAGGAAATCAAAATTGATTTTTAAGAAAAATTTAAATAAAAGTATAACGAAATAGTTACACTAAAATGTTCATTAAACATGATTTTTATTCTTACATCTGATTTTTTATTGAATTTGTGTACAAGAACTACAGATAAACTTCTGCATAGTAGCAATTTCATTGCCTGGCTTGTTAATTTCCAAAGTTTTATGTAATATGCATCATAATAATGCATCCAATTTCTCTTTGAAGATATAAGCTTTTTCTTAGGTATTGGTGTAAGAAGTTGAATAAGCCAACAGTTAAGACAAGTTTAGCAATTAAAAAAACTTACTTTCTTGTCAGATTCTTCTCTTTCAATTATGTTATTACACATTCTAAGAGCCACTTCAACTAAAAGAAAATATAAAAGGTAAGATTCGAAATTTGAGTAACTTTATTAAACTGTGGACTTCTATAGTTTATTCTATATTAATATATATACAATGTGAAACAGTCACATGAGATAAACCAACTTACAATGACCAGTTAGATTGCAAATATGCATGTCTCCTAATTTAACTGCTTTCTCAATTTGGGTTTCTTTAATATCAGTAACCATTTCTAACATTTCAAACATCTGCTGCACTTCTCGTTCCTTCCTTTTTTCCTGAAAAGAAACAATTAAAACTTGTAAATTTGTTTACAAGTATAGTAAAAAGTAAGATACAGTAACCCCTCAAAACATTGTGCTTCTTTAGAGACTTAAAAAACACAATATGGTGAAGGCTGGAACTAATTTACTTGTTAGAAATAAAAGTGCATAAATAACATGCATAACAACTACAGGTTCACTTAACGATCGCTTGGACTTACAACCTGCTCTCTGGCGTGAGGAATTCCTTTGCTCAGTCTAGGTCTCGGAAATCCCCGTTTTCAGTCTTGATCTAGGATAAAAAAAAGAAGTCTTGGGAATCCCCTTGTTAGGCTATTTTCACAAACACTGTCAAAGATGGTGTCGCCAGCACCACATACTATTTACACCTAGTCCAGTCCAACCACAGACTGGCAATAAACTCAAAAACTCAGATGTCTGAATGTTCTCATTACATGTTTGGTTGGTGACTGCCGCACCTTGCACCTGTCATTTCTTGGTATGATTACTCAGTGGCAGAGTATGAAAAAAATCATAAAAATTGGATTTATTTTATTTAAATCAGATTTTAATGATTTTTTTTCATTCATTGCTTCTATATGTTTAAACTTGTTAGATATGGGACCACACTATAGATCCTAGATAGTTGTTAAAAATTAATTTATGTTAAACATTAATATATATAGACTTAGAAAATTTAGCAGGGCAAATTTTTGAGACTGAAACAAAAGTTATCATTGGGTCTTGTTACTTTTATTCTTTCATTTGAATTGTATTTCATGATACAAATCCATTATTCTTAAAATTCTAAATTAAAAATAATCATTTAAATAAAGGGGAGGTTAATTTAATATATTTTAAATACTTAAATTTAGTTAATAAATAAAAGTTAAACAAATTTTAATTTTCTGGACTGTTTATTAACCAATTTGTTTCTTATGAACACATTTCTTGTCTGCTACAAACACGAAAATCTAAATTTAAATTCACAGGAACCAAATTGCTTCCCATTCAAAAAGAAATTCCACATTATGCAATGCAATGCTTTTGCAAAAAGAAAACCAAAAAACTTATCTGCTTTCTCTTAAACTTGTTAGATATGAGACATGCAAATCACAGTACAGATCCCAGATAGCATTGATTTAGGACAATGTGTGAAAAAATCATGATTTACAAATCATTAAAATCGGATTTTTATAATTTTAATTAATTTTTTGTTCCCATGTTTAAACGTGTCAGACACGAGATGCAAATCATGGCATAGGATCTAGTTAGTATTATGTTATAGACTTTTCAGTCTTCTACACAAATATTAAAAACCAAATGAGTTTCCCCAATTCCAAAGGAGACCTGAGACAGTGTGAAAATATCACAATTCTTTTTTTTTAATGTTTTAAAAAATTGGGTTTTTTTATCGGATTTTTATGACTAATTCCGATAATCACCTATCTGTTTCAACTTGTTAGACATGAGATGCAGCGTAGTTACTAGATAATATCAATTTATGTTAAACATGTCTGACGTTTAGGAATTCTAGATTCCCTTACCAGAAATAATAAATTCCTTCTTTAAGGGGTATCAGTTTAAGTCTAACTTACCTTTCCATGGGAAGAGTACGTCAACATTATCTGAAAACATTTTGTACAATGTATGGACTGTTCTCATCGATACAAAACTCAGCATCTGCTGATAAACAAATTTAAGTGAGCAAAGAAACAATATTTGTTGGACAGTTGTCATCCTAACATGAGCAATTAACCCCTAGGGACCTGAGTCCCTTTTGTCCCCAAACGAGTGGTAAATATTTCCAATGAGAAACTAAACTTGTTAAAAAAATCCACCTACACCAAAAATATCAGAACCCCTTGAAACCCTTCAAAATTTGTATGGTAGGGCCCATGCCCCCAAACATAAGGGGTAAATATGCAAATAATGAGTAACCAAATATGCAGAGTGGTTCTATCTATCTTAGGTTGCTTATCAGAAGGTCACAAAGTTCTAGAGACCCTGAACTTTGGGTCCGAATATTTTTATGTTGCATGGAGACTGGCTCAAACTATAAGATAATATTTAAAAAATACAGATAATATTGGTAATGATTTATGTAAACAAAATAAAGTTTCCAAAATATTTATAATGAAGCAAATCATATCTCCAAGTTGGAATCCTTGCATCCCAATCAATACAATTATCTTTAGTGTCCTCAAAGTAGGAAGGCCAGTAATTATCAGTTTTATAAAGGATTAACATGGGGTTACTGAGTAGAAGCAAACTTTTGTAATGTCCCATTTTGTCCTAGATTATTTCATTTCAATATTATTAAATTTAAGAAAAAAAGAAAATTAGTGATTTAAATCAATGATTTTTTTAATAAAAATCACTTGATTTAAATCAAGCTGATTTAAATCATTATACACTGCTCAGTGGCACCGAAGTTCTGGTTTTCTCCTTAAAATATACAAACTATTTCCTTTTAACCTTTTCTTAATCCAGAATAAATACAAACAGTTATGATACTCGTTAACGACCTAGTCATAGGTAGGTACTTGAATTAATGTTGTACTGGAGCAACACAGCCATTATTGGTAACAGTGCAGGAAAGATCCAAGGGCAAAACCTTGTCATTTTGAACCAGTGCGATGATAAGGCCAACACCTGAGCTGGCACTTCAAACTTCTACACCATGTAAACATGAGGACAATTGAGGCTATAACAGATTTAATGTGCAGCAGACCTACATACACACCTGTCTTTGGTCAGATCGAATCTCGAACTTGCAACCCTACAGTTGCTAATCCGCTATTCTTCCAACCCAATTACCATGGCCCTGACTTAGTCATTCAAACGGAACTCAGTCGTTAAGTACATGGTATGCTTTTCATTTACATGAAATTAAATTTTCACAAAAGTGATTGAACAGCATGTAAAACAGCTAAATACAGAATATTTTTGAAAACAAATATTACTTCTCATCAGTTAGAAATTAGGAGCAGAAAATCAGGCCTCAGTTAGTAAAATGTTTTACTTGAGTACAATTTTAAATTTATTTTTTTACATGGATATGTTTTAAAACACAGCATAAAGACTAGGATCTAGACATTGGACTGATGCGCCTATTTAAAAGAGTGTAGATTATTAGACAGAAGAATTTACAATTGATCAATCAGAATTTCTGGCAAAAAGATTCAGAATTTTGGCATCAAAAACGACGACTGGATCCAAAAACCCAGTCACCAAAATGAAATTTATGTGCAAAATATGACTGATAACAATTTCAAAGCTCCTCATCCATGCTTTAGTCAAACAAATATCTTTATCAATTCAGTTTAACTTTCTCTCAAGAGTTGGGATATATGCTGTCTTTAATGGTCTCATTAGGGAATTGAATTTTTATCTGAGTGAAAAAAGCTGACTCATCTGTTTAAAATCAATTGTTCATTTAAAATCTATTAACCCCAGTTCCTCTAATTTTGCCCAACCTTCAATTTATAGCGAGTCTTTTCAATTTATCAATTTATAGCGAGAAAAGAAAAGGACGAAAAAGAAGATTCTTAATTTCTTTTTCGACACCTGAAGATGAGTTGGGCCCCTTGCTACAAACTGCAATGTTCTCTTCACTTGAAGTAACCTTTTACACTAGGCTGTATTTTCATATGCAAGGATAACACATTTTCATCCCAAATCAATAGGAATGGTTTTAAGAGCTGCTTTGAATATGGGTCATTTAGATTTCCTCTCCTTTCTTTCGGAACTAACAATACCTGGATTAGCTTTCACTATGTAAAATATTAAGCCCATAACTTGATGGGGTTCAGATTTTACATAGTGAAAGCTAATCCAGGGAGAAAAGGCTAAATGCTTCAAGCAAATGACCTTGAGTCACTAATTTTAAAGACAAATCTTAAGTGTGATTTTCCCTTCCTCTTCACTGTGATTTTCATTGTCCTCGAAACCGGAGAAAGTAAAAAACAGTAACAAATCTGAATGAGACATATTAAGACATGATATAATAAAGGGTTACTGTACATCAAAAATTGGTAAACCTTTTTCAATGTCTTACTTCAAATTCTCTTAGGATAAATTTAGTTTCCCCCTGTAGAAAAGGTCGATGGTCAAAGAGGCGGCTTTGAACTTCCCCGACATCTGAAACAAATTTTTATTCCATAAATTAGGTATGTAATAACTAAAAAAGGTTTTTAAAAAATTTTTGGCTGCAGAACAGAATCTTACAATGAAAATATATGATCAAAACATGCTACATAAATAATGCATCCTTAAAACTTTATGTTTGCACTTTTGTGTCATTCTCACATTTTTTGATTCTGTGGTGGAATACATAGATTAACGACTGAAACAGTAACAGCACATCTCAAAAAATCATATTTGAAATAAAATGGGTTATTTTCATTACGTTGAAAATATAGAGCATGCTGAAAAACATGTCTGCCATTTGGGAATCCAGTAGTAAATTAAGAGATTTTGACAGTTTTCCAGACTAAAATGTACTTTTCCACACTCAGAGGTGTACACTACAAAAATCAGATATTTTTTTGTGTGTCTCAATTGCAGCCTAAGATACACTGATTTATTGTCAATCAGAAAAGTGATCAGATTCAAGAACTTTCATAGTGTGGTTTAAAATGTGAGATATATCTCCATTCCCGTCATTGCCCATTTTTGCTCTGAATTTATTTAATTTCTTTCGAATTATCTAAATAGATCTCAAAGCAATGTTCTCAAATGTCAAAAATTCTTATGCTTATACATCTTTCTTTGGATAGGAAATCCCGATATTTCTTTGAATGAAATGCTATATATTCGTTTAAAATTCCTCAATGAATTTTTTTTAATCAAGACTACATAGTTACCGCCAGTACCTTTCAAAACTCTTTCGAGTACATTTCCTTCGGCCATGTTTATTTTGGTATTGGTTTGAGATAATAATAGTGGTTTTTGCTTTGGTATTAACTTTACTCACCTCAATTGCTTCTCAATAATATTATTCACTGTGGATAACTTCATCGCTAGATGGCACAGGATAAAACCCTTCGGTAGGTAGGTAGGTATTTTAATTAACATTGAAGTTCGTTGAATAATGACAAATGTATTATTAATTTACCATATGGCACAAACTTCTTTAAATAATTTTATTAACGAGAAAACACAGTTAAAACAAATGATAACGAAACGTTAGACGAATAATTCCATAGTTATTTTTTTAAACTTTATTAACTGATACTACTCGAGCAAAGAAAAATCGCAAGAATTTTATAGGAGGCGCTTCAGTATCGCAAATGATGTCACCACACACACCCTTCCCAGTGAAAACGTTATACTCAGTCTTTCAGATATGCAGGGAATCTCACTCTTCGACCAGTTGTGTTTCTAGATCCAAAGTCATTGGAAGGATCATTGTCACTAGGAAGTGGTTGTGAGATTTTGGAGTTATCAGATTCACATTTCTGAAGATTTGTTGTTACTTCATCTTTGAGTTTGAAACATGGTTTCAGTCTATCTATTGATATCCTTTTTACCTGAAACTACCACATCGAAGAATTTCTCATCTAAACGTTTTACTAAATATGGTCCAAGGTAGTTTGGTTGAAGAGATGATGAGATTATGCTATAGATGAATACATATGAACAATTTGCTAAGTCCTTGTGTACGAAAACTGGTTTTTTTCCATGGCTGGTTGTTGGAGTTGGTTTTAGGTTTTGGATGTGACTACAATTTTTGTATAAAATCTGAATACGTGGCAGTTGGAGATTTATTGAAAAATTCTCCAGGCAAACAGACTGGTGTGTACATAATTGGTGCGTACACAAGTTCAGCGGAAGAACAACGCAAATCTTTAATGGCGGATCGAATGCCAAGAACTAAGGGTATAACATCAGTCCAAGAATTTGACGTTTGTAGGTGGGATTTCAGGCTCTTTTTCAAAGTTCGGTGTTGGCGTTCGATTAAACCGTTAGATTGTGGATGGTAAACTGGTTGTTAGCTTTGAAATCTAGGTATTTGCTCAAGGATTGGAAGAGTTGGCTTTCAAAATGGCGACCTTGATCAGATGTTACACATTCTGGGATTCCAAATCTGGAAATCCAAATCGCGACAAGGACTTTTGTGATGAAATCTGCTGTTTGGTCTTCTAAAGGAACAGCTTCAATCCACCGGGTGAACCTATCGATGATAGTAAGAAGATACCTAAAACCTTTGCAAGATGGTAAAGGACCAACAATATCGATGTTAAGATGTTTGAATCGTTGATTTGGGAACTTTGAATTCAGCAACTGGAGAATGGGTATGTTTGAATTTTGGCTCGTTGGCATGCCAAGCATGCTCTAGTCCACAGTTGGCAGTCTTCGTTTATGCCAGGCCAAATGAATCTTTGTCACAAACTTCATTGTTGCACGAATTCCAGGATGGGATAAGTTATGTATAGAGAAAAATACTCTTGCGAAATTCCTTAGGAATGTACGGCCGGTTAAAATTAGTGGAGGTATCACAGTAAATTTTCTTATCGCTATCCGGGATAGGAATTTGTACCATTTTGAAACTGGAATTTGATTTAAGAATCTTGAGGTCTTCATCCTCCTGTCAATCTGCAATAACTGTATAATCAATTGGAGCTGGAGTAGTGATGGTTTCAATTCTCGACAGTGTCTGCTATGATGTTTTCTCCGGAAATGTACTGTATGTCTGTAGTGAACTCGGCAATGTAGTTCAACTGCCGGACTTGTCTTGGAGAGGCTTTATCTAAATTCTGCTGGAAGGTAGTGATAGGTTTGTGATCAGTAAAAATAGTAAATGATCGTCCTTCCAGAATGTACTCAAGATGCTTTATCGCTAAGCAGATTGCAAGTAATGCTTGATCATAAGCGCTATATGGATGTTAGGGATCGAGAGAAAAAGCTTAGCGGTTGTTTTTCACAATTATATAGTTCATGGATCACGGCACCCACGGCGGAATAAGATGCATCTGTTAGGGTGATTTGCGCCGTCTGATGAGGGTGAACTAACATTGCTGAGTTGCACAATGCATTTTTGATAGCAGTAAAAGCATTCTGCGCATCTTCGGTCCAAATTAAAGTTTTTGCTGTTTTTCTTTACTCCTTTAAGCAAGATTGTCAACGGCTGTTGCACTTTGGCGCAGTTTGGTATAAAGCGATGATAGAAGTTCACCATTCCCAAAAATCTGCGCAAGCTTGTGAAGGATTCTGGTTTAGGATATTGTTAAATTGTATCAACTTTCAACGAAAGGTTTAATTCCTTCCGTTGAAATCTCAACCTAAAAATTCAAGTTTGATCAGATAAAATTTACATTTTGCGATGTTTATGCAGTCCGTAGTTATTGAGCCTTCGAAACACTAATTCAAGATGTTTTTGTGTTTCTGTATCTGGGGTAGCAATGAGAATGTCATCGAGATAGCAGAACACAAAATCTAGGCCGCTCAGCACGGTGTTCTTAAATCTTTGGAAGGTTTGTGCTGCGTTGCGTAGACCGAATGTCATAAGGAAATTCAAAAAGTCCGAAAGGTGTTATGATGGCGGTCTTCGGAATATCAACTTCGTGAACAGGAATCTGTTGGTAGGCTCTTATCAAATCTATAGTTGAAAATATCGTTTTTCCATGCAGAATATTTGTACAGTCCGTTCGAAATGGCAGTGGGTAACGGTCTGGTATAGTGTTTGCATTAATCCCACGGTAATCACCGCATGGCCTCCAGTCACCGGATTTTTTAAAGTGAGATGTAATGGACTTGACTAGTTGCTTTTGGATGGTCTGCAGAGACCTTGCAGCATATAATCGAATTCCTTTCTCGCAGCAATCAACTTTTCTTGAGAAAGTCTTCTGGCTTTAGTGAATATGGGGTTTCCTTTAGTTTCGATGTGATGTTGCACATTAAGTTCTTTAATTTTATCATTTTTTATGTTGGGTTTAAGTAAGTTAGGAAATTTATTTAAAATGGCTCCATATTGTTTTTGAAAAGTGTTAGCAATGAATTTAGGAGTGACGCTACCGTTACACAAAGTACCTTTAGTCGTCAATGAGGTGGTACCATCAATTAGTTTTCTATTTTTACTGTCGACTAATAAGTTAAAATGTGAAAGAAAGTCTATTCCAATAATAGGTTTGTTGACATCTGCAATTATAAAAGGCCAGTTGAAAGATCTTCGCAGCCCCAAATCCAGTTCCAACAATATTTGACCGTACGTTTTGATTTTTGTGCCGTTAGCTGCACAGCTCAAGCTTAGACAGTTCTTTTTTCCGATAGTGATGTGGAATAACCGATATTTCTGCTCCAGTGTCAATTAAAAAATGTGTTGCTGATGCGTTGTCACGAATATATAGACGACTCGGCTCATCCCCTTACCTTCGGTCGTCATTAAAAGCCGGGGGTTCAGTTTTCCTGTTTCGAAACCCGATATTTTGCATGGCGGTGTGCACTTGTAAGCTCTCTCGCCAAAGCGTTGATGAAAATAACAGTTATTTGGGTCATTGTTATTTTTGGAACGGTTTCTTGAATCCGATCTGTATCTTCGTGTTTGTGGACTAATCTCTACGTCTATTCATCTCCGCTATCTGCAGTGCCAAGTCTGATATCTGTTTCTGTATGGGTGGTATTGTTATAAGTTGATGGAGAAACAATGCGAGCTACCTGAAGTGAATTGGGATTTAATTCCCATATTTTGTCAGCCATTGTCGATAGTTTGGACAAATCATCGCTGCTTGCAGACAAAATGCTCCGCATATTAAGCGGTAGTCGTTGCATCCATGTTTTCAAAAATTCATCTGGCACCTGCTCCGTCGCCAAATTGCGCATTTCGCAGAGGAGTTGGGATGGTTTCTTATCAACCAATTCCAATTCGGTTAGAAGTTTCTGAGTTTCACAATCGGCAAAAATTTCAATAAGCCTCTTTTTAATGGCCAGATATTTCCCGTCGTCTGGTGGTTTGTCACAAGTTGCAGATATCCTTGTCAATTTCCCTGCTTCGATTGAACTGACTACATAATCATATTTTGTTTGATCAACTGTTATTCCAGCGTTGCGGAATTGGGCTTCGCAGAAATCATATTTTGGGGTCGGGTTTCCAAAAAGGAGGAATTTTTAGACTTACCCTGGCAATCGTTGGTTTCTCCGATGCTGATTCGGCGTTCTCGTTTGTAGGCATTTTATCGCAATCGATCACGTCCGGGTCACCACGAAGTTCGTTGAATAATGACAAATGTATTATTAATTTACCATATAGCACAAACTTTAAATAATTTTATTAACGAGAAAACATAATTAAAACAAATGATAACGAAACGTTAGACGAATAATTCCATAGTTATTTTTTTTAAAACTGTATTAGCTGATGCCACTCGAGCAAAGAAAAATCGCAACGTGAAGAGTTTTATAGGAGGCGCTTCAGTATCGCAAGTGATGCCACCACAAATGTCACACTGGAGCAACACAACGAGCTATTGGTGACGGTTAGGGATCAATCCCTAAGGGAAAGAAAGAACAACACAACGTAATTTTGAACCACTGTCAGAGATAGCGAGGCAACACCTGAGCTGGCACTGCACTCTCAAACTTCCACACCACGCCAACGTGAAGACATTTTAGGCCACGACGAATTTCGCATACAACAGCCCCCTTTGTACTCGATGGTCTTTGGATGGATTTGAACTCGCAACCCTCCGGTTGCTAATACGTTACTCTTCCAACCGGGCTACCGCGGCCCAAACAATCATTCGGAATTTATTCTATCGAATTTTTATTGGCGAATTGCTGAAATCGTTTCGAAAAACAAGTTAATTTCCGTCAGAATACCATCAACCTTCTAATGAAATAGACGGAGCACGTGCGAGAAGCTTCATGCTTTTCTTTCCGGTCGCACTCGATTTGACTATCTGTCACATCGTTATGGGTAGATAGGCAGGTATTTTAGTTAACATCACTGGAGCATTACATAGGGCTAGTGGCGACAGTTCGGGATCAAACCCGAAGTGAAAGATGGTTGGTTTGTTGGGGTGTTATGGCGCAAGGGCCATATTTGGCCATTCCAAAGGGAAAGATCCGAAAACAACACGAAATTTTGAACCACGGTCAGATGATGTCACCTCTGAGCTGGCACCCCACTCTCCAAACTTCCACACCACGCCAACGTGAGGACATTTGAGGCCATGGCTGATTTAACGTGCACCAGCCCCTTTTGTACATGACGGTCTTTTGGTTGGATTCAAACTCGCAACCCTCTGGTTTCTAATCCATTACTGTTCCAACCGGGCCACCGCGGCCCTAAAGCTAATGATAGATGGCACAAGCATGTGTGGTAGTTGATGTTTTATACTGAAAAACCTTATCACGTAGGATCTATGTTGTGCTAAGAGTGCGTAGTTCCGCGTGTCGTTCACACATATTGCGCATGCTTGTTTACCTGACAATCTATCTACGGCTTTCAACAAATGTGATTTGCATTGGGTTAGCATACCTGCAACCGAGTTTCAGCCATATGGTCAATTTTGTCCCTGTTGGAAGGAAAGCATTGAGGCAGCGTTCTTTTAGGTACATCAGTGCTTACCACAATGCCAGAATACTTTCCTGTTTTGAATGCGATTCGAATTTACAATAAGACTGATCCTTTGGAGGCATTGTTTGATTTTTTTTTTTCTGCAGGAATTTTCTCCACCAATCCAAATTGCTGCAGGCCCTCGGAACAGGGGGTTGCGCTGATATTAGTTTGAAGAACAGCAATATTACTTGTCCGAAATTAAAATATCTGAATAAAGAAAAGAATGGTAATTCTGCAATAATTTGAGTGAAGTGGTAACTGTCTTTTGGTTTTCAAACAGTAAAACACGTGGAATAGAGATAGAACTTCAACCATTATTAACTCGGATTTGTCGCTCAATGATCATCTTGCAGCACAAGGGTTAATTAGAACGGGACGCAGTGGATTTCGAACCACAACAAATATACATGTCCAAACCTGGCTCCGAATCTCTTGAAAGTAAGATGTGTTCATACGACAGGCAGTATCTACGGAAAGTGAGTGCCGATTTCTTCTCTGAATACTTGAACAGCGTAATATTTATAAAAGCGTTTGATAACGCTCAAATTGTTTTAAAGGATGCTCGGGGGCGCAGCCCTTTTTAATGTTCTATCCCCAAGTGACCACTGGAGAGACGAGATAAGACATCGAATTCTCAAACTGAACTGATGTATTTTTAGGGCGTAACCGCTGGATGTTTTGAGTTGATCCCCATGGCATCTTAACCCTTCTGTTGGTTTATCTTCGTACCAAAAACTACCCTGTAGTGATCAGCCTTGTTGCAAAAGTCTGTTCCAAACTGTCACTATCACCAGTTCTAGGCAAGGGACAAATTGTTTTTCCTATTTGAATCTTTATTTCCCCTTTAGAGTAGCTCTCAGGGGCATTCCGTCTTTAGGTTTGTACGGGCTTCACAACCCCGGGATACGCGAGTGATCTTCCCTTTTTTCATTCGCCCCCAGGGGCATTCCTTCTTTGGGTTTGTACGGGCTTCACAATCCCGGGGTACCTGAGTGATCTTTTTCTTTCCCAGGGGTTTGCTGTCTTTGGTGAACACGGGGGTCGCGCTCCCGGGATACCTAAGCGATCTTTTTCTACCTTCATCCCACTACTCTATTCCCCACCCCTCCTTTTTCTCCATTTCACGTCTTGCGATTCAGAAACCATTGAAATTTCTTAACATTGAAAAACACCTTAAATTCATTCTTTTGTTATTTAAAAACTATGTTTATCACCTATCATAGAATACCTTTTTAGTTGTGTTAAGTTCTATTTTCGAAATTATCATTTATTCCCTTTTTATGATTCTTTTAAAAAAGACGTCAGTACGTTTTTCTGACCCGCATGTTTGCCGTGTGCGGCGTCCCGTATCGGGGGAAAGTGGAGTCCTGGGGTACCTGATGCGTGCCCTTTGGTCCATGCTTCTGCGTAGACGGGTGGCTGGAGTGAGCCCGCTCTGGTCAATCGGCTCACCTAATTTCTCTGGGGTTCACCACGTCAGAGCGCTTGGTCCCTCTGTCGTGCTGAACTCCAATGCTATTGGGTATTTAGGGTTAGTGCTGTCGCTAGGGATGCCCTGGGCGAACTGGCGGATTCACATCCCGACACGGCGGCACTATGTTCTGGCTGTGACCCCTGAGGCAGTACCGAGATCTGTTGCCGGACAACTGCCGGATACTGCTTCCCCTGGTTGGGCTCCATGGTGGGCGGGGGCACACCAGGATGAACATTTTTTCTAATATTCATGGAACCTGAAACTTCTTGCCCTGACGGAGGCTTAGATCCGTCAAACACCATTTACGAAGTAAATGAAAATTATGTCAGTAAACAATGTATGGAAACGGTTACGCCTGTCATTTCTGAACCAAAAAAATCAGTCCCTAAATTTCTTATTATACACAACGAATCCGGTAAACTAACAAAAATGTCACCATTTCTAATCGAAAAATACATTAAAAATGCAGCTGATGAAGTAAAAAATGTTAAAAAATTGAAATCTGGAGACCTATTGATAGAATCCAAATCAGAAACACAATCAATAGAACTATTAAACATTAAAAACTTTGGGGACGTCGAAATTCAAGTCTTTCCGCACAGAACCCTTAACTATACCCGAGGAGTTATCTCATCCCAAGAACTCGCAATGGTGTCCGACGAAGAATTTGTCGCTGAACTAAAAGACCAAAAAGTTATAGCAGCCAAAAGAATCATGATGAGGCGAGATACTAATTTCATTCCATCAAGAAATGTTGTTCTGACCTTCGATTCTCCTGTTATGCCAACAAAAATAAAAGCCGGTTACTTGTGCTGCGACGTGAGGCCTTTCATTCCAAGCCCACTGCGATGCTTTTTATGCCAGAGATTTGGACATGCTAAAACAGCATGTCGAGCATCAGCAACCATCTGTGCACGTTGCGCAAAGCCCGGTCACGACAGTTCTACATGCTCCGAAATCGAACATTGTGTTAATTGCCAGGGAAATCATGCTGCGTATTCAAAAACTTGCCCTCGTTGGATACAGGAAAAAGAAATCCAAACATTAAGAGTTACCAAAAATCTATCCTTTCCCGAAGCTAGAAAATTTATAGAATCTCGTACACCTCGTCCTAACACCTCATATGCATCCGTCATTAAAACTAGCAAAACAATAAGCACCCAAACATATAATTCAGATTTTACATCTAATAAAGTAAATGCAGAAACGCAAATAAACTCTACTCCTTATACATAAAGCACATATTGACGGAATGCCGGAATTTTAATCCTCATAGACTAAACCGATTTGGTATCTCCCCTATTACCTTAACAGACTTGTTGATGGAACCACATCATAAAAACTTATTTTTATTCCTTACTGACATTGGTTTCGTAAACTCTATTTAGATTTTATAATCGACTGCAACATACACAACTGTACTGAATTTTATTACGTGGCTTTCTGACTCGCTCTAAATAAATACCAGTTATGAACTAGCTATTGTTTGGCGCAGCATGGCCAAATCTGGCCCTTGTGCCATAAAAAACCAACCAACCAACCAACCTACTCCTTATAATTATCAACCAACCAAATCAAATCAGCAATCCCATAGCTTAAGCCCAAAATCAATTGACAAAGTTACAAGTAAACCCTCAAACCTGCCGCAACAGAGAACCACACCTGCAACAAAAATCTTCAAGCCGAACCCAACAACGTCAATAGAACAAAATAAAAAAAAAGCAAAGTAAGAAAGACAAACTTACTCCCCGGAACTCTAGAGATCACTCAAAATTACCGGATACCGAAATAGATTTACACCCTTCCACGGACTCAGACATGGAGTTTGGAGAGGACGGTATTGACGAGAACGCTGCATTTTTTAGAAAAGGTTCTAGATTTTACAAAAAACCTTCCAAATAAAACCACCCAACCTTTATTTCAGAAGACATTGAAAAGGGCTCTAATTTTTAAAAAATAAATGGCTATTAATCTCCTAACTTGGAACTGTCATGGTTTTCGTACACATATCGACGATATCAAATCTCTAATAAATAATTTTAACCCTGTTTGCCTAGCCCTTCAAGAAACATACTTAACGCCTAATAACTCAATTAATGTTAAAAATTATAATTTAATAAGAAATGATTACATCCACGGTGCACGCGCTTCGGGCGGCGTGGCTATAATGACCTTGCAGAATTTCCCATCCAGAAGAATTTCTTTAAATACGAGCATTCAAGCAATAGCCATACAACTTCATATTAAATTTTTAATAACAATCTGCTGCATATATCTACCCCCAAATGAAAGCGTTAGTCAGCAGGAACTAAATGATTTAATAACTCAACTTCCGTCTCCATACTTCATCATAGGGGATTTTAACGGACACAACCCTCTTTGGGGAAGTAATGATTTTAACACTAAAGGACAACAAATTGAAAAATTGATGGATGATCATTGTCTCTGCCTTTTAAATGATTCCAGTCATACATACTTCCATACTCCAGCCCCCAGGGGCATTCCTTCTTTAGGTTTGTACGGGCTTCACAACCCCGGGGTACCTGAGTGATCTTTTTCTTTCCCAGGGGTTTGCTGTCTTTGGTGAACACGGGGGTCGCGCTCCCGGGATACCTAAGCGATCTTTCTCTACCTTCATCCCACTACTCTATTCCCCACCCCTCCTTTTTCTCCATTTCACGTCTTGCGATTCGGAAACCATTAAAATTTCTTTACATTAAAAAACACCTTAAATTCACTCTTTTGTTATTTAAAAAATATGTTAATCACCTATGTTATTACGTATCATAGAATACCTTTTTAGTTGTGTTAAGTTCTATTTGCTTCTAAATTATCATTTATTCCTTTTTATGATTCTTTTAAAAGACGTCAGTACGTTTTTCTGACCCGCATGTTTGCCGTGTGCGGCGTCCCGTATCGGGGGAAAGTGGAGTCCTGGGGTACCTGATGCGTGCCCTTTGGTCCATGCTTCTGCGTAGACGGGTGGCTGGAGTGAGCCCGCTCTGGTCAATCGGCTCACCTAATTTCTCTGGGGTTCACCACGTCAGAGCGCTTGGTCCCTCTGTCGTGTTGGACTCCAATGATATTGGGTATTTAGGGTTAGTGCTGTAGCTAGGGATGCCCTGGGCGAACTGGCGGATCCACATTCCGACACTACGGCACTATATTCTGGTTGTTACTCCTGAAGCGGTTCCGAGATCTGTTGCTGGACAACTGCCGGATACTGCTTCCCCTGGTTGGGCTCCATGGTGGGCGGGGGCACACCAGGATGAATTTTATTTTCTAATATTCATGGAACCTAAAACCTTTTCTTGCCCTGACGGAGGCTTAGATCCGTCAAACACCACTAACCAAGTAAATGAAAATTATATTAATGAATCATGTAAAGTAACGGTTACACCTGTCATTTCCGCAATTCCTGAAACAAAAAAATCTGTTCCTAAATTTCTTATTGTACACAATGAATCCGGTAAATTAACAAAAATGTCACCATTTCTAATCGAAAAATACATTAAAAATGCAGCTGATGAAGTAAAAAATGTTAAAAAATTGAAATCTGGAGACCTATTGATAGAATCCAAATCTGAAATACAATCAATAAAACTATTAAACATTAAAAACTTTGGGGACGTCGAAATTCAAGTCTTTCCGCACAGAACCCTTAACTATACCCGAGGAGTTATCTCATCCCAAGAACTCGCAATGGTGTCCGACGAAGAATTTGTCGCTGAACTAAAAGACCAAAAAGTTATAGCAGCCAAAAGAATCATGATGAGGCGAGATACTAATTTCATTCCATCAAGAAATGTTGTTCTGACCTTCGATTCTCCTGTTATGCCAACAAAAATAAAAGCCGGTTACTTGTGCTGCGACGTGAGGCCTTTCATTCCAAGCCCACTGCGATGCTTTTTATGCCAGAGATTTGGACATGCTAAAACAGCATGTCGAGCATCAGCAACCATCTGTGCACGTTGCGCAAAGCCCGGTCACGACAGTTCTACATGCTCCGAAATCGAACATTGTGTTAATTGCCAGGGAAATCATGCTGCGTATTCAAAAACTTGCCCTCGTTGGATACAGGAAAAAGAAATCCAAACATTAAGAGTTACCAAAAATCTATCCTTTCCCGAAGCTAGAAAATTTATAGAATCTCGTACACCTCGTCCTAACACCTCACCCCCAGGGGCATTCCTTCTTTAGGTTTGTACGGGCTTCACAACCCCGGGGTACCCGAGTGATCTTTTTCTTTCCCAGGGGTTTGCTGTCTTTGGTGAACACGGGGGTCGCGCTCCCGGGATACCTAAGCGATCTTTCTCTACCTTCATCCCACTACTCTAGCCCCCAGGGGCATTCCTTCTTTAGGTTTGTACGGGCTTCACAACCCCGGGGTACCTGAGTGATCTTCCCTTTTTCACTCTTCTTCTCCCCTCCCCTTCTGCTTTTTGCTTTTCCTTCCTCCCTCGTTGTGGTTACCTCTTCAGAGGTGAGGGCTCCCCTTGAGAAGCTTTTCGCCGCCCTGTGCTTCCAGCTCCTCTCGAGGATTATATCACCCACGTGTTTGCCGTGCGTGGAGACCTGTGTCTTCGGAAAAGGTGATCCTGGTGGTTGAGGGACAACATAACGCCCCAATACATTACTTTGGCTCCTGCTTCGAATAAACAGGAAGTGTGCTTTGGTTCGAGTACATTAATCGGCTGGTGGGTATATCCTGCTTGGACTAAGGACCCGCTCATTAACTAGCTCCTTAGGGCAGTCATAGAGATGACCTGGGTTCGTATAGTCCCCGGCTAGTACTGGTGCAGGAACCTGTACCCCCTCGTTGGGCTCCATGGTGGGTGGTGCCGCCGGGGACTGAACATCTAATTTTTCATCATGGAAAACCAAATCTCAACTTCTCCTTCAGTGGAGCAACTAAATAATGAAAATGAAACTAATATATCTGAAAAATTTTTCATCATAAAAAGTAACGAAGGCAATCTTAAAAATATATCGGCTATTTTATTACACAAAACAATATTAGGAATGGTAGGAGAGACCAAAAATATTAAAAAAACACTAGCAGGACATGTACTCGTTGAAGTTGCAAATAAAACCCAGGCTATTAACATCCAAAAAGTAAAATTCGTTGGTCCAACAGAAGTAACAGTTACACCCCATAAAACTTTAAATTCATCCAGAGGCGTAATTTCCGAGTCTGATTTACTTCACGACTCAGAACAAGACATCCTAGAATCCCTCTCCGAACAATCCGTAACTAATATCCAAAGAATCAGTATCTCAAGAAATGGCCAAAAATTTCCCACTAAACATATAATAATAACTTTTAATACACCCAATCTACCAAAATACGTTAAAATAGCTTATATGAATTGCCCAGTAAGACCCTTTATTCCTAATCCCGTCCGTTGTTTCAAATGTCAGAGATTCGGCCACTCTTTCATTGCTTGCCGTGGCAAAGAAACCTGTGCCAAATGTTCCAGTGCAGATCACAAGACCGATACCTGTACGTCATCATCCCTTTGCTGTGTGAACTGCAAGGGCGACCATCCAACTTACGCTAAATCTTGCCCTAAATTTCAAACCGAAAAAGAAATCCAAACAATAAAAGTACAGCAAAATATTTCATTTCCGGAGGCCCGAAAAATTGTTAATGACCGCACCCCGAAACCTGGAATATCTTATTCTTCAATAGTTAAAAAGACCTTCAAAACGACTGGAACTCAGACCGATGTGGCCGTGTTTAAACAATCTGACCAACATAGAACTTCAACGAACCAATCTACAATGCCTTCCTCTCCTAAACCATCAGTAAGCCCAAAACCAATTGACAAAGCTACAAGTAAACCCTCAAACCTGCCGCAACAGAGAACCACACCAGCAACAAAAATCTTCAAGCCGAACCCAACGTCAATAGAACTAAATAAAAAAAAGCAAAGTAAGAAAGACAAACTTACTCCCCGGAACTCTAGAGATCACTCAAAATTACCGGATACCGAAATAGATTTACACCCTTCCACAGACTCAGATATGGAGTTTGGAGATGACAATATTGAAGAAAACGCTGCATTTTTTAGGAAAGGTTCTAGATTTTATAAAAAACCTTCCAAATAAAACCACCCAACCTTTATTTCAGAAGACATTGAAAAGGGCTCTAATTTTTTAAAAAATAAATGGCTATTAATCTCCTAACTTGGAACTGTCATGGTTTTCGTACACATATCGACGATATCAAATCTCTAATAAATAATTTTAACCCTGTTTGCCTAGCCCTTCAAGAAACATACTTAACGCCTACTAACACAATGAATATTAAAAATTATAATTTAATAAGAAATGATTACATCCACGGTGCACGCGCTTCGGGCGGTGTGGCTCTGATGACTTTGCAGAATTTTCCATCAAGAAGAATTTCACTAAATACGAGCATTCAAGCAATAGCCATTCAACTTCATATTAAATTTTTACTAACAATCTGCTGCATATATCTACCCCCAAATGAAAGCGTTAGTCAGCAGGAACTAAATGATTTAATAACGCAACTTCCGTCTCCATACTTCATCATAGGGGATTTTAACGGACACAACCCTCTTTGGGGAAGTATGATTTTAACACAAAAGGACAACAAATTGAAAAATTGATGGATGACCATTGTCTCTGCCTTTTAAATGATTCCAGTCATACATACTTCCATACTCCGACCCAAACCTTTCACACCCTGGACCTTGCAATATGCTCCCCTACTTTGCTTTCATTTTGGGACTTTAAAATTGACAATGATCTGCACAATAGCGATCACTTTCCAATCATTTTAACATATAACTGCAATGACGTTTTACTACCCAGACGACCTGTGCGATATATATTTGAGAAAGCGGATTGGACTCGATATCAGGTGGAATCAAACATTTCCGACAACATGGTTATGATGCCTAGCATAAATGATGCCGTTGAAATGATAACGAACACCTTGATTAAGGCGGCAGATGTGGCTATCCCCAAAACATCGGGTAAAATGCCTAAATTATGGAAGCCTTGGTGGAATGAAGCATGCTCTCAAGCCCATAAATTCCAAAAAAAAGCATGGAACACCTTCAGACGTTATCCCACCACTTCGAATCTGATAGTTTTCAAGCGGGCTAAAGCAGAAGCTCGAAAATTAAGGAGACAGCGACAAAAAGAATCCTGGCAAGAATACGTAAATACAATCGAATGTCAAATATCATCAAAACAGCTATGGGGAAAAATTCGAAAAATTACCGGCAAATATCGTAATCCAAATATATCGTTTTTACTTCAAAATGGACAAGTCGTTTCAGACGTTAAGACAATTGCTGATACCTTGGGAGAATCTTTTTCTAAGGTATCGCATGAGAGCTCTTACCCCCAAGATTTTATTAATTATAAGCGACGTGAAGAACGCAAGACGTTAAACTTTCAACCAACCGCTCATAAAACTTACAATCGTAAGTTTACCTCATTCGAACTGAAAAATGCACTAAGGAAATCACATCCGACTTCACCGGGCCCCGATCATATTCATCTAGACATGTTGACCCATCTCAATGAAGATTCATTACAAAACATTTTACTTCTTTATAATAGAATTTGGACAGAGCAAGATTTTCCGACAACCTGGCACAGAGCTATTATTATTCCAATACCGAAACCTGGGAAGGATCCTCAAGACCCTAATAACTATCGACCCATTGCCTTGACAAGCTGTATCTGCAAAGTCATGGAAAGAATGGTGAATACTCGGTTGATACATGTCCTTGAGTCTGAAAAACATCTATCGGAGTTTCAAAGCGGATTCCGTTTTGGACGAAGCACCTACGACAATGCCTTAATGCTGGAATCCTCTATCAGAGATACATTCGTCACAAAGAAGCATTTGGTAGCTGTCTTCTTCGATATGGAGAAAGCTTACGATAGGACATGGCGATATGGCATAATGCGAGACTTATACGAGATGGGCTTTCTGGGAAATCTCCCAATATTTATTCAAAACTTTCTATTGACAAGGACCTTTAGCGTTCGCATTAATAATATTTTATCAGATGACTTTTCACAGGACGAGGGTGTTCCCCAAGGAAGCGTTCTAAGCGTCATACTTTTTATAATTAAAATCAACGGTATTATTAAACAACTTCCTCCATATGTGCACGGAACGCTTTTTGTAGACGATTTCCAAATATTCTGTTCTGGAATCAATGTACCTTTTATTGAAAGACAACTCCAAACGGCTATTAGAATTGTAAGAAAGTGGGCAAACGAAAATGGTTTTGTTTTTTCTTCGCAAAAGACTGTATGTGTACATTTTACTAGAAGACGCGGACTTTTTCCTGATCCAGAACTTTTACTAGACGGAACTGTTATTCCAGTAGTTCCAGAAATAAAATTTTTGGGTATTATTTTTGACTCGAAGTTATCTTTTCGATCTCATATCAAAGTATTGAAACGAAAATGCAACCAATCATTGAATATTTTAAAGGTTTTATCTAACACAACTTGGGGAGCTGATTTTATTTCAATTTTAAAAATTTACAAAGCTCTTGTCCGATCGAAACTCGATTATGGGAGTGTAATATATGGATCTTCTGCTAAGTCTGTTCTTCAAGCCCTGGATACTATTCATCACCAAGGCCTCCGATTATCCCTCGGAGCTTTTCGCACTTCGCCAGTCCAGAGTTTATATATAATGACAGGCGAGCCGGATTTAAGACATCGACGTGAGAAACTTACCCTAAAATACTATTTTAAGATTAAAGCCAACCCTTCTCACCCATTGCATAATAGAGTAACTAACCCTAAATTTGGAAGTCATTACTCATTAAAACCTTCATTCATACCGTCACTTGGTTTTAGAGTCCGTACCATAATGAATTCATTAAATGTTGACAATCTGGGAATATTTCCTAGAGAAAACGAACCTCCACCTTGGAATGATAGAAATCTACTTACCATCAATGACTTTTCACATTTCAACAAATCATCAACCCCCGATACCATTTATTTACAATTATTCCATTCCCATAGAAACAAATATTCATCTTTTAAAACAGTTTTTACTGACGGATCTAAGAACGGGACAAATGTTGGTGCCGCGGCCGTTTTTGATAATACAACCATTGCTAGAAAATTGCATGGGTGCTGCAGTGTCTTCACTTCAGAGATGTACGCAATAATTTTAGCCTTAAAAACGATTTCTACACACAATAATAAAAACTGGATCTTGTATACCGACTCTAAAAGTAGTATCGAATCCCTATTAAACTATACACATAAAAGTCATTCCTTGATTTTAAAAGCAATGAATTTGCTCCTAACATTAACAGAAAATGATTTTCGGATATTCTTTTGTTGGATTCCTGGGCATGTGGGAATCCGGGGCAATGAGAAAGCGGATTTGGCAGCCAAAAACGCAACACTGATTATAAACTCCAATGTCCCGATTCACGACATTAATAGTGTTTTAACCCAAGCCATAAATTCATCCTGGCAATCCGCTTGGGATTTGGAAAACCATAACAAACTTCATGATATTCAACCATCTATAAAGGGATTCAGCAAAACAAACTTAAATAGAAGTCATCACGTAAAACTGACAAGGCTCCGAATCGGACATTCCTTTTTTACCCACAGACATTTACTGCTGGGAGAACCAGCTCCTTTATGCTCATCATGCAATAGTATTTTTTCCATAAAGCACATATTGACGGAATGCCGGAATTTTAATCGTCATAGACTAAACCGATTTGGTATCTCCCCTATTACCTTAACAGACTTGTTGATGGACCCACATCATAAAAACTTATTTTTATTCCTTACTGACATTGGTTTCGTAAACTTTATTTAGATTTTATAATCGACTGCAACATACATAACTGTACTGAATTTTATTACGTGGCTTTCTGACTCGCTCTAAATAAATACCAGTTATGAACTAGCTATTGTTTGGCGCAGCATGGCCAAATCTGGCCCTTGTGCCATAAAAAACCAACCAACCAACCAACCAACCACTACTCTATTCCCCACCCCTCCTTTTTCTCCATTTCACGTCTTGCGATTCGGAAACCATTAAAATTTCTTTACATTAAAAAACACCTTAAATTCACTCTTTTGTTATTTAAAAACTATGTTAATCACCTATGTTATTACGTATCATAGAATACCTTTTTAGTTGTGTTAAGTTCTATTTGCTTCTAAATTATCATTTATTCCTTTTTATGATTCCTTTAAAAGACGTCAGTACGTTTTTCTGACCCGCATGTTTGCCGTGTGCGGCGTCCCGTATCGGGGGAAAGTGGAGTCCTGGGGTACCTGATGCGTGCCCTTTGGTCCATGCTTCTGCGTAGACGGGTGGCTGAAGTGAGCCCGCTCTGGTCAATCGGCTCACCTAATTTCTCTGGGGTTCACCACGTCAGAGCGCTTGGTCCCTCTGTCGTGTTGGACTCCAATGATATTGGGTATTTAGGGTTAGTGCTGTAGCTAGGGATGCCCTGGGCGAACTGGCGGATCCACATTCCGACACTACGGCACTATATTCTGGTTGTTACTCCTGAAGCGGTTCCGAGATCTGTTGCTAGACAACTGCCGGATACTGCTTCCCCTGGTTGGGCTCCATGGTGGGCGGGGGCACACCAGGATGAATTTTATTTTCTAATATTCATGGAACCTAAAACTTCTTGCCCTGACGGAGGCTTAGATCCGTCAAACACCACTTACCAAGTAAATGAAAATGATATTAATGAATCATGTAAAGTAACGGTTACACCTGTCATTTCCGCAATTCCTGAAACAAAAAAATCTGTTCCTAAATTTCTTATTGTACACAATGAATCCGGTAAATTAACAAAAATGTCACCATTTCTAATAGAAAAATATATAAAAAATGCAGCTGCAGAAGTAAATAATGTTAAAAAATTGAAATCCGGAGACCTTTTAATTGAATCCAAATCAGAAATACAATCAATAAAACTATTAAACATTAAAAACTTTGGGGACGTCGAAATTCAAGTCTTTCCGCACAAAACACTAAATTATACCCGAGGAGTTATATCTTCGCAAGAACTCGCAATGGTATCTGACGAGGAATTCGTGGCTGAATTGAAAGACCAGAAAGTCATAGCAGCCAAACGAATCATGATGAGGCGAGACTCTAATTTCATTCCATCAAGAAATGTTATTCTGACCTTCGATTCTCCTGTTATGCCAACAAAAATTAAAGCCGGTTACTTGTGCTGCGACGTGAGGCCTTTCATTCCAAGCCCACTGCGATGCTTTTTATGCCAGAGATTTGGACATGCTAAAACAGCATGTCGAGCATCAGCAACCATCTGTGCACGTTGCGCAAAGCCCGGTCACGACAGTTCTACGTGCTCCGAAATCGAACATTGTGTTAATTGCCAGGGAAATCATGCTGCTTATTCAAAAACTTGCCCTCGTTGGATACAGGAAAAAGAAATACAATCAATAAGAGTTACCAAAAATCTATCTTTCCCCGAAGCAAGAAAACTAGTGGAATCTCGTACACCTCGTCCTAATTCCTCATATGCATCCGTTATTAAAACTAGCAAAACAATAAGCACCCAAACATATAATTCAGATTTTTCATCTAATACAGTAAATGCTGAAACGCAATTAAAATCTACTCTTTATAAATATCAATCAACCAAATCAAACCATCAATCCCATAGCTTAAGCCCAAAATCAATTGACAAAGTTACAAGTAAACCCTCAAACCTGCCGCAACAGAGAACCACACCAGCAACAAAAATCTTCAAGCCGAACCCAACAACGTCAATAGAACAAAGTAAAAAAAAAGCAAAGTAAGAAAGACAAACTTACTCCCCAGAACTCTAGAGATCACTCAAAATTACCGGATACCGAAATAGATTTACACCCTTCCACGGACTCAGACATGGAGTTTGGAGAGGACGATATTGACGAGAACGCTGCATTTTTTAGAAAAGGTTCTAGATTTTACAAAAAACCTTCCAAATAAGACCACCCAACCTTTATTTCAGAAGACATTGAAAAGGGCTCTAATTTTTAAAATATAAATGGCTATTAATCTCCTAACTTGGAACTGTCATGGTTTTCGTACACATATCGACGATATCAAATCTCTAATAAATAATTTTAACCCTGTTTGCCTAGCCCTTCAAGAAACATACTTAACGCCTACTAACACAATGAATGTTAAAAATTATAATTTAATAAGAAATGATTACATCCACGGTGCACGCGCTTCGGGCGGCGTGGCTATAATGACCTTGCAGAATTTCCCATCCAGAAGAATTTCATTAAATACGAGCATTCAAGCAATAGCCATACAACTTCATATTAAATTTTTAATAACAATCTGCTGCATATATCTACCCCCAAATGAAAACGTTAGTCAGCAGGAACTAAATGATTTAATAACGCAACTTCCGTCTCCATACTTCATCATAGGGGATTTTAACGGACACAACCCTCTTTGGGGAAGTAATGATTTTAACACAAAAGGACAACAAATTGAAAAATTGATGGATGATCATTGTCTCTGCCTTTTAAATGATTCCAGTCATACATACTTCCATACTCCGACCCAAACCTTTCACACCCTGGACCTTGCAATATGCTCCCCTACTTTGCTTTCATTTTGGGACTTTAAAATTGACAATGATCTGCACAATAGCGATCACTTTCCAATCATTTTAACATATAACTGCAATGACATTTTACTACCCAGACGACCTGTGCGATATATATTTGAGAAAGCGGATTGGACTCGATATCAGGTGGAATCAAACATTTCCGACAACATGGTTATGATGCCTAGCATAAATGATGCCGTTGAAATGATAACGAACACCTTGATTAAGGCGGCAGATGTGGCTATCCCCAAAACATCGGGTAAAATGCCTAAATTATGGAAGCCTTGGTGGAATGAAGCATGCTCTCAAGCCCATAAATTCCAAAAAAAAGCATGGAACACCTTCAGACGTTATCCCACCACTTCGAATTTGATAGTTTTCAAGCGGGCTAAAGCAGAAGCTCGAAAATTAAGGAGACAGCGACAAAAAGAATCCTGGCAAGAATACGTAAATACAATCGAATGTCGAATATCATCAAAACAGCTATGGGGAAAAATTCGAAAAATTACCGGCAAATATCGTAATCCAAATATATCATTTTTACTTCAAAATGGACAAGTCGTTTCAGACGTTAAGACAATTGCTGATACCTTGGGAGAATCTTTTTCTAAGGTATCTCATGAGAGCTCTTACCCCCAAGATTTTATTAATTATAAGCGACGTGAAGAACGCAAGACGTTAAACTTTCAACCATCCGCTCATAAAACTTACAATCGTAATTTTACCATATTCGAACTGAAATATGCATTAAGAAAATCACACCCGACTTCACCGGGCCCCGATCATATTCATCTAGACATGTTGACCCATCTCAATGAAGACTCATTACAAAATGTTTTACTTCTCTATAATAGAATTTGGACAGAGCAAGATTTTCCGACAACCTGGCACAGAGCTATTATTATTCCAATACCGAAACCTGGGAAGGATCCTCAAGACCCTAATAACTATCGACCCATTGCCTTGACAAGCTGTATCTGCAAAGTCATGGAAAGAATGGTGAATGCTCGGTTGATACATGTCCTTGAGTCTGAAAAACATCTATCGGAGTTTCAAAGCGGATTCCGTTTTGGACGAAGCACCTACGACAATGCCTTAATGCTGGAATCCTCTATCAGAGATACATTCGTCACAAAGAAGCATTTGGTAGCTGTCTTCTTCGATATGGAGAAAGCTTACGATAGGACATGGCGATATGGCATAATGCGAGACTTATACGAGATGGGCTTTCTGGGAAATCTCCCACTATTTATTCGAAACTTTTTATTGACAAGGACCTTTAGCGTTCGCATTAATAATATTTTATCAGATGACTTTTCACAGGACGAGGGTGTTCCCCAAGGAAGCGTTCTAAGCGTGATACTTTTTATAATTAAAATCAACGGTATTATTAAACAACTTCCTCCATATGTGCACGGAACGCTTTTTGTAGACGATTTCCAAATATTCTGTTCTGGAATCAATGTACCTTTTATTGAAAGACAACTCCAAACGGCTATTAGAATTGTAAGTAAGTGGGCAAACGAAAATGGTTTTGTTTTTTCTTCGCAAAAGACTGTATGTGTACATTTTACTAGAAGACGCGGACTTTTTCCTGATCCAGAACTTTTACTCGACGGAACTGTTATTCCAGTAGTTCCAGAAATAAAATTTTTGGGTATTATTTTTGACTCGAAGTTATCTTTTCGTCCTCATATCAAGGTATTGAAACGAAAATGCAACCAATCATTGAATATTTTAAAGGTTTTATGTAACACAACTTGGGGAGCTGATTTTATTTCAATTTTAAAAATTTACAAAGCTGTTGTCCGATCGAAACTCGATTATGGGAGTGTAATATATGGATCTTCTGCTAAGTCTGTTCTTCAAGCCCTGGATACTATTCATCACCAAGGCCTCCGATTATCCCTCGGAGCTTTCCGCACTTCGCCAGTCCAGAGTTTATATATAATGACAGGCGAGCCGGATTTAAGACATCGACGTGAGAAACTTACCCTAAAATACTATTTTAAGATTAAAGCCAACCCTTCTCACCCATTGCATAATAGTGTAACTAACCCTAAATTTGGAAGTCATTACTCATTAAAACCTTCATTCATACCGTCACTTGGTTTTAGAGTCCGTACCATAATGAATTCATTAAATGTTGACAATCTGGGAATATTTCCTAGAGAAAACGAACCTCCACCTTGGAATGATAAAAATCTACTTACCATCAATGACTTTTCACATTTTAACAAATCATCAACCCCCGATACCATTTATTTACAATTATTCCATTCCCATAGAAACAAATATTCATCTTTTAAAACAGTTTTTACTGACGGATCTAAGAACGGGACAAATGTTGGAGCCGCGGCCGTTTTTGATAATACAACCATTGCTAGAAAATTGCATGGGTGCTGCAGTGTCTTCACTTCAGAGATCTACGCAGTAATTTTAGCCTTAAAAACGATTTCTACACACACTAATAAAAACTGGATCTTATATACCGACTCTAAAAGCAGTATCGAATCCCTATTAAACTGTACACATAAAAGTCATTCCTTGGTTTTAAAAGCAATTAATTTGCTCCTAACATTAACAGAAAATGATTTTCGGATATTCTTTTGTTGGATTCCTGGGCATGTGGGAATCCGGGGCAATGAGAAAGCGGATTTGGCAGCCAAAAACGCAACATTGATTATAAACTCCAATGTCCCGATTCACGACATTAATAGTGTTTTAACCCAAGCCATAAATTCATCCTGGCAATCCGCTTGGGATTTGGAAAACCATAACAAACTTCATGATATTCAACCATCTATAAAGGGATTTAGCAAAACAAACTTAAATAGAAGTCATCACGTAAAACTGACAAGGCTCCGAATCGGACATTCCTTTTTTACCCACAGACATTTACTGCTGGGAGAACCAGCTCCTTTATACTCATCATGCAATAGTATTTTTTCCATAAAGCACATATTGACGGAATGCCGGAATTTTAATCGTCATAGACTAAACCGATTTGGTATCTCCCCTATTACCTTAACAGACTTGTTGATGGACCCACATCATAAAAACTTATTTTTATTCCTTACTGACATTGGTTTCGCAAACTTTATTTAGATTTTATAATCGACTGCAACATACACAACTGTACTGAATTTTATTACGTGGCTTTCTGACTCGCTCTAATTAAATACCAGTTATGAACTAGCTATTGTTTGGCGCAGCATGGCCAAATCTGGCCCTTGTGCCATAAAAAACCAACCAACCTAACACCTCATATGCATCCGTCATTAAAACTAGCAAAACAATAAGCACCCAAACATATAATTCAGATTTTACATCTAATAAAGTAAATGCAGAAACGCAAATAAACTCTACTCCTTATACATAAAGCACATATTGACGGAATGCCGGAATTTTAATCCTCATAGACTAAACCGATTTGGTATCTCCCCTATTACCTTAACAGACTTGTTGATGGAACCACATCATAAAAACTTATTTTTATTCCTTACTGACATTGGTTTCGTAAACTCTATTTAGATTTTATAATCGACTGCAACATACACAACTGTACTGAATTTTATTACGTGGCTTTCTGACTCGCTCTAAATAAATACCAGTTATGAACTAGCTATTGTTTGGCGCAGCATGGCCAAATCTGGCCCTTGTGCCATAAAAAACCAACCAACCAACCAACCAACCTACTCCTTATAATTATCAACCAACCAAATCAAATCAGCAATCCCATAGCTTAAGCCCAAAATCAATTGACAAAGTTACAAGTAAACCCTCAAACCTGCCGCAACAGAGAACCACACCTGCAACAAAAATCTTCAAGCCGAACCCAACAACGTCAATAGAACAAAATAAAAAAAAGCAAAGTAAGAAAGACAAACTTACTCCCCGGAACTCTAGAGATCACTCAAAATTACCGGATACCGAAATAGATTTACACCCTTCCACGGACTCAGACATGGAGTTTGGAGAGGACGGTATTGACGAGAACGCTGCATTTTTTAGAAAAGGTTCTAGATTTTACAAAAAACCTTCCAAATAAAACCACCCAACCTTTATTTCAGAAGACATTGAAAAGGGCTCTAATTTTTAAAAAATAAATGGCTATTAATCTCCTAACTTGGAACTGTCATGGTTTTCGTACACATATCGACGATATCAAATCTCTAATAAATAATTTTAACCCTGTTTGCCTAGCCCTTCAAGAAACATACTTAACGCCTAATAACTCAATTAATGTTAAAAATTATAATTTAATAAGAAATGATTACATCCACGGTGCACGCGCTTCGGGCGGCGTGGCTATAATGACCTTGCAGAATTTCCCATCCAGAAGAATTTCTTTAAATACGAGCATTCAAGCAATAGCCATACAACTTCATATTAAATTTTTAATAACAATCTGCTGCATATATCTACCCCCAAATGAAAGCGTTAGTCAGCAGGAACTAAATGATTTAATAACTCAACTTCCGTCTCCATACTTCATCATAGGGGATTTTAACGGACACAACCCTCTTTGGGGAAGTAATGATTTTAACACTAAAGGACAACAAATTGAAAAATTGATGGATGATCATTGTCTCTGCCTTTTAAATGATTCCAGTCATACATACTTCCATACTCCGACCCAAACCTTTCACACCCTGGACCTTGCAATATGCTCCCCTACTTTGCTTTCATTTAGGGACTTTAAAATTGACAATGATCTGCACAATAGCGATCACTTTCCAATCATTTTAGGGCTTCACAATCCCGGGGTACCTGAGTGATCTTTTTCTTTCCCAGGGGTTTGCTGTCTTTGGTGAACACGGGGGTCGCGCTCCCGGGATACCTAAGCGATCTTTCTCTACCTTCATCCCACTACTCTATTCCCCACCCCTCCTTTTTCTCCATTTCACGTCTTGCGATTCGGAAACCATTAAAATTTCTTTACATTGAAAAACACCTTAAATTCACTCTTTTGATATTTAAAAAATATGTTAATCACCTATGTTATTACGTATCATAGAATACCTTTTTAGTTGTGTTAAGTTCTATTTGTTTCTAAATTATCATTTATTCCTTTTTATGATTCCTTTAAAAGACGTCAGTACGTTTTTCTGACCCGCATGTTTGCCGTGTGCGGCGTCCCGTATCGGGGGAAAGTGGAGTCCTGGGGTACCTGATGCGTGCCCTTTGGTCCATGCTTCTGCGTAGACGGGTGGCTGGAGTGAGCCCGCTCTGGTCAATCGGCTCACCTAATTTCTCTGGGGTTCACCACGTCAGAGCGCTTGGTCCCTCTGTCGTGTTGGACTCCAATGATATTGGGTATTTAGGGTTAGTGCTGTAGCTAGGGATGCCCTGGGCGAACTGGCGGATCCACATTCCGACACTACGGCACTATATTCTGGTTGTTACTCCTGAAGCGGTTCCGAGATCTGTTGCTGGACAACTGCCGGATACTGCTTCCCCTGGTTGGGCTCCATGGTGGGCGGGGGCACACCAGGATGAACTTTTTTCTATTATTCATGGAAACTAAAACTTCTTGCCCTGACGGAGGCTTTGATCCGTCAAACACCATTAACAAAGTCAACGAAAACTCTATTAGTGAATCATGTACAGAAACGGTTACACCTGTCATTTCCGCAATTCCTGAACCAAAAAAATCAATTCCTAAATTTCTTATTATACACAACGAATCCGGTAAATTAACAAAAATGTCACCATTTCTAATCGAAAAATACATTAAAAATGCAGCTGATGAAGTAAAAAACGTCAAAAAATTGAAATCAGGAGACCTTTTAATTGAATCCAAATCAGAAATACAATCAATAAAACTATTAAACATTAAAAACTTTGGGGACGTCGAAATTCAAGTCTTTCCGCACAAAACCCTTAACTATACCCGAGGAGTTATCTCATCCCAAGAACTCGCAATGGTGTCCGACGAAGAATTTGTCGCTGAACTAAAAGACCAAAAAGTTATAGCAGCCAGAAGAATCATGATGAGGCGAGATTCTAATTTCATTCCATCAAGAAATGTTGTTCTGACCTTCGATTCTCCTGTTATGCCAACAAAAATAAAAGCCGGTTACTTGTGCTGCGACGTGAGGCCTTTCATTCCAAGCCCACTGCGATGCTTTTTATGCCAGAGATTTGGACATGCTAAAACAGCATGTCGAGCATCAGCAACCATCTGTGCACGTTGCGCAAAGCCCGGTCACGACAGTTCCTCATGCTCTGAAACCGAACATTGCATCAATTGCCAAGGTGATCACGCTGCATATTCCAAGACTTGTCCACGCTGGATACAGGAGAAAGAAATACAATCAATAAGAGTAACCAAAAATCTATCTTTCCCCGAAGCAAGAAAACTAGTAGAATCTCGTACACCTCGTCCTAATTCCTCATATGCATCCGTTATTAAAACTAGCAAAACAATAAGCACCCAAACATATAATTCAGACTTTACACCTAATAAAGTAAATGCAGAAACGCAATTAAACTCTACTCCTTATAATTATCAACCAACCAAATCAAATCAGCAATCCCATAGCTTAAGCCCAAAATCAATTGTCAAAGTTACAAGTAAACCCTCAAACCTGCCGCAACAGAGAACCACACCTGCAACAAAAATCTTCAAGCCGAACCCAACAACGTCAATAGAACTAAATAAAAAAAAGCAAAGTAAGAAAGACAAACTTACTCCCCGGAACTCTAGAGATCACTCAAAATTACCGGATACCGAAATAGATTTACACCCTTCCACGGACTCCGACATGGAGTTTGGAGAGGACGATATTGACGAGAACGCTGCATTTTTTAGAAAAGGTTCTAGATTTTATAAAAAACCTTCCAAATAAAACCACCCAACATTTATTTCAGAAGAGATTGAAAAGGGCTCTAAATTTTTAAAGAATAAATGACTATTAATCTCTTAACTTGGAACTGTCATGGTTTTCGTACACATATCGACGATATCAAATATCTAATAAATAATTTTAACCCTGTTTGCCTAGCCCTTCAAGAAACATACTTAACGCCTAATAACTCAATTAATGTTAAAAATTATAATTTAATAAGAAATGATTACATCCACGGTGCACGCGCTTCGGGCGGCGTGGCTCTGATGACTTTGCAGAATTTTCCATCAAGAAGAATTTCACTAAATACGAGCATTCAAGCAATAGCCATTCAACTTCATATTAAATTTTTACTAACAATCTGCTGCATATATCTACCCCCAAATGAAAACGTTAGTCAGCAGGAACTAAATGATTTAATAACGCAACTTCCGTCTCCATACTTCATCATAGGGGATTTTAACGGACACAACCCTCTTTGGGGAAGTAATGATTTTAACACAAAAGGACAACAAATTGAAAAATTGATGGATGACCATTGTCTCTGCCTTTTAAATGATTCCAGTCATACATACTTCCATACTCCGACCCAAACCTTTCACACCCTGGACCTTGCAATATGCTCCCCTACTTTGCTTTCATTTTGGGACTTTAAAATTGACAATGATCTGCACAATAGCGATCACTTTCCAATCATTTTAACATATAACTGCAATGACGTTTTACTACCCAGACGACCTGTGCGATATATATTTGAGAAAGCGGATTGGACTCGATATCATGTGGAATCAAACATTTCCGACAACATGGTTATGATGCCTAGCATAAATGATGCCGTTGAAATGATAACGAACACCTTGATTAAGGCGGCAGATGTGGCTATCCCCAAAACATCGGGTAAAATGCCTAAATTATGGAAGCCTTGGTGGAATGAAGCATGCTCTCAAGCCCATAAATTCCAAAAAAAAGCATGGAACACCTTCAGACGTTATCCCACCACTTCGAATTTGATAGTTTTCAAGCGGGCTAAAGCAGAAGCTCGAAAATTAAGGAGACAGCGACAAAAAGAATCCTGGCAAGAATACGTAAATACAATTGAATGTCGAATATCATCAAAACAGCTATGGGGAAAAATTCGAAAAATTACCGGCAAATATCGTAATCCAAATATATCGTTTTTACTTCAAAATGGACAAGTCGTTTCAGACGTTAAGACAATTGCTGATACCTTGGGAGAATCTTTTTCTAAGGTATCTCATGAGAGCTCTTACCCCCAAGATTTTATTAATTATAAGCGACGTGAAGAACGCAAGACGTTAAACTTTCAACCATCCGCTCATAAAACTTACAATCGTAATTTTACCATATTCGAACTGAAATATGCATTAAGAAAATCACACCCGACTTCACCGGGCCCCGATCATATTCATCTAGACATGTTGACCCATCTCAATGAAGACTCATTACAAAATGTTTTACTTCTCTATAATAGAATTTGGACAGAGCAAGATTTTCCGACAACCTGGCACAGAGCTATTATTATTCCAATACCGAAACCTGGGAAGGATCCTCAAGACCCTAATAACTATCGACCCATTGCCTTGACAAGCTGTATCTGCAAAGTCATGGAAAGAATGGTGAATGCTCGGTTGATACATGTCCTTGAGTCTGAAAAACATCTATCGGAGTTTCAAAGCGGATTCCGTTTTGGACGAAGCACCTACGACAATGCCTTAATGCTGGAATCCTCTATCAGAGATACATTCGTCACAAAGAAGCATTTGGTAGCTGTCTTCTTCGATATGGAGAAAGCTTACGATAGGACATGGCGATATGGCATAATGCGAGACTTATACGAGATGGGCTTTCTGGGAAATCTCCCACTATTTATTCGAAACTTTTTATTGACAAGGACCTTTAGCGTTCGCATTAATAATATTTTATCAGATGACTTTTCACAGGACGAGGGTGTTCCCCAAGGAAGCGTTCTAAGCGTGATACTTTTTATAATTAAAATCAACGGTATTATTAAACAACTTCCTCCATATGTGCACGGAACGCTTTTTGTAGACGATTTCCAAATATTCTGTTCTGGAATCAATGTACCTTTTATTGAAAGACAACTCCAAACGGCTATTAGAATTGTAAGTAAGTGGGCAAACGAAAATGGTTTTGTTTTTTCTTCGCAAAAGACTGTATGTGTACATTTTACTAGAAGACGCGGACTTTTTCCTGATCCAGAACTTTTACTCGACGGAACTGTTATTCCAGTAGTTCCAGAAATAAAATTTTTGGGTATTATTTTTGACTCGAAGTTATCTTTTCGTCCTCATATCAAGGTATTGAAACGAAAATGCAACCAATCATTGAATATTTTAAAGGTTTTATGTAACACAACTTGGGGAGCTGATTTTATTTCAATTTTAAAAATTTACAAAGCTGTTGTCCGATCGAAACTCGATTATGGGAGTGTAATATATGGATCTTCTGCTAAGTCTGTTCTTCAAGCCCTGGATACTATTCATCACCAAGGCCTCCGATTATCCCTCGGAGCTTTCCGCACTTCGCCAGTCCAGAGTTTATATATAATGACAGGCGAGCCGGATTTAAGACATCGACGTGAGAAACTTACCCTAAAATACTATTTTAAGATTAAAGCCAACCCTTCTCACCCATTGCATAATAGTGTAACTAACCCTAAATTTGGAAGTCATTACTCATTAAAACCTTCATTCATACCGTCACTTGGTTTTAGAGTCCGTACCATAATGAATTCATTAAATGTTGACAATCTGGGAATATTTCCTAGAGAAAACGAACCTCCACCTTGGAATGATAAAAATCTACTTACCATCAATGACTTTTCACATTTTAACAAATCATCAACCCCCGATACCATTTATTTACAATTATTCCATTCCCATAGAAACAAATATTCATCTTTTAAAACAGTTTTTACTGACGGATCTAAGAACGGGACAAATGTTGGAGCCGCGGCCGTTTTTGATAATACAACCATTGCTAGAAAATTGCATGGGTGCTGCAGTGTCTTCACTTCAGAGATCTACGCAATAATTTTAGCCTTAAAAACGATTTCTACACACACTAATAAAAACTGGATCTTATATACCGACTCTAAAAGCAGTATCGAATCCCTATTAAACTGTACACATAAAAGTCATTCCTTGGTTTTAAAAGCAATTAATTTGCTCCTAACATTAACAGAAAATGATTTTCGGATATTCTTTTGTTGGATTCCTGGGCATGTGGGAATCCGGGGCAATGAGAAAGCGGATTTGGCAGCCAAAAACGCAACATTGATTATAAACTCCAATGTCCCGATTCACGACATTAATAGTGTTTTAACCCAAGCCATAAATTCATCCTGGCAATCCGCTTGGGATTTGGAAAACCATAACAAACTTCATGATATACAACCATCTATAAAGGGATTTAGCAAAACAAACTTAAATAGAAGTCATCACGTAAAACTGACAAGGCTCCGAATCGGACATTCCTTTTTTACCCACAGACATTTACTGCTGGGAGAACCAGCTCCTTTATACTCATCATGCAATAGTATTTTTTCCATAAAGCACATATTGACGGAATGCCGGAATTTTAATCATCATAGACTAAACCGATTTGGTATCTCCCCTATTACCTTAACAGACTTATTGATGGACCCACATCATAAAAACTTATTTTTATTCCTTACTGACATTGGTTTCGTAAACTCTATTTAGATTTTATAATCGACTGCAACATACACAACTGTACTGAATTTTATTACGTGGCTTTCTGACTCGCTCTAATTAAATACCAGTTATGAACTAGATATTGTTTGGCGCAGCATGGCCAAATCTGGCCCTTGTGCCATTAAAAACCAACCAACCAACCAACCAACCTCATATGCATCCGTCATTAAAACTAGCAAAACAATAAGCACCCAAACATATAATTCAGATTTTACATCTAATAAAGTAAATGCAGAAACGCAAATAAACTCTACTCCTTATACATAAAGCACATATTGACGGAATGCCGGAATTTTAATCCTCATAGACTAAACCGATTTGGTATCTCCCCTATTACCTTAACAGACTTGTTGATGGAACCACATCATAAAAACTTATTTTTATTCCTTACTGACATTGGTTTCGTAAACTCTATTTAGATTTTATAATCGACTGCAACATACACAACTGTACTGAATTTTATTACGTGGCTTTCTGACTCGCTCTAAATAAATACCAGTTATGAACTAGCTATTGTTTGGCGCAGCATGGCCAAATCTGGCCCTTGTGCCATAAAAAACCAACCAACCAACCAACCAACCTACTCCTTATAATTATCAACCAACCAAATCAAATCAGCAATCCCATAGCTTAAGCCCAAAATCAATTGACAAAGTTACAAG
This sequence comes from Meta bourneti, assembly GCA_933210815.1. Taxonomy (NCBI): domain Eukaryota; kingdom Metazoa; phylum Arthropoda; class Arachnida; order Araneae; family Tetragnathidae; genus Meta; species Meta bourneti. The sequence goes on along the minus strand of OW119930.1, from coordinate 66,033,686 downwards.
TAAACCCTCAAACCTGCCGCAACAGAGAACCACACCTGCAACAAAAATCTTCAAGCCGAACCCAACAACGTCAATAGAACAAAATAAAAAAAAGCAAAGTAAGAAAGACAAACTTACTCCCCGGAACTCTAGAGATCACTCAAAATTACCGGATACCGAAATAGATTTACACCCTTCCACGGACTCAGACATGGAGTTTGGAGAGGACGGTATTGACGAGAACGCTGCATTTTTTAGAAAAGGTTCTAGATTTTACAAAAAACCTTCCAAATAAAACCACCCAACCTTTATTTCAGAAGACATTGAAAAGGGCTCTAATTTTTAAAAAATAAATGGCTATTAATCTCCTAACTTGGAACTGTCATGGTTTTCGTACACATATCGACGATATCAAATCTCTAATAAATAATTTTAACCCTGTTTGCCTAGCCCTTCAAGAAACATACTTAACGCCTAATAACTCAATTAATGTTAAAAATTATAATTTAATAAGAAATGATTACATCCACGGTGCACGCGCTTCGGGCGGCGTGGCTATAATGACCTTGCAGAATTTCCCATCCAGAAGAATTTCTTTAAATACGAGCATTCAAGCAATAGCCATACAACTTCATATTAAATTTTTAATAACAATCTGCTGCATATATCTACCCCCAAATGAAAGCGTTAGTCAGCAGGAACTAAATGATTTAATAACTCAACTTCCGTCTCCATACTTCATCATAGGGGATTTTAACGGACACAACCCTCTTTGGGGAAGTAATGATTTTAACACTAAAGGACAACAAATTGAAAAATTGATGGATGATCATTGTCTCTGCCTTTTAAATGATTCCAGTCATACATACTTCCATACTCCGACCCAAACCTTTCACACCCTGGACCTTGCAATATGCTCCCCTACTTTGCTTTCATTTTGGGACTTTAAAATTGACAATGATCTGCACAATAGCGATCACTTTCCAATCATTTTAGGGCTTCACAATCCCGGGGTACCTGAGTGATCTTTTTCTTTCCCAGGGGTTTGCTGTCTTTGGTGAACACGGGGGTCGCGCTCCCGGGATACCTAAGCGATCTTTCTCTACCTTCATCCCACTACTCTATTCCCCACCCCTCCTTTTTCTCCATTTCACGTCTTGCGATTCGGAAACCATTAAAATTTCTTTACATTGAAAAACACCTTAAATTCACTCTTTTGATATTTAAAAAATATGTTAATCACCTATGTTATTACGTATCATAGAATACCTTTTTAGTTGTGTTAAGTTCTATTTGTTTCTAAATTATCATTTATTCCTTTTTATGATTCCTTTAAAAGACGTCAGTACGTTTTTCTGACCCGCATGTTTGCCGTGTGCGGCGTCCCGTATCGGGGGAAAGTGGAGTCCTGGGGTACCTGATGCGTGCCCTTTGGTCCATGCTTCTGCGTAGACGGGTGGCTGGAGTGAGCCCGCTCTGGTCAATCGGCTCACCTAATTTCTCTGGGGTTCACCACGTCAGAGCGCTTGGTCCCTCTGTCGTGTTGGACTCCAATGATATTGGGTATTTAGGGTTAGTGCTGTAGCTAGGGATGCCCTGGGCGAACTGGCGGATCCACATTCCGACACTACGGCACTATATTCTGGTTGTTACTCCTGAAGCGGTTCCGAGATCTGTTGCTGGACAACTGCCGGATACTGCTTCCCCTGGTTGGGCTCCATGGTGGGCGGGGGCACACCAGGATGAACTTTTTTCTATTATTCATGGAAACTAAAACTTCTTGCCCTGACGGAGGCTTTGATCCGTCAAACACCATTAACAAAGTCAACGAAAACTCTATTAGTGAATCATGTACAGAAACGGTTACACCTGTCATTTCCGCAATTCCTGAACCAAAAAAATCAATTCCTAAATTTCTTATTATACACAACGAATCCGGTAAATTAACAAAAATGTCACCATTTCTAATCGAAAAATACATTAAAAATGCAGCTGATGAAGTAAAAAACGTCAAAAAATTGAAATCAGGAGACCTTTTAATTGAATCCAAATCAGAAATACAATCAATAAAACTATTAAACATTAAAAACTTTGGGGACGTCGAAATTCAAGTCTTTCCGCACAAAACCCTTAACTATACCCGAGGAGTTATCTCATCCCAAGAACTCGCAATGGTGTCCGACGAAGAATTTGTCGCTGAACTAAAAGACCAAAAAGTTATAGCAGCCAGAAGAATCATGATGAGGCGAGATTCTAATTTCATTCCATCAAGAAATGTTGTTCTGACCTTCGATTCTCCTGTTATGCCAACAAAAATAAAAGCCGGTTACTTGTGCTGCGACGTGAGGCCTTTCATTCCAAGCCCACTGCGATGCTTTTTATGCCAGAGATTTGGACATGCTAAAACAGCATGTCGAGCATCAGCAACCATCTGTGCACGTTGCGCAAAGCCCGGTCACGACAGTTCCTCATGCTCTGAAACCGAACATTGCATCAATTGCCAAGGTGATCACGCTGCATATTCCAAGACTTGTCCACGCTGGATACAGGAGAAAGAAATACAATCAATAAGAGTAACCAAAAATCTATCTTTCCCCGAAGCAAGAAAACTAGTAGAATCTCGTACACCTCGTCCTAATTCCTCATATGCATCCGTTATTAAAACTAGCAAAACAATAAGCACCCAAACATATAATTCAGACTTTACACCTAATAAAGTAAATGCAGAAACGCAATTAAACTCTACTCCTTATAATTATCAACCAACCAAATCAAATCAGCAATCCCATAGCTTAAGCCCAAAATCAATTGTCAAAGTTACAAGTAAACCCTCAAACCTGCCGCAACAGAGAACCACACCTGCAACAAAAATCTTCAAGCCGAACCCAACAACGTCAATAGAACTAAATAAAAAAAAGCAAAGTAAGAAAGACAAACTTACTCCCCGGAACTCTAGAGATCACTCAAAATTACCGGATACCGAAATAGATTTACACCCTTCCACGGACTCCGACATGGAGTTTGGAGAGGACGATATTGACGAGAACGCTGCATTTTTTAGAAAAGGTTCTAGATTTTATAAAAAACCTTCCAAATAAAACCACCCAACATTTATTTCAGAAGAGATTGAAAAGGGCTCTAAATTTTTAAAGAATAAATGACTATTAATCTCTTAACTTGGAACTGTCATGGTTTTCGTACACATATCGACGATATCAAATATCTAATAAATAATTTTAACCCTGTTTGCCTAGCCCTTCAAGAAACATACTTAACGCCTAATAACTCAATTAATGTTAAAAATTATAATTTAATAAGAAATGATTACATCCACGGTGCACGCGCTTCGGGCGGCGTGGCTCTGATGACTTTGCAGAATTTTCCATCAAGAAGAATTTCACTAAATACGAGCATTCAAGCAATAGCCATTCAACTTCATATTAAATTTTTACTAACAATCTGCTGCATATATCTACCCCCAAATGAAAACGTTAGTCAGCAGGAACTAAATGATTTAATAACGCAACTTCCGTCTCCATACTTCATCATAGGGGATTTTAACGGACACAACCCTCTTTGGGGAAGTAATGATTTTAACACAAAAGGACAACAAATTGAAAAATTGATGGATGACCATTGTCTCTGCCTTTTAAATGATTCCAGTCATACATACTTCCATACTCCGACCCAAACCTTTCACACCCTGGACCTTGCAATATGCTCCCCTACTTTGCTTTCATTTTGGGACTTTAAAATTGACAATGATCTGCACAATAGCGATCACTTTCCAATCATTTTAACATATAACTGCAATGACGTTTTACTACCCAGACGACCTGTGCGATATATATTTGAGAAAGCGGATTGGACTCGATATCATGTGGAATCAAACATTTCCGACAACATGGTTATGATGCCTAGCATAAATGATGCCGTTGAAATGATAACGAACACCTTGATTAAGGCGGCAGATGTGGCTATCCCCAAAACATCGGGTAAAATGCCTAAATTATGGAAGCCTTGGTGGAATGAAGCATGCTCTCAAGCCCATAAATTCCAAAAAAAAGCATGGAACACCTTCAGACGTTATCCCACCACTTCGAATTTGATAGTTTTCAAGCGGGCTAAAGCAGAAGCTCGAAAATTAAGGAGACAGCGACAAAAAGAATCCTGGCAAGAATACGTAAATACAATTGAATGTCGAATATCATCAAAACAGCTATGGGGAAAAATTCGAAAAATTACCGGCAAATATCGTAATCCAAATATATCGTTTTTACTTCAAAATGGACAAGTCGTTTCAGACGTTAAGACAATTGCTGACACCTTGGGAGAATCTTTTTCTAAGGTATCTCATGAGAGCTCTTACCCCCAAGATTTTATTAATTATAAGCGACGTGAAGAACGCAAGACGTTAAACTTTCAACCATCCGCTCATAAAACTTACAATCGTAAGTTTACCATATTCGAACTGAAAAATGCATTAAGGAAATCACACCCGACTTCACCGGGCCCCGATCATATTCATCTAGACATGTTGACCCATCTCAATGAAGATTCATTACAAAACATTTTACTCCTTTATAATAGAATTTGGACAGAGCAAGATTTTCCGACAACCTGGCACAGAGCTATTATTATTCCAATACCGAAACCTGGGAAGGATCCTCAAGACCCTAGCCCCCAGGGGCAATCCTTCTTTAGGTTTGTACGGGCTTCACAACCCCGGGGTACCTGAGTGATCTTTTTCTTTCCCAGGGGTTTGCTGTCTTTGGTGAACACGGGGGTCGCGCTCCCGGGATACCTAAGCGATCTTTCTCTACCTTCATCCCACTACCCTATTCCCCACCCCTCCTTTTTCTCCATTTCACGTCTTGCGATTCGGAAACCATTAAAATTTCTTTACATTGAAAAACACCTTAAATTCACTCTTTTGTTATTTAAAAAATATGTTAATCACCTATGTTATTACGTATCATAAATTACCTTTTTAGTTGTGTTAAGTTCTATTTGCTTCTAAATTATCATTTATTCCTTTTTATGATTCCTTTAAAAGACGTCAGTACGTTTTTCTGACCCGCATGTTTGCCGTGTGCGGCGTCCCGTATCGGGGGAAAGTGGAGTCCTGGGGTACCTGATGCGTGCCCTTTGGTCCATGCTTCTGCGTAGACGGGTGGCTGGAGTGAGCCCGCTCTGGTCAATCGGCTCACCTAATTTCTCTGGGGTTCACCACGTCAAAGCGCTTGGTCCCTCTGTCGTGTTGGACTCCAATGATATTGGGTATTTAGGGTTAGTGCTGTAGCTAGGGATGCCCTGGGCGAACTGGCGGATCCACATTCCGACACTACGGCACTATATTCTGGTTGTTACTCCTGAAGCGGTTCCGAGATCTGTTGCTGAACAACTGCCGGATACTGCTTCCCCTGGTTGGGCTCCATGGTGGGCGGGGGCACACCAGGATGAATTTTTTTTCCTAATATTCATGGAACCTAAAACTTCTTGCCCTGACGGAGGCTTTGATCCGTCAAACACCATTAACAATGTCAACGAAAATTATATTACTGAATCATGTAAAGTAACGGTTACACCTGTCATTTCCGCAATTCCTGAAACAAAAAAATCTGTTCCTAAATTTCTTATTGTACACAACGAATCCGGTAAATTAACAAAAATGTCACCATTTCTAATCGAAAAATACATTAAAAATGCAGCTGATGAAGTAAAAAACGTCAAAAAATTGAAATCAGGAGACCTTTTAATTGAATCCAAATCAGAAATACAATCAATAAAACTATTAAACATTAAAAACTTTGGAGACGTCGAAATTCAAGTCTTTCCGCACAAAACCCTTAACTATACCCGAGGAGTTATCTCATCCCAAGAACTCGCAATGGTGTCCGACGAAGAATTTGTCGCTGAACTAAAAGACCAAAAAGTTATAGCAGCCAGAAGAATCATGATGAGGCGAGATTCTAATTTCATTCCATCAAGAAATGTTGTTCTGACCTTCGATTCTCCTGTTATGCCAACAAAAATAAAAGCCGGTTACTTGTGCTGCGACGTGAGGCCTTTCATTCCAAGCCCACTGCGATGCTTTTTATGCCAGAGATTTGGACATGCTAAAACAGCATGTCGAGCATCAGCAACCATCTGTGCACGTTGCGCAAAGCCCGGTCACGACAGTTCTACGTGCTCCGAAATCGAACAATGTGTTAATTGCCAGGGAAATCATGCTGCGTATTCAAAAACTTGCCCTCGTTGGATACTGGAGAAAGAAATACAATCAATAAGAGTAACCAAAAATCTATCTTTCCCCGAAGCAAGAAAACTAGTGGAATCTCGTACACCTCGTCCTAACACCTCATATGCATCCATCATTAAAACCAGCAAAACTATAAGCACCCAAACATATAATTCAGACTTTACACCTAATAAAGTAAATGCAGAAACGCAATTAAAATCTACTCTTTATAAATATCAACCAACCAAATCAAACCATCAATCCCATAGCTTAAGCCCAAAATCAATTGACAAAGTTACAAGTAAACCCTCAAACCTGCCGCAACAGAGAACCACACCAGCAACAAAAATCTTCAAGCCGAACCCAACAACGTCAATAGACCAAAATAAAAAAAAGCAAAGTAAGAAAGACAAACCTCCCCGGAACTCTAAAGACACCTCAAAATTACCGGATACCGAAATAGATTTACACCCTTCCACGGACTCCGACATGGAGTTTGGAGAGGACGGTATTGACGAGAACGCTGCATTTTTTAGAAAAGGTTCTAGATTTTATAAAAAACCTTCCAAATAAAACCACCCAACCTTTATTTCAGAAGAGATTGAAAAGGGCTCTAAATTTTTAAAGAATAAATGACTATTAATCTCTTAACTTGGAACTGTCATGGTTTTCGTACTCATATCGACGATATCAAATCTCTAATAAATAATTTTAACCCTGTTTGCCTAGCCCTTCAAGAAACATACTTAACGCCTACTAACTCAATTAATGTTAAAAATTATAATTTAATAAGAAATGATTACATCCACGGTGCACGCGCTTCGGGCGGCGTGGCTCTGATGACTTTGCAGAATTTTCCATCAAGACGAATTTCTTTAAATACGAGCATTCAAGCAATAGCCATTCAACTTCATATTAAATTTTTACTAACAATCTGCTGCATATATCTACCCCCGAATGAAAGCGTTAGTCAGCAGGAACTAAATGATTTAATAACTCAACTTCCGTCTCCATACTTCATCATAGGGGATTTTAACGGACACAACCCTCTTTGGGGAAGTAATGATTTTAACACAAAAGGACAACAAATTGAAAAATTGATGGATGATCATTGTCTCTGCCTTTTAAATGATTCCAGTCATACATACTTCCATACTCCGACCCAAACCTTTCACACCCTGGACCTTGCAATATGCTCCCCTACTTTGTCAATTTTAAAGTCCCAAAATGAAAGCAATGATCTGCACAATAGCGATCACTTTCCAATCATTTTAACATATAACTGCAATGACGTTTTACTACCCAGACGACCTGTGCGATATATATTTGAGAAAGCGGATTGGACTCGATATCAGGTGGAATCAAACATTTCCGACAACATGGTTAAGATGCCTAGCATAAATGATTGCGTTGAAATGATAACGAACACCTTGATTAAAGCGGCAGATGTGGCTATTCCCAAAACATCGGGTAAAATGCCTAAATTATGGAAGCCTTGGTGGAATGAAGCATGCTCTCAAGCCTATAAATTCCAAAAAAAAGCATGGAACACCTTCAGACGTTATCCCACCACTTCGAATTTGATAGTTTTCAAGCGGGCCAAAGCAGAAGCTCGAAAATTAAGGAGACAGCGACAAAAAGAATCCTGGCAAGAATACGTAAATACAATTGAATGTCGAATATCATCAAAACAGCTATGGGGAAAAATTCGAAAAATTACCGGCAAATATCGTAATCCAAATATATCGTTTTTACTTCAAAATGGACAAGTCGTTTCAGACGTTAAGACAATTGCTGACACCTTGGGAGAATCTTTTTCTAAGGTATCTCATGAGAGCTCTTACCCCCAAGATTTTATTAATTATAAGCGACGTGAAGAACGCAAGACGTTAAACTTTCAACCATCCGCTCATAAAACTTACAATCGTAAGTTTACCATATTCGAACTGAAAAATGCATTAAGGAAATCACACCCGACTTCACCGGGCCCCGATCATATTCATCTAGACATGTTGACCCATCTCAATGAAGATTCATTACAAAACATTTTACTTCTTTATAATAGAATTTGGACAGAGCAAGATTTTCCGACAACCTGGCACAGAGCTATTATTATTCCAATACCGAAACCTGGGAAGGATCCTCAAGACCCTAATAACTATCGACCCATTGCCTTGACAAGCTGTATCTGCAAAGTCATGGAAAGAATGGTGAATGCTCGGTTGATACATGTCCTTGAGTCTGAAAAACATCTATCGGAGTTTCAAAGCGGATTCCGTTTTGGACGAAGCACCTACGACAATGCCTTAATGCTGGAATCCTCTATCAGAGATACATTCGTCACAAAGAAGCATTTGGTAGCTGTCTTCTTCGATATGGAGAAAGCTTACGATAGGACATGGCGATATGGCATAATGCGAGACTTATACGAGATGGGCTTTCTGGGAAATCTCCCACTATTTATTCGAAACTTTTTATTGACAAGGACCTTTAGCGTTCGCATTAATAATATTTTATCAGATGACTTTTCTCAGGACGAGGGTGTTCCCCAAGGAAGCGTTCTAAGCGTGATACTTTTTATAATTAAAATCAACGGTATTATTAAACAACTTCCTCCATATGTGCACGGAACGCTTTTTGTAGACGATTTCCAAATATTCTGTTCTGGAATCAATGTACCTTTTATTGAAAGACAACTCCAAACGGCTATTAGAATTGTAAGTAAGTGGGCAAACGAAAATGGTTTTGTTTTTTCTTCGCAAAAGACTGTATGTGTACATTTTACTAGAAGACGCGGACTTTTTCCTGATCCAGAACTTTTACTCGACGGAACTGTTATTCCAGTAGTTCCAGAAATAAAATTTTTGGGTATTATTTTTGACTCGAAGTTATCTTTTCGACCTCATATCAAGGTATTGAAACGAAAATGCAACCAATCATTGAATATTTTAAAGGTTTTATGTAACACAACTTGGGGAGCTGATTTTATTTCAATTTTAAAAATTTACAAAGCTGTTGTCCGATCGAAACTCGATTATGGGAGTATAATATATGGATCTTCTGCTAAGTCTGTTCTTCAAGCCCTGGATACTATTCATCACCAAGGCCTCCGATTATCCCTCGGAGCTTTCCGCACTTCGCCAGTCCAGAGTTTATATATAATGACAGGCGAGCCGGATTTAAGACATCGACGTGAGAAACTTACCCTAAAATACTATTTTAAGATTAAAGCCAACCCTTCTCACCCATTGCATAATAGTGTAACTAACCCTAAATTTGGAAGTCATTACTCATTAAAACCTTCATTCATACCGACACTTGGTTTTAGAGTCCGTACCATAATGAATTCATTAAATGTTGACAATCTGGGAATATTTCCTAGAGAAAACGAACCTCCACCTTGGAATGATAAAAATCTACTTACCATCAATGACTTTTCACATTTTAACAAATCATCAACCCCCGATACCATTTATTTACAATTATTCCATTCCCATAGAAACAAATATTCATCTTTTAAAACAGTTTTTACTGACGGATCTAAGAACGGGACAAATGTTGGAGCCGCGGCCGTTTTTGATAATACAACCATTGCTAGAAAATTGCATGGGTGCTGCAGTGTCTTCACTTCAGAGATGTACGCAATAATTTTAGCCTTAAAAACGATTTCTACACACACTAATAAAAACTGGATCTTGTATACCGACTCTAAAAGCAGTATCGAATCCCTTTTAAACTGTACACATAAAAGTCATTCCTTGGTTTTAAAAACAATGAATTTGCTCCTTACATTAACAGAAAATGATTTTCGGATATTCTTTTGTTGGATTCCTGGGCATGTGGGAATCCGGGGCAATGAGAAAGCAGATTTGGCAGCCAAAAACGCAACACTGATTATAAACTCCAATGTCCCGATTCACGACATTAATAGTGTTTTAACCCAAGCCATAAATTCATCCTGGCAATCCGCTTGGGATTTGGAAAACCATAACAAACTTCATGATATTCAACCATCTATAAAGGGATTCAGCAAAACAAACTTCAATAGAAGTCATCATGTAAAACTGACAAGGCTCCGAATCGGACATTCCTTTTTTACCCACAGACATTTACTGCTGGGAGAACCAGCTCCTTTATGCTCATCATGCAATAGTATTTTTTCCATAAAGCACATATTGACGGAATGCCGGAATTTTAATCATCATAGACTTAACCGATTTGGTATCTCCCCTATTACCTTAACAGACTTGTTGATGGACCCACATCATAAAAACTTATTTTTATTCCTTACTGACATTGGTTTCGTAAACTTTATTTAGATTTTATAATCGACTGCAACATACACAACTGTACTGAATTTTATTACGTGGCTTTCTGACTCGCTCTAAATAAATACCAGTTATGAACTAGCTATTGTTTGGCGCAGCATGGCCAAATCTGGCCCTTGTGCCATAAAAAACCAACCAACCAACCAACTTGTATACCGACTCTAAAAGCAGTATCGAATCCCTATTAAACTATACACATAAAAGTCATTCCTTGGTTTTAAAAGCAATGAATTTGCTACTTACATTAACAGAAAATGATTTTCGGATATTCTTTTGTTGGATTCCTGGGCATGTGGGAATCCGGGGCAATGAGAAAGCGGATTTGGCAGCCAAAAACGCAACATTGATTATAAACTCCAATGTCCCGATTCACGACATTAATAGTGTTTTAACCCAAGCCATAAATTCATCCTGGCAATCCGCTTGGGATTTGGAAAACCATAACAAACTTCATGATATTCAACCATCTATAAAGGGATTCAGCAAAACAAACTTAAATAGAAGTCATCATGTAAAACTGACAAGGATCCGAATCGGACATTCCTTTTTTACCCACAGACATTTACTGCTGGGAGAACCAGCTCCTTTATGCTCATCATGCAATAGTATTTTTTCCATAAAGCACATATTGACGGAATGCCGGAATTTTAATCATCATAGACTAAACCGATTTGGTATCTCCCCTATTACCTTAACAGACTTATTGATGGACCCACATCATAAAAACTTATTTTTATTCCTTACTGACATTGGTTTCGTAAACTTTATTTAGATTTTATAATCGACTGCAACATACACAACTGTACTGAATTTTATTACGTGGCTTTCTGACTCGCTCTAATTAAATACCAGTTATGAACTAGCTATTGTTTGGCGCAGCATGGCCAAATCTGGCCCTTGTGCCATTAAAAACCAACCAACCAACCAACCAACCAACCTTCTCACCCATTGCATAATAGTGTAACTAACCCTAAATTTGGAAGTCATTACTCATTAAAACCTTCATTCATACCGACACTTGGTTTTAGAGTCCGTACCATAATGAATTCATTAAATGTTGACAATCTGGGAATATTTCCTAGAGAAAACGAACCTCCACCTTGGAATGATAAAAATCTACTTACCATCAATGACTTTTCACATTTTAACAAATCATCAACCCCCGATACCATTTATTTACAATTATTCCATTCCCATAGAAACAAATATTCATCTTTTAAAACAGTTTTTACTGACGGATCTAAGAACGGGACAAATGTTGGAGCCGCGGCCGTTTTTGATAATACAACCATTGCTAGAAAATTGCATGGGTGCTGCAGTGTCTTCACTTCAGAGATGTACGCAATAATTTTAGCCTTAAAAACGATTTCTACACACACTAATAAAAACTGGATCTTGTATACCGACTCTAAAAGCAGTATCGAATCCCTTTTAAACTGTACACATAAAAGTCATTCCTTGGTTTTAAAAGCAATGAATTTGCTCCTTACATTAACAGAAAATGATTTTCGGATATTCTTTTGTTGGATTCCTGGGCATGTGGGAATCCGGGGCAATGAGAAAGCTGATTTGGCAGCCAAAAACGCAACACTGATTATAAACTCCAATGTCCCGATTCACGACATTAATAGTGTTTTAACCCAAGCCATAAATTCATCCTGGCAATCCGCTTGGGATTTGGAAAACCATAACAAACTTCATGATATTCAACCATCTATAAAGGGATTCAGCAAAACAAACTTAAATAGAAGTCATCATGTAAAACTGACAAGGCTCCGAATCGGACATTCCTTTTTTACCCACAGACATTTACTGCTGGGAGAACCAGCTCCTTTATGCTCATCATGCAATAGTATTTTTTCCATAAAGCACATATTGACGGAATGCCGGAATTTTAATCATCATAGACTAAACCGATTTGGTATCTCCCCTATTACCTTAACAGACTTGTTGATGGACCCACATCATAAAAACTTATTTTTATTCCTTACTGACATTGGTTTCGTAAACTTTATTTAGATTTTATAATCGACTGCAACATACACAACTGTACTGAATTTTATTACGTGGCTTTCTGACTCGCTCTAATTAAATACCAGTTATGAACTAGCTATTGTTTGGCGCAGCATGGCCAAATCTGGCCCTTGTGCCATAAAAAACCAACCAACCAACCAACCAATGTCCCGATTCACGACATTAATAGTGTTTTATCCCAAGCCATAAATTCATCCTGGCAATCCGGTTGGGATTTGGAAAACCATAACAAACTTCATGATATTCAACCATCTATAAAGGGATTCAGCAAAACAAATTTATATAGAAGTCATCATGTAAAACTGACAAGGCTCCGAATCGGACATTCCTTTTTTACCCACAGACATTTACTGCTGGGAGAACCAGCTCCTCTCTTTATGCTCATCATGCAATAGTATTTTTTCCATAAAGCACATATTGACGGAATGCCGGAATTTTAATCGTCATAGACTAAACCGATTTGGTATCTCCCCTATTACCTTAACAGACTTGTTGATGGACCCACATCATAAAAACTTATTTTTATTCCTTACTGACATTGGTTTCGTAAACTTTATTTAGATTTTATAATCGACTGCAACATACACAACTGTACTGAATTTTATTACGTGGCTTTCTGACTCGCTCTAAATAAATACCAGTTATGAACTAGCTATTGTTTGGCGCAGCATGGCCAAATCTGGCCCTTGTGCCATAAAAAACCAACCAACCAACCAACCAACCAACTTATTAGTTGAAAGCAAACTAAAAGGTCTGGGATTTCGAATCCACATTCTTTTATCTGTAACAGCTTCTCATGCACTCGTTTGCAGAAGAGTCCAATGGATTCGTCCTCCGGCTGGTAGCGGATTGAAAAGAACTCGTCCACAAGGCCTGCCAATCGTGCTCTAGATGCTGGTTCAAAGTTGGTCTTTAATATATCCCAGGCTTCCTTACCGTCCTCAGTAGATGAAATTAAGACTTGATATTTTCTGTCTATGCCCTGGTAGATAGTTGTTATAGGAAGCAGAGGACATATACGATAGTCTCTTTTTTTTTTTTTTTTTTGGAGCATCTTCCAATAATAGAGGTTCCGTTTTAGTGATAAATTCCCAGCAGTTCCGGTCCATTAGCAATATCTTCATGTCCGTCTTCCACGTGGCATAGTTGAAATCCGATAACTTCGGGAAGGAAAACATGGACATTTCTTGAATCCCCATCATACTGGATACCGGTAGTGGCAGAATTCAGGTTCAGCTTAAGGTCTGTGGCCCATAACCAATTGTTGGGTTTTATCGATTGAAGACAGAGTTTTATACATTAAAAATAAATTTTATTACGTAGCCAAGTCTTATGGTTTAAAAACATACATTTTAAGAACAACAAGAAGTCTGATCAGGATCCCCATTCTCCTCACTTATATACATACAAAGATTTACATATTCTTCTATATTGATTCATTGTGTAGCTCCAGTGTGACGTTAATTGAAATACCCCCCACCCCCTCTTTATTGATGTGCCCCACACGGCACTATAATTGGAGGTTTGAGACCGATTCCAACAGAATTGATGAGATGCCTTAAAGGGACCAGAATGACAGCACCTGGCCCTGATGGCGTCTCTTATCATGAAGCAACAGCTTTCCCGTCAATCCCTTCTTAACATCTTACACCTTTTTAATCGTATATGGGATTAACATACCTTACCTTTGGCTTGGAGACGTGCCATAGTTATGCCCTTTCCAAAACCTGGAAAAGATCCCACCAATCCGTATAACTATTGGCCAATAGCACTCACCAGCTGCATGTGCAAACGTTTTGAAAGGATGGTGAATTCCCGTCTCATTTACATCTTAGAGACAACTCAGGCTCTTTCACCATTTCAAAGCGGTTTCAGGGTTGGCCGCTCAACGGTAGACAACATCTTATCACTCGAAACTCAAGCTCGCCGTGCATTTCTGCGCCGAAACCATCTTGTCTCCATTTTTTTCGACATGGAGAAGGCGTATGATCGCACTTGGCGATACGGAATCCTCGGTGATTTACATTCTCTTGGGTTTCGAGGCCATCTACCAGTGTTTATTAAAAAATTTCTAGCCACTCGACAGTTTCAAGTCTATATCGGCTCTGCCCTTTTGGATATTTTCAATCAAGAAGGCGTTCCTCAGGGTAGTGTCCTCAGCGTTACTCTATTTTCAATGAAAATAGATAATATATATATAACCAATTGCCTCCAACTGTCCACAGGGTAATTTGTACGTGGATGATTTGAGCATTTATTGCCAAGGTAAAGACATCCGGTACATCGAGCGGCAACTTCAATCAGCTGTCTTTCGCTTGACGCGGTGGAGTGATGAGAACGGTTTCAGCTTCTCCACTCAAAAGACATCTTGCGTTCATTTCTGCCGACGTCGGAATCTGCATCCTGACATGGAGATCTTCCTGAGTGGTATTAGAATTGCAGTGAAGGACAGTAAGATTTCTACGCATCACTTTCGACCAGAAACTTACCTTCCTGCCTCACGTCGTGCAGCTGCCGATGTCTTGCGAGAAAAAGCTCAATCTCTTAAAAGTACTCTCAAAAACATCTTGGGGAGCAGAACGTTCCTCCATGTTGAATACCTATCGAGCTTTAATTCGTTCCAGACTAGAATGGGTGTGCAGCTTATGGCTCTGCTCGTCAGTCTGTTACGAAAGCTCAATATTGTGCATCATATTGCACTGAGGATCTGTTCCGGAGCATTTCGCACTTTACCCGTCAAAAGCCTATATGTGGTTTGCCACGAACCATCTTTGGCTTCCACAAGTCTTTTGTTGTCGTTACGGCAGTACTACCGAGTTTTAGAACATCCGGACCATCCACTGCAAAATTCACTCCTGGGTAATTATCTTGATCGCCTATTTTCGAATCGACCCTCTTGTATTGCAACTTTCGGGCTACGCATGAGAAATGCCCTGAGGAATACGCCCCTTCACTCATTTGATGTAGCTGAGAGACCTCTTTTAACCATCTCACCCTGGAAATCTCATACAATACCATTCTTAAATTTATTTCCAGGTTTAGAGATCTAATACCAGCTCAATCATTTATAAACAGCTTTTTCTCGCTCACCGTCATAATTTTTCAAATCACACAGCAGTATATACTGACGGTTCATAATCACTCGATTATGCCGGCTGTGCTTTTGTTTTGCGAATCCGTCACTTCTAATTTCTCATTGCCATCTTTTATTTCTGTTTTTACCGCTGAATTTTTAGATCTTTACAAAGCACTGAGATATGTTTCCAGACTCAATACTCGCAATTTTATATTTTACAATAACTGACTCTACAAGTGTCTTGGAATCCTTGAATTCAGATTCTCCAAGACCCTTTGGCTCATATTTTAAAACTTCATAACAGGCTCGTCCGTCGTGGCTTCATTATCATTTTTTGTTGGATACCGGGACACGTCGGAATTATCGGCAATGAACTGGCCGATGATGCAGCGAAAATTGCAGTGACTCCACTTAATATTCGCATTCCATACGATGATCTACGTCATTTTGTATGGGACATCGTATGGAACGAATGGCGCGAAGACGAGTGAACAGAGCAACAAGCTCCACAACATCCAGTCGACAATCTCATCCCTACCGTCACTACCATCTCCGACGGTTCGACGTCATTTTAACACGTCTTCGCATCGGCCATTCACGAATCACTCAGATTTTTATTGGTCGGGGAAACCACTCCATCGTGCCAGCATTGCCAAGATCCGCTCTCCATTTATCATATTTTAACTTCTTATACATTTCTTAGACATCTTTATAGACAATTTTATCAGACCTGTTGGATCAACCTCCCCATCCATTGCTTTTTAGATTTCTTCATCGTTCTGGATTTTTACTACATATCTAATTAAGATTTTAAATTTAATTTCATCAAGTTTTATAAAGTGAGATGGGGATAACCCATCTTAGTTCTCTTTTTTTAAATACGATTTTACATTTCTTATGGTTGAGGTTTTACATTCATATTTAATTTTTATGCATATCAATTGGTTTTGTTCATTACATTTCTATGTGGTGTTGTTTCTTTGTTTCAAATCATAAACTCATCTCCTAATTTTAATATCTTGTGTTTGGCGCAGCTTATCCTCTTGGATCTTGCGCCATAAAACCCAAATCAACCAACCATAAATCGCGGAAATTTCAAGGAATTTCTAGAATTGTTGATATCAAAAATCCTTTAGAAATTCAAAATCATTACAAAAAGATTAAAAGCGTCTTCACTGGTGACTCCAAAACTATTCAAAATGAAATGATTGAATGTATTTCCCATTATATAAATGATCACGTCAAAGATGAAATAAACGGGGCTAAATTCTTTTCTATTCAAGTAGACTACACCACTAACATAAATCAAACTTCCCAGTTCTCCTTAATATTAAGATTTGTGGAGGCTTATTAGTTGAGCGATTTTTGGGTTTCCATGATGTGAGTGAAGACAGAACATCAGAAATGTTATACAAAATGTTGGACAAAATTTTGGATCCGTTTGATTATCAACACAAATTAATAGGACAATGTTACGATGGGGCCAGTGTAATGTCTGGACACTTGAATGGATTCCAGAAAAAGTCAAGGATAAAGCTCCTCGAGCCATTTCGTCCATTGTCTAGCACATCGTTTGAATCTTGTATTGCAGCAGTTTTTTTTTCTGAGTGTCGAATTTTTTTTGCAAGCCTCAGCGGCATTCCTTCGTTTTTTCATCACTCGGCGAAGCTATCTTATGCTCTTACATCAAATTCCGAAAGACGCATACCAACTATAACACACACTCGATGGTCCTCGAATTCGAAATTAGTGAATGTGATTATTGAAGATTGGGATAAATTAAAAGAAATATTCGAATTTATGACAAATAGCGAATATTCAGGCAAAACAACAATTCAACTTGCAAAGGGATTTTTAAATGATATGAACGATTTTGAATTGACATTTTTGGTAGTAGCATTCAGCGAAATTTTTGGCCTTACTGATATATTCGAAATTCTCCAGACAAAATAAATAGATTTAAACTATTGTGTATCTCAAATAAAATACACTCGTGAGCTATTGAGCCGTAAAAGGGACAATGATGTTTTAAAAAAACAAAAAACACGCGTAAAATCAGAAATAATCCAATCTAAAAGGGAATATGCCGCTCTTTCACTAGAAACAATTTCCCAAAATTATAAACACATATTTTGAAATTTTAGACCACATTCTTATAGAAATAAACACAAGATTTCAAGATTGTGAAAAACTTCAATTTATTTGTCTTGCTGATACAACAAAATTCGAACAATTTAACTTGCATTTTCCATCTCAGGCACTTGAAAATGTTCAACAGTTTTACGGCGATGTGTTTAAAAAAACCATCGCCTTAAAAATGAACTGTCTTATAATATATGCCGATGAAAATTCAGGAATATATCAACGCAAGAACTTGTTCGAATGCTTTATGATAAATTATAAGCTTATGTGAAAATTTCTTTGTTTTCTCTCGTCTTAACAATTCCATGTATAAGTGGAAAGGAGTTTTTCTTGCCTTAAAAGAATAAAAAAACTTACTCAAGAAATACTATTTCGCACTAGAGACTTTCTTCTTTAGGAAATATTTCTCTCTATTCAAACAGACGTATTAGTGACGCTTATGAAGAAACAGCCATTTTACGATGACATATCAGACAGATTTGCAGCATTAAAGGACAGAAGAATTGATTTAACAGAGTGTAATATGGAAGTTTGGAGAGGGGTGCCACAGCTCAGGTGTTGACCATATCATCTGACCGTAGATCAAAATTACGAGATGTCGTCGGATCTTTTCCTTTCGGGATTGATCCTGGACAGTCGCCAATAATCTGTTGCTTCCCCCAGTGCGACGTTAATTCAACTATCTACCTACCTTGCTAAAGAAGTATATTCCAGCGCTGTGTGTGAAGTGAATGATTTCATGCAGTCCATCCTCGGATACAACATTTAAAAGTCAATATTTGATTTTCATACACAACTGTACTGAATTTTATTACGTGGCTTTCTGACTCGCTCTAATTAAATATCAGTTATGAACTAGCTATTGTTTGGCGCAGCATGGCCAAATCTGGCCCTTGTGCCATAAAAAACCAACCAACCAACCTAATTAAATACCAGTTATGAACTAGCTATTGTTTGGCGCAGCATGGCCAAATCTGGCCCTTGTGCCATAAAAAACCAACCAACCAACCAATATTTGATTTCATGTAGCTCGATGTGTGCGTATTACTTTTCATGTAGCTCGATGTGTGCGTATTACTTTTCATGTAGCCCCATGTATTTGTATTACTCTTAAGAAAAGAGAAGAAATAAATCACTAAAATTCTGCTCTCACAATTGTCTGGAGAGCACAAAACTAAAGTACAAATTTTCTTCTGTCCTTAAAACCAATTTACAGGAGCTATTATCAAACCCGAGCTTTTAGTTTTTATGCATGTTCAGTAAAAGTTTCAACCAAAAAAGCCCCCAGGGGCATTCCTTCTTTAGGTTTGTACGGGCTTCACAACCCCGGGGTACCCGAGTGATCTTTTTCTTTCCCAGGGGTTTGCTGTCTTTGGTGAACACGGGGGTCGCGCTCCCGGGATACCTAAGCGATCTTTCTCTACCTTCATCCCACTACTCTATTCCCCACCCCTCCTTTTTCTCCATTTCACGTCTTGCGATTCGGAAACCATTAAAATTTCTTTACATTAAAAAACACCTTAAATTCACTCTTTTGTTATTTAAAAACTATGTTAATCACCTATGTTATTACGTATCATAGAATACCTTTTTAGTTGTGTTAAGTTCTATTTGCTTCTAAATTATCATTTATTCCTTTTTATGATTCCTTTAAAAGACGTCAGTACGTTTTTCTGACCCGCATGTTTGCCGTGTGCGGCGTCCCGTATCGGGGGAAAGTGGAGTCCTGGGGTACCTGATGCGTGCCCTTTGGTCCATGCTTCTGCGTAGACGGGTGGCTGGAGTGAGCCCGCTCTGGTCAATCGGCTCACCTAATTTCTCTGGGGTTCACCACGTCAGAGCGCTTGGTCCCTCTGTCGTGTTGGACTCCAATGATATTGGGTATTTAGGGTTAGTGCTGTAGCTAGGGATGCCCTGGGCGAACTGGCGGATCCACATTCCGACACTACGGCACTATATTCTGTTTGTGACTCCTGAAGCGGTTCCGAGATCTGTTGCTGGACAACTGCCGGATACTGCTTCCCCTGGTTGGGCTCCATGGTGGGCGGGGGCACACCAGGATGAATTTTTTTCCTAATATTCATGGAACCTAAAACTTCTTGCCCTGACGGAGGCTTTGATCCGTCAAACACCATTTACAAAGTCAACGAAAATTATATTAATGAATCATGTAAAGTAACGGTTACACCTGTCATTTCCGTAATTCCTGAAACAAAAAAATCTGTTCCTAAATTTCTTATTGTACACAACGAATCCGGTAAATTAACAAAAATGTCACCATTTCTAATAGAAAAATATATAAAAAATGCAGCTGGAGAAGTAAATAATGTTAAAAAATTGAAATCCGGAGACCTTTTAATTGAATCCAAATCAGAAATACAATCAATAAAACTATTAAACATTAAAAACTTTGGGGACGTCGAAATTCAAGTCTTTCCGCACAAAACCCTTAACTATACCCGAGGAGTTATCTCATCCCAAGAACTCGCAATGGTGTCCGACGAAGAATTTGTCGCTGAACTAAAAGACCAAAAAGTTATAGCAGCCAGAAGAATCATGATGAGGCGAGATTCTAATTTCATTCCATCAAGAAATGTTGTTCTGACCTTCGATTCTCCTGTTATGCCAACAAAAATAAAAGCCGGTTACTTGTGCTGCGACGTGAGGCCTTTCATTCCCAGCCCACTGCGATGCTTTTTATGCCAGAGATTTGGACATGCTAAAACAGCATGTCGAGCATCAGCAACCATCTGTGCACGTTGCGCAAAGCCCGGTCACGACAGTTCCTCATGCTCTGAAACCGAACATTGCATCAATTGCCAGGGTGATCACGCTGCATATTCCAAGACTTGTCCACGCTGGATTCAAGAAAAAGAAATCCAAACATTAAGAGTCACCAAAAACCTATCCTTTCCCGAAGCTAGAAAATTGATAGAATCCCGTACACCTCGTCCTAACACCTCATATGCATCCGTCATTAAAACCAGCAAAACAATAAGCACCCAAACATATAATTCAGACTTTCAACCTAATAAAGTAATTGCAGAAACGCAATTAAAATCTACTCTTTATAAATATCAACCAACCAAATCAAACCATCAATCCCATAGCTTAAGCCCAAAATCAATTGACAAAGTTACAAGTAAACCCTCAAACCTGCCGCAACAGAGAACCACACCAGCAACAAAAATCTTCAAGCCGAACCCAACAACGTCAATAGAACAAAATAAAAAAAAGCAAAGTAAGAAAGACAAACCTCCCCGGAACTCTAAAGACACCTCAAAATTACCGGATACCGAAATAGATTTACACCCTTCCACAGACTCAGACATGGAGTTTGGAGAGGACGGTATTGACGAGAACGCTGCATTTTTTAGAAAAGGTTCTAGATTTTACAAAAAACCTTCCAAATAAAACCACCCAACCTTTATTTCAGAAGAGATTGAAAAGGGCTCTAAATTTTTAAAGAATAAATGACTATTAATCTCTTAACTTGGAACTGTCATGGTTTTCGTACACATATCGACGATATCAAATCTCTAATAAATAATTTTAACCCTGTTTGCCTAGCCCTTCAAGAAACATACTTTACGCCTAATAACTCAATTAATGTTAAAAATTATAATTTAATAAGAAATGATTACATCCACGGTGCACGCGCTTCGGGCGGCGTGGCTATAATGACCTTGCAGAATTTCCCATCCAGAAGAATTTCATTAAATACGAGCATTCAAGCAATAGCCATACAACTTCATATTAAATTTTTAATAACAATCTGCTGCATATATCTACCCCCAAATGAAAGCGTTAGTCAGCAGGAACTAAATGATTTAATAACTCAACTTCCGTCTCCATACTTCATCATAGGGGATTTTAACGGACACAACCCTCTTTGGGGAAGTAATGATTTTAACACAAAAGGACAACAAATTGAAATATTGATGGATGACCATTGTCTCTGCCTTTTAAATGATTCCAGTCATACATACTTCCATACTCCGACCCAAACCTTTCACACCCTGGACCTTGCAATATGCTCCCCTACTTTGCTTTCATTTTGGGACTTTAAAATTGACAATGATCTGCACAATAGCGATCACTTTCCAATCATTTTAACATATAACTGCAATGACGTTTTACTACCCAGACGACCTGTGCGATATATATTTGAGAAAGCGGATTGGACTCGATATCAGGTGGAATCAAACATTTCCGACAACATGGTTATGATGCCTAGCATAAATGATGCCGTTGAAATGATAACGAACACCTTGATTAAGGCGGCAGATGTGGCTATCCCCAAAACATCGGGTAAAATGCCTAAATTATGGAAGCCTTGGTGGAATGAAGCATGCTCTCAAGCCCATAAATTCCAAAAAAAAGCATGGAACACCTTCAGACGTTATCCCACCACTTCGAATTTGATAGTTTTCAAGCGGGCTAAAGCAGAAGCTCGAAAATTAAGGAGACAGCGACAAAAAGAATCCTGGCAAGAATACGTAAATACAATTCAATGTCGAATATCATCAAAACAGCTATGGGGAAAAATTCGAAAAATTACCGGCAAATATCGTAATCCAAATATATCGTTTTTACTTCAAAATGGACAAGTCGTTTCAGACGTTAAGACAATTGCTGACACCTTGGGAGAATCTTTTTCTAAGGTATCTCATGAGAGCTCTTACCCCCAAGATTTTATTAATTATAAACGACGTGAAGAACGCAAGACGTTAAACTTTCAACCATCCGCTCATAAAACTTACAATCGTAAGTTTACCATATTCGAACTGAAAAATGCATTAAGGAAATCACACCCGACTTCACCGGGCCCCGATCATATTCATCTAGACATGTTGACCCATCTCAATGAAGATTCATTACAAAACATTTTACTTCTTTATAATAGAATTTGGACAGAGCAAGATTTTCCGACAACCTGGCACAGAGCTATTATTATTCCAATACCGAAACCTGGGAAGGATCCTCAAGACCCTAATAACTATCGACCCATTGCCTTGACAAGCTGTATCTGCAAAGTCATGGAAAGAATGGTGAATGCTCGGTTGATACATGTCCTTGAGTCTGAAAAACATCTATCGGAGTTTCAAAGCGGATTCCGTTTTGGACGAAGCACCTACGACAATGCCTTAATGCTGGAATCCTCTATCAGAGATACATTCGTCACAAAGAAGCATTTGGTAGCTGTCTTCTTCGATATGGAGAAAGCTTACGATAGGACATGGCGATATGGCATAATGCGAGACTTATACGAGATGGGCTTTCTGGGAAATCTCCCAATATTTATTCAACACTTTTTATTGACAAGGACCTTTAGCGTTCGCATTAATAATATTTTATCAGATGACTTTTCACAGGACGAGGGTGTTCCCCAAGGAAGCGTTCTAAGCGTCATACTTTTTATAATTAAAATCAACGGTATTATTAAACAACTTCCTCCATATGTGCACGGAACGCTTTTTGTAGACGATTTCCAAATATTCTGTTCTGGAATCAATGTACCTTTTATTGAAAGACAACTCCAAACGGCTATTAGAATTGTAAGTAAGTGGGCAAACGAAAATGGTTTTGTTTTTTCTTCGCAAAAGACTGTATGTGTACATTTTACTAGAAGACGCGGACTTTTTCCTGATCCAGAACTTTTACTCGACGGAACTGTTATTCCAGTAGTTCCAGAAATAAAATTTCTGGGTATTATTTTTGACTCGAAGTTATCTTTTCGACCTCATATCAAGGTATTAAAACGAAAATGCAACCAATCATTGAATATTTTAAAGGTTTTATGTAACACAACTTGGGGAGCTGATTTTATTTCAATTTTAAAAATTTACAAAGCTGTTGTCCGATCAAAACTCGATTATGGGAGTGTAATATATGGATCTTCTGCTAAGTCTGTTCTTCAAGCCCTGGATACTATTCATCACCAAGGCCTCCGATTATCCCTCGGAGCTTTCCGCACTTCGCCAGTCCAGAGTTTATATATAATGACAGGCGAGCCGGATTTAAGACATCGACGTGAGAAACTTACCCTAAAATACTATTTTAAGATTAAAGCCAACCCTTCTCACCCATTGCATAATAGAGTAACTAACCCTAAATTTGGAAGTCATTACTCATTAAAACCTTCATTCATACCATCACTTGGTTTTAGAGTCCGTACCATAATGAATTCATTAAATGTTGACAATCTGGGAATATTTCCTAGAGAAAACGAACCTCCACCTTGGAATGATAAAAATCTACTTACCATCAATGACTTTTCACATTTTAACAAATCATCAACCCCCGATACCATTTATTTACAATTATTCCATTCCCATAGAAACAAATATTCATCTTTAAAAACAGTTTTTACTGACGGATCTAAGAACGGGACAAATGTTGGAGCCGCGGCCGTTTTTGATAATACAACCATTGCTAGAAAATTGCATGGGTGCTGCAGTGTCTTCACTTCAGAGATGTACGCAATAATTTTAGCCTTAAAAACGATTTCTACACACAGTAATAAAAACTGGATCTTGTATACCGACTCTAAAAGTAGTATCGAATCCCTATTAAACTATACACATAAAAGTCATTCCTTGGTTTTAAAAGCAATGAATTTGCTCCTAACATTAACAGAAAATGATTTTCGGATATTCTTTTGTTGGATTCCTGGGCATGTGGGAATCCGGGGCAATGAGAAAGCGGATTTGGCAGCCAAAAACGCAACACTGATTATAAACTCCAATGTCCCGATTCACGACATTAATAGTGTTTTAACCCAAGCCATAAATTCATCCTGGCAATCCACTTGGGATTTGGAAAACCATAACAAACTTCATGATATTCAACCATCTATAAAGGGATTCAGCAAAACAAACTTAAATAGAAGTCATCACGTAAAACTGACAAGGCTCCGAATCGGACATTCCTTTTTTACCCACAGACATTTACTGCTGGGAGAACCAGCTCCTTTATGCTCATCATGCAATAGTATTTTTTCCATAAAGCACATATTGACGGAATGCCGGAATTTTAATCATCATAGACTAAACCGATTTGGTATCTCCCCTATTACCTTAACAGACTTGTTGATGGACCCACATCATAAAAACTTATTTTTATTCCTTACTGACATTGGTTTCGTAAACTTTATTTAGATTTTATAATCGACTGCAACATACACAACTGTACTGAATTTTATTACGTGGCTTTCTGACTCGTCTAATTAAATACCAGTTATGAACTAGCTATTGTTTGGCGCAGCATGGCCAAATCTGGCCCTTGTGCCATAAAAAACCAACCAACCAACCAACCAACCAACTAATATTCATGGAACCTAAAACTTCTTGCCCTGACGGAGGCTTAGATCCGTCAAACACCACTAACCAAGTAAATAAAAATTATATTAATGAATCATGTAAAGTAACGGTTACACCTGTCATTTCCGCAATTCCTGAAACAAAAAAATCTGTTCCTAAATTTCTTATTGTACACAATGAATCCGGTAAATTAACAAAAATGTCACCATTTCTAATAGAAAAATATATAAAAAATGCAGCTGGAGAAGTAAATAATGTTAAAAAATTGAAATCCGGAGACCTTTAATTGAATCCAAATCAGAAATACAATCAATAAAACTATTAAACATTAAAAACTTTGGGGACGTCGAAATTCAAGTCTTTCCGCACAAAACCCTTAACTATACCCGAGGAGTTATCTCATCCCAAGAACTCGCAATGGTGTCCGACGAAGAATTTGTCGCTGAACTAAAAGACCAAAAAGTTATAGCAGCCAGAAGAATCATGATGAGGCGAGATTCTAATTTCATTCCATCAAGAAATGTTGTTCTGACCTTCGATTCTCCTGTTATGCCAACAAAAATAAAAGCCGGTTACTTGTGCTGCGACGTGAGGCCTTTCATTCCAAGCCCACTGCGATGCTTTTTATGCCAGAGATTTGGACATGCTAAAACAGCATGTCGAGCATCAGCAACCATCTGTGCACGTTGCGCAAAGCCCGGTCACGACAGTTCAACGTGCTCTGAACTCGAACATTGTGTTAATTGCCAGGGAAATCATGCTGCGTATTCAAAAACTTGCCCTCGTTGGATACAGGAGAAAGAAATACAATCAATAAGAGTAACCAAAAATCTATCTTTCCCCGAAGCAAGAAAACTAGTGGAATCTCGTACACCTCGTCCTAATTCCTCATATGCATCCGTTATTAAAACTAGCAAAACAATAAGCACCCAAACATATAATTCAGATTTTACATCTAATACAGTAAATGCAGAAACGCTAATAAACTCTACTCCTTATAAATATCAACCAACCAAATCAAATCAGCAATCCCATAGCGTAAGCCCAAAATCAATTGACAAAGTTACAAGTAAACCCTCAAACCTGCCGCAACAGAGAACCACACCAGCAACAAAAATCTTCAAGCCGAACCCAACAACGTCAATAGAACAAAATAAAAAAAAGCAAAGTAAGAAAGACAAACCTCCCCGGAACTCTAAAGACCCCTCAAAATTACCGGATACCGAAATAGATTTACACCCTTCCACAGACTCAGATATGGAGTTTGGAGATGACAATATTGAAGAAAACGCTGCATTTTTTAGGAAAGGTTCTAGATTTTACAAAAAACCTTCCAAATAAAACCACCCAACCTTTATTTCAGAAGACATTGAAAAGGGCTCTAATTTTTAAAAAAATAAATGGCTATTAATCTCCTAACTTGGAACTGTCATGGTTTTCGTACACATATCGACGATGTCAAATCTCTAATAAATAATTTTAACCCTGTTTGCCTAGCCCTTCAAGAAACATACTTAACGCCTAATAACTCAATTAATGTTAAAAATTATAATTTAATAAGAAATGATTACATCCACGGTGCACGCGCTTCGGGCGGCGTGGCTATAATGACCTTGCAGAATTTCCCATCCAGAAGAATTTCTTTAAATACGAGCATTCAAGCAATAGCCATACAACTTCATATTAAATTTTTAATAACAATCTGCTGCATATATCTACCCCCAAATGAAAGCGTTAGTCAGCAGGAACTAAATGATTTAATAACTCAACTTCCGTCTCCATACTTCATCATAGGGGATTTTAACGGACACAACCCTCTTTGGGGAAGTAATGATTTTAACACTAAAGGACAACAAATTGAAAAATTGATGGATGATCATTGTCTCTGCCTTTTAAATGATTCCAGTCATACATACTTCCATACTCCGACCCAAACCTTTCACACCCTGGACCTTGCAATATGCTCCCCTACTTTGCTTTCATTTTGGGACTTTAAAATTGACAATGATCTGCACAATAGCGATCACTTTCCAATCATTTTAACATATAACTGCAATGACGTTTTACTACCCAGACGACCTGTGCGATATATATTTGAGAAAGCGGATTGGACTCGATATCAAGTGGAATCAAACATTTCCGACAACATGGTTATGATGCCTAGCATAAATGATGCCGTTGAAATGATAACGAACACCTTGATTAAGGCGGCAGATGTGGCTATCCCCAAAACATCGGGTAAAATGCCTAAATTATGGAAGCCTTGGTGGAATGAAGCATGCTCTCAAGCCCATAAATTCCAAAAAAAAGCATGGAACACCTTCAGACGTTATCCCACCACTTCGAATCTGATAGTTTTCAAGCGGGCTAAAGCAGAAGCTCGAAAATTAAGGAGACAGCGACAAAAAGAATCCTGGCAAGAATACGTAAATACAATTGAATGTCGAATATCATCAAAACAGCTATGGGGAAAAATTCGAAAAATTACCGGCAAATATCGTAATCCAAATATATCGTTTTTACTTCAAAATGGACAAGTCGTTTCAGACGTTAAGACAATTGCTGATACCTTGGGAGAATCTTTTTCTAAGGTATCGCATGAGAGCTCTTACCCCCAAGATTTTATTAATTATAAGCGACGTGAAGAACGCAAGACGTTAAACTTTCAACCATCCGCTCATAAAACTTACAATCGTAAGTTTACCACATTCGAACTGAAAAATGCATTAAGGAAATCACACCCGACTTCACCGGGACCCGATCATATTCATCTAGACATGTTGACCCATCTCAATGAAGATTCATTACAAAACATTTTACTTCTTTATAATAGAATTTGGACAGAGCAAGATTTTCCGACAACCTGGCACAGAGCTATTATTATTCCAATACCGAAACCTGGGAAGGATCCTCAAGACCCTAATAACTATCGACCCATTGCCTTGACAAGCTGTATCTGCAAAGTCATGGAAAGAATGGTGAATGCTCGGTTGATACATGTCCTTGAGTCTGAAAAACATCTATCGGAGTTTCAAAGCGGATTCCGTTTTGGACGAAGCACCTACGACAATGCCTTAATGCTGGAATCCTCTATCAGAGATACATTCGTCACAAAGAAGCATTTGGTAGCTGTCTTCTTCGATATGGAGAAAGCTTACGATAGGACATGGCGATATGGCATAATGCGAGACTTATACGAGATGGGCTTTCTGGGAAATCTCCCAATATTTATTCAAAACTTTTTATTGACAAGGACCTTTAGCGTTCGCATTAATAATATTTTATCAGATGACTTTTCTCAGGACGAGGGTGTTCCCCAAGGAAGCGTTCTAAGCGTGATACTTTTTATAATTAAAATCAACGGTATTATTAAACAACGTCCTCCATATGTGCACGGAACGCTTTTTGTAGACGATTTCCAAATATTCTGTTCTGGAATCAATGTACCTTTTATTGAAAGACAACTCCAAACGGCTATTAGAATTGTAAGTAAGTGGGCAAACGAAAATGGTTTTGTTTTTTCTTCGCAAAAGACTGTATGTGTACATTTTACTAGAAGACGCGGACTTTTTCCTGATCCAGAACTTTTACTCGACGGAACTGTTATTCCAGTAGTTCCAGAAATAAAATTTTTGGGTATTATTTTTGACTCGAAGTTATCTTTTCGACCTCATATCAAGGTATTGAAACGAAAATGCAACCAATCATTGAATATTTTAAAGGTTTTATGTAACACAACTTGGGGAGCTGATTTTATTTCAATTTTAAAAATTTACAAAGCTGTTGTCCGATCGAAACTCGATTATGGGAGTGTAATATATGGATCTTCTGCTAAGTCTGTTCTTCAAGCCCTGGATACTATTCATCACCAAGGCCTCCGATTATCCCTCGGAGCTTTCCGCACTTCGCCAGTCCAGAGTTTATATATAATGACAGGCGAGCCGGATTTAAGACATCGACGTGAGAAACTTACCCTAAAATACTATTTTAAGATTAAAGCCAACCCTTCTCACCCATTGCATAATAGTGTAATTAACCCTAAATTTGGAAGTCATTACTCATTAAAACCTTCATTCATACCGACACTTGGTTTTAGAGTCCGTACCATAATGAATTCATTAAATGTTGACCATCTGGGAATATTTCCTAGAGAAAACGAACCTCCACCTTGGAATGATAAAAATCTACTTACCATCAATGACTTTTCACATTTTAACAAATCATCAACCCCCGATACCATTTATTTACAATTATTCCATTCCCATAGAAACAAATATTCATCTTTTAAAACAGTTTTTACTGACGGATCTAAGAACGGGACAAATGTTGGAGCCGCGGCCGTTTTTGATAATACAACCATTGCTAGAAAATTGCATGGGTGCTGCAGTGTCTTCACTTCAGAGATGTACGCAATAATTTTAGCCTTAAAAACGATTTCTACACACACTAATAAAAACTGGATCTTGTATACCGACTCTAAAAGCAGTATCGAATCCCTTTTAAACTGTACACATAAGTCATTCCTTGGTTTTAAAAGCAATGAATTTGCTCCTTACATTAACAGAAAATGATTTTCGGATATTCTTTTGTTGGATTCCTGGGCATGTGGGAATCCGGGGCAATGAGAAAGCAGATTTGGCAGCCAAAAACGCAACACTGATTATAAACTCCAATGTCCCGATTCACGACATTAATAGTGTTTTAACCCAAGCCATAAATTCATCCTGGCAATCCGCTTGGGATTTGGAAAACCATAACAAACTTCATGATATTCAACCATCTATAAAGGGATTCAGCAAAACGAACTTCAATAGAAGTCATCATGTAAAACTGACAAGGCTCCGAATCGGACATTCCTTTTTTACCCACAGACATTTACTGCTGGGAGAACCAGCTCCTCTCTCTTTATGCTCATCATGCAATAGTATTTTTTCCATAAAGCACATATTGACGGAATGCCGGAATTTTAATCATCATAGACTTAACCGATTTGGTATCTCCCCTATTACCTTAACAGACTTGTTGATGGACCCACATCATAAAAACTTATTTTTATTCCTTACTGACATTGGTTTCGTAAACTTTATTTAGATTTTATAATCGACTGCAACATACACAACTGTACTGAATTTTATTACGTGGCTTTCTGACTCGCTCTAAATAAATACCAGTTATGAACTAGCTATTGTTTGGCGCAGCATGGCCAAATCTGGCCCTTGTGCCATAAAAAACCAACCAACCAACCAACCAACCAAAAAAATTAATGTTAGTTTATTTTTATAAAATTACTGTTCCTAATCAACCAACCCAAAAAGTCCAGATTCGCCTCTGCTATTACGGAAGGTGATGCTGAGTTGCTTATGGTGTGATTGATTCACTGAGCTATCATAAAAGAAGATTCGTTCATCCAACAATTGGACAGCCTCCATGCTCCATTATAAGAGAAACGCATTGCGTGTATTGATAAACATGATGTTGTGTTGCTTCAAAATAATGCTCGTCTGTATGTTGCTTTACGACCGCAGCAAAAATTGCTCGTGCTGGAATGAGAAATGTCTCACCCATCATCATTCCCTGTACCTTTCCCCGTCATCTTTCCATCTTCGTTCCTCTTGTAGTAATACTGAATTTTTGCCTAAACGAGGTATCCTGTCATTAGCAAAACTGACCAAATCTAGATGGACGATATATCTCATCCTTAGCAATATTGACTAGATTTTGGACGAGATATCTTGTCGAAACACCTGGAAGGTTAGAGTTTGTACGAATTTTGAAACATCCTGTATATTTTTGCGACTGAAGTATGCCTTCTAATCGTTTTATCTTGATCAAAGAACGAGCGGAATATTTTACGCCAGCCAGCTTTTATCTTTTATAGGTTGTTTCTTTCTTATGATCCAGTAGTTCTACTAGACTCTAAATTCTTAAGTAGCATCTGCGTAAGTGTACCCGTTTCTTTTTGGCAACTCCAGTCATTATTCACCATGCAGCCTTTCCCATTATACATTCTAAAAATATGTAGGATCCAAATAAATCACCTTTTATGATTGTTTTGTATAATTTTAATGAAGATGGGGATAATATTAATTTATTGAACAAACTACTCACAATCATAGACACCTTTGATACAATCGCAAGTAAAAACCTGAAAATATTGACCAGGTAATAAAATAAGTAGCTGCAAGGTACACAATATGGTATGCATCAACGCAAAGATTTCTTGCCTTGGAAATAATTTGTCGATGGCAAACTTTTTCAATCGTTATTGATGTCAGCTTGATAACCCTTTGAAAAGCCTTATACCCCAAAAAGTGTTTTTGATATAAAACTTTATGGGTGAAGATCATCACCCTTTTTAACGTATTTTACACGTAACAATGTAAATTTTTAAGGAGGGTCACCTTATTTCTCACTATCCATCTACAGCAACCCTTGACATCAAACTATCAAATGAGAGAACATACTACCATTCCAAGCATCAGCAGGCAGAAGAAATCAAAGATAAAACTTGAAAGATATGTGTACACTTTCTAAAATTCCGGTACCTTCGTCGTTGCTTACTGCCTTCAGATTGGAGACTGAACATGAGTGCCTAGCCAAACACCTGTACAAATTAAGAATTTTCAACAGTCCAAATTGTGTTCTGTATCGAGGGAGTGACGAAATAGATTCCACCCACCTTGGGGTTTGCTCAAAATTGTCGGTAGGCCTTTTTCAAAGGCATTGGAAGACAAGAGTTCTTCAAAGTTAGTGTTTTAAATCTCGCTGACGGATTGACTGTTGTTTACTTATGCTTTTTTCAAACTCGTTTTGATGTTGTGTCCCTTTGTTTGTCTCCATGTTTTTGTCCTGCGTGTTTACGCGAGTGAATGAATATATTTCAAGTGCCACTGTTAAAAATAAAACCTTTTAATGAAATAGACGGAGCATGTGCACGCAGCTTCATGCTATTTCTTCCGGTCGCTCGGTTTGAAGATCTGACACGTGGTAGTGGGGAAAAGCATGTATCCTAATGTGGGACAAATTACTGGTTGGTTAAAGTGATTATCCAGCGAGATTCAAAACACTAA
The DNA here is from genome assembly GCA_933210815.1 of Meta bourneti. Lineage (NCBI taxonomy): Eukaryota > Metazoa > Arthropoda > Arachnida > Araneae > Tetragnathidae > Meta > Meta bourneti. The sequence goes on along the minus strand of OW119930.1, from coordinate 66,001,494 downwards.
TCTACGCTTCGATAACCATTCGCCTCAAGTCGATTCGTAAGCCATGTGACTTACACTTCTGAGATATTGCGACAGCGACTTTGGCCACATAGTCTCTCTTTCACTAGAAGATCAATGATTCCAAGGTGGGACAACAGACGTTCCTTGTGATTATTCCCCGCGATTGTAATCAAAAGATACCTATGAATATGAGAGTATGTATGATATCCTGTGTAAGTTCTCTCAATATGGAAATTTACGTTACTTATTTTCCTGTATCAGCTATAGAAATAAAAGGAAATAAACAATTATGCATTGCAAAATAGCTTTATAGTTTTCTTCCGTATAGTTACATGATAGACAGTTTTAAGGAACATGGATTAAGTTTTCATGATGTTTATTTGTACATTGATAATCCTCTGTATAAAGTACAGTACAGTACATTTCATATCAAAGCAGATGAGTCATAAAAGGACACTACTTCTTAACTATAATGAATAAGCATGAAATATACAATCGGAACATCAAAATAATATTTGAATAATGTTCATGAATAATCAATTGAGTACATTCAAATTGATGCAAGAGACGGTATGGAACTTGAGCTCGTGGCATTCTGAATAAATTTCTGTACACTTAAAATTTAAATGAAGAAAAGCTTTTGTGATTGGAAAGTTATACAATCTAAAAAATTGTTTACTTTGTGTGAAAAACGTTCCAATGCACAATGGTAATCGAAAACTTAAAATATCACAAAGATACAGTAAATTGTTCATGTGCACAAAAACCTAATGCATAGGTACAATAGATTGTTCACATTTCTACATAATTATAAGTCAGGATTCTCAAACTCTTTGGTTTTATTTCATCTTAGTATATACTTATAAAAGGATTTTTTTCATGAAAATCTTACAAATAGTGCTTACATTAGAACTAAGTTATTTTTACATAAATGTATACTTAGATGAGTCTGATTTGCTCCTGCTTTTTTCATTATAAAGAGCAAGTCTACATCTCTAAATATTCATGGAGTTCAACAAAATAAATCTATTATAATGTTTAAAACTTTAAGCCATTTATAAACACATCTAGTTTCTTCTATTGGACCTTGATGCATTACTTTTTGTACAATTTCGATCGAAAGTAGTAACTATACTCATTATAATTATCTTATAGTTTATGTCACTATTTTTAAGCACTCTTATTCTTGGGAACATAGCTTGCGAAAAGCTTCTCTGACTCAATTACATAAGTACATTCTCTGTTACAGAAGAACAACGACGCAGGTGCAATTCATCAATTTATTCAGAAAATGAAAACTAAGAACTATTAAATTATTAATATTAATTACAAAGTGGGGTCAATAATAGCATATCATATTTTAAATAATGCCACTTATGCAGGTATATCTTGAAAATTCACCCAATTTTGCAATTGCTTCGTTGCTCTTCCGGAACAGCGAATAATGAAATAACTGCATGCATACATTTCGTAAAAACTTTAAAATATTTCGAGATGAGATTATGATTTATTACAATTTCTCACAAATAGCTAATGTAAAAAAGTTAAAAACAGTTACGGTCGCCACTTGGTGCGCATCATAATCGCCAAGGGCAACCGCTCGTATGAGAGGGTTTTTCAATGTAAACATACACTAATTTTACCGGAAAAGAAAACATGCATTCAGTTTAAAATTAATTTAATTTATCGCCATTTTGACGACGCTTGACGTTCATTTCTCCACTACTAAATTATTCGTGCGGAATAATAAGAGCAGACTTCATGGAAAATATTTCGGAATTTCATGGGACAGATATTTGCGACACGTGCTGGACAGATTTTCAGTTTAACTGTAATGTGATTTTTCCTTTTGTTAATTTTTTTCAGCGACACTTTAAAATTGCGTTAGAATTATATGCCAAATTACGTCACTTCCGGAATGAAACGGGAAGCACGCACAAAATACTAGCGGTCTCTATATTTAGCTTTACAGAAAAACCCTCTCATTTTTGTATTTTATACTACAAATTTTTAAATAATACACCAAAGTCGAAAGAAAGTATTAAAAATGTTTTGTGAGAGTAAAAATAATAACAATGTAAAAAAAGCTGCTCACCTCCGATTGGAATTCTCAGCAGCACGAAATATAATGTCTAATTCATACTTCATTCCTCCATTTGATTCTATACTACTTTTATAACAGAATGCTCATTTGTTGCAAATAAAGTGGAACATACGTGCATCCTTCTTAAGTACAGCTGGTTTGTGTTGCTTTAGACACATAGAGATGACTAAAAATACACATAATAAATAGGACACATTTGTATATTCTATGAATATACTGTTCTATACACTAACAAGTAATAAGTTTGCATAGCAGATGTTTCAGAAAAACTCCTTGAAAAATACAGAAAAAAAAAACAATTCGTAAGAAATTAATATTTCATGCGAAGGTATTGACTATATATATATATATATATATAATTTTAAAACTCTTGAAATATCAAGTGTATTTAATTTCAAATGTTTAAAAGTTACGAAAGTGGATTTTTATTAGAATGGTAAACTGTATCCCATAGGACAATTATATATAAACAAGATAAAAAACTGAATTGGGTTGGTTGGATTTTATGGCGGGAAGGACCATATTTATATTGAATTGGGGAACGAGGAATTTGTATTTTTCTAAAGCAAATATATTGAATGAATTTGGTATTTAATAAAATATCAAATAACTAAATTTACAACTATTCTACAAAGTTAAATAGGAAGTTATGAGAAAAATTAGAAAAGAAAAAATGCTTCACATTAAATAGATTATTGCTTTAAAATGTATGCGCGATTTGGAGTTCAAACGTATTCCAATATATACCGATCGAACTGTAAACCGGAACGTGAAGTTACAATAACCCACGCTTTACTTTATTTACTCTTGATCAGATCTGTCTTATAATTCGTGTTTGATGTTGCGTTCTTGTGTCGTCAAATAAATGTTATTTAAATACTATAATTTTTTTATCTTTTTAATTAAACTGTTACACGTTTTAAGTATTACCCTGAAAAATACTGTTTATAAATAAATGTTTCGAAACATAACGAAACGTTAACAAAAACAGTAAAATAAGCACTATTTAGTAAAGAAGTTATAAAAGAAAAACTCAAACGCGAGAAAAGAAAGTAGATAGGTTTCGTCAAGGAGTTTCTTGCTATGCATCTATGAGCAAATGATTTACAAATAAATAAATATGTATAGTACATAGTTCTACAACATAACATCTACATGATAATGTATATCAATATATATGATCCTATAACAAGAAACTTTTTCTATAAATTACACATAAGTAATTCCCAAAACAAAAATTCTTCATATTTATACACCAATTTCTGTCTTTATTGTTCTGACAAAGATACTTCCTCTTAATCGAAAATTTGTGATTGAAATGAAGACAAAAATTTCTGAAACGCACGGGATAAGAGAAACATTTTGAATTATTTTAATCGAAGAGTTCTTTTGCTTGTTCTAGAACATGTGTGCAGGATACAGAGCTTTCATACATTTTAAAGGCTGGTGCATTAAACAGTTACGATTTTAATGCACCTGAAGTCACATTTCAAATGGCTAGCCTTGTCTCAACATAAGTTTACATTAAGTTTAGTTATATAGCAAACCCTCTATAAACTGGAGATTATTGGTTAGATTGGATGGCTTTTATGATGCAAGGGCCATATTTGGCCAAGCTGTACCTAACACAAAATAGGCAACGTCAAGTAAATAGACATAAACACAACGAAAGTTTTACTAACACAGGAGTAAAACACCCAGGATAGGGAACAGGAATCGAACCTGCGTCTCCTACAATTCGTAGGTTGCTAGCGCAGTGGGATATAGAGATACGAGGAAAAAAATCAAAAGAATAACTTAGAAAAAAGCATAAATTGTACATTAAACTGCGCGTTTTTCACTTACTAAAAATTACACACAAAAATTATGTTAAAATAGTGTGAAGTAATATAGTATAGTATAATAATATAGGGAAAGCGGAATATTCGGAGGGAGTTTAGTGAGGGCCGATAAAAGCAAAATGGGACAAATTAAACATTAAATTACGAGTTTTTTAAATTTAATATGCAAAACTAAAAATTAAACACAAAAATCGGTGGTAAAACCTCCTTTTAGTTTTCTAAATAAATAAATGCAATTTCTTTAATAAAAATAAAGATTATACTTTCCATTTATGCCTTCGTGTTTTTCGATGGGGTGTCGGGATTCATATACTCCATACGTTTTCTCAATGTTCCATGTCAAGGAAAGTTTTATAATGCCTGATCACTAAAAATTTTCGACAATGTCAAAATGGTTGAACGATTATTTTAATATAAATCGACGAAAGGAATTTTCATATTCAGCAAAGTTGTTCCGCGAAAAATGGATGAATTCACATGATTCCAATTTAATATAATAGCAGCTTAAATAGATGAAAAAAATTCGTGTCAAAATTTCAAAGCAATCCTGTAAGCCAGTGATTCTGATAGTCTCATTGGTGAACAAAATTTCGATATCAACTATTCATAATTCAATGCAAAAAAAAATAAATTATTTTGAATTGCAAATTATCAACTATTATCCTGTTTGCACATTTATTTACTACTTTAATACAATATATGAAAAAATACTGGAAGAAATAAATTACTTAACGCAATTTTCGAAAAAATGTTGGAATCCCGAAAATTGAAATATTTCTATATTTGGTTGTTTGAACATGAAATGGGTACCACAACTCAACACACTATAGGAAAAGAATAGACAAAAATAAGGATTTGAATCTGAAGATTTCGGTGGCCAGACGCAAGCCGCAGATCGAGACAAGCAACATGATCATTCGATTTGAGGAATTCGTATTGTCTTTCCGATACACTTTTTAGCCTGCCGTTTGACTGCCCTATATGTAGCATCCTTAGTTGATGAACATGTTATTTTGTACCCATTAAAACACGATTTCCACTCTTTTAAATAAGAAAAGTCAAGGATTCGCAAAATAATTTTCAAGGCCCTCGTTTTTCTTGTTAATGACGAGCATTCACCTTTCACGACGAAATAAAGATGACAAATGAAGACTCGGAAATTAAAATTTAATGCAAAAAAATATTTCAAATTAATGTAGAAAATACTTCACTTTTTAAGAAAAAATAACAATACGAATTAGTTAGTAAATCACTATGTAACAAAATGGACATACCCAACACCGGTTAGGATATGGGCATTCTTTTTAAATAAAGACTAGATAAAATTCAAGGACTAAAATAAATTTTGGCATTTTTCAAGGACTTCTCAGGACAATGGTGGTAAAAAATAAAATTCAAGGACTTTTCTACTCTGAAAAGAGATTTTGTTTGTCACTCTATCGCCATTTTTTGCTACACGAGGGATCTAGTGCTATTATGTCCGACAGTTAACGTTTACTTAGTCTCATGGTTAAAGGAGACTAATGTGAAACTTTGTAACAAATGGTATATAAAAGTGAAGAACAGTTTCGGCCACAAAATAAAAATACATATGTACAAAACAATTTTTCTAATTTCTAAACTCGTAACAGCTACGTACAAAGCTTCTAGAACTGCATATAATTCACATGATGTTAATCTCAAGTTGAAGGAAAGAAATTCTTACTCTCTCCATTCAAAGAATATAAACCTTAGTTTTAAACTTGTGAGCAATACGGTATTTATTACAAGTTAACAGGTGTAAAAATGGCATTTGTGTCATAGTATAAAATAGGTTTATATTTTCCAACCCAATAATCTTTCGACTAGAGATTAACCTCAGTATCACATGTAGCTTTACATATATCATAAGTAAATGATGATTAATAAGTAAATGAGATGGCAATGTGAAGAATGAAACAGCTCGATGATAACTTTAATAACAGTTTAAAAATAGGATGATACTTGGACAAGCACATTTACCTAGAATCTAAAATGTATACATATAATAAAGGCTTATAAATTATATAACGATGCATTGCAATATCCTGCTTTGGTATCTCAAACAGGACTTATATCAAAATGATGACGCCATTTTGTGTTCCATTCGGTGCTGATTGTAAAGCTCAACTTTCTTTATCAAAAACGAGTTTCAAATCCCATAAAAAGCTACATTACTAGCTCTTTAAGATTTGCCTTTTGCTACCGAAAGTAATTGAACTGAACAAGATTCTGATATCTTATTTTTTTTCATACAAAAACATTAATTAATGTAATAAACTGATATAGCATGATTAGATGTCTCCTAAATGTCTTCAATTCTTCTTCAATTCAATTCAAAATCTTCAAACACGAGTCATCCAAATAATTTTATGGATCTTACATAAATTATAATTTAAAAATTAAAAGAAATGAATAAAATATAATATCCTATCGTAAATATCATGTTCAAATGCGATTTGTTCAACTTGAATTCCACGCGGTCTTGTCCACTTCCTTAAACACAAAATTCGTCGCTTTTTACTATAAGCAATACTTTAAAAAATTAGAAACCTTTAGGTTCCCAAAACTCCAGGAACTTTGTACATTGTGTTGCTCCACATCTGGCACCAAAATATTGTCTAGTCATGAATACTGCTTCGTTACGTCAGAGGATGTCTCGACACTGAGAACCAGAATCCGCGCTAAGGACGCTAGTTGTGGAAGAGATTTCTTTACGTTATCACCAGTCTCCTCTAATTTAAAGAATGGACTCGTTCAAAACCACGTGACTTGACTGGAAACTTTGTGGGAGCTAGATTATCTGGTGAGTGTCCTTAGAACTGAATATTTAAATCTTATGATGCCCTTCAAAAAGCGAAATATTTATTTTCGACTCGTTTTAGACGTCGTTAGGACAGAAAGTTGGATTATATTGTAGTGGTGAAATTATTAGACAACTTTTAAGGTTACATAGTGAAACTTATGTCCAAGATTCAAGTGTAGCCATAGCTGTAGAAACAAAACTTTCAACCCTTAAAAGATTTCAGAAAATTCTAGAATCAAATAGTGTTTCGATACGAAAAGTTTGGTCTTGCACTTCCTAGCTCATGATACAAGTAATTCGATTCATAGTCATTTTAATGACTTTGTTAGTACTGAGTACAGCTGCTTTTTGGGGCAGCTATAACGAAGAACGATTAACCTAGATCTAAGACAGCACAAAAATAAACAATATAATAAAAAGCGCAAGTTCAGATCGACAATGAACATTTCTTCGATCAAATATAAAACAGTAAGGCACCTTAATGGATCAAATTGTAGTCATTTTTCTGACTAAAAGATCTTGCAGAGCATAAATGGTGTCGCTGTGCTTATTACATACTTTCTAAGTTATAAAAACAAGAGTAGAAAAAGCTTGACAATCGTACACGTGCAACATGAACAGGTGAGAGGGGTGCAATAAATATCAGCGAATGCAATTATTTATTATTGCATTCTCTGTTAGAAAACGCACCCGAGTTTCATCTTGATATAATGTATAGGACTTTTAATAGTACTTATTGCTTACAAAGTTATTAAAAAACGGTGAAAAGTAAATAAAAATACAACAGGTTTTCATTCTATTTTATGCTGCAAATAAGATTTCAAACAAATTGAGTTTTATCCTAGCTCAAAATATGACTGGTTAGGCTACTACAACAACCATATCTGAGATGGCTAGTTAATATAATATTAGGAGTTAGCTTTTATTGTTCTTCGACAAAAACATTTCTGAAACTCGCGAAACGTGAGGTTATACTGCCACACTAATCAAGAAGGCAGTATCTCTAAGTAATAGAAAATGCAGAACAAAACAACGACTAATAAAGATGAAAGAATTGGGGATGCTTCTGTCCTGATGATAATGGACGTCTTGCTCCACTGAAATGGTCATTGACGATTATTTATAAGTTTTTAATCTTTATAAGTTGAAGTTTGGGCATTTTTTACTCTAATTTGACAAAAGTTTTCACCTGTTTATCCAGTATCTCCAAGTTTGGTCATTGCAGGTTTTCGCGGTTGCTTCAAGCTACGTATACAAGTATCCAGCTACTCCATAACTGCACAGTCGGCCCTCGCACGAAATAGAAACATATATCCCAAGTACTCTTCGTTTAACTGGTACAGATGTATACATTTTTTTTAGCTTGGAGCAATTTGGCCTTTGTGTCAAAAAAATACCCAACCAATTTATTGTTTGAAATGAAAAGATGCATAGCTTTAAACTTGAAAAGCAGACTTCACATTATTACAGTCCCCGGTACTGGTGACTGTCTTATGTATGGGGCCTTCAAGTATTTGTTACATAATAAACTGAGGAAATTGCATATTCATCCAATTTTCTCAATCAACTATTGATTGAATGCTTTTACTGTTTACAAACTTTATAAAGTTATCACATACTTGTCTACGTATCACGAAGCAACACTCAAATAGGGTTTAAAAATTGGTAGTGAATCACCGATTTTCGAGATTGGCGAGTTACCATTAACGAAACACCAATCAGTTTTCTTAACATATTTTATTATTTTACCTCTATTTTTAAGATCATATTTCAGTAGTCGATTTATAAGACGACAGTTATTGCAAATGTCATCGTATACCATTGTGGTATACTTTTCAACATCCAAATATGGCCCTCCGCTCAATAACTTTACGAACCCCTGGTTTAATTCACTATTTTGGTATCATCTGATGGACGTAAATATTCCCTATTACAAACGAGTTTTAGGATAGAAATAAATTACGCAGTAAATTTTTGAACGTTGACAAAGAATTGTCTCATTGCCTCCACCACAACAGCGATTGGTGCCATTTTGGAGAGAGGCGAATAAAACCAGTTAAAACCCATTACAAAGTTAAAAATAGAATTTAAAACTTGTATTAAGAATTTCACTCGATAATGAGAATGTTAACTCTACCGTCAACCCTAAATGAGCAAACTTGGAGGAACTGCCATCTTGAGTAGGATAGCTAAATATTGAAACCCATGAATGGTTTTCTTCGTCTTAGAAAATAAAATAAAATTTACAAAATAAGGGTTATAAACTTTGTACATGTTTTTCTACCCTTTGTACAGTCCACAGGCACATTTTTCAAAGATGGATCCGTGATCTCATTTGATCGAATGTAGGACGACACCAATGCCTCGGCTTTTTTGAAGACTCGTCTACGGCAGGAATCACTGCATTCTGCCATCCTGTGGTGGTTGCCCTGGGTAAGGTGGGATAGGAAAGTGAGCATGAGGCGGACCTCCAGAGGGTGGCATGCCCTGGTGGTGCGCTGGCGGTGGCAGGGCATACGCGTATGCTGGATGGGTGGCCGGATTCAGATAGGGAGGCAGAGGGGTGGCGGCAGGGCCGGCCCCATTGCTGTGTGGAAGGTGGTGGCCGATAGAGGCAGGGGCCAGGGCCCCCGCGGCGTACTGGGCATATCCGACATCAAGTCCGTTGCCGTACTGGGGCGGGTATGTCGGGGCGTACTCGGTGTAGAAGGAGTTGGCCATGGCTGTGGCGGCGGCTGGAGAGAGTGGAGCGTGGGCAGTTGGTGGTCCGGACAGGATCAGTCCGGATGTTGGCACGTATGCAGAAGGAGTGTGGTACACGTAGTGTGGCGACAGACTTCTGGAATACAGAAAGAAATGAAATTAACGTCAATGAGAGAATAAGAGCAGAAGTCCAAGGTTGAATCTGTCAAGGTAAGTTGCAAGACCAATGCGGATAATATACCTAATTTATGTCTATAATATATTGAATATTGTGTTAATATATTGAAGATAACCGATTTTTTTTATATTCAATGTACATGTCCAAAAGATAAGAAAATATGCTATCAAAATCTCTAAAAATCTCAATTAAAAGCATATTCCTAATATATACTTAGGGATACCATTGGGTAAGACCAACCTATGGCACTAATAACGAATATGGTCACTCATCTAATTCCACCATTGGCTACGTTGTGGGCAACGGCGCTAACACGGGCAAATTATACAAGGCCCCAGGCATATCGTAGCCAGAATTTAAGAGGCAGTTAAAAATGGAATTTTCCAAGAGCGAAGTTAAGATGTTATTAAACTTTCATGTTTTTATATTATTTTCGGTTACCAGTCTTTTTACTTTAAAAGAATTATGCGGTTGCACTAAGTGAACATCTCGGATGATCCGAGTACGCAAATGAGAGAACAATAGTTGTTCCTCAAATGACTGAACATTTGTTATTCCTCAAATGACTGAACTGTTCCGAAAATATATACGAAATGTATTAGTCTAAAAAGCATTGAACAAATATTCAACCCCTCCATCTTTCGAAAAATTTACTTTTATATCAAGTTGAAGGATTGATAGACGTAAAAAGTTGAGTCACAAGGAAAAATGATGTCCATAACTATAACTCATACTTTTTATGAATATCACGTCATTAAACTAGTATATCATATTATGAGCACTACATAAAATAGCTATTTTAAGAATAAAATATAACTGTTATATAATAATTACACAAAAAGCATTATTTAGGTATTTTAAAAATCTGAAAGCAATATTTTCTCGGTCCGGGTCTCCAGAACCCCTTGACTACCCACTGAGACCAGGTCCCCAATTGCTTTATACATTATGTTTGCATTGTTGCGTCAAAAATTTATTTCGCACCCCATATTATCTGTATTTTTGTAATTTTACCCCCATCGACACTTGTTGAGGACACAGCAAGAACATAAGCATATTGGGAAACCCAAGGAGTCGCCCCCCTGGTTGTGTGTATGCCCGTTATTGTCGAAGGGTCTTCAATTGGCAAGAGAGGGGGAAATATCCCAGATATGCAAAATTCTAATCCGTTACAATTCTGCATTTCATTACAACAAGTTGGTGAATGGAGCACCGATTATTGTACATTGCGTATATTTTGAGATGCGAATTTTTAAATATTCACTAAAGTATGTAATGTTACTTTGAATGGATTACGAGAAAACATTTCAAAGTTCACATACCAAAGAATCCGAGTCTGAAACAATTGTTCCCACGGAACAATAGAAAGTGATGAAAGATGCCACATTACTTCAGTTTATGAGTTAGTTTACCTTGATAAATTATTAGTACTGTTCATATTCCGTCTCTACTGTATTTACCAAGTTTGCATGTGCATTGCTTAACTTCAACTTATGCGGTGCTTAAAAATCAAAAAAGAATCCTCTAAATCTAAAATCTCTGAAAAGACGTCTGTGTGACTGACATCCAAAGTAAGACTAATGAATATTTCTTTTTTAATTTTTGGGACCAAGCAATGCATTAGCGAATATGATATGGCAACTAAAATAAAACGAACAACGAAAAAACTGTTTTAATATAAGGAAACATTAGAAAAGAAATTGCGTGCAAGTGAATGAAAGTTAGGTAGATATGCAATTGAATTCACGTCGCACTGAAGCAACACAACGGTCTACTGGCGATGGTTCCGGATCAATTCCGAAGATAAAGATTCAAATTCAGATGATGATGTCAACACCTGAGTTGCACACCACTTTCCAAACTTCCACACCACGGTGAACGAAAGAGATCGTACATACGCTGTCAACATCATTTTAGAAGTATTAGCAAATGCTGATAAGCTAACTGAAGAACTTTCTACAACGCGGTTCTGGTGAGAAGGTAGATGGACTTTGGGAAGCCCATTTCTAGAAGTGTAATAAGCTGGCCAGGGTAAAGGGCTGCCATATGCAAAATCATTTGTAGCGATCGCAATAGGTGATTATTTGTTTCACTAACTCCAAATCAGTGCTATATCACTCCCAGTACCGAACGATAAACTTATCCAGAATTTACGCTAAAGACGTCGATTGTGGAAAAGCGTTGTTTAAGTTGAAGTCATGAGTTATCTTTTTAGAGTCCAATTGAACAAACGGACTCGTTCAAAACCACGTGACACAAATGCTGACCTGTCAAGGCTGAACTATACAACAATGGCTTACCTGCACATGTTATATATGTGGAAATGGATGAGCGATTGCCCTCCATAATAATCCCTAAAATTCCAATGGTATCACTAATTATTTATAGGAATGCATTGCCTTCGTCTATCCATCAATATGCATCTGAAGTTCTATTATACCCTTCCAACACCATAATAAAAGTAGTTATCTAATTTTCTTTAGAACCGAGGTGGAACATGGAGCAAAAGGGTTAAGAACTGTTCTATTTTGAAATTGAGCTGTAGGACCTCTTTCTGGTCTTAAGGCAGGCGACCACTCTTAGTTTAGCTTATTCGCTTTTAATCTCAAAATGTACCCCTGTTCATGCAACGACATACTGTACTTTTATTTCATGTTTCGAGCTTGGTTAACACCTCCTAGAGTTAACACCTCTACGGGATTGACAACTGCTCTAGCAGCCTGCGACCTTTAGGCGGCACAGGTTCCATTCCTGTAACTATCCTAGGTGTATTTCTCTCTTCTGTATCAGTAAACTCTTTCCTTGTGTCAATTTACTTGACAGAAAAACATTACTTGGAACAGCTTGGCCAGATCTGGCCCTTGCGCCATAAGGAACCAACCTACCAATTTAGATATCTCCAGATGTTGACTGAAGTGCCATGTCTGCCTTAATAGCGTTGAACAAAGCAGTTTATATGGAATCCTATTCATCCTTTTACAATTAAAATGGAAACTATAAATAAAAGATATCTGAAGTTTTTGATAATTTAAGTAAAATGAATACTTTCATATAAATATCATGATATATATATATATATATATATATATATATATATATATAAAAAGCACAGTGTAAAACTCCAATTTCTATACTTCAATGTATATATTTCACAAACGTACGTGGCAAAGAAATAGGCGCTATTTGCTTATTGCTGAATGACAATAACGGATATAAACGTTATAAAATTGACCGTTACAGGATTCATTCGCCAATTTGGCAGCTTAGTTTAAATGCTTGGTTTGTGATATGGAACTGCATAATATTGCTAAAAGTACACGGAAGATCTCGCCACTCTAATGAAATTCTTCAGCAGTCTGATGACAGAAAGCAATCTGGAAGATAGAAATCAGCGCGGAAAAGAAAATGTGAACGGAAATTGGTTTAGCGTCATAAAATAGCAACAAGGTAATGGGATGTAATCAAAGTAAATGTTCAGAATCTAACTGAATGTGGTCTAACATGACTGAGGTGTGTGTTTTTGCCGTGAATTTTATTATTTATATGAATTAACATCAGTAAAACGAAATGCTGTTAAATATTTTTAGATAACTTTTATTCCATTCAGAGGTATGCAATCCATTTATGTGAATATGAATGCTATATTTACTACAGATGGATTGAAATAAGATATGAAATGGAGTAACGACACTTTGTTATCAACAGATATAAGCAATTGAGAAAGTTTACCAGATTCCACGTTTGAGTCTGCAAGTAAAAGTTAAAAAGACAAGAAAATACACACACACTTCATTCAATGTATAGAAGATAAGTAGTTGGTAAACTATTCAGTGTAAAATAATTATTTAATACATTATTAACTTATTATTTCACAATTAGTAAGCACAAATGTCTGGAAATGTTTTCAATTTTAGTTGCATTCAAGATCTTCAGGATAACATTTTTATACAACTCATCCTGATCCCAAAGACAGATTCAATCCGGTGGTTCAAGTTTTTAGATTTCCCTCAGTGAACAGACAAAAAAAATAATAGCTTTTTCGAGAAGCAAGAAACAAGGGCATGGTAACTATAATATTATTTTGTGAGTGAATTTAAACAGAGAAGGCCTTCAAACGTGGGGCCCTTAGCAACAGCCCAATGTGCCGATGTGTTAACCATCTGTGGGGTTCACATACATCCATTCTGCAACCTGCAGTCTTCTCTTAGCGTCTTCTAACTACTTTTGACCTTTTTGTCCAATAGAATGTTTCATAGGATTCTTCCAACCAATAGATGTGGGTATTCAGTCATTAGTATTGCGTTTACCCTATATCACATTTAATCTACTCGGAAATTTCAAAACACTCAGAGGGTTAAGACGGAATTGTCCAGTGAGATCAAATAGCCAATCAAGATAATACACCTTAATGCGCTCAAGAAGAGTCTATGTTTTTCCGAAGGCAGGTGTTTGAATTACCATAACACCATGAATCACCACGTATTGAGATTGAGTGCAAATGACACACAAGAGAAAAGACGATTAAAATAACCAGCCAAGTTTTCAGAAAATACTAACTTCAGGATTGGCACTCTTCTCGCCAATTTCCTATTTCAATCGAACCGTTGTAATGTTAAAAGAGCATTGTGAAACAGTAGCGTAGATAAAATTTCATATCAGAAGGGGTCCAAATTTTAAAACTTTTTGAAAAAAGAAATGCTAGCTGAACTTTCAGGCTTCTCTCGAGAATGTTTGCTGCTTCAGACACAAAACCGAATCTATATTTCCTCAACAGATTCGTTGCTTCGTCGAACAGCTTTCGAAGCTTTGTCCGCTTCATGAGCTCGGATTAGTTTCTCTTCCTATTGTTCAGCTTTGACGTGTTGTGTTCATTTGAGTTTGATTAAAAATAGGTCTCTTGTGTAATGTTCTACATTAAATTTTACTTCCATAGTTCTGACACAAGACCTCAGCGTTCCACAGTTTTTGCTGTTTTCAGACAGATTTTTTTTCTTTATATATAAGATTTATGATTTTAACTAAATTTTAAGTTAAGGGATTACACTTAAGCAGTGACGTATATCAGTTGATCCAAATACAGCAATAACTTAATAATTTGCTCGCCAGATGTTTAAAACTACAGTAAATAACATTAAAAAATCATTCAAATATTGTTTCTCAAAATTTACTTTATCTTTTTGTTGCTTAAGGGGGTCTGGGACTCAAAATATGAAGTCAATTTTTTATTATCTTAAAAAATAATAGATATTTCTGAATAAAATAACACCTACATTTTGTTTCTACCATCAGTAGAACCGGAAATATTCGGCTTTTATATCATGACAGCTGCAAATCCAACGAGCCTCACCCATCAGATAACGTAAACAAGCTGTTTTGGAATCTTTCTACTGTTTCAGCTCTATTTTTTTCTAACTCAAATAAACTACGCTACGAACACTTTTGAAGTGATCTGAATTGATTATCGTAATATTCTCACTATTTTTATTGTTGAATTTGCACGTTTTCGAATTTTCTGTGCTATCAATATACCTTCAATAACGCTTTCCATAAAGGACTATAGGTGGTTCAGGAAAGCGACGATGAAGTCCACAAATACTTTAAAAAGGTATAGGAAAAAGGTCCAGCTTGCTTAAATTAAATGAAGCAGTAAAACTAAGAAGTAATACACAATACTATCCAGGAGGATTTTAAACAAACAAAGTATGCAAAAGTCCCTTTTAATAACTTGAATATTTTCATAATTTTAAACGCTCTTTTTCTCTTTTTCTCCTTTTCTGTTAAATGGGATTTCGATAGTGAAAAATGGATATAACTTAAAAACTAGTCATAAATGAATGAAATTTTCTACAATTACTTTTCAAATATATTTCTTTAATTTGTCTTCAGCAATTGTGTATATATATTATTATTTCTATAATTTTTCGAACTTTGTATACCATGTATTTTATGTAGTTTTTGAACAAAATATTTTTTTAAATTTTTTCTAACTATTTTAAGCAAAAATCACGAAGACAGTTTAAAGTATGAACTTTTAGGAGTCAATTAGTGCAAAAATGAAGTGATTTGTTATAAAATATTTTAAGATATCAATTTTGCCCAACGTCAAAATTTTTTAATTTTATTAACAAAATTTTGAAGTTTTGAAAATATAAAATAGTTATTATAATTGAAAAATACAATGTATACCTACAGAAAAAGTTTCAGAACAAAAACTTTAAAATTGAAGATTTTAGAATTTTGAGTCCCGGACCCCCCTTAAGCGTTAATGGGTATTTAGGTAATTAGAGAAACACAAATTCCCAACCTTCATACTTTCATCTTGTGCTTTGAACGAATAACTTAACAAGCCATTAATCAATTGAAAGGCTTAAAGCAATTAAGTGATAAGCCATACTTGAAAATTGCTAGCCTGGAAAATTTGAAGTTCTAAAAATTTCTAAAACTATCATGGTTTGCACACTATTTAAGAAGTCATGTTTTCTTTAAATTTCAAGTATAAAGCACTCATTTAAACAATCAAATTCTTTTTATACGCTTGAATATTTGGTTTTTAATGTTTTTCATTACGGAACATACAGGGTGTTTCGAAAATATATCTGGCCAAATTGTAAAGGGTAGTAGAGGGGCCTAAAATAGACATTTTTGTCAAAGAATATGTGTCCGGAAATATCGCGTTTAGATAGTAGGGCGCTGTTTAGGTCAATCGATAACATAGTTTCTACGGTACATTCCCCGCTTGGATTTTCAAGGCAAGCAAGTTTCTTATGGAGCATGCAGTTTTTCCGTCTCAATGTTACATACAATGAAAGTTTTAACTGATACAGCAGAGAGGGGTAGTTGGATCTAACCATATAGGGTCATGATTTTTAATTTTGAATTTGCTTCTTTGGTTGCTCATTCAGGGTGTTTCAGAACTTTCTGTACAAACTTTAAGGGGAGGTAAGGAACACCTAATTCAATGTATTCACATAGGGGTATGTCAGCAAGCGTCACATGGTTTTGTTAGAGATCAGCGTGGCTGCATCGACGATATCAGGTGTGCATTACTGTCGGTGGTCGAAACTTTGAGCACATGCTGTGAACTTTTACGTGTATAACTACCGTCAAATTAGAGTTGATCACTTGCTATCTTTCATTTCTACACTTTAGCACACGCGGATGGTGTTTGTGGACATACAATGCATGTCCACAGGCATAATGAATATTACTCATAATCGAATTTCTAAGCAACATATTATCGGCTTAGAGCAGAAACTCATTAATTGACATATTTTGTTAATGTACAGCTATTTATAGACCATCATAAGCTTTTATGTAAAAAAATATAAGCATTTTGATAGTATTAAAAATATTTTAAACAGATTATATTACGACAATGTTTTTATCATGAAAATAAGCATTTAGTGCCTTCGAAAAAATGTCAGTCAATGAGTTTCCTCTCTCTAATCTGACGACATATATAGCCTACCCCCACAAACCCAACTGGTTACTGACTGGGTCATCTGAAATTATTTTCTAAATGCGTACTTGATTGGGGGATTTCTTAAAAACTATTAAATGTTTTTTCGTGAAGAGGGCGTGGTTGGCTGAGGTTTGCACGTGGGCAGCTAATACCTGAGGAAAGTTCCTGCCTGTAACTAAACCAATAAGCATCGAAATGTGCTCCAGAAAACTAGGGAAGAGTCCATGTTTAACGAAGGCAGCTGTTTGAATTACCAGCGGTCATGAGACACACTTGCAAATGACACAAACAAGAGAAAAGATGCGGACGATTTCTATTTTTAAGCGCTCAACCCCTGCATTTCCAGACGCGGAGGAAGTTCGCAGAGGGGCGGAAAGGGGGAGCAAAGGAATTAAAACTGCGCAAAGAGAGAACGTCGCTCGACAAGGGACTGTCGCGCGTCGTACCGGTAGTCGCGAAAGGAAGTTCCAGGGGCCCCCTTTTCGCGATTTTTTCTTCTCTTCTTCAGAAACGGATGACGGACTTTTACCTTGGCTTCTTGCCTGGAATGCTAAAGGATGAGAGCGAGTAGAAGGGCAGATTGACTCAGAAGATTCCGGCAATCGCTCTTGTTCGTAATTTTTTAAAGAGTAATATATGTGCTGGCACACACAAGGAGTCGAATATGCAAAGCTTCCTGAATTTCTGCACTGGTTCGGGGATTTTGTCGCAATACCTTGTCTCCAAGTTAACAATGCATCGTGTTGCAATAATCTTGAGCATTGGCGTAGTCAAAGGAAGGGGCACATATGGATGCTCAAGACCACTCTCTGGTGTTGGTTTCTGATTTTTTTAATACTGCTTTACAAATTAAATGCTAAAGGCTGCGAGCGAGTAGGGCTGAGACTCATAAGATTCCGGAAATCGCTCTTTGTAATTTTTTTAGAGTAATGTATGTACTGGCACACACGAGGATTTGAATATGCAAAGCTTCCTGAAGCACTAGCTGGATGATTTTTTTTCGCAATACCTTGTCTTTAGTTTTGAAATGCAGTGTGGCAACAATCTTTGGCAGCGGCGTAGTCAGAGAGGGGCTATTGGAGGCTCAAGACCCTCTCTGCTGTTGGTTTACGATTGTTTAAGATTTCTTTACAAAAAAATGTTAAAGGATGAGAGCGAGTAGTAGGGCAGATTGATTCAGAAGATTCCGGCGATCGTGTTTGTTCGTATTTTTTCAAGAGTAATGTATGTGATAGTACACACAAAGATTTTAATATGGTTTCGAGGCTTTTGTCGCAATACGTCTTTAACCCTACACTAATTCGTGTTGCGGTGTAGCAACAATCTTTAGTCAGAGAGAGAGGGCTAGGGGGACACAAGACTTTGGTTTCGGTATCTTCCCTTAGGGATGGATCTAGGATCGTCGCCAATTGTGTTGCTCCACTACGACGTAAATTCAGCTATCTAATTGGTGTCTGTTTCTGATTTTTTTAATTCTTCGTTACAAATTATATTTTATAGAACCTAAAACACCGTTTATATGTTCTCTGAATGTATACAGTGTGTTAGGAAAGTATAAGACCACTTAAAATTGTAACCATTCTCAAAGACAAAGTGTATATTAAGACAACGATATTTGTCTAATATCTCAAAGACAACGTTATGTATTTAAAAACACAATAATTAATAACGATATGAACATTTGTTTTGAAAATAACATTAACCGAAGTTATTAAAAAATGATGCAAATCATGCGTTAAGAAAATATAAGACCACTCAGGAAATACATCAATTATTGTTATTGGGGAGATTATTATTACTCAAAAGGGTTACAAAAAACCAACCCCGATTTTGAAAGTTTATTTATGTTTGACTTCAATATCACGCGAAAAAATTATCTGAATATGAAGCGAGAAAAAATATGTTACAAAGGCGCTGGTAAATCTGAAAGGGAAATTAGTACGATTCTAACGTTCTAAGAAATGTTCTAAATCAGCAGTTTTTAACATTTTCGTTAATAAAGTGTATGGTAAAAAGCAGCGATAAGTTGGTGGAAAAGCTATCAGCTCGTGAAACGACAATTTTTAGCCAAACTATGACAAAACAAAATATGTTAACTCGTAAAGTATTAAATCCGATGTGCAGAACCGTATATCATGTAACAGTGTGAAAAAGTTTAAACTGAAATTCTACTGCTAAATTAGGAAAAAGAAGTAAACATACTGCTGAAACATCAGGTCGTAACATGACTAAAATGGGCCAAAAATGCTACACCCTAGAATGAAGAATGTAAACAAATATTTTGTTGAAGTGGAAAAGTTCAACTTGACAGGCTACAATTGTTATTGGCTTGATTTATGGAGAGCGTTTTTATATAAACCTGGATATGTTTTGGCTTGGTGTTGTGTTGGTTGAATTTTATGGCGCAAGGGCCATATATGGCTAAGCTGCGCCAAGACATGCAACATCAAGTAACGGACATACACACACAAGGATTTACTGACACAGAAGAGAGAAATATACCTAGGGTAAGTTACAGAACCGAACCTGCGTCACTTACATGGTGCTGAGAACTAGTTTTAGAAAAGATTTAGAAAAAAATGTTAGAACAAAGGTTTCTTAATCAAATGTAGACTTCAAATTTTTGCCTCGCTAATACCTACAGAACATTTTTATTAATTTTCAATAAATATGGAAAGTTGATCAATTTCTTCAGTTCCAAAGAAAATTTCAATGTATAATACAAATAAGTACTCATTTTTAATATTACTTTAAAACACTTATTGAAACTGAAAACAGGAAATAAAAGTAATGCAGTATTCCAAAGAATTATTTTAGGGTATCTTCTGTTTAGCGACGGAATCATACAATAAAATTTGTATTAATTAACGACATTCGAAAAGCTGCCGAGTTATGCCTATTTATTGGGTATAGTAGTCTCATCATTCACCTAAAATTTTAAGCCTTGAAAATTCAAATTGAATGTCCTCAATCCCTCCAGATTGCTTTCTAGTATTACAACACTTAAGTACAATAGCATCTACAAACAGGCGTTGTTTTTCCAGTGAGTCCCCCCCTCGTTATTTCGTCTACCTAGCTACTAACAGGATTGCAACATTTCTAACTACCGATTGGAACCGGATTTTTCTTTTATCAATTACTTAGTCACCATTGGCTTAACTCTATAAGCAGAACGTTTTGAGACAAGACGCGATAAAAACCGATAATCTGAAAGGCATAGTGCGCAGTTAAATTAAAACTGGTTCGAATGATACTATGTTATTCAGCACCAACAAAATAAAGGCAAATAGGACTTGATACATAATCAGATTGCGATAATGCAGAGGCAAACACAGTAAGAACCGAGCAGCACACAGAGCATAAATCGCAATATTTGAAGACTTGGCTTTCAAATACCAGTGCTTTTGAAACTGTCGCAGTTCCCTCAGGAGCCGCGACCTTTAAGAGGAGTCGCGGAAGTTGGACTGAGTGCTGACAATCTGTATTCCACAATATACAGGGTGATTCAATACCATCCAGTACTTTTTGTGTGCATGCAGCACTGCAGGTGGTCGTGCATTATCGAGATGCAATGACCCCATCTTCAACTCGCTTGCCCTTACTGACATTGGTTTCGTAAACTCTATTTAGATTTTATAATCGACTGCAACATACACAACTGTACTGAATCTTATTACGTGGCTTTCTGACTCGCTCTAAATAAATACCAGTTATGAACTAGCTATTGTTTGGCGCAGCATGGCCAAATCTGGCCCTTGTGCCATTAAAAACCAACCAACCAACCATCAACTCGCTTGGTTTCAGCAATATATTGTCACGGCATCATCAAAACCGAAATGTTTTGGTTTGTCACGCTACAGTCATCTTTTGCTACCCGAACTGAGATGTAATATTCGGCATTGATAATATCATGGGGGAACAGCATGCAAGAAATTAAGATTTACTCATGAAGAGATAAAAATATTGTCTTTTACATATCCCACTTGGCCTAGTCTGAGCTAGACTAGGCCAAAAGCAAAGTTCTAAGTTCATTGGGAGCCGGACTTAATAAATCCTCCCTAGACTACAGTAGAGGGAAGGAGGTGCTCAGGCGAAGATGGAGCCACCGCGCACTTGGTGCAAGGTCGAAAATTAATACTGATATAATATCTATAATAATAATTTCATGGGTCTTAAATGACCATTTCTGAATTTTGAAAAGGCAGTCTGATCCACCCTGTCCCCAAAAGTACTCTTTGTTCCAGGATAATGTCCTTGACACTAGTCACGCGCAAGCTTCCTCCAAGCTGTGTTATTCGACACCCCCTCCTTTGCTCTATCTCCTCAAAAGTTAACCTATGTACAAGTCAATGGTAATGATTCTAGGCAAATCTTTTTCCAGTTTGAGGGTAAATACCAGTTATGAACTAGCTATTGTTTGGCGCAGCATGGCCAAATCTGGCCCTTGTGCCATAAAAAACCAACCAACCAACCAGTTTGAGGGCTGTACAAATTTATTTGATATCAACGTGAAAATGGATCCACTGAATATGAATTTCAAGGTTTGGGGACGACAATTTTATACTACTTAAAAATATAGTAAATATATTTACATCCTACGGACGAGACACTATTTGTGAAAGGCCGCATTTACCGTACCGCTTGTGCACTGAAAATGCTAATCCAGAACCTGCACGCCACAGTGACTTATACTGCCGCTCCTCATTCCTTAATACTACACTTCAATCAATTCTAACCTCACCACAATTAAATATGTATATTCTGAATCGGCATCTTCAATACATTGTAAGGAAAGGTACAAAATAGATAAATCAACATTATCGGTATTGTGTTTTCTAACTCCCGTTAAGTGCGTTTTCCTCATTTTGCTTTAAAAACTGAAGTTTTGTAAGAAAATCTAGCATATCTATACAAAACACGAGTCATGTAGTTTAGGACGCATCAGCAGAAAATAGTTGTCTGCTATTTTATGCGTCTGGTTCTTGGTTCAAAAAGCTCTGGATTCGAATCCGGATCTAAACTTGGATGTTAGAAGTGGTTCGAAACCATTTAAACCGTAGGTCACAAATTAGCCCTCGTGTATCAAAAAACGAGCGTACAGCGACAAACCAACCAAGTTATTTTAAACGACGCAAAATGGTGAACTGAAATATAGAGTATATGCAAGGCATAATAAAAATCCGGGGTTTTAATGAAATGACTGCACGAAAGATAACAGCAATTGATGAAAGGGGCAAATTAAAACATATCAGTCATAAAATAACTATATAAAGTATTAACTCTTTCATGGGCGGTGGGACTTTTCTACCTTACATCCACTTCCTTGAAATAGAACATACAATCAATCAGAAGGAATTGGTAAACAAAAATTTTCAACTTAATTTTGAGCTTTAGAGATTCCATTATTGAATTAAATTGAGAGATAAAGAGAGAAACAACACATACTTTTAAAGGTAACCTGATAGGAATCGGTTTAAGTTTTACTTAATCATAAATATAATAAATTTTAAGTCCTCATTCAGATATTCGGATCCTTTCAGATAGTCGTAGTCCATTCAACATCTTAGTCGTTGGAGGAAACTAGAGCAGACATTTTATAAAAACTTAAGGAGTGCTCCAATCCAGATATTCATATCCAATAGATTTCATTTCATAGATCTCAAGTATAATGAAATTGCAGATAAACTTGCCAAGGAGGCCACGGCCGAACCTTGCCTACGTGGTTTCACACACCTTGCCCATTAACCTTTCAAGTTATGCATTATAAAGAGCTCAAATAATAAAATTTGGAGAGCTCCAACTCATACCTGGTACCACATTGGAGTCTCACTCAGATGTGGGTAACAGTAAGTGGGTTTTTGAACATGTAAACGATCACATTGGATCTCAATCTTTCGTTCAGGATCAAAAGGCATTTCCAACTTGCTTAAAATGTAACACTAAATAGACATCACGTCATCTCCTGAACTGTGTTGGTGTGTCGAGAGGATCTCTATGGACGTCCTGATCAAGTGGCCCCCAGGGGCATTCCTTCTTTAGGTTTGTACGGGCTTCACAATCCCGGGGTACCCGAGTGATCTTTTTCTTTCCCAGGGGTTTGCTGTCTTTGGTGAACACGGGGGTCGCGCTCCCGGGATACCTAAGCGATCTTTCTCTACCTTCATCCCACTACTCTATTCCCCACCCCTCCTTTTTCTCCATTTCACGTCTTGCGATTCGGAAACCATTAAAATTTCTTTACATTGAAAAACACGTTAAATTCACTCTTTTGTTATTTAAAAAATATGTTAATCACCTATGTTATTACGTATCATAAATTACCTTTTTAGTTGTGTTAAGTTCTATTTGCTTCTAAATTATCATTTATTCCTTTTTATGATTCCTTTAAAAGACGTCAGTACGTTTTTCTGACCCGCATGTTTGCCGTGTGCGGCGTCCCGTATCGGGGGAAAGTGGAGTCCTGGGGTACCTGATGCGTGCCCTTTGGTCCATGCTTCTGCGTAGACGGGTGGCTGGAGTGAGCCCGCTCTGGTCAATCGGCTCACCTAATTTCTCTGGGGTTCACCACGTCAAAGCGCTTGGTCCCTCTGTCGTGTTGGACTCCAATGATATTGGGTATTTAGGGTTAGTGCTGTAGCTAGGGATGCCCTGGGCGAACTGGCGGATCCACATTCCGACACTACGGCACTATATTCTGGTTGTTACTCCTGAAGCGGTTCCGAGATCTGTTGCTGAACAACTGCCGGATACTGCTTCCCCTGGTTGGGCTCCATGGTGGGCGGGGGCACACCAGGATGAATTTTATTTTCTAATATTCATGGAACCTAAAACTTCTTGCCCTGACGGAGGCTTAGATCCGTCAAACACCACTAACCAAGTAAATAAAAATTATATTAATGAATCATGTAAAGTAACGGTTACACCTGTCATTTCCGCAATTCCTGAAACAAAAAAATCTGTTCCTAAATTTCTTATTGTACACAACGAATCCGGTAAATTAACAAAAATGTCACCATTTCTAATAGAAAAATATATAAAAAATGCAGCTGGAGAAGTAAATAATGTTAAAAAATTGAAATCCGGAGACCTTTTAATTGAATCCAAATCAGAAATACAATCAATAAAACTATTAAACATTAAAAACTTTGGGGACGTCGAAATTCAAGTCTTTCCGCACAAAACCCTTAACTATACCCGAGGAGTTATCTCATCCCAAGAACTCGCAATGGTGTCCGACGAAGAATTTGTCGCTGAACTAAAAGACCAAAAAGTTATAGCAGCCAGAAGAATCATGATGAGGCGAGATTCTAATTTCATTCCATCAAGAAATGTTGTTCTGACCTTCGATTCTCCTGTTATGCCAACAAAAATAAAAGCCGGTTACTTGTGCTGCGACGTGAGGCCTTTCATTCCCAGCCCACTGCGATGCTTTTTATGCCAGAGATTTGGACATGCTAAAACAGCATGTCGAGCATCAGCAACCATCTGTGCACGTTGCGCAAAGCCCGGTCACGACAGTTCCTCATGCTCTGAAACCGAACATTGCATCAATTGCCAAGGTGATCACGCTGCGTATTCCAAGACTTGTCCACGCTGGATACAGGAGAAAGAAATACAATCAATAAGAGTAACCAAAAATCTATCTTTCCCCGAAGCAAGAAAACTAGTGGAATCTCGTACACCTCGTCCTAATTCCTCATATGCATCCGTTATTAAAACTAGCAAAACAATAAGCACCCAAACATATAATTCAGACTTTACACCTAATAAAGTAAATGCAGAAACGCAATTAAACTCTACTCCTTATAAATATCAACCAACCAAATCAAACCATCAATCCCATAGCTTAAGCCCAAAATCAATTGACAAAGTTACAAGTAAACCCTCAAACCTGCCGCAACAGAGAACCGCACCAGCAACAAAAATCTTCAAGCCGCGCGCGCGCGCGCGAACCCAACATCAATAGAACAAAATAAAAAAAAGCAAAATAAGAAAGACAAACTTACTCCCCGGAACTCTAAAGACCCCTCAAAATTACCGGATATCGAAATAGATTTACACCCTTCCACGGACTCCGACATGGAGTTTGGAGATGACGGTATTGACGAGAACGCTGCATTTTTTAGGAAAGGTTCTAGATTTTACAAAAAACCTTCCAAATAAAACCACCCAACCTTTATTTCAGAAGAGATTGAAAAGGGCTCTAAATTTTTAAAGGAATAAATGACTATTAATCTCTTAACTTGGAACTGTCATGGTTTTCGTACACATATCGACGATATCAAATCTCTAATAAATAATTTTAACCCTGTTTGCCTAGCCCTTCAAGAAACATACTTCACGCCTAATAACTCAATTAATGTTAAAAATTATAATTTAATAAGAAATGATTACATCCACGGTGCACGCGCTTCGGGCGGCGTGGCTATAATGACCTTGCAGAATTTCCCATCCAGAAGAATTTCATTAAATACGAGCATTCAAGCAATAGCCATACAACTTCATATTAAATTTTTAATAACAATCTGCTGCATATATCTACCCCCAAATGAAAGCGTTAGTCAGCAGGAACTAAATGATTTAATAACTCAACTTCCGTCTCCATACTTCATCATAGGGGATTTTAACGGACACAACCCTCTTTGGGGAAGTAATGATTTTAACACAAAAGGACAACAAATTGAAAAATTGATGGATGACCATTGTCTCTGCCTTTTAAATGATTCCAGTCATACATACTTCCATACTCCGACCCAAACCTTTCACACCCTGGACCTTGCAATATGCTCCCCTACTTTGCTTTCATTTTGGGACTTTAAAATTGACAATGATCTGCACAATAGCGATCACTTTCCAATCATTTTAACATATAACTGCAATGACGTTTTACTACCCAGACGACCTCTGCGATATATATTTGAGAAAGCGGATTGGACTCGATATCAGGTGGAATCAAACATTTCGGACAACATGGTTAAGATGCCTAGCATAAATGATGCCGTTGAAATGATAACAAACACCTTGATTAAGGCGGCAGATGTGGCTATCCCCAAAACATCGGGTAAAATGCCTAAATTATGGAAGCCTTGGTGGAATGAAGCATGCTCTCAAGCCCATAAATTCCAAAAAAAAGCATGGAACACCTTCAGACGTTATCCCACCACTTCGAATTTGATAGTTTTCAAGCGGGCTAAAGCAGAAGCTCGAAAATTAAGGAGACAGCGACAAAAAGAATCCTGGCAAGAATACGTAAATACAATCGAATGTCGAATATCATCAAAACAGCTATGGGGAAAAATTCGAAAAATTACCGGCAAATATCGTAATCCAAATATATCATTTTTACTTCGAAATGGACAAGTCGTTTCAGACGTTAAGACAATTGCTGATACCTTGGGAGAATCTTTTTCTAAGGTATCTCATGAGAGCTCTTACCCCCAAGATTTTATTAATTATAAGCGACGTGAAGAACGCAAGACGTTAAACTTTCAACCATCCGCTCATAAAACTTACAATCGTAATTTTACCATATTCGAACTGAAAAATGCATTAAGAAAATCACACCCGACTTCACCGGGCCCCGATCATATTCATCTAGACATGTTGACCCATCTCAATGAAGACTCATTACAAAATGTTTTACTTTTCTATAATAGAATTTGGACAGAGCAAGATTTTCCGACAACCTGGCACAGAGCTATTATTATTCCAATACCGAAACCTGGGAAGGATCCTCAAGACCCTAATAACTATCGACCCATTGCCTTGACAAGCTGTATCTGCAAAGTCATGGAAAGAATGGTGAATGCTCGGTTGATACATGTCCTTGAGTCTGAAAAACATCTATCGGAGTTTCAAAGCGGATTCCGTTTTGGACGAAGCACCTACGACAATGCCTTAATGCTGGAATCCTCTATCAGAGATACATTCGTCACAAAGAAGCATTTGGTAGCTGTCTTCTTCGATATGGAGAAAGCTTACGATAGGACATGGCGATATGGCATAATGCGAGACTTATACGAGATGGGCTTTCTGGGAAATCTCCCAATATTTATTCAAAACTTTCTATTGACAAGGACCTTTAGCGTTCGCATTAATAATATTTTATCAGATGACTTTTCACAGGACGAGGGTGTTCCCCAAGGAAGCGTTCTAAGCGTCATACTTTTTATAATTAAAATCAACGGTATTATTAAACAACTTCCTCCATATGTGCACGGAACGCTTTTTGTAGACGATTTCCAAATATTCTGTTCTGGAATCAATGTACCTTTTATTGAAAGACAACTCCAAACGGCTATTAGAATTGTAAGTAAGTGGGCAAACGAAAATGGTTTTGTTTTTTCTTCGCAAAAGACTGTATGTGTACATTTTACTAGAAGACGCGGACTTTTTCCTGATCCAGAACTTTTACTCGACGGAACTGTTATTCCAGTAGTTCCAGAAATAAAATTTTTGGGTATTATTTTTGACTCGAAGTTATCTTTTCGTCCTCATATCAAGGTATTGAAACGAAAATGCAACCAATCATTGAATATTTTAAAGGTTTTATGTAACACAACTTGGGGAGCTGATTTTATTTCAATTTTAAAAATTTACAAAGCTGTTGTCCGATCGAAACTCGATTATGGGAGTGTAATATATGGATCTTCTGCTAAGTCTGTTCTTCAAGCCCTGGATACTATTCATCACCAAGGCCTCCGATTATCCCTCGGAGCTTTCCGCACTTCGCCAGTCCAGAGTTTATATATAATGACAGGCGAGCCGGATTTAAGACATCGACGTGAGAAACTTACCCTAAAATACTATTTTAAGATTAAAGCCAACCCTTCTCACCCATTGCATAATAGTGTAACTAACCCTAAATTTGGAAGTCATTACTCATTAAAACCTTCATTCATACCGTCACTTGGTTTTAGAGTCCGTACCATAATGAATTCATTAAATGTTGACAATCTGGGAATATTTCCTAGAGAAAACGAACCTCCACCTTGGAATGATAAAAATCTACTTACCATCAATGACTTTTCACATTTTAACAAATCATCAACCCCCGATACCATTTATTTACAATTATTCCATTCCCATAGAAACAAATATTCATCTTTTAAAACAGTTTTTACTGACGGATCTAAGAACGGGACAAATGTTGGAGCCGCGGCCGTTTTTGATAATACAACCATTGCTAGAAAATTGCATGGGTGCTGCAGTGTCTTCACTTCAGAGATCTACGCAATAATTTTAGCCTTAAAAACGATTTCTACACACACTAATAAAAACTGGATCTTGTATACCGACTCTAAAAGCAGTATCGAATCCCTATTAAACTGTACACATAAAAGTCATTCCTTGGTTTTAAAAGCAATTAATTTGCTCCTAACATTAACAGAAAATGATTTTCGGATATTCTTTTGTTGGATTCCTGGGCATGTGGGAATCCGGGGCAATGAGAAAGCGGATTTGGCAGCCAAAAACGCAACATTGATTATAAACTCCAATGTCCCGATTCACGACATTAATAGTGTTTTAACCCAAGCCATAAATTCATCCTGGCAATCCGCTTGGGATTTGGAAAACCATAACAAACTTCATGATATTCAACCATATATAAAGGGATTCAGCAAAACAAACTTAAATAGAAGTCATCATGTAAAACTGACAAGGCTCCGAATCGGACATTCCTTTTTTACCCACAGACATTTACTGCTGGGAGAACCAGCTCCTTTATGCTCATCATGCAATAGTATATTTTCCATAAAGCACATATTGACGGAATGCCGGAATTTTAATCCTCATAGACTAAACCGATTTGGTATCTCCCCTATTACCTTAACAGACTTGTTGATGGACCCACATCATAAAAACTTATTTTTATTCCTTACTGACATTGGTTTCGTAAACTTTATTTAGATTTCATAATCGACTGCAACATACACAACTGTACTGAATTTTATTACGTGGCTTTCTGACTCGCTCTAATTAAATACCAGTTATGAACTAGCTATTGTTTGGCGCAGCATGGCCAAATCTGGCCCTTGTGCCATAAAAAACCAACCAACCAACCAACCAACCTGATCAAGTGTTTGAGCGTATTCGGATTCATGGATTTGGTCTGTTTAGCTAGGCCGTATAAGGAATAAGTAACACTTTCCAATAATATGCAGCCCGTTCTAACTTATGAGACTTGGTAAGTGATGTTTCGAACTCACCAGAAACTGATACGTCGCCAAATCCGGGCCCACTCAAACTCTTTTTTGCACTCTTCTATCATGAGCTCTAGAGATATGATTAATACTGTCTTAACCTTCCACGTCATTTCGACGCGATATCTCGTCTATCAAGATCGGACCAATTTTGTCGATGACAAGATATCTCGTCTCATCAAGATATTGCGATTTATTTTATGATGACGGGATCAAGATATGGTCAGTTTTCTTCTAGTGACGAGATATCTCGTTCATCAAGATCTGATCAGTTTTGCTGATGACTAGATACGTCGTCGAGACGAGCACCAGGAGGGTTAATACGTATTAATACAATTATCTGTAAATATCTCATTATATTTTATTGTGTGTCACATCTCATTAAAGTTATGAACTAGCTATTGTTTGGCGCAGCATGGCCAAATCTGGCCCTTGTGCCATAAAAAACCAACCAACCAACCAACCACATCTCATTAAATTAATCCTATGTTCATTTACCTCACTCATCAAGTATCTAAAACGAATAGTTTGCGTGTGTATCTGTGTCTCATGCAGTATGGATAACCTGTTTGAAGTATGTTATAAACGAGAACAGGTGACTGCATGCTTTCTACCAAATATGCAACATTCAGCTACCGGGGGCACAAAAACAGCAAATCTATGGCGTGACCAGTTTTGAAGAAAGTGCAGTAAATAGAAATAATCCATTCAACAATCCTGTGTTTTCATCAATCATATTTATCTACCTTGGATTTTTAAACAGCAATCAAGCAAAGAGCATGCATAAAACGATCAGCGGTCAAAGTTCAACTCTTACGTTTCAAACAAATACATAAATAACTTTCAAGATATTTCAAAGAAAACAAAATCAGAACTTAAGTTAATCATCTTTAATTTCTTAATCAAACAAAAACTTACTGATAGTCGAGAAGAGTAGACCATTTTTCATGCGCGTCAAATGATTTTAAAAGCCCACTATTGTTAACAGATCTATAGGAAACATGAAACACATGCATTAGGTAGAGCTATGCTAGGACATCAACACAATATTTTGACAAGAAAAAATTTGAAAATTCATACCAAAAATGAAGTCAATTTATGGAACCATCATTTTCAACATAAATATTAACTGGAGTTAAATG
Organism: Meta bourneti; assembly: GCA_933210815.1. Taxonomy (NCBI): domain Eukaryota; kingdom Metazoa; phylum Arthropoda; class Arachnida; order Araneae; family Tetragnathidae; genus Meta; species Meta bourneti. The sequence continues at coordinate 65,971,037 of OW119930.1, read as the reverse complement.
ACACTCGAGTTTTATTTTGAAACACAACAAATGCTTGACACACTTGTAACTTTCAATTAGTATAACAAAAGGCATGCAAGGGATTTCATTCATGTTGCCTGCCGAAATAAACCAGAACTTAGCAAATCGTATGGAATACATTTTGTCTGACTATAAAAAAAATGGGGTTAATTTCTGCTGACTGAATTCAGAGAAATGCCATGTAAATAAAACCAATGCTAATTCTCACTTATTACATAACATTTGCTAATTCTGTCAGTTTAGCATTAGCGATTTCAATTGTTAACCACGTAAAAAAAAGATGCATTTTTAACCAATGGCAGCTCAATGTTGAAAAAAAGTGAAAAGTTACCAAGAGCAGTATAAAAAGATTTTTAGCAATGAAAATATGTATATTTATTTTTAAAGCTTTTTACGTCGTCATAAAATGTGTTTTTATGATTATGAATAAAATGTCTTTATAAATAAAAACTGATAAACATAAAATGTGTTAAAACAAACCCATCAACTCGTTTTCAAAAAATAATCAAATCACGAAAACCAATTCAGATGGGAAAACCTCCCTTCCAATACATGGATACTGGCAAAACTACTGTCAATTAAACAGTGGGGACGTCGTAGCCCATTGCGCTAGCAACCTGCAAGTTTTCTAGGAGGTGCAGGTTCGATTCCTGTCAGTTGCATTCCTTCCTGGTTGTATTTCTTCTGTGTAGTAAAACTTTCATAGTGTGTGTCTATTACTTGATATTACATATCTTGTGTTTGGCGTAGCATGACTAAATATGGCCCTTGCGCCATGAAATTCCCAAAACAACCAGACAGTGCACAGTATGGCAGTCTGAAGCGCAAGCTCTTCATTTCCGTTGTATATTGGAACTGAGGTTAGTTTGAAGATGTCACGGTTATCATGGCGATTCGGCAGTAAAGTACAAACTCGGAATCTTTCCTGTTTTGGCCCTTCACGTGCCTCATTTTACATTTTAGGTGATAATGGTAATTAATTAACTTCTCACTGGAGCAACAACGGGATATTTTACATTTTAGGACTTACTTTTCGTGTTGAGACAGATGTGAGAATTGCTATTTATTCAGGAGTTTTTGTAATTCGGAAGTATTTTTGAATAAATGCAAGAGATTCTTAGAATTAAATTTTCTGAAAAAACAGTTATACGAAATATTTGCATGCCTTTCATGGATCTCATGATTAGCTTATCCACTGAATTAACTCTTTAACTTAGACAAATACTCGAATATACATAGAGTTGGCTTAGAGCAGAAACTTATTAACTGATATTTTTTCGACGACACTTAATGCTTATTTTCATGACGGTGAGAAAAACATTTTCATATTACAATCCGTTCAAAAGACATAACACTGTTAAAATGTGCATAATTTACATTCTTTTACCTAAAAGCTAAGAGTTCTTTAATCTGTACACAGTAAAAAATTCCTTTTGTCATTGAGTTTCTGCTCTAAGTCGACGATGCATAAGACAAATGCCACATTGCTAGAGCACATACCAACGTAAAAACGACTTACGAATTATCAATTTTCTATGTGCATATTTGTAAGTTCCTAGCCTTGAAATAACATTTACAAATTCTAACCTTTTCCTCTTTCTCTGAGATTTTAGGGATTTCATTTAGATAATGCTTAATAATTTAAACTTCTATACGACTAAAATAAAAACCATTCTATTATAGTTCAGTGATAAAATTGTTCAAAATATTATTTAGTGTAATTCAATTTGGAGGGAAATACCGCTTGTCTACATTTTCAACGATTTTTAGGGGAGATTTGTTATTAGTTTGCCTTTTCTTTTTTTCCTAAGGTTTCATAATGCATTTTATACAAAAGAGACTAAAATCTAGTTAATGAATTGTCCAATGTTTGAATTTAACTTATTTGAAAAATTCATGGCCAAACTGTTTTTAGGGCATTTTTCTTTAAGTTGGGCAGGTTTTATTTGAATGGCATTTTATCTTTTTTAATCCTTCCAGAGACATCTGGAGTCCCACCTCAGTGCAATGGTCAAGGTTATGTATAAATATTCTAGTTATCAAGTTGCTAAAGTCTATTCCTTAGCATCTTTATTTATAAATGTTAAATATTATCTATAAATATTCTCTCCTTTAATATTCTGATGCCCAAAAACAATCTAGGTGGGAAACTCGCTTAAAATACCCTTAACGAATATTTGGGTTGTTTGGGGGTGTTATCTGTCAAAGTTTACTCATATTAGGTGATAAATCTTTAAAGTTTCGTTTTTTAGCTTGATGCTCTTCAAATGGTTAACACATTTTAAATCTTTTTAAGAGTATGTTAAACATTTTTAAGGGCGCTTTTTTGATAAATTTTCAGCAATTATAGGGCATATTTTTTAATTTCAAAAGTAATTAGGAATTTTAGGGACTTTTTTAAAGAGTGTTTAGGTCTTTTATACAATTCGGAAGTGATTTGGTTTGGGTTTTCGGGGTTTCTTGGCGCAAGGGCCATATTTGGCCATGCTGCGCCAGACACAATACAATATAAAGTAATTGACACAAGGCATGTAATATCAAGTAATATTGACACCACACAGTGAAAGCTTTACTGACACAGAAGAGAGAAATACACCAAGGGAGGAACAATTCGGAACTGGAAATCATATATTCATTTTACTTTTAAAACAATTCCTCAAACCAAGGTTTCCGTGAGCAACAGCTAACTCAAAAGCAATCAGTTAAATGAGGCAAATAATTTACGCCTACTTATTTTTGAATTCCCACAAACGTCATTACAGGCGACCAAACCATACCAAAAATGAAAGCCGTTTTGAATCAGTGGGCAGTTTTTCGTTTTATATTAGTCGTGACCCAGAAATTAGATTTTTTCGTCTTCCATTCAACAGAGGACGACAGCAGAGGAGAGACATAAACACGCGACACTCAAACGAAGAGCAAACAAAGCTTTAATATTTGACATAAATAATTCAGGCGTTACACACTTGCGTGAGTAAATCTGTCAGATGAAAAAAAATAACGCATAAAGAAATTTTGGATCTCAATCGAAGATACACCCAAAAGACGCGTCCATGATAAATGTAATTTAAGGAAAACTTTTGTTGGAGACACTAATATATATATATATATATATATATATATATATATATATATATATATATATATATATATATATATATAAATGTTAAACGATGCATCAGACTTTGGAACCCAGAATTTTTTAAATTAAAGATTTTAATATTTTTTGAGATCGGATAGTGTGTGTGTGTGAAATACTATATGCTCTTTCAAATGATACATTTCTGTTAAATTTCTACTAGACTCCCTAGTTTTGCTCCACTCCTACGCTTAAATCAATGCCACATTGCATTGAGACTTTCTGCACTATGAGAGACTTTCTGTCAAGCTAAATGAAGGTGGCGCTAGTGTTTTTGTGAGGGAACGTGCTTCCTGTACGTATTACGGACGTGACGTCCAAATTTTTCACAAATTTTGGATCTGTTTTTCTTATTTTAATTATCAACTCTGACGTTTTCGATACTACCAGGGCAGAACTGGTGGTTACATGTGAGGGGCAGTTGCCGCTACTCATCAACCTTCCAATCCTCCTGGTGGTTGCCTCGATGAGATATATCATTAGCAAAACAGATCAGATCTTGGTGGATGAGATATCTCGTCATTAAAAGACAACTGACAAGATTTTGATCTCACTATCATATCTCATCATCAAATCTTGATCTCATCACCAAAATCGGCAATATATCGATAGCGAGATATCTCGTCATTAGGAAAATTAGTCAGATCTCGATGGCCGAGATATCTCGTCGAAACCACTTGAAGGGCTATGATATGGGCAGAGCATGAGGGCGGAGTCGCTGTCGAAAGATCTCAGAAGAATAAGTCACGTGGAGTTACGAATCGACTTGGTCCGATTGGTTATCGAGGTGCATACTTGTGTTTTTACTCACGCTGATAATCACTTTTTGATCAATCAATTATTTATTCTTCGTTAGGATTCGTGCTTTTTTCCACAACCACGCTACAGATCTTCAGACCGATCAGCAGAAATAGAATGAAGCTGCGCGCACAGATTCAGTCTATTTCATTTGAAGGTCGATATCGTTACTCCTCAAAGGGACAATCAATCACCAACATCCATGCTTACAAACCGAGATTCGAATCCGGGAGTGACTGGGTGGCAAACAAATGTTATTATCCCTATACAAGTTAGGATTGAGATTTTTATGGATTTGATTAGCATTCTTTTCCTATTACATATATTATATTCTTCATTTTCTACATTTAGCTTTGCTCAGAATATTGGACTGCCAAAACATTTAACTTTAACATTTACACTGAAAATCCCTTTTCATAAGAACAAAATTTGAACTTGAGTGTTAATTTTGAGAAAATCTAGTTTTATCTTCCGAGGTTTTTCGAGGTTCATTTATCTTACTAGGGAACTGCTTCAACTTGGTAAGCAAAACTTTCCCTAATCCTACAAGAATGGTCATAATAGTAAAGTGACCAAAATGAGTAATTATTTTTAACTAATTTTTAAAACCAAATAGTTAAAATTAAGTTGAAAATCACAAAATTCTTTTAACTTAATACAAATCTCTTTTTATATGTTATGCAATTGAATAAAGACTAAATCTTCATTTCAGTATATAAGTAACAATTCAATACACAAGTAAATGTCCTTTAAGTATACAAAAATTTCAAACGCATTTTTAATATATTCCGAGAAAAGGTAGATAAGAATTTCAGGTAAATTTACATTGTCACAGTATTGAACTTTCCAACTCCCCTTAAATGCAAACGTTAGCTGTTTTATTTTACTGTCGTAACTTTTTACTATTGCAATGTGCATTTTTCGAATTATTTCAGGATTTAATTCTGGGTCCACCTTCAATTTTCGGGAATGACGTGACAGTTAAAAACTTAAACCTCTGTCGAGCGCTCTGTAATGTTGATTAATTAAACCTCCTGGCTAAATCTATTCCTTACTGACATTGGTTTCGCAAACTTTATTTAGATTTTATAATCGACTGCAACATACACAACTGTACTGAATTTTATTACGTGGCTTTCTGACTCGCTCTAAATAAATACCAGTTATGAACTAGCTATTGTTTGGCGCAGCATGGCCAAATCTGGCCCTTGTGCCATAAAAAACCAACCAACCAACCAACCAACCTGGCTAAATCTGGCCCTTGTGCCATAAAAAAAACAACCAACCAACCTAATTAAACCTCCTTGATGATTTCAGTTAAGAAGAGGAAGATGAAGCCCAGGACATGTAACGTTTTGATTTTCGCAGATTAGACAAATCAATTTGTCTACAACGAACTTTTAGTGAGAGATCTGTTGACATTTCCAACTAGTACCTATTGCAAAAGTGCATGAAACGAGTGCAGTATTTGCATTAAAGCTATTTCCTTGTTTTGGGATAAGTCAAGAATTTTCTTTTTATATCGCCATTTCATATAGAATGCCAATTTTCTGCAAGTTAGTATTACTACTTTTACTATAATATCTGCAATGTATCTCATTGTCTACACTTATTAAGTCGGGGTTTTTCAAAACTTCCTAGAAAATCTCAAGGAGAGGTAGGAACACAAAATTAAACCGTATTCACATAGGGATGTATGTCTCGTTATTGTTATTTCAATTAACGTCACACTGGAGCAACACAACGGGCTATTGGTGACGGTCCGGGATCAATCCCAAAGGGAAAGATCCGAGGACAACACCACGTAATTTTGAACCACGGTCAGATGACGAGGCAACACCTGAGCTGGCACCCCACTCTCCAAACTTCCACACCACGCCAACGTGAGGACATTTGAGGCCACGACAGATTTAACGTGCACCAGCCCCCTTTGTACACGACGGTGTTTGGCTGGATTCGAACTCGCAACCCTTCGGTTGCTAGTCCGTTACTCTTCCAACCGGGCCACCGCGGCCCTGGATGTATGTCTCATAGATGATAGAGTTCGCAAGGGTACGTTTGGAACTCGATGGATTGGCCAGGGTGGACCCGTTCTTTGGCCATCACGATCACCCGACTTATCATGCATCTTCCTGTGAGACAACTCAAAAGCATTATACACAAGACCCCTATTGACTCCGAAGCTGACATCGTCGAAAGAGTCGCTGTCGCAGATGCGAGTGTGCGAAAAGAAAGAATTTTTCCAACATGTACGGTAATTCATGCTTTGACGATGTCAGGTGTACATTTGTTATGTCTTGTTACATCGAAATTAGAGTATAACTATACGTAATAACAAGACTTCTAATAAATCCAAAAGTATAGTTCAGACATCACAACGGGCAAACATACAGCACAATTAGAACAAGCCTAAAAATTGTAAGGCGGCATTTTACTGGATATTTAAAATGGTAGTCACTCAAATAAATTAAATAATAATATGTATGCAGTTAACTAGTAATCTACAGCACTAGTAAAATGCAACACTCTTCTCTCCCTGAAAAAGTTCAAGAACTATCTAAACAGTCTCTTAGGTAGACGTCTGACTCGTTCTGAATGTCGTAACTTTATAGTAAGTTCTGAAAATTCTTTTTTTAAGTAACCGACTGAACTGGTGAAGTTGATTGGTATAGCTAAGTTGAAATTGTTCTCTTCCAGGTTCCACCGCCCCCAGGGGCATTCCTTCTTTAGGTTTGTACGGGCTTCACAACCCCGGGGTACCCGAGTGATCCCCCTTTTTTTCATTCTTCTCCTCCCCTCCCCTTCTGCTTTTTGCTTTTTCTTCCTCCCTCGTTGTGGTTGCCTCTTCGGAGGTGAGGGCTCCCCTTGAGAAGCTTTTCGTCACTCTGTTACCTTCAGCTCCTTCTTGGGGATTATATCACCTGCGTGTTTGCCGTGCGTGGAGTCTCGTGTCCCTGGAAAAGGGGATCCTGGCAGTTGAGGGACGATATACTGTCCCAACACACTACTTTGGCCCCAGCTTCAGGTAAACGGGAGGTGTACATTGGTCCCGTGTGCATCAATCGGCTGGTCGATTGGACTTCGTCGTCGGCTAGGGATCAAGCGATCGGTCACCTACTGAGCAACACGTTAAGGGTGGTGGCTGCCACAGGGGTGATTGAAAGCGTATAGGCCCTGTTAGCACTGGTGCAGACTGCATCCCCTTGTTGGACTCGGTGGTGGGTGGTGCTGCAGGCCCCGAATATCTTTAAAAAAAAATATGAATGATAATTCTTCCGTTTCTTCTCCCTCTCGAAGGGAGCAACAAAGTCCGCCTTTATCCAATGTCCGTTTCTTTCTCGTAAAATTAATACACAAGGATGAACAAAATGTAGACCTTCCTTTTTCAAAAACCTCCCCTTTTCTTATAAATAAAACTATTCAATCTTTTATAGGCACAGTAAAATCAATCAAAAAACTGCGTTCCGGTGACCTTTTAATTGAAACTTCCAATAACACTCAGTCGAACCTCTTAAATAATGCTACAAGTCTTGGCACATTTTCCGTTTCTGTTTCCCCGCATAGAACTTTAAACTTCTCTAGGGGAGTTATCTCTGAACCTGACCTTCTGAATACATCTGAAGAGGAGATTCTGGAGAACCTACGTGACGAACACGTCTGTGGCGTGCGACGAATAACCATCAGGTCGAGGCGAGATGATAAAATCTTGCCAACTAAACATCTCATTCTTACTTTCGACCAGCCGTCACTGCCTTCCCGAATCAAAGCAGGATACCTTAGTTGCCCAGTCCGTCCGTTCATTCCGAATCCCCAGCGCTGTTTCAACTGCCAGGGGTTCGGACACTCTAAATTCTCTTGCCGGAGCCCCACTAAATGTGCTCGTTGTGGAGAAGTGGGCCACGAGACGGACGGATGCACAAAATCACCTCATTGTATCAATTGCGGTGGAGATCATCCTGCTTTCTCCAGATCTTGCCCCAAATGGGAATTTGAGAAGGAGGTTCAAACTGTGAAAACATTACAAAACCTTTCATTTCCTGAAGCTCGCAGGCTTGTGGAATCCCGAACTCCCAAGTCTGGCGCTTCATATGCCAAAATAACTGCCAAAACCTACAATACAATAGCCACACAAACTGATTCCCCTTTTGAAACTCATCTACCACCAATAAACTTTTCAATAACTCCACAAACTTCTGCAAATAAAACTCAAACAATATCTAAAACTGTGAGCACATCAACCCCTCGTCCGTCCTCTAGTAGAACCGACTCCCGTCCACAGATAGCCAAACCATCTATTAGAAACATTAAAACCATAAAAAAACAGAAAACCGACTATAACTCTAAAACACCCAGATTTTTACAAAACAAAAGAATACCAATAAAAATACTTCGGCGTGCAGCCGAAGATATAGAATTAAATCTTCATGCGTCGGAACTGTCGGAGGACGACGAAAGTTACGAAATGAAAGTACCTCCAGGTCAGAATGAGAAATCTGCGCCTCCTATCAATCAATGATAGGATCTTTTATATCATGGAACTGTCGTGGCTTTCGAAATAAGTTGGATGACGTAAAAACCCTCATTGCAGAGTACCATCCCGCCTGTGTCGCACTTCAGGAGACATACCTGAAGTCGTCTGACACGGCGAAGATCCGTCGTTATACTTGTAATAGGAGAGATGGCAGTAATGATGGAAGAGCATCGGGTGGTGTTGCTCTCTTCACCTCCCTTGAATATCCATCTTTAGGCCTCTCGCTAAACACCCCTTTGCAAGCTGTTGCGGTTAGAGTACAAGTACGACGGATGATTACCATCTGTACGCTATATTTACGACCAAATCATTCCATCCAACAACAGAGCCTTGAGAACTTGGTCGATCAACTGCCGCCGCCGTTCATTATACTCGGTGACTTTAATGCCCATAGTGTACTTTGGGGAAGTAGGGATACCAATTCCCGTGGGCGACAGATAGAACAACTGATCACAGATCGCTGTCTCTGTCTGCTCAATAACGGTGAGGTTACCTACTTCCACGAGCCATCTAGATCCTTCCATGCAATCGATCTCGCCATCTGCTCCCCTTCAATTCTTCCCTTACTGTCCTTTTTTGTCGGTAGTGACCTGCGCAACAGCGATCATTTCCCAATATTCGTCACTCATATTAGTGGAAATGATCCTGTTTGCCGCCCGTCACGATATATCTATGAAGCAGCCGACTGGCCTAATTTTACTTCTCGGGCAACTATATCAAACCAGATGGTAGAAGGCAGCATAGATGAGGCGATAACAAGAGTCACCGATATTATAATTAAAGCTGCTGATACGGCAATCCCCAAGAAATCTCCCTCCTTTCATAAACATCGTAAACCATGGTGGACTCATGAATGCACAGCAGCGACTAAGATCCAAAGGAAGGCGTGGGGTATTTTCCGCCGATACCCCACAACTGAAAATCTTCTCACCTTCAAACGTGCGAAAGCTAACGCTCGCCGAGTGCGCCGTAAAAGCCAAAGGGAATCTTGGATAAGGTATGTTTCAGGCATAACACCTGCCACTTCCTCCAAACAGTTATGGGATCGAGTACGGAAAGCGATGGGATTATATTCCGAACACTCCATCACGTTCGTAGAAGAGAATGGACAACATGTGTCAGAGGCTGTCGAGATAGCCAACGCCATTGCGCGTGCTTTCTCTACAGCCTCCAGTACTACCAATTATTCGGACACATTTCAACGCGCAAAACATCGCGCAGAATCCCATCGTCTAAATTTCCACTCTCGCACCGAACTCGCCTATAACTGTCGATTTACAGAAAGGGAATTGATGAGATGCCTTAAAGGGACCAGAATGACAGCACCTGGCCCTGATGGCGTCTCTTACATCATGATGCAACACATTTCCCGTCAATCCCTTCTTAACATCTTACAACTTTTTAATCGTATATGGGAGGAACATATCTTCCCTTTGGCTTGGACACGTGCCATAGTTATACCCTTTCCAAAACCTGGAAAAGATCCCACCAATCCGTATAACTATCGCCCAATAGCACTCACCAGCTGCATGTGCAAACTTTTTGAAAGGATGGTGAATTCTCGTCTCACTTACATCTTGGAGACAACTCAGGCTCTTTCACCATTTCAAAGCGGCTTCAGGGTTGGCCGCTCAACGGTAGACAACATCTTATCACTCGAAACTCAAGCTCGCCGTGCATTTCTGCGTCGAAACCATCTTGTCTCTATTTTTTTCGACATGGAGAAGGCGTATGATCGCACTTGGCGATACGGAATCCTCCGTGATTTACATTCTCTTGGGTTTCGAGGTCATCTACCAGTATTCATTCAAAAATTTCTAGCCACTCGACAGTTTCAAGTCCGTATCGGCTCTGCGCTTTCGGATATATTCATTCAAGAAGAGGGCGTTCCTCAAGGTAGTGTCCTCAGCGTTACTCTATTTTCAATAAAAATAAATAACATATTAAACCAACTGCCTCCAACTGTCCAGGGTAATTTGTACGTGGATGACTTGAGCATTCATTGCCAAGGTAAAGACATGCGGTACATTGAGCGACAACTTCAGTCAGCTGTCTTTCGCTTAACGCGGTGGAGTGACGAGAACGGTTTCAGCTTCTCTACTCAAAAGACATCTTGTGTTCATTTCTGCCGACGTCGGAACCTACATCCTGACCCAGAGATCTTCCTGGGTGATATTAGGATTGCAGTGGAGGACAGAGTAAGAATTCTAGGTATCATTTTCGACCAAAAACTTACCTTCCTCCCTCACGCTATTGTTTGGCGCAGCATGGCCAAATCTGGCCCTTGTGCCATAAAAAACCAACCAACCAACCAACCAACCAACCTCCCTCACGTCGTGCAACTGCGGATGTCTTGCGAGAAAAAGCTCAATCTCTTAAAAGTACTCTCAAAAACATCTTGGGGAGCAGAACGGTCCTCCATGTTGAATATCTATCGAGCTTTAATTCGTTCCAGACTAGACTATGGGTGTGCAGCTTATGGCTCTGCCCGTCAGTCTGTGTTACGAAAGCTCGATACTGTGCATCACACTGCACTAAGGATCTGTTCCGGAGCATTTCGCACTTCACCCGTCAAAAGCCTGTATGTGATTTGCCACGAACCATCTTTGGCTTCTACACGTCTTTTGTTGTCGTTACGACAGTACTATCGAGTCTTAGAACATCCGGACCATCCACTTCAAAATTCACTCTTGGGTAATTATCTTGATCGCCTATTTTCGAATCGAACCTCTTGTATTGCGACTTTCGGGCTACGCATGAGAAATGCTCTGAGGAATACGCCCCTTCACTCATTTGATGTAGCTGAGAGACCTCTTTTCACCATCTCACCCTGGAAATCTCATGCAATATCATTCTTAAATTTATTTCCAGGTTTAGAGAGATCTAATACCAGCTCAATCATTTATAAACAGATTTTTCTCGCTCACCGTCATAATTTTTCAAATCACACAGCAGTATATACTGACGGCTCAAAATCATTCGATTATGCCGGCTGTGCTTTTATTTGCGAATCCGTCACTTTTAATTTCTCATTACCATCTTTTATTTCTGTTTTTACCGCTGAATTTTTAGCTCTTTACAAAGCACTGAAATATGTTTCCAGACTCAGTACTGGCAATTTTATATTTTACACTGACTCTAAGAGTGTCTTGGAATCCTTAAATTCGGATTCTCCAAGACACCCTTTGGCTCATGATATTTTAAAACTTAATAACAGGCTTATCCGTCGTGGCTTCGGTATAATTTTTTGTTGGATACCGGGACACGTCGGAATTATCGGCAATGAACTGGCCGATGATGCAGCGAAAAATGCGGTGATTCCACTTGATATTCGTATTCCATACGATGACCTACGTCATTTTGTACGGGATATCGTATGGAACGAATGGCGCGAAGACTGGAGTGAGCAGAGCACCAACAAGCTCCACAACATCCAGCCGACAATCTCACCCCTACCGTCACTACCATCTCGACGGTTCGACGTCATTCTAACTCGTCTTCGCATCGGCCATTCACGAATCACTCATAGATTTTTATTGGTCGGGGAAACCACTCCATCGTGCCAGCATTGCCAAGATCCGCTCTCCATTTATCATATTTTAACTTCTTGTACATTTCTTAGACATCTTTATAGACAATTTTTTAAAACTTCATTACCAATTTTATCAGACCTGTTGGCTCAACCTCCCCATCCATTGCTTTTTAGATTTCTTCATTGTTCTGGATTTTTACCACATATCTAATTAAGATCTCAAATTTTATTTCATCAAATTTCATAAAGCGAGATGGGGATACCCATCTCGCTTTAGTTCTTCAATTTTAGATCCCATCTTAGTTCTCTTTTAAAAAAATACGATTTTACATTTCTTATGGTTGTGGTTTTCCATTCATATTTAATTTCTATGCATATCAATTGGTTTTATTCATTACATCTCTATGTGGTATTGTTTCTTTGTTTCAAATCATAAACTCATCTCCTAATTTTAATATCTTGTGTTTGGCGCAGCTTATCCTCTTTTGGATCTTGCGCCATAAAACCCAAATCAACCAACCAACCAACCAGGTTCCACCCTCGATGTAGTTTGTTATGGAGTAGTAGGCCCTTGTTGGTGTTAAAACCTTTGAATGACAGAAGGAATGTTTGGGTGTACCCTTCTATGGCATAGTTGATCTTGGTGACGGTGAACTGACAATCCAGACGGAAGTAATACACGAAACATTAAGTTTCCCATACCTGAGAAGATTACACCAGGTATCCTTTTGTCACCCCCTCCAAACTTTCTTGTCCAAACAAGATTTCCAACTTTGAATGATGATTTGGACTTGATTCACTGATACTTGAGGACTATCAAATCTAAGTGTCCTCTAAGTAATAACTAAACCACAGACAGTCCAACCAGGGCTAATGGTGTTCTATAGTTTATAAAAATTATGGCTAGCCTAACAGGTAGTGAATTACCTTGTACTTTACTCAGTTGTTTCTTCACAAATTTAACTACTTTCTCAGCCTGACCATTTAATGAAGGGTAGTATGCAGCTGTATATAAATGACGTATACTATTGGTTTCATAAACACTTTAAATTCATCAGAAGTGAAAACTCTTTCATTATCTGTTACCACACATGAAAGAAGTTCAAAGCGAGCAAACGGTTCATGCAATTTCTTTATTGTTGCCGATGAAGTTGCTGTCTTAACTGGGAAAGTTTCAATTCATTTTAAAAACGAATCTTGAACAATCAAAATAATTTTATTCTATATAGGTCCTGCATAGTTCATATGTATACATGGCCATGATATAGTTACAGCTATCCATGCCTATAACGCTTTATGAGGCATACAATAGGTTCTGATTGCTTCTTATAGTAGGACATAATATCTGAGTTAATGTCCCTTGATGACTCCGACCAACCTTCTTGAGTAATCCTGGACACCGGATACAGTATCGGATCCTCCTTGGTTGTTTCTCGAATTTCTTCAGTTGTTATTGCTCCAAATCTATCCTTTCGAACTGTAGTACTAGTTCTTCTGGCACACTTGTGGGTTAAATGTAGCAGTTATTATAGGCAGACGGCTGCATGCATCAGCATTGATGTTTTGTTCACCCTAGCTATAACGAACAGTGTAGTCAAAAGCTGATAACGTTAAAGCCCATATCTGCATTCGTGAATTTGCCATAACTGGAACATACAAGTCATGGAGAAGATGGTTACTAAAAGTTAGTAGTCTCTAAGAAGTATATAAACGTTCGACCTAGTAGGTGGTCTCGAAATTTAGTAACAACAAAAACTGCTAGAGCTTCTTTCTGTAAATGAGAATAATTTTTCTGTGCAGGTGTAAATGTACATGAAGCAAAAACTATTGGTTTAGCTTTTGAATCTATCTTGTGGGATATACCGCCTACCACCTCTATTTGATACGGGCCGTATCACAAGAGAGAACCAGTTCCTTGTTTGGATCAAAGCGTATCAAAACCGATGAACCACAAAGTCACATCTTCAAATGCCGACCTTGTCTTAGTTGACCATTCAAATGCTGTATTCTTTTGAAATAATTTGTAGAGTTGTGCCAACATTGTGCTCAGTCCGACAAAAAAAAATTGGTTAATATGTTAATAACCCCAATAAGGAACGAAGCTCTGTTACATTCTTAGGTTCAGGTGTATCTTTGATTGCCTTCGCTTTCTCATCAATAGGATGAATTCCCTCAGCATCAATGACATAACTAAGAAATTTGAGTTTGTCGAAAAAAAAATTCAAAAATTTCCTTTTAAGTCTCAGCCGTGCTTTATATAAATGTTTAAGAACTTCTGTAAGCCTTGCTATGAGTTCATCTCTAGTTTTTTCCTTGATGATGCAGTCATCCAGTGACAGATGCCTGGAATGCCTTGCAGCAACATCTCCATATTCCTTTTAAAAATTGCTGGAGCTGACGATATTCTAAAGAGTAATCTGATATACTGATACAGTCCTTTGTGAGTTGTTATATTACTGTCAATTACCTGGAATTTTCATCCAGTTCAAGTTCATTATATGCATATCGCAGATCTAAATTGGATAATTGCTGGCCACACGCCAGTGTAGCAACAATATCTTCCGCCTTTGGTAAGGAGCACTTAACTACGTCTGGTTGTTAATTTGAAATCACCACATATTCTAATCTATTTCTATCACACTTCAAAACATGAACAATTGGTGTAGACCAGGAGTCGACGAATTGCGACTCGCGAGCCACATGCGGCTCTTTGGTAATGTACATGTGGCTCTGAAGTAAAATTGAAAATGAAAAAATAAAGCTATCATAGTTTCATTTATAAAATTTTTAAAGGATTTTATTTATATAATGATGATTTCATTTGTTTTATAGGACTCGAAAAGCTTTGTGGCACTAAGATGAGCGAAACGTGAAGGGAATGTGAAGGGTATACAGTGGAAGGGATGTTGAGCACATGGTAGGCAGGGGACTAATAAGTGAGTGCACGGGCGCCCTCTATTGGACAAGACAACGTTGGCAATAGCGAAATGTGAAAGCGGAGAATCTAGGGAAGGCACATGTAATTGTTTTTTGTGTAGTTTAACGTTTGTAATTAAAAACGACTAGTTACAAACCAGACATCAGAAATTTTCTAAGGAACTGCAAGCTCATTCCTCACATTGATTAAAACCAATTTTATGTGTGATTTTTTTTTATATTTGTGATTAGTAATATAACTTTATTTAAGTTTTCCTTATTTGTAAAAATATATATGGCTCATGAATAGTTTTTAAATTGTTGTGAGGGCAGGTTTGGCTTTTCCGTCTCAAAAGTTCCATACGATGATCTACGTCATTTTGTACGGGACATCGTATGGAACGAATGGCGCGAAGACGAGTGAGCAGAGCAACAAGCTCCACAATATCCAGCCGACAATCTCACCACTACCATCTCCGACGGTTCGACGTCATTTTAACACGTCTTCGCATCGGCCATTCACGAATCACTCATAGATTTTTATTGGTCGGGGAAACCACTCCATCGTGCCAGCATTGCCAAGATCCGTTCTCCATTTATCATATTTTAACTTCTTATACATTTCTTAGACATCTTTATAGACAATTTTTTAAAATTTCATTACCAATTTTATCAGACTTGTTGGATCAACCTCCCCATCCATTGCTTTTTAGATTTCTTCATTGTTCTGGATTTTTACCACATATCTAATTAAGATCTCAAATTTTATTTCATCAAATTTCATAAAGCGAGATGGGGATACCCATCTCGCTTTAGTTCTTCAATTTTAGATCCCATCTTAGTTCTCTTTTTAAAAAATACGATTTTACATTTCTTATGGTAGTGCTTTTCCATTCATATTAAATTTTATGCATATCAATTTGTTTTATTCATTACATTTCTATGTGGTGTTGTTTCTTTGTTTCAAATCATAAACTCATCTCCTAATTTTAATATCTTGTGTTTGGCGCAGCTTATCCTCTTTTGGATCTTGCGCCATAAAACCCAAATCAACCAACCATCTCCTAATTTTAATATCTTGTGTTTGGCGCAGCTTATCCTCTTTTGGATCTTGCGCCATAAAATTCAAATCAACCAATCAACCAACTTTGGTGTAGACCATCTAGAAAATCAGGTAGGCTGTACCACACCAAGGCAATCTGTTAAGTTCATTCCTTCACGCATAGCGAAGGGCAACGGGCGAGTCTTAAAGAATCTTGGCCGCATATTTTCTTTCTTGATTAGGTCAACTTTAATTCCTTTGAAATGTCCTAAATCACTGCCCAAAACATCCTTGTATTTTCTTAGCAATTGTTGCACACTTCCACGCTATTCGCCTTGACCAAATGTGTGTGAAACTATA
Source organism: Meta bourneti (assembly GCA_933210815.1). Taxonomy (NCBI): domain Eukaryota; kingdom Metazoa; phylum Arthropoda; class Arachnida; order Araneae; family Tetragnathidae; genus Meta; species Meta bourneti. The sequence continues at coordinate 65,954,698 of OW119930.1, read as the reverse complement.
AAATACTTAAAGCTTCAATCCAATTACTACATAAATTCGATCCGTTGCCCTCTACAACCAATAAAAGTAATTTTTACAATTGGTTATTGTACTCAACTTCTGCTGTAATAGAGCCCCAAAAAACAAATAGGTTGGCCAGTAAAAGCAGCAAGAGCTGATTTAGCTTACTGCAAGGCTGGCAGTTTCAAATTCTTATTAAAAAGCAAAATCGCCAGCACCAGTATCCAACTCTATTTTTACCTGCTATTTGTTTGTTTCCATAGTCAACACAATGGGTTTAGACACACAGTTGTACTGTTTTGTATCCTGAAATGTTATATGCTTCTGAACATGAAACACTATTTGTAGATCCAGGTGTAGTCAGGGAAATTGTAGGATTATGTTAAGCTGTAGACATCCGTTTTACAGTCCTGGCTTCACTTTTAAAATCGAGTGATGGCATGTAATCAAGTTTCTTCCACATCGGATTCACTCTCGAAAGTTTGAACAATTTTTGACATTAACCCAGAAAACTGATTATTTCTCACCTTCTTTGGCAATTGAAGTTTGTGCACATGCAGTCCTTGCAGTCTGGATCCAATACATTTTGAGCTATCGTTTCTATTAAAATCGAAATGTTTACTGCTTTTTGTAATATAAGCTGTGATTCCGATAGTAGACGACGCTGTATCGCGTTATCTGCTATACAGCAGACCAGCTGGTCTCGTAGCATAGTATGCAATGTATTCACGAAATTTCTGAAGTCAGAAAATAGCCGAAGCTCCGATATGAAAACCGAAACTATCTCTTACTGTTTATGCCATTTGTGCATTAAATTTAAATCTCTACAATTCCTGAGGGCATAGAACTGAAATGATTGGCGAATTACTTCTCCAATTCGCTGTAACTTTTACTTTTGGTTGTAAAGGCGAAAGTAAATTTTGAAGTAATTTGTAAGTCGAAGGTTCGATAACAGTAAGATATATCGGTTTTTCTTCTAGATATCTTTAATACCATTTGCTTCGATAAAATGCTCGAACCTTTCAATATACTGAGCCCAATTTTCAATAGCTGGGTCGAAAAGTCTATCCTTCCGAACGTCCTCAATGAAGATTTTCCGCTATCCACCTAATTTAACAATTAAGTAAATGTAGGTCCGTACTTCTAATCGCCAGTGTTATATCTAGTAATATCGAAATGAGAGTGTAACTAATTGCAGTAACAAGACATTCAATAAGCCTAAAAGATGTAGTTGAGACATAACAACGGATGAGCATACAGATTAATTAGAACAAGCCTAAAACTTATAAGGCAACAATTTTATTGCGTATTTAAAATGGTAGCCACTCACACAAGTTAAATAATAACATACATGAGTTAACTTATAATATGCAACTACATTAATGTAAGTAGTCGAAACTTCGAGCACCTACATTAAAACTGTAAGTGGACAATTGCTGTTAAACTGTAAAATTAGTCAAGTAAAAATAATGCTCACAAACTTCTTGTCTACATACCCTGGTGTGGCGCTTCTGGACGCACATTGATATGTTAATACGGTTTAATTTTGACTCCTTACCTTCTCTAAGTGGACGCGGCAGCCCAAGTTGGCAGAGTAGCAGATTAGCGAACGGAGGGTTGCGAGTTCGAAACTAGATCCAATCTAAGACCATCGAGTGCATGGGGGATGGTGCACGTTAAATCTGTCGTGATTTTACATGTCCCCACATTAGCGTGGTGTGGAAGTTTGGAAAGTGATGTGCCAGCTTAGTTACTGACATCGTCATCTGACCGTACTTCAAAATTACGAGATGTACTCGGACCTTGTCCTTCAATGATTTCAATACAACTAGCTATTTGTTCGACGTAAATTCAACTTCATACCACCCCCTAAAAGTGTGTAAGGCAGCATACCCAGAGAGAACTTGTGTCTATAACTGTGACTGGACTCTACGGAACATAGTGTAACTTAAGCATTGGGCAGCATGTAAGCATGTTAACACAGCCTCAGGTGTTGCAAAGTGCGTAAAGATGGTATCACCACATGCTTCAATATACGCGTTACTGATCAAACAAAAACATTAAAATCCTGTCTTAATTTAGTACATGCGTCATTTAAATGTACATTAATTAGAAAAAAATGTAAAAAACTATCTAAGAAATGAAATTTCAGATTGAAGAAAACAAATGCACTGTTCTAGTATAAATATAATTTTTGGTGTAACATATTACAGTCCAAATATATCTGGAATTATAGTTAAAGGTAATAACCAATGAATGTGTATTTCAAGTACTCAAAGCGCTTCACTAACACAATCGTATAATTTCCTTTCCTTTGCATATATATTGTACAGCTTTATGTACAATAAATACAACGAAGATTAATTGTCCTAACTTAGAAAATGAACTAAACATTAAAGTACAAAATCTTTACTTATTTTCTGGTCCTCTCTTATCCTTGGAATTTAGTACTATGGCATACCTGTAAATCTCAGAAAAATGTGCAAGATTTTTACGATATAGAAAGGGGCAACACGTGACTGTCATAAAAGAAAAAGCCTAAATAATTCTTAAATTATAAAATAATTAGCACCAAATTAGAGCGGAATTGTTATGAAAGCCATTCAAAACAAAAAGAGTAACATTAGACTCTACAAGTGTTATATGCACATGCTTGACAGCAGTGTGATCTCGGCTTAACCGATTTGAAGATATTTTAACACGAAATGGAGCGATTAAACGTTTTAGTGAGTATTATTAGGTTTATCTTGAAAATTAACGCCAAAGAAGGTTTCAACGACAATCTAGCAAACACTGATTCCGATATTTTTCTATCACAGTTCATGGTTGTTTCACGGCTTGGCACTAAAACAAATCAAAAAGCCGTAATGCTAAATGAACGTTACAAATGATCGTATCTAGCATTTTACATGTTCGATAAACGAAACTTCAGTTTAATCTGATTAAATTTAGCTTCAGTGAGTATTTTTTATTGTTTTTCTAACATTTAAAATGTTTCGGGGAGAGCTTGAACAATTGGGCATTCTCTAAGTATGTCCTTGGACACTCACGAATAGACAAGAAATTTTCTAGTTTTGTCCAAACCCTTCCTATTCAGTCACTTTGCACAGGAATGAATTCTTTGCGATTCCCATCAAATTTCTATATTTATCGAGCATTTCGTTAGCAAATATATTTAAATATTCTCAGATCTGTCCCCGATTTTTCTCCTTTTAATCTTAAATCGATGCAAATTGAAGTTTTCTTATTTCTTAAAGCATCAATAAATTTTTGGGGATTCTCTCCCCTTTGAATACATCCCTGCCGCCATCTATCTGGTACCGGTTCCCTTCAACTTGGTGCTGGGGCCTTACGAAGCCCGTCATCTAACATGGTACCCAGGCCCGTCCAGAGCCCGTCATCTAACATGGTACCCAGGCCCGTCCGGAGCCCTTCATATAACTTGGTACGGGAGACCGTTATCTCACCTGGTACCGGATTTTGTTCTCTAACTTGGTGTAGGATCCAAAGTGCAGATTTCATAAGGAGGCTTCACAAATTAAGACCACACTAATGAAGTTTTCATAGGTAGCAATGAAGCAAGTTCTCGATTCTCTGCCTTGTTAGTTTACCCAAATCATTCTGTCTTTTGTTGGAATTACGGCTAAAACATTCCAAAGAAATTAATTTTTCCGTCATTTACTAATAACAAATGGAACAGTTAAAATTCGAATCTACAAAACTACAAGTGACGATATTTGTTTAGGACAGTATCACAAAAAATTGTATATGCTAATTGTAGAGGTTTATTTACAGGTGGTCCCTATCACAGGTTTCACTGTATCTTAAAAGAAACAAAGTATTAAAATGTTCGAAATTACTTACCCATATTGGCCAGGAATCACATAAGGGTATGTCGTTCGTAAATGCGATTGAAAACCTGAAAGCAAAAGAACTGAATCTAGGTTAATCAAACAAACAAGACAATCCGACAAGACAAATATAGAAATGAGTTTATAGTTTAAATGCCTATAAAGATTAAAATCAGATCTTTTAAAATTATCTCTTAAGTTTAACAGTTTATCGAATTCAATACATCCGCCTAACACAGAAATATTGCGTGAACAAGAATTTATAAATTTTTTGGTTGCATAATACGTTTCAGCTTACGAATGTTAACGTGAAGTTCCTGTCTTATAAGTCTGCTCCTTTAATTAACTCAGCTAATTTCAGCTAACACTTGGTTATGTACGAAATCTAAGCTAAAGTTTATCAATTTTAACTTCCGTATATTGCATTACTATTAACTACAGGTAATTATATTTCGGCAAACTAATTTTCCAAGTCGATATAGATTCAGGAAGGGAATTCGAAATCTATTTTTGCCGTAGGTTCCGGTTCAATTAGCCCTAGTGTAGAAAACTGACCGTAAAGCAACAAACAGCACTAAACCAAATGGAACTTGACTTTCGATTATCTTTCCAACTTGTTTAGAAATTGTAGAGCACTGGTTTCGGACGTTGGAAATAGATTGCGTAGGTCCTTGCATGCATACATTCTCTTTGACAATAGAAGAGCAGGAAGCGTGATAAAAGTTAATTTTTATTTAAACAATATTAATATCCAGTTAACAAATTCCAACTATCCTTTCGTACCGACATTTTTGTAGAACATCTCTTGATTTCTCGTTTTTATCTATTTTTCGTTGCCAAGTAACAAAAGAATATCAATGAAGATAATTACATAAATTTAATTCTGAAATAATGGAAATTAAAACATTAATAAAACCATTTGAAAAACATACAAATTTGTACTTTTAAATGAATAATTAGTTTGATAAAATATAAATCACAGAATTTTTACTTTTAAATAAGTATCGTTTGGTAAAATATATTTCTGGTATTTTAGTCATAACAATTCAGAAGTACATTTTATGACTGAAAACTTTCTGTTCCTTTTTCTAGCTAAAAGTTCATCATTCATTCCTTTTAGAGAATGGACACAAATAGAAATTATTAAACTTAATATAGCGAAAAACTGTAGGGAAGAAAGATGAAATTTTACACAATTACTTTATGTGACTGCAAAATTTCTACATCGATTTCCAACAAAATTTATCAAGCTTACTCTTCATTTCGTTTTCTAATTTTTTATTCATAATTCATATTGCATACCAACTATTATTTTATAAGGCATTACACAAGTTTTATTCGAGTTCTTTAATAGTATCAGCATTGAAAGATTTCAGGAAAATACAAATAACAGTCTGGAAAGCTAATTTAACAATAAAAACGCAAAATTTTATATAGTAATTCAGAAACGGCTGTTTCATACTTAAAACGGTAATAGAAGGTAAATTTTGACATACAGTGGGGGTCAAAAGTATTCTTCCACCTCACATTTTTTACTATTTTCATGAATTTTGTAAGGATGTAGTTAAAATTACGATTTAAAATTTTACTACATAAAAGCTGTTTTTTATTTGGCATCCTATCAAAATAGTCTAATAATTATTAAAAGTTTTGCTAAAAATATTTAGAATGTAACGTAATCCAGGATATCAGATGTACAAAAGTATTCGGCCACCTATCGTAAAAGTAAAAATGTTAAAAACGAAAACGTGAAAATCTATATCTATAAGATTTTTTACATTTTGTCTTACTGTTTGGATTGTTTTAAGAATGGGTATCATTGGCCCAGGTATTTGGTCAAACTGGAACCAATTTCATATTCTGCTTGAAGGTAGATTTTCAATTGATTTCACTATTTCATAACAAAAAATGTGCCAAGTTCTTGAAACTTCCTCTTAAAGTCAATTTCAAGTTTTAAATCAGATTTTAAATCGTTTTGTTATTTTATATACCAACCAGACCTTTGTAAGCAAATCACATTGTTTTAAATTACTGTCACGGTGGACCAAAATCAATTTAATTCAAATTTACCGTCAAATGTTTCAAATCTCTTTAAAATATCTACATGCATATTGAACCTTAGTACAAGAAATAAAATTAAAGTGACTTCAGCTGCCCGACGCAGAGATAATTTCATAGTATCTCTGAATATAAAAACAGATGTTTGTCTCACTGTGATATTTATGTATTCCATTGTTTTATATGTTGTAAATAAATTATTTAGGAGTTAGGATTTAAAGAATTATTTATTTTGTGCAAAATGTCGCTTAAGACATGGTGCTTGCCGGTATGCATATATTTGGACAAACTTTCCATAAAACTCATTGATTAAATACATAATGATTTGAACCTTTAGAAAACCTTTTAAAATAACACGGTAGAGTTTTACTTTAAAAAAGGTATATAACGTAAAAATAAAGTTATTTTAAAATAAGACAGGTAACCATACGTTGTAATTCAAAGATTTTTTTAAATTTTGACATACACCAATTAAAACAAGTAAAAAAAATTTGTTTTTCAAATTACATTATTGAAGGGTATTGAAAGTTGTACTCAATAGTTAAGAGACAACATCTATCATTCTAGATAGGTACGTTTTCCATTCAGAAACCGAATCTCTGAATTGCCAAAAATAGTGCCACAAAAAATCGGTTTAAAACTGTATGCCAGTTGGAGTAAACAGATTCTAAATAAAATTCTTGCTCATCTTGGCTTAATATTACGGTCATGAAATATTCTAACTAGAAGTTTTGAAAGTTTTTATCCAGTGACAGAAATTTGAAGTTGTTTACGTTACGATTTGAAGCTTTCTTATACAAATTTGCTATATGAAACTTTTGTTAAAAGCATTGATTTCCTTTTTTAAAAAACGCTGAAAATTAACCTTTCGTTTTTTGAAAAATAGAAATTGATTAATTTTGTTTCGTCTGTATGAAGACATTTAATTTTAAAACATGCTGCTATTGCACATGCGGAATGGAATTTTCAAGTAAAATATTTTTTGCTTGTAAAGAAATTAATCATGAATATTGTATCAGTATGATTTCCCTTCTTTCATAACGATGGTGAAATTCAGAAATATCGCATCCCTGGTGCAAAAGTGCTGCAAGTCAAAAATTATTGATAGGAAAACTGAGTGCAATACTACGCTTTAAGTTCGTCGTTTTTGCATGAAATGAACTTAAGGGGCGTTCGTGATTACTTCCAAAACTCAAAATCGACTTCAGTAGTAATCACCTTAGTTTTGTCTTACTTTCTTTGTTTTTTGTCTTATAGTGCGATTTATGTGCAATGGATTATATGGATCGATAAATCAAGCATATGTATTTCGTCCGAAGTAAATTGTAGAAGCTATAAAATGGCGAAATGGAGTTTAAAAAAATTATTTTCAGATCACTTAAATGATATATGCATTTTACATGACAGAAGAGTGATTATTCAGATTACTTTCAATCAACGCTTAACCAATTCAACACGAGCAACGCCGGGTTCTTCTGCTAGTCTTTATGAAGCAGAGTTTGTCTGTCTGGCTCTGCAATCTATACAAATCTACATCGTTTGACTAATCCACACCAAATTTGGCACACATATTCTGCGGGAACGATAGGCTAACTACTGACTCCCGTTCGACTTTTCCTAGGTGCGCAGAAGAGACTAAAGATAATTTGAAACCCGATAGAAATAAGATTGAGGATTATTACGATTGCAGTTTAAATTCATTGTTTTATTAGTATTGCTGGAAAAGCAATATTCCCCCAAACAGAAAAATTATTATTTAGTTGGCCTGCTTGCTGATATCTCGTTTTTCAGAATTCTCCATTTTTTCAATTATCGGAATTTCATTTCTGTTTGTTAAGATGTTACTTCTATATTTATGTGTTCCATTATTTTTTAAATACATTATTTAGGAATTCAATTTCAATTAATTACTATTAGAATTACCCCACCTAATTCTTTTGGCTAACTTAAAAATTGACAGTAATCTATTCTATTAATTGGTATTGCTTGTAATCTAATCCTCTTTAGTCATGTTTTTAATTATTCTTAAAATAATTTATCACTTTTTCACTCCGGTTGAATTGGTTAACTGTAGAATGAAAAAGTGACCAGAATAATCAAATTATATTTCGCAGAAAAATACCAATATCATTTAAGTATCGGGAAAATAATTTTTTAATGCTTTTTCGCCTTTTTTATAATTTCTGTGAAGAAAAAGTAACCCAAAAAAGTAGGTCGATTTGATTTGAAAGCGTTTTTTTCAAATCACCGTTTTCAACAAACTTTTAAGATATATGTTGCTTAAATATATCTTCAATTCGTAAAGTAGGCAACATTGATCTTCTGTCACTACAACAAATATATTTTAATATTTCAAAAGTCCTAGTTCGGATTTATTCTGACATTAATATTCATTCAATATTGACTAAGTTCCATTTAAAATTTGCTCTATTTTAATTTGCATGCTGTTTCAAATCCAATTCTTTGTGTGGTTGTAGCGTGGGATGAATATGAATACCAATTTATTGAAAAAAAATTAATATTTATTAAGTTTACAACCACACAAATCAGAACGAAATAAAACTAAAGTAAAGTTGGCTGAAAAATGAAGTTCTAAAGATTAATTCATGATTTTCTCTCATGATCTCGCATAGTTGCCATAACACAACTAAAAATAGAACAAAATTTTGGAATGAAAAATTAAACGCGAGCGAAAAAATCGAAAAATAAAATTACTGCACGATACCAGCAAACACTGGTTTCCTTTTCTTTGAGCCGGCTCTACACTTTAAAGTCCATTTTTCAATTCAGATATTTAGTTTTGAATGGAAACCACGTACCTGTTTAGAATGATAATGATGGTGTCACTTGCCTATTGAGTGCAGTTTTCAATAAAACCAGGTAATTTTTATTTGAAGCATGGAAAAGAAATGCAATTTTAAATGAGTTTGATTGTTTTGCAATGGAAACCTATGTCAAAATTTTAAAATTCTTTGAATAAATTTGATTAGCTACCAATCTTGGTTCAAAATATTTTGTGTAGTGTTTTATTTCTTTTTATAAAAATTAATTCTCTACGACCACATGACATGTTTACACCAAGGACGTTTGAGGAAAGTTGATCGAAATAAACACATGCCATCCAAAATTTAAATATACCTTAAAAATAAACAGGTTTGGGTAAAATAAGACGGATAGTCATACGTTCTAATTCAAAGATGCTTTTAAATTTTGGCATAGATTTTCATAATTAAATTGATTACAATCAATTAAACTTACATTCATTTTTCATGTTTTAAATCGTATCATTGAAAGCCATACTCAATAGTCAAATAACTACATCTATAATTTTAAATAGGTACGCTGTTTCCATTTAGAAACCAAATCTCTGAATTGAAAAAAGGTAAAACGGTGTTAAAAATTATTTTCCATACATTTAAATTATGTTTACATTTTTCTAAGTTAGTCTGATCACTTTCAATCGAAATTAACTAATTTAATCTGAGCAACGCAGAGTAATTCTGTTAGTAATGTATTAAAAGTGAATAACGACACTGCTATTAATGGACAAAAGCAATTATAACTTAGTGCAGGTGCTATGCGCCGTCTTTAAAATTTTATTGTTGCATGTAAATTACAGCAATTTCCAACAGTTATAACTTTAGTGCAGATGCTATGCGCTGTCTTTAAAATTTTATTGTTGCATATAAATTACAGCAATTTCCAACAGTTATAACTTTAGTGCAGATGCTATGCGCTGTCTTTAAAATTTTATTGTTGCATATAAATTACAGCAATTTCCAACAAATCATTGAAGTAGTAATCTACTTTACGATATCGGTTCCCATCATCTCTCAATTTGATTCTGAAAAGGAGAAACTCGTGATAGCATCAATAACGTGTCACGATCGCAGCATTCTTGTTAAGAGCAGATTTGTATCGCAGTCGGCACAGAACCATTGGTGTCAGCTTTGAGCCTAGGAATCGATTTTCATTAATTTGCTTAGGCATAAAAAAAAATCGATGGCACACTCAACAGACACTCGCCGAAGGGATTCAAACACTGGTATCTGATGAAACATGAGGACTTAATTCTCTACAATTGTTTGCATTTATAGCGTGGTTGTTGTCTTGTGAGAGGCATTTTTTTGACACGCAAAGTATAGGTGGCAGTAGCGTTATTGTGGCGGAACATACTTGTTCGAATTCCGGACGTGACGTCACTTGGCTTGTTTTTGCTAATACGACTTCAGCACTTTGTCAATAAAAATTCCAAAGAAATAATTCCGAAATGAAATATGATAGTTCATTGATCTACGCCAATTAGATTAAACATCATACGTCGCCAAAATGGCGATAAACTGTATATTAGGGTAACCCAGTAGCCTATGTATCATGCGAGAACAATTGGGTAGTGGAAGTAATATCTTAACTTTTCTTCTGGTTTGTTTATACTGAAAATTCCTGTCTTATGAACCACAGAACACTTGTCTATTACATTTAGCTTTACAGAAAAGGCCGATTTCAGCCAATAAAAATTCCAAAGAATTAATTTCGAAATGATATATGACCGTTAATTGATCAATTAAATTAAAATCCAAGAGTCGCCAAAACAGTGATAAACTACATTTTAATGTAACCCCGATTGTTTCATGCAAGAGTATTTGGTTAACTGGAAGTAAATCTCCGTCTCGCCTGAATTTGTTTGTTTACACTAAAATTCCCACTCATACTATGGAGAAGTTGGTTTTGATGAACGTGGTTGGTTATAAAACCACCGAAAGACGGGATTTTACTTCCGGTAACCAAAAGGAATAAGTACAGGAAGCATGTTCTACCACAAAAATACGATTATCATCTACATTTTGTTTTACAGAAAAAGTCGAATATTTGAAACAATCTACATTTTGGCAAAACAAATCTTACTTAACTTCAGCTTTCATAGTTTTCGTCAGACGTGTATTTAATTCTGTTATAAACCTAACCAATCTGGATGAATTCATTGATTTAATTGTTTAAAATATAATGAATTAGAAATGAAAAAAATGTTATTTCTTGTATGAAGAGAAAAAGACCACAAACCAAGTGAGCGATAAAAATAAAAAATATTTCTAAAATAAATGTCACAATACACGCAAATGAAATATTTGCAAAATTATTTTTGTAACTTCTACTTTTATTTGTGAATGATGAAAAACGCCCAACCAACCATCTTTTTTCTGTAATGGTTTCAAAAGAGAACAATAACTTGATTTTAAGCTACTTTATTAACATTTGAATCTTTAATAAATAATTATGGAGATAAAAGTATCGAAAATTTGATTCCACCCTCGAAATAAATATTAAATAAGCATTATCCATAAAATAAATAGCTGTCATCAGCGAGCTTTGAAAATGCAAAAAAGAATCCACGGTTTCTCTAAATTTATCAATATTCATGATCAGTTGCTAAACTTTGGAAAAGGATATAGAGACGGCGCACCAATAAGATAAATAACAGTGCTCGGTTAAGGGTGATTTTGATATAATTATCTTCTCTGTTCAAATTTGATTTGAAACATACAAATTAGTTTTGTACTTTTCGGAACAATATAAAACACAGCACTACTTTATTATTATGTAATTCACCAATAGAAGCATCGTTTCCCATTCGTATAATTGAATTTCAGGTATAGATTTGGATGGATTTTTATTTTCGTAGGGACTGCACCTCACAAAGCATTTAAAAATCTATTAGTTATTCGTTCCTAATGTTTACAAATATGAATTTTTTTTTTAACAAATTCAATGATTTTATGCGTCAGTTAATAAGAGCTGAAGAGGCACTCGACTGTCACGTATGGAACAGTCTCATAGATTTTAGTCATGAAAATAGCTGTATTTTTTATTGTTCTTTATTAATAAAAAAAACGTTTGTGAACTTCAAAGACTTCAGTAACTATGTTTCGAAACGAACTATGTTAACTAAACTATATACCTATGTTAATTAAAAGATTTAAATAACGTCCTCTTCAAGTAGGCATATCCCAGATTTTTGTATGTCATTTTTTTCTATACAAAGAGTTAATATCAAGCCGTCGAGTATAGTATAATTCAATGTGACCAAATATGCACAATGTGAGAGTGTGTGCAAAGGAAAATTTAATTTCTGTCCTGTCAAAAGATACCCAGTAGTTTTTTAGTTAATTTTAAAAATATGTACAAAGATTACAAGATTTGGGGAAAGTACAACATTTACATATCTATACAATATTTTCTAAACAGTTTCGTGAATAATTAGTTTAACACGTTCCCCTATTGTTTTGTTCTTGATCAGTTTCAAAATCGGTGTATCTATTGGATTTTTCTTGAAAAATATGTTTTTATAGTATACAAGAATTAAAAAAACAGTGTGGGTCAACTGTTCCCGCAAGGACAAATATTTTAGAATGAAATATAGGCTTGTGTAAAGTAAAAAAGAGAAGAATGTGTAAAGTTGGTGTATGGAACAGGGGTGCCACAGACAAATCACTTGCGAAATAGCAGCATTAGTAGCATAAATGTTTAAAAATGGTAGCAAAAGTTCTCTTAAACCCGAGTTTAGTAGCAATTTTAACTGCTCAGACCCAAAATGAATCGGCTAAAACACAAATTAATTATGAAAGAGACGTTGAAGATCTCGCCAAGAAATTTAAATTTTAAAATTAAAAACTAAATATTTTCTTAATAAGGGTTTCGTGACAATCTAACAACCATAGATTCCGATGGGTTTTATTTTCATTGATTGCCACGACTTGGCGCCAAAACTTAGAAATTGGCTCCCTTGAAAAATTTTCTCCCTAAAGAAAAGTCAGAAAAATATTTTTCCATCCGTTAAAAAAGGGATTGAAATTTCAAAAAGTCGCCAAAATTTTGAAAATAGAAGCTTTAGAGACGAGTTTCCTTAAAAGATACCCTAGTCGCCAAGATTGAAAAATAGCAAAAGTCGCATTTTATAGTCGCATGTGGCAGTCCTGATGGAATACGCATTTTGAATTTAATTTGCTACCGTCATCTAATTGGTCAAAGGGCTGAGTTCAGATGTGAGAAATGGTGGATTTTAATACTACACATTAGTATTTTCAATGTGCAAATGCTTGTTGGTATAATTACAAAAAAGTAAGTGGGTCTATATAAATTGCTCAAGTTTTATAAAGCGAGATGGGGATACCCATCTCGCTTTAGTTCTCTTAAATCTTAGATCCCATCTTAGTTCTCTTTTTTAAAAAATACGATTTTACATTTCTTATGGTTGAGGTTTTACATTCATATTTAATTTTTATGCATATCAATTGGTTTTGTTCATTACATTTCTATGTGGTGTTTTTTCTTTGTTTCAAATCATAAACCCACCTCCTAATTTTAATATCTTGTGTTTGGCGCAGCTTATCGTCTTTTGGATGTTGCGCCATAAAACCCAAATCAACCAACCAATTATATAAATTGCATCGACGGTTCACCGATGGACCACGAATATACGTACAAATCTCCTCACTGAGAGAGAAGCGACATCCGATTCCAACTTCATTCTTTCGAAAAAGCATATTCCCCAAAGCACAAAGCAACACAAATAGTAGACCATGCAAAACTTGCCATCACGCAATACGTGCATGAAAAACAAGAAGTCGATTTTTTCCCCTCTCCGCTAAATAATAAGTGAACAAACAAGACAGGAAGGTGTTGCGTTTATATTTAGCCAAAGAATGAAGTCTCACGCAGCGATCACAATCGAAGTCTACAGTGGCAGCGTCAGCGATTGTTGGCTTGGAAGAAGGCTCTGCGGCATTTTTATTTTGCCATTTTTTTCACTCAGCGGCCGTGTTCTCCGATTCCTTAGTCATTGGCCTCTCGCCATGACACTGCGAGTACTAGACGGTAAGCAGTGTGAACAGGAAGTAAACTCTACTAGTAAACTACTCTTAACTAGAGCCCAATCAGAAACAAAGGAGGTTCAGAAACTTTGGGGACGCTGGAGCTTTTTTAAGCAGTCTAAAAATTATCTGCACTGGTTTTGCACGGAGCAGTGATACTTGTTTGTGGTGGTCATCGTTGCGTTGTGAGGTAAAGCGTTGCTAAGCCTATTTGACTCTAGGCAATGGACTGAATTTAAAAGAAACATAATTCACTCATTATTATAAATACATTTAAGTACAATATTGCTGAAATTAATAATTCACTGCTGTTCGCAACTATAGGCCAAGCATCCAGAAACAAAGTTTAGAACTTATATTAGACTAAATATTTTTAAATATCCCATAAAATTATCTGGTTTTGTATGGTACTTGTTTTGTAGGGGACATTATAAAGAGTTGCTAAACCAATTTTACTTTAGCTAATGAACTAAATTAAGTAAAAAAATCCCAAATTTATTGTTACAAATGCATCTTTTGAGTACAATATTGTTTTAATTAGAAATTCACTCTCGAAACTATAGCTTAGCCCGAAACAAAGAAACTGCAGAACTTCTGATAAAAGATTGGCGGTATAAAAATTATCTGCACTGGTTTTATATGATACGGTGATATTTGTTTATGGTGGTCATCTTATAGCGTTGCTAAGCCGATTTGACTCTAGCCCAACAGACTTAACTATAAAAAAAACACAATTCGCATATTATTTCGTACAGATATATTTTTAAGCACAATATTGCTTAAATCAATAGTTCACACTACTAGTAACTATAACACGGTCAGAATCAATTGAAGGTCAGAAACTTTTGGGACGTTAAAGATATTTTAAACAGTCTAAAACGCATTTGCACTGGTTTCGGGACGCGGTATAAAGATACTTATTTGTAGTGATCACTAGACGCTGGTGCATCGAATCCTTATTCAGTGACATTTTTTATCTCACCTGACTCATTTTATTATTAGATTATTATGTTTGAGCTCTTTTACTCGTACCTCGTACACAAGATATTAGACATATTTACGCGCAATGAAATTGTTTTAAATTTGTTTTAAAATCGTAGAAAATTATAGTTTGTTTTTTGTCTTGAGTTTGGCATAATATGTCCCAAGAGGACTCAATGCCAAAAAACCATATCCAATCCTTATTCAGTGAACTAAATAAAATTCACACAATTCACACATTTAAGTGTCCCATACACATCTTTTAAGTGCAATGTTTAAATTGTAGTTCACACAAAATTATCTCTCTTCTCTTTTTCTCTTCCTTTTTTGATTCTGACTGGAAGTCAAAATCAAAAGGTTCAGAAAATTTTGGGACACTCGGGATTTTTTAAAAATCAGCCTAAAAGTTATATGTGAATTCAACACCACTAATTTCACATTGTACAGTAATACTTGTTTGTGGAAGTTATCGCTAGATGTTGGTGCGCCTATATGACGACTTCTTAACTAATGGACTAAATTTAAAATAAACACATTTCACACCCAAGCATTGCTACTACCATATTTTTAAGTACAGCATCGCTTGAATTATATACGACAGAAATATTACTTTATTGTCTGAGTCTGATAATCACTCTTGCTATACTACCTCCGTTTCATTGATAGAAATTGAAGTAAACGAAACAAAAGCAATATTGTTGCTAGAAGATGTGTTTGTAATAATTAGTAACAACTAATGCGCAACTAGTAACAACTAATGTGTAATTAGTAACAACTAATGAAACAATTAGTATTAACTAGTAACTGCGAGTGAATTGCAGGCACATATCCGAACAATTTCTTTGAGAGGGGCTGAAGTGATTAAATTTGTTGTATAGCTGACTACGATAGCCTTTTTTGATGTACCCACAAATTTCAATACAAATTAATCATTTTGGATATAATTCATTTTAGGTGCTCATAAATAGATAATTAAACATGTATTTCAGACTAAGGGCGTAAAGAAATTGCATATAGTTCGAAACAAAAACAGGTTCCTTAACAGAATCCGGGCCGTGGTAGACCGATTGGAAGAGAAACGGATTAGTAACCGGAGGGTTGCGAGTTCGAAACTCGATCCAACCGAAGACCGTCGCGTACGTGGGGGTTCGTGCACGTTAAATCTGTCGTGGCCTCAAATGGCCTTACGCTGGCGTAGTGTGGAAGTTTGGAGAGTGGAGTGGGTGCCAGCTCACAGATATTGACCTCCTCATCTGAATTCAAAAACCGTCGTCAATAGCTCGTTGTGTTGCTACAGTGCGACGTTAATTCAACTATCAACTTACCTTAACAGAATCCAACATAACACCCATCAGTCACCCCTCTGAATGAACCACTACCAAATTGCGTTTATTTTAAATTTACAGTTCTCCGATTCCTAAATCATTGGCCTCCCGCTATGACAGCGAGATTACGCCTAGGCGGTGAGCAGCTTACAGGAAGTAAATGCTACTAGTAAACTACTCTTAACTACATCCCAGTCAAAGAGGATAAAGGAGGTTTATACACTTTTGGGACACTGGAGCTGTTTTAAGAAACAGCTTTAAAATTATCTTAATTCAACTGCACCTTTTGTATGTTACAGTGAACCTGCTTGTGGAAGTCATCACTAGACGTTGGTGAGACATGACTCTAGCCCAGAAGTCCCACATCTTCACTCCAAACACTAGTACCACTTTAGATGACGGGACCATATGGAATAAAAGTATGTCCCAAAATGTTTTCCAAGTACAAACGCGTATAAGTATTAAATTTTTAAATTAAAAAACAGTTGAAGTTGAATTTTTTCCCACAATTCTTTAGACTAGCTTCATAGTTGCTTGGTTGACTTTTATGGCGCAAGGACCATATTTGGCCAAGTTGCGCCAAACACAAGATACACAAGTAATGGAAATACTACATGCACAAAGAAAGTTTTATTGGTACAAGAGAAAGAAATACACCAAGTTAAGTCACAAGAATCGAATCTGTGCCACCTACAGCTCACAGGTAGGCTAGTTTTATGAAACCCGAATGGCTGTTTGATTTACCCCGAGTTTGAGTGACCTAGTTTCTAGTTTGTACCTAGACCTAGTACTCTAGTTTGAATGACCCCTAGTAAAACACCGAAACACTTGCAAATTTGAAAGTTCAGGGATGAGTTAAGCTCCCCAGTTTCTCCTACAGTTGTCGAAGCTCTTATTTAATTCCCCCAAGGGACCGAGAAAAAGTTAGAAAAAATAATAAGTTCTTTGAAAGGGAAATTAAAATTTGCTCTGGTATTTGAACAGGACTTGATGAAAGTTTGCAAATCATGTAATGGTAGAGTTCGTTAAATCGAACATAGACTGTTATTTATCGGGTCTAATATCTACTATACTACCTGGGCCGTGGTACCCAGTTGGAAGAGCAACAGATTAGCAACGGGAGGGTTGCGAGTTTGAAAATAGGTCCAGCTAAATACCGTCGTGTACATGGGAGCTGGTGCATGTTAAATCTGTCGTGGCCTCAAATATACTCATGTTGGCGTGGTGTGGAAGTTTGGAGAGTGGGGTGCCAGCACAGGTTTTGTTCTCGTCATCTGACAGTGGTTCAAAATTACGAGGAGTTATCCTCGGATCTTTCCCCTCGGGATTCATTCCGGAACTTTGCCAATAGCCCGTTGTGTTTCTACAGTGCGACGTTAATTAACTACCTATCTAGCTCTTATACTATCTCGTACCACCGTTTCATGTGATGAAATCAAAAAGTAATATTTTCAACAGTGTGAACTTCAAATTGCCGACATTCCCATTTACAAGTAAATTACCACCGGAAATTCTCAATATCGGTTTTAAGTATTAGGTTTTCCCTAGCGAGCGGTTTTTAAGCACATCTCCGCGAAATGACAGCAATTGCCGTTATGAAGGCAATAAGGCGCAATTTTTAATCAGTAAATACTTTCAAAAATGCACTGTGCAATTTATTTATATCCAATATTTTTCTGAAATAGAGAAGCAATTAGTTTTTTACTCCTAACAGAAGAAACCAAAAGGATTAGTTAAACCAGGGATCCCTTAACTTATAGAGCAGAGGGCCATATTTGGATATTGAAAAGCATACCGCTACTCATAATCCACGATATTATAAATTTAGAATGACGTCTGTGAAACTTTGACAACCAAAAAGTACTTAATATTATAGATAGGTAACACAACAGATACTATTGTTTTACAAATCAATTTTAATAGTGGTGGCTAAATTCACCACAACATTTCCATTTCAGGATTTAAGTGGTTAAATTCAACAGATGATTGATTGCCGAATGCGTGAAACCAAGGGAACTATAGTAAGGTCACGGATGTACTTCCGTATGCGTGGTCATGCAATGGATAATTGTGACCGTTTGACTGTCCTGTGTTGTCATTATCAGCCTAGTGTGGTGCCGTCGTGGCTCAGTGGGTATGACCACTGTGCTAGCAACCTTCGAACTGTAGGTGGCGCAGTTTGGATTCCTGCCATGTGCATTCCTCCCTGGGTATTTCTCTCTTATGAGACAGTAAATCTTTCACTGTGTGTCAATTACTTAATACAATATCAATTGACACAAAACATACAACATTATGTCTGGCGCAGCATGGCCAAATATGGCCCTTGCGCCATAAAACCCCTAAACCAACCAGCCAAGTGTGAGTGCAGGCCAAAAGTTATAAATGTGGCTATGGGGTCACAAATAATGAAGCTGTAATAGTAATGCATGCAGTATCTGCTATCACAGGGCTACAGACAGTTGTTGGAAGTGATTGGTCTACTTTGTCTACTAAAAAGTACGTCATGTTGAAGGTAGGTTAGACTTCTATCGATACTATTGTATTTGTAAATTAAATTTTGTAGTGGTAGATATAAGTTCAACACAGCAACAACTGCTGTCTCATAAATTGATCCCTCGATCTTAAAAGTAAAGCTAAAATAATAAAATATCACAGCTAAGAAAATCGGAGATGATATTTTGATAACGGTAATCCTTATTTAATCGCCAAAATAGGCAATTCGTTATCGGTTTTTAAAACTTACACTACTAATTTAAACAATAAAATATGTGGTCGTCACGATTGATTTGCGTTAACTGTATTTATAAATATTGGCTATGGACATGCCGATGCATCAACATCTAGAGGTGATTGATTACCCAAGACACTAAAAACTGACCAGTTTGACAGGTTCAATAAATAATCTTGAATTTTGAGCAGATAAGGTTGCGAAAGAATATACTCGACTTGTTCACTTTCTATAATCTAATAATTAATTTGAAAACTTTCGTTCCAGATTTTATTCTTTTCTTGAAAGAATTAGACCTAATAAATCTTTTACCGCGTCCATTCTCTTAAATTAAAAAATACTTCAATGCAGATGAAACTTTCAATACGTTAGCCAAATTTAGAATAATTGAGCCGTAAACACTAGTATAAATCTGACCTGCTTTAGATAAAAATGAAACTAGAAATAAAAAAAATTAGAAATCCTTGAATCGTAACGTATAATGCCAAGAGAACGTGTACTTTATTAAAACAAAATGAGGGAGATTGAACTCCTGAAGGAAAACTTTAGAAATTTGTTAAAAGCATTGTTTATCAGTGGTCAGTTTTTAACAGCCTCATAAAAGTCGGTTTTAGTTATATGGCCGCGGAAGTCCGGTTGGAAGAGTAACGGATTAGCAACCGGAAGGTTGTGAGTTCGAATTCAATCAAAGACCGTAGTGTACAAAGGGGCTGGTACACATTAAATCTGTCGCGCCTCAAATGTCCTCGCGTTGGCGTGGTGTGGAAGTTTGGAGAGTGAGATGCCAGTTCAGGTGTTACCTCGTCATCTGACTGGTTCAAAATTACGTGGTGTTATTCTCGGATCTTTCCCTTCGGGTTTGATCCCGGACCGTCGCCAATACCCGACGTGTTGCTCCAGTGAGATGTTAATTAAAATACCTACCTACCTTACTTGTTATAGAAGAATAAGGAATAAAAGCTTTTAGATAAGTACTATTCATAGTACACTAAATTGTAAAATTTAGTGTAGTGACCATTAACCTTGAGATCTCGGTTTATTGGTAAGTTTGAAGAGTAACAAAGTTTCAACTGAAGGAATAAATTATTTAAATTTTGAAAAAAATCAGGAAATATACCACACTTCTAATAAAGCTGGATAAGAGAATTCTACAAGTTTGAAATTTAGAAGTAAAATCTGTTTTTCAGTCTTTTGCATCCCGTAAAATTTACTTTTTGAAGTGCGTCACTTTTTTCGAATTTTTCCGTTGTGGAAGTTTGGTAGGTATTTTAATTTACGTCACACTGGTGCAACACAACGGGCTATTGGTGACGGTCCGGGGTCAACACCACGTAATTTGGAGAGGGGTTCAGCTCAGGTGTTCATCGCCATCGGACCGTGGTTCAAAATGATGAGGCGCCCTCGATCTTTCCCTTGGGGATTGATCTCAGACCGTCGCCAATAGCCCGTTGTGTTGCTCCAGTGTGACGTTAATTAAAAATACCATACCTTTTTATACTACTTACATGGGGCGCTATTGTCGCACATGATTTGCATATACGTTGCAGTGCTAGTCATTTGCATATCCTTCCATGAACGACGCATCGTGCAAATTTCTAGGCTACTGGATTCTTTCTTCATGGTGTTGCATTTTCGATGGCCCCCAGCAGATGTACAACGATAAAGTCGTTTCTTTTTATGTCAAAACAAAAACATCTTTTCTGCTCATTTGGAAAACAATATTTATCTGAAACAGTCACAAGAAGAAGCAGCGCTACCCCATGATTAAGATTTGAGATGCTAAAAGAGATCTTACCATTCTGTGCATTTATTCTTGGTTTGGCTCCAAGGTAGGCGAGATTTACGTTGGCTTTTCTGCCGTCAATGATGGGGTTGGCATCCTTCACGGCTCGTTCCGCCGCGTCCCTGTCTGCCATAGTAACCTGTGGAAGTGAAATAAAACAGCTTTATAAGAATCTGCCGTGGAATTGATCACTCAGCAGACACTAATTAAGTCTGACACGTACAATTTAAAACGGATTGATTGAGTCTTAGAGATAAACTCAAGATCTGGAAGCTTGGTATTCAATTACGATTGAATTAAAAGCAACTAGGAAGCCCGCGCATAGCATCTGAGCTGAAATTTCTGCTTCTATCAATTGATGCTCGTGTCGCTGTTCATACTTTTCATGCCTTATTTAATCTTCCAAATGGTTTCGACGATATCTCGCCCATCAAGATTTGCCGATTTTTTTATAAGATCAAGACCTGTTTTTTTCTAATGATGAGATATCTCACATCCATCAAGATTTGGTCTGTATTTTTATAATGATGAGATATCTCATCCATCAAGATTTGGTCTGTATTTTTATAATGATGAGAAATCTCGTCCATCAAGATTTGGTCAGTTTTGCTAATGACAAAATACCTCGACGAGGCAACTACTATGAGGGAAAAATTCGTATATAAGCAGTTCTCGTGGGCATCCTTTTGGTGTGTGCTGGCTTCACGGACCCGAGGTACTCGAGCGATCTTTTCTTTTCCTGTAGGGTCTATTGCCTTTAGTAAATAGGGGTCGCGCTTCAGGGAACTCAAGCTATCTTTTTTTTTGCTTTCATTTCCCACTACTTTAATCCCCAACCCCTTTTTTTCCTCTTTCACGACATTTTTTACTTGAAGTTGCTTTGTTTGAAGCAGATTGGCCAAATACGGCCCTTGCGCCATAAAATCTAAAAACAACTAACAACCGTTAATAAGCGATTTAACCCTCCTGGTGATCTTAGCGTCAAGAACTGACCTGTAGTGGTTAGTCTGGTTTAAAAACCTGTTCGAAACTGTCACCAGTTCTGGGCAAGGGAAATTTTTTTTCTACTTGGATCTTCATCCCTTGGAATAATATGCCAGTTTGTCGCAAAACGAGATATCTCGGCATTAGCAAAATTGACCAGATCTTGAACGAGATATCGTCAAAACATTTGAAGGGTTAATAACATCGTAATACCAAATATCACAGTTTGGTCAACTTTGTTGTTTAGGCTATGGCAACTTGGGTGTTAATTCTTGTAGCTATATGATATTGACTTATTCAATGAATAACGAGTCAGGTAAAAAAGTAGCTTGAATAAAAATTCATGGAATCAAAACACTTGTAATCAGTGAAAACACTTGGAATCAGTCACAAAAAAATATAAAAACAGCATTTCGTGCACTTCTCACTAGGGATTAATTCTTATTTCCAATATAGTGCTTGGGGCAAAAAGTTCATACCTCGGTCATGTTACCACAACTAACTTTGAATGTACATTTCAATTACATCCCATTTACTCGAAATATTACTCAATTACATCCCATTTATTCAGATTTTCTTTAGTCTATTTCTATCTTCCAGATTTCTCATTACCTTCTGTAATCAGACTGGCGAACAATTTCATTAGTGCGACGAGAGCTGACTGCATTCCAGTTATATATGCATCTCCTAGCTCAAATTAAGCATAGTTAAATTCACCAGTTTTGATGCAAAGTTTATCGCGTAACGGTTATTTATAACATTATATTTATTCATTAATATTTATATAATTATATTATGGATATTATAATATTGATCTTTATATCCGTTTGTTGCGATTCGCCAATATATAAATAACGCAGATTTCTGTGCCACGTGCGTAAGTGAATTATGGTATATAGAGATACAGATTACATATGCGCAGAACAAGCTGTGAATGCCGATGCATCCGGTACATTATTTTAGACAAGCCACACAGTATTCTACATCAGTCTTATCGCACAAAATAGGCTGAAGCACACATGGCAACCAACATGTTTTGTACTGAAACGGAGTATACATGCGTGTCTGACCAATGCCGTTCCCGAATGTTGTGCCGAGTACGCACTTACACGTAGGCAGAACAAAAAAGGAGGGCCAATTTAAAATAAAAAATGTCTAGTAACTTGCATTAGCACCTGTTTTTTAACATTGTCCTTGGCCCTGTCTGTCACCTTCTCCATTGTCCTGCGATTCGTGCACCTGATGGGGATGATCGCTACTGGGAAAGAAGGGACAGAATGGGTGAATAGACTTCTCCATCTTGTATGGGCATTAATGTTTCGTGTTCTTATTTCTTTCAGTCTGACGTGAATACGTCAGACTGAAGGTATGCAAAGCTGAATACGCCTTTAAAATCGGAACAGTATTGGGGGCATGCATGAAAAGTCTAGCGTTACAACTGTTTTCTCTTTTATGATTTCAGAACTAGAAAAACTCCAGAAGATAAATATAGCGTCGTGTAGACAAAGGATGCCCGTACCTGATATGATCTTCCGACCGAGTGCGCAGGCGCACTAAGTGCGGGGAGGGATTCGCAATGTCGAAATTCTACAGTGCTGGGCGAGCTTTGGGCCTATGTTACTTTGAATTGCGAGGAGTGATGACTGCGTAAGTGGTGTCATTCGAAAGCTATGGTACTGCCCTACAATTAATATTGTACAATTTCTCAACAATTAATATCAAACTGCACTTTAATCGTTCAAACTTATTCACAACCAAAACGCGTTCAAACTTCTTATGTCTGCTTCATTCATTCCACAATCCCACATCAAATCCGAGTATTCATGACAAAACTAAGGTTTGTGTCCTCGACACAACATATCATTTTTTTTCTTTTTGTATTTTGTCCTCGACACAACGTATCATTTTTTCTTTCGTTTTGTATTTTGTCCTCGACACAACGTATCATTTTTTTTTCTTTTGTATTTTGTCCTCGACACAACGTATCAATTTTTTTTTCTTTTGTATTTTGTCCTCGACACAACGTATCAATTTTTTTTTCTTTTTGTATTTTGGCAACTTCTTTGTTATCTGCTATTGGAAATAAAAGTAAATAAAATAAATGTAGTCGTTTGATGTGATCAATGTTTTCGAAATAAAATTTTATAACTAATTTATTTTCAACATGGGGCCGTCGTGGCTCAGTGGGTATGCCCACTGCGCTAGCAACTTTCGAGTTGCAGGCGGCGCAGGTTCGATTCCTGTCAAGTTCATTCCTCCCTGTTTGTATTTCTCTTTTCTGTGTCAGTAAACTTTCATTGTATGTGTCTGGGTGGCTAAGTCGGACTGCTACAGAGATGGCTCCTAGATCTTATGATCAGTAGCAGACGCGCTCTACCCATGACTGGGATAAGACAGAAGATTTTCAACATGAGTTTCGAGAAGTTATACATATGAACCTAAGTGTTCAATCTTAAGTTTCGTGACCAACCAAGAGCGATTTATTTAGAATATTAACCCTCCTGTTGTCTCGATGAGGTATCTCGTCATTAGAAAAACTGACCAGATTTTATTGGACGATACATCACGTCATTAAAAGAAAATACGGCCATTAAAATAAAATTACCCGATCTTGATCCCATCAACATGAAAAAATCGGCAATATCTTGATGACGAGATATATCGTCATTCGCAAAACTGGTCAGATCTTGATGGACGAGATATCTCGTCGAAACCACATGGATATTTAAATGTTTGGGGGAAAGGCGGCTTGTTGAGGTTTTGCACATGAACGGCCTCAGGAACGATCCTTTGTGTGCCTAGCCTTAGATAAACCACACATTGATTAGACGTGGCATGAACATCCAACATGTCCATTGAGGCAAGCGTCTTCCGAACAAAAACACGTTCAATTATCTGTACACATGCGTATTTCAGCGTGGCTTTGTGTCGATAGACAGTGTCCCGTGCGATGTAGTGGATTCAAGGTAAGTGAACTGTATAATTAAAATATATTTATTAACAAAATTCTATTTACGTTAACAGAGTTCGAGGCTTAAAAATAATGATTCCATGTGGAGCGCTTCTATGCGTTCGTGCAATATTTGTGGTGGGGCATGAAGTTAAATCGGCATACAGCTAGTTGAAGAATTCTTAACACGAACAGTTCTAACAACACAAATTCTAAATATATCTTTTTAAACATTGCCACAACTGTCGACTAAGGAATAAAAACAAAAATAAAAACTGCAAACGATTCTTAATTCTTCCTGAGCCAAGATACCAATGCGCACGCGCAAACGATGATTATCCGGCACTTGCTGACAGACGGGGTACTTTAATAGCAAAGAAAAGCATCTTAATATTCCTTTAAAGCAAGGAACACATCTTTCAATACAGCATTTTCAGTTTTAAATTAGAACTTGACTGAGAGCGGCACAAACGTAACTTCTCTCTAGCGGAAAATTAGCGGACTACGTATGTGTCGATCTTTCAAATGTCAAAATACTAAATGTTGACTTTTTTCAGCAACGGAGCGACTTATCGACTGCAAAACACCCTTTTTGCGTTTTTCAAACACTTGAATTTTTAATACATTAGAGAAAATTACGCTTTCCTGCTTTTGGATTTTTAACCAATTTCTTAAATTAAAAAATTAGTTTAAATGCTTAGCCTGTTCTGAGGTATTCAACAATCCCATTCCTGTAAAGAACGATAGAGCTTATTGGAGATACAATTTTTTTAACATGCCATGATAAGAGTTTCGCTAACCAAACTTTCTAAATTTGATTTCCCCCGTCCATTTCGATGAAGCTGTCGGAATACGATGAATAGAATTTTCGATTCTTCGATGAACGTTTTTATAATCCAAATGGAAAATGGGCATCAGTCTTTTCTTCAGTTCAGATCAAAAATTGAAAATAATCTTTAAATTCCTTCCCGTGGCTCAGTCGGTTTGCCCACTGCGTTAGTAACCAGCGGATAGTTGAAGACAACGCATGTTCAATTCCTTCCTGTGTATATTTCTGTCTTCTGTGTCGGTAAAGTTTTTCTTGTGTGTGTATGGTGGCATAAAACCACAACCAACCATTCCAAGGTGAGATTCTAATTTCACCACTCCTGAAGATATTAACAAGCTCTGTTGGCCTACATGTCGAAGATACCCCTTAAAGATGCTATACTTAACACTCATACATGTTCAGAAACAGGAAAAATCACCAGGTTAAAGTAACAATTATAGTCTCATTGAAGATTAACGTGGAGATGAGGTGAAATCAGTTTTTATCTGACAATAGGCAACAGGAAACAGGAACAACATCCGGGATATGCAGGGGCCTGTTGGGGGTCGATCGCAGAGGGGCTATGAGGAATCATTTAACAAAACGAATCTTTACTTATAGCAGGATCGGCCAATATGAGGGGTAAGCCTGTCGTCAAAGCTTAAGACATACAAAACCCGAAATACGTAATCAAAGCTAAACAATTCATAAATAACTCATATTTTTACCTTGGTACAATCCCGGAAGGAAGGCTATTTATTAGTTAAGATTAATAGTTACATTTGGAAGCTATGGCAGTTTAATAACTGTTTCTAAAACAGCTTTTAGATTAACTTCTGAAAATTTCTTGTTTCGTTTCATAAGTCTGAAAATTCGTCTGTTTTATGCTATAAAAACACTCCTTATTGTATCAATTACATTAAATTCTATCATTTATCTTCCTATTATTCAAGTGCTTAACGTCACTTTCTTAAACTTCTCTCTTTGATAGAAATATCCAATTACTTATAAAATTTGATATTAGTTATGACGTGGCGGTACCCTGATTGCAGTAAGGTGCTGCGTAATTGATTCTTCCGTTCCGTAAAATCGTGTTGCGCTGTTCAAAATTTGTCAGGATATGAAAGTTTTCCAGTTTCTAAATTAATTAGGAAGAAAGTTCATAAAGAGAAACGACTCAATTGCTTTGAAGAAGGCTTATAATTAGAAAGTCGCAAGTAAAAAGCAAACATCACTGATAGATGTGGAGTGTTTCAAACGTTCCTGTACAAACTAATTCGAGGTATAGGGAACACAAAATCAAACCGTATTCGAACAGGGAAGTAGGACCGCAAGTGCCCCATAGATGTGCTAGACGGTACCCTAAAGTGCAGAAATGAAAGACAGTAAGTATGTGAACACTTTTATCAACCCGAATTTTATAATATAATTAGTTTCACATTAGGTACTCAAAATTGCTACAATCAAGAGTAATACACGCCTGACACCATCGTTACATGGATTGACCTACATGTGCTAGGTGTAGGTCTACTATCTCAGCATATGTGAAATGATGCATGTTACATGTACGTTTTTGGTTTGGGTTTTATGCCACAAGCCCGTGCGAAGTCAGCGTCTAAAATGACGGTACATTGTAACAATTAATGTCAATTACATGTTCAAACCTTCCTGGTCGTTTCCAAGCACATGCAGCTGCAATAGCGACTTTTGCGATATCAGTCCCGGAAACCGAGCGACAGGAAGAAAAAGCATGAAGCTGAGAGCATGTGCTCCATCTATTTCATTAGAAGGTTGATAGTATTCTGGCGTTAATTGGTTTGTTTTTCGAAACGATTCCAGCAATTCGCCAATAAAAATTCGAAAGAAAAATTTCCGAGTGATTGTTGATCTGTCAGCGTCAATCAGATTAAACGCCAAACGTCGACAATCCCTCTCATAAGCATAACTCTTTGCGTTGCTCCAATCGTCATCTGACCGTGTTTAAAAATTACGAGATATCCTCGTAATTCTTTCCCTTCGGGATTGATCCTGCTAATAGTATGTTGTGCTGCTCCAGTGTGAAGTAAATTCAACTACAACTACCTATTAGATATAAGAGTTATAAGTTCGAACTATAGTGTTCTTATATTTTTCACATTGATGACGAACGGATATTAGAGTTCCACTTGCGCTCTGGTTATTGAGCCTTCAAAGCTTTCTGAAAAACTAATTTAAATCAAATATTATTTCAATGGAAAACTTCCGATAATTTCAATTGAATCTGAATATCTATGTCCCCTTCTGACAATGGCTGCGTTCGAAAACAATTCACTGAAAAAAGTACAAACCAAAAAATAATCCGTCACATGACCTCCGTTTCACCAGTTCTGAAGTTGCATTTACGAACGATTAGGTTTTTAGTCTCATTCGCCATGTAATTGGCTATTTGTTTTGATAAATTCAATATGAAAATGAGCCTAAACCATGAATAGAGATGAATTACAACATTCACATCTACCTTTTCGGTCTCCAACTTCTGAACTGACAAAACCTAGCACAATCTCAGTTCGTTTTTGTTTTCAGTGACTTATGAAACGGCTTGTTTGCACACTAGAAAATCTGACTCTTGGAAAGCTCTGTTCGAATAACTCGTACAACCGGTGCGATTTATTCGCGTTCACGAATGAGACCAATATAGGAGCTCTAAATATGTTGAGACTTATTCAATTAATGAAAGGAAACATCTCAATGAATAAGTTCATGTTTTCTGTGTTAGTATTCAATAATCTGTTTAATAAAAATTTGCTGAAAGGAATACTATTCGAATAGTATCATACTATTATAAGGGGGAGTGGTGGCAGTTACAAGGAAATTTAGTGCGAGACAGATTATTATTACAACAAACAAATTTATTTGAAAACACTTACTTAACGAACACACGCTACAGGAATATAACTGATACTAGAATATTCGTACTGCGAAGTTTGTTTTCTTATTCGGCTTCGTTACCAGTTTGGCGCAGCTTATCCTTTTTTGGATCTTGCGCCATAAAACCCAAATCAACCAACCAACCATCGGCTACGTTGCCACTTGAGTTTTTAGAAACTTATTACATTTTACTTTCATAATTGTACATAAATTATAAACCTTACATTCGGCCCCGCTCAATGCGAAATTTAGACAGTAAATTTTAAATTGAAGCGTTCAAATTAAAGTAATACAAAGTTTTAGTAAGGTGATTGTCCAAATCTTTTGGTTGGTCGACGGTTGTGACGAAAGTGATAACATTTCGATTCGTGGTCAGAATGGTCAGGAACATGGGGTAGTCATCTACTGGATCCTTCACTGATTCTTCCACCGAGCTGTCATCTTCCTCGATGACTGGCGTATCGCGTATCTCGCTTGTAGTATGCACGAAGATGTTGCACATGAACAACCTTTAAAAATTTATTTTGAGATGTAGACTTGATCTCGTAGCATACGGCCCCGACTGGACGGACAATTTCAAATGGTCCTTTGAACATTGGCGAGAGTTTGATCGCGTTGTTTCGGCCAGTCGTACAACACGAGATCTCCAGGTTTAAATGAATGGGGTTGGCGATGGAGATCAAACCTACGTTTGTTATCCAAATGAGTTTCGTACACATTATTTGCGGCTTCGAAAGTTAGGCTTAGCGACGACATGCGATGTTTTTAAACTCCACGAGAAAATTTGAAATAAGTTTTTTCTGTACCGACTGCGCCATATAAAGGGGAGTGGTGGCAGTTACAAGGAAATTTAGTGCGAGACAGATTATTATTACAACAAACAGCAAATTTATTTGAAAACTTACTTAACGAACACAGCGCTACAGGAATAAAACTGATACTAGAATATTCGTACTGCGAAGTTTGTTTTCTCATTCGGCTACGTTGCCACTTGAGTTTTTAGAAACTTATTACATTTTACTTCGATAATAATTGTACATAAATTATGAACCTTACATTTATTACATTACAACTATCAAGCATATCTCCAAGTATGACTTTCGTCATCCACCAACAGAAAAGACCCAGAACTATACTAAATTATTAATCTTTTCTAAACTCTTAAAGTTCTATCATTTAAGCTCAGTAACTGTACGTCTGCATCTCTCTTCAATAAAAATGAAATAAACAAAAGGGATTCGTTTCGTTTTGATGACAAGCTCCGACTACTACGAAAGCAAGCAGGGAAAAGCTCCACCTACCGATTTTGAAACAAGCTTCTGAGTGCCTCAACCCCCACCCACTACACCCATCCTTCAAGTCTCAGCAAGACTCCATCATAGTTCTGAAAAACTCACTGCCGTTCTGATAGATATCAACATTCATCGGAGATTGAGGGTCCACTGGCCCAGGTTCTCCAGTTGCCATCGTAGACAAGCCTGAAAATATTCAAAAGTATTTGAAAACGAAATGCTCATTTAGTATAGTAGCCATTTGATTGGTTGCTAAAGCAAACAAAGAATCCGTCTATGTATGAGCTAGATGACTGAATGTGGAGGGATTGAACAAGATAAGAACAATCTTGTCAATCAGACACGAGTGACGTAGGACATATTTAGAGACTCACAAGACTTGAGCCCTTCTAGAAATATTTTAAACGCTAAAAAACAATCAAAAGACACGAGATAATTTAATCAGCATAAATCATTTACAGGTTTCGTTTATCACACGTAAAATGTACGAGAAAAAAGTCATCATTTTTAGCGTCTTTCGATTAGAATAGACCAGAAAACTGGGCCTTCAAAATTATTTACTAAATGAAAGCCCTGAGTAGACTGTAGGTGTGTTCGGATTAAATGATGTGCACTAGATTGAGAAATCCTGCTGAATCTCATTAAAGATAGGAATCTCTTGCAAGATTAGTCCTATCAATCCAAGTTGTCACCGTGTCTAAGTGGGTTTGCCCACTGCACTAGCAACTTGCGAGTTGTAGGGAACGCAGGTTCAGTTCCTCCCTGGTGTATTATTCTCATCTGTGTCAGTAAAACTTTCCTTGTGTGTGTATGCCTGTTTACTTGACGTTGTTTGACGCAACTTGGCAAATATGGCCCTTGCGCCATAAAACCCAAAATATCACCTCCCCAACCATCGGGTACACTTCACAGTTTTCGAATGTAAAAGACGATGAATCAAATGAGCGACTGCCGTATTTGAAGTTGAGTCGTTCGATAGTATAATATTATTAGGGCCAGAGGAAAAATAAATTCCGTCTACATGTAAAATATTTCAGTGATGTAGACACAGCTTGAAAGAGAAGTTACCGTTCACGTCCCGTGGTTGGGATTTTTCTCCCTGGCAACTTTCCAAACTCAGTGTGACTGACATCTCCTAAGACATTGCGAACGCGTATTTCCTATTATTCTACGCGTCGTCTGTCAAGCGGCAGAAGGTTTCAGAGACAGGGGGAAAAAAACCGAGAAAAAAGGCACGAACGGCTCAATTGTGGTTCGCTTTTCACTGGCTGCGGGGTCACACTTGCAAACCTTCTACAATAGAATTATGTGTATATTTTCCAGCAGCGATTATGTAAAATTCTAATGATAAATAATGCGCGCCCCAGAGGAAACAATCAACTCGTTTTCATGATTTCCGAGAAAGCCGTTTTTCAAAGTTGATTTAATTTTGAGAGAAGCGAAATGGGGGAAAAAAGTAAAGGATGAAGGTGTGCCCATATTATAAAAGTTGTTTTTTGTCAGTAAGAGAGCGATTTTGAATGAGTTATGGAGAAAGTCCTATCTTTATGAAAGTGGAGTTTTTGAGAAAAAAACGAATGTGGGTAAGCGGATTCAGTAGGTCGAATACAGAACGATAGATAAATTAAATCACAAATCTCTTCTGCACAAACGATAATTACATCATTCATAATGCAGATTGGAACATTTGAAAAATTTTCTTTGTTTCGAGAGCATGACAAATAAGTTTATATCATTGTATTTACAGACGTTACTAGTGAGTAAAATATTTAAAAAAATTATTAATTAAAATAAATTCATCAGTTTTAATTTGAGAACTAAAATAATAATCGCATTAGCAATTCAATAATACAACATATAGTTTCACCCGCATAATTGCAAACATATTACAAACGGGTACACAGATCGCGGCCTTACGTTGATTTGCTGCGGCCCGCCCCTAAATGCGTTGTTTTAACTTTACAAGTCATACGTAATTTTTAAAAATTGTACATCCGCACAACAAAGTAGAAGTGGCGTCAGACGAGGCACATATATCTGCGAACAAACGCTTTCAGACGTGAACATAACGAAATCGAAAAATAGGAACCACTTGACTAATGAAAATTTAGAATCAATTTTGCGCTTGGTATTACATTACAAAAATAGAACCAAATATTAAAACAATTGTTAAATTAATGCAATACCACGCATCAAATTAAATTGTTTATCTACTTTTTATTATCTTTCTTTGTAACATATATGATAAATATAAATGTATGATAGATAACCTTCATGTTTTCTGGTGGCCATCCCATTGAGTCACAGTGAATCCATGAGGCCCTTGGTCTTAACAAATCTGTGCATCCCTGTATTAAATTTAAAAAAATAAAATGGTTTCATTGAATACTTCGGAAGTGATTCGGATTTTTGATCGGAGTCATTGAGGTATGAGCAGATCAGGTGTAAACATCAATAAGGCATCCCCTCTTCTCGAAAACTATTTTCTGACAGAACTCCCTTCAAGCACAAATAGGAAAATAATTTCAGTGCCAACTATTTCGTTCGGTTCTCTACACACCGTAACGTTAATGAACATTGTGTTTAATTATTTTTTCGACTGGTTTCAGATTATTGACGAATTCAGACCCATATTTAATCTGTAATGTACGAAACTTCGATCTTCTCTTCCTTGCTTCAGCATGCGTTTTTGATAGCCTTTTAATTTTCTAAATTAGTTTCGGGAAAGGCTTTTCCCTTTAACCTTCCTGGTGGCTGTCTCGAAGAGGTATCTCGTCATTAGCAAAATTGGTCAGATCTTGATGGACGAGATATCTCTTCGAAACCTCTTGGAGGATTAAAACATCCCTTCCCTTGATTAGTACGTTTTGACTATTCAAAAGTAAATAGGAACAAAAAAATATGCAGATTCAAAAGTGTATTTCATTACACTCAAAAGAACCTACAAAGACCAATCTAGTATAAAATTAATGATATCTGAAAATTTATTGCTAGGCATGCTTATTGAAAGTTGGAGGAAAACTGCATTACTTCATACCGTCACTATTTTTTCTGACAAAGTGCTAATACACGCCCAACACATTATTCAGGTACGGACCTGCTTTTGGTAATATGAATTATAGTAGGCAGTTATGTTATAAATGTACGTTTAGTGTACAAACTATAAATCACTAATAAACTAATAATTGTCACTTGTAATTGTTCGCAGACATGTTGCCCACGATTCTAAATTACTGTTTGCATTCAAATACAAGACGTGAACGAAAATAACTTAAAAGCGCAACTATTTGTCATGTAAATTTATTTTCATCCATCATCTGTTTCGAAACAGGAATCTATGGATAAAAGGAAAGATTTCAAGGGTTTCACGTAAAAGATTATGCAAATCTCCTTCAAAGGGAGATTACGTGTACTCTCGTGTAATGTAATGTAAAGGGGATGGAATCTAAAACTTAAAAAAAATCGGTTTTGAGATTTTTGGAAATTGGATAGTCTATTGTATGCATTTTCCAACATACTTTATTTCTGTTTCCACTTTTAATAGTTTGAAACAATTTTATAATAATTTTAATCTCTCTTCAATATATTTTCTTTTTAAACATTTTATTCTACTATAAAATTCTTGCACTTTATCATTTTCTGCTTTCTTTTAATGGTTTGAAATTTACATGACAGCAAAATGAAATGAGACAGCAAAATATGTATACATACAAAATTAAATTTACCCTCTATACTCGTATACCCATACCCGTAGTTTGTTTTTTCTCAAATGTGTTATGTTGTCCTACTGCAAAAACCAGCAATAATTACTCGTCACCGTGGGACCCCACCTGCTTCTCCTCCATAGTTTGGATATCTTGGCTTGAACTTGTTATTCCTTGTTCGTGGTTGACTACTACGAGGTTGTCAGGAAAGACATCCATATGAGAATCTAGGAAATGTATTTTTATGGTACACATTCAACAACGAAGGTTTTTATAGTTCTTGAGGTCTTGAATGAGCTGTTGGTAGTTTTAGTAGGAATGTTTGTCATGTGACGAGCTCCTTGTTGTTCAGCATTTTGGCATAAGCACTCGGTAGTTTCCTTATCTGAGAAACAAGATTCCTTTGAGTTTTGCATCACTTAATTTCGGAAAATTTCCCATTAAGGGCAAGAAATCTAGGCCAAATTTGTCGGTAGCTTTCATATGTTTTCCATCAGCCCCTGTTTGATATAAAGTAGTGGAGCAAAAATATAGACCACTTTAAAAGTGGTTATATCTTATTATAGTGAGATTTTTTTTTTACAAGATCATTAGTCTCCTTCATTCTTACAACATGTGTTACTGGAATGCAAGGCTCTCTTTGTTTCCGTTGTACAAAACTAGAGCTTTTAAAGTAACTTTGGATCAGTCGATAAATAGCGGCATTCCTTATGATGGTGAGATATTCCTAAATCTGTCACCAGGCCTGAACAAAAGAATATACCATCCTGCATTTCATTAGAAAGAAGATAGAACCAAATTTCTGTCTTAACGCGGAAACATGTGTACTCTTGGCTACAAGGTTGAAGTCTGGAACCTAAAAGTTCAGCTTGTTTGGAAAGATGTAGGTCTAGAACTTGTCCATTCAGCTCATTTTTAGTCTTTCTTCAGTTTTTATTAATGAACGACTCTGAGATTTTAAAATATATTGTCCGCACACATAGTAAACCTTATCTGGAATGTTAATGCATCAGCGATGTTGCCTTTGTTCCAATTTTTGTCCAAATTTTCCTCACAAACTTGCAGCGCGTGTGTCTTCTTCAATGAAAAATACAACAATAGCGGATCGGTTGTGGTTACATATTCTCTACCAGTCAAAGAATCAGTGTTGCCACTCATAAAATGTCAGATGGCGACTATGAAAGTAAAAAGATCTAGTGTGGTTTTACACGACTAAAATCGCTAATGTTCGAAGATAGCAAAGAATAAATGCCAATTACAAAATATATAACGTGATGGCCATTTTTCAAGGTCAGATCTGAAATCAGCACCCAAAAATTAGCTAAGTCGGCTAAATTTCTTGATATTAAAACCTTATAGGCCAATGTAGGCAATAATATTCTCTTATCGATGCACTCAAGTTAGCATTTGTAATTCGTTATAACAAATAGGCGAGTAACAATATATGAGACAGTAGTTTATTATGCGATTTATTGGGTATCCAAATAAAATTTTAATTTTTATTCCTTTATTTTTGGGGAGGACCATGATATTTGGGCCTCCAGGACTGCCACAGAAACAATAAAATATACAATTTCAGTTTACACTGCTTGTTGTCAGATAAATTAAAATCTTCAGACATTTTTGTTTTGTTTCCAAACCTTGTTTCAATTAGTTTTGAAAGAAATAAAAGAATCCAAATTTTTTTTAGTTTCCATTTTTGTTTTTGTTCATCAGTGTTTTTTTCGGGGAGGTCATAAATGCATTTTTTCACGGGTCTGAAAATAGTCAAACATGTTAAAAACAAAATTATCATCTAGAATTTGGTTGCTAAAGCTAGCGATGAACCCATCTATGCTAGGTGACAGTCTAAATGGAAATGGATTGGACAAGATAAGAAAAAAATCAGTTGCCTATTCGCCAACACAAGAGTTGCATGTATTCAGACGAAGGGCCCCAAGTCGAGCAAAGTATTTTAAATCTTAAAAAACAATCACAAAGCAAATTTCACACTAAAGCTAATTTAATCAGCTTACATCGAAGTTTCGTTTACGGGCCGCCACAGCCAAAGCACTTTCGAAATAGTTGCATTAGTAGCATAAATTTTTTGAAATAGTAGCAAAAAGTCTCCTTTAAACACTATTTTAGTTGCTCAGATACAAAATTAATCAGCTAAAACACAAAATGTTCTAATTAATTATGAAAAAGACATTGACCATCTCGCCAAGGTATTTAAATTTTAAAATTTAAAAACTAAATATTTTCTTAATCTTCCTTCCGCATACTCCCATGTTTTTCTTTCATGGTTGCAAGGCTTGACTCCAAAACTTCGAAATTGGCGTCCGTTGGAAAATTTTCTCCCTAAAGAAAAATCAGTAAGATATTTTTTCTGTCTGTCATCAGTTTTAAAAAAGGAACTTAATTTTCGTTAACCTTTAGTGAATTTTCAAAAAAAAAAATTTTATTTTAGTAGTTTTTGAAACGATTTTGCTTAAAAAGATACCACTAGTCGTCAATGTTGAAAAATAGTAGCAAAAGTCGCCTTTTGATCGCCTAAGGGAATCCTGCGTTTATCACACACGTAAAATACATGTAGATGTCTGAAAACAGTCAAAAAAATCATTAAACGCAATGTTCATTCAGAAGTAAGGTCTTTTGATTGAAATAGAAAAGGGTGAGTAGATTGGTCATCCCCTCCCCGAGAAATTATTTTATGAATACGTGACTGCTATACCAAGTAAACGCAAAAAAAAGAAAAAGAAAAACACTTTCACATAATTAAATTTCCAAGAACGCATCTTTTTCTTCAATTTCTAAAAGAACAGAATAAAAAGGAGACAGCCATTGTTCAAACCACAACACAAGGTTCCCGTAACCTCATTTCTGGGTTAGAGATAAATAGAAAAGCATAACAGTTACTCCGCAAATCGATGCGTTGTCACTTTTAAACCGGAATGGGTACATTTTGCTTGGTTTTGTTCATTTATCGAAATTTCACCACCATGGATTAATTTGAAACCATTCATTAAGAAAAAGAAAGCATGATCACACACACGTACTTCTCGATTTAAGTGGAATGATTTCTTTAAGAGATTGTTATGTGCAGGCCATTTAAACTAGATGCTTTGGTTTCAATATACAAAGGGGAAATTATTAACAATACATAGAATTTATGCCCCAAGAATGTATGGAAAATTGGAAAAATAAAAGAAAGATAAATTATTTTTAAATGAAATGGAAATGCGTATCTGGGAAAATAGTTCTGCAATCTCCAATAACAAGATAATTAGAGATAAAATATCTCTGAGCCCAACAACCTTGATAAAGTTGGAAACAGCTGGTTAAACGACTCACGTTTATCAGATATAGCTGACGAAAAAATCTGTTCTATTGATATTTGATAACCAAGACACATAATCGAATATTACATACAGAACTAGAAATATCCATCTTTGTAGCACTTAGGTGGCATCAAGTATAGAGAACCTTTAATACCAATGAAAAATAATTTTCGCTATTCACCTAAAATTTAGTTACAAGAATTTCAATATTAAAACTTCGGTTGGAATTTTCAAATTTGTGTTCGATCTTTTACACGCTATCAGTCACAAGCTTTACGAAGGTAATAATATAAGTATCAGCGAGGGGCTAAAAATTGTTTTAAATAACCTAAGTGTAAATATAATACATTATCTTTCTTTACAAGGACCAACAAATCACAGCCAACTGTAAGCTTTATGTATATCTGTTCTAATGTTAATTTAAAAGTGCAAAATGGTTTATTAAATAATGAAAATTAAACTAGAGATAGAAGTTGATGTATAGTGGCTCTCAAAATTTAGTATAAAAACTTGACTCCAAATCGAAATTTTGAGCACTTTTTTGTTCTTCAATAGAGTGCTGAGGACGCGATTCTTTTAGGTTTCTTATAGACATATCATCG
Source organism: Meta bourneti (assembly GCA_933210815.1). Classification (NCBI taxonomy): domain Eukaryota; kingdom Metazoa; phylum Arthropoda; class Arachnida; order Araneae; family Tetragnathidae; genus Meta; species Meta bourneti. The sequence continues at coordinate 65,917,534 of OW119930.1, read as the reverse complement.
GTAATTACCTCCAAAAAATGTAACGCAATTTTTGGCCAAGAAAGCAAATTCAATGTTTCTCGAGGTTAGGCCTATGATATGTTTGTAAGAATCCTAATGGTGAATTGTCTCCTCAGCCCACCTATTCCCAAGCATGAATGAGTTTTGGTGCTTGTATAGGGTTATATACCGGCTGGAGAGATTGGAAATTTAGTTTTTATTGATGAAATCGTAGAAAAGTGAAATGCTTAACTCTATTAAAGAACAATTTTAAAAAAGTGCTCAAAATTTATATTTAGAGTGAATTTTTTGTGCCTAGTTAGCATATCTGCAGAGAGAAGTTCATAGGTAAAAATTAGTTAGATTAAAATTTCTCTCTATCACATTAAACAGTATCTATACACCCCACTATAATTTCAGGACCTCAATGTGCTTGAAAAGTTGTGGTCCTAATAGGAAAATGGGATTAAAAATAACGATATTCTGAGCACAAAATATCGTTAGAACAATTTTATGAGAGAAAGGGGCAAAAATATTCAGAAAAACACCACAAATTCTTTTTAATTTAGTGCTCTTTGTCTTAGAAGCTGTTCTGATGTAAAAATATGTGCAAAAAAACTTTATTTTCCGTTTCTATTGCGTTTCGGTACGAAACAGGCTGGGAGTATATTCAATTTTGTGACACAGAATTTTGTAAATATTACATTTAAAACCTATATCTTTAAAAAATCATAGCGAATATGGAATTGTTTTTCAGCCTTATGTTTCTAAATGTGTATTTTGCCATTCCTATAAAAATTAAGTTCAAATTATTTATTACAGAGTTTTGTCTTTTAAAGAAATCGCTTCAAGCTGTATACTCAAGTTCGAGAGCCATTGAACTTAGTTTTGCTGACTTCGCCTAATTTTTATAAGGTATTCGCAATCAGCCCTGCTTTGAAAAATCAATCCGGCCGTTCGAGTGGATTACATTACCTTTTAGCAGCGCCCACAACATAGGGGCACAAAATTAATTGTGTTCCTGTCAAATAAATAACTATATGGCATTCTGGCCTGTGCCCTTCCCTGTCAAATAAATAACTATTTTGTTTGAATTTTAGTTGTGCCGTCGTATTTTTTTCTTTTTAGGCACATCATTCAGTTCACTACATTACAGTGCTCAGCAGCAATGTTTTGGCTTTTGTAAGTTACCTAAAATTTGCTGCCCCTATTCCCGATCTCATCACAAGAAATATTGAGTCTTGATTTTGTACCGGGATTTGTTTATATGCTAATTTACTGACTGCTCAAGCTTTCATGAAATGTAAAAGCAATGAACAACTTTACAATTTTGGTGTATTTATAAATTTTTTAAAATAATATTTAACTGTATTTCTCGGAGAAAATCTCAAAAGTTGCGCTCACGGCTGTACCTACCCAAGCTATTTAGGAATGCGCCATTGCTTTAGCAATGGAAAACATAAAAAGACAAACGATTAAAATTGAATGCTTTCTTTTTCTTTGGACAGCCGATGTGAAACACGGAATTCTAAAATTAATAAATGGAATACCGGAAATCCCTCGTCCAGTAAACGGAGATGTCTGGATGTAAAGACGCCATGCGTGTCCGAAACACCCACGCTTGACTCACCTAGCAGAGTTTCCCTCCAAAATTGGGAGAAGGACGAAGACAACTGGCAGATGAAGAAACACGCTGCAGCAGATGGCTGCAAATATGTGAACTTTCATTGTCAGGGCATAAGACGGCCCGAAACCCTGTCAATTCATCTCATTTGGAAATAGTCGATTTAGCTTATATTAAATTTATCTTAATTTTAATTCATCTCGCCATATACTGTATTATGGTCATTGTGTCCCACATGGGGATTCGGCCCTATCCCACATAAATAAGACATTAAAAATGGTTTTACCCTGAGGAGCAAACACGCTTTGAGATTGAATACTTAAAAATTCGAAGATAGGGAAATGAGAAAGTAAAACTATTGAAGGCATCATTGTTGGTAAGGAGCTTATAAAAATCTTGGTTTCATTATTAGGTAGGAATTTGAATTAACGTTGCACTGGGAGAAACCCATGGGGCTATTGGCGACGGTCCTGGATCAATCCCAAAGGGAAAGATCCGATAACAACACCTCTTGCATTTTCTTTTTAAACTTTTTAGTTTATGTGGTATCTCACAATTTTGAATATTTTACTCTTGACTCATTCCTTTCCTAATTATTCAGTAATGACTATATGATCATTCTAATTTTTCAAGTCGTCCGGTATTTATTAAAAAGTACAAAATAACCTTTTATTTAAGTACTTGAGTTTTAGTTTTCCAATTTCGGATAACTGTTCAGTGTAGCCTCAGCTTTTAACAAATTTATAATTCTACCACTACTTGTCACTGTTTATACTACGCACGTCAATAAACTCCGGTTGTTTTCAATAAATGATAATGAACTGGCCGATGATGCAGCGAAAAATGTAGTGATTCCACTTGATATTCGTATTCCATACGATGATCTACGTCATTTTGTACGGGACATCGTATGGAACGAATGGCGCGAAGACGAGTGAGCAGAGCAACAACAAGCTCCACAATATCCAGCCGACAATCTTATCCCTACCGTCACTACCATCTCGACGGTTCGACGTCATTTTAACTCTTCTTCGCATCGGCCATTCACGAATCACTCATAGATTTTTATTGGTCGGGGAAACCACTCCATCGTGCCAGCATTGCCAAGATCCGCTCTCCATTTATCATATTTTAACTTCTTGTACATTTCTTAGACATCTTTATAGACAATTTTTTAAAACTTCATTACCAATTTTATCAGACCTGTTGGCTCAACCTCCCCATCCATTGCTTTTTAGATTTCTTCATTGTTCTGGATTTTTACCACATATCTAATTAAGATCTCAAATTTTATTTCATCAAATTTCATAAAGCGAGATGGGGATACCCATCTCGCTTTAGTTCTTCAATTTTAGATCCCATCTTAGTTCTCTTTTAAAAAATACGATTTTACATTTCTTATGGTTGTGGTTTTCCATTCATATTAAATTTTATGCATATCAATTTGTTTTATTCATTACATCTCTATGTGGTGTTGTTTCGTTGTTTCAAATCATAAACTCATCTCCTAATTTTAATATCTTGTGTTTGGCGCAGCTTATCCTCTTTTGGATCTTGCGCCATAAAACCCAAATCAACCAACCGCTCTCCATTTATCATATTTTAACTTCTTATACATTTCTTAGACATCTTTATAGACAATTTTTTAAAACTTCATTACCAATTTTATCAGACCTGTTGGCTCAACCTCCCCATCCATTGCTTTTTAGATTTCTTCATTGTTCTGGATTTTTACCACATATCTAATCAAGATCTCAAATTTCATTTCATCAAATTTTATAAAGCGAGATGGGTATCCCCATCTCGCTTTAGTTCACTTAAATTTAAATCCCATCTTAGTTCTCTTTTTAAAAAATACGATTTTACATTTCTTATGGTTGAGGTTTTCCATTCATATTAAATTTTATGCATATCAATTGGTTTTATTCATTACATTTCTATGTGGTGTTGTTTCTTTGTTTCAAATCATAAACCCATCTCCTAATTTTGATATCTTGTGTTTGGCGCAGCTTATCCTCTTTTGGATCTTGCGCCATAAAATCCAAATCAACCAACCAACCATCAATAAATGATAATGGTTGAAGTGCTAAAAGTTTTGAAAAATAGTTTCCTGTTTATTTAAAAATTAATTCATGATTTATAAAAACATTTTTAAAATATCTAGATTTTAAAGTCCAATTTTCAAACATGGAGTCTATTGGATCTAACTGTTTCCTAGTTTCGATTTTTGTTAACAAAACTTATCTGGATTTAATCCTGAAAGTGGAATGGATTTTTGCCATAGACGATATGAAAATGAATTTTAAATGGTTCTTTTTTAAATTCATTCAAAATTGCTCTTTTTGAAGAACATTCCAGATAATGGAACTAATTGAGCAAGGCTGTACGCTTGCTTTGGTGTTATATTCACTGATTTGATAATTCTAAAATTAGCAACTGACGCAAAACAATTGTCTAAATTTAAACTCGATTTGAGAAATCTGCCGAAACAGCGTAAAACCAGACCTACAACGATGAAAGAGATAAAATTTGCTGAGCCATGTAAAAGTCCCCAATTGATTTCTATCAAAATACATCAAGACTGCTTTTTCTAGTTTATCGAAAATCACAACTTTAACAAACTTTAAACAGGTATAACAAGTTGCTTAAGAATAGCTTCAACTCATAAATAGGCAACCTCGACCTTCTGTCACTGCGATAAAGAATTTTTAATATTTTAAAAGTGGTATATATAGTTCGTACATTTTCTAACAAACTTTCCAATATTGGCAAAGTTCCATTTAAATTTACTTTAAATTTGCTTCTTATTTACAGGCAGTTTCAAATAGAATTCTTAATACATGTTTTTCAATTCAGAAATAAATTCAGCTTCTGAATAGAAACCACTTGCCTATTGAGTATAACTTTCAATAAAACCAATTAATTCAATTTGAAACCTGGGAAACAGATATTGGTTTTAATGAGTTTAAATTTTAACAATAGTTTCCCTTACTTCCCCGTTAAACTATTTTGAATAATTGAATCGTTTATTTCAGAAACCCGTCAACATACATTTTTGAAAAAGTACACTTAGCGAGTTTCTGAAATAAACGATTCAGTCTTGTTGTTAAAGGCTTTACTCTGAGTGTTTTATTTCTTTTCATGAAGCGAAATTCAACAACATTGTGTTATGCCTTTCACTTTTGTTCGAAATATACACATACCGTCAAATGAACACGTCTGTAGCAATATTAGACACTAAACAAACATTATAACCAATGTTCTAGTTGAAGTGAATAAACTATGTAAACTTATATATATTTGTTATTCTCTTTATTACCACGTCCCAAATATTCGAAAATTATTTATGTTTAAGAAAGAAAAAATAATTTCAAATACATTAAGTTATAGAATTTAAATTTTGTAAAAATTATTTTTGAAAAAAAAGCGCTTTTCCAGCAGTACTGGTGAAACAATGATTTTCAACAGCAATAGGGGTAACGATCAATTTACATTTCAGCAGAAAAATCGTAATAAGTTAAATTATATTTTTGCAAGCATTTTTTGTAGCACAGGGAATGTTTAGATTCTTTTTTCTTGTACCACGAAACTCTAAAAAGAAAAGAAATGTTACCTTTCTGTTTTTAGGGTATTTTGTAATTTTTTGGTCATAAAGGCATTTTATTAGACATTTTCAGGTCATCAAAATCTTAGTACAGTGATTAGATTTCATTTTAAATTCCATTGAGATCTAGCTCCATATGCAGTTGAAGCTAAATGGGATTGAGATCTAACTATATTCATCTGAACCTGATATTTTATTATCTGATATTTATATATCTGATATTGAGATCTAACTATTTATTTTAACATATTTATTTGAATCCATTATAAATGGATACAAATAAAATATCAAAAGTGAGTTACGACAAATAGATATAAGCAATTAAGAAATTTTAGCGTAGAATGCTATGTATGAATTGCAGATGTGTATATCCTGTTTAACATACACATCTGCAATTCATACATAGCATTCATAAAGACTACCTGATACATTCATGTCGCTTTAGTCAAGCTTGTATTGTTAGCATGAATGATTCGTTGGATCCTTGTCAAAATTCACTTAGTCTGGGGGAAAAAAGAGACTACCGGAGGAAAATTACCTCATCGTCTTTATGAGAAGAATCTTTTTGAGGAACGCAGTCGTTTATTTCGCTACAGTTTGACATTAGTCTTGTGGGTACGCGCCAAAACTCCGATTGACGCAAAGGTTTAAATAAATACTTTCTTTTATATGTGATTTTGATTAAGGAAGACACAACGATCAACAATTTTTCTTATATCAACATAGAAGGAAAGGATTCTGCCATTCTTTATTAACAGAATGCTTGTTCAATCCGCTCTAATGCCTCAGAATCTGGCCCTTGTGCCATAAAAAACCAACCAACCAACCAACCAACCTAATGCCTCAGTCTGAAGCCGAGACCCTAGCAGAGCAACTTTTTAGTTTTGTAGGTTGGTTGTTTTGGGGTTTTGTGGCACAAGGGCTATATTTGACCAAGCTGCGCCAAAAAGAGAGACAACTTCAAGTAAAAAATGTGAAAGGGAAAAAAGAGGAATTGGGGAACAGAAGTGAGATGAAAGGAAAGCAGAAAAGGATCACTTCAGTTTTGAAGAAACTTAGGGGAATCAATTTACGTGTAATACACTAACGTACGTCTTTTTAAGGAACGTAGTCGTTTATTTCGCTACAGTTTGATATTAGCCTTGTGGATAAGCGCCAAAACTCCGATTACTGCAAAGATTTAAATTATAGATTTCTTTTATATCTGATTTTGATTAAAGGAGACGCAAAATGATCAACAATTTTCTCATATCAACATAGCAGGAAAGGATTCTATCACACTTACACTTTATCAACAGAATGCTCGTTCAATCAGCTCTAATGTCCTAGTTTCAAATCGAGACCTTAGCAGGGCGACTTTGCAGTTTTGAAGGAGCTTAGGGTAATCAATATATTAATCACTAACCCCGTGCATGGCTCAGAAATCCCACTTTATTTATATTGATAAATGGAAACAAACGGATATAAGCAATATAAAATGAACCGCTAAGAGATTCCTTCGCAATTTTACTGCTTAGTTTTAAATATGTTTGAATTGAGTTATGGAACTGCATAATATCGCTAAAACTACACGGTAAGAGTTCGTCACTTTAATAAAATTCTCCAGCTGTCTGATTACAGAAGGCAATGACGAATCTATAAGAAAGAAATCAACTCAGACAAGAAAATATGAGCGAACGCGACCAACAGTTTAGACATTAAAAAATTTCATTTGAACAAGTGAACGTAATGCAATTTAAGTGAATGTTCAGAAGCTAATGGTGTAAACACGACTGAGGTGTGCGCGTTTTGTCATATACTTTATTAGAAATAAGAATTAACAGTAAAAAGTACACGAAATGCTGCTTGGTATTTTTGACTAAATTTATTTCATTTAAAGATATGAAGGGTACAAATCGATGCTTCTAGTCATTATAAATGGATTCAAATACAATATCAAACGTGAGTAAAGACACATAAATAGATATAAGCAATTAAGAAACTTTAGCGCAAATGCTATGTGTGAATCGGCTTGTATTGATAAGTCTTACAAATAAATTAATTCTAAGGATTCCACAAAACACTAAATGGCTTGGAACTACAGTCAAATATTTCTAATTATCATTGAATAGTAAAATCAAATGCTTCATTGATTACTTTTATTTCTCTTATATTGTATCACTGAAAGTAATTTTATGAACAGTATATTTTTAATTGAATCTTTAAAAATTGCATTTTACGAACTAGACACGTTAACCCTCCAAGTGGTTTCGACGAGATACATCATCCATCAAGATATGGTCAAATTTGTCAGAGACGAGATATCACGTCCATGAAGATCTGGTCAGTTTTGTTAATGGTGAAATACATCATCGAGACAAAACTGCCCTATTGCTCCAAGGGAATGAAGATACAGGTAGGAAAGGTTCTGTATCAGAGACTGCCCACTTACAAGGCAGTTTCGACGCGGAGGTAAACCATCAGGAGGGTTAAAGAAAATATTAATGTTTTCAAATTAGAAATTTTTACTACCTTTCCGGTCACTAAATGTTAGATACGTGGAATGTAACGATACTGCGGTCTGGCTGAACCATATCGACCTTCTAATGGAGTAGACGCAGAGAGTGAGCGCAGCGACATGATATTCCTCCTGTTCGCTTCGTTTGAAAATAACCGTAAGATCACGTGGTATTGGGAGTTATTTGGAATCTTTATAGCAGCCGCTCATCGGACCTTCTAATTTCTCATAATTACAAAAGAAATGAATACTTAAGTTTGTGTAAGCATACTTATCAAGGTACTTGCTTGGAAAACTAATTTCAAACTTCTGAAATTTTGTCACCGGATATAATTTTATTTCAGATTATAATTCATTCCGAACATAGAAAGGTTAAGTAATCAACATCCATACGCAAGAAGGTGTTACCGATTTTCATCTCTCATATTCATTATAACATGAGTTTTGTAATAAATGACAAACATACGTTTTGAAACTTATCTCATAAATGACATCTTTTTTCTTTTCCAAATTTATACTTCGTAGACATAATTTTCTAATTTACAAAACTGTAATAGGCAGAAGCGTAACAACGAATTTGTCATTCTCAGTCTGTTTTTTAAAGTACCTATCACATCTCGGCTTCAATATCGCCATAACAAAAAAGTATTTTCCAGTTTTATGTCGAGAAAGACTAAATACGTGCTTCTGCACGCTGCAAGACTTCCATAACTGTAGATTCCAGTAGAGGGCAATTGAGGCTTCAGTAGAGAGCAGTAGTAGCAGTTTTTATCCTATGCCCGTCTCGGCCATCAGTCGACGAGAAGCCTAATAGAGGTCTAAAGTGATAAAAAATGTTTTAAAATGCTATCTACAACAATGGCAATTGAATTGTCAAGAATTTGAGTTGGTCTCCGATCATTTCGTCCAGTTCGCAAAGAGGATAGGTAGCTTATTTCGCTACTCCAATAGTGTAAGTGCCTTTGCAGGTGGCCATGTCCGGTAAGAAGTCAAAAACAAGCAATTCCATCAGCTCTGGGCAAGAAGCCTGGGATACGAACTTTATTTATGAATAAAATATTCCAGTTTTGCAGCATACAGAAGCATGTATTTAGCCTTTCAACAAATGAAACTTGAAATTCATTTTTTGAGTCAGTCGGGCTGCGCGCGATATATATAGGTTGCATTATATTATAATCAACCTAATACCTTCAACCTTCTAAGTACAAATCGTTTTCTTCTTCAGTCGTTTAGAATTAAGTCTGTCAGATAATCCTCTTTTAGTCATCGCTAATGTTCACTTCGGATTTTTCATGGAATTCTGTCCTCCTCTACCTGACTCCTCTATTGCATTATCTCTTCATACCTGAACAAACAGGGAAAAGCGATCAGCAAACAGTCAGAAGTGATGTTGGATTTACTACTTTTCTGGCCTTTTAGCAGTAGGACCGTGTTATATTACTTCAAATATCATACGTAACACGTAACGCCAGTTGCTGGTGTTCGTTTTAACAAGCCAGAAACGTAACTGGGCCACAAAAAAAAAAGAAAAATCCGAGAACTATTTTTAGAAATATTGAAAAATTATGAAATGGAGGTTTATTCTACAAGCGAATACATGAAACGTACATATTTAAACCCAAATTTAAAATGTTAAAAAGAATGAAATACAAGGTATTCAAATGTCTCTATTTTCTCAGTAATTCAACTTTCAACTCGTTTTTCTGTCGAGATGATTTTAAGAAAGAATTTGATGAAAATTATGAATGGTTAGATGATAGCCAGATACATATTAGGTTACCACGTTTACATTTTTTCTGGAAATTTTATATCAGTCAGAAGAAAAGTCATCAAACGTAAACAAAATTAGAAACATTGAAAATAGAAGATTTTTGAACTTAAGAAATGGAAACAGAAGATGACAGAAAAAAAAGAAAAGATGAACAAGACTGAACCACATATAAAAAAATTCCAAAGTTTCGGGGATCAGTAAAACCATTAAATTATCTGAAACATCATTTGAAAGCTCTGACATTAAAAAATATCTATAGCAAAGCTATAAAAGTAAGACCATTTCGTCTTCCCAAGAAACAGGCAGTTCTTGTGAAAAGACGAATTAAAAGCCTTTAATTCCCACAAAGAAGAGCGGATAAATCTTCTAGACGAAGCATAAAATTAAATTCCTCAAATTTCAATAATAATTCATTTATTTCAATTCATTTCGTTATTACTCTGATATTGTGTATATTGATGTATTGTGTGATATTGTGTATACCTGATATATGGTTCCATGTATATATAGGAAATGATTAACATTGCAGCAACTGCCTAACAATGTCCTTAAGTTATTCCTATTTTAAAATTTGAATGAGAGATTTAATTTTTCAAAACTTTACATTTTAAAACCAATAAATATTCTGTTGGCGATGCACAAGCGGACCAATTAAAATGTCAAACATGAAATTTTTTTACGACACTGAAAGGTCTAAAGTGAACTATTCAGGGGACTAATAAGTTGTGACAACATTCTGTGTTTATCATGCTGACAACAGTTCAGAAAAATTGCAAAAATGTATCTAACTTCACACCATTATTTTGTATGTAAGTAATGGAGAAAGAATAGAAACGAAACCATGACACATTTTAAAGGGTATTCGACGAATTAAGAAAGAAAAATTATTTTCAGTTAACCAAAAATTACGAAACACTTGTAAATGAAAAGAGGATACGAGTAAAATAACTTAAAAATAACATTTCTAAAAATATTTTAATAGCAAATTTCTCTCTCCACTATAAAAAAGGCCTTTAGTATTGAAAATACATGAATTCGCTAAAAATGAATTCTCGAGATTTATGACCAGTTTCAAACATTTAATGTCTTAAAACGGTGTTGAATTAGAAGGGATATAAATAAATGAAATTCAATACTTGTTTAAATGAAATAAAACTATATTTAATGAATTTTAAGTGATTTAAAAACGCATTGTAGACATTTTAAATTATCCCAACCTACTGATAATAGATTCGTTACACTCTTAAGAATTGTAAAAAATATTTTCATTCGAAATTATCATCTGCAGTGATGTCTTCAAACTTAAATTGCTTATGTCAATAGAGTAGTTTCGTGAAAATTAAAAATGCAAAAAGAGGAAGAATCTACCTTTTCCAAATAAATATTAAATTGAAGGAATTTTTAATTTAGTTAAAATGCAATTATTTAACGATACAATACAAACAAGTCCGTTGCGGTGTATCTTGTCTCCATTTTTTTCGACATGGAGAAGGCGTATGATCGCACTTGGCGATACGGAATCCTCCGTGATTTACATTCTCTTGGGTTTCGAGGTCATCTACCAGTATTCATTCAAAAATTTCTAGCCACTCGACAGTTTCAAGTCCGTATCGGCTCTGCGCTTTCGGATATTTTCATTCAAGAAGAGGGCGTTCCTCAAGGTAGTGTCCTCAGCGTTACTCTATTTTCAATAAAAATAAATAACATATTAAACCAACTGCCTCCAACTGTCCAGGGTAATTTGTACGTGGATGACTTGAGCATTCATTGCCAAGGTAAAGACATGCGGTACATTGAGCGACAACTTCAGTCAGCTGTCCATCGCTTAACGCGGTGGAGTGACGAAAACGGTTTCAGCTTCTCCACTCAAAAGACATCTTGTGTTCATTTCTGCCGACGTCGGAACCTACATCCTGACCCAGAGATCTTCCTGGGTGGTATTAGGATTGCAGTGGAGGACAGAGTACGATTTCTAGGTATCATTTTCGACCAAAAACTTACCTTCCTCCCTCACGTCGTGCAACTGCGGATGTCTTGCGAGAAAAAGCTCAATCTCTTAAAAGTACTCTCAAAAACATCTTGGGGAGCAGAACGGTCCTCCATGTTAAATATCTATCGAGCTTTAATTCGTTCCAGACTAGACTATGGATGTGCAGTTTATGGCTCTGCCCGTCAGTCTGTGTTACGAAAGCTCGATACTGTGCATCACACTGCACTAAGGATCTGTTCCGGAGCATTTCGCACTTCACCCGTCAAAAGCCTGTATGTGATTTGCCACGAACCATCTTTGGCTTCTACACGTCTTTTGTTGTCGTTACGACAGTACTATCGAGTCTTAGAACATCCGGACCATCCACTGCAAAATTCACTCCTGGATAATTATCTTGATCGCCTATTTTCGAATCGACCCTCTTGTATTGCAACTTTCGAGCTACGCATGAGAAATGCCCTAAGGAATACGCCCCTTCACTCATTTGATGTAGCTGAGAGACCTCTTTTCACCATCTCACCCTGGAAATCTCATGCAATATCATTCTTAAATTTATTTCCAGGTTTAGAGAGATCTAATACCAGCTCAATCATTTATAAACAGCTTTTTCTCGCTCACCGTCATAATTTTTCAAATCACACAGCAGTATATACTGACGGTTCAAAATCACTCGATTATGCCGGCTGTGCTTTTATTTGCGAATCCGTCACTTTTAATTTCTCATTACCATCTTTTATTTCTGTTTTTACCGCTGAATTTTTAGCTCTTTACAAAGCACTGAAATATGTTTCCAGTCTCAGTACTGGCAATTTTATATTTTACACGGACTCTAAAAGTGTTTTGGAATCCTTGAATTCGGATTCTCCAAGACACCCTTTGGCTCATGATATTTTAAAACTTAATAACAGGCTTGTCCGTCGTGGCTTCGGTATCATTTTTTGTTGGATACCGGGACATGTCGGTATTATCGGCAATGAACTGGCCGATGATGCAGCGAAAACTGCTGTGATTCCACTTGATATTCGTATTCCATACGATGATCTACGTCAATTTGTACGGGACATCGTATGGAACGAATGGCGCGAAGACTGGAGTGAGCAGAACAACAAGCTCCACAACATCCAGCCGACAATCTCACCCCTACCGTCACTACCATCTCGACGGTTCGACGTCATTCTAACTCGTCTTCGCATCGGCCATTCACGAATCACTCATAGATTTTTATTGGTCGGGGAAACCACTCCATCGTGCCAGCATTGCCAAGATCCGCTCTCCATTTGTCATATTTTAACTTCTTGTACATTTCTTAGACATCTTTATAGACAATTTTTTAAAACTTCATTACCACTTTTATCAGACCTTTTGGGTCAACCTCCCCATCCATTGCTTTTTAGATTTCTTCATGGTTCTGGATTTTTACCACATATCTAAGATTTTAAATTTAATTTCATCAAGTTTTATAGAACTGAGATGGGGATACCCCATCTTAGTTCTCTCTAAAAATATATATATATATACGATTTTACAGGCTGAGGTTTTATATTCTTAATTAATTTTTATGTATTTCAATTGGTTTTATTCATTACATTTCCATATGGTGGATTTGTGACTTGAAAGTGGTGACTACATCTCCTAATTTTAATATCTTGTGTTTGGCGCAGCTTATCCTCTTTTGGATCTTGCGCCATAAAACCCAAATCAACCAACCAAATCAACCAACCGTTGCGGTGTCTTTTTTGCACTATACATCGACCTTCTAAAGAAATAGACGGAGCATGTGCAAGTAGCTCTATGTTATTTTCCTTCGTCACTTGGTTTGAAGATGTTTCACGCGGTTGTGGGAAAAAGCATGAATACTAAACCATTGATTGGTTAAAGTGATTATCAACCGTGATCAAAAACACTAGTCTGCGCTTCGATTGCCATTCAGCTAAGTCGATTCGTAAGCCCACGTGATTTCCCTTTCGGAGATCTTACGACAGCGATTCCGCCCATATGCTCTATCTATTTCATTCGAAGGTCGATGGCACAATACGTGACGCAGTTTGCCCTGCACGTGACAGGCAAAATAGATTTTAAAAAAGTAATTTTCAAAAATATTTTTTTTATTTTATGATTTTATATTTTGCGATTCTGGAAAAAAGCATGCGCACCAATAGATCCCAAGCCATTGAGGAATGCATGGAAAAGAACGTGTTGACCAACTGGCGAAAGAGGGCAGTAGCATATCCCAGGTTCCATTTAAAATTTGCTATTTATTAACTTGCACATGCAGTTTCAAATCGAATACTTTGCGTGGTTGTTGCGGGTGGTGAATAGGAATTACAATTTATTAAAAAAGTAAATATTCATTAAATTTACAACCACAGAAATCAGAACGAAATAAAACCAAATTAAAGTCGGCGGAAAAGAAAGTTCTAAAGATATTAATTCATGATTGTCTTCTATCTCGTGATCTTGTATAGTTGCCACAGCTTACAACTAAAAATAGAACAAAATTTAAAAATGTAAAATTAGACGCGAACCAAAAAAATCAGAAAATAATGTTATCGCACGTGATCAGCGAACACGAGTTTCCTTTTATTTGAACACGCGCTACTTTAAAGCACAGTTTGAATGGAAACCACGTACCTGTTTAGAATGAGAATGATAGTGTTACTTGCCTACAGAGTGGAGTTTCAATAAAACCAAGTAATTTACTTGAAACATGGAAAATGAATGTAAAATTTTAAGGAGTTTAATAATTGCTTAAAGGAAACCTATGCCAAATTTTAAAAAATACTTTGAATAAATTCAATTAGCTACTAATCAGTTTAAAAAGTTTTGTGCCGTATGTTTTCTTTTCATAACAAAAATTCTACGCTTACGTATATTAAACCAGGAGATTTTGAGAAATGTTACTGGAAATGCACACATGCCTTTAGCAACATTGTAAACAAAATAATTAATTTCTAACTTGCTCTAGTGAAAAATTGAATTTTTTCTCCCTATTTATCATCTGTCTCAAATATTTGGGAATTATCTTGTAAAAACAAATAACTGAATTAGAATTTAAATTCTGGCAAACAATTTTTGGAAACATAACTGCTTTTTCAGCAGCACTCGTAAAACAATCCAAGTAATCGCAATGCTCAATATACATCCCAGCTTCTCCCAAACTACCAAATTATGATTAATTTAAATATAATTACTCGGCTGTTTTAGTATGAAACTTGCCTAAATATGTAAGCGTAAAGTAAATTCGAATAATGTATTCACTAAACTATGTTTTATAAAAATATTTAACACTTAAAATTTAAGCATAAAATTTAAGTGGATACTTGCACAAACACACATAAAACGGACAGACTGATGCAACAAAGTTTAGACACCAAATTAATATAAGTACTCACAGCATGCAGAGTTTCAAGAAAATGTATTTATCCGTTTCGAAGTAGTGCGGAATCACTGATTTTACATTAGAATTACCCAAAACGAATAAATAACTTGAAATTTGCGGAAAATATTCAATGTACAAACACTCCATTCTTATTTATATAGATTAAGGTTGGTTGAATTGAGTGTTTATAGCTCAAGGAACGTATTTGGCAAGCTGCGCAAAACAACATTAATAGAAATGCACATAAGAAAGGTTTTACTGTTATAGAAGAGAGAACTACACACAAGGAGGACTAATTAAGGATAAGTCTAAAGGTATGCATTTATTAAAACATTTATATGAATCCAGTTCACAATGGCTTACTTTATATACATTTATATTTCGATTAAAACCCCAATATTTCCAAGCCTTAGACACGACTCCAAAGAACACCCACAAATTCCTACCTCCTCTGACCATTCTTCGAGTTCTCTGCCCCCTCCCCGAAATTCGCCCCGCTCTTTCAAATGACCGGGATGACCGTTTCAAGGACATCCCTGGACACACCTGTCTACGTCCATCGAGGATGAAATGGTTCCTTTTGGTCAGCTTTCTTTCTTGTCTGGCCGGAGAGCCTCACTAACTCATACATCGATAGAAAGTAGCAGGGCCAGTTCAAGAGATAACAGCTCCCCCCTTTCAAAGTCTGTATCGCCCTATTTATAAGATAATAATCGTCGTAAAGTATGAAATTCTAAACATTTGTTATACAGGACCGTGGGGCTAGCTACAGGGGCTCCCAAGTCCCGCCCCTTATTTTTATCTTTGAGGAGTAAATACCTTTTTTTTTAGATTTTAAGAAAGAATCATAAAAATTTGAAGTTTAATGTGCGATATGTTATGCACACATTGTTTCATGAATAATTGTTTCTACACTTGAGGAAAGAATCATAATTATTTTATGTTTAATGAATGAAATGTTTTGCATGTGGAATGTTGCATAAGAGACAATGACTGTCATGAAATGGACTTTTATTATTCTTAATAAATTTAATTTTTTTTATTAAGCCGACCAATCGGTCTAGTGGTCAAGGAGCTGCCCTCTATCTTTCTAATCTTAAAATTTAACTTGAATCAATTTTGTAACGTCTTCTGCTTTATTGGATCATTATATAGAGAGAGATGAATGAAACAAGTGCCATTCTTTCATAAGATGATAGTTGAAAAGGTGTTATTTCCTTGAATTAATGTTCCTAAAATCAACACCTAAATTTAAGGTGTCAAATTGTTTAACATTAAACATTATACTTTTAACAATTCAGTCTTCCCCACTTGAGGCCGTTGATAGGTATATTTTTCCGGACCAATCATCCGAACCAGTCCGTCACTTTGAGTGATACCAGGACTGCCAAAGCACTTGTGAAATAGAAGCATAATTAGCATAAATTCTTAAAATTAGGAACAAAAATCCTCCTCTTAAACCCTATTTTAGGGGCTCGGATACAAAATGAATCGGCTAAAACACAAAATGTGTTGATAAAGTAAGAAACAGACGTGTAAGATCTCGCTAAGAAATTTAAATTTAAAAATTAACACTAAATATTTTCTTAAGATTTTTATGACAAGCTAGCTACCACAGATTCCGATGTTCTTCTTTTATGGTTGCCATGACTTGACGCCAAAACTTTGAAATTCGCGTCTCAGAAAATTTTGACACCAAAGAAAAATCCGAAAAATATATTTTTCCTTCCCTATTTGCTTAAAAAAATAGGGGAACTAAATTTTTGTTTACCTTTGATGAATTTTCAAAAATGTCGCCCACAAAATTTTCGTAAAGTCGCCAAAATTTTGAAAACAGGAGCTTTTGAGACGATTTTATTTAAAAAGATAGTCGCCAAAGTTGAAGAATAGTAGCAAACAGTAGCAGCTGTGGCAGCACTGTCATACGGATAAGAAAAGCAAATTATGCTTCGAAGTAAGGTTCCTGCTTTTTCCTGCCTAAGTCCTGCTCTTTTCACTAAAATAACGTTAGACCGCAACATAAGGTTTCTGTTTCTCGGATTTATAAGAAATCCAACGCTACACAATACTCGTACAGGCAAAAGGCAAAGGTGCGATGACGGATACGCATTGGGTCGCAGCTGTAACGAAGATGTCACTTCAAGGTCATTGACTCCCTCGAATTGCATGCGCAACAGTTAGAGGGTTGTGACATCGTGTTTTTCCTCTCCAAAACCATCTTCACACATCACGGCTGGAAAGCATCTTGGAAAGAATAAAGATTTTAGCTAAGAGTGGGCGCGCGCACACAGTAGGGCAAAACCTTCTCGTTTTGAAAATGAGTCACCCATTCTATTTCGGATTCGCTCGGTGAAAATGAATAAAATCAGTTATAAAGGGGGACCGGGAATGAGCCTCTCTCTTACTACTTGATGAATATACCTGTCGGGATGTATCATTTCGGGTGAACGCAGGACGATGATTGTTGGGGCTTAGATTGCAGGCAGAAGGCTTCAGACTCTAATACTGCGTTTTCCTACCCAAAACGACATCAATCAAGTACATTACCAGCTATTTTTTAGTGTATTTGTGTTCCTCTGAAATCTGCCAGAATTGGTTTGGGCAGAAGATCATACTATTTTTGGAAAAGGGGTAGTTATGTGAACAGTGTAGGTATATATTATCCTCTCAAAAGAGTAAGAAACAGACAGGGCCTTTCCTGAGTGGAGTGCTAGATGTGCGCTTGCACATCGTCAGGAGAAACAGTGGCATCGAAAGACCGGCCTTCAACTTTAAATAAAAATGCCCATTAACAAATTTTCCTATATTTGTTAGTTTTCATATTTTATTCGTCAAAATATTCCGATTCTTTTTGCGCTTGTGATAAAAGATACTTATGAATCGATGCATATTTTATTCCTTTTTTGCATTGGAATATTCAAAAGGCTCTTGTAGGATAGTTAAGTGAGCAGTGTATGTATATACTGTCCTCTCTAAAAGAGCAAGAACAGACAGGGTCGATTCCGAGCGGTGTGCTAGACATGGGCTTGCACATCGTCAGGAAAAATAGGGGCAGTTGAAAGACGGACTCCAACTTTAAATAAAAATGCCCAGTAACAAATTTGTAAAATTAAATGGTTTAGGGAAGAGTTTGGAAGGATTATTGATATTTACACACGGGTGGCTAATACTTTAGAAAGGATCCTGGCAAAAAAAGAGAGCTCGTGTTCCTTCAAAAACTCTATTAAGGAAATATGGATGCGAAAATTAATTGCAGGAGAGGAAGCTTCAACTAATTTTATTGTTAACTTTTCAGTCACGTGTAATTCTAAGCAACTAATTCTTCAAGTACTAGATTAAAAATCGCTGGTTTCTTGAAATTATTATCCGAACCTTTTTTCTTCATTATTTTCGATTGGGACGGTAGACAAATGACAAGTCTTTCTATTTCCCTTTCGAATTATATATAAATGCTTTTAATTATTGGAAAAGCTATGTTTGAATCGGTTCTTAAAACTTGTGAACAAAACCAAGTACAGCGGCTTTTTAGGGTAAGCTAAAATAATCAGTTCTCTTTTGATTTTTTTTAGTTTCAACTCTGTTTTGGATGGTTTGGTCTGTCACCCTACGGTCATTTTTCGCTACACGAGGACATTTCTATATTGGATCGGGACCTGTGTCAAAAAAGATTCCCAACCACTACGAACATCCATGTCATGACGGGGATTCGAACCCAGAGCCTGTTGAATTGAGGGCCAGAGCGTCCCAACTCTTTTTTGCAAAAAAGGAAAATTATCCTTACTTTTCGTCTCAGAATTCTTACACAATTTTATCAGACCTGTTGGCTCAACCTCCCCATCCATTGCTTTTTAGATTTCTTCATTGTTCTGGATTTTTACCACATATCTAATTAAGATATCAAATTTTATAAAGCGAGATGGGGATACCCATCTCGCTTTAGTTCTCTTAAATTTTAGATCCCATCTTAGTTCTCCTTTAAAAAAATACGATTTTACATTTCTTATGGTTGAGGTTTTCCATTCATATTAAATTTTATGCACATCAATTGGTTTTATTCATTACATTTCTATGTGGTGTTGTTTCTTTGTTTCAAATCATAAACCCATCTCCTAATTTTAATATCTTGTGTTTGGCGCAGCTTATCCTCTTTTGGATCTTGCGCCATAAAACCCAAATCAACCAACCAACCAACCAGAATTCTTACACATATTTTTACTTCAATGTTTCACAACGTTTCCATTGAGATTATTTAATTTTCTAGGACGAAGAACGTTTTAGGCAAGCTGCACATAGAGCTGACAAGCGACATTCCGCCATGTTTTCGTTATTGGAACAGTTTGTTGAGTTGGGTTTTATGGCGCATGGGGCCATATTTGGCCAAGCTACGCTAAACAACTTCAAGTAAAATGGACATACACACAACAAGGAAAGCTTTACTGACAAGGAAGAGCGAAATACACCCAGTGAAGAATCTAATCTTCGCCCAGTACAACTATACTGAAATGGAATAAGCAAAGCTTTTGAATATTCCTGTTACATATTGCCCGCGGTTCACTTTTAAGCCAATTAGATTATAAAGTAGCCTATTAACTCCAAAAGAAATTTACTAGACAGAAAAGGTTAATTTTAATTTGTATTCAGCAAAGGGGTGGTTTCATAAAAATATTCCTCATAGTCTGAGATTTTTTAAAGAATTTCAAATAACTATTTAAAACAATTAAAGGTATATAGAAAATCAAAGGTTAATGAAGAGTATAAATATATAAGGTTATATTTTTATCACTGGAAAAGAAACTTCTTGATAGAACTCATGATTCAAAATTTGAAGGTTTCAAAATAAATTAGGCTTTTAAAGAAAAATTGAAAATTTTATGCTGATAAAAATAAAGCAATTTCGATCAATATGAAATTATTTAGATGTAATCAGCTCTCACATCGACATAGAGGAATAATTATGGAATTTAATACGTAGCAATGGCAATAGGTCACCATTTAAAATGTTCCTTAACATTGATGGTAACATACTATAAATGCCTTCACAGATGAAGTTTGAGTCGAATTCAATATATTATTCCTTATAAAATTTGTAAACTGTGGCATACTTTGAGCTCTAAGCCAAATAAATCCCTTTGAAGATTGTACTTCTTACAATGTTATAGAATACTAACTTTCTATGTGACTAACACTTAATACAGTCGATAGCCCTTTGATCTTTGCTAATCGGTCTTCTCAGTCAGATGAAAGTTATCGTCAAATTCAAACAACCCCTTTCATGCTTTGCACTAAAACAGTAAACCAAATGTTCTATTCAGATTGCTTTATTTGCCCTCAGATTATCTGATTCCTTACAAAAAAAGTACGAACAAACACTAAATACCTTGTACTACAATCTAAAACATAAAAAAAAACTCAACCTTCACAATTTGACTAGATTGCATTACACACACATCAATCAGAAAATTGAGTATACATCTAGTTTTCGTGAGAAATTTTACTTTCAAAACGGTAAAATTCACATTGAGAGTTATATTTTTGATTTAGAATATTTATAGGTAATATAGGCATTATCTTCTAATGAAATATTATAAATTGAAATTAAGATCCAGAAAAATAATTTATAAATAATCTAGAGGAAAACACAAGTCACAAAAATGAGAACACACTGCAATAAACAAAGTTTAATTTGTCACTTGTTTTTTTGTACTTTTTCAAACATTTATTAATCCTTGATTAATATTGTACCAAAGATTCCTTTTAAGATAATATCCTCAACGCAGACAATAGTTGGAAAACGGAATTTAGTTATTAAATGGTCATAAGGAAAGCAATTTTTTCTGGAAATTGCTCCTTTGATTAGACAAAGATATGTTTACATTCACAATATTACCTAGTAAAATCGGAATCCTAGTAAAATTACGAATAGTCATCAAATGGGTGGGGGTGTATAAAGTGAAGACAGCCTGGCTCTTCCATAAGATACGAAATCGACAAAGACGCTTTGAATTTGGCAGTTGAAGTAAATGTTAACATTCCTAAGTGTTACTAGAAAGTCTCATGTTATGACAAGCTTGTTGCTAAGTGGAACGAAGAGTATATCTAGTCTAAGAAAGCTAGCCACACCCAAAAAATTTTCTACTATTTAGCAGATTGAACTCAGAATTATTTTTCTTCGCAAACTTCAAAATTACACAATATTTATCTAGCTATGGAAATTTTGCTAAATATCTATAGGTTTCATCTTCGGACTAATGATATGTGCGAGTGTTCAAAAAAGCAGACACAAGAAGTGGAGCACTTGCTTTTCAGCTGTCCTGCATTTGAAAATTCAATAATGTGCCTTCAAAACTATTTGAGAAAATTAGGTAAAACATGACAGTGAAACTCAATGCTTTTGTTAAATCTAATCTGCTTTTCTACTCATTTGTTAAGTTCATCAAATCTTGTAATTTTAGTTAATTTTTCCCACTGTTTCTTTGTCAGTGTTACTTCTGTAAGCCCCGTGTTGTACTTCTGTGGTGTACGGGGCGTTTACTTTTGTTCAATAAAAAAACATAGAGGTTGTATTCTCATTTGTGAATGCATTGTAGTTATAGGAATTGGGAAACTTGTTTTTACCCAAGCCAGAGATGGGGGTATATTATGAGTCAGATGATATATCTCGATATTTTTAAGAAATAACTCTAACCCGGGTATGGATATATAACTTCACCTACCATCAGGATATATATATAATTATCCCAAATGGTACTACCCCCAAAATAAGAAGCTTTGGTATAGTATCACTTCATACAAGCAGCTACATACAGCCCTTGCCTCCAGACTTGGATAAGGCAAGGGCTCTGTGTAGTGGCTCTGTGGGCATATCCACTGCGCTAACAACCTGTGTTGTAGGTGGGACAGGTTAGATTCCTCCTTGGGTGTTCTTTTCTCTTCTGTGTCAGTAAAACTTTTCTTGGGTGTGTATATCCATTTGCTTGACGTTGTCGGTCTTGGGTTTGGCACACAGATTGATAAATTGCACGGTCCTTTCGCAATAAAAGAAACCAAAACCAACCCATTAGATTGGTATGTAATAGAAAATTCATGGTCTCTGTTAGAAAAAGCTTTCCCAGAGCAGTTCATTACAAGCATAGAGCATTTGGGGCACTTCACCAGTCTATAGATCACCACATTCTGGTTTAGAAAACTAAAACCTCGAAAAAGGGAACTTGAAAAATGTGACTTAGTATGTTTCACTTGTATGCCAACGATATAATCAAGGGTCACGACTGTCTCTAAAAATATGCAGCGTATTAACTTGGATATTGGCCCCTGCTGCAAACTCTACGATCTAAGGGAGGAGATGGATGCGGTCCACCTTCCTTGTCCTGTACACCATTGCTTTGATGTGGGAAAGGTACTGTAAGGAGAGGCACCGAATGACTATATAGGGGATTATACTTCTGAGTTTCTAGCTTTCGTTCTGTCTTAGTTGTCTTATGTATCAGAATACTGGAAATTAAAAGAGGGTGAAATTCAAGGCCGTTTTAGAAACTAAACGAAATGTTGGCGTTTGTAAAGACTTCCATAGTGGGATAGGAAAATAAATAGAAGCACTTTTCAAAGACCACGAGAACCCTGCTTACAGCAAGTGAAAGAATCCTGCAGAAATTACACAAAAATTCCTTATTTTTTCTGTAAAACTGAATCAGATCTGAGTCTCCTATGCAATCTAACATCTTACTATGGCAGTTTTAACACATGGGGCAGACTATTTAGGGGCCCATAGACGTATTAATAGCGTTTATCACTGCTCGTTCAACCAACAAATAATTGTTTCCATTTCTAAAGAGCAATGCAGTTGTAAAAAATAGCTGATATTTTTCTGAACTAAAAAGGAAGTGTTGCATATACTCTTGCTATTTAAATGTTTCTTTTTGTTTTACTAATTATGGTAGGTAGTAGAATTTACTTCGCCCACTGAAGCAATGCAACGTACTAATTATGGAGGAAAGTCCGCACAAGTAATCCTTAGAAAGCAAGAAAGGAAATCTTGTCAGATATTTGAGTTTATTAATATTAAAAAAAATTAACAATTTAAGATGGATGTATTCGGATAGGGAACATCCTCCTGAAATGTTATTGCTGTTACAAAAATAAATGAAGTTAGCTTAATCGATGTAAATTGAAATTGTGTTTAGTCCATAAGTAGAAAAATAGTAAACAGGTCTAAATGTATTAGCAGCCGAATTGTTCATTTAGTATTATAACAGTTTGATCGGTTGCTTAAACAAGCAAAGAATTCACATCTGTGCTAAGTGAATAGGTGAAAGGGAAGGAATTGGAAGAGAATAGAAAAACCTATATATTGTCTATTCGTTTGAAGATAAGTGATCAAGGAAGTATTTAGAGGGCGGGCCTACATGGCTTGAACACCCTTCTCGAAATAGTTTAATGTTAACCTTCCTGGTGGTTGTCTCGACGAGATATCTCGTCCTTAGCTTGACCAGATCTTGACGGAAAATATATCTCGTCATTGGAAAAACTGACCAAATCTTGATCTCGTCATCATCAAAAAATTGGAAATATCTTAATGGACGAGATACCTCGTCATTGGAAAAAAATTGGAAATATCTTGATGGACGAGATATCTCGTCATTAAAGAAACTGACCAGATCTTGATCACGTCATCATCAAAGAAATCAGCAATATCTTCATGACTAGATACCTCGTCAGCAAGATATTAGCAAAATAGGCAAAATGAATTACAAAATTATCTTGATGGATGAGATATCTCGTCAGAACCATTTGGAGGGTTAAAAAACAATCAAAAATAAACACTGAAGCGAATTTGGTTAATAAGCGCAAATAGAGGTTTCGCTTATTATACAGGTAAATGCACATAGATATGCCCCAAATCATTAAACGCTAGTTTCAATCAGCATTACTCCTTTCGATTGAAATACCAAAATTGGGAAAGAAGATAGAATAAAAAGAACAGTAGAATCTGAAATAATTTCCTAATCTCTTAAAGTACTGAAATACTTTTATTTTTAAATCTTACAATCAGACGTTTCTGCATGTTTTATATCATGCTTTATGTATTTAAAAACGTTTATTTTATTCGAATTATCAAAAATTCTTGTGTTTTTTATCGCTTCCTACACTATTCCTACAAATGAGAAAATAAGGGCTCCAATGCAAGCTTTACCCAAAGAGTTCAATGCTCTTAACTGCCCAGCAAAACCCTCGTAGAAGGATCTAGAATCAAGTCTAGAAAAATGGTCATTGTTTTATCCTTTATAAAAATCTAAAATAGTGTTTTTTACTCAATTTCAAGAGAATTGAAATGGTGCTGATAAAAGAGTGCTTGTAAATAAAGTGTAAAATAATAAGGTCATATATCGTTGGCTTAGAGAAAAAATGCATTAACTGACAGAAAATTTGTTTCTGTACAGCTGTTTAAAGACTGATAGCTTTTGAATCAAAAAATAAAAATTATTAGCATTTTGATAGTTATATATCTTTTAAATGGGTTATAATACGACTATTTATTTCTCATAATCATAAAAATAAGCATTAACCTAAAAAATGTACTAGTTTCTTTAAGTCGACGATATGAGGCTGTTTGACAGAAGAAATTGCCAATCATAAATTGTTAATAAATCTTTGGAAGTTATGTAGCCTGTAAATGTAGTCCGAGTGACTCACATCGACATAAATAGTGGAAAAATCCTCAAACAAGGAAAATAGTATGAACAGTTTAATAGATGACTATGATGGAAAAAGCTTTCTTCAACATCGATGTTTATGGATAATCATGTTTTCGGTTTATATAAGAATAGTCAAAAGTGATCTTTTCAAACAAGTCAGACGTTCTTGTTTTCCTGAACAAGTTCGAAATAAAGTAGAATAACGCCTCATGAATAACAAAGACAAGTGAATATGGAATAATTGAGCTGTCTTAAGATGGAAAATAACTTACTTATATGGAAATTAAGAAATAAACATTGGTATAGTACAGTTAGGAGTGAAGTAGGTTTCCTTTAGATAAACAGATGAAAACCTTACTTAAAATTGATAGTAAAATAGAAAAGTTTTCAAAACAACGACTAATCACGATTTAAAAATTTCGTCAATGTAAAAGATCGTCAATAGCCATTTCGGTGGAGCAAGACGTCCACCATCATCATCAGGACAGAAGTAAGTCACAAGAAGAAACTCGAGTTCAGATATGTTCCAGAATAGTGTTGCCACAACTCACTTTTTTAACAAGGCATTCCAGGCAGCGTACAAAGGCTTGTTAAAAAAGTGAGTTGTGGTAACACTATTCAAGATTTAAACACGCGTTTCTTGTGACTTACTTCTGTCCTGATGATGGTGGACGTCTTGCTCCACCGAAATGGCTATTAACGATCTTTTACAATGACGAAGCATTTTTTTTTAATTTAAGAAGTTTTTAAATCGTGATTACTCATTGTTTCGAAGGGTTTTTATTTTTACTAGGTCTTCTTTCATTCTGCCTCCGTGTTCTCTTTCAACTCACTCCAATGAAAGGATCTTAAAAATTATAATGTTACGAAACAGACTACACACTAACGATTACTAATGAAACTCACAGTGACGCAGCCAAAGGGGACTCAAGTCCCCAAAAAGTATCGCCTTCCTTATTTTTTTTCTTTACAAATCAATATACTATAAACCATAAAATACTTTTGCGACATTCTTTAAATACAATAGCAGTTAATAAGTTAATTAACAGCTTATTAAATCAGTTATTCACTGTGTAGGCTGGTTTTTTATGGACAAGGGCCAGATCTAGCCAAGCAATGTTTCTTCCGTTAAGTAAATGGACATACATACACAAGAGAAATATTGATACAGAAGAGAGAAATACAACCAGGGTAGTTACAGGAATCAAACAAATCGCAGGCTGCTAGCGCAGTGCAGACCCATTGAGCCACAACGGCCCCAAATAATTCACTGGGAAATATGAAAGTATGAAGTTATGAATTGTTTTCTTCCCTGGTATAATAACATGGTGGTATTCGCATATCTACAAATCGCATCAACTTTCAAAAGCGATAAAAGGTTTATTTCGAGAAACAAATTTTTGAATAGTTGGTCTTGATGTTATTTATTGTCATTATAAAACACTGGCGAACTTTTAAAAATGCTATAAGGGAATGTAGGTTTTTATTTCGCATAAACTTAATTTCTAACTTCGGACCCATGCGAAATGAGTCTGGCTACACTACGGAAACCGTCAAGCAGAATTAAATAATGCATAATCATTCAACTTTCTTTAACAGCAGGCCTGGCCAACCAAATTGTTCGGTGGGCTATTTCGACTGGCCTTTGCCATGGGCCACACCAAAATTAAATCGTTTTAAATATCCCAAATTGATTAATGTAAAAAATGTTTTATTTTCAGATTTTAAGACTAAGTGTTCACTTAAAATACCAACTAGAACAGGAAATCTCGTTTTGAGTGCGATTTAAAAAAATTGTTTTTATAGCGATTCCAAAAAACTGAATGCATTCCAACTGCAGTTAGACTCTGGGATTCACATGTAGTTCAACAAACTTCCACCAGCTTTCATTGGAAAAGGCCCAAGGCCCTCTAAAAATTTTCCGAGCTCCTTTGTTCTGCCAAACTTATTACGCTGGAATAAAACAATTTGAAGTATTTCGGTCGTTGCTATTTCACAACTAAGCGCCATTCGTCAACAAGAAATTTTAACAAAAGGAATCAGAACACAAAATTTTCAAAAATTCCTTTCAGGATCGATGGGACGTCAGACCTTTCATCTCCTTGAAATGGTTAGGGTTGAACATACAGATGATTTATTAGTGTAGGATAGGTATATCAAGGCTGTTAAGGGGAGTAGGGCTGCTCTAGGCATATTAAGGCTATTAAGGTGTATAAATATTCTCTCATTTGATATTCTAATGCAATGGAGTGCTCCAAATGATCGTTGAGACATTACAGGCCCCAACCTCACTCAACCCTCCTGGTGGTTGTCTCGTCGAGGTGTCTCTTGTCATTAGCAAAAGTGACGGTATATCTCGCCCATCAATATATTGATGGACGAGATACATTGAAATTAGAAAAAACTGACCAGATTTTGATCTCGTAATCATAAAAAAATCGGCAATATCTTGATGACGAGATATCTCGTCATTAGCAAAATTAGTCAGATCTTGATGGACGAGATATCTCGTCAAAATCACTTGGAGGATTAAAAAAAATCTAAAAATACAGTGCAATTGAAAAGGCGCAACTGACCACGTTCTGTAGCCATAAGTATCATTTTGAATACATAGTGTTAAAATATTGAATACATACTGTAACCATCATCTTTAACGTTGTGCTTGAGCATTGTCATAAAATATTGTGATTTAATAATATTATGTGAATACATACAATGATTTCTGTACTCTTACATGCTGCTGTACATGTTGGATTGCACGACTTTTTGATAGCGTTGTACTAAATTTTTGTTATGAGCAAAACACATTAATATTAGGTGATAGGGCATCAACCGCAAATAATTTTTTAAGGGGACATAGTACCCTTTGAACAATTTTTTTTGTTTTCATATATGTAGCAAAATTTTTTAGTATATTATATTGAAATGCACATAAAATATGAATATTTCAGGCGAAAAAATTTAATTTTAATAAAGCAATAATTCAGAAATTTAATTTTTTTGAAAAAAAATCAACATTTTAAAATCCTTACTACTTTTTTAAATATCATCTTTTTAAAAATGTTTTTACACTTTTCTATTCATTGCAGTATTTTACACAATTCTGTGCATGGGTTTGCATTCTGATTATTTATTCTGATTATTTATTATCTGTATTCTGATTATTTATTTTTCTAGAATTTTTTCCTAAAAAAATACTGTGAAAAACTAAAAAACATGAATATTTTAGTTTGGCAATTTAAAAAAAAAACTTTTAATCCAAATTCTTAACGCATGAACAGAATTTGTCAAATACACTATTGTGAACAACTACAAAAAGTTTCAAACCTCTAAATTACATTTTAAAAAAGCCTTAGCAATTTGAGTACTTCATAGTCATCAAAAACAGAAAGCTGAGAAAAAGCCATTTAAAGTTTTAATTTTTGGTTTCGGTATGTTACATCCAAGAGAAAAAAACTTAAATAACTCCTAAAATAATGTCGCTAGAGCTATGAAATTTTGCATGCATATTCAGAAGAGTTGTATAGTTAAAATAAAGCAATAAATTTTTTTTCGATATTTTGGTCATTTTAAGGGTACCGTGTCCCCTTAAACAAATTGTTTAATACCGTGCACCCCCTTAAACAAATTGTTTAATACCGTGCACTGTCAAGGGTTAATATAATTTAGCAATACTAAAAGAGGTAAAATTGCGAAACTTCACTGTAGAGTAGTAACTAGTAAACTACAGCTTTCTTTAAAACGATGAATTTTAGACTAGCTTTCAGTGGTAATTCAAACAAACATTAGACGTTACCAACCGATCATGTGGACGTGTTACTCGCCCTTTCATATAAACTGGCACGTCACCGATGGATCGACGCATCTTCCTTTTGGAGAGGGCAGTACAGGGATTTTAGAACACTTGGTACCATCAACTAATCCAGGGTCGGTAAATCTTAGCCATGGGCAGGACTTGAACTTAAAGGACTCATTTGATATGTCTACATAGGCATCCATGTCTTAAAGGTCTTTCGCACTTTAGTCTAACTCGTTATGGTAGTGAATTATACTCGTGAATTATTTTTCCATAAATATTAATAAGATTACTATAGAAAAGTGAAAATAAAAAAAATTATTCTAATATCAATAAGAGTTTAATATTATGTGCTCTTAAATACAGAATGGGACACAAAACAGTTTAATTTTAGACTATATCTCATGTTGTAACAATCCTTTTAAAACGTGCTATTACTATTATTGGTTAAAGATGGAGATATCTTGTATACATTAAAACATTTTTTGCTGTAATTACAGATTTATTGAATTAATACTGCACTAAAAAGAACAATGTAACACATAACTAAAAGTAAATATTCTGCCATTTTTATAAAAGGATGTAAAATGTTCCCAACAGTCACGTTTTTACGATTATGTTCATGAATGTCCATTTAATAGCATCACATTCATTTGTGTAAAGACTGTTTTTCAACGTCTTAAAATTTAGCTCAAATTTCGTGTTCGCTTAACTTTTCTGTTCTGCGCGGATATCTTATTTATCTCCTTTTTAATTTATCGTTGACCTCCTTCCATCGAACTATTGAAGAGTTTCATTAAAATGATGATCTTTTGCGTTTTCAATAATATTCTGTCATTCCATAACTCAAACCAAATCACATTTGAAAGAAGTGGTGGAACGACAATGAATGTCGCAAAGGTTGATTTTACTAGTTTAAAAATGTTTGTTGCCATACGCCAATACACAAATAATTCCTGTGCCACGTACGTTAGTAGCATATATAGATAGTCAGCACACAAGAGATCTGATGAAAATATTTTAGCTGAAAGCAAGGGAAACAATCCAAAAATGTTGTATACAATAGCTTTCAGCCGAAAGTGTCAATCGAACTACTCCAAGTATTTCCTCTTGATTTTATTTGAATTTGCTCGAAATTCAAAGTACACTATACTGTGTGTTACACCTTGCTGCGTCATCTTACTGGAGTCAATTTAAGAGTTCAGAGTTCCAGGTAATTTAGAATACTTTTTCTTCAATCAGTCATTAAATGAAAATTCTCCCGTTTGCAACACTTTTTAAGTGTACGAGTCGATTTTGCATCAAAGATGCTGCAGTCTGCATTATAAGCGAAAAATCAAAACTGCGTGTGTTATCGTATAATTCCGTTTTCACACAATCTTTTAAATATTCCAATGTTTGAACTAAAATTGCATTGTTTGTTTTTCCTAAGAACGCTCGTACCCAGCCTCTCAGCCATCAGTCGACATGTAGCCCAATATAGGTCTAAAGTGATAAATATTCTTTAAAAACACTGTCTACAGATTTGCAACTGTATTGTCAAGAATTTAATGTAGTCCTTGACGTGGTGAAAAGAAACTTCGTCCAGTTCAAAAACAGGATAGCAGATTTCGATACTCCGAGCAAAAATGCAGTTTAAATGCCTTTGTAAGTAGCTATGTCCGGTAAAACTCAAAAATAAACGACTGCAAGAGCGACTTTTGTTTTCCAAGCCAAGCTAACTGAGAGATATGAAAGGTGCAATCTCTTACATTTTTAAAAGCCTGTTTCAAGACTAAGATAAAAATCGGCTTTTAATGTTTAATTTTAGAATGCTGCTCAACTGACTAAAGACAAATTCACTGAACTGAAATTATATTATTGCGTTGACTACAACAAAAGCGGCTGTTACTTTTCAAATCATTACAATAAAAATTCTGTTACGATCACGAAAGCTAAATTGATCCTTGTAATCCAATATAACTTAGTTACGAGACATTTTAATAACAAATGCTTCGTTTTATAGGATGTTCATTAAAAAAAACCTTTCACTCTAAAATTATTTATTGAAATTTTTTTTAAAAATGGCGAGCATAATTGTCACTTTTACAACAGCATCAGTAAAAGGGAACTGAACTTGATTTAAAAAACATAACTATTCTGAAAACTCTTTTCATACTTTTTCACATTTTTTCACTTGAAAGGTTTACGTGTGATAACTCAACCGCTCCCTTATTAGTCCCAGAGTTTGAGGTAACCCAATGTTTTCTTTTCCCAAGAATGAAAAGTTATTTGAATGAATAGAAACGTACTTCATAAAAAAATAAGACGATTTAAGAGACTTTCTTGTCATTTTCATTGTTTTTACACAAAATAGCATTTTCTCATGGAGTTTTTCTTCCATTTTAAGGGATTTTTTGCTATTTTTGAGTCATTATTTTGCTTATTTTGGTGTTTCCCAAGTAAAGATTATTTTTGAATGAATTTCGCTAAAACCCCATTTACCTTTCCCTCTGAAATTTCAGGACACTGACCAAAGCGACAGTATATTTAAAATGTACTCTTGGGTTTCAGAAGTGAAAAGGAGTGTTTCAATGCGTTAAAAACCTTGTTTTAACTGCAAAAAAATCACTGTTTTGAAAATCTACACGTTTTTTGTTCTGCTTTGAAATTCTGGACTAATAGGATACAGACTATTAGTAAACTAAAAATATTTAATTAAAACACTTTATTAAAAATTTCAAGCTTTCAGTTTGATAAAGGAACTGTCAGAAAAAGGAAGTTGCATTTGAATATTCCATTAACAAATAGGTCTAACTGAAGACATTTCGGTTAGACATAACACCAGAAGTACTCTTGTACCTACACTATAAAAGAATCGATACATTCAGTTAGGCAGAGAAAATTTTTTGAAATTCTAAAATTACGCACACAGCTGAATACATGTTTTGGTGAAATTCAAAGCTACACTTGCAATTTATTATTAGTTGAGATAGATGTTTCCAGAGAGGGAAGCCGAAGAAAATTCTCTTTGCCAAAATTTTTTTTTGGAAACTATGCAGTGGATAGTATTTTCACCTATATCCTTTCTTGACACATGCCTAATGAATACTGACATCCTATAGTTGAGATGGGAATACTGTTAAATTGAAGGCTTCACTGAATTTCTGCTTGCTCATTTCCTTTGGATAAATGCGATGTCATATGCCAAATATATTCTAGTTATCCCTTTAGACTATACATAGCAAAGAAGAACTTTTATCCTGATCAACAAAGTTTGAGGAGCAAGAAGCCAAATTAAAGACATTAATTTGTGTAATAACGAAGTGTATTGTTACGAAATCAGTTTGGTTC
This sequence comes from Meta bourneti, assembly GCA_933210815.1. Taxonomy (NCBI): domain Eukaryota; kingdom Metazoa; phylum Arthropoda; class Arachnida; order Araneae; family Tetragnathidae; genus Meta; species Meta bourneti. Next base: position 65,885,869 of record OW119930.1, on the reverse strand, counting down.
TCTATCTTCATTTCAATTATACAATGTAGAGACATGAAAAAGTAAATGTTGCTTATTCATACGCTTATTAGGTGTGATTCTACCCCTACTCTTTTTAAAAAAGAAAAAGAATGCCTATATATTAATATAGCATTCTTTTTCTAAAACATTCTTTGATAAGCCTAGGTTTTCTAAGCTGCTGTCACTTGTAATTTCAAACTCAGAAATCAAAAGATGAAATCCACTAAGGCTTCTACTCGGAGTTGTTAGTTAACTTTTTCAAGCTATAGAAATTTAGTATTACAAAGTAGAATTTTTCTGCATTTAACCTTTTCAGAGCCCTTTTCGTCTTAAAAAGTGTTAAGACAAGAATCAAATTTGTAAATCTAATAGTTCTGGCCTGCAAACCTCAATAAAACTGCCCGCCGCTCTTCACACAATTGCCTTTTGATGAAAGTCATTTGAGTATTCTTATGCAAATTAAGAATAAAATATGCTGCGCTTTATGTCACAATTCCCCAAAAAACCTAAAAACATTGATGAATAATCTATGAAAACTAACCAATATCGGAAAAGTTTTCAACGACACATTTCAAAGAGTGGGATAAAGATTGTATTTAATTCTTGGAAAATCCAGTGCTATCAGAAGAGGAATGATTTAATTAGAATAAAACTGCTAGTACTGCACAAAGAACTCGTAGAAAACAGAGGCTTAGAGACAAAAAAATGGCGCTTTATAGTAAGGCTTCTGGAGTTGTTTTCTAAAAACTTTAATCACTTCAGAAGAACTGAAAAACTGACGAAACCGAAGGTGACAGTTAAAACTAGGTATCAGTGGATTGCTTTTTGGGAGCTGAATGTGAGAGAAATGTGGCAAATTGTCTAGAGCAGTAGTTCCCAAAGTGTGATCCCCGAACCACCAGAGGTCCGCTATAACGTTTCAGGGGATTCGCCGAAAACATTAAATATTACACTATTAAAAAATAACTTAAAAAAATTGAATATTTCATTACTTTCTCAGATCCTAGAATAGTTATGTTCTAAAAAATGATTATTAAAAATGTTTAAATATGAGCAAATAAACTTGCAGCTGAGGGAGTATTTTCCAGTGACTGATGATCATTATATCGCCTCCAGTTGCAATATCACCATAACTTTAAAGAAATGAATTTCTAGTTTTACCTGTTGAAAGACTAAATTCATGCTTCTGCATGCTGAGAAACTACCCTCTACTGGAGTCTACAGTTGCATTAATTTTGCAGCAAGCAGAAGCATGTATTATAAGGTCTTTCTACACAAAACTAGATATTAAAAATTTTTCAGTTATGGGGAGTTGTGAGTGATGATTTAATGTATTGAAATTATCAGAGTTAAATGAACATTGCTGAGCTGATTGATAGTGTTTCACTGTTTACATTAAGGTTAAAGTATATATTTTGATGTGTGTCATTAGTATTATAATTTTGCTAAGTTGAGAGCCTTCTTATTTTCATAAGTTTTATTTGATAAATTCAAGTTTGTATAATATTTACTGTTTATTTTATTTCATAACTCTAATTTTTCTCTTTTCAGACCTTTAAATTGTCACCACTATTCCTTAATGTAAAGTTTAAACTTTTTTTAATCTATTTAACATCAATTTTAATGTTTTGCTCCTTATGTCAAGGTGAAAAATAAAAATCATTATCATCTCATGCAAGTCTACATATATCCTGTTTAATTTTCTATTCTGCTAAAAGTTTTAATTTTCAAGGTGTTTCTTGGACTGAAGAGTTCGGGAGCCATTGGTCTAGAAAAAGTGTCGAATGCGGATAGTCACAATAACTTGGTAATGGATATGAAGTGTAGTAGATGATCCACACAATGCATACATTTCACACATAAAACATTAATTACTTATATGATTCTTTTAGACTTCAGAGCCCTCAGGGGCACATCTCCTTTAGGTATGTAGGGGCTTCACGGACCTGAGGTACTCTAGTGATCTTTTCTTTTCCCATGGGGCTTACTGTCTTTAGTAAACGTGGGTGTCGCGCTTCCGTGATACACAAGCGATCTCTTTTTGTTTTCATCCTATTATTCTATTAACAATCCCTCTTTTTTCCTTGATCCTTGCTTATCACCTGACTCATTTCATTCTATTAGATTATTATGTTTGGGATCTTTTACAGACATATTTTTACGCGCAATGAAGTTGTTTTAAATTTGTTTTAAAATCGTAGAAACTAAGAGTTTGTTTTTTGTCTTAAGTTTGGCATAATATGTCCCAGGAGGACTCAATGCCAAAAAACCACATCCAATCCAATCCTTGCTCCATAAAATCCCAAAACAACCCACCAACCACAGGCTTTATCCATTCTAGAACGAAGTATGCACAAAAATAGCACTTAGGCCCCTTTCCCGCTAACAGAAGGAGGCCGTCGTGGCTCAGTGGGTATGCTCACTGCGCTAGCTACCTTCGAGCTTTAGGTGGCGCAGGTTCGATTCCTGTCAGGTGCATTCCAGCCTGGGTGTATTTCTCTGTTCTGCGTCAGTAAAACTTTCAATCTGTATGTGTCTATAACTTGATAATGTATGTCTTGTGTCTGTCGCAGCATGATCGAATATGACCCTTGCACCATAAAACCCACCAACCCGCTAACAGAATCCGGGTCAATATGAATCCAGAGCAAACTGACTGTCGAAGATTCGCTAGAGCCACTTTCATAAGAAATAGCTTGTTCGTCAAAAAAACTTTTCACACTGCTTGAATCGGAGCATTCCGTTTCAATGCAATCTAATCTATGTTGGTAAGTTTCTACTGGATTCGGATTGAACCGGATCCCGTTGATGTAAAGGGGTCCTTTTAGAAGGATAAAGAAAAGAACATGGATGTAAATCCCTATAACCCTCCCCTCTGCACGGTCCTGAAGAGTACAAGAGGCACTGAGAGCAAGAAAGGACTTGTGGTGGCATCAGTCCACGCATGAAAATTAGTGGCGTGGCTCTGGCAATGGATCAAATTAAATTATCGTTTTCTTTCAGTCGTGTTGAGCGTGCAGGCTGTAAATTAAAATATCTTTAGAATGCAGTAATCAAGCAAGATTGAGATATTTGAATTATTGTTAAGCTTTTTTACTTTGAGATAAGACGCTATGCTGGTAGACTAGTCGGCTTATTATGTTTATTCAATTTTTGATTAATTTTTATTAGTTACTTTTTTACCTGACTCATTCATTGAACCAGTCAACATCTTCATATGGCTACGAGAATTAACACCCACAGCCATAGCCTAAACAACAAAGTTTTCCAAACTGATATTTGGCATTACGATGTTATTAATCCTCCAAGTGTTTTGACGAGATATCTCGTCCAAGATCTGGTCAATTTTTCTAAGGACGAGATATCTCGTCGAGACATGACTGTCCTATTACTCCAACGAGAATGAAGGTCCAAGTAGAAAAACAAATCGTCCCTTGCGTAGAAATGGTGACAGAACAGGTTTTTGTACCAAAGCCTACACTACAAGACAGTTTTCGACGCGAAGATAAACCACCAGGAGAGTTAATGAAATAAAAACGGCCTAAATGTGTTTATAAGTTATTCCGCAAATAGAAGCACTGTAACCTTTTTTGCATAATTTATTTTTAATCTTACCCGAGTGGATAAACATCGTAGGTAGCATGCGCTATCATTGCAGTTGGGCTGTTCTTGTTCTCAGTGCCTCAATTCTAATGTTTTTGCATATCCAGTTGCACCCAATTGTAAGAATTGCCTTCAACAGTCACCGATAGGTAAATAGCCATAAGTCATCGTCCCACGTCCTATCAGTTGTACTATTTAGCTTATCGGACAGATAACGATATCGGAAACAGATTGTGTACTCTTTTTGTGTTCGCCTATTTAAAGATTGCAAACAGAATAGAGATGAGTTGACATCCCTTTGAAAGCAATTAGGATACGATAGAATACAAGATGAAATGAGGTGGTACAAAAGAAACCATAAGATCCTGTATAAATGAATTTGAATGAGTGTCACATTTTTCTCATATTATTAAACATATGGGTTGCGAGTTCGAATCCAACCAAAGACCGTCATATAAAAAGGGAGCTGGTGTACGTTAAATCTGTCGTGGCCTCAAATGTCCTTACGTTGCCGTGGTGTGGAAAGTCGGAGAGTGGGGAGCCACAGCTTAGGTATTACCTCGTCATCTGACCGTGTTTCAAAATTGCGTGTTGTCCTCGGATCTTTCCCTTCGGGGGTTGATCCCGGACCGTCACTAATAACCCGTTGTATTGCTCCAATGCGACGTTAATTAAAAATATTTACCTACCTATTAAAAATATAAAGTAAAAATTAATAAAATTGAATAAACTGTTCATGGGTGTAAGAATAGAGAGCTTTTGTGATGAGTCTAGTGATGGGTTGGTTGGGTGTTTATGGCGTTAGGGCCATATTTGGTCAAACTGTGCCAAACAGTAAGCGGACTTACACACACAAGGAAAGTTGTACCGACACACAGAAGAATCGAACCTGCCATGAGGACTCCAAATAATTAGTCTAGGGATAATTACTGTTGGAAAATTTGCTTTTATTTCAAAAATTAGTTGGGTACGAAATTAAAACTTTTACATCAGAACCCTGAAAACTTTCATCGGGGTTTCCAATCCTTAAGCAAAGGAAAAAATTAGACTTTTTAAGGCTTTATCAAAGCTATTTGACGCATTTTGAGGCTACATTTGACATCGATCGAAGTAAATTAACCCGTGAATGCACAGATGAAGATACTTTTACGGGTGCTATGGTTGGATTTCAGACTCAGTAACAATACGTGTCCAGGATCAAGTGTCATAGATATTGGTTTTAGTGGGTGTAAGGATAGATCTGGGACTTCATAAAATTGTGAAATTATTTGTCTAAGGTCGCATGTCACTAGATGCAGGCGAGGTTTTGTGTTTTTGTAAAAAAATATAAGGCTTTAAAAAAAAAATGTTTTAAGGATTTTCCGGCAAGGCTTTTTAAGGGTCCTGAATTTTTTTAATGAAAAGTAAGGTCTTTCTAAGGCCTGTGTGAACCCTGTTCATGTTGAAAGCAGGACCGTGCTTACCTTTTTGCAGCCTGTAGGCAAACCTGAAACCGTTTACGATTTGAGTACAACAAAATTAGAGAAACTGCTCAGATCATCTGCTAAATTATATACTCTGTGAGTCTGTTTTTATTACGCCATCGCAGTGAAAGGAATTTGGTATTTTTCTACATTTTAAAAATATTTTTCAATTAATATTTCAGAGTACTCATTTTTTTGCTGGAATGAATGCCATCCTGAAACTTCATGATCAGACTGAAACCTATTCAGCCTATTTAGAAATACCACACTGATTGTTTGAACATTTCCCCCGTTTATCTGCCTAATTACATGTATTCTCTTGGAAACAAAATTGTAAATACCCTGGCTCTTCTGTGCCAATAAAAGGTTTTCTTGTGTGCATGTCCATTTATTTAAAGGAAAAAACATTGCTTGGAGCAGCTTGGCCGGCCAGATCTGGCCCCTGCGCCATAAAAATCAACCAACCGATACGTAATATAATTTTCCAGCTTATTTCAAACTTTTTTTAATACAAACATCTACTTGAAACTTTATCGACTCCTTAAATCGAAACAGAAATCTCAACTGCTCCTATGTATAAAAGTTGAATTTTAATAAATTATTTTTTAATTAAGTGTATTAATTTTACTATTAAAAATGTCAACTAAAATTCATGAACAAAAGAGAAACAAACTGAAAATCGAAATATTTCTTCCTTCAGAAAGCATATCAATATACACTTGCAGTTTTACAGCGACAATAATCTAGGCCCTTAGTGTCCAACTTTTTGGCTTACCAGGGAGACATTGGGAGAAGAGGAATTTTGTCTTGGATCGGCAATAAAATATAATATAGTTAATGTTAAAAATAACAAAATTTCCTTCATTTTTCATATTTTATTATAAAATTTTAATAAACGAAGGCAATATAAACATAAAAAATCTTGAGATATTTGACCTTGTTTTTGTGAAACTAATACATCAATGTCTGCTTCGATGAAAGTGGTTCTAAATCTTAGTGAGGTCTCAAGGTGGTCGTCAGAAAATTTTGATCTTATTTTACTCTTCATAATGCTTCATCCTTGAAAATAGTTGTTCACAAATGTACGTATTGCCAAAAAGCGGTGAGATGAGTAAGAAGTGATTGTGAAGCGCGGGACATTTTCTCTGGTAAGAATCATGAAAAGTATCGCTAAAATCACATACGAGTAATATTAAAAGTTTACTATCTTTGTATGCCGCATGCAGCCTACAGGCCGGATACTCCTAGTCTGACCTCTTGCTTCAGAAACACGAAAAAAGCAGATAAGCGATTATTTTTCTTCCAAAAATGGTAATGTCTGCTTTTTATTATTTGTCTTTTAGGGGGTTTGATTGGGTTGAGTTTTATGGAGCAAAGGTCATATTTTTTTGGCCAAACTACTTCCAGTAAATGGATATACACAATAAAAGTTTTACTGATACAGAAGAAATACATCCTGAGAGGAATAGAACCAGGCAAGAGACCCTTAGGTTCTCCAATATTGGGGACGCCAGAGTTTCGAGGCCCTAAAAGTTGATCTCTTGTCTCCTAATATAGCAATAACTTAATGAGTTAAGTCAACTTGTCCTCTATATTTGGGTGAAGAATGAAGGATAAATTAAGACACATAGGACAGTATAGGTCCACAGAGTGGCTGATGACACAAAACATAAAGAGTGGAGTGAGTACATTTGTGACATCCGGCCATCGCTATATAGCGGTGGTGGCGTTTAGATTATTGACAGGGCATGATTACTATGATTATGACCAAGCATTTACGTCGATTTGGCATTTATGGTAGCGTGAAATGTGTTCTATAAAGAGGGATGGGTGATATGAACTGTGAACCACCTTTTGGAATGTTCGGTATTAACAGGGGAGAATGAACGCTATTTGAAAGCTCAAGAACTTTTGAAACAGCTGGAAACTTTTTCTATCTTTCTTTTGTTTTATGATCCAACTTCATATGTCCCATAGTGACACATGGGGGTTAATAGATGTATTTGTTTAAGTGCCTTTGCAATAACGAAAACATATTTGACTACTCATATCTACAATATTTATCTTTTACGTATTTGGGGAGCCGGAATCATAAAAATATTGGGAGGAGAGGACAAAAAGGGTCCGGGTCCCTAGGAGTTTGCGCTCCTTGAATCCCCCAAAGAATGTTGGATGGCCGGTTTTGGGGTTTTATGGCGCAAGGGCCATATTTGGCCAAAAGTATATATATGTTGGAATACTACCTTATTTGACACTTTCTTATCTACTATTGAGACTAGACTAAATACTGACAAAACGAGACCACGGTATCCCAGTTGGAAGGGATAGTTATCGGAGAGTTGCGAGTTCGAAACTCGATTCAACCAAAGACAGTGGTGTTCATGGGGTACTGGTGCACGCTAAATCTGTCGTAGACTCAAATGTCCTCGCTTTGGCGTGATGTGGAAATTTGGTGTGTGGGGTGCCAGCTCAGGTGTGACTTCGTCATCTGACGTGGTACAAAATTACGAGGTGTCCTCGGATCTTTCCCTTCGGGGTTGATCCCGGACCGCCGCCAATAGCCCGTTCTGTTCCTCCAGTGCGGCGTTAATTCAATTACCTACCTACTGATTGAATGAGGCGATGGCGAAAGGACGAAAATAGAATTCAATTTCAGAAAACGAGTATGGTTAAAATAGTCAAACCATCCAAATCCGAAGGAAATACGTCTAGTACTGATGCCAGATGCCAGACGAGGAAGTTTAAAATAATAAAGAATAGTTTAATAAATCACATATAAATGGTAGTTCTTTGAGGGGGAAACAAATGCATTTGAAAAGTGATATTTTCGCAACAAAGCAATTCGTCTGACATCATTTAGTCAGAACAATACCTTTATGGTATATAATACTGTGTGTGGTAAGTTGTCAGGATGGCAAAAACTTACCAAGCTCTTTCGTTTCATTTTGGAGAGAACTCCTATCTCAGATTTCCAGGTACCTCCATTAAAATTTTTTATTATTTGTTAATACAATAACCCCTAGATATATCGCTTGTTCTCGGATCTTTCTCTTCGGGGTTAATAACAGACAGTCGCCAATAGCACGTTCTGTTGTTCCAGTGCGATGTTAATTCAAGGGGAGACAAGCAAAAGGCTCGATATGCCCCGAGCGTAAAGAAAAACTTATTTCTTAAAATGAAAGCTCAAGTTATATATTAAATTGCACACTTCTTTTAGCTATATAAAGCGATAAATTAAAAACAAAAAAACGAAGGTTCAACCTTTTCAAATAACTACTTAATGCCTTAGAAAATGCTTAAAAAATCATTTGTCATCCACATTTAAGGACGACTAAATCTCTTTGCCAATTCAGTAAGACAACTGCTGGAATCAAGCAACCCTTGAACTCTCAATTCTAAAGAAGCAGAGGGCCGATGTAGCCCGTTTGGTAGAGTAGCGGATAAGCAACCGGGAGGTTGCGAGTTCGAAGCTCGATCCAACTAAAGACCGTCGTGTACGTGGGGAGAGGTGCATGTCAAATCTGTCATAGCCTCAAATGTCCTCACGTTGGTGGGGTGCGGAAATTTGGAGAGTGGAGTGCCAGCTCAGGTGTTGTCCTCGTCATCTGACCGTGGTTCAAAATTACGAGGTGTTTTCCTCGTCATCTGACCGTGGTTCAAAATTACGAGGTGTTCACAGATCTTTCCTTCGGAGTCGATCCTTGATCGTCTCCAATTGCCCGTCGTGTTGCTCCAGTGAGACGTTAATTCAATTACCTACCTACCTACCTCTAAAGATGCAGAATGAACTTTCCTCTGCTATTCGCAAACTAAAATCCATTCGGGGCTGAGAAAAAGGAGCGATATAATCGAATATACCACATATCGAGATGCAATATAACGATAGGTTACTAAATTTGAATTTCATTTCGATAACGTGTTTGGGAATCCTTTTGAGGTCTTGAGAGCAAAATTTTGTCCTAGAGTTATCAAGACAGTTAATGCACCCAAAGCATTTTTCCATTGAAAGATAATCACACATATTTAATTTGTTTCTATAAAATAATCTGCTTTTCCGAGCGTATATTATTGATTGATCAGACATTGGTGGATAAAATTTAAATAGTATGCCTAAAACCATTCTTTGCAGCCAAACACTAGCTATGACAATTTATAAATTGAATAGGAAATTACAAATTTATTATAAATATTTGAGTTATAAATAATTGAAAACGACAATTTCTATATAAATTCTTCACGTTGGCGTGGAAGCTTGGAGAGTGGGACGCCAGCTGAGGTGTTGATCTCGTCATCTGACCATGGTTCAAAATTACGAGGTGTTGTCCTCGGATCTTTCCCTTCGGGATTGATCCCGGACCGTTGCCAATAGCCCGTTATTGCTCCAGTGCGATGTTAATTCAACTACCACCTACCACTATACAAATTCTATAAAATGTTAGAACACTTTAGACTTGGTAGCTTAAAAATATATTAAAATAAAGCTAGTGGCAATCATGAAAATATGTTCGGCCAAATAAAGTTTAGAATTAAGTATTGTACACTGCATATCTATATACGGAAACAGATAATAGATTCAAGGAATGCCTAACAAGTAAAAGAATGTAGCAACAGAATCCGATATCAAGCCTAAATTTTAGTTCTGGTTAAATTTGCTCTTATATTTCTAAGTTTTTGACTACACATATATATGATTTTTACCTAATGATTAGAAATGTTTAACATATCAATTCAATGTGACCATTGTATGTAGAAAATATTGATCTAAAACAAACAAGTTAGCAACAAAATAATCTTAGAAAACCGCCATGTATACGATCACTGTATCGATAATGAAATTAGAAAATTGTACCCACTTTATAAAAACATGATTCGCTAAAGTGCTCTATAAATAATTCCACGTATTTGTCGTACACTTTTTAACGTAAATGCTTTTTTTTGTAAAAAGGTCACGCGCTATGCTTTAGAAAATATTCCTAAAATAATTTGTTGATTTTTAGAAACGTTCTCCAGCACATAAGTTAACGAGTTTTAGAAGTCAGTTATGAGAATAACAAGGCAAAGAAATGTTAACGAGGATGAACTTAAGTTAACAAAATATTACTCCATGCTCAATATAAACAGCAAAGGCGGAGATACATAAACTAATAAAGAGTTATTCAATAGAACAAATAAAATTCGTAATTATATTTCGTTCATTTAAAATTTATTCAGAAAAACGATTGGACAGTTAATACTTTCCTAACGCAAGTTCCGTTGTTATAATTACACATTAAATTCCGATTATTTTAAATGTCTTCACGTGATCTGGAAGCAGAGATTTATCGAAATAAAAAATTTCTAATTTGGTTATTACATCGTAAATTATATTCATTACTCATAGGTCTTAACATGTTTAACCCCTTTAGTTGCGTAAAAATATGCTTTGTCTATATAAGCCTTAACATATTTAACCCCTCAATTTTCAGACCTTTCGAAAACCGGAATTAAAAAATATTTTAATATCTGAGTCTCAAAGTATCTTAAATTGCCGATAAAATAACTTTTTAGGGAGATAGTTTTTTTTTCGGTGCTGAAACGGCTTTCAATACGTTAAGGTCTGAATGATAACGAATATTTTCGGAGCTAAAAGGGTTAAATATGTTATTGCCTGCAATAGGCTGAATGAGGGCAGCACGAATTAATGAATACACTTTAACGTTTTGAGGGTTAAAAAAAGTTTATTCTTTTAATTTACCTAAACTGGTAATTCAGGAATGAAGAGGTTAAAAATGGTCTTTTTGAGAAAAAGACATTTTTGGAAATTATACCAAATTAAATTCGTTTTTTTAATGGGAAGATTAATTCACAAGATCGTGAAAGAAAGAAATGTTATAGGATTTATCTAGATATACTGGTAAGGTAATGAGATATCTTTTTTTAAGCATTATCATTCAAGTCTTAATATGCTTAAATTATTATTTTAAATTATATTAAATATTAATTTTTGGAAATTATACCAAATTAAATTCGTTTTTTTAATGGGAAGATTAATTCACAAGATCGTGAAAGAAAGAAATGTTATAGGATTTATCTAGATACACTGGTAAGGTAATGAGATATCTTTTTTTTAAGCATTATCATTCGTCTTAATATGCTTAAATCCGCACTCAAAAAAATTAAAAGTTCGTGGAAACTGAACATTACCGCTGTCAGTAATTTACGCACAATAAGAAACAATTATTTAAAACAATGTGAAAGAATACTTACGAATCCATATCCTCTGCTTTTTCCAGTCTGCCTGTCTGTGATGACCACAGCTTCTTCGATATCCCCGAAAGATTCGAAAAACTGCTTCAAGGACTTATCTGTAGTGTGGTAGGGCAAGCCCCCTACAAAAATTTTAGTAAAGGTCGTATCCTTTTGCTGGATATGCGAAGATGTCACTGGCACTGGGACCAGTTGCTGGTCAACAATTTCGGACATGGCCGACTCCAAATAGTAATCCAGTGATAACAGTAAAAAATAAACGGAGGGAAATAACAAAAGAACCAAAACGACCGCTTCGAATTTTCGCAAGTAGACAAAACTTTCTGAACGATATCCCTCGATTCAAAAAATTATCGTACAAAAAGAACCAAGAAAAAAATAATAAATAAATAAAATATAAATATCACAGTCTCTTGATTATCACAATGTTCCCGAATGTCTAAGGTATACAAAAATAAAACCAAACCGAAGCGCACGGTATAACTTCCAAGAGAGTTTTATCAAGCAACAAGAAATCTCGTCTGCCACCGCTCAAGTCCTGCAACCCAACTGAAGTGATACGAAAAGCAACTCGTGCACAGTGAAAAAGAGGGACGGACACAGCGCGCGCGTGTCACACGTAGGACATCCAATGATACAACTCGGTAAATCTCTTCCTACTAACACATGCGCCGCAGCTTCATCGCTTTGCGGGGAACAGCTGTCCACTAGTTTAGTATATTTCTGTGCGCCGAAACTGAAAAGCTTTCGGTTTGGGGAAGGGGGGAGGTTGCGCACCGTGTCACGCTTGCGCCGTTCGCCCACGTGTTCTTAAACTATTCCTATCGTTCCGCTTTTGTTTTTACATCCCGTTCGAACCCCCCTCTCTCCCTTTCACCGATTTATGTTGGTTCGATTAGGAAGTGAGGCATAATGTGACGGGATCTGGAAGTGAGTCGTTACATTTTCGCTTCGAAACACTTTTTTTTCTACTAAGCAGCTGCGTTTTTGAGCTTGGTTCGCGAAACCGCAAGTTTTGCGTTCGGGCTTTGATGTTGTTATGGGTGTAACACGGGGCCAACTTGGAGACCCGGTGCCTTGCTTTCTGCGGCCCGCCTATTCGCATTTAAAGTCACGACAGCGGTAAAAAAATAAAGTAAATAGAGTTAGTCCACAGGCTGTTATGAAAAAAAGTCATGCTTGTACAGATTTATTCTCTCTTGTGGATTCAGTTAAAAGTACAATGGAAAATCAGTTACTTATAACAGTTATAATTTTGTTTTTAATATATCAAAAGCAAAATTTAAGATCATAAAAATCACAATTTATGGTTTTTATTAAATTATGATAAAAATCACAATTTATGGTTTTTATTAAATTATGATGAAAATCACAATTTATGATTTTTAAATTATGAAAGAATTTTTCACGGGTCTAACTTGGAGACCCGGTGCGTTATATTTTGCAACCCGCCTATTCGCATTTAAATCCACGACAACCGTAAAAAGTAAAGTAAATGGAGGTAGTCACAGAGCCATCTGCCATGAAAGTCCTATGCTTGTACAAATTTCTTCTCTCTTTTGGATTCAGTTAAAAGAGCAATAGGTAGGTATTTTTAATTAACATCTCACTGGGGGAAACACAACGGGCTATTGGCGACGGTCCAGGATCAAATCCAAAGAGCAATGGGAATCAATTACTTATGACAGTTGTTACAATTTTGTTTTTAATATACTAAAAGAGATTTTTCACAATTTATAATTTTTAAATTGTGAAAGAATTATTCAAAATTTGGGGACAAACTACTTGGATTAAAATGACTAAACACAATTGTAAATCTTGATAAACTTTGTAGCGAATCAAAATAATAGGTAAAATAAGCACAAGAGGGGAAATTTCTTAATCCATACGCATAGACTGTTGATTACAACCCCTATTCTAATGGCCTTACCATTTATAATGGATGCAAGTATGTTTTTATCTCGTATATCATATTCCGTTATGAAATAAAAGGGATCAAAATAGAAAAACAGTATTTTTGCATATGTTCAGTTATGTCTAATTGATGTCTTTTTTTATGAAATGTGATATTTTGATCAACTACGTCACGTTTGTACAACTATGCCCACTTTAAAGTATCACATTCACTTGTTCGAAGACTGTTCACTGTTTTACAATGACTTGAGGTAGGTGCATAATGGAATTAACGTCGCACTGGAGCAACACGACGAGCAATTGATGACGGTCCGGGATCAATCCCGAAGGAATAGATCGAGGACAACACCTCGTCGTTTTAAACAACGGTCAGATGACCGATGTCACACCTGAGCTGGTACCCCACTCTCCAAACTTCCACACCATGCCAACGTGAGGACATTTGAGACCACGACGATTCAAAATTCAGAGTTCACTTAAATTTTCTGTTCCACGCCGATGTTGACCTTTTATCTTTATTTTTTAAATATATCTTTTTGCCCTTCTTTTATCAGACAGCTGAAGTTTCATTAAAATGGTGAAGTCTGCATTTTTTTTATTGTTCGCTAACCAAGTCACATTTGAACGAAATGGAAGAACTGAAAAGGAATCTAGCAGGCAGTTGATTTTATTAGTTTACTAGCTGAATTTACCCGGCGTTGCTCGGTTTTAATTGGTTAAACGTCGATTGAAGTTATCCAAAAAATCACTTTTCTGTCAGAAAATGTAAATATAGAGAAGAAAAAAGCGACAGCAAAATAATTAAAAAAAAAGTTTTATAGCTTCTACAATTTACTTTAGATCCATTTCACATACATTGCATAATAGAGCAACTAACCCTAAATTTGGAAGTCATTACTCATTAAAACCTTCATTCATACCATCACTTGGTTTTAGAGTCCGTACCATAATGAATTCATTAAATGTTGACAATTGGGAATATTTCCTAGAGAAAACGAACCTCCACCTTGGAATGATAAAAATCTACTTACCATCAATGACTTTTCACATTTTAACAAATCATCAACCCCCGATACCATTTATTTACAATTATACCATTCCCATAGAAACAAATATTCATCTTTTAAAACAGTTTTTACTGACGGATCTAAGAACGGGATAAATGTTGGAGCCGCGGCCGTTTTTGAAAATACAACCATTGCTAGAAAATTGCATGGGTGCTGCAGTGTCTTCACTTCAGAGATCTACGCAATAATTTTAGCCTTAAAACGATTTCTACACACACTAATAAAAACTGGATCTTGAATACCGACTCTAAAAGTAGTATCGAATCCCTATTAAACTGTACACATAAAAGTTATTCCTTGGTTTTAAAAGCAATGAATTTGCTCCTAACATTAACAGAAAATGATTTTCAGATATTCTTTTGTTGGATTCCTGGCATGTGGGAATCCGGGGCAATGAGAAAGCAGATTTGGCAGCCAAAAACGCAACACTTATTATAAACTCCAATGTCCCGATTCACGACATTAATAGTGTTTTATCTCAAGCCATAAATTCATCCTGGCAATCCGCTTGGGATTTGGAAAACCATAACAAACTCCATGATATTCAACCATCTATAAAGGGATTCAGCAAAACAAACTTAAATAGAAGTCATCACGTAAAACTGACAAGGCTCCGAATTGGACATTCGTTTTTTACCCATAGACATTTACTGCTGGGAGAACCAGCTCCTTTATGCTCATCATGCAATAGTATTTTTTCCATAAAGCACATCTTGACGGAATGCCTGAATTTTAATCATCACAGACTAAACCGCTTTGGTACCTCCTTTATTACCTTAACAGACTTGTTGATGGATCCATATCGTTATTGTTATTGTTATTCCTTACTGACATTGGTTTTATAAACTTTATTTAGATTCCATAATCGACTACAACACACACAACTGCACTGAATTTTATTACGTGGCTTTCTGACTCGTTCTAACTAAATACCAGTTATGAACTAGTTATTGTTTGGCGCAGCATGACCAAATGTGGCCCTTGTGCCATAAAAAAACCAACCAACCATTTCACATACTATAGGTAAGACAAACCTACAAAAACTGATACTGAGATGACTATATACAAAAGTCGATTTTGAGTTTTGGAGTGATTGTGAATGCCCTTTAAGTTCGTTTTCTAAAAAATTATATAGATCGTTGAACGGAAAAAAATTTAAAGAACCAATGAAATCAAAGGACAATTTAACGGTTAATGAATAACACGAAAATTTAGTTTCCCCTTGCCGAGGTTGCCATAAAAACGGGAATATCCCTAATAAAGATGAGTTACCTTCACTTGCCATGACTCGCTACTAAAAGTAAGCCAAAAAACGCGTCGAGTGCGTTGATGTTATTCATGTTTGTACACTGCTGGCCACCCAAATTGCAACACCAAGAAAGACAAGAGATATCACAACAAAATTTATTTTGTAGATAACATGTTGACCAAGTATCAAATGATTAAATTTATAGACTTCTGTGAAGTGTGGTTCCTGCCAAAATCAGTAGCCAGAGTAGCCGCCATTGTTGGAGATCACCGCTGCCACACGCCTCGGCATTGATTCAAAGAGACTTTGGATGTGTTCTTGGGGTACAACAGACCAAGCAGCTTCCACACGTTGCCAAAGTTGATCTGGTGTGGCAGCTGGGGATGTATTCTGGGTCAATCGTTGAGCAACCATGGACCACATGTTTTCTATCGGCGAAAGATCCGGAGAGCGAGCTGGCCAGGGAAGCAATTCAATCTGGCGATTGACGAAGAACCCTTGGACAATGCGTGCCACGTGTGGTCGCGCATTATCCTGTTGAAATATGGCTGTGGGCAAGCCCTGAAGGTAAGGAAGGACAACTGGCTCCAACACCTCGGAGATGTAGCGCTGGCTGTTTAAAGTTCCGGCAATGCGTACTAGAGGAGTGCGAGAGTGATATCCAATACCGCCCCATCCCATAATACCCGGTGCAGGACCAGTGTCGCGGTGCATAACGCAGCTGTTCAGCATCGTCTCTCCACGGTGTCTCCAGACTCGAATCCGACCATCGTGGTGTTGCAGACAGAAGCGTGACTCGTCAGTAAAGACAATTTCATTCCATTCTGCCGTCCACATCCTTCTTTCATCGCACCATTGGCGGCGGAAACGTCTGTGGTTCTGCGTCAAGGGTAGACGAAGCAATGGACGTCTTGCGGACAGACCACTCTGCTGTAAACGGCGTCGAATGGTACGCGCAGACACTGGATGATGCGGTACAGACTGAATGTGCTGTGCTATGGTTCGTGATGTGGCTGAGCGATCCGTCACTGCCATACGCACAATATGCCTGTCATCACGTGAAGTGGTGCACTGAGGTGGATGCGATCGAACACGTCGGTCCGTCGTACCCTCCTGCATCCAACGATCACATATCCGCATTACAGTTGTTTGGTTTCGTCCAACACGACTACCGATTTCCCTGAAAGATAATCCACAATCTCGGTAGGCCACTATCCTTCCTCTGTCGAACTCGGATACTTGATCAAAAGATGATCGCTGTTTTCTACGAGGCATAATTGATCGTTTTTTTGAAAAAACCACAAGAAAAACACAATTGCCGTACTTGAAATCGTCGAAATCTCCAAGCCTTAAATAGCGCTTTGAAGTGGCGCCACAGGCGCGCGTGATGTGCGTCTGCGCTGAAATTCTAATCATTTGCATATCTCACCTCCGCTAATGCATGTTGTAAATTTCATATTATTTGCATGCTTCCTTCAGGGTGTTGCATTTACGGTGGCCAGCAGTGTATTTCGAATTCTTTTGACGATGGTGGAATTCCGAAATTCGCATTCCTGGTGCAAGGTGCTACAAATAAAAAATATTTATAAGAAAAGAATGACTGCAATAATACGAAGTAAGACATTATCTTTAGAAAATGAACTTAAAGGGCATTCATAATCACTCCAAAACTCAAAATCGACTTTACGAGATATAGTCATCTCGGTATCAGTTTTTATAAGTTTGTCTTACCTATAGTATGTAAAACGAATCTAAAGTAAATTGTAGAAGCTATAAAAATCTGCTTTAAAAATTATTTTGCGCTCACTTTTTTTCTTCTCTATATTTACATTTTCTATGACAAAAGTGATTTTGGGATCACTTTCAATAGACATTTAATCAATTAAACCCGAGAAACGCCGGGTAAATTTAGGTAGGGTATAGATAAATGGGTCTGTTGGCAATGTATCAGTTATCTTAGGAAGCAATGATTGTTTACTGACAAAAATGTTTCGCAAGTTACTTTAAAAGAGTTGCTCTAGAAACAAAACAAAAAAATCAGAGGTCGGAAGATTTCTTTTCCTGCTATTGATTTTTCTTCTGTTGTTTTAAACTTGTTACGAGTTTTTTTTTTTACTTTTCAAAATAAATCAAGCAGGTTTCAGAAGAAAATAGAGTAGCTATTATTGAAGTTGTTAAAAAAATAGCAGTCAAATAAAAGTAAACATTGATAAATTTATAATCCCATGACCCAAAATAAGTGTCAAATTTGAAACTTTATTTTGGGTTCCGAAATATTTTCCCCATTCGTAAGTAAAATGGAGAAGAGAAAGATTTAATCGTAAAATTAAGGAATTCGTTTTTCTTTTAGCATGGTTAAATTTACATATTAAGATAGTATTTTGCTTTTAATACAGCTACAGATTACAAATAATATTACTTGGAAGGCAATTTTTACTTCTCGGTTTTTTTCTTTCCTAATGTGTATAATTTTGTAGGCATTACTTCCAGATAACATCATTACAACTTTCCATACATGTTTGCTAAGAAAATATTTTCAAACTTTTCCATTTTCTCAAAATCGAAGAACTTAATATTTGAAAAAAAAATGTGCAAGTGTGATGAATATTTTGAGATAGATGTAGGAGTAAATAATAGTTCAAACAAACATGTTCATGGAAACGTTGACTTAAAACAAATGAGAAGTGCTGAAATTTTAAGACATGACAGATAAAAATATATGCTACGAAATAATTGTCACAGGTGTAAAAAATGTAATCGTAAATTAAGGAGTTTATTTTTTAACAAGGTTAAATATTACACATAAGACAGTGTTTGACTTTTATACAGATTCAGGATTACGATTAATGTTACTTAGGGTGGGGTGCCACCTCAGTTGTGACGTCTTAATCTGACCGTGGTTTAAAACGACGAGGTGTTATATATATATACTGATCTTTCCCTTCGGGATTGATCCTGAACCGTCACCAATAGTCCGTTATATTACTCCAAGTGCGACGTAAATTCAACTAGTTTCAACTACCACTTATCACGATTTTTTTTAGTATAAACTTAAGAAACGCTAAATTTTCAGGTTTCCTTACTTTTTTAATTTTTTAAACTTTTATTATTATTTTATTGAAGTTATTTATTTTTGATAAAACAATTGATTTTCAATGAGTCAAATCGTTTTTGGTCTTTTCTGGCAAATTCCCACACGATTTCTAGCGAGATATTGTATCCTTCATTCCAAAACATTTTTGTGACAACAAAGTGACTGCATGCGACTTTAAATACGACCAGTCAATTTCATGTTAGTAAAGCCTGTCTACCATGCGCGACCATCACCTTTGAAAGGGTTAAGGCGGTCCTGATTACTCCAGAGAATGTATCACATTCGGACAAGAATAACTTCAGAACTAAAACAATTTTCAGTTTGAGCAAAAAATAAATCTTGAAACTTTATACTGGGACCCATTGATCATTGAAGCAAAACAACCGTTGTAAGAGAGCAGAAAACAATTTTCAAGATTTGTCATTTTTCTTGCTTATTGAAATTTAAGCTTTTGGCTCGGACATTCCTTTCTAGTTACGTCGGTTTTCCTAGTACCGAAAAGCTACAACCATTACCTATAAGCTAAAGAAATTTAATTAAATACTCCGGAGTTTCAACATAAATTTCCAGTCTTCAAGGATTAATAGTAGGTAAGTAGTGAAAGATTTTACGTAAATGGAATTGTTTTATTTTTATGATGAAAATAACACAAAATTACAGGAAGTTTTTTTCTGTGGAAGAAAACAAAAGAAAGTAATATTAATCATGAGCTTTTGGAGACACCACCTTTGGTGGTTCCAGTCCTGGCTTCCGGAAGAACCCCAACTCAAATGCTGGCCAGCAGCAATCAATTATTCAATGTTATTTCAGCGTGTTATCAAATGTGCAATAAGCATCTCAGGAACAATAAAATAATTTATTCAAACGGAACAACTAATACTGATAAATGAATAAATATTAAATGGTTTGACATGCGTCCAGAGAAAAGTTGCGCGGCATACAACTAGTCGAAGAATTCTTAAAGCGAACAGTTGCAACAATAAGAACATTCGTTATGCGAACAGTTGCGATAATAACACAAATTCTCGAGATTTTTTTAAATGTTGCCGCAAGCCTTAACGGAAGCGATATATCAAATTTGTAGACGAACTGAGTTTAAATTGTGATAAAGGGTTCACAGAACCGAGGAATGTGGTTTGCATTGACGAGGTCTTGAAAATAGAACTTTTTCCTCTCAGTAATATTTATTTTTGATAAGCTGATTGCACTTCGCATCCTTAACGATTTCAACACAAATGTTTGGAAACGCGTCGTTTGACAGGGTTTCCACTCGTCAAACAAAGGAAACATTTGGGATTTTTCAGGGCTATTTTTCAAGGCTACATTTTACATAGATATCCCGTGTATGTAGGTAGTTTATTAACGTCACACTAGAGCAACACAACGGGCTATTGGTGATGGTCCGGGATAAATCCCAAAAGGAAAGGTCCAAAGTAAATAGATAGGTAGGCATTTAATTAGCATGGCACTGGAGGAACACAACGAAAGATCCAAGGGCAACGCCTCGTAATTTTGAACCACGGTCAGATGACGAGGTCAACACTTGAGCTGGCACCCACTCTCCAACCAACCAAACCGCACCTAGGGCCGCGGTAGCCCGGTTGGAAGAATAACGGACTAGCAACCGGGGGGTTGCGAGTTCGAATCCAACCAAAGACCATCGTGTGCAAAGGGGGCTGGTGCACGTTAAATCTGTCGTGACCTCAAATGTCCTCACGTTGGCGTGTGGAAGTTTGGAGAATGGGGTACCAGCTCAGGTTCGTCCGTGGTTCAAAATTACGTGGTGTTGTCTCGGATCTTTCCCTTCGGGGGTTGATCCCGGACTGTGGCCAATAGCCCGTTTTGTTGCTGCAGTGCGACGTTAATTAAAATACCTACCACACCATGCCCACGTGAGGACATTTAAGGCCATGACTTAACGTGCACCAGCCCCCGTGTACACGACGGTCTTTGGCTGGACCGAGTTTCGAACTCGCAACTCTCCGATTGCTAATCCGTTGCTCATCCAACTGGGCTACAGTGGCACTAGAATTTAATGGGCTAAAGTTAAAAGGATATAGAGCGAGTCTAACTTTTGGTGAATGGACATAAGGAATCCACGATTTTTGAATATCAATGTACATTGTCAAAAACAATTTTGGAGTCTAAGTCTGGTTCGTGTACATGGAAGTTTACCAGCTGAGATATGTCGAAGTAATTAGAAGAAAATTGGAAGTTTTTGCTCTGTGCCTTGATAAAGATATATTATAGTATGCATCGCTACAGACGGAGCGTCGGTCATGAAAAAAGTAGGCAAATTGATTAAAGCTGAGTAACAGCTGTCTAGCACATGCCATTCAGCTTGGCGTAATCAAAGTGCTATACAAAAAGTACCTGTCCAAGTTGAAAAAAATAACTCACAATCGGATAATGAGCCTGAATCGGAATGTGACTGTCTCAGAATCTGGAAGGAGAGAATATTGAATTAGATATTGACAATGATGACGATTCGGAATTGGAAGATGAAAATTCATTTGAAAGTGGATTCAGTATTGCTTACTCAGATGATGTAGATGGAAATTCGGCTTCAGATGTTAAACATGAAACCATCTTACCACTTATTACAAAAAATAGAGTGGTGGCACGATTGTTCCGCAAATCCCAATAAAAAACGATGACATACTGCAAAAATATGTGAAATTGGAATTTGGTAGAGTACTCATTGATTTTAGATTCAAAAACACGATGGAATAGTTTACTCACCATGTTGGAAATGTTCAACAAATTAAAATCATGTGTTCAGAAAACCCTAATTGATTTGTCATCGAAAATTTCATTCTCTGAACAGGACTTTAATTTATTAGTGGATACTACTTCTGCCTCATTGCCAGTAAAACTTACAGTGGAAGCATTATGTAGAGCAG
This sequence comes from Meta bourneti, assembly GCA_933210815.1. Lineage (NCBI taxonomy): Eukaryota > Metazoa > Arthropoda > Arachnida > Araneae > Tetragnathidae > Meta > Meta bourneti. The sequence goes on along the minus strand of OW119930.1, from coordinate 65,864,330 downwards.
ATGCAAATCTATTGACTGCTGACGCTGCTTTAAATTCCAAATTGACGTTTTTAAATGATCTTCATACTACACTCGGTAATGAACTGAAAGAATCTCTAGAATTAAGAATTCAAGAAAGACGCACTAAAAGCGACAGCAGTACTTCAATTTCTACATAATGGGTATCGAACCGGTGATAAAAGATAGGAATACGTGTTTAAAAAGTTGGGAAATCTGGCTATCTGTCATAAATAACCTGATAAAACGTTTATCGCCGTCTTTAAAACTAGCACAATCCGATGCAAGGGATACCAACTTCAATGACAAAGGGGTCATTCCACGCAAAATGAGCAAATCGGCTGTGGCTGACATATCACCGATTTTAATGAAAATCAGTTTTTAAATAGGTCACATGTAGTAATGACCAACTGCAAAACATTAGGTATCAGAAATCTATATTTTGTTAATTATTGACATTTAAAGTTCAAGGTCACATAAATTTAGATTTTCTAGCACTAAAAGTGGCCTGTTTGCGACCCATATTTCAATAAGTTATTGACACAAATTTAAAAATTTTATATCGTTGCATTCTTCAGAAAATGGTCTCTTAGGAAACGCCAGAATATAATTTAATAGCCGTCATTGCTGAATCTGAGATATAGACGAAAATAGAAATTTTGCCAATTTGCAGCAAATTTCAAATTGTTCTGGTATCTCTAGAAATGGAAAAACAACATTAAAATTAAGCTTAATGAGCCTTTCCTAGCAAATAGCGTGGCGTAATTTGGTGATTGTATTTCTACTCCTTTATAAAGAAAAAAAACATTTAAAAGTAAAAATTATGGAAAATACGATTTTTTAATTTTTTAAAATGCATATTTCACTGAGGGAAAGCTCCAAGAACATCAAACGGCGAGAAGCCACATTTTAAGGTAACTCCGATTGTATTATACGGGGCCGCGGTAGCCCGGTTGGAAGAGTAACGGATTAGCAATCGGAGGGTTGGAGTTCGAATCCATCCAAAGACCGTCGTATACAAAGGGGGCTGGTGCTAAATCTGTTGTAGCCTCAAATGTGGTCACGTTGGCGTGTTGAGAAAGTTTAGAGAGGTGGGGTGCCAGCTCAAGTGTGACCTCGTCATCTGACCGTGGTTCAAAATTACGTGGTGTTGTCCTCGTATTTTTCTCTTCGGGTTTGATCCCGGACCTTCGCCAATAGCCAGTTGTGTTGCTCCACTATGACATTAATTAAATACCTACCTACCTTTATTACACGAGAGCACACATTTGAACCATCACTGGACCTAAGGCGACAACTGTTGTCCTTGGAATATTATTTTAGGATCACCTCAACCGCTCATCACCCATTGCATACCATTCACCACAATTCATATTTAAAACAACTTTACCAAGCAAAAACATCTTCCATCCCTACATTTCACCTAAGAATGCAGGATTTGATGACAAGAACCGAAATTTCTACACTCAACGTCACCCAGAAAAAACTGTATGCTTTCTCACCTTGGTTTAATCATGATTTCGAATTCCAAAATCCGTTTCAAAATTTCTTTAAAGCAGATACCTCTGATTTTATACAAATTTACACGGACGGATCTAAAAGGGCAAATTATGTTGGAGCTGCGTTTACCATTAATGATTCCCTCCACAGCTTTAAACTTCATTCTTCATGTTATGTTTTTACCGCTGAAATAATGGCCATATATAAAGCATTACAAAATATATTCGATCATTGTCATAAAAATGCATCATTTTCACCGATTCATTAAGTGTTTTACAGTCATTAAAACATCCTGATCATGCCAGTCATCCCATTGTTTTAGAATCATTGGAAAAAATTTATCATCTCCGTTCAAAAAATTTTATCCTCATATTTTGTTGGATCCCATCCCATGTTGGGATATTGGGAAATGATATAGTTGACAAAACCGCAAAATCTGCCGTATAAACAATATTAATCATACCATTCCTTATTGTGACTTAAAATCTAGCATTTATAAATTTTTAGAAGTAAAATGGCAAAACGAATGGAATGAACAAAGTGAGAACAAACTTCACTCCATTAAACCCAATATATCTCCATGCAAATCGCTATTTTCAAGAAGACAAAACGTAATACTAACACGCCTCCGCATCGGTCATACTCGAATAACCCATAGACACCTCCTCCTCGGAGACGATCACCCAATCTGCAATTACTGCATTTGCCCACTAACTGTAAAACACATTTTACTAGAATGCTCTCATTTTAATCGTCAACGTTTTAAACATTTTAATTCATATACCTTGGTTTTAGAAGATATGGTTGGGGAGAATCCTCACCCAAACATTTTTAGCTTTATACATGACATTGGATTCATCCATCACATTTGATTTTTATATATTATTCATTTTTTATCACCTGACTCATTTTATTAGATTATTGTTTGGGATCTTTTACAGACATATTTACGCGCAATGAAATTGTTTTAAATTTGTTTTAAAATCGTAGAAAATAAGAGTTTGTTTTTTGTCTTAAGTTTGGCATAATATGTCCCAGGAGGACTCAATGCCAAAAACCACATCCAATCCAATCCTATTACACGAGAGCATTTGGGTAATGGAAGTAAAATCTTTGTCTTCCATCTGGTTTATTTGTTTACAGTGAAATTTTCTCTCACAAATAGTAAAATCACCTAATCAAAAAGTTAACGAACGATTTGATAGTTTGGTCCTTTCAAAAATTTACAACTCAATAATTACCAAATAAAGCAGTCTTTAAAGGAGAAAAACAAATTCAATGTTTTTCGAGGCCGTGACCGATGATACATCATGGGCGCGAAGTCTTTCACTAATTCACACCAACAGAATTCAGGTCAATCTGAATCCAGTAGAATCTGACTAACAGGATTCGAGAGTCATTTTCATACGAAATCGGTTGGGGTCATCATCTGACCGTAGTTCAAAATGACGAGATGTCATCGGATCTTTCCATTCAGGATTGATCCCAAACCGTCTCCTTATAGAAAATTTTTTAAAACTTCATTACCAACTTTATCAGATCTATTGGGTCAACCTCCCCATCCATTGCTTTTTAGATTTCTTCATCATTCTGGATTTTTAGCACATATCTAATTAAGATCTTAAATTTTATTTAATCAAGTTTTATATAAAGCGAGATGGGGATACCCATCTCGCTTTAGTTCTCTTAAATCTTAGATCCCATCTTTTTTTTTAAATACGATTTTACATTTCTTATGGTTCATGTTTTACATTCATATTTAATTTTTATACTTATCAATTGGTTTTGTTCATTACATTTCTATATGGTGTAGTTACTAGTTTCAAATCATAAATCCATCTCCTAACTTTAATATCTTGTGTTTGGCGCAGCTTATCCTCTTTTGGATCTTGCGCCATAAAACCCAAACCAACCAACCCAAACCGTCTCCAATAGTCTATTGTGTTGCTCCAGTGCGGCGTATATTCAACTACCTACCAGCTTTAAACATGTCCAGGAGAATAAGTTGTCCGATATTATTATTTTATACTTACTCGTTCTTTGAGGATTCTTTTCGCGGTTCTTATAAACATGCTTATGAATCTGCATATTTTGTTCTTAGAATATTCGAAAAGCACTCAAGGGCAAGGATGTATTCATTTAGGGCACGAATTCTTCCCAAAACGATTTTGGAATTAAAAAGCTAACAAAGATGCATGATGAAGCTAGTTATATCAGAGAAAATCGAAACTTCATAATTACTCTGGTAAGATGTCTTAATACAATAGTCTGAAAACAGGAAAAAAATTCATAAAACTTATGTTTATTTGAAATTACAGGACTCGTTCGTGAACGCGAATAAATCGCACCGGTTGTAAGAGTTATTCGAACCGAGCGTTCCAAGAGTCTCAGATTTTCTAGTGTGAAAACAAGCCGTTTCATAAGTCACTGAAAACAAAAAAATCGTTTGAAACGAACTGAGATTGTTCTAGGTTTCGTCTGCTCAGAAGTTGGAGACCGAAAAGGTAGATGTGACTGCTGTAATGCTTCTCTACTCATGTGTGTGTGGCTTAGGCTCATTTTCAGATCGAATTTATCAAAACAAATTGCCAATTGTATGGCGAATGAGACTAAAAAACCTAATCATTCGTTAAATGCAACTTCAAAACTGGTGAAGCGAAGGTCATGTGATGGATTATTTTTTGGTTTGCACTTTTTCAGAGTTGTTTACGAACGCGGCCACACTATTTAGGAAACCCGGAAGATTGGCCATCCGAAATTATTTTCTGAATACGTGCTTGAATGTTGAGAAAATTTTTCTGACTTTTCCATATTTCCAACGGGTGCACTTTTAAAAAGTTCCTTTTCCCGATTTTTGACCAGTCTTTGTTTACAATAATATAAAAAAGACGATAGAGTAGAATTCTTAGTTGCTGTATACGTCAACAAATGCTGTTACTGTGGGTATTTTAGAATTGAATAAAAATTATTAATATTTAAAACAAAATGTGTAAATTTGACATTTATTTTGAGTTGGTTGGGTTTTATGGCGCATTTGGCCAAGCTGCCTCAGGCATAAGGCAAATAACATCAAGTCCACTTTGAGACCGAGAAAGTATAATAAAATTATCCATTGAAATACATTTTGTACATATTTTTTATTTTTCAATCATGATACGCGACCCGCCGAGCGATTTGAGAAAATCGAAGTTTCGTAAATTACAAAAGTAAGATGTCTTAATACGACAGTAAACGGAAAACAGTCAAACAAATTCAAAAACTTATGCTCGTTTGACATGACGCCATTTAGGGAACCGAGAGGAAAAGAAGACTGGTCATCCGAAATTATTCTCTGTATACGCGCTTGAATGTTAAAAAATATTTTCCAAATTTTCCATCTGGAGTGAGCAGAGCAACAACAAGCTCCACAACATCCAGCCGACAATCTCACCCCTACCGTCACTACCATCTCGACGGTTCGACGTCATTTTAACACGTCTTCGCATCGGCCATTCACGAATCACTCATAGATTTTTATTGGTCGGGGAAACCACTCCATCGTGCCAGCATTGCCAAGATCCGCTCTCCATTTATCATATTTTAACTTCGTATACATTTCTTAGACATCTTTATAGACGATTTTTTAAAACTTCATTATCAATTTTATCAGACCTGTTAGCTCAACCTCCCCATCCATTGCTCTTTAGATTTCTTCATCGTTCTGGATTTTTACCACATATCTAATTAAGATCTTACATTTTATTTCATCAAATTTTATAAAGCGAGATGGGGATACCCATCTCGCTTTAGTTCTCTTAAATTTTAGATCCCATCTTAGTTCTCTTTTCTAAAAAAAATACGATTTTACATTTCTTATGGTTAAGGTTTTACATTCATATTTAATTTCTATGCATATCAATTGGTTTTGTTCATTACATTTCTATGTGGTGTTTCTTTGTTTCAAATCATAAACCCATCTCCTAATTTTAATATCTTGTGTTTGGCGCAGCTTATCCTCTTTTGGATCTTGCGCCATAAAACCCAAATCAACCAATCAACTTTTCCATACTTCCAACGGGCGTACTTCTAAAAAAGTTCTCTTTCTTTCAGCAAATCAAATCTTTTTGAGACAAAGGGGAAAGCTTTGCAGAGGTTCGCACTGGGATAATACGTCAAAAGCGGCCCTGCTTGTCACAATCTGACCTCAGTTAGGATAGATAATACGAATAATCAAATAAGCAGGGTGACTCAACCTTAGTCATTCGATTGCTTCGCAGCCATATCATGAGATAGGAACGCAAGTTCCTAGAGGCCCGTAGCTATCGTTTGGCGCAGCATGGCCAAATCTGGCCCTTGTGCCATAAAAAACCAACCAACCAACCAACCAACCAACCTAGAGGCCCGAACTTTCATTCCTCCTGCAACATGAAGGACAAGTGTTACAAAAATACCAATAACATCGGTAACTATTTTGTTTCTATTAGAAAAATCTTGATAAGAAGGCGTGGATCGTTCCCCGGAACACTCTTAGTATCGTGGGGATCACCTCGGAAGATCTCTTGCTATCAATTGGCGATAGACATATTCAAATAGCGCTCTCCCGCTTTTTCAGTGGTCATCTGAGGAATCTCACATTTTGCTGTGGTCGCAAGATTCATCCTGTTTGCCTTAAATGCCAGTCTGACCAGGCCTCCCTAGACCACATTCTTGTTATGCCTGGAGTTGTCCCGAGACGACCTGTTTTCTGAATCTCTTTTGATGTATGACTTCATGTGGGTGAATGGTGGATTTGGTCTAGCTGGAAGTAGAAGTGGAGATCAGCAAAAGTTATTTCGTTTATGCAATATATAAACAAAAAAGTTCTGTTATATGATGGTTACAAGAGGAAAACTAACTCTAAAAGTATTAAAGTGCGATAATTGAATCCCCACCTTGTATTCAGACTCGTTTCAGAAGATCGAACTGCTATCATAGATAAACATATATTGTCAGTTTTAAAGCGAAAAGGAAAATGAGAACAGGGAAGAACAAGAACCAACAGTCCTATTCAAACCGTGTAAGGGGGCCGCGGTAGCCCGGTTGGAAGAGTAGTGAATTAGCAAAGGAGGGTTGCGAGTTTGAAACTCCAACCAAAGACCGTTGTGTACGAGGTTGATGCATGTTGAATCTGTCGTGACCTCAAATGTACTCACGTTGGCGTGGTGTGGAAGTTTGAAGAGCGTGGTAACAGTTCAAGAGTGTGACATCGTCATCTGACCGTGGTTCAAAATTACGAGGTGTGGACGGTACAGGATCGATCCCGTGCAGTCGTCAATACTACCTACCAACAATACTACATACAATTCAACTACCTACCTACCTCATATCACGTAACTAGCAGTCATTAGACGCGCATACGTCTTATATCTCATGTCTCTATAGCTGCGATATTCAACCTTTTTCAATCATAGCACACATGATATCCTTTTTCATTTCATAGCATAAACTAATTAACTCTAGGAGGGTTTCACTCGCAAATATCCGTTCTGCAACCTGCAGTCTTCCCTGTATGACTAACCAATTTAGACCTCCCTGACCAATAGAATATTTCCTAGGATTCTTTCAACTGATGTATTTATACATGTGTTGTAGGGTAAATCACGCGTCTAAATACATTAGTTGTGAGGTAAAAGCAACTAGGAACATTCGTGATGCTCAGGTTAAAATTCTGCGGCAGACCAAAACATATATAATCCATGAGTGCCTATTGTCTAAAAATAACAATTAATTAAAAACTTAGCAGTCAAACGAAAATACGGGTATTGCTTGAAATCATTTAAGAACACACTTGTCAAAAGCTCAGAACTTAACCGTTGAAATGAAATAAATCTTACATAATTTGAACCGTTACACCATTCGTAAGGCACACAAATGCTGTTGTGATGATTGAAAATCGCTACCCTAGACCTTCAAACTGTCATTTTCAGTCGTGACTTGTACTTATTTATTCGAGGGAAGGGGTAGAAATATATTACAATTTTTTTTCAGTGCTCAATAAATTCTGTTATTTAATACTGTGATTTTTGAATTATCAAGTTATTTATTGTGTAATCTATGCAAGAAAAACCAATTGTCCAGTTAATATCTATATATTAATACGTGAAGAAAAAACTTTGTACCCCTTTTTAAGCACATTGCAGGCACTGAGGAGTATGAGATTGGGCATAATTAAAGTTCATATGGAGAAGGAGTGCAGAAAGATAAAATTAATGTATAATATGCGTTACAAATATATTAAATTAAACAAAATAAAACATTCATTGTTTACGTTCATATACTGTAATCTATATATTAATACGTGAAGAAAAAACTTTGTACCCCTTTTTAAGCACATTGCGCGCACGGAGGAGTATGAGATTTGGCATAATTTGCCACCACATAAGTTAGTATTGAAAGTTAATTGCATCGTTTTGCTGATCAGAAACTTAAATACAAAGGAAGCATTAGTCAATGGAACAAGAATGCGCATCAAATTTATGCATCGTAATACTATTGATTGCGAAGTTTTAACTGGAACCGCACGCAATAAGAGAATTTTGATTCCACGTATAAATTTAACATATTCCGGAACTATTTTACCATTTAACTTTCAAAGAACTCAATTTCTAATTATACCTGCATTTGCGATGACAATAAATAAGTCTCAAGGACAAATATTCGAAAAAATTGGAATTTTATTGAGGCAGCCAGTTTTTACACATGGTCAATTGTACGTCGCAGTAAGTAGAGTTCGATCATTCGATGTTTTTAGATTTTATATTTCAGAATATAACGGTCAAGGCATTTAGCAAACGATGAAAGAGTTTTTACAAAAAACATCGTCTACACAGAGGTTTTGAATCATTAAATTCATTGTCGAACTATTTCAAGTTCAATGGACAACATTTATTTTTTTAACCACCCGGTTTTTTTTGTTTAAATAAAAAATATATAAAAAATACGAAGCACGTATTCCTTATTTCATTTTTTGGATTTATTTTTTATTTAAATTTTATATAATTTGAAAAAGATAAGCAAATTAACTGTGTAGCCTTGGCGAAATCTGGCCAGTATAGCAATAAAAAAAAACCAAGAAAATGTCAAACAACGCGTTATTTTTTTTAGATATGGCTTAACCAAGCTATACCGCATTTTTCCTATGACGTATTTGTACATGCTCGCAGCTTACGTAATAGAACAAAATTCAAAAAAATTATATGCAATGAATATAGAGGTATACTCTTTGACAAAAGAACCTTATTAACGTTCAAACTTAAAAATTAAATGAATTATGGTCGAATTTCGACCACTGGGCGACCACTAGTACATATAATTAATCAATATTGGATGCTGTTAATATGGTATTATGTGAGAAAAGTGGTTGGTAGAGTGCACAGATTTATTTTTAAATTTTAGGTTATCGAAATTTGTTCTGTTGTGAGATTTGATACAGCAAATTTTGAAAATGAGTTCCTGTGAAATTTAGTTTTCCAATTTGTACGTCCAAGTTTAGTTTTCCAATGTGCCCGAGTGACGTCATGTCCGGAAGCACGTTTCATCACTAAAACACTACTTCCAACTACATTTGGCTTGACAGTCAACCTCTCGCATATTTGTTATTAAAAACGCCGAATCGTAAAAATTGAACTGATTTAGCAACGCACTTTTCTAGTTCGGGTGTAAGAGCTGTGCACACGTTTAGCGAGGCGTTAAACTAAGCGATTTCCCTCTCCGAAAGACAACGCCCTTCTTGAGTTCAAGTTCTTTCATTCAATAACAATGGCGATAAACCTAGTTTTAAAAGTTTTTTAGTAGCCCCGGTGATTTCAAACGCATTGTGATAGATTTTTAACATCGTCATCGTTTATTTGCTATTACTAGAGGCCGCGGTAGCCCAATTGGAAGAGTAACGGATTAGCAACTGGAGGGTTGGAGTTCGAATCCATCCAAAGAAAGTCGTGTACAAAGGGGGCTGGTGCTAAATCTGTTGTGGCCTCAAATGTGGTCACGTTGGCGTGAAAATTTGGAAAGTGGTGTGCCAGCTCAGGTGTTGTCTTCGTCATCTGACCGTGGTTCAAAATTACGAGGCGTTGTCCTTGATCTTTCCCCTCAGGATTGATTCCGGACGGTCGCCAATAGCCCGTTGTGTTGCTCCAGTGCGACGTTAACTACCTCATCTGTTATTACGAAACTGCTTTCTTCTAACTCTACTTTGAGGGCCGCGGTGGCCCGGTTGGAAGAGTAACGAACTAGCAACCGAAGGGTTGCGAGTTCGAATCCAGCCAAAACACCGTCGTGTACAAAGGGGGCTGGTGCACGTTAAATCTGTCGTGGCCTCAAATGTCCTCACGTTGGCGTGGTGTGGAAGTTTGGAGAGTGGGGTGCCAGCTCAGGTGTTGCCTCGTCATCTGACCATGGTTCAAAATTACGTGGTGTTGTCCTCGGATCTTTCCCTTTGGGATTGATCCCGGACCGTCACCAATAGCCCATTGTGTTGCTCCAGTGTGACGTTAATTGAAATACCCACCCCCTAACTCTACTTTGTTAAAAATAAGTGGATACGATGAGACCAACTTTTGCAGCGATGGTTTAGAATTTAGGGATGAGAGATATGTAGTCAAAGGAATCACTAATAAACCTTGTTCATTAGTCATTGCAAGTGCCAAAAATGTGTGTACGATTGCATACGTGGATTAGTATATTCAAAACAAAATCAGACGGGTTATTTCCAAAATCTTCCCGACTTCATCGTAGCTGTGTTTGCTACTGTGCTAGCAGCATGCAAGCGGAGCAGGTTCGATTCGTGTAAAAACCCTCCTGTATATATTTGTAATATTAAGTATTTTTAATAATTTATTTTTCGCTTTTGTCAGTAAAAACTTTTGTGTATGATGTCCATTTAAACGAAAAACATTGTTTGGCGCAGCTTGGCTAGATCTGACCCTTGCACCATTAAAAGGAACAGATCCCTAACCTCATCAAAACACTTACTATTAACATGCCGTTAGACGTATTCGTTTTTTCGTTAAGGTACTTGAAAGATATCACCAGGTGAGGTTAGGTGAATATACTTCGCACTGTAGCTCGTGTTGCTCCAACTTAGACGTGACCATAGCTTAGACTTGAAATATAAGTAGACTGAGCAGCTATTGATAGGAGCTTCAAAAAGTATGATCAACATATCGACTGGTAATCACGTGACTGCTCTGTAAAAAGATTGACTTGGCTGGCCAATTTGGCATTTTATCGCTTCGGTTGGCAGTGTAACACCTAATGACAGGGTAGATGTGTGAATGCGCGTTTCTATAAAATGGCTACAAAATGGTGAAATTTCCATACTAGGGCATGCAAATGGATGGGTGTCTTCTATCGTCCCGTGGACCAATCAGACGATGAATCTTCGTTTCCATCCGACAGACGAAAGAAATCTAAAGGTCACGTTACTAATTTTGATCACGATACTGGGCACGAAAAGCTAGAAAAAATTTCCATGAATTTGAGGACATTTCGTAATTTTGAACGACGGTCAGATAAGGACAATGAAAATAGAATTACGTTCGTCTACGTAATTTTACGCTCAACGACTTTAAAATTGTTACAGTTGGGAAAAATGGAGACAACGGCGTCAGTCCGACTTTTATAGCTGCCCAAATCTTAATCCTTTTAAGAAATACTGGCACCAAGAGGTATCCCTCTACAATAGCAACAAGAAAACTGACGCCCTTTTTCGTAAACTTAAGGACCATGATTCGTGTTTGAAATTAATTCATATTTCGTACTATAATTCATGATCTCAAAATATTATCTGCCTCCAGGTTCTGCTGCTGCCATCAAGTCTAGAGGCGGTTCAATAAATATTAGATTGCATTTGGTGTACCGTGGAAGACAGAAATTAGAGAATGTCAATATTCTCCGGTGAATGTCGAGACACATACCAAATACGTCGGAGAAAGACCGAATATTTGGTTATATTTTACATTCGAACCATCGCCGGTGTATGTCGACAAGCACAGATAAGCTCTGGTGGGGGTCGAAACGAGAAGAGAGGCCTCTCCGCCTTCAGTTTAAGTAGTTGCAATAAGATTGTATAACGTTAATCACATAATTTATATGTGTAAGTTTATTATTGGTATTATTTTCTTTTCTCATTTAGAATGTACTGTTCGTTTTAGGTTCAACAGTTTATTTACATGTACTGTTACTTAAGATTTCTCCTATTTTGACATATCATGTTTTAATAATAAAGTACGATTTAAAAAGTTGCATTTTTGTCTTAACGTAACAAAAATATTTTCATTCAACATTCACCATCATGTTGAATGTCGACATTTGCCGGTGTAAGTGAGAAATAATGATATTTAGCAAATATTTCGGACATACACCAAGCGACTATGTGAATGCTGACATTCACCGGAGAATATCGACGTTTGCAAGATATCGGTCTTTTACAGTAACATATAATTCATTTTGTTTACCATTTAAAATGATATTCTACGTATCATTTGAAGGGCACCACCACATTAAAGTTTTCGATCATAATGCCGAGTTTACCAAAACTTTTCTTATTGGGGTGCACAATGGTTGTACATATTTATTTTAGGTTTATTTTATGAACGCAACTCAGACTTTTTTTAAGTTAAATATTCATAAAATCTTATTTATTTGTGTGAAATAGTTAATATTTCCATCGTATGAAACACGGGATGCATTGTGAAATTCCAAGGTGATATAGTTTTGAATACCAATGTATAAAATGGGTAACGTTAATTCAGTGTTCAACCAATAAAGGTAAAGACAAATTAAATCCACGCATTATTTAAAAAAAAACAGTTAAAATAGGCCTTTCATTCTTAATATAATCCTCTGAATGACTCAACGTAGAAAATTTTAACCGTGTAATATTAAACATTTCCAAGAACTGATTGGTTGTTTGTTTGGTTTTAACGTTTCTTTTTCTGAGTTTAACAATATTATGTACCTGAAAGCTCAATTGGAGGGCCCTGGGCAACATAAGTCACAGAAATATGTCGTTTTGAAAAAAATTTTAAAACAAACTATTCAAATGATCAAAAGAATCTGATTGTTTGAATGCTTAATACTTGAAAGTTAAGGATAACATGAGCTCTTGAATAGTGAATAATCCATTACAATTTTAGAATTTTTAATACTTGAAAATTGCTCTCCTGAAAATTTTGAAGCGTGACTTATTACGTTGTCCGAAGCCCTTCAATTCTTCTGGTATCAAAAGGTATTAATAAATTAATACGAAAGGTCATATTTTAATAGTTTCCATCTATAACATTTACAGATTTACATCAATATAGATACATACAGACAGAAATGTCCCAACAAAGCAATAAAACTTAACTAATCACATGTCTGAATAAATCAATATTCATAAATATTTACAATTTTGCTTTTCAATTATATAACTGGCCTTTCAGAAACGCCTTTGATTCAATGTTATGCATTTCGTCGGCTTAGAGCAAACTCACTAACGCCTTTTCGGAGACAATAATGCTTATTTTCATGGCGATGAGAAATACATTTTCACATTGTAATCTGTTTAAAAGGTACACAACGCTATTAAAATTAGCAAAATTTTTATTTTTTTACCTAAAAACGAACTGTAAAGTAAATTTGAATTTTTGTCAGTTAATGAGTTTCTGCTCTTATCCGACGATTTGTTCCTTTCAACAGGCACTTTAGTAGTCCCATATATATATATACTTCCACTCAAAAACAAAACAAAACAAAAATATATATTCTAAATGTTTAGGTTGTTTGAATTGCTCCCACGCCCGTTTCTATCACCAATGAAGTGCAAAAAAAATAAAGAAAATAAACGTATAAGTCTTAAAAATTACGAATATCAAGTAATTGAACGCAGACGTTTTACAATTACTCTTGCTCTTAAGTACTTCTTGATTAAAATGCCTACATATTGAATTACCTGACAATTATTGTGCAAGTGTATTTTGGTTTCTTGAGTATATAATTACAAGTAATGTATTTTAAATCGAACTTCTCTCTCACAATAGGCTAAATTTTATGTTCAATCAAAAAAAAAATGACCCTCTCCAGCTTACTACGATCAAGATCAAAAGATCGCATGGGCATCCTGAGGTCGCGATCCCCATGTTTACCAGAGGCAGTAAACCTCATGGGTTCTTCCAGGCAAATTTTTGAGTAGTTTACGTTTAACATGATTTAAATCGATTACCTCGTGAGTGCACAGATGAAAAACTTTCTCGAGTATTAGAGTTGAATCAGTTTCAAACCATCAATTTTTGGCTAACCTGAGTATATTAAGTCTTCAATTCTTGATTGACAAATTTTCAGTCAAATTTTGATACTTAAATGCAGTTGAAATAAAAATATACAATGTTCTGGTAAAAAACTAAGGCTTTTTATGAGGACTTTCTGGAAATATGAGGACTTTCTAAGAAAAAAGTTAAATGAAAAATCACTTTTTTAATATTACGGTAGGTGTGTTAACATAAATCGCAATAGATATATACGAGTGCACCGGTAAAGAAAGTTTCACGAGTACTAGAGTTGATCTGAGAATATTAAGCCCCCGATTTCTGATGACACTTGACCTCGGACATGTAACACTTGGCGTTAGTTTTGAATGCAGGTGAACAAAAGTTTTCAAGTAAAAAACTAAGGCTTCTTAAAACTTTTTAAGGACTTTCAATTTAGGCTTTTTAAGGGCCCTTAAAAAGTAATATGGAAATTCTGCCCTCATTAATGCCTGTGGGAACCCTCTTTAATGCATATATTTTGAACAATATTGCCAGTACGAACAGATTTGGATGACACTTGACATTGGACAAATAACATTAATCTTGGTTTTTTTAATGCAGCTGAAATCAAAAATACTATATTCTGGTCAAAACTAAAGATTTTTTTAATATTAAGGTCTTTCAGCAAACATCAAAACCGTAGTCAAATAGGAAGCGCAAGACCAATCAGAGATACCGGCGCGAGCGGTGAAAACGCTGATTGGTCTTGCGCTTCCTATTTGACTACGGTTTACGGCTTTCTAAGAAAAAATTGTAATGAAAAATCAGACTTTTTTAAGGCTTATGGAAATTTTAATATTTTTATATAACTGGAAAGGGCCTCAAAAATGTGTGTGGCCAGGGCCTTAATGTTAACAGCAGATTTTTATTTCAGAGATCTTACTGTAATAAACTGATCAGGTTTATCTGTAGGTTTCCTCATCTTTTCAAACAAATTATAATGAACACACCATGACTAGGTTCACGATAAGTTCCGTAAAACGCATTGTTCGTGCAAATACAATTAATTCGTACAGGTTGTTTATCGTGTGCGCGGATGCAAATGTGTGCCCAATAACCCTTCACCCCATGAAAAGCTTTACGATGAAGAGAACTATTTGATTTACTATTTCTTGTTAGATCCAATCACAATTATCTTTTGAGTCTAACTATATCTAAAATACGATAAGTTAAAAATATAAATTGCACCGAAAGTTCTGAAAATGATCGAATTCAGCAGGAGTTACCTATGAAGAAAATATTAAAAATTTCTCTACGCTTAATTTTTGTAAAGAACAGTATCCCCTCGCTATATTTGCGCATTCCAGAATATCGTTCTCTTTTACTTCTCCGATGAATTTTCGATTTGTGATCTGTTTTTTTCGTTTGGGGTTCAAAGTCCACTTATTTCAAGCAGTTACACTGGATTACGAAAAAAGTTTTTGGTGTTAAGCAAGAAATTTGTTTTCAAAACTATTCTATCATATTTCGTATTATTTAAAGTTTACATCACTGATTTTGTGTTTGAGTAGTAATTTTAAATTATTTAAATAAAAGAGCGTAGTTTATCGTATAATTTGTGCCTTTTTATTTCTAACAGATTTTTTTTAACCCTCGAAATATATCGCCCATTTCCTTGCCCCCTACAAGCATGAAATATTGAGAGGTTATACTTAATACAATGGAGTATATATGAAGATAATATTAAAAATTGTAAATATCTACGTTTAATTTTTGCAAAAATACAATACTTTTATGAAGTTCACTTGTTTTAAACAGTTACCTTATACTGAATTACTAAAAAAAGCTTTGTGGATGAAAAGGAATTTTTGTTTTCAAAATTATTCTTCCACATTTCGTATCATTTAAAAAGGTTTTATAACTGATTTTGTTTTAGTAATTTTAGTTTTAAATAAAAAAAAACGTAATTTGCGCCTTGTAATTATTAATAAGGTATCTTATTACACGTCATATAGTTTTTTCTCGCGTCCCCTATAAGCTCAATATGTTGAGGGGTTACTGCACTTTATACGATTCGAGGATGACCTATTTTTATATACATAATGCAAAAAAGTAGAATAGATATATAACGTCTCCACTTAAAAACAAAGCACCGTTCCATTTGACCAATGCAAGTGAAGCTGACCCTGTGAAAATAAATTATTTTTAAACAGCAGGTGGATTAGTCAGCCTTCACATTGCGGTATATGTACCGAACGAAGTGAAGTGACGCGAAGAAGGAAACAGTTCCCAATGTCAGGAAGAAGACGTAGCAAACGAGAGTGGTGTAGCCGAAGAACTCAACTGCTTGGAGAAGACCATCCATATTCGAACGCTGTACGTAGTAGAACGAGGCGTAGATGAAGACAAAAACACCTGTAGATCTGCAATGAAATGAAAATTCAACACAAGTTTAAAAAATGGGAAAACAGTAAGATTATCAGTAAAACTTTTCCACAAAGAACTAATATTAGCGACCACTTGATTTTTGGAAAGGAATTGAACCAAACATGAGTTGCATTGTCGTGAATTTAGAAATTACAAGGTTGGTTGGGTTTTATGGCGCAAGGGCTGTATTTAAATTGGCGAAGGTACGGGATCAATTCCGAAGGCAAAGATCCAAGGACAGCACCTCGTAATTTTGAACCACGGTCAGATGACGAGGTCAACACTTGAGCTGGCACCCCACTCTCCAAACTTCCACACCACGCTAACGCGAGGACATTTGAGGCCACGACAGATTTCACGTGCACCAGCCCCCTCGTACACGACGGTCTTTAGTTGATCGAGTTTCGAACTCGCAACCCTCCTTTCTAATTCGCTAATCTTCCAAGCGGGTCTCAAAGTAAACAAGAAGGCATGGTAGCTGTAAGAAAGTGCAAGATGGAACTACTGCTACTTCATTACATTGATAGTTAACGAAAAAATATCAGGTACACGTACTAATATACACATTATATTAATATTAACATTGTGATCGCTCTGACTGGTGAATAAGCAGGACCTGAGGGTCAGCCAAGACGGCGAAGCCTGAGCTCAATTGCATTTAGAGCACAGGAAAATGCTTACAACCTAATTCGACCTTCATTAGCTTCAAGCACCTCCTCCTTGGAGACGATCACCCAATCTGCAATTACTGCATTTGCCCACTAACTGCAAGACACATTTTAATAGAATGCTCTCATTTTAATCGTCAACGTTTTAAACATTTTAATTCATATACCTTGGTTTTAGAAGATATGGTTGGGGAGAATCCTCACCCAAACATTTTTAGCTTTATACATGACATTGGATTCATCCATCACATTTGATTTTTATATACTATTCATTTTTTATCACCCGACTCATTTCATTTTATTAGATTATTATGTTTGGGATCTTTTACAGACATATTTACGCGCAATGAAATTGTTTTAAATTTGTTTTAAAATCGTAGAAAATAAGAGTTTGTTTTTGTCTTAAGTTTGGCATAATATGTCCCAGGAGGACTCAATGCCAAAAAACCACATCCAATCCAATCCAATCCATTAGCTTCAAGTGTCCACTGAGAGGTCTAGAGAGAGCACAGAGAGTCCGTCTTTTCTGCTGCCCATTTTACTCAGGCAGACATCGGAATCACTGCAGGCGTACCAGTCATGAGTCGAAATCCTTTAAATTCTATTCATACTCACTTTAATTTTAGAAGTACTTTCTTCATAGGTACGTCGCTTGACGGAATGCCTGAATTTTAATCATCATAGACTAAACCGATTTGGTATCTCCCTTATTACCTTGACAGACTTGTTGATGGACCCATATCACAAAAACTTATTTTTATTCCTTACTGACATTGGTTTCGTAAACTTTATCTAGATTTCATAATCGACTACAACACACAGCTACACTGAATTTTATTACGTGGCTTTCTGACTCGTTCTAATTAAATACTGATTATGAACTAGTTATTGTTTGGCGCAGCATGGCCAAATCTGGCCCTTGTGCCATAAAAAAAAAACCAACCAACCATAGGTACGTCGGCCTACGATAAGATGATAAAGCATCTACTCTTTCCTCCTTAGCCAAAAGTCGATGGTTACATAATATATGCATTAACCCTCTGAGGGGTTATGTATATATCCGTTCTGCAACCTGTAGTCCTCCCTGCATAACTTCTAACCAGTTTTGACCTTGATCATAGAATCTTTCCTAGAGTTCCTACAACCAAAAGATGTGATAATTTGGTTATGTGTGCTGTGAGAAGAAAACAATGCTACACTATTCGGAAATCTCCCGACTCTCAGAGGGTTAATTCTATATATTAGAACAGGATAGTGGTAAAGAACAGAAGCTGTTAAAGAGGTATCAGCAAGTAGAGAAATGAGGGGATTATTAGATATCTCTGATCCCGAAAAGAATGAATGCGTATTGATTTTTGGCGCCGATATTTCAATTTGTACAGAAAGATCAAGTTAAAAGTTGTTTTCTTCCTCGAGTACGAGGTTGCTTTCTTTTCGATTCAATTTAGTAATCTGCCTATCTTTACTAGTCACAAAGAGAGGCAAATGAAGCCTAGCTAGAATTTCTTATTTAAGGTAAAATTTTATTCAAAATTCGGCAAGATCAAATTTGTGACCAAAAAATTATGGAACAGAAAGCGCTCAAACTCTTCAAATGGAAAACACTTTCACATAACCAAAGCTTATAAGAATGATAGATAAAATTTAATAAACATAATAACCAGCGGCGCGACCAGAGGGTGGTTTATTGATTTCAGTCACCTCCAAAACAATAGAGAAACTCAATTTATTACATTTCTATTGTTTTGAAATCATCAAATGGAATTTAAAGATTTGCTAAAAAATTCCATACTAATCTAATTAAAGGTTGGATTCATGGGTCAAGTGAACTTAAGTTTCACAACGTTAGTCTAGGGATTTCTTTTTTTAAATGTTTGACCGCAGGAAAAGAAAATACTTCTTATCGTAAAGGAATGTTACCCCTATAGAGGTCACCCTCCAATACTGGAGATAGGAAATTTCACTCTTTCGTAACGTAGCAACAAAATGAACAGTGGGATGAGGTGGCCGATTAATGGTGTGCCGCCAATAGCAAGGGGTGTGAAACAAGAAGTAACACGAGCTATACATTCTTTTCCTCCAGTGACGTCATCCCAGACTCTCAAAGGAAGGCTTCAGTTGCCGAGTTTCGTTTCCTGACTGGACATGTCTGTCTGCGTGTACTTATTTTATTGCAATATTGTTGATTCTCCTGACTAATTGATGTAATAGTAGACACGTGCACTGCACTTAATAATTTTAGTAAGAGTACAGAAGTATTGGAAGCCAGATGTAGAATGACGTAAAGCCAAGTGCCTGATATTTGTTTTGTTCATTCTTTTATAAGAATCCCTTTCCAATTACGTATATAAAACCCCTACTCTCCTAGTCATAGATAATGTTCACTCGTGGCGATCTGTTAGATTCCAGAAAGAATTTCAACTTTCTACATCATTACCGTCAAAACATTTTTGCATAAATTTCACACGCTAACCAGTTTTATTTTTTTAATTGTTTACAACCCACCCATCTTTATGACTCGAATGGGAAGACTAATGAATCAGAGATCGATTGTGAAGTATAAGGGGAAGGAAGATTAGGGCCTTATAAGGCTACTTTTCATTACTTTATGGCTACATTTCACATAGATGGCAATAGATTACTTCGTGAGTGCACATGTGAAGAAACTTAACGAGTGCTATGTTGAGTCTCAAGGACCGAGTTTTAAAAACTAATTCTTTGTTGACATAAAATCGATTTTTGATGACACGACCTTGGTTTTTGAATGCAGGTGAATAAATCTGTTCTGGTAAAAATTAAGGCTTTTCAAAAATTACGGTATGTAGGTTGTTGACTTAACGTCTCACTGGAGCAACATAAAGGACTATTGGCGACGGTCCGGGATCAATCCCGAAAGGAAAACACCTCGTAATTTTGAACCACGGCCAGATGACGAGGTCAACACCTGAGCTGGCACCCCACTCTCCAAACTTCCATACCACGCCGACGTGAGGACATTTGAGGCCACGACAGATCAACAGGGCTACCGCGGCCCCTCAAAAAAGCTAAGGACTTTCACATAAAGGCCTTTTAAGCGCCCTTAAAACTTAAAATTTCAGGTCTTAAGACTTATAGACCTGTGTAATGCATGTTTTGAACAATATTGTCAATCATGAACACAAATTACTCCAAAATTAGCTCGCTCTTTACCCTATTCCCAAATGTATTCCCCCACAACCATAACTCCACATTAACACCAACCTGAAAGCCCTCATAAATACCCATAACACACACTCACCGATAATAACTTCGCATTAACTCGACTTGGGGAAAAAACCAAACATGTTTACGAAGCGGTGCTGGGCCCCGACCCCATCTCTCCCCCCCACACCTTGTGTTGGAGTCTGTGGGTCTTCCGGCCGGGAAGAGACCAGCTGTTTTCATACATCATACTTGCAGGAGGTGTGCAGAATTTCCTTAAATGAAGGAGCAGTCCGAGGC
Organism: Meta bourneti; assembly: GCA_933210815.1. NCBI lineage: Eukaryota > Metazoa > Arthropoda > Arachnida > Araneae > Tetragnathidae > Meta > Meta bourneti. The sequence continues at coordinate 65,844,013 of OW119930.1, read as the reverse complement.
GAGCTTATACTTGATACCAAGGGGGAGGTGAATGTGTTATTTTTAGCGATATCCGAGAAAGTCGCTTCGGTTCCTTTTCGGGCAGAATTCTTTGCGATGGTCCCCGATATTGAAAAATATTTTCTTCAAACGCTGTTCATGACCAGGGCTGGCCAAATCGAATACCGCCCAGTTACATAAAAAAGGGTTACACATAATTTTTCTTTCAAACCAGGACATTTTTTTCCCTTTCAAACCAGGACAATTTAAATTAGACTTACCATATTTCTTATTCAAATTGGGACGTTTCGATACAGTGGTGTGAACAAGGAACGATCTGGCCCTTGTTCAGTAGGCTCAAGGAATTGAGATTTTAAGTGGTATGGAATTAGGACTTGCCATATTTTTTTATTCAAATTGGGACATTTCGATAGTGTTGCGTCAGTAGGCTCAAAGGATGGAGGTTTTAAGTGATACGGAAACCCACATTAAGGGGACAGAGGACATTCAAAAAATCGATTTTCATTTTTGCATAAATCTTTGCGATGGTCCCCGATATTGAAAAATATTTTTTTCGGACGCTGTTCATGACCAGGGCTGGCAACTCGAACACCGCCCAGTAACAAAAAAGGTAACATTTTTTTCCCTTTCAAACCAGGACAATTTAAATTAGACTTACCATATTTCTTATTCAAATTGGGACGTTTCGATACAGTGGTGTGAACAAGGAACGATCTGGCCCTTGTTCAGTAGGCTCAAGGAATTGAGATTTTAAGTGGTATGGAATTCCCATTCAGGTGAGGACTCAAAATCAACAAATTGGATCGAAAAAATCGATTTTTCTTTCTTGCAGAATTCTTTGCGATGGTCCCTGATATTGGAAACAGGGTATGCTGATTTCACGATTTAAATCAAATTATTTTCATTTTTAAAAAATCATGATTTAAATCAAACTTTTTCTTTTTCTTCAAAAATTTCTTTTTTTCAAAACTTTTTTTCTTAATTTGTTTAATAATATTAAAAATGAAATAACTTGGGACAGAATGCGTTATTTTATTAAAATAAGTTTTAAAAGAGCCGCTTCTTCTCAGTAACACCTGAAGAATGACAGATTTTAAGTGAAAATAACTGGATTCCCTAATAAAAGTGGTGGGATGTAGTGGTGCCAACTTTGAGAAATTATTGTGGGAAACAAAACATCACTTACTTTATTTATAAGGGTGTTAAAGAACTCTACATTTTGTTAATATAAATAATTAACCAATATTATCAGTGCATTTGTAATATTTAAGCCTCATGTTAGAGGGACCAGGCCTCAACCAAAAAAATGAAGTTCAAGTCTCTACAATTCTTCACCCCTTCTGGTAAGGTGATCTATTGAGATAGAATCACTGCATATATTTATGGGGTTACTCGTATTATTTGGGGTCCTGGGTCACCATAAAAATGTTCAAGGGGTCAGGTTCCTAAGGGCATGTTTGGTGTAGATGTTTAACTTGTTAGGTTTCACATCAGAAATATTTACCTCTGCCGTTTGTGGAGACGGGAGGAGTTCGGACCCCTAAGAGTTGGCACCTGTATTAGAATGACAACTGACCAACAAATATTTCTTTTGCTCTCTAGAAACAGGCTGAGTTTGGGTCAAGTTCATGCATTGCACTAAGTGTTTTCGGCTAATTTTAAGTCTTCCCAGTGGAAAGGTTGCACAGGCTTGAACTAATGCCCTTCCAAGGAATTTTCTATTTCTGATAAAGGAATCAGCACTGTTAAAATTCGTTTTCAGTATGTTAAGAACCAGTAAGGGTCCTAGCTTATTTAGTAAGCCCTTTGGAAGAAAATCGACTAAACTTTAAGTAGAAAGAACCTCTTATAATATTCACAAAAGCAAAATATTCATCTAGCATCATGCCTGTAATTAGGAAAATTCAAGAGAAGGCTGAGAAGTTTCTTGATTTCCTCTGCCAAAACATTGCATTCCAGATATTCTTTTGAACGGGGAACAATGATTCCTCGGCGAATCTAAATAATAAGTTTAAATTTAGATTTTAGTGTCTGTAGCAGACAAGGTATTCATAAGAAATTGAATTGAAACGATGTAGAATGTAAGAGTAGCTGTTGTTCATGAAGTAAGCAGGACCAGGTAGTTTCCTTAGCAATCCACAAAAGGAATTCAAGTCGTTTGCTTTTAGGCTTTCTTTTCTGATTACATCTAAGCAGAGGTGTACATTTTCCTAGTTGAATATTTTCCGCTACCTTAATATCTGGTTTCATAAAAGTATGTGGAGAATTTCCAGAGGCCAAACTATTAATTTCATCATGCTCTTTGGAGGTGTCCACAATCTCGGCACTTGCATCTTTTCCCTTATCCTCGCAATATTCATTAACTTTTTCATCATTTTCCTTATCCTCACAATCACATTCATCAAATATCTCACCATTTTCTTTTTCCCCACAGTCATATTCATCAACTTTTCTGTCATTTTCCTCATCCTTACAACCACATTCATCAACTTTTCAATCACATGCTTTATTTCCACAATCATAATCATCTTTTTCATCATCTTCCTTATCCTCATAATCAAATTCATTCATTTATCATCATTTTCCTTATCCATAACATCATGTTCATAAACTTTTCCATCAATTTCTTTATCCTCAAAATCATATTCAACAACTTTTCCATCATTTACTTCATCTGCACAATTATATTCGTCATCTTTTCCATCATTTGCCATTGCAAGTGCTCTGGTGGTCAGAGATTTCATTGTTTTCGTTTCAAGCTGAAGTGACCTGTTTCGATATTTATCATCATTTTCTTCTGAAACACCTTTGATTGATCCTGTAGCATTGTATTTTACCACTTTTCTTCCTTTTTCCTTCTCCTTAACATTTTCTTTTTCAACTAAGCCAGTATCCAACATTTTATCCGTATCACTTTTACCACTTTTCTTCCTTTTTCCTTTTCTTTTAACATTTTCTTTTTCAACTAAGCCAGTATCCAACATTTTATCCTTATCACTGTCGAAAATCATTACCAAAATGGAATATGCCATCAGCTGTACAATATAAGCTGCATTGCCGATGATTATCAATCCAAACAGACCCCAAATCCAAGGGAAAAATAATAACCACGCCACAACCACTGATTTATACATATTTAAATCACATTAAAAAGACGTCAAACGAATTATAATATTTGCCAACTAAGTAAAGTAAATCGATTGCTTGTTGATCTGTCTCAAAACCATCATTGAAAAAGAAACTATTGTTGTAAGCATGAATATTGTTATATCCTATCATTACAACTAGCTAAATTACCAACACAATAAAGTTTTCTTTTTTTCAGGCATTTAACAATGAAAGTTAACAATTGGGGTAGCTAGGGGCAGTGGCCCCGGGAGCTAATGCTTTAAAATGTCAAATATTTTGTCCTCTTTCTGATTTCAAAGCAGTTTCGTTAGCGTTAGTTACTTATATCAGGATCATTAATTAGGCCTTTATATACTTAAGCTGTAAGTTTATACAATGTAATCAACATTATACACAATGTTTCCATTACAAAGAGGATCAATTTATTTAGATAAAAGCATCAATAAAGAAAAAATTGTAAGAGGAAGTGTCCATAGGGACAACCCTCTATTATATTTGGTTTATCTAACTTGCAGGGGCTCCTTTTCAGGATAAAGTAAGGACATGCTAGTACAGGAACTTAATTGCTACAAACTGAGATGGGAGTTAACAGTGAGGTATGACCATTTTGTTAATTAATCATCCGAATTCCTACTGTTTTTTAAAGGATGCAGTAATTTAAACCCACAGGTTTTGGGTTAATTCAGGGTATACTCATTAGTAAAAAATACATTGTAAAGGAGAATTCAATCTAAAAGGCATAGTAATGATTACTATTTATGAAACTAAGATTACTGCACTGATTTGTAATCGAGAATGATCGACTATTGCTTCATCAGCACTGAAAAACACATTTAAAACATAATAGGTTCCCACAAGAGGGAATATTCTTAGATTTTCCAAACTATCTCCCATTACTATAATATCGGGAGTCTTTTAATCGAGTTTTCAGCTACACAACGATAGTAGTAGTGTATGACTTTATTCTTACTTAAATGTTTCTTGGGCAAAAAGGTAAGCTTTACTTCTGTAATAAATTTCATTTTACTTTAAATTCAGTTTTATAAACATTTTTGCCATGCATCGCCTGTTAAATCTGATCTGATGGTAAAATATATGCCCCTTTTTGTGAAATTTGAACCAAAAATTAGACATATTTCGTTTTGTCTTCTGATTAAAGAAATATTAGTGCTTTTGTGAGTAATAATATTTACTGTTAACTCTGTTCCTGTTTAGATCTATTCTGTTCCGAACTCTGTACTTGAGGAATATGCATTTATATTTTTGGAAACAGTTAATTGTAATGAGGAAAACATAAAGTCAATGCTATAAATTACTTAAAATGTCAAAAATATATCGTTTCAATTAGATTAAATTTTTAAATTAACTGTCGGTGATCATAAAATTTGTTAGGTATAACATGATTGTAGTTCTTTTGAAAGGTTGTTGAATTGGTTTGTTCTTTCGAATTTATGTTGGTATTTCTTTTGAAGTAGCTCAAATTTAAATATCTTAAATAATCTATAATTCTATTACATTTTATCAGTTGTTCAGAAAAATTTCAAGCCAATTTTAGCGAGGTGTAAGATGTGTATACCATACCACGAACACACAACTCACCTCTCCCATGAGTGACTCAGTGGTGTTGAAACCCTTCCTCGGTCAACGAAATTCAATTTTTGCATTATGTATATAAATGCATTACATTACTGAAACTACAAGGTCAGTTGTTTTAAGGCACAAGGGCCATATTTGGCCAAACTGTACCAAACACAAGACATCGAGTAAAAAATATCATGAATGAAAAAAGGGATCGGGAACAGAGTAGAAGGATGAAAATAGAAAAAGATTGCTTGGGTATCCCAGGAGCATGACTCCAGCGTTTACCAAAGACAGTAAACCCCATGGGGCAGAAAAGATCACTCGGGCCCGTGAAGCCTGTACACACCTGAAGATAAGCTCCTGAGGGCAATTCTGCAATGAACAGATTAAAACTGTTTGAAGTGGTGAATAAAACCATTTTGGTCTTCAAACAGTAATTAATACATAGAAAACTGAGAACTTATTTCAGGGGTCAATACATTTATGCACCAAACTTCAGTCAAGTTATAATGCACCAGGAACTTCAGCTCCCATTCGGAGGTTGTTAGTGATAAACACTGGTCTTAAGAAAGAGATAAAATACGATATTAATCACAATATAAATATTTAATGAACTGCAAAAAGCTTTTAATAAAACTAAGTTGATTGAGTTCTATTTAAAATAAATATTAATCTATTCCAAAAAGGATGACTGTAGTGAAAAGTTCAACTAAATCATTAAATTTAAATCACATTAATTTCCACAGAAATTCTACCAGAAAACTTCATGTCTTTATTTTTTGTGTTAGAATCATGTCTGATTTAAATAGAAAACTTGACTCCAATTTTTAAAACGCATTTTAAGATTGGCATATTTTAAAAGATATCTCAGGAATAAGAGTATTTTGTAGTCTCCAGACCCTCAAGGACTTAAGACCATCAATAAATACAAGCTTCAGCAGAGGCTTTTCAAAAGTTTGCTATATTCATAACTGTTATTAGAACTGTTGATGTCACATTGAAACAATGTAGCTATTGTGCCTACATTTTACTTTAATTTAAAATTTGTTCAAATAAAGATTTTCCCAGATAAAAAAAAAACCTGAATTTTTTTTGAAGAAAAGCACACATTAAGGGTTTGATTGAAAATTATTCAAGGACAGCTCAACATGCAATGGCAACAGATTGTAAGAAATGTCAATTGCATCATACCCCAAGTTTAAGAAAAGTAAAAAAATTACAATTTACCACAAAAACCTTTTCCATTTGGAAAATTACTCTTTACAAAAAAATAAATTTCCAATGCAATATCAGACAAAACCCACAAGTATTTATTTTTCTGTGATGTTTTCCTTGCTTTAATATATATTTCTTAAGTCATTATTCCATAGAGTAAAATACTTGACACCCAATTGTGTTATTTTGCACATGCAACTATTTAAACATAATTTAAAAATTACATAAATCTTTTGGTGGGCCACCTACTAAGTTTATGTCTAAGGTATTTAGATGCAAAAATATGGCAAAATAATTCTAAAAAATGTCATTAAAAGATGAAAAATGCCTTTCGAAGATTTTTAAAAGTGCTTTTGAAGAGAAACCTGCAGTAGTTTGGATTACATTTACTCAAAATCCTAAATTCAACAACTTCAAATGTTCAATGCCATACAAAATCAATCTTTTTCAAAAATGAATAATTAGATTCGCTTTACTTGAAATGATCGAGCTAAACAATGTCTTTTACAAAATTGCCAGAATGGGTTACTTTTAAAAGTTTAGGGGATGTTTTGTCAACAATACGAAGGGGTTATCACACCAAAAGCTGTTTAACAAGAAAAAAGGTGTGCTACCAGAATTGGAACCAAATCACTCAGAGAACTGAAAGTCGTCCCCAACACACATACAATGCATTTACTTTAGTTTTTGAATGATAGAAAAATCTAAAACAATGACCCAAGACAAAAAATGTAACACAAAGATAAAAAAAAATACCCCAAACCCTTAATAAATGCCTTTTAAATAGAAAAAAGAACTGAAAATGTGAAAAATTGTCAATGTCAAAATCTGACCCGTAATCATCAAGGGCAGTCAATCATTGTAACAGTTCTAGCTTAAGTTCAGAATTTCAAGCTTCATGTGTTCGCAAAATATTTTAATGCCTTCTTTTTAAAAGGGAGATATTAGCTGTGGCACATGTGGCTACATTGTTTCCTATTTTACTTTTGCAAAATTTTGGAGAAAAAAATTAATGTGTTTTTCTGCACTACTAAAATTTCTGTTCAAATCTGATTCAAAGTATGTAACAAATTCCAGAACAAATATTTCTTACAATTTTGACTTGTATTTTTAAAAACTGGGTAACTTTTCAAAAAGTATATTCATCTCATAATAGTATATCTAAGAGTGAAATGCAATTTTCTATGTGATCATACCATAGCAAAAACTATCCATTCATTTCAAGATTGTACTTCCCAGCTAAGGAAAATTCAGTTGAGTTAAATCTTTGTTTTCATTACTCAAATATCTATTCTTGCTGTCACAATTTATCTTCTAAACACTTCAAATTCCTCAAATCTGTCAAAATAATTATAACACACAACAGTGCATATATATGTCATAACAGAAATTATAAGCCTGCATTCATGACAAGAGTGGTATAAGGCAACTGGAGAATGATCGATTGATATTGATTGTAATGTAGGTTCCACAAATGGAGGCAGAATGTTCCATAACAATACTTTATTCAAGAGACAAGTAGTAACAATGCATGGAGGTGTTGGTTGTTTGGGATGGCTCTGAGAACTTATTCTAAGGGGCTAATGAAAGAATGAATAGCTTACAATGAACTCGTTCGAGAGATAAGGATTAAGAGAAAAATTATTCGACCAAGGTATCTATCAAGAAAGCTCATTAGTAGAAGTCAGTGGTGTAACAAAGTAATTCAATCTTACATAGAAGATTTGAAAGCAGGAGAGTCTGTGAGAGGTCAAAGTTAATGAGGTGGTTTGAGTTCAAAGGTGAAAGGAGGTGGCAAGATATATTGACCCTTGGCCAAGGAGACAAAGACTGGGAGAAAAGGGGAACATTAAGAGACTGATCTCTGGTGAGAATTCTATTTAGGAGGTTAATTTTAGGTATCGTTCCATATATATATAATTCAACTAAAGGAAATTAAAGGGAAATTGTAAAGAACATTTAAAGAAGCAAGTGGTGTTGATGGATCCACAAAATGGTGTTTTCTGCATGAGCAACAGTAAACTAAAAATTGCTCATACACTCCCCCAATTGCTCATACATTTGGAGTGAATGAGCAATTTTTAGTGTACTGCTGCTCATATGTAGAAAACACCATTTTGTGTTGTCTGGATCAGGCTCTTTCTCGATGGCGTCCTGATCCACCAACACTACTTGCTTCTTTAAATATTCTTTAAAATTTCCTTTTAATTTCCTTCAGTTGAATTATTATTATCTTATTATGCTATGCCTTGCGACTTTAGCCATATATATGGAGAGTTATGTTTATTCCCCGTTTTTTAGCTTTTTAGATTCTTAATGTTATATATATGCACTGTTCTCTAAAATTACCTCAGAAAATTAAGTGTCAGTCTATTGTGTGGCTCCAATGAGAAGGCAGATGACCTTGGAGAAGTTCTATAGAGACATTGTTTGTTTTTAATCTGCCCCTAATTTAATGTTTAGACCTATTCAAAAGCAAATGACTCAAATACCAATTCGACAGAACCTGACCATATTTAAGAACATATCTCTAAGAGTTACAAGCAGCAAACAATTTTAGTTAATTGATTTTAACAGAACCTAAAAATAAATTTTTTAAATCCTTACCCTGCATTGAAAATGGACCTCCACCACCATTTATAATCTTCAGCTGAGAGTTGAAAGTAGGTAAGCGCAACAGAGATACAAGCTGTGACATTCAACAGGATGAAAAATACAATAAATAATACGCCATAGAGAGTGTACTGTTCTCGTCCCCACACTGTGGCAAATATGTAGTACAGTTCCACAGATATAGCACTGGAAGTGAAAAGAATAAAATATAACCAATTGCTTTATAGAACTAAAACTTATTTGACTCATCTACATCTACACATTTTTTCTTGAAAGTTCAAGTGCTGTAATATTAAACCATTTTATTTCTATTATTTATGGTAGTTGATTGTTACATTTATATAAATTACATTTCTTGTTCCTGAGATGATTATTGCGCAGTTGACAACACGAATAAATAACATCAAGTACTTCTGAGGCAGAAGGTCCAAAACTCTTTCAAGTACCTTACTGCTGTTAATGAATAATGGTAAGTTGGGTTTTATGGTGCAAGATCCAAAAATAAACAAACTGAACCAATGCTGTTCATGAATGAATAATGACCTTTGAAAATGAAAGGTCATTATTTTCAACTAAATAAAAATGAAAGGCCAGAAAATTAAAACTTGAAGTAAAACTAATTTTAACTAAGCAATTCAATTTCTAAGGAACAAAAAATTGCTTTTAAATCATTAAATAACAAAAAGAACATGTGACACCAGCAGCTTTATATATTAAAAAAAATGCATTTAGTCACAAAATCTAAGTTTTTATTATTATATGCAAGCAAGTTTAAATAAAATTATTAAGTTAATTAGTACCATGAGGTCTATCTGGAAAGTGTATAACGATTGGTGCTGCATTGATGTAAATTGGTAGCAAAAGAGAGGGGTCATTGATGCACCAGTATCAAGTCATGAACCCAATGGATTAATTCATTGGGTATAAGATGCCCTTGAGTGAGTATATGTTCTGTGGCTGTCACGTTCGCAATGGAAGAGGAAATAGAACAGCAAATTTGCATCAAATTTTGCTTTAAACTTGGAAATTTGTCCACAAAAACTATCTAGATGATTAAGAAGTCTTCCCAATGGAAGAAGTCTAGTTCTTCATGACGCAGCAATGTCAAGACCATATTGACTGATTTTTGATTGTGAAGGTGTTACCCCATTACGAGTACTCTCCACCAGGTCAAACAATTAATAAGGAATACTACCTTGACTTTCCTTGCTGGCTGAAAGATTCAATCCGAAGAAAACATTCGCAGCTGTGGACAATTGGTGATTGGCAGGGTGATCATGACAAAGCGTCCGCCTGTTCATCATGTCTCGAGCAGGGTTTTTAGGCAAAACATCAAATCACCTTGAAGGCTGAACCTTCAAGGTGATCAGCCTTTTGGTTGGATTCGAACTCACAACCCTCCTGTTGCTAGTCCGTTACTCTTTCAATCGGGTCACCGCAGCCCCTAAACATCTTTAAGACTTTCAGACAATGGAAACCTTATTTTCACAAATATAAAATAAAATGTTCTAACCTGAATGGAAGAAAGCCACCTATAACGCAATGAGCAAAGGCTGAATGGTACCAATTTACAGGTGGAATTTCACGAGGTATGTGCTTGGTTCGACACGGTAAGTCAAAGCTTCCATTACAGTTCTTCCCGAAAACTCCACCAATAATGCAGAGAGGATAGCCAACTATAAAGAAATATCATGTTATGTAATGTAATTGCTCCTTTAGTTATGAAAATATTTTGGAACAAAGTAGAAGTTGAATTACTTACCACATAACCATACTGCAAGGAGCAAAACAATGGTGCTAGCAGGAAGAGCTTGGGTCGAAGCATAAGCCCATGCAATGCTGTTCTGTACACTCCATATTATAAAAAATGGTCCTGAAATAAGAATGAAAATTTATTTTTTGCAAACCTTCCCTAGTACAAAATATCCAGATACTAGCAAAATTCCCAATGTTGCTCGGGTTGAATTTGTTAACTGTAGATTGAAAAAGTTATCTTTTATTGAAAAGCACACAATCACTCTTCTCTTAGAAAAATCCAAACATTTAAGTGTACAGAATATATTTTTAACGCTGTTTCGGCATTTTTATAATTTCCAAATTTACTTTGGATCAAATACATAAACATGCAAGAACCATCCATTTTATACATTTTACCATTATCCATACATTTACCTTGGTGCCACTACAGTGATTACTACAAAATTATGTTACAACTATGACTTTGGAGTGATTTATGAATGCTTCTTACATGTACTTGTGAAATTGTCATAATTCATAAAAATGAAAAAACTAGTGAATAGCCTTGTGCTCAGCTTTCATAGCAATATTTTCTGACATACCAACTCCAAAATACTCTAACACTAATATTCTTCCAAGATCGGCACAGTTCGATTTAACATGCCTGTTCCAAATGAAGGTGTTTCGCCTATTGAGTACTTTTAATGATTTCAATTGTTTTGTAAAGGAAACTTATGTCACAATTTTAAAACATCTTGGAATAATTACAACAACTAGAATTAGACTAACTAGAATCTAATTTTAAAAGGTTGTGTGCTGTATATTCAATTTATTTTCATATAATGGAACTCTACAACCTTATTACTAAGCAAAATGATTGAAAATGATTATTTAAACAATATCAGAAATTAGCCATATGGCAATAATTCCAATCATTAAAAATCCTGCCTTTCTACTTTTACAATTATATTAGAAATGGTGTGAAAATCCCTTAATTCAAATTTTTCAAAGTTTTGCTTTTAGATTAACCAAAACTAATGTTGGTTGGTTAGTTGGTTTTAAGGTTTAATGGCACAAGGGTCATATTTGGCCATGTTGTGCCAGACACAAGACATAATATCAAGTAATAGACACACACATAATGAAAGTTTTACTGACACAGATGAGAGAAATACACCCAGAGAGGAATGCACCTGACAAGAATAGAACTTGCACCACCTACAACTCGAAGGTTGGTAGCACAGTGGGCATACTACCCGCTGAGCCACGACAGCTCCACAAAACCAAGGATATTAAATAAAGTGGGAGAGAGAGTGCTTTATGAAATCAGTCTTACAATAAAAAGTAGATACCTTGAGATATGATTGCCCCAGCATACCAGATTTTTGAGATATGAGCCGTCAATAGGTCGATTTTTTGCCTTGAGTTACGAGCCAGAATTTGGGATACGAGCCTGCTTCAGTGACGTCACAGCCACCATTCTGCTCAATTTCCTGAGTTCAGTTTACATGTTTACCTCACCCGTCTCTCACAAAAATCAATCAATTTCTTAATTTGGTTTGACATTTACTGTCAACTGCCACAGGGAGGCCCGAGTCCCTTTTTTTTTTTTTTTTTTTTTTTCATTTTTCTTTTCTCCCACCAGATGCGTCAATTCTAAAAACGGGGTGGTAGTTATTTAGCTAATTTTTTTTCGTATAACCATGAGTCCAAAGAAGGTGAGTATTAAGAACAGTGGTGAGTAAAGGAAAAAGGTAATATCCAAGGAATTAAAGAGAGTGAGATAATAGACAAACATGAGCAAGGCGTAAGAGTAATAATTTGGCAATGTAGTATGATTGCAGTTCTATGATATGTACTATTCTGAAGCAGGACTCGATAAAGGCTATAACTCCAGCTACAGTATTTGTTCATTATAAATACATTATAAAAAATTGAAGTGGTTTTTAGGGGGCTGGTATGAATTAATCTCATTTAAATTAATTTCAATGGGGAAAATTGATTTGAAATACGAGCATTTTGACTTACGAGCTTGGTCATGGAATGAATTAAACTCACTCAAGGTACCACTGTACTAATACAGTATTTAAATTGCAGCTCTCATTATCCACAATTGTAAGCAGTTTTTTATAGTAACAAAAAAACATTAAGTGATTTTGTAATGTTATATATATTACATAAAGTGTACCTGAAAACAAAAATGATGTCAAATTTATATTCCAGACCCACAATTTTCCTCCCATTTGTTTATACATTGAGGAAGAAACGTAACCAGCAACACCTAAAAGACAAAAAGGGCAATTCGAAAAAAAGTAAAGATTTAACAATACAACAAACTTTTATACATCAATCAATGACATAGAATACATTTTCTAATTTCTCTTAACATAATACTTTAGCATACTTGAAAAATTGATAAGATAAATAAACAGACGCAATTCCCCAGTGTCAGAAGAACATATAACACAAATTAACAGACCGATATAAATTATACACATGATTAAATAGTTGACACTCATGTTTACAATCACAGGGCTGGTGATAAATTCTCAATGTAAATTAACATTAATTTGATGATACCTGGGTATGATCTGTAAGCATCTCACTAACGCATCTCACTCGGAACGGAAATCAACATTATTTGTATATTGGCAGCAAACAGATAAAAATAATATAAAATCAACTACTGCAGGATTCATTTGCCAGTTTTGCCACTTAGTGTAAATCTGATTGATTTGAAGTATGAAATTGCAAAAATACAAGGAAAAACTCTCCTCTCAAATAACATTATATGGCAGTCTGATTAAAGACAATGAGAAATGTGGTAGTAGAAATCAGTGCAGAAAAGAAAATGTGAGTGAAAATATAATATTTAGAAAAAATATATATAGAAAAAATAATATTTTAATTCTGATTTATAATAAAATCATGATAAAATAAATACGAAAGTATAGGATTATCCTCATCATGAACATATGAATAAAAAGTTTTGATGAAGTATAAAACATGGAATTCAAAAATTTTATGTTTTGTAAATATTTAAATGGATTTAGGTGGGGTTTTCCCCAACCAAATCTTGTAAGTTTAAAATTGTGTTATGAAAAAAATAGTGAGACTGACAATTAAAAACAGGACAAACAATTAAAATATGGCAAATGGTAAAAGGAACTACACATGTGCTACATACAGGAAGTCTCTCCTAATAAGATGCCTGTGAGTAATATTGCACAATGAAAATAGGAGATAAAACTTTTACTTACAAGAAGTGAAGGCATACAGAAGAAAAGCAATGGTGTTCATAGTTCCATGTTTATGAACATTGAATAAATCAAGCAACGCCATAACAACGATTCCAAAAGCTATGGAAAGAAACTGACAACCTACACCTAAAAATAAAATTTTATACATTTTAAGGACTTTTATCAATCAATTTATATTTAAAACTCACAATAGAATTTCACAATCAAGTATGAATACAACTTTTAAAAACTCAAAATGGGTCGTTAAAAATAATTCATCTATTAAAAAATATCAATTCACATTTCTGCAGAGATTTACTATCATGGATGAAACTACACAAATCATATCACAGGAAATCTTTAGCAAAGAACATGCCCATCAAAATAACAAAATTGCTACAATAAATATTAACCAAAAATTAAAACACATTGATTTAATATTCAATTCACTCTTCTGAATAAAATATTAAATTTTAACCAAATATAAGAATCAGAACTACAATATCCCATTAAAAATTATTTTGTTTTCTACAATACAGTATCAATAAAATGTATATATATTTTTACTCACCTAATATGGCACAAAATAGACTTTTATAAGGAGGAAAGCGAAAAATATCTCCTCTAATAATTTTCCAGCCATATTCATCACATTCTAAATTTTCTATGTCATCAACATCTCCATTATAACGTGCAAAATCATTCCTCAAAACTCTTGTCTAAAGAAACAAATAACAGAGTAAATAATAATTCTGCAAATTTTTTAAGTCGAAGAGTGTTTTGAAAATTACAGAATTTTTAAATTACATTGTAAAAGATACAGAAAATAGTTCTAAAACCAATTCTAGTCATCATTACAAATATAAACCTATCTAAAGCTGGTGAAATAGCTTGAGTCAATACACATATATTTAAAGAAAACAGAATGGAAATTAATATTTATGAATATATCAACAATTATAACCTTTCAAAACCATATACATAAGTGCACTTCATCTTAAAAGCATTTCAAAATAAACCATTTTCAAATATCTGTGCTATCTTAAAACTCACACATTGTAATACAAAAAAACTCCCTGAAGTAAAATTGGGAAAGAATAAACATTATTCAAGGTAATAAACATTGAGGGAATGACAAAGATGTGTTAAAATTAACTTACCAAAATTACTATCACAAAACCTATCAGTAGCATGACTAACACAGCAGAGTTGATAACAGAAAGCCAATGAATCTATTTGAAAAAATTACTTTATTAGAAATGTAATCTGAATTCATACTTTAATTTTTTAAATCAATATTTCTTATTCAATTCTCAACTTATACCCAAAACTAATCACTTTTAATAAACTAACCAAAAATAGCTTTCTGAATAAACAAATATATTTTAGGAATAAAAAAGACATGTTTCAAATCTTATTTTAAAATTTGTATGAAAAATTCCTGAAATAAAATTAATTCAATTCCCAATTTTGAAGGGTTGTTCAGGAAAATTGTGCATAAGCTGTCCTTAGAAATCATGAACATAGATTTGTTTTAATCCATCAGCTAATTATTTCAACAAATGTGAAAAATTGTGTAAGCTTGCAATTTAATAGTAACTTCATCAATTATAGAATAAACCATGATTGTTATACAGGGTCATCGAAAAGGTATCAGTAATTTTGATATCAATATGTTGAATCAATAATCGATTTCAATTGTTGAATTGAACCATGTAGAAATATTAAACATTTTTTTCTATCATCACTGATAATGATAATTACTGTGTGCAACCAGCCATTAATACAACTGATATGTTCTAGAATAATTGATGAGCACTGCAGTCACTGAGAACACACCCTTAGTGGCCACACATCCACCCACACTACACACCAAATGGCAACATATTCCAATCATGTAAGATTAATTGAACCTGTAAGACTAACAGGAGTTACAGCCACTCATTCATTTCCACATACAATATTTGTTTGTTGTTTTGGAGTTTTATGGCTCAAGGACCATATTTGGCCAACCTGCACCCAACATAAAATGTCAAGTAAAAAAAGAGGGATTTGTAGCTTGGGTACCCCGTGAGTATGACCTCATGTTCACTAACTACAGTAATTCCCATGGGAAAGAAAAGATCACTAGAGTACTTTGGGTCTGTGAAGGCTGTACACATCTAAAGGAGATGTGCCCTTGAGTGCCTTACAGTATTTGTGGATAAGCCCAAACTATTGACAGTGTAATAAATTTAAATATTTGATTTGACATATTTTTATAAAAAGGTTTATTGGGTTTTTATGGTGCAAGGGTCATATTTGGCCATTTACACAAAGGAGCAGAGATTACATTTAGGTTTTGGGAACATGGACCAAAAAGTTGAAACAAGCTCAGATAGTGCAGAGGCCTAATCGAATTTGAGAATTGCAAGAAAAAACAACGTCACAAAAACATTTGAATTTTTATTTCAAATTAAACATGTTTACTTCTAAATGAATTTCCTTTAATAACTGACAATAAAATATTAAAAGCCAGGAAGAAAGTTTTTACAGATTACCTCTAATGTCTTAGGGAAAAAAGAAGAATTTTGAGACTTTTTCATTCTCTCCTCATAGGTCTCTCTGAAAAATATAAAAAAATGAACTTACAATAAATAAAAAATTTTAAACTCAATTCGAAGTTATTTTAGGGTAATTCAAATATTTTAAAAATCAACAAAATATATTTCATTTTTAAGATTGCTTTTATTTTTCTAAAGTGACAGCAAAAAAGGTTTACTTTAAAATTTAGAGGCGACTTATTCTTTTTTAGGAATACATCCAGTGCATGTATACACATGTACCTATAACATTTCATCTTGTGATCACTAACTCCATTAACTCTCACAATAAGATTTATGGTTGCTTTTCATTAACACATATTTAGCACAACATTTCTAAACATCTAAAGAAAGCAAAGAGAAATCTAATGTGATGTAGCTTTAGTTAACTTTACTTATGTGAATCCAACCTTTCATTAAATAACTGGTGTATAATTTTCAGCAAATATATTAACTTCAATTGATGCTATCAAGTCGGAACTTCTATTCTTTGTAGGCACTGGGTAACAATTTAGTAAATTCTGTATTCAATAATACAAGTAATAATTTTACATCTGAGCTAGATGTTTAAAACGAATAAATATCATTAACATGTCTATCCTTTGAGTGATAAAATGAGTTTACTAATAATTTCATATTGAAAATATCTCTTACTTGCTTTCCACCCAATTTACGCTGTACGTATGGGTGACTTGAAAAGGTGCCACAGCCTCATGCAAACTCATTGGAGTACTTCCTGCATTGGAAACATTAGCAGAAATAATCTGCAAAAGATATGTTTAACAAAAAATGTTATAAATTATACAGAACAAGACTTTAATAATCTAAATTTTAAAAATGTGGCGATAAAGTCACTAGTACAGTAGGCACTTGTTTAATGAACCCCAATTTCAAATATCCACATTTTATGAAATTTCGTTTTAAGTCCTGTCATAATATTACAGAATTAATTTTCTACTTCCCATTAACTTTTTCCCCAGTTCAGTGGAGTTCATAAAAAGTAGAACCAACTGTCACTACTATGTAATTTTGGTTTACTAAAAACTTACTTTATCATTATTGTACATAATATTAAAAGTATAATGAGTCCATAGATATATCTTATGGGAATGTGGTAAAAATCCTCCTTCTTCAAGATGTCCAATAAATCCATGAAGAGGCAAATCATCTAATTTGTTAAAAAAATACAAAATTGAAATTCTCTAAATTATATTACCAAAAACAATACATAAAAATTAAAATGAAATCCACTTGCAAAAATTTCAACATAGCTATTTGTGAGAAAAATAATGTTTCGTTTGCTACTTTTTTTATGAAGGCCATTCTCTAGGAATATTAATCTGTCAACCACAACAACTCCTCCTAAGATCAAGTCTGGGTGGTGACAAATGCTTATAGAAACAGGGCTCATTCATTTTTAGTAGGGGTGACTCTTGGGATAGCTTAATTTTATTTTGATTTTCGCTAATACTGACAGGGGAAAGTGGTAATTTACACTAAAGATCTACTCAGCAATAAGTAAAATTAACAAATTTATCATCAAGTATGCCAATGTTAAAAACATTTCTTCAAGCATCCCCTATGGAAAGAAGGATGAGGTCCATTTTTACAGCGACGGACAGGGGTACACTTTGTGTCTGGAGCATTCTCGTAGTAGACAAACAGTAGCTCTGGATTATGAATAGTACAGATCATCCTCCCATTTAGTGTCACCTCAAATATATTGATCTGGACCAACCTCCAATTCAGTGTCTTCTGTCTGCAGACACAAACCTTGAATTTGGATTCCCCACACACAGTATTAAAGTAAATACAGGGTTTCAATTCTTGAAGCAAAAAAAGTGGGCTTTTACAAGGCTATGTTTTTTTTAAAGATACATTTTACAAGATTGCAATAGATTAACTTGTGAGTGCATGTGTGAAAACCCTTTTGTGAGTGGTATGTTTGGGTCTCGTGAACCCACTTAAAAAAACAATTTTTATCTAACTTATAAATATTATACCAACAATTTTTGATAGTTGACCTTGGATGAGCATCATTGAACTTGTTTTTGAATGCAGATGAAATAAAATATATAGAGTTCGTGTAATTAAGGCTTCTTTTGATTTTTAAGAACTTTCAGCAAATATTGTTTTAATATTTTAATGATTTTTAAGGATCCAAGTTTTAAAACAATTTCTTGTATTTGGAGTGTAAAAATTTGAAACTGAGAAAAAATTGCTTTTCTGGTTTCTGCATTTAAGAGCTATGTTATGCTCTTATTCTTAGTAGAAGCAATGAGAAATGTTCTAAGACTGTTGAAAATTTAAGACATTTATTTATTGTAGACTTTAAAAATAACAGACCCTCTGAAAAATCTTGAAAATATATTTCATAACAAGAACAAGAAAATCAAGCATAGTAAATAATTTTGAAGGTAGAAGAAAATCTGATATCCAGATTTTCTTAGTACAAAAACATTTTTGAAAAAAATATGAGGTTCTTATTAAACAGCTTTATTCAACTTTTTACAAATAAAACCAAACTTTTTGATGTTGATACTCACCAATTATAAATTCAAAGTAATAAAGATCTTCAATGGCTTCTTTAAGTTGAGCAAGATCTTTTTCATTTAGAGTAAGGGTACAAAGTCTTTCATTTTTCATAGGAGCTAAAGAATGCAAATGAAATGCATATTACTGTATTATAGCAAGTAAATGAAAAATAAATCAACCTAATACATTCTTCAATTGACTCATCACGAATACTATTAGATTCAATCAAGGAAAAGTTGGTGTAAAATGTTTTAATCAGCTACGTAAAATAGTTTAACCCTAACATATATCATCAATATAAATCAATATATCAATCCCTGGCATAATTTTAGAAAAAAGGGTAATAAACCTCAATTTAACTATATTTTCTTTTATAAACTTTTAATACAAAATTTTTGAACTGACCAAAAAATAAAACATTTACATTACTATAAAATTATTGTAGTTTATAGGATGTTTATCAAAATAACTCAATTATGAAAATGGAACTATAAAGATATAAGAGCATTTATATATATTGCATGTGCAACAAAAACTTGAGTTAAAACAAACTAATTTTATACAGTGATAATGTAGGCAAAATAATGGCTAACCAATTGTGCAAGAAACACCATCTATATCTAATAAATATTGTTAGCAGAAAATAGCCTGAATAAAGGAAAAATTATAATATTCATTTATAATGAATTACAAATTTAATACTTACATCTGAAAGAGATGTTGTATATAGAAAAGGCCATCCTGTCCCCTTCTAGAACTTCTCCTAACGTTAAACTCTTATGTTCAATCTGAAAATAAGATAAATGTAAGTTAAATGTAGTTTATGCTCAATCTGAAATTAAGATAAACCTTTTTGCAATGTAAAATATCATTTTACTCTATGAACACTTAAGCAAATTTTTTTAATGTAAGATTAATGAGTAACACATTTTATAGTCAAGTTCATCTTTTGATTGGATGAAGGGTTTATCAAAGTATGAAATTCAGTACTATGAACAAACTAGGATGAAATGTGTGTGTGCTGAGAGTACTTCAGTTCAATTCATTAATGAATAACTTTGCATTTATAAAGATCCCTCATTAGAATTACTAATTAAAGTTAAGTTATTTTATCAAAACTTATTTTATAAATAAACAAATTTTGTAATTTTAAGATGAGACTTGTACACAATTTTGAATGATTTTTTAAAAATCCACATGTGCAATATTCAACTGCTATCAAATATCTAACATTTTTAAATAATTAAGTAAAAAAATCTGAGGTAAAGTCACAAATTATGGATCTGTTGGATAAACTAAATGCTTACTTTACTTGTGAAGTAAAGTCTGCAGATATTAATAAGAGTTTTGATGACAAATAAACATAAATTACTTTTACAATAAATAAAACAAATCTTAGTCCAGACAAAAAAAATTGTTGAAACAATACAATAAATTTCTAATTAAATAAATCGTAAAAAAATGAAACCTGTAAGCTACTATTGATGGTGATCTGTAAGCTATCATTGTTTGAATTTACATTTACGAAATTTTAAATTACATTTTACAAAGTTTTAAAGTTATTTTATCTTTACAGATGATAGAACAGACAAAATAAAGGTAGCAAGTAACTATATTTTCCTCCTTGAAAGAATACCTAATACTTTAAAATTTAAGCAGGGCTGGAAAATTGGTCTATTTATTAAATTTTATGTGTACAAAGATAGATTTTAGAAAATCTTTACAATATTGAAAAACAATTATTTAAAAAAACGGACATCTTTGGCTATATTTCCAGTTGTACTTCTAAATTTATCAGATTTTTTAACTGTCAAGTCATTCTAAGTTTTCCTACAGTAATCTTAGAAATCTAAGTTAGGGAAATGTTGGACCAAATTTCACTATAATTTTTATGCAAGATTTAATTTTCTCAATAGCTTAAAACTTTTGTCCGAAATACTTTTACCAATTAGCTATAAATATAAATTTTTTCAAGGAAATAGTACACTGGTATACACTTTCGAAAAAATATTTTTGTAACCTAATGATCCAAGGTACAACATGTTGTATCTTGGATCATTAGGTGTACACCTTGGATAACTAATTTCAAGTAATTTATTTGTTTTAATCTAATAGTGGATTGAATCAAAGTATTCATCACACTAAAACGCTTTAACAATTTGTTACTGGCATACAAAGTACAATAAATAACAAAGCATAAATTTAACAGAAATTAACATGTACTCATACACTACTGTTTGTGAAAATTGCAACACTATGAAAGAATCATCAGAAATAAATTAAATTTAATCCACGTATTACTTATAGTGGTTTAAATAAATTATCAAATTTACAGAGCAATACAACTAAAATAATGCCGAAAATCAATATCTTGTGCAGCCACCACTCGCAGTGATGAGAGCCTGTACACGTCGTGGCATCGAATCATACAGATTCTGAATGTCATACTGAGGAATGGCATTCCAGATGGCCTCTATCTGATGCCTAAGTTCAGCCGTACTCTGCGCGACGAGAGGTACGAGCGAGTCGCCGTCCTATGTAATCCCAGACATGCTCAATGGGCGAATTATCCGGGAAACGTGCAGGCCATGGAAGAAGCGGAACCTGTCTTGCACTGAAGGCTTGTACATTCCGAGCAACATGTGGACGGGCATTGTCTTGCTGAAATACAGCTCCGGGAATGCGTTACAGGAGGGGTAGGACCTCGGGCTCCACAATTCCCTGATGTAGCGCCCGCTGTTCAGGGTCCCCACATTTTGAAGTAGGCGGGATCGCCCATGATATCCAATAGCGCCCCAGACCATAACGCCAGCCGTTCGTCCAGTATGCCGCGGAATAAGACACTCCGGGAGAAGGTGTTCACCTCTATAAAGTCTGACGGGTAAGCGTCCATCGCTAGTCCAGATTGTAGCGGGACTCATCTGAGAAGACGACTTGTCAATCGGCACGCCATTGGCTGTGTTGGTGAGCCCATTGTAGCCGGAGGCGTCGGTGGTTCAGCGTCAAGGGAATCCTTGCACGTAGCCCATGGCGCAGCAGACGTTGACGAACCGTGGGGGCAGACAATGACACCTGTAGACGTACTCCAATGTTGTGCCAACGCACGAGAGGACGCTGTATGGTCCGTCACCGCCATGCGGATGAGGTGTCCCGTGGTGACGTCATATTGCGTGGCCCACTGCCGGGGTTTCGACTTGTCCGGCTCTCCATGGTTCATCTCTTCCACACACGCATCACTGTTGTGACATTACATCCCGTGCGAATGGCGATTTCACGATACAAACGTCCACCCTCGCGGAGGCCGATCATGCGGCCCCATTCGAACTCCGTTAGTTGCTCGTATGGCACTCTTGCGTTTTTGGCGAGACATATTGACGTCTAATCAATCATTTACAGCAGTCAAATTACGATACACACATTTTAACGCACCTTTACAATGCGTTTTATACACGGCTCACTTGGAAGTTTAGAAGGTGTTTCTCGGCCCACACATGCGTGATCGCTTTGCAATTCTAATCATTTGCATATCCTAACCTGTTATACATTTCCTGCAAGTTTCGTTTAATTTGCATGATTCCTTCATGGTGTTGCAATTTTCACAAACAGTAGTGTATTTATGAAACTTGTAACACCATGAAGGAAATGTCAGATTTGAATGAAATTTACGGAAAATGTAAAGCAGGATATGGCATGCAAATGATTAGAAATACAGAGTGAATGTGCATGCTCAGCACTGTCTGAGCGGTCGTACAAGGCATATAGAGGGCTGTTGAGGAGCCAGAAAAGTATTGTATTATTGTATGTCAGTGAGCTAAAAACTGTTCTATTGTAGTACTGTACTACACCTCGTCGACGTCAAAGGATGCCATATAAGCAAACTCTACGTAGTTCGAAAGGAGACGCATCATCGGAAAGGAGGATTTTAGTACAGGGATATTGTGCCTGTATGGGGCATAATGCCTCAACTGTGATACTAGTGTGGAAGTAATGGACGGAAGAGGAACCAGCAAGTCAAAAATTCAGCAGTGGATCACGAAATGTGACAACAGCACGGGATGATAGACATCACGGGAGATAGTGATAAATCATACAGCTTCTCAAGTGTTAGCATAGCACTGGAGCGCTGCTACAGGTGTGGTCTTCAATGGTTCAATATCATCTGTTGTGCCAAGGACTGCATGCAAGAATTCCTTTATGAAGGATACCCTTGATCCTGATGCATTGACGTCTCGGGCTACAATGGGCAAATGAGTAGACTATGTCATGTGGATTGGTACCAGGTCGTTGTGTTCTGATAAGTCCCACTTTAACTTGGACTACAATGACTGTATACAATGGTATTGTGGTAAGCGCCATCTTCCAGCATGCATTTTAGAGCATCATACTGGACGAACGACACATGTGATGGTATGGAGCGCCACTGGTTATCATAGGCAATCCCGGCTGCTACAAATTGAGGGTACTCTCAACAGCAACATCAGAGAAATTGTAGAGGCCAAAGTTATACACTTCCTTCAGCACACTTCTGGTGCTATACAGGGTGTCCCAAAAAGGTTGTTCCGCAATTTATCTTTTTACCATTTGGAGATAGGTAGGCAATGTAAATTGCAAAAGTGCACCAAATAAGGTAATTTTATTCACATATCTTAATTACTTATCACGTGATAACAATTTAAGCGGATACCGTTTTTAATTTGTATACAACCCCTCTAAATAAAATGCCGAGATAGCAAAAATGTTCCTTACCTGTATCTCTATCGTTAGTACAAAAACCATATTTCTGTAGTTTGAATAGTAACGGAGATACAAGAGTTTCCATTTTAAGGGGGCCGTATCTAATTTAGAACGATGGCCAAAAATGAAGAGCGAAGTTCTGCATTGCTGCAGATGGAAAACATTTTGAATATGCGTTGTAAATTTCCTTTTATTTTTATTTAAACCATTTTTTCTACAATATTTTTATTGAAGATTCCATTGTCTACTATTATGCAGTGCGATTTTCATCTGCAGTTGCAATACTACATTACTTTGCATATTGTTGCACTTTCTGACCGAGAAAAAATGCTTTTTAGCATTGTGTATACGGTCCCTAATCTGACTGCTTGAACAGCTGTGCACAAGCGGTATAAGTCAACTTTTTTGCGTCATTAGACCTGTTACTATTCAACCTACAGAAATGCAGTTTTCTGCTAACGATAGGGATGCTGGTAAGGAACATTTTTGCTATCTCGGATTTTTATCTAGAGGGGTTGTATAAAAATTAAAAACTGAATCCGCTTAAATTGTTATCACGTGATAATTTTATTCACATATCTTAATTACTTACCTTATTTGGTGCACTTTTGCAATTTACATTGCCTACCTATCTCCAATTGGTAAAAAGATAAATTGCGGAACAACCTTTTTGGGACACCTTGTATATCAACAAGACAAAGCACAACCACATGTTGCCATAATGTGAAAGCCTTCACAGCAGTTACCACTGCTTCCTTGGCTTGCCCGTTCACCAGACAAGTCACCGATTGACCATGTATAGGTCATATTTTGAAATACACTCATACAGGTGAGGAATAAATTTCATAAAATCAAACAATTCTTTTATAATGTTGCAATTTTCATAAAGATGAGTGTATTTTAAAGAAACATTTCAAAAATTCATACTAAGATTGGATATATGGAATAAGTGCAAAAGTTCACTAAAAAGTACACTCATGTCCAAAAGTAAAGCACAATTGCTGCTTATGTGAATATTTCAGAAAATCTACATCGGAATGGAAGGAAACGCAGCATGCGGGTGTAATAGGGTTATAGAAGAAAACAATGCAGAACAAGGATAATGACTTTTATTATCCAAAGAAAAGGGTTGAAAGAAAAAGGTTCACTATACAAGTGTCAACTTTAATGAAACAGAACGATTAGAACAATGTGATGCTGAAGTTTAATACGGTGTGTGGGAATCTCTGGTAGTCATGCATGCTGCACAAGGATTTCCCATACTTTTGATGAGGGTATGGATGAGTTGTGTACTCAGAGTTCCAAGCCTCACGAAGAGAAATTTTCAATTCCGGAATGGAGATTGGTGAGTGGCGGAGGGTTGCAATATGTCTCCCGTGCATATCTCACACACGCTCTATAGGGGGTGTTTCAATTAACGTCACACTGGAGCAACACAATGGGCTATTGGTGACGGTCCGGGACCAATCCCAAAGGGAAAGATACGAACACGCTCTATAGGATTCAGATCAGGAAAGTTGGTAGGCCACTGCATTCGGTGGATATCTTCACTTTGAAGGAAGGCGTCGACCAGGGCTGCACGGCGAGGAGGCGCATTATCATCCATGAATATGAAACCAGGACCGACAGTACCTCGATACAGGCGAATGGTAGGCTCAAAGACTTCATCTCTGTATCTTTGACGGTAACAGACCCCGTGTCAAAGATATGGAGGTATGTGCTGCCGTCCAGCATGATGCCTGTCCAGACCATGATCTTTCCCTGGTGAAAACGCGTTCCCCATTCTCTTCAGATCACGGTATGACGAGAATCAGTTTGCAGACTAAATCTGGACTCATCACTGAACATGACATTGCCCCACTGTTGTCGATTCCACTGCCAATGTTCCAAACTCCACTGTAAAAGCGCGTTTCTGTGCAGACATCAGGGGAATGCAAACTGCTGGTCGTCTGGCATAGAGACCAACGTGTCTGAGTCTCCTGTAAACACTGTCTCAAAATATGACTCCAATGGCGGCTGCCAGGGCTGAACTCAGTTGTCTAGCAGAACGGTTCCTCTGACGTCGCGCAGTTATCGCCAAATATCCGTCTTGCTAAGCAGTTGTTACCCTTGGCCAACCTGGTACTGGTCGTCGGGTAAAATCTCCAATGGTTTAAAACCTCTGCCAGTCTGGAGATCACACTGAGGCACATTCAGAATTCGAGATGCTTCGGTTTGGGATCGACCGGATTCCAGCATTCCAATAATTCATTCCTTCACAAACATGTCCAGTTGGCATCTTTCGTCCTTATTGATTGTTAACAATGCTCCGTACCACAGAAATTGCAAAATTTCTGTCTAAACTGGCCATGCCGCTCGAGGCCGTTTTATACTCGTTCCGACGTACGCCTGTACTTTGCGCATGTCGACTGAACTTTTTCGCATATGCACAATGTTTTACCTTCGTCACATGATTCTCCACAAGTGATCTATATTTACTCCGATTTTTTCACATTTTACGAATTATGCTTAACATTTGGACATGAGTTTCACATTCAGAACCATCTGTTGTACAGGAATAGGTAGGTTCTTTGCAACCTTACTTTCAAAAATATAGAAACGTGTTCATTTGGCAAAAACCTTATTTTTGTTAGCTATTTGTGTCTAAAAGTTAACTGGATATACATTGCTAACAATATTTAAAACTCTTCAGCAACACAATGTTTTTTACTGATCTTTCCTGATAATTCTACCCACATAAAATTTCCTATTCGCATCTCTGTAACACTAGTTTCTTCCTTTTTGGAATCACTTCCATGCAATTCCCAAAAATATTAGACTTAGAATATTAGTGACTTTCATGATTTGTATCTAGTGAAATCTTTTCTTCATCCAAGACCATCTCAGAACTATATGTGCACTCGTTCGTCCTTAGTTTTACTTGTGGATAAACATTTTTTTGTAATATCTTCTTTTCTGAAGTTTCTGTTAATATTCTAGTTTTTCCTTTTTGTCTTTCAAATCTGCTTTTTCTTGGGAGTTTTTCGATAAGGTTGAAATATTTTAAGGGAAACTGCTAAAAACGATTTTTTTTCTTAACAAAACTACTTTAAGGTGCAAGTAACAGATTTTGTGAAATCTAACACAAGTTATGTTTTTTAAAACAAACTTCACATTTCATGTTATAGTGAAATTGTGGTATTTATGTATTTTGGTTTTTCTTTCAAATGTACAGAACAGTAGTTCCTTTTTCAAATGAAACTTATCCTAGAAAATCAGATAGGAGAAAAACAAAAGTTACTGGCACAAGGTTTGAAACAGAAATGGGCACCAACAATATAACACTAGATGTCACAAATGTCAATTATATAGTATACTAAATATAAAATTTCTCCACTAGATAGCAGATATTTAATTTCATTCAAGCACATATGGTCCAAGGTACAACTTTCCAAACATAAAAATAGTTTGATTGCCATTTCAGTTCATTTTCAAATTTAACTGTTGAAGAGGTATATAGAATTGAATCATGCCATAAAAATACCCTTTTCTTATCATTAAAATTTCCTTGCAATTTTATTTTGTTTTATTTGAAGAATAAATATTACCAATGACTGGTTGAATCTATTTTGAATTATTACCACTTTTGATAAAACTGTTTTGCTAAGATCTTGATATCTTAAAAGATTTTTAAATAGAAAAGGCAGTTTGGTGGAAAATACTGAACATCAAAATAACCTATGAACAGATTTCGATTTAATAGTTCTAAACAGAAATCTTTATGCAATAAAACTAATTAACATTAATTTATATTTTTTAATTGGAAATTTTGAATTGAATTCTAAAAAAATTTAGTCTAATAAGCAGGGCGAGTCGATTCAAATGATGATTAAAATCAAGTAATTGCTATTTACGTAAAAGAATCAGCAGTTTAACATTTGTTTTCAGAATGCTATAAACAAGTACTGGACACCCCTCACTTCCTAATTTATTTAATAAACATTCTGGAAGAAAGTCAACTGTGCATAAATAGAAAGAGCCTTTTAATATTCACAAAAGCAAAATATTCATCTAGTATCATGCCTGTAATTATGAAAATTCAAGAGACAATAATTTTTTTATTTCTTTGCAAATCATTATATCGCAGATGTCTCCCTTGGAATGGGGGAAATCATTTAGATTTTTGTGTTTATGTAGAAGACAAGACAAAGCCATTCATAAAGCCATCTTACTGCTACTTCTGCTTTTGGAGAAAGAATATTTTCTACAAGAGTTTAACTTGACTTGCATTTATATTCTTGAAATGTTGAGTAATGAAACAGCCAGAAATTTAATTATGATCATTTAATTACAAAAATTCACAAAATTTAAAAATTAATTTCTCATTAAGCTATATTTCCATTTAAAATTTTAAGTATTAAGCACAATTTTAAGATTTATACCACAAAGTAGAATTTATATGGAAGAATAACAAGGCCCAACAATAATTTTAATTGTTTTAATCTTTCAAACATTCGTCCTGGTTTATTTCCTAACACCTCATATATTAACTAGCAGTACCCGCATGGCATTGCCTGTGACATCATTCTTGTTTGTCCTCACTGATTCTGAAACATTAAAAAGAAAAAACAATAATTTTAAGAATGAGTCCCACCACCTGACATGACAACGGGCATGTCGCCTCATTCCTTCCTCCTCTCTGATTCTTGCTTAGAGAGCTTCATGATACACTATGTTAAATATTCTTCTATTTGAAGCTAGAATGTAAAGATTCTAGGCTTTTTCAATTCTTGAACAATTCGCATACAGTTGACCATGGGAGAAACACGGTTCAATAAGATTGAGTCCTACAACTTTCAGTGATTGTCCTTGTGCCTTGTTGATGCTCATGGCGAAACTTAAACGAACAGGGAACTGAAGTGGTTTAAATTCGAATGGGAGATCCGAAGGGATGATTGGGATCCTAGGAATGAATACGTCTTTGCCTGCGGCATGTCCAGTTATGATGGTGTCTTCAATAATATTCGGTATCAGTTTCTTGATAGTCTTGTTCCATTGTAGAGTGAGGTAGATGCAGATTTCTGAGAAGCATAATCAGTGCCCCAATTTCTAGCTGTAATATGTGCGAGGGTACACCAGATGGCTCCAATGTGTTCAAAAACTGTTGTGTAGTTCAAAGTCTCATCTGTGTCACATATAATTTCGATAGATTTGTATTACACAAATACAGAAATTATACAAATTCAAAAGTAAATTATGAAAAAAACACTACTGAAATAAAAATGTGATTGAATCTGACACTATACTTTTAAAAAGTCTTCTTATGTCACCTCACTGATTCCAACATAAAAACTAAATGAATCACAATGTAAACGAAATGAAAACCAAATTAAACAGTAATAAACACTGTTACTTCATTTCATGTAATTTATTAACACAAACATTATACTTTCAATTTTGACTTTTTGAGAAAGTTGGCCCACCTGAGAATTTTCAATTATTTTTTAATTAGTTTTGGTTCTTCAGGAAAGTTGGTCCACTTAATTATAAAAGCTTTAAATTTGGAGTGCCAAACTTCTGTTATTCCATTGTTATGATCTTTAATTGATTTTGAAAGCTTTAATTAAATATATAAATGCTAATTTCTTCAAAGATATTCATCACAATTTTATAAAACCACTATTGTTTGAAGTACAATTTTTTGTCTTTAAGGACATTATTTTTAATAGTTTGTACTCACTCTTGATGATCGTTCACCTCTTCAAGGATTTTATCATGGAGATCTGTGGCCGGATTTTCTGTCTTGTCGTATCTTTTCTCCGACCCCTTTGTTGGGCTCCCGGTCTTGGAAATTTTTGTGTGTTCTTTTTGTTGTTTTGTATTTAAGGTCCAAATTTGGTGAAAGTCCGATCACTTTTTGCATAATTTTCTGGGTTTTAATCAAGAGCTCTTTGAATACGTTGGATGGTCCAGTTTCAAAACATTAATGGAAGTTAGCAAACACCATAAGTATCTTTGTCAGATCTGTCTGCGCAGATACATCATAGTATAGTGGAGGAGAGGCTAAGCGCACAGCACAAAATATTAATCAAAAAATTTTCTCAAGTAAATTTTAAAATTCAGGTTTCGAGGGACATTCCTTTAGGACTGACTACCTGTGTGCCAAATTTCATGGCTGTAAGTGCTATAGATTCGTCTGCACACAAACACTTCCTTATATAATAGATTTTATTTATATTATTCATACTTTATATTGTTGCAAAACATAATAAAAGTAAATAAAGAATTTAATTTGATGCCTGACATTGTATTGATGCAACAATTGTTTTAATATTTGGTTCAAATTTTGTAGTAGCCAAGTGCAAAATTGATTCGAAATTTTCATTAGTCAAGCAGTTCCAATTTTTTATTTGTTAATATTTATGTTTCAAAACGTTTGTTCAGATATATATTGATCCCAAGAGGCTTGCACATTTTAATGCAACATCAAGCAATGAAGTTTTAACCTAAATTACCTATCACGTGACTTGTTAAAGTTAAAATAACACATGATGAAACGAGCTGACAGCAAACCAACAGAGGGCCACATAAGGGTAGCAGTCTGCATTCCTACTTTACACAGTAGCAAGAGGTCAAAGTTGTCGGTATCCTCTTGTATTTAGTCAGTATTCAACAAAAAATAATCAGTGAGATCTATACGTGTTCCAAAACTGTTCCAAGGAATTGGATTCCCAAAATCTAGAAATTAAACAAAAGCTGAGAATGATGATCCAATTCTGATAGATCAATTTTAGATAGTACTCACTTTATTTGGTCGGCAAACCGGTAGTTGATAATAGTGATATGTTTCATGAGGATTGAAATACGGTCCGACTTTGTTTACGTAAAGTACAACCTGAAATAAACAAAAACTAGATAACTAATCGATAGATTTTAAGAAAATAAAACAGAGGGAGCACAGTGAAATTTTACTTCAAAACATGTTTAATCATAATTTTGCGATTTACTTTAACTAATGCAAAACAGATATTTTGACAACCGGTAAATTGATATTTTAATTATGCATAACAATAAAAATTATAAAGCACACTTTTTCATTAATATCATATCCATCCATAAGTTTGAAAGAAACCGCAAGGATAATAAAAAACAAGTTAGAAAAAGAAAACATTTTAACAGATTAATTTGTAGAATTAAAAAAAACCAGCTGAAATTTCGACGAAATCAACGTCAAGTAATCAACATTACAACTTAAAGTAAATCGTTGCCAATTTATTACTCAAAATCATTAATGTCTCATTTTAAATCATCTGTAATATGCTATATTACTTAGCTTCTACAGTATCCAACTATTCCTCTTAATTATGCTATCTTAAAGTAATAAACGAAATTTTGTAAAATAGATTTTAACCATTTTAATTTATTTACGTATTATCTAATTCGTGTTCGAAAGGTTTTAGTTAATTTTACGGGCAACGGTGGCCCTGTTGGAAGAGAAACGGATTAGCAATCGGAGGGTTTCAAGTTCGAATCCAACTAAACACCGTCGTGTACAAAGGGGACTGGTGCACGTTAAATCTGTCGTGGCCTTGAATGTCCTCACGTTGGCGTGGTGTAGAAGTTTGGAGAGTAGAGTGCCAGCTCAGGTGTAGCCTCGTCATCTGACCGTGGCACAAAATTACGTGGTGTTGTCCTCGCTCTTTCCCTTTGGGATTGATCCCTGACCATCACCAATAGCCCGAGATGTTACTCTAGTGCGACGTTAATTAAAATACCTACCTAGTTATTTTTACATTTAGTATTTCTTTTAAAATATGGCAATGAGAATTCTTTTGCTATTTATGTTTTATTTTTGTTGCTATGAAATTGACAATCGAGTTTTGTAAATAAACCAGAAGAGCAAAAAAGAAAAATGATACCTTTTTCTTTTTATTTTTAAAAGGTTAGATTCCGAATCGAATCGATGCAGAACGAGAATAATAATTTTCACATGCCTGCTTCGATTGCTCAGTAAATCTGAGTTCTATTTCTTGA
The DNA here is from genome assembly GCA_933210815.1 of Meta bourneti. Taxonomy (NCBI): domain Eukaryota; kingdom Metazoa; phylum Arthropoda; class Arachnida; order Araneae; family Tetragnathidae; genus Meta; species Meta bourneti. Next base: position 65,812,635 of record OW119930.1, on the reverse strand, counting down.
AACATTCTAGAAAAATGGATTTTCATTCTGTGATGGAAACATTCGCTGAAGCATGGGTTGCGGCAAATACCCATACACCTTTAATTGAAGCTGCTGAACAGGTGAAAATGTCTTGTTTGTTGGAAACTCCACAAAAACGTTTAGATATCAATTCGAAAAATGCCTTCGTGAAGCAAGTGATCAAAGCAATTATTTTGCTGCTGTGTAATTAATTGTATAATTAGAAATTTCAGATAAAGTATTCTCAGAAGCAAAAAGATTAATGATAGTTTGTTGACGTGTTAAGAAAGAACACAAACTTTCGTATTTACAATTAAAGGCTTCCACACCACTATCTTATGAGTTCTCAGATGCCACATTTGGACAAATAAATAATTTCAAATTAGTTACATTCTAATTTCAAACACCCATTGCACTGGGAGCTACAGGTGGTGTAAGTTTGATTACTATAACTACCATGGTGTATTTCTCCTGTGTCTAAAACTTTCATATTAGATTGAATCGCCACTTGGGAATAATTTTGGATTATGGTTACCTGTCTGAGTCCTATCTAAATAGCTGTTTGGCAAAAGAAATTTTAATCACTAATTTGGCTATGGTCCTGTATTGTGTGTTTGGGTTTTACCAACTTTCCTTGTGTTTTTGTCTATACTTGACAGAGAAAGTATTACTTGTCCAGATCTGTCCGTTGCATCATAAAAATAACGAACCATCTTATTCAAACAATGCAAAGGTTAGGGGTATCAAAGTTTCCAACATGGTTATCAAGAAATGTATTTCAGTTAAAATTTACACTAAAAATACATTTTTAAAATTTACATAAAACAGGATTTTTTTTGGAATACCAAGCTATGGAATCTGTAAAGCTGAATTTGAATAGGAAGCGCAAAGCAAAATGTACAGACCAATCAAGTTGAAATGATTTCAACTTGAAGAATGACGCTTATGCCTGGACCTCTGATTGGTTCACGCATGTCGCCTGCACTTCCTATTTTAATTCACCTTAAATATTAAGTTAGTTTTCATCATTTTAAAAATTGTTTCCCATTCCAGATATTTTGCCCAATTTATGATCTTTGATAAAAATAGACAAGTCTAGATTAAGAACAAACAATGAACACACACACAATCACATCTTTATTTGAACATAGCATAAAGAAAGATGCGAGTTCAGAAGAAAGCACACCCTTTTAAAGGGAATTTTCGATTATTATTTATCTTAAGGAGTTTTGCCATTATCTATCTGCTGCTATATTCATACTTAATATGATTTTCATTTAAAATCATATAAGTATGAATATATGATTAGTTAGTTTAGTGATTCTTAATGCATTCTACTCTTTGTATAGTGTCAACTAGAGTATTACTTGGGACAAATAATTGACATTTTAAAGTATTCCTCAGACCATAGAATACCACATTTTTGCTGAGGTAAATTCCTATTAGTCACACTAAATGATGATCAGGGTTCTCAAACATGCAGGCCAGCACCAACTATTTTGCAGCTTGCAATAAATAATTGCAAAATAAAAATAAATAACTTTTTCAAGTATATTGTTTTATGTTAGATTTTTATAAGCATAATAATGCTTAGCAAAAACAACCTTTTTATAAGTTACAAGTTTATTTCTTTAGAATGCAACTATATTAAATATGGCTGTTGAGAAACTACAATGTTAACCATGCCTATTGTTGATAAGCTAGTGATAAGAAATTGGTTATAAATTTCAGGTTAGAAAATGAAATATAAGTTGTGAATTAATATGTATTGCTCATAGAAGTGATTATTTTTAGTAAACAAATATGAAATAAAAAGAAATGTTTAATTTCTACTGTTTACTAAAAAAATGAAAATATCTCACTAGTGCCAGACTGGTGTAATTTTGTAAAGTTAGTAATATATTCATATTCTCTACAGTCCTCTAATTTGTTCTTCAAAACTCAAGTTGTTCTGCCAAGATGAGTTTCGGAAACTGAGTTCAGTGGAAAGACATTTCACTCCTCCTTGAGTAAATTTCTCGGTGGAGATTTTATTTTTTTAAATTAACAAATGGTTCTATTTTTCTTATAACCATGAAAATTAAATAAGGAAGTATGCCACAAGTTTTTCATAAAGATATGAACTAGTAAAACCAATTTTAAATTGATTTGTTAAATATACTTGAAGGTTTTCAATCTTTAGCATGTTAGATTCCTGTCAAGTACATTCCTTCCTGGGTCTATTTCTCTGTTCTGTGTCAGTAAAACTTTGTGTGTGTATGTCTATTGCTTGATATTGTATGTCGTGTCAATTACTTGATATTGTATTGTGTCTGGTGCAGCATGGCCAAATTTGGCCCTTGCGCCATAAAAACCCCAAACCAACCAACCTTCAACTTGCAGGTTGTTAGTGCAGTGGACAAAACCATTGAGCAACAGCAGCCCTAAACTGCTAATATTAACTAACAGCTTTGTTGAAAGTTAACAACATAAATAGTTTGAAAAAATTTAAGTTAACTGTTAGAAATTGGCATTAACCATAGATTTAAAGATTTGGTAATTGCTTAAATTATTAATAATTTCAACTTTATTTTATTAATTTTTGTAATGAGGTTAGTTTTTTAAGGTACTTTTTAACATTTAGTAATGACAATATTTTCAGTGACAGTTGCTAACTGTTAATTTGTAAATAACATATTAATTTTAATGGTTTAACAGTCAATCTCTAAATGATTAGTATTGCTGATTGGAGGGCAACTTGCCGAACTTTGGCAATCGTATTGTAGTCTCGGAATTTAACCATTTCACTTTTTAACTTGTGTTCTCTTCTCAAGGAGGTGTGATATGTGAAGTTCCTTTTCCAGAATTAATATACTGTATATCTGATGATAATACAATATGCATCTAAATCTTTCCATGCAGTATCTAAAATTCTGGCTGATAGCATCACTCAGAAGAATTTAATTTACCTAAGATGTGCACAGGGTTGCAAACTTTATCTTGTATGCAGTTTATGAATATTGTATTTAAAAATATATTTTAGGTTCATTCTGCATTTTATGAATAACATAGCTAAGGCATCAACGTATTTTAATGTTTTAATTGCGCATCTCATTGTAATGTTTTATTTTCTTAATATCATCTTATTTAGGGCTTGATAAATGGACCAACTACTTCAAGTCCTGCAAATCCCAGTCCTACCAATCATGGACCTGCAAATCCCAGTCCTACCAATCATGGACCTGCAAATCCCAGTCCTACAAATCATGAATCCAACAATCAAAGCCAAGTACAGCCTCCTGCACTAACTATTGGACAAGAACCTGTTAAACCACAAGCAGAAAGTGTTCTAGTTGGAGAGGGCAACAAAGGATCTGGAAGACAAAGTCCAACTGATTCACCAAGTAACAGCTCTTCAATAATTGAAGTTATAAAGCCATACAAAGTACAAGAAGTCCATGGTATTTTTGCACTTTTGTATTGACATTAGCATTTCAGTGTACTTCTTCACTTGTTCTTGCAATCATGCTCCTGAATGTCCACTTTAATTGTATCACATTCACTTGTTTAAAAACTATTCACAGATTTTCAAGGTCTAGAAATTCAGCAAATTTTTTGTTCATTGAAATTCTCCCTGTTCCATGCTGATTTCTATCTTTTATCTCTTTAGATTTATCATTTCCCTTTCACCAGACTGCTGAAGAGTTTCATTAGTGTTTAGTTCTTGTGTTCCATAATGCAAACCAATTCATATTTGAATGAAGCTGTAAACTGACAATGAGTCTTGTGGTTAATTTTTCTATCTGCTTATAAACATTTGTTGCCATACATCAATATACAAGTATTGCCAATTTCTATGCCATGTACATTAGTGAAATATATAGATAATATTTTGTTGTAGTCATTTGTTTTCTTTTCTAGGAAAATGTTTGCCAGTGCATTGTATTATTGAACAAATCCCTGGTCCACAAGCCTGTGGACAGTATGTTGAACTTGACAGCTATGCCATTGTCCCAAATGAAACATTATTCAGTGACTTAGTCAGAACTGCTCTTGGGAAACTTGGCTACTCAGGTTCTCAAATATTAGGAGCTAAAGGTTGGTTACATCTTACTGTTTATTTAATCTGTCTGTTTAAAAAGATGTTATCAAAAACCAATGCTAGATTATAATCTGTCTGCTTCTTCGTACCATATTATTTTTCTTTCAAACTGGGATATTTTTAAGTAGGTTACTATATTTTTGTTCAAACTAGGTCACTTATTGTCAGAGGTTATAGAACATTAAGTTATGAAGTAGCCTTTGTTATAGCTGGAGTTCCATCTGTAGACTTGGAAATTGAGTGTAAAAATGAATTGTATGCTTCGATTTTAAATGATTTTTTGATGGACTGTGTTGATTGAAAATTGCCTCTTTGCGACATCCCTCATCCTACTGTTGTAGAAACAATTCATCTAATTAAGTCAAGAAGAATATGGAAAAGCTTTTTCAGAAAGTCTGTTTTACGGACCGTAGTATGATGAATAACAAAGTTGGCCTTGCTTCAGTTTTAATTGAAGACTACTTCGAATGCAGCTTATATAAACATCGTATCCGGAATGAATGCACTATCAAGCAGAATTGCTTTGCATTAATCTTGCAGTTAAGTGGTTTAAAGAAAATGGAAGTTTTATTCATAGTACCTTATTTGTAGTGATTCTCTTTTCTCTACATTTTCACTGAACAATGTTATAAGCACAGAAAAATTAGTTGAAACGCTTTTAATAATTAGTTCTCTTAAAAATAGAGGAATTAAGATTTTCTTTGCCTATGTGTTTGGACATTGTGGGATTTACTAGAATGAAAGAGCTGATTTTTTTTAGCCAAAAACGCTTTGAATTTAGCAGTTGATGTAAATGTTAATATTCCTAAGTGTTACTTGAAAGTCTCATGTTATGATAAGCTTGTTGCTAAGTGGAATGAAGAGTATGTCTTGTCTGAGAAATCTGGCCACACCCAAAAAATTTTCCTACTATTCAGCATAGATTGAACTCAGTTATTTTTCTTCGCAAACTTCAAAATTACACAATTTTTATCTGGCCATGGAAATTTTGTATCTGTATAGGTTTCATCTTTGGACTAATGATATTTGCGAGTGTTCAAAAAAGCAGCCACGAGATGTAGGACAACTGAAAAGCAAATGCTCCACATTTGAAAATTCGAGAATGTGCCTTCAAAATTATTTTAGAAGATTGAATAAAACATGGCCAGTGAAACTCAATGTTTTTGTTAAATCTAATCTGCTTTTCTACTCATTTGTTAAGTTCATCAAATCTTGTAATTTTAGTTAAATTGTTTTCCACTGTTTTTTTGTTAAATCAACTTACTTCTTGAGCTTTGTGTTGTACTTCTGTGGTGCACGGGGAGTTTGCTTTTGTTCAATAAAAATAAAAACAGGACACTTATACAGTGGTAATACCAGTGATCACTGCCCTTGGGTTCAATCAGCTCTAGGTTGAAATCTTTAATACTAGAACTACTACAACTTCTGTTACTCCCAGTAAATCACATAAAGTAGCTATAATATCTAAATGGCATCACTGCCAAGTATATACTTAGGAGATTTGGGGCACATTTGTTTATTGAAGTGGTCAAGAATAGGTTAGTAAGAGTAAAATAATTCTACTTAGTGTTAGTGTGAAAGAACATATATTAGACAAGTAATTACAATATATGTTAGACAAGTAAAATTTTTACAAGCCATGTAGTTTGCTGTGTACTTAACATAACCTGATCTACTGCATCAGTTAAAGGTTTATATATACAAGGCACTGTTCTGGTTTTAAAAGAAAAGTAGCAATGTATATATTGAGTAATAACCATTACTAATACATAAAACTAATCCTACAACATAAGATATATGCTGAAATATACATGCACATATTGCTTCTTTGTGTTTCATGTCTGACCAATATGTGGTCTTGCGAAATTAAAAGTAGATTTAAATTCAAATTCCTGTGCATAATGATAATAAAAATGAAAATTACTATGTAAAAATACTGTTTGAAAAGTTATTTAAAGCATCAACTATTATTGATATGACTTAATATAGGATGTATAATGTCCATGTTTTATCCACGTTTATTTTTTAATAGATCCACGTTTTATCTAACATTTTTTCTCACTTTTCAAACTTTAAATTTTAGTATTTGTTTATATTTATATCCAAGACATTTCCATTGCTAAAAGGGGTTTGCATTCTCTTAAACTTTACCAAGCCTTCATATTTGCTGATTTTATGCATAGCTGAAAATTTATTTTTTTTTTCTTTCGTTCAAGTTTCAGAATTAGTTGTTTATGATTTCTCCGTATGTAATAATTTTTAATTGTTTAGGCTCCATTCAAGTAAAGAAATGGAAACCTTTAGCATTCGACCAGATAACAGAAAATCCTGAAGCAACTGTGGGTGATATTCTTGGTGATTTAACTACCATGGCATCTCTTCATGTACGATTATACAGGTAAATATTTGCATCTTCAACATACAGGTAAATATTCTACATCTTCAACAATTTGTATCCATGTTTTACTTTTTATATTTAACTAAGAAAACTTGAAATTTGTGAGTTTTTAACTATCTTTTATGGTTGCTCTACAAATCTAAAATTATTACTTTACAAATATCACTTGCCTTTAGTCTTGACCTACATTTTAATGAGGTCTGGTCAGTATTAATAACCCGTTGTTTGGCTCCAGTGTGACGTTAATTAAAACACTTATCTACCTAACTGGTCAGTTTATTATAATGGTATTATATTTGGAAATTAATTATTTAATGTATTTAGCTAGTTTTTGGACATATACTGTGAATTTTGTCTTGTGAAAGCTGGGAATTTGTTTCCAAGTTTAAAATATGAATCCTGGCTGTGGTATCTTCAGTTACGAACAACCATGCAGCAGTTTGATTGAACATTAAATTTTCTTCTCATTACAAAAATGTTTAATTGCAAAATATTATGTATAAGGGCTAGTAGTATTTGTTAGTATAATATTGTTTTGTATGATTTGAAAAATCCTAAAATGTTAGTTTTAAGCAAGCAACAAAATTCAGAAAACTTAGGCTTTAAAAATGAAGACCTCAGAGATGATTTGCTTATTGTAACTTGTGTGAACTCATCGTTCCAATTTTAACCCATGACTGCAAAATTAAATTCTTCAATAAATTGCTGTATTTAAAGTTTATTCATTTCTTGCCTTTAAGTATGATATATATTACTGCTGGGCGAGAGATAATTGATATTGTACTTTTTAGTGTTCCTGATAACCCTCAAGAGTGGAAAGATATTACTGTTAGAAATGCAGTTCTTGAACTTTTGAGAGAAATGTCTCAAAGCAAATTAGCTAAGCTATGTCCTCTTTCTCAGGTAAATAATGATAAAATTATACAAAAAGTAATCCATTATATCCAGCAGTTTAATAAAATAATTATTTTACTATATTAAATATATGTCCAAAATTTATTTAATGCAATTCATACATTCTGATTGAACGAAACACTTTTTAATAATATTTAAATTGGTGAAGTTGTGTACTCTGATTACTACGATTTGATTGACTTAAAAATATTGCTAGAAAAAGCCCATTAGAAATGCATTGATGACCTAAATATTGTAAAATATACCCTGAAATATTAAATTATTAAAATTACTTAAATAATCATAATTTTTGCAAACATTTAAAAAAAAGGATATGCATCAAACAAAAACCAATTTAAACATCCCCTGTATAACGAAAATACTCTTAAAAATACAACTTGTTAGAGTACCAAGTTGAAGGTTTATTTTATTAATAGAAAAGGGAACCATAGTAAAGGAAATAAGAAAAAATACAAATGTAACTTGTATCTTCTACAGTTCCTGTGTCAGATTGAAAGTTTGAATTTTACTGACAAAAGTATTTGGTTATTTTTAGTGTGTTATGGGAAACTTAGTTTTTATTTTATCATTTCAGTTTTCATTTAGAAATGCAGAGCAGAACAAAAATCACATGCAGATTTACAAATTATTAGAATTATTTTCAGTATTTCCTCATTTAAAGCGGCCCTAGCAGTTACGATTACGCCAAGGTCATAGTTACGATTTCGCCAAGCATGTGAAGCATAAATGTGTAATAGAAAAATAAAAATAAATAACAAAACAATAAATAATATAATACTTACATGTTTCATAAGAATATTTTTAAAAACATTTTTTCTTATGTATTTTCTTCACATAAATTCCACAAGATACGATTCATGTTGATGCCGAGCCGTGCCTCGTTTTATAATGTTAACAACATATTTTAAAAAACAAGCAATTTTTAAAAAACCAATATAATGATAATATAAACATGTGCTGTTTCTTAAAGACTGCAAGCGTTTGGCGAGATTTTACACTCTACCTTGGCGATTTATCCTTGGAGCCACTGTAATAAGGAAGTACCTTACTTTCCAAGGTTTTACTCATTGAAAAGCACTATTTCACTTCTAATGAAATCACAGGAGAGCAAACTTTAAATAAACTATACCACTTTGTCCAGTCTTCTAAAATTTCACTGAGAAAAAAGTTTTTCTCTGAAAGAGGTGAAAAATGCCAGTTTTGTGGAAATTCATCCCCAAAGGCTCTTGGAAGACACCAAAATAATGCCTGGAAAAATGGCTGAAAAACCTGAGATAATGCCATCCTCCATAAAAAAAAAAACAAGAATCACAGAAATACCCAAACAAAAGAAAAAATCAGCTATGTTTTTGAGGAAACACATTTTTTTTCTTCAAACGAAGTTTGTCTTCTCCCAAGGAGAGCTTTCAGGTGTGTACAGGCTTCATGGACCCAAGGTTCTCTAGTGATCTTTTCTTTTCCAATGGGATTTACTGTCATAGTAAACATGACTATTGCTCTTCCCAAGCGATCTTTTTCTGCTTTTATTGAGTTCTATTTCTCAATCCCATTGTTTCCCTTTTTGCTTGAAGTTGTCTGTCTTGTGTTTGGTACAGCTTGACCAAGTATGGCCTTTGTGCCATGAAACCCCAAAAGATGCAAAATCCTAGTCCTACTAATTTTTTTATAAGATTAGATACAGAAAGAAAAGCACTATATGAAAATCAAAAATCAATCTCAAAGTTTAAAAAGTATGTTTCTTTATATGCATTGATCTTCTATCAATTCATATAATACACCTAAACTTAAAACAGCTTATATTAAGTCCAAGACATATAAGATATGCAAGAAAATCCATGTTCCAACTCTTCCTAGTCATTACATGAATACAAAAATTCAGTCATAATTTCCTTGTGTATGATTTGATGAACCATAATTTTAGAAATTCAATTTGAATAATGTGTGGCAATTATGCTTGTAACTTAATGTAAAATCACATCTAGATTTCAAGTTTATTAATATAATCACATTCAATTATAAACTCAAAGCTGTTTGCAAGAAAATATCTTTGCATGTTCCTCAATGAAATAGTTAATTGATTAACTTCATTTCTTATCATATGAATGTTTTCTCTGAATTAAACTTGATTTGTATTAGCTAAATTAATCACATCTCAATGTTATTAAATTCAGTGAGCTATTTATTAAAATATTGCATTTACTTTCAAAACTACTCTTTATCAAATTTTCTTTTTTTCAGCCTATGCTTTCCAATATTATTAACAATAGATATATGGGCAAAATTGGCAAAGAAAAATGTCAAGAATTTGGTCAATGGTACTTAGCTTACAGAAAACAGCATCCTGGTAAAATAACTTTTCATTTCTCTTAGGTTTTTATTGCCTCTTTATATTATCTATTTTGGTTTTGTGTTGGCCCCTATGGTTTTGCTCACTGTACTAGCAGTCTGGGTAGTGTATGTACAATTCCTGTAACTACCTTATTTTCTCTTCTGTGTCAGTAAAAACTTTCCTTATGTGTGGGCCCATTTACATGATGGACAAATATTTCTTCGTGTAACTTGGCCAGATCTGGTCCTTGTGTCATAAAACCATTTTGGTTTGTTTTTAAATTATTGTATATCTTTTACAATTTATCTCAAGTATTATTTATTTATTAATTCAATTTTTAATTTAATGAATTGTATTTTAACTTTCGAAATTGATCATTTCTTTTGAGTTGATTGATTAATTATAGAAATATTAACAATGGAAATGGAAACCCATATGAAAAAATTAACCATTTCTGAAATGCTTCCAAAATTAGGAAACATCATATACAAGAAATATTTGTATTTGGGTTTCCATTTCTATTTAGCTTCAAGTAAAGCTTTGCTAGCATACGTAATTATACTAACATCCATGCAAATCTGCTTAATTGCAACAGTGTTTGGTTAAAACAATTAAGTGTTTTCAATGCCTTTTATTTTTCAACCAACTTCAGGCTAAATTAAAAACATTAAAACCATTTTTAACCATGCATAGCTTAAATCATTCTATGCTTTTTGACAGCTGCCCATGGATTCTTTTAATTTACCTCAATTATCACCATTAATTACAGAACCTAGATTGTTTAAACTTGCACTGAGATAATTTAATTAACTTTCCACACTTTTTTCTTTTAAGGTTTCATAAATCCGTGGACTTTTTCCACAATGAAATAGTTGAAGGATTTCATTAAAATATGTATATTTAAATTTTGTGATATGTGTGTGTGACATTTAGAGACTAACTGTATGTAGCCTGAAGAATAAAATCTTCAAATTCTCAGTTTGGGGTTTGTTTGTTTTTAATTAAGTGAGGTTTCAAGCTTTAAAATGGTGTATTAATTTTTAGTTGGAAAAGCATTTTTAAAAATATTTTATTTAAAAGTAGTTCTAAACATTCCCATCTGGAGAAGTCCCAAATGCCCTTTTATATTGGATTTCTGAAGTTACTTTTTCCTAATTGATGTACCTTTAAAAAAATCCACAGTAAACACTTGAAATTTTTATAAAGTTATCTTAGGACTTTAATCCATGTTTTAATCTGAGATTATATGGGTATTTAAATATGTTTGTAAATATCGCATTTTTTTATAAAGTAAAAATTTTATTTTATCAAAAAAATATAACATTGTATTACATATTGTAATGAAATCAACAGAAATATGTCTGATAATTAAATTCTCCAAAGGTACATCAAGTATTGCTCATTTTAAGCAATTTGAATGCCATTAAACTCTGGGTTACTTTAAATAAAGTTTCCCATATTAAAGTGTTACAATTAAAATAATTCAGTATTTTCACTGGGAGCTTTTTTAAGTAAACAATTGTTTTGTGTAATAGAGGGGTCAACTCCAGAAGTCGTTCCTAGTGACCGTCCTGCAGATGGGCGTCTCACCTTTCATCCCAAGAAAGAGCTACCTGTTATGAGGGACTGGTTTCACAGTTGTCGAAATCCATCCCGAAGAACATTACAAATGTATGTGGATATCCTCAACCAGGGACCAGTCCGACAACAAGAAAGGTATTATCTGACATTTCTATTGAGCACTTTGAAGTATCAGGGAATTTATTAAATATCTAATAAATAATTACTTTTTAAATTGTTAGCTATTGTCAAATTTCAAATTGGGCTATGGTTTGGTATTCAATTTTTATGCTTAAATTCATGGCTTAAAAGTTTAATTACCTTGTTTCCATTGAATTTTTTCTAGCCATTAAAATTATAAATAGAAATTGTTACATATAAAAATTTGACAATTTTTTTGCATAGTTAAGAATAATGTTAAGTGGTAACAATGTTAATGCTTAAGTACATTTTACCCCATATTCTTTTAATTAAATGGACTCTAAAAAATGCTGTCTTTAGAATTTGAGCGACTCAATGAAATTGAATTATACTCGTATACAGAGAAGAAATCGTTTTCTGAAGATTACAGTTATACAATTGATTTAATTAATCTTCATGTAGAAAAAAATAAACATAGAGGCAAACCAAATGTAGTTATCACTGAACCTATTCTGAAAAAGATTAGAATTATTGCCTTAAATTACTGACACTTTTATCTCTGAAGAAAAGAGTATCATTAATAAATAGAAATCATGATTTCACTTTTTCTTAACACAGGTATACATTTATTCAAATAGATACATTTGTATTCAAAAGCACTGGTGCTCAGTTATTTACGAAATTTACTAGTAGATAATCTAGTTTAATTCTGTGAATAGCAGTAGCCATTTATGTATTCTTTAAAATGTGAACAAAATAAAAATTCTGAAATCGCACAAAAACCCTCAACTGTTTGAAACATTAACAAAAATGTGTGAAAACATTAAAAGTACAATGAAATTGCGAAAACCTTCCGTTAACTCCTCTGAACCCAGTCGCGAAGTGAAACTATGAACTCTGATAATAAAACCCAGAAATATCCAAATATTTAGAACATGGTTGCAAAGTGAAATATGCAGATAGTAAAAAACTGGTTTTAAATACTCTAATACATGTATCCATGACATGAACCTTTAGTACACTTTCAAAACTGTTCGCTATTAGTACCTGATCTCAGTAAATCTGAATTTGTACTTTTTGTTCTAATGCATATCTAGATTTTTAAAATCTTTGTTATTTTATACATATATATTGCTTACTGAATCAAATCCTCTCTTACAGACCTAAAATTGCTTTATCCACTTTAAAAAATTGGTGGAAGAATGAAAAGCAACGAGAAAGGAAAAACCAGAAGTCAGATGATGCATGTCCAGATACACCTAGTAAACCAAAGCGTAAAAAGAAAAGTGATACTTCAGGTGATCAAAAAGATGTAACTGAGGAAAATGGTATTCAGCACTTTAGTGGTTCAAGTTCTCTAGATACTCCTCTTAAAACTAACAATTTCACCCTTATCAACCATAGTGAAAATGAGAGTGATCTTGACAGATACAGCCGTAAAGACAATGAAATGAGCGAAAGCAGCTTAGTCAATGATTCTAGTCATCCCTTTCCACAATGTTGTCCTTCCGATTTATCCAAAGTGAACTGCAAATTCACTCTTCTTGGTCAACCAGATCACGAGAGTGACATGGAGAGACAGGTCAGACGTGAAGCCGAACTGACAGAGGCTAGATTGGGTGGACACATTACTCATCCAATCAAAGATTCCATACCCATAGAGTCACCTTTTTTTCATAAACTTCATACAGTGTGCATTGATCATCCTCACAATTTGTTTAGTTTTCCTGACCCGCATTTGAGTATTCAGAATAGTTCCAAGATTTTCTGTGATAACAGTGGACGAAGCAATATCATCGATAGCAACAGCCACATTAGTTCAGAGGACGATGTCGATGTTGGTATATGAGTAGCAATGTGCAGTTTATATTACCTTTAATGAATTTCAATGTAACAAAATTTTTGGATTTCATTGAATTAGATGCTGCTAAATGTTTTTGTTTGGTTCTGTAAATTTTGAATTATTGGCAGCTAATAGTCCTGATACCCAAAGCTTTCTTAGTTTCTGTATATATTCATATTAGTTGATTAAAAGAGTAAGAAATATCGTCATATTAGAAATTTTATTTTAAAATAGTAACTGTAATTGGATCCTATTAACCTTCCTTTAGTCGCAGATCTTTTTTAACAAATGAGATCGTCGTGTATCTGAGATGCTCAGATGTGTTCTTTTCTAGTTACACACATTATTTATTTTTAAATAGGTATTACATTTTAGGACATACTAAAAGATGCAAAAATGTATTTAAATATATGAATAATACATTTTTAAGTTATTCATTTCATTGTATAACATTGAAAACTGAAAAAAGTAACTGCACCTGTCGACCAGTTCTGCTGATGGAGGATTAAAAAGTGTTCATGGGCAGACCCTACATTTCAGTTTGAATACCTATTTTGTTTAATTTGCAATGTTATTAAAAGTCATTTTTGCGCAATGATCAGTATCTCTTAAAGGCTTGATTTTGTTCACAAATTTAAGGAAAGCAAACATTCTTTGTGTCTTTCTACTTAGCTGTTATTACTTTACAGAGTCTTCAATAATTTTCTATATCCTGTAATTTATTTACAGATATCACTAACGAAAAGTACCCCTGTTAGTCGTCGAATGGTTAACTCCCTTGGTTCAACAGGTTCTGGGTTCGAATCACAGTCATGGCATGAATATTCACAATGGTTCAGAATCCACTTTAAACCATGGATCCCAGTCTAATTAGTCCTCTAGTAGCAAAAAAAATCGCAGAGCTACAAAACCAAACTTTACCAACAGTCGTGGGTCTTAAGTACTCAACTTGCACTATTGCACCATATGATGAGGATGGAACTAATTATGAGGTCTCAATTTTTGCTTGCACTGAGCAATCTATGAAGACCCTTAACTGCACTCAAATTTTTCTAATGCCAGGACAATTATTGTTCCAGTTCAGCTTAGCCAAAGTTGGCTCTTGTGCCAGGAAAATCTCAACCTCTTCTTAATTGGGAGGACAGCCCCTCTGGTCACTACAGATACCAGGGGAGGCCCCAGAGATACATAAAGATGATGAGCAAGTGTCAGATCCACATCTCAGCAAATGATACAGTGCCTGGCTCAATAAATGGCAGGCAGTGACCGAAGTCATCGCATAGAAACTGCTTCCTGTCGTGCAAAAATTTTACTAAAGGGCAAATATGCCACTGGCTCTATTCCCATATCACTGCCACCACAGGGTGTTCCAGCCAAATGGCCCGTTTTGGCCATCTGCCTCCTCTTACTCACAAGGATGGCCACACTCTCACAGGCTGGTGAATTCCTGTGTTTGCAGTGCAGGCTCTTTCCCAGGCCTTCCTAGAGCTAATAGAGGGGTCACTACTTTTACTGCTTCCAATCATTAGGGGTAACGATACCATCAGTTTTGCATACAGACAGGATTTAGTCTGGCAGAAATTCCTTGCCTAGAAACCCCACCAGGAACTAAGGAGGAGGCACCTGCGGTTAACTTGACTCGGGAGATAGTTTTCTGGGTCTGCACAGGTCACCACTCCGACGGCGTACTAAATCCACATAGGCTTGGTCACCACATCTCAACCTCCCTAACTGGCCAACTAGTTGAACAACAAGAAAGGATTTGTGAACAACTTTGCATTCCTCTGGTACACCATTGGATTGAGTTTACATTTCATATTCTTACCTTGCATTCTAGGCATGACCCTTTTATAGAGAGCACACATTCATTCATGAAGAACAAACATCCATGCCTTTTTCCTGATTTGAACAAGGAACCTTACATTCCCGAAGCCAGCACCCTGACCACAAGACCAATTGGTCAGTCGAATGGTCAGTGCTGACTCACTGTACTCATAACTAAAATTAGAATTCTTGGAGATTTTTCAGCTATTATTTATCTTTAAATGTAATACTTTCCGGTATTCCCATAGCTGCTACAGATGTGCAATTTTCATAGTCATATTCACGAGAACAAAATAGAGTTACTTTTCTTAAAGACTCAAAAATATTTCTCCTGTATTATTCCTGATTTCAATCTTTAGTTTGATTTAGTCTCAAGTTTTACTTTATTTGCTTAAATCTTTACTTTAAATTTAAGATTAGTATGAAAAAATTATGATTTTCTTCTAAATGCCTTTAATTTCTTTTATCCCCTCAATATATTTCTTACCGAATTTTCCTCAATCAAATATTTTCAACTTAATATGAGTATATACAGAAAATGTACTGTCACTTTTTGGTTTGAAATATTTGATTGAAAAGATTGCATATAATAATATAATTCAGAAAAAGGCTTCATAGAGTGATAATGGAAATGCTAAATGTAATACAAACTGTGCATGTTCTTGCCTGGGAAAAACACAAATGTAGTCAAGCACAGACCAATTTTATACAAAACTAAATGTTTAATTCACAAATTATATTTGATGACATTTTAAAATGATTCTTTTGTTTAAAGAATTTATTTATCAATCTCTTTGAGTTTTCAACTACTGTCTACTTACTAGAGATAGGAGTTAGCTAACTTTGTTTGGCTTTTGTCCATAAAGGGTATTTAAAAAAAAAAAGTTTTTAGGACATTGTGTGTGAGATTTTGAAGCATTTTTCTGGAAAATATAAAACAATGACCGTTAGGTTATTGTTTTACATTCCAGTCATTTGTTATAACAAAATTAAATTTTTACTTGCTCCCAAATTGTAACACTCAAGATCAGGATTGACAGATGAGCAAAATAAAGAATATTCAATATTAAGTTCATTTTGGCAACTGTTCAATATATTGTTTAGTCCACTGACTATGTCCACTTTATAAAGTGGTTTTTGGTGAGCTGACAGGTATTTGCTTGCTTATTCTTGTCTGAGTTTTAAAATGCAATTTAAAAAGATAAAATTCTAGTTTGTGCTCTACATTTGAATATATTTAATTTATAATTTTGAGGAATATAATACAGATTATTTTAGATTGTTATTTTTCAATTCCAAGAAATTCAATTTTGATTTGTAGGAATATTTTGTATCTGTCAAGACGATTAACAGCAGTTTTTAAGAATTTCTAAGGACATTTAAAAGTTATCAGCATCTAGACTACTAATTATTGACATTATGCAGAGAATGATTTTATTTAACAATAATTAATCAAGTACACTATAAGCGTGTTTTTATTTTCAAATTCATTGTTAAAAGTTTATACTGATAATAGTATTTCTATTTATAAAAATTTTATTTAAAAACAATTTGCATCAAAGGTTTCCTACTAGATTTTCTTGGTTACCTTCTATTATTTTTGTAAAAATTGTGTTGCCTTTATCAGATAATGGCAAACAAGTTAGCCATAACATGTGTATTATATACATAAATATTTGAATAATTGAATTTTAATGTAGTTAAATTCAGAAAGATAAAGTTTTTGGAAATTATTTCCTCATAATCATCTAGTGTTCCTGTAGGTTCCTTTCATAGTTTTTAAAATCCTTATCCTGGTCTCTAAGTGTGGAATATGATAGTATAAAATGAAAGAAGTACATTTTTACAGTTTAATAGCTGATAAATTTGAAAGATAATTCCTTATATGCTAGAGTTTAATTAAATTGAGTTACAATGTTCATTAAAAGAACATGTTTTTTCAGCAGTTTGAAAATATTATTAGCAATTTACAAATTAAAAAAAATTATTTACCCTGATCTAAGTTATCAAAATCTCAATGTCTGGAATTCTCATCATTCTGTTCCTATTTCACTTAATAGGCAGAAAGATTTTAGTTTTTAAGACTAATAATAAATTTAGCTTTTTGATATTGCAGATTTGAAGATTCTAAATATTATACCCATTCTTAATAGCTTCAAGTATTTAACTGTCAATTATTTTTATGTGAGAGTTTGTAAAACACTGTTCTATTTCTTTATAATTTTGGTCATTAGAAATAACTAATATCTTCGACTTATAAATGAAACAGACTAAGCTAAAAATTTCAAAATTTGAGCTTTTTAGCTTTCCTAGACTAGAATGTGATAATCTTTAGACTGGTGAAGTTCACTAAATTGTTTTTTATTTGCATGGAGGTTACATTTCTACTTGAGAAACATACTCAGTGAGTAAAGGTTAGGTAGTAGATTTTTCCCCCTTTGTTTTCCCAGAACTTCTTTTTAACTTAGTGTGTTTCACAGGAAGTCAAGGATGCAAAGTGCAATGCCATACTCAGTTTAAAAAATACCAGACAAGTGATTTCCTTGTATATAGAGAGAGATTAGTAATTTGTCCAATTGTAGGTATTAAAGTTTTCTATTGCAACTTTTAAAACACGAAATTTTAGAAGGATAAAAAATATATATTCTTCTGTTTTAAACTGAATTACTACTTTTTTAAATCATCCTGCACTTTTGTTATCAAAATGTTTACATATAATAAAATAGGAAGTATCCTGTATTTATACATTCAATTTATAAATACATTTTTGTAACTATTTAAATTGCTATTTCTAAAATTGTTTTATCCTTTTATTTATTGAAACAAAAAATAAATCACTGAAGGATTTCACTTCATGATATGATTAGTATTTGTTAAAACGATATTGAAATTTACATCAAATGTCTTCAAAAATAAGTATATTTTTCAATGTACCGAAAATCTATTTTCATTTTATTGTACTTATGTTTTTCACTGAGTCTTTCATATACATCTCATCCATCTACTTCTGAGTTTAGAAATTCTGTATTTATAAAATTTCAGCTGTTATTTTAAAATAATAATTCAAAATTTTTAAAAATCATTCATGAATGCTTTTAAAAGTTAACCTACCCTTTGTAAAAGTTTAGTTTGGGATTTGTTAATAATATTTTGTGTATAAATAGTTCTGAAACTGATATCTGCTTTTACTGATCTTACGAAAACTTATTTTGCCAATCACGTTAGATTTTTGTGTGGTAAAATCCATTTACGTTTATCTCATACATCTGTTATATCTCATGCAGTTTATCTCATACTTATCTCTGTTGAACTTTTAAGTTCAGCACAACTCGATAAAAATAACACAGTTTATCCTAATTCAGCATATAATGAGGCTAAACACAATGCAAAATGCTTTGTTACAATTTCCCATAAAATATATTTAGAAAATATGGAGGCATGCTACCAAATAATTCTCTAATCGGTTAGAAATTCGTTTTTTAGTGTTTCTAAGTTATTTTTGTTAAAAAAGCATCAAATATTTTGCTTAGGATTAAATGTTTTCAGTTTTCTAAAATGCTTATCTAAACTTGAATTAAACAATTTCCTTTTAACATATTTTAATTGATTGGATAAAACCCTGCCTATAGTTTAATAGAACTTAAAGTGATTTAACTTTTTAATAACTGACAAGGAAAAAAATTAATGAGAACAAAAATTTTATATTCAATTATGAAAGGCATATTTTTACCCTAAACTTTGGGAACAGCCATAAAAATCTTATGAAAAATAAAAGAATTATTTCAATTTATATTTTAAAATAGCAATTGTTTCCTCAGGATAGATTATGCTTATTTGTGTATCATAAAATTGTACTATAAAAAACAAGATAATTAATCTGACATCTTTTAAAAAATAGGAAAGTTAAATATATGTATTGTGATTGAACTTTTTCCATTTTAAAACTTAAACAACCGAATAAGAAATTAAGGTAAACAGTGACAGTTGTGCACATAATAGGGTGGCTGTTGGGTTTCAACCACCCCTAAGCAATACAAAAATTAACGATTAATTTATCACAGTATTTTTTTAGGTGGAACAAAAATCAACTATATATTAAGGTTTGTTATGTTTGGTGTTTTGTAGCTGATAACTTTTAAAACACATGGTTAGAAGCATAAGTATGAAATTTGTTTCACCTTACGGATCAGTTGAGTGATAGTAATAAACTACATGTGTTTCTTTTGTAACTGAAATTTTTGTTCTGTAGTTAGAATTTTCGAAAATTCATTCTGTTTAAATTCAATATTTAAAAATTATTTTTGTATATAAATTTCACACATAAACTAGTTTTAATTTTTATAACTCACAGATATTACTGTTTAGGACTATTTAATCAGGAGATCGATTGTGAAGCTGAGGAAAGAGTTTCCAATAAAAAACTCAGTGCCATGATAATGATCTCTTCTAAGCTCCTGAAGTAAAATACTGAGTATATGCCTAAACAGTAAAAGTGTACAAATGTCAATTAATTCAATAACTGATATTCCTCTTCAAAATTTTGCAGTATTTTGTTAATTTAGTTTGAATTGGGAGAATTTCCATGTTTGAAAATTGCAGATTATGAAGCAATAATCATGTTTCGTACTTTAAAGGTTGACTCAAATCTGAACCCTTGAGGTCCCAGTATCGTGGGATTGATCCTGGACCATCACCAATAGCCCGTTGCTCCAATGTGACGTTAATTAAAATATCTACCTAGTATCATAACTAACACAATTTATTCAATTTCAGTTGAGAAGTTTTTCGGATAGAATGATGTAGGTATATCGGCATTACTAAATTCCTTGAGCGATTTTTTTTAAATGTTGCAAATATCAAATGAGATCACTTAGTTTCCCTCAACCATTGAGCAGAATATTTTAGTTGTACTATCATATGCATTCTAAATATGTATAAAATCTTAAGAAATATGCTTTGCAGTTATCAAATTTGAATCTTGAAAATGCCATTTTAGTTGCTCACATTAATATAGTCCTTCTGGGACTAGTTCCTAGAGTCAAGTATAAAAAACAAATTTATTAATACACTTCAAGTTTGGAGTGTATTTCTCGTGTTCAAGCAAAATCAGCTTTCTAATAAACGATAAATATACTTTCAATTTGACAAAATTTATTTTGAAAGAATGTTTCTTTCCAAAGACAATTTCTTGAGGCTATGTTATAAATTTCTAAAATAATGATGTCTTAAAAGTTAGAGACGCAAGTGAATAACTAGAAAAGGGTGCCAGCTCAGGTGTGACCATGGTTCAAAATTATGTGGTGTCCGGATCTTTCTCTTCGGGTTTGATCCATATAAATAAAAGTAGAGAAAAAAAAAGAGGAGATATAAAAGAGTGAGCTATGCAACCCTTTTATGTCCACATGATCATGTGACCAAAAGCACGTGATCCTTAGACTCTTCTCTCCAACGCGCATATAGTTTGCGCATTCCTTCCATAGCAAATGCACGATAAAAATGTTATGAATTGATAACAGGAATTTAAGTACATCATTTAAATTGTTATTTCGAACTGAATAATATTTTGTATCCACCCATCTATGCAATTACATAAGAATAATAATTAAAATAAAAGATAAGATGTAATTCTTAAAAGTTTCAGTTAAGTAAAATCGATTTGTTAAAAATAGGATTAAAGCATTTCATAAACCATATTATAAATGTGAACCACATTATACGCTTTAGGGAATCTTTTTTGTTCATGTTTTAAAGTATGTAAAATCTTTCATTATAAGATTGCATTTGACAAAAGAGCTTTTTCTTTCAAATAGTTTTTCTTGGACCTATAACTTTCTATTGGAAAGGCGAAAAACAAATTGCCTTTCCCTTATGAGAAAAACAAAGTGCTTGAACGGAAATTCAAATACTGTCTACCTGTTTTGACGTATTTTTATTCTTGTTAATGAAGCATGCAATATAGCAAATTGGAAAAAAAACAATTAGAGAACGAAATGAAACTTTTGTATTAATTCCAAACAATCCGCGCAGCTGGAAAGAGAGAGTTCCTTTTCTAAAAACATCTGCTTGACATCCTGATTTTTTTGCTTCGTATTTAAATAAACTTAATGTTAAAATTTAATTATTTTCCACTTTTAAGTCAGTTTTAACTTTCTTCCTTATATTTTTTTAATTTTGAGATAAATCATACTGAATTAGATTGTTTAACAATATTTGTGTGCATTTCAATGTCATGTCGTTCTTTGACTCGATAAAAAAAGCGTGGTGGTGATAAAAACACATTCCACAGCGAAATGAAATCCTTCATTCTTGTTTTCTACCTGAAAAGGGGACAGATTTTTTTTCTCTCTAATTAGAGTATTTTAACGAATTAAGTACAATATATTTATGTACACAACATGCTCCTCAATTGAGCGAAACATTTATCTTCCACGATTTTTGTAAGTTGAAAAACTTTTTAAAAGGGTTAAATCTTTGATAACTTAAATTTTTAAGGTTCCGTTCCTTAAAACAATAAAAATAATTTGGTATTTATGATTTTTAGAACTATAAATAAAACAATTAATATTTACTTCTAATAAGAACTTGTAAAGATGTGTACATGCTAAAAATTCAGTTCTTATGTATTTAGTTATTTTGTTCCATTTATTAGTTTTCCCAAAGATGGCTAGTAAATGGCTATATGTTTCTATGAGTTTTATTCAGTTGATTTAAAATGACAATAAATTTTATAAATTTACTGTTTCTTATTTATCTTTCGTATCTATAAAATATTGATTTCACACAATAATTAATACAAATTTAATATTAAAAATCCAGCACAGAACTTTTGCACACGCTTAAAATTATAAATTTGTCATTATTTACTTGATTACTTTGATAAATTTAAAATTCATATATAGATACACGCAACCTTCTTATTTGTTTTCACTATTTTTATTTTATGCAACAGTACAATATTTATTGAGGCAGTCATTTCTTAACTTGTGCATTTATTTTTCCATTTATTGCAACTCGTGTTAACCTCATTAAGTTTAAAAAAGGAAGTTTGAATTATTTTCTGCTATTAAATCTTTAAGATAATTTTCACAACGCCTTGTAAATACAGTTGTTAAAGAAAAATATATAATATTAAATTAAAAAGGTCAGGTTTCGAACAACTATCTTACCAAAAATTTTAAGTGACGATATACTTGTGAGCATCCCCTAACCCTTTTGAGATTTTATCTTAATATAAACAATTGCAAAAGGTAACGAACAGTACAGGACCGATCTTGACTGCGGGTCTGGTAAACATGTGCGGAGAATTGTATCTGGACTGCAAGCTGGTTAAGTCGATTTGGAGGACCGGACCTGATAAAAAAATATTTGGCGGATTGTATCTGGATTGCGAGCTAGGTAAAACTGTCCTGAGGGCCGTATATGGACAGCGGGCAGGTTAAAGATGTCCAGTATCTGGTCTGCTGTCCTAATAAACATATTTGGTGGACTGTGGGCCGGGTAAACCTGTCCGGAGACCGTATCTGAACTGCTGTCTTGATAAAAATTTGGAGGGCCATATCTGGACTGTGAGCCGGGTAAACATATCCGACGGGGCTTACTCGGCTTGAGAGCCGGTTAAACCTGTCCAGAGGGCCGTATCTAAACTCAGGGCCTGCAATCAATCTATTCACTACAACGTATTTATCTTACACGAACGAATTTTTGTTGCACAGTCGCTCGAATAAATAGCCGAACACTGGTACCTGATCAAAAATGAAAAACGACCTTAGGGTTGCCATGATTTTTTCATCAATCTTATAAAATGTTAGAATCACGGATCAACATTATTGGCAATTTGATGCATCTTTTTGAATTCTAAAGTTTGCGGTTTTTTTTTTTAAAGATACATCAATCTTGGGGTGCATTTTCTTTGTCAAATCCTACAATTTAATGTACCAAAGTTGGTAACATAAATTTAAAAAAATAAACCCCAAAGAACGTTACTCTAAGCAACGTTCTTGGGGGTTTATTATTTATTCAAAAAAAACATACATTTTTTAAAATACACATTTATTTATCTCAAATCTTTACAACATGCATAATATTCATCCAATTCGTGGATTTGGGCACATAGGCCAATTTCTTTTCTACAGGCCCAGTGTATCTAGGCGTTGTCAAATCCAATGGAGTATCAGAGGGTAACCCCGGTGTGTGTCCATTGGAGTGTTTTTATCAGAGGGTAACCCCGGTATCGTCAAGTCCATTCGAGTGTTTTTCAGAGGGTAACCCCGGTATCGTCAAGTCCATTCGAGTGTTTTTCAGAGGGTAACCCTGGTGAGTTTTCCAACTCATTTTGAGAAGAATCAAAGCTTCTCAAAAACTCATCCACGTCAAAGAAGTTGAGCGGATCAGTTTGGTCATCCATATAGATTATGGTGGTGATTCGATTCTTGCGTCAGTGGAAACGAATCTTGGCTGCACATGGGGTCTTGGCTGCACATGGGGTCTTGGCTATTCATGGGATCCAATTGAGACTCGAGAGAAGTCAATTCTCGAGTCGAAAGGCATCACGGGGGGACCCATCGTAGAAGGAGGAGGTATCTTGGGGGACCAGGAGGATCCACGGGTTCCCATTGCACGGCGTGCATGGGCGTTGGAGGTGGCAAGTCATAGTCTTCCTGTTCAAATGTCCGGTGAGCCGTGCACGGAAATACGTTCCGCTGACCCACGTCAAAGTCTTGGCACAACGTCGACAGCAAATCATGTTTTTTGCACGGTTAGTATAAGATACCTGATATTTTCAGGTACCACATATACCGAATCAGGCCAGAACACATACAATTCATAGAGCAATTGATCGTGATGAAGGAAGCTTCTACGTACCAACAAGGCTTGGGTATGGCTGGGGGGTAACACGTAGCACACAACAGGAGCATCAGTCGTCTGGTACACATGCTTTTGACCTTTAGGTACCAGCCAATGTCCGAAAGAAAAGAATTTTTTTTACCAAAAAGTGGTTCTCGTTCAACAGGTAGCCCAGCCTCAGGTCCGTGTTTTGAAGCTCTCGGTTGGGCTCTGTACATAACCGTTTGGATACCTTTTCCCACTTTATGAGTCGTGGGTTGAAATGATTACATGTCTTGGAAATTCCTCTTAAAATTGTCCACTCTTTTCGGATTTTCCATCCATTCGTTTCGAAACGTACGATGAAAGATTCGGTGATTGTCAAACTCTCGGTAAGTGACGAAGGCTTTCACCTGTTGAGGGAGCGAATCGACCGGACAGTCGTCGAGAGGTTCTTTGGGAAGGTTTCCATGGTGCGAATGATTATGCCTTCCAACCAGCTCTCTCTTTTATAGCCCAGAGAATTATCAGTCTGGTCAAGTGGATTTTCGATAAGGAGTCCTTGAGATTTTAATGAGATGAATAACGTACGAAGGTTGCAGCAATCCAATTGACTATCTGTAAAAGAGCAAGGTTGCAGCAATCCAATTGACTATCTGTAAAATAGCAAGGTTGCAGCAATCCTATTGGCTATCTGTAAAAGAGCAAGGTTGCAGCAATTAAAATGACTTGTAATCTTGAATGCAAAAAAGATTGTAGAGTCGAGAAGCACGCGCTCAGACTTTTATAATAAGCTAAAGAAATTAACATACATTTCTAGTGCCGGATGGGGTTGAGTGGAACATGGAGCATCTCCGACATTCCACTCACCACAGCTAGCCAGCGATGACAATTTCCTCGGTTACAAGACAGTTTCCATTGTCCTTTAGCCGGGTCAACAGTACAATCTGGATACTCTTCATTGGGTGAAACTTTTGCAAATAGGCTGCTAGGCTCCTCCAAATGGTTTTTGAGGGAATGTCCGTCACATAAATGGTATTGACACCCATACAGGACACGCAGTCAAACAATTTTAACCTAAATTGATTATCTTTAATCAAGCTATACGAAACAACTCCATTCGTCAAGTTGAAACTCTTTTCTTGCAAACACAATACCGCCATAATACCTTTATGATAAAAGGTTTGGCAATCGTTTCGTTTTCGCTGGAATTTACGCCTATAGTCTGGAATGTTGAATCGTTTCTTGGCGTTGATAAAACGTCGTTTGGGTCTCCAGGATGATTTCGATGCTCTCCACTCTCGTGATTCCGTTGGGGGTACGAGATGATTCAGCCATTGGGGCATCTTGTGATGCAGGCGGGCAAATGGGTGAAATGGGATCATAATCCATTGAAGTCTGTTCAGGAGTCGGCGGAAGAGGAGACAGGGCTTCAATGGGCTCAAAGAGTGATTCTATGTCTGAATCCATCGCAAAAGGCAACACAAGTAGCGAATGGTTCAGTTCTGAGCGAAAGCCTCTTATATCAATTTTTAAAAAACTGCGTTTCTGAACCGTATGATATTTGTGCAGCGTGGTCAGTCGCTCTCATTTCAGCAATCCCACTAGGGCCCAGGTAAAATACCTTGTTACCCAGTATGGATTCTAAAAACATGTAGGTGGCCCAGTCTTGCGTGCCAAAAGTCACGTCCCAGCCGTCGTCGGTATGCAAATAGTCCGAATAAAATTCGTTTGCCAAGTAGTCATGAAGTCTCGTTCGAAACTCGAAGCACTCGAGCACATACTTCTTCCGCTTCGAATGGGTTTGGACTCATGGTCAGGTTTTTCATGACCTCCATGTGGGTATATGGCCCTTCGTCTACCCGAATGGCAAAATGGGTCAAATCGTACGTGGAAACAAACACTAGTTTCCAGGGCATCCACTTTTCCATACACCACTTCCAGTTCATTTCGACTGCATAGTTGATTTTCATGTTGAAGCCACAAAGATGAAGCCAGAGGGATATGATCTAGGACAATCTCTAGCCGACACTTTATAGAGAGAACTAAAAAAAAAATTAAGCTCTTGTCTCAGCCATCGTGAGGTATGTCGTCTATACCCTTTCGCTTAAAAGTTGCTCTTGCGCACTGTACTGCCTGTGATCGATGGCAATCCATTTTTTTGCACCCTTCGCATTTTTTGAAGGGTATTACCTTTAACTAGGCAACGGTTCCAGGCACTTTGGCTCTCCAAAGTTGTAGTCCCTCTCAACTCCAACATACAATTCGTGCCAACTGAAGTCTTTCGACATCCTCATTCAACAAATCTGTGGTAATAGGCATATTGTCCCTTCAAATGGACACTTCCCCGTCGTCAAGGTATCAACTCATTTTTTCCAAGATTGGTTCCTAATAAAAACCCCAGGAACTACCCTTGAAAGAATCAGTAAATTTCCCGGGGGCACATTCCATACAGTCTATTTACACATATTACCTTTTAATGTCGACCCGCAAAGATCACCTGGATGGGCAAGTCCTTCAAGTAGAGATAGAGGCTCCAATCGTTGGTACAAGCCATCACCTTTTTGTCTCCCTTTTGGCATTCGTCTTCAAAAGTCATTTGAACGGTATAAGCAAACTCGTTCGGTTGAACCTGTTGGACGAATCGTCTTGGTGCGTTTTGGATAAAACTATCAGAACACTGTGAAATTGGGTAAGAAATCTTTAAACCAAAATACCACGGCCGTTTCATTACACCGCACTATAGATGGGTCTCCTTGCTCTGGAAAAAATACAATTTCCAAGGGGGGATCTTTTTACCAGCCTGAAAGATCCATTTGCACGTAGCGGTAAACATCTCGAAAGTGATACTAAACCCCGAGTCGCACGCTGCTTTTATAGACACGTGAGATTGTCTAGAGACCACTTGAGACCGTTGACTGAAAACACTTGAGATAGGCATCGCTAACTGAGACCTCTTGAGATACCTCCTGAAAAAAAATGACCTCTCCGCCTCTAATCTTGTCCAACTTTGATCGTGCCTGATTGGCCTTCAAGATCTAAATAAATACGTCCAACTTGATCGAGCGATAAATGGCGCTAGTATCGCGATCGCTATAAAAAGCAGCGCGCAGTCCGAGTTCTTTAGACTATAACTATGCCAAGACGCTGCATACCAAAATCCGACAAGCCAAAGCCTAGATTGAAGCCCTGACGCCTGCCCACAACCTGTACAAGATGGAGCTAGACGCTGATAGATACAGGTTCATCGACTCAGCGATGAAGAAGGCACACGCACAACTGGCCGTTCTTGAAGGTGAGTGGCGTTTAATTGTTGCTTACAATGATCACAATAACACTGAACACCCCAATACGAAGAGATCGCGCACGGAAAACCATCTAACAAGCACTATCAAGAAAAACCCTAGAATAGATAGCTCGGGATTTCAATCCCCCACCAAGCGGCACAGGTCATCTAAAATAAATGTCACCCCTCTCCCAGACCCCATTCCGCTTAAAAATTCATTCGACTATATCTCCGGTACAACAGACATTAATAACACCCAGACAAAAATATAGCCTATCATGATTAAAGTTGTGAAAGATCTCCCAATACTACTAGCCTCTCTTAAAGAAAAATTCGGACAAAATATCACGAGAAAACTATCTGGGGAATACGTCAAGATATTCACAACCACCCCAGCCCAACATCGAAGAGTTACTGCCTTCATTCGTGAAAGACAAATCGAGGGATACATAGTTACCCCCTCATACGACAAACCCATTAAAATTGTCATAAAAGGCCTCGCAAGAGACACCCTAACAGACGAAATATCGAACGAACTTAAACAGCAAAACTACCCCATCAGGAAAGTTGTCCAACTGACAATCGCGTACTAAGCTTCCCCTTCCAATATTTCTAGTCGAACTAGACATTTCGGCAGATATTTATAACCTTCATGAAATCCAGCACCTTTCAGTCACTGTAGAACCATTCCACAGGGCCGCAAGACCAGGACAGTGTTACAAATGTAACAACTTCGGACACAGCTCCAACAACTGTCTGATGAATGCAAACAGCCAAAATCCAATAACCCAACTTGTATTAACTGCCAACAAGTCCACGTCGCATCCTGGAGAGGATGCCCCAAATTTCCAGTCAAACGATCCATCTCTCCACAATCAAATCGACAACCTACTATAAAACCACAATTAAATACATTCAATCATACTCAAACGTCGCCCAACGTTAGCTACGCGCAAGCCGCGAATCCAGAATATAAGCCCCGCCCCGTAAGCGTGGATCCCACTATCTTCCGATTGGCTAACGAAAACCGGACCCCAAATCCTATAAATTCTAACCCCACTCCCTCCGGAATCAGAGAGTTGCTGGATCTACTCAAGGAGGTTACTAAGATGTTCTCCGCCATCGGCGGTATACAAGGCCTACTAGCCAGACTCCGCGAAGCACCATCAATGGCAGACAAATTGTTTGTCATTGTTGAATGCCTCGCAAGCGCTATCTAAACCGAAATGCTTGGCTCACCCCAATCCCTCAGCATATATTTTTGGAACGCCAATGGCGTAAACAACAAAATACAGGAGCTCCGAGAATTCATGAACACACACAACCCAGACGTGCTCTGTCTCCAAGAGACGCACCTCCGCCCCAATACAAAAACAAACATCGCCAACTACCAAACATACAGGAACGATAAACCTTCCCCAACACATATAAGACCAAGCGGCGGCACAGCTGTATTTATCAAACGAACGTTACCCCACCACTTTATTCCAAACCCACAACAGGATAATATCGAAACAACCATGATTTCTTTAAACCTGCCCGGACGTTCTCCCCTCATTATCGCTTCAATCTACTGCAGCCCTAATCGCACATATTCCCCAATCAATGAAATCGATAAACTTCTCATCCAACATGATAACATTATTCTCTGTTGAGATTACAACGCTAAACATAAACTCTGGAACTGCAAAACTAACTCACCCAGAGGACATAAAATTCTTAAACTTACGAATACGCATGGAATTACCATCGCAGCCCCCAACTAACCAACACGAATACAGGGCCCCACTGGCAATGTCTTAGATTTTGCACTAATTAAAGGCTTCCACTACACCTACAACATTCATTCACTCCCTGAACTGTCGTCTGATCACAACCCAGTCTCCCTAATCTTTAACATCTCATACTTCCCACTTAATATCACCAGAAATAAAACCACCAACTGGAAAAAATTCAAAAAACCATCAACTACACTGTCCACTACCCCACACAAACAAACAGCATCACAAACACAACCCAAATTGACAACGCCATCGAACACTTCCAAAACAGCATCCTAAATGCCCACCGACTCTCATCTAAAGACTTAAATCACAACAATAAACAATTCCTTCCTACACACATCAAAGACATCATCAAACACAGAAACAAACTAAAAAAAACTTGGCAGTCTAATCGTGACCCAAACACAAAAAAACTTCTCAACAGAACACAAAAAGAACTCAATAAAAGAATTAAAAAGCACACCCAACAAACCTGGAAAGAACATATTGAATCCCTAAACACTGAAGACAAATCTCTCTGGAATGAAACAAAATCTCTCAAGAAAAACAGACCACCCATCCCCCACTTAACACCCAAACCAACATTGTTCCTGCCACTGTCTTGACTCAGACAAAGCCAACACACTCGCTGATAGCTTTGAAAAACAATTCCAAGACAACAACATCAACGACCCACACACCAACTCACTCGTTGATGCTACCATCAATAACTATTTTTCAAGAACACAAGATTGCACTTTCAAACCCATTCTCCCATCAGAAATTACACAACAAATCAATAAACTCAACATTAAAAAAGCCCCTGGACTTGAAGGTATCACCAATAAAATGACAAAAAATTTACCTATCAAAGCTATTTGTATTCTCACACACATTATTAACACCATACTCTCACACAAGCACTTCCCTACACCATGGAAAACTGCCAACATCATTCCAATACTCAAACCCAACAAAAATCCTCATGACCCCACTAGTTATAGACCCATTTCCCTACTCCCTACACTTAGTAAAATAACTGAAGCCATTATTCTCGAACGATACAAATACCACATCACAACAAACAACATCATGATCCCACAACAATATGGTTTTACACCCAAATTATCCACCACACACCAATTACTCAGAGTCACAGAATACATTCACAAAGGCAAACAACACAACATGAAAACTGTTGCAATCTTCTTTGACATTGCCAAGGCTTTCGACAAAGTATGAATAAAAGGAATTATCCACAAATTGATTATTCTCAAATTCCCCTACTGCCTCATAATCTTTATAACTTCGTACCTGACAAACAGAAAATTTGTTGTCCAAGTACGTCAACAAACCTCCACTACACGAATTACAAAATCAGGAGTCCCGCAGGGGTCCAAACTCGGACCCTTCTTGTTCAATCTCTACATGAACGATATTTTCCGATCCAAATAAATGATCAGCATGTTCGCAGATGATACAGCTGTCCTCGTACAACAAAAAAGTCTTAACAAACTATTGTTCCTGCTCACTAAACACATACATGAAATTGAAAACTGGCTCACACAGTGGAAAATTAAACTTAATGTCGACAAAACAGCCGCGCTCATCTACGGCACACAATCAACACCCATTCAAAAAATTAAGATATACGGACAACAAATCGAATGGTCAACACACACACCATAACTGGTCACAACACATACAACACACCATAAGCAAATTTAAAAAGGCCAGATCAAAACTCTACACACTCATCTCGAGAAGCTCCACCTTATCAACACAGAACAAACTACTCATCTACACGTACTATCTTCGCCCCGTCCTAACATATGCTACTCCCATATGGGGTGCCGCAGCCAAGACCCACATTAAAAAAATTGAAGCCCTCCAAAATACAACCCTTAGAACAATAGTCAAAGCCCGATGGTTCTACAGAAATAGGGATATACTCCTTGCCACAAAAACCCTGCCTATTTTCAAAAATTCATCGCCCACCTTTCTTCCAAATTTTACAATAGCCTCATTACTAATTTTAATCCCACGATTATTGAAATTGAAAAATCGTCTCTCGACGTAGAGTAGTCGAAAACAGCACTGAGTCCAAATTATTTGGCTGATTGTGGATTATACTATACAGGTGTGGGAGATGTGGTATCGTGTTTTTTCTGCGGAGGATCCTTGGGAGATTGGGAAAGTGGTGACGATCCATGGGTTGAACATGAAAATTTTTTCTCAGTGTGCATACATAGATCTTCGGAAGAGTAATGGACAGATTCCGGTTAACACTGCCATCAATCCCGTGGAAAGCTCAAACACATGCAATTCTTTGCACCGTCAAATCATAAGGCAAGGTTGTGAAATATTTCCAAAGTCACTGGTAGAAGAGGTGGTTCTGAAGCGTATGTCTGATAATTTACCAAAATTTACCTCATTGAATGAATTGTGCGAAGACATTTCGGAATTGGAAAAGAAACGCGTTGCGAAATTGGAGAAGAAACGCGTTGGGGAGTTGGAAAAGAAACCTCCTCCGATAATCAAACCTGACATAATGGAAACAACGAATCAAGGTGAAACGTCCAATTCGTCCCGTGGAAGACAAAGTTTTGTGTAAAATTTGTATGAATCAAGAGATGGGTGTCGTGCTTCAACCTTGCGGTCATTTAGTTTCGTGTCCAGAAAGTGCAGAGTTGATATTGGATTGTCCCCTCTGCCGAGCGGCTGACAAACAAAGTGAGATCTTACATCAGTTAAAAAATAATAATTTTTTTTGAAACCTTTAAGAGGCTGCCAGGTGGTCTCCCAATTCAACTTTTCAGATTGTATTGACCTGGTTGGCTTTTCAAGCTTACAAGAAATTTTCCCAGCTTCCTTTGAATAGTACACCTTTCACTCACGATAGATTTTCCTCCTTAGAGGATAGTCAATGTTGTGGCTTCAATAGATTTGTCCTCCAAATCAACATTGTCACTGCAAGTGTTGTAAAAAAAACCCAGGAACTTTACTGATCCTCTATACTTGAAAGGATCAGTAAATTTCCTGGGGTTTTTTTGGTTGGTTTATCATTTAGTCAGTTCCAAGATATTTGGCAGCAACTGGGAGTCTTCGCAGATATCGGTACAGGTACCTGTCTTTAGTACCAATATCACCACTCGGTATGCGGTCGTCGACGGTACGTTTGACCTCGTCCCTAAATTCAGTTGGCTGGACAATTTTTAGCCATTGACAGGGCGTTGCCAGCGTCTTCCTCAAGATGGGGCTATTTTCGGCCAGGTCAGAATATCGAAATCGCATGGCGTTGGCGTCACGTCTCAGGCAGATGGGAAATCCCCCTTCCGTGGGGTAAAAGCCAATTTCCATGGAAATTTCTTTCCCCGCTGTATGAACCACTCACACTTAGCGATATACAAGTACATTGCAAT
The DNA here is from genome assembly GCA_933210815.1 of Meta bourneti. NCBI lineage: Eukaryota > Metazoa > Arthropoda > Arachnida > Araneae > Tetragnathidae > Meta > Meta bourneti. The sequence goes on along the minus strand of OW119930.1, from coordinate 65,780,250 downwards.
GTCTAAAGAACTCGGACTGCGCGCTGCTTTTTATAGCGATCGCGATACTAGCGCCATTTATCGCTCGATCAAGTTGGACGTATTTATTTAGATCTTGAAGGCCAATCAGGCACGATCAAAGTTGGACAAGATTAGAGGCGGAGAGGTCATTTTTTTTCAGGAGGTATCTCAAGAGGTCTCAGTTAGCGATGCCTATCTCAAGTGTTTTCAGTCAACGGTCTCAAGTGGTCTCTAGACAATCTCACGTGTCTATAAAAGCAGCGTGCGACTCGGGGTTTAGTATCACTTTCGAGATGTTTACCGCTACGTGCAAATGGATCTTTCAGGCTGGTAAAAAGAACCGTTGGAAATTGTATTTTTTCCAGAGCAAGGAGACCCGTCTATAGTGCGGTGTGATGAAACGGCCATGGTATTCTGGTTTAAAGATTTCATACCCAATTTCGCAGTGTTCTGATAGTTTTATCCAAAACGCACCAAGACGATTCGTCCAACAGGTTCAACCGAACGAGTTTGCTTATACCGTTCAAAGGACTTTTGAAGACGAATGCCAAAAGGGATACAAAAAGGTGATGGCTTGTACCAACGATTGGAGCCTCTATCTCTACTTGAAGGACTTGCCCATCCAGGTGATCTTTGCGGGTCGACATTAAAAGGTAATATGTGTAAATAGACTGTATGGAATGTGCCCCCAGGAAATTTACTGACTTTCAAGGGTAGTTCCTGGGGTTTTTTTTAGGAACCAATCTTGGAAAAAATGAGTCTTCTTCGGGCTGGAAGGGAGCTCTGAGTGGTATAAAAGCAGAGGTTGTTTTAATTTTGTGTTTGTTTTTTTAATTTTGTTACCAACTTTGATAAACATGATTCATCTGAACATCAAAACAAACATGATTAAATCCAATCAATTCTAATAACAAACATGATTCATTTGAAAATCACATTTAGTCGCATAATCCTATGGAATAATCTGTAACGTTATGTTCTCAAACACAATGGAGGGAGAATTTTTTTTTTAGATTCTATAAGTGTTGTCTGTAATCCAGTTTGAATCCAGTTGGTGTATTCCTCTGACCATGTGCGATCCCATAGTTAGAAAGCCTACCAAACCTTTGCCTTTGGGTGTATCGATCAAAAAGATTCGATACAATCCATTTTCAATATGGAAAGATCCAGTTCCTGCCTTTAAGTCTCATCGACCCAAGAATGCACCGTCGATACCACCTTGTACCAAACCCCAAATTCATTATCATCGATATCGTTTGGAGGTGTTTGCCTATACCAAGTATGGGTATACCTTGACGACGGGGAAAGTGTCCATTTGAAGGAACAATATGCCTATAACCACAGATTTGTTGAATGAGGATGTCGAAAGACTTCAGTTGGCACGAATCGTATGTTGGAGTCGAGAGGGACTACAACTTTGGAGAGCCAAAGTGCCTGGAACCGTTGCCTAGTTAAAGGTAATACCCTTCAAAAAATGCGAAGGGTGCAAAAAAATGGATTGCCATCGATCACAGGCAGTACAGTGCGCAAGAGCAACTTTTAAGCGAAAGGGTATAGACGACATACCTCACGATGGCTTAGACAAGAGCTTAAAAATTTTTTTTTAGTTCTCTCTATAAATTGTCGGCTAGAGATTGTCCTAGATCATATCCCTCTGGCTTCATCTTTGAGGTTTCAACATGAAAATCAACTATGCAGTCGAAATGAACTGGAAATGGTGTATGGAAAAGTGGATGCCCTGGAAACTAGTGTTTGTTTCCACGTACGATTTGACTCATTTTGCCATTCGGGTAGACGAAGGGCCATATACCCACATGGAGGTCATGAAAAACCTGACCATGAGTCCAAACTCATTCGAAGCGGAAGAAGAATGTGCTCGAGTGCTTCGAGTTTCGAACGAGAGACTTCATGACTACTTGGCAAACGAATTTTATTCGGACTATTTGTAAACCGACGACGGCTGGGACGTGACTTTTGGCACGCAAGACTGGGCCACCTACATGTTTTTGGAATCCATACTGGGTTACAAGGTATTTTACCTGGACCCTAGTGGGATTGCTGAAATGAGAGCAACTGACCACGCTATACACAACTATCGTACGGATCAGAAACGTAATTTTTTAAAATAGATATAAGAGAGGCTTTCGCTCAGAACTGAACCATTCGCTACTTGTGTTGCCTTTTGCGATGGATTCTGACATAGAAGCACTCTTTGAGCCCATTGAAGCCCTGTCTCCTCTTCCGCCGACTCCTGAACAGACTTCAATGGATTATGATCCCATTTCACCCATTTGCCCGCCTGCATCACAAGATGCCCCAATGGCTGAATCATCTCGTACCCCCAACGGAATCACGAGAGTGGAGAGCATCGAAATCCTGGAGACCCCGACGACGTTTTTTAAACGCCAAGAAACGATTCAACATTCCAGACTATAGGCGTAAATTCCAGAGAAAACGAAACGATTTCCAAACCTTTTATCATAAAGGTGGTATGGCGGTATTGTATTTGCAAGAAAAGAGTTTCACCTTGACGAATGGAGTTCTTTCGTATAGCGTGGATAAAGATAATCAATTTTGGTTAAAATTGTTTGACTGCGTGTCCTGTATGGGTGTCAATACCATTTATGTGACGGACATTCCCTCAAAAACCATTTGGAGGAGCCTAACAGCCAATTTGCAAAAGTTTCACACAACGAAGAGTATCCAGATTGTATTGTTGACCCGGCTAAAGGACAAACTGTCTTGTAACCGAGGAAATTGTCATCGCTGGCTAGCTGTGGTGAGTGGAATGTCGGAGATGCTCCATGTTCCACTCAACCCCATCCGGCACTAGAAATGTATGTTAATTTTTTTAGCTTATAATAAAAGTCTGAGCGCGAGCTTCTCGACTCTACAATCTTGTTTGCATTCAAGATTACAAGTCATTTAATTGCTGCAACCTTGCTCTTTTACAGATTGTCAATTGGATTGCTGTAACCTTTGTACGTTATTCATCCCATTAAAACCTCAAGGACTCCCTTATCGAAAATCCACTTGACCAGACCGATAATTCAATGGGCTCTAAAAGAGAGCTGGTTGGAAGGCATAATCATTCGTACCATGGACATCTTCCTAAAGAACCTCTCGACGACTGTACGGTCGATTCGCTACCTCGACAGGCTGGATGCGTTCCCTCAACAGGTGAAAGCCTTTGTCACTTACCAAGAGTTTGACAATCACCGAATCTTTCATCGTACGTTTCGAAACGAATGGATGCAAAAACCGAAAAGTGGGCAATTTTAAGAGGACTTTCCAAGACTCCAAGCTATGTAATCATTTCAACCCACGACTCATAAAGTGGGAAAAGGTGCCCAAACGGTTATGTACAGAGCCCAACCGAGAGCTTCAAAACACTGACCTGAGGCTGGGCTACCTGTTGAACGAGAACCAGTTTTTGGTAAAAAAATTCTTTTCTTTCGGACATTGGCTGGTACCTGAAGGCCAAAAGCATGTGTACCAGACGACTGATGCTCATGTTGTGTGCTACGTGTTACCCCCAGCCATACCCAAGCTTTGTTGGTGCGTAGAAGCTTCCTTCATCACGATCAATTTCTCTATGAATTGTATGTGTTTCGGCCAGATTAGGTATATGTGGTACATGAAAATACCAGGTATCTTATACTGACTGTTCAGAAAAACACGATTTCCTGTCGACGTTGTGCCAAAAGACTTTGACGTGGGTCAGCGGAACGTATTTCCGTGCACGGCTCACAATACATTTGAACAGGAAGACTATGACTTGCCACCTCCATCGCCCATGCACGCCGGCAATGGGAACCCGTGGATCCTCCTGTTCCCCCAAGATGCCTCCTCCTTCTACGATGGGTCCCCCGTGGTGCCTCCTCCTTCTGTGATGCCTTTTGACCCTCCGACTCGAGAATTGACTTCTCTCAAGTCTCAATTTGATCCTATGAATAGCCAAGACCCCATGTGCACCCAAGACTCGTTTCCACTGACGCAAGAATCGAATCCCGTCACCACCATAATCTATATGGATGACCAAACTGATCCGCTCAACGGCTTTGACGTGGATGAGATTTTGAGAAGCTTTGATTCTTTTCAAAATGTGTTGTAAAACTCACCGGGGTTACCCTCTGATAAAAACACTCCAATGGACACACCGGGGTTACCCTCTGATACTCCATTGGACTTGACAACCGCCTAGATACACTAGGTCTGTAGAAAAGAAATTGGCCTATGTGTCCAAATCCACGAGTTGGATGAATGTTATGCATGTTGTAAAGATTTGAGATAAATAAATGTGTATTTTTAAAAATGTATGTGTTTTTTGACTAAATAATAAACCCCCAAGAACGTTACTTAGAGTAACGTTCTTGAGGGTTTATTTTTTTTTTAATTTATGTTACCAACTTTGATACATTAAATTGTAGGATTTGACCAAGAAAATGCACCCCAAGGTTGCGTGTTTTTTTAAAAAAGATACATCAAACTTTAGAATTCAAAAAGATGCATCGAATTACCAATAATGTTGATCCGTGATTCTAATATTTTCCAAGATTGATGAAAAAATCATGGCAACCCTAAAGTCGTTTTGCATTTCTAATGAGGTACCAGTGCTCAGCTATTTATTCGAGCGACTGTATATGTGCTAGTTAAACTTGATCCCAATGCGAACTTAAGCTAATTATATAATTTCTAAAACATTAAAAAGTTACACAAATTCAATAAATATTCAGTAGTATGCACATTCGCATCGCCTAATAATGTTAAAACGCAACTCAAATTCAAGAACTATTCAGTATTAGTATACACATTCGCATCGCTAACATTTTATAAGTAAATGTTATGTCGCCAAGAGAAGCAATAGAAAATCAAATCAATCAACCAAGCTGAATTTTCACGTAGCTGTTACGTGACTACTATCGACATCTTGCTCCCACTTTTTGAAGCTCTTCTCAATACGATGTTAGTCTACTTTTATTTCACGTCTATGGTTTGATCTCGTACCGTCACCAATAGCCCGTTACTGTACTTCAGTGCGATGTTAAACTTTAATCAAATACCTAACCAATGTTCTCATATGATTCATGGGGTAACAAAGAAATTGAGTTTATCGTCGTTTTGCAACATTTGGTGTTTAATCCAATTTCGTTGAAGAGGGGGTATTTCAATTAACGTCACACTGGAGCAACACAACGGGCTATTGGTGACGGTCCGGGATCAATCCTAAAGGGAAAGTTCGAGGACAACGCCACGTAATTTTGAACCACGGTCAGATGACGAGACCACACCTGAGCTGGCACCCGACTCTCCAAACTTCCACACCACGCCAACGTGAGGACATTTGAGGCCACGCCAGATTTAACGTGCACCAGCCCCTTTGTACACGACGGTGTTTGGCTGGATTCGAACTCGCAACCCTTCGGTTGCTTGTCCGTTACTCTGCTAACCGGGCTGCCGCGGCCCCTTTCGTTGAAGAATCAACTATCAAAACAATTTCTAAATTCATCCTCTGGAAATTTTTGACGATTATTTTATTTCTGAATAAGAGCAAGGCCTATTGCCAAACATGACTGATTAGATTTATGCATAGGCAAAATACTTCATAAATCACATTCATTCGAAGTTCAAAGCATTGGTGTCTATCAGAGTATACACACTCTGTGCACTGATCTTGACTTTTATTTGAACATTATATTTATATACACACTGTAACCATAACTAATGTCACGTTCAGTGAAGCGATATGTAAACAAAAAATCTGTTCAACTATCAATATAAAGGGTGTTGGCTTCTGTACTTTACTCAATAAATTATGCTTTTGATTGACAAAAATGTTCAGAAATGAAAGGGATCTTTATTCTGCAAACAGCCATTCTGGTGCATTTCTTAGGCGAGATTCCATTAGCTGAATCCCAATTCGATACACGGGGCAATAACAATTACAAATACTACACAGATAACGATGGACGAATGTACAGCAGATATTATACGTTTAGTAACACTGAATTTGAACATGCAATTGATGATGACAGATGCGAAAGCCGATCATCTAGTCCGGATTTCGACATAATCCGAAAAGAAACAAGGTATGGTAATGTCCGTGGCAGACAAATAAGGTTATGTGATACTCCTGGTACCCAGCTGAAAGATCGACCCGGTCAACCCACGGCTCACGGACCAAAAGACACGGTGAGAGTGTTTTTGGGGATTCCATACGCTGAACCTCCGATCAGAAAAAGAGATAGTCAAATTTCGTACCAATTGAAGGTATGCCATTAGTTGTCAAACTTGCTGCTAACTTTTCCGTGTACAGATTCGCATTTGTGTAGCAACTTATTTATAACAAATAGCAATATGTCTTGCCTAAATTCATCAAAAACAATTAAGCCCGTGAGAAAAATTAGGATACAAATATAATTGCCTAGGAAGTTAACGACCTTACACAATTCCTAAAAGATAATCTCAAAAACTGCTTTTTAAACTTGAAGGGGAAGTTCCTTAAAACATTCACATCAAATGTGAAAACAATATTTTTTAAATGAGAAGTATATTAATTTAAGCTTTGACGACCATGAACTGGAATTTAGTGTTTATAAAGTACACTATTAAACTTCATAAGAAAAAAATAAAATAATTACCTGTTTGCATCTCAGAGATAGTTCAGGGTTAGAAATTAGAGCAGAAAGTAAGTCATTGACTCCTAAACATTTTTCCAGTTGCTAAAATGTTTAACTTGGGTGCAATTTCAAATTTATTTTGCCTATGTTGTATGTGATAAACACGTAAATCCTGCATTGACATTTCCATCCATGAAAATAAAATAAATTCGTTATTGCAACCTAGTAAAACCTTTAGGCAACTAAGGGAAAATGTTTAGGTGAAACTGATGCCTGACTTTCTACTCTTGATTGCTAACCAACTTGGGAAAATAGTTGGAAGACCAAGTAAGACCTCTAATGCTTCAAATTTGTTTTTGGAAAATTTTTTATTATTCAGGTCATACGTGAACCTGTATCCTGATATACAGGGCTTAAGACTTGAGAAGTAAAACGAGCCACCCATCATGGTCTAGTCCCAGTATGGGAGATCTATCCAGAAAGAATCCAACCATGTAACCAGAAACAAGATATGTTGTACAGTCACGGAAAAAAAACTAACCACCCCTCTTCATTCGAGCAATTTTAACAGTAGAGAAAATTCAAAGATGGTGTTCGACAGCAACAAAGTATCTTCTATGAATTCAAACGCATAAAATTTGCATAAGGGGCCATCTTCATATTAAACTGAGTACCAACTTCATAATTTCCAATAGAAACCCCCTATTTTGACACCAATGTCCAATCTATCAAAATTTAACGTACCAAATTTCATGTCATTAGATCTTACCGTTTCAAAGTTATGAGTACAGAAAGATTGGAGCTACTAATGTTAATCAGTTTCGCAGAATTAAGGATATATTACTAATTAATATTTCTATAGTGCTGATATTTTGTACCATGTTACTGTTAAAGAACCCAAACAAAATCCACCTATTTTATTTTAAAAATAGTGTTTAGTATGCTATAATAATTAATTTAATGTTTGAAAAAGTTATGAATTCAACCTTACTGTAATTATGAATTCAACCTAATTGGAACCTTACTATATTTTGATGGGAATCGATTCAGAAGGACTTCTTATATGACCAGGCAAAATTTCAGGTCATTCCAATTGTTAGTTTTTGCATTACATTAAATTTTCCTCATGACGATTTTAGGGGCAACCAAAAGTTTAAAAAACATCTAGCAAACCTGAGGAATGTTTGAATATTTGAAAAATGGTTGGAAATTCATTTATATAATCTAAAATACATTGCCTTTTACCAGTTATGTTGTATATATGAACTCTACTAATAAATGATCAATTGAATGACTCACTCTATTCACTTTTTGGATGATCAGAATATCAGTTCGATTGTATTAAATAATTGTTGGTAGGCTTTTTGGTTGCGTACACAGACAAATGCCAATTAAAAAAATTAACATTTATGAAGAACACTTAAGACGATACAAAATTATACAGAATATCGATCAACTCTTTCTCCGTTTCAAATTGTTCTCAATTCCAAAATCCTTCTTTTATTACATTTTAATCATGGTTACAAATCACAATATTATTTAAGCTCGTATAATAAATATAATAATTCTTGGATCGTTTGCACTTGCATAATAAATATAACATAATTTTTAAATCATTTTCACTTGCATAATAATATAATAATTCTCAGATCGTTTGCATTCGCTGGCAAATATGTTTGAAATAATTTTCAAATTTGAAATTCAGGTAGCTATAACTACAGTTAATCTCAATCTACGAATAGCAATTTTTAATGTGATGTTCCCTGAAATTGACAGCAACTTGAACATTGAATATTTCTGGATATAAAGAGAGTAAAGTCATGAAATTTCATATTTAGACTAATTTAACGATGCAGAATCTGATTAAGGTCAAACCAGGGTGTTTCCATTGGCAATTATGTTTGTGCAAAATTTTATATGAAGATGGCCCCTTGTGTAATTTTTTTTGCATTTGAATTTGTAGAGGACGTTATTCCCTATTGAATGATATCTTTGAATTTGCTCTACTATGACTAGTGCTCAAACTGAAAGGGGTGGTTCAGGTTTTTTTTTCCACGACTGTACCTAGGACTTTTGCTCCTAATCTCCTGAGAAGTTGGCACCTTGGGACCATACATACTTCTCACAGTGTCTCTTCCACTTTTCAAAACTCTGTAAAATCCGTTATCCCACAGTCTGACAGGACATAAGCTCACTCAAGGGTGTCTTGCACCCATCTCTTTATTAGCAATGGCTGGATACTTTCTGGACATACCTCATGTGTGTATTTTGTCCCTCCTATTTGGAGGGGCATGGGTCCTTACCATAAAAATAGAAGTCAAGAGAATAAATCCCCTTGTTGCCCTTGGATTGGGCTAAAATTTTAAATGGAAAATTAGATGGTTCTGGCAAAAACCTGAAATATAAAAAGACCCTGAAATCAACCATTTCATTTTTGAAGTGCTATTTTAATTTTTAATCCTCAGAAAATATAACACATTTTTCCTACAAGTTCCATGAAATTCTAGTGCTAAATTTCATTTTGTAAATTAATGGCACAGAAAATTTTATTCCTGTTTATTTGATCAGTGTTATAGATTTTAATATCACCATATGGTACATTAAAATTCTTCAATTATAGTTTCCTGTCAAATTTGGGGAACTTTTTGAGCTTCCCTCAAAGAAGGCCGAGTTTTATAGAAAAATGAATTGAAACCTCAGTCAAATAGGTTGTTAATTATAAAATATTTGTCCTCCCAATCAGCTTGAAGCTTTTATGTAACTGCTTAAATTTGAGATTTTTTTGTGTAAAGTATGAAGCATTAACTCTAAAATTTATGTGGTATTTAAGTTTTTATTGAGATGTTATCTTGAGTTTTGTTCCATGTATTGTTTTGCATAGAAAATTTTTGAAGGTTATAACATGGAAAATGGTACATTGAGAATTCATATTTTCTCTAGGCGATATACTGTCTGCAGTGGAATTACTATGACTAAAACTGGGTTGTGTAGTGATAACTATAAGAACAGGGCTCAAACATTTTGAATAGGGATGAATGCTAGAAGTCTTTATTTTATTTTGATTTTTGGTGAATGTTAATGACAGAGTATCATTCATCTTAGTAACAAGTAAAATCAAATAGGAAATGGGATACAGCCTGTTTCTATGGCAACAGACAAGTACAGACTTCATGGCTGGAGCAATTTTGTGGTATATAGTTATGTATATTAATAGTTTTTCTTTACCACAAACAACTAATTACTAATGTATTTGAAGTTTAAATTTAACCTGTCGTAATTTTATTATTTTGATTAAATTTTCATTTTAATTTCTTTCCAGCCACCATCTAAAAAAGGAGTGCATTTTGGTGATCTCGATGCTGTACGTTATAGACCTGCTTGCCCTCAAAATGAAAAGTATATCAGGAAAGGGAGAGGAATCAATACAACAGATGAAGATTGTCTCTACCTAAATATTTTTACGCCGGTAACTTCATAACTTTATACATTCTTAACACGGCTTGAAATTGGCAGTTATTATTTGCCTGTTGCGTTTTGGTTTGATGACCCGAATTTTGGAACCAGTCACCATTTTTTACGTCTAATTTTTCTGAATATTTTGCTTTTATGATGCAAATTGTGACTAATCAACTTTTTGTTCTTCCTTCTAACAATCTACTCTAATCTATATGCAAATTGCAAAACAATCTACTGCAATTGCAAAACAAAAAATTATTTAAAGAGATAAAAGAGCCCCAGAGTCAAGAAGTCATTAAACTCCTGACCCTAGACAATGGCCCAAACAAAATATTTTCCTTAAAAAGAGAAAAGACCCAAAAATGCAAATGGTTCATAACAGGCCTTAGTCCTTGCACTATGTGTACATATGTCCACATAATATACTAGCAGTACCCACACAGCATTGCAGTGACATCATTCTTATTATGTCCTAACTGATACTGCAAACATTAAAAAGAAAAAACAATAATTTTAAGAATGAGTCCCACCACCACCCGACTTGATATGGGTATGTCTTCTCATTCATTCCACCTCACTGATTCTTTATTAGAGAGCTTCATGATACACTATGTTCAATGTTCTTCCCTTTGGAGATAGGATGTAAAGATTCTCGGCTTTTCCAACTCTTGAATAACCCACATACAGTTGACCATGGGAGAAACATGGTTTAATGAGATCGAGTCCTACAACTTTCAGCAATTGTCCTTGTGCCTTGTTGATGCTCATGGCGAAACTTAAATGAACACATACATATGCTGTCTTGTTTCTCTTTCTGGGATGGATTTAGCTTCTCTTTGATCTCTTTCTCTGTTGCTGTTTTGTTCGAAGACGTTTCTTTTTCTGGGAGGCTGTGGCATCTTTAAATATAATGCTAAACCAAAATAATGAGTTATTTGCCTGAAATAAAAATGAGATTAAAATTGCAGAAATTATACAAATTCAAAAGTAAGTTGTGTAAAAACCACTACTGAAATAAAAATGTAATTGAATCTTTAAATATAATGCTATACTTTTAAAAAGTCTTATGTCACCTCACTGATTCTGACAAACACTTAAATGAATCACAATGTCAGCAAAATCAAAACCAAATTAAACAGTATTAAACACTTACTTCATTTCATGTAATTTATTAACACAAACATACTATTTGCGAAAAATACCCAAACAAAAACAAAAAGCAATAGAAAAAATTAACAAAGTTTAATGTAATTAGGGAGGTTGAAAGTGCCAATTTAAAAACAAAAGTCCATAATTACCTTAATTTTGAAGCTAGGAATGAGGTGTACATTGATTAAACAATAATAAACACTGTTACTTCATTTCATGTAATTTATTAACACAAACATTATACATTCAATTTTGACTTTTTGAGAAAGTTAGTCCACTTGAGAATTTTCAATTAATTTTAATTAGTTTTAGTTCTTCAGGAAAGTTGGTCCACTTAATGATAAAAGCTTTAAATTCGGAGTACCAAACTTCTGTTATTCCATTGTTATGATTTTTAATTGATTTTGAAAGCTTTAATTAAATTTATAAATACTAATTTCTTCAAAGATATTGATATAAAACCACTATTGTTTTGAAGTAAAATTTTTTCTCTTTAAGAACATTATTTTTAATAGTTTGTACTCACTCTTGATGATCGTTCACCTCTTCAAAGATTTTATCATGGAGATCTGTGGCCGGAGTTTCTGTCTTTTGTCATTTCTTTTGCTGATTTTTCCAACCCCTTGGTGGGCTTCGGGGTCTTGAAAATTTTTGTGGGTGTTCTTTTTGTTGTTTTGTATTTGAGGTCCAAATTTGGTGAGAGTCCGATCAGTTTTGTGTGATTTTGTGGGTTTTAATCAAGATCTCTTTGAATATGTTGGATGATCCACATTTTCAAAACATTAATAGAAGTTAGCATGCACGATAGTTATCTTTGTAGGTTTGGTCTGTGCAGATACGTCATAGTGGAGGAGAGGCTATGCACACAGCACAAGATATTAATTAAAAAAATTTCTAGATTAAATTTTAAAATTCGGGCTTTGAGGGACATTCAGTCACCTTTAGGTCTACCTGTGTGCCAAAGTTCATGGCTGTAAGTGCAATAAATTCGTCTGGACTCTGCACACACATACAAACACACAAATACTTCCTTTTATAATAGTAGAGATTTTGAAATTGCACTGAAGTAGAGGATTTTGGTGACTGAGGAACGTTGTTTAGGTTATCATTGATTCCTTCTACTCCTAATTTCTAACCCTCATTCATAATCATATGGAGATAGTTGTGCTAAAACCTTTTCCTCTTTTGGGGTTCAGGAAAATTAAGTGCCCTTAGGAGCACATCTCCTTTTGGTGTGTACAGGTTTCACGAACCTGAGGTACCCTAGTGATCTTTTCTTTTCCCATTGGGCATACTGGTCTTTAGTAAACTTGGGTGTCGCACTCCCTGGATACCTAAGGGATTTTTTTCTGCTTTCATCCCACTATGTTCCCCTATCCCTTTTTTCTCTTTTACAACTTTTTATTTGACAAATCTTGTGTTTGGTGCAGCTTTACCAAATATGGCCCTTGCGCTATAAAACCCTAAAACAACCAACCATATAATTAAGTACTTAAAATAATTAATGTGTCATTTATTCCTTTTTAATTTTAGTGTGCAATGCAAATACGTATTTGTAAAGAAAGTCTTAATTCTTAGTTTGTAAGAATTGATAAGTTTAAAAACAGAAATACTTGTCAGAGAGAACATAATTGCTTTGAAAATAAATTAGACCAATAAAATTTTTGATATATGTATAATAGATTTAAATTGAAACTACTTAATGTTAATGAATGCTGGTTCTTAAGGATCACATCTGCCTCTTTTACTTCCTTTTTCCACTTAAAAATATAATTTCATTAGCTAAAATTAGAGTATAATGTAATTAACTATTGTTTCTCAGCTGTAATTCATTAAATATTAAGAAAAATAACTGAAAAAATAAAATGTGTTTTAATCCTTTGCTTTCGGATGTCACGGTATTACAGTAGCGGCTGCATTACAGTAGTTAATTTTAATGTTCCAAGTGTATAGAGTTGATAAGTTTAAAAGAATAAAATCAATTTGGATTGTACCCAAAATAATTAATTATGCTTAATATAGATATAAGTATGTATACATTTATCAAGGGTGTACTATATACTTTCAGCGAACTTATTTTTTATTATGAAAAAGTGTATCCTTTTGGTGACTGAGGTTCTCCCTCCAGACCCTGAGGAACCACTGGACTTTCTTCCCTTCCGAAATTCTTCCCTATTCCATTAAATCCCCTTATGACACTCCCATAAACACCCACACTTTGTGACTGCTATAAAATTAACTTCCAATCATAAGCTGAATTTTATGCATATGTTCATTATTGTTTTTGAATTATATAATTATTCGTGTAAACGTTTTTATTTTAGAAAGCTAATGATTAATTGAGGAATTTTCTTTTGGAATGATATAACAATTATGCAATATTTTCTGTCTAGGGTCAAGTTGGTTATGATAAACCTGTACTTGAAAAATACCCTGTGATGTTTTATATTCATGATGGCAACTTTGATCATGGTGGCGCTGCACTTTTTCCTGGGCACATGCTAGCAGCTTCAGAACGAGTTGTAGTTGTTACATTTAATTATCGTTTGGGATATTTAGGTAAGCATTTTTAGGGTATTATTTTATTATTTATTTTAATATGTTTAGGATTTAAATTGTTTAATAATTTTAGAACTTCCCTTTTAATACCTTTCTCCTGATCTCCAAGGGTTTTTGTACTAATACTTCAAGCTGTTCAGTGCAATAAATTTAATTTTCTTGTGTATATATGTTATTTTATGTTAGAATTATAAAATTCAAATCCATTTACGTACTTTTTGGTTTTCATGTTAAATGGAATTGTTATAAGTAATTCTTTTGTGTATTTAGGTTTCTTATAAAGGTTAACTTGTTGAATTTCCTATACCTTCATTATCACTCTATTCAAATATTGCTTTAAACATACTGCCATGCAATTTTTCAAACCATTATCTTTTCTCAATTACTTCTGTTTGAAAATTATTAATAAATAAGTGTTTGATCATTTAAAATTAGTGTTTGTGATGTTTTCTACTTAATGTTGGATTTGGAAATATTCAAATTTTCATTGAAAATATCAATATAATCAAGTGAATAATGAATTTTTATCATAAAAATTAATCAAATATTAAAAAACATGGAAGCTTCACGACAAAAGTTGTTACAAACTGTTTAAAAGAACAAAATGGTTCATCAGAAAAAACTTTTACTGAAATAATGATCATAACGAAAAGTTGAGCATCTTTGTTTTAATCCTCTGAAAAGGATTAAAACAAAGATGCTCTACAAAGAATTTTCCCTTGTAGGGCAATTTTATATTTACTGTACACCCTACTTCAAGGCTTTATCTACTCCTATTTGGGTTCCCGTGGCTCAGTGGGTTTGCCCACTGCACTACAGCTTGCGAGTGGTAGGTGGTGCAGGTTTGATATAATGACCCCTTGGATATAATTCTCTCTTCTGTGTCAGTAAAACTTTCCCTTGTGTTTGTAAGTCCATTACTTCATGTTGTTTGTTTTTGTGTTTATCTTTTTGGCAAAGCTTTGCCAAACGAAAGACAAACAAGTTTGGCCCTTGTGTCATAAAATCCACTAACCATCTACTCCTATCTAATATAAGAATCAAATAACTTCCATTAGGCATGGGGGAAAATAGTAAAAATTCATTTTGATAAAACTTGTTACATATCGAAATTAATTGTTCTATTAACTCCTTAACTTGACACTCACACCTCAATTTGAGGCTTACACTCCTTAATTTAACTTATGTGCTTAAAACAAAGACATGAAACAGCTTTAAATATATTTTGTTATTAAAGAAATTAGTTTTGTATTCATGGGTATATGTAAAAACATTTTAATTGTTTTTCATCTCCCATTTCATGTCTCTGAGCTCCTCACATGATGGTGGTCTTTGCAAAAAAAAAAAAAAAGAATTTTTTTATTCTATATTTCTTACTGTACATGGCTGAGGATATTATTGAAGATAGCCTTGGAAAATGTTTGTTGCATGGATTTCATGCCACAATGGGTCCTATTTGGCAAGAAAGGATAATTATCACCAAGGCTGTAGTATTCAAATGAGAGTATAGAAACAGGAAATGAAAGATAAAATTGATATAATTCTAAACAATTTTAAGCTGAATAAAAAAGGAAAAGTATTATGCATGATATATGTAATTACTTAGAAGCGTAACAAATATTTCTTACTGTCATGTGCTAACTCACTACAATCCATTCAAATCTTATTATTTGATTTATCTTTTTTCAGGGTTTTTAGCTACAGGTGATCAAAATTCTCCTGGTAACTATGGTATTCTAGATCAAGTAGCAGCTCTGCAATGGGTGTATGACAATATATATGTGTTTGACGGTGACCACAAAATGATCACTGTATTTGGATCAGGTGCAGGAGCTGCCTGTGCATCTCTTCTGGCCATTTCTCCGCTATCCGCTCGTAAGTGATTTTCTATGAAAATGTCCTTTTCTGATTTAACCCACAAAATTAAAAGAATTGTCTTCATGCATATTTAGGCTGAACACAATCTGCTCAATCTCAATGTTACCACTGTTTAACGTTGTTCTCAAATCAAATTTTATATTCGAAACCAAAAGATTTGGCTGTTTGATGTGTTCCCAGTTTTTCGTAGCATTGTGTAATGCTACTCTTGTGATGGGCATCATTAATGATACCCATCAATTGATTTACTAATGGTATTAAATTTTGTGTGGTCACCAGTTTCATACTGGAAGTTCCCATGGTGAATGGGGATTGTAGTTTTGAAACACTACACATCCACACCTATGAAAGAATTATTTTCATAAAATTATTTTAAAAGTAACAATAAAGCATACACATTACGAGGACAAAGGTAATAAAGTACTAAACTGGAGCATACTTACCATTGATAAACAAAAACATTTTAAATAAAGTAATTGTAACTAGAAATTAGGACATTTAGAAAATATAATTTCTGTAAATAAATATAGACTAGTATTTAAAGAATACTATTTGAAAGTAAGTGATCAGTAACATCAAAATCTAAAATATCAATCATGTGACAGGTTGTGTACAGATTTTCACTTTTCATCATGGTGGATAGTGAAATTATTATAGAAAATCTCATCTATATATAAAAAGGTGCATTTGCCAAGTCTCAAAAGTTTTCAACCTGATTATTGAGTCATTATGTGTGTTGTGTGGTAAATTCAAACAAACCATTTCAATCCGATTGAATCCAATTCACAAGGTGACAGCCGCAAAATCAGTGATGCCATCTTTTTTTATATCCCTTATTTCTCCCTTCCGTTCTTCCTCGCTCTGGAGACGCTTATTAAAAATTCAAGGAATCTTCTAGAAAGTTACATCATGTTCTTCCACCTGAGGAATTACAGACAAGCTAGTTTGTAACAACAAATCATATGTACCATAGTGCCATATGTACCACAGTGTCCTTTATTGTATACATAAATATTCCACTTTATATATGTTACTAGCAGTACCTGCATGACGTTGCCTGTGACATCATTCTTGTTTGTCCTCACTGATTCTGAAAACATTAAAAAGAAAAAAACAATAATTTTAAGAATGAATCCCACCACCTGATATGACAATGGGCATATCGCCTCATTCCTTCCACCTCACTGATTCTTGCTTAGAGAGCTTCATGATACGCTATGTTGAATGTTCTTCCATTTGGAGCTAGGATGTAAATATTCTCGGCTTTTCCAACTCTTGAACAACCCACATAGTTGACCATGGGAGAAATACGGTTTAATGAGATCGAGTCCTACAACTTTCAGCGATTGTCTTTGTGCCTTGCTGATGCTCATGACGAAATTTAAACAAACAGGGAACTGAAGTCGTTTAAATTGGAATGAGAGATCCGAAGGGATGATTGGGATACTAGGAATGAATACGTCTTTGCCTGCATCATGTCCAGTCATGATGGTGGCTTCAATAATATTCGGCATCAGTTTCTTGATAGAGAGTCTTGTTCCATTGCAGAGTGAGGTGAATGCAGATTTCTGAGAAGCATAATCGGTGCCCCAGTTTCTAGTTATAATATGTGCGAGGGTACTCCAGATGGCTCCAATGTGTTCAAAAACTCTGTTGTGTAGTTCACAGCCTCATCTGTGTCACATGTAGTGTTCATAGATTTGTATTATACAAATACAGAAATTATACAAAATGAAAAATACAATTTTCAAAAGTAAGTTATGAAAAAACCACTACTGAAATAAAAATGTGATTGAATCTTTAAATATAACGCTATACTTTTAAAAAGTCGTGTTATGTCACCTCACTAATTCCGACAAACAACCTAAATGAATGACTAGTCAGTGAAATCAAAACCAAATTAAGCAGTAATAAACACTGTTACTTCATTTCATGTAATGTAGTTATTTGCCTGAAATAAAATTGAGATTAAAATTGCAGAAATTATACAAATTCAAAAGTAAGTTATGAAATAACCACTACTTAAATAAACATGTGATTCAATCTTTAAATATAATGCTATACTTTTAAAAAGTCTTGTTACCTCACTGATTACAACAAACAACCTAAATGAACCACAATGTCAGCGAAATCAAAACCAAATTAAACAGTAATAAACACTGTTACTTCATTTCATGTAATTTATTAACTGAGTTGCAGAAAATTTCTTGATGGTAGGAACTTGGCACTTGGAGTCGAACATGTAGGGGGTGGAGCTTCAGTTGTTTGTTTTTCATTGGTGGTACGAAAAAGGACGAAACAGTGACAATACAGAGAAACCAGAGTTTCAGAATTGAAAAAGCTGCATAAAATCAATTAAATTTTTAAAAATAATTGTGTTGAATTCAAAAAATAAAAGCATAAGTAAAAGTAAGTACAGAACAAATTGGAAGGATTAGAGTATATTTACTATTTTTTAAAAATATAGAGGCGAAAAATAAAAATTATCCTTCGGCCGGGTTCGAACTCAGGAGGTCTACCTCCAAAGCACTAACTGCTACTTCAGTATGACGCTTTACCCACTACACCATCATTTCAATGTGAGGAGAGGTGTTTTTAGTGAAGAGATAGCATGTGCGATAAGTATCTGTCAGATTGGACTGCAAATACAGGTGGAGGACAAAATAATACGAACACCTGTGAAATAATGGAAAATCTTTATTAATAGGGGGTTGGACCACCCTTTGACTGAAGTACAGATTTAATGCGACGTGGGATAGATGCATAAAGGTCATGGACAATATTTAAAGGAATATTAAGCCATTCCTCCTGCAGAACGGTCTCTAATTCCGAAAGTCTGGATGGAGGTGGAAATCGGGAACGAAATTTGGACTCCAAATATTCCTATAAATGTTCAATAATATTCAAGTCCGGAGACTGAGGGGGCCAGGCGAGATGTTCAACTTCATCGTCATGCTCTTCGAACCATTCTTGAACACACCTAGCAGTGTGGATAGGGGCGTTGTCGTCTTGAAAAAGCGGTCGCTCTCCAGGGAATACAGTCTGGACAAAAGGATGGACATGATCCCCTAAAATGCTTAGATAGTGATTGGATGTGATCCTCCCATGCAGAATAACAAGTGGCCCAAGACCGCGCCAAGATATAGCACCCCATACCATAATGGAGCCACCCCCATGCTTCACAGTCGGCAAGAGGCATTCAGGATTAAACGCTTCTCTGGGCGTTCTCCAGACATAAACGCGTCCGGTCGTCTGAAATAGGGTGAATGACGATTCATCTGACCATATTACCTGTTGCCACTGCTGTGGGGACCAGTTTTTGTGATCTCTGCACCATTGGCGTCGCTTGAAAGCATTAGTTGCTGTCACCAAGGGTTTACGAATTGCCACTCTGCCATAAATGTTCGCAGCATGAAGTTCCCTTTTGACAGTTTTTATTGAAACGGGGTCCTGGAGATGACTGTTCATTTCGGATGTTATCTCGGATAACGATTGCTTGTGCTTTCGGGCTACTATGCGCTTCAAGACCCGTCTATCCCTATCAGCAAGCTTTGACTTTCGGCCACTGTTGTGCTTTGAAGACGTCGTCTTACCCTCTTTCGTGTACTCTGTCATAACGGCTGATACCGTACTCCTTGCAAACCCCAAAAGGTTTGCTGTTTCCATAACCGATGCTCCACCTAAACGCGCTCCAACAATCATTCCTCTTTGGAACTCTGACAGGTTTGACATTTCAACTTATCACAGACAGTTCGATAGACGCATGCAACGCAGATGACTGCTGTTGAGAGACTGATACCTTCCTCTTCACGCCCACTAGGTGGCAGACTTCTGTTGCAGGTGGCGCGGCTGTACTGCAGGTGTGAAATACGTCATACTTTTTCACAGGTGTTCGTATTATTTTGTCCTCCACCTGTATATCATAGTGGAGGAGGGGCTACACGCGCAGCAGGAAATATTAATTTTAAAAAATTTCTAGATTAAATTTTAAAATTCGGATTTCGAGGGACATTCAGTCACCTTTAGGGCTACTTGTGTGCCAAATTTGGCTTAAGTGCTATAGATTTGTGTGGAACCACACACACAAACACTTCGTTTTATAATAGAGATTATCATATCTTATTGATTGTAAATTTTGTATTATGTTGTGATTTTTGTGCAATCACTTATTTACTCAAGAAATTTCTTTTTATTTAATAAAATTCATTGTTAATCTTTAACTAGGAATTATCTTTCTTTACCAATTTATTGGTTATTAATTGACATGATGTTTAATTGTTAATTAATGAACTGAGATATCTAAGTAATAGTCGCTACTCAGAAATCTCATAATGCTCACTGGATTAATTATTCTAAGGTTTTAAAATCTTAAACTAGTCTTGTGATTATGTAATTGTAATGTTCCAAAATTATATTCAGTAATAAATTGTTTTTTTCTTTTAATGATCCTTGTAGTTTTTTCAATTAATTCTTCATATGTCAAAAGCTATATGTATCTAACTTTTAAAAACTACGTAAATACTATGAAACTAGAAACAGCAATTTGATAAACTAATTTTTTATGTAGTTTCATAAAATTATAATTTGAACCTTTAATATGTGTTGTTTGTATACCTAATGCATGTATTATATTTACATGAGGTACTAATTATGTGTATACCTAGCCAGAGAGAGAGTTTACCTATGTATATAACTCATGTGTTTTTACTATATCTTAACTCTTAAAGGTATTTTAATTTTTTAGATATGGTTAAAAGAGTGATAGCACAGAATGGTTCTCCTTTGGCTGATTGGGCAGCTATAACTGAACCCATGTTTATGTATAATACTAGCCAGATCCTGGGAGAAGAATTGGGGTGTGCAAATCAAGATTTGTCCCGGCTAGTTGAATGTGTCGCAAAAAGAAGTAACAATGAAATCAAAATTCTAAAAATGAGGGTATGTTTTCTTGAATATCAACCATTCTTTTTATGATAGTTTATAAATTAGCAAAATTTCTGCAAGAATTGTGTACTTTTATGAGTGAGTTGTTTTTAATATATGGATGATAGGATCTATTAGATTTTGTATGAAAAAAAATAAAGTTTTCAAAGGAATAATTCTAAAGTTTTTTAACAAGCATTTGTTTCACATAATTTACAATAATTATTGCTTTCTGTTAGCCAAGAATTGGTTGGCTACCATGGGGTCCAGTGCTTGATAACTTCACCACATCACCATTTGAATCATTTCTTCCGCTTGCTCCAAGTGACTTGCTGGAAAGAGGAGTCATCTTCAAAGAAGGGTTTGCTTACATGACTGGTATTAGTAGAGATGCAGGTGCTTCTCTATTTTGTAAGTTCCATTTTCACTTAGTTTAAATTAAAAATAAGAATTAAGTATTTAACTTGCTTTTATGGTGACCATCTTCACTCAGTGCGTTTCCACTGACTGACGATGTTTGCATTTGCCCACTACACTAACAACCTGTGAGTTGTAGGCAGTGCAGGCTTGATTACTCCTGGATGTATTTCTTTTTTCTGTGTCACTAAAATTTTCTTTGTGAACATATCCATTATCTTGTCTTGTCTTTGGCATAGAATGGCCAAATATGACCCTTGTTCCATAAAACCCAAGCAACCATGCTTGTATGATATTTTCATCACTAATTTAATTGCTGCAACAATCAACACTGTAAAAGGTGGAGAATTTATATCTTGGTCATGAACATATAGTTCTGATACTTTTTCTTTTATTTGGGTTGTTAATTAACAAATCAATTTGGAAGATGGTAGCTTTATTGACTTTTATAGAAATTGTACTTTATGAGTTCACAGAATTCACGATACTTGGAAATTAAAATGTATGAATTCGATGAAGAGACTATTTGAGAAGGGTATTGCATGGGGATCAGGGTGTGTTTATAATGGCTAATCACCTCAAGAATTAAGCCTCAAATCTGAAGTAGAATTCTATAAAAAGAAACAAAAAGTAAGTCAAAGCAACTGCTTGAAATTTGTTCTAAACTTATGGTAGTCTTGCCTAAGGAGCAAAAGATTCCTATTCAATGGTTCTTTACTTTGAACAGACTAATTACTAAACAAAAATAAATTTACAATTCCATCAACAAAATATTCCTAATTGAAAGCACTTTTATTGAGTAAAATGACCAGGTTATTTTTAAAGCACTTTTATTGAGTAAAATCAACAGGTTATTTTTAAAGCGTTTTATTGTTTGAACACATAACATTTGCTATTTTTTATTTTAATATTTTTGTTTAAATAATTTATAATAAATCTTAAATTTTGATTTATAAGTTTTTTGTTCCTTGATGAAAATGTTAGTTACTTCTGGGAGGAAATGTATTCATTTCTTCCTGCTCCTGCCATTTCTTTAGCTCCTGCAAGAAGGCAGTTGGGTCATATTTTGGATGAGTCTTAGTTGAATTAGGGGAACGGTGAAATGTAAACAAATCCCTTCCTCAATTGGCATCTTTAGCACTGATTCTGGCACTGAGTTTATCGATTGATGCCAAAGTTAGTGAAGGACAAATCATCTATGCAGATAAGTTCATCTATGCACATCATATAGAATCATCTATGCACTGCATATAGTGAAGGACAAATCATCTATGCAGATCATTGCATATAGTGAAGGACAAATCATCTATGCAGATCACTGCATATGTTTCTTTGACTTCCGTATATGACATCCCTTATCTGAGACAATCTTTCACACCTATTCAGTAATTAATTGACCTAAGATTGTCCACCTTCTTGCAGAGCCACACTATAGTATTTATTATATTCTTGATTAGTTTTACTTGTATTTGGATAGCTATTGATATTCTTTTGTATTGCCTTACATGCTTTCAGCTTTCATTCAATGTAAAAGCTAAATTCTTTTCATTCCCAAAATTATGCTTCATTTTTTTTTCAATGATAATTTTTATTGTCTTATTTGAAAACAGCTGAATTTTAACTCAAAGGTTTAAACAATAAGAAACATAATTTGGCAATCTCACTATGGATGTATGATTTCTGTCATAAGATTTAATTTATGATATAAGATTGTTAAACTTCTGAGTGCTGTCTGATATGTAATTTTTATTGCAGGGGAAGATTACGTTATCAGAAAAGATTTAGAAGTTACTCCAGAGATTTTTGATCAAAAAATCAAAGATTTCATGAAAATGTACAACTACTCTGTCAATGCTCAAGGAATTTTCGATGCAATACATTTCATGTATAGTCCACCAGTTGATCCATTAAATGAAACCCTATTAAGAGAAGGATATATACGAGTAAGTACCATGTTTATGTTTTAACCTTTATTTGACTCTTAGCTATTCAGCTTTCAATTTTACAAATATCTCGATTATCTAACTTCGTAATCTGTAGAAACCATTTATAGTTCAATGCTTTTTAAACAAGTTTGCCTTTCACACTTAGATATGCTGTATTTAACTGAAGCAGACAGACAAATGGGCCTTGTGGTTAAAGAGTAAATAGATGATTATTACAGGTACTCCTCACTTAACAACCTACCTGTTTAATGACCAGCTCTCCAGTGTGAAAATCCTCTTAGGCCATTTTCCCACAGACCAGCAAAAACAAACACTCTACCAATGCCCGCCCTGGGTACAATGTAATTTAAATAGTGGATTTTGCATGAAGCCTAGCCGGTCCAGCCACTAACTCAGACAAATGCAGCCGGCATTGAACTCGACAAATTGGATGCCTGAATGTTCTCATTATATGTTCTGTTGGTGATCGGTGCGCTTTACTTACTCTGCATCTGTCCTTTCCTGTTATGATCACTCATCAGCATCTAAATTCTGGGTAGTCCCCTAAAATAAACTAGTTATCAACACTATCAATGCTAATATATGTGAAATCCTTTTCTTTACCGTAGGAATGGAACTCTCATTAAATGAGGAATGGCTGTATTAGCACATAATATTGCAGACCATAGAAAAGGCTAGTTACAGGGGGAGACATCTAAGCTGCATCAAAATGAAAGTCAGGAATGAGTTAAATAACAAACAGACCATGTGAATGTGCATTGTCTGTAAGTTTAGGGGTTAAGTCACAGAGTTCCAAGACAATGCCATGCTGTTGAATTAATAAGTGTATGTCTGGGAACTCAATTGAGAAATAGACTGAATATGAATTGAGTGGTATTAAAAAGAAACATTTGGTGATTTCATTACTTATGCAGGTACTTAACAATTAAGTTTCATTCCTATGCAAAGGTAGAGAGATCATTAAGCAAATTGGCTAATAATCAAGGAACTTGTTTTTATTCATCTGAATAAAGAAAAGGCACCAGCATTGACTGTGTCAATAACTAGTTTGTTTTTGGAGACTATCCAGAACTTTGGCACCACTGAATAACCATAACAGGAAAGGAAAGATGCAGAGTTAACAAGGTGTTCTGATCACTAATAGAACATGTTATGAAAACATTCCTGCTCCAATTTGCCACCAGTTTGTTTCAGAGGACTATCTGGAACTTTGGCACTGTCTGAGTAACCATAATAGGAAAGGACAGATGCAGAGTAAACAAGGTGTTCTGATCACCAATAAAACATGTTATGAAAACATTCTGGTATCCAATTTACTGATGTTGTCAGCTGAGCCACACTATGTGAAAACTTCCATTTGATTACACTGTATCCAAAGGACAGCGGTACGTCCAGTTTTGCCTATGTGTGAAAATACCCTAAGACTAAGAAAGGGAATACCCAAGGTTCAGATTCCCCACACTAGAGTGATAATTGTAAGTCCCAGCAGTTGTTAAGTGAGGAGTGCCTATATTTCATATGAAATACTTTTGATGTCTGTTTATTGGCAAATATTTCTTTGAAAGTATATGTATGAACTCATACATACTTTTCCTTTTCAGTTATTGACAGACCGTTACTATGTATCTCCTCTTGACAAAACCTTGCAGCTCATGCTAAAGAATAGAGTTCCAACCTATGCATATGTTTTAAATTACACTCTTCAGGGATATTCATATATTCTGAAAGGTATTGTTCTTATATTAGTGTGTTGTGGAATATCGGTTATACACAATGATAAGAGTACCGCCTAACTGGTATAGGGGTCATAGTGCTTGCCTGCCACCCAATAGGTCTCAGATTCAAATCCCAGGTTTTTCTTTTTAATTTCCAATGAAGGGTAAAACATAAAAGAAGTCAAAAACAGTACAAATTACAACAATTATATGAATGACAAAAAAATGAAGAAACTAATGACCGAAGTCATTGCCCCAAAAGTTCTCTAGCTTCCCAGTACCAGACTATCTCAAAGTTCATAATGCACCACAGCAATACAAGTGAGCTCTGTTCACTGCTTCTTTCAGTTCACAGTCGACAGTATGGATGGTCATATATGCCAATTCGGTGGAAGTACTTCTTAGACAATCATGTCCTGTCAAATGCTGTAAAAGCCACTGCCTCATGGTACAGCTTATTTGGTTTATCAATAAGACCCTCAGTTTTTTCTTTTTTCACACCTTGCAGCTGTACTTGACATTTCACATTCATGATTTGTTTCGCGTACAGTTTTATTGATTAAGGCATCTCGCGGAAGATAGTTGAGCACCTTTCTGTACAGTGAAATCTGCGAGCTCATTCCTGAGAGAAGATGGGCAGTAATTATATAATCCTAATTAAGGATCTCCTAATCTTATAATTAATATCTCGGAATTCTAGCCAGGGTGTGTGCTGTGAAGTTATGTTACATAATTAAGAGAGGAGTTTTTACTAGAAATTCATTGTAATACTCATGTACAATATAATGTTACTTATTTGTGCTTGTTTGCTTATTTTAAGTGTAGATTTAAATTTTGTGGTATTTGCATTGCTAACATGCACTTAGTGTCTTGATAGTATTTCAAGAATTCTTTTACTTTGTAATTCATATTTGAAATTAATCTTAAACAAAGTTATGTACTAATGTTCTACATTTCTTTCTTAGATGTTATTTCAAGTGATGTTGATCATTTGCTTTTAAGTGGTGCTCCTTTCATGAACCCAAAGTATTTCCCTCAACACTTGAGCTTACATACAGCTCGGTGGACAGAATCTGACCGAAACATGAGCCACTTTATGATGCGAGCTTGGGCAAACTTTGCTAAAGAAGGGTAATTTGTATGCTTTCATTTTTCTGAACACTGATTAAAATTTCATTTGGAAAATGTTTGAAAATAACTACAGTTGTATTTTTGTTACATAGTACAATAATTATATCATCATTAAGTCCAGGATAAATCAATTAAGCATTTAAAAAACAATGTTCTCATTTGGCAGCTTAATGTTCAAAAGTAAAACTCTTTTCCATACTTGTTGCAGATTAAATGGATATATATATATATATTATGTAATAAATAGTAATCACACATGTGCAATTGGCCCCTCGAGTGTAATATCACAGTTTTTGCTGTCTAACTTTCCCGTGTTGGTTCTAGTAGATAAATAATGTGAACTTAACATCTGAAGTTTTCATATGCATATATTCATTTTGCAATCTAGTCTTCCTTGCATGACTTCTATTTAGTTGCGACCTGCTTGAACAATAGAATCTTTCCTAGGATTCTTTCAACCAATAGATGTAGTTATTTAGTTATTATGTGTGTTGTGTTCATTTTTTAAAATTTCTCTTACTGTATCTATTTTATAATATCCTATAAATATTGAGAAATTAATTTTTTGAAAAATAAAAATAGATTCAACTCAAAAAGTCTTAAAATTTCAATTCTGTAAGACCATGGGGCTGGTGCATGTTAAATCTGTCGTTGCCTCAAATATCCTCATGTGGAAGTTTGGAAAGTGGGGTGCCAGCTCAGATGTTGACTCCATCATCTGACCATGGTTCAAAATTATAAGGTATTGTTCTGTGATCTTTCCCTTCAGGATTGATCCCGAGCAGTCGCCAATAGCCCGTTGTGTTGTTCCAGTGCAACGTTAATTCAACTACCTACCTATGAGGATTTTGGAATTTTCTTGTGCCTATGGCAAATCAGATGGGGTTAATATGTAGCCTATATTTTGTGCAGAGTTCTGAAGATGTGTACTGAAATTGGTTCAAATCAGTCAAATGGTGTAGATTTGTTTTGAGTGAAAATAGACAGATGCCAACTTTAATATACAAATATAAAACAAATTATATATTCTCTTTTTTATTAAAAATATAGCAAGTGTAGAAAATAATTAGATCTCTGAAGGTTCTTTTAAAATATTTTTAGGCTCTTTAATTTCAAATAGGTGTTATAATCTAATGACTGATCAGAAGTTTTGTATAATATAAAGTTCTTGAAAATAAAACCAATGAAAAATAATAAGTTGCTTCCTGTTATGGTGTATGAAACTTCCTTGTTTGAATCATTGAAAATAAACGCCTAAAGTCTGATTCTGAAGTACAATGTGAATAGGTATTTAAATATAAAGAATCTTTGTATGAGATTAGAATCAGATGCATCTTATTTATCTAAGCATGAGATGCAAACACTAATAAAATATATCATCCCTAATGAAAAGCGTCAGACTTATAAATCATGATAACACTAGATTCACGCACAGAGCCTGAGCAGTACCATGGTACTAAGGGCTAAAAGATGCCTAAGAAATGTGGAAAGTTTTTTGCACTTTAATCTGAAGTCTGTTTTCTGAATATTAAAAGCTACAAATCTTTTCATTGTATTTATTTATTATAAAGCTGTAAAATGTGCAGAGAAAAAGATGTAAATATGTACATTACATTCATACAAATTAAACATTGAGTACTTGGAATATGTATCTTTATATCATTAGGCCCTGTAACCTAACCTAGTACTAGAACCTGGAGTGCAAATATGGGGGCATGTGCTGATATTTAGTGATAGCTAAGTGTGTTTAACCATTCAAGTGGAACACAGTTGAGAAAATTTATTTCAAATACAGCACTGAAAACTTCTCACATGACAAGCGGCAGACCTAAAATATTTGGTCATCTCTCTTGAAATATTGCCCTCTGGGACACATCTCCTTTAGGTGTCTATGGGCTTCACGAACCCAAGGTAACCTAGTGATCTGTTCTTTCCCCTTGGGGTTTACTGTTGGTAAACATGAGAGTTGTGCTCCCAGGACACCCAAGTAATCTTTTCTTCTTTCCTCCCATTGTTCTTTTCCCTATCCCTGTTTCATATCACTTGCCTTTGTATGTCTTGAGTTTGACACAGCTTGGCCAAATATGGCCCTTGCACCATAAAACCCCAAATCAACCAACCCTCCCCTTTTCCTTTCTTTTCAGTTACTTGCCTTTGTCTCGTGTTTTATGATTCTTGTCCAAATATGGCCTTTCCACCATAAAACCAACCAAACCTTGAAATATTTCGGATCTGCCACCTGCATACAGAAGCCCCTTCAAACTATACTTGGGCACACCATTTGAAGGGATAAAATAATGTTTGAGGTCTATCTGAACTCTAAGAAAGAAGCCAAAACTGGAACAGCCATTTATTATGTAGGAAAATACTTTCTGTATGGGAAATCTGTTTTTTTCAAAGTGTCTCATGGATTTCCTTGTGTTCCATCATGGTTTTCTCTGGTTCTAAAGCAATTTTAGAAATTTCATTCGTTTTTTTTCTCTAAAAATATCAGAAAAAAATTTAAATAAAAATGTGTTTTAAAACAATTTTATTTGTCTTGTTATGTTTTAAAAAATGAATTTAATGCTTTTATGATTCATCCATGATTTTGAAATATTTCGCAAATTTTTTAACTGTCATTTTACAAAGTTTTCTATGTTCAAAATTCTTTATTATACAACAGGGTAATTGTTGTGTAAAACTAACATAATTGCATCTTTACTTTCTCAGAAATCCAACCCCTAATAGGATTTTTAATAACATTTTGTGGAAGCCTGTGACTGAAAGAAACTACACCTACCTCAATTTAAATGCCACCAACACCACTAGCACAATGATCACAGACTACCGTGAGCGGGAGAGCCGTTTCTGGAATTTTCTGTTGCCATTCTTCATCGACCGTGAACCACCAACTTTAGCACCAACCTTGGAGCCTGGTGTGGCAGAGATAAGAGTGGTTACAAGTGCCTTGTGGGGGAGTGTTAGCCTTGGCGCCTTGTTGATACTTATAACTTTAGTCTTCTGCATTTTGTATTGCAGGATACGAAGGTATGATTCGTATTGATTATAATCTTGGATTCTCAGAAATTACTTGGGAGTTCAAAAGTGTAATGTTAGGATTTTTAAAAGGGCAGCAGAATTTCATGAGTTAAATATTGTGATGAAATGAATTAATCAAATCTGAAAGGAGTAAATCAAATCAATCAAATAGTGGAAGAGTCAGAGATGAGAAGATCAAAGAAAAAAAATGTGTTTTTGTCTTTGTAGAGATTAGGTTGACTTTGGATTACTCTAAAAACATTTTTGTATGAATTTTCCCAGGTATTGTTTTAAAGAAATTGTTTTATATCTAAAAGAAAATTCATACTTTTGAATTGAAATTGAGTTTTTCTTTTGTTTAAAAATATAGTAAGAAGTTCAGGCAACATATTTAGTGATTAAAATAATTAATTATAAATAAAGTTAGAGCTATTTTAAGTTATAATGATTCTTACTTTTAAAGTTATAAAATTATTGTAATACTTTTCCTTTCATCACATCATATAGATGCAGTAATTTAATGATTTTTTAAAGTATAATTAATGTTACTATTTCCTGTGTGTTTAAAACTTTCTTTATTTTTGTTTAAAATAACTGAAAATTTTGTTTTGGTACTGCAAATCTCTAAAGTGAATTGTGCAACTTCAACAAAAAAAATGAGGGTAGATGAGTAACTCATACAGCATAGAGCCTATCCAATAGCTATTTCTGTTGTCATGTTGTACTTAAAGACTTCACTCTTTTTGGCAGAAATCAGAAAAGAAGAAATTGTTTTAACAATTTCTTCTGATCTTTATTATATGAGAATTTTACGAAGCTTCACACTCTTTCACTGTGTATCTGTAAGATTTTAGTGGTTTCTTATGGTTTATTTGTACTTAATACTCATATACACATTTCATTAATAAGCTCATTTCTGTTTTTTTTTTAATATCAAATGTTTTTAAGTGTTTCATGTTATTTAAATGGTTTATTCAGAGTTAAATGTGAAAGAAAATAATGCATATGCACTGTAAATACATATTTTATTTTTATGCTTAATACATTGTACAAGCACAAATCAGAGGTGTTGACTATTTTTAGTTCTGGTTGCTTCTAAGAAACCATTAATACTATTTAAAATTAAATAATGGTTGAATTTGTATCCAAGTTTAGGTGTGTAAATTCCATTTATTGATTTAAATCAATAAATGGTGGGTTCAGGTTACACCTCGCATTGTGAGGTGTAACCTGAACCCACCCCAATGTTGCACCAGGGTAACACAAAGTGATTCACAAATCTGCCCTTGTAGTGACATAGCCAGTAATGTTCAATTGGCCGGGCATTAGGGAAAGAATATTATAACCTTACATTTATGAATAAACAACAGATATTTTTTGAAAACTATCACCTTCAGATTATATTTATTTGAATTATTAACGAATCAGTAGTATTCCATAAATCATAATTTTATTAATTATTTTTTTAATTTCTAATTTTTATATATATTTTATATGCATTTTCGATAAAAAAAAAATTTAATTTTTAAAAATTGTTTAGTATTGTTTTGGGGAGTTGTATTTTGTAGGCTTACAAGTGAAAAGTCAAACTACTAAACAAAAGATATACTTCTGGGAAAACAGAGAGGAAAAATTCTACTCACTAAGCATGTTTCTCAAGAAGAAATCTAACTCTCGATAAGCTAAAATCCTCATGTCTTGAAAATTTTGACTTTGTGTTTCACTTGTAAACCAAGGTAATGTAGTCTTTTTGTGGGTTGTTTATTTTTAATGTAAACAAAAAAAAATATCAGTGTCTAAATCTGTCCCATATGTCATGAAAATCCAACCAACCAACCTAATAATAATTAGTAAATTTTATAAATTTTCAATTATGAGTGATCCCATGAGCCTTCAAAAGCAGCAATACTTGCTGAAAGTCCTTGAATGTTTTTCAAAAGCCTTAGATTTTGCAAGAACACTGCATATGTTGTTTCACCTGCATTTAAAAATCAAAATCAGTGATACTTGTCCAAGGTCAAGTGTCATCAGTGACATAATATTTATATAAAAAATCTGACATAATATTTATAAGTTTGGTAAAAATTGATGTTTTTAAACTGGGTCCTTGAGACCCAAAAAAGACCCATGGAAGTTTCTTCACATGTGCATTCATGGGTTAATCTATTGCAATCTATGTTTAATGTAGCGATAAAAGTTTAAAAACAACCTGGAAAAAGCTTTAATACAATAGCTGAATCCAAAAGTTGCTTAAAATAGCAAATATTTTAAATAAGTCTGACTTTAATGCTTTTCTATTCACACTATGTCACAAAACGAACCTAAGTAATGCATAAATTTATCTAATAGGTATATCTATAAAATAGTGTATGATTCAAAAATATATTTATAATTTAATATTATGCATGAAACGGATAGAAAATAAATTGTTTGATAATAGAGGGGTTTTTCTTTCCTTCTACAAATCAATATCTTTGAAGAAGGAAAATTAATTTGAGATATTTCTGGGGTTGTAGATTCTATAAATATTTATTATATCTTACTCTTTAAAAATCTTAAATATTTTACTCAAACATGTTTATAAATTTTTATCTAGTTATACATTTTATGCCGTCCATTCGGTTGCAAGCTATATTCAACTGAATATTTTCAATACTTGAAGTTTGACATCAGTGCCTTCATACAGGTTTTACCTTGTATTTTTGCCTTACACTAATACTCATAGTAATGTGAATTGTAACAAATACTGGCATGTTGTGTATTGCCAAATTTTATGTCGCACTATATCCTTCAATCATGGTAATGTTATGTTTTAAAATATTTTGAGTTTGATTCATATGTGATTTTAGTGTACATTCCATATTTTATTGTTCAATGACTTCCATACTTATTATCTTTGGTTAAGCGTTGTTCCAATTTTTATAAGTTTAATGCAGTATTTTTATTTGTTTGTTTTAGATTAGTCATTTTAGTGGTATGTTTTTTATACTTTTTACTTGTGTACATTGGTTTTGTATGAAAAAAATAAATCACAGGATTATGTTGAAACTTTGTCTTCATTCTTTTAGTTCTGGAGATATATCAGTACTGTAGAATCTTGTTGATTAAAACATAACAGAGCAAAAGAACTAATTTAAATTATTTTGAGGCAATGCTTTCTTAGTTGTGGTGTACAAAGAGCAAAGAAACTGATATAAATATTTGGAAAGAACTTGCTAATTCAACATTTTGTGACAAGATTTCTTTTTTGGAAAGCTTAAAACTTACAATGTGTTAGTATTTTTTAATTCTTACTCATTGCATATCAAGGGAAATGCCATTTGAAAAATTTTCAAAGAATATCAAAGCAGCTATAGATTCTTTTGCATTTGTAGATAATATCCTCACTGGTTATTGTATCCATTTTCATCGTTTTGGTCTACCTTTGTTGGTTTCATTTGTGCCTTCATAAACGTGATGCAATATAACATTTAACAGAGCTGCTTACTCCAATTTCAGTATCTTCTATACACATTAAATGCAATGGTCATAAAATAAGAATTAGATCAAATAGAAACAATAGACTGAATTGCACAATCTTGTCAGATGTCCTCTATAAGTTCTCTCCGGTGCAGGAAAATAAAATGTGCTCCTATGACTCCTCTTTTGCTTTGAGCAAACAAGGCATTTGTCCGAGTCCAGAAGATTGAACCTGCGTAGATAAACTTAGGTGGCTGTGTGACCAGTTCTTCTTACTTTGGTTGCAAATATGGCCACAAGGCGAGGGACTTTCGTAAGATATACAAGGTCATTAGGCTCCTGTAGGAAACGAGGTGTCAGACCAACTGTGTCTAAAATTGGTTTTCGTCTTGCTTAGGCTCACTGATTGATAACCAAGGGAACTGGACCTGATTTTGAAGACAAGAATGCGATATCTTAATGCAAAATGGCTAGAATATGGGAAATGTAAAAATTTAGATGAAGATGAATCTTTTCCAACAGTTTGTTATGTTTTCCCTTTGTACAGTTTTAGTTTATAATACTTCAGTAATGATGGTGATTTATGGAGTATTATCCTCCTCTTTAATTAAGGAATCATCTTTTTAATTGTGTTAAATATGCTGAGAAAGTGTGAACATCCAAATTTATGCTAAATAAACAAAACCATTTATTCACTGCATCTAAACAGAAGAAGTAAAAGTAATCAGTGTGGAGCTAAGCAAAACATTTGAATAGAATCAGAAAAGTTTGAAATAATAAGATTGTACTGAATATCTTCTGGACATTTCTTGCTGCCTCTTATTACTTGAAGATATTTACTCTTATTACTTTACCTTACCTTTTGCTTCTTATAAACTATTTTGCATGAAAAAGTCTTATTATCTAAGAGATCTCTGGTGTGGGACTATACAACTTTGATATTCTGAAGCCCCTGCATGGACTTGCGGTATGTTATATTTTCCTTTTTCAACTTTTTTAATGTGTTAGAATTTTTTTCTTAAAGTGTTGTATTCAAGCAACCTTGCATGGTAGGGTTAAAAATTAGTGATGATTTGTCATATTTTGCAGCTATAAATTTTGGAGCCAGTCATCATTTTTGATGCCTAACTTTTCTGAATTTTGTATCGTATTAAGTGCAAATTCAGACTGATCAGCCATTTATTTTTCCTTCTAACAATCTACTCCTATTTTTAAATAGGTGCATCAAAGTACAATGTCCTGGCACTATTCATACTGTCTTTAAACACATTGAAACAAAAAAATGTGAATTGAATGCAAGTAGAATATTTTAGTGACTGAGGGGAAATGTTTATGTGCCTTTGACACCACCTAACTTTCTGCTCCAAATTTTTAACCCTGCTTGCATGTTGTACTCTAGATTAGTTTAATATTATTTGTTTTAAGTTTCCAATAGATTTCAATTAATATCTCTATGTTATAACGTTTCCAAAATGTTTTTATCTTTTTGCATTTATTGAATAATATGTATCAAGAAAATTGTTTTAAGTAGATAAGTATCAGTGTTTTATTGGCTACATAAATTTACAACTGCTTAGTGAGAACAGTTTATTTTATTTTTTCCTTATTTAATCGAAAGATATATTGTATTAAAGTAGTTTTGTTGCATTTTTTATAGTTCATAAGTTTCCTCGTGACTTTCTTCCAAAATTTTATTTTGTATTTTTAATAATTCAAAAAAAGATGGACTAAAAGTTTTGAAGTATATGGAAGTGTGCCTTTACTCTTATTTTGTACACAACACCTAACCAAACTTAAGAATCATCAAGAGAATCTTTCAAGTTCCCTCATAAATTTGAAAGATCAAGAAAGGGCACAAAAATAAATATCAAAATAAGGAAATTAATTTGCAAAATGGAGTAAAAATTAGTTGAATTGTGCCAACACAAGGGTTGAATGTGATTTTTTTGTTCGTGCCTTTTTAACTTTTTAGATATTTTTATTTCAATTTTAGTAAGTGTTATATTCTCAAGTTTTATATAATACAAATGAAATTGATTTCTATATGTATAATTTAAAATAAAATTAATTTTTTCTCTTTTATTCTTTTCTTTAGTGCACAAGAACCAGATGATCTTGATTCTTCCAGGGAAATCATTGTGAATTATTCTGCTTCTTCTGTACAAAATACATCAGTTTAAAATGTATTGAAAAGAGCTCAATCTCATTTTCATTCTTTCGCCCTTGTTTTCATAATGTATTTTAGTTGCATAGTTCATATTTAAAATAGTTTTTTATGTTTTAATTCTTTGTTTTGCAACCTTCGAAGAGTTCCTTCAAACCTTCGCGAAGAGTTTAAACATAAGAGTGAACTATCTTAAGAGTGATGAACTTTGATTTATAAATTAAGTTTTTACTGATTATTTGTCTTTTGCATAGAATTTAAATTTTCCTACAATCCCTTAATATAGACTGCAGAATTATTAACCATCATTTAAAATCTACCCTTAGCTACGAATTGATTTTGTTCAGTCCTTTCAATATTCTCCTATCATGTTTATTTGATTAGCAATTCCAGTGATGTATTTTGATAAGGTTAGAAATATATCCAATTAGATTATAAAATAGTATTTAAGTTTTATATTCTTTCAGAAACTACATCTTTAACTGTTAAGAAAATTGGTAAAAATATTAGATAATCCTACATCAGTTTTTACTGTTCATATTTAACATTATAAGTTAATTAAATATAAGTGATTCAAGTCAATAATGAATCGGTTATTTAAATAATTTATGTTTGGTTTTTTTTACCTATGTGCAATGTACATACATATTTATAGAAAATATAAGTTTAGAAGGATTAACCTTCTAAAATATGAGTTTTTCCAAGAACTGTTGTTTCACTTTTGCGAGTACATTTATATGATAATATTATATTCATTTGTATATTTTTTTTTATCCCGGTGTATATTTAGATCTCATTGCAATGTTAGAAGTTTATTCTACATAATGCTTATTTATTTGTCAACATCATTAGAAATGAAAAAATATTTTTGAGTATAATAAAATATGGTTTCTATAATTTACTTTAGAAAATTTAGATGTGGTAACCTTTTCTTTTTTTAATTTAGTTGAAATTACGTGTGTGTCATATTTTTCTGCAAATTTGATATTGATATCAGAATATATCTTTGAGTGTATCTAGGTACCATTTATTAATAGAAGCTCAGAGAATTATTAAAAATACAATCAATATGTTTTGACCTAAAACTTAATTACTAATTAGGAATATGATTAAACAATTGGATTTAGGTTCAGTTGTGTAAATAATCACAAACACAGAAAATTAGACATCTGTACGATCCATAAAATTTTCAATCAATGAAACCTGAGAACTGAATGAATTTTGCATAAGTTGCCATTTTGACTTATAGTAATTTGTCCCATCTTTGTTTTCTGTTTCTATGTGCATATAATTTTTGTGTTACACCAACACCCCTAAAATAGATAATAGATTGAGACCATTGTTATGTCTTAACATTCAAAATCTTGATATGGAGTATTTCCTATGGGAAATTTTATGAAAACAGTTATTTTAAAAAACATGTAATGTGTTTAATTTATAAAAAATTAAAATGCTTCCATAGTTTGAACAAAATATTGACCTCCACAGTTGATGAGATGTGTGCAAACTAGTATAAAGAATTTGGCTGCATAAGCAAATATTACTTGTAAATATAAGCTTGTGATTAGTTTACTGGGTTGAAAATTATTTTTATTGGTGTACATGCCGTTTGTGATTAAATAAAGGAAACATTAACCTTTCTAAATAAAAGCATAAAATTTATTTGAAATCACTACACCCTGTATTTTGGCTTGTTATTGAAATAGAAATTTGATGGTATTCATTTGTATTAAATTGAAAACAACTCAAATTCTCTTAAATTATTGTAATGTAAATTTATTAAAAACTGTTCTAAATAGCAATAATTAAATTAATTCTAGTCTCTTCATTATCCATAGCTGTATAATTATTAATCTAGCTATTAAGTTACTGTGTGTCTTAGGCCCCTAGAGTTTAGCACCTCCAACTCGCAATCACTGCTATCACTTGTACCAATTGATAAACTACTCAGTGCCAGAATCCACATTAAAGACGCCAATCATGAAAACACATTGTTAATGTTAAGCCTGTCTAATGTGACGAGTAGATTCTTTAAAACCA
Source organism: Meta bourneti (assembly GCA_933210815.1). Taxonomy (NCBI): domain Eukaryota; kingdom Metazoa; phylum Arthropoda; class Arachnida; order Araneae; family Tetragnathidae; genus Meta; species Meta bourneti. The sequence goes on along the minus strand of OW119930.1, from coordinate 65,743,772 downwards.
CATGACACAAATGCCAAAACTTGACTATAACAGCCATGCGACTTAATCGGTGATTTCTACTGACCCCACATAATTGGCTGACCGTGATATGTTACATATGTGTCATTCCATGTCAAAACACTGAAAAGTGTTCTTTAACTCAATCCCCTCCGATTTTTTTTTATCTTGGGTTATTTCATTTTCGCGTTTTTAGCTTTCTCACAATAGTTTTTCATTTATATTCGTTTTAAATTTGGTTATTTTTTCACGAGTTTAGAGTACTAACTCACCAGTACCTCTGGATTTAATTGTTCATTCGGACTAAATTAAAGCTTATTTTGTTGATAAATGTACAATCTTTTTAATGATACATAACATGACCTGTGTGATCTTTCTAGTTTCAAGATCTTACAATTTGACCTTCAATTTCAAAAAAGTGTGTTTTTCCAAAAATTATATGCTAAAAGTACACTACCTATCATTTTTACTATTGGTTTCATATTGGGACACAGTGGTTCACTGAAAGAAAAAATTCGAAATGGAATCGTAAAAAAACCCATAAACACCTGTACCTTTTGATCTGAGTACAATCGAGATGAAATAGGGCTTATTTTGTAGATAAATGCATTACCTCTAATGATATGTTACACTGTCACAATGCTGTGTTTAGGTCACTCAATTAGACTGCCCCTTTTTAATTGTTTTTGAAACAATGTATGAAATATTAAAAATCTTTCAATAATTGCTTTAGAAAAAATAGAATATGTCTTTAGAATATCAGAATAAAGGATCAAACTGAATGACCTTGAATTTCAAAGGTCACCAGTGTATCATTAGAAAGGTTTTGCATTCATCTAGAAAATAAGCTGTTTCATCTCAATCTGACAATCAGATCAAAAGATAAAGTTGTTTATGGGTTTTGTTTACATATAATTATTTATTTTGAATATTTTTTTCTATGAACCAATACTTGTCCCAGCATGAAACTTTTAGGAAACAAAGACAGGTAGTTGTTAACTACTCACACATACGTATATATTGTATTAAAAAAACGAGGCTAGTAGTACGAGTCATGAGCCGAGCTTGAAGCACTTGTGTGATTAAATTATTTAAAAATTGATGGAACAGTTTAGTTAAGCTGTCGTCGCTATTTAAATACTCAGTTTTAATAAATGTCTTGTTGCTTTTTAGTTTGGATTCCAGTTTAGCTTGTCACCATCCACTATACACTCCATTAAAGAAATTTGTGGCACACTTGGGTCTGAACATAGAAACAACGGCGGACGGTAGTGTGCTTTTAACATGTAGTGTTTTGTAAAGGTCAAGATGGTCTAATAATAACCTTAATAATCAAAGATCATTCAATGTCGTGTAAAATATCATTAGAAAGGTTTTACTTTTCCCTGCAATATAAACCCTGCAGAGACCTATCGGACAATTAGGTCAAACGATACAGGTGTTTATGGATACCAATTACTTCATTCTATTAATGAATATCTTTTACTTTGAACCCATGCGTGTCCCACCTTGAAACTTTCAGAAAGCAGAAATTTTTTACACACTTTTTGTAATTCAAGGTCAAATTGTATGACCTTTGAACTAGAAAGATCATATTATATACATCAGTAAAAAGGTGCGTTTATTTTTTTTTTTAATTTAGTCTGATCGAACAATTAGATCCAGAGATATAGGCAAGTTAGTAATTCTAAAAATACCCAATTTTTCAAATTTAAAAGAAATAAAAACATTGTAAGAAGGAAGCTAAAATTTTCCAGAATTTCTTATGTGGTGTGGCAACAAAGTCACCAAGTTTTAAAAAAGAATCCGAGAGGATTTGACTCCAAATGTCTTTTCCTCTTATGGATCGTATGACTCATCAAGCACTAATTGGCGAGAACGTGACAGTCTGCGTTACCCCGGGCACCATGGGATGTGCTCTGACCCAACGTGATCTCTTTGAAATCATGCCTTCGTAGAGGACTTGGGGGTGCCAGCAATCACGTCTTGAAATCGGGAAATTTCAACCCGTTTTCGTCACATACGAGATTCGAACTCGTAACCAAGAGCTTCAATCGACCAGTTTTTAAGAGCGACGCCTTTACCACTCGGCCACTGATGGGCACCATATCCATTTAAATTTTGGGGGTTAATTGCTTCAAATGTGCAGGTGATACAAGTAACCTAACAAATGCTGGGTGACTCAACCTCACTCATTAAGTCGTTTGGCCGTTTTGTTAAGAGACTTGAATACCTTGGGCCCCGATATTTTCATGGGTGAGCATACCTGCCAAGATTTCCTTGAAGAAATATTCTCCGGATTTTTCTTTAGAGATTATTTTCCAAGTGACGCAAATTTCGAAGTTTTGGCGTCTTTATGGCGCACGCCCCATACTGCGCCTTGTGTGTGTTGAAGTAATTGACATACACACAAGGAAAGTTTTACTGGCACAGAAAGAGAAATACACCCAAGTAGGAATCAAACCTGCCCCGCCAACTCTCAGGTTGGAAAATACTGCTCATATCTATGTATTTGACGCCATTTTATGTAAAATATCGCAAAATCGGTTCGAACTGTAACAAGTATATTTTCGGCTTAGAGCAGTAACTCAAACTGACAAAAGGATTTTTTTTACTGTACAGCTGTTTATAGGAGGTAGGTGTTTTAATTAACGTCACACTGGAGCAACACAACGGGCTATTGGAGACGATACGGGATCAATCCCAAAGGGAAACATCCGAGGACAACACGTAATTTTGAACCACTGTCAGATGATGAGGTAACATCTGAGCTGGGGCACCCCACTCTCCAAACTTCCACGCCACGCTGTTTACAGGGAAACAGCTTTTAGGTCATAAAACGAGACCGTTACATATTTTTTGAACAGAATATAATATGAAAATGTATATCTCGTCATGAGAGTAAGCATTTAGTGTCCAAAAAAATGTCAGTTAACAAGTTTCTGCTCTAAGCCGACGTTATTACACAGTTGATGAGAGCAGGGTTACTTTTTCTACTTGGAATTGATTTCATAAAGCGCAATTGTCGCTAATTTGGCGCTCGAAATTAATTTTTATTTTAAGAATCAATCAGGCATTTTTCTTTTTTATTAGTTGCTTTTTGTGACGTAAAAATCTTCGGAATTTCTTTTTCTCTTGGAGGTTGGCAGGTAAAGTGGGGATAAATATTGCCCGCGCCCTCTCCGACCTGTAGGCTTAACAAAATAAACAGTTCAGAAACTAAAGTGTTACTTGCCCCACCCCTAAATAATTTCCCCAATTTGGCGCCTCAGATTTTTGCTAAGTTATATCTTTACTTAAATTGAAATTTGTATTTCTTTCGTCGTAGTGTACTGTTGGCCATAACCCGAAACAAAAGCTTCGTCCACACGAGAATTCAACGTCAAATAGCAAAGCAACACGTTGTTTATCTTGAGAAAGAAAGTCTGCTGCTGAGATATTTTTAGACTTGTGGCGGAGCTCAGTACAGATCTATCTGAATACAATCCAAAAGTTATAATTTGACAGCACAGCTACACGCAATTTGGGGACGATGACCTTCATTGGTAGTTTCTTTGTGAAATTTTGCGCTCTTGTAATCTTTATTCGATCATTCCGTGGAGTTTCATTTGTCTTAACAGATGAAAGTTTTTTAAGCAGCAGTAGTATTCAAATCAGCGTTCGGTCGCACATAAAAATGTTCTGGGACAAACGTAAATGTATTCTAAAATTCGCTCCATTTTCCGAGTTGGAACGATGTAAGCAAATTTTTGTGCTGGAAGGATTATTTCATAAATCTTCCACTAACACAAGTCTGAAAAACTTCATAAAAATTCATGTTTACTTACACACAAATACAATAGATTGTTTTTATTGTACAAATGTTTCTATCGTGTCCCATTTTCGCACAAAACCTACTTCAAGTGATATATTTAATTTATTGGGTAAAAAAACGTAATATTTAAATTATCTTTTTGTTTTTGTCACTATCACTGTTGCCCTTTTGTGCATAAAAGACAGTATGAATTGGTTAGCAATTATAATTTTTTTCGTGGGAGAGTATTGTAAAGTGTTCCGAGAGGGAAAATGCCAACTTTATTTCGAAAATTTAGACTTCGTTCTTTTACTTGCTAGAATTCGAAATTTAAATTCCGATCTCATTTAAAAGGACACCCCTGTCCTTTGCTGATCACACATACGAATCCTTTGCTGACTTGATCCTTTCTGATTGAAATATGCATCTCTTACTTATTGGTTGAACAGCAACGGACATTCCTGTCTCTTGGAATTCAACAAATAAAAAAACTTTTACGACACTTGAAGTAAAAGCCTCTCGCCCAATTGACACTCTTATGGCAAAAGAGGTCTAACAAGACAGAGGAATGACATAAATGATGATTAGTTAACACCAATTAAATTCAACGCCAAACGTTGCCAAAACAGATATAAACTACATTTTAAGGTAACCCTATCCTTCAATCTTCGCTGACCATCTGATTTGTTTGTTCACACTGAAACACCTCGGAATTAATTCTTTGGAATTTTTATTGGTGAAGTATTGAAATCTTATTCCAAAAACAAACTAACTGAAGTCCCATTCAGAATACCATTTCATTATCGCCTCGACATTACGACGTACTTTTAACTCGCCTTCGTATCAGCCACACTCGTTTTACTCGTACATCTTTTATTAGGAGTGTAACGCGTGTGATCCTTTTACCGTTCAGCATATTTTAATCAATTGTTCAGTTTTAAACCATCATCGTCGAAACTTATTTAGCAGTCCAATTTTAAACTTGCAAGGGGTCTGGTTGGAGAAAATCCCTATCCAAATCTATTTAAATTTTTATACCTCATTGTCTTTTTAAACTTTATATAAATGTTTTTGTCTACATCTTTTAAACCACATCACATTTCATCTGTTGTAAATATTTCCATCGATTTAAAACTCATTTTACCCCTTTTTAAATTAATATTTTAATCTTAGTTATTTTCATTGAATTTTAATCTTAGTTGACATTTCATATTAAACTACTTTTATTCGTCTGACTATAAATATTTTAACTTTTTTATTGGGTTGCATTGAAAATTGTGTTTGGTGTAGCCTATCCTTTTTTGGATCTTGTGCCTTAAACCCAAACCATTCAGAATACGTTAAGGAAATACTTATCGTCGCAGAAATAGTACCGTCACCATATTTAGGCGTATCAGAAAATGCTTCTCTAACAATGTCAACATCGTTATGTATTAAATAGAAACTTTGCTTAACTTGTGTGGACGTAAAAACTAGCGAGCACATACAATTCCTCAATTTTTTTATTTGCTTCAAAAAATGTTGCTCTGGCGAACGTAATTTTATTCACCTTTTTAAAATCGAATAGCACAACCTCAAACCCATACCAATAAAATCTTTTTAATGTTGTGCTCTTATTTTTAACACAAAAGTTCAGTAAAAATATCTACATCGTTTTATGATTGTGCTTATGAAATGAAAGGATTAATTGAGGAAATGTGAAAAATTAAAATAAAGAGAATTTATGGTGCCTGTGAGAAGATGTCGCGAAAAAATTGGTATGAAAGCGACTTGCATATTATCTCGGATTGATAATATGCAATATAACTGATTGCAACTTAACCTTATCGTTAAATTTTCACGAAAAGTTGATTACTTTCATTTACCTTAAATGAAGATGAAAATTGCCATGAAAATTATTACATTCGCCGACGTTAGAATGTTTTGATAGAAATCCCCATTAAGAAAATAAGATTAGATCATTGTAATTTCTAATTTGCTAAGTATTGTATCTGCTTTATAGCGATTCTACAAGATTGCTATACATGTTATGCGTTTTAAAGTAGCGCAAATGAATTCCAAAAAAGGTCACTCTCATTTTACAGTTTTTTAAAAGTCAAAATAAGAAAATCAGCAGACAAGACCAGATAGTAGAGGCAATGCAATGACCTTCTTAACATCGGATAAAAGCGGGAGAAACTAGTTACGTGTAAACACATACACAACCCTAGTTGATAACATTATTTGATCAGCTTCACGCCACAAGCTCAAGAATTGTCTCCTTTAATTCATGTAGGGTTTAATATCCTTGATTTTCCTATACTAAACATTCTTTCTGGAGCACGTCAACATATCAGATATATCTTACCTCTTCATAGTGATTGTGAAGGTCTTATTCTGTTTTGGTATTTAAGCGATCGATAAGCCGAGGAAAAGATTCTGTCCAAGTGGGAAAATGCAAGTTGGTGTGATTATTCCTTTTTTAACTCATTTTGCAACGAGGCAGTGAGCCTAAATATAGAATGGATGATTCGGCGATTTGTACTTTGATACTATTAGATTAGTTGGTTTTAGATTTTATGGCGCAAGGATCATATTTGGTCAAGCTGCGCCAAACACAAGACAACGTTAAGTTATGGACATACGCAGAAAAGTTTTACATGCAAAAGAAATACAACCAGGGTAAGTTGCAGAAATTGAACCTGCGCCTCCAACTACTCTCGGGTCGCTAGTGTCGTGGGGAAACTCACTAAGCCACTGCGATCCCGATTGCTATTCGCCGACCTAAAATAGACGAAGCATGTGCGCGCAGCTTCATTTTATTTCTGTCGAGCGCTCGGTTTGAAGATCTGTCACGTGGTTGTGGGGAAAAGCATGAATCCTAATGTGAAACAAATTATCGATTGGTTAAAGTGATTATCTAGCGTTATTAAAAACATTAGTCTGTTCGATAGTCAATCGGTCCAAGTCGATTCGTTAGCAGACGTGTCTTACGACAGCGACCCCGCCCACATGCTCTGCCTATTTCATTGGAAGGTCGATGAATCTCGCGAAGAGGAAATTAGGAAAATGTCAAGACATGCTTTTAAATTGTGCCACGGCTCCCGTGTAAGTTTGCATAGCGACTGATATATATATATATATATATATATATATATATATATATATATCATCCGACTTGTGATTGATGTCAAGGATCCGTTTATAAATCGACGTCAAGTAATGGACAAACACAAGGAAAGGTTTGCTGATCCAGAAGAGAGAAACCCACTCTGGGTAAGTAACTGACCCAGAGTGTGACCAACAACTGTTGCTGGTCACACTTTTAGAAGCTCTTCTCAATAGCAATGCTCAGTCTACTTATATTTCACGTCGACCCATTGAGCTACGTGCTCCTACATTGACACTATTAGAAAATACTTGGATACATTAGCTACAAACGCAAGCCGTTTAAAGAGTCGGCTGTCCACATCATGCGAATAGGAAATCAGGTAGGTAGGTAGAATTTATGTCGTGTTGGGGCAACACAAAGGGCAATTGAAGAGGATACTTGGAAATTTATATATGGCAGGCCGCACTTTGATCTATCATGCGACAAAACATCCGATATGCGCATGTACACTCCGTTTCTGCACAGAAAACATGGCAATACGCGTGCATATTTCAGCCTATTTAGCGTCGTAGGATTGATGTTGGACTAATGTGTGATCTAAAACGGGTTTTTAAACTGCTGCGGTATCCGATTGAGCCGTAGAAGTTTGCTCGCTGATAATCTTTGTGTTTCGCGAAATGATATCAGGCATTCTTTGATGTAAAATCGAGAAAATGTCATAAACCCTTTGCTGTGGAGAATCTATATAAATAAAAATGGAGTGTTTGTACATTGGATATTTTCGACCCATTTCAAGTTATCCGTTTTGGGCCCTTCTAATAATAAATCAGTGGTTTCCGCGATTGGTGTCTGTATGTATATTCCCGTACTAGACGACTGGGTCTGTTTTCATGAAACTGCATACTGTGAGTGCTTACATTCATTTAGTGACTAAACTTGGTTGCGTTGGTCTGTCTGTCCTGTCTTCCCATTTTACGTCTGTTTGTGGAAGTATCACATGATTTTTTCAACATATTTTAATACAATGTACTATATTTAATAAATCATATCTTAGTTTAATGAATAAAATATTTAAATTACCTTTGTTTACATATTTAAACAAGTTTCATGCGGCTTAATCCTAGTATACGTTACACGGTGGATTTGGCGACATTTGGGAGGGTGATAAAGTTTGCAATCTGTAGTTGTAGATTTGGCGAGATTCGGTGAGTTATTGCTTTTTATCCAATTTGCATTTTGGAATTCATGGTGTGATTCTGCGGTTGAGCTTGAGATTTGTAATAGAATTTAAGAATAGAATTTTGAAATTTTTATTTGGACCCCATTTTCTTTTGTAAATGTTATTCGGATTAATGATTTGTATAATTTTTCAATAATTGAAATTCATAAATGCTTGTCTTTTCATGTTATGCTTATTCATTTATGATTTATATGCTTTTTTTCATGGTATGTTTATGTATTTGCCATTTTCAGGTTACGATTTTCCATGTTTTTGCCTACGCCAATTCTTGGCGACAATCGTAAAAACGTCATGTCGGCGTTGGCGACATTTTTCAAAATCGCGCCAAGCGTGTAACGTATACTAGGATTTTACCATTGAATATTGCGGTTACTTGGATTGTTTTATCAGTACTGCTGAAAAAGCAATTATTTTTCCAAAGATTATTTTTACGGAATTTTAACTCGGATATTTTATTTTGAACTTATTTTTTCTTTGTGGAAGAAATGATTTTCGAATATATGGGACAGACAATATTTTGTATCGAACGGAAACTCGTGTTCGTTGACTACATGTGCATTGATATTTTCTGTTTTTTCGCTCGGAATTAATATCGTATTTTTAAATTTTGTCCAATTTTTAGTTGTAAGTAGTAGCAACTATGCGAGATGACGAGATACAAAAGAATCAGGAGTTAATAACTTCAGAACAACTTTTTTCCCGCCAACGTTAGTTTTATTTCGCTGTCTTCTAGTAAATTTATTAAAAATTTATTTTTTAATGAATTGTAATTCCTTTTCATTTCACGGAATTCCTTTCATTTAAAGCGCCATGTACAGTCGCGGAAGAAGAAACGAACCGCCCCCTTTATTTCAAACACTATTCATAGTAGAGCTAATTCAAAGATATCATTCAATAGGGAATTACGTCCTCTGCAAATTCCAATGCAAAAAAAATACATAAGGGGACGTCTTCGTATCAAATTTTACACAAACAAAATTTCCAATGGAAACACCATATTTTGATGCCTTTATCAGATTCTGTATCGTTAAATTAGTCTAAATATGAAGTTTCATGATTTTACTATCTTTATATCCGGAGCTATTCAATGTTAAAGTTGCTGTCAATTTTAAGGATCATCTCCACATTGAAAATAGGTATTCGTACATCGAGATTAATTGTAGTTATTCAAGAACTGTTCATTTGATGCTTGACTGAAAGAAGTCCACAAATAAAGGTTCATTCTTGACATAATCGTTTTCAAATACACAATGTATGCAACCAAAAAGCCTACCTACAATTAATTTAATACAATCTTACTGATATTCCGATCATCCAAAAAGTGAATAGAGCGAGTCATTCAATTGATCATTGATTAGATAACTTGTAAAAGGGCAATGTATTTTAGATTACATAAATGAAATTTCCAACCATTTTTCAAAAATTTAAACATTCCTCAGGTTTGTCTGACGTTTTTTAAACTTCTGGTTGCCCCCTAAAATCACCATAATAATGAAAATTTGATGTAGCGCAAAAAGTAACTAGTGGAATGAGTTGAAATTTTCCATGGTCATATTAGAGAAGTCCTGAATCGATTCCTATCAAAATACACTCATGTCCAAATTTATCTTTACATACCCAAAAATAATGATATTCCATGAAATATCCAATCGATGTAATCCATTTTTCCAGGGAATGTGTGAAAGACAAGCCTAATTAGCATTATCCAATCAAAAGTGATCAAACGGTTTCTGATATCCTAATCAAGGCGTTACGTCATACGATGGTGAATCAAGCGCTTTTTGCAAAGTGAATGTCTGAGTGGTTTCTGCAATACAGCGTTTGATTTCAATGTGTAAGGACTCAAAACGGTTTGTTTTGGCTCCGAAGTATCATTTGGAAGAATCTGAAGTGGCGAATTATCGGCCGTTTAGAAGCAGGACAGACAATCATGGAAGCAGCGAGATGTGTGAATATTTCAAGACAGTCTCTACGCTATGGAAACAATTTCAGAACTCTAGAACTGTTGTAAGGAGGCCTGGACGAGGTCGTAAACGAATAACAACTGCTTCTCAAGATCGATATCTGGCAATAACTGCCCGTCGTAACAGGAAGTCTACTGCTCGACAGTTAAGTTCAGAGGTTGCAGCCGCCACTGAAATTGTATCACGACAAATTGTATACAGAAGGCTTAATGAAAAAGGCCTTTATGCCAGAAAGCCAAGGGTATGTGTTTCACTGTCTTCACAACAAAAGAGGGATAGCTTTAATTGGTGCAAAGAACATCAGAACTGGAGTGAACACTAATGGACCCATGTTCTCTTTACTGATGAGTCGAGGTTTAGTTTAACATCTGATTCTAAACGTGTTTACATCTGGAGGGAGTCAGAAACGCGAAATCTTCCTTCGAACATTATGGAACATGATCGTTTCGGTAGTGCAGGTGTGATGGTATGGGGAGGAATAATGATCGATGGTCGTACGCCCCTACACGTTTTCAACAGCGGATCTGTGACCGGCCAGAGATATCGGGATGAGGTCTTAGAACCTTATGTAAGACTTCAGAGGTGCATATGGATCTGACTTTTTATTTATGCACGATAATGCTCGTCCACATGGATCAAATCTCGTTGACGAATTCCTTGAAAGTGAAGCCATTGAGCAAATACCGAGGCCAGCAAAATCTACTGATCTGAACCCGATAGAGAACTTATGGGACTACCTTGGAAAAGCAGTTGCACGGAGACATCCTCCTCCTAGAGATATAAATGCCCTGAAGACCGCATTACTGGAGGAGTGGAACTTAATTCCCCAAACTGTGGTTAACAACATTATTGCCAGCATTAAAACGCGTTTTGATATGTGTGTACACGTCAGGGGAGATCACATTCCATATTAAATTCATAAGCCTTAATTTTTTTCTGAGTTATTCTTTTTTTCTGAACTCTCCTTGTCACATATTATTACCATTTGTATTGTTTCATGCTACAGTTTTTTATATCATGCAGTGCTCTTAATTTTTTCCTTTGTATTTATGTGTTAAGATGTTATGCATCATTTCACACAAATTCATAAAATTATAGTTCACAGTTTCTGATTTTATGCATGTAAAGATAATTTTGGACATGAGTGTATAATAATGTTTCATAATTTTCATTACATTCATAATTTTTCAAACATTATTTTAATAATTATTATTGCATACTAAACATTATTTTTAAAATAAAATATTAGATTGATTTTGTTTGGGTTCCTTAACAGTAACATGGTACAAAATATTATCGCTATAGAAATATTATTTAGGAAGATATTAAAAGTCTGAGAAACTGATTTGACACATTAGGAGCTCCAATCTTTCTGTACTCATAACTTCGAAACGGCAAGACCTAATGACATGAAATATGATATCTCAAGTTAAATTTTTATGTATATTCGAAATTGTGTGTCGAAATAGGGGGTTTCTATTGGAAGTTATGAAGTTGATGCTCATTTTAATATGAACACGCCCCTTATCCAAATTTTATACATTTGAATTTATAGACGTTAGTTCCTGTCGAACGCCATCTTTGAATTGCTCTACTGTTAAAATTGCTCGAATGAAGAGGGGTGGTTCGTTTTCTTTTACCGCTACTGTACATAGGATTTTGTGAGTAAATAAATTTATTAATTACACATTCCACTTATTTGGATCTACTAAATTGCACGGCATGGTATTTTTAATAATGTCATGGTGTGGAAGTTTGGAGAGTGGGGTGCCAGCTCAGGTGTTGCCTCGTCATCTGACCGTGGTTCAAAATTACGTGGTGTTGTCCTCGGATCTTTCCCTCTGGGATTGATCCCGGACCGTCACCAATAGCCCGTTGTGTTGCTCCAGTGTGACGTTAATTGAAAATACCAAAATACCAAAATTAATAATGTCACACTGGAAAGGGAAACATCCGAGGACAACATGTAATTTTGTACCACGGTCAGATGACGAGGCAATACCCGAGCTGGCACCCCACTCTCCAAACATCCACACCACGCTAACGTGAGCACATTTGACACGACGATGTTTGGCTGGATTCGAACTCGCAACCTTCCGATTGCAAATCCGTTACTCTTCCAACCGGGCCACCGTGGTTCCTAAATTGCACGGGACAGGGAGTTAAGATGGAATCTAAACGCAAAATTGAAGAAATGTGAGAAAAGGGAGCTCACCATTTGGACGGTAGTTATTATAGTAACGGTAGAGAACATTTAGTTTATCGCTCTTCGATCAATTTTTCCCATACGAGGACCAATTGAAGTGGATTCCGAACGGGCACGAACATCCGTGCCCATACCACTATTTGAATCTAGAACTTGTTGAACCGAGGGCCAAAGCGCCAAACATTCGATTGGCAGTAGGGAGAAGACGTTCCAAAAATACATTTAGTTATTTTTATACTGTTCTCAAGTTGAAAAAGACCTTGGAAATAATTTTATTGAATTTTAGACATCATTTTTGCCGAATTCATTTTATGCTAACGGTATAAAAGGAAATAAGCAAAATATTCATATCACTAAGTCTCCAATACCCAGTCTGGATGTTTATCAAATGTCTGAAAGCCAACACGTAGTTATTTTTACCTAAGAAGGACAACTTACTAAGATTTTTTTTATATGTGGAGACCAGGTGATTCAATTCCAGCTGTATGTGTGTTTTCTGCAGCATGAACTATGATCTGTTACACAGCGCATGTTTTATCGTCAGCAAATCTGATCGTCTTATCTCGTTCTTTTGCCCGTTTCATCATCGGCAGCTTGCTCTGGTATTGAACGTTGCCAGTTTGGTTAAAACTCCAATCGGCTGTGCATCTCGACTTGCTCGCTCCACCTAATTATTATTAGGACTATTATTAGGATATATACGATTCCTATAGGTTAGAATACACTTTTAGAGGTAAGTTCAGAAACTTAAAATGATTGTTCAGTTTAATGATCTAGTATATATATGTTCCGTATGATGAATTACTTTTTCTCTCATCCAATTCTACAATTCCGAAAAGAATATCAGATCGGTTTATTGTTGGATGATATGTGTGTGCCCTGATGTATAAGTAATTTAAATAAAGTATTCAATAAAATCTCACGAGATTTATTTTATTGAAATAGAAAAATGCCCCATTGTATTTCGTAAATGCCTGGTGGATGACAAAATGGTTTTCGTCTGAGTCGCTCTCGAATTTGCCTTGTAGGAATAGTACAAGTGTTTTTTAAAAAACTCTTGTTTTGAACTTTCTACAACATACGTTAAGTAAAATTGTATACAGCGACGAGCTTCTCTAAAAGCGCAGGCTTTAATACCAAATCACACTGTTAACGTAATTCATTGTCTAAACTCTATCCAACATTATAGCCTCGTATGATATATACATGACAGTACTAAAGATCGTAATGCTAAATTATAGACATCTTCAATCAAATGTTATAAGATGTATGAGCAGGGAATGAAATAGTGAAAAACTATATAAAAAAACTTGAAAGCATTCCTTACCTTGTAGTTGAAATGTGAATAGCACTGAAATGTGAATCTTCGTTTATATATTTCTAGCCATATTGCTTCTGACGTAGAAGGCAGAACTGTAACTTTTAGATTTAATAAAAAGGAACCTATTTTCCAAAATTGCAAGCAAAGCTCCACCAATAAATCCTCTGAATCATGTACCCTTCTGCCATACCCAAATAGCTAGTACAATATCGTCGGCTTAGAACAGAAACTCATTAACTGCAATTTTTTGGAAGTGCGTTTTCTGACTGCTTGTTTTCGTGATGATGATGAATACGTTGTCGCATTGTAATCTGTTTGAACAAATATATAATACTACCAAAATGCTTAGAATTTTTATTTTTAACCTAAAAATTAATGGTTAGTCTTTAAGCGTCAAGACTGTGAAACTTGGTTTCTGTCAGTTAATGAATTTATGCTCTAAGCCGACGATATGTTGGTTTTCCGATTATCTGCCATAATGGTGGTACAAGTAATGCACATAATCAAACGTTAATGAAACAGCGAAATGCAATCATAATATAGTGCTCTGTTGTATTCAAATTTATTTATCAAAGGAGAAAATGTTCTTGAGTAAATAAGTGATTGCACAATAATCACGAAAATGAATACAAAATTCACAATCAATAAGATATGATTTTAGATTTATAGACCAAAGGTGACGCCGTTAAAGAGATTGAAAACGATAGCGGGTTGGGAAAAGTTGCGAAGAAATGAACATCAAGAAAATTAAATTAACCGGGTGTAGCGTGTGGACATATCCTAAGAACTACACACCGAAATTATCTCCAGATAGAAATATTCAAAAAAAACTTATCTTAGAGAGATATGGCATCTCTTGGGGTCCCTTCGTCAAGATCATTTGAAAGTGGCGGAATCGCCCTGCGATTCGTTTCTTCGGTATCTACTGCGTTGTCAACTTGAAGTAAAAGAGAGCCTTTCCCCCTTTCAGCTGTATTTATTTGCTTCCTTTTGGGGGTTGTTAGTCGGAGGAGTTAAGTCTGCCCGATTGGTTGTTTCAAACTAGCCTGTCTAATTTGTCAGGCGGAAGCACATGATGTAACTTTCTAGAAGATTCCTTGAATTTTTAATGAGCGTCACTGGAACGAGGAAAAAAAGACAAAAGAAGAAAGGGAAATAAAAAAATGGCATCACATTGATTTCACAGCTTTTACCTTGCGAATTGGATTTAATCGGATTGAATTGGTGTGTCTAGGGATGTTCTTAGTTCTTTTCTGCGAACAGTTCTTTGATCTGTTCCGTTCTTTTTAAAAGAACTGTTTGACATGTTCTGTTCACCACTGTTCTCAAATGTCTCTACTAGAAATGTGCAAGCCCTATTCCTCCTCCTAGACTATGGCCAGCAGTTTTCGCGATAGACAGACAGGGACCGAATTTTGTTGACATATCATCTTTGTTAGTCCTTTGTAGGCGTGCATATATAAAAAATACAAATGACTTCTATTAGCTTTTTTACTGGTGAATTTTTTCTAATTTTGACAGAAAGAAAACTAAAGATAAAATAATTTGGAGTCTTCGTATTGTTATACTGCTCTACTGGAGTATTAGTATTGTTATCGGTTGATTGATTTTTTACAATGCAAAGAGAGAGAGGGCAAGTCTATCCAAGCTGCTCCAAACTATCAGTAATTGAGGAAAGAAAATCAGAATTTTTCCGTAAATTTGAAAACGTTCTTGCAAATCGAAACGTTTCAATTCTGTCCCCAGTGGTCTAATAATGTCCCAAATCTGAACCATCTCAAGTACAGTTTCCCAAACAAATATGAGAGGTGCCTAGGACAACACAAATACGCAAACGAAAGTAATATTTTTTTAGATTTTAATGTCATTTTTAAGTCAACAATATGGTCATTTAAGTCAATAAAACGAAGGTCCGTGATCCATCCCGAAGAGAAAGATCCAAGGACAACACCACGTAATTTTGAATCACATTATGCAATAGGAAGTTGCCCTTTAAAAGATTATAAACACTTAAAAAACGCATACCTGGATTGCTACTTGGAAAGTAAAATTAGGTTGTAGGAAAAACAGGTTAATTATTATATGATCTATCTAAACACGTTTAAAACAAAAAAATACAAGTCAAAAATTCACTTTCGCTTTTCAACACATTAGTTTTATGGTGGGATGCTTGCTTCCAAGATGTGTTTAAAATCGTAATAGCTGACTTAATGTGATCCCTTTTCAACTTATAGAGAGAGCATGAGGGAGAGAGAGACACCCGATCAGAAACTCCCTTTCACAGTGAAATATATGTCCACACATTTGAAATTTTGCTTTCCATTTTGTAAAATTTGGTTTTAAAATAAAGTTAAAAGCATTGCAAATCCTAAGAATGAGTTGAGGCGAACCACCAGAGAGAAAGCTGGACAACAAAATCTTGATCAGTAATATTTAAAAAAAAATTAATTTGTTTAAAACTAAAATTTCATCATTATGTCATTGCCTAACAATTATAAAATTTCACAATTATTACGCTAATCTCCTCGCAAATTCATCAGACGTCGGGGCTTGGTTCAGTCGAGAACAGTTCCTGGAGCAGTCAGCGAGATCAGCTGCTTGAACAGTTAATCGAGAACAGCTCCGAGAACGGAGAACAGGGTCGGAACAGTTTGAGAGCAGGAATCAATTCCCGAACAGGAAGTAGTCAGAGCAAGTAGTTTATGGACATAGAATGGGTGAATAGTGAGTCATGAACTGTAGGATGAACAACTGTGTTTCGGACTTAGCATAATTTCGAAAATACGAAAATTTTTAACACAAACTTAGAAAATTCGAGAAAAGAAACTACTTTCTTTGCAAAATTCCCATTTTAACCCGTAATATTAAAATCGAAGTGGAAAAAAATTCGAATGTTTCTTTTTACAAAAAGAACGGAGAATAGGGTTTTGTGAAAAGTGGGAACAAGCTGTTATTTTTGAAGAACAGGTGAAATAGAACAGGTTGTTCTTTTTTCCCATCCCTAGGCGTGCCCGTGAATTCGGCACAAACACTACTATATTAAACTGACTTCTCTTCAGTCCTAATTCAATAATTCGGTGCTAAATTTCTCCCTAACATACTTAAAGATAGTAAACACATGTTCCGTTAAAAATCACACTGATTTTTTTTATTCGACTTGGAAAATGTATACAAATCAAATGCAAGAAAATAGAGAAAACAAAAGTTACATATATAACCCACTATTTTAAAAAACAATCTGCTTTAGCTAGTGAATAATTAGTTTAATATTCTTTAAAATTTTATTCTTGATCAGTTCCAATATTGAAGTACCTGGTGAATTTTCGAAGTGTGTTTTGTCCCAGTGGTGTTCCTAAAGTTTTCAAATACAATATTTCTGAGAACAGTTGATCACGCAAAATATATTATATTGTGAGGTTAATTGTTCCCAAATGCTCTCAGCAAGGGCAAAGATGTATTTTGTTATGATATCCTACTTGGGGAGTTAAATTCTAAATGCTCCATGTGATGTGATAATTTGGTTTAAAAAGTAAAATCTAAAAAGTAATTTTTCTAAGGCGATCTTAATGTTTGCGTTAACTTTTAGGATTAGGTTGAGTATATCTTCCTTTTTCACTGTTGTTCCAAAGATTTTGCCATTGAATGTTAATTATTTCCCTAAACTGTTGTAATCTGCGTAGATAACAGTTATTGGTATTGTGAAGTTGAAACCGACAGACTTTTCGCTAACTTAAAAGTTTAAATTGTAGTTTGTACACAATGCCACGAAAAATAAAAGCACTTTATGAAATGGAGACCCAGGCAACCAGACTTGTTCACCCTAACTTGACAGTTTTATTGAAAGTGTAATTTGTCAATGCAGTCATATTAATGGCATGGCATGCAGGCGAGACAACATAAAGTTGTTGATCCATGTGCCAGGATGACAAATCTCTTCAAACACACAACCAATACTCTTAAATATCAATAGACAGACTTTGTTTCAGACTTAAAATAGTTCCCCATGATTTCAGAGAGTATCATTTAAGCATATACGCTATGTTTAACTTTTTTAAAATATCGGTATAGCATTTACAAATGAGATTATATAGAAACGATGAGCTCTCCAGAGTATTTCTTTAAAATTTAAAAATATATATACTGTAGCGCATCAGCCCCTTAACGTGTGTCTCAGCGATATGCGCCTTGATTGGCGATGGCGGACCACGTGACACACTCTCCGCGAAAGAGAATGAACCCTTTTTCTCTAGTTGTTTCCCAAGGCCAGCGTAGGACTGACGCGCTGAGGTTTTGTCCCCCGAGATGTTACTTTTTATGTTTGTTTATTCTTGTAATTGTTTTGTCTTGTGCTTAGTGTTAATTAAAATTGCTCTTTTGGCCAATTCTTGCATTAGTCATTGGATTCAGCTCTAAAATACTTAAAAATTTCAAGGTCAGCTATCCCGGATGCCAATGCCTGGGTGGTCGGCATTTTAGAAATATTTTTTAATCTTGTGGTTTTTCATCGAAAAAATGTGCTCTGAATGTTTTATGTGTCTTTTGATTTAACTGCACGGAATAGTTGAATTAGTGAGTTACTTTTGTCGGGATTCATTAGGCCCGTTTCATTATAGCTATAAGTTAATGAAGTAAGATACTCATGATAGATTAAACGCACCCAGAGAAACGCCGCTATCCATGTAAGATCCCACTTATCAAAATATTTATTTATTTAAAATAATACAGTATTTAATTACAATATAAAACCTGTATTTAATTACAATAAAAACTTTTCCAAAAGTTGAGCACGGGATGCAATTTTTCAAATGCCAAGTGCATACTGGGATTTCATTGGATGAAAGTTACTATGGACTTTAATTGGGTTTGTCGGTAGTTGAATTAACGTCGCATTGGAGCAACACAACGGGCTATCTGCGACGATCCGGAATCCTTCCCGAAGCGAAAGATTTGAAGATAACACCTTGTCATATTGAATCGTGGTAAGATGAGAGGTCAACACCTGAGCTGACACACTATTCTCCAAACTTCCACACCACGAAAAAAAGACTTTTAAGTGGGATATGCAAATATAAAATCATTTGTCAAATATCAATTGTCTCGATGTTAAGTATGCAAATTTGGCATACGGTGTAAATGACACGTTTGTAAAAAGAGATATTTTTTGCTAAACGTTAAGGTTAGTTTGAATTCTACTTTTTTCTGTAGTGTTGTTTTGAGAAAGCATTCGGCGGATTTCCAATTCTGGCTTGCTATTGGTTCCATGAACAGGACACTCCATTAATGAGATGATAAAGTTCTTTTCTTTCTTTCACTCCGCCATTTCACGCTTGTAAAAACAATTCCAAATAAACGGAAACCGCCTCCTTGAAACCTGTTTTGGAACGTCCTAGGGTTGCAACCAATAGTGTAGCGTAACATTTACGTCTTGGGATGCCGAGACTGAATTGCTCTATTATAAACTATGTAAAAATAAAAAGAGTGGTTATTTTTTCCCCGCTGCTGTACATCTAGACAAGTAAGATACAAGATATTCGTAATAGCAATTAATTAAATATTGAAAAAGTAACTTTTGCAATGACCAAAAATTATTAAATCAAAAAGTTTAATTTTAAAATTGAAATTTGTGAATAATGAAAAGTTATTTTTCCTGAAAATATTTTAATCACTTTACGGTTGATTTACACAGCGATCTATAGTTAAAATTTTCTGCTAACGTCGCTTTCTAGCAGTTAATAATAGCAACCGTTAAATTAGCTGCTCACTGTTGGTGTAAGTAGCTTACTGTTAAAAATATACACTGCTGGCCACCCAAATTGCAACACCAAGAAAGACAAGAGATATCACAACAAAATTTGTTTTGTAGATAACATGTTGACCAAGTATCAAATTATTGAATTTATAGACTTCTGTGAAGTGTGGTTCCTGCCAAAATCAGTAGCCAGAGTAGCCGCCATTGTTGGAGATCACCGCTGCCACACGCCTCGGCATTGATTCAAAGAGACTTTGGATGTGTTCTTGGGGTACAGCAGACCAAGCAGCTTCCACACGTTGCCAAAGTTGATCTGGTGTGGCAGCTGGGGATGTATTCTGGGTCAATCGTTGAGCAACCATGGACCACATGTTTTCTATCGGCGAAAGATCCGGAGAGCGAGCTGGCCAGGGAAGCAATTCAATCTGTCGATTGACGAAGAACCCTTGGACAATGCATGCCACGTGTGGTCGCGCATTATCCTGTTGAAATATGGCTGTGGACAATCCCTGAAGGTAAGGAAGGACAACTGGCTCCAACACCTCGGAGATGTAGCGCTGGCTGTTTAAAGTACCGGCAATGCGTACTAGAGGAGTGCGAGAGCGATATCCAATACCGCCCCATACCATAATACCCGGTGCAGGACCAGTGTGGCGGTGCATAACGCAGCTGTTCAGCATCCTCTCTCCACGGTGTCTCCAGACTCGAATCCGACCATCGTGGTGTTGCAGACAGAAGCGTGACTCGTCAGTAAAGACAATTTCATTCCATT
This sequence comes from Meta bourneti, assembly GCA_933210815.1. Lineage (NCBI taxonomy): Eukaryota > Metazoa > Arthropoda > Arachnida > Araneae > Tetragnathidae > Meta > Meta bourneti. The sequence continues at coordinate 65,723,639 of OW119930.1, read as the reverse complement.
CTGCCGTCCACATCCTTCTTTAATCGCACCATTGGCGGCGGAAACGTCTGTGGTTCTGCGTCAAGGGTAGACGAAGCAATGGACGTCTTGCGGACAGACCACTCTGCTGTAAACGGCGTCGAATGGTACGCGCAGACACTGGATGATGCGGTACAGACTGAATGTGCTGTGCTATGGTTCGTGATGTGGCTGAGCGATCCGTCACTGCCATACGCACAATATGCCTGTCATCACGTGAAGTGGTGCACTGAGGTGGATGCGATCGAACACGTCGGTCCGTCGTACCCTCCTGCATCCAACGATCACATATCCGCATTACAGTTGTTTGGTTTCGTCCAACACGACTACCGATTTCCCTGAAAGATAATCCACAATCTCGGTGGGCCACTATCCTTCCTCTGTCGAACTCGGATACTTGATCAAAAGATGATCGCTGTTTTCTACGAGGCATAATTGATCGTTTTTTTGAAAAAAAACACAAGAAAAACACAATTGCCGTACTTGAAATCGTCGAAATCTCCAAGCCTTAAATAGCGCTTTGAAGTGGCGCCACAGGCGCGCGTGATGTGCGTCTGCGCTGAAATTCTAATCATTTGCATATCTCACCTCCGCTAATGCATGTTGTAAATTTCATATTATTTGCATGCTTCCTTCAGGGTGTTGCATTTACGGTGGCCAGCAGTGTAGTAACAAAATAACAGTTAAAATTGTTATCGTAAAATAACAGTTTTACCCATCTCTTAAAGCCAATCGGATGAACAATTCTTTGGCAACCTTATGGTAGGCGAATAACATCTTCTGTATCTTGAAACCTCAAAAACCTGGTTGATTGTTAGTTAAATTTGCTTTGCACTTGGAGCAACACAAACTATTGGCGACGGCCTGGGATCAATCTCAACGGGAAAGATCGAAGACAACCGTTACCACCGAGATAACAAGGCCTGACTGCTGCCGTCATGGCGTTTCCCTAGTAGTCATACGTGCGATACGAACGACCACCGCCGTATTGGAATATTCAAAGCCTAATACAGTGAAATCTGTCTACAACGATACATAATATATTCTATATACGTCGAGACCACAGGAAAATATTGTTATACGTTATTGCAAATTATTATAGCAGTTTGTAAATATGGTTTTTCCCTAGTCAAAACTATGATAATCTCAGAATGAAACTTCCACACCCTCGCGTCTTTCTTCCTTATTTACTAACGATAACAGAGAGTGTGCGTAAATAGTAAAAGCAATAACTTATTAAAAAACCAGCCAAAATTATATCGTAAATTCAATTAAAATATAGCGAAAAACTCGCTTATGACTTTTATTAATTAAAATACACACGTCAATCAAGCTTAATACCGCCCAATATCATAGTTTCTCAAATGCGACCATAAATCGAAAAGAAAACCCTTTCTCATAGTCTAAAGAAATCGAATTAATGTTTTCTTCATCATTAAATCTGTAAAAATGGGAAATCAAAGCAATTGAACTGTAAAAGCAACTGAAGCGATTATTATCATAGTTGGCTGAAGAATTTTTCATTGATATTTCATTTATAAAATTCAAACAATTTTCAATAACTTCCAAATTATTAACGTGACAGGGTGTTTTTATTTGATTGTTATCTACAGAAATTTCTTGGCCACATAAATGTTTCCATTTTCAGATTTGAATGTATTACAACAGTCTAATTTGTTGCAGGTCCTAGATTAAAATAAATTTTGAAAAAAGTAACTTTTGACTCCTCAATTAGTTTAAACCAATTTTGTTTATGGGGTAATGAATCCAGAATTTCTAGTAGCCTATTAAAATTTTGAAAAGAAATAGATTCATGATGAGCAATGAACTCATATTTGCTTTCGTTGATAGCTCTCAATAAATTGGATTCCTCAGTTTCACGAATTTTATCTTCCCAGCTTTTACGAACGGTGGGACAAGTTTTCGAGAGATATTTACGGCAATATGGAAATATACTTGGTATAGCACCAACTTTTAAACGGAGACGTTTCATGGAAAAGGTAGAACACTCACCAGTTTTTTTGTTGAATTTCGATACATTCCGGACGATATCATCGTTTTGAAAATGAAGTTCGCAGACTTTGCTGCGTTTTGATGGTGTAAAGTCGGCTCGTGGAATCGCCCTGAGCCATCTTTTTCTAATATTTTTATCCTCTGGAAAGGAGAAAACTGCCACTTTTGGTGCATCACCATATCTATAATTTCCAGAGCAAGTAGGTACACAGCATCGAAAGGGCATTTTGGATAGCCTCGTGGTTAAGCCTAAAGAAATCGGTCTGGACACACGTTAAACGTGTTATTTGATGAAAGCCTTTAACACCTTGACACTGTAATGTTCCACAAATGTTATATAACAATATTTAACTGGCAGCTGCACTTGCTTTCCGGTAAAATAGTATAAAAAACCCTAATTTCTTACGCTACATTAAAGGTAATCCACAAGTAGCCGGCCATGCGGCGATGTTTGTTATGACTACTAGTAAGCGAGTCACGTGATCGAAACGTCACAGCGGTCTGGCCTTGTTATCTCGGTGGTAACGAGACAACACCTCGTATTTTTAAACCACGGTCAGATGACGAGGTCAACACCTGAGGTGGCACTCCACTCCCCAAACTTCCCCACCACGCTAAAGTGAGGATATTTGAGAGCACGACAGATTTAGCGTGCACTGTCCCCCACATACACGACGGTCTTTGGTTGGATCGAGTTTCGAACTCGAAACCCTCAAGTTGCTATTCTGCAACTCTAACAATTGGACTTCCGAGGCCCTCGTTAATAGTTAGATAAGACAAAATTTCAGCCTAAGATTATTTCGGAAGATACGAATATGACATTATTTTATGTTGAATGGTACCTTTGAATTTGCGCTACTATGAACGATGCGCCAGTATTGATGTGTGGCTCGATTTTTTTTCTCTCAACTGTGCGTTAATATTGGGTCGGTGCGAATGAAATGTCCGGAAAATGACCATCACACTTCGATGGCGATAACTGAAAAATACAGTACTTGACCTACTCGAAATAATCTCCCTCTGAATTGACACACTATTGCGACTTGTCTAACACGGCCATGATCCCGGAGCGAAAAGTCTTGTGGCTGGGATGCGAAGAAATCGTCAACTGCACGGTGAACCTCCGTACCTTGGGTGAACCGTTTGCCAGACAGAAAGCGAACCAGGTGACGAAACAGATCAAAATCTGTAGGTGACAATCAGGATGAAGCATCAATTCATAGCCCAACTCATGTAGTGTCAGCATCATCCGTTGTGCGACATGAGGACGGGCTTTATCTTGCAAGGGGAGAACGCCATGCCTGTTTACCAAAGTTGGTTGTTTCACCATCAATTTCCGGTGCATCTGTCGTAATTCATCACAATATCGTTCTGAAGTTATGGTTTGGCCACTTTGTAGGAAACTGCGATGAATTATTCCAGCTGTAGACCACCAAACAAGAAGCATAACCTTCCTGGGATGTAAGGGTGGCTAGAGGAATGGCGTCCAGGAGGCTGTGCTTTGCTCAATCATTGTGCAGATCGATTCCGATTGTGATAAAAGACCCATTTCTCGTCGCAGGTAACGATTCGCTGCAGTAGAGGTTCTCTTTCATTCCTGGAAAGGAGCTATGCACAGACTTCCAAACGTCTCATCTTGTTGGAAATTGTCAATTCATGAGGCACCCAATAATTCATCTTTTTGACCTTACCCAGTGCAACCAGACGGCGAACAATTGTAGTGTGGTGGACACCTAGTTCGGCCGTTATCTCACGACATGTTTTCCGCGGTTCAGCTTTAACATCGTCAGGAACTGCAACTTCTCGGTGAACACGTGATTCGCTTTCCATATGTCCACTTCGAAACTTCAAAAGCAGTACTAACAATAGTAAAACTACAATTCATAATGCACTTAAAAATACAACACACGAACAATTCACCGGTGGGAGAATTGCAGTCGAGGTTGACTCTAATGCCATCCTCTTTTGATATGACTCGCCCATCTAAACGTCACCCCAGAATCATATTACTTAATCTTGATACTGAAATTGAGGGCTCAGATCTCCCTGAAGCCCTCAATTTCAAAAATGAAGTTATTGAAAATACTTATAATATTCGTATAAATTTTAAAATCCCGGCTGCTTGTGGAAACCACTGGGTAGTCACTTCGAATCCTGCCATCTATACAAAAGTAATGTCTTTGAGACATCTCTATGTATGCTGTCAAAAGATCCGCTTAGTCGATTTCCATAGTATAAAACAATGCACTGGGTGTGGCCAGTTTGACCACACTAAATCCAGATGCACTAATAATCATATTTGTTTGATTTGTGCCAAGATCACACCTACTATATATATATATATATATAAATCTTATACTAATAACAAAAAATATTCCAATTGCATTTCCTCTAATACTAATTTCCGCACCAAATACAACGTTGAACACAGCTGCATGGACACAACATGTTCCAACCGGAAACACCAACTGATGTTGGCAAAGGTTAACACGGATTATGGAAGAGTAATATTAAAATTGTTTCTTTCATATTTTACTTTATTTTATATTTGTACCAAGTGTCTTTTATTGTTACATAAATACTTCAACTTATATATATGCTGTTATATAGCTTTTCTATTTCAATTACTTCACCGTAATCACCTATGAACATTAATTTTGTATATTAATTGTTCTACTTTGTACATATACTATTCTATTATTTCTCATTACGTTATTATTTTTCACTCCATTTTACACTGTTTTTCTTTATGTAGTGTTATTTTCTATGTTTTTGTTGAATATTCTTATCTGTACATATCCAATTTCTGTTCCTATACTGCTTATGCTTGATGTTCTTGCCTTTATCACACCTCTATTGTTAATGCCAAATTGTACAGAAATGTGTTTTTTCCTTAATATTCAATAAATGCCTCACGTGCTCACAGAGAAGGAGAGGTGGGTGCTTCCCACGTGCGGTGGATTTGGCTTCCTGTTCGACCTCCCAGTGCTGGGGAGTCTTCTCCTCACCTCTTCGCTCATGACTTTAAACCGTTTGGTGAGTCGAAGAGGTGAGGGTCTAGAGGAAAGTCCATATCTCCACTTCGAAACTTCGCAAACCATCGCCGAATGGTTCATTCATTTACTGTATTCTCCCCGAATGCTGTGTTAATGTTTCGAGCAGCAACTGCAGTAGAATGTCTGTTTAAATTCGTAAAGATGACTTTCAAATCTGAGTTTCCCATGTCGAATTTAGAAGCACCTTACGCCCAAAAAAATTAAACCTGGAACTTGTACTTCACACGCGTGATAGCTATTTATAATAGCTCTGTGACGTAAGATGCCGGAGGCTTGTAGGTAATTACTTTTAGCTGTATGGGGGTCATACCCAAAGCTATTTCTCATCGGACATTTCATTCGCACCGACCCAATAGTTACTTTTATGTATTAAGAGGGGGCTACTAATAGGCGAAAGAGGAGATATTTTTAGGGTTCGAATTATGTGAAAATGAAAGTAGCTAAAAAATAATAAAACCTCTCGTCACATAAAAAATAGATTCAGGACTAAACTTTGACTCAGGATCCGCAGTTTTTATATGGATTCTTAATCATAGTCGCATTTTCGATGTTTCTTTTATCAAATTCAATCAGTATAATATAAAACAAAGTGAATATTATATCCTGTGCGAGTGAATGTAAAAATAATATTTTTTAAACATATATATAAACAATAATTCATTTCGCTTAAGGATAGAACTGACTGAAGTCTATTTAAAGAATATTCCTGAGACCTTTTGGATAAACAGACCAATAAACTATATAATGGTCATCCCTTGGTGCCTGCCATATCATATTCCTATCCATTGAATGTAGACTTTAAACCAGCCACGCTCACAGTGTGTTATTGGATACCGGTGTGGATGTTCAAGCAAGGGCTTTGCTATTAACGCATATTAGACACACGAATTATGCATAGACACCTCCTTGTAGAAGTTCTGCCTGTATATAGTCATTGTATGCAGGCTGATTAAAGGATTTTGAACGGTAAACTATCTTTTAACAATATTCACATTTTCCACCTCCAATGCCAGCGTATGGACGTTGTTCAGTCCTTCAAGCATTCCGTTGACAAGTCTCAGAATTAATCCTGGTTTGATCAGTAAATGCTCCGTCCCTGGGATTAATGAGAAGAATTAACATTCAAACCTCTGGGAGGATTTTACTTTCCAATGCTCTCGTTCCGTAGTCAACGGAGTTTCCTTAGAATGTAGTCCCTTGATTACATTTTAAGGGAACTCCGTTGATTACCGGGTTCCTTACCCGACAAAGGATACGAAGGGGGAAGTGACGTACCCTTTCTACTTGAGATTAAAGAAACAAACGACGGAGTGGCGTACCCTTCCTTCCCGAAACGAAGGAGAGATTCTACAGGAAACGAAGGGAGATCTTACAGGAGACTAAGGAAACGAAGAGGAAGTGACGTATCCTTCCTACCCGAGATTGAGGGAACGAAGGGGAAAGTGACGTATTCTTCCTACCCGAGATTGAGGGAACGAAGGAGTAAGTGGAGTACCCTTCCTATCCGAGGCTAAGGGAAGGAATGTTACGTCATTTCTAGAATACGTGCAGGAAACACATTTTACCAGAAAAACACAAGCGTCATCAATATTTAGCTTTACAAAAAATGCCTATCATAGGCTCTGAGTTCGAATTCAGTTCTGGGCACGAATATTTATAGTTATTCAGAATTCATTTTCTCATTGGGTGTGTTTCTCTCTTTTATGTCAGTTAAAGCTTTCCTTGTGTATGCATGTTTGATACGGCCAAATAGCCGTAGAGCGATAGGCCTCATTACTGTAATGATTGAAGTTCTCATTTTACCATGCATTGCTGTTTTAAGACCCAAAATGCTCTTGAAAGTGTTGCAAATAATTCATCGCAGAATTACCATCAGTTTCATTAATGTTTATGCAGATATTTCAATTTCGGAACAAGTAATATACTGTTGTTAATTCAAACTAAATCAACAGCAACCCCGCCCTCCTTTCTTAATGTCATTTCATCTGTTTGAAAGGATGGGAAAAACTTCTACAGACAAAATTAAATTTTGCAATACTTCCAAAGCATCAAATGTCAGTATTACACTCAGAGTGTATTGAAAACGGGTAAATTTTCTAATATTGTTGGAAGCAGTGACCAACACATTTAAAAGAAAGGTTTCAAAGTTTTTTAAAAAGCGCCTTTCAAACAGGGACAATCCCGGTCTAACCAGGACATATTTTAATCCTAGTAATGTCACTTGAATAGGGAAGTTGCGATGTGACGAGATTAGCTCAAAACTGACATTCAGAAGGCTGCTTTTAGGCCATTTTGAAAAGTGGCCTTACTTATCACACGAGAATATCAGCAGACTATCTTATCCTAATATAGCTTGCGCGAAAAAAGGGAAGACTTATAAGGATTGAGATATTAGCGATGACGATATTCGCCATGTTGGTCAAAGTCTAAAGAACAGCCGTTTTACAAACTGCTAAGACATCCTTTTCTATTTTCGCTTCGTTTCTTTATATTTTACTCTAACACGCGATCATCAGTAATATACCGTTATTAATTCGAACTAAATCAACAGCAACCCCGCCTTCCTTTCTTAATGTCATTTCATCTGTTTGAAAGGATAGGAAAAACTTCTGCAGACAATTAAATTTCGCAATACTTCCAAAGCATCGAATGTCAGTATTGCACTCAGAGTGTATTGAAAACGGGCAATGAAATATCTCGTCGAAATACTAAGAGGGTTAATACTGTGTTAAATGATTTTTCCGACTGTTTTCAAGCATATCTAAGTGTGTTTTACCTCACTGTATTGACCATCGAAACTTCAATTTATGCTGCAGTAAATATTTTTGATTGTTTTCAACATCTAAAAATATTTCGAGGGGACTCGAGCCCTGTGGGCCCTCCCCATGACATCTCTGGTCACATTGAGACGTCTCATAAGTGAAGGAATTGTGACTGAATTGGTTAACTGTAGATTGAAAAAGTCGTCAGAATAATCCCTTATACTAAGGGTGGCTATTACAGTAGTATGTTTTAAGTTTTAGATTGATTATGAATGTCCCTTCTTAAGTTATTTTCCTATAAAATTGCTGTAACTCAAATCGTAAAAATGACGAATTTACGGATGTCTTGCACTCAATTTCCTACCATTATTTGTGGCACTAAATCCTGATTTAGTTATATATTATTTAACAAGTAATAGCCTACAAGGCGCCAATCCAAACTTAAAGGAATGGGGATTTAATCAATTATTAGTACTTAAAACAACTCAGCAAACGTTAGTGCATTCTGTCACATCAAAAATAGATAAAGAAAAGCGTTTTTTACAGTTAAAAGAGGAACAGGTTTTTTTTGCAAGCTTTCGATTGCATGAGAACTGTAAACTCTGATATAATTGTATCTTCCTGAACCATTACCATACCTCCATGACAAGAAGCCCTTATCGTTATTCTGCTCACAAATATTCACTATCAGTAGTGTAGTATCACATTTATAACTGGGGGTGACGAGATTGAATTTGCTATATATCTATTTAATATGAACTGTGCGTAGAAATGGGGATGTTTGATTTTTTTCCACAGCTGTATATCTAGTCAGACAAGGAAACCTCTCGTACCATCATAGGAATGTCAGTACGCGTTTTTGTTCGGAACTTTGAAAGATTGAATGAAGTCTTGGTTTTACACAAACTTAATTCTTCATGGGATAATTGGCGCCAGAAAAGTCGTCATAACTCTAATAAATTTTCATCCGGTATCAAAATATCACTCAGTATAAAATTACAACTAACAAAACGTTCGATAAATAGGAAAAAGGAATAAAAGAATATTGTCTTACTCGACAGAAAATTATGCAGCAAAGAGTATGCATTTTATCTTACGTTACAAGCATAGAAGAGGACGTGCTATCTTGAAGCGTAGTTGGGTGACAAGGATGCCCATAAATCATGCACAAGAACCAATTGCGCATATTAGCTGGACTGAGGCTAGCTTCAATGGAAGAGAAGGTTATGGGGGAGTATTAGGGGTACCTACTTCGGATGCCAATCACCACTAAAAATTAGATACAGTTATCACCGAACGCCATAGCGATTGAGCATCAGAAGGGCGCAGAGTCGCCACGATTGAGTGCGGGAGGATGTGCACATTTAAAATCGAAACTGATGATAGCTAAGATTTTGTGTCAAAACTAAACTGTTTTTACCATCATGTTTTCTTGATTCAGTTAATGACTTACAATTTTTTTCAACAGAGAATACCCTGTTTCTGGGTTTCAAAGGACGCTACACCACTGTTCACCATACGCCACTGAGAGCATTTTCAAAATGCTTTTCAGTTTGCTGTTTAAATGCCAGATCACTGCCTTCCTAAATATATCCTTCTCTATCCTAAATTTTTGTTACTTTCATCCATTTAAGTTGTCCTTGTTTAAAACAGATTTACTACTACTAAAAACTACAGCTGACGATTTGAAACCTTGCAACGTAGAATACGACGTTAAAAATATGTCCAACAAGGAGAGATGTAAATATTTGTCTTAGGTGAACTCGTGCAAGTATTTTGTCTGCGTGAACAGGTGTTTGGTGAAATCATTTGAGTGAAAAGGCACTCACGTTTTTCTCGTAAAAATGGCTGCTCAGAGGTAGGCTGCTTTGTTTATGCTACATACGGTGATTCTGTATACCTGATGTTTCTTTCAGGATTCAAGCATACTCCAGTGAACTGTGATCTGAGTGGATAGAGTTGGCTGTTTCTTTAGAGGTTCCTCACATTTTCGCGATACTGTCTCAATCAGGGAAACTGATTTCCTTCGGGGGGAAGGATTCATTTTATGAAGCTGGTAAGTATTGATTAAATATACTTAATTTTCTGTTGAAAGCTTCAAACAGTAGTAGAGAATTTTCGTTGACATTTCCTTGTTATGCCTTTGATAAATTTTTCTAGTAACGATGCATTATCCCATACGCTGAAGTCCCCAAGCAAAGGTTTATCGAAATCTGAAAATAGTGTCCAGGTCGCCCTACAGGAAAAGAAAAATAAAGCTACCAGAATTGGTATCGAATCGCCGCAGGCACGGGTGCAAACTCTTAGGTTGAAGTAATATATTCTCCGAACCCATTGGGCTCCCCCTCTTAATATTAAGGTTTTACTAATAAGTAACCAAACAAGCTGTCTCAACAAAATACCTACACAAGGGACACCAAATCCTACGGATCCCCTTGGGGCCCAATATTTTTAAAGTTGGAATATCTGGCTCCTTCAATACTTTTATATTTGGGGTCTGGAACTGACATAAGGGATGAATATGCAAACCTGTAGATAGTATGAGTATTCAAATAAGCATGACATTTATTTCACTGATCAGCTCGCATGACCGCTATATCAGTTGATAGGAGCACCAAATTTCTTTCCCCTATATATATATATATATATATATATATATATATATATATATATATATATATATAATAGCCCGTTGTTCCCCAACGTCAATTCAACTACCAACCTATCCCTAAATATATGAGGGAAATAGATATACATATAATATTTATTGTGTGGTGTATTAACAAATAAACCCTCTGAGGGGTTCACACGCATAATTCCACCTTGCAATCTACGGTTTACCCTGCTACTTCTAAGTTTTGACCTTCTTGACCAATATCCTAGGATTCTTTCAACCAATAGATGTGGTTGTTTAGTCATTATGTGTGTCGTGGAGAAAAAGAAATACCACACTACTTAGAAATCTCGCGAAGTTCAGAAGGTTGAATTACGTATTCCAAAACATACATATATATTTGAAGAAACTGGGGACTGACTTGGCTCCCTCCCCCAATAATTTCCCCAAGGTAGCGCCACTGGCCTCGAGTACTGGATTCTATATCTTTACCGGTTTCTTCTTTGAAGTGTACGGTATCTATTGGTATTGCGATGACTGTTGCAGGGGCGATGATAAGGCAATTATATGTGCATATTAAATTTATAGGCCAGTAAGTCCTTCGCACTTACATGTGGGTGACATGCGAAGGGAGTACTTCACACAGTAATGCCCCTTTGAGCATGGATCAAAGTGTGGCTTGCATTTTTGGCTGCGTTTATCCAAACGCGTAAATTCCGAATAGCAATTGGGGCCGTCAGTGGCTCAGTGGGTACGCCCACTGCGCTTGCAACCTTCGAGTTGTAGGCGGTGCATGTTCGATTCCTGTCAGGTGCATTCCTACCTGGGTATATTTCTTGTGTCAGTAAAACTTTCCTTTGTATGTATGTCTATTACTTGATATTGTATGTTTTGTGTCTGGCGCAGCATGGCCAAATATGGTCCTTGCGCCAAAAAAAAAAATCAGACCAACCGAATATGAATTACTAGTTTCGGGATACTGTAAAAAATATTTCAGATAAAAAGCTAAATATCATAATTGTTTTTAAAACTGTAGGCATGAGTGCTAAAATTCTTATTCTTAGTTTCACTTATTCCATCTAAAGGGAACTGTTAACGGTTTAAAAGGCCTAGGAGAGAGCATCTCGAATTATTCTGCTTAGTAAAAATTTCTCGTCAATTCTAAGCCTGCGAACTCTTATCCATTTCAAGTGTTAATCTTTCTTTCTCTGAATAGTATGGCTCATCTCCACAAGTACTAACTAAAATTCCGAAAAAAGAGGTGTAGGAGGATTACAAAAAATAAACAATTTGACTGCATATTTGTCCTTGATTGCCTTTGTAGAATAACTAAAGAAAATGCAATGTGCTAAACATCGTAAAATTAATAAACTCAAAGAAAATAACTGATTTCTAAGTATAGGGTAATCCCATTTTAAAATGTTGAACTTGATTTATTTTATATGCCTTACACGTTTGATTTTTATAGGATTTACTTTATATGCCCTTTTGGTCGTTGCAATTAATCTTCGTTGATTATTATACCTTTTCTCAAATCCAGTTATCTTTTTTACCATCGCAGATCAACACTTAAGTATTTTGTAATGTATCGATAAAATTTAGCTTAGTGTTAAGGAATATTTTGCTGTTTTCAATATATCTATTCATTTGATGGTATACAAAACCGATCAGGCGGAAGACGAGGATTTTATTGTTACCGAAATGGACATGACACATATCGGGGATACTGTGACGAGCCACCAGATTATTTTATTTTCCAACGAGCTTTTGTTGGTTGTGTTTTGGCATCAGTCGAAGAAACTGTTGTTCTAATAAAAAGGAAATCAAATCGTTACGAAAATTTTTGTTCTCTTCGTGAATTATTTCTCATATCTGTACAATTGAATATTTTTGGAAGGAAAATATGATGGAATACTTGCGAATCGCATTTTTAATGGAATAGAGAAAATCGGGTAGATTTTCCTGTAGATTCCTGACATCTGGTGACCCGGGACGTGATCGCATTCTGAAAGGTATTTATTAAGCCTAATTTAGTTGATATTCTATTTGAACTATGGAAACAATTGTACGGAAAAGAAAGCCAGTTCGGGCTAATTTTACGAAAACGTTTAATGCACTTATGGATACTTTAATTGATGATTCAGCGAAGGAAGAAACTATTAAGACACGATTTGTTACTTTAGAAAGATTAGCGTCAGATTTAATGAAAATGGATGAGGAGATTACAATTTATTTATTGGAAGATGAAGCAAAATATGATGAATATGAAAAAGAATATGCAGTAATTGAAGATTTTAAAGAGAAAATGGATAGAGCTAGAATGAATGTCGATATATATTTTAATAGACAATCCGCACTCATAGCTGAGAGTATACATTCGCAGGATACTGAACAAAGGAAATTGAAACTTCCAAAGATTGAGCTTATTAAATTTGGCGGTGATGTGAAGGATTGGCTGTCCTTTTGGAGCCAATTTAAGCGAATTCATGAAGATCGCAACATGGCTGAGGAGGACAAATTCCAGTATTTAATTCAATGTATGAGTATCGGAAGTCGAGCTCGCGAAATTATCGACAGCTTTCCTCCTACTGCAGAAAACTATGCTAAAGCCATTGAGAGTATAAAATCTCGATTTGGCAGAGAAGAATTGCTTATTGAATATTATGTAAGAGAGCTTCTAGGACTTGTAATAAAAAATACTACTGATGTAAGAAGGAAGAATAGTACAACACGATTGTATGATAAATTAGAATCTTATTTACGAGCGCTTGAGTCTATCGGAATGGGCTCAGACAAATATTCTGCAATGCTATATCCTCTTGTGGAATCGTGCATTCCAGAGGAAATTTTAAGAGTTTGGCTGAGAAGTCCATTACTGGCATCGGAAGACAATAAATATAATGATAAATTGAAACAGCTATTGCTATTTTTAAGAAATGAAGTGGAAGGAGAAGAAAGAATTTTTATGGCTAAGACAGGATTTAAACTCAAAGAAAATTGCACGAGAGTACAGACATTTAAAGAGTCAGAAAATTCTACCCCAACAGCGAATGATTTGATTGTAAGTGCAAAAAACCGGTCGATTCCTGTATGTCAATTTTGTGGGAAGACACACGACTCCAGAGACTGTTTCAGGGGACAGAAGCTACCCTTAGAAGAGAAAACAAATATTTTAAAGAAGAATAAGTGTTGGTTTTCCTGTCTAAAGATTGGGCACCGATCGCTGAATTGTAAATCTAATGTAAGATGCGCAGTTTGTGGAAAGAAACATTGGGTAATTATGTGTCCCGAATTAGGTAAGAAAAATTCAGAGATTGAAATAAAAGAGACAGAGGACACCACTTTATCCAATCAGAGCCATGCTGAAGTGTTTTTACAAACATTACTTGTTAGATTGTCCTTTCGAGGAAAGGAAAAGACTGTAAGAGCATTAATAGATACGGGCTCACAACGTTCTTATATATTAAGTAACACAGCTAAAGAGATGAAATATGTACCAGTTTCTAAAGAACAGTTAACCCAAGTAGTTTTTGGGGAGCATGCTGAAAGAAAGGTGCATGCGTGCTATAATGTAGTTCTAAGAAGCCTCCATGGTAATAATTCAGTTGAAATCCAAGCGTTGGACCAACCGGTTATTTGTGGTTCCATACCTAGGCTTAACAAGAAAAAGTGTTCAGAGATTGCCCAAAAAATGGGTATTCAGTTGGCAGATGTCGGATATGGTCAACCACCAATTGAGATTCTCATAGGCTCCGACTTTGCTGGTTTGCTGTACACCGGAGAAATACGTCAGCTTGAGTGGGGATTATTTGCAGTGCAGACTCATCTTGGTTGGATGATAATGGGGAAGTCATCGGGTAATTCAGAACAGGACTCTTACGGTTCGGACTTGATCTCACTTTTGATACAGAGCAATGATATAACGGATTTATGGAAGCTTGAAAGCATTGGTATCACAGACCCTTGCGAAACTCAGTCCAGAGGAGAAATTGAAGCTGCAGTTGAAGAGTATTTTAAAGATACAATCCGTATAAACGCAGAAGGACGTTACTCTGTACGACTCCCGTGGATGTATGATCCAGAAGGGTTACCGAAAAACCGAGAAATTGCTGAGAAACGATTGTATTCCACTACTTCAAAACTTAAAAAGGAAGGAAAATCCCTGGATTACGACAAGGTTTTTAAAGACTGGCTAGACGATGGAATAATTGTCGAGACTTCTTTGGATGGAGGATATTTTTTGCCTCATAGAGGAGTGTTCAAGTTTCAATCTACAACTCCAGTACGTCCAGTCTTTGATGCGTCTTCTAAGCAGAAAGGGAAATTGTCTTTGAATGACTGTTTAGAAAAAGGCCCAAACATTTTAGAGTTGATTCCATCAATTCTTCTAAAATTTCGTGAGAAGAAGATTGGTGTCATTTCTGACATTAAGAAAGCCTTCCTACAAATATCTGTGGATGTTGAAGACCGACATTTCCTCAAGTTTCTCTGGTGGGAAGATGAAGGTATGAATACTGTGAAGGCATTTCAGCACTGTAGAGTAGTTTTTGGTTTGAATTGCAGTCCCTATCTTCTTGGAGCGGTGATAAAACATCATTTGACTCAATATTCATCGGCTGTATACTCTGAGGTCACAGAAAAACTAAAGGGTGCCTTTTATGTCGACAACTGCGTAACATCTGTGGATTCGGAAACAGAATTGAAAAATTTCATTCAGTTGTCAACTCAGATGATGGCAGAAGCAAAATTTGACTTGCGAGGATGGGAGCATTCAAACCTGAATCATAGTCTCCTAAAATGTGATCCGACTCCTGTGTTAGGACTTTTGTGGGACAAGGAAGATGATGTTCTGTTTTGTGACACACGACGTATCCAAAAACCTGGAGGACCAATTAGTAGGAGAATTATACTTTCCATTGTGCAGCAAATATTTGATCCTCTGGGTATAGTTTGTCCTGTATCTTTGTGTCCCAAAATCTTGTTGCAAAAGAGTTGGAAATCCAAACTTAGTTGGGATGCAGAAGTCCCTGAAGAAGTTTCAAAGACATTTTTGAAATGGCTTGATGACCAGAAGTTTCTAGCTGAAGTAAAAATACCTAGATGTGTTCATCTTACTACCAAATTGAAGATCTCCTTGCACACTTTCTGTGATGCGTCTTCCATGGCCTATGCATCAGCTGTGTTTTTACACTGTGAAATAGGTCAGAATATATCAGTCCAGTTGCTTATGGCAAAAAGTAGAATAGCTCCATTGAAGAAAATTACCATACCCCGGTTAGAGCTTATGGCATGTTGCATTGGTGCTCGTTTGACACATTTTGTAAAAGAGAGCTTGAAAAATTATGAGTTTGAGGAGTTTTACTGGACTGATTCTTCTACCGCATTGTACTGGATCAAGCATGATGAGCAGTGGGCTGTATTCGTTAAAAACAGAGTTGATGAAGTTAGAAAGCTAACGAAACGAGAAAACTGGAGACATATTCCTGGCCAAGAAAATCCTGCCGATCTACCATCTAGAGGTTGTACAGCGAAGAGATTAATTGAATCTAGATGGTGGGAGGGACCATCTTGGTTAAAACTTAACAAAGAAAATTGGCCTCGTTCCGAGGTCGCAATTAAGAATGATGAAATTTCTCAGGAAAGGAAAACGACAGTAGCAGTCAGCATCGAAAAGGAAATACCTTGGTATTGTTACAGATTTTCATCATACTTGAAAATAGTTAGAACCATCGCTTGGATGAAACGCTTTGTAGATAATGCAAAAAAGACTTCGTCAGACCGTAATGTATCTGCATTTACTGTTGTGGAATTACAAACGGCTGAAATAACGCTACTGAAGCTAATACAACGTGAAGCATTTGGAACGATTAAGAATGATGCTCTGAAATTTCTGCAACCAAAATTAGATGCAGATGGTTTAATCCGTACTACTACTCGTCTTGTACAAAGAGAAGATACCAATGCTTTCAAAAATCCAATATTGTTGCCTAGTAAACATCCTGCCGTTAAGCTGCTTATTTTAGAAGAACACAGAAGTATGAGCCACGCTGGAGTGCATACTCTGATGTCGCGGTTAAGAGAAAGATTTTGGATTTTGCAGTGCAGACGAACAATTCGACAAGCTCTAAGAGAATGTAGAAATTGCAGAAGATTCGATGCTTCAAGGACTGAAGTTATACCAGCACCATTACCTGGGAACCGAGTCAAAGATGCTGCTGTCTTCCAGATAATAGGCATTGACTTGGGAGGTCCGTTGTACTTACGAACGGGAGAGAAGGCCTGGTTCGTCCTTTTCACTTGTGCGGTGATTAGAGCAGTACACATTGAATTAGTGTTATCTTTGAGTACAGATAGCTTTCTTTTGGCTTTTAGAAGATTTGTAGCTAGAAGAGGCAGACCAGTCGTTGTTTATTCTGATAACGGGACTAACCTGGTAGGAGCGAATAACGCTCTACGAAGTATAAATTGGGAAAACATCAAAGAAGTATCATTAGCCCAGCGCATCCAATGGATCTTTAACCCTCCTACCGCCGCCTGGTGGGGCGGTTGGTGGGAACGCCTGATTGGCACGATAAAAGATATCCTTAAAAGAGTCCTGGGGAAAGCTCGACTGACACATGATGAGCTCGTTACTGTTCTATGCGAAGCAGAAAATGTTGTAAATCATCGACCTTTGACCTATCTCTCCGAAGACGTTGAAGATTTGCAACCGTTGACACCGTCATTGTTTCTGCAGGAGGTAAAAGACAGCTGTATACCTGACTTAGAACTTCTTGACTCCTCCAGTTTGAACAAACGTTATTGTTATAGACAGAAATTGAAAGAAGACCTCAGAAAGAGATTTAGGACTGAATATTTAGGGCAACTGAGACATTACTCAAGTAACAAATGTCCCACTACTCTTCAGTTGGATCAGATTGTTCTTGTGGGAAGTGATAACTCTGAACGATTATCATGGCCACTCGCAAGAATTCTCGAATTGTATCCAGGAAAGGATGGTGAAATTAGAGTTGCTCGGCTGAAGACTATGCACGGAGAAATACTTCGACCTGTTCAACGGTTGTATCCCTTAGAGATGATTCCTGATTCATATGATAGTTTGAAAATTGACAAAAGAGAGAATGAACAGGAAGATAGTCAAGAGGATGTACCTAACAAAATGGTCGGACCAGCTAAGCGTCAGACGAGGTTTGGTAGAACCATAAAAGCTCCTTCCAAGTTACAGGACTTTGAACTGTAAATCTTATAACTCTAGATTTTTGTATTATTTTTTGTGTGTGGTGTTAAATTAAGTGTTTTTATTAAATTTCCATTCATAAAAAGGTGGGAGGATGTGACGAGCCACCAGATTATTTTATTTTCCAACGAGCTTTTGTTGGTTGTGTTTTGGCATCAGTCGAAGAAACTGTTGTTCTAATAAAAAGGAAATCAAATCGTTACGAAAATTTTTGTTCTCTTCGTGAATTATTTCTCATATCTGTACAATTGAATATTTTTGGAAGGAAAATATGATGGAATACTTGCGAATCGCATTTTTAATGGAATAGAGAAAATCGGGTAGATTTTCCTGTAGATTCCTGACAGATACCTTAACATGTAGTTTTCGCCGTTTAGTTTGATCTAATTGGGGTTGAACCATCGACTGCCATATATCAATTCGAAATTCCTCCTCTTTCTAATTTTTGTTAGCGAAATACTGAAATCACATTCTGAAAACAAGTCAACTCACATCACGTGCAGAATATGTACAGGAAATACGTTCGGCCGCAGAAACACTACTGCCATCTATATTTATCTTGACAATCTCTTATATAAAAAAACACCAAGGAGCATTAAACCTCCAATACATTTAAGATTTGTTTTGTTGACAAATAGAAATTCTTGTGTAGCGAACGTGAACTTTCCAATTCGTTTCTTACACGTGCGTCCTTGTTTGTAACTAGAATTCGTTCAACCGAATCGCATAATCACTTTGCTTTGTATTATGTTTCAATTTTAATAAAGACCAGGAAAGCAAAAACAGGTAACTAGACAGTCCTTCGTTTGTTATATTTCCGACAAAAAAATGATTTGCGTGCTCTGTAACATGTATTTAGTGTTTGATCTCGGAAACATTTATGTCAAACACCAACTAATGCTTTAATTGTTTTCAGTGCTCACAATGGCTTCCATTCCTGTCACCTCGTACAGCGCTTCAAAAATTCACAATCATATGAAATCAAAGTGTGGATATTTTGAAGAACCAAATGGCGAAGCAACTGGAAAAGCGTTTCGCCAAAATATATTTGGTAAATCGCATGTTTATTATGTTGGTCGCTCAATACGCTAGCAGATAACTGCTAGAGTATTTTGCATTTATTTATTGAAGAAATTTTTTGATTGCCATTGTTTAGTAGTTTCTCACATTTTACCTCCTTCAAATCTCAAAAATAGTCGAGCCCCTCTAGGTTTTGAATGGAGAAATAAAGCTATTGTTATATGTAGAAAAAACACAATTCCATGTCAATTCCCAAGCAGCTATCCATGCTGGTTAGGAATGCTTTACCAGCTACAATCCACTCTTACATGGAATTGCCATCCTCTTAATAAACTTCCACAAAAAATCCAGTATTTCTTTTCAATGGATCCCTTTTCATATTGGCATCCCTAGGAACGAAACAGCTGACGATTTAGCAAAATCTGGGGCAAAGGAACTTCCTAGAACTAGAAAAAAGTAACATTGCCCTTTTAGAGAAAGACCAAGTGTCCAGCTTAAAATCTTACCTTCATAAAAAAATTGTACCTTCCCATCCCTGCTACATGGGCAGAAATCTCAATTCAAGATTTTATATCTCAACGTATCAGGGGTTTCCATGCCAACAAGGCCACTGGATATTTAAAGCATGTGACCTTCGTTGATGGTTCCAAGTCTTTAGCACAGTGTCTCCACATCACATCTTACATTGTATCAATGCCAAGTAACCAAGAAATCTTCACAAACCCCACTGCAATAGTAGAAAAATTAATTTTACACAACCTTCATATCTTGAGGTAGAACTTGTCTAGCACCATGGAATAAGCACCAACCAACAAACAACAGCCTATAATTGTTTAATTAATGTCAAACATTAAAATAAAATTAAATGCAGTTTTCTTTGAATTTAATTTTTAAAGTTATCTGTTCAAATAAATTTTCTTCATCTTTTACATTCAAAGATTCAAAATAATTTGAATATTAACCCAAATCAATTCCTTAAAATCATGAATGCATTTAAAATGATTAAGTGTGTGATTTTAGCATACATACATGACTTTTGGACCCTTTATAATAGTGGAGATGGGAGAACGTGTTTTGTTTTCAGTCTCATGAACTGATACTAAGTAGGAACATCAGTTTTTAATCTACTTGCAGAAGGATTATAAATGCAAAAACTTAATCATTTTTCCAGACAAGTTGAGTTCCCTGGCTACCTTGTGGCTATGATATGAAAATGTTTCTCAAATGATAATTCTATGAATATATTACAATTAATGTGTTTGTAAATCTTTTATCCAAAAATCTCTCATTAACTTAAAAGAAAATTTATATCTATTGTGGTGCCTCCTACAGTTTGGGAAATACTGATTCAGTAAATAGAATAATGCATAAATAACTAGAGCAACCAAATTCCTGTGTTAGAACCAGTTTTTTAAACCCTATCAGCTCTCATATGAACCTTCTATTTCTCCTACATATTCCATTAAAAATCAAGATCGTAGAATTTAAATTATGTTATTCCCACCAAATACGTTCCGAAATAAACTGCCATTTTTATCAATATTTTAAACTTAGAGGTACTCATCCATAAGTTTAGAAAAATAAGCTGTAATTAATCGATAGAAAGTTTAGCATGTACTAATTGATAGCAGATTATCCGCTTCTGTATTGTGAACAGAAAGTATAGTTGGTTCAATATGTTTAGTGATTTAAGAAACAAATTGTTATACCAAACCATAATAAAATCTTTGGTTTTGTTTTAAACATCTCAGGCTCAAATGGAGAAGGGTGCAAGCTCAGGTGTGACCTCGTCATCTGACCATGGTTCAAAATTACAAGGCATTATCCTTGGATCTTTCCTTTAGCGATTGATCCCGGATCGCCGCCAACAGCCTGTCATGTTGCTCTAGTGTGATAGTAATTAATTACGTACTTGCTTACCTCTGAGTGCTAAAATATGTATTCTTAGCTTCACTTATTCCATCTAAAGAGAACTGTTAACGTTTTAGAATGCCTAGAAGAGAGCATCTCCAATTGTTCTGTGTAGTAAAAATTTCTTGTGCTGCAGTAGCCCAGTTGGAAGAGTAATGGATTAGCAATCGGAGGGTTGTGATTTCAAAACTCGGTCCAACTAAAGATAATTGTGTGCACGGGGGTTGGTGCATGTTAAATCTGTTGTGTCATCAAATGTCCTCGCATTAGTGTGGTGTGGAAGTTTGAAGAGTGGGGTGTCAGCTCAGGTGTTCCTCGTCATCTGGCTCAAAATTATGTGGTGTTATCCTATAATCTTTCCCTTCTGGTTTTATCCCGGACCGTCACCAATAGCCCATTATGTTACTCCAGTGTGATGTTAATTAAATACCTACCAACCCAGGCTCAAATGTTCATACTGAAAGTTTCTTCACAAGCAATAAATGGACTGATCAGTGAAATCAAAGAAACTTAGAACTAATTAAATCAGAGCTAATGGTAGTAACAGCATAGTTTTTGAAATTAGCACTCAGCACAAAAAAGTAAATGTTTAGTTCTTTAGCATTAAATCTATTGGTTTGGATTCTTACTACATGAGATATTGTATAGCTATCGATTTTCAAGACATTAATAAGATGTCTTATAAATTTGCAGGCATTGATAAGCTGTTGCAAAACTACAACAGCAAGTTGATGAATAGCATCTGGGGTCAGTATAATCTGTATGCTGCCCATGCTTTCCAAAAGAATAATGAGGGTTCTTCAGCCATTGAAAGCATCTTCGATGTTCCACAGGTTAAGTAAGTATTAATTTTACTATGTTTTCTTTTTAGTGTAGCTATTTCTTAACTTCTCAAATTTATTAATACCTAAGCTATATTATAAAGATAGTTACAATATCAATAATTTATTGCCATATTTTTTCTTGACATTTGAAACATGGTTTCATCAAAAGCAACATGTAAAATGTTTGTATTCCATTTTAATGCTTGTGTTCATATACGAAACTAGTCCACAGCCCAGTACCAGTTTTGGAAGAGAAAAAAATCCCGAAATTTTTTAATGTTTAATATATAGAACAAAAATGTCTAAGTATAACCAAATGATGTGTGTATTCTGATTGATTGTAGTGTATACACTTGAAATGCCCTTAATACCTATCCTTTAAAACATTACCACCTGCCTATCTGAATGTTCCTGTTAAGTAAGATCGTTCCTTCTCAGCAGCTGCCATCATGGCTCAGTGGATATGCCCACTGCACTAGCAACCTTCGAGTTGTATGCTGAGCAGGCTCGATTCCTGTTAAGTGCATTCCTCTCTGGGTGTATTTCTCTCTTCTGTGTTAGTAAAAGTTTTTATTGTGTGTATGTCTTTCTTGATATAGGATATCTTATGTGTGGCACAGCATGGCTCTTGTGCCATAAAACCCCAAAACAACCAACCTTAGAAGGCTGAGGTGGATAAGATAGCCAAGGGGGAGGAAGGCGAAATCATCATTTTCCTTGGGCTCCAATGTGTAAAGGGACTGCATTTCCGAAATATTGCAAGTTCCCAGAGTAGTTTTCTTTAGGAAAATATTTCAAAATTTTAAGTACAAATTTGTCCTTATTGCGATATTTTCCAGTACTGTGTGCACAATGTATGCTTTCATCCATTTCATCTTTAGATTATGGTACTTAAAAGTAAAAGTGGCAGTTCTTATGGGAGCAAATTGCTTATCAAACAAGTTTTCTGACTATAAAATTAACTTGTTTCTAGATATTATAAGGGATACCAAACATCCTTCACATTTATAATGTGAAATTTTCTTTTGCCTGGGTAATTTTGTTAGTTTTTGTAAATAAATCTTGATACAGTTTTGCAGTAACAATTGAGTTTTAGAATTTTAAGTTAAATTAGTTTATTATAAATTCTGATAAAAGTTCATGCAGATCACAATTGGAAAGTTGAACTTTCCAATTCTAACTTTTCAGAATTTATTGTTTGTTTGGTGGCAATTCTGACTTATCAACTGCTTCTTCTATCAATCTATGCTTGTACTTTTAAACAGCCACATCAAAATCCAAAGTTCAGGCTGTAGTCATTACACTTTGTGTGTAAACATTTTGGCAACTGAGGGGAAATGTTTAGATGCGACTGACATCTGACTTTTTGTTTCTAATTTCTAACCCTTTTCCAAAAATGTAGTTATAGTACTTTAGTGCTCATAACTATTTTGCTATGAATTTTAAAAATTTAAGACAAAATTTTATAGTTAATAGTACATAGATGTCCATTTGGTTTAGACCACTCTAGATCCTGGTTACAGCTTAATAAAAGCCTTATTAGTCCAACATATATAAAGGTTAAGTTATAGCATGCCTCCCATGCATTTTAAGTTGCAGCCTTCGGTGGATGAATTAGACTACTACGTCTTGTACATCTATGATCGGTTGCATTTCAGGGCTTTCAGAATGCTGCAAACTTGTTAGTTATTGCTTGTTGACACATGAAATCTATTTGGATTCAAAGTTGGTAATAGGTAATCATCTGCATCAGTCTGAATGGAAGAGTTAATGGTATGAGATACTTTCTGTTTCTTTCTTTCACAAGATTCTGACCCATTATCTTGAAAATAGTATTCTGAAAAACAGTATCAACAATTCTGTTATCTCATTCACACAATTTGTTTTGGATTCAATTCTTAAGTCTCAAACATTAAGCCTTTCATTGTACTTTCTTGTTTACTCATTTTATTCTGTTTCATGTCTATTTAGTTATATTTTATACTTTAAATCGATCTTGTTTATTTATGACATTAACCTGACCTATTATTAACGTTGAACAGTGACAAAATAATCTATTTTAGCAAACTTAACGATTTGTCAAACAATCATTGCCTTCCTTTCAATACTTTTCACATTTCCCCGTTTGTCTTCCTTGTCCATAAGATTAAAATTAGAAGTTATAGCATAACCTTTAGTTAGAAGGCAGTTGACCTTGGTTGAGTCCACTTCTAAAATGATACTAAGCTTGCCTGGGGTAGGACTGCTGTATGAAAAACTTCTATGGAGATGTCATAATTACCGATTGTTTCTGGCAAAGAATGATAAACTGGGAGTCCGAATCACATTGTTTACATTTCAATGTCACCTAATTTAATGAATGCTCACACACAAATATCTACTTATCAGTTCTGGACTATATACAAAAGGTCAAGATTAATAGCAACAATGCGCATCGCAGTTACCCCACTAGTCTTCCCAAAGTGATGCCATTGAACTTGATTAGGCTCCCATTTAAGTCTAGTTTTACTCAAATATTTCCAGTTTAATTTTTTTAGAACTGTTATTACTACCATGTTCTCATGAAAAAGTGAAAGTCCTAAAATTTTAGTTTTCTAACTCAAAGCCCTAAAAATTACTTTAAAAGTACCAAAAAGTTATCTCTCCTCCAAATTACTGAGGCTTTTTCTGTTAAGCAAAATGCAAGTGATAGTAATGCTTTTGATGTGGGATGAGCTTCCTGTACATATTCTGTATGCAACGTAACTTGGTGTTTTTTAATGATTTCAGCATGTCACTAATAAAATTAATTTATATATGATAGTTAATTGGTCCAAGCCTGTTAAATTAAATGCCAGTCACGAAAATGTGTGCGTGACAACTACATTTTTCAGTAAAACTGATATATATATATATCATGCGAGAGCATTGGGGTAACAGGAAGTAAAATCTTTTTTGGTCTGGTTAGTTTGCATTAAAAATCCCTCATTAGATTTTAAATATTTCCTTCAATTCCATTGCAGTACTTGGAACAAAGTGTAATATGTTTCAATAGTAAAGTACATTTCATAAAGTGGTGAGAAATAGTTAAGCTTTTTCGGTATATCAAAACATTTGAAGTTACAAAATTAGGGTAATTCATTACACTGCACTAACATTAAATACTTTGAATTGTATAAACTTTGACAAAATTGGAAGCTGAAATTTTCAATTAAAAACTTCCCTTTATCATGAATTTTCAACACGAAGTGAAGCATTTTTTATTTACAATTCGATTGATACTCCAGTAAATGAAACTGATACATTCCCATATACCACTAGTCTTAGAAAAGTATTGCAAGAGTATAATTAAAATTTTTATTTATACTCAAAATTCCCATACATAGTGTTAGTTTTAAATGGTGTCTCACCTAACAATTATATATTTTTAAACAGATAATTTTTTAGCTTTAGCTTACTATCAATGAATCGGTAATGAGAATATCAATTTTTCCTCCTTAATTTTAACTGTTTTTAAACTTATTTTTCCTTTATAGGAACCTGTGGAACATCCGTTCTGCTCACTAAATATAGCGAGCAGTCCAATATTGTGTTTGATAATTTGATGTAACCAAGTTTTATATTTGTATTGGTAAATATTTACTGTGTGTATTGTATGTGTGATGAAGAGCTTATTTATAATCCACTACTTGTGTTTGTGATCTCTAACTGGTGTAAGCTTAAGTCATAGCAGAAAATGAACATCTAGAATGAAATGTTCATGTGCTATCTCTACAGAAATAATTAGTAATGGGTGAGGTGTTTAATAAAGACATAAAATTAGTTGCATATGAAAGCTTTTTATAGTTGGTTAATATGTAAGCAAATATTTGTTAGGAATTTTTGTTTTTATATATTTTAATGTATTTGTTTAAATAAATATTACTCTTGAAAGTGTGGTTATTGCTCAATTACTTTTTAGACTAATTTGTGTACTAAAGAAACTTTAACAAGATAGTTGAAGATTAATGCCCTCATTAATGAAAGCAATAAGTAGTTCCAGCTGAATTGTTTCCCCTTCTGAGATATAATAAAACATTTATTCTTTGGATACAGTGGAATCTGATTGTTTGAGAAGTATTTTCGTAGTAAAAAACAGCTTTAAAAATATTTTAAACACAATAAAGTTAACCAATTTTTAAAATCTGAAGAAAAAAAAGCATGTGATAAAACTAAAGTATCTTAAGTTTTACTTTCAATATGGAATTTTATAAATAAAAGTTTAAAGCTGTAGATGAAATCAAATGACTTAATATATATGTGATTTATATTTGATTTTTTACACAAAATAACAATTCAAAAATTAGAAGTGGTTTTTACATGTAAAGACTAGTATTTGTTTATATAACTAATGCTGGACTGAATAAAGCAATAGAATTGCAACAAACCTTTTGCTAAATATTTGTAAAAAAGGAATATTAAAAAAGCTACAATAAGCAAGTTCAGGTACAGAATCAGTAAAATTAGAAATACAAATAATTCAATAACTGGTATTCAAACCTAAAATAAGATAAATTAAAAAAATAAATTGAAATGCAATAAATTTTAGTAAAACTTCTATGAAATAATGAATTTGCAAGTTTTAAATATGTAAATTGACAGGCATGTTATATTAATCTGATTGCATACATATAAAATAGCTTTGATTAAAATGAACAATGTGTGAGATGTTCCTCAAATCTAAACATCTGATTTCAACTAGGTGATACTAAAGTAAAATTCAAAAGCATTTGCCATCAAAGTAGTGGGTCTTTATTCTATATGATCGGTATGATTTTAGCGTCTCTTGAACAATGTAATTTCCACAAAAAGTACGCATTTATTAGCTGTAAATCCAATGAATTTATTAAAATAATATGATGAGTGAGAAAAGTATGACATCACTGAAACACAACTGTATCCAACATAGCACCTAAGCACTGCACAATATTCGAGTTCATCAAAGAGTCTACATGCTCTTCTAGATGTCTCTTTGGATCCTGGAAAAAAAGCAAAAATTAAACTATTGAAACATTTTCAGATAAAAGTAAGTTAAATGACCAAAAGTAAAATGTACCTGTTTTCCAACATTCTTTATAGCTAATTGCTCTGGTGTCATTTTGTCTTCCTCTTCAAGAGACTATTAAAATAAAAATAGTCAAATTTCAAACTAATATTCAACCGAAGCAGATGAAAATATATTTAACAAAATACTTCAGGACTAGTTTAATGAAAGTATGGAATTATACTACAGCAGTAAACTTAAAAAGGGACAAAAAGTAGCAAAATGTTTCGACTAGTAACCTGCTAAATATGACTAACACAAAATTAACTATTTACTAACAGAAAATAGCAACATTTAAAATTGAAAAAAAAACCTGACTTAGCAATTAGTTTGATTTGTTTTAGAGTTGGATTAATTTATTATAGAAAACGTGATAAAAAGGAAATTTTTATTTTTGCTTCATGTATAATGAAAACTACAAATTTATAAATTTTATTCTCATTCAAATCTAGTCAAATAATGTTTAGTAGTTTATATGCATTTTTTCATTGAATTGCATCTTAAAATTCGTAATGACTCACAATTGCATTCAACCGAGATTACTTTGGTGAGGAATCGCTGCACTACATTCCTCGTAGCAGAATTTGTACCAATGGTAATTATAACAATTTAGAAAAGTATACACAACTTCTTGAAAATCTTAATAACAAAAGTATGAATGACAAGAATGTATAATTTCATTAGTGAAAAGAAAAGGTATGATAGAGTAACTGACCTATTAAGGTTATTAATGAATCCATTATAGAACATGAGTTTTGAATAATCAACATTGAAAATTAAATAACTATGCCTAAGATCTGTTAGTCTTATTTTAAAACAATTAAATACAACTTATTGTAGGAAAATTATGCTAAGAGCAGGTCTAAAGAGGATTAGACAAGTGCTTTATGTAAGAGTAATAACAAAAATTTCTTTATTTTGAATCACAAATATAAAACCAAATTAACATTTACTTTATTGTAAGCTTTTGCCAATTCCAGCATTTCAGTGACAGTCTTTTCATTAATGACGGAATGCTCATTGTAATCTTGCAACATCAAACCATCCATCCAACTCTTTTTGTGGAGATTCAACAACATCTGTAAGGAATACATTATTACATTACTAATCAAAACTAACTTAACACCCGCAAATCATCAATCAATGTTCATATTTATATTTCCTGAAAGCCTTACAATAGATGCCCACATAATTTTAAATTCGCAAAACAATATTTGAGTAAGCACATTTACATGTAAAAACTAATTCTAATGGACAAAGATTTCCACAAGTAAGGGTACATTATACATAACATAATGGTGGTTTATCTTATAAAAGGCATTCAACTCATAAACAATGTTTAATTAATTTTATTAATGAATAAATATTTTCACATAAAACAGAAGCACTATCAATGTGTACTTAAGTCCTGTTGATTGGAACACATCCTGACTATAACACTGGTTGAATAAAGCAACTGTTCCAATTACATGAATTGTGGTCAAACATGCAAGTTTTATATTCCACAAGATTTATTGCAATTAACGATGGACCATTTAAACAAAATAGTCATACTATGCTGCACTGTAGAGCAAATTATCTAAAAAACTTCTAATGGTTCAAAAATGCAATAAATTGCAGTAACCCCATGATATATCGGGCTTCTTAGGACCAAGAAAAATTGACTCGTTTATTATAGAAAAAAAAAGCACAAATTATACATTATATTACGCATTTTTCATTTGAATTATGTAAAACAATGCAGGTAATATTTTTGTATACATGGTAGATCAATTATGATTTTTCTACCTTCCTTTTAGGGGTTGAGTGTTGAGCAACCTCACTCCCTTCCAATTTGGCACATTTTACTGCATGCATTTCACATTGTGACAAATGGACCCACATATTGATTGGTTGATTTGGGTTTCATAGCACAAGGTCCAAAAACGGACAAGCAGGAGAGGATTAAAACAAATGACCTATGATCTCTCAATCTATGTATTTCACTAAACTAAGTGTCACAGAAATCTACAGTATTTATATATTGACAGATGGCAACGAACGGATATAAACTATGTAAAATTAACCACTACAGCATTTTGCCAGATAGTTAAAATATGCTTGATTTGAGCTAGAGCTGCATAATATTGCTCAAATGTTACAGAAGAACTTGCTGCTACAATGAAATTATCTAGCAGTCTTATAGAAAGCAGTGAAATTAACAAGAAAAAATGTAAGTGAACATAAAAATAGGCTAAAATGTCAAAATACCAAATCACCTTAATGAATGGAAGTAGATGTTCTGAAGCTAGTTGTGACATGACTGAGGTGTGCACTTTATTGGAAGTAGAAATAAGTGTGACTAATAAGTACCAGAAATGTTGCGTTACGTTTTTGATTAATTTTATTAGGAGGTATGAAATGCACATATCAAGGAACATATTCATTGTAAATGGATTTAAATAGGGTATGAAATGTGAGTAATCACACTGCCATCAATAGATATGAAAAATCAAGAAACTGTAGCATAGATGCTATGCACAGATTTGCTAGTTCTTAGCAGATTACGATTTCTCTGCTGTTTGCAAACCTAGAATTTATTGGAGGACAAGCAAAAATAAGCGATACAGCAAAGTTCACTGTAATTGCATAAAATGGAGATTTTACAAATTACTCACCTTCTGTTCTAACTCATTCTTTCTGTAGTTAATGGATATAGAATAGTAATGCCTATTCAAACCATGAATTAAGGCCTGAAAAGAAAAAGTACTTTATTAATAAGCATAAAGGTCAATCAATGAAATTTAACTTAACAGAAAAACTAATTTATTTTAAAGATAAGAGCATAACCCAGAGGTTTTCAAACTGTTGTGGCTCACAAGGCATGGAAGTTTGAATTATCTCTTATAATCCCTTTCTGTAAGATGATATTGAGTGTTCCGTAATACAAAAATTAAGAAAAAATATTAGTGCTAAGAAAGAATGCAGTTGAAAATATTTCATAAAAACTGCATTTGTTTCATAAAACTCATGCGACTGAGATCACTGAAGAGATAATCTTAGACAGATAATGACAGATATTCCCTTGAAAGAAACTTACTTGAATAGATGGCTTTGAAAGATGACCAAGATTAGATGTAGTCTGTCGGGGTTCTTGGCCAAGAACAACCATGTTAGGATTAATTAAACGGAAAGCATCAATCACAACCTAATGTCATGGAAAATAAAAGTTGTTAGAAACAGTTATCACACAATCAATGATAAAAACTACTAAATATTTAAATGTGCTCATTCACCTTTCCCTTGACACTTTGTATAGGATCAACTACAACAGCAACAGCACGTTCGGATAATGCTTCAAAACTCTGTTGGGTATTGATATCAACACCAGACAACCAGCAACCAAATCCTGGATGAGAATGATACCATCCAACAACCATTTCTGGCCTAAATATAAAAAATATATAAATATTCCATACACATAGATTGCATGTAGTGTTTCATACACATAGTACATGCATTTTAAAACAAATTAGTTACTAGGGAGGAATTGTCCCAAATATTATTTGTAATGAAATCCAAAAATACTTTTCTTTAATACACTCTATATTCATTATTCGTTTCTTGATTGAGTTTCCTGGCATACACTTATTAGCAATGTTCTTGCATTCCTCTCAGTAGCCCGATACCTAATCCCTAAATTTGATGATCATGCACCATTTTTATGCCCTGCTGGTCATTTCACACTTTTTGTTACTAGGTTCCATGCAGTTAGGGTATCTCATTCAACCACAAGAGGGTTCCCACTCTTCAAGCAAAAAATATCTTTTCAAAACTAGTTTTTTCCATTTTCAAACTAGATGATGGGAAAAATTGAAATGAAATACCCCGTATTCCTACATTCTTTACAAAGAATAAGGAATAAAATGTTTTCCCCTCACAACATTTTATCCCCTCCATTTTGTTGCAAGGTTTGAAAAAAATCAGTTTTCAGTTCTACCAGTCCCAGGACGACCACCGGTTACATCTCCTAAAGCTTGTTTTCTGGTCCTTTTGTATCTAATTTTCCACTTTATGCACCTAATTTATGATTGGTTTGGGTTTTATGGCAAAAGGTCAGTTAGCGAACAAGCTGCAAACGCAAGGTTGAATATACCCAATAAAAACAGGTGTAACAGCCAAATAGTAAAATTGTAGTCTAAAATTTAAGTTTTCAAATATTATAAAAATGATAAGTTAAAAACATTGAACTTGAAAAACATAAATGCAGGACGATCCTTTGTTTTCAGTACAAAGAATGGTAGATAAACTTTAAAAAACCTTAAAAAGATGAGAAATTATGCATTTTAAAAATATGACTGATGACAACTATATACACTCACTGCCAAAATGTTAATTTCCGGAAGCTAATCTGAATTTGAGAGGCTGTATTTCGCTGCAGAGGTAGATGGAAATTTGCAAGTATGTTCTGTAACTGTCAATCACAGTTTCGTGTATAGAAATATGCAAAAAAGGCAGTCGTATAAGAAGCCAGCATTGTGAAGGGTTAGAGTTTCATGTAAGTGCTGATAAAAAGTGTTTAGAACTTTCGTATGATTAGTTTTCAAGACAGACATGTTTCTATGGCTTCCAGAAGATGAATGGCAGATAGTGAGTGCTGGCGTTCTGTGGGACGCCTTAAAGCAGGACAATCAATCACAGATATTGCTCTTTTCTTCGGCGTTCATCATTCCTTCATTTCACGATTATGGAAACAATTCCAAACAAGCCAAACAGTTGTTCGAAGACCTGTGGCTGGTCGCCCAAGGGTTACGACCCGTGCGGAAGATAGATATATTGCTGTTTCAGCCAAGAGGAATCGAAGAACGACCTCCACACGTGTGACATCTATGGTTGTAGCGTCCATTGGTAAGATGATATCTGCCACTACTGTTCGCCGAAGGCTACACATGAATGGACTGTACGCCCTGGTACCACGAGTCTGTGTTCCTCTATCGTCCAATCCAGAGGGGCACAATTAAAGTGGTGTCGGCAACATGTGAATTGGACCGTGTCTGATTGGGCCAACGTTATGTTCACAGATGAGTCGAGATTTGCCCTGGAGCCAGATGACAAGCATGTAAGGGTCTGGAGAGAACAAGGCACACGCAATCGGCCCCAGAACATCATCGAGCATCATGCATTCCGAGGTGGAAGTATCATGGTGTGGCCAGGGATTTCAGTGGGATATCGCACCGACCTGCATATCTATAGATGGGGTTCTGTGACGGCTGTCCAGTATCAGGATGAAGTTCTAGAACCCACTGTGAGATTGTATGCTGAAGCAGTTGGTCCTGCTTTCATTTTAATGGATGATAATGCGCATCCCCATCGAGCCAACATCGCCAACGACTACCTGGAGAGTGAGCTTATGGATTGGCCGACGTACTTGCCCGACCTTAATCCTATTGAAAATCTTTGGGATGCCCTCGGCCGTGCTGTGACTGTACGTTTCCCACCCTCAGTCACTCTCAGAGTTGCAAACTGCTCTACAGGAGGAATGGCGATTACTTGACTCGGGTGGTTGATCACTTCATGGAAAGCATGGTCGCACGGTGTAAACTTTGTATGAGGATGAGGGGTGGTCACATACCCAATTAAAGTCGGTTTTGTTTGTTTTGAATTTAAACATCATTTTGCTAATGACTCCAATGACTTCCATCTTATAATTTATGAAAATTCAATATTGTTTTCATATTTGTATGTAATTCTTTGTTTTGTTTCATGCATAAACATATTTGCTACTTTCCTGCCGCATTTCATGTCAATCAAAGCTGTACTTGTCGATTTTTTAGCATTTTACCACTTCGTGCTTAACTTTTGGCAGCGAGTGTACATTTGAAAGATGAAAATGACAACTAGATACATTTTAAAAATTCAGAACATCGTAAAAAAGGAAAGAATGCAGAGTGGGGAGGATTACCCAGCAAGGCAGACAAACTAGGCGAGGGATGACTTGTGTTATAGATATTACCATAATAACACAAGTCAATAAAGGTACACATGAATTAGTGCTTTTCAATGCTTTTATCCCATCCAAAAAATTAAGCATATTTTTTCATGCTTATCACAGGCATGAAGAATTTCAGGAATTCCTTTCAACAAGACTTCTTATACCAAGTAAAAAGATCAATGACATTTGAATTTGGTCAAGTTTCATATTTCTTGAAGTATGGATGCATTTGAAATAAAGTATACAGCAAAATTGCATAAAAATAGTGGTTTTAAAGCAAATATTAAAGGCCTTTAAAAATCAACCTTATTAAGTTTTTTTAACTTTAACCATGCTTAATAACCAATAGCTATTCTAAAATTAAAATTGCTAGATCTGGTTATTGTGTTCAAACTCAGATAAGTTAACTGTATTTCCAATTCATTTTCAATAAAGTTAAAAATATGAATTGATTCATAAAATATCCAAGATCAAATACTGAACAGTGTTTAAAAGAAACTGATTCAAGTTTAAGCTTCAATGCATCAGAAAAACTGTAAATTAAAAGAAACAAATAAAGGCTTAAGGAAAATAATTTACCTGCCAGTTTGCTTTAACATGTCTAACATTTTTGCTTGAAAGACAGGATCTACAGCTTCTACACTGACTCCCTGAATTAGAAAAGTCAAATTAGTCATTGCATTTCCATAAAAAATTAAACACCAAGAGAAACATGTATAATACTTAAAAACAATTTTTTTAAATAAAATAGCCTTTCATTTAAAAAAAATTTCTATTAAATGTAATCATTCCTGTGTGTGTATATATTTAATTTATTTTCTTTTATCATGCTCTTGCATTGAAATGCAATTCCTTAAAACTTGTCACATAGTTTTGCATCAAAATAAGGTAAATTCTTTATTAATTTATAAGCATAAATTGCAAAGCATTCATCCTTTATTGGTTGTATGTAACTTGATGAGACAATGCACCTTTTGCATCTCACGTGTGAAGTGACAAGACCCAACAAGTAAATATTCATTCTGGGGATACTTTGTCAGCAAGTGAAAATTGTTGCAAATTCCAAAGGATTGATTATTGAAAGCCTTAAAACAAGAAGTCAGGTAACCAGAATTGGCACCAAATCATTCACAGAATTGAAATGTTCCCTCCAATGCAACTTTACCCAATTTTTGAAAATACGTGATAATGAAATTTGTGACTAGGATGATCCAGGAAAGGTTTTTGATTCTTATGACGATCGTGAGTGATTCTAGCTTATTTCACAGCATGGAAAAAATTGTTACCTATACAATATTCAAGTACAAAGAGAAAATGTTGGCAACTGATGAAGACTAGATTGAAATCAACACTAATAAAGATAAAAATTTACATGGAAAATTATTGTTTACAAATATTGGGGGTCAAAATTTTGTAAATGTTCAGAAGCCTGTAAATATCCATCTATCGGCAAGTAATATACAAAATATTAATGTCTGATGAGGGTTAAAAAATTCACTAAATGTGATTTACAGCTTCTCAATTAAATAAATACTCACAGTTCCAGACTGAGGCATGGCAAAAACATCAATGACACGCACAGTATAATCATCAACGAACTCTCCCAACATCAGACCCATGACTTCCATGGGGACTCCTGCTCTGCCATGTTTCAACATCTATAACAGAAAATAACACAAAAACATAAATTTGTTAATCTCATAAACTCTTTTTTCCCAATGTCCAGTCAATTAAACCTCATTCCTCATGGTGTTATAAGGGTGGAATAGTAAACCACATAGCATTAAACTGGTACACCATGGGGATCATGTTATAACTTGCATATATACCATATAATTTAGGCACAAATGTTTCTGGAAGCATCACATTCATTCCAGATGGACAACCCATTTTTTACTCCCAGATTCAAACCAGGAATCTTTCGATCCAGAAACCAGCATCCTGACCACTAGATCAATTAATCAACTCCTCATAAAACTAAATAATGGATTTGCTTTTATACATGTGGAATAGGGCCAAGTCCCCATGTGGAACACAATGACCATAATTCAGTAAATGAAGAGATGAATTAAAATTAAGAGGATTTAAATATAAGCTAAATCGACTATTTATGAATTGACAGGGTTTGGGGCCGTTTTATGCCCAAACAATTAAAGTTCATATTTTAGCAGCGTTTGCCGCAACGTCTTCATCCTTCTGCCGATTTTGGCGGGAAACTTAGCTATTGCTGGGTGGGTCATGTGTGGGTGTTTCGAGCACTCATGGCATCTCTACGTCACGACATCTCCGTTCACTGGGTGAAAAGGGATTTCCGGTATCCCAAACATAATATAATAAATACATTTGAACATTTTTCTACACAAGCCACACTGGTTCTAGACCTATATTTATCTAAATACGCACAATTTGGACTATTTTGAATAAAATATAAATTATTTATGAATACTTGAAACTAAGGTTTCTAAACTAAAGGATGCAAAAAAATCGGATTCCAGGGACTCAGAATAATTAATAATTTGAAAAATCTGTTTATTTTTAAATGATATTAAAGGAAACTTTTGAAGTTGTTTAAAATCTCATAATTTTCAAGCGTGATTTTTTTTGTCCAATTCAATGAATATTTAGGTTTCAAACACAAGACAATGTTAACAACTGAAAAGAAAGGAAAGGTCAATATCGAAAAGTGATGATAACCGCTTTCATACAACAGTTACACATACATGAATACGAAACCATGTTGTATCTATCTCTTTCATGTAAAACTATCAACATTTAATTTATATATGTACTCAGAAACTTTATCTATTACTATAGGAAATGAAGTAGTCATAGTAATAACATAACAGCAAATTAGATTTCTCAAACCACCACTTAGAGTTCATATTAAACTGCTTCCTGCCAAATAAAGATTGGTCAGATGTTTGGGGGTTTTATGGTGCAAGGGCTATATTTGGCCATGCTACGCCAGACAAAGATATACAATATCAAGTAAGACACACACAATGAAAGTTTTACTGACATAGAAGAGAGAAATACACCCAGGGAGGAATGCACCTGGCAGGAATCAAACCTGTGTCGCCTACAACACGAAGGTCGCTCACAGTGAACATACCCACTGAGCTAAGACAGCCCCACACCAAATAAGGATAAAATAAGTTCAGACAAATGCCCCCATATGATACATCTAAATTTAAATATAAAAAGATTTTATGTTGGTAACAAGCTTTCATAAAGTAGCACAAAACTATTCACTTTTACACATAAAGATATTGCCAAATTTTAACACTAGAAAAAAAATTACAACTTTCATAACCTATATAAATTTTAAAACAGAAAAATCTCCACTTTTATTATGCTTGCATAAAATGAATAAAAAATATAAAAGAAAATTATTATTTCACTGAAACAAAAAATATTACCTTAAGTAATGCCAATGATGAAATGTAAACTTGCTCGGCAGTGTCAACAACAGCGCCATCAGTAGGAGGAGGAGCCTGTAAAACAAGTTTTTAAGTTAAATTTATTCTGTTTGAATTCATCAATGCTAAACACTAGAACTACCAACCAGTCAAAATGAGATTTTATATATTAAGTCGAAATAATATACACTGCTGGCCACCGTAAATGCAACACCCTGAAGGAAGCATGCAAATAATACGAAATTTACAACATGCATTAGCGGAGGTGAGATATGCAAATGATTAGAATTTCAGTGCAGACGCACATCACGCGCGCCTGTGGCGCCACTTCAAAGCGCTATTTAAGGCTTGGAGATTTCGACGATTTCAAGTACGGCAATTGTGTTTTTCTTGTGGTTTTTTCAAAAAAACGATCAATTATGCCTCGTAGAAAACAGCGATCATCTTTTGATCAAGTATCCGAGTTCGACAGAGGAAGGATAGTGGCCTACCGAGATTGTGGATTATCTTTCAGGGAAATCGGTAGTCGTGTTGGACGAAACCAAACAACTGTAATGCGGATATGTGATCGTTGGATGCAGGAGGGTACGACGGACCGACGTGTTCGATCGCATCCACCTCAGTGCACCACTTCACGTGATGACAGGCATATTGTACGTATGGCAGTGACGGATCGCTCAGCCACATCACGAACCATAGCACAGCACATTCAGTCTGTACCGCATCATCCAGTGTCTGCGCGTACCATTCAACGCCGTTTTCAGCAGTGGTCTGTCCGCAAGACGTCCATTGCTTCGTCTACCCTTGACGCAGAACCACAGACGTTTCCGCCGCCAATGGTGCGATGAAAGAAGGATGTGGACGGCAGAATGGAATGAAATTGTCTTTACTGACGAGTCACGCTTCTGTCTGCAACACCACGATGGTCGGATTCGAGTCTGGAGACACCGTGGAGAGAGGATGCTGAACAGCTGCGTTATGCACCGCCACACTGGTCCTGCACCGGGTATTATGGTATGGGGCGGTATTGGATATCACTCTCGCACTCCTCTAGTACGCATTGCCGGTACTTTAAACAGCCAGCGCTAGATCTCCGAGGTGTTGGAGCCAGTTGTCCTTCCTTACCTTCAGGGCTTGCCCACAGCCATATTTCAACAGAATAATGCGCGACCACACGTGGCACACATTGTCCAAGGGTTCTTCGTCAATCGCCAGATTGAATTGCTTCCCTGGCCAGCTCGCTCTCCGGATCTTTCGCCGATAGAAAACATGTGGTCCATGGTTGCTCAACGATTGACCCAGAATACATCCCCAGCTGCCACACCAGATCAACTTTGGCAACGTGTGGAAGCTGCTTGGTCTGCTGTACCCCAAGAACACATCCAAAGTCTCTTTCAATCAATGCCGAGGCGTGTGGCAGCGGTGATCTCCAACAATGGCGGTTACTCTGGCTACTGATTTTGGCAGGAACCACACTTCACAGAAGTCTATAAATTTAATCATTTGATACTTGGTCAACATGTTATCTACAAAATAAATTTTGTTGTGATATCTCTTGTCTTTCTTGGTGTTGCAATTTGGGTGGCCAGCAGTGTATTTCATAACTTAATGCAAATAATAAACAAATGTCTTAAATACTATATTTTCTAAGTAGGTACGTATTTAATTAACGTCTCAATGGGACAACACAATTGGCTATTGGTGACAGTCAGGGATCAAACCCGAAGGAAAAAATCAAGTACAATATCACATAATTTTAAACCAGTCAAATGATGAGGTTATACTGAACTGGCATCCCACTCTCCAAACTTCCACACCACACCAACTTGGACATTTGAGGCCACAACATATTTAACATATACCAGCTCCCATGTATACAAGTCTGGTTGGATTCAAACTCGAAACCCTCCGATTACTAATCCATTATTCTTCCAACCAAACTATGGGGCCCATTTCCTAAGTAGGTAATAAAATAACAATACTTTTAGAGAGTTTAACTTTTCTTAATATTTAATTGCATTAGTTGTTTTCTCCATTATCATTTTGATCATTGCATTTTTTCCAGAAAGATTTTGTTGTTTGTACACTTACCACATTTAGAGCAGATAAATATGGTTTTATAATGATTGCAAAAATATAATCGACACCATTTAAGCATAATAGATTTCAATGAAATTCATTGTTCTTCCTTTCAAATTTTCTGGTTTCCATGATTCTTCAAAGTTAAATGAAAGTTCTGCTCGTTGAAACAAAACTCTTTTCTTGACATAAATTTCCCATGCAGTTTCTTTACTAATAATTATGCATTTATTGAAGTCAAATCTAGAATATTGAAAAATACTTAGAGAACATCTGCAAGATCCTTTTATTCTATTTCCTTGCCATTTGATCTGTCATATCCACTGAATTTAGTGCCATTATAAAATGAAATGGTGTCGGGAAGATGTTTACTGCTTTTTCAATTTTGCTTCCAGCTTGGGTTTTTAAAAAAATTATTTTTGAAAAAAATTTGATGGTGGGATAAAATAATTAATACAAAGTAACTTTTCTTACTTGGAAATAACAGTCATGAAATTCTAATATTCCCAACAATCACTCAGATGC
Organism: Meta bourneti; assembly: GCA_933210815.1. Lineage (NCBI taxonomy): Eukaryota > Metazoa > Arthropoda > Arachnida > Araneae > Tetragnathidae > Meta > Meta bourneti. Next base: position 65,685,128 of record OW119930.1, on the reverse strand, counting down.
TGCGAAATTATAGATATACATACAGGAATACCTATTTACATATATTTTGCCTTGTATCTGACCAACAGATCAGTGGTCAAAAATACCCCTGAAGAGAAAAAAGGTACAGATGTATCTATAAGTGGTTCTTAACCTTTTTAGTGATCGGCACCCCCTTGAAACTAAAAATAAGTTCTAGCACCCCCCTTAAAAAATGTGTTTCTATTTCTTTATTTAGAAGATTACATCTATTGCAAGATTATTTATTGAAAAATAAACATATATTTACATATACATACAAAACAATATCTCAATTTTTAATGGCTACATTGTCGTTTATTCATAATACTTTTGAAGCAAGGCTTTTTTTCAAAAAGCCACGTGTAAGTGATCACTTGCATTTAAGCAATTTCTGGCTTGTTTTTATGTGCAAAATGACGAAAATCCCATTTCACACAGGTAGGTGGAGGAAAAGGTAAAAGTGTTTGCAATGCTGCTTTTGCCAGCTGTGGATAAGGTTCTAACTGTGTACAACAGAATTGTTCCAAGTCCAGTTTTTCAAATTCCATTTGAATATGAGCATTGGCTTGTATTTCAATAAGATCGTCTTTTATTAAATCGCTGTCGTCCATTGAATCTGGGTCAAATAGTAATGGATCCAGTATCCATGTCTGGACTTTGCTAATAATTCCCATGGTAAAGTATGCATGAAATGATTCACTCAATCGTTGGAGGTGTACTGCAATTTCAAGTATAATTATTATTTTCTCAATTTCCAGAGTGATTGAATCAAGCAAAGAAAGTTGCAAAATTCCCATTTTCAACTCGTTTCCAAATTTTTAGTTTTTCAATAAATGAAGATAATTCTTCACTAGCTGTTATTAAGTTCTTACCAAATCCTTGCATTTGTGTTTAATTCATTTAGGTAGCTAAATATATCTGCTAAATAGGCTAGTCAAAGTATTGCTTCTCTTTTTTCAAAAGCTTTAACTAAATCACAATTTCAGTTAGTAAGAAACTATAATATCCTTGCCAAATTCAAAAACCCTCCTTAGCATGAGGCCCTTGGAGAGTCACCATATTTCAGTGTGATAAAGGACAGTATGAACAGCACCGATTTCTTTGCACAAAGCACGAAAGATACCATGATTAAGTGCTCTCCTTGGATATATTAGGGAGACCGGAAAGTAATGTCGTTTTTTTACAATAAATTCAAACAAATAAATTTTTAACAAGTTTTTATTTTTAATCAATGATGTAATCACCCTCGTTATCAACAACCTTTTGCCATCTAGTGTGCAAATTTTCAATGCCGGATCAATAAAAATCAATTGGTTTTTGAGCAAAATCTGGAGATGGCATTTTGGATATTATCCAAATTTTTGTCACATAGAAAGTGTTGTAGTGATCGGAATAAATGGAAATCCGATGGTTCAATGTCAGGCGAGTATGGTAGGTGAGGCAGTACCTCCCACCCCAATTCATTAATTTTTTCCAGGGTTCGTCTCGCGAGGTGCGGTCTTACATTATCGTGTTGCAGAATAACGCCTTTTCTGTTGACAATATATATTGCTAGACACTTTTCAATTAAAGATTGATTTACTTGATCCAATTGTTCACAGTAAAGTTCTGTATTCAGTTTGTCCCGGTTTCAAAACTTCAAAATGAACGTTTCCGCGAATACTTCACTAAACACGCAAAAGTGCCTTTTTGGGATGTAAACCTGGATTCATTCGGAGAGGGCCACTGCTTTTTGCGTTTTTGATTATCATAGAGGACCCATTTTTCATCTCCAGTGATCAAGCGATCAAAAAACGCTTCTGTATTGTGCCGATGAAGCAATAAGGTTGGGTGCTGGATCCAAACACCAGCTCTGCTTACTTTACCAATCTGCTGCAAATGTTCTTGGATGGTCGACCAAGGTTGATTAAGAGTGCTTCACAGTTCCTCGATTATCTGACATGGATATGCTTCTACTTCCGCCCTTAACACGTCATTGTCTAAAGTTGTTCATCTTCCTGATCGATACGAGTCTGAAAGATCAAAATTACTGGATCTGAACTTAGAAAACCACTTTTGGCATTTACGAAAGTCTAATGCACTTGTATAAACATCGCAAATGTTTTTGGTAGCAACTGTTGCATTATTACCCTTTTGAAACTCAAAAAGCATACAATGCCGGATATGTACCTCTTCTGGTATTTGGCTGGCCATTTCACCAAATTGCAAAAAAAATTAAGATTTAATTATTAACAAGTAAACAAGAAACTTTAACCTTAAAATGTCTTTGGCACAACTCTGAAGTACACAATGAGCTGTTAAATGGTAAACAAATATTGACATGGCGCAGAAACGACATTACTTTCGGGTCCCCTTAAAAATTAACTACATTTACTGCATTAGTTTTAAATTCTCTGGAAAAGCTTTTGATGCAAGTGCAATATGCAATGAGTTATTGTAATGTGCAGTATTTCTGTCTTGATGTATGGAAAAAATCCAGAATTTGTGTACAACATTGCATTGGCATCATCCATGCAAATTGAGCCTATCACATTCATGGGTATTTGATGTTTCAAAAAAGAATTTTTAATGATTGAAAACGTCAATTCCTTTTGTCATCAATTCCAGTGGCTCACAAAATAAAAATTATTCCAACATTTTTCTTTAATGTATTGCACAAATACCAACTGACTGCAATTATCAACATCAATTGATTTGTCCAGTTGTATGATCACTTTTAGAGGACTGGCTTTGATATCTTCTACTACTTGCAGTAAAATATCAACTATCTTGAATAAACTATCGAATCACATTGTTCGATGATGGAATCTGCTGAATTTTCCTTAGGGCTTCAGAAACCAATACAATTTTTGCAATTTCAAGCGCACATGGTTTTACCAATTCCTCAGCTATTGTATGACCTTTCTCTTTCTTAGAACACAGATATGCCACTTGATAAGAAGCTTCTAACAAGGGCTTTCGAACTGCTGCAACGTCAAATTTTGTGATAGTACCACTGGTATCAAATCGTGCCTTCTTAGACATCAAGATGTTAAGAGCATGTCCTGAAGATTCACCACCATGCTGATTGTTGAAATGCTCTAACTTTGACGGTTCAAGATTAGACTTTGAAGATATTTTATAACATAAAATGCATTGTGGTCGTTGCGTTCCATCATTTTCTGTTGTACAAGTGAATCCATGAGTAACATAATCAACTTTCCATTGCCGTTTTTTGACATAACAAGAGTCACTACAATCAATAAAATAATTTTTGAAATTTTGCAGAAAACCTTTATGTAATCAACCGATCGTATCCGTTGATATACGGATACAATCGGTATGGGCTTCAGTCACTTATTAATTTGAAAAATTAAAGAAAATTAGCATTTGTTTCTGTATCAAATCACCTCATTAGCGTTCATACTCAGAGTATGCAAACACGTGCGCGTATCAACTAGTTTCTTATTGTACTGTATGTGCTGGTAAGTGTGATGCCATCTATTGGGGCACTTTAAAAACATTTGTGCTTCCATTTAGCTAACAGGCTAAAAGTAGATAGACGTAGCTACTTCCTGGTGTTCTCTCTTTCCCCCTTAAATTTTGTCTGGCAGCTACTCAGGCATTACAAACTCCGTCTGAAAGGCAGAAAATACTACCCTGATGATAATTCCCATAAAAACTTAATTTTGCATTTTATTCGTGGAATTTTAATTTCCAAAAAGGATTTGGAATTCTTCACAACCGTTTACTCCAGTTTATATGGTACAGCTGCAGTCTCCGCCGCGCGGAGTGGCAACGAATTTTGGCATAGTTATAAGCGACTCATGCGGCTGATGGTAACCCATTTTTTTCTCGAATTCTTCTCTGGTTAGGGTTCTTGTGTTTTTATGGCAACCTTGCCGGCGTCCAGTAGTGTCCAGAACCTTCTTTTTTCTAGATTGTTCTATTTATTTCCGATTTCCGACATGGTCAAGTTCTTTTCAGTTTGGACACGGTCGAGAGCAGTTGCATCAGGTTCTTTTTTTCAGGCTATTGCATCAGGTTGTATTTTTCATGTCTATTTTGTTTATTAGTCTTATTTCTAGTATTCTTTATTTTTTAAGATGCCTTCTAGTTTTAGTATAGTCGATAAGTTTCAGGAGAATTTTTCTCGCAACTTAAAGTTTACTTTCTCTGGTGGTAGACAAACTTACAGGACTGAGGGAGTAGTTAATCCTTTTTTTTTTGTTACGAGTTGTGTCGCGATAAAGAGCTTTTTAACTTTTTTAAAGGAATCGGGATTAATTAAATCGAAATTTTCTTGCGATAAATGTAACGGGGATAAGACTTTTTCAGTTAGGAATTCCGTTAGCGATGGTTACATGTGGATTTGTAGAAATTGTAGGGATAATCAGCCATATCGTAGCTATAAATCTATTAGACACTGGTCATGGTTCCGTAAGAGCAATTTGAAGCTGGAGATTTTTTTTTTTGACATATTAGATTTTAAGGGGTACAAAGACTGAGGATATCGCTGGGGAGTACTTTTTTGTAGCCTACACTTTAGCCGATTGACGGCAGTTTGTGAACGAGGTAATTTCTGATTTTGTGGAAACGCAATCAGAAAAAATGGGGGGGAGGTAGGTAAGGTAGTTGAAATTGACGAGTCTAAATTTGGAAAACGTAAGTATAATAGGGGGAGGAGAGTTGAAGGCCAGTTGGTTTTGGGGGGATAGAAAGAGGATCAGGAAAGATGTTTTTGGTAGCAGTTCACGATAGGTCAGCGGATACGCTTGTGAACGTTTTAAAGCAATGGGTTGAGAAGGGAACAACGATTCACTCAGACTGTTGAAAAGGTATTTACATTCAGAAAATAGTTTAGAAAGCAAGGGGTTTAAGCAATTAACAGTAATTCATTCGCTTACTTTTGTAGACCCTGTAACTAAGTGCCACACGAATACTATTGAGACAACGTGGAGGCATGTTAAAAGCACGCTTCCCACCCACAACCGACAAACTCCCTTTCACTTTTATTTAGTGAAATATTTATTCCAGAAAAATTGTTCGGCCTTAAATATTGATCCTTTTAACAGGTTTTTGGAAATTGTTAGGGATATAGATTGGGAGGACTGTAAACTAGAGTAAGGTTCATTTACCCTGTGCCTCCACATTAGTCTCAATTGTATTCGTTTTGATATTTTTTTGTGTATATTTAATCCAGATTTCAATATTAGTTTTGATATTTTTTGTGTATATTTAATCCAGATTTTCAACATTTTACTAGTATGTGTATATTTAATCCAGATTTTCAATATTTTACTAGTATATGTGTATATTTAATCCAGATTTTCAATATTTTACTAGTATATGTGTATATTTAATCCAGATGTGCAATTCTTAACTAGTCTTTGTATGTACAATTTTTTACTAATCTAAATGTCTTATATTTAATCAAGATTTATATATTTAATTCCATTAAATTTTTTTTTGCATATTTGTATATTTAATCCAGTTTTGCAATGTTTCACTAGTCAAGATGTGATTTCCGTTTAAAATTTTTTTTTGTAAATTTGGGTATATTTAATCCATATTTGCAGTGTTTTACTAGTCAAAATGTTGTTTTATCAAGATTTATATATTTCATCTATATGTATGCAGTATATATTCAATTTTGGAAGATTTCCATGGAGACATAAAAAGTGCGCCAAAAAACCCCGAGTTGCCACTCTGCGCGGCGGAGACTGCAGCTGTACCGTTTATATATATAGGTAGAGAGGGGGTCCGAAAAGTCAACCTAGCGTTCCCATTTCCAACAGGCGGTAGTTTTCATCGAAAATTTGGAACTTCTCTTGCACACCTAGAAATGCTTTCTTGCCCCCAGATTAAGAACCAGGCTTTAGGGCAAACTCATCAAGCGGAAAGATTTATAATGATATTTTATTTATAAAGATAAAAGATTTTTCTAAGATTTCTTTCCCTGACGAAGTAAAAAGTGTGCTAAAAAAGTACCAAGAGCATTGCCACCAGACGAGGCGCTAGATACATCTGTACCACAAAGGGTAACAAAGTAAAACTGAGATTGCATCCAAGTAGCATATAAGTAGAAAATTATTTAGGTGACATTGATGTACGATTTTCTTAATTTCTAATCCTACAACAAATCAAAATAACTGTTTCCAATATATTAATGTACACCTCATGTGTACCTAAGAAAAACAGGAGAGGAAAAAGAAATTTATAAAATTGATTACATACAATGCAATAAAAAGTCACAATGCCTGAAGAGAACATACAATGAAATTTAAATCAAGTGTTTATAAAGTCTTAATCAATCATTTTGACTAGTTGGTTAATCTAGTATTAATTATTCAACTGAGTTCTGAAAATTTAAGTATAGTGGGTACCACCTCATAATTTTATGTTCATTATTTAAATCGTTATATAAATGTGAAAATCCAACAATTATCTTGCATCAAACTAATTAGAAAAACTACACAAAATGTAAAACAATTTCGCAAACAACGTTAACGTGTTCCGACAAACGGCTTGTTTTGTTTGAGGATTTATGTAAACATGTGGTTATAACAGATCAAGTTTGAAAGCCTTACAATAACCACTACATTGGTATGATTTGACAATCATATTGAGACCATGCACAAGAAATATTCTAAATCATTAGAGTATTTACCTGGCCCAGACTGGCTAATCCTCCACCAAGTCTCAATAAACGATCCATCTGCAAGAATTTAAATCATTACTTTACAATTCCAACATTATTCTCATGAGCAAATGGGTATTAGTTCAAACACCAAAGTTAATAAACACTTATTCTCACTAAATGCAAAGAAAAAGCAATAGTCTCATACAGGAACAATGTGAAATAGAATAAAGTTAAAATAACATTACTTGGCAAAATAAATACGAATGAAGCTTTGATGCAATGAATGTGCAGATTCGGTTTTTGTCAAAACGAAACGGTTATGGGTGTAGTTAAGTAAAAACAAGAACAGGTAGGTAGGTAGGTATTTTTATTAACGTCACATTGGAGTAATATAACGGGCTATTGGTGATGGTCCGGGATCAATCCCCAAGGGAAAGAGCCGAGGACAACACCACGTAATTTTGAACCACAGTCAGATGACGAGATAATAACTGAGCTGGCATCCGACACTCCAAACTTCCACACCACACCAACGTGAGGACATCTGAGGCCACGGCAGATTTAATGTGCACCAGCCCCTTTGTACACGAAGGTCTTTGACTGGATTCGAACTCACAACCCTGCATTTTCCAATCCGTTACTCTGTCAACCGGGCTACAGCGGCCCTAGAAACAAGAACAGAATATTTTCAAACACAAGGCCTCCCTTCAACGTCCAATTATCGATCTGGTCAAACTCAGGTAGGCTGGTAGGAATTTTAATAAACGTCACACTGGACCAACACAACGTACTATTGCCAATGGTCAGGGATCAATCCCCAAGGGAAAGAGCGAGGACAACACCACGTAATTTTGAACCATGGTCAGATGACGAGATAATAACTGAGCTGGCATCCGACACTCCAAACTTCCACACCACGCCAACGTGGACATTTGAGGCCACGACAGATTTAACGTGCACCAGCCCCCTTTGTACACAACATCTTTGGTTGAATTTAATTTGAACTCGCAAACCTCTGGTTGCAAATCCGTTACTCTTCCAACAGGACTACCGCTGCCCCTTGGTCAAACTCAGAGACATGAAATATTAGTAGACTAAGCATTGCTATTGAGAGGAGCTTCAAAAAGTGCGTCCAGCATGTCCCTAGTAGTCACATAACTGCTTTGTGAGAAATTGAATTTCTTTGGCCGATTTGGTACTTAAACGCCTCGTTTGGCGATATAGCAACTTATGACAGGTTAGATGTGTGAATGAACATACGAATATTTCTTGAGTTTGGCCAAACACATTTGCGCCGAAATTTTTTTTCAAGAATTAAATCATAGGTAATTTGTCCCAACTTTGAAAAAAATATTATATATTAGATTGTAGATGCTTAATATTACTGTATGAAATATTTTACAAAATTACAAATTATTATGAAATTAGTAGCTTTAAACACATAAATGCAGAACTAGTTGTCCCTATGAATATATATTTTTTTAGATAATTTGTTTCCCTTTATAAAAGGGTGAGGCAACAATACGAAATATCCTTTGATATTAAATAGCAGCAAAAATTCATATTTCTATTTTAAATTTTATAGGGTAAATATGGATATAAGTATATTGAAAAATTACATGTTTATCAATGGCAGTTTCAATAAACATTTTCATGCAAAGTTCTGATGCATAAAGTTAAAAAGACTGAATGCTGAAAGAAATGGGACAATCTTCGACGGTTAGCGATAAGGCTTCTAAGTTAGAACTTTCCACATAGGGACAACCAATAATGGGTACCCATTTAGCACAAATATATACCCATTTGAAGCCTTACATACAAACTATTTTGTTCACTGTTAGATTTATTGTTTAAAAAGTATGGAAATAAGTTAAGCATCAAAGCAAAAAATGCTAGTTACTCTTCTAAATGTTTATGACTGCGGGATTTTAAAAAGTTCTGTGTATTTTTTAAACTAGCAAAAAGTCGCCATTTTGTCCCCTGTGACAGCTTTGCAATTTGCGTGTGATAGCTTTTAAGAATATCCACCGTCTTTGTAACTCCTCCGGGAATACCAGAATTTTCTGACATACTCAGTTATAATTCTTGACATTTAGGGAAAGTCCAGAAAAATAAAGCTCAATTGATGAGGTATTAATAAAGACTTTTCAATGAAACGGTCAAACAAATATTGTAAGCAAGAAATAAAAGAATAACATAAAAAATACCTCTGATAAACTAACTCGTACAACTCTGCGTACTGCCAAACGACTAACACATTTTTGGTACACAAAGCTATTCAAGCGCAATACAATAGTTGGATTGAATTCGATTATTTCTTTTAAAAATTAGGACAAAATAATATCCGGTGGAATCAGGACTACGTATGCAAAAATTACAGGACTGTCCGGACTTTTTCGGACGTCTGGTAATTCAAATTCAAGGTATCAGATTCGGAAAATGATGATCGAAGTTCCTTGTATGAAGTTCCAAAGAGTTTGCGCTATCTTTCAAGAAATCAATGGTATGTTAAAGCAAAACAATAAATTAGGAATGTTGTCTTTCGAGATTCAGCCGCGAGGGTTGCGTGAAGAGATTCCTTAAATAGCTTTCCAATCAACTTATAACATACTTTAATTGGCAATCACTTTGAGTTAGTATATGAGCTTTATATAGTAACCATCAAACGGGCCTGGGTGGCCTGGTGGGTCAGCGCTTGAAATTGTTGTTCAGCGATTGCTCCGCAGGACGATCGGTGGTTCGATTCCAAGACTATCCCACAAACGCCCGGTGTACACGCCGGATGTGCACGTTAAATCTGTAGGCCGGCCCTATATTTTTAAATTACTTGGTTTGTCTTGTCATTTAGTGTTTTCTCTAAACAAATAAGTTAGCAAATAAGTGTAAGGGTAAAACTATTTCAACGGCGTTTCTGAACGGGAAATTAAGATTATTATATTACAATGTAAGCGCGTTTGCATAAACAGAAACTTAACTATTACATGTTTTATTATTACTTATTTATATTATTATTATTTATTTGTATTAATACTTATTTAGTTATTTATTTATATTATTATTATTGCTTATTATATTTTTATTATTTATTTGTATTATTATTTATGTATATTATTACTTATTTTTATTTATTTGTATTATTCCCTTTTAATTTATCGTTTATTTATTATTACTTTTTGTTATTATTATTTATGTGTATTTATTATTATTACTTGCTATTGTTATTATTATTTATTAGTAGTAGTAGTATTAATATTATTTATTATTCTTATTTATTAATACTATTTCTCTTTTATTATTTCATTAATATTATTTTTATTTATTAATACTATTTGAATCTATTTATACTATTTTATTTATTATTTCAACGGTTTACATCTTTACATTGGCATAATACTCTACCTCTCTTATTATTTTGTTAATAAGTAGTTTCATTAATTATGTAAATAAAACATGAAGTTTTGTCTTAGTCTTTCGGTCCTAATTTTAATTAAAATTGTGATGATTGTAAAGTTTGGTTTGTCAGCATACGATCTTTTTGCATTACCATGTGGCTAATTAATTTTAAGTAATTTAATTTATGTAAAATTTATCAAATTCCTTCAAAGGCCGAGTATGATGTTAATTAAAAAACTTTAAATAACATCTCTTGTCTAAGTATTTGAACACCTTGTTATTCACGACCCTGGAAACACAAACTGCCAAGAATCAAACAGAACAGGTCGTAATGCTACCTTATCAATTACCGTACAGCACAAATGCCCAAGCTGATCATTATGGTTAATTCCAGCTAAATCAGTATGCAATTTGATTGTTACCCAGTTTCAATAGGTTTGAAATCCGCATTTCTAGACTAATACATGAGCTTCGCTGCAAACATTGCTGTCACCTTCGCTCATTTTAATCGTTCACTATTCTTCAACGGCCACCGCGATTTTAACGTCCAACATGGTAATTTATATTTTTAAAGAATTAGTTATCGCAAGACAAGATAGCATCATGATGGCAGCATGAGAGCGCTAAAAGTAGAGCTTTTAGCCCTCTCATGCTGCCATCTATCTTCTCTTGTGATAACTAATTCTTTAAAGATATAAATTAACATGCTGGACGTTAAAATCGCGAGCCTATGAAGTAGACAGTCTATAAAGAGAGCCTATATAGGCTCTCTAGCTAAAAGCAGTGGTAACACAGGACAAATCATACGTGTTTCATCTACAAAATAATTCAAATGAATAATATTGTGGGGAACATCTACCTTCCTATGAAAAAGCCTAATCTTCGTTACATGTTAATTAACTCTTTTGAAATGCTTTTACTTATTTACCAATCTTCTAGAACTTTGGGTAAGACGTCTCCTGTTCTACAAACAATATCTTTTGGTGTTTTTTTACATTTCTCTTCACCAGTGCGCTTCTCCATGTTAACTCAAAAATTTTTTCTAAACTAAATAAATTTGATACAACAAAAATTTGGATTATTTCATCACAACTAAAAGTTGAAAGCTGATATCAAATATCTACATTTTCACCATATTTTAAAGTTTACCTTCTCAATCGAGTTTAATGATGAGTCTATAACATGTTATAGGAGTTTTGTTTTTGACAGAAACAGTGGTTTTTCTTTTGGCCCTAGATGAAGTTTGTATTTGACTAGCAGAATTACCCGGCGTTGCTCGGGTTGAATTGGTTAAATATTGATTGAAAGTGTTGACTAATTATTTCTTTCATAAAAAAAGGCAAGCATCATTTAAGTGCACTTTAAACAATTTTTAACATCGTTTTAACTTTTTAATAGCTTCTACAATTTACTTTGGACGTAAATTTGTATACATCCATATTGCATGTAACCCATTTCAATTCATCGCACTCCTGTTGTACGACAAACTACAGAAGTTTATACCAAGATGACTACTACAGAAGTCGATTTTGAGTTTTGGAGTGATTACGAATGCCTCGTAAGTTCATTTTCAATAAAAATGACGAACTTCGGAGCAATCAATTTTTCCAATTCTCTTATCATTTATTTATATTGTTATTTATTAATATTTTATCATTATTTTATTTATTTATTATTTAAATGTTATTTTTCTTTACTGTTTATTATTATTTTTAATACACTGCTGGCCACCCAAATTGCAACACCAAGAAAGACAAGAGATATCACAACAAAATTTATTTTGTAGATAACATGTTGACCAAGTATCAAATGATTAAATTTATAGACTTCTGTGAAGTGTGGTTCCTGCCAAAATCAGTAGCCAGAGTAGCCGCCATTGTTGGAGATCACCGCTGCCACACGCCTCGGCATTGATTGAAAGAGACTTTGGATGTGTTCTTGGGGTACAGCAGACCAAGCAGCTTCCACACGTTGCCAAAGTTGATCTGGTGTGGCAGCTGGGGATGTATTCTGGGTCAATCGTTGAGCAACCATGGACCACATGTTTTCTATCGGCGAAAGATCCGGAGAGCGAGCTGGCCAGGGAAGCAATTCAATCTGGCGATTGACGAAGAACCCTTGGACAATGCGTACCACGTGTGGTCGCGCATTATCCTGTTGAAATATGGCTGTGGGCAAGCCCTGAAGGTAAGGAAGGACAACTGGCTCCAACACCTCGGAGATGTAGCGCTGGCTGTTTAAAGTACCGGCAATGCGTACTAGAGGAGTGCGAGAATGATATCCAATACCGCCCCATACCATAATACCCGGTGCAGGACCAGTGTGGCGGTGCATAAGGCATCCTCTCTCCACGGTGTCTCCAGACTCGAATCCGACCATCGTGGTGTTGCAGACAGAAGCGTGACTCGTCAGTAAAGACAATTTCATTCCATTCTGCCGTCCACATCCTTCTTTCATCGCACCATTGGCGGCGGAAACGTCTGTGGTTCTGCGTCAAGTATAGACGAAGCAATGGACGTCTTGCGGACAGACCACTCTGCTGTAAACGGCGTCGAATGGTACGCGCAGACACTGGATGATGCGGTACAGACTGAATGTGCTGTGCTATGGCTCGTGATGTGGCTGAGCGATCCGTCACTGCTATACGCACAATATGCCTGTCATCACGTGAAGTGGTGCACTGAGGTGGATGCGATCGAACACGTCGGTCCGTCGTACCCTCCTGCATCCAACGATCACATATCCGCATTACAGTTGTTTGGTTTCGTCCAACACGACTACCGATTTCCCTGAAAGATAATCCACAATCTCGGTAGGCCACTATCCTTCCTCTGTCGAACTCGGATACTTGATCAAAAGATGATCGCTGTTTTCTGCGAGGCATAATTGATCGTTTTTTTGAAAAAACCACAAGAAAAACACAATTGCCGTACTTGAAATCGTCGAAATCTCCAAGCCTTAAATAGCGCTTTGAAGTGGCGCCACAGGCGCGCGTGATGTGCGTCTGCGCTGAAATTCTAATCATTTGCATATCTCACCTCCGCTAATGCATGTTGTAAATTTCATATTATTTGCATGCTTCCTTCAGGGTGTTGCATTTACGATGGCCAGCAGTGTACTATTTTTATTTACTAGTTAAATAGAAGAGCATGTTTTTAATGTTTTGCTGAGTATTAATTTATTCGACATTTAGAGACAAAAATTAGTGTTCCCTCTATACTTACCAGGATTATTCGTTTAGCAATTTTATTTCGTTGTCGAATGCGTTTTTCATAGCTGTCGCGCTTTTTGTTATCGTTTGTTTATTTATAATATGAAAAGCAAAATCAGGAGTGTCAAGCAGATATTTCCGAAAGACGTTTTCATCTGCGCTGATTGTTTCGAATTATGTTGAAAGAAGTTAAATTTCGTTCTCTATTTTTATGCTATTTCAATAATATGGTGTATTGCATTCTTCATTTTGTTGGAAACTCGCTAAGGTTTATGTAAAAAAAATAAATACTTTAAAATAGCTAGGCAATACTTATTCAATAATTCTTTACACACTACGTTGGTTTTCCATTAGAAACGGCACATTTAAAACAATTTTTCAGTAAAGTTATATTCGGGTGAACCAGCCAGTCCTTGACTTCCTACCAGTGGTTGACCATTTCCTCATTAAAACAAGCAAACTAGTTTATTCCATAAATTCAACTTATATTCTTATAGCCAATGAACTTGTTTTAAATGGTAACCAATCTGAAGTTCACAAATGTCTTTTCATTGATAAAAAAATAAAAACCAAAGTTGGATGTCAAATCACTGGGATCTATGAAATTACAGTAAAATGTTCTGAGGAGTGATGTTTCGATCTTAATTCATCTCAATTCCATTTCTTATTTTGGTCTTATTTTTCTAAAATTTGGTATAAAGGTAAATAAGTATCTCTAATTTTCATATGTAAATTAATTTTAAGTCATAAAAATTGCGGTCAATCTACTAGCAGAACAAAACTATGTGTTCCATTAATTGATAAGTTTAGTCAATTACTGGATTTTTAGGTACTGATTTTAAATTAGATATTTCATGATGATTAAGTGTTTGGCAATTGTTTGGGTAGATTAAATATCGAAAATGAGCCTGTATTCAGTATTTGACCAGGTGACTAATTACTGGAACAGGTGAAGCACTGAGGATAAATATAGAAGCAATGAAATTTTTAGTACAGTTTGTATAGTACCCCAATTTACAATAAACCTTCTGTTAGTCCAGCATTCTAATTCTAGATCATGTGCTACATTCTAATGGTACCCTATCTGTCCATACCTTAAAGAACAAGGCACAAAAAGAAAAGAGATTGTCCCATGCTTTTGCTACATCTAAAAGCTGTTATGTTGTGAAAGAAAGGATAAAAAAATGAGAAAAAGCTAAAAGGAAAACAGAATCAAGGCAGGCTACCTCAAACCAAAAGAGAAAGTAATTCAAACTGAAAGTGGAAATACGAGGGCTGTCTAAAAAGTATCCGACCTTTGGCCAGGAAAAATATATTACTTAAGTGAGGAAATTGGGACCCTAATCCCCTTCAAAGTAGGCCCCTTGCGCCTTCACACACTTAGCCCACCGATCCTTCCACTGCCGAAAACACTCCTGGAAGGCTTCTTTTGGAATGGTGTTCATCTCCGTTGTCGCGTTCTGCATTATCTCTTCTCTACTCAAAACGGGATCCTTTCAACGGCATCTTCAATTTCGAAAACAACCAGAAGTCGCAAGGAGCCATATCTGGAGAGTAGGGAGGTTGGGAGACGACTGGAATTCCGTATTTCGCCAAGAAAGTCTGGATCAGGTGTGACAAATGAGCCGGAGCATTGTCATGCTGCAACTGCCAGTTTTTCGTCGTCCAGAGGTGTGGTCTTTTGCGCCGAACAGCATCTCTGAGTCGGCGTAGAACTTGTTGATAGTACTCTTTTGTCACTGTTTGTCCTTCCGGTGCGTATTCGTGATGCACAATTCCACAGATATCAAAGAACACAGTTAGCATCACCTTGATTTTGCTTCGCACCTGTCGCGCTTTTCTCGGCCTTGGAGACTCGGGATGCTTCCATTGCGACGACCGTGCTTTTGTTTCTGGGTCGTACCCGTATACCCATGACTCATCCCCAGTAATCACAGTGTTCAGAAACTGAGGATCAGTGTTGGTAGTGTCCAGAAGGTCCTGTGCAATCTCAATACGGAGTTCTTTTTGTTGTGCCGACAGCAGCTTGGGCACAAATTTTGCAGCCACTCTGCGCATGTTCAAATCATCACGAAAAATTGCATGTGCGGAATCTTTACTGATCCCAACCTCTTCGGCAATCTCTCGTACGGTCAAACGACGATCTCCCTTTACCAGATTTTCCACCCTCTCAACAACGGCTGCATTCCGAGCGGTTTGAGGCCTCCGGACGCTGATCACTCGCCACCGATGTGCGGCCATTTTTGAATCGGTTAAACCATTCCTTCACTTGTGTTACCCCCATAGCATCGTCTCCAAAAACTTGCTGAATCTTACGAATTGTTTCGTTTTGAGAATCACCAAGCTTTTGACAAAATTTGATGCAGTATCTTTGCTCAACTCGTTCATTCATTTTGAGAGAAATCAAAAATCCGACGAACACTTATAACAGCACCTTACTCAGCGGCCAGCAGGCAGCGACTGACACACTCGAACACGGAGAAAAAATTCAAGCATACGCATTAAGTTGTCTTCTTCCATTGTGCACAATGGCGCCGCTCTAGCATCATTACCGTAAACAGGAAAATTCAAGGTCGGATACTTTTTAGACAAACCTCGTACTTCCAAAGGCTTAATTGGTGGAGATGATGAATTTGTGAAAAATATGGCAAAACTGAAACAAGTAGATAATATTAAAGCACGTGCTGTAAATGTAATAGTCACTGCAAAACATGTATAAAATGTACTCAAAAAAGACATGCTTTGCAGTTTGGATCGGATGTTTTTTGTCAGATGACAATAAAGATGTGAATTTCGTTTGTGCTGTTTTGGAGAAACTGATGGAATATGCAGTAGCCTACTTTAGTTTCTGTTATAATCGAATGAGTTTCTTTAATATTTGTTACAATATTTACTTGTTTAATATTAGTTTGTTTCAAATTTTAACTAGTTTACATGTTTAAAATTAGTACCAACTATTATCATGTTTACGTTTAATATTCGATAATGTGTTTTTTTACTGTATTGGCCCCGTTGGTAGAGTCGCGAGAAACTCGATCCAGACTATCGTGTACTTAGGGGCTGGTTCATGTTAAATCTGTCGGCCTCAAATGTCCTCTCGTTGGAGTGATGTGGGAGAATGAGGAACCAGCTTAGGGGTTGACCTCGTCATTTGATCGTGGTTCGAAATTACGATCGGATCTTTCCCTTCGGGATCGATCCCGGACTGTCGCCAAAAGCCCGTTGTTTCTTCACTACAACGAAGATTCATCACTTTACAGTGTTGAACTTTGCTACCACGAAGATTCACCACATATACACTGCTGGCCACCGTAAATGCAACACCCTGAAGGAAGCATGCAAATAATATGAAATTTACAACATGCATTAGCGGAGGTGAGATATGCAAATGATTAGAATTTCAGCGCAGACGCACATCACGCGCGCCTGTGGCGCCACTTCAAAGCGCTATTTAAGGCTTGGAGATTTCGACGATTTCAAGTACGGCAATTGTGTTTTTCTTGTGGTTTTTTCAAAAAAACGATCAATTATGCCTCGCAGAAAACAGCGATCATCTTTTGATCAAGTATCCGAGTTCGACATAGGAAGGATAGTGGCCTACCGAGATTGTGGATTATCTTTCAGGGAAATCGGTAGTCGTGTTGGACGAAACCAAACAACTGTAATGCGGATATGTGATCGTTGGATGCAGGAGGGTACGACGGACCGACGTGTTCGATCGCATCCACCTCAGTGCACCACTTCACGTGATGACAGGCATATTGTGCGTATGGCAGTGACGGATCGCTCAGCCACATCACGAGCCATAGCACAGCACATTCAGTCTGTACCGCATCATCCAGTGTCTGCGCGTACCATTCGACGCCGTTTTCAGCAGAGTGGTCTGTCCGCAAGACGTCCATTGCTTCGTCTACCCTTGACGCAGAACCACAGACGTTTCCGCCGCCAATGGTGCGATGAAAGAAGGATGTGGACGGCAGAATGGAATGAAATTGTCTTTACTGACGAGTCACGCTTCTGTCTGCAACACCACGATGGTCGGATTCGAGTCTGGAGACACCGTGGAGAGAGGATGCTGAACAGCTGCGTTATGCACCGCCACACTGGTCCTGCACTGGGTATTATGGTATGGGGCGGTATTGGATATCACTCTCGCACTCCTCTAGTACGCATTGCCGGTACTTTAAACAGCCAGCGCTAGATCTCCGAGGTGTTGGAGCCAGTTGTCCTTCCTTACCTTCAGGGCTTGCCCACAGCCATATTTCAACAGGATAATGCGCGACCACACGTGGCATGCATTGTCCAAGGGTTCTTCGTCAATCGCCAGATTGAATTGCTTCCCTGGCCAGCTCGCTCTCCGGATCTTTCGCCGATAGAAAACATGTGGTCCATGGTTGCTCAACGATTGACCCAGAATACATCCCCAGCTGCCACACCAGATCAACTTTGGCAACGTGTGGAAGCTGCTTGGTCTGCTGTACCCCAAGAACACATCCAAAGTCTCCTTCAATCAATGCCGAGGCGTGTGGCAGCGGTGATCTCCAACAATGGCGGCTACTCTGGCTACTGATTTTGGCAGGAACCACACTTCACAGAAGTCTATAAATTTAATCATTTGATACTTGGTCAACATGTTATCTATAAAATAAATTTTGTTGTGATATCTCTTGTCTTTCTTGGTGTTGCAATTTGGGTGGCCAGCAATGTAGTAGCGCTACTGCTGGAAAAAGCATGACTACTCAGTACTTGATTGAGTACATGTACAACCCGACTTGATCTTAAGAATATGCTTATAAATCGTGGTCAAGAAAGGTAGGTATTTAATTAACATCGCACTGGAGCAACACAACGGGCTACTGCCGACGGTCTGGAATCAAACCTGAAGCGTGGTCAAGAAAGGAACACACATGCAAGGAAAGTTTTGTAGTGTCAGGAAATCGCACTTGTTCCTCATATAACTTGCCTTTGGGCTAGCAACCTATGAGAAAGTAGGTAAACCCACTGAGCCATGAGGGCCCTTACTCAATGATTTGACAATTCTTAAACGCAACCAAATACCTATATAGAAAAATATCCTTGAAGAACTTTTGGCATTAGAATGATTGATCGCAATTTTGCGTTAATTCCCTCATAACTAAATTATTAGTGCGGAACAATTAGAGCCACCCTTCACAATGCAACCAAACTTCTAGTTCAAATTTTATGGGGATGGTTTGGTTTGGGTTTCATGGCACAAGGTCCATTAGCGGACAAGCTGCGCCAAACGCAAGAAATTTTAAGGGGAAGTAGGGAACACGAAAAGTTTTCAGAGATTGTGAAACAGTGTCGTAAATGTATGCTTCCACTAACTGTCCCATATTTTTGAAATTAACAGTTAACTATCACGTTTATTAAATTTGCGAAACATTAAGAACAGCGAATTATGAGGTTCAATAACTTAATTGATTTTGATCATTTTCATATTTCATGAACCATAGCAGTATTGTAGTCTGCAATAGCTGTCGTGGGATAAATGTAAACGTTTTTCAAGTTTAATAACTATTCTCAGTAATATGCAATATCAAAATATTACTTTTCACAAGTTTCTAGTAGAACCAGTGCTTAAAAATTAAAGTAAGCATGCTTCAGTATTTCATGACAATAAACTAAAACACTACGCACTTTTTATAAATTATAAAATTTTCCATTTTTTAATATTAATACAAATGTGAAATCTAAAAATATGTATTCAGACAACATAATTTTTTAAACACCACATAATGGATTTCTCTTCTTTTTTATATTAAAAATTGAGGAGAATGAGAAAATATCACGCAAAATAAGGGTTAGCTTACCATTGTTGTAAGATCTTTAATTGTAAACAAAATAATAAAATGCAAACTCTCAATTAACCAGGAATAATAAAACCAAGCATTTATTCAAGTTTTCTGAAAATGACAATTATTTCAACAAATACTGTAGTAAGATATATTACTATGTCTATATTGTATATAAAGACAGTTTTCAGTTAATTTATTCTGGAAATCAGTTTAAGTTCCTAATTACATATAACCTTCAACACATGAAAGAGACACCGTTAATGAATAAAAATATTCACAATAAAACAAAAAATACATAAAATATATCAATTCTATTTTCAAACTTAACACAAAATTTACATTTCTATCAACTTTTTTGTACAGATGATAGATAACAATTTATATCAATACCACATTTTACAGCCAGTTTTAGATACGATTTTAAAACTCTTTTTAAATTTAAAGTTTCTCTTATCCTTTCAACCTTCAAATTTAAATCCCATATGAAAGGGAAATATTAGTCTTTAAAATAGGTTAATCATAAACCTCATTACAACTTTAAGTGTTTTAAATTTTAATTTGAGCAATCAGGATAGAATATTCTGATAAATCATTTACAACCAATATTCACAGATCTTACAAGAATTAAATGTAAGTTCCCTGTATAATCATACTATTATATCTATACATATTTACAGTATTATACAAAGTATAAAATTAAAAACAAATCTAACACAACTGAACTTGTAAAATGCATTGGCAATTGTAAGTATTTCAATCACACTAAAGTTAAAATATAAAAATGACAATTAGTGGAAAAAAAATACTTTTTCTCAGAAAACACAAATTTTCACATACAATCAAACTGACAGTTCTATAATAATCTCCCTTTCCGAGAATACTAAGGTACATACAATGAATTTAATTATATATTTTTTGTTTTTATTTTAATTGAAATGTTTTCAGTAGTACATAACCAAAATTTTTCTTTGGGATTGATTGGAAATCCTTACACCCTTTCCCCAGTCAATAAGGACTTTTCAAATGACCTAATAGTTGAAGTGTTTCCTGTCTTTATATCATTAAAATAATAAGTATTATTTTAACAATTAAACATATGAGCAAAACTAAAAATGAATGTTTGTCTACCTATTTACATAAAATATGAACAATTATTCATAGCTAAGATTAATTGATAATTATACTTTCTGCCAATACACATTTTATTAATTTTTGTTTTAAAATTTTTATTAGGTCATTAAGTAGTTTTTACGTTCATAATTTCCATTGACTTAGGGGGAAAATAAAATGACCTCCCTTTTTCTTTCTGTGAAGTTTCATGGCAGCTCAGTTTTAGATCATGGTGTAATAAATACAAATTAAATTTTAAAGTTTAGCAACTAACATACTATCTGCTTTGGGTGAATATTTTATTTTAAAGGAAGTCTAATATTTGTTCTATGTCATGCATAAAATGAAAATTTTTCTACGTCAATTTCTTAAGAATGGTTTTGAAAGAATACCTCACTACATGAAAATTTGATAAGTTTTTCCCTTCACTGAATGTTATAATTTAGAAGTTAAATTAGAGAACATTTAACCTATTTAAATCTTTTTTTCGTTACTTATTTTTTACATTGATCAAATAAGGTGAAAAATAAAAACAGTATGGTACGAAGCAGTGCTTTACGTTAGATACATATGATGAGAAATTTTGTAGCTGCCTGTTTTAATATATTTAAAAAAGACTAAACAATTAGGTTTTTATATATTCAAGATAAAATTTAAGCTTGTTAAATACTTGAATTCACTTTTTTCTTACATAATAGATTACAAGATTTGAAATTTATTGATACTGCATTTAAATATATATTGTATAGAAATGTGAATAAAAAGTAAGTGAAGTGTTGAATGTGAATTGGAACTATTGATACAAAACTTTAAATGAAGCTAATACAAAAATAAAAAGCATGTGTAAGGTTGCATACATTGCACAAAAGGTTATACTTATGCTTCAATAGTCATTTCGTGGAATATGGTAAGTAAAATCTATGCAACTGTGATAAAAAGAAAATTGTTTTAGAAAATTTTGCTCAGATAATATTCTTTTAAACTTTAACAAGGAAGATATTTATTTAATTTTATTGTACTATGAAATATTTTTAAGAATTATAGAATATATGAAATATAATATTTATGTGATAAAGTATGTTATAATTTTTTAAAAAGAGCATTTCTCAAATGAATCGAAAAGCCTGGAGTATTTACACTTTAAAAACCTTTAAAATTCCAACATTTTCAAGAGAAAACCATTCATTAGTAGTATTGTAACATTCCAAAATGTGTATAACTCTAACCCTTCACTGCAAATGTTTGAAGTTTTATAACTACTTAGTAAAGTAATTAAATTCTAAAATAAAAAGTACTACTTTTACAAAACTTAAAATTAAATTCTAATTATGAAAATATATTTGATTTAAAAGAAAGTTTTAAAATTCGCAAATATGTGACATGGGTAACAATTATCATTTTTAATATGCTGAACAAATAAATTTTAAATTGTTTTTAGCAATATTATGCAGATAAAAGTTTTTTGTGTTGAATTTCTAAGATAATAAAAAAGTTTCTAAACTAAGGATCTGAAAATAGTACACATAAACCATGCACTTCAAATGTAAAATTTGTCTTGGTGCAAAAAATAAAAAATGTATGCTGACATCAGCTAGTTGAATGATTTTATGGCATCTCAAGTTTGTCTCAAAAGATACAACACAAGAGAAGCTCTAAATATTATATTTGACGATATACAACTATGAAATCAGTTACATACAAGTTATACTGTGCAGTGAAGAATCATTAAATAGTAAATTAAAGCAATTATTAGAAAAAAATACTTGTCTAACAGATTTCTCTTGAATTCAAACAAAAAAATGTCCATACTTTTGATATTTCTTTGAATAATTTCATTATTTTAATTTTCAGGAACAAATTAAATAAACCCACAGTAAAATTCACTATCATACTATTTACATTTGATTTGACACATGTACAGATTCAGCATGAACATCACCAGAAGATTGATTACTTGCATCAGTGGAAAGTTCGTGTTTCTCAATTTTCTCATGGAAAGCAGTATTAGAACCACTGAGAGTCACAGAATTTAAATCATTGGAGTAAGCTGGATATGTAGAAACAGAAGGGGCTGTGTTTAATTCTGTAGTAGTTGTATTTGAAGAGAGTTTGGTACTTTCTTGATTTGGATTTGCAGAAGAGACAGGAGTATTCATTGGGGCAGGTGAGGCACTAGTAGTAAATTAGTGACAGTTAAATAGTTTCAAACAAAAACAAAGACATATTTGCAAGAAGAATTTTTAAGCAAGTTTCTAAGCTTGAAAGTTACCTGGTAGAAAATTATTATAATCTATCATTTTTGGAAGTTTATTTTTTAAAGATAAATTTGGTTACAAAAATTATGCAACCAAATGTTCTTGAAAGGTACTGCTTAATTTAGGAACTATTGACACATTGAAATTATAATTAATTGTATACCTACAAAAGCATTAATAATTTATGCTTTTATAGAATTTTTCAATTAACTTGGAATTCAATGTTTGCAGTATGACAAATAATCATTTTTATGTTACCTTTAAAACTAAAATGACATTCACAATAAATTTCTACTAAAAGAGAAAAGTATTAAAATACTTAATATTCATGTAGAAGCAACAGCTGTTGTAGTTGATGCTGATGAAAAAAATAAGCATAAAATGATCTTATAAAATAAGCAAACAAGCAACCAAAACAAATTATTCTACTTGCTTATTTTAATTCTATACTGAGTGTATTAGAAAAAAAAAACGAATTAAAAAATCACCTGATACCATAATTATTTACTGCCCATTACAAATAAAGCTAAAAAAAGCAAACGTTTGTAATGAAAATAAAAAGTCATGCAAAATACTACATACCTATTCATATAATAATAAGGGAAAGGAATATAAGGCCCCGTTGCTGGCATTGAGAATTGAGGAATATTCATAAAATTTGGAGTAGATCCTGATGTTTGAATAAAACCTGAAGAAATTTATAGGTCTTAGTGACTTCCAAAAAATCTTTCATTTCTAAACATGTAAATCTAAAGCGATTAAACTGTATAACATCAGATATTATGTTAGATTCTTCAACACCAGGGTTAGAAATTAGGAGCAGAATATCAAGTGTGAATGGAATCTAAACCTTCGCCAATTGTTGAAATGCTGCTAAAGACGAGGGTATTCTGCATTTTTTAAAATTTCAAATGGATCATTCTTGCCATCAATGACTTTAAAATGTCATCTACAGAGCTCAATAAATTCCATCAGTAGTTTTTAGGTGGGTGCCTCAGTGTCAAAGGCTGATAACAGACTGGTGTACTTGACCCCCATAAACTCTCGCCAACCAGCTTCGTGTAATAGTAGCACCAGTCAGGTGGGGGAAGTTATAAGATATTTTAGTCACATTAGAACTAGATCATGTGAATAGCAGCTGTCAATTTAGCCCTTATGGCTTACTAATGTTCCAATTGTGTCAATCCGGAAGAATTATTTCGTTGAAACTTACTTTATTTGTTGGTATTGCATGATTTTAATTTGATAATTAAGAAAACTAAATGTAATTTAAACAGGTTCAGAATTTATAAGTTAGGGTTGGCTTTTTTTCTAAATGGAGCAAGACTGGCCAAACACTCGTTTTGATGTTGCTAATCATAAAAATTTGGATTCAACATCTAAAACAGACAGATTGATTCTCCATTAGACTGTATGTCAACAAATTCATATCTGTCTAGCCCAAATCTAGTTATTGGTACAAAACTCTATCTCTTTCAACTCCTACCCCTTTGATGTTTAGGTTAAACTAGATCTAATTTAGCCTTCGTGTAACAAAAAATGATCACAGAGCAATAAATTAAACTAAACTTTATATAAACAAAATTAATTTTTTACCTATATGCATATTTTACAATAAAATACATTATTAAATTTTCATTGGTAAAGCCTGTGATATTCAGAATTCGTTTCAGTTCTGAAAAACATGTTCAATGGAACATCATTGTTGGAGCAAATTTCATTTTAGTAATTTCAATGACTGTCCATCATAGATCGTTTTTCACATTTCCATGAAGAATTTTTCCATGAAGATACATTCTCAATATTATTTTGAAGTTAGGGTTTCTTGCTAGGACAGCATCTAACTCGATACAGCTATGCCAACTGGTCCAGGCACAAGGGATTCCCTTTGCTCACACATCAAATCTATTGCTTCAGTCAAAGGCAATGATGTGTGCTCCCTCAATCTTAACAATGATAGAAGCTGCTGTAGTGTACTTTATGAAAGCTAGACATTAATAGTTGAAGGGATATCTACTGCCTCCTCTTCTGAAAGTGATTTCAAAATACTTTTAATATTCAAGTGGTGATCGGCATAACGCAATGCTGCAGACCATCACGTTCCCCACTTAGTAATGTTCTGGCAATAGGACATGCAGAAGAACCCCGAAAAATAACCACACAATTTGTCGCTTTCAAAAAATATCTTTTTAATTGAGGGTATCAATGAATTTACCATTGGATGTAGATACCTTATCTCCTCGACAAGACGGGAGACCATTAGCTACACAATTGAAGTGCAGCATTTTCGGATAAAATGCCTCAAGGCATTCTCCAGCTTTTAGTATAAAGGCAACACACAAGCAGCCTAAGAGTGTGTAGCATTTCACTGCCAACTGTTCTGATAAGCAAAAAAAATCCCCCTCTTCTAAAACCCTAATTATCAGGACGTGCTCTAAAAGTTACATATTCAGGATGTCTCAAATCGCAAAAATGTATGAAACAGATATGAAATAGAAATAAATTGGTAAAAAAAACCTAAGAATCAGGGCTTAATAATAAATACAAAAATTATAAGAGCAAAATAAATTGTGAATACATAAATATACTTGGCAACAAAACTAATAATTTAAAAATCAGTCAATAATAGAAAACAAAAAGGAAAAGAATATTGTGCATATTTTTTCATGTCACTTGAGAGCTTATTTTCACAATACTCAAAAAATGGTTAAAAAAATAGTCATTGAGTAGAGAATAAAACACAGTAAAAATAGTCTTGATTTTGAAATGGTTGCAAGCTAAACATTCTGAAAGTATGTCTTTATGCCTTTGGTACTCGTATCAAAATACATTATAAGAGTCAAAATCAAAATAAAGATATTAGGCCTAAGTCAATAGTTTCTTATATATGTAGTTGCAATTAATTTTTAATAGATTTTAGTTTCAGGTTATTAACAAGTTGAACATAAACATTGACAAGTTGAATTATTACAAACTTTTTATGAATTTCATAACCTATATATATTTCTATGATATACAAAAATTGAATATGTGTATACTAGCGAATGGCAAAAGACTGAAAACTTTGCAAGGGTATTATCAAGCAGTTCAGCAGTTTTTGCCATAAATTTTTAAGACTAGTAGACAGGGTACTAGTATATAAATTTGCACCTCAATTGCTAAAGGGATGTCTGCAGATATTTTATTCTCCATACCATAGGTGAACCAACTTTTCAAAAAGTTTCATTGAAAATTATTAAATTTTGTTTCAGATATTGTATTTTTATAAACTTTTGTATTTTTATAAATATTAAAACTTTTTTGTCTTTACTTGTTAATAACAAGTGTACTAACTAATCAAACGTGTACTAGTAATCCAACAGTACAATATTCAGAAATTACGTATGTATTTTATATTAACTTTATGCTTGCTCTAGCTTCATCTTCACGACAATGGCAAAGAGCAGTGTAATTCAATAAAAGGTAATGTGGAATTACTAGTTTACAAGTATTTAGAATTTCATCACATTTTTTCATGTCAGGGAACAGTCTGTGTCAATTGCCAATCTACAGAATTAGTTATTAATGTAATCGAAAAGAGATACTAAAAGCAGTATAAAATCTTTAATGTTAAAATTTATGGCCTTAAATCATTCATATAAAAAGCTAAGTTATTTGGTATACGAGGGTTATTCGGAAAGTAAGTTCCG
The DNA here is from genome assembly GCA_933210815.1 of Meta bourneti. NCBI lineage: Eukaryota > Metazoa > Arthropoda > Arachnida > Araneae > Tetragnathidae > Meta > Meta bourneti. The sequence continues at coordinate 65,659,029 of OW119930.1, read as the reverse complement.
GAATGTAATCATTCCCGCACCCGACAGATGGAGCTAATCTGCCTATGCGGTATCGCGTCCTCAATGACTAAAGAATGCGTTATAACAGAAAATTTCATATAGTGAAACACTGACATGTGTAAATCTCACGCTAAAGATGTTTAAGACTAGAAGGTCCCGCCGACTGTGAAATTCGTTCTGTAATTCGCTTTTTGAGTGCAAGGAATATGTGACCATGCAAAATCCATAGACAAATCTGTGAGGTGTACGGCAATACAGTTATGAGTGAGAGAATGATTAGAAGATGGGTTGGATTGTTCAATTCAGGCAGAACAAATGTGCACGATGAAGCGAGAAACAGCCGGCCATCTGCTGTGAATGATGAACTGGTTCGACAAGTTGATGTGAAAATTTGTGCAAATAGACGTTTCCTGATCTCCAATCTTGCGTTGGTGTTTCCTGAAGTTTCACGTACCATTCTGTATGAAATTGTTACTGAACGCTTGCGTTATTGAAAAGTTTGTGCACGGTGGGTACCAAAAATGCTTAGAGGAGCATAAAGGCAAACGTTTTGCTGCCGCTTTGACGTTTCTGAGCCGATACAACACCGAGGGTGACAAATTGTTGAATCACATTGTGACTGGTGATGAGACTTGGATTTCTCATGCCACATCGTCATCGAAACAACAATCAATGGAATGGAAGCACTCTGCCTCGCCGACACGGCGAAAGTTCAAACGGACAATTTCCATACGCAAAATCATGTGCACCATTTTCTGGGAAAGAAAAGGTGTCATATTGGTGGATTTCACACCCAGGGATAAAACCGTCAATGATGCTGCTTACGGTGCAACATTGAAACAGCTGCGACGTGCCATTCAAAACAAGAGGCGAGGCTTGCTTAGACATGGTGTCATTTTGTTGCACAACAATGCCAGGCCACATACCACTTGTGTGACTCAAGATCTCATAGTCCTTCTGTTGGGAACAAATGAATCATCCGCCGTATAGTCCTGACCTGGAGCCAATGACTTTCACCTATTTTTGCACTTGAAGTGATTCTTGAGTGGCCAGTGTTTTGATGACGATGAAGTAGTGAAAGATGCCATAACATCCTGGCTAACCTCACAGGCAGCCATCTTCTGATGCTGGCATACAAAACCTTGTATCTCGATACGATAAATGCCTTAATGTGCTGCGTGACTATGTCGAAAAGTAGTCAAATGTTTGTAAATCGTTATTAAATATGTATCTTTGTCCACATCTGTTTCCTTTTTTTACACAGTAACGGAACTTACTTTCCGAATAACCCTCGTACCTTAGAGAAAAATTACACAACACATGCATTTATGAATTTCAAACGCATCCAAAATGAGGTTATTCCCTAAAAATCCAGAGCACACCAACCCTGTCAGCTTAGATTTCTGTACAAAAGAAAAAATCAATACCTATTTCATCAATAAAATTTAATAAATTGTATTTTAAGTTAAAATAAATGTTACCTCTGTAAACAATCAGATTATTTGGTAAGACAGATTAATCAGATAATTATTAGATATCAGATTATTCAATGCCAGTTTCTTAAATAAACACCAAAGAGTACTTGTTAAAGAAACTAGTTTTATTCTGTTTTGGTAATAAAGATTCAAATCTAATAAAGAACCCCTACTATACCTATATTAGAAGTTTCCCACTAAAAATTTAATTAAAAGTTAGTATAGAGCACATGCTTTTGAGCGTATAAGTTAAAATAGGGGACTTGTGGTAATGTAAACAAATCCCTTCCATGTTTGGTGTCTTGAGCAGATTTTGGAACTAAGTTTGTCTTTCAGTGCCGAAAGCAACAGCAGTGATAATGCATTGTCGGGGAAAAACCAGCCAGTGATCACCATTCATGCTTTAGCCTTTCCAAACGAGGTATTACACCTTTTCCAAAATTAACTGCTTTCTCATTAGTCAAACTACAGTAAAAATTAAAACTATTTTGATTCACCGCAAGAAAAGCACCATTTCTAGTACCTATAAATTGTAGTACTACGTAGAATTCTATTTCAAAAGCACTATTATACCTATTTTCGTAGTTTCCCCACTAACAGTAACAGATGTAAACAAGATACTATTTTAACAATAAAAAATAAAGGATACATGAACAGTTTTTAACTGTTTGGCGATTAATATCTAACTATTAGGTAGCATATTACAATTATTTCCACGTAAGTAGTTACTTGATACTGAATATTTTTTCAAATTTGTTACCTAGATATGTTGTACATCTTTCCTTAGAATTCACAACTCATTTCCTCTAAAAATTAGTGTTATTTAAAGTATGGTTCCCCTATTCTTACGTGGATTAAAATCAGTATTGAGAGATAATTCACTAACTTTAGTTTAAAAGAAAAATTACATAATTCTAGTTACAAATAGGCTCACAAAACTATGGTATAAAATTTTGTTTTTCTTATCTGATAGAATGGTTTCCATTTAAAAATGTTTTGCTCAAAATAGCAAGTGTTCCAATTTCAAACTTTAAATTTTACTTTACAATGGAAATTTTAGTTTTTATATTTACTTTCAAACAAATAATTCTTTAAAAACAAAATTAGTTTTGCATCGTGATTTGACTACAATTTTAAGAATTGTATGGGAATAATATGTAACCATTCTTCATTTTGAACATTAATTTGATAAATTTTATTCATAAAGCTTTTCTTTTTTCAGATTTTCCAAAACCTAACTGTAGTTTAATTATGAAAGCTAACCAAAATTTTTGAAAACATTCAGAGCATTTAAAAAAGTTTTTATATTATCCTCTTTAAATAAAAGATACTACATTTTTTTAATAAGAAAATTTCCTCAGGGAAACAAAGGGTTTATTATAGTTTGTAATCCAATTCTAAAAATTCTAGAAAAATAAAAAACCTTCATTAAAACAATAATCTTTTAGACATAAAGCAATATAAAGATCAAATACTGACAAGGATCGACAAATACACTAAATAGGATTTTTATCAATTGCTATCAAGAGCAAACAGATGAACACTTATACTCATGGTGGGAATAACTTTAGAATTGCATGTTACTTAGACAAAATATATTATCTAAATCAATGGTAAATATCTTACCCTGTTGCTGCATATTGGCTGGATTAGGTGGATATTGAAAAGGGAAAGGCACACCTTGTGGCACATAAAATCCACCAACTGATGGATTGTAAGGATTCATCATCATAGGCGGATGGCCGACTTGATTTGCAGAGGTGACTACTGGATTTGTTACAATAGAACTATTACTAGAATTATCTGAAGCTGAAGATTGAGGCATGCTGCCAGGTAAGTTATTCATTTGTTGTGGTAATACTTCCGCTTGAGGGATTGACCCAGAAGCATTGTTCCTGGGATCATTTGCAACAGGTTGTGGTCCAGGTGTAGGAATAGGATAATACATCATATGTTGAGGAGGAAGAGTTTGCATATTTGGATGCATGACTGAAGTAGCAGCAACCTTTACAAATGATTTTACATGAATTAGAAAGAAAACCTTAACTTAAAAAATAACTAGCAGATGTCTCATATTAAAATGTAATGAAAAGACATTATTTCAAAAGGAATTTGCACTTTAATGATAAGTAAAACTAAATGTGTTTGACAAACACAAATTTTTGATTTTTACCAAAAATGTGCATTAACCCCTAGAAAAATTGCACTTCTTGGGAACATACTTTCACAAGAAAAAGCATGATATACTGAGGGGAGCAATAGTCATTAAATTAAATTATATATTTTTTATTTAAAATTAGGGACAAGTTAAATACAAAAACATTAAAAATTTAAATTAGTAGAGTAATCAACGTAACCTTTTCAAGGGGCTGGAATACATGCTGTCTTGTGACTAATGTTCTCATCAGGTGCTTGAAATACTTTTGTCTACTCACAGGGGTTCTGTTCATAAGAGAAAATCACCTATTGATTCAAAGTCAATTGTTCATTTCTGAATCTGTTACAGTACTCATGGTTTGACTTCCCTTTGCCTAATGAGTAACTTACTGACACAGGTTTTTTTTGTATGACATAGAACTGAAAAGATGATCAAAAAAGATATTTATTCATTTCAGTTAACTTCTGAAGATCTGTAGAATTCTTTGCTGCTGAATGTGTACTGTTCTCTACAATAGGTGTAGCCTTTATTTACAAATTTACAGTTCAGTTCAAATTTACAAGCAGTGAGTAATATTAACTGCTTTGAATAGAGGTCATTTACAATTTTCAAAATTCCTTTTGGATCTGGCGAACTTCAACCCTCTAACTTAGCAATATAGAATTTGCCCCTAAGGAATTCCTCATAACAAGACCAGTACATATAGCACCTGTACTGAAATTTCTATTTATTCCAATTAATGGCTGTGTAGCTTAATGGCTATGAAAAGCAGTCAAAATAAAAGAACAGCATCCCATGTACTTATTGGGGCTAATTCTTATTTCAAATAATGCGCAACAAAAAATTCATTAGTCAGTCACATTACCACAATTAGCTACAATACATCAACTTCAATTGCATCCCATTTACTTGAAAGGCAATTTGGTATATTTTAACATCTAAACTTATTTTCTCATTCGCTCATATTTTCTTTTCTATGCTGATTTTTATCTTCAAGATTCCTCATAGTCATCAGATGGCTGAAGAATTTCATTAGAGCTGAGTTCTTAACCCTATTTTTAAACAGTATTTTATAACTCTGTAGCTCAAATAAGGCACATTAAAATGAATCAGCAAATTAATAGCAGTTGGTTTTACATGGTTTTTATCCATTAGTTGTCATTTGCCAATATACAAATAATGCGGATTTCTATGCCACATATATTAGTGAAATACATGTAGTATGGTGTCTAGGGTGTAATGAAGATTTGAAGGATTAGAGATGAGCACTAACACAACATTTAATTAAATACTACAATAAGATACAAAAGAGATTGCACAGAAATTATGGCACAGCCTGCATGCTGGCACATGGTTTTTGAGTAGTTTCAGGTGGCACTCTACTTGTGTTGGAAGCGTGTTGATCAGTTCCAATATCAACTCAACTGATTTTTGAATGAATCAAGTTACTTTACAGTTCTGCTCTGCCCGACCTCTGGTGGTATGGGGAATCTCGCACACATATAGAGAGAACTAAGCTATATTAATGTATAAAGATAGTGAAAATAGATGTGGGGAAAGGTTAAGAACTGATTGTCCATTTCAGTGACTAGTATAAGAATCCCTCTGATCCCACAAAACAAAAATTCACTGGGAACAAGGAAAAAGAGTGATATATTGAAGCCAGATATAACAAGGGGTTACTGTATTTCAAAAAACTGATAGTCAAACACTTGTTTAAATGTACAAATCAGTTTTTATTCCAGTTTAAGTAGCATGGCAATAAAATGGTAATTTACCTGTGGTTGTGGAGCATGCACACCAACAGGAGTGTAATTTTTGACAGGATATTTCATGGTGGTTTGCATGGATGCCCAATTATCAGATAAACTATGGAATGTATCAAAAGCAGACATAATCTTTTCATTCACCAAATTCAACATCGCCAGTCGCTTATCAATGGATTCCAACTTCTCTTCTATCAATGGCCCCATTTTATACACTTCATCTGCAAACATTAAAAAAATATAACAATTTAAATAAATGCAATCAATTACACTTTCTGATTTCAAGACATAACATGGTAAATTTAAAACATGAAATGAATTTTTTTTAAATCAGTGGAGAATTAACATTAAACTCCTTAAATACAAATAATTCAATAAAAATGCACATCAAGAAAAAAAATAGAACTAATTACTAGAAACTTAAGCAAACCTTGGTTTATTAACCATAAAAACATCCCAGATGCCCTGAGGACAGAAGTTATTGCAATAACCTGACTGGTCCCGATTGTTTAGTAAGCATCTCTACCACTTAAGAATTCTGCAGAACTACTTCTAATTGGGGGCACAGCTTTTCTGCCCTGACCAGATGAGGTCACTACAATATTATGGGTGAAGGCCACAACATAGCAAGCCCCCTTTGTACTAAATCTCGAAAAATGAATATCCTTCACTTGCAAATTTGTATTAGTCAGGGACCTCTGTGGTTGATACTTGGAGGCTAGAGGACAGATAGACAGCTATAACTATTCCTCTCTTACCTTATCTTATAAAGTTTATGTATTGTTTGTGCATACTTTTATTACTAACCTTTGTATTGTGAATTGTTTTTCTGCCTGCCATTGGAAATAGAATTAAAAAAAGAAAACTTATTGATTATTAGCATTATTGAAACATACATTTTGCATAATAAAGTTTGTTTATAGCATATACATATATTAATCACATATAAAATAAGTTATATACCTTCCAGCCTGAGCATATCTTCAGGATCAGGAGATTCTCCAGCTGGATCTGTATCATTTAACCAAGTGAGAACAGTTTCAATTTTCTCCTGATAAAAATGGAAAATTTTAAAAACACAAACAAAATAAAAAATTAAAAACACCAAAGATATCTAAATCGTTCAACTACGTCCAACTGTAAAAAAAATAAATCCCATTCAATTTCTCTATTGTAATTGTATACATGGGATTTAGTAAATGCATATTTTACTTACCATACTTTTAAATGTATGGTTATATTTAAAAATATAGGAGTTCTCACGAATTTATAACAATGGAAGAGAGAAACTATCCTGCACTTCTTTTGTTCTATATTTAATTCTATATTTTTTGTGCCTATGTATTTATAATAATTGCTGGAAAAGATATATTGTCTAAAGAATAGCTGTGAAATTGAACTACGATCTAGAAATGCAAATTTTACTATTTATTAGCGACAGCAGGGTAGTAGTAATAATGTGAGACTTTTAATAAGCAAGTTGTTTTCGCACGTTGACTTTATACCTCCCACCCTAAAGTGCAATACAGTGAAGTATTGCTTTGTCACTTTTGTATTTAAAAATGTGCCTATCTTAGTGTCTTTAGGAAAAGATATTGAAAAGTGCCCCCAAACCACCAGTCTCCATTTCAAGAATATAATTGGGCTGTGAGTCTAGTGAAAGTTCATTAATGTACCAAGATATTTTGGGCCTACAATTGGAAAAGAAAAACTATTATCAAAAAATTCACTGCTTTGAGATTCTATTTATAGGGAAAAACTATTGAAAAATGACCATTTGTATCATATTGCAATATTTTTCAGATCTTCTTTTTAAACATCATTTTAAAAACAAAATATATAATGTTACATTAAAAAATTATCAGGAATTTTTAATACACTGCTTTAAAAATAAAGTAAATAATTACAAATTAATTGCCGACAGCACAACAGAATCCATTGTTTTCTTGTAGCGAAAGCTTTGAAATAAAATACATTGATAGGTGTGGTATTTATAATTAACATCACACTGGAGCAACACAACAGGTTATTGGCGATGGTCTGGGATCAATCCAGAATGGAAAGATTCAACACCACTACGTAATTTCGAACCATGGTCAAATGATGAGTTAACACCTGAGCTGGCACCTCACTTTCCAAACTTCCACAACACGCCAAAGTGAGAACATTTGACCCCACGACAGATTTAACATGGACCAGCCCACTTTGTACACAATGGTCTTTGGTTGGATTCGAACTAGAAACCTCCTGTTGCTAATCCATTACTATTCCAACCAGGCTACTAAAATACATTGGAGAAATAAATAAAAGAAATTGTTCTTTTAAAACATTTATTGAAAAGAAATTAATTTAAAACTTATTTTTGTAATGTGTTTGATCCAAAATTGAAAAATATTTTCCTAGTTCTAGTATAAACAGTTTCACATTGCTTAAACCTTGCGCTACACTTCATCAAAAGAAAGTTCTCTTACGTGTATGGATAAAATTGTTTTGTAACCACAATTTCTTTCGAATGTTTTCTTTACGAGTTTAAAAAATGCTATGCTTTTGATGCCAAACATCAGCAAACACGAACATGTCAAATTCCAAATTCGACTTACAAGTTGAAAAGAGCACTTTATGTACGACCCCCCATCAAGACAAGAGGGGTTTTCGGAACCGGCGAGGGGTCCCTCAATGAGTTGTAAACTAAGTCTTTTAAAAGGAGGGGGAAAGAAATGGATGGTGATTGTACTAATGATACTCGGCCGTTTTGGGTTTTTGAGGACATGGTCTCGAGAAGTGCAGATGTCAGAGGGTTAAAGTGGAAATTGGTTCTGCAAAACTTTCACATTCTAGAAAAGGCATGCAATTGAACGATGACCAAACAAAATAAGGTTTCTGATGTCACACCAACAATAAACATAATTCTTAATAACCTCAATATATAAGCTTATACACCAACAATAAGCGTCCTTCTTAATAATCGGTTTAAGTATACAGTTGGGGATCTGAATTGGAAATAATTAATGATTAAATAACCAACTAAAATTTATACTCTAAAATGAAATTCAACTTTGCTTCTGCCATTTTGGAAAACATTTGAGTGGAAATGCATTCTTTTATGTTTTATATCCTGAATTGACCAATTTTGATTGAGACTTAAGAACGATGGATAAAATTAAAAATCATTAAGGACTCAAAATTTGTTTTCCACAAATTAGAATTTTTAAGTACTTTTAAGGACTAGATATAAACCTTGAAATAGAAACGATTCACCTGAGTCAGTGTATAAAAACATATGCAAACATTAACTCATTTAATAGAAATGTTTTGCTATTCATTTGCTCTGAAGTATTCTTTTATGACTTTACAGCAAAATAAAGAAAAAATGCAAATATCTGTTGCACTGAAGAACACAACAATGTTTATGTTTTGGGGGATTATTTTGTACCTTTTTGGTACCTATTTCATTTTTAATTGAATTTAGAGTACATATTTTCAACACTTATTTTTCAAGTTTCTAGTTATTAGCTAGATTAGGGGTAGTCAAAGTTCTTTGACTGTAGACCCCTTCAAGAGTTTCTTGACTTCTTACTGACCCCTTCTATTTCATTACGTAATAATAGGACCAGCAGTGAATTTTTAGATTGTTTATTTTAATTACAGGTTTATTGTAGTATAATATATATTATTATATTGGCTTAATGTCAAAGGGATACATTTTTGTTTTTCCCATCCTTCTTAACATTATATATTTGATAGGAAGGATAAATATAATGTAATATATATATAATGTAAAATAATATATATAATGGATAATATATAGTGCAAAATTTAACTAAGACTTATTAACTTAGTTAAATTATATACTTATATACAATTTACATTTAATTACTTAACTTATTACAAATTACATATATAAATTATTATAACTTAGTATACAATTTACTAACTTTGTCAATGTGAAGAGTGTGCTTCGTGACTTTTGACAAGATTAGCAATGTTGGATTCAAAATTAGTAAGTTTCAGCCTTAAATCGCCACAGAATTCTATATCTACCTTATTTCTTTGTTTTGTTAAAATGAAATTAACATCACTGAAACAAGTTTTAACCATGTACGAGCTTAGAAATGCAAGAAAAAGGGGAGTACCACTTCAGAAAGTTTTGGATATTTTCAACATTTATATTTGTCCAAAAGTAACTTAAAGTCCTATTTTTAAAAAAGAGCCTTAGCTTCAAGGTCAACTGACAATTCAATAAGTTCATCTTGTAAGTTACATTTGATACTTTCAATATCTGATTCTTTTTTCTATTGACCCTTGAGCCCGAATTGACCCCTAAACAATGTTATATCGACCAATGGGAGTCAATATTGAACTCTGAGCTAGATCATAGTTCCTCAAAGTTGCTCCCCAGTGGCCTCTGAATCTTTGGGCTCATGCTGATCACAGGGGTAATAGAGGGCTTGAGGAGTAAGAGTAGGCAAAAAGATAATAAAAAAATTTGTCCCCTAGAAATGTTTTAAGAATTTAAATGCAAACTTAATCAGAATTGCAATTGCAATAGGAATTAAATCAAATATAAACAGTTAAAATTGAAATTCAAAAACGGAGTTGCAAAAGCAGATACCCACACTTTATCTTGGACAAGGTAGGTATTTTAATTAACGTCACACTGGAGCAACACAAGGGGCTATTGGTGACAGTCCGGGATCAATCCCATAGGGAAAGTTCCGAGGACTTTCGTATCTCGGACTGATTTAACGTGCACCAGCCCCTTTTGTACATGACAATGTTTGGCTGGATTCGAACTCGCAACCCCCTGGTTGCTAATCCGTTACTCTTCCAACCGGGCCACTGCGGCCTTATCTTGGACAAGGGTTGTGTCAAAAATATTTTTGATTATATATCAGTCATTCTATTTAGTTGAACGTGAATTTAGTTTTTGGATAATTCATTTGACTAAAAAGAGGAACCTTGCTGTTTTGACAGTGGAGATTTAAGGATGCTGTTGACGAATTGGTAGCACAACAAAAGGCTCATCCTTCTAATAGTGATTATTTTTTATCTTACTGATATTAATTACTAATAATAGTAAACAATAGTGTTTATGTGCAATTCATTTTTTGTTCCTTCATTTGAATAAATAGCTCTATAATTTTAGTTGTTTTATTTCCAAACTAGCTTTTTGAAATTCTAAAATTACACACACCTACATAAATATTTCGGTGAAATTCAAAAATTATAGGCATGGCCCCACACTTCCAATTTAGTTTTAGTTAAGATTGAGTTTTTCAGAAGGATGCTGAAAACAAATTGCCTTTTCAAGGGGCATTGAGCCTAAAAAGTTTGAGAAACTATGAGCTAGATCAATGGTTTGTAACCTGGGGCGTATGCACCCCTGGGGGTGTGAGAAAGCATTTCCAGGGTTGTGAGATAAGTTTCGATGGATGACAGCAATTTAATAAAAGACGATTTAATTGAAATACCAGACAATACATGTATTCAAATAGAATTTGGAAAACTGAATTTAGAGGTATTCTAGTGTACAGTTAGAACCTTATACACAGCTGGCAAAAGCAGCATTGCAGACACCATTTGCTATCACCTACCTGTGTGAAATGGGATTTTTATCTTTTGCACATAAAAACCAAAGCCAGAAATCTCTTAAATGCAAGTGATGACTTAGGCGTGGCTCTTTCAAAAAAGGAGCCTCGCTTCAAAAATATTATTATGAATAAACATAGCCATTAAAAATTGATATATTGTTTTGTATGTATATGGAAAATGTATGTGTTTATTTTTCAATAAATTAGTTATCTTGCAATTGAAGTAATTTTCTAAATAAAGAAATAGAAACACATTTTCCAAGGGGTGCAAGAACTTAATTTTAGATTCAAGAGGGTGCCGATCACTAAAAAGGTTAAGAACCACTGAGCTAGATGAATAAAAAATGAAAATAAAATTTTATTACCTCATTTAACTTCACTTCACCAACAAATGAAGTGTCAGGAACTGTTTCCACTGCAGACTGTGTTTCAACTGAAAACAAAATATGGAAGATAAGCCATTTCAAAATCAAACTTAACAGATGAAATAATTTGTGGTTAAATTAAATAAGTATGCGCAAACAATAAAAGTGAGGAAAGTGAAAATTACAGTTAAATTTCATTTTTATGAGAAACCATGTTTAAAACATGTATAGTGGCCCTTTGATATATAGCACTTTTTCGGAGAGACAAGAAAAAGCGTCATATACTGAAAGTCGAGAAAACTTGCTTGTTAGAAATAGAAAAAGCACGTTTTACATAAAATCGCTCATTTCTTACATATAATTATATAAAACTACAAGTCAAACAAATAATGGATGGTAAAACAATACAAAATACAGTAGAATAGTTCTTAAAGCAGAAATTGTTTCCCACCACCCCAAACTTCCAACACTCCAAATCTTTTTTACTATTTCAGTTTAAACTTTTCACGGGGCTGAAGCATATGCTGTCCTGTAGTTGTATCTTTTCATCAGAGGTTTGGAATATATTTGGCTACTTGTGGTTATAATTTGAATATAAGTCATTTATGATTTCGTTACGTTCTTTTCAAAGTTGGATGAATTTCAAAACCCCTAATGTGGCGATGTTGGAGTGCACCACAAATCGATTTCACATCATGTTCACTGGAAAACATTAAGATAACTCCTTGAAAAAATTTACTTGGAGCTGAGCTCTAAAGGAACAGGCTGTAATGTGAGAAATCCTGCTTCCGCAAGCTGAAAATCCATCGGGAAACAAGTAAAAGATAGCCGGGAATGGGGATATATATTAAGGTTACTGTAGTTACCCATTTACAATTTTACGGAAGGATTCTAAATGAATGAAATGATTCATAAATGAATGAAAAGAATAGAAAACAGACTGTTTATTACAATAGAAAAACTTTTCATAATTCTCAGTGCCTTCACCTTAGGGTACAGTTACCATGGTACCAGTGATTCTCCACGTAAGCTTAAATTATATTAAACACACAAATCATAATCAGTAAAAAGAAACAGGGAATCAGGAACAATTCACTAGCTTTCTGTTTAATATGCTTGTAATACTTTTTATGAATAAATAAACGATTTCAACACTTTACGATCTTAGAACAATTCACTTAAGAACAAATGCTGATATTTCACATCTTTTGGTAATTAACTGGAAACCTTTTAACTGTAAATTGTGACTACCTGTAATATATTGTCAGCTTACAAGTGAAACATACTAAGTCAAGAAACATGTTCTGAGGAAACGAAGGAGAAAAGTTCTCACTGTTTCTCAAGAAATCTAACCTTTGTGCAAAGAAAAACCTTAGTTGACTTCAGACATATTTTAGCCACATCACCACATTCTGGTCTAGAAAAGCTAAAAATCATCTAAAAATTTTTGATTTAGTGTTTCACTTGTAAGCCAATGAAATAAAAGAGCTGATTATTTTCCCCAGAGATTTAGGGCTGTATGTGAATGTAGAATTGCCATGTGACTAATTCTAATTTGTCAAGTTGGCATATTTATGATTAATAAATTTATTGTATTAATAAATGTACTACTAATAATAAATGCATTAATAAGTGGCACCTACCCCCAAAACACTACAAATCCCATGAAGGTGCAATTTAAATCATGACAACAAAAGTAAACAGTTAGCAGTTCACAAGAGATTCCTGAATTATTACCTGCAAGGTCTTCTGCTTTGAAATCTAAGTCATCAGTAACAAAATTAGCTGGAAAAAGACCTTCCCCTCTGTGATTAGATCCTTTCCACCAGCTGGTATTACTATCAAATCAATAATGAAATTATATTAAGTAAAAATTTACAAAAAAATACACAAGAACAAAAGGTTTAGTACAGATCCAGAACTCAAAAGCAATTTAAATAAAACTAAGTTTAAGTGAGTTATACGAGGTTTATTCAAAAAATATCCAATCACAATTTTTAGTGCATAAACAAATGAAGCCAGGGAGGTGTGGTTTGGTGCACGTATGTAGGCAATACTATTGCACATACTTGAATTTTTTCCTGTCTGCAGAAGCTGTTAGTCGCTGGCAGACCGCCGATGAGTGAGGAAGTGTAAGAGCCATCGGATTTTCGTTTCTGACAGAATGACAGAAAACTTGAGCGTTACTGTAAATTTTGTGTAAAACTTGACGATTCCCAAGTGGAAATGATACGATCCACAAGATTCAACAGGCATTCGGGGATGAAGCAATGGGCACCACACAGATAAAGGAGTGGTACAATCGCTTCAAAGATGGCCGCACATCAGTAGAGAGTGAAGCATGTTCTGGTAGGCCCTCAACATTCAGAAATGAGATTGTCAGACCAAGTGAGGACCCTGGTTATACAGGATCGTCGAATCACGATCAGAGAACTTGCAGACGAGGCGAGCATCAGCATTGGATCCATTCATTCCGTTTCGACTGAGGATTTGGGCTTCAGGAGAATCTCAGCGAAGTTCATGACAAAGCTACTAACGATCAAGCAGAAGCAACTCCGTTTGGAGATCACACAGGACATGCTGGAGACTGAACAGTGATCCCAACTTCCTCAACGCAGTGATCCCAACTTCATCAACACAGTGATCCCAACTTCCTCAACACAGTGATCACTGGCGATGAATTCTGGGTTTAGGGGTACGACTCAAACCAAGTTGCAGTCATTGCAATGGAAGCATCCAACATCCCAGAGGCAAAAAAAGCAAGGCAAATCCCCAGCAATGTCAAAGTCATGCTGACCGTCTTCTTTGACTCCAATTGCGTGGTTCATCACGAGTACGCATCACACGTCCCAACCATCACCAAGGAGTACTACCAAGAGGTTCTGCGTCACTCTCGTTACGCTATGAGAAGCAAACGGCCGGACCTGTGGGCAGCGGGCAATTGGCAGCTCCATCACGAAAACGCACCCGCCCATTCTTCACATTTGATAGTTTCCTAGCCAAACAAAACACACCTGTGCTTTGTCAGACTCCCTACTCTCCCGGCATAGCTCCGTGTGACTTCTGGCTTTTCCCCAAGCTGAAAATGCCCCTGAAAGAGACCAGATTTCAGTCCAGAGAAGACATCATGCAGAATGCGACAGACCAGCTGCATACCATCTCAAAAGAGGCGTTCCAGAGCTGCTTCTGACAGTGGCAGAACCGTTGGGAGAAGTGTGCAGCAGCCCAAGGGGAATACTTTGAAGGAGATTAGTGTAAGATAGTTGTATCTGAATACGAGTATTTTTTAAGAATAAAGAGGTCAGATATTTTTTTAACAAATCTCATAAACATTCTAGGTGGTTTTAATTGTATTACAACCACTTTCATTATTAAATATTCTATTTAAAATGTTCTAAATATTTTCTTGAATGACAACATATCCCAATGGGGAACCAGTCAAACATTTAGTCATTACTTTAAGAGCAAATAGCTTTTGGTAAATAACTTACTACAATAGTATAAAATGCATGCAAGTATATATTGTGTAAAATAAAGTTATTATAGATCCTAATGACAAGATTAGAAATTGTTTAATTTAAATTCTACTTTGATAAAATTATAGAATTCAAATGAAAGAATAAAGTTATCTAATAACAAAACAAAGTGTGTGTCCATCCTTCATCGATACAAAAAACTACCCAACCTAGAAACCTGAAGATGATCAAGCAAGATTATCTACAAGGTGATTAAAATCAGTAAAACTTGCACTTGTTTTTAGAGTTCCAATTAAATTATTGAATTGTATTAAAAGATGCATAACAGTCAAGAATATATTTCTGAACAGGAACAAGATTTCTATTCAGGAACCCAATCTCAGAATTGGAAAAAAAAGTGCTGTGAACATTGAATTAGAAGCTGCATGTCAGTTGGACTGAAGAAAATTTGAAATGAAACTTTCCAAGTTTAATGGAAGAATACTAATATTATAAAGTATCTAAAAACTAGGGCTTTTTTAAATTAAAAAATATATCAGACAGGATGGCATAGTTACTTTATGAGTTGAAGCTACTTTTATACAATTTAAGGTTACCTGTAAAACGTTTGTTGGAAACAGTGATTTTCTTACAAAAAATTATGTCAATCAACTTATTTTTAGAAAAATTTTATCAATTACCTTCTTTTTGTCTATGAGATTTTCAGTGTAAAAAACCTCTGGAAGACAATGATCTTCTGTCATTGTCTTTCAGAGGTTTTGTCACCCTTTTGTAAATGATGAAATTTGGAAATATCGCAACCTCGGTGCAAGAGTGACATAAGTAAAAATATTGATAGGATAACTGAGTAATAACCGACGAAGCATAATATATTTGAATCGAAAATAAAATAAAAACTGAAAGAAAGTCTTTAAAAGTACTTGCCTGTTATCTAATACTAAAACTATTTCACCAGATTTAATAGTCAATTCATTGTCCTCAGCTGCTTCAAAGTCATATATAGCTCTCACTTTGAAGCTTTTAAAAGGTTCCGATGCATTATGGCCACCTGAATCACTGCTTCCATATTCTGATGCAGGGGGATAATATCTACCTGTGTCCTTCAAAGATATTTCTAGAGCTGCAAGTACAAGTCAATTATCAAAATCGATGCTTTAAAACAATATATATATAAAGAAATAATACAGTAGTGAAAACATAACAAGTATAAGACTCAGCTGGTAAATTTAAATATATGATCTTTTTGCTCAATCCTGTTTAAGATTGGATTGTGAACTTGACCACCACTACAAGTAACTTACAATAAAGTTGTATTCACACTGAAATGTCAGAAAAACTGGTATATCAGTCTAATAATTGGTAGGTCTAACATGGGAACAGAACAGCTGAAATATGACAGGGCATGAACCATGAGCTTGTGGAAGTATTTCGTAGGCATTGAACACCATACTTCCTGAAGAGTGGTATACAATTGTTTTATTCCAAGCTTTACGATTTGTCTTCAACAGCACATTGCATGGCATCTCAGATGTGTTTGGTAACTTTGAGATCTAATGACTCATAATGGCAAGACTCCAAAATGCCCTGGTAGGATAAGTCGCATGTCTAGATCTGTCAAACCAGGACCATTTGGAGTCTTTCCAACAGGATAATATGCAGCCTGATGTTATGGCTGCACGATAATGCAATACACTGCCTTGTCAGACCAGGACCAACATCAATTGATTCTTGCCAGTCAAGTCCTGAAGAGTGGTATACAATTATGTTTTACTCCAAACTTTATGTTTTCTGTCTTCAACAGCACATTGCATGGCATCTCAGATATGTTCGATAACATTGGGATCTGATGACTTGGAATGGCAAGACTCCAAAACGTCCTGGTTTGATAAGTCGCATGTAAAGATCTATCAGACCCGGACCCTTTGGAGTCTTCCCAACAGGATAACGTGCCACCTGATGTTATGGCCACAGGACAATGCGCAGACTTGTCAGACCAGGACCCACATGAAATGATTCTTGCCAGTCAATGCTGGTCACGTTCACTCAGTCTTTTTAAGGTCACACTGCTGTCATAAGATACAGGTTTTGCCAGAATTCTTCCAGTCATGGTACACCCTTGAAATGGTAGTATGTGAAAATTCAAACTTCTACCTTCGAAATGTTATGACCTGTCTCATAATCCGAAAATGGAAGCTGTACCAAATGCACGACAAAATAAGGTTCAATAAAAATAGATTTAAAAATATCATTAACCACCAAACCAATATCAACAGCATAAAACATACAAGCAAAAAACATGAAAACAAGACAAATATTTCAAAAGTATGAAAAAGGTAAATGCATTAAAAATATCTTATTAATTTAGAAAAAGTGTAGAGTTTAAAATGCATTGATATGAATGTTCGTTTGAAATATATAAAATGATGTGGTTTAAATTATATAAAAGGCATTATTCAAGATGATATGAATAAAAACAGGTGGGTCAAACATGAAATATGTGAATGCTTAAAGATTTTCTCATGAGGAAATGAGGGTAAAACGGAAGTGAGGACGGATCACTAGGGTACCTTGTGATGAAGGGGCGCCCCCTTAGGCGGTTTACTTGAAGAAAGTAAACCCCCTGAGGGGACAAGAAATTTGGTAAACCAACAAAATCTTAAAATCACCATAGATTTACCATGTTTCTATCAAAAGAAATATAGAGAACCATCTACATTAAAACATTACCTTTAATGATATCATTTTCTTCTTCCTGACTACTCACAGCATCAGGATCAGTACAAATAGGAACAGACTTCTTTTCTTTTTCCTAAAAAGGTTAACATGAAAAACATAAATATGTGGGCAATTCCTCGAAACATGGGACATACAAGTGAAAAAAATATTTTTTTAGAAAATTAACGCAACTTTTCTTTAGTTTTTTATAGATAGTTTAAAATTTTGATACTTGATTTTGGCAACACTACCCAATTATTTTATCAGTGCATGGTCAACTGTTCTTAAACCAGAGGTATGAAGATTTTTTAGTGAACTTAGTATTAGTAATCTTTGCAGATATTTTTTTCTTATATTATTGAGTATTTTTGTTTAATTTTCATGCATGATAGAAAGATCGATTCAAGTAGAGGAAATTATGTCTAATTTTGTAATGGATAGCAATAACTTTATTTATGGAATAACTTCGAAAAAAGCACTTTTATAATGTAACATGAGTCACAAAAACTTAGTTTTTAAAATTCTTTCATAATATTCTATATTTAAAATTAATTTATTTTCCTCTTAGTATGAAGTCAAAGAGTAAATAAAAAAGTTTATTTTAATTTGTGCTTTTTCTTAAAAGATAGAACAAATTTAATTTTGTAAAGTGAGTCACGCATAACCTGTCATTATGTTAAATGTTATACACAAATAATTGACTTTCATTTTGCTGTTAAAATTTGAAGTGCAAACGATTTTGTGATAGATTTTTTTATTAAAACTTTTTTATATAATAGAAAAATTATATTATGGCAGCTGCAGAGGCAAAGAAAGCAGAGAAAAATTAATCAAGAAGGAAATTATGATTAATATAAAGATAAACATCATCTTACTATGAAAAAATACTGATGCCAAAAAGAAAAATTAATTAAATCAGAAAAGCTATCAATATGAACCAAAAGGGTATCTATCAAGTGACATCTCTTGTACCACACCTATAAGCTGTTATAAAATAGAAGCTGAAGGCTGAGTTGAAGTAAAATATGTAGTTAGTGAACAGTATATCCTAATTAAGCGAATAAGATCATCTAATTTTACAATAGAATTCGGTTGACCACCATTGCCATAATGAAGTTGAAGTCATTGCTATGGCTGAGAAATTTTTCATTGAATATTATTCATTACCAAGTTTTGAAATGTCTTTACTATATTGTTTACCATTAAAAATATTGCAACTACATATTAAACTGGATTTTTCATAGATCTATCCATTTTTTATTTAATGCTAAACACAATTTTGAATAAAAAAATTTACTTTGCATTTTTACTGCACACATTATTTAATTTTTTTATATTGAAATTTCTTTCATTAGTTAGCAGTTATTCTCAAACATATAAAAAGTTAATTTTAGCACAGATTAAAATTTTAAAAACGTTATTAATAGGCATTCAGTTCTCAGAATTCACAAATATAATGTGAGTCACAATAGTATGTAATGTGAGTCGCATAGAAATGTCAATGTATTTTATTAATTAATGAAACAATTTCATTTTTCTTAGGTTTGACACAACCTAGTACTCTTAGTGAAGCATCTAAATTCTTTTTCCTATTAACTTCTAAGAAACCTTTCATTTTGAAAGTCTAAAAAATTTATGTCCTTTTTTTTGTAATGCGAGTCAGTCTGAAATGTTGCCATCGGGGAAACTTAATGAGCACTAAAGTTTTAAATTATGACAGATGCTTTAGGAATATATCAATGAGTTTATAAATCAATTTTTTTGTTTAGTAATCTTAATCCATTCTGTTTACATGAAATTTAATATTGAAAATTGATGTGATTGTAATGTGAATCACATGGAATTATCCATGTGATTCACTAATAATGGCATAAATGGCATTCACATCTGCAAGTCACGATTATGCATTGGTGCAGCTTGTCCAGCTTAGGACCTTGTACCATAAAATTTAAAATTCAATCCGATGTATGTCACTTCAATTAACAGTAATTAATTTGCATGTTTAAATTTTGCCTTGGAGATAATGATAGAACATTTAATCTCATATTAATGAACAAACAAGAAGTATTTAACTATCGTTACCATAAAACAAGCTATGTATTTGTTCAGTATCATTTTTTAAATGAAATTACTTCCATAAAAAATCTACATTAGTAATACATTTCACACTATTAATAGAAATATCTTTCCATTGGATTATTTAAAGTTCAGAAATAAATAAGAACCATATTCCCATGAAGGGTTTATAAAAAGATGGAGAACTGCATTTCAATCCATATTTTTCTACCAATTTTAGAGTCTTATATTGACATCCATAAAATAAAAGTAGATTTAAGGAGTAAGAGGAGACAACATTTTGAATCATACTTCTGATTTAAACATGTCGCCTACTTTTAATATTTGTGATTAAAGCACTCATTTCTGGAAATAATGTTTTGCTAGGTTTGAAAGTGAGAAATGTATTGTAATAGAAAATAAGATAGGTGCCAAGTAGATAAGCAAATTTTGTTTCTTTGTAGACATTTAAATTCTTCATGCAAATTTCATTTGCAACAGATTGTGTTTAATCTATTCAACAGATTCCTTAGAAATTACAAAATAAAAATAATATGAACATGCATTTTTGAATATCAACATTTTCAAAATCATGCAATCAAAATTAGTATGAAAGATACTTACCAAGGAAGGAAATTCCACACCTTCACTTTTAAGTTTGTAATATAAAGATGGAATGATGCTGCAAAGAAAAGGAGTTTCAGATATTTTTTATAAGAAAACTACCTTTGAACATTTTTGATAAATAACACAAAAAGCATTTAGGTAAGCATAATCAACTACAGCAATTCTTTTGCTACGGATATAAGTTATTAAACAAAAACTGATTGTAAAATCATCCAGACTTCACATTAGCATACAGAATTACTATTTCTACTGTAGTTTGTCATGCTTTAGTTACTTTTACACAAGAATTGATGAGACTGGGATCTATGGCTTAAAGTGGATTTCAAACCACAACAAACCTCCATGCCCAGACTAGGATTCAACCCACTTGTTAAACCAAAAGCTAGCATTTTGCTTTCCGGAAACACAACACTTTAGTGAATACCAACAAATGGTTGCTGAAAAAGTTTCAAATTTTTAAAACAAAATAAAGTTGGATGCTCAGTATTTTGAATAAGAAAGTACTGTAATTTCTAAATATTTATAAGTTTAAAGTTTCAAAAATGTACCTAGAATTTATATTTCTTGATAGCCCTTAGCAGTTCAACACTGAGTGACTCAACATTGTTTCCTCAGCGAATTGCTTTACATTAATGTTCACTTCCTCAATTTGTTTAACAACTGCATTTTACAAATTCAGAAGTGTTCTTTTTTAGTTGGTAGTCACTTGTGTGTGTGTTCTTTTTTAGTTGGTAGTCACTTGTGTGTGTGTTCTTTTTATAACACAGCACATTATTATTTAGTAAATTGTTAATATATTTATAATGGGTGCTGTTTATAACCAGTTGCATTTACATCTCAACTTATTTAAATTTCACATGTGTAACTTATAATTTTAGTCTTAATTTTTATTATATATCAATTCAAAATAAATTTTTACAGATGAAAAGGAAGAATTATGGATAAAGAAGAAATTACAAAAGAACTACGAGCAGAAAGTAATGATGATTATTTGTGTGACTTAGATGAAGACTTTATGAGAATGAAAAATAGTGATAATTTGGATCAAACTATAAGAATAAGAAAAAAATAAGATTGCAAAAGGGTATTTGTTGAAATTCAATAATTGAATATTTTACTAACGTATGTGGCACATAAATCGACATTATTTGCTTAAGACAAACAGATAAAAACAAAATAAGATAAACCACTACAGGAATCATTCACCAATTTTGCCTTTGTTTAAATATGCTTGATTTGAGCTATTGATCTGCATAATATGGCTAAAACCTACATAATGCTTTAATGAAATTCTTCAGCAGTCGGATAACATAAGGCAATGAGAAATCTGAGCAGAAAAGAATGAGCTAATGCGAAAATAGGTTTAGACATAAAAAAACATTGAATCATCTTTAATACAAGTGAATGGGATGCAACAGAAGGGGACACTCATAATTATGGTAACATGACTGAGGTGTACTTTTTACAATGGAAATAAGAATTAACTCCAGTAAGAATTTGAATCTCAGTTTTATATTTTTGACTAATTTTATTCCATTTGGAGGAAATGTGCTTATTAATGCTTATTACAAATCGATTTAAATGCAGTATAATGTGATTAATTCAATCAATATATATAAGAAATTAAGAAATTTGAGTGCACATGCTACACATGGGATTGAAATATTACCATATCATGAAGAAATTCAAATTAAACAAAAATTACCAAAGCTCTGGATCATCTTTAAATTGTTCCGAAGACCACCTTTGAAGTAATTCTTTGAGTTTATCAGCAGCTGATGGGTGCATCTATAAAGTAAAAGTTTTTAATTCAAAAATAAAAAAATTACATTTTATAAATATAAATGATGGTAAAATATTGAGAAAATATTTTTGAGAATGCTTTAAATCAAAACATTAGCCTTAAATGTGGATGAATTTGAAATGTGATATTAAAATTACATTTGCAATAGATGCCGGCAGTGTTCATTGTTAATCATTATCTCCGTACAAAAGTTCAATACGATAGAAAAGGAAAGGGCTCAAGTTCTCCTTAATAAAAGGATATTTATTTTTAAAACTTAATCATGATTTTTTAAGTCAAATTTTAAGTCTTATTTGTTAAAGATTTAAAGATCAACCTAAAAAACTGACTAAATCACTTTTTCACAAAAATTACAAATTTTTCCAATTGAATTTGTTTTACTGAGTTTTCTCAAAGCAATACACATGTTGGATTCATTTGCTCATATCCTTCTTTGTAAGATGCCTTTATACTCAGCTATTTTAATCAGTAAAATTCTTGAGTTATTAATAATTCATACAATTAATCAGAATTATAGATTTATAATTAGCATTTAATAATTAATTGATTTTTCTAGATGAGCAAGGCATTTTGGGTGTATGAAAAATCTCGAGCCCATATATTTTTTAATTGTTATGTCCATCACTCTAGTGGGTATAATACTAAAATCAATTACTTTTGCCAGCAGTTTTCTAGCTTCTGTGGTAAATTCACTGGAAGCTACTTGAAGTAAAAATCTTCTATCACAATTTTTCACACATGCATCTAGCAGCTATTTGTAGAAACAAAATCAAGGCACATCAATCACAACTGAACTACAAATACAGCATTTGAGAAGTGCTTAGCATTTAAAATGAAAAATATGAAAGATTACCACATGCAGATAAGCAAGTTTTAATTAAGAAAAAGTAAATTAAGATATAAGAAATACTGCACACACAAAACATTTTTGATCAAACTTAAAAACTGATACTTTCATTAATTTAAAAAGGAGTTAAGTCATAGATATTCACAGGAAAGATCAATTTCTCACAACACCCTTTTTTAAATATTGATAGGTAATGAAAGTATTAGATTTTACATTTGAATTTAGCAATCTGATTCATAAATAATATTTTTTTTGTTCAATGACTATACAGTACCTACAGTATATACCTAACGATTAAATAATTTATATATATCAGATTAGAGCAGAAACACATTAACTGGCATTCTTTAAGACACTAAATGGTTATTAATGTGATGACAAGAAATAGACAGGAACCCACTTCACTAGTTGCCCTGTTCCTTCTGATATCAGTGAATACTGCTGATCAAGTAACATATTTTATTTCTGTTTCTAGACTATTGGGCTTCCAGACAGACTTATGGTGAAAGGATTAAAAAAAATTATTCATATCTTCGAATGAAATAAAAAATAAATAAAAAACGTTTATTCTGCTTATCCAACTATTACTCAGTAGATTGGAAAACACTGATTCATATTATATCTGCTTATATTGATCTATTTACAAATTTCGGCATTTAAGTATGCTTCATATTCCTTGAATGAAATAGTATTGTATAACTGTGTTGAAAGATTTTGTTTAAAATTTGTTGATTCTAACTGAAAACTAAGGGACCATCTAACATTGTACAACACTAAACATATATATAATTGGGTTCCTACATACAATATTATGAGGAAACGTAAATCAAAACAGCATGCAGAATTAGCATAACATTTCAGCCCTATCTATTGATTTACAGAATATTTAAGTAAGTATCAGTACATTTCTTCTCTGAGTACCTTAGAATTCATCTAATATAATAGTAGTGATGATAGTAGTCAAAATTTAGTTGTTCCCAAACCGTCTCTATAAACACAATTGCACATCTCAGAAGTTATGACTTAGACACAATCTCACCTATATAGATTTTCTCAATCTCACCTCATATATATAACGTTTTATATATATGCAATCTGAATCTATATACATGAATACAACAGCTCACACTATTGATCTATTTACTACAAACATAAGTTCTAGAAGTACATTTCATCTTTGAATGAAACAGTGGCAAAGCTACAGAACCGAGTATCAAAATTTTGTTTCTAAAACTCTATAAACAGAATTAAATGTTTCAGAAGTTGAGTTCATAACAGAAACAGTCAAAAGAACTCACTCTAGAGACCTACATATAATTGTTCATAGCCAAAAACTGGTTTGGCAAAGCTAAACATATTTTTTCAGAAGTTTGTCAATGTGATTTATATATTGACATCGAAAAAGCTAATTTAATACGACACTGTTTACATTTAAAATTTGAAAGGAATATTAATCTGATGGAATGAACTGTATTTGAGGTATGAGGATTGTTTCATTATAATTGTCATCAATTTTCTTAGTTTCAATGACATTCGTTACACACACAAGTTAGTAGCTATAGGTTAATGCAATTGCACAAACCTTAAGGGGCTAAATTTATAAGTAGCATTATTATTGCTCCTCACGTAGTTTTAAGTTTGAGGTAGCATTCCTGTTGATGTCAATCTGTTTAGCAATCCCTCAGAGTACGTAAATTGCTCTTAAGTATAATCAGCTATAATTTTATCAACACTTTCATAAATGACCATAACCAGGATTTCAGTTTAGCACTTGATGTTTGATTTCAATAGACAACTTATTAGTTACTGTAGGAATGGCTCATCCTTTAAGTGGTTGAAGTGTGACTGGTGAAATCTATATACATATAATAGTCCAATTAGATCTTGGATTGGAAGGTAACATCTTGCAAGCAATTTAACTTTGTCTCGATGTTGGTATTCTCCAATTTCAAGGAGTCAACTTGCAAACTATCTTTCAGTATCAAGAGCAGGCATATTTTTCATAAGCAGCATAACACGAAATTTAAAAAGTATTTTTTATGCAGCTTGCAACTGTTAATGAGTGAAACATTCTCTTAAAATCACATATATCTGTTGGATATCTCCACCCAATAGTTAAGGGCAACTTGCTAAATAATAAAGTCAGTCAACAGCTAAAAAGGTATACACTCATGTCATTGGAGCTTCATGTCACAATATAAGTTTAGTATCCAATAATAATTTTGCTTCTGGTGTGTTGGGTTTTAAATTGCATGTTGAATTCATGTTCAGAATGAGAGGAATTTTAAAAGCTGAGTGAGCGGTTCTTCATCCAGCAAACAAAGTGGCCACTATTCCTGTTGATACAACAGGTGTAGCATGATAGCCTTTCTCTGATAGTGAGTAAAAATGTTGAATAAACAAACATTTTCCCTGTTCCTGCATGTCCATCTAAAAAGAAATGCTTTGGATGATGGTCTTGATTTGCATATATTACATTAAATACAATTTCAAAGATTTATCTTTGTTCAGTGAGTCCAGTGGAAGTGAAACAGATTAGTAGCCAGACAGTTGCAAGTTCAAAACTCGGTCCAGCCAAAGACAGTCGTATACACAGGGGCTGGTGCACATGGGCGTGTGACAATTTTTTACCTCGATAGAATCTAAAAAGTAGTTAACCATATCCAGGTTAATTATGTTCATTTGTATATAATGGTGAAACCATATGGTAGATCTGACCATGAAAGCGAAAACAATGTGGCACAATTCCAGGAGGCAATTTAATTTCAGCCCCATTGAAGCAAAAGCTTAGGCAGTGTTGTATATTCCCAATTGGTTTTTGGAGGGTTTTATGGCACAAGGGCCATATTTGGATATGCGTTGTATATTTCCGGATATGCTGCTGATAGCTTTCGGCTTCAAAAACTACCAGCATAAATCTTTCAACTGTTTAAGAGTTTCTGAGTGATGGTAGACAAACTTAACCTTTGTGACAGCAAATTGTGTATTTTTGATTGTGATTTTCTTCAAGCTTTCAATAACATGCGTTGCTAAAAGGATACATCTGTTCCCAGAAGCAGATGAAATCTCAATCTTTTTTAAACTGAGCACAAAAGTCACTTGTTTTAAGAAATTATGTAAACTGAACAAGTTAAAAATATTTGGGTGCCTTTTTACAACAAATTATACTGAATAATAGTTTCATTTTTCAGGAGTTTAACCCTCAAGGAGGCTCTTCTATGATTTGATGAGCAATATTCAGATCCAGTGATATCTGTTTTGAACCTTCTGATGTTAGTGATATCAGACAGGGAACCAGCAGAAAAAAACAACGGTGGGGCCTTATGGATAATTTGTTTGGGCACCAGTTATGTGCCCAAGTTGAAGTTCTATGAAAAATAAGTGGTTCACTGGAGAGATGAAAGATTTCTTTGACATCCTCTTTCTTTGTGGGTACATCACTGTTCGTGGTAAAAAATATTTTTGGGAAAATATACCGGATCTTCGAAATGATCTATTATACAATGCAATGCGCCGAGACAGCTTTATTCAAATTATGAGATTATCCACATTGTACTAACACTAAAATAGATCCTAATGGCAAAATGTACAGTGTCCTAAAAGTTCCCGTACTGACGATTCGTGAATTTATTATACAAAAACAACAAACTTTAAAACAATTATTTTTATGCTAATGGTGAAAAGCACTTTTAACAAAACGTAGGAAAAAAATTTGAACTCACATTTACAATAAATGTTCAAAATGTCCGCCCCTTTCTTGGAGGCAAAGTTGGAGTCTTTTGCGCATATTTTTACAAACGCGTTTCAAGAAGCTGGGAGTGATTTCTTGTATCCTTTGAGTAATGGCAATTTTCAGATAATCTATTGTTTGGGGATTATCTTCATAAACTTTGTTCTTTAAATATCCCCACAGAAAAAGTCAGGGATGCTCAGATCAGGGGAACGAGGTGGCCAAAGATTTCTTAAGATAGTCTATCGACAAAAAAATCTTGAAGCATGCCCATGGTTTCATAACTTGTATGGCAGTTTGCACCGTCTTGTTGGAACCAAGAATCTCATTCATTCACTTCTAATAATGAAACAAATTGTTGGATAAGTTCTCTGTATACAGTGCTATCAACAGTTGACTCGAAAAACAGAGGCCCAGCAATCCTTTTGCGTGATTATAACAAACACGAATTTTTTAAGAATTTAAAGGTTTTTGCATTAATGAATGGGGATTTGTCGTCGCCCAAATGCGGGAGTTTTGCGCGTTCACATAACCGCTTATATGAAACCATGCCTCATCGGAGAAAAATGTTTTGTTCAAAATGTTGATGTTGTTGCAAATAAATCTCCAGAACCATCGGCAATAATAAAGCCGCTTCTAATTGTTCGGTGGCTTTAGCTCCTGTAACATTTTTACACAATAAGCACCAAAATGCAAAGCTCTTAAAGCCTTATGTGTCGATCCACGCGATGTGCCCATTTGTTGCGACAAACGCCTCACGGATTGATGAGGAGATTGCAATATCCTTCGTTGAGTTTCTTGCACAAAGTCTGGTGTAAAGACTTTCACTCCTGTGTTTGTCTTCCACCGAACCTGTCTCACGAAATCGCCAAACGAGTTGATATAGCATATCTTTACTCGGTATTGAATCATCTAGATATTTATGTCGTCAAAATTCTTTACATCTTTCATATGATTTGCATTTAAAATAAGCCTCAAGAAGTGCAATTCTCTGAATGCGTGATAAACTCATTTTGCAATGAAGAACAAAATGACATCGAACTTTATTATCGCACAACTTGAGCGAAAAGAAAACCAAACGATAAAAATTAAAGAATCCATAAAATTATAAGCACATGATAAAATTCAATAATTAAAAAAATACACACGCAAATGATTTTTTAAAGTTGGAGTACGGGAACTTTTAGGATACTCTGTACAAGTTGCTTCCTCTAATGTATATGCTAAAAAAACGTATTTCAGAACTGCAAGGTAAAACAGTGTTTGGATTATGATGAGTGCATGGTACAATACTTTTGTGTGAATTGCTTTGTTCGCTTTCACACTAAACCACAAACTAGTAGCATGTGGAATGAAAGAAGAGTTTTGATTTTGTTGTTTGTTTAAGAATATATACAAAACTATACAATCATAATTTATTACATTTTTCAATTGACAAATTCGTAAATACAAATTGTTACCATTTATAGAGCCGTAGGAAAGAAACTACATACTCAGATTTTGCTCACTTGAAAGCCTTGCGGCGATATGGTACCAAGAATTTTTGACAACATTATTTAAAATACACAATTAAAATCAGCTTTTACTGCATTAATAACATAATAAAAACAATATACTAAGAGGAAATTGAAATTTGAAAAACAAATAATTCCAGCTTTCCCAGGTTAAGTTACCAATAACCAAACATCGTACATCAAATGGATACCAGTAATTTGTATGACCATGGAACTATTTGATATTATGCATTGACATTTGCAATGATTTAAGTAGGAAATCCCTCATCACCCAGTGAAAGCAGATGTCTGGACATTAAGATGCCGTATGATACACCCATGCATGACACACAGCAATAGCAGAGTTTCCTGCCAAAATTGGCAGGACAAAGATGACTGGAGGATGATGAAAGAAGACGTTGCAGCAGATGGCTGCTATAATGTGAACTAAAATTGTTCGAGCATAAGACCAGCCCAACCCTATCAATTCATCTCATCATTTACTGGATTATGGTCATTGTGTACCACATGGAGGCTTGGCCCTTTCCCACATTTATAAAGAGAAATAAAAAAACATTTTGGCAACACTTGCATGTCTCAGAAGTGGCATCTGTTCCACAGTAGCACTAGTTTCTGTTTTGCTTGTATACAAACAGGTGGTTTTGTTATTTAATACAGATAATTTAAATTTCATACTCTTAAAAGTTTGTTTTTATAGCTTTAAAAATATCCTCGCAATGTCAGATGAAAATGCAGTTTAAATGGTCTCCAGAAAGAATTTATTGTCTTACTTTTTCACAAATACATAACATTACATAACCCATCTAGTTTATGCCATCCCAATATCCTGTTTTTGTCAAGATAACATGGTCAGTCTACTCTTAATAGACATTGGTCACATACCTTTTAAGTCAGAGGTTCAATGGGAACTGGCATTTAAATTCTTTTGAGCAGAAAGTGATCAATACCGGGACAGTCATTACAAAATGTTTCACTACTTTGAAGAATCAGTGATATGATTTTAATTGAATTTAGTATCCACACATGGAATTAAGGTGTTATTATTTTAATAAGGTATTTGAAGTCTTGAAGATAAATTAAGAAAATATACTTTTTAAAAAAATAATTACTGATGTGAGCGTAGCTTATTCTTTAGTTATGCATTTAAAACACAAATGACTAAAAAATTATTTGTTTCTTACAACATATAGAATTTAGATATTGAAGAAATGTTTTCCTACCGTCAGTGTTTGCAAGACAACTCTCGGTACATTATGATGCAATCGTTTTAGAATAGCTTTCAAGCAGAATTTAGCACCATCCTGATAGTTGATAACGTTGTCACAAATAAGCAGAATCACAGTCCAATCTTCTGTCAAATTGTTTTCGGATGTGGCTTTCTCTACAAAGAAAAAAGCATTGAAATGCTAAAAGTATACAAAACAAAACGAAAACCTTCAAAAGGGAAAAATAGATAAGGAACATCTTCGGTGTAACAATGTTCGAAAGGGGTTAGGATACAATTTAAGTAATTTTCAGAGCCATAAATATTTCGAACCTATATCTTCTTCAAAAGGGGCGCTCTTGCCGAGTTTCAACATTTTTAATCAGTTTTGAACCAAAATAAATGAAACTTATTTAAGAATACAAAACTGGTTCATTTTTATCAATGTTTAACAGGAATTAGATTCAGGGATAAATGAAAAGAGGTAAACAAGAACTCTACAACAAATGTCATCACGTGCCGATGGTTACAGCCAGTTACAGGTTATATCTTTTTCGGTAATCAATGACAGATATAGTGGTACGAGGAATGAGATCTTTTCGATAACAGCTATTAATAGGTACGCATATATAGATATTGACAGCTATTGATAGGTAGGTAGTTAATTAACGTCACACTGATGCAACACACCGGGCTATTGGCGACGGGATCAATCCTGAAGGGAAATCAACCACGTCCAGATGACGAGGTAACACCTGAGCTGGCACCCCACTCTCCAAACTTCACACCACGCCAACGTGAGGACATTTGAAGCCACGACAGATTCAATGTGCACCAGCCCCCGTGTACACAAAGGTCTTTGACTGGACCGAGTTTCGAATTCCAATCCTCCGGTTGTTCTTCCAATTGATCTACAGCGGCTTAGCAATTATAAGAACAGCACTAAATTTGAAACTTTAGATTTTTCCTCTTCACAATTTTTTCTTATTATATTTTTAATATTCTGACCGTGGTTCAAAATTACGTGGTTTTGTTCATCGGATTTTTCCCCTTGGGTTTGATATCGGACCCTCACCAATAGCACGTTGTATTGCTCCATTGCGATATTTATTAAAATACCTACCAATACCGAATTCCATTAAAGTCCTCATATTAATTTTAAGTATGGTAGGTAGGCAGTTAATTAACGTCCCACTGGAGCAACACAACAGGCTATTAGCGACGGCCCGGGATCAATCCCAAGGGAAACGTCCGAGGACTACTCGGCCGCGGTAGCCCGATTGGCAGAGTAACGGATTAGCAACCAGAGGGTTGCGAGTTCGAATCCAACCAAAGACCGTCGTGTTCAAAGGGTGCTGTCCTCAAGTTGACGTGATGTAGAAGTTTGAAGAGTGGGTGCCAACTCAGGTGTTGCCTCGTCATCTGACTTTGGATCAAAATTACGTGGTGTTCTTTCCCGGACCGTCACCAATAGCCCGTTGTGTTGCTCCAGTGTGACGTTAATTAAATTACCTACCTACCTACCTGTGGTTTTGACGTTATCAGGTTACGTGGCATTAATTTTAAACTAAGGGACACATACTGAAATTGCATTGGTCGTGCATTAGGATTGAGAGGTATAGCCCGTTGTTTTGCTCTCCTGTGCGTAGTTGATTAAATATATACCTACCTATCTAAGATTGAGCAGATTGTGTTGCTCCAGTGTGATGTTAATTAAAATACATACATACTTAGGATTGAAAGTTATGACACTATGTCCTATTTTGAGAGGCATGTCCCGGCCAGGTTGATTTTTTGGTCCCGGTCAAAAGAAAAACACTGTGGTCGTGTTGATTATATGTATGGGTAATTGTGCTTCCGATCATTCCAGAAAATATCCCGCTTTTGAATGTACTCTGAGTAACTGATCAGTAACTGACAGGACTATTGAGATATCGGAAAATCCCCGAGAGATAGGATAGGTATGTGAATTTACGTCATAATGGCGAAACACGGGCTATTGGTGACCGCCCTTGATCAAACCCGAAGGGAAAGATCCGATGACAAACACCACGTAAGATTGAACCACAGACAACAAATCGTAAATCCCGAGATGCCGGGTCGTCTTCTGACCGAGGTTCAAATATTACGTGGTGTTGTCCTTGATCTTTCCCTTAGGGGTTGATACCAGACCGTCGCGAAATGGCCTTTGGAAATACCGATACCAATCTAAAAATCCCAAATCTGTCGTATCCTCAAATGTCCTCACGATGGCGTAATGTGGAAGTTTGGAAAGTGGGGTGCCAGCTCAGGTGTTGCCTCGTCATCTGACCGTGGTTCAAAATTACGAGGTGTTGCCTTCGGATCTTTCCCTTTGGGATTGATCCCGGACCGTCACCAATAGCCCGTTGTGTTGCTCCTGTGTGACGTTAATTGAAATAACCCCTTGTTCTTTCCCTTAGGGGTTGATCCCAGACCGTCGCGAAATGGCCTTTGGAAAATACCAATACCAATCTAAAAATCCCAAATCTGTCGTGTTCTCAAATGTCCTCACGTTGGCGTAGTGTGGAAGTTTGGAAAGTGGGGTGCCAGCTCAGGTGTTGCCTCGTCATCTGACCGTGGTTCAAAATTACGAGGTGTTGCCTTCGGATCTTTCCCTTTGGGATTGATCCCGGACCGTCACCAATAGCCCGTTGTGTTGCTCCTGTGTGACGTTAATTGAAATAACCCCTTGTTCTTTCCCTTAGGGGTTGATCCCAGACCGTCGCGAAATGGCCTTTGGAAAATACCAATACCAATCTAAAAATCCCAAATCTGTCGTGTCCTCAAATGTCCTCACGTTGGCGTAGTGTGGAAGTTTGGAAAGTGGGGTGCCAGCCCAGGTGTTGCCTCGTCATCTGACCGTGGTTCAAAATTACGTGTGTTGTCCTCGATATTTCCCATTGGGATTGATTCCGGACCGTCTCCAATGGCCCGTTGTGTTGCTCCAGTGTGACGTTATTTAAAATACCAAAATACAATTTAAAAAACCCGAGAGATTAAAAACAGTAGGGGATTGGGCAAAGAAAGTACTTAAAAAATATTTTTCCGATGAAAACCAAGAAAACTGGTAAAAAAATGAGGCATCTTATAATCTGTATATGAAAGGGATTTTCAGGGTAAACAAACCAGGCGGTCTGCGAAGAATTTACTCCTGTTGTCCTAATGCTTCGCATGATATAATCGGGGTTACATTAAAATACAGTTCATCGCCATTTTGGCAACGTTTGGAAATTAAACTAATTGGTGTTGACCCTGCTTAACTTTCAGATATCAATTCAGGTATTGGTATTTTCAATTAACGTCGCACTGGAGCAACACAACGGGCCATTTGCTACGGTCCGGGATCAGTCCAGAAGGGAAATATTCAATGACAACGCCTCGTAATTTTGAACCACGGTCAGATGATGAGGTTATCTCCTGATCCTGCACCCCACTCTCCGAATTTCAACACCACGCCATCGAGGACATTTGAGGCCAAGACAGATTGAAAGTGCACCAGCCTCCGTGCATATGGCTGGACCGAGTTTCGAACTTGAAACTTTACAGTTGCTAATCCATTGCTCTTCAAACTATCCGCCGTCCCCTGTATGTGCTGGAATCGTGTTGGAAAAACAAGCCAACTGACGTACTAGCGTCTTCCGATTCCGAAATTGAAATACGAGCACCTATTTAAAAATTAATTAAGACGATGGTAATTAGTATGATAAATTGTTTCAAGAGGTAATTGCAAAAGCATCTGTCCTTCAAACAGTGTATTAGTCGTAATACACTGAATGTGAATTACAAGAGTCGTTCTGATATTCTTTTGACCTTCTTTACGTCCTGCATCAAGCCCTTTTTGTTGCTAATTGTTTACTGAATGACATTCGAATGATTGGTCCACTCTCCTTTTTCCCGATTCCCAAAATGCCGAAATGTTTACCAAGCATTTCCCTTTTAACATTATCTTCCAGTCCCTTTTAACATTATCTAGGAGCCGAGAACGAATGAAATTTTATCCCCGTTCCAAAATCAACACTGTTCCTTTTTTTAACAACCAATTGCAGGAACCCGAAGAAGGAAAAATATCGTTCAGATATGAAGCCGAACTCGTGTTCTGATTCAAGCTCATTCTCTGAGTCTAATCATAAAAGTATGTGCAAACGATTTTAACGGAATAAATTAAACTAATTGTGCGTCCTACAGAGTACTTCATTTCTGTTCCTTTTCAAATTGTATAATTTGTTCAAAAATGGATGATGTACCTGATCACAGACTAAACACCTGATTATGTGTGAATAAACAAAAGTCTAATATTCTTTTTTGTTCAAATAATTTTTCAGACTACAAAGATCAACAATCTTCTAAACAATAAATCGAAAGGGCTTGTTTTGGAATATTTTCGTATTTTTAGAAAGCATTCACTTAAAA
This sequence comes from Meta bourneti, assembly GCA_933210815.1. Classification (NCBI taxonomy): domain Eukaryota; kingdom Metazoa; phylum Arthropoda; class Arachnida; order Araneae; family Tetragnathidae; genus Meta; species Meta bourneti. The sequence continues at coordinate 65,625,271 of OW119930.1, read as the reverse complement.
AAAGAATCAACTACAATTGAAGAAACAAGTTCGCACATTAATACAATTTTATAATTCACGCATGGCTTTCATAAATTAAGGTTCTTTTTAATTTCAGAAGACATTAAAAATTGCTAATTTAAATCATGTATGCTAAAAATATATAAAGAATCCTTAACTTAATTAGAAATACAAAGCAAAAATACAAATGGCCTTTCAAATCGTATAGAATGAAACAGCCAAAGTGAATAAACAGCTAACTCGGATAGGGATGTACTTAAATCAAAATCTTTCTGCGTTATCGCATATTTGAAGGTTCAAAATTACGTGGTGTTGTCCTCGGATCTTTCCCTTTGGGATTGATCCCGGACCGTCACCAATAGCCCGTTGTGTTGCTCCAGTGTGACGTTAATTGAAATACCCCCCCGCATATTTGAAGCTTGTGATACAGCAGTCCTGACCCCATCTATTTCAGAATTAAAACAAACAAATCTGTTGACATTGTTTGTTTTAATTTATAAACCCCAGCACTGTAGCATAAACTTAAAATGTGCATACGAAATAAACACCAAAATAATAAACAAACACCAAAGCAATAAATAAACAAATCACCTTGTTCGGTTGTTATGGAAACGAAGCTAAATCGGTTGCCAAGATCGTGGTGCTGGACTCCCACCGAGGGCGCCACGGTCATTGCAATTTCCCATGTTATCTATCAGACCATTGCTTCCTATGGCAGTGATCCCTCTGTATGCGTAGCTATTTACTCTGCGATTTCACAGATCACGTGATGTAACTGGCTTCTAAATTTGCAACTACTCCACTTCTTCACCCTCCTGCCTCTTCATTTCATCTATCTTTCCTGTCGGTGTTACTGCTCTGCAGTGTAGGAGTGTCCTAAATTTCGTAAGTTGAAAATCTTATTCCAGCTGAATACTTAATAAACCATCGTATGTATTGCCTTTCTGAATGATAAATATGTATTTCAAATTATGTAAATATTACTGTATTTCGTAATTATTTCGGCTTTGGTACTTAAACGGTCTACAATTTAGCCGGCTTATTACAACGCATGGTTCCTTGAACTTAAATTCTGATTGGTAATATCTTTTCTTGCTTTTCAATTATGGCTCTATTCTGCTTGTATGCAAGTAATTAAACTTTTCGTTTATTGTTATCCATTCGATTGTCTTTGAAGTTATGGAACTTGCATCAGCCGGCACACTGTCCGCCATATTGGTTATTTGAGAATTCTTTGGTATCGTTTTCTGTCAAACACAAGATTCACTGTATTTTTTTAAAAAAGCGAAAACAGTAGCAGGTTTTTTCATAAATTACATAGGTTCATTGAATTTCAATTGGTGTTGTCATTCCGTTATTTCGGGTATCGTTTTCTAAAACATGGGTTTTTGTATTGACTATTATTACCGTAAGATTTATATTCGTAACCTAATGCAGCATTTTACTTCTTAGGTATATTTCATATTCACGAATTCAAGATGCCCAAGGATAAGACTCATATCAATATCGTGGTCATTGGTCACGTAGATTCCGGTAAAAGCACCACTACCGGTCATCTTATTTATAAATGTGGTGGAATTGATAAAAGAACCATTGAGAAGTTCGAGAAGGAAGCACAAGAGGTACTGTAATTGAATTCATTATGTTTTTGTTTTAAGTGTTAAAATGTAATCTGAGTAACTTTCCATGTGGAAACCCCTCTCAGGGTAAGTACTTTGATCTCAGGTGTGGGGAAATTAACTGAAACGGGATAGTACCTATTATTTTTTTACCATTGAAAAAATTAGGCTTTAAAAAATTTCGCAATCAATCAATTCACCTAAATTTTAAAATTCTCACGAGAAAAAGCTACTCTATTGTGCTAAAGTATTATGGAATATAGTGAAAATGCACTTTTTTCCATGTCTAACTTTGATACTGTCTTTACAACACATTTGAAACAAAGTAATCTTTTGACCTAACGGATGGCCTCCACCTGTTAAAAATAATTTAATGTATTTAGTACCTTAAATATCTTACTAATACTGGTTCATAGAATCAAAAAAGTTTTAGAATTGTTTTTAGTTAATTTCTAAAGTTGTGGGAAAGAATGTCATGCACATCATCCCTGAAATTTCCATTTTGTAGAGTACGTAAATGTTAGAAATTATAAAAATGGGTTCAATTTTTTCCACTCTTGAGTATTCCTATTCTAAAAGGTACAAACTGGTACCAAACCAAAAGGTGTATATGTGTGGTGGGAGACTGAAAATTCCAATTTTCATTGTATGCTGTATTTCTGGAGAAAAGCTTCATGTTGAAGTAGGTAATCTTGTCATATAATGATATAAGCTGAAGTTATTTGTACTAGTTAATTGAGTGTTGGAATTGAACCAAGGCAAGGTAGTAATTGATCTTTATGTCTGGTTGATACTATTTTGGTATTCTAATTTCATCTGCCTCTTCTGTTAAGCTGTACTATTCTTTTTGCATTTTGGGTTTCTCTTTGAGACCTTATCTTAACTCTTCTACTTAAAGCTGAAGTTTCTTTTGGTGTTACTCAATTTTTTAAGCTGCTTCTGTTTCATCTTACCTGCTGAGTGGCCATATATGGCCCTTGCACCATAAAACCCAACCTAACCTGCTGAGTGGCCATATATGGCCCTTGCACCATAAAACCCAATCTAACCTGCTGTGCCTTAAAATCTTTAAATAATGAATTGGGAAGCTTGTAGAATATTGGAAATATTCCAATGCAGTTAATTGACTAAATATTAATTAAAACCAATATTTTTATATTAACATCTTTTCTAATAATGATTAATGTCATTGTTATTAATATTTCTTAAACTGAACTTGGTCAATAAGTGTTTGGTTAGCTAACGAAAATTAGTTTTATCTGAAATGAATCTTAGCTAAGCAAAAGCGATCTTAAACCATGGTTTTTAAAAGGGAAATGAATATTTGACTCATTTTAGTTTGGCTTTGCAACAGCAAAATTAAAAAACCCGCAGATTGTTATTTCAATTGTTCATAAGTTATAACAAGGAAAAAGCAAAGTATAGGTAATAAAACCCAATGTGATTTCCCAAACGTTTTTTTCATAACTCTAGGTTTTATGCTTAATTGTGACTACAGTAGTAGCAAATTCTATCAGCTTTAAAAGTGCATACTTTTTACATTAAAATAGGATTGCAATTTAATGACTTCGTTTGGTCAAATCTCAACTAATTTTAGGTGAATAGGAACAATGCTGAATGATTTGGCTTTATTGTGATTAGAGAAATACTGTTTTAACCTTAAGTTGTGTTTGAAAGGTACACAAATGTATTGAAGTATCTGTACAAAAAAATTTAAAAAATCTTTTGCTTTTAAAATTGTTTTCATTTTCTCCTTGCTAACACAAGGAGATAAATGTTTGAAGAATTATTTTCCTGTCATTTTGTTCATCTGTTAAATTCAACTAACTTGTAATTTTGGTTCTGATTTGAAATTATGTTGGCTTTTTTCTCATCAAAATTATTTTTTACCTGTAAGTAGTTGCCTTGGAAGTTAATTCGGTACAGCTGTAGTCTCTGCCGCGCGCGGTGGCAACGACTCTTGGCGCGGCTTTTGGCGTAGTTTTGGCATAGTTATAAGTGACTCATACCGGGTGATGGTAACCCATTTTTTTCTCGAATTTTCTCCTGGTTAGGGTTAACCTGTTTTTATGGCAACCTTGCTGGCGTCCAGTTCTGTCCAGCATTGGTTGTTCTTTTTAGTTTGGACACGGTGGAGAGCGGGTCTTTTTTTTTCAGGATAGAAGTGGAGAGCGGGTCTTTTTTTTCTGGATATTGCATCAGGTTGTACTTTTTCGGTTTATTTTATTTTATTATTTCTAGAATTCCTTATTTAAGATGCCTTCTGTTTTTAGTATTGTAGATAAGTTTCAGGAGAATTTTGCTCGCAATTTAAAGTTTTCTTTTTCTGGTGGTAGGCTAACTTATGGGACTGAGGGAGTAGCTAATCGTTTTTTTTGTTACGAGTTGTGTCGAGATAAAGAGCTTTTTTTAAATTTTTTAAAGGAAACGGGATTAATTAAATCTAAAGTTTCATGTGATAAATGTAACGGGGATATGACTTTTTCAGTTAGGAATGCTGTTAGCGATGGTTACACATGGATTTGTCGAAATCGTCGGGATGATATGCCTTGTCGTAGTTATAAATCTATTAGACACGGGTCATGGTTCCGTAAGAGTAATTTGAAGATGGAGGAGATTTTTTTTTGACATATGAGATTTTAAGGGGTACAAAGACGGAAGATATAGGGGAGGCAGATCATGGGAAAACACAAGGGTTCCTATAATGGTTTGCTTTGAAATTTCGTTCCATTTAAAAAGAAAACGAATGGGGTGCGACTGAGGGTTCAGTTCACGACTGGCAGCCCCGTTTAAACAGGAAACCCTCATTTACAGTGAAAACTGTTAAAATAACTTATATTCTACTTATGTTGATTTTTTGATTCATTTCATCCATATGTACAGTATAGATTCACTGTTGGAAATTCGAGAAAAAATGGGTTACCCTCACCGGCATGAGTCGCTTATAACTACGCTAAAAGTCCATATAATTATTCAATATTTGCAGTGTTTTTCTAGTTAAAATGTTGTTTAATTCAGATTTACATAATTCTTCCGTACGTATGCAGTATATATTCGATGTTGGAAGATTTCCTTGGCGACATAAAAAGTGCGCCAAACACGCCGCCAAAAAAAACGCGTTGCCACCGCGCGCGGCAGAGACTACAGCTGTACCATGTTATGTTCTAAAGCAGTGGTCTCCAAACTTTTTCACTTGAGGGCCAGATTGAAAAATCCTGGAAGTCAGGCGGGCCAACAACACACACCTATGTGTATATATATTGCATGTTGCATCTGCCGGGTTTCCGTGGGCCGGGTCTTGCCTGCGGGCCGTAGTTTGGAGACCCCTGTTCTAAAGTATACTCAGTGATGTTCTGTTTTGAGTTTTGGCTTATCTAGCTGGTTGTCCATCAGAATTTGGGATTATTAACTACGAGGTTTGTCTAAAAAGTATCCGACCTTGAATTTTCCTGCTTACGGTAATGATGCTAGAGCGGCGCCACTATGCACAATGGAAGAAGACAACTTAATGCGTATGCTTGAATTTTTTCTCCGTGTTCGAGTGTGTCAGTCGCTGCCTGCTGGCCGCTGAGTAAGGTGCTGTTATAAGTGTTCGTCGGATTTTTGATTTCTCTCAAAATGAATGAACGAGTTGAGCAAAGATACTGCATCAAATTTTGTCAAAAGCTTGGTGATTCTCAAAACGAAACAATTCGTAAGATTCAGCAAGTTTTTGGAGACGATGCTATGGGGGTAACACAAGTGAAGGAATGGTTTAACCGATTCAAAAATGGCCGCACATCGGTGGAGAGTGATCAGCGTCCTGGGAGGCCTCAATGCAGCTGTTGTTGAGAGGGTGGAAAATCTTGTAAAGGGAGATCGTCGTTTGACCGTACGAGAGATTGCCGAAGAGGTTGGGATCAGTAAAGATTCCGCACATGCAATTTTGCGTGATGATTTGAACATGCGCAGAGTGGCTGCAAAATTTGTGCCCAAGCTGCTGTCGGCACAACAAAAAGAACTCCGTATTGAGATTGCACAGGACCTTCTGGACACTACCAACACTGATCCTCAGTTTCTGAACACTGTGATTACTGGGGATGAGTCATGGGTATACGGGTACGACCCAGAAACAAAAGCACAGTCGTCGCAATGGAAGCATCCCTAGTCTCCAAGGCCGAGAAAAGCGCGACAGGTGCGAAGCAAAATCAAGGTGATGCTAACTGTGTTCTTTGATATCTGTGCAATTGTGCATCACGAATACGCACCGGAAGGACAAACAGTGACAAAAGAGTACTATCAACAAGTTCTACGCCGACTCAGAGATGCTGTTCGGCGCAAAAGACCACACCTCTGGACGACGAAAAACTGGCAGTTGCATCATGACAATGCTCCGGCTCATTTGTCACACCTGATCCAGACTTTCTTGGCGAAACACGGAATTCCAGTCGTCTCCCAACCTCCCTACTCTCCAGATATGGCTCCTTGCGACTTCTGATTGTTTCCGAAATTGAAGATGCCGTTGAAAGGATCCCGTTTTGAGTAGATAATGCAGAACGCGACAACGGAGATGAACACCATTCCAAAAGAAGCCTTCCAGGAGTGTTTTCGGCAGTGGAAGGATCGGTGGGCTAAGTGTGTGAAGGCGCAAGGGGCCTACTTTGAAGGGGATTAGGGTCCCAATTTCCTCACTTAAGTAATATATTTTTCCTGGCCAAAGGTCGGATACTTTTTAGACAGCCCTCGTATATCATGTGCTATTCTTGTTTTATTTTGAATTAGTAATTTATTGCATTATTAAAACCAACTTTAACCCTAAAGGGAGGACTAAATATGAAATTCAACATGAAGTTTCTTTTTAGACTAAAATTAGGGAGATATCCTAATATCCCTATCAGAACAATCATTGAGGAAGGCTGAATTTTTCATTTTTGTTTTAAGGCCCTTATATAGCCTTCATATTTGCTTGAAATCCTTAAGAAATGGAAAAATATCCTTGTGTAATGTATTTGTAAAATATTTTATTTCGTCTGCATAGAAAGCTGGTGTTCAACCACCTCAGTTGTCATGTGGACAATTACAACAAGTCGCATGCTTTATCAGAATTTCCATTCTTTTTAAACAAGGATGAAAGATAAATTTGATTGATTTCTGATCCATAGTTTATATACCAAGCACTTGCACCAGAAAACCAAATATTCAAAATGAGAAATATGTTGATAATTCTATCAAATTGGGTTGTAAACTAATGATAATTACTTGGTGAGCATTCACATGGTGCACTGCAGCAGTGTCTCACCTAAAATTCTATTAAGTGATGGGTACTACTATTGTATGTTACCGTCAATGTATGAAAAGCAGGCATTGTATAGAATGTAGGCAATCTACAGAATGTCTGATGTTTTTGGGCAAAGTATGAAAAGTATATCAGAATTGTTATATACTTTTCCTTGGAATTATGCAATACCTAGGCTGTATATAGAATGACATGCTGTTTAGGCAACATATTAAAAGCCATATAAAGGTTTAATAAAGACGTATGTGAAAAAGAAGGATATACATAATAAAGTATAGGACTTATTGAGGAAAGCAAGACAAAATAAAATATGAACTTGTTGCAACAAGGAAAGCATTTTTTAAAATTGTATATATATGTAATTGTCTTTCTCGCTTGTGTGTGAAAAGTCATGAAAAGGCCTTCATTTAAAATACATGAATGAAAAAAGAATATAATATATAAAATAAAATTGAACTTACTGAAAAAATAAGAGAACTTATTACTTGACTTTGCTTGTCTTTGGCATTGTATAGGATGACTAGGAAATGTGTGAAATATTAATAGTTTCGTAATTTGCCCCAAACGCTAGGCATTTTATACAATGCATACTTTGCCGGTAACATTACTAAACTATAATTGAATCGTTTATTTCAGAAACCTGCTAAGTGTATAGAATGTAGGCAATCTACAGAATGTCTGATGTTTTGGGGCAAAGTATGAAAAGTATATCAGAATTGTGTTATATACTTTTCCTTGGAATTATGCAATACCTAGGCTGTATATAGAATGACATGCTGTTTAGGCAAAATGTCTGTTGATGGGTTTCTGAAATAAACGATTCAATTGTGCTATTCTGTGCATGCTCTTACACGTATGGTTTCTATGCATATATATGGAAAGGTTAAGATCTCGTAGAAGTTGTGTGGATGGCGCAAGCATGGCCAAATATGGCCCTTGTGCCAAAAAACCGACCATCGTAGAAGTTGCTTTTGAAAGTAGTACATGATGTAAAATTCATAACTTTTCTTTAGTGAAATTGAAATTACATTGTTAGAAGTGAGAACTGCATTAATTTTTTAACAAAAAAAAGAATTCAGGTTTAATTGAATTAAAAAAAGTTAAATTATTTTTTAGGACACTCAACACAATTTAACTTTAACTGGACACTTTTAGAAACATGTCAAATTGTTTCTGTCCAACTTAGTTGTTTATTCTGCTTAATTTCATAAGTTATGTATTGTAAAGTCATCCAATGTAACTTTCAATTAATGTATTTCCTTAAATTAATTTCGAAAGAAATTAGATGCAGCCAATCTAATTCTCTGAGTGGGTTTTTGCTTTTGGAGTCATTGAGAATGCTCATCTGGCAGTAAAGAATTCTCTACAGCAGATTTCAGCAGTTCAGTCACTTTTTCAGTAACGGTGCACCTTTGAAATTGGAAATTCAATGCGGAGCACTAAATTTTATCTCGCAGCTATATACTGTATTTAGTAAATAGAACGACAAAATAGCATTGACGATACAAGGTAGTTTCGTCACTTAAGCTTGCAGGATATTAGATTTTTCACCGTTTAATTTTTTTTCTGCACTAATTTTCCATTGCAGATGGAAAACATACATGAAAAGAACCATTTGAAAATAAATTCAGGGCAAATATTGCAGATCTACAATTTGTTATTTGATTAATTTGGCATTATTACATGTTACAAATTTTTACTTGGTTTTGTGAAACAGAAATTTAGAGAAGAATGAGGCTGTTTTGATTTGCACAATGAGATTATCTAGCTGAATTTCGGATAGTTGGAACTGAATATCTTGCTCTGTGTGTGCATTGAGGCGTGATCTGTATTTTTTAGTAGTAGAGAATCCTGTTTCGCATAAATAAGTGGTTGCGAAGGAATTTATACTTGATTTTCTTCTTGCACACCGAGAGTGCAAAAGGTCTTAATATTCAAATATTTTTGTCCCATTTTTTGTAAAAGATGCTTTTAATTTTAAACTTTAATAAAATATGTTTAATAAAAAATATTTTTAATTTTAAGCGTGTCCTACCTAGTTGCAACTTTATATTTTTTAAATTTATTTTCAAAAAATAAAAGAACTAAATATCTTAATATATTTGGGGTGCTTTGTCCCCTCAACATCGAATAAAACCAAAATGAGTACATACCTCTTAGATGTTGATGCTTCCACGTCTATTCCAATTGGCTTGGCAAAAGTTTTGATGTTTAAGGACCCCGTCTCCAGCGATCCATTGAAAGAAAATCTACGTTATTCCCCGTATCACTAATTTAGTATTTGAAGAAACCTCCATTAAACACATTTTGTCATTAAAATGAAAAATCTGAGAAGCTACAGAAAATTGATTTTTAAAAATAATAAATTACATATAATGAACTTTATAATTTATCGGTTATCGATTGAATGTTGACTAAAATGCAACTGAATTTGAGAAGTGAGTAAACCACCAGTTTTATATGCAATAAAAAAGGTGTGGAAGCTTCTAATTGTTTCTGCAAACACTGAGACAGTGAGTCCAGACTCTGTCTGGCTCCATGTTGTCTGGTACTGTGTTGTCTGGTGTTGCCTTTTGACCTAAATTTGTTTTATGGACTGGCGGGCCGAGAAACTGACACATTGAGTGCCGACTACCTTTTTATATAGTCAATGTTTCACCTGATCGGTGATAAAAGATTTATACTCGATTTTTTTTTTCTTATACACCGAGCGCAAAAGGTCATAATATTCTAATATTTTTGTCCCATTTTTTTCGTAAAAGATTTTTAATTTTAATCATGCCCTACCTTTTCGCGGAGCAGTTTGAGAAACGGTGCTCTACAGCAAGTTTCTCCAGACTTGATGATCTGAACTGATAAATGTTGCAAAATTATGAATTGCTTCCAAGTTAAACAATAAAATTTAACAGTACCATAAATTTACAAATTACTTTGAAAATCGAAATACAAATTCTTGGGAGTATTTTATTGCTATCTTGAAAGATAGTTTTCCTTAAAGTGTAATTATTACTATTCCTGTTGCATTATATAAACAAAATAAATATTTGTTCATAATTATTATTTAATCCATGAATTGAAATCTTTTAAAATTTGCATAAATCAATTGAACTACAATAAAATATTTTAAGCTTATTTTTACAATTGCATAAGGGGAATCAAGTTAAGTGTTTGCTATTTCAAAGCTTGATTACATTATTTACCATCTTCTGTAGGTTTACATATATCTTCAATCTTTTGGGGACATTTTTCATGGGGGTTAAAATTTAGTGTTTAAGGCTAAAAGAACAGTAAACTTATAATTGACAAGTAATACTATATAGCACAAATCTACATATAAAGCTGAGTTGGCATCTGTTTGTTTTCTACAAATGTACACCGTTTGACAAATTTGGTACATTTATTCTTTAGAACCCTGTGGGTAATGTAGGCTACATATTAACCCCTGTTCTATTTGTCTTGGGTGTGCAGAGGGGTGTAACATCACGTCATCCTGGACAGAGCACTTGCTAGGGTGTGCTCCCTGTCTGGCTGTGCAGATGACGCCAGAGTTAACATCTGCAGGAGTTGCTTCTCAAGATGACCTTGGAGTGTTTTTAGAATCTTTGAGTATGGTGCAATTATGCGGTTGCACTGAAAATTGCTCAGTATCGTTTATTTATCCTGTCTGTAAATTCTTTAACTGTAGCTTTATTGGAATTTAAATTTTTATAATATAAGATTATTTTCATAGAAAGTAGTCTTTTTTATCGTCGATACAGGGGGCAGGGTAGGTACAGGGGGCAGGGTAGGTACAGGGGGCTAAAGACAATTCGAAATCCTCAGGAATACCATTGCATATTTATATGATCGATGTCATGGGATGAATGTACCAAATTTAGTTCACATTAAATTTGGTACATTCATCCTGTAGAATCCTACTGACACATAGGTTATGGTTATATACCCTGTTTGATTTACCCTGGGTCTGCAGGGGTGCTAAAAAAATTTTAAATTTTCACAGGAATAATATCGAGTAATAATATTTCAATGAATTAAACAATTCGACCTGAGCAACGCAGGGTAATTCGGCTAGTATACATATATAGCACTAAGACAAAGTTTGCAGTATTCTCATCTGAAACGCCAAAGATTTATTACCTGGAGTATGATCAACTCTCAAGAATGCCAGTCTTATGTTGGATGAACAATATACTTATAAAATAAAAGTTTGGATTATTTGATAATTTGTACTGATTTGCATGAAATAAAATTTTTTATCATGTCTAATTGTTTTCATTCTTATATATTCCAGATAGTTTCAATGAGAGTTGGGATAAGTTAAATTAAATGTACCAAATGCTGGTTAAAATTTGTAATCAAGATTTATGGATATAAAACTTATTCTACTTGTTTTTTTATGTTGGGAATTTTGGTACAGTTTTGATTTGACTTTTTTGTAGCAATGCTTTTGGTGTGCTTTTTATGTCACCAAGAAGGAATTTAGAAAAATTGTTTTAGACTTACTGGAAAATAATTAAATTTAATGAAAATAATTAAAAAAATGGAATCCGCATAACTTGACTCTTACCTACAAGGCTTTATTTTAATGAAAAAATCTACTTTTCCTGAAATATTAAAATTTGTCCAAGTTAAATAATTTGTTAGGTTTAAGTCTAGGAACCAGACTAAGTAATGAATGTTATAAAAGATCACAAATTCCAGCAAACTAGTTATGTAGGCATGATGAACTCAAAAGATTATAAAATTAGGTTCAATAATCGTTTTTTAACAAAACGAGTTTGCCATAGTTGAGTTGCCTTTGCCTGCCGCAACTTACTAAGTAGGCTGGAAACTCAAAAGCATTAGAAACATTCAAAGCTGTACTGTAATTTTAGTATAGTTTGGTACATATATTTTTAATTGTTGCATTTAACTTAGTTGAGGAAAGAAATGTATATCTACACTCTTTAAATAACTTTAAGGCAAGACTAAATTCGCGTTTGAAATTAAAGTTTTTTAGATTTTCTGTAATCACTTAAATTTAAACAAGCAGTGAAAAATTAAAAGAAATGTTTAGGTGTTTTATGATATAGTTAAATTATAAGATTTAATATATGCACTTGCAAGTGCATTTTCAAATTTGAGATCAGATCTATCAAAAGTAATGTTGATTCCTCTTGCATATTCATTTTCTCATTAACCCTCCATTAGTTGTACCAGTCCTGACAGGTGCACATTGATTTTTTAAAAATGTTTTTGGTTCTATGCAATGTTAAGAATAACTAAATTATGTAGTATTTAAATAAATTATTAGTTATTTTTTGTGTGTGTCCTGAAGTAAACTAGATTTAAAAAATGATTAATTCATGTGTCAAAGAAAATGTCACCCCTTACAGTTGCACCTTGATCTCATTTGCTATAAGATCCATGACTAATGGAGAGAAATATCTTGTTATGAAAATTTGTCATTTATCTGAATTATAAAATTTGGAAAAGAAAGTCCATAAAATGTTGCTTCAATTTTAACAGGCGATTTTTTTTTTCCTCTAAATATAAAAGTAGAATTGAGAAAGTAATTAGATAAAAGTTTAAATCCTTGAAAAATATTTTCTGAAGTTAAACTGAAAGTGGACTTGGATAATTTAGAGATGGCAAATGTTACCATGAATGGATAACAGTTAAACTTGCTTCATTTTAGCTAATGTTAGTTTCAAGGTCCATTTAGGTTTGACCAGTGATGGCTATTGTTAATGGCTCTTCTAGAACACTTAAAAACAAGAATCAGTACTGAAATGTATAATACTTATGTGTTGGGACTACACCATTTTCTGTATTCAAGTGCATATTCATAGTTAGCTTTATAAATATGGGCTTGTTAAATAATCATTGATGTTACAAATCTACCATTTGTATTGGATTCCACTTCTCCCTTATCAATAATTAGTTTAGATGGGCATGAATCAGGAGGCTTCCCTCGATGTGTTGAAACTGTTCTAGCATGTTCCACATTATTTAAATGATTCAATTTTAAATGGAAGAACAAAAGATTCAAATTGGAATTGGGGTCTGGGTACCTTAGGTAAATTATTTAAAGGGTTGATTTCTATTGTGCATTCTTGCTTTGGTGTCAGTAAAGCTTTCCTTGTGTGTATATCAATTGGTTATTATCTTTGTTTAGTGCAGCTTCGGGCCAAATATATGTCCCCTGCCATAACCTAACCAACCTTTATTTAGAGCTTGACCTTTTTAAAATTCAATGCTCCATGTTTCAATTTAACTTAATATCTAGTTTTTTTATACATAAATATTAAAAGAAATTTTATTTGACTTGGTTCATTTGCACTGTTAACCATCCTGTAGTGGCCAGCCTCTGATGGAAAGTCCTATTCAAAACTCACCAGTTCTAGGCAGGGTGTAATTTGTCCCCCCTGGCGTAATAGGGCTGTTTAGTCTCACAAGGTATCGAGACCAAATCTTGGACGAGAAGCTCATCAAAACTGCTTGGAGGGTTAAGTTGTGCAATCAACTCTTAGTGAAGCTAAGTTATTAGTAAGGGACTTAAATTGCAATGCAAAATACTGGTGTGGTTTTGGATTAAATTTTTATCACTAATGATATCATCCACAATGAATCATACTGATTATATAAAATCAGCCTTGAGATTTATACTGTTTTCTCTAATTTGCTTTTACTTTTTTGAGGCATAGTAAATACCTGGAAATTAGCATGATTTATTTACCCTTGACATCCCTTTTGTAGATGTTGCCATGGGCTTATAGATACCAAAAGTAAACAAACTTGATTTTATTTTACTTGATTTATTTTCTTAAGTGGGAAAGGAAACTGGCTTAGTGGGTTTCCCCACTGCACTAACAACCTGCGAGTTGATCATACCAAGTTATGCTGGTATGATTTCCCTCGATCTATTTCTTCTGTCAGTAAAACTTAATGTGTGTGTGTTCATTACTTGAGGTTGGTATTTGGTGCAGCATAGCCAAATACTAACTACCCTTGTGTAATAAAATCCACCCAATTTAAATGGGAAAGGGGTTGCTGTTGCCCACTGCTAATAACCTGCAAGTTGTAGGCAAGCACAGGTTTGATTCCACCCTGGGTCTCTTAAGTGTTGGATCTTTTCTTGTGTGTCCATTGCTTGAAGTCTTGTGTTGAGCTTGGCCAAAAAAGATTCACATTTTCAATTGATTCAAAATGTTGGGACAATTGGGTTAAGTATTAATGCCCTCAAGTATTTATAATAGTAATAATCCTGATTACTTTATTTATAGGTCAGGTAACACCTAAGGAATTAGTTTTTTGCTTGCTTTCTTCGAAATTAAGTTTTCAGTTTATAATTCTTAGTCAAACTAGCACCTCAAGTTGTGTGAAGCACATTTGTTTTCCATAGTATGCTTTTTAACTTAAATACATTCATTGTTTTGTCATCTTTTAATTGTTTGATTTTTTGCAGATGGGAAAAGGTTCTTTCAAGTATGCCTGGGTTTTGGACAAGTTGAAAGCTGAGAGAGAACGTGGTATCACAATTGATATCACTTTGTGGAAATTTGAAACTTCTAAGTACTATGTCACTGTTATTGATGCCCCTGGTCACAGAGATTTTATCAAGAACATGATCACTGGAACGTCTCAGGTATGTTGATTGCTTGTATGATAGATTTTGAATGCAGCAAGTTGAGAAAGTATAGAGAATAAAAAAATTGAGCATTTGTATTTTTAACTTTTAGGAATATTTTCTTGATCAGTTTCATGTTTTAATGCTTTATTTTTGATAAAAAAAAAACAGATGTAGAGTCAAATTGAAGCAGTTTTAGGAGCATTAAAATCTAAGCCTTATTTTTAATGTAGGAAATATACGAAAACTCATATGGAATGTTTATGATTATCTTCTAGGCTGATTGTGCTGTTTTGATTGTGGCTGCTGGTACTGGTGAATTTGAAGCTGGTATTTCAAAGAATGGTCAAACCAGAGAGCATGCTTTACTTGCCTATACCTTGGGTGTGAAACAAATGATTGTTGGTGTAAATAAAATGGACACAACTGAACCACCATTTTGTGAGGTAGTTTTTCATTTTCTATTTTTGAATGATATTTTGAATGTATTTGTTGTTAGGTTATTTATAATTCTTTTCATCACTAAATTGGATAATTCTTTGTAGTCTCGTTTTGAAGAAATCAAAAAAGAAGTATCTACTTATATCAAGAAGATTGGTTACAATCCAGCTACTGTTCCATTTGTTCCTATTTCTGGATGGAATGGTGACAATATGTTGGAGCCCAGCTCTAACATGAATTGGTACAAAGGATGGAGTATTGAACGTAAAACGAACAAAACAGATGGAAAAACTTTGTTGCAAGCTTTGGATGCTATGGAGCCACCTTCAAGACCCTTGGATAAGCCCCTCCGTTTACCTCTACAGGATGTTTACAAAATTGGTGGTATGTTGACTAAATTACATTTGATCATTTTACTGAGTAATTTTATACCTTCTAACTGCTATGCAGATTTTAAATTTAAGATAAAAAGCTTACTGTGGTCACTTGCATTATAAAAGTGTTAAATGTTTGAATAAATAAAAACTGAAAATTACCCTAGTCTCTACAATTAACCTAGTGAAAATTGCAGTCTAGAGTGAATCAATAATGATTATGCATCTTGCTCAACAATGTTATATATTTTTTAAAAGCTTATTTAGCACACATTTCATTTAATCACAATAGGAACTGTATTTAATATAAGTAGTTGACAGATTCCAGAAGTTTGTCAATACTTGGCTGAGTTTCTTAACTCTCCCAAGTGGCACAACTGAGTAGTTTTTTTTAGTGGGTTTGTGTTTGTGTGGCAGACCCAAATATTTCCAACAGTGAGAATTCTGTAGATTTTGTTTAGAACAGATGAATTTCTAATTTTTCATTTGGGTCATGAATAATTTTTTAAGTTGATTTCTCAATTCTTCATAATTTAGATATTAATTTCTGGTTTATTTCTATTCCTTAATTGCATTACTGTTGGAACATTTTTCAATAATTAGATATACAAGTATGTTGTGAACATTGAGGCTCGCCAAATTGGTGTCATGAGTAATACTAACCATTTATTTGGTATTGGCTTGGCGACAATAAATTTAAGTCACCAAGGCTGCACTGTAACTAGAATTTTACCCAATAATTAAGCATATAGCGTAACGTTCAGAAGAAACATCAATTTTATCGTGATTTAATTTATTTAAACATCAAATAATTTTGTCATGAAATAAATACCTTACTTTTTGTTTATCTTTTTTAAGATTTCATCCAATTTTTTTCACCAGCCATCACAGGTTGTCACTTATGAACAGTTGCATGACATTGACTCGTCACTTATTTTGTAACTTGCAAACAATGCAGTTAGTGATGTTTGGGATTGGCTTTGCTAGGTAAATGTGATCTTAATGTAGTTTTAATTTAATAATTTAACTTGATTATATTTTTTGATAGGTATTGGAACTGTCCCTGTTGGCAGAGTTGAAACCGGTATTTTGAAACCAGGTGCTGTTGTGGTTTTTGCTCCTGCTAGCATCACAACTGAGGTAAAGTCAGTTGAAATGCATCATGAATCTCTTGTTGAGGCTGTCCCTGGTGACAATGTTGGCTTCAATGTTAAGAATGTCTCTGTCAAGGTAATTTAAAGCTGTACTCTAAACATTTTGTTTCTTAACCCTTACTATAGTTTTTTAAAACAACTTGCTCATGTGACTTAATATTGTTAAATAGGAATTGCGCCGAGGCTATGTATGTGGTGACAGCAAGGATACTCCTCCCAAGACTACTGGAGAATTCACTGCTCAGGTTATTGTACTGAATCATCCAGGGCAAATTTCAAATGGATACACTCCAGTTCTTGATTGCCACACTGCTCATATTGCTTGCAAGTTCAGCAAAATCAAGGAAAAGTGTGATCGCCGATCTGGCAAGAAGCTTGAAGGTGAGTTAAAATGCAATTACATCAATCTTTTGTAACATATATTTTTAATTTCTATTTAACTGAAGTTTTTTCATACACTTAAATTTACTTCCATTTTTTGTCAGTGAAATTTTAGATTTTTGCTTTTCTCTTAAAAGTTAACTCATACGACACTAAACAATGTTCTTTCTACTTACTGGTTTCTATATGCTTTTATAGTGACTTAGGTCATGCTTTGTTTTATCCATTTTCATTGGCTTTGTTATGATGTCTGTGTTTAGAGCAGTTGTCCATGTTCTGGACCTAAAACCTATCAAATCTGTCTTGGTATCTGGTTTTATCATGTTTTCTTCAAAAGCAAAATAAAGTTTAAAAATTTTGTATCTTGTTATTTATTATAGAAATTTTACTTGTAATCCTTCCTTATTTTAAACATACTTTAGGTTAATAGCAAATTGATTTATAATTCTGATTATTGATTTGGACTTCAGAATAAATCAGTTATGTTTATAGAAATATTTGGTTTAGAATTAGCAGTGTTCATATCTACACTCAGATATAGTATTACCTAAAAGTAAATAAATGCACTCCTGAGCAATTTAGGTCTGGCACAAAGAGCATGTTGGAATATGTGAACTACATGTATTTTTCTAAATTTTAACTTTATAAAACTAACATTTGAATTACTTTTTAGATGAACCTAAGTTCATCAAGTCTGGTGATGCTGCAATTATTGATTTGGTACCCAGCAAACCCATGTGCGTGGAGACCTTTACTGATTTCCCCCCTCTTGGCCGATTTGCCGTACGTGACATGAGGCAGACCGTAGCTGTGGGTGTCATCAAGTCAGTCAAGTCCAAGGATACTTCTGGTGGTAAGGTCACCAAAGCTGCTGAGAAGGCTCAAAGGAAGAAATAACTATCCGTGGGTGGCATGTCAAACTATGTGCTGCCACAACCACGGTACAAACTTTTAAGCTCTAAGTATGCTTTTTGTTTGGTCACTCACTTCAATTGTAAAATTCAATTTAGTCTTAAATTACCCTACCAATTAGTATTGCATGGAGGCTTTATTTTTTCACGTGTCATATTATTGTTCCTCAACCCTTGGTTGCTTTGCCATATGTATCACCGTAAAGAGTTCAGAAGGAAAAAGCTGTAATACTTTTATAAATTCTTATTGTAATGCTGTTGCTTAATATAAATAATAAATGTTTGAATTGTGTCACTGATATCTGGACTATTTTTGAAAAAATTTACACTTATTTATTTTTTAATCCACTTACAATATATTTATGTATTAATGTAATAAAGTTAAAGTTTCAAAAAGTGAATTAAAAATTGGATGAAGACATACTTTATCCTAATATTTTGGTGCTTTTTATGGATAGTTGAAAGAGTGACATTTTTTACATTTCCCTCATTTCCAGACCCCTCAGAATGAGAGTTCACGAATTAATAACAATGGAAGAAACTAGCCTGTACTACTTTTAGTGTAATGTACACATGACTGCTGCTTTCAACACAGAATTTGGCTGAGGCACATGTTTCACTTGTCTTTTTATGTGAAATTTAATTCTATGATATTTTTTGTACCTATGCATAGAATAGCTCCGAAATTGAATTGCGATCTAGAAATGCTAATTTTATGATTTAATTAGTGACAGGGTGGTAGTAAGAATGTGGAACTTATATTTCTAGTAAGCAAGTTTTTCTCGCCTGTTTTATACCCCCACCCTAAAGTGCGATACAGCGAAGTATTGCTCTGTCAATTTCACACTTAAAAGTGTGCCTGCCTATCTTAGTGTTTCTAGAAAAACACTGAAAAGTGCTCACAAACCACCAAAGCCTCTATTTCAGGAATCTAATTAGGTTGTGATTCTATTCAAAGTTCATGGATGTTATGGATCAACAATTGGGAAAATAAAACCATTACCAAAAATTTCATGCTGTTTTGAGATTCCATTTATAGAGAAGAATTATTAAAAAATTACCATTTCTATCATTATTTTTCTGATTTTCTTTTTTTAACATCAATAAAGCAAGATATATTTTTACTCTAAACGGTATCTCATGACTTATACACTACTTTAAAAATAAAGTAAATAACAAATTAATTGCTGATAGCACACAACAGAACCGATTGTATTCCTGTAGCGAAAGCTGAAATAAAAGAGCTTTTTTAAAACATTTATTGAAAAAATATTCTTAGAATAATGTGTTTGATCTAACACAAAAATATTTTCCTAGTTCTAATATAGTTTTGCATTGTTTTAATATTGGGCTATATTTCATCGAAAGAAATCACTCTTATGTGTATGGATAAATTGTTTTTCTAACCGCAATTTCTTTTGATTAAGCTTAACTTTTATTCTACTAAAAACTAATAAAATTTGAAATTTTAAACTGGCTAGCAAAGCTTTTCTAAAGATATTGTACAAGCATGGATTATACTTTTCTGTATGCATAGGTTATTTTTTGTGAACTTTTAATAACAAGAACAATATTTTGATTTTCTGGTTAATTATTTATAAATATTTAAAATAAGGTTTGGTAATACAATTCTCCTCAATAGATAGTGGGATAAGTTCGGAAAATATTTTCACTAGTTCATCCTTTTTGCATTTGAGTATTTTTCTAGATCCAATTTGTCAATTACAACTGTCATTGTAACAAAAAAGTTTTATCTAATTTTGTATTACTTTTAAATTAGGAATTTTAATTTTTTTAAGCAACTAATCATTTTGAGTGACCCATTTTTGAAATTAAAACTGACAGGCAAATTTTCAGTTCCGATATCTAAGAATATTTATTATACAATGGGCTAAAGATGTGGGTGTTTGTAGAAGCTAAAGTAAAAGCATATTTGTATTTAAATAGAAACTGGAAAACTACCTGCACCCAGGAAAAGTACCTGCCTTGCATACTTTTCCTGATGCTTATAATAGTAGTAGAAAAATGGCAAGCAGATCTTGAGATGGTGTGCAATCACTAAATTTGAGAGTTGGTTCCATAACTTCAGAAAGGAATATACTTACATTTAAGTATTGCCCCAGAGAACTTGAATGAAAAGTGAATATAAATAGAGAAAATGTTTTTGGATTTCTCATTTGTCTGTTTTCACAACTCTACAGATTATTACCAATATCATCAGTCCCTATTTGTAATATTTATCCCTTGGAGTTGAAGGGAGCCTTTTTCCAATTGTTTGGAAAATATCCCATTTTCATAATTGCGTTAATAAGGTTAGTGATTCTGTATGTGATTTTGATAGGAATGTTTTTTATCATTTTGTTGGTGATTAAATCATGTCCGGGGGATTTTTTTCGCTTTGATTTTCCGTATGAGTTCAATTATTTCAGTGGGTGTGATGTGGTTGTTGTCATTGAGGTTTTGGTCCTTGAAGTGCTGTATGGTTTGTCTAACCATGCTCTCGGTGAGTGTGTGTGTGTCATGTTGTTAATAGTAAATTGTTCTTTTAGGCTTTCGGCAATTATTTCCGCTTTGTCTTTGTTTAGGGTTGCAATGCCCTTTGGACCTATAATGTGTGAGTCATTACCTTTTTTGTTTTTAAAACGTTTGGTGAGTGTCCAGAGGGAGTTATCTTCTGGGTTAAGCGAGCTGAGGTAATCGTGCCATTGTTTTTGGGTGTGGTCTTTGATTTCACTTCACCCAGGCCTTCAACAACATGTGCTCCTGGCAACTACCGAGCATCAATAACAACGATGACATTGAAGAAGAGACGGAAAATATTACCAATTTAATTAAATCGGCACACTCCCTCCACTCTAGACCTGCTCCTAAGAACCAGCCTAATTACATCCCACCTAAAACAAGGGAACTCATTAAGAAAAGAAACCAAGCGAGAAAGATTTGGCAATTTTTCAGACACCCCCAAGATAAAACCAACCTAAATAGGCTTCAGGCTAAAGTTAATAAGGAAATCAAAGCTTTTTCAATTCGAGCTGTAGGGCGTGCGAGCATTGCACGGAGTGCATGGCCGCGAAGCGGCCTTAACCTCCAGTCGATAATCAGTGGTGTGACTTGGCTTAAGATTGACTTCCTGAATTATTTAAAGATATGGATAAAGTTAGAATTTAAAGAATTAGAAAGTGAAAGTTGCTGGGGAGTTAATTTTCCGCTAACATGATTTCGGCTATTGTGAGGAGTTTTTCTACTGGGTTTTCAGGTTCTTTAAGTTGTTTTAAGACGGACTTGAGTCCACCTACATTTCCGAATATGTTTTTAATTTCATTAAAGAATTCCACAATTTCTTTAAGGTTGGGGATGATATCTTCAGTAAATGTTTTAATGGGGTCTAAGAGGTTCATGGTCTTTTTTTGAAAGTTGGGCGTGGGGGGAGTGGCTTCAGGATCAATTGGAGGAGGAGCTGGTCTGCTTAGTGCCGCGGCATATGTGAGTCCCGGTTGGGTTTTCCTAAGGTTTTGGTGGTTGTTGCGATTATTGTTAAGATTAAATTTAGATTGGGGGGGTTTTCTGGGTTGATTATTTTTTGGGAATTTGGGACACCCCATCCAAGAGGCGATGTGTCCATCTTCGTTGCAGTTGATGCAGTGGGGGTTCGTCTGTTTCGGCTTGGTGCAGGATGTTGTACGATGACAAAGTCCGCATTTCAAACATCGGGATTTTAAGTGGCAATTATTACTGCTATGCCCGAACAGATTGCAATTGTAGCACTGAGAGGGGCCCTTAGTTCCTCTATAGTGCTCCACTGTTACGGACATGTAAAGGCAAGTCTTGATCTTATAAATTTCGTCCCAATTGTCTTTTCTGACGAGTGTGATTAGGAACATAGGTAGGGGGGTTTTGGTTCGCATCTGCTTCATCTGAGCAATTCGCTCAATAATGAAGCCTTTGGTTTCCAGCTCGGTCTGGATGTCAGAGATTACTGTGTCGCGTGGAAATCCCTTAATGACAACCTTCGCGGGGCGGTTGTTTCGGGGGGTCAAGACAAAGTATTCGATGTTATTTTCGGTTAAATAATTAGTAAGCGCTCGGTATTCCGAGTCATCAGCCGTCGTAGCTTTGATGAAATCTCTCGCGAGTTTGTAGGTCGGCGTTATGTTTAGTTTATCTTTAATGTTGTTAAATAGAGTTGAATTATTTTTTATCTGATCTTATATGTATGGGGGGCATTTTCGGTTGTGGAGGGTCATCGATGACCTCATCTAGTACATTGAAATTGTTCGAAGTTGCCAATTGCTGCGGCTCGTTCGGCATCGAGTTGGGCTTCGCGGTGTGCCTCTTGGAGGGGTAAGTGAATTCAGCTTCCGAATTGAGGGATCGCTTGCTAGCTTTGCGCGATTTTGGGTGTAGGTGGCAAGTTTCAGGGCAGTCAATCTCAAGAAAAGTTTTCCACTGACCTTTCAATTGCTCGATTCGATCCTCTTCTTTCTGTATGTTCCAGGGTGTTGTCCTTGGATTAGCTTTTTCAATTTGAGCTGTAGGGCGTGCGAGCATTGCACGGAGTGCATGGCCGCGAAACGGCCTTAACCTCCAGTCGATAATCAGGGCTTTTGGCAACTTCGAACAATTTCAATGTGCTAGATGAGGTCATCGATGACCCGCCACAGCCCAAAATGCCCCCCATACATATAAGATCGGATAAAAATAATTCAACTCTATTTAAAAACATTAAAGATAAACTTAACTTAACGCCGACCTACAAACTCGCGAGAGATTTCATCAAAGCTACGACGGCAGATGACTCGGAATACCGAGCTCTTACTAATTACTTAACTGAAAACAACATCGAATACTTTGTCTTGACCCCCCGAAACAACCGCCCCGCGAAGGTTGTCATTAAGGGACTTCCTCGCGACTCAGTAATCTCTGACATCCAGGACGAGCTGGAAACCAAAGGCTTCATCATTGAGCGAATTGCTCAGATGAAGCAGATGAGAACTAAAACCCTCCTACCTATGTTCCTAATCACACTCGTAAGAAAAGATAATTGGGACGAAATCTATAAGATCAAGACTTGCCTTTACATGTCCGTAACAGTGGAGCACTACAGAGGAACTAAGGGCCCCTCTCAGTGCTACAATTGTAATCTGTTCGGGCATAGCAGTAATAATTGCCACTTAAAATCCCGATGTTTGAAATGCGGACTTTGTCATCGTACAACATCCTGCACCAAGCCGAAACAGACGAACCCCCACTGCATCAACTGCAACGAAGATGGACACATCGCCTCTTGGATGGGGTGTCCCAAATTCCCAAAAAATAATCAACCCAGAAAATCCCCCCAATCTAAATTTAATCTTAACAATAATCGCAACAACCACCAAAACCTTAGGAAAACCCAACCGGGACTCACTTATGCCGCGGCACTAAGCAGACCAGCTCCTCCTCCAATTGATCCTGAAGCCACTCCCCCCACGCCCAACTTTCAAAAAAAGACCATGAACCTCTTAGACCCCATTAAAACATTTACTGAAGATATCATCCCCAACTTTAAAGAAATTGTCGAATTCTTTAACGAAATTAAAAACATATTCGGAAATGTAGGTGGACTCAAGTCCGTCGTAAAACAACTTAAAGAAGCTGAAAACCCAGTCGAAAAACTCCTCACAATAGCCGAAATCATGTTAGCAGAAAATTAACTCCCCAGCAACTTTCACTTTCTAATTCTTTAAATTCTAACTTTATCCATATCTTTAACTAATTCAGGAAGTCAATCTTAAGCTTTTTCAATTGAGCTGTAGGGCGTGCGAGCATTGCACGGAGTGCATGGCCGCGAAGCGGCCTTAACCTCCAGTCGGTAATCAGTGGTGTGACTTGACTTAAGATTGACTTCCAGAATTATTTAAAAATATGGATAAAGTTAGAATTTAAAGAATTGATAGTGAAAGTTGCTGAGTTAATTTTCTGCTAACATGATTTCGGCTATTGTGAGGAGTTTTTCGACAGGGTTTTCAGCTTCTTTGAGTTGTTTTAGGACGGACTTGAGTCCACCTACATTTCCGAATATATTTTTTATTTCATTAAAGAATTCCACAATTTCTTTAAAGTTGGGGATTATTTCTTCGGTGAATGTTTTAATGGGGTCTAAGTAGTTCTTGGTCTCTTTTTGAAAGTTGGGCGTGGGGGGAGTGGCTTTAGGATCAATAGGGGGAGGAGCTGGTCTGCTTAGTGCCGCGGCATATGTGAGTCCCGGTTGGGTTTTCCTAACGTTTTGTCGATTATTGCTATGATTAAATTTAGATTGGGGGGGGGGGTTCCTGGGTTGATTATTTTTGAGAAATTTCGGACACCCCATCCAGGAGGCAATGTGACCATCTGCATTGCAATTGATGCAATGGGGGTTCGTCTGTTTTGGCTTGGTGCAGGACGTTGTTCGATGACAAAGTCCACATTTCAAACAACGGGATTTTAAGTGGCAATTATTGCTGCTATGCCCGAACAGGTTGCAATTGTAGCACTGAGAGGGGCCCTTAGTTCCTCTGTAGTGCTCCACTGTTACGGACATGTAAAGGCAAGTCTTGATCTTGCATATTTCGTCCCAATTATCTTTTCTGACGAGCGTGCTTAGGAACATAGGTAGGGGGGTTTTGTTTCGCATCTGCTTCATTTGAGCAATTCGCTCAATAATGAAGCCTTTGGTTTCCAGCTCATTCTGGATGTCAGAGATTGCTGTGTCGCGAGGAAGTCCCTTAATGACTACCTTCGCGGGGCGGTTGTTTCGGGGGGTCAAAACAAAGTATTCGATATTGTTTTCCGTTAAGTAATTAGTAAGAGCTCGGTATTCCGAGTCATCTGCCGTCGTAGCTTTAATGAATTCTCTCGCGAGTTTGTAGGTCAGAGTGATGTTAAGTTGATCTTTAATATTATTAAACAAAGTTGAATTATTTTTATTTGATCTTATATGTATGGGGGGCATTTTGGGCTGTGGAGGGTCGTCGATGACCTCGTCTAGTACATTGAAATTGTTCGAAGTTGCCAATTGCTGTGGCTCGTTCGGCATCGAGTTGGGCTTCGCGGTGTGCCTCTTGGAGGGGTAGGTGAAATCAGCTTCCGAATTGAGGGATCGCTTGCTAGCTTTGCGCGATTTTGGGTGTAGGTGGCAAGTTTCAGGGCAGTCAATCTCAAGAAAAGTTTCCCACTGACCTTTCAATTGCTGCATTCGGTCCTCTGCTGTCTTGATAAGTTCCAGGATGCTGTCCTTGGATTCAGGTGGTAGGGTACTCAGCAGTAGCGTGAGTGAGTTGATGGTGCCCTCAGTATCCTTGATGTCTTTTAGGATACGGGTCTTGCTCGGGCATGCTTCTTCAGGGTGAGGAGCTTGCGCTGCGGCGGCTTCTGGCTCCATCACTATCGTCTCGCTGTCCTTCGATGTGGTCGCCTGGGACTTGGAGTGGGCAGTTGTTTCTTCTGTGTCCATGTCCAGATCACTTGGATGGGCAGATGTGTCCCTGGTTTTCATCGCCTTTTCCTTCCGCGTGGTGGAGGCAGCAGCATCTTTCCTCTTCTCCTTCGGATCTGCACTTTTAGCTTTTTGTCGTTTGGGAGTTTCAGGTTTCCCCATAGTGTACTCCGATATAGTTTCCGATGCTTTGAGTTTGGCTAGGATATCTCCGAATGCGCTCATCGGCAGTCTTTAAAAAGACTGTTTGCTTGGATTCAGGATGCAGTAAGATAAGCGTCCGTATGGTGAGCTTTTTCAATTCTGAAACTAGTTTCTCTGTATTGTCACAGTTTGTCCTTTTTCGTACCACCAATGAAAAGCAAACAACTGAAGCTCCACCCCCTACATGTTCGATTCCAAGTGCCAAGTTCCTACCATCAAGAAATTATCTGCAACTCAGTTAATAAATTACATGAAATGAGTAGAAGTGTTTATTACTGTTTAATTTGGTTTTGAGTTCGCTGACATTGTGCTTCATTTAGGTTGTTTGTCGTAATCAGTTAGGTAACAAGACTTTTAAAGTATAGCGTTATATTTAAAGATTCAATATCACATTTTTATTTCAGTAGTGGGTTTTTCATAACTTACTTTTGAATTTGTATAATTTCTGTATTTGTATAATACAAATCTATGGACACTACATGTGACACAGATGAGACTGAACTACACAACAGGGTTTTTGAACACATTGGAGCCATCTGGAGTACCCTCGCACATATTACAGCTAGAGATTGGGGCACCGATTATACTTCTCAGAAATCTGCATCCACCTCACTCTACAATGGAACAAGACTATCAAGAGACTGATGCCGAATATTATTGAAGCCACCATCATGACTGGACATGCCGCAGGCGAAGACGTATTCATTCCTTGTATCCCAATCATCCCTTCGGATCTCCCATTCCAATTTAAACGACTTCAGTTCCCTGCTCATTTAAGTTTTACCATGAGCATCAACAAGGCACAAGGACAATCGCTGAAAGTTGTAGGACTCGATCTCATTAAACCGTGTTTCTCCCACGGTCAACTGCATGTGGGTTGTTCAAGAGTTGGAAAAGCCGAGAATCTTGACATCCTAGCTCCAAATGGAATAACATTTAACATAGTGTATCATGAAGCTCTCTAAGCAGGAATCAGTGAGGTGGAAGGAATGAGGCGACATGCCCGTGTCATGTCGGGTGGTGGTGGGATTCATTCTTAAAATTATTGTTTTTCTTTTTAATGTTTTCAGAATCAGTGAGGACAAACAAGAATGATATCACTGGCAACGCCGTGCGGGTACTGCTAGCATTTAATAACTACGAGAAGCATTTCTGTCAAGCTAAATGTAGGTGGCGGTAGTGTTTCTTAATGAGAACGTGTTCCCTGTACGTATTCCGAACTCGAGGTCACGGCTTGTTTTTAAAACGATTTCAACACTTCACCAATAAAAATGCCAAATAATGATTTCCGAAGTGACTTGTGACAGTTGAAGGACAAACGCTAATTAAATAAAACACCAAACGTCGCCAATAAACTAATTTTTAAGGTAACCCTGATATGTATAATGCGAGGAGCATTTGGTTGGTAGGTAGTTAATTAACGTCGCACTGGAGCATTACAATGGATTTTTGACGACGGTCCGGGATCCATCTCTCCAAGAAGGAAAGATCCAAGGATAACGCCTCGAAATTTTGAACAACGGTCAGGTGACGAGAACACATGAGAAACTCTCCAAACATCCACACCACTCCAACGTGAGGACATTTGAGACCACGTCAGATTCTACGTGTACCAGCCCCCGTGTACACGACGGTCTTTCTCTGGACCGAGTTTCGAACTTGTAACCCTCCCGTTGCTAATTCGTTGCTCTTCCAACTGGGCTACCGCGGCCTGTGGAGTTTTTGGATAGAGGAAGCAAAATCTGCGCATTCAGTCTGACTGGTTTGGTTATTCACCCTAAAAATACTTCTCATAGTGTGTAAAGTAGGTTAAAATTACTAGGGTCTTCCTGATTAAATCAAACATGGATTTCGAAGATTAGATTATTTTATTGATGAAAATGTTTCCATCAATGTTGAGTAATAGCAATTTTTGATACATGTTTATTACCATAAGTCATGCAATAAAGCATTTTTAAAGATAAGAATATTTCAGTACTTTTCTTGAATGTTTTGGGATTTTCGCTGGTCTTTGATGTAACATTTTTATGTTCGCTGTCGCACACTGAGATTTTCTTCAAATTGCATTTCCAAGATGCTTTGTTTTCGATCCCTCCCTAATATTTTTAAGTAAAATTTTAAAATAAAATTAACACCTATTCCTTGACACACGAGACGTTTGCAAGGCAATGTACTTCTACCTAAAAGCATTCACCAGTCTTCAAATCAGAAATTGGAAACGGTTAATTTTGATTATTAGTATATTTCCATAAATGGTTTCTTAGTACTGTAAGAATGGAAGAAAATAAATATTTTTTTCGGATTGAAAATTCATTTAGAAAAAAATAAAATCTTGAGCAAGATATAATTTCAAATAAAATTTACTTAGAAATGTTTTTTTGCTCATGGTTTTTTCACATACCTTCAAGAGAAATATTTCCTCTACGATTAGACATACCTTTTTGAAGACACAAAAATTAGATGAAAATGGGAAAAATCTGTAAATGACACTGGGCTTTATTTCAGACAAAGCAATAACGTCTTAAGTAGTTAGTGCCTATATTTTAAAAATATATGCCTCAAAATGTCGAATTTAGTAAAAAGGGAAACAATACTGTGTTACCATCTAGTATGTAAAAATTTCCCTACACCATTTTCATAAACAATACAAAAATATTTCCTTTTGATGTTTTACTTTAAACTCCGCATTCGATCTATTATAATTTATTGCAATCCCATTGCAACACTTTACAAGGACTAAAACTGACACAGTAACAGCCTGTTTTTTCTGAAGATGTTTACCTTGACTCAAATTGCGCGCTATTCCATTATCATGAAAAGCTAATTGCCAGTTCTGCGTCTGTCATAAACTTTTAGTGACAAAAGATTTTTAACTTAAAGAAAGCCTTAAGTTCTTGGATGCGATGAAGAAATCAACATTATAAATATATACCTGATACATTTCCTAGTGAAATATCAAGTAAACGGATTTCTATCTTCAAATAGTCTCTTTATTTCTCGATAGATGGCAGCAGCTAATATTAGAAAAAAATAAATGTTATTGATAACCGTAATGTAAAAAATAGAAAAAGAAATTTAAAATTGAGCCGAGCGAGGAGAAAGTAAATAATCACTTCTTTCGAAGAAATGACACAGTTTGTGGAGTTCGATCCCACGAAGCAACCGAGATGCAAGGTACGTATAACCTTCACAACACCATTCTATTTGTAATATGTTTGTTTTCTCAGCCTGTTTGCAAATGTTTCCTGTTGGTAGTAGAATTAAATAGATATTCCTTTCTCATGATTTCTCTGGGATTTCAAGATAAAATAACACTCTTCAGAAGGATTATTTTTTAGCTTTGAATATTTTTAGACTCCATTATTTTTAATTTTTTATTGTATCTGTTGAATTTTTTTATCACAAAAGACTTCATCTTCATGATTTACTCATTTTTTGAAGCTTTCCATTTTAATTTTTATGAGAAATTTATGAAAATAGTTCAAATTGAGGGCAATAATTTTACTTATTTTTCCTCAATATAATCCTTCCTTTAAAGTTTTCAATGTGGTTGATAATAACAGCATTTAGAACATTTTTAATTTGTGTTGTGTAGGTTAACATATTTTTGTTTCTTGTAATTATTTATCAGCTTGATTAATTCGTTTGAATTTCAGTTGGATTTGATTCGTTATGTTCGTCCCAACTAAGGCTCCGAATTCAATCTTGACTTATTGGGGGAGGTACACTTCAAATCTTAAATTAGACAGAGTACATTTCGTTCAAGGTTTATTTTTCAGCTAAAATACTCATATTCTCAAAAGAAATACCGGAGACAGTTTTTAACAGCATATTTGTGAAATTAAAAATCAATTTAAGATTTTTTTTAGTACTTAAATTTTTCGAAATATTTGAAGAAAAAAATATTTGCGAAAGCAAAAACAAATTTCTATGGTCTGAACGATTCTGTTTTAATTACTATCTTCAAATTTACCCATAAATAAAATTTTTTACTTTTTTAAATATTTAACCGATCATTCCCCATAAGCATTTTAATCTAATTTCATTTTTAGTTATAAAAAAATTGAAACTTTTAAAATTGACATAAAATCAGAAGCCAGCAGTGCCACCAAAAGTTTTTGGTTTCACTACATCATCTGTGCCATTCAAAGTTCTATACTAACTTTCTATGGACTGTTTCACGCAAACTTGACAAATGCGAAAAATACGAACAATGGAAGAATTTTGGAGACTGCTTTTCTTTGGCAGGCTTTTAAAAGTCTCCTTCGATGACAAGGTTTGAAATCAGAAGTTTGTCTTGCGTTTTTGAAACAAATGTTTCACCCCTTTATGAAATGTTTTGAATTAGAAAACATGAAATTTGAGGAAAAGACATTTCCAATTTTTTGTACCAAGAATAATGGAAGTATTGAACTGATGAGCCCTCCCCAGTAGCGCACCCAGAATTATTCTTTTGTAGGGCTGAGAACGTGGTCATCACCATGGTACTGGTGAATAGTCATTTGTAGTTGAGCTACTTCTCTAAACCAGTTTCCCAAACTTTTTTGGCTGAACGCCTCCTTTTCAAAGACTTGGCCGCAGTAGCCCCGTTGGACGAGTTACGGACTAGCAACCAGAGGGTTGTAAGTTCGAATCCAACCAAAGACCGTCGTGTATAAAGGGGGCTGGTGCACGTTAAATCTGTCGTGGTCTCAAATGTCCTCACGTTGGTGTGATGTGGAAGTTTGGAGAGTCAGGTGCCAGCTCAGGTGTTGACCTCGTCATCTGACCGCGGCTCAAAATTACGAGGCGTTGTGCTTGGATCTTTTCCATCGGGATCGATCCCGGACAGTTCGCCAATAGCTCGTGTGTTACTCCAGTACGACGTTAATTAACTACCTACCGATTCAGTAGCACTACTAGGGATGCGGTTGTTCTTTTTTTATTCCCCATGGCTTGTGGAGGTATTCATTTGTCATTTGAGGTGCTTCGGTGCAAGGACTTGACACGGGATTTCAAATCGAATTGCATTATCTTTAAGCTTTGAACTGAGTGTAGCTTAAGTTTACTTTATCCAAAAATGCAACTTCGCTAGCAACCTGCGAGTTGGCGGCCCAGGTTCGATTTCTCCCTGGGTATATTTCTCGGGGTAGTCAGTTTCTGGGTATATTTTTGTGCAAGTACAACTTTCTTTGTGTGTGTATGTTCATTATTTAGTCTGTCTTGCATTTGGCGCAGCATGGCGAAACATGGGCCCTGTGCCCATTTACCAACCAACCTATTCGGAGTGTTTTATGGGCCGTGATAGCCCAGTTGGAAGAGCAACGGATTAGCAACCTGAGAGTTGCGAATTTAATGTATGTTCATTAAACTCGCGACCTTTAATTAGAAATTGATCTAGACTTTTTTAGAAAAACTAAACACACACACACCAATTGATAACGTTGTCAAGTCGATGAACAGTTAATTACTGCCTTGGGGGTTGGCTGGGCTTCATCCACCCCCTCGGGTGTACCACTAGATGTGCGACGCTTTTGGATGGGAAGTTTTTCACTTCTATGCTATGATAAGAACGAGAACTTAATGCTCGATCAAAAATCGGCTAGCTGTAAACACCAAGGAAATGGAACTTTTCTTCAGCGCTGTTATAATTAGATGATCCAATTTTCTGATGGATCAACAGTCAGATGCTGTGAACAATATCTCCCTAAGCTTACACTCTTGATGTGAATAGCAATCTACGAGGTCTGATAAAAAGTGTCCGACCTTATTTTTATTGCGTTGTATCTACTTGCAGCTCTGACTGGACTTGGGCACATGTAACCTAGGACTCTACTGCATAATGATCCACAAAGCAAAACATACATTCTACCCCCTCCCCTCTTGCTTTTCGATGACCTCATTCCTTGAGCTGACGTGTAAAATATCTAGGTGTTATGTTTGATGAAAAACTTATTTTTAAGTCCCACTGCGAAACATTAAGAAAAAATACTGAACCAGATTCTAATTTATTGTTTCATTGGAACAAAAATCCACTCTCTCTAATAAGCTCTGTGAACAAATCTTAGGACCCATAATTATTTACGCAGCCCGAATGTAGGACTTTGAAGTAAAAACCTACATTAATAATATAACTGTCCTCCAAACTCAAATGCTTCGAATCATAACCGACGCCCTGTGGTACATTTCAAATGCTATCCTCCATCACAACTTAAATATTGATACTCTACCCACTCATGTTCAGAAACTATCCATCAAATTCTCTAATACTATTCCGAACAAGCTAACATTGTAATTCAAGACATTCTTTAATCCATCATTCAATTGAATTCAATTTACTTTCACACAATAAACCTATAACATAAACAACTTTAATTTTTTTTCTTCCTGGCTGATGAATTTTTTTCTTCTTCTTAAGCCCTCAATTCCTTCCCAAAAGTTAAACTATTTTTCTCAATAATAAAAAAGTTAAATAATTTTTCTCAATCGGAGTAAAAGCGTCTACGAAGCTGTGGACTTCAAAAGTATGTGATTTAAGGACTGGTGCACATCTGTGATATTTTTCTTGACTGCAGCTCTTCAGTCGCTGCTGGGAAGCAGTTATGAGAGAGATTTTCTGTGCAGGACAAACCAGACGGAAAGCGAAGAATTTACTTCCGCTACTCAAACGCTCTCGCATGATGCCTATAAGGGCTATCTTAAAATGCAGTTTATCAACGTTTTGGCGACGTTTGGCGCTTGACCTAATTGGCATTAATCCGATCAGCCAATTAGATTAAATCAGAATTCATTCTTTGAAAATTTTATTGGCGAAGTGGCGAAAGCGTATTAAAAAAACAAGTCAAGTGACGTCACGTTTGGAATATGTATTAGAAACACGTTCCGCCTAAGAAACACGACCAGTCTACATTTAGTCTGACTGAAAAAGCCTCTCCCAGTTGCACATAAGCCCACATGGATTTTTTATAGAATTGTTCTGGAACTGGAATCTGCCGATTATTTTCATTCCAAAGTTAATTTCTTTCGAATCACTAATTGTAAACAGGTTACATAGACTGTTTACTTGACGTCAGTATCAAAATAATAAAAACCCAATTCGTTAATTATGATGTGCAGGTCCACTGATTTAAGTTTCAATTGTTCTGTGCCGAAAACGATAGCAGTGACAACGCGTTTGCGGGGGAGCGAAACATCCACGGCGATTGCCATTCATGCTTTTGCGTATGGCGCCTACTAACACGTTTTCACACCTTTTTAAAAGTCGACGGACCCAAGGTCGACTGCCGTCTCGTCGCCGCACTATATTTAATAGTTTAGTAGAGAAAGTAAGTGATGCATCTGCCACTTTGTTATGAATTCGTAATATGATTACAGAAAAGGGGAAACCGAATAATTCTGCTAATGTACATGAACTATGATATTCGGTAGGTAGATAGTTAATTAACGTCGCACTGGAGCAACACAACTGGCTATTGACGATCAATCCCGAAGCGAAAGATCCAAGGACAATGCCTTGTAATTTTGATCCAGTCAGTTGGCAAGGTAAACACCTGAGCTGGCACCCCGATCTCCAAACTTCCACACCACACCAACGTGAGAACATTTGAGGCCACGACAGGTTTAACGCACACCAGCCCCCTTAACACGACGGTCTTTTGACTGGACTGAGTTTCGATCTCGCAACCCTCCAGTTGCTAATCCGTTGCTCTTCCAACTGGGCTACCGCGCCCCGCTTAAAGGACGAGATGTCGTCATTCGAAGAAAACTGGTCAGATCTTGATTTCGTCATAATAAAAAATCGGCAATATCTTGATTACGAGGTATTTCGTCAATTGCAAAATTGGTCAGATCTCGATGGACTCGTTGAAACCACTTGGTGAATTAATCACCGTTAAGCAGCGCGGAAACAGAATCGAATTATTAGGTTCCTCACGAATTGATTTCATCTTCAAATAATTGGGATTTAACTATCTATGGACCCGTGCTGTTTTGGTACTTCGTTTCCCCGTTTCGGTTGACGAGAAAGTCACTAGAGCAGCTGGTGTAATTTTATATAACTTATTTCCAGTCAATAAAAATCTTTTCCTGTACGCAGGTGGAGCTACATGCCCATTTGGACGGAGCCGTTCGACTGACGACTGTTTGGGAATTAGCTGAGTAAGCTATTGAAATTTCCTTTACTCTATTTTAATTCTATTTTACCCATACAGTGTATTTCAAGATAAAAAGTAAAACTGGTCTTTTATTTAAACTACTGCTTTCTTAAGGGGACACAGTACCCTTTGAATAATTATTTTTGATTTTACATTAACTGCAAAATGTTTTAGTGTACTTTATTCCAATACACATGAAATATAAATTGCAATAGGAATAAATACATAAACAATAATTAAAAAATTTTTAAATTTTTTTTTAAATTCCTACTCCTGCAAATTATATTTTTTCAAGTATTTCTTTTTATTTTCCTTGAAGTGTTTCCCACAGTTTTGTGCATGGGTTTATATGTGTTACAGTTTTTTATTTTTATTCAACTATTTTTATAACCGATACTGTGAAAAACAGTTTCTAGGTCAACGCAACTATTTTCGTCTCTCTATGCCGTTCCCTTAGAGCCATAGGAGTAAAATTTAATACAGAAGTTTTCGAAAGAAGATGTTTTTAATCAAACTCGAATCAATACAAAACGTCACGAGCCGAACAATGGGAAGCGAAATGAACTCAAGCACGTAAAGTAGACAAAGCTCAAAAAGCTGTTCGACTACGTAAAGAAACTTGGTGATGAAAGAAGCGCTACTGGCAAAAACTATCAGGCGAAAGTCGGGTTGTAAAGCTAGTACTAATAAGCAGTAAAACAACAACCGTCAATTTGAAAACCCAAAACTTGACGATACTGCCATTTTGAACAGCTCGGTAGCTTGGAATGGCATTTGTGCATTGGAAAAAAGTAGAATTTATAGCTTTCGAAACAATATATCGTCGGCTTAGAGTAGAAACCCATTGACTGACAAAAAATAATTTTTTGCTGTGCAGCTGTTTAAGGACTATTGGTTTTTAGGTCAAAACTTAAATATTATAAGCATTTTGATAGTGTTACAAATCTATTAAGTAGATTACGGGGATTCGACATTGATGTATTTATCTTCATTATGAAAATCAGTATTTAGTGTCTCATAAATTTCACTTAATGAGTTTCTGCTCTATCACAAGTAATGACTATCCTTCTCCCCCTATATTAATAATTACATTTCTTTGACTGGTATTTTATTTAATTATTGAAACCTGTAAGACTTTGTAAAGCAAATTATCATCATTCTTTAAAAATTTAGGAAGTAAACTTTTCCATTCGAAATGTTTCTTTGGTAGTTGTGCATGTTTCTCAAAAACTGAAATTGAATTGTATGTTGGTGAGCATTACATCTTACGCACATTTCAAATACAGAAATGGGAAGAATTCTCAGTTTTTATGTTTAGTATAAACAGTAAAGTAAAATTTGTTTCCTTAAAGTTATTGCCTACCTGTTAATAAAACACGAACACAAATAAGGGAATTCAAAAAGAAATAAATGAACTACTAAGGGTTGAACTTAAATTCACTTTTAACTAGTTCTTTTTTGCCAATATCTTGTCGGTTTGAGATTTATTCAACAATTCTGAAATTTAATTAAATTTTGTGTAATTAATTTGCAAGTTGTTATTGAATATTTTGATTAATCATGAATTATCTTGGGTTTGTTGAGCGTGTAAAGCAGGTTACGTGACTTCCTAGCCAAAGATGTTGCCGTTTAAACTGGTTTTTCTGTTGGCCCTGACACCATTCTCTCTATTTATTCAGGAGACATGTTGGTTTCGAATAATTTCTCTCTTTTGAATGGCAATAGTTCACTTTCGGTTTACTTGAAAAATGCCATTCATGTCATCGACCTTCAATTGAATTCATTAGAAGGTCGATGATATTTTCCCTAAACCACCCATCCTATATGGAGGATTATCGGTTGAATGGTTTCTCCTATGTACAGGTGTGGAAAAAAATAGAACTCTCTCCCTTTATTAGTACATCTTTCATAGAAGAGCAAATTTAAATGTACCATTCAATTTTGAATAACATTTTCTAAAATATCATATGCATAAAATTTGCTTTAGAGTAATCGATTTTGAGCGGCAATTTTTTGCTAAAGTCTTTCCGAATCAATATCAAATATAAAAAGGTTGCTATACCTAATTTTTCGAACATAAATTTTTTTATTGAAACTAAAACTACTTAAAAGTGATCATTGCGTAGATTTTGTTTGGATCTTTGATAGTAGTATAATACAATAGCGTGATAGAAAAATTATTTCTGAAGATATTAATAAAAACCTTTGGAAGTAATTTATAAATGCTATTATTACAAACTAAAAATTAATTTGGAAAAGTATGTTTTGTTTTTTAACAATACTAAAGTATCAGCATGATAAAGATTGTATCGGAAAACATGAATGAAACTAATTGAACATTAGGTGCTTCAAATTTTCCATATTCATAATACAGAAACGGCTTTATCAAATGATTTGAAACTTGGTATTCGAGGTTAAATTTTGATATGAATTGAAAATGTGGCGTCCAAATTGGGTATTGTGATTTGAAATTATGAAGTTGAATTTGAAATGAAGACGATCCCTTATGCGTACAATTCATAGGAGGCGTTATTTACGATTGAATGCAACCTTTAAATTTGCTCTACTATGAACGACCCGTGAATAAAGGAGTAAAAGGGGATGATTGAATTTTCTTTTTCGTAGCTGTACATGTAAAACGGAAATGTGTTCGGCTGTGTCAGCAATGCTCACTAACGTATGTGGCACAGAAATAGTCGTTATTTTCTTATTGTGAATGGCAACAATGGATATAAATGATATAAAATCGACCGTTATAAGGGATTCATCCGCCAATTTTTCCGTTTACTTTAAATATGTTTGATTTGAGCTACATTGCTAAAACTAGATGGAAGAACTCGCCACTCGAATGAAATTCTTCATCAGTCTGATGACAGAAAGTAATAAGAAATCTAGAAGATAGATATGAGCCTAGAAAAGTAAAATGTGATCGAAAATTGGTTTAGCTTCAAAAAATGCCTAAATGCCTTTGAACAAAGGAATGGAATGAAGTTGAAGTTGGCGTTCAGAAGTCAATTGTGGTAACATAACTGAGGTGTGCTTTTTGCTATGTATTTTATTAGAAATAGAAATTGATACCAGTACAATAAAGTGAAATGTGGTTAGATATTTTTGGATAATTTTATTTCATTTAGAAGTATGAAATCAATTTATTAAATATGGTTATTGTCCAGTGCGATGTAGTAGATTCAAGTAAGTGGACTTAAAAATAAAAATTTATTTATTTACAAAATTGTTATGTAAATTAACTGAGGCCGTGACTCAACAATCATTCCACGACCCATGCGTCCGTACAAAATTTACGCTAAGTCGGAGACGTCTAGACTTGTCGAAGAATTTTTAACATGAGAAATTCTAAGGAAGAAGAACAAAAATTCTAAAGATATCTTTTTAATTGTTGCCATAACTGGCCGTCTAAAGTATAAAAACAAATATAATTAAACTGCAAACGATTCTGAAATCTTCGCGAGTCAAGATATCAATGCGCGCGCGCAAACGATAGTCATTTGGCATTCGCGCAAACGATAGTCATTTGGCATTCGCGCAAACGATAGTCATTTGGCATTCGCGCAAACGATAGTCATTTGGCATTCGCGCAAACGATAATTATCCGGTACGTGCACACAAATACTTGCTATATTCATTACAAATGGTTTGTTACTCTTCCTACTACTGTGGTAGCCTAATTGGAAGAGTAACGGATCAGCAACAGGAGGGTTGCGAGTTGGAAACGAGGTCGTCCAAAGACCATCTTGTACGAGGGGGCTGGTGCACGTTAAATCTGTCGTGGCCTCAAGTGGCCTCACGTTGGAGTGGTGTGGAAGTTTCGAGAGTGGGGTGCCAGCTCAGGTGTTGACCTCGTCATTTGACTGTGATTCAAAATTACGAGGTGTTGTCCTCGGATCTTTCCCTTCGGGATCGATCCGGACCGTCGGCACTAGCCCGTTGTGTTGCTCCAGTGCGGCATTTATTAACTAACCATTATAAATGGATTGAAATAAGAGTAACAATATTCTCTCATTAATAGATATTAACGATTAATAAACTTTAACTCAAATGCTATGAGCGGATCTGCTAGTATTTTCTTATTACATTTAATGATTTTCTGTCTTCTTTTGGGAGGGCATGTTTTTGGGCTCACTCCTGACAAAACGCACATCCCCTCATGAAATGAACTCATCCATATCTTACCCAGATAACCTTTTATGAAGAGCGGTCTCCAGGGATCCACTAGACTCAGAAATAAGGGAGAGTATGGCAGAAATTTGTCATTTTTAAAGGAGACAATTCCATGTTGCTTTTCTTACCACTTCCTACCGCACGGCAACCGCGGAGGAAGTTAACGTTGCAAACACTCCCCGGAAAAGCTATTTTGAGATCACGTTAAGGAGCGAAGTGGATGTTTTGGCTGGGAACACACGTGTCCAAATGCATTATTATATCCGGAGTGAATCAACTGGTAGGATTCCTGTTTCTTGTGTGATCTCCAGCGAAGCTAAGTGGTCTGGGGCGTGGCTAGAGGCGGTTATACTTTTGGGGACAAATGTAAGCTGACCACACGTACCATTTTAAACACTTGCGTCTGACCGCAGTAAACGAACTCGCATTTGGCTAATATGCCCAGTCGGGCTCTTACAAACTAACAAACTGCGCATGCACAAAATTGCACGATGAACTTCAATGGCGACTGTTTTATATTTTGAATCTGCCATAAATCGCCAAAAAGAGTAGTACTTTTGTTGCGGAAGAGTTCAAGTTAGTGATAGGTTGGGGAGTACAAGAAAGATTAAACTTTTCCTCAGGATTCCTTGATTCAAGGGAATCCAGCATTTCTTTAAGCAAACATAATAGAACATGCATTTTATTTAACAATATGTAATACCACAAAAAATGTAATAAATGCTGTCACTTACCTATATCTATATCCTTGAATATCTCGCTTTACGCCTTCCTGTTGTTAGGTAATATATATTTAGCACGAAAAGCAAGCTACAATCCAGACCAAAATGGCTAAAGCATAAACATTTGTCTAGAAGAGGACCGCTCATAACAAGGTTGCTTTTTTAAAGATCGGAAATGAATAGTGATATCGTCAAAGTCTACTACCATGTCACGCGGATCAATCAGATGATAAAGTTCGCTTTCTGCAGTCAGACGCAAATTTTTGAACGGGTAGGTAAGGTAGTTAATTAACGTTATACTGGAGCAACACAACGGGATGTTTTGAACGGGACAGCACCGTTTATTTTTCATATTTAAAACCGACCTTCTTCCTAAATGGGTGCGCAGCCTCTCTGCCACGACTATCTGACGTCATTATGGATATAGGGAAGGCCCCAAAGAAGTTATCGGCAGAGGTCCCGGCAAATATACAGGTGATTCGGAATTAATGGGTCAAACTTCAAGGGGTGTTAGAGCACACTAAAAAGATCATTTTGTGTATAGCACAATATACGGTTGCAAGTGACGCTTTTAGGCGCATACACAAGAATTGCTCCGGAAATGAAACAAAATGTTTATTTACAATAGTGTATTACAATTACTTAATTAAAATAATGCTTTTTTACAATAACTGCTCAAAGGTGCGACCATGAACGTAAATGCAAGCTTGGCAGCGTTGATGCATGGATTGGCAGACTGTTTCGCCGCTAGAGTGCACTGTTTGGTTTGGGGCGCTTGGACATTAATCCTTTGCTGGTGCCCGGGAGTTGAAAAGCAGGTTTCGAGAGCCTGCCATGCTTCGAAACTTGTATTTATTTTGGTGGTGGCACCTTTGAACCGTTATTGTAAAAAAATCATTGTAAATAAGTAACTGTGAAATAATGATGTAAATCAGGGGGGTCCCGCCAAACTTCTCTGACCGCCGAGAGTTTCTTGACTTTTTATCGACCCCTTCTATTTTACTATTACGTAATTATAATAGGACAAGCAAAAAAGACGCTTATTTGAGTTTTTAGATTGTTTATTTTATAGTTAGTGTTTATTGTATGTGTAATATAATATATATTATTATATTAGCTTAACGTCAAAGGGAGATACGTTTTTGTTTTTGACGTCCTTCTTAACATTACATATTGGATAGGAGGGATAACTAAAATGTAAAGTATAAAATTTAATTAAGATAACGAAATAACAATAATACAATCTTCCTTATACACTCAAACCTGTTTTTGTGCGGTCTTTTTTTTGTGCGGTATATGAAAATTTCAATCAAATTAGAACATAATTGACGAAGTTATCAATAAAAAAAATTTTGAACCAGTTTACCACAAGAAAATTCGCGTATTGTCAGACTCCGAAGGATAATGGTTGTACATTTTGAAAAGTTTTGTATGTGTAAAATAAGTACATATGTAAATAAAATATTTAAAAATGTCCGCATGTGTATTTTCTAAATCAGATTCCAAAAGGTTTGGCGAGATTCCAAGTAGCTGCCAAGACTCGTGTCTTGATTTCGTTTAAAAAAGCAATTCCTAGTTATTTCGTAAGGTTTTGAGTTATTTTCTATGTGAGACTTTTTTTATGCGGTCCCTATTCACCGCATAAAAAAAATACTTTTTAAATGTGTTGCGAAAAATAATTTTTATAGCTACTCGTGAAGTTTTGTGCGATTTTTTTTATGCGTTTTCTTTTATGCGATCCCTATACACTGCACAAAAACAGGTTTGAGTGTATATATGAAAATAGGACTTTTATTAACTTAGTATGCAATTTACTAACGTTGAAGGGTGAAAGGTGTGCTTCGTGACTCTTGACAAGATTAGCAATGTTGGGTTCAAAATTAGTAAGTTCAGCCTTAAATCGACACGGAATTCTACATTCACTCTTAATTGCGTTGTCATTCAGGATGGAGGTAATCCAAGTAAACCGAATTAAATATTACCCGTACAATGAGATCTTGCATTTTTCTATCGACCCCTAACGCTGTTTTATCGACCACTTTGGTAACCACTGATGTAAATAAACATTTTATTTCATTTCCTGCGCAATTCTAGTGTTTGCGCCTAAACGCGTCACTTGCCCCCATACATCGCTATACAAAAAATTATTACTTTAGTGTGCTCTAACACCCATTGAAGTTTGTCCCATGAGTTCCGAATCACCCTGCAGACGAGAATCGCTTTTCACCGGCTGTGAAAAGCGATTCTCTAACATCGTCAGTCGACTTTGAAGATTTGCAATTCTTCCTTGCTGTGATTTTCTGCGACTGGTGGTAAGTGCACATCAGATCAACCTTACATGAACCCTAATTGGTGTTCTTATCACGTGGGACGTATAGAGCTTTTTCTCTATCCATTCGTTCTACCATTTTATAGTCTGGCTAGGGCTTAAGCTTGCAGGGCTTCAGGATAGAAATTTTCTATATATGCCTCTGTATCTTATTTCGATGACCATCAATAGTTTTTAGACGTGAACCTTCACGCCTTGTCTTGGTTCTGACGACTGAACCATTTTTCTAGTCCTGGGCTTGAGTGCTGTTTGCCACACAAATTTACCCAAGCGGCTTATCACTTGTAGACACTTCGGGTGATGCTTGATGCCGTCCTGTCGTTTTGATAAAAATATCAGTTTTGTCCCTTTTTAGAACGAGGAAAGATCCTCAGAAAGAATTTATCGTTTTACTTCATGAACATAGAATATTACATGACCGCAGTCCGTTTCAGCCATCCCAATGTCCCGTCCTCCAGGATATATGGTCAGCCTAGACAAATCAGAATGAACGTGTTGGTAAAATGTTTCTCACCAGGTAAAAGAAATTTCTTAGAAAAGATACCTAGGACAAGGAATATGTTCATTTTGGGAAAATCGAGTGTAAAGTTCTTAATTTAAATTTATTTGGGTTTCAACAAGTTTATTAACAGTGGGGTTTATACGAAAAGGAATAAGAGGGAGAATTTTTTTCCGGAATAAAAAACTGTAGTTCAAATTTTCACCAATAAAGGGCCTTGTACTTCATGCCTCCTGCGTAAGAGATATGCAAATGAGAGTCCTATAAAACGGAAGGTGTACCTCTGGAAGCTCATAATGAATTAAGACCGAGATTCCATTTAGAAAAAGACATTTTCCCATCGAGCTAAAAAAACCCGAAGTGGCAAATTCAGAGATTTAGTTGGAAATCCTATAAACCCATCACTCCACTCCCCAAACTAAATTCTCTCCAAATCAATTTATATCCAAATGCCTAAATCATTTCTACAGCTATTGCATTCACACCTTGTTTCGGATCTGATTGTCAGACTGCCTTCTGACTTCTCTCCATGGAACGATAATTAGACTCCTATTTGTATCAACTACCGATATATTCTTTACTAAAATAAAATTCAGCTAATCTATTACCTATCTCCCCAAATTTTAAAATTAACGCA
The DNA here is from genome assembly GCA_933210815.1 of Meta bourneti. NCBI lineage: Eukaryota > Metazoa > Arthropoda > Arachnida > Araneae > Tetragnathidae > Meta > Meta bourneti. The sequence goes on along the minus strand of OW119930.1, from coordinate 65,583,352 downwards.
GCTAACTTATACTCAGTCTTTTTTCAATAATTTATAAAAGTTTTCTCTATCAATTATGATGTGGCGGTACGCTGAATTCCAGTAGGTACTCTGTAATTGATACGTCTGGATCTTCCATTATTAACCCTTGAATTCCCAGTCGTTGATACGAAGAGGGTTGTAAGGTTTGTTGCTGTCTTGCTGACATTGGAGAATAAGGCAATGTTAGTGAAGTTGTTTTAAGTAAGTGGAAATCGACAACGGAAGCTGTACGAAAGTTTAAGACTCTGAAAAGGATAAAGAAAGATCGAGGTCCTCTAACTTCTGTCGGACTACAGTCTCTAGTACCATGTTTGGATGTTGGTTGGTTGATTGGGTTTTATGGCACAAAGGGTATACTGCGCCAAACACATGACAGACAACACCAAGTAATGGACATATACATACAAAGAAAATTTTACTGACACAGAAGACTGAAATACACCCAGGGAGGAATCGAATACCCACTGAGCCACGACGTCCTCACCACGTTTGGAGGAAACTGGAAGTTTGTCAGATCACCCTAGCACCGGCAGACCAGTATTATCAGACGCCAGTACCAGCGCTGTGGCATCGCAAATTAACGAATTATTCTTGAGTATGAGAATAATGGCCAGTTTTTAATACCATTATGACTGTCGCCACTGTGGTCGCCCTCTATTGGTGAAAATTTAAACTAAATTTACCCCTGTTAAAAAAAGACTTCCTTGAGATTCCTTCCGTGCAAACCATACTTCAAGTCTCCAATTTATGCGATTTTTATGAATAATCGAAAGGTTAACAAATTTAAAGCACACGCTGTATATTGAAATTTATAATGAGATCTGAAATTAAAGACGAAGGGTATTGTGGAAAGAGCATAAAATAGTCTGTCCAAATCTATAAAAATCTCAGAATCGATGTTTCTGAAAGTTTTGGATTCCAACTTCCTTTGAGAGCGCAAGATGAATCTTTCTATAGACGATTTCTCGAGTTTCCCTTGCTCAGAAGATGAATTTTGTGCTTTCGAGAAACCGATAAAATCCATTTTGGTAATTCTTATCTCACTGGTGAATAGCATCCTACAAATAGACTATTAATAGCTTGCATCGTGTAGTAGTGCGTCTTTCTCAAAAGTCAACTAAAAACATTCAAGCAAAATGATTACCAGATAGTGTTTTGTCATAGATGATAAAAATCTCAGTTCGTGGCGATTAAAATCAAAGCAACAATGAATAGACATATTCCTTATCTAATTGTTACCCGAAATTTTATGAATGGCTTGATATGAATGGTGTTTTAAAGTTATGTTAAGGAAAGTCTTGAGAAAGAGATGACGGTATAAAAATGCTTGCTTATTATTTTTTTTATCAAAATACGATTGCCTCTCTTCTTCCTCAATCTATTTATATATTCTACCTAACGTGCATGGCACAAACACAGACGCTATTGTATATTGTCGAAAGACAACAAACTAAATATAAAATGAACCCCTACGAGATTAGTTCGTCTATTTTGCTGCAAAGTTTAAATGTACTTAATTTGAACAAGGGGCAGCAGAAAGAAATCAGAAAGAAATGAAAATCTGATATAATCCGAAAATAATTTTAGAGGTAAAAATATCGAATCGATTTTGAACAAGTGAATGAGGTGCAGTTGAAATGGACCTTCAGAAGATAATTTTGGCAACATGACTGAGGTTTTAACATGCACATTATTGGAAATACGTTTTAAGACCAGTTAGAGTACATTTGAAAAAATATAAACAAAATACCGTTTAACAGTTTTGACTAATTTTATTTCACTTGGATATATAAAATGTGTGTATCGATGTTTCTACTTATAAATGTATTTAAATAAGATATGAAATGTGAGTAACGACATTACCATCAATAGAAATTAGCAATTAAGAAACTTTAACTCAGATGTTATGCGCGTATCTACTAGTTTCATTTAATACATGAAAAAATAGCTTGAAAATTATGCAACATATAACTGCATTAAAAAATGCTGCATTGTTTTCATGAAGTTTGTTAATCAGAATTAATATAAAATTTTCAAAACACCTTTATTTGAAATGTTCACGAATTAAAAACAATAAAGTTCAAATTCGTTTCTATGCAAAGCACGTTATTCGTTTAATTCACTTTCACAGAATATTCTTAAAATTATTGAACTATTGAATAAAGAAAATTCTAAAGATTGGTAGTGGGAAAATTTATAAAATAACCTTTGAAATTATAAATCTTGAATTGAGTTTAAAAATAAGTTTTAAAAGTATAAAAATCCATTTTTACTAGCAGACCTGCTCATTAGGTTGACTAGGCTTGACAATGAAAACATTTCTGTCTAAAAGAAGAAATGTTCGGTCTCTGTTTAGCCTCCAGATGACGTTTATTATTTCCTTTGGATGATCAACTAATGAGAATTTATATTCATTGTAAAAACAACCACTGAATGGCGTTTCTAATAATCGGCCATAAAATCTATTTTTAATTGAAATCACAATCGGGTAAAAATCAACAAATCAAACTGTAAATAAAATTTTTTATTCCTACTATTCTAGCTGTGAAAAATTTATTCCGTGAACCAAAATCTACTTATCAAGATATAAGTTCTCATGGTGGATCAAATCCAAGCACTAGAATTGCATTTTACTTATTTTATTTGTTATTGTCTTTAAAAATTTTATTTGTAGTTAAGTTGTTTTTTACGTGTTTATAGAACTGCAAAACATTAGAAACTTTATTATCCGAGCTCCAATTTACCGAATTATTCGAATCGAATTTGATACGGAGATTTTTAAAGCTTTAAATGAAGCTTTGAGCACGAGTGTGCGCACTTTGTCCTGGTTTGGTACAGCGGGCAGATGGTTGGTTGTTTCGGGTTTTACGGCGCTGATCAAACATGGAAAACTCAAAACGAAATAAAATTCAATAAAAATAGATTTAAAAATATCAGTTTAACAAGCAGATCAACATTAAAGGCACGAGAAAAGATTTTAGTAAACAACATGAAAATAAAATAAACAATAATATTTTCCAAAGGAAAAAAGTAAATACATTAAAAACATCACATCATCAAGATGTAAAAGTAGAGAATTTAACATGCATTGATGTGAAAGGGATGATATGTAGTTTGCGAGGGTGAAAGTGCTGACACAGAAGACCGTTAAAGGACTTTTTCAAGTTCAAAAGGAACATAACTCAAGTCCTGATTTATTGTAAAATTGTTACAATAAATATATACTGACCATGAATCTAAGTATTAATTATTCTTAATCCGCTTGTGAATATTTTAATAGCAGTGGTAGTAACATGTAGCACAGTAAATGTTTTCTATTTTTTGTAGGCCTCTTTGTGGTTATACTATGTCCATATTATTCGAGGTGGTCTCGATTCACATTACCTCGGATCAAGTTTATATTAGTTTGAGTTCATTTGTTATCTTAATTCTTAAGTGTAAACGAATTTGAAGGTCATTGTATTGTAATTTGTGTACGTTCTCCATTCGACAGCATTTTTCATACTTTTAATTTATTCCTGCTTCTTTATGTTCTAGAAAGAAAAAAATTTGTCTGAAAGAAAAAACTCTTGAAGAACTTTTTGATAGTTGCAAGATTACCACACCATCTACTTTAGCCCTGTTCTTGAAACCGTTTTCTATTTTTCAACCAATTTTAGCGTAAGTGCAACTCATTTTTAATTTTATTATGATTTGTGTATATTACACTAATTTTTATAAAGCTTACTCCTTGTATAACTTGAACATTTTTATTTTCTAAAAACACTCGACATGCAATCGTTAACCCTTCAAAGGGAGCTATGTTAAAAAAGTTTACATTTTTTTATGGGAGCTTATCAACTTATATCAATGGATGTTTCACATAAAATAGTTTGGTATTTCGTTTTTAAGGTGTGTGTGGATCCTTTGTCTCAACTACCATACAAAGCACACCAAGACATCAGAATATCAAATAAAAAGTATCTTTACATAACTTTGCAACGTTCATATGCCTAGAACAGTTATATACAAAGCCCTAACCACTTCATGCAGGTGGAAAACTCCGTCGCATTTGAGTGTGCATTGTACAGCATAGGCTATCCGACTCTTGCTCCATAAATGTATACCCAAATCCACCACCCTTGATTGTGCTTGACACAGCATAGCCGATCCGACTCTTGCGACCTAAACCTGTGCCCAAATCCATCACCCCTGATTATACTTCGAGCAGCATGGCCGATTCGACTCAACTGTCATTAACCTGTCCCCAAATCCAAACCCACCGCCCTGATTGTGCTTTGCGCAGCATTACCAATGTGACTCTTGTGCCATAAACCTATACCCATATCCACCATTCCTGATTGTGCTTGGCGCAACATAGCCGATCCGACTCTTGCTCCATAAACCTGTACCCAAAATCCGCCACCTCTGATTGTGCTTCGAGCAACATAGCCGATCCGACTTTACTGCCATAAACATGACCCAAATCCAAACCCATAGCTCCCGATTGTGCTTGCCGCAGTATTACCGATATGACTCTTGCTCCATAAACCTATACCCAAATCCACCACCCCTAATTGTGTTTGGCTCAAGATAGCCGATCCGACTCTTACCCCATAAACCTGTACCCAAATCGACCACCCCTGATTGAACTTGGAACAGCATGCCCGATCCGATTCTACTGCCATAAACCTGTCCCCAAATCCAAAGCCACCGCCCCTAATTGTACTTGGCACAGCATAACCGATGTGACTCATGTGCTATAAACCTGTACCCACCACCCTTGAAAGGGTTGAAGTATAGCTAATTCATTTCGTTTTCCATTTATTGTGTGTAAAGACTTTAATCTTACATTTTTGCGGTAGTGTCGGGATTTATTCCGAAGTTGTATAGCAAGCATTTTAAATCTGGCAACAGCCTCATACGAGATAGTCATCCAACCATTAATGGTTAAAATTTTTGATGTATTAGTATCAGTACGCCAGTATTGGAACTTTTCCGTCAGAAAGGTTTCAATAACTTCTCAAGAAGTTGTGTCAAAAGCGTAAGACATCAGTACAGCGATTCTTATAGTGCGAATTTCTAGTCCCTTTTCTATTCAAGATACAACGTTTATTTTTCACAAAAATTCCGCTACTATCTCAAATACAATATTGAATACAATTCTCTCGACAATACAATTCGACAAGTTCTCTCATCATCAGCAAAACTGACCAGATCTTGGTGGACGAGGTATATAGTCATTAGAAGAAACTGACCTGATTTTGAAGTCGTCATCGTCAAAATCATCATCAAAGGCAATATCTTCCTTATTCGGAATTCAATTGGCATTCTTTATGACGAGACATCTCGTCAATAGCAAAATTGTTCAGTTCTCGATGGACGAGATATCTCGTAGAAACCACTTGGAGGGTTAAAAGGGCGTAGCAAACGGGGTTTTAATTTAATAAATCGAAGAATAAAGCATATCATATTACTTGACACATTTAGGTTAAAGATAAGCAAGATTTTGAAACTACGAGCCCAGTTCTTGATGTAAGACAGTCGTAGTCAATGCCTGATCCACACTTTGAATACATTCCTGGTTCATGGAGTACTTTATGCAGTTTTATATAAATTGGACGTATCCTTCCATTATAGTTCTGTGATCGTGTGCGGAGAATCTCTTGAAGCTGGCGAACAAGCGACGGTATCTTGACACTCACATTTTATTAAACTATTTTACAAACTGACGTTTATACAACACACATATTTACACGTTTACAGAATCATTTAAAAATACCGACATCTCTGACGCTACGCCACTCACACACATTCGCTAGCGACCTTCAGCAGTTTCTTATTTTTGATTATTAAAGGTTAACAATGTTAAGATTATGTTGATTTTACTGCCCTCTATTAAGCGAAAAGTGAAACATTCGTTACAGTTCTATCTTGTGCTTTCTTCCAGTGGTGATGCGGAGGCAATTGAAAGACTAGCCTTCGAATTCTGCGAAGATGCCGTCAGACAAGGGGTGTTTTACTCAGAAGTGCGGTACTGTCCTCACCTGCTGTCGTCCACCCATGGAACATGTAAAGGATCACCGACTGAGCCCCTCACCCCGAGGGAGGTGGTGATGGCCGTCAACAGAGGACTGTCTCGGGGAGGTGCGCATTTCAATCTGACCGTGAGAAGCATCCTGTGCTGTTTCCGGGAGAATCCCAGTAAGTTATGATGGAACAGTTTAGACGTTATTGCCTACTTTGTTTAGATTCTCACTCAGTACTTGAGGCAGAGGCTCCAACTTGTGGAAGGGACAGCGGTAGCCCAGTTGGAAGAACAACGGATTAGCAATCGGAGGGTTGCGAGTTCGAAACTCGGTCCAGCAAAAGACTGTCGTGTACACGGGAGCTGGTGCACGTTAAATCTGTCGTGGCCTCAAATGTCCTCAAGTTGGCGTGGTGTGGAAGTTTGGAGAGTGGGGCGCCAGCTCAAGTGTTGTCCTCATTCAAAGTTACGATGCTTTGTTCTTGAATTTTTCCCTTGGGGATTCATCCCGGACTGTAGCCATTAGTACTTTGTGTTGATCCAGTGCGGCTTTAATTAACAACCTACCTAATTTGGACTAATTATTGAGGGTGGGGCGAGTACAGTGACAGAAATTCCTGAGAGGCTGATGCTTCCAGGAGGTCGGTAGGGCTTGCAATAGAAAAAATGAGTGTGACATTAAACAAAGAGAGTTCATTTCAAAGAGTAATTTAAATGGTTTTCCAATTAGAAAGACAGTAAACTATTTCAAATCAATAACGAAATTAACTCTTACCATAATACTACTGTCGCATTAGTTTTGTATTGTACTTGAAAGCAAAGTACATTATGGTTGAATTAAATGGTCAAACGATGCTACAAGCCAGGGGCACTAGGTCCATAAAAATATAGTGTTTTAAAGAATACATATACACCCTCTTTACCATATTAGTAAAAAAGGATTAGTTGGTTGTTTGTTTGGTTTTTTTATGGCGTAAGGTCTATAGCGCTGCGCCAAACACAAGATAGACAACTTCAATTGAATAATGTCGTTTGTAATAATTTCATAGATATCTCTTTCTATTAATAAGTTATTTCCTTGAATTAATGTTACTAAAATCGCCGCCTAGTTTATGAAGCGTCAAATTTTTTAAAACTGAATGTTTTACTTTTAGCAATTCAGTTTCCCCCTATTTGGGAGCAGTAGATGGACACTGGTCAAGTATAAGAACCTGAGATTAATAGAATAAAACTTCTACCTACTCCTCGTAATAATTATATTTTATTTATTTATCATCTATCGAAGAACGTGATAAGACATTGCAATGTCAGCTTACTAGAGCTCTTGTGGTTGAGATTAGTTGTACCGCTATATGAGGCTATCACAGCAAGAGTGGCCTAAGCCCCTAACATACCCAATGGAGATAAATGCGATTTTCTTGGCACCATTTTTTATATATTTTTATTTATCCGCAATATGATTTGAGGAGGGTTAAAATCTGTATTCCAAACGCATTAAATGCCAAGAGAGTGTACTGTAGGTGCCAAAAATAATTATTTTGGCATTTTCGGGTTTTCGTTGGTTAGATCACTCTTGCTCTGATAGCCTCATTTTTCTACTTTATTGTAAGTTGATTATTGTAGTGACGACTACACTCTCCTTCTAAGATTTAGCAGTGGCTGAATTCGCTACCATTGTCAATTGCATGGAACCCTGAGAACTGTGTAAGAATCACTGGTGTACCGTATACGTGCTATGCTTCGTTACGACCGTTTGACTTTCCTGTTGCCTTTATCGGCCTAGTGTGAGTACAGGCCGGCAGCTTTGAAATGAGACTGAGCTGCAAGGAAGAGTGAAGACGTGATTGTCGTAGAGGCAGTATCTGACATCACAAAACTTCAGACAGTGTTTGGAAGTGATATGCATAGCATTGGTAATTTAACTGTTAATCATGGCCATCCACCGAACTACGCGCCTGTTGTGGCAAGCGCCATCTGGCTTATTTGAAAGCTTGCGTGTTCCTATTCACGTCCACTATTCACCAATGTAGTAGAATGTGATAAAACAGTGAAACTGGTAAAACCGCGAGTCCACGAAAAGTACTTCATGGATGAGATTGTTGTACCTCTAATATACACTATTATTGTATATTATAAGTTAATTTTATGTTTTCACCACACTCACACACATCTGAACTCCGGGTTCCAGTATCAGGTTAGTTGAGATTAGGCCCCAGGGCACGTATCCTGGATATAAATCTGGAGTTAGCTACATTGTTATTCTAAGCTCTCTATTAAATTAAAATTTTATTTGTTTGAACTAAGATCAGTTTTAGACTGACTACCCAAGAATGTATAGAAAGTGTAATCAGGCAAGAGATGCCCCAACTCCTAATTAATAAAGAATATAAAATATTTTGTATATTAATTTGTCTAACTCCTGTAAATAAATGCTTAGACACTGTAGTAAATGGGATAAAAAGTTGATAACAAAACTTCTTGAATGAAGCGAGCAGAAAATGTGTGTCAAACTCATCTTCATTCCTATTTGAAGACCCATTAGGATATTTTGCTTTTGTGAGGTTTGGATTTTAAGGTTTTAGCCCCATAACTTTTCTTCCGCGATCCTGATGGCTCCTAATACCAATATGCATTCATTTCACACTATTTAGATATCCTATTATAAATACAATAAAACGGCTTAAGCTTATAAACGTTACATTACAGAAACGTTTCGCATTTCTTGATACTCAGGCCAGGATACCAGTGTCGGGGGTTTGTGAGGGGCTTTTCAAAACTGTAGAACTCTTATTTGTTACAAAAGGGATAAAGAGAGATATTATTAACAATTAAAGATGTTTATTTGCAATGGATAGGGGAAGATTATTTACAGGGGATCATCATCATCATTATTACATCACATCGTTACATCGGGCGTGACCGTATGCCACCTCTTCTGGAGTCTTTCACCGTGTCTCTCTCTGTGATATCTCTGAGAACTGCTTAAAGGCACCATACACACTCGAACATGTTGGGCTCGGCAGAATTAAGCTATAGCCCAACTCCGAACCGAGCATGCTCGCTGTTCCCAATACATGTCCGAACCTACATGGCCAACAACAGTCCACAAGCAAATATCTCGCGAGCCTCAATTCGTAAATTTTTAAAGTAATAGTAAACTAATTTCTATATTTTTGTAAAAATAGTTTTAATTTTATATATGTAAAACTAATTGTTTTTATTAAATCAGTGAAAAGGAATCGTAGAAAATCGACGACGATGATGATTGTAGGTGGTTTGGCTATGCTTGGATGACGATTCAAAAATTAGAAAATGGAGACGAGTGTGGGCCAAAAATTGGCTTCAAGAAAGAAACAAATTTAGTCATATAACGTTAATAAAAGAGATCGCAGATAATGAATCCCAGGATTTTTAAAATTACTTACGGATGAGTGAAAAAACATCTAAAGGCCTACTGCAACGTGTCTCCCCCTGATAGAATTCAGAAACAAAATACTATTTTATTGGGCGCTCGGCTCGTGTTGGAAGGGATCGTCAAGCCGAATCCGAGCCGAGTACGCCAACCACCAACTATATTATTCGTTGCACCCATAAACGCTCAAGCATACTGGCCGATATAAATTCCACTTTGTGTATATGTTATATTGTCATTACTATTTAAATTGCTTCATTATGATTTCCATTATTGTTAATCCTTGTATATTAAATTGTTTTACTTTGTACATACATTATCCTATTATTTCTCTCTATTATTAATTTTATATCATAATATACTATTTTTCGTGTTACGTTATTTTATGTCTTGCTGAACATTTTCATTCTGTATATATCCAAATTCTGTACCTCACCCATATAATTTCCTTCATGATACTATTGTTAATGCTAAATTGTACTGACATGTGTATTATATTTAATATTCAATAAATGCCGCACGTGCTCACAGAGAGGGAGAAGTGGGTGCTTCCCATGTGCGACGGGTTTGGTTTCCTGTTTGATCTCTCAGTGCTGGGGAGTCTTCTCCCCCTCTTCACTAATGACTCTAAACCATTTGGTGAGTCGGAGAGATGTGGGTCTGTAAGTATGTAAGCATATTGGCCGAGCCCAACTGCTTTTACCAACATGCTCGCGCAACATATTCGAGTGTATATGGGGCCTTTTAGGTCACCAGTCGGTCTCGTCATCGTGGCGCATGAACACTTCTTGGATCATAGAAAATGGCAAATGCTGTTCATGTTCTTTTCCCCAGATACCCACAATACTTTAACCGAACTAGAGGAGAAATTATTACGCGAATCAGGAAATCTCTGATCATTTCATGATGTTTGCACAATAATGGGTAGGTATTTCGATTAACGTCACACAGGAGCAATACAACGGGCTATTGGCGATGGCCCAGGATCAACACCCGAAAGGAAAGATCCGAGGACAACAACACGTAATTTTGAACCACGGTCAGATGACGAGATCACACCTGAGCTGGCACCCCACTCTCCAAACTTCCGCACCACGCCAACGTTAGGAGATTTGAGGTCACGACAGATGTAACATGCACCAGCCCCCTTTGTACACGACTGTCTTTGGTAGGATTCAAACTTGCAACCCTCCTGTTGCTAATCTGTTACTCTTCCAACTGGGCTACTTCGGGGCCTGCACAATAATAATAGATTATCGAATTATTTGATACATTAGTTAAATTAGCTGTATTATTTCCCAATAAAAAAACACCGCTCCGTCTCGGAATTTCTTTTCTTAATTCTTAAATAACATATTCCATTTTTCATTATTAACTTGCGTTTTTTTAACTTGTGTGTCAAAAAATATGTCGTCTTTTTGTTTGTCCATTGCTCGATTTAAGCATTTATTGCAATCTTAAACCAATCTGCTTAATGAAACGCATAATTTAAAATTTATGTCACTTATTAAAATTATTTATGCTAATTTAACTGATAAATTAATTTTTTAAATTAGAGAATGAAGTAGATGTTTTTATCTAGAGAACTTTTGAGCGAAGCTTTGTAGAAAATTTAAACAGCAATTATTAAATATTAATTAAGTAAAAAATACTTCAATCTAGTACTAAAACCGTTATTTAAAAATGTTTTCATTTCTTTGATTAACCAAATGAATTTGTTTCTAATTCCTTTTAGTAAGAAAAAATTTGAGTATATTCAATCCATAAAATCGGCAATACTGCACGCGTTTGCTAAACCGATTGTAAATCCTTGGCATTTATCGTTATTGCAGCAGCAATTTAGGATCATAAATTAAGGAAGCAAATATTTGCTGATCAGCTTCCATATCAGTTGGTAGCTGTCGGTTCGTTCATCAACAGGACCACATCACGTAAATCGTTGTTTAGAAAAGTACCTTCATGTCATAATTTACGAATCCAATGCAGGTATAGTACAGTTTGTTAGTCATAATATTGGCAAGACCATTTCGTGGAGTGTTGAGTGTTGTGGCCATACGTGGGCAGTCCTAAAAGCTGCATCCAATGACGCCAATTATTATCAACAAATTGGTCGGGAGGGGGCAGAGCCTTTCCTGAGCTAACAGGGGTCGTCATGCAAACCTCATCAAACCGCTCATTTGCATCAAAACATTTGATTTCTCTTCGCCAAGCACGCATTCAGTTCAGAAAATAATTTTGGATGGTTCAGTCTTCTTTCTCCCGGATCCCTAAATGTCGTGATGTTAAGTGAGCGATGAGTTTAATACTTTTTCGATTGTTTTCAGATTGATGACGTTATATTTTACCTATGTGATTTCCCAAGTTTGAATTTTTTTTGATATAACTAGCTTCAGCACGCATCTTTGATAACTTTGAATTCCAAAATAATGAAGGGCCCTCGGGGGCACAACTTCTTTAGATGTGTACGGGCATCACAATCCCGATGTACGCGAGTGATCTGTCCTCCCCTCTGTTTTAACCTCTCCTATCCTTTTTTATTTCCTCCCTCGTTGTGTTTCGTGCAACGTGACCAAATATGGCCTATAAAACACAAAACCAATAAGCAAACCAAAATAATGAAGGATGAATTGGAGCCCCATGCCCCCCTGAATAGATATATGTGTTTTTTTTTAATATTCTAGCTTGAATTAGAACAAAATATGCGGATTAATAAGTTTTCTTTTATTATTTTCTCAAAAAGAATCCACAACGAACGAATAAGTATAAAATTAATAAATCGAGAAACTTATTGCTACACACGTTTATCTAAAGTTGGAGGCATACTGAGCCTCTATCGATGGCTTCTTTTTTTTTCTGGCTAGTTGCAAGTAAAAACCCAGTAGCTTTATGTTTTTCGGAACTCTATTTTGTTTATGTAGATCATTATCAACATATCGTTGAAATTTTCATCCTTTATACGGAGGTCCGGCTCCCCCTGGAGGGCGATTCAGACGCCAAGGACTTAGCACCCCTGTGTCCTAAAATAGCAATCGAACGTTCCAATATATGAGGTCGGACCACCCGGTACATTTGGTTACGCATATTATCTGCATATTTGTAAGGTTTATTGAGATCGGACCCCACACATAACAATATTGGGGCCCAAGGGGGTTGGGGGGTTGGCCAGCTTGGGCTTGGAACCTCTGGTGGGGTGTTTTCTTGAAACAACTTATTTCGTTGCTCATTGGTACAATTTTAATATTTCAGGGTTCTTTGATTGAATATGATTTCAAGAATTAATTACAAATACCGTTGGATTTAATGAAATTTTATTTCAGTATCATTCGCATCTCTAATTACAGAAGACAGTGTACACGATGTATATGTTGCTACAATATCTTTCTGTTTCTTCTTGCAGAATGGGCAAATGAAATTCTCGAGTTATGCATCGAATTTCGTGGACAAGGTGTTGTAGGGATCGATGTCGCAGGAGATGAGTCCAAAGGCCTGGCAGATCCAGAAATTATTTCTGTATTTAGGGTGAGAACTATCTCTTCTTGGATTCCTTCTCTTTTGAAACAAAAACTAGTTGCAATCGCATAGGTTTCTGTGAGCCATATTATTATTCAGTATTAATATTCTGACTTTGGACAAAGAGTCTAAGTCATGTTGGTCCGACTAGTGGTTAAAGTAAAACATGTAAAGCTAGTACGTAACTATAATAGTTTGGGGTAGGAACTAGTGCTCTTTCTATGTTGAAGAATGCACAAATTCAACAAGAGCCTGTACATATAACGCTCGTTCTAGTATTAATACAAAATAATTTACGAGATTAATGGATGATTATCCTTGGTAATGTGGACAAAGGCCACCTCGTATAACCAGAAACTCGGATAATATGGACGTAGTAACACAAAACAGCCTATACGAAATGCAGAAAAAATATACTGAATTACATGTTACTACTGAAAAAAATCATAAAGCTAGGATTAAGAATAATCTAAACTTGGATTTGCGTCAAAGTATGTGTTTATTATGATAATTTTACAACAAATCTGGACGTGATTTACATACCTTTTATACTCTCTTGAAAAGGTCCTTAATGGTCTGTTTCGCAGCACATTCCCGCCTTTTTGGACAAAGTGCGCACACTCATGCTCGTAGCTTTATTTTAAGCTAAAAAAACTCGGTATCAAACTAGGTTTCGATAACACGGACTCGGTTAATTGAAGCTCGGATAACCAAGGTTCTGCTGTAGTTGGAATAGCATTGAGCTTCTGTGAGCAGCATTATCACTTTGTATCAATATGCTGACTGAACAGAGTATAACTTATGCTGGTACAACTAGGGGTTAAAATGAAATATGCAAAGCTAGTATGTATCTGTATTTGTGGTGGAAGCTGGCTCTATGTAGGAGAACGCAAAAATTCCTCAAGAGCCTGTATATATAACGCTCATTCAAGGAGTATTAAAAATAATTTACGAGGATTGATGGTGACATGAGAAAATAGAAGGTACCGTCAAGAGAAAAAAGTTCAACAATTTCTCTTTATTTGTTCATCGTCCATAATAAAGCAAATTCAGAGGCAGTCATTCAAAAAGTATCCGCGAACCAGCTCTTGTTCTTCACCTCCTTAGAATCAATCGTACAGTCAAATAAAAAGTATCAGTGGACTTGGAATAAGTCCATTTTATTTGCATACGTGTCTATCTTCATATATAGTTAGATATTATTTCCAAAATTTCAAATTGCAGCACTCACTTTTAAATGTTACCAAAAGAGTTCCTATATGATACAATTTTTTGTGTAAATCTAATCATGATTGCTGGAAATATAAGGAGAAAGCTATTTGGGGTTCGCTCAATATGTATACACATTAAATAAAAGTCGCACATGTAGAAGGTTTTAGAATATTTCTTGATATGCTAGTTCTTGATTCTCCAGTTTCTTTGATTTAAGTCTTATTTTAATTTATAAAAATACCTTTTTCGATGGCACATATTGAACGATATCCCCAAAAGATTATGACCTTATTTTTAATTTTTCTGAACAATATAACAAAAATACTTGTATGTAAAAATTTAATTAAAAATATTTTATTTAAAAGTTTGTGGTGGCATTAGTTCTTTTGTTGCATTATGCAAATGCTGGCTTATTTCTGTCAATCGAACAGGAGTAAATTTTGTTCTGCGCAGATGCGCATCGCATAAAATGAGTGAATTTGTCTACGTTCACTCTCAGCTTAAGACAGTAATTGTCTGTTCTTGCTTGCTGTGTTTATGTTTCTGGCATAGTAATGCTGAATTTTATTATGATTGAATAAATGAACTTATTAACTTTGGAATCTGTTGATGTTATTTCCTCCTTCAAAGATCCTTACCTGTTGTAGGGAGCTTTCTTGAACTGACACAGTACGAGGTAGCCTGATATTCTTATATTGTGGTACTGTGCAGAGCTAGAGATACTACTGCTGTTATTTGTGTAATCAATGTCTGGAACGAGGGATCCACTTATCTTGTGGTACTGCGCAGTGCTAGATACTCTACTGCTGTTATTTATATCGTTATTAATTAGAATCCTTCCGAGACCTAAGGCGCAACAAGTCATAAGTTATTCCTAAACAAAACGATGTTCTTACATAAAAAACACCCTGAATCTTTTTTACTTTTTCTAGAGGGCTGCACTTGAGGGCATTTGCCGTACAGTTCACGCAGGAGAAGCTGGCCCAGCTGAGAACGTGCATCGGGCCATCACTGAGATGTTCGCACAGAGGATCGGCCATGGCTACCACGTGGTTGACAGCGCTTACACCTATAATGAATGTTTGGAACGAGGGATTCACTTTGAGACGTGTCCCTATTCAAGTTGTCTTACGGGTTCCGTGCCCCTGTCAGCTAAGAAGCATCCTATCGTGAGGTAAGCGGTTTCCATATCATCCGTGTTTATTTGTGACTAATCATCGACCTTCTATTGAAATGGACGGAGTACGTGCGCTCAGCTTCATTCTGTTTCTTCCGGTCGTTCAGTTTGTAGACCTGTCACTTGGTTGTGGGGAAAAGCATGAATCCTAACGTGGGTAGGCAGTTGAATTGACGTCGCTCTGCAGCAACAAAATGGGCTTTGGTGAAGGTCCGGGATCAATCCCGAAGGGAAAGATCAGAGGACAACACCTCGTAGTTTTGAACTGCGGTCAGATGGCGAGGTCAACACCTGAGCTGGCACCCCACTCTCCAAACTTCCACACCACGCCAACGTGAGGACATTTGAGGCCACGACAGATTTAACCTGCGATTACACGATGTTCTTTGGTTGAATCAAATTTCGAACTCGCAACCCTCCGGTTGCTAATTCGCTACTTTTCCAATCGGGTGGCACAGCTTGTCCGCTTTTGAACCTTGTGCCATAAAACCCTAGCATCCAATTCCAATTCTTTCCAATCGGGATACCGCGGCCCTCTCCTAATGTGGGACAAATTATTGATTGGTTAAAGTGATTATCCAGGGTGATTAAAAATACTAGTCTGCGCTTCGATATCCAAGCGGTTAAATCGTTTCGTGAGCCCGCGTAATTTACCTTTCTGAGATCTTACGACAGCGCACAGCTCATATGCAGTCTATTTCATTAGAAGGTCGATGTCACTAATTAGTTAAAAGGTGGATGATGGATATGTGAGGTGGGTAGCTAGTTTTAATGATGTACAGTGACTCAAAAATGTATTGAAGTACAAGTATTCAAACATTATCAGTCGATAGTGCCGTGGATTGCTATACCACAGCTGTCACCATTATGTCGGGAGATAACATGAGTGATTCAAGTCGGCTCCTAATTCACCTGGAGATGACGAATTTTTCTTGTCGCTTTTCGGATGTGTGATCAGAGTATCAATAAGATTACATTAAATAATTGTGGATAAGCTTTTTGATTGCACACATGGAGACGAACACTTGTTAGAAAAATTTAGACATTTATTAATAAACTAAGGACGATACAAAACTACAAAGAGCGCAGATGAACTCTCTTACATTCCTCCAATTCTTCCAAATTGATTTTTCGTCGCATTCCATATCATGGTTAGAGTATGTAGGTGCATAATTAAAAATAAATTCACTAATATCATAGTTTGAGTGTGCTGCGTCTTCATTAAACGTGAGTAGTAAGCAGAGGTCCTACTGCGGCGGAAGTGACGTCATCAAAAGGGGCGTGGCTTAGTGACGTCACAGCGTGACGTCATGGGGAAAGGGCGCGTGACCGGAAGTGACGTATTGACGTGCTGTTGAGTTGTAGGTGTCCTGCTTGTGGGGGAAAACATTTAAGCAAGAGTTGAGTTGTTTTTTATGGGAATGGAGTTGAGTTGGTTTTGTAAAAATTTCTTTTTTGATGAATGGCAACACCCAAACGTAAACACACGTGACGTCAGTGTGTTTACGCTTGGGACTTGGATTTTTTTTTCCTTCTGAGATTTCGATGTGACGTCATATAAAGTAAAGTTGAGTTTTAGGTGTCCTGCTTGTGGGGGAAAACATTTAAGCAAGAGTTGAGTTGTTTTTTATGGGAATGGAGTTGAGTAGGTTTTGTAAAAAAATTTTTGTTGATGAATGGCAACACCCAAACTTTAAGTAACACGTTAGAACATGAACCAAACTTTAAGTAACACGTTAGAACATGAATGCGAGTGGCAAGCTGATGCAATCATACCGTGACGTCAGTGTGTTTACGCTTGGGACTTGGATTTTTTTTTTCCTTCTGAGATTTCGATGTGACGTCATATAAAGTAAAGTTGAGTTTTAGGTGTCCTGCTTGTGGGGGAAAACATTTAAGCAAGAGTTGAGTTATTTTTTTATGGGAATGGAGTTGAGTTGGTTTTGTAAAAATTTCTTTTTTTGATGAATGGCAACACCCAAACTTTAAGTAACACGTTAGAACATGAACCAAACTTTAAGTAACACGTTAGAACATGAATGCGAGTGGCAAGCTGATGCAATCATACCGGTTATAGGGTAGGAATGTTGCTATTTGTTGAAGACCAGGTAGGAGGGATTTTCTTAGTATCACGTGATTATTCAAGCTTCTCTGATTGGTGGATTAATCTTGTGCTCTTGGGAAGTAAGTTATACCCCCTCAGAAATCATTTCTATCAGTGGCTGCAAGGTTTGTTGATCAGTTTCAGAAGTAATTTTGCATTGAAAAAACTATGAAGCGAAATTCTGTTCAGTCTGGTCCTATGAAAAAAGCTCGTATTGCTGAAAAGAGTGCATTGTCTGTTCTTGGTGAAAAACCAAAAATAAAGACAAAGTCTTTACCTATGCCTGGGGAACAGCCAAAAATAACGATGGATTCGCTGCCTGATACGATGTTACATCTTGGAGACAACATGTTCCTGCTTGTTAACAAGTTCACTGGACTTACCAGAGTCCACATCAGGAAGTACGTTACGGATGAGAGTGAAAGCTTACAGCCCACGAAGGAAGGTATTTCACTTTCGCCAAAAGTGTGGGATTCTTTTATAAGTAAAGTGAATAAATATTTCACTTTTGGTACTGTGGAATCTGCTAAGATTCTTGAAAGAGACCTGTGCATGTCTAAAGAAGTTGTGGGAGACACGACATTTCTCATTCTACAAAGACTGTTTCGCAAAAGTGATATGTCATTTCATTTTGTGCCCGAACGTATTGTGCTGTGTTGGGAGCAGATCTTTAAAATCTGCGAAAACTACCAGCGTGTTGCTGAATGTGTAAATACTTCACTATTCACATACTCCTTGTATTATTTCGTGAGACACGAACTTGAAAAGTGTTCAACATTTAATTCCGAAGAAACTTACAACGGTGACCCTGACAATCCAGAAGGGGTGGATGAAATGAAATTAGCCTTGTGTTCCCACTTAGAGGATATAATTTCAAAGAACATATCTAAGCATGTGGATTGCTTCGGATGTAAGAATTACATTGTGAACAACATAGCTCATACCTGTTTAGATAAGAGTAAGGAAGATTCTTTTTCCATGCATTTTACTTCCATTCTTTACAGTATTGATTGGCGTGATTTTGCTGGGACTTTTGTTCAAAAATATAGTACTCAGTTAAATTTTAGGTATTTGATTTTCCAAGGTGACTTTTTTGAATGTTTGAATGTAAATGAACTCATGGAGTCCGTGCGACAAATGTATGTAAATACCGATTGTATTCCTCCATATTTTTCATCAGTGTAATGTATTTTTTTTTTACTTTTATTACTTATAAATAAATTTTGTTGATTCTTATTACCCCTGAGTGCGTTTTATTTAGACTTTTATATTACTTCTTACTGTGTGTACTATATGTTTGACCTATTTAGTGTTTAATTTGTTATTGCATAATTGTTTTAATTATCATTTTTAAATATTATTTAGTTTAGCTACATAATTTTAATAGTGAAATTCTGTTCATAAAGTGAATGTAGGAGAAGTATATAAATACTGTGTTTCTTATAATTTAGCAGTCATTATGAATATCAGCTTTAGGTTAGACCACAACCGCTGCTGCAATGGAAGAAATTCTGAATCAGACATATCGGAATCCCAAACTTCCCGGCAGCTTTGGTGGTATCAATGCTTTACAGCGTGCTTTAAAAGGTCGCGTGAAAAGAAAACAGATAAAGAATTGGCTACAAACGAAAGATTCGTATACTTTACACAAGCCTTTACGGCACAAATTCCAGAGAAATCGTGTAATAGTAGGAGGATTAAACGAGCAGTTTCAATCTGATTTAGTGGACATGCAATCTCTCGCCCCTCAGAACGACGGGTATAAGTATTTACTTACTTGTATTGATATTTTGTCTAAATATGCATGGGCCATTCCTCTGTTAGATAAAAAGTCTACAACTATAATGAGAGCTTTTGAAAAAATATTTTTGGAACGTACTCCTCAATCCTTACAGACAGATGCTGGGAAAGAGTTTACAAATAAACTAGTCCAAAATTTCTTAAAAAAGAAGAAAGTTCATTTCTTTACCACACATAATTCAACAAAAGCTTCAATCGTTGAACGCTTTAATCGTACTCTTAAAACTAAAATGTGGAAATACTTTACTGAAATAAATACGAAGAGATATATTGACGTCATAGACCAATTGATGTATAGTTATAACCATACTTGGCATCGTAGTATTGAAACAGAGCCTTCATCAGTGACATTACAAAATGAAGGAAAAGTATGGGATACGTTATACGGTCAGCAATCTGTTGTAGAACAGAGCAGTTCAGAGTTAAAGGTTGACGATACTGTTCGTATTAGTCGGGAGAAAATGCACTTTGAAAAAGGATACGAACAAAACTGGACAAAAGAAATTTTTACTATTGATAAAATAATACATCGGATACCTGTTGTGTATAAACTGAAAGATTTAGCAGGGGAAGTGATACAGGGAAGTTTTTACAAAGAGGAATTGCAAAAGATCTCGGATTCCGGATTTTATCCAGTAGAAAAAGTTTTAAAGAAAAGAAAGCGTCAGGGGAAAACGGAATACTTTGTGAAATTTCAGGGTTATCCTGAAAAATTTAATGCTTGGGTTGAGAATGTCAAAATGATATAAATAGAGCTGTCACTGTACTTACCTTCTCATTTTCACTGTACGATGTCGTTCTACATTACACTTCCCAGCGACAGCTCTATCGAGTTTTATCCTGGCAACACAATGTCTCACTTCTACACGAAACTCCCTAAACGTCTGGAACTCTCAGGTGAATGGGAAGTAGGATTAGTTGAAATGATTTATCCCAGAATGTGGAATAACATCATTGATGGTGAAAATTCTTTCGAATATGATTTAGGAAACGGAATAAAAATTGATGGAAAAATAGCATGCGGATTTTATGATTCTCCGATTGACATTTTAAATACATTTCCAAAGCACATAAAAATTCAAATGAAATATAACAAACACACTAAAAAGGTGATGGTGCAGCTCACTAACGGTGCAACGGTGAAATTATCCAAGGGATTAGCTGAAAACTTAGGTTTTGAACCTAATAAAGTGATTGGAGAAAATTTTATTCCCGGAAATGGAGGCCCAGATACAGTAATCACTGAGAGTCCTTTTGTTGCGGATCCTAATGTTGATTTACATTTGTTGTACGTTTACACCGACATCATTCAGCCTGAATTTGTTGGTGGGATCTTAGCTCCTCTTTTACGAACTCTGACAGTGAAGGGAAGAGATGGTGATATGATTCAGGAACAATTTGAGAGACCTCATTATTTACCAGTTTCCAGAAAAAATTTTGACTCGATTGAAATCATTATAAGGACGCACACTGGTCGTTACGTCTCATTCGAACGCGGAAAGTTGATAGTGAAACTACATTTTCGCTTGAAACAAATCATATAAAAAGAGTATTCCTTTCTGAATTGATTCATTTTTCATTTTTCACATTCAAGAAAAGAAGTAACAAAATGTTGGTGCCTTACACGTGTTGTAGTAAAAAGTTTGAAGATTATTATTCAGGGCAAATTGGAAATGGCTTGCCTTACTATAAAGGAGTTGTTTTTCAGAAAGGGCACGGAATAGGAGGATTTTTTGCAAAACTATTTCGCAGAGCATTACCTTTTTTGATTAGTGGTGCAAAAACGGTTGGAAAAGAAGCTTTACGGACAGGGACAATGGTTGCTAATGACGTGTTATCGGGCGAAAATTTCAAAACATCGGTTAAAACGCGTGCAAAAGAAACTGGGAAAAAATTAGCAAGAAAGGCGGTTAAGAAAGCAGATGAGATGATTGGTCATGGAAAGTTTAAAAGGAAGCGCAAACCCTCGAAACGTATCATTTCATCTAAAGTCAGGAAGGTACAAGGACGTGATATTTTTGACTCGTAACACCATGGCTTTTCTACTAAAAGATTCTCCAGAATGTGTAAAATCAGAACTAGAATTATTCTCTTTACCTCCAACACAAACTGTCATCGAGAGAGGTCAGTGGGTTGAATTTCATCCCCTAGCCAACGTTTCTGGTGGTAGCCCTATCGAATTCAATGTCTCTGGAAGCGGAGACGAATACCTCGATTTGTCACAGACCCAATTATATGTTAAAGTTAAAATTTTAAAAAGTGACGGCAAGCCAATCACAACTGAAAGTAAAGTAGGCCCTGTAAATCTCTTTCTGCATTCCATGTTTTCTCAGGTGGATATCAGTTTAAACGAAAGACTCGTTTCCTCCAGTAATAACACTTATCCATACCGAGCCATGATAGAAAAATTACTGAATCATGGTTATGATACTAAAACTTCTCAATTGTCTTCAGAACTGTTTTTTAAAGATACTGCTGGACGTATGAATGTTTTTGATACGGCAGATGCTCAACCTAACGATGGATTCAATAAACGGTCTGAAATGTTTAAGCTAGGTGCATCGGTGGATATGATTGGCCGTTTGCACTTGGATATGTTTCATCAAGAGAGACTCCTTTTAAATATGGTGGATGTGAAAATTAAGCTTATACGCAGTAAACCGGAATTTTGTTTGTTGGGAGACGGGGAATTTAAAGTTTCGTTGGAATATGCTTCCTTGTTTATTCGCAAAGTCAGAGTGAGCCCCGGTGTTGTTATAGGACATGCAAAAGGTTTGGAAAAAACAGCAGCTAAATACCCCATTAACAGAGTACTGTGTAAAGCTTATTCCATTCCGGCTGGTAATATGAGCTTTGTTCAAGATAACATTTTTACGGGACAGATGCCTAACCGCATTGTGATTGCCTGTGTCGATAACGACGCGTTCAACGGACACTATAAGAAGTCACCCTTTGAGTTCAAACATTACAATATTAATTTTATAGGAGTCTATGTGGATGGTCAGCCCGTGCCTCATAACCCACTCCAACCAAATTTTGAAAAAGATCAATTTGTAAGAGCATATCAGAATTTATTTACGAATGAAGAAAATAGAGGTCTGTACCTCTCAAGGTCGGAATTTTCGAAAGGTTATTCTTTATTTTGCTTTGATTTATCCCCAGATTTCTGTGATGGTTCACATCTAAATCTTGTTCGACACAGTAACTTAAGAATAGAAATAAAATTTGGAACTACGTTACAGCAAACAGTTTCATTGTTGGTGTATGCGGAGTTTGAAAATTTAATTGAAATCAATAAAGCTCGAAATATTCTCTATGATTTTGGAAACTGATGAATTCGTCAGACCTTTATAAAATCTTGTCTCGTGACCCTATTTCCATGAGATATTTTGCGGGTGTTTTTCCTTCGGACAAAATACCAAAAATTAGAAAGTTTCCCTCTGCTATGGTGTTGAATACCGATAAACATGATGAAAAAGGAACTCATTGGCTTGCCGTCTACATTCAGGATAAAAACACTGTTGAATTTTTTGATTCTTATGGATTGCCTCCCGACGCATTTGGGCAAGACATAACAAGATTTGTCAAGACGTTTCAGCACGTTCATTGGAACGAGGTTCCGTTTCAAAGCTTAACATCTAACGTATGTGGACATTATTGCATTTATTTCATTGTTAAACGATGTCAAGGGTCATGTATGAAATTTATTCTTACTCAACTTAGTGGAAAGAAGAATGATTTTAGAATGTTCCAGTTTGTCAAGAAAAGATACGGTGTAACAATGATTTTTAAAAAGTAATAAAAATTTGTTTTATATCAGAAAAAAAATATGATCTGGTCTTATGTATTTATTTTGTTGTGATTTTTACATGTGTTTGTTATTATTTTTCTGACAAATGGTTTTTGGGGTTAAAATACAAGAGTTTAAAAGGGTTTACGTAGAGAAAAGACAACACTTTGTTAAAAGTATTCACCAGAGTAAGTCATACAAAAAAATGGACAACACAACCATACGAAATCTTTTAACAGCATTGCTTATATTTTCCTACATTGGTTTTTCTGTGTTTATTATTTGGACTTGTCTCAACTGGCCAAAACATGAATCATGTAGTTTAGCACAAAATAAAACGACGCTTGAAATGTATAAAATTTACCAAAAAATTGATTCAGTGGGATTTATTAAATGCAACGAATTTTCCAATCTGTTCTTCAGTCACTCAGTTTGTGGGAAAACAATATGCGATTGTGTTCATAATTCTTTAAATGTCTTTGAAAACCACTGTTTGGAATTTACTCAAAATATTGTCGATTCAATCAGCGAGTGTGAGCTCGTGGCACGCACAATTAAAGGTTGCACAGACATTGTCTGTAAAGTATAAAAGTCAAAGCTTTTTTTAAATTAAACACATATTGGAAAATGGAGCTCCCTAAGCTTGTTCATCCTTCTACATGTCTTCTCAGTGGTCCTACGGGTTCAGGAAAAACCGTTTTCGTGAAAAAACTATTAGATCATAAAATGTTTGATCCTATGCCTACGCATATTGTATACTGTTACGGAAGTTATCAACCTATTTTTAATTCCATGAAAAATGTGACTTTTGAAGAAGGTTTACCTTCTAATCTTAGTTCCATTCAAAATGCCTTAATTATTATAGACGATTTAATGACAGAGTTAGCCAGTGATACTCGTTTAAGCAACTTCTTTACAAAAGGGAGTCATCACCGAAATCTTTCAATTATCTTTATAACGCAAAATTTTTTCCATCAAGGCAAAGAAATGAGAAATGTTCATTTGAATTCACATTACGCGGTTTTGTACAAAAATCCTAGAGATAAAAGTCAAATAATGCATCTAGCCAGACAAATGTTCCCTAGGAAAATCAAAGCTTTTCAAGAAATATTTGACGATGCTACCTCAACGCCCTTTAGTTATTTGCTCATTGACTTAAGACCCGAAACGACTGAACGGTTACGGTTACGTACAGGAATATTTCCTGGTGATAAGCATTTCGTGTATGAACCTCGATAGGTAATTTCGTGTTTTAGACATTGCGTACGTAACATGTCTTCTGTAGTGATTGATTTTGAAGGTTTTCAAGTTAAGTCTGGGTGTTACATTATTAAAGAATTAGCTTTTTATTCCATAAACGAAGGACATCATGCCTGTTGGACATTTCTTCCCCCTCACCCTTGGAAGAGTTTATCGGTGGTTCAACAAAGGTGTTTCGCCTGGGTTATAAGAAACAGACATAATCTGGAATGGAACAGTGGTACGTTGCCCTACAGTACTCTACGTATTATTTTACAATACTTGTCATCGGTTCATTCTGCTATTTATGTGAAAGGACTAGAAAAGATCAAGTTTTTAGAAAATCTGTTAGGACAAAATATTGAAAGCTTGGATTGCCCCAAGATCAAAGATTTATCTGCAAGCAAACTTTCAGTGACTTGTTCTCATCATCTGATTGGATTTCATTATTGTGCTTTGTACAAAGCGGGTGCTTACGCAGCTTATATAAAACAAAGTGTACAAGCAGGTGAAATCATTTCGATTCAGAATGCCCTCTCAGAAGGATGTGGAATATCTGAAACTCTTACAGAAGAGTCGAAAAAAAGCAGCTGTATTGAAAAATTGCCCAAACTGTCTCGTTAAATTAATTTGTGAATCTGTATTAAATCTTTTAAAGGGAAACATTCCAATCAGTAAGCGTTCCAAAAATCGACTCGTTCCTTTTAAGAGAACTTTGAGAACACTCGCTGAGAAGAGAGTGCCTCTCTATAGAAAAAGGCGTCTTTTAGTACAAAAAGGTGACGGATTTTTATCCTTTCTCCTCCCCGCTGCACTAACTGTCCTATCATCCCTTATCCATGGAACATAGCAAAACGTTTGCACTGGTACCGCTGGACCGCATGCAGCAAATGGAAGAGGACCATTTGAGTGATTTAGATACTCAGATTCATCATATCTTAAAAAAGAAAATGGACGATGATGAAAAGGCCAAGCTGTACATCCAGATTTTGCAAAAATATGTCACATTACCAAATTATAATATTGTCAATCAACCTGAAGAACAGCCTTCGGAGGAAACTTTTGACCTAGAAAATAGGATTCTGGAATCTGCTCCGAAGAAACATAAAGATACTGCCCAGAAAATTGTTGAATTTTTAAAGGAACATAACATTTCATGGAACAAGAACAGAGAAGTTATGCTAAATAAAGAGGGGATCCCTGGCTCAGATATAATTCAACTTATAAATTTTCTATTGAGAAATAGAGTTCGTAGGCCAGTTGCTTTTCAACAGTTTGAAGAAATATTAAAGGGAAACAAATTTCCACGAGATTTTATAAAAAATAACTATTTAACTGAAGTTAAAAATATGTATGCAAAACCTAAGATAGCCAGAAAAAGATTATCTTCGAAGAAATGGCAAACATTGTAACCTTCTCATTTTCATTATTTTTTTTTTTAAATAAATGTCATGAATTCTTATTTTTATTGTGTGTTTTTTTAACTTTAAAATTCACAAAAATAAATAATTAATTATACACATCTTTACAAATTTACATTTAT
The DNA here is from genome assembly GCA_933210815.1 of Meta bourneti. Taxonomy (NCBI): domain Eukaryota; kingdom Metazoa; phylum Arthropoda; class Arachnida; order Araneae; family Tetragnathidae; genus Meta; species Meta bourneti. The sequence goes on along the minus strand of OW119930.1, from coordinate 65,557,537 downwards.
TTATTTACAATTTTTTTATTTTACATTACAATTTAATACCCGTATGGAAGGGTTGACAGATCAGGCTGGATCACTCTCTTGTTATACACGATACGGTAGACTTTTGTTTCTTCTCTATTTACCACCTTTCTTCTCTTTGCCTCCCTTGTTATTTTGGATGGATTTTCTACCTTCATTGTTCTTGGCTCGTCTAGCTCCTGAATCATGCTTCGGATTGACTCAAAATTCAGCTTCAGGGAATTTCGAAAATTTAAAGTAAAGCCTCGTACTTTACAGCACGTATTTCCTGAAGCTGTTTTGTAGCCATAATTCTTTGGCCCACCTGAGAAAATAAAAAACTTATAAGTATATGAACAGTTAGTTATAAGTTCATGAATAATAAATACATAACTGATTACCACCTATCATATGTTTTTTAATAATTTTTTTTGTGCCATCAATTATTATCATTACTACTTTACAATGAGTATTAAGAACAGTCGGTTAGTTAAAATAAAAATATAGCACTTATGATTATTTTTTTCTTCTTCTCTGAAATGGTTAAAAGTTTTTTAATAAGTTTTCATATAAACATTTTGCTTACCAGAGACGAAAGTTTTAATCACATCTCCATCCAATTCGTCCGTGAATTCACCCAAGAAGTTTCCCAAGGGAGGATCATTTTGGCCATTTGTGGCGTAGATGATAGAATCCGTATCGTGGTACAAGACGTTGGGACCCAGTCTGTCCATCTCTTCATACAGCTTGAGACGAGCCCAAGCTGTAGTGAAGGCCGCCAGAAATATGTTCGTGGTGGCATCTTGTTTTAAAAAGTTTTTTGATGTTTCCCACTGGATGGCAGCAACTTCCGCTGTGGGTAGATATACGTCTTTTATCTGAAAAGAAAAATGAAGTGTTACCAAAAGAATTGTATTCGAATTAAAAAAGTATAATATATATATATATATATATATAACGTAAATTACTCTTACATTTTTGGTTGTATCTGCTAGCATTTTATTAAATTCAGATAACTTGTTGACGTATGTTAACTGCCCTCTTTGTGTATTCATTCCCCATCTGTAAGAAAAACAAGAAATTATGAGAATGTGTTTCCCTCATACTTGCTATTTTTTTTTTAAATTTAACTTTTAATGCCTACCTTCCCCAAAAACTATTAAGGGCCAGCTTGGCCACTTGTCGGCGCCCCGGGTTTTTACTAATTTTTTCGGGTTCTAATCTCACTCCTTCCCGTTCCTCGTACTGGCGAATGTAGTTAGCTTTCTGATCTTCAGTTTTGCAATTTGCAGGCCAACCGCTGCTCTCCTGCTTGATTTTTAAAAATAGGTCTATATATGACCTAAACAGGGTATCAGAAGTGGCCTCAAAATTGTAAACTTCATAAATCTGAAATATATATATATATATATATATATAAAGATATCATTAACAATATTTTTTTTTCTGAAAACAAAATGCTTAAAAACTTAAACACTAAACGCACTTACATGGGTAAAACGATACCCTTTTCTCTTCGCCAGCTTGAGTTCTTCCGATACCCAAGTGCCAACCAGTGCTCGCTCATCGTCCGTGTGTGTGCACGGGTTTTGGTTTAATGATTCAACACATGTCCGGCATAAAGGGAACATGAGTTTATTTTGGCACCTGTATGGGAGAACAGGATGGTACAGTTGATTAGGGGGAATTACTCGGCAATGTACTATCCCGAAGTATTCTTCCACATCTCCGAAATCCTCGGTGATTATAGTGGGGTGGCCAACGGGGTAGGTGCAATATTTGTTAACCTGAAAGTGGAAAAAAAATTAAGTAAAAGGGAACCAATTTGTTCCGTGTAATACCGAACAACTTAATAAAGTATGAACTTACCCATGGGTACAACGACGTAAAATCAATGTATTTTGAGTCACCCTCATGATACAGTTTTATGGCGTTTGTCCTACCTCCAAAAAACGCATCTCGAGGATTTAGGCGGTTAGTCAAACCATGACCTTCAAGGAAGGTCTTCAACTCACCATCCTCCTTTTTTTGTGCCATGAAGTCATGCTCCCACATTTCAACGACCTCATATCCCAGGGCCCGTAGTTTTTCTGTCAGATGAGCTGTGGTGGCTCTTAACGTAGCCATGGGAACGTTCTTCAGTGGATGTATAATGTCCCCATCATAACATTTTCCACAGCCGTGGAAGAAACATCCCTAAAAGAAAATTAAAACAAAATACAGATTTTTTTTTCTTGTTTGATCGTTCCTAGTAGTGAATTTTTTTTACAGAACAGGCTGAAGCATTTTAAATGAAATAACAACTTGTGTAATCCTTACATGATATTGGTAAACTGTATTTGAATTTGCGCAAAATCCATCCACCGATACCCCAGCTACTTTACATTCACCCGCTCCATTCATCCCATGCTGAATAGCAATCTGGTACTTAAATGCTAGAAAATCTAACCACCGAATGCTATCAACACTGAAAAGGGTTTTGTTGATATAGCCGTACACTGGAATCATGCCAATAGTGTTGGGCTGTATGTGGTTGTGCCTGTATGTTGCCATGCAGGCCGATGCAATTGTCACATACCTGAAAAAAAAAACAAGTTACGCATATATGCATTTTCTTTAACAAATTTTTTAATTAGGAAATGTTTTTTAATTCATTTCTTTCATTAGGTAATGTTTATTATTATTATTATTTCTTTTTTTACCGAAAGGGATCCACACCAGCCACTTCAATAAATTGAATCCTAAATTCTAGGCAACAACGGCGGAGGATATCTACATCAGATCTGGAAGAAGAAAAAATATTTTTTTTAATTCTTTTAAATCTTCAATTTTTTTTTAAGTCACAAATAATGCCTGATAGAAGAAAGGAAAATTTAAAAGAAAAAATACACATACTTGCAATAAGAAAGCATTTCTTCTTTAAAATTAAAAGAGTCATTTTTGTGTTCTGCATGCCAGGACAAGAATGCAACACGTGCTGTACCTGACATTGTGTCTGGGCTGTAAAAATTGCACTCGGGCAGAGCCCCAATATAATTTTGATTTACCCTAGTATTAAAAAGATGGGGGAAATACCCCTTCTTTAACTCGGTCAATCCAAAACATCCCGGCAACTTGGCCAGAGCCATGGGAAGAAAGTTCAACGAGTCAATGACCCGAATATCCAGAGTTGGGTGTCGAATTGACATGATCAGTGATCCATTTGGGATAACTTCCGGTGCACAGCCCTGTTGCAAGAGGTACGCCATTATAAACTGGCCATCAAATCTAAAAAGAAATAATAATAATTAACTTATAAAATATAATATACAATTATCTGATTTCAGTAAATTCACTGATAATTATTATTAATAAACCTTGATAAAGAAAATCTAAAAGTTCAAGGTTTTTTTTGTACGCACACATACTCTCTTTCACAATATTAACTTATGTTAATATTTTCTTTAAGCCTTACCCTTTCATGTTATGCGCTATGGCGGTGTATTCTTTGTGCTTGGGGGAAAATAACCAAGCACAAAAATCCTGGCATGCCGAATACCCCGGGAAGACCTGCTCATCTCCGTTGGCATATTGCGAGACTGCGAAATTTACCAAGTGTTCACCAGAAGACTGATCAGTTTCAAAGTCGAAAAAGATCAGCTTCTCACTTGGTTTCTTTGCTCCCACGGTTCGGAGAAAACACAAGTGCTCCGAAGACACCACAAATTCAAGGCAGGAGGGGCACTTAGTGGCTTCACATCTGTGGTTTTCGCGGGCACAGTCACGTCTTCGAATTACACGGCTGCACTTCCTACACTGATAAACCTGTAAGGAATAATAATCGAATAAATGGACATTCTTGCTGAAAAAAGAGACATGCACCTGTACCCTTCGCATCACGGATAATACACTTACTCTATCACATAGAGAATGAATTTGCAAGCCTGTGCACATCTTGTGTGCATCAAAGCAGTCCTTCGACCTGCACAGCCGATAGCAATCGAGACATCGAGTGGGCATATCTTCGGGACACTGCGTCCTATTGCATACATGGCAGGAATTGGCACAAATGTGGTCTTCCACATTTTGAAAGGGTTTTTCACACCTCTCACAATAGTGATTTGATCCAAAGAACCCTTTCAAGGATCTTATAACATCGTAATGGTCATCGTGAAACCATAAATTGATCCTGCGTGGTCTTGTGTCGTTTTTGTAAGCTACCTAACAATCCAAACAAAAAGGATATACATCAGATTTTTTAAACTATATATTATGTAGATGTAAAAGGATATAATTAAAAAAGCACAAATAAGTAATGTATTAATTCAACGAGTAAAAAAAGTAAAAATACAGCAAGCATTCGATTTTAACACCTTAAAATAGATAAAATTTAAGTTCATCAAAAGAAGAAATAAATATAAAACTTACTTGATTTAGATTTTCCGAAGAGAAAACTACAATTTGCACATCCATGTATTCTTCGAAAGCCCTAATTTCCGTGAAGGTGCAGGGACCTGGCGGAACTCCGGCAGCTTCATGAAGAGCTCGGGCCCTATTCAACAGTGCGGGGCGTCTTTTATCCCTAATGGCATTGAGGGCCGCGTTGTCTTGTTCCAAGTGAGCCAATGCGTATACAATGGACTTAGCACAGCAAAGGTCTTCACTGTCGCTAGGGATCGGAAAAATGGATTTCTTCCGTATACGGTCCAACGAAATGTTAATGACCCTCCGATTTTTTCCAGCGCCTATAGGTCTGTGGATGGTGATTACGTCTACTTCAAAATCTTCGTCCAAAACGATTTGTTCCTTCGATTGTAAAACTTTGAGCACCTTACTTAGTAGCGTCTCAACAGTCACCTCAGACACAGCCATAAGAGTTGTTGAGATAGGCTTGTCCAGTCCTTCTGCTCTTATACAAAACCGTATTAAATCTGAAGGACTTAAATTTTCGGTGGATCGTCGTATCAAGACAGAAAAAAACTATCTAACCGAGTCAACAACGGCTGAAAGGGTATTTCTCATGGCTAGAGGTAGCCTCTCTGGATCTATATGAGCTCGATAGATAATTTCTTGCGCCTGATACTTGAGGTTCCTGCGTCGAGATCGCTCCAAAATCACAATTGCATTCTCCATCTTATTTTAAAAAAAGATATATTAATTGACTTTTAAAAGAAAGTTATTAAAAAGTTTTCATTACGAACGACATTAACACTTACACTAAATACTTCATTGGTACGTGATGAACTAGCTTCATTCTCTACCGACCTCTAGTTGTAAAAGAAAAATAATAATTAGAATATATGCGAAAATTAACCATGAAAAAGATCCGAGAAAATAAAACATTTTCTTAATAACAAAACATAAATAATAACAATGATACTTCGAATCCCGATCCCACTTGTAAATATAAAGGCAAGGGCATCGGTTGTTCCATAAAGATCTGCGAACATTCATCCAATAGCAATGGGTTTTCCATAAAAATTTGATCGCATTAATCTATTATCTAAATATATAGAAACATTGTTACAAAACGGGGAATCGGAATACAAAAAATACAGAAACTGAAAAATAACTCATGCAATATTACAAAAAAGAATTTATCCAAAAAAAGTAATTTTGTAAGTTAAAGAGGAAACTTTAAAAGTATATAACTTTATTTCAAATAAAATTTTACAAAAAAGTAAGTAAAAATAATAATTTTGTATTGTAAGTTAAAAAGGAAACTTTAAAAGTATATATCTTTAATCTTTATTTCAAATAAACATTTACAAAAAAGTAAGTAAAAAAATCTTCTTTTAGATACATTAAATGACAAATAAGAAAAAACGTAACATACATCATCATCTGAATCTCTCATAGGAAAATCAGGGTCTTCGAATAGTATCTACATTAACAAGTACGTAAAATTAATAATAATAATATTAATAATCAGTATATTTAAGCTATTTTTTTCTTAATAGTATTTAAAATTATAGCGTACTTACCGAACTAGCAGTAGTAGTATTCTTTGAAAAATCCATCGTTGAATAAATACGTGAGTATACTAACCCTAAAAATGCACCAAGATAAAAAAAGGCAACAGCACGAGAACTGGATGTACAAGTAAAGAAGTTCAATCAGCTTGCCACTCGCATTCATGTTCTAACGTGTTACTTAAAGTTTGGGTGTTGCCATTCATCAACAAAAATTTTTTTACAAAACCTACTCAACTCCATTCCCATAAAAAACAACTCAACTCTTGTTTAAATGTTTTCCCCCACAAGCAGGACACCTAAAACTCAACTTTACTTTATATGACGTCACATCGAAATCTCAGAAGGAAAAAAATCCAAGTCCCAAGCGTAAACACACTGACGTCACGTGTGTTTACGTTTGGGTGTTGCCATTCATCAAAAAAGAAATTTTTACAAAACCAACTCAACTCCATTCCCATAAAAAACAACTCAACTCTTGCTTAAATGTTTTCCCCCACAAGCAGGACACCTACAACTCAACAGCACGTCAATACGTCACTTCCGGTCACGCGCCCTTTCCCCGTGACGTCACGCTGTGACGTCACTAAGCCACGCCCCTTTTGATGACGTCACTTCCGCCGCAGTAGGACCTCTGCTTACTACTAACGTGGAAAAAATATCCCTTCAGTGTAATACTAATAAATGAGTCAATCAATCAATTTTGTCATCAAAGCGAATACAACTTGTGTGGTCCTCAACACGAAAGATGGCATCTTCAGAAAATGATTGAAAAAGCAATATTTTATGTTATACTGCTTTTATATTTCGAGAGAATATCGTTCAATCACTTCGATTTTTAGGTAAACTTTACCCTCTTAATACGAAACATTTCGTAAAAATAAATTATCTTTTTGAACCCATTCTCATTGTGCGTACTGTAAGAAATAAATTGCGATTATTGTCATAGACCCAACAATATCCCGAACGTTAGAAAGGATGGTTCCTGGGGAAATCCCAATGTATCACCTCTGTTTTCGTATTATGATATACTTTATTGATTTCAATTAACTAAGAGTTCTAATAAAACTACAATACCATAAATGTCTACTTCTGAAAAGAGTTTCAAACTAATAAATTTTAATAGAGGATAACTGTAAGAGACCAATTTTCAGTATTCTTGTTCATAAACGTAAACGTTCAACAACTGCAAGAGAGACATTTTGGCTTTTAAAGTATCACGAGCGACTTGTGTTGGTCATCTATAATTCCCGTACTCTTGTACAAAAATCAGAAATGTGATGAACATTGCAGAAATCTTGATACGAATCTAGATACGAAGAGATCAAGATACGAATTTACAAGATATCAATTTACAGGCAAAATATTGTGTTGGATAAAGAGTGCAAATCGTTAAAAATGAAAAAGGTCTATCTTGCAATTTCAAAGTTATCTAGAAAATTCGATACGTTTGACAAAACCGTTAAACTGCTGCTCTATCTCTTAGGTATGAATTTTGGATATAGATATAAAATACCTTTTCGTAGGAAACTGTTTAGGCCATTTAGCATTGTTCTGCACTCGTCTTTCTTATATTCTTCGTCTGCTCTTTTTAGACAACAACGATTTCCCCCGGAAAAACTACAACTTATATCATTCCTCTGCAATGTGTTATCTCTGGCACTTTGGTATCACATGCAACTGAACTTGCAAAGTTTCCACCAATTGATGTCCAGTATTAAAAGCAGCAATATAGTTTTCCATAATCTCAAAGGGAAGTGCATAAATACAGTTGCAGTCGCTGCGGCTGTTTCTTTCCCAGTGATTCTTGCCACGCTGATGATCATTGTAGTCAAACTGGAAAGCAATGCAGTACACGTAATATACGTGGAGTTCTTTCTCGTGGGTCATACTCTCCAATCCAAACCTACCGCGGAATCGGTGTTGATGTATGTATGCATGCTTGCTTATTTTGCAATGAAATTCTTGATTCCATCTCTGTCAGTGGCACTACATGTGATCCTCAGCTACAATTTCGGTGCTGCGATTCGGAACCAGACCAGGGTTATGGAAGAATCAGTTTCCCAAGGAAAACTGGCAAAAGAAATAGAAAACTACCACTCCATAGCTAACTGTTGCAAGCAGTTTTCCAATTGCTCCAAAGGGACCATGCTCCTTATGGTCGCCCTGTATTTTACGGCCATGTACACTGGCTTTGGAGTGGCTCTGACGAAGGCGAACAGGGCTGAATTTCTCTCTAACATAGAATCCACTGTCACCATCATAGGCAGTGTGTTCTCTGTCTTCAGCCTAATGGCATTTGGTTCAGATATACCAGAGGCGATGGCAAATACCGCTGAAAGGTTCCAGCAACTCTACAGGGAGACTCTGCTGCAGAAGGGTTCAAGAGGTCCCTTTAGTTTGAGCGACCTGTTGCTTTTGAAATCCATGAGCGAAATAAGGCCAGTTTATTTGACTGTTTGTGATCTTTTGCGTGTGAAGAAAAGTCTGATACTCAGCTCATTTGGATGCACGCTTACTTATTGCATACTTATAATGCAATTGAAACGGAGCGATTAGTTATAGACCGTTTCACTGCAGGCAATATTTGTTATAAATAGACAATTCTCAACATATGTGGTGAACTTTAGTCCCCACTATAGGTTAACATAGTAGTGTAGTTAACATAGTTGTGACTGTTGCTGTTCAAATCCATGAGCGAGTTAAGGCCGGTTCATTTGGCTATTTGCGATGTTTTCCGTGTGACGAAGAATCTGATAACCCGCTCGTTTGGATGCACGATTACTTATTACCTACTTATAATGCAACTGAAAAAGGAGAATACTTTAACATTGCTAGCAATAAATATTTGAAAACCAAAGAATCATTTCCGTGTAAAAATTTCTTAAACTTCAATTTTTATTTGTAAAAATAATTAAATATATTCGCACACACACAGAAAATTATTCAGATCAGTATTGGACAAATTAACATTGCAAGTGACAAATTAACGCATTTAAACGATAATGATACAAATAGGGTAACCATTTCAAATTACATGTTTCTTGTCTGATTTTGCGCTTAGGCCGTTGTAGCGATTTTACTCGTAGCAAATCAAAGCGTCGCATTTAATCTCGTCGGACATTTTATCGATCTGTAGGGTATTGTGTTTTTACACGTTAAGGTGACATAAGAACCACAAATGGGAGATTTAATCAATTTTGTCTAAAAAATCATAAAAACTTAGAAGATCATGCGAATACAAATTGTGCATCAGCATAACGGATGATAACTTCAAAAAATGACTAAAAGAGCAATTTTCATGTGATACTGCTTTTATGCATTAGGAGAATATCGTTCGATTACTTCTATTTTATTTCGGTAAACTTAACTCTATGTTATTACAAAGTTTTTAATGAAAACAAAACGTAATATATTTCGCACCTATTCTTATTCTCCAAAGAAATCAATATCAATCATAAGTATTAAGTTCGTATTATGTGGTGCTTTATTGATTTCAATTAAATTTGGGTTTTACATGTACGCATCTAAAGTGCTCTGTTAAGCATAAAAGGTTAAAAATTATTTTTCAATAACGGAGGCAATAAAAGACATGCTTCTTGAAGTTCTTTGAACAGTGTGGACGAGTAGATTCAATCGTTGCAAGCTAGACATTTTGACATTTAAAAAGTACCTGGACAGATTTCTTTCGGTAATTTTACATTCATGAGATGAACGAAACCTTTGGACGAGTACAGGATACGTGTTACAAAGTTTATGCTGTGAATTATTGTTCGTGGAAGGAAGTTAGTATTATAAAACAATGAAAACATGCAATGTTGCAAATTCTGGGACATATGGAAAATGCAAATTATTTGACAAATCCTTTGCTCTGCTGCTATATTTCTTAGGTCTTAATATTGAAAATTATCATAAAAAGACTCGTAAAATATCCTTTTATAGAAAGCTGTTTGGGCGATTAAGCATTGTTCTTCATTTGTTTTTTCTATATTTTTCGTATGCTTTCCATAGAAAAGCCAATTTTCGTTCTTCCAAACTTCCACTTGTATCAGTCCTTTGCAATGTGCTATCTCTGGCTCTTTGGTATCACATGCAACTGAACTCCCAAAGATTCTGCAAATTTTTGTCCAGTCTTAAAATCACAGTTCTCGATAACATCAAAGGAAAGCGCATTAGTTCTTTCAAAGTCGTTGCGGCCGTTTCGTTTCCAGTGATTCTTGCCACGCTGATGACCATTACCATCAAAATCGTTTATAACAAAACATATGCGAAGTTTTTCTTGGTGGGTCATACTCTGCCATCTAAACCTATTGCGGAAGCCTTTTTGTTGTATGCATGCCTGATTATGTATTTTGCAATGAAATTGCTGATTCCTTCTCTGCTAGTGGCACTGCATGTGATCCTCAGCTACAAGCTGAGTGCTGAGATTCGGAACCAGACTAGGGTTATGGAAGAATCCATTTCCAACGGCACACTGGAAGAGATTGAAAAGTACCACTCCATAGCCAACTGCTGCAAGCAATTTTCTAATTGCTCCTAAGTGACTATGTTTCTTATCTTGGCACTATACTTCACGATCATGTATACTGGCTTCGGAGTGGCTCTGACGAGCGCGAGCACGGCTGAATTGGTCTATAACATAGAATCTACCGTCACCATCATTGGCTGTGTGTTGTCTATCACCAACCTCCTGGGATTTGCGTCCGAGATACCAGAAGCGATGGCTGATACTGCTGAAAGGTTCCAGCACCTTTACAGGGAGATTCTGCTGCAGAAGGGTTAGAAAGCTGCAATCAATGTGAAAGACCTGTTGCTCTTGAAATCCATGAGCGAGATAAGACCAATTTATTTGACCGCTTATGATCTGTTGCGTATCAAGAAAAGTTTGATACTCAGCTCGCTTGGATGTACGCTTACCTATTGTATACTTATAATTCAACTGAAAAGGGACGATTAGTTATGGACTGACTTTTTCATTTAAAACAATAACAGCGGCAATTTCCCAGACGATTCAAATACCAGGTAGAGATACCAGGTCAATTCTGTTAAGATGCTCCAGCAACTTTACAGGAAGCGAACAACGTGCGAAGAAGAGTTTGAAATACAGCGCGTTTGGATGCCACTCTTACTCATTGTGTACTTATAATGCAATTGAAAAGAGCGATTAGTTATAGACTGTTTCATTGCAGGCAACTATTGCAAATTGCCCATTGTCAGCATATGTGGTGAATGTCTTCACCACTGTAAGTTGACATAGAAGTGTAGTTGATATAGTATTATATAATAACAGCGCAACGAATGATAACCATGAAGTATAATACTTTGGGGTAAACTGAAGTTACACCGTTCTCACATGCATCAAAGACAGAGTATTCTGTGTCCTCACCCTTTTAGCATATTCTTCAGATATACGAGGCCAATACCTCTGAAAGATTCCAGCAACTTTACAGGGAGACTGCTGCAGAAGAGTTCAAGAGGTCCCTTCAGTTTGAGCGACCTGTTTCTTCTGAAAACCATGAACAATTTTCATGATCTCCAATCCATGAGCAGGCCGGTTCATTTGACTGATTGTGATCTTTTGTAAATGAAGAGTCTGATACTCAGCTCGTTTGGATGCACGCTTACTTATTGCATACTTATTATGCAACTGAAGGAACGATTAGTCATGAACTTTTTCATTGCTTACAATGAATATTTTTACAGTACTTTGCCGTGATGCTAAAAAAAGGCAGCGTCTTCAATTTGGTCTTCTCGAGTCGTTGATCGTTAAATACTGCATATAAGTATCTAATATGTAAAAACATTAGATAACAGTATGATCTCTTATCAACTGTTGATTGAGATTGCGCGCAAACTGTTTCCTAACATCAAACTTTTATAAGCAACATTTTAACCACCGTTAGCCCTAAAGACCAAACTTCGATACACTGCCTTTTTGACCAGACGGCAGTATATGAATTACATATGTTTACTTTACCTGTACCGTTACTGCACATGAACCATTTAAGATTCAACTGACTAGAATAATAAAAGTGTAACTGGTTTGCAACTCACAATATTGAATTCCTATGTTTTTTCGCAGCTATTGAGAGATTTATGAGAGGGCTTTTTTTCTTCTTAAATCTAGGTGGCATTAGTGTTTCTGCGGCGGAAAAGGTTTCCTGTACTTAGTCCGAACGTGACGTCACTTGGCTTGTTTTTCGAATACGATTTCAGCACTTAGCCAATAAATGTTTCGAATTGAAATATAATAGATGATTGGTTAACGATCCATATGATCCATAGCTCACTTTACCTAAGTTTGCCATACGTCCTGGAGTCCAGGTCTCCGGTCCCGGTAAGAAGAACAACAGAAGTTTTCATTTAGTCCATCCAAACTGCACCAAACTTCTATGTCCTAGGTATAGGGACGTGTACTGATGATAATTTAAATGCACTCAACAGTGATATTACTTATCACAAAATTGAAATACGATCTTCTGAAAAAATGAACAAAGTCCATAGTAATTCTGTTTGAACTGGACTCAGCATTTTGGTCTTCAAACAGTATTACATGGAAACCGAGAATTTCAATTATTTCTGGTTTTTGGACAGTCGTGTACTGAACTTCATCCACGTTAAGTGAAATGCTTCTCACTTAACGACCTTCCTGTTTAATGACCGCTTGAACTTGCGATCAGCTCTCCAGCGCGGGGAATCCCCTTTCTTAGTCTTGGGTTATTTTCACACACAGTGGCAGAAACAGAGCAGGTGCCAATGCCCTCCTCTGATGCAATGTAGTGAAATGGAGGATTACACACATAACGAGGTCCGGCAGATTTGGAGCTGCTGAACCCGTAGTCTGCCGGTCCGGCCACTCACACTGGCAAATGCAGCCGGGTTTAACTCGACAAATTGGATACCGTGCATGTTTTGTTGGTGATCGTCATGCCGTGCTTAACCTGCACCTTTTATTTCCTGTTATGATTACTCAGTGGTGACAAAGTTCTAGATAGTCCCTAAAAAATTCTTTAGTTCTAGTTTGCTTTTGAAGACCCTTTCTTTATTCAGGATTGATCTGTATCTAGGTAGAAAAGAGCCAATGTCAAAATTCGATGATTTTGAGTTATATCCACAAATCCTTTTAAGTTAATGAAATTTATAATAAAAAAGGTATCAATGCTTTATGAAAGAATCAAAACATTGAAAGGTATTTTTTGTACGCTGCGTTAAAAATTAAAAAGAAAATAGCAATTACAAAATCAGGTGTTGTCAGAAACTTGTGTTGTCAAAATGGACATTATCCTCTTTTTATTCAAGGTACAGATATAAGAACGATTCAACTCCTCGTTTAACGACCCAGTTGTAGGAACTGAACTTGGTCGTTAAGTGCAGTGCCTGTATAGCACATCTTCTCTCTACCTAGCACTTCGGCTCCTGTTAGAAGGTTGTTCTCAGTGACGGATATGTTTGGTCTAAAGAGAAAGTTAGACTGAATCGATATAAAGAGAGGCTTAATGTATTGCAAAAAGTTTACAATAAACCAATTTAAGTTATATAAAAAAATAAATGGCAATTTATTCCTACAAGGTTGGCTCTTGTATAAAGTAAAATAGTTTCAACTAAATTGTAAGGCGGTTGAATGCGTACATTAATTTGTATAGTTCACCTTTTTAGGAATAGATTGATATTTATACTTTCATAGAACTTAAACTAGTTTACTGTAAACCAGGGATGTACAGACTTGTTAAGACCAAGGGACACAGATTCACTGTGACTTATGGGAGGAGGCTAAAAAAACCGTAAAATTTATCTAACATGCATTATTTATTTTATTTACATTTATTATTTATATTATTTATATTTTATGTTATTACAAAAAAGAATAATAAAAAGTAAGTAAATAATTTAATTTGATGTGTGACATTGCATTGATTTAACAATTGTTTTAATATTCGGTTCGTTTTTTGTAGTAGCCAAGTACAAAATTGATTCGAAATTTTCATTGGTCACGAGGTTCCAATTTTTCGCTTGGTTCATATTCATGTCTGAAAAAGTTTGTTCACAGATACAGTTGACCAAAAGGGGCTTGCGCATTTTAATGCATTATCTAGCAAACACGTTTTAACCTAAATTACCTATCGTGTGACTTGTTAAAGTTAAAATAACACATGGTGAGGCGGGCCACCAGCAAATCAACGGAGGGCCACATGGGGCCCGCGGGATGTGATCTGTGCATCCTTGCTGTCAACGTTTTTGCAGTACAATAAACCTATCTCTTCATATCGATTCGGACTATCAATCTCTTCAGAGACTAAACTTGTTTATCACTGAGAATTTCCCAACAAGAGCCAAAGTGTTTGGTAGGGAGAAAAGAATCCATTCCTGTTGTTTTGTATTATACTAGCTGAATTACTCGGCGTTGCTCGGGTTGAATTGTTTATAATTCATGGTAATATTACTCAATATTATTCCTATGGAAATTTCGAATTGTTTTTAGTCCCCTGCAGCCTGTGTATCCCGCAGAACTCTACAGGATGAATGTACCAAATTTAGTGTGAATTGGTCTGACATTGATCGTACAAATAAGCAATGTCATTCCTATGAGGATTTCGAATTGTCTTTAGCCCCCTGTACCATATCGACGATAAGAAAGGACCACTTTCTGTGAAAATAATCTTGACATTATTATACAAATTTACACTTCAAAAATAAAGCTACAGTTTAAGAATTTACATAAATGATATGATACTAAGCGATTTTCAGCGCAACGGCCTACGATTGCACCATACTAAGATTCTAAAAAAACTCCTAGGTCATCTTGAGAGGCGACTCTTGTAGATGTTAATTCTGACGTGATCTGCTCAGCCAGACCAGGAGAGAGCGCCCCATAGCAAGGCAAGTGCTCTGTCCAGGATGACGGAAGGTTACAGCCCTCTGCACACCCAAGACAAATAGAACGGGGGTTATATGCAGCCTATGTTACCCGCAGGGTTCCAAAGAATAAGTGTACCAAATTTGGTGTAGATTGGTTAAACGGTGTAGATTTGTATAGAGACCAGACAGACAGATGCCAACTCTGCTTCATATGTATAGATTTATGACTGATTTAAGAGTAAACGACTAGTTTTTTGTATAATCTTATGGTAAGATTATCTCAGGAAAAGGGGCATTCCGAAGTTCCAAGACCCCGATTTTGTAGCCTGATTAATCCTCTATACAAAACCTCTACAAATCTACACCGTTTGACTAATCTACACCAAATTTGGTACACTTTTTCTTTGGAACCCTGCGGGTAACGTAGGCTACATATTAACCCCCGTTCTATTTGTCTTGGGTGTGCAGAGGGCTGTAACATACCGTCATCCTGGACAGAGCACTTGCTAGGGGGCGCTCTCTCCAGATCTGGCTGTGCAGATGATGTCAGAGTTAACATCTACAGGAGTCGCCACTCAAGATGACCTTGGAATTTTTTTAGAATCTTAGTATGGTGCAATCGTAGGCCGTTGCGCTGAAAATCGCTTAGTATCATATCATTTATGTATCCCGTCTGCAAATTCTTAAACTAGCTTTATTTTTGGAATGTAAATTTGTATGATAATGTTAAGATTATTTTCACAGAAAGTGGTCCTTTCTTATCGTCGATATGGTACAGGGGGCTAAAGACAATTCGAAATCCTCATAGGAATAACATTGCGTATTTATACGTTCAATGTCAGTCCAAATCACACTAAATTTGGTACATTCATCCTGTAGAATTCCGCGGGACACATAGGCTATATATTAACCGGCTCGATTTGTCCTGGGTCTGCAGGGGGGCTAAAAACATTTTGAAATCTCCATAAGAATAATATTGAGTAATATTACGATAAATTGTAAACAATTCAACCCGAGCAACGCAGGGTAACTGAGCTAGTATCTTCTATATCAAAATTATTAACTCTTCAAAGTTACATTGAATCAATTACTATTCACTATCCCAATAACTTTTAAAAACTTATGTTTTTACCACACTCCCAGTATAAAGTTTGCCTAAAAAAATTCAAATCTCAGAACGAGATACATTATACAGGAAGAAAAAAGAAACGATTACGCACCATGAGATCAATTAAGGTAGGTAGTTGAATTAACTACACACTGGAGCAACACTACGCGCTAGTGGTGACGGTCTGGGATACCGAGGGGAAAGATTCTTTGGACACCTCGATTTTGAACCACGGACAAATTTCGAGGTCAATACCTGAGTTGATAACCCACTCTCCGAACTTCCACACCTCGCCAACGTGAGGACACTTGGTCATGATAGATTTAAAGTACACCAGCCCCCGTAAACACGACGGTCTTAGGTTGGATCGAGTTTCGAACTCTCACTCCTCCGGTTGTTAATCTGCTACTCTACCAATTGGACTACCGCGATCCGAGATCAATTAAAACATTTCTAAAAAAACTATTGCAACTATTTTCTACGTATTTAAAACGGTTGCCAAACAAGTTAAATACTAACATGGATACAGGTAACTAGTAGTCTGTATCACTAGTAATGTACAATCGTGGAAAAAACCCAACCAACCCTCTTCATTTGAACAATTTTAACATTAGAGAAAATTCAAAGAGGGCGTTCGACAGGAACGGAACTAAAGTCTTCTATAAATTCAAATACATAAAATTTGCATAAGGGGCCATCTTCATATTAAGTTGAGCACCTAAGTTCATAATTTGCAATGAAAACCCCTATTTTGACCCACAATTTCAAATCTATATAAAAATTTGATTTTAGATACCAAATTTCATGTCATTAGGTCTTACTGTTTCGAAGTTATGAATACAGAAAGACTGGAGCTTCTAATGTTAGATCAGTTTCTCAGACTTTTATGGATATCTTCCTAAATAATATTTCTATAGCGCTGATATTTTGTACCATGTTAAGCAACCCAAAAAACCCACCTAATATTTTATTTTAAAAATAGTTTTTAGTATGCAATAATAATTATTAAATTAATGTTTGAAAAAATTATGAATTGGAACCTTACTATATTTTGATGAGAATCGATTTAGGACTTCTAATATGACCATGCAAAATTTCAGCTCATTCTAAATTTAAGTTTTTGTTTTACATTGAATTTTCCTCATTAGGACGATTTTAGGAGGCAACCAAAAGTTTAAAAAACGTCTAACAAACCTGAGGAATGTTTAAATTTTTGAAAAATGGTTGGGAATTTTATTTATGTTTTTTTAAATCTAAAATACATTGCCTTTTACCAGTTACGTGTCGTATAGATGAACTCTACTAATAAATGATCAATTGAATGATTCACTCTATTCACTTTTTGGATGATCGGATATCAGTTCAATTGTATTAAATAATTGTTGGTAGGCTTTTTGGTTGCGTACATAGAAGACAACGCTAATTAAAAAAAGAATTTATTAAGAATACTAAAGACGATACAAAATTATACAGAACATCGATCAACACTTTCTCCATTAAGAATTGTTTTCAATTCCAAAATTCTTTTATCACTTTTTAATCATGGTTACAATTCACAATATTATTGTTTGAGCTTGTATAACAAATATATCAATTCTCGGATCATTTGCACGTTCTGACAAATACGTTTGAAAGAGTGTTCAAATTTGAAATTCGGGTAGCTGTAACTACAATTAATCTCGATCTACGAATATCGATTTTCAATTTGGAGATGATCCCTGAAATTGTCAGCAACTTTAACATTGAATATCTTCAGATGTAAGAAGAGTAAAGTCGTGAAATTTCATATCTAGACTAATTGAACGATGCAGAATCTGATTAAGGCCTCAAAACAGGGTGTTTCCATCGGAAATTTTGTTTGTGTAAAATTTGATATGAACATCCCTTATGCATTTTTTTATTCTGAATTTGTAGAGGAAGTTATTTCCTATTGAATGATATCTTTGAATTTGCTCTATTATGAATAGTGCTCGAAATAAAGAGGGTGTTTTTTTCCGCGACTGTACAACTATTAGGATCAGAGAAAATATTTACCACATACAAATAAAACAACAATTACATTTACATCTTGAGGATGGACGTGTGCTTCTACGGGAATGCCCCTATAACATTTCAGAATAGTATCAGGCAATGTGATTAAGTTTACCGAAAAATAATACGAGACGGAACCAAAGAAGTCTACTGGGAACATGTGTGTTTACACTCTTATTTGTTAAAAAAAATGACTCTTCGATTAAAAGAAGGTTAAAAAAGACTCGTAACTCAAACGGAGGGTTAACTCTTAACCCCCATTGATGTAATTAAGGGGACACGGTACCCTTAAAATGACCAAAATATCGAAAGAAATTTTATTGCTTTATTTTAACTATACAACTCTTCTGAATATGTATGCAAAATTTCATAGCTCTAGCAACATTATTTTAGGAGTTATTTAAGTTTTTTTCTCTTGGATGTAACATACCGAAACCAAAAATTAAAACTTTAAATGGCTTTTTCTCAGCTTTCTGTTTTTGATGACTATGAAGTACTCAAATTGCTAAGGCTTTTTTAAAATTTAATTTAGAGGTTTGTAACTTTTTGAAGTTGTTCACAATAGTGTATTTGACAATTCTGTGCATGCGATAAGAATTTGGATTAAAAGTTTTTTCTTTTTTTTAATTGCCAAACTAAAATATTCATGTTTTTTACAGTTTTTCATAGTATTTTTTAGAAAAAAAATTCTAGAAAAATAAATAATCAGAATACATGCAAACCCATGCATAGAATTGTGTAAAATACTGCAATGAATAGAAAAGTGTAAAACAAATTTTAAAAAGATGATATTTAAAAAAGTAGTAGGGATTTTAAAATGTTGATTTTTTTTCAAAAAAATTAAATTTCTGAATTATTGCTTTATTAAAATTAAATTTCTTCGCCTGAAATATTCATTTTATGTGCATTTCAATATAATATACTAAAAAATTTGCTATACATATGAAAACAAAAAAAAATTGTCGAAAGGGTACCGTGTCCCCTTAAAAAAAATACTTTCAAACGCTATTTCATGGGCACTGAATTCCGTCATAAAATTCAAAGGATTCGGTTAGCGAACTGAAAAGCAGTATTTTACTTCCGCGAAGTTTAAAAATAGTCGGTGTTTTGCGATATGCACTTCAATTTGACTTAGATACATATAACGGCATTCATGTTCTCTTTTGAGCGATGCATCAGACGGGAAGCAACCAAGGTCATCATTAATCAGTGCTTTTTTCTTCTGAAGGTTCGCAGAAGACGATGCCAATTTCTCAATCAGCAGGGACGACCCGACGATCATACAGAAGACACTGGATGAAGAGTACGATCTGCTCCGTGGGTATGGTCTGAAAGATGTGCACTTCGTGAGAGCGGTAAGTAGCTGAGGCGAGGTGACAAACGAGTTTACATTTCCTCGACTTAGAGCAAGAACTCTAACTTACAAAAACATTTTGACGTAGGACAACGAAGGACTGCCACAGCCAAATCTCTTGTGAAATAGCAGCATTAGTAACAAAAGTTTTTTTAAAATGTCGCGAGAAGTCTCTTACGCTATTTTGGTGGCAATTTTAATTGCTCTGATACAAAACGAATCGACTGAAACACAAAATGTAGCAATTAAGTATGCAACACGGGCGTTGAAGATCTCACCAAGAAATTTAAGTTTCAAAATTAAAAATTAAGATGTTTTCCTTTTATGGCTGCCATGGCTTCATGCCAAAACTTCGAAATTAGCGTCCTTTGGAAAATTTTCCCAAAAGAAAAATCCGAAAAATACTTTTTCCCGTCCGCCTATTAGTAAAAAAAGACAAAATTTCTTTGATCAATGATGAATTTTCAGAGTCGCCAAAGTTTTCGAAAATTCACCAGAATTTGGAAAATAGGAGCTTTTGAAACTATTTTGCTTAAAAAGACACCTCTAGTCCTCTAAGATGAAAAATAGTAGCAAAAAGTCGCTTTTTAGTTACCTGTGCAGCATTGATTATATTTTCCTCCTGTATAGTAGGGATCACACCTGTGACAGAATTGGGTCTCAACTGAAATCATTATGTCGTTAGGGATATGTATGGTAATCGAAAAAAAAAACACATTCGTGAACAGCATTGAGTCAGCTTCCATCTGTCATTTCCCCGTCCACGCTCCCTGTGGACGAGGGAAATGATGAACTATTTCTAGCCGCCGCGTTTGATTCAGTCTATCTCGGCAACCGTGAGCGCAACACGACTGTGCGTGGTATCATTTTAAAGCTCTCGACGAGATCTATTCAAGTATACGAAGAACTGATCAACGAAAGTTTTACAGAACATGTGATTTCAGCGAAACGAACAAGCATGTCATACAGCTTGTGCAGTCATGCGAATTCTAAAGGACGCATTTTCCAGCCCAATAATGTCAAAATTTGGTGATGCCGATTGGCCCCTCGTTCCCCGGATTTTCTACAGGACTACTTAAAGAAACGAGTCTACGCTAACAAGCCGACAACGATTCAACAGCCTAAGCAAAACGTTCAAAACGATACTGAATAAATCACCCCGGAAATTTTTTTTAACCTGCGCCAAGCCTCAACCTTTTCATCATAAGTCTCTCAGTCAGACAGCCCAATATAGTCTACCCCAGAAATATGACCAAGCTTAACTCTGGGTTTAGGTGAGTTAAAAACTGTCCCACCTTTTGCTTGGCTTTTTATTCACGGTGGGATATTTTTTAACCCACCTCAAAAAGTTAAAATTACTCATAGTCATAAAGTTTAATAATTTATTTAAAGCCTTTCATTGAGTTGTCAATGCTATGAACTCGCTAAATGTGTAAATAACTGAATACAAAAAATTGCATTTGTCGAAACGCATTTGTAAGTTGTTGACACTGTTGCGATTAAGGTTGGCGAATTATGCGGTGCAGTGAATTTTTGCCTTTCATAACGGTAAATGTTGTTTTGTTAAAATTTATTATGAGTGAATAATAAATTTTGTAATAAAAAAAAACCATGTTATACTGTTTTATACTGTTTTGAAGCTGAATAAGTGAGTAAACAATTCTGTGCAGCTTGTTTTTTTCTTTAAAATCGTATGCCTCAAAGAGTTAATGGAAAAGTTCGTCGAAAGAGCCCATATTTGCAGCGTAACTAGGGACAGTCATTTGGTCCCAAATGGTAAATGTTGTTTTTGTTAAAATTTATTATGAGTGAATAATAAATTTTATAATAAAAAAACCCATGTTATACTGTTTTATACTGTTTTGAAGCTGAATAAGTGAGTAAACAATTCTGTGCCGCTTGTTTTTTTCTTTAAAATCGTATGCCTCAAAGAGTTAATGGAAAAGTTCGTCGAAAGAGCCCATATTTGCAGCGTAACTAGGGACAGTCATTTGGTCCCAAACGGTAAATGTTGTTTTTGTTAAAATTTATTACGAGTGAATAATAAATTTTATAATAAAAAAACCCATGTTATACTGTTTTATACTGTTTTGAAGCTGAATAAGTGAGTAAACAATTCTGTGCAGCTTGTTTTTTTCTTTAAAATCGTATGCCTCAAAAAGTTAATGGAAAAGTTCGTCGAAAGAGCCCATATTTGCAGCGTAACTAGGGACAGTCATTTGGTCCCAAACGGTAAATGTTGTTTTTGTTAAAATTTATTATGAGTGAATAATAAATTTTATAATAAAAAAACCCATGTTATACTGCTTTATACTGTTTTGAAGCTGAATAAGTGAGTAAACAATTCTGTGCAACTTGTTTTTTTTCTTCAAAATCGTATGCCTCAAAGAGTTAATGGAAAAGTTGGTCGAAAGAGCCCATATTTGCAGCGTAGCTAGGGACAGTCATTTGGTCGATGCCATATTCCATAAATTGTCATTAACTGAGTAAAAAATGTGCACAAAATTGGTAGGTTGTGTCGAGGACATAAACCGTAGTTTTGACGTGAATACTCGGGTCTAATGCTGAATTGGTAAATGAATGAAGCAGATATAGGAAGTTTGAACGATTATTTATTGTGTGAATATTCAATAATTAATTTACAGTCTGAACGATCAAAGTGCAGTTTGATATTAATTGTTGTTGTCCAATATTAATTGTAGCGTAGTTCGATAGCTTTTGAATTACACCACTTACATAGTCCTCACTTTACGCAATCCAAAGTTACACAGGTCCAAATCTCGCTTAGCATCGCAAAATTTAGACATATTGAGGACCACCTCCTCTCGCTCATTGTGCCTGAGCTCTCGGTCCGAAGGTCGTCATATACGGACATCCTTTATCTGCATGACACTATGTTTGTCTTCTGGATTTTTCTTTTAATTCTGAAATCATAAGACAAAACAGTTGTTAAGCTTTTTTGCAATGCTAGACTTTTCATGCGTGCTCCCGGTACTGTTCCGATTTTAAGGACGAATTCACGTCTAAAATTAATTCAAATATTACATTTAAAAGTTATTACAAACCAAATTGGTGCCCTCGCATAAAAAACACCCTGTATTTGTCAAGGGATTCCATTTCGAATTGTATTATCCTTAATTTTTGGACGTGTGTTGTTAAGTGAATAAATTAAGAAACTTTTTTCTTAGAAATTTATGCACATTTTAGGATATAAACCGCTCAAAAATTGTCCGCATTAAATTTTGGAAGCTCTACTCTATACGTACTACTCGATTATACGCACCTTTTTTGCCCACTTTAATCTTTGGGAGAACTTTGCTATTAAGGTATATGTATACACTAGAGATCACGAAAATTGATCAAAATATCGATCTATTTTTTAATAATTCAAAATATTTTCCAACCCCTTAGCTTTCAAACGATACCAAGATCTTGTAAATATTCGAAATAGTTTTCAAGTTACAAGGGTTTGGGTTACGCACTGTCACCTTAGACAAACACGTTTCCAAAACTTTGAACTCGATTTCTGAAGAACAATTTTTTTTCATTAGGATACTTTCGAACAGTGATAACTCAACAATGAATTGATCTATTATAATTACTTTTGTGTCATTATAATCTATATAATACAATGGATGTTTTGACCCTCAGTCGAAGCTATTGGTTAAGAAATGAATTTTTAGTTGATTTTTAAATGTTGAAATTCCTGAAAAAAATCTTGATTTTTTAGACTTCCTTCGTGAAAAAAATTGTAAAAAAGAACGTATTCCCTCTAGGAACTTGATGGAGGGTCAAAACATGAAGAATAATATTAGAAATAATTTCCAACAGGAATTGTCTTTCTGAACACATTAGAATTTGAGTTATCACTGTTCAAAAAACATGCTAATTAGCTAATTATATCTTAATTAGATAATTAATGAGTAGCTTAATCAGAATTTTTCACACTGAAATGAGTTTAAGCACAAACCAATGACCTATTGTGAAAACTCTCGACTTTTGAAGTCAAAATTAAAAAAAAATGTTCTAGTTTATACATACACCTTAACGTATTTTGACAATCACACACAATGTTAAATAATTTATTTCTTCTTCCAGAATTTCAATGCAGCTCGTAGCTGTTTTCTACCAGCAGACGAAAAACAGCTTTTGTTGCAGAAACTGATCGAAATCTACGGCGCACACGATACCCTGCCAGTTATCGACAACACTGTGGATCCCATTCCAGCTAAGTTGATGTCTGGCGGCGGTGACTTTTGACAACCATTTTATACCAACCAGACATTCCTGCATGTTTAGCACACTATGTATTGCCAAAATTTCTTTCACAACATTACTGTTACCACGCAGTTTTATTTCCTGTTGACTGAAATAAAATTTATAATTTCGTTGCTTCTGCAATTGCACTTGGGAGATCGCCATAAACAGTGATGGACCGATCCACCGGGAAAGTTTCGAAAGACCGATAATCCTTTTAGGAGGACATTAATCCTTTTAATAAATCAGAAAATGAATCTGTCAGGAGTTGGGATTAAATATATTTATTTATTTTCTGTTTCTCTTCAGAAAAATTTCCAATTACAGAGAACAAAAATGTATAATCCAAAAAAATACAAAGAGACATACACAAATACAGTTGCATAAGAGATAAAACGAAGTACTTTATTGAAGCAGATTACTTACTGAATTGAAATCATCAAAGAATATATCCTAGGAGAAAGAATTATAGTTTAAACTTAGGAGAAAGAATTATACAGTTTAAATCTATTTGTAGCAAAATTGATTGATACATTCCCGAAACAAAATGGGACCCTTACATAAAAAACACCTTGTACAATGAATAAAGCTGTCAAGCCCAAGAGAAAAATGTACATATTTATGAAAAAATTAAACATTGTGTTCTTACAATACATATTTGTATTTCAAGAGGGAACCAAAAGATTACTGCGCCTTATTTCATCTAATAATATACCACTTTCACTCGAAATTCAGATGTTAGGATTTATTCGTTTGTTGTTTTTCAGGCGTAAGTGTGGCCACATTCCTGACTTTACCATCTGGGCTTTCGCGGCCCCACTAAAGACGGAGGAAAGTTTTTTAATCCAACTTGGATCGATTTGGTACTTTCTTCTGCTAATATTGAATTAATACATTGGATTAGAACAAATAAAACTTTTTTCACCTATGACAACTGAAGAGGTTATTTCTTTGGAATGATGTTGCTGAAATCATTGCCTAATTTTTAGAGCGTCGAATTGTTCAAAATTGCATATTTTAGTTTTAACAATTCAGTCTTCCATCCCTGAGGCCGTTAGATGCCTTCACTTTCCCGATCATCCTAGCCAGTCTGTCACTAACTCACTGTCGACAGGCATATATAAAAACCTCATGAAGCAATTCGAAAGACTATTATTTCGCCCTCTTTTTCTCAATACTCAATAGGTACAAGAGTTTGAAGAATATATTAGATTGAATAATATGAAGAGCTATTTGGCCATAAAGTACAACTGCGCCCAATGCAACACTGTACAAAGATTTAGTATGTAATCAACAAATAATTAAAATACTGGTATCTAGTTTATTTCACTGAAGAGGAATTTGAATGCATAAGTGAGAATTTTTTTATAAGAACTCAAATATTCTACACCATAAAGGGAGTCAGTTTCAATAGACATACGGACATATTAGATCCTACAATTTCAAGCATAAATTTATGAAAAGTATAAATTGTCAATAAAAATTAAAGCCGTCGGAACTTAAAAGCTTAAAAAAGAATCGATAATATGAAAACAAGATAATAAAAATATCGATAGCTATTTAAGTGCAGATAAACGTATACCATCATCAGGATCAAAGAACTATGTCCTGATGATTCTGGAATTACTGTTCCACCGAAATATCTATTGACAGTTTTATCAACTTGTTTTTTTAATCTTTATTGGTTATTTTTTAAAGCTTTTAAGTTTTGACTTTCACTTTGATTAAGGTTTCATCTATGTGTCTATAAATTACATCTTTCTCCATAGATAATTTTTATGTTACACAAACCGAAACCAATCTGAATTTGCAGTACGTCGGGACGAAAATGAATTTATGAAAAATATAACGCCTTATATTTCCCATGGAATTGTAAAACGAAATTTACATTTTTGATACATATAAATGGAAAATTAGATTCAGTATCATATAAATATAAATTTTTCTTATCAAACAAAGCCAAATTACTTTCATTTTATTAATTTATTTGATATATTGATTTTTAATAATGTGAGTCGATTCATTGTGTTCGAAAATAGACTCAGATATTTCAGTAGTAGAGTTGCTCTGTACTGTTTCTGGAATCTTTCACAGATCTAGGCCATCGCCTTTGGAATCTATGAAGCAAATGCTAAAAGAACATGTATCCTGTGATGCAGAGAACATGTATCTTATGATGAGCAGAAGGGTATGTGAGGGCGGTGCCATTTCAGTCTAACATAAAAGAACTTCATGGTTGAGATTCGTTGTGCTGTTATATGCAATACTAAATATAATGCACTACTATATTAACCTCTGCAGCGATGACTACGTTCATTACAGATGCCCTCTCTCTCAGAAGGGGCTATTAAAATCACGTACTGATTGTAATGATAAAGTTTCCAACTAATCGCTCCTTTTCAATTGCATAATAAGTATGCAATAAGTAAGAGTACATCCGAAAGAGCTGAGAATCAAACTTTTCTTAACACGCAACAGATCATAAAGGGTCAAATGAACAAGCCTTATTTTGCTCATGGATTTCAAAAGCAACAGGTCTCTCACACTGAAGGGACCTCTAGAACACTTCTGCATCAGGGTCTCTCTGTAAAGTTGGTGGAACCTTTCAGAAGTATTGGACATCGCTTCTGGTATCTCTGACGCAAATCCCAGAAGACTGACGACAGACAAAATGCAGCCTATAATAGTGAGAATGGATTCCACGACAGTGACCGATTCAGGTAGGATTATCTTCAACAGAGCCACTCCCAAGCCAGTGTACATGGCCGTGAAGTACAGTGCTACCATAAGCAGCATGGTCACTTTGGAACACTTGGAAAACTGCTTGCAGCAGTTGATTATGGAGTGATAGTTTTCTATTTCTTTTGCCAATTTCCCGTTGGAAATGGATTCTTCCATAACTCTAGTCTGGTTCCGAATTGCAGCACTCAGCTTGTAGCTGAGGATCACATGCAGTGCCACTGACAGAGAAGGAATTAGGAATTTCATTGCAAAATATGGAATCATGCACGCATATATCAAAACGGTTTCCGTAATAGGTTTGGATGGAAAGGCATAACCCAGCAACCAAAACTTCACGTATATTTCGTTTCGATCGATTCTGATGAAAATGATCATCAGCGTGGCAAGAATCACTGGAAACGAAACGGCTGCAGTGAATGCGAAGGTACTAATGCGCTTTCCAATGATGTTATCGAAAACTATGTTTGTGCTTTTGAGACTGGACAAAAATATGCAGAATCTTTGGGAATTCAATTGTATGTGATACCAAAGAGCTAGGGATATCATGTAGCAAAGGAGTGACATGAGTTGCAGTTTTGCAGGAGGAAAAGGATTTCTTCTAAGAAGAGCATATGAAGAATATAGAAAAGACAAATGCAGAATAATGCTAAATGGTCTAAACAGTTTCCTACAAAAGGATGTTTTACCAGTCTTTTTATAATGATTTCCAAAATTGATACCTAATAGGCACATTAGCAGAACAAAGGATTTGTCGAACAATTCGCATTTTCCAGATGTATTAGAATTCGCAATATAGAACGATTTCATTATTTTATAACTTTTTCCACGAACGATAATTCACAGTGTAATCTTGCACTTGCAAACACGTATCTCGTGTTCCTTTCTTGATCTCGTTGATCACATGAATGTAAAATGAAAGAAAAGGTCTCTTTTTCAAATGCCGAAATGTCTTACTGGCGAACTATTGAAGCTACCTGCCTACACTGTTCAACGAATTTAATTTAAAAAACCTGTTCTTACAGCCAGTCTTTTGAAAAACATTAGTTTAATGCCTTTTTGTGTTTAAACAATCATCCATTGTATTATTTCAGGAAACATTCAAAAGCCATAGCTAATTGTAATCAATAAAGTACACCGTTATACAAACATAATCTATGAATGCTTTGTGATAATAGCGGTTAAAGTTTATCGAAATAAAAACAGAAGTGATCGAACGATATTCATTTGAAACAAAATAAGTATGACGTCGGATTGCTCCTTTAATAATTTTTTGAAGTTATCAGCTTTTATGTTGATGCACAAAGACAAGATTGATTGAATTACCCATTTCCTATTCTAAAGATCAAATTAACTTGGATATACACAATATCCTGAAGATCGATAAAAAGCTCATGTAATAATAAATATGACACTCTAATTTGCTTCAAGTGGAAAAAAGCATCAAAACCTTCGAATAAAATTGACGGAGTTTGTGCCCTAAGCTTTGGGCTATTTCTTCCGGTCACTCTGTCACGCGATTTGAGGTAGGTAATAAACGTTGCACTGGAGTATTATAACGGGCTATTGGCGACGGTCCAGAATAAATTCAGAAGGGAAAGATCCAAAGGACAACGCCTCGTAATTTTGAACCACTGTCAGAAGACAAGAACTACACCTGAGCTGGCACCCCACTCTCCAAATTTCCTCACTACGCCAACATGAGGACATTTGAGGCCACGGCAGATATAACATGCACCAGCCCCCACTTACACGTTCTTTGGTTGAATCGAGTTTCGAAATCACATCCCCTCCGGTTTCTAACCGCTACTTCTCCAACTAGCTACTGCTGCCCCTTGATTGTGAGAAAAAGCATGAATCCTAATGTGGGAAAAAGTATTGATTGGTTATTGTAATTATCCGGAGTGATTAAAAACAGTCTGCTCTTCGATAACCAATCAGCCCAAGTTGATTCGTAAGCCCAAGTAACTTGCCCTTCTGAGGTCTTGCGATCATCGACCTTCTAATAAAATAGACAGAGCATGTGAGCGTAGTCGTTCTCGTAAGATCTCTGAAGGATAAATCACGTAGACTTACGAATCGACTTAGCCGATTGACTATCGAAGCGTAGACTAGTGTTTTTGATCACGGTGGATCATTACTTTATCAATGAATGATTTTGGATTCATGCTTCTTCCCACAACCGCGTGAAAGATTTTCAAATCGAGCAACCGGTAGAATAAACATAAAGTGTGCACACACGCTCCGTCTATTTCATTAGAAGGTCTATGGTTGCATGCTGTCTTTCATAAGAAGGTTGAGACCGAAAAGCAATCACTAGAGAGATGTAATTTTAAAGGATTACCTATTTGTATATCTCTAAATGCCTTAATTTTTCACTCGTACTCTCATGCACCCCATCTGCTGAACGAAAATTGCAATGCTGTTCTCATATTTTTTTGCAAATGAATTTTATTATTTTTTATCTTATAAAAATTAAGGAACTTTAGCGCGGAAATTTTTCTCTGTATTTAGTTGAATTAAATATTTAAAATTTAGTTTAAATGTTGAATAAATTTTAAACAATCAAAGAGAAGCCAATGTTACCCATAGTCGGAGTTATAATTTTTATTTTATTTATTTACTTGCAGAATTACCGGCGATGCTCGGGTTGAATTGGTTAAATGTTGATTCTATTTCATAGAAAAATGCAAGCATCATTTAAATGTACAGGAAATATTTTTTAACATCTGATAAAAAGACTTTAACTGTTTCATAACTTCTACAATTTACTTCGGACGCAAGTATGTATGCATAATATATCCATCCATATAAACCATTTCATATTTATCACTCTTGCTGTAAGACAAACTACAAAAGCTTTTTCTGAGATGACTTCTTCAGAAGTCGATTTTGAGTTTTAGAGTGATTACGAATGCCAATTAAGTTCATTTTCAGTAAAAATGAGGACCTTTCAGCCGTATAGTCTCGTACTCAGTTTTCTAATCGATATTTATTATTTGTGGTACCCTTGCGCCATGGATTCGACGTTTTCAAATTACATTATCATTGTGAGAGGACGGCAGATTAAACTGTTACAGCATTCGTGGTTAATTTATTTAGAAGCACGCATTTTTAATGAAAATTCTATTCAGCCGCACGTGGAATAACGGAGGTTGTTTAAAACAAATGTCATCAGTTTAGATCAAGTTAACTCAATCGATTACACTTTTTACAAAATCACTGCCTTCAATGAATGTTTCACAGGTACATAGTAAGTTGTATACGAACAGTTTCAACTTCAAGTAAGCAACCTCGACCTTCTGCCACTTAAGACAAAAAATTTCTATTTTTCAACTGTCCTAGTTTACATACCTAGGTTACATACCTAGTTTTTTACTGTCCTAGTTAATAATATCATACTTCCTTACTATGATATTATTCCCAAGATCAGCAAAGTCTTATTTAAAATTCGCTTTCCTCCAACAGAAAAATTTAGTTTTAAATCGAATCCTTAAGGTACTTTTTTCAAGTGTGAGACTCAGTTTCTATATGGAACCCACGTACCTATTTAGAATGATAGATGTAGTTACTTGACTATGGAGTACAGCTTCAATAATACCCATGAAACATGAAAAACAACTGTAAATTAAATTGATTTTAATCGTCTTGTAATGAAAATATGTCAAAATTTAGCTTCTAATTAGTCAAAATGTTCTAAAAATGCTTCTAATATTCTAATAATCTACTAAACGTATTTTAATTTATTATTTAACTGCTTTACTCGTTCGTATGTTTTTCTTCAGTTACTCGTTTTGCACATATTCCTGTGTGTGATCAATCTAAAACATTCCAAATAAAACATATTCCATCTAGAACAGCCCATGTGAAACGAAAATGTAATAGTTAAATAAAGCCACCTTATACTATTTTTGAATTAAAAACAAAGTGTATATATGATATTTTGAATTGGCCAACTTCAATTAGATTAAATGCATTATGATTAATTTTTTGCAGTGATTGAGTGTACCATACCACTCCAAAATCAGTAATTATTGATCAATTTAAAAACAAAAGATTAATTTTGCTAGCCAATTTTATCCTTCTTCCTATGTTCTTCAAAGGCTTCTTGAATTTCAATATATCGATTTTGCGATATTTTCCGTGTCTGGGAAAGTTTATTAATCTATTTTTATAAAGTGTTGTCTGAGTGCAAATCAGTAAAGATAAAGGTATTGTATTAGTCTCTTCAATACACAGTTTTATTTGTATTTATTTCGAAATTTTATTGTTGAAGAATCGATTCAGGATTTTTCATAGATATTAAATTTCATTTTATATGAGAGGCTTTTCAGTTAAACTAAATGTAGTATATTTGTGGTGTTTTTTGCTTTCTGTACGTATTTCGAACGAGCTTCACTTGCCTTTCATAGCACGTCGTCAAAAGAAATTCCAAAAATTCCAAGGAATGTATTGTAAATTGATACCTGATAATTGATTGGTTTTTCTACGATCTAATTCGGAATTCGATCTAAAAGGTATAGTGCTGTGTGATCATAAAGTACTAGCGACTGTGCAATTTTTTGGAGGGAAAATTTTAACTTTTATTCTGGTCCAGATGTGCCCCTTCATTTGTAGTATTCATTGTTTGTTTTAGTGGTATTTATTGTTGTTTGTAGTTTTTAATTTTTATTTGTTTTGTTCTCAAAACGACATTCTACCATTAAAGTCGTGTAATCCAAATTTTGCTACTTTCTATATAGAGAGAAAGCCTTTATATTAGTTTTGTTCTCATAAACGATATCAGCGTACTTAAAATTATCAAAATAAGTAGTTAATTTAATTAAAATAAGTTTTTCATCTCTGTAATGTGCTAAAATTTATATTTTTCACTTTTCTGTTCGTGATGTCTTGTATGCTTGTATACCGGGAAGATTGTGCCTCAATGCTTACTAAATAATTACCTCGATGTTTCCTATTAAGACAGGAATTGCAAAAATAAAATATTTTTGCTTAAGTAAAATTCCTTTAAGTTGACAGTTTTTAACACTATGCTCTGCATTAAAAATTCGATTTCAAAAATGACTAGCGGACTATAATTGACTTGTTAGCAAATTCGTTATCATCAAACTCAATGATAAATTCTATTTAATTTTGATGGTTCTCTATGCATCACACACGAGTTGCAAATTGTGAGATTTTTTAATAAAAACCGGAAGCATAAAAACTAGTTTCGTACATTGACAATATCGAAAATATTAAAACAATTATGGTTTTGTTCTTACGAAAATTTAATTTAAATGTTTTCATTTAGAAATGAGCTCCATCTTAGAAGAGACTGATAAACGAGCTTTCAGCAGATTGAATCAGATCTGTTTACATAATGTCAAATGGTTACTGTACTGAATTTCCTTTTTTTCAATTTAGAATAATAGAGGCAAGAATATTAACAAACTACGACAAAATTGCTCAGTATCCAGTTATTTTAAAGTAGCGTGAAATTAAATTCGTTTCAGTAAATATGTGGTTTGGTAAATAGAAATTATATTAAATATAACTGATGAAAAATTTGTTTATCTATAATTGATATCGTGAGTAACGATTGGTTTGTGAAAATTAATACGGTATTTATTAGGGTTAATTTTTTATTACTTATATTATTAGCTTACTTTTTACAATTTTAATACATAAACATTGTTTCGGACAAACGACAGCTTCAGCATCATTTGCCGTGATCTCAAAAGACTACCATCATCACTGCTTACCTCGCTCATGGATTAAAAGAACTCAACAGAATTTTCAAATCAGTTATGATTTGAAAATTCGAACCATTCTGTAGCAGTCTCCCTGTACAGTTGCTGGTGTGATATATCCGCCTTGTATTTACTCCAGTTGCTAGATAGTATCTTCTGGTATCTGGGAAGCAAGTGCTTCCCAGATACCAGAAGTTATGTATTAAAGACTTAAGACTGAGAACACGCCCATGGAAACAGCCATAGCCCAATAAAACATATGCATTATTTACTTTGAAAGTAGTTTGATTAATCACCCCTTCTCAGCTGTATCGTGAGTATACAACAAATAAGCGTGCATCTGAAAGAGTGAGTATCAAACTTTTCTCGACACGTAACAGATCATAAGGGGTCAAATGAACTGCCCTTGTCTCGCTCAGGAATTGCAAAAAGCAACAGAACTCTTAGACTGATTGCAAGTTTCGAACCATTCTGCAGCAGTCTCCCCGTACAGTACATGCTGTAACCTTTCAACTGTGTTGGTCTGGTTTCTTCACCTGGTATTTACTTTAGTTGCTAGATTGGCGGTGGTAACTGTGAAGCAAATGACAGAAGGTTGAGGACTGAGAACACGCCTATATGTAATAAGAATGAATTAACACACATTGCATTACTTTGAAAAAGTTTATGACTAATCTCCCCTTCTCAGCTGCATGATAAGTATGCAATAAGTAAGTGTGCATCCGAACGAGCTGAGTATCAAACTTTTCTTAACACGCAACAGATCATAAGCGGTCAAATAAATTGGCCTTATCTCGCTCATGGATTTCAAAAGCAACAGGTCCCTCAGATTGATTGCAGCTTTTGTACCCTTCTGCAGCAGAGCCTCCATGTACAGCTGCTGGAACCTTTCAGCAGTATTGGCCATCACTTCTGGTATCTCTGAAGCAAATCCCAGGAGGCAGAAGACAGAGAACACGCAGCCTATGATAGTGAGAATGGATTCTACGACTGAGGCAGATTCAGACAAGGCCTCTTTCGTCATAGCCACTCCCAAGCCAGTGTACATAACCGTGAAGTACAGAGCAAGCATAAGGAGCATGGTCACTTTGGAGCAATTGGAAAACTGCTTGCAGCAGTTGGCTATGGAATAGTAGTTTTTGATTTCTTCTTCCAATTTCCCGTTGGAAACAGATTCTTCCATAACCCTAGTCTGGTTCCTAATCGCAGCACTCAGCTTGTAGCTGAGGATCACATGCAATGCCACTGACAGAGATGGAATAAGGAATTTCATTGAAAAATATACAATCATACATGCATACACCAACAAGGTTTCCGCAATAGATTTAGATGCCAGAGTATAACCCACCAGCCAAAACTCCACATATGTTTCGCTGCGATCGATTTTGACTACAATGGACATGAGAGTGGCAAGAACCAGGGGAAATAAAACAGCTGCAGCGACTGTGACTGTACTAATCCGTGTTCCTTTATTATTGTTGCGATCTATGTTTGAGTTCTTAAGAATAGACAAAAATTCGGAGAATCTTCGCGAGCTCAATTGCATGTTATACCAAAGAGCCAGAGATTGCCAGTTGCATAGGGCTGCCATGAATTCTAGTTTTGGAGGAGGAAAATAATTTCTTCCAAGGAGAATATACGAAGAATACAGGGAAGACAAATGTAGGACAATGCTAAATGGTCTAAACAGCTTCCTACAAAAGGATGTTTTACTAGTCTTGTCATCATGATGTCCAAAATTAATATCTAAGAGACAGAGTAGTAGAGCAAAGGATTTGTCAAACATTTCGCCTTTGCCAGATGTTTTAGAATTTGCAATCGAGAAGGTTTTCATTATTTTATATTAGCTTCTTTCGATGAACAATAATTCAGCATAAACTTGTTATCCTGCACTTGCAAACACGTATCTTGTACTGGTTTCCAGATGTCGTTCATCACATGAATGTAAAATAACCGAAAAAAATATGTCAAGATACTTTTTAAGTGTCGAAATGGTCTCACTTTCGACTACTGAAGCTTCCAGTCTGCACTGTTCAAAGAACGTCAATAGAAGAAACCGATCTCTTATTACCAGTCTTTTAAATAAAAACCCCTTTTAAGAGCTTCAATTAGAATCTTTGGTTATCTTGCATTGTATATGTAAAACCCTTTGGTAATTGAAATCAATAAAGTACACAACAATTCAAACTTAATACTTATGGTTGCAAATTCATTGCTCTGCGGAATAACAATAGGAGCAAAAGGGTAATATTTTGCTTTTATTAAATGCTTTGTGATAACAGTGGTAATGTTTACCGAAATAAAAACATGAGTGATCGAACGATATTCAATTGAGACATAAAAAGTAGTATAACATCGAAAATTGACCTTTTAAAATCATTTTCTGAAGTTGCCATTTTTTATGTTGATGCACAATTTGTTGTCTCCTGATCTTTTAGGTTTTAATGACTTTTTGGGACGAAATTGATTAAATTACCCTTCAGAGATCTTGCGACAGCGACCCGCCCACATGATCGGTCTGTTTCATTTTAAGGTCGATGTGTGTACCTGAATGAAAGGTTGCCAGTCTTGGAAAGTTCTCACCTCCAAAAGAAAATTATTCGAAAGTGGTTTCTCAGCTAAAGGATATATTTGGGAGTGAAGACATGCATTACTTTGGATGCTTTAGATCGAATGCTTTGCTTCTTTGGATTATTCAAGCTCAAATGCTTAGCGAGACCTTTAAGAAAGAATGAAAAAAAGATAATCCGAATAAAGCAATTAGAAACACATTCATTCAACAGTGTTTGTGATAGGGAAAAGAGTAAATTAGTACTCAGTGAAAAGGAAAAAAATTAGTTAGGTAGGTAGTTAATTAACGCTGGAACAACACAAAGGGCTATTAAAAATATTTAGACTTAAGAAATGGAAAGCTAACTATCGTACGTACAGAGAGAAATATTTTGTTACAAAAATCGTTTGGAAATACTCACATAATTGGGCTTAAAGACATCAGAGCATCAACTCTGCTTCATATCGAAATATTTCCCCTCGTTCGGATTCCGATAAGTAATAAAGAGTCAATAAAAGTGATAGTAAAATTACCATCCCCATGTTCAAATGTTTGGTCCCTGGACTGCTATAGAGAGCAGGTAATTAGCTGCTATGGAAATTTTAAATTTTCTCTCTGATTCAACCATAAATCATTTTTTAAATAAATCCTAAAATTTCATAGATAACATGATGAGACCTTCAATATTTTTGATATTATAATACATTTAAAATTTCATATATTTGTCTCTGAAGAAATTAAGTTATATTAGCTATAGCTTTATGTTCATTAATTCAGCTGTACTTAAGCAATTTATTAATTTTTTCGTTGAGCAGAAGTGCCTTTTATTGCGGTTATGAAAATGCAATCATTACAAAAACACATATATTTATTATATTCATATAATTTTTTCGGGCAAACTTTTTGCGCTCATTTTTTAACTGTACTTGTTTTCAAATATATAGAAATTGAAAGCTTCAATTTGCATACATGAAAATTAAATTCTATTAACAATAGAGAGCCTTTTATCTTAATTTCAAGCATTTACATCAGCTATTTGCTGTGTAGGAAAGTTAATTTTAAACAGCCTTATTTTATTGAGTACACATATGGTAGATAGGTTGTTAATTAATGTCGTACTGGAGCAACACAACGGGTTATTGGCGAAGGTCCGGGATCAATCCTGAAGGGAAAGAATGAGGACAACACCACGTGATTTTGAACCACGATCAGGTGACGAAGAGTACAAATATGGATGAGATTTCACATATGTATGAGTAACTTTTAGTGGAGGAAACGTCATACAAGTAAAATAGGCATCTAATGAGCTCTATTTTTGATAGTATTTTCAAAAATTCTCATGAGACAGTTTGATTGAAAACTTTACAAGTAATAAAAATATTAGAGAACAAAATGTTTACGTAGGTACAATTTTTGCATTTTCATTTAATAAGAATAATTAAGAATTAATAAGAAGATAAGAATAATTAAGAATTAATAAGAAGATAAGAATAATTAAGAAGACATAAATAAGAATTGGAAGCAATAACTTTTTTATAATGCGCTGATTCTTAAACGTTATTTTTCTGATCATTCTCTCACGTTTCATCGTAAATATGGCAGAGACAATATAAGGATTCATAAAACATTGGTCAAATTAAGCAGATTAATTTTTACATGTCACTATCCGAAATCGAAGAAATTCAGAATTGAACATATATTTAAAATATAACTTCTTAGGAGCACATTTCTAGCCTTAATATTAGCTCTGTAGTTTTCCACGATGTGGGCCCCTAACAGATCAGTTGCGATACTTTCCTTTTTAACCCTCCAAGCGGTTTCGACGAGGCATTTCGACCAATTTCGCTAATGCCGAAATATCTAGTCATCAAGATATTGCCGATTTATGACGAGATCAAGATCTGCTCAGTTTTCTTCTAATGACGAGATACCTAACCAAGACAATCACCAGGAGGGTTAAGTGGCATTGCCTTATCTCAGTCGTCGATTTCAAAAAGCAACAGCACTCTCAGATAGATTACGACTTTCCAAAGCTTCTGGAGCAGTCTACCTGTACAGTTGTTGCAACCCTTCAGCGGTTTTAGCCATCTATTATCACATCTCTGAAGTAATGCCAGAAGGTTGACGACAGAGAACAGACTAGATGATGAGAACGAACTATTAGAAATCTGTATTATTTGCATTGAAAAAGTCCATGACTAATCGCTCCTTTTATAGTTACATAATAAGTATACAATAAGTCAATAAGTAAGTGTGCATACGGACCAAATGAATGTCACTTTTCTTGACACGCAACAAGTCGCAAGAGGTAGAATGGATTAGTTCCACCTGGATTTCAAAAGCATCAGGTCTCAGATTGGTTTGACCTTCCGAATCTTTCTGCAGTAGTCTCCCTGTAGACTTGGTGGAACTTTCCAGCAGTATTGGCCTATTATCTCTTTCGGTTATACGTTTTATTTCCCAGATCTTCTGGTATCTTTGAAAAAAATGACAGAAAGCTGAGAACAGAGAACAGCATACGACGATGAGAACTATTAGAAACACGTATTCTTTGCTTTCAAAAAGTCCAAGTCTAATCATATCTTCTTAGTTGCATGATAAGTATACAATAAGTAAGTGTGCATCCGAACGAGCTGAGTATCAAACTTTTTTGATACGAAACAGATCATAAGCGGTCAAATGAACTGGTCTTATCTCGCACATGGATTTCAAAAGCAACAGGTCCTTCAGATTGATTGCAGCTTTTGAACCCTTCTGTAGCAGAGCCTCCATGTACAGCTGCTGGAACCTTTCACAGGTATTGGACATCGCATCTGGTATCTCTGAAACAAATCCCAGAAGGCAGAAGAGAGAGAGAGAGAGAACACGCAGCCTATGATAGTGACAATGGATTCCACGACTGAGGTCGTTTCAGACAAGCTCTCATTCGTCATAGCCACTCCCAAGCCAGTGTACATGGCCGTGAAGTACAGTGCGACCATAAGTAGCATGGTCACTTTGGAGCAATCTGTGAACTGCTTGCAGAAGTTGACTATGTAATTGTAGTTTTCGATTTCTTCTTTCAATTTCCCATTGGAGACGGATTCTTGCAAAGCCTTAGTTTGATTCCGAATCGCAACACTCAGTTTGTAGCTAAGAATCACATGCAGTGCCACTGACAGAGAAGGAATTAGGAATTTCATTGCAAAATATGGAATCATGCACGCATATATCAAAACGGTTTCCGTAATAGGTTTGGATGGAAAGGCATAACCCAGCAACCAAAACTTCACGTATATTTCGTTTCGATCGATTCTGATGAAAATGATCATCAGCGTGGCAAGGATCACTGGAAACGAAACGGCTGCAGTGACTGCGAAGGTACTAATGCGCTTTCCAATGATGTTATCGAAAACTATGTTTGTGCTTTTGAGACTGGACAAAAATATGCAGAATCTTTGGGAATTCAATTGTATGTGATACCAAAGAGCTAGGGATATCATGTAGCAAAGGAGTGACATGAGTTGCAGCTTTGCAGGAGGAAAAGGATTTCCTCTAAGAAGAGCATATGAAGAATATAGAAAAGACAAATGCAGACTAATGTTAAATGGTCTAAACAGTTTCCTACAAAAGGATGTTTTACCAGTCTTTATATAATGATTTCCAAAATTGATACCTAATAGGCACAGCAGCAGAACAAAGGATTTGTTGAACAACTCACATTTCCTGGATACTTTAGAATTCGCAACACAAAACAATTTCATAATGAAACAGCAACTTCTTCAAATGAACAATAATTCACAACGAACTTATTATCTTGCACTTTCAAACACGTGTCTTGACTACGTTTCCAGATTTCGTTCATAACATGAATGTAAAATGACCGAAAATGTATCTTTTAAATTTCGAAATGTCTCACTTGTAATTGTCGAACTACCAGTCTACATTGTTGAAATAACTTCAATTCAAGAAACCTACAGCCAGTCTTCTGAAATATTTTAGTTAAAAGTCCTTTTCAGCTTCAACATACATCGATGGTATTCTTGCATTAAAAACCCACAGTAAATTGAAATCAATAATGTGAGTTATAAAACATGTTAAAACTACTATAACAACTGCAGTCATTAACTTAATGCTTTAATGATCGCAATTGATCGATTTCTTGTAGAATATAAGAGTAAAATAGTAATTATTCTGTTTTCTATAGATGCTTTGTGATAACTTAAAACATATTAAAACATAAGCTATCGAGATATTGTATTTTGAAACATAAAAGCAGTATCAAATATTGCTTTTCAATCAATTTCTGAAGTACCCTCTTTTATATTGATGCGCAGTTTGTATTCACCTTGACCTTAGAGGTTTTAATGGTATTTTTGAGATAAAATTGATTGAATCACAGATTTATTACACGTAGGTCGAATTGACTTGGATATACACAATACACTACAGATCGATGAAGTCTCACGAGCGGAAATGCGACGCTGATTTGCTGCGAGTAAAATCACTCACTACTACGTCATTTGCACAAAAGCACACACACATCCACACATAAGGGCATAACCATCGACCTTCTAATGAAATAGACGGATCATGTGGGCGGAGTCGTTGTCGTAAGATCTCTGAAGGGTAAATCACAAATCGACTTAGTCTATTGGCAATGGAAGCGCAGACTAGTGTTTTTGATCACGGTGGATAATCACTTGAACCAATCAATGCTTTCACCCAAACCACGTGACTGAACTTCAAACCGAGCAACTGGAAGAAATAACATGAAGCTGCCGGCATGTGCTCCGTCTATTTCATTTTAAGGTCGATGGGCACATCATCTGCGCTTCCATCGTCAATCGGCTGTCGATTCGTACGCCCACATGATTTATCCCTTAGAAATCTTACGACAGAGACTCCGCCCACATTTCTGTCTATTTCGTTGGAAGGTCCGTCATGCAAAATCCTCGACCTGCTAATGAAATAGATGGGGCATGTGGGCGGAGTCGTAAGATCCCAGAAGGGTAAGTCACGTGAACTTACGAGTCTATTTCGGTCAATTCACTATCGAAGTGCAGATTAGTGTTTTTAATCACGCTGGATAATCACTTTAACAAATTAACTTTTTGTCCCCCGAATTATCGCTTAATTCACGGGCAAGTGTTGCTACTCATCTGCTACAAGAAAAGCGCAATCCTGTTAGCCTTATTTTTCTGCTAATACATACTTTATTATTTTTGAACTTTTAAAAATTAAAATTTAAGGAATTTACACGCTGAAATGATTCTTCGCATTTAGTTGAGTAAAATAATTTTAATTCAGCTTGAAAATGTTTTATAAATAAACAATTGAGGAGGGATCAACGTTATCTATTGTCTGGGTGCAATTTTGGCCCTCCTTATAAGAGTTTTGTATAAAAAAACAAAGAATCTCAAGGAATAGGGCTTAGGGCAGATTTTTGAGTTGAAGAAAATTTATGTCACCGAATTGGGTGCTTGACTGCTAATCTATGATTTGAAAGATCATTTCTTTTGGGGCTTCTTGCTATTATTAAAAACTATTCTTGATATATATTACGTATCAACTTTTTAAATACGTTTGTGTGAGCATAAAAAACATCTTAGTATATGAAAATCACTTATAAATCATGAAATCAAACCAGTGTGTTTCTTAAACTTCAGTTGGTTGTTTTTGAAGTGAATACTTTTTAAAAGATACAAATGTTCCAAAACTTGACTTATGACCTCTTGACTTATTACATGAGGAATTTCTGTCGAGCTAAACGGCTACCGTCACCACTGCAAGTAACGGTAGCCGTTTCTGCTGGTGGTAGTTCGTGCTTCCGATACGTATTCTGAACGTGATGCCATTTGGTTTGTTTTTGTAACGCAGTTTCAACACTGACAAAAGAACGAATTCCAAATTGATATACTATAACAGTTCATTGGTTAACGTGGAGTC
This sequence comes from Meta bourneti, assembly GCA_933210815.1. Lineage (NCBI taxonomy): Eukaryota > Metazoa > Arthropoda > Arachnida > Araneae > Tetragnathidae > Meta > Meta bourneti. Next base: position 65,517,033 of record OW119930.1, on the reverse strand, counting down.
ATTGTCAAAGACGGTAGCAGGCGTGATTCTTCATGAAAACGATTAAAAATTACATATTTTTTGAATATCTCAAATAATAATGGCGGTAATGGTAATTAATTAACGTCGCACTAAAGGAACACAACGGGCTATTGACGACGGTCCGGGATCAATCCCGAAGGGAACACCACGTAATTTTGAACCACGGTCAGACTGAAATAATAAATAGACGTACAAAGTTTGATTTATTTAACTGTAGTTTCTTCAATAAAAATCTAAAAAAGCGGTAATTTAAACGAAAAAAAAAAAAGAAAATCCCTCTTAACAGTCAAACAATGAAATATTAAAATGGGATCTCAAACTACCTAATTCAGCATCTCTCATGAAGATTGATATTATTTTACTTTTCGGCATCGAATGCCGAATAAAAACCGTATGCACTCACTTACGCTTGTTTTGACTAGGTGCCAAAACTGTCTGCAGGAATATTTTTTTATACAAATAGCCGTGATGTCATACATGGAGATGCGTTAGGTGTTTAAATACAATTACCTGCTCTTTATCTTTAAAGCAGTTCATTCGAAATTTCAAATTTTTTCAAAAGCGATCCACATTCTGAAATTCTTTTAGAATAGTAAATTTAATCACTAGACTGATGCAGATATTTTTGGAACCGTGCACTTATATTCTAAATAGATTGACCGGAGATAATTTTTTGTGTTCTCCAGGCCTCCATATTGCACCATTGGAACCCTTTTATTGCAAAGTTTTACTGTACTAGCTTAGAAGAAGGGCCCTAGTACGAGTTTAAATAAAGGTTCTTGTACTTGCTTATATGACTGGCCCTGTAGTAGCTTAAACGAAGGCCCTTGTGCGTTTAGATGGAGGGCCATGTTCTAGCTTATATAAAGGGCCCTAGTAGTTTAAATGAAGGGCTTACTTATATGAAAGGCCTTGTACGATCTTAGATTAAGGGCCTTGTACTAGCTTATATGAAGGGCCCTGTACTAGTTTTGATGAATGGTACTGTGCCAGTTTAGATGAAGAGTTTCATACCTGCTTATATAAAGGGCCCAGTACTAGTTTAGATGAAAGGGCCAGTACGAGTGCCCCAGTATCAGTTCAAACGACTGGTCACAGTCTGTTTCGAATATGGGAAGACAGTTTAAATTCCATCTTTTACATTTTTCTCTTATTTTCTTTTGTGCATATTTATAGAACTTTACTATTGATACAATGGAAAAATGTCTTGCTTTTTAAACGAAATAAATTGCACTTTACAGTAGAAAAATCAATCGCACTTTACAGTCAAAAACATTTCACATTTTGGGGACTACCCGTGGTTACCCGTTACCATGATTACCTTATTTCTTCTTATTATTACCTTGATTACCTTACCTTCACTTAAACTAATACTAGGGCTCTTCATCTAACTGAAATAGAACAGTCATCAAAACTAGTACAGGGCCCTTCATATAAGCTAGTACAAGGCCCTTAATCTAACCTGTCCTTATAAGAAGCCCTAGTGTGTTGTGTATATTTTCAAGGATTTTGTACTTTGCCTACAATATAATAGATAATTAAAAATATTCCTATATGAAAATGACAAATACTGCTTGAAAACTTCAAAGCTTGTATGATCTTGTTAACTCTATTTAATTGAGAAAGTTGCATAAAGCAAATCTGCATTTTCTAAAGGTTTTGTGATCTGTTCCAAAGTGGAAATATGTATGTAAGTTCCCTTCTTCATAATGCTCTATCTAGCTTAATTCTGTTTCAATTTATTAGTTATGTTTACGTTGCTATTACAAAACACTTCATCCATTGTTTTAAGATCGAGCTATCAAATAGCATTTTTAAATGATTTGTTAGCTGTATACGCACACAACGCTTGCCTCTCTTAATAGTGCCGTCAACCCTTTCGAGATCCCCAGATTTCACTTCCATTGGGCACGTCTGGGATATGCTAGGTCATTCTAGGATATAACTTTGATGGGCGTGAATAACATCACAAGTCAAAAAAGGACATTTTTAGGAGAACAAAAGCCATTTAACATTCCCATATTGTGAATGAATACAATTTATAAAATCAGTTCCTGCACCTTATGTCTGACATTTTTAAAGGGGAAATTAGGAGAAATTTTGAATGTGGCCCTATGACAAAATTAAGTTACTTATACTGCTCGTACCAAGAAAATTGTGCACATCACAACTGACTTGTACTGTTCCCGCCCATCAAAGATAAGTGACCCGGAGCAGCATCTGCAGAATGCTTGGCATAACTTGCCACGATAGTATAAAGACTCCATTTGACTATGCCAAGCCTTATATGAGCATGTAGTGCCAACTGAGAAGCTTCATAAAGGACTAATCTATGACATTTCTGATGTAATTCTTCAATAATAAAAAGTTCTCTGGATTTGATATTGTGATAATTGCTTTATTTTTTATGTACATCACACACACTAAGTTTCATTCCTATCGAACACTGCTTCGGGGTGTTTCGAATTTTTTGGCATAGCGTGTATTTTAAAACTTAGAAACCAACCGTTTTAGGAAGAATGAGGGCCTTACTAGGTTATATGACGGCCGGGAATGGACTCTAGAGTGAAATAAAATAGTTCCCCCTGCAACCCCACTGAGTGAAATATAAGTTTTAATTCGAATCCTGCAGCTTTAACCCTCCATATGGTTTCGACGAGATATCTCGTCCATCAAGATCAGAGCAATTTTGAAAATGACGAGATATCTCGTCATTTTCAAATTCACGATTTTGTTTATTTTTTATGGTGACGAGATGAAGATCTGGCCAGTGTTCTACTAATGACGAGAGACGACGAGATCTTGATAAACGAGATATCTCGTTCATCAAGATCTGGCTAGTTTTGCTTATGACGAAATACCTCGTCGAGACAATCACCAGGAGGGTTAAGTTTGATAACCAACATTATGAAAATATATGCTATAAAATGCTGATAACTTTCAGCTGTACTTTGGTAATCACATTCCGTATAAACTAAGTTGAAGCATTTTTGTTCTGGAATTATTAAATAATTGCTGAATTTTCGACCTTTGTGAAAATATAAGTGTGTCAAACTGGTTGCCATGTTCAATATATGATAATTCAAATATATGATAACTTTTTATTGCTTACCACATAAGTTATAATTCATTGAACAAGCATTTTTATACATAAAAGTCGTTTTTATTGCTTTTGACTAAAGCCCAAATTTTAAACTGTATGCAAACAGTTTTGTTTTCAATATTTACAAAATACACAAATTTGTATATATCACGTAGTTTTCAGGAGCATTTATACATTTGCACATAACATAATTCCATTGATAGCAAAAGTCTGCCATCTTGTTTTTTTAAAATAAATAGAATATAATAATATTGAGGTAAACACATTGCAATTTTACATCATTACTGCATTAACACTGAAAATGCTAAATATTTCGAGGAAATTGTTGCATAGACAAACTAATACCATAAATAACTCTAAGATCGATGTTTTAAGATAGTTAGTTGCCAGTCAGAAGTTCCATAAGACAAATAGAAATAAATAGGAAAATTTACTCATGGCTTTTCTGTGCGTATTAGAACTTGTTGAGCTATGAAATTTTTTTACTTAAATCGAAACTTCTTTTGAATAATGTTTTAGAGTAATGAATTTAAGTTTCCATAATTTTATTCATGGTTTTTTGAACGAATTCGAACTTGTAGAGTAATGGGATTTTTTAGAGGGACATGGACTTTCAAAATCACTAAAATTGATCACGAAATTGATTTTTAAAATTTTAGCGTTAAAAATTAATAGATATCAAACTCTAGACAGCAAAAATAATTATTTCAATTACAATAATTTTTGATGGAGTTACATATACAGCAACATGAATATAAGTATAATAAGTCTACTACATTTTTTCTTCGTTTGAGAATTTTTTACATTCCTCTGATTTCAAAATGTTCCCTATGCATCAGGTTTTAATTGATTTCCTTGACACTGTTTTTGTTAATACTTGTAACCTACTGTATATATATATCTAAGTGCAAATGAGAAATTCATCATGCTTCCAAAACTTAAAAATTTGTTTAAAATGTTGCTTTACCTATGCGTTTTTCAAAATGTTAGATGTTTTAGCCCGAATTGTTTTTGCTTTACAATTAAGTGATACACTTACCAAATGTGGGAGTTATCTTGTTTTATATGTGTACAAACTATTATGTGAACTAAAAGTTTGTCTGTTCATGGAAAATTAATAAACATGGTACCTATTAAATTTTGCTATTTTATCAAAAAATTTCTGAACACGTTTTTTTGTAATAACTTCCACGCAAACTTCATATTTTAGAAAACTTTTTTGTTGGCGTTTCAGTAGAAAATAAATGGGCTGCAAATTATGTAACAATTAGATAATAACTGCAAAAGTTTTTTTTGAAATTCCGCTGTCCCCTTAAAAGATTATTTTCAAAAGCATAAATGTTTCACACAGATTAAATAATTTAAATTTTCATACTTTTAATTTTTAATGTCCTTGAAAGTTATGAATAAGTCAGAAGGAACACACCATAAGATATAATAATGACAGTAATTGTTCAATTCTCTACGTCAACAATTTCGTTTTCTGGAGACGACTGAGAATCACTATCATCCTCCTCATCAAAACCGGGATCTTGATCACCGCTCTCAAGTCCCGAATCACAGACGCTCGATGGGGAGCCAGGCACGCCATCTATCGGCACACAAGTGAACGACGAGCTGTTATTGTTCTCGCAACCTCCACTGGAAGCGTGCGTGAGAGTGTGACGTCTGAGATCACAATTGCGCCTGAATTCTTTGCCACAGGATGAGCAGTTGTAAGGTTTGATGTCTGTGTGCGTCAGCAGATGAGTTTTTAGGTTGCTGCGTTGGTTAAAGGTTCTGCCACAAGTGGCGCATTTGTGTGGAGAGTCTTCCATGTGTAGGATTCTATGCACGGCGAGTGTTCTGGACTGGCAGAATCCTTTACCACAGTCTGTGCATTTGAAAGGTTTTTCCTTTGAATGTATGTACCTGAAATGTGACAAATGAAATTAGTAACAGAAAAAAGGATCAATAATAGGCATATTTTATTCAACAATTGAAAATTTAGCCAGAAATATCCAAGGGAAATTGGTTGATAGGTAGTTGAATTTACGTCGCACTGGAGGAACACAACGGGCTCTTGGCGACGATCTTTCGATGAATTTCGAAGGGAAAGATACGAACAAGGGAAATTGGGGGAAAATTAAGTAATTCATTATCAGGGCATGAAATATTAGAAAAGGAATCGAAGCAATATCCTTCTGCAGATGCTGCCTGGCTTGGTTATTAGACAATTCTACAAAGTTACTTTGAGGGACCGAGAGACTTAAAAGGTAAATTTTTAGAACAGCTTATGTATTAACTTTTATATGTAAATAAATTATGCGGATTTGAACAGTTGAGAATGTTTTGAGACTCGCTTTTCATCAATGCGATGCCTTGATTGAACTATCGAACCACTGCAAACACCATGCCAGGGCAAGGATTCAAACCCGTAATTTGTCGAAAGGAAGACCAAACTGGACTAGAAATATAAGTAGACTGAGCACTGCCACTAAGAAAAGTGCGACCAACATGTCGACTACTCTAAAAAATTTACTTGTTTGTCCAATTTTGTATTTTATCTCCTCGTTTGACGATATAACATCAAATGACAGGGTAGATGTGTGAATACGTATTTTTATAAGGTGGCGACAAAAATGGTGAAATCGCCAAAGTCTACTTCTATGAGATGCAGACCAATAAAATGATGAATCAATGGATGAGCGTCTTCTCTCTTCCCGTCGTGCATGTTTGTTTCAATCCGTCAGACGAAAGTAGTCTAAGGGTCACGCTACTATTAGTTGTGGTCACATGATCCTGAGCACATAAAAAGGTTACCATTGCTCACTCTACTTTTGTACTTCCTCTATGGGCCAAACCGCTAATAACTCAGCCACAGAATCGGCCTTCTGTTTTATAGAAAGGCCATGGTTCATAAACAAGTAGGGCACTTGTTTTAAAATTTTAAGATTCAAACAATTGATAGGACTATTGTTCTTTGTTGGTAAATCAACACATTTCAATAACATACATTTCGTTTTTGAATTGATACCTAAAACGGTTTATAGCTTTATTCCAAAATGTGTTTCCCTTCCTCATTTTCATCATGCAGTTTATAGAGCACTCGCAACCACGTGGTCTGACCATAGCAACGCCGGAATGACGTCCCTAGCAACCGTTGCTGTAGGACAAGCAATGGCTTCTGTTCCATTAGTAAGCATGGATGTTTCAGTGAGAAATCGCTACGATCAAAAAATATCTCATTAACGGAATGGATCCGTATGATTTGGACAATCCAAACGCCTCTTCGAATCCTGAAGATTTTCCAAAGATCAATTTATGGTGTATTGGACATTATTTAGTTTTCAAAACTTCCCACTACATAAAACTTCCCAATGCATAACAATTTGTTTGTCCTACAGCAGTTAACAGTTAAGAAAAATAACTGATCGTGACGTCACCTGCGAATGCTCTATTTAATGAACAATAGCTTAATATTTTTTATCGTAGGTTGGTTTTTGCGGCGCAAGGGCCAATCTTACGTTAAGAAAATATTGTAGGAAATGAAAGATAGTTACTTTTTGTTTTCTCAATATGTAAAAAACGTTATATCAAGTTTTTGTTCAATATTTTGATAAGAATACGTTTTTACGATGATTTGTGCTCCTGGGATGTAAAATATTATGCTATACTTTTATCATGCACAAAATAATTCCTCCCCATAGATTTATTTCAAATGAAAAATTTACTAGCTTAATTATTCTTTGAAAATAAAAATTATGCAGAGAAAAAAGAATTTGCTCAATGCAAGCCGTTTCCTAGAGGTAACATTGAAAATGTCACTCTATATATCTGGTGAAACTGAGGATCATATAGCACAAAGCACAAGTTAGCGAACGTATTTTCTAAACAGCTATTTGAAAAATTGCTCTAGAAAATTATCCCACTTCACAATTTTGATTGGTGGCGCCATCTAGAGGTAAGTACTACTACTAATATTAAACACGAGAGACAATATTAAATAAATTAAGTCAAAAGAAATATTTTTACTTTTAAAGCATGTTTGAAATTTTGACCTTTAACACTCTCAAAACTTTATGATGAACGACTTTGCTATGCCTTCACTACTGAAACTTTTAATGTTTATGGGGAAAACTTTTCAAAAATTCAGAAATTGAATCATACGTAACGTTCAATATGATTCGAGGTGTTAATTTTGTCTATGAAAGCATTCATTGGTAATTAAAATATGATACTTTTCAATACTAATTAAAATGTAATACTTTTTCAATAGTAATTAAAATATAATACTTTTCAATACTAATTAAAACACATTACTTTTTCTGTAGTAATTAAAATTATATTTAGAGAGATTTTCAGAAAGATTCTATTTATCAATGATACTGAAATTCGTATTGTAAGGCGATTTAATAACAAATCACCAAGTATCACATTAACTGATAAGTCACTTTCTACGAAAGAAAAAAGCATTCGATTGAAGCATTTTTATGTGAAAGTGTTCAAGGATTTTGTATGATACAAATGTGGTTAAGCTTTGTTCTTTAAAATAAAATTTACACAGTATTTTTTAAATATAAATTTTTATCTACGAATTGAAGATTATATTTATTAATACCTTCATCGCAAATTAGATAACTAATAACTGGTACGAGCGAAATCAGTGGCCTGAGAGACTAGGAGTTCACGAATCTATATTTAACGAAAAAGAAAGCAATTGAAGGGTCTTATATTGGCCAGATAAAGTTCAACGGTGTATATGTTACGGAACGTACGGAAAAATAGCTTATATATAAAGATAAATGGACAACATAATTAATAAATTATGCGATTTAATTTTGCAGAATCAGGTGGTGGTTTAAATTAAAGTAGACTCCGACACGGACCGAGAAATCTGTTACCATCATGGTGTTAATGGAAAAGATATTTTTTTGATGGAAAGGTTAAGGCCTTTACCTTCTGCAGCTACAATAATCATTCACTCATTTAAAGCGAGAAAATGAAAGGTTTATGGAAAATTACAAATTAAGTTTTACTCTGTGTGTATCAGTTTATGCACAAAATCCTTTAATAATTTTTCTATCAGTGACATAGCGTCCATGGAAGCGCAGGAGCCTGGTCTACCCTAATAAAAAATTGAAATTCGTTAGTAACAAATAATAATAGTTAAAACCTGATCAAAATCAACGAATCCCATAATTTGATATTACGTTAAAACCTTTGGGACAACATACATACATGTGCACTAAAATAAAATGCTAAAGCTTTCAAATGAAAGGTAATTCCACTAACTATAACTATTATTGCCATTTTGGCTATGGAATCAAACCGTAATTCATAAAGATGCTTAGCTCCTTCACAACTATTTTTATATGGTCCAGGTTATAAATGATTTTTTTGTTATAAAACCAAGTTATATATATATAACCATTTTATATAATATTTTATATAAAATTTAAATGTTATAAAACAATTAAAAATCAAACAGAAGGGCTTAAAATGTAGTACATCATTGATTTTTCTTTGATAAATATTTAATTGTGGAGCTCAAATGGGGGAGGCTATAAAAACAAGCACCAATATAAAGAACAAGTAGTCACTAGGTCTTTTGAAAGTACTTTCCTAGGATGAAATTTAATTGTGAAATTTGAAATGTTTTTCATTTTATTGAGCTCTCCTTCCCTCAATCCGAAATTTAAAATTTTAATTAAGTAGCTACTTTGAGGAACATTTAATTGCGGAGTTTGAACTGATATTTTTGTATATTAAATTTGTGTCTTTCCTCAATCTGCATATTAAAATTTCAATTCAGAAGTTCCTTTGAGAAATATTCAATTGTTGAGTTTGAAATGCTTTTTACTATTATTTATTTCTCTCTCGATATGCATATTTAAAATTTTCTTTACATACATGAGCTCGTCTTTTTAATATTCATTATCTATTCTTCAACGTCTTTCTTTACGAGGTTTCAACCGTGCGTAAACTTTGTATCTGGGGTTATTCCTTCATTAAACCGCAGGAACTTCTTGCTTAAGTAATTTCTGGTAAGTGGGAAGTTGAATTTACTGACTGGCAGGGCTTCAGGTAATACATGCACAAGGGAAGTTTTACTGACATAGAAGTAGGTGAGCTAGTTAAATTAACGTCGCACTGATGCAACACAACGGGCTATTGGCGACGGTCCTGGATCAACAAGACCGTCGAAAATTGACACAGAAGAGAGAAATACAACCAGGGACGAATCGAACCTGTGCCTCCCACAACTCACAGCTTGTTACCGAAGTGGACAAATCCATTTAGCCACGGGATCTATCCCAAAGGGAAAGATGCGATGATGTCCCCTATTAATTTTGAACCACTGTTAGATGACGAGGTCAACACCTGAGCTTCGCACGTGAAAATAATTACGATAGGTAGTTGAATGAACGTCGAACTGGATCAACACAACGGGCTATTGAAAATAATTTTGGATGGGGCGAATCTCTTCTCTTGGTTTCCCTCTATTCCAATCGAAAGGCCATCATACTAAATGAATCTTACCTTATTTTGTGACTGTTTTCAGACACATCTACGTGCAATTTACCTGTGTGATAAGCGAAACTTCGCTCAAAGCTGATTAAATTAGCTTCAATGTTTATTGTTCGTTGTTTTTTTATGTTTAAACTATTTCGGCAGGGGCACGACGTGGGTCCATCATCTCTAAACGTGCTTGATCACTTATATCTAGGCGAATAGACAACAGATTTTTCCCGCCTTGTCCAATCCTTTCCCATTCAAACAGTCTCCTAGCACATGGATGGATTCTTCATTTCTTTTAACAACGAATACTAAATAAACATTTCGTTTGAAAATATATTTGACTGACCTGTTCACAATTTTTCAACTTATTGGGCTTAGCAGTAGCTTAGCTTAACCATATTTAACTGGAGATATCGAGATTCGATCGAGAAAGCAAAAAAAAAGAAAAAAAGATAGCATTATATTTGTTTTAAACATACTACATATTTCTCATCGTCATGAAAATAAGCATTTAATGACTCCGAAGAAATGCCAGTTTATGAATTTTTTATCTAAGCCGACGATTGATTTTTAGAATGTGCCTTGAAATTTTTATTTTGATTTAGATCAAGCTTTTCTAACGCCCATTTTTTGTGCGGTTTTCATTAGCTTTGCTTGACATTGATAACTGGAGGTACGGAGATTCGATAGAAAGCAAAAAATCTTATACTGAGGTTCAGACGAACTTATAAGTCATCTCCATTCGCCGTTATTTCTTTTCCACAAAGACAGCACAACACAAATCTTTTTTAACCTAAGTTAAAAACGAGACCAAAAGGGTGAAATAGCGCAATCTTGGCAACTCTATGGATGATCCCAACGCTGTCTTCGACCTGGCTGGCAGTCTTTTTCAAAGGCGGGAAAACAAGGAGAGAACAATACACCCTGTGCATATTTCTGGTCTGGATGCTAGATTTAATAAGCTTGGGGTAGAAGAGAAGAAAAGACTGCTGAATGTACCCATTGCGTATGCCAAATGCCAATACCCAATTATAGTAAGAAACCATCTGATGCTGAAAGGGTTGGACATCAGAGCACTCCCGGATTGGTTTCATAGAGTCAAAATCTAGGATGTTAAAATAGAAACTAAGGTCTCACTCAGATTTACGTTTAGAAAATCTTTGCTTCAGGTTTCATCGATTATTATTTTTTTCCCCATGGATGCTACAATACTGGGCTTGATATAACTTAGATTTGCATCAATTAAAGTAACTTCAGAATTTATGTTTCTAACATTTAAGGGGTGTTCAGGCTCCCCCTCTTAATACTCCCTGCAGTGTTCATTGCCATAAAATCTACGTATCCCTACTTTTAAAATAAAAGGGTCTAAAAATGTGCTTACCTATGGTCTCTCAAGTGATCCTGCCTTCTGAAAGATTTGTGGCAAATGTCACAGGTATAAGGTCTCTCATCTGTATGTGTCCTCTCGTGTATAAGAAGATTATACGACTTCGTGAACCTTCGCTGGCAAAACTTACAAATGAATTCCTTCCTGGGCCTTGCTGAGCCTCCAGCAGGCACAGAGACTGTTCTCGAATTAGCATATCGAGTCTGCACGGACAGAGGACACCATGGGGTCACCAATGTCCCGAAAGGATCGTCCGGTGGTCCCCCAATTCCACCAGGATAAGGTGCATCTGCACTGGTGGCCGATTCTGCCAATCTTGCGAAATCGAACCTCGTTTTCAAGCGATAGCTGGCTGCCAAGGGCGATTCCATTTGCTGGGTTTGCACGCCGCTGCCGTACAGGATGGGGGAGGTGGGCAGGTACATAGCGGAGTCCGAAGTGGCGTGGGATGGAGTGTACTGCTCGTAGTACGTTGGAAGGTGGCATCCAGGCTGGCCCATGGGTGAGGTCGGTATGGATGGTTTGCTGTAGGGAGAGTTGTAGTAAGGTCCAAGCAGTTCCGTGGGTGGGAAGCTAAGGACGCCCTGGTTTGGTACGTGAGGGGTTACCACGTGGCCCATTGTGAGTGGGGGTGGGTGGTACACCATGTGTGACCAGTGGTCTAGCGATGATGAATGCATGAAAAAGTCTATGGGTGTAACGTTGTAAGACAATTGCGCAGCGTGTCACTTTATGATGTTGGGATGAGGTATCATCTGGTGGAGATCACTCGATGAAGATCTATAATTTTAAGCATCTATTGTACAATCTGCAAAAGAAGTATCTTTTTAACAAACAATTTGGAGCAATCAGCAAGAAATTTGGACTACAACAAAAACAAGCAATTTGGACTCATAGTTAATCAATGTAAAATATATATTCTAGATATCCAAAAGGTTTTATGCTCTTGTGGCATTTGAGAATTTTTAGTTTACTCGAAAAATAATTGAAACATATCCTCGTATCTACAAAGCGTTTCAACGCTTCGAACAATAATACAAATAAAATCGAATTTAAAAGCGAAAAGGATTCCAGTGTTTGCTTAGTGCTGTTTTATGACATAAATATTTGATTATAGTGAAAATTGTATTTCCAACTTTAGTGCCTTCGAAAAGGAATTCGGGCTATGCTACTGTCGATATATGAAATATCGATATAATTTAAGCAACCATTTTTAAACGAAATAATTTTTAATACCGACTAAGTGTAATAGTTTATTTTTCTGTAGCTCATATGAAAGAATGATTTTTTATGCAAAGTCACTTAGACAAAAACATCTATTAACTTTTATGTGTCACTGCGGGACATGAAGTTAGAGAATAGAACAAAAAGGAAGGTAGTAAAAAGATCAACAAGATTCCAGCTGCTTCAAAAGTTCTCTTCCCTTCCAATAACGTGAACGGGCGCCATCCCCTGTTAATGCCGAACATTCCAAAAGGTGGTCACAGTTCATGCCAGCCATCCCTCTGCACAACACACATTTCGGTCTACCATAGATAACAAAACAATACAAGTGCTCTTGGTCAGGCAATCATGCCTGAAAAAGCCGAAACCGCTGAATAGCGAGGACAGGTAGGGATATCACAAATGAACTCCTCCCACTTTTACGTTTTGTGTTATCAGTCACTCTGGGCCTATTCCTGTCTTTTAACGGACGATTTGTCAGAATTAAATGATAGTAAAGTCGAAACTTTACATAATGAGGAAGGAATGTAGGAAGATAGGTAGGTAGTTTTATTAACTTCAAACTGGAGCAACACAACGGACTATTGGTGACGGTCCGAGATCGATCCCGAAGGGAAAGATCTGAGGGGACGCCTCGTAATTTTAAACCACGGTCAGATGACGAACAACACCTGAGCTGGCACCCCTCCAAACTTCCACACCACGCCAACGTGAGGACATTTGAGGCCACCACAGATTTAACGAGCACCACACGACGGTCTTTGGTTAAATCGAGTTTCGAACTTGCAGCCCTCCGATTGCTATTGTATTGTTCTTCCAGCTGGGCTACCACGGTCCTAATAATGAGGAAGGATAATGGTTTTAAGGGTCATAATATCCCAGTTGGTAGAGTCGCGGATTAGCGACCGGAGGGTTGCGAATTCGAAACTCGAGCCAACCAAAGACCACTGTGTACGTGGTTGCCTGGTACACCTTAAATCGGCCGTGATCTTAAATTTCCTCACTTTGGCGTGGTATGGAAGTTTGGAGAGTAGAATGCCATCTTAGGTGTTGTAGTCACCTGATCGTGGTTCAAATGAATAGACGTTGTCCTCGAATCTTTTCATGCGGGATTGTTCCCGGACCATCGCCCATTGTGTTGCTCCAATGCGGCGTGAATTCAATTACCAACTATAATAGCATTACACGTTCAATAGCTTAAAGAGAGTTTATTTCATTACAATTTTAATTCAGCGCTTTATCTGATAACCCAGATTGTAAGCAATAATTGTATTTTGATAGTCTCTCGATATTGTTTTGATTCGTAAGTAATTGCAGTATTACGTCATTCAATAACTAAAAAATAGTCTATTGCAATTTCAAATAAATCCTTTTATCTGATGACCCAGTTAGGAAAGGTTTTAAGCAATAATTATATTTTACTCCCTAAGTGTTGTTTTTGTTTAGTAATTGATGCGATCAATTTCTCAAAAGCGATATCCATTCGAAATTCTTTCATCTCTGTGTCTTCTCATGGCCGAACAACTTTCAGATTATTCAGCCATCAGGGTTGTGTGTGTGATGCATCTTCTTTTTCATTCTGAATCTTGATGAAATCGAATATTAGTTAAAGTTTTAAATAAACAAAATCGAAACTCTGGGAATTAAATTCTTAATGCAGTACACGTAATATACGTGGAGTTCTTTCTCGTGGGTCATACTCTCCAATCCAAACCTACCGCGGAATCGGTGTTGATGTATGTATGCATGCTTGCTTATTTTGCAATGAAATTCTTGATTCCATCTCTGTCAGTGGCACTACATGTGATCCTCAGCTACAATTTCGGTGCTGCGATTCGGAACCAGACCAGGGTTATGGAAGAATCAGTTTCCCAAGGAAAACTGGCAAAAGAAATAGAAAACTACCACTCCATAGCTAACTGTTGCAAGCAGTTTTCCAATTGCTCCAAAGGGACCATGCTCCTTATGGTCGCCCTGTATTTTACGGCCATGTACACTGGCTTTGGAGTGGCTCTGACGAAGGCGAACAGGGCTGAATTTCTCTCTAACATAGAATCCACTGTCACCATCATAGGCAGTGTGTTCTCTGTCTTCAGCCTAATGGCATTTGGTTCAGATATACCAGAGGCGATGGCAAATACCGCTGAAAGGTTCCAGCAACTCTACAGGGAGACTCTGCTGCAGAAGGGTTCAAGAGGTCCCTTTAGTTTGAGCGACCTGTTGCTTTTGAAATCCATGAGCGAAATAAGGCCAGTTTATTTGACTGTTTGTGATCTTTTGCGTGTGAAGAAAAGTCTGATACTCAGCTCATTTGGATGCACGCTTACTTATTGCATACTTATAATGCAATTGAAACGGAGCGATTAGTTATAGACCGTTTCACTGCAGGCAATATTTGTTATAAATAGACAATTCTCAACATATGTGGTGAACTTTAGTCCCCACTATAGGTTAACATAGTAGTGTAGTTAACATAGTTGTGACTGTTGCTGTTCAAATCCATGAGCGAGTTAAGGCCGGTTCATTTGGCTATTTGCGATGTTTTCCGTGTGACGAAGAATCTGATAACCCGCTCGTTTGGATGCACGATTACTTATTACCTACTTATAATGCAACTGAAAAAGGAGAATACTTTAACATTGCTAGCAATAAATATTTGAAAACCAAAGAATCATTTCCGTGTAAAAATTTCTTAAACTTCAATTTTTATTTGTAAAAATAATTAAATATATTCGCACACACACAGAAAATTATTCAGATCAGTATTGGACAAATTAACATTGCAAGTGACAAATTAACGCATTTAAACGATAATGATACAAATAGGGTAACCATTTCAAATTACATGTTTCTTGTCTGATTTTGCGCTTAGGCCGTTGTAGCGATTTTACTCGTAGCAAATCAAAGCGTCGCATTTAATCTCGTCGGACATTTTATCGATCTGTAGGGTATTGTGTTTTTACACGTTAAGGTGACATAAGAACCACAAATGGGAGATTTAATCAATTTTGTCTAAAAAATCATAAAAACTTAGAAGATCATGCGAATACAAATTGTGCATCAGCATAACGGATGATAACTTCAAAAAATGACTAAAAGAGCAATTTTCATGTGATACTGCTTTTATGCATTAGGAGAATATCGTTCGATTACTTCTATTTTATTTCGGTAAACTTAACTCTATGTTATTACAAAGTTTTTAATGAAAACAAAACGTAATATATTTCGCACCTATTCTTATTCTCCAAAGAAATCAATATCAATCATAAGTATTAAGTTCGTATTATGTGGTGCTTTATTGATTTCAATTAAATTTGGGTTTTACATGTACGCATCTAAAGTGCTCTGTTAAGCATAAAAGGTTAAAAATTATTTTTCAATAACGGAGGCAATAAAAGACATGCTTCTTGAAGTTCTTTGAACAGTGTGGACGAGTAGATTCAATCGTTGCAAGCTAGACATTTTGACATTTAAAAAGTACCTGGACAGATTTCTTTCGGTAATTTTACATTCATGAGATGAACGAAACCTTTGGACGAGTACAGGATACGTGTTACAAAGTTTATGCTGTGAATTATTGTTCGTGGAAGGAAGTTAGTATTATAAAACAATGAAAACATGCAATGTTGCAAATTCTGGGACATATGGAAAATGCAAATTATTTGACAAATCCTTTGCTCTGCTGCTATATTTCTTAGGTCTTAATATTGAAAATTATCATAAAAAGACTCGTAAAATATCCTTTTATAGAAAGCTGTTTGGGCGATTAAGCATTGTTCTTCATTTGTTTTTTCTATATTTTTCGTATGCTTTCCATAGAAAAGCCAATTTTCGTTCTTCCAAACTTCCACTTGTATCAGTCCTTTGCAATGTGCTATCTCTGGCTCTTTGGTATCACATGCAACTGAACTCCCAAAGATTCTGCAAATTTTTGTCCAGTCTTAAAATCACAGTTCTCGATAACATCAAAGGAAAGCGCATTAGTTCTTTCAAAGTCGTTGCGGCCGTTTCGTTTCCAGTGATTCTTGCCACGCTGATGACCATTACCATCAAAATCGTTTATAACAAAACATATGCGAAGTTTTTCTTGGTGGGTCATACTCTGCCATCTAAACCTATTGCGGAAGCCTTTTTGTTGTATGCATGCCTGATTATGTATTTTGCAATGAAATTGCTGATTCCTTCTCTGCTAGTGGCACTGCATGTGATCCTCAGCTACAAGCTGAGTGCTGAGATTCGGAACCAGACTAGGGTTATGGAAGAATCCATTTCCAACGGCACACTGGAAGAGATTGAAAAGTACCACTCCATAGCCAACTGCTGCAAGCAATTTTCTAATTGCTCCTAAGTGACTATGTTTCTTATCTTGGCACTATACTTCACGATCATGTATACTGGCTTCGGAGTGGCTCTGACGAGCGCGAGCACGGCTGAATTGGTCTATAACATAGAATCTACCGTCACCATCATTGGCTGTGTGTTGTCTATCACCAACCTCCTGGGATTTGCGTCCGAGATACCAGAAGCGATGGCTGATACTGCTGAAAGGTTCCAGCACCTTTACAGGGAGATTCTGCTGCAGAAGGGTTAGAAAGCTGCAATCAATGTGAAAGACCTGTTGCTCTTGAAATCCATGAGCGAGATAAGACCAATTTATTTGACCGCTTATGATCTGTTGCGTATCAAGAAAAGTTTGATACTCAGCTCGCTTGGATGTACGCTTACCTATTGTATACTTATAATTCAACTGAAAAGGGACGATTAGTTATGGACTGACTTTTTCATTTAAAACAATAACAGCGGCAATTTCCCAGACGATTCAAATACCAGGTAGAGATACCAGGTCAATTCTGTTAAGATGCTCCAGCAACTTTACAGGAAGCGAACAACGTGCGAAGAAGAGTTTGAAATACAGCGCGTTTGGATGCCACTCTTACTCATTGTGTACTTATAATGCAATTGAAAAGAGCGATTAGTTATAGACTGTTTCATTGCAGGCAACTATTGCAAATTGCCCATTGTCAGCATATGTGGTGAATGTCTTCACCACTGTAAGTTGACATAGAAGTGTAGTTGATATAGTATTATATAATAACAGCGCAACGAATGATAACCATGAAGTATAATACTTTGGGGTAAACTGAAGTTACACCGTTCTCACATGCATCAAAGACAGAGTATTCTGTGTCCTCACCCTTTTAGCATATTCTTCAGATATACGAGGCCAATACCTCTGAAAGATTCCAGCAACTTTACAGGGAGACTGCTGCAGAAGAGTTCAAGAGGTCCCTTCAGTTTGAGCGACCTGTTTCTTCTGAAAACCATGAACAATTTTCATGATCTCCAATCCATGAGCAGGCCGGTTCATTTGACTGATTGTGATCTTTTGTAAATGAAGAGTCTGATACTCAGCTCGTTTGGATGCACGCTTACTTATTGCATACTTATTATGCAACTGAAGGAACGATTAGTCATGAACTTTTTCATTGCTTACAATGAATATTTTTACAGTACTTTGCCGTGATGCTAAAAAAAGGCAGCGTCTTCAATTTGGTCTTCTCGAGTCGTTGATCGTTAAATACTGCATATAAGTATCTAATATGTAAAAACATTAGATAACAGTATGATCTCTTATCAACTGTTGATTGAGATTGCGCGCAAACTGTTTCCTAACATCAAACTTTTATAAGCAACATTTTAACCACCGTTAGCCCTAAAGACCAAACTTCGATACACTGCCTTTTTGACCAGACGGCAGTATATGAATTACATATGTTTACTTTACCTGTACCGTTACTGCACATGAACCATTTAAGATTCAACTGACTAGAATAATAAAAGTGTAACTGGTTTGCAACTCACAATATTGAATTCCTATGTTTTTTCGCAGCTATTGAGAGATTTATGAGAGGGCTTTTTTTCTTCTTAAATCTAGGTGGCATTAGTGTTTCTGCGGCGGAAAAGGTTTCCTGTACTTAGTCCGAACGTGACGTCACTTGGCTTGTTTTTCGAATACGATTTCAGCACTTAGCCAATAAATGTTTCGAATTGAAATATAATAGATGATTGGTTAACGATCCATATGATCCATAGCTCACTTTACCTAAGTTTGCCATACGTCCTGGAGTCCAGGTCTCCGGTCCCGGTAAGAAGAACAACAGAAGTTTTCATTTAGTCCATCCAAACTGCACCAAACTTCTATGTCCTAGGTATAGGGACGTGTACTGATGATAATTTAAATGCACTCAACAGTGATATTACTTATCACAAAATTGAAATACGATCTTCTGAAAAAATGAACAAAGTCCATAGTAATTCTGTTTGAACTGGACTCAGCATTTTGGTCTTCAAACAGTATTACATGGAAACCGAGAATTTCAATTATTTCTGGTTTTTGGACAGTCGTGTACTGAACTTCATCCACGTTAAGTGAAATGCTTCTCACTTAACGACCTTCCTGTTTAATGACCGCTTGAACTTGCGATCAGCTCTCCAGCGCGGGGAATCCCCTTTCTTAGTCTTGGGTTATTTTCACACACAGTGGCAGAAACAGAGCAGGTGCCAATGCCCTCCTCTGATGCAATGTAGTGAAATGGAGGATTACACACATAACGAGGTCCGGCAGATTTGGAGCTGCTGAACCCGTAGTCTGCCGGTCCGGCCACTCACACTGGCAAATGCAGCCGGGTTTAACTCGACAAATTGGATACCGTGCATGTTTTGTTGGTGATCGTCATGCCGTGCTTAACCTGCACCTTTTATTTCCTGTTATGATTACTCAGTGGTGACAAAGTTCTAGATAGTCCCTAAAAAATTCTTTAGTTCTAGTTTGCTTTTGAAGACCCTTTCTTTATTCAGGATTGATCTGTATCTAGGTAGAAAAGAGCCAATGTCAAAATTCGATGATTTTGAGTTATATCCACAAATCCTTTTAAGTTAATGAAATTTATAATAAAAAAGGTATCAATGCTTTATGAAAGAATCAAAACATTGAAAGGTATTTTTTGTACGCTGCGTTAAAAATTAAAAAGAAAATAGCAATTACAAAATCAGGTGTTGTCAGAAACTTGTGTTGTCAAAATGGACATTATCCTCTTTTTATTCAAGGTACAGATATAAGAACGATTCAACTCCTCGTTTAACGACCCAGTTGTAGGAACTGAACTTGGTCGTTAAGTGCAGTGCCTGTATAGCACATCTTCTCTCTACCTAGCACTTCGGCTCCTGTTAGAAGGTTGTTCTCAGTGACGGATATGTTTGGTCTAAAGAGAAAGTTAGACTGAATCGATATAAAGAGAGGCTTAATGTATTGCAAAAAGTTTACAATAAACCAATTTAAGTTATATAAAAAAATAAATGGCAATTTATTCCTACAAGGTTGGCTCTTGTATAAAGTAAAATAGTTTCAACTAAATTGTAAGGCGGTTGAATGCGTACATTAATTTGTATAGTTCACCTTTTTAGGAATAGATTGATATTTATACTTTCATAGAACTTAAACTAGTTTACTGTAAACCAGGGATGTACAGACTTGTTAAGACCAAGGGACACAGATTCACTGTGACTTATGGGAGGAGGCTAAAAAAACCGTAAAATTTATCTAACATGCATTATTTATTTTATTTACATTTATTATTTATATTATTTATATTTTATGTTATTACAAAAAAGAATAATAAAAAGTAAGTAAATAATTTAATTTGATGTGTGACATTGCATTGATTTAACAATTGTTTTAATATTCGGTTCGTTTTTTGTAGTAGCCAAGTACAAAATTGATTCGAAATTTTCATTGGTCACGAGGTTCCAATTTTTCGCTTGGTTCATATTCATGTCTGAAAAAGTTTGTTCACAGATACAGTTGACCAAAAGGGGCTTGCGCATTTTAATGCATTATCTAGCAAACACGTTTTAACCTAAATTACCTATCGTGTGACTTGTTAAAGTTAAAATAACACATGGTGAGGCGGGCCACCAGCAAATCAACGGAGGGCCACATGGGGCCCGCGGGATGTGATCTGTGCATCCTTGCTGTCAACGTTTTTGCAGTACAATAAACCTATCTCTTCATATCGATTCGGACTATCAATCTCTTCAGAGACTAAACTTGTTTATCACTGAGAATTTCCCAACAAGAGCCAAAGTGTTTGGTAGGGAGAAAAGAATCCATTCCTGTTGTTTTGTATTATACTAGCTGAATTACTCGGCGTTGCTCGGGTTGAATTGTTTATAATTCATGGTAATATTACTCAATATTATTCCTATGGAAATTTCGAATTGTTTTTAGTCCCCTGCAGCCTGTGTATCCCGCAGAACTCTACAGGATGAATGTACCAAATTTAGTGTGAATTGGTCTGACATTGATCGTACAAATAAGCAATGTCATTCCTATGAGGATTTCGAATTGTCTTTAGCCCCCTGTACCATATCGACGATAAGAAAGGACCACTTTCTGTGAAAATAATCTTGACATTATTATACAAATTTACACTTCAAAAATAAAGCTACAGTTTAAGAATTTACATAAATGATATGATACTAAGCGATTTTCAGCGCAACGGCCTACGATTGCACCATACTAAGATTCTAAAAAAACTCCTAGGTCATCTTGAGAGGCGACTCTTGTAGATGTTAATTCTGACGTGATCTGCTCAGCCAGACCAGGAGAGAGCGCCCCATAGCAAGGCAAGTGCTCTGTCCAGGATGACGGAAGGTTACAGCCCTCTGCACACCCAAGACAAATAGAACGGGGGTTATATGCAGCCTATGTTACCCGCAGGGTTCCAAAGAATAAGTGTACCAAATTTGGTGTAGATTGGTTAAACGGTGTAGATTTGTATAGAGACCAGACAGACAGATGCCAACTCTGCTTCATATGTATAGATTTATGACTGATTTAAGAGTAAACGACTAGTTTTTTGTATAATCTTATGGTAAGATTATCTCAGGAAAAGGGGCATTCCGAAGTTCCAAGACCCCGATTTTGTAGCCTGATTAATCCTCTATACAAAACCTCTACAAATCTACACCGTTTGACTAATCTACACCAAATTTGGTACACTTTTTCTTTGGAACCCTGCGGGTAACGTAGGCTACATATTAACCCCCGTTCTATTTGTCTTGGGTGTGCAGAGGGCTGTAACATACCGTCATCCTGGACAGAGCACTTGCTAGGGGGCGCTCTCTCCAGATCTGGCTGTGCAGATGATGTCAGAGTTAACATCTACAGGAGTCGCCACTCAAGATGACCTTGGAATTTTTTTAGAATCTTAGTATGGTGCAATCGTAGGCCGTTGCGCTGAAAATCGCTTAGTATCATATCATTTATGTATCCCGTCTGCAAATTCTTAAACTAGCTTTATTTTTGGAATGTAAATTTGTATGATAATGTTAAGATTATTTTCACAGAAAGTGGTCCTTTCTTATCGTCGATATGGTACAGGGGGCTAAAGACAATTCGAAATCCTCATAGGAATAACATTGCGTATTTATACGTTCAATGTCAGTCCAAATCACACTAAATTTGGTACATTCATCCTGTAGAATTCCGCGGGACACATAGGCTATATATTAACCGGCTCGATTTGTCCTGGGTCTGCAGGGGGGCTAAAAACATTTTGAAATCTCCATAAGAATAATATTGAGTAATATTACGATAAATTGTAAACAATTCAACCCGAGCAACGCAGGGTAACTGAGCTAGTATCTTCTATATCAAAATTATTAACTCTTCAAAGTTACATTGAATCAATTACTATTCACTATCCCAATAACTTTTAAAAACTTATGTTTTTACCACACTCCCAGTATAAAGTTTGCCTAAAAAAATTCAAATCTCAGAACGAGATACATTATACAGGAAGAAAAAAGAAACGATTACGCACCATGAGATCAATTAAGGTAGGTAGTTGAATTAACTACACACTGGAGCAACACTACGCGCTAGTGGTGACGGTCTGGGATACCGAGGGGAAAGATTCTTTGGACACCTCGATTTTGAACCACGGACAAATTTCGAGGTCAATACCTGAGTTGATAACCCACTCTCCGAACTTCCACACCTCGCCAACGTGAGGACACTTGGTCATGATAGATTTAAAGTACACCAGCCCCCGTAAACACGACGGTCTTAGGTTGGATCGAGTTTCGAACTCTCACTCCTCCGGTTGTTAATCTGCTACTCTACCAATTGGACTACCGCGATCCGAGATCAATTAAAACATTTCTAAAAAAACTATTGCAACTATTTTCTACGTATTTAAAACGGTTGCCAAACAAGTTAAATACTAACATGGATACAGGTAACTAGTAGTCTGTATCACTAGTAATGTACAATCGTGGAAAAAACCCAACCAACCCTCTTCATTTGAACAATTTTAACATTAGAGAAAATTCAAAGAGGGCGTTCGACAGGAACGGAACTAAAGTCTTCTATAAATTCAAATACATAAAATTTGCATAAGGGGCCATCTTCATATTAAGTTGAGCACCTAAGTTCATAATTTGCAATGAAAACCCCTATTTTGACCCACAATTTCAAATCTATATAAAAATTTGATTTTAGATACCAAATTTCATGTCATTAGGTCTTACTGTTTCGAAGTTATGAATACAGAAAGACTGGAGCTTCTAATGTTAGATCAGTTTCTCAGACTTTTATGGATATCTTCCTAAATAATATTTCTATAGCGCTGATATTTTGTACCATGTTAAGCAACCCAAAAAACCCACCTAATATTTTATTTTAAAAATAGTTTTTAGTATGCAATAATAATTATTAAATTAATGTTTGAAAAAATTATGAATTGGAACCTTACTATATTTTGATGAGAATCGATTTAGGACTTCTAATATGACCATGCAAAATTTCAGCTCATTCTAAATTTAAGTTTTTGTTTTACATTGAATTTTCCTCATTAGGACGATTTTAGGAGGCAACCAAAAGTTTAAAAAACGTCTAACAAACCTGAGGAATGTTTAAATTTTTGAAAAATGGTTGGGAATTTTATTTATGTTTTTTTAAATCTAAAATACATTGCCTTTTACCAGTTACGTGTCGTATAGATGAACTCTACTAATAAATGATCAATTGAATGATTCACTCTATTCACTTTTTGGATGATCGGATATCAGTTCAATTGTATTAAATAATTGTTGGTAGGCTTTTTGGTTGCGTACATAGAAGACAACGCTAATTAAAAAAAGAATTTATTAAGAATACTAAAGACGATACAAAATTATACAGAACATCGATCAACACTTTCTCCATTAAGAATTGTTTTCAATTCCAAAATTCTTTTATCACTTTTTAATCATGGTTACAATTCACAATATTATTGTTTGAGCTTGTATAACAAATATATCAATTCTCGGATCATTTGCACGTTCTGACAAATACGTTTGAAAGAGTGTTCAAATTTGAAATTCGGGTAGCTGTAACTACAATTAATCTCGATCTACGAATATCGATTTTCAATTTGGAGATGATCCCTGAAATTGTCAGCAACTTTAACATTGAATATCTTCAGATGTAAGAAGAGTAAAGTCGTGAAATTTCATATCTAGACTAATTGAACGATGCAGAATCTGATTAAGGCCTCAAAACAGGGTGTTTCCATCGGAAATTTTGTTTGTGTAAAATTTGATATGAACATCCCTTATGCATTTTTTTATTCTGAATTTGTAGAGGAAGTTATTTCCTATTGAATGATATCTTTGAATTTGCTCTATTATGAATAGTGCTCGAAATAAAGAGGGTGTTTTTTTCCGCGACTGTACAACTATTAGGATCAGAGAAAATATTTACCACATACAAATAAAACAACAATTACATTTACATCTTGAGGATGGACGTGTGCTTCTACGGGAATGCCCCTATAACATTTCAGAATAGTATCAGGCAATGTGATTAAGTTTACCGAAAAATAATACGAGACGGAACCAAAGAAGTCTACTGGGAACATGTGTGTTTACACTCTTATTTGTTAAAAAAAATGACTCTTCGATTAAAAGAAGGTTAAAAAAGACTCGTAACTCAAACGGAGGGTTAACTCTTAACCCCCATTGATGTAATTAAGGGGACACGGTACCCTTAAAATGACCAAAATATCGAAAGAAATTTTATTGCTTTATTTTAACTATACAACTCTTCTGAATATGTATGCAAAATTTCATAGCTCTAGCAACATTATTTTAGGAGTTATTTAAGTTTTTTTCTCTTGGATGTAACATACCGAAACCAAAAATTAAAACTTTAAATGGCTTTTTCTCAGCTTTCTGTTTTTGATGACTATGAAGTACTCAAATTGCTAAGGCTTTTTTAAAATTTAATTTAGAGGTTTGTAACTTTTTGAAGTTGTTCACAATAGTGTATTTGACAATTCTGTGCATGCGATAAGAATTTGGATTAAAAGTTTTTTCTTTTTTTTAATTGCCAAACTAAAATATTCATGTTTTTTACAGTTTTTCATAGTATTTTTTAGAAAAAAAATTCTAGAAAAATAAATAATCAGAATACATGCAAACCCATGCATAGAATTGTGTAAAATACTGCAATGAATAGAAAAGTGTAAAACAAATTTTAAAAAGATGATATTTAAAAAAGTAGTAGGGATTTTAAAATGTTGATTTTTTTTCAAAAAAATTAAATTTCTGAATTATTGCTTTATTAAAATTAAATTTCTTCGCCTGAAATATTCATTTTATGTGCATTTCAATATAATATACTAAAAAATTTGCTATACATATGAAAACAAAAAAAAATTGTCGAAAGGGTACCGTGTCCCCTTAAAAAAAATACTTTCAAACGCTATTTCATGGGCACTGAATTCCGTCATAAAATTCAAAGGATTCGGTTAGCGAACTGAAAAGCAGTATTTTACTTCCGCGAAGTTTAAAAATAGTCGGTGTTTTGCGATATGCACTTCAATTTGACTTAGATACATATAACGGCATTCATGTTCTCTTTTGAGCGATGCATCAGACGGGAAGCAACCAAGGTCATCATTAATCAGTGCTTTTTTCTTCTGAAGGTTCGCAGAAGACGATGCCAATTTCTCAATCAGCAGGGACGACCCGACGATCATACAGAAGACACTGGATGAAGAGTACGATCTGCTCCGTGGGTATGGTCTGAAAGATGTGCACTTCGTGAGAGCGGTAAGTAGCTGAGGCGAGGTGACAAACGAGTTTACATTTCCTCGACTTAGAGCAAGAACTCTAACTTACAAAAACATTTTGACGTAGGACAACGAAGGACTGCCACAGCCAAATCTCTTGTGAAATAGCAGCATTAGTAACAAAAGTTTTTTTAAAATGTCGCGAGAAGTCTCTTACGCTATTTTGGTGGCAATTTTAATTGCTCTGATACAAAACGAATCGACTGAAACACAAAATGTAGCAATTAAGTATGCAACACGGGCGTTGAAGATCTCACCAAGAAATTTAAGTTTCAAAATTAAAAATTAAGATGTTTTCCTTTTATGGCTGCCATGGCTTCATGCCAAAACTTCGAAATTAGCGTCCTTTGGAAAATTTTCCCAAAAGAAAAATCCGAAAAATACTTTTTCCCGTCCGCCTATTAGTAAAAAAAGACAAAATTTCTTTGATCAATGATGAATTTTCAGAGTCGCCAAAGTTTTCGAAAATTCACCAGAATTTGGAAAATAGGAGCTTTTGAAACTATTTTGCTTAAAAAGACACCTCTAGTCCTCTAAGATGAAAAATAGTAGCAAAAAGTCGCTTTTTAGTTACCTGTGCAGCATTGATTATATTTTCCTCCTGTATAGTAGGGATCACACCTGTGACAGAATTGGGTCTCAACTGAAATCATTATGTCGTTAGGGATATGTATGGTAATCGAAAAAAAAAACACATTCGTGAACAGCATTGAGTCAGCTTCCATCTGTCATTTCCCCGTCCACGCTCCCTGTGGACGAGGGAAATGATGAACTATTTCTAGCCGCCGCGTTTGATTCAGTCTATCTCGGCAACCGTGAGCGCAACACGACTGTGCGTGGTATCATTTTAAAGCTCTCGACGAGATCTATTCAAGTATACGAAGAACTGATCAACGAAAGTTTTACAGAACATGTGATTTCAGCGAAACGAACAAGCATGTCATACAGCTTGTGCAGTCATGCGAATTCTAAAGGACGCATTTTCCAGCCCAATAATGTCAAAATTTGGTGATGCCGATTGGCCCCTCGTTCCCCGGATTTTCTACAGGACTACTTAAAGAAACGAGTCTACGCTAACAAGCCGACAACGATTCAACAGCCTAAGCAAAACGTTCAAAACGATACTGAATAAATCACCCCGGAAATTTTTTTTAACCTGCGCCAAGCCTCAACCTTTTCATCATAAGTCTCTCAGTCAGACAGCCCAATATAGTCTACCCCAGAAATATGACCAAGCTTAACTCTGGGTTTAGGTGAGTTAAAAACTGTCCCACCTTTTGCTTGGCTTTTTATTCACGGT
The DNA here is from genome assembly GCA_933210815.1 of Meta bourneti. NCBI lineage: Eukaryota > Metazoa > Arthropoda > Arachnida > Araneae > Tetragnathidae > Meta > Meta bourneti. Next base: position 65,490,319 of record OW119930.1, on the reverse strand, counting down.
GGGATATTTTTTAACCCACCTCAAAAAGTTAAAATTACTCATAGTCATAAAGTTTAATAATTTATTTAAAGCCTTTCATTGAGTTGTCAATGCTATGAACTCGCTAAATGTGTAAATAACTGAATACAAAAAATTGCATTTGTCGAAACGCATTTGTAAGTTGTTGACACTGTTGCGATTAAGGTTGGCGAATTATGCGGTGCAGTGAATTTTTGCCTTTCATAACGGTAAATGTTGTTTTGTTAAAATTTATTATGAGTGAATAATAAATTTTGTAATAAAAAAAAACCATGTTATACTGTTTTATACTGTTTTGAAGCTGAATAAGTGAGTAAACAATTCTGTGCAGCTTGTTTTTTTCTTTAAAATCGTATGCCTCAAAGAGTTAATGGAAAAGTTCGTCGAAAGAGCCCATATTTGCAGCGTAACTAGGGACAGTCATTTGGTCCCAAATGGTAAATGTTGTTTTTGTTAAAATTTATTATGAGTGAATAATAAATTTTATAATAAAAAAACCCATGTTATACTGTTTTATACTGTTTTGAAGCTGAATAAGTGAGTAAACAATTCTGTGCCGCTTGTTTTTTTCTTTAAAATCGTATGCCTCAAAGAGTTAATGGAAAAGTTCGTCGAAAGAGCCCATATTTGCAGCGTAACTAGGGACAGTCATTTGGTCCCAAACGGTAAATGTTGTTTTTGTTAAAATTTATTACGAGTGAATAATAAATTTTATAATAAAAAAACCCATGTTATACTGTTTTATACTGTTTTGAAGCTGAATAAGTGAGTAAACAATTCTGTGCAGCTTGTTTTTTTCTTTAAAATCGTATGCCTCAAAAAGTTAATGGAAAAGTTCGTCGAAAGAGCCCATATTTGCAGCGTAACTAGGGACAGTCATTTGGTCCCAAACGGTAAATGTTGTTTTTGTTAAAATTTATTATGAGTGAATAATAAATTTTATAATAAAAAAACCCATGTTATACTGCTTTATACTGTTTTGAAGCTGAATAAGTGAGTAAACAATTCTGTGCAACTTGTTTTTTTTCTTCAAAATCGTATGCCTCAAAGAGTTAATGGAAAAGTTGGTCGAAAGAGCCCATATTTGCAGCGTAGCTAGGGACAGTCATTTGGTCGATGCCATATTCCATAAATTGTCATTAACTGAGTAAAAAATGTGCACAAAATTGGTAGGTTGTGTCGAGGACATAAACCGTAGTTTTGACGTGAATACTCGGGTCTAATGCTGAATTGGTAAATGAATGAAGCAGATATAGGAAGTTTGAACGATTATTTATTGTGTGAATATTCAATAATTAATTTACAGTCTGAACGATCAAAGTGCAGTTTGATATTAATTGTTGTTGTCCAATATTAATTGTAGCGTAGTTCGATAGCTTTTGAATTACACCACTTACATAGTCCTCACTTTACGCAATCCAAAGTTACACAGGTCCAAATCTCGCTTAGCATCGCAAAATTTAGACATATTGAGGACCACCTCCTCTCGCTCATTGTGCCTGAGCTCTCGGTCCGAAGGTCGTCATATACGGACATCCTTTATCTGCATGACACTATGTTTGTCTTCTGGATTTTTCTTTTAATTCTGAAATCATAAGACAAAACAGTTGTTAAGCTTTTTTGCAATGCTAGACTTTTCATGCGTGCTCCCGGTACTGTTCCGATTTTAAGGACGAATTCACGTCTAAAATTAATTCAAATATTACATTTAAAAGTTATTACAAACCAAATTGGTGCCCTCGCATAAAAAACACCCTGTATTTGTCAAGGGATTCCATTTCGAATTGTATTATCCTTAATTTTTGGACGTGTGTTGTTAAGTGAATAAATTAAGAAACTTTTTTCTTAGAAATTTATGCACATTTTAGGATATAAACCGCTCAAAAATTGTCCGCATTAAATTTTGGAAGCTCTACTCTATACGTACTACTCGATTATACGCACCTTTTTTGCCCACTTTAATCTTTGGGAGAACTTTGCTATTAAGGTATATGTATACACTAGAGATCACGAAAATTGATCAAAATATCGATCTATTTTTTAATAATTCAAAATATTTTCCAACCCCTTAGCTTTCAAACGATACCAAGATCTTGTAAATATTCGAAATAGTTTTCAAGTTACAAGGGTTTGGGTTACGCACTGTCACCTTAGACAAACACGTTTCCAAAACTTTGAACTCGATTTCTGAAGAACAATTTTTTTTCATTAGGATACTTTCGAACAGTGATAACTCAACAATGAATTGATCTATTATAATTACTTTTGTGTCATTATAATCTATATAATACAATGGATGTTTTGACCCTCAGTCGAAGCTATTGGTTAAGAAATGAATTTTTAGTTGATTTTTAAATGTTGAAATTCCTGAAAAAAATCTTGATTTTTTAGACTTCCTTCGTGAAAAAAATTGTAAAAAAGAACGTATTCCCTCTAGGAACTTGATGGAGGGTCAAAACATGAAGAATAATATTAGAAATAATTTCCAACAGGAATTGTCTTTCTGAACACATTAGAATTTGAGTTATCACTGTTCAAAAAACATGCTAATTAGCTAATTATATCTTAATTAGATAATTAATGAGTAGCTTAATCAGAATTTTTCACACTGAAATGAGTTTAAGCACAAACCAATGACCTATTGTGAAAACTCTCGACTTTTGAAGTCAAAATTAAAAAAAAATGTTCTAGTTTATACATACACCTTAACGTATTTTGACAATCACACACAATGTTAAATAATTTATTTCTTCTTCCAGAATTTCAATGCAGCTCGTAGCTGTTTTCTACCAGCAGACGAAAAACAGCTTTTGTTGCAGAAACTGATCGAAATCTACGGCGCACACGATACCCTGCCAGTTATCGACAACACTGTGGATCCCATTCCAGCTAAGTTGATGTCTGGCGGCGGTGACTTTTGACAACCATTTTATACCAACCAGACATTCCTGCATGTTTAGCACACTATGTATTGCCAAAATTTCTTTCACAACATTACTGTTACCACGCAGTTTTATTTCCTGTTGACTGAAATAAAATTTATAATTTCGTTGCTTCTGCAATTGCACTTGGGAGATCGCCATAAACAGTGATGGACCGATCCACCGGGAAAGTTTCGAAAGACCGATAATCCTTTTAGGAGGACATTAATCCTTTTAATAAATCAGAAAATGAATCTGTCAGGAGTTGGGATTAAATATATTTATTTATTTTCTGTTTCTCTTCAGAAAAATTTCCAATTACAGAGAACAAAAATGTATAATCCAAAAAAATACAAAGAGACATACACAAATACAGTTGCATAAGAGATAAAACGAAGTACTTTATTGAAGCAGATTACTTACTGAATTGAAATCATCAAAGAATATATCCTAGGAGAAAGAATTATAGTTTAAACTTAGGAGAAAGAATTATACAGTTTAAATCTATTTGTAGCAAAATTGATTGATACATTCCCGAAACAAAATGGGACCCTTACATAAAAAACACCTTGTACAATGAATAAAGCTGTCAAGCCCAAGAGAAAAATGTACATATTTATGAAAAAATTAAACATTGTGTTCTTACAATACATATTTGTATTTCAAGAGGGAACCAAAAGATTACTGCGCCTTATTTCATCTAATAATATACCACTTTCACTCGAAATTCAGATGTTAGGATTTATTCGTTTGTTGTTTTTCAGGCGTAAGTGTGGCCACATTCCTGACTTTACCATCTGGGCTTTCGCGGCCCCACTAAAGACGGAGGAAAGTTTTTTAATCCAACTTGGATCGATTTGGTACTTTCTTCTGCTAATATTGAATTAATACATTGGATTAGAACAAATAAAACTTTTTTCACCTATGACAACTGAAGAGGTTATTTCTTTGGAATGATGTTGCTGAAATCATTGCCTAATTTTTAGAGCGTCGAATTGTTCAAAATTGCATATTTTAGTTTTAACAATTCAGTCTTCCATCCCTGAGGCCGTTAGATGCCTTCACTTTCCCGATCATCCTAGCCAGTCTGTCACTAACTCACTGTCGACAGGCATATATAAAAACCTCATGAAGCAATTCGAAAGACTATTATTTCGCCCTCTTTTTCTCAATACTCAATAGGTACAAGAGTTTGAAGAATATATTAGATTGAATAATATGAAGAGCTATTTGGCCATAAAGTACAACTGCGCCCAATGCAACACTGTACAAAGATTTAGTATGTAATCAACAAATAATTAAAATACTGGTATCTAGTTTATTTCACTGAAGAGGAATTTGAATGCATAAGTGAGAATTTTTTTATAAGAACTCAAATATTCTACACCATAAAGGGAGTCAGTTTCAATAGACATACGGACATATTAGATCCTACAATTTCAAGCATAAATTTATGAAAAGTATAAATTGTCAATAAAAATTAAAGCCGTCGGAACTTAAAAGCTTAAAAAAGAATCGATAATATGAAAACAAGATAATAAAAATATCGATAGCTATTTAAGTGCAGATAAACGTATACCATCATCAGGATCAAAGAACTATGTCCTGATGATTCTGGAATTACTGTTCCACCGAAATATCTATTGACAGTTTTATCAACTTGTTTTTTTAATCTTTATTGGTTATTTTTTAAAGCTTTTAAGTTTTGACTTTCACTTTGATTAAGGTTTCATCTATGTGTCTATAAATTACATCTTTCTCCATAGATAATTTTTATGTTACACAAACCGAAACCAATCTGAATTTGCAGTACGTCGGGACGAAAATGAATTTATGAAAAATATAACGCCTTATATTTCCCATGGAATTGTAAAACGAAATTTACATTTTTGATACATATAAATGGAAAATTAGATTCAGTATCATATAAATATAAATTTTTCTTATCAAACAAAGCCAAATTACTTTCATTTTATTAATTTATTTGATATATTGATTTTTAATAATGTGAGTCGATTCATTGTGTTCGAAAATAGACTCAGATATTTCAGTAGTAGAGTTGCTCTGTACTGTTTCTGGAATCTTTCACAGATCTAGGCCATCGCCTTTGGAATCTATGAAGCAAATGCTAAAAGAACATGTATCCTGTGATGCAGAGAACATGTATCTTATGATGAGCAGAAGGGTATGTGAGGGCGGTGCCATTTCAGTCTAACATAAAAGAACTTCATGGTTGAGATTCGTTGTGCTGTTATATGCAATACTAAATATAATGCACTACTATATTAACCTCTGCAGCGATGACTACGTTCATTACAGATGCCCTCTCTCTCAGAAGGGGCTATTAAAATCACGTACTGATTGTAATGATAAAGTTTCCAACTAATCGCTCCTTTTCAATTGCATAATAAGTATGCAATAAGTAAGAGTACATCCGAAAGAGCTGAGAATCAAACTTTTCTTAACACGCAACAGATCATAAAGGGTCAAATGAACAAGCCTTATTTTGCTCATGGATTTCAAAAGCAACAGGTCTCTCACACTGAAGGGACCTCTAGAACACTTCTGCATCAGGGTCTCTCTGTAAAGTTGGTGGAACCTTTCAGAAGTATTGGACATCGCTTCTGGTATCTCTGACGCAAATCCCAGAAGACTGACGACAGACAAAATGCAGCCTATAATAGTGAGAATGGATTCCACGACAGTGACCGATTCAGGTAGGATTATCTTCAACAGAGCCACTCCCAAGCCAGTGTACATGGCCGTGAAGTACAGTGCTACCATAAGCAGCATGGTCACTTTGGAACACTTGGAAAACTGCTTGCAGCAGTTGATTATGGAGTGATAGTTTTCTATTTCTTTTGCCAATTTCCCGTTGGAAATGGATTCTTCCATAACTCTAGTCTGGTTCCGAATTGCAGCACTCAGCTTGTAGCTGAGGATCACATGCAGTGCCACTGACAGAGAAGGAATTAGGAATTTCATTGCAAAATATGGAATCATGCACGCATATATCAAAACGGTTTCCGTAATAGGTTTGGATGGAAAGGCATAACCCAGCAACCAAAACTTCACGTATATTTCGTTTCGATCGATTCTGATGAAAATGATCATCAGCGTGGCAAGAATCACTGGAAACGAAACGGCTGCAGTGAATGCGAAGGTACTAATGCGCTTTCCAATGATGTTATCGAAAACTATGTTTGTGCTTTTGAGACTGGACAAAAATATGCAGAATCTTTGGGAATTCAATTGTATGTGATACCAAAGAGCTAGGGATATCATGTAGCAAAGGAGTGACATGAGTTGCAGTTTTGCAGGAGGAAAAGGATTTCTTCTAAGAAGAGCATATGAAGAATATAGAAAAGACAAATGCAGAATAATGCTAAATGGTCTAAACAGTTTCCTACAAAAGGATGTTTTACCAGTCTTTTTATAATGATTTCCAAAATTGATACCTAATAGGCACATTAGCAGAACAAAGGATTTGTCGAACAATTCGCATTTTCCAGATGTATTAGAATTCGCAATATAGAACGATTTCATTATTTTATAACTTTTTCCACGAACGATAATTCACAGTGTAATCTTGCACTTGCAAACACGTATCTCGTGTTCCTTTCTTGATCTCGTTGATCACATGAATGTAAAATGAAAGAAAAGGTCTCTTTTTCAAATGCCGAAATGTCTTACTGGCGAACTATTGAAGCTACCTGCCTACACTGTTCAACGAATTTAATTTAAAAAACCTGTTCTTACAGCCAGTCTTTTGAAAAACATTAGTTTAATGCCTTTTTGTGTTTAAACAATCATCCATTGTATTATTTCAGGAAACATTCAAAAGCCATAGCTAATTGTAATCAATAAAGTACACCGTTATACAAACATAATCTATGAATGCTTTGTGATAATAGCGGTTAAAGTTTATCGAAATAAAAACAGAAGTGATCGAACGATATTCATTTGAAACAAAATAAGTATGACGTCGGATTGCTCCTTTAATAATTTTTTGAAGTTATCAGCTTTTATGTTGATGCACAAAGACAAGATTGATTGAATTACCCATTTCCTATTCTAAAGATCAAATTAACTTGGATATACACAATATCCTGAAGATCGATAAAAAGCTCATGTAATAATAAATATGACACTCTAATTTGCTTCAAGTGGAAAAAAGCATCAAAACCTTCGAATAAAATTGACGGAGTTTGTGCCCTAAGCTTTGGGCTATTTCTTCCGGTCACTCTGTCACGCGATTTGAGGTAGGTAATAAACGTTGCACTGGAGTATTATAACGGGCTATTGGCGACGGTCCAGAATAAATTCAGAAGGGAAAGATCCAAAGGACAACGCCTCGTAATTTTGAACCACTGTCAGAAGACAAGAACTACACCTGAGCTGGCACCCCACTCTCCAAATTTCCTCACTACGCCAACATGAGGACATTTGAGGCCACGGCAGATATAACATGCACCAGCCCCCACTTACACGTTCTTTGGTTGAATCGAGTTTCGAAATCACATCCCCTCCGGTTTCTAACCGCTACTTCTCCAACTAGCTACTGCTGCCCCTTGATTGTGAGAAAAAGCATGAATCCTAATGTGGGAAAAAGTATTGATTGGTTATTGTAATTATCCGGAGTGATTAAAAACAGTCTGCTCTTCGATAACCAATCAGCCCAAGTTGATTCGTAAGCCCAAGTAACTTGCCCTTCTGAGGTCTTGCGATCATCGACCTTCTAATAAAATAGACAGAGCATGTGAGCGTAGTCGTTCTCGTAAGATCTCTGAAGGATAAATCACGTAGACTTACGAATCGACTTAGCCGATTGACTATCGAAGCGTAGACTAGTGTTTTTGATCACGGTGGATCATTACTTTATCAATGAATGATTTTGGATTCATGCTTCTTCCCACAACCGCGTGAAAGATTTTCAAATCGAGCAACCGGTAGAATAAACATAAAGTGTGCACACACGCTCCGTCTATTTCATTAGAAGGTCTATGGTTGCATGCTGTCTTTCATAAGAAGGTTGAGACCGAAAAGCAATCACTAGAGAGATGTAATTTTAAAGGATTACCTATTTGTATATCTCTAAATGCCTTAATTTTTCACTCGTACTCTCATGCACCCCATCTGCTGAACGAAAATTGCAATGCTGTTCTCATATTTTTTTGCAAATGAATTTTATTATTTTTTATCTTATAAAAATTAAGGAACTTTAGCGCGGAAATTTTTCTCTGTATTTAGTTGAATTAAATATTTAAAATTTAGTTTAAATGTTGAATAAATTTTAAACAATCAAAGAGAAGCCAATGTTACCCATAGTCGGAGTTATAATTTTTATTTTATTTATTTACTTGCAGAATTACCGGCGATGCTCGGGTTGAATTGGTTAAATGTTGATTCTATTTCATAGAAAAATGCAAGCATCATTTAAATGTACAGGAAATATTTTTTAACATCTGATAAAAAGACTTTAACTGTTTCATAACTTCTACAATTTACTTCGGACGCAAGTATGTATGCATAATATATCCATCCATATAAACCATTTCATATTTATCACTCTTGCTGTAAGACAAACTACAAAAGCTTTTTCTGAGATGACTTCTTCAGAAGTCGATTTTGAGTTTTAGAGTGATTACGAATGCCAATTAAGTTCATTTTCAGTAAAAATGAGGACCTTTCAGCCGTATAGTCTCGTACTCAGTTTTCTAATCGATATTTATTATTTGTGGTACCCTTGCGCCATGGATTCGACGTTTTCAAATTACATTATCATTGTGAGAGGACGGCAGATTAAACTGTTACAGCATTCGTGGTTAATTTATTTAGAAGCACGCATTTTTAATGAAAATTCTATTCAGCCGCACGTGGAATAACGGAGGTTGTTTAAAACAAATGTCATCAGTTTAGATCAAGTTAACTCAATCGATTACACTTTTTACAAAATCACTGCCTTCAATGAATGTTTCACAGGTACATAGTAAGTTGTATACGAACAGTTTCAACTTCAAGTAAGCAACCTCGACCTTCTGCCACTTAAGACAAAAAATTTCTATTTTTCAACTGTCCTAGTTTACATACCTAGGTTACATACCTAGTTTTTTACTGTCCTAGTTAATAATATCATACTTCCTTACTATGATATTATTCCCAAGATCAGCAAAGTCTTATTTAAAATTCGCTTTCCTCCAACAGAAAAATTTAGTTTTAAATCGAATCCTTAAGGTACTTTTTTCAAGTGTGAGACTCAGTTTCTATATGGAACCCACGTACCTATTTAGAATGATAGATGTAGTTACTTGACTATGGAGTACAGCTTCAATAATACCCATGAAACATGAAAAACAACTGTAAATTAAATTGATTTTAATCGTCTTGTAATGAAAATATGTCAAAATTTAGCTTCTAATTAGTCAAAATGTTCTAAAAATGCTTCTAATATTCTAATAATCTACTAAACGTATTTTAATTTATTATTTAACTGCTTTACTCGTTCGTATGTTTTTCTTCAGTTACTCGTTTTGCACATATTCCTGTGTGTGATCAATCTAAAACATTCCAAATAAAACATATTCCATCTAGAACAGCCCATGTGAAACGAAAATGTAATAGTTAAATAAAGCCACCTTATACTATTTTTGAATTAAAAACAAAGTGTATATATGATATTTTGAATTGGCCAACTTCAATTAGATTAAATGCATTATGATTAATTTTTTGCAGTGATTGAGTGTACCATACCACTCCAAAATCAGTAATTATTGATCAATTTAAAAACAAAAGATTAATTTTGCTAGCCAATTTTATCCTTCTTCCTATGTTCTTCAAAGGCTTCTTGAATTTCAATATATCGATTTTGCGATATTTTCCGTGTCTGGGAAAGTTTATTAATCTATTTTTATAAAGTGTTGTCTGAGTGCAAATCAGTAAAGATAAAGGTATTGTATTAGTCTCTTCAATACACAGTTTTATTTGTATTTATTTCGAAATTTTATTGTTGAAGAATCGATTCAGGATTTTTCATAGATATTAAATTTCATTTTATATGAGAGGCTTTTCAGTTAAACTAAATGTAGTATATTTGTGGTGTTTTTTGCTTTCTGTACGTATTTCGAACGAGCTTCACTTGCCTTTCATAGCACGTCGTCAAAAGAAATTCCAAAAATTCCAAGGAATGTATTGTAAATTGATACCTGATAATTGATTGGTTTTTCTACGATCTAATTCGGAATTCGATCTAAAAGGTATAGTGCTGTGTGATCATAAAGTACTAGCGACTGTGCAATTTTTTGGAGGGAAAATTTTAACTTTTATTCTGGTCCAGATGTGCCCCTTCATTTGTAGTATTCATTGTTTGTTTTAGTGGTATTTATTGTTGTTTGTAGTTTTTAATTTTTATTTGTTTTGTTCTCAAAACGACATTCTACCATTAAAGTCGTGTAATCCAAATTTTGCTACTTTCTATATAGAGAGAAAGCCTTTATATTAGTTTTGTTCTCATAAACGATATCAGCGTACTTAAAATTATCAAAATAAGTAGTTAATTTAATTAAAATAAGTTTTTCATCTCTGTAATGTGCTAAAATTTATATTTTTCACTTTTCTGTTCGTGATGTCTTGTATGCTTGTATACCGGGAAGATTGTGCCTCAATGCTTACTAAATAATTACCTCGATGTTTCCTATTAAGACAGGAATTGCAAAAATAAAATATTTTTGCTTAAGTAAAATTCCTTTAAGTTGACAGTTTTTAACACTATGCTCTGCATTAAAAATTCGATTTCAAAAATGACTAGCGGACTATAATTGACTTGTTAGCAAATTCGTTATCATCAAACTCAATGATAAATTCTATTTAATTTTGATGGTTCTCTATGCATCACACACGAGTTGCAAATTGTGAGATTTTTTAATAAAAACCGGAAGCATAAAAACTAGTTTCGTACATTGACAATATCGAAAATATTAAAACAATTATGGTTTTGTTCTTACGAAAATTTAATTTAAATGTTTTCATTTAGAAATGAGCTCCATCTTAGAAGAGACTGATAAACGAGCTTTCAGCAGATTGAATCAGATCTGTTTACATAATGTCAAATGGTTACTGTACTGAATTTCCTTTTTTTCAATTTAGAATAATAGAGGCAAGAATATTAACAAACTACGACAAAATTGCTCAGTATCCAGTTATTTTAAAGTAGCGTGAAATTAAATTCGTTTCAGTAAATATGTGGTTTGGTAAATAGAAATTATATTAAATATAACTGATGAAAAATTTGTTTATCTATAATTGATATCGTGAGTAACGATTGGTTTGTGAAAATTAATACGGTATTTATTAGGGTTAATTTTTTATTACTTATATTATTAGCTTACTTTTTACAATTTTAATACATAAACATTGTTTCGGACAAACGACAGCTTCAGCATCATTTGCCGTGATCTCAAAAGACTACCATCATCACTGCTTACCTCGCTCATGGATTAAAAGAACTCAACAGAATTTTCAAATCAGTTATGATTTGAAAATTCGAACCATTCTGTAGCAGTCTCCCTGTACAGTTGCTGGTGTGATATATCCGCCTTGTATTTACTCCAGTTGCTAGATAGTATCTTCTGGTATCTGGGAAGCAAGTGCTTCCCAGATACCAGAAGTTATGTATTAAAGACTTAAGACTGAGAACACGCCCATGGAAACAGCCATAGCCCAATAAAACATATGCATTATTTACTTTGAAAGTAGTTTGATTAATCACCCCTTCTCAGCTGTATCGTGAGTATACAACAAATAAGCGTGCATCTGAAAGAGTGAGTATCAAACTTTTCTCGACACGTAACAGATCATAAGGGGTCAAATGAACTGCCCTTGTCTCGCTCAGGAATTGCAAAAAGCAACAGAACTCTTAGACTGATTGCAAGTTTCGAACCATTCTGCAGCAGTCTCCCCGTACAGTACATGCTGTAACCTTTCAACTGTGTTGGTCTGGTTTCTTCACCTGGTATTTACTTTAGTTGCTAGATTGGCGGTGGTAACTGTGAAGCAAATGACAGAAGGTTGAGGACTGAGAACACGCCTATATGTAATAAGAATGAATTAACACACATTGCATTACTTTGAAAAAGTTTATGACTAATCTCCCCTTCTCAGCTGCATGATAAGTATGCAATAAGTAAGTGTGCATCCGAACGAGCTGAGTATCAAACTTTTCTTAACACGCAACAGATCATAAGCGGTCAAATAAATTGGCCTTATCTCGCTCATGGATTTCAAAAGCAACAGGTCCCTCAGATTGATTGCAGCTTTTGTACCCTTCTGCAGCAGAGCCTCCATGTACAGCTGCTGGAACCTTTCAGCAGTATTGGCCATCACTTCTGGTATCTCTGAAGCAAATCCCAGGAGGCAGAAGACAGAGAACACGCAGCCTATGATAGTGAGAATGGATTCTACGACTGAGGCAGATTCAGACAAGGCCTCTTTCGTCATAGCCACTCCCAAGCCAGTGTACATAACCGTGAAGTACAGAGCAAGCATAAGGAGCATGGTCACTTTGGAGCAATTGGAAAACTGCTTGCAGCAGTTGGCTATGGAATAGTAGTTTTTGATTTCTTCTTCCAATTTCCCGTTGGAAACAGATTCTTCCATAACCCTAGTCTGGTTCCTAATCGCAGCACTCAGCTTGTAGCTGAGGATCACATGCAATGCCACTGACAGAGATGGAATAAGGAATTTCATTGAAAAATATACAATCATACATGCATACACCAACAAGGTTTCCGCAATAGATTTAGATGCCAGAGTATAACCCACCAGCCAAAACTCCACATATGTTTCGCTGCGATCGATTTTGACTACAATGGACATGAGAGTGGCAAGAACCAGGGGAAATAAAACAGCTGCAGCGACTGTGACTGTACTAATCCGTGTTCCTTTATTATTGTTGCGATCTATGTTTGAGTTCTTAAGAATAGACAAAAATTCGGAGAATCTTCGCGAGCTCAATTGCATGTTATACCAAAGAGCCAGAGATTGCCAGTTGCATAGGGCTGCCATGAATTCTAGTTTTGGAGGAGGAAAATAATTTCTTCCAAGGAGAATATACGAAGAATACAGGGAAGACAAATGTAGGACAATGCTAAATGGTCTAAACAGCTTCCTACAAAAGGATGTTTTACTAGTCTTGTCATCATGATGTCCAAAATTAATATCTAAGAGACAGAGTAGTAGAGCAAAGGATTTGTCAAACATTTCGCCTTTGCCAGATGTTTTAGAATTTGCAATCGAGAAGGTTTTCATTATTTTATATTAGCTTCTTTCGATGAACAATAATTCAGCATAAACTTGTTATCCTGCACTTGCAAACACGTATCTTGTACTGGTTTCCAGATGTCGTTCATCACATGAATGTAAAATAACCGAAAAAAATATGTCAAGATACTTTTTAAGTGTCGAAATGGTCTCACTTTCGACTACTGAAGCTTCCAGTCTGCACTGTTCAAAGAACGTCAATAGAAGAAACCGATCTCTTATTACCAGTCTTTTAAATAAAAACCCCTTTTAAGAGCTTCAATTAGAATCTTTGGTTATCTTGCATTGTATATGTAAAACCCTTTGGTAATTGAAATCAATAAAGTACACAACAATTCAAACTTAATACTTATGGTTGCAAATTCATTGCTCTGCGGAATAACAATAGGAGCAAAAGGGTAATATTTTGCTTTTATTAAATGCTTTGTGATAACAGTGGTAATGTTTACCGAAATAAAAACATGAGTGATCGAACGATATTCAATTGAGACATAAAAAGTAGTATAACATCGAAAATTGACCTTTTAAAATCATTTTCTGAAGTTGCCATTTTTTATGTTGATGCACAATTTGTTGTCTCCTGATCTTTTAGGTTTTAATGACTTTTTGGGACGAAATTGATTAAATTACCCTTCAGAGATCTTGCGACAGCGACCCGCCCACATGATCGGTCTGTTTCATTTTAAGGTCGATGTGTGTACCTGAATGAAAGGTTGCCAGTCTTGGAAAGTTCTCACCTCCAAAAGAAAATTATTCGAAAGTGGTTTCTCAGCTAAAGGATATATTTGGGAGTGAAGACATGCATTACTTTGGATGCTTTAGATCGAATGCTTTGCTTCTTTGGATTATTCAAGCTCAAATGCTTAGCGAGACCTTTAAGAAAGAATGAAAAAAAGATAATCCGAATAAAGCAATTAGAAACACATTCATTCAACAGTGTTTGTGATAGGGAAAAGAGTAAATTAGTACTCAGTGAAAAGGAAAAAAATTAGTTAGGTAGGTAGTTAATTAACGCTGGAACAACACAAAGGGCTATTAAAAATATTTAGACTTAAGAAATGGAAAGCTAACTATCGTACGTACAGAGAGAAATATTTTGTTACAAAAATCGTTTGGAAATACTCACATAATTGGGCTTAAAGACATCAGAGCATCAACTCTGCTTCATATCGAAATATTTCCCCTCGTTCGGATTCCGATAAGTAATAAAGAGTCAATAAAAGTGATAGTAAAATTACCATCCCCATGTTCAAATGTTTGGTCCCTGGACTGCTATAGAGAGCAGGTAATTAGCTGCTATGGAAATTTTAAATTTTCTCTCTGATTCAACCATAAATCATTTTTTAAATAAATCCTAAAATTTCATAGATAACATGATGAGACCTTCAATATTTTTGATATTATAATACATTTAAAATTTCATATATTTGTCTCTGAAGAAATTAAGTTATATTAGCTATAGCTTTATGTTCATTAATTCAGCTGTACTTAAGCAATTTATTAATTTTTTCGTTGAGCAGAAGTGCCTTTTATTGCGGTTATGAAAATGCAATCATTACAAAAACACATATATTTATTATATTCATATAATTTTTTCGGGCAAACTTTTTGCGCTCATTTTTTAACTGTACTTGTTTTCAAATATATAGAAATTGAAAGCTTCAATTTGCATACATGAAAATTAAATTCTATTAACAATAGAGAGCCTTTTATCTTAATTTCAAGCATTTACATCAGCTATTTGCTGTGTAGGAAAGTTAATTTTAAACAGCCTTATTTTATTGAGTACACATATGGTAGATAGGTTGTTAATTAATGTCGTACTGGAGCAACACAACGGGTTATTGGCGAAGGTCCGGGATCAATCCTGAAGGGAAAGAATGAGGACAACACCACGTGATTTTGAACCACGATCAGGTGACGAAGAGTACAAATATGGATGAGATTTCACATATGTATGAGTAACTTTTAGTGGAGGAAACGTCATACAAGTAAAATAGGCATCTAATGAGCTCTATTTTTGATAGTATTTTCAAAAATTCTCATGAGACAGTTTGATTGAAAACTTTACAAGTAATAAAAATATTAGAGAACAAAATGTTTACGTAGGTACAATTTTTGCATTTTCATTTAATAAGAATAATTAAGAATTAATAAGAAGATAAGAATAATTAAGAATTAATAAGAAGATAAGAATAATTAAGAAGACATAAATAAGAATTGGAAGCAATAACTTTTTTATAATGCGCTGATTCTTAAACGTTATTTTTCTGATCATTCTCTCACGTTTCATCGTAAATATGGCAGAGACAATATAAGGATTCATAAAACATTGGTCAAATTAAGCAGATTAATTTTTACATGTCACTATCCGAAATCGAAGAAATTCAGAATTGAACATATATTTAAAATATAACTTCTTAGGAGCACATTTCTAGCCTTAATATTAGCTCTGTAGTTTTCCACGATGTGGGCCCCTAACAGATCAGTTGCGATACTTTCCTTTTTAACCCTCCAAGCGGTTTCGACGAGGCATTTCGACCAATTTCGCTAATGCCGAAATATCTAGTCATCAAGATATTGCCGATTTATGACGAGATCAAGATCTGCTCAGTTTTCTTCTAATGACGAGATACCTAACCAAGACAATCACCAGGAGGGTTAAGTGGCATTGCCTTATCTCAGTCGTCGATTTCAAAAAGCAACAGCACTCTCAGATAGATTACGACTTTCCAAAGCTTCTGGAGCAGTCTACCTGTACAGTTGTTGCAACCCTTCAGCGGTTTTAGCCATCTATTATCACATCTCTGAAGTAATGCCAGAAGGTTGACGACAGAGAACAGACTAGATGATGAGAACGAACTATTAGAAATCTGTATTATTTGCATTGAAAAAGTCCATGACTAATCGCTCCTTTTATAGTTACATAATAAGTATACAATAAGTCAATAAGTAAGTGTGCATACGGACCAAATGAATGTCACTTTTCTTGACACGCAACAAGTCGCAAGAGGTAGAATGGATTAGTTCCACCTGGATTTCAAAAGCATCAGGTCTCAGATTGGTTTGACCTTCCGAATCTTTCTGCAGTAGTCTCCCTGTAGACTTGGTGGAACTTTCCAGCAGTATTGGCCTATTATCTCTTTCGGTTATACGTTTTATTTCCCAGATCTTCTGGTATCTTTGAAAAAAATGACAGAAAGCTGAGAACAGAGAACAGCATACGACGATGAGAACTATTAGAAACACGTATTCTTTGCTTTCAAAAAGTCCAAGTCTAATCATATCTTCTTAGTTGCATGATAAGTATACAATAAGTAAGTGTGCATCCGAACGAGCTGAGTATCAAACTTTTTTGATACGAAACAGATCATAAGCGGTCAAATGAACTGGTCTTATCTCGCACATGGATTTCAAAAGCAACAGGTCCTTCAGATTGATTGCAGCTTTTGAACCCTTCTGTAGCAGAGCCTCCATGTACAGCTGCTGGAACCTTTCACAGGTATTGGACATCGCATCTGGTATCTCTGAAACAAATCCCAGAAGGCAGAAGAGAGAGAGAGAGAGAACACGCAGCCTATGATAGTGACAATGGATTCCACGACTGAGGTCGTTTCAGACAAGCTCTCATTCGTCATAGCCACTCCCAAGCCAGTGTACATGGCCGTGAAGTACAGTGCGACCATAAGTAGCATGGTCACTTTGGAGCAATCTGTGAACTGCTTGCAGAAGTTGACTATGTAATTGTAGTTTTCGATTTCTTCTTTCAATTTCCCATTGGAGACGGATTCTTGCAAAGCCTTAGTTTGATTCCGAATCGCAACACTCAGTTTGTAGCTAAGAATCACATGCAGTGCCACTGACAGAGAAGGAATTAGGAATTTCATTGCAAAATATGGAATCATGCACGCATATATCAAAACGGTTTCCGTAATAGGTTTGGATGGAAAGGCATAACCCAGCAACCAAAACTTCACGTATATTTCGTTTCGATCGATTCTGATGAAAATGATCATCAGCGTGGCAAGGATCACTGGAAACGAAACGGCTGCAGTGACTGCGAAGGTACTAATGCGCTTTCCAATGATGTTATCGAAAACTATGTTTGTGCTTTTGAGACTGGACAAAAATATGCAGAATCTTTGGGAATTCAATTGTATGTGATACCAAAGAGCTAGGGATATCATGTAGCAAAGGAGTGACATGAGTTGCAGCTTTGCAGGAGGAAAAGGATTTCCTCTAAGAAGAGCATATGAAGAATATAGAAAAGACAAATGCAGACTAATGTTAAATGGTCTAAACAGTTTCCTACAAAAGGATGTTTTACCAGTCTTTATATAATGATTTCCAAAATTGATACCTAATAGGCACAGCAGCAGAACAAAGGATTTGTTGAACAACTCACATTTCCTGGATACTTTAGAATTCGCAACACAAAACAATTTCATAATGAAACAGCAACTTCTTCAAATGAACAATAATTCACAACGAACTTATTATCTTGCACTTTCAAACACGTGTCTTGACTACGTTTCCAGATTTCGTTCATAACATGAATGTAAAATGACCGAAAATGTATCTTTTAAATTTCGAAATGTCTCACTTGTAATTGTCGAACTACCAGTCTACATTGTTGAAATAACTTCAATTCAAGAAACCTACAGCCAGTCTTCTGAAATATTTTAGTTAAAAGTCCTTTTCAGCTTCAACATACATCGATGGTATTCTTGCATTAAAAACCCACAGTAAATTGAAATCAATAATGTGAGTTATAAAACATGTTAAAACTACTATAACAACTGCAGTCATTAACTTAATGCTTTAATGATCGCAATTGATCGATTTCTTGTAGAATATAAGAGTAAAATAGTAATTATTCTGTTTTCTATAGATGCTTTGTGATAACTTAAAACATATTAAAACATAAGCTATCGAGATATTGTATTTTGAAACATAAAAGCAGTATCAAATATTGCTTTTCAATCAATTTCTGAAGTACCCTCTTTTATATTGATGCGCAGTTTGTATTCACCTTGACCTTAGAGGTTTTAATGGTATTTTTGAGATAAAATTGATTGAATCACAGATTTATTACACGTAGGTCGAATTGACTTGGATATACACAATACACTACAGATCGATGAAGTCTCACGAGCGGAAATGCGACGCTGATTTGCTGCGAGTAAAATCACTCACTACTACGTCATTTGCACAAAAGCACACACACATCCACACATAAGGGCATAACCATCGACCTTCTAATGAAATAGACGGATCATGTGGGCGGAGTCGTTGTCGTAAGATCTCTGAAGGGTAAATCACAAATCGACTTAGTCTATTGGCAATGGAAGCGCAGACTAGTGTTTTTGATCACGGTGGATAATCACTTGAACCAATCAATGCTTTCACCCAAACCACGTGACTGAACTTCAAACCGAGCAACTGGAAGAAATAACATGAAGCTGCCGGCATGTGCTCCGTCTATTTCATTTTAAGGTCGATGGGCACATCATCTGCGCTTCCATCGTCAATCGGCTGTCGATTCGTACGCCCACATGATTTATCCCTTAGAAATCTTACGACAGAGACTCCGCCCACATTTCTGTCTATTTCGTTGGAAGGTCCGTCATGCAAAATCCTCGACCTGCTAATGAAATAGATGGGGCATGTGGGCGGAGTCGTAAGATCCCAGAAGGGTAAGTCACGTGAACTTACGAGTCTATTTCGGTCAATTCACTATCGAAGTGCAGATTAGTGTTTTTAATCACGCTGGATAATCACTTTAACAAATTAACTTTTTGTCCCCCGAATTATCGCTTAATTCACGGGCAAGTGTTGCTACTCATCTGCTACAAGAAAAGCGCAATCCTGTTAGCCTTATTTTTCTGCTAATACATACTTTATTATTTTTGAACTTTTAAAAATTAAAATTTAAGGAATTTACACGCTGAAATGATTCTTCGCATTTAGTTGAGTAAAATAATTTTAATTCAGCTTGAAAATGTTTTATAAATAAACAATTGAGGAGGGATCAACGTTATCTATTGTCTGGGTGCAATTTTGGCCCTCCTTATAAGAGTTTTGTATAAAAAAACAAAGAATCTCAAGGAATAGGGCTTAGGGCAGATTTTTGAGTTGAAGAAAATTTATGTCACCGAATTGGGTGCTTGACTGCTAATCTATGATTTGAAAGATCATTTCTTTTGGGGCTTCTTGCTATTATTAAAAACTATTCTTGATATATATTACGTATCAACTTTTTAAATACGTTTGTGTGAGCATAAAAAACATCTTAGTATATGAAAATCACTTATAAATCATGAAATCAAACCAGTGTGTTTCTTAAACTTCAGTTGGTTGTTTTTGAAGTGAATACTTTTTAAAAGATACAAATGTTCCAAAACTTGACTTATGACCTCTTGACTTATTACATGAGGAATTTCTGTCGAGCTAAACGGCTACCGTCACCACTGCAAGTAACGGTAGCCGTTTCTGCTGGTGGTAGTTCGTGCTTCCGATACGTATTCTGAACGTGATGCCATTTGGTTTGTTTTTGTAACGCAGTTTCAACACTGACAAAAGAACGAATTCCAAATTGATATACTATAACAGTTCATTGGTTAACGTGGAGTCATTGTCAAAGACGGTAGCAGGCGTGATTCTTCATGAAAACGATTAAAAATTACATATTTTTTGAATATCTCAAATAATAATGGCGGTAATGGTAATTAATTAACGTCGCACTAAAGGAACACAACGGGCTATTGACGACGGTCCGGGATCAATCCCGAAGGGAACACCACGTAATTTTGAACCACGGTCAGACTGAAATAATAAATAGACGTACAAAGTTTGATTTATTTAACTGTAGTTTCTTCAATAAAAATCTAAAAAAGCGGTAATTTAAACGAAAAAAAAAAAAGAAAATCCCTCTTAACAGTCAAACAATGAAATATTAAAATGGGATCTCAAACTACCTAATTCAGCATCTCTCATGAAGATTGATATTATTTTACTTTTCGGCATCGAATGCCGAATAAAAACCGTATGCACTCACTTACGCTTGTTTTGACTAGGTGCCAAAACTGTCTGCAGGAATATTTTTTTATACAAATAGCCGTGATGTCATACATGGAGATGCGTTAGGTGTTTAAATACAATTACCTGCTCTTTATCTTTAAAGCAGTTCATTCGAAATTTCAAATTTTTTCAAAAGCGATCCACATTCTGAAATTCTTTTAGAATAGTAAATTTAATCACTAGACTGATGCAGATATTTTTGGAACCGTGCACTTATATTCTAAATAGATTGACCGGAGATAATTTTTTGTGTTCTCCAGGCCTCCATATTGCACCATTGGAACCCTTTTATTGCAAAGTTTTACTGTACTAGCTTAGAAGAAGGGCCCTAGTACGAGTTTAAATAAAGGTTCTTGTACTTGCTTATATGACTGGCCCTGTAGTAGCTTAAACGAAGGCCCTTGTGCGTTTAGATGGAGGGCCATGTTCTAGCTTATATAAAGGGCCCTAGTAGTTTAAATGAAGGGCTTACTTATATGAAAGGCCTTGTACGATCTTAGATTAAGGGCCTTGTACTAGCTTATATGAAGGGCCCTGTACTAGTTTTGATGAATGGTACTGTGCCAGTTTAGATGAAGAGTTTCATACCTGCTTATATAAAGGGCCCAGTACTAGTTTAGATGAAAGGGCCAGTACGAGTGCCCCAGTATCAGTTCAAACGACTGGTCACAGTCTGTTTCGAATATGGGAAGACAGTTTAAATTCCATCTTTTACATTTTTCTCTTATTTTCTTTTGTGCATATTTATAGAACTTTACTATTGATACAATGGAAAAATGTCTTGCTTTTTAAACGAAATAAATTGCACTTTACAGTAGAAAAATCAATCGCACTTTACAGTCAAAAACATTTCACATTTTGGGGACTACCCGTGGTTACCCGTTACCATGATTACCTTATTTCTTCTTATTATTACCTTGATTACCTTACCTTCACTTAAACTAATACTAGGGCTCTTCATCTAACTGAAATAGAACAGTCATCAAAACTAGTACAGGGCCCTTCATATAAGCTAGTACAAGGCCCTTAATCTAACCTGTCCTTATAAGAAGCCCTAGTGTGTTGTGTATATTTTCAAGGATTTTGTACTTTGCCTACAATATAATAGATAATTAAAAATATTCCTATATGAAAATGACAAATACTGCTTGAAAACTTCAAAGCTTGTATGATCTTGTTAACTCTATTTAATTGAGAAAGTTGCATAAAGCAAATCTGCATTTTCTAAAGGTTTTGTGATCTGTTCCAAAGTGGAAATATGTATGTAAGTTCCCTTCTTCATAATGCTCTATCTAGCTTAATTCTGTTTCAATTTATTAGTTATGTTTACGTTGCTATTACAAAACACTTCATCCATTGTTTTAAGATCGAGCTATCAAATAGCATTTTTAAATGATTTGTTAGCTGTATACGCACACAACGCTTGCCTCTCTTAATAGTGCCGTCAACCCTTTCGAGATCCCCAGATTTCACTTCCATTGGGCACGTCTGGGATATGCTAGGTCATTCTAGGATATAACTTTGATGGGCGTGAATAACATCACAAGTCAAAAAAGGACATTTTTAGGAGAACAAAAGCCATTTAACATTCCCATATTGTGAATGAATACAATTTATAAAATCAGTTCCTGCACCTTATGTCTGACATTTTTAAAGGGGAAATTAGGAGAAATTTTGAATGTGGCCCTATGACAAAATTAAGTTACTTATACTGCTCGTACCAAGAAAATTGTGCACATCACAACTGACTTGTACTGTTCCCGCCCATCAAAGATAAGTGACCCGGAGCAGCATCTGCAGAATGCTTGGCATAACTTGCCACGATAGTATAAAGACTCCATTTGACTATGCCAAGCCTTATATGAGCATGTAGTGCCAACTGAGAAGCTTCATAAAGGACTAATCTATGACATTTCTGATGTAATTCTTCAATAATAAAAAGTTCTCTGGATTTGATATTGTGATAATTGCTTTATTTTTTATGTACATCACACACACTAAGTTTCATTCCTATCGAACACTGCTTCGGGGTGTTTCGAATTTTTTGGCATAGCGTGTATTTTAAAACTTAGAAACCAACCGTTTTAGGAAGAATGAGGGCCTTACTAGGTTATATGACGGCCGGGAATGGACTCTAGAGTGAAATAAAATAGTTCCCCCTGCAACCCCACTGAGTGAAATATAAGTTTTAATTCGAATCCTGCAGCTTTAACCCTCCATATGGTTTCGACGAGATATCTCGTCCATCAAGATCAGAGCAATTTTGAAAATGACGAGATATCTCGTCATTTTCAAATTCACGATTTTGTTTATTTTTTATGGTGACGAGATGAAGATCTGGCCAGTGTTCTACTAATGACGAGAGACGACGAGATCTTGATAAACGAGATATCTCGTTCATCAAGATCTGGCTAGTTTTGCTTATGACGAAATACCTCGTCGAGACAATCACCAGGAGGGTTAAGTTTGATAACCAACATTATGAAAATATATGCTATAAAATGCTGATAACTTTCAGCTGTACTTTGGTAATCACATTCCGTATAAACTAAGTTGAAGCATTTTTGTTCTGGAATTATTAAATAATTGCTGAATTTTCGACCTTTGTGAAAATATAAGTGTGTCAAACTGGTTGCCATGTTCAATATATGATAATTCAAATATATGATAACTTTTTATTGCTTACCACATAAGTTATAATTCATTGAACAAGCATTTTTATACATAAAAGTCGTTTTTATTGCTTTTGACTAAAGCCCAAATTTTAAACTGTATGCAAACAGTTTTGTTTTCAATATTTACAAAATACACAAATTTGTATATATCACGTAGTTTTCAGGAGCATTTATACATTTGCACATAACATAATTCCATTGATAGCAAAAGTCTGCCATCTTGTTTTTTTAAAATAAATAGAATATAATAATATTGAGGTAAACACATTGCAATTTTACATCATTACTGCATTAACACTGAAAATGCTAAATATTTCGAGGAAATTGTTGCATAGACAAACTAATACCATAAATAACTCTAAGATCGATGTTTTAAGATAGTTAGTTGCCAGTCAGAAGTTCCATAAGACAAATAGAAATAAATAGGAAAATTTACTCATGGCTTTTCTGTGCGTATTAGAACTTGTTGAGCTATGAAATTTTTTTACTTAAATCGAAACTTCTTTTGAATAATGTTTTAGAGTAATGAATTTAAGTTTCCATAATTTTATTCATGGTTTTTTGAACGAATTCGAACTTGTAGAGTAATGGGATTTTTTAGAGGGACATGGACTTTCAAAATCACTAAAATTGATCACGAAATTGATTTTTAAAATTTTAGCGTTAAAAATTAATAGATATCAAACTCTAGACAGCAAAAATAATTATTTCAATTACAATAATTTTTGATGGAGTTACATATACAGCAACATGAATATAAGTATAATAAGTCTACTACATTTTTTCTTCGTTTGAGAATTTTTTACATTCCTCTGATTTCAAAATGTTCCCTATGCATCAGGTTTTAATTGATTTCCTTGACACTGTTTTTGTTAATACTTGTAACCTACTGTATATATATATCTAAGTGCAAATGAGAAATTCATCATGCTTCCAAAACTTAAAAATTTGTTTAAAATGTTGCTTTACCTATGCGTTTTTCAAAATGTTAGATGTTTTAGCCCGAATTGTTTTTGCTTTACAATTAAGTGATACACTTACCAAATGTGGGAGTTATCTTGTTTTATATGTGTACAAACTATTATGTGAACTAAAAGTTTGTCTGTTCATGGAAAATTAATAAACATGGTACCTATTAAATTTTGCTATTTTATCAAAAAATTTCTGAACACGTTTTTTTGTAATAACTTCCACGCAAACTTCATATTTTAGAAAACTTTTTTGTTGGCGTTTCAGTAGAAAATAAATGGGCTGCAAATTATGTAACAATTAGATAATAACTGCAAAAGTTTTTTTTGAAATTCCGCTGTCCCCTTAAAAGATTATTTTCAAAAGCATAAATGTTTCACACAGATTAAATAATTTAAATTTTCATACTTTTAATTTTTAATGTCCTTGAAAGTTATGAATAAGTCAGAAGGAACACACCATAAGATATAATAATGACAGTAATTGTTCAATTCTCTACGTCAACAATTTCGTTTTCTGGAGACGACTGAGAATCACTATCATCCTCCTCATCAAAACCGGGATCTTGATCACCGCTCTCAAGTCCCGAATCACAGACGCTCGATGGGGAGCCAGGCACGCCATCTATCGGCACACAAGTGAACGACGAGCTGTTATTGTTCTCGCAACCTCCACTGGAAGCGTGCGTGAGAGTGTGACGTCTGAGATCACAATTGCGCCTGAATTCTTTGCCACAGGATGAGCAGTTGTAAGGTTTGATGTCTGTGTGCGTCAGCAGATGAGTTTTTAGGTTGCTGCGTTGGTTAAAGGTTCTGCCACAAGTGGCGCATTTGTGTGGAGAGTCTTCCATGTGTAGGATTCTATGCACGGCGAGTGTTCTGGACTGGCAGAATCCTTTACCACAGTCTGTGCATTTGAAAGGTTTTTCCTTTGAATGTATGTACCTGAAATGTGACAAATGAAATTAGTAACAGAAAAAAGGATCAATAATAGGCATATTTTATTCAACAATTGAAAATTTAGCCAGAAATATCCAAGGGAAATTGGTTGATAGGTAGTTGAATTTACGTCGCACTGGAGGAACACAACGGGCTCTTGGCGACGATCTTTCGATGAATTTCGAAGGGAAAGATACGAACAAGGGAAATTGGGGGAAAATTAAGTAATTCATTATCAGGGCATGAAATATTAGAAAAGGAATCGAAGCAATATCCTTCTGCAGATGCTGCCTGGCTTGGTTATTAGACAATTCTACAAAGTTACTTTGAGGGACCGAGAGACTTAAAAGGTAAATTTTTAGAACAGCTTATGTATTAACTTTTATATGTAAATAAATTATGCGGATTTGAACAGTTGAGAATGTTTTGAGACTCGCTTTTCATCAATGCGATGCCTTGATTGAACTATCGAACCACTGCAAACACCATGCCAGGGCAAGGATTCAAACCCGTAATTTGTCGAAAGGAAGACCAAACTGGACTAGAAATATAAGTAGACTGAGCACTGCCACTAAGAAAAGTGCGACCAACATGTCGACTACTCTAAAAAATTTACTTGTTTGTCCAATTTTGTATTTTATCTCCTCGTTTGACGATATAACATCAAATGACAGGGTAGATGTGTGAATACGTATTTTTATAAGGTGGCGACAAAAATGGTGAAATCGCCAAAGTCTACTTCTATGAGATGCAGACCAATAAAATGATGAATCAATGGATGAGCGTCTTCTCTCTTCCCGTCGTGCATGTTTGTTTCAATCCGTCAGACGAAAGTAGTCTAAGGGTCACGCTACTATTAGTTGTGGTCACATGATCCTGAGCACATAAAAAGGTTACCATTGCTCACTCTACTTTTGTACTTCCTCTATGGGCCAAACCGCTAATAACTCAGCCACAGAATCGGCCTTCTGTTTTATAGAAAGGCCATGGTTCATAAACAAGTAGGGCACTTGTTTTAAAATTTTAAGATTCAAACAATTGATAGGACTATTGTTCTTTGTTGGTAAATCAACACATTTCAATAACATACATTTCGTTTTTGAATTGATACCTAAAACGGTTTATAGCTTTATTCCAAAATGTGTTTCCCTTCCTCATTTTCATCATGCAGTTTATAGAGCACTCGCAACCACGTGGTCTGACCATAGCAACGCCGGAATGACGTCCCTAGCAACCGTTGCTGTAGGACAAGCAATGGCTTCTGTTCCATTAGTAAGCATGGATGTTTCAGTGAGAAATCGCTACGATCAAAAAATATCTCATTAACGGAATGGATCCGTATGATTTGGACAATCCAAACGCCTCTTCGAATCCTGAAGATTTTCCAAAGATCAATTTATGGTGTATTGGACATTATTTAGTTTTCAAAACTTCCCACTACATAAAACTTCCCAATGCATAACAATTTGTTTGTCCTACAGCAGTTAACAGTTAAGAAAAATAACTGATCGTGACGTCACCTGCGAATGCTCTATTTAATGAACAATAGCTTAATATTTTTTATCGTAGGTTGGTTTTTGCGGCGCAAGGGCCAATCTTACGTTAAGAAAATATTGTAGGAAATGAAAGATAGTTACTTTTTGTTTTCTCAATATGTAAAAAACGTTATATCAAGTTTTTGTTCAATATTTTGATAAGAATACGTTTTTACGATGATTTGTGCTCCTGGGATGTAAAATATTATGCTATACTTTTATCATGCACAAAATAATTCCTCCCCATAGATTTATTTCAAATGAAAAATTTACTAGCTTAATTATTCTTTGAAAATAAAAATTATGCAGAGAAAAAAGAATTTGCTCAATGCAAGCCGTTTCCTAGAGGTAACATTGAAAATGTCACTCTATATATCTGGTGAAACTGAGGATCATATAGCACAAAGCACAAGTTAGCGAACGTATTTTCTAAACAGCTATTTGAAAAATTGCTCTAGAAAATTATCCCACTTCACAATTTTGATTGGTGGCGCCATCTAGAGGTAAGTACTACTACTAATATTAAACACGAGAGACAATATTAAATAAATTAAGTCAAAAGAAATATTTTTACTTTTAAAGCATGTTTGAAATTTTGACCTTTAACACTCTCAAAACTTTATGATGAACGACTTTGCTATGCCTTCACTACTGAAACTTTTAATGTTTATGGGGAAAACTTTTCAAAAATTCAGAAATTGAATCATACGTAACGTTCAATATGATTCGAGGTGTTAATTTTGTCTATGAAAGCATTCATTGGTAATTAAAATATGATACTTTTCAATACTAATTAAAATGTAATACTTTTTCAATAGTAATTAAAATATAATACTTTTCAATACTAATTAAAACACATTACTTTTTCTGTAGTAATTAAAATTATATTTAGAGAGATTTTCAGAAAGATTCTATTTATCAATGATACTGAAATTCGTATTGTAAGGCGATTTAATAACAAATCACCAAGTATCACATTAACTGATAAGTCACTTTCTACGAAAGAAAAAAGCATTCGATTGAAGCATTTTTATGTGAAAGTGTTCAAGGATTTTGTATGATACAAATGTGGTTAAGCTTTGTTCTTTAAAATAAAATTTACACAGTATTTTTTAAATATAAATTTTTATCTACGAATTGAAGATTATATTTATTAATACCTTCATCGCAAATTAGATAACTAATAACTGGTACGAGCGAAATCAGTGGCCTGAGAGACTAGGAGTTCACGAATCTATATTTAACGAAAAAGAAAGCAATTGAAGGGTCTTATATTGGCCAGATAAAGTTCAACGGTGTATATGTTACGGAACGTACGGAAAAATAGCTTATATATAAAGATAAATGGACAACATAATTAATAAATTATGCGATTTAATTTTGCAGAATCAGGTGGTGGTTTAAATTAAAGTAGACTCCGACACGGACCGAGAAATCTGTTACCATCATGGTGTTAATGGAAAAGATATTTTTTTGATGGAAAGGTTAAGGCCTTTACCTTCTGCAGCTACAATAATCATTCACTCATTTAAAGCGAGAAAATGAAAGGTTTATGGAAAATTACAAATTAAGTTTTACTCTGTGTGTATCAGTTTATGCACAAAATCCTTTAATAATTTTTCTATCAGTGACATAGCGTCCATGGAAGCGCAGGAGCCTGGTCTACCCTAATAAAAAATTGAAATTCGTTAGTAACAAATAATAATAGTTAAAACCTGATCAAAATCAACGAATCCCATAATTTGATATTACGTTAAAACCTTTGGGACAACATACATACATGTGCACTAAAATAAAATGCTAAAGCTTTCAAATGAAAGGTAATTCCACTAACTATAACTATTATTGCCATTTTGGCTATGGAATCAAACCGTAATTCATAAAGATGCTTAGCTCCTTCACAACTATTTTTATATGGTCCAGGTTATAAATGATTTTTTTGTTATAAAACCAAGTTATATATATATAACCATTTTATATAATATTTTATATAAAATTTAAATGTTATAAAACAATTAAAAATCAAACAGAAGGGCTTAAAATGTAGTACATCATTGATTTTTCTTTGATAAATATTTAATTGTGGAGCTCAAATGGGGGAGGCTATAAAAACAAGCACCAATATAAAGAACAAGTAGTCACTAGGTCTTTTGAAAGTACTTTCCTAGGATGAAATTTAATTGTGAAATTTGAAATGTTTTTCATTTTATTGAGCTCTCCTTCCCTCAATCCGAAATTTAAAATTTTAATTAAGTAGCTACTTTGAGGAACATTTAATTGCGGAGTTTGAACTGATATTTTTGTATATTAAATTTGTGTCTTTCCTCAATCTGCATATTAAAATTTCAATTCAGAAGTTCCTTTGAGAAATATTCAATTGTTGAGTTTGAAATGCTTTTTACTATTATTTATTTCTCTCTCGATATGCATATTTAAAATTTTCTTTACATACATGAGCTCGTCTTTTTAATATTCATTATCTATTCTTCAACGTCTTTCTTTACGAGGTTTCAACCGTGCGTAAACTTTGTATCTGGGGTTATTCCTTCATTAAACCGCAGGAACTTCTTGCTTAAGTAATTTCTGGTAAGTGGGAAGTTGAATTTACTGACTGGCAGGGCTTCAGGTAATACATGCACAAGGGAAGTTTTACTGACATAGAAGTAGGTGAGCTAGTTAAATTAACGTCGCACTGATGCAACACAACGGGCTATTGGCGACGGTCCTGGATCAACAAGACCGTCGAAAATTGACACAGAAGAGAGAAATACAACCAGGGACGAATCGAACCTGTGCCTCCCACAACTCACAGCTTGTTACCGAAGTGGACAAATCCATTTAGCCACGGGATCTATCCCAAAGGGAAAGATGCGATGATGTCCCCTATTAATTTTGAACCACTGTTAGATGACGAGGTCAACACCTGAGCTTCGCACGTGAAAATAATTACGATAGGTAGTTGAATGAACGTCGAACTGGATCAACACAACGGGCTATTGAAAATAATTTTGGATGGGGCGAATCTCTTCTCTTGGTTTCCCTCTATTCCAATCGAAAGGCCATCATACTAAATGAATCTTACCTTATTTTGTGACTGTTTTCAGACACATCTACGTGCAATTTACCTGTGTGATAAGCGAAACTTCGCTCAAAGCTGATTAAATTAGCTTCAATGTTTATTGTTCGTTGTTTTTTTATGTTTAAACTATTTCGGCAGGGGCACGACGTGGGTCCATCATCTCTAAACGTGCTTGATCACTTATATCTAGGCGAATAGACAACAGATTTTTCCCGCCTTGTCCAATCCTTTCCCATTCAAACAGTCTCCTAGCACATGGATGGATTCTTCATTTCTTTTAACAACGAATACTAAATAAACATTTCGTTTGAAAATATATTTGACTGACCTGTTCACAATTTTTCAACTTATTGGGCTTAGCAGTAGCTTAGCTTAACCATATTTAACTGGAGATATCGAGATTCGATCGAGAAAGCAAAAAAAAAGAAAAAAAGATAGCATTATATTTGTTTTAAACATACTACATATTTCTCATCGTCATGAAAATAAGCATTTAATGACTCCGAAGAAATGCCAGTTTATGAATTTTTTATCTAAGCCGACGATTGATTTTTAGAATGTGCCTTGAAATTTTTATTTTGATTTAGATCAAGCTTTTCTAACGCCCATTTTTTGTGCGGTTTTCATTAGCTTTGCTTGACATTGATAACTGGAGGTACGGAGATTCGATAGAAAGCAAAAAATCTTATACTGAGGTTCAGACGAACTTATAAGTCATCTCCATTCGCCGTTATTTCTTTTCCACAAAGACAGCACAACACAAATCTTTTTTAACCTAAGTTAAAAACGAGACCAAAAGGGTGAAATAGCGCAATCTTGGCAACTCTATGGATGATCCCAACGCTGTCTTCGACCTGGCTGGCAGTCTTTTTCAAAGGCGGGAAAACAAGGAGAGAACAATACACCCTGTGCATATTTCTGGTCTGGATGCTAGATTTAATAAGCTTGGGGTAGAAGAGAAGAAAAGACTGCTGAATGTACCCATTGCGTATGCCAAATGCCAATACCCAATTATAGTAAGAAACCATCTGATGCTGAAAGGGTTGGACATCAGAGCACTCCCGGATTGGTTTCATAGAGTCAAAATCTAGGATGTTAAAATAGAAACTAAGGTCTCACTCAGATTTACGTTTAGAAAATCTTTGCTTCAGGTTTCATCGATTATTATTTTTTTCCCCATGGATGCTACAATACTGGGCTTGATATAACTTAGATTTGCATCAATTAAAGTAACTTCAGAATTTATGTTTCTAACATTTAAGGGGTGTTCAGGCTCCCCCTCTTAATACTCCCTGCAGTGTTCATTGCCATAAAATCTACGTATCCCTACTTTTAAAATAAAAGGGTCTAAAAATGTGCTTACCTATGGTCTCTCAAGTGATCCTGCCTTCTGAAAGATTTGTGGCAAATGTCACAGGTATAAGGTCTCTCATCTGTATGTGTCCTCTCGTGTATAAGAAGATTATACGACTTCGTGAACCTTCGCTGGCAAAACTTACAAATGAATTCCTTCCTGGGCCTTGCTGAGCCTCCAGCAGGCACAGAGACTGTTCTCGAATTAGCATATCGAGTCTGCACGGACAGAGGACACCATGGGGTCACCAATGTCCCGAAAGGATCGTCCGGTGGTCCCCCAATTCCACCAGGATAAGGTGCATCTGCACTGGTGGCCGATTCTGCCAATCTTGCGAAATCGAACCTCGTTTTCAAGCGATAGCTGGCTGCCAAGGGCGATTCCATTTGCTGGGTTTGCACGCCGCTGCCGTACAGGATGGGGGAGGTGGGCAGGTACATAGCGGAGTCCGAAGTGGCGTGGGATGGAGTGTACTGCTCGTAGTACGTTGGAAGGTGGCATCCAGGCTGGCCCATGGGTGAGGTCGGTATGGATGGTTTGCTGTAGGGAGAGTTGTAGTAAGGTCCAAGCAGTTCCGTGGGTGGGAAGCTAAGGACGCCCTGGTTTGGTACGTGAGGGGTTACCACGTGGCCCATTGTGAGTGGGGGTGGGTGGTACACCATGTGTGACCAGTGGTCTAGCGATGATGAATGCATGAAAAAGTCTATGGGTGTAACGTTGTAAGACAATTGCGCAGCGTGTCACTTTATGATGTTGGGATGAGGTATCATCTGGTGGAGATCACTCGATGAAGATCTATAATTTTAAGCATCTATTGTACAATCTGCAAAAGAAGTATCTTTTTAACAAACAATTTGGAGCAATCAGCAAGAAATTTGGACTACAACAAAAACAAGCAATTTGGACTCATAGTTAATCAATGTAAAATATATATTCTAGATATCCAAAAGGTTTTATGCTCTTGTGGCATTTGAGAATTTTTAGTTTACTCGAAAAATAATTGAAACATATCCTCGTATCTACAAAGCGTTTCAACGCTTCGAACAATAATACAAATAAAATCGAATTTAAAAGCGAAAAGGATTCCAGTGTTTGCTTAGTGCTGTTTTATGACATAAATATTTGATTATAGTGAAAATTGTATTTCCAACTTTAGTGCCTTCGAAAAGGAATTCGGGCTATGCTACTGTCGATATATGAAATATCGATATAATTTAAGCAACCATTTTTAAACGAAATAATTTTTAATACCGACTAAGTGTAATAGTTTATTTTTCTGTAGCTCATATGAAAGAATGATTTTTTATGCAAAGTCACTTAGACAAAAACATCTATTAACTTTTATGTGTCACTGCGGGACATGAAGTTAGAGAATAGAACAAAAAGGAAGGTAGTAAAAAGATCAACAAGATTCCAGCTGCTTCAAAAGTTCTCTTCCCTTCCAATAACGTGAACGGGCGCCATCCCCTGTTAATGCCGAACATTCCAAAAGGTGGTCACAGTTCATGCCAGCCATCCCTCTGCACAACACACATTTCGGTCTACCATAGATAACAAAACAATACAAGTGCTCTTGGTCAGGCAATCATGCCTGAAAAAGCCGAAACCGCTGAATAGCGAGGACAGGTAGGGATATCACAAATGAACTCCTCCCACTTTTACGTTTTGTGTTATCAGTCACTCTGGGCCTATTCCTGTCTTTTAACGGACGATTTGTCAGAATTAAATGATAGTAAAGTCGAAACTTTACATAATGAGGAAGGAATGTAGGAAGATAGGTAGGTAGTTTTATTAACTTCAAACTGGAGCAACACAACGGACTATTGGTGACGGTCCGAGATCGATCCCGAAGGGAAAGATCTGAGGGGACGCCTCGTAATTTTAAACCACGGTCAGATGACGAACAACACCTGAGCTGGCACCCCTCCAAACTTCCACACCACGCCAACGTGAGGACATTTGAGGCCACCACAGATTTAACGAGCACCACACGACGGTCTTTGGTTAAATCGAGTTTCGAACTTGCAGCCCTCCGATTGCTATTGTATTGTTCTTCCAGCTGGGCTACCACGGTCCTA
This sequence comes from Meta bourneti, assembly GCA_933210815.1. Classification (NCBI taxonomy): domain Eukaryota; kingdom Metazoa; phylum Arthropoda; class Arachnida; order Araneae; family Tetragnathidae; genus Meta; species Meta bourneti. The sequence goes on along the minus strand of OW119930.1, from coordinate 65,457,358 downwards.
ATAATGAGGAAGGATAATGGTTTTAAGGGTCATAATATCCCAGTTGGTAGAGTCGCGGATTAGCGACCGGAGGGTTGCGAATTCGAAACTCGAGCCAACCAAAGACCACTGTGTACGTGGTTGCCTGGTACACCTTAAATCGGCCGTGATCTTAAATTTCCTCACTTTGGCGTGGTATGGAAGTTTGGAGAGTAGAATGCCATCTTAGGTGTTGTAGTCACCTGATCGTGGTTCAAATGAATAGACGTTGTCCTCGAATCTTTTCATGCGGGATTGTTCCCGGACCATCGCCCATTGTGTTGCTCCAATGCGGCGTGAATTCAATTACCAACTATAATAGCATTACACGTTCAATAGCTTAAAGAGAGTTTATTTCATTACAATTTTAATTCAGCGCTTTATCTGATAACCCAGATTGTAAGCAATAATTGTATTTTGATAGTCTCTCGATATTGTTTTGATTCGTAAGTAATTGCAGTATTACGTCATTCAATAACTAAAAAATAGTCTATTGCAATTTCAAATAAATCCTTTTATCTGATGACCCAGTTAGGAAAGGTTTTAAGCAATAATTATATTTTACTCCCTAAGTGTTGTTTTTGTTTAGTAATTGATGCGATCAATTTCTCAAAAGCGATATCCATTCGAAATTCTTTCATCTCTGTGTCTTCTCATGGCCGAACAACTTTCAGATTATTCAGCCATCAGGGTTGTGTGTGTGATGCATCTTCTTTTTCATTCTGAATCTTGATGAAATCGAATATTAGTTAAAGTTTTAAATAAACAAAATCGAAACTCTGGGAATTAAATTCTTAATCTCAAATGACCATAAAGTTTTGACCGCCCAAGAAGCCGGAGCTCCGAAGTCCTTGGCACATTATGGCGGAAGTGCATCATTATTTTACAGAGGGTAATCAGAGTTATCAGTAAACCGCATATTCAAGAAGAGATTATCTCCAAACAAAGCAGCTATTCATCATGCTCTCAGCGGTATGATGGTCAGATTACGGAAAACTGACATTTTTTCTGCTTAATCTAAGAATAGTCAGTAAAATTTAGAGGCTAGAAACGAAATTGTAGAACTTAAGAAAACGAACATTGATTAGGAGCAGTGGAAATAAAGTTCTAGATTTGATCTGGGGTCTAAAGAGGTTAAAAGGGAATCAGAGAAGATATATTTGAAATGAATTCTAGGATATTTCCCCTATACTTAACCATGAATACCTCTTGTGTATCTTAAGTCAATCTTAGCTATCTTAAGTCTACGTGTCTCAACAATCTTATCAATAATCGTAATCAACCTTAGCTATTTGAATCTATTTTATAATTAGGATAACTAAAAATTCATAGAGCTCTGACTTTTGAGCATTTGTCAGGTATCTCCATTCAAAATAGGATGTGTTTCGTGTATTATTTTGAGCTAAGCAGAGGTTGCAGCAGTATATATTTTGCAATCAGTAGCATATTTATTTATTTTATAAAAATCAGCAGAAATGTGTTATAAATTTTGGGTCACAAGCATAAAGTTTTAGAGTAAAATGTGAAAATATCGATTGATTGCTAGAAGATACTGCTTTTATCTATTTATGGACATAAGCAATGAGAATATCTTTCATACCATGTATCAAAGGACATAAGTTTAATAAAACAAACTAAATCTAAATTAGTTTAATCTCTTATGCACTGAGTTTAGTGCTATTTATTTTTTGAGAATGAGATAATTAAGTTCAAAGTTTCAAATTAATAAATATATGATGGTAACTGAAAGCATAATGAAAGTATGAAATTCCAATTTATGTTTTGATTCTTCATCTTAAGCTGATAAAGTAATTAACCATAAGGGATGCACTTGATTTTACGGTATGTTCTAAGTCAGGCTTATTACTTTGCTTTACAGGCCTGTCAAGTGCTTACAAAGCCATTGTGTTGATTTTAATGATTGACTACCTATTTGAGACCATCACATAAAAGATTCTGTTCACATCATGCGTGTAAACAAGTAAATTATTCAAAAGTAGCAGGCATAGAATCTGCTAGTTTCTTAATTATTCTTACATTGTTTCTTTGATGACAGTGTTGTTACGTTTGATACTTCATTTCAATTAACATTCATATGTACATTTCATACCTAAAAAAATTGAATTAATCAAAAATTTAAGGCAGAATTTCTCTCTCTGTTTAAATTCTCATTTCCAATAAAACACACTGCAAAAAGTTTACATATCAGGTCGTGTTACCACAATTATCTTCTCAAAATCTACCTCAATGAGATCCCATTCCCGTGTTAAAGACTATTCGGTATTTTTTGGTATCTAAATCCATTTTCGTGTTCCCTCAAATTTTCTCTTCTCATTTCCTTCTGTCATTGGACCGTTGGAGAATTTCATTAGAGTGGAGGGTCCTACCGTAGTTTTAGCAATATTATACAACTCCATAACTCAAACCAAGCATATTTAAGTGAATCGGCAAAATTGGCAAACGGATTCCGTAGCTATGATTTTATATTATTTATACTCCTTTGTTTTCATTCACCATTATACAAACGTCGTCGATGTCTGTGCCACGTGCGTTAATGAAATATGCATGCATTTATAGATTGATATTGTAAGCTATTTTATTGGGTACCTACCTTAATTTATATGCATAATTTTTAATATACATTAATGTAAGCTATTTTATTGGGTACCTACCTTAATTTATATACATAATTTTTCCCTACTGGCAATATAAACACCAATTTAAGACCTAAAATATCAAACTACTTGAAGAGAAATCATGTACTACACTATTTGTCACTTATGTCAATTATAGTGATCAAATTTGCCAAACATCCGCTTTTGAACAGAAATGAAAAAACATCGGCATGTAATTTGAAAAATAGAGCTACGTGTGTTGTTATTTAGGTATAATGGTGCATTTCAACTTTGTGTGCGGATGGGGAACAGGTTTACAACAATCTAAATGCTATTTTATGAGTCATCGACATTCCAAATTCTTTTCTGGGGCAAAAATTATAATTTCATGAGTTGCGTCGTTCTTCTTCATGAGCCTCATCACTGTGAATTGATGTTTTCACGCCTATTAGATACAATGTAATTTGCGATAACATGCCTCTTGAAACAGCTGTCGCAAGAATAATAACAATCGATATTTCTATCTATCGCAAGATAATAATAATCGATCGAATATGATAATAATCGATGTTTTTACGATAGCACGGAAAAACGTGCGTTTTAAAAACTTGTATGAAGCACTATTTAAAATTAAGAAAATATTTTATTTTCTGTTTAATTTGTTTTAAATTATTAAGAAAACAATAAGAAATTAGGGAGATATCTTCCTTGTTCGCTTCTACTCACCAATCTCTGAAAATTGATAAGAAATATTCATGGATTCACTTGCGTGAACCATGCTCTGTTCGCACCTTCGAAATGTACTGTAGCATCAAAACATTTGACAGCTATTTCGTTTAATAAAAAGTACTAGTAGAGCAGCGCATAGCATTTGTGCTCCAAGTGGTTTCGACGAGATATCTCGTTCAAGATTTGACCTATTTTGCTAATAACGAGATACCTCGTCGCATCAAGATATTACCAATTTTTAGATTCCGACGAGACTTAGATATGGTCAGTTTTCTTCTGATGACGAAATATCTTTTCCATCCATGTCTGGTCAGTTTTGATATTGACGTGATACCTCGTCAAGAAAATCACCAGGAGGGTTAAGATGGCAGTGTCGTTACTCACGTTTCATTTATTTAAATCCCTTTATAATGTAAATAAATATAGATATGCACATTTGCATACAGCCAAATGAAATACAATTATTCAAAAGTAAAAAAGACACATTTGTTTACGTTTTTCAAATGTACCCTTCATGGTGTTAAGGGACAAAGATCTTTCAAAAAACTTTTGAAGTAATTATTCCATTATAAAATTTTCAACAATGTTTTCTACTAAATGGCATACATGTAGAATTTTTTCGAAACTATTCACTTGTGCGGAAATTATATAGTGCTGCTCCGGGAGAAGGCAGTTGAGTCACGTGGTTTTGAATGATTCAATTAGTCAAATTAGGGCACTGGTGGTAACATAAAAACACACACTTTCATCTCGTGTCTATAGTGCGGGTTCTACGTTTTTCTTTCTGTGCCGAAAGCGATAACAGTGATAATGCGTTGGCAAGGAGAGAAACTTCTACGGCGATTGCCATTCAGGCTTTTGCGTACGGCAATCTTCTAATGCGCTTTCATACCTATTCAAAAATTGACTTAGCCAAGGTCGACTGCCTTCTCGTCGGAGCAACACTATACATAAAACGTGGTCAAAATTAACAAACATTGATAGCTCCTATGTGCATTACTTTTTCCATGTGTTGTCAATATTTTAATTTACATGAATGATAGTGCATATCTAAATATATAAAGCAGAGTTGGAGTCTGTCTGTTCTCTACAAATCTACACCGTTTGACCAATTCGCACCAAATTTCGTACACTTATACTTTAGAACCTTACGGGTAACGCAGACTACATATTAACCCTCGTTCTATTTGTCCTAGGTGTGCAGAGGGAATTGAAAACAATTCGAAATTCCCATAGGAATAACATTGAGTATAAAACGATTGCGGTTTACAACTCAGTTTGTTTTACCAGTATTGACGGAAAACAATTTTTCCAATAAAATTATTTTACCTGTATAGCTCGAAAAACAATTTTTTAAGAAACAAATTAAATTCTAATATTTATATTTGAACTGATTTTTTATTTCTTCCATAATATAAATAGTTTATGAATACTTGATTGATGAACATATTTAAAATATTTAATTTTACATCACTTATATTTTGTAATGGAACACGAAAAGCCAAAGTGAAAAACTTATTGTTCATAAAAGCGTAATTTTGTTATTTGGTATCTGGCACAACTCCAGAATTAATGTTTTATTTTATAAATTTGATTTAGAATTCCTTGTGGGTGTATTTGAGTTAGGACAGCGAAACGTTGAGGTCATATTTGAGCACTTTTAAGTTTTATAAATTTGTGTTTTTTTGTAAATAAATCATTGTCTTTATCAATATTATTCAAACGTCTTTTTTTGAATTGCTCTATTTCAGAATGTACTCAGGAAGTCGAAATTCGACACACTAGATCATGTCTTTCGATTTTCAGAATTCTGCATTTTTCAATGATCGGGATTTCGTTTCTGTATGTATTTACATATTCCAGTATTTTACATATTGCAGATGTATTATTTAGGAGTTAAAATTTAATGAATTATTTTTATTTTCTGCAAAATATCACTAGAAAAAGGTAATTTTGTGGAATATGTATATTTCAACCAACTTTCCTTTAAGTCTTCAGTTGAATACGTAATGGTTTGCAGAATTCTGTTTCATAAAAATAAATAAAATGTACAAAACAAAACCTTTTAAATAAGGTGTGTAGCTTCTTTTAAAATGACCGGTAAAGTTAAAAAAATTATTTTAAAATATGATAGGTTACGTTAAAGTAAAACGGATAGCCATACGTTCAAAGATATGTCTAAATCGACTTCTAAAAAAAAACTTAAAAAAGACTTATGTAGTTTTTCTTACAGCAAGAGTGCAATGAATATGAAATGTATACATATTTGCATCCATTTCTATCATATATACATGTTTGCGTCCGAAGTAAATAGTAGAAGCTATGAAAAAGTTAAAACGATGTTAAAAAATTATTTTCCGTACACTTAAATGATTGCATTTTTTTATGAAAGAAAAGCGATTAATCTAATACCTTTTCAACATTTAACCAGTTAAACCCGAGCAACGCCGGTTAATTCTAATAGTATAAATTAAATTAAACTGTACTTGGTAAGTATATCACTTTGTTGTAAATAAAAAAAATTGCACTAACACACCTAAAAATTTGCAACAGAAAAAAGAGCTTAGGTTAAGCTACATTTTAAATCAATTCAAAATTTGGAAGGATGATGAATTTCTCATCTGTTGTATACATTAGATATATACAGCAGATTGCAAGGGTTAGAAAAAAGATTCAACGAAATCAATTAAAACCTGATGCGCAGGGAACATTTCGAAATAAGAATGTCAGAAAATTTGAATAGGAGAAAAACGCGTTTTTGTAATAGAGTTACTATACTTACCTACAATACATTTTATGATGTTATACAAGTAACTCTGTCAAAAACGATTGAATTGATAACGATTAATAAAAAATTGCACTAAAACACCTTTTCCATTACACCATTTACAAACCACCATCCTGTATATTGAAAAATTATTTTTCCTATATACAGAATTTGATATCAATTACTTTTTGACACTAAAATTAAAAAATCGATTTCGCGATAGATTTTGTTGATTTTGAGTGTCCGCTGTCCCCTTAATTCATATTTCCAATAAAGTGCATAGCCAAAAGGTCCTTAGTCATGTTACCACAATTAGCTTCTGAACGTCCACTTCAATTGCATCTCATTGACTTGTTCAAAGGTGATTCGATAGTTCTCTTGGCCTCTTAACTCGTTTTCAGGTTGGCTCATATTTTCTTTTCTGCTCTAATTTCTATCGTCCAGATTTCTCATTGTCTTCTGTAATCAGTTTGCTGAAGAAGAGTGGCGAACTGCTCCGTGTAATTTTAGGAATACCATGTACTCGTATCTAGCTCCAAAGCTCAAGCCGAGCATGTTTAAACTAATCGGAGAAATTGGCGAACGAATATCGGAACGGTCGATTTTATAGTGTTTAATACGTTGTTGCCATTCGACAAAAACAAATAACGTCGATTTCTGCTCCACGTACAGAAACTAAATGTATGTGATTATTCAGCGACTGTGATTTGATAAGTGTGAAAAGAAACTTATCATTTACACATTTCGAACTTTAACCCTCCAAGTGGTTTCAACGAGGTATCTCGTCCATCAAGATCTGACCAACTTTCCTAATAACGAGATATCTCGTCAACAAGGTAGTGCCGATTTCTGATGATGGCGAGATCAAGATCTGATCAGTTTTTCTAATGACGAGATATCTCGCCCATCAAGATCTGGTCAGTTTTGCAAATGACGAGATATCTCGCCCATCAAGATCTGGTCAATTTTGTAAATGAGATATCTCGCCCATCAAGATCTGGTCAGTTTTGCAAGGGATGAGATATCTCGTCGAGACAACCACCAGGAAGGTTAGGATACTTGAAGACTTGTGGCGATATCTGGCCTGTTCCTGGGAGGAACCCATGGGGCAAAAATAGCAACATTTACTCTTTAAAACGTTACTGATAATGTTTAAATAACCTTTCCCAATCTTCTAAACAGTTAAATCAAATTTATTAAAATGCCATGATAATTCAGTTATTTTTCGGAAGTCAATCTCCATCAAGGTAAATTCGTATAATTTTAGAAAAATTCTTTGAAATCCAACAGCAAGTTCCGCCAATTTCATAAATTATATGTTCATATATGTTGCGATATAAATATCATTATCAAGCCCGAATGCACCTACAAACGTTTTGCCCTCTGTTTGTTCTTAAGTTCAAACGTTTTGTTCTTCCTTTTCATCTTTCACATCTTTCCTCTTAAGATCCACGTGCTAATCGATTTCGCCTTTGTATTTTTATGAGCGCAACATATTCTGGTATGTTAATATAAATAAGCACCTCAACACTCATTACTAAATTATAGATTTGGAATTCAGATTATTTTCAGACTTAATTTTATCCCTCTTGGTGGTTGTTTCGACGAGGTATCGCGTCATTAGCAAAAGTGACCAGATCGTTATGAGCGAGATATCTCGTCATTAGAAGAACACTGACCAGATCTTGATCTCATCATAAAAAATTGGCAATATATATCTTGGTGACGAAATATCTCGCCATTACCGGAATTGGTCAGATCTTGATTTATGAAATATCTCGTCGTAACCACTTGGTGGGTTAATCAAAGTAGATGCCAAATATAGAATTCTTTCAATGTCACTTATGGATTGTATGATCCTTCAAGCGCATTACTTTCTGAGAATGAGCTTTGTGTTATCCCAGGGCACCATGGAGATGCTTCCGCATCGTACCCACAGTGAGTTGTGGGGAACATGCCTTCCTGTAGGACTTTGCGGAAGCTAGCCCTCATTTATGTGTCGTCTTGGAGAAAACAAAAAGCAGCCATTCCGACTTCAGAATATATGGGATTCGAACTTGTAACCAAGAGCTTAACTCTTCAAGTGGTTTCAAAGAGATATCTCGACCACCAAGATCTGACCAATTATGCTCATGGCGAGATGTATCGTCCACAAGTGCCATATTGCCGATTTTTTAATGATGATGAGATCAAGATCTGGTCAGTTTACTTCTAATTACGAGATATCTCGTCCATCAAGACCTGTTAACGGTTTGCTAACGATGAGATACCTCGTCAAGAAAACCACCAGGAGAGTCAAGTCTATCAGTTTGTTAAGGGTGACGTCTTTTAGCCGTTAGGAAACTAACTGATGAGAAAATACAGAATGTAAAATTTTCTATATTAGTATTCTAGTTTGATGTGTTCCATTTTGACAAATCACTAATTTTGAAATAAAATTATGCATACAAAATTTAAAGTTCTGAATTTCAACAAAAAATAATCAAATATAATTTTTTTCATGAATGTGTAATACACACGAAGATGGATTCAAAGAAGGTAAACGCGACTAACAAAACTACTATAAAAGGAATTAGGAAACTTTAACGCAGATTCTATGCACGGGTCTCTGGTAGTTTCTAATTATTTTACTCCACCTATACCTGTTGCTTTCTAGCACTTTCATATATACTACGTAGACACGATGTTTGATATTGTATTTGACATTTTTCACAACTTTCTTCAATCACTTTCTATGAGCTTTTCCCAAGAAACGATGGGGGCCGTCGTGGATCAGTGGGTATGCGCTAGCAACCTGCTAGTTGTAGTTTGGGTGTATTTCTCTCCTCTTGTCAGTAAAAACTTTCTTTGTGTGTATGTAAGATATTGTCTGTCTTGATCTGGAGCAGCATGAACAAATATGGCCCCTTGCGCCATAAAACCAGAAATCAATCCAAGAAATGATGCTCAAATCTGCATTTGTGAGGTTATAAAGCGCTTATATAAATCACATTTTCCCCACCAATCACATTTTAAGATTTTTCCATAAGGTTGTCCACGGGGTTAGAAATACGGGGCATACCCGGAGATGCATACTTAAATGAAGGTTTTAAGTTTAGCATACAAGAAAATATTAAAACAACTTCGAGAAAGCTGTACTCATTTTATGAAAACCAATCCGAGAATGTGATTGGTCCTTGATGAATATTTTGATATGGCTAAAAAGTGCAACTTTTCCAAATAAAAGGAAGGGAAAGTATTTGAAAGCTGAGAATCAGCGAAATTTTGAGAGTTGTCTTCATAACAGATCAAGAGCGGTTATTCTCAATTCAAGAAGAACACACAGAGAAAACATCCAATCCAAAGACCTAAATACTAATAATAATGCCATCGAAATTAAGAAAATACTTTATCCATTACAAGTTATCAACCTATGGTCATTTATGGTTCATTTAATTAAAATCTGAACATTGATTTGACTAAATTCCTTAAAATTCAAGTGATGAACTCCCTGTAATTCAAAATCAACAATACCATAAAGAATAAAAAAGTTTTATGCTAATAATTATTATCTAAAGCTGTTAGCAACAATAATATCAAGTAAAAAGCAAACACAAATCCACCAGTTTTCGTTGGTTGGGTCTTTTATGATGTAAGGGCCAAATTTGGTCAAGCTACGCAAAGCAACGTCAAGTAAATGGGCACACACACAAAGAAAGTTTTACTGATTCAGAAGAGAGAATCGAACACCCAGGGAGGAATCGAACTTGCGCCGCCTGTAACTACTACCTGTTTTTGAAATCGACAAGCTGTTTTGTTAGCTATTTAATGACATTAAGAGTTCTTGTGCAAATCTTTTTTATGCAAAATACTTATTGAACACGATATACTAGTCATGAAATATGAATACGATACAAGAATTATTTACACAACGAAACTAATACATCTTATTGAATACCAACCGAGAAACTTGAGCTTGAATCATCCGTTGCCAAAAGAGAACTATTAAAACAAAATTATTAACTCTTGGAATATTTTAATAGCACAATTGATAATAAACTGATAAATTATGGAAATGGTAGATATAATAATATTAAACAAGGGTCTTTTAAAATGTAAAACGAATTCATTCCTATCAAAATTTAGTTTATTGAAAAGATAAGAAACATTTTTATTATAAAAGCAATATTATATAGCTTTTTAAATATAAGATTAAAGTTACTTTTATTTGAATGAAATGAAATTAATTTGCAAAATATATATAGTAGTATAGAAAAAGGGAAAAAAAAATCATTTAAATAGTATTTAGATGCGCAAATTAAAAACTTCATGATTTTTTTAACAAAGCAACTGTTCGGACATATTTGGATTTGATTTATTTGTAATAAAATATACAGCAAAATAAATGATATACTCTTTGATTTTACCCTTTGATTTTACTCTTTGACAAATGAAATTTAAAAAAGTTAATTAAAGGTGAGACTGAAAACTATGATTAATACTTTTCTTATTGGGTTTGATAAATATGCAACAAAATCTACATCAACAAAAGTAATTTACACTTAACGAGTTAATTCATCAAAAAAGCCATTCTTAAAACAAAAAGAAACACTTTTATTTAACAAATAATTACTTAATTTTTTTAGAGTCGTTACCTTTTAAAGTAAGATTAAAGCAGCTTCCTCATAATGAGTTTGGAAAGTTTACATTAACAAAGGTAATTTTCTGGGCCTCATTTAAGGAATTTCGTAAAAAAACCACCGAAAAAACGAATTAATTTTCGTGAAATAAAGAAGTGGTACTTTTGTTTTTAAAAATAATTATATGTATATTTTTTAAATAAGACGAAAGCAATGCTTTAATTAGTTTGGATCAGTTGGGGAAAATATACGCCGTCTAAAATCACTAACTCTTACGAATCAGCTTCTGCTTTATGAAAAGCAGTAGTTCATAAAATCAAAAGGAAACACTTTTATTTAAAAAGAATTAATATACTACTTTTTAAAGTCGTAACCTTTTAAAGTAAGACTAAAGTAACACGTTTTGTAATGAATTCAGATTAAAAAATTCCAGCCAACAAAAATCCTTTTTTTTAATAAGTAACCTTTAAAAAAAGTCGCAAAATGAAAAAAGAGACGAACTTGTATTCGTAAAATAAAAACGGTTTTTATTTAAAAAAAATTAGACGTGCATTTTTAAATAATACTAAAGCGACACTTTAATTAAATTTTTATTTTTACGCAAAAAATCTACACCGTCGGTCCGAATACACTCACCATTTATTCTTTAGTTTCATTTAAAAAGTTCAAGTTCGTTTCAAGTTTCGAAAGGAAATACTTTTATTTAAAAAGCAATTAAAACACAATTTTTTTTAAAGTTGTAACTTTCGAAAATAACATTAATGATTACAATGAACTTAGCATGCAAAACGTTTACTCCCACAAAAATAATTTTCTTCAAGAAGTCACCATATTAAAAAAGTCAAGTGCGTGATAAAAATACTTTTATTTAAAAACAATTTGACTTAAATTGTTAAATAAGATTAAAGACAATGCTTTTCCTGAATTCTAAATGAAACTAAAAAAATTTAACCATCAAAAATCATTTACTTTTTAGATCATTGAAAAAAATCCCAAGTTCGTAAAATAAAAAAAGACACTTATTTAAAAATTAATTTAAACACTATTTTTTCGAAAATCGTAACTCTTCAACTCAACATTAATGATTGCAAATTGGATATTACTATGCGAAAAGTTTTCACCGAAAAAATTCTTTACGTAGTCGCCACATTAAAAAAGAGTAAAATAAGAAATCAATTATTTTAAAATGATTTGATTCGAATTTTTTTAAAAATAAGATTAAATTCTTCTTTTAAATAAGATTTTGAATTAAACTGCAGAACAATTTAACCACTAAGAATAATTTACTCTAAACTATAACTACCCATTAAAATACGATTAACCAGATACCATTAAAAAACTAAGTTCGTAAATAACGATACTATTCCTACTCAAATACTACAAAACCCTCAAAAAACAAACCGCACAATTCCACTTAATTCAACCCTTAACACCTCAAAAAACAGTCAAACAAGATCTCGAAAACGCCTACCTGCCGAGAGGTTCCTCTGCGGGAGCTACCCGGTAGAGCTGCGGCAGCATAAACGACAAGTCACCGCCGGGAAAAGAGCAACCAACCCCTTGATCGAGCGTGTCTATTTCCCCGTAACTCACGCCGCTCACTCGCCGGCTTCTGTTCGGGCGGGCCTCCGCTTAAATGAGGGTTAATTTCACCGTCGGGCTCACCCACCGAACCCACCCTCTTTTTCACGTTCTTACCCGGATCCGACCCTCCCAGTGCGCACTCGGTTTTGTTTGGTTCGTTATTGTTTTTTCTTCTGAAGCCTTCGCGAAGAGGATGGTAGGGTGTATGTGCGAGGTAATTGATTAACTGGTTACATTTCTGACATTGTTCTTTTTAACCGCAATGGTTTTCTTTCTGTCGGGATCGGGTGATTTTATTTTCTGCTGCTTTTATGCTTTGGTTTGATGTTTTGTTTTAATTTGGAAAATTTTGCGTTTGGACTTGGGGGAGAAAAGATTGTCATGTTAAAAAGATTGAATATCATTTTAAATATTTTAATTGCTTTTATGCTTTATAAACATTTTCTGTTTTAATTCTGTTTTGAGACTTCCGTGAATGTATGTTTATAATATTTGTACATGTATTTAGTTCAAAGCTACATGTAACATATCGTAATAAATATTTTATTTAGTAGTTTTTAAATATTTTGTAGTAGTTTTTTTGTAAATTTTTTCTCTTCCTCCTACTAGGCTCTGCTTTAATCATAGGTCTCAGAGGCACATTTCCTTTAGGTGTGGATTTGTCCTCACGGACCCAAGGTACCTGAGTGATCTTTTCTTTTCCCATGGGGTTCATTATCTTTACTAAGCACTGGAGGCGCCCTCCAATACACACGAACGATCTTTTCTGTTCTCATCCCAGTCTGTTTCCCCAATCCCTCTTTTTTCTTTTTCACGAAATTTTTTACTTGACGTTGTCTTGTGTTTGCCGCAGTTTGGCCAAATAATGGGGGCTATAAGTTTGCGTCATAAAACCCCCAAACACCCAACCAAGCAAGCATATTGCGGCCGCATATATCACACTCCAGTTGCAATAGCGCCATAATTCAAAAAATGAATATCTACTTTTATAGGTAGGAAGGCTAAATACATGATTCTGCATGCTGAAAACATGTCCTATACTGGAGTCAATTGACTTATACTGGAGCCTTCAACTGCCCTGTACTGGAATTTCAACTGCTTTATACTAGAGTTGTGCATTATAGACATTTGTGGCAGGTTTGCTGCATGCAGAAGCATGTATTTACAGTCGGATTAACTGGTTACATTTTTGACGTTGTTTTTAACCGTATGGATATTTTTTATTCTGTCGAGATCAAGTGATTTTATTTTCTGATGCCCTTAAGCGTATTTTAAATTTTTTGTTTTAGTTTTGAAAACTTTGCCTTGATTCTTCCGAAAATGTATGTTTTTAGTAATTGCTCAGGAATTTAGTTCAGTAAGCCTACGCGTAAAATACTTTATTAAATTTTTCATTGAAACACTATATTTAGAAAGATTGAAAAAATGTAAAGAAATTTTTTTCACTAGTTCTTACGAAGCACTTCTTCGTCAAGCATATTATGTCGGAAAATATCGCACCCCAGCTGCAATACCGCCATAACTCGAAAAAATGAATGCCTAGTTTGATGTGTAGAAAACTAAATATATGTTTCTGTATACTGGGAGAGAGAACCAGATACATCTGCCCTATACAAGAATTGTGCACTATACATAGTTATGACAGGTATGCATGTATTTAGTCTGATTAACTGGTTGCATTTTTGACATTGTTCTCTTTAACCGTAGGGATCTTTTTCTTTCTGTTCAAGAAGAGTGATTTTATTTTGTTTCGTTTATGTCTCTTTTTCTTAAACGTTTTGTTTTAATTAAAAAAGTTGTGAGTTCATTCTTTGGGAAGTGCACTTTTCAAGTAATTGTCCGTGAATTTAGTTCATTAAGTTACAGAAAAATGTAGTAATAAATATTTGATTTAAACGATAGTTTCAGAAACATCCCAAGGAATAGACATCTGCCACCTGTAAATTTGTACTGCTCTCTCTAATCAGTACCTCAGCGGCCGATATTGGGACGGATGGGCAAGTTAACTATTACTCTTTCTTGTCTTACCTTTTTTTAACCAACTTTCCTTGCGCATACTTTGCATTGTGCATTTCGTTTTCGGTCTACCATTGGAAATTAAAATAAAAGTTTTGAAACATTAAAAAATTTTAGTCACTTTTTCAATTATCTCCCTCGAAGCTCTGATTCTTGAAGCACATTTTGGTGGCTCATATCGTATCCCAGCTGTAATACCGTCGTAACTCAATAAATGAATATCTAGTTTGATGTGTAGGAAGACTAAATCTACTCTTCTGTATGACGAAAAATCTGCCACAACTGCTCTATACTGGAGTTTCATCTGCCCTATACTAGAATTATGCCCTATACACAGTTGTGACAGGTTTACATCACGCAGAAACATGCATTTAATCTGGATTACTGGTTGCATTTTTGATATTGTTCTTTTTAACAGCAAAAATTTTTTCTTCTTGTTCAAGATTGTGGTTTGATTTTCTGTTTCGCTTACGCGTTTTTTTTTATTTTTTTTAATGTTTTCCTTTAATTTTGGAAATTTTGCGTTGATTCTTTGCGGAGGGCATTTTTTAAACATTTATCCACGAATTTATTCAAGAAACCTACATGTAAAATAGTGTAAAAATATTTTAATTAAACAATAACCCTTTGCCACCTAATTGGTATAGTGGTCACAGCATTCCTCTGCCACCCAGTAGGTTCGGGTTCGAATCCCGGTTTGTAACCGCATGGACGTCTCACGTCTTAATCGGCGTTTAGTTTGGTTTTGGATTTTATGGCACAAGGGCAATATTTGGCAAAGCTGGGCCAAATATAAGGCAGACATGAACTCTGTGTTTAGGAATCAGGTTAGTGCTGCAAGAAATATTTGTGCAAACAAATGGTCAAAGACATCGTATACAAACTCAAAATACGTAACTTAAAACTGCAATTAAAAAAATTACACCTTGGTGAAACGGAAGGAAGAATATTTATTTATTGAGAGTAACTGTTATATTTTAAAGCCTATTTAATTACAATATGTCTTTTCTGTTAAAATTTATCGATTTGAGGGTTTTACTTTGCAAAATGAATTAAGAAGAAATTTTATGAACATAACAGACTCAGTGGTTATAGTAGACCCAAATATTAGAAGTCACAAAGAAAAAAACAAACGCCGATGAATCTAATAAGAGGACTAGGCAAAATAAATTTTTTTCCTAAAATACTTTATTTCCTTTTAAAAACTTTTGTACAGGGTCTGCTGGAAAATTGAGACCCGCAGAAAGCACACCTACAGCAGACAATTCAAACCGTCTCATAAATGTTAAACAGCCCACTCAACATTAAATGGTAACCGTTTATTTCTGAACTGCTTTTGACTTCTGCTACATGCGGGTACTTAAACTCTCCACTTGTGACTGGGACGGCTCGATAATTTAATAGCTGTAAAACGGAACTGTAATTCCGTGATTATTAATGGTCACTTGAGTTAAGTGGGGCCCCTTAAACTGGGAGCAATTGGGGGAACGTTCAAGGTGTTTGCAACCGCACAATTTGAAGGGACATGCCACTGAATTTATTCGTATGTTCACGCCTCCGCCATTTTGTTAAGTTGTCTTTTAGTACATTGAAAATGACAAGCGAAATTACTTTAGATGATATCAAGGATATAAGACATCTAAAGAGCATTATATCTGTAGTAATGAATAGGAAGGAATTTATTTTCCGATGCTGTGGGTGATGATAAAGGTATATTCAAAGCTGTCAATTTGCTATGTACTTAATGATGCTGTGAGTCGAATGTTAAAAGTGACATGTTGATATCATCATATGTTATGTTCTTGTTAAGATGGCTACGTTCTTACTGTCTGTCTGAACTGAAGTCTGGGTGGTTGAGGTCGCTATAGAAACAGGGCTCTTTCATTTTGTGTATGGGTGTTACTAGGATGACTTAATTTTATTTTGCTTTCTGCAAATATTGGCAACTGAAGGAAGTAGTTGATTAGAATAGATCTTGACGACAAGTAAAATTCTTAACAAATATACTTCCAATTTGTCATAAAGTTCGCCAATGTGACAAACTTGAATCTTTCATGTTTGTTCACGTCCATTAATTGACTGTTTGTCTTATGTTTGGCGCAGCATGACCAATTATGGTCCTTGCATCATAAAAACCCAACCAACAGTTTATACGGCAACAGATTGGAGCAGACTTTGTGTGGGAGCAGTTCTCGTTGTAGACATAACAATAAGTAACAACATAGTTATTGATTGATGATGAGTTTCTTATCAATTAATAAATCTTATCATTGCATGGATATCGCTTGGGTGTATAAAAAGTTATCTACATTCACCATAGACTTAGGAAATCTTAATACACAAAGACAAACAATATTCACTTCTCTTAGAACCCCAGTCTGAATTACAGCAGGCTTTCTGAAAGCACAAGAATTAATTCGCATAAACTTATAAAAGTAGTTAACATTTTAGAAATTTCTTTTACAATTCAAACATGACAGTAGGGCCCACGGGAAAAGGGGATAATTGATTGAAACAGGGATCTTTAAGCTCCAGTTCTAAAGAAATAGATTGTGATTTCTTTTGCTGTTAACAAACTTAAATACCATTGGGTGATAAGAAAACATGAGTGACATAACTAAATGAGTGATATATCGAGACAGGATATAACAAGGAGTTACTGTACTTGCTTACTGACGCTCTTAACTATCTTTCCAGAAGTTAATAAATCTCGCGTCAGTGCTTCAAAAGTGCAACAAAAGTAAACAGTGAATTTCCAGAAACAAGCTTCAAATGCATTTAAAAAGATATATTTAGAATTTATGTTCTTGTTATCGTTAGAACTGTTCGCGTTAAAAATTTTTCGACTAGCTGTATGCCGATCTTTCTTATACCTTAGGATATTTCTTTCGATCTTTCTTATACCTTACCGCATGGAAGCGTTCCGCATGGAATCATTATTTCAGGGCAGTTAATATATTACATAGAATTTAGTAAATAAATAAGTTTTTAATTATACAACTCACTTATTTGAATCTACTACATCGCACGGGACATCTATAATAAGTTAATTTTTCTCAGTCCGTGCTATATCGTGCCTTTTTCTTGACCCTCTAGAAGCATAGTGTATCGCGTTGCAATTTCGGCCACAACTGGCGTCTAAAGAATAAATACACAAATAAAAACTACAAACGATTTTTAATTCTTCGCGAGCCAAGATATCAATGCGCGCACGCAAACGATAATTATCAAGCACGCACACACAAACAATAAAAAAGCTTGAGATATAGGCTCTGTTACTTGCTTTTTTATTTAAAATTATGTAAAACTACAAAACGGTAGAATATTTGTGTATATCCTGTAGATCATTTTCAATCTTTCACTTTTTTCCAGGGTCATACCCATCATGACCCTCCATCACTCTCTAACTTCACTACGTCTAAATACCCTTACAAATTTTCGCACTGATAGGCGGGCCCTCGGGTCTAAAATAATTTATTGAAGCTGAACTTTTGAACTCCCAATTTTAAAGAAACAAATCGGGGAACTAATCAGGGATCAGTAAAACGTGATACCAAATGAACGATACATCGAAGAGTTACTGTAACAACAAATGAACCCATTCAAAAGTATTTTCAGACCAACCTATATTGATTTGCTTAGCTTCTTGAATTTGAGGTTAGATGATAAGTGCATCTTTTCACTCTATTGGATAGGTAGATAAGTAGTTAATTAACATCCGGGTCCGGGAACAATCCCCAAGAGAAAGATCCAAGGACAATGCCTCGTAATTTTGAACCACGGTCAGATGACGAGGTCAATACCTGAGATAATCCTCCACTCTCCAAACTTCCACCCCACGCCAACGTGAGGACATTTGAGGCCACTACAGATTTAACGTGCACCAGCACTCGTGTACACGACGGTCTTTGGCTGGACCAAGTTTTGAACTCGCAACCCTCCGGTTGTTAATTCGTTGCTCTTCCAACTGGGCTATAGTGGTCCTGTCCACTCTATTGGGATTAATTTTTTGAAGAGTGTCGTTTTCTGAGAAACTTAAAGCTCCTGGTCACTGTTCTCCTAGTCTTTATTAAATACAATTCTTTTGTTGTGGGACTGTATCCTCAACCATATTTATTCACATGACTAATTTCTCAATGTCTTTACAAATTGTTCTTGTATGTCATTAAATTCTCTATCAAAAACTTTTTCCAGTTCAGTAATTTCTACTGTCGGTACTTATTCCAATCCATGCTTTTATCATCCAGTTTAATGTTATGCTTTTGTTGAATCTGGTTTTTACCATGTTGATTATGTTCTTTATGTAAAGAAAAGCTCAGCTTAATGTTATTTACTCTGAATCCAAAGGATGACACTGAGAGAAACTAAGATTATGTTTTAAGGATATTAGATGAATGTACTTCCAAATAACTTCCTGGAGTAATACTTACCAATGTCTTACTCAGGGTTGGGTTTTATTGCACAAGGGCCATATTTGGCCATGCCGTGCCAGACACAAGACAGACAATATCAAGTAACGGACATACACACAAGGAAAGTTTTGTTGACACAGAAGAGAGAAATACACCAAGGGAAGAATAGAACCTGATAGAATACGAGAACCTTTGCTGCCTAAAACTCACAGATTGTTAGCGCAGTGGGCATACCAATTGAGCCACGACGGCCCCAATGACTTATGCAGAACTGCATTCAGTATAGAGGACAAAGATCTGGAGAAATAGTCGATTTCAAGCTATGTAGAGAATAGACAGCATTTTCAAGATTTAGAACTGGTAAAAACTCTTGTACCAAATTTCCGAATAATGTGGTACTTCTTTTTTTATTTTGCATTGAAATATGCAGCAGGAAAAAAGGTTTACCCGGACTGTCACAACTGTCAGAGTAACAGCATAGCTAGTCCGGACTACTTACTGCAGCTTTTCTGAGTGTCATGGAAGGGCATTCGTGATGACCTGAGACATCTTTTGGACATTTTTCTCAGGAAAGACATTATGGAACTGATCTAATTTTGATGCGAGATAATGAAAAAACGAAAAGAAATGCAATCAAAAACATTTCTTCAATGCATGTAAAAAGTCTATAACTAGCATTTGTATTACTAAAGTGGGTTATAGAAAGAATTTTTCTTTCTGAAACGATTACGGGGGGAGGGTCGTGGTTACCGGGTTGGAAGAGTAGCAGATTAGCAACCGGAGGGTTGCGTGTTCGAAACTCGATCAAACAAAACACCGTCGTGTCTGAGGCTGATGCATGTTAAATCTGTCGTGGCCTCCAATATCCTCTCGTTGGCGTGGTGTGGAAGTTTGGAGAGTGGGGTCCAGCTCTGTGGCATGCTCTATTCACCACAACCACACTTATTTAAATTGATAGTGTATCACGATACTAAGCACTAGAATCTGTGATGGTGTTAGTTGACCTCCCCATCTGACCGTGGTTCAAAATTACAAGATGTTTTCCTTGATCTTTCTCTTTGGGATTGGTGCCGGATCGTCACCAGTAGCCCGTTGTATTGCTCCAGTGTGTCGTTAATTGAACTACCTACTTACCTGAAAAGATTCCGGTAGTAATCCCCTTGTTGTATCGCCATCAATCGGCTTTATCTCTCTTTACTTGTCCACGAAAAGTTTCGGTTTGTTTGATTTTTATTTCCAACTATCGGAATTACCCGATTTTACTCGGGTTGAATTGGTATTAGAATAAAAAAATGTTCTCTTTGGTTGAAAAATGCCCACATCATTTCAGTTTCAGGAAAACAATTTTTAACACCTTTTGGGCAACGGTAAAACATTTCGAGTATTCGCTATGCTCAATTTACGGCTAGCCTTTTCGAAAACTGCCAAATTAAGGTTATGGATATTCAGCTCTTTTATCCTGAATCTTGCCTAGAAATGTAGGCAAAGAAAAATTACATAATGTATTTCCTAAGATAATTTATGTTTTATAAAATATTTAAAATTTGATGAAATTATAATGAATAAATTATATGCGATACTTGCACAAACTCAGAAACAGGCATAAAACGGGTAGATAGACAGGCAGACTGACGTGTTGTTAAGTTCAGACAGTAATTGAATGTAAGTACTCACAGTATGCAAAGTTTTATGAAAATATACCCAGCCGTTTGGATGTAGTGGGGACACACACCATTGATTTTGCATTAAAATAACCCAAAACAGATAAATAACCTGTAATAGGAGAAAATACTCAGTGTACAAACAAGCACTCCATTTTTATATTTAGAGATGAGCAAGTTTTTCTCGACTCTTGCTATATCGTACTTTCTTATCCTCCAAGAAGCGCGATATATCGAGGAGTTACTGTATTCCTAAATAGAGGTACTTTTTTTGGAGAGTTGTTTACGAACGCGGCCTATGTCTACTAGGTGAGTGAAAATTTAAGAAATTATCAAATATAACCAAATATAAAAACATTTTCTTGGTTTTCATACACTTCCAAGTTCATTTTTCTCAGTATTTAAAAAGTCTTTGGATAGTTATTTAGTAGTTTTTAGAATTTAAAAATTGGAAAAATAATATTTCAGTATTTATATTTAGTACTGGCATAGTAGTCATAGCGTTCACGAAATTCTGCTATGTAAGGTACACAATGCTGGTTATTGTCCTGGCTGATAATTGTCCTGTCCGGTGACTTATCTACCGGATCCTTCTTCATAAATTGCTGTCAGATCGCCATTTGAAGTTTCGAAGGCCCAAGAGGTCAGTCGTTGGACATTAGAAATAAAAAAAAGCATTTTTAGAATAATATTAAGGTAGGTAAGTAAGTGAATTGACGTCGCACTGAAGCAACGCAACGGGCTATTGGCGACGGTCCGGAATCAACCCCCGAGGAAACGATACGATAATATTAAGGAAAGAAGTCCAAGTATGGAATAACTAATTTTTTCAAATGGGCAACCTAGTTAGTCATTAGAGTCTGAGGATCGATTATTCGGTTACATGTTAGAAATCTCATAATCGATTATTTGATCATCAAGTTCTTCGCAGTCGATTAAGAAAGGAATTATCAAGCTCGTAAAAGTGGCAGGATTGTTTAAGAAGCTAAGATCCGATTCGATAGTCTTTATATAAATTAGCTACTGAAGTAGGAAAAGATAGATATTATCCAATATACTTCAGATAATATACTTATCTAACAAACGATATGTTCTGAAACATAAGTTTTATTGAACTATTAAGATCTAGGACATCACGCACGAATCGAATTCTATTTAATTTAACAGTTACATAAGAGTGGGTTTGAGAAAAGAGGCTGACCATCTCTTTTCAGTTCTCACTTTGGATCGTTTGCGAATCTCGAAGATTTTATGAATAAGTTCTTAGATTCTAAAACAAGAACAAACTAAAAACGCATAAAATGCAATGCCATTTTTCTTTGACCAAGTCCTGATTTATGAATCAAAGATTATGGAAATACTGTAGAATGGGAATCTATAACTTACAGGGGCGCATTGTAAAATCTTAAAATAAATTCATTACCGACCTCCTTAACCCTCACGCGCATCCGTTCGTCAACCTAGACTTCACCCTGCATGACTTCTAACCAAGTTTTATCTTCTTGACCAATAGAATCTTTCATAGGATTCTTTCAACCAATAGAAGTGGTCATTTAGTCACTACGTGTGTTGTGATACAAAAGCAATACTTCACTACTTGACTCTCAGAGAAGTAAAGAAAAGAGGGTTACTGAAATGAGGTTTAATAAGCAGTGGAAACAAACTCTTAAGTTGAAGAGTTGATTGGTGAGGACAAAAAATTACGAACTTCGTCTTTAACCAAAATGTAAGAATTCACGATGAAAATGCAATCGGCAATTCCTAACACACCTCATTCATACTCCTTATTGTGTACGAGTCCACAGAATAATTTGATGCATTTTTTAAATGGAAACTTGCCCAGTCTACATCAAACTTGCATCTGTCCGACACCAGTCTATTAGAAGTAAAAGTACAATATCATTGTAGTATAGAAAAGACTGACATTTAATGTGTCCCATTTACATTGATATTATCCATGCTATTTTGATATTGCTCTCAGAACATTAAATGCCACAATGCAATTTTTAGAGTAGTCATCAGTGAGATTGAAAGAGCACAGACAACACATTGAAGTTCGTGACGGAATCCATCCTCTTTTCTGTAGAAAAATACATTGAGCAGTCATCAAACTTCGCATACATACATGACTTAAAACTAATCCACATGCGTTTTTCTTTCTCAAACTTGTGACGTACAGGACTTTTTATCTGTACCTACTATGAAAATAGGAGAGGACTTGTATAGTAATGGACGTAAATATGAGGCTTTTCTTTATCCGACAATGTCAGAGCAAATTTATTTTACAAAACGTGCTACATTTTATAATAGGTCGCTGATCGATATTAAAATCTACAACTATTATAAGGGTTTCGTTTGTCACTCTATGGTTGTTTTTCTATTGTAAAAAAGAAATAAACTATGCTTTCGTGCATATTTCGATGCTGTACCTTGGTACATTGTGTAAGCATCCAGGTTATTGACGAGATTTTACATCAAGTTTTACAAGTGAACATCACACTGAAGGTTTTCTTTGTAGATACAAATTTTTAAAGGCAGATTGTAGAAACACCATGAGTTTTGTCCTAGATAAAATGCGAATTTTAATGAGTGTACAGGAATTGACATTTGGTATTGAAGGTTGTCGAACATGGCGTGAAGGATATACAGTAGAAATTGAAACTTGCAAACAGAAAAATATACCTAAACGTTATAGGGGCAGAATGTGAGTATTGCCTTCAAAGGTTTAGTATGTAGCCCTATAGTCATTTCTTTTTTCTACAAAAGTTTCTTCTTCAAAGGTAGGTAGATAGTTGAATTTATGTCGCACTGGAGCAACACAACTGGTTATTGCTGACGATCCAGGATCAATACCCAAAGGAAATCCCCAAGGATAACAACTCGTAATTTTGAACCACGGTCAGATGACGAGGTCCACACCTGAGCTTCTAAGACATACACACATGCCATAATACATCGATAGAATTATATGACAAATTTGGGTGAGACTGGCAAACAAGAGCAATCCCCATAATTAGTTAGCACTTTCATAATTATTTCTAAATTGGATCTTGCGGCCACAGACGGATGGATTTTGAATCTGTTCATGTATGCTTTCTCTTGTGCTTCAAATGGGCTCAAATGCGCAAAAATATATATACACTCTGTGCTTAAAATTATTATTTTTTGTTTTGTGCTTCAAATGCTTTTCTGTCTTATGCCATGAATTTCAAATACTTCTTTTTTCATGCTATTCGATTCAAATTCTGTTTTTTTCGTCTTATGCTCTTTGCTACAAATGCTTTTTTGTGTGTGTTATGCTATGTGTTTCAAATTCTTTTCTATGTAGCAATTTAATTTATTGGAATGAAAGGGTTGAAGTCGAATTGCAGTTTTTCGAACAGAAAAATCTTAGAAGACGTTATTTTTTTAAGAAATTGAATCCTAACAAAAATTAGAACTAACATATTCCAAAGAAAAATCCTCTCCTCAAAATTTTTTTTATCGGCAATTTAAAGTACTTTGAGAAATGATAAGACTACAGAAATTAAAAAAAGGATAATTGAGGTGGGACAGTGGAGTCCGTCGACTGAAGGGTGTCTGTGATTGAAGAAGGGTCTGCCACTTGTTGGAAATGCTTGAAGGAGGCTGTGCGCGTGTGCCGGATAATTTATCGTTTGCGCGAATGCCAAATGTCGTTTGTCAACGCGCATTGATATCTTGGCTCGCGACGAATTAAGAATCGTTTGCAATCGTTTAATTATTTTTGTTTTTATTGCTTAGACAACAGCTGTGGCAACATTTAAAAATATTTCTTTGGAATTTTCGCTCGTTTTATCGTTTAGAATTTTTTGTGAAGAATTCTTCGACTACCTGTACGTCAATCTGTATGCGCGTTACCGCAAATTTTTTACTAACGCATGGAACACTCCGAATAGAATCTTTATTTCAGAGCCACGTTAATGCACATAGAATTTTGTAAATAAACAAATGTTTTACTTATAACAGTCCACTTGAATTTACTACATCGCACGGGACAGAGGCCTACAGATAGTTTCACCAAAGGCGCTTCGAATTTCGGCAGGGAAGTTGCGCAGACCAATCAAAAGAATGGCATGAAAGAAATTATTCCCTCTAGCCACACTTGCGATCTAGCACATCGCAAACACGAAAACAGTCCATCGTATGCACTTGGCACATTATGGTTGTGACTCCATATAATAAAGTTTTTTAAATTTCTATCAATGGAAAGTTTAAACAAATATTAGTGTAAACATATATTTGTTTAATTATTATCTTGGAGTGTGGTAAAAATATAAATTATAAAAGATTACTCGAATAGTAGAGTAATTGGTTCAATATGAACTTTGAAGATTTGGGTTGTCTCACTTCACCCTCTTCTTCAGAAATTATAAAATTTTATATATTTTTGACCAAATGATAGTAATAAGGGTTCAGACCTATGGGGTAATGTCTTCTAATGGGTACATTACACCATAGGTACATCCATATATTAATGGGTACAGCCATAGGGGAATGTACCCATTGGATGACATTACCCCTATAGATCTCAGTACATTTATTAGATCAGTACCCCTATAGATCAGTACATAACATTACATCTATAGATCAGTACCCCTATGGATAGTTACCCTTATAGTAGACACAATAGCTTAATGGGGATATCGGGAATTAATTAATTTACTTAAACGTTTTGAAGGCAAAAAAACTATTATTTAAATGTATGGAAACGGGCTACTCCCGGAATGAAGAGATTACTTGCATTTTGCATGAACCCTTGTTCTTGCAAGAAATGTTAATTCATAAATTTCTCACCGACATTATGAAATGCAATAAGTGTTTCGTTCATGCTGAGTTTTAGTTTAAAACATCTTTCGTTACATCGTAATTTCCCAATGTGGGCTCTGAAGAAATCGCGCGTGTGTGTGTGAGAAGGCAATGCTAGCCCAAGGGAAAAAATTGGTGTGGGACGTTAAGGAACAAGAATGCGTAATAAGATTTGTCTAAAAAATTTGTCGCCTAAAAATATTTTAAAGTAAACACTTACTCACTTTACGCATTCACTACAGTGATGCATTGTCGCAAGAATTATGCGTTGAAGAATCCAAGTTACAACTCATGGGTCTGGAAACGAGACGACAGACCGTAGCAAGCGAGTGTTAGCTTGAATGTAGGTAAGCAATTAAATTAACGTACGCTGGAGCAGCGCAACGGGTTATTGGTGACGGTCCGGGATCAATCCCGAAGGCAAAATTCTGAGGACTACGTAATTTTGATCCACGATCAGAAGACAAGGGCAACAACTCAGCTGGCACCCAACTCTACTTCCACACCACGCCAACGTGAGGATATTGGAGGCCACAGCAGATTTAACGTGCACCAGCCCCTACGTACACGACGGTCTTTGGTTGGATTTTGGGGCCCTCCGGTTGCTAATCTGTTACTCTTCCAACCGGGCTACCATGACTCCGTATGACTTTCGATTTACATAGGTTCTTAAAACCCCAGCGTGAAACGGCAGGAATCACCATGTATGTCATGTTTACTGTACGATAATGTAAATTGTGGTGTCACAACATTAGGTTCTTCTCATTGTTCTCGTTTTTAATTATTATTTTTATTTGATTGTTATTAATTACTAACAATAGTGAGCAATCCAGTGTGCTTATTTGCAATTTAATTCTTGTCATTCCATTTTAAGAAAAGGCTTAATAATTTCAGTTCGAAGTGTTATTTCCAAACCAGCTTCTTGAAATTCCAATTGTCCTTGAAGAGGGGGCGTTTAGCCAAAACGGTTTGGGAAACTGCTTTACGTCATACACACTCTAACGGTAAATAGAATTGCTTGAAAAGTTCGAAAAACAGGATGCTTATTAGAGATGAAAAATTGGATGTGAGTATGAAAAACAAGACTTCCCTATTTATCACTAAATCATGCGTGAAACAACTTGACAGAGAAGGACACGAGAAAGTCACGTTAGTTAACAGCAAATTGTCTTTTATCTTTTTCTCATATCGATTGATTGATTTGACCCTAATAATTTCCAGGCCTCATCAGTCTAAGTGTACCCTACAATTTTCAACGCTCAACGACAAATCTCATAGTGTGTAGCGAGAATGCAATTTATCTTGCTTAAAGGACAACTACAGCGTTTAAAGTTTAAAATATATTTTGTTTGATGAAAACGCTTTATCGATTGACGTGCCCAGGATTTTTCGTTTCAAGGGGATCCAAAATTAGAGATTGTATTGTATACTAAATAAATATTTGTATACCTAATAAATATTCGCATCCCATATCGCTTCAATAAGATGGGTGGAGTTAACGATAAGATTAGCAATCAAATTTTAAAAACTTCAAAAACTCTGCTAAACACTATAGGGAATTTTTTCATCAATTCGCTTTAATCCTCCAAGTGGTTTCGACGAGATATCTCGTTCATCAAGATCTGATCAATTTTGCTAATTAGGAGATATTGTTATGCAGATATTGCCGATTTTTTTATGATGAAATTGATGATTTTTTTAAATCATAATCTGGTCAGTTTTCTTCTGATGACGAGACATTTCATCCATAAAGATCTGATCAGTTTTGCTAATGAAGAGATACCTTGTCGGGAGAACCACCGAAACACGCGAAATTGGTCCAGTCCCAAATGAATAAAACATCAGAGAAGGCTTTCTCGCCTATATACGGTAAGTTCACTTAAAAAAGCGCTCACTCTTCAAAGTCACGAAAAGGCACTCTTCAAAGACAACATCACTCACAAAACAACACTCTTCAAAGACAATATCTCACTGATAGAAAAGAACTCTTCAAAGACTTAAACTCGAGCTTTTCTTGTGTTTAACTTCGGAACTGATGATGGTTGACGTTTTGTTTCATCGAAATTAAATCGTATTCAGAAAATAATTTGATAGTACAGTCTTCTTTCTCCCGGTTCCTAAATGCTGTGTATGGAGCAATACAACGGGCTATTGGCGACGCTCCGGTATCAGCCCCGGAAAAGATCTGTAGACTGTACCTCGTACCTTTGAGCCACGATCAGATGACGAGGTCAACTCCTGAACTGGCATCCTACTCTCCAAAATTCCACACCATGCCAACGTGAGGACATTTGAGGCTATGGCAAATTTAATATGCACCAGCCCCCACGCACATGATAGCCTAGGAATAAAATACGAACGGGCCAGTATGCCTCTAACTTTAAATAAACACGCCCAGGAATAAATTTTCGGATATTATCAATTTATACTTATTTGGTCTTCGTTAATTCAATTATTCACTTTTGATCTAATAAATACTGATGAATTAAACTTCAATTACATCTATTGGCCTTACTCTGTTACTATTGCCCAGTGTAATATTCCGTTTACTGAAGATATTATATGTGAACTGAGCCCAGTATCCTACTTTATCTATACAAGTAAATTAATGTCAGATAGAACTCCTGTGATTCACACATACACATTTATGAATGACATATATGATTTCAACTACTACACCATGATATATAAAATTAGTTTAGTGACCTTCCATCTAATTCCGTAGTGGGGGGGGGGGTATATAACAACTATTTTATATATTTGAAATGACTATTTGATGGATAACGCTCTAGATAAAAATTATTAATTAATTTCGTAAGGGGAAAAAATAACTAGCATTAGTTTAACACTTACAAATTTTCTCCGTTCGTCATTCTTAAGTTTAAAAATTTGCTTCCGAATTCAAACAGTTATCTGTTTTTTACGTCTGAGCTTCATACCTGTAAAGGAAAAAAGGATTTAGTTTCATGAAAATTTTTGCATGCATTTTGTTACAACTGTAAGTGCTATACAAGCCTTGGATTACATGCATTTCCCTCATGAATACAATATTGTATTTTTGCAGATAAATAGTCGATCATGTAACACTGTCATTTGAAACTTAAATTTTCTGTTGACGCGAATTACTAGACTTACACTTCAAAAACATGGTAATATAACATCCATTCGTTTTCGGCAAATTCTATTTGAAGTTGACTTGACAACAAAATGAGGTAAGTAGGCGTTTAATTAACGTCACACTGGAGCAACACAATGGGCTGTTGACCACGGTCCGGAATCAAACCCGAAGGGAAAGATCCGATGATAACAAAATGAACCATGGTTGTATGTCAAAAGCGTTCTATTGTCTAAATGAATTGCAGAATTGCTGTCAAAAAATGTATGAAATTCTATAAATGATTAGCTGTCTAGCCAATCCTCAGACAGTGATTCTTAAAGTTTGGCTTGGAGATAAGAATATTCATTTAGTTCCTAAATAAGAGTTCTAATCCTCTACTGCTCTTTCCAAGCCGGCCGAGTAGCTAAATGGCTAATGCTATGGCCTCGGTTCAACAGATTCTGGGTTCAATTCCTGGATTGGATGTTCGTAGCAGATAGGAATCAATCCGCTTTAAGCCATAGGTTCTGATCTAATTAACCCTCGTGCAGCAAAAAAGCGATGATTTTTGAGAAACGAAAACAAATAATTGATCTTGTCAAACAGACAGCGGGGCATCTAATTTAAGCCTACTACCTTTAGGTACCTCGCTGTCTATTAAAGTCAAATAATACTTTTTCATTATGAATAAAATAGAATCCAGGAAATATTATGTAAATTAAAACTAATATTTTTGTATTTGAGAGCCTGTATTGGTCAAGGCAGAATCTGTGATCTTGCTCTATTGATTCAAGAGAGAAAAACTTTTTGACCCCAACCCAGACCAGTTTCTATAAGTTAACGCAAGGAAAAGGTACAAAAATAATTGTCACACGTCAAAAATTAGTCTAACCAATTCGTCTCGTATTTTTGAACTGATTTTATGGAAAAGGCGCTTAAAAGATAACTGCCAGATGTTTGGACACAATTTTTCTTAAATTCGTCATTGCAAACAGTGAATTTAGGGAATTAAATCCCCGCCATTTGGTACAAAAAGTGGTTGCCTCTTACTATATCTTACAGCTTCACCATCAGATTTGTAAAATTGGTACTGAAATTTGTAGATTTTGTTCAGATATTTACTTAAAATTGGTAGGCATATTTCATGATCTGATTTCCATGGTTTGTTCGAGTTTAATAAAACAGTTTGTTCATTGAAAAATAAAATATTAATTTTGAGATGTTATACTTTTCGGATGATAGTACTTCATGGATAAACCATTACTATTTTGCAATTTTTTAAAACTTGAAAACTGCTAGCCTGACAATGGCTTAATATGTTCCCCGAAGCATTTCAATTTCTGAAACTTGTTGGTCTTGGGCCCGTTTTGCCGAAGCCTCTAACTTGCAGTCCTGGAATCTTTTCAGTAATTTGCAAAACAGCATAAGCCACAACAGTCGTGACTGTTTTCGCGAAGTTTCACCAAATTGGTGAGCAGGCGCCTAGACTCGGTTTCCCCACTTCTGGCCAATTTTCTCGTACTTGAACCGCAAGAACATCGTAAACCACCACGGGATTCTAAAGACCCCTTGATTATACCTCATAGGCACGGTGCTCACGGCGCTTAACTTAATGGAGGTAAATATTCCAATGTCCGTGGGCCTTTTAAGCTTAATATGTACCATAGAGGGATTGTGATGATTTGTACGCGTTTTTACTCTTCAATTTTCGTTTTGTCTAATGCAGTGCGATAGCAAAATGACACGGGATAACCCTGGTTGGTTGGAATTTTTGACACAAGGTGGGATCATCTTGGATATCAATCAAAAGGGGGTTGGATTCATTTGTAGGCTCGTTATTTGGGGATAGTAATTTGAGTTGAATTATTCGAACAAGTGTGCCACAACAGTAAGGTGACGAAATTAAAAAAAAAATTAAAAGCGTGAGAGGGATTTTCAGAATAAATAACCAGACGGAAGACGGTATTCCAAAAACAAGGCTGTTGATAGAAATACATTTATTGGACGCACACACGCAAAATTAACATCGACATCAATCCAAAACATCTACAGTTCTACTGAGTGGCAACGTTCTAATTCTTAATGTTACACAATTGCCACTAGTTAATTCGGAATAAAGTGGATTACAAAGGAAAGCAAACAACACTTGATATATGTATATCTTATGAGACGGATCTTCAGTGCAAACAAACAAGACTGAAATCAGCAAGGTTTTACATGAATACGTCTCGTTAGCATATAGTATTTATTTGGGAGGTGTAAATGAAAGATAGAGAAAGTCAGTAGTCAATTCAGTTATTTATCGAAAGCTCACGAGTTGCTCTTTCACTTAGACTACATTTGAGGTATTTCTGCTTGAATTTTCGACTAATATATGGCGAAATTGTGAAATTTTTAAAATTTTCAAGCGGCGATTCATATTTCCGCAAAAACTGTATTTAACTTCTAATGTCTTTAGCTGTCTTCTTGTCTGGAGCTTTCGTTTGAGACCAATTTCGACGTCGTAGCATTTTGCAGTCCCGAGTTATACTGATTTGCAGTTTGCGCGGCACAGTGGAAAGTCCTCAAAACACTCCCCCATCCCTGCTGGTAATATTACACTAATAAGAAAATACTTTTGATTTGGTATAGCAATATCGTCCGAATGGAAATGGTATTCTGGGCCGAAAAAGTCCATTTTCACGATCTTTCTATTGCTTATGAAGGTCGATCATTTAAGAGTATAAGTTATCTTCCATTGTGCTGAGATCACCTTTCCTACCAAATAACTGCGAGTCGCAGGCGGTGTATGTTTGATTTCTGTAACTTATCATGAGTGTCTTTCTCTTTTCTGAGTTGATAACACTTTCCTTACTTCTACGTGTATGTCCATTACTTGATGTTTGTTTTGTGTTTGGTGCATTCTTGGCCAAATATGGCCCTATGCGCCATAAAACCCAACCTTCCAAAGGGGCTGCAAACCCGATTCTCTTGTGGGCAGCAAGAGAAATAACCTTCCGTCTTCTGGCATAGCATAAGAAACAATGCTTTTATTGATTAGAAAAATTATAAATTTTGCTAATCTTCAAGTCCTCACCCCTCCCTCAGGGGCACATCTTTAGGTGTGCACGGGCTTAACCAACCCGAGGTACACTAGTGATCTATTTTTCCCATAGGGTTTGCTGTCTCTGGCAAGCATGGGGATCGCGATACCAGGATGCCCAAGCGATCTTTATCTACTTTCTCCCCTCCATCCTTCCTTTTTACAATTACTTGACATTATCTGTGCACAGCTCTCCTCAAACATCATAGCATTCTGGTAGGTAGTAGAAATTAGCAGGCCGCAGAGAAACATGTTAAAAACGAGAATTTTATTAACAGATATTGCTTTATACACTATTTACAAAAAAAGTAATCTTTTCATCAAACTATCGGTCTTTCTTTTTGAAAACACCACCTGACTCTTTTCCACCAATAACATTTCAGTCATAAAATCAATTTGATTCATCCCATCGGATGTAATAAACGACAATGCAAGACGGAAGTAAATATGCGTAACCTTCAAAGAGCCTTACAGTCTGTCTTACGTTTGGCGCAGCTTGGCAAAATATGGCCCTTGCGCCATGAAACCCAAAACCAACAAACCTCAATTTTCCACATCTTCAACATAGCCCATGGTGAAAGTGCTACCAAACACGAACTCTACGCTTTCCAAACGGAAAACGGGTTGATTGTTCCGTGTTCCCATTCTCGCCAACTCCGCTGAAGCAGACTCCACCATCCCGATCTTCTGGCACCATACCGCCTCTTTTCGGTAGCGCCGGTCTTCCCATTACAGGCCACTTCGTGCTCAAGATCCATTTGTCACTTGTCCATCCCATGCCCCATGCGGGCTGCCCAAATGACAGTCTTCCAGAGCTCTCCTCTTCTGGAAGCCGGTGGTTAGGGACGCTAATACCACTGTGGCGGTAGGGTTTGTTGTAAGAACGTGGGAAAAGAGTTTAGTTTCACTACGCGGCTATTTCTTCGCAGCGCTTAAGTGATGCCGTGCGTCGTCATCCCCCTCCCCCGGTGGTGATGCTTCAGGTTCGGAAGACGTTCGTTAAAGCTTTTTGTTTAGCGTGCCTATGTTGTCAGTATGAGAGATTTACTGACCAGATAGTGCTGTAATTACTTGGAAAAATCGGGAACGTAAATTTTTTTGGCTGGCTGTTTCATCAGATTTTTTCTGAGAACACCAGTCACCAATTTTGGGAAATGAGAATATGTATTGCTTAGAATGCAGACAAGCGATCGGAATAACTAACCCTCCTAGTAGTTGTTTTCAAGAGATATCTCGTCATGATGAAAAATCGTCACTATCTTGATAACGAAATATCTCGTCTGTAGAAGAAAACTGACCAGGACTTGATCTCGTTATCATAAAAAAATCGGCATTATCTTGATAACGAGATATCTCGTATTGTGATGAACGAGATTTCTCGTTGAAACCACTAGGAGGGCTAAATGCGTGAATAAAAACTATTAGACATGGGAAAAAGTGTTATTTTATTGTAACAAAGTTCGCGGTATAGCGAATTTACGAAAACATTTTTTACTACTGTTAATATTAATATTTTTGTTATCAATTAGCAACTAACACTAAAACAGCAATGAATTTAAGGGTTATAATGAACTTTTAGAATTTAGCATCAGCGGTTAATTATTTTTGCAATTGTTAAGTTTAAATTAAGTGGCCTTCAAAAATTAAATAATTCCAACTTTTAGGTTTCATACATTCTTATATTAAAAATGCGTAATTCGATTTAAATTGCTTGACTGCTAATTGAATGGAGTTTATCGACCACTGTTAATATTTTGCATAACAGTTGCTAACTGTTATTTTACAATAACAGTTGCTAATTGTTATTTTACAATAACAGTTGCTAATTGTTATTTTACAATAACAGTTGCTGTTATTTTAGAATAACTCACTTTTACATACACCTCTAGTGGAATAACAGCTCATGGTTAAAAATATTAAAAATGTCAAATTTAACAAAGACGTAGGAATAAGGAAGACTTAATAGGAGATATGAGCCTTGAAATTTTGAAACTTCAGACTGTTTGTGAAATCTTTGATAATATGGAGCTTCCATCTCAAGTTTCACTTTATCCGTGAAATATTTGGTTATATAAAAGGCTCACGACTTGAAATATACGAAAGTTTTTTAACACATGTTAAATATATGAATTTACACCAATTTCCAAAAATTTTTTGACTTAATTCTCCCTTCTAAAAGCAGCTTGTTTTTTTTTTGGACCTTGGGCCCCATTAAACCCAACAATCAATCAACCCTTCTCAAAGACAATTTTTTCGGCACTCCCTCTGGAACTATCTTAACTAGTAAAAATATCTTAACTAATAAAGTCTCTTAACTAATAAGTGTAGCTGTGCCTATAATTTTTGAATTTCACCAAAATATTTTTGTAGCTGTGTGTATAGTTTTAGAATTTCAAAAAGCTAGTTTGAAAATAAAACATCTTGGAACCGAAGTTATAAAGCTATTAATTAAAATAAGATAGATGACAGGAAATAAATTGCTAATAAATACACTAGATTACTCACTATTATTAGTAATTATCAAATTAGTAAAATTAAAAATAATCACTAATGACAAGTATGAGCCTGTGTTTTGTGCTACCGATTTGTCTATATTAGACACTATTTTCGTCAGTAGTAACCTTAAATCTCCAGTCAACTATTTGCAGTAAGTTCCTCTTTTTAGTTTAAAGAATCAATGGCAATGTATCACTGTAGTATGTATGGTCAAGTGGATAAGTGTTTGCTTAAAATATTTTTAGGAGACTTCTTTTTTTCAGTCTTGCTCCTCAAGGCATCTCTATTTCCCCTGGGTCCAGCATTATCCCACAAGATTATTTTTCACACTGGGAAATTATGAATTACAAGAACATGCAAATGAAATAACGAATCAAATCAAGAATCTTCCCAGTGCGAGTATTCGTTTACTTTTATTTAAGTAAAAAGGGTTTACCTTTCGTCTACTCAAATAGACTTCAGTTCAGAAAAAATTATGAAGGATTTTATTTGTTATTTCAACACAAAAAAGAAAAGGGTTTCAAAGATTTCTCTCTATTTGTTTAAACTAACTGTATATTCTATCTCCTCATCTTTTTTTTTTTTTTGACGATTTTATCCTCCCCGATTAGAAAAAGATCAACAAAGAAGAATGGTTTCTAACATTGAGAATGGTAGAAAATATTTTGTGTTGATTGTTTTAATGAAACGATCTTCTACTGTATGCTATATTGATAAAGAAAGTGCCTTATAATAGCAAAGCGATAAGATTATTATCAATAACAAAGAATCCATGCATAAAAGATATAGCATGGAATATTTTATAACTTTTTCCAACTTGAATCGGCAGAGCTTTTGGATCTACTATGGTAATATGTATTCTTCTAGAGAACACATACTTCTATGTTTTATAGACCACGGGGACATTTAAGACTTGGGGCATTAGAGTAACGCTTAAATTAGGCTTCTATTTCCTGACGATCTTTCAATTCTTTTTAAATAACAAGAACTAGTGCGAATACCTAAGAATAGAAGATGCCTTTTTAGACTATAAAAATACTTTCTTTCTCACGTTTTCTGCCCAATAGACTTCTGAGCTCCATAGTCCTTATGGACACTCCAGATCCTCTTAAGGGCATAAGAGTAACTACTATTTTATTAAAATTACGATGCTGTTTTACTGATGGGATCAATTGGCCAGTTGGTAGTCGCGTATAAGCAACCAGGGATTGCGAGTTTGAAACTCGATACAACCAAAGACCGTCATGTACGTAGGGGCTTAAATCTGTCGTGGCCTCAAATGTCCTCACGTTGCCGTGGCGAGGAAGTTGGAGAGTGGGGTGCCAGCTCAGGTGTTGACATCGTCATATGATCTGACAATTAATCTGACCCTGGTTCAAAATTACGAGGTGTTTCCTTTGATTTTTATATTCGGGATTGATCCCGTACCGTCACGTGCCCGTCGTGGCTCAATGGGCATGCCCACTGCGCCAGCTACTTGCGAGTTGTAGGTGGTGCAGGTTCCATTCCTATCAGGTGCATTCCTCCCTGGATGTATTTCTTTCTTCTGTGTCAGAAAAACTTTCGTTGTGTATGTCTATTACGTGATTTTGCATGTCTTGTGTCTGGCGCAGCACGGCTAAATATGGCCGTTGCACCATTAAACCCCGAAACCAACCAACCGAACCGTCGCCCATAGTCCGCTACGTTGCTCCAGTGCGACTTAAATTCAACTACTTATCAACTACCTATTTCTTTGAGTCTTTCCAACCTTTTAAATAACAAGAAAAAGAGTGAATGCTTCTCCAGAACAGAAGATACTTTTTTTATCTACAAAAGTTATTGCTTTTTTTTCACGCATCCTACACAACAATAGGGTTCTCTGTTCTATAATCCTTGGGGACACCCATACCCGCTTAGCTAGGAGCTCTAGAGTAACTCTGTAATTTTATTAAAATTCAGCTTCCATTTCCGCGACAATCTTTCAATCACCCCCTTTAAAGAACAAGAAAAAGGGTGTGGAATAGTTCCAACAATATCATTCACGAATTACAGCCATTGAATTCCCATCCACCCCTTCCTTTGTGTGCCCGTCTTCGTGATTATGTTGTCTGTCAAAGATCTGTCACGTCCCAGTAGCCGAAACATGAAACTAAAGAGACGTGAAAACACTCAATTCCTTAGCGATTTTTTTCCAGTGGAGGCAGGAAAAAAAGGGAATACTTGCGGAGGGTGTGTCCCATCAAGATCCACCGAGAGCTACTGTTCGACCCTCTCACTCTGCCACAGAGGACGTACAGTAGCGCCCTCTACCGTTTACAGGTGTGCAGCCTGGCCTTTCCTTCCAGAAATCATAGTCATTTGGATGGAAAGAAGAAACAACGGAATCTCTTTCCCCCAAGGACTGTCGGGAGCTGGTTATTTTGCAAAAAGTTTTGTTGTTTATATTCGTGTGTCCTCTCTGATAGCAGGTCCTCCCATTCTTTCTGCGCTTTTTGCTGTTTGTCCTCGGGCTCGTTTCGGACGATTTGCCGATTTCGGGTGTTTTTTGTGATGAGGGACTTTGTTTTAGCTTGGATGTTCTAAGGTTGTGTCCTTTTCTATGGATCTTGGTAGAATGGCTGATTTTGGGTTTTATGTTTTGTTTGACATACTGTGCCAAATATAAGACGGACAACGACAAGTAATGGACATAGAGAACTACACAGAACTGGTACAGAAGAGAGAAATCCTCCCAGGGAGGAATCGAATCGGACAGGAATCGGACATGCACCGCCTACAACTCGCAGTTTTGCTAGCGCAGCTGGCGAACCCACTAAGACACGGCGACTCCTTCATTATAATGGAGGGGAAACATATTCATGTAAAATTTGCCAAAAAGTTAATTAAATTGATTAGTCAAATAGAATTAGTAACATCGGTGAATTTTTTATGGGTGGGTAGTTAATTAATTTTGCATTGGAGTAAAACAACGGGCTATTGGCGACGGTCTGGGATCAATCCCGAAAGGAAAGATACGAAAATGTTTAATGTTACGCACCGAATGCAACAAAAGGACTAATAGTTTCTTTCTTGCATTGATACCTTTGGCAGTAGAAGAACGGGAAAGCGGGATAAAGGTTACATTAATGTCATTGTAACAAATTTGAAGAATATTTTCATACCAACATTTCTGGGGCCGGTAGGTAGGTAGGTAATTTAATTAACGTCGTACTGGAACAACATAATGAGCTATTGGAGATCAAACCCGAAGGGCTTTTTTTTTTTTCTGGGGGCGCGGTAGCCCGGTTGGAAGAGTAACGGATTAGCAACCGGAGGGTTGCGAGTTAGAATCCAACCAACGACCGTCGTGTACAAGGGGGCTAGTGCACGTTAAATCTGTCGTGACCTCAAATGTCTTCACGTTGGCGTGGTGTGAAAGTTTGGAGAGTGGGATGCCAGCTCAGGTGAGACCTCGTCATCTGACCGTGGCTCAAAATTACCTGGTGTTGTCCTCCGATATTCCCTTTCGGGTTTGATCCCGGCCCGTCGCCAATAGCCCGCTGTGTTGGTCCAGTGCGACGTTAATTAAAATACCTACCTACCTACCTTGTGTTTTACGTATAACAGACTTTTCTAGATTAATTGAAGGTTTAGGCAGTAAGTTTCACTTAAATCTAATCGGAACGGAAGGTAGGTGCTAGATTAACAGAAAGAGGACCTAAACAGAGATGCAATTGCTATTTTCAAATTAATAGACCTATATTATCTTCCTTATGGTATTCCTGATGTTCTTACAAGTTAGGGTTCTGTAAAACCGACTTGAGAATACAGTTTCTCTCTTATCATTAATATTTTTATTATATCATGAGCACCCCTTTTTTATTTTCATGTTCGTTTTGATCATTTTTCTCTATGACAGATTTCTTGATTTTTCTTTCAAATACTTAATAATTTTGGGTTAAACGAACCCCTCTGATTCCTTTTTTCAGAAACAAGCTGGATTACAATACTGCTGTGATTCTCTGTTAAGTTTTTGGAATGCCACCTATTGATTAACCTGAATGAATCAGATAGTTAATGAATGAATCAGAGAGTTAATGAATGAATCAGAAAGTTAATGAATGAATCAGAGAGTTAATGAATGAATCAGAGAGTTAATGAATGAATCAGAGAGTTAATGAATCAATCAGAGCGGTTCGTTAACTCTTTTGAGACACCCATTGATTCATTTTCCCAGAAACAAAGTTGGATTACAATACTGCTGTGATTCTCAGTGTTAATTTTTTTGGGAATTACATACTTATTGATTTTTAACCCTAAAAGCCCCTACTCTCTCCATTGTTGGTTTTGCTTTTCAACCTTTCAGTTCGTAAGAATAAAAAATACATAAAATGTGTGAGGGGAAAAAGTTCAGGTCTTATAGGATATTTGATTTATCATAACTATTTCGGTTTTCTCACTAGGTATTAATTCACGAAAACAAATCCAATTACGCAGGAAAATTTTGAGGTTCCCATTGGTTTAAGTCTTAATTCTTCAGAGCCGCCAGCGTACATTTGGAGACACATGTCCAAAAATTAAGGTTGTTTGGCGGAGCTTGGCCAAATATGGCCCTTGTTCCATAAAACCCAAAACCAACCAACCAAAAATTAAATATAATGCAATCCGAGATAAATCCCGTGCCAAGTACCTCAATCAATCGAAGTACCTCAAATGACTAAATATTCCACAATCTATTTTGAAGAAAACAAGTACACCCACATGCGTTATAGTACTACTAAGAACTAAAGAAAATAAATAAAAAAGCTTACGTGAAACATTGTTGGTTTTACTTATTACGAAATCTTTTTTTGCCCTGTTAAAGCTACCTAATGGGAATATGCTAACCTCTGACCCTAACGCAGGACTTCCAACGGACAGACATGGTTTCCACAATCTGTCCAAGAGTTTATGTGGCAAGGAGTCACATTCGCGTACTACAGAACGTCTTTGTGTTGTGTAGGCTGTGACTTCCGATAGCATCCCAATCATGCTATAAGGGATTGAAATCAGGTAACTTTGATACGAATTCAGTTTCATCTTTAATCTTGGGATCTGGTAAATTTTGCTTAGGACGAGATGTTTCCTCGAGACAAAATTGCCCTATTACTCCAGGGAATGAAGATCCAAATAGGAAAAACAAATTGTCCCTTGCCCAGAACTGGTGACAGTTTGAAATATACACCAGAGGGTGTTTACTACAGGGTAGATTTCGACACGAGATAAGCCACCAGGAAGGTTTAGACTTCGAAGCTTGACTGAAATCCTGCTATAGTCGAAAAGCCAATGACTTGAATATTCGAGTGTACCCAAGGCCATTCCTGAGGTATGAGCTTCCAACTTGCAAACCCTCAATAAACCCCTCTTCTCAAAAATATTTGATTTTCAGTCCTTCATCCAGCACGAATTCAGAAAATAATTTCTGATGACAGTCTACGTTCTCACGATCCCTACATCCCGTATTAAATGAGCCCAGTGTTTAATGACATTTTCGCCTGTTTATAAACTATTGACGAATTTAGACGTATATTTTACCTGTGATGAACGAAACATCAATTTTCTCTGACATAACTAGTCTCAGTGTGTTTTTGATAGCTTCTTAATTTCAAAATCATTTCGGGAATGATTCGAGCGCCGTGTGTGTGTGTGACCTCTCCCCTCAAAAAAAACCCCTGCCCTTGATGAGTTCCTTTTGAATATGCTAATGCATATTAAGAATCAATTATGCAGATGCAAAAAGACAAGGATCACATAGGTATAAAATTAACCAATATTAGAAGACTTATTGGCTGGACATGTATATTTGGAGTTGGAGGCATACTCGTCTGTCTATTGGCTGCCTTTATTCTTTCTGACTATGTGCAAGAGAGTACGCGTCCACCACCAGAAAGATGGGTGAGTTTGTTGAACTGATAGTCAAAACTGTAGCAAACATTTTTATGCAATTGAAGTGCAATTTTTTCAAGGAGCTTTCAAACTGAAGGCAATAAAGTAGTGACGGCCCGCGGCTATCGATTCGTAGCTTATGATCAGATCAAGATCTGGTCAGTTTCCTCCGAATGACGAGATATCTCGTTCATCACGATCCAGTCAGTTTTGCTAATGACGAGATATCTCGTCCTTATAATCCTCGTGAGGGTCTCCAAGTCGCAGGTAGGAAAAGGCGCTCTCTGTCTCTTGTATTCTCCAAAAGTTTGCGTTAAAAGAGATTTGTTACTTTGTCTCTTCTTTTGTCTTTTCTGTGTAGTGATAAGATTAAACAAGGCTTCATGACTTTTAAACGCTGAAACTGAAAACTGAAAAAGATGGAGTACATGGAAGCACATTCACTTAGCATGTCATTTGGAACCATTTCTATGGCAAGGACAAAATTGTGCTTACAATTACAAAGCATCTTTTTTATGAAAAATAAAATTTGTAATAAATATTTCTGAAATGCCACCCCTTTATATATTGGCCGTCGGGTCGAAGATTAAAACCTGGAATTTTGTATAAATTTTTAAATAAATACCTGTAACTATGTTTATAGGAAAATTGGTAGATAAAAGCTGTTTTTAGAATGCTAAATATATTAGGGCTTTAGGAACAGTGTTGATTATCAAATTCCAATTCCAACTCGAACAAAGTTATGATCAAAGGATTTCTGTAGCGTATTATCAAGACAAGTAAACATGTAGCGCATCTTCAAGGCATTCAAAGCAAACATGTTAACTTAACTAAATAATTTGTACACCATTTTAGTTTTTCCCCAAATTTCTATGTTTTGTGTATGTTCATTACTTGACCTTATCTGTCTTGTGTTTGGCGCAGTTTGGCCAAATATGACCCTTGCGCCACAAAACCCAGCCAACCCATCTCTACATACTAGTGTCCCAATGTTAAGTTCCGAAATATAAATAAAAATTTTCTCATGTGTGGATGTCCGTTTACTTCACACAAAAACATTGCTTGGAGCATCATGATCTGATCTGGCCCTTGCGCCGTGAAGAACCAACGTTTTTTTATTTCATCAAGATTGCATTTTCCCAAGAAATACTGATTGGAAAACACTACTACACAACAACTACAATTGCACTGAAAATGTCGATTTGTTATGGACATATTAGTAGATATCATATATGCCTTTCTTTTAAAAACAAATACTGTGCTGAATCAAGAATACAATTGATTCACGGAGAGTTAAAAATACGTAAACGCAATTCAGCGACGATCCCTGAGAATTACTTCTCCTTAGGAGACACTGTGAAATGACAATAATTTGCTTTACACAATCATCCACATACTTGGACATACCTTCTTATTTCGTATTTATTACATTACTAATTTTTTTCCCTCTGCCTTATGCATGCATTTTTTCATCTCCATCTCCAGAAGAGAACTACTTTCTCTGGAAGGAGGGATACTTGCCCTAAAGCTCTGTAATCCGTCTCTAATTATCCCAGCAAAGGGGAGGTACCTGCAACGACCCAAATGACCATGGGCAGAAAAGTATACCTTTGCTGCCCACTCTGTGAGAGTTGCCGGCGTTCGGGTCCCCCCTTTCCTAAACGACCCCAGGTGGTGCTAAATAGGGCCAGGTAATTTAGTTTTTTTTCAAAATAATTTTTCCGTCAAAAAAGAAACAAGAGTGAGAGAAAGGCCAACCACAACAAAAAGAATTACTTGTCTTTTTCGGTTTGTGGTTAATTGAAGATTGAGCTGTCTTTAAAGTTGGAGGGACTCCAGTAAGATTGTGATCGAAGTTATTTACTGAGGCCAATATTACAGCGACCTTAAGTTACTTACTCACCTATCTGTAGATTCTTTCAAATTTCAGTATCCATGACTTTTTTACAATTAGAACTCTTGGGAACCCCCTCTCCGAATGAACCTAGGAGGTTCTAAAGAGGACCAGACAATGCTAGAGGGTCTCCAGTAGGATACGGATAGAAGTTGTTTTTGGAGGCTAATGCGACAGTAACCTTCAGTTATTTACTCACCTATCTGTAGACTATTTCAAATCTCAATATCCACGCAACGTTTTACAATTATCATTTTAGAGAACTCTGTTCTAAATGAACCCAGGAGGTACTAAAAAGGACCAAGTAATTTAGTTTTTCAAGATAAAGATAAGAAACACGAAACAAGAGTGAGAGAAAGGCCGACCACAACAAGAGAATTAGTTATGCATCATTTTTAGGTTAATTGAAGATTGAGCTGTCTAACGTTGGAGAGTCTTTAGAGTGATTCTTGATTACAGGAGTTTCTGGTGATTAATTTAACAGCAGTCTACTTGCTCTTATAGATTTATACAAATTACCCGAATTATCGAAACTAGATCCTACCGAATACCGTCGTTTACGCAGGGGCTGGTGCATCTTAAATCTGTACTCCTCACGTTGGAGTGGTGTGGAAGTTTGGAGAATGGGGTGCTAGCTCAGGTGTTGAGTTCATCGTATGACCATGGTTCAAAATTACGAAGGTGTTGTCCTCGGATCTTTCCCTTCGGAATTGATCCCGGACCATCACTAATAGCCCGTTGTGTTACTCCAATGCCACGATAAATCAACTACCACCTCCTTGAAAGAAGGGAAACGCGAATAGTGAGCCACAACAAAAATAGAAGTATCTTTTCCGGTTCGTGGTTCGTTGACGATTGAGCTATTTGCTACATACATTTTTATAAGGTAATAGGTCTTGATCTATTCAGTGTTTCCCCCAAATAATTTCTTCAATACAGTTCCCTTCAAAGTGCCGAGAGAAAATGCTTTACTACAAAAGAATTTTGCTACTTATTTAATGTTTTTCAAAAACCTTTCTTCAGCACATTGCCCTTCAAAGGGCTGAGCAAAAATGTTTTACTTCGAAGGAAATTCGCGTAAGGTAATGAAATGAATTAAGTAATAAAATAGTAAACTTCTGATTTTATTGTCTTGCAGACCTCGATATCTCTCTGATACCCACAACGGTAATTGCTTGGTGAATCCTAACTAGGGCCAGAAAAAACTCATTTGGAGTTGCGTTGCTTTTGACAGCTTCATGACGGATGGGTCGAGATTACGATTTCGCGGTGGAGACGTTAAAAAACGATGTTTTACTTTCCACAGGGCCTCGCTTAGAGGAGGTTTCGAGGAAGTGGGACGAGGCCGCACCTCTCCTCACGCATGCATGGCAAAAAGTTGCTATCTGATGAAGTGATGGGCTCTAATCAATCAAGTAGTTTTGCTGAAATAGATGTGACTAGAATCGTAGCTCCAGTGTTAAGTCGTTTGGATTGAATTTGCTTGTTCGTGATTGGGTCTTTGTCGAGCCGATTTAATTGTAGAATGTTTTTTACTTGCTAACAAAGAAATGAATACTTTCATGGCATGTATGAGTTTGATTTAAATATGTACAAGCATGGGCGCACCTAGAATATCAATCTGGATGGGCTACATTGATGTCATAAGCTCTCTTTTTTATAGGGGTGGTAATTTGAAAGGATT
Organism: Meta bourneti; assembly: GCA_933210815.1. Classification (NCBI taxonomy): domain Eukaryota; kingdom Metazoa; phylum Arthropoda; class Arachnida; order Araneae; family Tetragnathidae; genus Meta; species Meta bourneti. The sequence continues at coordinate 65,413,971 of OW119930.1, read as the reverse complement.
AAAACGTCAACCCAAGTGGAACTATGAATGTAGAATCAAAGTTTCTAAATTTAAAATGTATTTCTTTGAAGTGTTGAGCAATTTTAGAGCCTTTACTACTAGAGCTTAGTTTTCGAATAACTACTCCAAGATGAATAGAAGCTGATGGGGAAAAGGTGCTCGTTTCTTATGAATATTAAATACAAAATATATTCAGCATTGAACCGGTCAAAGGGAGATAACTACTACAATAGATCATAGTGTGAAGGTTGTTTCGGTTCTTCGTCTATTTTTTCAGTTTCTATGCATTGGCGAAGCATATAATTAATTTACTTTTATTGTTCAATTATCTAGTAAAATATTAATTTTGTGAACTGTTGAATTTCTATATGTTGGTGATTCAGAGGTATGAGGAATATTTTAGTTAAAGCAATCTGTAGCTAAATGAAGTTTACATAAAATCATATTTGAATTTAATAATTTACAATATGATTTAATTTTAATCGCCCAATGTTTACGAATTTTATTTAGTTTGAGTTATTGGTGGTACAAAGTAAAATATCTAGAGAAGATTGGAAGGTCTTGAAAAACAAATAAAAGATCCTATACCAATGTGGCCCTCATTTATATAAACTATCTATCAAGCAGATTCAGTCCTAGAATACTTATTCGTATTGTCTAAAGAAGTTCAAAAAATTATCAAGGATGAAAGATCCTTATTTTATTAACTAAATGATTGGAGAAGTGTGAAGGATTTTCAATGACCAATGGCAAATGCTTTTACCAAGATTTATACACTAAAATGGCTAAAACTGTTGGGAATGTACCCAAAGATCAAAAAGACGATCTTATATTGATCGAGCAATTTTGCTTTGCGGACTTAATGACCAATGGTTTAAATAATATTAAGTATCAAATGAAATTGCTATTGGTTAATGCACTCTTATCTAAAATTGGCAAAAGAAGTTCGAAGAATCTTTAAGGAGCAAACAGATCCTATATCAATTGAGATATCAAATAGGAGCACTCATCTCTCTTTATTGACCCAAAATAAGCGAGAGGACCGTGTAGCGTATTGCGTACACTTTAAACGTGTTGTGTATACTTTACGTATACACAACAAGCTTTGTGGATACGAATTTTCAAGGATGAAGCAGACTCTATATCAATCGAGATATAAAATAGGGGTACTCATCTCTCTCTCTCTTCTCGACGTAAAATAAGTGAGAGGACCACCAACCATACTTTACGTACACATAAGACGCTTCGAGGGTAAGAATCTTCAAGGACCAAACAGATCCTATATCAATGGAGACATCAAATATTAGCTCTTATCTCTCTCATATCGACCTAAAATAAACGAGAGGAGAGTTTTGTACCAACCACCATACTTTACGCATACATAAGACGCTTCGTAGATTCTTTGGAAACGTTACTTGGAAAATATCCATTCATTAATATATCTAGGGAAAATAACACCAGGGGTAAATACCCCCTGAAATTGCATCCCTCTTCAAACTTCCAATACCCATTTTTAAATAACTTTGCCACTAAATCAGCTATGATTTACAAGTCAAGCTCGTTCATCTTTTATTGTTAAAGTATGACGTTACAAAACAATTACAACTTTGCATCCCGTGCACCCATTAGTCATATGGAGTATGATGCGTTCAAAGCCAGTTTCTTTTCTTTCCAACCAGTTGAGTAAGATCTTAGAGCTTATCTTGACTCAAATAGACCGTCAAATATGGAAATATTATTTTTTTATTTAACGACTTTTATTCCTGTTTTCTTTCTAAAGAATGAATGTAAAAGTACTTTTAGTTTGATTTTATCGTGACTGTTGTTTGGAGCCCCCTTCAAATAGCCCTAAGAAACATGCCTTATCTGTCCTACCTCTATCCACATTGCAAGTCATGCATTTCAACAAGAAGCACTTGCTCTATGCTCACTTTGCAAATTTTATAATCTCTAGTCTCTAAACAGTTAAGTTGTCCTACGAGATGCAGTGTCTATGTAACCTTAATCTCCTATGTTCATTTCAATCATTTAGTGCATTATTTACTTATGTATTCTTATTTTGTCTACAAGTTGTAGATGGCTTTTGTAACTATGACTGGTCTTTGGATCATATTTATTTTTGTAATTTGTATTTGCTCTGTAAATCAATTATATTTTGACTGTCCGGTTGGACAAAGGGCCCTGAAAAAGGTCCTCCCGACCGTTTCATTTAGTCTTACACCCTCTTGGTAAGATGGGCGGTCAGTGTCTTAAAAGAAACGCCTGTTTTAATTATTAGAAATTTCAGTTACATTTCTAAATCTGATGGTAACAATACTTGCCAAAGATTCACAGAAAGCTATGCCCGAATGCTTTCTTTTTTACAAGTCCTATCAATAAATCTATCGGTTTTAAAGTCCACCAACCACGGAAGACACTCCAATGACCCCACCACAAGCTCATGGAAACAATATTCTTCAAATTTATTATAAAAAAGTTCAGAAATACAAATTAAGCTTGCTCGTCTTTTTGTTGTTATGACGCGACAGGAAAATTACAACTGTACCTCGCTTGCATCAACTGGTGCATATAGCGTATGATGCGATCAAATCCAGTTTCTTCTCTTTCCAGCGCAGTTGAGTAAGATCTCAGAGCTTATCCTCACTCACGTAGGCCGTCAAATACGGAAATATTAGTTTAACATGCGGAACGATCTTTAACTTTTATTCCTGTTCTCTTTCTAAAAATAAGCTTAAAAGTAACTTTTGTTTGTCTGATTTTATCGCTGAATGGCTTGTCCTTCAAATGGCCCTTTCCGTTTACCTTTTATATCCAATACATATTTACTGTTTATTATTAATTTAATTGCTTGATTTTTTAAAAATCTTTTTATCGAGTTTTATGAATTGGTTAAATTGTTTGGTGCAGTTTGTCCGGTATTGGACTTTGTGCCATACAATCCAAACTTACCAATCTATCAAATATTGAAAGTTTTGAATAATCTTCTAATGTAATCAGTCTGGAAATAATGTCCGTCACTTATATTGCTTGAGATCCCATCATTGTATCATTTGCATCAGTTTTCCTTGCTTCAACTGATGCAAATTGCTCAAAGTCAGTTTCTTCTCTTTCTGTATGCAGTAAATCAAAATCAGTCTACCTTGACACACAGGGGCCGTCGAATACGAAAGCATTAATTTTAACATGCAGAACGATCTCCACCTGTTATTTCTATTCTTCTAAAGAATATATTCTTCTAAAGAATAATCTATTTCAGTTTTCTCGATTTTATAGATATTGACACTTGAAACCTCAAATGTCCGTAAGTAGCATCCCTTGTCTATCTTTAATGGGGAACGTCAGAATTATTGGCAATGAACTGACCGATGATGCAGCGAAAAATGTAATGACTACCATTCCACTGGATGATGTCCGTCGTATTGCATGGAACAAATGGCGCGAAGGCTGAAGTGAGCAGAGCAACGACATCCACATCCTCAATAACATCCAACCGACCGTTTCACTCCTACTGTCTCTCGGGGTAACAGTATCCAGGTTAGAAGAGTAACGGTTTAGCAAGCGGAGGGGTGCGAGTTCGAAACTCGGTGCAACCAAAGACCGTTGTGTACACGTTGGCTGGTGCTTGTTAAATCTGTCGTGGCCTCAAATGTCCTCACGTTGGCATGGTGTGGAAGTTGGGAGAGTGGGGTGCCAGCTCAGGTGTTGTTCTTGCTATCTGACCGTGTTTCAAAATTACGTGACGTTGACCTCGGATTTTTCGCTTGGGATTGATCATGGACCGTCATTGTGTTGCTCCAGTGCAACGCTAATTAATTACCATAACCACCTATTGTTACCAACATATTGACGGTTTGATGTTCTTTTAACACGTCTTCACATCGGCCATTCACGAGTTATGCATAGATTCGTGATCGAGGAATCCGTTCCATCATGCCAGCCAGCATTTTGTCAAGAACTTCGCTCCGTAAATCGCATTTTAACTTGTACATTTTTATCGGCGATTTTTTAATGTCATCAAAAATCTTATCAGACTCCGCATTCATCTCTTTTCACCTTTTTACATTTCATTAGATATTTACCTCATACATAATCCATCACCTTTTTAATTACAACTGATTATCTTTTTAATTAACTAATATTAAGTTTAGGTTACTCCCGTCTTAGGTATTTCCTTTTGTGATATTTAAAATTTCCTTATGTGGTTTCTCAAGAGTAACGCTCGCATGTCTTTCATTCGTCTAATTCTTTTCAAACATCCTTTTACGTCTTTAAAACTGCGCCACTTCATTTATTTTAGTCATTTACATCAATCCGTTGTGATTCTGCATTTCACTTTTCATATTGATGACATGTTAATGTATTTACTTTTTTCAAACTTTGGTTTAAAGATCCTATTTGGTTTTTAAGATTCACTACGACATGGTGGGGAAGTGGGGTGACAGCTCAGGCATTGATCTCGTCATCTGACCATGGTTTAAAATTAAGACGTGTTATCCTGGGATCTTTCCATTCGGGATTGATCTCGGACCACCAATAGCCCATTCAAATCCATCAGTGCGACGTCAATTCAACTACTAACCTACCTATTTCTCAATAACAATGCTCAGTCTACTTACATCTTACGTCTATGGTTCCGACCAGTGAATCAAGATGGATCCCGAAATCAGAACACAAAAACTGCTCAATCTAAATCTGCTTAAAACTGAAACTCGATCCAACCAAAGACCGTCGTGTACATGGGGGCTGGTGCACGTTATATCTGTCGTGGCCTTAAATGTCCTCATGTTGTGATGTGGAAGTTTTTAGAATGGGGTGCCAGCTCAGGCATTGACCTCGACATTTGACCTTGGTTCACATTTGCGAGGCGTTGTCCTCTGATCTTTCCTCTCGTGATTGATTCTAGACCGTCGCAAATAGCCCGTCGTTTTGTTCGAGTGCGACATTAATTAAAATACCTGTTTCAAGTTGTTTATATATGTTTCATAACCCTTTTAATGTTGGCTTGGTTGCTATTCTGAGACGTTTTTCTTTTAAATCTATCATTATTGAATTTTTTAGTCTTGCACTTGTCACAGCTTATCCATTTTTGGATCTCGCACCATAAAGCCCAAATCAACCAACTACCCAACCCATCCTGTCTATCTCACCTCCAATAAGCCACTGGTTACAAGAGCTGCTTTTGTTTTGATGCAAGAGGGGATCCGTTGCATTTCCAAAGTTAATGACGGATAACGAACTTTCCCACAAAGGTTCGCCGAAAGCTATGCATGAATGCCACGTCTAGTTTGGAAACCTCATCAATCAATCTACAATAGAATCTACAAAACACGGGAGACTCAAAAGACTCCGTCACAGACCCAAGAAAACAATATTCACGTGAGAAAAGCGCCAATCACTGTCAGGAACTCCGCATCAAACGGATCTGAAGGATGGTTTACAATTAAGCACGGCCCGAATGTATTCAAAAGTCTGTCTGACATTCACCCCTGAAGAGTACCCGTGGCCTGTCCCCAGAAGATTCAATGTCATAAAGATTCTATAATCCTCCGGGCTTTACCATTACCATAAAGTACATTAACATGATGGATAAGCGGTGATTATCCCGACTCCAGACCTATACTTTCCAACGAAAGTAGTAGTGAAACGTGCGTTTATGCAAATAGACCACAGAACAGATGTGAAGAAATTATTTCTCTTTTGTTTTCTGGTGTGGTTGCTGCCTTAACTATTCATGCAAAGGATATGGGGTAACGCAAGTGAAGCATGGTCTTTGTCCTGCTTTTGGTAGAACCCATAAGAATTGGTGTAAAACAAAAAGACACAAGCACACTACTAGCTTTCCACGAAAATGGGAAACCTGAGAAATAGACATGAATATCATTTCCTTTCTATGAGAATTTCTTAATGAATAATGCAAGTGTGTGTGTAATATGATATAATAGCAGCGTGTAAGTAATTATATGCATAATATCATAAGGGTATATGGTTATATCCTATAATATGACTTCCCTTTCCTTTCTGAAATAACACGGATTACTAGGAAGTCATAGGGTAATATATATCCTATGGTTTCTCCAACCTATTGACGTAATCTCGGAAAGTAAAAAGGAAAAAAGAGAACTAATAATGTATTGTACCCATTACCTAACTGTTCATATAAAAATTTTAATATAGGACATATTTTCAGATCAGATTAGATCCTTTCCAAGAGGCAACCTTTCATATCCTTTCTAAGACGTCGACCGGTCTCTACAAGAACTAGCGTCTCTGGAATTTCTCGATTTTTAGGTGAACCTGCCAAGTGTCCTACTCTGGGTACCGGTGGAGTGTTTTAATGGTAGTAAATTCTCAAACATGCAATGGGAAAAAATAAAATGATTTATGAATATACTCTCCATGCAGTGGGTTATAGATGTACTGACATAAATATGGAATGTGTTATCCGTTTCTGCATATAAGGACAAAATCTATCCTGACATTTTACGAAAATACAGTTCTGGGTCGAAAGATACAGCACAAAACAGAATTGGTGTTATCCATCTCTGCGTTCAAGGGCAAAATCTATCCTGAAATTGTACAAAAATACAGTTCTTGGTAGAAAGATACAGCACAAAACAGAATTCTAGTTATTCGTTTCTGCGTTTGACAAAATTTATCCTGAATTTTTACGAAAATGCAATTCTCTCTAGGTAGGAAGATATAACACAAAATAAAATTCGGGTTATTCGTCTCTGCATTAAGAACAAAATCTATCCTGGCATTTTACAAAAATAGTTCTGGGCAGGAAGATAAAGCACAAAATGGAATTCGGGTAATCCGTCTCTGCGTTTAAGGACAACATTTATCCTAAAAAACTTTTACGAAAATGCAGTTCTGGGTCACAAGATAAAGCACAAAATTGGTTTTCGGTCATATATCCCTTCCTTAAGGCAATTTATGTCTCAATATTTTGAGGAGTTCGGGTCTCATTGATAGGTCATACTCTCCTTTTAACGAATGGAAAAAATGTCGCTAATTTGCATAAGAATTCAAACGAGACATACACGTGCCTACTACTGTAATTACGCGAGTACCCGACCACCCTGCAATAAAAGGTCGTTTGTACGAAGTAAAAGAAAAAGAAATAGCACATCATTTTTGTCTTCAATCATGTGAAACGTACTTATGGCTGGGAGCCTGTCTTTTTGCATCAAAGTCAATTAAGAGAGGGAAATATGTCATATACTGAGATGACGGTTGTGATGCTACTTCTTGTCATTAAGTGAACGAAATAGTTTTTCTTATAGTGAATATTTCAGTAATGCAATACACAGGTTTTTAATATTTTATATTTTGGCAGTATGCTTTTGAAATATTCCCGGCTTTTAGTTTATTAAAAATTAAGAAGTATAAATTAAGCACCTCTGATATTAGTTGTGCTTTTAATAAATTTAAGGCAAACAGAAATTGTGAAAATTTTAATTAAAAAGTGTTTTGTCTTAACAGTTATTTATCTTAATTTTAAAAGTGTGTGAAAATAGATTAGTAAAATTATTCTTCGAAGAGTATATTTTTCAAAGCGTAAATTTAGGTCTTACCAATGAACATTGTTTCTTCATAGAGACATTTGGGCCTTATGAAATCACACTTTAAGATGCATGTTTTCAAATTTAAGTGTAAAAACAGCTTGAGAACTAAAGAATTTATTAAACATAGTGATAGGGATAAACAGTTCTGTTTATTCTATGTAAAAAATCCAAAACATTTTGTTTCTCTGAACTTTTCATTCCTTACTGTTCATTTTAATTTAGGAATCTAAGACAACTTTTAGACGCGTTGTGGTCAATATTTCCGTGTTTCGGTTTTTTTCAATTTCATGTTTTCGGTTGTATAATATGAACGAACGTTAATGCAACAGGTAATCGTAAGTTATTACGATAAGTGAAGTGGGAAACAGCCAATTTTTAAATATAATATGCATGTAATTTTAACATTTAGATAAGCATTAAAACAATTAACTTCGCCTTCAGCCACAATCATCACACATTTATGACCCAATCTCCAAGAAAAGCTTGAGATCGCGGTAGCCTGTTTGGAAAAGTAACGGACTAGCAACCGGAGGGTTTCGAGAGTTCGAATCCAACCAAAGACCATCATGTACAAAGGGGACTGGTGCACGTTAAATCTGTCGTGGTCTCAAGCGTCCTCACGTTGGCGTGGTGTGGAAGTTTGGAGAGTGGGGTTCCAGGCTCAGGTGTTGCTTCGTCATCAGACCGTGGTTCAAAATTACGTGGTGTTGTCCTCGGATCTTTCCCTTCAGGGGATCATCCCAGACCATCGACAATAGCCCGCTGTGTTGCTCCAGTGCATCGTTAATTAAAGTGCCTGCTTACCTATCAAGAAAAGCATAAATATCCTATCTTTTATATAAAGAAAGAACACCATAACTACTACTAATAATGGATACAGATGGAGTTGAGTATTAGGAAAATTTTAGTAAAATTTGTAGATATACGGTTATTTTTTAAGTACAGAACAACAAATTATACCGGGATCCATTTTTAATGCGATATTATAGTTCTAAAGATTAGCGCATTTCTAAAAATGTTACAATGTGTACGAGGAAAATGTAGAATTTTGCAATCACTTTGTAATTCGGAACGAAATTTTCATATATTATAAATAGAAGAGTGATACAAAAGATTTATCAATTTTTTAAAATATTTTTAACGATAAATAATTACCATGAGAAAAACTAGTCATGTTTTAAAGTGCTTGAAAAATTTCAGGATGGGAACAATCTCTAAAATGCAACCACTATACGAAATTTTATGCAAGATATGAAATTTAAAAAAGGATATACTTTCTCATAGATTATTTATATTATTTTAAAAATCGTGACAAAAAGTTTATCAAACGTCCTTGGATATTTTTCAGCGATATATATTTTTATTTCCGTTTACAAACTAGATTGCCAACTAAGCGGATTATTAACATCTGGTATTCAATCTCACTCTTGATTAAATATGACTAATCATATTTAATGAAGATTTAGGTTAATCAGTTTGGGCTGCTTTATTTCCATTTTATGTTAAAAACTGTTAAAAAATAATGATATATTGTGCAAATATTAAAAATTAGCATAATTAGATCGTGATATGATGAATGATTGACTGGTTTGAGAAATAATTTCACCATAACAATCATTGTTCCACTGTCCTGTCGGATTCTATATAAGCACTAGACTCGAGATGGCAATCACATAGCACAATCAGAGCTGGTATTTATTATGAATTGTTTTTCCCATTATATCCCTCTAGGAACTTTCAATACTGCTTTTGTTGGTGAGGTGGAGGTTATTAGTTTCTTTAAAGTACTTAACCCTCCAAGTGTTTCGACGAGATATCTCGTCCAAGATCTGGTCATTTTTGTTAAGGACGAAATATGTCGTCGATACAAAACTGCCCTGTCTCCATGGGGAATGAAGATCCAAGTAGGAAAAACAGATTGTCCCTCGCCCAGAACTGACGACAGTTTGGAACAGAGGCTGGCCACTACAAGGCAGTTTGCGTCGTAAAATGCCCTGTAGTGACCAACCTTTGATGTAAAAATATGTTCCAAACTGTCCCTAGTTCTTGGACAAAGGGCAATTTGTTTTTCCTACTTGGATCTTCATTCCCCTTGGAGACAGGGCAGTTTTGTCTTGACGAGATATCTCGTACTTAGCAAAATTGCTTCGATCTTTGACGAGATATCTCGTCGAAACACTTGGAGAGTCAAGGAGTTGGCCTTTCTCTTATACTCAAGCAGTAATTATTTCGGACTTTCAAGCGGCCATACAGGTTACAGCAAATAACAACTAAGTCTCCGCTTCAACAACTGTTGTGGAATGCAGATCCATTTTACATGACTTGTCCAAATGCCACAAACAAATTGCAATTCAATGAATTCCATCCCTTTGTGAAATTCCAGGAAATAAGAGTGTGGATGCACTGGCATGTAATCGTTGACTTAGAACAGAAACTTATTTACTGACAAAACTTTTTGCTTTACTATACAGCTGTTTAAAGACTAACTATTAGTTTCAGGTAAGAAAATAAACCTAATATAAGTATTTTTTGGTAATTTTATACATCTTTTAAACAGTTTAAAATACGACAATGCATTTAACATCAACATGAAAATAAGCATTTAGTGTCTTAAAATGTCAGTTAATGAGTTTCTGCTCTAAGTCGATGATATGTCTCCCAGGATTTTCTCACTACAATCTCTTTTAAATCATCAGTCTCTATTACTGATCATAAAGTTAAAGATATCCATAAAATTGGATTTGGGGAAAGTCCAGAATAAATCATGGTGAGAGAGAAATATATATAGAGAGAAGTATATAGAGAGAAATAGAGATAAATAGAGAAAGAAAGATAAATAGAGAAAGAAAAAAGAGAAATAGAGAAAGAAAGAGAGAGAAATAGAGAAAGAAGAGAGAGAAATAAAGAGAGAGAGAAGTATATAGAAAGAAATATAGAAGAGAGAGAAGTATATAGAGAGAAATAGAGAAAGAAAGAGATAAATAGAGAGAGATAAATAGAGAAAGAAAGAGAGAGAAATAGAGGGAGAAGTATATATATATAGAGAGATAAATAGAGACAGAAAGAAAGAGATAGAAGTATATATAGAGAGGGATAAATGGAGGAAGAGAGAGAAAAATATGTAGAGAGAAGTATAGAGAGAAATAGAGAACGAAAGAGAGAGAATTATATAGAGATAAATATAAAAAGAAAGAGACAAAGAGAGAGAAATAAAGAGAGGAAAGAGAGAAATAAAGAAAGAGAAATATAGAGAGAGAAGTACGTAGAGAGAAAGAGAGAAATAGAGAGAGAGAGAGAAGTATAGAGAGAAATAGAGAGAGAGAAGTATAGAGAGAAATAAATAGAGAAAGAAAGAGAGAGAAGTATAGAGAGAAATAAATAGAGAAAGAAAGAGAGAGAAAGAGAGAGGAAAGAGAAAGAGCGAGAGAGTTTCCTTTAATTGCCTGATCGTCCATCTAAATAGATTTGGAATTTTGAATTCCGTGTGTCCTCTGTGCACCAGTGGTGAATTAATGAATGTTGACCACCTCATCGCATGTTCAGCATTGACTGGAAATATTTACTCTCGTTATTGGGAGGCCAGAGACTTTTTGTCCTCATAGTTTTTTTAAATAGCTTTTATTTGTCCAGTTTTATTCTGATGGTTTAATGTTTTATACTGTGTTCTGTATTTTTGCTGTGCCTTCAATTGCATATTGAGGCTAAAGATGTTTGTCTATAGTGCCTGCCTGTATTGGAAATTAAAAAAAAAATCACAACACTATCAAAAACCAATCAGTCTAATGGGAGATCTATGCTAACACACATATCTTGCATTTCTTATTGTGTATTCAGTTTTCGCTTAAAAATGTCATTAGAACTTGTTTTGTGCTATGGAGGTTCGTGATTGCGTCTTGATTGGTTTTATGATGGTGTAGAGCCCATATAAATCACAATTTCAATTCATTTCTATGACAGGCTCCCTCGAAATCCCATTGAGGACAGTACCCTTATCTTTCCTTCCATTCATATGAAGTTTAGGATTATTTATACGTTCCGAGGGTTGAATCCATGAATTCAGATTTAGGCAAACAGACTAAAACATCAGTTCCACAGAAGAACAGGTCTTGGTGTAGCATACAATGTACCTTATCAGTAGCTTGCGAGTATTGTATCACGCAACTTCGCAGACGTGGTAAATTCCTTGTAAAGAAAGGAAAACAATGCGCTAATACTAACGTTACTACGTGTGAAGTCGAAAGCTGAAAGCTATGAAAGATGGATCGAAGTTAGAAAACTTGGACGTTTCAATGCAATTATTCTTAAGCATACATAATCATTACAAAAACCCAAAGAATGTGCAGTAACCTTTACTTGTGTGACGTAGGTGCTAAATTAACATAAAACAAGAAACGGGTGGAGATAATGCGAGAAAGAATAACTGTTGTGGTTGATAATCTGCGGAAAGACTTCGATTGAATACGCGTTACTTTGCCGATATTGTAATGGTATTAATGATTCTTCAACGTGTAGGGGATTTATATTTCGCTCGGATACATAAGACTTATTGGAGGAATTGAGGTTGTTTCAGTTCGATGAATTATTTACAGAAATTATACGATTCTAAAAGCAACTATTTGGTGTGTGTTGTATCACAATTCTGATCGTTTCCTGTTATTTTGACTTACTGGTACAATAATATTGCTGTTACCATGGAAACTGGAAGTCACTAATTTGAGAGTTAGGTGTCAATAATGAACAGGTAGTCTCCATTCAATTTTGTGGGCAATTAATTTAAGAATTCTGCATGAATATAAAAAATATTTTGTATTTAATTTGTGAAAGTGTTCGATTAATGCTAGGGAAACCTTTAACTTTACACTCCTGTAGAATATAGCTATTACTTAAACCTTTAACCTGTAAAATACAGCTATTTTATAGGAGTGTAAGGGTAATGAGACTGAAATGCAATAGTAGGTTGTATGATATATAACATAACTGTATATAATAGCTTTAATGAGTTACTATTTCCGAACGTAATTATGTTTAGTTAAAATAAAATTAAGTGTTTTTTGGCATTTAAATGTTTAGTTAAAATAAAATTATTTAATTTGATATAAGAAATTAGGAAGGTGCGAAGAGTTCGTAGTTCTCTTTGACCCTTTTACTACAAAGAACTATGAATACGTCACATGATAAAATAGTAGAATACGTCAGTGATTAAAGATGATAAAATAATAACATCGTGAAAATAAAATTAATTTAAGTATTTTTCTTCGTTGGAATTCGTTAAAAAAGGTCAATGATGGCTTCAAAATACGCTTAATTTTATTTATTTCCATTGCCTGGTCGTGAAAAATAAACACGTTCTGAGGGGTGAGAATAAGATTTGTGCATGACCCTCAAATAGTTGCAAATTATTCCGAACTAAGGTCCACAACAAAGGGGTTGTATCGCAATATATTTTCCTTTTAACTAAAGGAAATAATGTACTTATATGGATTGCAAATTAGTGTTTAAAGAATAAATTTTAGAGAAAAATTCTGTAGATATAGGGGTAGTTGCTGAGATTTTCTGATCCTGAAAGAAAATTATTCGAAAATTATTAAAATCGAGAATGATCTATCGTATATACAAAAACATTATACCCCATTGCAGTTTTGCATAATTTTAAATGGAAAACGTATATTTGTGTTTTTTTCTCAAATAAGTAGTTTTTCAGCCTTGGTTACGTCTCTTTCCTTGGTATACAGAGCGTTTTTACTTGTTACAATAGAAGCGCGAAAAATCAAAGGGTTACTGAACAAGATAAGTTTTACATTTGAACAGTTTTGTGTGGATTAGTAGTTTTTCTTGAATTTTGAAATGAAATGCATCAACGAGGACAGCATTTGTTAACGTATTATGCAATCTAAGAATGCCACTCGATCGTCTTTTTTACTGTGACCACAAATGCTAGTAAAAAAAATTAAAAAGGAACTTTTTTGACACTAGAGAAAAAGTTAGAAACTTTTTCTTAACATTGCAAACATGCATGGAAAGGTTAATGACGCCATCTGGAAGTAATGCCAAAAAAATGTACACATTAAGAAAGAAAAACTGAGTTGTGGAAATCACCTTCTAAGTAATATTAATTGCAATCCTGAAGCTATATCAAAAAAGCCAAACATTGTGTCTTAATATGCAACATTTAACAATGTTAGAAAAATAAACCGTTTAATTTACGCTAAAATCTTTTTCTTTTCCATTTTTTTTACAAATGTGACAACTATTTCTGTGCCAAATGTGACACTTATTTGGGGACAGTAGTATTTTTTCTAAGATATATATTTAAAAAAATCAGAAAATCAACTTTTCCGAAGGGGGTTGCTATTCCTCTGGAATTTCTCGTGCTGAATCTCGTCTACTTTAAATTCAGTTTGAACTCTCACCATCAACGTGAAGTTCAAATTCCCAAAGATACGAGCGCACGCATACAAAACTGCAAGCTTTCCTGGCACTACCCTTGCATACAAGATGCTGCACGTGTTCATGCATCTCGTACACATTAATTGTTTTTCCTCAGTTGCACGACCGTGTTTCTCAATTAAAAGGATCATTCCAGCCTCGATAATCATTACCGTAAACAAAAGCAATATATCTCCAGAACTATGGCATGAATAGCAACTATGGAAATTCAGCCGTCGGGCATCCGGGTTTCGCAGGGGGGAATGGTCCGAGTCCGAACACCACGCCCCTAACCATGTACTTATGGGTCGTTTCATTTGCATAATGACCACCGCTCGGACACGCCCAGAAATAGCGAATTGCGTGCCGATCCGCCGCGTTGCCAGGTTCGCTTTGACAGGAAGAACATGCTCCACGGCTATCATTACGCTGATTTTCCAGAAGTTGCCTGCTTACTGCAGTAGCCGGAGAAACGTTTTGTTGGGGAAAAGGACTCGAAGGACTCTTGGTGGTGAAATGCCACGCAAGTGTCGGCCTTCTGCGACAGGGAATGGAAGGAATTGACAATGAATAGAAAAGGTCGCAATTATCGAACAGAAGGCTGCTGTTTAGTTGTCAAAGGAGATTTTAATTGAGACGGAGTTCTGGAAATGAAAGACTTTGGTGGTTCCTTATTGAAAATACCACCTCCAGTGAAGCGTTAAGATTCTGTTTTCGATTGCTATTGCATTCACTATCGAGTCCAGCTCTGACGAGTTGGCATTTGAGTCACGTGGTTTGGAAAGAGTCTTCGTTTAATACGTTTTGAAGATGAACAAACACAATAAACTATTTTAGAACGAATTTTTAACTCTCGCGATTGGGCAGTTTCAGTGAATTTTCATATTTCAGCTCATGCATGCAGCAAGGGCGAAATCAATAATTTTATTTAGTTCAATTTCGATTTACCTACAGTGGCAACTATATAAATAGTAGTTCCATTTGCGTATTATTTCTCTTCCTCCCTTATAGATGTCTATATGCTCGATACCTGTTATCAGACGCTTTTTTTCATGTCATTTACTTTGATTTAACCCTCTAAATGGTTTCTATGAGACATCTTGTCCATCAAGATCCGACCAATGATGTTGATGACTAGGTATATCGTCATCAACATATTGTTTATTTTTTTTTATGATGATGTGATGAAGACGGGGTCAGTTTTCTTCTAATGACGAGATATCTCGCCCATCAAGATCTGGTCAATTTTGGTAGTCTAGAAGAGCTACCTCGTCTGGACAACCACCAGGAGGGTTAAAAAGATAATGGGATGTTTAATACTGGATCCCAAATCTGCATTTAACAGGTAGGTAGGGTCTTATGGCGTTCAAAGTTTTTGTGTGTTTGTGAGAAATTCTTGGTGTTCCATTTATATTATTTTTTCAAATAGACAGTTTTAACTTTTGTGTATAAGTTTGATGAGTTATTTATTCACACATGAATCTTAATTAGTTTTGTCGAGATTTGGCGATCCATTCATTCAAAAAAAAAAAATCTATTTCCCTACTTTTTAATATTTTTAAAATCGGCCATTTACGTGCATTTACTCTATATCTTTGCACTATATTTATACTAGTAAAACTGAACAAAGCAATGAAAAGAGAGGGGCCGCGGTGGCCCGGTTGGAAGAGCAACGGACTTGCAACCGAAGGGTTGCGAGTTCGAATCCAGCCAAACACCGTCGTATACAAAGGGGGCTGGTGCACGTTAAATCTGTCGTGGCCTCAAATGTCCTCACGTTGGCGTGGTGTGGAAGTTTGGAGAGTGGGGTGCCAGCTCAGGTGTTGCCTCGTCATCTGACCGTGGTTCAAAATTACGTGGTGTTGTCCTCGGATCTTTCCCTTTGGGATTGATCCCGGACCGTCACCAATAGCCCATTGTGTTGCTCCAGTGTGACGTTAATTGAAAATTCCCCCCCTTCCTCCCAAAGAAAAGAGTGGAATTCATACATTTACACAAGTTAAAGTTAGTTATTTGGAATACACAGGGTGAGTCTAAATTGTTTTTACAAAATAAGAGGGGTGATAGTACATATCCAGACGAGCAATAATTACCATGGAACATAGGGTCGCATTCCACTCTGAGAGGCAGAAAAGAGTAAAGTCGAAACGCGTCGAGCATGAACAAGTCATCGCCTCTGACGTCGTTTTGTACCTGCTTACGTAGGTCCGGCACTTCTTGAATGCCACATATCCCGCACGATGGATCGGACGTGGCGGACCTGTGGCTTGGCCTCCTCGCTCACCGGACCTCAACCCACTGGATTTTTTTTCTTCTGGGGGCACATGAAATCTTTAATGTACCAGACGCCTGTGGACTTGGCTGAAGATCTCGTAGCGAGAATCGGTGCTGCCGCAGACAAAATTAACACAGCACCAGGAATCTTCGAGAGGGTGCGACAGTCATTCCTTCGCCGGTGTGAACTGTGCAACGACACGCGTGGCCGCCACTTTGAGCACTTGCTGTGAGTTTTTCTCTGACCAATAAATCAGATTGTGCAACTTTTGGTATCGTTCATTCGCTTTCCCAACACTGTTGTAAGTTCGTGTTGAAATTCTAATTTTACTCTTTTCTGCCTCTCAGAGTGGAATGCGACCCTATGTTCCATGGTAATTATTGCTCGTCTGGATGGGTACTATCACCCCTCTTATTTTGTAAAAACAATTTAGACTCACCCTGTATATTTGTATTTCACTACAGGCTCGTGATCCTTAATTGGGATCCTTCATACAGATGTGGGGAATATCCTTAATTTATTGAATTAAAGTCAGTATTCGGTTCAATCGAAAGACCCTGGATTTAAATGTTGACTTTGGATATTGGTAGTTGGTTGGCTGGATTTTATGAAGCAAGGGCCTTATTTAGCCAAGTTGTGCCAAACACAAGCCAGACAACGTCAAGTAATGGACATACACACATGTAAAGCTTTACTGACATAGAAGAAAAAAATACACCCAGGGTTACACGAACTTGAGGCTTTTACAACATGGAGGTTGCTAGCGCATTGAGCAAATCCAGAGTCATTTGAAATAGCATATATATTTGGAAATTTGCAGCCTTAAAAAGAGCCTTACCAACACAGGACCCCATTCCAGTTCTGAGAATAAAATATTTGCCAAAAGGATCAGGCAAATCTATTACAATACTGTTAAAAAACTTTTTTACATGTGTGCCATTAGATGGTTAATTATTCCTATACATGAATAATTAAGCTTCGTAAATTCATTCAGACCAATTTCAATCAAAAGTTTATGATAAACCAAGGTATGGGATTTTTCTATACTTGATTAAAAATTCGTTCAATCGAATGAATGGATTTTGTTAACAAATCGATTCAAAAACTGATTTCATCATAAATGGAGATTTGTAACTTTTAATGGTAGATAGTTATGTAGTTGAATTTCCGTCGCACTTGAGTGACACAATGGACTATTGGCGGCGGTCCGGAATCAACCCCGAAGGGAAAGATCCGGGGGCATCACCTCGTAATTTTGAACCATTGTCAAATGACGAGATGCCACGCTATTATTCAAAATTCCTCACCACGTTAACGTAAGGACATTTGAGGCCACGTCAGATTTAACGTTCACCAGCCTCAACGTACACGACAGTCTTTGATTGAATCGAGTTTCGAACTCGCAACCCTCCGGTTGCTAATCCGGTGCTCTTCCAAATGGGCTACCACGGCCCCTTTTAACTTTTAATGACAATCATAAAGACTTGCGTGTACAGCCCTCAAGTTACTCTTTGGATACGTTAACATAGTAATTCTAAACGAAAGGGTATAGAGATTAAAAACAATTTAAATAAAGGCCCCCGGGTGTCATAATGAGAAGTCAGAATAAAAAATACCGTATTGAAAAAATTAGACAAAATATTCAAGTGAATCAAAAGAACTTATTGTTTGAATGAGTGAGTAATACTTGAAAGTTTAAGATAATATATCCTCTTGAATAGTGGACATTGGGAAATTTTTTAAAACTTGAAAATTGTTACCCTGAAAAATTTGGAAAGTGACTTTGAAGTGATGCTGCCCGGAGCCCTTTAAGCGTCCATTTTATAAAAGTATGGGAGTGGAAAATGTGAGTTATATTTGGTAGAAGTCGGCTCAAACATTCCTATTTTAAAGCTAATTCCCCCGCCGAAGGTGGTAGTTGATTAAACAATGTACGGTTTCCTACAATGTGACTGGCTTTGTAAAGGATACATATTTGGAAGTGAACTAATCAACTCACATAACTCCATTTGACCCACTCTCTCTAGAAATCGGGGGAATTCGGCATATTTCCGGAATTAGCCCCTTCTAATTGCTCGTCGACCATTATTCTCATCCGAAAATAGCACGGGACTTGTATTTATTACTCGGTACAAAGCAATATTCTCACTGGAGATGGTGCCTGGAGATAGGCAGCTGTTGTCAGGCAGCTGCCAAAGATGCCATCTTCCTCTCACCAGTCCGCAAGATGCTTATCTGCCTCTAGGGAGAAGGATGGGTCCCCTGTCACACAATGAGTCGAGGGGCTTTGTCAGCAGTCCTCATTATTGACAAAGACAAAGTGGCAATTGGTGGCGGAGCTGCGTTCGGGTTGTTGATGTTGATTACACTCTGCTTTTAAAGACTTTCTATTCTAATTGTGCTGGAATGAGACTTCCAGACGGTGGTACAAATGCGGACATTTGGTATTGGATGCTTTCAATTTGTGATACAGGGGACTTGAGGACTTTCCCTTCTAATTGGTTCAAAAATGAGGCTAAAGATGCGAAAATATGGAGTTTACTTCTTAATTTTTAAGTTGTTATACAGCGGATATAAGGACTTTCCTTTCTAATTGTACAGGAATGAAGCTTCTAGACGGTGTGAGAGAAGTGGACATTTGGTATTAGGTACTTTCAATTTGTGAGTTGTTATGCAGGGGACTTGAGGACTCTTTTTCTAATTGGCTAAAAATGAGGCTAGAGAGGTGGACATTTGGTAATTACTTTTAATTTTTAAGTTGTTTTACAGGAGACATGGGGATTTCCCTTCTTAGTTGTGCAGGAATGAGGCTTCCAGACGGTAGAGATGCGGACATTTGGTATTAGGTGCTTTCAATTTGTGATACAGGGGACTTGAGGACTTTCCTTTCTAATTGGTTCAAAAATGAGGCTAAAGATGCGGAAATATGGAGTTTACTTCTAATTTTTAAGTTGTTATACAGCGGATATAAGGACTTTCCTTTCTAATTGTACAGGAATGAAGCTTCTAGACGGTGTGAGAGAAGTGGACATTTGGTATTAGGTACTTTCAATTTGTGAGTTGTTATGCAGGGGACTTGAGGACTCTTTTTCTAATTGGCTAAAAATGAGGCTAGAGAGGTGGACATTTGGTAATTACTTTTAATTTTTAAGTTGTTTTACAGGAGACATGGGGATTTCCCTTCTTAGTTGTGCAGGAATGAGGCTTCCAGACGGTAGAGATGCGGACATTTGGTATTAGGTGCTTTCAATTTGTGATACAGGGGACTTGAGGACTTTCCTTTCTAATTGGTTCAAAAATGAGGCTAAAGATGCGGAAATATGGAGTTTACTTCTAATTTTTAAGTTGTTATACAGCGGATATAAGGACTTTCCTTTCTAATTGTACAGGAATGAAGCTTCTAGACGGTGTGAGAGAAGTGGACATTTGGTATTAGGTACTTTCAATTTGTGAGTTGTTATGCAGGGGACTTGAGGACTCTTTTTCTAATTGGCTAAAAATGAGGCTAGAGAGGTGGGTATTGGGTATTTCAATTAACGTCACACTGGAGCAACACAATGGGCTATTGGTGACGGTCCGGGATCAATCCCAAAGGGAAAGATCCGAGGACAACACCACGTAATTTTGAACCACGGTCAGATGACGAGGCAACACCTGAGCTGGCACCCCACTCTCCAAACTTCCACACCACGCCAACGTGAGGACATTTGAGGCCACGACAGATTTAACGTGCACCAGCCCCCTTTGTACACGAGCTAGAGAGGTGGACATTTGGTAATTACTTTTAATTTTTAAGTTGTTTTACAGGAGACATGGGGATTTCCCTTCTTAGTTGTGCAGGAATGAGGCTTCCAGACGGTAGAGATGCGGACATTTGGTATTAGGTGCTTTCAATTTGTGATACAGGGGACTTGAGGACTTTCCTTTCTAATTGGTTCAAAAATGAGGCTAAAGATGCGAAAATATGGAGTTTACTTCTAATTTTTAAGTTGTTATACAGCGGATATAAGGACTTTCCTTTCTAATTGTACAGGAATGAAGCTTCTAGACGGTGTGAGAGAAGTGGACATTTGGTATTAGGTACTTTCAATTTGTGAGTTGTTATGCAGGGGACTTGAGGACTCTTTTTCTAATTGTCTAAAAATGAGGCTAGAGAGGTGGACATTTGGTAATTACTTTTAATTTTTAAGTTGTTTTACAGGAGACATGGGGATTTCCCTTCTTAGTTGTGCAGGAATGAGGCTTCCAGACGGTAGAGATGCGGACATTTGGTATTAGGTGCTTTCAATTTGTGATACAGGGGACTTGAGGATTTTCCTTTCTAATTGGTTCAAAAATGAGGCTAAAGATGCGGAAATATGGAGTTTACTTCTTAATTTTTAAGTTGTTATACAGCGGATATAAGGACTTTCCTTTCTAATTGTGCAGGAATGAAGCTTCTAGACGGTGCGAGATAAATGGACATTTGGTATTAGGTACTTTCAATTTGTGAGTTGTTATGCAGGGGACTTGAGGACTCTTTTTCTAATTGGCTAAAAATGAGGCTAGAGAGGTGGACATTTGGTAATTACTTTTAATTTTTAAGTTGTTTTACAGGAGACATGGGGATTTCCCTTCCTAGTTGTGCAGGAATGAGGCTTCCAGACGGCGGAAGAGAAGCGGACATTTGTTATTGGGTACTTCCAAGTTTTGAGTTGCTAAACAGGGAAAATGAGAAATTTCCTTTCTAATTGTGTAAGAATAAGGCTTCAAGACGGTGGGAGAGGTCGACATTTGATATTGGGTACTTTAAATTTTTTAGTTTTATACAGGGGATATGAGGACTTTTCTTTCTGATTGCGCAAGAATGAGACTTCCAGACGGTTGGAGAGAGGCGGATATTTGATTTCCAATTTGTAAGTTGTTTTGATTTACGTTCAAAGGAAAGACATGGATCAATTTTAAATATAGCAACTCATTGAAGAATTTAGCTTCGCTGTCGTGGATCGAAAATTGGAGTGACTCACCTGTTACAATAAGCAGCTACTCTCTGAGCTCCTCGCATAGTGGTGATCATGGATAGAAAGAACCTATTTGTACATTATATATCTACTGGACTAAGGGTGAAATTGAAGAGCCTGGGAAAATATTTGGGGTAGCAATTTGATATCGCCATCGGACCTTATTTGGAAATGAAGAACTGGAAATTATCATTAGGCAATACTATTTAAATGAGAGGGTTAAACAGAATGTGAGAAAGAGGAAGTGAAAGGAGAAATTAATATAGTACTAAAAAATTTTTAAGCTGAATAAAAATGGAAGGGTTTTGGAGATGTCATACATACAGGCGATATATCGCGCTTTTTGGTACAAGAAAGGAGCGCGATATTCCGAGGGTCAGTAAAAACATATTAATCTACAGGTAATCTAAGTAATGGTACTAGTTATTAAAAATAGATCGTAAAGGATAACTATATTTGAAGCTAAATCTAAACCATTATGCATAATATTGTTATGTTATGATCGATGTAGGTCCCTTGCTTGCTCTTATGTGTGAATCAATAACAATGCTCAATCTACTTATATTTCAAGTCTAAGGGGTCGACCAAGGTGGTTCCTTAAATCAGAACAAAACCCCGTGCTCAATATAAAATATGAGTATAAAAGCGACGCAGAAGTCACGCCGCAGTAAATACCGCACTGTTCTGAACCCTGAGCACTCGACAGACTACCTTTCATTCACTTGCAGCTGTTACCAACATGCGACTACTAGTCGACATGTTGGTAACATTTTTTGAAGCTCCTCTCAATAACCACGTTGGTGTAGTGTGTAAGTCTGGGTCTGGAGTTCCAGCTCAGGTGTTGACATCGTCATCTGACCGTGGTTCAAAATTACGTGGTATTGTCCTGGGATCTTTCACTTCGGGATTGATCTCAGACCACCAATAGCACTTTGTGTTCCTTCACTGCGACGTCAATTCAACTACCAACCTACCTACCTCTCAATAACAATGCTCAGTCTACTTATATCTTACGTCTATGGTTCCGACCAGTGAATCAAGGTGGATCTCGAAATCAGAACACGAAAAACTGCTCAATCTAAAATCTGCGTACAGAAGCGACGCAGAATTCACGCCGCACTAACTACCGCACTATTCTGAACCCCGAGCACGCGACAGACTACCTTTCATTCACTTGCAGCAGCAGCAGGAGGCGTACCGTCAAAAATTCGTCTACTTTTTCTACACCCCGCCGCACCGGCAGACAAAGAACAATGGAGAGTGGCGCGATGACTTCGCCATGTCTTCGTCCTCTTGGGAGGAGAGGAACCACCTTCACCCTCCCATCTCTGCACGCCATCCATCAGGGGGAAGACATTCGGAGTGACAGGATGGTAAAGAGACTTGTATTCGATTTCCCTACCCAAAAAACAAAGAAGCGCAGGGAGTAGTAATGGTGGAGATTATTTAGGTGGAGGAACATCACTCGGTGATTCTGGAAGCAGAATTGCAGAATTTTTCGCTAATGAGACATCAGAGCTTCAACGCTTGCCGTTGTCCTCGAAGTCGAGGGGCGACAATGGAAGATGTCGAGGGCCGATAATTCCGAGGAACGTAGCGTGGAGTATGGCTTTTGTGGTGGAGATGGATGTGAATCGGATTTAGCTCAACACCTTGCTTTGTATGTCTAGAATCCGAGGGATTCAAAGCCAGGCAGTGAAGGAATGAGTTATTCCATAGAGCTGTGACAATCCAATGATAATAATCAGAAGAGCTCATTAAAGTGATTTAAGTTCTGATGTTACCAGCATAGCAGTTGGATCTTTGAATTTACTTTGGATGGTGGAATGAAGCCAGTTTGTGTCAAACAATTGCAACAGATTGAATATTCTCTCCAAAGTTATATATTTACGTATACCTATGTTCTTGCCAATAACCTTGTAGTTTTATAACGTATCTGTGCTATTCGATTTTTTATTTTGCATATAGGAGTGGAGGAACTACCTTAAACTTCCCATCTCTGCACTCCATCAATCTGGGGGAAGACATTCGGAGCGACATGATGGTAAAGACAACCAATGCCACAATCCAATGATAACAATCAGAAGAGCTCATTAATGTGATTTAACTTCTGATGTTATCGGCATAACAGTTGTTGAATCTTTGAATTTACTTTGGTTGGTGGAATGAAGTCAGTTTGTGCCAAAATGTGCAACTTGGTATGGTAACTTTGTAGAATGCATATTCCTCTCTAAAAAGTTATAGCCTATATTTTCGTATTCCTACATTCTTACCAATAGCCTTGCAATTATCACGCATTTGTGCTATCCAATATTTTATTTTGCATATAGAAATGGAAGAACTACCTTTATTTTTCCATCTCTGCACTCCATCAATCTGGGGGAAGACATGCGGATCGGCATGATGGTAAAGACTTGATTTCCTTAACCAAAACAAAGAAACGCAGAAAGTATGGTGGGAATATAACACTTATCGAAGTTGTGGCCATAGCATTCTTCAGGAATTTTTTTCAAATTTAGTTTTAGGTAGCAGTTAACTGAGGTGATTATATCGTCTCGCATATTATTGTTACATCACGGTTAAGCTTATATAAACGTAACTTGGTGTGTTAAAGAGTATGTTTACCTGCGAGATGCAGAAAAGTGTTTTATATCAGTTTTAGTAAATGTTACATTTAAAAAATTTTGTTTCTTTAAACTCACTTCTGATTGGTTGAAGTCTTACATGCCACTGCGGAATCGCTGATTTTTTGAAGAAACGACATAATTAACGATCCTATGCAGAACCTTCCATTGATTTATAATTGATGATTCTGTAAGCGTACTTAAATTTTAGAATGAAATCTTCAACATAGTTGTCTAATGTTTTCGCTTGCCAGTGCCCCATTGAGTGAAAGAAACCGTGTTGCGCCGTATATAAATTAAAACATAGTTGCAATATAATATTATAATATATAATGTATATAAATATACGTTTCCTTTATTTTTTATATTTTTTTATTATAACATATTAACACATTAAAAAAGAGGGCAACATGAACATAAAGCTAGTGAGACATTTGACCATGTTTGGGAAAACTAATGCATTAATATCTAGTTCAATAGAAGTGATTGTAAGTTTTAGTAAATTCTCTAGATGCTCGTCAAAATTTTTTATCTAATTTTACTCTTCATGTTGCTTCATCCTTGAAAATAGTAGTTCACTTACGTTTATCAAACTCATCTTCGACTCTGGTGAACTCCACATGATCTACAGCTACCACAAATCTACAGCTCCTCAACAAAGTAATCTACATTTCCTTCAAAGATTGAGAAACTTAAGCCTATATATGGACTAATGTCTAGAATCAGTAAAATTGGCACTTTTACTCTCAAGAACCTGTTGCCAATTAGTTAATGTCTTTCTACGTCAGAACACTTCGAGCCTACAGGGCCAAGCAAAAAATGCTTCTTTTATTTCGCAATTTCTTCAAAACTTTTTACCTATATTGGGTACAAATTTGCATCTGTATGGGTTCGGGTACACGAATCTGGGATCTTTTCCATGAAATGAATTGTACTCTTACCCTCCTGGTGACTGTCTCGACGAGGTATCTTGCCATTAGCAAAACCAGATCTTGACAAACGAGATATCTCGTCATTAGAAAAACTGATCAGATCTTGTTCTAGTCATCATAAAAAGAATCGGCACTATCTCGAAGAAGAGATACCTCGTAACTATAAAAGTTGGTCACATCTTGATGGACTAGATATCTCTTCACTAGCAAAGTTGGTCAGATCTTGATGGGCTAGATATTTTGTCTCTAGCAAAATTGGTCAGATCTTGATGGACGAGATATCTCGCCCAAACCACTTGGAGGGTTAAATAAAAATTAATGTAATCCCTTTTTGAAAAAGATAAAAAAGGATTCAATGATTTCCATTTTTATTGTTTCAGGAGAAAACATTCATCAATTTAATATCAAACTTCTTGCAGATTTTATATCCATTAATATTCCCTGATCTTACTTCAAAGAAACAAGGCGTACCCATACTCTTCGAACTCTCTCAAAATATACAATTACAATACGCTCAAACCGGATGAAGCTAAACCAAAAGGTGGAGAAGATGTTTAATATTGGTATTTATGGGTAGAAACGGCCAAAAAAAGAACACCATCCCAGTGAGTAGCCCAAGTTACTATACGATACTTTTTCTCTCAATTACACTTCGAGTTCCGGGATGTTACGTTATCACTTAAACGCATCTTTAGCATCCTAATAGCCGTGTAGCGTTCGTCCCAGCCTTTTTTCGTTCACTAGGGCGTATTGGGGTAATTGGGGAAGATTTAAAGAGCCAAGCCCACGCGCGCGGTTTTGTTTTTTTACTGGAAATACTGCTTTTCCACTGCTTTAGAAAGTGAATGAAAGGCCAGATGGGAAAGTAAAGATTACGGAAGCTATTATAAACTGCGATTCGGTGAACGTTCTGGTGGAGAATATCTCCGAAAATCTGAGGATAGGTAGGTAGTTAATTGACGTCCACTGGAGCAACACATCGGGCTATTGGCGACGGACGTCGATCAATCTCAAAATGATAGATCCAAGGACAACACCTCGCGGTCCTCTGGGGATAGAGGTAGAGAAGATGTCAATAAGATTGGGACTGTAAAGATTTTGTCCGTTTAAAGACTTGTTAACCCTCCTGCTTGTTGTCGTGAGGTGTCTCGCCGTTGGTAAACCTTACCAGATCTTGATGGACGAGATATCTCGTCATTAGCAAAATTGAACAGATCTTGATGGAGGAGATATCTCGTCAATATTACTTGGAGGGATAAAAAATAGGTTTGTTAGTTTTAGCTAGATTCTTTTACTGAACTTAGAAAATGTTTTTTACGTTTATTTCGTTATTTGAAATTCTGTGTCAATATTTAATTTCTTTAAAAATCTTCGACCCTCTTGATGGTTGTCTTGAAGTATCTCGTCATTAGCAAAAACATTAGCCCATATTGATGGACGAGATATCTCGTCATTAGAAAAATTGAACAGATCTTGATGGATGAGATGTCTCGTCATTAGCAAAATTAAATAGATCTTGATGGAGGAGATATCTCGTCAATATTACTTGGAGGGATAAAAAATAGGTTTGTTAGTTATACCTAGATTCTTTTACTGAACTTAGAAAATGTTTTTTACGTTTGTTTCGTTATTTGAAATTCTGTGTCAATATTTAATTTCTTTAAAGATCTTCGACCCTCTTGATGGTTGTCTTGAAGTATCTCGTCATTAGCAAAAGCATTAGCCCATATTGATGGACGAGATATCTCGTCATTAGAAGAAAACTGACCGGATCTTGATCTTGTCACCATCAAAAGATTGGTAAAATCTTTATGAGGATATATCTCGTCATTAGCAAAATTGGGCAGATTTCGTTCGGAGGATTAATTACAGAGACAAAGCTATAACTTTTGAAATTTGGGGCAAATGAGGCTGAACTATGCCGCCCTCCGTCCTAAACGAGATCTACGTATTTGAAATGAAAATAAAATGTAATTATTTAAATAATTATGATATAAAACACGCTCTAATCATCATTGTATTAGTTTTTTAATAAATTGTTTTCCGCGATATTAATTTTTGATTGCATTTAATTTTGAAAATGGATCTCCTGGAAAGGAAGTAAAAAAAGGCGGTTCTTTTTCTTTGCGGTATTCAGGCATTTGTAAGAAGGAATTTTATTCCTTTGTTACTTCTCTGAATAACAGTGGCAAAGCAGCATCCATGGAAACTCAGAATCCTGGCATCCAAATAGAAAAATTAAAAATCGGAATAAGAAATAAATAATACTCAGCAAAAGGCCCATTTCCATGTCAACAGAATGGGATTTGCAACAAAATAAAATTCAACGTCTTTTACATATACTTGTCGCTTTTAACTGCGATTGGCGTATAACGCTAAACTCAACCATTTTAGTGATTATAATCCGTAACAAAACGCTCGTTGACTAACCTAAATTCTGGGCAGCGGTTAACTAGCAACCGGAGAGTTGCGCGTTCGAAACTCGATCCAATCAAAGATCGTCGTGTACTTGGGGTCTGATGCACGTTAAATCTTTCATAGCCACAAATGTCATCACATTGGCGTGGTGTGGAAGTTAGGAGAGTGGGTTTCCAGCTCAGATGCTGAACTCGTCATCTGACCTGGTTCAAAATTACGAGGTGTTGTCCTTGGATCTTTCCTTTCGGGATTGATCCCGGACCGTCGCAAATAGTCCGTTGTGCTGCTCCAGTGCGACGTTAACTGCCTAACTACCTATATCACTGACAAAAATTAAATTTTGAAACTTGGATCCCAACAGAAATGAAATTCTGCTACTCTATTATGCGACGTAACATATTTTTGCTTCGACCCATATCACATCAACACTTAACAAATAAAAATTAATTTTGAGAAACTAGATTTGAATGATTGCTTCATATTATTTACTGTCATTACAAACATTTGTCAGACAAAACCATTGTAAAAATATTTCTCTACTTGGATCAATCGATCTGCTTTTCTACGTTCGCAATGAAATGATATTTAGTTCAAACTGTAAACATGAAAGACAGCAAAATATTAAAAAATTGACAAGGTCTAGATTTACGATATAAAAATTGAATTTCGAACTTTGGAACTCTTCCGAAATGGAATTACGGCTACGTTTAAACTGTTAAGCAGAGATTTTCAATCTCTTTAATCTCACATAGTATCCAAATACTAATAAAATTCTGAGGAACATCTAATTTACAAAAACCTAACAAAAAAATAGGTATAATAATGATTGATTTGCAAAAAGTAGTAAAACATTAATTACTTTCCCAAAATGGCCATTAAAAATTTTTTTGCAATAATTTATTTGTGAAACTGGAAAAAAAATAATGCTCCAAAGTGCTGGTATATAAAATGTAGTATTACTTGAAATCAACGGTATTATTTGAAATTGTTTGAGACAAGCTCAATCAAAAATGGCCCCCTACCAATATCGTCTTCCCTATTCCCCACTTAAGTTATACAATTGCATAAACCATTATTGACCCTTTTATTTTAGAGTTGTTTTTGCCTGTACAAGATCCATTTGTAGTCTGTTAAATATCCCATTCAAACCAACAGGTGGGGAATATATCACATACCCTGTGCATTTAGTACGGAATATGTTGGTCATACGAAACGGAGCTTTGAAAGTCCGGTTGCAAGAACACATGTGTTTTGTTGAAAACAAGGAAACATACAAATCTGCCATCACTCAACGTTGTTGGGAATTTCTCACCAGTTTGATTTTAAACAAGCAAAAGTGGTCCAATCTCCCAGATCTATTCTCGAGTTAAACAGCAGAGAAGCCATATCTATTATTACGTTGTGAAACACTAGTGAAAGATACCAGTGCTTCCCCATCTTTAAGGTGTCGTGGTAGTTCGGTTGGAAGAGTAGCGGATTAGCAACCGGAGGGATGTAAGTTCGAAATTCGATCCAACCAAAGTCCTTCATGCACGTGGGGGCTGGTGTCTTAAATCTGTCGTGGTGTCAAATGTACTCGCGTGATGTGTTGTTTGGAATGTGTGATGCCAGCTCAAGTGTGACTTCGTCATCTGACCGTGGCTCAAAATTACGAGGTGTTGTCCTCGGGTCTTTACCTTCGGGATTGATCCCGGATCGTCGCCAAGAGCCCGTTGTGTTGCTCCAGTATGATGTTAATTCAACTACCTACCCCGTCTTTACAGATGGCCTGGAAAGGCTTAGTTAAATCAGTGAGTTGTGACAACACTGTTCTAGAACAACATATCGTATGCTTAGAGCAGAAACTCATTAAGTGACAATATTTTTTTACTGAACAGCTGCTTAAAGACTACCTATTTGTTTTTAAGTAACAAATTCTGATTATTTTGATAGCATTATATGTATTTTAAACATAATATGACTAAGCATTTCTCGTCATGAAAATAAGCATTCTGAAAAAATGTCAGTTAATGAGTTTCTGTTCTAAGTCGACGATATTTAAAATCGTTTTTCCTTCTTGTGTTGTACTTCCGTCCAGATGATGGTGGACACTTTTCTGTAACAAAATGGCCATTGACTATCTTTTATAAATTTTTAATCTTTATTAGTTGTTGTTTTGAAGGTTTTTCGTCATTTTTTACTACCAATTTGACTATGGTTTTCGTTCGTTTAACTATTATTTGGAATTATTTTGCAAAAGTTGAACACTAAACCGTTGAAATGAAAATCTTGCACAATTAAATCGTCTCACCATCAGAAGGCACACCGCCTGAAAACCGCTGGTGCAACGTAACCTATTTTTGCTTCAACCTGTGACCTATATTCCCCGAGATTCAAACCATATGAATGGGGCAAAATGCAAGCGTGAGCGAGTGAAAGTCGTTAATTTTCCCTTTTCTCTTCTTCCCCGAAATAACAAACAGATGCAATTTAGCCCTCCTTCCTAAGATGGCGGCGATCAATGAGCTGTGACGGCGTCGTGACGCGAGTCACGTGACCGTTGCGTTGACGACGCACCCGGTCCACCCGCAGACGCTTTGGGGAGATTGGGGGCCTAATTTGTTCTGCGAAGTGGCAACGAGACAAAACGACTAAATTGAGCGAAGCTGTGAAGAACAAAACCTCCGTACAATATCCGAGTAAAGCGAGTTTAAATTAGCCTCCCCCTCACTTTACCGAAACACTTAGTCAGCAAATTTTGCCCATTATATCCGTGCCCCTTATTTTCACACCTCCTTCGGTTCATGTTTTTCTTTTGGAAGTAGTCTCTTAATAAGTTGACACTTGTAAACATTTTTGCATCTAGGTGCACTTTATTTCTCTTTACACCTAAACTGATGACAAAAAACAAGCAAAATGTACTTCTAACTCCACTTATTTTAATGAATTCAATGTTTACCACGCAGAACCGTGCCTGAGTGGTGTGGGCGTGTACTTGGACTTAGTCAGAAAATAGGGTAGTCCGAAAAACATTATGTCTCCAACTTCAAATACTTTTTTATTACAAAAAGGTACTTTGACAAATGCATCTATTAACCCCATGTTCACTATACAACACACGAAGTTAGAACATAGAACAAAAGGAAAAGTAGAAACAGATCAACAAGATTCCAGCTCCTTCAAAAGTTCTATCGCCTTCCAATAGTGTCCATGGACGCCTTCCCCCGTTAAGATGAAACATTCAAAAAGGGGATCACAGTCCATACTAGCCCTCCCTCTGAACTTGACACATTTCGGGCAGTCATGCATGGATTCCAAAACGATATAAATCCTTGGCCATCCAATCATGCCCAATTAATAATCTAATAACCGTCACCGTTATATTGTGAGAGTAGGGATGTCACAAATAGACTTCCTACACTTTAAGTATAAATGTGTTCAACAGTAAGTTTCCCGATAGTAAAAGTTTTATAAACTGTTCATTCTTTTGTGTAGTGTAATATTCTGCTCCTTCACCCAACCTTCTACTTGATGTTGAAAGCAAGTGTCAATTGGTCAGAGAGAGAAGTGACCAAGTGATGACGCTGTGAGGTGTTTGACTGAGGGATGATCGGGTAGAAGAAAGGTTCGATAGGGACTGGGAACGAAAGACTGAGGAAGACGATGTGTATAGCAGAACGAAAGTACTTTGTAAGGCTCTTCCCTGAGAGAAAAGATTGTTATTATCATAACATTTTCTGTTTTGACGTTTATTCAATAAACGTTCTGTTGAGTTTTAAGTGTTTTCTTTCTAAAGAACCATACGAGAAACATTATACTTTGATAGGTTCGTTGTGCGATTGTAATAAAAAATACCAATGAATATACATATTTTGTTCTTAATTTACATTAGAACATTTTAAACATACTCATCAAAGGTAAAGATGTATTCAGAGATAGTGACCACGAGGCTTGAATTCTTCCTGAAATAGTTTTGGAATTGAAAACTCTAATACAGATACATACTGAAGCAAGTAATGTCAGAGAAAATAAAAGTTTCCTATATCACATAAATAAAATATACTTCTTAAGAGACAAGATAGGCAGAGACATCATCATTTTCCCTTCTAAGAGGTCGACCTCAAAATCAACAACTTTGCTATGGATTCCTTTCCACATCGGCGCGTTTGGTCACTAAGTTCTTGGACAAAGCACTCATATCATCATAGATCCAGTCCTTGGTGAAAACTAAAAGTCCTTGGTCCAATGATGAGTATGGGGAGACCCCTACTCATCACTGGTATCTAACTAAGCGCGCTGAACTTTTCTTACAGTTCGGTCGTTCCAGATCATTGCAAAGTGCTTTGGCGAGACTCAGAAGTGGCCACACCAAGAGTTGTTTTCAAGCGCAGAGACAAACTTTCCATCTTGCTCTTGTACTGCCTCGCTTGCAACTCCCTCTCATATCATTGACTGCATTAGTGCCTCTGAATTTATTGGTGGAAAACCACAAGGAGGCAGCTTTTGCCCTGCTCAGACGTCAAGATCTTATGGACCTGGTCTAGCATTTTATAAACCAGGGTGATAAGCAACAACAAATATACTTCTAACAAAACGTAAATCAAATCTGTAAACAGTCGAAGAAAATAAAAATGTAATGCATTTTTGACATTACGACAGTTTAGGTTCCGGGAGAAAGATTGAAATTATGTTTTGAATACGTGCTTGATGAAGAGACTCTTTGAGAGAATGAAATATTTTTGAGAAGAGGGAGCGGCTGGTTGAAGTTTGCATGGGGCCGCTAATATCACAAGAACGGCTCTGCAACTAAGAGTATAAATTTGGTTGGTGGGTGACCAGGTTTACGTCACGAGTACACACGTGGAATTTAAAATGTGTTCTAATGAAAAGCGTTAACAATCTTATTTTGGACAGACATACGTAAAGCAAAGGTTTGACTGGTTTGGTACTTATGGTGCAAGGGTCGTATTTCGCCAAGTTGCGTCAAACTCAAGACAGCGTCAAGTAATGGACATACACGTACAAAGAAGATTTTACTGATACAGAAAAGAGAAATACACCCAGGCACAAAAGGCAGTGGAAAAAAGTTTATTCGCTGTATCTGAATCTTCTGAATCAATTATAAGGTAAGCCACACATTGATCCAACATCATTCTTGCTAAGATAAACTGTCTGAAATATGAATGCGTAACAACACATTTTCCGTATAGAAACCGAGTATACATGCGCATGTTTTATGTTTCATTGCATGCTAGTTCAATGTGTGACTGGGCTAACATTAACTGATCTCTTTCTTGCAATAGACAATTCATTGTTGTCTAATTCAGTTCCGTAACCACTAAATTCATGCATCAGAATGTTTCCAAGCCGGCCACATACTGGAGCAGCATGAGACATACGCTTACGTACTACGCTTTCTGTACAGAAAACATGTCATTACGCGTGCGGATTTCAGTCAATTTAGTGTCCCAGATCTAGTGTGTGGCTTACCTAAACTGCAATCAGTAGTGGCACAGCATCCACGTAAGCCCACAGACGCCCCGACATACTCTAACAAAACAAAATTAAAATTCGAAACAAATTGGTGATAAAAAAATAAATGAATAAATAAAAATCGATAAAACATGAAGAAAAAACGATTATTTTTTTATATAAATCCGCTTGAGACGTCAGTTTCTGTTTTAATGTCCTTGATTTTTATGGTAGAGTCAACCAGAGCTGCTGATGCTCCATCCTTTCAGTCTCAAATAGATTCATACAATGATTGGTTTATGGTGTTTCTCATGCACAATGGTATCTTCAACAGACTCTTCTCCCTTACAGAGGTGTGAAGGTGTCTGAATTTAAGCATAAAGTGAAGATGTTCCACTCTACAGTGATGTGAAGATTCTCCGCGATTGCGCCTGTAGTTCTCTTTTTGAACAAAGGGCTTTGTATTGTATTGAAAAATATATTGATTTTCAATGTATTGATTTGTATTGTATGTAAAAGAGCAACGGCGGATGACTTGTAAGGCTGTCTGAATCTAAGCATAAGATTTGCTTCTTTTGCTTTCTATCGAATCTCGACATCCACAATTATCAATGTCATGCTATAGTATTGCTTAAGCAGTTTTCGCCAATCTTTCATATTGTCCGGGAGTGCGATGCACTTGTTTTTGGTCTCTCTGCTGTGCTGTTAACAATAGCATCGTTGACAAAAGTGTTTTCGTATTCTCTTCGCTTTGTTTTCGAACTGTCTGTCATGTGTGAGGGCCAACGCCGGTGCATAGGGCTCTGCCCCTAAATAATGATAAGATGGGGACGTATTGTCTTCCAAAATGGTGGTAGACGTATTTTGAATATTAACACCACCTATTAGTTGATTTTTTACGATTTATTTATTGAGCCATCATTTTAAGTAAGGTTAAATTTAAAATCCCAATCCTGTCAAAAGACGCAAAGAGTGTTTTATTGAATTTCAGAGACACAAAATTAAACACAAAAATATACAGAGTAGGTATTTTAATTAACGTCGCACTAGGGCAACACAACGGACTATAGCGACGGTCCGGGATCAATACGTCAAGGGAAAGAGTCGAGGACAACACCACGTGATTTTGAACCACGGTCAGATGATCACGGTCAGAAGGGTCCCACATGAGCTGGCACCCCACTCTCCAAACTTCCACACCACGCCAACAAGACGACATTTGAGGCCACGACACTTTTAACGTGCACCAGCCCCCTCTGTACACGACGGTCTTTGGTTTGATTCGAACTCGCAACCCTCCGGTTGCTAATCCGTTACTCTTCCAACAGGGCTACCGCGGCCCCATATGAAACAGGAAATAAGAAACAAAAGAAAACCACTTTCAACTATTTTTAAAATCAATCTGCATTATCTCATGTATAAGTTCGAGACGTTCCCTATTATTATTGTTTTGTTCTAAAATTGGAGTATCTGTTGAATTATTGAAGTCTTTTGTCCTAATGTGCTTCCAAAGACTTGATAAATATAACTAAGCGGTAAACTGTTCCCAAGGGCAAATGTCAGAATCTAACTTGATCCGTTCAAAATGTTGATCAAAAATTAGGGTTATCTGTTGAATTTTTGAAATCTTGTCCTAGTGTATCCAAGTTTTCAAAAGTATGTTGTGTGTTCAGCTGTTCCCGAGTGTCCAATGGTCAAATGTTTATTTTGCTGTGGAATCTAGCTTGAGATACTTTCCAACTATACATGTGATGTGATAATTTGGTTTAAGTAAAAATCTGTAAGACAATCCTGCATTTACTTTTAAGTATATCTGCTTTTTTCATTTTTGTTTCAGCGATTTTGCCATGGTAAATTCATTTCGTTTATGTTTTAATTTGAATAGAAGTAAACTTTTCAATGATATCAAATGCATCTTTTTCAACGATTTTTTGACTTCTTGTTCAGCAGCTTCGTTTTCATGAGATCGTTTATTTCTTTAAGTTAGTTTGACTCATATTATTTTACCTTTGTCTTAACACGGAGTAAATCACTCAATCAACTTCTCAAAGAAACGGACAGGGTAGCATTTGACCAAAAAAATGACCGTACTTCAATTTAATCCGTCCTTCATATAAGTTGCTGAGATTGCTTCCGTTGAAACGCGATCTTCATACCAGAGACGAGATTCGCTACTTGATGATAACATCTTAATGGCGCGATAGCTAATGAAAGCTACCACTAGGGAGCTTGCGACTGCATAATGTATGCGTGAATAAAATGGGTAGTTGGGGTGTGGGGAAGGTTGTCACTTCCTTTGTAGTCGCGTTGGTTGTCGCTGGCGACAACTGCCGTGTTGGACATGTTATTATAGTCATTTGTCACGGTAGGCTTGCTTCGGACATAAAAGTAAAAAGCCCTGAAGAGTTTTTGTGAAAAGTGATGTGCTAATTCTCTGCTGAGAAACGAAATTCCTAACGCATTCACACATCGCACGCGTGTTGGGAAAAGAATGTACCATAAACATGTTTGAAAGGGAATTAGGTTGATTTGAATCAGGGAAGAACTTATATTTGGACGTCGAGTCCGACTCTCAATTTGCAATGAGGTTTGCGATCCGAAGGGTCCAATTTACAATTGAAGATCTCCGGGCAACTTAGAGATAAGCCACAGAAATGTGTTCAGCCATTGAAATTAAAAATAAGTATTTAAGAGGATCAAAAGAATTTTTGTTTGGTTTGAAAGAGTGCTTTATGGCTTGAAAGTTTAAGATAACAGGGCCTATAGAGGAGAATAGAGGATAAATAATCATAATTTTGGAATTAAAAAAATTGCTAGCCTGAAAAATTTGGAAAGTGGCTTGTCATTATGTTTCCCGAAACCTTTCAATTGACAAAATATTTATATTATATAAACACATTTTTACTTCATCTGAAAAGCTTACAAGATGACTTTATTATTAGATTACGCTCATCAAAATATATTTCATGGTAAATATCATTTTTAACGAAATATACCGAGACGATTAACATAGGTAGGTAATTGAATTTACGTCGCACTGGAGCAACAAAGTGGGTTATTAGCGATCGCCCTGGATTAATCCCGAACGGACAGATCCGAGGACAACACCTCGTAATTTCATACCACGTTTAACGATTATCATACAAATTATAGTAGAGGTAAACATCTGGAAGCTTAATCCTTGCAGTTTAATATATTTTATTCAAGGAAAATAATTATCCATGCATTAATTCTGTTATATTGAAAGTTACGCTGTGATATGTGTTTTAGCAGATTACGTGATATTCGCCTATTTGCTGAAGAGAATGTGCATACCAATGCTTTTCTCATGGTATGATATTCAAACAGGTATTTATCTTGAACTCATATGCTTAAATTATCTTCTAAATACACTTTATGTCGTCCCTTTCAGATTATCTTCTAAATAACTGTTTATAAGGATTTTGAAGGACAGTTTTGTCTCATCTAAGACCATCATGACTTTTGATGTGAACCCTGGGTCAATTAATCAGTTAATCGGGTCGTTATTGTTCACACGATGAAGCTGATCGCATCTGTGCCGTGCCAAGCATCACTTACAAGTCGACATTTGGAATAGGCCATCAGTCTTTTAATGATGAAAATTGACGTGACAAATGTGTATTTTGCATGTATAATGCCCATATGTTTTATAACAAGGTACACACTAAACGCAGTGCGGAAACCTTCCTGTCCATGCGTCCAAAGACCGTCATTTCGTTTTACGACGTCGAATAATCATAGGATACGACTTATATATTTATAGAAACCTACACCTTTTCCGTTCCTTTATAACACAACATTTTAACAACTCTATTAAGCTGTTAAGCCAGAGGAAGTCGGACGGTCACATTAAGTGCGAAACCTCACACCCGAAGCAGTGAACAAAGACATTAAGTGGCAGTCTGTGCCCGATTCCGCCAGACATTAGCGGGATGGAAAGTTGTTATTTAGTGGGCAGATCCCCTTTTTATACACACATACATATTCCCACATCCCCGCGCTTGCGTTCTTCCTTCGATTCTGGTCTTCCTTCCCACCCGGGCTTGTTCAACCGTTCCCCGCGACAAAAAAGATCGCTCGATGCCCGAAAACGCAATTCGGCGATCTGTCTTTTAAACATACAAATTTATTCCATGCAGGACGCATAATGAAGGCGTAATTGCGTTTAGTTATCAGTGAACAGTAGCTGCAGTCTTGTAGTGAGAACGGATTCAGCACGCTACTGAATCTCTGCAACGTTTAGACCGTCGAATGGACGTTTTGTTGTTTTTCGTAGGGTTGAAATGCGTTTTGATTTCTTGAGGTATGTGTGAAAAGAATCGATAATTCCATAGAGATGAACGATGTATCTGTTACACGCGTGATGGTAAACATAGACACATTATACTGTGCTTTTGTTGAATCTGTGGAGTTCTTAGAGATTATCCCCTGAACTAGAGAACATGTTGTTACTGTATCTGATATGCTTATCAAAGATCAACTCTGTCTTCCCTTCAAGACTAGTCTAAGGTGCATAAAATGACAGAGATTACACCGCTATAATCGAATAATTATGTTCACTATTCTCTCCATTCCATGGAGGACGCATAATGAAGGTGTAATTGTCTTTAGTTATCAGTGAACAGTAGTTGCCGAGTCTTCTAGTGGATGGGATTCAGCACCTACAAAATATGCAACGTTTAATTTGTCGACTGGATTTTTGTTGTTTTTCGTAGGTTTGGAATGCGTTTTTATTTCTTGAGGGATGTATGGAAAAAAATCGATAATTTTTAAACGATAAACTATGTATTTTTTACTAGCGTGATGGGAAACAGGTACATTTCAGTGGGCAAGATTAGATCATACAAGTGGTAGGGAATATATTCCATGATAGCAATTACTATTGAGGTATAAGTGTGTTCACCCTCTGTGTGTTCAACGATATTATTTTACTATATTATACTATGATAACGATATTATTTTACATATTTCGGAATTTAACATGGAATCACTAATAGGTAGCGATGATTTTTGTATCGAAATAAAACTGCTTTTACATCTCCACCAATATACATCGACTTTTCTTACATCAATATGCATTGATTTTCATAAATATACCACTAGAATAGGAATGTTTAAATAGCATGTCGTTTATGACTTTTTCTGTCAAGCTAAATGTAGGTGGGGATGGTTTTCCTACAGCAATACTTATTTCCTGTAAGTATTCCCATCGTAACGTCAGTTGGCTTGTTTATCGAATACGATTTAAGCACTTCGTCTATAAAAACGCCAAGGAATGAATTCTGAATTAATATATGATAGTTGATTGATCAGGTGGCTTCTGGCCTTCCATCGTCGTTACGGCGCTTTTTAAAAAACAAAATTGGCTACTCCATCCTTAACTCAGGGGATGCAGAAGCCTAATTAGGGGAGACGCTGATTAACAACCCTTGAGGGTTGCGAATCCAACCAAAGACCGTTTCTTGTGGATTGGGGGCTCGTGCTCCATAAATCTGTAATGGCCTCTAATGGCCTCAGATTAGCGAGGTGTTCGGAGAGTTGGGTGCAGGTCAGGAGCTGCTATCTTCATCTGACCATGATTCAAAATTACGAGGTGTCCTTGAATCTTTCTCTTCGGGATTCATCCCGGATCGTCGCCCGTTCTGTTGTTCCAATGCGACGTAAGTTCAACTACATACCCTCCTTAATTCATCTCAAATTCTATTTTTCATACATATGTGATTGACGAGACGAAAAAAATGAGAACTTAAAAATTCCTTCTTTCCGAAAATCCCCCTCACTAATTCGAAACACGGTAGGTGGGGAGGGAAATCCAGACGCGAAATAGAATAGTCTTCTCCGATACGGAAGAAGAGGAAGAAAGACACTGAGGGAAAACAGGGGACCAAAGCCATCACAGAAAGAAAGGTGTCCCCCTCTTGACTAATTGCTTTTGTTTCACACTCATTCTACTCGACACACAGAACATTTGTTTCGTATTTCCAAGACACAAAGAAGACGACCAGCCATTCCCTTTGAAGACTCCTTACCTCAACCTACATATAGACGACCATTCTTCAGGGAGACATCCTTGATTGAGGGAAGATCCCTGGCATAGTTATGTAACTCCCGTGGAAAGGTAGATGGGGGGCAATGAGGTGTTGAGGTCCCCCAGGGGGGTCCACTCGAGCGTTACTAATGGCGCGTGCCTTATTTTTAGGGGAGATGGCGTGTTAAGGGGACTTTGACGAGGTTCCGGTTACAAAGCAAAGACAAAGGTTTTCTCTGGGGCGCACGGGAATGTGGAGGAAAGTTTTCTGGTATTTCGTTTCGGTGTGTGTGGAAATATTTGGTACAGAGTGACTGGAGACATTAGATATCGCGTGCCTCAGCTG
Source organism: Meta bourneti (assembly GCA_933210815.1). Taxonomy (NCBI): domain Eukaryota; kingdom Metazoa; phylum Arthropoda; class Arachnida; order Araneae; family Tetragnathidae; genus Meta; species Meta bourneti. The sequence goes on along the minus strand of OW119930.1, from coordinate 65,374,882 downwards.
TGACAAATGCGAATTTCGTGGGCGAATTTTATGAATGTGGTTAGGAAATGTTTCCAATGTCTACCTAACCTATCAGTATTTATTTGGGCATATAAAACGATTGCAGAATTTTTGTTGCCTGGTTATATGACGTAATTGCCCTATCTAGCCAAGCTGCGCCAAACACATGACAGACACAAATACTACAGCACAGAGCAAAATAACAAACCTTAAATTATCTTCACTACAACATAGAAAGTACCTGTGAAACCCTGTAGAAGTTGTCTTCATATTGTACTTTTAAGAATATTTACATGCCATTCTTGAACCTTCACTCTTAAGAAAAATTACCACACTCACTATTCAGTTTCATTAAACCTCGAACTATCTAAACTTGTATATGCTTTTATCTCATTCATTCAATAGATTAATTAAAATATAGTTACTTTTCTTTTAAAAGTAAGCAATAATGGTCAAAAGTTCTGCCTAATCCAGTCTCATATCGGAGATGGAAATTTGAGGACGGACATTTGTATTGATCAGTCCACTCTATATGTCGACTATTGATGCCTGTGGCATCAACACTTCAATACGAGGAAGGTTTTATTGACACAAAAGAGATACACCCAGAGTAAAAGGCACATGAAACTGCGTCCAGTACTGACTACTACCTGCAGGTTTCTAACGCAATTGGTAAAACCACTCAGACACGAATTTTCATCGGGTTAATTTAAGATGCAAAAATGTTTTGAGATGTATTACGGGAGTGTTGTGAAGTGGAGAAAAGTTCTGTGTTGACAGTTTCATAAGTTCTATTAGACGCTCACCTACTAGTGGGGCTATTGGGGCTCAAGCCCCTCTTCAGACTTGAAATTAATAAAAATATAATTTTTCAATTGACTTGTATAATTGATAAAAATAAACTTATACTGAATTGTTCTTCAAAAAGTCGTAGATTAACCCTACTGATGGTTGTCTAGACGAGGTATCTCTTCATTATCAAAACTGACCAGATCTTTATGGACGAGATGAGATATCTCGTCATTTGAATAAAAACAGACCAGATCTTGATATCGTCATAACAAATATTTTGATGACGAGATGCCTCTACATTAACAAAATTGGTCAGATCTTGGTGCACGAGATATCTTGTCGAAACCACTTGGAGGGTTAAGATGCTTTTTACATTTTTTATGAGCTTCAATCAATAAATATTTATTCATTATTTTCCATCACCTCGCTTATGGGCTACAATAGAGACACAACTTAAAAATCATAATTTTTGGAGTACGTTCATGTCTCAATGTGGAAATCTTTATTCTTTTTTACAGCAGCAAACTAACAAATTTCTTAATTCAATTCTGGACCGCTAGTTGGCAGAAGAGTTTTAAAGCATGCTCATTGAAGAGAAACTATCTATATGTACAAATTCAATGACTCAATTAGATATACTATTTATTGATACTTCATGGTAATGGCAGGACATTCATTACCTCAGATCTTTGACTATACCTATAATATGACTCGCATAACTGCTGCAAATTGAACTGTAAAAGCGAATTACATCATTTGGAATGCATAACTCATTTTTCAGAGTATTGCCTTAGCAAAAATCAAGATAGCCAATTTAAAAAAATAAGAAAATAAAGAACAAAATCTCGTAGTGCCTCAAGACACCTTTTATGGAAACCAGCTTGAGAAGAAACTTCAAAAATTCAATAATTCAATTACATATTGCTCTTGAATGCAGGTGTATTATCCTGTCAAAAAACTGCCAGTCATACAACAAACGAGCATTAGGAACACATCGGTTGGAGAGAAGTTATCAATGAACTTCATATTCAATCACTCAATTACATATTATATAAGTTCTGATGAATCGTCCCATCTTGAAACAGCCAATCAAACGTAACGCCAAGGTACCAAACGGTGGATAGAAGTGATTCGTTTCAATGCGCAAGGACAAAACGTGCTTTTGCTCCAAGCAAATGATTCAGTAGTCGAGCCATTTCATTACTACTTAGCAGGCATTGACTACCGATTTCTCGGTAAGCTTGGATGGCGTTTGTACACCATTAAAGCTAGCCGATCCTTATCTCCATTGCTTCAGGTCCAGTGATTGACATATTCGACAGACGGCGACAACATCCTACGCTCACAAGCGCGGAAAGGTCACCGAATTCGTCATTGCTCGTCGTCACGGACCGGTAGGTCCTCATCAGCCTTCGTGGGAACCGTGCACGAGTTCTCGCCGACTATTGGCAGGTTGGAGGTACGATCGCTGGTCGAATCGTTTTGTCTCTATTAATCTCATCTGGCGCCAGTTCTAATTGGTCAGTGATGCTGTGCGGAGTCCATCAAATGGCCCGTGAATATTTCTTCCTCAACTAGCATCTTGATGAACGTCCCATTTCCTATGGCTGATAATCCAGGGATTATAAGGTCGAGTGAGCCGTGCCGCTTGCATTTAACCCCTTCCTCACCGGGCAGTAGCGTCGTTAGGTCTTTTTGAGGGAGGCTCAAGACCCCGAATTTTTTCCAAGACCTCCCCTCCCTCCTCAATCAAAAGTACTTTTTGTCCTTGTCCATTGAAACGAATCACTACTAACCACCTTTTCGTGCCTACGTGCTTCTGATTGGATGTCTCTCAGTGGAACGATTTGTCAGAACTCTAATAATATGCAATTGAGTATGAAGTTCATGGCTAATTTCTCTCCAACCTATGTGTTCATAATGCTCCGTTCTTTTCTCTTCTACAGTAACGAAGTTTGATGAATGACTGGTAGTTTCGTGACAAGATAGTTCACTTGAATTCCCAAACAATATGTAATTGTGTCATTGAATTTTTGAAAATTTTCAGTCTCAAACTGATTTCCATAAAGGGTGTTTTGAGGCTCATTTATTTTATACTACATTGTCACTACGTTATTTTGGTACTATATTTTTTATATCTGAATTGCTATTTTTTCTAAGTTCATCATCACAGATATCTAAAAAATGAGTTTCGTATTCGAAACGATGTAATTCGTCCTTACACTTCAATTTACAGTAGTTATTTGAGTCATGAGGCAAACGTGAAGTAGTAATAAATAATGCACTATCTTATTGTCATTGAATTTGCACATCATTGACAGTTTCTCTTCAACTGTATGTTTCTAATAATAGAATCTAAGAAACATTTCTGTTTGTTCTAAGAAATGAACAGAGACCATCCTGTACGCTTTGGCTGGAGCACATTAAATCTGTCGTAGCCTCAAATGTTCTCATGTTTGGTGGTGTGGAAGTTTAGAGAGTGCGGGCCAGCTCAGCTGTTGATCTCTTCATCTGATCGTGGTTCAAAATTATTAGGTGCTATCAGATCTTTCCCTTCGGGATTGATCCCGGATTGTCTCCAATAGCTCGTTGTGTTGCTCCAGTGCGACGCTAATTCAACTACCAACCTTATATTTCGTTCCAATAAACTAATTGTTAATTCGGATCTATTTCATGAAACATATTTTAAACCTATTTAACTTTTTGCTGCCTAAATGATTTTGGCGTCCTAAAAAATTTCCACTATAAGCTACAGCCTGCACAGCCAGCTTAAAGATTCGGCACTGAGTGCTTCGTACGCCAGGTTTGAGTTGAAAATTACACGAGCTGTAAAAATAGCTTACTTAGCAAAGAACATATTCGTATTTTGCATCGTCGGACATTTGAGGTCACGGATTTAATGTGCGGCGGATTTAACGTACACCAACCTTCAAGAACACGACGGTCTTTGGTTGAATAGAGTTTCGAACGCCAATACTCCTGTTGCTAATCCGCTATTCTACCAACTGGGCTACCGCGGCCCCTATAATAAGAATAGAAGACCAAAACACAATAAGTAATTTAGCATATGACCGCACAAACTCCTAACACATCTCAGTCAGATGTGCGTGTGGCACATTTTAGGTTTGCCTTACGGGAAAAAGGGTAAAGAGTCACGGCTCCTGCCCTGTGTTCCATGGTGTGATGGTGGTTTTCTGTTCCTTACACCGCACACTACTTCTGCACACCACATAGAGTTGTAACGACGACACACCTTTGTTATGATAAGGCTTATAGCTTGACGTTGGTTACTACAGTCATAGTCATGAGCATTATCATTTGAGCCCGCTATAAGCATAAGCTGCATTTCTTCTCCATCTGGCATTTTAATGAATGTCTCATTTCCTATAGAATTAATTATGCTGGATGATCCAGGCTGCTACCGGTATTTACATTGTTGAGTGAACTGTGTCACTTTGCCCGTAACCCTTTCGGTACCAGGTGCATCACGTATGGTGTAACGACCGGTAGCGAAGTCTAACATAGATAATTGGAGATGCCGAGATTTGATAGAAAGCAAAAGTAACAAATCTTATGCTTGACTAACCACAAGGCCCATAACAGTGTGTACTACAATTGTATCTATAGTGTTACTGAATGAAAAAATTAAACACACTGCTGGCCATCGAAAATGCAACAACGTGAATAAAAAGCATCCAACAGCCGTGAAATTCGCACGATGCGTAGATTATGAAAGGATATGCAAATGATAAGCACTGCACTGTATATACAAATCATGTGCTCCAGTAACTCTCCCTGTAATCAGTATAAAAAGGGAGAACAGACAGCTTTGTTTAAGTATTGGAATTGCGTTTCCTTGCTTTTCTAGTGCCTAGGAAGCTTAATTATGCCTCGTAGAAAAATAGGGAATCAATGCGAGCACGATTTTGAGTTTGACAGAGGAAGAATTGTGACTCATCAAGAGAGAGACGAAACTACGGATTATCCTTCCGAGAAATCGATGGTCATGTTGGACGAAATCAAACCACACTGAAGCGAATATGGAATCATTGAGTGCAGGAGGGACGAACCGACTGTCGTGAACGATTGCAGCATCTTCGTCACACCACCAAACGAGAGGACAGACATTTTCTGCGTACTACTAATACGGATCGTACTGCAGCATCAAAAACCCAACGCAAGAATTAAGGTGCGATGCACAACGACTAGTGTAAGCAAGTACAATTCGACGTCGTCTGCAGCAACGGGGAATTTTTTGAAGGCGTCCATTGATGCGACTACCTTTGACTCTGCTACCTTGACACCATACGAATCTGCTGCTGAAATGGTGCGTAGAAAGCTGAATTGGACAAACGATTGGCATGACATCGTCTTCTCAGACGAATCTCGATTCTGTCAACAGAACCACAATGGTTATATCAGAGTCTGGCAGCACCGCAGCGACGGACTGCGTTACTATTGCGTTATGCATCGCGATACCAGTTCGTGGCATGACATTATGGTATGTTGAACCATTTGCTTCTACTCCAACACCAGTCTGGTACGCATTGCCGATACATTCAACAGATATCGTTACATTACTGAAGTTTTGGAGCATGTTGTCCTCCCTTATCTTCAGGTTTGCCTGCGGCGGTTTTCAAGAGGACAATGCACGACCACACGTGAAATGCAATGTACAACAATTCCTCAATGTCCACCAAGTTTCATTTTTATATGTCCCATCCGTTAAACCAAATCTGTCGCCCACAGAACACGTCTGCTATCGCCCAACGACTGGTACACCACATATGAACTTTGGCAACGTGTGGAAGCAGCATGGACTGACATACACCTCAAACATACATGCATAGCCTCTTTCTTTCAATGCCGAGATGTGTAGCAGCAGTTGTTGCCGTCCATGGAGGCTACACAAAATACTGTACTCTTCGCTTTCCGCAAGGAGCTGTAATTTCAATCATTTCACCCTTGGGCCTTAAGTTTGAATAATATGGCTGTGATATCCTTTGTCCTTCGTGATGTTGTATTTTCTATGACCAGCAGTGTAAATTGGTTACTTTGTCTTAAAACGATATGCATGCATGAAAATCGTTAAAAGCTACTCAGCAATCCCATTGCAACTTTCAAAGCTTAAGTGCTAATAATCAGTCAGATGATTAGATTCAAAACTTTAAGTGCTAATAATCAGTCAGATGATTAGATTCAAAGCTTTAAGTGCTAATAATCAGTCAGATGATTAGGTATGCGCGTAAGATAGATGGGTGTAATGTTTTTTAATCGTGGTAAAATATTTTCCGAAAACTTAAGAGTACCTGGACAAAGTAGTGTTTCTGTATTAATTCTTTCGTTCTTCCTAACTTCTTAGAGATAAGTCATTCTTTTGCTTGTTTAAATACAAAATTGACCATAAGCAAAAAATTCAAACTAGTTTTCCTATAAGCGTTTCTGAAAACAAAATCAATTTGAACGAGAATAAAACTGTGGAATACATCTATGAGATTAATACCGATTAAGCCTTATTAATATCTTCAAACTTAATTGCCCTTATCAACTACTTAAAAACGTTTTTACTGCTGTTTTTACAGTTTGATTGGCTTTTGAGAAAGGAATGAAGAAGCATTTAAGATTCTTATCTTCTTAACTTTTGAGATTCACCGTCATTAAGTTTAAAGTACAGTAATCCGACAGATATCAGACCAGAGGACTGCCGAATTAGTGGAGGTTCATTAAAAAAACGCATTTTAGTAGCAAAACCTATGTTTATTGCACAAAATACACTAATGTCCATTTTAATATATGTTAGAAAATACATATATTAAAATGGACATTAGTGTTGTAAAAAAATTACGAAACAAGATATTGCATTTTCCTGTAGTTTACATAACAACGACTAGGCGTGCGTTAGGTTTACGTTATCAGATCTAAAAATGTGTCCATTTTCTTTCGTTTTTTTGCTTGAAATGACACTTTTAACGACATGCAGTGACTTGTTTCCCTTTCCCGCTCCGCTCTCGCCTTTCACAAAACGCCGGACTACTGGAGGGGCCGGATTGGCGAAGTGCCGGATTACAGAGGGACCATTGTATAACTCTACTTTCTAGTTAATCTCGATTTTAAGAGAAAATGCTGTCGATCCGTGCGATCCGAATGATATGGAAATTATTGACTAACTGTGCAGACGTCAGCTGATTTATAGAGTAGAAAGTTTTAGTCAACTACATAGGTTACAGGAAATTATATTTTCAGCTTAAATATAGTGTTAATGAGTCATTTAAATGGTTTCTGCATTTTAAAATAAGGGTAAGTGCACGTAATATGGTTGGTTGGGTCTTATGGCGCAAGCAACCTCAAGTAAATGAACATACACTCAAGGAAAGCTTTATTGAAACTGAAGAGATAAATACACACAGGGAGGATCCAAACCTACACCGCTACATCTCGCAGGTTGCTAACACAGAAGAAACCCATTGAGTCATGTACGTAATATGGAACACCGCAATATCTTGAAAGGCAATTATCAAAATATACCGGAATTTGAATAAAATGTTTTTGCGATAAAATAATCATATCTTATTTATTTCTGAATTTGGACCCTGTTGAAAACAGTTCTGCGTTTAAGCTACTAAAAAATATTACTTAGATTTATATTCTTAAAGTATTTATTCTACTATGTAAAAACTTTTAAGCAGAAATATTATACGCCGCTCTATGCTGCAATTTTCAGACTATTTAGAAATATAGTGGAATATTGTGCATATTAAGTCATTTAAATATCTGATTTAATTGTGCTTTGAAAGCCTATTATAAGCCCCATAACTGCGCCTTCATTTGAACGTGCTCCAGAAAATCCAATCAACCAACCATTGTGAGCGTCCAAATGTTTCTTCAAAACTTCTATATAATTTAACAATTCTATTATTTTCTACTATTCTACACTCACCACATTTTCCTGTGTATCAGTGTAAAACTGATATTAGAATTGTTGAGAAAAACTTTCGTTAAATCAACATTTCATGGCCATTTGTATTTGCGGTCTGACTTAGCGTTAGAACGAAAACTAAGCTTTCATTTGAACGACACTGTGTAACGATACATTTGACGAACCTCGCTAATGATTCAGCAACGAAACCGGAATTATTTTTTGCCCAACAAGAAAGACTCTCGGTGTCCTATTCTAGAAGTAGGAATTCTTGACACATTAGACGGCAGCACACGAGCTCCTTGTCTTCGTGCGTCTTCATGGAAACAGAGCAAGCATTGAGGAGGTGATCCGCCCGAGAAAGTGCTTCTTACGCACAGTTTGAGCGATGACTGTGTTTTGGCTGCCTTGATTAACGTGCGTTGTGTGTAACGACAGGAAGTCGAGACACTTTTTGAGGCCATTTAGACACGTTCTGCTATCGAAGGAAATATAACGTGTAATAGGAAATGAGTATTAGATTGCGGAAAGAGGTGTTGAGGGTATTGCTGTCACCGAATTCTGCCTTTAATGCGCTTTAGAGGGAATAGAAGCTTTTTGTGTTGATGATCCATCGATGGCTTGGGAAGTTTCCTGCTGCGTGGTTTCAACGGCCGCCTTGTGATAAAATGAACCGTGATGAAGTCATTTCAATCATGACTGACTGCTTTTAGAAATTCTTAGGGTTTACCCCGAGTAAAAAATGAAAAATATTCAGAGAACGACTAATAAAGATTAAAAACTTAAAAAAGGTAGTGAGAGGTTATTTCGGTGGAGCAACACGTTCATCATCATCAGGACAGGTCACAAGAAAAAATGCGAATTTAAATGTTGTCCTAGAATAGTGTTACCATAACTCACTCTTTTAACTAAGCCTTTCCAAAACGGGTAAGGGCTTAGATGAAAAAAGTGTGTTATGGCTAACACTATTCTAGAGGATGGGATAGTTGAATTAACGTAGCACTGGAGCAACGGGCTATTGGCGACGGTCCGAGATCCATCCCGAAGGGAAAGATTCGAAGACAACACCTCCTAATTTTGAATCATACTCTATTCTAGAATAACATATTCAAACTCACGTTTCTTATGACTTACTTCTGTCCTTGTGATGATGGACGTCTTGCACCACCGAAATAGCCTTTGACGATCTTTTACAAGTTTTTAACTTTGACTAGTTGCTGGTTTGGAGGTGTTTCATTTTTAATATAAATTTGTCTTAGGTTTCATCTGTTTGTCTAGGATTTACCCCTGTCTATAGTTCGCCTCAAGTTGAGAAGATGGTGTTATGTCTATGCAATGATCATTTTACGCTGTGACCATCTTGACTATATATTCCCTATTAATTTAATTTGGCGTTTATGCTTGGCGTTTTATTCATAGATTGTTTGGCAACCTTTCTTAATTGTATTTATTCAGACAAAAGGTATCATTGCTCAAATTTCTATTAAGTATAGTTTGTTATGCATTAAAAAATAATGGAATTGAGGAATAAATTTGGAGTCTACATGTAATTGCAGGTAATGTGCACTATAAAATTATATTATGCTTGTGAATTCAATGTTTTAATTTTCTACGATTCAAGATTTTCTGTTCTGATCTCCACTAAGAGGTGTTCATTGAGCAGATAAAACAGTTAAATACGCATGAAGTCAAAATTTTCAGATTCTGAGGTTCAAGGTATTCATGTTTTGACTTCGGTTCACTCTTCACAGTTGAGGAAGTTTTATCGACTATTACTTTGATTTTTAGCTCTTAATAATGCCATTTATCAATTTCTAAATTTATTGAACTTAGCATGGTATTTTATTATTTTCATTAGCTTCATATTTTATGTAGAGACATTAATTAAGTGGTTCTATTTATTTTTTATTTGTGTGTTTAATTGCCTTTCGTGATATGAATATCTATCTATTAATGATAGATACAAGATTTGGCAATTTAATTTATTGTGTAAGATAATATAAATTACATAATTAAATACATGTCTCATTGCAATGAACAATTTTAATTCTTACATTATCTTTAGATAGCAAGGTAGAATGTAGAAACCGACCTTACAAATTTTTATGAGTACATTTTTACATGTATTTTAAACATATTTGATTTAATTTAATTTTGTACTGATTTTTTTAACATAAAAAGACATGTCTGGTCGCAGCTTTACCTTGTGTGATTCTTTCACAGTAAAGAAGTCAAGTTTTGTTCTCTTCTTTTTGTTACGCGTGGTCTAATTTGACGGGGACCTACAGTTTAAAGTAGATTCTGAACCATTATTAACACCCATGCAGTGACATACCAAAACCTGTTAAAAATCGAGAGCCTAACCTAAAAATCCGATTCCAGATCGGAACCAAACAGATAAATATTACTTACCTTACTAATATTTAAATATTCTATGTAATTTTAAATAATCTTGCTTCAGCTGGAGAGTTTCTGTTTGAAAAATCCTACCAGCCAATGGTAGATTGTTTATTTATTTATTTATTTGTCACTCACGTTTTTATGTTTGGCACTCATTCCCTCTTTCTCTAGGTTGACATCCGTTGCCACTGATTATTTATAATCAATTTATTTTATAAATAAACGTCAATTGTTACTCGTGTACATTAAGTCAAGACAAAAATTTCTACCTAATCGCATTTGATATAAATTATGTGTTCGAGTTTTTTAATAACTAATTTATTTCAAGGCAATTAATTAATCCAGGATCAATCCCGAAGGGAAAGATCCGAGGAGAACACCTTGTAATTTTGAACCCCGATCAAATGACGACCTGAGCTGACACCCCACTCTCCAAACTTCTTCCACATCACGCCATCGTAAGGACATTTATTGCCACGACAGATTTAACGTGCACCCCACATAGGTCTTTGGTTGGATACAGTTTCGAACTTGAACGTTGTTTGGAGCAGTTGGGCCAAATATGACCCATGTGCTATAAGACTTAACCAACCAACTAACCATACGAAGCGACCATCCTTTGTAACGACTCATTTGTACTTGAAATGGCATTATAAACCCATAGACACAACATTGAATTACCCTTTTTCAAGAGCTATGTACTTTTAAACCCTTCCGTGATACGACAACGTATATTTCAGCTACCTGTGGTTTCTAAGACCATTCCGAACTAAAGAAGAATGCCCGAAGTTAATCAACGTCTGAAATTTACCGCTGTAAATCTAATTTCTATCGCGACATCTGTTTAAAATTCAATCCTTACGATTCAACCCCTGCATATTAGCCTCAAAGCACCATTTTGTAACGAAAATTGCAGCAAACTATGGATATGGGTTGTTGCCAAAGTAGGGTAATTTGACGGCAAATCACCTGTGTGATCTTGGGTGACCGCAATGAATATGGATAGAACGAACGGAAGAAGGGGAGGGGCAAATTGTTTAGGGTGAGATATTTTCCCTTGTGAGCATCGGTTAACCAAAAGCTCTATTTAGCGACCACTCCTCTGAGCGACCATATTTTTTCAATACCCATGTGGTTGTTGTAATTAATCTTAGGTCAGAGTATTGAGAATAATCTTTCGTTAAAATCAACATTTCGTATAAAACTAGAATTTGTTTTTGTTATAAATCGGTACATGGTGAATACGAAGCAAAGAAATAGATGGAAAACAAATAAAAATGAAAGCATAAACCGTCTTGTGGTAAAATGAAATTGTTTAATTCAATTATTCCTTGTTTGTATAGAAATGAGAAATTGGAAACATAAATTCAGCTTGTTACTGTATATGGAGAGGCATTTCCTGTCAAGCCAAATGAAGGTGGCGGTAGTGTTTCTATGGAGATACTTATTTCCTGTAAGTATTCCAAAAGTGACGTTAATTGGCTGGTTTATTGACTACAATTTCAGCACATCGCCAATAAAAATTCCAAAGAACGAATGCCGAATTGATGATAATTGATTAGTCAACGCCAGTTAGATTAAACGCAAACGTCATCAAAGCGGCGATAAGCAATATTTTAAGAGAACTCCAACGCGTATCATGAGAGCCTTTTGGTAGCCGAAGTCAAATCTTCGCTATACTGCCGGTTTGTTTGCACTAAAAATCCCTCTCATAAACAATTAGTTGTTCAACACAATTTGTATGCAGTCATTATTGCTGAGGTAAGCAAATTTGCAATTTTGCTCATGTTGGCATGGTGTGTATGTTTAGAGAGTGAGGTGCCAGCTCCTGGTGCGACCCCGTCATCTAACCATGGTTCAAAATTACGAGGTGTTGTCCACGAATCTTTCACTTCGGGATTGATCCCGGATCGTCACCAATAGCCCGTTGTGTCGATCCAGTGCGACGTTAATTTAATTAACTAACTACCATATCATCATACTTTCACGGCACATACAATTTTGAACAACTATTTTCTAGGATGAAGCATATAAAGAGGAAAATTAAATCAAATTTTTCTGACGAGCACTTTGAGAACTCACTAAGAATTGTAACCACTTCCTCTGAACCAGATACTGATGCATTAGTTTCACAAAGCAAAGTCAAACATCTCACTAGTCTTATGTCATCTTTTTTGTAATCTTGTTTTCAAATGCTATAATAAAAAGTACAATATTTAAAAAAATAAAGGAAATTTTGTTATATTTATATACATAAACCATATCATATTTTATAAGTGATCTAAGACAATTTCCCTTCACTCAATGCTGCCCAGGCAAACGAAAAGATTGGACACTACTGACTTGGAGCTCATTTTTTTCTAAAATATATTTTCCAATAGTTACGAAAAACCAAGCATATATCGTCGGCTTATAAGTTAAACATAAATCACTTTTTTCAAATATGAGTTTCTTAGTTTTTCTAGTCCAGAATTTGGTATTCTTAATACTGATGAAGTCTAATATTAGGGGGCAATGGGTATTAGGTATTAGGGGGCAATGAGCATAGAAACTCTTTCAGCTTTTTATAATTCGTCTTCATACACGATCTATTCATAAACATTTCTTTAATATTGGAAATAATTTATTGAAAAAAAGCTGTGTAGAGAGAGTTATTTCTGCTCATAATCATAAATGAACTTTTTATGTTTCGTATATAATAAGGGCAAAATAGTAAGAGAAACACTCCATTTCTGTTCCGATTTATTTACGATTATAAGACCTATTATTTACAAGATTAAAATAAATTTTATTGTTATGAAAGTAAAAGAATTTTTCTAAAATTTTATTAGCATCTCATGTGAATAAATTTAAAACTAAATGTACTGTTTTGCTATGTTTACTTACTAGAATAATGATAGAAATTCAATTACCAGGTAAATTTTGTAATTATTTTTCTTTGTACCTTGCGGAAATTAAGATTTTTTTAGATGAAAAGTTAGGAAATTTTTAGATAATTTAAAATTCAAGTATTCTTCAAACACTTCCTATCAACAATTTTTTTAATAAAAAGTCTTATTTCATGAGTACTTTTGGTAATTGATATATCTTGGAACTGCGGGCTCATCTAAGAGTGTCCTCTGTCCGTGAGCAAAAAAATAACAATACCTCGATACAAATGCAAGTATGCTTATTTTTAGACAAAAGCAAAAATGGGGCAATTTTTCTCAAATTTAAAATTTTCTTGCTCAAAAGTTTGTCCTTGAAATTTAAAGGAAAGAAGCAACAGTGTTTAGGTATTAAAATGAATGGTGAAGGCTAAGAATTTAAAACAATCAAATGAGTGATTGGTACTTGTAAACAATAAAATGCAGAAAAGATTGTTTACTTAAAATAATAAGTTAAAAAATGCAATTAATGTTATAGCGAAATTGTTCATTAAGTATGTATAAAAATACAGAATATTAATAAAGGTATGACGTTATGAAATCTAAAACGTATTGAATTATGGTTTGAGGAGAAATTATTATTTCTTTCGTTGGCTTCATTACATATTGTAAAATATTCTTTCAGGAGCATATTGGGTTATTTCTATTTAAAGACAAGTTGAAAACACACACACACAGTTTAAAACGACGAAATAGTTTAAAAAATGTCCCATTGTTTATAAAGGATGAAGCTAAAATTGAATTGAAATTTGATTAAGAAGGGATGACTTCTATATTAAGTAATTAATATTTTATTTGCGTCTTGTAAAATATCCTCAAACATAGCCTTATTTCTTTATTTACTTTATGTATGAAAATTTATTAATGTATTTTAGAAAATATTTTTAAATGTTTGATTGAAAAACTGGGACATTCTAATAAATATCATTTTGGGGGAAATGAGCTTATTTATTATTTCGTTACTTTTTTAAAGTAACTTCTGTGCTTTCACTCTTTAAGTTTGTGACGAAACAATTAAATAACAAACGAATAAAAACAGTGATACATACCCATAGAAAAATGAGTAAAATTAAGAAATTTACTTACTAATTTAAATGGTTCCCTAAACTATTTGTAACGAGAAATAAGTTTTTAAGAAATACAATGCAATGACATATAAATGTCACATGTTATCATGAATATCTTTTATTCTTTAAGATCCTGGCGTACATATTTTTAATTTTTTAAAAAAATACTCATAAAAAGGTAAATTAGCATGTTGATAAACATGGCTGATATAGTTAACAGATTTCACATATTTTTAGACTAAGATGAAAAAAATATTATTAAAACTGGTAGTAAACATTCAGAAAATAAACATTTCAGAAATTTTGGAAACTTAGCTTGTTATTTTATTTTATTATGGTTTTATTTATACAAAACGGTTAAATTTTCGTTTAATCAATGTTGAAGTATTGAAAGTAAATCAGCGATTTCTAGAATTATGAAAATAATATTCAACTTATATCAGGTATGTTTAGATAAACTAGATAAAATCGACAAAATCTAGGCAACTTCAAATGCGTAAGTCAATAATGTGTTATGTTTGTAAGCCAAATTATATACAAACATTATTAAATTTAAATATCAGCAATTATCTAACATTTTACAACCAAGTCCCTTCAAATCCTTAGGCTCCAAAGGTTTGGTGTCAAAAATATTATAAAATTTAAAAAACAGTACTAAAAGGATTCAACTAATTAATTTAACTCATATGCTTCCAAACAACTACAAAGTAAAGGCATTACTAAAAAGATAACTTCTGAATAAAGTTAATCAATTTTAGGAGTGATTTGTTTGTTACAACACAATCTCAAATCTTCTAATCAGATATTATAATGCCAGAGCTGAAAATACAGTATACTAAATTTTCAGTTCTGGCAATTCATATAAGTTCATATAAAACCACACAGATAGGTAATAAGGAGGTAGTTCAGCACAGATAGGTAATCTCTAAATGGAAGAAGGACTATCTTGTTGCTTAAAGTTAAATATTCCTGCTGAAAACCTCCAAAACTCAGGTAATAAGTTTTTAATTTTATAAGCTCATTCAATTTTTTATCTTTACATTCACAGAGCCAAAATCAAAGGGATTCATAATCTAAGTCAATTAATATTTCCGTGAAAATGCACTTAAAATGAGTTTTTGAGTAGATAAATGATCAACGTAACACTTTCCAAAATTGTGGAGGAACTGTTTTGTTTTATGCCGCGTGAAAATAAATATCGAATTGGGAAACACCTGTCAAAATAATCAGTTCTTAAGGTATTCGTCCAAAAAAGTCTAATTTTCTGTATAAATCTAAAAACTTTATCGAGCAAAGTATAGTTTCATAACTTGATGAGTTGAGAATGTTCAGTTCCACAAAATGACGATAATTCTATGAATATATTTTATTAAAGGGTTTATATATAGTTTTCTACTGGGGTTAAAATCTACTTTGCTTAACTCTATTTTAAATTTAATTGCTGTAGAACAAAATAGACATTGAGTAGATGAAGTTAATACCTCTTTCCCTACCCATTTTAGATTTTACTAAACAAAAATACCATAATCTTAAACAAGCATAAAAATAAGAAATGGTTTATATTAGAAATATTGTTACAAAATATCTTTCCCCTCTCTTCCTTCCATGAAATACTACTATTTAAATAAAAATTCTTTCTCGTCGCAATATTAGAACAAGTTTTTGAAAGTATAAACATAAGCAAGTAGAAATATAATATTCTGACACAAAAGAAATTAGGCTTGTAATACCCAACTTAAATAAGATGTAAACACACTTTTTCAATAAAATCTTCAAGACTTAATAGAAATGTGTTTATAAATCTATGGATTCGTTCAACTGAGAGCATTTATAAGTTTATGTACAGGAAAGCAAGCTAGAAAGATATATTTGAATGAAATTGTGATAGCTAACTAAATGAAACAGGTCTTAAATATCATTTAAGCAGTGTTTGAAGGTTCCCAATAACGTTTTTCAATTAGGATATTAATAATTTTGTATTCATAAGTATCTGCATCCTCTGTTTAATTATACGTCTACACTGACGCTTAATAACAATGTATTTATTATAATCTTCTTATAACAACAATTAAAATCTAATTGTTTTGTGAAAATGTATGGCGAAATTTTCATTAATTCTTGTTCTGAAGAATTCTGTACATGCAGCTTTTTGTTTCATCATAGTGACTGAATAAATTCCAGAAATTGCTATTGCATTTGTTATTTGATTTTCATAGATCTAACTGAAATTTTGTTAGTATAGAATACTTTCTTCTTTTGTGTTGCTTTGCAATTTCAGGCTTTTGTCATTTTGCAACTCTGCTCAGTTTGACTTCAGTTTAAGTGACGCTAACAGTTATTTATTAAAGTCGATTTGATATCTTCACAATATTTTTTGTAGATTACAATTAGCTAAAATTCATTTGCATAGAAATTTGATGGCCGTTATTCAATATTGATTTGAAGTTAAATGGGAACTCAAATTTATCAAACAGAATTAAAAGTTCTAATTCACATATAATTTACGAAACAACACACGTCAAATAAAAAGCATCGGCCTACTTAAAACCACCAGAAAATACAGTTACGTATCATAAACAAAATTAAAATGTGATATGATAACGCTCCATTAAAGTTAAATATTACTTTAAAATTTTTGTCTGTTGAGAAAAATATATTTCACTATCGTTAGAATTCTTCACAAATCTGTTTAGCGTAGTGAAACTAAATTTAAACTGGCTTTATAAGGGATAAACAAGAGTTTGATTAAGAAAATTCCCATCTAGAGGAGAATTACATTACACACACAAACCTAACATCCAAGATAAAAATTATTTTTCTATTGTTAGTTAATAGATGTGTAAGAAATCCAGAACTGTCTTAGGATTTATAAGATCGACAACCAATTCACCAATATGGAATCAGGCCTTGTAGACAATTTCCCTAAATTGAATTTTTTTAACATTAAAAGAGTCATCTTATGAAGAATATTTCATAGTACGCTCGCTTTTAACTGAGATAAACTGATGGCATAAAACCAGAGAGATTATTCAACATTCGTATGTCATCGAAACGAGTCCCCCGAAAATGTCAACTGCAGCAATTTACACCAACCGTTCCGCAGAATACCAAATTTTCTACAGCCAAGCCTAAGGCGACATGCGACAACTGCTAGCTGGAAAAATGGATCGAAAATGAATCAATATTCACGTACCTTTTAATTACTGATTCCTGCTGCAGCGATGTCATGAAAATTGCATCCGAATCAGAATCCTTGGATAATCACCCACCTTAATGACAAAACCATCTTCAACCACAAAATTATCAAATGACAACAGCATCACACATTAAAATCCAGTTTTCTTCCCCCTTTTGTTGTCAAGCCAATGGCGTGGCTTCACGGTCGAGCTGTCACTCAAATCTTCCACCGACTTTCCTATTGGACGAAAAGAGCCACGCCTTGCTCGACCGTATCTGCCAATTGCAACCGCTACCGTATTGCGCAGTCAAACAGTAGTAACAAGGTTAAATGCCTACTAGATATTTATAGCAAAAAAAAACTACTTGAGACTCGTTTTTTGTTTCTGAATGTATTAGAATGGTGGTTTAAATTTGGGGACTGGGCGAGGATATTTTTCATCGCTGTTTTTCTCTTTCTTGGAACTTGGAAGTGGTAATTTCAGAAGAGGATCTGTCATTGCACTTGATGGAATGCAATGCTCGGTATTTGGAAATGAATATCCTTGCAAATCTATTTGCAGAAATTCTGCTTGCCTTGTTTTGTTGGAAGCGACGAAGTCATTAATTATACGGGTTGAGACCCTATCTAACGAGGTTATTTAACTTCGCGAGACTGCGTTTGTGAATTGTTGGATTTTTGCGTTGGAACCGTTGGTTAGACGACGACTGGATTTTTATTAAAATCATACAATGAAGATTTTAGGTTGTATGCTTTTAAATATTTTCAGATGCTTTTAGAAAATATTACGATTAAAAAAATCCATTTTTTAGTAGTTGGAAGGGCTTATCCAATTTGGTTCCCGTGATGCATAGGACACTTGTTTTTTAGTAATTTCGATTTTTCCTGTTGTCACCAGGTTTGTCAAAAGGTTTTGCTAAGTTCTGTACGTTCGGGTACCATTTGTTATTCAACTTCGTGAGATTGCGTTTGCGAACAGTTAGATTTTTGCATTGGAACCGTTAGTTAAATGGATTAGACGAATGGATTTTTATTAAAATCGTATTGTGAAGATTTTGTTGTGTGCTTTTAGATATTTCAGTCTTTAGTAATGAACTTCGAAAATATTACGCTATTGAGTTCATTATTTTGTATTTGGAAGGGTTTATATTTTCAAAAGGTTTTGATAGGTTCTGTATGTTTGGGTACTACCTGTCATTCAACTTCGGGAGATTTGCGAACAGTTGGATTTTTGCATTAGAACAATTAGATGATTAGACGAATGGATTTTTATTAAAATTGGATTATGAAGATTTTATGATTTATGCTCTTATATATTTCAATCCTCAGAAACTTAATTTCGAAAGTATTATCCTGAAAAGTTCAATTTCTAGTATTTGGCTTATCCGATTTTGTTTCGGCGTAGTAAAGGAAACTTTTTTTAGTATTTTTGCTCTTTTTCGCGATATCACTAAGATTGTCAAAACGTTTTGCCAAGTTTTCAATGGATTCCTGCACTTCTATCTACCACAAGAACTGCTCCCGACACAAAGTCTGCTCCTGTCTGTTGCCATAGAAACGGACTTTATCCTATTTTTTTATAGAGGATGCTTGGAGAAATGATTCAAGTTTATCACATTAGTACACTTGATGACAAATTGGAAATTCGTTTAAAATTTTTGTAAACCAGTCAACTACATCTTTGCACCTCCAACATTCGCGAAAAACAAAATAACGCTAAGTCATTTCCGAGTTTCACCTCTACTCAAAATGAACTAGCCCTGTTTCTATAGCGACAGTCATCACCCAGGTTTGGTTACGGAACTAATTCTCATGATAAATAGACAGTAATCTTCTCGCATATACTTTTTCTTTGACATTGAAGCTTTCAGACTATAGGAGAAACCTTTTTCAATGGTGTGATGTAACATTAAAACCGTATATTGAGGAATGTCGTATACGAAACTGACTGATAAAACTGAACAGATTAATTCGTTTGATACGTTAGCATCCTGTAATGGGAGATTTCGAATGGGTACGGCCCCTCTGCAGCTTCCAGAATTTCATTGTTTGAAATTTGAGAAAGACGATTTGTTGACTTTGACAGAGAATTGCCTTAGTCAAACCATTTTTTCATTCAATGGCGAACATTAAGTGCCTGGCCATGGGCAATCCTTTGAGACCCATTTTATGCGAAATTTATATGCACTAAACGAACTTATTGAAACATTCAATACATATTCTCCGGTATGTGAATGACAGTTTTTTTGACACAAGAAAGTCGAAGGTGCGTGTGCATGCTTCTACATGCTGCAAAACTGCCTCAATTGTGCTCTAGTGAAGCCTTAACTGAAATCTACAATTGTGGCAGTCTTGCTGCATGCAGAAGTCTTGTAAATCTTTAGTCTTTCTACATATTATTTCTTTAGTGATCCCTGCCCTCTAAATTTGGTCAATTCTACCATTATATGCAATTCACCTTTGATTTTGAATAAGAAGACAACCAAACCTTAAACTTTTTAAAAGTTTTTCCAAACACGTGTTTTGAAAAAGTTTTGCTGTGTCTACACCCCTCTTTAAAATAACATTATCATCTGAAACAAAATAGTTTTTGGTACATATCACACTCTGGCTAAAATACATTATAACTCAAAAAATTAATTTCTAAATTTTGTGCAAAAAAGACTAAATGTGGTGTGTGTGTGCATGCTTCTACATGCTGCAAAACTGCCTCAATTGTGCTCTAGTGAAGCCTTAACTGAAATCTACAATTGTGGCAGTCTTGCTGCATGCAGGTCTTTCGTAAATCTCTAGTCTTTCTACATATAAAATTAGAAATGAATTTTTTTGAGTTATGGTGGTATTGCACCTGGGGTGCGATATGTTTTTCTATCCATAAAATTGTATTCCGACAATCTCTCCAGGAAGAGCTCGACATTTTACTCAAAGCAGCTGTTAACAGATCTTTTACCAGGCCTTTTACAAATTTGATCGACCGTTACCCAATAGTTGTAAAGCCCAAGTTCAAAACGAAAATGGCTCCCAACATTATTGTTTTCCTTTTGATTCCACACTTAAGTTGTAAAATTGCAGAAACCCTCAAACGCATCGATTTTAGAGTACAAGATCTATTTCAATCGGTTAAAGATCCTATTAACCCCACAACAAGTGCAGAATATATCTCATACCCTGCACATGAAGTGCGGGTTATGTTGGTCAAAGTAAACGGATATTGAAATTACGATTTTAAAAAACTCTTCGTCAAAAATAAGGAAATCAACAAATATACCATCCTCATCACCATTGATAACTATACTCAATGTGTACGTTTATCTCTTCTTTTCCTTGGTATAAGTTGACGTATCTTGTTTGTTTTGGGACCACAATGAATTCGGTCAATAATTTTGAATTGAAATAATCATGGACAAGAATAAGGAGATCAACAAATCTGCCATCCTCAACACCGTTGGGATCTTCTACAAATTTCCCGATGGCAAAATTTTTCTCTTCTTTTTCTTTGTATAAGTTGGTGTATCTTGTTTATTTTAGGACCAATGAATTCGGTCAAGAATTTTCAATTGAAATAATTTTGGACAAGAATAATGAAATCAACAAATCAGCTATCTTCAACACTATTCGGAGCTTCCTCATGTACTCAATTCTTAAATTTCTCGATTCCTTTCGTTTTGTACAATTTGGCGCACCCTGTTTATTTTCGGACCATGTTCCACCAAACCCCAAATCCATTCCAATACCTTATGCAGTTGCTTCACGCCTTTATTATAAAGAACTCACTAATAAACGATTTACAACTTTATGAGCACTTAAACAGACTGCACATTACAGTGCAACTTTCATATTTCCCTATCCCTTAGACCTCAGAACCGGAACCCTGGTACCAACGACCCCATTCCTATGTGAAGGGGCCCCATGTTTTAATAGAGCTAATTTGTGTAGCGCCAATGATACGAAACGTCAAATTTGGGGTAAGTTTATTTTCAATGTTAGTCTGTCTGATCGGGGTAGAATAGGAATTGCGTGCAGACATAAAAATTCTGTGAAATGCTTATAAAAACGAAAGGTTGGTATTTATAAGGATGTTAAGTACTAGTATCATCGTTCTTCAACTTACAATGCATACATAACGATGCAGTGATTTTCATCTATGGATCGCATAACTCTAACACTTATAAAGTTTGCAAATTGAATACATGTATTATTAGCATGCAATATATTTCGTGTTTTTCTTTATTGAAACTATTTGCATATTGCATTTAGTCGTATGAGCTTCATCAATCAAATTCTTATCACTCAATCTGTT
Organism: Meta bourneti; assembly: GCA_933210815.1. Classification (NCBI taxonomy): domain Eukaryota; kingdom Metazoa; phylum Arthropoda; class Arachnida; order Araneae; family Tetragnathidae; genus Meta; species Meta bourneti. The sequence goes on along the minus strand of OW119930.1, from coordinate 65,353,302 downwards.
GTAATAATCTTATGAGCCTTCAAGGAAGTATTTACTCAGTTTTGAAACGTCAACAATTCGGTTAGATAAACTCTTACGAGGTCAGAAAAATGTTTATTGTTCCTTTACTCTAGCTTTTACAAAGGAAGAGTACCAAACGTTAAAGGAAGATTGAAAATATATTTTCCCTTAATTTGTTTGCATTGTAATGCAAAATGCTGGTCAGAAAAACCAGAACAAATATTAAGCGATTTCGCCCTTAAATAGAATTGGTAGAATGGCCAATCTTTCAGGAAAATTGTGCTCCAGTCCCTGGGGACCGTACCTCTTGTGCTCCTCCCAATACTTTTAGGACTGATGCGGAAACAGGATAGGGAAGTGATAAACAATGAATTGTTGCAAAAGTACGTGTTTATATTCATAAAGGGGTCTTGCCCAGGTTCAATAGTTTTTTTCAAGTTGGCGCCAATGCTTACGCCAACTTGGAAAAATGTTATTGCCAGCAACACATGAATTTTGTCACGCGTGAGTTTTATTGCTCGAAAATATATAGTGTGCAGGAATAGAGGTTGCAGTTGCACTCTATGATAAGCAAATCGACACCCCGAAGTGTTCGATTGTAATGAAACCTAGCATGTGATGTACATGAAAAGATATAGAAATGATCACAATATCAAATGTAGAAGACCCTTTATTATTGTAGAATTACATCAGGAAGGTTATAAATAGGTATGTTGAAATGCCCCTTCTGGTGACGACGCATGCCGATATGCGGCATGGTATGGAATCAGACCCTTATGCTATCCTGTGATAAATTATGCCAAGTATTCTGCAAACCCTGCACCAGATCCCTTATATTCCAGGAGGGGGTGCAATTGACTGCCAGCATATACGAGATTTGCTCAATAGGAGACAGGGGGATTTCTCTGGCCAACAAAGGGTTTCGCCAATCTAGGGAGCCTCTACTGGGAGAGGCAAGCCATGTGTGCCTGGCTGTTATGGGGCTGGTAAATAGCCCCTTGGACAAGAGATAACAACAGTTTATAGGATCTGCTAGATGTATCGCTATGCTGCCGAACTATCTCGTAGCACAACTAGAGTGTACCGGCTGTCGAATGTAATGACTTCACACTCTAGGATTTACAGCCATACAGCTTGACAGTAAACCGGGATGGTAGCACTGACCGTCACCCGCGAATACGGCGATCATCTGCCGGAAGATAGAAACGGGGTTCGTCATTAAATATGATACGCCATGAACATCCATGCCTGTCCACGACGCATTCGGCGATATGTGGTAGTCAAATGCAGACGTCTTAAAGAGTAACGTATCTGCAGTCCTGCCTCCTCTAGGTGTCTGGCAATGGTTTTCAATGGGTTCACAGGAGGTTGTTTCGCTGACCATATGCATCGTTGGATAAGGAAGCTGTTGGAGCAGCTTCAGCTTATCCTATCAAGTATTTGTACTTATGGGACGACCAGACGACCAGACCTTTGTGACGTGAATGTGTAGCTGCACCGATCTGCTGTTATCAGTACCTGTCACGGGAGTCGATGTACGTCCCAAATGTCCGATGATTTATCCACAAGACCAACCTGCAATCCCACAATGCGATCACTTTCAAAGTCGTTCACTTGAGTTTACGATGTTCAGATGGGTCGTCCAGGCATTCTTGGTCGCAAGTGATGTCTTTGCGACGGCAAGACCAGCCAGAATATTCACATAGCATGTCAAATCCCTTGAATAAATCTCGTGATGCCACTACAAATGGGCCAGAGAACGTGACGCGCAGGCAGATTTGCTCCAAAACTTTAAATTGCTTGCTGGAGTGGAGCTTTTTGCATACCTAATTTCATAGTTATTGATAAATGTTTCTGGGGTTTACTTTATATCTATCGTTATTTTTTTCAATCAAAATACTAGTTGTATTCAGTTTCGCATTTTCTTATTATCTTTCGGGACCGAGGTAGCCCGGTCGATAGTGTAACGTATTAGCAACCGGAGGGTCACGAGATCGAAACTTGATCCAACCAATGACCGTTGGGTACACGGAGTTGGAGCTCGTTAAACCTGTCATGGCCTTAAATGTTGTCGTGATGTGGAAGCTTGGAGAGTGGGGTGCCAGCTCAGGCGTTGACCTCGACATCTGACCTTGGTTCACAATTGCGATGCGTTGTCCTCGGATCTTTCCTTTCGGGATTGATCCCAGACTGTCGCCAATAGCCTGCAGTGTTGCTCCAATGCGACGTAAATTCAACTATCTATCAAACGAAAAAAGACGCTCTCCTAATCCTGCAATACACTTTTTTGATGCATTTTGTCCGTTATTGAACCTTGCGCCAAAAAGAACTCAACTTACTTACCAATAATGCTCTTTTATGAGTTTCATTGCTAAACCGTCATTTGGTAGTAACAAGTTACATAGTTAACCAGTTTTTACATCAGACCGAATCTAGATACTTCTTTTTACATCAGACCGAATCATCATAGTTGAAAGGCAAATATAGAAATGAAACCTAATTGCTTCAGAGATGTATCCAGGTAATTTCTGTGCTTAATATTTTTCGAAATTATCAGTTCCAGAGTTCACTTATTTATTTGACGTACTTCAGGTATCTCAGATCTTCCTTATTATAGACACAATCATTCGATTGTTTGATTGTAGATCCATTTAAAACGTGCATAGGAAGAAGTTAAAATAATTTGTTCGTGTGTGTTGTACCGTTATACACAAAGAAAATATTATGAACTTTGTTGAATGTATAGAGTTATGATTTTTCAAGTGAAAAGCAAAGAAAATTTATCGACCTATTTCGATAAACCTTTAAGCAAAGGTTTTTGGTTTGGTTGTGTTTTATAGCGCAATGGTTATATTTGGCCATGCTATATCTCAACACTAGATAGACAATGTCAAGTAATGAACATTCAAGGAAAGTTTTACTAACACAGAAGAGGGAAATACACTTAGGCTATCGAACCTCACCGCCGTCTACAACCCGCAGTGGGTAAATCCACTGAGTGAGGGAAATTGCCTGAAAATATTGCATATTATAATTCATTCACAACTTTTAATTTTATTTCTCATACTCTTAAGGGTTAGACTCTGTTTTACCTAAAAGTTTGTTTCCCTGCTACACTTACTACTTAGGGTAGTGGTAGCCCAGTTAGAAGATCAACGGATTGGCAATCGGAGGGTTGCGAATTCGATGCTCGGTCCAGTCAAAGATCGTCGGCTGGTGCACGTTGAATCTGTCGCGGCCTCAAATATCCTCATGTTTGCCTGGTGTGGAAGTTTGCCAGCTCAGGTGTTACCTCGTCATCTGACCATGGTTCAAAATTACGTGGTGTTGTCCTCGGATCTTTCCCTTTGGTGATCGATCCCGGACCGTCACCAATAGCCCGTTGTGTTGCTCCAGTGTGACGTTAATTAAAATACCCCCCCCCCCTCACTTGGGGACTGATCCCGGACCGTCGCCAATAGCCCATTGTGTTGCTTCAGTGCGACGTTAATTAACTACCTACCTACCACTTACTACTCGATGTAATACCGCTCGTAGAAAATAATTTTTCGCTTTGTAAAAACTAGGGTTGAAAAAGTAGTTTCATAAAATACATGCAAAGTTTGAGTATGAAGGTGATTTAGTGAATTTTCAGGTACAAAGAATCAATTCTAATTAAAGTTCTTTGACCATGCCAGGTTATGGACACGTAGTCCTCCAACTTGGCGAGAACGTAGCAGTCTTAATGTGAACCTGGGGCATCATGGAAGGTGCCCCGGGTTACACCCATCCCATCATACCCACAATGAAATGGTGTGGGAGATATGTCTTTCTGGAGGATTTGGGAAGGTTTGGGAATTTACGTATCGTTTTTAAAAAACCCAGGAAATTTCTAGCAGCCAACCCGACTTGGGGCACACGAGATTCGAACTCGTACCAAGAGCTTCAGTCTACCAATTTCCTATTTAAAAAAGTAACGCGTATGATAAAACTACCGGAGGCATGGGCTTCAAAAAATAAGGATTCCCACGCCCGATATTTGATACCAAATCACATATTTTTCTTAAACACCAGAAAACACGATCAATTTTAGTCTACATTCAACTCGTGTGCAGTAAAATATTACAAAGGAAGCGTGAAAATCCGATTCGTATCGCATGCTTTTCCAGCCTCTTCGCTTTTTACGAATTCTTTTGAATTCGCTCCGCCGGTGCGGTTTTTTCTAACACAAGCAAAACACCGGGAGCTCCAGGAACATTCCTGAGTGGTGGTGCTAGACATGCTATTGCACACTGTCAGAGAAATAGGGTCTACCGAGGTGGAGTATGCTTATAAACCTAAAATAAACGAGCCCAGCAATAAAATTTTTCTGCTATTAATAGGCCGCGATAGCCCGGTGGAGGAGTAACCGGAGGGTTGCGAGTTCGAATCCAACCAAAGACCGTCGTGTACAAAGGGGGCTGCCTCACTTTAAATCTGTCGTGGCCTAAAATGTCCTAGTGTGGAAGTTTGGAGAGTGGGGTGCCATTCCAGATGTGACCTCGTCATCTGACCGTGGTTCAAAATTACGTGGTGTTGTCCTCGGATCATTCCTTTCAGTGGTTGATCGTCGCCAATAGCCCGTTGTGTTGCTCCAGTGCGACGTTTATTAAATACCTACCGCAATTAATAATTTTATACTTATTCGGTCTTTTCAGGCTCTTTTGGTGATTGCAATAAAAGAAAATTTTGAATATCGATATTTTTCTTATTATATTATAGGTATAAGGCGTTGCTATATATATATTTATACTCTATAATATGCCGGCTGGTTCAAAACTGAGTAAAGTACGCCGTTAGTAAAAGCATGACTTTAATAAAATAACATGTTTAAGATGAAACAGAGTATCAAGATACACTGCTGGCCACCGTAAATGCAACACCCTGAAGGAAGCATGCAAATAATATGAAATTTAGAACATGCATTAGCGGAGATGAGATATGCAAATGATTAGAATTTCAGCGCAGACGCACATCACGCGCGCCTGTGGCGCCACTTCAAAGCGCTATTTAAGGCTTGGAGATTTCGACGATTTCAAGTACGGCAATTGTGTTTTTCTTGTGTTTTTTTCAAAAAAACGATCAATTATGCCTCGTAGAAAACAGCGATCATCTTGTGGCCTACCGAGATTGTGGATTATCTTTCAGGGAAATCGGTAGTCGTGTTGGACGAAACCAAACAACTGTAATGCGGATATGTGATCGTTTGATGCAGGAGGGTACGACGGACCGACGTGTTCGATCGCATCCACCTCAGTGCACCACTTCACGTGATGACAGGCATATTGTGCGTATGGCAGTGACGGATCGCTCAGCCACATCACGAACCATAGCACAGCACATTCAGTCTGTACCGCATCATCCAGTGTCTGCGCGTACCATTCGACGCCGTTTACAGCAGAGTGGTCTGTCCGCAAGACGTCCATTGCTTCGTCTACCCTTGACGCAGAACCACAGACGTTTCCGCCGCCAATGGTGCGATGAAAGAAGGATGTGGACGGCAGAATAGAATGAAATTGTCTTTACTGACGAGTCACGCTTCTGTCTACAACACCACGATGGTCGGATTCGAGTCTGGAGACACCGTGGAGAGAGGATGCTGAACAGCTGCGTTATGCACCGCCACACTGGTCCTGCACCGGGTATTACGGAATGGGGCGGTATTGGACATCACTCTCGCACTCCTCTAGTACGCATTGCCGGTACTTTAAACAGCCAGCGCTACATCTCCGAGGTGTTGGAGCCAGTTGTCCTTCCTTACCTTCAGGGCTTGCCCACAGCCATACTTCAACAGGATAATGCGCGACCACACGTGGCACGCATTGTCCAAGGGTTCTTCGTCAATCGCCAGATTGAATTGCTTCCCTGGCCAGCTCGCTCTCCGGATCTTTCGCCGATAGAAAACATGTGGTCCATGGTTGCTCAACGATTGACCCAGAATACATCCCCAGCTGCCACACCAGATCAACTTTGGCAACGTGTGGAAGCTGCTTGGTCTGCTGTACCCCAAGAACACATCCAAAGTCTCTTTGAATCAATGCCGAGGCGTGTGGCAGCGGTGATCTCCAACAATGGCGGCTACTCTGGCTACTGATTTTGGCAGGAACCACACTTCACAGAAGTCTATAAATTTAATCATTTGATACTTGGTCAACATGTTATCTACAAAATAAATTTTGTTGTGATATCTCTTGTCTTTCTTGGTGTTGCAATTTGGGTGGCCAGCAGTGCAATTAGGTAGCTATCAACGTGTAGAGTAGCTTCTCTAATCGCTTGATCTCAGCTCCCTTTTATAGATGATATTCGGATCTTTCCCTTTGGGATTGATCCTGGACCGTCACCAATACCCCGTTGGGTTGTTCCAGTGTGACGTTAATTGAAATACCCCCCTTTTATAGATGAAAAAAAAAATAACTCGCAGCGCTCATGCGCAGCACAATTGAAGAAACGATTATTAAAATTCAGCGAAATGATTTTTGGAATTAAGAAGTTATCAAAAACTCATAGCGTCTCATTGTTTCCCTTCTTCGGGACCTGAAATTCCTCCCCAACACGAACTAACCGTCGATGTATTAATCCTATCGAGTGGAAGTGTGTGGAGATTTACGACCAGATGGAATTAAGGAGTGAGGAGGATAGGATATATCACTTTCGGAGCACTCGCTGCAAAGCTTCTCGTACCCACACAAGAAAGATAATATAATTTGAATAAAGACGTTAACACAAGGGAGGGATAAGTTTAAATTAAAAAATGTAGATATAGGCGCGTAATAAGCATAAAAATCAACTAGTACATAACTAAAGAGCTCTCTTCGAATCGCAACATAGTCAAGATGTAACCCTCTATTCTACTGACCACGACCACTTAGGATTTGGTGACCGATTCTGGTTCGGGGCTTATCCTGTATACTGCAAGAAGAGCATTAACATTTCATAAAAAAGATAAAAAGATAATGGAAATTAAAATTTAAGAAAAATTGGTGAGATTAGAATCAGAATTTACCATAAAAGTAGTGATGTAATTAGAGGCCTATCGTATTATAGGGCCGCGGTAGCCCAGTTGGAAGAGCCACGGATTAGCAACCGGTAGGTTGCGAGTTCGAAACTAGGTCGAGCCAAAGACCATCATGTAAACGGGGGTTGGTACACATTAAATCTGTCGTGGCCTCGAATTTTCCCATGTTGGCGTGGTGTGGAAGTTTGGAGAGTGGGGTGCCAGCTCAGGTATTACCTCGTCATCTGACCGCGGTTCAAAAAAATGGGGTTGTCCATGGATCTTTCCCATGGGAATTTATCCCGGACTGTCGCCAATAGCCTGTTGCGCTGCTCCAGTGCGACGTTAATTACCTACCTACCTATCATATAGTAATTGGTGGTCAGAATTTGAGAGTGAATAAATTTATGGAATTGAAGTCATAAACTTCAGAGTCCAAACGAAACATACCACACCGACGCTTTGATGAACTGACGCTGATGCAGAAGACGAGAACATTCAGTAACGAGGAACTGTAGGAGCGGTGACCCCTGGTCAGGGATGTCCGTTGAAATTTTGAAAGTGAACTACGCTGAGCTTGCATGCTCCGATGGAAAAGAGGGACTAAAACCATTTTGTCTTAATTTTCATTTAGCCTCGAATACTGCCTTCAATTGCACCATTCTGTAAATTTGATTCTATTACATGTTTCAAAGCTATTTCTATGTCTAAATCCATCCGCCACAACTTAAATCCCTTTAATGATATTACAATATGCTGAAGCTACTTATATAAGAGAAAATGGAAATTTCGTACATTACAGGTAAAATATGCATCTGAATTCGTCCATAGTATGAAAACAGACATTAAAACGCAATGTTCATTTAACATTCTGGCCTGTAGGGTTGGTTGGTTTAAGGGTTTTATGGCGCAAGGGCCATATTTGGCCATGCTGCGCCAGTCACAAGACATGCAACATCAAGTAATAGACACATACAATGAAAGTTTTACTGACACAGAAGAGAGAAATACACCGAGGGAGGAATGCACCTGACAGGAATCGACTCGCCTACAACTCGAAGGTTGCTAGCGCAGTGGACATACCCACTGAGCCACGACGGCCCCTCCGGCATCTAGGGAACTGGGAGAAAGAAACTGGGCCATTCAATATTATTTTCTGGTTAGAAAATGAAATGATTTGAGAAGCGGGGGTGACTTGCTGAAGCCCTGGGCAAGCCCACTCGCTCGTATCCTTAGATGTTAGATCCTTGTCCTTCCCAATTACTTCCAGAAGTGCTGTTTGATGGGTCACCAAAATGATACCGGATGACTAGAAATCGACTAGCGACAAATTTAACGCTAAATTACAGTTTTGCATTACCCGAGTTCAGTAAGTAGTCTCTCATGCATAAGTCTTTCTGTGAAAATTCAATAAATTTGTGTTTTATTTTTTAAGAGATTCTTATAAATATCAATATTGTCGCGTAGAAATAAGAAATAATCTGCGGCCGAAGACTTATATGAAGCATGCTGTCCTCCACAATGATTTGTCCTGCTTCTCCACATAAATGTTACTTAGAAATAATTGAAATTTGAAGTTGCTTGGCTTTGGGTTTTATGGCGTAAGAGCCATAGCTGCGCCAAACACAAGACAGCGAGGGAGGGAAAAAAGCAGAAGTGTAGGCGAGATTGAAATAAAAAGTACAGATCACTCCGGTATACCTGGGTTGGGATGCCCGTACACACTTAAAGATATATCTCTGAGGACGAAAAGTTGGAGGAAGAAAATTTAAAGGTATATTTGGAAAAGAGGAGCAGCAAAGCATAAAAAAGTGGTGTGGAATAATAATAAGTAAATAATTATCAACGTCATAAAAACATCGTTTGAAGTTTTAGGTTTGGCTACCAGAGGCTTCTTTAACGTTTTACGATGGAATTACCAAACAAAATACAAATTTTAATGAAAAAAGTTATTGAAAAATATCGCCTACAAAATCTAATTATATTTGGAACCTGGAACTTCTTTATGTTTTGCTTCAATTATTTATCCTCTGCACAGTTCCGCATCTAGTAATGTTAATTAAAATTATTTATACCCAATCATTAATTATGATAAATTATTGTCAATAACATCTAATCAGTAATTAAAATTCCTAGATTCGCAACTATTTTCGTCCGATTCGGGGTTGAAACTACTTTTTTCCCTCACCCCAGATCGAAATTAGATAAGTTCCATGATGTCCTTGCGAAAAATGTCCAAAAAATGTCTCGAATCACCATGAAGGTCCTTCCATGACACACCGGAACACTGCGGTACGTGGTCAGGACTAATCATGCTATTATACTGATAGTTGTGACAGTCAGGATTAGTATTTTTTCTGTCATACATTTCATTGCTTTGGTGCGACCAGTTCTAAATCCTGAAAATGCTATATGTTCTTTACACAACTTGAAGTTGACTACTTATCCAGATCTTTGTCTTTTATACCAATGGTGTTGTGGTGTCTTATCCCAGACTTTCTTTTCTTTTTTGAATAAATAGTATATTTCTTTAAAGCTAAACGAGTTTCTCTCGGGCAAATTTAAGTTACAATCAGCCATCGCAAGTCCGTCTGCCATTTCACTACCTTGTATCCCCATATGAGGAATCCAAACCACATGTATGAAACTACTAATCTCTATTATCCCTCCAAGTAATTTCGATGGGATATATCGTCCATCAAGATCCGACCAATTTTGCTAATGACGAGATATCTCGTCATCAAGCATTGACGACTTTTTGATGACGAGATCAAGATCTAGTCAGTTTTCCTCTAATGACGAGATATCTAATCCATCAAGACCTGGTCATGTCTGGTTTGTAAATGAGGTCGTCAATGACAACCAGGGTTATTAATTTTGAATATCGGTTTCACGAATATTTCTTCGAACACAAAATGATATGTGGCAACATACCATTTTATTTAGAATGGAGATATTTCAATCACGTACTATCATATAATTAATATTAATTACGATGCATGTAGTTATGAAAAGTATTTCAGAATTTTATTTTACTATTACTGAAAATCGTACAAGTGTTGTAAATAGATTATTTCAATTGTAAACTAATAATCGTCAAGTAAATTATTTGAGCTTTTGTACAAAGTAATGTCTTAATCACTTTTCGAAAAATATTGCTTCCTTTAAACAGAATTCAGAAACATTTCAAGTTTACTTTTAGTTTTTAACAAGCAAATTTATAACATGTTCTTGTGTTCCTTAATATAGCAGACCTTCTTAGCCATAAAAACTATCCGATTTTCTCTTTCATGTTCCTAGACATAACTACCTTTAATAAGTTTTTTAAATTCCCAGTTACAACGGTAGCGAATGCCAACTGTTACCAGTTCTCGCTTTTTAACATACAAAAATCATTAATCAGTTTAAAACAAACCGTATGCGGGTATGTTTTGAAGACAATTCTATTGCGGAGCTCTTACCTCACGTTGCTACTACCTTGCAAACAGTTTGAAAGCGTTTAACCTTTTAACCTTCTCTATTCGACCAGACCTCGCTTCTTTCCAAGCACATAGGTTAAAAGTTAAGAGGCAGTTTATGATACCGTTCTTACGCTTTATATCCGTGTTCTGGATTGTTTAAGTTCGGATATCATTTGTTGCGGGTTCTTTAGTGGAAGCAGATGTTTTCTAATCTGATCTATAAGGGTTGTTTTGATTGCAGTGCTATTGACACATACTAACTGCTATTTTCCAGCAGCAAAGCTAGACTTTTTTGGGACCTGGCAGATGATGCTGATGCCACTCTTCGTCCGAAAGAAGTTTATGTACTTAAAAATATGCAGAACAAAATACAATTACCATGTGTACTAGTATTAAGATATACACATCAATACTTTAAATTAGTATTATTAATGTTTTAGATTTAGTTTCAAAAGTAGTAATGATTACTATACTCTAAGGGCTGCGGAAGTCCGGTTGAAGAGTAACGAATTAGCAAACCGAAGGATTGCGAGTTCGAATCCAACCAAAGATCGTCGTGTACAAAGGGGCTGGAGCACGTTAAACCTGCCGTGGCCTCAAATGTCCTCACGTTGGCTTGGTGTGGAAATTTGGAGAGTGGGGAGCCAGCTCCCTTGGGGATTGATCCCGGAACGTCGTCAATAGCCCGTTGTGTTGCTCTTATGCGACGTTAATTAATTACCATTACCATTACTATACTCTAATTCTCCTTTTCAGGGGGAGGTCGTGACTCAGTGGGTTTGTCCAATACGCTAGCAACCTGCGAGATATAGGCGGCACAGGTTAGATTTCCTCCCTGGCCGTATTTGTCTCTTCTGAGTTAGTAAAACTTTCCTTGTGTGTGTATGGTCCATTATTTGATGTTGTCTGCCTTGTGTTTGGCGCAGTATGGCCAAATATGGCCTTGCGACACAAAACCCAACCAACCTTTTCAGGAGGATCTTATCTTATTTAGATATTCTTAATTTGGGTTACCAGCTAGGAAAGGTTCAGGTTCAGGTTAGGTAGGAAAAGTCCAGAATTGGTGTTCGTTACCCTAATTCCGCTGGGAATTATAAGTTGTTTGGATTTTTCAGAGAAATCATCGTCACAAAACAAATGGAATATCTTAAAAAGAATTGAAGTATCAATTTTGAAAATGACTCGATTCCAACTATCCACTACCTCACTGAAAAAGGAATAAAAACTGAAGATATCAAACTATTTGAGTTGAAACCACTGCTCTGAACACATACGTATTTGAAGGAACAAAGTGATTTTTTAAGACCCTGACCACCAAGCCTACCCAGAAAGTGTAAGGCTACATGAGAGATGGTCGGGATGACCTTTGTCATGTCCCATAAGATCCCCAGGGCTCTTAGCACAACCGGACAATCAGAATACAATTGATTCATATAGAGCAAATGCTAGTTACAAAAATAAAGATCCGAAGACAGTCGTAACTACAAAAGCAGTCTGTTATCTTGCAGACGAAATAAGAATACATAAATAAACAATGCACTAGATGATTGAAATGAACAAAAGTAATGTTATATAGACACTGAATCAGGTAAGACGACTTAACTGCTCAGACTAGTGATTATAAAATTTACGTTGAGCATAAAAATCTGACGATGGAAAACAAGCTTTTTTATGAAATATGCCATATACACACATAAACATATCTATACATACAAACTGAAGTGAACAAAGGGATTGAGAGATTTCCAGAGATTTTACAAATTTGTCTAGGCCATTTAAGCTGAAAATGCGAACGTTGAAAACGTATTTTCTCTCACGAGTGTCTGATGGACAAAAGAGGGTAACAGTAATTTCTTCTCTTGGAAAATTACTTCTGACGCAACTGATCATGAAAACCCTCTTGCATGAAGCGTTTTATTTGCAAGTGTTGCAAGACGATAAAATGTTTAAAGAAATTGCCAGTTGCCAAAAAAATGAAGCTAAAAGTTAATAGTTTTTTCGATGTTACTCGTAAAATTTTTTATTTAAAAAGTATTTTTACTCTTATTAACACGTACTTAATCTGTCATTTCTTGTACTTGCCGTTTTAATGTTTCATCACATGCTGATTCAATGTAGAAGTTTCAATTGAGTTTTACTTGTTCGGATTTTCCCTGAAATTACAGAAATTTAAATTGAGTACGTCAAGAACTTCCATTTTTAGGTCTGGGAACCCTAGTAATAGTCATGTCGGAATGCGTTGTCTAATATGTGCGTCTTACTACATTAAATTATAGCTATGATGAAAAGGACCAGACAAAAGTAACTATCAACTAATTTAACAGTAAAAATACATAAAATATCTTTTGCAAGAAAAACCACAAGATAAATAAGTATTTTTGAAATACCACTCATTTACACTTTGGTTCCATAGGATTCTGACCTTTTCGCCTCCTTTAGCTAATAATTTTAGAAATAGTGTTATGGAAATGAAATATGTATGAACGATTATTTACTAGTATTGAGCCAAACATCTTTTTACAGCCTGTAAGCTAACCCCGAACCTGCCCCTCTATATTCCCAATCTAATCTCAGGGCACGTACATCTGTTAAATTACTAACTAGCGAGGGCTAATTCCTAGGGGCCCTAACCACGTTATGTTTGATCTAGCTGTTGCCACACAACAAATACAAATGAGGTTAATGAGTTTTAGTTAAGATAGTTTCGAGACAACACACTATATGATCCTCCAAGTGTTTTCGACGAGATATCTCGTCCATCAAGATCTCACCAATTTTACAAAAAAAAAAGATTTAACGTCATAAATTTTGCCGATTTTTCTATGACGAAATCAAAATATCATCAGTTTTCTGACGAGATGTCTCGTCCATAAAGAATTACTAATGGTTTTGCTAATGACGAGATATCAAGTCAAGACAAGACGTCTTGACTTGACTATGTTTCATATTATTAGAACCCTACCACCAGTAGGGTTAATAATCTGAAAAATAGTGGCGTTAATAAAGGGGGGTGACAGAGGCAGTGGCTCTGTGTTGTCTCGAAACTATCTTTAGATATATTTTTCTTAATGCATTTTCTAAAACCTTATTTGCATTTGTTGTGTGGCAGCAGCTTGATCAATCATAGGGTGCCAGTTTTAAAAGGGCGGAATTTCAGACACATTTAATTTCGAGTAGTTTTCTTGGAAAAATGCTTTGTGGTTATTAGCAGAATTTGTATTTTCTAGTGCTATGCGTGTGGAGTGAGAATGCTTTCACCATTAGAATAATTAGAATTTAGAATTCTTTTCATGTAGTTTCCTGTAAATGTACTAGTAGTCAGAAAAGAGGACGAAGCATTAAAATTCTCCTTTTACAGACGTCTGGGAGAGCACAAAACCAGACAGGAAGCGCCCTATTTGACTTTCGTCCTGGAAGCATATTTACAAGAGCCACCAACAAAGACTGGATTTTTACTAGATTGAATTAAATAATGATTCTAGATCTCGGCTACTTGGGGACCCCTTGGACACAAGGAGAGAAAGAAAAAAAACCAGCGAGAGAGGCAGCCTAGGAAAAGACTGGAGATCAGAAGGTTGAAAAAAGTATGCTCCGTTGTGAGGTAAGAGGTATAAGAGGGTTGACTGGTTCAATGAATATAACTAGGAAAATAAAAATATAAAGTAACTTTAATCAAAAGTCAATAAACATAATAGGCTGACTGATCTATTAGCCCCTGGACTCAAATAAAGGAGGTGATTGTATTAGGTTGATGCGAAAGTTCGTCCCGTTTTTTTGACAAAAATTGATGAAATATTTTATTAACTAAAAATTACATTTAATCAATATAGTATGCGCCGTTCTGTTCGATGACCTATTTCCATCTCTCCGGTAGCTACATAATCCCGCGCTTATAGTTCTATGGTTTCTGGCTAAAGAACTGACCAGGTAACGAAACTTTCTGAACCACTTACGGCACGTGGAATCGTCAACTGCACCCTCACCATACACAATACATATCTTCTTTTGCGTCTGCGAAGCATTCTTGCCTTTTCGGAAATAGAAAAGCATAATATGTCGAAAATGCTCCTTATTTTCTGCCATTTTTAATGCAACAATTTTAAAAACACAACCAAATAACACAATTTTTCCCCCAAGTACTCGCTGAAATTCCTTCTTTCAAACAACATCAAAACTTCACACTTGTGAAGTAGATAACGCTTCAGTTTTGTGATGCAATACCATCTAGCCCCCAAAACTGGACGAACTTTTGCATCAACCCATAGTTTTTTAGGTTTTAGAATGGAGGTAAGGAGAGATAATGGTGCGATGTCCATGCAGTCTGTATAAATAGTGCATTGCATATATGTATAGAAATTAATGATTTATGGCAAAATTACGCCCCTTCTCTGTGTTTACCTCTGTAATATCTAGTGTACCCCTCGACCAGACCCTTTACATTATGAACAATCGACAAAAAATTCATATTTGTTCTATATATAACAATTAATACTAATCTTGTTCTTTATTTATCCAAATTATTTAACTAATTATACTTTATCTTCATTTTCGATAAGTAAATTTTTTGGGGCAGAGGACGGCATCAACTCCATTTGCCCCAGGTCCCATAAAATCTAGCTTTGCCTCTGATGCAAGAATCTAATGAGATGATTAGTCCTTGACTTTCTCCTAATAGCTTTCCATGTTTGACTATAGATTTAGAGATATACAGGCCATCTTAATGGGAATTTCTCTTGAACCGAACTTGAAAAAATACGTATGAAACGTTTTTGTACTACAATGTGCAGTTTGTTTCATGTTTAAATGTTATAAAAATCACCATTCTCTTCACGCCAAGTAGTTGCGCGCATGAGGCCTCCACCCTTTGTCCTTCATTTCTTCCCTGTCTAAAGTCGCATCTTTGGCTTAGCCCCAGTTTCACCATCCAGTCTTAGTCCTCTCTTCCTGGACCATACTCCTCTAAATTAGTTTTGACCAGACTCGATAAATTTCTATCTGGGACTCAAGTTAGTGCTTCTCTTGGATGTTCCGTAGTCACTTGGAGCACCTACGTAGGGACTATGGAGGCTTATGCCCTCCCAGACCTGATAAAAACCAAAAGGATCATTATTTAATTGTTTTCTAAAAATCGTGTATGAAAAAGATTTTTTGACATTTTCTCTCCCCTGTTTTAGTCTACAGCCATACATCCAATTTTTGTACAACAAATATTTAGACAGTATGAACCATATAAACACTTCGAAACTATTTAAAATTTTTTATTAACAAGATCTTTGACCGCTTTTTCATTTCAATACCGTTACTATTAATTTTGGAATCAACATGGTCAAGTAGCACAATCTAAGGCGGTAGCTACATCTTTAAAGATTGAAAAACAAATTTTAAAATCACCCTATTAAAGGTTCGAGCTCTGAGCTTTTATCATCTGAAATTACCATCCCCAAAAAGGATAGTTATGTTATCTACATAGCCTCCTCCAGATGAATATCCTGGGTGCGCTTTGTCCGTAGAGGACATTCTTAGTACATGTCCGATCCTAGTCCACCTAAACTTAATTTAAAAAGAAATGTGAATGTTTTTTTCTTCTTTTGGCGTTAGCTTATGGGTAAAAAGCCTTTTAGAATTTTTCGAAGACATTTTGTTTGGAAAGCATCTAACAAATTTTCTTGGATTTTAGCCCCCTTCCAACTTTAGCATCATACAATACATAAACATTCTTTCTGTCCGTGACCATCATTACGTAAGTAGCTCAAAGTCGAGTGATCTGTTGTAATTGCGCTTAGACCCGCCAATTCGCTTCACAATTAATTTCCTTAACAAAATTATCTAGTTTAAATTTAGTCATGTCTTTTCCTTAAGCATAATATATATGTACTTTAAAAAAAGGTAAATCGGTTGGAGCGTTTATATTTTACTTCCTCTAGCTTGGTTAGAACTGATTTAAAGTAATATCTTGGATTTCAGTATATTCATCTAGACAACTTTTATGTGTATTATTTGTCTTTAAAATAACTAGTTTTTAAGTGGTTATTATTATTTAAAGTCTATGCGACCTGGGTCGATGTATTACATAGCAACATAATAAGCCACTCACTACAAGCTCACATTGGAATCCGCGGTATGTACCCAATCTCGCGCAGTGCAACCAGATCCCAGAACCATTACACTGGCGTCACCCAAAATAATGTGCGGAAAATTGCACGCGCCAGAATTGACCCCAGAGTTCAGCGTCTAGCAAGTAATAGACCCTAGCGGAACATCTCTTCTCCCCTCTGGATCTGTTTCACATTTTTTTCCTTCTGTCCCCTTCAAATTGCGGGCGTGCACTGGTCGTGATCCACCCCACCTCCTTAAAGTGTGGCATCGCTGGTAATGACTATGCGGTGCTTTCGAAGACAATGTTTTTTCCTCCACAAACTGGCATTACGGTGGGTTGTAATGAGGAGCTATTTGATTGTTTTGGACGCCTTATTGTGTGGTTTCCTTTTCGATTTTAGGAAGAGCATTTAAAGTTTTCTGCAGTTTGTTGTTCGGTTTGGTAGGAGGTGGGCGTTCATTTTTTTTTCTGGCTTAAAAGATTTGGACTTCGAATGATCGGTGTGAAGTTGAAATGAAGTATAGTGTAGCTGTTACTGCAGTGGGTTGTCGTCCTTAAAGTGTGGCATCGTTGGTAATGACTATGTGGTGCTTTCGAAGACAATGTATTTTCCTTCACAAGCTGGTATTAAGGTGGGTTGTAATGAAGAGCTATTTGAATACTTGGGACGCTTTATTGTGTGATTTCCTTTTCATTGTTAGGAAGAGAGTTTAAAGTTTCTACATTTTTTGTTCGTTTTGGGTCTGTCTTAAAGGACTTAAATTTCGAATAGTCAGTGTGAAGTTGAAATGGTAAATAATATAGCTGTTACTGCAATAAGTTGTGTCGTTCTTAATCCTCCTGGTAGTTTATCTTCTTTTCAAAAATCACCTTTATAGTGGCCAGCTTCTGATACAAAAACCTCTTCCAAACTGTCACCAGTTCCAGGAAAGGGTTTTTCCTACTTGGAATTAACTGACCAGGTCTTTGACGAAATATCTCATCGAAACCACTTGGAGGATTAAAGAATGCAATTGCTGGTAATGACTATGCCTTGTAATCAGCCCCTCTTTAAACCTTAAAAGATTTGTAGCACTTTAAAGATCATTTGAGCAAATGCTTTTTGGAATGGATGGCCTCAGGAATGCACATTTTCGTACAGGTAGAACAGATTAAAAATTTGTCGTTTGAAACTATAAGTGAACGGATTGTGCAAGCTTGGGCATTCATAACACCCAAAATTATTTAAAAGAGCTTTAAAAAGACTGGAATATCAAATGCCATGAATGGACCAGTAGATGACGCAATCTGGGAAAATGAAAGTGACGACATGCCCGAGGTTGGTGACGATATCAATGAAAACGACAGCGATAACTATGACAATAGCTGTGATGATGAAGATGATTAATCTGCATCTTAATATACAAATAAGTAAGATTATATATATTTTGTAAATAAAAATATTCGATTATTAGACCCCCTCCCTACTTACTTAAATTTTTACAAAGAAAGGGAGGTTTATACTTGAGAAAATACGATAATAACGCCTTAAAGTGTGAAAAAGAAAAGGGATAATGTATATATAATTTCAAATTAAGCATTAAGTTCTTAGAATAGATATTTGTATTTCATAGGGTCCGTGATCTAATTTGGTACTGGACCCCGATGTGGTGATCCTGTAAACCGATACACAGTTAAAAGTTGCATGGTGAGATGCAATATTCAGTAACGGACAGCATCCAAATAGATTTTATAATTATTTTATTTCTTTTTAGCATATATGCATACAAAGTAGTTCTACAAGTATTACATATAAAACAGCATATAATTCAGTTATATGCGTGTATATAGATATATATGTATATAGTAATATGCCAAAAAACGCAGACAAAATATACAAAATAAATTCTCTCAGACAAACTCGGTGGAAAATGGAACGCAATGAGCAACGGTCTTCGTTGTGAACTCAAATTCTTGAAAAATGCACACAGAACTTTACAGAGAATGCTCAAAGAATTTTAAAATTTTGGATGCACAACATCTAAAAAGGGAATAAAAAGACTTTAATTGTTATTCAGAATATAGTGTCTTATAAATAACGCATAAACGCTGGGTAGCTATATATATATATATATATATATATATATATATATATATATATATATATATATATATATATATATATATATATATATATATATATATATATATATATATATATTTCTCACATTGAGCAGTTAAAATTTTTCCATAAACTACATTTGTGATCCATAGTTTTCGGGGAAAAAATAAGCATAAAAATTGATGGCGTCACATCGATAAAAGTAGGAATTAAAAAAACCAATTGCGTTAATTTACTTTAAGCTCCTTTAAAAGGTGCTCAATTCACGACCCAATTCACTAAGGCAAGTCACACAGTGATTAGACATGCGACTAAACATCCGACATGAATATGCGTACACGGCTTCTGAACAAAAAACATGTCGATACTCATGTGTATTTCAGACAATTTAGGGTCGCACGTTTCATGTTGGATCAATGTGTGACTTGCCCAATGGAATGCATTCGAAGAATCGAAATATAGTTGTTAATTCGAGATTACTCCTTTTTTTTGAGATAAATGAACGAAAACAATTTGTTTAAAGTAACTGCACCCTTTAGTAAATCGCAAATCATTTGGCAAAAAATAAATGATAAATGTATTGTTTGTTTAACAATAAATATAAGATTTTCATAACGTTAATGAATTTAATAAATATGATTCTTTTAACAATAATGAATTTGTTAAATATAATTTTTTTTATGGCAATGTATTTAATATATAAATATAAGATTTTTAGAACAACACTGAATTTAATAAATGTAAAATATTCAATAAAAGTAAAATATTTATAAGCAACAAATATAAAATATTTAAAAAGCTAATAGCTTATTTTATTTTTCATCGACTGTGATGATTATTTATTGTTGAAATTTAAGATTGAAAAGTTTATATTTTCACCGATATGGGACATCAGGAATTAAATTAACTGTGCTTCGAAAACTGAGTAATATAAATAGTTCTTTAGGCAAATTTTACCAACTGAAACACGATGAATATAACCATACGGAGTTTATGCGATATCTACGGAACATACTGTGTACAGATATTATTTATTGCATGCAAAGCAAATTAACATAGTTTTACATGTTTCAAAATTATCGAGCAGTTTTCTATTTTTAAAGAGGAACGAAGAAAAATAAGTGGAAGTTTAAAATACAAATAAGCATGGATTTGAATTAGAATTAATGAAGAAATATTTTTTTAGATTTGTACAAACTATATTTTGTCCTTTTTCGAAGCGTTCTTTATTCAAAAGGAAGGAACGTAATTTTTTAAAATAATTAAAGTCATCTCATGCTTCTGTATAATGAAAGAATATTGAGAGAGAAAAACTGGAAGTGTTTTTTTTTCTGAGTCAAGTTGAATGCGTCAAAAATATTATTTATAATTACATTGTTTAACCACGTTCCATTTGAGTTTTAAAAAGTTCCGTTTGAATCATACAGGTGTATGATTCAAACGGACAAAATTTCATTTACCAGCATTGAATCAAAAAGAATGCCGTAAAGAAATATATTTATTATTCATGAATCAAAAATACATTTAAACAGACATCGAAAAATAAAAGTTATGTAAAATGAAAACTGATCACGGATCTGCGAATGAAGTAAATTTATTTTTGAGAAATATGGATTTAGATTTTTTATTGTGTAAATATTTTTCTAGTTTTGAATTTGTGCTTACAAAAGCGTGATTCTGTAATTATTTATTTATTGTTCTTTCAAAGTGCTGCTACTTTCTTCTGTCGAATATGTATTAGGAAAATGAACCAATTGTTCAAAGTTAGTCTCGTATAAGTGAAAAAATTTAATCTAAGAATTTTTCGAATTACCAATAGCGATTAATTGTTATTAATGCCAATTGCTATTTGTGGTGCTGCCATCTGCATGTCAACTGGAAAACTAATACTCCTCATTGTTATTCTAGATATATAACAAATTGGAATTAAAGTAGATATAACATAGAATAGCAATTAAAATTGAGTAATAACTTTTTATTAAGAAAATAGATTATATATTGGGCTGCCATTTGTATGTCAATTTTTGAACTAATATATTGCCGTCGATGAATTAAACAAACAGTTCATTCTTTCTACGTTTTAAACAATGGAGTTTTATGCATATTTCAATACATAAGCAAATAGATTTTCTTTTTCACTGAATACATCTAATAAGTACAAATAAGATTATATTTGCAACATCTTTAGGACTTATATTTAGCGTTGATTATATTGAGAATTTAAGACAATCCATATGGTCATGTTTCATTTTAAATTTGCACGAAGATTTCAATGTGTTTTGCTCATGGAAATAAATTGAAAAATAAAAATGCTTGCACCTAAGAATACACTACTATTGGTAATTTGAACAGCTATTTTATTTCTGTATACGATTCAAAAGATTAAATTTTCTATTCCTATTCTCTGCTTTATTTAAGAATTATAAAGTACAGATTTTGCAGTTAATAATCTATATATTATGTGATGAGATGTAAAATAGGTGTATTTTTTCATTCTGTACATTTATTGATGCATTACGATGAAAAATACTCAATAGATTATTTCTAATTTGTACTTTTACAATATCAGTATATATATAATATGCAGCTCTATAAAAAAGAGTGGATTAGTACATTTTTGATGCAATATACACTAATTCAAAGCTTAAAATATACAAAGATAATTTAAATTTCTTCTAGTATAATTCTTAATCATAAAATTATGGAAAATTCTAAGCCAACCGTCATGTATTAAATCATTTCTTGGTTTAATTTAAATTTAAAGGGGTACTCAATCATCCGGTAGTATCAGAAAAACATTGCTAAGAATTTTGCTAATTTTTTCATTCTCAAGCTTCGGCAAGTTTTAGCATTTATAACAAATTGAGACAAGTCGAAATGTATTCAGTTTACTACAAATAGTGTCATTCCCCCTCTTCGGTTTACTAACTTCTAAAATAGAACTAATGTGATGTATGTCTTATTTGAGCTAGATCTTCACATAGTCACTAATTAATTGCTTTGTCTCATAAATACACGGATTTAACTTATAATCACCTATATTTACTAAAAACAACATGCTTTTATAGGCTCTTCATGACGGTAAAAATTCTTAATTTTCCACTGACTACCAAGAATTGTGTTTTATAAGCTCAAATAACATTAAAAGGTTTTTACTGAAAGGCATTTTCATCAAACAATATTGAACAATCAGGCATGTTGACTTCAAACAATGCTTCCACCCATCTAAGTCATTTCCACCTATTGTTCTTGTTTGTACCATCATTGGTAAGTAATACAAGGACAAACATTAAAATACGTCATAATATTTCACATTTGAATAAGTATGTACAAAAAAGAACCATGAACTCTTCAGATGCTACAAATATATGGTTATACAATATTATTTAATAACTTTAAAATGACATTAAAAAGCTTTTCATGGTAGTGTCGAAATAATTCAATTTTCGAGGTATATATTTTAATATAAAATTTGAAAATAATATCGATCCTTGAAGTGTTCTAATATTGCATGTTATTGTATTGATATATCTTGATTAGATAAATGAAAATAAAAATACCAATAATAAATAAAGTTTAAAGCAACTTTTAAAACTTCTGTTTAGTATTGAGTTTGAGCCAACCGGAAAAATACATGTCCACTGTCATAGTGTTTATTTTTACTAAATAATGATACTGCAATTTTTAAATTAGTGACCTTTGTGTTTTAGATTATACAATGCAGAAATACAATTTTTGATTGATTTAATTTTCAAACATCAAATCTGAAAGAGAGTTAAAGTTATAAAGCACAACGAAGCAAAAAACCAATCACTATTTGATTTAAGCCATGCTTTTGATTGATTTCATAAGTTATAAATCAATGCAACTATACTCGGAAGACACCTGTTTTCCTCAAAGTATTATCAACAGAAATATTTTCAAAAACACTTTACATTGACTTTTATGATTATTTGTTGTAGTAAATTGGAAAATAGCTGCTGCTTCATTAGATTTGTATAATCATATGTCAATGCTAAGAATTTCAAAGCTCAAAAATGAATAACAAGAATAAATTTATCATGAATTCAAATTGATGAATTAAATTCTTCCAATGTCTAGTCATGAGTTAGTTAAATTTCTGATCATAGTATCTAGCTGTATAATATTAATTACATATCAGAGCCACCATCAAAATTATGGGTATTCAGATGGGGCTTGTCTTGACCTCAAATTTGGTCGTCCCTCGAATTTGAGAGTTAACTTATTAATATTAATTCCTTCAAACACATCATGGTGAGACCCAGAATTTTTGAGACTGACAAGACCCGAATTTAATGGACACCCTTCACATCCTCCTAATGGTTACATCGCACCCCACCTGTAATACCACCATAACTAAAAACAATGAATTTCTTGTTATATATATGGTTGGTTTTCATGGTGAAGGATCAGATCTGGTCAAGCTGCGCCAAGCAATTTTAGTTTTGCACGTAGAAAGACTGTAATGCTTCTGCATGTGCAAAACTGCAACAACTGTTTACTTATCTCAATTGGCATAAATAAATTACACCGTCTATAAACCCGTGAGATTTGAGCCCACAAGTTCAGGATGGTACATAACAGACCAGAGGGACAGTCGAGACACCAAGTCTATTAGGAAATGATGATAACTTCGATGATGTACTCGAAGAAATCCTAAGCTGAGTTGCATTTAGAGCACTGAGGGAAATGCTTGCAATCCTATTCGACCTTCATTGACTCCAAGTGTGGACCATGAAGAGAACAGTCTGATCTTATCTGTTGCCCATTTTACCTAGGTAGGCCCAAAGCTGAATGCAGGTGTACCAATCATGAGTTGGAAGAGTCCTTCAAATTCTGTTCATGCAGTTACAATTGTAGATTCCACTAGTGGGCAGTTTTGCAGCATGTAGAAGCATGTATAAAGTCTTTCTACACATAAAACTCTAGAAAGTTATTTATTTCAGTTATGACTGTTTTGCATTGGGGGTGCGATATGTTCCTTATGAATCAATGTAGGTACAGACTGTACCTTAGTTTTACCTTTAGTTACTTATTGTATACTCTATTATTTTACAAAGAACAGTCAGTTTCTGATGGCCGGTTACCTGTGATTTAGCCATTAAGGTACACGAGAGCGCTGGTCAGTCGATTTCAAAGGGATGAAATCAAACACCGTTCATTTATAGTTAAAGATGTACAAAAGAAAGGAAATCACTATTAACTCTATAATAACAGTCTATACAGTAATATACACATGGCTGTGAAGGGCCCGCGTGAAGGAACTAATCAAAATGACCTAATACCGTTGTAGACTAGTTGATATTAGTTCCAATTATGAAAGATGATGAAAAGATTAATATTAAACCACTAATCGTATTCCTATGAACACATATAGTCAATTTTTTTATCACCACAATCGATTTTAACATATTCCGATGAACAATCGATATTCCTTAAACCACGCTCTCGGTAGCGAACTGTAATATGTATTGCAACTAGCTTCAGACTTGGAAGGACATCCACATTGACCTGGTAACAGGCCACAAGCAGCGGGATCCATAATGATTTGGAGCATGCTCCAAGTAGACCAATTCATAACGCTGTAGTGGATAAAAAAAGGACAATGCTCGCTTCAGACAAAGCACACGCCAGCGAACAGTTTCTACTAGCGTCCACGATCTTACTGCGATCCCTTTTGTGTTCGTCCCAAATAGGATTCGTCCACAAAAGCTTCTTGCAGGTTCTGCTCGATAGACGTCTACACAGAGCAGTGTCTTGTCTACTGGGCGCACAACCCACTATTACGCGTTTGCACTTGATATGCCTCAAACCTTAAGAAAAAATATCCAATGGCAAATTATCTGATGCTGTCAGTTTCCGTACTTAATTCGTATATTTTTGGTTATTTTAAAAGACACTTGTGTTGTATATTTAGTTCATAGAATTTAGTGTGAGGGTGGGGACTAGTGCGTTCATGGGGTAAGTGCGTCCCTTGAATATATGAAGTAGGGCATGCCACTTGCTGGAAAAGCTTAAAGGGATCGTATAAATTAGCTTCACCCCTAGAGCGATTCGAATTTTGGCGGGAAAGTTACTTAGATCAAAGAAGAGTAGGAATTAAATTGCATACTCACAATAATATCCCATTACAAACAAGAAAACAGTATATGTTGTGCACTGTCCCATCATGTGGGGTAAGTGCGACATCATGAAATAGCTTTGGAAAGTATTTTGTTTTTAAACAAATAGGTTGGTTGTTTTGGGATTTTATGGCGAAAGGGCCATATTAGCCAAGCTGCGCCAAACTTAAGACAATGTCAAGTAATTGTATAAAGAAAGAATGGAGAGTAGAAAGATCTCTTAGGCATCTTGGGGTCGCGATCCCTATGTCTACCAGACAGTAAACCCCATGGGAAAAGAATATATCGCTAGGGTATCGCGTTTCTTAAACAAATAGAACTCTAAACATATTAGTAAAGGATATAGGAGTGTGGTAAAAATACAAAATTTTTAAAAACCTCCCAGACAGAATAGCAATTGGTTCAATAGGATCTTTGAAGATTTGGGTTTGCACTGACCCCACCTCACCCTATATTAAAATATTCAAAATAACAGAAAATGATTGTTTGGAAAATAAAATGTTTTTGAAAAGAAAGGGCACTTTTTTGAAGATTTGAACATTGGCAACAATACCTCAAGAGATAGGTAGGTATTTAATTAACATCGCATTGAAGCAAAACGGGCTATTGGCGACGGTCCGGGATCAATCACGAATGGAACGATCCAAGCAATACCTCAAGAACGGTCCTGCGTTTACACAAGCGAATTTGGATAGATTACATGTTACAGTTGACTAATGAGAACCCGGCTTTGAAAAGAAAACCACTCATTGGAAATCTCAAAACCTCAAGCTTCTTTCCCCCACTCCAGGACTGCTCTCGTACGTAGTGTCCTGGGAACTCTCCCTAGCAACAGGAGAGTCACGGTCCCCGGAAGAGCTGATGGCCTCGTCCGATGGTTCGGGCTTCTGAGGTTTGAAGACCTTTTTTGGCGAAAGATGAAGCTCGAGGTTGGAGTCTGGAGTCTCCACCTCCTCGTCATCGTCTGGGACGTCGAGGGTGAAGGTGTCCTTGGGAGCCTCGAACGTGATGTGCTGTTCGACGGTGGTCAGCAAGGAGTTGGAGGAGAGGGAGGCCGCAGGCGTGGCCGGTTGGCTGTCGTGCCGGTAAGAGATGTGCCCCGTGGACTGAGAGGCTTCGCGGAAGGATGCCAGACTGCCCTCCTGGCTGCTCTCTTCGAGGGGGAAGGATCTGGGCCCGGGTTCGCCGTCCAGGGAATGCCGCAGGGTTACTTTCTTCTTCACCCTCTGGCTGACGTCTGAATGGACCCTGAAATATATGTTTATGTGATCAAAAATTTTTTATACGATTCCGCTTATGGCACTTACCCAATTTTATTCCATGAATCAACATACATCGCAGTCTGCCGTGAAATGAAACACGAAAGTTTGGAATTCCTTAAGCCTACTGTGGTTGTCTCTACGAGATATCCCGTTATTAGCAAAACTAACCAGATCTTGATGAAGAGATCTCTTCATTTGCAAAATTGGTCAGATCTTGACGAACGAGGTATCGCGTCGAAACCACTTGGAGGGTTAAAAATCAGTCTAACCACGTGATTTAACTCAGTGTAGATGATAATCTCATTGTGTACATTACGTGGGCTTGGGAATTGATTTAGGTACTATTGGGTACTATTTGAAAGCCTCCAGCTAAAAACCAGTAGATACGTATGACGTTACAATAGATGCTTCTAGAAAAAAATGGCCACAAAGTGACACCATTACCAGTATAAATATTATTCTAAATTCGCCCCGTGATCTTTAAACCAAGTGATCGGGAGAAATAACATGAAATCACGTGTACTCTGCCTGTCTCCCACGAGAACTATTCCCGACACCAAGTCTGGGAGGTGCCAGTCGCTTTAGAAACAGGAATCATTCATTTTGAGTAGGGGTGACTCTGGAAGAGGACATAATTTTAGTTTGCTTTTCGGGAATGTTGGTGCGGAAAGATGTAGTCTTTATTACTAGAAAAGATCTCAGCGATACTTAAAATTCTTAACAACTATACTTCCAAATTGTCATTAAATGCAGATAGGGTAAGGTCTGTCTCTACGGTTACAGACAGGGACAGACTTTAAGTCTGAAGCAGTTCTCGTGGTTGACAGTATGCAGAGAACCACGCCACATCCTGACTGTCACAACAGTCAGAGTAACAGCATGGCTAATCCTGACCACGTACTACAGTGTTCTGGTGTGGCATGGAAGGACATTCAGGATGATCCGAGGCATCTTTTGGACATTTTTCTCAGAAAAGGACATCATGGAACTGATCCAATTTCGATCAGGGATAAGAAAAAAAAGCAACGATGCTTGCCCTCTGTCTTTGTCTTTTAGTAGATGTTGGTTGATAAGAGTTGGCCTTGCTGTCCTGTCTTACCTGTGTATGCCTCTGTTGAGAGAGGAAGGTGAGCTCCCGTCGGGCGAGGAATGCTCTTTGTGAAGTATGGAACGCTTGGGCTTAGGCACTGCCGACAGAATGGGAATGGTTGTGGGTGGCGGCGTGCAACAGATGGGCGACGGTAACGACTGTGGCGTGCCTATGGGGTTTGGAGGGAAGTTCCCACGGTCGGCGAGGTACATCTCTATCAACTGCTCGAGTTTGCTGTCGATCTCTTCCACCTGGAAAATCAAGAATTCAATAAAAGTGTGGGTATAGGTATAATACATACTGGGTGTTTCAAAGCATCCTGTATAAACTTTAACCTTGTGAGCGATTTCATAGTAGTGCAGCATTGCTTTTATCCTGCATCACATTTAACCTCCTTTAGTCGCACTGGCCCTGACAGGTTAACGGTGAGTTTCAGTGTTACACAATGAAAAGAATAACTGTACAAATATACACTACCTGACATTGAAAATGCAACACCCAGAAGGAGTGCGCAGAACTGGATGAAATTTACAGGGTAGACGCAGCTCACCGAGATATGTAAATGATGCAAACTGCGCAGCTGTCCCGCCCACGGCGAGTGAAAAAACAGGGAAGGAACTGTTGGAATCGGTCTCAAACCTCCAATTATAGTGCCGTGTGGGGCACATCAATATGGAAAATTGTGTAAATCTTTGGGTATTTGGGTATTTCAATTAACGTCACACTGGAGCAACACAATGGGCTATTGGTGACGGTCCGGGATCAATCCCAAAGGGAAAGATCCGAGGACAACACCACGTAATTTTGAACCACGGTCAGATGACGAGGCAACACCTGAGCTGGCACCCCACTCTCCAAACTTCCACACCACGCCAACGTGAGGACATTTGAGGCCACGACAGATTTAACGTGCACCAGCCCCCTTTGTACACGACGGTGTTTGGCTGGATTCGAACTCGTAACCCTTCGGTTGCTAGTTCGTTACTCTTCCAACCGGGCCACCGCGGCCCGTGTAAATCTTTGAATGTACAAAAGAGAGGAGATAATGTGAAGAGTATTGGGGATCATGATCTGATCAGACTTCTTGTTGTTTTCTTAAAGTATGTTTTTAAACCATAAGACTTGGCTACGTAATAAAATTTATTTTTAATGTATAAAACTCTGTCTTCAATCGATAAAACCCAACAATTGGTTATGGGCCTCAGACCTTAAGCTGAACCTGAATTCTGCCACTACCGGTTTCCAGTATGATGGGTATTCAAGAAATGTCCATGTTTTCCTTCCCGAAGTTATCGGATTTCAACTATGCCACGTGGAAGACGGACATGAAGGTATTGCTAATCGACCGGAACTGCTGGGAATTTATCACTAAAACGGAACCTCTATTATTGGAAGATGCTCCAGAACAAGAAAAAAGAGACTATCGTTATAGGAAGCAGAGGACATACACAACTATCTACCAGGGCATAGACAGAAAATATCAAGTCTTAATTTCATCTACTGAGGACGGTAAGGAAGCCTGGGATATATTAAAGACCAACTTTGAACCAGCATCTAGAGCACGATTGGCAGGCCTTGTGGACGAGTTCTTTTCAATCCGCTACCAGCCGGAGGACGAATCCATTGGACTCTTCTGCAAACGAGTGCATGAGAAGCTGTTACAGATAAAAGAAGGTGGATTCGAAATCCCAGACCTCTTAGTTTGCTTTCAACTAATAAGACATTTGCCTCACGAATACGATAATCTGGTACAATTGCTATACAGGATGGATGACAACGAGTTCACGCTAGACAATTTGTCTAAACATTTAATAACAGAATCCAGCCGAATCGAGCTGAAGCGGAAAGACGAAGGCACAAAATTAAGTATCGTGGCCGATGCTTATGCTACAAGAAACAAGTCATCTAGATACAAGGAGACACGGGCGTCTACTCCTGATCACAGCAGATGCGTACTGGACCCTGAATTAATTCCTTCAAGCCCAAGAAAGTCGACAGTTTGTCGTATGGGGCCGCGACCATTCTGCAACTACTGCAAAAAGTCGGGACATTACGAATCGAAGTGCTTCAAGAAATGCAATCGGCAGAAACCTGGTGGTGAATTATTTTATATGGAGGACAATCCAAAAACTGATCTTCAACGTGCCTATGCAGTTTCAAATTTTCCAAATGAAAGACCGAGGGAATTTCTCATTGATTCTGCTGCAACTGCTCACTTCTGTAAAGAACGTGATATGTTTACGACATTCAGAAAACTACCACCACAGAAGATCCTAGTCGGAGACAAGGACAGCACCTCGGAAGTATTAGGTATGGGTGATATTCAATTTACAGTTTTAGATAGAAACAGAAATTATGATATAACTTTAAAAGATGTGTTATACTCGCCTAATATGAGAAGAAATTTAATTAGTGGTGCTCGTATTGACCTTGTGGGAAACCAAATTAAATGGGGAAATAACAAAATGATTATTTATAATAGTTATAATAAATATTTGTTTACTGTTCCCAGAATTGGAAAATTGTATATCTTGAAAGGTTATCCCAAGATTAAAAATTATACATATGTAACTGGTTTAGATCTAGAAAAAGCCCACCGTAGGTTTTGTCATGTTAACATGCCCTTAATTGAAAATATGAGTAAAATTAATTGTGTAAAAGGAATTGAAAAACTTAATTGTAAGAATATAGATAAAAATTGTAAGATTTGTGCTATTGCTAAATCCACTAGAATATCCTTAAAAAGAAACTATATGTACGAAAGGAAAACTAAAAATGTTTTGGAAAGGATCCATATGGATTTGTGGGGTCCTGCTCCAGTTAACTCTCTAGGTGGAAATAAATACTTTTTATCTATTATTGATGATTTTTCACGTAAAGTAACTGTTTATATTATTCGAAATAAGAATGAAGTTTTTGATTACTTTAAAAAATACTTGGTTAGAGCTGAAAGACAGCTAAATGTTAAGTTAAAATGTGTCCGAACTGACAATGGTTTAGAATTTTGTCACAAAGAATTTAAAAAGTTTTTAAATGATCTAGGAATAAAAATCGAAAGAACTTCAACTTATACCCCTGAACAAAATGGCATTGCAGAAAGGTTCAATAGAACAGCCATGGATTGTGTCAGAGCTATGCTTCAAGACAGTGGTTTACAACCACAATTTTGGTCAGAAGCACTTTTAGCATTTATTCATACTAAAAATAGATGCGAACACAAATTAACTGAGGGTATATCTCCTAACGAAATATGGACTGGTTTCAAACCATCAGTAAAACATTTTAGAATTTTTGGCTCTTTGGCATATGTTCATATTCCTAAAATACAGAGAAATAAATTACAACCCAGAGCTAAACTTGGTATTTTGACAGGATATGGTTTGAAAACTAAAGGTTACAGAATATATGTACCAAACGAGAAGAGAATAGTTGAAACAGTCCATGTTCATATCGACGAAAGTAAGAAAGCTGTTGATGTACTATTTGGTAAAAACTTTGAGTACGTTTCTTTCGATCTTAATTCTAATATTCCTATTTATCAATCAAATGAAAATATAAAAGTAAAATCGGAAAGTGAAACTCAAGTTTTAGATTCTAAAGATTTAGTTAAAACTGAGGACTTAAAAAGTCTTAACATTTCAAATTGGCGAAGAATCGAAAAACCTAGAAATAAAAGCAATAGGATAGATGTATACTATTATTCTCCTGAAAATTTGAGAATGAGATCTTTAAATGATATTAAAAAGTACTGTACTAAAAATAAGATTAGGTTTGATCCTGTAAATTTCAATTTTAAGCCAGAAACTGAACATCCTAATGTGGATATTTCTAATGTGCCATCTACTTCTAGTGATGAATCTAATTTTTTAGACCAACAGATGTACGACATGTATGATCAGTGTTACAATGTCGAAATCCCCAAAAGTTATGAAGAAACGCAAGCAAGTAAGGATAAAATTAAATGGAATATTGCCATGAATGAAGAAATTCAGATAATGAAGGATAGGCAAGTATGGAAATTAGCGGACACCCCCCCAAATACAACCATAATTGGAAGTAAGTGGGTGTACAGCATAAAAATGGACGAAAACAATATACCTAAAAGGTATAAAGCTCGTCTTGTTGCTCAAGGTTTTAAGCAAAAACCCGGCATTGATTTTAAAGATATTTTTTCACCAGTTGTGAATTTTTCTATTGTTAGATTATTGTTTGTACTATTGATTTCTATGTTGGGTTGGTATCACTGTCAAGTTGACGTGAAAAGTGCATATTTATATGGACACCTTAAGGATACTATATACATGAAACAGCCAAAAGGATTTGTGCTGAAAGGATCCGAAAACAAAGTATGTCTATTGGAAAAGGCTATATATGGTCTGCATCAAAGTGGTAGAGAATGGAATTTGGAATTAGACGGTATTTTAACTAAATTAGGATTTTCTCAGTTAAATTGGTGTAATTGTGTCTACAAATTTAAAGATGTAATTTTAATTGTTTATGTAGATGATATGGTTTTGTTTTCAAAAAGGGAACATTTGATAAATGAAGTAATCGAATTATTGGACAAAAAATTGGATCTTACAGTCCTAGGTAAAACTAAATATTTGTTAGGCGTAAACTTTCAAGAAATTGAAAATTCGATTTATTTACATCAAATTACCTACATTGAAAAATTAATGTCAAAATTCAAAGATCTTCCTAAAAGTTTTGTGAATTTACCTTTTAAAATTGGTTGTAACTTACCTGATAAGGTTAAAGAGGAAGAAATAATTGAAAATGATTTAATGAGGAAATTTCCCTATCGTTCCTTAATAGGATGTTTATCGTTTTTGTCAGATAGATCCAGACCAGATATTGCATTTGCCGTTAATATAATGTCTCAGTTTTGTAATGGTTATACTTACAAACACTGGTCTTACGTTGTTGATATTATGAACTATGTTTTTCTTACAAAGGATTTTAAAATTAATCTTTCCAATGTAGAAAGTTCAAATTTGATTCCTTTTTCTGATGCAAATTGGGGATGTGGTCTCACAAACAGACATTCAAGCAGTGCGGGCCGCGGTGGCCCGGTTGGAAGAGCAACGGACTAGCAACCGAAGGGTTGCGAGTTCAAATCCAGCCAAACACCGCCGTGTACAAAGGGGGCTGGTGCACGTTAAATCTGTCGTGGCCTCAAATGTCCTCACGTTGGCGTGGTGTGGAAGTTTGGAGAGTGGGGTGCCAGCTCAGGTGTCGCCTCGTCATCTGACCGTGGTTCAAAATTACGTGGTGTTGTCCTCGGATCTTTCCCTTTGGGATTGATCCCGGACCGTCACCAATAGCCCATTGTGTTGCTCCAGTGTGACGTTAATTGAAATTCCCCCCCCCATTCAAGCAGTGGCTATTTAATTTATTTTGGTAACATCCCAATATCATGGAAATCTTCTAAACAAAAGTGCATAGCTCTTAGCTCAATGGAATCTGAATTTATTGCACTAACCGATTGCACTAAAGAAGTTATTTGGTTTAGTAGAATTATAAATGAATTAAGTTTGTGTGATTACATAAGACCCCAAGTATATTGTGATAATCAATCTGCTATCTATTTTTCAAAAAATAGTCAGGAAAATGTGAAAACTAAACATATTGATATCAAGTACAAATTTATTCGTAAATTAATAAAAGATGAACTATTTAACGTAAATTATATTTCATCGGAAAATAATTTGGCTGACTTTTTAACAAAGCCTTTATTGTTAAATAAATTTAAAAATATTATTAGAAAAATATTTTGTTATATATATATATATATATATATATATATATATATATATATATATATATATATATATATATATATATATATATATATATGTATATGTATATATTGAATTGTAATACATCTGCTGAGGTTTTACAACCGATGGGGCCGCATGTTGGAATCGGTCTCAAACCTCCAATTATAGTGCCGTGTGGGGCACATCAAAATGGAAAATTGTATAAATCTTTGAATGTATAAAAGAGAGGAGATAATGTGAAGAGTATTGGGGATCATGATCTGATCAGACTTCTTGTTGTTTTCTTAAAGTATGTTTTTAAACCATAAGACTTGGCTACGTAATAAAATTTATTTTTAATGTATAAAACTCTGTCTTCAATCGATAAAACCCAACAGGAACCTGCAAAAGTGGTCAGTTTCGCGCCGCTCTGTTTGCCAGGTAAATCAAGTTGCAATTTGTTTTTGTATCTCAGAGGAAACGTCTAGTAGCGGAGAATGCCAGGACACCGCCAATCAAGACAGTTCCAGCAAACAGACGACTTCACGAGGCGTATGGTGATTGGCCTCAGAAGGGCAGGTTGGTCCATACGTCAAATCTCAGCAGATACCCACCTACACGCGTCCACGGTGCACCGATTGTGGCACAGATGGTTGGACCAAGGGAATGTGGCACGTTTGAGGGGTTCCGGTGCAGCCAGAGTGACGTCAGCACGCGTGAACCGACGCATCTGCCGGCAAGCATCGGCGGCCCCGCAAGCCACGTCTGTCGCCCTTTTGCAGCATGTGCAGGACACCCTTGATGCTCCCATATCGTCCAGGACCATTAGCCGCCGATTGATCGCTGGCGGCCTGCGCTCATGGCGCCCGTTGAGACGACTACCATTGACCCAACAGCATAGACGTCTCCGTTTGCAATGGTGTCGGGATAGAGCCACGTGGACGACGGAATGGCACAGGGTGGTGTTCTCAGACGAGTCACGCTTCTGTTTTAGCAATGACAGTCGCCGTGTACGAGTCTGGCGCCAACGTGGTGACAGGGCCAATCCGGCCGCATCTGTGGAACGCCATACCGCGAGACAACGCGGTATAATGGTTTGGGGCGCCATCGCCTACGATAGCAGGTCACCTCTGGTCCGTATTCAGGGCACTATGACGACCCAACGATACGTGGATGACGTGCTGCAGTCGGTGACACTACCTTTCCTTCAGGGGGTGCCCAATGCCATTTTCCAGCAGGATAACTCCCGGCCGCACACGGCACGCATCAGCCAATATGCCCTGCAAGGTACCCAGGTGTTTCCCTGGCCAGCTGTCTCCCCTGATCTCTCACCTATCGAACATTTCTGGGACGTCATTGGACGTCGCTTGCATGCGTTGCCACCGGCACGTTCAGAAGACGAACTCTGGCAAATGGTTGACAGGGAATGGGCAGCCATCCCTCAGGACACCATCCGCCTCCTCTGTACCTAGACGTGTTGCTGCCTGTATCGCCGCTCGCGGTGGTCCTACAACCTACTGACCAGACGTTCTTGCTGCTCAGTCGCAAGGTGTATAATGTTGCAATAAAGATCACTTATTGCTCGTTGCTGTCTCTCTCTCTGTTTTCCAAATTTCATCACTTTCTGCCAACTCCTTCTTGGTGTTGCATTTTCAATGTCAGGTAGTGTATTATTAGAAATTTAAATACTAATTTTTTACAGTTATTTGATCTATCTGTAAAATATATTACGTTTAAAAAGGAAAAATTAATGGGTAGTAAAAAAATGGTAGGTTGTGTTGAGGACACAAACCGTAGTTTTGACGTGAATACTCGGGCCATAGGAAGTTTCAACGATTGTTTATTGTGGATATTCAACAATTTACAGTGTGAACAATTGTAGTTTGAAATTAACATTGAAGGACCATTTTATTAATTAAAGGCCTGTGATTGTAGCTTAGTTGGGAAGCTTTTGAATGACACTACTTACGCAGTCTTCACTCCACATAATCCTAAATTACACTGGCCCAAAGCTCGCCCAGCATCGTAGAGTTTCAGCATATTGCGGACCCCACGCTCAGTGCCCCTGCGCATTCGGCCCGAAGGTCGTAATTAATTATTATGTGTGTTATAGGGGGTAAAAGCAATAGAGAGAGAATAGTACTCGGAAACATTCGTGATACTCAGAGAGTTTAAATTTTTAGTCTTTCCTACCTCCTTTTTTCAGTTTGCTCAGGAAGTTTTGAAACACCCTGCATATATTTGTCTTTTGTACTAGTACTGTAGGAAATTAAATGTTTCGTCTCCATTAGAAGGGCAAATATAGAGTTGAGTACTTACGGTCCTTTCCACCTTGACGATGCGGCAAGCTAAGCTCACTTTAGACTCGTACACGTCTTTCGACTTCGAGCCAGGCTTCCCTAATATTTGATCCAACCTGAAGGGTCACAAACATTTATCAATACAACAAGCTCTTTCAAGGTACCTACTGTAGTTGTTTCAAGTTAAAAATAGATATCTAAGATGAGTGTGAGAATTCAGTCATGGGCTTAATCTATTGTAGTGGTTGAATAGTGAAATCTCCTGGTCAACCCTTTGCTTTTTTTTGAGGCTGCCCAGGGATGATCTACTTATTAATCTTATGCTCATATTAGACTTTTTGAAGGTGCATGAACCAAGGACTTGGTCTTTGTTTAGATCAAGTTGGACAGGAAACAACAACGAGGGCCGTATCTTGTCTGTAAGCTGCTTAAACCTGTTCAGAAAGTCATATTTGGTCTACAGAACGGGTAATCTACTTGCCGGTTAAACCGGTTCACAGGGCAGTATCTGGTCTGCAGGTCGGTGTACCAGTTTGGAAAACCGTATCTGGTCTGCAGGACAAGTAAACCTGCAGATCAGATACGGCCAGTGTTTGGACGGTCTTCTTTGGTCTTCTTGGTGTGTTAAGCCGGTCCAGAGTGCAGTATCTGGTCTTCAGGATGGGTAAACCTGCTCGAAAGGCCGTATTTGGTCTATTGTCCTGTTAAACCGATCCAGAGGACGGTATCTGGTTTGCAGGTTGGGTAAACTTGTTTGTACGGCCGTATCTGGTCTACAGGACAAGTAAATCTGCAGACCAGATACGGCCAGTGTTTGAACTGTCTTCTTTGGTCTTCTTGGTGGGTTAAGCCGGTCCAGAGTGCAGTATCTGGTCTTCAGGACGGGTAAACCTGCTCGAAAGGCCGTATTTGGTCTATTGTCCTGTTAAACCGGTCCATAGGGCGGTATCTGGTTTGCATGGTTGGGTAAACTTGTTTGTACGGCCGTATCTGGTCTGCAGGACAAGTAAACCTGCAGACCAGATACGGCCAGTGTTTGGACGGTCTTCTTTGGTCTTCTTGGTGTGTTAAGCCGGTCCTGAGTGCAGTATCTGGTCTTCAGGACGGGTAAACCTGTTTGGAAGGCCGTATTTGAGGTAAATCTATTCGCTACAACTCAATACGGTCCTTCATTTTGTACGTGCGGTTATTTTGGGAACGCCAACTGACCCCAACCATGACGCTACATCTTAAATCGCTAATAAGTTAAAAGCACTGTTGTGGACATTGCAAAACCTACGGCGATCCACAGGAATATGGCTCAAGTTTATGTAGTGCTTGAGGAGGAGATGAAAGATGGAATACGTATACATCCTCCTATAAAATCTGACCAAAGATCTGGTTAGAGTTCAGTTTCTCGTCTTTAGAAATTCCTGACTAGGCTTCAGGAAGGGATATTTTTGTAAGATCGTCTTTCCTTTGCCGAAAATTTAAATAAAATCACCCGAGTGGAATTTTATTTGTTTTAAATTTAGCTGAAATAAGTAGAAAAATAGAGTTTACGAGAAGAATAATTCTCAGAAATCTCTTATAGGAAGGTATGAGACAGCGATATTTTTTATCGATGTAATTACGTATGTGGATTTATATATGACTGATAAATATGTAAATTATATAAAATACCGAAGCTAAAAATAATAATTTGCTTAATCTAATGTTTAATGTTTCTAAATGTAATCTAAGGTTAATGTTTCTAAAATAGAATGCAAGTGAAATGTTTTTATTAGAGGGTGGAACTATGATGTCTTCAATGGAAAAATATTTATTTTATGAAGTCTGAATAAAAAAAATCTTAGAGAATATGAGGTATGCAGGCAATGTGTATTCCGCTTGTGTCCCGAATAGACCAAAAGAAAGAAGCTACTGGGCTGCCATCTAGTGGCCATTTTATAAAGTATTAAAATTGAAGTAAATATAGATTAAAAGATATTTAGTCACTATTACTGGGAAACATTCATCACGCTAAAAATAATAAATTTACATTGGATTTGAATAGCCTTCATTGCTCTGATTGATACTGAAGTAATTTTATAAATTGCAACATTTTGCTCACAAGTCCATGTTATCCTAGAAATTAGAGATATGACTTGATATTAGAGAACGGCTAAGATTTTGTGTAGCGATGTTTTAGCAAAAAAAAGTTTAGTCAAATTTATTTTTTTAGGATCGCAATAATACCGTTTTCTGGCAGTATTATTAGCATAACATATTATTAGTTCACAACTATTTTTATACATTACCCA
Organism: Meta bourneti; assembly: GCA_933210815.1. Lineage (NCBI taxonomy): Eukaryota > Metazoa > Arthropoda > Arachnida > Araneae > Tetragnathidae > Meta > Meta bourneti. The sequence goes on along the minus strand of OW119930.1, from coordinate 65,315,795 downwards.
AAAAGAATAAAACATTTGTAAGAAACCGAAGTAATTGTTTATTAACTTGCCTGCACTGAAGGCTCTTTACTCGACCGAGTAAATCAACGTGACCTTGAGAATACTGTTCAATGACATCTTTAACGTCATAGGGCTTTAGAGCTTCTTTGAACTTTCTTCGTGCAACGAAGTATTTGATCTGCACAGAAAATTTAATTGAATTAAAAAAATCTACACTTTAATAATTTTTATGAATATTTATGGAAAATTACATGAAAATGTCTTACTGGTCAAGCTACTGCAAAGATGACATCAACTCCTTTCTACTGTCACCTAATACCCAGTTGGAAGTTATTTTCTAATTACATGATTTGATGGTTTCCATGCTTTACTGTTTAATGCTTTTTTGATCTTGAAGTAAATTTTTAAGCCCTTTTGATGTTTAAATAAACTCATAGGAGATAAAATACAAACAAGCACACAGGTGCTGTAGTGATGTGTAACACTCTCTTTGTACGGTGTTTTTCACCCTTTTTTTATTTAAACAGAAATCTAGGTCTTTTGTTTTAGGTCGTGGCGCCATCTATGGATAGAAATATCATATATTTCTCAAAACAAATTTAGAAACCGTTACTATTTTCATTGCGTACACATATCTCAATATCTTTAATTCTTTACCTCTCAATGCAGACTACCCTAAGAGGGAGATGCAATATGATCAAAATATTCTAAAATAAATTTCAGCAACAACTCCAATTTCTCAAATTCTTGCTCTGGCGAATTAAGTATAAAATATTATTTAAAAACTAAACTTTTCTCTAAATTTTAGCTATCGAAATATTAGACAACAGTTTTTATACAAATTATGGAATCTGAAAATATATAGTTTACAAATTTTACATTGCAATATAAGGATAGAAAATTTTTGAAGTAAATAAATATACAATATAAAATGTTATATTTTATACATGGGAATGGGCAATGTATAAAGAACATTAAAAGTAGGAATTGAACACTTAAGATTGCAATTAGAAGATAGATTTTAATGAAAGTTCAACTAAGCGAAAACTTAAAATTAAATAGCCTCCTATAACATTTAAAACCGCCTTTGCCTTTGTTTATCAATATTTAACAAGTTGATTAAACTGATGTTTGAAAAAAATTGAAATTTTTTATCTGCTAAAATCTGACATTTATCTATCATTAGGATCCTTTATCATTAAAATGCGAATGACACTACACAAATAAAATTTCAAGATAGGTAAATATTTACTTTCTTTGTCTCAAAATAAGTCTCACATTGGCACATTTTTGTTCCTAATATTAATGGTTTTTCTTTAATTTTCAGATGAACTGCACCAAAGAGGACAATATTTGTTAGAGATATAAGTCAACCTAACAATACCGCCCGATCACTTTTCTTACAGTAAATAAAGGCTGGCAAAAAATTGAAAAAAGGGGTGGGGGATTGTTTTAAAAATGCACTCCCTAGTAAAACGGAAAAGTTAGAAAATATTTCCTTAACATTACAAACATGAATGGAAAGTTATGATGTCACCTGATAGTAAAGCCTACAAAATTTACTCACTAAGAAAGAAAAACTGAGATGTAAAAATCGCCTTTCAAGTAGCATTAATTGTAATCCTACAGCTGTATTCTCTCCTGGTGGTTGCCTCGACGAGTATCTCGTCATTAGCAAAACTGACCAGATCTTGATGGAAAACTGACCAGATCTTGATGGAAAACTGACCAGATCTTGATGGAAAACTGACCAGATCTTGTCATTAGAAAAACTGAGCTGATTTTTATCTCATCATCATAAAAAATAGAAATATCTTCATTCGGAATTCAATTTGCATTCATGATGAAGAGATATCTCGTCATTAACAAAATTGGCAGGATCTTGCTGAACGAGATATCTCGTCGAAACGATTTAGAGGGTCAAAAGTTAAACACTGTCTCAATATGTACCATTTAACCTTGTTAGAAATATAAACCTCTTAATTTAAGATTACATTTTTTTCTTTTCCACAAATAAACCTTTTTCTTGAGGTCAAACTGTGAAAATGGTTTTTGGTACATAATTAATTAACCCTCCTTGTGGTTGGTACACAAGGTATCTCGCCATTAGCAAAAGTGAGTAGATCTTTGATGACGAGATATCTCGTCATTAGCAAAATTGCTTAAATCTTGATGGACGAGAAATCTCGTCGAAACCATATGGAGGGTTAAAAAAGGCTTTTTTCTATTAAAAGCACCAGGTATCAAAGTATATTTAAACCTCGTCTCTTTTCTATAACCCTTTTGGTGGTTGTTTTGACGATGATGTCTCGTCATTATCAAAACTGACCCGATGTTGATGAACGAGATATCTCGTCATTAGAAAAAAACTGACCAGATCTTGGTCTTGTCATCATTAAAAAATCAGCAATATCTTGATGACGAGATATCTCCTCACTAGCAAAATTGATCAAATCCTCATGGACGGGATACCTCGTTGAAATCACTTGGAGGGTTAAATTATGCATATGAGAAACACTTTAAGGGCAGGAACTTAAATAAACGAGTAAATACCTTTCTTAAGGCTCTGATGGCGTTTTTGTGTTGCTTGGTGAGTGTCGTCAAGCGAGGCTCTTCCGTTTCTTCCTCTGAAAAGATGGACAAAGAAAGTGAATTTCTCTTAATTCTAGATCTGGACTTTTAGGGAAGTTTCCTCGTTGTCGACTACTCTTCTGAATTAAAAAGTAACGAATATGGAATTCTGAGTAAAGTTATGAATCACAAAAAAATTTAGAAAGTCAATATCGTTCATTCCAGTTTAATAAGTTCTTGAATTCTCCCTTCTTATTTTTCTGAATTAAAAAGTAACGAATAAAAAACGTTTGAAAAGTAATATCGTTTATTCAAGTTAATATCATGGACTTACAAGTGGAACATACAAAGTAAAGAACAATTCTAAGAAAATGAAGAGGAAAAATTCTACTCCTTGGCTTTACTCAATAAGAGTGTTTTTCAAGAAATATAACCTTCACGAATAGAAAAAATGACAGTGGAATTCACTAGTCTCAAGTTTAACACATTCTTGTCTAGAAAAGCTAAAAAACTCATATCTTGAAAAATTGTGATTTAGTGTTTCACTTGTAAGCCACAATATGTTTTATGAATTCTCCCTTCTTATTCTCTGAATTAAAAAGTAACCAACTGAACTCTGTTCATTCTTTTATTTAGCTATTTGTAATATAATTTGTGAAATATGCTCTAGCTCTACGAATTATCCGCTTTTCCTTCCTGAGTTAAAAAATAACGAACACAGGTTCCCAAGTAAAATTTTGAATCACAAAACTGTTTAGAAAGAAGTAATTTATTCAAGTGTAATATGTTCTATGAATTCTCCCTTCAGTTAATGAAAATAATATTTCATTTTTTTAACTTTCCCACAAATGCGAATAAACCTGAATTTAAAACAAGTGTATTTGATTGCATACAGACATACTATTTTGTGTCTGTTTTTACTCACGTGAATATTCACTTTAAGAATACCCACGAAAAGAAATTTATGAATAGATAAAATGTTTATGAAATTTATTATTCACATGATTATATTCTCGTAACTTGAAAAATAAGAATGAGATATTTAAGTAATGTGGCAACAAATTAACGCTATTATGCCTCCATTTACATGTTGTTCTTAGGTCTATTAGCTGGAAATTAATTCAAGCGTGCGAAAACGTAATTTGAGTATTTCCTCTTCAACAAAATCAGGATGAATATTACGAGTAATTTTTAGTACTTCAAAAGCAAATCAATATTTCTATCGAAAATTTTACACCGCCTTCGCTTGAGATATTTGAAATCCAGAATAGTTTTGGAGTGGGAGTAATTTTGTAGGCACGTAAAGATGGAGGGGGGGGGGCGTGGGTGTTCATTGGAAATAATTAGATATAGATAGGCTAGAGTTCAGGTAGGTTTATATTTATTCTTGTACTAATTTTCGGTATGGAAAATTAAGTAGATACTAATATAAAGAATGATGCCATTTAATTATGACATTAATTATTAACAAGAAGTGTAAATTTAGTTATGACAGAGAGAAAAATCTAAAACATCGTAGCTGAAGTAGCAAAAATCTATTGAAATGACGCATAAGTATTTTGTTGTTCATTTTATGTAGCACTGTTGAATTAGTTTAGAAAGTTGTTTTAAAAAATCTTTGTTTAATAAAGAAAATAATAAAAAAACACTGCTTTAAATTAAAACATTTGTTGTTTAATTTGAGTAATATAATACATATGTTCAGTTATTATCAAAAATATTTTTGTTTTTGAATAGGTTTGTGCTTTGTTCTGGTTTTAGCCAAGGGAACTGAACTTTAAATACAACATTACGTATTACTTTCATGACTTCATTAGGTTTCAGTTTCAGTTTCATTATGTTTTGTAAAAATCTTTTCAATTTATAAATGAAAGAAATTACATGTTGCCGAAATCTAAAATTATTTTTTTATAATCGGGAGTGCTTAGCATCAACTACGTAACAAATTGAATACTACTAAAACCATGTTTCACAGAACATTCAGATCGAAAAAATTATAGATTTATTCAAACTTAATTTAAATTACTCTTTAGACTTCAATTAGAGTCAATTACACTCGAAAGGTTTCAATGGATAACTTTTGCTTTGATCAAAGTACGTTTTATATGTGTTTTGATGAATTTTTATTAAGTGAAAATGATTTTTCTACGCGAAATTTATTTGCAGATGATACATATTTTAAGGATACATATTAATTTTTCTGGACCTAATTACGCGAAATAGTTAAACATTCTTTTTTATGTTTTAAGGGGACAGTGAACTTCCAAATCACCAAAATCGATTTTTTTAATTTTAACGTTTAAAGTTAATTGATATAGAATTCTGCGGATAGCAAAAATTTTTTTCAATAACGATCATTTTTGTCGGAGTCACATATACTACAATATTAAACATGCAGTAGATAGATATATTGAATCTACAAAAATGCGTTTTTTTCTGATCGAGATTTTTGACATTCTTTTGATTTTAAAAATGTTCCCTTCGCACCTGGTTTTAATTGATTTACTCGAATTCTTTTATGACTCTTGAAATCTCTTGTATACATCTAAGTCCAAATGAGCAATTCATCATGCTTCCAAATTTTGATTTAAAACGTTGCTTAACCTATGCGTTTTTTGTAAAATTTTACGTGTCTTAATACAAAACTGTTTTTGCTTTACAATTGAGCGATACTCTTACCAGATAGAGTTAATTTGTTTCATGTTTATACAAACTATAACGTGAATTAAAGGTTTGACAATGCATGAAAAATTAATGCGCATGGGATCTATCAATGTTTGCTAATTTATCAAAATTTTTGTCCATGTTTTATATAACAACTACCAAATGACTTAATGTTTATGAACCAAATTTTCAGAACAGCTTTTTAGTAGAAAACAAACATGCTGTGCAAATTTCATAACAATGGGATAATAACTGCAAAAGTTTGTTTTAAAAGTCCACTGCCACCTTAAATGAAAAGGATTTTTTCTACGCGATATTTTATCAGCTGACGATACCGATGTTTGGAGAATAAATATTAATTTTTCTGGACCTAATTGCATGAAATAATTTAATGTGTTTTTTTATGTTTTAAGCAAATTTCAGAGAAACTAGTTTTGAAAAATTACTTACGCATCGTGGTAATAATTGTCTGTGTTTAAAAATGTTCGTTTTCTTAGTTTTGTATCTACTCGAGTATAGTTTTATTCAAACTGAAATCAATTTTCTGAGTCACATTTTCTTTTGCAAACGAAGGATAAAAAACAGAAATATTTTCAACCAAACGTGATTGCGTTAAACAATGGAAATTCTGTGTTCTATATGTACGATATTAAAAATTGTGAGGGGTTTGAACTCTGTATATTTGCAAAGTATTGTTTTGAAAGCTTGCAACTTTTTGGCATGGTAAATGCAATCCGAACTTAATACGAAAATTATGTTCTATATAAAATCATTAAATTGCTTTAATATTTAAATTTGAAATAAAAAGGTACGAAAATGTGAAACTAATTCTCCTAAAATGTGTTTTATAAAAAGAAACGTGCGTGTTCCTATTACAAAAACCTCATTTTCACCTTACGGATTTCCGAAAAGAAAATACAAGCACCAACTTGAATGAACTTTTATAGTCTAGAAAACAGCCCCATGTACACTAAAATGGTGCTACATCCCTGGCTTAGGAAGCATCGCTCTCTAACACAATAAAGCAGCATGATCTACCATTTACATCACGCAGTGATAGTGATGTAATCTCCATTTGACATCACTTAAGATGTTAGCCTTTCTTATGGAACTTCTGACGTTAGGATTGACGTCACAAAGCCGTAGAATGGATTATGCATACAAGAGGTATTGATTAAATTTTCATCTTTGTAAAGAACTTTTTGTGCATTATATGGATCTGGCAAATAAGATGAACGATACTTGCATGATACAAAGTATGTTTGAACTATTTCTTTTGGAAGTTTACCTTTTTTTATAAAAAAAGCAAAACAAAATATTTACATTCCTAGTGTATTCTTGTTTTTATATTCTTTGTAAGAAATTTAAGACAAAAAATGTTTTCTACTTGTAGATTAATTTTTACGAGCGGTCGGATGTCTAGAACTTTAACCTTTCAAATAAAAAATTATTCTTTTATTAAGATAACTAAATGGAATATCAGTCGATTCTGACATTATCAGAATTTTTCACTTTTAAATTCAGTTTGTGAACAGTGCAAGTCCTTGTAACATAACTTTCTAAAATTATTTAGCTTTTGAAAAGTTTGAAATTTCAAGAACGACACGTTGAAGCTGTTTTCTATGAAATCAACAATGGTTTCAGTTGTAATATAAACTGAATTAAAATCTCAATCTTAGAGAGAAAACTATTAAAAATCTTGTTACTCATGTGATACATTAATTTACCAAATAAATATTGGTATGTTTCTATTTATACACCATTTGAATATCAGTGAGAAAAACCCCAATAAGATTTTAGTCTAGAATATTAAACAAGATATAAGAATTCCTATAGTAAATTTTCCTTATAAAAGCCCCCTTATAATTTATTTATTTATTATTGAACAAAAGCAAACTCCCGTGCACAGCAAAAGTACAACACGGAGCTTACAGAAGTAAGTTGATTTATCAAAAAAAAACAACCCAGTGAAATATAAAATTTTATTAAATTTACAAGATTTGATGAACTTAACAAATGAAAAGAAAAGCAAATTAGACCCAAAAAACATCGAGTTTCACTGGCCATGTTTTACCTAATCTTCTCAAATCGATTTGAAGACACATTCTCTTGAATTATCAAATGCAGGACAACTGAAAAGTAGATGATCCTCATCTTGTGGCTGCTCTTTTGAATACTTGCACATATAATTAGACCGAAGATTAAACCTATATAAGTATTAGCAAAATTTCCATGGCCAGATAAAAATTCTGTAATTTTGAAGTCTGTGAAGAAAATTAATCCTGAGTTCAATCTATACTGGATAATAGGAAAAATTTTTTGGTAACCAATGTCACTCTAAATTTTTTGGTAACCAATGTCACTAAAAATTAGAATTTCTCGCCGAAAACGTGTATGCCTTCAGGATTGATCCCAGACTGTTACAAATAGTCCGTTATGTTGCTAAAGTACGATGCAAATTTTACTACCCACCTACCTACTCAAATAATTATGAAAAAAATGCAGTAAAGAATTATTTAATCTGTAATAAGTGAGTAAATAAATACTATTGATAATTAAATAAATATCTATGGATTTTATTTGCTGTGGAACAAGAAAGAAAATATATTTAGAAATATACTCAGTGTCATAAGCTTAAAAAAAGTATGTGATTTAAAGAATCAAAAGATTAAAACTTTTCTCTACTGTGCAATATGAAAGCTATCATAAAGAATATTAAAAAGAAAAAGCTATTTTAAAGAGTCAAGCAGTGTTTGATCACTTTGAAATATCTATCATTATCACTACTTCATTCATCACTATTGTGTTCTACATTGTACCAGTATGCTCATGCAATTAAATAGATCCAAGGTAATAAAAATGTGCACAGATTCAGTAAAAATCTCAAAACTACACTACACTATTCGACGTGCAGTGCACTTCCTGCAACAATATTCTACCGAATGTTTGGTTTTCCGTGAAACTTGTGCATATCTGTTTATTGATGTATTTCAAATCTATCACATATTGCGTTATCTATCTATTGCATAATTTTGTTTTGAGACAATATCTTTTCTTAATAAAACGAGAAGACAGCTTACTTGGCTATATATAAATAAAGATGTTCAATACGTTTTTAAAGTAAAACACAAGCAAAATTAAAAGGACAAAATTACCGATCAATAGTACATAGAGTTTGTATTTTACTTATTGAATCAATCTTCTATACCACAATTCTGTGTTTATTTGAGAAATTAATTAAGTCACGTATTTTGGTTTTAATCGATAAAAAATTACTGTTATATGTAGGGTCCGGATTTTGTTGGCTTGTCATCTTTTTGTGAGAACTTGTTAGAAAATGGCCGTAAGGACAGAAATTCAGTTTGCAATTTTCTAATTCTGGAAATAGCCCGTTGTTTTGCTTCAGGTGAAATGTAAATTCAACTACCTATCTTAATTTTATAAATGCAGAGTTTCTAGGTCATTTCTTGGTATTTTTTACTTTTATGGCATCTTTTTGGTCAATTTTTAGAAGTGGACAAGTTCATTTTGTAGTATTAACACAATGCTTCAGTTTTCATTTCTGTTTTTAACCCTCCAAGTGGTTTCGACGAGATATATCGTCCATTAAGTTCTGACCAATTTTGCTAATGACGAGATATATCATCTTCAAGATATTGCCGATTGTTTGATTACGAATCCATCAAGATCTGGTCAGTTTTCTTCTAATGACGAGATATTTCGTCCATCAAGATCTGCTGTCATGACAATCACTAGGCGAGTTAATTGTGAATACCCTTTAATGCAAAACAAATAATTTTTAAGATTTTTTTGGTGGGTGTATCAACCGGAAAGAGAAAGAGTTGGAAGGTTTTTCTCTACTCTGGAAGAAAGATCACATACTTTTGGATCTTCGAGTTGTTAATTGAAAAGTTATAATGCCAAAATCTGAACCATCTAAATTGAGTTTCCCCAAACCGGTTGCTAGGACAAAAACCCCGATCAAATATTAGAGACGTGCGAAAATGTCTCACGTAAAAGGTATAACCGAGGACTAGCTTGCAAGGAACGCAACAATGTGAAAATCATCTGGCTTAGTGAGTGGTTGATAAATTTCATTTCTTATTGTATCGAATGTGAATTGTCTTGGTCAATGATTTTTCACCAAAGGCTAGCTTGCCAACCTTGAATCGAAAAGGATAGAGCCATTTTTTAAAGTTTCTTTTGCCATACGTATTCTTCCATATGCTTCATTTCATTCATGCTCTGCGAATGACAAATGAAATCTAAAAAATGGCTCTATGCTTTGGCGATTCAAGATTGGCAAGCTAGAGGTTGGCGAGAAATCATTGCCGAGGACAATTCTCATTCAATACAATAGAAAATATCTCAACAACTCACGAAGTCAAAATGATTTTCGCCTTGTTGCGTTCCATGAGCTAGTGAGACCGCGGTTAATTGCAGTGGTATTAGATGTATATATCCTACGAAGAAGTTCCATCTTCAGATAGTTGCTTTTGATAAGTAAATGGATTGTATTGAATTCCTACATATAAAGTGCAAGTAAATACTTTATTTACAGGCAATTTGCAAAGAAAATATTTTTCTAATCGAAAGTTTTTCAATTAAATTTTTAGGTAGTTTTCTTCACAATTTTGGGTAACTTTTAGGTTATTTTTGTCAACAAAATCCAGCCCTGTTTAAAAGTTAATGCAAAGTATAGAATTCTTTCGAAGTAAAAATAAAAAAAATAGTGGTTATTGGTCTATAATATATTATGTTCGTACATTACATCTTTTGTGTTATTTAATGCAACTAGGTTATAAGCTAATAAAAGAGAAACAATTCTTTCAGAGCAAAATGTAATCAAAAATAAAATACTGATTCGTAGCATATTCTGTGCATAAAAAATCGAAAAGCCCCGAAGAAATTTTCGATTGGACTGAAACTTGGCATGTGTGATGTCATGAAAAGAAAAAAATGACAATAATATCAAATCTAGAGGATTCTTTATTATTGTAGAAATGCATCAGAAAGGTACCCATTCTAAAACCCTCTCTTTTGGAGATACATGATATCCTGTAACAAATTATGCCAAGCATTCAGTCGCTACAGGTCCAGATCCCTTATGTTCTGGCGATGGTGGAATTGGCGGTCTAAAGTATCCCAGGTATGCTCAATGGGAGTCAGATCTGGGGATCTCTCTGACCCAGGAAGGGTTTTAACACCACGGAGGTTCTCCTAGGGGACTCATAATGTTCAGAATGCTTAGCATAATTTGTCACAGGATAACATAGAAGCCGAATTTGATCCATTACACGTTTTATATCGGCATGTGTCGCCACCAAAGGGAGCTTTATAACTTATTAATTTATAATATTTATAATATAATTCCACACCAATAAAGAGTTCCCTAGATTTGATATTGTGATTATTTCTATATCTCCTTATACACAACACACATGCTAAGTTCCATTTCAATTGACATACTAGATTCGGGATGTTTTGATTCTTTTTTGGCACAGGTTGTATATGTTTATAATTAGCGTTCAGTTTTCTGTTTTCAATGATTTAAAACATATCTTGCGTTTTAATAGAAAAAGGTATTCATTTATACAAAAGAGCATCGCCAGAGCTTATACAAAAGAGCACTGCATAATACGCAAAGAACCAGGCTTTGATGTTAATATCAAAATAAGTCGACAGTCAAAATTTTTTCATTTTATGAATAAAAAATATTTTTAAGGTTCAAAACTAAAACTAAAAATCTTATCACTTCAAAATATTTTTATTGAATGATTTTGAGAATTCGAATTCAAATAAAATAGATAATTTTGAAAGATATAAATTTAATAATGAATTAAAAGCTATAGATTAATATGGGCATTGCCTGAATTTTAAACATGGCAATAGATATATATAACAAACCGCCTATAAATTGGCTCCTTTTTTTAAAAAATCACTATGATAATTGATAATCCCGAATTAATTCATAAAATAACTGTAATTTAAACTTTTATTGAGATGTTTTGAGAGCCTGTCTTCAATGCAGTGGAAAAGTTGTATGATTCAATTTTGCACCAAAGTTCATTTAATCTCATTCATGTAATTTATAATCTCAATGAATCATAGCTGCAGAAGCAAAAGAAAATAAGTGTGAAGTGCATTATACTTGTAGAATCAGAAGAATAAAATTTGGTGATGGGCTTGATCAAAACTTTATATCTTACCAATACATACGGGTACCTTTCGAACCTTACGGATGATAATCTCACACCAGGTTTTTCGTGGATCCACTGAGTCAAGAAAAAACACCGTCAACTTCTAAATGGCATCTAATGCTATCTTCATATACCAGTAGAAGTAGAATACAGTACTGGGTAGTCATAACGTAACTTCCCCCTATATACTGGCCCCTAGTGACCGCAATTTTCGACCAATCGGAATGGACTTTAGATTTAGAGATTTCAAGGTGAGAACTCGAGAGTTATGCAAATAACAAGAATCGAGCTCCCTCGATTACGGATAGAGTTAATAAATTCCGAATTTAACACCCACATTTTTTTATCGCAATGTGATCAACAAATTCCGAATTTAACACCCACATTTTTTTATCGCAATGTGATCAACAAATTCCGAATTTAACACCCACATTTTTTTATCGCAATGTGATCAACAAATTCCGAATTTAACACCCACATTTTTTTTATCGCAATGTGATCAACAAATTCCGAATTTAACACCCACATTTTTTTATCGCAGTGATCAACACAGTGAAAAACCAAAAACAGTGTTGAAATTTTACCTTTACCTCTAAAAACGACTGCTCAGGAGTACTGCCAAAGATGAGTATGAACGACAAAAGAGGAAAGAAAAAGCAACAAGAACTACTACATTTTACCTTTAATTACACTTGCTCCGCGTGGACGTTACTTGACGATCTTGATTAATGATGTTATGTACTTCCGCCACATTTTCGAAAGGAACGGATGGTCTTTTAGTTCGAGGTCTATGACAAGTGCAAACCGTTTCTTCAAATTTTCGCTCCAAGTCATTTATAGCTCGAACAGAACGCGGGACTCGTCGTAGATCCTGGTTTCGTCGGTGCCTCTGCGGTATATGACCTTTCATATAATAGCATTTGACCAGAGCACCATGCTGTTAAGCTGAAATGCTCATTTTGTTTTCCCCCATGAGCAGACACCCTACTGACTATACTTTCAACCGTAAATGCTATTGAAGGAACTGGTTGCTATGATATTCCAAAAACTGATTGCTAATTAGCGTACTGTGAAAAGTGCTTGTGATTTATGCAAATTGCATGCATTGTCACTTCTGCTTGTCGTCTTTCCTTCCTCTTTTGTCGTTCGCACTCATCTTTGAGTGCTCTAACAGTCATTTTTAGAGGTAAATGTAAAATTTCAACACCATTTCTGGTTTTTCACTGTGCCGATCACATTACGAAACACAAAAAGTTGGTGTTCTATTCAAAAATTCTACAATTCGTTAACTGTATCCGTAACCGTGCGAGTTCGATTCTTGATAATTTACATAATTCTCGAGAGCCTACTGGAACTTTAAATCTCAAGTTTCCTTCCAATTCGTTGAAAATTGAGGTTGCTAGGGGCTAGCATATAGGAAAGTTACTTTATGACCACGCGGTTTATCAAATCCACATGCAAGCGTGTTAGTTTTGTTCATTGGATATTAGTATTTTTCAATCAAAAGAAAATATTGGTCTTAGAATTACAATTGTGTACAGTATTATTTTATTTAAGGTTCGTAAAACTAAAACATTGGTTGCAGAAATGATTTAAAATGTATTAGGTTGAAAATTTAAAATAAATATTCTTGGATATCAAGGAATAGTTCGATAAACGTATTATTGATATAAAATAAACTATTGGTTATCAAAAATGCACACATTTGTAATATCTACCAACAATTACACTTTTTTAAGAATCTGTTTTACTCTTGTAGTTGCTATATATTTGATTTACGGATTCTTTTATTTTAAATGATATTTAGCTTCTCAGTTTAGGAAAACCATTTTACAATATCCTTATAATTAATAGTACTCTAAAATTACAACAGAGGGCAGCACAACATTTTTGAAGACCAGTCTAGTAAGATCTTTTTAAATATTCTTTAAAATATTAAAATTAACTATACAATAATTTGTTACTTGACATCTTTCTTTTTTGGATCACTAGTACTATAAGGAAAATATCTAATTCTCACTTTTAACGCGTTGAATCATATTTATCTGCTTGTTTTATGCTATCAAATTATTCATTATTATTGTTAAAAATACTTTAGGGGATCAAATAAAAAACTCATAATTCAAAGACTATTTTATAATAATTACACTATCGGAAAACATTTTCTCGATAAATTTAAAGGTAGTTCGAAAAACTGCCTTAAAATCTACTGCTAAATATTCAAATGCTGTGATTGTTAATTGTAATTTAATTTCAACATTTTATACGGTATCTTTATATGAATGGAAGTTTTGAAAACTTCTTTTTTTAATTATTCATTATGAATCATTGTTTACAAATAATGAAATTTCAAGTTACTAAAGAAAATTTCATTGAACAAAACTTAAAGGTATAAAATGAATAGTCGCAATGTCTACGTTTCTTGAAATTATCAACAAAATTTTAAATAAAATTCCTGATATTTTAAAGGAAAAAATCGCTCTCTTGTTTCGAATTTTTTCTTCAAATATTAAGACAAAAATTCGTCAATCAAGTTATTCGAGTATGAATAGTAAACTAAAATAACAATTATTACCGTCTGAATTCCTCTTTGAAGTTTCGGAAAAATCCTTCGAAACAGAATCTTCGGAAACACTCGGTCGGATTCGGCCACTCAGATTATCGGAAGAAGTGTTGACGTCACTACAGCGGCTTCTTGTCATTGGTGAATGAGTGAATGGTGGACGATGACGTCGTATTGTGGAGAAGCGACTCACAAACGATGTATTATGCTTGAAACTAAAAGTTTTGTGAAACATAAAAAATTAAAATATGAAACAAAAACGTTTCAAATTATGCATTGATTTAAATTTATAAGAGGAGAACATGAAAATGGGGCTTACTGGAAACAAATAACCACTACCGCGCGATGTTTATCAAATGTACGTATTATCTTTACCTTGAAGCAGCAACATATCAGACACAATTTTAACGAGTTCTAATTATGGGAACCACAATAAATAGAATTTAATTAAATATTGATTCAATGCAGAAAAAATATAGGCGACTATAAAATTTGAGCTTCGGAAAGATTCCTTTAAAACGAAAAGTGCAATTGTTTCAACTCTAAAATTGCTTATAGTGAACTACAGGATTTTTATCAATGTTTTGCAGTTGAGAAATAACGATTATTTAGGTCGGTTGGTTTAAGTTTAATGGCACAAGGCCCAGTAATGGCAAGTTGCTCCCGATTATATAAGAAATCAACAGTATTATTTAACTTAGAATTTATGCATGATTCTGTAATATATTATGAACTATATTCAAACTTTCCAAAAGGGGGGAAATACTTCATAAAATACTCCTCGACGGTAAAAAAGTAACAAGATAAAATCAGAGGACATTTCGATAAGCTAGATATAGTGCAGCACCAACGGGAAGGCGATCGACCTTTGGTCAGTTTATTTTTGAATAGGTGTGAAAGAGCGTTACGCAAAAATAGCAATGGTGATCTCCATGGATGTCCCCCCCCTGCCAACTCGGTATCACTGCTATCGCTTACGGCACCGAACGATAAATTTAAAACCAGAATTCGCGCCAAAGATGCCAAGTGTGGAAGGAATCTGTTTTCGTTAACACCAATTCCCCAATTTAACCCAGACTCGTTCAAAAACACGTGACTCAACTGTATTCTTACAGGACCGGACGATATATAATTTATAGAAGCTTCCGGAATCAGTCACGGGCTTGAGAAGTGTATCATTATCGATCATCATTAACTATACTAATCTCAATTATTTTTTATGTTTAATCCATCTTTAATTTAGTTGTAAATGTAGTAGTTGCGTTAGTAGCTATAGTCAGCACACAAATTAAATTTGCATTTTTAAGGCGAAATTTTATAACCCATTAAGAATTCCATGTAATTAATTATACGTGATATCAGATGTTAACTTCTCAGGAACATTTTGAATTCACTTTATAAGTAATTCATTATAATATTTATATAAAAGTAAAACATGCAGAAGTGGATGGCGATGCACATATATAAACACAAAATATTCTAAGAATATTGACAAGTCAAGAAATAGGAAGAAATTGGAAGTAAAAAGCAAAATTCAATAGCATTTGTTAGAAAGGTTGAATGGAAGGACCTAAAGAATAGAAAAAGATGCTAGACAAAGGAGAGAGTTCTAGGATGTAAGAAAACGAATATAAATTACTGTGAAAGATGTGTATGAAATTGAAATATTGAATGACAGTTAATGTTTTATGAAATTCTAAGTATTTATCTCTTGTTCAGTTCAAAAGGAAATTACATATCAAATTAATTAATATTCAGTAATAACAAATAATAAAGTCGCTTTGTTTTTGACAAAAGTGTTAGAAAAAGTGTAGATCATTTATAAAAACTAATATTTAAGGAATAAAATCTGTTTATCAGTATAGTATTTAATATTATTTCGACGTTTAATACATAGTAACGAAATGTAATCATATCTTTCAAGGATAAATTATAAAAATATAAGATAAATATTAAAAAAATTATCTAAATATTTCAATGAAAGTATAGCTATCAGTTTAGTTCGAATAAACAGTTATATGTATAGTATGTATAATAACTGTTATATGTATATAAATTTTATTTTCGATTATGTTCAAGTTTATTGGAGCACAAATGCCTATTCAAAGGACTTTCTTAAAGAACAATGAAAAACGAATTAATATCCCACGTAAATGAATAATCCCTGCTGCTGTTACTTCATATTCATTGCAAAGCATAAAATTAAAGAGCAATTGTGTTTTGTCTCTCACACAAAATAATCTTTGGATAACTTCTGAACGAATTGAAGGAATGGTTAGCATATTTTTTCGACGATACGCTTTACGAGAATGTTAGAAAGAAAACTAATAAATAGCACGACAATATTAGTCTGATTTCTATAACATAGCTGCTAATCTCTGGCTACGACTAAACAATGAGCTAGATCAATGCAACTACGAACGTCAAACTTTCCTACTAAGCTTATGTATTACTCCATCGTTCACCATGCAAAGATCTAAAAAGGTTCTATAAGGATAGGATTGGGGGTAAAGGCATCCCTACGAAATATACACATCGAATCTGAGAATTTCATGTAAAAAAGATAAAATATAACTACATTAAACCGAATAATTATCTTGATAGAAGTGAATTACATCAAATATCGATTTTTTTAACCCAATATCACTAACTAAATGAAAATCAAATCTTCTCTTGACTTCATGATGTTATGGATTTCGACACATATGCCTAAAGATTAATCAGTTTGACTAATGTATTTGTTGCTTTAAATAATGATATTAGAATACCCGAAGTGTTTTAAATTGGTATACTTTAATGGTGCTTTTTTGGCTACCGGCTCATGCTGAAAGGTTCGACTAACGTATTTGTTGATATAGTAGAATTATAGAATATAGAGAGTATTTTGGTTACCGGCTCTTGTCAAAAGGTTCATCTATTCGATTAAAGTATTTGTTGATTTAGTAGAATGATCGATTAGAAAGTGTTTTGAATTGGTATAATTTAAAGGTGTGCTTTTTGGTTACTGGATCTTGACAAATGGTTCATCTATTCAATTAATATATTTGTTGCTTTAGTAGAATAATAGAATACAGAGTGTTTTGAATTGATATATTTTAATGGTGTATTGTTTTGGTGAGCTGATCATGACGAAAGGTTCATTTATTCGACTTTTTTATTTGTTGCTTTAGCAGCATAGGAAATGTTTTGAATTGGGATAAATTTAGTGCTGTGCTTTTTGGTATACTTTACGTTGATTGTTAGTTATTCCAATTCATTAATTTTTACGTATTTATGTATGACAATGACCCTATTGAAAGTAAATATTGTCACCAAGTCTGAAGTTCGGCATTGTACTTGGTGACAACAAAATCCCGGAAGTCGTTGAGGAACTTTTGACTGAGGTATTATGACTTTCTCCCCTCAACTTTAAAATAAAGGCAATAAAATATGAAGACTATATTACAGACTAAGGTAAAAGAAAAATTTCCGAAAATTCAAGAAGTTATTTAAATTTACTCAGTACTGAACCTCAATGGAATATAATTTGGAAAATAGGTAAATTTCAAACTACTCCTCTCCTGTTCGCAACAGCAAAGTTTGTGGTGAATAATAATGATTTTTTATAAGTTTGAGTCATAAGTATTTAAAATAACACTTACTCCCCAGGTACAAAGAAAAAGTTATTAGTCGATTCATTTTTTAAGAATCTCACAAAGTATGCGTATTATAAATTCTCAGATAAGATGCTTTGGAAAGTGCAATAAGTGAGCACTAAATTTGGATCTACGTATTCTATCAAAATTGTTTATATTTAAAAACAAACAAATTGTAATATGCTTCAACAAATAATTTTTGAAAATTCAAAATTTGCATGCAAAAATAACCTCAGAATTTTAACGATAGTTTAAGTATTTAAGTTAAGTCTAGCTCTTGATTTCTAAAAATGAATTTGATTTTCAAATTTAAGCTTACCGAATCGTTAGAATAAATGTGCGCAATGATATTTATGTATTCATTTCGTCATTGTCTTAGAACAAGTTTATTTCCGAAACATCCATTATCAGAATTCATATATATATATATATATATATAATTAATATCTGACCAAAAAAAAATTAAAATAAAAAAAATAAAATTCAAAGTACAAAATGTAAAACTGTTCGTACACTTATGTTAAGCCAAATTTTACTATAATTTCATCGACAAAAGTTTCAAAATTCGTGTGTACGAAGTTTTACAGAATATCTTTGGTCTATGAAACGGATGGGAAACGTTTAACAACACCCTAACATGCATTAGGATGGCTCGAAAAGAAAAGTGCTCATTTATTCCACCGCCGGGGAGCTGGTGGTGCCATCTATCGGGGGCAGCGTTGGTGGCCTTTGAGATATACTTACAGGCTGCCACCACTGGGAGCAACGTCTTGTCTATCTTTTCGTTTCGGGTTGTTGAATGAACCCGTCGGAAAGCTGGAAAGAAACACCGAAGAAGAAGAAAGTGAAAATAAGTGAGCGAATAGGAAAAGAAAAGACAGGAGATTCACATTACACAAAAAGCTCGGAATGTACGTGTTCGAGCTATGATGCTGTATTTTTACATCTCTAAACACGAACAAAAACATTTTAATTACCACAGTAACTAAAACAATTGTAAATACAGTTTTTTAGTATTTTCATTGCTTAATAGCCGTGAAGAATATTTGAAATATATTTGCAAGCAGTTATATAGACGCAGGTTATATAAATACAAGGCCTTTAAATATAATACACTCAAATCTCAAATGTAAGAGTTGGAATTGAAATGTTATACGGTTAGCCGTGAAGTTGCTTTTGCAAAGGTAAGGTTAAACTGTCTCATCGTTTGGGCACTCGCAATTTGAATTTCTGGGTTAAGAGGTCCATTAACCCTCCAAGCGGTTTTGAAGAGATATCTCGTACATCAAGATCTGACCAATTTTGCTAATGACGAAATATCTCGCCTCAAGAAATTGCAGATTTTTTTATAACGACGAGATATCAAGATCTGATCAGTTTTCTTTTAATGACGAGATATCTCGTCCATCAAGATCTGGTTAGTTTTGCTAATAACGAGATACCTCGTCGAGACAACCACCAGGAGGGTTAAGCTTTTGGTATGATTTTAAAACGGTGGTCATAGCTGAATAGTTTAGTAAATGAAATGGATAGCAGTGTGTGATCAAATTCAGCATTGCTAAGCTCTAGAAGAGGAGCACTATGGAGAACATATTCGCCGGTTCAAAAGTTTATATTATAATATAGAAGTACAAGTAGAACAACTGATTTCATCCACGAACTTCTTTTTGGTTGATAAAAGTTGCTATGTATATGCTATATGACATTTAAGTATCACATACTTTCTAACTCAAATGGGCGAGTTAAAAAATACGAGCTATACAAGAACAACTGATTTCATCCACGAACTTCTTTTTGGTTGATAAAAGTTGCTATGTATATGCTATATGACATTTAAGTATCACATACTTTCTAACTCAAATGGGTGAGTTAAAATTAATAAAACTACACTGGTATCTATGAGACTGCTTTGGTACGGTCAAGGCATAACTGGTGTCTTATCTTTTGAGCTCTCGCAATTGACTATTTGGGTTAAGAGGTAACTATTAAGCTTTATGTGTGATTTCAGGATGGCGGTCATTGGTCACAGTTAGTGAGTGAAGTGAATACTAACGCTGGTGGTGAGGGCAGGACCACCTGATGGATCTTCCAGGTGGCAACGGACATGGAGTTCTGGTCGGCTGCATAGCACCTCCACAGGCACTGGATGAGTGTGGCTGCAGGGACTCTCCTCCTGATCATATGCTTCTGGCGTTGTTGCTGCTGTACCTTCAATGCGAATCCAGAGCCTAAGATTCCCTGCAACACACCTCATAATTAAGTCACAATCACTCGAAACATCTATACAACAGACCAATATTAAGAGATCCTGTATTTAAGTCAAAACGAAAATTACTTCAATGTTAATACACAAAGCCTTTTATAATGTCCTATTTTAATTTATAATTATACTTTGACAAGTATATTATACAAAAAAGCATGTTATACAAAACCAGTATATTATATAAAAAGTATACTATACAAAAAATATATTATACAATAAAGTATACTGTACAAAAAAGTATACTGTACAAAAAAGTATACTGTACAAAAAAATAAATTATGCTTTGACAAATAATCGTACTCAAGTATATAATATCATGTACATTGATGGAACTTGAACTTCAATATACTTTAACAAGTACATTAATTTACATCTTGATATGAGTCTGGGGTATTAACCACTTAACGCATTTGCCCGTGTCAAACACGGGCAAAAGTTACCGGCAAATTTGCAGATGCCCGTGTCTCACACGGGCGCTGTTATATCTCGCGTTATTTTATTTCTAATGCCCGTCTGAGATCCGTTCTAGTAAAAATAGATAGGCTAGATTAAACTTATACCATAGATGGCATAAACTTATTTATCATAGATGATTTACCACTTATTTATAGATGGATATTAAACTTATTTACCGTAGATGGCACCAATATGCACCATTTTTCTTGTGTAAACCAAGTGGTGCATTTTGATGATTAGCTATAAGTTTGTTAGGAATCCTTTGTTATAAAGCAGTTGTTAGGTGTCGAAAAGGTAATATATCCATTTTTATTACGTTAAATATCATAAAAGTTAACCATAAATTAATTTTTACTAAGTGTTTTTGTAACTTGTTTAGAAAAAGTTATCTGATAATGAGAGACTCTGACGATTTTGAATATGCCAATTTATCAGAAAGTTTCAGCGATGAAAGTGATGATCTCTTGAGTGATGGAAGTGAATCTGAAGTTAATATTTTATTATTATTAATATTTTGAAATTCAAAATAAACATGTAATCAAATCGTTTACACTTTGTACAATAATTTTTTTTATAACTTTTACCCCACCCCCCGCAACTGAAATTGCAAAAAATAACTTACACTATACCTATATATATATATTCATTTTCTGTCAAAAAAAACTCGATCATTTTTTACCAGTTTTTCCGAAAAAAACTCGTGCTTTAAGTGGTTAACTCCGATTTCTGGAAGTCTTCTATAAACCAGCGAAGCAATATACATAAAACGAACATTAGAAAAATAGTAAGAACAGAAGATGAATCACAAATTTCCTTTAAGCGAATTCTATGAACGTTCTCTCCGGTGCAGTTGGAACAAAATATACTTCAAAGTCCCTTCCTTATCAAGACAAAGAAGGCACTTGAAGTCAGCCAGGTGAAAACGATTCAAGTAGGCCTGAGTTACAATGTGGTCTATTCTGGCATTAGCAGAAAAAGTGGAAACTAATTAGGGGATTTTTTTTTAAGTAATGGAGGTCATTAGGCTCACTCCGCAATTAAAAAAAATGGCGATTCATTCCAGTGTTCATCCATAAAGTTTCTTCAACAGGTACTTTGAACTAAGGTTTTAGCTCAATGTAATTTATAACGAGGGTTTGTTTGGTTAAATTTATGCTCCAACCTTTCTTTAAGACCTGATGATCTTAAAAGCACTATTTTAAACAAGCCAGATGGGATTCTGAAAAATTTTAGATGACTCCCACCATAATCGACACGCAAGTCGATGGATGGTCCAGGATGAATAGCTGATTTGCCAATTTGATGATGCAAATCACTTTCAATTTGTCTGCAGCTCTGCTACATCAGAACATTGCTTCTACTACTAACTCTTTACTCTTGATTGCCACTATACATTCTTTTCACATGGCGCTTCAGATGTACTACGGTGCCCTATAGAACAGTCAAGTGGTCGCAATAATGCATTGCACGACCATGCATACGGAACTACACCCGCGATTATTAACACAATTCTCATGATTTCACGCAATTTGCAATTAGTGAACTAGTGGAACCATTCATCGGATTCACTAGAGGGGAGTACGTGGTAAACTTAACCATTACTACAAAATTTAATCCTCCAAATAGTTTCGACCAGATATCTCGTCCATCAAGATCTGACAAACTTTGCTAATGACGACATATCTCGTCATAAAGATATTGTCAATTTTTTGATGATGACGAAATCAAGATCTGGTCACTTTTCTTCTAATGACGAGATATCACGTCCATAAAGATATGGTCAGTTTTGCTAATGATGAGATACCTCGTCGAGACAACCACTAGAAGGGTTAACTTACAATTTCATTGACTGTATAGCAGTGAAACAAATATGAGCCATTGAGTACTTTTTGGAGGTCTTTAGTATTATCTGCTACGTTCTGCTAAAATTGTACAACGGCGAATGTAAAATTACTAAATAATAACGCCAAGATCTGGTAATATGAAGTAATTCCTAGTAATATGAAGACCAACGGTCTCTGAAAAACAGCTTTAAACCTACAATTAGAAATTATTTTGAGAGAACATTCACTTAGGTTGATTTATTGTATTAAATAAAACGCATAAATTATGTAAAATTTGATGTTTTACTTAGTTAAAAGCTAAGATGTTAGAATAAACTGCTATACCATTTCAAATAGTTCATAATCTAAGCAATGAGTTCATTTATGGATGTGATGACACAGTGTGAAAATTTAAGACACGATGAAACTTACCATGATAAATAGATGAATTGATTTTTCGGAAACTGTTATACGGCATAGTTAAAAAAACTTTTCGAAAACTTTCCAAGCTTTTATGAAAGACTGACAGAAAATAAGAAGATAAACGAGCGAAATAAGCCATAAAATGCTTTAATGTTCGTAGCTCTCAGCTTCTATCCTCATAAAGAAAAACTGAAAATATAACGAGAAATATTTTTTCATATATAACGCACAATAAAAAAGTTTTGGAGATTTTCAGCATTCATTTAGTTAATAAGCACCCGAGGAGATAATAAAAATACTCGAATTTAGTACCACTAGATTTACACTGATTTTCCCTCTGAATGCTTAGAGAAATACAAATTGAAGTAAGTTTCAGGAACATAAAGATATTCATAAAAAGAACAGTACTGGTGTTTCATAGTTAAAAGTTGAGTTTATCTGTGACGTTTCTGGCAGTTGTTATAGTAATTTGAAGATTCAGTTTTCACACTTTATAAAATAGAGTGCAATAATTTGATAAAGCAAGTATTTTCAAAGCGAATGTTGTTTTCAAACTTTACAAATTCCATTAAAATGATTCTCGATATCTTGAGTAGAAGAGTGATTGGGGTAAGGGATTCAAAAAGTGAATGTTGTTTCTAAACCTTATAAAAGTGATTCTCGACATCTTTAGTTGATGAGTGATTTATGCAGTGAATGTTGTTTTCAAACCTTGCAAATTCCTTTAAAGTGATTCTCGACTTTTTGAACAGATGAGTGATTGAGGCAAGTGATTTAAAAAAGTGAATGTTGTTTCTAAACCTAATTAATTCTATTAAAGTGATCCTCGACATTTTTAGTTGATGAGTTATTTAAGAAGTGAATGTTGTTTTCAAACCTTACAAATTATATTACAGGGATTTTCGACATTTTAACTTCGAGCTTAAACACGTTCGCGAGCATATATTCATTGTGTATGAGCTTTGATTAAATTTGTATGGTTTGAAAGGTTCGTGATATGTTGCTGTTACATCACATTTAAGACCCTTGTGTTCCACTTTTTTATGCTTGCACCGATGATTCCAAACTTTGATGAAATAAAGAAAACCTTCCATTTAATTATTAAAATCAAGCTAATACGATATCTAAAAATAATAAAACCAAGTTTGTATTCAAGTGTCAAGAAGGCATTACCTACAATTTTAGTCTTTTTGAATTGATTTTCGACATAACTCTGGAATATTTCGGCCCATCTGCTTCTGTTTTGATACTTTTACTGTGCGATCCCCTGTATCCACTTTATAAATATTTTGATCCATATTAACATTTTATGTACATTTTTTATAATTGCTTTTTAAATTTGCATAATATTTATTTTTAGCCGTCCACATGGATGGAGAATAACTACAACTGGATTTTTCATTACTTTTTATCATGTTATTGCAGTCTTGTTTTCGGAATGTTAAGGTCTTCAGTGTTTACCAACATATTTTTATCTAAATATTTTAAACATCATACGTCTTTAAAATTTATTTCTACTAACATTATATTTTACATTTTATATTCTGCATTTTAAAACATGTTAAAACGATACTTGTCAGAATTTTACAGATTGATTGTTCTCTTTCCTTCCCAAATTTGTTTTTACTATGGTTTTACTATCTTGCATTTACAACAGATTGTCTTTTTAGGAACCTAAAACCAAACCTACATGGTGTATTTATAAGTACCTGGCACTTAACACTAGATAACAATAACTCAAATAACCGTTGATAAAGCGTGCTCTATTTTCTAGCTATTAGGGGCACCACATACTCTTATGCGTATTATTATACTTATCAGGCCAGCTACATAAAAATCAAATCTCAGGACGAGACACGACATTTATTTACAGACAAGAAACGAAAACGAACATGCGTCCTTGAAAACAGCTGATAAATGGTTCCTCGTTCCAATTGGGGAGGAGAAAAGAAAAACACTGGTGTTCTACTACAAACTGTTAATCCTAAGGTGCAAAACCTGGAGATACCACCTTCTTGACTATCTCGGCCGTATTAAGCATTAATTAGCATTCACTTAGAATATACTTTAATGAAGTTAAAATGGGAGTAAAATAGCTATAAATAATAAATTCAGACATGATTAAAATAGTCGAGTCATCCGACTAATTTCCATGCTCTACAGATTTACTGAATAAAATAACTTTTGTTTCGTTTGACGATCTATGGTCATCGTTTGCTTCATCAGGACTAATAATCAGATATACCTTGAGACTTAAATATTTCCAAAATTTACTGAAACCTTTGTAGAATATAATGTATTTTCAATGGTAATTCTGAAATTAGGTCTGTTCCAAACTAATTCCGACTGTACAGTAAGTGTCGAAAGTCTCGTTATGCAGCTTTGGAAAGCTATCTGTAACAAATAAAGGACTCTATGAGCATAAGAAGCGCACGTTTTCAAAATCCAGCACCATTTGTGTGCACTCCTATAAAAGAGCCCATGCTGGATGAAGACCGATGAAGATTTAATTTGTCACCCTACGGTTCATTTTTACTACGCAATGGAAATTAGTATTTTTTTATTTACTACTGAAAGTGGATTCCAAATACACTGCTGGCCACCCAAATTGCAACACCAAGAAAGACAAGAGATATCACAACAAAATCTATTTTGTAGATAACATGTTGACCAAGTATCAAATGATTAAATTTATAGACTTCTGTGAAGTGTGGTTCCTGCCAAAATCAGTAGCCTGAGTAGCCGCCATTGTTGGAGATCACCGCTGCCACACGTCTCGGCATTGATTCAAAGAGACTTTGGATGTGTTCTTGGGGTACAGCAGACCAAGCAGCTTCCACACGTTGCCAAAGTTGATCTGGTGTGGCAGCTGGGGATGTATTCTGGGTCAATCGTTGAGCAACCATGGACCACATGTTTTCTATCGGCGAAAGATCCGGAGAGCGAGCTGGCCAGGGAAGCAATTCAATCTGGCGATTGACGAAGAACCCTTGGACAATGCGTGCCACGTGTGGTCGCGCATTATCCTGTTGAAATATGAGTGTGGGCAAGCCCTGAAGGTAAGGAAGGACAACTGGCTCCAACACCTCGGAGATGTAGCGCTGGCTGTTTAAAGTACCGGCAATGCGTACTAGAGGAGTGCGAGAGTGATATCCAATACCGCCCCATACCATAATACCCGGTGCAGGACCAGTGTGGCGGTGCATAACGCAGCTGTTCAGCATCCTCTCTCCACGGTGTCTCCAGACTCGAATCCGACCATCGTGGTGTTGCAGACAGAAGCGTGACTCGTCAGTAAAGACAATTTCATTCCATTCTGCCGTCCACATCCTTCTTTCATCGCACCATTGGCGGCGGAAACGTCTGTGGTTCTGCGTCAAGGGTAGACGAAGCAATGGACGTCTTGCGGACAGACCACTCTGCTGTAAACGGCGTCGAATGGTACGCGCAGACACTGGATGATGCGGTACAGACTGAATGTGCTGTGCTATGGTTCGTGATGTGGCTGAGCGATCCGTCACTGCCATACGCACAATATGCCTGTCATCACGTGAAGTGGTGCACTGAGGTGGATGCGATCGAACACGTCGGTCCGTCGTACCCTCCTGCATCCAACGATCACATATCCGCATTACAGTTGTTTGGTTTCGTCCAACACGACTACCGATTTCCCTGAAAGATAATCCACAATCTCGGTAGGCCACTATCCTTCCTCTGTCGAACTCGGATACTTGATCAAAAGATGATCGCTGTTTTCTACGAGGCATAATTGATCGTTTTTTTGAAAAAACCACAAGAAAAACACAATTGCCGTACTTGAAATCGTCGAAATCTCCAAGCCTTAAATAACGCTTTGAAGTGGCGCCACAGGCGCGCGTGATGTGCGTCTGCGCTGAAATTCTAATCATTTGCATATCTCACCTCCGCTAATGCATGTTGTAAATTTCATATTATTTGCATGCTTCCTTCAGGGTGTTGCATTTACGGTGGCCAGCAGTGTATTAAGGTTGAAAGGTATTTACGACTGAATGTGGATTCCGAGCCACTACAAACATTCATCCCTAGATGGGTATTCGAATGCAGAGCCTGTTGAACCGAAGACCAGAGAGCTTACCACTGTCTACCAAAGACCGACAATAAAGCAGTCAAACCCATTACTAAAATTAACAAACAATAATTAGTGGCGTACTACAATCTTCAAGCGATCAATTAGCTTCTTCAAGATACACTTACTGATTCGAGATGTCATGACTTGCAAATAAGAATTCGGATGAAGCGGACTACCCACTTTTCAAATGTTGTCGACAATTCATATGCATATAAATTGTGTCTATTAAAGATAATAGACGCTCCTGTTTTACACAGAATTTTCACAGCCCGGAGACAGGACTTTGGTACATGTAACATAGGATACTTCCGTACATGTATGATGTTTATCTAAATCGTGCAAGTCTTCAGTCACTGGGAGAAAGAAGTTTAGTTGCACATGTGTTATTTTTTCTAGATTGTGCAAGTCTTCCACATGTGTTCTGTGCTAGTCGCATTTTTGTTTCCATTCAACATGACCGTTGCACAAGAAATGCTGGAGTACGCTAATGTTGATCTAGATTTCATGAAAAAATCCTGATCAGGGATGAATACTAGATCTATAGGTCCATAACCCTCCAAGTGGTTTCCACGAGATATCTCGTCCATCAAAATCTGATTAATTTTGATAATGACAAGACATCTTGTCATCATGATATTGCCGATTTTTTGATGATGACGAGATCAAGATATGGTCAGTTTTCTTCTAATGACGACATATCTCGTCCATCAAGATCTGGTCAGTTTTACTAATGACAAGAAACCTCTTCGAGATAACCACCAAGAGGGTAACCCTTATACAATTTATACAATGGGGCAGTTAATGCATTTGGAATAGATAGGGCCTCCTTCCAGGCATAAAAAGATAAGACAAGCATGAAGATCTCTTGAACAAGCTTTATGAAAAAATAGGACACAGTTTATCACTATTTCTTAGGAACAAACTGTCGACAAGGATTATTACTATTTTCTAACAAGTGATATTGGTAGATCAAAGAGATCGAAACATAGTAATGACTGGAAGATCCTCAAAGGCAATCTAGTAAATGCATTGCACTTATTTTCAGAATTGCTTTCGGGCCAATTTCAGCTATTCTCTGGAACGGCAATTTTCCTACTTCTCAGACATGTGAATTTTAACCAATTCCCAGACTAAAGACGACACTAAAAGGACAAGATTTCAGACAACAGTAGAAATAAAGAGAATATGAGATGAAAGCATTTGATGGTGGTTCTAAAAGTTTGAAAATTGCTTATAGCTGTAAAAGAAGCACTAGGTGAAGTGTGACAACTCAGAAAGGGTCAATTTCGAAGGGGACTATGTTTAAACTAAGTATGCAAATTGTCTTGTTTTATTTTTCTGGACAAAGGTCTATAGTATCCGACCTTTGACCAGAAAACTTCTTGCTAGTTAATTTGCAAGAATACTTCTCGGTATACTTCTCAAAAAGACTCCAAGGAAAATCAATAAGATCTTCATGGAAACTCACATTCCCTCGCTGTGATACCTGGGACCAGATCTGTAAATTGTGATGGATCACGTGTCATGAGATTCTCACTGCTATGGTATAGCGTTTTTACTGGAATGGTGGTAAATGCTGTATTTCTTTTTTCACTTACGCATATCATGAACTTCACCTTTTGATAATCTTTCCAGTTTTAGGAGTGGAGGGAACTACGCTCCTCATATGTCTTGGTATGTGAGGCAAGGTATGTCTAAGCTCCTTATATGGTTTTGTATGTGAGGCAAGTCGAATATCGATAGCATTGAAAAGCTTACTTCCATCCAAATTGAAAATAAGAAAAGATTCAAGCATACAATGGCAAAAATGCTCGAACAATAGTGAAAAAAGGAAGATGTACATGCGACCTCATCCCAAAAGTTACTATAAAGTATTGTTTCAAAGATTTTTACGGTAACCAAATTATAACATTGTATGAAAGGTTTGAAACGTACCAAGCTAGGTTCCACAATAAAATAGATATCTTCCCTTGCGGTGAGCATTTAGGAATTCCTGACCTCACAATAAATTTTGCAAGCTTTTTAAGCAAATCAGCACGAAAGATTTTAAAAAATCAACAGATACCCACATCTTAGAACTAATCAAGAACACAAATAATAGAGGTAGGTAGTTGAATTTACGTTGCACTGGGATGGACTATTGGCGACGATACCGAACGGACGATACCCGTTGAGATTTAAAGCGCACCAGTTCCTACGTACAGGTTGGTCTCTGGTTGGATCGAGTTTCAAATTTTCAACCCTCCGGTTACTAATCCGCGACTCTACCAACTGGACTACCACGGTACCCCAAAATAAAAGAGAGCATATTAAACTTATACATGAGCTAATGCATTATATTTTGACAGTAGTGGAGAGTGTTTTTCCTCATTTCTTGTATTGTATGCATTTCTTGTACTGCATTTTGTATATTTGAAATTACAAAAAAAACTGTGTGCCTTTGACGGGACAGAGATTTAAAATCTAAGCGGGGATGTCTATGTGTTTTACATTAGCATTAGTTTGAATTGTAATGTATAATGGGGGAATGTAATAAAAATGATGCTAATGCATAAAATATTTTGTATATGTGTTAGATTTACTTCAGTGTCTTTTTATACCGAAGAGCCCATGAAAATTGTAAATCCTTTCTGAAAAGGTGTAGAGGTAGTCCTGGTGTCAAGTTCTTTCATTGAAGAAAAATAAATTGCCAAGTCAGTCTGGTTGCATAGGTACACACAGGGGTGAAAAAGTCGGTCTTAAACTACAATGATATACTTGAAACTGATAAGATACTTATTTGAAATCAAGACATGGTTAGTTGGTGTTATGTCCACCAGGGGTAAAATTGAAACACGAGCTGATAATACCGTTTTAGCTATATGTAGAATTCTATCAGAATACAGATTTTACCGCTGAAATTCATCTGCATTCTGCAAAGCCACCAAACTGATTGGTCACGTGAAAATGAGTTATAGGGTGAGTTTAGTTTCAGGGAAGTTTCTGGAGTTTTATAAGATCATGTTCCATCCATAATCGTTTTCATTCCTCTCAGATGGAGTGTTCTTAATCTTATAAGAATTTTGATGATTGCTCTTTTCGTATTTATTTCACTGACTTGAATCTTTTTAACCCTCCAAGTGGTTTCAACGAGATATCTTGTCCATCAAGCTATGACCAAATTTGCTAATGACGACGAGATGTTTCGTCGTCATTAGCAAAATCTTCAGCAATATCTTGACGAGATGTCTCATCGTCAAAATATTGATGAAGTTATGATGACGATGAGATCAAAATCTGGTCAGTTATCTTCTCATGACGGGATATCTCGTCCATCAAACTATGACCAAATTTGCTAATGACGACGAGATGTTTCGTCGTCATTTGCAAAATCTTCAGCAATATCTTGACGAGATGTCTCATCGTCAAAATATTGCTGAAGTTATGATGACGATGAGATCAAAATCTGGTCAGTTATCTTCTCATGACGAGATATCGCGTCCATCAAACTATGACCAAATTTGCTAATGACGACGAGATGTTTCGTCGTCATTAGCAAAATCTTCAGCAATATCTTGACGAGATGTCTCATCGTCAAAATATTGCTGAAGTTATGATGACGATGAGATCAAAATCTGGTCAGTTATCTTCTCATGACGAGATATCTCGTCCATCAAACTATGACCAAATTTGCTAATGACGACGAGATGTTTCGTCGTCATTAGCAAAATCTTCAGCAATATCTTGACGAGATGTCTCATCGTCAAAATATTGCTGAAGTTATGATGACGATGAGATCAAAATCTGGTCAGTTGTCTTCTCATGACGAGATATCGCGTCAATCAAGATCTGGTCAATTTTGCAGATGATGAGATACATAATCGAGACAAATCACCAGGAAGGTCGATTTATTATAAATATCAAGTCTGAAATAAATGCGTACAGAGCAATAACCAAAACTATTTAAGATACGAAACTCGTCATATTAGAGGAATGAAAGTGATTGATTGGGTTCAATTTTATGATGCAGAGACAAGGTCAAGCTGCGTCAAATACAAGACAGACAACGTCAAGTAATGAACATATGCATACAAGGAAAGTTTCACTGACACAGGAGAGAGAAATACACCTAGGTTAAGTTACAGGAATCCATTCAACATCGTCTACAACTCGCACAATGAAAATGAATTGGGATGAGATGGAAGTTATGAATTCAATTTTGCATTTACTTTCTTGGTACTATAATTAATAAGGATGGCTTATCTTGTTTCATCCCAATTCCTTTTCATTCTGCAAGTTGGGATGAAACAAGATAATTAAGCTTTATTAATTATAGTACTAAGAAAGTAAATGCATTTTGATTTCATAACTTCTAGCTCAGGATTGAGGATTGTATTTACTAACATATACATATGATCGCTAATTGATCCCTCAATAAAAATTGAGAAGTTTTGCATGTATATACGAATTTCGATTGGGGATCTTAACAGATTTTAAGAATCAGTTTTGGTGTTCTATTAGTTCTAATGGAACAACAAAACCTACCCGTTCTCTGTTAGTTCTAATTGAAGCTCTGGCATCAATTTAAAGGTTGTGCAAAAACCATTTTTATAAATTATGCATTTTTTACCAGAAAAACACAAGGAAAGATATATGAAAACCAGGAAAACATAAGACACAGATTTATTTAAGGTTTTTTTTGTACTTACCGCTGGTAGAGCGAAGAAAGATATACCGAGAAGTGCGCAAAAGGCTGCAATCAGTTTTCCAGGCCACGTGATCGGGACAGTGTCACCATAGCCCACAGTGCACAAGGTGATCTAAAAACATTTATTAATCACTGTTCAACAATACTCCACATATGATAGCAAAATAAGAGTTCACCATAGAGGAAATATAAAAGTAGAGTATCAATGGTAACCTTTTTATGCACCCAGGTTCATAGATAAGCAGATAGAATTAATATTTTGGTTTTGAATCCCATTAAAAATAAAATCGGGACTTAAACAAATGTAAAATTGTCTAAACTTTTTACAAGAATAGGCTTGGATGATATAAAGGATAAAGATATTAATAAAAACACAAATTATCAGCATTATTGTCAAAATAAAACATTTAAAATTAAGCAATCCATGTTGTAAACAAGAATAGTTAAAATATAAAGGGATAGAATTAATTCCCACAAAGAAGTCAATAAATCATTTTTACTTGAAGCGAACATATTTTTACAACACTTAAACTCAAATTTTTAATAGAAAGTAAAATAGCAATTTCTTGGATAAATAACTTATTAATCAATCACTGTGGCTGTCAATGAGATGGCTTATCTGCTGGCCCAAAAAATAATTAATGTAATAAAATAATAATAAAGGAGGGTAAATATTTTTCAGACATCAAATGCTGAGATCCCAAATCCCACTATCAAAACAATAATTAAGACAACTTCCAAGAATATCTTCTCAAAAGATCGTTTGAAGAGAAATTCTTTGAAAATATGGAATTCTATGAAAGATGGTGTAACAGAATCTCAGACCTTCCAGATTCCAAAGAAAAAAAATCGTAGCTGAATTCTGCCTTGCTACTGGTCATGAATGCCTTGCTAAACACATGAATCTTGTATCTGCATATTAACCCTCCTAGTGGTTGTCTCTCGACGGAATATCTCGTCATAAAGATATTCGGAAGAAAAACTGAGCAGATCTCTTGATCTCGTCAGAATAAAAAAATAAACAATATCTTAATGACATCTCGTCATTAGCGAAATTGGTCAGATATTGATGGACGAGATATCTCGTCAAAACCACTTGGAGGGTTAAACGAGCTTTTCTGCAAGCTCAGCGATCTTCAGGAGGACATGGCATGGGCACACCTTTTATGTTTTTATGCTTCGATGTCTTGCGCTCTCTTCTTCCAATGTGGGAGAGATACTGAAAAGCGAGAGACCAAATGGGTCCATAGACTTTTTCTTTTGTTACCATTTGTTCTTATTTATTCTATTCTCTGGCTTCAGTCAGTCTTCTGTAATAATCATCGGCCATTGAAAATAAAAAGGATAACCCATTAACCCTCCTGGTGGTTGTCTTGACGAGGAATTTCGTCATTAGTAAAACCGTTAGCAGATCTTGATGGACGAGAAATCTCGTCATTAGAAGAAAACTTACCAGATCTTGATCTAGCCATCATAAAAAATAAGCAATACCTTGATGGCAAGATATCTCATCGTTAGCAAAATTGGTCAGATATTGATGGACGAGATATCTCATCGAAATCACTTGGATGATTAATTGCTCGTATTAGAAAATAGATTATTTATAAGCTTATTTATTCGAATAGTCTCAAAAGCTAACAAAAGCAAATTAATTGCATCATAAGTTTCTCGTTTACTTTTGATGGATTAGAGTTCACAGTAAGGAAGGAATCCCTCTTCTTCGATCACACCATCACCAGTGCAACGGACAGTTTAGTTTTCTTCCTTAGAAATCCTGGATGTTATTGGATTACGGTATGTCCGGGTCTTGGATTTGAAACAATCAGTAAAGGAATTACTTAGATCTTGGATTACAGAATCACCGACTACAGAATGGTTAGATTGGATTGGGGAAAATAAATGTGCTGGCAGTGGATCCTGTTGGACTTAGGCCTGATAAGTAAGATGATGAAATTCCGAAATTCAGTGAGATACAATCTGTAACCAGTGTGTTTGAGATGAATAGAAATGAGACGATTCTGGATGTTTAATGATAATTTAAGTTCGTGTAAGATTTTTTTGTATCATAAAAATTTGGTCTAATTAGAGAATATCTAATAACTGCTACCTTTCTTCGTACTGTATCTTTTGTATTTTCTAATTGGCGGTTACGGAACTACAGAAACGATACTATAAACTGAAGATAATGGTATTTTGTGTTTCTGCATACCAAAAAAGATTATTTTATCCGCATAATGCGTCACTTTGTCACTTATTAATTATTTATTTGCTGTTAATTGTCGAATTTGTCACTCATTTCATCAAGGATATTTTATTGTGATCGTGAATGTGGTTAAAATATTATATTATTTTTAAGATTTCAATAATGAGAAAAGCATTTTTAAATTTATGTGTTTATTGCTTTATTTATCAAGGAGGGATTATTAAGTTAAGGGGTTATTAAATTGAATTTTTGCTAGCAAATATAATGTTATCTTCGTGACATTGCCACTAAGAAAAGCAAATTTATCTCTATCATTGAAAACGGAGTGTTTGCATGTACATTGAACATTTCCACTCCATTTAAAGTTACTTACCTGTTTCAGGTAATATTAATGCAAAGTATGATAAATAATTACTAAAATATTATAATAAAATTACAATTTTAGCATTGCTTGAAAAATAGAATTTCCCCCTTCGTTTACTCAGAACTATTTTTTGAATTAGTGTGTTTTACTTGTAAACCGATGAGGTGTCGAAGGTACCCAAATGTTTTGTTTACAAATTTACATTGTTCAAAGGTAACATAAACACTATTGTTCGAAGGTAACATATATAAACTCGAGTATTTTCTTTTGTTTACTTTGGTTCAGATGATGGTAGACATTTTATTCCACCGAAATAGCTGTACACCAGTTTTATCTTCTTTATTTGTAATTTTTTAAAGCTCTTAGATCTCTTAGATAGATAGTGACAATGACATAATTAACATGCTAAGCATACCATCAGAACTTCCAAAATCTATGCAGAAATCAAGATTCAACTAAAGACTTTTATAGCACATAAAACATTTTCTAAAAATTATTATGTTAAAATTATTCTGTGTACAATATATATATATATATATATATATATATATTTATATATGTTGAAAGAGACCAGATTTTTCTTATAACAATTTCCTCGAAACATTGTTCAAAGGTAAAATATTTAAACTCGAGTGTTTTCTCTTGTTAATTTGATATCGATGGTGGTGGACGTTCTGTTCCAATGAAATATCTATAGACTAATTTAACACTCTAAGTGGTTTTGACGAGATATACATCAAGATTTGAATACTTTTATTAATGATGAGATATCTCGTCATTAAGATATTGCCAATTTTTGATGATGACCAGATCAAAATCTGATCAGTTTCTTGTAATGACCAGATATCTTGTTCATCAAAATCTGATCAGTTTTGTATAATTACGAAATAATTCGTCGAAAGAACCACCAGGAGGGTTAATCAACTTGTTTTTTACCTTCTTTGTAAGTCATTTTTTAACCCTCTTGGTTTTGGTCTCGACGAGGTATCTTGTCATCAACAAATTTAACCAGATCTTTATGGACGAGATATCTCGCCATTAGAATAACTGATCTGATCTTGATCTCGTCATCATCAAAAAAACGGCAATACCTTCATCATTCGGGATTCATTCGGCATTATTGATGCCGAGATATCTCGTCATTTGCGAAATTGGTTAGATCTTGATGGACAAGATACCTCATCGAAACACCTCTTGGAGGGATAAAACTTTTAGATTAGGGACAATGACACAATTGTTACGCTAAGCATACCACCAGATCTTCAATAACTTGCGCAGAAATCAACTGAAGACATTTACAGCATATAAAAATTACTCTGGTAAAATGTGCAACATCCTACCACTCTTTCATTACTATCGCGAGATTGTTGTGACACATAAAAGACCAGCTTGCCATGAGAGAAAAGTTACTTACAACACCCCACCAAAGCGCATCGGCGAAATTGCTGAAATTTTCCGGATTGGCATCTTTTTCGGCCAGGAAAACCAGGAAAGACGAGAAAATGAGGCCCAGGAACCCGATGTAGAGGGTCGTAAACAGTTCCTGGAAATCAAAACAGGAGAAATGACTCGTGGAGCATATTACACACGTATAAATAAACGCATAAACTAAGAGGTTGCATTCAAACTTTGATTACCACAAAGGGAAAGGGACATAATCGGGAAACATTTGTTTTTATTTGTTTCCGGTACATTTGTGCCATGGACATTTTGTTACATACAAATCAAGCTATAAACATGGACATAAACATAACTATGGCAGATTAAAGTTATAAATTTATTCATGCCCTTTCTCACCTTTATGAAATTTGAAATACCAATGAATATTTAAAGGATAGCATATGTTGAGTGCGAAAATGGTTTCTGGAACAAGGTGAAGGGGACATAATCGGGAAGCATTTGTTTTTATTAGCTTCTGATAAATTTGTACAGCGGGCATTTTCTTATGTACAAACCAAACTCTAAACATGAACATAAGTATTATGACAGATTTAAGTGAACAATTTAGTAATGCCCTTTCCCACCTTTATGAAACTTCAGACATCAATGAATATTCAAATGATAGCATATGTTGAGAGCGAAAATGTTTTCTGCCACTAAGTGACGGGGACATAATCGGGAGACATTTGTTTATTCGTTTGTGATACAAATGTGCCATGAGAATTTTGTTATCTAAAAACAAGCTATATGCATGGACATAAAAATATTATGCCAAATTAAAGTGAACAATTTAGTAATGTCCTTTCTTATCGTTATGAAATTTGACATCAATAAATATTTAATATATAGCACATGTTGAGTGTGAAAATGGTTTCTGCCACAAGGAAGGGTTCAAAATTGAGAAACATTTGTTTTCATTCATTTCTGGTACATTTGTACCATCAACATTCTATTACCTACAAACCAAGCTGTAAGCATGGACATAAATGTAATTATGGTAGATTAAAGTGAACAATTTAGTAATACCCTTTCTCACTTTATGGAATTTCATATACCAATGAATATTTGAAACAGCATTTTTTGGATGTGAAAATGGTTTCTCAACCGTTTGAGATCTCAGTTAAAATTCGTTGTCTTCTGCAATGAGCGATATAGGATTATCGAGAAGTGAAGAAATATTATCTTTCATGTAAGACAGTAAACCTCTTAATTAGTGATGATTTGGCGACAGTTTTACCTAATAAACATTTATTTATAGCATTGATAAAACTAAGATATTTTTAACGGTGTGCTTGTAACAACGGTAATCTATGACTTTCTCTAAGCC
The DNA here is from genome assembly GCA_933210815.1 of Meta bourneti. Taxonomy (NCBI): domain Eukaryota; kingdom Metazoa; phylum Arthropoda; class Arachnida; order Araneae; family Tetragnathidae; genus Meta; species Meta bourneti. The sequence goes on along the minus strand of OW119930.1, from coordinate 65,279,068 downwards.
TTTCAGTGCCTTTCAGTTGCGTAATCAGAGTATGATGTATCAAGTTACGTTAGAAAGAAACCTTAATAATTTATTCACGAGGTTAAGTGAAACATCAAACAGCGTGTTTAAAAAAGAACATATTAAATCAAAGATCCTATTCCTTCTTTACTTTGCGGAAGCTTATCAACTTCTACTTAGGGTAAATTGACAAAGTGCATGTTTGGAAATAAAGTTGGAAATCGCAACAGACGTAGAATATCCCACCACCAATAGGTGGGAGATTCAACACATACCGCACACTTGTGTTGTTGTTTGCGCTGGTTAAACAAAACGGCCATTAAAATTACGCTTATAAGAACAAATATGATATATCAAGAATTAACAAGTCAGCCATTTCATAGCACTGTTAAAATTTTACTTTTTGATTTTTAACACTAGAAAAGAGTTCAATCTCCGAGATACCCTCTTGAGTTGAACATTAGAGAAGCCTATCCAATGTTTACTTCATCTTACACTCTAATGAATGATACTAGTGCATCCTCTTCCTTACACACGGCTTGAAAGGGCTTGATTAAAAAAAAAAAGAGTGGTGGAAACACAGTTGAAAGATAACATATTTTAACTCGAGTTATTCCTCCTGTTGCTTATTTTGGTCCCAATGATGGCAGACAGTTTGTTCCACTAAAATATCTACGAGAGGGATTTTCAGTGTAAACAAAAAGTCTGCAAAGATTTAACTTCTGCTGCCCAAATGCTATCGCATTATATATATCGGGGTTACCTTCAAATGTAATTTATTGTAATTTTGGCAACGTTTGGCCCTTAATCTAACGTTGACGAATACTATATGAATAGGAATTTTTAATGGCGAAGTACTGCCATCGTATTCTAAAAACAAGCAAAGTAACTCCACGCTTTTAATAAGTACAGGAAGCAGGTTCCAACTAAAAAAAAAAAAACTGCCAACTACATTTAACTTGGCAAAAAGGTATCTCATTAATTTTCAGTTTGGCAGAGTTTATTTATATTTTGCTCAACTGAAAGAGTTAAGTGCTTAACTTAGTCAAGAAAGACATTTTGTATTTACAAAACATACTTTATTTCATTTCGTAGAACTTCAAATTAATTTCATGAGTTATAGTAAAAATTCGATATTTTTTCTCTTCAATACCGGATTAGTGCCTACAAAATGATTTGAGAAAATTAGTTAAAACATGGCCAGTGAAACTCAATGTTTTTGTTAAATCTAATCTGCTTTTCTTTGCTGCATTTGTCAAGTTCATAAAATCTTGTAATTTTAGTTAAATTGTTTTCGACTGTTTCTTTGTTAAATCAACTTACTTCTGTAAGCTCCGTGTTGTACTCCTGTGGTGCACGGGGAGTTTGCTTTCGTTCAATAAAAAAATACCGGATTACATCCTATTTTAAATAAATCAACTTGAAAATAAATATTTAGTAATTTTTTACGCAGTGAAACGAATTGAATCGACTGAAAATATTCTCCAAAGTATAACATTTGGTTACATATTTCGTTGTTATTGCAACATCAACATATTACTAAAAGTAACTTAAAACATTTTGGAGTAATTTAATTTCAAACTAATTTTAGTCGAAGACTAACGAATTAAACCCAGAGAGAAACTATTCGAAAACATTGCTATATTCCAGAAACCTCCCTTAAGTAACTAATAACGCTCAAAAACATCCAAAATTCATTAAACTTTCAAACAAAGCGTAATAAAGATCTCAAAGGAGGAACGACTAACAAAACGAAAACTGCAACAAAGCAAATCTCAGGATTTAATTTCATTTCATAACGGTTACAAAGGAGAGTTAAGGGCGTACAAAAATGAAGAATGAACGTATTCAGTTTCAAATTCCGGCTCCAATAAATAAAACACAAAACTCCGATAATACTTCGCGTAATGAACAGGGACGAAAAACGCTTCGTTCAAACAACAATACAGATTTTATTTTCCTGGCAAAACCGGGAAGAAAGAGTTTCGGGAATAATGGAAAACAGCCAAGGTACTCTACAAACCGTAACTTAATAGATGCCTCGCGTGAGTTTCTGATTTCGTTTTTTGCGTTTATTTGTGCGATTCGCGAAACATTGTTAGGACCCGTTATTCTTAATTGTATGAAAAGTCATTTAAGATCAATAAAAAAGCAATTAAGCTGCGAGAAAAGGAGCAAACAATTATCTCCTGCTTCCGTGGATAATAATTCAAGGTTTCACAGCCCTGGTTTAAAATAATTGCGCCAGTTTTTGCTGTTGGGTGTGATTATTTTTCGATGAAAAGAAGACTTAATAAACTACTTATGAAGAAAAAGACGAAATGGTTTTATTTGACACCTATGTGAAGGAGAGAATTTCGATATTTTGTCTTGAACTTCTTTAAGTGTATTATTTTAGAGTTACGGAAACATTTATCAGAAACTGAATGTTGCGAATTGTCATTTTGTATTATGCGGTTCCAGGAGAAATCGACCTTGGGTCATCTGATTTCTGAATAGGCGTAAAGCGCGTTACTTGAAAGTTGGCACACGCAAAAGCATGAATGGCGATCACCATGGATGATTCCCCCTGCTAACTAGTTATCAATACTGTCACTTTCGATACCAAACGATAAACCAGAAACCCTAAAGACACCAATTGTGGAAGGGATTTGTTTTCTCTATCACCAGTCCCCTAATTTAATTAATAGACTAGTTTAAGATCCCGTGACTCAACTTTGTTTTAACTTCTTCGGTTCTTTCCCTTCCGGTTTGATCCCGGACCGTCGCCAATAGCCCGTTGTGTTGCTCCAGTGTGACGTTACTAAAATACCTACTTATACCTAAAATACTACCTATCGTTATGGCTTCTAAAATAAAGCTCTTCAAAACATTTTGTCTTGCTGATATTACCTCTCTCTCTGCAGAAAGATCAGAAATTGATAATAAACACTTGTTATATTCTATAGGTAGTAGTGTTATGAGTACATAAAACTCTAGACCATCGAATATTTCTTTCCATAAATTGATAAAGGACAATAGTTGAGAGAATTTTTTTCAATAGGTAACTCTCACTTATAGTAGACAAGTGTAAACACATGACGAAGTGAGTTCCCATACCACAACAATATCGAGGGTGTTTGGGCAGTAGTTGAGGAGAATCACAATTGTGTAAAATTGCAACACTAAGTGTGGTAATATTTTTGAAAGCAAAAATATCTTCTTATCCGCATTTCAGACCCCTGGAGCTTTTTTATACACAGAAACTCAGTTTAAGACAATAGCTTGAAACAAGTTACCTTTGAACTCCCACTTCTATAAGAAGATTGCGATTTTCCCTTTTGTTCACAAATTAAAAATTCATCGGGGGACAGGTAAACATAAGCTCAATATACCGAAGGCTTACTGTATTGGAAACTTACTGTATATTATTAAAACCTTTATCAATAAATTCCTGTTAAGGAACTCCTCTTACATTCATTTTTTTCCTTTGATTTAAAGACAAATTTATATTTCAGCTTTCCTAAATTTATAGGGCATTCTGTATAAATTTGTAGTATTGTCTGTCTTCTATCTGGTACAGCTTGACCAAATATGGCCAAGTTACAACTGTTTTCTACATCCAACACTTAGATTTAGCAGAAATACTTATTGCATGTTTGAATTTATTCGCCCCACCTGTTTAATCTGCCGTTGGTTTCAAATAATTTATGCACCTTTCGTTACGATTTGCATTTAAATTGCTTCTAAGTTTTAATTGATTCCCCCTTTTCGCTTCTTTCAATCACTTTATTGATTACAAAATATTTGTTCTAGCAACAATTGATCAAATATGCATCGTCTTCAAGAGCCGTGGTAGCCCAGTTGGTAGAGTAGAGGATTAGCTACCAGATGGTTGCGTACTGGATACAACCAAGGACCGTCATGTTTGTGAAGATGGTGTATGTTAAATCTGTCATGGCTTCAAATATCCTCACGTTGGCGTAGTGTGGAAGTATTAAGAGTGGTCTGCCAGTTCAATGACCTCGTCATCTGACTGTGATTCAAAATTACGTGGTGTTGTCCTCGGTCTTTGCCTTCGGGATTAATCCCGGACCGTCGTGTTGCTCCAGTACGACGGTAATTCAATTCTCCCGCTAAATTTATAATTAAATTAGTTATTATTTTATTAATTATTTACCTTAGAAGTTCGTGAGGTAATTAGAAAAGCGTACTTTAGGTACATGGATGCTGTGTCATATGTAACTAAATGGTATAAATGCTAGCGTTAAGGCAATAAAACTAAGCAAGAATAAAAGTTCTTGGATTATAATGATGTATTAAATTTATAGTTAGATGCGAAAGTAACACAGGTAGTGCACTAACGACTATAAAACAATATAATTATATACGGGAGTGATTCTTCAGTAGTTGGATGAAAGATGATGAGAAATCTAGAACATAAACGTTAGAGTAGAATAGGAAATGTGATCAAACGCTAAAATAGGCTTAAAATAAAAAAATACTGATTTGCCTATGGACAAGCGAATACGATGCAACTGAAAAGGACATTCGGAAGATAATATGACTAAGCGTGAAAGTTTTGCCATGAATTTTATTGGAAATCAGAATTAACATCAGTAAATACACGAAATACTGTTTAATCATTTGATAAATCATTTTGTTAGTTGTTGGTTGTTTTGGGGTTTAGGGGCACACGGGCCATATTAGGCCAAGTTGTGCCAAACACAAGACAGACAACTTTAAGTAAACATGTGAAAGGGAATAGAATAATGGGATGAAAGCAGGTAATGGTTGCTTGGTATCTCGGGAGCTCGACATCCGAGTTTACTGAAGACAGTAAATCCCATGGGAAAAGAAAATGTAACTAGAGTACCTTGGGTCCTTGTTTCATTTGGAGGCATGCCCATATTCATTATAAATGGATTTAAATAAAGTATGAAATGTGCGTAACGATCTTACTATCAATGGATATAAGAAATAAATTTTAGCGTAGACGCTATGAGCGGGTCTGACAGTTATTAAATGTTAATGTATATGGATGACTTTTATGTATCATGCAAAATGTTAAATTAATTTAGGAGTACATAGAAAAATATTTATGCTCGGAATGGAGAGTATCCCTTGATAATTGTAAACAAGGCTATCCGTCAAGATAATCAAGTTCCTCTACAGATATAATAATTGTAGTAATAGTGATAAATCTGTTTAGATATACCATTGGATCTGGGTCAGCAACAAATGAATGAAGAAATCGAAAAAAAGGAAACAAATGAAGAATTATGAAGGTTCTTTCTCAGTTGGCATTGCACATAGCCGTTCCAACACAATTCTTTTGTTTTATTTTACGTTTGGGTCCGTGAGTTTCACAACCAAACCAGCCTAGTTAGTTGAAATGCTATTACTTTCATTCATTTTTTTAATCTTGCTATCATTATAACTGAAAGAGGAGCTACTAAATTTACTACTTGTAAAAAAGATCTCGCCTTTATGTAGAGTCCATCAATAAAAGAAGCACGCATAACATTTCGAAAGACATTAAACAGAACGCTATACCATGGCAGGAAACTCCACGCTATCGAAATAACAAATGCAAGCCGATGAATTTACATTCGATAATAACTTACGTAATAAAAATCTAGCGATAAGGCACCCGACTATCATTAGCTTTAATTCACTGGAGTTGTCCAAGCTCGGATATATAGATGAATTTTTCCCAACTACGACGTCGTAGTAAAAATCGAAATCTGGACCGGATTCAAATTTTATTTCCTTATTTAAAGTGATGATGCGTTTGAAAATATTTTCTCTCATGGATTATGTATGGAGATGCTTTCAAAACGGCTGAATGGACTTCGATCGCGTTACAGTGCAGCATTGGCATCGTTACGCTCGGTGTTTGTTTGCGTTGCTGATTCAGTGAAACTAATTTTGCTCCAAAGGTTGCAGCGGCAGTGATTTATCGAATGGGTGTGATCCACAACTCGACAACTAGGTTTAATGCCCAATAAAAATAGCTAAATAGCTAACGCTCGCTTTTACGGGCAGCGTTTTAGAGCTGTTCCCACCTAATCTCACGGCCGGCGTATGTAGGTCGACTGTTATTCTATTCGTAAATCAGCTTATAAGTATCAAATAGAGCATTTCGGGTATTAAAGAGCCTATGATGTGTTTCTGCGCAGCTTGAGTAAAATTGGATTTGATATGTCATTCAAACGCCATTCAATTTATGCGAGTTTTTAGATCGTCCCTTGTGTGTACGAAAATGATGCACAAATTTGTGTAGGAAATTTGTTGTGACCTTTCCTCTTTAAGATATTGACAGTTGGTTAATTGTTGCTTAACCATCTGTTCATGTATTTAAGTGATGGAAGTTAATTTAACTACCACCAGCACTGTTTATCTACGTTCTCGAAGGTGGAAAAAACCAGTTGAATAGACGAGGTAATTCTTGTTACAAATGGAGTTGGAAACAGAATTTTGAATTGCCCGAACGAAAGAAATGTAAATTAGAAATACATAAATAAGCCACATTTGGAGACTGAGTAAAGTCTGTTTTGATTTCACTTTTTCAATCACGAAAAAAAACGCTCTCCTAGAAAAATTACTGTATTGGCTATTTAAGGTATTTGAGACTCAGAAATGGAGCAAATTTTATTGTAGCTTAAAGGCAATTTAATAGTTAAAAGTGATGATCTGTTAACTTGACTAATCAGCAGCATCCGTCCTTGTGTATAGAGTCTTGAAGGCTGTAAACCAATTTAATGTACAAAATAATCCTTATTGAAAATGAAGTTGAAAACTGAATATTGAATTACCGAAAATAAAGAAATGTAAATAGGAAAAGCAAACACAAAGTACATTTTTAGATTAAGGGATATTTGCTTTGATTTAACATCTTTAATCCAGAGAAAAGCTATCTCTCCCCAAAAGTTATTTATAGGCTATTTAAAGTATTTGAAACAGAAATGTTAAAATATTTCTTTGTACTTTTTAAGTAAAACATTATTAATGGAATTTTTTACACACTGTTAACTCAATTAATGACAATCGGCAGTTTATAGTGGATGCAGTATTGGATCATTTTTTTTCCGAAAAGGTTAATGAAAATGTGGTTACTGTCAATTTTGAACGATAGTATTGCAATGTTGCAAAATTTCTTTCTGCCTAAAATTGATCGAAAAGGCTTTTCAACACTCATGGTTTGAAGAAAATAGAGCAACCAGTCATTCAGCTCGAGCAACAATGCAAATTCTAAAGGGCGCATATCTTAGCCGAATAAAATTTGATCATACCGATTGAACTCCTCGTTCTCCTGAATTTGACCGCAACTGGTTATTTTCAATGGGGCTACTTAAGGAAACTAGTCTACGTCGACCAGACGACGATTCAACAGCTTAAGCACAGCATTAGCGAAGAAATTGTAAAATAAATCCGGAAATGTGCGAAACAATGTAAGGTAACCGAAAGGGCCCGTATTTGCAGCGTTGCCTGAGGTGGTCATTTAGCCGGTGTCCAAATACGGGCAATTCCATAAGTATTGTCTTTGATTGAGTAAACAATATGTAAATTCTTTAAAATTAAAAATGTTTCATTTAAAAGTTATTCCAAAACAAAATGAATTTCTTATAAAAAACACATCCTGTAGATACTACCCCATGAATGAATTTAGACATAAGGAGCTGAAGACTCCAAAAATCATTCCTCAAAGAAACCAAAATCCTCACACTGCAGATAAATGCCGACTAAGATTATTCAGAAAACCTCCAGTCAATCAGCATTGACGAAAGCTATTTGGAACTTTACTCTAGCGGTAGTAGATCTTGATAACAAAAAATACTTCTGTCGCTGAAAAAATATTTTTTGTGCCATGACCTAATTGAAACATCGTTTACAGGATTAATTAATGCAATTAAGTTTATCAGAGCAAGAGAGAAAAATCTGGGACCAGAGTTATTCTATATAATTAAGGTATAATTGAAGCTAACACTCTAGGCCATTAATCAAGAAGCTATTCTATTTTTTCCTTTTGGGCACAAGGGTGTGATTCACCATCTTTTCTGACTGATCCTAATTGGATTTTCCAGATATTTTTTGTATCCAATCGATAGGTTACATTTCGGAAAGGAAATCGAAATATGACTTATTGAACTTCGGAAGCTCATAAGGTGCTGTGGGCCGGATTGTGAAAAAGCGGGCCACATGCATTAATTTGAAAGAGGATGACGGGAACCATAGAGGAAATATAAAAGCAAAGGTAACTTTTTATGTGCCATTCATGTGACCAAAACTAGTACTAACGTGACCCTTAGACTAATTTCGTCTGCTATGTGGAAACGAACATTTATCATCTGATTGGTTCCCAGGGTGATAGACGACACACTTATTCACTGATTTATCATTTGATTGGTCCATGCAACACAAGTCTACGACTTACTCTGATTACGTAGCTGAAAGGCATAGACTACCGTTCTCAAAAAGACATAGTGAAAAATCATTTAGTTTTCTTTAAGATATCTAGATTATTTTATCAATGCTATAAAAAGCTTTATATAGGCACGAACAAAGGAGATCTTTACTATCAAGTTGGCAATGTGAAGTTTGCAGAGTGGGGCAAATAAACATCAATGTTGTTCCTACGGTAAATTTTAGACTCAGCTTATTTTGTTTCTGGCATCTCAATAGAGCTTGGAGAGGTTTTAGGGCTGTTATTAAGGAGTACAGGCCCGTCTTTCCTTAGAACAGAAACTTTTGGAAATATTCCATTCCTCTTTTCCCTAGAACAGAAGCACCATTTGGTTTGTTTTTGAAAGTGCGTGTGTTCAAATCACGTCTATCAGTCACCAATTTAGAAAGATGTATGAAAGGTAGTGAAGGTAGCTGGTTAATTAACGTTACAATGGAGCAACACAACGGGCTATTGGTGACCGTCCGGGATAAATCCCTAAGCGAAAGATCCAAGGACAATGCCTCGTAATTTTGAACCACGATCAGATGACGAGGTCAACATACGAGCTGGTACCCCATTCTCCAAACTTCCACACCATGCCAACGCGGAAATTTGAGGACACGACAGATTCAACATGCACCAACCCCCATGTACCCGACGGTATTTGGCTAGACCGAGTATCGAATTCGCAACCCTCCGATTGCTAATCCGTTGCTCTGCTAACTGGACTACCGTGACCCCGAGGGCAATGCAACTTAGTCTACCAAAAATACTTCACTGTGGATATAGGTTACACTGGTTATTTATATTATTGTATTGTAAATTAATTTTTGTAGTGGTGGTTAATTTCATCTCAATCTATTTGTTTGTACTATGTATTATACTTGGTGGATTTTGTGTTGCTCCTTCTACTAGTCACAACCCCTTGTAGAACTGAGGGCTACGCTGAGCTCAGAGAGGCATTATAAAAGTAGAGTAAGGAATAGTAATTTTTTTATGCGCCCGGAATCATGTAACCAAAACTAGTAGTAGTGTGACCCTTAGACTACCCTTCATCTACTGTGCGGAACCTCACTCATTAGATTAGTCCACGGGACGGAAAAAGATGCCCAACCATTGATTCAGCATCTATCTGATTGGTCCATTGATTGATCATCTGATAGTAGTAGTAGCTTTTGGTGCTTTCACCACCTTTGTCGCCACATTATAGAAATGCGTATTCACACACCTACCCTGTCATATGATGTTACGTCACCAAACGAGACAGTAAGATACCAAATTGGCCAACCAAGTCAATTTTTGAGAGCATTCACGTGACTACTAGTCGACATATTGTGGTCACACTTTTTGAAACTCCTCTCAATAACAATACTCAGTCTATTTATATTTCACGACTATGGTCACGACTACCTCACTCATCATCTGATTGATCCACGGGACGGAAAAAGATGCCCAACCATTGATTCAGCATCAATCTGATTTGTCCATTGATTGATAATCTGATAGTAGTAGTAGCTTTTGGTGCTTTCACCACCTTTGTCGCCACATTATAGAAATGCGTATTCACACACCTACCCTGTCATAAGATGTTACGTCACCAAACGAGACAGTAAGATACCAAATTGGCCAATCAAGTCAATTTTTGAGAGCATTCACGTGACTACTAGTCGACATATTGTGGTCACACGTTTTGAAACTCTCTCAATAACAATACTCAGTCTATTTATATTTCACGACTATGGTCACGACTACCTCACTCATCATCTGATTGATCCACGGGACGGAAAAAGATGCCCAACCATTGATTCAGCATCAATCTGATTTGTCCATTGATTGATCATCTGATAGTAGTAGTAGCTTTTGGTGCTTTCACCACCTTTGTCGCCACATTATAGAAATGCGTATTCACACACCTACCCTGTCATATGATGTTACGTCACCAAACGAGACAGTAAGATACCAAATTGGCCAACCAAGTCAATTTTTGAGAGCATTCACGTGACTACTAGTCGACATATTGTGGTCACACGTTTTGAAACTCCTCTCAATAACAATACTCAGTCTATTTATATTTCACGACTATGGTCACGACTACCTCACTCATCATCTGATTGATCCACGGGACGGAAAAAGATGCCCAACCATTGATTCAGCATCAATCTGATTTGTCCATTGATTGATAATCTGATAGTAGTAGTAGCTTTTGGTGCTTTCACCACCTTTGTCGCCACATTATAGAAATGCGTATTCACACACCTACCCTGTCATAAGATGTTACGTCACCAAACGAGACAGTAAGATACCAAATTGGCCAATCAAGTCAATTTTTGAGAGCATTCACGTGACTACTAGTCGACATATTGTGGTCACACGTTTTGAAACTCTCTCAATAACAATACTCAGTCTATTTATATTTCACGACTATGGTCGGGAACCCCCACTGTTTCATCACTTATAGCACTTGCGAGCTATGTTAGGAGCCTCACCTTTTTCACCTTCCACTTTTCATGTCCGCACGACGGCCGTGGATGTCCAGTTGGAAGAGTAAGGAATTAGAAAAAGGAGGGTAGCGAGTTTGAAACTTGGTTCAACCAAAGACCTTCGTGTACATGGGTGCTGGTGTACGGTAAATGTGCCGTGACCTCAAATATACTCAAGTTGGAATGGTGTGGAACTCTGGAGAGTGGGGTGCCAGCTCAGGTATTGACTTTGCTATCTGACAGTGGTTCAAAATTACGAGGTGTTGTTCTTTGATATTTCTCTCCGGGATTGATCCCGGACCATCGCCAACGGCCCGTTGTGTTGCTCCAGTGCGACATTAATTGACTACCACCCACCCCACACGAGCAAGACGCTGTCTCAGGCGTCTCCTGTTCCTTTTATTCAAGCAATTGCGTTTTCGGAAAATAAGATTAGAAATTTTGGTAAATTAAAGCTCTTGTAAATTTATAGTTTAAGAGATATTAAAGATGTGGAATTGACTTACTTTATGGGTGTAGATTTTATTGTATGTGGATTGAACTGGGCAGGCTACCAATATTTTACTATTTTTTTTCCATAAAGCACTTACATTGTCCGTGAATTTTATTATCTATGCTATTTTGACCCATACTAACGTGAAAATAGGTAGTTGCTGTATGATACATAACTTTTGTGTGTATTTAGTGCATATTTATTAAGTATTTAAGAAGTAGTTTAATACTTCTATTAATGGGAAAAGTAGTACATCAAAAGTAGTTCAATACTTCTACTAATGGGAAATCTTATAAGAACTTTATGAAACACACACATTCTTCACCCAAGACTGTTTTTTGATCTTACAACGCTGCCTCATCGGAGTAAGGTTTAAATTAACAAAATATTTGAATTTTTTTGTGAATAAATATTTCATTTTTTCTTATGTATTTATCGGAAAACAAAGAAAATTTTAAGTAAATAGAATTAAAAATATTTACTTTGATGAGTCTTAACAATAATTTTTTTTCTCCCTTCTTATATGCCTTTGTTTTAAAATATACTCTCGGTATTAAGAAAAAAAAACACACACAAAAACAAATCCTGGTAATAAAAGTAAATAGCCTCTTTAAGTTACTTTATAGAAAACAGAAAAAATGTATTTTTCCGCCCAACGAAGCGGGAAGGCTTAGGCAGCGAAGTGAAGTGAATTGAGAGAGGCGGAATCCTAAACTTCTACGAGAAAAAGTAAGAAAAAAATTGTCGAAGTCTTGTACCCTGTTTTAAAGATTAACTTTTAATCAAAGCGTGCTAAAGATGTACTTTTCAACCATGCTAGTTTTTTGTATTCGTGATGAAATATTGTTTTATAGCTTTAAACATGTAATTTCCCTGTTTTTAATGTGAAATTTGAAATTTAATCATGCTACTCAGACTAGTCAAATATGCAACATATTTCCCCTTAACGTGTGTGTGTTAAACGCACCGCTGTCTCTAAAATGCATCAGATTACCCTCTTGTTCTTTCACGCAAATACTCGTTAGTGCGCATCGTAACTTAAATATTTAAAAAACAAAATAATAGACCTACTGGGATGTATGTATTCTAAGGAAAATGATTAGTATTGAAGCGTTTTATTATTTAGACATTTTTATGTTATAGTTGGAAATATCTTACGCCATGATAGATGGATTTTTTTTCTGTGATAAAGAATATTGCCTTTTATAAGAACATTCTTTGGGTAAAAGATTCAGTACTTCAAGGTAGGTTAGTTAAATTTACAACATTGATAGATCGATGAGATAAAGAACACTGCCTTTTCATAAGAACACCCTTTGGGTGAAGGATTCAGTAATTCAAGGAAGGTAGTTAGGTATTTGAAGTTACGTCGCACTGGGCTATTGGCGATGGTCTGGGATCAATCTTGAAAGGAAAGTTCCGAAGAGAACATCTCGTAATTTTGAATCACGGTCAGATGACGAGGACAACACCTGAGCTGGTACCACCCACTCCCACATCACACCAACATGACCAATAATTCAAGGTGTTACAATTACATGCCTTGCAATAATGTAAATATTAATGGTAACAGTACGTGGTAAGCAGTCGTGGCAACTAAAATCACCATCTAGTTACATTGTACGTGACAACTGAATGTACTACCTAGAAAGTTGTTCTACTGTACTTAAGAACTTTTAAATGTTTAGATAAGTAAAGAGACCTCTATTAATTGTGCTGTTTAGGAACTTCAATACAGTTTATAGTTTTGTAACAGAAATTGACGAACTATATTGCAATTAATTTTTCACACAGATAAAGCATTTTTCTAAAGAATAAATGTTTATTAAAGAATAAAAATTTTAAAATTTAATAAACCTAGTATATTTTGAAATACTAGTAAAACTATATACTAAACTATAACTAAAATTTGGTTTGATATTTATCAAAAGCTAGTTGCCCTCAAAACTTAAAATATACTATACTACAATAACCAATTAAGTTTTTGAGACGAGAACTCAATTAGCATTCCCTTTAAAGTTTGTGCAGGAAGGTTTGAAACTCCCCGTATATTCGCTGTTTATTAATTTGCAGTTCGAAACAATGCATTATACGTGAGCTTAGAAAACAGCATAATTATTCTTTTCTGTACTTTCGTGATATCAAACATTTGTTAGGCACCGCATAACAACTTTCTATGCAGTTTCATTTTTTTTATCACAAGACAATTCTCGCCACTTATGTTATTGTCCTTATATTATTGTTTTGTTGAAAAATACGTGACAGTTGTAATCCCTTGCAATATCGAATATCGTACTCAAAATGTGTGTTCATATGAAAGTAGAGCTCTAGCAGTCAAAACATTGGCCAGCTATCAGGAAGATATACGATCTCAGAAAATCAGGCTGATCATGAAAATGATTTAAATCTCTGAACAACCAAGAGAATAAGAAACTTTTGTATTTAACGTCATGTGACAAAATGTGCAGAATGACCCATGTGAGCAATTCCCTTTATATCACCATTCCTAATTTTTTCTGACGCTATAAGGAACATCGGACAATGTTCTTTATAGCGTAAATTGATGTTAGTTTGGGATATATTTACATGACTGACGTCATCTGAAGATATATGAAAGTAGAAATTGTCTTATGTATGTGACTAATATACATAAAATAATTCTATTCCATTCGTTTTAATCTTTACATCGTTTAAGCAATTTGTTTGACGTAGATATCAGTAAAGGCTTGTATTAATGGGTATAATTGGGTCGCCCTTTGTTGAAGTGCTGAGTTTTTCTTTAACCATTAGGGTCTTAGATACAAATATTTTTAGTTTCAGTTTCTTTATTAATCATGAAACAAATTTTTTAATATTTTATCTCAGTAAGATGATGATAAATTGTTTTCTAAAATTTCGATAGATTTCAGATTCTTAAAACTCAGAAAAGAATTTCAATGGAGGGTTATGGTGATGTTTACACAGAAATCTATTCATGGGGCCCTTAGGAAGAATGCAAAATAAAGGTCACAGACAACCATCCCTTCTGAGGGAAGACTTAAGAAAAATGACTTAAGAAATAGGAAAAATGTAAAATGAGGGAGCAAAAAAACCACTGTTTTATTGTATTAATTTTAAGTACTTTTTGAAAAATTATAAAAATAAACACAATCGAACTAGTTAACTCGAAACCGCTTATCGAAAAACTACGTTTAACGCGAAATGAATTCCCAGTCCCGTCAAACAGGTCTGAAACAATGTGGTAATTTATACGTTTAACATGAATTCTTCTACGCGAAATATGGCTTAGTACAAGAAGATTTTTCAGCTTGAATGAGATATATCATCCCTTATACCCGAAAGTTAACCTTTTTTACAGCCTTAATCTTTCCCCCACGAAAAATGGACAGATTTCGGAGTGGAATGCTTCCCTAAACTTTTGTTCCATCCTTGGGGTTGGAATGACAATGATTTCAGGGAGCGGAATCAGTTCTGTTTGGAATGGGAGATTCCCCGGAACTCTTTTTCTGTTGATCTTTTGTATTCAATAACGTATCTTAGAAGTGCTTGGAATCCTGTTAATACTAAAACAATCATTAGCTGTTTTCGGCATAGTGGATTTGCTGATGTTAAAAACGTGTACAAAGCACTGAACCGATTAGGGTAATTGAATTTACTTCGCACTGGAACAACCAAAAACGGGATATTGGAGGAGGTCGGGAACAGTCCCGAAGAGAAAGATCAGAGACAACACCTCGTAATTTTGAACTACGGTTAGATGACGAGGTCGACACCTTAGCTGGCACCCAACTCTCCAAACTTCGACACCACGTCAATGTGAGGACATTAGAGGTCACGACAGATTTAAGGTGCGCCAGCCCCACGTACACGACGATCTTATGGTTGGATGGAGACTCGAACTCACAAACCTTCAGTTGCTAATTCGCGATTTAGCAACCCGGATCCTAAGAAGTCAACGGATTTGATTAATATAGACGAAAGACACGGATTTCTTATAGCGGATGATTTCAAGGAATGCATAGGATGAAAATGTTCTCACATTCGGCCTTTCGATAGCAGAGAGCATAATTGCTAATTCTTTAACAAGATAGGACCACGACCTGAGCGCATCGGACGAAGACGACGATCCTCAAGTGGAAAGCGTAAGTAAAACACATATGGCTGAATAATATTGTAAATAACTCAAGCTCTATCTATAGACTGATGAACTATATGAAGTTTCCAAATATTTAACCGAAAACATTGTATAATTCTAAGGGTTATACATATGTATATTGTGTATATATGGATATAGATATGTTTATGTAGTATTATGCTTACGTATGTTATATATTACCATTGTCCGATTTATACGCTCACTTTGTAAAATTTATAATCACTAGTCTCTAAGCAATAAAGTTGTCCTACGGGATGCAGTGTGTATGTAACATTATTTTTGTTCATTTCGATCATTTAGTGCATTGTTTATTTATTACTCTTATTTCATCTACGAGATGTAGACGGATTTCGAAAGTATGACAGATCTTTCGAACTTGTTTATATTTTGTAACTTGTATTTTTCCTTTAAGAACTAATTGTATTTTGATTGTCCAGATAGGCTAAGGGCTTGAAGACCTTATGGGGCCTGATAAAAGGTCCTCCATACCGCCTATCGTGTAGCCTTACACTTTCTGGGTAGGCTGGGTGGACAGGGTCTTAAAAAAGTGGAAAGTGACAATTTACGTCCAAGAGTTCCTTTGATTTCAAGTTACAGTAGAAAACCTACAGAACATTATGGAGCAAGAGAATGCCTCCTGCACTGAAAAGCTTGGGAAACATTGAAAATCTCTAGAAAAGCTGTGGAAAGTGACGATTTACGTCCAAGTGTTTGAGTTCAAGCGACAGAGAAAAAAATCTACAAAACATTATGGAGCCATTATATTCACCTCGTCTGCACTGAATAACTTGAGAGACGTTGAAAATTTCTGGAAAAGCTGTTCTCTTGCATCAGATAGAAACCACGCAACATAACAGATTAAACAATGACCAAACTCGTGGAAAGTAAAATTTTGATATGATCTATAAAATAATAGCAAACAAGAAAACAGTAACAATCAAACTTTTTATATTGGTTTAGTTTTATTGTCATTTTAAACCTTGAGTTTAATAAAAATTTTCAGATTCTATTATCTATGTACCATATTTGAGCTTCATCGATGCTATTTCCTTCGAATCAATATAATGAATTTTTAACTTGTTGGATAAAATGAAATTCCGTGAATGTGAAATAATTTCAGGCGTCCCTTAGCTTTTACGGAAACAAGGTTTGACTCTAGCAGCTTCTCTGAAGGAAAACAAACTGCTACGAAAAGTGATAGTCTAGTCAATGACACCCCACCGTTAACTAGTATATCTTTCATCTATTCAGCGGAATTCTTATTATTGGTAACAAGAACCACGTGAATTAGTATTCGCCCATGCAGAAGAATCACCCTACTATGGATGTCTGTTAGAAAGTCACGTTGACTTTCCGTCCAATACTCACCTGTCTGTGTGCGTACACAACTGATCCCAAAAGCTTCCATGTTCCTCCCCTGCGATCCATTCGAACCATTCGAAGGATCTGGAAGAACCGAAGACCGCGTAAGGCTGAAGTGGCGAAAACTTGACCGCTGCTCCCCACTGTCAAGACTACCACCGACGCCACAATCACAATCACATCTGGAAAAGAAATGAAAATACAAATGTTTTTATACGCCAAAGAAACAAACATCATTCATTTTGCATTAAATTTTTATCAGTTGTTTATTTTATTCTGATATTCAGTTTCTTCATATTCGTAGCGATACAGTTTATCGTTTTGTCATCACACAAAATATTATCGTATTATAGAGGTTTGCTATTCATCGTGAAGACAAGCCTGCCCTAGTACTCGAAGGGAATGAAGACCCAAATCGTTCCTTGCCAGAACTGGAGACAATTTTGAACAGTTTTGTACCAGAGTCTGGTCATTAGAGGGCAGCTTTCGCCCTGAAAATAAACCACCAGGAGATGGTAGAGAATAGATGACAGAATGTTTTCTACCGTTTATGAAATTGTGATAGACACCGAGGGTATAAAACAACAGAATAAACAGTGTAAAAAGTGTGTTGATCCATAAAAGGAGCTTTTTTGAAAGGAGATTGGGTTTGAAATGGATGTGTTCAGCAGTTTTATTTTTTCTAGTCAAAAATCGAATCAGACCTCATATTTTATTATGATTGTTCAGATGTGTTGCAGCTCTTGCATATCATTGACTCTGATTGACCAATCTTATTTTATAATGGAGCAATAGTTTTTGGGAATTCATAATATTTATTGCAGAACTAGAGGGTATAAAACAACAGAATAAACAGTGTAAAAAGTGTGTTGATCCATAAAAGGAGCTTTTTTGAAAGGAGATTGGGTTTGAAATGGATGTGTTCAGCAGTTTTATTTTTTCTAGTCAAAAATCGAATCAGACCTCATATTTTATTATGATTGTTCAGATGTGTTGCAGCTCTTGCATATCATTGACTCTGATTGACCAATCTTATTTTATAATGGAGCAATAGTTTTTGGGAATTCATAATATTTATTGCAGAACTAGAGGGTATAAAACAACAGAATAAACAGTGTAAAAAGTGTGTTGATCCATAAAAGGAGCTTTTTTGAAAGGAGATTGGGTTTGAAATGGATGTGTTCAGCAGTTTTATTTTTTCTAGTCAAAAATCGAATCAGACCTCATATTTTATTATGATTGTTCAGATGTGTTGCAGCTCTTGCATATCATTGACTCTGATTGACCAATCTTATTTTATAATGGAGCAATAGTTTTTGGGAATTCATAATATTTATTGCAGAACTAGAGGGTATAAAACAACAGAATAAACAGTGTAAAAAGTGTGTTGATCCATAAAAGGAGCTTTTTTGAAAGGAGATTGGGTTTGAAATGGATGTGTTCAGCAGTTTTATTTTTTCTAGTCAAAAATCGAATCAGACCTCATATTTTATTATGATTGTTCAGATGTGTTGCAGCTCTTGCATATCATTGACTCTGATTGACCAATCTTATTTTATAATGGAGCAATAGTTTTTGGGAATTCATAATATTTATTGCAGAACTAGAGGGTATAAAACAACAGAATAAACAGTGTAAAAAGTGTGTTGATCCATAAAAGGAGCTTTTTTGAAAGGAGATTGGGTTTGAAATGGATGTGTTCAGCAGTTTTATTTTTTCTAGTCAAAAATCGAATCAGACCTCATATTTTATTATGATTGTTCAGATGTGTTGCAGATCTTGCATATCATTGACTCTGATTGACCAATCTTATTTTAAAATGGAGCAATAGTTTTTGGGAATTCATAATATTTATTGCAGAACTATAGCAATACAAGAACGTAAGCAGACATTTGTGTAAGATCTATATAATCCAGAAATCATCAAATCATGTAGAATCATACAAAATAATTTGTTTACATATCTATTTTAATGTATTTTGTATGATTATTAGATGAAGGAAATCGTTTTCTTAATTGAAAACTTCTTGCTAAGGACCTGTATAAAATGTCAAATTTTGTATTTTTAAGTGCGCAGTTTTCTCATATATATTTATTTAATACATACAAGACCCCACGTAAAACAAATGATGCACTTATGAGCTATACAAGATTTGAACACTCACATTTCCATGACAAATGGATGTAAAGATACTCAATAATGTAAAAGCTTCAAAAATTACGAATAAAGATGATTAAACAAGATGGTAAAACTTGTTTATAGCTACATCGGGTGTTATTGACTATTACTATGTTCATTTTTGTAATTTTTACATTATTGACCATTCATTGTTTGAAGCTTTCAAAGCTATAGACTATTCATTTTTATGTTTTTACGTTAATCTAGACAGATCGTTTTAATGTTAATTACGTTTTTACGTTAATATAACAGACTATTCAGATCCTGAAACTTTTACAATATTGAATATTACTTTTTGAATCTTAAACTATTGACCATTCATTGTTTGAAGCTTTTATATTAAAGACTATTCATTGTTTACGGTATTGACTATTTGAATATTTTAAAAATTATTACATTATTGACTACCATTCTTTAAATCTTTTACATATTTTTAATATTATTCACTATTCATTGTTTGAAGCTTTGCATTATTGACTATTCACTTTTGAAACTTAAATTACCGACTAGTCACTTTTTTAAGCTTTTAATTATTTGTTTACATATCTATTTTAATGTATTTTGTATGATTATTAGATGAAGGAAATCGTTTTCTCAATTGAAAACTTCTTGCTAAGGACCTGTATAAAAAGTCAAATTTTGTATTTTTAAGTGCATAGTTTTCTCATATATATTTATTTAATACATACAAGACCATGTTTATCATTGTTTGAAGCTAGTACATTATTGAACACTCATTGTTTGAAGATTTTGCATTATTGACCATTTCATTTTTTGATACTTTTACATTATTGATATTCATTTTTGAAGCTTTTTCAACAATTCCCGTAATTTTTTGAAACTAGTACATTTTTGAACACTCCTCGTTTGAAGCTTCTGCATAATTCATTATCAATTTGGATGAGATTTTTATTTGCTACTCTACCGTATAAAAGATAATGGCTCTAACATAATCCATTCTGAATCTTCCACATTCCAAGCAGCGTGCATTGTAAAATAAAGAAACTTTAAAATTATCAAAAACACGAGTTCATTAATTTTCCACGAAAATATTGAGCCTTTTCCATGAACAATAGATTTTTTAATTTTTCTTTGTAATAAGTACTATTTATCACACGATGATAATTCATTTCATAATAAATTTGTTATTTTACTTTTTATCATTCACCAATGAATTACCTTTGCAAAAACCCAAGATGATGATTTATCTAGCTTAAAATTTATAAATAAGTTTTGACTAGTTTTCTTTAAACCATAATTGCGGGTTAAAGACTATTTACATAGAAAAGCTTCAGTCGTATGTTATCTGGCTTAAAATTTACTGTTGTTTATGGAACTAATTATCGAGTCTCCGAATTCAGAGGTATCTGTTTTTGGACACATTCATAAATACAGGAACGAAGGAGACAAGACAGCTGTATCTGTTCCTTAGCATTTTATAATTGAAAAGTTTTAATCTAACGAAAAGCATATTTCAAAAAGCAAATGCAATAAGGACTTTCTGTTGACACAATGAAAATTGCCCGCGTTTGTGAATCTCCGTAATTTAGCAACAAATTATCAGATCAGTGTAAGATTACACTGATTGGGAATAAAATGAAATCTCAAGGAACTACAAACTTGAACTTTTCTAAATAATGAGCTCAATTTCAAAATACCTCTAATGTCTAGAGAGATTTCTAAGATATTCAAAAATTTTTTCTATAAAATATGTACTACACCAAACAATATCTAATTCACCATCAACTGCTTTTCAAATGATTCCTGATCATGTTTTTCCGTCTCTAAAAGGATATCATTACAAATAATATCCGAGTTTGATACGATTAACAAGCAAAACGCGTCTCCAAACTAGCTTTTACGTCGATTTGATTGCTCATTCTATTATAAAATAGGCGGGCTTGAAGAAGGAACTGTTTTCGCTTTCATAAATCGCTATTTCGAGGGTGTCATTTGGAGTTTAAATTTAGAAACAATTCCTTGAACCTAGGAAATGCGATACGCAGTATCTAATTTGGAAGGGGAAATAAGATAGGTTCTCTTCTCTAACCCCGGAGTTACATAATTGAGAAGCAATGGTTGTGTGTTGGAAAGGGGACTTTCAAATAATTTCATCGCTTGGTGAATCTGAAGTGGACTACTTCCTTACGTAATGACAGGAAATGTAAAACCGAGAATTGCTTTTGAAATTTCCATTAGATTTGAAAGATAGGAACATATATTGGATTGAAGCTGTCTTGGTAACTGATTATTAATGGGCAATTTTCAATAATACATTTGATTGAATTGATGAGAGACATCTGTTTAAGAGTGGTATTTAGTCATGTAATATTTTGGACGGCGCTTTAGGTTTCGGCTAACAGCGACCAAAATTGGTAAATAAAAGAAAATAATATAGCCTCTTCTCTAAGCAGGACCCCGGAGTTACATAATTGAGAAGTAATGGTTGTGTTGATAGATTTAAATAACTTCAATTGCTTGGTGAATCTTTAGATTACTAGTTCAGTAAGGATGTGAAGGGAGAATTAAAAATGTAAAAATGAGAATTATTTTTGTGTTTCGACTAGATTCGAAAGATAGGAAAATATCTTTGATTTAATTTGTTTTGGTAAAAACTTGATTATAATCAGTTATTAATGGTAATTTGCACTAATAATTGTAAATTTGATTGGCAGTAACGTAATAATGTAACAATGTAATAATGTAACGTTGCGTAATAATGATGACTGGAGATGCCACGATTGTAGCGAACCAAACAAAATATTTAATGCTCAGCTTTAGACAGACTTTTAAGTCAACTCCGTTCTCCGTTGTTTTTTTTCTCTACGTCCTAACTGAGTTGTAAGCGACGCAGGTTCGATTCCTGTAAGTTATCATGGGTGCATTTTCTCTTCTGTGACAGTGAAGAATTCATTGCATGTCCATTTCTTGAATTATTTTGTCTTGTGTTTGGCGCAGCTTGGCCAAATATGGTCCTTGGACCTTAAAATCCAACCAATCGATCCTGAGCCCTAAGTTAAAAAGGAGACTAAAAGGCTCAATAGGCGCCCAATTCTGACAACTCTGTGTGGATGATCCAAGTTCTGTCTCAGAGCTTGAGATCTCTTTAAACAGGAGGGGAAATGACCGAGTATAATAGACCATGCGCAAGGACTTTATACGCGTATTGGCTGAACTGGATCTCAATAATAAGTAGGAGGTGGACCATACACAAGTACCTAATGCGCTTATTGCCTGAATTGGATACCAGTAGGAAGTAGGAGGTAGAGAAGAAGAGTCTGTGTGCTGTACGTATTTTGCACACGACACAAACGCTATTAACCAATCATATTAGAAACCTCCTAGTATTTGTCTCGACGCAGTATCTCGTTATTTGTAAAATGACCAGATCTTGCTAGACGAGATATTTCACCCTTTGAAAAAACTGACCAAATCTTGATCTCGTCATCACCAAAAAATCAACAATATCCTGCTGACAAGGTATCTCGTCACTAGAGAAATTGGTCAGATCTTTATTGACTAGATATCTCGTTGAAACCACTTGGAGGGTTGAAGATAAAGTCATCTGAAGAAACGAGCATGATTTCTATATCAGAGAAAAAGGTCTTATACTTCAACCAATGGAACTATTTTTTCCAATATCAGCTTATGATCATTCTAGCACTAGTTGACGAGAATGGGGAATTTATGCGTTACCCCATGACACCTGGGAGATGCTGCCCCATCGCACCCAACATGAACTGTGGAGGGGACATGATTTCCTGGAGGATTGGGGAAACTGGCCAGCAACTAACTAAACAGTTATTTTTTTAATTTCCAATTGTCGATAATATGAACAAGATACAGACATGAAAACACTCATTAACAACAAACAGATGCAAAATAAAAGAGAACAAATAGGAACAGTATAAAGAAGAATAAGTAAAAAAATCGTCGATTGTCACCAGAAAAGTTTTCTCGCTTCCCAACTTCCAGAAACCTCATAGCTACCAGGGAGATCTTCATAAAGAAGCAGGTGGGAACTACCTATCAGTTCATTTTTTCCACAGACTAAATAAATTATTATGACAGTAAAATTTGGGTAGTATGTAGTTAAATTAACGTCGCACTGGAGCAGCATAACGAGCTTTTGGTGACGGTCCGGAATCGATCCCGAAAGGAAAGGTCCAAAGACAACACTTCGTAGTTTTGACAAGGTCTGATGACAAGGTCAACGACTGAGCTGGCTGTCACGCCTCCTCTCCAAACTTCCTCACTACGTCAAAGCGAGGACATTTGAGACCATTTGAGACCACGAGGAGGCTGATGTTATAACTATAACATCAGCCTCCTCGCATAGGACGGTCTTTGGCTGGATCTGGTTTTGACATCGCAACCCTCCAGTTGCTAATCCGCTACTGTACCAATGGGCTACCGCGGCTCCTGAAGATTATGCGGATTTGATCAATTGTCGCTAGAACAAATATTTTGTAATCAATAGGGTGAGTGAAAGAAGCGAAAAGAGGAATCAATTAAGACTTAAGCAATTTAATGCAAATCGTAACGAAAGGTGCATAAATTACTTGAAACGCACTATAGATTTAGCAGGTAGGCCGAATAAATTCAACCATGGACTAAGTATTTCAAATAAATTGAAGTGTTGGATATTGGAAACATTTTCTTTATTTGCAGCTTGGATAAATTTGGCGAAGTTGCTCCAAATATAAGACTGAAAATGGGAAGTAATAGACAGACACAGAAAAGAAAAATACATCTAGGGTAAGTTACAGGAATCACAAACCTACAATGAATACAGCTCAGCTCATAGGTCGCCAGTGCAGTGTGAAAACTCACTGAGCTGCGATGAGGCCCCCGAACTGTTATTTTGTTATAACTATAACAACAAATCAATATAAATTAAGGATATGTTTCGATATGGGACAGAGTTTTCCAATAACCGGGAAAACCCTGTCACATTGATACACAAACTGCCGGAAGAAAAATGCCTCCGGTTTGAAATTAATTCGATGTAACGCAGTTTTAGCGATTCTGGTGTTAGTTAATAATGTATGAGACCATAGCAGTGAAATATAAGTAGACTGAGCATTGCTATAGAGGTGCTTCAAAAAGTGGGACCAACATGCCGACTAGTTGTCAAGTGAATGCTCTATGAAAAATTGACTTGATTGACCGATTTGGCATCTTATCACCTCGTTTGGTGATACAACGTCTTATGATAGGGTAGGTGTGTGAATCAGCATTTCTATAGTGGTGACAAAAGTAGGTGAAATTGCCAAAGTATACTACTTCCAGATGATCAATCAATGGACCAATCAGATGATGAATCAATGGGTTGGCGTCTTATCTGGTTCCTTGGATCAATCAAATGATGAATCTTCCGTTCCACACGGCAGACGAAAGTAATCTAAGGGTCATGTTACTTCTAGTTATGGTCAAATATTCCTGGGCACAAAAAAGGTTACCATTGCTCACTTTACTTTTATATATCCTCCCTTTCTGAGACATCGCATTCAAGTAACATGCCAAGTTGCGTTGCTAGTTACGAAATAGGTTACTAAAACATAGCTCCCTTTATATTTACTTTTGTAGAAAACTTCTCGGAAATCACTTCTCAAGAAATCACACTACAAACGTTCAGGTAGGTAGGTAGTTGAATTTACGTCGCTTCAGAGCAACACAACGGGCTATTGGTGACGGTCAAGGATCAGTCTCGAATGAAAAGATCCGAGGACAACACCTCGTAATTTTGAATCGCACCCTGATGACGAGGTCAGCATCTGAGCTGGAACCCCACTCTCCAAACTTCCACACTACGCCAACGTGAGGACATTTGAGGCCACGATAGATTTAATGTGCACCAGCCCCTTTGGACAAGACGGTGTTTAGTTGGATTCGAACTCGCAACCCTTCGGTTGCTAATCCGTTACTCTTCCAACCAGGCCGCCGCGGCCCTTAAAATTTATAGGACATGCATAGAAGGGTATGAAATGCAGCTGATTAGAATTGCATGATAACTACGCATGTCTACGAGCAGCAGTACCCTCTCAAAAGTCTTGTTAGGAATATAAATAGAGGTCTTTTTAAAGGCCACACAACTAGTGTATTATGGACAGTGAGATATAAAAGTTTCTCCAGCAATCACTATACCTCGTCAAAGACGAATGGCGTAATATGAAAAAATGATAGAATTCAAATGAAGACGAATGTTAGGCCTGCATGAAGGCGGATTCTGATACCGCGACATTGATGCTCGTACTGGATATAACGCTACGACAGTGATGCTTGTGTGGAAGCAATGGACTGAAAAGAACCGGTCACATTAAAGTCCGGTAGTGGACCATTAAATTCGACAACACTACTGGATGACAGACATCTCTTTGGTAGTGAGGAACCCTTCAGCTACTTCATAAATGTTAGCGCAACTGTGAAGCACTGCAACAGATGTGTCATTCTCTGCTTCACAATTCGATGGCGTCTGCTTCGTAGAAAGCTGCACACATTCCATGCGGCGGCTTCCTTTGAATTTGAATCATCAACGCCTCAGGTAACAAAGGGGCTCATGAACACGGACAACGGCTTGCTGACTGGCAACATGTCGTGTTTGTGGACGAATCCCGCTTCAACTTGGGCCACAATGATGGCATTAAAAGGTATCGAGGTGAGCACAATCATCCCGTATTGTAGAGAGTCATACTGTCCGAATGCTAGTCATGATGGTGTTTGGTGCCATTTGCGATTTCGGCTGCTACGAATTTCAGGTTCATCTCAATAGCAACTGTTACTTCAGAGAAGTTGTAAAAGTAGAAGTCACACCCTTCATTCAGAGCACTGATATTATATTCCAGCAGGAAAATTCCCGACCACATGTTACCAGGAATGTTGAAGCCTTCTTATCGCACAGTAGATACCATACCCTGGCACCATGTTCGCCATACATGTCGCCTATTGAATATGTCTGGGATATGGTTAATCGGTATTTATACCGTCAAAGTCCTCCATCAGTAACAATAAACTATGGACTCTCATAGCAGCTGGGAAAACAATTACCCAGGAACATCCAAAACCCTTTTTGATTCGATGCCACGATAGTAACTATTACTGCAGCTCGTGGAGGCTTCACATCACACTGATTTTTCAGGTGATAATTGTTGTATTGTTCTGAAAACTTAATCATTTATTTATAGTAATATCAGAAATATGTGGTAAAATTTCATTTTAATCGCATGATTATTTCATGGTGTTGCAATTTTTGCAAACAGTAGTGTATATAAACTACTATTTACTTTTACTTTGAAAATGGCGTAAAAGTTTATTTGTTTTCTGTTTTGATTCATATCACTAAACGTAGAATTTTGTGCTCGTGTTGAGTTAGTTAAATTTGTGTAATATTTAGATAGAATTAGCCGATTGGCTAAGTACACAAAACTGTTTAGTTTCAGTTCCAATGATCCACTAGACATTCTTGTGATACAGGGAGAATTACATTAAGAACATGAGCAACAATAATTCGAGGATAACAACTTTAGCTATGAGTTACAAGGATTTGGTTTGGTTTGTCCCTCACTACGGATATTGCTTGCTATGCTCAGGCAAATTATATCGCATCTGACATGGGGATTTCTGATCTCTGAACTTCGTTTAGTTAGCAAAAGAGTTTATCAAAAGAGGCTGAAAAATCGTATAGTAACTTATGAGCTTCTAACAATATATAGACTTAACCCAACCCTTAGGTGTTTGTTTCAGTTTTAAAATAAAAAAAGAATAATTTTTTATAAATATCTCGTTTTCTTCCGAATATTTTCCCAGAGGAGTATATTTTAAACACCAAAGAAAACATTTATCATGGGAACATCGATAGATAAGTTAGAGTGAATTATTTTATCATACACTTTCATCATTATCATATGAACACATTATTTGGCTATTGTTCAGAAGGTGGAAAGTCACAAGATTCGTCCCTTTTAAATTGCCCATATTTGCATTGATTTTCATGAGTCTTCTTACAAATGAAACACACTAAGTCAAACAACTGTTCCAAGAAAACAAAAGGGAAACTACTCCAGAGATTTTACTCACTAAGTGTGTTTCTCAAGAGAAATCTAACCTTCGTGCAAAGGAAATAATTTAGTGGTCACTTCACCAGCCTAAAGATCACAATATTCTGGTCCTAGAAAATCTAAAAAACTCACATTTTGAAAGTTTTGACCTAGTGCGTTTCACTTGTAAGTCGAAGAAATGATTTTTTAAAGTATCTTCAGTATCAATCGCACCTTGAATCGAGAGCAAGTATTTATACATCAAAGCCAATCTTCCAATGATCTTGCGTAAAATCTTAAATATGTAATATTCCACGTATACTCGAATTCCGAATGATCCGAAGAAATACCAGTGAAAGGTGAACATTAAGAAAATGAACTGTTACATATAAAAGGGGTATCAAATGAAAACTTTTCCAATTAATTATTCATTGCACATAAATCTTAAACGAAAACTATTACTTACTAATCAAATAATCGTGAGTACGAAAGTAAGATACTTTTGAGCTTAAAGTTTAGCTTCGAAAGCTAATTTCTCATTGTGGCTATGGGTATTCCTAATAACAGTGCATACAGAACAAAAATCTTCACTACTTCCCCGGACTTCCAAAAAGTAGATTGGTCCTCTGATAAACTAGGGAACTGATATTCTCCATCCTGAATTGAGAAAAGGATAAAAAAATAGCTGACCTTGACCGTATTAGATGGGCACATGTCGGAAATAGTCATTTGATTGTCTCTAAATAAAGTTCCTGCAGCCAAGATAAGAAGATACTCTGACAACTTTATTCTCTGCAATCAATCCAAAATAAACGGGGGTACACTGAAATGTGTTTTCACCCATTTACCAGAGGATAGGAAAACCTTTCCAATAAAAAAAGATAAATTGTTTTTTAGGTACACAAAACATTGCTCCATGCTCTCAGATTAAATTGGTAGATAAAAAGTTGACCATAAAATAGTGCAATTCTTTTCCGTTCGGCCATTTTTGGAGAAAAATTCATGGTTCAGCGTCTTGGAGAAAAGTGGAATCGGAGGCAAAGTTAAGTTTAAAAATGTGATAAACATTTGTTCTTTAAGTAAAAGTAGGAAAGTAGTCTCTGGAAGACAACACATGTAGTATTTGAAATTTAGAAGAGTTATTGTTTGGTAAATAATGTAATAACTCCAGAACCGTGATATTTTAGATGCATTTCAAGTTTTAAATTGCTATAGCTTTATTACTTAAAACTTATTTTCAAAAGTTTTAGAAGATCAAATATGTTGTTATAGCTGTAAAAAGTACATCATGATGTAGAAACTGTTTTCTCTATACCATTAACTTCAATGGCTCCCACATAAATGGGGGTCGCAGGTACGTCATAAAGAAAGGAGTTAGGTAAAAGTGAAAAGTTTTATATTGTTATGAGTCCAGGTATTTCATTATATTTAGAATAAATAGTAAGGGTGCTACAGTTGTAAAAATGATTAGATAAATTTATGCAGAGTGCAAGTTAAATGTTGAATACTTGGAATGTATATTTGAATTTCATGAGGGTCTATCATCTAACCTTGTTACTGGGATCCATCTAATAATCTTGTATTAGGACCCGTATAATTACCTTGTACTGGGCCCCGTATTCTAACCTCGTATTACTTTAGAGCAGATGTTATGCAATGAGAATAATTGCAACAAACTATAGCTAAAAGTCAGCAACTGTAACTACTTTTAATGGGCTGGGACAATTGGTATTCTGGTCTCATGTTGCTCACCTTATGTTTGGTTTGTCGCTCAACTGCAATTTATTGTTTGATGGAAGAGGGCTAATTATACCCATTTCTCAGTTTAATTCACTCGATGCAAAAGTAAATTCTTAAAAGCATGCTCTTGAAAGCTTAAATTAAAATCTCTAGATGTTACCGAAAGGCTTTAAAATTTTAGATTTCTACAGTTGCTTTTTAAATTTTCCATAGCGATGACTTTTATTTGTATTCCACGTTCAAAAAGTGGCCATCGAAATAATTAGATAATATTCAGTTTTATCTCAATCCATACAAGAAATAATAGTTTTTCTTACTCGGGTTCATATTAGAACAATAGTTGTTCCTCATTCAATTATACTTGTACATTCTAATAGTTTTCTACCACCAGCTTGTACTAGTACGGTGTAATAATTTTCATCATTCGATTGTTCCAATGGTCAAATATTTTTCCCCACTGGATTGTCCGAGTAGACTAATAGCTTTCATCACTCGGTTATACTAGCAGTCTAATAGCTTCATCACTCAGTTATACTAGTGCAGTATAATGTTCACCGATTGATTATACTAGTATAGTATAAAGTCTTTCTCTTGTGTCTAATGTAGGTCAATTTGCATCGTCAGATATCGAATGAAATTTAATAGTAAATTTATAACAAATATAAATGTAAGTCTTACAATACTTTCTGGATCGGTTTTCCTCTTGAATAAATTTCCTTCTGCTCATTTAAATATTTTCACCATTAATTTGGAAACCGTATCTCCATTTCATCTATAAGTTATGCAATAAGTTACTTGAGCTTTCGTTGCGCTTAACCAACATGAAGTCAATCAAAGAAGCCATATTTCAGTAGTAATATCAGAGCGGGAAATTTCCAAGTTCTATTCTTTCCTAATGTATTTCCATTATTCGTTTACTGTTTTGCAAGCAATGACTGACTGAATGGTTAAAAGTTCAATCATTCCAATTTTAAATCAATAGCCTTCCTGGTATTAAATAATAGTGTATTTTCTCCTTAGTGTAGTATTCCAAAAGCGATGCTTTCTTTTGAATTGAAGATTGGTTGGGGATAAATTTACTAGCACAGGGTTAAAAAAAGGACAAGCTGGTCCAAACACAAGATAAAATAAAACAAGATTATGCACTGCTGGCCATTAAAAATGCAACACCATGAAGGACAAGACATAACAAAACCATATTTATTATTCAAGTAACATAAGGTACAAGGGTAAAATGATTGAAATTAAAGCTTCATTACTCTAGCGGAATGCAAAGAAATAAGTATTTTGAGTAACTGCCATGGGTGGCAATAACTGCTGCTACGCGTCTCGGTATTGAAAAAAAGAGGCTTTGGATGAGTGTTTGGGTATACGTCACTTATCTCTAATTTTTTAAAAGTTATTTTTGCAGGAAGTATGTCTCAAAGTTTATTTACAGTCTATAAATTTGTCGCAAGTGCGTCATCACAAAACCGCAAAACTAAACTGAAGCATCTACTTTATAAAGTTCAACGTAATGCAATTGGAATTTGGTTTCGTATCTTCTGGTAATGTTCATTTTGACGTAGTACTACGTATAAATCTTTGATAGTAAGGAGCGAGTTACGGTCATCCTCCCGTGACAAAAATAGGCCCGAAGTGAAATCGTTATATCGTTAAGATTACGTGACTAATAGTATTATTAGTCATTCGTAGTAGTATTATTAGCATATTCACTAATAGTATTATTAGCATATTCGAAAATAGCATGGAGTCGAATTATCATATTGCACATTACATCGTCATTACGAGAAAAATGACCATATCTTGATCTCGTCATCATAAAAGAAAATCGGCAATATCTTGATTATGAGATATCTCATCGTCATTGGAGGGTTGCGGTAAAAGTGACGACTAGTGAATTATTTTGTTTACATTTGTGTATCACCATTCGCCAATATGCAAATGATTTCTTACTTGTGCTACGTACGTTAGTGAAATATATATGCATATAGATTACAGACACGATACATAAGGTTTAAACACGGTTTTAAAAATTATATACTTCGTAAGATAATAAATGTTCCATTTTATGTCCAGAATGAAGTCATCCATTCGAATCTTCAAATTCGCCTACAGCACCTTATCAAACTTCTTTCTAAAACTCCCTTATGCACTCAACGAAGCACTGCATCACTAAACGATGCCACTGAAAAGCTCACTGAATAGACCTCGTCTCCTTTTGCATCAACAATTTTGTACTTTTTCGCTTGGATCTAAACGTCAATGTGGAGTGCTTGGAACGGACCTTGAGGTTTTTGATTTCAATGACAACTAGACATCCCCATATCCTATGCGTCGTCTCTTTATGATCATGAAAAATTTTGCTTTCAAACTCTGGTATAGATTGGAAAGGGTCATTAATACACTGCAAAATATAATACCAGCTTAATTGAAATTTTATCCATAATTCCTATTTTATCAACAATTAAATTATAACAGCAAATTGCTACTGCTTAAAATACAACAATGCTAAGATTACTCAATAATTCTGCTAAAGTTAATTCTAATTTAATTAGTTCAATATTTCCACTTATTAATCTTATAATTACTATTTTGATGATGGTACGTTGCTTCATCATAAATACTCTATAATGCAGTACTGTCACAATCGCGAAAACTGCTTCCGACACTCAAGTCAGCTGCTGGCGGTCGCTATAGAAACAGGGCTCGTTCATTTTGATTAGGGGTGACTCTAGGGAATAGCCTTGTTTTATTTTGTTTTTCGTGAATGTTGATGGCAGAAAGAGGAAGTTACTAGTATAGATCTCGGTGACAAGTAAAAATCTTAACAAATACATTTTTAATTTGTCAGCAACTGAGCTAGTGGGATAAATTCGAATACGTTTTCCCAAGCATGACCTATGGAAAAAGGATAAGGTTCATTTCTATGGCAACAGACAAGGGCAGACTTTGTTTCTGGAGCATATCTTGTGGTTGGCAGACAGTAAGTACACTTTTCACCTGCTTATTTAAAATCAAGTAATTAAATAATTGAGTAGACATTGATTGAAAGGATAAGGTAGACCTAATACAAGTTAAATAAAAATGCTATCAAAAGAACTTAATAAGTGATTTGAATACGAAATTAATTTTTCAAGTAATATCGTATGCTATGTTTTCTAAGCAGCACGCGGAAATGCATATATAAAGTTTTCTTTCTAATTCTGCAGCAATTTTTCACTGCATGAAATTAAATGCAAATCGGAATTATAAATGCACAAAGCAAACAATGACTAAGACACTCACTGGAATCACTTTTATTCACTTTTATAATCGAAACTTATATTCCATTCTTGTAGGGTAAAATCCAAAGTTTGAAATTTGAGCTTGTCAAAAATCTACTTTTCATATCTGATTTAATTTGCGAACTTACTTTATTTCAGTATTAAGTTTCACTAAGTTATTTAATCTGAAAAGTATGCTTGAAGAGCGTGCTTTATAAAAAAGATAGTTTTGTAAAGTAAATAAAATGTGCCAAACAAACTAACCTTCTCAAGTTCGTCCAACTCTTCGTTTTCTCCGAGAACAAATAGCAACTTTCTTTTTATTAAACTTGTGTTAGATTTGTTGGAACTTAGAAAAGAACATAGCTCATGTTCAGTTGTCAGGAGAAATACAAACTAAAAATTAAAAATATAGAAGAAAAAATCGAAGTCTTAGGGATTTGGAAGCTCTGATTGTTTGCAATGTCAAATCAATTGTAAAGTTAAGGGATTAAAATAAACAAATTTTTATGTACTCCAGTTTTTTCCCCTTAACTTGCAAATTTCTAAACGTTCTGCTGCCTAATTGAAGGAACAAATCAAATGAACTTTTAGAATCTAAGCAATTAAAATAAAATAAGGAAAACAACTTCTCGGATTAATTATTTGAAAGAAGTCAATTATACAGGCACACACATTATCTAAAAGAAAACAGAATTTTCATTACTTTTCTTTTGTCATCAAAAGAGAAGAATTAAAAGCGTAGCAACAAGATAAAGTAGTCTTGTAAAGATTAGAAATCGTTAAACACACATAACCAACTATAAGTACACATAAGGAACCTTCCTTTATATCACAAACATTAAACATCAATAAAGGCCTTATAGTAAGAGTTACGCAATCATTATGGGTGCTAGAATAACAATAAACTGTATTTTTCATATGCGGTAATTTAACATGATTCATTCCTGACAGAAAATAGCCATTTTATATTGAATCTGTACATTACTTCAACTGTGGATTTTGGCGCATTATATTTTTATATTTACAAACACTTTGTAAATAGCGGTTGTACTTTGCTTTATGTTATTTACAAACACTTTAGAGAAAAGAAACAAGGTAATTTAATTTCTTGTAGGATTTAGAATCAATTGAAGAGTTCAACAATGTATGCCGGTCAAAATGCAAACTTTTTGAAAACAATATTTTATAAATAAAATCTATTTATTTATTTAATTGTTGTTACTCGTAAAAAGTTGTTGTGTCTTGATATATTTATTATGCATGTGCAAATTACAATATTAATGAGAGTATTTTTAATTATGCACTTGCAAATTGTAACCATGATATGGAATATGATGAAAGATTAATTTGGAATTTGTGGCAGAATAGGAGGAGTGTAAAAGAAAGTTGATCGGCGGTCTTTGTAATTTTTGTATCGTCCTTAGTAAATTAATAAATATAGAAATTTTTGTAACAAATGTTCGTCTCCATGTGTGCAACCGAAAAGCTAATATACAGTTATTTAATGCAATATAACTGATAATCTGATCACCCGAAAAGTAACTAAAAAGTCTTCATCTCCAGGTAAATTAGAAGCCGACTCGGATCACCACAATATCTCCCGAAAATAAATGGTGGCAGTTGTGGGATTCAATATCCCGACATAAATGATGCCAACTGTGGGATTCAATATCCCGACATAAATGATGGCAGCTGTAGGATTCAATATCCCGACATAACTGATTCAATATCCAGACAATA
Organism: Meta bourneti; assembly: GCA_933210815.1. Classification (NCBI taxonomy): domain Eukaryota; kingdom Metazoa; phylum Arthropoda; class Arachnida; order Araneae; family Tetragnathidae; genus Meta; species Meta bourneti. Next base: position 65,245,186 of record OW119930.1, on the reverse strand, counting down.
CATTTAAGTTCAAGAATATTTATGAGGTAGTGTACACTTACCTATGATACAAAACGGACTCCGCAGATATCTAAATTTCCCGATCCAACCTTGGTACCTGGATCTGCAGCCTGCAGACCAAAGTCTCAGGAAGAATTCCACTGTGAACCAAACTACCATTACAATCTCCTGCAAGGAAAAGAAATCATTTAGACATAAAGGAGCAATTAGACTTTGAAAAACATCTAATTGTCAAGAAAACTTCTAACTGTCAATATATTTCCTAAAACAATTGACAGCTAACATGGATGCATTGATTAAAACTTAAATACTTTCATTGAAAAAACAAGTCAAAAGCAAAAATTGTAATTATATATGAGAAAATTTTTAATATTAAATTAAGCTGCTTATATTTAAAAAATAGTTATATTTTATAGAATTATTCAACACTGTTTAAAACTCGTAATATTCTAGCTTACACAATGTTAAAATTCCCAGTTTCCGTTCACAATTTAGTGGTAGAAGATAGAGAAATGCACTGGAGTCTAATTCAAAGCAAGTGCAAATTTCAGTAGTATAAAACAAACATTTTAGTAGTATATCACTCAAAACATTCTTTTGATCAATATTTTCAAATTTACAATTCATTAAAAAATTGTTTGTTTACAAGTTTTGCACGTAAAAATATCTCGATCACGTGATCATTGGAAATTTGGGCCCAGCATCCGAATGATCAATTTCAAAAGTTTAGAACTGAATTAAAAATGGATAGATCAACAAAAAGCAGAAGTGATTTATTTTGAACGATAATGATTATAATCATTTGCTCAGTGCTACTAATTTGATCGATTTTTCTTTTACAACTACATTCTCGTTAAACTATCTAAATGGTACTTCACTACATAATAACGTGGAAGAAATTAATGAGTTTATTCATTACTAGCAGAATTACCCGGCGTTACTCGGGAGTTGCTTAACTAACTTCAGCTTTCGTTAATAAATTGCAATTCCTATTCATAACATGTAACAACTACCACACTCTAATAAAGGTTAAGGACATTTGTTAAATACACAATTTCACAAATGTAAATAAATGTCATATTTAACATTTTACATTTTAGTAGAATTTAAATTTTTAGTAAGAAAAGTATCTAGAGTGTTCCATTGTACCCAGAATACATGGAATAGCTCAGAGTATGCAATTAAATGCCTTGTATGTCATTTAAAACACAAGCGTTTCAAAAAATTATCATACAATGATTAAAAATATTTTTTAAACTAATTAACTCACTTACCCTAATTACAGTTATTGAACGAAAGATATGAAATTGAAAATCCAGAAATACATCTTAAAACAGATTTTGAAAAAGCTTCGAACGAAAAGTAATGAATGTATCTGTTTTTCACTACAAAATAGATTCTTGGAATATAATGGACACAAATTTAAAAAAGAAAATGATTAAAAAATACCAAGGTTGCCATATTAGCCTACTAGTTCTAATATTAAAAGGTCTTGTTCTGAATATTTTATTTATAGTATTTTATTCTCTTTATCGTCTGTCCCAAATATTCAGAATTTTTTCATATTTCTTAAAGAAAAAATAAGGCTCAAAATAAATAAAAAGTATTATAATTTAAATTCCGTAAAAATAGTTTTAGGAAAAATAATTGATTTTTCAGCAGCACTGGTAAAACAATCCAAGTAATTGCAATGCTCGATATACCTTCCAGCTACTCCAAAACTACCAAGTTATGGCTGATTTAAGTATATCTACTCAGTTGTTTTAGCATGAAACTTGTCTAAATATGTAGGCAAAGGAATGTAAAATAATCTATTCACTAAATTAAAATACAATATATAAAATATAGAACATTATATTAAAATATGTTGGATAAATTTCATGTGATACTTGTGCAAACACACAGACACAAAATCAGACATAGGACTGGAAGACGGGAAAGACTAACGCAACCAAGTTCAGTCACTAAATGAGTGTAAGTACTCATAGTATGCAAAGTTTCATGAAAATGCAAGTATATTCAACAGTTTGAACGTAGTACGGGCACACACATACACACATACACACATACAGACATACAGACAGACACCAAACGCGCAAGAGACGGATTTTGTATCAGAAGAGCCCAAAACTGATAGAAAACTTGAAATGGGTCAAAAATATTCAATGTACAAACACTCCATTCTTATTTATATAAATATGTTGAAATATATTACCACTTGCCGATCTGTATAAACCATAAAATACAACGATTGATTGCGAAGCGATAAATAATAAAAAGATACTAAAAGGAGTTCAACTTTTAAAACCACCATTAAACTTTTAGTTCCGGACAATATTCTACATTTTTTTATTTTTAATAAAGCTTATGTTTTTGGGAATGACATTTGTTTTTTTCTAAGTGTTTCTTTTTCTAAGCGTTTCTTTTTCTAAGTATTTCTTTTCTAATTGTTTTGTTTATTTTTGTTTTATTTCTTTTCTAATATGCAAATAAAACTTTTTAATCAAACGATATTCATTATTTCATAATGTAGAATGTTACTATTTCATTTCTTATACGCTTTGCTGGGTGTGTTTGTCACTTTTAATAACTAAATTATTTTCCTTAAATTGTCTCGTATCGCGTCTTTTGTTTCCTTTTGACAATTTTTAAAACTTCAGAAGCTTTGAACTGAATAAGATTCCAATCACCTGGGGAAAGGGTGACACCATCAATTTGTAATTTATACTTCAATTAATAAAGCGATTAAATCAGTCGTGGCCTCAAATGTGCTCACGTAGGAGTGGTGTCGAAGTTTGGAGAGTGGGGTTCCAGCTCAGGTGTTGAACTCGTCATCTGACTGTGATTCAAAATTAAGATGTGTTGTCCTCGAATCTTTCCCTTCGGGATTGATCCCGGACTGTCGCCAACTGCCTGTTGTGTTGCTCCAGTGCGACGTCCATTCAACTACATACCTAACTACACAAGGACAGTTTTACTGACACAGAAGTGAGAAGTATTCCTAGGGAGGAATCGAACCTGACTACACGTAGGTTGCTAGCGCAGGGGCAAACTCACTGAGCCACGACGACTTCCTTGTTGTGTCTATAAGATCATGAATAAAATACACTGCAGTGTTTGTATTGCTGCTTATATGTTGCAATATTCATGGCAAGTCCACTATGTCAAACAATGTACAATCACTTTTATTTCAGTATTGAAAACGAAAACAAAAGTATATTCGCTGAGCAGAGTACAAAAATGACCATTCACTTCAGTGCGCTACCACAAGCTGCCAATGAACCATCCCCCACTTATAATTGTCCCTAAATATATCATCAATCATCCATCAAACTATACTAGTGCCGTTGGCACGCCCACGTAACTCCTGAAGCATTGCGAGTTGAAATTGGTCACACAATTGTGTTCCACCTATTGCTAAACTGTATCGTACCACAAGATCACCACAAGACCATCTGTACCTATCATAAGATGGGCTCTGTTTTAGTTTGGTCATCATCTGACCGTGGTTCAAAATTAAGAGGTTTTGTCAGTTCTTTCCCTTTGGGATTGATCCTCGACCATCGCCAGTAAACCGTTGTTGCTCCAGTGCTACGTTAATTCAACTACCTGTTGTATTTCGGACGTACGTGGTTGACGTATGTCCAAAATATAACAGATGTGATATTCGACGTTATTGTGCTTGTTTCTCTAAAATCGCCACACCATCAAAGTTTATGAAATTCTCATTGGGGAATGACGTCACAGAGCCTTTTATGGCCGTTTGGTTGAGGAAACGGGGAGGCATTACCAGCTGCGTGTGATTCCTACACCCTTTCCTATAATGTACGTAATCATTATTCCCTATATTTTACTCAACATCATCATTATCCTTACTCGCTTAATATGTAAATGACATTCAGTACATTAACATTTTTCGATGCGTTTATGAGTTTCTTCAATACATCCTCACCAAAGAGCGATATTACGTCACGTTTAATTATCAGTGTTTGTTGTTCTTCACTCCGGTTTTAGCGGGGCTAAAGTAGCTCAGTTGGTAGCGGATTAGCAACCGGGGGATTGCGAGTTCGTCGTTATCCCAAATGCTCTGACGCTGGCGTGGTGTGGAAGTTTGGAAAGTGGGGTGCTAGCTCACAGGTTTTGACACTGTCTTCTGAGCATGGTTCGAAATCACGAGGTGTCCTCGGATCTTTCCCCTCGGGTTTGATCCCGGACAGTCACCAATAACTCGTTGTATTACATCAGTGCGATGTAAATTCAGCTACCTACCGGCTCTGGTGGGATGGAATTTGAATCGAGCGAGTCTATTAGTAAATTTAAGGGCATGTTAAACATAAAAATTACATTTCCCAAAATGGCGTCTATGGCGTGGATTTTGCTTTTAGTTCAGTGCTGGAATTGATAGCAATGTGATTAAGAATTGCCAAAACCAATAATCACCTATAGCGATAGCCATACATGAATTTTCTTATGGCCTTCCCCTGCGAATTTACTACCTTTCTTGAAATATCGTCTTCTCTAAAGTCATCTACCTTCTCACTATGGCCGCATGGGTAGGAAGTTGAATTCACATCACACTGGAGAAACACAACTGGATGTTGGCGACGATCCGGGATCAATCCCGAAGGGAAAGATCCGAGGACAATACCTAGTAATTTTGATCCACGGTAACGAAGGCATTACTTGCGTTGACACCTCACTCTAAAAAAACCACATCATGCCCACACAACCACATCATACACGAGTCTGGTTGGACCGAGTTTTGTACTCAACCATTCGTTTGCTTATCCGCGTCTTTACCAACTGGGCTACCTCGTCCCTCTATAAGCTATAGGATATAGGCAACTGCAGATTTGATTTGGATATGGCTCTGGGCGTTTTCATACCCTTATCCAATATGATGTGACTGCTATCCTTCATTATAGCTTTTAAGGGGGCATCTGAGATTCTATGGAAACATGGATTATTATATCCAGATAATACAAATCTAACCAGGTATAGCTTTCTTCACATGTAAGGGTTTCGTGTATCACTCTACGGTTGTTTTTGCTACACGAGTGATAAATAGATTGGGATCTACGGTTTTGAGTCGATTTCGAACTACTATTAACATACATGTCCAGAGCGAGCTTTGCGAGTTCGAAACTAGGTCCAACCAAACGCTGGCGTGTACGCGGGGACTGGTGCACGTTAAATCTCTCATGGCCTCAAATGTCCTCACTTGGCATGGTGTGGAAACTTTGTGGGGGATACCAGCTTAGGTATTGACCTTGTCATCTGACCGTGGTTCAAAATTGCGGTGTTGTCCTCTTATCTTTCCCTTCGGGAATGATCCCGAACCGTCGCCAATAGCCCGTTGTGTCGTTCCAGTGTTACGTTATTTAACTACCTACCTACTTAACTGGACGGACTTTGAATCCAGTGCCTTTACTCATGAATAAGTAACCATTAAATTTATATTAAAATATGTGTATTTTAATATAAATTTAACACATCTACATTTTACACATCAACTACATTCTTGTGTTGCACTTGGGTTGCATTTAAATTAAAAGTTGAATCAATAATTATAAGAAGAGGAGTTAATTTGTTTTTAATAAATTTAATAAGAACGTATTTATTTCAGAACTAGAGCAGTATGCTTGTTAAAACTCTTAACAACCCGCGTATATTGATTAGGTTACTTGTAAGAAATAATTAAGAGCGTTTGATAGTTAAGTGCTTTGGGATCAAGAGCGGATATGACGTAAGTTGGAAGATTTGGTGTTGCATTATACATGATTCGTTCCTCTAGTGATCTATATAAGCGGGTACCCATTAAATCCAATTGTTAAATCTGCTCTAATTTAAGGTCGCGAGGACTCATTTGTATCACAATTGACACTATCAGAATCATCAGATACCCTTTTCCGTTTAGCCAATATTTTAGGTGACATACCAATGAACTAGTTTGTCAAATATGAATGAAAATTGAGCTAATTTTGAAATTTGTATGAAAAGGTGTATGCTATATTTAAAATATAAAATTTCTTAAACGAGATTATACAAGGATTGTTTAAAAACAAAGAGAGATTGAATTACTGATTACACCGGTGTTACATTCCTTAAGATCCTTCAATCACTAGATTGGCGTTTATTAGTTCCACTGGACCAATGGTATGTTGCAAGAATGAAGAGTAAGCAAAGACACTTTTGGGATAAAATCGAAACGTTTCTTTTACGGGCAGTTTCTTATCAACAATAAACCCTAGCCTCATATTGTTGGAGATACTGTGAGGTAAACATCAGCAAGGCAACAGAGTACAAGTCAAATATTCATAAGAAATTTGAATGCTCAATTTTGACTATCAACTCTTGAAATGCTTATAATTCGAATTGTTTCGAAAAGTTGTATGAAAAATGGCATAAATATAGAGGGGAAATGCATACATAATTTTCATAATTATTGTATGAACGCTTTTAATCTTACGCGTAAAATTTGTTTTGGCTGCTCTCTTCTGACAACATTAAAAACTTCAACAAAAATGGTTTTCGTCAGACCTTTAGTTTTAAAATTCAAAAGAATGAATTCCGAATAGTTAATTGGTAAACGTTAAATGTCAAAACGGTGATAAACTACATTTTATAGTTACCCAATCTGTATCATGCAAAAGCATTTAGGCAAGGGGAAGTAAAATTCCTGTCTGGTTTGTTTGTTTACACTAAAAATCACTCTCGCTTAGAACAATTTACTGATTTAATTACTTAAAATTTCATTAATTAAATTATTAAAAGTAATTAATTTTAGAGCTAATCAAGAGAATGATAAAGCTAATCAAGAAAAAAGATAATTATGGAAATAGTTCCAAAATGAATGTCAATTCTCGCCTGAGTTATTTGCAAACTACCATTTCAATTTCTACTTTTATTTGGGTTCGGGGTAGCCTGATTGGAAGAATAACGGATTAGTAACCGAAGGGTTGCGAGTTGGAATCTGTCGTGTACAAAGGGGGCTGGTGCAAGTTAAATCTGTCGTGGCCTCAAATGTCCTTACGTTGGCGGGGTGTGGAAATTTGGAGAGTGGGGTGTCAGCTCAGGTGTTACCTCGTCATTTGACCACCGTTGTGAATAGCCCGTTGCGGTGCTACAGTGCTACGTTAATTAACTACCTCTACTTTTATTTGTGAAAGATAAAAATAAACTTCAAAAATTGTTTTAATTTCTGCTAAGTATTGAAGGAGACTAATAAATTGATTTCAGGTTACTTCTTATATTCAGAAATAAATAATTGAGGAAATATTCGTTTTTAAAATCGAAAATGTGCTTTTTCTCTAAATAATTATTAAATAAGCAATTATATATATCAAGTAAATTTATAACTGTCATCTTGAAGCTGAAAATGCAAAATGAATCCTAGGCTTTCGCTAAATTTAGCAATAATCTTAGATCTGGTAAATCTTGATGAAAAATGAGAAAAAAAGCAGTGACAGATTACGGTTGATTTAAAATAGTTTGCCACTTTCTTGAGTCAAACGTTTGTTGCTACCTGTCCTACTAGAAAAAGAATAGTTCTAGAAACAAATGTATGTAGAAATGCTAAAATCAGTCTTCTAGAATGCACTTTACCTGCCACAAAAAGTTTTGGAATGCCCTATTTAATTGCTCAAAACTCCTCAAAAGCTAGTTCCCAAGTGAACAAACATTACGTTTCCTTACTTGGTTAATTAGTCTCGACTTGGAGCATTATGAAAGCTTGTCGGCAAAAGTCGCTCTCAGTATCCGTTGTCTAGAAACTCATATCTTCTCACCTACCTTGACATAAAGCAATTTAATTAGAAAGTTTTGAAGCAAATGTGCCAGAAATGGTCGAAAAGGCACCGAAATTTATTTTCTACGCAGGCTGAAGATTTCCTTCGCCAAAATTTAAGCGGGTATTAAATGTTTGTGAATGCTAGAATTCAAAATTCTTGTAGGAGATTCAGGAAGTATAAGAAATTCTATTTGTCAGACTCCAATGTCCTTTGCGAAGTACTTCAGATTACTTATGTGTTCTCTGAAATATTGTATTTTAGTAGAAGTTAGGTCATACTATTCGCCACTCCGTGTAATGAACATCTAAATAAATTATAATTGTCCGAATTATTCAGACCATAAAAATGATTATTGAAAACGATAACTAAACAAATTTGAAACTTTGTATTCATATCTAGGGTGTTTCGAAAATATCTGGTAAAATTGTAAAGGGTGGTAGAAGGGCCGAAAATACACATTTTTGTCAAAGAATGTGAGTCAGGAAATGCTGCATTTATGTGGTAGAGGGCGTTGTTTTGGTCAGTCGATAACATTGTTTCTGTGGCGTAAGGCTTCATTTCCCGCTCGGATTTTCAACTGTTTCCGAATTCATGTAGCGGATTACCAATCGGAGGGTCCCGAGTTTGAAACTCGATCCAACCAAAGACCGTCATTTACAAGGGGGTTGATGCACATTAAAACTGTTGTCAGTTCAAATATTCTGACGTTGGCTTGATGTGGAAGTTCGGAGAGTGGGGTTCCAGCTCATGTGTGACCTCGTCATCTGACCGTGGTTCAAAATTACGAGGTGTTGTTACAAGGTCTTTCTTTAGGTCTGTTGTCTTAGGGATTGACCCCTGACCGTCAGCAATTGCCCGTTGTGTTGCTCTAGAGGGAAGGTAATTAAATCGACAACAGCAACAACAACCAAATTAGTATACTACAGATGCTTGCAAATTGTTCACATATTGATCCGATGCGGTATCTCGCAGATACCACTTGGAGGTTTAAGACTAGTTTCTCATACTACTAATCTTTATGCCTGGTTGCAGTTTCAGCAGTACTTAGATCGTAACTCTGACTATCAAGGACATTAACTCATCTGGTGTTATCAGTAACAATAGAAGGTCAGTCTCATACTACTCATGTTAATTCCAGGTTATAATTGCAGCAGTGCTTAGCTCGTAATTCTAAATCTGGGAGAAAGTATCTCAAGTGGATTTACAAATCACATTTCAAGCATCGGTTGAAAGGCCCGGTTGAATACAAAAGCAAAGAATATCGATTCAAATTCTTCCGATTAGGTGGTCTTGATTGGGTGTGATATTTGGGGTTTAGGAACGTTTACTTTTCGTTACATAAATCCAAGAGTGATTTGTAAATATTTAGGACTGTTTATCTTCCAGTTTTGAATCTTTATTGTAGTGCCCTAAAAACAGAGCTACCTAAAAATTTTAAAATGTAAACTACTGCGCATTGTATACGATGTGTCAGTACATCGAACACTTGTTTTAGTCATCGACCTTCTAATGACATAGACGGAGCATGTGGTCGGAGTCGCTGTCGTAAGATCTCTGAAGGGTGAAAAACGTGGATTTACGAATCGCCTTAGTCGATTGGCTGTCGAATTGCAGACTAGTGTTTTTGATCACGATGGGTAATCACTTTCAACAATCAATAATTTAAGATTCATGCTTTTACCTACAACCACGTGAAGATCTTCAAACCAAGCAACTGGAAGAAATAACATGAAGCTGCGGGCACATGCTCCGTCTATTTCATTTTAAGGTCGATGGTTTTAGCAGACTCCACGCAACACAAAACAGGCTGCTAAGGTTTGTGTTGAAGATTAAAAGTTACAGAAAATCAGATTAACATGTATGTTAACAAGAAACAGATTGAATTCCTCTTTGAGAGAGACAATGGTTAATCTCTAATTGACGGTCAGACCTTGTGCTTCCGCTTATCATTGCCAATTTCAATTGAGAGAGCCGCCAAACCTTTATTCTGGTAACTTTATATGATAAGTGGGAAGGAGAGGTTATAATCAGAATTGAGAGTACAATCGCCAAATTAACGACAAACTCAAAGCCGTACCTTCAACAAGAGCTTTACCCAAACTAGGATGTTAAACGTTTTCCAGTCTCTGAAATCATCCCAGATTTCTTGGAGAAGACTTTAGTTGTGCAAATTTAAACTTATTCTTGAAGTCATATCAGAAATTGACGGAAAGCATGTATAAGCGAGTCAGAACAATCCTCAAGTGCAAGGGGAGTTAAAGATATGTATTGATTCTGTGTGAAATGATTTCAATTTATCCGTTTTTTACAATCTAGATGTCCGAATGCTTTTTGTAATGCGGCTTAGGTCTAAGATGTGTTTGCGAGATAATAAATTTCAAGCAGTTTTTGCCACTAAAATCAGTATTTGTGTACCAATACATCAGAAACATCAATAAGAAAAGGAGATAAAAATTTGTAAATGAAGGAATTTACTTACCATTTTTAATAAAAGTGCACTACTGACTTCTTCAAATTCTGCGATCGTAGAAAAGACACTTAGCACCAAACACATAAATACCATCAGGAAACTGAAATAAAGAGAAATATTTGTCAAATCAGCAATCGAATTAATAACAAAGCATTTGATAACAAATAAATTTGATATACAAAGAACATTTGGTAGCACTTTATGAAAAACTGCCGCTGAGTTTCTTATCGAGTCTCAAACCGATATCATACCTGAACTCTTGTACACCTTAACCCTTCAAGTGGTTTCGACGAGATATCTCGGCCATCAAGATCTGACCAATTTTGCAAATGGCGAGATACCTCGTCATCAAGATATTGACGATTTTTGGATGATGACGAGATCAAGATAAGGTTAGCTTTCTTCTAATGACGAGAAACGACGACATCTTGATGAACGAGGTATATCGTCCATCAAGATCTGGTCAGTTTTGCTAATGACGAGATACCTCGTGGACAGTAAGTAACATGAAGAGTAAGTACCATGAAATCCTCTATAAAAATCTGGGAAATTGTATTTGAAAAATTATATTTTAAATTTTACTCCAATATTTATTATCCAATGCTCTGGCATGACACATATTGGGTTTCTTTAGTCGTAGTATCGGTCTAATTAGCATGATAGCTAAAATGACCACAGATAGAGGTTGCTGCATCATATAAACACTGGATATCATAAAAAAGTGCAAATTTGATATTATCTACAAAGTAATTACGACTATTTCTTATAAAATGTAAAATATGCGGCCAACACGAGATGAGACTTCGGCATGCCTTCTCACAGGGAGAGTTCATCTCACTGCTGGTAGAAATAGAACATCCCTCTGGGGTTGGAAATGGGAAAATCTTGCCAACTTTTCCTTTCTTGTTTCTTTATTTAGAAGTTATTTAGACGATTTTAGTTACCAAAGATCACCAAATTGGCGTCATTAGGAATTCTAACCTACCTACCTACTATTTGACGCGTACTTATTTTTCATAATAGTATATTTCGATACCAAATGACGTAAGAGTCAAATGGTGGCCGCACTATATTAATTTTTTATCTTCAGATGCGTGAATAGAGTAGATGTGGAATTTTTAATTCAATGAAAATTGTATTAAAAGGGCTGTGAGTAGGGATCTTCAGTAGAAAAAACCAATCATTGAAGATTTTATTTCTGCCACCAAATGCACTGGCAAATTATAGTTTTAGGCAACCCAATGTGTGTCAACACATTGGGTTGCCTAAAACTATAATTTATAGACATTTGGGGTGACGTTTGATGTTTAATCAAATTGGCGTTGACTAATCAACTATCTACATAATTAGGAATTCATTCTTTCGAATTTTCATTGGCGAAGCGCTGAAATCGTATCCGAAAAACAAGCCAAGTGACGTAACGTTTGGAATACGTACAGGAAATGAGTTCTGCCGCAAAAGCACTATCTCAGCCTACATTATTTGACTGAAAAAGTATCTCATAGGTAAAATTACGCTTCTTTGCTCTAGCATTTATAATTGGTATCTTAGCACGAAAAATATTTTTCGTTCTTGGAAAGTAACTCTAAGCCAAACAGTCTTTGAATATCATTTTCTTTTCAAAGAATGTGATTATAACGCTTGGCATTTAATGATAGATATGTAACTACCCGGCGTAATCTGATTATCCAGGAAATTCTACGGATAGGTAAAAAGTCTCACGAGTGTAAATGGCGACGCTCTGAATCGCTGTGAAATCACGCGCTACACGCGTCACACGCGCTACACGCGTCACACGCGCTACACGCGTCACACGCGCAAACATTCCATTTGTTGAAAATATGATACCAGTAAGTAAAACAAACTAAAAACACTAAAGCATTTAACTTCAAAATGAATTATTCGTATTTCAATTTGTATTTAACATTTCATTCAGCCTTTGTGTGTACTGAAGTAAATTTGTTGTATCTAATGAACTACATTTTTATGGTGGAGGGATACACTTTGTACCACAAATATGTACAATCAAGTTAAGTTGACCCGAAGTATAGATTCTGAGCATTTTCAGTAAATTGAAGTTAGTAAAGCATTTCATTGAATCGTATTCAAGTACGTATAACAGGAATGAAAATGGTGCCCAACCTCTTTTTAATCGTTAACGGAGCTACCCCACTGAGTAAAGTTGAGAAGAAAGAGGAAGGTCATTGATTAAAAAAAGTTCAATTGATAAATAGTTAAAAAATTAAACTTTATTTTATTTTCAATACAACTTGCGAATAAATTTCAGTACCCGCAATTGCTATTAAAGCAATGATAAATAATTCTTTCATGACTGATAAAACTATCTGAGATTTAGAGAAATTTCACACCATGAAATCCTCTATAAACATCTGGGAAGCAATTCGTAGAGTAGAACTTTTAAAAACAAATCCAAAATTTACTTTTTTATCGCTTTAGGTAGGTTAAAATGATTAATTTAAAATTAACTGAAAATTTTCGCGTAGTACTTGAGTTTAATTTGCAATGAATACAACATATTTTTTAATTAAAAAAGTGATTCTTTTCATACGTAATTTGGGGTCATGGTAGCCCAGTTGGAAGAACAACGGATTAACCGGTGGGTTGCTAGTTCGAAACTCGGTCCAGCCAAAGACCGTCGTATACACCGGGCCTGGTGCACGTTAAATCTGTCATGGCTTCAAAGGTCCTCACGTTGGCGCGATGTGGAAGTTTGGAGTGGGGTTCCAGCTCAGGTATTGTTCTCGTCATCTGATCGTGGTTCAAAATTACGAGGCGTTGTCTTTTGATCTTTTCCTTCGGGATTGATCCCGTACTGTCGCCAATAGCCCATTGTGTTGCTCCAGTGCGACTTTAATCACCTACTTACCTAGACGTGATTTATTAAAAAATATATATACGTTGAATTACACCACAAAAAGTTATATTAAAATTCTATTTCAAATAGGGAATATAGCACTGTGATTATATTAGTCTGGTGTAGGAAGTTTTTCAAGCATGTCACAATATTAAACCCCGCAATAAGTACTGCATCAATCTTCCAGAATCTTTTTACTACTTATATTAGATTTAAGCCAATAGCAACAAATACGTATTTGGAGTTGAAAATATTTTATCTTCAAAATAAAAAAATGTCTAACATTTGTTGTTTTTATGCACAAATTCTTTTCGAGTTCGTTACAAATGTCTCTCGACGTAACAAATGCTGTCCGGATATATTTTTGAAGACAGAAACTTCATTTTGTTCAAATGAATACTCAAAATGGACTTTTAAAACGTTACATTAGTTGAATATGGGTTTAAAAAAGAATATCTGTTGCTATTCCCATGATAAAAAAGAAACTCCGTAAGCTTTTTAAGAAAAGCAATCTCCAATGTTTTAGCAGATACTCCTTAATATTCCTTAACCAAAAACTGGAGCACATTTTCTCTTCTCGGAATTCCAGAGCCTCTAAGTAAACGTGCCTCTTCCAGGAATTCTCACTTAGCTAATTCTTCAAAGTCAATTAGGTTTTCGTATCCCTTCGACACACTGTTTTAGAATTAGCGATTAGCATTTTAATGAAGCGGAAGACGAACACATGGTTGGGGAAGTTATTAACCCGCGAAACATTTTCCACTATACCCCACAATCGAGTAACAAAATAAAATTTCCGGATTTCGTCTCGCGTCAGCGTTTTCTTCCAGTTAAAATATTGATTCCCTCGTTTCATTAGCCTTTCCGGTAACATCTCGAAATCAGGTTTAGCTTATTTGTGCTGGCTTGGGGATGGAAGTTTACGCCAGGTTGCACTTCATTCGCATTATCTCCCGACTTCTCCATGTCGAGAGTGTGTTTGTTGGTAGTGGTAATTAGTGCTCTATAGCGCCTTTACGGTTTTCTCTTCTAGTTCAAGAGAAAGTGTTAATGGCATTAAGAATTTAAGTGAGGCCAGTAGTGACCGAGTAGTTAAAAACGAGTTCTTAGAAGTTCTTTACGGTTTTCTCTTCTAGTTCAAGAGAAAGTGTTAATGGCATTAAGAATTTAAGTGAGGCCAGTAGTGACTGAGTAGTTAAAAACGAGTTCTTAGAAGATTGACAGACCGGAATGGTAAGTTGGAAGTTTAATTATTGCTACTAGTGCTGTTTTGGTCTGGATGTTTACCTAAGATTTACCTGTTTCCTAAACCAAAAGCCAAAAAATCCTTGACCTCTGAGGAGTTTGGTCGTAAGAATATTGTCGACTTAGAGCAGAAATTCAACATTTTAACTGACGTTTTAGGTAGGTATTTTTATTAACGTCGCAATAGATCAACGACGGGCTATTGACTACGATCCGGGATCAAACCCGAAGGGAAAGATCAGGACAAGAGCAAGTAATTTTGAACCATGGTACAATGACGAGGGCACACCTGAGCTGGCACCCCACACTCCAAACTCCCACTCCACTCCAACGTGAGGACATTTGAGGCCACGACAGATTTAACGTGCACCAGCCACCTTTGTACACGACGGTTGGATTTGAACTCGCAACCCTCCAGTTGCTAATCCCTCACTTTTCTAACCGGGCTACCGTGGCGCCTGACATTTTAGGAAAGGCATTTTGACACTAAATGAATAGTTTCATGATGATGCGAAATAAGTTCTCATATTGTATTCGGTTTGAAAGAAAATATAACTCTATTGAAATGTTTATAATTCGTATTTTTGACCTAAAAAGTAATAGCTAATCTTTAATTGGCTGTGCTGTAAAATTTATTTTTTTGTCATTTAATAAGGTTTTGCTCTAAACTGACGATATATCCATTCTGCAACTTGCAGGTTGCTGCCTGACTCCGAGTCAGTTTTGATCTTCTTGACCAATTGGTTTGATTGATTGGATTCTCATGGTGTAAGAATCGTGTTTAGTCAGGGTGAGCCAAGCGACGTCAAGTGGACATACACACAAGAAAAGTTTTACCGGCACAGAAGAGAGAAATACACCCAGGATGAATTGAATCTTCGCCGCCTACAACTTTCAGGTTTCTAGCACAGTCGGCAAACTCACTGATAAGGTGACCCCTTGACCAGCAGGACCAAGATGTGGGGTAAAAACAATACTACACTACTCAAAAATCTTGTGATGCTCAGAGGGTTAAAAATCCATTGAGAATATATGAGATGATGATTGAGATTATATATAATATGATTTCTGTGCGATTATGTACTTCTGTACATAGAGTGACTTTGATAGCACTTTATTTCGCATTCCTTGCTTTTTGCTCTGCACATTTTACAAATTTATTTCTACATCTGAGTTTCTAGCGAAAAAGGAAAAGTGATAATTTTTGGACCCACCTTCGAGTTAAAGTACAAAGAGCTATAAAACCTCTTAATGTATATGACATTCATTATGGGGAATGTAAAAAACATCTTGGGAATAAAAATTCCCTAGGAGTATCATGATAGGCAATCAACGCTCTACCTTTTACTTTTCGAAAGTAATGCATTTTGTTACTTCGTAAAAAACTAATAAGATAAGACATTATACTAAGCTGTAAATGCAAAAAACCTTACTTTTTTGTACGTTTTTGTTGTTAAGCTAACTTTTGATGTATTTAGGTATGTATAAATAATTAGTTGGGTTTTTTATTTGTGACGAAAAACTGTTAGAAGTCATTAGTTTTTTTGAAGTAGTATTTTTTCTGATAAATTATCAGAAAATATTTAACCGTTATTTGGAAATGGTGTTAGGTTATTTATGAAATGATAAGAAACGAAACAACATATTTTATAAATAGGTTATATTATTAATTAACTAATTTTATTCGGGTATCAGTACTTATTTCAGTTCTACAAATGTTATAAAATTACAAAAATAGCCCTCTGTTATGATGATACAAAAATTGAGTTACAATATAGTAGTATACATAGCAGTGAAATAATCAATAAGTGTTTCATTAATGGAGAACTTTGTAATGTTGGGATAACTCAGGTTTCACTGGTCCGCTCGGAATTGTTTATAAACCAAAAGATTAATTTATTTTTTAATTTAGTGGGTGAAAATAGTTGGTTTATAGTGTGTTTAACTTTTCAAACCTACACTATATATTTTAAATTACAATATTTGTAATTTTCATTGCAATTTTTTTGGCGTGGTTTTTAAGTTTGTAGAGTGGGGTGCCAACTCCGGTATGACTTCATCAACTGACCGTGGTTCAAAATTACGAGGTGTTGTCCGCGATCTTTCCCTTCGGGATTGATCCCGGACCATCGCAAATGGCCCTTGTGTTGCTCAAGTGCTACGTTAATTCAACTATGTACGTAGGTACTTCATTGCAAATTTAATCCTTTCAAGCATTTTACAAGGTAAGGTTTTTAACACTGAGAGAGGGTCCACACGCTTATATCCGAACTATTCTCACCGAAATGTATTCAACCAAGGGAGAACTGAAACCAGTCAATGATATAGAAATGAAACCAGGGGGAGGTTTATGTAGGAGCTCATACGCATACATCCGTTCTACAAACTCACAGTCTTCCCTGCATTACTTCTAATCAGTTTTGACCTTCTGAACCAATAGAATGTTTCCTAGAATTCTTTCAATCAACAGATGTGGATATTTAATCATTATGTGTGTTGTGGCGAAAAGCAATACTACACTCATCGTGATGCTCAGCAGGTTAATAAAAAACATTAAATGCATTAAATATTTCATTTCGCCTGATAAATAACTATAAATGGCTCAAGAAAATAATCAGGAAATCTGATTGCAGGATTCATGTTTCGTATTCGATCAAAATCACTATATTTTAAAAGTATTGATTGATACGTGGTATTTAAATAAGCAGAGTTGGCACCATAGCCGCTAAAGAATAGCCACTATTTCTTAAAGGCATCTTTCCAAAAACTTAAAAATTAGATTTAGCTAACTTTTTTCTAAACGTAACTTCAACACTGATTGACAATGTTTTAAAATTTCAACAGATCTTCCAAGTGAAAGTGCATGGAAAAAGTTGAAAAAATAAAACACTCCAGAAGAGCTAAATCCGCATTTAAATGAATCAAAGGAATGTCAGACAAGCACGGCGACGAAAAAAGTTGTTCGAATTTCAAATGTTAATATATGGAAAAAGGCATTCTTTCTAGTTGGCAAAATTTCCAGTTGTCATGGAATATTAAAGATTTTTCCGTTTTACGGATCTTTCTGAAAAGAAATCTGCGTTTTTGTTCCTTTGAAAAAGGAATTTACGCTGGAAGAGACACTTTGTCACACCCTTCACGTCTTTGAAAAAGACTGAATATAATTATACAAAATCTTCCTTGAATTTTCATCCCTATTGTTTCAAGAAATGCTTTGGAAGGAGGTTCTTTTGGGACAAAATCCAGAATATTTAACTTTAGTAAAGGAGAGATGTGTAATTAAATTAAAATCACAATGTCTACGAAACATTCTTTTCTAATCTAGCTTCTGAAGGGAATTCCTTTTTAGTTTTAGAAAATTACCAGTGGGGGAAGTGTCTAAAAGTATTTTCGCTACATAACGAATTTTTCGTTTAAATTACTTTCAATTTTTCCGCCATTTACTTTACCTTTTTCTTCCTGTTGCTTCGTTATATAACACATGGTTTTATTCAAAGGAAATTAAATTAAATAGTTGATAGTGAGTGTACGAATTATTGGTAAAATACCATGTAAATATTACCGAAACGTTGAAATCAGAGATAATTATTTATTTTCGGTGCATAATAAGTACTTTTGTTTAAGTTACTTTTACTTTACATTTTCTTCCTGTTGCTTCGTTTATATAACATATTGTTTTATTTAAAGAAAATTAAATTAAATAGTTGATAGTGAGTGGACGAATTCTTGGTAAAGTACCATGTAAATATTACCGAGAAATTGAAGTCAGAAATAATTATATGAAATAAGTAACAGGAATGGCTGATTGGACATGGTGTTTTACCTGAAGGTAATATGTCATAAAAATTAAAAATTCGAAATTCAATTAAATTTGAAAGAAACCACTTCAATTAATATTTTATTGAAAAAAATTATGCGTTAATTTCAATTATGTAGATGTGATTTCGATTATTAGATAATAATAGTTTTTGTGATCCGTCATTCTCTTTTAAATGCTTTAATTGAATCGTTACTGGAAAATACAAGGATTGGGTATTAGTTATTAAAAGCCCCATACACTCTAGAATATGTTGGGCGAGCATTTGGTAAAAGCAGTTGGTAACTGGCTCGGCCAACGTTTTGAGCGTTTATGGATGAATGAACATAGTTGGTTGGCGTGCTCGGCTCGGAGTTCGACTTGACGATCTCTTCCAACAAGAGCAGAGCGTTCAACATAACAGTATTTTGTTTCTGAATTCTAGAGACACGTTGCAGAAGGTCTTTAAATGTTTCTTCACTCATTCGTAAATAATTTTAAAAATCCTGGGGTTCATTAACTGCAATCTCTTTTATTAACGGCAGTTGACTAAATTTGTTTCTTTCTTGAAGCCAATTTTTACCCCACACTCGTCTCCGTTTTCTAATTTTTGAATCGTCATCCAAGCATAACAAACCCCTACAATCATCGTTGTCGTTGATTTTCTACAATTCATTTTCACTGATTTAATAATATCAATTAGTTTTACATAAGATTAAAACTATTTTTACAAAAATATAAAAATTAGTTTTCTATTACTTTAAAAATTTACGAACTGAGGCTCGTGATATTTTTGCTTGTTAACTTATGTTGGCCATGTAGGTTCGGACGTGTATTAGGAACCTCGAGCATGCTTGGTTCAAAGTTGGGCTTGAACTTAATTCTGCCGAGCCCAACATATTCGAGTGTGTATGGGGCCTTTTACATTACGTGAGTATTATGAAATATAATATTGATATTATAATTATCAAATAGGTATGAAGATTGGTAATCATTTTGAAATATAATATTCCTTGAATGTGAAGAAATTAATTAAGCGTTTAATTGCATTGAATAAATTTGTATGAATTACCACTACCAATTCCACTTCATAATCTATCAAATTCCTTTTAGGGCAATACCATAACTATCTCATTAAAATTTTCTACCCTCAATTTGGTAATTCATATTTGTTTCTGAACTCAGAAGTGAACCTTAAATCTATTTCATTCACTATAGTGATCCCTAACAACTTTTATGTTCATTTTAGAGCAGGACCATATATACTTTAATGAGTTTTGGTACACTAAATATCGCAATTAATATTTTGTTTCTAAGCTACAGGCTTATGAATCTTACACTCAATTTCAAACACTATTGTGACTTAACGTTTTTCATATTAATTTTAGGGGATGCCATGGCTCAGTGGGTTCGCCCAGTAAATTAGCAACCTGTGAGTTGTAGACGGCGCAGACCCTGGGTGTATTTCTCTCTTCTGCGTGAATAAAGCTTTCCTTGTGTGTGTTCGTCCATTTTCTTGACGGTTTTTGTCTCAGCTTGGCCAAATATGGCCTTGTCCCCAAAACCCAAACAATTATATTCATTTTAGAGCAGAACCATAAAGAAATTTAATAAACACCTTTACCCTCTAAGTCATGCAACCATTATTCCACCATACAACCTGTAGTTTTCCCTACATGAATTTTAACCAACTTCTTGACCAATATGATTATTGTAGGAGGAGGATTGAAATAATCCTTCCTAGGATTATTTCAATCAATAGATGTGGCTATTCAGTCATTAAGTATAGTGTAAAAGCAATTGTATGCTACTCGAGAATCTCACACTCAGAGAGTTAATAAAATTTTGTACTCTAAACCTTCTAAATTAATATTTATTTCCAAGATCCAGATGTTTACCTTCAATTCTAAGTCTCACACACAATTCCAAACTAACATATTTCATTTCCAGGAAATTAAACAGTAAAAAATACATATTCGGAACATTTCCTCTCCGAAATCCACTGGGATGAAATACGATACTTATTCCCAATCGCTCCAAGCCAGGGAAGACAAATGAAGAAACACGAAGGAATTCGTCCTTTTCAGCTGCATCTTTCGGTCGCATGCCCCAAAATTCGAATCAACCGAAAGGGGGAAATATTCCTTCCCCCTCTGGGGCTTCTTGCAGTGCATCATCGAAAGTTAACAATCTTGGGAGATCGAATCTAGCGATATCCAAACAATATCATTCGGTTGGATGACAAAGCTAAGTTGATTCTTATCGATTTATCCGGAGCTGCTGTTGTGTGTCTCTCCAATAAGTGTGGTGGATCTGTTAATGGAAAAGTAATTGCGAGTTTATGTGTATGAGTGTGTAATTTAATTCCATAACAAGGAGCACTCCATTCCTCGAAGGTTATTCCAAGATTGCTCGATGCAAGAATTACTGAGATATGGACAGATGCCAATGCGGTGTGTGAGAAATATGT
The DNA here is from genome assembly GCA_933210815.1 of Meta bourneti. Classification (NCBI taxonomy): domain Eukaryota; kingdom Metazoa; phylum Arthropoda; class Arachnida; order Araneae; family Tetragnathidae; genus Meta; species Meta bourneti. The sequence goes on along the minus strand of OW119930.1, from coordinate 65,224,540 downwards.
ATCTTAATTAGTATGTAATTGAATGCGTTTTTATGTCATGTTTTTATGTAAAGTATTGATCACGCTTAGTTACGTAATTAAATATTTCTGATAAAAAATGTATAGGGAGATTATAAAATTTTACCTTACACTGTTTTTATATTATTATTTTTAGTTATGATGTTCTTTTTCTGATAAAGGCCTCAAATTACGTTTTTCCATATATATAGGCTGGTAATTTCGTACAAAGTTGTGGGGTTCTTCCATATTCAGGCTGGTTATTTCGAATGGAGGGTTCTTCTATAGAAAGGCAGGTGATAGAGAGCCAAGCTATGGAACTCTTATATATAAAGGCAGGTGATTGCGATCCAATTTGTGGGGTTCTACGATGTAAAGGCTGGTAATTTCGAATAAAGTTATAGGGTTCTTCCATCTAAAGATAAGGGATAGCGAGCCAATTTAGGGGGTTCTTCTTATCAAGGCAGGTGATTTCAAGCAAATTTATGGGATTCATTCATATAAAGGCAAGCTGATAGCTAAAAACGCTCTTATGAATTTCCACATACCTTTATTCGTTGAAATTTTAAATTAATAAAACAAAAAACTGAAAACAAAATTAAATATTAATGTAATAATACACCAGAACTTAAAATACGGAGCTACAAGCCGAACAATTTTCTTAATCAAATAAAAAACATTTAAACTAAAATGCTGTACTCTCTGATTTGTTGATAGACGTTTCTATGTCATTACCGTAACCAAACTGAGAAAGAGTAAATTGCCTGAATCATAACAACTCGTACAAAATCTTTTTTTATGGGAAAAATGCGTTTTACTTAGTCACTAAGCTTTATGTAACATTTTAAATATAAAATATTTACTTAAAATAAGTAATCATTTTCTGTCTCGTCATCTGACCGTGGCTCAAAATTATGAAATGTTGTCCTCGGATCTTCTCATCGGGATTGATCCCCGGCCGTCGCCAATAGCCCGTTGTGTTGCTCCACTGCGATCTTAATTCAACTACCTACTATACTACCATATCTATCTGTATACATATTTCACTAAAGTACGTGCCCCCAAAATAGACGTTATTTGTTTATTACAGAATGGCAACAACAGATATGAGCAATATAAAAACAAATGGGATTATGGGATTTGTTCGCCAATTTTGCTTGATTTGAATATGCTCGATTTGAATATGTTGAATTTACTAAACAGTTTAAATATGCTTGATTTGAACAATGGAGCTGCATAACATTACTAAAACTACACGGAAGACCTCGCCATTCTAATGAAATTCTCTAACTGTCTGATTAGAAAAAACAGTGTGTTATCTTGAATAGAGAAATCAGCACAGAAAAAAAATATGAGCGCATTTCATTTCAAGATATGAAATTATATGAAAGGTATGAAATGTGAGTAAAACGGCACTTTGCCAACAATAGATATCAGCAATTATGAAAGTTTAGCACAGATTGATATGTGCGGGTCTGTATATATATTTCATTAGCGTATGTGACTCAGAAATCGGTATTATTTGCATATCAACACATGGCAAGAAACGTTTATAAACAAATAAAGTCAACCACTAGAGGATTTATTATCAGTTCAAATATATATTGGTTTGAGTTTCGAATCAATAATATTATTAAAATATGCCGAGCTCACCATTTAAATGACTCTTCAGCAATTTAATGAAAGAAGGGCAATAATAAAATATATAATAATTACATTTAAGCAGTATTCGAACAAATGAATTTGATGCAATTTAGGTGAATAGTAAAGATCATAACTAAAAATATGACTGATTTGGTGCACATTTTGTCCTACTTTATTAAAAAGCATGAACTAAACAAGCTTAAAAATACACATAAGGTTTTCATTTTTGATCAATTTTATTTGATCAACACTTGAATCCTTTATAAGTGATTAATCGATTAGAATATGGGTTATAATCAATTGTCTGCAAGGTTGTTGATTTAAAGTTTTAGTTATTTTAACTAAGTTGGTTTGGCACATGGTTTGTCATTTCTTATGAGCTTTACAACTACGAATCCGATTTTATTTCGTCACCTTAATGTAAGAGAGTATTTTGTCACCAAATTATGAAAAATTGTGTGTGTTCCATAATTAAAACTACTAATAATGAAATATTGTTTTTAGAAAAGTTTGATTATATAATAGAAACAAAGATAACAGTAATAATCATAAGTAATTGATTTTAATTGCGCTTTTACTTAAATACAAAACTAATTCAGATAAGAGAAATGAAATGTTCTAACGTCCTTAACTGTCCTGGTAGTCGAGGTATCTTGTCATTAAAAAAAAGACCAGATCTTGATGGAGGAGATATCACGTCGTTAGAAAAAACTGATCAGATCTTGATCTCGTCATCATAAAAAAAATCGGCAATATCTTGATCGCGAGATATCTCGTCATCATCAAAATTGGTTAAATCTTGATGGACGAGATATCTCGTCGAAACCACTTGGAGGATTAACAGACACAAACTTTTGGACTTTTACTTCTTTGGTAAGACCTTTCAGCGTACATGCTCTGCGTGGATCGACTAATTTAATAAAAGTCATACTTTCTTAAGGGTAAATCATCAGATCTTTGTTTCACAATGTATGGTATTATAGTACGCGTGTCACAGAAAAAAATTACCTGCTCTGCGATAGGACCAAAATAAACATTTAACCCCCTTCCACATATACATATATCCGCTATACAACCTGCAGTCTTCCCTACGTATCTCCTAGTCATTTTTGACCTTCTTGATCGATAAATGTTACCTAGGATTCCTTCAAACCATAGATGTGGTTATTTAGTCATGTGTGCTGTTGAAAAAACAATACTATACTACTCGGAAATCTTGTGAAGCTCAGACTTAAATGATATTCTTTTGAATAAAAATGAAGAAATATTGTGATAGAAAATTGGAGGACTTTTTAATGCAAACAAAACACTTTTAACAATCAAAATTCCACCAAAATGTCTCTAAATATGTGATCGTCACCAGATTTCCGAATAGTGTAACATTGCTTTTACCCCACAACACATAGAATGACTAAATAACCCCTTTTATTGGTTGAAAGTATGTCCTTTTAATGAACCAAAATGTCCTTTAAATATCTGATTGTCACCAGATTTCCGAATAGTGTAGCATTGCTTTTACCCCGCAACACATAGAATGACTAAATAACCCCTTTTATTGGTTGAAAGTATGTCCTTTCAATGAACCAAAATGTCCTTTAAATATCTGATTGTCACCAGATTTCCGAGAAGTGTAGTATTGCTTTTACCCCACAACACATATCGTCTGCTTAGAGCAGAGAAACTCATTAACTGAAAAAACAAAATTTTTACTTTCGAGCTGTTTAAAGACTAAGATTCGAGGCCTAAAAATAAAACAATCTAAGTATTTTGACAGTGTTATATATATTTATAACAAATTACAAACTGACAATGTATTTCTCATAATTATGAAAATGAGCATTTATCGTATCCTCCGACAAGCTATCAGTTAACGAATTTGCTCTAAGCCGACGATCTAATGACAAAATAACCCCATCTATTGGTTGAAAGAATATACTTTGAATGAACCAAAATGTCCTTTAAATAATCCAGAAATTGCAAAGCGTTGAATTGATTGTGATATTTCCGAGTAATATAGTATTGTAGTACCCACAACACATATAAAGACTAAATAATCCCTTCCGTTGGCTGAAATAATCACAGGAAAGTTCTATCGATCAAGGAAGTCAAAACTAGTTAGAAGTCATGCAGAGGAGACTGAAAGTTGTAGAATGAATGTAGCTTCTATGCCCATCAAAGGGTAAATAGCTTTCAGTGCACTTTAGGCAATATGCAAATGGAAATCAGTTTGTATAAAATGTTCTGGGAAAAGCCGTATTTCGAAACATAAACATCCAGAAATTGCAAAGCGTTGAATAGTTTAGCTAATGTTTTCTTTCATCAGTTCGTCCCCTTGAAAAGCTTAAACGAAAAAGAAATTATTTAAAAGTAAAGCTCGGCTTTGATCTTTACTTTAAAGATTTGTACTCTGCGAGTCGGGGTTTAAATGAATCCACCTACACGTACCATTCATCAAATAAATTCTCTTTGACTCATCTCACGTAATTTTCAACCTTCAGAAAAATCCATTAGTTCTTTTCTTGGTGCATTTAGTTCAAGAACAATGTGATACAGTGTAGATACAATTTAATCGGGCTATATATATTTCGTCTCGGGTTAAAATAATACAGAGAAGAAAGGGTCTTCCCAAGAAAAGAATGGATTATTTTCTCTTTGGAAATCTGTTCCCTTTTCTCCTATCCCTTAAGTCTGCCTTTAGGTTCAGATCCAGGAGCAGCAATAACTTAAACTTCGGTTTAGGTCTCAAATGGGTCAGAAAAGGTTTCATACTAAAATAAGGATGGGATTTCGATTCTTTATGCTGATCTACTTATATATTCTATTGAGCTCTTATTGAAGTTGCCTTATGGATTCATATATAAGTCAAAAGGCAGAATAATGGTTTCACTTTCAAAAATATATTGTTCGAAAGATTTTTGCTAGTCTTGTTTCACAAAAATGATTCTGTATTCTTTGCGTTGCATTTTGGCAATACAACTAGTATTTTAAATTAAGAAAGATTATAGTAACGAAACACAGTTGAATGAATGAGTTGCCTTATATATTATAGTCAGCTAGCATGTACAAATAGGCTAGTAATGAAATAATTAGATAATAGCCAATGTACATAGGTATGTCACTCCGTGTAGATGCTAAATCTTATAGTAATCTGTTGTTGAGCTAAATAATGAAACATTATCATCCGGCAAACATTACCAAACGAGATCGGTATGGAGGTGTTATTGTCAGGTGTGGTATCAGGCTGAATGGTTGTACTGAGCTCCACGTTTTCGAACGTGGTTGAGTAACCGGTAAGAGCTAATGAAATGAGGTGATCCTTCCCCATGTACGTCTTTTCCTAGGTGCCATTGGTTTATTTTATGGACGATAATGACAGACCACATCGTACAAGTGCTGTGGATGAGCTGATAGAAAGTGACAATATCACTCGTATTGACTGGCTTGCTTCCGCCCCTGATTTAAATCCTATAGAACATGTGTGGGACGTTCTGGGGTGGAGTCTTGAAGCACGCCAGCATTCCACTGCAAATAGTCCATCAACTGAAAAGAGCACGAACAGAGGAGTGGACAATGTTGCCCCAAGAGCTCATTGATCGACTCGTGTTAAGCATGCTTAGACTCTGAAAAGCAACCATTGCAGTTAAAGGGCATAATAGTTCTTATTGAACTATTGTGCCTCGCTTTGCTCTCTTTGCTTTATTCCATCTCTAGGAAATATTCCTCTGTACAATGGCACGCAATGCTTTACAGCCCTTTCTTAATAAACCCCTATTTTAATATCTGCATCCACATGTTTGTGTGCATGTGTTTTTTCATTAATCAGTGTGGTGCATACTGAGTTGTTAAATAGCGGGACAATTCACTATTCTGAATTTGGAGAAAAATTGTATTAAGATATCAATTATTAAAAATTGTACTGTTTAGCAAATTTTAATCTTCCTACATACTAAGTACAAAAAAATTCTAAAGTGCATTTACAAATTAGCGTCATGGTATTTTTTCAGGAAGAATGTGCATTAATTGACCCAACTGGCTGAATTAGATTTGGGATTTATGGCGCAAGATCTGAAAACGAACAAGATGCGCCATCTACTGGTTTGTTCATCTTATATAACCATGTGTGACATTGTGTTGCATACAGTTGACTTTTGGAAATATCTTAACTCTCCTGGTGATTGTCACCATGAGGTATCTCGTCATTAACAAAACTGACCAGATCTTGATGGACGAGATATCTCGTCTCCCATAATTAGCAGAAAACTGACCAGATCTTGATTATCGCTATCATCAAAAATCGGTAATATCTTGATGATAATATATTTCGTCTTTAGCAAAATTAATCAGATTTTGACTGATGAGATATCTTGTCGAAACCCGTTGGAGGGTTAAAGATATTGAAACACAAGGGATGTAAATGTAAAACTAAAATATTTTTTAAGTAATGCATTTTTGCTTACCTTGTTTCACGACAGATTTAGCGTACACCAGCCCCCACATATACGACGGTCTTTGGTTGGATCGAGTTTCGAACTCTCAACCCTCCGGGATTTTACCACGGTCCCCAACTTAAATAGGAGTTAGAGTGTCACAAGCAAAACATGACACCTTATTGTCTGTCGTGTGCATTTTTTATATTAGTTTTTACGTAATATTTGAAGTTTGTGATAAACAACCTTCATGTAAAGTAAAAATACTAAGCTTATAGGAAGTGGAATTTCTTAATATCAATCCTGAGAAAACAATTTATTCCTCGTCGGATTACATGCAGAAATTCATTAAATGACAAAAATTTCTTTACAGCACACCTGATAAAGACTATTAATTTTCTGATTTTAGGTCAAAATAAACATTATAAACATTTTAATGGCATTATATTTTTTTCAAATTACATTGGAATAACCGATTAACATTCCTTTAAAAATTAAGTTCTACTTATTTACTACGCAGTTTTAAGCCTTTAAAAATGTCTATGCTTGGTATATACTGACTTATGGGGATATATAGATTATTAAAGTTTCGTAATGGACAAAGCTTTCACTCGGGAAAGAGCGCTCAGCATTTATTTGATTATTTTTTCCTGTTATTTTACGAGAAACTACCTCCGAAAATAGCTCGTCATTGAAACTGACAAAACGGTGGCAGAAATATTGTAAAACTTCATTGGGTGCGATTCAAAAATAACTCCAGGGCACATCTCAAGTGAAATTCTCGTTCGCCTCAGGCTCCTGATGAATTTCCGATGTGAAGGAACATTTCATAATGATTTGTTGCGTTGTTATTGTTTCTTATACCATTTGATCTAGACAAGTTAGATTAAGTCCATGAGTTAATGCTAGACCAGAAAAGGAATGAAATGCAGATTCTACCTGGACATCGCCAGACAAGCAAGGAGAAGACCAGAAGAGGCTTGCTCTGTATTGAATTTCGGATAGATGGAGAAAACATTTAATCCCTGATTAGATGAAATTGATCTCAAATGTCCTCTGGCTAGTCTAGAGATGGTAGTCTGCTGACCTCTATCATATGCTAATTTGAAGGTGCCTCTAGGATGTTACTGGTACCAGTTAAGAATTGGAGGAATTTTCCCAAGAGATAGTTCTGAAGTTTCTTTTTAGCAAAAATTTCTGAAATAAGCAAGAGAAATATTTGTTTGAAAAATGACTCTGAGATGACATGTTTTGTTTTAGCGGATTAAAACTTTTCGAACCTCCTCGTTCCATCCTTCAAATGAACTCGGATGAGCACAACGTGGCCATTTTGTTTTTACGATTCTCATGTTATTAATATCACTTCGGAAAGTTAATTGCCTCAATGTCTATGAATGGTAAAGTGGTGACGTAAACGCCAAGAGAGCGATTCCCTTGGACAATAGATGACTGGTGTATGACCAACAGATCTATCGTTGTTTACAAAACAGTTCCGTTCAACATGCTTTGAACTTTTGAAAGTTAATCGGTGTGTCAGAAATTGAGCTGATTTTATGAAATAATCTTACGGAAAATAATAATAAATGGAAAATAATCTTATCTACAGCAAAATCACATTGATGGAAATGACAATGGAGACCTTAGGGATTGCAGTATTATTTAAAACGAGATGAAAACACAACCACAATGTGATTTATTGCGAAACTGTCAAGGTAATTACCATGACCAGATGACATTCGTTAACCTCAAACTAAAGACTTTACATCGTACATTTTTAATACATAAAACTGTTCAATTTATTGCGTAAGCAAAATAAACCCTTACGGTTTATTTTGCTTACTACTAGGCCCATTAAATTTACTACTAGGCGCATTAAATCACGCACTTGTTGCGAGGAAAATGAAATGAAGTTAACCGACGAATAACCAAATAATCGCAATAACAATCAAATAATCGAAATCCCTGCGAGATGTAACATCCAAAATATCTATTCCCCATATCTAAATTAAATTCCAATTCCGCAAACCGTACATTCAGCTAAAATGTACGTAAATATTTCATTACTACAGAGGGCACGAAATAATCCTCCACCAAGCATTGTTAAGAAAAATGTGATGGACTTTTATTAGAGTTTGATCCCCTTCCAAAGAGAAAGAAACAACCATACCCTGGAGCAACGAAAAATATCAATTCATTGATTCATCATTGTTTTAACCTTAACGCTCTCCAGACATCCAAGAAAACTGAAGACATTTCTTGAATGCGGGGAGGAGGGAAAATTCCACGTATCCTAGGCAACCTCGACTCACGCTGCAGGTGTTCTCGAATAGATCAGAGAGGACAAGAGGATTTACAATGCATGGCAACAATAAGTGCTGACTATGCCTGGAGAAGAGAGAGGGATCCCACTTTTCTAAATAATCTAAAGGGGGATTATATGTTGCTTTGCGTTTTTTCTTTTGTATAGCAAGGTCGTATCTTGGCATCTGGCGGAGATAGGCTGGAAGTTGGTGCTTGTCAAGAGGTGAAAAGAACGAACCGAAGCCTGTCTCCAGAGTCAGAGTTTGTTTTGACTAGAGAGGGGAGTTTGGTTGTATCTATTTCGAGACCCGTGACTTTTTGTTTTTCATTATTTTTAACTTCATTTGCGCTTGTGTGTGGGGAGAAATTGCTGATAGTAGGTGTAACGCAGTTGAAGGATAGCCTTGTTTATATTTTTGTATCGTGTACTACCTTTTTGTTACGGAGGAGTGTCTGGTTTGTTTAACTTTTTTTGAGGGGAGGAAGATTAGATTTATTTTTAAATATTTCCAGCTTCTTTGATTTTAATACATAACCAGCTGGGGTTTTAAATATTTTGCTGCAAAGACACGGATATAGTGTATGGTAAAGACGGTTATTTTCCATTCATATGTGATGATGTAAGCCTTGTGAGAGTTTCATTTTTCTGTATTCTCTATCGAAAAGTATTTTAAGATTTTGAAATTATACATTGATTTACAACTTGAAATTTTGAAAGCTATTTATTATCTACCCATTTTAATGTGTGGTTATTTATTTATACTACAGCGTAGCTATTTGTACTACAGCATACACCGGATACTCTAATTTTCATATTTAACTTTACAATTACTTTAGAATGACACCCATATATACAACACTTTAAATGTCTTATTCTTGGCAGTTGATATTCATTATCATTATTAGTATGCACGTTACAGATGAAAGCTGTACATACTATATCACTAGCATTTGTAATCTTTATTTGCAGTTTCATAGTTAAATAATTAGCATTCTAAGATGGTATTTCCATGATTTTAGAATAAAGATAAATAGGCACAATTTTCAGATCATACAATACCAAACATATAACTAATGACTAGTTTAGAACAGCATAACTATTAGTAGAAAGTTTTATTTAATTAGAAAAATAATTTAAATATTTTAAAACATGATTATATTTAATAACCTTTAGTATTTAATAAAATATAGTCACGGGTCACCATATAGTTATCGTTTTGTTACAGAGGATGTCTGGTTTGCTTAACTTTTGCGGAAGAATTAACAATATTTTCCATTTAAAACATTTTCGCGTTTCTTGGATTTTTATACAAGTAGTTGGGAATTTTGATGTTTTGTTAGAAATACATGTTATTTTGTTTGCTAAAGACGATTATATTTCATAAGTTAGTGATGATGCAAATGGTTTAATTTTTCAAGTGTCTTTGGGCCGTATAAAATGTGAGAGAATTTTTAAAACTTGATATATTTAGTACATTCATCAACAACATTATATTATTTAAAAGCCAAAATTTACTCTACACACATTTCGTATGTAAGCTACAGATGCTGATCTACACATCCTATTGTTTTTCCATTCTCCATCTTTTTCTTCATAGTCTTTTTATAATATTATTTGTTTTCTTTATTAAGGATGGTAATTTCCATATTCCAGTCATTTGAGGGTTTAGTTTTTCTAGTGCATTTCACATCGAAGAAATTAATTTTAAAAAAATGCGCATTTTTCTAAGTTTTAGAATAGCATATGGATTAATAATTTTTAATATCTCAATTTTGGAAGATAATATTCGTTTTTTATCATTTCGTAAGACCGCTACATATGCTAATGTTACATTCAACAACACTAGTTGCTTTATTTAGCTAAGGGAGGCATTTTCTGTCGCTAAATGTAGGTGGATGTAGTTTCTGGGGTGGAACGCGTTTCGGGCATGTATTCTGAACGTGACGTCTCTTGTCTTGTTTTTAGAATACTTATTGGTCAGCGTCAATAAGATTAAACAGTTAACATCGCCAAAACGGAGATAAAATGCATTTTAAGGTAACCCTGATATGTATCATGCTAGAGATTTGGGTAGCGGAAGTAAAATCTTCGCATTCCGCCTGGTTTCTTTGTACTAAATATCCTTCTCATAGCTTAGCAATCTAACAATTAGCATACTAAACTCATATTTACAGGATCTTACAATAAGGATCAATAGACAATTTTCAGACTGCTCCAATACCCTATGCAACACAACTAGTTTGGAACAGTACAATAACTCTAGACAAAAATTGAAAACTACATTTTATTATTAAAATGTAATTCGAAGTATTTTCCCAAGTAATAAAGTACAGAAATATTTAACTGATCATAAGGACCATAACTCTACCAGTTCATCTATTACTCACTCATTTTATACCCAATTCCCTATATTCCCCCAATTTGTCTTAAAAATCCATCGTTCCCGGCTCTCATGTTTCCTCTAAATGTGGGAATGGGCAATTACTTTATAACAACCATTTTCTCTAAAACAAAGAAGTTTAATTAAGTTTAAAAGAGGTGCTGCGCTGTATGTATGTATATACTATCGTGGAACTAGTTATGTCGTTAATGATTGCATGGCCATATTAAATTTAATACGCATCAAAGAATATCCAATTAACATCGATGTTTTCAATGTTAAAATAAGTGGTCGCTCCTTAAGTTTGGAATTTAGTTTTAAATCATCGGCAGACTTGTTTTAATTTCCTTCTGAAACAATTTTAATTAAATGGCCGTACCTTCGGTAATGACCAGGAGTGACTTTAAAAATGTTCAACTCTGAGGAAAATTAGTTTTATTAAGGTGGTTTTATTTCGGTAGGTTGGTTCGAACGTGCTGAAAAGGTGGATTCGGAAACAGAAGTTTGTTAAAAAGAGAGCTGCTTAAAACTGTATATAACTATTGAGAATTTATTTTTAAACCATTTGGGGAACAACCATCGTCATTGTGCTGTCTTTCGTGTGCTTAGAACAAACACAAGACGTGTCACTTTTTATGAGCTTACGGTGTTATTTTTAAAGATATAATCTAATAATCAAAAAGACCGTTTAAAATGTTATCTTAATTCTAGATTGATTGCATTAATTTTGAGCTCCTTCCAAAATAAATAAATAATAAAAAGTAAAATTTTGGCGACAGTACTGAGCTCATTTATCTCAGAACTGTCTTTATGGATAAATACCGTTTCTTTGCAATACCACAAATCAATGAAATATGTTGAATCAAAGTTGATATCTGAATTTATTACGATCGATACACCACAAACTTATGATCCACATTCATCAACAAACATAGCGTCGTAAATATAAAATAGTTGATGAAGGAGCATACAGATCCTACACCACACAAATTCAATCCTCAGAGAAGACAATTAATTAGCTCTATGTACCAAATACCTTTTATTTGTAATACCACGAATCAATCAAATGTGTTTGGGGCTATTCCATATTTTGGTACAAAATAAAAGAAAACGCCACAAGCAAACGAGTTCTCGTGAATCTGGACGAACAGAATCCTCGCAATATCAAAGTTGATATACGAATTTGCTAGATCGATACACCACTGAATTATGATCCTCATTCAGCAACAAAGGTACCATAATAAAAACAAAACAACTGATTTAGGGGCTCAAAATCCAAAACCACACAAACCCAATCCTCCAAGGAGACTATTAATTAGATCACGCACAATTCAACTCATTTCGAAATACGTCCACATAGCCATCAGCGCACATCCGAATGAGAATCCAGTTCATCCCAGTCACGTCTGAAGAATGGAATATTATTCATCCTGGTATAAGAGCCCCGTTTTTCACTCAAAGTGCTTTCTCTCTCTCCCTTCGCAATATACCCAACCGTACCTAGGGGCAATTCCCCAAATGGACCACTCCAGAGTTTAAGAGTCTGGCTGACTCGCCACACCATATATCACCTGGAAAGGAAAAGGGAAAAAAGGACCATCTCGATGAGTGCGGCAGTTGACACATCTCAAGTGGATTCTCTAAACTAATTCCCCTTTGACCAGAGACAATATAAATGCTTTTCTACCACCTGCGTGGTTTGAGGTGCGTCTGGTGAATTAAACATCGCACTGTTGCGTAATGGTGGTTTGGAAGGACAAAGCTTTAAAAGGTGTGGTCCACCACGCCCTGTTGTGGATCCGTATGGGAAAACACATCATGTGCTGTCCAGAGATAGCACTTCTTTGCATGTGCTTTTATTACCTTATGGTAAGCACAATAAAGCCAAGTTACTGCATTCATTTCGACGAGTTAGAATTCTGAACACATTTTGGGGTGTTTTCGAAGTTCTATTGGCTGAAAGATAACTTTGTTTCTACCCGAAAGCCTTTCACCTAAAATTTTTATTCATACATTAATAAATATAACGATTATTATTTTCTAATGGTAAGAACAGAAAGCTAAGGCCAAATTATTACATTAATTTCTCCGAGTTAGAATTCGGGCCGTGGTAGTCCAGTATTATGAGCAACGGATAAGGAACCAGAAGGTTGCGAGTTCGAAACTAGGTCCAGTCAAAGATCGTCGTGTACAATAGGGATGGTACACGTTAAATCTGTCGTAGCTCCAAATATCCTCACCTCGTTGTGGTGTGGAAGTTTGGAAAGTGGGGTGCCAGCTCCAGTGTTGTTATCGTCATCTGACTGTGGTTCAAAATTACGAGGCATTGTGTTCCCTTCGGGATTGATCCCGGACCGCCACCAATAGCCCGTGTGTTGCTCCAGTGGGACGTTAATTAACTACCTACCTACCAACCAAATTAGAATTCTGAACACAATTTGGAATGCTTGCAAAGTTCTGTTGGCCGAAAGAAAATTTCGTGTTTCTACGAAAGCATTTCACTTAAAGAAATATAAACATTCTTATTTCCTGATAATGGCACAAAAAACCAAGTTAATACATTAATTTGTTGTTAAATGTCTGAACATACTTTGAATTGTTGTTCTTCTGGTTGAAAGACCTTTTTGTTTGTACGTACGGACCTCACCTAAATGTTATTTTCTTGCACTAAAATAAAACAATTCTTGTCAGGCGGTCAGTTAAATAATGAAACTAGGTCTTGACGCCTACTTTAGAAGAAGCACACAAATGCATTTTAAATATGTTTTTATTTCAAAATGTTAAGCAGTACCCCGCTGCGTTGCTCCAGTGCGACGTAAATTCAACCTTTCTACCCAACTTTAAGTACAAAAAGCCAAATTATTACATTCATTTTGTCGAGTTAAAAGTGTAATCACATTTCGTAACGTTTCTGAATCTTGGTGCCGAAAGATAATTAATTTGTTTCTTCGAAGCACGTGATCCATTCTTTCAAATCAAACACATGTTTAACCCTAAAGATTAGAACACTTATTCTCAATCCTCTTACACCCCTGACCTGAAATTTCACAAACATTTTCTGCATAGAAAACATTGGAAAACAATTACGTGATCCATCTTTTCAAATCAAACACATACTTAACCCTCCAGATTACAACACTTATTCTCAATCCTCTTAAGCCACTGACCATGCAGTTTCAAAAACACATCCCATAGAAAACACTGCATCGAAAAACTATTACGTGATCTAATCACTCAACCTCAAACAACTAACTACTACTTTCGATGAATGGTGCCTTCAAAGCCACTAGCAGAGCCTGAACCCTGGCAGGATCCTCTTGAGCGGAACTGACATCCCCATTCTCTGAGCAGCAAGATATTTGCATAATAAGACAAGAAGTTCTTTAGCATTGATCTCGATGGAACGAAGTATTCATCGAGTTTACGATGGTGAAGTGCCGGTAAAGGGAATGGCAAAGGGGTGCTTTAGAATGAGGGGACATGGATGAATAGTGTCATGAGGCAATCGGAGTTAGTTGAAGTTGGTGATATTTATGACCCTTAAAATAAAAGGAAATGGATAGATTTTACCCCATAGTCGATATGCTTACTAAGACCTGAGAGACAAATTGTTTATTGATTATACTAAATCACAGCATACAGAGTTTACTGCGCGCAAATTTCGTTTTCATAGATTATTACTAGCTACAAATGAGATACATTTGAAAGAAAGCGTCATTTGGATCGATAGGATATATTTAACAAGTTACTATCAGTGATAGGACAAAATTTACCAACCATCCAAGTGATTCCGACAAAATATCTCGTCCATCAAGATCTGACCAATTTTGCTAGTGACGAGATATCTTGTCATCAAGATCTTGCCTATTTTTATGATGATGATATCAAGATCTGGTCAGTTCTTCTAATGACGAGATACCTCGTCATCAAGATCTTGTCAGTTTTGCTAATTACGAGATACTTTTTTAATACAACCAACCACCATTATAGATACAAATTAAAAACACGAGTTTTCTGAAGACTTGTGATTTGTGACTTGGTTGGAGACATGAAAAGACGCCTTTAACTAAAAAATATCAACTTTATTAAAAGTTTAAGAATTCAACAATTATTGAAACATTGTAAATACGAAACATTGGAATTGTTGAAGTACAAACCCTTTGATATTGCAGATAATAAAAATGGCACTGAAAGCACAGTTCAGCTTGAAGGGAAAAGCAAGAAAATGTTTCATATTGCTGTGCTAGTCAGAAAAGTAGCATCTCCCAAGTTTTGCCTTTCAGAGTTGATGTTTGTTACACGTTGCATTTTTAAGTATAAAATAGATAACAGTATACTTAACAATGTTAGATAACAGTTTACTTAGCAATGTTAGATAACAGTATATTTAGAAATGTTGGATAACAGTACCTTGAAAGTTGAAGAAGAAAGAAGAGAGGTTTGTTATATATTCCTCTTGGATGGCAGATTCAGTTTCTTAAGTATTCTGCCGTGCAAGTCTCAAAAAGGTATATCCCAAAATTTCGTATCATCTGAAACTAATAGATACTCCAGAATTATGTCTCAACCGATGATTGAATCCTGCTCTGTTTTTAAGTGTTACGAAGCATCAGATATTTTTTAAACGCTGGATTTTAACAACCATTTAATCTCAAGACCAAACTATCGACTACATGGGGCATTGTAGAACCAGTGTTTTAGAAGTAAGGAAAATTTGCACATCTACGTGCATCTTTCTGTGCTTCCAGTTATAAACTAAATACTCTAAGCTAAAAATCTTAGCAGTGGATCTCGAATTAAAAATGGATCTTGCGTAAAGCACATGTCTTGTTTGGAGAAACTAGATGATAGAGAAACTTGATACATATTCAATGGCTTCCTTCTGATGTTGGTTTTCAGGAGACGAAAACTGACCATTTTGCTAAGAAGCAAATTTCAGATGCTTGACCATCTCATTCAACAGAATTTGGAGGACTCCAACGACAAATGCTTAGAACGCCTTCAGTCAGCCTGATGCCTCCCTTGGTAAAATGAGCAGCAGAAAAAGACCAGATTGAGCATCTCCCGGCTTCGCAGTGGACACTTAAAGGCAATGAAAATCTAATTAGGTTGCAAGGATTTCCCTCTGTGCTCTAAAGGCAATTCAAAGGCATCGCCCAATCACATCATCTCTCCTGTCTCGGCTGTTTGTCAGGCCAGTTCATTCACCATCCTGAGCTGGTTCTTGATAGCCTCGAGTCTCACGGGCCAGTAGACAATGTAATCTTTCATTTATAACAAGTGAGATAAGTAACAAAATACACAAATTTTTGCCAATTTATGGAAGATAGTTGAGATTGCGTAATAAATCAGATAAACAACAAATTGATTTCTTATAGTCCAATTGTAAAAAATAATTTTTAGATAAGTGTAACTACGTTAACGAAGATTAGTAAAATTATTTCACCTGTTTGTAGATCATACTACAATTAAGACTATAATTCTATTTCCAATAGCGGATGATGATTACAAAAGACTGACTGAAGCTAAACAATTGAGAAATAAAGATAAAAGCACGAGAATAAAAGTCTATGAACTCATTTAGTCTCTCGCTTCCTAGTATGTCTTCTTGGAGAGTGGGGTGCCAGCTCAGGTGTTGCCTCGTCATCTGACCGTGGTTCAAAATTACGTGGTGTTGTCCTCGGATTTTCCCCTTTGGGATTGATCCCGGACCGTCACCAATAGCCCGTTGCGTTGCTCCAGTGTGACGTTAATTGAAATACCCCCCCCCCCCCTAGTATGTCTTCCACACTGAGCAAGGAAAGCAGGATTTCGGAGCTGGTATGTACGGTCCATATCCTCCAAAAGATCACAAAGCTTGCAAAAGGGATTTATTAGTAGAGATATGCAAAGAAGGTGTTTAGTAAGACAAGCTTGACCAGTAGCAAGGCAGAATTCAGCTAAGGCTCTATTCGTGGGCCAATCAGGATGGTCTGAGTTGTTTTCCACCATATATTCATTGAATTACTTGGAAGGATATTCTTGAAAGTTATTTGAATTAGTGATTTGATAGTACATCCTCTTTTTACAATTCTCCTGGTGCACGGTAAAACTATCTTGGACTCAAATGTCCCCACGTTGGCGTGGTGTGAAAGTTTGGAGAGTGGGGTGCCAGCTCAGGTGTTGCCTCGTCATCTGACCGTGATTCAAAATTATCCTCGGATCTTTCCCTGTGAGATTGATCCCGGACCGTCACCAATAGCCCATTGTGTTGCTCCAGTGTGACGTTAATTAAAATACCTACCATAGCTTTTGCAATTCTCTTATGTATGTATGTAAAACTCAAAGAATTTGGGTATAAAAAAATTAGCAAGCTATTCTCCGTTTCTCCATCGATTTCTCATTCGTTGAAGGCAGAAACTAGATCAGGTGGTGTTAAATACATGATAATAACTGTAATCTTGTTTATAATCAGTGCAGTTCAGGTTCGGATCACTCGCAGCTTAGTTAACCGCATCCAAATATGTTTGGGCTCATTGGCTGGGATAATAGAAAATAACCTCAAGTATGTTAAACCTGGTAGTGATGAAAGAAAAATAAAATGCTTTTGAGTACAAATTGTTTGACTAATATTGGCTGGGATAATAGAAAATAATCTCGAAGTATATTAAACCTGGTAGCGATGAAAGAAAAATAAAATGCATTTGACTACTAATTATGTCAACTCCCTTACAGAAATACATACTTTATTATAGCTTATTTCACACTCAATGTTATAATAATTAATAGTTACCATAACGATAGAATATTAAGTATTAAAACTCCTTATTCTGCAGATGAGTTTTTACTGGTGAACAAATAATACGTATTGTCCGCCTCCAGTGAGGGGGCAGTCGAGTCACATGGGTTTGAACGAGTCTATTCAATTAAATTCTTTAATTTAACGAGTCAATTAATTGTTTTATTTAATTTATCTAATAACGAGTCTAACAATTATGTTCCTTAAATTATGTGTGTGGGAAAGTCAAAGCACTTCCGCAATTGAAGTCTTTAGCGCAGATTCTGGTTATAAGTTTATCGTTCGGTGTCGAAAGCGAGAGCAGTAATAGCGAGTTGACGCAGCAAAAACCATCCACGACGATGGCCTTTCAAGTTTTAGGTATGGCAGCCCATCTCATGACAAGCTTTTACACCTATTTGAAAATCAACAGACCCAAGGTTGACTCCCTATACAAGGGGTCACTATACAAAGGTTCTGTCTATAACATACGTTTTAACCCTCCTGTGGTTGTCTCGACGAGGTATCTCGTCATTTACAAAACTGACCAGATCTTGATGGACGAGATATCTCGTGATTAAAAGAACACTGACCGGATCTTGATCTTGTCATAAAAAATCGCCAATATCTTAATGGACGAGATACCTCACCAAAACCACTTGGATGATTAAAGGCCAGTTGTTTAATAACCAATTATAATAAAACTTGTATGTAAAGTTTTTACTTATAACGTGCACCCTACAAAATATTTCAGTGTATCACACGATGCTTTCAATAAAATCAGCTTAAAGGTTTCTTTAAGCTGATTAATATATAGTTAATATATAGTTTTTAGATCTACAGTAAAACTCTATAAGCCAAACAGAATTTCTCTCTCACTTGGAGACTAATAATTTTAAACTAAAGAGTGAATTCACCTAAAAATTTGCGATAAAAGCGAAAGTTTAGCAACATTTTAAACCAGAAATTGAAATGTAAGAAGCATGATGAATTCTTTATTTGCTCTTAAATATACACAACAGATTGCAAAGTTTATGCATGAAAATCCCAGCAAGAAACTGATGCATAGGGAATAATTCGAATACAGAAAAATGGCAAAAAATTTTCAATAGGAAAAACTCGTTTTTGTAGTAGACCTACTATGTTAGTTGGGTTTAATGGAGAAAAGTTCAGAAACGGACCAGAAGATACTATACTTTCCACTAATTGTTTTGTGTTTCACTGTAACCCTCAAAAAAGTAGCCTAATTGAAAAGTATTGTTATAGAGTTTGGTATCAATTAATTTTTGAAAGCTGAAATTAAAAAATCGATTTTCGATTAATTTTGATGGTTTTGGAAGACTATTTTGTGCTTGTTTAAAAGGTTAAAACAGGTAAGAGTTTCTTGAAAATCAACCAAGGGGAAATTAAATGAAATTTTAAATTCACTGAAGCAATAAAATCCCCAATCACATCAGTTAACTAAAAATACTTTTGTATCGTTTAATTATTTAGTATTTTTCCTACAATTAGTTCTTTTGAATATAATGCAATATAAACTTAATTACCACTGATTGAAACAAGTTTAGAATTGGCACTGATGATCTCTGTTTCTCGAGTGATCTATAAACAGTTCATTTATATCAACTGTTTACAGATCACTCAAGATATTGAAGTTTTTCAGTTTTTCACGCTTACTCATTTGTCTGAAAACATTGATAAATGAAACCACTTCAGCATTTTGGGACATGTTCATTCGTCCATTTTATTGATGTTCTATCTTGCGCCGTTTGACCGTTGATTTCGCGAATGTATCGTCTCATGTCCCAAACTCGACAGCGACGATTTGCATTTTTGAATTTTTTTTGTTTGTTTCAAAAAGGAAATGTCTTTTTTATAAATCTTAATTTGTCATACGAGTCATTCCATGTCAATTCAACACAATACTCAACCTTGATATCTCCAATTTAAATTAAAATTGGTGAAAAGGAACTCTGGTCCTAAACCAAAAGTACTAGTTTTAGAAGCAATCATTTGATTCGTTTATAAAATAACACAAATTGAAAATTAGAATTTATGTGGATATTTTAAGCGTTTGCAACAACTCTGCTTTTTATATCTTGCGGAATATCTATGTTATATGGCTATTTTTGGTGTCAATTGAAAGCCATGTTAAATTAGGTTTAACATTTTAGGCAACTTGGTTCAATATTTTTCGCAATAATTTAAAAAAATTCAAATTTAAAAACAAAAATTACAAATTTCCTCAAACCTACATCTTAAAATTCCGTAAGAAAATTATATTCATATTAACCTAATATACTCTAAATGTTTCTAGTTCGAGTACAAAAACATTTTAAGTTATTAATTAAAAACTTAAAAAAGCGACAAAGTTCGAATCACATTAGATAACGAATTTCCTTATATATCCACTTAATCCACATGTTAGAAATCTAAATTTGGGCTTATGTTAAAGTACATAAAAGGAGCTTCTAATTGATATGTTAGCCGTTTATTCAAGATTTACTGATGAAAAATAATTTAGATATGCATATCATATTTTGTGCAATTTCATTTCTTATGAGGCTAGATGTTTTCTAAATTTCATTGAATTAAGAAAAGGTCAGATTGAAAATGAAATTTTGTCATGTTGATTTGACATGAAATGAACCATACCACATTATAGAACATTTAAAGACTAAAAATGGTGTTAAATTTCCCCGATAGAGTGAAAGTTATTGAGTTATCGGAATGAGAACACAAAATATGTTCAAGGATTTCAAATTACAATAAGACCTCCGCATAGCATCTGTGCCAGCCTCTTAATTGGGAGTGCCATTACTCATATCTGAATTTAAATCTGTTTATAGTGAATATAAGCATCAATATACACATTTCATATCTCAAAATAAGATAAAACTAATAAAAAATATAAAGAAGCATTTCGCAACTTATTATGTTTCTAATTCTAATTTCCAATAAAACTCATAACAAAAGAGCATACCTCACTTACGTTACCACAATTGGCTTCTGAACATCCACTTCAATTGTATCCCATTTGATTATTCAAAGACCATTCGGTATTTTTTGACTTTCAAATCTATTTTGGTAATTAGACTGCTGTGTGAAGAATTTCTGCTGACGAGACAGACTACTGAAGAATTCCTGCAGCTGAGTCAGACTGCTGAAGTATTTCAAGAACTTTTCATTGTAGTTTTAACAATATTATACAGCCTCAGCTCAAATCAAACATATTTAAACTAAGGGATAGAATTGGCGAGTGAATCCAGTGGAGGTTGATTTTATAATGTTTATATAAATAAAATTAAGATCAATGAGGAATTGAGGGAATCAGAGCAGGAAAGGGCGAAGCAAGATGTTCTCTGTGTCGAGGAAAATCAATTTGAAATGAAATAAATAAATTCTCAAATCTTCAATAATGTGAAAGCTAGTTCCTAATTTATTATTACATTTTCATGTGCTCTGAATGAGGAAATAGCTGCCACTACTTGATACTGTCTTAAACTCAGAAATTTCCAAAATGATTTTGGATACGAAGAAAAAACAATATCGAATTTAAATGGTTTTTTTAAGAAATTCTTAATACTGGATTTCTATTTTCATTCTGTTAACAGATTGGAAGAATTAGTTTAATTTAATCGAATATTTAGCTTAGCATTATCTTGTACCGGCCCTCTCAATTTTGGAAAAATGCTCCTAGCCTGGTCCAATTTCAATACAAATGGAAGTCCATATAAACCACCAAAACAATTAGGAAATGAATGCTTAAGCCTCCAATTGGTTTCCACGAGATATCTCGTCCATCAAGATCCTACCAATTTTGCTAATGGCAGGATATCTCGTCATCAGGATATTGACGATTTGTTATGACGAGATCAAGATCTGGTCCGTCTAACGACGAGATGTTTGGTCCATCAAGATCTGGCCACTTTTGTTAATGAAAAGATACCTATCTAACCGAGACAACCACTAAGAGGGTTATCTTAGAATGGGATTTGTACAAGTCCATGATCCATTTCCATTGAATTTAACGTTTCGTTTCTTACACAGCTCTCACATGTTTTTACATAAAAACGACGTGTTCAGAATCCAAACGGAGCTTGTATAATTGCACCAACAAGTGTTTTATTCACTCGATGGCATTTACCGCAATAAAAGTACTAAATTTGCTAGTTACAAATTTGCTTTAAATTTTTAGAAATGATGAGTTAAATTTATATTTCATTTAAGATCCCAAGAACTATACAAACCTTGGGTGCCAAATGTCCTTAAAAATACATCTCCTGAATTATCAAGTGGATTTCTTTCCTGGAAGTCTTAGGCAAGATATCCAAACAATGGGGAAGTAACAAGGCAAATGAGATCATGCGATGATGATTACTGCTGATTTTTGCAAGGCAATACGATGAATATGAAAAATAGTGATGTGTATAAGAGTATAAGTGTAAAAATTTAATTTAGTATGTATACAGGTTTGCACTCTTTTGCTGTTTCATGTAGTGATATATAAGTATGATATTTTTAATTTGCGACATTGTTATTATATAGCTAACAAAAAATAAATATTTTTTAATAAATTGCAATTTGAGCCTCAGCTTTAATTTGGAATTAAATAACATATGTCATTAAATTCCACTTCCTAGACGTGTAAATATAGCATTGTAATACATATTTTGAAATATAACAATTGTTAACCCTCCAAGTGGTCTCGACAAGATATTTCGTCCATTAAGATCTGGTTAATTTTGATAATGACGAGCTATCTTGTCAAGATAAAACTGCCCTTTTGCTTCAAGAAAATGAAAATCCAAGTAGAGAACATATTGGCCCCTGAGACCAGAAAACGTGACAGTTTGGAGCAAGTTTTTGCATCAGAGGCTGGCCATTATAGGACAGTTTCCGACGCGAAGATAAAGGGGCTGGTGCAAGTTAAATCTGTCGTGGTCTCAAATGTCCTCACGTTGGCGTGGTGTGTAAGTTCGGAGAGTGGAGTACCAGCTCAGGTGTGACCTCGTCATCTGTGACAGTGGTTCAAAATTACGTGGTGTTGTCCTAGGATTTTTCCCTTCAGGTTTGATCCCCGGACCGTTGCTAATAGCTAGTTGTGTTGCTCCAGTGCGGCGTTAATTAAATACCTACCTACCTAGTCAAAACAATTCTAATCGAAAGTTATGAGGCGATTGCAATAACATAAATTTAAAGGCAGCTTACAGTTTGAACTTACGATACCTTCTTAATACTGGTAAACATTCACTATGTTTAGTTAAAAAAATTACATAATTCTTATACAAGTTAAACATAATTGCAAATTATATGTTCCATGATATTCGAGTTGCAGGTGGCGCAGGTTCGATTCCTGTCTGGTGCATTTCTTCCTGGGTGTGTATTTCTCTCTTTTGTGTTAGTAAAACTTTCACTGTATGTGTCTATTACTTGATATTGTATGTATAGTGTCTGGTGCAGCATGGCCAAATATGGTCCTTGCGCCATAAAACCCCAAAACACCAAACCAAAGCGACGCAAAGATAAGCCACCAGGAGGGTTAATAGACAAAAAACTGTACGTGACGGATATTTTTTTGCAGTCTTTTTTTTAATTCAGCAACCCAAAATTAGTTAAAGAAAACGTTATCTCACCCATGTTGTGAAAAACAGTTTAAGATTGTTGAATAGTGTAATAATGGGATTAACAAGTAAAGAATATTATTCACTACAATAAAAAATTTAATTTCTATCCATCTCTTCTACAGAAACTGAAATTATTCTTATCTTCCTCAAACATTTACATCAACATCTGATAACCTAAAATGTCCACCTATCAAAGGAGAAATCTCTCTACAGGATTTTCACTTTCTTTATCTCATATCTCCTTCAGTGACAAGGTAAGTCTTTGCTGCATTTTGATCGGAAAACGCTTGACAGCCCGAGGAAATGAAGGGTGGAAATTTTTCACCGGAATCACGGAAAGAAGAATCTCGAAATTCGATATAATTTAGATGTGAGATGTTAGATCCACGAGATGATTCAACTGGAATAAAATTCCACGAGATATTGAAGACTTGAAAGAGGGAGAATTTATGACATGCGGAAGTAGGTATATGTAAAATGGAAAGGGATCAGAGTACCTAATTTTTTTGTCGTTTATAATTTTCTTTTTTTTATATTTTGAGAAGGTATATGGCAGGTTAATCTCCATAAATCGAATTTTCTTACAACGAAACTACCTAATAGAGATTCTCCATGATTATCATATTACATAGAACAAGTTGGTATGTAGGTAGGTATTTTAATTAACGTCACACTGGAGCAACACAACGGGCTATTATACAACAAATTGGAAACACAAATTCTATGCATCGATTTTCGAGATAAATTGGAATTTACCTTCTTTAAAAAGAACGATTTATACGAAAAGCAAGGGATAAAATAGAATGAGTTTATTCTACAGGAATGTATTTGAAAGTTTTTATACAACTGAAAGTACATGGTACTGTATTAAAGTGTTTTTTTTCAAGATGTGTTCAATTTATCTTTTTTGTTAATTTTTGTTTTCAGTTATTTTTTATAAACGCAATTTGTGTATAATGTGATTCAGCCACTTACGTTATTTATAAAAGTATTAAGAAATTATTTCTAAGTGCAATACATTATAAATAACGCGCATGTATAAAAATCTTTTCTGTAGATTACGATAAATATCTATCAAAATGTTGCATTGAACCTTCGTCTTTGATGGAAGACAAAATATTTGATATTTTAGCAAGACTTGTTTCGTAGCATCTGTAAACCTTTAACATTATTTCCACGTCATTTATCTTAACAAACTACTAGTTTGATTGAATTTTTTATATTGGGCATGGGCCATATTTAGCCAAAATTTTCCAATCAACGCAAATAAATGGACATACACACAAAGAAAGTTTACTGACATATAAGATAGAAATACACCCAGAGAGGAGTCGAACCTGCGCCTGCAACTTGTAGTTTGCTAGAGCAGTGCGAAAACTTATGAAGCCACAACAATCCCAACATACGACTAGGAGACAAACTTCTTGGAGGTTCCTGTTTGTAGCATTTTTATGTTTAGAACGATTTTTAAAGATACCTCCGAATAAGTCATCCAAAACTTCCATAAAAATTGCATTTACAGTCTGTGACGGATATGTTTATTTTAATATGATTATTTGTGATATGTTTATTTATTTATAATTAATTTTGTTTGTGTGATGCACATAGTAAAGAATTTGTTTTCAAAGGAAGATAAAAGTAGTTTCGGCATAAAAACTAAAAAAATGTCATATAGAATGTTGACATTAGATTTGTAGGTTCCTATTGGTTTACAAAATACTTAAATACTTGCAAAATCGTATAACTTCCTTCCATAAATTAGATTTCCAAAGTCTTCTACCAACATACGTGACAATGACTCACACGTGATAATACTTTGGTATTATCACGTGTGAGATAACCCTCAATTTGTAAATCAGATATCTGGAAAACTTCACTGTTAAGAGAAGTCAATGTATGACTGGAATTCATCCAGAATTGGACCTTGTCCAAGACATAGGCATCGACGCAACATCAATTACTTTAGTGAGAAAACATTTTTTAAGCCATTTGTTAAGAAACTACATAGAAAATTGAAGTCTTTGTGGAGATGAAGGGGGTTGTACTAGATTGAAGGTTAAGAAATAGAAGATATGACATGAGATATTATGAAGGACGGCCCGAAACATAACACGGAGTCCTATTTTTAACTGTTGAGTTAATATAAAGGAAGAAAAGAAAAGTGAACACGTTTCTGGACCATGTATTTCTTATTTATCTTTAAATAGGAAGAAAATATGCGCTGAAATAACTCAACATGGTATGCGGTTTTAGCTTAACTCAACTGACTTTTTTAAACACGCATGTGAGAAAATTTTCCAACTCCAAAAATGCACCTTTTTAATGGATGGACATTTTTTGTTATTGAAACTGAACTTCTTTTCAGAAAGAAATCTTGTTGAGAAAGCTAAGGCCTGCGCATTGTAACTCCCATTTTGTTGTTCAATATATTTTGGATCAGTCGAAACTACATTCAGAGATGTCAAGGGTGAATAATTTTGAAGGATTAATTTCTCTGTAGGATAATATAAAGAATTGAACAGTTGAAAGGAGTAAATATTGCTTTTAATCTACAAAAAATTGAGTCCGGTTGAAGAACTAAAATTGAAGCTTATTTAGAGGCATGTTTTATGTTGTCAAAATATCAATGTGAATTGGAAAAAGTTACTTAGACTTTTCTATGTTAAATTTATTTAAGAAATCAATTTTGGCTGCCTGAGAGCGCCAATTTCTACAGCCCAGCTCCACAAGTTGGCAGTGTAGTGACGTGATTTCGAACGAGTCAATTAGTTTAATTAAAAGATTGGTGGCAACGTAAGCAGAGCTACCACAACTGGCGTCTTAGCATGGATTCTGGCTCTAAATTTTTCATTTTGTTCTGAAAGTGATAGAGTCGATTAAGAGATGACTGAGAGAAACCATCCACAGTGATTGCTATTCATGCTTTCGAGTATGGCAGCCTTCTCCAAAGTTTCACACTTTTTCAAAATTAGACTGCCTTATCTTCAGAGCCGCATCAATGCCAACGAAATTCCAACAACTAGAATATGCAAGCAATATTCTGTGGACATCATTCATAAATCAATAGAATCAAAGAGACCACCGAAGTCTCACCATATGAAGCGCATTTAATACTAACTTACAGGATTTACAGCAGGATTCTCTCTTGCACAGCCATTGAGGCCAACTTAACTAAGATTACCAGCATGTGCAAACTGTAGTCAGTGTGGACAGCATTCAGAAGACAGTAGAAAGCATCCAAAGTGGTCGCCCATATCTCACTAAATGAACCGCATTTAATTCAAACTGACGGGACTCACAGCAACACTCTCCCGTGTACAGTCAATGGGGACAACTTAATCATGACTACCAGCATGCGCAAACCATGATCACTGTGGACAGCATTCAGAAGCCAGTAGAAAGCATTCAAAGTGGCCGCTTATGCCTTACAATATGAACTTCATTTAATTCAAACTGACGGGACTTACAGCAGCACTCTCCCGTGTGCAGTCATTGGGGATACCTTAATCAAAACTACCAGCATGCGCAAACCATAGTCAGTGGGGACAGCATTCAGAAGGCAGTAGAAAGCATCCAGAGTGGCCGCCTATGTCTTACTACAGGAACAGCATTTCATGAAAACTGGACGGAACTCACAGCAACTCTCCCGTTACGGGAGTCATTGATTCCATGGAATTCTAACTACTATCAGGATGCGCATTTAATGCAAACTGAAGGGATTCTCAGAAGTCATTGAGGCTAATTTAATCCAGGCTACCAGCATACGGAAACCAATCAGTGTGGAGAGCATTCAGAAATCAGTAGAAAACACCCAAAGAGACCGTCTGTCTCATTATATGGAGTGTATTTAATGTAAGCTGACGGGAATGTACAGCGTTCTTAATGAACTGAGGTCGAATCGATATTTGCATAAAACAAAAGAAACAAACTTCCTCGGGGCCCAACATAATGATTTCGAGAACTTAATGATTTAAAAGTAGTGGCCAATCGGATTTGATATCCGACCACATAACGCACAAAAATAACAAAACAGAAAAAGATTCAAGGCTCTTCGATTTATTCGGGACATCAAACTTTAAAATCAGAAATGAATTGATGCATATTTTAATAGATGAATGAATTAAATGGACAACTGTCTCCATGTAACCAATTAAACAGATCGCTGTTGCATTCCAAGATTTCAGTTGAATGATAAAAAGTTTGTTTGTTATATCCAGAAATAGTACCTACTTAGATTCTGCTATTTTGTATACCGAATGCCGGTATCAAATTTCCAAGGATATTCCAAAAATAAAGATTTCCCCTGGCGGAATTGGCAGGATTATCTTTAGCGTAACCCAGAAAATGTAAAGAAATTTCTAGTGTAACCCAGTGAAAGATTTATATGGAAAGAAAATATTTCTATTTTAAGCAAATGAAATTTCAAAGTGTACCCTCCCTATTGTTTTGCAAAATATTTCGCTATTTCATTCCTTTTATAAAGTTGATGTTTTAAATTGAACATTTTTAGTCGCAAATGTTTTAAATATCAAAGTAAAAATAACTTATTAAATAGCACTTATAATTGTGCACCTTTGAGAAGAACGGCCACAGTCCAAATTCGCCAATTTTGAGTTACGTTCCCAAATTATTCCAAGGTAAAGAAAGTTATGCTAGGAAAAGTGCCAATGTCTTCCACACTTTATGAAAGTCTTAAAATATTGGAAAGTATCTTTTGTACCCTGTATTAAAAATTTAAAAAAAATAAAAACACAATATGGAGTTGTCAAAAACTTGCAGAATGAACATTGGCCCTTCTCTACCAAGGTACACACAAATTTATACTACACTACCGTGCTTACCAAAACAGTATCTCCAAGTTTGGTAACTTAAAGTTGTGGATATTAAATGTTATGTATATAGCATCTGATACCCAAAACACCAGGTCTATAAAAAATTTGAGAACCCAATCAACTGTTGTTGATTAAGTGATACTGTTGAGTGAGTTGATTTAAGTGATCAATATTGTTAACTCTCCTGGGCAGTTGTCTCGACAAGGTATCTCGTCATTAGCAAAATTGGTCAGATTTTGATGGACGAGATATCTCGTTGAAACCACTTGGAGGATTAAGTTTCAAATATTTATGTTCGAGTATGTCACCACCCTCAAACTATTAAGGTATTTTTTGACTAACGTGGGGTTATCAGACGTTGGATGAAATTGCGGAAAAGATTATCATTCAATTATAGTGACCAAATATGATATTAAAAGAACTGCACTTTTATCCTCAAAATAGATTTAGAGACTAGTGATTAAAATTAGATTTCAATTTAATGTTATATATACATAGCAGTGCTCAACTGTGCGGTACTTTTTGATAGACTAAAATTGTACTGGCTTTGCAAGCTCTCGTACATTGGTAGACGTGAATATCAAAAAGCGCCAGATTGCACTCGCCATAGTCGGTGGATTCTATGGACAGTCCACGATGAACAGTTGGATTTGCAATGCGATGCATATAATCTCCAATTGTCTGTCGTTCTGTGATAACAGACACTGCTTTTACTCCTATCACAGCTTTACTCTTACGTTGACGTTCAGCCTTTTCGAAACTGCAGTCTCGCACAACTTGCAAACAGTCAACTTGCGATAGAATTCATTGAAATTAGCCACTGTTAAGCCCTAGAGGGGGATTACTATGGTGAATTTGGCTACCACTACAAAAATTAGCTTTCAATCTTCATTCATTTTTCATTATTATTTCCCTACACCCAATTACAGAGAACGAAAATATATGATCCCAAAACTGCATACATTAATTAGAAAACTACATACACTAATTAATTCAGTTAGAAAAAGATAAGACAAAATACACTTCATTGAAGTAGATTACTTATTGTTACATATAACTGCGCAAGCAATTTCAACCATGCAATATCTTTTGGTGGATTGAAGTTGCATTATATTTTGACACGTTGCTGCAATATCAAAAATACCATTCACAGAAAAAGAATCTGTTTAATCTTGTAAAACAATACCGAGAAATACATGACAAATATACCTAGATTCCGTGATTCATATATTGTACCGCCTATCGTGTTTTCAACTGGACCCTCAATTTTTCACTTTTTGTTTAGGGAAAATGCAATTTTCTTATCAATGTGAAATTCATTCTTCCCCTTCGTGTCTATGCAGTATCATTTTCCATTTTATCCCCTCGACAACTGAAAGAGTGTCCTAAGCAGGTACATTTGATACATTCTTTCAGAAAACAGATTTATCTTCTGGAATCTGGGAAATATATATCTCGCTATTCGATTTCTGTGAATTTTTCATTTTCCGAAATTTCAGTGTGGTATGGGATTTTATTTGATAGTTGAGCATGAAACATGTTGATAAAAGTGGAGTTGGCTATATTCAGAGATGAGTATAAGAGGGATTTTCAATGTGAACAAATTAGACTGAAAAGATTTTACTTCTGCTGTCGCATTATACGTATAGTGGTTACTTTAAAATGTAGTTTATCACCGTTTTGGTGACGTTTGGCGTTAAATCTAATTGGTGTTGACTAATCAACAATCATATCATCGGCTTAGAGCCAGAAATTCATTAACTGAAAAAAATTAAACTTTCCATCAGTCGGATTAAAGACTAAATACTAGTTTTTAGCTCCAAATAAATTATAAGCATTTTGACAGTGGTATACAGGGTGAGTCTAAATTGTTTTTACAAAATAAGAGGGGTGATAGTACCCATCCAGACGAGCAATAATTACCATGGAACTTGCGTCGCATTCCACTCTGAGAGGCAGAAAAGAGTAAAGTCGAAACGCGTCGAGCATGAACAAGTCATCGCCTCTGACGTCGTTTTGTACCTGCCTACGTAGCATATCTCCTAAGCTTCTTGAATGCCACATATCCCGCACGATGGATCGGACATGGCGGACCTGTGGCTTGGCCTCCTCGCTCACCGGACCTCAACCCACTGGACTTTTTCTTCTAGGGGCACATGAAATCTTTAGTGTGTCAGACGCCTGTGGACTCGGCTGAAGATCTCGTAGCGAGAATCGGTGTTGCCGCAGACAAAATTAATACAACACCAGGAACCTTCGAGAGGGTGCGCCAGTCATTCCTTCACCGGTGTGAACTGTGCAACGACACGAGTGGCCGCCACTTTGAGCACTTGCTGTGAGTTTTTCTTTGATCAATAAATCAGATTGCGCAACCTTTGGTATCGTCCATTCGCTTTCCCAACACTGTTGTAAGTTCATGTTGAAATTCTAATTTTACTCTTTTCTGCCTCTCAGAGTGGAATGCGACCCTTTGTTCCAATGGTAATTATTGCTCGTCTGGATGGGTACTATCACCCCTCTTATTTTGTAAAATCAATTTAGACTCACCCTGTATATTTGTTTTCAAACCGGATACATGACCATTTATTTCACATCATCATGAAAATCAGCATTTAGTGTCAAAAAATGCTTTCCCTAAAAATGTCAGTCAATGATTTTATGCTCTAAGCCGACGATATACCAATTCTGAATTCATTAGTTGGAATTTCTATTCGCGAAGTGCTGAAATCGTATTAAAAAACAAGCCGTGATGTCACGTACAGGGAACGCACGTATCTCCTTAGAAACATTACCGCCACCTGCGTTTAGCTTGACAGAAAATGCCTCTCATAGGTGACGTGACTATGTTTCAAGAAATGGGCTTTTGTTTGAAATTACATAACTGATGCATTGGAAAGCTGTTACTACGTTACGATCAACACGTTTGACTGCGGATTAAGGTTTGAAAATTACGGAGATCCTCAATACTGGTACAATACCGACGGAAATTCCCATTACCGGTTTTTTAAATTTCTAGAGCTTTTGGTACTTCCTTATTGTGGCGGCGTTAGCTATTTAATTACGTAAACGGGACGATTAATCGCCAAGTTCGGTAGCCAAATCAACCCTTTTTGACTCCTGGCGCTCAAGTTTAGATTTACTTGTTCTTTCGAGGTAGGTAGGTATTTTAATTAACGTCAAACTGGAGCAACACAACGGGCTATTGGTGACGGTCCGGGATCAATCCCAAAGAAAAAGATCGAGGATAACACCACACAATTTTGAACCACGATCAGATGACGAGGCAAAACCTGAGCTGGCACTCCACTCTCCAAATTTCCACACCACGCCAACTTGAGGACATTTGAGGCCGCGACGGATTTAACGTGCACCAGCCCCCTTTGTACATGACGGCCCTTGCCTGGATTGGGACACGCAACCCTCCGGTTGTTAATCCGTTGCTCTTCCAACCGGGCAACCGCGGACCTGTTCTTTCGAGGTTATCATGGAAGTACGCGTTTGTAACCGGCAGTTAAAATTTACTATTCTTTTCGTACTTGTGAAAAACCATTTGTATATTAATATTTTATTAATTATAAATTTGTTATCATTTTTAATCCCGTAATTTGTTGCAAATGCATGCATAATACTATATACATTACATGCGAAGTCCCTCAAATGTATCGCCAAGGCCGTTTTAAATTTCTCCAGGGCCATTATAGTAAGAAAGTATCTATTTTTCTCTAGCGCAGACTGGACAAAGTTATGACTTAAATAGACATTCAATGAAACAGTTTCAAATCCGCAAAGTAATAATATAAAACAAGAATATATTTGCTTGCACAAATTTCAATTTAACTATTTGTGAAACGACGTAAAGCTTTGTAACTTTTTCAATATTCTTTGAATGAATAAGTATCAGGAGGACCATATCTGGTCCGCGGGCCTGATAAAACTATTGGAGGGTCCTATTTGGTCTGGGGTCGAGTAAACCTCTCCGGTGGGTCACAGATAAATTAGTAGAGTAATATATAGATTATGGCTATTGACAAAAATATTTCAATTAATGTAGCTCAAAATAAATTGACACAATAGCAGAGAATTAAAAATAAGATTGAAGCATCTCTGTAAAGAGAGACGAGTAGGTACGACGCACTTTTCCGATGTTGGGTCTTAGTCTTCACACCAGATTTGTATAAAAGCCTATGAGGTCATAAAATGTCACATCTACATTTTTGCATGTCACCTGAACCGATATCGGAGTTTTCCTAAGGCAACCATTTTCAATAAAATGTGACATGTGAAATTGGATCAGACAAGAAGTGGAATACTTGCTGGAGGCATACGTCTAACAAAGTCAATTGAATGGCGTGTCACCTAATTTAAGGTGTTCACAAGAATTTAAGAAAAGAAATAACTGGTTTTGAATGTTCTTAGAAGGCTTCAAGTACGGGTCAAAAGTTTTAGTGACATTTTTATTCTTAGATGGCTCTATTTACGAGAAATGTTTTTGGTAGTATTTCTAGGAAATGCAAGAAAATATTTCAATTCGAATAAAGAATCCTAAGTTTTTTCGACAATTCTTGTGAATTTTTCATCTGTGAGGGAACTATAAAAATAATTTATAACCCTGGAAGCATTAAACTGATTTCTGTGATTTAAAAAATAGTAAGATGGTTGGTTGGATTTATATGTTACCAGTGTCAAATTCGGAGAAGCTGTGCCAAACACAAGGCAGGCAGCATCAAATAAATTGAATGAGTAAAAACTAATTGATTTCCTTGAGTATCATTTTCAAAGACACGATATAACTAAATTTAAACGAGAAATTTTTTTAAAAAATTTATCTGCAGCTGTGAGAGTCGTATTGTAGGTCCAGCCGTTACAGGAGGCAACTCGAATTTGCTCTCTTTACTGATGATCATGGACAGAAAAAAAACATCTTCACAATTAGTCTACCGGGATGAGAATGTAAACGAAGAGAGCCTGGAAAAGTATTTACAATTAGCGCTGAGACAGACAAATGAGTCTATGCGTTGGACATATTTGTCTATGGAACTGAAAATATTAAACCAATTTCTGTGATTTAAAAAAGTAATAAGATGGTTGGTGGGTTTTTGTGGCGCAAGCACCATATTAGGCCAAGCTGCGACAAACTCAAGAGACAACTCAAAGTAAATTAAATTGGTAAGAAAGAATCGATTTTCTCGTATATCATTCTCAAATACAAAATATGAGTAAATTTCAATGAGATAATTTTATAAAGAAATTAATCTGTAATCGTGAGTCGAATTGTGGGTCCACGCCCTGTCGCAGCTAGACTTTGATCTATTTACTTGATAAGAATCGCTGACAGGAAAAGCATATCTTCACAATTTGTCTACGTCGATGAGAAAGTAAACGACGAGAGCCTGGGAAAGTACCTAGAATTAGCTTTGAAACAAATGTGTGAAAATAAAGAGAATGAGAAAGAGGAAACGAAAGGCGAATTAATATAATACTGAGTGAATTATGTTAAAATAAAAGAGATTTTAGGTATATAAGCATGTATGTATTTTTCTAATTTTGATTTATTGCAGGTTACTCTCTCTCATTCTGTAATCGAATATATGATTTTTCTGCAATTTATATTGCAAAAAGAAAATATATGTTCATTTGATTATTGACTTCATTACACTAGCAATATTATTTTGGTTTATTCCTTGCACTGACAGTAGTATACTATTGTACGCTATGTGCATAGAAATAAGGTCTGTATACGATTTCTAACACTTATTTATTATTAAATCGCTCAGCTTTATTCACTGAATGTGTCTTTAAGAGCCTCTTGAGTTTCATTAAAAGGATCGTATTCAATTTTCTACTGAGTTTAAATAAGAATTAACTAAGCATATATGTTTTCAAACATTTCTAAATTGCAGCAGGACTATTTATCTTGTAAAAAATCCGTCTTGTACAGTTCCTAAACCATTAAGAATTCCGATCAACTTCAAACAAACGTAAAATGATTACTTACCAACCAAGCAATTCCTCTTAATATTTAAATTACCTTTAAGGTGTATAGGGTACCCGCCTCGAAGCGGCACTTCTTAAGTGATACATTCTTTCATTTCCTAAGATTCGAATTAAATTGCTTACATTTTGTAAGCTTTATATTTAAATATATATATAAATTTAATTTGGAAGTATAGATAAGGGGAATATATGGGTATTTAAATTTTAGTTCCTGAATGTTACGTGAAACACTTAATGTATGTTAAAATATTAATAATGTTATGCATTTTAAAACACTATTGTGTTAAACATTAATAACGTTAGGTATGCAAAAATATTAGTGTGTTGAATAATAATTAATGTTATGCATGTTAATCGATTAATGCAAACTGTGGGGCGCGAATTTATTCGGTAAACTGGCAAAATATTGTTTTTTTATTATTATTATTTTTTTTGCCGCGCACGAAGGAAAATAACGATGGCTGAAACGAAACGATTTTTAATCAACCAAGAAGTAGATGACAAAAATGAGCATTTCATGAATTCTGAGAGCACCAAGAAGGAAACTACGGCATCTACCCTTAAACGGAGTATAAAGAAGAGGAGGTATGATGAAAATTATTCATCTTTTGGTTTTACACACACCATCATCGATGGGGAAGAACATCCTCAATGTGTAATATGTTTCCAAATTTTAGCTTCAAATGGCATGAAACTTAATAAATTAAAAAGGTGTCTTGAAACCAAACATAAAGAAGTTATAAACCAAAGGAATTTTTTATCAGAAAACTTGAAAAATCTTCTCAGCAAAATTTCACTAAAACAAGCGTACTTTCTAAAGCTCTTCTTGCTTCGTATTTAGTTTCTCGAAGAATAGCCATTTGCAAAAAGCCACACACAATTGGAGAAACTCTAATATTGCCAGCAGCTATTGATATAGTTTCTTCAATGTTTGATGATTCCATGGCACAACTAAAAAATATCCCCCTTTCCAATGATACAGTATCCCGACGAATAATAGAAATTTCACAAAATTTAAATGAACAATTAAAATGAGAGGCAATTACTATGCACTTCAAGTCGACGAGGCAACAGATACCCATGGAGATTGTCATCTAATTGCATATGTTCGATTTATTGATGGTGATGGACTGCGAGAAGAGCTGCTTTTCTGTGAGCCTTTTCTTACATATACTACTGGAGGGTGCATTTTCGATATGATCGGTAAATTTTTAAAAGACAATGGTATTTCATGGGAAAGATGCATTAGCATATGCACAGATGGAGCTCGTGCAATATCAGGAGAATATACTGGACTTAAAGCGAGGGTGAAAGCAGTAGCTCCAGAAGCCAAGTGGACACACTGTATGATACATTGACAGTCACTGGAATCTAAAGAGCTAAGCTCTCCTCTAAATGAAGTATTACAGAGTGTAATAAAAACTAAATTTCATCAAATCTCGGCCATTAAAATTTAGAATTTTCAAGGTTCTGGGTGAAGATATGGGCTCAGAACATATATCTTTACTTTTTCATACCGAAGCCAGATGGCTTTCAAGAGGAAAGATGTTGAACAGAATGCATGAACTGAGACATGAAGTTTTTCTGTTTTTTTGCTTGATCAAAATCACACAATGGCAGAGATTTATTGCAATGCTGTTTTTCTTCATAAACTGGTATATCTTGCAGATATATTTGAAAAAGTAAATATTTGAAATATACCTTCAAAGAAATGAAGCCAATATACTTCATTGGCATGATAATATTCAGGCGTTTATAAAAAAGTTTCAACTTTGGACAAATAGATTGAAAAATGATGATTTAGAAATGTTTCCCACTATTATCGAAAAGCTTAAAGAAACTGATCTTCAAACACTTCCTTCACAGGCGAAAAATAATTTGATTGACCATCTAGTTACATTACAAGAACATTAAAAAAATATTTTTATGAAAATCTCGATGCATGGAGCTGGATTACAAATACATTTGATGCAAACCTGCCAAGTTCATTAAACATTACTGATCAGGAGCATCTTATAGATTTATAGACTGATGTTTCTTTAAAAATAAATTTTAAAGATAATTCTTTGGCAAAGTTTTGGATTAATGTTTGGCAAGAATACCCAACTTTAAGTTTAAGTGAAAAAACTATGAAAATACTCATACCGTTTGCAACAACATACTTATGTGAAACTGGATTTTCAACCGTTTGCAACAACATACTTATGTGAAACTTGATTTTCAGCTCTAGCAGCTATAAAGAATAAATATCGTGCAAGACTTGTTAACAAGGAATTAAGTGTTGCTCTCAAGCATTACTGCTCGTTTTAATAAACTTTGTTGTCAAAAATAAGCTCATCCGTCCCATTAATTATAGATAGATGTATTACGTGAGAATATTCCATGGCAACTTAAAATATTAAATACAATTTATAAATATGTTCTAGAAATGTATATAATATATTTTAAATTTTAATTTTATATGCATATAGAAGTAATAAAAATAATTTGTTCTAATATAAAGACTTCAATACTACCATTAAACGAAATTTTTTATTCTTAAAACTTCAAATTATATCGAGTAGGAAGGAGGGGGCTTGAAATCTTCAAATTGACACGAGGGGCCCATAGATCAAACGTTTGAGAACCTCTGGATTAATGTATTAAATATTTATAATACATTAATGTAATATGATTTTATTTCAAGCTTAAAGTTTCGATAAGAATATGCATAAATGAGTTTAAATATGCTCATTTCCGAATAATATTTAAAATAATCGATCACATTGAAGGACATTACCACATCATGAAAACGTTTCTGCGAAACGTTATTTTTGTACTATCTATATTTTAATGAACTCAGCATTGAGCATTTTTAGATAAGTTATAATAAAATTTCAAATTGGTTGATGATTTAGTAACGCTAACCCTTCTTACATATTATAGAAGTCTAAACCTAGTCTGTTTCAAAACCTCTCCCTACCTCTAGTATATCATTTTCAACAAAACAAAAAACGAGACATGTGTCTGCACACTGTTGCCATTCCAGTCTGCAAAATAGAGAAGTTCCAATTAATCTCCGTGTCTCAGAGGGAAGCCGTAGCAAAGTGCATCGCCATCTTGCAGCTTCGCGTCGCTAGTCTCGTCTAAGGGGCTTCATTTTATTTATTTACATGCACTTCAGGCAGCAACAAGCGGAGTTTTGTTTCAATTCAATTTTCTTTAAGGCCTAATTTCTATTAGAGAGATTTTCAGCATAAACCAACAAACTAGACGAAAAATGAATTGCGAATCTTTGAAATTCAATTAATGATTAGACATTAATGAATAATAGTTCACCATTCATAATAATTAATTTATTATTTGGAAATAACTAATTAATGATGTAAATGATTAAATTAATCTTGTCAATTCGAGTAGGTAAGTATTTAATTAAAGTCGCACTGGAGCAACACAACGGGCTATTGCCGACGGTCCGGGATCAACCTCCGAAGCTGTCAATTCCGGAACTGTGCAGATGATAAATAATTGAAAGAATACAAAAGGAGCTCCAGGTTCGAAACGCCATTACAATTTTAATGGCCATACATATTTTCCGTAACTATTTTTTTACTAAAATTTATATTTTTGGTAGTAACATCGTAGAACTTTAAAGAAGCATCTTGAACCCAATAATAAAATTTCAAACGAAATTTATTATTCTGAAAGAAAAATTTTGAGTATAAACAAACCAGACAGAAAACAAAGATTTATTTCTCTGCCAACTATATGTTCTCGCATAATACATATCGGGGTTACCTTAAAATGCAGTTAATCGTCATTTTGACGTATGTATGCAATTTTGTATGCAATATAAAACTCCATTACATAATACATACATCAATACCATGCATCCTAAATCTAGAATTGTTGCCGTTTATTTCTTTGAATCTTTGAGAGAATTTCAATGAAAACAAACCAGACGGAATACGAGGATTTTACTTATGCTACCCAAATAATTTCGCATATCGGAGTTAGCTTAAAAGTTGTTAATTACCGTTTAGGCGATGTTTGGCGTTTAATCTTATTAGCGTTGAGACCAATCAACTATCATATATCAATTAGGAATTAATTCAATCTTTGTAATTTTTATTGGCAACGTACTGAAATCGTATTCGGAAAACAAACCAAGTAATCTAGAATACATTACAGGAAACACGTTCCACCTTAAAACTCTATTACTATCTATATCTAGCTTGACACAAAACATCTCACTATCTGTCATGTAACCTTTGGGTGTCAGTTCTAATGGAAAATAGTTTGTTTTAGGTTTTATGGCGAAAGGGCCATATTTGGCAAGGCTGTGCCAAACAACGTCAAGCAAATGAACATATACTCATAAGGAAAGTTTTTACTACCACAGAAGAGAGAAATGCGTTCAGGGGGAAACTGACCCTGCTCCAACTACAACTTGCAAGTTTTTAGCGCAGTGGGCAAACCCACTGAGCCGGAAAATTGGAGAGATTATTGCTTCCAATTCAGTGTTATCAAGTAATTGTGTTAGGCTATATCAATGTGTTAGGCTGTCGAGTAGGATTTGAAATTTACTCACATTCTCAATACTAGTAAGCTGGGACTAGATATGACTCTTACACCAAAAGACCAACCAACCAATACTGATAAACACTTTCGTTCTAGACAGAAAAAATGCACACAATATGGCACATGTTTATTGCTTGCGGTCTAGGTGTTCAATACCTCGACATGTGCTTCGACAAAAATTTACAGTTGCTTTAAGAAAAAAACTTCTGAAAATAGTATTTGAAATTAACAAACGCTAACGAATTTTATGATAAAACATGTAATAAAAATACTTTTGAACGTATACTATTAAATAATTAGCTTTTTAAATATGCATCTAAAATATTTTTAGTACCTCAGTGTACAAAAATGCGCCTGGTTTATAAAATGAATTCTCAACTAAGGCTCAAAACAGGAATGTGGGGGCTATATACTACAAAATCATTTTGTACAAATTACGAGATTTTGATAATTATTTGAAGAGATATTGCGGTGTTCCATATTACGTGCACTTATATTAAAACGCAAAAATAGAAATGAAACTATTTTTGACCCTAGAATTGTTTTCATCTTTTTACTTAAAACATGAAGGCCGGATATAGGTTATGTTAAGAATTTGTGGATGTCAACTGTACCGGACACACGTTTTGATTCTGTAACAAACTGGAAGCTCTTCGTCTTTTCACATATCTATCTTCACGGCTTATAATTATACTATATTATTATCAATGTCATGGGATCCTCTAATCTACCCTACCTGTAACAATTACCAATGCCTACTGCGATTGACTCGCCAAACTTGTTTACCCACTTCATGTAAGGCTAATGAATCATTCATTTACTGTGTGTTAAGGTGGAATCCAACACAAGTGAGGTGGGTCAAGTGAGGATCAGCTTTTGTAAAGATGTAATCTTAATGTACGAGATATATCTCATCGAAACCACTTGGAGGGCTTAAAGTAATAGACAATAGATTCTTAAATTAATATACTGTCTTCATGATATACATATTTTTCTGAATTTCCCTTTGAAAAAATTAGCCCAAGAAAATGGAGACCATAAAAATATCATTCTAGCTAGATCAGGATCCAATTTTCAGAGGAAATTCAACACGACTCAAAATTTTCTGAATTGATCTTATTATGAACATAAATAACCCGGTCCATCCCTATGGTATTCTTATGTGACAGTCACATGCTCTACGAGGGCGTATTTCGGGATCATCCCTTTACACATTGATCGTCATCGTAGATCAATCAAGCATTGTTATGGTCGGAGAGTTGCAAGTGATCTCGGACAAAAGCCTTAACACAGACATCGAGAGGATGAATCCCATGAATGGACGTCATGCCTGGAAAATTCTGTATCCATAGCAACTGAAATGGGCGTGGTTTTGTTGCGAAATGGCTTCCCGTTGGGAAAGGAAATGAAGATACAAATATTGGATGGGAGACTGGGTGGGATAAGTAACGTTTAGACCTTTCCCCCTTTTCTTTAAATAAATATATAATGATTGAGATTTTAGAGGGTGGTGACTCTAAGAGCCATTGATGATTCAGTTCGCATCAATCATACTCAGCCCGCTCAACTGTTCATCAGATTCCAATTGCCTGTCCTATAAATCATCATCGTCTCCAATTTTTCAAAGTGCAATTCTAGATTTACAAAATTTGATTGGGGAAAATCCCCAATCAAATATTTTGGCACTTTTACATACCATTGACTTTTTGAATCTCACAAGTTTTTTTATTATAAATTAAACTCTGTCTACTATCATTCGACTTAAGAGCCTACTTGTTCAAAATTAAAATTTTCAAAACTTTTATGCATGCAAGTTAAATTCCTGCATCTGACTCAACTCTTATGTTCGCTATGCAAATTCATTCATTCATTTTTTTATTCAATCAAATTCATTCATTTTAAGCTTTAGCTTTACGCTACTTTCTATTGCTTAATTTTATTATCTTTTGTTTGGCTCAACTTCTTTTAAGGAATTTGGGCTATAAAACTCAAAGTAAAATCCATTTAGGCTATTTTCTATTGCTTAAATTTATAATCTTGGGTTTAATGCAGCTTATTCATATAAGGACCTTGAGTCATAAAACCCAAAATCCAATACTTGATATTTCAGATAGTGGAATGCAAGTAGAAATACAGAGTGTTTTTATGAATATTTCAGAAACTGAAAATGTTCATGTTATTGGATAGGCACTTAGTACCTCTTCTAAGCGTTGGTAGCTTTTAATTGATGCGCATAAAAACTGTACCTAGAAGCAAGAATAGAACAAAAATCTCATATCTTATTCGCTGACATTACTGTAAGTAAACTTCGACAAATAACTTTACGATTGCAACTGTTACTCTGTCTTAGCAAATAATTCTAAATCTATCTTGTATATACACTTCGAAGCATTTCTCCGTCAAATAATTTGTCACCAATAGCCTGCTGTGTTACTCCAGTGTGATATTAATTAAAAAAATACCTATACCAATACCTTCAAATAATTTTATTTAACCCGAAGATAAAATATTTCAAAAATATAGAAAGATATGTAAAACGCCCGTGAATAATTTTGAAATGTTTATATTCGAATTCCTATAAATCCAGTAAGAATATATAAAAATAGTCGACTAGAATCATCTATATTTATAAAATGTATCTAAAAATATAACAGAATTTTTAAAAATTATTAAAGTGTAAATAAATTTGTAAATTGGCTTTGCTACAGTCAAATTAACGCAAGTGATCCATTTTATGTCAAGATAATTGTTGATATAGGTAGTGTTTCTGTGGTGGAATATATTTCCTGTACGTTTTTCGAACGTAATGTCACTTGGCTTATTTTTTGAATACGCAAATAAAATTAAAAAAAATAATTTCGAATTGATATATGATTGTTTATTGATCAACGCCTATTAGATTAAACGCTAAATGTTCCAAAACAGCAGTAAACTATGCTTTGAGGTAATCTCGATACAGATCATGGGAGGCATTTGAGTAGCTGAATTAAAATCTTCACCTTCCATCTGGTTTGTTTGTACTCCCTCTCGGCATTTTTCGTTAGTTTATCAAATGAAAGTATTTGTGACTGCATTTTCACTTAAACTTTGTTATTTAATACATAATTCATTTTAAATATTTCATATTTAATTTGATATGACGTGAAAAATTGTATTCAAGATGAAAATGAAAAATTTAACTTATTCCTTAGTTAAAATTTATCGTTGGATTTCTTTAGAGAGAAAATATATTTGGCGAATTTCTCCAATTAACGAAATTCTTACGGAACCTTGAACTTCGGGATATTTAATATGCATCATCATTCTCTTTAACGAAGCTAATTTTATTCTGCCAAATTTTCCTAACTCCCAGTTTCATGCTATTTTCGTGCCAAAATTCCAAGCAATATTTTTCGAACGTTCTATCTTGGCGCCTAAATTATCTTAACTTTTTAATCTTAATTATCGTAAAGATAAGAATATACCACATAGTTTTCAATCAAGGAATAATGAATTGATTACAACAGTTTAACTCTGTTGAACCTAATCTGTACTGTACTATTCACTAGTTTAAAAAGAGGATTAACCTTCGGAGTGGTTTCGAGGAGATATCTCGTTCATCAAGATTTTGGTAATGACGAAATTTCTCATGATCAAGATATTGTCGATTTTGGATGATGACTTGATCAAGATCTGGTCAATGTTCTTCTAATGACGAGATATATCGTTTATCAAGATCTGGTCAGTTTTACTAATGATGAGATTTCTCGTCGAGACTAACACCAGGAGGGTTAAATTACCAATTTTTACCAGTTTTGGAGATGGGTAAGATTTACCGTTATTTATCCACCATTGCAGATTTCATAGTTATATTTATTATTATTTTAGTTTTATTTACTATTTAGGCATTTTACACTGCTGGCCACCCAAATTGCAACACCAAGAAAGACAAGAGATATCACAACAAAATTTATTTTGTAGATAACATGTTGACCAAGTATCAAATGATTAAATTTATAGACTTCTGTGAAGTGTGGTTCCTGCCAAAATCAGTAGCCAGAGTAGCCGCTATTGTTGGAGATCACCGCTGCCACACGCCTCGGTATTGATTCAAAGAGACTTTGGATGTGTTCTTGGGGTACAGCAGACCAAGCAGCTTCCACACGTTGCCAAAGTTGATCTGGTGTGGCAGCTGGGGATGTATTCTGGGTCAATCGTTGAGCAACCATGGACCACATGTTTTCTATCGGCGAAAGATCCGGAGAGCGAGCTGGCCAGGGAAGCAATTCAATCTGGCGATTGACGAAGAACCCTTGGACAATGCGTGCCACGT
This sequence comes from Meta bourneti, assembly GCA_933210815.1. Classification (NCBI taxonomy): domain Eukaryota; kingdom Metazoa; phylum Arthropoda; class Arachnida; order Araneae; family Tetragnathidae; genus Meta; species Meta bourneti. Next base: position 65,181,708 of record OW119930.1, on the reverse strand, counting down.
GTGGTCGCGCATTATCCTGTTGAAATATGGCTGTGGGCAAGTCCTGAAGGTAAGGAAGGACAACTATCTCCAACACCTCGGAGATGTAGCGCTGGCTGTTTAAAGTACCGGCAATGCGTACTAGAGGAGTGCGAGAGTGATATCCAATACCACCCCATACCATAATACCCGGTGCAGGACCAGTGTGGCGGTGCATAACGCAGCTGTTCAGCATCCTCTCTCCACGGTATCTCCAGACTCGAATCCGACCATCGTGGTGTTGCAGACAGAAGCGTGACTCGTCAGTAAAGACAATTTCATTCCATTCTGCCGTCCACATCCTTCTTTCATCGCACCATTGGCGGCGGAAACGTCTGTGGTTCTGCGTCAAGGGTAGACGAAGCAATGGACGTCTTGCGGACAGACCACTCTGCTGTAAACGGCGTCGAATGGTAAGCGCAGACACTGGATGATGCGGTACAGACTGAATGTGCTGTGCTATGGTTCGTGATGTGGCTGAGTGATCCGTCACTGCCATACGCACAATATGCCTGTCATCACGTGAAGTGGTGCACTGAGGTGGATGCGATCGAACACGTCAATCCGTCGTACCCTCCTGCATCCAACGATCACATATCCGCATTACAGTTGTTTGGTTTCGTCCAACACGACTACCGATTTCCCTGAAAGATAATCCACAATCTCGGTAGGCCACTATCCTTCCTCTGTCGAACTCGGATACTTGATCAAAAGATGATCGCTGTTTTCTACGAGGCATAATTGATCGTTTTTTTGAAAAAACCACAAGAAAAACACAATTGCCGTACTTGAAATCGTCGAAATCTCCAAGCCTTAAATAGCGTTTTGAAGTGGCGCCACAGGCGCGCGTGATGTGCGTCTGCGCTGAAATTCTAATCATTTGCATATCTCACCTCCGCTAATGCATGTTGTAAATTTCATATTATTTGCATGCTTCCTTCAGGGTGTTGCATTTACGGTGGCCAGCAGTGTATAAGCACATGGTTGCTATTGATTATCCCAGTTAGAAATAGCGACTGCTCACTCTCTGATTTTCTTATTTACAAGTATCCGTTATCTTGCTCCTTGTAGTGTCGAAGGGTGAAGAGGTAGTAGTCAGACATAAATTTCAAAAAAATTAAAATTTTGTTTTTAAGATCATACTTAGAGGACCAATTTATATACCGGCAGAAGTTACAAAGACCGTCGTATACCAGTAGTGGTATGCTTTTTCTAAATGTGGTCACTCAATAAGTTGAGAGACCTCTGGTTTAATTCATCTTATTAGTAAAAATTCTGACGAATATAAAACTGATTGCTTCTATATCTCAAACGAATTTTAAGAAGGAAATAAATTGCACATCAAATTTTTGCTAATATGTTTACATGCTAACATTGCCTCCACCACAACAGTGAATGCTTTTATTTCGAAACTGTGCTTAAAATCAGCTCCCTAAGAAAAGAACTACCGGTATTGGAATTTCTGTCGGTAATTTACCGGTAATGAGAATACTGGTAGTTTGAAAGTCTTACTATCCACCCCATTACTGTGATGTCAATCACCACATTCTCCTAAGAAGCTCCCCTGCAGTTAACACCGTAAGAAAATAAGCAACAAACGTTTCGCCTTAATTGCAGCTGGAAGTAATTGGAAGGTGAATGTTCCAAGGTAGCCCATGAAGTATCGATATCCTGTGGGAACAGAAACAGGATCTTGTGTACCATCAGGAGAATTAAAGTCGATTCTAATACCGTTAAGTGTTGTGACAGTTAAAAAAATTATTTTTATCCTGTTCCCTTAAAGATGTGTGAACTTTTTCTCCTTAGAGCACAAAATAAATCGTAAAAGAAAATTTAAAAAAGGATAGTGTTAGTTTTGTGTGTGTGGTGCTGTTTAAAATTAGACTATTTGAATGTAACAAATCTGTATAAAAATTCGCTTAGCAATTGCTTTTCAATCGATTCTACATAGAAATTTGATTTTCAATCAAATTTTTATCGTTACACATTTGTATATGTGGTGTCCCCTTTAACTATACACGAACTCAATTCGTGGATAATGTGAAATTTCTTTTAGATTAACCCAATTTTTTCGTGTTTTTAAGATTCGACTCTCAACAATTTTGGTCGTACACCCACGGTCGCTTTCTCAAGCACAAAGTTACAAGCTATCCAATACAAAACACTAGTCTTCATAACGGAGAAGGAAGAAATGACAATGTCTTTAAGAGCAAAGCAATGAAAAAGTTGCTCTCCAGTCATGCTCTCATGTCCACACAAAGAACAGGTCGATGAGTCGGAAAGTTCAATCTTGTACAGGTGTGCCTGAAGGTAATCATATCCTGTCAAGATCCATCGATTCTTATCATGAACCCCAAAGCTAAAGGATAGTTTTTTCAATAGCATTTATTAATATTTATAATGAAGTTATACGGATAAAATTTACTTGCTCATAGTTGTACTCAAAATATAGTTGTTTGAAGTAAACACTTTAAGAAAATTATCTCCATTGGTATTCCATTCCACTTTCTAATCACGTATTTACTTATTTAATTGTTGTTTCTCTACAGAAAAAATAGCCTGTTGTGTTGCTTCAGAACAATGCAAATTCAACTACCTATATACCTCTAATATTAAATTACTAAAAACAAAGGATAGACGATCCAAAAATGCAAGAAAAAAGACATACACAAATACAGTTAGATAAGAAATACAACAAAAAACTTCATTGAAGTAGATTATCTATTGAATTGAAATCATTTAAAAATATATCAACTTCCGAGAAAGAATTTTACTGTTTGACAAATCTATTTGTAGAAAAATTGTTACATAATTTTTTCAAGGTCTAATAAAAACTAATAAAAATAATTTAAAGTTTTTTCGTTTTTTTTCTGGTGATACACCTAGTGATGTTAAAATCAATACAAGAAAATAAAAAGGGCGAATTAATTTTCTTATGTAGGAGGTTGTAAAATTTTTTTAAACAATATCTCTACGGGGTTTCAAAATAATGAAACCCAAATGATTTCACAATTCAGAAGAATGTAACCCTAAAAATTCATAGTTCTTGATATAAAAATATCTCAAACATTTATTCTGTATTCTTTCAATTTACATTATATGACAGCAGTAATAAGGATTCTTCTTAATTACAGAACCATATTCAAGTTCCGTTATAAAGTAACCTTTTAAGCGAAGTGGTTTCACAGCTAAACTGCACTTTTAAAATTCCTTGGCTAATTGTACAGCGTTTTTTTCGGGTGACCACATGTGACAGGTGCTCTTTAGTACCACTATCTGTAGATCAATACCGTACAATTGGTTCAAATTCATTCATTGTCTATTCGAATAAAAGTTTTAGTCGGTACTTCACCAAGTTGGTTGAAAAGAAATTATTTTTATGAAAAAAAGTGAATAAAAGGCCGTTTCAGCTGAGCTCTTTTGCATGAATCAATTCATTAGGTTCTTAAATAAGTGTATTTTAAAACAATGAAAATTTTATAACAATATTTTCTTAACATTACGTGGTTTCCAACCAATAATCAATAACCTTAAGCCAATTTTATTTCCAAAACCATGAATACCTTGCATTTAAATCATATCAAGCATGTATACAAAATTTGATAAACAGATTTCAATTTTTTTATTCTGTGCTCGAAAGGGTTAAACATTAAATAATAAAATTATCGTGTTAGTATTACAAAAATATCTTGTTATTATCTTGATATAACTAAGTTTGTAGTATGCAGACTTTATAATGGTTCTTACGTGGTTCTTAAGAAAAAACCCGAACCACACATATACATTTGCCCAAATCATTTGTGCCACAATATATTAGTCCTGCTAAGTCCATTTATCAAGATATTAGTACTTTATTATACAATTCGAAGCAGGTATGTTATTCTGATGTTGTCGACAGACGTTTTGCGATTGGAATTTTTTCTGGTGAGTTTCTATTTTTAGGACCACTTTAGTAATAGGATGAATTTAATGGATTATTCATGTACCAAACAGAGTATTTCCTAGTACCAGGTGGGCCTCTTACCAGAACCACTAGTACGCTAATTTAAGGAACACAAAATATCGCATTCTAGTCATGGGAAAAAGATGAAAATGCTGATTTAAACTTACGTTTAGGCATTTTCGAAAATTTATGAACCCGTTTGAATAAAATTGAAAAAAAATCCATACTTTTAAAATACAAGAAATACCGTACTTGAAAAAAGCAAGCAAAAATTCCATTCCACAACAGCAAACATGAAAGCGTACTTCCGAAATCTGAAATTCCTCACGAAGTGTTTGGATTTCATTTTCTAAAGCCTGGGAATACGGCTTTTGGAACATTTTTTACTTTATTCACAAGCGACACGGACACTACTGAGATGCATTTGAGCCCTATGAATGTCATCCCAAATGGTTCGACCTTGTAATGAAATGCAATCTGAGTTCTTTTTCTAAAGAATATATTTTTCACGATATATCCCAAATAACAAACCCGAGGTATCCTAGTGATCTATGCTTTTCCCATGGGGTTTACTTTTCCCGGTAAACATGGGGGTCGTGACTCCAGGATACTTAAGCGATCTTTCTCCTACTTTCCTTTTCCATACTTTCTTTTCACAATTACTTCACACTGTCTGTCTTATGTTTGGTACAGCTTTTCCAAATATAGCCCTTGGAGCCATAGAACCCTAAACCAACCTACCACCTAAAATAAAATTTTCTAAAAAATCCGTGTTCATACTATATTGAAATTTAAAATGTAGAAACGCAACTCTTATAATCTTAGAACATAGTTCATGGAATATTCTTGTATCGAAAAATTTTCCACTCGTTACAGTTGGAAATTAGAAAGTCCCTCAACAAAAGTACACTTTACTGATTGGGTTAATGATTTCGTTGGAAATAAATAGTTTTTAATAAGACTGGCACATTCAAAAGATCGTTGGTAATACAGAAGTAAAGTACATACAAGTAAGAATTTAATGGTCTATTCGAGTGTCAAACAGGGACTTTACTAGTGCTAGTTTTGCCTTTAAGTAAGGAGTTGTTCTACATTAGTTTAATGAACATAAATCGATCGCATCTTAGAGTCAGAGCTATGGAATGAAGTCAAGGTATTTGCAAAAATTTATGAACCCAGGTTCGAATAAAATTGTAAAGATAGATCGTTTTTAAATACAAGAAATATCCCGTTTGACAAAACAAGCAAAAAATTCCATTCCATAACAGCAAACGTGAAAGCGCACTCTCGCAAAGTGTTTGGATTTCATTTCCAAAAGCCCAGGGATACGCTTTTTGGAACATGTTTTGCTCTGCCACTACATTCACAAGCTATACAGACACTACAGAAATGCGTAATATATTTGAGCTCTATGGAATGCCATCCCATATTGCTCGACCACCTAATGAAATGCAATCTGAGTGTATTTTCTTATATATATTCTTATATATATCTTATATATATATATATATAAGAATGTATTTTTCACAATATACCAGCTGAAAATCAATCTTCTAAAAACCTGCACTCAAACAATATTGAAGTTTACAATGGTAAAACTCAATTCTTATAATCTTCTTGAAACAGATTTTTTGGATTAATTCATGCACCGAACAGCTTTGATAGTTTGTTATAATTGAAATTAGATATTCCCTCAACAGAAGTACACTTAGTGAATTGCTCATGATTTAGTTGGAAACATATATTATTTTAAAGATGACTTCAAAGATAGAGTGCATTAAAAAGATCCTTGGGGTCAGTGCATCTCTAAAGTTCATAAATACATACATACAAGGATAAATTTAATGGACTGTTCGAGTGTCACACAGGAGCTTTCTTTGAGATAGTCTTGCCTTTATGCTAAGAATCACTGCTACGTTAGTTATACGAACGCGAATATATCTTTTCCTACGGAGTCAGAGGTAAGAGACGAAGTTAAGGCATTTTGAAAAATTTATGAATCCCGGTTTGAATAAAATTGAAAAGAAGAGAGAGATCCATACTTTTTAAATACAAAAATACCCCTCCTAACACCAACAAGCAAAATATTCCATTCCACAATAACAAACATGAAAGCGCACTTCCGCAAACTGAATATTTCTCGCAAAGTGTTTGAATTTCATTTCCAAAAGCCCTGGAAGCACTTTTTGAAATTTTTTTGTGTCTACAAGCGACACGGACACTGCAGAGATGTAAAGTCTACTTGAGCCCTGTGAATGGTACCCCAAATTGTTCGACCTCGTAATGAAATAAAAGCTTGAGTGCTTTTTTTTAAAGAATGCATTTTTCACAATATACCATCCCAAATTGAATCTCCTAAAAACCCTTGCTCAAACTATATTGAAGTTTAAGATGGGGAAACGCAATTCTTGCAATTTTTTAGAGCATATTTTTTCCGGAAAACAACTCCTGATATAGAAATTGAAGTATGTCTTTCGCTCGAGTCCAATATGAAATGTGGGTCCGAGGAAGAAAGGAAGAATTAATTTGAGGGAATTTCGGTTTGCAGAAGAGTGCGAAAGAAATTCGAAATGGAAACTTGGGGCTATATGAATGTGGATGGAGTTTTGGTGGGTCGGTTTTAAACTTTTATTGGATTTTGAAGGAAAACGATCGTCATTCACTCTTTTCAATTTCATTGTCAAATGACAAAAAGTTTTGTATCCCAGTTAATTTAAAATTGCAGTTTTTCGCTGTAAAATGATTTTATTTCCCTTTTAGTTTGAAATAAATATAGCTGCCTATCCTTTGAAAGTGGTTGTCTGTTGTGGTCCATTTGATGTTTGAAATGGCAACAAGAAATTCGTACCATCTTCAATTCAGCTTTTTGTTAGATTTATATTTTAAGGAAATCGTCTGACAGATTCAGTTAATCTTCGAATACATTACTAACAAAATAAAAGTTTGAAAAAGTGTAGGGAAAGTTTTTCACATATGAGTTTCTTCAAAAGGCGTTTCATACAAAGCTTCATTTCGACCGTATAACCATTTTCGCAAAATATAAGTATCAAGGTTTTGCAAATTTGTCAATTTACGTGATTTCAGTGAAACAAATGTCAGACCGACATTTTGAAAACGACAGTAGAGGGACCAACCTAACAAGACGGACGTTTTTAAAGGTTGAAACTAATTACCATATACGTTTTTGTGTTAGTATTTATAGATGTTCAGCTTTTCTGAGTTGTAAAGAAACCATGAAGTTAGTAATGTTTCATCAAATGATTCAACCGACATCCAAGTGTTAAAAACTACACTGCTGGCCACCCAAATTGCAACACCAAGAAAGACAAGAGATATCACAACAAAATTTATTTTGTAGATAACATGTTGACCAAGTATCAAATGATTAAATTTATAGACTTCTGTGAAGTGTGGTTCCTGCCAAAATCAGTAGCCAGAGTAGCCGCCATTGTTGGAGATCACCGCTGCCACACGCCTCGGCATTGATTCAAAGAGACTTTGGATGTGTTCTTGGGGTACAGCAGACCAAGCAGCTTCCACACGTTGCCAAAGTTGATCTGGTGTGGCAGCTGGGGATGTATTCTGGGTCAATCGTTGAGCAACCATGGACCACATGTTTTCTATCGGCGAAAGATCCGGAGAGCGAGCTGGCCAGGGAAGCAATTCAATCTGGCGATTGACGAAGAACCCTTGGACAATGAGTGCCACGTGTGGTCGCGCATTATCCTGTTGAAATATGGCTGTGGGCAAGCCCTGAAGGTAAGGAAGGACAACTGGCTCCAACACCTCGGAGATGTAGCGCTGGCTGTTTAAAGTACCGGCAATGCGTACTAGAGGAGTGCGAGAGTGATATCCAATACCGCCCCATACCATAATACCCGGTGCAGGACCAGTGTGGCGGCGCATAACGCAGCTGTTCAGCATCCTCTCTCCACGGTGTCTCCAGACTCGAATCCGACCATCGTGGTGTTGCAGACAGAAGCGTGACTCGTCAGTAAAGACAATTTCATTCCATTCTGCCGTCCACATCCTTCTTTCATCGCACCATTGGCGGCGGAAACGTCTGTGGTTCTGCGTCAAGGGTAGACGAAGCAATGGACGTCTTGCGGACAGACGACTCTGCTGTAAACGGCGTCGAATGGTAAGCGCTGACACTGGATGATGCGGTACAGACTGAATGTGCTGTGCTATGGTTCGTGATGTGGCTGAGCGATCCGTCACTGCCATACGCACAATATGCTCGTCATCACGTGAAGTGGTGCACTGAGGTGGATGCGATCGAACACGTCGGTCCGTCGTACCCTCCTGCATCCAACGATCACATATCCGCATTACAGTTGTTTGGTTTCGTCCAACACGACTACCGATTTCCCTGAAAGATAATCCACAATCTCGGTAGGCCACTATCCTTCCTCTGTCGAACTCGGATACTTGATCAAAAGATGATCGCTGTTTTCTACGAGGCATAATTGATCGTTTTTTTTGAAAAAACCACAAGAAAAACACAATTGCCGTACTTGAAATCGTCGAAATCTCCAAGCCTTAAATAGCGCTTTGAAGTGGCGCCACAGGCGCGCGTGATGTGCGTCTGCGCTGAAATTCTAATCATTTGCATATCTCACCTCCGCTAATGCATGTTGTAAATTTCATATTATTTGCATGCTTCCTTCAGGGTGTTGCATTTACGGTGGCCAGCAGTGTATTAAAAAGCTTACTATAATTAAATTTTATATCAAAGAAACAAGAAAGCTCTATTATTTATAAAAGCCCTTACCAGTATTCTGTAAATTTAACGCTTGTTTTTAATTGATGCACGAAATAATTAACCATTTCACTTTTTACCCAATACTTGCATTATGCTTACAGTTTTGTCAAGTGAAAAGTTGCCAGTATAGGGCATAATTACATAGCAAATGGGACAAACTATTTACTATCTATTGTCATTGTGAAAAGAGCTTATGTTCTTTTGTAAAGTAGGGTGGATACAACCTAGAAATTTATTAGGTGAGTCAGGGCTATTAGCTCCGATTTCACGATGATTACTCTTGACAATCAAAATCAATGGTCATCAAATAAAAACTAGAAAAAACAATGAGAATCAACTGGAAGGTACACTGTTTTGTCAAAAGCTTTTTAAAAATTTAAAAATGGTACAAAAAGAGATATGTTCCAATGTCCCCTCTTCGGTCAAACACATAGGTACCTTCCAGAGTCCACAAGGTAAAAACTGCACAGATATTTTTGAGCCTGACGACCTGACATGTTTGTCCTGTGCCCCCTTGCATCATATTGGTAGCCCATCCTGTCTGTGAAGGTGTCGATACTATGGAGACTTCTTATCTCACTGAATGCCCTACATCGTTCAGTAATACTATTTTCTCTAATTCCTGGTAAGTTGGAGACCATTTGATTGCACTGGAATATCTTATTTATATTGTACTTTACTTTTTGTTTTTATTTATTTCCTTTTCATATTTGTATCATGGCAAAGAGGCGTAGACGTGTTGTGAAAAGTTAAAGGTTAATTTTTATTTATTCATTCCAAAACTATATACACATTATTAAAATTTCACTAACATTCAGGAAGATCTCTTGTATAATAATTTATGTTCAATAGAACTCTAAACAGTGATCATAGAGTCATTCAGTCCAACAACGGCACAACAAATTCATATTACATATCATGAATTGCAGAGTAGGAATGTCATAGAAATGTATATGTATTGTGAGGGGTAAAAGGTGACTTGATGACAAATGTTTAGGAGTGGGTCCCCGATGCCAGAAAATCCACTCATCCCATAGTCAATTATCATGGTTGTTTGACCCCTCCCAATTTATAATAGTCTCAGCGACGTAAGTCCTTTTATTTTGTATCAGGTGATGTGACGTCATGATGTAAGACTTCCTATTTTCTATCAGATCACATGAGGTAATGGTGACAGATTATTTGTATTTTGTATGTCTATTCCTTCTGCCTAAGAACATTTTCCCATTAGCATCTGTGAAAGAAAAAGAATACTCTAGAAATTCCAGTTTAAGAGTCCCTTAGGTTTATCATCCCAATTATTCTTAATGGGGTTGAGGAATAATAAATACAGACATTAAAAAGAAAGCATGAAAAATCTATGGTGAAAAAGTTATCAGTTTGGTAAGAAAATCATAGCACATTCAGTTTATCTTCCTTTAATTCACCGAGATATATAATTTTTTCTCCTGCACAGGATTAAGTGAGAAATGTTAGGGTTTCGACTCAACTCCAGTATCTCATGAATCGGTGGAATCTCCCAATAGACCGACTTTGATCTTTCCTCGGATACAGGCTATTGATTTTCTTTAAAAGTTGAATTAGTTTTCGTTGGAGAAAATTAGGTGCTTTATAAAACACTTCGGCACCGCAACTAAAAATTTTCAGTCGTGGATTAGCTCTTATTTTTCGTCGATGAAGTTATTTTCATTTTCAGTTCTGCTTTTGAGATGAGATGGTGCTGCAGAGAGTAGCATTGTTTTTTAATCTATCGAGGGAAAGATTGTTTCGATTTATGTATGAAACGTTGCTGATCAGTTTTAGTTTTCGTTGATGAACTTATTTTCATTTATAGTTCTTCTTTCGAGTCGTGATAGTTGATGTCGCAAGTAGCATTGCTTTTAATCTACCGAGAGAAAACTTGTTTCGGTTTTATGTTGCTGATCAATTTTCAAAGATTGGTGCTTCAATCTAAATTAATTGAAGAATTGAAATTATTTATGCTAGTATTGAATTACGAAAATGCAATTCAAGGAGCTTCGGAAAACATAATAGACAGTATTCAAATTTTCAGAACAATCTTCAAGACTTAAAGAACTCTAAAATGATAATGGTTTATCAACTTTTCAAAAGGTTATGATCTATTGAACTTTCATATATTAAACACTATTAAAATAATCATAAATTCTTTTGATGCTCTTGAATATATTCTTTTAATTTTATTTCATTCACACATATTTCTGTGGTTTATCACTACGTTGGCAGGAGCACTTATTATCGTACATCAAAGTTCTATGTTCATGAGGTTAAAACGCGGTAGTTTCAGAAATGTATTCAAATGAAACATTGATAGCATAGCGAATATTACCAACAAACACATAAAATAAGATCATTTATATGAATACACTCACAATGAATACTTATTTCGGCTATCAGATCGGTACCGTTGCAGTCAATGATAGATTAGAAATCGTGGATGAGTCCAGACTTATCACTGGAACAAATGAATAGACACACTCGGTTGTAAATGTACCACTTAGAGATGCACCATAAATAACTTAAAGTAAGATGCAAGTACATACGGGTTCCAACTCCTTGGGACTGAACCCCTTAGCACCTCAAATAGAAGCGGTAAATATTGAAATAATAGCAATAAGTTGTCGTGTAAAATTCTGTCAGACGGCGTCGTGTGCATTTTGTACAGTTTTGGAGAGGTAGATTATATTCTCACTGTAAAGCTAGCTGTTCTCCAGGATGGTAATCGAAGGTTTGAAAAGCAGCTACTATTGCAGAGCGGGTGAATATATGATTAGGAGTGAGTTCAACACCCAGACAGTTGTAACAATATCTATACGTTCTTGTTCCATCACTTTTAATTTTCATGCCTTTAAATATCCTGTTCTTAGTCTGGATATCGGGGCGGTGGTTTTTCTATCGGTGTTAATTTCACAAATTTGTTGTTTTAAATCAAATTTTTAGAGACATGAGTTTCAATTTTACCAAAGCATTAGCATAAGTAAGAGTTATTGGAGTTTGTTTAGCATTTAATTCCTTACTTTTCTTTACCAAATGATCTGCAGCTTCATTTCCTTTAATGGCCACATGTGCGGGAGTCCATTGAAGAAGTAATAAGTATTGGACTGAATATGTACCACCTAGAACCGTATCTTATATAGCTAAAAGTTAAAATACAAGTACGTACGAATGCCAATTCCTAGGGGCCCGAACCTTTTAGGAACCTCGAAAAGTTAAAAGGTAAATATTAAAATATTATCAATATGTAATAAAATTGTTTCACGAAACATCGTCATCAAGTCAAGTCAAGTCTTAAGGGCTCGATCCCCGTTTGGGCTTCCTTAATATTTTCATGGTTGGATTCCTGCCACCCAAAACATGTGAAATAAATATCACAAATGTACTGTAACAATTATATAACAATTAAAGCAGAATGACTCAACCTCATTCATTCGGTACTTCAACTTTGATATTGAGAGGCGTAAAGTCTCATGGACCTGAACACCTTAGTGCCAATGTTTTATAGCTGCCCCCTCTAACAGGAAGGATAAATACTAGACATAGCCCGATGTTAATGGTAATGATTTGTATGAACAAGAAGTTGTTTTAAAACCACTCTGTGTAAAACAAGTGGTGTTTTACCTGTCTTCCTACCAAATCTCCCTTATTTGGCACCACTGCAAGTAGAATCAATGCTTTGCAAATGGTACTCATACTGGAAGCATTTTCCTGCGTTCTGAAACAAAACTAGACTCCTTACAACTCTACTGTCTATCTTTGTTTAAAAATCAAAACAATTTCATGTCCTTCCACTCTAATGGAATAAGAGACAACACCATGGAATGGGCGGCTCTCAGATCTGCCTGAGGAAAAAAGTCTGCTACCGCTTTTCGCCAGGAGAGTTTCGTTTCGAGAATTCATCTAGAGAAAAACTTTTGACAGTTTTAGTCCAGCTCAAAATGTACGACACGAAAGAGTCTGTTGTGGTACAACATACTGGAGACAATCATGCAAAAAAGACAAATTCCAAAAATGTAAGTTCAATTTTTCTGCAATTTTCCCAAAGCAAATATTTCGGGTATAAATCTGGAATATAAATCCTACCTATTTAAAAAGTGTTCTGAGTACATTGTGGCGCACTACTTTAATCCATTAAACGGGATGAGATTGTACATGGGTTTGGTTGACCATATTTTATCCCTCAATCAAATCAGACAGCACGTGATGTAAAGTACACGGAAGGCTTATCATAAATGACGTTGACGAATCCATAATGTACGTCATCAGGCTCATTCGCTTTTGAAAAAATTCTTCCACATCTAAAAGCAACAAAATAGAAAAAAGATATCGGACCAGAATATGTTCGTTAGCTGCCTGGTGATAAGTACCATCATGGCCTAGTGAGAAGTATCACACATGGTAGTCATCAAATCGTTTCAGAATGACTAATGCCTTTGCAATCCACCCCTACCTTTGAGAAAAGCAACGCAAATAGTTGTAACGTTAGCAAGGACGCAAATGATTGACACATATATTCAGCGAGAGTCCTGTGTCTGGCTGTTGTTGGAAGTCTAAAAATAGATCCACCGGGTCGTTCCGTCGCTACTTTGTCTTTGTTAGAGCAGCGAAAAAGAATGCGTGATTAAAAAGACTAGACATCTCATCCACCCTCGCTCTTGCATTGAATTCTTTGAAAAGTTCTTCAGATTTTTGTCTTTGTTGGATACATAATTTAATGTTCTATCTCGGGAGTTATGTTTCATTATGTAATGGATCCCGTGTCCGTCTTGGTGTATTTGAACAATGGAATGGGAAATCATGCGGCGATGCACTATTTATTATTCGTAGACTGTTAAAGGAAAACATAAGGCTTCCTTTCCAGAGTATTTTGTTTAACGAGAAATAAAGAAAGCATCAAGAGGAGGGGAAGTTAATTTATTCGAACCTGGGTTCTTGGTGAAGTGAGCTTTCAGCGATTGCTTAAAAATGTCTTAATCAAGAGCAGGATGATAGTAATTTATGCTTTTAATCAAACTGAGTCGTCCTCGAAATTAAATTAATACCTTGTGCTCTGTGTTAAATGAACGAAAGCTTAATATTGACATAATTGATTTTTAAGGATTGAAGCGTGACTGTACAGTTCGAAGGTTTACTAGTAGAGCTTTAGTCAGTTTTGAGGATAATATACCGGAAGGGTTCAATTTATCATTTGGGTACATTTAAAATGTTCTTAAAAGCAAACATTTCGTTTTGATGTGAATACGTATTTAAATTGGTCTGATATTAGGGATCTCTAAAACTCTAACGACCAAAAAATCGTCCAGATTTGTCGCGCTCATATCTTGTAAACTATAAATGATAATCTAACGATTTAAATTGTTTTATGTGGAGTTATATTGTTTTATATAGAGGGCTTATGTCCGAATTGAAAATGGTGAGAGTGGGAGTGTGCAGAAGTGAGGGGAAAGGGGTATCGCTTGCTCGTGAATACTGAAAACGACTTCTCTGTTCGGTGTTTGGGTAGTGACTTTAGATTGCAAAGAGATAGGACGTTGCAATTGATGTCGATTTGTAGGGAATAACAGGGTTTACAATGAAATTTAACAATAATAACCGCTTAAATAAAATTTGCAAAGAAATAAGCCAAGAAGTGTGACGTGCTGAAGAATAAGTTCATAATATCGAATAAATTACAAAGGATACATGAACAGAGATGTAAGAAACATATATCTGGATAGAAAGTTCAAAAGGAATCAGGAAGACTCGAATTGACTAGTGCCGAACGATGCAGATTGTATAAGAAAGCTGAATGCGTCAACACCGGCATGAATACTTCGTCGATTGATATTGACTTGGAATGTGACAACTTCGAAAGATTCTATCAGAAAAATTTTGTCCAATATGATTTCAGATACCAATATACCCATTATGCTTACAGATGATTTCAATGTCGATGTTACTTAAAACAAATCGCTCTATATGCAACCTGAGTTCAACTGGAAGTACATTTCTTCATCGACCGCCATGTGCAACACTTGTATAGATTTAACCTTTGTAAGAAACATCGATGTAAATATGTCGTATGTATCTCACTTCTCATATCATCGGCCAGTAATAAATAAAATTATACTTCACTTATAACCAACCATCAAGACTTTATTAATTTACAGGAAATTTTGAAATGCTCGGCATATGTGGAGATAGATTGCACTAAAACTTGTAAAGCATGCCCCTGAAGTTTAGTTAAAGAACAAACATAATAGCGTGCATCACAAATGATCTACTGTAACGTTATGATGGAGAATAGATACTTATACAGTTTATAACATCTGTTGAATTCTGAACACATTCAAATGAGGGGATTTGGTCGTATCGTAGTTTACCCCATGTTGAGGCAACAATGACGCCTTATTAGCAATGCAACAATTCTAATCTGAATTTTATTCGATATTCAATATGCAGTTCCTTTCAATTCACCATTACCATTTGGCAGTGGTTTGGAGACAAAATTTGAGCTATCCCCAAGATCATACTAGGATATTACCACAAGATTAAATTAACAAATACGAAATGTTTCTGTCTCGAAGAAAATGATTTTCTTAGAATATTGTTTTATAAATTTATGCTTGAACTATTTTCATAATAACGTATTCTAAACAACCTACATGGATCTGTTAAAAGAAGGTTTGCTTTGTATGGCAGAATGAAATAAAAGATTTACAGCATTTTTGTAAATTTTCAAATGCAACACTGGAATTCAATCTGTTTTAAACTGTGAACCATATTTGTATTGTTTCAGTAAAAGCTTTCATCCATGTTATGCATATATGATAAAGGCTCACATTTTTTATTTGTTTGTAGACAATATTGGACTGCCAGACAGAAATTTGTGGCTCAAGTTTGGAGTAGGATAAAAAATTTTATGCGCTTCAATGTTCTAACCCATTATAAAATATAAAATCATTGTACTATTGGAAGAATATCGTAAATCCTACAATGTATAAAAGAATAAATCGTTTATGAATTAAATTGTAGCATTATACATCATACAGATATTTTGTTACTTTCAGGTCTGAAACATCAACCGAGTTTTTCTTATACCATTCAATTTAAATTCTTTGGAATTCAATTTCTACTCCTTACTTTTCGATCAATATTCCATTTATTCTGATAATTGAAATTTTCCATCTTTTGCGGAGTTCGAACAAAGCGTATCATTTTCTTTTGAGAGGAATGGTTAATTGCCTTTTACGAAATAATTGATATTAGAAACATTTTCCTTCCCGTATATTGCTATCATGCAGCATTTTCCTCCTTCATTAAAATCCTTCGACACTATAATTTTGAGATAAGTTTTATATTTCAATGGCCATTTAAATTTGTAAAATATTATTGAGCTGGAAGATTACATATGATGTGATTCAGAAATTGAGATCGTATAGATCAAGAAAAATCATTAACCCTATGAGATTTCTGAGTAGTGTAACAATGCTTTTTCTTCACAACTCATATCATGACTTACTGACCATGCCTATTTGTTGAAAGAAACCAAGGAATTATTCTATCGGTCATAAATGTCGAAATTGGTTTCAAATATTCCGGGGAAAACTGAAGTTAACGGATATATATCACCTTAAAGTGTTAAAGTATAGCATCCTCCCATCTATGGCTATTGATATTCTAGACCTCGCAAAGTTTTCTGTGGCTTCAAGACTTTTTTAATATTTCATCAGGAAAAACGTACTTTTTGAGTTACACTTTTGCAGCGAGAGTGCGATAATGTGTGATATATATATTAATAGTAATATACTAAGCATTTATACATAGGAACTACTATAGAATAAGATAAATTAATGTGTCAGGGTTAAATCTTCTCACCAACAGCTCTTTGGAAAACAATTTCTCATCTTATATTTAAAACATACCACAAATTTGAATTTGTAACTGGATAAGTGTCTTGCGCCGCTTATAAATTGGATTTAATATGGTGATTGCATTAATCCATAAAAAATAATATGCTTTACTACAGTGGTTTTTACACCAGTTTCAGTTATTTTAGATTTTCAAGCTGTACTGTGACTCTTTTGTTGTGAATGTTTTAACAGTAGAAGATCCCACGTGTAGTTGTCTTCTTTTCTATTTTATAACGCATTTTCTTTTATTGAACTAAGCTTGCATTTATTCGATTGAACAATAAATTATGGAGAAGAAAAGTGCTTTTATTCAATATTTAAACACACAAGCATTTCCAATAACTATCTATCGAATCGCGCGAAGTAACTATCCATCGAGTTGATTCGAATGCCATCTGGTATTTGTAGAAGTGCCACCTGGCAAGAACAGCATCAGTTAACCAAAAAGTACTTTATGGTGGAGACAGGTTACACTTCTATATATATTACTGTATTGTAAGCTAATTTCTTAGTCGCGGTAAGTTTCCCACACATATTGAGATAAACATGTTCAATATTATTTAAACCGAACCTTATATTCCGACAATCTTTGTTGGAAGTGACGGGAATGACTTAAAAACGGTTAATCTGTTTCAAACACCGGGTTAAGTAAAACGTTTAGACCCGCACATAGCATCTGGGCAAGTTTCTAAATTGTTTCTCTATATAAGACTTACATTTGATGCATTATTCAAATCCATTTGTAACGAATATAAGCATCTATGTGTCCATTTTGAACGTCCTTTTGAATAGCCCGTTGTATTGCTCCAGGGTGACGTCAGTTCAACTACCTGCATACCAACCTACATGTACATTCTTTTGAAATACATTTGGGCCGCGCGACGGTGGCCCGGTTAGAAGAGTAACGGACTAGCAACCGGAGGGTTGAGAGTTCGAATCCAACCAAAAAACCGTCGTGTACAAAGGGGGATGGTGCACGCTAAATCCGTCGTGGCCTCAAATGTCCACTTTGGCGTGGTGTGGAAGTTTGGAGAGTGGGGTGCCAGCTCAGGTGTTGCCTCGTCATCTGACCGTGGTTCAAAATTACGCTGTATTGTCCTAAGACCTTTCCGTTTGAGATTGACCCCTGACCGCCACCAATAGCCCGTTGTGTTGCTCCAGTGTGACGCTAATTAAAATACCTACCTTTGAAATAAATTTAATCAAAAATATATAAAGCGACATTAAATCCTTACTGGTGATAATAATTCATGTTTCAATAACTGTATGGTAGGAAGTGCAGGCTTTAGTCGTATTAGCTTCTGTACGTTCAATTCAATTGGATCCCATTCATTAGTTTAAAGGCACGTTAAATCTGTCGTGGCCTCAAATGTCCTCACGTTGGCGTGGTGTGGAAGTTTGGAGAGTGGGGTGCCAGCTCAGGTGTTGCCTCGTCATCTGACCGTGGTTCAAAATTACGTGGTGTTGTCCTCGGATCTTTCCCTTTGGGATTGATCCCGGACCGTCACCAATAGCCCGTTGTGTTGCTCCAGTGTGACGTTAATTGAAATACTCCCCTACTCCCATTAGTTTAAAGGCGATTCGGCATTTCTTGACGTCTAGACCTATTTTCGCGTTCACTGACATTTTCTTTTTCTGCGATGATTTCTGTATCCCAGATTTCCCATTATACCTCGTAATCAGACTGTTGAAAGGTTTCTTTAGAGTGGTGAGATCTTCCATGTAGTTTTAGCAACATTATGCGGTTCCATAGGTCAAATCAAGAATGTTTAAACTAAGCTGCAAAGTTAGCGAATTAATCTTGTAGCTGTTGACTAAATTGTTTACATCCGTTTGTCGCCATTCTCTAGTGTGCTAATAATATGGATTTCTGTAGGTAGGTAGTCGAATTTACATCACACTGGAGCAACACAGAGGACTATTGGCGACGATTCGGGATCAGTCCAAATGGTAAAGATCCTGGGAAGACACCTCGTAATTTTGAACCACGGTGAGATGACGAGAATGTCCATACCACATCAACGTGACTCGATGTCTGTGTGATTTCTGTATAGATCGTTGTTTAAATTGTCAGATTCGATAAAGTATCAATTCTAGTTTAAGAAAGGGACGACAACGATCATGATCTATCCCAGTCAAGATTTCAGAGGGCTAAAACTTTTATAATTAAAACAACATCATACGTATATTTACTTAAGAAATCAAGTAGTAAATAATTCCATCATAGTTTCACACCTCAGGCAACCATAAGAATTCACATTCCATTACACGATACGCCTATTAAAGCGTTCCCAAAACGAAAGAAATCCCCACATGGAAATCAAACTCGATAATTTAATCAATTTAGCACCTCTCGAAGCTAAGGACCTCGAGGCAAAGACAAAGTATTACCTTCTAATCATCATAACCAAACCCTGCTTATGCAAAACTTGCGTGTAAAGCTACTCACTATCAACCATCGCCAAGCATGCTTGGCTGGACAACTCAATGGGACGCGAAGGAATACGATATCCCTCGAAGGTTTACCCCACCCCCACCAAGTTATCCGAAACACTTCCCAATTTAACAGGGATGGGGTAAGGACCCTCGACCCTTAAGCTTTGAATATTAAAGCTAAGTGCTTCATTCAGGCGTAAAATTCCGCCCGGCTCCGAACTTTCGTCCCCTGCTTATATGAATGAATGCATGCCGCAGAGGACATATCTCAGTCCTCGCTGACAAGCAACTTAATCTTTCTCAGACTTGGGGAAACCGGTGTTACACATTGCGGTGCCTCGAGACAAAAATTTCCTAATGAATTGCGATGGACCGTCATGTTGTGTTAGAGGTTAGCGGATTACTTCGTTTTCTGGAAGTTTTCAGATTAAGGAATATGGTAGCGATATTTCTGAAAATTCTTCGCGGTTTATATGGAGGATCTGCTTCATTCCGTGATATATTTATCGTTAGAGTTATTTGTATGTCTGGGGCTTGTGAAGTGAGCGGATCACTGTCTGGTCTGGACGTTTCAATAGTCGAGGGGTTTTGAAGAATCTAGTTTTAATATGCTATTGATGCTAGACTAATGCAATCGACACTGAAATAGAAACACACTATATTAATCAGGTACACTTTTCATGCTTTTAATATGGAAGTATGAGTGATTAGCATAGAAGGTATATTTAAGGTAAGACATTTAGTGGAGTCCCACTTAAATATCTAACATTAGTTTTTCGACATAAATACAAATTAATAAATATCTCTCAACAACATTCGGTTTCTGGATTGGTCCTGACCGTCGCCAATAGCTCTTTGCGTAGCTCCAGTGCGACGTAAATTTAACTACATGTCTACTTCAACAACATTTGGATGCGATTAATGCAGGGCTCATAAAATTTTAGTTACAATGAATAAAAAATCTTTTCAGTGGTAAAAACTTCATAACTCAGCGATTTATTTTTAAACAAACACATGATTTCCTAAGAAATTACATCGTCATCTGACCATGGTTCAAAATTACGTGTTGTCGTCCTCGGATCTTTCCCTTTCGGATTGATCCCGGACCGTCACCAATAGCCCATTGTGTTGCTCCAGTGTGACGTTAATTGAAATTCCCCCCCCTAAGAAATTACGACTACTTTGCGAAATATGAACATGAAATTTTGATTAGTCAGAGCACACCCAGAAAAATATTTAGCTTCTTGACATATAAACAAATTAATAAATAACCCACCAATTTGTTCGATTCTCGATCGTGTCATTTACGGTCAAGTGGTCCTGTTTTCTTCTATTCTCTCGTGAGACAAGGAGTTATGTGCATCCAAATTTCTCATTTTGATTGTTATTTTTTACTATATTTCACAGTCTTAGTTGATTTTTAATCTACGCCCATGATTGCTATGAAGTGCCAAGCCATATCCACAATACAAAACACTACAAGTACTCTCACTTAACGACCTATTTCCGTTTCTAAGACATAGGTCGTTAAGCAAAGTGGTCGATAAGAGAGAAGTTTAATCATTTTTATTTATTTCGGATAAAGAAAATGTCTAAAAGTCTAAACTCTAACTTGATAACTTTGTGTAAGGAGACTTTCCAGAACTTTGGCGCTTTTGGGCTATTATAACAAGAAATGACAGGTACAAGCCAAACAAGACACGTCAGAACATATGAAAAAAATCCGATTGATACGTTTCAATGGCAGTGGTTCAACGCCGGATAGATTTGACTGTCGGTGGCCGGACTGGGTTAGGTGTGAAATCCTCCATTTGACTACATGCATCCGGGTCCGACATTGGTTCCGGTTTTTCTTGTGCGTGGAGGATATTCGATCTGAGAAAGCTGGTATCCTCGTTTATTTTATGAAGAGCTGGCCGTAACTCCAAGCGATAATTAAACAGCTAAGTGGTTCTGAAAAGTGCCATCATCTGACCATGATTCAAAATTACGTGGTGTCATACTCGGATCTTTCCCTTTGGGATTAATCCCGGACCGTCACCAATAGCCCGTTGTGTTGCTCCAGTGCGACGTTAATTAAAATGCCTACCTATCCAGCACAGCTTGTCCGTTTTTGAATCTTGTGCCATTAATCTCAATCTGGCAAATTCTTTTTTTACCAATGTCCAGCCAATTGCAACCCGTTAGAAGTGCTTTAACCATCATGTCATTACAAGCGCGGAA
This sequence comes from Meta bourneti, assembly GCA_933210815.1. NCBI lineage: Eukaryota > Metazoa > Arthropoda > Arachnida > Araneae > Tetragnathidae > Meta > Meta bourneti. Next base: position 65,160,416 of record OW119930.1, on the reverse strand, counting down.
TTGTGAACCACTTGGCATTCCCCTGGTGCAGCTACGGGGAGTGGATTAACATTGGACTTCATAACGTGTCATACATTTAAAGCACGACACGTTTATTGGGATGGTCTGACATATTCACTCTAGACCTAGATCCCTGCCTTACCCCGGATTCGAAACAAGAACTTTCGATCTAGATTCCAGCACCCTGCCACCAGATCGATTGGTTGGTTCTGGCAAATTGTAGCAGCAGTTAAATTCACCTTTTACACGTGATTGCATCCCTGTAATTGTGTTCGAATGTTTAGAAACCTTTATTTATAGTCAATATCAGCCTACCCCCCCCTTGATATGACGAGTAACCGGGGATTTGAATATCACGCACTAGATACACACAGTAATGTGCCTTTTCAGTGTATAATAAACGAAGTGTTGCTGTCACGATTAAACAAAGTAATACTCTGAATATGAATTTGCAAATAGGTTCAGAAACACATGGGAACTACCCTATTTCTACCGATTAAACTATTCTGTTTGTAGAGTAAATAATTAATACGAAGCCTTGCTTGATTAAAGCTTTCAAATATGCCGATTGATGCGCAAATCCTTTAATTGACTGTCGTGATTAATTTGGTCATGTACATTTAACTAATTAAGTATGATATGCCAGCTATTTGTAAAATGCAAGTTATTTCGAGATTTATCATGAAACTAAAATATTTTTGGCATGGGGTACGTGTACGTAATATGAAATATCGCAATATTTTGACAGGCAAGTATCAAAATGTAACGGATTTAGTTAGAAGACGCACATATTCTGCTTTTACACCAATCGAAAACCCTTTCTTTAAATAGAAGCACCTTTGTAAGCGGTGCTAATAATGATTTTAGAGGCTCCTTTAAAAAGCCATTTATTTAAGAGAAAATAAGTTCAAAAGTTTTTATTGCGTAGTTTATCATAAAATATATTTGTGAATTTTCCAAACTAATGTTTTGTTGAATTCGTCCTTTTTTTAAACAGTGCAACTTTCCTTCGAAGCACATGTATACGTGATATAGAACACCTCGTGGACACAATATGCAACACGTTCCGTTTGCGTGAGCCCTCAGGGGCCTATATTCTTTAGGTGTATACGGGTTTCACGAAACCGATATACCCTAGTGATCTGTTCTTTCCCAAGCTATCTCTCTCCTCTTCATCCTATCTTTCAACAATTATTTGAAAATATCGTGTTTGGCGCAGCTTGGCTCAATCATTTTACATGCATTTTCCATGTTCTAAAATATATCTTGAAAATAATTTAATTTTCCTGTTATAGAAAATTTTATGTGAGAAAGAGTGTTTTTAATTAATTGAAAATTAATTTTAACTAATCAGCATTCTGCGTCCAAGTTTAAAGAATTGAATCGGGATGAAATGTTGTCCATGGAAATGTTTTCCAAGGCTCTGTTTAGAATTTTTTTCTGTTGACTCCACAGACAACTCACGAGATGTAGTCAGTACAGGTTTTCGATTCCTGTAACTAACCCTGTTTTTTCTCTCTTCTGCATCAGTAAAAATTTCCTCGTGTGTATGTCCACACGTTTGACGGATTGACGATTTATAAACAGATCCTTGAGAACCAAGCGGATTATATGTGTACTCAATCAATCAAAGAAATAAACAGACCACAACTTTTACCCTTCTCAGCTTCCTATTTGTAGGAGCAAGTTTCATCAACTGCGACAAAGATGAAATGCTAAGCAAGAAATATCTACTAAATCTTGATGACATGAGTATTGTTTTCTTAACCATTAACCTGATGCCGAACTTTTGTGTTCCTAGAGTCGATTACAAGTCTCACATTAAATAATACAAAGAATGTTAGTGGGATTTTCCAAGCACCTTGCACAGATTTTTCCATATGTATAAAAATTGCATTTATCCACTTCGGAAAAATAATTGATCTATCCACTTCTTTTAACCATATGTATAAAAATTGCATTTAAATTAAAAATATTTATTTAAATAAATTAACGCAAACTTAATTAATTGGACTGATTTCAACTTGTAATAACTCCGGGTTTATCGTGGCATGGTCCTTATATTGCATGATAGAGCATAGATGACCAGTGACAGTTATAAGAGGTGAGGCCAGAGGCTCGTGACAGTGCATGGAAGTGTATGGTTATATTGGTGTTCGGTGACACGAGTATACAAGGCAAGGCATATGTATCTTTATGTTTAACCCTCCAGGTGGTTATCTTGACGAGGTATCTCGTCATTAGCAAAACTGTCCAGATATCTTGCCGTTAGAAGAAAACCGACCCTCGTCATGATCAAAAACTGAAACGAACTCGTCATAATCCATAAAAAATTGGCAATATCTTGATGACAAACCTGTTTCGACTGATGGTACACCAGTCAAAAATCGCTGCTCCATCGTATAGTGACCCCGGTGAGAAGGCAGATGATCTTGGGAGTACATTTCTACAAAGCTTGGGCTAAGCTCTCAAATGGAAAGGGCCATAAGAAAAATTATGTAAGGCGATCGCAACATATTTGTTTATTTCGCCAATTCATAATCAGTGCTATCGCTTTCGACACCGACCAATAAACTCGGAGCTGAGGACGCCCATCGTGGAAACGCATTTTTACGTTTAGCTTCTAATTAAACGAGTGGATTCCTTCAAAACACGTGACTCAAATGCCAACTCGACGGACGCGGTTTAAACAAGGGTATTCTGATGCCCAAACATATCCTAAAGAAAATCTACGAAAGTTTTAACATTGCTATGTGTGTACTCTAAGGTTGTTACCGCTTAAGATAGGCATTTCCGAACAGATTATTTGTGATCGAATTTCTTGAGGAAGAGTGGTAAAGCGAAGATGACTAGTCTTGCGAATGAGAACAGAAGTTTATTGCGGGTACTCTGATTCACAACAATATTCTAAAGCAAATCTACGAAATAGTTCTACAATGGTATGTGATACTCTAAGGGTGTTACAACTTAAGACAGGCATTTCCGACTACATTATTTATGTGATAGAATTTCTTGAGGAAGTCTGAAAACGTTGAGATGACTAGTCTTGAAAGCGAAAACAGAAGTTCTAATGTTTGGTAGTAGCAGTCATAAGACCACAGAGGACACTCATTCTTGTAGTTCAACGCTTTGGGGCATTTTCGTTTCGTTTTGTTGCTGTTGCGTGATTGATTGTTAACATTTTACTTTTTTAAATAAATGTTAATGCACGCAAAGCTAGAATTTTATTTCGAAATTACGTGGTATAGGTTTTAATTTCATCTCCACGGGTCGAAGCAGTAAAATGTTATAAATATTTTCGCAATTTAATTTTGTTGATCAATATAAGTATAAGTATTCAAATAATCGTATATAGATATGACGTGGCGGGGATGTTTTATGTAAATTTTAGAGACAGAATTTAGGGATATTTCACAGCTTGAAGAATTTAAGTTAGATCGGATTACTTTAGAGACCAAATATGGTGAGAAATTTTATCCACGCAAAAATCCAGAAAATCAATCTTATAATGGCATTTCCCAAGTTCCAAATTTAATGTTAAAGTATTCAAATACCCACTTTGTATGTGGATTGCATGAAGAGTTAGAATGAAAGTGAAGCAAGTCCCTACTTTAACTTAATCGAATTACTCGTATTTCAAGGTACTAGTCAATTCCTACGTCTTATCGAGGTAGGACTTGAGAAAATTAGATGAAAGTATTACTTGTGTATTAAAAGTTTTCGAAACATTTCCAATATAATGTATGATACAAAAATCTTATTTAATGTATAATAATTCTCATTCTCTTTGGAAGATGTTCTATTTAATCATATAGTTCATATGTGAAGTTATTTTACGTAGATTACATTCATCAATTCAGACGTCCAATCCCTACCGTCTGCAATCCACAATTCACTCTTATAATGTCGATCATTTTTTACATCGAATAAATAATCTTTTCAAACTTTAATCACATAGACCACGTAGATAGGTAGATAATTGAATTAACGTCGCACTGGAGCAACACACAACGGGCTATTGGCGAAGGTCCGGAATCAATCCCCAAGGGAAAGATCTAAGAACACCACCACGTAATTTTGAACAACGGTCGGTTGACGAGGTCACACTTGAGCTGGTACCCCACTCTCCAAACTTCCACACCACACCAACGTGAGGATATTTGAGGCCATGACACATTTAACGTGCACCAGCCCCATTGTACACTACGGTCTTTGGCTGGACCGGTTCCAAATTCTCAACCCTTCGGTTGCTATTCCGATGGTCTTCCAACAGGGCTACCGTGGCCCACATCAACCACGACTTCTGTTAAATGTTTCATTTTTATTTCGACAAATTTATTAATAGATAAGAAACTCGATCCCACCAAAGACCGGTGTATACGTGAAGGCCGGTATTTGTCACGTCCTCAAATGTCCTCACGTTGCCTTGGTGTGGTAGTTTGAAGAGTGGGGTGCGAGCTATAAGGTGTTTACCTCTCATCTGACCATAGTTCAAAATGACGAGATGTTGACCACCGTTTCCCTTCGGAATTGATCTCGGATCGTCTCCAATAGCCCGTTCTGTTGCTGCAGTGCGACGTTAATTCAACTACCCACCTATTTGGACTTACCATCGTTGTGTGGATGTTTGGAGAGTGGGATGACAGCTCAGATGTTGACCTCGTCTTCTGAAAGTGGTGGTTCTAAATTACGAGGTGTACTTTCATTTCGGAATCGATTCCGCCGATAGCCCATTGTGTTGCTCCACAGAGCGACGTAAATTCAACAACCCATTTTTAAATTTTTTCATCTTTCTGAGCGTCACGAGATTTGCAAGTAGTGTAGAATTGCTTGCTGTGGTGAACTTTAGCCATACCTACAAAAAGTAACTTAAAATACAGAGCTTTATAACAGTATAACTTATCTATACCAAGAGTACTTTTCTAGACAAAGTTGTTGTCTTTCTCACGTGTTCAAATGGTGACTGGGTAGGTAAGTACCTTAATTGACGTCGCACTGGAGCAACACAATAGGCTATTGGCGACGGTCCGGGATCAAACCCGAAGTGAAAGATCCGAGGACAATACCACGTAATTTTGAGCCGCGGTCGAATGATGAGGCCACTCCTGAGCTGGCACCCCACCCTCGAAACTTCCACACCGCGCCAACGTGAAACTGGTGACGGGAAGGTGTTATTAAAACACGAGAAAAAGCTTGAAGCCGTGTTTGACCCAACACCAGATTGCACTCAAAACAATTGGAACATGGATGGTCCACGGTGAACAGCTGCATTGCCAATGCGATTATAATCACTTCTAACTCTGAAGCCCTTAGATAACAGGCTGTGCTTCCAATCCTATCAAAGCTTTACTCTTCGTTGCCACTTAACCTTCTCTTCAGATGCGGCTTCACACACTTGGTTTCTGAAGGCAACACAAGATAGACCATGGTTGAAATCATCCATTGAATGACCACACATACGGAAATGTACGTATGAACTTAACAACGCTCTCTAGGCCTTTCGCAATCGGTAATCTTTCAATAAGTGGCAGTATTTATCGATTTGAGCCATTGTAAAATTGTGGAGGGGTAGTATTATGGTTAATTTAATCACTACTCCAAATTTAATTTAAAATGGAGTAGCATATATAATAGTGTTAGCTAGCTCCAACCAGAAACACTTTCTGGTAGACAAAATTGCATTGTCTTTCACACGCCTTGTTAAAGACTAAATAACCTTTATTGATTGGAGTAATCATACGAAAGATACCACTCATCGACGTCAAATATAAGAGACAGAGCAATGCTATTGAGAAGAGCTTCAAAAAGTGCGACCAACTTCAAACTTCGACTAATAGTCACGTGACTGCTCTGTGAAAAATGGACTTGAATGATTTGGTATCTTGTCACCTCATTTGGCGATATAACATCATGGGGTAGGTGTGTGAATGCGCATTTCTGTAGAGTGGTGACAAAAGTGGTGAAATCGACGAAGTCTCCTACTATCAGATGATCAATCAATAAACCTATCAGATGATGAATCAATTTATAATCGTCATCTCCCGTTCCGGGGACTACTCATGATGAATGTTAAGTTCCTCCCACCAGACGAAAGTAGTCTATGGGTCATGTTAAAACTAGTTTTGGTCACATGATCCTGGGCACATAGAAACTTACCATTGCTCATTCTACTTTTACAGCTCCTCTATGTTTCTACTGGTGAAGAAAGTCATAATTGGTTAGAAGTCATGGAGAGTAGACTGCACGTTTGCTAAACGGATATATGTGCGTAAACCTCTCAGAGGATAAAATATGTTAAAATGTTTGGATTGGAATTTTTAATTGTAACTGCGTAGTAAGAAGTAGCGAAAAGCTAACTCAGTACAAATAATTCACTTAAAGGAGAACAAACATCAATTTAAATTTCCGTGATTCCAAGGTAAAAAAGACGTAATTTGTGTTTCGTTTCTTATCGAGTTAAAAAGCTATTAGATATAGTCAGGATATTTTTTTGAATAACTGTTTGCTAAACTTTCTCACAAGAAAAAAGCACTATCTCCACATCTCCTAAAGTATTCTGTCTTAGCTAATCTTGATCGAAAATGCAACAAAAATTTCCGAAAAAAAAACCGAAGTTAATAATTCACAATTTTTCCGATGAGAAGTAAGAGTGTGGGTTTTTTTGGTAATTGGGGATCAGTTGCTATGGAAACCGCCAAGTAGAGAGCTGATTACGAGGTGTGGAAGACTATGGGGTTGGGCACGTGATCACGACAGTATCAGGGGAGAGAAAACTGGCTTTAATTAAAGATCAAGAAAGTGATTTCGCTAAATCACTATGTACAGTCTAACTAGTAAATGGAAAGACCAACTACGACTGATATTTAAAGGCAACATTTTCTTAATTCTAGTGTTGAAATTTGTTATACACATTGGAGATGATATTGGCTTTAATCCTGAAATACACAAGCATGTTTTTGCTGCTGTAACCCTCCAGGTGGTTCCGACGAGATATCTCGTCCATCAAGATCTGACCAATTTTATCAATACACTGCCTGTTTTTTTACGATGACGAGGTCGAGATCTGGTTAGTTTTCTTCTAATGACGAGCTATCTTGTCCATCAAGATCTGGTTAGTTTTCTTCTAATGACGAGCTATCTTGTCCATCAAGATCTGGTTAGTTTTCTTCTAATGACGAGCTATCTTGTCCATCAAGATCTGGTTAATTTTCTTCTAATGACGAGCTATCTTGTCCATCAAGATCTGGTTAGTTTTCTTCTAATGACGAGCTATCTTGTCCATCAAGATCTGGTTAGTTTTCTTCTAATGACGAAATACCTTGTCGAGAAACCATCAGAGGGTTAAATTTGCTCTTTTCTTTGTTAAAGTTTTCTAACAAAGAAACGATATGCCATGAAGTGATGCATGTAATGTAAAATGTCCATTATGTAGTGCGAATCGCGGTAACCTAGTTGGAAGAGCAACGGAGTAGCAACCGGAGTGTCGCGAGTTCGAAACTGGGTCAAGACAAAGACAGTCGTGTCACAGGGAATGATGCATGTTCAACCTGTCGTGGCCTCATGTGTCCTCCCGTTGATGTGGTGTAAAAGTTCGGAGAGTGGGACGTTAATTAATACCTTCCTACCTATCATCATCTAATGCATGCGTCAATGCTATGCATCCTAAATCTAGAGTTGTTGCTTTTTATTTCTTTGAATCTGAGAGAATTTCAGTGAAAACAAAACAAGACGAAATGCGAAGGTTTTACTTCCGCTACGCAAATGGTTTCGTATATCGGAGTTACTTTAAAAAATTGTCTATTGCCATTTTGGTGTTGTTTGATGCAATTGACATTGATCAATAAACTATTATATATCAATTCGGCATTTAATTTTGGAATTTTTACTGGCGACAAGCTTCTTTATGCCCTCAAGAAGAGTTTTCTGCTGAGCACTTTCAATTTTCGGTCACGTAGTCTGTCAATTGTAGCACTATCGGAATGTAAGTGATCTGTAGCAGCATCTGCAGAATGATTTGCATACTTTACCATAGGATAGCATAAGGAATCTATTTAACTCCATTCCATGCCATATATTGACATATATCGCCGCTACAAGGTTCCTAAGAACTTCGTAATTTATGACTTTTTTTAATGCAGTTCTACAATAAGAGTTCTCGAGATTTGATGCTGTGATTTCTTTATCTCTTCATATGCATTATGCAGGCTGCTTCAGTCTGATCTAACACTGTCTTCGAATCGTTTCGATTTCCTTTTCTTTTTCGATTTCTGATACAGAGTGTATATTTCTCTATTATCGATAAATATAGACGAGATTAATATTTTTAGGGGTAATCTAACGGAGAAATCTAATTCCGAATATTATATTCTGCGGATTGAATAGTTTGGTTTGGTTCCGTGCTCTAGTCTCCTTTTTCAACACAAGTACCAACTAGATCGTAAATTACCTTTCAAAATGGATTCGAACCATTACGAACAAACCGTGTTTCAAACATAGACGTAGCTCAGGTGTTGCCTCGTCATCTAACCGCGGTTCAAAATTACGTGGTGTTGACCTCGCATCTTTCCCTTTGGGACTGATCCCAGACCGTCACCAATATCCCGTTGTGTTGCTCCAGTGTGACGTTAATTAAAATACCTACCTACACAGCTATAGACGTGGGATATAAGAAAACTGAACATTGCTGTTGAAAAGAGCTTCATAAAGAGTAACCAACATGTCGACTAGTAGTCACAATTGACGCGGTTGGTCAATTTGGCAACTTATCACCTCATTTGGCGATATAAAATTAGGGTAGGGGCTTGAAGGCGCATTTTAATAGAGTGGGACTAAATTGACGAAGTTGCCAGTCTACCACTATATCGCTCGAACCAATCAGATGATGAATGTTCGCTTCCACCCAATGACGAAACTTGTCTAAAGTGGATGTTAAGACTAGTTTTGATCATATAGTTCTAGGCACGTAAAATGATTACCATATCTCACTCTACTTTGACGCAGATTGTCCTACTTAGGACCTTGTGCCATAAAATTTAAAATTCAATTTCACTCTACTTTTATATTTGTTTTATAGTTCCTACCCAAAGTCTGTTGAACCGAGGGTCAGAGATGCAATTACTCTACTACTAGTCTATGGATACTTCGGAAATATATTTTAAAAAAATTTGGAATACAAAATACTTATATTGATCATTGAGTTTTTCGTAAGTTTTATCAATGATTCGGTTAATTAAATGAAATGGTATATAGTTTTGAAAAGAATGCATGGACAAAATTTGCATCTCATTGACATATAAAAAGTTACCATTATCATACGATACATTATTACAAAATTCCTATTACCATAAAAGTCAAGTAGTCTTAATCTAATCGGAATAGTAACATTAAATGTATCAACACTGACCTATTCGAAGCTGTTTTTATTTTTATACTCTATGAACCGGGTGCTTTATGTTAGAACTATATTTTTTCGCATAGGGTAATGGTAGATTCGTGCTAAGATTTCAAACATGTCTAATCATGGTAACTTATAAAAATGAAAGACATACTCTTCTTTTGCGAACGTAAAAGAACTTAATGACGACTATTATTTTAATGACACACTTCACATAACCAGGCACGTCCAACTTGCTTTCTTAAGAATAATGAAATCCCTGTAGGCATAATTAAACTAATGATAAGAAACTGAGTGTAATTGCATCCCATTTAAAATCAGATAACTACGAGTAATAGAGTTGTCTATATAAGGGAGTTTTAAAGGTAATCAATGACTGGACAAAATATTTGAGGCATGAAAATAATTTTTTTAATGTTTGTCTGAGGTAGATTAAGTAAAATAAATTGATGTGTATCGTTGTAATGTTATATACTCTTTCTGTTTTAATTATCAAGGTCAAAATTTTGAAAACTTCAGGTTGCAAGTTCAGTGCTTTATTTTATTTCAAAATTCATGTCTTCTTTTTATAAAATTAACTTTATAAAAAGAGTCTTAATTCTCTAAAATTTAATGAAAGTTAATAATTTGGAGATAGCAAATTTAAAAGTACAACTCATTCATGTGACAAACGTTTTGATACTCAAAATTTTCTCTGAAAGGAAATAATAAAATAAGATCGACATTCAGCGCTTTTTTTGTGGCAGACAAGTGAAATTCAGGCTGTAACAAGGAATTTTCAAAACCTGAAAATCGCTACTAGAAGTTTTTCGTCAGTCCAGTTATCCATGGTTGAAGGGGGTATTAAAAGCAAACGTAATTGAAGAACGCCAACTAAGATAAGTTGAGAAGAGTTATTCCTTGTAAAAAGTTATATCGTAGTCTTAGAGTAGAAACTCCTTAACTGAGACAAAACAATATTTTTACTGTAGAGCTGTTTAAAGACTAAGTACAAATTTCAAGATCTAAAAATAAAAAAAATTAAGCATTTTGATAGTAATACATATCTTTAAAACAGATTACAAACTGACAATGTATTTCTCATAACCATGAAAAGGAGTATTTATCATCTTCGAAACAATGTTAGTTAATGAGCTGCTCTAATATTTCTATTATTTCAAATTTAAACCAAGAGATAATTTAATACAAGAAATCCAAGGCAATTACCATGACCAGATGACTTTTTTAGCCTCGAATCCCACTACTTGGTATCGCCCATTATACAGTTTGAAGAAATGATGTTTGTTGAGTTGCATATTTATTACAGTTTTACACAAGAAAAGAAAGACTAACAGTACAAACAAAGAAATGTAGAATTAGTTATAAGCTTATATTGAAATACAATTAAATACTGCAAACGGGGAAAAAGTTTTTAAAGCAAAAATCTTTATAATGAAAGTGAAAGCAAACAGATTAGAAATTATAGATTTCTTTTCAGAGAATTAACAAATTGGATGCAAAATAAAATCCAAAACGTTGTTTACATTTAAACTTTTCTGTAGATTTAGCCCTATATTAAACAATTAAATAAAATATTGAGTTCAATAAAAAGAATAGAGATATAATTATAATGCAGTTTTAAAAGTGTTTCTCAAGATAAGAGAGAAGTAAGAAAATAAATGAGAAGAAAAAATTTAATCTGAATCGTGTATATTTTAGTGATAGATTTATTGAACAATTTTTAATGCGATTAATATTTTTCTCCTCCATATGATAATCTTCAGAGTAGAATCTAATTAAATTATCTTTCTTAGCGTACTAAATCATTTCAATATTAGCTTCTTTAATAACTTGTTTAAAAGCAATTAAGAGGATATAAAATCAAAAAAGATTTTAACTGATTGTACGTTTGTATTTGGATTAGAAATTGAAATTAATTACACGTGAGCTATTCTTTACTCTACAGAAAACAGACATTTATTCATAAATTATGCGGACTATTATTTATTTTGACTGCAAGTTTACTAATTGTTTGTCGTTCTACAAAATACAAATTTTCAGCAAGTAATTAAATTACAATTATATTCCTTTGAATTATGACATACCTTTTGTAATTGAGAATTAATGTTTGGGTATATGGCAGACTTACTCCTCTCCGTACATTTGATTTCAGGGTTTCCTCCTGTACATTTAAAATGTCCTTTTTAAGTTATAGAAGTCTTGACAATTCTTAGGGAGTGTGACTCTACCCACGGAGCATTAGATTTTGTTCAATTTTAGTTCAAATGCATACTCTAAAGTATTTAACTCAAATTGCTCTATCTAGCGTTTATCTGTATTTCAAGGCAATATCTGCGAAATCGTAAATGTTCATGTGCTCAAAGACCAAATTATCAGATTTAACTAACTCGGTCAAAGTTTCAGGCAAATCAGTCGTGGCTAACTGCAAGTCAGCATCTCAACAGCGTCTATTTGGGTAAGCAGGTAAATATATGTTTGAAATATGAACGGGAGGGTTGCTAGATAGGGAGGGAAATTTATGCGAATACATATTTTTATATTTCAGTTTGGTTAAACATGTTTCATTCCGATTTTAAAAACATCGAAAGATAAAGAATGTTGAACGTCAACATCGTAGTTGCCGTCTAAGAAAAGCGAACGAAAAAAATGTGCTTAGAAAGAAGAGGTGGCTTTAGTGACTTTTTTCATTATAATGACCTCCAAATGCAGCAGACCTCCAAATCCAATCGAAAATTTTTTGGGCAATAATCAATTCAGATATTGATCTGGCCTTAGGTGGTTAGCTTCGAGCCTCAGCTTATGAAGCATGGTGAATCCATGAAGAACGTACTTGCAGCCTGATTCTACACCGATGTGGTTCCAAATAAACAAGAGCGGCCAATTCAGTTCATAATATTTTTCAAATGCCTCTGCTCTGTTTATGGATTATATGATCATTCTAGTATTACTTGGGGCGAACGTGGTAACCTCTGTGTTACCCCGTCTACCATGGAAGATGTTATAAATTATGTCAGTGGATGAAGCTGGGAAAGGACTATGCGAATGGCCTCAAACTCGCCTCCAAAGGCAGATCTATGTCTTCCTATTGAGGCATAAGTGGCAGAGGTCAAAGTGAACACCTGCCCTTGAATTGAGGCAATCATCCGTACGCTCTGAAGCCAGTCAGGTTCAGGGTAGAGAGTACTAATAGTTTAATTTGCCAGAGATCTTAAAACTATTTGTAGAATATTTATGCACAGCCTGGCCAAGTTTGATATAAATCCGGAAATACTTATTTGTAGCCGGGTTAAAAGGCAAAATCAGTTGTTCAGGCCTAAACCGATGTTCAAATAGTTCTTTTGATTCAAGAACTTTTTGTGCAATTCCATACTGAATTCTGACGGGGACACGTCTTTAAAATCGGAACAGTAGTAGGGCATACATGAAAGGGGTCGAGGTTTACAAAAAAACGTTACAACAGTTTTGTCTTATGATTTCAGAACTGGAAGAAACACGCAGAAGATAAATATAACGATTTGTAGACAAAGAATGTTCGTACCTTCATACCGTGTGACATGATCTTCATACCGAGTACACAGGCGCACTGAGCCCGGGAAGAGGATTCAAATATGTCGAAATTATACGGGTGCTGCGCTAGCTTTAAACTAGTGTAACTTTGGATTGAGTTTAATGAGGACTGCCTAAGTGAAGTCATACAAAAGCTACTGAGCTACACTACAATCACAGGCCTTTAATCTATAAAATTATCCTTCAATATTAACATCAAACTTCAATTTAATAGTTCAAACTGTACAGTAATTGTTGAATGTTCACTCAACAAAACAATCATTCAAACTTCCTATGCCTGTTTCATTCATTCCATAATCCAATATCAGGGCCGAGTATTAACATCAAAACTAAGGGCTTTGTGTCCTGGACAACCTACCATTTATCAGGTTCCATACGCTTACGCGATTGTAAGAGTTATGCAAGGAGGAATAGTCCGGAGTTCTTATAATGTTGTCCCAAAGTAGTTAAGCATGTTCCTCTACAATTGACTGAACACTTCTGGTGGTTGTATCGACGAAGTATCTCGTCATTATGAAAACTGACCAGATATTAATAGACGAGGTATTTCGTCATAAAAGGGAAAATTGACTTGATCTTGATCTCGCCATAATCGAAAAATAGGCAACATCTTGATGACTAGATATGTCATTAGCAAAATTGGTCAGATGTTGATGGACGAGATATCTCGTTGAAACCACTTGGAGAGTTAAGGGGTGTGCACCCACGCGAAGGTACATTGCATCAATGTATGTCTTAACTGCACTTGTTTGTAGACGAAGAGCCTGATCTTGAAGCTGCTTAAGTGAGTTAAAGTTTTTCTGTGAGATGATCACCAGAGCTCCCAGCAATAAGTGATTATTGTTTACTATAAATAAATGGTGATTGTTTGCTTGATTGTGCGACTACAGGGATGCGAATAACAAGAGATTTTCGGATATTTATCTGACAGGCTTCACAAACATACAATTTCCAGTTTCTTACACTGAATTTATATAGTGAAAGACTTCCAATACCTTCTCTCTTCCCTTGAATTATACCCCTTCTGCTTATCTTCTTCAACCAAACCCCGTAATAATATTTCTCGCGACTATTTTCTCCAGCGTGAGAAATAACCTCACCGATCCACCTCTATGGATGAAAAATGTCTCCAAGAACTTTTACACCGCAATAAAATAACAGTTCCGCCCGAACTGCTCTCCAAAAAAACTTTATCAATCCGTAACAGCGACTTTTTTATTTGTCTGTTTATATTCCCCAAAAACAAGCCCCCTGAAGTCTGCCTAGCAGAGCGTTACATAACAGCTATTTTCCCACCGAACCACTGATTACGTGAGCAGAAACACCTTAGAACCCCCGTCATTGAGACGCTTTCAGAGAAAGGTGAGGGACTGGGGATACAGGCACGTTGCCATGGCAACTGTGTAATGTATCGACGTCATCGCTCTGGGCCAGGTAGTTTGTTGTGCTGAATCGCAAGCATGCAAAAGTTGGTTGTTATAAGTTTTCCGCGGCTGGGTTCGTAATAAGGCGGGTCTTGTGTGAGTGTAAATTTATTTATGGCTCCAGCGAGAGGTGGGAAGTTTTGCATTTTATTGCGAACTTTTGTGACTCTTTTGTACTTATGAATGCAAATATTGGATATGAGTTCAAAAAGTCTGTTTTTTGAAGGGAGTCAAATTGTTTAAATGAAATCTTTTTGTGTTTTGTGCCTTTAGACGTGTGGTATCCTGAAGGAAGACATGTTTCAGTGTTTTGGGCTCGGGCTTTCATATAAATTTTTATATGTTGCATTAAATATGATTTATGATTTTAAATGATGAAAATGAAGTATGATTTTAAAGAAAGTTTAATGGTTGCGGATAAAAGGACGACCTTCATAGAAAATAAGTTGGTAATACGAATGGAATTTAAGCTTATTAAAGAATTTTTAAAATTTATTTTTTGAACTTGCTACTTACACGAATACAGAATCAAGTTGAGATAAATCTAAAAAACTTTAGCACATCTTATATAAATATAGCAGAAAATTGTCTGAAAAAGCAAAAACTCTCCAACGCTGAGCGCTGGAATAAGAAATCATTGCATAGCATTATTGTCTGGAATTTCTAGATCAACTATTTTCAATTCCCTACGTGGTTCTCGTATAAATATTATTTAAAATAGAACATTGCGCAAGATAGGTAGGTAATCAATTAACGTCCCACTGGAGCAACACAACAAGTTATTGGCGATGTCCTGGGAGCAACCATGAAGGAAAAGATCGAGGATGACACCTCGTAATTTCAAACCACTGTCAGAAAGTAATCAACACCCGAGCTGGCATCCACTCTTCAAACGTCCACACCACGAAAAGAACTGACCAATCACACAAAGCGTCAAAAGCTGTCACGAGCCGAGTAATCAGATTAGGAAGAAGCAGAGGCACGTGAAGCGGACAAGGTAGGTAGGTATTTTAATTAACGTCATACTAGAGCAACACAACGGGCTATTGCGAAGCGAACAAAGCTCAGAGGTTTGAAGAAGCAAAAAATCTGCTGAGGAAACAGAAGCGGAACTTGAAGCGGCAAAACTCTTGAACACAGAGATCTGGTGTAAAATTTGTCAAGATTATTCTGTTTGGAATTTATAGGCAACGCAACTATTTTAAACCAGTTGCGTCATTGTATGTCTTGTGTCTGGCACAGCATGGCCAAATATGGCCCTTGCGTTATTTGGACATATTTGGCCATGCTCCCAAAACTCCCAAAACAACCAACTAAACAACATTTTGAACTATAGAAGAAGAATTTAATATAGAACATTTTACAAGAGACCAATTTTTAATCAAACACAAACAACGCAAAACATCAAAAACTGCCGAGGAATCGGAAGAGGGAAGAATACAAGCAAGTGAATAAAGCTCAAAAAAGTTATTTGAAGACGCAAAGAAACTGCCGAGGAGGCAGAGGCGCGACCTGGTTTAGTCTGAAGTAACAAAATCTATTGAGAAGCTGGCTAGTAAAGTTAGTTACCGATAAAATTTCACTTGGTAGGACACTGGCATATAACTGAATCGAGAAGCGCATTAGTGAAATGAAACAATTGATTGTAATCGACTGTATATTATGCAATCGATTAACATTAATTTTAGCACTTGGGGACTTGATTAACTGTCATCAAATCTGGGACAGAAATGTCAAAATTAACTTCTGACGCAATAAATGATGCAGTTCAAAAGTATGAATACTCTATACTTCAGGAGGAACGTTTAAAATAATGTCAAATGTAATTTTGCTATACACAATCAAATTAAATATCAATAGTAAAATACAGTTTGCTTAACAAATAGTAAGGAGATACCGATTATGCACCCCCAGAGTGGCCGTAAAATAATTTTCACTCTTTGGAGGCATTTGTAGTCAATTTTTATGCTGCATAAATAAACGGAATGACCCGAATAAACGAAATGAAACCAACTTTGGTATTGAGACTTTAGAAGACATAAGAATGTATTCCTCTATGGAATGTAAACAAACCATAGAGGAAACATAAAAGTAGAGTGAGCAATAGTAACCTTTTCATGCGCCCAAGATCATGCAATCCAAAATAGTAGTAACGTGACTCTTAGACGACTTTCGTCTGCTGGGTGGAAACAAACCATCATCGGATTGGTCCGCGGGAAGGGAGAAGACGTCTATGCGTTGATTCATCATTTGATTGGTCCACTTGACATAGAAGTAGACTGGTGATTTCACCATTTTTGTCGCCACTCTAGGGATATGCATTCACACATCTACCCTGTCATAAGATTTTACATCACCAAACGAGACAAAGTGTTAAATCGGCCAATCAAGTCAATTTTTCACAGAGCAATCACGTGACTACTAGTCGACGTATTGGTCGGTTTTGAAGCACCTCGCAATAACAATGTTCAGTCTACTTATATATCACGTCTACGAAACAAACTTCTAACCAATTTTGGTTCGTGTTAATAATTCTTTTCCGACAAGCTGTATGTCAATCTTTACGCTTTAACACTTCAAGTGGTTTCGACGAAATATCTCGTCCATCAAGATTTGACCATCATTGCTAATGACGTGATAACTCGTCATAAAGATATTGACAATTTTTTTATGATGACGAGATCAACATCTGCTGTTTTTTCAATGACAAGATATCTCGTCTATCAAGATCGGGTCAGTTTTATTAATGACGAAATACTTCGTCTGTCAATCATCTTATTCATCGTAGACGAAACCACAAGGAGGGTTAAAGCACATTTTGTACAGACGCATGCAAGGGTTCCAAATGCAATCATTATTTTAGATCCAAGGTCTCTGTCAATGTACACAGAATTTGTTAAATAAATAAGTTTTTTAATTATACAGTCCACGTATATGAATTTAACACATCGCAGAATCTTTCCTAGGATTCTTTCAACCAATGGATTTGTTTATTTAGAGTCATTATGTTTGGGGTGAGGGATAAAAGCAATACCACACTCTACTAGGAAGATTAATCCGAGTTAGATGGTTAAGTCAGCGCATTCTGGTTACACTTATTACAAAACACTAGTAAATTACTACGTTTATATATTACAAAATATTACTAAATTACAATGCTTAGAGTCTGCACCTTTCTAAAAAAATTACTACGCATACAAACAAGTTATTTGTAGAAGGAAGGGCTTGGTTGTGAGTTCAATTCTTGCGTGTACAGGTGTTGGTATGGTGGAGGTTAAATCAGCACATTTTGGTTACTCTTATTGCAAAATACCACTGAATTACTATTCTAGTTACGAAACAGTACTAAATTACTACTCTTATTACAAAGTCCTAAATTATTACGCTCATTACAAACCACTACTAAATTACAACGATCAGTCTATTTGTAATATTATTACACATAATATTACAAAATTACTACGCTTACAGATAAAATCTATTTGAGGAGTGGACTGAAGCAATTGTTTGTAAGTTCAATCCTTTTCTATGTTTTGATGACTGCGTCTTTCAGCGTTTCGTACTTACTTTTCAAGTCGAAACCTGAATGTGAGATACATTCCTCAAAGACCTTCCAGAAAGGCATTACGATCCCCACCTGTGTTTTGGAATAACCAATCTACTAATCGGATTTGGTTGATGCCAAATTGAGGATATGAATCTGTGTTGAAGGATTTAGTCAGCATACTCTGGCTACGCTTATTCGAACGGGCAAATCCCAATTGGGACCTGGTACGTGGCACGTGTTGGTGTCAGATAAGCTGTCTTGATGAATCATGTCTGGACGGATCATTGCACAATTTAAACAGACCATTGAGAATTCCTTAAATACAATTTTGCACACGCAAATAAATTAAAATAAACTATATTTTTAGGGGGGGGTATTTCAATTAACGTCACACTGGAGCAACACAACGGGCTATTGGTGACGGTCCGGGATCAATCCCAAAGGGAAAGATCCGAGGACAACACCACGTAATTTTGAACCACGGTCAGATGACGAGGCAACACCTGAGCTGGCACCCCACTCTCCAAACTTCCACACCACGCCAACGTGAGGACATTTGAGGCCACGACAGATTTAACGTGCACCAGCCCCCTTTGTACACGACGGTGTTTTGGCTGGATTCGAACTCGCAACCCTTCGGTTGCAAGTCCGTTACTCTTCCAACCGGGCCACCGCGGCCCCCTATATTTTTAGGAAAATCATCGGAAAGTATATCACCCTTGAAATACTTACGGTATCACAGCATTAAAACCAAGATTTCTAGTTAAATGATCACTGCTTTTTAATTGTTATACAAGTATTGCTTCTTAGCTTTTGAAATGTGTAAGTATCTTCATTCTATCTCAAGTAAAACATGACATTAGAAAGAACGTTTCCCAACAGTGTTTCAATCACGTGCGTGGAACGGCTGTAGCCCAGTTGGTAATCTCAGATACGCAACCGGAGGGTTGAGAGTTCAAGACTCGATACATGCAAAAACCGTCGTATGCGGGGGCTAATTCAAGTTAAAATCTGTCATAACCTCAAATGTCATCACTTTGACGTCATTTGGAGAGTGGGTTGCCAGATAAGGTGTTGACCTCGTCATCTGACGGTGGTTCAAAAGTACGAAGTATCGTCTATGGATCTCAGCCTTCGAGACTGATCCCTGATCATCTGCAATAGCCTTTTGTGTTTCTCCTGTGTGACGTAAATTCAACTACCTATCTATCACGTGTGCTTTAAGTCTATTTTTTCTTAAATGCATTTACCTAGGCCACGGTAGCCCAGTTGGAAGAGCAACGGATATTAGCAACCGGAAGTTGCAAGTTCGAAACCAGCCAAAGACCGTCGTGTACAAAGAGAGAAGGTGCACGTTAAATTTGTTGTGTCCTCAAATGTCCTCCCGTTGGCGTGGTGTGAAAGTTCGGAGAGTGGGGTGCCAGCTCAGGTGTTGCCTCGTCATCTGACCGTGGTTCAAAATTACGTGGTGTTGTCCTCGGATCTTTCCCTTTGGGATTGATCCCGGACCGTCACCAATAGCCCGTTGTGTTGCTCCAGTGTGACGTTAATTGAAATATGAAAATACCCCCCCCATTCCTTTCGGGATTGATCCCGGACCATCGCCAATAACCCGTTGTGTTGCTCCAGTGAGACGCTAATTGACTAACCACCAACCTACCTATGCTATTATTTATTTCAATTAGTGTTGGTATTAATCTTATATACAGCCTTTGAGTAACTTTTACACTACCTTGTAAATTTCAGGTTTTAAATGTTGTTTCTGAAGATACCGCCAAATATAATCAATTTTTTATCGTAATTATTTAAAATTCAGTTTTAAATTTAAACTACAAAAGCAATTATTTGCGGAATAAAAATATACAATTAAGAAGTAAACGATGCTATAAAACAAGCAATAAAAGATAAAAAATGATCGGGCTTCAGCATAAGAGCTATACGACACCGAGAACAGGAATAAAAGATAATAATCCTCAACGTTACATAGGTTGTTTCCCGATCCATTTTCTGTTAACATTTATCTATTGAGTCTTAATCTCTTGGAGTAGTTGAAGGTGACCTCCGGTCATCTCAGCCGACCTGATAAATATTAGTTTTGTTCTCACGAGATCCATGTTCAGAGATGTGGTCAGTACGAGGAAGACGAGGAGCACTTAAGGCTCTCAAGAACAAATAATCTCGTCACAACGTCCGACAGCAGGAGACTCATTAATTTTTAGAAGATATTTTGTATATATATACTCTAATGCGAATTCAATGCTTTTTAATGCTTTGATGGGATCTAATGCTTTTAGCGATAGCGATAGGAGGCCTGCTGTTATTTAAGTAAAGTACAATTGGAGGCTTAATTGCAACAATGACAAACTCACAAATGCATTTATTTATTTTGCTATTTCTCATGCAGATGCCAGGGGAAAATGTCCTTAGGCAGAGAGAAGAAAAATACAAAATCCGAATAATACAAATAGGCTAAGTAAATTAAAAAAATGGTAGGTTGTGTCGAGGACCCAAACCGTAGTTTTGACCTGAATACTCCGGCCTGATGTTGGATTGTGGAATGAATGTAGACATAGAATGAGTTTAACATAGAATAATTGTGAATATTCAACAATTCATTTATAGTTTGAATGATTAAAGTGCAGTTTGATATTCATTGTTCTAGAGAGATTGTTGTTGTCTATTAATTGTAACGTAGTTTTCGAATGACAACGCTTAGATAGTCCTCACTCGATGCAATCCAAAGTTAGACTGGCCCAAATCTCGCCCAGCATCATAGAATTTCGGCATACTGCGGACCCCCTCCTTACTCTCAGTGCGCCTGCGCATTCGGTCCGAAGTTCATATCAGGGATGGACATTATTTGTCTACACAGCGATACATTTATCTTCTGGATGTTTCTTCCATTTCTGAAATCATGAGACGAAACAGTTGTAACACTCGACTTTTCATGCACGTCCCCTGTAATCTTACGATTTTAAAGACGCATTCACATCGAAAATCAAGTACAATTTTGAAAAATCTGTTCGGGTGAAAACATAAAATCTCCAGGCTCCCAGTATCGAAAGAAAAAGAAACAGCGCATACAGCAAAATCAGCAGCACCTATCACATCGGCGACTTGGCAAAGGGGACGGAATGGGCTACCAAAGATACAAATATGATTAAAATGGACCACAAGACAATCATGCCTGGTGTCCCGACGAAAAGCGACAACAGTCTTTTCCATCGGAGGATCCCTCAGATCGGCGAGCCGCTCTCTTCACCTTTCTGGAGGTTGTCTTGATGAGGTATCTCGTCATTAGCAAAACTAGGAAAATCTTGATGTACGGTAGATAGGTAATTAATTAACGTCGCACTGGAGCAACACAGCAGACTTTTGGGACGGTCAGGGATCAGTCCCGAAAGTAAAAACTCCGTTGACAATACCATGTAATATTGAACCACGGTCAGATGACGAGGTCAACACCTGAGCTGGCACCCCACTCTCCAAACATCCACACAACGACAACGTGAGGTCATATGAGGCCACGACAGATTTAACGTACACCAGCCCCCGTGTACACGACGGTCTTTGGCTTGACCGAATCTCGAACTCGCAACCCTCCGTTCGCTAATCCGATGCTCTTCCAATTGGGCTACCGTGGCCCCTATTGATGTCATTAGTCACCTCGTCATTAGAAAAAACTGGCCTGATCTTGATGTCATCATCATAAAAAATTGGCCTCTTGATGACGAGATATGTGGTCGCTTTCAAAATTGGTCAGATCTTGATGGACCAGATAACTCATCGAAACCACTTGGAGGGTTAAACGAAGAAGAGTGAACAGATTTGTATGTCGTCTCGGAGAGATAGATTGAATAACTTCCATGCCTGTTTGTTCTGGTTACTCAGTATATGGGCTAACCCACGTCATCGGTATGTATTCGATTGTGATGGCATTCGGTGTATTGGTCCTTGTGACTGCAACAGTTTATTTTCTTCCTTTTAACCCTCCAAGTGGATTCGACGAGATATCTTGTCCATCAAGATCTGACCATTTTTTAATGACGAGATAATTCGCCATCATGATATTGCCGATTTTTAGACGTTGAACGAGATCACGATACGGTCGGTTTTCTTCTATTGACGAGATATTTTGTCCATCAAGATCTGGCTAGTTTTGCTTCTGACGAAACACTTCGTCGAAATAACCACCAGGAGGGCTAATAACGCAGGGATCAGTACATTTTTACTGTAAGGCAGTGGTGTCCAATACCTTATGTACCTCCCCCTTTCCTACATAAGAAAGGGTTTCAACCGCGCCAGTTTGCAAAGTGGTCTAATCTAGGTTTAGCCAAAAAAATGTCCATTAGACAGTAATTGTACACTTAGTTTCACATTAGAGGCTCGAAGTTGCAACCACCAACAGTAATGCATGCCTGATATCGTCGACGCGTGGATTACCATACAAACTATCTAGCTGCCGAACAGCGCTCTCTAGCTAATCCAGGTGTCGCTTGCTTTTAACCCGGTTAATATGTTTCTTTTGTTCTCTACTTCTCTGAAAGTTTACAGGAAGTTGTTATAAGTATCAAAAGGGTCACCTTAGACCTTATCACCCCATTAAAAGTTGTCACTTCTAATGGGTTCTACACCAACAATGGCTTCTTCGCATCTTATTCTAATAGGTTAACATGAAATCAAGTCTCAGCAATCCACTATATAACTGTTTCCTAACTTCTAAATGACATTTAAAAGCACCAACTGATGTTAATTTAGGTCGAGCCGTTGTGAGACTGTAGTGAACGGTACACCGACAGACTTGGGCCGAATCACCAAACAGTTGCGTGTTTGTACCAGACTTTGCGTGAAACTACAACATTCCACTCAATGTTGTAAAAATTATCAAACTGAAACTAGGGCCTATAAGTGTATAAAATTGTTGTTGACGTCTTTCATTTGTTCACCTTAAGTGTAACTTCTAACAACCTGGTAGCATTTACGGACATACATCCCAGTATGAATAAGGTTTAATTATGTCACGCCTACCTCCCCTTTGGGTCTCCGGGACTCAGTGGGTTTGCACACTGCGCTAGCAGCCTGAGAGCTGTAGTCGGTGCAGACTCTGTATTTCTCTCTTCTGTATCAGTAAAAACTGCTTGTGTGTACGACCATTTACGTGATAGAAAACATTGCTTGGATCAGTTTGACTCGATCTGGTTGTTGCGCTGTAAAAAAGCCAACGCTAATTCCTCTTAAAGTTAGTTCAGGAAATTTTTAAACATTCTGTATATATAATATACAAACATATACATACAAATGCATTTATAAAACGTTTTATTTGCGTATACATTAATACAAATAAACGTCTTTTTATTTATACTAGCATAATCTCAAACCAATCAACAAAAAAGCAAAACTAACATCTCTTAAAGTTTGTACATGAAATTTTGAAACATCCTTTATACCTAATATACACACATATAATAAATGCATTTAGAACTATTTTTATTTTCATATATATTTGTATAAAAATAACCTACTTTTCACTATGCTAACATTACCTCAAACAAATTTGTAAAGACTCGAACAATAGAGTCTGGTCTTTCATTATCGATGCTCCGAAATAACTTCTAGCTCTAGAAATATTTAATTATTGTCTACCAAATAATTAGTGTTCGATGTAAACTTCAATGGGCTCAACTTACGAAATGTGTAACTAGACTTTATGAAGTGGTATAGTCGGTATTGTGTGGATTGTATAGCTATGGATTCTGTGGAGTGGTACTATAATACCACTCAGACACCCAAACTAAATTAAAACATACTTCAGTTTTCTGGTTATTGGAAATATATCCATTCTAACTATTTCGTGCTTATATAGCTATTAGTAGTATGCGCCTAATTAGTATTCAATTGCTTATAAACCCTCATGGTGGTTGTCTCGAAGAGTTGTCTCTGCAGTAAGACTGACCAGATTTTGATGGACGAGATATCTCGTTCATCAAAATACCACTCAGAAGAAAACTAACCTAATTTTAATATCGTCATCATAAAAAAATCGTCAAGATCTTGATGACGAGATATCTCGTCGTTAATAAAATTGGTCAGGTCTTGATGGACGAGATATCTCGTCGAAACCACTTGAAGGATTAAATGACACCCTAGCATGCTCTTACAATTTTATTCTAAAGGAAAAGAAATGGACTTTTTATGATTGTCATTAGTGTATTAAATATTTGTAATAAATTTTTATGTCATTATTCAGTAAAAATAACTGCTATTTAGTAACCGAGAAATAAATATATTCGATTTTGTTGCAGGGAAAAAAAGAAGCAATATGTCATGTTAATATATATTAATGAAAAATCTATCACAATACGTCGATAGTAAATCTGGCGCCTGAACATGAGAAAAAATGTGAATCAGTCACATTACTTCTAGTTTGTAATTCACTTTTCTAAGCATATTATGAAGACCTTTGCGTACTTTTAGCATTCATATTGGTGCATTTAAAATTGATCTTGAGTAAACAGTTTCTATTTAGTCTCTGCATTCTTTCGAAGTTGCAACTTCAGAATACATGATTACGCGTATTACATTAGAGTAAGCACCATCCCAATATTCCATAAAATCTAAGTAAATTTACTGATTCAACCCATGATGGACATTCAGTCAAATCAAACTGGGAAACTAAATGAAGGATTCTCGTCTATGCACTCTAACGAACGAAATTAACTTAAATACGAGTACCGAAGGATATCTCTAATTCTAAAGTTCAATGCACTGGATTTGTTGCATCACCTGATACCAGATGTTCACAGATTAAAAAGCATTTGAAATGCATCAATTTTGAAAAAAAAAGGAGAGTTTAATTTTCGTTCAAAGATTTTTAGGGGCCAATATAAAAATAGGTTTTCAAAATTTGTAAAATTTACGAACTTATTATTTTCATTAGAAAAAGGAACATGAGTCAAAATTTATTTAATCTTTGATTGCATTTTTACCAATGGATTTGTAATCGTTAGCGCTAGGATTTTGATGACATCAAAATTACTAGAAATGCCAACTACAAATGCATTTATCACCCGAAAAATACAAAACATTCCCCACAAATAAAAAAAGTGACCTAGAAATTTACATTTACGTATTTGCAAAATTTAAATGATTATATATGGTCTGCCAACAAGGTTTACGAATTGAAAAACTGACTTTCATTTTCACTGACCAAATGAACAAACATACTTTGCATAAATTACGCACTGTGTTCAGTCTCCTGAAATTTCACCAATGATAAAGTTGACAAATGAGGTTTGAGGGAAATTTATCCATAAAAACCCGTTTTCGTGAAAAATATTAAAATAATGCTTTGAAAATAAAATAAACGCCTCGAAAGGAGCTAAGAACCTGATAAAGTGCTCTTTTATCTAAAAATCACGGAAGATCCCTAACAAAGGCACTTAAATCAGTTTACGTGTCTTATGAAACACATTTCAATTCACTTGAATATCAACCCTGTCAAAAAATAGATGCAAAGTTCTTAAAATCCTAGCCCTGACAATTGAATTTGCTAACAGAAAAGTTTCATCTGAAGCATTTATGTTTTGTAGTTGTTATTGTAAAATGATAAATCCCATTAGACTCTTCGAAAGGTATTTAAAAAGAAATCACTAGCCAAAATGGATATAATTTTTGAAGGGCATAACTGACTGTCCCACCAGTTGTAGAGACTAAATTGACTATTTATCAGTGATTTATTTACTGGAGCTCTAGGCTGTAAATTCCACCATCACACTTGTTTTTGCCTTTCTTGGGGTAACTCAGTTTACCCCTTTGAGACAAGAAAATATAGGTCTATCTCCGTCTTCCTAAAAATCCCCGCGGAAGTATGTGCTATGCCTGTTTTATCATGGAAAATTTTCCAAATTTTATTGAATTATAAATTTTCAGTCAATCAAATCCGATCTCCAATAGTCCTTTGTAATGCTCCAATGAGACGTTAACCCAACTATCAACCGAATTCGGATGCCTACATTACCATCATGCGTGTCTTATTGAGCAATAAAGTAGAACTTCCCTTATATACTGATTAGGTAAATGGACGCAGATCAAGTATAATAAATGTGCTTATCTAACCACAGTATCTTTGTCAATAAAAAGGACTTTTCGTGAAAGCAACACTTATTGGAGATCCGGTCACCGGAAAGCAAGGTTGTGAGATCGGTCCTCGCACTTGCTTTCATGATTGTAATTGGTTGGATTTGGAGTAATCGGGCACTTACTCGACGAGGTATCTCGTCATTAGCAAAACTGACTAGATCTGGATTGGTGAGATATCTCGTCCTTAGTAATATTGACCATTAAACGAAATATTTTGTTGAAACACTTGGAAGGTTAAGTGAGAACTGCCTGTACTAAGTTGATCTATGCCGTGTCAGGTATGACAAATGTACTTGTCTAGCAAGACGCATCTATGGAAATAAAAATATCGTATCATATGAAGGCTATGTGCGTACTAAATGTAATATAAACATCATTTATATTGTTCCTTATTCTCATTTGCTATATTTTATTCGGTTTTTTAATATCATCGATTTGTCATAAGAATAAAACCTCAAATACGTGAACATATTCTTATAAGGCTCTCAAAGATTTAATACTCCTGGTAGTTTATCTTTTCGTTGGAAATTCCCTGTAGGGGTCAGCCTCTGGTGCCAAACCTGTTCCAAACTGTCACCTGTTCTGGGCAGGGGACAGTTTGTTTTCCCTACTTAGATATCAATTTCCCTTGGAGTAATAGGGTAGTTTCGTCTCGTCGTGTTATCGCGTTCGTAGGAAAATTGACCATGTTTAGGACGAAATATCTCGTCGAGACACTTGAAGGATTAAGGTGAGGAGTGTCTGTACTCAGTTTATCTGTACAGTGTCATGTATGACAAATGTGCTTGCATAACAACACGCATCTATGGAAATAAAAATGTCATGTCGTATGAAATCTATATGCATACCAAATGTAATGTGAAACGTCATTCATATCGCTCCTTAAACTCATTTGCCATATTTTTATCCAGCTTTTTTAATATAAAGTAGCAATTTGCCATAAAAATAAAACCTCAAATGCGAGAAAAATATTCTTATAAGGTTCTCAAAGATATAAAAGAAAAACCACACGTGCGTGTATCCAAGATATCCAGAATTTCTTATCATCCATATAAAACACTCTCTTCTCCACAAGAATCTCCAACATGCATCTCATCTTTTACGTTTTTTGTCCCCAAAGAAATAAAAACTCGAATCATTTTGTACCGGTGTCTCTTTCTGTCAGCTGTCTCACCGTACTTGGACATTTATTACGCTACGACAGGCACGAAAAGACGAAAAGTACTATGTTGCGTTCTTGCGACTCAGAAAGAAAATGACGTTATCGGTTTAAATGTCCATCTGACAGAGGTGGGAGGAGGTTGAGGTTTCTGATACCGCTTGGTCTGGTTATAAACATGCTCGCTCAGATGATGGATTTAAAAGATCTCCGACGGGAGAATTATTGACTTTTCTTCCCATTTGTTTCTTTGCAAAGAACTGGGATTTATGCAAAAATGTATGGGTTATGTTGTTTGGAAAAGAAAACGTTGTATTTTAAAATAATTTTTTTAATATTTTTATCAGTGAATTGCGTTTTATATGTTGTTGTTTAATGTTTAGATGGAGTTTTGTGACAAAATGATCGCTAAATAGTCTGCTTTTTAATCCGAATATTCAACACTCCATATGGTTTCGTTTGGCGTGGTGTGGAAGTTTGGAGAGTGGGGTGCCAGCTCAGGTGTTGCCTCGTCATCTGACCATGGTTCAAAATTACGTGGTGTTGTCCTCGGACCTTTCCCTTTGGGATTGATCCCGGACCGTCACCAATAGCCCATTGTGTTGCTCCAGTGTGACGTTAATTGAAATACCCCCCCCCATATGGTTTCGACGCTGTATCTCATCCATCAAGATTTGGCCAATTTCTCTGAAGACGAAATGTTGCCGATATTTTTATGATGACGGGATCAAGATCTGGTCAGTTTTATTCTAATCACGAGATATATCGTCCATCAAGATCTAACCAGTTTTTCTAGTGACGAGATATCTCGTCCATCAAGATCTGACCAATTTTGCTAATGAGATATCTAATCCATGAAGAAAGTGCCGATATTTTTACGATGATGAGATCAAGATGTCGTCAGTTTTCTTCTAATGACGAGATATCTCGTCCACCAAGATCTATGGGGTAGTGGAATTAACTTCGCACTTGAGCAATAGATTGGTCTGTTGGCGACGGTTCGGGATCAATCCCAAAGATCATCAAGATCTGGTTTATTTTGCTAATGACGAGATTCCTCATCGAGACAACTTCCAGGAGGGTTAATCTGTAACAGACTTAAGAAAACGAAAGATGTATTATAATCATTAGTAAGTCTGAATACGATTTAAGGAGTTATATGAATAAACCAAGTAGTGAAAATAAGCATGGATATATCGCTTCACCTGAGTGCATTTTTCGAGTAAATTTAGGTTGCTCGAAAAACGGGGTATTTGGGGGTATACTCAAATTAGTGAAGCTAGGATCATTCAGAATTTAATGAAGAACTTGGTAACGTTTTCGACTATTTAATTTCCATCTAACGACTGTTGAAAAAGTAGATATACATGAAACATTGAGATATAAATGCGAATGTTTTCCTTTGTCTCAAAAACCCCAAAATTGAATCCTTACATTCAGGTGATGATATGAAAATACATACTGGATTATCAGAAAAAAATTAGAAAAAGTATGGGTTGTTTTTAAAATCGAAAGTTCTCAACGATGATGTTTTTTAGAATGCAGCATAGGTCGTTGCATGTCGATGGCAACTTGCCGGTGCATCACGGATATTTGTTTTACATTTCATGTTTATTAATAATATTGTTTTATAATTAATATTAATGCTAATACCAAGTTCTCAATTACTAGAAATCAGAATTTTCTTACACATATGAGGTTTTTTCTATAAAGCTTAATGTACATGGAGCTAGTGTTTTTGTGGTTGAACGTGCTTCCTGTTCCAATTCCGCACTGCGCAACAGGAAGTAAAATTCTCATCTTCCGGTGATTTGTTTGTTTACACTGAAAATCTCTCATACGTGCTTAAAGAGAGGAACAACCTACGAAATCTCTATCGATTTCTATTCACATACTTGCGATCGAGTGCTCTTTATATCACAGATTTCTATGAAAAATGCACTCAATAAATGAACATAATTATTCTGAACAGGTAACGGGATGACTTCATGTTCAGAATTTAAAGTTAGAGCTGTGTATTTAATACGAAACTAAAGTCAAAGTAAAGAATGTAATACTTCACAATTGATGAGGTTCCAACGTTGGCAACCATCAAAACGAATTTGCAATGACACATAGTCGCTGTATTTATCATTGTACACTGCTGGCCACCGTAAATGCAACACCCTGAAGGAAGCATGCAAATAATATGAAATTTACAACATGCATTAGCGGAGGTGAGATATGCAAATGATTAGAATTTCAGCGCAGACGCACATCACGCGCGCCTGTGGCGCCACTTCAAAGCGCTATTTAAGGCTTGGAGATTTCGACGATTTCAAGTACGGCAATTGTGTTTTTCTTGTGGTTTTTTCAAAAAAACGATCAATTATGCCTCGCAGAAAACAGCGATCATCTTTTGATCAAGTATCCGAGTTCGACATAGGAAGGATAGTGGCCTACCGACATTGTGGATTATCTTTCAGGGAAATCGGTAGTCGTGTTGGACGAAACCAAACAACTGTAATGCGGATATGTGATCGTTGGATGCAGGAGGGTACGACGGACCGACGTGTTCGATCGCATCCACCTCAGTGCACCACTTCACGTGATGACAGGCATATTGTGCGTATGGCAGTGACGGATCGCTCAGCCACATCACGAACCATAGCACAGCACATTCAGTCTGTACCGCATCATCCAGTGTCTGCGCGTACCATTCGACCCCGTTTACAGCAGAGTGGTCTGTCCGCAAGACGTCCATTGCTTCGTCTACCCTTGACGCAGAACCACAGACGTTTCCGCCGCCAATGGTGCGATGAAAGAAGGATGTGGACGGCAGAATGGAATGAAATTGTCTTTACTGACGAGTCACGCTTCTGTCTGCAACACCACGATGGTCGGATTCGAGTCTGGAGACACCGTGGAGAGAGGATGCTGAACAGCTGCGTTATGCACCGCCACACTGGTCCTGCACCGGGTATTATGGTATGGGGCGGTATTGGATATCACTCTCGCACTCCTCTAGTACGCATTGCCGGTACTTTAAACAGCCAGCGCTACATCTCCGAGGTGTTGGAGCCAGTTGTCCTTCCTTACCTTCAGGGCTTGCCCACAGCCATATTTCAACAGGATAATGCGCGACCACACGTGGCACGCATTGTCCAAGGGTTCTTCGTCAATCGCCAGATTGAATTGCTTCCCTGGCCAGCTCGCTCTCCGGATCTTTCGCCGATAGAAAACATGTGGTCCATGGTTGCTCAACGATTGACCCAGAATACATCCCCAGCTGCCACACCAGATCAACTTTGGCAACGTGTGGAAGCTACTTGGTCTGCTGTACCCCAAGAACACATCCAAAGTCTCTTTGAATCAATGCCGAGGCGTGTGGCAGCGGTGATCTCCAACAATGGCGGCTACTCTGGCTACTGATTTTGGCAGGAACCACACTTCACAGAAGTCTATAAATTTAATCATTTGATACTTGGTCAACATGTTATCTACAAAATAAATTTTGTTGTGATATCTCTTGTCTTTCTTGGTGTTGCAATTTGGGTGGCCAGCAGTGTAGTTATGTTTTGTTCAAATTTCTAGTCACAGGTTATAAAAACCAGCAGCTTAATAAAATCAAATTTGCTGTGAGGCAGAGGTAATTTTAAGTGTCTGGAACAGTATTCAACGAAAAATATCTCTGAAATTGGAGTTGTTTCCTTTTAAAAATGAAAAACAAAACTCTTTCAAACTGTTCAACTGTGCGTAGTGCCTCTGGTCATTTTCATTGTAAAAGGATATAAAATCTGCTTTATCAACGTTTCTCAATTTTATTTCATGAAGTACTGCTTGCCATGTTCAATTACATCAAGTACCACGAATATATAAAACTCCTAAGGCCATAGAAGAAAATGAAATTTTATTGAACTTATTAATACGGTTTTAACATCAGTTTATTTATGTTTACCAAAATTATACAGAAGATTTATTTTTCGATCCAAGTGATAATTGACAACAAAAATGTTGTTTACGGCAAAGAGAACTTAGAAACTAACTAATGAAAACAGAAATGAAAGTTTCTCTGAAGTTTTATAAAATTAAGCTGAATGGGATTATATTAAACAAAAAATTTATAGCTTGGTTAGAATAAATTTACTGTATAATAAATTTCATAACATTTCACGAGACAATACTTTACGCAACGCTAGTTAATTAATTTCAATCTAAGTATTTCCCATTTTATGAGTCACTAGAAAGTAATTTTGAACAATAAAATAAGTTTCTTTAAAGGGAGATATGAATACTTAATGAAAGAATGAATAATAATATAAATACGTGTATAATATGTTTGCCATTCTTGATTATGATGAGAGTGAAAAAATGTTTTAGGATTATTTG
This sequence comes from Meta bourneti, assembly GCA_933210815.1. NCBI lineage: Eukaryota > Metazoa > Arthropoda > Arachnida > Araneae > Tetragnathidae > Meta > Meta bourneti. Next base: position 65,128,818 of record OW119930.1, on the reverse strand, counting down.
AGTGGACATACATGATATGTATGAAAGTAAGTCCATAATTATTTGCAATACAGTTGTTAAACTTATTTTCAATAGTAATAGAACTTACAATTATATTACTTTTCAACATATTCCTTTACTTTTGTTGACATTGTCTGTCTCGTGTGGTGCGTAGCATGAGCAAATGTAGTCCTTGTGCCATGAAACCTAACCCAACCAACATTTACTTTCGAATTCACTTATCTCTTCGTTGCATACACTTCCTTATGTCCTCACGAAAGAAGAGTTTTTTGGCTAACATGCGAGTTAAAGATGGTGCAGGTATGATTCCTCTCTCTGTGTATTTCTCTCCAGTAAAAGCTTTCATTGTGTGTATGTCCACTTATTGACGTTGTTTGGTATAGCTTGGCCAAATATGACCCTTACTCCTTAAAACTAACCAAACTTTTGTCCTCGGTTCGAGGTGAAATTTAATCCCATAGAGGTAAAACACATTACAACTTGCATAATTCCTTATTGTAAACGGAAACCGGAGTGACCATGATTAATGTTATGGCAGCTACTAGTGAGAAACCTAGCAACTTCAAATTTGGCCAGTAAAATTTTAACGAAAACCTTCTCTGGAGACGTACTCTAAAGCTGAAGTGTTGTTTCCAAAAACAGGCATACAACTGAATTGATGATAATTATTGGCACTATCAGATATTATCCACTGCGTGTGATGCCCCACCATCTTCCTTAATATATTTTCACTTGAAAGGTTGGGTAAACAGTTCATAATGTCTGTATAAGACTAATGTAAAGATTTAAATCTAATACAGGTAAAAAATTACAATTTGTATTATTCCTCATTCTATAAATAAACTATGAAGTATGTTTGTTGAAAGGCAATAATCTCTACACATATATATATATATATATATATATATATAGTATATATAAAGTCCCCAGTGGATATCTGTCTGTCCGATTTTATCTCGATAACCGCTGGATGGATTTTGATGCAGTTTTCACTATTCTTTGGAGCATGCGTTGAGGAAGGTTTAAATGCATGAAATAGTGATTTATAATCAAACAGGGTCAAGTAATGAATATTTTAGTGAAATAAGTGAAAGGAAAACTTGTGTTCTTTCTTGGCTTATGCTGCCTAATACGCGAGATGCATGAGTCGGTAAGAAGTATGTACGCCCATAGTAAACGCGTCTGTTGTTGCATGAACACCGTTTCTGTTTGAGAAGCTCTTTAACCTTCCTGGTGGTTGTCTCGACCATAGGTATCGAGGTGTCTGGCCATTAGTAAAACTGAGCAGATCTTGTTTGACACCATATCTCGTCATTGGAAAAAAACTGACCAGATCTTGATCTCGTCATCATCAAGCAATCGGCAATATTTTGATGAAGAGATATCTCGTCATTAGCAAATTGGGTAGATCTGGATGGACGAGATATGTCGTCAAAACCACTTGAAGGGTTAATTAAAATTTAAATATTACATTTCTGTTATGAAGATGGAAACGAATGTAGGCACAGGGACATACCTTTAGGCCAGGTGTACACATTCGATTTTTAAACGTTCGGCGCCGCTACATCGACATAGCCAACCACACACAACCGTGAAATGACGCCTATACTCATTTGACCTCCAGTTGCGATGGATCGAAGGAAACGTGTTTGTTTCGTTTATTTGGTGTACAAAAAATATATTTTGAAACAAAATAGACGTTACTGGATACATCCATTTATTGATTTAAGAATTACAAGAGGTAGATTTTATACATCTTTTGTGGATTTACGAGAAAACCCAGATAAGTTTTTTAATTACTTTCGAATGAGTGTTCGATTATTTCACGAGCTTGAGGAAAAAATTACTGACAAGATTATGCCTCAAAATTCCTGGATGAGATTCTACCTCCATTGGAAACAAACCACCCGACATACATCAACCCAAGCTCCTCTTTTCTTTGTTCTGTCATAATAGTTTTCTGCAGCGATATTCATATTTCACACAGGATACCTTTTTACTTCGCCAATAAACAATTCTATATCCAAATCATCAAAATTTACCACCATTACTATAAAAATATTGATAATTTATGTAAAATAATACGCCGCATTTGCTTTAAAAATAACGGATGTGTGCCCCTCTCAATAGTGAACAAGGTACTGAAAGATTGAAGGAGCATGCGCGGCGACGTGGAGAACTACGGCACAAATTACACGCAAGGTGGCCGTATGTCGCCGCAACGTCACCGGAGGTATATGTGCACTACACTATCTGATCTCCTGTATCTCAAACCGCACTTACGGTGCCGCAGCTGTACCGTAGTTTAAAAATAGGATGCGTGCACCGGGCCTTAACGTGGCTGGAGTTGACCTAAGTGGAGATGGTTTTTCTCATGCGTAACTTCACGTGCCCCTTACACGTGAAACATCTAAACGAAAGCTTTTAGTGTTGATGTAAAAAAAACGACCAATGTTGTGTATAAGGAAGGTAATTTATAAGACTTCGGTTATAAAAACCTATCGCTATAAATTCAAAATTGCTCCCAAACGGTGTGGTTCCTATTCAGTTAATAAAGTGAAGCATAATATATATATATATATATATATATATATATATATATATATATATATATATATGTATATATATATGTATATATATATATATGTATATATATATATGTATATATATATGTATATATATATGTATATATATGTATATATATATGTATATATATATATACATATATAATTACGGGACTATTAACATAATCAATCAGATAGAACAGGGAATGGAGCTTTTATCAAGTACTTAAATGAATACATAAAACTTAAATTTAGAAACCTAACTGTTCAATATTCCGTTCAGAACTTCTGGCCATTAGGGAAGCACTACTGTATGCCAAAACATCTATCAACGACAGTGACTGGATTTTGATAGACAGCAAGTCCATATGCAATCTCAAGAATTGGCCAAATATAGCATACAAGACAGGCAGGGAATCATCATTTTTCTCATTCTAAGATGGCGACTTTAAAATCAATAACGTTGCAATAGATTCCTTACACTGTTGGCGTGTTTGGAAACGAAACCTCTGATGGCAGTGAATAGGGTTATCGCTCGTACGGCGTTCACTGTATCGGAGGTCCAATCATTGATGAAATCTAAAAGTCATCTCGGACCCCTACTCCAGCTATGCGCTGGACTTTAAAATCAGTTTTGTGGATCATTTCAAACTTGATTCAGTATTGAGCATAACAAAAGTATATTTTTTGATCCCAGATACAAGATTTTTCCATCTTGCCTCGCTTGTAACTCCTTTTCACATCCTGGACTGAATCGGGGCCTCTTTGGATTTACAAAATATCTCATATTAACTCTCCTGGTGGTTGTCTCGATAACTAAACATTCGGTACAGCGTTCGAAGATATGTATAAAAACATAATTCTTAAAAGAATTATCTTTCATGCTATTTATGTACATATCCATAATACTACCTACTGTTTTTCCTTCAACGTATTTCAAAACTTAATTTCATTTTTCCGAACCTTCCAAGCGATGCAACCGCTAACCCTCTTCGAAGCCGTTATTTATTTTCCAAACCCAACTCCACTTTTTCAGTTCTACAGCAAAAGCGGAAAAGCTTACTTTTTATAAACTGCGGCGGCGGATGAAATCTCCTTTTAAAAATCTCACTTTTTAACTTAATCAAATTTCTGAATGTAACCCTCATTTGCATTTCCCTCCCAAAAGGAAAAACCGTATTAAATTGACTAGCCTCGTCACATCGGAGTGGTTTTTCCGACGGCTTTAGAATCTTTCATATCGAAAACGCGCAGAGATCAATACGAAAGGTAGGTTTTTCCTTCAAATGATGTGTCTTGAGTTTCGGCGGCCACTTTCATCTCTCCTGCTTGTGGGAAAGAAGTCCGTTTTTAGGTTCTTATTAGTTTCTGAGAAGAGGAAAGTTTGCTTTGGGTCATAACTCATGCTTTTACTGGTAAGTGTAATGTTTCGGGACACGCAGCTTCGGGTGAAAAATATTTCATTTAGGGGTTCTATTTCCAGATCTTTGGATCGCGCGTTTGGCAATACGGTTGAGGTGATTTAACTTCATCTAAATTGTTAAAAGATGGAGAAGAAATGTTTTTAACTTTGTTGCGGATTTTTTTGGAAGGGATTTTTAACTTTGTTAGATGAAAGTGCTGAATGCGAAGTATTGAAAGGGGAATAAGTTTCGAGATGATTAATATATAAAAAAGGTAGATAAGTAGTTCAATTAACGTCGCGCTGGGACAACGTAACGGGTTATTGGCGACGGTACGGGATCAATCCCAAAGTAAAAGATTCGAGGACAACACCTCGTAATTTTAAACCACGGTCAGATAACGATTAAAAAGTAAAACTTCAAAACAACGACTAATAAAGATTAAAAATTAAAAACATCGTCGATGGCCATTATTGTCAAGACATCCACCATCATCAGGACAGAAGTAGAAAGTCAGTAGAAGTAGATTCGAGGACAACACCTCGTAATTTTAAACCACGGTCAGATAACAATTAAAAAGGTAAAACTTCAAAACAGCGACTAATAAAGATTAAAAATTAAAAACATCGTCGATGGCCATTATTGTCAAGACATCCACCATCATCAGGACAGAAGTAGAAAGTCAGAAGAGGAAAATGCGATTTAAAATATTGTTCTAGAATAGAGTTGACAACTCACTTTTTTTATCTAAGTCTATTCAGAGTGCGTGTAAAGGTAGGGGGGGTATTTCAATTAACGTCACACTGGAGCAACACAACGGGCTATTGGTGACGGTCCGGGATCAATCCCAAAGGGAAAGATCCGAGGACAACACCACGTAATTTTGAACCACGGTCAGATGACGAGGCAACACCTGAGCTGGCACCCCACTCTCCAAACTTCCACACCACGCCAACGTGAGGACATTTGAAGCCACGACAGATTTAACGTGCACCAGCCCCCTTTGTACACGACGGTGTTTGGCTGGATTCGAACTCGCAACCCTTCGGTTGCAAGTCCGTTACTCTTCCAACCGGGCCACCGCGGCCCCTGTAAAGGTAGGGAAGCACTAGTGTCATTCATTGTTTTCAACAATGCACGACTTGAAAACAACCGTATCGTTGTTTTGAAGTCATGCATTTTTTACTACCAGTTTGACAAAGGTTTTCATCGGTTTATCTATGATTCTTGTATACTCGTCTGTAGTTATCTAAATCGTACACAAATGGTTAGAAAAGTTCTTATTGTTTATATATATCTTCGGTTTTCAAGCGAAGCACCGTGAGTCAAAAATTTAGAGATATAATATTTGAGCTTGTAATTTTAGCTCATGGACCTGAATTCGGTAATCTTTAGATTGGTGAACTTTAGACTCTTTAGATAAATCGTCGGCTTACAAGTGCTGTAAGCCGACGACCGAGTTGAAAATTTTAAGATATGAGTTTTTAGCTTATTTTAAGTTTGTAGACCAGAATTTGGTAATCTTTAGATTGGTGAAGTCCACTAAGTCATTTTTTTGCTTGAAGGCTAGATTTCTTTTGAGAAACACATTTAGTGAGTTTAGCTTAGTGAATATAATTTTTTTCCTCTTCGTTTTCTCAGAAGTACGTTTTTAGACAATGCATTTCACTTGTAACTCATCGACATGTGAAAATGTGGTAGTATGCAAGCATTACATATAGTGATTCAAATCTACTCAGGCTTTGAGTTTAATTGATTATAAATAAGTCATTATTAGTCTATGATAAAACAATATAATTTGTATAAAATAATATGCAATATAAATTAAGAACTTTAAATGTAAATATAGTGATTTAATAAAGTTACGTAGTAGTAGTATGATACAGTAAAATTACAAAAACAAATGTAATTTGTGTTTAAAAAAAATTGAAGAAAAAATAATGTAGTGTATTAGGAAATAAAAATACTATGTTTGAATTTATGTTGCACAATGGAAACCTCAATGTGGTACATTTGAAAATAATAACATGTGACTTGAATCTCAGTAGTGAACGAAACCAATTCTAACTTAATTCGAAAAACAATTAATTTCAAATTGAGGATTATTTTCGCCGAAAGGCTTCAATCGAAACCGAAGGATTAAAAGATTCTTTATGAGGTTATAAGAATAATGAAAGAGAAACTATTAAAATATTAATATACACAAAATTTATGGAATAATAACACTAATGTATTTAAAATAAAATATCGACAGTTTAATGTTTTAGCTTTTCTGGTATTTCTCTTATCGCTTTAATACGCCATAAAAAACTAATTTATTATTTTATTTCAATGGGGTTAAAAGTTGAATGCATTCTTATAAAAAAGATCGCGGTGTATTTTTTTTGTAAAAGTAATCTAGATAAAATAATTCTTCAAATTACTTTTTCCACATGTAAATTAATATTAATGACCATGAATTTCATACTTATAAAATGTATATTGATGAGTCGTATGCGGCAAAAAATGCTTTCGTTATTCTACGTGATCGAGTAAAGGTTATAAACCGGAAGTGTTTGGAAAAGTTATTGGTGTTGACTATTATTTTGTATGAAAACTATATTTAATATGTTGATTTCACTGAAACTTTGATTTGTAACAAAATAAATATCTAAAAATTCACTTCTTCTAATATGTATCTTAGTGAGTGCTATTTAAAATTTCTTATCTATAACTCTGTACCTTAGTAGAAAAAGGCTAATGCCCGAATTCGCTGATATTGTGTTACGTTCACATATCACTTCAAACTATGAGTTATAATATAGAAAGGTGCCAATGTCCGCCTTTGAATACGTTAGAAAATAATCGAAACAATGGAAAGTTGTCTTGGTACGTTGTATTAAAATTAAAATCAAATTAAAATTACTAAATCAGGTTTTATCAAAACCTTGAAAAATTGTCATTGGCCCTTTTTCTACCAAAATACAGAAATATAAAGCACCAATATGTATTCAGTAGCTAAATATGAGCAATGTATTTAACTTTCTTTAGTTTGAGCACTGCAAAAGCAATCTGGGTTACAAAAAATGTTTAGTTGGAAAATTATTTCCAATATTTTTTCAATTTCTTATTGCGTAAATCTAAGATTATATTGCAAAACCACCCGATTAAGAAAGCTAAAATTCCCTTTTCGATATCGTCTAATTATTTAGTTTCTTGCAAAATTCACAAAAGAAATAAAATTTAAAATTTCGTTAAAAGAACATAGTTTTGTTAGAAAATGAATTTTTCCTACGATTTTTTGCATTATTCAAGAATTAACTTCAAAGTTCTCCCGCTTTATTTAATTTTAGTAATCCACTTTATCAAATACGTAAGTATTTATTTAATTAATAAAGCTAATCGGGTTCTTCCATTGAAATAATTAACAACTTCAAAAGTCTAAAATAGGTTTTAATTTTGAATTTGACGAAAAAAATAAATTTAATTAAAGAATGTATAGAAAACCCGTTAAGATTATAAGGTGGGAAATAACTAAGACGGATAACAATATCGATCCTTGTAGATCTTGGAACTCCAGTCTGCATATTATGCTTTTTTAAATTTTCAGTTCATTATTATTACAAACGGAGTTACTTCAGTTAACTGAGTATAACTCAGTACATCAGTATAAGTAAAATGCATGAAGTTTTCATCTCATACAGATTTGTTTTCTCAGTTTACGAGTTCATTATTAATTGTTCTTAACCTGTCATTATTACGTCTGTTTTTATATATTTACTCTTTTAACCATTTAACTGCTTTTTTAGTCATTTAAACTGCAACACTTTGCCAAGAATTATATCAATGTATTTTAAATTGAAATTTTATTTTTAAGTTGATAACGACATATATTTTGCAACATATTTCCTCTATCAATGCTTAGGTTTAGGCAGCTTTACTTGGTTTTCGTGTTGTTTATCTACATGTTTTTGATCTACCTTTAAATGTTGGTTTCTTTTCTTGTCTGTTATAATATAAATATGTATTTCACTAATGTATGTGGCTCAGAAAAAGACTTTATTTTCATATTTGCGAATGGCAATAAATGGATATAAACAACTTAAAATAAAACGCTATGGGCAATGAAAAATCAAACAGAAATCTGCGTAGATAAGAAAATGCGAGTGAAAATAAACGCACGCAAATAGGTTTACATTACATCTTGATACACTAGTCCTTCGTATTTACGCCGATTTAGGATTGTCTTTTATAAACAAGCGAAGTAATATTCATGAAATGAACATTAGAAAAAACAGTAAGAATGGAAGATGAATTGCACATTTTCTTTAAGAGAATTCTAAAAATGTTCTCTCCGGTGCAATCAAACAAGACATGATAGTCTCTTCCTCATGAAGGCAAATAAGGCACTTGTTGGAGTCAGCCAGGCGAAACCGATTCAAGTAGGCCTGAGTTACAATGTGGCCTCTTCTGGCTTTAACAGAAAAAGTGGTGACTGCTCTAGGGATTTTTTGAAGTAATGGAGGTTATTAGGCTCATTCTGGAATTGAAAAAAGATGCTAATTCATTCCAGTGATCCTCCATAAAGTTCACCAAAGTGATTAAGCCTTTCTCCTGACCCTACCCAGACACCTAGAGAGGGTAGTTTCGGACAAAGGAACTGGATCCTATTGTGGTTGACAATTTAATTAAGCTATCAACTATTTCATTGCCATTTATTTTACAACGCGCAGACCCACTGTAAAGTGATGGTTTTGTCTTTTAATTTGACAAGTAAAAAAAAGTACAGAGTCGCTTATGAACAAGTAAACGGTGTGCAATTGAAGTGGACGTTCAGAAGCTAAATTGGTAAAATAACTGATATACTAGACGTTTTACCTATTTATTTTATATTTAATAGGAAATGAAAATTAACACCAGTATGAAATACACTAAATGCTGCTTCTTTACGTTTCGGAGTAATTTTATTTCACTTGGTAGGTATTTAATTAACGTCGCACTGGAGCAACACAACGGACTATTGACGACGGTCCGGGATCAATCCCGAAGGGAAAATATCCGAGGACAACACCACGTAATTTTGAATCACTGTCAGATGACGAGGTCACACATGAGAGGGAACTCCACTCTCCAAACTTCCACACCACGCCAACCTGAGGACATTTGAGGCCAAGACAGATTTAAAGTGCACCAGTCCCCTTGTACATGATGGATGGTCTTTGGTTGGATTCGAACTCGCATCTCTCCGGTTGCTAATCCTTATTCATCCAACCAGGCTAATGCGGCCCTTATTTCACTTGATGGTGTGCGATGAAAGCTACGACAATGCCACCAATAGATATAAACAATTAAAAAACTTTAACACCTCGCGGTCTGCTAGAAATCGGTAATTTTGGATATTTTATTTATATTCATTGGTTAATATTTTTACTACTCAAACTTTCGATTAGTGAAATTTCTTTTGAGACCCAATAGAAATTCTACTTTATATTTCAAAGATATCTCAAAGATTGTTTCATGCATTGCAGCCTCTTTTGTAATATTTTATGTCTTACTGACGGTTAGTTTCCGAAGGATATTTTCTATTACGATCCTTCTCACTTAGTGCCTCGCAGTAAGATAAGATAAATATCCAACTACATAAACTTGCTATAATTTATTCAGGTACCCGCGTAATTTATTCTATGGCTTTCCAGCGTGAAACTCGGTTTAAAAGATTGAAACTTTGTATCTTAACTCGGAGGGAAAGATTTATGGTTCATATATTCTGAAAAATTATTGCCCATAAAATGAGTAAATCTTCCATACAGAAGAAATACAGCCAAATATAGATCTATCAGTATCAATTGAAAAGTCCATTCAAAAATATTATAACCACTACAGTTCTATACATCATGGGTTGAATATTTTAAAAAGTAGATTTTCTTTCGTTGTAATATGCAATAAATTTTTAAACTCACTGGCATTTAAAAAGCCTTGCATATTATTTGACACTAGATCTTTCATTACATTTTTGCGAGCTGAAGGCGGCGTCCGCTACTGCGACCTCCTTTAACTAACTGAGGGTGTATATCCGTTCTGAACCCTGCAGACTTCCTTGCATAACTTCCAACCAGTTTGAACCTTCTTGACCAATGAAATATTTCCAATGATTCATCTAGTAGTAGACGTCCAGCTGAGCTACAGTGGGCGATCAAATTATTAGAGCCACCAATACAAAAAGGTTTTTTCTGAGGTTTGGGTAAAAATGGATGGCGGATATATGACAGATTGTGAAACAAAATGTGTTGCCAACTTTTTATTTAAAATTTATTAACCCTTTAAGGGGTTCACACTCATAATTCCTCCTTGCAACCTGCAGTCTCTCATTCTTGACTTCTAACCATTTTTGGTCATCTTGAGCAATATGTTTTCTAAAGTATTGTATTCTGAGAAAAGGACGTATAAAATCGTTCTAAACTATTTATTCTAATAAAGAGAACAAGAGAATCTTTTAAAGGATTCTATTATAATGAAAGGACCAGTGAATCTTTCAAAAATTCTAATCGAAGGGCAAATAGAATATTTTCCAAAGTATTACATTCTGACGAAATGACCTATAGAATCGTTCTAAACGATTTTATTTTAATGCAAGGTTCAATAGAGAATCTTTCTAAATGAATTCTATTATAATGAAAGGACCAATGAATCTTCAATAGGATTCCATTCTGAGGAAAGGATCTATGGAATCTTTCAAAAGGATTCTATTCTAAGGGCAAATAGAATATTTTCCAAAGTATTACATTCTGACGAAAGGATCTATAGAATCGTTCTAAACGATTTTATTTTAATGCAAGTTTCAATACAGAATCTTTCTAAATGATTCTATTACAATGAAAGGACAAATGAATCTTTCAATAGGATTCAATTCTGAAGAAAGAAAGGATCTATAGAAACTTTCAAAAGGATTCTATCCTAAAGAAAGGGCAAATAGACTCTTTCTGAGGGTTGAAAGAATTCATAGATTCTTTCAACCAATAAAAATGGTTATTTATTGTGGTTATTCTGTGTTTTGTTGAGAAGAAACAATGTCAACTCGGAAATCTCGACGCTCAGAGGGCTAACTCTACACCATAGACGTCAGAGTGCAACTGCGCCAAGAACATCACTAGAACTCCGAATGGGAACTAATCATGTTTTCTGATGAATCTAGATACGCTCTCGTGATCCATACCGGCAGAATCTTTGTTCGCAGAAACAGTGGAGGAACGAATCTGGAAGTGGGCATTGCAAAGCATCATAGTGGCCCTAATTTAAACCTAATGGTTTAGGGTGATATTTCACTTCATTCAACCCTTTGCCCTATGCGATCGCAGGCACTATGAACAATCCACTTTACATCACAGAAGTCTTCAAACCAGAAGTCCTACCCCTCATATATGTAGGAGGGGTAGGAGTATTGGGTTCGAAGACTAGACTCCCTAGTGGTATATTTCAACAGGACATTGCTCGTCCTGATATCGACTAAATTTTCTAATCTTTTTCCTGTGGTCAACAAGTTCCACTTCTTCCTTAGCCTTAGAGTTGGCCACCATGAACAAGTGTGTGATACGATTGCTTGAAATTGACTGGTAGGACATCAATCTGTTACAACTGACGAATTTTGGATCGGTGTTGGGTCTCTAAGAAACAACATTTCACAGACAACCATCCATAATCTTTATTGCTCAATTTCGTAAGGTGTGCAAACTCCTGAAACACTTAAATTACTGTTTTCAGTGTGTTCCTTTTGACTTGCAGTTCTACAACTTTTATTATATATTGTGTCACATGCCATCTCTCAAATAAATTTCATTGCTGTAGCTCAAGTCGTTGTTGGTATTACGTTTTAAATGAACATCAGTGCATAATAGGGCCGCGGTAGTCCTGTTGGAAGGCTAACGGATTAGTAACCGGAGGGTTGCGAGTTCGAATCCTACCAAAGACCGTTGTGTACAAAGGGGATGGTGCACCTTAAATCTGTCGTGGCCCCAAATGTCTTCACGTTGGCGTGGTGTGGAAGTTTGGAGAGCGGTGTGCCAGTTCAGGTGTTGCCTTGTCATCTGACCTCGATTCAAAATTACGTGGTGTTGTCCTCGGGTCTTTCCCCTTGGGATGGATTCCGAACCACTTCCAATAGCCCATTGCGTAGCTCTTGTGCGACGTTAATTAAAATAAGTTACAGTGCATAATAACTAAGAAAACCGGTAATGATTTTGATTTTGGTGAAGGTAATTTCTAAAAATCTCCCAAACCGGTTTTGCCACCATTTCATTATCGATTTTTAAACCCGCTTAAACGTATTGGGTTTAAATCTCCATATATTTGACGGAGTTATGCAATACAAGAAGTAGTTGAAAAAGGTTTGAAAACTTAAAATAAAAACATACAAATTTGCCGGCAAATATAAAATTAAACGTTTCTTTTTATACGCACATATTTGGTACAGAATTTATGTGAAAAAATACGTCTAGAACTGCTAAATTATACTTGTCAATATCAAATTCTAATTAAGAAACAACAGCTTTAAAAAAATTGCTGTTCTCTTTTTAAACTCTGACTGAATTTGTAGATTATATACTGTAAACAATATGATTTTATTTGCAGTAACTCCTTTCTGATGATATTTTGCATAAAATGCGTGTTAAATTACACATATATTACAATACCTTGTGTTTTAAAAAAGAATAAACATAATAAATTCGAAGGATTAAAAAAGTGCCAAACCCACTCAAGTAATTGATAAAAATATCGAAAAATCTGAGCTCTTTTGAAAAACAAATTACACAAAAAATTCCCCCTGTACTGCTACCGAAAGGTGCATAAGAATGCAAAAAAAAGGTTTCTTTCAAAACAAATTCTCAAAAGTTTTTTACGCAAATCGCAGTCACAAAAAACCCTACCAGCCTTAACGCTTTTTAGAAAAAAACTTATTATGATTATTACAAAATGGGTTCCCATTTTTGAAAGTATTGATACGCTAACTCCATATTTGTCCGTAGTCTCGAATAAAAAATGCCCAACAAATAATTCAATTCGTGTTATCCGAGCCGAAAGCTTTTACTTTGCTGGCTTATTATATTAAAAAAGAAACCGCTCTTTCCAACGTGAAACGTCCATTTGAAAAGTTTGCATTGCTCTCAGAATACTGTCTTCACTTGAGAATCCAATACGGCTAAGGAAGGAATAAAATTCGCAGCATATAAAAAGAGAGAAACCTTTGTGAAAGAAGATAATCTCATATGAAAAGCTGAATTGGGTATTTGTCGATATAAGTGCTTTTACAACTCTTCTGAGACGACTTTCAACTTAATGATATTTCCACATTATTCTAAAACGGCTTAGCATAAAAGCAACAAGAGTATTACAAGATTATCTTTTTAGAGACATTTAACCTGAATTTGTTTATCTATACTGCATGGTTAGAATAATTGTTGCTTGTTTGTTTCATTTTTCTATTTTTAGGACAAAATGCCTCGTATGCGTCTATTGTTAAAAGATTATCTTTTCAGAGACATTTCAGCTTAATATTTTTATCAAAGTGGTTAGTAGAATCATTCTTGCTTGCTTGTTTCATTTTTCAACTTTTAGAGTCCAAAATGCATTGTACACATCTATTGTAAAAAGATAGTCTTTAAATTACCTTACATGGAAATATTTTTGGGGTTCGGATCGATATTTTGTTCTTGTACAGTACTTGTTCCATCAAACCAATGTGATTTCAATAATTCATATCTTCTGGGACATGTTTTAGTGCGATATAAATAAAATCTACTTCGTTCAAACAGTAGTTTTGAGATTTTTCAGAAACTTTTCCATATTTTGATTTGAATTCGATTTTGCACAGAATATTCAAAATAATAAAATTTGTTTTTAAATGAAGCATTTCAAGAGAGAAATTTCAGTAAAAATAGGACAGTTCCATTATGAGTTATAGAGCGGCTCTTGCGAGAAAGCAATCGACCTTGGGTTTGTTGATTTCTGTAAGGAGAAGGCTGCAATACCTCGAAGTATGAATGGCGATCCCCATGTTCGTTTTCCCCTTGAAACTCGTTATCAATGTTATTGCTTTCGTAACCGAAAGATAAACTTAGAACCAAAATCCGTGCTAAAGACGCCAATTGGGGAAGACATTTGTTTACATTACCATCTATCCCTTAATTTAAATAATCGACTTGTTCAAAACCCCGTGACTCAACTGCCTTCTCACGGGAACCGAATATTAAAAGAATTTATATAACTAAGGGTACGCAATCACTTATCTCTAACACCCACCAACCTCTAAATATTTCTAAGGCCATTTTCACACTAAAAGAATCCGAGTCAATCTGAATCCGTTTGAATCGGACTGATGTCTTCGTACCTTTCAAACCAACAGAAACCGGGTCAATCCGAATCAAAGCACTTCTTCCTTCCATTGTTCATTAGACAGCGTGGAAGGAGTAGTTAAAACATTATTACAGATAACCTAGTTAGTTTGGTTAGATGGCGCAAGGGCCAATCTGAACCAAGCACAATACTTGAAGAAACTTGCTGACAGAATACAATTCTTAGTCTGTAATTTTGTGGTGAAATCGACCCTCGGCGCGCGGTAAAATTAGTGTAACTAAGGACCGCGACTTGATAGCACGTAATCGAGGCATCATTAGTTTTGTTTACGCGAGATCTATTGATATGTGTAATAATATCTGCGAGAGTACGTGCTTAGGTGTGTGATTGTGAAATAATTGAGAACTTGGTAAAACTTTTTGAAATATCTCAATATCTTAATTTAAAGAAAGTTCAAGCTTAATACAAACAAGAAAGAATAAGTCAAAAAGAATCGAACAAACCTAAAATGTCGTGGCAGAGAGGAGGGAACCGGAATAAGTAAGCCATTCTCTCAAAACACATTACTCTCTGCACAAGATTTCTGTAAACAGCCAAAAATCTCTCTAAACCTAAACTCTGAGCATTCACTCATTTCTAATACTCACCCAGAAGTCATGCGACATATTCTGCGCTCAAAAGACCTGCGGATGTGGATCCGACAAACGATTGACTAATTTTTGTAATCAATTTGGAATATCTGGGGTAAACTCAAGAGCACACTGTAACCAAATCCTCACGGCTCCTCACCAAATTAACGAATAAAATGTTCGTCGCCAAATAGCTATTTGGGTAGGCCACCATATTGGATTCCTTTCACTTGTAATCTAGTATTAAGGTATTTGTCATTGGATTTGATCATGTGATACCAGTGTAGTTTGGTATGCCAACAATGAGCGAAGTTTAGATAACTTGTGAGGACGTTTAGAGAAATTCTTCGAGTGTTTATCCGACGCTCCAATGAATACCGATAATGATTATAAGACCCACCAATTCGATTTTATCTCTGTATATTAGAAAATCAATCCCGTTTTTGATGTTAAAGTGGAATCGATATTTTTAAGAAGGTCTGAAGAAAGCAAGAGCAATAAGGTCTTCCAATTTCCAGGTTACACAACTCAAAATTGTTTTATTTTATACATTATCATAAAAATATAATTAATCAAGTAATGTATTTTGCAAAACTCTCATATGTGTGATAAGGATGTGTATTTTCAGTTCCCGCTTTTTCCAACCTCCAAACATTATTATTAAATAAAATAAGTATGCAAAGTTCTTAGAAAATAAAATAATTATATAAATTTCACAAGTTATGTGCAGTGAAATATTATTTTCTAGGCCAACTGAACACAAAAGTTAAGTAATTAAAGTCAAAACTAGACTCTAAGAGGAAATAAAATAAAATTTTATCAAACAAATCATTTTGTAATTTATTAATTTCAGCTAACGTAAGTGATGCGACGTTTTTAGAACACGAAATAAAATAAAATATAGTTGCATAAACCATTTTATAATTTATATGTAGTTAAATAATCGGTGCCTGTCAACAAGCATTACTCTCCTTTTTGAAAATAAAATAGATTGTGAAGAAAATAAAAGCATGGGATATTCTCTTACATGTTCATCTTCTAAAATTGCCAAATACTTTTAGCTGTTCTTTTTACAAGGGATATGAAGTGAAGAAGAACTCATAGCAAAGGACTGAAAATTACTTTTGAACTGGAACTGTAAAGTTAAGCGCATCAAGTTGCTCTAAAAAGGATTCTCCAACGAAATAATATGACACATAGTTTGCAAGATCAGATTTTCATATGGAACTCTGAGTTACGTAGAATCTAGGTGCCTAATTTCAGTATTTGAAACAGGCAATTTTACACAAAAATTGAAGAAAGAAATTAACTTTTGAAGTTTATCGATATTGAATTGTAAGATGTATTCACAATTTTCTGGAGCCTATGTTAAAAATGTGGAAATAAATTAAATGCCAGGGATTTCTGAATTCAAAAGTATTTATCGAAATTAGAATCCAAACAATGAATTATTTGTTAAGATGAACAAAACGTCAATAGTTGAATTGATGTGGTATTGATATCAAGATCAGGCAAGGCATCAAATAAAGATTCAAAATGTAAGTGAAATAAGAAAATTCTTTGGCTTAAAACAGGCTTTGAAGTTCTTTCTTCTTTGTTAAAAGTAAAAATTCTCTCGAAGGCCCAATACAATTTGAAACTAATCATAGATGTTTGGTGGCAGAACTTTATTTTGAAGTTTTGGATACTTTCTTTTACATTATACATGCGAAATTGTGAAGACGATAAATAATTGAAGAACAAAAGAAGTTCCAGGTTCAAAAACGCCATCAGACTGATGACAGACGATATTTTCTCTTAACTATATTTTCATTAGAGTTCCTATTTTTGATAATGACATCGTAGAAGTTTAAAGAAGCGCTTTGTAACAAAAATAACAAAATTTGAAATAATGTCTATTATTCTACACTGCTGGCCACCCAAATTGCAACACCAAGAAAGACAAGAGATATCACAACAAAATTTATTTTGTAGATAACATGTTGACCAAGTATCAAATGATTAAATTTATAGACTTCTGTGAAGTGTGGTTCCTGCCAAAATCAGTAGCCAGAGTAGCCGCCATTGTTGGAGATCACCGCTGCCACACGCCTCGGCATTGATTCAAAGAGACTTTGGATGTGTTCTTGGGGTACAGCAGACCAAGCAGCTTCCACACGTTGCCAAAGTTGATCTGGTGCGGCAGCTGGGGATGTATTCTGGATCAATCGTTGAGCAACCATGGACCACATGTTTTCTATCGGCGAAAGATCCGGAGAGCGAGCTGGCCAGGGAAGCAATTCAATCTGGCGATTGACGAAGAACCCTTGGACAATGCGTGCCACGTGTGGTCGCGCATTATCCTGTTGAAATATGGCTGTGGGCAAGCCATGAACGTAAGGAAGGACAACTGGCTCCAACACCTCGGAGATGTAGCGCTGGCTGTTTAAAGTACCGGCAATGCGTACTAGAGGAGTGCGAGAGTGATATCCAATACCGTCCCATACCATAATACCCGGTGCAGGACCAGTGTGGCGGTGCATAACGCAGCTGTTCAGCATCCTCTCTCCACGGTGTCTCCAGACTCGAATCCGACCATCGTGGTGTTGCAGACAGAAGCGTGACTCGTCAGTAAAGACAATTTCATTCCATTCTGCCGTCCACATCCTTCTTTCATCGCACCATTGGCGGCGGAAACGTCTGTGGTTCTGCGTCAAGGGTAGACGAAGCAATGGACGTCTTCCGGACAGACCACTCTGCTGTAAACGGCGTCGAATGGTACGCGCAGACACTGGATGATGCGGTACAGACTGAATGTGCTGTGCTATGGTTCGTGATGTGGCTGAGCGATCCGTCACTGCCATACGCACAATATGCCTGTCATCACGTGAAGTGGTGCACTGAGGTGGATGCGATCGAACACGTCGGTCCGTCGTACCCTCCTGCATCCAACGATCACATATCCGCATTACAGTTGTTTGGTTTCGTCCAACACGACTACCGATTTCCCTGAAAGATAATCCACAATCTCGGTAGGCCACTATCCTTCCTCTGTCGAACTCGGATACTTGATCAAAAGATGATCGCTGTTTTCTACGAGGCATAATTGATCGTTTTTTTGAAAAAAACCACAAGAAAAACACAATTGCAGTACTTGAAATCGTCGAAATCTCCAAGCCTTAGATAGCGCTTTGAAGTGGCGCCACAGGCGCGCGTGATGTGCGTCTGCGCTGAAATTCTAATCATTTGCATATCTCACCTCCGCTAATGCATGTTGTAAATTTCATATTATTTGCATGCTTCCTTCAGGGTGTTGCATTTACGGTGGCCAGCAGTGTAGTTTTGATTATTATTTTATTTATCATTATATTTCACTTTTCTTTAATGTTTTTCTGTTTGCTATGCTTCTCTTTTCCAAATAAATCTTTTAAGTTTTCTGCCTTCAGATTTTTGATTATTTTTTGCAACAATATTTTTTGCTTCGAAATATTTTTTTATTTTATCATTTTGTTATTTTTCGAATGTTTTGTTTCGAATCTTTGCTCTTTAGAAAAACCTTTTTTATTGGTGGTTTAACAAATTTTAATACGTGTTTACTATTTATTGGTTGTCTAGTGGGTATTGGGATCAATGCAATTGGATAGTAAGCAAGGAAATGACACTGAACATCATGTGATAAAATACGCCATGTTTTACCCTGGAATGTACAGCTGAGCCAAAAAAGAGAACTACTTCTCTTACATCGTTCATAGACGAGCCCATTCAAAGGTACCAATTTGAAATTGATTGGCAATAACACCTACTTGGAGGAAATAGATGAAATTTTGAATCCTATGTGTTCTGAATCAAATTTTATCGGTTTGTGAACTCACATTGGTTCAAACTTGCAAGGTTATATCTTTCCCTTCGTGATTGATCCCAGACCATCACCAATAGTCCGCTACATTGCTCCAGTGTGACGTAAATTCAATTACCTTTCAATTTTACCAAATATTAGCAGAATATATTAATGTTTCTATTTTTCTCTCTCAAAATAATGTTTTTGAATATTTATTTTATAATTCAGACTGAACACTAAAAAGTTACACAGATTTTGTTAGGATTTTTAATAGTAACAAAAGAAAAAGTTTCAGGGTTATAGAAATATTATTTCAGATTACACGAATAAAAATCAGAGAAAATAATTTTACAATAAATGCAATACTTTTTAATACTTATAATCCACGAACAATTCACTAAAACGACTTTGAACTTGGCATTCATAGTCAAATTGTGCTAGAGATTCGAAAGTTTCAGTAATTTAATGTTGGAAAGTATAAAATTTGTACTCAATTTACGATCATTTAAATAAATGTTATGCATATGAATGGAACTTTTGAATTTTCCCTATGAACGGTTGTTTTTCCCAAATATCCAATAACTGTTGTTTTTTACAGTAGCTGTACCTTCTTGCGCATTATATGATGATATAACTTGCAATCAATTATTATTATATGATGATATAACTTGCAATAGTAAAGCAATTTTCACATTACCTCATATGTAAACTTACAATATTTAATAATTCCCTCACTGTGGAATTTTTTGTAAAATGTATTTTAAACTTTAAGCAATAAGGAACAGTAAAATTATGTAAAAATGCCTTACTCGTTGCATTATACGTTGAGTATCTGCTTTACGGATTATTGGACAACATAAAAAATTCCGCGTTACGTAATACTATGCCCTATACTTCAGACAAATATATCTTTGCCTAACATAATACTCCTTCTTACCCTTATTAAAACATGCTTCAAGTATTGCTTCAAATAATATGCATTTCATTAATTGCAAATCTAACGTCAGATTAGGTTATGATGTGCACTAATAATTCCTAATAATGTGTTCTGAACATTATATAAAGTTTGTACCTTCATTATTACATAATAATAAAGCTATACTTTGCATGATAATAATCTTTACGTTATAATTATAACTAACGCAATAAGTAATAATATACCTGATGCATTATGTAATGTATTTGTAAGTGTTATGCTTTTTATAAGCCATAACATATGACTCATCATGTGATTAAGTTGTAAATAACAAGCACACTGGTGTAAGATATAGCAATTGTATAGTTTAAAAAGCATAAAATAATGTATTAATTTAAAGTTTTACCTTGTGAATGCTTATAAATATACAATTTCGGGTACATTTATAAGCATTTACATTATGTACATATACATATACATATAACACATACATATAATACGCTTATACACACATATATATTCGAAACACATCAAACATTACGTGATAGTGATAAATAACATGCATACACTTGTAAACAAAGTATAGTGATTATACTGTATCGTAACTAGCAGAAAATAACAAGTTTTAAGTTTTATATTGTAAGTGTTTATCAATGTGTGTACAATTTCTGGTACATGTATAAGCCCTTTCATTACGTGCACATACGAATAATACGCTCATATACACATAACATGCATATACTAAGCGTATATGTGGGAAGCACATGATACATTGTGACGTGATTAAGTGATAAATCACACTCACACCTTTGTAACAAGACATAATAATTACATTTCAGTGTAAGCAGCAAACCATAACGTTTAAGTTTAATCTTGATAGTGCTTTTAAATGTACAATTTCTATACCATTGCACAAAGGCTTTATTTCCCTATCATTTGCAATCATGTAGGAAATTAACTTTAGAAGAATAATTCCTCCCAGTTGTACAATATCTCTAGACTTAAGTGTCACTACTGGGGATTGAGTTGACTTTTAGCTTGTTTAATGGACTGAAATGAGACGGGTTCAGATCCTTTTGAGATCTTTAAACAATAAGTTAAAAATTGCTGAGTGCATTACCGTAATTCCAAGTGCTGCGCGTAATACCGTAAACTAAGATAAAGGAGAGGAACTCAGATTAAGATAATGTTATAACATGGGAGAGGAGAACGTAAGGTAAGATATTGATGGCTCTCTTTTAATTCACAAGGGAGTAAATGATAAAATTCGATTCCAATCATTTCAATATTTTACGAGAATATGAATGAAAGCAATGGTAAGAATGTGAGTTACAGAATAGGGATTGGTACTCGAGCAAAACTGCGTTAACATCGTTATTAGAAAGTTATTCTCTCTAAAAACATCGTTATTAGAAACTGAACAGATCTTGATCTCGCCATCATAAAAAAATTCGGCAAGATCTTGATGACGAGATATCTCATCATAAGCAAAATTAGTCAGATCTTGATGGACGAGATATCTCGTCGAAACCACTTGGCGGAGTAATTGCAATCTGCAGTGACAAATTCTGGGAAAATTAATGCTTTGTTAATTATTTCGTAAAAGGCATTAACCCTCCTGATGGTTGTCTCGACGAGGTATCTCATCATTTACAAAACTGACCAAACCTTGATGGACGAGATATCTCGTCATAAAGATCTCGTCTTCTTTTGTCATAAGAAGAAAACTGACCAGATCTTGATTCCGTCATCATCAAAAGATTGGTAGCGTGTTGATGAAGAGGTATCTCGCCAGTAGCAAAATTCATCTCAGATCTTGATGGACGAGATATCTCGTGAAAACCACTTGGATGATTAAAACACGAAATGGAATGAATGAAATTAGAATTATGGAACTCATTAACCCTCTAAGTGATTCACGCGTATATATCCGTTCTGTAACCTGCAATCTTCCCTGCATGACTTCCAAAGCACCTCCCCCATACTTCCAGAATCCGGATCAATGCGAATCCAGTAGAAACTGACAAACGTAGATACGTAAATTCAAACAGTGTAAGTTTTTTTATGACGCACAAGAAATTTCGTATGGAATCGGCTCTCCCGAATCTTCCTCAATCAGTTTCTACTGGATTCAGATTAACTCGGAAGTGATTGTCAGATTCTGCAATAGAAAATAAGGTTCCCCACCTAAAAGCCAACTGAATCTAATAGAAACCACTAAAAGAGCTTAAAAGCATCCCACACCAATAGAACTAACGTGGATTCGGGAGTATTGAAGCGGAATGCTACGGATTCAGGCAGTTTGAAAGGTTTCAAGACAAGCTAGATATTTCTTATAGAAGAGGCTTTCCCGAAACTTCGTTATTCGGTTTCTATTGGATTAAGACTGTTTCGGATTGAACCAGGCTCTCTTGTGTGAAGCGGCCCTGAACAATTTCGTCCTTGACCACCAACATCTTTTCTTGGATTCTTCCCTTCAATAGACGTTGTAATTTAGTCATTGTTAGTGTATCGTGTGGGAAAAAGCAATTGGAAATCTCGTGACTCAAAGAGGGTTAATAATTGCCACTTCGTTTCTCTGCGAATATTGATAAACTCAATGAGTTCAAAAATAAAGTTCGGCTATGGTAAAGCGGAAAGTGAACTGCTCAAACTTAAGTATATCCAGTTTATCATCTTGTATGTATTCAGAGTATGGCCATGCAAAAATGCGTGTATGGGTTTCGGAGGAGTTGGTGACATGGACTTATCACACATACTATATCTCAATTAGAAATATATATCCTCTTCGACTTAATACTATTATAGTAAGCTTCTGCAAACACGAAAACTAGTTCTTACCCTATTCATAGCGTATAAAATAATTTGTATTTTATATTCACTAATATTAAAATATGTAATAACGATACATAATTCTTTATAACTATCTCTCCTATAAACTATAATTGATAAATTCAGTGAGGTCATAAAATTAAACTGGGATAGTGGTAAAGCGGAAAGTGAACTGCTCAAACTTAAGTATATCCAGTTTATCATCTTGTATGTATTCAGAGTATGGCCATGCAAAAATGCGTGTATGGGTTTCGGAGGAGTTGGTGACATGGACTTATCACACATACTATATCTCAATTAGAAATATATATCCTCTTCGACTTAATACTATTATAGTAAGCTTCTGCAAACACGAAAACTAGTTCTTACCCTATTCATAGCGTATAAAATAATTTGTATTTTATATTCACTAATATTAAAATATGTAATAACGATACATAATTCTTTATAACTATCTCTTCTATAAACTATAATTGATAAATTCAGTGAGGTCATAAAATTAAACTGGGATAGTGGTAAAGCGGAAAGTGAACTGCTCAAACTTAAGTATATCCAGTTTATCATCTTGTATGTATTCAGAGTATGGCCATGCAAAAATGCGTGTATGGGTTTCGGAGGAGTTGGTGACATGGACTTATCACACATACTATATCTCAATTAGAAATATATATCCTCTTCGACTTAATACTATTATAGTAAGCTTCTGCAAACACGAAAACTAGTTCTTACCCTATTCATAGCGTATAAAATAATTTGTATTTTATATTCACTAATATTAAAATATGTAATAACGATACATAATTCTTTATAACTATCTCTCCTATAAACTATAATTGATAAATTCAGTGAGGTCATAAAATTAAACTGGGATAGTGGTAAAGCGGAAAGTGAACTGCTCAAACTTAAGTATATCCAGTTTATCATCTTGTATGTATTCAGAGTATGGCCATGCAAAAATGCGTGTATGGGTTTCGGAGGAGTTGGTGACATGGACTTATCACACATACTATATCTCAATTAGAAATATATATCCTCTTCGACTTAATACTATTATAGTAAGCTTCTGCAAACACGAAAACTAGTTCTTACCCTATTCATAGCGTATAAAATAATTTGTATTTTATATTCACTAATATTAAAATATGTAATAACGATACATAATTCTTTATAACTATCTCTCCTATAAACTATAATTGATAAATTCAGTGAGGTCATAAAATTAAACTGGGATAGTGGTAAAGCGGAAAGTGAACTGCTCAAACTTAAGTATATCCAGTTTATCATCTTGTATGTATTCAGAGTATGGCCATGCAAAAATGCGTGTATGGGTTTCGGAGGTGTTGGTGACATGGACTTATCACACATACTATATCTCAATTAGAAATATATATCCTCTTCGACTTAATACTATTATAGTAAGCTTCTGCAAACACGAAAACTAGTTCTTACCCTATTCATAGCGTATAAAATAATTTGTATTTTATATTCACTAATATTAAAATATGTAATAACTATACATAATTCTTTATAACTATCTCTCCTATAAACTATAATTGATAAATTCAGTGAGGTCATAAAATTAAACTGGGATAGTGGTAAAGCGGAAAGTGAACTGCTCAAACTTAAGTATATCCAGTTTATCATCTTGTATGTATTCAGAGTATGGCCATGCAAAAATGCGTGTATGGGTTTCGGAGGAGTTGGTGACATGGACTTATCACACATACTATATCTCAATTAGAAATATATATCCTCTTCGACTTAATACTATTATAGTAAGCTTCTGCAAACACGAAAACTAGTTCTTACCCTATTCATAGCGTATAAAATAATTTGTATTTTATATTCACTAATATTAAAATATGTAATAACGATACATAATTCTTTATAACTATCTCTCCTATAAACTATAATTGATAAATTCAGTGAGGTCATAAAATTAAACTGGGATAGTGGTAAAGCGGAAAGTGAACTGCTCAAACTTAAGTATATCCAGTTTATCATCTTGTATGTATTCAGAGTATGGCCATGCAAAAATGCGTGTATGGGTTTCGGAGGAGTTGGTGACATGGACTTATCACACATACTATATCTCAATTAGAAATATATATCCTCTTCCACTTAATACTATTATAGTAAGCTTCTGCAAACACGAAAACTAGTTCTTACCCTATTCATAGCGTATAAAATAATTTGTATTTTATATACACTAATATTAAAATATGTAATAACGATACATAAATCTTTATAACTATCTCTCCTATAAACTATAATTGATGAACTCAGTGAGGTCATAAAATTAAACTGGGATAGTGGTAAAGCTGAAATTGAACTGCTAAATCTTTAGTATATCCAGTGTATCACCTTGTATGTATTCAGAGTGGGGCCTGCAAAAATACGTGTATGGTTTTCGGAGGAGTTGGTGATATGGACTTATACATACGATACCTCAAGTGGAAATAAATGTCCTCTTCGGACTTAGTGCTATTACAGTAAGCTTCTTCGAACACGAAAACTAGTTCTTTTCCTATCCAT
The DNA here is from genome assembly GCA_933210815.1 of Meta bourneti. Classification (NCBI taxonomy): domain Eukaryota; kingdom Metazoa; phylum Arthropoda; class Arachnida; order Araneae; family Tetragnathidae; genus Meta; species Meta bourneti. The sequence goes on along the minus strand of OW119930.1, from coordinate 65,103,796 downwards.
AGTTTATCAAATAATTTGTGTTTTATATTCAAGACTTAAAATCTAGATAAATACGTAACTTCATAAATGTATTTGTCTATCGGTCATACAAAGGAAATAAATTTCCTTACAAGTTTCTCCTTACTTCCTCGCGCTCTGGAAATAAAAGTTAAATAAGAAATGGCTACTCTAATAAGGACAAATTTACAACACAACTGACACTGACGACCATTTATTGAACGATAGAAGCTTATAATTGAACTTTTTAACGTATGTTCATAAGTTTTATTTATTACCTTAAATTTTCGTTTTCATTATTTGTCAATGCAAATATATGTATTAATTTAAAAATATATTTTAAATTGCATCTCAGGTTTTAAAAATATATTTTAAATTTTGATGTACCACTATTAAATTTAATGAGCATGTGTATCTTTCAAAACAATTTCTTTCTAAAAATGCCAAAATAAGAACGTTGTATGGCGTAATTTAATTTGAAATTGTTTTTTCTACCAAAAGAGTTGAATTTTTATCATATTTAAATCGGCTTCATCGAAACTTTGATATTTTCAATTGCTTATTCCAAATTACGAAAATGCTTCGTTACCTGTCGCTTTAATACGCTTGAAAGAGCAATAAATGAAGAGTAAACAAGTTACGCACACGGCCAGATTTAATCTTCTCCTGTGTTTGCCGATTTCTTTGAACTCGGTAATAGAATCGTACGTTTTGCATCTCAGTTTTTAAAAATATGAATGCTTTGATTGAAGTCTGCTCTTAAAATCAAAAATTAGTTTGCGAAACATTCTTTTTGATATACTCATATTAAACTTAAAGAAAATAATCCAATACGGGAAATTTAGAATAGCTTATACCTTTGTTTCGTTTCTTATGTTTATCGCGCAGATCGAAATCTCGGAAGCTTTGATGCACTTGCAATTACTTTTTGTAATTTCTCTTTTTACGGTTCAGTTTTCAAAACGTCAAACAAATTCGGCTTCGCAATTCAGGAGTTACAGTCATACTTTGTTTTTAAGGCACTTATTAAGTCCTGGTACATCTTTTGAAGAAATGGATGAGCCTTTATGCGTATTGCTTAAATTAAAACTTAAGTACTGCCTTACGTAAAAAAATAATAAATATAATAAATGATTTCAGAACGAGTTGAAAATATTTGAGATGACCTAGAAACTCTATACAAAACAAGAAGTGCAAATTTCATGACTATAGAGCATAAAGTTTGAAAGCTTTTGCTGCTTCATACAGACATATTTTCTGCTTAAATACACTGCTGGCCACCCAAATTGCAACACCAAGAAAGACAAGAGATATCACAACAAAATTTATTTTGTAGATAACATGTTGACCAAGTATCAAATGATTAAATTTATAGACTTCTGTGAAGTGTGGTTCCTGCCAAAATCAGTAGCCAGAGTAGCCGCCATTGTTGGAGATCACCGCTGCCACACGCCTCGGCATTGATTCAAAGAGACTTTGGATGTGTTCTTGGGGTACATCAGACCAAGTAGCTTCCACACGTTGCAAAAGTTGATCTGGTGTGGCAACTGGGGATGTATTCTGGGTCAATCGTTGAGCAACCATGGACCACATGTTTTCTATCGGCGAAAGATCCGGAGAGCGAGCTGGCCAGGGAAGCAATTCAATCTGGCGATTGACGAAGAACCCTTGGACAATGCGTGTCACGTGTGGCCGCGCATTATCCTGTTGAAATATGGCTGTGGGCAAGCCCTGAAGGTAAGGAAGGACAACTGGCTCCAACACCTCGGAGATGTAGCGCTGGTTGTTTAAAGTACCGGCAATGCATACTAGAGGAGTGCGAGAGTGATATCCAATACCGCCCCATACCATAATACCCGGTGCAGGACCAGTGTGGCGGTGCATAACGCAGCTGTTCAGCATCCTCTCTCCACGGTGTCTCCAGACTCGAATCCGACCATCGTGGTGTTGCAGACAGAAGCGTGACTCGTCAGTAAAGACAATTTCATTCCATTCTGCCGTCCACATCCTTCTTTCATCGCACCATTGGCGGCGGAAACGTCTGTGGTTCTGCGTCAAGGGTAGACGAAGCAATGGACGTCTTGCGGACAGACCACTCTGCTGTAAACGGCGTCGAATAGTACGCGCAGACACTGGATGATGCGGTACAGACTGAATGTGCTGTGCTATGGTTCGTGATGTGGCTGAGCGATCCGTCACTGCCATACGCACAATATGCCTGTCATCACGTGAAGTGGTGCACTGAGGTGGATGCGATCGAACACGTCGGTCCGTCATACCCTCCTGCATCCAACGATCACATATCCGCATTACAGTTGTTTGGTTTCGTCCAACACGACTACCGATTTCCCTGAAAGATAATCCACAATCTCGGTAGGCCACTATCCTTCCTCTGTCGAACTCGGATACTTGATCAAAAGATGATCGCTGTTTTCTACGAGGCATAATTGATCGTTTTTTTTGAAAAAACCACAAGAAAAACACAATTGCCGTACTTGAAATCGTCGAAATCTCCAAGCCTTAAATAGCGCTTTGAAGTGGCGCCACAGGCGCGCGTGATGTGCGTCTGCGCTGAAATTCTAATCATTTGCATATCTCACCTCCGCTAATGCATGTTGTAAATTTCATATTATTTGCATGCTTCCTTCAGGGTGTTGCATTTACGGTGGCCAGCAGTGTAAAAATGGAATGTTTGTATAGTGAATATTTTCGCCCCTATTTATCCAAATTGGGCAAAATAATTTTATCCCCTATTTAACCAAAGTGGGCAAAATCAGTGGTTTCCTCGTTTGGAGTATCACATGAAATTTAATAATGTAATTTTATTGAAATGACTTTTATTTAATAAAACATATTTCAACTTAGTGGATACATTATTTCAATTTTCTTCGTCTGCATTTCTAGTTAAGCTTAACGCTAAAACAGCTAATTACCTATACTTAAATCAACCTTAATTTGACAGTTTTAAAGAAGCCAGGTTGTAAATTGAGCATTGGAATTACTCGGATTGTGTTATTAGTGCAGTTGGAAAAGCAATTGCTTTTTCAAAAATTCTTTTAGTAGAATTTTAATTTTAATACTTCATTTAATTTGAGCTTTATTTTTTCTTTGCGAAATATAAAGAATTTCCGATTGTTTGGCCGGTACGTTGGTTGTAGGATTCCTTTTTATGAAAAGAAGTAAAGCATGTGTAGCACGAAATCTTTAAACCAAGACTGGTACAAATAAAACTTATTCCAAATATTTTAAAATTTTGACATAGGTTTCCTTTGCTAACTACAAAACGATTACATTAAAACTTGCATTAATTTTCCAAGTTCCAAATAAACTTACTTAATTTTTATTGAATGCTGCACTCATTAGGCATGTTACACCATTATTCTCATTATAAATAGGTACGTGCTTTCCATTCAAAACTGAATATCTGAATTGAAAAAATGGTTTAAGGTGTAGCTCGTGTTCAAGGAAACGGAAAATCGTGTTCGTTGACTACGTGCTATGATAGTATTTTTTGACTTTTTCGCTCGAAACTAATTTTGTTGGTAAATGCAAGAGCACGAGGTAAACAAGAATCACGAATCAGTATTTTTAGAACAAACTTTTTCCTGCCGACTTTAGTTTTACTTCGCTTTATTTGCTGCTGTTGCAAATTTAATAAACTGCAATTCCTATTCATCACACTCAACAACAAGCCTACAAAGGATTCGATTTGAAACTGCATGCAAGTTAAAGTAAAGCAATTTTAAAACGGAACTTTGCCGATATTGAACGAATATTAAAGTTAGAAAAAATCTGAATTAAGACTTTTAAATATCAAAAATTCTATGATGTAGCGACAGAAGGTCAAGGTTGTCTACTTTAGGAGTTGAAGTTATACTTAGGCAACTTATATCTATCAGAAGTTTGCTAAAAACTGAGCACAAATAGATCGAACTATCGACTTACTTTTTTTAAAAAATGGTAATCGTTTGCTTTTTCTCCACTGAAGACAGTCAATATTAAAAACAAGTTCTTTTGTTATAGCACGTGACACTAAATGGAATTTTGAGAAAAAATGTATTTGCTTAAAAAATTAGTGATGAATATCTTATCAAATTAATGTCATCCTTCTCTTAAAGATGGTGAAATTCGAAAATATGGCATGCCTGGTACCAGAGTGCCACAAGTCAAAAAATTTTGGCTGTAAACTATGAGTGCGAGAGTATTTGCCGTAGATGCGTCATTCTACGAAATTGAGTTACGGCAATGTTACACGAAACGAACTTAAGACGGATCATTCATAATTCCTTCCCAAATTCAAATCGACTTTTGTAGTAGTCATTTTTCATAATTTTGTCAAACAACAGGGGTACGATGCATGTAAAATGTATTATATGGATGGAAATGTATACTATTTGCGTTCAAAGTAAACTGTAAAATTTTTTTAATGAAGAAAACGTTGAGGCTAATTTTGCCACTTTCTTCCAATATGCTTGATTTCAGCTAGGGAGCTGCATAATATTGCTAAAACGACATAGAAGAACTCTCCACTCTAATTAAATTCTTCAGCAGTAATTACAGAAAGCAATGAGAAGTCTGGAAGATAGAAATATGCGCAGAAAAGAAAATATGAGTAAAAGTAGGTTTAGAATCGAAAAATGCCAAATCACCTTTGAAAAAGGGAATGGTATGAAATTAAAGAAGACGTTCAGTATCTACTTGCGATAACATGACTGAGGTGCGCCTCTTGCCAGGCATTTTTTGGACATAGGAATTAACACCAGTACACGAAGCATTATTACATAATTTTGAACAATTTTTATTTCATTTAGAGGTATGAAATCAGTTCATGTGAACAAATGGATTCCGTTTATAATGATACTGATTAATTATCCAATCCATTTAAGATGAGGCTGATTCATTATCCAATCCATTTATAATGATGCTAATTCATTATCCAATCCATTTAAGATGAAGCTAATTCATTATCCAATCCATTTATAATGATGCTAATTCATTATCCAATTAATTTATAATGATGCTCATTATACAACCCATTTATAACTGAGGTTATCAGAGCAAGAGTGGCCTAACACACAAAAATCCGAAAATGCCAAAATGATTATTTAGGCCATTTATAATTAAGCTAGTTCATTAACTAATCCATTTATAATGATGCTAATTCATTAACCAATTTATTTATAATGATTACTAGTTCATTAAATAATCCATTTTTAACAATGCTATAATCATTATAAATGGATTAAAATAAGATATGAAATGTGAGTAACTTTGCCATCAATAGATAAAAGCAGTTACAAATGTTTAGCGCAAATGCTTTGAGCTGGTCTGCTAGTTTTAATGAAAAACGTAAAAAGTACAGATTCTTTTCTGGCGTGGTGCCGACAATATGCGTTATACATATCTCTGATGTAAAACTGTCATTAAACAAATTTCATTGAAAACCCAGTCCTCTTTCATACACAGTTTACACTCCAAAATTCCACCACACACGTTTTAAGAGCTACACATAAAAGCAAGGCGCCCAGTAGAAAGGCACGCCATCTTTGCTATGCAAAGTTGTGAAACTCGAGAGCTGGTTTCCATCAAGCACGTTATTAACTTAGATTGCTCGATTATATTTCCAGAACCCATCGAATTCAATCAGTTGAAGTGACTTCCAAAGGGACGGAGATCCTTGATTGAAAACGTTTCCATACAACCGGAAACCGAGTGTTCTTAAAACAAATTTTACTACCGCCGAAGAAAGTTTGCGGTGAAAGTTTCACCGCTGCTTGGATTGCAGCCAGAAATAAATTCGAGACAAAACGTACGTGATTTAAAGAAATAAATACGATAGAGCAAAACAATTTTCTTACATAGTTTCAGATTCTTTAAGTTCCCAGTGGTTTTTAAACTATAAACACTGCGTGTCTTTCCGTCTTTCCAACAACTCAGTGTGTTTGTAAGCCATGATCAATATGGATTTTGTACATGTGACCTTAACAGTGATTATATAGTTTTCTTATAGTGAAGTTTGAAGTTTAGTTGATCAGAGTTAGCGTGTGAAATTCAGTAGGTTGCGTAACATATATTAAATTAAGTTAACACTAAGTAGTTCATAGATACATAATTTTTAATGTGTGCGAATGACTATCTAAAGTAGCATAAATTTGTATAAACTAGCAGATTCGTACATAACACATGCGCTAAACTCTCGTAATTGCTTATATAAATAGATGGCAAAGTGTCGTTACTCACAATTCATATATTATTTAAATACATTTATAATGACATAGCCTGGTTATTATTTAAATGTAGCCTGATTATTATTTAATTGTATTATTTAAATACATTTATAATGACATAGCCTGATACATTTATCACATAGCCGCATTTCATACCTCTAAATGGGATAAAATTATCCAAAAATATCTAATAGTATTTGTTATACTTCTTACCGGTAATATTGCATATCTCTAGTAAAATTCATGTCCAAAAGTTTACACCTCAGTCATGTTCCAATTAGCTTCAGAACATCTACTTCAATTTCATTCCATTCCTTGTTCAAAGGCAATTTGTCATTTTTTGACTCTGCACCTATTTTCGTGCTCGCTCACATTTTCTTTTCTGCACAGATTTCTACCTTCCTGATTTCTTATTGCTTTCTGTAATCAGACTGCTGAAGAATTCCATCAGAGCGGCGAGCTTTTCAGTGTAGTTTTAACCTTCCAAGTGGTTACGACGAGATATCTTTTCCTTCTAGATCTGACCAATTTTGCTATTGACCAGATACCTCGTAATCAAGATATCGCTGGTCTTTTTTATGTTGAGATATCTTGTTCATCAAGATCTGGTCAGTTTTGCTAACGATGAGATACCGTATCGAAACAAACAATCACCTAAAAGGCGAAATTAGCGAATGAATCCCATACCGTTAATGTAATATAAAGTTTTATTCAGTCATTAGAAATTTGCAAAGGATGGCATAAATGCTTAAACTGTATTTGCATGTCCATTATGACCAATATCCGTCCAAATATATATTTCCCTTAAATAAATTCAACAATAAATTCATTTAATTTAAAATGAGTTACAATTGAATTCATTTATTCATTAAATTTAAAATTTAAATTAAACCAAAATTCATTTATTAATTAAATTTAAGACTAAAGTTAAAATCATAATATTAATTTATTCATCAAATTTAATTTAGTTATTAAGCCCATTTGAATGTCAAATGCACTTAAATGACTAAACAAATGACTTAGAATTTATTGCAAAGTAATATCTCTAAATAACTTTAGAAAGTAGAAAAATTATAAAATGATAGGAAGGATCAATTTAGTTACAGCTCAATTTTAGATATCTATAAAGTTTCTTCAATTTTAAATTATTTATAAGATAAGAGGTCACACAATTCGGTAGAATATGTTTTCCTCAAAACTGCAAAATAAGAAATATTTCGAATTTAAATGAAGTGATAGTAATGCACATGTCACACTAATCTCGTATCTATCTATAAGATCATGAAAAATTTCTTAAGATTAGGAAGTTTGAAGCTTAGATCTCCTGTAGACGTCTAAGACTTTTTGCTTAGATTATTTGTATTCTCGACATCTCTTTCCCTTGTATTCCCTGAAATTTCTTGACTTTATTTGTACATCAGATGGGAAAACATTCGTCTGGAATCCAAAGACAATCAGAAAGTTCTCCTTTTGTTTTATTCATATACGAAATTTATCTAAAGCTCTATAGGATATATACGACTTGTTTACACTGATTTAAAAACTTAACAAGTGAAATGTGAAAGAAGCAAAGGTTTTCGGATTTGTGAAATTGCATGTGGTTTTTATCTAGAGAAACATTATATGAAGTCCATTTTTTTTATCACATGAAAAATCTGATGAACTGTCATAGTAAAACAGCATTTCTGCAATACTAAAGATCGCCTAAGTATTTTAAAACTTCCTGTACAAACTTTAAGAGGAAGTAGGAAACAAAACTTTATTCACATAGTATTTCCGCAAGATCTAGTTGGATTTGTATGACAGTTAGCCGGTTTGTGAGTCTTATGTGATCCAATGTGGTGAGTTAAAGGAAATGCTCGGAAATAAGCCATCGTGTAATTTATTCAAACATAACAAAATAGAAAGTGAGCCGGTGTGCCTAGAGAAAGAGGAGAGAATTAAGAATAAGTTTCCGCTCGGCATTATATAATATCATGTGACGTCATACACACGAGCTGCTTGCAGCGCCGCTCCTCAATCAGGAGGGAATGAATCACTACAAGCCCTTGAGTCGACGCTGTAAGGCGTGCATTACTGTTGGTCACAAATTTAAACACTTACCCTGAAATTGTAAGGGCACAACTACTGTCAAAGTATAAAAAATAGGGATAATATAAACATGGTTCACATATTTGTTGTCTCATTTCTGTATCTTAGTGTACCTACCAGCAAAACGATTTTCAACTGATATGCCGTGGAACATTGGTGAGATTTGATGTAACGCCTTAGATTGCGTGAGTTATATCATTTCAACGTTTTAGTTTCGCACTCTTGACAAATGCTCTAAGAAATAATTTCGAGTAATACTCGTATTTTTGATACCAGTACGAATAATTTTAAGCATTATTTTTTATTACAAAATATCATAAATAAATTGATAATATCTATAAGAAATATTTTTCAACCCTCCTGGTGGTTGCCTCGAAGAGGTATTTCGACATTAACAAAATTAACCAGATTTTGATGGACAAGAAAACTCGTCATTAGATAAAACTGGCCTGATCTTGATCTCTCCATCATAAAAAAGTCAATATCATCATTCAGAATTCAATCGGCATTCTTGGTAACAAAATATCTCGTCATTAGCAAAATTGATCAGATTTTGATGACGAGATGCCTCGTATTTTTGACCTCGTAACCCTTCGGTTGTTAATCCACTATTCTACCAACTCGATTACCGTGGCCCCTATGAAAATCGAGAGAAATTCCCCTGCTCTTCAACTACCGAAGATTGCTAAGGAATCTCCATAGATTCACTTCATGAGCTATGCTCGCTTCTCTCTCTCGTAAAGAGGCCTGGCATCTAAACATTAAGCAGTTATATTATTAAACAGAAAGTATCTATTCAACGAATGAAACTTATAAATTACAAAGTTAGGTGGCTGGTCTGATTATAATCCTGAAACAGTATGTCGCGTTTCTAGGAAGAATCTATGAGGGTAATAACGTTAGCTGTTCCTTTACATGTCACACTCATAATTTACAGCTCTGTTGAACATCAGGGTTAATCTATACGGCCTTGAACTTGACGATTGTATGGGTTGTATTCACCTCATACTGGTAACCCTGCCGAGTCTCGAAGGAAACTCGGCAAAACTTGGCAACCGCCTTTTTTCTGTGGTGATGAAAAATAATACCACTTTCAAGGCCGTCTCGTTCATTGGAAATTTATTAACATCAGGACAATGTTTTTTCAAAGTACTTCCTGATCATGGCATAAGTTTGTCAAAGCCATGTTTCGATTAACATCGTCATTATCACTCCGAATCAACATACGTTTTGCCTTCCAAATTAATCTTTCAGTTCTCTTTCCACTTTTCTCATCATTCCTAGAATCTATTTGTTAATTAATTATGTCTTTGTTATGATTGAAATATTTGGGGGCACAACTTAAACTTATTTTTAAATACAAATTTGAAGCCATCATTTGTTTTGATTCAAATAGTCTTTGAAAACAACTAATACTAATGCTTTCTCTTTTTCGAATCGTGCAAGGGAAATATATATAGAAATCGGCAACAATAAAAATATTTGGTTATTTAGAAATTTTTGCAATATAAACTTCGAACTAATGATAACATATTGTTATTATCTGTAGTCAATATCTGTGATCAGATATTGTTATTATCTGATTGTTATTATCTGTAAGAAGCTTTTTAAGGAATAATATAAGTTAAAATATTGTTCGAATAATTCGTAAGAAATATAGCAATAGTTTAACTCTAACAAATATAATTATACCCCTGTCTTAAAAAAGTCATAAAAGTAATTAGAACGAATGGAGTTCTAACTGCCGTTATCGTAAATAAACGATAGTATTTAACAATAATAGACCCCATAATTACCAGTTTAAATGCAGATTAAAACTCACTTCAGCATCCTAAATTATAACATCAAAACGCAGTTAATTACCGGACAAGAATCGCTCCAGAAATATTTTATGTTCGCAAGAACTTCAAGCCGCAGTAACCAAAGCAGTTAAAAGATGCGTTTACAACTGAAAAACATGAATAAAAAATGAACCCATCTAAAGTTTCCGCAATCTGAAGATGCTCTGTTTTATGACTTTGTTCTTGTAAAAGATAAAGCATTTACGCCCACGTTGTACAGATCGTATTATTTATTAGCCATGAATCCGAAACAGAATCGTTTGCGTTTCACATTTCTTTGCGATATGTTTGGTGTTGGGACCAAATTTATGGTTGCGCAAAGTTTTTCATTTTTTGCTCTCAACTTTTATGCGGGACGAACATGACATGTGCATTGACTTCAAATGCTGCTCTTCTTCCATGTAAGTAGGTACGTTAAGTAACAGTTTTGGAGTCCTTAAATGAATACATGTTTCTTTTTGTTGAACAAGCAAAGTTTTTATTGACAAAAGACAGTTTTGTATACGAAACTAGGAGTTTTACGATGAAAACGGATTTTTTTGCCATTTCTTATTCGTGGATAAACATGTCATTGCTTTTGAGTTGTCAAAAAATATCAGTATGCTTGAATTATATGCATTTTACGCAATTCTTACAAAGGGTTACGAAACTTGGAGAGAGCTTTTAAGGACCAAGTTATAAATCTTTCTTTTCTGTCAGAAGACTATGTATTTTGTGAACTACATATAACGAATTTATGTTCCCTTAAGGAAATTTATACCTTCTGTATAAAAGATATCTTTCTTTAGTTTAAATGAAAAACACTGGTTGTTTGCATTTCAAATTTGAAAATGAAAGATATAAGTTACTTTGAAAATCAAACCTGGTTTTCTTTATTTAAGCAATGAGTTCTGTATAATTAGGAAAGCTTAGTCTTGAATGATTTTTTAAGAAGAATCAATTGATGTTTGGTACGTTTTAATCATAATTCGACTTTTTTCAAATGAAAAATAGTCTTTATCTTTTAAATATTCATTCTTGATTGGTCGTTGCGTAACTGTTTATATTAAAAAATATTTTCTTTTCATATTGATTGCATATTGTCAATTGAATCTGATAGTGTAAAGTTGCTGATTCAATTTATTTGGAAGATTTACAAAACTAATTGTTCTTGAAAGACGTAAATAAATTTACATTAAATACTTCTTTAAAATAGGTCTTAGTTAAAATATGTCCCTGCTTCGTATAAAATTTCTATTTTTAATATTTGGAAGTTGATCTAATTATAAAACAACAATAAAAACTATAAAATATTCTTAAATCCTTTCATAAAATATGTTAGAGATAAAAATAGTATAACTTTTATCTTTCATTTGACATAAAAATTTATGAATATTATTGCGTTGAAAGTTCATTTATGGAAAATTCCACAGCAACAATACGTACACAATAGCTTGTAAATTTTGGAGAACGTTTATTTGTTGTGCTAAAAATTTTTTGGAAACATCTTGCAACAAATACTCACACATTAACACAACAGTGTATAAATCTTGGCGTCAATTTATAATTACGCTTGAAGGTATTTTGTAAAATATCCCACGACTGATACTCAGAATTAGATACATAATCCATCTATCTCTATTGGTAGAAGGTGATTGTTTTGTGAACCATTACATAACAAATACTCGCATATTAGTGAAGTACTCTTTGTGCTAATATGTGCTGAAGTACTAAAATAACAATTCATTGCATTGTGTGCAACTACTGAAGTAACAGTTCATTGTTACTTTAGTAGTTGTTTTGCGAAGTATGCTACACCAATTCGTCCTTTTTTTATCATAACACTCATAATTCTTTTGGCGGTAGTTAATTGTTATGCTAAAAGTTATTTAAATAAATATCTCAAAGAAAATACTCGTACATTAGCACAAATAATCTATAATTTTTTAGTGGAAGCATTTTTTTTGTTTAAAGTCTTTTCGTGAAACATCCCACAACAAATACTCGCTCAATAGTCAATAATTCTTAATGGCAATTCATCGTTACATTAACAGTTATTTTGCGAAACATCTCACATAAAACACTCGTGCATAACATCGAATTTCTTTAGTGGTAGTTCATTTTTCTGTTATAATTGATTTTTTGAAACTTTCCATATCAAATACTCACTACATGTACTATACACTATATCAATTGTCATATTGTTTTAATGTTAGTTCATTGTTACGTTAAAAGTTATTTTGTTAAACATAAGACAACAAATATTCTCACAGTTGCACAGAAGTCCATAAATGTTATGACTGAAGCTCACTATTTCTTAAAAGTTATTGTAAAACATCCTGTAACAAATACTTGTTTATTAGCACAATTAATCTATAACAATTGGTGTTGGTTCTGTGTTACGTTAAAAGTCATTTTGTGAAACATACCACACAAATTCCCTTACATGAACACAATAATATAACTCCTTTGGTAGTAATTCATTTCAAACTTGTCTTTTAACCCTCATGGTGGTTGTCTTGACGAGGTATCTCGTCATTCATTAGATCAGGTCAAAAGTGACCAGATCTTGATAGACAAGATATCTATTCATTAGAAGAAAGCTGACCACATCTTGATCTCGTCATCATAAAAAAACTGCCAACATCTTGATTACAAGACATCTCGCCATTAGCAAAATTGGTCAGATCTTGATGGACGAGATATCTCGTTGAGACCTCTTGGAAGATAAAATCATCTAACACTTCATGCAATTTGGTAAATCATGACTCCAAGCTTATAATAAAAGTTTATAGTTCTAAAGTTAAAAGATGTGCTATATAAGAGCCTTAGATACCTTCAAAATCTGAAACAATGTCACAACCTAGAAGTACTTTCTGGAATCTGGCAACAGTCCCTGGTACCTGAACTTCAAAGGCGGCTCCTTATACAACAATCCTCTACGCTTTCTCGGATGGCTCATCGCACTAATGGAAGGTAAATATTGAACCTTCCTCTGTAGTAAGTAGTCGGCAGACGCCCATTAATTGGTATCACTTGCCTCTCAAGGATTAAAATTCGATAATCTAATTACAGCGGCGATCGGGTTTGATCTTTGATTCCTACCCATTGTGACTTAGAAAAGAATTTTCGGAAATGGACTGTGTTTCCTTTGAGCTTCTTTACGTGAGCGGGAAGCACAATTGGAGTGCTGTGATGTTTTCGTTTCCTGCTTTGTGGATGTGGTATTGTTACTGCGTTGCCTAATGTCTGCTGTTGGTTGTTTTGTGAGTTCACTGGGGAGATTGAGAGTTTAGTGTTGTAAACAGGATTAAAGTCCGCTAGAGTGTGTTAAGCACGAGACTGGAAATTAGCCCAGTAAGAACTGGATTTACTTTTACTGGTTTACTTTGCTTTAAAGATGTCTAACTGAAATTTGCTTTCATTGCTATGGCAAAGGCAACATGCATTTGATGTGGAAAAACGAGCTCCGTTTAAATTTAAAAAACTCCAGTGTATAAAGTAACCATTTTTTAACTATCCAATGAGATGTGTCATTGTTGTACGTAGGAATAAAGGAGGCGTAATTATGGGAATATTAAAGCACAGGCCATATTAAAACCATTTTAAAACTGTCTTTTTAGAGAAATACTATACTCAGTTTTAGCTTGCACTTTAAGATATAGAAACCATATATACAAAACGAAAAAAGTCATAAATTTAATACAGTAAAATGTAAGTTCAGCCGCTTTTATGTCTACCTGAAATTTATTTTTCTTGTTATGGTAAAGGGGAGGTTGGTTTGGTTTAAGCAACAAACTAGCTCTGGAAGCTTAACCCTCCAAATGGTTTTAACAAGATATAAAGATCTGACCGCTTTGCTAATGCCGAGACATTTCGTCATCACGATATTGTTGATTTTATGATGATAACGAGATCAAGATCTGGTAAGTTTTCTTCTATGACGAGATTTCATGTCCATCAGATCTGGTCAGTTTTGCTAATGATGAGATACCTCGTCGTGACAACCACCAGGAGGGTTAAATTATAAGTATAAGATCTCAACTCATCTCGTCGCATGCACTCAATATAATTCAAATACAGTTAGTAGTTACATATACGTATATACCTCATTAAAGAAGGGAAGTATTAAATGATGATTTGCCATTGATTACGTTTCTGTCATTGACTACTTTCCCGTTATTTGAGAACTTCAAAAGAAAAAGATCCTGATGGTTTTAAAGTTTTTTCTTCCAACTTACTATACATGGTTTTAGTTTTCAGTTTCATAATTTCAATATTAGCATGATTAAAGTAATGCAAAGCTATAAAGCTAATCTAACTTCAATCACCTCGACGCTATTCATCTTTTAAGTTTTTAGTAATATAATTTCAATTTAATCGTGATTAAACTGATGTAAAATCTATTAAAGCTAATAAAAGTATTATAAATTCATGTCCCGGATAATGTGTTGGTGGCTGCGATTGCGGTAGAACATATTTCCATAGTTTAGAAAACTGTTTGCATAATTTATTTTATTTATTATAATTAAAATTGAGTTGAGAGGGAGATAACGACCTATATTAAAAACCACTTTACACGGCTGGGATCCACGGTTTTAATACAATATCTCCTTTAGGTTATACCATTATGCCCAATATACCCTTATTCCTAACATAAAATAAATCTAGAAACAGAGGTCACTCGGCTAGTATTTTATTTGTAAAATGTAACTTGTAAAAATATAAGACATTTTAACTAAGGTAGAAAGACATTATTTATGATGTATACATACCTGTTGTGGATCATGACAAAATAGTTTACTTTCAACACTTGAATAAAAAATAAAATAAGTAAAGAAACCTAGCTAAATATTTCGTGACTCGGTGTTGAAGACGGTCATGCATAATATTACCACGCGACATGTTAGCTCTGTTCTTTTGTTACGTATAAAACATTGAGGCGTCATAAAGCTTTTTTCGTATTGAGTTGTATTGACACTCGTTTGCTCCTTATTCCACTACCACGAAAGTATAACTTATCATGAAATTTTAACATAAAATTATTTTATACAATTTTCTAATTAAATCTGTTTCAATTGACTTAAACTGAAAGAAAGTCCTGAACTTACTAATTATTACATTAATAATCAATTAAGTTGATAAAAAGACCTAGATATTAAAATGTGTTTATTTTCATTAAAATAGATAAAATCTTTGTGTATAATGTTAACACTTAAAATATAGTTGATAGCAACATAATTCATCATTAATTATCAACTGGAATCATTTGTCACCTGAATGCAAGAACTAGGTAATTCAAAAAATAGATATTTTGATTTATACCAAATTAGTAAAGCAAAGATCTTATAGAATTTATAGGAAAAACTACATAAAGTTTTTAATCACTTACGATATATATCGAAAAATGAAAAATGTAGGTATATATGAAAGAGGCATTTGGAGTGGAAATTGTTTCTTCCTTCATCTCAAAAACTAAAAACCTGAGTTACCTAGGTCTTGCGTTCAAATGACGATATGCCATATTCCTTGCATGTATTAGAACGATGTCATCGGTCTTGTTGGTTAAGACTAAAAAAAGTTGATTTGTAGACATAATATTACATCATGTGCATGAATTATGAATATCGGACCTAGGGAAGGGAAATTCGAGGGGTGTGAAGGTTAAAATCAGAAAAGAAAGAAAAGTACGTGCGGAATAGCAAGCTGAGCATAGGTGAACAATCAGAAATTTTAAGATTTATTTCACAGGCCTATGGGGAGAGAACTGCTATGGCATTGCATTAATAATGGGTGTCTGGGAACTCGATCGAGGAATGAATACTGAACATAAATAGTGTCGAATAAAAGTGTTTCGGGATTTCGACAGATGTTTAATAATTTTGAAATACTTGATGTGGACTTTATATTTATAAGTTCTCTATCGGAAGACAAGTCTTATCCACTTTTGGAAATTACAGCATCCACCATGTACAGGTTTCAATGCATTTTGATGCAAAATGCATTTGATTTTTAATGTATCCTGTCTATCTACTACGGGTATGTTCCATTCACAAAGTCTGGGTGTGGGCGATTAGTATAGGAACAGGAATCGTTCATTTTGAGTAGGGGTGGCTCTCAGGGATGTCTTACTTTCATTTTGGTTTTTGTTGACTTTGACAGCGGAAAGAGGTATTGTCTGTCTACTAAGAGAATTACTACAGACACAGTCTGCCCCTGGCTATTCCGTAAGCAGACCTTATCCTATTTTCTATTGAGCCTGCTTGAAGAAATGTGTTCCTTTGTCAGTAAGACTTGTGAACAACTTCAAATAACTTAAGCTAATAGAGTTTGACTGTTTTCTAAAATCTACAATTGACAATAGATGTCTTTTAACCCTCCTGGTGGTTGTCTCGACGAAGTATCTAGTCATTACTAAAACTGGCCAAATCTTGTTAGACGAGATATCTCGTCATTAGAACAAAACTGGCCAAATCTTGACCTCGTCATAATAAAAAAGTAGAAAATATCTTGATGACGAGATATCTCGTCGAAACCACTTGGAGGGTTAATATGACACTTTGGAAGTTCTCGTGGGACAGACAGTACATTTAACATTAACAAACGATTCGCTTTTTGTTTCAGTGCTATTTTATAAAAAGTATTCGAATCAAGCATTTTTCAACAAACCATTCATTATACATGGGATGAGGTTCGTTTCTGAGGCAACAAAGTGTCGCAGACTTTGTATCCAGAGCAGTACTCCTGGTTGACAGGCGGGGAATTCAACATTAGAAAACTATTCGTTTTCGGTGTATAGTGTTATTTTATATAAAAATATATTGGAATAAAATATTTTTGAATAAACTATTCATACTACATGAGATGAGGTCCTTTATACGGCAACAAACAGTCGCAGAATTTTTTCCGGAGCAGTTCTTTCAGTTGACAGACAATATATTTAATATTAACAAACGATTGGTTTTGTGCTTTTGTGCTATTTCATGAAAAGTATTAGAATCAAGCATTTTTGAATAAAAACCATTCATACTACAATTCTGTCCACGTGATCACTACGCGAAATCTCCAAATTCGAAGCACCTGACTTTCCCTCATAACTCTGTTTCTTAATCCCAGCTAATATTCTCGAATCAAGGCTTTTTAACTTCTTACCTATAACGCTGATATCCACTCCATTAATTCAAGAAAAAACTAAAAAAAAATGTATTTGCTGAGTCGTTGAAACGAGTGATATTAAAAAGCGCGGCAGCTGAAGCAGAAAATGGAAAAATTAGCGTAAAAACTGAAAATTTCCATCCTATCTCGTAAAAGGAGTTTTTGTTCCACATAAGCCATTTTAAACTTCCTACGATAATTAAAATTCGCGACTGTCATGGGTTTTAATCTTTGGAGAAAATGGTATCCATAATCTTGGTGTTACACAGGTTTTAGTGCCTGTTTTAGTCGTTGAAATATTAATATTTTATATCGTTTTTAAAAGCCTACTATTGGGATAGTTAGTGGGGCATTAGATATTTACTGTTTAAAACATTATTTGATTTAAAAGGAGATTAATTCTTTTTTCTAAAAACAGAAATATTTTTGGAGTTGGATAATTATTTCATCTGAAAATAGTATCCATCATCTTGGAAGTTTACACACATTTTTGATACCACTTTCATTCGTTGAATTATTATTTCATAGTTTGGAAATTGTGAAGTTAATGCTCAATTTCCTGTGCAAACGGTCCCTTGTGCAAATTTTAAGTATATCGTTGGCTTAGAGCAGACATTCATTAACTGATGTTTTTTCGGAGACACTAGATGCTTATTTTAATGATGACAAGAAACACATTTTCATGTTGCAATCGGTTCAAAAGACATATAACCCTGTAAAATATTTATAATTATTTTTTTTACCTAAAAGCTAATAACTATTCTTTAACAGCTGTACAGTATAAAAAATTCCTTTTGTCAGTTAATGAGTTTCTGCTCTAAGCCGACGATATAGATTTATAGAAGACTTATTATTTATCGAAGGGGTATCTTTGAATTTTCTCAACTGTGTATAACTGTTTCTCATGTATAACTTCAATTCATGTACAGTTATACATGAATAAAGAGGGGTGATTCGTCGTACTTATGATCGAATAATTTATTTTCAAGAGATATGTTCACTTTTCTAAATCCTGATAGATGCGTTTTGTTTTTTATTCAATGGTTTTTGCGTTTGTTTTAAGAATGCAGGAACAATTAATTTTGTTTAAAACTTCAAAGTATGTGATAGATTATTTTAGTTTATTTTGATTGTTAGGTATGCATAGCTAATAATGAAATTTTTGAACACAGTGATAATTTAAAGCTCTGGAGATGTTATCTCTTGAAAATAAGCTATTCAATTTATTGTAATCAAAATTTCATTTATAAAATATATATAATTTAAACATAATGTGAGGATTTTAACCCTCCAATCAGTTTCGACGAGACCTGGTTCATCAAGATGTGATAGATTTTGCTAATGACGAGATATATCGTCGTCAAGATATTGACAATTTTTTGATGACGAGATCAAGATCTGGCCAGTTTTCTTCTAATGACGAGGCATCTCGTTCATCAAGATTTGCTCAGTTTTGCCAATGACGAGATACCTCGTCGAAACAACCACCAGGAGGGTTATTTTATTTACGAAAATAACTCATTTAGAAAGTTGATTCAGACATTGATATTACATGTGGTATGCGTTCTATTAAATATTCTAGGAAACCAAGTTGCTTCCAAACCACTATGCCAACCTTCACAGCGTTTAATGTTCCCTTCCCTTCTGGTTGTCTCGGCTTGGTATCTCGTCATTTGCAAAACTGACCAATTCTTGATGAGCGAGATATCTCGTCATTAGAAGAAAACTGACCTGATCTTGATATCGTCATCAACAAAAAGTCGTAAATATCTTGATAAGGAGTTATCTCGTATGAAGTATAATTAGTCAGATCTTGAAGAACGAGATATCTCATCAAAACCACTTGGGGTTAATTGTTTCGAGTAGCAATTAATCGATTATATATCTGCTCACTTATACTAGTTATATACACACATTGATTGATTTATATATAAAAATAAAGTAGACCAAGTCTCAAAGTGATGGAAATTTTGCTTGAACTTTTCCAAATATCAGATCCCCGTAGGTGTTAATAAAATCAATTCATTTCAATTGCGTTCTTTGATCGACAATGTCGAAAGGAGTGCGATAATGGAAGTCATGGAACACTCATTCTAATTGAAATTCTCCCATCTGAAAAGAAAGGTAATCTTCGGGTATATCAAGCGTTACGAAATCTTATATAGGTTCCAAATCCAAAAGACTTGAAGCTAAGTCAAATAACTACCGTTCGAATGAAATTCTAGCATTTCCCTCGGAAGGTAAACTCGGGAATTTATTCGTTAAGAAACTATCTTAACACCGAAAATGGCAAACAGTAGTCTTCAAATGCTTCGATAATGCAGATCCTGTTCAGATTTTCAAACATTGTTGATTTACTGAAGAGTACTGACTAGATAAATGAATTGTAAGAGCAATTAAATACTGAAATGTTTGTCAAAGCATGATGGATGCGAACGATTTAAATTTAATCACGTTTAAGTCACATCACTTGACTTGCAATTGTGTTTTAATCGTTCCATTCATTCTCTGTAAAGATTTAATGAAACTACAGCCTTTGCTATCCGGAGAAATGGATTAATTGCTTAACAACTGGAGTGCTAAGGTGCTTTCCATTACATTCAGAAGAAAATCCATTGTACTACCAGAGATCAATGGTAAAAGAATGCACAGATAAGTACAAGAGGAAAATTGCTCTATCGCGAAAGGACTATCTAATTTATCCTAGCTGTAAATCACTGCTTCGGTTGCTTTGTACATCAGAGAACGTAGTAGTTAATTTTATCGAAGGGATTTATTTTGGGGCAATGTGCCTGAATTAATTCTCAGAGAACTAGTACTTACTTTAGGGTTTGTTTAGTAAATTCCAAATTGCTTTATGTGTACAAGAAAAATATAAAAATATAGTAGAGTAGCGCACTCAAAGTTATGAAATTTGCTTGAATTACTACATTCTTTTCAAAGGTTTAATGAAACTACAGCCTTTGATATCCAATGTAGCAGGTTTAATTTCTATCAGGTTAAATTTCTTTCTGTATGTATTTTTATTTTCCTGTATCTGTAAAACTTTGATTGTATGTCCATTTATTTGACGTTGTTTGGCGCAGTTTGGCCAAATATAGCTCTTGTACCAGAAATCTCAACCAACCACCACCTTTTCTATCCAGAGAAACGGATTAATTGTTTAACAACTAGAGTGTTAAGGTGCTTTCCATTACATCCAGAAGAAAATCCATTGTACTACCAGAGATCAATGGCAAAAGAATGCACAGATAAGTACAAGAGGAAAATTGCTCCTATCTTGGAAGAACTATCTAATTTATCCTAGCTGTAAATCACTGCTTCGGTTGTTTTGTTACATCAGAGAATGTACTAGTTAATTTTACCGAAGAGTTCTTTTGGGGCAATGTGCCTGAACTAATTCTCTAGAACAGAGAACTAGCACTTACTTTAAAGTTTGTTTAGTAAATTCCAAATTACTTTATCTGTACGAGAAAATCAATTCTTGGGACAAAAATTGTCTATCTACTTATGTTATGCTCAATTATTTTTAAGCTTGTCTGTCTCGTTAGAAAAATTCCATCATCAGTTTTTTTAGTAACATTCTGGTGATAGAACCATAGTCTCTTGTCCTATTTGAAGGCAATGTTATATCTAAATTGAGCATTACAAAATCTGATGAAAATTCAATGAATACAATCAACGTTTTATTTATACAAAACTCGAAATGAAAAGATTCAGTAATGTTTTTATTATTATTTTTCATAAAATATAGAAGAATAGACTTGACGGTGACTAAAATGGTGTACTAGAAAGTTTTAATAATAGTGAAGTAAAGCATTGTTTCACTAATACAATCATTTGCTCCAGAGTGCTTTGATTGGTACCAGAATTTCTTATCATTCTAGATAGGGGTCCCTTTCCGTCATTTTAAATAGATCTTCAGCACATTTTGGTGCATTTTTTGACTTTGAAGAGAACCCATGAAATATGGGGCTTAGAAAAGTCAGTGATTACTACATGTCTTGTGAAAATAAGAGATAACGTAAAGAAGTTTAGTTGAGGCTGTTTGGTATCATATACTTGTTTGAATACGATTTTATTACTATTATATATATGTTATGTTTGATATTAAATAAGTCATATACAGCTGAATACTTTTGCATTCATTTTTTGAAATATAGTATATAAACATAATAGAGTGCATATTATATGCTGGTGCAATTTCAATTGTGAATTATATAACATACATATTTGCACGTGGCACAGAACAGATGCATCAGTCTCATTACGCTCAGCGTAACATTTAAACTCATCCTTTTCAATGTACTTTATAAATGGACTCGTGTAATCAATTGCGTCCTCCAAATATCGTTTTACTTTTAACTTTTTTGAAGCATTTATTGAAAGTCACTTGGTAATACTTACGGTGTTAGACACATGCATTTTCTAAATATATATGTCTAATTGTAATATTCAATAAATAAGGTAGTCTAATTTTGCGATATACACTTAATCCAAAAGGAAAAAGTCCACTATAGAATCAATTTTCCATACACAAGGTTAGTCACCAATAAAAGGCCTGAATTCAAAGCCACAGCACTATGAGTCACTTTTTCCGTAATACCGAATCCAACTGTACACATCTTAAACAGCTCCCTGAGGATACATCTGTCGCATTACACCAGCAGTAACTCTATCCTATCCTCCACACTCTATTTCCCAAATGGACTTGTGTAATCAACCTATTCCTCTATTATTGCCGAAAGCTTGACGAGGCCTAAAATATTCCAGTGGGTGGGACACCAGGAAGAAAGTCATTAACCAAAAGCAGCCATCATAAAACTAAGCAAGTTTGCGGATCAATGTAAGGCCTAAATACAATAGGTCAAAAGATATACACTAGAGCATCACCTTTAACTGGCCTATACACATCTTAAAAATCTCCATTGTTGTTTAATGTATTTGAAAATCATTATGAAGCATTTATTGAAAATATAAAATTTATTTTACAGATTGCGTTGTTATGCAGGTGATTAATAAAACAAAATAGTAGATAGTCTACTGAAATAGTGAAACATAGTTTTAAAGACAACTGTCCATTTTACAATTAACAAGGCCAAAGCGTTCTAATAAAAGGCCTGAATTCATTCAAAAGCCAAAGCCCTATGAGTCACGAGGTTTTACGGATGACGTTGTTATACAAGTGATTAATAAATCAAAATAGAAGTAGTCTACTCAAATAGTGAAACATAGTTTGAAAGACAACTGCTCATTTTACAATGAACAAGGTTAAAGCTCACCAATAAAAGGCCTGAATTCAAAAGCTAAAGCCCCTTGAGTCACTTGTTCCTTAACAGTCTCCAACTGGCCAGTACACATCTTAAACATCTCCCTATGGATACATCTGTCGCATTACACCCGCCGTAACCCTTTATCCCATCCTCCGCACTCTACTGCCCAAATGGACTTGTGTAATCAACCGCTTCCTCTATATATCGCTTTATTGCCCAAAGCCTGGCGGGGAACAAAAAAAATCCCAGCGGGTGGGACGGCAGCAAGAAAGCCAAGTAACCAAAAGCAGCCATCACCAGAGCTAACTAAGCATTATAATAGACGAGGGAGATAACAACCGTGCGCTGCAACTCAAGCCACTCCGATCAATAGAGATGATGTCTTTGTAGGATATCCATTAAAGAAGACCACATCTCTCAGACCTTGCATTCTTTTTCCCCTCTCACTTAGGGAAAGAGGCAGATTTTATCCCTTTTGTTTTTATCTTGGATACGAGAACCTTCCTTCTAGCTTGTATCTTCATTGGATAATTTAATTGGTGGGGGGTTCCTCAGAAGGTTTTTGCCCCTTGCTCTATCAGTATTTATTGAATGTGATCGCCGTTTTGAGAAATCGAGGGAGCTTGGAGGCCGGTTATGGGAGGGGTGTAGTGCACCATCGTTTTGAATTATGGTGAAAGGAATCGTGCTTGAGGGGATGAGTCGAATATTTTACTTCTTGGAAAGTCGGGAGGAATTCTCTATGCTAAGCTGAGCATAAAAAAAGTATGGGGACATATATGTGAGATACATGTATAATATAGAAGAAACAAAGGCAGTTTTGCTTTATGTTATTTTACCAGGAATATTTTCGCAAATATGTTTGAATTAAATATAGTTTGGCAATAATTGTCATGACAGAATGAGCGAAACTAAATTAATTTCATCATGGACCTTAGTACATTCAGAACTTATCATTTCCAATAGTTATAAAAGTTTGATATCACAACGAAGCTCTAATCAGCTTGAATTAAATATATTTCTGCAATAATAATTTCATATCACGACGAAGCTGTATAATAATATTATACAATATTATTATACATTATTATTATACAGTCGGGATAATTGTTATAAAAGTTTGCGATGACACACAATGAAAAAGTTATATGATTATATTAACATTTTTTTACTAATTAGTTTGAATTAAATGTAATTTTACACTAATTGCCATGAAAGGATGAGTGAAACTAAATTAATTTCATGAAAGATTAGTAGCATATCCATAACGTATCATTTCCAATAGTTATAAAATTTTTCAAACAATGAAAAAGTTGTATGGTAATATTAGTATTTGGGACAAATAAGTTTGAATTGAATACATTTTGGCAATAATTGTCGTTACAGAATGAAAGAAACGAAATTCCTGACATCGTGGGCATTTATCAGATTCGTCACTCATTACGTCGAATAGTAATAAATATTTTGAGATCTTAACAACTCAGTTGTAAAGTAATACTATTACTTCCACGGATTCATTAGTTCACGAAAATGCTGTAGAAAACGTTGTGCTGTTGTTGAATACTCAGATAGAAATCTCTTGGAGGCACATTCATAATTTCTAAGTCTTCCTCTTTTCTTATTTTAATTAAAAATGGACGCTCAATAGCTCAACGGAGTAGAATTTATACAGACATGAATAATATAAGTACAACAATAATTCTACCACCAACTTATATATGCACAAAATATTTTCTCTTGGAATATTTAAAATAACAATATTTAGTAGACTAAACGCAGTGAAGTAAAATAATTAGTTGAGTCGTGTTCTTTATGAAATTGAGTAACTAATTTAATTTTGCGCATTGTGGATAGGAACACATCTCTTTTCTTCTCTTTATCTATATAGTCAATTGTAATATTTCCAGTGATTATGAATTTTATTTTATTCAAACATTAATGTTAATTATTAGTATAAGTGTATACAAAGCTTAGCATAAACAAAATTGTAAAAATTTATTACAAGAAAACTCCATATTACCTCTCCAAGAAAATGATCCCATTTTCATAGTTTATGTGTTTGTGAATTACATCAAACGAAATGTGAATAGACTGCATGCTACGAGTAACGAATTGTTGGTGCCAGCATAAAGTTTATTTGTCCTTTTTATTCGCTCATAAAATTCAAAACGTAGACTGGTAACTTATTCCTTGAAACTTATCTTAGAAAGAGTCTGAATAGGAATTTATTTTGATATACAAAATTTACATCAGTCACTGCTACTTTTTCTTAATGTGATTACGCACTTTAATGACAGTTTTCAATATAATCGATTTCTTCACTCTAAACATTTCTCATAGGATAATTTAAATCCATTTAATTAAAAAATAATCGAATACATAATGAAACCACAAGTACTTGTAACAACACACAACAACGAGAAGTTGAGTATCCTAAAATTAAAATAAAACAAAACGGAAAATAAAATCACGTTACTTAATAAATAAATTTCTGCATGACTAATCTAAATAATCTAATGTTATGTATCTCTCTTTTTAAATAATTGTGGATGTTAAAATATTTTTGAATCACGAAAATAAAGGAGAGTATCGAATATCACACATAGGGTAATAAAAATTTATTACCACTAAAGCTATCTGTTATTTATACATTTCCAATATTTGTTCGCTAAATACATTCGAAACAATTCATTTATTTTTTCTTTCATTGAATGTTTAATGCGATGAGCCTTAGATTAAAATAAGTAGGTGCTTAATATTATTGCATGTAATAAAAATAATAAATTACACTCCCATGTGTAAAAGAGGATAATCAACGATATTGGTTGATATATGGAACGGGAAGATGTTTTAAGAATTCGCGAATTAATGTACTACTCAAAATGCTTTCTTTTAAACAGAGTGGTGTTAAAAATATGGATTATATACAATTAAGATCATCACAATGTTACAGGATTGCTTTATTGAAAAATTTTGTTTTTATGTTCACGATTAAATATTATGAGATTCAATTGAATTGGTAGGAAACTAATGATTAACAAAATCAAAATATACTGTTTGTAAACATTATTTCAACCAATAAGATATTGGGAAAATATATGGGGTTTTAAGGGGACAGAGCTTTCAAATCACTAAAATCGATTTTTTACGAAAATTTACACATACTACAAAAGATAAATAGTATATAAGTACAAAATGTCTATATCAAAACGCGTTTTTCTCCAACTGATGATGTTCTGATGTTCTGATTTCAAAATATTCCATGCGCATCTGATTTCAATTGATTTACTAGAAATTTGTTTTGATAGTCCTTTAAAATCTGTAGAATATATCTTAGTAAAAATGGGAAATTCATTGGGCTTTCAAATTAAGGAATTTTGGTTAAAAATTTTGTTTAAACTATTTTTAATAAAATGTTAGGTGTTTTAGTACAAATTATTTTTTGCTTTACAATTGTACTATGAATTTACCAAATGGAATCAATTTGATTGATATAAATGCAAACGATTATGTGAATTAACATTTTGACAATAAATGGAAAATTAATTCTCATGGGACATATCAATATTTTGCTAATTTATCAAACGTTTTCACCACGTTTTATGTAAAAACTTCCGAATAACTTAGTATTCTTGGTTTAAACTTAATATAAAGACTTTTTAGTAGAAAACAGTCTATGCAATTGTCATAACAATAGGATAATAACTGCAAAAGTTTATTTTGAATGATCACTGTCCCTTTAAGTTTTATGTGTGGGATTATGATGGTCAATAAAATTCAAGGCTTATATCAGTAAAACCTATTTCTTAAACTACTCTCAAGGAATCCACACACAGTCGTTTTGTCTAAGTTTTTCTACAGCTACAGCACGTGAATGTATAAATTAAGCGCTTACAGTGTTGAATTATATTTGCACTATAATTCAACAATATATTATATTGAATTCAATTATAATGTTTCCCCTTGACTTGTGATTGATGTCCAGATTAAATAGTACCAATAATTTGTTCTAAAAAAATGTTGCTCGATATAGAAATTTCTTAGTGGTTAACAAAATCTTTTCTTCATATGAAGAAACGAAGAAACTAACCCATAATAGGACTACATATTTGATAAATCACTTCCTCATACACTTATATTATCATAAATACATAAATATTTTTTTATAATCCTTAACCCCGGATATAGAATAATAAACTTGTTATATTTGGACTATCATGCTTTTCAGTTGTAACTAACTTGGCGTACTATTTATCGTTTTAAATCATGAGATAAAAGTTGCTGTTCTAATTACATAATGATATAATTTTGACTAATTACGTATTATTATAACTTATAAATTTACTTGAAGATTAAATTTTAGTTATATATAAGATCTTTCTTTCTTTGCGTGCATTAGCTTTTATAAATATACTATCATTATAAAAACTAACGTCATTTAAATACAAACCTCATATCGTCGTCTTATAGCATAAAATCGTTATTTTGCAAAAAAATGTTTACTATTAGTTAATAGATACACTATTAGCTTTTATGTCAAAAAAACAAAAATTAAAATAAAAAGTATTTCGCATGTTTTAAACGATTACAATACGATAATACATTTCTCATGAAAATAAACAAAAAATGTCCTTTAAAAGAGTTTCTGCTCTAAGACGATTAGATATTCTATGATTGAATTCTGAAGCAATGGGAAGTATCAAAATGATCAAAGAAATTCAAATAAAAAAAATTATAAAATAAATCAACATAAAATTAAAACTTCAATAAATATATATATTAATCCCCATTCTATTTGTCCTAGGTGTGCAGAAGGGGCTAAAACCAATTCGAAATTGCCATAGGAATAACATCGAGCATAAAACGATTGCGGTAAGCAACTCTGTTTTACCAGTATTGATCGAAAATCAAATTTTCCAATCAAGTTATTTGATCAGTATTGCTTGAAAAACAATTTTTACCAGACATTAAATTTAAACAATTTAAAATTCTAATTATGTTTTTTGTACTGATTTTTTTATTTTTTTCCATAATATAAATAGTTTATGAATATTTGATTGATGAAAAATGGATAGTTAAAATACTTAATTTTACACAACTTACATTTTGTAGAGGAACACAAAAAGCCCAAACGAAAATCTCATTGATCATAAAAGCGTAATTTTGTTACTCGGTATCTGGCAACGCCAGAATTATTGTTTATTTTATAAATTTGATTTAGAACTCTCTGAGTTTGAGTGAGTTAAGACAGCGAAATGTATTGGTGATATTTAAGCATTTCTAAGTACTATAAATGTGTTCTTTTTGTAAATAAATCATTATTGTCTTTATCAATATTGTTCAATAGTCTTTTGTCGAATTGCTTTATTTCAAGAATATACTCAAGAAGTGAAAATTCGACACTCTTGTTCATATCTTTCGTTTTTCAGAATTTTGCAGTTTTCAATGACCGGAATTTCGTTTCTGTTTGTATTTAAGTGTTCATGTATTTTCCATATTACAGATATATTATTTAGGAGTTAAATTTCAATGAATTATATATTTCCTGCTAAGTATCAGACATGTGTAATTTCTTGATGGTATATGCATATTTCGATCAACTTTCCTAAGTCTAATTGAATTCGTAATGATTTGTAGAATTCTGCTTCATAAAAATAAATGAAAACCTTTTAAGGTGTGCAACTTCTTATTTTAGAATGACCGTTGAAGTTAAAATAAAATTATTTTAAAGATAGGCTACGTTATATTTAAACGGGTAGCATACGTTGTCGTTCAAAGATATTTCTAAATTTTGACATAGATTTTCATTACATCACGATTAAATCAAATTTACATTTGTTTGCACTCAGGAAATCGAAATTTGACACGCTTGCTCATATCTTTAATTTTTCAGAATTCTGCATTTTTTCAATGATTGGTATTTGGTATTTGGTATTTTTAATTAACGTCACACTGGAGCAACACAACGGACTATTGGTGACGGTCCGGGATCAATCCCAGAGGGAAAGTCCGAGGACAACACCACGTAATTTTGAACCGCGGTCAGATGACGAGGCAACACCTGAGCTGGCACCCCACTCTCCAAACTTCCACACCACGCCAACGTGAGGACATTTGAGGCCACGACAGATTTAACGTGCACCAGCCCCCTTTGTACACGACGGTGTTTGGCTGGATTCTCTTACTCTCCGTTACTCTTCCAACCGGGCCACCGCGGCCCTCAATGATTGGAATTTTGATTCTATTTGTATTTACATTGACGAGGATTTTTAGGAGTTAAAATTTAATGAATTACTTTTATTTTCTGCAAAATATCACTAGACATGGGTAATTTCTTGGCGGTATACGTATATTTTGACCAACTCTCCTTCAGTCTTTGAATACGTAGAATTTTTTGTAGAATTTTAGAGGTTTGTAGAATTCTGTTATATAAAAATAAATATAATATACAAAACGAAACCTTTTAAAGTAAGGTGTGTAACTTTTTATTTTAAAATGATCAGTAAAGTTAAAATAAAATTATTTTAAATAAGATAGGCTACGTTAAATTAAAACGGGTAGCCATATGTTATAGTTCAAAGATATTTCTAAATCGACTTCTGAAGTAGCCACCTTATAAACAACTTTTGTAATATCTTACAGCAGGAGTAGGATGAATGTGAAATGGATGCGTATATCATATATATATATATATATTTGCTTCCGAAATAAATTGTAGAAGCTATGAAAATGTTAAAACGATGAAAAATTATTTTCCGTGCACTTAAATGATGTTTGCATTTTTCTATGAAAAAGAAGTATAATCACTTTTCAATCAAAACTTAACAAATTCAACCCGAGCAACACCTGGTAATTTTGCGAGTAGTACATAAAATTAAAAGGCTATGTACATAGTACCCAGAGCCTGTTAATTTTTAATCCATCTCACAATGAACATGATCCACCTTATTCGCTCAACAATCACATTCTTTTATACCGTTTACTTCAACGAGATCTAAAACATCCCCGACAAAGCAAATCAGCTCAAGAGCTTTTCACGAGCCATAAAAACAGAGATTTGTCTCTCTTACCTCCCCTAAAAAACATCAAAACTAAAAAAAACAAGAAGTATCATGAGATAATCTTTAATGGGTACGCGCTTGTAAGACCTGGAACCTTCAACGGTTATATTGATCGTGAAAGCATGTAACCAAGCGTGGAAGATATCCTCTGCCCTGACGTAGTGCCCTGTTGGGTCTGTTAGATGTTTAATCGCTGAGCCTTTATTTTTTTCGCTCATTTGAGTAAAACTGCAGTATAAAATGGTTGTCGTTACAGACATGGTTATGGTAAAGCGCAAAATGGAGATTCGGAAGTTAATGATTCAATTTCCCTTTTCGTTATGTGCATGCTTCGGCAAAAAAGTTATCAGATTTCTTTACGTAGTTGCAATGGATTTTAGTTCAACACAGTGCCATGTTAGTCGAATAAGTTTTTTTTTCCTAATGTCCAGCTAATTGTACATTATTCATCATGGCACTACAAGGGCTGATTAGGACTGATTTGTGAATCACCTTGCATTAACCTGGGCTCCAAGAGGATTGCATTCACGTTAAATCATGCATACTACCACACATTCTAGCCTCAATCCGTTTATAGAGAGACCACACCTTCATTGTAAACGGCCAAACATCCGTGCTTGGTCTAGAATTCGAACCATTTGATCCGGAAGCTAGCAATCTGACCACTAAACATAAGACATGAATGACTTAAATATGTACTTTTATTAAAACATTTTTACAGTCATGGGTAGAAAATTATTTGCAAGTCCATTTCCCGAAAGAAGCAGCACGTCTCTGACTCTACCATGATGATTATTGCCGGAAAGAACCTATTTTAACTCGATATTTGTACGGGATCTCTATAAGATGTCATCTTATAGAGCCATAAAATATAAACTGCACGTTTATTAAAATATAATTTTAAAAATAAAGATTCATTAATTAAATACAGCAAGTAATGTAACTAATAAAAATGTAATTAATTTATTTTTATACAAAGGAGTCACTGAGATTTATGTGAGGTAAAGGGAACCGTGAACCAAAGACTTTTAAGAAAAGCTGGACAATTTTGTCAAAGGCTAATTTTCAATGGGAGCAGCTTATTCCTTCATTTGTCCTCTATTTGGACCTGCAGCTTGACAGAGGGTACATTCCTTTTCTTCGTTATGATACTCTAGGGTCTTGTTTACAGTTAATTGTTGCATTTCCTGACAAAGGAGAGTAAATATAGTGTTGCGGCACAATTACTCTCGACTGATTCTTACTGGGTATCCTAAAGGAATCTGCAATCCCATTTCTGTAACAACTTTGTATCAAAGTTATGTATTAAAAGTCCATTGTATCAAAAGATAACAAAGTTATGTATTAAATTAAGAGTAGTTGCTTGTCTGCTTCATTAAATTTAGTTATTTCTGAATATTCAACTCAATCATCTGTGGGGTTTATACTCATATAGCCATTCTGCAACCTGCTGTCTCTACTGCATGACTTTTAACCAGTTTTGATCTTCTGGACCAACAGAAAGTTTCCTAGAATTCTTTCAATCTATAGATGTGGTTATTTAGTCCTGATGAGTGTTGTGGAGGAAAAGCTATATTGTACTACTCGGAAATCTTTTTATGCTCAGAGGGTCCACATCGGAAGGAAATATCACAACGCAATGTAAAGGAATTGATATAACAGCCACTAAAGCTTTAAAATAAGTAAGCCAAAAATGGATTTGCATAACATCCAAGTCGCCATTAATCCCTTTCTAGAATATTTGTTAATGTTTTTAATCAATTCTAACCACACAAAAGAATGCAATTTCAGTTTGCTTATCCTATGATCAGATTCTTTTTAAAAACGCATACAAGTTGTTCGTTTCAGCATAGAAATGTAGTGATTTTTCGGGTTTTAGCAGAATCCAGTAACAATTGTAATAATTCCTGTGATGGCGCCATGGTGAAGTTTGGCAAAATTGTGCCAAACAGGAAAAATACTGTAGTTAGACAGCTGGTATGTAAGAGACGTTTTCTGTCAAGCCAAATGTAGGCAATGGTAGTGTTTCTGGTCGGATCGTGTTTCTTCTATACGTATTCCGAACATAACATCATTTGGCTTGTTTCGGAATATGATTTCAACATTACGTCAATAAAAATTCTAATAAATTCATTCCGAATTGGTATATGATAGTTGATTGGTTGATGCCAATTAGATTAAATTCCAAACGAAACGACGGCAAAATGACTGTAAACAACATTTATTACATATTAAGGTAACTCCGAAATGGGAAATACGAAAGCATTTGAAAAAAATAATAGCGATAAAGTTTTTAATTTTCGTCTGGTTTGTTTTTTATACTGAAAATCATTCTCACTTAGGTCAATTGAGTTTTTACAGCAATGATAGCATTTTTGTGGTAGCGATTTGAAAAATAGTGATTTTAGTTAGAGGAATTACTAAATTTTTCTTTTAATTTAGTGATATTTAAGAAACGTTAGAATAAAATTACTAGTCTGAAAATTTTTACCTTTAAGCAAATGGAACGTCATCACAACGTCACACAGAATTAACACTCCATCAATCTGCATAAGCTGAAGCTCTTTACTTTATCTTGCTCAAGCTAGAAGAAACGATTTGCCATATTGCATTTTGTACTTCTATCTCAACCAAAGAAAAAAACGAAAAGCATCTGCAATTTTATTTAACTCTGCTTTTTCTATGGCGAGGTGCCGTACCATAGTGTCTGAAACCGATTGCAATTGTCATTATTGTCATCGTCTAAATTGAACCTTGCTAGACTCAAAAACACGGACGATTGCCAATTAGCAATAATTAACATCGCCAATCGGTAATAATTACCATCACCAATTTGCAATTAATTTAGTATCTGGTAACCGCTTCTGGTTGTTAATCCGCTTTTCTTCCAAATGGGCTACCGCGTCTCCGTTATTTTCATAGGAAAACTGAGATCAAGACGTCGTAGGTTCGTCATTACAACTCGAGTAACACCGGGTAATATTTTGTTGGTAAAGTGTTTCTGTCCTATACCCGTCTCCGGCCTCTAGGTCATCATTCGGCGAGCAACCCAATAGAGGTGTGGAGTGATAAAATAAATGTGTTTCAAAAACACAATCTACATTTTTTGGAATTGTAGTGTCATAAGTTTTAGGGCAGTTCCTTGAGGTGGTTTCCAATCATTACATCCAGTTCGCAAAGAGGACAGACAGATGATCCCGTTACTCCAATACGAAGTAAATGTCTAGAGGTAGTCATGGGAAGAAGTCGAAAGCAATCATTTACTATCATAGTATATGTAGACATCTCTATAGACATGTCTACATATATGATAGTCAATAATAAACGATAAAGTTAAAACAACAATAACATTGCGAATAACATATATTTATAAGCCATTCTTGATTCATATTATATATATATATATGCTTCTTTGGTATTTTGGCTTTTTACTTGTCTGCATTTTTAGTACTATATAGTCCTATTATTTTGTATGTTTGATTTTTTGCTATCGCAAAATTGCAAAAAGTCCAAGAAACCACACCCACACAACCATTAAAGTCCAAGGCTCCAGTCTTACAAATTCTGTCTAGGCAACCAAGACTGGAATATCTTGTAAGCTCTTCAACTGAAAACAAAAATATTTCGCATTATTTGAAAGTATGGATGGATCCAAACAGACAGTCATGTCTTTTGTTGGAACTGCTGTACCACCAACATTCCCATAGAAACCATTCTCAGACAAAATGAAAGTTTCTATTTATATCAGCTTTACTCATTGCGTGACAAAACGAATCGAATTTGAGCTGTTAGATTTAGTTTCGGGTGTTTCGTTTTTTTGTTAGTTTTCCACGTTAGAATAGGTAGTTCAAAATTGCTTTGTATTGATAGAGAGAGATTTCTTTTTGCATTTCCTCGATCTAAATTGTTTTGTTGCAAAAAAAAATTTCAATCATTTAGAGTAAATAGTAAGTGTGTAATCAGTTTCATATGAAATTTTAATATGGGTAACAGGCTTTATAGTCGAAGTGGATGTTTTCATCCAGGAAATACATTTTACTTTTTCTTTACAGACACAGAGGAGGTATAATAAATGATGTAAAAGTTTCAGAAATGACTAATAAAAAAGATAAAGGCAAGAGATGATGGAACTGGTCCATAGCTATTTCTGTGGAACAAAATGTCCACCATCATCAGGATGAAAAAGAACAAGGGAAGAGTTTAAGTAAAGTTGTAATAAAGCTGATTGTATGATGAAATTGCTTTTCAAAAAATTAAATGTGAAGGCATTTTTACGAAAAGAAACACATAAGTCTAAATAATTTGGATGTCTGATTGATAAGTCACCCTATATTTATAATCAACGACGAAATTATGTGGTTACTACTCATCAGCAACAAAAAATGTACAAATTAGTTCATGTTATAATGATATAAAATGTCTCGTTAATAGAATTCTTTAAATGATAGTTTAAAATTCTTATAATATGTATCAAAATTGTATTATAAATTCTTTCTAAACGTCAGATCGAGTGATTTAGTATTGCTTTTCCCCAGTACTGGGGATATGCATGAGAAGTCGAGCGTTACGAAAAAGCATTACAACTATTTTGTCTTATAATTTCAGAACTAAAAGAAACATCCAGAAGGTAAGTATAGCTTCGTGTAGATAAAGGATGTCTCTACCTGACATGATCTTCATTCCGAGTACGCAGGCGCACTGAGACCGGGGAGAGGGTTCAAATATGTCGAAATTATACGGTGTTGGGCGAACTTTGAGCCAGTGTAACTTTGGATTGTGTTTAATGGAGGACTGTCTAAGTGAAGTCATTCAAAAGCTACTAGCTACGCTACAATCACAGTTCTTCAATCTATAAAATTATCCTTCAATATTAATATCAAACTTCACTTTAATCGTTCAAACTTTAAATAAATTGTTGAATATTCACACAACAAACAATCGTTCTATGTCTGATTCATTCATTCCCCAATCCAACATCAGACCCTAGTACTAAAACTACGGTTTGTGTCGTCGACACAATCTATCAATTTTTAGGTTCCGTACGCGTACGTGATTGTGAGTAAGAGTTCTACAAGGAGGAATAGTCTGGAGTCCTTACAATGTTATCCCAGAGGACCTTCGAACCAAGTGCGCAGATCCACTGAGAGAGGGGAGAAGATCCTCAATATGTCGAAATTCTACTATGCTGGACGAACTTTGAGCCAGTGTAACTTTGGATTGCGTTTAATGAGGACTGTCTAAGTGATGTCATTCAAAAGCTACTAAGGTAAGCTACAATCACAGTTCTTCAATCTATAAAATTATCCTTCAATATTAATATCAAACTTCACTTTAATCGTTCAAACTTTAAATAAATTGTTGAATATTCACACAACAAACAATCATTCTATGTCTGATTCATTCATTCCACAATCCAACATCAGGCCCTAGTACTAAAACTACGGTTTGTGTCGTCGACACAATCTATCAATTTTTAGGTTCCGTACGCGTACGTGATTGTGAGTAAGAGTTCTACAAGGAGGAATAGTCCGGAGTCCTTACAATGTTATCCCAGAGGACCTTCGAACCAAGTGCGCAGATCCACTGAGAGAGGGGAGGAGATCCTCAATATGTCGAAATTCTACTATGCTGGACGAACTTTGGGCCAGTGTAACTGTGGATTGAGTGGAGTGAGGAAGTAGTAAGATCGTTCAAACTGTAAATTAATTATTGAATATTCACAATAAAACAAGCGTTCAAACTTCCCACGTCTGCTTCATTCCTTACACAATCCAACATCTGGTCCGAGTATTCACGACAAAACTACGCTTTGTCCTCGACACAATTTACCATATTTTTAGGTTCCGTACGCGTACGTGATTGTGAGTAAGAGTTCTACAAGGAGGAATAGTCCGGAGTCCTTACAATGTTATCCCAGAGGACCTTCGAACAAAGTGCGCAGATCCACTGAGAGAGGGGAGGAGATCCTCAATATGTCGAAATTCTACTATGCTGGACGAACTTTGGGCCAGTGTAACTTTGGATTGAGTGGAGTGAGGAAGTAGTAAGATCGTTCAAACTGTAAATTAATTATTGAATATTCACAATAAAACAAGCGTTCAAACTTCCCACGTCTGCTTCATTCCTTACACAATCCAACATCTGGTCCGAGTATTCACGACAAAACTACGCTTTGTCCTCGACACAATTTACCATATTTTTTTGACAAAAATGTCAACACGCGAGATTTCATACAGGGAATTCATCAGGTTGTAAATCGGATATATGAGTGTGAACCCCTCATAAGGTTATACGAAGCAGTCATGGGGTTAAAGAATTGAAAACTGATTTATTAGCATTTTATTAGACAGATTAAAATGAAAGCGAATAGTGGACGTCCGAGTTTCAAGGAAGACAGAAGAGAATTGTAGAACAGTGACCACAATTGACGACGCAATAATCATATTGCTTGATTTCTTGTCGAAAGTCGACACGAAAAATTGTTGTCCCTTTTTCGATTGAACCTGGCATTCTGGAGATGTCCCGTCGCATAATTTGTGGCGTCATTTCTTGTTATACGAAATTTCAGCTCTAAAATCCCGAAACAAATTCTATTTTTTAACATCTCTGGGATTGCCGATACATGAGATAGAGATGAAAATCAAGCTCCGGATAGTTGGTTGGTTGGGTTGGGTTTTATGGTGCAAGGGCCATATTTGACCATGCTGCGCAAAAAATACAAGACAGACCCTATCAAGTATAAGGGACCCTCAAGGGATCTTTCCCTTGAGGGATTGATCCCGGACGGTCGCCAATAGCCCGTTGTGTTGCTCCAGTGCGACGTTAATTAAAATACCCATCTACCTACATATCTACCTCGGATTCGAAAACAGAAAATCCAATCGCAAAAGATTTTCCATTTGAATTTCGACAGGGAATCGTGTTGTATAATTACATTCTGATTACCTTGCAAAAGTAGTTGTATCGGAATAACAAATTAACTATCAGGTAAGGAATTACATACCCAAAATACTGCATCATTTCCGCTTTCACATAATTTTATTTGAAAACATATCTAACCGATGTGCTTGTTATAGTTTTAACAGGCTCTTGAATCACAACTGAACGTTCAACCACTAGAAAACCAGAAGTCAGTTGATAAGTTTGTAGTCGATAGCATGCTCCATACCATCTGTTGGGGGAATTTTCTGTCATAACACAGTTCTATAACTCTTTCTGCCTCCCCCAGAAAAGTCTATAACGCTATTTATCGAATTTTTCACACCTCTTGAAGGCTAGACTGATTTGATGTATTGATTTATCGTTTCCATATAACGCGTAGAAAGATTCATACATAATGGGACTGGATGTGGCCGACTTTCACTTATTGCGCAAGCTGTCACCAAGTGCGGCGGGAATTTGTATCAGGAAATTTGTTTTTGATTGAACCGCCGGATGTACTGCGTAAGGTTAAATTGAGCCTATGATTGTATGCCAGCAAATTTCTGTTAAAAGTGCTTTGGTTTCCTTAAATTTGCGACGAAGTACATAAATTGTACAACCACTTGTTCGGTTGTCATGTCTCGAAATTCTTAACCTCCACTTCGAATTTACTTGTTAATGTCTGAAACAGCTGGCAACAGTGTTCAAGGTTAATTTGCAATGAATAAATCAATCTTTCAAAATAAATACAACTCGGCGATTTACTTTCAAACAAACTTTTAATTCCTGTTTGGTCGCGATATTTGGGCTAAACATTAACAGTAGATTCTCGTCAGACGTTTAAGGATCTACTAAAATATATACCGTAATTTTTCACACAACTGTGATCCAGATAGGTAGGTATTTAATTAACGTCAATCTGGAGCAACACAACGGGCTATTGGCGACGGTCTGGGATCAGACCCCAAGGGAAAGATCCGAGGAAAACATCAAGTAATTTTGAACCACGGTCAGATGACGAGGTCACACCTGAGCTGGCACCCCACTCTTAAAACTTCCACACCACACCAACGTGACAACTGTAATCCAAAATCTAACCATTGTTTTAAATTTTGCGTTGTAACTTCTGAGTTAAAGCTTTTCAAACGATTGTTTGCTGAAAAAAGATCAGATAATGATTTGAAACACTTTTATTATATGTTAGTTAAAAATTTAATATTTTTGACAAACTTTGGGCCATGGTTGTATTATGGAGCACACAACTGTAATCCATAGAATATTTCCTTTAACCCTCCAAGTGGTTTCGACGAGATATTTCATCCATCAAGTTCTCAACAATTTTGGTAATGACGAGATATATCGTTATCAATATATTTCCGATATCAAGATCAGGTAACTTTTCTTTTACTGACGAGATACCTCGTTCATCAAGATCGGCTAATGGTTTTGCTAATGACGAGATACCTAGCCAAGACAAACACCAGGAGGGTTAATAAACCAATAGAGCACCATTTTTAGTTTTTTTGCAATGCAGTTGACAAGTGTAAAAATATAGCGGTTTAAGGAGGCTCCAATACCATAACAATATCATTCAATCTGTTCTCTGTCATTTAATTCCTAAACGATTCACTTGTCCGTCATATTTAAAATATATCTGTTTTTCAGTGCGTGGATTTGTTTGAATTTAGGATAATCTTAACTTTTCCTAAACAAATATAATTTTATAAATAACCACAGCCATGGCAGACTCATTCCTGGTCCCCTTTTCGTAGGTTATGTTCATGGTATCGTTAAACCATGTCTTAATAGATCAGCGTTTTTAAGTCTTAAAGACAAAACCTACGACTGCCCTGTTTTAAAACTACAGGTCGTCGGCTTAAAACAGAAATTCGTTAACTGATACTTTTTCCGGAGACACTAAATGCTTATTTTCATTATGATGTAAAATACGAACATAGTCGTATTATTATATGTTTAACAGATAAATAAGAGTATCGAAATGCTTATGAAATTTATTTCTTGACATAAAAAGTAATAGTTAGTCTCTAAACAACTATACAGTATAATTTTGTTTGTCATTTAATGAGTTTCTGCTGTAAATCGATAATATATACCAAGAAATACAAAGGAGCAAATTGTAAAGTTTTTGAGAAAGGAAGCAAAACGAAACTATGTTAAATCCTTGAAAAGATTGACGTCTTAAATCAAATATATTTGAAATTTGTTTTTTAATTTTTCCAAATGGTAACGGAAAAATCTTTCAACATGTTATTTTCTTTGAGATGAATAAACAACAAAATATGCCATGAATACCACAACAGTAAAATGTTCGATGAAACCCAGATTTCTAGAAGAATTAAACACAAATATATACAGCTTAGAAATTCTTAGAAACAAACTAGTGAGGTATTCTTGAAATAAAATGATAAAAATTAAAAATGTAATGTCATTGTATTCCTTTATCGGACACCTCTGACTGAACCTCTGAATTTACTGATTGTGCACCTTATGTTACGCACAAACGTTTCCCCTCTTCTGATTTTAACCTTGACGCAGATCAGACATTTCACCCCTGAGTCTACAATTTATAGTTCATTCTCATAATGTCGTTGAACTATGTCTTAACAGATAGGCGGTTTTAAATTTTAACCGCAAGACCACCGACCGCTTCGTTAAAACGACATACATACTAAAAAAAGTACAAAAAAGGGAAATGTAAAGATTTGAGAGAGGAAGCGAAACAAAACCATGCTGAATCCTTGAAAAGATTGACAAATCTTAAGCCAAATATATGGAAAAAAGTATTCCGTCTTTCTTTTTAAAACGAAGCCAAAAGAGATTGACTGAAAAGCCTCCACTTTTTTCGCAGTGACTGTTTTTTACGCTTCAAAGATCTCTCAAAAATATACTCTCACGTTTATGTATTCTGTCAGGAGGAAAAAACCACTATTCCTTAGAGAAACGCAGCGCCGAGCGCATTGTGTTAGAGATTTGTTTTTTAATTTTCCCAAATGGCAACGGGAAAAAATCTTCCAGGATGTTATTTTCTTTGAAGTGAATAAACAACAAAACATCCCATAAATACCGCAACAGTAAAAAACGCTCCACTGAAACCCAGACTTCTAAGCCGAATTAAAGATAAATACAGCTTAGAAATTCTTAGAAAAAAAATTGCCCAAGTATTCCTGAAGCAGGATGAAAAAGCAAGACTTTCACCCATTTCGTCCCGATTTATTCCAGGATTGCATGTGGCTTTTAAACTAAAAGTGGTCAACATATCGACCTGCCAACAACCGGTTGCTTTTTGGACGCTGTTAAACTTGAAATAGGACTATATACTGACATCCGAGGCATTTATTTCAGAATGTTCTCCAGCAATTTTCTTATGTTTTATGGGTTCCACTTCCTTGCTAGGACTGGAATCGTATATTTGTTTGGATAGAGCGGATAATATTTTAGCAGAAATCCCATTTCAAAAGCCTGAGATATTTTGTTCAACGTGATAAACAACCCTTTCTTGGAGGTTGTAGACCGGACATTCAAGATATTAAGCGTTGTTTTGAATGAAATGCATGTACAAAGCAAAGAGGGGGGAATGTGACGAGGGTTTTGTGTACGGTTTTGTATAACATTTCATGTTTGCATAAACTTTTACATAAGAATATACTAATTCTTTCGTAATATAAATATTCCTAGTGACTATCTTTTTTCAACAGAAATTTGTAGTTGAACCCAAAATCTAGTAGCTGAAGATATTTTTGATATACGTTCATTATAAAATAATCGGTTAAAATTATTTTAACATAGTTTTAAAAAGTTTCTTTTATATTCTGTATCAACATTTCGATTCTATAACAGCCCGTACAATCGAAACTAAATTAAACAACTAAGTGATTCGAAGTTTTATGAAATTCATAATAGTCAACTTAATTTTCAAATAAACCATTCGGAAACAAAACCAGTCATCAAGCAAAGACTGGTCTACCGTGTCTCATGAAAAAAGTAACACATATTTTTGAGTTAAATTTAAGATTTGAACCCACTGATGTTTCCGCAGTCATACATCCTTTAAGCAACCGGCTGTACTTCATGTATGACACTTGATCAATTTTGATCTTCTCGAACAATAGAACATTTTCAATAAATTTTCCAGCCAATCAATGTGGCTATTGAGTCATCGTGTGTGCTGTGAAATTACTACTCAGAAATCACTGCTACACAGTGGAAATCTCGTGATTCTCAAAGGGTTAAATTCAGTAATATAAAAATCAAATTAAACGAATTCTTACAGTCAAGACAACTCAAATACTAGTTAATATTATTGAAAACCCACGTACAGTACAAAGGCAGACTAACAAAGAAAACATCTAGTCTTTTCTCCAATAATCCTACATTTACAATCCTACCCCTAAAGGCAGATTATTACGTCTAGTCTATTGGATTCTGTCAAAAGCATGGGGCGTAATCTTCGCCTATCGTAATAAACTACGTCGTTGATTACTGAGCTCCCTGTAGGGTTGAAGGGATCCCACTTGCCCTCAACAGAATTACAATAAAACCTAGATCACAGGGGAGGCTCCTTGGTATGCTCTGCTCGTACAGCAGTACAGATGTTTCTCGTTTGTCAAATTAATGTTTTATCGGGGTTTTCTAGTGTTAACAAACACCCTTTGCCTTTAATGATGATTCGTGTTCGTTTGTTGCTTGGTGTAAAGGTATTTGTAAGCAAAAATCATCGAGTAAATAAGTTAGAGGTAGTAAATCAGACTAGGTAGAATCAATTTATGATAGCCAAATTAAAATTTTTCTCAATTTTGGAACACATATATTTTACGTAAAATTAAAATCGCAATTAAGCATGCCATTGACAAATATACTTTTTTATATACTAACACCTTGAGTTTAACATTTAGCCCTCCAAGTGTTTCGACAAGATATCTCATCCAAGATCTGGTCATTTTTGCTAAGAAAGAGATGTCTTATCGAGACAAAACTATCCTATTACTCCAAAGGGAATTGAGATTCAAGTAGGAATTGTCCTTTTGTGATAGTTACAAATTGCCCCTTGCCCAGAGTTGGTGATAGTTTGGAACAGGCTTTACACCAGAGGCTGGTCACTACCGGCCAATTTTCGACGCGAAGATACAGCACCAAAAGGATTAATCCATTAGTCGTCCAATACTTTTGAATAATAGTTACCATTAACGGCAGTGATATGTTGAGGTCTTAGCTGTTCGTAT
This sequence comes from Meta bourneti, assembly GCA_933210815.1. NCBI lineage: Eukaryota > Metazoa > Arthropoda > Arachnida > Araneae > Tetragnathidae > Meta > Meta bourneti. The sequence continues at coordinate 65,062,011 of OW119930.1, read as the reverse complement.
GTCGTCTAGAATCAGAGAAAGTAGTCAAGGGAATTCCCGATACCAAAATGAATTACATAAGCATATGAAGACAGTTAAGACCAGTCAATATACGACACACATGAACTATGAGAATGTGTAATCTGGGACTTTGGACAGGTCAATTAAGTAGCTCAGTACGGTTAAGACCATTTAGGGATACGTGCCCATTGGGATGGGCTGTCTTAGCCGTACTGAGGTGACATCGACTGACGGCTTCAAGGGGAAAAAATGAAAAATGGGCAATACTCACCCAGAGGTCACCAGGGGATCTGCCATGGCCAACCTTGTGCAGTCGACATGGTGCTGTTCCGGATGACAACTGGGCATGACTACCTTGCTGCCCACCTGCACAGGATTCACGTGTTGCCCTCCCCACAATGCCCGCTGTGCGGTCAGGACGTCATGGATGCTGCCCACCTGAATCAGTGCTCGACTTTGGACCAAGAACCAGACACAGAGGAGGACGAGTCGAGGAAGCTTTCTCGTTTCTATTGGTCGGCGCGCCACCAAATGGCCCAACATCCAAGGGTGGGCGTTGGCTAGCAAGCACATTGGGATTGGCCGTGTAAAAAAAAAAATTTGCCCGAACAATTCTAATAGTGAAAAATGTTTGTTAGTCTACATCAGATGAACAGATCTCTGTAATTTTTCGAAATTAAAAATGTCCTAGTGAAGATACCAGCAGTTGAAGTTCTCGATTGCTGGCATTTTGGCAGTCCAGCAAAACACCGCAAAGAATCACCCCAGGGAAGAGTTTGATCGCAGAGGCAGTGTTAAAGAGACATAAAATAGCTATATTTACACTGTTACTACATATCCCCAGACTTATTCTAACTGACTTATTCTAATTTATTCAACCAAGGTATAAATGAAACCAATAAATGGTTTATGTAGTTGGTTCACACATATATTCTTTATGCAACCTGCAGTCTTCTCTGTATGACTGCTTGCCAGTTTTGACTTTCTTGACCATCAGAATCATTCCAAGGATTCTTTCAACCAACAGATGTTATTTATTCATTTTGAGTGTTTTGTGAGAAAAGCAATACTACTCTACTCGAAAATCATCGGCCTTCTAATGAAATAGACGGAGTAAATACATGCAGCTTCATGATATTTCTTCCGGTCACTCGTTTTGAAGTTCTGTCACGTGGTTGTGGGAAAAAGCATGAATTCCAATGTGGGACAAATTATTGATTCGTTGAATTGATTATCCAGCTTTATTAAAAACACTTTGATAGCCAATCGACCCGTCGATGAGTAAGCCTATGTGACTTATCTTTCTGAGATCATACGACAACGACTTCACCCACATGCTTTGTTTTTTTCATTAGAAGGTCTGTGTCGGAAATCTCGTGACTCTCAAAGGGATGAAATGTTTTAAGCTAGGATAAATAAAACAAATATCGACTTCCTTATTCAGTATGGGGCCGAGGTAGCCCAGTTGGAAGAGTAACGTATTACCAACCGGAGAGTTGCGAGTTCGAAACTCGGTCCAACCAGACCATCGTGTACGCGGTGAACTCAAATGTCCTCACGTTGGCGTGGTATGGAATTTTGGAAAGTGGGCTAGCAGCTGAGGTGTTGATCTCGTCATCTGACCAGGATTCAAAATTACGAGGTGTTGTCCTCGGATTTTTCTCTTCGGGGTTGATCCCGGATCGTCATCAATAGTCCGCTGTGTTGCTCCGAGTGCGATGTTAATTAAGCTCCTACATTATTCAATAAAACATTTTAAAATAAATTATTTAAATCTGAAAAATATTGAATAATAGTAATCGATAGACATGGGAGCTTTGAGGCCGAAATGTCACCAACAGGAACGCCTTCTGGTGTCAAAACAATACTGGTAAAATATCCTTCCATTTTTGTTTTCACACTGTTACTACATATCCCCGGAATTATCCTCGCTGCAGTTTATTCAAGCAAGGGAGAATCCCGCACGAAACTCAAGCGGATCACTCATCAGAACACAAACCCGGCGAGAGTGGAGGGCTTTTAATTCTCCCACTCACACAACGGCCCGTAATTACTTTTATAACAAAAGATTTAAACGCAAAAATAGTTGGCATAGCGACCGGGAATACTTGGTGTATCTGCGCGAGACGGAATAAAAAGATACCACTTGCGGTGGGTGAACTTAAATGCTTTCACACATCCCTTCCTCTCCCTGCAGTAATTAAAGTTTTTTACGTTTCGCTTTCTTCGGGGGTGAAGAGAGATAAAATATATATCATATGCGCGGACAGAGAATGACAATGGTGTAGATGGGGTAGGAGAGGTTTCGTGAACAATCTGCTTGGCTTGTCTGGAGATTTAAAAAAGCATGTTATATACGCTGAGAGAAAGATTGACAAAAATCGTTTACTGAATACGGTTTTTCTTTTGCTTAATTATGTGCATTAAGCAATTTATGTTACGAGCTGGTTTTTTCTGTGAAGCTAAATATAGAGGGCGCTAGTGTTTTGTGGATGGACGTACCCACGTGGGCGTATTTCATTCTGGAAGTGTTGTAATTGGTAGCGAGGTATCGACGTTCTAATAAAGAGACCAGCAATTCTCAACCTTTTTCATCTCATAACATAAACAAATTACTAGAATTCTTCGACACATCGAAAAATATTTTTTAGCCTATCTGACAAGGAATACATAGAAATTTGATTGATCTACAAAAATAGTAATTACCTACCTTTTTGCTCCAACGTGGCTTGTTAGAAACCTTTTTGACACAATTTATTTGTGATACTTTGTGATAAAAAATAGTACCCAAAACAATTTATACCGGTCTCACGTCGTCGCAAGTGGTCGTTTTTTTTTGAGATCGCACTTATCAAAATCTCAAAATTAAACCGTTGAAAGAAAATAAAATTATATCGCTTCGCCATCCGTAAGTCACATCAGAACCGTAACAGAATACCAGTTGAAAATCACTGAAGTAGACAAGGCACGTGGATTGAATCGATGTCGTAAGATCTCAGAACTGTCGTAAGAACTCAGAAATGTGTTTGGGGAATCGACTTGGGCCGATTGGTTATCAGTAAAGCTAAATAGCGGTAGTGCTTTTGTGGATATACGTACTTTGCGTTTCATTCACTTACTCTGTGTTTCATTCTAGGAGTGACGTAACTCGTGACGTGGTATCGACCTTCTAATGAAATGGACAGAGCAATGTGAGCATAGACGGTGTCGTAAGATCTCAGTAGTGTAGGTTAAGTGGACTTGGAAATCAATTTGGGTCGATTGGGTTTCTGTAAAGTTAAACATAGAGGGCGCTAGTGTTTTTGTGAATGTATGTATTTTGTGTTTCATTCTGGAAGTAACATAACTCGTTGCGTGAAACGGACCTTCTAATGAAATAGACAGAGCATGTGTATGAGGTCGCTGTCATAAGTTTCAGAAGTATAGGTCAAGTGAACGTACTGTAAGTGACGACACTTGTAGCGAAGTATCAACCTGATAATGAAATAGGAGCATGTAAACGCGGAGTCGTTGTCTTAAGATCTCAGAAGCGTAGGTTGCGTGGGCTAGATTTGGTTGCTGTTTGAGTTTTATGGCACAAAGGCCATATTTGGCCAAGCTACTCCCAACAATCACGTGGGATTGGGAATTGACTTGACACGATTGTTTTTTATAAAAAATTATAGAGGGAGCTGTTTCTCTGGGTGTACGTACTTTGTGTTTCATTCTGGAAGTAACGTAACACGTAAAGTGGACTGGGCCTTCTAATGAAATAGACAAAGCGCGTGGCAGTGTCACTGTCATGAGAACTCAGATGTGTAGGACACGTTGAAATCGACTTGGGCAGTTTGTCTATCGAAGCGCAGACTAGTGTTTCTCATCACTCTCGTCAATATGTCCTGCATCAATATTCGTGCTTGTACTACGAGACATTCAACCGGAAATCTTCAAACTGAGCTATCGGGATAAATCACATGAATCTGCTCGACCATACTGTCTTTTCATTAGAAGGTTGATGCAGCAAGGGGTACTCGAATGCAATTTCAGCACGTCGTTTATAGAATTAATCACAAATATAGCAATTTTTTTTAGTTTCCTTATTCATTTAACCGAAAACGTGCCCAACACATGTGTTACAAATGGTTTCTCCGTGAAGTCTGTTTTGTTTTTCCGCACGAATAATTTAGTGTCTGAGTTAATTAATTAAAAATATCGCCAAAACGTCGATAAATCAAATTAGTTCTTAGGTGGCAATATTTTTTCTTCCCGTAGTTAGTTATGTAAACTACCACAGAAAAACTATCATAAAGTATACAAAAAAAATAAAAACCCTTCTAATTATGCACATATGTAACAGGAAATTGTTCCTAAACGATTTCGAAAGCATTTACGAAAATTATGAGAGCATAAGTATACCCCATTTTTACAAGATTATTAATAACAATAATTAAGTCTGCATTTAAATAGTAATTAATTATGTAGACTTAGTTAAAATTTTATTGCATTAACCTTGTTAAGAATTTATTACTTTCTCATAAGTTTCCCATTACATACATTTTGTAAACATATTTAAAAGTTTATTTTTATAGTATTATTAATAGATTATTCGCGAAATAAAATTACTAGTTCATATCGTAAAAGAAGTAATAAAAAGGGTATTTCTTAAATCTGAAAAAAAATTGCATTCCGTGAACATAATTTTTTTTTGCTGTGTATCATTTTAGCTTTTTATTTCTTAAACAATTAATAGCTTACACCAAACATTGCAATTACTTGACGATGATTTTCTTGTGCATGGTGCAATTTGACAAAATGATCCTTGCACCATAAACCATAAAATAAAAAACCCAATTAACCAACCTATTATCGTAAAATAAAGAGATTCCTTTTCCACCCAGTTCGGTTAAGCCTTTGAAACTATAAAATATTAGCTTCATGGATATCTTAAATATTAAGTTAGGCAATTGCATTATTCAAATTCCATTAAAGCAATAATTATTTTATGGTAAATAAGCAGTAAAAATAATAATTGGATACCATTCAATGAATATTTATTTGTATTTTAATTATTTCTAATGCCTGTCCACTACTCTCTTTGGCCTTGGTTAGTACAAAGGACGACCTGACGGCGTTTGCATAAGAGGACCCAATGGCCTTTACACCAAAGGACACCTTCACACCAACAGAATCCGGCCAATTCGAATCCATTAGAAACTGACTAAGGTAGATTCGGGAGCATTGAAGCGAAATGCTCCGGATTCAGGCAGTATGGAAGATTGTTTGAAGAACAAGCTATTCATCCATGGAAGCTACTCTCCCGAATCTTAACACTCCAAATTGTTTGGACGAGATGTCTCGTCCATGCGAGATATCTCGTCCATAAAGATAATTGTCTCGTCCATTAAGATAACTGACTGATTAAACCATGAGGTTTAATGTCAGTTTCTACTGGACTCAGATTGATCCAGAGTCTGCTGGTATGAAAGAAATCCAACAGGGACAATCACCAACATCCATGTAATTACAAACCGGTATTCGAACCCAAGATTTACAGGGTCTTGGAAAAACGCTATAACCCCTATACGATAGACGGCTCATACAATGAATATAACATTTTTTACTATCAAAACCTCGTAAGTCCAATTTATTTTTGATTTATGAGGTCTTACTTTATTTGGTTACAAATATAACTAAACTTGTTTCAAAAGCTCTTAACGTTAGATTAATTATAAAGTCTATCGGCGAGAGAGAGAGAATTTTGAAACTCATATTTCATAGCTGATCGACAATTTAGTGTTTAGTTTTATCGTTTCTGAAAAATTTTATTCCAAGGTTTACATTATTTTAATAGTAAAACAACGATTAGATAATTGTAATCATAAAGAAGGGTATAAACAACCAAGCGAAACGATCATTCCTCGTCAGAACGATAATTCCTCGAAATGGTGATAGTAAAACTGCCTTAAAGATTGGATGGTTTACTGGAGTTTAAAAGCATGTAACTTCTTCAGAAAATAAATCCTTATAAAATCATAAATTGCGTATGAGAACAAAGAAAATTTAAAATCCTAAAATATTTACTGTTTACTTTAGAAACTGCTTTAGATGACTTCCTCTTAAAGTTCCTTAAAACATCAAACACTCAGCAAAAGATTTGTACTTCAAATAAAAAAAAGTTGTTTTTTATTTAAGGAATCGCATCAGATAGTGCTTGCAGGAATCATAAAAAGAGAATTTTATTTCTTTTCCGGTTTTTATGTCCAGGACTACAAAGGAAACCTTGCAACAAAAATATAAACTTCATATCAACTCTAAAGAGACACTTCAAAATCTCAAATTGAATTTGGAATTGCCTCGAAGACACGACTGAGTATGTAGCGTCGCATTGAAGAACTGGTTAGAAATAAAAAAAAGCATTTTAAGTTTCTTTAAATTTAAAATTGTTTCGTTAAATACAAAAACTGCATAGAGAATATGTTTTGTCAAAGAAAATTTAGAATAAATTTAAAAATAATCTCTAATACTTTTATAAGTACTCATACGAAGAACTGAATTTATTTAAGTAGCAAAATTTAAATTGATTAAAGTTGTTAAACTAACTGGATCCATAAAAACAGCTTCTTTTCAACAACTCGTTTAAAGTTTTTAACAGTAAAATAACATGCAATTATGCGCCAGTTTAATGGGTAAGAGATAATCATACCAGAAGATCCTGCTTGTTCTTAGGTCTGTGCACTGTGCTTTATTGTATATTTAATTATATCGTCTTAAATATTTAAGTATTAAAGTTTTAAATAGTTAAGGTATTTAAAACTGTTAAGTATCTTCGCAAGATTCGACATTTTAATCATAACTATCAAAGCTTTTTTAACTAACTATTCATTAAGAAATACCGTCTCCTTGCATTGCTATTAAATTTTCGATGTCTGCAAATTTTTGTAAAAATGAGGCAGACTATCTTCAGAAATTTATAGTTTTTGTAAGTTTCGTTTGAAATTGATTTTAGTAGTGTTTTATTGATTGAAAAAGTATTAAAAATGAGTTTATATTTCCATCTTTGGCATATCTAAGAATTGTAGTCTATATCTGGAACTATTGTTTTGGGAGTGTGTTACTGTATGTTTCATCTTAAAGTTAATGTTCTTTTCTTTTAGATCATTTATTATATGAAGGTGTAAATAGATTGGCAAATGTATTAAAAGAACCATTGTTAACTTTTCTCAAAACGTAAACTATGGGGCGACAGCAAATAGTGATATAACGTTTAGGTAGTGTGCAGAATGTTCGTTCAAAAAGTTCCAGAGATAGATTTTTACTAATTACTTGGGATATACAACTCCAGATTAGTGAACCATTATCTTTCAAAATACTACACTCCTGCATTAAGGTATGTAGGTCTATCTGAAAATTTTTCTGTCTTCAGCCGTCAGAAATCGTCATCCTTTCAAAGTGCATATCAGTTTAAGAAATAAGAAAAAATCAATCGGGGTATGGTCAGGTGATCAGGGAACTAGAGACGCACGTTGCTATCGTTCTGGCTCAAAAATGAACGAATAAATAGAGATGCATGTGCTCAGCATCGTCACCATAGAGAAACTTAGAATTATTTTCCTCAACTTAGGTCTTTTTTAAGAAGTTTTAGAACTTCGAGATATTATCAATTATTCACAGTTCAGCTCTCATGTAAATAAAATGCGCAATTAAAATAGATTATAAAGCGGAATTTCATGTACAACATCATTGTCATTAAATGACATTGCACAAGTATATATAAAATTCTGCACAAGGCTTATTTATAAGTTGCGGCTCAAATATACTGATCACTATACATTTGTTTAATCCTCTCATAAATCCACGTAATCGTCTTATCCCTAGTTTGAAGCAAAATTTTATTTTGAGGGAATGCTAATAAAAACACTCTTGTTATTTATTATACTTGGCATAAATAAAATTACACCAAGTCTATTACTCCGTGAGACTTGAGACCGTCAGGAACTATCTCAAAATGGCGCATAAACTGACCTAAGGGACAGCCGATACAGATAATGATGTACTCAGGCGAGGATTAAGCTGAATTGCATTTAGCGTGCAGAGGGAAATACTTGCAATTTGATCTTCATTGGCTTCAACTGTCTACTATGATGCCTGGAGTGAGCGGTCTGGTTTCTCTGCGTTGTCCATTTTACTAGGAATGGTCTTCACATATAATCCAAATCAATGCAAAACCACAACCAACCACAACACGAATAATGCAGATAGAAAAAAATATCAAAGATCCCGTCTTCACTATAATACTGTCTGATACTCTATATGACATTTCATTGGTGAGTAGCAAAATGCCCGGTATTTATTAAACATACCTTTTATTCATTAGTTTAAGCATACCAAAAGCGTACTTTATAAAAGGACATTGAATTCTGTACGAAATAGATTAATTTCTCCATTTTTTTCAGATATTTGAAATTAATTTACGTAGTGGTTTACATTAGGTGAGGTGGGTCAAGAACGAACGCAAACCTTCAAAGTACATGTTGCACCAATTACTACTCTGTTCCATTAATGTTTAAAAAATTCCTATTTCTACCACTATACTTCCAGACCATAGATGAAGTATACAAGCACGAGCAAGAGCAATGGTAAAATTTTTATGTTCCCAGGATCATGTGACCAAAACTAGTAGTAACATGACTCTTAGACTATTTTCGTCTGTCTGGTGGAAAGGAACATTCATCATATGATTGGTCCACGGAACGGAAGAAACACTTCCATTAATTCATCAGATGATTGGTATGCACAACATAGCATAGTTTGGCGATTTCACCATTTCTCTTGCCACTCTTTGGAAATGAGCATTCACACATATACCCTATCACTAGATGATAGATCACGAAACGATAAGATGCCGAATAGGCCAAACAAGTCAATTTTTCGTTGAGCAGTCATGTGACTACTAGTCAACATTTTTGCTAATGACGAGATATCTCGTCATCAGGCCTACTTTTTGATGATGACTGCCATCGAGACCTGGTTACTTTCCTTCTAATAACGATATATCTCGTCTATCAAGATCTGTTTTGCTAATGATAGCGTTTTTGATGATATACTTCGTCGAGACAACCACCAAGAGGGTTAAACGTGATAGTTCATGAATACTATTGATCAATATTAAAAATAAATAATGAAACACAATGCAAGAGCTCTGCTGTAATAAAAAGATATAGGTTGAAATCTAGTCTTTCAAAATTATTTATAAATGAACTGTAGAACTCAACCAGTTAAAATTGAATCAAAATCAATCATTAAGGGGAAATAACAAAACACAATATCGGAGCTCTGCTATAACAAAAAGCATAGGATGAATCCAGTTTTTCAATTTTAGAAATGGACTTAGAATATAGAAATCAACCAGTTTCTCCAAAGACTTCAATATTCACTGTTTTTCTTAAGGATTTTATCCCCTCACGAATTCTGGAAACGGATTTTGCGACCTAGAAAGCTGAGAATGAATCCAGACCATGTGAATGGAATACAAAGCACCGCAGAACTCTGTTTAAAACACTTCTTTTGATGGATTTCTTATTTCCTTCAAAAAACGTGTCGATTGATTTTCCCTCATGGAATCAATTTAAATCTTACTATTTTCAACAGATCCTGCTGTTTTCGGATTTTGGTACTACTGCAGTCCCCTTGTCACTGAAAGTGTTACGTGTCCCGAGTTCTGTAATTGTTTTAGTTCAAATCTGTTCACTTAATATGTTCAAAGTTGAGAATTTAAATATGTTCAAGTACGTAGCAAAGTGAGACGAAGACAGAATTGTAGTTGATAGCAGATTCCTCAAAAAAGCACATTGAAAAACCTCAAGAAATTTGTGAAGTAAGCAATTGCGAACCCAAATCTTCGAAGTTCATAGTGCACCCAATTACATCTCTGCCCTCAGTAATTTTAAAATTTCGTGTTTTCACCACACATTTTACTAATATGTGTTAAAATTCTTAAGGTTCATTCCACGGGTATAGTATACTAGCAGGGTAAGTCGAGCCGCCTACTAAGTTGGTATTGCCAATGGGATAGTAGCTTACAGGGTAAGTTACCGCGAATTAGGCACTGTTGTACTTTCGGACGATGTGGGGAAAAAGCTGTGGTTGAAGTTGTTGATGTGTCTATTTTAGTTTTAAGTGAAGAAAGAGAAATAGTGAGGGAGCAAATGGTGAATAGGCTATATAAATAAAAATTGAGTGTTTGTCCGTACACACACATTAAACAATTTTGCCTCATTTCAATTATATATTCGCTTTGGGTTTTTCTAATGTAAAATCAGTCTTTTCCGCGTTTGATGTTCGTCTGTCTAAGTATGTATGTGCATAAACAATTTCCAAACGGTTACACATATTTTCATGAAAGTTTGTATTCTTTGAGTACTTACAGTAGTTTAGAAACTGAATTTAATAGCGTTAGCCTGTCTGGCTGCCTTCCCGTTTTATATTTGTGCAAGTATTTCAATTTGGGAAGTTTTATGTGTTCGATATTTGCTACAGTCCTGTCACTTTAAATGTTTTATTATTCAGTTTGTACTTACAGTTCAAATACGCTGCAGTGAAAGAAATTACAGGTTAAATTGTGCTAACTAATAAGTTCTGTCTTCAAAGTTTAAAAATTTCCGATCTACCCAAAATTTTGATCTAAAAATTATTTAAATAGTTTAATGTTGAGATTCATCTGCAATTTTCAATTGAAAGAACTTACCTAGTGAAACAAGTTTTGATTATCGATGAATATCAGTAAAACAAACTTCAAAATTACCTTCTCGTAAATCGGAATGTTTAGAAAGCATTGTGGGTATTAAATTTCATCAAACAAATATAATGTTTTTTAGGTTTTTTTTGTAAGTTATACACCACTTAGTCTCAAATCTTAGCTACCCAAGTCCTAAATTTAAAAAGTAATATCAATCTTATAAGCTACATCCTTTTTTATTAGTATCAGATAAAAAATCTTAAAAATTTAAAGCCCACGCCTAAAATAGTAACATTTTAAACAAATTAGAAAAATTGTTAATGTTTATCTAGAGACTAAACTTCTAGATTCACTTGACACTAGAAAGACGGGAAGCTGCCTTATACTTAAAAAGACCAAGGGACCATTGTGCCCAACACGTTCTTATAGATAAATGGATCAAATTAGCAGATTATATTAGGTAATATGAAAGATTATAATTCAAATTGTTTCTATTTAATGTGTCACGTGAGTACGTTCTCTGACATACTAAAAGTTTAGAAAAAAAAATTACTAGTCAGAAGATAGAGTGCCGTCAAAACGCAGTGTTCACTGTCTTTGTGTACAGATGATAAGGGAACAACGTTTGTAAAGAGAATGTAAGTATGGAAAACAATGGGAAACTATTTTGATTGTAATTGCTGTGTAATAATCGTACTCAAACGGGAAGACTTTCGCGGAATCATTGTGAAATGCCATAGGGGTCAATCTGGCCCCTCCCGTCCCCGTCGTTCTAGATATATGGTCCTATATCTCCATTTCTGTGGCAGTTAGACCAAAATAAATATGCACCCAATAGTGTGGACCAAGTAATTAAAAGTCATAAAATAGCAGCATATTCAATTCATTGGTAACGAGTTGGGTCAAGTCAAGTGAGGTCAAGTTATAAGTTGGCAAACAACACAAGAGTCACACAGGCCTTCTTCGTCTTTCTAGTGTTAATGAAAATCGGATATTTTGAAAGGTACTATGGATAATCTCTTAACCCTCCAAGTGGTTCCGACGATATATATTTTGGTGATGACGAGATATCTTGGCATCAAGATATTGCCGGTTTTTTATGATGACGAGACAAAGACATTCTTTTATAGTGATGAGATATATCGTCCATTAAGATCTGGTCAGTTTTTTCTAACTGCGAGATAGCTTACAGAGACAACCATCAGAAGAGTTAAGGTATTTGAGAAATAGCATCGGGATCTAAATCTGTTTCTTCTTTGCAAGCAAATACGAAAGTGATAATTTTTAGAACTCTCAAAGTTCATACGTAAAATAGTTACAATTTGAACAAAAATAGAAGAGATAGTCAAAATGTTTCCAAAAAAATAAAGGTAATTTTCACAACCCCTTGGTGAGAAACAAGTTTCCCTTCCTTTACACTGAAAGTCTATTTCAGGAGAACAAAGAAGACTTTGACCAAAGACAAAAGAACATTAAAAACGTTGGACCAAAAATGAAACAAAATGTTAACACGCACATGTAATGGATCTTGTTAATTCCTGTCCATTTCAACAAAGGGAACCAAAAGAAAAGAGTCGCAAGAAATCATTTGTCAACCAAGAGAAGGAAAGTGACGTTCACACCACTTTCGGCAACTCCTCTCCACTTTCTCGTGCTATTACGGAGAAAAACGAAATTAGGGACATCCTGACTCCGTGTCTTTCATTGCGTGTACCACAGGAACAGATCTTTGCTTTTTTGCCTCACAGATATCTTCCCTAAGTGGTTGGTGGAATCTAAATCACGCAAAGTGTAAGAACGGAAATGAATGAAATGTCTTCGGGTTAACAGAAGGACTGGTCGTTTTGAAAATACTTTGGACCACCCAACTCCATGGGCCCGAAACATTTTCCCCACACTGAATAATTTTATGTAGTGGGTATTTCCTTAGGACAGTATTTTTCAACCGCCGGGCCCAGTTATCAATTATACCGGGTCGTGATAAGTTTTCCTGGAATTTGTCATTTTTGATTTTTAAGCATTTTTACGAATAAATATTTTTAGTTGAAATATTCTGAGAAGAATAATATTTGAATGTGTCAAAAAGCTCAGATTCAGAATGCCCAAATAACGTCAGTGTAGCAAATGTCAACGGCGGATCAGAGAGGAAATTAAAAGAAACTTTGTCCAATGAGTTTGAAGATCAAGGCAGTCACCCCTTCCCCTGTACCTGGTTCTTAAATCTTTTTTCTAAATAATATTTATTCGCAAGTTAACATTGCTGTGTGTGAGTGCTTGTTTCGGAACACGAGTGACGTAATTTCTTAAAAGTAATAGGTCCATATATTTAAATTTTAATATGAATAAGAGGTAAGTACTTGAATTTACGTTGCAAAGAAGCAACTCAATGGACGGTCCGGGATCAATTTGAAGGGAAATATCTGAAGACAAAAGCTCTCAATTTTGAACCACGGTCAAAAAGTTTTATGACTAGAATATAAATCAGAGACATGGGACGGATATTCAATGTGTTTGTGAGCAAAAAATATAAAGTTTGGGTAATTAGACTGAGATGTCATAATAAGAATCAACACAAATTAATTTAATGTTTGCCTGAGGAAAGTACAATAAGTACAAGATTTGATTAATCCAGTGATTGATAACTAATTTAAATGTAATTCTATACTTATCCCCCAATATTCCACATTTTATACATAAAGGTACTGATAGTTCAAATACAAGGAAAAAGATTCAGGTCTGTATGACCATTCGTAACATTCTGCAATCCCAAAGTTATACGTGGTACAGTTGGTTTTCCCACTATGCTAGCAACTAGTTAATTGTAGACGAAGTATTTTTGATTCCTGTAACTTACGCTCAGTGTATTTCTCTCTTCTATGTCTGCAAATCTTTCCACGTGTGTCTTGATCTTGTCCGTTACTTGACGTTGTTTGTCTCGTGTTTGGCACAGCTTGTCCAAATATAGTCCTTGCTCCATAAAACCCAAAACCAATCAAAAAATATTTCTTCGCATGATTTATCTGCCCATCAATATCAGAGCTGTACCATTCTCTCAATTTTTTGTACTTTTAAATTCTATGATTTTAAAGAGAACGAAAATACATTTTATTTAGTATGTTTAATTCCAATAAAATATGTCATACCAACACCTTAGTCACACCATTGTTAGTAATACTTAGAAACATCTACCTTTTATAAACACTGTTTAACTTAAATGAATTATTTTTATCATTTATAAATTCCTAATATTATTTATATTCCGAAGTACTCTAATAAAATTTCTTCCCAAGTATCCAAAAATAATATTTCATTCTAAAACAGTCGATATTATGCTCAATCTAACAAAACAGTGAACTTTCATTTAATAATTATTTGCCATTTCAATGTGTCGTTGTCTGGGCCTTGCAGCTTTCTACTGCAAATACATTATATCAGAACTGAAACTTGGCAAATAGATCAATACATTTACTGGCTTCCATGTAATAGCTTGGAGCTATATATGATCACTAATAAGGTTTCTCTCTCTGAAGACGAGGAATAATTATTTGAATATTATGACTGTAAAACGGGAATTTGAATAACTTGGTAAACAAGATTTGCTATAAAATGCCCTTTAGTGTATCACATTCCTAAGCAAACATTTTTCAGACAAATAATTGTGTGCTGATAAGATGTTAAGGGTAATTTAATATATTTTTCTAGGTTTTATAAAGAAGTTACGTTCTTATTAATGTTGATTGCATGAAATTGCTTCAAAGTATTTTTCTGATATTTCATAAATAACATAAATAATCATAATTTTTTGCTATATATTGAAACCGAACGTCATACTTTTCTTGTACAGGTACGATTAATATTACTTTAAAATGTGAATCTGAATCACATTTTTAAAGTTGCAAACTTTCAGTAAAAATATCTATAAGTTTTGAATTTTACTTATATGCAACTTATTTCTTACTGTAGCTTGAAAACTACAATTTCAGCATTAGAGTAAGATAATAATCAGTATTATTTAAAGTTTAACCTTCAATTGAATTTTTGGAAGTTAATTAATAAATTTAAATAAATATCAGATAAGGTCCAAGTCCAAATTAGAGCTTGACACTATAAAAGAGATAGTCTACGGAAGAAACTGCAACACACTATTTTGGTACTTCCATTAAGTGTCCAGGTATTAATGCCCGTGTACTAAGAAAAGTTGTCATTCATACTTAAACTTTCAATTTTTGAAGTTCCCAAACAGAAATTAATTGTTATTTGGAAAGAATGAAGACAGTATTAGAGCTTCAGGAAAACTACGAAGACGAGTCAATTAAGATGAAAACGCTTTTCCTGGTGGTTAAAATGCGTATGAAACGATTGAATTGGTGCATTGAGAATTGGTGCATTGAAAAATAATTCCATAGCAAGCTCTATTTCGATTGAAACAAATTTTACAGCGGCATTCTGAATAATTAATGAACTCTCATATTACAATGAGAATTGATAAAGGTGAGATATTTAAAACACGAGATAGAATTTAAACCCCAAATGCTGCATACACAACAGCACAAAAAATCAGCTTCAACTACATACTATCGTTCATATATATCGTCTATATATCATACATATACGTTCAACTACATACTATCATAACTTGCATATAGAACCATAATACTTTTCTAAATGCTCTCAGGAGACAGATTTGTAATGATTTGGAAATCAGTCAACTTGATATTAACATATATTACACGTATTGCAAGTACAGAAACACAAGAAATATTGCACATTCATTTTAAAACGGGATTTGAATTGATTTTTTTCAACCAACGCGTAAACTAATTATTCAAGTTATTAAACGATTGCAGGAATATTTAGGAATGAGGGGATAACTCTTTTGAGTTGGCTCGCTAAAAGTATATTTCTCGATCCAATTCGGATGTCTAGACAGGTCTAACAGGCCTCGGTTATACTAATGGTTATAAACATGATGCAAGTGAAGATATGAAAGAAGTTAACATGCGTCTATACAGAGTACGTAAATAATGTACCATTGCACCTACATATTATTGATGAAGAGTGCTGTTAATAAAACACGAAATAAAAGTTCCTGTAGAAGACAATTTAGATACATTTATTTATGATACAAAATATTTAATGTCATAAAAATCACTATTAATTTACACATATTTTATAAGTTAAATTATTTTTGAAACAATTTTTATCAGATATTTCATGAAGGAAAACGTAGTTAATGAAATATATTCATCTATTCTAGTTACAAATTTATTAACAACTTTACTTAATAGTCTTGCCATATGGTATACTTTCTTTTCTTGAAAAATAAAGGGGAACTTTGAATAATTAATTTGGCAGTCAGCATATTCAAAAGTACTTACATAAGCTTTATGAATACAAATGGTGTTTTAAGGCTTCCTTTTCTTTATTGTTTTCTAGTTGCATCACAAAAATATTAGATCGTATAACATAAAACAAAGCTTCAGCAGCGACACAATTTTTATAAAAAAAATTGAGATAAGAACAAAATTATTAAGGTAGCAAAGTTGTCATCAGTAAGGAGTAGATTATACTGGAGGAGCCAAGGGTCCCCCAAGAGAAATAAAAAGTTGAGAAAGAAATCTTTTATCAGAATGAAGTAATGGGAAATATATAAGAGGATTGTTCGATGGTCTTGAACTACAGAATTACCACAGTTGGAAACGATGAAAGTAGTTATTAAACAAAATTCCTTCCTGCACAAACTTTAAGGGTCGGTAGATAGTTAATTAACGTCACACTGGAGCAAAACAATGAACTATTGGCGACAGTCCGGGATCAATCCCCAAGGGAAAGATCCGAACAAACTTTAAGGGAGGTAGGGACTATACAATTAAAATCGAAAGAGATGTATGTCCGCAAGGACGCCAAAATGAAAGATAACATGTATGTGAACAACTTTTTTTATTAGCGTTAATTTTACAGTTTGACAGTAGCTTACACTTTAAATTTCGCAGTAGGTGCTCAAAGTTGCTACCACTAATTGCAATGCCCGACAGCGCAGACTCATGTAATGAATGGGGTGTAAGATCAGGTGTTGATCTCGTCGTCTGACCTGGTTGAAAATTACGAGGTATTGTCCTAGGATCGTTCCCTCCGAGATTGATTCCGGACCGGCGCCAATAGCTTGTTGAGTTCCTCCAGTGCGACGCAAATTCAACTACCACCATAAAAGGAATGAAAATGACTTCATTCGAAAGACTCATGTCTGCAACATGTTTGTCAAGTATCATTCACGATACGATTTCTAAGCGGCTAGTCCGTTTCCCTTAGTTATCCCATTTGTTAGATGAATGTAAGTCATCTTAACAATCGTGAAATGATGAATTAATGCTGTAAGTAGTCAGCGTCTAAAATGACACATGATCCAATCTGGTCAACTACCAATTAACGCCTTCTAACAAATAGAGCTGACGCTTGTGGACATAGATCCTGTGTGAATATGAGTCCCCACGTTGGCGAGGTGTGGAAGTTTGGAGAATGGGTGTCAGCTCAGATGTTCATCTCGTCATCTGACCTTGGTTTAAAATTACGAGATGTTGTCCTAGGATCTTTCCCTTCGGGAATGATCCCGGGCAGTCGCAAATAGCCCTTTGTTTTGTCGCTGAGGTGCTACGTTATAACGACTACCTATCTATCTTTGTAAACGCCGGTTGAATTTTATGTATCACACCTCCTTAGAGGCTTAAAAAAGCGAAGTTTTGAAACATCCTACATATTTAGATGATTACTTAAAAATTATAGTGAAATTTCCAGAAGGATTTTGTCCAAAAGTCAAACTTTCGAATTCTATTATAGAGGGTGTATACATTTTTAGAACACTTTTACTACAACGAACTCCAAATTTTAAAAGAAAATCGTTAGTTTGTAATGTAGAGAATATAGAAAATAAAATACTCCTGTAATATACTCCTTTTGCTTCTCTATATTACAAAAATTTCTCTCTAACCTATATCTAGGATTCTAATATAAGAGGTCATCAATCAATCAATGTAAGTAGCGGTACTATTTCACTCTTCTTCCATTACTTTCTACTGTCCATCCATTTTTCTAAGTCTGCATTCAGAGGTTATTTTTTAACCATCCAATAGCACAAAGGTTCACTGAGTACACTTTGAGAGACTGAAAGGATGTGATCAAGAGAAGTAGTATTAGTATTGTGTATTAGTTGATTCGGGTGTTTGACTGTTTACTAGTGGATTTCTCTTTGAAGGTTCTGTGGATTAAGGGATAGCATTTCTCCCTTAAATCAAGATTGTGGCGAAATAATTCTTATTAAAACTTTTATTTCAAATTAGTCTAAGCTAAATTTAGATGCAGTTGGTGTGAGGCCTCAAAAGGTTAAGTCACAATGAAATAAAATTATCTTTTAATAACACAAATTTTTCCAACTTGGCGATTCAATTTTTTAATTATAATTTCTTTATATTTGTGTGAAATATTAACAGGTTGGGTGGTCTCTTATGGCGCAAGTCCAGATCTGACTAAGCCACTCGAAACAATGCTTTTCCGTCGAGTAAATGGACACGCATACACAAGGAATAGATTTACTGATACAGAAGAGAGAAATGTACCCAGGATGGATACAGGAATCGAACCGCCCTGCCTACTTCAAATGCATCGTTAAGATTAGGTTTAAAGTAAGAAGGCTAAAAAAATGACAGAGGCAATTGCTTCACTTTTAAATGTTTCAGCATAGCTTATACTCTTTGATTATAGAGAAAATGGAAAATAATTATCTCCTGAATAATAAAAGTTTCAAAATTCTTTCCAGTCAAGTTTATAGTGAATATAATTAAAGTTCACAAAACCAAAGTGAATATAATAAAGTTCAAAAAATAAAAGTGAATGCATTAAAGTTAAAAAATCTGACATTGCAGTATCGAAGCATTGTTTTTGTGTTGTAAAAAATTGGTTTTAACATTCTTCTCGACTTTTATCCTGTTGTACGGCAAAACAGTAATGATTGTGAATCTCAAACTCTTTCTTGGATTCTTGAAAGGAATTTTGTAGCTCCAATTTCTTGAGAGTTAAGCCTTCATTGGCATTCCGTCTTATCTATTCATGTTTCATCAATATTATCAATATTTACCCATACATTTTTACGTCAATCTGGATTAATAGTTTTCATAAGAAATTATATATTTTGTTTAAGGATGTCTCGTTATTTGGCAAAATGTTTTGAATAGTTCGCTTATTCGTTTTTTAAGGTTTACATTATTGTTCATAGTATTCATTATTTTTGATGCATGAGTATCTAATTAATTTAAAATGTTCTATGAATCACTGTCCAGTTAAAGTCTGCAGGTTTTAAAATTTGATGCGAAGGAAGTTGTATCGGAATATTCATTTAGTGTTCAGTTAAAAACAAAAGTTTGAATTTCAGTTTTTCCTAAGAATAGTATTTAACTTTAATTTGAAAAAATCCAATTTCAAGATTTTCACAGCTTTGAATTACAGAACATGCAAATTCCTTTTAGAAATACAGGAAAACTGTGTCTTTAAAAACCGTTATTCTTTTCTACAGGAGAATAAGTAAATGTAAATTTATTCGAGCGGTTCCTTTTCCTTTGACCTCTTTTTCTTATGTCACAACCCTTCTTATAAACTTCAAGGTTAAAAGCAGATGACAATTTACGTAAGTCCTGTTTAAAGCTGATTGCATTTGAATAAAACAGCAGTTCAATCGGATCTTTTCCTCCGCTGTATTATTCGTCCGATAATAGCTTTCCCAAAGTGGCAAGGGGAAGCCGAGCTCAATGTAAATATTTCGATCACTGCTCTACAAAACATATGGTTCCTAGCTCTAACGAGCTTATTTAGCATAGCTTCCTGGTCCGTAGTTCAGTTATATCTTCAGTGTCTAGACTTAATACCAGTTAATGTTGCATACTTTTTGACAGTATGCAACATTAACTATCGTTGTGCTACATGAAGATGCCCTTTAAATTTTTTCATCGCAAATAAAAATCTTCCTATGGTTCCATTAAGACATTCTAAATGTCTAAAAATTACACATTAAATGCTGTAAGAGCTTAAAGTTTAACGTAAATTGTACAGTTTATTGCTGTTTAATGTTTATTATTTATTCCAGTGTAGCAAAAAATGACCATCAATAATGTCTAAACAAACCAAGTCAACCATGTATTTGCCTTATCTTCTTAACCTCGTCTACTATGAATGCAAGCCCACGACTCATCAGTCTGCTAAGTCGTTATGTTATACCACATGAACATCTCTATTGAATACTTTCATTGTAAAGATACAAATCTTTCTTTAGTTTTATTAAAATATTCTAAATGTCTAAAAATTTACACGTTAAATGTTGTAAGAGCTTAAATATAACTTAAATTATGCCCTTTCTTACTGTTTAGGGCTTATTATTTATTGTAGTGTAGCAAAATATGACCAACGACAGCGATAAACCAAGACAAATTAACCACGGCTGTCTTATCTTCATAATCTCGTCTTCTATGAATGCATGTCTGTAACTTATCAGTCTGTTAACGGATGTATTTCATGCAAGATAAACAGAAAGTTAAACGAAATAATGCTTAGATAAAAGATTGATCACATAAAATATAATAGAAACATTCTACTTTCTACCTTTTATAGAATATTTTTTACGTTTTATCAAAAACTAAATATGAGCAGCGAAATAACATTACTTAATATTATTCTTTTAAACCTCATATAAACATGAATGTTACAACTAGATGATTATAACAAAATCGTTGTCTGCGAATTATGTGTAGCGAAATAATTTAGAAAATAATATATGAACAGTCTCCATATTGATTTATCATCCCCCTTGGGTTAAAATGAAGAACGTGACTTATATTTTCAATTGGGCAATTCAATAGAGAAATTCATTGATGCAATTAGTCAAATACTTGTTTCATTATTTCTAAATTATAAAAAAAAAATATTATTCCTTTCCGTAAATGTTTGTCTAATTAAATCTCAGCCCAAGGGTTAATTCAGAAGGGTAAGACTAATTTGATTATTTTGTTCTCAATTATTTATAATCATCGGCAATATCAATTTTATTACTTCAAGCCTACGCAGTTACTGCATGTTTTATTTGTACTGTATCTAGAACGAGTCACTTAATTAAAGATTTTTTTGTGTTTTAGAATACTCTTCTGTTTGTCAGTAGCATTAGAAGATTCCCTCTTTGCCTTCTAGATAGTTTTCAAATTCAAGTGATTTATTTTTAATACTTTTTATTTTTAAGTAATCCACATCTCAAAAAGCGAAAAGTATTTAAAAGAAAAAATATTACCAGCATTCCATGGAGTGTGTATTTGTTATTTGCAAGTAACATTTTAAAGAAACATTTTAATCCTATTTAAAATCCTAAAAATATTTCGACGATAAATTAAAAATCCTGTTTTAATCCTAAAAATATTTCGACGATATAACGGCGTAAAACTAAATTTTAAGGTAACCTTTAAACTTATAATGGGATAGAATTTGGACTGCAGAAGTAAAATCTTAGCAGACTACTTCTGGTTTGTTTATTTTACACCGAAAATCCCTCTCATTGTTAATAGTATTACTTAGTGATATATAATCAAATCTTAATGGAAAACAAATACGACTTTGCATTATAGTGACAGTTGTGGTAATGAACAGTTTAAAGTCTTTGGGTTCGAAGTTAAAAGCGTTTGATCATGGTACTTGACTTCTCGCATTGAATTACGTTGCATTATGGATGTGTTTTCTTCCATGTTTTAAATAATGCTGCAATCATTTATGCATAGTTATTTACATCAGTGTGTTTTTTCGGTAGAATGTATTGTTTTCTATTTCGATTTCATTAATACCAGCCTAAGTCCAGATGCACTGATTAACTTTTAAAAAGTTTAAAAGCATGTTGTTGAATTTAAGTATGGTGAACAACGACACATTTGTTGGTCTTTAGTCAGTTAATGTACTCTGATGTCTATTTGGATGTGAATTTGTTTTATCAAATTAAATTTTTAAGAAGTTATTTAAAATAAAAATGACTCTTAAAAGTCCAAAAAGTTATTGTCAAACGATCCAACTGAAATAACTTTAATATTGATCAAGAATGTCTTAGAGATTTCAACCACATACTGCAAACTTTTCCAGAACCTGCTTGTAATTACTACCCAAGCAATTGTTAGTTAATTAGCTATTTAAATAATGAATAACTATGTTCCCCGAAACGCTTTTAATTTAAACAATAATTAATATACTCTCATATTACTTTGAATTTATAGACTCCATTGATCTCAGTTTTTCTTTAGATTAGAATATAGATCAAACTGATTTATAAACTGCTGGACTAATTTTACTTTTGGATATTCTACTAGGAAGAAAGTAATTGAATTTACAGTTTAGAAACATTTTTAATGAATTGATACTGCAACTTCGTTATTAAATCAATGTATTATTTTTAAAGTGAACTCTATGGTGAACCATTTCTGTAGACTTCTGTACCATTTTTAAAGAATCTGTGACATGGTTGTTTGTAGAAGGATATACATAAAAAGTTTAACGGAATTATTTACATAGCAACCTGTTAAAAATATTAAACAAATTAAAATATCCAATAAATCAATTCTACAATTTATATCAACACGTTTGAAATATTAACAATGTCGTAGACAGCTCGTTTGTTCAGGGAAACAAGATATCTGAAATTAGTCACAAAAATAGGGTTACTGCAATATCACAAAGGTAGTCTTCTTTTGGGCAGGTTCGCAGTAACCAGTTGGTAGATTCACGGATTATCAACCGGAAGATTGCGAGTTTGAAATTCTATCCAACCAAAGACCGTTTACGTGGGGACTGGTGCATATTAAATCTGTCGTGGCCTCAAATATTCTCATGATAGCGTGGTGTGGAAGTTTGGAGAGTTTGGTGCCAACTCAGGTCATCTGACCATGGTTCAAAATTGCGAAGTGTTGTCCTCAGATCTTTCCCTTCGGGATTGATCCTGGACGGTCGCCAATAGCTCATTGTGTAGCTCCAGTGCTACGTAAATTCTACTACTAACTATCTACCTGTATATATTCTGAAAGTACCATCATTTGTCTTGTTTTTCGAATACGATTTTAGTTCTTCGCCAATAAAAATTCAAAGAAATAAATACCGAATCGATAAATGATAGTTGATTGGCCAACGCCAATTAGATTAACCCCAAAACATTGCCAAAAAGGCGATTAATTTCATTTTACGGTAACCTCGATATGTATTATGTGATAGAATTTTAAAAAGTAAAATAGCAGATCGTCTGGTTTGTTGTTTACAATGAAAATTCCTTTCATATGAAAGATAAAATAACTGAACCACCCCGACAAAAACATTGTCACTTGGCGTTTTTATCACTTACACTATTACATAAATAACTTCCCCAATTCCCAAGCTGAGTCGTTTACTTCCGATTCTTTCTTATGTCGATCAAACTATAGGTTACCAGATTTGGCGAATTATCACGAGGATTGCTACATTTCAGTAAATCGCAACTTGAGCTTTGATCAATGTACTGAGTTAAGATTTCTTACAAACTGCAGTTCAACTTTGAGAATACTCAAGTAACCGTGAGTCATTTCTCATCATTGGAGACAGACAATTTCGCGAAAGTTTCTGAAAAGGTAGCTTTGTAGGGGGTATCCGGCATAAATATTAATGGAAAACCTGTCATGAAATTTCTTTCAAAATGAGATCATCTCTAATGTGTACCGACTTTTGTCATTAACAAGAAAAATTGTCATCCCCTTAGAGAGTGTTGACAATACCTAACTTTTATAAACTTGAAAATATATTGCGAAAATTTCAGAATCAGCAATGTGTCGGGAAATGCCTTTTCGATATAAATGACTGATTCCAGTTTAGTATTTGAAAATTCTATTGGTTTCTGTCATTTTTTATAGTTTGAAGTGAAAGGGGAATGTGAGGTCAAAATTTAAAAGAAAATTAAAAGTACAATTGTACCAGATATATGTGTTCAGGACTGGATATCAAAATATCATCAGTGTATAATATTTCAATATGTATCGTAGCCCGGAAAGGTGATATACGCTGCTGCATTTTATAATGCTTAGAACCTAAATATAGAAGGAAATGGGAGGATGTTTAGTTGTTTAAATGGCTTTTATAGCTCTAAAGGTCACATGTAGCTAAAATAAATCATGTAATCTAAATATCAACAGGAATACACAATGATCTTGTTATGTATAGCATGCACATAATCTAGTTAACAATCGAAGACAAGAAGTGTTGAAGTTAATTCATAAGAGTGATTTTCAATGTAATCAAACAATCCACCGTAAAACGAGGATTTTACTTCCGATTAACGAATAGGGAATACGTGATGGAGCTATGTTCTACTACAAGCACACTAGCGCCATCTACATTTAGCTTTACAGAAAACGCCTCTCTTGTAAAGATTGAAAAAAGATTTATGCGGGATACATATATCGTACAGAAATCGACGTTATTTTTTTATTGTTAAATGGTAACACACGGATATAAACTATATAGAATCAACCACTGCGGGATTCATTCAGAAACTTTGCAGCAAAATGTAAATATGCTTTATTAGAATTATGGAACTGCATAATATTGTTAAAACTGCACGGAAGAGCTCGCCACTCTAATGAAATTCTTCAGCAGTATGATTATAAAAAGTAATGAGAAATCTGGGAAATAGAAATCAGCACAGGAAAGAAAACATGAGCGAAAATAGGATTACTGTCAAAAATGCTTAGTCATATTTGAGTGGAATGAAATTAAAATAGGCGTTTAGAATATAATTGTGGTAATATGACTGCTGCGTGTTTTTTTGTTGGAAATAACAATTGACATCAGTAAAAGTAAACGAAATACTGTAAAGAATTTTTGATTAATTTTATTTCATTTAGTTGTACGAAAACCATTTGTCTACAAATGGATGCTATTTTTATTATAGATTCAAATAAGATATAAAATCCGAGTAACAACCCTTTGCCGTCAATAGATAAAAAGCGATTAAAAAAGTTTAGTGCAGATGGTTATTTGTGGGTCTGCTAATTATTAATTATTTCATGAATTTATATTAAGTAATTCCATACAAAAGTCTGAGGAATATCTCTTAACTGTTTTATTTCCTGATCCACATGCAAGCGAACGTTCAACAAAGATAAATTAACTGTATAATTTTTTAATTAAAAACATTAATAAATACCGTTTGCAAATGTAATACAATATATTTTAATAATTAATAAATATTATATATCCTTTGACAAAATATATTCCATAGTGCTTACTTTTAAATGAAGATTGTTCGTTTAAATACTCATTATTCATCTTATTCATAGAGTCTCACTAACTTGTTTGTATAAATAATGCAGTTAGTAGTTCAAATTATTATTTTTATCAAATTATTTCGTCTGCTATGCTTAAAATGTATCTTAGAACAAAACAAGTAATTAGAAAAACGCATTAAAAAACTCGATATTTTTTCAGCCAAAATTGAACCTAGATATCATTGATTAGTTTTCTAAATTAGGGAACGAAAAAATTAATTACAACTCGAAGTTAAGGGGTTTGATTGGAATGGTCATTTTTTGCTGCAACATAGCTAATTAGATCGTTTATTGTATTGATTGCAATAAAATGGAAACACGAATAAATGCGAAATAATTAAATGATTACAATCCAGGACATGCGAAACTACGTTACAAAAAAATTGCGATGTTACTTTTTTATTTCTACAATAAAATGTTGACTTCACGAACCACCATAGCGGTATGTATCCGTATTTTCTTTACTTCTAAGTAAACACCAAAATAATTTCTTGCATTAATTTAACATCTAGGATACCGTTCAACGCTCTTAAAATTGAAGAGTCATTTTATACCTATTTTAGTAACTTTATTTTTAATTAACTTAATTTTTATTAAATATTAAGTTTTACAATTTTCTTAAGCTTTTATGAAATTAGTTTTGTAGTAATATGTCCCGATTCCCTTAATTTATATCGATTCATTTTCTTCATCGATTCATTTTCTTTATCGATTCATTTTCTTTATGGTTGAAGAAGGCCCCTATCAACACAGAATCCAGCGTCTTTATTGCGTTTTTCTCTCCTTCAATTTCTATCCTAAGCTCCTCCAATAACTTTTATGTCTGTGGGAAATTAGGGTCAAAGACCTCGCTGTCAGCTTCGCTGGTCATCATCTGGCAACGCAATTATTAAACGGATTTGCCAGTATTTGTTATGCGCGAATTCATCACATAACGAGCTGAAAACTAATTGTTACAGGCAGAAATTGTATCTTGATTCCACACATAATCGGACAGATTGAGTTACGAGCAATCCTTCTGTATCAAACTTCCTCTACGTCACATTAAATAAGGGTAAATATTCGACTATTGCAAGGATAAAAGCTTTCCTTACATAAATAGTAGTTTGATATCTAAATCTCATATTCACCAATTATTATAGATGCTGAAAAGAATCTATAACGTGTTTCAATACTTCCTGTACAAAATTTAAGGTGAGGAAGAGAAAACAAAATTAACCCATATCCACATGTATGTCCTCAAGTGCCACATGGATTTCCTAGGGGTGCTGTCCTGGAAGTTTGTGCAACCTGGAAGGATGCAGCCTGGAAGTTTTTTCGGCAATACATGGGTAGATACTACCAGGCATGCATTAATGTTGGTGGTAGCAATCAATCTTGAAACTAAGAGTACAACTACTGCAATTCTGTCAAATTAGAGTTAATAGAAATGTTTTTTAAGCCTGACCACTGACCACCCGGTCTTCGGCACTACAAGTGGCGAAATGACGAATCCGTGTAAAGGAGCACACAATGGCTGAGCCTAGCTACTTCTTCAAAACTTACTACACACTTAAAATGGAAAAGGGAACATATATAATTGAATTGTATTCACATAAGGATGTGTGTTCGCAAGCAGCCACTTGGATTGGCCAGAGGATAGACTAAAGTGCAAAAATTAAAGAAAGCTCCTAATAATGGTGAAAGTGCTTGCCTACCACCCAGTAGGTCGCAGGTTCGATTCCCGGTTTATAAGCGCATGAATTTTAATGATTGTCTTTGTTAGAAGTAGAGGCACTCACCAATAGTGTTCTCTTTCACAAGTAGCTGTCATTTCGCCCCTTACCTTGTAGTGCCGAAAGCCGAGTGGTCAGTTTTTGGGCTTAAAAACATTCCATTCAGTCGTTTTGGTAGGCCTGTGTGTCCCATCATCGTTCTGGACCAAAATTAAATTATTGGAAAACTCAAGTTTGTAAACAAGAAATAAACTCCACTCGAGTTTGATTAGGATATTAAGGATTTGCGCATGTTGAACGAGAGGGGGTTAACAATATAAGTTTTTACTTTATCTGAACCACTAGAAAACGATGATGGTATTAGTAATAGAAGTTTTTACTTTATCTGACCTACTAGTAAACTATGTGACGTGATGAACATATCAGTCTTTACTTTATCTAACACATTAGTAAATGATGATCGTGTTGGCCATATCAGTTTTTACTTTACCTGAAACAAAAAACGATGATGTTTCCCCACTACTACATGTTTTCAAGAAATCTTTATTTTGAAAGATGCCGACAAGCAGTGAAGTTCAGCGTCTCAGTGATGAACTTTAATTTTCTACTTATTCATATGTTTGGTGCTGAACCATAGTAGGAGTAGTCCCAACAAAATTGCCAAAGATCCTTTTTTGGACTTGCCTTATACCGAAAAGGATCTATTGTGTAATATTCATCGTATTTTTGAAGCCATTTAAAGGGCTACTTATCGAAAAAGTATTACCACAAATAGTTACATCTTTTTGAAAAAGTATTTAAATGCATGACGCGTTATTCAAGGAGACTTTTGAGCCATTATTGAGCTTCTCAAAATAAGTTATTCGATAGTAAAATTTTTGAATTCATATTTTAATTATTTGGAACAATTGGATTATTTTTTATCAGAATATTCAAGTGGATAGTTTTCTCAGAATATTTATGTCCGAGTACTGACCACTTCGGCCTTCGGAAGAGGCAACCAGACCTATAGGGTAGCAGACAAATGCTATCACTACTACACCAGTTAAGCTGCTTTCCTAAGAATATTCTTCTGGAATATGGGAAATAGTTCTTATTTCCTTCCATTAGTTTTCCTATAATTAAAATATTCAAGTGATTTTCTAAATATTTTAGAATGATTAGTGTACAAAACTTAATGCAACCCTTAACCTACATAAGAAACTGCTTATAGATTTACTTTTGAACAACGAAATTTATTTTGTTTAAAATAAAGAAAAACATTGCATCAAATGGCTATCAACATGGCTATCAAATCTGTATTTTCCAAGTTTTTGCAGTGCAGATTTCTTGATGGCCGTGGCTTTTTTCCAACTCATTTTTATTCGCATTTTCAGTTGTCAAAGCTCCAATTTTTTCAGGAAGTTGATGCATCAAAGCAAAAGTCTAAATATAATAGCAAAATTTACATTTCCGAATTACTGCAATGCACTTGTTTCAGCATTAACATCTTACATTCGAAAAAACAATTGCTCACTTCAGAGAAAAACAAATTTGCGAATTTTAATATTTAATCGGCACTTAAGTCTTGATTTAAGCAGAAAATCTTTCTCCTTCGAACTCATGTGAGGGACTATTCCACTTATATCACCATTTTTTGTATTAGTACGTTTTTCGACAGTTTGTATTTGTTTGTCACTATAAGAAGGATTAGGGCGAAAAATAATAATATCCGTTTGGAGATTGTCCCAAAACATGCGGGAACATTTTCCAGTTTTATCATTTTCTCTTCGATAACGTAATTTTAGTTGAGAGGAGAGTATTAAATTTCACTGGAAGGAAATATTTCGTGACGCATTTTCTAAACATTCTTCAAGACTAAATAAAAAATAATCCCCCTCCCTATAAATCGATCAAATGTTGGGAGAAATATAAGGATTGAAATGGAGAGTTGAATGGTGGGGAGAGAAGTTTTTAGAAAAAACATTGGCAAATAACTAGAGGACATTTGAAATCGAAACTATCATGGACTTGTTTAAAAAACATAGGGAAAGTCAACAACTCTCAATAAAGGCTCATGTACAACTCGAGTATTCGAGTGCAAATTATTGTAGCATGCGCTTTTGATGTTTTTATTCAATTCTTCAGTTATTTGTTTCGTTGAAAACAAAAAAGTTAATTGCTACATTTGCATGTAGTCATTTGGTAGCATTTTAGAAGGCAGAATTAAGACAGAAGCGGTGGAAGACAACACATTTATTATTACAAGACAAAACGAAAGATGACAGCAAAATAAGACGGGTAAAAGATACAACTGGAAACTAAAAATGGAATAAGTAATTGCGTTCGTGGTGAAAATGACGCAGCAATCTACAATCTTTCACACAAATAACTTTCCTCTCTCTTCTAAACGGCATTTAAAAAACACCAACTAATGCTACAACGCTTGGTATACCAGTAATACTGTGGCAAACTTAGCCACCACTACAAAAATTAACTTACGATAGAGTAAATAGTATATATTGCAGTGTAACCCAACTCAACCATGGATACTTTTTAGTAGACAAAAGTTGCACTGTTTCGCACCAGCTTACCAAATTGATAACCTGGACGTGATTTGAACGCGCACACTTTACGAACTTCGATGGTTGGTTCAGTTGAATTTCCAATGCGATTATAATCACTTTCAACAACCGTCTGAGGCTCTGTGATAGCAGACAGCTAATTTTCCTATCACGGCTTCACTCCTTTCGTTGCTGCTCAGCTTTCTCTTCAGAAGGCGACTAACACTCAACTGCTAAAGGCAACACAGGAGTTTGACCGGGAGTGAAAGAACACCCGTGATCTTAATACAGCTCTCATGGTCCCACGCAAATGGCAATCACTGAACTAGTGGTGTCATTTATCGAATTCGGCTCCTGCTAAATTCTGCAGGGTGAGTATTGTGGCGAACTTAGCCACCACTGCAAAAATTAACCTACAATACAACTAATAGTATATATAACAGTGTAACCCAGCTCTACCATGGAGTACTTTTTAGTAGACAAGGGTTGCACTGTTTCACACCAGTTCGCCAAAATACCAAACGTCGTTGTGGCTCATTTGGTTTGTCCACTGCACAAGCATCCTTCGCATTGTAAGCGGCTCAGGTTAGACTCCTGTACCATGCCTTGGGTATATTTGTCTCTTATGTGTCAGTAAAAGTTTCCTTGTGTATATATGTCTATTGAATGGCTTTGCCAGTATTATGTTTGGCGCATCTTGACCATATATGACCTTTTCGCCATCAAACCCAACCCAACCAACCAACTGAGTTATCTCAACTCTCCCAGTTATTTGACGAGCTATAGTGTCCATCAAGATCTGACCAATTTTGCGAATGACGAGATATCTCGTCATCAAGATTTTGCCGATTTTTATGATGACGAGATCAAAATCTGGTCGATTTCTGTCTAATAAAGAGACATTTTGTCCATCAAGATCTGGTCACTTTTGTCAACAACGAGGTACCTTGTTTAGACAACCACCAGGAGGGTTAAGAAAATAAAAGAATGAGCGAAGCAAAAGATAAATTAAAAAATGTATTTGAGAACTTATATTGAATCATTAGATATTGGCATATTAGGAAGGAAATAAAAATTTATCAGAGAATTTAAACATTGAAGATGAAAATTACAGAAGAATGAAAAATAAGATAGACAGAAAATAGCTTGAGAATATTAACAAATATAGTAAAAATTTAGATATGAAAAAAAAAATCGTGAATGTACATTCAAAATAAACGATACAAATTGAAAGTAATTCCTAAATCATTTATAGTCTCTAATTTGATGTATTTATTTCAAGATGTATTATAACGAATAAAATCGCTGAAATCATAAAATAATTCCCCAAGTTTCAGAAACAAAACAAAATAAAACGAATGATTTCTTTTTGCAATAAGAGTATATCTAATTAAAGATCTAAGAACACTGGATAACAAACGAACCCAAACATTAAGGACTTTGTTAAAAAGGTCAATAAATGTGTATAAGCTGCTATGTAAATATTTGATATAATATAATATAATAACTGAGAATAAACTTGAGTAAAAAGGAGAGAATAAGAAATAGAAATAAAATAAGTATTCTATGAGTAGATTGTAAAAAATTAACATTTATTCTTGTTATAGAATGAGAAATGCAGGCTATGCACTTGAGTAGTAAGAAAAACTTAGGTGTTTCATTAAAAAAACCTTTCTTTCATTAAACAAAATTATAATTTCAAAAGTTTCTTTCTACGTTTCAAGTAAATTAATTTTTCAAGTTTTAATCTAGGACAGTACTTTATGTTACGTAATCAAATTGATTAGTTACATTAGAAGCATAATTTTTAATCACATTCTTGTGTTTTAAAGTGAATATTCGTGATTTGATTATTTGTGCATTAATTTCTTGACTCTATGCATGACCATTTGAACCCTATTGTAATTTATATAGTTAATTTTCAAAATTTATTAAGCTAGCTATTATTCAATTATAAAATTATATTAATTGTTTAATTTGTTCATTATGCTTATATTATTTTTCAAACATTTATACCAGGGCAAGATTTACATTAAGGACATTACTTCGGATTATTCAACAGTTTTACAAGTTGATTCATTTGTTTTTTAAACAGCTGAATGCAGAAACAGAAAAATAAATTTTTAAATGTAATTTGAAAAATTGTTTAAGATACGCATGCTAAACTTGCAAAATTGAATATTAAGGATTTTTTTTGCTAACTGAATTCGTATAATGAATTGATATAATATAAAAT
Organism: Meta bourneti; assembly: GCA_933210815.1. NCBI lineage: Eukaryota > Metazoa > Arthropoda > Arachnida > Araneae > Tetragnathidae > Meta > Meta bourneti. The sequence goes on along the minus strand of OW119930.1, from coordinate 65,030,449 downwards.
GTAGGAGTTTTCCTGTCAGTTAAATAAATTCTGTACTAATTTAGTACCATTTCCAAAAACTACTTCCATAAATGAAACACATATTTCTTATCGGAATCTTATACCAAATTATATCCAATTAAACATGGAAAATTTTGTTTATAAAATACAAGATTTCTATAAATAAACTTCATCTATTCTAAGCAGTATACAGCAAAAACTACTTATCGGAATATCGCCTGTTTGACACATCGCAAATAGTGTTAAAAAGGCGCTTAGAAATCACTTGTATGATTTCAGTACTGTTTGTTCTCCACGTTCACCTGATTTGAATCCAGAGGATTTTCGGCCTTGGGGTATCACAAAGTCTTGGTCTATGGTGATAGCGTAGCAACCTTGGCAGATCTTGGGAAAAGCATGTCACGTCATGTGCTAAACTCTTCCAGGGAGACTGAGTTCAACTTTTGAACACCCTATTCTGAGATTTCAAATGGTAGCATACACAATGTATTCAAAAAGTTCCAGGACTCCCGCTCGTAAAAAAGTACAGATGGCGCTATCGCTGCGAAACCGGCGGGATGACGTAGCAAGGACCTTCAACCACGAGTATCACGTGGTTGCATTCAATTCTGACTAGTTCCGACTTGGCAGCGTTCATTTGCGTAAAACGTATATGTGGATCATTGTCATCGAAAAAAATGGAGCAACGAACGAACATCAAATTTTGTTTTAAATTAGGAAAATCGGACACAGAAACGTACGAAATTATTATATCTGCGTATGGTGACGATGCTATGAGTTGTTCGCGAGTATTTGAGTGGTTTTCGAGGTTTAAAGCTGGAAGAGACTCGACCGAAGACGATGAGAGATCAGGTTATCCATGTTAGTGCCGAAATTATGAAAATGTGGAGCGTGTGCAAGCGTTGGTGAGATCCGACCGCTGAATAACGATAGAAATGATTGCACAGTCGTTAAACATTAGTGTGGGATCTGTTTTCACGATCATGACGAAGGATTTGGAAAAAAGGAAGCTTTGTGCGCGCTTTGTGCCGCACACTCAGACTCCTGAGCAAAAAGAACACCGAATTTCCTCCTGCAAAGATTTGATTGTCGTGGCCGATCAGGATCCAACCTTTTTGCAAAACACTGTCACCGGAGATGAGACTTGGTGTCTCGAGTACGATCTGGAGACAAAACGCCAAAGTGCTGAGTGGACAAGTCCGAAAAAGAGTCGGCCGATGAAAGTTCGCGCTTCGAAATCAAAAACGAAAACGATGCTGATCACCTTTTTTGACAGTCGGGGCATCATCATTCATCGAGAATTTCGTCGTCAAGGTTCCACTGTGACTGGGGCATTCTACAAAGATGTTTTAGATCGGCTTTTGAAACGAATGCGGCGTGTGAGGCCCAATTTTTTGCAAAGTGGAAATTGGTGCCTCTTGCACGACAATGCACCTTCTCACAAGTCCATCCTTGTGCAGCAATTTTTGACGAGAAGGCAGGTTGCGTGCATCAACCACCCCCGTACTCACCAGATCTGTCTCCCCCCGGACTATTTTTTATTTTCCAAGTTGAAATTGAAGATGAAGGTGCAGCGGTACGAGCCGATAGAGGAGATTGAAGCGGCTGTGACATCGGAACTCAATAGTGTTGAAGCGGAGGCGTTCCAGAAGGCGTTTACGGACCTTTACACTCGTTCCAAACGTTGTATTGAATTGGGAGGAGACTATATCGAAGCTTAATATCAAATATAAGTATATCCTCTGTGTTATATGGTCGGTGTGCGATCAGTCCTGGAACTTTTTGAATACACTGTGTATAATGGTGGTCAACATATTGAACCTGTTTTGAAATGACAGTACCTGAATCGCTACTATACCGCCATTGCAATGGTCAAAATAATACTGTAAAACACTCTCTGGTGGTGATGTTTTAGAATATTTTTTTCACCACAAATTTCTTTCATATGGCCTCATTAAGACGTACTGAGAATTTGACATTTATTAATTTTTCTGTAGATTTCTTAGAATAAGAGAACTCTAATTATAAACACCTTGTGTACACTAAAGACGAAAAGGAAAATATTCTGCTATTCTTAAGTGCCATAAGCACGAAGAAAATTCCGATTGCAGGATTTTAAAGCTAGCGAGATTTAAAACTAACGTGACTTATTTTGTTTGATCCTCTCCACTTTTAAGCTGTTTTAAAACATTCGCTGTAAGAATCAATATTGAACCCATATTCCCAATCATTCTTTTCTCCATATCTGCATCAAAATTCCATCATCTGTTCTCAATATGCTTTTTAAAGTAATTTTAAAAGGCAAAAGTTAATCAGGACATCATCAGGATCAAAAGATTGAATATAAAATTGAATATTCATCAATTGACTAAAGAATGTCATCTATTTCAACTGTCCAAATTTTAAAGTTGTTTGGCTCAACTTTAGAAGCATACCGTCATTTTTTATTCAAAGCATCGAAGACAAAATATTTGATCTTCCCCATTTTTAAGCTGTCCATAATTTCAAAACATTCTCTAAAGAATCGATATTATACCCATTTTCACAACCATTCTTGTCTCTCCATATCTGCATCAAAATTCCGTCATCTCTTCAATACGCTTTCTAAAATAATTTTAAAAGTCAAAAGGAGCCAGGACATTTTGAGTCCAAAAAATATCATCAATTTTTCCTGTCCAAATTTTAAAGTAGTGTGGCTCAGCTTTAGAGAAAAATACTGACATTTTTTATTCAAAGCACCGAAGGAATCCGATTAGACCCGAATCTCATGGTCGTATTTAATCCCATTCCTGCCGGGGTTTTTTCTCCGAATCCTTCCGATAAGCCGTTTTTATCACTCGGGGATGTTCGGCTCCAGTGAGGATGCCACTCCATGGATAGAAATGAATATATTTTTCTACTAGTGTAGAGTGCCTTATGTCCACTGTTTCGGTAGGATACTGGGGAGGGGTTTTTTGGCTATGGGGAGAAAAAACTGGATCTGGAAGAACTTGACATATATCGTTTTCATGTTCAAAGTTCTGGAAAACAATGGAAAATATTTCAGGGTGGGTTTGAAAGAAGTACACCCTAAAAATGACCAAAATATCTAAATTGCTTTATTTCAACTACACAAAATTCTGGAATATTGTGAAATATCTCATAGCTGCATAGCGTCCAAATTCAATGAGTTATTTAATTCTTTCTGCAGAATGTCAGGAATGAAACTGACTAGCTTTTAGGCTCTAAAGTGTTCATCTTTCTACTTTTCATAACTATCTTATGTATATAAAATTCGAAAATACTCATCTAATAAATATTCGAGATTTCAAACTTTTTGCCCTTGTTTTTCATTATGTTTTTGATATTTGTCCATGAGATAAGGATTGAAACGAATAATTAATTTTTCAAAAGCTGATGAAAATCAAATATGAATTTTTCTTTACTGTTTTCTATGATGATTGAGTAATAAATCGTAACAAATATAAACCTTTTTACATGCGAACATCATGCACAAAAATGTGAACAGGAATTTAAGGAAAACAAAAATAGAAAAATTGGACAAATATCAAAATTTTCAGAAATAGTAGGAATTTAAGTATAGTAATTAAAAATTTGAACAAATTTGAATATTTTCAAAATTATTATTCATGTGAAAATGAATTTTTTTGAATGTACAGTCCCTTGCATTGAAATAAGGTGCAACCGAATATTTTGTTTTTTGGGTGTACCTTTTTGGGTATACTTCTCAGGAGAGGGGAATATAATTTCGATCCCGGGTAAGAGAAAATATTGTTACGAAATATTGTTGAGTAACGCAGCCTGTAACAATCTTCTGCTAGAAAAACAAACAGTATGATATGTTATGATTTTACCTCTTGCTTAGCACAGTATAATAAAGTCCCAAAATGCCAGTTGACTTTCTCAAACTATTACTTTCAAAAGAATGCAAAAGTAATCCATTCAAACCTGAATTCACTAAATCAGAGGTTTTAAAACTATGTAGCGGCTCTCTTAGCCGTGGCCTGCCAAGGGAGGTGTAAATGTATTTGACAGCGTTCTGATAACCTGTATGTCGTGAGATGATATCGTCGGGTTACAACTGAAGCATGCTAAATCAAAAAGCTTAATTCTGAGGAAACTATGGAAGAAAAATTTTGCTTCCTAAGCTTTACTCATTAAATGTAATCCTCAGTAAAAATCTAAAAAATAGTGATATTCAGCAGCCTAAAAGATCACCATATTCTGATCAAGAAAAGCTTGAGAAACTCATATCTTGAAATTTTTTACTTTTTTTCGCTTGTAAGTCGGTGATATGATTATTTTCCGTGACGTAAAAGCAAGAAAAAAATGCTTTCAGCCAACTTATCATTATATCAACCAACTTATACCGTTGGTTGATATCACTGTCAGGATAATTCAGAGCAGATAACTGTAAGGCGTCGTCCTTTAAAAAACTGAAGATGACCATAAATTATATAAGCACACATTTATCACTTGCAATACAATTTATAATTTATGTCAGACCCCATTTGCATTTTCAATATAATATAATATTTTCTTCTAATAAATCGTTGAGCAGTCAAAAACAGTTCTGAAAAAACGAATGGAGTCAAGAAATGAGAAAATATACAATTTAATCGTTTTAACAATGATTTATTACACATTTTATTTACTCAATTTATCTGTCATTCAAATAATAGTACTTTTATTATGATTATGTATTGCAATAGCAACTTATTAATACAATTACACAAATGTACATTAAATTCATTTCTTTATGTGCTTCTCAGTATGTTTTCTAAACGTTTTTCCAAAAAGAAATTTAACCTTCATTCGGAAAATATGATTTCATTCTAAAGATAACAGCATTCTAGTTAAGAAAAACTAAAAAACTCATACTTGAAAATTTTGAAAGTGTGTATCATTTAAAAGGAATTAAATTTTTACAAACAATAATTTTAGGATAAAAAGTTTAATTAGTTCAAGCTTGGAAGTCGGATAGTCAAGCATGAAATTGGAATAAATCATGTTTAAGGGGAATTCCGTTTTAGCTTTTAATAGTATTTATTGAGGGAAATCTTGCATCGAAATTAAATTTATTTCTCTGCTTTCGTGCAATTCCTAAGAACTACAATAAATAACCAATGCACCCTGCCATGCTTAAACATGTCCCGAATAATCTACTAATGTTTGTCTAGACAAAAAACCTGCCTTACGAATTTGATCTGAAAACAAACTGAAGCAGGCAAAAGATGTCTGGGTGGGAAGTTGTGAGATTATTTGCCTCAGTTTGTTGAATTCTTTATTCAAATCACGTATTGTAGTATAGCGCTCTTGACTAATCAAGCATGACAAATAATATTTATATTGTACTTATAAAACAACTAGCAGGATTACCCGGCGTACTAGGGTTGAATTGGTTAAAAGTTGATTGAAAATTGATCAGAATAATCACTTCTATTTTATAGAAGTTTTTCCTAGGTGGCTACTACAGGAGTCAATTTTGAGTTTTGGAGTGATTACGAATATACCCGTACTTTCCTTTTCAGTAAAAATGGCGAATTTCCAACGTAGTCTTGCACTTAGTCTTCCTATGAATATGTTTTACTTGTGGCATTCTTGCGCCTGGTATGTGATGTTTTCCAATTTCATCATCAATATGAGAAGATGGAAATTAAATTGTTACGGCATTCTTGATTAATTCATTTTGAAGCAAACACATTTTTTTCTTGAAAATTCCATTCAGCGGCATGTAGAATAGCGGTAGGTAGATAGGTATTTAATTAATATCGCACTGGAACAACACAACGGGCTATTGGCGACGGTCCGTTACCATCCCCCGAAGCGAAAGATCCGAGGACAACACCAAGTGGAATAACGGAGCTTATGTTAAAAATAAATGTCATCGATGTAGACAAAGTAAATTCAATCGATTACAATTTTTCAAAAAACAGAAAGTCGATTTTACGTTTTTTAGAAAGAAAATCACTGCTTTCAACGAATGTTTCACATGTATCTAAGTTGCGTAAGAATAGCTTCAATTTTTAGAGTAAGCAACCTCACTTTTCTGTCACAAGACAAAAAATTTCAATTTTTCTCACTCTGATATTATTTCCAAGGTCAGTAAAGTTTTATTTAAAATTCTCTTTCCAACAGACATTCAATTTCAAATCGAATCCTTATGGTACATTTTTAAATTCAGAGATTCAGTTTCTAAATAGAAACCACGTACCTATTTAGAATGATAGATGTAGTTACTTGACTATGGAGTACAGCTTTCAATAACACCCATGAAACATGAAAAACAAATGTAAATTTAATTAATTTTAATCGTCTTGTAATGAAAATCTAAGTCAAAATTTTGAATTATAATTGAACTACAATGTATGACTACTCTTTAATTTAACGTAACCCATCTTATTTTAAAGTGATTTTTTTAACTTTGCTGGTCATTTTAAAATAAGAAATTACACACCTTACTTAAAAATGTTTTTTTAATTTAATTTATTTTTATGAAAGAGCATACGTATTCAACCAAAGACAAAGAAAGTTGGTCAAAATATACATAGACTGCCAATAAATTACCCATGTCTTGTGATATTTTTCAGAAAATAGAATAGACAATTCATTAAAATTTAAATGCTAAATAATATATCTGCAATAGAACTGAACACAAATAAAAACAGAAACGAAATTCCCATCATTCTACAGTAAGAAGTTACGCACCTTACTTGAAAAGGTTTTGTTTTGTATATTTTATTTATTTTTATAAAACAGAATTCTACAAACCATTACTTATTCAATCAAACATTTAAAGAAAGTTCATCGAAATATACATATACCGCCAAGAAATTACTCGTGTCTGATATTTTGTAGGAAATAAATAAAACATTAAAATTTAAATCCTAAATATATCTGCAAGATATAAAATACAGGAACACATAAATACAAACAGAAACGAAATTCCGATCCTTAAAAAAAAAAATGCAGAATTCTGAAAAAGAAAGATATGTGCAAAGGCGTCGAATTTCGACTTCCTGAATATATTCTGAAAAAGAACAATCCGACAAAATACTTTTAAATTATTTCGATAAAGACAATACTGATTTATTTACAAAAGAACACATATTTATAATACTTGGAAATGCTTAAATATGACCGCAATATTTCTGTCTTAACTCAAATGTTCAAACACGGAATTCTAAACCTAATTTATAAAATAAAACATTAATTCTGGCGTTGCCAGATACCGAATTGCTAAATTACTTTTTTATGACTAATGAGTTCTTTTTGTTTTGGCTCTTCGTGTTCCATTACAAAATGCAAGTTATGTAAAATTAAGTATTTTAAATATCCACTTTTCATCATTCAAATATTCCTAAATTATTTGTATTGTGGAAAGAAGTAAAAAATCAGAGTTCAAACATAATTGGAATTTTAAATTGTTTAAATATAACGTTTCAGAAAACATTGTTTTTCGATCAATACTGGTATAACAATTTTATTAGAAAATTTGATTTCTATCAATACTGGTAAAACAAACTGAGTTGCGTACCGCAATCGTTTCATGCTAAATGTTTTTCCTATGGCAATTTCGAATTGATTTAGCCGCCTCTGCACACCTAGGTTAAAGAGAAGGGGGTTAATATGTAATTTGCGTTACTCGCAGGGTTCCAAAGTATAAGTGTACCAAATTTGCTGTGGATTGGTCAAACGGTGTAGATTTGTATAGAGAACATACAGACAGACCCCAACTCTGCTTTATATACACTGCTGGCCACCAAAATTGCAACACCAAGAAAGACAAGAGATATCACAACAAAATTTATTTTGTAGATAACATGTTGACCAAGTATCAAATGATTAAATTTATAGACTTCTGTGAAGTGTGGTTCCTGCCAAAATCAGTAGCCAGAGTAGCCGCCATTGTTGGAGATCACCGCTGCCACACGCCTCGGCATTGATTCAAAGAGACTTTGGATGTGTTCTTGGGGTACAGCAGACCAAGCAGCTTCCACACGTTGCCAAAGTTGATCTGGTGTGGCAGCTGGGGATGTATTTTGGGTCAATCGTTGAGCAACCATGGACCACATGTTTTCTATCGGCGAAAGATCCGGAGAGCGAGCTGGCCAGGGAAGCAATTCAATCTGGCGATTGACGAAGAACCCTTGGACAATGCGTGCCACGTGTGGTCGCGCATTATCCTGTTGAAATAGGGCTGTGGGCAAGCCCTGAAGGTAAGGAAGGACAACTGGCTCCAACACCTCGGAGATGTAGCGCTGGCTGTTTAAAGTACCGGCAATGCGTACTAGAGGAGTACGAGAGTGATATCCAATACCGCCCCATACCATAATACCCGGTGCAGGACCAGTGTGGTGGTGCATAACGCAGCTGTTCAGCATCCTCTCTCCACGGTGTCTCCAGACTCGAATCCGACCATCGTGGTGTTGCAGACAGAAGCGTGACTCGTCAGTAAATACAATTTCATTCCATTCTGCCGTCCACATCCTTCTTTCATCGCACCATTGGCGGCGGAAACGTCTGTGGTTCTGCGTCAAGGGTAGACGAAGCAATGGACGTCTTGCGGACAGACCACTCTGCTGTAAACAGCGTCGAATGGTACGCGCAGACACTGGATGATGCGGTACAGACTGAATGTGCTGTGCTATGGTTCGTGATGTGGCTGAGCGATCCGTCACTGCCATACGCACAATATGCCTGTCATCACGTGAAGTGGTGCACTGAGGTGGATGCGATCGAACACGTCGGTCCGTCGTACCCTCCTGCATCCAACGATCACATATCCGCATTCCAGTTGTTTGGTTTCGTCCAACACGACTACCGATTTCCCTGAAAGATAATCCACAATCTCGGTAGGCCACTATCCTTCCTCTGTCGAACTCGGATACTTGATCAAAAGATGATCGCTGTTTTCTACGAGGCATAATTGATCGTTTTTTTGAAAAAACCACAAGAAAAACACAATTGCCGTACTTGAAATCGTCGAAATCTCCAAGCCTTAAATAGCGCTTTGAAGTGGCGCCACAGGCGCGCGTGATGTGCGTCTGCGCTGAAATTCTAATCATTTGCATATCTCACCTCCGCTAATGCATGTTGTAAATTTCATATTATTTGCATGCTTCCTTCAGGGTGTTGCATTTACGGTGGCCAGCAGTGTATATGGATGTTTCCTTTTTGATGCTATATTAACAATTTATTTATGCTTAATATAAGTTATTCTTTATTGTGGAAGTTTATGCATAATAATCATGTAAACGTATAATGAATTTAAGTTTTCTTTAAAATGTCGTCTCATTAATAATGGGATTTAAGAGACATAAAAGTTCAAAACAGTTTCATTCTTTTATAAACCTGAATTACAGGTTCATCTATGTATTTTATATTACTCGATAGGACAAATGGAAGTTCAAAAGAACATTTAGAGCGTTTTAAAATTAGTTTTCGATAATTTTTTAATGTTCTTTACGTCTTAGTAAATATTTATATTTAATTTACGTCTTAGTAAATATTTATATTTAATTTACGTCTTAGTAATTATTATACGTCTTAGTAATTATTTATATTTATATTTACTTCCTCGACTTTTTTTGGTGATTTATCATTACTTACTAATAACAGTAGCAGTCAATAAAAGTTGACGATTTAAAAGTAATTATCCTTAATTATCGTTCAAATGCCATTAAAACACAACTGTAATTACCTTTTAAATGTTAAACAACTAAAATGCTAATTATTGCAATAAAATCAAATCAGGTATACCATTTTAACGCTAGGTTTTGTACTTTGGAAGCCAATTGTTATAACAAAGCATAAGCTCTGAAAAATTGATGTTTGAAAACAATTTTGCAGGAATTTGAACGAACAAAATTAAAATTTAAAAGTGCGTAAAATATTTCTATCCAGCAGCGCAAAAATTTCTATTTTAACTTTCACAGTTTTGAGAAAAATATACACAATTTCAGTTACATTAATTTTTAAGGTAACTATAGTTTAATTTGTACTTTCAAAATAGTAAAATAAAAATACGTTTAATAACGGGCTGTTTAGACTAAAAAGCTACAGAATGGCTTGATTAACCTGTCCTCTATCCTAACCAGTAGACTCATTTAAAATCACGTGACTTAAATGTCAACTCCTTAGAGCTGAACTATATTTCTTATTCCAATTCAAGTATGTAATCCTAATTTTCAAATTACGCAAGGGTTTTTGGTGCCCTTCAGCTGAAGTTTATAAGTTTATATTTGCACCAAAGAAGGAAACTAACTAATAGAAAAAGCATGCGATTTTCTGCTGCACTTGATCTTAGGAATACATTCTTATGGGCACATTAGAAGTTAGTATATTGGGCCTTCAATGGTATAGATATTGCTACACAGTATCAGAAATTTCCTGACTGAGCGGGTAGAAATTCCTTAACTATGCTCATGGATTACTGCTCAGATTTGAACAGGGAGGAATAATTGGAATATCATACAATAGTTGGAGTAGGATACCAACCCAACTGTTCGTGTTCAAATGACACAAATATGTGGTAACACGTTTCGGAAATAATCGATCGCATTCATCCAAATCTCTAGGACAGCTTTTAAAGTAGATTTGCAAGAAAGAACAAATAACAATATGTCCTCTATGTGCTTACAGATAATGCCTCTATTATTGATATTAAATATAAAGACAATTCTTTCTTAACAGAAGAAATCATCCCTATATCACTGTGCTGATCTTGAATGTTGTCGGTGTGATTTGGTTTGAGAACGCAAAAGGTATCAGCCTTTTAAGAACAATTAATCTTCTGTCTCCTATATTGTGAGATCTACACTGCCATTAACTATTCAGTTCGTTTAATGTACTTCTTTAAAGTTATCTGATCTAATCGAAAAGCCACTTGCTGTAAAACAATGGCATTTACAATACCTCTCAATTTTGTTTAGCAAATGTGTTTAGCTTTAAATTTTGAAAATTACCATAGGAAGAATAATTTTCTGTAAAACCGTTTCTACCACATACAGATACCGTAAACATAAATTAATTGCAGCTTGCTTCGCTTTTTAAGTACTCGAATTCCTGCTCACAATGTCCGGTATTTCTAAAATCGTACTATCAAATAGCAACAAATCTTCAAGCGACGCATCCTAAATGTGAACGTGAATCTCGCAGTAGAATGGTAGTTATTAAAACCTAACGCAAAATGGTAATTTAGGTTCTTTCTGTAAAACTGTTTTCAGCTTGTACAGTTATTGTGAGCAGGAACACGAACTGAACTAACATGGCGCAATTATAATACGTTACCTTCTGCCGTTTGGAATTTACAATACTTTACTATTTAATAAAAATATAACATTATTTTAACGATATAATCGAAATAGGAATTCAAACCAGAAACGGCAGTTATTAAAAGCTGTAGAAAAGTTTAGTCTTTTCTGTAAAACTGTTTTTACCGCTTACAGATACTGTAAGCAGGAAAACGAACTACACTTAATCAAGCTAAAAGTACTGAACTTAATCAAGCTAGTCTTGCTGGTCACACCTTCCTATATTTAAATATTTTACAACTTAATCGGAGCATTTATTTACACAACATAGACGTCATTAAAAGTTAATCATATAAAGGTATTTAAAGTTGTTTGTGCTTAGCTGTTTTCACCATGAACAGATATTATAAGCAGGAAAGCGAATTGAAAGTTTTGCGTTATAAATAAGTGACTTTCTTCTCTCAACATCCGGTATTTTCAATATATTACTGTTGTATGAGAGCATATATTCTTACGACATAACCAAAATACGAATGTAAACCTTTCATAAGAACGGTAGTTAATAAAATCTATCATTAAAAGTATAATTTAAGTCGTTTCTGTAAAATTGTTTTCACCACGTACAGATACCTTAAGCAAGGAAACAAACTGAACCTGCTTTCGCTATAAATACTTGACTTATCACAACGTCCGATATTTACAGTATTTTACAATTAACATGAAGCATTAGCTTTCACGACATAACGATAGCAAACCTAACACAAGAATGGCCGTTATAAAAAGCTATCGTAAAAATGTAATTTATGTCTTTTTTGTAAGACAGTTTTCACCACGTACAGACACTGCAAGCAGGAAAACGAACTGAACTTGTATCCCAACCTTTACGTTAAGAGGAATTTTGTTTCAACTAAAGAAATAAACAGTTGGCACAAAAAAGTACTCAAGAAGTATTGAGTTTTTATTATGTGGATAGAATTCACGAAGAAATAAGAAGATATTTCATGATCGCGTGTGTCAAATATTTCCAACTGAATCATTTCCCCGCACACGCGTCATGAATTTCCACAAAGTAATAATTTCAAACGAAAGAAAATGTTTTTCTGAAAAGAAACATTGCATTAAAATAAAAATGACACGGACTAAACTGAGTATGTTTACTCCCCAATTTCGATAAACAATAACTTCGTTATCAAATGTAGTCTCTCGATGGTTTACCAATCATTTGTTTCACATTTTATCTAAAACGGAGTTTTAAGAAGAATATCGTGAGTTTCAAAAGGTTCTTTGATATGGAAGTGTTTTGGTTTGCTAGTAATTCTTGCCTTCGAATAAATTGCACATTTTTAAACAACTATTTTGCACACCTTTGATTTTTAAATATAATTTGTTCTTCAAAACATCAATGTTAGGAACTGCCTACAGTCGTTTTCGCATACAGAATACACATTCGATGAAGTTGTTAAAGGTATAGATTAAAAATTCAAGAACCCAAATTTACAAAATTCATTCTGCTCTTCTTACAGCCCACGGGCATAGTGGTCAATTCCACTGATACAATAGCCTCAGATAAATATTGAGCTCTCAGATAATTGTTATCAACTATTAAATGCTGATGACATTTAACAACTAAATCAAAATGACATTTTACAGTTATCTGATAACTCATAACTTTTAAATGTCGTTTTGTTTTATTATTGTTTGAAGTGCTAGTAAAATCTTGAAGGCAGAATAATCTGCGTTTCTTTCAAGCCTGGTTTAGTTTAACAAAATCAAATTATAAGGAAAGTTAGTGATATAATGAAAGATTTCAAGCGTTAGAACTTTAAAGTGAAAAACAATTAAAAAATATTAAATGAATTTAGAAATTATATAATTCATTTGTGATAGAGATTTTCAGTACAAACCAACCAGAAAGACAAAGGAGGTTTTCCTAAGGCTACCCAAATGATCTCGCATGATACACATGACTTTTTCCTTGAAATGCATATTATTGCTGATTTGGCAACGCTTGACGTTTAATCTAAATAATGTTGACAATCAACCATCGTACATCAATTTCGAATTTATTATTTGGAAATTTTATTGTCGAAGTGCTGAAATCCCTAAAAGTCAGCCAAATAACGTCGCGTTCGAATACGTAGAGGAAACACGTACCCCTTCAGAAACACTACACCACAAATAGAAAATGCCACTTTACAGAAAATGCCTCTCATAAAATGCCTTGCATAAAACTTAATTGACGTTGTCCATACAACTATCATACACCCACTTGTAATACATTGTTTGGTACTCTTATTGGCGACGTACTGAAATTGTATTAAAAAAATATGCTAAGCTATGTCACTTCGGGAATACGTACAAGCATTCCGTAGTAGAAACACCTACTGCTACCTACATTTATCTAGATAGAAAAATCCTCTCATAGCGCGACAAGAATTAGCGTTCGTAAAATGGCAACAACGTACTCTGGTAATCAATTTCTCAGTGGTACAAAACTTGCTCTTCACCGAGTGTATCGATTAAAACTGCATGCATTTCGGCTATTTTTAGCTTTATCGAGGTATTAATGAATTCGCAATAATTCCAATGTGGTGCTGAATTCAACTGGGGAGTTGTAAGCCAGCTCGATACATTTCGTCACTGATTTCCACCGCTTTTGCTCTTTTGTCTTTATCTGATTTTCTTCTTCCATCCCCAATAAATATTATTGAGTTCGCAATTATCAAGTTAGAAACAGCCCCAGTAGGCTCTGAACCAATCTATTTATTGTTCACTAACGTACGTAGCGCAGAAATCGACACCGTTTGTTTATTGTCGAATGGAAACAAACGCATATAAACAATATAAATTAAATCGTTACGAGATTAATTCGCCTATTTTTCTGCTTAGTTAAAATATACTTCATTGGAGCTAGGGAGCTGTATAATATTGACAATCTGCAAGAATCTCGCCACTCTAATGAAAGTCTTTAGCAGTCTGATTGCACAAGGCAATGCGAGATCTAAAAGATAAAATTCAGAAAGAAAAGAAAATGTGAGCGATTGTGAAAATTGGTTTAGACGTAAAACAAATTGCATTTGCGATGGAATACAATTGAAATGGTCGTTCATAAGCTAACTGGGGTAATATTACTAAGGTGTGAACATTTTGCCATGCACTTTATTGGAAATATGAATTAACGCCAGTAAACATAAAAGGCTATTTTATATTTTTAGTTACCATGAAGCGTGAAAATAGGTTTAGACGTCAAAAAACATGCCCAATCACCCATAAACGAATGAATGGGATACAAAAAAGTGGACGATCAAAAGCTAATTGTGATAAGATGGTCGGGATTTGAATTTTTGTTTCATGCATTTTGTTGGAACTGGCCATTCATGTTGCTTTACTGGGATTTGAATTAACACCAGTAAAAAGTGCATAGAATACTGTCTTATATTTTTAACTAATTTTTATTTTATTTGGAGGTATGAAACGCGCATATGATGTTCACATTCATTTTAAAAGTATTTAAACAGGGTATATAATGTAAGTAACGGCACTGCCATCAACAGAAAAAGCAATTAAGAAACGGTAACTCAGATGCTATGCACCTGTCTGTGCTAGTTACTATTATTAAAATATTCACAAAAGAAGATAAACTTAATCTGTCTTCGTTGTAAGAGAAGCCAAGTATAATTTTGTGAACTGTATTTGTCTTCTGAAAAATTTAGTTGTCTGAACCCTTTAGCTGATATTTGGAAATGAAACTATGGGATGCAATTGAAGTGGACGTTCAGACTATAATTGTTGCTACGTGACTGAGGGCTGCACCTTATTGGAAGTAAGAATAGTCTGGCTAGTAAGTGCAAGAAATGTTTTATATTTTTGATTAATTTGATTTCATTTGGAGTTATGAAATGTGCATATCGATGAATGTGTTCATGGTAAATAGATTTAACATTCCTAATGGTTGTCTCGACTAGGTATCTCATCATTAGCAAAACTGATTAGATCTTGATGGACGAGATATCTCGTGTTTGGAAAAAAACTGATCAGATCTTGATCTCGTTATCGTCTAAATATTGGTAATGTCCTGATGAGACTAAGTATCTCGATATTATCAAAACTGGTCAGATATTTTTGAACGAGATATCTCGTCAAAACACTTGGAGGGTTAAATAAGGTATAAACTGTAAGTAACTATACTTCTATCGATGGATATAAACAATTACGAAGCTAGTGCATATGCTTATGTAATCAAGCATTCTATTTTTATGATAATAATTATATTACATCTCACGCCTACCTGGTAAAGTGATCAGGTATAGAGTACACCTACCTGGTATAGTTGTTAGTGATCGGGCATTATTAAAAAATATTACCTCCTCTTCCGAGTAACTAAAGTTTCAGTTTCCGATAACATACGTCCAAGAAGATTATACAAGGTTATTATAAACAATATTTACCTTGTATACCAACTATCATTTCAATGCAATATGAGATCAACGCTTTTACATCTAAATATCCTGACACACACCTCTTCCTTGTCTTGAAATACAAAGATTTAGACCACATAAATATTCTTGAACATGTACTTCTTCCTTTTCTTGAAATACAAAACTTTTAGACCATGGAAAAAACCGTCCAGGATACATAGTGTATGTTTAATGTTGTAAAGCTTCTGTCTGCATCTGGCGACATACATATTTCATATTTTAAAATAACATCCATTATATTACCTCCCGTTCTAAGTGACTAACATCAATTTCCAGCAACGCATATGAAGGAAGATTATGCAAAGTAAATATAAACAATAAAGCTACCATTTCAATTTAATATAAGATCTACGCTTCCAAAGCTAAATATCCTTAAACACACATTTTTCCTTGTCTGAAATAAAAAGATTTAGATCGTATAAAAAGTCTTTCTAGCAACATATTTCATATAAGATTAGACTGTTTCTGTCTACATCTGGTTACACATTTCTTATTTTAAAATAACTCTTATATCACTATACGTTGCGAGTAAACAACATTTCAGTTACTCGTAACGCATCTGCAGGAAGAATGTACAGGGTAAATAAAAACAATGAAGGTATTATTTCAAGGTTATATGTGATCTGCGCTTTCAAAGCAAATATTCTTAAACTTATACTTCTTCCTTTTCTTTAACACACGAATATTTAGACCATGCAAAAAACCCTTCTGCATACATATCTCATTTTCTGTTGCAGAAGTTTTGGTTGCATTTGGTGACATATTTTATATTTTATAAACTCCATTATATTGTCTCCCTTTGTGTAGCTAACATTTCAATTACCAGTAATACATATGAAAGAAGATTATACAAGGTAAATATAAACAATAAAGCTATCGTTTCCAGGCAATGTGAGATCTACGCTTCCAAAGTTAAATATCCTTAAGCACACATATTTCCTTGTCTAAAATAAAGATTTATACCAGGTAAAAACTGTTCTTACTGAATATTCCATATCCGATTAGATCGTTTCTGGCCGTATCTGGTTACACATTTCTCATTTTAAAATATGTGTCATATTGCCTCCAGTTTTGAATTACCAGCAGATCAGTTTCTAGTAACGCATCTACAGGAAGTATACACAAGATAAATGCAAACAATAAAACTGTCATTGCAACACGAGATCTACGCTTTCGAAACTAAATACCCTTATACACATACCTCTTCCATGTCTTGAAATAAAAATATTTATACCGTGCAGAGAACTTGAATCATTCTCTAAACCTAAGTATTTCACGTTTTATAATGATATTGGTTTTATTATCTTCCTCTTAACCATTTCCAAAAAGGCTTTCCTCTTACGACCGGTAAGGAAATAAAAGACCATTTCTGGCTACTCAGAACATAGAGCGAGTTCGGAGAATTCCCACTTTAAGAAAATCGGCTTTGACCATCCAAACTGGCCGATTGCCAGTGGACATTTCGTCACCATCACACTGCATATATTTTTAGATTGGGAGAATTTATCTTCCCAAAGATATGAAAAATGAGTGTTATGTATGTGATGTTTTTTATGTCCACGTTGTTTTCTTGGTAGTCCTGTTCGTTTTCGGAAGTACTAAGGAATTGGTTTTCAGGGTTTTGCCTTTGTATCCAATAGAAGAAAATGTGTAAGCATGGAGAACCTTTTCACTCACAATATCAAGGGGGTGCAGTTGGCTGCTCAAAACAGAGCTACGTTGAAGGGGCTGTATCTGGCACAATACTTTTCAGACATTTTGTAGTACTTGGTGACTTTGATGTTATGTTTCTGGGATGTTAAATGTGTAGGTGAGCAAAACTATGCTTTACCGCAAAAGTTCTGAATTCAATTTCGTACGAGTGTATGTGAATTTTTTTAATGTCACGATGCTTTCTTGGTGGTTCTTCCTGCTCATTCTCAGAAGTACAAAGGAATTGACTTTCGGGATTTTTCCTTTGTATCTCACAGAAAATTGTGTAAGAATCTAGAACCTTTTCACTGACAACATTGAAAGTATGCAGTTGACTGCGCAAAACAGATCTAGGTTGAAGGAGCTATATAATGGCACAATTCTTTTCGGAAATTTTGTAGTACTTGGTGGTTTCTGAAATATTGACATTCTTATGCCATGTTATTTTCTTGGTAGCCATACTCATTTTTGAAGTACTCAGGAATTGGCTTTCATGGTTCTACTTTTGTAATCGATGGAAAAACGTGTACACATGTAGAACATTTTCACTCACAACATTGAGGAAATACTGCGTTACTACAGACTACGTATCAAGGCTACGTACAACAGAACTAAGTTTTGAAAAAGTTTATAATATCGTTTATGTTTTACAGTCGCTGGCACTTGGTTGTTTTGTGTAATACTTCTGTGATATTACATGTATGACCTACTTACAAAATTTTGCTTTTCCGTGAAAGTTGAATTCAATTTATGTACTGCTTGATTGGTTTTGTAATTTAAAATATGTAAATAAAAATGGAGCGTTTGTTTGTACATTTAACATTTTCACCCCATTTCAAGCTGTTTATCCGCTTTGGGTCCTTGTAAAGCAAAATCAGTGGTTTCTGCGTTTGTCTATGTATGTTTGTTGTCTGTATATCATTGCGTCAGTCTGTCTATCTGTCTTCCCGTTTTATGCCTGCTTTTGTCTTTATGTGTTTGTGTAAGTATCGCGTGCAATTTATTTAATAAAATTTCATTAAATGTTAAATATTTTACAAAACAATATTAGCTTAAGGAAAACATTACATAAATTTTCTTTGCTTACATTTTTAGGGAAGTTTCACGCTAAAAGACTAATGACTAAATAGCCATATCTATTTCTTGAAAGAATCATTAGAAAGGTAGAATTGGTTTAGAAGGTGAAGGCTGTTTAGAATCATGAAGGAAGATTGTAGGTTTCAGGACATATATATATATACATTTGCACCCCCCAGGAGGTTAAGGGGATTTCAGAACCTAATCATAATTTTGAATATTTCTGTAAAAGATGTACAAATATTTCGAAGAATCAGCATGTTTCAACTTTGCACCTGGAGGGTTAGTTAGAAATCATTTAAATACAAAACAACATTTTGCAAAAGCCAATTTCGATTTCTCCTTGATTCTGGTATACATGAAACTTATTCGGTTTTTAATTTTTACATCTTATTTTTAAGAAATATCAGCTCTAGTTGATTATTTCTATGTCTCATTATCCATGCATCTCAGAAGCATGTTTTAAACATCAATACCCAAACCACACAAAACAATTCGACACTCACCCATTTACTGCTCCCCACAGAGCTAAATTTTGAGAGGACCCCCAAATCTCTATTCAAATCCCCTCGACTGATCTCTATGCATATGATCGAGTCCGCGAACGGTAGCACTCTCCACGTACTGACCCGCTAAGGTCACAGTTACAGTTAATGACTCGCGATCACGCATCCTTTCGCACCCCCAGAGACTTCGAATAATGACTGGAGACCCCGACATCCGGGGTCTTGGCTTAAAATTCAGGGTATCCTTTCCTCGCTCGTTATGAAATATTTAGACTACAATGTCTCGATTGCAGTGATAATGGAGAATATTGTATGATTCCGCGGCTATCAAGCAATGTGGTTGTTTTATAGGCGAATACGTAGATTTGAAATATCTTAAGGTGATTTCTATGGAGTCCTGACTACACACGTTAAGGATTGTATGTTAAAGTGGAAATGGATTGATAGGTACAATTTGGTATACACGTTGGTCATTTCTATTTTCTTTGTTTATCAGTAGAGTCATATTTGTTCTCTTAACTGACAGATGGATCTGCCTTGAATACCTAACAATGCGTTCAAAAGGAAATGAACCCGAGCATACCATTGAATCTGAAAATCACCAGGACGATAATTTTAACACAATTTGACACGCTATCCAATTGATTCAGCCTTTAAAACTGTCTTCTCTCTTTATTGAATAGTTAGCAACTTGCGTTGCTCCGGTGCTACGTTAATTCAATTACTTACCTACCTTTATGAAGCATTTAGAGTACAATGTCTCGATTGTAGTGATAATGAAGAATCTTGTATGATTCCGCGGCTATCAAGCGATGTGGTTGTTTTATAGGCGAATATGTAGATTTGAAATATCTTAAGGTCATTTCTATAGAGTCGTAACTACGCACGTTAAGAAATGTGTGTTAAAGTGGAAACGAACTGATAGATGAAGTTTAGTACCACTTTGGTCATTTCTATTCTCTATGTTTGAGTCGGTAGTGTTATGTTTGGTCTCTTGACTTTGATTGATGAAGCTGTTTTGGATCCCTTACGATGCGTTTAAAAGGAAGTGGATTCGATTATACCATTAAATCCGAACATCACTAGGACGATTTCATTTTTTCCCCAGGACGGCGAATTTAAACAAAACAGTTCGACATATCCAAATAATCCAGCCTAAAGACATGCCTTTTCTCTTTGCGAAATATTTATACAGCAAAGTGCCTTGATTGGTAATAATGGAGATTCTTGTATGAATCTGTGATTTTCGAACAATGTTAGCAAAGCTTAGAGCAAACGCTGAAGCCAAGTATCCAAACAGATTTAGAAAATTATCACAGGTCATTTCAGAATCTACCAAAGTTAAGTTTCAAGCTGTAGGAAGCGCAGGTTTGATTCCTGTCAAGCGAGTTCCTCCCTGTGTGTATTTCTCTCTTCTATATCAGTAAAACTTTCATTGTGTATCTGTCTATTACATGATATTGTATGCCTTGTGTCTGGCGTAACATGGCCAAAAATGGCCCTTGCGCCATAAAACCCAAACAAACAAACCAACCAAAGCTTAGTGATTTTATACGATAGAAATATAATTTTCCCATTTTTATAACTAAAAGTTAAAGTTATTAGTAATATTGAAGGAATGAGAACAAAAGGTTTTATTATTTACTTAAACTTCTAGTTGGGCATATCAGCATTTCGTGTATGTAATAATATCAAAAACAAAACAAAGATCTCACTCAATAAGGAAGACTTGAATGGTTCTTAAAAATAATAAATGAAATATGTTGAGATGATTAAAGTAGAGACTGCCACACCTGTGTAAAATGCTTGAAGAAGTCTTGCAGATTAGTTTCACGGTGAAAGCGTTTAATAATTTTGGCAGGGATATTTCTCATACCAAGAAGGGCATGAATGAAATTACATGCTCTTGCCTCTCTAGCAATACTATCATACTACAAACAAGAAAACCGTCCATGGAATGCAAAAGGGCATGAATGAAATGAGGTCACCGTATGCACAAGCTCCATCCTGTGGGGTAAGTGCGATATCAATGATAAATTTAAATAAATAAGAGGGTGTAAACATATTAGTAAAGGGTCTGAGCTGATTGGTTGATCGTATTTTATGACGTAAAGATCATATTTCGAGAAGCAGGGCCAAACAACGTAAAAAATATTGTAGGTAGTTGAATTTACATCGCACTCAAACAACACAACCTGTTATTTGCGACGGTCTGGGATCGATCTCGAAGAGAAGATCCGAGGACAACACCTCGTAATTTTGAACAATTCTCAGATGCCTGACTGGCAACCCACCCTCCAAACTTTCACAACACGTCAACGTGAAGACATTTCAGGACACGACAGATTTAACGCCCCATGAACACGACGGGCTTTGTTTGGATCGAGTTTTGAACTCGCAACTCTTCGGTTTGTAAGCCGCGACTCTACCAATTGGACAACCGCGGCATCAACTAGTAGAGTAGTGGTGAGGTCACTGCCTAGGAGTGTGTGATGAATATGAATTTTTCTAATTATCAGGACAGATTGGTAATTGGTACAATACGAACTTTGAAGATTTGAAATTGCACTTGCGTTACCTCTCCTAAATGCTTGTATTTTGTATTGCGCATATGTTTACATTCAGTATGGAACTAAATCTTCATATGAATTTATAATAAAAAAGTGAAAATTAGGAAAGAATTTCTTTGAAAACATGATTTCCCATAACATCTAAATTTTATCAACCTTCAGTTTTAAATTGGACTCAACATTTAACCACTGCTTGAAATAGCACAAAAATACCACCAATATTTCTACCTAATCGCTTTTATGTTTCACCACTGTCTGAACAAAAATCGCGCAAATCTTCGCCGAGACCCGACCGAACGGCGCCGAAAGTACAAGAAAATAAAATTGATATTCTCTAAAGACATGTCTCCACACATCATTTTTAGAGGAAAGTCCCCTCTTAATAGCACGAACTCGCTGCGGAAAGCTTGGCTTGATAATTCCTGGGAGACACATTTGCTGCAGTACAAAGCGGTCCTAAATCGTAAAAAAGATGGGATTTTTGCAGGTCGTGGAAATGGTACTTTGTGAGCAATTTTCCGCCATGGAGGAAAACATTAGAAAGTGTGGTGAAATAGGCGCGGGATTCTTCGTAGGTTTTGAAGATGAGTTCGGAAAATGTGAGGTTTTAAATTAAGAGATTTTAACTAAGGATGTGTGTTTTTTATTCCCTTTGGAGATGTTTTTTATTCTTTTTGTTGAAGTTTTGTTCCCCCCCCCCTAGTGTATATTTTATTCAACTTTTGACCGGGTAGAACATTAATTTTAAAAGCATATTTGATGTAACAAGAATAAAATTGCTGTTCCTGTAGTGCTCGGAAAAAGTATTTTGAAAAATTAATGGGGTTTAGATAATGAATTACGTTCCTGTAAATTTTGAATATTTAGTATGCCTTTTACAATCCCATTGCTTTAGTCTTCACCAAGGTTTGATAGAAGTGGTCATTAGTCGTATTGTGCATTTATAAATTTTGTTTTGATAGCCAAAAATGCCTCGTGAAGCAAAATTAATTTAGTTCTCTTGTGTTAACCTTCCTGGTGGTTTGTCTTTGCGTCAAAACCTGCCCCGTAGTGTCCAGCCTGATAAAAACCTATTTCAAATTGTCTCCAGTTCTGGGTAAGGGACAGTTTGTTTTTCCTACTTCGAAAAAAGAGCAGTTTTATATTGATGAGATATCTTGTCATTAACAAACCTGATCAGATCTTAATGAACGAGATATCTCGTCATTAGCAAAAGCTATCAATCTTGATGGACGATAGATCTCGTCGAACCACTTGGAGGGTTAATAGCCTCAATTTTTAATTCTAGATTTGTTATCAATTTTTGCTCTGAGCTATTTATTATTTACCCGATTCAAAATCCAAATGTTACATGCTACGTACTTCATGACATTTTCAATAAAATTACGTAATTCTTAAGTATCGCACAAGAAACTTAAATTTGGAAACTAATAAATAAATAAAATGACTGCATCCATTTATTAACTTTGCTGAAACTATAGCCGGCTTAAGCAACCAGAAATATAAACGAAGGCGAAATCGTAAAAAAAAAAACAAATATCGCTACCTTTAAACACAATGCTCCGTAATCTATATTCCTATTCTCCTTTCATTAACATATCAAACTCTTTTCAATGTATCCCAACAACTCATTATTTCACGTAGTGTTTCTCATTAAAGCAGCGTCTATTTTATGTCAGACGCGTGGGATTAGCGGGTCTTAAATTCTTTCTCTAATTACAGGGAATTAAGAACTAGGAATTTTGGGATTAATTGAGACTGTTCCGGAGTAAATATGCCCGGCGAAATCTTTTTAGCAGTGCCCTGCAAGAATTCATTCAATTATACTAGAGCTTGCATAATGATCTGCGGGCAGATTTTAGAAGAATTAGGTTTCGTTCGTCTCGTTAGGTGGTATGCGAGAATTTTCAGCTCCCTTGAGTGAGATATTAAATGCGTGTGCTTGAAATGAAATGTGTCTTTTCGGGATTGTAGTTCTTGAAGACGTTATATAAAAAGCCTATTTTGTTTTTATAGTTTAAAAATAATTTTCTTCCGTTTTATGAACCCTATGAGACTCGAGGTTTTCGAGTGGTGTAGTATTACTTCTACTCCACAACACAAAGAAGACCGAAGATCCACATCTATTGGTTGAAAGAATCCTAGGAAAGATTAAAATATAAAAAACATTAAATAAAAAATAGTTTTCTACCGTTTCATTAACCCTCTTAACGACTCTAGATTTCCAAGTATTATTTCTACTTCACAAGACACAAAAAGATTGAAAAGCCACAACTATTAATTGAAATAATCCTAGGAAAATTTCTATTCATCAAGAAAGCCAAAACTGGTAATGAGTAATGCAAGGAAGTCTGAAGGTTGCAAAACGGATATATACGTGTGAAACTCTCAGGGAGTAACCAGTAAAACGGCCCGTACTCTCTTTACCCTAAAGCAACCACTGGTGTCGCTTCTTCATCACCAAAAAACTGCTTAAACTAGTTATATCCAATATCTAAATGGGCATCGCCTACTATCTTTTATTTTAGTTAACTTTAAGTTTATTTTAGAATATTTTATTAACTTTACGATTGTTTACACCACAAAACGGAACAATAAATGGATTATCAAACTCATAAACTAAAATAAAGTAATAAAATTTGGAAAATAAAAGAAAATGTGTTATCTTTTTATATCACACACTCAATGCTTATACAAGTTTTACCATTAATTTATCAACTTTTTATTAATGGATTGCATCTTGCCTATCAATTTAATAAACCTTTTTATGTACCTTTAAATATCTGTTGAGAAACAAATCTATTAAATTCGAAAGCAAATAAAATACTCACATGGTCTACCTTTCTGAAATGAGGTGCAACTTGAAACTTCAGTCCATCATTTAAAAGTTGAAACCCAATTTCATTTAAGGCGAAAACATTTCAAAAGGAACATTATAGAGTTGATAATCTCATTCTCTATATGATACATTTACTTAAATAATTTTTAATATTCTATTAAGGTCATCATTATATTTATGTTATTCTTTCCATAAAATTGTTTACCAATTCTTACCATTAAATACACTCGAGTATTCTAATTTTTTTGTATTCCTATGATTCTAAATGCAGTTTACAATCTATTTCCACACTATCATTGTTTCTTATATTCTAAAAAGGCCTTTTTAGGTTATCTTTCTTTACTTTTTTAATGCTTTCTTTACTGTTTGATAATTTTCTCATTGCTTTAACCCTTAATTAACCCCTTGTGATTTGCCTTTATGCTTTAATGATGGAAATATGATACAATAGCTCAGAAGGTACCATTATTTCTTTTTCCTGAATAATACTTTTTCTTTTCTACTGATTTGTATTCATGAAGGACTTATCATTATCCATGAATTGTAGAAGAATAAAATTGCAGATTCACACAAAAAAAACAGCTGCCTGCCTAATCAAAAGAAATTTTTTGGGGATATTATTTTTCTTAATTTCGTGATAACATTCTTTTTATCGCATTCTTAGCCGCAGCCCGTAGATACAGACTTTGATACATACAACCTAGAACCCTAAAGTGCATATGTGTTTTTTTACAGGATCGTACTTCAGTCCTTACACGGAAGACATTATATTTTCACGTGCTTTCAGTATTCGTTGCATTTTTGTTTCCAGCTAAAATAACCACTGAACAAGACATTCTGGAATGCACTAATTTTGATCCTGATTTGATGAAAAAATGAGTTAGAGATGAGTCCTTTGTCTTCTGATGAATGATTTACCCTGAAATAGTCACAGTCATCTCACTGGAAAATGCTAAGTTCTTCAAGGTCAAAGAACACAAAGCTTTCACAAAGCAACCATCTTATTAATAATTGCTTGGAGTACCAGGGCGTAGTTCATCACGATTACGCTCCTTGAGGACAAATCCTTCGTTCAGTTACAAGGCTTTTCAATTTTCCTAAAATGTAACACTCAACTAGCCTTCTTTAGTCATCTTCTGGTCTGCGTTGGCATGGCATGGAAGGATCATAGAAATTCTGATATAGTGTTGGACTTTTTCGGCGCGGATATATGGACTTGGTTCAGCTGTTTAGCTAGACCTTAAAGAATAAGCAGCAATAACAATAGAGACAAACTGTCACCAAGTGCCTTGACTTAAACTGACTTATTAAGTGACTGACTCATCACTTCTTGACACACGCTAACAAAAAGTATTACCTTGCTGCTATCAATCGTCTACAAGAAGTTGCTAGATGAAACACCACAACTCAAAGAGGGTGGGGACTGAAAGATCTCTCACCAGAATTCTATGCACTCATCGCACACCATCCAGGCTTTTTAAGACAAATTTGAAGAAGTTTCTAGATGAAACACACCACAACTCACAAAGAATGGTGACTGAAAGGTCCCTCACCACAATTCTTCAGTGCACGCATCGCACGCCATCCAGACTTTTTTCGTCAAATTGGAAACACCCATATGTTCCTAGATAGGTCTCCTACTTCCCAAACTTATTTCCCAATGACACGTGGTTTGTTATCAGGCTTAAGATGACACTCAAAGGATAAGATTTTGAAATACTTAAGTAATCAAAATTAATTTGAAGTACCCAATGGTTGGTTGGTTTTATGGCGCAAGGGTCAAATCTGGCCAATCTGAAGCAAGTAATGTTTCCCAATCACGTTTTCAAGTAAATGGACATATAGAGAAGTTTTACTGACACAGAAGAGAGATACACCCAGGATAATTACAGCAATCGAACATGCTGTAATTATCCTGGGTTGTTGTAATTATCCAATGGTTGGTTGGTTTTATGGCGCAAGGGTCAAATCTGGCCAATCTGAAGCAAGTAATGTTTCCCAATCACGTTTTCAAGTAAATGGACATATAGAGAAGTTTTACTGACACAGAAGAGAGATACACCCATGTTAATTGCAGCAATCGAACATGCGTGGACTTCAGCTCGCAAGCTCCAGGCAGCATAGTGGGCAAACACATTGAGCCACGATAATTATCTAATGGAGAGCTTAAAAAAATAGCATTCTAAAATGTGTTTAACAGTAGAAAAATTGGCAAAAGTGTTTCAATTCAGGTTGGGTCTATTTTGAACTTCACATGAAGAGTTTCTGTAGACAAATAAAAATAAAAAACAATCCCTTTTACATTTTTTACTTTCCTCATTTGCAAATATTTTTGAAATGATATACGTGTATAAACTAAATTTCTTCTTTAAAGCCGTGGTAAAATTTTATGTTTCAACGATGCCGGCAAAATATTGCATAATTTAATTAAAAACAGCACTGTGTAAACTTCGTAAATGTTGGTTAGTATAACTCTGAATTTTCTACCAAAATTATTTTGTGCAAAATATTTACACATGAAATCACTTAACTTTTTAAGATGTTTTTCAAAATTTTATTACTAATTTGAGAGGTAGAATCTCGGAAACTTTTTAATACTCGAGTTTTCGTAATGAGAAAAGGCGAAATATTTTTAAAATTCAAATGATGGTTAAAAATGTTATTCCAGTGGCGTTTGTTTTTAAACTTGCGAGAAAGAAAAATGTAATGGGTAACCTCTAATTTTTCAATATTTGAAACATGGAAAGAAACTACAAAACTTCACGTTTCTTTAACGTACCAATTTATTTTTAAAGACAAAATCATATCGTTGGAACGTAAACTAAACACTAAAGCAAAATGAAAATGTTTTAAGTGGTTGTTTTATGCGTCTTGCTAATCTTTTTGAAAGTGAAATTGAAAAAGTCTTCGTCCTGCCACTTGTTTTACTTGTTCTCTAAGTAGCTGATTTCCAAAATGAAGTGGTATTATATTAAGAGCATTCACCGTTATTTTTTATAACGACTAGTTTCGAATGATATTTGAGTGCAAATCTTATAAGGGTTTAAGAAATTGTTTATTAAAACGTTTTTTCTCTAATTGTTTTTTTAAACTAATAGCATTTTTATTTTTTGCTAATTACACACTCGCAAATTGTTGACATAATTTATTTCTCAATTAAACAATTAATACTTTTATTAAAACTCAAACATAGAATCGTGTCTTATTCAACATTGAGGGAACTACATCATCTTTTTCAAAGAAATTATTGAGATCCTACATTTTCAATTTTTTGTAAAATACTTTATTTTAATCTAGTTAAGTTTTCTAATTTAGGTTTTTCTTAGATGTTAAATTAAACAAAGATGCATAGAAAATTGCAGAAAATTAAAAAATGCATCGGGGAAAATAACACAAAAAAATTAATTTGACGTGGCTAAAAAATGTGAGTAATGAAATAAAATTTTAACCTCATTAATATTTCCACTGCTCATATTTCTTTATACGTGTCTTATAACAAATTATTTTAACTTTGTTTTGTATTGCTTATTCTTATTCTAATTTATGAACTGATACTTCCTGTTCGAGTTTCCCGCCTTTCATAGCAACTGCGCATGCGCGTCACCAGACACTCTTGTAATTTGTCCCTTGGGCGGACGCTCTGTTATGTGACTCTATATACTTTGGATTTCTGTGCCGTATACAGGTGTTTTGAAAATATCTAGACAATTCCAAAGGGTCCCAAAATAATTATTCTTTGTCAAAGAATGTGTCCGGAAATGCCACGTTTAGGTAGTAGAGGGCAGTGTTTAGGTCAGTCAATAACATAACATGGTTTCTGCAACTTAATGTGTCATTCTCCGCTCGGATTTTCAACGGCATGTATCGCTACACGAACTCGGAGCTTGCCGTTCCAAATTTGTGAAGGGAAAAACGCCTTACGTCACAAAATCGATGTTATCGACTACCTAAACAGCGCCCTCTACCACCTAAACACGACATTTCCGGACACATTCTTTGTCAAAGATTGTTTATTTTGGGCTCCTCAACCACCTTTTACAATTTGTCCAAATGTTTTCGAAACACCTTGTGTATGATGTCTCTAAATAAACTGTTGTCTATGTATTATCTTTTGCTTACTTTCACTTAAGATTATGTACTGAATTGAAAAATTGAAGGATAATTAATCGAAACGGGATTAACTTTGTAGATAAAGGAATTCAATTTGCACATTATTATATTGTCACCACTCCTAAAATGCAACGGGAGTTTGTGAGTATTCACATAACTGCTTCTTGGAAGGCGCACAGGGGTCTAGAGCAGTGTGTCCCAACCTTTTATTCTCTCCCGTACCCCTTTATAAAACTTTTCATTTATGAGTATCCCCTTCTCTTATAACCCTTCTCACCCATCCCTCTACAATCTATGCAAAAGGAAGTTCGTTTTTGTTAGGTAGTAATGTTCTTAGGTTAGCTAGCAAATTAATCAAACGACTCAAATTGATGACACTTATAGGCTTTTATATTTGATTTTATATTTTACAATTTTTTAAAATAGCAACCTAACACAAAAAAATAGCATTATAATAATTTTAAATCACATAAACTTATGATGAAAGTTCGCAACAATTTTTCAACTTGATTGACAAGTTTTCAAACGTGGCCTTCAAGAATTCCAATGCGATCCTTGAGCTTGTTTCATGGAGCTACGTTTTTTAAAATCAGGTTCAAATGAAGACAAATATAATCTCAAGTCAGGAGCAGCATCAAGCTTATTTCGATATTTATTCTTAATATACGCATAAGAGAGAACACTCTTTCGACAAGTTCTGTTTCGTGGAAGGCAATAAATATTTTATTGCTTTATATAACTGAGTCCTTGGTACTCTTCTTTCACTGCTAATCAGAAATTAATGAGATTTCTTTTTTTGAAATCAAATTGTAAAGAAAAATCAGTCCAAAGTTCAATCAACATTTCTTTTTCAGAAATTGATAATTTGTCGGCTTGTTGAAAGAACAGTTCGTCGAATAGATTTGAAATACAGTTATCTTCACTATTTCGCTTTGGGAAAAATTGTCTGAAGGACACCTTAAGTCCTTTTAAGTGAGCTATTATACTACTTTTTACTTCTTTTGACAATTTCAGCTCGTTTTCAGATAAGAAACTGTGAAGAGTCAAAAACTTTACACTGGTCTTTTTCGATATAAGATTCCCCAAAATCCAATTTCTTGATCATAGACTCGATTTTATCAGACACCTTAAAGACGGTTATAGAACTGTACTGTAATCCTAAGTTGAGTTTATTTATTTCTGAAAAAGTATCAGATAAGTATGCAAGCTGTTGAAGCCACTCGCTTTCATGAAATTTAAAGCTCAACTGAAAGGGGTGGTCTTCAAAAAACAATTGAATTTCATGTTTCAATTCAAACAATCTTATAAGTACTTTTCCTCGTGAAGGCCACCTCACTTCAGTGTGCAAAAGTAATGTTTCGTAAAGGCTGTCCATCTCTTCACACAAAGATTTGAATAGTCTGGTGTTTGTAGAATTGGCCTTAATAAAATTAACAACTTTCACTGATAGATTGAGCACTTCCTTCAATGAATGTGTCAGGGCTTTGGACGCTAGGCTTTGTCTGTGAATACAGCAATGTCTCCAAGCTACATGGGGAGCGACTTCTTTTATGCGACCGCATAAGCTTGTATAACAGCCAGACGTATTCTCCACCATCCGTGCAAACACCACGGCAATTGGTCCACTCAATACCTTTTTCACAGAAATAACCCTGAATGGCATTAAATATAATCTCGCCTGTGCATTTTTTACTGAGAGGATAGCACAGCAAAATATTTTCTTCAAACACGTTGTCATGTAAATATCTGGCAATAACAAGCAAAATTGCCAGATTGGAAACATGAGTGCTGTATTGAAAAGAAGGGACTGTTTTTCATTCTTTCAATTACTGCATATTCAATGTCGTCAGACATATCGTTAATTCTTCGAGAAAGTGTATTATTTGAGAAGGGATATTATTAATTTTTCGGACATGGTCTTCACCGAACATACAACGAACAGCATCGTTGATACAAGGAGATGTCAAATTTTCAGCGATTGTGTGATTTTTACCGCTTTTAGCAATACGATAACTTTTTCTGTACCACGCTTCAACCGCATTCTCATGAACTTTGCAGATAACACAAAAGATGTTAGATTAGAACCGTTTGATAGTCGCCGAAAAAAAACTAATGTCTTCATGTTTATAAATTGGATGCTTTGTCTCTAAATGGCGCATTAATAAAGATGGTTTCATGACACCTTTCGACAAAATCTCTCCACAAACAACGCACAGTTGTCACGAACGGAACAGTCTTCATCTCCTGTTACTGAAAATCCATACATTCATCACAATATTTCCTCTTTTTTCGACAAGCACTTTTGTTGTGGTTCCCTCGCGCTTGAAAATCATAAGACTGTTCCGAAGTACTTGCAGCTCCCGATTCAGCGGGGTGAATTTCAATGCTATCTGTAACTCTCATAATAGTACCTGTTTTCAACCACTTATCCATTTTGAGACACGAAACAGTAGCAAGAGAAAACCATTTAAAACATTAAAGTAATAGCTAAACTCTTCGAATTAAGCTTTCATGAAAAAGAAACGAAGCTAGGATTATTAATTCACGTTACTCAATTAGAGCCCAATCGAACACTAAAATGATGGCCTGCTTTCACTCGCGTTTTAAATAAAAATATCGATTCCGGAAGCTCTGAGACGATTCGATATTTTTCTAGAGAAGAATTACTAGAAACGAAAGAAACAACAAAAGAGAGGGGAGGGCATATCCATAATCTCGTGATATGATTGGTGGTGGGCGTGGCAATGAGCAATCAATTACAAGGTTTACGCCTACTACTTTCTTTTCCTTTTTTTAGGTGTTTTCTGTTATTACTAATATTATTTTCGCGTACCCCCAACCGGACCGCCACGCACCCCTAGGGGTACGCGTAACCCAGGTTGGGAACCGCTGGTCTAGAGTCCCCTTCGACATGAAAAGGGGGAAAAGGTGCTGGACCAGATAGTCCAGCACCTTTTGTCCACCACATTTACTCCACCACCAGTAAAGATAAGGACTGGTTTTGTGAATATGTAGACAAATAAAAATATAAGATAAATTTAATCAAAACTCAATAAACGTAATATGCTGGCTAGTCTACAGCGCCTGACCTCAAGTAATGGTCACCAAATAAAGGAGGTGATCCTAGTTTTTAAAAATATTTTAAGAACAGATTTAAAGTGGACGGTGCTCATACAGTCTGTGTAAATAGTACACTGTATAGAAATAAATCATTCATGGCAAGATTGTGTTCACCACAGTAATATCTAGAGTACCGCTCAACCGGATATATTCCAGAGTTAATGCTCTAATTTGAAATAAATGTAGTTTATAATAGATGAACTAAAAGAAAAAATGAATTTTAAATAATTGCCTACTGAAAATTTGTGGAACGTCAAGGGAAAATATCCGTAATTGGTATAATATTAACCTGATAGAAAGGCTGGTGGTTGTCTTGACGATGTATGTCATCATTTGGTCAAAACGAACCAGAATTGATGATGGTGATAG
The DNA here is from genome assembly GCA_933210815.1 of Meta bourneti. NCBI lineage: Eukaryota > Metazoa > Arthropoda > Arachnida > Araneae > Tetragnathidae > Meta > Meta bourneti. The sequence continues at coordinate 64,998,433 of OW119930.1, read as the reverse complement.
AAAAACTACTAGTATGGCGCTACTATAGACAATCAGCCCACGTCTATTACCAAGCCCACGTGATCTACACTTCTAAGATCATGAGACAGCGACTACCCACATATCTCGTCTGTTTAATTAGATTGTTGATGCCACTATCACTACAAAAATCAGCACGCCTACCACGCTGGTTAATACAACAAAGAAAAGAAGATACAAGTTTACGTATAAAATTATTTGTTTAATAGAAAACCAAGCCCATTTAATACTCGGTGGACACTTCTCCATCATTTTTACCTGCTTCAATTAGTTTATCAACAATTACAAGATCTATGCGAGTTCCTAAAATAGGACATGGTATTAAAATATTCTAATATTTTCCACAAAAGAAGAGGAATTATCAGTCTGCCGAAATATTAATAGATTTTCCAAATTCTCTTAACAAAGTAGGACGAATCCATTAGAAAAGCGAGGATTTTTCATTGCCTCTTTCTATTGCTTCTGACTTTTTACATTTTAAACCCAATTTTTATGGATGATTTTGAATTCACCTTTAAGTAAAACGCAGGATCAGTTCTTCCGGGTATTTTTTAGTATTTATGCGGGGTATATTAATTAAATTTCTCAAATACTCAATTTCTCAACGAATATTGCATTGCCATAAAAGACATTACTATATAGAAATACAGTAATTTATTGGATGGCAGTACAATATGAGTTTTTCCTTTGAAATAAAAATCAACGCAACTGTTAAACCCCATGAAAATTTGCTCAGTAATGAATTGATATAGTATTTATGATTACAGTAAACTTCTACACACACACACAGTGAATCAATGTATTAACTTACTATCCTATTACTATAAAAAAAATTCCAGATTGGTTTTGTTCCGCTAAAAAGTCCATACAATGACGGTCAGTCCAAAAATATATAGTAGTGTGGAACTTACTGCATAATATGTAGTCAAAAGTTTTGATAAATTAGTAAAATCGATACTTCCCATACACATTGATTTACCATGTATTGTCATTATTTCAATTAACATAATAGTTAGTTTGTATGCATCTAAACTCTCCAAGTGGTTTCGACGACGTATTTCATCCATCAAGATCTCGCCAATTTTGCAAATGACTAGATATATCGTTATCAAGATATTGCCAACTTTTTCATAATGACGAGATCAATATCTGGTCAGCTTTCTTCTAATAACGAGATATCTCGTCCATCAAGATCTGTTAATAATTTTGCTAATGACGAGATGCCTTGTCAGGACAACCATCAAGAGGGTTAAGATCCATACTCACACAAAAAGTATCATAAGAAGGTAATGGCGAAGATAATGGTGTGTCCCTTGTTTCATAGGTTGTAAACGTAAGATAAAAAAGCTGAAAACAAAGCTCTTAGAAAAAGATATGCTTTGTCTTCGAAGTGTAAGCTTTCAGATTTCAAAAGAGTCCGTAAAAATTCTCATGGCTTAAAATGCTATGGAAATAACTAAAAGAATCAATGTGCTAAGCAGGAAAAGTTTTACATGCTTAGTACCTTATAAACAACGCTTAGATATACGGAGTTTTTTCAAGTCAAATGTCTGAAGAGTTAAAGCAAAATCCAAACAGCTTTTGAATGCACAAAAGAGGACTGAAATACACATTAGTGCTTGATGGGTTCACGTGACCTGTTAGCTGTTTTATTATTCTGAGACGATTTCGCCATTTTCTCGCGTGATTTATTGCTGCTGTAAGGAGTTTATCTTCGCGAATGCATCAGGAATTTTTTACCTTACTATTGGCTTTTAAAATTTAAAACTGCATGCTACAGAAAAAACACTAGCTTTTGTTTCCTGATATTTGTGTCATTTTGTAAGAAAACTTAAATGTATACGTGATGTTGTTGCTTACAAACCTTTTCATGAGAATATAATTTGAAAATACAAAAATTATTTTCACTTTCTCAAGGAAAAATGTGTGTTAACCTGTAAGACCAAGTATACCTTATAAATTCTTTGAAATCCAGTTCTCCATTCTTATGGGTTATTTTGTCTATTGAAAGCTGACTGAATGATTCGGATGTTAGTGTTTGTGAAAGTTGATTGCATAATTCTGATGTTATTACACAACAAAAACTACTGAGTATATAATAAAATAAGTCTTTATAAATTATTTTACCTATTGCTGATTGCATGATTCTGATGTTAGTACACAACAGAAAATACTGAGTGCCGTCAACTGTGGTGACTCTTCAAAATAAGATTCCAAGACAAATAGTAGTTACAAAAGCGATCGCTAGATGACATTAGTTGTCTCTTGGCAATTCTCTGGAATATAGACAATTTATTATGAAGTGATGACTTGCACCTTGATATGTTGTCAATCCTCAGCTGATTTTCAGACTCAGTTGTTACTCAAACGTTTCTAAGAACCTTCAAACTTTGATCTGCATAGCTTAACATATTGCCAGATAATATCAATTGAATATATCTACTAGGCAGGCATATAATATAGGTTAAAAAGAAAATGCAGATTTTTTTAAATCTCATCAGAAATAAATATGGGCCTAGGCGATGTCATCACGTGATTCGGAAATATTTTGGGGCATTTTGACGTCCATCAGATTTGTAGAATTCATACCTTATATCTAATGACTATATTGACACTGTAAACCCTATTTTGTGTTTTATATTCATCTTATGACAATCTATGTCAATTAACATGGGTATGTTCCGACTTCAGGAAATGTAGAGGATGGCTCCTCTCGATAGAAATTCATTCTTGCAGCGAGAGTGAGGTGCCAGCTCAGGTGTGACCTCGTCATCTGACCGTGGTTCAAAATTACGTGGTGTTGTCCTTGGATATTTCTCTTCGGGTTTGATCCAGGACCGTCGCAAATAGTACGTTGTGCTGCTCCAGTGCGACGTTAATTAAAATACCTACCATTCTTGCAGCGAATCCCAGGTTCTCCAGCACGTGATGGACAACATGGAAGGGTGGTGAGGGACACGCTTCTCCCATATTTATTAGGATGTCAAAGACTCAAGTCCATCGTCACAGCATGACCATATATGGTTCTTGGGGTCACAGCATGACCATATATAAAACATAACCCTACCAACAGGAAGAAAAATACAGGATCATGCAGAGTAATCCATCTCTTCAACAGATCTAGATCACGGCAATTCTTACGGCTTTGTTCCAGGTCCTTTCACACACAGAGCATTGGCACTAAAAAACTTTTAGAGAAAACAGTGACGAAGATGACTTTTGAGTGCACTATTCTACCAGTTCCGACTCTTCAGATTCTTAAGATGGTGACGTTCTCTCTCTTTAAGAAGAGAACTTTGAAGGTCAGAGTGGCACCATAATATTGAGAATAAAGTGCTAAGGACATTCCAAATTGAAAATATTGTGCCCTAAGATATTTGGGAAAGAAATCTGGGAAGCATTATAGGGACCAAGTAATTAATGTAAGTGAAGATGGTGATGTGGAGATTTTTCGTTCTTGAGAATATATAATAAAAAAATATTCAGGTTTCCAGATAGAACTGATGAGTCACATATCCCCAAATCTGATATAGAGTACAAACCATCCGGTCTGAGGAATGAAGAGATATTTACAACTTTAAAGATTATTTGTCAACTCACGCCAGTTTTGCGCTTCTTGAGTTTAAATAGTTGAGTTATTTTGAAATCTTTTTATATTTTTTGTGCAATTTACACATAATATTACAAAACAAAAGTTGTTTTGATTGCTGCTTTTCTTTAAATATACCAAAACTGAACAGGAGAAAAATGAACTGGGAAAAGTCAGCCCTATTCGGAAGTTTGTTTGCCCATCTGGTTTCGGATTTTTCTATTGGAGTGAGTTTGTGCAAAGGAAATATTTTTTCCCGAAGCAACTCTACTCACACTAAGCCCCATAATTCAAAAAAATTTTTGAAAAATATCACATTTTTTTGTTATTCTGCATTCCACATTTTTTAGTCCAAGAAGTCCACATTTTTTAGTCTAAGAAGTCCACATTTTTTAGAGTCAAAGTTGAAAAGCAGCCAAAGTCACCCCAGTTAACCGTATACAATAAAATAAGTTCTTATTAGTGATTTTGTCTATTGAAATCAGATTTCAGGATTCTGATGTTAACTCTATGAGCGGTATAGTGTTGTTTTTACCCCGCAATACCCTTAATGACAATATGTCTACCTATTGTTTAAAAGAATTGATTGATTCTTAAGACATTTGAAAATATTATATTGGTCCTTTCCTTAGAATAATATTCTTTGAATTTTTTCAACAGTATTTATTGGTCCTTTAATTAGGAAAGAAACCTTTCGACATTGTATATTGATCCTTTCCTTAGAATAGAATCCTTTGAATAAATTATGTTGGTCAAAAATATCAAAACTGCTTTGAAGTAAAATGTAGGCAAGATTGTAGGTTGTAAAGTGGAATGCCTGTGAACCCCTCAGAAGTTTAATATATTTGTAAGCAGATTGCATAATTCTGATGTTAGTGTCTGAAAACTGAGTGACTGATTCCGATATTAGTACATAACAGAGAATACTGAGTATGCAATAAAATAAGTTTTTATACTGTTTGTCTATAGATATTGATGGACAAGTACCCTGAAAATACTTTATATCTATCAAAATGAGAGAGTGGGAGATTTTATTTCTGTCAAATTTCAATGCTAATATTAATGATAGATATTAAATGTCGAGTTTCAATAATACATATATTATTGATATACATGATATAAGTATGTATGTTAAATTATAGCGTGAGTTCTCAATATGTCTGGAGAATTTCAATTACACAATATTATAGATAAATAACTATTTGAGAATGCATGACGGAGTTATTCTGCTTTCCTTATATTTCTTTTGAATTTCATTAATGCCAGAAACATTGACTTATCTGAGAGTACATATTATGAAATTGGGTATTCCGTATTCATGTAGTTATTCAAATGAGTTTAATGTAAACGAATATTTTATAATCATTGACAGATTTAGCTTCGTTATTAAATAATTCTTTTGAGCAGAGTTCACTAAAAATATTTAAAAACTCAATAAATCCAGTTGACTTAATTTAAAACAGTATTGAAAGTAGGAAAGGTATTTTCTGTCTAGCTAAATGTAGGTGACTAGTGTTTTTTTGCGGTGGAACGTGTTTCGTGTACACAATTTGCATCGACCTTCTAATGAAATACACGGAGCATGCGCACTCAGCTGCATGCTATTTCTTCCTGTCACACGGTTTGAAGTTCTGTCACTTAGTTGTGGGGAAAAACATGAGTCCTAAATTATTATTGATTGGTTAAAATGATTATCCACCGTGATCAAAAATACTAGTCTGCGCATCGATAGCCAATCAGCTAAGTAGATTTTTAAGCCCACGTGATTTACCATTCAGAGATCTTACGACAGCGACTCTGTCAATTTCATTACTAGATCGATGGTAATCCGAGGTGACGACACTTGGCTTGTTTTTCGAACGACTTCAGCACTTTGTCAATAAAAACTTCAAATAATAAATTCTGAACTGATATATGACAGTTGATTGGTCAATTCCAATTAGATTAAACGCCGAAATAGCAAAACAGCGATAAACTACATTTTAAGGTAACCCCGTTATATGTATCATATGAAAGCATTTAGGTAACGGATGTAAAATATTCGCATTTCGTCTGGTTTCCTTGATTGCACTGAAAATCAATCTCATAAATGTTTACAAAAGTGATGTATATATGTTTTATCAATGGAAATGTAGGTATAAAGATCAGAGTAGCATAAACAGTGAATCATAAAAGCAAATATCCCCATACTTAAACTGCGATATCTCAATTCCGTCTTACATGGTCCTCATAAACGTTGTATCATACATCATTTTATTTTCTTTAAAACGTATTCGGAATATTTTTTCCTATGAGTCGGGAAGAAGAGTAAATAGCGTTAAAATTTTTACGAACGCAAAAAGAGTTTAGCAACAACATTTTACTTTGATGGATGATTCTTCAATCTCCTAGAAAATGTGAGGTAAGGGTAGGGATACTATTTTTAAACATAGGCTGTCCTGTAAAATTTATCTATTTAAATATTTGTTCTATGTATACTTTGCTATTTTGTGCAAATGATGTTTGAAAACGTACACTATGATGCTATTTTTAGCAATCGGATATTCTGGAATGAAACTTTATATATTTGTTATTTAATTTTACTTAATATAATAGGATTTTCATTTTATTTAATGGCTGACATCTTAATGCATAGAAGGCTGGAGGAATATTTAAAAATACTTCTCAGAACTTATGTTTCATTGAAATGAATGTTATGTAATATTTTTTGTTTATGATGATTGACTTGCCAATACTCGATTTAAATACATGTTTTGTAGTATTTTTTCATAAGTACTTGATCGAAATACACTCCTCAAAATGTATACCACGTAGTATTTGTAAGTATGTGTTTCTAAGTACTTGAAAGAAATATCTCATTACAACAAATGCTATACAGTATTTTAATTATACGTTTATCATCACTTGACAGAACTACTAATAAAAACGAATACTATATAGTATTTTAACTATGCATTCAAAAGTACTTGGAAAACTATATTCATTGAAATAAATATTATATACCATTTTTAATTTTAATGTGTATATTTGTGCACTTGATAAAACTATGTACCACTGAATGAATGTTGAATCTATATTTATAAGTATTCAACAGAACTATACTTAATTGACATGAAGATTCAATAGTATTTGAATTGTCACATTTAATTAATTTTATTAAACCACAAATTATGTTTGCCTATCACATTAAAATATTAAACTTTTTAACAAACTCAACCGGATTTCAACAGTACCGTTGGATATAATCTCTTTCAAACTTATTTTTTCAATTGAACTCAAACATTAATGAACAATTTTCTCATGAAAACCTCATTCGAAGAAGGAATCATTAATAAAAGTCAAAATTAAATTTCAAAGGCGAGTTAATTAATTGACTCGAGTCCCGTGCTGCTTTTTGCGACACTATTTTTTCTGTCTCAGATTTCGAAATGATAAATTAAGTTTAATTCCCTCTTACCCTAGTATTCCATCATTAAATTCTTGTAAAAGCAGCGGAAAAGCACCATTAATCAAGCTCATTTCATGCCTCGGAGTCTTAATCTTATAAAAGTTTTCATAACTTTGTATTGTAACGGACATTGGTTTTTGTAGAATCATCTTACATGACATAAAAATTTCATTCGAGAAGACGGTTTAGTGCAGAATAAAATAAGAATTTTCAATTCAAAATCGTTTTTGGTTTGTGGTTGTTCTGTTTACTGCATCCCATTAGTGGTGCACAGCTTCACTTTAGTTCGTGTTTTTCTGAATTTACAGTTCTAGTGTAAGAAATAAACAATTCAAGCGTAATTTGAAATTTATTATTCTTAATCCGCTAGGTCGTGTTTCTAAAAACTGTAAAACAGCTTTGAATCTGGAGCCTCCTGAATAGATTTTCAGCAAAGCATATCAAGGTTTCTGTTGATACTTTTTCGAATATCGATTTAATAATTTCTATTGCATACTAGTAACGACTTTAACCCAAATTATTAGGTAGAATTTGTTAGTGTTCTTAAGCAGTAGCATAATACAAAATATCAGCATAATAGGAAGATTTGTGGAAGATGTGAGAAAAAGTCAGTGAAACTGATTTAACATTGGGAGCTCCAAATTTTCTATACTCTTAATTCCGAAACGGCTGGACCAAATGGAATGAAATTTGTATATGAAATTAAATTTTGATTTGATTTGAAATTTTGTGTCAAAATAAGGGTTACTGTAGGGAACTATCGTGATAAGTTTGATATGGAAATGGGCCTCTCATGCTAATTTTATGCGTATGAATTTATAGAAAGCGTTATTACCTATCGGATGCCATATTTGAATTCGCTCTAATGTTAAAAATGCTTGAATGAAAAAAGGGGATTTGTTTCTTTCCCTTCCTGTACATATTATAATTAATGACTTGAACCTGGACGATAATTATTTGCATTTGGGGGTCTTAATCTTGGAACGTGGTAAAAAATCGGTACTACTTTCAAGATTTATATGTGTATACTATATGGACAAAAGTATTTGGGCACTGCATGTTTTCAGAAAAAGTGCTTTATTATTCTATTTAGTAACGAGTAAGCTCTCCTTTTGCTGATAGTTTTGACGGAGCTCCCAGATGCATTTCCAACCTCTACAGCGATGGCAGCGGCAGAAGTGCAAGACTTCTTGACATGGCGTACCAAGCATCTTCTGTCACGTTCTGTCAGTTTATGTGGTCGTCCGGGACGGTTTTTTGCTGTTGTTGCTCCGTCTTGCTTCCATCGCTTGATAACATACGCTACATTCGATTTTGGAATATCCTGCAATAGCTCGTACAGAAAGATTACACAGATAACATCCTATGATGAGCCCGCGTTGGAACTCGGTAAGTTCAGGTACACGCGGTATAGCTCCACAAGAGTAAGTTGCTTTTCATTTTACCCATGCCCTTCCCAGCATACCGTTCGGCAAACTCAGTATTTGCATATTTACCGATTTTCTGCAGTGTCCAAATACTTTTGTCCATATAGTGTATGTATCGATTGCTTTAATTACTCGTATATATGACTTTGCTGAAAAGGCAGACGACCGTAGTAGACCAGTTGTAGAAAGGTGAAAAAGCTTCTATACAGAAAATCTTGCACAGCGACCGATGTAGGAAACTTTTTTGCCAGCTCCTAACCACATCTATACTCTCGGTATAAAACTATAAACTCAAAATCAGGATCTGCGTTAAAGATTATGGAAGCTTTTTGTTTACGTTTCAAACTTTCGCTTAATTTAAAGACGAATCTCGTTACAAACCACTAAAAAAATCGCTTGACTCAAAAGCAAATTCACTAGAGTCGGGATATATCTATCATTTATTTACAAATTTAATATTTCTAGGACTTCAGGATTTGTGCTCTGACTATTCTGTTTGCTTTATTTGAAAGCGAGAAAACGCAGAATAATTGCATTGTGTAGATGTACAAAAATGTTAACGAAACGGTCCTAGCAAGCTTACCATCCATCACATTCTGTTTCCACTCCCATTTATCGACTGCTAGAATCCATTTAGATTCAATTTCATATTTACTTTGAAGACCCTATCATAAAAACGGCATTTATTTGCGTACAAGCCACTACACAAGAACTCACAGTTTTTTCGCTTAAGATCGTTTAGGGCAATTATGCATGCTTATTTTTTGCCCTGATCTTTAATAATCCTATTTAGTTTGATTGAATTAATTTGGAGCTTAGTAAAGGGGATATGTTCGTTTTTTATTTTTCAAGAAATGTATGGATTGAAGAAGAGTTAATTATGTGTAGCAAATTAGAAACACGTTGCTTTCCTGTTTCATGTTTCAAGAAATTCCGAGCGATCCAAGTAAAGCATTTGCGTTAAATTATTATTACTGTTCTGATGATTTTATACTACAATTAGTTTTTTAATTCGTGCTTTTAGAGCTACCAGAGTGATTGAAATTTATATTCCACTCAAAAACAGCAGTGTTACTGATAAAATTAGATGTTTGGAGTGATGTCTTTGACTTCTGTGTTTTTAATAGCTAACTCTGAGCTATACTTGTATACATATAGTCTTGAACCCATAGAATCTGAAACTCACTGGAGATTCACTCTTGTGCATACACAACTACATAGTTATAACAATCCATAAAACTTGGAAACTAAAACTTAAAGATTCTCTCGCTCTCACATGTGCTATTTACAACTACATGCCTACAAATATGAGATGACTGGAAGTCCAGTTTTATTATAATGAGTTAACTAACAAATCTTAAATTGTTGGAAATGGACGAGTGATCGTATCTCCTGTTGGTCCACAACTTTTTTCTACTGGTTCGTCTTCCTATTTGTTGAGAAGAGTGGAAAGACAGTATAACTTCCATCTACCGAAAGGTTCTTGAAGGAGGTTGAGATTCATTGCAGTGCTATACGTATTATTATATTGTAAGTCGATTATGGTAGTGGTGGATACGTTTATCACAGTACTTCCTCTCTTTAATTTATTATTGGCTGAATTTGATAAATTCTACCACTAGTTAACTGATTGTCAGTTGCGTGAACTGTAAGAGGTGTATTAAGATCGCGGGAGTTCTTCTGTATGCGTGGTCGTGCAATGATCATTGCGAACGTTTGAGCGTGCTGTGTTGCCTTTAGTAATCGAATGGGTGCAGAACTGCATTTTGTGAAATGAGGCTGAGATGCAACGAAGGGTGAAGCCGTGATAGCCTGACTTGAGTGTTTACTTGTGGTAGAACTTCAGCCTGTTATCAGAGGGCTTCAAATAGTTGTTGGAAGTGATTTTACAGTTTGACTGTTCTTTGTGGACCATTCATCAGTGTGGTAATTGGAGTGAGATCCAAATGAAATTTTTCAAAAGCGGCATCTGGCTTGTTTGAAGGCACGCGTGTCCGTAATCTCGTCCAGGACACCAATTCGTCAGTGTGGCTTCAGTTTAGCAAAAAGAACAAGGTCGAGATCATTTGCTTTGCTATATGGATGGTATACTGCACTGCTATACTATACAGGATACTATTCTACACTACTATACGGGATGACACTTTTTGTAAGTATCGTTATTGGTACTACAACTATACAGGATACTTTTGTAAGTATCATTATTGATAGTACAGATAATTTTATCTGCACTACTATACAGGATAATACTTTTTGTAAGCATCGTTATTGATATGACAGATAAATTTATCTGCACTGATATACAAGATACTACTTTTTGTATCATTATTGATACTACAGCTGATTTTGTCAGCACTGCTATACATGATAATACTTTTTTAAGTATCATTATTGATAATACTGCAAATTTTATCTTGTGCAGTAGAAATTAATACTCGTTGGGCCTTACTTGAGCTTGATTACTTGTGGGTAACTTCTCAAGTATATTTCCATAGCTTTCTATATCTGACTTTCCACACCAAAACTCTTCAATTAGTACGTCAAACATCGTAGAGCTAACAAAAAGTCGACCATATCTTAGACGATGCTGAAAGATCGTAGCTACTATATATCAAGGAGAACGTCCATTCCATTCCTTTCTAATGATAATAGGGAGGTATTGCAACATCTGTTATTCCCTGTGCCGCTAATGTGTATGTAATAGAAAAGCTTTTACCTGTGTATATACTCAATGGATGGAATATATTGATGCTCCGACTTCTGAGCTGATTTTAGCCATTGAGAATTACTTGGTGTTTGTTCTACTCTTTCATATGATGGACTGGTTTTACTTCATAATTCGTACATTATCAGTCTAATTTCTTTGTAGAAAAATATTAAAACATGTACTCCAGCTACATTGAGGCAATAAGTGATGTAAACCATGATCATCTCACCAAAAGGACTAAATAAGTACATCTATTGGTTGAAAGATTGCTAGGAAAGATTCTATTGGTCAAGAAAGTCAAATCTGGTTGGATGTCATGCAGGAGAGATTGCAGGTTTCAGAACAGCCCATGAACTGAGTGTTAACTTAGGATTTCCCCTGTCATTTGTTCGGGGTCATAGTTCTTGATGAAAGATACTATGTGATTCTTTGGAAATATGCTAAATAATATTCAAGTAAAACACACATGCATATTTTATTGGCATTATTTTGTGTAATTGGCGCGTTTTTTCACTTGTTTCTTTTCAGAAACTATTATCGCTATACTAGTTAGACAATTAGATACATAATTGAATGAAACGAACTTTTTTTGTAGACTAGAAATTAGACTCATTTCTTTCATTTGTCACATCTTACAACAATTATTATTCCCCATACTAATGCATGTATATGTATGTGGGGAAACCTCGTAATACTCTTCTTTACATCACTGTATATTCGTTATTCATTGTGTGATTGATTTCCCGCAATCATTAATGTCAGTATCATCACATTCCTATCAGAAGCCTCTGACTGAGCCCTTAAATTCCTGTGTTACTATCACTTGCTCTGCTTGCCATTTCGCACACACTTTACTCCTGACTTTTGCACCCACTCAACTTGGACGGTTTAATCTTGGTTTCTATATTCGTAATTCATGTTCACGATGTCACCATATGACGTCTTGATAAGGAAGCTATTTTTAAATCCTTACCACAACACCCGTAATTTCTTTGTTTTAATACATGCATTTCATTTTGTAGTCATAGCTTGCCGCGATCGACGAGCGAAGCGTATTTCCTCCATTTCAATTAAGATTAATACTTTCATTTGATGCAAGATAAGAGGGAAATCAAACACAAAACAGAATTAGTGACAATTTTTAACAGTAGGTGTTGCCCTGGTAACCGGAGTAGGAATGTAGGAGAGGGTGGAAACGTAAGACCTTTATTTTAACACTCCTGGTGGTTTATCTTCGCTTCGAAAAAACCACCCTGCAGCGGACAGTCTCTGATGCAAAACATGTTCCAAACTGTCACCAGTTCAAGGCAAGAGAAATTGGTTTCTCCGACTTGGATCTTAATATACCCTTGGAGTAATCGATTCGAGTATCTTGGTTCGAGATTACTCGTCATTAGCAAAATTGCCCAGATCTTGAACGAGATATTCACCTGAGGGGTTAAAGTACTACACTGCCACCAGCCTACCACGAGTACTGCTTGCGCCACTAAGTTAAGTATTAATATATTTGTTGTGGTTTTTACTTATTATCAAGAAGATCTATCATTCCGCCCTAAACAATCAACAAAGGCAAATTAAATGTACCCTTTCCACCGAGTTATCCCTACTGAGAATGAGCGAGATCCGTTCCCATAGTGACCACCACCAACTAGACTTAGCTACGGGAGCAACTCTCATGATGGGCAGACAGTATGGTAGACAAATCTTCGTTGAATACTTAAGGTTGGTGAAAAACTGATATGCTTTGAAATGTAATAATGTGTGGCGATTTCCTTCAGAGACCCAACTTTTTTGTTGTTGCTTTTAAGTAAAGAACCCAGGTTGGTTAGTTGGGTTAGGATTAATGGCGCAATGACCATATTTGGTCAAGCTGTCAAGTAAACGGACATACATACAGGGAAAACTTTACTGGCACAGATAAGGGAAATACCCAGCGAGGAATCGATCCTGCTCCGCTTACAACTCGAAGGTTCCTAGCTCAGTGGGAAAACCAGCTGAGTCACGACAACCTCTAAAGTACCCCGGAGTCACGACAACCTCTAAAGTATCCCGGAGTACCCATCAAACTGATAAGTCCTTGAAAACGATAGATTAGGGAATACTTTTGGTAGTTATCGTTTACAGTTATAATTTTACTTTTCATTGTGGCATTAGTTTGTTTCCATTAATTTACAATATCCTCTACTAAAATGGGTTCTGCTCAGATCTCTTAACTCTTTTGGTGGTTATCTCGACGAGGTATCTCATCAAAAGCGCAATAATTAGCAAAACTGACCAGACCTTGATGGACGAGATATCTCGTCATTAGGAAGTAGTGACAACAGATCTTGCTCACGTCATCATCAAAAACTCGGAAATATATCGATGACAGATATCACGTAAAAAATTATCAGATCTTGATGGAAGAGACATCTCGTAGAAACCACTTGGAGGGTTAAATAATATCCAATGTGATTGGGCACTTAGATAATTCAAATAGACAGTTGAGTTTCGCAAACAAAATTAATTACGACAGTTTGCAAAATGTAACAAAAAGGTAATTCAAAATAGAAAACCACATGAATAATGGAAAGGACTTCGAGTAAAATCATTCAGTTTTTTAAACACATAATTTCAGCACAAAACGAGCAATTCACACGCTAAAATTATACCGACGTCAAAACTATTTCAACAAACATTGATCATCTCTCTAGGGTATATGCGCTGAAGCACCAGACTTATGCAAAACAATCACTGAATTTGAAATTTGTCATAGAAAGGGCAAAAACTTAAAAAGTACGGATACTAGAAAAAGCGCAACGCAGTATTTTAAATCACCGTACAGAATTTTATATCATCAATCCACTCTTCGTTACTAATTACATCCATAATTTATGACGCGAAAAGCATCCATTCCAATCATTTCTTTTTTCCAGATGACCACCTTTTATAGTACCTCTTTGAAAAGAAACCGATGCTATTTTTGCTCGATACGAGAGGTTCGGATTTAATTGTTTAGAACATGACAAAGACAGCCGCACTCTGAAAAATGAGTTTCAGATCATTATATACACTCTTTTTTTCTCCATCTCGTTGCAGAAGTGCCAGCTGTTGCGAAAGGTGTACAAAACTAAAATCAATGACCCAGAAATATTTTTTCCTCTGTTCTTTAAAACAATCTCGTCATCGAATTATGTTTTTCCTGCCCAAACGCGATCGAATTACATTCTAAACCCAGAGAACCAGGTGAGGAATTCGGAATTTATCTCATATTTTCCAGATTCGATTTCTATGGAAAGCTATTAGAAGCGACGGAGTTTTTTAGGACGAGAGTGGTACAAGTCAATTGGGTTTGCAATTTGGGAACAGATTTTTTAACTTATTTGGTGCTATCGGTTTATTTCTATGTTGTGAACAGAACTCTTTAATATCTGGAAAGTCTCCACTGGAGTGGATGGGTTGGAGTACAAGTGGTGTGAGTTTTTTGAACGGACATAATGAGTTTAACAACCACGAAGTTTTCATTTTATGCTTCAGTTCTTAAGAAGAGATTTACTAACTGGTTACGATTTACAGAATTGTAACATTCTTGGTACAGTAGTTTTGCTTTGTTACTGTTATTGTTCGCGTTTCGTGTAGTCAATTTATTCTTAATGTCTCGTTGATCACTGGTTTGATAGTGGTAATGACGTGGAATGCCTATGGACCAATCACAGCACAGCACTTTTGTTTTAATGTTCTTGTGTTGTATTAAGAAAACTGACTGGATTTTAACTTCAGTTTTCAAATTTTGGTGCTTAAGAAACGATACTTCTATTTATTTTGAAAATACATATTCTAAAGTAAGAAATTTGGCTAAAGCCATTTTTTATTTTTAAGTTTTTCTTTAAAAAATTATTGGCTTTCCAGCTATGAATTCTGTATCAAACGAACTTCTATTTATTTTGAAAATATATTTTGTGAAGCAAGAAATTCGGTGGCAGTCATTTTTGATTTTAAAGTTTTCCGTTAAAAAACCTGGTCGTCTTTCAGCTCCAAATTCTGTTGCTGTAGCAAGCTATACTTATACTTATTTTGAAAGTAAGCATAAAGTAAAAATTTGGCATAAGCTGCTATTCATTTAAATGTTTTTCTCTTTAAAACTTGATCAGGTTTTCTGCTCCGAATTCTGTTGCTGTACAAAAGCTTCTTTAAATTGTTTTTAAATTGTTTAAAATACATACTATTGGAAAGAATGTGGCAACAGCTCAGTCTTTTAATAAAATATTTTTGAATAACAAAATTGATCGACTTTCAGCATCAAATTTTCAATTTCTGGTGTGTATGAAAAGATAATTTACTTCAAATTTGTTCTTTATTATTCCAATTATTATTTATTTAATATTTCTATTAAGATAATTACTCTAGAAAATATTCTCTTTTGTTCTAGACTATGAGGGGCATTATGTCTGTCAAACTAAATATAGGTGTCGGTAGCGCTTCTGCGGCCGAACGGGTTTCCTGTACGTATTCCAAACATGACGTCACTTGGCTTGTTTTTAACATGATTTCATCACTTCACAAATAAATATTCCAGCGAATGAATTCCAAATCTATATGATAGTTGATAGATCAGCGCTAATTATGTTATATGACACATCTGCGATTAACTACATTTTAAGGTAACCCCAATATTAACATGTGAGAGAGCATTTGGGTAGTGATAGGGAAATCGTTGCTTTCCGTCTAGTTTGATAGTTTACACGTTGAAAATCCCATAAACAGATAAAACTTCGGTACAGTGTATTGACGTGTATTGACGTGTAAGCCTCGTTTGGCGGCAACGCTCTTGGCGCATTTTTTGACGCACTTTTATGTCGCCAAGGAAGGAATTCTTAGAAAACAACTTCAAATTTCGCGAAAGAATAACCTGAAACTTATCTACAATACTAAATACAGAAGGCATTTTCAAATAGAAAAAGGTAACGATTTTTAAAAAAAATAGCAATATAAACAATACAACCTAATATTACTGACTGGACCGTGACTAAAATGAAACTGAGCGATTGAATTCTTCCATACATTAAATGGAAAAGAACTGAGAAAAAAATTTAAAAGAACCAATGAAATCAGCGGACAGTTTAACGGAAATGAAAAGAACATTCTAGAACATTCGAAATGAAAATTTAAACTTTCCACTTACCGAGGTTTCCATAAAAAACGGTAATAAACCTAATAAAGATGGGTTGCTTTCACCTGCCATAAGTAGCTACTAAAAGTGTACTATAAAACGCGCCAAGAGCGTTACCATCGAACGAGGCGTATAATATAGCTGTACCAAAATTTCTTTTACCTGTTGCTTATTAGTCAAATTTAGCAACATGTCGATACTTTCATCATATTATTATAACCTCTTTATATACCTGTCAATCCATGTAAAAGAGCTTAGCTCTTACAAGAAACCAAATTTGTTCTTGTAAAAATTCTCTACCAACACGTACCAAAAGCACAAGGAATTTATATTTAAAAAAAAAAACTCGCTAACCTGAAGTGTACTTCACTATTCAGCCTTTTCCTGACAGTTTGAATATTGTACTATTTTCCAAAAAAATCCTTCTCGGAGATCTTTTGTATGAACTAGGGATTTTTAAAGGTTTTGCTGTTTTCCTTAGAGATTCAAAGAACTATGTACATACATACAGTTATGTAAGATAGCTGTAAGCATTTAAAAACGGTAAAACATCTGAAAACATGAATCATAAAGATATTATTCCTTTTTGAAAGCAAGACCAATGGAACAAATATCCCCAGGCCTTATACAATCTTATGCATTCATAATATGGCTGCAAAGAAAAGGTGGAAGCGTTTAGATAGAGAGGAAAAATAAGATTATGGATGCATGGTTTTTAAAACCTCTGGAAGAATTTTCCTTTTAAAGGGAAAGACATATTCCTATTGGAAAGCTACCGATGTTCTCTACATTCCATGAAACGGTGAAATCTGATTAACTACGATGAAAAGATTATTTATACCTTTTAAAAGTAAAAGTATTCCTCGTTTCTTCAAAGTAATCTTGAGTCCGGATGTTTAGCCAAGTAAATGGAAATATTTCACTTTTGGTGCTTTGTGAATATTTGTATTTCCTATAAAAGTTGTTTTGATAAAGATTGTTATATGTGAAATTCAATTATGATTATTTTATAGTTTTTATATAGAGTGTTCTTTTAAATTGGGATAGAGAAATATAATGCATGCTGTCTTTGGTTGGAAGAATTTTTTTCCTACAAGATTTGATGTGCTTTTCGTAATTGATGATTTTTAAAGCTGTTTAAAAAAGGAAGTACTTAGAGAAATTTTTAAGGAATATAAATATATATTATACTCAATAAAAAGAGAAACACTACAAGATTTAATATTTAGTATACGGGATGCTCATAAATACAATTTTAAAATCTAATAATACAAAAATATTCAACATAATGTTAGGTTGATTGGTTTATTTGGTTTTTGACGGATGGTACAATAATATAATGGGCAAGATACCAACAAGAATAGACATCTACATTCAATTGGGTTGGTTGTTTAATTTCGGTTTCGAGGAGCAAGGTATACTGCACAGTTATGCAATAAGCTGTTAACACAGATATATATTTAGGATGTTTGGTTCATTTGAGGTTTGTGGCTCAAGGTTAAATACCCAATAATTCACAATAGTAGATTGGACAAGCTGTTAACACGAATAGGTATCTACATAAAATTAGATTAGTTGGTTGATTTGGGTTTTGTGGAGCAAGCTCCAATATGGAACAATAGCATAATCAAAAAGTTGCTAACACGAAGTGATATCAACATATAGTTAGTTTGATTGATTTGTATCTTTTCAAAACCCATTGTCAATATATTAGTTAGGGGTAATTAGAAATCACTAATCGGAATATATTAAACAATACTCTATTAGATCCATTTACAATGTTTTTCTTTCTTTTATGTTTTAGTATTTCATTGGGGGCAAGTGTTACTAAGTCCGCAGTATTAGCTCAATAGGTGACTGCAAAATATCAGAAAATTCGATAAAACAGCATTTTTACTCAATTAAATTCAAAATAAAAGCATTTTCACCTCATAAGAGGTTTGCGTCAAACCAACTAGATTAAACTGTCAAAGAGATCGCATAACCATTGAATTTTTACTATATATGCATTATGGAATTTCGTTACGTTTGTTCAAGAAACCGGTGACTAGGAATTTCCGCTTTCATAATAAAGTTCTATAAGCCCCATCAATTCTATTCGTGCTTAGAGACTTTCTAAAGTCTCTAGAAAGTTAAAGAAGTTAGTTCTTACGTTCTTAGCGAAGTACATTGTTCTTCGTCACAGACCAAAGACTAGTTCGAATTAGCTGTGGGTAGGCGTGACAAGTCTTCAGAGCACAGTCCATTGTGTCCAGTGAAGATGGATGACCCCCTTCTGTCCGATGAGATCAATTCTCCACCACATTCTCTGGAAATGTACTACAACCAGTTTGTGCCCCCATAATTATGTGTGTTCTTGACAGGACTTGGAACAGTTTTTCTGGTTTTTGACTTCAAAAATCAATTTGCTATTGTGTTAAATTAAAAACAATATTTAACGGTATTGGCTTCGCTTTTTATTAATCCCCACATCGTTTATAGTCGTCCGCGATATTTTCTCGTTATTTTTTTGTTTCAATTGCTGTCTTAACCCTCTGAGCGTCACGTGAAGGCATTCTACCTTTTGTCAGTCAACTTTTGATTAGGTGTGAAAGGTCTTTAGGAGGACGACTGCCATAACGAAAAGCATAAATGGCAATCCCCCCGTGGGTTGTTTTCCTCCTGCCAACTCATTATCGCTGCTTGGCGCCGAATAGTAAACTTTGAACCAAAATCCGAGCTAAAGACGCCAATTGGGGAGGCGCTTCATTTGCGATCTAACTTATCACCTTAATCAAAGAATAGACTCGTCCAACTACGTGATTTGACTGCCTTCTCACGGGAACCTGTCTATAGTGTAGAATTGCTTTTACCCCACTTACCAATATAATGATTAAGTAGCCACATCTATTGGTTGAAGGATGCATGGAATCTTTCAACCTTTCTATTGTATAGATTGAAGATTCTATTTTCCTTTCCTTGGAATAAAGGGGCCTTGGTAGCCCGGTTGGAAGAGTAGCGGATTAGCAACCGGAGGGTTGCGAGTTCAAAAATTGATCCAACCTAAGACCATCGTATACGTGGGGACTGGTGGACGTTATGTCTGCATTTGCCCCAAATGTCCTCACGTTGGCGTAGTGTGGAAGTTTGGAGAGTGATGCGCCAGCTCAGGTGTTGACCCCGTCTTCTGAACGTGGTTCAAGAGGACGACTTGTCCTCGCCTATAGCCCAGTGCGATGTTAATTCAACTGCCTACCATGTTATTGTACTGTCCTCGTTTGCTGTGAAATAAAAAGTGCTCGTCCTTAAAAAGCTCTTTTTTTAATCTGACAAAATACTTCATAATTCCCCCTACACCCCCACTGTAGCCCCTATTTAGGGGTAGTCTCATAAATTTAAACTCAGATGATCAAAGAAATCCTAGCAGGAATAGTTTGAACTAATCTTGAAAATTCGATTTTTTAAGGAATAAATAGCCATTTTCCTGACAGACTTCAAAATACGTTTGCCAATTCTAGCTAAGTACTCAGAATCATTGATGATGATTGAACTAATCCATAAATTGCTGCGCACTTTGGTAATTGAGCCAGCTCAAAGTGCCGATGTTATAACACTGGTTCAACTTAAGTGCTTCATTGTATATACATTCCCTTCTATTTCTAGAGGGCATTCCCGTTGAAATAGGAACATTGTGTACATTAGCCTCTAAATGACTGTTGAGTTAAATTAAATTAGCTAAAGCACCGATGTTATTACCCATATAGCCATTTAAGTGGTTGTTATAGCTCCAATTCGAAATGGAGGTTTGGAGATCGGTTTATTTGCAATTTTATGAATTATTAAATTGAGGGAAAACATTTCTTGGATTTTTAGATATTTCGGCTATTTTTACTTTAATTTGTATTCTGCAAAACAATTTGAGTATCAAATCTTAGAACATAAACTACATTTGACGATTTCGAAAGAATTTTTGGTGCTTACATTCGCCCGATATAAATACTGAATACTAGTTATTTAATATATCCATTATAGAAAACATCTAATTTATATAATTTCCACTCCTTTTAAACAATTTATTAATTGTTTATTTAAAAATAAGGTAAAGCAAACTACCTTTTAATGGGTCGAGAGAAAATGAATACAGGTAAGTACTGTATCTTCAATTCTATATCAAAAGCATAAATTTGCAATTCGGTTTCTAGTTCTAAAAATGTATTTTAAGACCCTGACCTTCCAGCTTACCCAGAGGTTGTAAAGCTACAAGAGAGGCGGTCGGAAGGACCCTTATGGTCAGACCTCATAAGGTCCTCAACCAATAGCGCAACCATTCATTCAAAATACAATTGATTCATATAGAATAAATACAAATAACAAAAATACACAGGATCCAAAGACCAGTCATAGTTACAAAATCCGTCTACTTCCTTGACGAAATAAGGATACATAAATAAACAATGCACTAAATGATTTAAATAAGCAAAAGTAAATTTACATAGACACGCGTAGGCCAACTTAATTGTTTAGTGACTAGCAATTATAAAATGTATGAAGTGAGCATAGAAATCAGATATTAGAAAACGTAAGTATAATACTGAAACATGCATAAACATACATAAAATATCATACATACAACTATTGATATATACATATATAAGGCGGATAATAGAGCTGAAAGCAAGACAGGTGAAATAGTGTCTGCCTACAACGTCCAATCCAATCTAATCTGTATGCATATTCATTAGAATTTTACAATGTTTTCGATTAACTATTTGGAAATTTTTATACAATTCATCAGTCTATAGACAGAGATTGAGTCACAATATTATTCAGTCAAGTGTGTTTTAAACTATCTGTAGGTTCTGTTAAATGAAGATGTTCAGTGAATTTACATTTATGTAAATGGGTTTAATATTTTATGATATTTTCATTTATCGTATTTGAATTTTTGACGGGTTATAAAAGTTTTAAGCTGAACAATCATGGTAGGCAATCATAACCAATTTTAGTTGCGATATTACTCTGTGCAGGTAGGTATTTAATTAACGTCGCACTGGAGGCAACACAACGAGCTATTGGCGAAGGTCTGGGACCATCCCCGAAGGGAAAGATCCGAGGAAAACACCACTTAATATGGTCAGATGACGAGGTCACACCTCAGCTGGCAAACTTCCGCACCACGCCAACGTGAGGACATTTGAGGCCACGACAGATTTAACGTCACCAGCCCCCTTTGTACACGACGGTCTTTGGTGGGATTCGAACTCGCAACCCTAATGTTGCTAGTCCTTTACTCTTCCAACCGGGCTACCGGGACCCTATATTCTCTGTGTAACCATTATATCTATTATTTGAGTTTTATGAATTAATAGGTAGAGAGGTATTTAATTAGCATCGCACTGGATTAACACAACGGGCTATTGGCAACGATCTGGGATCAAACCCGAAGGGAAAGATCCGAGGAAAACACCACTTAATTTTGAACCAGTCAGATGACGAGGTCACACATGAGCTGGCTACCCACTCTCCAAACTTCCGTACCACGCCAACGTGAGGACATTTGATTCCTCGACATATTTAACGTGCACCAGCCCGCGTGTGCACGACGGTCTTTGGTTGGATTAGAACTCGCAACCCTCCGGTTGCTAGTCCCCTACTCTTCCAACTGGGCTACCACGGACCTATGAATCAATAGGTAATGTTCTACAATAAAATCCAATTGACGTATAAACTAAAGTCCCTTAGTCAAAACCATCGAACTTTTATACTGTCCCTAAATGTGATAAGTGCATGGAGGTGCACTGCATGCGGAAAAGGGTATTTATTCTGGAACTATTTTTATATTCCTCGAATATATACTCTCCTGAGGATATTCGAAAATCACTTTCAAACTCCTTAACTTAAAATAACGACCCGCGAAATGAAACGTTGAGACATTTAAAGCTGCTATTCTTCTCATCTTACTAACTCATAAAATGAAGCCATTTCGGAAGCCATAGCTCCTCTGCTTCCGTCCACATTGTGAGCGCTAGCTAAATAATATCGCCTTACAAACATCTGTAGAGCTTCGGGTTTGAAAGCGGACGGAACTTTACGTAATTTGGTAATGAAAACTTTCACCTCTTAATATTAAAATAAAATCGACTCTACTAGTATATTTACATTGCCGTATGTGTTTGGAAACATCTCGATATTTTCTCAGAAAGCAATAAAATATCGACAAAAAGGTTGTAATGTAAAACAAAATATTTAATTATTCAAATTAAAGGTAATTACACAATTACTTTTCAAAGAGGAAAAAAATTGAGTCTGAACAAAATATCAACCTCGCGCTTTTTTCAGTTTTACGTACTCGAGGCATTCTAACAAGCAATTTTGCAATATTTATTGGTATGTTTATTACCATGCTTCAAGAACAGCTTCAAATAGCTGATTTATGCTTGAGAGACTTACTTTTGGAATTTTCCGGTCAAAATCATCTCGTGAAAACTAGGAGACGCGGTAGCCCTGTTGGAAGAGTAGAGGGTTTGCAACTGGAGGGTTCCGAGTTCAAAACTCGATCCAGCCAAAGACCGTTGTTATCACGTTGGCGTGGTTAGAAGATGGGAGAGTGGGATGTCAGCTCAGGATCTCGTCATCAGAGCGTGGTTTAAAATTATGATAGATTATCCTCAGATCTTTCCCTTCGGGATTGATACGTCGTCAATGGCCCGTTGTGTTGTTCCAGTTCAACGTTAATTCAACTACCTACCTATTTACCTAAAGAAACTATTGTATTGCGATAGGAACTCTGGGATGGCCATTGCATGATTTTAAGCTCTCTGAATCTCTTTTTTTGCAATATAATTTCAACACAACTTAGAAGAATATTTCGGGTCATTGTATTCCTATAAAACATATTCACAACCAATCAGGCAAATCCCACATAGTATTTCTGGCAGTTGAAGAATGTTACCGTAGCCATGCTGTTTCGCAATTCTATTGATTTTATACAAATTGCCAACTACAATGCCTCCAAAAGTTCCCCAAAAGTAAGTGGTCTTTAGGATATAATCTCAGTAGTATTACCTAAAGGTTTTTGTGTGTCCATATTTCTCAATTAAAATATTTCAAAAACTTTGTTCATAAATAAGATAATTCAAAACTCAATTTGTTGGTATTAAATTCCGGATTTTTCATTCTTTTGAACAGGGTTTACTGTTTCTGGTTCACGTTACATTCTTATAATACGCAAACGTATTCAGGAAATATGTGTATATATAAAATATATTATTTCAATAAGACCGGTTTTCAAGTGATTACTTTAAAAGAAAAACGGAAATTCTCCTTTTTAAACTTTCGTTCTAACAACAAATTATGAAGTTTGACTTGAATTGCATGTAAGCAATTTTGTTATAGTTTCTAAATATAAATTCACAACAAATTGAAGCGCTTTATTTTAATTTACTATCCGGATGAATCCAAGATGATACTTTTTTACTTATATAAACTCAAAAAACTTTATAACCACAGTAAAAAAATTACAGTAAAACAATAGCAGAACTAAAGAAATGAAGACAGTAATTTCGAGTATATGAAGTGCGGCGTTGAACAAAATATTAACTATGCTTTATAATTTCAATTCCAAGTTGCTTTATTACCAAACTAGTTTTTCAAAATTCTAATATTATACTCACATCTACTTAAATATTTTGATGAAATTCAAATAATTATACGCAGCCACACTTGCAATTCATTATTAGTTGAGATAATAGTATTTCCGAAGGGGCGCCAAAAAAACTTTCTTTGAGAAGGGGTGTTATGCCCGCAAAAGTTTGGGAAACTATGACCGCAGGGACATATTCAAGGCGTGCGCCCATGAGAATCGAGCCCTAAATTAATGACTGGATTATCCAGAAGAACCATACGCGCTTTCTTTTTTGATAACTTCTGTGTCATACCAATTTAGAGCCGTCTAAAATAAAAGCAAATCAAATTTAGCACCTTCGGGGCAAATAACGTTCGCTCATCTTGTTATTTCTTCTTTGGATTACTTTATTAATTCGCCCTTCACTTACAATATATTTTGTAGAGTACAAAGGATGGACATTATCTTTCTTTTAAATATTATGGAATCTTTAGTAAGCAATCTGACGGAATTTTTCGATTTTCGTGCTTCGTCTGTTGCGAGTTCTAATCCAACCAAAGACCGTCGTGTACGAAGTGAGCTGGTGCACGTTAAATTTTTCGTGGTCTCAAATGTCCTCACGTTGGCGTGGTGTGGGAAGTTATGAGAGTGGGGTGTCAGCTCAGGTGTGACCTCGTCATCTGACCGTGTTCAAAATTACGTGATGTTGTCCTCGAATCTTTCCCTTTCTGTTTGATCCTGGATCGTCGCCAATAGCCTTATGTGCTGCTCCAGTGCGATATTAATTAAAATACCAATACCCATTCACTTGTTCAAAGGATATCGGTATTTTTTAAGTCAAGACCAATTTTGGCGTTCTCTGACAATTGCTTTGAGGCGATTATTTTTACCTTCTAGATTTTTCATTGTATTAAGTAATTAAACTGCTGAAAAGTGACGTTTAGAGTACCGAGCTCTTCCTTGTGAATTTAGCAACCTTTTGCAGCTACATAACTCAAACCAAATATATTTAAACCAAGCGGGAAAATTGGCGAATAAATCCCTTAGAAAGTCAAATTTAGATTGTATCCGTTTCTTGTCATTTGCCAGTATACAAATAACGCTGATTTCTGTGCCACGTACGTTAGTGAAGCCTATCTACTATTATAAAAGGAAATGTTTGTGTGTGTGTCTGTGAGGTGTCCAGACGAATCTATCACACTTACAGCCATGAAAATCGGCACACAGGTTGTCCTAAAAGTGACTAAATGTCCCTAGAAGCCCGAATTTTAAAATTTAGTCTAAAAAATTTTTTAATTAATATTTTGTACTGCGCGTGTAGCCCCTCCTCCACTATGACGTATCTGCGCAGACCGATCTGACAGATACTTATTGCGCATGCTATCTCTTCACTAAAAACACCTCTCTTCACATTGAATTGATGGTGCAGTGGGTAATGCGACGTACTGAAGTCGTGGTTAGTGCTTTGGAAGGACACCTCCTGAGTTCAAACCCGGTCGGCGGATAATTTTTATTTTTCGCCTCTATATTTTTAAAAAAATAGTAAATATACTCTAATTCTTCCAATTTTTTCTGTACTTGATTTTACTTTATCCTTTTATTTTATGAATTCAACACAATTATTTTTAAAATTTAACTGATTTTATGCAGGTTTTTCAATTCTGAAAGCCTGGTTTCTCTTTATTGTCACTGTTCTGTCCTTTTTCGTACCACCAATGAAAAATAAACAATTGAAGCTCCACCCCTACATGTTCGACTCCAAGTGCCAAGTTCCTACCATCAAGAAATTGTCTACAACTCAGTTAATAAATTATATGGAATGAAGTAACAGTGTTTATTACTGTTTAATTTGGTTTTGATTTCACTGACATGTGATTCATTTAGGTTGTTTGTCAGAATCAGTGAGGTAACAAGACTTTTTAAAAGTATAGTATTATATTTAAAGATTGAATCACATTTTTATTTCAGTAGTGGTTATTTCATAATTTAGTTTTGAATTGGTATAATTTCTGCAATTTTAATCTCATTTTTATTTCAGGTAAATAACTCATTACATGAAATGAAGTAACGGTGTTTATTACTGTTTAATTTGGTTTTGATTTCACTGACATGTGATTCATTTAGGTTGTTTGTCAGAATCAGTGAGGTAACAAGACTTTTTAAAAGTATAGTATTATATTTAAAGATTGAATCACATTTTTATTTCAGTAGTGGTTATTTCATAATTTAGTTTTGAATTGGTATAATTTCTGCAATTTTAATCTCATTTTTATTTCAGGTAAATAACTCATTACATGAAATGAAGTAACGGTGTTTATTACTGTTTAATTTGATTTTGATTTCGCTCACATGTGATTCATTTAGGTTGTTTGTCAGAATCAGTGAGGGTAACAAGACTTTTTAAAAGTATAGTATTATATTTAAAGATTGAATCACATTTTTATTTCAGTAGTGGTTATTTCATAATTTAGTTTTGAATTGGTATAATTTCTGCAATTTTAATCTCATTTTTATTTCAGGTAAATAACTCATTACATGAAATGAAGTAACGGTGTTTATTACTGTTTAATTTGATTTTGATTTCGCTCACATGTGATTCATTTAGGTTGTTTGTCAGAATCAGTGAGGGTAACAAGACTTTTTAAAAGTATAGTATTATATTTAAAGATTGAATCACATTTTTATTTCTGTAGTGGTTATTTCATAATTTACTTTTGAATTGGTATAATTTCTGCAATTTTAATCTCATTTTTATTTCAGGTAAATAACTCATTACATGAAATGAAGTAACGGTGTTTATTACTGTTTAATTTGGGTTTGGTTTCGCTGACATTGTGATTCATTTAGGTTGTTTGTCGGAATCAGTAAGGTGACATAACAAGCCTTTTCAAAAGTATAGCGTTATATTTAAAGATTCAATCACATTTTTATTTCAGTAGTGTTTTTCTCATAACTTACTTTTGAATTTGTATAATTTCTGTATTTGTATAATACAAATCTACCGCACTACATGTGACACAGATGAAGCTGTGAGCTCAAAAGAGTTTGGGAACACATTGGAATTAACTGGAGTACCCTCGCACATATTACAGCTAGAAATTGGGGCACCAATTATGCTTCTCAGAAATCTGCATCCCCCTCACTCTGCAATGGAACAAGACTCTCTATCAAGAAACTGATGCCAAATATTATTGAAGCCACCATCATGACGATATGCCGCAGGCTAAGACGCATTCATTCCTAGAATCCTAATCATCCCTTCAGTTCCCTGTTCGTTTAAGTTTCGCCATGAGCATCAATAAGGCAAAAGGACAATCGCTGAAAGTTGTAGAACTCGATCTCATTAAACCGTGTTTCTCTCACGGTCAACTGTACGTGGGTTGTTCAAGAGTTGGAAAAGCCGAGAATCTTAAACATCCTAGCTCCAAATGGAAGAACATTCAACTAGATATATATATATAGCAAATGTTATATTACTTTATAATAATAACAAATATAAAGCACACGTGGTATATCCAAGAAAGGTATACATTGATCCGCTCCAAATATATATTTTATTTTTGAAATTGATTAATTTCTGTAATACATAAAAACTGCAGATTGAGTAATTTGAAAGTGAATATCTATCTATCTATCTATACAGGGTGAGTCTAAATTGTTTTTACAAAATAAGAGGGATGATAGTACCCATCCATACGAGCAATAATTACCATGGAACATAGGGTCGCATTCCACTCTGAGAGGCAGAAAAGTGTAAAGACGAAACGCGTCGAGCATGAACAAGTCATCCCCTCTGACGTCGTTTTGTACCTGCCTACGTAGCATATCTCCTAAGCAAGATGGCCTGATCGGTAGCGCACTGGCGTCCAGACCAGTGGCTTGGCCTCCTCGCTCACCGGACCTCAACCCGCTGGACTTTTCTTCTGGGGCACATGAAATCTTTAGTATACCAGACGCCTGTGGACTCGGCTGAAGATCTCGTAGCGGGAATCGGTGTTGCCGCAGACAAAATTAACACAACACCAGGAATCTTCGAGAGGGTGCGCCAGTCATTCCTTCGCCGGTGTGAACTGTGCAACGACACGCGTGGACGCCACTTTGAGCACTTGCTGTGAGTTTTTCTCTGATCAATAAATCAGATTGTGCAACTTTTGGTATCGTTCATTCGCTTTCCCAACACTGTTGTAAGTTCATGTTGAAATTCCAATTTGACTCTTTTCTACCTCTCAGAGTGGAATGCGACCCTATGTTCCATGGTAATTATTGCTCGTCTGGATGGGTACTATCACCTCTCTCATTTTGTAAAAACAATTTAGACTCACCTGTATATATTTCACTAACGTACGTGGCTCAGAAATCGCGGTTATTTGTCTATTCCCGAATGGCAACGAAAGGGAAAACAACAATCTACAATCTTGAATCTACGCTCGAGTGTTTTGATCTGTAGCAGGAATTCAAATTTTGCGCATATTTTCATTTCAATTATGGAGCTACAGAATGTTATCAGAAATGCTCGAAAGAGAGCGAGATGTTCCAATGAAACCGCTGAACTTTCGGAAGAGCGAAGTGCGATTATAAATCTCCAAGACAGAAATCGTCGCAGCAACGAAAGTTTCAGGGAACGAGAAATTAGGCTTCGGCGTCGCTCGAGTCGACTTCCTAAAGATTCTAATGCACTTAAGATCAACTTGCACACCCCGAGAAATTCCTAAATAATTTAACACCAACAGGTATGCCACCACATAAACTCAAAATTAAGCAAGGAGCCATAATAATGTTGCTTAGAAATTTAGCCCCTTCTAAAGGTTTGTGCAATAGCACAAGACTTATAATTTTTAACTTGCAACGAAATATCATTGAAGCAAAAAGAATTTATGACAATATCAATGAAATAATCCTCATACCTCGAATACAGCTCATTCCCTCAGATGCTAATATGCCTTTTGAATTTAAGCGTAAACAGTTTCCTATTCGATTAGCTTTTTCGATGACAACTCCGGGACAAACTTTTGAAAAAATATGTTTAGCTTTATCATAGCCAGTTTTTAGCCATGGCCATATGTTGGTCTATCTAGAGTACGTTATTTTGAATCGGCATCTGTTGTGTCTCCAACTTCTGAAATCTACAATTTTGTTTATAGAGAAATTCTAGAAACAGAACAGCATAGAATTTTTATACTTGTTTCTATGTACCCCACATACCTCATTCAAAGATGAAATCAGTAGTCTGATTTGGGGTGTGTATATCGGTTTATTTTAATGATATATTAGAATAAAATAATTACTCTGTTATGCTGTATCCCTACTTCTACATGCGAAGATGAAATCAGTACCATGAGCGGTGATGTGTATATAGATTCAGATTACAGAAATTATGTTATTTACTGTGTTAATTAGACCTAAATTTTGACTTTTATTAAATTTTTGTTTTATTTTTTATCATTCGAAGATATTAACTCAGGTTTTTATGCTAAAATTTAGCTATTTTGTGAACTCTTACAGACGCCGGCTGCTAGCCGGCTTGACGTCTAGTTTCTAGAAATAAGTGAACTCACCAAAAAATTGTAGATTAAACTGCATATCCTGAATAGCTCAAATTCTTCAAAGTTCAATCGATGAAAATTGGTGGCTCTGCAACTTCGGAACTTTGTGGTACATTTGAAAATTAACAAAATGGAATAAATGGCTTACACATCTGTCTCTCTATGTCTTTTGGTTTGTCCCTCGATACTGATCTATTGCTATATGAGGGCCAATTAGATCGGGTAGGTATTTTAAATAACGTCGCACTGGAGCAACACAGCGAGCTATAGGCGATGGTCCGGGATCAAACCCGAAGGGAAAGATTCCACGTAATTTTGAACCACGGTCAAATGACGAGGTAACACCTGAACTGGTTTCCCACTCTCCAAACTTCCACACCACGCTAACGTGAGGACATTTGAAGCCACGAGAGATTTAACGTGCACCAGCCCCCTTTGTACATGACGATCTTTGGTTGGATTCGAACTCGCAACTTTCCTGCTGCTAGTCCGTTACTCCTCCAACCGGGCTACCATGGTCCACCAATTAGATAGGGATCTACGACTTAGAGAGGATTCCAAACTACTACAAACAACCATGACTAGACAAGAATTCGAACCGAGAGCCTATTGAACTAAGAACCACAGATCTTGATGTCGTGTACTGTTATAGTCTGAGATTTGATTTCAGATGAACCTTAATACATTACTTCTTGTTTAGAATAAATAAAAAGAAAGCTTACAAATATTTGTTAGTATAAAATAACTATTATGGCATCAAGTCTTCAAGCCCATGTCTTCAAAAGTTTATTTAATCCAAAAATATTATAGTGAAATTTTCTAAATAAATTTATTTACCTTTTTACAAGAAAAGCACATAACAAAAAAGTTGCAACGAAAAATTATTCAGCTTGCTGCCGATAAATTCTAAAAAAAGAAAAAGCAAGCGAAGTTGCTTAGCAACGGGAAAGAGTTTTGTTGTTATGTGACCGCGTGCTGGCAATTCTGTTACGAGTCCGCGCGCCCACAGGGTTGTGAGAATATTCCAATAATATAAAGTCTGTGTTCTCACAACAGCTACGCTTGTTATAATGATATCAAATATAATTGATGTGTTAATCAAAACCAATACATATTGCTATGCGAAATTCTCTCACTCTCTTATTCATGTTATGTAAAATAATAATAGAATAATATTGATAACTAATGAACGCACTAAATGTTTATCAGCTTTCATAAACTCATTAAATCACTTATAAGTGAAATTTGTCTTATCAAATAACGATTTAAAACATTTCTTATTCGAAATCCATCTCATCTTAAATAATACTGATAGTTTAAAATAATAAATGTCATATTGTGCTTGTAAAATTTAGTAAATCTCTTTTGAAATTTATTTTTAATGCTGCTGATGTAAATTACCTGTAATTAGAATTCTTACAAGAGGTAAATATGTATCTCTGTACCGATGATCATACTTTCACATGTCATCTTTTAAAGGTGTTCAATTTTATTTCGATCTCAGATGCAAGTGTATGATTTTTTACTTATTGATTACGAAATTACACCTCTGATGCCTTCATCATACCAAACTCGAAAGTGTACTCTAAAAGCTCTCTCCAAACTAATTACTTTTAGCGGAAATTAATTTTTTATTCCCAAATTTGTGAGAGGGTTCAATTGATAAATTTCCCAAATAAAATATAAAAACCCATAACAAAGATAATTGAAGAATCACCACTCGCTACCTTAACTTATGAAGAACCGGGGATAAGTTTCCACTTTTTCAATTAAAAGGTTTAATGTGTAAAAAATTGGGAAGTCCAGAAGCTTAATTAAAGCAAACAGTGTTCTTCTCGCCACAGAAATTGAACTGAAAGCACAAAAACACTTCCTAAACTTTGTTTTATTTCTTGTTAATAAGGGCAAGAAATGATGAAAATTAGTTTTAAGGCTTTCAAAATATTTTTCGGTGACGGTTATCTTATTTTCTGCCATTTAATTGAAACAATAACAAAATTGTTTCTGATAGACAAAAATGAATTTTATAAACTCAATTTTATTGCAATTAGAAATTGAAAACAAGTATAATGGATTTCTTTTCAATTTTTTCGTGTAAACTTTTGTTCCTTAATACGTTTTTATAATAATCATTTATGCATTAGTCATCAAATCAATATTTTACCCTGGGTGTTTTCCCATTTTATGCAGTTTGATTGAAACTGCATAATGTTTCACTGATAGACTCAATTGAATTTTATAAATTCAATTTTTAATGTAATTAGATATGGAAAATCGAGAATTGTGCATTTCTTTTTCACTTTTTTCGTGTAAACTTTTATTACTTAACAAGTTTTTATAATCATCTTTAACGTATCAGTCATCCTATTCTGACCTTTAACCCGACATTGCCATGGATAAAACATTTATACATTACTTTTGAAGGCATTTATGAGAGGACTATTTAGTGCAATCAAACAAACCAGACGAAATGCTGAGATTTTACTTCCGATGGTCCAAACGCTCTCTCATAATACATTTTGAGGTAACTTTAAAATGTAGTTTATCATTGTTTTGGCAACCTTTGTCAAAACAATTTGAAACGCATTTCATTAAATTAATTAATCAAAATCAATAATTTCATCAAATTGTTGTTGACAAATCAACTATCACATATCAATTAAGAATACATTTGAAATTTTTGGTACAACTGTAGTCTGCGCCGCGCGGTGTGGCAACGACTCTTGGCGAATTTTTGGCGCACTTTTAAGAGACTAATGCCGGCTGATGGTAACCCATTGTGATCTCGAATTTTTCTCTGGTTTTATGATTAGTGTTCTCGGGTTTTTATGGCAACATTGCCAGCGTCCAGAAGTGTCCAGATCCTTCTTTTTTCTAGCTCTTGCTTGCATATTGTTATTATGGTTCGTTTTGCATCTTTTCTGCAAACGACCTAATCAATTCTAAAATTTTTTTGGTATATTTGTGTATATTTCATCCAGTTTTGCAATATTTCACTAGTCAAGATGTAATTTACGTTAAAAAATATTTGTTGTATATTTGTGTATATTTAATCCAGATTTGCAGTGTTTTACTAGTCAAAATGTTGTTTTATCAAGATTTATAAAATTTAATCCATATGTATGCAGTATATATTCAATTTTGGAAGATTTCCTTGGCGACATAAAAAGTGCGCCAAAAAAAATCGCATTGCCACACCGCTCGGCGTAGACTACAGCTATACCGAATTTTTATTTGCGAAATGCTGAAATTCAATTCTAAAAGTAAGCCACGTACAAGAAAAGCGTACCCCCTTCAGAAACACTACCGCCAGATATACAGGGTAATTCAAAATGAATCATCCAATTTCAAAATTCCATATTTTCAAAAATAAACGACACAGAGTGATAAGTAATATATGAATACAAAGGAAAAATATTGAAGTTTTATATTGTGAAGAATAGGTGACGCGCTTGTGTGTTCTTCGTGAAGCTGTTTTAGAAGCTTTTCAGCGGCAGAAGTGATAATGGCGTCCGTGGAGCAGAAAGTTTTTTGTGTGCTGTCGTTTGCGCGATGTGTATCTGTAATCACCGTTCAGCGTGAATTTCGTAAAAAGTACCGAATTAATCCACCTACGGCTCAGAGTATTCGAAGGTGATATCATCAGTTTGAGAGCAGTGGGTGTTGCACAGCTGGTCACCTAGGTCACCTGATATGACCCCATGCGATTTCTTCCTTTGGGGGTTTGTAAAAGAAAAAGTGTATATGCCACCATTACCCACAAATTTATGTGAACTTAAACAACGTATTTCTGCTGCTGTACAATCAATTACCACTGACACTTTAGGTTTGGTAGGAATTTACATACCGTCTTGACATTATACGTGTAACTAAAGGAAGTTATATCGAACACTTGTAAAAAGCTTCCATATTTTTCCTTTGTATTCATGTATTACTTATCATTCTGAGTCGTTTATTTATGAAAATATAGCATTTTGAAATCGAATGATTCATTTTGAATAACCCTGTATTTCACTTGACAGAAAATGTCTGGGTAAAATACAGAAATCAAACCTTCAGCTCTCAGGTTGCTAACACAGAAGGTATAACCACGGAACCACAGTACCCGTACACGGCTCTACAAAATCACACTATCTCTAAATTACATATTTTACTTACTTTACTACCCATACCACGAGTTTTTGCTGTTTCCGACAATCCAAATCGCGTCTTTGATTTCTCAGCAGTTTTGTTGCGTCGTCCAACAGCTTTCTACGCTTCAAGTGCATGCGTAGTTTCCTTTTCCTTCTAGGCTCGTGACGTTTTGTATTGGTAAGTAGATAGATAGTTAACGTCGCACTGGAGTAACACAGCTGGCTCTCCGGGATCAATCCCCAAGGGAAAGATCCCAGGAAAACACCACGTAATTTTGAACTACGGTCGGATGACGAGGTCACACCTGAGCTGATACCCCCTCTCCAAACTTCCACAAAACGCCAATGTGAGGACATTTGAGGAGACGAAAGATTTAAAGTTCACCATCCCCCTTGAACACGTCGATATTTGGCTGGTTCAAGCTTCGAACTCGCAGGCCTCGGGGTATTCATCCGTATCTCTTCCAACTGGGCTATTTCGGCCCCATTTTGTATTGATTCCAGTTTGATCAAAGGGCCGCGGTGGCCCGGTTGGAAGAGTAACGGACTTGCAACCGAAGGGTTGCGAGTTCGAATCCAGCCAAACACCGTCGTGTACAAAGGGGGCTGGTGCACGTTAAATCTGTCGTGGCCTCAAATGTCCTCACGTTGGCGTGGTGTGGAAGTTTGGAGAGTGGGGTGCCAGCTCAGGTGTTGCCTCGTCATCTGACCGTGGTTCAAAATTACGTGGTGTTGTCCTCGGATCTTTCCCTTTGGGAGCGATCCCGGACCGTCACCAATAGCCCATTGTGTTGCTCCAGTGTGACGTTAATTGAAATTCCCCCCCCCCCTTCCCCCCAGTTTGATCAAAAATAGGTCTAGAATAATGTTCTATATTTAAAGTCAACCGCCAAACCTAAGCGTTCGAGAATTTTTTCTGCTCGACATCCCTCCTTTATGTATGATTCAGAGTTAAACTCAAAGAATCAACTACACTGCTGGCCACCGTAAATGCAACACCCTGAAGGAAGCATGCAAATAATATGAAATTTACAAAATGCATTAGCGGAGGTGAGATATGCAAATGATTAGAATTTCAGCGCAGACGCACATCACGCGCGCCTGTGGCGCCACTTCAAAGCGCTATTTAAGGCTTGGAGATTTCGACGATTTCAAGTACGGCAATTGTGTTTTTCTTGTGGTTTTTTCGAAAAAACGATCAATTATGCCTCGTAGAAAACAGCGATCATCTTTTGATCAAGTATCCGAGTTCGACAGAGGAAGGATAGTGGCCTACCGAGATTGTGGATTATCTTTCAGGGAAATCGGTAGTCGTGTTGGATGAAACCAAACAACTGTAATGCGGATATGTGA
This sequence comes from Meta bourneti, assembly GCA_933210815.1. Classification (NCBI taxonomy): domain Eukaryota; kingdom Metazoa; phylum Arthropoda; class Arachnida; order Araneae; family Tetragnathidae; genus Meta; species Meta bourneti. The sequence continues at coordinate 64,963,463 of OW119930.1, read as the reverse complement.
TCGTTGGATGCAGGAGGGTACGACGGACCGACGTGTTCGATCGCATCCACCTCAGTGCACCACTTCACGTGATGACAGGCATATTGTGCGTATGGCAGTGACGGATCGCTCAGCCACATCACGAACCATAGCACAGCACATTCAGTCTGTACCGCATCATCCAGTGTCTGCGCGTACCATTCGACGCCGTTTACAGCAGAGTGGTCTGTCCGGAAGACGTCCATTGCTTCGTCTACCCTTGACGCAGAACCACAGACGTTTCCGCCGCCAATGGTGCGATGAAAGAAGGATGTGGACGGCAGAATGGAATGAAATTGTCTTTACTGACGAGTCACGCTTCTGTCTGCAACACCACGATGGTCGGATTCGAGTTTGGAGACACCGTGGAGAGAGGATGCTGAACAGCTGCGTTATGCACCGCCACACTGGTCCTGCACCGGGTATTATGGTATGGGGCGGTATTGGATATCACTCTCGCACTCCTCTAGTACGCATTGCCGGTTCTTTAAACAGCCAGCGCTACATCTCCGAGGTGTTGGAGCCAGTTGTCCTTCCTTACCTTCAGGGCTTGCCCACAGCCATATTTCAACAGGATAATGCGCGGCCACACGTGGCACGCATTGTCCAAGGGTTCTTCGTCAATCGCCAGATTGAATTGCTTCCCTGGCCAGCTCGCTCTCCGGATCTTTCGCCGATAGAAAACATGTGGTCCATGGTTGCTCAACGATTGATCCAGAATACATCCCCAGCTGCCACACTAGATCAACTTTGGCAACGTATGGAAGCTGCTTGGTCTGCTGTACCCCAAGAACACATCCAAAGTCTCTTTGAATCAATGCCGAGGCGTGTGGCAGCGGTGATCTCCAACAATGGCGGCTACTCTGGCTACTGATTTTGGCAGGAACCACACTTCACAGAAGTCTATAAATTTAATCATTTGATACTTGGTCAACATGTTATCTACAAAATAAATTTTGTTGTGATATCTCTTGTCTTTCTTGGTATTTCAATTTGGGTGGCCAGCAGTGTACAATGCTTGACGTTCAAAGTTTTAAAAGCAATGTATCACTTTATATTAACTTGTTCAATATACATTACCGAATACGAGAAAAACTAAAGCAGGCCTAAACTGAATTTATCTTATTTCTTTCAAAATATATTTGATCTTTCAGAAGAAACTCGTCAAAAAACTAAAACAATAATTCGATTCTGACTTGGAACTGATAGCTTCTAATCTCAAACCTACAATGACAGACGTATAGAAGATTGGATCCTTTCGACTATTTCAAATCCAATGTTCTTTCGAATCTTATAAAATTCGTGTTTTAACTCTTCATCGACTGGACACTGAGAACAGTACATTTCAAAGGCGTGAGAATTAACAGTGATGGAACCAGAACGAATAGATTTTGTAACAGCTGTCTTGGCGTTAAACTCACACCTAATCATATATTCACCTGCCCTTCGATAGTAGCTGCTCTTCAAACCATCGATTACCATCCTGGAGAACAGCTTTAAAGCGAGAAAATAATCGACATCGCCAAAGCTGTTCAAAATGCACACGGTGACAGCTGACTCAGAAATTGACACAAGATTCATGTGAACTTTTTACAGGTAACTCTACCTTATCTTGACAGCGATAAGAAATTTAAAAGATTACTTAATAAGTACAAAAACCGGAATATGAAATTCTGATTCCTATGAACCAAGACGTAAAAGCAAGCATTCTTTGAATGAGTAATATTTCAAAGTAACTTTAACAACGCAGACTTCAATCTCTTGCTATTTATAAAATGAGGGAAATAGTAATTAGATGAGTAAGGCTTTCATATAACTAATTCCCTACCGACAAACACCAAGTTTCATTCGTGCTTGTAGTAAAAGTTACCACGAACCACCTCCCAATAACATTGAGTTTCGTGTTTCAATCTTTAATCTAAAGCTATGGTCCTCTCTAATCTGTAATCTTAACATTGGACTTGGGCTTTTCTAAAGGGGATCGTTAGCCTCCTTCCTATCATAATTACTATCCAGTTTCGTTTCATTCCATAAAATGAGAATTCTCGCAGGAAATCTGGTAATTGCATGTGAGTTAAATCATTGCTTGGGGCTGGTCGAGAGACATTTGATATTTTTATGGAATAGGAAAGGAAAAGAACTTTTCAAACACACCCAACAGTCATTTCCTGTTAATGAGTTTTTCGAATTTTACAATTTTTTAGAGTAATTTTAGGTTTTCTTCAACTCGGAAAAAGAACAATTCTGATTGGAATGGTCATGTTGCAAAAACAAATTGGTCTTATTAAACTGAAATTCTGATTGGTTGGTTTATGGAGTTTTATGGCTCAAGGTCGTAATACGGACAAACTGCGCCAACTGAGAGACAAGAAAATTTTGTAACAAACTACAAGCAGTGTTCCATGGTGCATTTTTGGAAATACTAGTTAAGTCTCATGTAATGACATATTAATTCAGAAGTCCTTTATTTCCATTAATTTATTTTGTTGCTGTATGATCATTTTCCGCTAAGAGGGGGATAATTACACCGGGACCAACAAGTTCAAGGGGCCGCGGTAGCCCAGTTGGTAAAGTGGCGGATCAGCAACCAGAGGGTTACGAGTTCGAAACTCTATCCAACCAAAGACCGTCGTGTACGTGGGGCTAGTGCATGGGCCTGCGGCGACCTCAAATGTCTTCACGTTGGTGTGGTGTGGAAGTTTGGGTATTGGAGTGCCAGCTCATCAACTGATCATGGTTTGAAATTAAAAGGTGTGCTCGGATCATACCCTCCGAGATTGATGCCGGATCTTCGCAAATACCCCGTTGTGTTGCTCCAGTGTGACGTTAATTAAACTACCTACCTTCCTACATAATAAAATATAAACTATATTTTCATATTGTATTCTGTTATAATTCTATTCTGTAATTGTCCTTATTACCTCCATAAATGCTATCTTGTGTACAGATGCGATTCCTATGAAAGACTGAGTCAAGCTAAATGTTGATGTAGTCAAGTTTTTGCGATGAAACTTGTTTCCTGTTCGTATAAACAACATGATGTAAGTTGACTTGTTTTTCGAACAAGATTTCAGTATATTGCCAATAAAAATTCCAAAGAATGTATGCCGAATGGATATATGATTGACGATTGGTCAACTATGAAACGCCAAGAATCACCGTCTTGGTGATTCTTGGCGTTTACTACATTTAAACCCTGATATGTATCAAGTGACAGCAAATGGGCAGTGGAAGAAAAATATTCATTTTCCCCGTCTGGTTTATTGAAAATCCCTCTCATATTCGTTGTATTATTTTTAGATGTTTTATGAAGCACACACGGCGAAATATTATTTTTGGTGTCGTTGAAATCGTATCACTGTTCACCGCCTCCGTCTACGTTCCCACATTTCAGTACATTGATGCGCATTCACGGAGAACAAAAATCAATGGATTACAAAGAAATCATCACCACAGACTACGCCTTCGCAGTTATGAAAATATGCGCGCATTTATGCGAAACAAAAATCGATGGACTTTGTAAGAGATACACGTCAAGCATTTTGGGGATAGCCTACTTAATTATATTATCGTCATTACTAAGGTAAAAGCTTTGTACGTGATCAAAAATCTAAGAATTCCAGAATTTGCACTAGGTTTAAATAATAGAATTAAGAAAATTATTTTTTAAACAATTTAACTTTATTTCGGTTATATTAACTTACTTAGGCCACGTTCGTAAACAATTCTCTGAAAAAAATGCAAACCAAAAAAATAATTCGTCACATGACCTCCGTTTCACCAGTTCTGAATTTGCATTTACGAACGATTAGGGTTTTTAAGTCTCATACGCCATGTAATTGTCGATTTGTTTTCATAAATTCAATCTGACAATGAGCTTAAACCATGAGTAGAGATGTATTACAACAGTCACATCTACCTTTTCGGTCGCCAACTTCCGAACTGACAAAACCTAGCACAATCTCAGTTCGTTTCAAACGATTTTTTTTCGTTTTCAGACGATGAAACGGTTTGTTTTTCACACTAGAAAATCTGAGACTCTTAGATCGCTCGGTTTGAATAACTCGTACAACCGGTGCGATTTATTCGCGTTTACGAACTAGCCTTTACCGCAAAATGATGTTTTTAGGATTACGATTTCATGTGTACTTAATTGATACGGATACAAGCGTCTTTATGAATCGGTATCAATCCGTGAACTATTCAGTATTCGTATACCGGGCTTAAAAATCTACCATGTCACACTAGTATTTTCGTGTTTCTTCAGGTTCAGGTTTAAACTTATATTTCAATTCTCAAAGTGATTTCGACGATATCTCGTCCATCAAGATCTGACCAATTTTTCCTTCGACGAGATTGGATTTCAATCGTTTTCCTGTGTTCTAAATGCTCAGGCTTCATCCGAACACATCATCTTCTGTTATTTCTGTCCCTCAGTCCAACAACTTGTTCACCCTCCTGAGCTGGTTTTTGAGGTCATCAAGCCTCACGGGCTAATAGACATTAGGTAATTTAGTTTTGCCAAGTGAGATAAGTAACAACAAATCTACAAGTATAATTATTCTTGCCTATTTCAAATTTAATGGGAAATGATACTCGATAGCAATCCACGCGTAAAAGCATGATAAGAATTTTGTGACCTGTTCATCAGTTGCAAGTCATAAGGTGTGACAACCATTAGTTTTAAATCACAACAATTAAATGGGGGCATGGTTGGAAGAGTAGCGAATTAGCAACCGGAGGGTTGCGAGTTCTAAACTCGATCCAACCAAAGACCATTGTGGCTGGTGCACGTTAAATCGATCGATCGGGGAGTCAAATGTCCTCACGTTGGCGTGGTGGAAGTTTGGAGAGTGGGGTGCCAGCTCAGTTGTGACCTCGTAATCTGACCGTGGTTCAAAATTACGAGGCGTTGTTCTCGGATCTTTCAATTCGAGATATCATCCCGGACCGTCGCCAATAGGCCATTTTGTTGCTCAAGTGTGACGTTGTTTCAATTACCTCAACAATTAAATTCATTTTAAAGCGGATACAATTTGAAGCGTCGTTAGATATATATTATAATATTGGAAATATTAACAGGGAACCTTGAAAACTTAAGGCCGAGGCATTTAAAGGACATTCTACAACTTACTAAATCAATTTAGACGTTTGAAATTTTGGACATAGGGAAAGTTTCGAATAAACCACTTCTATGTTATCCACACGCTCAAATCTCATGAGGTTTATTTATTTGAAACAATCCATCACGGAGCGAAAGGAATTCTTAAAAGTTTTGAGGTCACAGTTCAAACAATCCTTTAGACATTCAGATTTATGAAAGAGAAGACGTTTCATAGAAACAGTGCTAAATTAAATTAAAATGTATTTGGAAACTAACAGAAATTCATTTGACCAATGCTCCGTTAGTTAAATTCTCTAAGAACGTCTTAAGGCGTCATTACGAGTTTATTTATTCCAGTCTCGTCTTAAAGGCTTTTAAAACGCTTATTTAAATATAAGCAAATGCTACAAGTAGTTAAAAAATTGTAGTTTTTTAACGTTTTTACTAGTTTTGAATATGAGAATAAAAATGGAGGAAGAATGAAAAGTAAGCAATGCTTGTACTTTCTAATTATTCACAAAGATATTTTTTCCAATTCCAGTCCAGGAAATACGAAGACAAAAACACCAGAAAAATATTTGCTTAGAAACTTAAAAACCTGTCTAGTTTATATTAAAATAATTAAAAAGTAACACAAACAACTTCAGAATTTTTTTAAATGACTTTAAAACCTCTAAATGCTTTCGACGAGATATCTCGTCTATCGAGATCTGATTAATTTTGCTTATGACGAGGTATCTCGTTTGAGTTTGATTGTATGATTTTTCTTATCCTACGCATCTTCTCAAATGTATGAACATATTGTTTTCAATGATTTTAGGTTCATAGAATGCCTTTCAAATGCAGCGTGCCCGGATGCAAATCCAACTATAAGCCACCTTACATTGCAAGCTTCAGATTTCCGACGAATGAAAATATGCGCAAGTTATGGATCAACTGGATGTGTCGAGAGAATTTTGTGCATACCAAAAATGCACGTGTCTGTATAAAACATTTTTCTAGTGAAATGATATTAACTGAAGATAAATGGAAAGATAAGGATGGCAGAATCCACTTAATTCCACGTACTAAACCTTGTTTGTTACCCGAGGCATTCCCAAGTATCATTAACGAAGTAACACCACATTTAAATATACAACTGGCAAAGAAACAGAAATCTCGAGATGAGAAAGAGGACGATATTCTTCAAGCAGTTCTAGAAAAAAGTGTATCAACATATGAAGATGAACTTGAAGCTTCGCGATTGAAATGCAGTGCTAAGTTGTTGATTATGTAAAGTATTGTTTAGCACAAGAAGAAAATTGGACTTTTACTTCAAATAAGGACTGTATCACTGTTTTAAAGATAAGCGATTCTCTTTTACCTTTAACTATAGTTAGTTTTAAAGTATTTTCAGATCTTTCATTTGAAGTATTTTATAAAACTGAACAATTAGATGTTGAAGAAATTAATATACATTTTAAGCATATTAATGAAAAATCAGAAATAAATTTATTGTTATATAAAACGTGTAATAATTTAGAAAATATGAATATTGAATATGATAAATTAGCAAAAGCTATATACTTTTTAATGACTATGGTTATAAAAATTAAGTACTGAAAAGTCATCAATTTTAAATATTTTAATTGAGCAATTGCAACTTTTAAATTTATCGAAAGAGATACAGATATTCTTCCAAACTTTTGCAATTATCTTTTAAAATGTACTTAATTTCACCTACTTGCTATCGTGGAATTAGAAAAACCAAGTTGTTAATTCTCCCCATCCAAGTAACGAGAAAAATGGCTTCCAAGCTAAATGTTTGTGATGGAACGTTTAATGTTCGAAATAAGTATCTGGAAAAGAGATTAATCAATCTAAGCCCAAATGAAAAGTACTAAGTTTATTAATGGATGGAATCTATATCTCTCCCAAGTTGACATTTAAGGACTGGCAAATTAGTTGGATCTTGTATAACACAATCAGATACCCTTGCTAAAACAGCACAGGTGTTTTCCTTAACTTATGCATTTGGTAACTACAAAGATGTAATTGCAATTTTGCCAGTAAGTATTAATTCTGGGGACTTATATACAACAATAAAATCATATTATGCGAGTTATATAATTTTGGTGTTAAACTAATCAGCATTATTGCTGACAATAATCTGATAAACAAATCTATGTTTACTAAATTTAAATTGGATCCATATGGTTTTAATTCAATATATAATCCTGCATGTCAGGACTTACCGCTCTTTTTACTGTATGACACTGTGCATAGTTTTAAAAACATTCGAAATAATTGGCTAAAACAAAAAGGTCTTATTTTTAATTATCCAGACATAAAAATCTTTGATATTATTAGAGAAGCTGATTTTAATCACTTGAGAACCATGTATCGAGAAGAAGGGGAGAAGGTGTTAAAATTTGGAAATAAATTAAATCATAAAGCCTTATTCCCGTCTAATATTGAACGACAAAAAGTAAACCTTGTGTGTAAAATTTTTAATTATGAAAATATTAATGCCCTTGGCGAATTAGGTGGTATTACTACTGAAGGAACTGCTAAATTCCTCGAAATAATCCTTAGGTGGTGGAATATTGTTAATATTAAATCTCCAAATAAAGATACCAGATTTCGAAAAGAAGATTTAAAAAAATACCTCTGTAAGTCAAGAACAGTTGAATTATTTACGGGATGTTTCAACCTGGTTAGAAAAGTGGGAATTGCTTTCAAGGGGACAGTATATCAAGGTTTAACAAAAAGAACATTTGAAGCCATCATACAGATTTGCAATGGTTTGACCTCATTTCCATTGCAGAAATTAGACGTAAAATATGTTTTATTGGTAAAATTGCAAACGGATCCTTTGGAGGAAAGGTTGTCTCTACCGGCAATTATCTGGCAGTAACTATTTCATTTCACTTCAGTAGCTATATGAAAGTGAAAAACAGATAAGAATACGAAATTTACTTTCATTTTCGTTTAAAAATTATGAACTTGTTATTAGAGATTTAAGAGAAATTAATGATTTAAATGCCACAGAACCATCTTTAGAATCATTTTCTGATTTTGAAATTGATCCGCTAGATTCAATAGAAAAAGAAATGATACCTATAATACATTACATTTCTGGATATTCAGCCTTAAAAACCAGTAAAAATAATCAATATAATTTTTTGCATTGAAAATTTAATCCAGAAGGATACAGTGCAATATAAATACCATGAAGCATCAAAATTAATAGATACATTAAATAGAGGTGCCTTGAGAAAGCCTATCATGTTTACTGTTAAGGTGGCCTGTATCTGCATAAACATATTAAATGCCTTATTAAAAGTTTATTATAAATCATTTATTGATTGTGACAGTCATTTAAATTTAATGGTCAAACTCTGCAATCCTTATATTTGCAATATTGTGAGAGAATTGGATGACAGTTCATGTGCAAAACATTGCACACATGATTGTACAAAATATTTAGAGAACGTGTCTGTGTCGTGATTTGCAAAACCCTCTTAAATAATTACTCGAAAATGGCAACAGAAAAAATAAGGTGCTAAACTTGGATAAAAGAAAAATAAAAAAGTTAACCAGTTGTAAATTATATTCCCTTCACTTATTCCTGTTTATATTGTGATTTGTGTATATAATAAGTGTGTGTATATTATATATATCAAGCGTTTGAAGCTATTTAATTTTCTGCATAGAAATTTTTCAAAAGTAAAGTGGCATTAAGTCAGAACAAAATATCTACTTTTCCTATTAAAATAACATTTAATCATGCTTAAATTTTGGATACGAGTGTTTATATCTATCCTATATATTATTTCTGTTGTCAACATCCCTTTCCTAAACTAATACAAAGCTTACAGCAATGAATAAGGTATCAGTGGATAGGATTTTTTACCCACTTCTGACATATACTCAGTTTACGTTAAAATAATTGTAATGTGTGAAAGTTTCGCATGTGTTTACTGGTATTTATTAATTGCGAGTGCTGTATTATCTATATATGTTCTGATCAATAAATTTGTCATAATTGTCTCATGAGTTTTCAGTGTTATAATGATTATTATTGGTAGAACTGAAACCGTGGGTAATAATTTAAGGATTTTAAGTTTTTGAAAGCTTGTTTAATACAAATGTTTTAGGAAAATGAGTGATAAAAATTACTTTTTCGTTATTTACACATTAAGTATTACATTTTATTTTGTGTCTTTTATAAACAGTAGCAAAAAAAATTCTGGCATGAGACGTACCCTTACATACTAAATAAAAGCTTATATCAAAGTTTTCTTAGAATAACGTTTTTAAAATGTATAACTTTAGTTCAGATAAGCAAAGTTAGCACCTTATTTAACTTTTAATTTTTTAAAGAATTTATATAATTGCAAGTTTTCTTATTCAGAAAAAAGAAATGAAAATTGTATAATAAAATTGAACTAGTACCAAAAAAGTGGCATTTAAATATTAAAATTATCTTGGAATCTGCATATTCAAACATGAAAATAAAGGATAAGTAGTATATAAATTGTGCTAAATATTTTTTTTTCAAGAATCAAAGAAATGTACACTAATTCGTAAGCACGATTAGAAAAGCAGTGTTACATGAAAAAAACCCGTTTGTTTTGATGATGAACTTTCGCAAGGACTGGATAAACAACCGCCTTCAGCTGCCGCCATTTTGAATCAGCGCGCAGGCCTTGCATGACGCCATTTGATTTATTAATACCATCAATTTCTTTGAGTGCACAATTCTTAATTTCTACGTTTTCTGAAACAATGCTGGTATGCATAAGATCATAAAATACATGTCCACTTTTGTTCAAGTTCCGTACTATTTAGACAGTACAAATAGTAATATCTTTGGTTTATAAGTGGTTACATTCTATTCTTTTATAAGCGGTTTTATTCTTTTCCTTTAGCATATAATTTCCTTTAGCATTTCCTGCTAGCATATAATTTCAGTTTAGAGTACTGATTTTTACCATTCTTGTTTCATTTGCGCAGAGAATTATCATTAATGTAATCTTATGTTTGGAAACACGAACGGGAATAAGACATGCTGATAATTAATAGTACAAGAATGTTTGTCTCAAAAGAGCCTATGACCATATCGATTAGACTACTGCCATCATCGTTCAGGACGAAAATATAACACAAGTTCTATTTCGAGTTTCTTTCTGAGAAATAAACCATTCGATGTAATAAGCATTCAAGATGAGTTAGTATTATTAATAACTCTTCTTGAATATGTGTCATGAAGTAAAGTTAACGTGTTTTCCTGGTTATGTTGTTCAAAAACGGAATTTGAAGATTGAATTATAAGTGTTTAAAATAAAAATGGTAAAAAGAGCAACAATATTAGAATGTTTTTTTCTTTATTTTTAAAGTAACAGAATTTAAAGAACGTTTAGTTGGGCTCGCACATAATCTATACAAGCGAGCGGTAATTTCTACCTTGATTGGCTTTTTCGATTCTTACTATCAGCTAAAACTGTTGAATGAAGATCTTACGTATTTGAATCAATATGTTTAAAAAAGTGTACTTTCGAATCTGCATGTTACTTCACTCAGAATCCTTTGTCCATTTATAGAGTACATTTCTTAGCGTCTTCTTTTATCGAAAGCTACTTTATAGTACACTATAACGTACATATAATATTCAAAATTTCAGGCTACGTTATATTACTCCGAATATGCTATTCAAGAGGAAGGTAGGCTCCTCTTGCTAGCAAGCTATGCTAGACAGAACGTTTTCCACCTACCCTACAGGAATCCAGATAGCAGACTCTAGTAGGGTGTATATGTTCTCATTAAATATGTAGTATGTCAATACATTCTCGAATTGCTATGGGTGGCGGGGATAAGTGGATTCATGTTTGTCATGCAGGAAATATCCCTGGTGGAACTGGATGGTCGCTTAAGTTCCTGCACGTTTTATTAGTTTATTTTATCTTGTGTCGTAGTTTTTGGATTCTCTATCCAAACCCAATATACTGTAAATGGAGCTTGGAAATAGTTCAGATGTTTTAAAATCCGTTTGAAAATGTATACCGCAGCAATGCGCTGTCTTAAGAGAGAGGGATCAGATGAAAACAAAATACTGAATTTCTTAATATGTAAAGTGGTTTCGGCGCGATATCTCGTTCATCAAGATCTGACCAATTTATGCTTGAATGACGAGATATCTCGTCATCAAGATATTGCTGATTTTTTTTATGATGACGAGATGAAAATCTGGTCAGTTTTTGCCAATTGACGAGATATCTCGTTCATCAAGATCTGACCAATTTATGCTTGAATGACGAGATATCTCGTCATCAAGATATTGCCGATTTATTTATGATCACGAGATCAAGATCTGGTCAGTTTTTTTCTGATGACGAGATATCTTGTCCAACAAGATCTAGTCAATTTTGCTAATGACGAGATACCTTGTTGAGACAACCACCAGGAGGTTAAAGTTGTCTCAATGATAACGTTCATGCAGAGAACCTGTTGTATTTATATAAATTTCTGCATTATTTAATAAAATTAAATTTATATGTTGCATCGTTTATTTGGGTGATTGGTTTCTTATAGCGCAAAGGCAAGAACTGCACTAGGAATGTTTTTCCGTCAAGTAATTGTAAACACAAGGAAAGTTTCTACTGACACAGAAGAGAAACATACACGAAGGCAGTTACAAGAATTAAACCTGCGTCGCCTTCAGCTTGCAGACTGCTAAACTACTTCACTGGAATAGGATAAAATATTATCTGTTCTTTTAGCGATATATTATTTGTTCTTTTGACTTAGGAGAAAATATCCTTTATGGAAGTCATTTTTCTAATGTACGTAAATAATTTTTCTACATAGCAGTATCAATGAATAAACAAATTAATATATTAAAAATAGGTTAATTTAAAAGCATCTTCAAAACTGAAACAAACACAAAAGAATGAAATGAATGAACAGAACATTGACAAATTCAAATTAATAGATTTAATAACAAATTATAAAATAAGAATTCCAAATTCATAAATAACACTTGATTGGTCAGCGCTAATGAGATTAACCACGAAACATCCTCAAAACTGTGATACATTGCATTTTGCGGTAACTCTGATATGTGTATCATGCTAGAGCATTTGTATAGCGGAAGAAAAACTTTTTGCCGTCAGGTTTGCTTGTTTGCTCTGTAAATCCCTCTCGTAGAAGTGCGAGTATTCTTAACGTTCTTTCTAATGTTTCCCGCGGCCGCAGTACCCCACTTGGAAGAGTACCGGATTAGCAACCGAAGGTTTGCTAGTCCGAATCTCGGTACAACCATAGACCGTCGTGTACCGTCGGCTGATGCATGTTAAATCTATCGTGGACTCAAATATTCTCACGTTGGCATGGTGTGTAAGTTTTGAGAGTGGGTTGCCAGCACAGGTGTGACCTAGTCATCTGACGGTGGTTCAAAATTACGAGATGTTTTCGTCAGATCTATCCCTTCGGGATTGTTCCCGGACCGTCGCCAATAGTCCGATGTGTTGCTTCAGTGTGACGTTAATTTACTATCTAACGTTTTCCGCAATTACGTAAAAATGTTTTGTATGTGGAAGTATAACTAAGTATGGTAAGCAAATAAATATCTTTAAAGTATGCTAATTTGAATACACCTCAAAAACCGAAACAAGCGCAAAAACGGAAAAGGTGAATGAACAGAACAGCCTCCGACCATCCACGAGGAGAGTGGAAAATTAGACGTCTGCGGAGACGAGAAGCAAATGTTGCCGCAGTCACTTGAGTGGAACAAAAATATATTTGCCTTCCGCCCCCTTCCATTCAGCAGGGACAGTTTTATTCGCGGCAAAACTTTATTTTTAGCCCACAGAGGGACGCGGGAGCCTCATTCTTGGTTTTTACAGCGGAAATGAATAGAAATGAGTGAGTGGAGAAGACACGGAGGACAATAATTTCCGCTGCATTTGTTCTGCATTGTGTCCTCGTGCTTCTAAGCTTGCGGATTCCTCTTTTGTATGGGAATGGCAAAAAAAGCGGAGCGACCGCCACTGCGTAAATGTAATGGAAATTTTACTGTTTTGGATTTCATTTAATGGAGTGCCGTAATGATAAATATTTTAGCTGAGGTTTGCTCGAAATTTATAATGTTTGAAACAGGATTTGAGCCATTGGTCAGCAGAGAAACAGGGAAGAAAGTCGAATTGGCAGTAAAATTTTAAAAGTAATCGAAACTAATAGACCCGTGTATAGCATGTGTGGGATAATTTCTCAACCTTCCAAGTGGTTTCGACGAGATATCTCGTTCGTCACGAACTGGCCAATTTTCTTAATGATGAGATATCTCGTCATCAAGATATCCCCTATTTCTTTTATGATGACTAGATCAAAATCTGGTCAGTCTTTCATCGATATCACGTCAATTTTGCTAATGATGAGTGATACCTCGTCTAGACCATCTGGACTTAAGTTTTCGACATTCCAGTAAATATAAAAGAAGCATATCGCTCACTCTTCTATGTTATCCTCCTCCACCATGCTCTGTAGCACCTGGAATTCGCTACAAGATAAAATTTCTATTGAGAGATCCTGCACTTCCTGAAGCCGGAACGTATCCATGTATATTGACATATAGTGGCATAAGATAGATATAAATCCCAAAATATGCTCAATTTTGTCAATAGTCATTAAATATAAGGAAAATTATTACATTAAGGCTAAAATTCCTACTGGAAAAGTCACCCAATTTTTTCTGAATCCCGGGATGACATTGACTAGGATCGTATTTTTTTCTGATGAGATTTAAAAAAATGGCTCCAGTTTCTTTTAACCGTCATTATATGCCTGACAAATTGATATAGCCGATTGATCTCGCATGGCAATATGTTAAGCTTCGCAGATTAAAGTTTAAAGGTACTTAAAATTTCTCGATTAGCAACTGAGTCTGAAAATCAGCGGTAAGGATTGACAACATATCAAGATGAAAGTCATCAATTCAGAATAGTTTGTCTGTATTCCATAGAATTTCCAAGAGACAACGAATAGACTCTACTACTCTTTGTCCTTGAATCTTTTTTAAAGTGAGCAAAGTCACCCCAGTTGAAGGTATGTTTTTCGAGCTTTAAGTGTATGTTCCAATAAATATCTCCAGGAGATCAACTTTTGTGCGCAATGTTACGTAACGCAATGCAACGTAGCTTTTGACAGATGGCTCAGTCCCCACATCATTGACCAGGCCTTCCATAAACTAAATCCATGGCCATATAATAGTTGTTTAGTCTTCCTATAGTTGTTAAACCGACGTGATATATCGTCATTAGAAAAACTCTAAAGATCTTGATGGACGAGCTATCTCATCATTAGTAAAACTGACCATATCTTGGTGAACAAGATATCTCGTCATTAGAAGAAAAACTGGCTAGATCTTGCTCACTTCATCATTAAAAGATTGGCAATATCTTGATAACGAGATATCTCGTCATTAGCAAAATTGGTCATATCTTGATGGACGAGATATCTCGTTGAAACCAATTGGAGGATTAACAAAAACTCAACGAATTAAGGCTTTGGATCTAATTGTTCTTCTCTTTATTCTACACTTTAGTTATGCAATTGCATAAGCCCTCAAACGATTTGATTCAGAGTTGTCTTTTTTTTCTGGTATAGCAAGATCCATTTCTATTCTGTTAAGGATCATATTCAAACCATAAAGAGGTGGGGAATACAACACTTACAAGCCATAAAGAAGTGGGGAATACAACATATACCCTGGCTTGTGGTGTTGATTATGTAACCTAACGAGCATTGAAATTTATATTCCAAGAGCACATGCGTTGCGTTAAAAATTAGGAAATCAACAAATCGGTTATCCTCAACTGTATTGGGAATTTTCTCACCCGTTTGATTTCAATCTAGCGAAAGCGATAAAATCCCCGAGATCTATTCTCGAGTTAGAGAAGCCTTATCTATTTTTTACCGTATCTAACACATTAGAGAATGACACTAGTACTTCCCCGCCTTTACACACGACATGGAAGGGTTTAATTAATAAAGCGAATTGGTGGTACACACTATAACTATTTCGGTAAATTAAAACGTTCACCACCATCAAGACAGAAGTAAAAACGAGTTTGTTAAAAAAACGCGACTTTAAATATGTTATCGTAAAATAGAATGTGCCACATATAATGATTAATTTGACTAATAAAGATTAAAACACATGACCATTTTTTTCACGTGTTTTAATATATCTTAGTCATAGTATTTTGAAGTTTTTAAATTTTTACTAGTCAACTTAGAGCTTAAAGAAATTGATAACTTTTCGTATTAATTTTGGGTTTTTTGGATGTGTAAATATACCAGTAGTTTTTATGATGAGTCACATGAAGTATTTAAATATTGCCGAGAAAATATTCTGCTAATTATTAATTTAAAAACAGTCAAAATAACAAATATTAAGTTTATCATGGTTAAAAAATGTATCAGGAGGAAAAACTTAAATTGTTCATTATGGTTCAGGAAGTTATGCATTTCCATCAAATATATAAAGGTTATTTTTTTTGCTTGATAGGAAGATTATTTTAGATTTATGAAAATTCTGAGAAACCGATTTAAATTAAAAGTTCTAAATTATCTACA
This sequence comes from Meta bourneti, assembly GCA_933210815.1. Taxonomy (NCBI): domain Eukaryota; kingdom Metazoa; phylum Arthropoda; class Arachnida; order Araneae; family Tetragnathidae; genus Meta; species Meta bourneti. The sequence continues at coordinate 64,947,724 of OW119930.1, read as the reverse complement.
ACCATAATTTAGAATCGACTGGACCAAATCACCTGAAACTTTGCACTGGAAGTTAAATTTTGATACAGATTCGAAACATTGTCATCGAGATCATGAAATTGGTGTACAATTTAATATGAATACGGCCCCTTAAGGAAATTGCATGCCATATGAATTTATAGAAGACAATATTCCCTATCGAAGACACCTTTGAATATACTCCATGAACGATGCCAAATAAATAGAGGTATGTCGTATATTCCAACTTTGGGGGGGGGTATTTCAATTAACGTCACACTGGAGCAACACAATGGGCTATTGGTGACGGTCCGGGATCAATCCCAAAGGGAAAGATCCGAGGACAACACCACGTAATTTTGAACCACGGTCAGATGACGTTCCAACTTTGGTAACTGGTGGATTAATTAAACTTTTATATTTCTCGTGCTTTACTACTGAACATTTATGATCTCGTGTTTCAACCATAGAAGGGAAATATAAGTAGACTGAGTATTGCTATTGAGATCAGCTTTAAAAATTGTGACCAACGTGCGACTTGTAATCATGTGACTGCTATGTTAAAAATGAACTTGGTTGACCGATATGGTATTGTGGTGGCATCAGTCCATGTCGAATTTTTATATTAGTTTCTTCAATTGTTCTGCGCGTGCGCGCTGCACGTGATTTCTTTTCAGCAATAAAAGGAAGTTGAGATCGAGCGATTAGGGAAGCTACTCGTTTACTTACATGAAGCTACTCGTTTACTTACTTACACTACTCGTTACTAACCGATTATCATGATGTTCTGTTTCATCTAATATGTTATTTTTGTTTAAAGTTATCTCTTTTACGGAGTACCTTACTCGGTTTTGAACCAACCAACACAATTTAGAGTATAAGTAGCAATTTCTTATACCTATAGAATCTTATATCACCTAGTTTGGCGATATAACAACTTACGACAAGGTAGGTATGTGAATACGCATTTCTATAGGGTGGTGACAAAAGTGGTGAAATTGCTAAAGTATACTACCATCAGATGATCAATCAATGAACCAATCAGAAGATCAATCAACGGATTGGGCCTTCTCCCTTTCCGTGAACCAATTTTCCATGAATGTTAGGTTCCACCAACAGATAAAAGTTGCTAAGGGTCACGTTACTACTAATTGGTCACATGATCTTAGACACATAAAAAGGTTGCCATTGATCATTCAACTTTTACATTTCTTCTATGGTATCAATTATGTTAGTAAATTAATATAATATTATATGTCGTACAATCTATGATCTGAGTTGAGTTGTTCTTCCGTTGCTCCGTATTTTATTAAATTCTGATTGTTCTCATATCAACTACTCATCTTACTTAACCCTCCTAGTGGTTGTCTTGACGACGTATCTCGTCGCTAGCAAAACTGACGAAATCTTGATGAACGAGTTATATCGTTATTAGAAGAAAATGAATGTTACTGACCAAATCGTGATCTCGTCATCATAAAATAATCAGCAGTACCTAGATGACGAGGTATATCACCCAAATTAAGATCGGTCAGATCTGGATGGACGAGATATCTCGTCGAAACCACTTCGAGGGTTAGTAAAATTTTGAGTTACTGAATCATATTTTTCTTTCATCCATGTTTTTTTATTTTACATTCTGATTTTTGATTTGCTATAAGCATTTTATTTCTTGAGGTTACCTAACGTCACTTACCTAATGAGATGATTATTTTCATTTAAATTTCTGCGAGCTATTGTCAAGAAGACACTCGTATACTGAATTCCATTACTTGTTTAACTCAACAAAAGACTTTCACCGCTCCTCAACTAAATTGAAAAGTTAATCTGATTGTGAAATTCTTTTAAAGAGTAAGTTGCATTACTTTTAAATCTTTTATCATTCTATTAGTGAAAATTAATTGCTGCTGTATTGTTTAGGTTTCTTCCAATTCTTATTAAATACAAAGTACATTTTATTAAATTGAGAATTTACGTTAAAGCATAATTAAAGATAGAAGACATGTATTTTATCTTACATTTATTACTAATCCAATAAGTGGAAATTCATGTGAAATAGTAAATAAAAAATATTATAACACAATTTAAGCTTATTGAAATATACAGTTCTACCAAGCACTACAAACAAATGACAAATTTGTCGACCATTTTAATGGCATATATATATACAATATATATGTGTGTGTGTTTGCAGTAATAAGTATAAAAGCGTTTCTGTGAAGGGTTAAAACTAATATTGTAATTGGAAAGAAGATAATTTTAATTAAATATTCATGAAAACATTTATAAATAGTGATGCAAAGCAAATATTCCTGCAACTAAGACCAAATATTTATAGGTAATTCACAATGCAGATACGAAGATTTTGGTTTTATTTTCCTCTAAAAAAACTATAATCTCACTTCCTACAAACAACCAGAGATTCTAAACTAAAATTATAGAACACAAAATTAAAAAGTAACTTAAACGAAGTTGCACACATTGAACATCGAATTCAAATTATGCTAACTTAAGTTAAATTGTTTATTAAATAATGAAATAAATAAACATGAAAAATCAAAAGTTATTCAGCATACCAGCATACAGAGAAATATTCAAAATCATTGTAAACAACATCGCTTGTAAGTGTAGAATACCATGCGCAATGTTCAATTTGGAGTTCACATGTAGGATTTTCTTATTTTTATTACAGCGCCCACATAACACAATGTTATAAAATACAGATGCATCGATTGCTCTTAATTTAAAACCGAGATGCAATAACTTATTACATCGCTCCGTGATATATTTATCCTCTCTTTTACTTGTTCTCCATGAATTTTTGATACGCGAATCCCAATCTGCTTCTTTATAATTAAAAACTCAAAGGTCACTTGTTTCGCCGCAGTTATCTTAAACTGAATTATTAATCCTCCTGGTGGTTATCTGAACGAGGTATGTCGTCATAAGCAAAACTGACCAGAGTTTGATGGACGAGGTGTCTCAATAAAAAAACTCGCCTGATCTTGATCTCGTGATCATAAAAAATTTGTCAAAATCTTGATGACAAGATATCTCGTCATTAGCAAAATGTGTTTGGTCTTGGTGGTCGAGATATCTCGTCGAAACCACTTGAAGAGTTAAAAGAGATTTGGGTGTCTGGGAAACGTTTTTTTAAAAGGAATTTCTGTTTTCAAAATAATTTAATACTATTTAAAAAAGTTTTTTTATCAAATTTGTATTGCATAAATTTAGATTTAATAAACATTTAATTTATGTATATATTTCACTAATCTACGTGGCACAGAAAAATTACGTTATTTGTTTATTGTTGAATGGCAACAACGGATATCAACAATGTAAAATCGGTCTTAACGAGATTCATTCTCTAATTGTGCCACTTAGTGCTTGATTTGAGATAAGGAACTGCATAATATTACTAAAACTGCTCGGAAGAGCTCGCCACTCTAATGAATTCTTCAGCAGTCTGATTATAGAAAGCAATGAGAAATCTGGAAGATAGAAATCAGAGAAGAAAAATGATATGACTGAGAGCAAGTTTAGCGTCGAAAAATGCCGAATCACCTATGAACAAGGTAATGGGATGAAATTGAAGTAGACGTTCAGAATCCAATTGCGGTAACATGACCTAGGTGTGCTTTAAATTCATTTAATTTTGAATAAGAATTAACACCAGTGAACGAAAACGAAATGCTGTTTTCTAATTTCGGATAATTTATTTCATTTAGAGGCATGATATACATTCATTAATATGGATTCTATATTTATTATAAAAAGGTTAAAATAAGATATTAAATTACAAACGGGTGACACTTCAATCAGTCAATAGATATAAGCAATTTAGAAAGCTTGGTGCAGATGCTATTCACAGATCTGCTAGTTTAATTTAAATTGTGTGAATTTTCATTCCTAATAGGCAAGCTTTTATCGACCCTCACATTTTATTTCCCTTCGGTACATCGTTATTCCCAGGAAGCGTGATATATGGAGGGTTTACTGTATAATTTTTGAAATACAACCTTGTCAACATGTTTAGAATGGATACGTAGTTGTATTGGAAACCTTCACTAACTTTAGAAAAACATTAGCTATTCTGTAGTGTAAATGTCAGATGGTAGTTGATAAAAGATAAAGGTCACAAGCTGTTTATGGGGTTTTCTACTTACAAATGTATAGCGTGGTATTTTATTCAAGACATCATCTGTTTTTTTACGGGATGGACAAAGGTTTTCGCTTTCGGAAAACTTGTGATACTCCTTTGATAGAGAAACATGAGAAGATTTAGTTAAAATTAAAGCTTAGTGGTGTTTATTGTGAAACAGTTTAATATATCAGTGGTATATCACTTGTTACAACCTAAAGGAATAATTCTTACTTTTTCAATCCTTAAGCTGAAGAACAGGTAAAAATTAAACCGGGAAAAGAATTCGAGAACATGTCCTTAATTTTGTTCATGATTTACTCCTAGTCTAGATTGATATATTTTCATAAAAGTTTATCGCCCCGTCACACTCATCGACCCCTTCAGAAATTATGTCTCTAAAACTGTTTTTTACAGAGATAAGAAATCTTAAAACAGAGGTAGGCAAGATATTTCGCATCCACTCATACTTATCGATCTTTCAAAATTATATCCCCTTAAGAATAATGTTCTTGCACAGATAAAATGTCAAAGTAAGTCACTTGGGCAAAATGTTGGATGTCCTCTTATACTCATCGATCCCATATTGAAGTTTTACCTCTTTAAAATGCTATTCTTACACAGATAGGAATTCTAGGTCAAAGAAAGGCAGCAAAATACTCTGAAGACGAAAGTGAACAAATTTTTGAAATCCACTTGTGTTCATTGTCTCTATAGAAATTATATCTCCTTACAAATACTATTCAGACACCTAACTAGTACGACAGGGGATTTTAATGTAAGAAACAAAGCATTCAGAAAGCGAAAATTTTATTTCAGCTACCCAAATGCTCTCGCATCATACATATAGTGCTACTTTGAAATTCAGTTTATCGCCGTTTTGGCAAAGTTTGACTTTGAATCTGAAAGGGGCTGACTAATCAACTATGATACATATATCAATTCGGAATACATTCTTTGTTCATTTTTATTGGCGAAGTACTGAAATCGTATTCGAAAAACAAGCCAAGTGACGGCACGTTCGGAATACGTGCAGGAAAGCTGTCCCGCTGAAGAAACATCACCACCACCTACATTTAGCTTGAGAGAAAATGCCTCTAATAGACTACCGATATCCAATTTTCCTTCATAAATTTTATTATATCTCCATGAGCAGTTATATTTAAAACAAACAAAAAATGAAAGATATTTATATCAAATTAATTGCCAAATGCTTGGCAATTTTTTGGTGCTCAGAACAAAAACACAGAAGCAAGTAATATTTAAAAAAGCATAACAACTATCAGTTGAGTGCTGTGTTGTTGGGTCGAATTTCTTTGCGTGTGTCGAACACTCTTGAATTTCTAAATGGCTACCAATTTCCATGACCATCCACTAATACCGTTTAATATGCCACTCAGACCAATGACACTTCTGATTCTCCTCAAATCAAATCAATACCATCCTTTATCAACCTCCATTGTAACCAAACAACGCAAGTATAATGCCAGCTCTGGTTTCTAGTCAATAGCGGGGACATAATAACATATCCCTTCAGTGTCTCACGTGAGGGCATTTGATACGATTTGGCAATCCGATTCCGAAACGCTCAGCATGTCCTTTGAGCTATCTCGATTTAATGATACTCTGACTGATGCCTCTGCATGCTTTCAAGTCAATATTTACACGTCGAAAATAGCAACACATTTAACATCTATATTTGAATCGATTCATTCTTTATATTAGCGCTATTATTAGAAAATCAAAGCCAGAGGAGACATCCAAAGCCTCCTATGTCGTAAGTGAAAAACATGTTTGACATTTACCGGCATTGACTATCTGAATTATATCTTCTTAAACAAACATCTTGTTTCGGATATAAAATCAAACTTATGCGTCAGATTGCCTTGCAAGATAAATGTATGGAAGAAATTTGAAATTACATATTCTTTGGGTTGGTTTATTCTTTCTGTTTCAAGCTTGATGTTGCTTAAGTTTATGGTGACTAATACACATATAATAACAACATACCTTTTCCGAACATAAATTTTGGCCAAATATGGCCCTTGCGCCATAAAACCCCAAAACCAACCAAACATAAATTTGGTACACCAATTGAGGGGTTTATGTCTTGTTATGCGAAAAAGTTATTTTATCGTTGAGAATAGCAGAATCAATTCGAGGCTATGGTTGTGGCATTAGTTCAATGATGAAAGTAAAAGAACCAAAATATATACAATAATAATTTTTCTAATTTAGTCACAAATTACAGAGCGATTTTTATTTAAATAAATTCTTTACAATTCATATTCATCTCATAATAGTTAAAAATGATATCTGTATGCATGGTTTGGCTGGAATCGTTAATAATACGCGATATATTATAAAGTATGCGTTATGAAATATACATAGTAAAAAATTCTTTATCGCATTATATTATCTAATCTCCAGGTTATGATGCTGGTTCAGCAAAATATACACTACTTTGGAAAGCATAATCAAGCTAAGCATATTTTAGACTCTTGTATTTTACATTACGCTAGCTAAATTACAAGTAATGAGGCTACAATTCTGTTCAGAAAATATTTAGATCAGTCATATCAATAGCTGTTATTGCATTTGTAAAGCAGTATGAAAAAATTGTGATTTAAATAATGTTATTTTAATTTAAAGAGTAAAATCGTTGTTTTCTTTGGTGATGTGATTAAAATTATAAATTTAAAAAAATAGATACATTTGTTTAATAATACATTTTCATGAATTTTGACTAATAAATAATTTTGATTTGCTTTCACTGCACTGCATTCTAAGTTCTAACCCGTAATTATGAATGATTCGCTGAAATTTTTAAACAGCTAACTTAGACGTTTACACTTCAATATACTGTCATCTTCCACGAGAACTACTCCTGACACCAAATTTCGGTGAGAGTGGTTGCTATAAAAACAGGGCTCGTTCATTTTGAATAGCGGTGTCTATAACTAAATTTAATGTTAATGACTAAATTTTATTTTGTTTCCTCGAATGTTATCGTCGGAAGGAGGTAGTTTACTAGGAAAACCTTCTGGACGTCACGTAAAATAGATTTCTGATTTGTTAAGTGCGCAAATGCGACAAACTTGAATACATTTATTTCTTTAAGCATCCCATATGAGAAGGATAAGGTCCGTTTTTATAACAACAGACGGGCAGACTTTGTGTCTGGAGCAGCTGTTGTGGTAAACAGACAGACGTTTAAATCAGGGCCGTTCCTGAATTATGTGCTGGACATACACTTGCACCTGATTAAGAAAAACAAGTGAGATCAATGCAAAATACAAACTTTCAATAATAGAAATAAAGGTGGTTTGATCTTGTGGAATGAACTTGTGTGAAATGAGTCCAACGTTTCTGGTCGATATTTTTAGGTTTATCTTTGAATACAGCCAAAGCTAACGTCTATGAATCTGAAATGTGTATTCTTAACCCTCCAAGTTGTTTCAACTAGATATTTCATCCATCAAGATCTGACAGTTTTCGCTAATGACGAGATTCTCGTCTAGATAAAACTGTCTATTTCTCCAAGTAGGAAAAGCAAATTGTTCCTTGCCTTGAACTGGTGACAGTTTTAGTGCAGGCGTCGTTGTTTGAAGAAAAAAAAACAACTTCAATTTTTATATGAAAGGTTGGATTTCAAGAGGAAAACAAAGATGCACACATAAGTATAAAAAAGGTCAGTCATACGATTAATTTTTTTAAGAATTCTAAGGTTTCTACCCTGTACGATTGCAGCTGATACAGGGTAGTTACGCCGCTTACTGGTCGTCTCGTTTTTCCAGTCTTTTCATGTTTAATTTAGAAAACGCGCAGGTGCTATAGCTATCAACGTCGTTGAATAAACTGGAAATTAAACTGTTTTCCTGTTTGAAAAATGACTCAAAATGTCATTGTTAGTTCTTATAGTTCAGTTGTTAATTCTTATAAGCTACGATTCAGAGGAATTCCAAGAAAAATAATTAGAGGAATATTTCCCTCCGCAAAAAAATTTGACCGTTCTTCTTTTAAGCCTCTGTCCCACATTAAATCGCCCCCGGATGTCCGGAAAAGTCCCGTATTAACGTACGTTGCCCGGATTCCACAGGGTATTATAAGTTTTCTGAGAAATCATCAGCTCAATACAAATGTTGTATTGCTTGAATTACTTTATGTATCAAAAATGTGTTAGTCGTTAACGGTAGTTCATCGACTTCTGTGGCATGTCGATTTTTTTATTTGAAATACTGTTCTTTCTTGTTCGTAACAATATTTATTTGACCGTCTGAATGCAGAAGTTTTTTTTGATACTAGCCCATCAATTAAATTTTACTTGTCCAGACTTTTCTAAAATATAATTGAATTTACCAGGAACATTCATTTCAGGGCTTGTAACAACCATAGAACCACACGACCCAGTCGTGTGGTTCTCCCACACGACGTGGAAACCCACGATTCAACAAGAGAAAGCACTTGGAAAATAAACAAAGAATGAAAAGGTACTCACACAACCATGTGGTATAAAACTGCTCTCCGACCACGAGGCCGCTCCAGAAAGTTGTTCACTTGGAACCTGAGTTTCCTGTATCGGGGATCCCTGTTCCTCTGCCGAGTGTTCATTGGTTTGCCCCACAAACTCAGTCTGGGGTGCACTAAACGGTTGCCCCCTCGCCGGCAGAACCCTCTCTTGAGGGGCCCAACGACGACCCCCTCTATCGCAGCACCGCCCCTGGATATAGTGGCCGGCGGCGTTAGGGTGACAGCAGCAGCGTTGGACGTCTTACCATTGAGTCCCGATGGAGGCTGCTGCTCGATCACAGTCAATGGTGTGGCGTTGATGATGGAGGAACTCAGCAGCTGAGGGGTATTTAGCTCTAGTTGGGGGTCCTTCGAGTTAGAGTGCCACATTGGAAGGACTTGGGAACACAGCCCTGGCTTCCATTGAGGAGGTAATTCGCTTGGAGTCACTTGGTTTAATCCATGCTGGAGGTTTCGGTACAACCTCCTTTCAGCAATCACCGATGAACTTCACTTAAACTGGCACTTTTTTTCTTACGAGTGACGCAGTTGGGAAATTGAATCACTGGATTTTATCAATCTCTCAAATATCTCTCAATTGGCTACTTTGTTCCGACCATAAAGCCCCAAATGTATCAGAACACACTGGTTGCACTGAACTGAACACCTCAATTACCAATGGACTTTACGCTGGCACTTCTTGCACTAGCTTAACACAGTATAGAATTGGAACCACTGGATCGGTACTTTGTTAATCTTTCAATTGCATAGACAGGCTTCTTTTTCTTGACCGTAAAGCACCATTCACCAATTATTACATAGCACACTGGTTGCACTGATGGGCCAACTAAACTGAACCTCCTTTCGGCAATCACCGATGGACTTTACTTAAGGTAGCACTTTTTTCTTATTAGTGACACGGTAGGGAAATTTCAATCTCGCAATCTCAGATTTCTCTCAATTGTACAGACCGGCTACTTTGTTTCGACCGTAAAGCACCATTCACCTCATGTCTCAAAGCACCGGTTGCACTGATGTGCGAACTTAACTGTACCTCGGTTCAGTAATTACCAATGAAATTTATACTGGAATTTTTAGCACTAGTTTAACACAGTATATAAATTGAATCTCCGGATCGGTACTTGGTTAATCTCTCAATTGCATAGACCGAATTCTTTTTCTTGACATTAAAGCGTTATTCACATGTGACGAGAACACATAGGTTAGTTACACAGACGCACAAACTCAACCTCCTTTCAGCAACTGGTGATGAACTATGCTTACAATTTTCTCTGATATTTTTTGCATATGCGTTATACAGAATGGAAATTTTATCACTGGACTGACATAAGTAAGTCTTTCACATTCTCCCAGTTGCATAGTCCGGCTACTTTATCTTGACCGTAAAGCAATAATCACTTGTCAGAATACGAATTGCATTACACTGGTTACATTGATTCACGAATTGGAGTAAATCTCCGTTTAGCAATTACCGATGGATTGCAATTGCACTAGTATGTTTTGCATAGGCGTGATACAATGTAGAAATTGAGTAACTGTACTTCAATAAATTTCTCAGATATATCTGAATTGCATAAGACTAATTACATTGTCTTGATCATAAAGCACCATTCATATGTCAAATCCATTCACACTGGTTTATATTCAACAAACTTTCTCAGTCCAGATTAGGCTTTTGAAATGTAATGAAACTTGTTAAAACGTGTATTATTGTACTCCAGATAGAATGTATTTCAGACAATTTACAACTGTGTTAAAGCACGAACTCTAACATACTTGTATTGTAAGTGAACAGATTTTGTTGGATTTTATCAAATTTTTGTAAATAGGATGGCCAAAAAACTTAAAAACATCTTAGCTATACTTAGGATTGTCTAAATTTGATTTCGCAAAAGAAATGCTTAGATATTTTATTGATATTTTAGATCAAATTAAAAATGTTTTAGAATTTTCTCAATTTTTTTTTTAAATTGGAATCTTTGGAAGAGGACGCTTAAAAGGTATCATACACGAGTAGGCAGAATAAAAAGTTCAATTTAATGAAGAATATCATTATAAATATGTAGTTTCTACGAGATTATTATTAGAGTTATTTCCTATTCATCCAAAAATTTAGTGACAGTAAAATATTCATTTTATTAATGGATCTAAGACACGAGATATTCTAAAAGTAAATTTGTATTCGAAATCACAGTATTGAACTCTTGAATTAATGTTCCACTTACAATAGAATTCTCTTTAGAAAGTTGAATTAATGTATTCTAATACAAGTATTTAACCGAGAGGTTTAGAAACATTTTCAAAGCTATATAATACTAAATTCTAAATTAATCTATAAACCTAATATTCCAGTTTTTTATTCTGCAAAATATAAAAGCACCTAAAACTACAAATCAGATTTTTTGCCTCCCCGAGAAATTTTCTGTGCAGAAAAGATGCAATAATTTGAATCTCCTATTTAGAACTCCTCTAGTTGTTAATAAGATAATGTCATAGAAAATAATCTAAATTTATATATTTTACACAGCAATTATTTATTGTAAATAATGACAATAAATAGTTACTGAAATTCCTAATTTCTTTTCTATATAGAGTTGCTAATTTGTATCAACAAGGCCAATCTTGTGCTATGCATCAGACATGTTACCCTGAAGTTGCCTTAGGCTTTACAGAAAAATAACAGTTTGGTCCATTTTAACCAGCAAAGCTCATAAGAAGGATAATACTTGATATGGCCTTATTTGAACCTTTAATTGTGCTATCTATTATTAGGGATGTGCTTTATGATAACTATTGAATATACACCTATAGTCTTACCTTTCAATCTTGACCTTATATCCTTTGACTACTTCCAGTCAACTCAAACAATACTTTTCAGGCACCAATATGTTCTATTAATCTAAAACGATGTTTAAACTGTTATCTTAATACATTATTTTTAGTTTGAATCTAATAATATTCAGTTACTTTGCTAAATCACAATAATCAGATGACAAAAGTTACGATTTAAAAAGGATAAAGTTTTGCAAAATATTTTATAGTAAAACTACATTCAAGCGTAGTGAAAGATCAAAAGTTTGAGTGACTTTTAAGCTCATTTCTAATTAAGATATATTTTATGCACCAACAACGAAATTCAATTTTCAAAACAACTTTTTAACTGAAAGCTTTTGAACTTCCGCGGTAAAATGGGACCCGATTTTTTCATGACTAGGTGCAGTTATAAATTGTTCATTAATTCAAGAAAAATATTCTTCATCTAAAATCGAACTTTCAATTCCACTTTTGAAGATTAACTTCTTTTGCGCGTTGCTTCCATAGTTTAGTCCACTTTCGCTTTATGCTGTTATATTTCTCACATCAAAAAAGGGAAAACTAATTCGGGGTGTATTCGAGAAACAAAAAAGAACGCTGCGGCACTTTCTCAAAGTCCATTTTCAGCAACAGCGACCGCGAACCGAAACTTCCTGCACATGACACTTCCCGTCAAACAACAACAGGTTAGCATTTAGAAAAAGAAAATTCTTCAACCAAGAAAGCTTCGGGGGCGATTATTTTTTACTTTACTTCTCGAAGCAGCACAGAGAAAGAGAGATAGAGACGCGTCTTGTTATTTTCCAAACGAGAAAGAGAGATAGAGATAGTGAGATAATGACGGAGGTGAAACACAGAACTACTACGCTACATGGCAGACGCTCGTTTTGTTTGGCTCCACTCTTCGGCTTAGGGCCTGCTGCCGATCGCCCGCCAGATGGCAGTAATGCAGACCTGACACCTGGTGGCGGAAATCGCAAACTGTTGCTTCTCTCGACGAGGAAACGCGGGAGGGGGAATGATCCTGTTTTTCTGCGGGTTTGCTGGGAGGAGATAATGGAGATCGGAGAAAAGGGAGTTATTCCGGAAAATTGTGGAGTTGTTGAAGGGGGTATTCACTGGACTTTTCCGGACTCCTTTTGATGTTTATTTGGGTTTCCTTTCTTATCGATTGGTATTTATGTTTGAAGTGTTGAATACAACTTCGATAAATTCTGGATTTAATGCATATAATTACAAATGCATGTAATGGTTTAATAACTTGAATTTTTCATTTAATGTTTCGTTTTTAGATAAAATTTTCGATGTTGCTCATGCGATTTCATGATGTAGTTGGATGGTCCATTTAAAAATTAAAGTTTATTTTGGTCTCTTAAGCCATTCTAAAGTTTCTTATAGACGATTGAGAAGCACGAATATAATCAAGTAATGCTAATTTCACGAAGTGTACGAATTAACTTTCCATTAGTCGCGGGCCTTTCTTAAAAAAATAAAATCTCGGTGATTCTGTGAGGTGCTCGACGTTTTCTTTCCCAGTTACACACGCATTGATTATTCATTAAAAATAGGATTCATTAAAATAAAAAATAACAGCAAAAAATGTATTATTAAAATTTAAAATAATACATTTTTAAGCTACTCTTTTCATTGCGCAACATTGAAAAAAGTCACCGTGCACCTGTTAATACCAGTGCAACTACCGGAGGTAAAATATTGGAACTCATCAAACACAACTTATCCTTTTTCATTCACAAGGGCCACAGTAACCCAGTTGGTAGAGCAGCGGATTAGCAGTCGGAGGGTTGCGAGTTCAAAACGATCAACCAAAAACAATCGTGTACGAGGGGCTGGTGCACGTTAAATCTATCGCGGCCTCAAATGTCCTCCCGTTGGAGTGTTGTGGAAATTTGGAGAGTGGGGTGCCAGCTCAGAAGTTGCTCTCGTCATCTGACCGTGATTCAAAACTATGACGTGTTATTCATGGATCTTTCCCTTCGGGATTGATCCCAGACCGTTGTCAATAGCCCGTTTTTTTGCTTCAGTGTGACGTTAATTCAAATACCTACATACCTTTTCAAAAACCTTCGTTGAACTGCGTTTTCAATGCAATGTGGTTTTAAAAAGATGGATAATTATTTTCATACCACCCAACTTATATACTAAGTCTATCTATATTATCAAAGATAATATTAAGAGAGATTAACCCGGCATATGGTTCACGGAGTACCTCCTAACCCAGGCTCCATATCTACTGAGTAGGCTAAATAATCCAATGTTTTATTTGATAATATTTATTTACTATTAAGTTAACTATATTTAAAAATAAAAATCTTTACAGAATCTATTTTATTTATTTTCCAACGAAAAATTCAGTAATTCTTAATTTGAGGGGGTTTTCAGATACAGTAACCCAATGCTTCGATTAACCCTCCAAGTGTTTCGACGCTATATCTCGTTGAAGATCTGGTCAATTTAGGTAAGGAAGAGATATCTCGCCAAGATAACAAAACTGCTCTATTTTTCCAAAGGGGAATGAATATTGAAGTAGGAAACAAAATTGTCCCTTCGCCAGAACTGGTGATAGTTTGGAAAAGGTTTTTGCTCCAGATGCTGGCCACTACAAGAGAGTTTTTGACGCGATAAACCACCAGGAGGGTTAAAATTTAAAAAGTGAAATTTAATTTTATTTAATATTTTCTATAAAGAGGTTAAGAATTATCAAACATTAATAATTTTCGCAGAACGAGTGTGAAAATTTTATACTTAGTGAGAAAATTTTTGATAAATCAGTGATTATTTTAGCAGTACTTACGCTTCGTGTGTTCACAATAAATCTGTACACTATTTTTAACTGGGACATGTATCGAAACACAGGACGTATTGGAATGCTTGGTTTACTTTTAATTAACATATTTGTATAATAGTTATCTTTACACTTTATGATTATTTTATATTTTTAAATATCGTGATAAAAATATTTATTGATATAACATGTGTAATAATAATAATTGAATTTATATTTTTGTAATAAAATCTAAGAATAACTATGGACACTATGCTCAAAGCAATTTGATGCGCTACAGCTGGACTTCGGAATACATACTGCATTTTATAAAACTGTTAACTTCTTAAAAATGCGTCAAATATCAAAATTAATCTCTCAATAATATTCTGTCTCCTTCTATTTTACCATTATTTATTACATTTGGGTTTATAGTTTTGAATGTATATCTGCTCTTAAAATCGTTCTACACTTAACTCTAATTAGTGCCTATAAAAATTATCAGCCCCCGCCTCTTACAAGCTTTCATCGTACGCACTGCATCGGAAATATTTCAAAAAATGAATTATATTTTAAGGAACTCTTAAAATACAACAGAAATAACGAAATACACCATTTTATAAAAATTAGTTTTGCGAGTTTCATGGTCATGATTATTTTTAATACTCCTTCCCTATTGCACAAAAACTCGTTCTTTCGATTTAGTCTCAAGCATCCTCAAGTATAGAAACAATGATTTCCAATGTTTTCTACGTTCTCTTCAGGTCTGGTTCTTTTACGACGTCTTTGGAAAGACGTTTTCAATGTTGTAACGTTGTTGACAAGAGCTTTCAGCAGAAAGGATTCTTCACAGTACAAGCCTACTTCTTCCCTCCCACGGTTGCTTCTTTAGATTCAGGTGTTTTCCAGTTCGATCTTAATCGCCTTCGTCGTTGGTATTAGACCAAACACTCCTCAAATTGAGAAGACGATTCGTTGATGATGATCCAGAAACAACAATGTTTTTTAGGACATCTACTGAAGCTTATTTATTTCAAACAATTTTACTATATTGGTGATTTGGTTGGTCAATACATTTGAGGTTATAATTTTGATTTATTTCTATGATTTATCAGACTTAAATATGACTCATGATAGAATTTCTCTTACCTATATTTATGTTTTCGGAGACAGATGTCCTAGGATACGACTTTTTTACTTTGCGTAATAGTTATACGCATGTGAATCAAACGTTTTCAAAACATAAAATGCTTTTCGATTTGCCAACAGTAATCTTATAAAGAAGCATATTAGACAAAAATTTGATATAGAGTGGAGAACTTACATTGTTCTCGGTAACAGCTTCCAAAGGCGAGGAACCACAACTTCCAATCTTTCCATCCAAAATAATAAAATTTAGGCTAAATGGAGACAACTTCTCGAGATACCTAGTAGTATGTCGAAGAGAGTTTTAAATAAAAAAAACTTCGTAATATTGACGAAATTTTAAGAGCTTTGCAAAATATGTACTTCAAACATAAAAGCAAAGATATCGAATGACGCGACAACGTATCGTAATAATGAAACATTTAAAAACTACATTGTTATGCATTATTGGTCTCTGAATAATAATGTAACATCGTTTTAAAAATGTTATTTAGCGATTATTTCATTGCTATCATTGTTTTACGAAATCCATTGCTTAAATATGTGCGTTTAAGATTTTTCTTAAATTCTGATAAACTTACCACATACTTTAATATTTAATTACTTAAATTTAATTAATTTTCATCATTCTTTAACAAATTACCAAAATACCATGATTAGAAACAATCCAGTGGATTTAAGGTGTATGTATACACTAGAACATTTTTTTTTAATTTTGACTTTAAAAATCCAGTTTTTTCACAATAAGTCATTGGTTTGTGTTTAAACTCATTTCAGTGTGAAAAATTCTGATTAATCTACTCATTAATTATATAATTAAGATATAATTAGCTAATTAGCATGTTTTTTGAACAGTGATATCTGAAATTCTAATGTGTTCAGAAAGACAATTCCTGTTGGAAATTATTCCTAATATTATTCTTCATGTTTTGACCCTCTATCAGGTTGCTAGAGGGAATAGGTTATTTTTTACAATTTTTTTCACGAAGGAAGTCTAAAAAATCAAGTTTTTTTCAGGAATTTCAAGATTTAAAATCAACTAAAAATTAATTTCTAAACCAATAACTTTGACTGAGGGTCAAAACATCCACTGTATTATATAGATTATAATGACACAAAAGTAATTATAGTAGATTAATTCATTGTTGAGTTATCACTGTTCGAAAGAAGCATCGTATTGAAAAAACATAGTTCTTCAGAAATCGAGTTTAAAGTTTTGGAAGCGTGTTTGTCTAAGTTGACAGTACATATCCCAAACCCTTATAACTAGAAAACTATTTCGAATATTTACAAGATCTTGGTATCGTTTGAAAGCTAAGGGGTTGGACAATATTTTGAATTATTAAAAAATGTATCGATATTTTGGTCAATTTTCGTGATTTCTAGTGTATATATACACCTTAACTTTGCTTCATTTTTTTTTATAACAGGTATCATCAAATATTAATAATTTTTGAAGAATGAGTGTGAAAATCATATAACATTAATTTTGCTTAATGGAAATATTTTGAAAAATCCGTTATTAATTTAACAGTAGAATCTTTACCCTTAATGATTGCTAATAGAAAGACTTACATGCATTTAAAGTACTAACTACTAACGGAAACGAAAGAGCTGCGCCGAAAGATTGTACCGTGAACCTTCTCCCAATTCTTGTAAAGCTTCATGAGTGAAATCCCCCTTGTGAATGACGAAATTTAAAAAAAAGAACGATTTGGGCAAACGCACCAAGCAACGCCCTCTTAGCATATACGTGCAACAATTGCGGACATACATTCTTTGACAAAAAAAAAATTTCACTTTGATGCCCCATAGTATCCTTTAAAGTTTGGTCGAAGGGTGAAATGGCCCAGAAGTCATTGCAGGAGGGAAACCATTTGCTCGCTACTTGGTGTGTGGCAGAATGGATGAAGGAGAAACAAGCAAGACGGTGTATGTGTTGCCAAGAGTGTCACTGAAATCAACAAGTTAGACCATTGAAGAAGCACTCTTCTTCACAGGACATGCCCATTCCCAACTTACCTAACGTGATTTTTAAACAATCAATTCAGAAACTCGTTCCTGTGGTGAAATCGACACATCTCTGCACTATGTCACAATCTGCTCTCTTATAGCATCATGGCATATGAGGACACCAGCCGACCAGCTTAAAATCGCATGTCTCCGGAACACTGCTCGTGACATCGGATCGAGGATCAAAATCATTGCCATGGTGAGATTCAGACTCATTGGGGCTTGATTATCCCAAGAGATTAACTATTTTTTATGTTGTATACATGGTGAATATAATAATGATATGGATGTAATTACTGTATAGATATAACAATTAACATCTGTAATATGCTCTAACGTTCTTGTGGCATGCCACCTCGGTAGCATGCTCTATACATCCCAGCCCCGCTTATTTAAACTAGTACAGTGTCTCATGACATTAGGAACGAGAGTGTGTGATGGTGTGTTTGTTACATAAACGTACGGGACTCAAAAACGACATTGTGTAAAAAAATATAAAATCAACCTCTGCGGGATTCGTTTCTCAGTTTGACAGCTTAGTTTAGATATGTTGGATTTGAGATATGGAGCCGCATAATACATCTCAAAATATAAGAAAGGTCTTGCCACTCTAGTGAAATTCTTCAGCAGTTTGATTACAAAAGGCAATGAGAAAATTGGAAGATAGAAATCAGTGCCTCAAAGAAAATGTGAGCGAAATAGAAAATAGGCTTACACGTAAAAAATACCAAATAGCCAAAGCCAAGTGAATGGGATGCAATCGAAGAGAACGTACAGAAGCTAATTAATTTTGTTAACATGATTGAGGTATAGTACACTTTTTGTCATGCACTTTATTGGAAATAAGAATTAGCATAAGAAAAGTTGTGTTTTTATAGTACAAAGGCCATATTTGGCCAAGCTGTTCTAAACACAAGACATACACTCGCAATGAAAGTTTTCACTGTCACAGAAGAGAGAAGTACAACCAGAGAGAAAATGAACGTACGCCACCTACAACTCACATTTCGCAGTGGGCAAACCCACTGAGACGCGGCGGCCTATCAGAAAAGTTACAGGAAATGCTATTTTATATTTTTGAGAAATTTTATTTAATTTAAAGGTAGGAATATGAATAAGACTTACTGCCATCTATATATATAAGAAATTAAAAACTTTAGCTTAGATACTAGTTGTCTGCCAGCGCAATATTTATGCACTGGGCAGGCTTAAGCTCTAATTATCCAAATCACATTTGGCTTTCAAACAGGAAATGCATGTCCAAAGCCCCCCTAGCAAATCTCAAAACCAAATTTCAAATCATTGCATTTAAATAACAGTCTCTCCTTCATTACCGCTTCTCCTGCCATCTACCGATCACAAAACTAACTACCCTCCCGAATTCTGATTCCAAACCAGAATCGAGCAATAAGTGAGCTTCCCAGCGTCAACCGGAAATTAAGTGACTGGGTTTTAATTTCAAATCCTAGATCCGCGATATCAAATTTCTGTCCTTCTCTGGGTTTAAATTTCGGATAATTCAATTGGAAACCATTATTCGCAATGATAATAGATTCGAGCTAATAGATCGCAGTCCAAAATGCAATAATATCGGAGTTCCACCAGATTTCAATTAAGCTTAATTTAAGGAGATATTTATCGGCCACTTCTAAACCGCTACATGGTGTATGCTTTGGGATAGATTAATCTATTCCTTTAAATGCGAGGGTAAATTTATGGGTGTTTGCTATCTTGGAAGCATATATATGATAAACTTGACTCATTAAATTGTTATTCTTAGAAAGTGTTCAAATACAGTTGCAATAATCATCTAGCTTAAGTAACCGAATTTATATGAAACGTCAATTAAGTTTGTGAGCGCTCCGCGAATTTGATTTTTATTGCGCAAGGGCAATTGCTACTAAGTACATGTAAACGCTGTCTTGATATTATATTTATTAGCACGCGCATACTACGATATAAGTGAATGTATTTTTAACATCGACCTTCTAATGAAATAGACAGAGCATGTGGGAGTCGCTGTCGTAAGATCTCTGAAGGCTAAATCACGGGACTTACGAATTGACAAAGCCGATTGGCTGTCGAATCGCAGACTACTGCTTTTGATCACGGTGGATAATCGTTTTAACCAATCAATAATTCAAGATCCATGCTCTTACCCACAACCACGTGACAGATCTTCAAACCGAGCAACTGGAAGAAATAGCATGAAGCAGCGGGCACATGCTCCGTCTATTTCATTAGAAGGTCGATGATTTTTAAAGGTCGAGGTATTTCGGTTGGAAGAATAGCGAATCGGCAACTGGAGGCTTACGAGTTCGAAACTCATTTCAACCAAAGATCATCGTGTGTGATAATTATCTAGCTTAAATAATATATGTACGAGCCGTGCATGTGTTCGTGTATATGTGGGCTGGTACGCATTACATCTGTCAGTGGGCCTCGAATGTCCTCACGTTGGCGTTTTGTGGAAGAAGAGTGGGGTGTCAGTTCATGTGTAACCTCGTCATTCGACCGTGGTTCAAAATCACGATGTGCTGATCTCCCGGGAATATTTCCCTTCGAGATTAATCCCGGACCGTCGCCAATAGCCTGTTGCGTTTCCACAGTGCGACATTAATTCAACTACACTCTCAAAATGTATTTTTAATTATGCACGTGCAAACTGTAATCATGATAAATAATGTGATGAAAAATTAATTTGGAATTTGTGGAAGAATTGGAGACTAAGAAGAGAATTGTGGGGATCCGTGTTCTTTATAGTTTTGTATAGTTCTTAGTTTACGAATAATCGAAATCTTTCTAAGAGTTCGTCCCCATGCGTGCAACCGAAAAACTAATCTTCAGCTATTTAATGCAATCTTACTGTTACTCTAATCACTCGAAAAAGGACTAGAGTCTTCTTCAGGTGAATTAGGAAGGTATGTGTTTTAATTTAGGTCACTCTGGAGCAACACAACGGGCTATTGGTGACGGTCCGGGATCAATCCCAAAGGGAAAGATCCGAGGACAACACCACGTAATTTTGAACCACGGTCAGATGACGAAGCAACACCTGAGCTGGCACCCCACTCTCCAAACTTCCACACCACGCCAACATGAGCAAATGAATTAGGAGCCGACTCTGAATACCACGCAAATTCACGACATAAATGATGGCAGAGGTCGAATATAAATCCCTTATAAAATTCAATATTTATAAATATTTTTAATAAGGCTATAATTTATTATCTATTTTTATTTCTGCATGCTTATACATCTCTTAAATTTTAATTTTACTTACCTTTAAACCATAATTCACACTGTTTTTAAAAATAAATAATGTGCCTATGAGCAGTCGTTATGAACAGAATATTTTAAAGTGTCCTCAAAACCACAATCTTCTTAAAACCTTATTCATATTCACTGTCACTTTTGACTTACAAATCGAAAAATAGAATTATAACAACAAACCTATGAGAAGCATTTCCGGTGTAACCAAACAATCAGACAGCCTGTGAAGATTTTACCCTTCTGTTGTCCAAATTCTCTCCCTTTGCACGTATCAGGCTTAGCTTAAAAATGTATTTTATCGCCATTTTGGCAAAATTTGGCTTTTAATCTAATTGGCGTAGACCAATCAATTGTCATATATCAATTAGGAATATATTCTTTGGAAATGTTTACTGGCGAAAAGCCAAAATTATATTCGAAAAATAAGCCAACTGACGACACGTTCAGAATACGTGTAAGGAAAACATCGTCGTAGAAATACTAATACCACCACCTATTTTTATCTGGACAGAAAATGCCTCATAACAAGGGCCACGGTAGCCCAGTTGGAAGAGTAGCAGATTAACAACCGGAGGGTTGCGAGTTCGAATCTGAAATGTCCTTACGTTGGTGGGGCGTGGAAGTTTGGAGAGTGGCGTGCCAGCTCAGGTTTGACCTCGTCATCTGACCGTGGTTCAAAATTACGTGGTGTTGTCCTCGGATCTCTCCTTTTGAGTTTGATCCCAGACCGTCGCCAATAGCCCATTGTTTGCTGCAGTGTGACGTTAATTAAATACCTACCTGCCTCTCATAACAAGCTCTTGCTATCTGCTTACAATTTCTTTTTTTTTCATATTTTTTTAAAGTTTTGTTCATAAGATAAACTTAAATTACCTCTCTCTAAAATGCATTTAGTTGCTTGTATAATATTCCCAAATTGCTAAATGTATTGATAAAATAAAAGAAACGTGCAGCGATCAAGCCTTAAAAGTAAAAGCCTTGCGCAAGACTGGTGGTTTATCTGTGTATCTTATCTAACTGAATAAAATCATATTGGCTTTATTTACAATCGTATCTTACGTTTGTGAAGATTTTGATAGAAAAATAAGAACTTTTTACGAACATACCCTCGTACTTTTAGAAATACATATCCTTTAATTACCAAATCGAGACTGGAAGAAAAGAGAGTCGTGAGTCAAGTTGAGTCGTTGAAGCACTAGTCACAACTAAATTCGTCGTATTTCAAATGAATTATAAATTAAAATTTAATTACGAACGCTTTAAAAATCTTAAATGCAATCCAAAGTTTCTCGGAAAGTCGACTTTCAGAAAAGATGAGAGAGGTGTAGCATAGGAATGAATTTTCGAGGAATCGGAGAAGTTTTGAATAAATTTTCTGCATAAATTGTGCCAAACTACTGCTTTCAAAGATTTGTATAAAGGTATTTGACTTTCAAAAATAAAACTCAACAGTCTGCGACAAACCTACTTTTATACTGAACAGTAAATTCATTATAAGGAGAGACATATTCTTGATTTATTATTTCTCATCATAGTCCTTTCAGACTGTAAACCTGCGCTCCTCAAACATCAGCTACACATAACCATACCACCCCTTCTAATCAGTACTACTTATCATTACTTCTAATGACGCTGTTGCACACCCTCAAGTAGAATCTTATATTTCTACTTACATTCCCTTCGAAACAGAGTAGGGCAATAATTTCTATGTTGACCAAATCGAATTCTGTCTGCCTAAATCTTCACACGCATTTATTTTAAATTCAAAAATAAAAATGATTGTTAATTTAATTATAATGGCTTAAGAAGTCAGTGGGCGAGTATTAAAAATTAATTACAATGAAATTTAATTAAGCATTATCAATTAAAGCTTAAAAGTATATTTTTAAGTATGTGAGCTGTTTTAATTTTGAAATTTCTAAATGTAAAAAATTCTAATTAAGTATGGCCGTATAAAAACATATAGCCAGTCTGCCCTTGGTAATCTCTACATCTTATCATTACTTCTGACATCACTGCTGCACTCAAACAGAACATTAAATATTTTACTGACTTTGTTTCAATACAATACAAACAATAGCGCAATTCCGATGTTAATCGAATCGAATCCACCTACTGAAATCTGCATGCACGGTAATTCCAAATTCGCAATTAAAAATAATTAGTTTTTAAATTATAGTAAAATTAAATAAGAATTATTTATTAAACATTAAAAATTAATTTTTAGGTAGGAGCAGTTTAAAATTTTCTCATTGCAACACAAAATATTAAAATGTGTATTACCTACATCAACTAAATATATCTAGTCCGTCCCTGCTAATCACTATGATTTATCACTGTTATACACCAACAGAACCTTATATTTCAAATGACATTTCCTCGAAAGCGGTAATGCTATTTCTATGTTGGCCGAATCGAATTGCATCTACTACAATATGCACGCACGTGAATTTCAAATTAATAAAAATAATTGTTTATTAACTGGGCATTAAATAATTTAACTATGATAAAAATAAGTAAGCAATATTAAACATTAAAAATTCATTTTAAGTATGTGTCTTTTAAACATTTCTCACTACCAACACAATGCTCCTCAAATATCAAATACACATAGCCTGCCTGTCCCATGCTAACAACTAACTATAACCCATTAGTCACTACTTCTAACGGGTTATAGTTGCAAACGAAACCTTATATTACCACTCGCATTGCATCGGAAAAACAGTGCCACAGTTTCTATGTTGACCTAATTGAATTCCATCTACTAAAATTTGGACGCATATTAAATCTAAATTAATAATTTAAATAATTTTAATTTTAATATAATTAATTAAGCATCATTTATTAAATATTAAAATTACATTTTCAAGTATGGGCCGTTTATAAATTTCTCACTGTAACACAGCGTTTTCAAATATGCATTGCTTGCGTCTACACACATCACCAGTCTGCTCCTGCTAATCACAACTTCTAATGATTCTGTCGTGTACAAACAGAACCTTATATTATCCCTCCAGGTGGTTGTGTCGACGAGATATCTCGTTATTTTCAAAGCTGCCAGATCACGATGGACGAGATATCTCGTCCTTAGATAAAAGCTGGCCAGATCTCAATCTCGTCATCTTAAAAAAAACGGCAATATCCTGATGAAAAAATCGTCATTCGCAAAATTGGTCAGATCTTTATGGACGAGATATCTAGTCATTAGCAAAATTGGTCAGATCTTTATGGACGAGATATCTAGTCATTCGCAAAATTGGTCAGATCTTTATGGACGAGATATCTAGTCATTAGCAAAATTGGTCAGATCTTTATGGACGAGATATCTAGTCATTAGCAAAATTGGTCAGATCTTTATGGACGAGATATCTAGTCATTAGCAAAATTGGTCAGATCTTTATGGACGAGATATCTAGTCATTAGCAAAATTGGTCAGATCTTTATGGACGAGATATCTAGTCATTCGCAAAATTGGTCAGATCTTTATGGACGAGATATCTAGTCATTAGCAAAATTGGTCAGATCTTTATGGACGAGATATCTAGTCATTAGCAAAATTGGTCAGACCTTTATGGACGAGATATCTCATCGAAACCACTTGGAGGGTTAATAAAAACATTGCCTCGGAAACACACTAGCACAATTTCTATGTTGACCTAACAGAATTCCATCTACTAAAATCTATGCGCATTTTAAATCTAAATTCATTATTTAAATAATTTTAATTAAATTATGGTAAAATAAATTAAGCGTCAATAATTAAACATTAAAAATACATTTTTAAGTATGAGCCGTTTAAAAATTTGTCACTTTAAAGCAAAGTAATTAAATGTGCATTGCTTGCGTCAGCTACACATCGCCAGTTCATCAATGCCGATTCGCCCCTGCTAATCGCAACTTCTAATGGCTCTGTTGCGCACAAACAGAACCTTAAATTTCTACCGACTTTCCCTCCGAAACAGAGTAGCGCAATTTCTATGTTGATCGAATCGATTTTCGCCGTAATCTCATACCTGTCTCCCCGTCTCAATACTAAAAATTTCATTAATTCCATCACCGGGAAGATATTTTCGATGATCCGAGTTGAAAGATGGTTATTTAATCAAAACGTAATAAAGGCCTCTGAAAATATTCGCAGCAAATGTTATTTTATCCGTACATTTTCCCTTTGATTTCCCCCTAGTCGGGAGCAAGGAGGCTAACCTCGCGTGTTCCAAGACACGAATTTAATAACAACATGTGATAATCAAGCCGTGTAGATCAAAAATAACAAAAACAGCGTCTCTCACATACGTATTGCGTGCATCAGCGATTAAGAAAAATTTGGTGTATTAATATTTAATTCTCATTCTTAATATCACGTATTTATTCAGCGTGGAAATTGGTGCTGAGATAAACAGCAATGGAGTTATCGCAGATTAAAATTCTGGTTTACGGGTGATTTTTGGAATTGGAAATTTAGCATTTATTTTATATTTAATTAGATATCCATCGCTTTGGTGAAAAATATCTTTCCCTGTTCAAGGCAGAACATGCAACCATGTTTTCGGGATGTTATCCACTTGTAATTTATTTATTCTGAGGCGATTTTCATGATCGAAGTTGATTAGTATTTGAAAATACTAATTTTGCATGCATCCCTGAGGCAATTGCATATTCTTGCATTTAGAAAAGTAATGAAAATACGAATGTTTTTATTTTTGCATGTATGTCTTCTAAATATTAGGATGTCCGATTTTTCTGAGCTGGTCCACGCAAAAAGGAAACAATTCTTCCAGTCAAGATGTCAGTATTTGTATTGAAATGCTTGAAACGTAGAGTGCTTGAAAAGATAGATTGTAATGTTTGTACAGCAATCAATACTGTAATGCTTGCATACAAGCAACATTGTAACGCTTATTAAAACATTGCCATGTTTGTAAGTAAACATTTGTTGATTTATTTCTAAGAGAATTCTCAAAATATAAGCGCTCTCAGAAGCAGATCTTTAGGTGTGTACGAGCTTCACAGACCCAAGATACTCTAATGATCTTTTTCCCCATGGGGTTTACTGTCTTCAGTAAACATGAGGCTCACGTTCCCGGAGTACCCAAGCGAACTTTTTCTGCTTTAATTCTACTAATCTGTTCCCAATTCTTTCTTCCCTTCCACGACAATTTCCTGTGTTGTGTTTGGCGCAGCTTGGTCAAATATGGCCCTGGCGCTATAAAACGCCAAAACAACCAAACCAAAATATAAGCATTTGCATAAAATTAATAAACCTTTATATTTGCTAATTACTCATTATCAATCAAAGACAACCAGAAGGAAAATCAACAATCATCTGGACGTCTGTAATTAAAACGATTTATTTGAATTTCAAAATGTTCTTTTTTAAAATGAAACTCAAATGTTCACGTCTTATAGTAAACCTTTGCTTCAAAATATCTTAAATTACTACTTTTGTTTCAGTCGGATTATGCTAAAATCTTAGTGGTAGTAGCTTCTGAAGATGTTACCTATCAGTTATTTTATATAATATGCGACTTATCTGCTGACGCCTCGTATATGAATGCAATATTCAAGTCAAGAAGTAGTTTTCCACCATCATGGAGATAGTCGTTGAAAATAGATTTCAATAATTTATATGGTGTATGATACACAAAGCTTACGGTTAGCGAGGATCCGTTAATTTAATATTATTCTTGTTACAACTGCCATACCATATATATTGCAAGAATATATAATACATTTTTGAGAAATATGTATTCTAAGAATTATTAATCTTCAGAATTGAGAAATGATTTTGGTTTCATTACTTAAAGCTCCGTGGAGACATTGATTAAATAAAAATTTTCTACAACCTTCTACATTACAAAATTGATTCACCTTTTTCAATTACTTGAATTGATTTATTGTCCCCAGGTATACTACCAGAAATTTTAAATTATTTTGTTGTCAAACCTTTAGAATAGAATGTATGTAACAATTTTGCTGCTTTTGTAATATATTTTTAAACTATATGATTCTTTCACGGAGCGTTGACATATTTTTACGGTTTCAATTTAATAAGTAAATCTGCTTAAATGAGGTGTTTTGTTTTATATTTTATCAAACTGCATTTGTGTGTCTTTTTATTGCATGTTTTAAAAACTTAATTTTTTGTTCTCTGCAACTGAATATTTTTTCTGTAGAAAAACAGCAAATTAAATAAATAAATAATATATGAAGCATAACACATCCACTTGAAAAACATTTGATATTGTAATGCACATTGTAATAAATAATTGTAAACTCCATTCTCTAAATTCTACGAAGTTAAACTCTAAGAGATTAATTTATTAATTAATTTTCGTGTTTCGGGAAATATGTCAAATTCACGAAGGCATACTTCATATGTGTTGACAATGTCGCCATAGTTCAAGATGTAATTCAATTAGCTTGAACCAACATCTCTATATTCACATAACTAATTATTTGAATGCTTAACTCCATTAATGAAGCTATTATTCAGAAAGGATTGTGTAACATTTAATTTATAAGTTTTCCTAGTATACTTCATGCACTATTTTACTGACCGTTCCTAACCAGGTAGATTCAATGTTTTTAAAAGAAAAATTAAATTTCACACAATTTCGTGGACACAACTATGGTATCAAACAGTAAAGTGTGAAATACTTTTAAGTAGTTATAAGTCGGAGATGCACAAATTGGTCTCTCTGCTCAAAGCAACAATATAAATTTCACTAAGCAACTAAAATAGCTAAGAGTAAAATGGAATTAATTTCCAACATTTGAGGTAGGCTGTTCAAATTGGTACACCTGCTCAAACTAATAGTACAGCATAATAAACAAACTCTAATTTGGATTAACCCTCCAAGTGATTTCAACGAGATATCTCGACCATTAAGATCTGACCAATTTTGCTAATGACGAGATATCTCGTCATGAAGATATTGCCGATTTTTTATGATGACAAGATCAAGATCTGGTCTTTTTTCTAATGACGAGATATCTCGTCCATTAAGATCTGTTCACTTTTGCTAATGACAAGATACCTCGTTGGACAACCATCAGGAGGGTTAACCCTGGTACTGAGATATTAACTGGTTTGTTGATTGTAAGATCAGCAATTCAAAAAGAATAATTCAGATACCTCCTTAACTAAAACACATTTCAAAATGTTAAGTGCTAATTGATACTTCAAAATACTTTTTAATGCAAAATAATTAAATGGGGTGTTTCTAAGAAACATTGTATATGAAGAACTAATTTACACGTTTAGGGTCACATTTCTGAAATGCGAATTGAAATCTTTGAAACAAGTTCTTCGCCGAGGGAGTATTGTAGATCTTCCTCCACGTGGTGCTTCTGGGTAACGTTTTAAATTGCAAAATGGTCTACGGTTTTGGCAAGCGTCCTACGCCGACATACGACATCTGTTAATTGGTACTGCACTCTCTAGTAAGTACTTGCTAGAGGGCGGATGGGCAGCTATTTCCCTTTCTTGTCTTACATTTTTTCCTACCTATTTTATGTATTACTCTTGCGCGTACTTTTGTTACTAACCTTTTTGTTGTGTACTTTGTTTCTGCCTGCCATGGGAAGAAAAAATATGGTAGATTAAGTCGAGGTCACAAACCGTATTTTTGACGTTAATACTTGGGCCTGATGTTGGATTGTGGAATAAATGAAGCATTGATTATGGAATAGGAAGTTTGGACCATTGCTTAGTGTGAATATTCAACAATTAATTTAGAGATAGAATTAATGAACGATTAAAGTGCAGTTTGATGCTAATATTGAGGAATAATTTTACTGATTAAATGCCTGTTATTGTAGCGTAGTTCAGTAGTTTTCGAATGATACCATTTATGCAGTTCTTACTCCCCGCAATCCAAAGTTGCATCGGCCCAAAGCTCGCCCAACATCGTAGAATTTCGAAATATTGCGGACCCCCTCGCCTGCGCACTCAGTCCGAAGGTCATGTCAGGTACGGACATCCTTTGTATATACGACGCTATGTTTATCATCTGGATGTTTCTTCTAGTTCTGATATCATAAGAAAAAACAGTTGTAACGCTTTTTTGTAACGTTCGACTTTTTATGCATGCCCCTCAGTACTGTTCAGATTTCAAAGACATATTCACGTCAAAAGATCTTAATAAACGCACAAAGTTACCAGTGGACGGTTTTTGGTTTTTTTAGAAAGGTTTTGAGTTACGGGTTTCAAAGAGTGAAAGTTCTTTGCTGAATCAATTGCCTGGAGGTTGAACTGGAAAATTTTCCTAGACATTCGAAAAGTTTCTGAAAATAGGTTTCGTTTTCAGAACAAAACGAAAAACAATATATAGTTTTCTCACTCTGCAATGTTTAGTTTTTTATGCAATGTATCAGACAATGTAAGTTTGTTATTTAAAAATAAATATTGTACAATGCAATGTATGTATTAATTGATTTTGGCAGTACAGGAGGTATTGATTTAGTCTTAATCCCAATCATTCCTTCCAGATAACGTAAAACAAAAACCTTCCAGAAAAAATATAATTTTCAGTCCTCTATCAACCTTCTTACTGGTTGTCTCAAAGAGGTATCTCGTCATTAGCAAACTTGATGGACGAAGTATCTCGTTAAAAGAAGAACATTGACTAGGTCTTAATCTCGTCGTCTTAAAAAAACTGACAAAATCTTGATGACAAGATATCTCGTCATTGTCAAAATTAGGCAGATCTTGATGGACAGGACATCTCGTAGAACAACTTGGATGTCTAAAATACCAATGATATTTTTATAATTTGGAAATGTAGGAAAGATTATATGCACAATATAATTTTGAGTCTAGTTGCCCTATTCGGTAAATTTTCTGCAAATAATGAAGAATAATCGAAACAAATTTCCAAACAATAAAATAAGATTAACATTTTTTTACAAAAGAGAGAAGTGTCCTCCGCCTCGAACAGTGTGGTGTAAACCCTAAATTGAAGTCAGATGTGGAGGCATCTCCTAAACCTGTACATATTCATCCCCTTACCATATCTTTTCGTACCTGAATAACTTAATGATTGTACGCAGTATATACAAAATGTATATGCTTATAAATAATGTATAGTTTATTTAAATGGTGAATTTGTCTTAGAACTTTTAATTTTGTCTTGGCATTTATACTCGTCTTCATTTATAACTTTTGTTCGTATGTTTTAAATATATAGCTATTTAGTTTTGGTATTTGTCTTCGTCTTTATTCAAAATTTTTGATTGTTATTTCGAAAGAGTTCTATTTTCCCAGAATCTATATCGTCATCTGACTGTGTTTCGAAATCACGAGGTGTTGCACTCGGATCTTTCTCTTCGAGATTCATACCGCAGTCACCAATAGCTCGTTGTGTTGCTCCAGTGCAACGTAAATTCAAGCACTTAACTTAACCCAGAAGCCACAAAATTTTTATTAATCTATTTCCGCTTGCAGGATGATAGTAAATATATACACTATTAATACTAGGAGTGTTCAAATGAAAAGGTACGAAACGTCGTAAAAACCAAACCGGTTGAAATTTGAATATGCCGCTTTGGGATAACGTAGTGAGACATCTAAGGAAGCGAATGCACGAGTACCGGCGTGGTTGTGCGCATGCGCGGGCGCCCGCACATGACGCAGAAGAGAAGCATGCAGTTGTGTGTTCCGTCCAATTGACGCGGCAGTGCGTGTGAGGACATCATGGCGTTCACATTGCAAAATTCGACGATTGAGGAGCAGCGAGGTGTTATCAGATTTCTGATTGCGGAAGGTGTTAAACCGGTAGGTGAGACACTCCGTAGCCTACGCAAGTCCATCAAGAGCAAACGGCCTGGGCTGCTCACGGAGGGAGTGATTCTACTCCACGATGACTCGCGTCCACACGTCTCCAGGGTCACACAAAGTGTACTGGCCAAGTTCAAGAGGGAGCAGCTTGAGCATCCGCCCTGCAGCCCGGACATATCGCCCTACAACTTCCATCTGTTTTGTCCGCTAAAAAACATCTCAAAGGGAAGCGCTTCAACTCGGACGACGAACTGAAGGACACAGTGGAGGACTGGCTCTTGTCACAGCCACATGAATTCTGGGAACAGAGAATCCTTCGGCTCGTGAAACAGTAGGATAGTTGTGCTCAGTCCTCTGGTGATTACTTTTGAATAAAGACTTCAATTATACCCACAGTGTCGTTTCGTACCTTTTCATTTGAACACCCCTAGTATATAAACTCTATGAATTTAATGTGAATAAATTCGATCCGCTGGGCCTCCTAGTGATGGCTTCTATCAGCCAGGAGTCCCCTCCGGCCACGTTTGTCCAGTCTTAACCCTCCAAATGGTTCGATGAAATATCTCGTCCTGGATCTCGTCAAGATTTTGTCGAGACAAAACTGCCCTATTACTCCAAGGGAATGAAGATCCAAGTAGGAAAAACAAATTGCCCTTTGCCCAGAACTAGTTTTTGCACCAGAAGGGGCCACTACGGGGCAGCTTTCGAATCAAAAGTAAACCATGAGGAGGATTAAGCCCTTGGTAGGCTGGGTGGTCTGACAAACAAATTGATTCACCTGGGGCATCTGCCTTCCAACCGGAGCTGGAGTCCTAACTGAAGTGGGTAGATAAAATCTATGTGTCGATCGCAGCAAAACTTACCATGCTTACAGAGAAGGGTAAGGTATAGGAACGCATAGCCTTGATGGGTCTATTTAGAAGTAAGAGAACACAAGCTCGGTATTGAAATTTCTCCCAAAAGAGTTTACTTCAGATTGACTATGAAAACAAACTATCGCCTACTTAAAGCTACACCTGGTGAGTACGATGAGAAAACTAGACAAAATACAGGATATTAATAACTCAACTATAACTTATTAACTATTTCCGGATTTTGTTGCCCCTGAGCGGTATGAGATTTCCGAGTAAAGTAATGTTGATTTTACCCCACAACCATTGGTTGAAAGAATCCTAGGAAAAGGTTCTTGGTTAAGAAGGTCAAAACTGGTTAGAAATCTGCAGGTTTCAGAACGGATTAATTCATGTGAATCCCTCACAGGGTTAAACTTTTATACTTAATTATTAATCATTCACTCTCAGTGTCATATGTTTCTGTATGGGGGACTGTGCGTTGTGGTTGGCGCAGGTTCGATTCCTGGGTGTATTTCTCTCTTTTGTTTTAATAAAACTTTTCTTGTGTTATTGTTGTCTGGCTTGGGTTTGCCGCAGTATGGCCAAATATGGCCCTTGGAATAAAAACCTGACCAAGCAACCATCTTCATTACAGTTGCTTTATTTTTCAATCAAATTTTCGCAATTAACAAAGTTGTTAATCCGTACCATTGTTACCGGAGTTGTAAACAATAAATCAAAAATGACATGAAAAAAGTTTTATTTTTTTACGACTATCATTGACTGTTACATTTCAAATTAAATTGTATGTGCAATCTACTACCTGAGATAAAATTTCAAGTCTCTGAAGATGAAGAAAATTTTTGAGTCTTCCATTTGCAAGTCGACGATCTTCAGTAATTTTGCTTCAGTAAAAATTAAAATGTTTCAAATACCCTAATAACGCATGCCTTCCTGGGGATATTAAATTCCGCTATTTACTATCTCAGTCATGCATTCAGCTTTCCTCTGCCCAGTCTCATCTAACTCTTACCGCTTTACCCTTTACCGAACCTAACTCATTCCATAAAGGAATCATGCTCAGGGAAATTAAATACCAGCGCTTCCCCAATCTGACCCTAGGCGTTAACTGTCTGCCATTCCTTCAGACTGCAGCCTAATGTTTGGAGCCGCCTCTTTGGAAAGGTGTCAGAGAACACGAACTCCGAAAGGCGGAGAATTAAAACGGACAAACTCGTAATGAGAAACTCCAGTCCATCGCTCCAGAATTGAAAATGCGATACGAGCTCACAGACCACAAACCAGACCTCGTAGGAAGCCTCTTGAATTAAAGTTGGCGATACATGGCAGCGTTGTTTAATTAATTATACACAAATAAGCTCTCCGAGAGGAACCTCATATCTATTTTCGTATCGGCTAATTTCAGAATTAGTTAGCGTAAGCGTGGATTTAGAAGGAGGGAATGTTAGCGGCTTAGAATTTGAATAGGCCATCTGTCTTCTTGGAATGCGCTTCCACCTCTAAGGTCGAATTACTTCTTTAGCCGGAAAATAGATGTTTTGTTTTGTATGGGTGAGTTATTCACATGACAGTTTTTAAATTGGATAATGAGAAAATCTAGGAATCGCGGTAGTTTCAGACTTTAAAACTTCAAAGTACGATGGGATGTTTTAAGATTTTAAGAGTTTTGTCCAAACCCAAATAGTCCAGCTTCCGGCAGTCGAATCCATTATAGTGCGCCTCCGACGAGAAGGCAGTCAACCTTGGGTCAGTCTATTTTTGTATAGGTATAGATGGTCTTTATAGGTGGAGGGCTACCATAACAAAAGTATGAATGACAAAAGTGAGAATGCAGATCGCCTTGGGTGGTTTTCCCTCGCCAACTCATTACAACTGATATCGCTTACGGTACCGAGCAATCAAGTTTTATGTATGCATAAAAATTGATTGAACCTGAAAAGTCACTAAGTTTCATTCATTCAACGATAAGCATGCATACGTGTGGACTCAGGCCCTTTTTATAATTCCTGTTCCTGGTACCAAGTAAAATGACAAAAGGCGAAAATGTCCCTGGCGAAGTTCAAATCAAGTAAATTCAATCACTCAAATGTTTAATTTGAACAAACATGTAAATTCTAACTTTTCCTTCTCACATTTGTCGCTTAGCTTTATTTAAACACAACGGAATGAACAAATGAAAACCTTAAACGAACTAGTAATAAATAATTTAAAGTAATAATTAGTAATAGTTAATTTTTAAGATGAATAATTTAAATCAGATCAATAATTTAAAAACTTCAAAATCTGACTAAATAAAAAAGTAATAAAAACACAACGATAAAACTCATATATATCTATTTGGGTGGAACAAAATGTCCACCATCAATGGAACCAAATTAAACAAATAGGAGAAAAACTTTATTTTATTTGAGCCTAAAGTAGCAATAGGTAGATGGAGTAAAAGATCTTAGTTTTCTCAAGTTGTAAAAAGTTTTCCTTTTGTTGTTTATTTTGATACTAATAATGCCGTACGTTTTATTCCACTGAAACACTGCGGGCCAGTTTTATAATCTTGTGTTAACGGAGAGCTACGTTTAACTCCATGGATAGTATGAGGCAACGTAAGAGCTGACCACATGTGATAGAAATAGGTCTCAATTGAAATCGATAAATCGCGCCGAACAATAATCGTGTTAGCATATTCGTAAACAGCATGAAGTCTAATTTGCATACTGCGCAATACATCGCTCTGACGTCTTCTCCCGTCCCTTGGACCAATCAGATGATGCATGTTCGTTTCGAAAAGTCACGTTACAACCATGGAAAGAAGAACAGATCCCTAGGGTACCTCAATTTCTTACCATAGACGTGAAATATAATTAGGCTATTGAGAGGAGCTTCAAAAAGTGTGACCAACATGTCGACTAGCAGTCACGTGATTGCTCTATGAAAAATTGACTCGGTTGGTTGATTTGGCATCTAATCATCTCGTTTGGCGATGTAACATCTAATGACAGGATAGATGTGTAAATACGCATTTCTGTACAGTGGTGACGAAAATGGTGAAATCGCCAAACCCTACTGTGTCGCGTGGACCATTCTGATGAATCAATGGATGGAGGTTTACTATCGTCCAGTGAGCCAATCAGATGACTGCTAGATTTGGTTACATGATCATGGGCACATAAAAAGGTTACCATTGCTCACTCTACTTTTATATTTATTCTATAGTTGAAGATGAGTTCCTGCGATAGCAGAACACCTTCCTATTTTAAAACCTCTGACGTAACGATTCCAAAATTTTAATATACATTAGCTTTCTACTGGATATCCTCGATTATGTAAATCATCGCACAATGTTTCGTTTAATTTGAAAATGCAACTTTTAAAAATAACGGTGTTCCTCAAGTTTTGCTCGTCAGTGCGGGAAAAACTCCGAAATGAAAAAACTACATCCCTCACAATATCACCCATATCCACGCGTTTCTTTTATTAAATATCAAACCCCCAGACAAGTTCCTTCAACACTTCTCAAACGAAAATGCCTGTTTATATAAAGCCCAAGCCTCCTCTATGGAATTTTTAGATTAAAATGGAATCCACGATTCCGCAATGTTATTTGATCAATTTGCGGATAAACACTTGCAAGCTGACTTATCTTGCAGAATAAAAATAAATTTTTTTTTTACGTTCCTCTCCCTCGACACTGCCGGACCTTGTTAAGATGACATATCGACTGAAAACTGATATTCGCTTCTTGACGTTCCCGTCGAAAGCAATTGAAGCATCTTTAGCTCATTTTTCGGTGCCCTTTCTTTGCTCATGTATAAAGAATGTCTGCCTGTCTGTCCGCGGGTCTCGAAAAGAATTGAACTGCACAAAAACGAATTACGTGGGAGACTGAAAATTAAATTCGATGGATGTTTTAAGTTGTATTGTACTCTCTCGATATGTCGTGATTCTTGAGGGATAAGAAAAAGCGCAATAGATCACGGTCAAGAAAAGCTTTATTAGAAATAAGCAGAACCGCGCATAGCATCTGTGCTATACTTTCTCAATTGCTTTTATCTATTGATGCGAAAGTATCATTACTAACGTTTCATAACTTATTTAATTCCGTTTATAATGATATTGCACCTATTCACATTTCATACCTCAAAATTAAATTAAATTATCCTAAAATATAGAACAGCATTTCGTGTTCTTACTGGTGCTTATTATTATCTCTAATAAAATACGTAGCCAAGAGTTTATACCTCAATTATTTTACCCCAATTATTTTCTCAACGTTCCCCATTTCGATTTCATCCCATTCTCTAGCTCAAAGGTGATTATATATAATGGATGTTGCTGTATTTTTCATTTGGAATGTTTGTTAAACAACTATTAATTTTTAAATTTTGAATTAACAGTTACATAAAAAAATATTAAATGCAATAATTAAACTGTTGATTTTGCTGCCATGAATTTCTCCGTTGTTTAGTTTCTTTTTACTACGAGTAAAATAACAAGTATGCGTGAAAAATACACGTTCGCACACACACAAAATGCATATAATCTACCAGTAACTTTTGTTTAAGATGAAAAGGATAAAACCGTTGATGGGATGATATTTGAATTCTCCCCCCCCCCCACAGAAAAAAAACTGATTCTTCAAGAAATTTGCCGCTCACTTAAATGCAAATTTTCTAATATATAACTCTTTAATATTCTTAATCAAGTCAATCAAGAAATATCAGAATAACAAATTTTTTGGAAAGAACATGAACTCTCCAAATATACCTGTCGCGTCTTCAATATTTGCTATACATATATTATCGATATAATAGTGTGTGCCATACCTCATCAAATTAACCTTTTGAGAGGTACACATGCATATATTCGTTCTGCAACCTGTTGTCTTTCCTACATGACCTCTAAACAGTTTCGACTTTCTGGACCGATATAATCTTTCCTAAGATTTTCAACCAATAGATACGGTTAAGTCATTGTGTATGTCGTGAAATAAAAGCAATCTTATTCTACTAGGAAATTTCGTAATTCTAAGAGGGTTAATTCTATTTTCATATTTAGTTCCATTGTAATCAAATATCAATTGATCAGTTTTCATTAATAGCTTTTGTGAAAACTGATCTATTGCGGGTTACTTGAAGTATATTGTAAAAAAAAGGTTAGTCAGCACTAAACATTCTTTCTTATCAATTTATGAAATATATAACGAGACAAAAGCAATCTAGTTATTTATTATCTCGTAACTTTTGCTTTACCACCAATCCACAAATGTATGATGTCACCATTAAAAACCACTATCAAGTTTATCTCTTAATGAACATAAATATTGCTAATTTATCAATTTCTGATGCTACATTGAAGTCTCGATTAGCCAAAAAGATACTCGTCATGAATACAAAGAGAACAGTTCATCCATAAATAAGAACATTCATCCACCAACATCCAATTGAAATTTTCGAACTGAAACTAGGATATTTTCTATGTATGACAAGAAAACCATCGGCGCGATAGAGAAGTTTTTGTCCTATATCATAGGAAAATGAAATGTGGATAAAAATCCTTTTGTAGAGAAATAAACACTTTAAAATCTTCCGCTTCAAATCCGAAAACCTGAAACCGGCCACTAACTAGAGTTGACGTCAATTAAACGAATCTTTATTTTCAAACTCTGAATATTGCTTCACGTTCTTGTGGGATTGAGCCAACTTCACTAGATGAAGACGATTAAGCTACTAATCCATTAGCTCTATCCACTTAACTCCTAATGCTGTCGGACATTGTTACTGGAGGTAGCCGGAATGTCTAACGTCTAAACTGAATATTAATTTAAAAGTAGTGATATAAGTTACTTGTAATCTGCAAGATAGACATTAATTTTAGCTTTGATATAACCGTATTCAATAGCTGATGTGAGGGTATTCAAGTAACTGGACTGGATTTGCGAATTTCCTTAAATGAAGAGGGTTTCATA
Organism: Meta bourneti; assembly: GCA_933210815.1. Classification (NCBI taxonomy): domain Eukaryota; kingdom Metazoa; phylum Arthropoda; class Arachnida; order Araneae; family Tetragnathidae; genus Meta; species Meta bourneti. The sequence continues at coordinate 64,910,434 of OW119930.1, read as the reverse complement.
AACGATTAAAAAGCTTAAAATTTTCATTTACAGCGTACAAAGCATTATATACACTGTGATGGACTGGAAAAGACGATTATACTAAATGATGCTAAAGTAAATGTGATTCGATTTCAAAAAGCGTTTTACAGTAGAACTATGATTATTCGAGCTCCTATTAACCTAGGGTCCGTGTTATCTGAGTCAAATTTGATACCGAGTTTCTTTAAAGCTTTAAATAAAGCTTCGAGCGAGAAAGTGCTGAGAAGCAGAAGACAGTTAAGACGTTTTCAAAGGAGTTTAAAAGCTACGTAAGTCAGGTCTAGATTTATTGTAAAATTATCGCAATAAATGCGTACTATGCCACAAATACGAGTAATGATTATTCTTTCTAGCTTTGTGAATCTTTCAGTAGCAGTAGTAGTTACACATGTAGTATATTAAATTTTTCTCTATTTTTCATATATTGTTTTAAGTTTCTGCATCCGTATTATCATAGCTTCTGGTTATCCCGATATGATCTCAGTCCACATTAACTCGGATAATCAAAATTCTACTCTGTTTCAAAATGTGTTTTATTTTAATTCAAACACTCCTTGTGAAGCTGCATTTGTGAACAGTGTTTTTCATAAGATTCCAAACCGTGTAAGAACCATAGAGGACATATAAAAGTAGATTGAATAATAGTAACCTTTATATGTACCCATGATCATGTAACCAAATCTAACAGTCATCTGATTGGCTCACTGGACGATAGTAAACCTCCATCCATTGATTCATCAGATTGGTCCACGCGACACAGTAGAGTTTGGCGATTTCACCATTTTCGTCACCATTGCACAGAAAAATGCGTATTTACACATCTACCCTGTCATTAGATGCTACATCGCCAAACGAGATGATTAGATGCCAAATCAACCAACCGAGTCAATTTTTCATAGAACATACTAGCAGTCACGTGACTGCTAGTCGACATGTTGGTCACAATTTTTGTAGCTCCTCTCAATAGCGCAATTAATTATATTTCACGTCTATGGTAAGAAATCGATGTACCCTAATGATCTGTTCTTTTTTCCATGGGATTTACTGTCTCTGGTAAACACGGGGGTCGCGGCCCCAGAATGTCCAAGTGATCTTTCTCTACTTTCTTCTCGCCGTTCTTTCTTCGATTACTTGACATTGCCTGTCTTGTGTTTGGTGCAGCTTATATATATGGTGCAAGGGCCAAATATAGCCATAAAACCCAAAACCAACCAGGCAAAATACCGTGTAACATTTACATTAACGTAATAAAAAGCATTCGGGCACATTTTCCAATACTTATGATTAAGCTGACGTCTCTCAGAATGATGATATAAGATAGAATCTCCCCCCACAGTAGATTCTTTCAGAAAATGCAGGCACCAGACAAACTACTCTTCATTTTATCGTTAACATTTTCGAAGCCGATGCCAATTAGAAGAACGTTCCACCAGCAAGCCTTTTTTCCGTGTAACAAACCCGGTAGCGTAAACACCCCCCGTCATACACTAATAATATACGGGGAGAATGTAAATCCTTTCATCCGCTGGAACGGTTTGAAATTGTGTCAAAAGTTACTGCAGGATGGAAGTTTTCATTTTTTCGATCCCTCCCTCTCCTTTCAGCGGTGTCTCTTCATTTAATGTGCTTGCTTTTAGCCGGGCTGTCCAATTAGTGGATCGACAGGGCAAGCTCATCAATTTTATGAAAGTGTCACATTCAACTGCGGGTGTGTTTTTCGGCGGATGATAAGGAGAAGCTGTCATCGCGTCCAAGACTGCGCAGGAACTGCTACGGGATGAGTGTAAATAACTCCACTTTCGGGGGCATCAGCCATCATCAATCTTTTTCTTCGCCGTGATTTAATAACGATGGGGAAGCGTTTCGGGATTAGCGAGTCGCTCTGTGTGAATAAAAGTCGTCAAATTAAAAGTAAAGTAAGTCTCATAAGTAAGTGAATTAGAATTAATAGGAAGGTAAGCCTTTGGGATTAATGCAGCTTCTGTGCAAGCCATTAGTGTATGATTTGATTTTATAGTTGTAAGAGGGATTTGGTTAATTTAATCTCCTTTGTGAATATTATTTGTGTGCCTGTGATGCATATGACACTATGTCCAATGTTTTTGAAAATAGCCTTTTTACAATAATATCCAACTTTTTCATAAAAATCAGACTAAAATCAATTTTATTTCAAAAATAATTCTAATTATGATGGTTGTTTCCAAATAAATAGCTGAGTAATTGAGGATGAAGTAGAAAAAACTTTAAACTGCTCACTTGAAAAATTTTAATTTTGTGATATTTTCCTAAGCCTCCAAAGTATGGAATTATTTCGGAGTGTCATGGACTGCATATATATGAAAGACGCATGTAGTTGGAATATTATACATGGGTGTCACTGATTTTAGGAGCGTTTATATACTTCAGGATGAGTGAAAATAACTCCATTTTCGGGGGACATCAGCCATCATCAAACTTTTTCTTTGCCATGATTTAATGACGACGGAGGAGCGTTTCGGGAATAGCCAGTCACTGTGTGAAAAGTCGTCAAATTAAAAGTAAAGTAAGTCGCATAAGTAAGTGAATTAGAATTAATAGGAAGGTAAGCCTTTAGGATAATTTCAGCTCATGTGCATGATTTGATTTTATAGTTGATGTATAGGGGATTTGGAAAAATTTCATCTTTTTTTCTGAATTTCTGTGCCTGGAAAGCATAACACCGTCCAAATTTTTCAAAAATATCCTTTTTACAGTAATGACCAGGGTTTTCATAAAATCAGACTAAAACCAATGTTATTTCAACAAATTCTTCTAATTATTATGGTTGTTTCCAAATATATAAATAGCGGAGTCGTCGTGACTGTGGGTGTGCCCACTGTGCTAGCAACCTGCGTGTTGTAAGCAGGCCAGGTTCGATTCCTCCCTTGTGTATTTCTGTCTTCTGTGTCAGTAAAATTGTCCTTGTGTGTGTATGTCCATAACTTGGCGTTGTCTTCCTTGTGTTTGGAGCAGCATGGCCAAATATGGAACTTGCGCCATTAAACCCAACCAAACCAGTAGTATACCGGCCCGTATATGCGGCGGAAGTGACGTCATACCACGTGACCAGAAGTGGGCGGGGCCACGTGACGTCACAGTGTGACGTCATCCAAAAGCGGAAGTGACGTATTGTTTGTTTACATTTGGATTTTTTTTGTCATCGACTTCGTGCAGGCGTTTCAAGATGGCGTCGTTTCGTTACCATGGTGACGAATCACTCGTAGTGTCATCTGGTGGAGAAATTCGAAACTCTATTATTTTTAATTAAAAAGGAATTTCGTGGATTCGAACCCGGGACCATAGGATCCGAAGTCAAGTGTGCTATCCGTTAGGCTGTAAGAGAGTTAACTATGGGCGGTGAATTAATGTAGTGTTGGATTTTTTTTTTTCTCTTTTGGACTTGTATTTTTTCTTAGTATTAGGAATGGGTTATTTTTAGAAAATGGTTTGAATAATTGCATAGGGGTTTTAATAAATGCTTTTTCAAAATGACTTATGGCGCCATCTGGTGATTTTAAAAGTAAGTAATCTAAGGAACGAATTGATTTCTTAATGTTTTTACTTTATTCATGACCAGTGACGTCAGTGTGTTTACGTTTGGGACTTGGATTTTTTTTCGTTATTCGTACCGCCATCTAGTGTCATTTACTGGAGTGAATAGAATAAAATCCTAAGAAAATAAAAAATATTTGATATTTTGTTGGGGGCTCGAACTTAATACAAAAGTACTCATGGTCGAGGGTTAGTTGAATGACTATAACCGTTCGGCCACGAATACCTATTCTACAGAGATTTAAATGTTTAGAGACCTTTTTTTTTTGAGAGTTGGCGCACGCGTGACGTCAGTGTGTTTACGCTTGGGGCTTGGATTTTTTTCCTTCTGAGATTTCGATGGTGACGTCACAAGTCCATCAAGTCTGAACTTGAAAAAGCCAAGTCTGAACTTGAAAAACCTACTCACAGTACATTTCCTACGCAGGTTACGCGGAGGAATACATGAAATGGACCAATAGGAGGACAGGAATGTGACGTCATTACCGTTTCGTCGAATCGGAGTAGCGGATAGCTTTTAGTGAATCACAACACCGTATGATTACAACATGAATTAGAATTAGTTACTGTGCTATACCAGTCAATCTATACAGTTCTGTCGTCGAGCCCGAGTGCACACACACACACATCGTGTCCATTTTAATTGTGATATTTGCTGTTTGCTTCCTTGACTTTTCGTAAAATGACCACAACTAGCCATAATAAGAAACGAAATCTTACAGAAAATATGCCGACTGAAGAAAGCCACAAGAGAATTAAGAATGCACATAAAGTAAGTAATAGTCTTGATTTGTTATGATTTTTAAAATTTAATCTTTATGAATTTTTACTTGTTTTACATGTAATTGATATCTTATTATTTTAATCTTATTTTGCAGGGTGGAATCTTTACAGAAGATGGAATTCCAGAAGAGATGTTTCATATCGGAGATTCCATATTCGTTTATCCAAATACTTTTCGAGGAAACGTATTGGTGCACATCAGACGGTTTACAAAGTATGGATCAACTTTTTATCCTACGAAAGAAGGTGTGACACTCTACCCTGGATGGATTGAATTCATCATGAAACCTGGTGCTTTACCACAAGAACCCCGTGATCTGAGAGGAAGTTTTTTCTTACCCGAAGATGAATTCAAAGTTGATAGTGTGGACTTCGAGAACTTTACATTCACTCGATTCCAAACTACACAATGTGGTGATACCTTCAAAAAAAGCATAACTATCTCTTCTTCTCAGTGGACTGAAATGAAACAGCAGTATAATTTTATTGCTGCGAGTGTCTTGGATCATGTTTATGGCGCTATGGACCTTTTGAGTGCCTACAAGACTTTCGAACAATGTGTGAACATCGACGAAAGTTTGCCGGACTCTTTAGATGTTAGTCTTGGGACTCAATGCCTGATAGAACTGCTGAAAGATTCATTGAGCCATTGCCTAAAAGAAAGGGGTTTGAAAGAACCCGAATTATTATCTGAGGAACTATGGGCCAATAGGGTTGAGAGTTTTAATTCTGCAGCATTTTCTTTGGAAGTTACTGAAATCGTCGATTCTTTTTACCACAGATTGTGGGAACATAAAGACTTTTTGTGCTTGTCAAAACCTGCAATGTATGTTACATCACAATTTTTAAAGGACATTCGATTAAAAGATGTTCTGAGAGAGGTAAGAAATGTGCTATGTCCTCCATATACGTTTGAATATTTTGACGATTGTAACTGATTCATTGTATTTTTTTCTGTGCACAATTTGTTTAAATAAATAATTGTACTAGCATTTCTCTTTGGTGTTTTATTTTCTCATAACTGATTGTCTTAATATTTGTGTACTTGATTATTCAGTTTTAATATCTTAAAAGGAAAAAAACTTTATTTCCTTTTGTACTTAGTAGTGTAGATTGTCATGAGGAGTATATAAATACTGTATTTCTTAAAATTTTAACAGTCATTATGAATATCAGCTTTAGGTTAGACCACAACCGCTGCTGCAATGGAAGAAATTCTGAATCAGACATATCGGAATCCCAAACTTCCCGGCAGCTTTGGTGGTATCAATGCTTTACAGCGTGCTTTAAAAGGTCGCGTGAAAAGAAAACAGATAAAGAATTGGCTACAAACGAAAGATTCGTATACTTTACACAAGCCTTTACGGCACAAATTCCAGAGAAATCGTGTAATAGTAGGAGGATTAAACGATCAGTTTCAATCTGATTTAGTGGACATGCAATCTCTCGCCCCTCATAACGATGGGTATAAGTATTTACTTACTTGTATTGATATTTTGTCTAAATATGCATGGGCCATTCCTCTGTTAGATAAAAAATCTGCAACTATATTGAGCGCTTTTGAAAAAATATTTTCCGAACGTACTCCTCAATCCTTACAGACAGATGCTGGGAAAGAGTTTACCAATAAACTAGTGCAAAATTTCTTAAAAAAGAAGAAAGTTCATTTCTTTACCACACATAATTCAACAAAAGCTTCAATCGTTGAACGCTTTAATCGTACCCTTAAAACTAAAATGTGGAAATACTTTACTGAAATAAATACGAAAAGATATATTGACGTCATAGACCAATTGATGCATAGTTATAACCATACTTGGCATCGTAGTATTAAAACAGAGCCTTCATTAGTCACATTACAAAATGAAGGAAAAGTATGGGATACATTATACGGTCAGCAAACTGTTGCAAAACAGAGCAGTTCAGAGTTAAAGGTTGACGATACTGTTCGTATTAGTCGGGAGAAAATGCACTTTGAAAAAGGATACGAACAAAACTGGACAAAAGAAATTTTTACTATCGATAAAATAATACATCGGATACCTGTTGTGTATAAACTGAAAGATTTAGCAGGGGAAGTGATACAAGGAAGTTTTTACAAAGAGGAATTGCAAAAGATCTCGGATTCCGGATTTTATCCAGTAGAAAAAGTTTTAAAGAAAAGAAAGCGTCAGGGGAAAACGGAATACTTTGTGAAATTTCAGGGTTATCCTGAAAAATTTAATGCTTGGGTTGAGAATGTCAAAATGATATAAATAGAGCTGTCACCGTACTTACCTTTTCATTTTCACTGTACGATGTCGTTCTACATTACACTTCCCAGCGATAGCTCTATCGAGTTTTATCCTGGCAACACAATGTCTCACTTCTACACGAAACTCCCTAAACGTCTGGAACTCTCAGGTGAATGGGAAGTAGGATTAGTTGAAATGATTTATCCCAGAATGTGGAATAACATCATTGATGGTGAAAATTCTTTCGAATATGATTTAGGAAACGGAGTAAAAGTTAATGGAAAAATAGCGTGCGGATTTTATGATTCTCCGATCGATATTTTAAATGCATTTCCAAAGCACATAAAAATTCAAATGAAATATAACAAACACACTAAAAGGGTGATGGTGCAGCTCACTAACGGTGCAACGGTGAAATTATCCAAGGGATTAGCTGAAAACTTAGGTTTTGAACCTAATAAAGTGATTGGAGAAAATTTTATTCCAGGAAATGGAGGCCCAGATACAGTAATCACTGAGAGTCCTTTTGTTGCGGATCCTAATGTTGATTTACATTTGTTGTACGTTTACACCGACATCATTCAGCCTGAATTTGTTGGTGGGATCTTAGCTCCTCTTTTACGAACTCTGACAGTGAAGGGAAGAGATGGTGATATGATTCAGGAACAATTTGAGAGACCTCATTATTTACCAGTTTCCAGAAAAAATTTTGACTCGATTGAAATCATTATAAGGACGCACACTGGTCGTTACGTCTCATTTGAACGCGGAAAGTTGATAGTGAAATTACATTTTCGCTTGAAACAAATCATATAAAAGAGTGTTCCTTTCTGAATTGATTCATTTTTTATTTTCGCATTCAAGAAAGAAGTAACAAAATGTTGGTTCCTTACACGTGTTGTAGTAAAAAGTTTGAAGATTATTATTCAGAGCAAATTGGAAATGGCTTGCCCTACTATAAAGGAGTTGTTTTTCAGAAAGGGCACGGAATAGGAGGATTTTTTGCAAAACTATTTCGCAGAGCATTACCTTTTTTGATTAGTGGTGCAAAAACGATTGGAAAAGAAGCTTTACGGACAGGAACAATGGTTGCTAATGACGTGTTATCAGGCGAAAATTTCAAAACATCAGTTAAAACGCGTGCAAAAGAAACTGGGAAAAAATTAGCAAGAAAGGCGGTTAAGAAAGCAGATGAGATGATTGGTCATGGAAAGCTTAAAAGGAAGCGCAAACCCTCGAAACGTGTCATTTCATCTAAAGTCAGGAAGCTACAAGGACGTGATATTTTCGACTCGTAACACCATGGCTTTTCTACTAAAAGATTCTCCAGAATGTGTGAAATCAGAACTAGAATTATTCTCTTTACCTCCAACACAAACTGTCATCGAGAGAGGTCAGTGGGTTGAATTTCACCCCCTAGCCAATGTTTCTGGTGGAAGCCCTATCGAATTCAATGTCTCTGGAAGCGGAGACGAATACCTCGATTTGTCACAGACCCAATTATATGTTAAAGTTAAAATTTTAAAAAGTGACGGCAAACCAATCACAACTGAAAGTAAAGTAGGCCCTGTAAATCTCTTTCTGCATTCCATGTTTTCTCAGGTGGATATCAGTCTAAACGAAAGACTCGTTTCCTCCAGTAATAACACTTATCCATACCGAGCCATGATAGAAAAATTACTGAATCATGGTTATGATACTAAAACTTCTCAATTGTCTTCAGAACTGTTTTTTAAAGATACCGCAGGTCGTATGAATGTTTTTGATACAGCAGATGCTCAACCTAACGATGGATTCAATAAACGGGCTGAAATGTTTAAGCTAGGTGCATCGGTGGATATGATTGGCCGTTTGCACTTGGATATGTTTCATCAAGAGAGACTCCTTTTAAATATGGTGGATGTGAAAATTAAGCTTATACGCAGTAAACCGGAATTTTGTTTGTTGGGAGACGGGGAATTTAAAGTTTTGTTGGAATATGCTTCCTTGTTTGTTCGTAAAGTCAGAGTGAGCCCCGGTGTTGTTATAGGACATGCAAAAGGTTTGGAAAAAACAGCAGCTAAATACCCCATTAACAGAGTACTGTGTAAAGCTTATTCCATTCCGGCTGGTAATATGAGTTTTGTTCAAGATAACATTTTTACGGGACAGATGCCTAACCGTATTGTGATTGCCTGTGTCGATAACGACGCGTTCAACGGACACTATAAGAAGTCTCCCTTTGAGTTCAAACATTACAATATTAATTTTATAGGAGTCTATGTGGATGGTCAGCCCGTACCTCATAACCCACTCCAACCAAATTTTGAAAAAGATCAATTTGTAAGAGCATATCAGAACTTATTTACGAATGCTGAAAATAGAGGCCTGTACCTCTCAAGGTCAGAATTTTCGAAAGGTTATTCTTTATTTTGCTTTGATTTATCCCCAGATTTGTGCGATGGTTCACATTTAAATCTTGTTCGACACAGTAACTTAAGAATAGAAATAAAATTTGGAACTACGTTACAGCAAACAATTTCATTGTTGGTGTATGCTGAGTTTGAAAATCTAATCGAAATCAACAAAGCTCGTAATATACTTTATGATTTTGGGAACTAATGAATTCATCACAGATTCATAGAATCTTATCTCGTGATTCTATTTCGGCGAGATATTATGGTGGTGTTTATCCCTCAGATAAGATACCAACTATTGAAAAGTTTCCCTCTGCCATAGTGCTCAATACTGATAAACACGATGAGACGGGTTCTCATTGGCTTGCTGTGTACGTTCAAGATAACAAGACTATTGAATTTTTTGATTCCTATGGATTGCCTCCCGACGCATTTGGAAAAGACATCGCAAAATTTGTCAAGAAATTTCAATATGTTCAATGGAACAAAGTTCCACTTCAAAGCTTAACGTCTAATGTATGTGGACACTATTGCATTTATTTTATTGTTAAACGATGTCAAGGATTTTGTATGAAATTTATTATCAATCAATTAGCAGGAAAGAAGAATGATTTTAGAATATTTCAATTTGTCAAAAAAAGATACGGTGTAACCATGATTTTTAAAAAATAATAAAATTGTTTTATTGCCAGATATATTGACTCATTTTTATTTACTTTTTCGATACTGTTTAGATGTGGTTTTATTTTTTTCTGACAAATGGTTTTTTGGGGTAAAATCCAAGAGTTTAAAAGGGTTGACGTAGGAAAAAGAAAACACTTTGTTAAAAATATTCACCAGAGTAAGTCGTACAAAAATGGAAAGCACAAAAAGTCAAATAATATTAGTTACATTACTTATTTTTTCCTACGTTGTTTTTTCTGCTTTTATTACTTGGACTTGTCTCAATTGGCCCAAACATGAATCATGCAGTTTAGAACAAAATAAAACGACGCTTGACATATATAAAATATATCAAAGCATTGATTCAGTAGGATTTATTAAATGCAATGAATTTTCCAACCTTTATTTCAACAACTCCGATTGTGGGAAAACAGTATGTGATTGCGTTCATAATTCTTTAAATGTCTTTGAAAACCACTGTTTAGAATTTACTCAAAACATTGTTGATTCGTTCAGCGAGTGTCGTCTCGTAGCAAACACAATTAAAGGGTGCACAGACATGTTCTGCAAACTATAAAAGTGGAAACTTCAGCAATAAATTTATTATTTTAGAATATGGAACTCCCCCGGTTAGTTCATCCTTCGACATGCCTCCTCAGTGGGCCTACAGGATCAGGAAAAACTGTTTTCGTAAAGAAACTGATAGATCACAAAATGTTCCATCCAATGCCTACACATATTGTCTACTGCTACGGAAGTTACCAATCTATTTTTAATTCTATGAAAAATGTTAATTTTGAAGAAGGTTTGCCCTCCAACCTCAGCTCCATTCGAGATGCTTTAATTATCATAGATGATTTGATGGTAGAGTTATCAAGTGATACTCGCTTAAGCAATCTTTTTACAAAAGGTAGTCATCACCGAAATCTTTCAATCATTTTTATTACGCAAAACTTTTTTCATCAAGGCAAAGAAATGAGAAATGTTCATTTAAATTCGCATTATGTAGTTCTATACAAAAATCCTAGAGATAAAAGTCAAATAACGCATCTAGCCAAACAAATGTTCCCCAGAAAAATCAAGGCTTTTCAAGAAATATTTGACGATGCTACCTCAACGCCCTTTAGTTATTTGCTCATTGACTTAAGACCGGAGACGACTGAACGGTTACGGTTACGTACAGGCATATTTCCTGGTGATAAGCATTTCGTGTATGAACCTCGATAGGGTCATTAAAACGGGTACCTTCGAAACCTATATAAAACAAAGTGAAAAAGCAGAAAAAATCATTTCTATTTAGAATGCCTTCTCAGAAGGATGTGGTATGTCTGAAACTCTTACAGAAAAGCAGGAGAAAAGCAACTGTATTGAAAAATTGTCCAAACAGTCTCATTAAATCAGTTTGTGAATGTGTACTGAATTTATTAAAGGGGAATCTTCCTGTCAGTAAGCGTGCTAAAAATCAACTCATTCCTTTCAAAAAAACTTTGAGAACACTCGCTGAGAAGAGAGTGCCTCTCTATAGAAAAAGGCGTCTTTTAGTACAAAAAGGTGACGGATTTTTATCCTTTCTCATCCCCGCTGCACTAACTGTCCTATCATCCCTTATCCATGGAACATAGCAAAAAGTTTGCACTGGTACCGTTAGACCGTATGCAAGAATTGGAACAGGATCATCTGAGCGAAATAGATGCACAGATTCAATATATCTTGAAAAAGAAATTAAGTGACGATGAAAAAGTGAAGTTGTACAATCAAGTTTTACAAAAATATGTCACGTTCCCAAACGTTAATAGAACTAAACCACTCGACGAGATGCCTCCCGATAAAGACCCTGAAAACAATTTTGATATAGAAAATGAAGTTCTTGGATCCGTTCCTGTGAAACATAAAGAAACTGCAGTGAAAATTATGGAGTTCTTAAAACACCATAAAATTTCCTGGAGTCAGAACAAAGAAGTCAAAGTGAACGATGAGATTATTCCAGGCTCAAATGTTATTCAATTCATCAATTTTCTTTTGAGAAACAGAATTCGAAGACCACCGGCCTTTGAAAAATTTAAGGAAATATTAACATTCAACAATTTTCCTCGAGAATTTGTGAAAAATACTTATTTAACTGATGTGAAAACTATGTATGCCAAACCTAAAAAATCCATAAAGAGACCGTCTTCAAGCAAATGGCTGCAGTTATGAAAAAGCAACTTTGTAATTTTTTCTTGAAAGTTATGAATAAAATACTTTTTTCCATTACTTACTTGTGAATTTTATTTTAAATTTAAATATTCATAAAATTTAATAGTTAGGTCAGTTTATTTTTTACACAATAAATTAACTTTTTTACTTTAACATTTTAACAAAAGAAAAAAAAATCTTAGAAAAGGTCATATAAAAGATACTCGTTTTTGAAAAGTGAAAACAACAACATTTATTTGACACGATATATAACATTTTTTTACACCATTTTACAAATAATTGCAACACGTATTTACATTAATATCCGTATGGAAGTGTGGAAAAATTGTCTTGCCTTACTCTTTTTTTGTATATAGTTTTGTATGTTTTATTTTTCTTCCTTATTGATAACTTTTCGTCGTAATTTTTCTTGCTCCACTGCCGCCTATTTCTCTCCTGACAATCATGACATCAATATTGAAACCTGAATCTAGGGCAATTTCCTCCTTGGACTGCAGGACTTTCATGACTGAAGTCATTACTTTCTCCACTGTTAAATCGGAAACAGGCATCAAATGCGTGGAGATGGGTTTGTCAAGACCCTCAGCTTGGATGCAAAAGCGTACCAGGTCCGAGGAAGCTAACCCCTCGGTAGTCCGACGAATTAACGTAGCAAAAAGCTCGCGAACAGCATCCACGATCGCCGCCAAGGGTACGCCTCGCACACCTTCTGAAAGCCTTTCTGTATCCACACGGGCACTGTACGTGATTTCTTCTGCCTGGTACTTCTTATTTCTCCGCCGCGATCGCTCGACGAGTATCACAGCACTTTCCATCTGTAAAAAACGAGGTAAATAAAACAGAATAACTAAATAACAACATAAAGGATAACATAAATTAGTATTTAAAAATATGGACAAAATGTGTAATTACACTAGAAACCTGGTCATCAGCAATATTCCTGGGTCCCATTTCAGATGATCCGCTGCGGCCAGTCTATAAAAGAAAACAATTAATAAAAGTACATTTTTCCATAGGATCAGGAGTTCAAACAAAAAAAAAATGTAAATTACCTCAAATCCTGAACCCACTTGGTAATACAAGGGAATAGGCATTGGGTTTTCCAGAAAAATCTGAGACGTTTCATCTAATAACTAAAAAAGGACATTAGAAATAGGCCAAATAATCAATAACAGAAAAATATATTACAGGAAAAGCAACTTACATCATCATCTGAATCCCTCATGGGAAAATCAGGGTCTTCAAATAAAATCTACAATAAGGGCAAAAAAAAAATGGAACATTTAGTAGGCATACTAGCATGGCATCATTAAAACATTCACATACCTGTACTTTCAGTGTTAAAAAATGAGGTATAAAAATAAGAGAGTTTAAAGAAAATACCTAGGAAATTCCTTTTTAAAATATATTTTTAAATGTTTCTAATTAATCTAAACAAAGTTATTCAAAATAAAAAATTGAAAAGTACTGGGGACTTACCATATTGGTGTCATCCATAGATCGCTTCATTTTTTCAAAGTAAAATCCCCGTTGCATAAACACGCGAAAAACTAGCAACGAGTTGCAACGTAGTTCAAAGCGTTGTGATTCACTGAAATCGTGATACTAAGAAAATCCCTCCTATCTAGTCTTCAACATAGCAACATTCCTACCCCATAACCAGTATGATTGCATCAGTTTTCCACTCGCATTCATGTTCTAACGTGTAATCTAACGTCATTCACAAAGTCGTACCCCCGGCTTGTAATCCTCCGCGCTTACTTGCGATGAAAATCGCTGTGATTGGACATTTTCGTGTTCTAACATGTAATCTGACGTCACATCGAAATTTCAGAAGGAAAAAAAATCCAAGTCCCAAACGTAAACACACTGACGTCACTGGTCATGAATAAAGTAAAAACATTAAGAAATCAATTCGTTCCTTAGATTACTTACTTTTAAAATCACCAGATGGCGCCATAAGTCATTTTGAAAAAGCATTTATTAAAACCCCTATGCAATTATTCAAACCATTTTCTAAAAATAACCCATTCCTAATACTAAGAAAAAATACAAGTCCAAAAGAGAAAAAAAAAAAATCCAACACTACATTAATTCACCGCCCATAGTTAACTCTCTTACAGCCTAACGGATAGCGCACTTGACTTCGGATCCTATGGTCCCGGGTTCGAATCCACGAAATTGCTTTTTAATTAAAAATAATAGGGTTTCGAATATCTCCACCAGATGGCACTACGCGAGTGATTCGTCACCATGGCAACGAAACGACGCCATCTTGAAACAACTCAACGCCTGCACGAAGTCGATGACAAAAAAAATCCAAATGTAAACAAACAATACGTCACTTCCGCTTTTGGATGACGTCACGCTGTGACGTCACGTGGCCCCGCCCACTTCTGGTCACGTGGTATGACGTCACTTCCGCCGCATATACGGGCCGGTATACTACTCAAACCAACCAATTAAAAAGTCGAGTGATTGAGGCAAACGTAGAAATAAACTTTAAACTGCTCACTTGAAATTTTTTTAATCTGGATATTATACTACATCTCCGAGGTACAGAATTATATCTGAGTGCCACGGACTATATACATACGAATGTCGTATTTGGAATATTATATGGGTGGCTTATTTGGACACTGATTTTAGGAAGGTTTATCAGCTGCGGGATGAGTGTAAGTAACTATTTTCGGGGGCACCATCTTCAATCCTTTTCTTCACCCTTATTTAATAACGGTGGGGGAACTTCAGGATTACTGAGTCGCATGTGTATAAAAGTCGTCAGTCGAAAGTATAGAAAGTTGGTGCATATTCAAATCTTGGAATCGTGGCTTCAGAGGTTCTTATATAGGAAGAGGTTCTACTATAGCACAAACTCATCTGTAACCTCATTCCCTGTATGCGAACCCGATACAAAATCTGCATCAGTGTTCAAGGTGGGCATACAGCCTGCAAAGGACCACCACCTCTATTTTTAGAAGTTTTTATAGTTACCCTTCTGTCTTATGGCACTTCAGACCAGTGTTCATTGCAGACCCACAAGTTCGAAGACTTTTATTTACTGTTTACTTCTGTTCTTGTTATAGTTTCTTTTATTCATCGGTTTGGTAACTCTTGGCGTACCTTTTGTATCATTTCCCCACATCCAGATCACTTCACAGCAAAGTAGCAGTTGAAAACCTTACTGTTCCTTAACCCTCCAAGTGGTTTCTACGAGATATCTCGTCCATCAACATCTGACCAATTTTGATTATAATGAAATATCTCCTCATCAGGATATTGCCAATCGTTTTATGATGACGAGATCAAGATCTGGTCAGATTTCTTCTAATGACGAGAGACAATGAGATCTTGATGTGGACTAGATATCTCGTTCATCAATATCTCGTCAGTTTTGCTAATGACGTGATACCTTTCGAAACAACCACTACGAGGGTTCAGTTTAGCACTGCATTGTAGTAAAATAGTTTATTGATCTGTTCGGGGTTGTCTTTAGGTCTCTTCGGTTTAGTCTTTCTGTTGCAATGTTCTTTAGAAAAGTGTGTTGGGATCTTGCTTATAACAAGCAAGAAGTATTTTCCCCTGAACCATTATTTTTAGTTTTAAAATATTTCGAGATTTCTCTCCAATTGTAGAATACGCCGAGGCACCATTACATGGTGTTTATTCCATATTTCGCCTCTTAAACTTTTCCCAGCAGCTTCTTAAAAGCCAAGGGTTAGCGATGCAATATTTGTTTTCGGAAAATCCTTGCAATATAAATCGAATAAATCGGACTTTGAAAAGTATGCCAATATTTGAGGATGCAAAAAGCCTAGGCCGTATTTGCAATGTTCCTTTCCATGTGCACTTCAGAAAAGCATTCGTTTCCTAGAAATCCGAAACGTCTTACAAGAACACGAAAAAGAGGAAGATAGTTTTTTAAAGGGAAAAAAAGGTGTTGGAGTTTATCTTTCAATATTGAACCCCCTTCTCGTCTTTTTAATATTAGAAAGTAAAAGAAATATTTTCTCTAACTGCAAGCGAAACTACGATATGGTGTGACTCGGTTTGTTGCTGCGTAGGCAAATAAAAAAGAAAAGGCGAAGAAATTACTTTGTTACAGTGAAGAAAGTTATTGTTCGCAGTTCCCGTAAGTATTTTATCTGGTGGACAGCTTAAAGTGTTGAGAAAAATAACAGGAGCTGGAAAAGTGTAAGTGTATAGTAGCTACAACAGTAAAATAGCTTTCAGTAGTAGCTATTTTACTGTTGTTATATAAAAATAATATCGATTCCTATGAACTCCAGGTCTCCAGATAACAGTTCATAGCCTCCCACATAAGGGGAGGTTTGCCAGTGCTATACTAAAGGGTACCGGTAGCATGGAGAAAAGTGCTTAAATCATGCATGACTCCACATAGGGAAAGGTTGCTTGCTATGGTGAAAGGTATACTATGGTAAAGAGTGCTAAAATAATGTATAGATGCCCCACATAGGGAGAGGATTGTCTGTACTATAAAAAGTACTTAAATCATGTATATTAGATGGCCCTACATAAGGGGAGGGTTACCTGTACTATGGTAAAAAGTACAGGTACCATGGTAAAAACTATTTAAATTATGTAAGATGTCTCCATAGGGGATGATTGCCTAGGATAATGTAAAAAGTGCTTATATCACATACTCGTATATGTAACCCAACTTAGGGAAGAGTTGCTTGTGCTATGGTAGAGAGAACCGATACTGTGGTAAACAGAGCTTAAATCTTGTATATATAGCCCCGCATAAGGGGTGTCTGTGCTTTGGCAAACAGTACAGGTACTATGGTTGGCTGAGTTTTATGGAGAGGGCCATATTTGGCCATGCTGTGTCAAACACAAGGCAGACAACGTCAAGCACATATAGGCAAAAAAAATTTCACTCTTTTCTTGTCTCCTTAAAAAAGCGATATATGTATTACTGTAAAATATGCAAACTATTTTTGTTTCAAAGTTGTTATTCTTCCCATTGTGTTCCTAATTATAAAGCCACACAATAAGTTTGCAAAGAGAGAAAAGTTAAGCATTGAGTAGAAAAACACATTTATATTTCAAGAGGGAATCGTAATCTTCTTAGTTGGGGCACAGCCCCTCCGCCCCCGACTAGGTAGCCATTATGAAGGACTCGTAATCTAACTCAGTACTCCAGCTCGTCTATAAATGTAGATCATAACAGTCAATATAGTACGTGTTTTAAGGATGGGAATGATTTTAGAGTAATTATACAAACAGCAGGAGGTTCGATGAACTTAGATAAAAAGAATGACTTGAGATAAAATCGGTTTTCTTAAAGAAACATCATGTGTAAACAAACATCTAGACACTCCTTGACATATGAATATGAAATGATATAATTTATCTTTCAAATAATGGCATTGGAACGTCAGACATTCCACAGCTCCTGAAAGGATTAAGATAAGCATTTATTTCAGTCAATAAAAGAAAATCTTCAAAACAGAAAGTAAAGTGGTTTAAGTAATAAAACTTAAATTCCACAAAAATTTCATTCAGAAACAATAACTTTTTTACTTATCTAATTAAACACAAAATCATATTTCCCTTCTAAAATGAATTGTGCATCCCACAGGATAAACCTTTTCAAATTGATACTGTTTCTATAACCAATGGTTTGCATTATGCCACGTGCTGAATTGTGCAAACGATAAATAATTGAAAGAAAACACAGTTCCAGGTTTAAAAATGCCATAAGACATTGATGGCAGACGATATTTTCCCATAACTATTTTTTCATTAAAGTTCGTATTTTTGATAATGATATCGTAGAACTTAAAAAAAAGCATCTTGTATAATGAATCATAAAACTTAAAGCTATATTTATTATTTTATATAACGTTGATAATTATTTATTTTCTCATTCTAGTCTATTTTTCTGTTATGCTTTTTGATGTTTCTCTTTTCTCCAAAAACTTTAAGTTTCTTCCTTTCGAAATTTTAATTATTTCTACAACACAATATACTCACCATAACATCCATTCTGAATCCAACTGCATAAAACAAATGAGTGATCGTTTGTTCTAGTGACACAATCGTTTCTTTTAATTAAAACATCATTTGTCTTGATTTCCCAACACCTAAGCTTAGGTATTCCAAGCTTTGATGGAGAAAATAGCCTAATTTGGCTTCGACCTTATCTTCAACTCAAGAAACCAGGGATCATAAAGCGTGTTTCTATTGCCTGTTTGGATTCCTGAAGTGATCCAAGCAGCAACACGAAAAAAAAATGGCGGCCCCTTTGCCCAGAGAAACACCTTCTGTTACCAACCAAGCCTCCCTGATGCGCCTCATTAGTTCCTGTGGAAGCAAACGAGAAGTTTTTGTTCGTCTGCAATTGTTATCTAAATAATGGCGAATCACGCCTTAAGGCTTAAAATAAAGGGAAAAGAACAAGAAATAAAATTCCAAGACTTTCAGGGTTTCGTTTCTTTTTTACTGGGGAAACAACAAAAAATGTATGTAAATATCCAAACAAAGAAGTATCTTTGGAAGGACTTCAGCATCGAATCTTTTCGATGCAATGCTTTTGGTGATAAGAAGCGCGTTCTTTTTTGCTGTTTTTTGTCTCCTGGAACAAAAAAGTGACACATAAAGTTTTATCCCGTAGTATATATCTTTACATTGGTATGGATTCGAATAGTTTTCACAGCGATAAAGGAAAGTTGGGTGCTTGAAGGCATGAAATCTTTTCCTTTGATGTTCATATGCTTAGTTTGAGATTATTCGAGTTTCTGCGTGTTGGGGACTAAAAGGGTGGACTGATTCAGTCGCTTTGTTAAAGTAAAATAATGTAGCTACCCATTCGAAAATTATGGGAGGTAACAGCAGTTAACACTATCCAAACTTTGGCTTTTTTAAATCTTAAAAAATAAATATTTGTAGAACTCCCAGTCTTAAATGGATCAAGAAGTAGCATTTCAAGCATACACAGAGGTCAAGGGACCTTTTACTAATTGTACAAAATTAAAATCGACTTTTAAGTTTGTTTCAGAGTTGATGACTAGCCTCCTGCAGGTAGAGCTCTTCTAAAGTAATAGAAAATTAGAAATTCGATTTGAAATAGTCATCAATTTGTTGACAAATTCTACACGAATCTAATGAAAGGCTGGATTTGTAGGTACAGTTAAACTAAAGTTACTCCGCATTGATTTCAGTTTATTTCGATTTTTTTGTGGGGGTGGGTAGATATTTCACAGCAGAAAATAGGGGAGCGAGGGGTTTACAGTGAGAGTTTCAAGTCATGATCCAATTCTAGTAGAGTAAAATTCCATCCGTTTCCGAAAAGATCATGGGTTGGAGTGGTATGCTGCCGAAAGTAAGACGTATGAAACAGATGCTCTTAAACAGATGATGACGATCTATTAAGATTCCAGAAAGAAGTTTATCATCACTAGGCTGCCACAGCCAAAACACTTGTGAAATAGTAGCATACATTTTTAAATAGTAGCAAGGTCTCTTAAACCCTATTTGAGTTGCTCAGATACAAAATGAATCGGCTAAAACACAAAATTTGACAATTATGAAAAAACGTTGAAGATCTCGCCCCCCCCCCAAGAAATTTAAAAAACTAAATATTGTCTTAAAAAGACTTTCATGACTATCTAGCAACAAGATTCTGATTATTCTTTTTCATGGTTACCAAACGTTCAAAATTGGCGTCCCTTCGAAATTTTTTTTATTTTTTGCGTCCGCTATTAGTTTAAAAAAGGGGGCTTAATTTTTCGTCGCTCTTTGTGAACTTTCAATAAAGTCGCCAAAATTTTGAAATTAGCTTTTGAGACTATTTTGCTTAAAGATACTCCTAGTCGCCAAAGTTGATAAATAGTCGTCTTTTCATCGCCAGTGGTAGTCCTACAATTATCATAAATTTGTATATAAATTTCACGCAAACATGTTTTATTTTTCATAATCTACCCGATTATTGAATCAGATCGATTGTGAATTTCGAGGGGGAGAGAAATTGTACCCCATCACCACAAGATAATTTTTCAGTGCAAAACAAAACAGATGGAAAGTCAAGATTTTACTTCCTCTACCCAAATGCTCTCGAATGATACATCTCGGGGTTGCATTGAAATTTGCTTCATCGCCGTTTTGATGTTGACCAGTCAACTATCATATACTGATTCGCAATTCATTCTTTGGAATTTTTATTGTCGAAGTGCTGAAATCGTATTCGAAAAACAAGTCACGTCACGTTGGGAACACTACCGCCACCTGCATTTAGCTTGACAGAACAAGACTTTTATAGCCCGGCTCCGGCTACTTGACGTTTGTCACGTGGTTTTAGACGAGTCTATTCGTTAAATTAGGGGGCTGATAAAGTTTAAACAATGAGTTCCCATCAAGAGCGTCTTTTGCGTGGTTTCTCTGGCTGTTTATCGCTCGATGCGGGAAGTCATAAGAGTGATTACGAGTTGGCGAAATCAATAATCATCTATGGCGATCGTCATACATGATTTTGCGTATGGCAGACCTTTCACCTGCGAGCTGTAGTTAGCTGCTTTGTGTGGTGAGGGGACAGAAGCTCCTGCACCATACTCTTTTCTCAGGTAGGTAGGTAGTTGAATTAAGGTCACACTGGAGCAACATAACAGGCTATTGATGACGGTCCGGGATCAATCCAGATAGGAACGATCCCAGGACAACGCCTCGTAATTTTGAACCACGGTCAGATAAGGTCAACATTTGGCTTTTACAACTCTCTAAACTTCCACACCACGCCAATATGAGGACATTTGAGGCCACGACAGATTTAAAATGCACCAATCCCAACGTACACGACGGTTTTTGGTTGGACCTAGTTTCGAACTCGCAACCCTCCGGTTGCCAATCCTAAAAATGTTATAACTGCTAAAAGAATGTTATAAATGATAGGAAGCACTATCGGATGGAGGCCCCCAGTGGGCCTCGAGTCATAACTTTCATCCCACTTGTCAAAATCACACAAATTAGCAATAGACATCTTATCCTTTTCCTAACTGGTCATGGTCCTTTTCTGTTTTGTTGTACTCTATTAGGTAAGCTGAAAGATATTTTCACATCTAAGATGTTTTCTAAAATCTTAACTTTTGTAATATCTGGCAAAGCATAGTTAGTGTAGTTCTATTCCTATATAGGTTGAAATAAAAACGCATAGAATTCGCCAAACATTTATATTTTTTGTTCATAACAGATACATATCTCATAATAGGTAACATAATGTTAAACTTCTAAATGACATAGAGTTGAACATAACCAAAGATACTTATTTTTTCACATTTTAAAATTCTAACTATATATAGAGTTTTAAAATCGATATATGCACTGTGCGTATTATTCTAGGAAACAAATATTTCTCACTACTATACAAAAATAGATATATTACAAAAAAGCAAAATAAATAATGAATACATAATAAATGAATATAAGAAATATATAGCAGTATATTTTTGAATTATACAAACATAACAAAACTACTACTGATAACCGTAAGTCATGATTTGTAAAACTAATTTACACATATTTATATACATTTCAAATAAACACAAACTGTAGCAGAAATGGCTCGGAACTGAATCAAAATCTGTGGCAAAAACGAAAAATGCAACCCTATTATAATAATCTGAAACTAAAACATGGGGTGCTCTTTTTAACGATTATTCCAACTCATAAACGACATCTTATCTGCCTTGGATCCATTCTTTTTCATTCCAAAATCATAATCGTTATCGTCATCTTTCTTATAAAGGCTCTTTAGGGCTTTCTTGCTGTTGAGATCCAGCTGGCCGTCAAAATAGAACGAATTGATGTGGTTCAGAAGCCTGTCCACCTTCTCGGGGAAATCCTGTATCTTGTCGTCGTTGGGCGAGAGCCGGAATATCGGTTTGACGTCGTTGTCGAAGTCGTCGTCGTTCTTCGGTTTGTCGTCGTCGAATATGAAGAAGAATCCTTTGAGCTTCTTCCACATGAAATCGATGATTTCGTAGTCGTTAGCCTGCTTGCCGATGTCCTCTTTGACGTCCTGGAAGGAGCTGAGGATCAGCGTGACGAAGATATTCAGCAGGACGATAGTGGTCACTAGACAGAAGACGAAGAAGGACAGTGGCCCGAGTATCGGGGCAGCGAGGCAGATGGCATCGAAGTCGAACCCACCCCCGTTCATGACGGCGAAGGTGGTTTCCGCCGCGGTCACGAAGGACGAAAACTCCCGCATGGTGACCCCGAACACCAGGTAGAAGAACTGCACGAATGCGAGGTAGATGATTCCAAAAACCACGAAGAACGATTTCAGATCTTTCGCACACATTGCCAGCGTGCTGTACAAGATTCCCATTCTCTTGTTGAACCTCAAGAGCTTGATGAACTTCAAGATGGCGATGAACATTAGGAAAGCCATCAGGAAACCGAACACTTCGTCGACGGAGGCCACAAACTGCATTTTTATGTAACCATTACCGTGCGTTTTCTCGAAAGTGGATAATATTTTCCGAGTGACTAGCATTCTGTACGAATAGAACACGATAGCGCTAATGGACAGGCCTATAACCGTGACTTCGGCCCAGTTCCAGTAGGATTTAAAGTAGTCTTTTCCTTCCAGTCTGAACTTCTTGTACTCTCGACGTAAGAAATAAAGAGTGAATATCACGTAACCCAGTTCACAGGCCAGTACGAATGCTCCAAATCCTTGATGGTACCTCATAAGCCTTATCACTTCAAGGCGGTAGAATGGTACCACGCCACCTCCAGGTAAGAATTCAGCAACTATAGTCATGACACCAAACAGATTTACTTGAGCGTTGTAGCATGAAAACTCTGCGAAGACTGCCCTCGTTCGTTCGTCGATCCAATCAGTTTTTTCCAAGTGAAATACTTCTTCCTTTAATTTCTCTGGTGTGCCTCGCAAGGGGAATACATACCCTCCTCCACCATACATATCTCTTGTCGCAAAGAACGGCAATCCATTGAGTTCTTTAGAAGACCTGTACCGGTATTCATCATTGGTGTCATTTTGAGCGAGCACTTTCCAACCTGGTTCATAACTCTTCTTATCTTCAAAAATCAGGTTGGATGAAGAGCGGCATTCATCTGTTAAGCTTCTCACTCTTTTGTCAACATTACAAGATCCTACAAAAAATGCATCGGAATGTTTAGGCATTTAGTAGATCGTAATTATTTAATTGACAAAAAGCAACAATTTAAAATGCAATTTTAGTTGGGAAATGCTAGTTTGGAAATAAAACAAAATAGAACTGAAATTATAAAGTTATATTAAAATGAAGTAACAAAAAATAAATTGACACATAAGCACTAAAGATAGTAGAGAGAGTACATACTATTATTAGTAATTCAAAATTCAAACATTCACTTAATCAAAAAGACTTCAGTTATACAAAGAAATATACTAACTTACTTTCTTTAATTCGAACCTGCCTCAGTATTCCATATCCCATGATTCTGTTTACTCTATCGTTTAGGAAACCCCGAAGACCAAACGGTTGATCTCCATTGTACCATTTACCAACAATTAATTCAGGTATCAAGGTATCTCGAGTCCACTTGTAAAAATCGGCTGTACTAGTCATCTGAAAAAATATTGAAAAATTTGGACTGAGATTTTAAATATTTTTCCATAAATGCTGACTAGGATTTTCACTAACAATATTGTTTCTGGAAAGAATAGATAAAAATAGTCTATACCTAATATTAGAAAATGATTTTGAATTTGCCTTTAAGTTAAAATGTTGTGGTAAATGAGAGATAATTATTGAATCTTTGAGTGCTGAAACCATGAGTTCTATTTTTCAAATTTAAGAAAAGTGGGTATAGAAACCATGTGTCAAAGACTCATGTGGTTTCTGGACAAATAATCAAATTTTATTTGTCATTTATCATCATTTTTTGCTACATGATAATCTAATTTGATAGATTAGCACAACATCAATAAAACCCAACACAATTTATCTTATTTATAAATAACATAAATGGGTTGCCTTCGTTTTCATTTGTCAGACCTCTACACAAGTTACTAAAAATAACAGTTGATATTTATAAGTTTTATTTTAATGAAATATCGAAGAAGTTTTCTACATTTTAATAATAAAGTTTATAACTACAACTTTTTGTATCAGAACTCAATATTAAAATAGAACTTTGTCTTTGTTTGATTTTATTACTTTTTATATTTTAGTTTCTTTATACTTTATTTTGTTTTATTTTCTGATTTGGCTACATAAGAACCAGTTAATCTAGAATTTGGTTTCCAAAATGCCTGCCGTACAGGAATTCAAATAGAAATATTGAAGAACCAGAGAGATAACCAGAGGTCAGGAAGAAAGAAATTGAATTTAGATCTATGGATTAACAGATAGATAGTTCATAATATTTTTGTTACACTGAAAAATTTAACTTACAGCCATAAAACCATCATCAGCTCCTTCTTTGATAAAAGTGTCCTTCAGGTTTTGTCTTAAGTAATATGCACTAGGATCTCGGTTACCATAGCTGAGTACAGTGAGAATCCAAATAAAGAAGGCATAGGAGCAGATTTCCTTTAGTATACCAGTCATTTGTAATTCTTTTATACGTTCTAACTTCGCTCTTTCCATTTTTTCCATATCTGCTGGCTTATATAGAAGTTTGCGTTTGTCATCCTTGGTTTCTGCTTCTAAAAAATAAAAGGTAAAATTTAAAATCAAATTTGGATCTCTCATTAGTAGTCATTTAGAACAATTTTCAAATGTGTTCATGAATTATTGAGATCATTAGATGGTGATTTATTTTAATACTTCATAATTCTGAGCTTTTTCAATTCATAACTTCAGAACATGATATATAAACAATATAAAAATATTTTGTCATTAATTAGACTTGTTCTAATACTTTTCCATCTCAACTTTGAAGTTTAATCAGTATTTGTAAATTAAATTGGCACACTGTTTATAAGGATTACAAATTAAACATCAATACCTAAGTCAGGTGAGTAGGTTGATTGGTTTTATGGCACAAGGACCATATTTGGCCAAGTTACACAAGACAAACAACATCAAGTAATAGGCATGCACACACAAGGAAAGTTTTTACTGACACAGAAGACAGAAATATACCCATGGAGGAAATGAACTTGCAATGGCTACAATTTGCAGATTGTTAGCACAGTGGGCAACACCACTGAGACATGACAGCTCCTGCCTAGGTCAGGATTTAATTCCAGGGCCTATTATACCAAGATTCAGTGTGCTAACCACTTCACCACAAGATTAACTCAGAAAATCCTAATCTGTAATAAAACTATTCAATAACCTCTAGTCATGTCTATTATAAAGGTAGACACACACTGGCACTGAATCCAAAAATGAAAAATTACTGATAATGTGAAGACTGTCGCGGGAACGTTTTACAATAAGCCAATATAACCCACCTTCAAGTTTGGAAGCAGATCTAGAAATATTGACAATGACAAACATATTCACAATTAATTGAAAAAACCATACCTTTGTGTAACCATTCCTCATCAGAGGAAAGTTCTGGTGCTTCTTCATCCTCTTCATCTTCATCTTCTGTGTCAACAGTTTTAAAGATAGCAGAGAACACCATGGCCACTAGGAAGACCTACAAACATTCAGCAAAAAAATTATTTGTAGTTTCTTTTGGTAAGATTGAAAGCTACATAAGCATATAAGGATAATTTAGAATTATAGGGATAAATGAGCCAATGATTCGTATTTATTATAAAATCAAGATATTTCCAAATGCTGGGCTCAGCATGAATTGGTTTGAATAACAAGAAATCTGAAGCAGAAAAGGGTACAAAGGCTGTGTTGCAATTGCATAGTATGTGATAAAATTGCAGGGATTTTTTGAAAATCAATGAAATCATGTCAGCTTTCATCCAGTTTCCATAGAGGGGCAAAAGATAAATCTTTAACGAGGATGCCAATATAAATGGGAAATATTAATAAAGATGGACACAAGTAAAAAGTATTAGGAGTTAGTCAACACAAACATCCTATTCACTTGTAATAATCAGACAATAAAATTTGAGACACTTTGAAAGTAATATTTGTCAGCACACAAGGGAAACAGAAAGTAAAAAAACAGTTCTGAGAAAATGAGAGGATTCTACTCAAAGTGTTTCTCAAGAAGAAATGCAAAGAAAAATGACAGTGGGCTTCACCAATCTAACAACCACCCCATTCTGATCTAGAAAGGCTTAGGAACCCATATCTTGACTTGGTGTTTCATTTGTAAGCCAGTGATTTATAGAATAATAACAATCAATGCAGTTGAGTTAACAAAAAATGCAATATTTCAATTACTGCTCATTTTAGATACAACAGGGCTGTCACAGCCAACGCACTTGTGAAGTAGTAGCCTAAATTTTTCTAAATAGTGGCAAAAAGTTTCCTCTTAAACCTATTTTTGTGGCAATTTTAGTTGCTCAGACACAAAATGAATCGGTGAAGACGCAGAATGTGCTAATTAAGTATGAAACAAACATTGAAGATCTCACCAAGAAATTTAAATTTTAAAAATTAAAAAACAACATATTTTCTTAATAAGGTTTCCATGATAATCTAGCAACCAGATTCAGATGTTTTTCTTCCATGGTCGCCATGGCTGCATGCCAAAACTTCGAAACTGGCATCCCTTGTAAAATTTTCTCTCAAGAAAACTCCGAAAAATATTTTCTCCCTTCTCTATTGCTAAAAAAGGGATTAAATTTTCAATGACCTCTGGTGAATTTTCAAAAAAAGGCGCTAAAATTTTTGAAAAGTCTACAAAATTTTGAAAATTAGAGGGTTTGAGATGATTTTGCTTAGAGATACCCCTAGTTGCCAAGGCTGGAAAACAGTAGCAAAAAGTCGCCAAGGTTGGAAAACAGTAGCAAAAAGTCGCTAAGGTTGGAAAATAGTAGCAAAAAGTCGCCTTTTAGGCAACTGTGGCAGCCCTGAGTCTGCCTTAACTAGAGTATGAGAAAATCAAAGAAAGAGTAAAAATTCCGAAAACAATTTACCTTAATCGGTTGTGTAACTAAAATTGAACTAAAGAAGGAGATCAAAAGTGATGTGATCCACTTCTTGGTTTTTTCATCTCCAAACTGAACACCATATGCCCAGAGGAAGAAGCATGACACGATGATACTTGAAACTGCAAGTATCCAGGCGATAATCCGGCACCACCAAGGGAACAGAAACTTCTTCTTTTTCTTTTTCTGTGCTCCAAAACGGTTTTCTCGACGGGATTCGTCATCCTGAGAGATATCATCCAAAATCAGCGTTGTCCCTGAATGAGCTGAGCTAGGTCTTGAGACTGTGGATAGTTTCTTGGAGGCTTCTAAAATGTAAAGTTAAGATTTCCAATCACATTTTTGCAGCTTTGAAACTTTACTTTTGTACAAGAGAAACTTTAATGTAATTAAAAAAGCTTAAATTATTAAATGACCAGAAAGACATGTTTTTATATCAGTATTCTATTGGCAGTCATAAAAAGAAAAGCAAGTAACATTTCCTTAATATTTTCCTTCTAGCCTTAAAAAACATATCACTTTGATGAAACTCTAGATATGCTTCTATTGCTCTATAATATGATGTGGGATGAATGTATTAAAATAACCTTTTAATACATGTATTAAAATAACCACCATAATCGTGAATTCGGATGCATTAAAATAACCACCATAATCATGAATTCTGATGCATTAAAATAACCACCATAATCGTGAATTCTGATGCATTAAAATAACCACCATAATCGTGAATTCTGATGCATTAAAATAACCACCATAATCGTGAATTCTGATGCATTAAAATAACCACCATAATCGTGAATTCTGATGCATTAAAATAACCACCATAATCATGAATTCTGTTGCATTAAAATTACCACCACAATCTGGAATCTTTTTCAAAAATATTTAACAAGTTGATTGGTTATTGCTAGTTCCTACTTATATCACTAGGCATAAATAAATTATGCCAAGTTTATTAGCCTATGAGACTTAAGGCCCTCAAGAATCAGCTCAGGATGGCAAATAAATTGGCCTGAGAGTCAGTCAAGACAGATGATCAGATGAAGCCTGAGTTGAATTACATTTAGAACAGAGGAAAAAGCTCGCAACCGAATTCGATCTTCATTAGCTTCAAGCAATCACTGCAAATTCTAAAGAGAGCAGTCTGTTCTGCTGATATTAGAAAGATAATTAATACTTTAAATGTATATATTTAGAATGTATTCACTAAGGTGCCAATAGTGAAACATAATATGCATTTTGCATGCATAAGAGCATAAAGTACTAAAGAGAAATATACTTTATGTGAAGTAATATCATTGTATTTTAGCATAAAAGAATGTGCTTATACATGAAACAAAGTGGTGGAAAGAAAAGTATAAGGTACTTACTTTGCTTCTTTATGGCTTCAGTAACATGTGATGGTCTCAATGTACGTAGTCGTGACTTTCGGAAAAGTGTAATCATCAAAAATGTTGGAGGAAACACAATGAAATTAGCCATTACACCTACACCAATCTGTAAAAGAAATCATTATGTTGTACTATCTGATTATAATTGAGGAAATTAACAATTATTGCAAGTGACTTTAAAAGAAAAAACAGCATTATGCCTTTCCGTAACAACTTTGTTTATTACAAATATAATTGAAAATAAAGCAATTGTAATGAAGATAGTTGGTTGGGTTTTTATGGCATATGGGCCATATTTGGCCAAGCAGTGCCAAACAAAATCATGTAAATGGACAAATACAAGGAAAGTTTTACTGAGACAGAAAAGACAAACCCAATGAGAAATCAAACCAAATGTAATGAATAAATTTCAAAGCGTAAGAATGTTTCATTATTGGATATATATGTATATATACTTTTCAAAAACTGAAAAGCTTCATGAATGGTTACTTAAAGGTACTATTAAATAAAATAGAACCAATTTTTCCCCTTAAAAACATGGTAATTCCTTATTTTTGCCATTCTGATTAAAACCTGCGGTTTTAACCAGCTTTTTCCTCCATCATCTTTTCTCCGTCTTTTTTTTCTCCATTATACATGGATATGACTTTGATTATGACAGGACAAAGGCAAAAAACACAAACATTATTTAAAACTACTCAAAAGGGAAGACAATCAACACATACCTGTTCAGGACTCAATGAAAGAGGCCCAAGACTAAATGCAGATCCACTAGGCTTGGATGGAACTCGGCCATACCACATAGCATTCACGAGCATAGATAGAAAGAGCATCGCAAAACAGCTTGTAACCCGTTGTGCTCTGGTGAACCGGCTTTTTGGAGGTCGCATAAAGATTGAAAACCATAAATGTCCATCAGATAGATTCTTCTGGGTCTTTTGATGAAACAAGTGATTGAATTCTGTAGCTTCACCTTTACCAGCAACTGGCAGAAGTCTGTCAATCTGGGAAGAGTCAAAGTTTGTTTACCAGAAATGAGACACATCAAAACAGACAGAAGACACCAAATAAAGTTGGCTAAATATTGCCAATAACAGAAGAAATAATCCTGTTCTTATTTGGAGGGCAGAGTTCATAGTATAAAGGGATGGTAGGAAACACAAAATTAAATAGTATTCACATAGCAAAAAATATTTGCAAGTGCCACCCTGTTGTCCTAGGATGTACACTAGTGTGCACAATCGAAAGACAGCAAGTATGAGAACATTTTTAGTACAAAACTTTAGTTTGACGGTAGTTGTATTCTTATTTTCATGGTAGAAGCTCAAAGTTGCAACCACCAACAGCAATCAAAGGATGAGTGTCGATGGATTGCAGTACATGTTACAAAATTCACGGCTTTTTGCAAACACAGTTGCAATGTGCAAGTCTGTTTCCATGAGATATTCTCAAACACTGGGCTAACATTTGGTGATTCTTCCCATGTTTATCAGGGTACTGTTCAAAATACAATCTCAAAGAAGCTTGTCTATTTCAGTGATGGTAATTGCTACAAAGTGTTTTGGAGCAGGTAAATTAACATTTTGGAGCAGCCAGACTGTCTTTTGGAGCAGCACATCAAAGGAGCAATAGAAGATATTTTAATAATGAAACTAATAAAATTCAGGTTTTTAAACTTTAAACATGACTGTATGAATGATAAACAATAAACATAATTGTAAACTATTACAAAATTCATTTTAAATACTTACTAAAATTGATGAAATAATGAATAAGGAAAACATACATAAAAACTTACCAAGTGTTTTCCATTTCCATAAAGTTATGTGCAAGGTAAGAAATAACTTTGATATTAACGTGACTAATAAACATTTTATTAAACAAAAATATTATTTTCTTTTCTTATGTTTGTTACATTCCAACTGCGCCTTTCTGTTTTTTTCTAAGGCACATATCGTTTTGGACATTCTATCTTTACCTTCTTTAAAAAGAATCTGTCCGCTTTCAACAGCACTCATATCTTTGTCTGCAATACCTTGTGAAATCTTGCTTTCAGCATGATTTAATAGTTTTTGAGAGAGTTCAAGTTTCTTTTGCAATTCAATTTGTTTTGACTTTAATTTTAAATCTTCCTCATTATGGCAAATATTTTCTACTTTTCTCTTTTTTTGTTCTGATGCTAACAGCAATCTGTCATGGTACCACCTCCAGGAATTTCGAACTGATTTAATCAAGGCCATAGTAACTTGAAAGTTCTTTATGCTTTCTGTATTAGCTTATGTATGCTTTCTGATACTTCAGAAACTCACTATTAGGCCATATTCAGGTATGATTAGAGGTCATTAAATAGCGACTGATAACGTCAAAATGACGTCAGTCTGAAAATGAAAATTGTTACTGTTTACATTTATCAGTTGGATTTTGAACAAGTATTGAAGTAATTCTTACATAGCGGGGGGGGGGGAGACTTTATGAATGAATTTTATTATTACTCGAACGTGATTTGGAGCAGCTCTGGTGCAACCTTAGCAAAAACAGGCATTTTGGAGCAGGCAATACGTTATGGCGCATGCTGGTGCAAATTAGAGCAGCATTACCATCACTGCTATTTCTGTTAGGTGCTCCATATGCTAGGTGCATATCATTCATCACAGCATTCATAAAGTGACACATTACCCATATGAAGTCATCATCTAAAATAACACTTACCTACATAGGTCAAGTGCCACACTGCTGAACAATATCCTCTACCAAATCCAAGGGCAGAAATACATCCTTATGTGAATAGTTTATTTTTTTTCCCTACCTCTCCTTAAAGTTTGTACAGGAAGTTTTAAAACACCTTGTATAGTAGACATACACTAATTTAAGTAAATGACAATTATAGCACTTGCATTTAATGTACTATTTCTTTTTAATGACTTAATAACATTCTTAGCATTAAGATGTAAAATGTTAAACCAATTGAAAAGACATCAAAATATAAGTTCATCATACTATACATACCTATGTGGCAACACTTAAAAAGGATCTCTAGAATTGGTGTTCTTATTGAAGTAACTGTTTGCATTAAGAATGTTCTTATCATCACTACAACTGTTCGCGTTAAGATTTCTTAGACTAGCAGTGTACCATGCAACTTTTCGCAGTACACATGTTCATTTGCTCTTTATTCATTTACCAGTTTTAATTGTTACATCTGAATAAATTATATTTCTTTGTTCCTGAGATGCTTATGGCACAGTTGATAACATGCTGAAATGTAATATCGAATGATTGTTTTTGTTATGATCCGGCATTTGAGTTGTGGTTCTTCCGGAAGCCAGAACCACCAAAGCCAGGTGACTCCCAAACGTATAATACTGAAATACAGATAAGTGCTTGACTTTTCTCTTTTAACTTATTAAAATCTATTAAAACCTTAAAATGATACTAAGGTCATGATAAAGCAATAACATTAAATTAAGCATGAAATAATAGATTCCAATAATAGTGTTTTTTAAATTAGAATGGATTTTAGGTGTCTATCTATATTTGATCCAATGAACAGATGTAAGAAATTGAAACTTGATTTCAGTTAAGAAAATGTAAGCATGATCGTACACTTATGAAAGTAAAGAATTTTAAAAACAAAATAAAAATATATTACCAATCCATCATCTTTTTCAACTGCTAAAAACTTATCACACACAAATTCATATCGAGCACCAGTTTGCACATCACGTATGACTACAAAATTGAGATACCAAGACGTGAATTTGCCTTTACCAGAATTGTCATGCCATATACGCAAATAATTCAGTCTCCCAAGTGGTCTGCAATTAAACACAATTAATACAAAGTATTTTAATAAAAAAATTATAATGCATTAATTTTGAAATGAATCTTGCACATTAGATTATAAAAATAAAATTGTTAAACTTTTATGTAGTATTAAAATACCTGGGAACTGTCATAACAAATGTGTCAGCTGCATTACGTCTGAATAGTTTCCTCTTGTTATCTTCCAATGTTCGCACAGCAGTTTCATCATCATCACCAGACAAAATAAATTGAACCTAAGTGAAAGCAAAAATTTAAATGCCTGTTAACAATATGCATTAACTGGAATTTTAAATAGAAACAGATATAAATATTCAATTCTAAATTTTTAAAAATTAAGATAAAATCCTAGTTCTGAGTGTATGAAAATATAATGTAGGAATTGATGCAAACAGGACTGTCCAACATGTTAGCATGAGGTTTGTATATCAGAATGTTAAGAGGTAAAATCTAAAATGTAGCATTATCATACAAGAGGAACTTCTAGTGTGAATTTTAAAATAATTTCAAACAATACTGAAAAAATAATTGAAGTAATTGACTTTAAAATAATTCAAGTGACTGATTTTAATTTTCATTACAATATATCATTTTTAATATGGCAAAAAAGGCATTTTAGGCAAGTATCTCCAGTATCTGAAAATGTTATGCTCCAAATACAGAACAGAAAACCTCACATTAAAAAAGTAGGAAAAGAAAATTTATATAAAACATTCAAGTTCGCTAAAATAGATTTGAATACAAAATTTTCAAATTCTTTTCAAATATAAAAAATCCCTTTTTTTAACTTGGGTAAAATTCTATTTTTGCATTTTCTTTTTATCCTAAGAGAAACTGAATTACAGAAATTTAGATACTATAAATTAGACGATTAAAATAATAAATTTATTTCACACTCAAACCAAACAATTCATTCAGAAACAACTTACCTTAGAATCTGTTGCTGCAGCATCTTTGTTACCAGTGAATACAATCATCTCATAAATGTACTTATCTTCAGGGTCATTATCTGGTAATGGAGTGGCCCCAAGCTATATACAGGGAGAAAGTATTTTAATAATGAAAGGTGAATATAATATGAATACAAGAATACACTGCTAATTTAATGTGATACGCATTGTGTTGAACATAGCGCCATCACAACAATAATTAACTTAACAATAAATTAGTACACATTCAGTGGTGCAACATTTAACCATCAGGTACTTTTTAGCAGACTGAAGTTGTCTTTCAATGCTTCGTTACACTGATGACTGGTGGATATAACTACAAACAGTTGCATAATAAAAGAAAAGCCTGATGGCACTTCTAATAAACATCAGATACTGCTCGCTACATTAAAAACACTTTGATGGATGGAGCCAAGTCACTTCCAATAATTATCTAAAGCCCTCTTATAACAGACAGTTTCTATTACTATCATGGCTTTACTCTTCATTGCCTCCTCAACCTATTTCAAAAACTTATTCTGCCATAATGAAATACACCCCTGATCTTAATAAAGCTTTCACCATCTCATACAAGTGACAATCAGTCAACTAGTATTACCATCTATAAAATTTGGCCACTAAATTTTTGAGAGGGAGTACTGTCATGAATTTAGCCACCATTACAATAATTGACTTACAATAAAATAGTATACATAGCAATGCAACAAATAATAACCAAGACATACGTTTTGGTGGACTGGACATGTACTGTCTGTCCCACCATGACTAGCTATAGTATAAGTTTCTATTTCATATTGTTTCAAGTTACATCTTTCTGTTGTTGATGTTTAAAATATATCTAGAGGTGAATACTAAATATGAAAGTACTCACTTTTTCCTTATCCTTAATGTCTTGTCGTCTAGCCCATGCTAACAAAGCTAAGTATATCAACATGATATTGATGATTGTCATGTATATGGTCACATTGTCTGCGAAACCTGCATTTGCAAACACATAGCTGAAGTCCACCGTATTGGGAGCAACAAAGAATCCACCACCAAACGATGTCAAGTGGTTGCATTTACACTGAGTCAAGGCCGCAGTCGCATTCTCCACCTAATTAAATAATAATGTAGTCTTAATAATTGAATATTTGAGTTATTTAAAATATATAAAATTGATATAAATAATTGCATATGTAAAAAAAGTATGTTGCTAATTAAAAAAGCTTATGCAGTACTTTAATGGGTAATGACAACTAGAAGAACTTTCTTTTGACAATAATCATAGGCATATATCATTTCAGATTTTGCTTGTGAGGCAAAATTTTTAAGAGAAGACCTGATTTGGTACAGCTTATGGCACACACCCTCCCTATTCCTCTAACATGGATTTCTGGAATAAATTTCAATACATTTACATGCAGTTTTCAGTTCTTATCTAACATATACGTAATATACATGCTCTTGTTGTTAATATGGTTTAAGTGTAAATAAATTAAAACACTCATAATTGGTATAAAAAATTTTGATTTAAATTAACAAAAAATTTGTATTTTCTACAGTAGATAAAAATCACCAATCTACCAAAGGGTAACGTCTTTATATCATTTTAGCTAGCTCGTCTAGAGATATTTTCTTTTTTTCATATTGCTCCACAGCTAAAATCATGAGAGGTGAGTTGATCATTGGAAGTTTGTTGAACAGAGGTAGTTCATCACACTCTTTGCAACAGAAAAATATCAATCATTAGAGGCAGAAGTAATGTGAGAAAATTTTCTGAATGGGGCATTTAGTCCCAACAAAACTCATCTTTTATAGCTTAAGTGTTTATAAAAGTGAAATATTTTAATAATGAAAGTACAATTCTTACATTTTTTAGTAATACTACTCAATTATTAACATTTTTAATCCTAAACTCAGGGGGTGACCAATAGAGCCCTACTTTGCCCTCTCTAAATAAAGCTGTAAGAATAAAAAGTATTCTGTGAGAATGCAAAGGCAAAATCTCAAGATATATCCCTATAAAGCACTCTTCCTTCACTATTCATGTTTCAATCATGTTCCCAGACACATTATTAATTCAATGAAATCAGATTCCTCTCTCAGAAGCATGTGAACCCAGCTCTAAATTCACTGATTGCCGCATTAGGTCAGATCTTACATCGAATTGATAACATAAAAGGGTTGGGATAAGCTAGTTCTTTACTTACATAGCAACCAGCTCCAGACCATATTTTGAGGTCATAATTGTAAAAGTAGCATCCAGAAGTATAAATTCTGACTGAGTAATTTGTTGAGAAGTCACGAACAGCTTCTCCATGGGTGAAGTTCTGCATGGCGTCGAATAACATCTCTTCAGGGATTGAGTTATTCTGAGCAGTACTGTTTGCCTCAATAATACCCAAGTAAAAGAAACCAGTACGATTTCGAATCACCTCATTGGATAGGAAGAGATCATATGTGCCTGTAAAGTATTATAAAAAATTTAAAGATGTACACATTCAAATAGCATATAGCATTTAAAGTTTACAGTTTAAAATTAAAATGACTTGAGCAACCACATACATATAGAGCAAGTGAGCCAAAGTGAGGGCATAAGTGAAATTTGATCAAAATGGGGTGATCTTTAGACTAGTGAAGTTCACCAAGTCATTTTTTTCGTTGCATGAAGGTTATATTTCTACTTGAGAAACACTTTATGGTTGGCTGGTTTGGGGTTTTATGACGCAAGGGCCATATTTGGCCAAGCTGCGCAAACACAAGACAGATGTGAAGTAATTATGAAAACAAAGGATGGAGGGGAGAAAGTAGAGAAAGATTGTTTGGGCATCCTGGAGTTGTGACATCTATGTATACCATAGAAACACTTTATGATTAAAGCTTAGGGAGTAGAATTTCCTCCTTCATTTTCACAGAATTGTGTTTTTTAGTGTTTTCCTTGTAAGCCAATAATATGTGCACTGAGTACTGTTCTACATAAAAGTAGCAGACTTACTAGGAGAAATCACAAGGAACATGAATCAATTTTCTGAGAAATAACACACATGTACAAAAGAACAAACAAAAGAAGTTGGAAGAAGTTCACCAAAAGTTGACGTAAATAACCACTTCTGCACCATAGAAAATGACAAAATCATTAAGTGATGCAGTTCTAAGAAGCTTAAATTTAAAAAAACTATTTTTTTTTTAATTTTACTTCAATTGCTTCAGTAAAACAGGTTAGGAGAGTTTTAAAGTTTGAGTTTTTGTGTCATCTATGGAATTTAAAAGCTCAATTCTTAAAAATGTTATTCAAAAATATTATTAAAATACGTACATTGTGAATAGTGTTTTAATCTAAAAACAATAATTAATAAGTCTGGGTTAAGATTAAATTATGGAGTTTCATTTTATTAGCTTTGGTTTGTTGTTCTAAAAGCATTTTTTGATACACTAAGTTTTATTTGAAGCAGCAAATGTAAGAGAATAATTTACAAATCAGGTTAGAGGTTTATTTTGTAATTCTTTTATCAACAATTTAACACCAACTCAGATCAGACAGCAGAGTCAGAATGTATGGGTGAGTCTCAATAAGAAATAGTCTTCATATTAGGTTAATGCAATTAATAATTTCGAATTGAAACATATATATTAAATTTATATAACCAATACTTACCATTTACTTCCCTAATAGATGACATACTTATCATCAGATCATAGGAATGCAATACAGGCTTTACTCTGTGTTTAACAAATAAAAGCAATTCAATATCAGGATCTGTAGGTGTTACTTCAATGTTAACAGCAGAATCTGCTTTTTCTACAATGAACTGATGGTAAACCATTTCTTCATTCCACTTAATAACGGCATGTACATAAGTTGGTTCAGGTAATGCCTGTTAAAGATGTTTAAAATCACATAGAAGTTTCAAAATTATTTTATTCTTTTCACACATACGAAAAGTGAATGGGTGAAAGCCAAATGAGTCCAAAACTATTAGGATGACATTGTATAGCTGCTAATGTGTATTTATACTTGGTAAATTGCAAATGAGAACATATAAATGGGTAACTAGATATTCAGTGCATAAGAAAACATATAACCAAACATAAAACGAAAACCAAATGTGTTCAAGCAAACATGAACTTGCAATTGAACTATTTCATGTTCACCTGGACTATTTATTCTCAAGCTCCTTGGATAGCTATTCACCTATTCATGGAGAAGTATAAGGACATAGTCCTGATGAGGGATCTAATGAGTTCTATACCACACTTCTTGCAGCATGCAATCATCTTGAATCACTAAACATACAAACAAATGACAAAGGCGACCAATTATTAAAGTGTAATACCACTATATTTAAGAAAATTCAAAAATGTTGACTGAAATGTTTTAATAGGGGAAACAGAGTCCAGCGATTCTTATGTTGTGATTCACTGAATTACAACCTATACTGTTATAAAACCTCAGGTTAAACTGACAAAGGATTAATTAACAATGGGAAAATGTGTTCACTAGGAATTACATAAAAGTGTCAGGCATACGGTGTTTCATATTTTATTTTGTTTCTCCTGTAAAATTTCAATTTTAGACACATTTGGTTTTTCCCTTTCACCTTTCATAGCATTTAGGATAGAAGAGGATGGATTATATAGAAAAGATATTTACATTTTTAAGTGTCAAATATTCAGAATGACATATATTAATGAAACATAAAGAAATGCATGTCATTTTGGAAATTAGAAAAAGAAAATTTGAAATAATTTTAGAAAGCAGAAAAGTATGAAATCTTAATGAAAAATAATTATGAAATGAATTAATGAAAAATAATTATGAAATGAATTAATGAAAAATAATTATGAAATGAATTAATGAAAAAGAAGTATTTGCCACTCATGCATGTAGTAGAGTATACATGCCTTGCCAAATAAATTTGCACTCTAATACTTTATCGAATGGCTTATTAGCTCAAGCATTATTTTTAACTCATAGTCTGCATCAATCATTTTCTTCATTCATTTATAGATTTGCAATATTGTTAGTTACATAATCACTATTAAATATCCTTTAAAACATATAAAAAATAATCAATTAGCTTAAGATCAGGACTCTAGTAGCCAATTAATAAACAAAAAATCATTCATCATGCTACTTAATCACTCTGATCATCAGTTAAATCTGATTGAACTTGGATTGTCATTCATTAATGATTTTGATATCAAAACAATAATCCATTGAGAGAAAAATGTTATTATTCAGTAAAATCGCATGCTTAGGTGATTTGGTAGTACTCTTGCTGATCTTAGAGTATTCAAGTATTTCATTAAATTGTTTAATTATTTGTTGATTGAACTAATAAGAAAACATAGTTATTCAGTAGATTCAGATTCTTAGATAACTTGATGACCAAGCTGATTTTAGACTGGACAAGTTAAAATTCTACTCTTTGACAATTACATAAAGTTAATTAATTAAAGTAATTTATTGAATTGTTTAACTTTACTGATTAAAGTGATACAGAAACAGAACCAAACTCTAAAAGTTTCATGAAATGACTAGTAAATATGAAATCAAGATGCTAAAAATGATTTATAGTAACAAGATGAAAAATCGGAATAAAATAAACAAAAGGAAAAATGAATTTAAATATGTTACCGGTGGATACTATTGAAGCCACTTTTCTAATTAAGCCCTTCCAGTTCTTATGTATATCAGTAAGGCACTAGAATCATTCACTAGTGTGGTCAGATAATGCAAAATAGATAAAGCTTCTCTAATGTTTAACTTAAGAATAGATCTTTGAGATTGAACCACTTTCACTTGTTTGAAATCAAATTGGAGAGAAAATCCTCAACAGTGTTAAGCAATGGCAAATTTGATTTCTTTACTTTTGAAACAAAACACATGTTCTTGCAACTGGAATTTCAGAACCTGTTTTGTTTGACCCACATGTGCAGGGTATGAGATACATATGATCATACTATTGGGAGTTTGAATATAATCCTAAATTATCTGAAATTGGATCTTTTGTATGGAGAAAAACCACTCTCAAATCAGTAACAGAATCCCACATGGGTGTATTTTACTTACCGGTTCTGCCCCTTCTTTTTTGCTTCCTCTAGGCACTTTAATTGTAAACCAACCTGTCGAATTTGTAACATGCATCATATCTAAATTCTCATCCAGCATTATAAGTTGCAGTGTCTTGGTATCATTGGATAAGAGATCCACACTATCACCATATGAATCTAAAATAGCAGGCCAGGATACAGCCTAGAAACAGAGAAATATATTCACATTCAATATCTCACATCAACACACATAAAAGTGTCTTAAGTACAAAAATAATTTAAAATATTAAATGAACTATTCAGAGCTCACTACTTTTAATATTTTTTACGATAAAATGCTTAATACTAATTTAATACTTTCTGTCATCCCTAGAACTTCTACACTTTTAAATTATATTTCACAAAAAATAGTTAGGTTAGGTAGTTAATTAACATTGCACTGGAGCAACATAACGGGCTATTGGTGACAGTTCGGGATCAGTCCGCAAGGGAAAGATTTGAGGACAACACCGTGTAATTTTAAACCAGTCAGATGACAAGGTGAACACCTGAGCTGGCACCCCACTCTCCAAACTTCCACACGACCCCAACATGAGGACACACAGAAAATGGTTAAATGTGAATAATGCACTAGTTATACTGTCTGTTTATCAGAACTGCTCGATTCAGTCTAGATATTGGTGGTCACTATAGAAGCAGGGCTTTTGGTGGTGGATGGTTTGGTGATAATAGTTTACAATTCCTATTCCATACAAGCCAATCTTCCTTTTATGTAGATTGATTGATTGGCCAAATCTAACCCTTGCACAACAAAAATCAATCTTTCATACAGTCCATTGCAGTCATGTATGCTCTTATCTCACAAATGCATGGAGCAAGAAACAAAACATGGGAGGAGATTCACTAACAGGTGCTATTCTGTGAAGAAACAGACATGTGGTGTTATGATGCACTTTAATGACTCAACCAAGACGTCTAATCAACTGTTGCTAAGTGTGCCAATGTGACAAACTTGGATGCTTCAAGGATCCCCTATAGAAAATGGACTGTCTCATTTCTGTGGCAACAGACAGGCAGACTATGGGTCTGGACCAGTTCTCGTGATAGAGATACTATAAAAGCTTGTTTTGGGAACCAAAATGCATTATTTTTGTGTTTATAATGTAAGAAATACATTAAAGTGTAAATAATAAAAGATGAATTTATAGAAAAAAGGAAATGCATTCTGATCAATAAGATTTTCTTTTAAGTGTTAAGAAACAGAAGAAAAAATTACAAGCATAATAAATTTTTTCAGAACATTTTAATAATTATAAGATTTATAAAATGCTTTTGAATTCCCTTAGAAAATTAATTAACTTATTTTAAAAATATTTTTTTAAGTTTGACAATTGAAATATAATTAAAATGGGATTGATTAAGATGTGATTCTTTTTATTATAATCTTGAAATTTTATGCAGAACAATTATAATTTCAGGATTTATTTGATATGAACTGGAAGATTTATTGCCAAATATTTATTTTTAAATAAATTCCCTTATGTGCACATATGATTTCTCCAAGAGATATTATCAGTATTATGGAGAGGCTCCATAAATGTTGATAATATCGCTTGAAACTTATGCATTAATTTGATTAAAAAAGCAAAATATAAAAAATTAATTTCATTTATAGATGTTTAATTAACTTACCATTACTCCTAATGTTTCATTACCCCAACATCCAATCTCTGAAAGTATATCACAGACATCAGGAAACACATACACTGCCTCTCCGTGCTGTATGGCTCTATTGCTCAAGGTACCACCCTTAAACCTGTAATAGTAAACACGAAACTCATTTTGTGAAAGATTATATTATGATTTTAATGCACTTAAAAACTGGGAATCGAATTCGAGACCTACTGGATGGTATACAAATGCTATGACCACTATATCAATTAGGCAGCATAGTGGTTACGTGATTATACCAGATAGTTTATTTTAAATATAGTATTTGAAATGAAAATTAATTCATCCCTTTTTGAAAACAATAAAAGTATTCAGCATCCCTTCAAAACTTTCCCGTTTTGTCATCAATCAAATGGTAGAATTAAAAACAAGTGGTTTTATTTTTAGATATATTACTTTATAACCATCAAATAATTTCAAAATATTACTTGAAAGCTAACATGAATACAAAAGAATTTTTTAAATTTGATATCAATCAATAATTCAAAAACAATTCAATTTTCTTATGTATGAGGGATTAATGATTGAAAAACCACCAGTGACAATCAGCAGGTAAACTTAAAAAGTTTAATATCAAGTTACTTTCCAACACTTCTAGGATAAAGAATTGTAAAAGTGAGTCAGAGGATGAAATAAGGATACATCTTTTCTAATGTAAATTTAACAATTTTAATCCAAATTAATAATTTTTCAAAACAAGTGATGAATCCGTATTTCTTTAGATAAAACGCTACTTTAAAATTTTTAACACTAGAACAATCAGATTTCACCAATTGTGTCAAAGTGATGAATATTTGAACAAATGTCTGTACACCAGAAGTAAATTGCCATAAGTCCATTATTGGCGGTTTGGAGTTAAATCAACAACTCTACATAAAAAAATGGGCTCTATCTAGTGGTAAAGTGTGGTAACTGTCAGGGACTTGTATTCTGAATTAGTGATCAATTAGAACGACGTATGTCCATGTTGCTTTTTAAGTAAAACATTAGTTTTTTGCTTTCCTGAAAGTAGCCAATTTGGACTTAAGACACTACCTCTGGGGTACAGATATGTTGATGTGTTTTTATATTGCTTCAAATTCAATAAAAATACATTCAATCACAAGATTTACTTTTAAAATTTGCATGTATAATTATTTTATTGACAAAATTTCGACAAAAGCACAAGAAAAATTTATGCCAAGTCTCAGCATTAAAAACAAAATTATAATTTACTTACATTGATATTGTAAAACCAAGTCCACTAGGTGCCATGAATTCCATAGGCTTTTCACCAACAATTATATTTTTTAGCATTACTAATACCAATTTTATAGTAAGATCCACTATAGTTTTAATATGACCTTCAGCCTATAGAGAAAGGAAAATTAATCCATCAAAAGGTTAAAATTTAGATTGTGCTATTTTACTCATTAAGACTTGATATATTGTTGATATACAAATGGAAATACTGCATCTCAATTGATACATTTGAGCTTTTATAGATCAGCAATATTCAACAGGTGTGACGAATTGGTATCTTACAGATGGTGAAAT
The DNA here is from genome assembly GCA_933210815.1 of Meta bourneti. Taxonomy (NCBI): domain Eukaryota; kingdom Metazoa; phylum Arthropoda; class Arachnida; order Araneae; family Tetragnathidae; genus Meta; species Meta bourneti. Next base: position 64,868,062 of record OW119930.1, on the reverse strand, counting down.
GGTATAAATTGTGAAAAAATTAATTCATTTCAATGGTTTAATTTTGTGTTCTGAAATAATTTCAAGTAATACCAGTATAAATCATAGTGTGAGTTTTACTTTTTACTATAAATAAATTGTTACAAAAAGATTTTTTAAAAGCCACTTAAGAGCAAAGAGGGTAGATAATTACATTATTTTTTTTGCAAATCAAAATCATACCTATTATTTTTGTCAGATCGGTAAAAAAATATATTTCTTGGTGTGCGAGAATTTTAGTTATTAGTTTTATATAGAATGAGATGAAAAAGGTTGAAAAGCACTGTTACAGATCTTTGACACTTGGGGAATTTCAAAACATTTATAATTTTAATGCCAACATTACTTTTAAATTGTTTTATCTAATTCTTGAAACTATTTTTGCTTACTTTGTTTCATATCAAACATCAATATAATTGTAAAGTAATATACAAATAAAAAATGACAGAGGGATATCAAACTAAATACTAATAGTCAAAAGATCATAAAAATTAGAAAGATTGAAATGAAATTTAATACTAGTATAAAGTATACATACCTGTTCCCTTTCATGTTTTATCACAGCTTTGGTTAAAGCATCTTCTAATGGTATCGTGCCATCAAAGAAGCTATCTACAGTAAAATGAAATGATTTTATGAGACTGCAATGAAATAGCTTTTAGAACTGATAAATTTATTTCAAGCCTCAAGAAAGCAAAGTATAAAAGTCATACCTTTTTCTTCTTCCCCATAAAGGGGGATTTCAACATCATATTCAAAATCCAAAGCCTTAGTTCTGTCAGTTGGCAACACGACTCCTGATATTAACTGTTCTGTCATTCTCTAAAAACATTTTATTTCAAATTGAATTATGTGTCTCACACAAGCAATGTACAAGCAAGTCATGTACAGTAACAATGGAGCTTTTAAATTCTTAAAGTAAAGCTTTAAAGATATCAGAGTAACTTTTTTATAATTTAGGTAATTTATAAACCCTCATCAAGCAAAAAATTAAAATACAGCGATAAACTAAACCAATGTAACATATTATTACTCCCATCTATTGATTTACTACATTGTTATAAATATTATTAGATTAAATATTTTCTTCATCATTACAGTAATGCATAATGAGAACTTTTAAGTCATCACTACTTAAGCCTTTAAAATGTTTTTGTACCCTTGATTCACAACTTATTGAGAGATTTTAATGAATATTTATATGTGCACATAGAAAACTATTTAAAACCATCAGCATATTTTATTTACAAAGTGAAAATATCAATACTTACTTTAACAATGCCCCCCATTGTTCCTACAGCATACATACAAAAATCTAAAAGTTGCTGCGGAGCTTCAACCTGCATACTATTGGCCAATATAACTGTTTTATTTAATAGATGAATAATCTCCTCCTAAAATACATAAGAAATGTCAATAACGATGTAAAATAATAATTCATTATAATTTACAGAAAAACTATATTGTTGTAGTGTAGATAAATCCCAAAATATACATGGTGCTCACTTTTGAAGCGAAAGAAAAATTATAGCTTTTCAATGCTTTTTTCATTAGAAGCTTTTCAAGGCTATATTTCATTTTTCACATTTCACAGAAATCAAAATAGATTAACTCACAAGATCACATGTTAATGAATTTTCACGAGTGCTATGTTTGCATCTAAGGACCCAGAAACTCAACTTCAAGCTAACCTATAAATATTATGTGCCATAGGTTTTTGATAACACTTGACCTTGAATGAGTATCTTGGTTTGGATTGCTGTGCTGTAAAAATTAAGGCTTTTGAAATTCTTTTAGCAAATATTAAGATTTTTTAAGACACTTGAAAACTAAAATGAAAAATCAGGCTTTCTTAAAGCTTTTTAAGGCCAGAGGGAATCCTGACAGTATAAGATTTTCAAAGATTTTAAAAAGTAAAAAGGACAAATAGAAATGAACAATCTTGTAATAAGTGTGAAATACAAGAAAGACAATATTGTATCATGTTTAATTGATATTTATTCAAATCGATACATCAGAAAGATGGGAAAAGAACCACTTTATGATTGAAATGGGAGTCAGAATTCTTGATGAGCCTGGATGGCACAAGTAGTGCACCCAAGCCACCTCTAAATTATAGAAAAATGAAATATTCATGGACTTGATAACATCATTTGAGTTTTAGTTAGATTTACTAAAAGATTTTACATCAATCCTATTACCTAAAAGTTTACCTTGCAACGACATATATAATTTTTTATTCACTTATCAAGATAAAAGTGAAATAAAATATTTAAATACTTTCACAAGAAATTGCTTATGTGCAATACATAAATATCAAATGTCATAGATGTTTGGAAATGCAATAAAAGCGATAATATTTATGATAAAATATAAAACACAAGCAATATTTAGCAGATACTTAGTGAAAATGTGCATGTGATAGTATAACTAAATCATTAATAAGTATGTAATTTTCTATACATTGGCAATATCAGCAATATGCTTAATTTTTGAGTTCCATTTAGAATTATTAATTGAGAAGTTGTTTTGAGCTGTGAGTTTAATTGAGTCATTGAGTTCTGTACTACTGAGTTTTTGAGTTTATTACTGAGACTGAGATGCATTTTTGAGTTGTGAGATTTACTAGCCACTTATTCTTCCGAGTATTTTGAATTGTAAATATTTATGAAAAATTAAGCATATCAAGGGTATGTTTCAATGTGCACTCTTTATTTATTACTCCACAAAACGATAAAAAGCACTTGAACAGAAATAAGTGATTTCTACAGCCCATTCTATTCTTACCTCAACAGGCTTTACAGCTAGTCAATAATGAAAAGATGAATTCCGGAGATAAATTAACTTAAACTACACTTTATTAGTTTAAGTGTCTAGCAGTTTCTTTTAGTTTTCCTGATGCTTGGCAGCAGGAAAATGAAACATAAATCTTACCAAGAGGAGACAAGTCCTCATGAGGAATAAAGTCATACCCTCTATGGACTCCAGTTCTGGTGGGAGTTAAATTCCACCCTTTTCCATAATACAACAAAACGGACAGTGGTATAAGGGTGGCAGATTGGCAGTAAGCAGCCAAAAATAATGGGTGCAACAAGAAGTAACATGTGCCATATTTTTTTAAGAAGCCAGTATTCGATCTCATTTACATATACAACACAACATTCTTAGTCTTAAATAGATAAGGATGGTAGTTTGTTACAATCCCACAACAAATGCTTCAATGTTCTCTATCATCATAAAGTTTGTGTATAACTTTCACATACACAAAGCAAAGTTTCATTTTTAATTTTTCCCAATCTACCCACCTTCTTGCTCTAAATGATTGGTTGGGTTTTTATTATGCAAGGATCATATCTGGCCAAGATGTGCCAAACACAAGAAAGTAATGGACAGACACATACAAGGAAAGTTTTACTGACACAGAAGATAAAAATACACCCTGAGAGGACTATTAAATCAGGGTATCGATTGTGAAGTTTGAAGGGAGATTTCACTCTCTCTCTCTCTCTCAAATGACTACAACAGTTCCACGATTATGATCCCTTTCTCAGCCCCTTCCATAATCATTTGGTTTTGGGTTTTATGGCACAAGGGCCATCAATTTGCCACGCTGTGTCAAACACAAGATAAACAACGTCAAGTAATTATGAAAAGAAATGAAAAGGGGAGGGAGATGAGAAAGATCGATTGGACATCTTGAGGTTGCGACCTCCATGTTTACCAGAGGCAGAAAACCCCATGGGAAAAGAATAGATCACGGGTTCCTCGGGTTTCCGAAGCCCGTATACACGTAAAGATGTGCCCTTGAGGGACCCCTCTCATAGAAAAACTTTGGATGCTTTCCTGGCTACTATCTTATGAATACACAATTACTACATATATAAGTACGTACCATTCCTTCATTGTCAATACCAGTTCCTTCACCAGCAATAGCAGTCAAAGCACTACCAATCTGTTCTAAATGTCCAAGTGTATCTGTATTCATTACACTACCTACTGAGCGAACCATTTTCAGTCGAGTTACCGCTTTTTGTTCAGCTTCTTTATCCAGCAATCCAGGATCAGCTAAAACAAAATTCAAAATTATTGTATTCTATTACTAAATTTACTTTTAAAAGATTGGAAAGCTTTTATAATTAAATTATATTATATACAGACATTTCATTAAATACAGTAATTAAATTAAATATGTCAACTAAAAATTAGCCCATACTACTGTACTCTACTGTGGTTACAAGTGTAGAGCATCACGAACCTTATACTTGTTTATTTTCGTTCTGATGACAAGTGGAAATTCAGTTCCATCTAAATAGCTATAGACCAGTTTTATCACCTTGTTTTTATATTTATTAGTCATTTTTTGAAGCTTTTAGACTTCAACAAAATACTACTTTGTTTACTAGATGATTTTTACTAGCTAGGGATATTTTTTGTCCAATTCTTAAGCTGAAGATGACACTCAAAGGTCACTGAAAATGAATGAGCCCTGTTTCTATAGTGACTATCATCACATAGACATTAGTATCAGGGATAATTCTCGTGGTAGACAAACTATAAATACATAATATAGTTTTATATTCTGGCCAAAGGTTGGATACTTTTTAATCAGACCTCCTAAATACTTGCAATATAACATCAAGTAGACTTCAAATTTTCTTACTTGTTGTTACTTCATCATAGGTACTGTTTTCATCAAGTGGCAGGCGAACACTCATCAGAGAAGACAAGGCCTGCGAAACTTGATTCATACGGGCTTGATCGCCAGATGCTTCTACTTGCTCCAGTTGTCTGTTATTCATAAAGTTATCATAATCTTGTTTAAATGGTGGCTCCAGCTGAAACAAACATTTTGTTTCATTAGAATAAGTGACAAAATTAAGTTTGGTCAAAAAATGAAATTGTAGTTTTGGGAATACTAATAATTATCCTAATGCTAGACACTATTACAAATATTAATCTGGCTCATATCTTTTATAATATATGATTCATTTGCATATAAAATTATTATGAAAGTTAAAATTTGTCTTATCTTTAAGTAGAATATAAGAATGATGAAAACCTTTTGCCAACGAAGTTATTTTCATAAGAATTGAATGCGAACAGATATTGTAAGAAGTAAACCATGTAGATGGATTATACAGAATGTGTGTTCAAAAGTAGCAAAACAGTATAAAGAATACATCAGTTTATAACATGTGTTGAAAATATCAATCATTTTTGTATTTCATACATGTAATGCATCATGTTTGATAAACTCTCTGCAATGCTTCTGGGGAAACATGGTTCATACAACATGAAATATTCATCTGCCACAGTCGAATTGTGTCACGATGGTTTGAATAGTTGTTTTCCAAATATCTAAAAAAATCTAGGGGGATATAATCTGGGAATCATTATGGTTCCTCAGTAGCAATCCAGAGCTATCAGAGCCAAAGCACTTGTCAAATAGTAGCATCAGTAGCATAAATTTTTAAAAATAGTAGCAAAAAGTCTCCTTTTAAAACCTATTTTAGAAGTGTTTTAGCTGTATTTGTTAGTCATTTGTAGTCAGATAGAAAATGACTCGGCTAAAACATAAAATGTGCAATTAAATATGAAACAGACATTGAAGATCTTGCAAAGACACTTAAATTTTAAAATTAAAAAACTAAATACTTTCTTGAGGTTTTCATGACAATCTAGCAACCAGATTCCAATGTTTTCTTTTATTTCTTTTACGGTTGGCTTGGCACCAAAATTTCAAAACTGAGGTCTCCTGGAAAATTTTCTCTGAAGAAAAATACTTTTTCTGTCCACTATTAGTTTTTAATAAAGGGACTAAATTTTCGCCGACCTTTGGTGAATTTTCAGTCACCAAGCTGAAAAGTCGCCAAAATTTTGGAAAAGCTTTTGAGACAGTTTTACTTAAAAATATATCTCTAGTTACCAAGATTGAAAAAGAGTAGCAGAAAGTTGCTTTTAAGTTGCATGTGGAAGCCCTACATTCAATACTTATTTCACAACCTGGCAGGAAAAAAATAAATTAAAATTCCCATAAGGTTGCATTACTTTTTAAACACCCTACATATTAATGGAAATTGCGTTCAGTCAGTTCATTGAGCATTGAATAACAATGTTAGGTGAAAATATCAAAATGCCTTACCATCATAGTTGTGATATTTATTCTCGCAAGAGCTCCTTCTTTATCTTTAATATCAACACCAAATTCAAAAAGTCCATAAGGCAGAACAACTTGAGCTTCTGGGTCAGGACCAGCACTCAAGTAAATCAAAGCTGCCGTATCATTGTGTATAGCTAAAATATAATTTCAAAATAAATCAAATTACAATTATATTTATTAGGTCTATATTTTTATCTACATTTATTAGCACAAGAATGACTATACCAGAAAATTCAGTCGGATTTTTAATAAAATTTTCTAAAAGGTAGATATAAGAATGGTGGTAAAATAAGAAAAAGCATAAGTTGATTTCTAAGATAAACAGGGCATTAAATTATATATATGAGAAAAAGTCAATTTTCTATTCCTAGGATTAGGGACCAGTGTTTCTCGGATGAGGTATGCACCTACCTTTAACTGGAGATAATTGATCTACAGTGCTCATATGTCTTCAATTCATGTGTCACAATTTAAAAAATTTCGCCTAATTGACTTTTACAAAGGCCAGGAAAAGGGTAAGTCTAAAAAATTGATAATGCCAACCCAGAGAAAATATAAAGCATCTTTGAAAACACATTGAAAGTGAGCAAATTATGAACCAAAGTAAGACTAAATTGTGGATAATTTTTTAAAAAACAAGAATAGTAGGGATATCCTGAGAATTTCAACGAATGATAAATTTCTCACTACAAGTCTTGTTAATGGAAAAAAAATATAATGAGTCATATTTTTATTGAATTAAATAATTCTCTCTAAAAATGAATTATTATTTGTCAGTTTCTACCTTACTTTTCCCTTCAAACAAATACATGAGAAGGATTACTTTTTCCAGTCTAATAATACAAAGTTGTGAACACCTTCACAAAATGATCACAGAAATAAACTACATATTGATATACATAAAAACACTTCATTTTCCTTACTCCAAAAGGCAAAATGCTCAATATCCTTCCCTTCAGGATCTGCCCAGCCAAGACAACTAACAGTAAACATATCAATCAGAGCTCTTCCATTTTCAGGGATAATTGTACAATTTCCTCCTTCAGGAGGTTGGTTGATATGAAGAAAGAGATCTGATTCTCCTCGAAGTCCATATTCATTCTCTGCAATCAATTTAGCAATAAAGTCTCCATAAGTTGGATAATACTCCTTGAAAAAGTCTTCACTTAAAGCCATTTTCTTCTCAGTCGCACCTTTAGAAGAAATAAAGAACAAAATTAAATAATCATTCTTTCAATTTTAATATATCTACTATAGTAATTTTTCAAAAATTTCATGATAACAATTTCATTTAAAAATCGATTGACACCTTTATTATCAAAGACCACCTAAAGAGACCTGAATATTTCAAGAAACCATAAGACAAGAATCAAACAGGAAATACAGTAACCCCTTGATATATCGTGTTTTTTGGGGACAAGAAATAAATGCGATAAGCCAAGGGAAGAAATATATATTGAGAAAACCATACTTATGAAAATAAAAAATGTAAATTAAACACTTTTTTAAATGTGTATAACTTCAAATTACACACAAAATTGATGGTAAAACTTGAAAATTATGCTAAATGTGGTAGAATGCTTTTTAAACAAAAATTCCAACTCATCCATTTATAATGCATCCAAATAGTTTTCCAATACAATTTAGCTTTTTCGTAGGACTGGGTATTATACATTTTCTTGTAACTACTCTTCTCATCAGGTGCTTGAAATACTTTTGGCTATATGGAGGATGGAAGTTGACTTATGTATACAAAATCAATTGTTCATTAAAGAATCTGCCTGTACTCAGGCTTCAGCTTTCCTTTGTCTAACCTATAACACACACAAACAGCAAGTTTGGGGCTTTTGATTGAAATAGAACTGAAAAGGGAAATGGTTAAAAAAGGATTTATTCATTTCAGTTAACATCTGAATATTAGTCGAATCCTTTGCTGTTGACTTCACACAAGTTGTATGCAGTTTTCTATGCAATAATAGCATATTTTCATACCCAAGCAGTGGGTACAATCTTAAGAGCCACTAAGAGGTAATTTCCAATTTAGTAAATTTCTTTTAGACTCGAGTTGAAACGACAACCCTCTAACTTGCCAATATCAGATGGGTAACGCAGAAGGATTATGCAGTGGGCAGAGCTATGAAAAAAGGTTACAATAACTGCTTGAAACAAGTGACTGTCAGTTTCAGAGAAAGGGACTATAGTCTGATAATTCTGCTTACACAAACTGAAAATTCATTGCAGGGCAAGTAAATCAGAGCTATACAGGTACTCCTCATTTAACAATAGATTTCTGTACCTATGGCTAGGTTGTTAAATGAACTGGCAAGGAGCTTAATCATTTTTATTCTAAATAAAGGAAAGATCTAGGAAATTCCAACTTGATAACTTGGTTTTAAATTACAACTAGTCTGATAAGTGGACTATCGAGAGAGTTGTCACCTCTAAGTAATCATAACAGGAAATGAAAGGACCAGGGTAAGAAAGGCACACCAATCACAAGCAAAACATGTATTGAGAACATTCCTGCATCCAATTTGTCACCGGTTGCATATGTTGATATACGAATCGCCAAATATGTCTGACTGAGCTTCGTGTAAGATCCTCTATTTGATTGCATTGCATGAGGTTGGCATTGGCACCAACTCCAGTTTTGCCTGTGCGTAAAAATGCCCTAAGACTAATAAAGGATTTCCATGGCTGACTGGAGAATCACTCAATACAAATGGTCCTTAAACATGTAAGTCGTTAAGTGAGGAGTGCCTTTATAGCCAAATCCATGATATATTGAGGCACAATACAATGAGGGGTTAATGTATTTGAAATTTGCAAAATATATATTCTTACCAACGAGAAATTCTCCAGCTTCAGCCAAATATGTTTCATTTCCCTCTGCATCCACTCCAAAAACTTGCCATTCATAAAGCAACTCTGTATCACAACCTTCTTTGCATAAACCAATCAGACCAACTCTTACAGGATTTATACGCTGGCCAATAGGGTCATTTGGATAACACAACTTCTCTGTTTGACACCTTTAAAGAGATTAAACTTATGAATAATAGGACTTCATAAGCAGAATGATAATGAGTTCAATGCAGGATCCAGTAGTTTGTTCAGTTACTAATAGGCATATTACGGCTATCTGAACAGATGAGATTGAAATGTATAACTCATTTTGATATTAAAATAATGTATGCTCTTTTATAACTAAAAGTCTAAGATTTCAACTAAACAAAGTTTTCATATTTACAATACAGGTAATAAAAGTATTCTTAACTGGTCACTAATAATGTAATCAGCGAAAATGTACAATCAGATCATTTTCGCACAAAAAGATTGTAGAATGTGAGTAATTTTAACCTACTTTAAATATTATGAATTTCGAATTTAACATGCTATTTATTTTTATACAACTATGTCATAATGTAAGACAAATTACTAATGCCTAAAATATATTAGTTTACATTAAAACTATACTGAAGTGCTAAACTATATCCTTATTTACATTTTTGTTTTAAAATCAAGAACAAATTTTAAAAATGCCCTATTTCTTCTCTATTAGTGAACTTTAAAAATACCCCAAAAAAGACTGAACATCTAAACGATCATATGCTAAATTATCTTTGACTTAAAAAGCAAACATAAAATTCAACTTACTCAACGCTTATAATAGGAGGTATATGCTCTAAAAGAACAATCTGTAAACCGCCCCAAGTAGGATCTCTATCTGACATCTCTACTTTAAGAATAATTTCATATGTTACATTGGATCGTCTGAATACAGTGGTGTTCCAATTGACATAACTCTCTGTAACATTTATCATACCTGAAAGTATAAAAGCAAAAACATACAAACACATAAGCAAATTTTATAGAAAGAATGAAATGGCACAGAAACCACTCTCTGCCAACATGAATTATACAAATTTCATAACATATTGAATCACATTATTTACAAATAGAACTAACGAAAACAAAATGCAACATAGACATAATGTTAAATAAGCACCTGTATTACTTTCAATTTTTTAGACATCTTCTATATTTGTTTACTCATGCTTTATATTACATGGAAAACAAAACTTAAATTTACACCATTCTTCAGCATTCCTGATTGTTTCTTAACTGGAAGAATACCTCAGGCCTGGTTGGGCCATTCCCTAAGAGTGACTGTTAAGGTGTATGTATACACTAGAAATCATGAAAATTGACCAAAATATCGATATATTTTTTAATAATTCAAAATATTGTCCAACCCCTTAGCTTTCAAACGATACCAAGATCTTGAAAATATTCGAAATAGTTTTCTAGTTATAAGGGTTTGGAATAGGTACTGTGACCTCAGACAAACACGCTTCCAAAACTTTAAACTCGATTTCTGAAGAACTAGGTTTTTTCAATACGATGCTTCTTTCGAACAGTGATAACTCAACAATGAATTGATCTATTATAATTACTTTTGTGTCATTATAATCTATATAATACAGTGGATGTTTTGACCCTCAGTCAAAGTTATTGGTTAAGAAATTAATTTTTAGTTGATTTTTAAATCTTGAAATTCCTGAAAAAAACTTGATTTTTTAGACTTCCTTCATGAAAAAAATTGTAAAAAATAACTTATTCCCTCTAGCAACTTGATGGAGGGTCAAAACATGAAGAATAATATTAGGAATAATTTCCAACAGGAATTGTCTTTCTGAACACATTAGAATTTCAGATATCACTGTTCAAAAAACATGCTAATTAGCTAATTATATCTTATTTATATAATTAATGAGTAGCTTAATCAGAATTTTTCACACTGAAATGAGTTTAAACACAAACCAATGACTTATTGTGAAAAAAATGGATTTTTAAAGTCAAAATTAAAAAAAAAAAAATGTTCTATTGTATACATACACCTTAAGTGTTACTCTACAGCAAATAGATGTGGGAAAATGTTGAGCATTTGGCAGTGATAACTCATGGGTTCTCCAGTACTTTAGCACAAGTCTGTTAGTCTCTAACCCTCCTGGTGGTTTATCTTTGCATTAAAAACCACCCTGTAGTGGCCAGCCTCTGATGCAAAACCTATTCCAAACTGTCACCAGTTCTAGGCAAGGAACAATCTGTTTTTTAACCTACTTGGATCTTCATTCTTGGAGTAATAGGGTAGTTTTGTCTTGTGAGCAAAATTGTCCAGATCTTGGATGAGATATCTCATTGGAACCACTTGGAGAGTTAAGAGTTATGTATACATCCAAATGATCAGCATTGGAAACAACTAGCCTGGAGTCACACCAGATACAGAAGGGAGAGTTGGTCAATCCCCTGGGATGGACAAAGTCATGACCTGCTAGGTCTGAAATGGATAACTGGCAAAAATCTTTTGGAATTCAGGACAAGATTCCTCTTATCAATGAGTGGTTCACCATCTCTTACATTTGTCACTTGCGAAAGTCCAAATTTTGTTTTTAGGTTGAAACTCTTAGTTGAGAGCAATTTGGCTAAATGAAAGGACAGAGGTCTAGAAGGCTTTTGTAGAACAAAGGTTCTTTTTTTGCCCAGAAGTCAGTCACTTTGTTGCCCTGGATACCACAATGGATGGGATCTATTGCAATGCAACCTGGTCCACCAGAAATCTCACTGGTCTACAATCCAGAATGTGAATGCAATACATTTCCATGTTATAATACTTAATGTTAATCATTAAAAGCCAATTTTTCTAGTATATATGCAACATTTGGCTCAAAAAGTAACTGATTCAGAAACAAGCAATAAAATAAATATTTTAAAAAGTAAGCTTTACAAGCTTTTAAAAGAAACATACCAGGTCCTTTTCCAAAGCAACCACCCAGATCCATCTCTTCAAGCATACCATCTTTGTTTTCATCGTCTTCTTCACTGCTTTCATCCGAACTGGGAGTTGGCAAGCCAGTGGGTCTCTCTCGATAAAGAATACTTCTATCATATATAGGGTCCGATATGTTCTGCATATCTTCTGTTAAATTTCGATTGATAATTTCACCAGGAATTCGACGGCAGAACCATTTGATGGTAAAATTCTAAATAAAGAATTCCAAACTTTAGAATTCATTTTCGATAAAACTTGAAATCAAGTATAAACTTGCTAAAACTCACAAATATTTAATAAGAGGTGTATATAAGATACATATATGCTTTGAATAGCATCTGAGAAAATCCTTCTTAAATTCAGACCCCATGGAGCAATGAATGACCATTGCCCTGTATTGTGTTTTTATTTCCCTTTTTACATCTAATGCTTCTTCTAAACTACTAAAAATCATTTAAAATCTATTAAAAAGGAAACAACAAAAATAAATAACAATTCATGTTATATATATAACATTGTTTTACAACCAAATTCTTGTATGCCCAATTTTTTTAGTTTGACGCTTTAACATCATTTGTTAAAAATATCCCAACTAAACTTGTTTCAAAAGCTCATAAGTTTATGTCAGCTATAAAATCCTATCAGCAAATTTTAAACCTTGTACCTCTAATTGGTCTAGAATTTGGTATCTAGTTTTTATTGTTCCTGAAATTATTTTATTAGAAAAATTAAGAGGTTTTGATGATAAAACAATATATAAATTACAAACTTTAAGGAATTTCAATATTAGACACAAAATTTTATTAATTTCTTCTTTTATTTATTACTTTTATTTTAGTCTGTAAAAAAAGATTTATCAAAACAATAGGTAAGATCTTATAATTCTTAAATGATAAAACTTTTGAACATTATTTATTAATGTAATCTGTTAACCTTAAAATTAATAAGAAAATGTTATAAATAACAAACATATCAGTAATAAAAATACATACTTTATTGTTTTCATCATCAGGATCAATAGAATTTTGTCCTGGATCCAAAATTAACCCTTGACCCCATCCTCGAGTTACACGGGACTGAGCCCCTTCAGTAAGTCTTACAATTACAGGAGATGGCACAACTTTTGCATAAGTCTCTATTGATCTAACAAGCACCAGTGGAGGGTTCTGAATATATACTGCAAACAGTGAAGAAATTGCAGAGCAAAGTTAAAACCAAGTAAAGTGAACAAGTAATAAAATTATAAGCTAAAAGTTTTGAAACAGTAGATGTTTCCATCAATATATATTTTAATTAAATTCAAGAAATCATTGTGCTACATGGCATATAAAATAAATTTATATTAGTTTAAGAAATGAAAATGTATTCTTGAAAATTTATTGCAAAAGAAAACAAAAAATTTAGTTTATTTTAAAAAAGAAAAAATATGTTTATGTAGAGAGCTCTAGATGAAGCTCTGCAGAAACGTACGAAATCTATGAACATAAACTTACACTTAGGATAAAATATGATGCTACTTTATGCAAGTGGTAGATTCATGTCTTGTTTGAAATTTTAATCACTTGAATTTTTTTCTTAAGGCACTCATTTTTAGCAAAAGACTGAATACAATATCAATTAACATTTCATAAGTGTGTAGCAATATCAACATGAAAAATTCATATTTCACATGTTCTCAAATTTTAAATGAAGGACTACATTGCTCATATTATTTTACAAGTATAAGAACTATATTTATTATAAAATCTTAATTGACCTATTCTGATATACAGAACCATAGTCTTTCCTAAAACTTGTACAATACATTGTAAATCAAAATAAGGTATTTAAAAATGAAAATCAGTTATATTGAGATAAATAAGATTAGCAAGTACACCGCAAACCTGCTCTGTAATTTCATTAATTTGGCAAATAATGCATTATTCCAAAAGGAAATGTGTTCTTTGAGCATTGAATAATTCTTATGTGGGAAAATTACAGCAGAGAACCTAATATATTTCAGTAAATAAAGTAGCTAATTACTTTACCTGTCATATTAACTGTAAATCTGAATTTATAAAGTCCTCCTTTTAATAAAAAGGGTCTTAAGTAGAGCATAGATTTTCTGTATGAGTCAACCATTGTCAAGTCGATCTCTTCAAGGACAAGGCCATTAGTTTCATTTAGTCTGAAACCACTCCAGTTTCTGACAGTATCAGCTGAATCATTACACTTCATCGTGGTATATGAATATAAAACTACAGGCATAGACCTAAAAATGATGAAACACAGATGGATGAGTACCAAGTTTGAGAGTAATTAATTTTAACGAAATACAGATGATGCAATAATGCATTTTCAAAATTAGTATGACAAGATTTAATTGTAGTATTACATTTATGTTTAGTGAAAGGGCATGTAAATAAAATTGCAATAAATGACCAAATCACATCCGGGTCACCACTTGTAGGTTACATGTCTACATGTTTATATTTCCTTGGTGGTAGTAGTAGAACAGGAAACAGTATTAAAAGTTAGTAATTTTTATTTAGTCTATTCTATTATTTAATTCTATTATTAATTATTATTCTAGTATTTATTTAGACATTATTATTCTATACATTCTATTAAGAAGTTCCAATAATATTTTTGCACTACATATTTGTGGAACACAAATATGTAGTGTATCTATGTATTTATCTTTTTGATATTCTTTTGCAATGTGTCAATTGAAAAGAGATAAAAAACAACAAATATATATTGTTTTGATCTCTTTCTAACACTACATATTTGTGGAACACAAATATGTAGTGTTAGAAAGAGATCAAAACAATATATATTTGTTGTTTTTTTCTAACACTACATATTTGTGGAACACAAATATGTAGTGTTAGAAAGAGATGTGTTAGAAGAGATGTGTGAGAATATGTAACACACATATTTGTGGAACACAAATATGTAGTGTAAGAAAGAGATCAAAACAATATATATTTGTTGTTTTTTATCTCTTTTCAATTGACACATTGCAAAAGAATATCAAAAAGATAAATACATAAATTAAAACATTAATAAAAGTTGTTTGCAAAACAGTCATAATATTTATACTTTTACATGAATAATTATTGTCTGATAAACTATAAATCAGAATATTCACTTTTAAATACTGTTCAGTAAACAATATTTCTGGTGTGTTACTCAGGAAAAAGTCAAATCCACTATTGCAGAATGTATACTGTTTGTTATGTTTTGCAATTAACTATATAAAATTACAAGAGAGAAAATTTAATTTTTCAATTACTACTTTAAAATGTTAATTGGTTGTAGTGGAACCTAAAACTCATATGGAAATAAACAGGAAATTCACTTTTCTAAAAAAGAATATTTATATATCAAAGTTGAAAAGAACATATATCCTGACTATATTGTAAAGAGATTTTGAATTTTAAAAAATCCATTCATACATAACATTTAGGATCCCAAATTTGCAGTAACCTAGGCAAGATTACATTTTTTTAGGGTTCTTTGAATAAGAATTTATTAGGTAAAAAGAAGGAAGAATCAAAATTTAATCCTCAATGGTAATCATAACTATGATAAATAAATCAACCAAAATGTTAAAGCCAGAGAACTGTAAATTTTATTTTCTAGCAAACTGATTCTCAAATACTATATTCAAACAATAAATAAAAATACTCACCTAAATATCTCGGGTGCAAGATAATAACTTGGAATCCTATTTCTTATTGATAAATCTGGTGCTTTACAAGTCTGGTTTGTGATGAAAAATCTTACAGTTGTATTCACTTCAGAAATTGCATTGAAGGCTTTGAAAAATGCATCAATGTAGCCTTTGGAAATATATGTGTGACGAATTACTAAAGGATTTTCCAGTTCTCCTTCCCAAACAACTTCTTCAGCAGTGTCATTGCATGTCTCTCCATTGCCAAAGGCCCGAAGAACAGTACCATCATCATAATCAACCAGCAAACAAGTATCGGTACCAACACGTTCCAGATATACCTAATACAGATATAAAAGTTTAAAAATTAAGTAAAATTATTCTTATATGCAGATTTCACCATTGCTGAGATGTCTTATATTTACTTTACTAGAATTATTTTGTTTCGAATCAAAATAGAGCAAAATTTAGTGAGCCTTCACTCTTCAAGCTATTTTGATAAATGTCCAGATCTTATACAGAAATGAAAATTATTAGGCTGTGACCTAAATGTAATTGTTATTGGATGTCTTGATTGCTTGTTACTTGAAATAAAATAACTTAAACATTTTAACTTTTATTAATTTATATTACATTCATTCATAAAATTGTACTATTTTTTAAGCATTTATTAACCCTCAGTTAGACGTACTGATAATGGTAGGTGCAATGGGACTTTTTCAATGTTGCAGAACGAAGAGAATGACTGTAAAAAATGTATTATTTATAAATATTAAAAAAACATTTTTAGTTATTTGTTTTTAGTATGTCTTAAAATATTTTAGGTCGTTTTAAAAACATTAACAAAACAAAAGTTCAATCCCTTTTTTTGATTGACCTTTGGTGAATTTAAGTCACCCAAATTTTGAAAGTAGGAGCTTTTCAAGCGATTTTACTTAAAAGGATACCCCTATTTGTCAAGGTTGAAAAATAGTAGCAAAAGTCGCCTGTGGCAGACCTGTAAACAGATTTGAAATTTTTATTTATTTTTTGAGTGCAGTCATGTTTTAATTACAAGAAAAATTAATCATACCTCAAATTCTTTATCCTCCTCCTCTTCTAATGTAGCATTTACATTGTCAATAGCAATCAAGCCTTCCGTAGGTTCCATAAGGTACAGAAATAAGAACACTGGGTCAGTAGTTTTTTGAACATGATTATATGCAGAAACAGTAAAGTTATAGTAGCCAGCCTGAAAATAACATAATTCAATTATTTTTAAACACATTTGTTAATAAATGTATTTTAATTCTGAAATTAATTTTTAATAACAAATCTTTAAAGTTTAAAAGTTTATTATAAGTATTAATCAAATATAATCAATATATATCATGGCCAATAATATACAAATGTGTACTTATTTGATTAACAATAACCTTAATACATCTTATGCTTAAAGTAATGTACAATTTCAGCTAAAGAAATTTTTGACACTTTACAAAGTAGATCTATGATGTTTACCTATTTTTTCTAATTTTTTAAATATTTCAATACAAAGAGATTGCACAATACACAGATTGGCCCAAAGATTTTAAATCCACAAAGCATTTTATTCATTAAACAAAACAATCTTCCAACCCAAATGAACAATCAACATGAGTATAATATAGAAAATATTGGGTTAGTTTTAGTGATCAAATATGAATAAAAGTAGTTATTTGATTTTCATAAACATATATCAGATTGCAGTGGTATTACTGGTGGTCATTTGTTTTTCAAGATAAGACTGCAAATGAATATCAGGAAGCAGTATGAAATTTTAGCTATAAAAATTATATTTATTATAAAATCCATGGACCCTAGCTCTGTTACTACTGATGATAATAACTTTATAACTTATTTTAAATGGCATAATGTCAAACTGGAAAAATAACAAATAACTATTCAATTAACCACTTAGGTGATTGGTCAAATAAATTCATCATGTATAAGTCCTGCAATACTGATTATAAAAGTATGCTCTTAGATCTGATGGCATAAACACATAGATAATTAATAGAATACCACATTATGCATGTTAATTTAAGTAATTATTGA
Organism: Meta bourneti; assembly: GCA_933210815.1. Lineage (NCBI taxonomy): Eukaryota > Metazoa > Arthropoda > Arachnida > Araneae > Tetragnathidae > Meta > Meta bourneti. Next base: position 64,850,317 of record OW119930.1, on the reverse strand, counting down.
ATGTAATTTATTTGTGTATACTCCTCTAAAAACTGTTTTCATGACAAAGGATTTTCTTAACATTTTGAGCTTATACCCTACTACTATCCACCTTCATGAGACAAGTTAAATTTAACAATGAATTTTTAAAAAAAGTTTGGAGTACATGCTCTATATTTTTATTACAAAAACCACTATAGCCTACCTCTTGGAACATAGTAGTATAGGTATTGTCAGAGCTGTTCATCAGAGTTGTACCATTAGCCATCTGCACGATATATAATTCAACCTCACCTAGTATACAAATATAATTAATATAGAAGTTGCAGATAAATATTTAAAATTTTTACATATTAAATACTGGAAGTTAATTTTAAATGAAAAATTATAGGGTAAAGTAATGTGTAAAGTTCTCACCAGTAGCAACACTCATGTGAAGAGTAACATTTCGTTCCACAGGAAACTTTATTTTCTCAGGTCCATAGCCAGCAATTTGATCATGGCTTCCTAGTACAGGACTATACAGAATATTCACAGCTAGATCTCGAATTCGAACTGCAGTTTCAACCTATGATTCAAAATACCTTCAGCATACACAACTAAAGTTTTCAGAATGAGAAAATATTCCAATAATAAATTTTACCTGCAAGTTTTCACATGAGTTAAGTTTTAATTGATAAATCCTCTACTTTTAATTTAATTATGTAGCAATAACTTTGTGAAGCCACAAGATGGTCTATAACTGTGATTGTAATTTAAATGTTTACACTAGTAAAGACAGAGTCAACAGAAGAATGATGGATGCAAACAGTAATTGGTGGTGTAATGTCTCTCATCATATATTGTCCTTAATAAATAAATATATATATATATATATATATATATATATTCCCCTATGTTGAATGTGTTCTTATTAGGGATTGAGTCACAAGTGAAAACAGTTACTATATAGATTAAAAATGTTTTAATTGCATTACATAATTAAACTAAATTATGATGCAAGTAAAGTCACTAATTCGACATTATTGAATAAAAAGTATTATAATAAATTAGTAAAATATCATTTACAGAAACCAATATCTAAACGAAAGATGATACGATTTTTTAAAATAAATTTTCAATCAACATTCCTTTTTCGAAATGCAGCAACAGAACAAATGTTACTAATAAGCAATATTTTGCAATAAAAGTTAAAGTCTGAAAAATAATTAGAACTTTTTAATTTTAAGAAAATAACTAACATTGATAAGAATAAGTACAAAGATTTCAATAACAAAATTTATGAAGTTAAGAAGATACCAAATAAATTACAAGGCAAAAGCTATTTTTAGTTCCTCATCTGTATCACATTTTTCTTTAAAATAAGGTTACATTCCATGCCATAATAAGTTTTAACTACCCTAATTCAGCTATTTTAAACCTAGAAATAGGTAAACTTACTTCTGTTAACAGAGTGTATGATGAAACGATATTTGAGATCCTTATATTCACAAGGTACACTCCAGGCTTTCTATATTTATGCTCAAATGCTTCTTGTATCCCTTCACCTTCTTTTGGAATATTCCATTTCCATGTTTTCTTATCACCAAATGTGAAGACAGCAGTTGCATTGGTAGGAAGCAACTCCGATGCGGGATAAGTCAGATCAAATGTTATGGCACCTGAATTGAATTAAATTGGATTAGTAACATATCTCTTTTAATAATGTTAATAATGCTGCATTGAAAGCTAAGGTATATTTAGTCTAGATCAGTGGCTATCAAACTGTGGTACATGTACCTCTGGAGTATGCAGAAGACAGTTGGGATATGTGCATACAAGCAACTTTCAAGTGGGAAATGACAAGATAGACGACTAAGGGAATTTATTTTTATTTCTTGAAAGGTTTGTATGAAAGTGCCAAAAATTGTTATTAAAACTGTTAACTTTCTTGTGTCAGATAGTAGTGGAAGCAATAACATCATAACTGTTTCTTGAACTCACCATATGCAAGTTTGAGCTGACGGTTGATATTTCAATTTATTTTCATTTCAACAATGTTCATTGAAGCAATATCCTCCATTTCATAGGATTCTAATTTGGTTACTAGTCTTTGCACTGTTCCTCGTTTTCTGATCAATGTTCTTCATTCGGCCATTTTTCAGAATTCTTACGATGGAGTTCAACGATAAAATTCTAATTAACAACCAATACAGTTCTGTAGGACACAAGTGTCCTTCAAAATTCTAATTCCAGTGTAACCAACACTGCAGCTCTATCGAACCAAAGCTCCAGCTTTGTAGGACCAAAAATGTCTACTGTTGATTCTGCACAAGGACCCAAGTATCCTACAAATTTCTGAAGTGAACTGTATTGCGAAATAGTGCATGTAGAAGCTACACTGGAATTCAAAGCTACAAAACCAAACAAGACATTTGTTAGAACTGCATATTTACACAACACCGACTGCTCTGAAACTGAGGAAACTATCTGTTGTGAAAACTAACTTAATTGTTCTTCCAAATCAGGATTCCAATTTTAGTTAAAGATAAAATCAAACTTGCATGGGAAAGTTTCACACAATAAATATTAAAATGAAAATAAATTGAGTGTTAATAGTGAGCTTGAAATTGCACACTCCACTACCATATTTTATATCTCTAACGTTGCAACCTATGGAAAAGGGATTGCTCAAGAATATTGAGAAGGATCCCAGAAAAATAGTTTGTCCCTCATTGACCTGAATCAAGTTGATTGGTCAAGTCAGACGACAATACAGATACTCCACAGGAGAAAAAAATGGTAGTCCAGCAACTTTTATTGATCAGACTTTCAGATTAAAACTCAGGTCTCGCAGGCCGCCATGCAACATGCAGTTTTCCCTGCATGAGATGTAACCAGTTTTAGGTTTCTTGGCCAATGAAAACCTTCCTAGGATTTTTTCAACCAATAGATGTGGCGATTTAGTCATTATGTATGTTGTAGGATAAAAGCAAGACAGCACAACTCGGAAATTCTGCGATGCTCAGAGGGTTAAGATTAATATGGCCTAGTAAGAGTTACAACTTTATGTCTGGTCCTGTTTATATAAGAGTTAACAGCTTATAATTCAAATTTTACCATCAAAACAAAATTTTTATTGATTTTATTAAAGGCAGAAGCAAACTCAAATATAAATTGAAATACTTTGGAAAGAAATAGACAGAAATTCATCTTACTTGGAAGTATCTGTGGTGTATTAGTGGTTACACCATAAATTGGAAGAACAGGTCTTTGAGCTTTCAGTACATGAACTTGACTAAAATTAGCATGAGGATTGGAGGCTTGTACTCGAATGACATATACACCAGGCTGTGGATATTTGTATGTTTTTTCATATTTTCCTCCTTTTTTCACCTCTAAGAAAATGTAATGCAATGCATTAACTTCTACCAAACAAAAAATATTTTGCAATAAACTCATAGTAATGTACATATAAAACATATATTTATAAATAGAGCTATCACTTTTTCATATTTACAAGATCTCATTAGACGAAAATAGAAACACATAAAGAAACGATACAAATATTTTCTAAATAATATAACATTATCTCACATACTCTCTCTTTCTATGGTTAACTATTTAATCCTCACAATCTTAAATGATAAAATTATATTTATAGGGTTAATAATATTAAAATTATTCCTAGAGAACACCCAAATGATTATTAGGGGTAAGGATAGGTGAAGAACAAACATAAAAAAAAATCTCAGATTTCGGGAGAATTTTAAAACATTAATCTAAAATCCTCAATTTCGTAAATCTAGTCACAGATTTTACTTGATTCTGGACAGCAAACCTTTTTTTTAAATTAAAAATTACACAAGTAAAAATTAATTTGAAAATAACAGCATCAATATCAAGTGAATGAAATAAAAGTTTTTATTTTCAAAATAATTTAAACAAATTTTTAAATGAAAAGAAATTTATAAGGGTTGTTTTATTATATATAAAATGGAAATAATTTAAGGTTACTTTACATAATTAACCTCATAAATTCATGTTGTAACAGTATGAGTAATCTTAATAAGCACAAATTATGTGGCATGTAAAATTGACATTTAAGCTAAATATCTAATGAAATTTAAAAAGGGTTAAATGTAACAAAGCATAGTAAAACAGAGAAACATTGAGAAAATTGCATAATATCATAAACTATGGTGCTACAAGCCCTGCTTGGTCTAACTCACCAACCCCTGAAAATTACTAAGCAATCTTTATTGGTTCACTTTGGTTGCTCCCAATTCATCCTAGCATCAAAACATTTTAGAGTTATTTTATCTAAAAACGTATCAAATTAACGAACAAATTTGAAAAGTAGAAAAACTTATCAATTGCATGTTTAGGTCTTCCAGATACACTTGAAAGATTTTTGTGGATGGTCTAACCATATATCCAGAAACAGTAAGACCTGTTTGTAGGATAAACCTGTAGAAGTAAATACCTTGGGGCAACATTCTACTTAACATGTTGCAGATAGTTTTTCAATATTTTCAAATTTTCTGTTCAGCTAAATCAAATTTATTCCAACATTAGGAAAATGCCATTACTTCAGAAGTACATTAACATAAAATGCTGTGGATTTAGAACAATTCCTTTAAATTCAGAAAAAAGGTCCACAAAGTTCAGTCACATCAATTAGTTTCAATACTGACATTATGGTACAGGATGCACAAATGTTTTGCCTTTTAAATTAACTTATTTTGTTCTCTTCATCTTCCCTTTAAAACTCCATTAGTTCCACAGGTCCTGACAGGTGCACTGCGATGTTTCACTATGAAAAGAATAACTAAAAAAATGTATAATCCACACATTAAAATAACACATTTTTAGTTATTTGTTTTTATTATATCCTAAAATATACCATGCATTTTTAATGAATAATTGATGTATGTAAAACTAGAAAAGAAAATGTCGAGCACCTCAAATGCATATCAATCTTATTTGTTGAAAAAGACCTGCGACTAATGGAGTGCTACTGGCCCATTTTTCTAATTGATTTCACTTCTATTTGTTGTGTGTGTAAAACTTGACAACCTAATTTAAATTCATTTTTAAAACCAATTTTAAACCCCACATTGCATTTGTTGATTTAAATCTGTAGAAAAAGTTCATTTTCCATTGTTCAATTTGAAATTTTATGTTCATAAGCAGAATAAAATTATGCTTGATCAAGTCATTGCGAAATAATAAACACAAATGAGGCTTTTTTTCATGCCATGTAAGAGAAATAAATAGATACCTCTTAAGAATTCTTTTTTCGATTTTCCATCACCGAATTCCCAAACAACATCCACAAATGTACCACCACTGATTTTTATTTCAATGGTTACTTGCTCGGTAGTTGAGACATCTGGTGGGTTTACGCTCAACTTCAAACCAGAAAGTGGTCGCTGGGAATCCACTTCTTGCTTTCTAACAATTGGAGTTGTAGAAAATTTATTTGATAACTTCATAATTACTTCGTGCATTCCTGAAGAGAAATTAAGAAATTGTAAAGTAATCCTGATTTTCTAATGGTAACAAATAAGGCATGTGAAAAGTACAAAACTACTGTCTTATTATCCATAATAAAAGACAATTGTTGATAAAAAAAATAGATGTCTTCTTACCTATTTTTTTATTAAACATATATTGAACGCCTAATTCAATGGGATTATTGACAATTGCTTGAAAATAGTGCACTTTTTGTGTGTTTGAAAGAATGTCTTGTGGTATCACAGTTTCAGCCATATCGAACGTAAGGGCACCTATATTAGATGATTCCTTAAGGTGAGGTTTCCTGAAATTTTAAGGTTATGTAATTTAAATCAGTTTACAAATTTGATAGGAAAAATCATGTGAAGCACATAAAAAGTTTTTTATACTAGAACTGAACTTCTTCCATGTATGCAACAATCATTACAATAAACAATGCTTCTAACACACTATAATAAACATAAACAATCAGAGGTTTCATTAAAATGTGTAGAGTAATATTGAGTAAAAATACTTCCTATTCAAATGAGTTTACAATTTGTTTAAGAAAATTAATAAATAAAATATAAAGGAGTATCCATAAATAACTATCATTACTTAATGACTTAATTTACATTAAAGTCAACATATTCAATGCCTTAAGAGAAAAAAATCGGCTTTTCTATCATTTTTACCAGTTTAGTTTGTCTACCTTAAGAAGTTTAGTCGATTTTCAGCTACATATATAAATGATTAGCTAACTGGTTCTTTTATGGTAAAAGAGTCATATTCGGTTGGGATTACAAACACATTTCTGAAAATACAGGAGTATAGTGAAAAAAAATCCTTAAATGAACAAGAAATGAAAATAAACATAAATGAAGAAATGTGTGAATGGTATTTTATTAGTTTCATTAAAATAAAATGTAATTTTTAAAAATCAGTTTACTGATACAATTAAGTTTGGAGCATGAGAATTTTTTAAAAAATCCCTGAAGTTATCAAAAACTTATTTGTGTCAAAAATATATACCAACACCTGATCACAAGCTTTATTTGTTAAAATTAAACCACATTGCCAACAATGCTTCAATAAAAACATTTTACACTCTAGATTTCAAAAATTTTAAATTATTCATCAGATAACCGAGACTTTAAATACACTTATGGGTTGTAGTCCAATATTTAAAAGAACACCGAATAAAAGAATGAGTCATTAATTGAAAAATGTTAGTCTACCTGTAAGCTACTTTTGCCATTGCAGATATAAAGGCAATTATATCTCCTGGAAAGACTTCAGGAGTATCAGTAAGTGTTACATACTGATGTCCTGTTTCTACCATAATTTGAACTACATGAACTATCTCAAATTCTAAAACTTTATTAAGATTGTGGTGTGGGCATTTCAGTATTTTGTTGCTAGTACAAGTCTTTAATTGAGCACAAAATGCATCTTCTCTGCTACAAGAGTGTATATCACGAATGACTGGACAAACTGCTCCTTCTGGGCACTTCTTCCTCAGAACCTAAAATTAATTAATTGGAATTAACTTTCCTACGAGAAAAAAAATCAAAATTTCACAAATTAAATTAACAATAAAAAACCTTGAGTGATATAAAACAAATGTTCATAAATGCTTCTTATTAAACTGTGTCAATGGGGAATACATGTCATGATAACAGAAATCAAAGTCAGTCATGGTAGGAGTGGTGTAGGCAGTCGATCGAAAGTTTTTATTGGGGTATGTATAGTGTTGAAAATTTACTAGTGGAAAAGCAGAAAATTCTAGGAAAGCCTTTTATTAAATTCTTAAGTAAAGTTGACAAATTGTAACATAATGTGACATACCATGGTACATGGAGGGGTTCTGCATTGTGTGTAGGATGTTTGGAACTGTTCTAAGCTCTTTATTCTAAGGGGCTTGTGAATGAATAAATAGTTAAAAATTAGTCTGCTAGGGGTTAGAGATTTAGAAGATTTTTGGTTAAAGGATCTATTAAAAAAGTTTATTCGCTGAAATGGCAGTGGAATCTATAAGTTCCACGTGCATATCAAGTGTTGTGGTGGAATGCATTGGTGATCAGAAAAGAAGATGAAACAAACATTTCAAGTGCATGCATCTGTTTGAAGCCATGGTTAATGAGGTGGGAAGGTACAAAAGGTGAAAGTGGTAATAAGATGTATTGGGCACCAGATGCTATAGTAATGAAACAGACTAGTAGGTGAAAAGAGAAGATAAAAGGGGCGTTATCTGAGTTAAGAGACTTATCTGTGGCAAGTATTATATTTTAGGGTGTAATTTTAGTATCTTTTCCTAAGTGTATCCATCCCATATTAATTGGATGTAGAAAATTAAGATTGGGTGTAGACAAAGGCATGTGCTACTCCTGTAATACTTCAGAAGATAGCAAATCTTAATGCTTTAACATTCCACAGCTAGAATTAGCTTGGTTAAAAAACAAAAACTGTCTTATATTCCTGCTCAGAAATGCTTCTAATTAAATTTATCTGAATAAAAATACTTATTGAATGAAGAGGGTAAAAGTTTGTTAGATCTCTGAAAAAATTAAGCATTTTAGATCTGATTTAAAATTGTATCTCTTAACTGATGAATTTCATTTTGTATTATTCGTAACAAACTATAATATTTATTTTTCTGCTGAATAGAATAAACCAGTAAAATGAATTTGAACGAGCTGCATTCATATTTATTGCTTTTACAGAATGCAAAATACCTGCACTGAACTTAGGGATGCTTATAAAATGTCTACTGCTCAAGCTGAACTCAGGGTTGCCAGTAATAGGGTTAAAAAAACTAATTCAATTAGTAAAGCTAATTTAAATCAAATCTGAGACCTGCAAACGACCAGACATATTACGTTGTGTATGTGGCCTACCTTGTCACATAAAATAAAGTAAACAGAAATAAAAAATGTATTGTACCAAATTGCCTGTAGTGTGCCTCAGATGAGAAGGCTTGATACCTTGGAGGAGTCTATTTCTACTAAGGTAGTAGACCTAAAGTTAGGAATGAACTGCCATACACTAAATCATGTATGGTGATCCTCATAAGTGATTATTTGTTTCGTCAACTTGTATAACTGCAAGTGCTTCCAGCACTGAATAATTTTTGAGCCAGAATCTGTGCCAATGATGTTGATTGTGAGAGAGCATTGCTTACAATTAATCTGGTATTTTTTATATAATAAAAAAATAAGCTATCAGTTTCTAACTCACCATAACTGCCATAGCTCCTGACTCTAAAATCCATAGTTGAACAGCAGAAAGACGACCTCTTGTATTGACAGGTTCATGCTGAGGTATTACCAGCATGTAACCAGATTCTTTAGGTGCCATGTCAGATGTTAAATGCTGTGGAATTTGGGGGCCCAAAGCCTGGATGTTGGTATCTGGAATCAATGGGCAATATAATTTAATCTTAACATAATTTGAGATAAATTATAAATGATGCTTAAGAAAAGATTTCTAAACAGATTAATTGAAGTTAATTTGCTTTTTGCCTCTGACTGCAAAGATTTAATTTTAATGTGCCAATGCTTTTGAGCATTTTATACTAATACTAACAAACATATCATCAGCTTAGAAATTAAATATACCAAATCAAAAAACATAGTTCTGAGGAAACGAAGGGGGAAATTGTACTCCCTATGCTTTACTCACTATGAGTGTTTCTCAAGAAACCTAACAAAGAAACAATAACTCAATGGGCTTCACCATCTCAAAAGATCACCACATTCTGATTTAGAAAAGCTAAAGCACTCATATCTTGAAAAGTTTTGTAGTGTTTCACTTGTAAGCACCCATACAAAACAAAATTTGCAATGATTAATATACGAGCATTCTAATATATTTGATGAATATGAAATTAAATAAATAAAAATGCAATACTTGATAAGTAAATTCTGAAATACAAATTTTGAATTAAAAACCAACAATAAAGTTAAATGAATAACCATGTTGGCTTAAGAAATAGTATTTAGGTTATATGATTTCAAATAAATTAGCTTCAGAACTTTTTCTACAATTTTTTAAATGTAAGAATTCATTTTTAAAAAATTGCACGAAAATTAAAGCATTGTATGTGACAATCTGTGGGACCCAGGAGTTACCACGTGCAATGCCTTAAGGATAAATACATGTATAGACATATGTGCCAATAAATCATGAAATTGTCTTTTTTAAGTAAAAAATTAAGAAAATGAATTCAATATATTGTGTTGCAAGAACCATTTACAGTTTATATTGTTATTCTATTAAATTTCAACTGCTAAAGAGTATTTGTTTCTAATTAAATTTATTTATTGACTGCTTTGGTCATATTCTTAGAGATTCTCATCTATTATTCAGAATAATTTGATCATGTTTGAAATTCAATTAATTTTTCTCAGGCAGCTAGAAGAATTCAAATATAAAACTTTACAACTAATAAGATTGATGTAACTAACATACCTGGCAAGCCCATAACGACTTTATCAGACTCATCTCCATAGTTTATATCCATAGTAACAAAACCACCAGTAATAGTAGTTAAGTTACATGTTACAACAACAGTTGGTTTTACAACAGGTGGACAACTGAATACGACACTTTTATCTTCAATACTGTCAGCTACTGTCACCTCAGTACTCGCCAATACTCTATAAGACTAAAGATAAAATTATAAATCAATATGCAAACTAAGAGTATATATTATATTATTAGTCTTATATTGGCTCTATTGGATAAGTAGGCATTATCTCAAGGATCAGATAATAAATTCATTAATAGAATTTAAAAACCTTTATTACACATATTTAAGATAAAATGGTTAATCAGATCAAAACAAGCAGTCAATCAAAAGTACAGTAAAACCTCAATTATCTGAGTTCTTATTAACAGAGTGTCCATGTTATCTGAACCAAATTTGATAGTTTCCATATTTTACGAATCTTTCAAGTCGCAGTAGTTGTAACATGTAGTAAAGTAAACGTTTTTTGATTTTGTAAAGCCTGTCTTGTGTTACTACATTTGTATTACCTGAGTTTCTGATCATCAGAGGTGGCCTTAGATCACATTATATCGGATAAGATTTTACTGTAGTCAAAAAGCAGCCCTAACACAATCTACTTGATTGGTTACACATACAGACAAAAAAAGAAAACTAATCTAATACAGTAAACATATAGCATCTATTAAACATTTGAAAAATTGATGCTGTTTGGCACTAAAAAATAAAACTTGATTACAAAAATATCTCGTGAACAAGATGCTTTTATACATCAATAGCTTATTTATTTTTATCCACATAAAAAGCCAAACTATTTATTGAATAATACGCAAAAAGTACTTTATTAATTTATCATTTTAAAATAGTGCTAATTTTTTATCAGAAGCTGCAAATTCCCTCTTGAGAGGACATCATTTAAAATCAATAACCTTTTCTTGGGAAGAGTAATTATCAAAAACAAAATTAGCAAAATTCTCCAAAAACACATAATACATGAACTGGCCCCATATGTATATAACTCAGCCTCTGTTGATAAACAGATTTGCGAGTTTTCAGTGATCACCTGCATTCTGTAATCAGAGAAATACTTGTTGGTCAATAGTTTCTATTGCTATCCTAATTAATATTATCTCCAGAGAGTGTCCTCAAAGTTTTTTTAATTCTAATGTCCACCAGCTGGGCCTTCGGCACTACAAGGGGCAAATTGAGAGCTGTTTTTAAAGGAGCCCCATTACTCCTAACAGGGAGAAACACCAATATCCATGCACTTACAAATCAGTATTTGAACCCTGAACCTATAGGATGGCAGACAAGTACTATGATTGCTATACCATGTATCCTCTAAGAAAACAGATAATTTTTAGTTAAAAGGATTATTTTTGAAGTGTTACTGATCAGAAGTAGGTAGGTAATTAACGCCGCACTGGAGCAACATAAGCTATTGCCGATGGTCCTGGATCAACCCAGAAGGGAAAGATCCAGGTTACTGCGAAGATTCATTGTTAACTTATTTACACCAAATTGTATCCTGTCCAAGGTATTATTTAATTTCAAATTTTAATTTTAAAGTTTAATTTAAATTTTGATTATTTCAATTTATATTATTGGAATTAAGTCATTTAATTTTTCAATAAAAATAACTATTTAAATCAAGCCAATTTATATTGGCTTGCTCTGCTCAGGCATCACAATTAATATGTTGTAAGTTAGAAATAATGCTAAATATGCTATATATTTGGAGTATAGATTTCAAGAAAGAAATCAGTCAATGTTTTGAACTTTACATGCAAAATTATGAACAGTTAACAAAGTAATTATAAATATTTGTACACTTACTAAAAAATTTATTGTGCATAAATAAAAGTTGTTGAGTAGTACGAGAAGAAATGAAATTTCTATGTGCTCATTTGAAATATAACTGCCTTGGAAACTTACTTCTGGTGCACCTCTAGGCTTCGCAGAAACTTGCACCCAATATTTTCCTGGCACATAGTACTTATGAGCCTGCACGTCATGGGCATCAATGAAATCCCCATAACTGCCATCACCATAGTCGATGGTAAACTCAACATCATTTCCTGTCTCATGACTGACAGAAAATATCACATCAGTTGCTGTCTCGACAACATCATCAGATGGCTTGACAGCTAATTCTGTGACTGATATGATGATGTTTGATCGGTAAAAGACAAGAAGGTCAGGATTGGTACCACATTCTGCAATTGGAGCAACAGGTACTTTTTCCACTGCAAGAAAAGAGTGAATAAAAGTAAATTAATTTGATGAATAAAGTTAATGACTGAAAGAAACAAAATTTTATAGAAAGAAATTAGATACATCTACACAAAATAGGAATTGTGAGTGCATACCTACACGATTATATACAGCTGGTCAAACCCAATAAAATTACACAAAAGAACCCACTTTATAAAATGTTGTAACAGATGTTTTGTTCCTTGCTCATTAGGGGGCAGCACAATCAACATGACTTTGACGTTGTCCTTTAGTAATGAAGAACAAAAAATAGTTGTTCACTAGCAAATGTGTGTGAGCAACATAGCATTCAGGATGTCAGGTTTTTAGAATCTGTAAACATGTAAATATGTGTGTTATGTTTACATTAATATGTAAATAGTCTAATAACGTATTTGTGAGTGTCAAGAGTCTGTCGCTTGTTCATCAGCTTCAAGAAGGAATTCTCTGCACATGACCACAATGTACAAATTACAAAATGCAATTTAAGTAATGATCAAGCAAAAATCATGCTTTGCTAAAAATCTCACTAGTGTAATGCGTTTATCATCTCTAATCATCTTATTTACAGTATCTTTTCCTTTTCTTAAAAATTATATATTATTTATGAATCAAGTAAACATGGAAATACCTTAAAAACAGTACAGCTGCAGTCTCTGCCGCGCGCGGTGGCAACGACTCTTGGCGCGGCTTTTGGCGTAGTTATAAGCGACTCATGCCGGGTGATGGTAACCCATTTTTTCTCGAATTTTCTCCTGGTTAGGGTTAACCTGTTTTTATGGCAACCTTGCCGGCGTCCAGTTCTGTCCAGCATTGGTTGTGTCGTTTATAACTACGCCAAGAGTCCATATATTTAATCAATATTTGCAGTGTTTTTCTAGTCAAAATGTTGTTTAGTTCAGATTTACATAATTCATCCGTACGTATTCACTGTCGGAAATTCGAGAAAAAATGGGTTACCCTCACCACCAAAAGTCCATATATTTAATCAATATTTGCAGTGTTTTTCTAGTCAAAATGTTGTTTAATTCAGATTTACATAATTCATCCATACGTATCCAGTATATATTCAATGTTGGAAGATTTCCGTGGCGACATAAAAAGTGTGCCAAACACGGCGCCAAAAAAAACGCGTTGCCACCGCGAGCGGCAGAGACTGCAGCTGTACCTTAAAAACAATAGAAGATACATTACATTGGAATTTAAAGGATTTATTTCTCATTAATAGGAATATTGGTTGATGTCACTTTAGCTGAAATATTTTACATTAAAATCATCATTATGGATTTTTTAATGAAAGAATATAATGAACATAGGAATACTAGCATGCAAATTGCTTTAAAAATGGGTCATATCTGTCGTCTTATTTCCTGTCTAAAAAGTTTTTGATCAATTATCACACAAAGTCATCAAAATAAAATTGAGTTTTATAAATTTCATAATTTTTTTACATTGACGAGTTAAAATCATGTACTATTTTATATTGATGCAAAATAGCAATATTTTAAATTTCCACATAATATACAAGAATTGTTACTACAGGGGATTAAAATTTTATATTTGAAGTGCAGGTAAAACTTTTTTATTGCAAATATCAAATTAAATTTGGATGAGTTTGTACAAATGCAGTTTTCTCAAAAAATAAAATACGTGTTTTTTCTATGAGGAACCAAACTCAATTGTGAATTCTAAGACAAAATTGAACATTTAAATACAGTAATGTTAAAAGTCGTGACAATCGTTAGGTGATACTTCTTTTGAAAGAAGTTAACATTAAACTTAAAAATAAGAAAATCTAAATAGGTGAAGAAAAAGAGGTTTCAAACCATAAATTCCAGGAAAAAACCGCAACACAAATATGTTGCGGAACAAATTTACCATGAAATGATTTTACCTGTTTTGCAAACTTCAACCAGATGTTCACTTGTTTCATCAAGAAAAATTGACACTCGATTTTAATTTCGAGGAATAGTTCCGTTTTCCCTCCGGTATTTTTAAAATGTTTGTTTTTGTTTACGAGAACTACGTTAAAGTTACAGTTTAATGATTGCAGTAACACAAAGATTTGTTTGGTTGTTCTTTTCTTTCAGTGTAAGATATTGTGTTGCTTCAGTGCGACGTTTATAAAATACCTACCTTAGCGTAGGTTTCATCTGACCATAGTTCAGTTCAAATCCAACTAGAGACCTCGTGTACAAAGAGAGCTGGTGCACGTTAAATCTGTCGTGGCACCAATGTCCTCACGTTGGCGTGGTGTGGAAGTTTGGAGAATTGGGTGTCAGCTCAGGTATGACCTCGTCATCTGACAATGGTTCAAAATTACGTGGTGTCCTCGAATCTTTCACTCCGGGACTTAATCCCGCACCCCCGCTAATAGGCCGGTCAGATGACAGTTTCGGCATAAGTCATCCGACCGTGTTTCAAAATTACGTGGTAGGCAGTTTATTTACGTCGTACCTGATGTCAACACCTGAGCTGACACCCCACTCTCCTAACTTCCACACCACGCCAACGTGGTGTTGTCCTAAAATCTTTCCGGGCCGCGGTGGCCCGGTTGGAAGAGCAACGGACTAGCAACCGAAGGGTTGCGAGTTCGAATCCAGCCAAACACCGTCGTGTACAAAGGGGGCTGGTGCACGTTAAATCTGTCGTGGCCTCAAATGTCCTCACGTTGGCGTGGTGTGGAAGTTTGGAGAGTGGGGTGCCAGCTCAGGTGTTGCCTCGTCATCTGACCGTGGTTCAAAATTACGTGGTGTTGTCCTCGGATCTTTCCCTTTGGGATTGATCCCGGACCGTCACCAATAGCCCATTGTGTTGCTCCAGTGTGACGTTAATTAAAATACCCCCCTCTAAAATCTTTCCCTTTGAGATTGGGCAATTGGAGGAGTCTGATTAGCAATCAATTACGAGGGTTGGGAGTTCGAAATTTGATCCAACCAAAAACAGTCGTGTTCGTGGGGGAAATTTAAATTATTGTCGCACTGGAGTAAAGGCTACTAAAGAGATCGGAGGACACCATCTCATAATTTTGAACCTAAGTCAGATGACGAGATCAACACCCGAGCTTACTTCCCACTCTCCAAACATCCACTTCTCGCCAACGTGAGGACAGTTGAGCCCACGATAGATTTAACATGCACCTACTCCATACACCACGGTCTTTAGTTGAGTCGAGTCTCAAACTCGCAACCCTCCGGATGCCAATCCGCAACTGTATCACCTGAACTATCGTGGCCCTCGCTTCTGAGTTAGAAGGCACTCATATTCAGATTTGAGCGTCAGTCGAAAGTTAGGTTTTAAATAGAAGCCTTTTTGTGCTTTTACTGCACGAAAAATTGAACATGCTGTAAAGTCTTGCATCAATTTTTAATATAAGTGGCATGCTGAAAATACATGGAATATCAGGCTACTCCAATTTACACCACATGTTACAAAAGAGGTTGTCAAACACTGGCACCCCCTCAATAATTAACTTTACAAAGAAACCTTTTAGTAGAATTTATCAGTAGGTTTTCTGCTCATAGAGGAAATTTAAGAGTAGAGTGAGTAATGATAACCTTCATATGTGGCCAGTATCATGTGACCAAAACTAGTAGCTATCCGTTGTCCTTGCATTTAGAAAACGTAAAGATATAAACACTCCTTCGAACTACATTCATTTGTCTGCAGGAAACGAACATTCGTTATCTGATTGGTCCTCCAAACGGGAGAAGACGACCATTTGATTCTTTATCTAATTGGTTCGCGCGAAATAATAGCCTGTTGTGTTTCTCTAGTACGACGTAAATTCAACTATCTACCTACCAGGTGTACGACGTAGTAGTAGACTTCGACGATTTCATCAATTTTGTCGCCACTATAAAAATGCTCGTTTACTTCATCTACCCTATCATAAGATATTAAATCGCCAAACGAGGCAATCAAATGCCGAATCGGCCAAGTCAATTGTTTTACATAGCAGTCACGTGATTGCTACTAGTCACACTTTTTCGAGCTCCTCTCAAAAGCAATACTCAAACTACTTATACTTCACGTTTAAGGCTATTCTCTTCGGGATGGATCCCTGGCCGTCGCCAATAGCCCGTTGTGGTTCTCCAGTACGTCGTTAATTAACTACCTATCTATGGTTACTCTAGCAGGCTGCGTGCTGTAGGACGTGCAGGTTCGATTCCTGTAACCAACCTTAGGTGTATTTCTGTCTTGTATCTCATTGAAATATTTCTTATGTGCATGTCTATTATTTGATGGCGATTTATAAGCCAGTCCTTGAAATCAAGCATGCAAGTCGGAATACATATGTAGCTAATCAATCTTATAAAATTACCATTATTACAAAGATATTCATTACCAGAAAAAATTTGGCTAGGTTTTTAATCCCTACTTCTGTCTGGCGGAATCGAAATAGCATGAACGATGTGCTCAGTTTTGAAACAAACTTTCTCAACTTAAATCGTACCTTTCTCGTCCTTGGCGCATAGACACAGCCTTTGTTTCAAGACTCCAGCATAAGGCAAGAAGAAAGACCCGCAGCTCGCTCTGCATTCCACATCAGTCATCACCTGACTCCCAGGATCATATCCACCTGGCGAGTAATGGAAGTACTCTGCTCCATTCAAGAAGATGCAGTCACCATCTTCCAAAGTAAGTACATCTGAAAAAAAATTATGCCCATTATTTCTGGATCTTGTATATTTTCGGACTATCTGATAATGAGAAGCCTAACTCACATGACCGTTTTAATTAAAGAGTAGGATTTTATGCAATAAGTTTCTAGTGAAACAGTTTTTGTCAGCGAACATTGTTTATAGAGATAAATAAAACCTTTTAGGTGAATTTTAATGTTCACAATATTAAACAAATTCCAAAGTAAAAACAATTTGCATGAAATTCATTATTCTCTATACCTACTTTCAATTTATGAATTATTATGTATGAATAAACAAAGTAAAACTACTGTTTGTGTATTTCAAATCCAAAGTGTGTATCTGTTTGATTTTAAACGTAAATCCAAGTACTGCTTTAAAAACTTATTTACCAGCTGTGCAAATTTATAAATTATATACTTTTAAAGTTGTAAATTATTTTAAAATTATCTAATATTTGTGAACTATCAATGACAGACCGACTTTCTAGCATGCAATGTTCATCAAATAAACTGTATCGTAAGAGAATGGTTTGAGTTTACATTTGCTTTTTACACGTTAAAGACCCTCTACCTCTTTATTGCTAATGAACCGAAAGTAAAAATATACAAAGAAAGAATGTGAAAGAATAATCGCTAATTCACCCAAGGACAAAACAACATTTGGAGAACAGTGAAAGTAAAAGTTATTATATTCATTTGAGCTAACCCAAGGCCTGTGGGACACATGCGGCCTATTCTGATTTTTTTTGTTTTTAATATGATTTAATTTAGCGGCTAGCCAAGTCACATACAAACAATTCAAAATAAATTTTAGACAAAAGAAATTATAAAGAGAAGCTGTTAGCCACACATTGGTTCAACACCAGTCCTGCGACATTAAATTGACTAAAATACGCATACGTATGGACATATTTTCTGCACAGAAATGGAGGACGCATGTCGTACGTTTTGTCCCATGCTGCTCCAGAGTGTGAACCGGGCTTACAGGAATCACTACGAGCATAACAACCTCGGTGGATTTTAAGACACGAAAACCGAAGTACACGAAACAAAATTTATTATATTTAAGGATACACAGTACCCCATAAAAATGACCAAAATATCGATTTTTTATAAATTGCTTTAATTATACAGCTTTCAGAATATAACTACAAATTTTGTATCTGAATTTTCATTATTCAGCGACTTATTGAAGTTTTCCCATCTAATATCAGGAGTGAAACCGATTAACCTTCAAATAGTATTAGAGTACATTTTTTCAACTTTACGGTATTCGCAATTACTTTGTTTTTCAAATGCTAAGAGTTTTTCGAATTAATATAAATTTGAAATTTTTTGCATTTGTTTCTATGGCGAATTTTGATAATTTAGCGTATGGGATAAGGATTTGAACGAATCGTTATTTTTTTATTGATAAAATCAATTATGACTGGTTTTCACTGTGTTGTCCCAGTGCCTGAGAGAAAAAATTGTAAAAAACCCCATTTGCATTATTACATACAAACCCATGAATACTTGAAAGAAAAAGAAAAAGTCTTGAAATAGAAATTGCAATTTACAGATGGTAGAAATTTTAAATGGACAATTTTGAAGCAAATTTAAACTCTTAATTTTGTTTACATGAAAATAATTTTGTTCTCTTGAAATGTATATTTCATGCGTATAGAAATAAGATACATCAAACCATCTAGTAATGAAAACATATATGATTGTTTAAAGGAATACTGTCTCCATAAGCTTATTTACATTACTACTTTGAGTATGAGCATAAGAGTCAAATTATTTATTTGTACAGAATAATTGTTATAGTTTGGAACAATGGCTATTTAAAACGATGTTTCACAATTTACTGAAAAATGGCTACTCTTTGTGTTGAAACTTCTTGTGTTTCATCGTTCTAAAGGGATCAATATTATGTGTGCTTATTTATTTCTTTTACTTTACAAAAAACTCAGACGAAAGTTTGTCAATAAGAAATGCGACTCAGCAATTTCTGAAGTTATTTGTAAAAGTTTGATTGCTATCTAAAAATTTAAAGTCGGAAATCAAACAGCTCGCTGATAAATAAATAAATATTAAATACATAGAAAATAAAATTTTAGTCTCACGTTTTATTTTCAAAATCATTTATTTTATATCCGGCCCGAGGGAAAATTGTATCTCGAAGAACGATTTTTCTTCATTACCGCTGTTTTTTATTTATTAGAAGATATTATTTTATTAAATTAAAAGCAAGACTGTTGTATTTGTGGTGCTGCTATCTAGTGTGAAAATATTTAAGTTAAACTTAGCCATCTGCTAATACAGCTGATGTTATACTTCAATAATAATACTGTAAATGTCAACGCATCAATTTAAACTTATATTGAATTTATGCGTACGATTCTGACGAATCAATGATAGAAGGTAATTTAAACATTTTATAAAATAGCTCCAATATCAGGACTGGCACTTGTCCATTTTTGGACCTTTCGCCTTACAACTCCAAATCCAATCCAGTTCTGTATTGGGCTTCTTGGATAAAAAATATTATGCTTCTTTCATGAGCGAGGCTGAACTTTAGACGCTGTAAACTACTGAACAAAAATCAGATGACAAAGAAACAACCTAACAGCCTGGAAAGAAAAATATAGTTTGTCAATTCATTTTGCGATTTTCGAATGTAAACCTTCAACTATTGCATATCAAGTTTGATTTGATGAAGAACTGCATTTGGAGTTGATGTCTAAGTGCCTACTTTCCAAACTGAAGTATTTTTAATTACTCGGTCGACTTGTCTGGTGTAATAAATCTTGTTTAGAGAACAATTAAAAAGTTAAAAATACGTATTGTTGATCAGAAAAAGTTTACATATGGATAAACTAATCTATTACCTCTTCCCTTAGTTAAAAAAAACTATTTTTTTTAAAGTAAATTAAATCATCGTATGATAACCACCAGAATTTTAAAACTCGGAAGTCAAATGGTCAAAGTCTTGTGGTTAAGTTTAGCGGCTTTGAGTCCGAGATAACAGAAACACATCTATCTTGTTTTATACCGTTCACGGTCTAACCCTGTGTGTAGAAAAATAACCGTTGAATACCAGGTGTGCTTCAATCCCTTTTAACTTCATGGTTATTAAAATAATTTAAAGATAATTTTAATCTTAAATACTGCTCCTTCCCCGCATTCTTGGTATCTTGCAAAAAGCCCTGGACTGTCGTATTTTAAAAGTTTAATACTGGACAAGACTGCTCTGGAAAGGCTTAGACACGCACAAGAAATATGTCCTTTCTGAGTGGAATTAAGAACTTTCCAATATGTCCATGATTTTTCTCAACTCCCTAACTTGAGGATGTTGGTAAGTACTCCGGAGAAATTTCACATTGACAGGGCAGATCGGAAAAAAGGATTTAGATAGCTAATTGAAACAAGCGTCATTGGAAGAAACAGATTATCGACAGAAAATTCCTCTGCTTCCACAATCCACAAACTGAAAATTCATCGAGTGACAAGAAAAAGTGTAACCGAATGCGCAATTTAACGAGGGGTTCCTGTATAACCCTTTACTTTCTGCAAAAACTATCTCAAGGGTGAGGTGGGACAAGTACGAACTTAAATCTTTGAAGTTCATATTAAACCAATTACTATTCTGTCCCAGTAATTTTAAAAAATTCATATTTTTATCCACACACTTCCAGACTCTAATTTAAACGTGTTTAAAGTTTTATTTGTTGGAACTTACAATTAATGTATTTTTAAAAATATCTTCCAATGCTATTTAATGGGATCGCATTGCACTCATATGATGAGGGCAAGTGACTGGACTGTTTTCTTGTTTGAAATGAGACAGTGTTGAAAGTGGGTCAATGATTATATAATTTCATTTCTCTCCCTTCTTTGATCAGCTGTTGGGTTTTATCGATTGAAGACAGAGTTTTATACATTAAGAATAAATTTTATTACGTAGCCAAGTCTTATGGTTTAAAAACATACTTTTAGAAAACAACAAGAAGTCTGATCAGATCATGATCCCCACTTTTTCTTCACTTTTATACATTCAAAGATTTACATATTCTTCAAATTTATGTGCCCCACACGGCACTATAATTGGAGGTTTGAGACCGATTCCAACATCAGCACAACTTCTCGAAATTCGAAGCGCTACAGTGGTGAGGCTAATCTGCAGGATTCCTTCAAGCGTTTTCAACAGGTGATAGTCCCTACTTTAATCTCAGACATGTTTTATATTCAGTGGATTCTCTTATACTGATAACACACTTATCCCAAGTTACCGTATGTTAAACCGTCTTACTTAATTTCAGTTGTGCCTCAAGCGTATTTTGTAATATTTGCAAATCTTTAAAAGAACAAAGTTCGTATCTTTTTAAGACTGAAGAGGCGAAATAAACAATTTCAATTGAAAGCGCTCTTTTCACTAGAAAATCTATTTATAAATTCAAAAGATATTCGCAAAATTTCGTCTCCAAATAATTATCCAAACCTTTCCCACTAAAAGTAAATTTCAATTACGAGTAAGAAATACTTAAAATTTCATATCAGATGAATTAAATTTAAATATATAAATAAATCTGTGAATTAAATTGAAATATATAAATAAATCTATGAATTAAATTAGTTCCTTTTCAATGCTGAAAGCTAAAACTGATTATTAATGAGACATATTAAATTAATTTTCTGGATAATAAACTTGCAATACGTATTTGGCAATAAAAATAAACACACATCCACTTTCCTCAGAGATGAAACTTGCAATAAGCTTTTAAAAACGTTTCACTAATCTTTTTTGTTGAGTTCTGTAAAAACCAGTCTATTTTGATAAGATCTCGTTTAGCGATGACAAACTATTTGTATAGTATTCAAAAAAGTAATGCTTTAACAAGGCAATCCCTATCAATCAAAAACCTATTTGCCATTACTTAAAATTGTAAGCACAGTTGAATTATGTAAATTGACTATTCATGTAGTACGGTTAGGAGTAGATAAGTAATTGGTATTTCATTTCATGTTCTCAAGTAATATTCTAAGATAACTGATAGTATATTTGTGTGTTAGAAAGCTCTGTTGATGATAATAAATTGTTTAATTTGTAATTTCGTCACTTTTAACGTGGATGAATTGGTTGAGAGAGATAGGTTTAGTAATTGAGTTCAACGTTTTCGAAAAAGCAAAATAACCTTTAAACCTTTTAAAGGCAATACCAGTTTTTTACCTTGTTAGCACGATGGGGTTTCTTCTTGTTTTATTTACTTTTAAACTTAATATATGAGATGTCAACTTTAGGAAATAAGTTTCAAATTTTTTACTATAAATGGTGTTCTAAATGCAATTCCTAATTGCGTCAAATTGTATTTTTAGCACCATAATTATTACTAATCACGTATTAGCTGATTTGTTATTTACTCGAGTTGTTCTATGCGTAGTTTAACAAAATTAAATATCTACATAGCATTAAATAGAATGCTAAGGAATTTGATTGAATAACAGAATATTCTACTCTCCTTTTTATTTCACACTTATTTAATAAATAAATTACAAATAGTCATATAAACTGCAGTTGGCTCTACTACAATTTAACTGAAATTTTATTTCAATGTTTTACGACACTAATAGCAGACTCTTTTTTATAATCTCTTTGTACCAGATCACATATGCAAAAACAGTGAATGCACTAATATATTAAATATAGTTAATTTTAAAGATACTTACAGCTGAATTCAATTGTAGCAAAAATCTGAAAATAAAAAGTCATAGTTTGTATATAGAGAAACAAATTATTATGAAACATTTGATTATGAAATTGATTGAAGAATTCCTAAAAATCAAAATTTATATCAGTAT
The DNA here is from genome assembly GCA_933210815.1 of Meta bourneti. Taxonomy (NCBI): domain Eukaryota; kingdom Metazoa; phylum Arthropoda; class Arachnida; order Araneae; family Tetragnathidae; genus Meta; species Meta bourneti. Next base: position 64,827,614 of record OW119930.1, on the reverse strand, counting down.
GTCCAAGTAGAAATGTGTAAGTCTGTCAAGAAAAAGATTATAGGGCAAAAAATATGTCATTTTGAATTTAAAAACTTATTTATAAATTCAAAAGATACATGCAAAATTTTCGTCTCCAAATAATTATCCAAACCTTTCTCACCAAAAGTAAATTTCAATTATGAGTAAGAAATACTCAAAATTTCATATCCGATTAATTAAATAAATATATATAGTCCTTCGCTAGCAAAATCTATAAAAGTTTGCTCCCAACAAACTTAATTTTTGCTTTTTTGAAAAAGGTGCTGCAAATGATTTGTTCTTCAAGAGTGTCTCGACTTTTCCTCATTTAACTAAAGATTGTTTTCAATATTCTTAGTGATCTTATTCAAAATTGCTTTAAAATAAGTGTCAGGTAAGGGTGTATCACTCACTAGGCGCTCTTCCATGTTTTATTTTTATAGAAGTCTCAAATAGGAAACATGTGATAGCTTTTTCATGAACGTTTTAGTAAAATAGAAAATGTCTTTAAAATTTGCTTTTGCTGCCTGCTTTACTAAAATTTGCTCACATTTGGACTATAGATGCTTTTATTCACAGTTGTTATGAGTCATTTTCCTTACAAAAGCAGGTACTGAATGTTATCTCTTTCCTTAAATTTTATCGCAGTTTTATCCTACAATAACCAACCTCCAATTTAACTAAAATTACAAGATTTGATGAACAAATGTTAAGTTCATCAAATTTTGTAATTTCAGTTAAATTGTGTGTTTTCCACTGTTTCTTTATTAATTCAACTTATATCTGTAAGTCTCGTGTACTTTTGTGGTGCGTGCACGAGGAGCTTGATTTCGTTCAATTAATAAAACATACCTAGACGTTTTGGGATCACGGCAAATGTGGATGATGCCGCTCCATGTCCAAAACAATTAGTAATATATATATATATATATATATATATATTGCAATTTTTTATTGAATATGCATAAAAAACTAGCAAAAGACGGAATTTCGTGAATGGCTCCTTTTGATGGACCCCAAAATGAAAGTAAAAAAGAGCTTCCTCCATGATGCCATCCAGACATTCGTGAAAATCGAGTTTTATCGCTTTGTCTCTTCTCTATATGAAAGGACGGATTGACTTTTGTATTCAACAGATGGAGTGCATGAAAAATTCACGCTGAAGAAATCTTGGAGTTCAATGCTGGATCCAGAGGACATAGGACGCCTTAAGGAGCAAGAGTAGCAATAAGATGCTAAAATCTGAATCCCAAAATTTTTTAAAGCAAACACTTATCCACTTGACCATACAGATACATTCATTACAGTAATTCATTTCCATTGATTTTTTTAACTAAAAAGAGGAGATCCTACTATAAATAGTCGACTGGATATTTTAAGATTCTGCTGAAAAAACCAGAGCTTGATGCAGACAAATTGTTAGCACAACAGACTCACCTTCTCATTAGTGATTATTTTTAATTTAACATTTGATTGATATCAATTACTTATAAATGAGCAGTCTAGTGTGTAAATGTATAGTTCATTTTTGCTTCATTTTACTAAATAGTTTTATAATTTCAGTTCCAAGTTGTTTCATTTCCAAACCAGCCCTTCGAAATTTTGAAATTACGCACAGCAACATAAATATTATTAAGAAATTCAAAAGTGTGGCACATCTAACTTGCAATTTGTTATAAGTTGATATAGAGTTTCCCAGATGGGGATTCCAAAAAATTACATCTAAAAAGGGGGAGTTGAACCAAAAGAGTTTTACAAAATTGGCTTAGACGATCGATATGCTTTTAGAAAACGTTGAAGACTTCAACAACAGAACTGAATAAGCAAACAATTTACTGGTGAATTATCTTTTATAAGATTCCTCAATTATTATTAATACAATTCTTCGCAAGCAAATTGTACAATACAATTCAAATGCATAAACTTCTTCAAACAAAACTCTTGTGAATAAGAAAGGTAAAAAATAACGAGGGAAGCCAATAAACCAGTTAATCGAATTTGAAAACAAATTACTCAGCCATGTATCATAATATGGCAATTCAACCATCAAGTCAATAGGCGTGACTAAATATCCAATCAATCGTCACATCTCCCCTGACCTTCATGCTAGTGAAAGCAATCTAGCTCATTCTAAATAAATTAGACCAAACTGTCGCATTTGACGTAACACGGGATGGTTTAGGCGGCTTAGATATAATGGGAACCCCCAAACACAACATTTTTCACGCTTTGATGGATCCATTTCATTTAGCTAAACGCTGTCCGCCAATCTGGATGATGGTTTGGTGTGACGTCAGGACTCGAGGTTGAACCACGCCCAGATGGCATTTAACTATATATTACCTGGAGATTTTTTTGTGGAAAAGGATTTAGTGTACGTGAATGTTTTTGGGATTGTTTGATAATGACATGGGGGGATTGGATTTTGGACTTTATGGCGTAAGGTCATACACAGGACAAGTTGCGCCAGATGCAACATTATAAAATTGAACAACGAATATCAGCGTTATGCCAATGGCAAAAAATGAGAAATCAAGAATTGAGGCAGAAGCATAATAGTTTAATTTGCATGTATAAAATTGTAAAAGTATAATCATTTGAAAACTTAAAAATTTGAAGTTGACACTTTTGAATTCGAAAAAAGTTAGATGGGATTTAAAACATTAACAGTACGTGAAAATACGAAAAAGTTTGAATGGGGATTTTCCCCAACCAAATCTTGCAAATTGAAAAAGTACTTAAAAAACTTTAAGGTGTTGATTTAAAGATAGGAAAGGCAATCAAAATATGAATAACAGATAACGAAGTTGAGCATGACTTAAAGTTGGGGAAGCTCTCTCCTAGTAAAAGGTGACGATTAGTAAATCGTGTGCGTCCAGTGCAAGGGTGGGCCAGTTTGACATAGGTCCTTGGCATTTGAGACACTGGCCACTGATGAGTGATGGGTCTTATGGAATGTAGTTTGTTGGAGACTTCGGTTACACGACTCTTTCCACAGGAAATTAAGATTGAAGTTGGAGAAATTAATGTTAAGATAAAGAAATTCGTAATGAAATTAGCAATTTGGATGTTCAGTGTTGGTATTGTATGTAGAGACGATTCAGTTCTTCAAAATAGCCCATTGTGTTGCTCCAGTGCGACGTTAATTAAGATACATACATACACACATCAATTCTTCAAATTATAAAATAAGTTATTGTTGATATAACTTGTATTTTATGTTTATGTTTGATTAGAAACTATCGAATACACTTGGAACACAATTGCATTTGGAATTTGATATTTATTCCCGTGTCCAATGCATAAAATATCTCCTTTCTTAAAAATCCTTTTTTAATTACTTTCATTTAAGATTTCACACACTGATAGCTTGGCTTTCAATTCAACACGTTTTTAGTTTGAATAGAGGTCTATATAAAGATGTTCATAGTGATTCAGAATACACTTCAAGCCCTACAATTCAATCAATCAGTTCTAGTGCTGCAACGACAAACCAAACCATAGACATCACACTGGTAGGAATCTTGTAACTTGAATACGAAACTGTAGATATGTTATTTATTTTATTCGATTTTTTTCCATACCTAATAAGTAGTGAACTGCCTTTCGATAAATTAATGACATTATCTCATTATTATCGATTAATCAACTCTCAGAAACTGTCTTGTCTCTCAATCACTAGATCATCATATACAATCTTCAATTTGATTAGCGCTAAGTTGATAAGTTCTAAGGTAATTCATTTCTACCATTCTCTGAGACTAACTCGAAAGCTGACTAGCCTACATTTATGATTTTCCAGTGTTTAAAGCTCGTCCATGTAAATTATGAATAAATTTAAGCTTAAATTTTATCGTATCAAAGTTACACAACTAAAAAGAAGTTTTACAGAAAATTGAAAATCTTTTGACATTAGTGTTCGAAATTAGTGGTCTCTAGTCGTATTTTGCCCTATAAATAAAGTTTCGCCAACCGAGGTTTAGTCGTCAATTTTGACACATAAGTTTTCTGAACTTTTTCGTTTGTTTAGAGCGAATTCCGATGGATTAACCTCTTCTTCGTCCTTCTAAAATTTTTAACTATTTAAGATTTATACTTGGAAGAATGAGGTGACCTCGCCATCTCATTATGAGGTGTCCTCGATCTTTCCCTTCGGGATTAATCTCGGACTGTCACCAATAGCCTTAATTCAACTATTACTACTATCTCTCTTACTACCTATTTATAAAACTAAGATAGAATTTTATTTAACTATACACTGTAAGGTAAATCGTATTTTTACGTTACTAGTTATTTTCACGGAACTGCCACGAATCTACCTCTGTATTAAAATATTCATTTCTGTTACCTTTCAAATCGTAAGGAATCAATTACTTTATTGTGAAAAAATTTGAAGGAACTCTACTTAGCCAAATCCAAAACTATTAATCTGCGTTGAAATGTTTATTGTTTATACTATTGATGATATAAGCACAGATGTCAATTCATATAGCTTAGTTTTAGATTCAGTAAAAACACAATGGATATCAATCATTTACGACTGTACCGTTATTATTTTTACATTCGTAAAACTTCTTTTATGATTAATAATTTTTATACTGTCAAAGAACTTTTCATAATTTGAGAAAACAGTATTGACATTTAAATGACTAAATTCATTGTTAGTTTTAAAATTACATACTATACACCAAGCGAAAACAGAAGGTAAAATAAGTATTGAGGAAAAAATTTAATCCATACAACATACAGTTTATTACAGCCCATATTCTAATTAAAAAATACAGTTTGTGTATTTTTAATTGCGCTTAATTCTTGTTTATAGGAAGTATGAGAAAATGTGCACGTTTTTGACGCACAATTCTAACACATTCGCTTGGTTGAAGATTATTTATTCACTGTTTTCCAATGTGCCAAAATAATGCCGATCTCTGTCCACGTACGTTGTCAAACATACATAGATTCTTTTAACAATGAATTGTTTTCTCGTTTAAAAACGTTTATGTAGAACAGCTCCGCAGGAGAAAATTAGTGATTTTGAAATTTTTTTGCTTACTGTTTCATGAAAATAATAATGAGGATAATTTTTTTATTAGTTCATGGAAACTCACAAAAAAATTATAATTTGCTTCCTAACCAATAATTGAATTGTGCAGCGAATTATCGTTTTATATGTAACTAGATTTTATGAATATCAATGAACATCTCGATATTGCCAACAATGACATCTCAATCAACCTCATTTTATGTTTAATATTTATATCAGCAATAACTTATGAAATGTTTCATCAATCTACCCATAAAAAATCGCACGAACGTATTCCTCATTTCCTTTCATACATTTGAGCATAGATTTCATTACCTCCTTTCTTTGTTATAATACAAATAGCTAATTTACATTATAAAACATACAAAAAAGTATTATTTTTTGAGTCATTCAGAAGTGTAAATGTTAGGTGCCCAAGGAAATATATTTTACCAAAATATTCCATAAGTTTTTGCTTTTAAACTCAACCTTAAACTTAGCTTTGTGGTAAATGCTTAATGGTATACTTTTGAACGCATTTACTGTTTGTGATTAAAATGTGCAGTGTCAAAAGCATTGAAAGCACACCTTAGTTCATATTGGATTTAACAAAAACAATGTAACAAAAATAGACTAAAGGTTAGAAGTTAGGATTTAGAGAAGTGAGCAGTTATATGTTCAACTTACCAATATAACTGTTCCTATGTATAAGAACTTCAACATGACTTATAAACAACTAAACCAACAACTTGTGTGTAAAGAATTTGTTGCTTTATCACATTTTAAACATTAGACGTGTGGTCAGTTCTTTCGCTCTACGTTGACTGACCATAATGGTTACTGTACCTTTCTTTTGATTTTGTTCATGGAGGGAGGGGGAAACTGTGATTGCGCAAGACGTTTCGCTTTGATGAGCAAGAGGAATATTCCGAAAAAATCCCTGTTAGGGATTCTAGGTAGGGATTTTTCAATGAAACTATCCCTTAAGGGACATGGTTTTTTAACCTACATGGAGGTGCATTGCCATTAATAGTTAAACAAATGCGCAGTAATAGTTACCTTGATGTAGGACGAAGTTAGTATTGATTTTTGTGTTTGTAAGATGTGTAAAATTTAATTCGGTAAACGAATTTATGACGCGACCGATTATGCTAATGACGAGATCAAGATCTGGTCAGTTTTTTCTAATGGAGAGATATTTCGTCATCAAGATCTGGTTAGTTTTGATAATGACGAGATACCTTGTCGAGCCAGCTTAACCTCCTTACCTCAGGAGGGTTAAGCTGTTTTGGAAAATATACTATATTTTGAAATAGACAAATATTGTTAAGAAATAAGGGTTTGGTATTAATTGTTTGTTTTGCTTTATGCATGGAACTGATGCATGACCATGTATGGCAATCCATCAACTAGTGCAGGGGCTCACAAACGTTTCAGTGAAAGAACCCATTGAAAAATAAAATTGTTTCGTGAACCCCTTGAGATTATGAAATCTAATAGAGCATATGAAACCTACCTGTATAAGACCATAAAGGTCCTAAGTTTTCACCTTAATATAGGAATTATAACATTTAGATATATGTTAAATAGATTATAAAACGTTAAAAATTCACATTAAGGTAGGTAGGTAGGTATTTATTCGCATTGCTGCAACACTACAGGCTATTTCACATTAAGGATAAGTGATGTCAATTTAAAGTTCTGAAACAGAAAGACTAAAGTTCTGTAATAAAATAAACAGTAAATAAAAATTCTTATCTATTAACTTAAAAAATTATAATATTAATTATATATTTTCATTTTAATGTGAACAATGTAGTTCCTTTTTAGTAATTGGCCCAGCAACGTTTTATTTAGTGTGATAATATTAATTACACTCATTTTCAAGTCTACTTCTTAACTTAGATTTCAAATACGTAAGCTGGGAGAAAGCAGTTTCACAGAAATTATGGGCATTCAAAAGCTTTCCTTGTGAGTTCAGGATAGTCAGTTATTACAGATAACCCCAAAGTCAATTAGTTTTACTACTTGTGAAAAAATTAAATTTTTAACCAACTGTCAGTTGAACGATTTGTCAAAGAATCTTCATTCTTATAGTATAAGAGAGAGACGTTGATTAATAGCTCATCAGCAAATAATTCATTATTGAAGCACTTCGAAGCTTCTCTTGTGAGTTCTTATAGATAACAAAATTCATTTAGTTGTACTACTTGTGAAAATTTTAAAATTTTAATGACCTGTCAGTGGAAAGATTGGCCAAAAAATCTTTTTTCTTATAGTATCAGAGAGAGGTTGGTCACACCGTCGCCGCAATACCACCATAACTAAAAAATGAACTTCAAATTTTATGTGCAGAAAGATTGTAAATACATGTTTCTGCATGCTGCAAAATTGCCACATCTGTAGATTCCTGAAGAGGGCAGTTTTGCAGCACGCGAAAGCATGCATTTAGAATCTTTCTGCACATAAAATAAAAAATTAACTTTTTAGTTATGAGAGTATTGTTACCCGGGGTGCGATATTGCCATCATCTGCCACTGGGGATACTTCCTAAGCTGCAAGTACAATTGATCATTTTTAGAACATACACTGAAGTGCCAAAAGTGGTGGGATACCTCTAATATCGGGTGGAACCTCGTTTAGCTGGGCAAAATGCAGCAACTCGACGTGGCATGGACTCAACTAGTTGGCGGAAGTCGCCAGGAGATATGTTCAGCTATGCTGTCTCGATAGCCTCCTATAATTGTATGGTTGTATAGGTGCTGGATCTCTTGTGCACGGATGACTCTTTTGATCATATCTCAGATATGCTACATTGGGTTCATATCTGGCGATCTAGGTGGTCAAATAATGTGCTGGAATTGCCAAAGAATGCTCCTCAAACAATCGCGAACAGAATGGGCCCGGTGACATGGAGTGTTATCCTGGAGCCTCCCATCGTTATTGGGGTAAGTAAAGTACATAAAGGGTTGCAAATGGTCAACAAACAGCTGAACAAAGCGATTTCCTGTCAATGACTGGTTAAATTTGACCAGAGGACGCAATTCATGCCAGATAAACACTCTCAACACCATTATGGAACCAATACCAGCTTGCTCAATGCCTTGTTGACAAGTTGGATCCATGGCCTCTGGGGTTTGTACCACACCCGAACTCGACCATCAGCTCGTACCAACTGGAAACGAGACTCATCGAACCAAACTACCTTCTTCCAGTCATCTAGGGTCCAATGCATGTGTTCGTGAGCCCAGGTACGGCGGTGAAGCCGATAATGTGATGTGAGTAAAGACAATCGAGTCAGTCATGTTTGTCGAGTTTCAAATTTTGCTGCACGGACCTCACAGACAGGCCTCTAATGAGTCCCTCATTGAATGTGGCAGTCAGTTCACGCAGAGTCTGTTAGCACGGTCGCTTCTTCTCAGACGTTCATTCAGCCATACGATCTCTCAGTCATTCAGCAGACGTGGCCGGCCACTGAGCTGTCCCTTGTGGAAGGTAACGCCTTCCATGGGTACTCTCAATACACCTTTGACACTGTGGATCTAGAAATCTTAAATGTCTCAACAACTTCCGAAATGCTATGTTCCATGCTCCGAGCTCCATCTATCATTCCATGTTCAAACTCTGTTAATACTCGGCGGGTTGCCATTATCACGCTATTAAACGTTTTACAATACATTCAAGAGTCCAACAGACAGCACTGATAACCATCTGACTCTTTATACCCTTTTAACGTGATGCGAGCGCCACTTGTAAATTTGCATACTGATATCTCATGACTTTTGGCACGTCAGTGTATAATAGACATTTTTAATAATCGTTTCTAGAACATAACAACACTTTTAGAACAGAAGAATCGGAGAAAAGAATGAAATATTTTATTTTTCTTGAAAGCTCTATTTTGGCTAGCGAAGTATCGAATATTTTCCGCGGACCTCCTCCCTCAAACCTTGTTGCGGCCCCCACTTTGGGAATCTCTGAACTAGTGGTAGCATCAATCGAATTCAGCCAGTTCTAAATTCTGGTGGGTGAGTATTGTGGTGAAGTTAGCCAATACAAAATTAACTTACTATAAAGTAGTATATAATATTAGTCTCCATCATGACATACTTTTTGGTGGACAAAGTTGCACTGTCTTTCACATGTCTTGGAAAAGGTCAAACGTTCAGGTCATGTATGACCTTTTACACTGATCTTAACTCTCCAAGTGCTTCGACGAACTATATCGCGTCCAGGATCTGGTCAGCTTTGTTAAGTACCACTGCCTATTACTGCCAAACTACCTATTATTACCTTATTGCCTACAAAACTGCCCTATTGATCCAAGGGGAACGTAGATCCAGGTAGGAAAAACAAATTGTCCATTGCCAGAACTGGTGACAGTTTGCAACAGGTTTTTGCTCCAGAGGATGGTCATTATAAGACAGTTTTCGACGCGGAGATAAACCACCAAGAGGGTTAAATTTGTCGCAGTAAAATCGAATTTCTTTTTTCACAGCTCAAAAATATCTATTACCCAAAAATATGCATTCCAAAAAGTTATAAAAATTTTGAATTTCAACGTACAGTAGTTAGAGGTAGGAATTATTTTTGTTTGGATATTTTATTTCATAGAAATAATATGAAATTTTTATGTAAGGTAAGCCTAAAACAGAAACAGCTTTCGACTTTTTTAATTGACTTTCCAAATCCGCATACTAGTCGATGACAAAGAGAGAGTGTCGATAGATGACATGGACTACGGGTAAATATCAAATGGTTACAAATACATTATACATCGAACACTGCATTTAAACTGTATTGATTTATCTATTTTTTATTGTGTTGAATGAAAATGCTTATTTGAATGTCCTCAAAGTTTCGCATTGGTACGTGCTCATAATTAATTACACATTTTAAAAATGCATTTCAAGATATGTTCTGGTTTGTGATAGCAAAGGCATGTAAAAATCCCCGTAGGGATTTCGAATTGATGTTTTCCTTTACGATAGGGAAAAAACCATTTAGTCTTCAAGCGTAAAGAGCGGTCAAAAATATCCCGCAAATTAAAAGGTTCCGAGATTTGCGAGGATGTCATGGCAACAGTTACGGTACATAACTGCAATGCGAATTGGGTGACAATTACTTAGCTTTGGTTGGTTGCTTATTTCGATATTTTGGTGGTGCCATTAATCATCTCAAGGCATGTTTTCGATTGAAGAATGGTAAAAATATACGCAGCAAAACGTTGGAAATTCAGCATTGATCACGCTTAATCAGTACCAAAATAGTGTTTTTTACTTGAAATTATTCCTATTACATTTAGAAGTCAAATGGAAGCTACAACTCATTCATGTCATTTCCGTTTAAGTTGTCTTCTTGAAAGCCATTCCAATGAGAGCATCAACTTTAGTTTATTATGGACGACAAAAGGCAAGTCCACTCTCCATTCCCACTGAAATGAATTTATCGCACCCCTGCTGCAACACCTTCATTATTCAAAAAATAATTTCTAGTTTTAGATGTAGAAATGTGGCATGTAGAAACATGTAAATACATGCTTCTACATGCTGAAAAACTGCCTTATACTTGAACCGCAACCATTCTCTACTGGAATCTACAGTTGTAGCAGCATGCAGAAGCATGTATTTAGTCTTTAAACACATAAACTAGAAATTCATTTTTTCAGTTATGGCAGAATTGCAACCTGTGTGCATATGTCCGAATTTTGATATCCCTTTTACCAAAAATTGTATAGCAATTGTGATGAACTTTGCCACCACTACAATATATATAATTAACTTACGAAGCAAAAGTCTATATAGCAGTGTAACCTATGATCACCTTGCAGCACTTTTTGGTAGACCACGTTATACTGTCTTTCAAGCGTCTTTGCTAAATTGGTGATGTAAACGCGCACACTTTCAAAAGCAAGTCAGATGGCACTTCTGGAATACCATGCCGCTCGCAACAACCCCTTCTTACTGAAGAACAGAGTATGAAATTTTACACACACTTAAAATAGTGCTCAGATTTTCAGAATCATAGTTTTAATATTTGTTAAGAACTCTAAGAAGATGAAACGTCCATATTTTGAACTGCGCATGCTCACTTGGTTGAATTTACTGAATGCAGATGGTTTCCGATATACAAGAGCGACGAGAGTATAGATTGACAAAAGTCAGTATATAGAGGGTAACTTATCTACGAAGCCAAAAGTCAGCACCAAAAATAGCTATACGAATTTTTACATAAAACAAATAATCCCATTATATGGAGCATTTGGAACCTTATAAAGCTAAATTTCATAATAAAATAGATATTCGCTCTTGCGGAGAGAACACTTGATACAGCTGACCTCAGAATATATTTTTGAATGCTATAGAAATACATTAGGACAAAAGACTTAAAAAAATCCAAGATACACCGATTTGGGAACTGATCAAGAGTACAAATAATGGAAAACGTTCCAAGCTAATTATGCGTGACCTGATGCAAATTGGTTTTGAATACAGTGATCTGATTTGTTAATTTCGTTTCTCCTCATTTCTTGTATTCTTTGTTTTGGGTAAGTGCAAGTAATAGGGAATATAGCCATATCTCAACACGTAATTATTAAAATATATTGGATTCTGAACAGAATACTTCTATTTAAGTAGATTGCATCCAACATATATTTTAAGCGTCAGTTGAAAATTCTCTTGTTTCTTAATAGAAGCATTTTTGCATTTCGTGTCGCTGAAAATATATGAGAGGCCCATTCAAAAAGCCTAATACTTAAAAGAAAATAAGTTCTTAAATATTTTTAAGTAATTTATCCTAAAATACGTTTGTTTGTGAATGTTCGCTACCAGTTTTCTGTTAAATTGATTTTGCCATTTGTGCATTGCAGTGAGTGATGCCATTTGTACATTGCAGTGAGGGGTGGACATGTACCCTATTAAATTTTGACAGGGGACAGTATTCAAAAGTTATGGACGTTTTACTTTAGCTTCGCCAAAGTCCAAAAATGGTATGCTTTATTAATTTAGCAGTTATTGCCTGTACATTCACCTAAGTTTGTTTCTTTATGCGTGTAAATCTCTGCGAAATCCGTCTGTATTTCTTATTATATTTACCATCCTTTCAGAGTTTTGTTTTTCTCTAAAAATATAACTGACCCTTTATTTATGGACACCAGTGTGTTACATTATTAAATTATAATATGTTGTTTATTTTAGTGTTTTGCTACTATTGTTTAAACACATGAAAGCTCAACCTGACTTATAGAAAGAAATTTTTAATACGAAGTAGGATTGCAGGGTGCTAAGATTAAACGGGCAAATTGAACCATAAGTCGGTAAATACACCATTAGCCCTCATTAAATGCACTTCCTTCAAAAGTGACTGGCAATTTAATCTATTAGTAACTCAACCATCATTCAAAGAGCAGTCCAATAAAGGTCTGAAATAATAAAAGGACCATTAAAAACACTATATGCAGTATTTACAACTGAATTTCCAAGGATTTTGGAATAGCCCTTGAAGTGGTCTCCAGTTATTTCGTCCATTACGCAGAGAATAAATAGCTTATTTCGCTACTCTAATACGGAGTAACAGCCTTTGTAACTTGTCATATCTGGTAAGAAGTCATAAGCAAGCGACTCCAACAGTTCCGAGCTAGGAGATTAGAAAATGAACTTAATTTTTTAAAGAGATTCCAGTTCTTTTCCGTCCATATCTCTTTTTAAAATCTATTAGTATTGATAAATGGGAAAATGTCTTCAATGTTACGTAGAAGCAAAGGGATTTAGGTTGGGGAATCGTGCTCCAGCCTTAGCCAATTAATCAGGTTAGTTACCATGTATACCACAGTGACTTGGTATTCACTGTAAGGCATCTTTTTCTTGACCTTCCGAAGTTTTTCTTTACATCAATGCACAGTATATATTCATTTTGATTATGGGTGGTAAGAGCTATTATTGCTACCTGAGAATCGATGAAAAATACATTATTTTTAGAACAGGTCTGATTTTATCTACAGCGAGACAAACAGCAGCAATCTCTCCATCGAGGTTATGGCAGTAGTTCCCTTCAGGACAGTGAAGCCCTGTAGGTGTTAGAGAAAACTTCAACTGTGTCCCCATCATTCATTTGGTGGAAATCTGGAAGGTAGGTTAACCCTCCAAATGTTTTGAGTAGATATATCGCCCATCAAGATCTGCCGAATTTTGCTAATGACGAGATATATAGTCATCAAAATATTGCTGATTTTTTGATGATGACGAGATAAATATCTGGTTAGTTTTCTTCCAATGACGAGATATCTTGTCCATCAAGGTTTGTTAATGGTTTTGCTAATGACTAGATACCTTGTCAAGATAACCACCAGGAGGGTTTAGCATATATTTATCTTCGATTAAAATTACAGTTTAAATTAAATCAATTTAAAATAAATTCATTCATGAAAAGTTGAACGTAGGACAAGTTTACAAAGTGTTTACATGATGATCATGAAGGGGTGATAATTCTACTTTGATTCTTTCTGGAGAGATCCATGGTCCCCGTGCACTTAACAAAAACTTGAAGAGTTACAATATACAAAAACCTGCGAGATTTCTATTCAAAATTGAGCACAGCCTTGTATTTCCTTTATTTGTAAGCATTTATTATTGGTATAAAAATAACCTTTTAAACTCCTATTATTATGTATTTTCTCATAGGTTCAGGATTTCAAATGAACCTGAGAATGTAACTAAATTTATTTCATCAATCTTGTTTTCTCGTACGCCATTTTACTTCTACAGAAGACCGATGAATTTCGTCTAAATTGTATTGCCGAAATTAACTCAAATCGTCATCTCATCAATTCGTACAGCTTTGAATGACTCAAAAATATACTAAATTTTAAATAAAAAAAATAATTCACCCCAAAATAAAATTGTAAGCTTCTACATTAATTTGTTCACAAATACTGAGTTGATGACATAGAGTTTCATATCTCGCGCATGGATTTTAATCTATTCTTACATTATACTATCTAAATGAGCATATGAGATGAATACTTCTGTATTTGATGAAGATTTCAGAGATTTTGTATTTAGAAGTCCTTTCGAACCACAATTCGCTCTCCAAATAGGGTAGTTGAACATCTAACTATACTTTCGTTTTTAGTTTCTCTTTGTACCAAAAATTCGAAATACAAGACCAGTGTTCGATTTGATACGTAGGTAGTTGAATTAACGTCACACTGAAGTAACACAACGGGCTATTGGCGATATGAGTTCGATTGGAATGAAACTGAGCCTGTGTGATGTACATGCAGAGATACAGAAATGATCAAAACATAAAATCTAGACTACTCTTTATGAGATTCCAAAATTACATCACAAAGATCCTAAATTATAAATTATAAAGCCCCCTCTGGCGGCGATACATGCTGATATGTGGTGCATTAGTCAAATGGAATCCCTATGTTATCCTGTCGCAAATTATGCCAAATATTCTTCGGCAGCTGCTGCTCCTCATCCTTTGTATTTCGGGGTAGTGGAACGGACGTCCTAAGATATCCCAGACATGCTCAATGGAGGTAGATCTGGGGATCTCTGTGGCCAATGAAGGGTTTACCACAACGGAGACACTCCTGATAGTAGTGAGCCGTGTGTGGTTCGGTGTTATCGTATTGATGAATTGCCCCTTGGACAAGCGGCCAGAAAGGCAAGAAAACATATTTTAAAATTATTTTATTATTATTATTTTCATCATGCTGTCAAATTAATTCGTATCGCTACTAGAGGAGACCGGTTGTCGTAAGCTATTGTTCCCCACTCTTTTGCACTAGAAATTACAGCAATGTGCAGCTTGACGGTAAACTGAGAATGGCTACCGAAAATCGTTAGCTGTGTCTGAAATGTTGCTGTGTCCGACAATCTGATATATGCATGGAATGGCATAACAGTGGACATAATGGAAATGTATCATAACAGTGACGAATCCTACTTTTGTTTGGGGGCAGATGATCACAGCATTCGTATGGGGCCACGATCCTGCTGGCGCTATCGTGTTGCTCAGTTTACTGTCGAGTGCATACCGCTGTAGCTCATAGTGTAATAGTGTGGGGAGCCATTACTTACGACACTTGGTTCTCCCTAGTAGTGGTACGATGTAGTCAAGCGACACAGGCGATACGTCGAGCAGATCATGCAACCAGTTGCTTTGAATTTCATCTTAAATGTACTAGGGGCTATTTACAAGCATGGTAATGCCCGACCACACTGGCTTACCACTCACAGGAGTGCCTCCATGGCCTTGAAACCCTTCCTTGGCCAGAGAGATCCTCAGATCTGTCTCAGATGTAATATGTCTGAGATATGCTGGGCTGTCAATTGATCTCCCTGGATTATAAAGGATCTGGAGAAGCAGCTGTAAAATACCTGGCATGATTTGCACAAGATAGGGCAGTGGTAGATAACCCGGTTGGAAGAGCAGTAGATTAACAACCGGAGAGTTGTGAGTTCGAAACTAGATCCAACCAAAGACCGTCGTATACGTGGGGGTTGGTGCACGTTAAATCTTACGTGGCCTCAAATATCCTCACTGGCGTAGTGTGCAAGTTTGGAGAATGGGGTTCCAGCTCAGGTATTAACCTCGTCATCTGACCATGGTCCAAAATTACGTGGTGTTATCCTCGGATCTTTTCCTTTGGGTTTGATCCCGGACCATCACCAATAGCCAGTTGTGTTGCTCCAGTACGATGCTAATTAACCAGGACTACCTGCAGAAGATAAAGTAATGACTCCGTTGGACTCTATGCCACGCCGTATATCGGCATGTATAGCCGCCCCACTAAGGCTTTACTAGGCCATACTAATTTATGACATCTCTGATTAATTCTATATTAATAAAACTCTTGATTTGATCCTGAGATCATTTCTTGATCTCTTCACATATATCATACATACAAAGTTCCATTCAAACAATGGTTTCGGGGTTTTTTAATTTTGTTTATTTCGAGTGTATTTCGATACAAGTACTATTTTCATTTTTACTCCAGGAATATTTTTTGGAGGAATTAAAATCCATTGACTCAAGGTCTCTAAATGAAACAGACAATACGGATAGGAAACAAGTTTTGTCATCGAGCATATTGTCAGAAGTTCAACTATGGCCAATTAAATGACTTAACTATTCATATTCCCCTTATCTGATCACAGGCCATGTTTGTCTACAAATTTCTTATTGTATTGTTTCTGCTTTCATTAGACGCTACCGCAATGAGGTAATTTGCAGTTTTTGAACATTTAAAGACTTTGGCTATTTTAAATTAATATTTAAAAGTATTTATTTTGAGAGGCAAAAAAGAACAAATTTTATTTTCCTCAAATTTCCATCTCATTAGGCTATTTAGATCTAAGTCATCTGCAATGTAAACATAGCGTCCAGGCCATTTGTTTGAATTAATGGGATCGTTTCTCTGAAGGGAATTTTTGAGCTTTTAGGACATATTTTTATTTATCCGGAAGATGTATTCTTTTAAATAAATTGTTTGGTTTTTCCGGTACATCAAAATAATAATAATTGATTCGTTTGGAATATGCTTTCAAAGTGCAACATATAAAATCAGAACTGACAGATTATCGAAGTAAAAAATAGTAGACATACTGGTAATTCAAGACCTTTTAAAGAATCCAAGTTGGGGAAGAGAACTTTTCTAGTTCAGTTTAAATGGGATATTTAGAGTGAATAAGACGAATTACCGTGTTTTTTCTTTCTTCAGAGGTTTTATAGTGTAGATCGTGAAAAGAGTTTCTGAGATAGATTTATAGATGCTTTAAGAAGAAAAAAGCCTTCAGTTCCTGATTTTAGTTCCTAATTTTCTTTATTTTTATACCTTTGAAAAGTTATTTTTTAATAACAAAAACGGAATTATGGAATACTTGCAACACATTTAAAGGCATAATAATTATTTTTAGGGCATTTATTTTTATTTTTCAGAAATTTTAAGGACACATTTAGATATCTTTAGGCCATCAACAAGGGTCCGAGTTAAAATTAATTCTTTGTGAGAAATAGTGTTGATAGAAAACAATAGATGGCGCTACAAGTATAACCACAGAAGATGATTTTCAGTTAGAATTTAATTATCGTAAATCGGCACACACTTATGCCAGATGCAAAAAATATGATAGCAATAGAAATTTTAAAATCTTAAAAGAATGGAATTGTTTCAAAACAGCTGTTTCTCAGACAATTCATTTTTGATTTATCCTGGAACATGAAATTTTGAAAAATAAACTTCTCTTGTGTCTTAAATTTTATGTAAGTTGCATAAAATACTGTTAAACACCTCAAATAAAGATTTATCAGTGGTAACTAATTAAACGATATTATTCTACTTCAAATAATTTCTATTCTATGTTATAATAACATTATTCAATACTTTATATCAATATAAGTAAAATTAAATAACATATTTGTCCAAAACTTAAACATTTTCGCTATGAATCATCCCATAACATTGAAACATCATAAAAATTAATTTTCTTGATTTCTAAAAAATTCAATGAAATACAGTTTTAAAAAAGCGAAATCAATAAAATCTTGAATTTTTAACACCTGATGCCAGGTCAGGTGTTGACCTCGTCATCTTGACCGTGGTTCAAAAGATGAGGTGCCTTTGTATTTTTTCCTTCGGGATTGATCCCAAACATAGGGATTCGGGAATGATCGCCAATACCCTGTTGTGTTGCTCTAGTATGTTGGTTAATTAACCAATTACCTACTTATCTACCAATTTTTTCCACCAATATTAAAGAAATAAAATAAAATTGCTTTATTCAGATCTTATTCGCAAAAGGCATTTTCTATGCACTACAAAACCAAGGTGATCTAAAAAATACGCTCATAAAAACTGTCTTCTTTATTGCCATCTTTTTCTTATTCGCAAAACACCATTCCACAACTATTTAGAGGCGAACTTCCATATAGGAATGTCATGCTCCTGAATTTTTCTATGAGAGGGATTTTCAGTATAAACAAACAAACGGAATACGATGATTTTACCCAAATGCTCTCACGTGATACATATTGAGGTTATATTAAAATGTTGTTTATCCCCGATTTAGCAACGTTGGACGCTTTTCTTAATTGACGCTGAACAATTAACTATCATATATCCATTAGGAATTCAATTTTAATAACGAAGTGCTGAAATCGTATTCGAAAAACAAGTCAAGTGGCGTCACGTTCAGAATACGTACACGCATCCCCGCAGAAACACTACTGCCACCTCATTTAGCCTTAACAGAAAATACCTCTCTGATAGATTAGGATCACTACAAAATTTGTTATCGAGTAGAAAATAGCGAAGAGTTTCCACTTTCCCAGACCCTATCAGGGAAATTTTCTAATTCAAGATAGAAGGAAATATCATTTGACTTTTTAACATTTTTACAATGCATAATAATACAGTAGATCACTGAGGTCTTCCTTATAATGATGTGGGAAAACTTCACAAGATAATCTATTATACAGTTCATTTAGAATCCTCCAGGTACACAAATTTAATTTAAGAAGTTGCACAAATAATATTAAATGTATTTATGAATGAAAATTCTTCTTCTGTTTACTCCATATAAGCTATTTTCATATGCATGTAAATATATATTCAGATGTTAAAATTTATTTATTGAAAGTTAAAATTTAACGAAATTTATTTATGGAAGTTGAAAGCAATCCCAAAAGGGATAGAATTATTTTACGAGTAACAGGAAAACTATGTAGACTATAAAACACTTCCTTTTAAGTAAATAATGTCAATCATTTAATTTTTATACGGACAACACAAAAAGTAATTAAGATTTAAAATTGCGAATCTTTAAAATTATGAATAAAAAATATAAAAGTATAAAGTACTTCTTTAACTACAAAATTATAGTTTATTAATAAATAACGCTTTCTGTAAGCACAAATTAGAATTATAAATGCAAAATAAATTGTATAGTGAGTGAAAAAGGCAAAGGTCTGTTTCTAAAACATCTCCATCAACTTCTAAGATAAATATTTTCTGCTACGTATTCTCCTTCCTTTATGGAAGAGGGAAAAAATATAATTTTATGACAAGAAAATCTGATTAAGGAATATATCATTAATATCAATAGCCGTTGGTAATCCTAATCTTGTATACCACGAAAGTATGTTATGGATCTTATTAGTCATAAATACATTTGGATGAAGGAAAAAACACAAGCAAGTAATTTGATTTTAAGATGCCAAGTGGAATCAAAATTCCATTTATTCCTCATCGAATTATTTTCCAATTGAAGTGCTACAAAAAGGGAAGACATATTACAAGTCCCTAACTAAATACATTTCAGGATACAGAATGCAATTTGAATTAATTAAAATCAAAACTTATCAACTCAAATTAAAACTATACATTAAAGTTATAAAAATAATGTTGGTTATTTCTAGAATAATACGTATATAGTTACTTGTGTTTGCGTGTTAAAGTAAATATAAAGAAGTCGGATACAGCTTGCAGAAATCCTTTTTTGATATGGGCCGCGCTAGGCTGGTGGAAGAGTAACGGATTAGCAACTGGAGGGTTCCGAGTTCGAATCCACTCAAAGACCATCGTGTACAAAGCGGGCTGGACACGTTAAGTCTCTCGTGGCCTCAAATGTCCTTATGTTGGCGTGGTGTGGAAGTTTGGAGAGTGTAGTGCCAACTCAGGTGTGACCTCATCATCTGACCGTGGTTCAAGATTACGTGTTTGAAGGAAGTATCTGTGCTTTTATTTCTGCAATAGTCTTTCCTGCCTCTTCCTCTAATTTACAATATTTTTGGTCTTTATGAGTGTTATAATGCTGATGGGTGTTCAAAATTTTTAATGTTGATATTGCAATACCACAAAGCAAACAAATCTCATTATCTTTAGCATAAACAAGAAAATATTGCAATTCATAATCCCCATTAAAGTATGTTTTCTAACTTCAGCGTTTTCTTGGTCTTTGATATGATGGGCAATTAAGCAGACAGAAATTCCATATCAAGCAGAAACGCAGTGCACGGTTGTCGAAAGCTGATGACAGACTGGCGTACTCCACCCAATAAACTATCGCCAATCAGTCTCGTGTTGTAATGGCGCCAATCAAGCGGAAGAAGTTTTCAGACATTTGAGAGTCACATTTTAGCCCTTACAAAGCCCTTCTCTAATTTTCTAATTGTGCCTGTCAATCAGGGATGATTATTTCATTGCAACTTATTTAATTTTTGGTATCTTAAATACATTCATCTTAAAAATAAAAAAGAGTAGCCCAGTTGGAAGAGTAATGGATTAACAACCGGAGGGTTGCGAGTTCGAACTCAGTCCAACCAGAGACCGTCTTGTACACGGGGGCTGGTCCACATTAAATCTCTCGTGGCCTCAAATATCCTCATGTTGGCATGGTATGGAAGTTTGGAGAGTGGGGTGAAAATTCAGGTGTTGACCTCGTCATCTGACCGTGGTTCAAAATTACGAGGCGTTGTCCTCTGATTTTTCCCTTCGGGTTTGATCCCAGACCGTTGCCAATAGCCCGTTGTGTTGCTTCAGTGTGACTTTAATTTACTGCCTTAAAATAAAACATAAAAATAAAAGACGAAAAGTGTTAATAAAAATAAAACGATTTGTTCTGTTAAATTTGGATTCAGCCAAAAGGCTGCTCTTCGGACCTAGAAAACCACATGTGGCCTTTAGGCCGCAGGTTCTCCACCCCTGATCTGAGTCATACAAGATGCATCGGTTAGAACTGCAAGATCTGCTAAGATTGGCAAATCATTAGCCGTCGGCAATTCTAACCTTCTTGGATACCACCAAAGCTTCGATTTTATTAGTCGTGTAACTCACTTAGATTAAGGGGTAAACACAAATATTAAGCATCATAATTTGACTCTTTCAGATACCAAGTAAATAAAAATGCCATTAAGTCCTCATCGAATTATTTCCTAATCGAAGTGCAACAAGGAGAGTATGGAGCATATTTATAAGTCCCTATCCAAACACATTTCGGGAGATTGAAGGAAGATACCGGGCGACACTTTTGATGAATGAGGTAGCGAAGATTAATGGGTTTCGCATTGAAGTGAAGGCACAAACAGCAATCAGTCTCCATTCTGATGTGTTTCCAGGTCCAAGCACTGCAGAGGAATGCCGGTGATGGTTTACCGTACAGAGTTGGGAATGTCTGTTTAGTTTACAATGGATGGGTCAGGACAGAACTGGTTTAATTCTAAGTTGGGCAACAGTTTCTGAAACAACAAAGAGCCCTTATTCAACTGGTAAAAGGGCTTCGTAAACTTTTGGGTGCGACGACCCCGAATAACAGCAAACATGTCCAACCTTCCTGATTTTGCAGATATGTTATGAAGGGGTTCTTAAATATTTATGCTTTATTCATTTATGAGAGGTTTTTCTGTAAAGCTTGATAAGATGACGGTAGAGATTTTGCTGTGGATCATGTTTAAAAATAGTTTTGGGAAAAATTGCTCTTTTATTGATAAAATAATCAGTTTCAAACACAAAAGCAAAGCTCAATTTACATCTTAGCTTCTCCAACACTGCCAGGTTTAAGTTGATTCCGGATACGACGTCACTTGGTTTATTTTTCGAATACGATTTCAGCGCATGGCCAACAAATATTCTAAAGATTAAATTCCGAATTGATGCATGATAATTGATGTGTCAATTGATTTCTTAAAGAACAAATAGAATTTATTCAACTGTAAGAAGGCTTCGTAAACTTTCGGGTACAATGACCCCGGACAACAGCAAACATGGCCAACCTTCTTAATTTTGCTGATATGTTGCAAAAGGGATTGGTAAATTAATAATTTATTCATTTACGAGAGGCTTTTTTTTAAGCTGTATATAGATGGAGGTAGCGTTTTTGCGGCGGAAAGTGTCTTGTACGTATTCTGGACGTGACGTCACTTCGCTTGTTCTATGAGTATGATTTCAGCACGTCGCCTATAAAAATTCTAAAGAATAAAGTCCAAATTGTTTTTGTGTTTATTGGTCAACGCCAATTAGATTAATTTCCAAACGTTGCCAAGACCACGATAAACTACATTTTAAGGAACCGCCGATAGGTATCATGCGACAGCATTCGGGTAGCGGAAGTAAAATATGTTTTCTGTCTGGTTCGTTTGCGAACGCTGAAAATACCTCTCATACCATGATGATGTTGTGCATACTGTTTAACCCTCCAAGTGGTTGCGACGAGATATCTTGTTCATCAAGATCTCACCAATTTTCTAATGATGATATATGTATCTCGTTATAAAGATACTGCCGTTTTTTATGATGAGGAGATAAATATCTGGTCAGTTTTTCTAATGACGAGATATCTCATCCATCAAGATCTGGTCAGTTTTCCTTAATGACGAGATAACCCGAGACAACCATCATAAGGGCTAATGACAATACTGATGAGTATGTTAATTGTAAATATTTTGATTTTATAAATGTTTTCCTGTACTTTTAATAAAATGGAATCTTACAACAGATTGTGTTAAACCAAGGACACACAATATATGCCGTCAAGAAATTAACACAAGTATTTAGCAATATTGGGCAGGAAACAAATAATTACTGCTAAGGTTCTAGTGGATGTGAGTAAATTATGCAAAATTAAATTCCTTATTCTCTTTGTATCAACTGTCCCAAATATTTTGAATTTATTTATATTTCAGAAAGAAAAACAAGTTTAACACACATAAAGTATTAGAATTTAAATTCCGTAAAATTAACTTTTGGAAAAATTGCTTTCCATTAGTACAGGTAAAACAAATCTTTGTTCCAACGGTAATCATAAAGCTCAAACTACATCTCAGCTCTTCTATCATGAACAACTTTAAATACAGACATACATACATGAAACGCAAATACCATTAATATTGCATTAAAATGTTCCCAAACGGATAAATAAAACGGAAAAGGAACGGGGAAAAATATTCAATGTAGAAAAAACACTCAGTTTTTATGCTTGTAGATAAGAATCACCACCAGTAAGACGTACACGAATTGCCATTTTATATTTTTGACTTTTTCACTTGGAGTTTTGAAATGTGCATACCAATATTTAAAAGATACTTCAGATAAATTCCATGCATCAACTTGTACAGGGATCATTACACCATTTCTGCTCAGAACTAATGCATACTCTTCCAATGCAAACGAAGGAGTGCTCTTGAAGTCGTCTTAGTCTAGAGAGGTCATAGTTCCTTTCTATTTGAAGAAGCATCTATTGCAGAACATAAAGTAATACGATTTCAAACTGTCAATTTTGTTTTAACCACTCCTAAAAAACGTCATTCGTGTTATTATCTTTATTTTATCGTAAGCTAATACAATCGAAAGGGATCATATGGAGTTTTCTCCTGCCGCAATAAAAAAAAAGTCGACGTATGTTTAGAAATAATTGTGAGTGAAATAAAAATAGTAGAAAAATTATTCACAGGGAACATTCCTGACATGCCTTATTTACTTTTAACGCAAGAGCTTTGACCTCTTGGGCGGATCTTTCCCTTCGGGATTGATCCTCAACCGTCGTCAATAGCCCGTTATGTTGTGCTCCAGTGCGACATTAATTCAATAAATACCTACCTTGACCTCTTCGGCTTTCGGCACTACAAGGCTACTTACCCCCCTTGTACCTTGCAAAAACGTACATTGGTAGAAATAAGGCCAATGTCCATTTTTGCAAGTATTTGGTTGAGAGCTGATTTAGTAATATTTATTTTTTGAATTTTTAATACTGGAGGATACAAAAACAATTTTCAATTATTTGATTCTTTCAAAATGCATTGACAGGTTGGTCGGTTTTAGGGTTTTTGGCGCAATATTAGTCCAAACTGCGCCAAACACAAGACAGAATATGTTAAGTAATTGTGAAAATAAAGGACGGAGGAAAGATCGCCTGGCATTCTGGGATCACGATCCCTATGTTTTCCAGAGGCAGTAAACCCCATGGGAAAAATAGATCACTAGGGTACCTAGGGTTTGTGAAGCCCGTACCAGCCTAAAGATGTGTGCCCCCGAGGGAATGTATTGATAGATGGACATTGGCACTTTTTATATAATTTTTTTTCCTTTTCTTTCCTTCCTTTCCTCCATTTTTTTCATTTTTTCTTTCTACGTAACTCAAAATCAGCGAATTTGGAAATTAGCTCTTATTTACCAAAGTAGAGATTTATTAATTAATAAAAATATTAAAGATGCAAATTACATTTATCATGTTCCTGCTAAAACAATCAAAACATTATAAAGTGATCAACTTCAAATGCATGTAAGAGAAAATATATCAAATGAACCATTTGTATATGTCATTAATGTCACTTATTCTTTCTATAAATCATCTCTACAATACAGTTGTCAGCCAATGAATTGAGAAGCGATTTCTCAAATTTTTTTGGATTGCCCCATTAACCACTTAATCGTATTTTAAATTATCATCTTTTACCGATGATAGCATTTATACTTTCGCCACAACACGACGCTACAAGCTTTATCGACAACTGCAATAAATCCTCACCAGAATCCGCAACTCCAACGTTATCTCTCTTCCAGCTTCGCAAATTGTAGTCGATTGTCATCGGGAAAATATCGCATGGGAAGGCTGCGCCCATCACAGATTAGTCGCCATAATCGTTTTCTTTGGCTTTGAGCTATTATCGAATCGTCTTCAATGAAGAACATCCCCTATCAGAGTTGCCAGATTGGGCCCGACGGCACCTTTAGGGCTACTTTTTAATTTGTTTGGCGCCGAATATTTGAATTGGGCGCATTTTTGGGCAAAAATTATGTTAAGTAGTATCATTTATTTCCATCGGCAGGTTGGTTCTTAGTTGGGGTTTTTTGGCGCAAGGCAGAGGCGTATCTAGGGAGGATCGATAGGGGCGGCGGCCCCAATATCTAAGTAGGGCGGCATTTTAGAAATACTTATATAAACATTTTAGGATTTTTGTTGAAAGCATTTAACTTGAACCATCCAAGTGGTTTCGACGAGATATCTCATCTATCAAGATTTGTCCGATTTTGCTAATGACGAGATTTCTTGTCATCAAGATATTGTCGATATTTTTAATGATGACGAGAGCAAGATCTGGTCGGTTTTTCTTCTAATTGTGAGTTGTCCATCAAGATCTGGCCAGTTTTGTTAATGACGAGATGCCTCGTCGAGACAACACCAAGAGGGTTAATTTCAGAAATGTTTTAAAAAATATAATTTTTCTTGAAAATGTTCAACTTTAACAATCCAAGTGGTTTTGTTGAGATATCTCGTCCATCAAGATCGGATCAATTTTGCTAATGACGAGATATCTCGTCATCAAGATATTGTCGATTTTTGATGATGACGAGTTTTACTTATAATGGCGAGATATCTCGTCCATCAAGATCTGACAGTTTTGCTAATGATATGACGAGATACTTCGCTGAAAAATCCACCAAGAGGGTTAAGCACAATTTCGTCCATGCCAGAAGTATTTTCCAGTACTCTGCGTTTTAAAGTAAATGCTTTCATACTCTCGATCTCTAGAATTCAAAGTTTAAGAATGCATTATCCATGTAGTCTCAACAATCGTACTACTATTCAAAAGAAAAGAGACACAAAACAATAAAATGTTAAAAACGTCTGGAAGTAGATTCCTTTCCTTAATTTCGTCCTGGAGACCCATTGACAGGATCCATTAACCCTCCAAGAGGATCAGATATCTCGTCTGTCAAGATCTGACTAATTGTGCCATTGACGAGATATTTCGTCATCAAGATATGGCCGGAATTTTTATGATGACGATGTCAAGATCTGGTCAGTTTTGTTAATAACGAGACGACCACCAGGAGGGTAAACAAAGATTGGCCTTTGGCTAGTTTTTATGCGTCAATAGAAAGTTGCAATCAAGAATTAATACTGTGATCAATAACTAATTAAGACATTTATACGGTGCGAATTAGTATATATTTTAATCTAACTTCTTAAATAATATACCTGATCAACGTTTTAAACTCGTACATTTCATTTTAGACATCAGCCTCATTTGCATCAGCCTCATTTGCCCCAGCCCCCAAACTGTTTAACCTCGTCTCTGGCGTAAGGCATTTTTATCGACAGAACTCCTTAAAATGGAACTGGAAAAAAATTACATTTTACGCATAACATTCTTCATTGATATATTTTTAATTCAATTGTTATCAATACACAGATTAATAGTAGTCCTCTCTGTGAAGCTAAAAATACAGAGGGCGTTACCGTAGAATACGTACTTCCTTTCCCTCCTCTTATAGAATTGATCATAAATCGTGTATAATTCACTCCTTTTTCATTTGATTTTTACTTAAGCATAGCAAATACCTGCCACAAAGAATTGTCTCATGATGTCTGATCAATTTTTCCACACGAATATTTAGCGTGCGAAGAAATTGACGCCAAATAGCGATTAGACATTTAGTTTTGGACCAGTAGAAATTTCTTCCGTCTTCCGGTGTCTTTTTTATGTTTACACAAAAAACTCTGTACATGTTGTAAAGGGTTTTTAATTTTAGTACTCTTAGTATATTTTTTCTGAGAAAATATTTTAAAATTATTTGGGCACATTTGGGCGTTTTTTAAAAGCGAAATTGGGCGCTTTTTCTTCATTTAAAGCTGGCAACCCTGTCCCCTATCACCTGCCCCGAAGTTCTTCAGTCCCCTCCGGACGTTTTTATCACATCTCAATCTCTCATTAGCGACGCCTGAGCGAGTCACAAGTAAAAAACGTCATTAAGAGATGAGCAGCCACAATGAACAAAATGAAAAGAATAAGAGAAGCGTTCTGGTAGAGAAAAACAAAACAATATAGACATGTCATCGCTTACAGGAGGAAAAAAGCGCCATTAAAGTTTGATTTATGACTGGAGAAATGATTCGTTCAGGTCCGGATTAATATCGATTCATGTATCATTCGCAGTTTCCTTAGGAGATGACGATTTTTTGCCGTCTGTCTGAATCGAAATGAAGACATTAAATAGGCGAGGCCTCTGAAATTGCTTCAGCGATTGCTGACTTAAGTTCATATAGGATTTCTTCGTGCTTTGACGATGACTGTAATATGATTCTTGAATCACTCTTACTATTTGTATAGATCTAAGATATTCCGAATTAATGCCAGCGAATATCCATTGAAAAATGCACGTGCGAGTCAAACTAATTAATGATTCAAAACACTTTTCATTTTAGTAATAAGTTTGTATGGTATGACTATAGCCTCTACCTGAAAAAAGAGTATTTTAAGCTAAATACATTCACCTTCCTCCATTTTATAGCCTTTCCCTCTTTCTAAATGATCTGATCTTACATTAAACTCTTTTATTTTTACAGAATTTAATTTATTTCATACAATATGCATGAACCAACTGTAGATGATGCCCCTCCAGTGGTCGAGCGGCTAAAGGAGTCGCTCTTAACCTTCTGGCGTTGAAAATTGCTCTGTAGTGACGAGGCGCTCATGCAAAAACCTGTTACAAATTACAGCCTCTCTACCTGAAAAAAGAATATTTTAAGATAAATACATTCATCCTCCTCCATTTTATAGCCTTTCCCTCTTTCTAAATGATCTGTTCTTACATTAAACTCTTTTATTTTTACAGAATTTAATTTATTTCATACAATATGCATGAACCAACTGTAGATGATGCCCCTCCAGTGGTCGAGCGGCTAAAGGAGTCGCTCTTAACCTTCTGGCGTTGAAAATTGCTCTGTAGTGACGAGGCGCTCATACAAAAACCTGTTACAAATTACAGCCTCTCTACCTGAAAAAAGAGTATTTTAAGATAAATACATTCATCCTCCTCCATTTTATAGCCTTTCCCTCTTTCTAAATGATCTGTTCTTACATTAAACTCTTTTATATTTACAGAATTTAATTTATTTCATACAATATGCATGAACCAACTGTAGATGATGCCCCTCCAGTGGTCGAGCGGCTAAGGGAGTAGCTCTTAACCTTCTGGCGTTGAAAATTGCTCTGTAGTGACGAGGCGCTCATGCAAAAACCTGTTACAAATTACAGCCTCTCTATCTGAAAAAAGAGTATTTTAAGATAAATACATTCATCCTCCTCCATTTTATAGCCTTTCCCTCTTTCTAAATGATCTGTTCTTACATTAAACTCTTTTATTTTTACAGAATTTAATTTATTTCATACAATATGCATGAACCAACTGTAGATGATGTCCCTCCTGTGGTCGAGCGGCTAAAGGAGTCGCTCTTAACCTTCTGACGTTGAAAATTGTTCTGTAGTGACGAGGCGCTCATGCAAAAACCTGTTACAAATTGTCACCAGTACTGTGCAAAAGAGATTTTGATTATCCCATTAGGATCTTCATTCCCTTAGAGTAATAGGTCAGTTTTATCTTTATTAAGAAAGCATCAGATCTTGATGATATATCTCGTCGAGACCACATAGAAGAGGTTAGGAACTGGTAGACTTGGTTACGAGCTCGAATCTTTACGTGTTGAAATCGGGTTGTCTGCTTGAAGCTTCCTGTTTTCTTCAAGACGAAGTAAATGCCTGCCAGTTTCCTCAAAATCCTCAGGGAAGGCACGTCTTCAAAGTGAATGAGATGTGGCAGCACCTCCCATGGTTCGGGTTGACATGTTCTCTACAAGTAGTGCTTGTAGAATTATACGTCCATTAGCTGGCATTCGAAAAAATGCTAATGTCCAGTTTATATTTTCTTTTCATTAAGGCAATGATAAACAGCGATTTAACATTCCTACTACGACCGTGATCAATCTGTAATTCGATCAGAGAAACTTAAAAGTTAATATACGCATGAACTACTGAATGCTTAAGATTGAGGCGCAACTGACAGGCTTGTGAATCAAAGCTGGAAGTCTTTCTGAATTGAAAGCTACAATCCAAATGCAATTATTGAGACACTTGATTTCATTGCGCTGACCATAAGTTCCGGAAACACTTCAGAGATATAGGCAATGACAGCTAAGATAACGTCAAACCATTGATTTTATGTAAATCGATTTTGAGTTTTAAATTATAGGGTTAAGTATGCATTGTCGAGGAACAATTGGTATGCCTTTTTATTTGAGGGACGGAAAACATCAATCAAATACTAATTCTGACACTCAATTACGTAATTTAATCCCATAGATATGCAAAACGCTTGAGGGATATAAGTCATGATTTTTTAATAACAGATAATATGAAGACAAAACACTGAATTACTTCCCGTCACGCAATTTGAAGTCAATTTATAGGTTCGTGACAGAATTTTCGAGACACGACCAGACATTCCTTTTTACGGTAATTTAAATTGTGAAAAGTGTGTCTTTCGAATCGCTTAATAAGAGCTAATTTTGATTTACAACGAATATATGCGAAGAAAACTCAAGTTCATTCTTGAGCGGTGTGCAGGACGTGCACTTACACATAGATAGAAAAACATGTTGATTGTTTGGTTTTGGATTTTATGACCCAAGAGCCATATTTGGCCAAGCTGTACCAAACATGATACAGACTCCTTCAAATAGTCTCTTCCAGAAAAATGATACTGCATAGAATTGTTTCGATCTGTTAATTGTCTTGATAGCATCCGGATCTGTAACACTTGCAAAAAATCAGTAAGAATGCTTAAATTGCATTCACATGAAGCCAGATCCTTCGTTAGATGAATACTATAGCCATGGAATCCAGACCAGAATGCTCTTCACACCATGTTCTACAGGAGAAATGAAAATACCCTTCCTGTAGTCTTCCTGAACTTGGAAAATACGTTTTTATTTAAATGGGCTATTCTAGAAGTGCTGTTACAAACGAGGTGGTATGTTAGAAACTGACAAACCAGTGGCAGTCAACTTAAACTAAAAAATGGCGCTTGATTATGCAGATAACAGGATTGCAGAAAAGATTTGAAGTGGTATATGATATACTAACTATTCCTTTTTTAAAAACTGCAATGATCACACAGATTTTATACTCACTTGTAATCAGTTTGGGATTTTTCTTTACGACTGTAATAGGAAATGTAACTTATAAATTTGCATGTATGTTAAAATTTCACCAAAATTTTCAAAAGGCCTTCACATCAAGGGTAATATGGTAAATCAGACTTTTTGAAAGAGTAGGGGACAGCTTGCTAAAGTTAGTACATGAGCAACCAATACCCCAAGAACGATCCTGAGATCACGACTATATACAATTAATTGTCACTTCAAGTACAATACTTTAGATAATGAAACAACGAACCGTCAAAATACTTATAGACCCGATTTTGAAATGTCGTTAGGTGTGAATTGTTGTCTTTTTGTCTTATGTCACAATAGGCCTTTCTTATTTGAACGAAGGGAAGAAGCGATTGGACGCACTACATAGGATTTACAATTGTTTTCCTAATCTAAACCCTTCTGGTGATTGTCGCGACGAGGTATCTCGTCATTAGGAAAACTGACCAGATCTTTATGGACAAGATATCTCGTCATCAAAAGAAATTTAACCAGATCTTGATCTCATCATCATAAAATAATCAGCAACATTTTGATGCCGAGATATCTCTTCATTAGCAAAATTGGTCAGCTCTTGATGGACGAGATATCTCGTCGAAACCTCTTGGAGGGTTAAGGTAAGAGAAGGACTTCAGTCAACAAACAATGCTTAATTTCAGTTGGCAATGCTATAAACAACTGTAAGATCTCAGTTGAATTAATTTTGAATCTCGAATTCTACGTTTAGAGCAATTAATTCATACAAAATTTACGTTCTTTTAAAAACAAGTTGACAAGATGGAGATCTATTGAAATACCTCTTGTGACAGGTCGAGAACTATGAACTGATGTAAACATAAATAAGTTTGTTCTGTTTACTTCCAAGCACATCTACCTAAATCCAGCGGGCGTGACAGGTTAAATACAACAAACTGTAAAAAAGTTATGTGAAAAAGCAGTGGACATATAAATTAGATTTCTAACATCCTCCATAAATTTACAAAAATGAACAAGCCCTTTAAGATCACATTTACCTCTACCTATTAACTTCTCAGGAAAGGAAAAGAAGAATCAGCAGAATCATACCGGTAATGTTTCTTGGAGTAAACCAATATATCTTATTTCTTATCTTTAATCAGCTTACTCGGCATTCTCAAGTCATGTTCGGAAGATTTGGAACCATAAATACTGGTGGGTCGTTTTTTTATTTCTTTCGTTTGTTTCAGTTAGGAAGGAAAGGATTGCAAAGAAGAAAACAAAGAGGAGCAAGCAAATGGTCGGACATGGTGAGCAGGGAGAAGTGAAGAATTAACATTTCTTGTTTAAATGTATCTGTTGTCTTGGATGGTGGTCTTTTTCAAATGGGTGGTCAACATTTCGCTGGTGCGTACCGGTCTACAAGACAGAGGTCACTAGCCTATAGAGTGAGTTAGATCCATTGTTCTTCATACAATATTGTGAAGTTAGTTTAACTGTTTTAATGCAGTGATAGTCAAAAAGGCAGTGGCACCAAGGTTGGTCATTTTGGATTCATGGCGTACTACGCACATGTTGGTAGAGTCTAATACACAAGATAGTAATATGGTCACTTGATCACTTGCTTGAGATGAGTGAGCTCTATCTGCCTTCTAGAGAAATGAGGATTCATTTTCTTTTATAAATAGCATTTCAAAAGCCATTATCCTCTACTACGAAACTGGAGACACATTCTAATGATGGATAGACCCACCAGAAAGTTACCGAGAGGCCGGAGATCAGTGGGTTTACATACCTTGCTGGTAATCTGAGTTGTAGGTGATGCAGGTTTGATTCCTGTAACTTACTATGTGTGTATTTTCTCTTCTGCATCAGTAAAACTTTCCTTGTACGTAGGTATGCTCATTGACAATGTCTATCTTATGCTTAGAGCAGATGGATCAAATATGGCCTTGCACCATACAAACCCAACCAATCAACCTGAGAGGTCGATGCTTGTGGTTGGTTGTTTTGTGGTTTAGTGGCCCAAGGGGCCATATTTGGCCAACGCTGCGCCAAACGCAAGACAGACTTCAAGTAAAAAATGTCGGGAAATGGAAGAATAGGGGTATTTCAAGATATAATAATAGGATGAAAGCAGAAAACTATCGCTTGGCTTTTCCGTGAGTGCGTCAACCGTGTTTACAAATGATAGTGTAAACCCCATGAGAAAAGAAAAGTTCACTAGAGTACCTTGGGCCCGTGAAGTCCGTATACACCTAAAGGAAATGTGTCCCAGACTACTGGCTCTTGTGAAGGCTAGTTTGTCTCTTGGAAAGGAAGAATACAAATGCCATGGGACTCTACAAGGAGAGTTAAGGATTTTGAACATACATTAATTTAAATATTATAATTAATAAAACAATAAGCAAATCATGAAATCCAAGATTTGTTGCAGAGCTAATGATAACGACTCAGCAAAGCAGTGTCTTAGGGCCTCAATGATTCAGGACGAATGAGAAAAAAATAGTGACAGGTCGAGTCAATTAATAGAAGTCAAGAATTGTTGAAATTCCCCTCTCATCTTTTCAATCGCAGCATCGTGCGAACAGGGACAATATTTGAAAAAGAAGAAATAAACTAATAATTATAGAATCATGGAACCAATTAGTAATTATAGGGTAAGGTGGGGCAAGGGTTCTCAGGGAAAATGCGTCCTCTGAATATAAAACGTGTCTGATTAGAGTAAGGGCTACCACCTGCTGGAAAAGCTTCTTGAAGGAGTTTCCTCTAGCTTAATTTCACCGCTAGAGTGCTTCGAATTTTGGCAGGGAAGTTGCGCAGACCAAAGAAGTGCAAGGGCCGAGGTAACCCAGTTGGGAGAGTATCGGATTAGGAACCAGAGAGTTGCGAGCTCTAAACTCGGTCCAACCAAAGACCGTCGTGTGCACGGGTGCTGGTACACATTCAATCTGTCGTGGCCTCAAATGTACTCACTTTGGCGTGGTGTGGAAATTTGGAGAGTGGGGTGCCAGCTAAGGTGTTCACACGTCATCTGATCGTGGTTCAAAATTGCGTGGCGGTGTCTTCGGATCTTTGTTCTGGGGATTGAACCCGGACCGTCATCAATAGTCCGTTGTGTTGTTCCAGTGTGACAGTAATTAACTACCTAACAAAGAAGTGCACAAATAAAATTATATGCTCTTGACCCACACACAACACTATCCCATTGTAAACAAGAAAAACATCCATTGCATGTCTCGTTTGTACTTGCTCCATCGTATAGGTCAAGTGTGACCAAATGAAATAGAATTGGAAAGTATTTTTTAAAGTATATCAACGGTAACGCAAGAGAGAACAAATAGGAGTGTAAACACATTCTAGAAAAGGATCTGTGAGTGTCTGGTAAAAACATGAAACTTTTGAAAGTGTGCTTTAAAAAGTTATCTCAGAAAATCTGATAACAAGATCTCACCTCTTCATAGCATGTCTAGATTAATTAAGCGTATTATTGTATATTTTATTAAGAACCACTGATTTGAGTGGTTAGAATAGAGTGTACGACTTAGATTAATAACGGAGCACACAACTCTTTCTTACACAGAATATAGATATGTAGGTAGGTATTTTAATTAACGTCACACTGGAGCAACACAACGGGCTATTGGTGACGGTCCGGGATCAATCCTGAGCACAACACCACGTAATTTTGAACCACGGTCAGATGATGAGGCAACACCTGAGCTGGCACACCACTCACAGAATATAGGTCAAGCTAAAAAAACGTGGTTATTTTAAATACTTTTATGTTCTATAGCCTATACTGGGATAACTGATATGATACATCTTTAATGTATTGATATTAGGAGAACATTTGTATTATGTCTGTACTATGTTAATTTACGATTAAAAATATAAATGTTCAAGTGATATTATGGAATCTAAAAAAATATTTTTTTGGGTCCGATGCTAACTTCACAGAATATGGATTAGACAGAATAGGTTACTAAACTGAGTCTCGTCAAAAACCTTTTGAAGAGGAATTTTAGAGACTCTCCCTCATTGTTAGGTAATTTCCCAAAACAGTGTTTGAATAGTGAAAGAAAGATTTTAAGAAACATATTTGGTGGCATATAGACAACTAGAGTGAGGCGAAGAAGGTTTAATTTCGAGCTATATCACCCATACAAATATATCATTAAATGTATAAAAATACAGAGAATGAGATGGGCTGTGCATATCAATTTTTTGAATACTGTTATGAAATAGAGCTTTATATCTTCCACTCCAAGCAAGGGGTCAAAATGACCTCTCACCATTTTTCGAAGTATACCGAAAGCGCCGTAATGTGAGTGCTAATTTTACCACTAGAGTGCTTCGAATATATCAGAGAAGTTGCGCAGACCAAAGAAGTGCAATGGCCGAGCTGGAAGAGTAATGGATTAACAACCGGAGGGTTGCGAGTTCGAAACTAGGTCCAATCAAAGACCGTTGTACGCATGAGGGCTGGAGCATATCACGTCGGATAAAATGGAACATTTCTGCCAATCCAATTGAAGTTAGGTCTACAAGAAGACCACAACTTAGATTGACTGAGTAGACAAGGACATGGGCATTTTCAAAACTAAGAACTGGATAACTATTGCCAGTAGCAGGTCAAGATGGAACAGAATAATCGAGAAGACCAAGGTCCACATTGGACTGTGGAGCCAATTAAGAAATGTTTGGGAATGCCAATGAAGTAAAGCTACTAATGCGAGTGAAGGGTAATGCTATCTAGTGTAATTTAATTTGTAAATATTTTCAAAAATTCGCTGTTTTGTTATTCGTCTACGTAGATCAACAGAGATGTTCCATTTTAAGCGCTTATAGTAATCCCTCAAGGCCTTGAAAAATTTTAACTCTACTTAAAAATATCTATTTTAACCTTTGGGCCCCCACCGAAATAAAATTCTGCTCACACTCCTGATTTCTGTCAGGAAGACATGGGTCCCCGAATCACCTCCTTTGGGTACGCCACTGCACGCAGCTAACATCTGGTCCATTACCTAATCGGGTGATGGAGAAGGAAGCAGCAACAAGCGAAGGAAACGCACGAAGCAATGAACTTCGCCAATTGTGTGTTAACCCTGAAGGATAACTGCACCCGGTTTCTTGGGGTTTTCCACGAGCCACGTGCCTGCCGTGCCTCCACGTGGACCTGAAGACATTAAAAACCCAGATCGCCGGGACCTGGGAATTGTTCCGCCAAGATCCTCGCCTCGTCAAGGTGCTTGGAAGGCTTTCTCCTTGAACTGGGTACTTGCTGCCGCTTGTCTGCAGGGCGCGGTGCTTTTGCTGGGAGATTGGTCTGCGCTGGTTGGTTCTCGGTCCTTCGGTGCGGGGTCAAGTGCTGGTGATCTGAGCATGATTTCTGGAAGGGAAGATGAGGGCTTTAACCCGTTTGAGCATTATTTGTGCTGCTTGTAGGAAATCAGGGAATTCCGATATGGAGCAGTGTGATGGTACCACTCCATAAAGTCAACAGTGTGACTGAGCAGGATGTCGTTGTCGTTACAGTTCTTGAAGAAGTCGCTTTTGAAATATCTTTAAAAAAGTGCTATTATAAAGGTAGAAAATGCCCTTATAAAAATATTAAAAAAAAGATTCAAAACGAAAATTGGTCTTTAAATTGAAGGAGAAATCTGTCGCTCTCAACACTTTACATTGTGTATGCTTTCTTATTCAAAAACTCTAAAAAATATTGCTAAAAATAGGTAACAAATAGTCTTTTGATAAAAATTAGACTTTAAATTGAAGAAAACAGTTTAGCATTGGAAAATTCCGGTATGGTGTAGTGCGATGGAGTAGGAAGAACTCGACAGTCGTGTCAATCACCGACATCCGACTGAGGCCGAACGTCGATGATGTTGCAGAGATCTTGAAAAAGTTACTTAAAAAAAATCTTTAATAGTACCATTGAAATGGTATAAAATGTCCTTATAAAGATAAAAAAATCCACAAAATTAAAGCTGATCTTTAAATTCAAGGAAAAAAAATCTATCGCTTTAAAGAGTTTATGTTGCTTTCTTATTCTAAAATTCTTTAAAAAATGCTCTGAAATAGTAACAGATTAGCCTTATAAATTAAAATTTGGTCTTTAAATTAAAGAAAACAGGGAGTTAAACAGTTCGCATTTCATTCAGAATTATAAATAAATAGATTTAAATTTAGACAACTCATGAAATGGAATTTCATCAAATGTTGATACTCAAGATTATCTTCCTGTCAAACTGGGTAACACTAAACAGTATCTTGACTAGTTGCCAAAAAGAGATGTAATTGGTTTATTTTATTTTCGTCAAAGGTATTTTTTCATGTTACAATTTGAAGCATAGTTCACAAATGAAAATGATTTTTTTAAATCCAAATTCAGTTCCACATTTCTCAAATATGTTTACTTATATAGGTAGGGAGTAATATAATAGGGAGTGGAGTTACTTACCTTCTAGGGGAGGACTATATGGATTTCGGGGACATTTAGGAAGGAAGGGTCCGCATATGTGTATTGCCAGGGAGAATAGTAAAAAATTCACAGGCGGACAACGCGGAAAATAAAGACGAATATCGAACTGACTAGCATTCCGGTCTAAGAAACTTCTATTGGCATTCCGTTATTCTGACTAAGTGTTGGTGAACTAAAATTACTGACAAGCGAAGAAGACATTTTTTGAAATACAGTTAAATTCATTGCGAAGCAAATGCGTATTTCAGTGGCAAGAGCAGTTTTACCCATCTCACAACATTTCAAGGGAATATAGTTACCAAACGGTATCCAAATGAAGAACATGTCCTTCTTTTTCCAGTTGAAATAAAATGTTCTTCATCCACCACAAAATGTTCTTTTTCAGTTCATACTGCTACATTAGCTCATGAAACAAATAAGCTGTCAATGTTCTTGTATTACATTAGAAATTGTCATAAGCGTGCCCGTTGACTCTACATAGTCTTACAAGCACACTTCCTCTCTGAAAAATTAATCGTCTTAATTAGTCCGCGTAGTAAAAAAAACCGTCGAGCCACAAAAAAATTCGAGAAAGTAATCCGAACTTTTAATTTTGCACCTACTTTCATTTCATCATACCAGCGGAAATGGATGACATGAAGCTCATCAGCTCAATGACCTACTTTTTCAGTCACGCGTGCTTAAGTTTGTAGTTGCTTGAATCCGAACTCGTTTTTTCATTAAAAATATCCTAAAATTTGTTCAATGTCACTACTTCATTCCAATTCTGAACATATTGTCTTCCTTTGTTTTTGCATCTGATAACCCTAATTGTATACGCGCTTAAAGTAGGGGTCTCTGTGGACGGGTATGCCAACTTCGAAGGACCCAACCAATATTCTGAAGACCTTCCCTCAACTTGATTTTCAAAATATTAAGGATATATTACTCGATGCTCTTGGTCGTATGGCCGTTACATCATTATACAAAGGGGTAATTCGTAAGGGTCCAAACCCATACTCCCCCTCAATGCTTATATGACTGAAATTCGGTTCCCCAAATCAGGGATCCCTAGACTGGGTTTCGTCCATTATTTTTGACTCAACTTCGGCAGCATGCCTTGTTTATTTTCACACCACGCTGACCACTATCAGATTCCTCCCTGAGGTGCATTTTTCTCTTCTGTGTCAGTAAAACTTTCATTGTGTGTCTATTACTTGATGTTGTATGGAGATTGAAATAGGAAAAGGTTTGAACTAGAGGCTGGTCACCACAAGACAGTTTTCGACGCGAAGATCCCACTAATGAAGATAAACCGAAGGAAACTTAACCCAGGGGAGTTAAAGTAAAAATATTGGGTGGACTGTGTACGGGGATATACAACCGCAATTGTTTTTGGCGTGAATCTTTTGTGTTATTAGAGGAAGGGTAAAATGAAGTCTTGGTGGTTATTAAGTATAATTTTATCATAAAAGGCCGATAATAAAAGTAAGATACATATTGCATAGCATTTACATCGATGTTTCGTACAAGTTAAATCTATGCAAGTGTCGCGTAGTGGGCGATGAAGAAATATACTTTAAGTTGAAATCAGGTTGCATATCGTCTCTAAGCGATTTATTTTGAGTAACATCCACATTGAAATTACGGGTACAAGCATAACGGGTACATTGGTATCTGCAATCGTATTGGATATGAATATTTATTACTTGACCAACTATACCAGTTTCCTTCATAATGCATTATTTGCGTAAATGGCAATGTCAGCGAGATTAATCTTTACTTCTTTCCAGTGGTGGTAATCCGGTTTGGAGGATAAGCTAACCCATTTGACTTGAATAAACCGGTATCTTATCAACATTTAATAAATCGTGACAAGTGTTACACAATTAAAACGATATATCTTCATTTGGGAATTCGTCTTTAGAAAAAGCGACATGTTTTAAAATAACTAGCTCACTCATAAACCATAAACGGTCACAAGCATTACAAACACAATCGATTACATTCTTGACAACCGCCGATTCGGAATGGACGTCGGTAAATTACCCTCTCTACAAACTCTTCAGAACGAACTGCGATAATGATATTACCATTTCATCTCATTTCATCGTTTTATGTTTCAAAGTTATCACATTCCATGTCAATATTCATCGGTTCAAGCAGCGGCCCACTCGAAATACTCGCGAGGCATTGACGCGCGTGATTTTCTAACGCTCTTCTTTTGCACATCGTTCTGCATTACTCAATTTGGACTTTTTGGATTCCTTTTGAGTTTTTCTTCCAAATGACATACGTTTCTTGCATTTCTGTTCATATTTCCTTTGCAATTTTTTTGACAGTATGAAAATGTTCTACTCGGCATGTTTATGGGCTTATAAGTTTACAAATTTTATTTTGTCGTTTTTTTTGCTGAATAATATAGTAGATCCTGTTAGTCTACACGTCGACATCAATTTCAACGTCTCGTCTCTTCGAAATCTTAAGTTACGCCTCATAAACGCCGCCATTTTCAGTGTTCCCGCACAAGTGCTACTCCTCATCGTATAGGACATTGAAGTAAAATGAAAAAGAATGCACAAAACACGATGCACGCAGAACACAAAAATGAAAATATGTACTACATACTCCCCAACTTCCTTGATTATGCAACACGTTACCAAGTTACGCTCAAATATCCGCGTGTTAATTAACCGAAATTCGAACGGACTCTTTGGCACCCATTAGGAGGAAACGTTCTAAAAAGCATGTCCTTCCAGCTGCACGTGGGAAGATTTCGACAAACACGATTCACATCAAGGGTAGAAATAAACACAGCATTTCCTATTTTTTCTCCTTTTAGCTCATTTATAATACGTCATTTCAGTGAGGGTCAAGTTTTGAGTCTGCTTTATTTAGTTACACTTATTTGCGCCATTTTTTTATACACCAAAACTACTGCTTTTCTATGTGGAATTTCGCCGGCTGATGTAATTTTTTTCTTTTTAACCAGCTGTCATGTTGTGTGTCGTCCGGTTATTTTAGTGTCTCACCTTGTGTTGGCTCCTTCTTGGCGGTTGTTTTGGCGCCAATGTTCTATAAGCACATCTACCAACACGGAAATGGAAGAGCTAAATTGATGTCGGAATGGGGGGGGGGGACTTTAACTGAATTTGTGAACAAAACAGAAATGAAAGTATTTGCAAGAGCGGTATTTGTTACGTGTTTTTTTATCTTTTTGGGGTGCAGATTTATAGTGATTGTTTTCTTTCGGAGGACTTGGTAGATTGATATTTGTTTTGCAGTTCAGGCCCATTTTGATTGGGTTCTTGTCCTTTCATTTGATTCAATATCTTGGCTATTGAATTTTCTGATGTAATTATAGTGCGTTTTATATCAAACCATTTATTGAAAACATGGGTATATCAGTTGATGTGTGAAGTTAAAAAAGGAGCTAACATTAGCACTTAACAAACTGGTTTATCTTCATAATGTTCGCCTTGAAATTTTATTAACATCAGTCGGAGATACAATTATTTTGGAAACAAATAATCTTAGTTATAATTTTTGGTTTTTCACTATTTCATTCGCAATTCCCAAACAAGAAAGAAATTTTTTGAATTTTTGAATACCATGTTTCTCGTAACTTTTTTTTATAAGTACCATGTTTTCTGTTAGGCCCTTTACATGAGGATTCGTAGGTACCAAAGTACCTGGAACTGAATACTTCGGACCACGGAAACGTAACTAGGCTTCGAACTGTTATATGCAGTCTGTTTTAAAAAAATTATAGAGTGAGGTTGACCAATTGCGAACTCAAATTTTCAAAAGTCTATTTATCAAATTACTATTGATATTATTGATCAAATTACTACTATGCCCCAGCCATTTTTAAAACTACATATTTTTACTATATGTTCCCAGATCAAGATTGACAAGTGTTTTACTCTTATTTGTTTGAAATTACTAATCTAATCAAAAGTAATATGAAACACGAAAGGTATTGATGACTTTGTACTTTACCACTAATAAAGTACGCATTTTAAAGTTTTTTTCTGACAATTTCTTTGGGTTTTCAACAGAGCTACAATTTTTCAAATAGACAATTTTAACTTTTTTTACTTTTTTGTATGTATAACTAAATATATCCGATGTTTGTAACATTTTCTATTCACAAATTAATCGTAATTAATTTTCTCATGATTTGGAACTGGATTCATTCCAACACCCCAATTCCTCTACTTTTGGCAATTCTTTAGAAGGAGATGTTCCATATTATGTGCTATTTCCCTATACTAATCTTTCATTCGAGGCAACCAATCTTGGAGGTACAGTAGAATCTATACCGGGGATGGTGCACGTTAAACTTGTCGTGGCCTTAAATGTCCTCACCCTGTTGGCCTGGTGTGGAAGTTTGGAGAGTGGAGTGCCATCTCAGGTGCTGACCTCGTCATCTGACCATGGTTCCAAATTACGAGGCATTGTCCTTGGACCTTTCCCTTCGGAATTGTTCCCGGACCGTCGCCAATAGCCCGTTGTGTTGCTCCAGTGCGACGTTAATTAACTACCTACCTACTTATATTATCTTAGGTAATCTGGACCTCGGTCACCTTGGACAAACAGGAACTCAAGTAATACGGATACAGGATTCGTTTATTCGAGTATAGGACGTTTATTCGAGTAATGGCTTTCGTATAGGTTGTTTTGTGTTACTATAGCAACGCAAAACAATCTATACGAAATTCATTAAACAAGGATTAAGAATAATCTATACTCAGATTTAAGACAGTATGTATTTTTTGTGAAAATTTTACTATGACGTTGTGGCAAGTAGCATTCTGTCCAAACTAGGTATTAATTTGGTTTGTATAACACGGTCGCTATCGGTCAATCGGAGCTCGAATAATCAAGGTTCTACTGTACGACCTTTTTGACTATCATGGCAGTATTTCAGAATTGACCCACTACTTTCTGATGTGTTTCAACGACTGCCAACTTTTTTCTGTCACACTTCCATTCTTGCCATCAGTCGACTAGCAGCTCAATAGAAGTCTGAAGTGATAAAATATTTTTTAAAAACACTATCTACAGTATTTTCAATTGTTTTGAGAATATTTAGGGCAGTCCTTGGTGTGGTCTTCAATATTTTCATTCAGCTCGCAAAGAGGATAAATAAATATTTTTCGCTAGACCATCAATACTGGGCAAGTTTTTGTAGGTAGTCATGTCCGATAAGAAATCGAAAACAAGCGACTCCAACAGTTTTTGTGTGAAGAACCTGGGACGTGAGCCTTATTTATCTATAAAACATTCCAGTTCTTTCCCGTAGACTTCATCAACTAAACTTTAAGATAAATAAACTAAATGTCAAGAATTGTTTATGAGTTTTAGTTTAGCAAGGCCATATTGTCAGCACCCCATCGAAAACACGAATCTGTGAAATCATTTCCAGAAAAAAGGTTTCCTATTGAAGATTTGACGCTTCACCAGGAACTGAATTATATATTGCGTGAGACTAGGCATTAAAAATGTGGATAACACCTTAAGCTACACGAATCAGAAATCGTGACTTTGGCATTGCAAACGAATAATAGTGTAGGAATCTTATAAAGGAAAATACATCTAAAAGTAGATTCATAATTTTGGCGTTGTGCCTACGCTATGTTCTAAGTATAGTAGTCCTTATGGGATACATACTTCAGTCAGAGAACAACTCTGTGAAAAGATTCCTCATTCCAATTACCGTAAACACCTCTTAAGCCAGCAGATAAAAGAGCCCTGTTATCCGAATATCCATATGATAGGTCCAATTAGTCAGGCCATATAACGTTATACTGTACTTAACACACGTAGGAAGAATCCTATTCAAAGTTCCAATTGACCTTTCCTTTGCAGCAAAATGATCTTGTTTATCATCACCATCTCAGAGTAATCGAAATCGGGCATTTCTTTTGAAGCAATTTCTTTGAACCTGGACCGATTTTAAAATAACAATCAAAACACATTGAAAACTTCAAGTCTATTCATGCATTCCGTGAAGACTCGATTACAAAGTTCTCGGATAGTTCAAAGCTTATTTGCACCTCATGGTTCAGAGACCCCATTTCCACCCTGTTGTTAAACTACCACCAAAACTCGAAAAATATCAGAAAAACAGCCTCGGATTAAAAGGAGGAAATTTAATTTAGAAACGCTTTTTCCCTATACGAAAGAGCCATTAACCACATAATTTACAACGGTGCAGTATTTTTACGGCGCATTTATAGCGAACTTTATAATCCACACCACGCCCTGCGGACCTTTGAGAAAGAAAATAGATTGGAAATCTTTCACGCTTTGAACTTAAGGCACAGCTAATGGATCCAATGGCCAACTGGGAAAAATTTATGTGGCATCATTTATTACAAGTTTTTTTCTATTGAATTATCATCCCTTCAAAAATAGGTATTAACAAAAATAACAACAAAGAAACACCAAGAAATACCCTTGATCAAAAGCGTGAACTATGCACGAA
The DNA here is from genome assembly GCA_933210815.1 of Meta bourneti. Classification (NCBI taxonomy): domain Eukaryota; kingdom Metazoa; phylum Arthropoda; class Arachnida; order Araneae; family Tetragnathidae; genus Meta; species Meta bourneti. Next base: position 64,784,682 of record OW119930.1, on the reverse strand, counting down.
GCATCGCTGTATTGTGTAAGCTGTGGATCATGGCTTTTGTGAAGATTCCCAGCTCAATTCGCCATAAGTGTTTATTGAAAACCTAACTTTAAAGGCCGGAATCATAAAAGGTTAATTGTATAATAAGATGGGATGAGAGTAATGTCTTTTTTATTAGTTAGATTTGGATAATATTAATCGATTTTTTAACTCCATTTATATTATCCCGCATTATTGTTCGTTGAATTTTTCCATTAATCTCTTCTCATGCTGCTACGCCCTCAATCCGCAATTATTCAACGACTTTGTGTATGTTTGTGCCCTTCGGTGATTTAGTACCTTATTTTGTGGACATGTGACATAAGAATTATGAGAATAAGGCACGAAGTAAGTAAATATGCAAGGATACGATTCACTCTGAATAGCATTTCCCGGAATATTTATTATTACCCCGAACTCGATTTGGTAACAAACAGCAAATTATTTGTAATTCCATTGATCTTTACCGCTATAGGTGTAGTAAGGGCTGGGCTATGGAAACAATAGCCCTGGGCTTCAATGTCTTATGAGGCGGCATTTCAGAAAAGCAAATGTGCCTTTTCTTGGAAAAAATGTTTTCTAATTCTATGCACAATTTTATTTATGTCACAGAAGTTTTTCCTGTACGAAGTGAATGCTTTCCTGCTCCCTCTTTCGAATAAAACTGTGGAATTTTCCAGCCAAACACTGAGGATGGTTGGTTGGGTCTTATGGGCGCAAATGCCATATTTGGCCAAGCTGAGCCAAACAATCTAAATTAAATGGACATAACACACAAGGAAAGTTTTGCTGACATAGGAGATAGAAATACACTCAGAGAGGAATAGAACCTGCACAGCTACATAGATATTTTGGTAAAATTCAAATATTAAAGGCACAGCTACACTTGCAATTCATTAAAAGTTGAGATCGAGTTTTTCAGAGGGAGTGCCGAAAAAAATTATTTTGAAAGGGGGAGTTTAGCCAAAAAAGTCCGAGAAATTACGGGTTGGATATTAAAATATTCACGACTGATAAGAATAAAAATGTGGAAAGTATATACATCATTTACAGATCAGATAACTTATGACGATATATTGGTGATAATTCGGTTTGCAATGTTATAAGGAATCTGGATATAGTAAAAGGTGAAAACAATGTTGTTTGCGAACTTGTAGCGTTGTTTACACATGCATAGAGGAAAATCCAATCTTCCCACAGTCCCATGTGAAATTTCAGTTTTGATGTGAAAATTAGTTTTAACGAGTCTCACCAGCAGAGGTTGGAGTCTTCACCTTTCAAAGTTTGAGCCATTGATGACTGTAATCAGTCTCCCGTATACGATGTGTTGATACAGCGTATGATTAGCGCCTGACATCCATGCAGCTCTCGAAACAATCCCTCATACTGTTGATTAGTGTTAATGAAGTGCTCGGGTCATAACGCTAATCATCTACAAGATCTTATCGGTGGATTTGGTTGGTAATTTCGTTTGTCGAATTATTGCACAGGAAGTCACATCTACCAGATGTGCTCAAAGACGCCCAGCTGTCTTTCATGAAATTAAATTTCGGGTCAATATCCATGAAGAACCTGATACTGGGATCCGAGATTTTATTTCTGTAACCCAGAGCAGTTTTGAAGAACCCCGTAGCAATGCTCAAATCAATAACGAAGGCCTTTGACGAGGATATTATTTGGAATTCGTAAAACGGGGTAGAGTTAATAGGCGACCCTCTTTTTATAAAAGTTACCTGTACAAAAGCATCGTACTTTAATTCTCCAAGTAGTTTCGACATATTATTTTTAGGTATCAAGATCTGACCAATTTTTCAAATGACGAGATATCTAGTCATCCTGATATTGCCGACTTTTTTATGATGACGAGATGAAGACCTGGTCAGTTTTATTCCAATGATGAGATATCTCATCCATCAAGATCTGACCAATTTTTCTAATGACGAGATACCTCATCATCAAGATATTATCGATTATTTTTATGATGACAAGATCAAGACATGGTCAATTTTCTTCTCATGACGAGATATCTCGTCCATCGAGATCTGGTCAGTTTTGCTAAAGACGTGACACCTTGTCGAAGCAACCATCAGGAGGGTTAAGCTTGATGAACACCAGTAGCTTAGAGATGATGATGTCTTCTGGGATTAACGAGATTAGATCAAAAGCACGAAAATCTAATGCTTAGCTTTAGACAACTTGGACGCAAAGACAATACAATACATATAATTTTTAGCCCTAAATTAAAAAAAAGAGCCCAAAAGGTGCAATCGTGCCCAATCTTGGCAACTCTGTATGGATCATCCAAAAGCTGCATTTGATGGCAGTCATGACAAAAATGAGGAGAGAATGATAGACTATGAGGCAAGGACCAGCAGAGCATAGTATCTTAACTGCTTGCTTGTGTAAGAAGGAAGCGCTTGGGGTAGGGGAGAAGAGTCTGCTGATGGTAACATTTCGCATGACAAACACAATTAACCAATCATAGTAAGATACTATTTGAAGCTGAAAGGAGGTACATCAGCATTCCCTGGTTGTCCTTTTGCGATGAGAATCAAGTAGGTTAAAATAGAGTCTGATTCAGATTTTTTCACTCCTCTCACTCAGATTTACGTTAAAAAAATTGCTGTTTATGCTTAAAATTGTATTCTTTTTTCCACCCAATTAAAAGTTTTTTTATTAGGGGATGCCGGTTTCCTGGACTCTGCTAATGAAGACACTAGATTGAACTATCAATAGAAAGTCAAAATTGGTTAAAACTTCGTTTGAAGTTTAATTCGCTAGTATGTAGATTCTCTATATAGGGGTGGTGGTTCAAGGTACTACGTCTGGGCGATACGCCATTGGGATCATATTTCTATTTCACGAGGGGTCCATCATCTAAATTGGTACTGGAGACCCAGTCATCTATCCTGTTACGGGCCCCGGAGAGCAGATGTGGGGAGATTCCTGTGTTTCGAGGGCTAAATTGCAGATTGAGACAACTGTTGTAAAGGAAGCGAAACAGGCTTTTGGCAAAGAAAACAGGCGAAAGTGCGCTGGTCCTATCGCGATTGTTTTCGCTCAGTCAACTGTCAAGTCGAGAAAGCCGATCTACAGTGGCAAATGAAAGGAGAAGAGGAATGTAACGGAATGTGCAAGTGTTAACGGATGTTCTATTCCTAGGTGATTCCCTCAATTGTGTGTTCATGGACTATTTATAGCGCATTCACTGAACAATTAAAGCATCAGTATGAAGATAAGTAATGAATTAATCCTGTGATTACACTAATTGGGGTGAACAACCAAAATTACAACACACTAAAATATATTCCCAGTGACATTCAGTTATTTCTGTCGTTATACGATTCTCTATTCTATGTATATGATCATAATATATTGGAAGGACACTCCATGAATAATAAAGCCACGTATTGTAGTAAGCGGATAATTAGTTTTGTAAATCAAGGAGAACTTAAGATCTTAAGTTAAACTTGAATTAATTAAGGGGAGAATTGAGATTCTGTACAGGACATTCCTTGAATAATAAAACAATGCTGTAAGATGAGAATTTTGTGAATTCAAGGAGAATCAATTAAAAGGAAAATTAATTTTTTTAATTCAAGAAGAATTCATTAAAATTATAATTAATTTTGTGAATTCAAGGAGGATAATTAATTTTGAATTAACGGAGAATAAATTTTGTACAAAACTCTCTGTTGAGTATTTTCCTACGAGATGGCGCACGGACAACCCGACCTCCCGGGGATGTCACCGCGCCTGCATGTTTATGTTCAAAGGGGCTGCTTAACCACCCCCTGTTTTCTTTTATTTGTCACTTGCGAGGGGACTGCCTGCCGAGAACCAACCTCGCAGCTTCGCTCTCCGTTGTTACTTGTTAATAAATCTGTTATTTGTTAATTCTGAGTTCTATTCTGTTAACTCACAAGGCACAGAACGGGATCGATTGACGTGTCCAAACACTCTCATTGGATAATAAAGTCATGTAGGAGGATTAATTTTGAGAATTCAAAGAAAATAATTAATTTTGAATTAAGTAAGAGGATAATTAATTTTATGAACTTTCCCTAATTGTGTGCTATTAAAATTTTGATAGCACATTCCCTGAACAATTAAGCCATAAAGAAAGAGGATAATTAATGAGTAATCCTGAGATTACACTAATTAAGGTGACCAATCAAAATTCAAACAAAAGTATATCCTCAGTGACATGCAGTCTTTTTTTCTAATACCATTCTCCATTCTATATGTATGTGATCATAATACATTTGCAGGACACTCCCAGAACAATAAAGCCATGTAGTAAAAGGATAATTAATTTTGAGAATTCAAGGAAGAGAATCAATTTTGAATTAAGAGAATTGATTTTGTATAAGACATTTCTTGAATAATAAAGTCATGTAGTAAGAGGATAATTAATTTTGTGAATTCAAAGAAAGTAATTAACTTTGAATTAAATAAGAGGATAAGTGAATTTATGAACTTCCTTTGATTGTGTGTTATTGCAATGTTTTTGCTCATTCCTTGAACAATTAAGCCATAAAGAAAGAATATAATTAATGGATTGAATCTGCGGTTACACTAATTGATGTAAATAACAAAAGTACACACAAAAATATATCCCCAAAGACACTCAGTCCTTTTTCTGTAGTTATAGTTCACTATTTTTTTATGTGTTTTCCTTACATATTTGCAAGAACCTCACTGAATAATAAAGCAATGTAGTAAGAGGAGTATTAATTTTATGGATTCAGGAGGTTAATTTTGAATTTTGTACAGGACACTCTGAATAATAAAGTCACGTAGTAAGATAATTAATTTTGTGAAGTCAAGAATTAATTTTGAATTAATAAAGATATTCATTTTTATAGAGAATATATTCCTTGAATAATTTTTTCATGTAGAAAGAGTAGAATTAATTCGGAATAAATTAAGAGGGGAATAAATTTTGTACAGAATATTCCTTGAATTATAGTCAGGTAGTAAGAGGATAATTAATTTTGTGAATTTAGGGAGAATAATTAATTTTGAATTAAGCGAATTAGTTTTGTGAACTTCCCTCAATTGTGTGTTCCGAAAATATTTATAGAACTTCATTGAACAACTAAGCCATGAAATAGGAAGATAAAAGTGAATTAATCCACTTATACAATTTTCTATTCAATAAGTATGATCATGATATATTTACAAGACACTATCTGAATAAGAAAGCTATATAGTAAGAGGAACAATAATTTTGTGAATTTTAACTTTTGATGATATTTTGAATGCTACCTTGACGTACTTTTTTATCTGCCTTCTTTTAATGAAGACATTTTCCGCAGTTGGAATTTAAAGAATTTTTAAGATTTTGGAGTTTTTAGTCCTAGGGCCATGTTTTAAGGTTTTGGATCATGGTTTGTATGTATTTTATTTTTAATAAAAATTTAATTTGAAAGACCTGAGAATTATCACATACATAATTTTTTTTAAGATAAAATTCGTGAAAGCAGTATCATTCAAGATTACGAACAGCATCAAAGTAATTGGTTTGGTTTGTCACTCTACGGTTATTTTGTGCAACACAATATGCATTAAATGGAAGCTCAAAGATTGGTGGTATTTACTTTATACATTCAGTGCCGTCTTCATACATGGATATACTGGTTAACACATGGTTACTCTGACCACAGGACTTAAAGGCCACATGGTATTATTATACACGTGTCCAAAAAAATTAAGCATAACAACTGAATTTGCATCAAGCAAGGTCCAATAGAATATGCTTGAGAGGCTCTCGGGCGTCGCATTAGCCTACACAACACCACCCAGGAGATCACTGGAGCAAAGTAGTACTGCAGTGCGCGAATGGGACTCGTTAGCAAAGGAACTATTGGACAGCCTCTTGTAAAGCATGTCTGTAGGTTCTGAGGCCAACACTAGGGTCAAAGGTCACCACATTTTCTATTTGCTTGATTTTAACCCTCTTGGTGGTTATCTCGATGGAGGTAACTCGTCAATAGCAAAACTGACCAGATCTTGATGGACGAGATATCTCTAAGAAGAAAACTGACCAGATCTTGATGGACGAGATATCTCTAAGAAGAAAACTGACCAGATCTTGATACGTTCAGTTTTCTCTCAGATGATCTTTTCGCATCATTAAAGAATCGGCAATACCTTGATGGTGAGATATATCGCCATTATCAAAAATTGCCAGATCTTGATGGATGAGATATCACGTCAATACCACGTCAAGAAGTGTTAACAAAGCATAAAAAATGCTTTTTTTAGCAATAACTAAAACCTTTTGGATTGTCCGTAGTTTTTGGACATATGTGCATATTATGGTGATGTTATGCCTCTGTTCATAGTCAAGTGAATAGGTTTTTTGGCAGATTTGTGATTTCCAATCTGTGGCACATGTACCCTTAGAATTACTTGATATGATGTGCATCCCTGTTGTCTTCAACACAAAATTACCAGTCTCATGATCTTCCTGGGCAAAGGATTTGAGAGCTTGTTAGCGTAGATACAAAATCTCAATCGTCAAAATCAAAATCTTGAAAATAAAATGGTATGGTTGATGTTTCCCCTAAATGTTAAGAATCATTGAATTGCACATCTGTTGTTTTGCCAATAAAATCTTAGTAGATTGCTCTCTTTTATGAAGTCACGTCTGCATATGAACTTGCACTATGTATACCGCCAGTTTACAATTTAAACATACTAAATCAAAATTTGCAAGATTTGTCTTTTAATTTTTCTAGACCAGAATGTGATGAGCTTTAGATTAGTGAAGTGTGTCCACTGTTTTTTCTTTCCATGAAAATTATACTTTTTTGAGAAACACACTTAGTGAGTAAAGCTTAGGGAATAGAATTTCCCCTATTCTCTTTCTTAGAACTATGTTTTTCGACTTTGTGAGTTTCTCTTGTAAGCAGATGATATAGACTTCCTCGCTTTATTTCACGATGTTTATATCGTTATGTTTTGTTTTCCACTATTACATTACTTTGCGTTATAGTATTTTTTATGTTATCCTGTTTATGCTGCGATTTTTTATTTCACTGTATTTTTACACTGTATATATCTGTAAGGAAACAAATACTAAATGTAATTTTCCCATTGGTTCCCCTCAATATATTCACATCTTTTTCGGTATCCCGTGAGAGATTTTGTTGATTTATTCTCAACTTCAAATCCACGCTCTACGGTGGATTCAGTCATAACCACTACGGGATCAGTTCCTTAGGGTGATCAAAATCAAAAATACGTGCCAAGACATTCATAGGTGCAAGAATGAAATTGATAAATGGCAGAAAAGAAGTCTAGTCTGTCGCCATTTGAAAATACTGAGTGGTGGATTTCCAAAACCTTCACAAAACAAATGCAGTGATCTTGATGCTAAGTCTAGATTTTTACTGTTTTCTATTTGTTTACGTGTATGAGTATCTTCACAACAGCATTGCCACGAACTTTACATAAATTAAAAGATTTGAAAGTATGTAAAAGAAAGGCAATCAACTTCTTAATCACTTTTTGGTTAAAAAATAATCCATAACTCTTGCTTTCTTGTGCAAATTCGTCTGCGCATTAGGGGAAGTCTAGACTTAGTCGTTGCAAGGCCATCTCGCCAATAGATAAGTGGTTTAACGACCATTGGATGGGTTGAAAACTTGTTTAAAACTTTTTGAAAGCTCCTAGCAGCGCAATATGGCAGGGAGTCAACGCTCCTCGATTGATTCACATTAAAATGCAGACAGACATTAAACTTGGTAAAAATAAGTTCAGGGATTTTTTGAGAGGTATTTGAGACGACTCCAATTTTCAGTTGAATTTTTTTGCTTATAAAATTATAAATAACCATAAGAGCTATTTGAAACTGTTAAGAAAAATTTAATCATTCAAAATGTCTATGTTTAATGAATCCACTAAGGTAGGGCCTCTCTCCTTTATAAACATGAAATCTCAGCACCCTGATTATCTCAGGCAAAGCGCTTTGGAGTTAATGGAGAACATTCCTGCTGATGCTCAACAGATTTTCATAGATGGCAGCAAGGGTAACGAAGGAATTTCTGGCAGTGGAATTACATCAAGCTGCTAGATCATGAATGCCTCAAAATTATCAAAAGAAAAACAGAACAGTTCTGTTTTTCACTCGAAACTTTCGTCCATCAATGAAGCTCTGTTGCACATTACTCCTGATGGTTGTCTCATCGAGGTAACCCGACATTAGCAAAACCGACCTGATCGTCTCTTGCCATTAGAAGAAAACTGACCAGATTTTGATCTCGTCCTAATAAAAAAATGGCAATATCTTGATGGTGAGATATCTAGTCATTAGCAAAATTGCACAGATCTTGATGGACAAGATATCTCGTCGAAACCATAGAGGGTTAAATCATCCTACATTGATATGGCCATTTGGATTCTATCGGACAGACGAAGCTCCAGCAGCAAGTGGTAGAAACATAGTGACCTCACCAGCATCAAAACAGCAGCAGCAAAATGATACGCCTGTGTGAAAGGAACGTAATACAGCTTCAGTGGATCCCTTCACATGCTAGTCTGCAAGGAAACGAAACCGCCAACATTTGGTTAAAGTTTAGGTTGTGTTGCGCAAGATCCAATAATGGATAAGCTGCTAAGGAGGGAAGTCTAGATGCGTTACCATCAAACGGCAGACTTCCCTGTAGAATTCCCTTCGAAAATAAAAGCGTGTTATAACTAGAATATAAAGGACTCCTCCGACTCGTGACTGGTAAGCCTGCAATCTGCCCGGTGCCTCCCAGGGTAATATGGGCTGCAGGAAAGACCAGGGTGCTCTCTCTAGGCTTTGCAATGGATATTTGAAGCCAATGAAAACTGAATTGGGTTGCAAGCATTTCCCTCTGCGCTCTAAATGCAACTTAGCTCTGTCTTGATCACATCATCTTCCTATCTCGGGTGACCTCAGTCCAGTTTATTCACCTCCTTGTGCTGGTTCTTGAGGGTCCTTGATCTTACGAACGGCTAATAGACATGGTTTAATTTATTTATACCATGTGAGATAAGTAACAGCAATGCATGGACTCTTACAAAGCTTACTCTAAAAAATTATTTATTGAATGAAAATGTTTCTATTGGCTAAAATATTTAAAATTTAATTTAAAAAAAATTAATCATCATTAGTGGGTAAAATGATAGAAAATATACTTTAATGGGGAGATCCACTTCAAAAAAAAATATATCACCCTGGAGCAGTTTTAGTATAATTTCTTACAGTTTTTGTTCCTATAAAAGTTATTTTCCTTTTCTTCGTGTTTATTACTTTTTCCTTATCTTAAATCGTTGTCTCATAACGTGCTTGAAGAGTATTGTATTTCCAGTTCGTGGGTGCCTGAAGACATTTCTAATACTCTCGAGTGAGATAAGTAAGAAGAAAAAGGTGGATGGCCCTTTCTGATATATTTTTTGGGTAATATTAAGGTTAGTCAATTTTCGTACTAGTCAACGTATAACGGCAGTTTTTAAAAAAGAAACCTTAAATATTCCACAACTGAAATGAGGTTGGTCAATGTGAGACATATTTTTATTGCCGCCACGCGGATCATGTTTAAAAACTACGGATGGGATTCTCAAGTGATTCCAATAAATATCTGCATTTTGGTTCGAAAGCAGTGTAAGAATGGGACATCTGAAGAACAGGCTGTACTATTAAATAAACTGACTTAAATTAACTAACTTTTAAAAGTACTGCTATGAAAAAAATCGAGCCCCTCCCATTTATTCGTACCTCATGTATAGTAAATTCAAATATACCATTTAATAAGGAATAAGGTCTATAAATTTATATGCTTAGAATTTGCTTAGGGACCGTCTTCATATCAACGCATAAACAATAATTTTTAATGACAGACAATACCCAATTTTGAAAGCAAATTTTCAATCTATATAAAATTTTAACTTCAAATATCGAGATTCAAGTAAGTTGGTTCTGGAACGAGTATGGAAAAATTTGGAGCACATAATGTTCATTAGTTCCCCACACTTTATTCATCTTTTGAAATATTATTTCTGTCATGCTGAAAATTTTCATTGTGTGTTACTGAATCCAAAGAAAATACGAGTAATCATTATTTTTTAAGTTAACTTTTAATATGGAATACTATTATGAAATTTATATTAGAAAAAGCTGGGAATAGCAACCTTCTCATATATTTATGGAAATCATTTCAATACTTTTTATGGTCATGCAAAAAAAAAATTTCAGCTATCTCCTTCAAGAAGTTAGTTACTTGTTTTTGTAAAAAAAAATGATTAATAATAGCGAATATTATCCAGACACCAATTATTAAACTGACGAGAGATGAAGTGTTTTCTTCTTATGTCAGTATTTCACCTCCAAATTATGATAAAAGTTTTCAGAATTTTAAAATCTTTTATCATGAAAAATTATTTTTAAAGTTTTACTAACAGAATAAAACAAAATTATAGCAATAGTCATAAGCGATTTATTTCCTATTGTTCTTTCAGCCAAATCCCTAAGTTAACTTATATAAGAGACATGGAAAAAATAAGTGCTTAACACTGTTAACAATAGATACAAGCAATAGATACTTCAGATCAGATGCTCTAAGCCGGCCGACTAGTTTTTAAACCAAATTCCCAAACATTTCCTGTGTCTGTAAAAAATAGCATCGGAACTCAATGAAAAAGAATCTAAATCAACTACTTTATGAAAAACTGATATTCTTATACATAATAACACTCTCAAAAGCATGGAGAGGAATTCAGAATTAAATGACATCAAAGAGATCAAAACCAAACAAAGGTCCACACAAAGGAGTAATTTCAATTGACAAGTGAAAGGTCCCACTAAGAATAAAATTTAAACACACGACACAGCACATTTTTATCCAGCCTCAATTTAACCTCGGAACACTCGCCACAGTGTAACCAAAAAACGTCAGTGACAGCTCATCTCAGGACATGTCGAACAGCCGCCTGCATTGTTGCGAAAACTGCCCCCAGACAAAGTAACAGCACAAAATCTGATAAGGCTTGAAGAGTAGCAATTTCGACCGACAACTTGTGCCCAGAGATATGAATTGAAAGCAGAAACCCCGACATTATCCCTAGTCTGTATCCTCTCTCGTAGAAGGAGCTGTCGATATTGTATATGTGCCGTATCTAAACGCAGGTTCTCACGTTCTGTTCTGTTAGGTATTATTTATTGCTTTTCCCCCTTCCTATTCATATACGGAGTTCAAGGGAGCTAATGAAGTCGTATGTAGTCTGCGGACGCTCGGGGAAGCATTGTACTCGATTCATTTTGGGATTATTACAGGTTAAAGTGTACCAGTCGCGGCAAGCGCCAATTTGTTATTGCTGATATGAAAATACAGTATCGGGTTTCAGTTGGGTAAGCGTAATTAATTTTATCCGCTGCTACTCTATCGAAGCATGTAGAGAGTGATTCTGTCTGCTTGGTTTCCGTTACAAGTTTGGGTGACACTTGGATCTTTTGTGTACGAGTTGTTCCAAGCAAGTTGGATGCAATGATTTTTGGAAGTTTTCTGTAGTGCGGAAGTGCTGTTCCATCACTCCGTTCCTGAGTGGTGTGTTGGACAAGCAGAGGGTGGGTAGATTAATTTTTTGGGGGGAGGGAATCGCCTTTAGGGGGAAAGGCACAATTCAATAAGGAATAAGTTCTATACATTTATTTGTATGAAATTTGCGTATGAGATCATTTTCATATCAAAGCTAAAAAGGAATAATTCTCAATGACAAACAATATCCAATTCTGGCAGCGAATTTTGAATCGAAATCAAATTTTAATCTCGGATATCATTTCTAGTAAGTTGGTTCAGTGGTTAATGAAACAAATATGGAACAAGTAATGGCAGGTTCTGGGAAATGTTGTGTTTTGGCATTAAAGGTTTGTAAAAAAAATTAAGAAAATTAATTATATTTATTTTCTTTCTTTCTCTCTCTCTCTCTCTCTATATATATATATATATATATATATATGTATATATAGACACTCCACCCTTTCACCAGGCCCTTGAAATTTCGCAAAAAAGTTTCTTTAACCTCTGAAGGGTTGACACGTATAGTTCCACCTTGTAACCTGCAGTTTCTCCTGCATGACTTCTAACCATTTTTGACTTATTGACCAACAGAATCATCCCTAGGATTTTGTCAACCAATGGATGTGGTTATTTAGCCATTATGTGTGTTGTTGGGAAAAACAATCCTACACAACTTGGAAGTGACATTCAGGAGATTAAGCACAATTTTTTTAGCAGAACGTTTAATCATTTGCACTTGAAATGGTTGCAAAAGACTATTTGTAAAAAAAATTTTCGTTTCGTTTTATTCCAAAAGTCCTTTGAAATTTGTTTTAATTACTATCTTGTGATATTTTAAGGCTTTCGTTTAGTTTGCCAAATTTGAGCAGATTATCCCGCAAGTCACCACTATGAGGTTGCTGCTGCCAAAATCCACCCATGCAAACACATCCTCTCAATCAAATATGGGCACACTTTCCTATTTAATGATACTGGAGTCTCACTTTATATTTTACCTTATTTTCGAAGTTGAGCATAAACTATCTGGACGCTAATGTTGCGTGCATACAGCCATTGTGGCTTTATGCTTAACAAACAGATGACAATGCCTCTGCTACCAACTTGACTGCCCTTACAATAGCTTGTGTATGACATGGAACACTTCACAGTTTACGTTCAATAATGTCTCTCGTTTTCAACTATTATCTCAAGTTCTGCTACGGGTTTATGCCAAATTTTGGATTGCGTTTAGTCCTTTAAAAGTCAGTAAGTAGTCCTAAGTTCAAACAAATATTGAGTTTTGATGCCATCTTCATCAATTGCGTCCAGTGCCAAGATTTTCCTTTTAACCTCCGCTCTATACTTACAATAATATATAATAGTCCAGTTGGTAGAACCATGGATTATCATACCAGAGGGTTGCGAGTTCGAGATTCAATCTAACAGTCGTGTACATAGGGGCACGTTAAATCTGTTGTGGCCTAAAATGTCCTCACGTTGGCGAGGAAGTTTGGAGATTGGGGTGCCATCGCAGGTGTTGACATCGTCATCTGACCATGGTTCAAAATTACGAGCTATTGTCCCAGGATCTTTCCCTTCGGATTGATCCCGAACCGTGGCCAATAGCCCGTTGTGTTGCTCCAGTGCGACGAAAATTCAACTAACTACCTGATAATAGACAACACGAATTAAATAAATTTTTCAACCAGAATTTGAAATCGCTGATGATAATGAAAAGTTTCTTCAATTTCTTCCTACAGATTTGATTAACCAGCGGAATCCTTTGACACATCATCAAGCCGTTGATGAATAACGAATACAAATTAGGCCCTTTTCGTTGCCGAATATAAGACTTATTTACATAGATTTAATTAACTGCCCGGTTAACTATTCAATTTCAGTTACAGAGCTCCGAGCTCAATCAAGGCAATCAACATCAAAGTCAGCATATTTAAAGTAACCCACTTAAAACCTGCGAGAGACATCGCCAGGCATTTGGAATAAATTGCAACAAAATGTACCCAGTTTAACTCTTGAAATCACCCCTCAAATAAATATTTATAATTGTCTATTCTCTTTTTGTACTTCACTCAGAATAACACAGCTTCAAAGCGACGCTCTAATTAATTTATCCTAACGTCAGTCTGTCTAATGACGAGACGTAAGTTTGAAAATGACAATTTCGAGTTGATTAAATCGAATCAGTGACAGGAGTCACAATAGCATTTTTATAATGTAAAGGACATCGCCCTATATTTTTTTGTGAAAGAGAAAGCAACTCCATTTGTAGTTATCCTTACATAATATCGTTTATCGATAAAGAAGCATTACAGTTGGCGTTTAGTTCTGTGAGTGATTTAACGCATATTCTGGTAAAGCGCCTTCTTTCTTGTTTTACAACTTTTGATGTGGCAACCCTTTGGAATCGCCAAACATTTTCATTTGGTTACAAAACGTATTCTATGCGAAGGATTTTCAGTGTAAAGAAATAAACAAGACGCGGTCAGCGAAAATTTTACATCTGCTTCTCAAAACACTAGCATGAGACATATCGGCATTACCTCAAAATGTAGTTTATCACAGTTTTATCAACGTTTGGAATTTAATCTAATCGGTTTTTACCAATGAACTATCATAAATCCATTCGGATTGGATTCTTTAGAATTTTTATTGGCGAAATGATTATATCCTATTCGAAAACAAGCCAAGATACGTCACGTTCAGAATACGTACAAGAAACACGTATCGCCGCAGAAATACGACCACCACCTATATTTATCTTGACAGAAAATGCCTCTCATATTGCATTTTCACTTGCTTTCCTTTAATGCAATGCAAGTTAGAAGAAAAAAAGAATTTTAAATACCTACTCAAAAGTTGCGGGTTTTTAGGTTTGCTATTTTTCTAAGGGCTCCTCACACTATTCAGCTATGTGCCACTCAACAATTAAGTGAGAATGGTAGCGCTGGCCGAGTTTCCGCTACACACGATTGCGGCGATTTTCTGCCCGAAAGAAGAAGCGGGATTCGTCACTTCATGAAAATCTGCCATTCCATGCCTATCCACAACTGTCCGGCACGGCACCACTCCAGACGGAGCTGACGATGTCCGGTCACCATTCTCAGTTTATTGTCGAGAGGCACAACGCTGTAACTCCTAGCGTTAAGTTGTGGGGAGCTATCACTTATGACAGTCCGTACTCTCTAGTATTGGCAAGAGGTAGTTTTAACACAGTCCAGCTTATCCTATAGCCCGGCTCCCGTGAATTGGCAGTCGAATCATGTGATTTTAAAACGCTTCTATTGGCTAAATTAGGGTACTAGTGATAGCGTAAACCACAGAATAAATAGCTACGCATACAGAGGGATCACTGCCACAGAAAGCAATGGTTTGCTAAATAACATGGGAAATCACATAGATGGTGGCGCCCTCGGTGGGAGTCCATCACCACGACCATGGCAGCGAATTTAGCTTCGTTTCCATCAAAATCAAGCTAGGTGGTTTGTTTATTTATTTATTGTAGGTGTTTTTTTATTGTTATGATGTTTGTTTATCTATTTCGTTTATACATTTTAAGTTTATGCTACAGTGGGATTGTTTATTCAAACGATGTCGACAGGTTTGTTTGTTTTAATTCTACAATAGATGGGGGTCAGAACTGCAGTAGCACAAGCTTCAAATGTACGATAAGGAATATTTTTGAATTAGTACGTCTCCATCCTTTAGCTGTTTATTTACTGTGGCTGTTTCATTCTCTACGATTTGAAAGCCATTTGCATTTTTGCTTTGTATTTCTAATTAAAGGCCAAATATCCTTATACGAGGGGTATTCCAAAAGTAAGGGCCGTTTAGTCATTAAATAAAAAGTGCTTTCTAAATCACCTTGGTTTTCGTGTGTTTTCTTTTATTGAAACTTTGTTTACTTTTCTACATAATTGCCGTTCAATTCCAAGCACTTGGTATATCTGGGTACGAGTTTTCTTATTCCTTCTGCGTAAAAGTCCGCCGCCTGGGAATTGCACCATTTCTTCACCGCCGTTTTCAGACTTTCGCTATCGTCGAATTGTTGTCCACCAAGCCAAGTACAGGAACAAGTGATAGTCACTGGTTGCACGGTCAGGACTGTAGGGAGGGTGATCGAAAAGTTTCCAGTCGTATTCTTGAATGCTTTCAATAGTGCGGGCAGCCGTTTGAAGGCGCGCGTTGTCATGAAGAAAGACGATTCTGGAAAACAGCATCACACGCCGACGGTTTTGAATGGCACGTTTGAGCTTCGCGAGTGTTTCACAGTACACAGCTGCTGTGATTGTTGTACCGGGTTCCATGAAATCCACGAGAAGAACGCCTTTTTCATCCCAAAAGACAATCGACATAATTTTTCGATTTCAGAACGTTCGCTTAAACTTCTTTGGTTTGGGGGAACCCGAATGAAGCCACTACGTGGATTGTTGTTTTGATTCTTCATTGTCATAATGAACCCACGTTTCATCGCCAGTTACCATATTTGTAAAGAATCGATCGATCTTCATCTCGTCGATAACGGTCCAAAAAGGCTCTTCCAGATGCCATCCGCTTGTTTTTGTGTTCGTCTGTCAGCATTTTCGGCACCCATCTGGTACAAAGTTGGTGATAACCCAACTTTTCCGTGACAACTCTGAACACGGTAGTTCGAGAAACGTTGGGAAATTCTTCGGCAAGACTGCTGATCGTGAAGCATCGATCAATCCGGACTTTTTCATCCACTTATTGGACGAGATCATCCGTCTGAACACTGGATCTTCCACTTCGCTCTTCGTCGTGCACGTTTGGACGGTCCCTTTTGAATTCTCGACACCACTCCCTCTTTTCACCCACTCATAACACAAGGTCCATAGATCTCACTCAATTCACGGTGAATCTGAACTGTATTAACACCTTTTTCGTTTAGAAAACGAATACCCGAACGCACTTCACAACTGGCGGGTTCGCTTATTTTCGACGCCATTGTTACGCTGCGCCAAATATAAACAAATGACGACTGACAGTTGACAGACCGGCCGGTTGGTGCCTGATGAACCAATAGAGGGCGCTGGGAGAGCGAAACTCCAATCAGTGCTGTCAACGGCTGCTTTTTATTAGCGAACGGCCCTTACTTTTGGAATACCCCTCGTATATTTTTAGTATAAATGTTTCAAATAAGCAATTTTTTTAATGTCTTCTGAACTTAAAAAGAACCTTAATTTATGAGAGCCATTTGTGAATTATAAAATCTTACTAATGTGTGAACTTGTTTCTTTAGTTTTAGTTGATTCTTTTTAAGTGAATGCTTTTTAAAAATACGAAAATATTCCAAAACAAGCCCTTTCGATTTATTACTTAGAAGATTGTTGATCTCTGTTGATATAGCCTGAAAATTTATTTGAACAAAAAAGTACATTAGAATTTTTTTATTCACACATAATCATGTATTTGGTCTGAGATCAGGTTCATCATTCACTTTTGAACAAATTATACAATTTGAAAAAGGAACAGAAATGAAGTATTAATATCCGTAACTAATCAGTCCACTAGGAAGGGTAGTATGGAGAACATAAACTTCAGCTTGAAAACGTCTGGCACTTCACTGTAGGAAGAGAACGAGAGCAAATTTCCAGTATTTGCGACACCAACAGAGATGTGCAACAAAGTAGAAAAGACACTATCTCAAAAATACTACAATTTATTGACGAAGCAGGTCCAGTAATGCAGATCAGGTCGGTCAGAACAGTCACTATCCACAGGACAGTGTACATTCAAAATAATCAAAACAACCTCTAAACGAACAGAACAGTCCATCCGCTGTCAGCCTGGCAAGGAAGCAGGAACACAAGCGAGGAGGGGAAGGGAAAAGAGAGCGGCTGAAGACTTCGTTGGTGCTTAAGTATTACGATTCCATCGTGGTGAACAGAGGTTAGCGAGCATTGCTTCTGTTTTACCGTATAGCATGCATAGCATCATTCCGAGTACCACCGGCAGGTGGATCGTCATATATTGAAAGAGACAGTCATTGCATTTTCACAGAATAGTCCATAAAAGCCTTCAGAGCACTGAACCAAATGGGTGTGAATTCCATTGTCATCAAGCAATGGAATACAGGTTGCACTGTTAAGACACGAGACAAGTATCCGGTCAATTTGGTCTGGCAGTTTTTTCGACCGAAATTTGAGGCAATAACAACTGTACTAATAACTGTAAGTGGAAAAGTTTCTTAGATCTGCCATAAACATAAAAAATACAAATGAATATAAATTAAATGTGCGATAAAATTTTTCATTTTTTAGGATTCTTATCTTCTAATGTGTTGGCATTTAATACTTTTACTTTATATTTGACCATTATACGAACAAATGCTGGCACAAAATAGATCCGTGCAGCCATTTTAAGTTTTTGATGGCTCGAGAAAAATAAAATGTCAATTTCACAGTTTTTTAGCAAGGTTCTTCACTACAAATACTCCATGAAAGTATGTATTTAAAAAAAGTGAAGAAGCACTTGCTAAGTTCTGCCATGTAATGCCAGAAATTCAGATGTAGACCATTTAAAACCATAATCTGATGCCCCTTTGTAATCTTAAAAGTACAAAAAAGGGTACTTACGTACTATCTCGCCGACAATGAAAATTGGTGCAGATTACGCCAAACATTTGCAAATCATTTCTGCGGCCAAAAATTCCTAATGACATTCAAAATAGGAATCCATTAAGGATTCCTATTTTAAATGAAATTAAAGGACCACGCTTATCTATTATTGGCACTAAATCACACAATTGGTGACAATTTTTGTTTCTCGAAAATGGTCGAAGGGAAAGTACGTAAGTACTTATGTACTATCCTGTCAACCTTGAAAGTTAGTGCACATTACGCCAAACGTTGGCAAATAATTTAGACGGCCAAAAATCCCTAATGACATTCAAAATAGGAACAAACAAGTCATCTTTGTGAAGTCGACGATACATAAATTAGCCTAAATATGAATTCCAGTGCTGTTGCGCGATTCCGCATTGTTTTTATTTTGCCATTTGGCCGAATACCATTCTTTCAATGTTTTCAATAAAGTTCCATATAGTACCCATTAACGCACTTTTTGATAGCAGGATGCCGTAACTTTGAAAGTACTCCACTGCATGCTGTTCCGTAGATGGTAGGTATCAAATTTTAATAATCTTTTCAAAATGCGAGGCAAAACACAGAAATAGCAGTTAACTTATATTCCTCTTTACATAAACAAAAATGGCTGTTAATCGGGATTACATAAAACCAAGGCGAAGATGCTATGGGTTTTTTTTGTGCCGTCATTCCTATCCATTATTGGTGATCCCTTGCGCCATTAAACCCCAACAAACCAACAATTATTGGTGCTAAATTGGTGCCACACAATTGGTTGCAATTTTTGTTTGTCGTAAATGGTCAACGGGAAAGTACGGAAGTACCAACAAGTATTTGCATTTAGTTCTTTGGCCCCAACCAATAAATGATGGCACTCATTGCAATCCGTTTGGTTAAAAAGGTTTTAACCAAAAATTCACCAAATATAAGCAGTAATGTTGAGCTCCAAGTCATTGGCAAGAAGGTGGAACTTCAGAGATTCATAGAGTGTTCTTCCACGAAGGGATCATCATAGATAATCGTGCTCATGGATGTCCGATTAAACTGGCTAAAATCGAGCAACACATGATCACTATCACCCACACAATATGAAACATTACTCTTTTTCTCAAAAAGTTGTATATGACCCTATGCATGGCTTGGCAAAACTGATAACAATCAGGATTGTATTGAAAGCCACCTTATCTTCTAATAGAGCAGAAAATGTTTTCCAGACAATCCTGGTTGAAACGGTTTAACCGGAACTGAAATCTCCTTTCAAGACTTCCCAGATGCCCCAAAAGGCACGCAACATCATGATCCATCCTTTTTTACATGAAGGGATGATGTTCTTGCCCTTTGAATCTCTTAATTTGCCACGTCTGAATCCACATAATCATTTCATTCCAAAAGACTATGTGGTCAAATTTGTGGTTTACAGCATCCTCATATTCTTTTTGAACTGAACAAGGTTTGAGAGTTTTTTTTTATTTATTTTGATTTATATCACTATTATACACTTTAAAGGTAGATACTAAAGATCAGGACATGGAAAAACAAGTCTAGTGTTATAAATTAAGTTGTGTTGATTGATTTAGATTTCCTAAACACTTGGAGAAGCTGAATTATTTGTAATGTTTTTGAGCATTAGAATTTTGAAGTTTGGCCACTTTTTAGACATTCTACAGAAAAAGTAGTTCCATAGAATTACGGCTCATCTTTCTTTAAGCATTCAATTAGGATTACTTTCAGGATATGCTGAATTAAATCAAATGATTTTTATTAAAAAAATCATTATTAAATCAAAATTTTAAATTTAATTTTTCTTTCTGTATTAAGTTTATTTGAAACATCTCTGGAACAATATGCAGGTTATTTTGTTCAAATAAGTTAAGAACTACATAAAATAAGTTAAGTAGTCTGTTTATGAAAAAAATAAACACTTATAATGAAAGAGTTTTCTGTAGCATCACAAAAGCATTATAATTTTGCACATAAATCTTTATGATTGAATACATGAAATAGGTTAAAATTAAAAAAAGATAAATTTAATTACATAAAAAATGTAAATAATAAAATCACCAACGAATACAAAATAAAATATTTTAACCGAGCAACAATTGTAATTCTGAATACCACATTTTCTATAAGTTTGATTGCGATCGATTTTAATTAAATAAAAAAATGCAAATTAACTCTTTGAAAGATTGTTAACAAAAATCAATAATGTTGGGTGAATCAAATCTTGACACAAAATAGAACGATTTCATTTTTCTTCTATCAAACAATTGGGATTTAAAATGACACACAAATTGACATTACTAGTTTTGTAATTTTTGAATATATTTTATGGAAAACTGAAAAGAAACTTACCTTTCAAGAGAAGCGGGAAACATGAATAGAGCAACAGCATGAAAATTTAAATCACAAGAAAAGAAAATGATTGGTAGGTATTTTAATTAACATCGCACTGGAGCAACACAAAAAGATACTAATGAAAGAACAGTTTGAATAATATTAAAATGTTCTGCAAATTCAAATAGAATGGGATGATGCTTCAGAAAAAATAAAAACCTGACGATTACAAAATGGCTACTGCTCTGAGTGAAACATGTCAAAGTCCGCCCACAATTAGGGACATCGGACCAGCACCGAGGACGCTGGAAGTCATACCTTCAGTGAAGCCTCTGTATCTTTTACTCTATGGCGTAAACCAATCGCTTCCACAATTGTATTAATCGGTAGGTGTCGCAATCGACAGCAGAGATAACGTGTTGTCGAGAGTAAAACCAGCCACGGCAATCGCCAGCCATGCTTTTACGCATGGCAGCCTTCTCTAACAACGTTTCACACGTTTTAAAAAGTCAAATGACTCAAGGTCGACTGCCTTCTCGTTGGAGCTTCACTATTCAACCTGTTTTGCTTTCCGTGTCTCGTGTTTAAGGCGCTATTTACTAGCACGATAACGCGGCAGGCTACACACACAGCTCGACACAAACAGAAGTGCCACCGTGGTGTTGAAATCTATCCTTGGCCAACGAGATCCTTCGATCTGTTTCAGAGTGAGCTTGTCTGTGATATACTAGACCATCAATTGCACCACCCCCAGAATATAAGAGCCTTATAGCTGCATGTGCAGAATGCTTGGCATAATTTGCAATAGGATGTCATAAGGGTTTTGTTTGACTCCATGCCACACCTTATGATATCGGCATTTTTTTGCCGCGGTGAGGTCTCACTAATTTATGACCTTTCTGGTGTAACTCTGCAATAACAGAGTCCTCTAGATTTGATATTGTGATCGTTTCTTGATCTCCTCATGCTAATCACACATGCCAAGTTTCATTCCATTCAAACACTGGCTACGGAGTGTTTCGATTTGTTTTTTGACCCAGGCGATATTTACCTAATTTCAGAATTAACCACGCATTTTCTGCTTGACGGCTCAATAAAACTTCGCTTTATATCAATTAATCTAACTTCAGCACTTATTTTCAAACATCAAGAACATTTCGGGGAATGCCCTGGATCAGGAGCCCACCTTCTGAATTTTTCCCTGATACGGCACTTTAATTTTAGAGCCTCTGTAACCGAATTCAATTGTTTTTTGGATTATGGATGGTCCTGTTCAAAATGAAAGTTGCAGTTTTTTGCCAGTGAGCGAAGTTACTTAACCCTGAATTTAACCTAAGCTCTCATATTAGTAACAATACACTGAGGAGGACAGTATTCTTGTCTTGCTTATAAATGACGCGTTAAAATAACGGATGAGCTTGACAGATCAGCTGAATTCGAAACTTGAATGTTCTTCAGTTATATAACAGCGTCATGTGTTTGTCATCAATTAAAAAGCGAAGAAAGAAGCTTGGACTTGTTTCAGATCAGGACTTGTGTGCATCCACTCTTCTTTTTATATCTTTTTTGCCACGAACTGATCCGCAAATACTCCCGAGGTTGGATTTGGATGCCTCTAAATCACTTTTGGATGAGGTTATTTGTGGCACTGGCTGTAAATATCTCAGTTGCCGAATTTTATTTTTGTTATTCTACCCGCCAGGAATTCCGCATTGTCAAGGCAAAATGGCGTCGGTGATTAACCTTTGACTGCTGGATGCCATTCTTTCGGATCGAGTATGAGGTAAATGTGACTTACTCCGATTAAAGCGTCGAAAGGTTGAGAAGCTAGAAAACGTGCTTCCTTTTGTTGCTTTTATTACCACTTGGGTGGAGCGCATAGGATAAATAATGCATGTGCTTGATATTTGACAAGGATCTTTGATAATTTTCTTTTGGAAAAATAAGATGAAAAGAAACTGTGCTTCGCCATTTATGTCTTTGTCCAGATTATTGTTTTGGAAAAGAGCTCGTCTCAACAGGAAGTCCCTAGAAACCGAAGATTATTTGTCTGCTACATATTTTTTTCATAATTTTATTATGGATATGTCTTGATTTCTAATATTTCAACAAATTACAAAGTCAGTTGTGAAACCTAAAAGATAAACCTAAAAGATCACCGAAAGGTCAAACTCAGTGAAAAGGACACAAATTTATATTTTCGAGTTATACTTTTAAATTTTAAGATCTATGTGGAGCATTCTCACACCCCTATTGATTTGCATTTAATTTCCTCAAATACGTCGTGTATTCACTCGTCGTGTCACAATACATTCTGCAATTTAATTTAACCCTCTGAAGGATTGACACGCATATATCCATTCGGTCAACCTACTGCCTTCTGTGAATGACTTCTAAGGATTTGACCTATAGAATATTCCTCCTAGATTTTTTTCAGATGTGGTTAGTTTGCAATTATGTGTGTTATCGTGTAAAAATAATACTGAACTACTTGGAAATCTAGTGATGCTCAGAGGGTTAATGTGGTCCAATCTGTTTTCTGAATCTACAACTTAAACGGCTTCAAATAAATATAAGTGGAAATACGAACTATCTTGTTATAATCATGCAGAACACGATGGTTAGGTAGGTAGAATTAAAGTCGCACTGGAGCAACAAAATTCGGGATTGACCCGAGGACAACACCTCGTAAATTTGAACCACGGTCAGATGACGAGGTCACACCTCAGTTACAGAACACGATGGAGATGGTATATGGAGAGATGCTGTAGTATAATTAACTTGTACACCTCGTGAAAAAAAAACCAGATTTTTATTTAAAAGGCTCGAAATATTTTGAAAACAAGGATTTTATTTTCCACTAAACAAGAAGTTTCAATTTCCAAGAAAACAAATTCCAGGTTTTCGGAACTTGAAATTTGACTTACACAAATAACAAGTAGCTTAAAGCAATTAAGTGGAGACAATATCAGCTCCAAAACTGTAAAAGTTCAACAACAAATTGTTTTAGCTGCGAGTTTCTTGGTAATGATTTTAGAAGTTTTTCACTTTGAAAATTTTCTTGGAATTCACGGGTATTATATATTTTAAATTAGGTTTGAAGATATAACTAGAGATTTAATAGTTTAGGATTAGTCACTACATCTAGTGTTTTAAGAAATGAAAAACTATTTTGGTAGATAATGAGAGCCTACAGCTTTTTTCAATTACGGATGAAAGAAAAAAATATTGAACGTCTTATAGTCTTGCCCTAGCAACTCCACTTATAACCCTAGTTAAAGGTTTAATTAAATGATTTGTCTTTCAGTCCTTTAATGGACACTGGTAAATAAAAATTCTTCCTGGGAAAAAATAATACAAAAATACAGTTAAAAATTTTTTAAGAGATGGTGGGAATCTTTCTTGTTTCACTTCCTATCTAGAGCACACCTAGACATAGAAATATCAAATTAGGGAATATTTTTATATACCATAGCAATCTTAACCCGGAGAGGAGCGTAAATGCATATCTCCGTTCAGAACCCCCTTGTTAACCAAGTTTCAACCTTCTTGACCAATGCAATTTTCCTAAAAGTCTTCCAACCAATCGATGTGGTTATTTAGTCATCACGTATGATGTAGGATAGAAGCAATACTGCACTTCTCGAAAATCCCGTAACGCTCATAGGGTTAATAAACTGAATAAATATTTCGTCTTTATACAAAGGAAACACTTAAAAGTCAAAATTTTCGAAATAAGATTTTTTAGCTTTCTAGACCAGAATGTGGTGATCTTTGGAAGGGGGATTTTTTTTACCAAGTCATTTTTTCTTTGCATATAAGTTAGATTTATTCTTGGGAAGCAAACCTAGTGAGTATAGCTTTGTGAGTAGAATTTTCCCGCTCTGTTTTCTCAGAACAATTTTTATGACATTGTATTTCACTTATAAACAGGCGATTTATATACTTAGCTTTTACCATTTCATGGAATGGATTGGAATTTAGATTTTATGGCGCCAGCAGCAAACACCGAAAAAGGTGCCAGACCCAAGAGCAAACAAGAATATAATATGCTTGAAGAAATTTCAACCGTAGCTACTTGCGAAATAACACTAGGCTCAGCTTTGCTACTTTTAAAATATTTACTTTTTATGAATGAGTATCTTCTAGGAATATCCGTATCTGGTCTGCACTCCGGGTAAATCTATTCGGAGGGCCGTATCTGGTCTGCGGACGTGGTAAAATTATTTGATGAATCGTATCTGGCCTGTGGACAGGCTGAATATACCCGGAGATTCGCATATGGTTTCCCTGTCGGTTGAAGCTATCCGGAAAGGCGTATAGTTGTCTGCGGGCCGGTTAGAAACGGCCTGTAGGTCAACAGAAAAAGTCATCTTCAGTACGGCCTCACAAAAAAAGTCCAATCATAGCATTTCACTTAAAAACTCCAAACAACTCCTTCAAGTATTTTTCTCTTTTGAAAACTCGAGTGTATTAGGTAGGTATGGGGGAAAGATAATTTGATTTTTGACACAAGTTCACGGGGGACGACACATCCGAGTGATGGCAAGGTCTCGGGTGTTCCAGCACTTACTGGGCGAATTCCAGATGTCAGGTCCTTGGCAGGTCCCTACAGGCGCCAGCCTTTGGTATGTTGGCGGATGGCACATTTTAGAGGTCGACTCGGTTCCTCGGAGATTCAATGTGAGTGGTTAAGTCTAACGATCGGCGGGCTCCAGCGATACTCATTTCGAATGGTCTCGATCCAGAAAAAGCTCTTGTCACGCGAACTGCACCTGGACCAAAAGTCAAATTTGAAACAGTTGATTGGTAGGCAGGTCTATTTGTAGCCTCATTGGCAAATTTATATCTCTAATTTTCTAACAATTATAAATACCTATTGATTTCAATTTCTTAGCTCCATTTATGATAGGACTGGTCTTTGGTGATTTGAATGAAAGGAGCTTTATAGTCTAGATCGAGGGTGTCCAACCTTTTGACTTGCATGGGCGGGATATAAAACATAACTCAGTTAATGTACATAAATAACAACTTTTCCTGCATTTTTATTGCAACATTAGAAAACGAAGACACCATAACCATGAAAGAGGTGGGATATTTGACCTTGTTTTTGTGAAACAAATGCATGGTTCGATGGAAGTGGTTGTAATTCATAGTGAGTTCTCAAGGTGTTCGTCAGAAAATTTTGATGTAATTGTACTCTTCGCGGGTGCTTCATTCTTGAAAATAGTTTTTCGCAGATGTACGTACTGCCAAAAAGCGTTGACATGAATAAAATGTGATTAAGAAGAGATGGGTAATTTTCTCTGGGAAGATAGATTTTCGAGTAAAAAAATATCGCTAAAAGCACATAATAACGCTAAAGGTTTACAATCTTATGGGATCGTATTACTAGCTGTTAGGTCCGCAGGTTGGGAAGCTATGGTATAGATATTTGTATTAACTGACTTAAAAAGCATTGACATGGATTTAAGCTATTTTATATTTATAGTTAACCTAAACAACTACCTGCCGTTTTGAAACATTTATAATAGTTAATGATGCTACTTCGTTATTATTAGTAAACTAAAAGTTCATTACAAATTTGGAAATTATTCTTTACTTCTTGACCTCGTAGTGTGATAGTAGCCTTGCCTTGATTTAGAGCAGTGTCTTGAAATTGATCTTTATATTATTGAATAATAAAGATTGTTTTTATTCATTTTACACATTTAGGAATCAAAATTTTCAAATCGGCATGCCTTCTTGGCAGAGGAAAGCTTCTAATATGGTGTCAAATATTATAGTGTCGTGGTACATGTATCTTGAAGGATTCATCAAAAGTAGCCACCCAATATATTATAGAGCCATGCTAGTTTTACAAGGTGATATCGCGAAATTTTGTCTTTAGTGCTAGTGATTATTAAACCGCAGGTAATAAAAGTGTCTGGTGCCTCAAAGATTGGAAACAGATAATATTCAATCAACTGGTTGAGTGATCTAACTGTTATCTAGGCAGCTGAGTATTAGATAACTATATAAGCAGAATGCAACAAATGTTAACTCTAAGAATAAATTTGGAGGTATTGACTAGCATGACAGTAAAATATATCGGGCGGCTACTTTTGATAAATCCTTCAAGATATCTGTACCATGGCATTATAACATTTGACATCATATTATAAGCTTCCTTCTTCCAAGTATGCATACCAATTTGAATATTTCTTTATTCCTAAATGACATATTAAATGTTACAAATGAATAAAAACGATCTCTCGCAGCACTTTAGATTCCGAAATTAAATGGGAAATCGAATCCCATCCGCACCGTAACTATTCAATTTTCATCTATCGTACTTAAATGTAGATATCGGCTGAAAAGTGTCAAACAGTTTCTTAATGCTTGTGGACAATTGAACATAACTCATTATGACACTACAAGGTCTGATTTGTAAACTACTCTGCTTTACCCTGATATACTGCGAGGGAGGGTGTATTCACGTTATACCTCACATATATACCATACATTCTAAGCACAGCCAACTTATAGAGACCATAGATTCATTCCAGGGGATGAACATTCATGCCTCAACCCGGAACCATTTAATCCAGAAGCCAGCACCCTGACCCTTAGTGTTCGGCAGTGCCAAATGCCTACAGCACATTTGTAGATTAGCTGATGTGTTACTTCCATTGACAGTTTGTCTCTTAGTTTTAGCGTCTTTGAGAGCCCTAGGATTTAGTAAAATAAGGCTTTGCTGTTGAAGTGTATTCTTAACCCTTCAAGTGATTTCAACGAGATGTATCGCCCATCAAGATATAATCAATTTTGCTAATGACGAGATCTCGTCATCAAATATTGATGATTTTTACATGGTGACGAGATCAAGATCTGGTTAGTTTAGTCTGGTTAGCAACCCTCCTGATGGTTGCCTCGACGAGATACCTACCGTGAAAACTTTTTGTAGCTTATGTTGCAGCAGTACTTCTTGTCGACATCTTGCTGAAATCAAGCATAAAAATTGCTTTTGACAAAAGATAGAATAGCAGACTTCATGATCTTAGGTATTTTTTTAACCACGTAGTATCTCCTTAATGGAATTTCAAAGATTTGTCACTCTTTCGTTCCCTTTGTTGGGCTTTATTTAGGGTTTAATTGAATCTTCCTTTCTAATGCCTTTGAAATTGAACAATTGAAATGCTATTAGGAATGCGTGAAGCGATTTATAGCAACACATTTAAGCAATGCGACTGAAGTCTATTTCTTGCTCAGCATTTAAAATAGGTTTTCTTCGGAGAAACACATTAAGTGGAAGAAAGACGCTTTTCCCAGAGGTGTTCGGAACAAATCAGTCTTCGGAATGTTCCACTCTTCCGAAAACCAACAGCGTTGTTCTCCTGAGCGCTGGCAACGAGCACAGAATAACAATAGAGCTCTGTGGTGGAAGTTTGTTGGTCTCTTTTCACTGTCGCCACATTACTCTTCGTCATGGCATGGGACAAAGTTGCTCTTTATTTTCTGTAAGCATTGCTATTGTACAATTGCAGAGTCGTTTATCTGCCATTGCGTTACTATGTCTAATAGAGATGACATTGCCAAACATTTGTTTCTTTACTTGCACGCTTCTTAACTAGTATTTAATAGTTTAAAATGATTAAAGTATTGTTTCATTGTGATAGTATTTGAATGCACTATTATAAAGTGAATTCTGATTCTTTTAGGCAAATAGGTCGAAGTCCATCCTTAGGAGTGTTCATCAAATCTTTCTAATATTTAAGCCTCAAATAGACCATAAATTAAATTGCCATTCCATTTCTGTTTACCAATTCAGAAGCAACCATCTAATTCGTAAATGCTGGATTTAAGTGATTCTCTCATATAGTACATGCCCTCCATCTTATATAATCGTCTCTTAACCCTCCAAGTGGTTTCAACGAGGTATCTATTTGCTACTGTTATTGAGACGATATATCTCGTCATCAAAATATTGTCGATATTTTCTGATGACGAAATCACGATCTGGTCAGTTTTCTTCCAATGAGGACATATCTCATTCCATCAAGATCTAACCAATTTTCTAATGACGAGATACCTCGTTGAGACAACCACCAGGAGTGTTAATAAATAGTTACTCTAGAAAAATATCAATAGAGAAGCAACCACCAAATTCGTAAATACATGATCTCTCATGTGTAGTATATGATGTGTCTAATCGTCTACATAAATAATTGCGCCAAAAAAATTTACAGAAGCTTCTTTACAGTATTTTCATCAGATGTTTCGTACAATTTTCTCTCAACTTGGAACTGGTTAGCGTAAAGAGAACCCAGTAGTTTTTGATCAATTATACGGCATTAATTTTTGTAGTATCTCTCATAATATCTCCCATAAAGGTGCTTTTAAGCTGCGATTCGAATCAATTTAAGAAACAACATGGTCTATACTTCACTCTATTTTCCGTTGAGTGATTTTATTTCAAATGACAAGTCTAGATAGAGAGGGAGGCATTTCAACAATTCTTGATTTCTTATATCGCCACTGTGCATTCCTTTTACTGGACCAATGCTTCTTTCATAATTTGACATCTTAATTCAACCACAAGATCGGTATTGCTACTTACTATAGCCAATGCTATTGCTGATATAAAATTGATTTTTTCATTATTTAGTTACATTTTATGATGGAAAAAGATTTAAACCACTACATAAAATACATTTTCCTGATCCAAATCCAACCTGAGGGTGAATATAGATCAGGAAAACCAACTCGTCTCCTTTAAGTGAGTACGAGCTTCATGGACTCGATGTACCCTAATGAACTTTTCTTTTCCCATGGGGTTTGCTGTCCTTAGTAAATACGGGGGTAGCGCTCCAGGGATATCCAAGCGATCTGTTTCTGCTTTCATCCCACTACACTATTTCTCAATCCCCTTCTTTCCCATTTCACGACATTTTTTGCTTGACGTTTCTTATGTCTGAAGCATCTTGGTCAAATATGGCCCCTACGCTATAAAATCTAAAAACAATCAATCAAAAACCTGATCCAGAGCCATATTATTTTTTAATTCTTCTGGCTGAAAGGTCTACTGCCCTCCAAAAAGCACCGGCCTCTCGGGAATTTCCCGATTTCCTGGAGGACCGTCTGTCACTGACGGTATGTATCAAAAAATAAATGCCCCACAACAGCAGCTCTTTATGAAATCACCCTCCTTAAGCCACTTTTGCTCAGAGGCCCGCTGGCTTCTCCGTTTCGCAACAGGCGTCATCTGGTCCCTTGAGGGTTGCGAACGCATGCCAACCGAGTTATCAGATCTTTCGAATAGA
Organism: Meta bourneti; assembly: GCA_933210815.1. NCBI lineage: Eukaryota > Metazoa > Arthropoda > Arachnida > Araneae > Tetragnathidae > Meta > Meta bourneti. The sequence goes on along the minus strand of OW119930.1, from coordinate 64,754,874 downwards.
TCCACTACCTTGGGGGAAAACAACAACATTGAAAAAGAACAACCCGAGAGGTAAAAAACAAAAATAGAAGCGTTACAGTCAGAGGGTAGAAAAAAATGGCAGCATGAGTCAAAAGCGCTATTTGTATCACTGTGTGTCTTCTCTGTGTTTGGGACATTTCTTTCTGGAGTGTATTGGACCCGGTGACATTTCGTCAAGGAATTCCTCCGACTCTGTGGCTTCAGTGCTAGTCTCGAACGAACGGGAAGACGTGACGAATCGACTGCCAGGATTTGGCAGTCCGTAAGACGCAGATTGGTCCTCCTTTTATATAACAACTGGATTACTCACATAAACTCAACTCGACTATGTAACTATTTTGTAGGTTGATAACAAATATGAAGAAATTGTACAAAAATTAATCCAACCAATCTGTTTACATTGATAAAGGAAAATGCTTTAGGAATAAAATGAAGAAAACAATTTTAATGCAATATATTCTCAATCACTCCTGAACTGAATGTATAAGATTAATGAACACACTGTTATTTCTTCCCCATGGCTTAGTGGGTTTGCCCACAGTGCTAGCAACATGCAGGATCGATTGCTCACTGGGTGTATTTCTCTCTTCTGTGCCAGTAAAGCTTCCATTCTGCGTATGTCCATTTACTTGAAGTTCTTTGGTGCAACTTGGCTTAATATGGACCTTACGCCATAAAACTCAACAGACCCAGTAATTTTCAGACTTAGTAACGATAGGGGGAAAGTGTCCCGTTTTCCTTCGCGCACGTATTGCAGTTGTAACTTGATAAAGGTATAACCTAGACCAAGTTCAAAAGACCATGTTGTAGAAGTCGCACAATGATTTAACACCTTATCAAGATCAAGGAGTTATCCCACATACACCAATACTTTCAATATTATAGGAAGGAGTCGCTGGGATTGTGGATTAAGATAATGATTAAGGTGGCTAATTTGTAACTCCTCTCACAAAAATTATGTATCTTACACTTTCCCTACAGTTTAGCTACAGACAGTTCTGAATAGGACAACTTTAATTACGAATACACTGTTTATTCCAACTTGTGTGCTTTATTTGATGTAATGAAAGGGAGTGAGGCAGGGCCCCCACACAGAGGAAGTCGCTGTCGCGAGATAAAAAGATGGAGTTAGGAAAATTTAAAATTTTGTTTTGCGGTATAGGCACATTTATACTTAAAATTCTATTTTGTTGATTTTTGATACATTTTATCACCAGTTTTTTAAACTGATATTGTTGTTTCTAATCTCACTTGGACTAAACAAGTTAGACCAAGTCCGCGAGTTCATGCACCTTCAAAAAGTCCAAGACGAGCACAGGATTAAAATACTGATCCTCCTGGGGACAGCTCCAGGCAAGCAAGGACCATGACAGCCTTGGTCCATATTTTCCGAAAAGTCGGGAAAACCTTTAAACCATGATGAAATTGATCTCATATGTCTATTGGCCAGTCTTAATATACTTGTCTGCCTAGTAGTGTACCTGTAGTCTGGTCTATGGCCTGTTACTTTGGTTTTTTCTGTAGTGTAATCGAAATTGACTTTATTCATAAATTCATTAGATATTAGTGTAGAACTTTCTAACGAATCCACTAAGCCCCAATTGATAATATTTCAATCGAGAAAATTTGAATTTTGCTTTTTAGCTGGTAAAAGCCCAACAACCACCTCTTGGGCACGCCACTGATAGAAAAATCAAAAGTACCTTTGTTGGATTGGGTTCTTGGATTTTGTGGCATAAGGTCCAAAAACGGACAAGCTGCGCCAAGCACTAGACAAAACATCAAAAGCAGTGTAAATATAAAACAGTTTTGCTGTTGCTTATTCCTCTTAGTCTAAGCGCCTACTAGACCAAGTCAATCAAGTCATTCGTCCTCAAAGAAATTATTATTTCATCAGGATTCTGGTATAAGTCTGAAGGGATCATTTCAATACAGGGAAGAGCGTAATTACTTGAGGCTTGTACCCATTGCCCTTAGGACAAACAGGAAAATGTTTATAAAAGCATAAAACAGTAAGTGGGAGAATGCAAGAACTTACACGCACAATAGAAGATACAAAAAGTCAAACTGAGAGTAAACCTAATCTTTACACGTATATAATTCCACCTTGCATGACTTTGAACAATTTTGATCTTAACAATAGAATCTTTACAAAGGATTTTATTCCAAGGAAAGGAGCAGGAGAATCTACAAATGATTCTATTTTAAGGAAATGGCAATAGGATATCACCAAAGGATTCAAATCTAAAGAAAGGATCAATAGAATTTTTCCTAAGGATTCCATTCCAAGGAAAAACCAATATAAGCGCTCCAAAGGATTCTATTCTTAGGAAAGAACCAATAGAATATTTCTAAAGGTAGGAAGAATAAATATATTCTTTCAACCAATCGTTTATCGTTGAGTGCGTTGTGGGGTAAAAGAAATACTAAACTATTCGGAAATCAAACGGGTTAAACTTTAAAGTCAGAAGGTCAAACTTTAAAGTCATGTTGGTCACCAACAGAAAGGCAGACGAGAGTAAAAGGGAAAGGAGAACATATCACTAGGATATATTGAGGTTGTGAAACTCTTGTGGGGTCTTGTTTGAATGCTCTGCTCTTCATGTATACCAATTTATGTAATTTGTATGATGTAATGAAAAAGTGTGAATCAGGTAGTGATATTCATAAACATATGAAATTTATTCAGGAGCGGCCTCACAGAAACCAGCTAAAGTAAATCACAAGTTCACAACCCACTCAACTCTTTTTGGTCTTGAACCACCCATGAGCCAGCGATAAAAATGGAGATTGATTTGTGTACATTACGCGATTCGAAGCTTTCCGCAGCTATTACCAGTAGCGGATCCAAGATCTGCGTGGGTTTTCAAGAGCGCAATTTAGTCATCAGAAGTGCGCTAAGAAAGTATCACAAGGCTGCCGATGGGGAGAAACATCGGAAGAAGGAATCCACGAGAAGCGTTTTTTCCCCGCTGCTTTTTTTCGCTCGCAGATGGCATCGTGCTGCTCGTTTTCATGGACAGTGACGTCATTAGGTGACTTCATTTCAGTTTGGTGTTTCCTGCATGATTCAAGAATCGAATTTAGAAATGAATCGCTAGGAGTTTTGGAAGAATTCTTTTTCTGTGTTTGACATTGATGTAGTGCTTGTGCTTTCCTGTGTGGTAGAATGTATCAGTTACGAATAACATTAGACGTGAGTTTAAAAAATAAGACGTAGTTTTCATTTAATAATTTAATTTTCGATGTTCTGTGGTGTAAGTATTAATTTGTGTAAATATAAAGGATAATGATTGGAAGCATGTAATTGGTGAATGACAATGTTGAGTACATTAATTGAATTTTTTTTCTCGCTTGGGGTTTTTAAAGAATTCTTTTCAGTGTTTGACATTGATGTATTGCTTGTATTTTCCTCTGTGTGTTAGAATGTATCAGTTACAAATGACTGACGTAGGTTTTAAAAAAATAAGATGGAATAGTTTTCATTTAAGAATTTATTTTCCGTTGTTTTGTGATGTTAAGTATGAATGGTAAATGATGATTGGAAACATGCAATTGGAGAATGACAAAGTTGAGTACCTTAATTGAAAATATTTTATTTTTGTGAATTGTTTTTCAATTTTTGAATGTTTCGTAATTTTGTTTCATTTGCAGATGACATCGTGCTGCTCATTTCCATGAACGTGACGTCATTAGGTGACTTCACTTCAGTTTAGTGTTTCCTGCAGGATTCACGAATCGAATTTAGAAATGAATCGCCTGGAGTTTTTAAATAATTATTTTTCTATTTGGCATTGATGAAGTGCTTTTTCTTTCTTCTGTGTGTTAGAATGCATCAGTTGCGAATAAATTTGACGTTAATTTAAAAAATAAGATGGAATATTTTTCATTTAAGAATTTACTTACCACTGTTCTGTGGTGCAAGTATAAATGATAAATGATGATGGTTGTAAGCATGGTATTGGTAAATGACAATGGTGGTGAGTATGCTTGTGTGAACGATCTAATGTTAGGTAAATTTGTTTCATTCACAGTTGACACCATGCTGCTCGCTTTCATGGACTACGATGTCATAAGATAACTTTATTTCACTTTGGTGTTTTTTGCGTGATGAAGAATCGAATTTAGAAAAGTATCGTTTGGATTTTTTAAAGTTTTTTTGTGTGACATTGATGCAATGCGAATGTTTTACGCTGTGTGTTGGTAGGTATTTTAATTAACGTCGCACTGGAGCAACACAACGGTTTATTGGTGACGGTCTGGGATTAATCCCCAAGGGAAAGATCCGAGGACAACACCACGTAATTTTGAACCACGGTCAGATGCCGAGGTTACACCTGAGCTGGCACCTCACTCTCCAAACTTCCACACCACGCCAACGTGAGGACATTTGAGGACACGACAGATTTGCACACGACGGTCCGAGAACCAGTCCCCTTTGCACACGACGGTCTTTGATTTGATTCGAACTAGCATCCCTTACGCTGTGTATGAGTGTGTACCGAAAGTGAATAAATATGGGATACGAATTCAATAAAGGAGAAAAAAGATGGGATATTTTAATATGACAATTTATGTTTTGGTGCTATGTGATGTAAGTATGAATGATACTCGATAAAGTATAGAATACAAATATGTTCAAGAGTAATTCTGACGAAAAATATGTTTATTCCATTTTTTTAAAAATTGCTCATTATTCCTAGCTAGATAATAATATTTTGTAAAAATAAATCATTAAAAATATCAGTAGTTAAAGTCCTTTATTGCAGCATTTGGAAGGGAATGACATCAAATAACCCAAACTTCATGATAAAAGGAGGAAAGGATATGTAAAGATACATGATGAAATAATTTTAAATGAATTTCGAGTAATTAATTGAGTACGAAAGTTAATTCTCAAAATAGAAATTTTTATTTGAAGATATGGGGGAATGGATTTGTCCCTCTATAACTACTATTGTTACACAACTTATAAATAGGTATAGAGTAAAATACTCAGGAAGGATTCGTGATTCCAAAATATTAAATGCAAATCTAAATTTTCCAGCCTACAAGAGAGCATTCGAAACTGCTGTTCATAATTTTTCAATGTATTTGCTTTTGCAACCCTTGAATTTTTCCCTTCATTTGAATGAAAGCATTCGATCTTGGCAAATTTTGCTGCAATGAATTTTGATTGCACATTCTTATTTATTAAACACATATTTAATTTTTAGACCTTTGATGAAAATTCTGAAAATATAAAGTGCTGCCATCTATTGTATATAAATGCAACTCAACACCTATCCCTACGAAGGGAGAGAAGACGGAATTCGCGAATCTACGAATGGTTGGGATATATAAAACTAACTGTTGTTACAAGCAGCAAATGGCTTATTTTATTAAATATATGAGAATACACTGCTGAAAGCATCTGAATTTATACGTACATTGTAATTTTTAGAAATTTGGAGTATATTTTCAAACTGTAAACTTTAAGCGGAAGGTTAGTTTAATGAATCTAGGTTTTAACAAAAGTTGATCAGAGTGCCAAAACAACCATACTGTGTAAAAAGTCATATTGCCTGGTAAACGTCGTGATAGAGGTAGCTCCTGTGGTAATGGCGTTCTTGTATTGGCAAGGACCAAATCAGAACTATACATCGAAATTCTACACATATTCTGTAGTATGTAGGTAGCTAATGTGATATAGTTCTAAGGTAAAATTTTGTGGATTCTCACGTCAGTCTTTTTAAGAGCATTTTGTATGGATTTGTTTCATGGTTTAGTTTGTCAACAGGATTGTTAATTACACCGGGAACTGATTAGATCGAAGCATCCTTGCCTGTACTAGGATTCGTACCCAGAGCCTGTGAACAGAGGGCCGGAGCGCTAGCCTCTGAGACCGATTTCTTGAAATCCGACATCATCGAACGTCTAGAGCCACAGACGATTTCCTGGAAGGGGAAGACCCTATGTAAATTAAGTGGCCTATCATATCACCAGATTTCTATCCTTTCGAGCATGTATGGGATAAAGATAAGAAACAAAATTTTCCCTAATATTCAGTACAATTCTCATAGAGGAGGGATATTTATTACTCCGAAACTTGAATATGATTGTTAATAGCTTGCGGAATTCTTGATAGATTTGTACGATACTAGGAAAGATTGTTAGCTGCATTAAGCTTTTGTGTGTCCTTCATTAAGCAACACAAATGTATTATATATTTTAGGATTTAGATTGCACCTAGATGGCTTAGACAGTATCCCTAGGATTGGAAGTAGTGGGTTTGATCCACACTGCTCAGTGAAGCACCCTCGGTTACTCGTATGATATGAGCACGTATAAACCACGAATCATTTGGACTTGCTTTGTATGGCAGTTGAGAAAAGTAAAAATCCACGGCTCAGCTCCTGTGAAAATTTGTGCGCCTCCATAAAAATTATGCATGCATTTCTAGCAATGCCTATTCAAAGAATGAAATTTCAATGGGGGGGGGGGCACACCACCGATCACAGGCTACGCGAGATTACGTTTAGCAATATGAGATAACAGCATGATATACCTCAAACACGCATCCAAATCCTCTTTCTTTCAATACCAAGACGTGTAACAGATGTTATTGACGCCCCATGGCCGCTACACAAAACATTGATTTCTTCGCGTTTTACAAGTCGAATGAACTTGTAATTTCAATCATTGCACCCTTGTGTCTTAATGTTAATGATATGATAAAAATGACTTTGATATCTGTTGTCCTTCATGATGTTGCACTTTCGATGGGCAGATGTGTACTTTTAACCAAAAACCTTATAAGTAATACTAAAGAAAAAATCAAGAAATAATGATTTAGATAAGGATAATTCTCTCTATGCACAAATGATTAGTAAAACACGCATTTATATAATTTACTCTTCGAGACAGAAATAAAATCCACGGGAAAATATCGTTGATGGTTATCCATTTTGTGGTTAGCAGGGGACTTCAGAATATAAATTTTGAAAGCAAGGACTGAATCATTGGACTAATACGAAACTAGCAGGTCATTATCACTTTTCTCATCAATGATATTTGAAATACACCATTATAAACTGCCAGAATATTTGCACTATGAATCGTTTCACACCTTAATTTGCTCAAAGCGTACAATTAGAAACAATGTTATAGTATTTTTATGTACCTCTCATAGCATAAATGTTTATTTAGCTTCCTCCTCTGTTAAACGTCTGAGGGGTTCACAAACATAATGCACCTTGCAACCTGCAGTCTTACTTGCATGACGTCTAACAAGTTTTGACCTTAATAATGTATACTTTCCAAACGATTCTATTTTATGGAAAGGAGTAATAGAATATTTTCAAATGATTCTATTCGATAGAAAGGACGAATAGTATGTTTCCAAATGATTCCAAGGAAAGGACTAATGGAATCGATCAAAATAAAGGTTCCATTTTAAGGAAAGGATCAATAGCATCTTCCAAAAGATTAAAGAATGGATTCTTTAGAAAGAGGTAGTTATTTGGTGTTGGGGTAAAAGCAATACTATACTACTCGGAAATCTTTAGACGCTGAGAGGGTTGAGTCATAGAACTTTGCCTTTGATGGAATATTATTTCCAAAATTAATAAATAATCAAATTTTTCTTCAAAAATTTTTACTGTTGTTATAAGCGTAACTTTATACTTTAAAAGAGGACAAAATTGACTCTTATGAATTGCATATATTTAAGCAGTAAAATTGCAAATGTTTTGTGAAGGATAGAGACATTTAATACCTCTACAAATTGACTCTATAAGAAAGGAATTTTTTTGGTGTGAAAGTTAAAGGCCTATACACATTTACAAATAATTATTCCTGCACGGTTTAAATCAATCTTCACAACCGGATAACTCAAATAACTTCCGTGAGAAGATAAAATCACTTCTCTCATACCATCGCAACACATCATGTTGCCATTTGGTTTTTAGAGTCCTGCTAAAAGCTACATAAAGTGTTACCAGATGAAATTTTATAAATTTCAACTTTTGTTTTTTTGCTTCAAGAAATCACATATTGATGATAATAACGCAATTTGAAAAATCAAGTGACAATTTGATATTTCCGTGGTATGCTTAGAACTGTAATTACACACAGAAAGTAGTACTTTTTTGTGTGTAATTACATCTACTTACTGGCTTGGATGATCAGTTCAAGGAAAGGTAGTCACTTACTGATCTCAGGATGGGAAAGACTGTATTGTTAAAAGTAGAATATACAGTTTTAAACAATTTGACGCCATATAAATTAGGCAATGATTTTAGCAACATTAATTCAAGGATATAAAACATTTCCGATTGCCTTCCTTGTGCAAAAGGTTTTAGTTAAGTATAGTGATTTAATATAAACAAAAGATTACAAAATTGATCCATATAAGATTTTAAGACTAGGCAGATTTATCAAATGGGAATTATTCCTAAGAAAAACCTATACTTTTGAAACAAACGTGTGATATATTCAGGTCCTTATTTATCAATGTGGTAGAGGTTGCTCACATCATAACCATCTTTTTTCTGGACAAAAGCATCCAGACAGTCATCATTTAACCCTCCTGGAGGTTGCCTCGAAGTCATTAGCAAAACTGACCAGATCTTGATAGACGAGATGTAAGCACCTGATTTGTATAATGAAATGCTTAATTAAGTATCGTCGCAGTTGATAAAATTTAATAGAGCGTTTTTTCAAATAGGAGACATTGTAGAATTAGATGGTAGTACGACATGTTATGCAAATATGAATGAAAAATGTTGAATATGCCAAAAGAAAGCCACACACGTGCAAACAGTTTGAAACTGTTCCGAATGCGAAACTTTCACCATTACAACTGTTCGAGCGCATTTGATCAGCTTTAAATTTAACAGATCTCATGAATTAACATAAAAATATGCTATTTACCTCATTTCATACCTCCAACTGAAAAAAAAGAAATAAAAAATGTAAAGCAACATTTCGTGTAGTTACTGGGGTGTTAATTTTTATTTCTAATAAAGTGCATACCTCAGTTATGTTACCACAATTAGCTGATGAATACCCACTTCAATTGCGTCCCATTTACTTGTTACAGGCGATTTGGTATTTTTCTAAAGCTATTTTCTCTTTTACTCTACTTCTCTATAATGATTTCTGTCTTCCAGATTTCTCACTGCCTTCTGATGGATTTCATTGGCACGTCGAGTTTATTGTTTACTCTTGTAGTTTTATCATTCTCATGCAGCGCCAAAGCTCAAATCAAGCAAACTAAAACAAAACGCTAAAATTGACGAATGAATTCAGTAGCAGTGTTTGCATCCGCATTCGCCAATATACAGACAATTTTATTTCTAATGCCCGACCACTGACCTCTTCGGCACTACAAGGGGCGAACTGACCGCTACTTTTGAAGGAGTACCCAGTGGATTATATAGCCACCACTACTCCTAACAGACACAATCACCAACATTTATGCACCTACAAACCGGGATTAGAACCACTAGGTGGCAGACGAACGTTATGACAGGTATACCAGTTAGGCGGCATTATACAGAAAATATCAATTTCTGTATTTATAAAGTATTTCTTAAAAGTATTCTGTTAACTTTCTTATAAAGTATTCTGCATTTAGAATTTTACTGAGAGAAAAATTTATTCCACAATTTTCAAATTGTCTTTAGCCCTCCTGGTGATTGTCTCGACAATGTACCTCGTCATCAGCAAAACTGGCCAGACCTTTGATGGACGAGATTCCTTGTCATTAGAGGAAATACTTGGATCTCGTCATCATCAAAAAATCGTCGATGTCTTCGTCGAAACCACTCAGAGGGTTAAGGACTAGCCCCGGTTCAGAGGAATTGCCAATTGCAGTAGCAACCTACTAGTTGTAGGCGGCACAGGTTCGATTCCTGCCTGGGTGAATTTTTCACTTCTGTGTCAGTAAAACTTTCTTTGTGTGTGCATGTGCATTTAATTGATGTTGTCTGCCTTGTATTGGGTGCAACTTGGCCAAATATGGCTCTTGCGCCATAAAACCCAACCAACCAAATTGTCTTTAACCACATAACGCATTTACCCGTGTTTGACACGGGCGAAAGTTACCGGCAAATTTGCACATGCCCGTGTCTCACACGGGCGCTCTTCCGTTCTAGTAAAAATAGATAAGCTAGATTAAACTTATACCAAAGATGACATAAATTTATTTATCATAGATGATTTACCACTTATTTATAGATGGATATTAAACTTATTTACCGTAGATAGCACCACTATGCACCATTTTTCTTGTGTAAACCAAGTGGTGCATTTTGATGATTAGCTATAAGTTTGTTAGGAATTATTTGTTATAATGCAGTTGTTAGGTGTCTAAAAGGTAATATATCCATTTTTATTACGTTAAATATCATAAAAGTAAACAGTTAACCATAAATTAATTTTTACTAAGTGTTTTTGTAACTTGTTTAGAAAAAGTTATCTGATAATGAGCGACTGTGACGATTTTGAATATGCCAATTTATCAGAAAGTTTCAGCGATGAAAGTGATGATCTCTTGAGTGATGGAAGTGAATCTGAAGTTAATATTTTATTATTATTAATATTTTGAAATTCAAAATAAACATGTAATCAAATCGTTTACACTTTGCCTGTATAATAATTTTTTTATAACTTTTACTCCACCCCGGGACTGAAATCGCAAAAAATAACTTACACTATATCTATATATATATTCATTTTCTGTCAAAAAAAAACTCGATCATTTTTTACCAGTTTTTCCGAAAAAAACTCGTGCTTTAAGTGGTTAAAACGTTTCCTAGGGAGAAAATGTAAGTTGCAAATCAGATTACCTTTTTCTTACGTACATGAGTGTTTTGTGTTCTAGTAGCTGTTACGCAATTCATGACTAACTCAAGGAAAATATTTATTTCTTCGTTACCAAACGAGCGCCTTTCCTCCTCTCTTGCCTTCACCAACCGCATACATTTTTCTTCATCCTGCAACCAACAGCCGAGCGGAAACGTAAATAAAATCCGACCACATACCCTCGGGATGGGTCAACTGCACCCTTTTGTTGTTGCGGATGTTGACGGTGCACCTCGCAGCTGCGAGACACCCCCTGAAGGTGAGTAATGGTCTATAACTGTTCCCTGATGCGACGATGACTCCAGGTGATATTTAAATTGACTTCAAGTTGGAAGGAAGTTTTCGGAATCAAAAACGTCTTGTATCAAGGGTGGGGGGAGCAAAAACGAGAAACATAAAGAAAGAGCAATAAAACAAAGAGAAAAAGAAGCGAAGTTGAAAAAAGAACGCAGGCGCCAGTGTGTGGACGAAAAAAAGTTCCACATTCTTTGGAAGGACGTTTGAAAAGGCCTTGGCAGCCATCAAAAGGCACGTGACCCCGACGTCACTGCGTGACGTTTCGCTTACCTACTATTGGTGGACAGCGTGGGAATTTCAAACTATCGGCCAATCGCGTAGATTTACTCGGCGACAACTAAGCACATGTTTCGTGAAGTTTCACTTCAGCCGGTGCGAGCGAAGGAGTTGAGGGTTGAAGCTCTCTAGTTTCGGTTTTGGGCGCGTGCGGGTTGCGGCTTCTGTTAATTGTGCGCGAAGATTTGAATACCAGCTGGAATTGCCAACTTTGTAGAACAAGTATCTGTGGTCGAAAAATACCGACATTCGAACTCGAGAGTATCTTCAAAAAAATTTTTTTAATATGGAAATTCGTTGATTATGTACTCTGATATTTAATTAAAATAAATTTTAAAGAAAAACTTTTATTGACGTTAGAATCGAAGATGTATGTGATGGAAGTCTTGACGAATTTTTGAAAAATGCACTGTTTGCTCGAACAAATTTCTTTGTTCGTTAAAATTACGAATGAAAATCGAAATGAACAAAATGTGCTTGAAAGATTTATGGATTACTCACACAGGTAGGCAATTTCATATAAAAAGTACTTAAGGAATATATATTGTGTTATTAAATGTATATATATTGTGTTAGTAAATATGTTTCTCTTATACCATTATAATACATTTTCGTTTCTTAACTTCCTGAATGGAGTTATACTATTTTTTCGTTTCTTAACTTCCTGAATGGAGTATACTATATTTTCTAAATTTTTATTTCACAAAAATAAGGGATCTAAAAATCTTCAATGGTAAATATTATGAAATATTTTCAGCAATAGATATACGTTTTGAATAATTGTTACGGAATATGTTCAGCAACAGATCTAACTCAACCAAGTTATAAAAGTTACTTTAAAAATATTGATCTTCCAATTGACCTCAAGAGTGCTATATGATAGTTTTTTTGTTTTCTTAATATTCTATAAAATATGAGTTTGATGTAAGTTATGTAGAACGAATGAAACTTGATCCGAAATATAAATATATATCTCCCAGAAGTAATTGATTCAATTACTTCCAGATTGTGGTATAAATATATTTCTGAGTAAAATAACATATTATATATATATAATGAATACATATAAATGGTATCTTATATACATTTAAAAAACATTACATATACGTTAATCCAAAACTAGATTATTTTGTGATGCATTTTACCTATACATACATCGTCGGCTTAGAGCATAAATTCATTAATTGAAAGTGCGTTTTCTGACATAAATTGCTTGTTTTCTTAATGAGGGGGAATACATTGTAATCGCATTGTAATCTGTCCGAACAAAAGTACAATACTACCAAAATGCTTAGAATTTTTCTTTTTGACCTAAAAACTCAAATTCTCAACTACGGACTACAAAAGAAGTGAATTCTACAACGAGAAGCAAATGCTCTGTTCTCAAAGTTTTTCCTCTCGCTACTTTGAGTAATTACAAGATCGCCTTCCATCAAACATAATGTATATATTCGGGCCTATTGACTGCCAAAAAGCATCAACCTTAAGGATTTAGTGAAGCGTTTCTGCACGGTTGTTTTGTAGTTGACAGCTATCAATTTAATAACTATGGGGTAAAAGAATCAAGCATTAAGCAAAGTAATCTCTTAAGCTAAGCAAGCAAGATGACACTACAGGTGTTGGATTGTATTGAAATTGATAAATCGAAACGGAAAGTTTCAACCTTCACTGCCTCTTGAATTTTAAGCCCGATGATGTTTATATTAAAATCAACAAATCCCTTACTTTGTTGAACAAAAGCGAGGTTCTGGCTTAGTATACTTAAATACTAACCAGATAATGGACACTAAAAATTCAGGAAATGAAAAAATGGGAATGTTAAAATCAAGATAAATGTTACTTCTCTATTCTCCTTCCCCCAAATTGCTAAAAAAAACTTCATTCTTTGAAAATGGTTAAATATACTATTATAAAACTTAAATTAGAGTGTGTAAAACCACAAAATAACCCAGTTTTGAAGAAACGTATATGTAATGTTCTTAAAATGTACATAAGAGGCATTTCGCTGGTCGATGTCTTGAGGCTGTAAAAATGATAAGATTTCCAAAATCATGCAAAATACGGTTGATTGTTTTCCCCCAAATTAGCTAAAAATTTATTTTTTGAAAATAGTTAAATATGCTGTTATAAATCTTAAATTATAGTAAAACCCCAAAATAATCCGTAGTTTTGAACTAACTTATAAGTAATGTTTTTAAAAAGTATCTACGAGACATTTCGCTGGTCGATGTCAAGTCTCTCTAGACCCTCACCTCTTCCGACTCACCCAACGGTTTAGAGTCATTAGCGAAGAGGTGGGGAGAAATGTCTTGAGTCTGGAAAAAGTGTAAGAATTCCTAAATCAATAGTACTATGGTTGATTGTTTTCTCCAAAATTAGTTAAAAAACGTCATTTTTTGAAAATCTTTGAATTTCTATTCATAAAACTTAAATTGTAGTAAACAAAAGTGATCCACATTTTTGAATTCATGTATATGTAATGTTTAAAAAATATATATTAGACATTTCTCGGGTACCAAAGAATGTAAGATTTTCAAAATCGAACTCGTGTTACGGTTCCTTGTTCTTTAACGAAAAATTATTTAAAAAATGTAATTTTTAAAAAAATGTTTAAATCTTCCTTTATGAAACTTAAATTGTAGTAATACTACTAGATAATCCAGATTTTTGGATTAATGAAAATGTGTATTAGAGATTTCACTGACTATGTCATCAGAATAAAATTTGAAAAACTGATTTAAATTGTAGTAAAACAAACTACCCAGATGTCTGGATTGATGGAAATGTAATATTTCTAAAATGTGTATTTAGAGATTTCGCAGACTTTGTCATTTTAAGATTTCCAAAATCATGATCGTCTTACAGTTCTTTGTTCCATCCTCCAAAAGTAGCTAAAAAATGTCATTTTTTGAAAAGGTTAAATCTATTATAAAACTTAAATTGTAAACAAAATAATCTAGATTATTTGAATTTATAAATGCAATGCTTTAAAATGGATTTTTGACGTTTCACAGGCAACCATGAGCTTTAAAAATGGTAAGATTTCCCAAAACAAGATCGATGGTACGGTTCCTCGTTCCTTCCTCCAAAAAGAGCTAAAAACGTCATTTTTTGAAAATGGTCGTCTCCCACTGTAAGACTTAAAATTGTAATAAAACCACAAAATAATCTATATTTTTGAATTTATGTAAATTTAATGTTTTAAAAATGTATACTACACATTTCATTGGTCGATATCATGACCCTGTAAGAATTGTAAGATTTCCTAAATTCACATGTTGGCAGGTATGGACAAGAAGTAATTATCTGACATTTCTTCTTTATATTAGTCGATACAGAGGTATAGGTTTCTATAGAATGTAGATAAGTTTCTTGATAAATCTAGTTTAATTAATCTGTAACGAAATCATTGAGACTAATTATATTTAATCTATTTTACTCGTTCTGTGAGCATTTTGATTTGACATATGTCTTCTCAGAGGTTCATGTAGATAATCAGGAGAATTCAGACTCCATAAAATTATTTGATAATTAACCCTCCTGGTGATTGTCTTGACGAGATATCTCGTCATTAGCAGATCTTGATGGACGAGATATTTCGTCATTAGCAGATCTTGATGAATGAGATATCTCGTCATTAGAAGAAAACTGACCAAATCTTCATCGTCAAAATATCGGCAATATCTTCACGACGACGTATCTCTCGTTATTAGCAAAATTAATCAGATCTTGATGGATAAGATATCTTTTTTCGGAATGTATTGTTTGCTGACATAGTTCTTACTCATTCGGATAATCGAAATACATTTACTCTTAAGAGATTTTTGCAATACACTTTTTTATCTAGTATAAATAGATTCGTAGAATTTTGGGTAGCAGTCAGCTCTCTTTGTAAATTCAGTTGATATTGCTTTCTAGTGACAACAAATTACCAATAACTTATAAATGCATCAAGTAATCATTGATTTTGACTTAACTCTGTGGTTAGTTGGTTAAAAACTGTCCAACCTTTTGCTTAGTTTTTTATGCATGGTGGGATATTTTTTAACCCACCTTAAAAAGTTGAAATTACTCGTAGTCATAGTTTAATATTTTATTTGATGTTTTACATTGAGTTGAAAATGCTATGAACTAATGCTAAAAGTGTAAATAACTTAAAATAAAAATTTACACATGTCAAAACCATTAAAAAATTGTTGACACTGTTGCGGTTAAGATTGGTGAATTGTATGGTGCAGTGAGTTTTTGTCTTTCATAAGGTAAATGTTTTTTTTTCGTAAAAATTTATTATGAGCGAATAAATTGTTTTACACAAAAAACCTTGGTATTTGATGTTTTATACTAATTTTGAAGCTGAATAACTGAATAAACAATTCTGTGCAACTTGGTGTTTTTTCTTTAAAATCGTGTGCCTTAAAGACTTAAATACTTGTTTAAAGTCAGTCTAGTATAGGAGTATACGAAAATTCTTGCGACAAAAAGAAAAAAAGCAAGGTTTTTGCGCTTTTATCTCGTAAACTATAAATGATAATCTAACTATTTCAATTGTTTTGGATAGTGTTTTGCCAGTATTAAAAATGAGCAGGGGTAATGGAAAGAAGGGTAGCCCTTTGTGCTTGAACAGTGAAATTAGCGACGCCTTGAGGCTTTGGGCAGTGTAACTTTGGATTTCGAAGAGATAGGACGTTGAAATTAGTGTCGATTTGCAGAGAATAATGGTATCTACAATATTATTTAGCAATAATAACGGATAAAATAAAATTTGTAAAGTTTTAAGCCTATAAGTATGTTGAGTTGAAACAAATTTTTATAATGTCGAAAAAATTGCAATGGAAATAAGAACAGTGTAAAAAAACCCGGATGTAATCGGAAATAGAAGTTCAAAAGGAATAAGAAAAGTCCAAATTGACTAACGTCGAACTATGCAGATTGTATGGAGAGCGCAAGAAAGCGAGCGCTTCAACGTCGGCGAAACTACTTCGTGTGACTTCTGCTGAATCATGGTTATTAACTTGGAAGAATGTGAAAAGTTTGAAAGATCCTATCAGGAAAATTTTACCAGGTATGATTCCAGATACCAATGTACCCACCATGCTTTCCGGTGATTTCAATGTCGATATTTCTCAAAACATATCACTTATAGACTATAGACAGCGTTAGTTAAATATGAAGTACATTTCGACATCATCCACTACCCTGGGCAACACTTCTATAAATTTAAACCTTTGTAAGAAATATTGAAGTAAATGCCATCTCTTATGTATCTTATTTCACCTATTATCGGCCTTTGATAAATAAAATTATTTTCACTTATAACCACCGACTTATCAATTTAAATCTTACACTTTCTAACAACTTAAAGACAGATTCACACCTCAAGCGATTGCTCGGTCGTGCCCGTATAAAACCATCTCTTTTATTCCAAGCAAATTGCCAATACTTTATAAATGAATCGAGCAATCATTGATTTTGTTATTTCACTCCTGTATAATGAATCGATACTTGATAAAAACAATTTAAAAGAGACGCAATTTTGCGATTCTGTGCACTCCATTTTCAATTTCATGTGTAATTACCTGTAAATCCACTTTACCCATGATGTTCAACATTTGTTTTGCATAAACTTATGCAAATTTGATCAGGTGAGGATCTGAAACCTGATTTGATTAATCTTTGCTTTGCTATAATCTACGTGCAGTTTTGTATCCATCTGTAACCTGCTTGGTACTATTTTTTTCGGCAACAAGTTGTGAACAGTGTTGACTTCCCTATACCTGGGTCGTCACATAAAGTGAGTAATAGTCATTTATATGTAATTGTAGACAGAAAAAAACCATCTGTTACTTGTTAATTTTTCTTATCTCATCTTTCATTCATAGAATGATTTTGTTTATAGGATTAATACTTTCCTGAAACTACAGAGCAATTATATAGTTTAACTGCTTTTAATATATAATTGTAATGCAATTTTGTCAAGTATTTGCTCTTAAAATTCATGAAGCACAAATTGTGTCTGATACCCTTTTGCACCCGAAACACTTTCTGGTTTTTATATTTGTTCTTAAACCGAGCGTTTCGTCTAGTGGTTAGGGTGGTGACTTCTAGATCGAAGGGTTCCTGATTCGAATGCGATGTTATGCATGGTTGTTTGTCCACCCGGAATGAATGTGTGACCTCTCTATAAATGGATTGTGCCTAGATATGATATGCATGTGTGTATGTATGTGAGGTGTGATATGAACTCATCCCGTGCTACACTGTGATAATTCAGGTGGTTTGCCGATCCGTTTTTGTAGTGCCATAATGAAGAATGTTCGATTGGCCGGGCTTCGAGATTGATCCCGGACTGTCGCAAATAGCCAGTTGTGTTGGCGCGTGCGACGTTAACTAACCATCTATTTCAAAATATAAAAATGTTTGATCTTAAAACTATCAGGTTTCGTATTTAGATAAGTAATTGAATTAACGTCGCATTGGAGCAAAACAAAAGGCTATTGAATATGGTCCGGGATCAATCGCTAAAGGACAGACCGAGGACAACACCTAGGCCACTTTGAACCACGGTCAGCTGACGAGGTCACACATGAGCTGTTAACCCGCTCTCCAAACTTCCACACCACGACAACGTAAGAATATTTGAGGCCACAATAGATTTAACATGCACCAGTCCCCACCTAAACGACGGTCTTGGATGGGTCGAGTTACGAACTCTCAACCCTTCGGTTGCTAATCCGCGACTTTAATAACAAGTAGGCTGCAGTGGGCCCAAACCTAATATGAATGTTTGATAGTTAGAAAACGCTTCTATTTAGTCTCTCAATTTGAATAGGCCTGATATGATTGAGGTAAAACTATATCAACTATCCTTACTGAATTTGAAAATATCGGTAATTTTATCGCTCATTTTGAGATGACATAATCTTGTTAAAGTAGATCTTACGCTGCACAAATGCGTTTGATACCTGATATGCTAAACTAAGATGAGGTGTTACATACGCTTAGCAGAATTTAGAAATATTTCTGAGTGATATTGCGCTTGATTTTTATTTGAAAAAGTACGGTTGCAATGATCAGATATTCACTAAAGTTTAAGTTAATTTACGGTCTGTTATTTTTTATACTATTTCTGAGTTAATTTTCTTTTACACGTATGGAAGCTGTAAAGGGTGAAAATTTATCTACTCATCTCTCTCTCTCTCTCTCTCTCTCTCTCTCTCTCTCTCTCTCTCTCTCTCTCTCTCAGTTAAGGTTTATTTAAATAAAATATTTCCTTAACGCAGGAAAATGATTTCATCTAAGTATAGTTCAGTTGCCAAAGCATCTTCAAAATCAAATCTTCAAGTTTTTACTAAACACAGCTTACAGTCTATTTTTTCAACTAAGTTATAGATAATTCAATGTAACATTGGCGTCATTGTGACGAATATATGTACGTTGTAGTCACTACAATGATATCGAGCATGGTATTGGGAAACTGATTTTGATTTTAAATGCTGCAGTACTTACAGAATTTATAGTAGATAATTTCTAGAAATGCTAGTTTATTACCTTAACAGTAGCCTAGTGAAAGGGTAACTTTGGGGCCAGAGCCCTTAAAGTATTGGTGTCTGATTTTCAAAATATCTGCTTATATAAATCACTAAATGCATGAAATTCTTTTCGTATTGTTCAAATAAAATGTTTCTATTTTAATTTAAACCTCCTAGTGGTTGTCTCGACGAGGTATCTCGTCATTAGCAAAACTGACTATGTTTTGATTTCGTCATCATCAAAACATTGGCAGTATATTTATGACGAGATACCTCGTCAAGAATTAGCAAAATTGACCTGATCTTGATGGACGAGATATCTCGTCGAAACTATTTGGAGGGTTAAAGTAAAATCAGCAACATTTGTTCCATCATTTTATGAATTGATTGAGCACTCTTGATATGATACATTTAACATTTCTTATCGATCATATTTTACAAAATTGTCCAAGGTAGCGTAACTTTCATGAGTGTGGTTCGTTTTGTTACGCTATGGTCAGTTTTTTCTATACGATGGCTAAATTGATTCCAATCTTTATGATGAGTTTCACATCTTTTTCATCTTTGCCCCTAGTTGTAAGATTACTATGAACTGCTTAAGTACTCCTAATCACCAGGTTGAAAATTTGACGAGAGAAGCTTTTCAACCTGTATAGTTAGTTTCAAAATCATTTGAATCATGAGTTATCTGGGTATTTATGGAGCTACATTGTTGAATTTATGTCATCACTTTCTAAAGTATTTTATGTTTTGTATTGATTTAATTCAAGCCCTTTTATTAAAATACGTTATTCAGAAAATCTTAAAATGTCGAAGAGATATAATGTCTGAACTGCTTTTAATGCAGAACATAGGTTATCTTTTAAATGTGGGAGATGTTCCAAAAGTGAAGACCAAGAAGTATTGGTTCAATAATATAAATCAGCGTGTTTTAAACTGTTTTAGTAGTGACATCTAACGTGCTAATCTTTTCGTAATGATAAATGCTGATAACGAGATAAATGGCGACCAAGATATCAAATAACTTTTAAAAACATGTTTATAATATATCAGTACAGACTTACAGGCGTACAAAACAATAAATTATAATAAAGTTGTAAATAAATAATTAGTTAAGCAAAAGAGCAGCAACTATGTATGTAGTCAGCTTTTGTATTTTCGTAATAAGCGTGATCAGTACCGTGAAGCTGTTCAACACCTTACTTTTGGGGTGTTTTTGAACATCACAGCGACGATCTAATATACTAATGGCACACTGGATAAAAATTAACCCTGGTGATTGCCTGTACGAGAAATCTCGTCATTAGCAAAATTGACCAGATCTTGATGGATTACATATCTAGTCCTAAGTTGGTCAGATCTCTATTGATGAGATATCTTGTCGAAATCACTTGGATGAATAACGTAAGCTAGTTCCAGTCAAACACTGGCAAATGGTTTGGCTCATGTTCTGATCTAATAATGGTCAAGTAATGGCCAATAAGGAGGTTATCACAGAATGATAATGCGTTTTTTCGAGCAAAAATTGGAAAGTAATCTAAGATGTTCTCACGTGTTGCAAAAACTTGTTTCATAGAATGATTCGGTTGCAACGCCTATCAATCGCTTCAACGCTTATGATAGTTGTAATGATGTTTGATGGGGAGGTATTAAAGTTTTGTAGGATTGCATCTCTTGAAGTGTATCTACCTCGTCATATTCTGAGGTATATTTGATAAAAACTACTGTAAAAGAAGAGAGAAAACATCTCTACCACTAATTCTGCAGAGCCCCAGATGCCTCCGTGTTAACTTCCAATAAATGGACTTAGGGGATAGGGACTGTGGTAGCCTGGTTTGAGGAGTAACGGATTTGCAACCGGAGGGTTGCGAGTTCGAATTCAACCAAAGACCATCGAGTACAAGGGGAGCTGGTGCACATTAAGTCTGTCGTGGCATCAAATGTCCTCACGTTGGTGTGGTGTGGACGTTTAGAGAGTGGGGTGCCAGCTCACAGGTGTGACCTCGTCATCTGACCGTTGTTCAAAATTACGTGTAGTTGTCCTCGATCTTTCCCTTTGGGATTGATCCCCGGACTGTCGCCAAGTGCCGTATCTGTTGTTTCAGTGAGATATTAATTCAATTATTCACTAATCGGGACCTCTGTGGTCGATATGGGGAGGCTAGAGGACGGATGGGCGGCTAACTATTTCTCTTGTCTTATTTTTTTCATCAATTTTATGCATTGTTTTTCTGTACTTTTGTTACTAACCCTTATAGTGTATTTTGTTTTTTCTGCCTGCCGTTGGAAATTAAAAAATAACTTTAAAAGAAGATTCTGACATTTATGCTATGGGTTCTTTGCAGTTATAGAATAATTGCACTAAAGAGAAATCTATGCATATATATATATGATTAATTTATTGACTTTTAAAATGCTTAGTTTTTAATATGACTGAAATTTACTTTCCACAAATTTCGCGAGGACAAATTTCGATTCTTCAGTGTGCTATAAAGTTTTATCTAGTAGAAGTTAAGTGCTGAAGTTTCTAATTGTTTATATTTATGTATGGCAGCGTTATTGCTCACTGTTGATATCTTATTTAATCCTCTTGGTGGTTTTCTTGCCGATGTATATCGTCATTAGCAAAACTGACCAGATCTTGATGGAAGAGATATCTCACCACAAAAAGAAAACTGCCCAGATATTGATCTCGTCATCATAAAAAGATCGGCAATATCTTAATGACGAGATATCTCGTCATTAACAAAAATTGGTCAGATCTCGATGGACGAGATATCTAATCGAAACCACTTGGAGGATTAAGTTAGAATAAAGTATGCGGTGCATTAGCCAATTGGTGGCAAATGTTTGACCCCGAAGTCGATTTTTCCCAGTTTGGCAAATACAACAGATTTGCCATCCCGTGACATTGCATGATGAGGGTTACTCGCATCATTAACTTTATCGATAAAAATTGTTTGGCACCAAGCGTGTACTATGTAAACTATTACACTTATTTACGGGCCGCGGTGGCCCGGTTGGAAAAGCAACGTGTTAGCAACCGGAGGGTTGCGAGTTCGAATTCAGCCAAGCACCGTCGTGTACAAAGGGGGCTGGTGCACTTTAAATCTGTTGTGGTCTCAGATGTCCTCACGTTGACGTGGTGTGGAAGTTTGGAGAGTGGGGTTCCAGCTCAGGTGTTGCCACGTCATCTGAGCGTGATTCAAAATTACGTGGTGTTGTACTCGGTTCTTCCCTTTGGGATTGATCCCGGACCGTCACCAATAGCCCGCTGTGTTGCTGCAGTGTGACGTTAATTAAAATATCTATCTACCCGTATTTACATCCATTTATATTGAATTTTAAGCATCTATATACATATATCGTATTTCCAAATGAAATAAAATTAATCAAAGAATATGAAGCAGCATTTCGTGTATTTTTTACGGAAGTTAATTCTTATTTCAAGACTGCTAGAAGAATTGCATTGGAATTCAGATTGCTAAAGAATTGCATTGGATAGGCAAGTTCTTCCATGTAATTTTAGCAATATCATACACCTCAGTTTAAATAAAGCATATTTAAACTTAGCGGCGAAGTTGGTGAATGCGCTCCGTAGCATTTGTTTTCATATTATTTGAGTTCACTTCTCATTGATCTTGTATTTATTGTAAAATTAAAACGAAAATCATTACTTGATTCTCGTTTGAAATGCTATGGTATAGAATGTTTGATATGCTATACCAAACGTAGTCTACAATGTTTTCAATCGATAGGGGTCAAATCAATGATCAACGTCCAATCACTATGTTGTGTGATACCGTATTCTTGAAACAAAAAACATTATAATTTCTAATCTTGCGAGTCATAAATCGCGTGATGAATAATAGCTATATTCAGCAGTCTCATGATTGATGTATTCATGATTGATGTGGTTCCGAATTCATCTAATTTTGAAGGTACAGGTACTTGATTTGTGAATAAAACTAGTTTAGGGTTTGATATGCTGGAGAAATAAATGATTTACTCTTTCTTCCTTTGAAGTCCGGCAAATCTAATTACGCCTATGATTGCGTGGTTTATCGCCAAGAAGAAAACTGATACGTGAAAAGTGATTAAAGAAAAAGATAGTTATAGTTTATATAACTAGGACTTTATTTTTTGAATCAGTATTATGAGATATATTAATAATGTTTCACAATTAATTAAAAGTTTTACTCTGAAATATGAATAATTTCAAGTAGGTAGGTAGGTATTTTAAGTAACGTCACCTTATGAATAGTTTCAAAGTATATTTTAGATGCAAGATTGAATAAGTTACTTACCATAAAAATTAACACTATGGTTTTTGGTTCACGCTGAAAATATGTAAAAATGTTCTTAAATAAAGATGAACATTTATTTTTTTTTTAAAAGTCCAACCACCAAAATTTTTCCAATATCAAATTTATCATTCTTGAACATTTGGATTGGACTTATCAAATTTAACTATTGTGTTTTATTTGTGTATTATTATTTGAAGTATAATTATTTAGATAATCTCCCTGAAATAATGAATGCGTTTTTTTGCGCTGAAGTTTTTAAAAGAAACACAATCTAAGCACAAATGACAATTCGTAAGAGAACTATCTTTTGTAAAACTTAATTGTTCCGTATTACATGCATGTCCAAAGACTAAGGTAATGCAGTACGAGATGAAATCACTTGCCAAGTGATTCCATTTCCAAGGTGCTACCAGGAACTAAAAAATGAAAATAAAATGCTTAGGTAAACATTTTGGACTTTTTAGTTATTGCGAAAAAATCTTTTTTTGCCCAGTTAACAGCAACCTAATAGGGAATGTGCTACCCTAATGTAGACCTAACAATTTGAAGACATGCTTTCGAAACGGTTGTCCAAGAGTTCCTGTGGCAAAAAGTCCCATTCGAGCACTAGCGCACGGTCCTTGGTATTGTTGCAAAGGATGCAAAGCGACGTCGAGAGAATCCAAACATGCTCTATTGAATTGAGATTAGGTGACCGTGCTTGATATGTATTCAGAATTATCCTTAAGTTTTGGACATGTGTGTGAATACCATTTCATTCAAATCGACAATTTTCACTTTTTTACTTCATTACTCAAACTTTTTCTAATTTTGGTAAATTATCTATTCATGAATGAATCGTAGTTTCGTTGTGATTTGGCATTTGATTCATTCAAGCAACCCATTACCTTGCTTTTAGCAATCGTTGCGAATCAGATGTTCCATATTACGGGTCTTTACCCTATACAGTTTCACATATCTAAAGATTAAATATACCAGGCGTTGAAATAACTATCCAAAAAATAAATTCTCATGTTTCTTTTAGTGGTTTTTCCTGAGTTGAATAGAATGTTAAATAAAACATTTTATTTGTCAGCACAACTTAAACACCTGAGGGGTTCTTACGCATAATTCCACATTACAATCTGCAGTCTTCCTTGCATGACTTCTAGACAGTTTTGATCTTCAATAAAATCTTTCCGTAGTTTTATTCTAAGGAAATTAACAACAGAATCTTTCCAAGGGATTCTGTTCTAAAGAAAGCACTAATAGAATTATTCCAAGGGTTACTATTCTGGGTAAAGGAGCAATAAAATTTACCAAATGATTCTATTATAAGGAAACGACTAAGAGTACATCTACAACGGAGAATTTTTTAAATTAAAAGACCAATAGAATCTGTCCAAAAAATTCTATTCGAAGGAAAGGATCGACATAATACTTCCAAACTTTGGAAGAATTCATGGATTGTTTCCAACAATAGGTGTGGTTATTTAGTCATCAAGTGTGTTGTGGGGTTAAAACATTACCACACTACTTGAAAATCTCGTGACGCTCAAAGGGTTAAATTAGTTTCTAAAATACGATTTTGAAACCACCCATTGCATTGTTTCCCTTTTAAATCAGAAGGACGTTTGTGTACTTTGCCGTCTTCAAATAACATTGGCCAAGGGTATCACCTTGTACTTGATATAATAGTTACCAAGCAGCCATATGCAAATAAAACATTTTTTCGTTCCACATAAAAGAAATATATACAAGAGCTTTTTCTGTCTAGCTAAATGAAAGCAATGGTAGTAATTCTACAGAGGAATATGTTTCCTGAAAGTATTCCGAACTTGGCGTCAGTAGGCGTGTTTCTCGAATACGATTACAGCACTTCGCCAAAAAAAGTTCCAAAAAATGGATCCCAATTTGATATACAGGGTGTTCCGCTTAAGACTAATAAAAGAAAGTTTTATTTTTCTTAAAATTTTCTTTTATTATAATCTAAAGCGGAACATCATGTACTTGCAAACTCGTTATATCAATCTGAGTTTAACTTTTCTTTTGTTATAGTTTTTGTGGTCAAATTTTTCTTTTATAATCCTAAGCGGAATTCCCTGTATAATAGTTGATTGGTCAACATCAAGTCGAATGAACGTCAAACGTCTCCAAAACGGAAATAAACTTCATTTTTATTTCCCCTATATATGTAACCTGTGAAAAGGAAGATGACTTTGGAGGTTTATTTCTACAAAAGTGTTAAGGGTTGTCAGAAAAAAGGGCTGCCACAAACACGTAAAGGGGGATCGCCATGGGTGATTACTCTTTCGTCAATCTGTAATCATCACTATCTCTTTTATTAATATACCTATTAATAAAATCGAATTAATGCTAAAGACGTCAATTGTGGAAACGCATTACAGTCCCTTAATTAAAAAAATAGACTCATTCAAAACCATGCGACTCAAATGTCAACTCGATAGAACATGACTATGAGAGGGGTATTCAAACAAACCAGTAATTTTGTCAACCAAACCAGTCAAACAAGATGGAGTGCGATGATTTTGCTTTTGCTACCCCAATGATCACCCATGATACTTATAGGCGTTATCTGAAACTAGTTTATCGTTGTTTGGGCGACGTTTGACTTTTAATCCAATTGGCGTTGACCAATCAACTATTATATATCATTTCGGAATTCATTATTTCGAATTTTTATAGGCAAAGTGCTGATATCGTATTCGAAAGACAAATCGAGTGAAAGAGCGTTGGAAATACATACAGGAAACACGTTCCGCCACACACTACTTGTTGTAATGTTTCTGAGAATTGTTTTCTGTCTGCATTCAGTTTGGCAGGAAAAACCTTTCGTAGTTCTTACGAGATAAGTCTTTCTACGAAAAAATTTTTCGATTTTTCAGAAAAAACAAGTATTAAATCACCTACGACAACGATTTTACATCCTGTTATCCAGCGTTCTACTTAAAAAACTAGCTTCATCGACATTTGGCTTAGCAAAAAATCCTCTTATAAACACCAAACAGGAAATCTGTACCTTGGTAGAAAAGGGACCAATGTCCAAATTTGCTGGTTATGTCCCCAAATCACTTCAAGGCGGTGAAAGTTATAACAGAAAAAAGTGAAGATGTTCTAATGTCAATACATACAGAAAAAATCAAAACACTGGAAAGTATTTTTTGTACTCAGCATTAAAAATTAAAAAGATAAAAGAGTTACTGACTCAGCTGTTACTAAAAACTTGAAAAATGAACATCAACCCTTTTTTTACCAAGGTAGAGGAATAGAAGTGACTAAAAATTCAAGAAATGAGAAAAAATGTGATGTCCAAATCAAGGTAATTGTTAAATCACCCATTGTAAAACTGCACTAAAACCATAAAATAATCTGATTTTGGATTTAGGTACGTGTAATGTTTTAAAACTACATTATACGTTTCACTGGTCTATGCCATGAGTCTAAAAATTATAAGATTTTCAAAATTCTCTTGTCGGTAGGTGTGATGGTCGGAACATCTTGAAAGAAACCAAGAAATCTTTCGAACACATTGCGACAAAAACAATTGAGAATCGTAAACAAGTCTTTTAATGGAAATAAAATTTTTAAATGTCGGTTTTAAATCGATTTTAGGATATCTAATTTTGATTCGAATCTGTTTCAATGCCTCTAAATGGGTACTCAGAGTTTTTATTAAGATATGGCTATATCTTAAGAAGTATATAATTAAAAAGCTAAACCTGTATGATTTCACGTGAAACTGTGGAAAGGAAACAAGGAAATGATCTCTGAATGCGCCATTCTTTGTTTTCGTATACATTAAAAAAGGTAGATACTACGTACGGGATTTACTTTATAGTCACATAATTTTTTATTTACTTTATACTATCATGCAATGTACCATTCTATCACAGATATTAACATGGAAATGATCTCTTAATGTTCGATTATATGATATATATCTATCAAGATGTATATTATTAAAAAGGTAAAAGTATGATTTTTTGTAAATCCGTGTTAACAAGGAAAGGATTTCTGAGTGCGTTATATAAATGGTGCACTCAGATAAAATCCTTTCCGTGTTCATTTTTCATTTACGTTATACTGTCATACAATGTACCATTCTATCACATGGAAATCATAATTTCTTGTAAAGCCATATTAGAAAGAATCTCTGAATATACTTTTCTATGACTGAACACTAATAAGCATATTATTAAAAAGGTAAACTTGCATGATTTTTTGTAAACCCACGTTAACAAGGAAAGTGTCTCTGAATGTACCATCATATTTTACTTTTCGATTACAGGAAAAAAGGCAGACATAACGTGGGAAATGTACTAATACTTTAGAGTGATATATTTTCGTTTACTTTATACTATCATGAATGTACCATTCTATGACATAGATATCAAGATTTCTTGTGAAACCGTGTTAACAAGGAAAGGATCTCTAAATTCATCATCCTATTGCATAGATATCAAGATTTATAGTAAAACTGTTTTTAAAAGGAAAAGATATGTGAAGGTACCATTCTCTAACTTTTCTAACACAGGAAAAAGAGCAGACACTGCGTGGGAAATTTGCTATTACTTTAAATCATAATTATATATCTTTGCGCTTGGTAGAGGGTACCAAAGACGTCACCTCACTAACTTAACAGCAATCGGCCATTATCTGGAACGATCATGCATCGCATAGTACTAGTTTAAACTGACTGCCCGTATCCACTAACGCGAATTCGTTTAACATTTCCAGTTTCTGCTTATCTGCATTCTGCTCTGTTTCATCAAATCATGTGAGACGTAACATGAAATGATTGGATTTTGACGTGACTAACTATTGTGCGAACTATACTTACTCCAAAAATAAAATTCAGACAGCCGGGGATATTAAATTAAGGATATCGGGTGGCTGATTTTTTTGACAGTTCAATAAACTGTTTAATCAGACCGCGACGAAAGGCTCGATGAAATGGTGCACTTATGGTCTTTTGAGTTTGAGGTTTAAATTAGGAATATGATATCGTGATTAATAACAGTTAAGTGTCATTTGACTTCTTTGGGTTTAAGTGCTTGTTACACACGGGTTTCCACTACCGTATTTGGACAAATGGACTTAGGATCTTGTTTCGTATGCTTCAAATACATTTTAAGCGTTTTTTATTTTTACGTGAATATGTCTTTAAAATCAGAACAGTATTGGGGACAGGCATAAAAGTTGATGGCTATAAAAAAAGCGTTACAACTGTTTTGTCTGATTTCAGAACTAGAAGAAAAATCCAGAAGATAAATACAGAGTCGTGTAGACAAATAATGTCCGTACCTGACATGACTTTCTAACCGAGTGCGGGAAGGGGGTTCGCAATATGTCCAAATTCTATGGTGCCGAGCGAGGTTTGGGCCAGTTTAACTTTGGGTTGCGTTTAGTGAGAACTGCGCAAGGGATGTCATTCGAAAGTTATCGAACTACTCAACAATCAATGAAATTACTGTTTAGTATTAAACAATAATTTCATAATATCAAATTGCACTTAATCGTTCAAACTGTAAATTAGTTGTTGAATATTCACACAGCAAACAATCGTTCAAACTTCCTATGTCTGCTTCATTCGTTCCACAATCTAGCATCAAGTAGGGTTTGTGTCCTCTACATTTCTATAACACAACTTATCATTTTTTTTAATTTTTTCCAAAAACTGAAGAAAAAATTAAAATCGTGCAAGCCACTTTATTCCCTCATTCACAGTAGAACAATTAAAAGTTACTATTTAATGGGGAATACCGTCTTCTATAAAAATTTCTATGCATAAATTTTGCGCAAGGGACAGTATTCTTACTAGTTCCTTTCCAATGACGGTTTCCAATTTTGACCCCAAATTTCGAATCTATTCGAAAATTTAACATCGTATACCAAATTTCAAGTCATTTGGTTCAGTCATTTTTGGATTATGAATATGGAATATTTGTAGCATTTAATGCTATATAAACTTCCAAGGTTTTCATTCATATATCTTCCTATCGCAGAAAGTTTTTACTATATTACTTTTACAAAACCCGGAAAAAAATGTTAAGAAGTTAATGTTTAAAATGCAGAATTAATTATAAAATTAATATTTAAAAAATTTGAATATCAGCTTTTATATAGTTTGATGAGAATTGATCCATAAATTCATCAAACCGCATTATTTACAAATCCCAAAGGCAAAAATATCACGGCTTGATGAACTTATGCTCTAAAGCGAGTTATTTTTATTATTTGAGAAAACACGTTATTGCCAAAGTTTTCAGGGTAATTGTATTTCTCCATAAATATGAATGTAGCAAAATGCTATATTACAACGAAAAATCAACTCGGTGGTAAACAGTTCCAAATGTTTTTGGTCACCATTAACACTGTAAGTGATTTGGACGAGATATCTCGTCCCTTAAGATCTGAACAATTTTACTTTCGGCGATATATCTCGTCATTAATATATTGCCATTTTTTATGATGATGAGATCTGGTCAGTTTTTTTCTATTGACGAGATATCGTCCAATTATTTGATCAGTTTTTTCTAATAACAAGACGTCCACCAAATATCTCGTCCAAGATATCTGGTCAGTTTTGCTAATGGTGAGATACCTCGCCGAGACAACCACTAGGAGGGTTAAAATCAAATTGCTTCCAAAAATCTTCATTTAATCCAATACGAAACTTTTCCTTGCTTCGATATTTAAAAAAAAAATAGAATTGCGCAGGAAGATAGATCAGAAAAATCCAAGTAGCTTATGTGAGACATCTCAATTACTTTATTTAGATAATCATTAAAAGTTTTAACATCCATTCAATCTTCACTTCTATTTTCCTTTCTCAGACACTCACAACAGCTCCGAAGGCGAGGCTCGTTATGTGCAAGTTTTTTTCCCTTCGCAAATAGACTTACTTAAAAGGGAAGGGAGGATATTGAGAAGAATGAAAGGGATTGGAGCTTTTAGTTGTAGTTTCACTCATGTATTTGACACCACACCCAACCAAAAAGTTTGTTATGCTTGCTAGTGGGGGTTTAGGTAATTTAAGTAAAGTATAATTAAATTGAGTAGAATTCATTAAGGTAAGAGAGTAATTGATAGCTTTAGATTGTCTTGGATGTTGTTTCATTGAAAAGGCACTTGGATAAATGCATCTATTAACTCCTATGTGTCTCATGGTGGCAGATAAAGTTAGAGCATTGTAATGTCGTGAAATTAATTACAATTGTGGCGAGTGGGTTTGGACATAGAAACAGCTTTGAAACAAACAACACATTTATTATTATTGAAATTAAATTTACCGTATTTACATAGGCTAAACTCAAAGTGTTTTCTTCGTCATCTGACCGTGGTTCAAAATTACGTGGTGTTGTCCTCGGATCTTTCCCTTTGGGATTGATCCCGGACCGTCACCAATAGCCCATTGTGTTGCTCCAGTGTGACGTTAATTGAAATACCCAAAGTGTTTTCGACGAGATATCTCATCCATCAAGATATTGATGATTCCTTTTATTACGACGAGATCAAGATCTGGTCAGTTTTCTTCTAATTACAAGGTATCTCGACGATCAAAATGTGGTCAGTTTTGCTAATGACGAATCACCTCGTCGAGACAACCACCAGAAGGGTTAAATAACTGAAGGCAGAATGAGATGCTAAATTATAGAAAGGACAAAAGGATTTAAGTCCCCCACGGTTCCATTGAAGCAGACAAGCCCTACGTCAGTTTACTTTCAAAACTTCAACGGATCTCTCTGTCGATGGGTCAGGAATGAAGGTCACCGCTCCTGCATTTAACTCGTTAACGAAGAGGGACAGTTACCATAAAAAGAGGGCTGCTGGACACTCCACAATTCCATCTGATCGTAAACTCTCCAGACACTTTCGCTCGGGAAGATTTAGACATCAACGGTCAGTTCATGTCAGGGATGAATTTTAGGTCCCGAAGAAGGAAAACCATGAAATGCTACAACAAAAATAGTTTAGAGATCATCTAAGTCCAGTTGCTCTCAAAGTTCTCTAGCATTCCAATAACTTGCATGTATGTATTCCTCTGATAATGCCGAACATTCTAAAAGGTGATCACAGTCCTTATCAATCATTTCGTGCAATTATAGATGCCAAAACGACACAAGCACAGCTAGGAAATAATGTCCTGTTAATTAACTAGAAGCCATCACCAGGACCGACGGGATGTCGTAAGTGGACTCTGATGTTCTCCGGTCAGACACTGAGTATTGTTGACCAGGAAGAACCACTGGATCTTCTTCCCTTTGAACAGGCCCTCAGGGTCACATCTTCGTTAGGTGTGTACAGGCATCACAACCCCGAGGTACCCGTGTGCTCTGTTCTCCCTTCTGTTTTACCCTTCTGTTTTTTGTTTTTCCTCTCTCGTTATTGTCGTGTTTGGTGCAACTTGGCCAAATATGGTCCTTGCTCCATAAAACCCAAAACAAATCAATACTTTGAACAGAAGTGCGCTTGTTCGTGGTGTCATCCGGGAATTAGATGGTGTGAGGAAGAATTTAGGAGGGGAAAACGGGGACATGAGGTTTGGACATAGAGAAGGAAGGACGTATGGTGGGTTCTCCAATGCCATGTCCACGAGACGGAATAAATGCCTTTTATTTGTAAATATAAAAATATGTATGTAATATGATACTCGGAAATAAAAATAAATGTTTTTAATAGTATGTACCCGGTAGAAGCGTTTCTGTAATAGTAAGTAAAGTGTAGAGAAAGGAAAGAACAACTCTCTCCACTTTTTGTTTTGTGTTATCAGCTACTCTGGATTTATACCTCGCTTTTGCATCATTACAGTAATTTGTTTTTTCACTCTACCGTCCTCTTTCGTTACACGAGGGCAAATTATTCCCGGGACCTACACTTTACAGCAAATTTTTCCAAAGTGGGCGCTACCGTCTTCCTGTGAGTACTGAAATACTCTTGGAGGGGGCAATGCTGAACCCAGGGGAAATAGAGGCGTTGAGGAGCAATAAGATGCTAAAAAATTATCACCTAAAAATTCGGGTAGGATGTATCAGACCACTGTCGCTAGGTTTTACGTCAATACATCTGTTAGCGCATAGTATTTATTTGGGTGTATTAAATGAAAGACAAATCCGGTAGTCAATTCAGTATTTATCGAAAATTGACTCGTTGCTCTTCCGCGTTGACTACGTTCGGTGTATTTCTTCTTGGCTTTTCGACGAGTATGACCCGACATTGTGAAACTTTTCAACTGCGATCCAAAGTTTAACAAACAACATTGTATTAGATTTCACTTCTAATGTCTTCAACCTCCAGATCTAGGTTAACTTGCATTTGAGACCGATTTTGGATGTCGTAGCTCGTCGCAATCCCGAGTTATGCTAATTTGAAGTTTGCACCGGAAAGCCCTCTAAAAGCCGACCCTCCCTTCCCTCTTATAACGTCACGAGAACTCAAGGTCACTAACAAGTCTTTGGTCCCTCAGCTATTGGATGACATATTGGTTTGGTCCACATTGATAATATAGAAATTATTAGACCGAAGGGCTATGCCCATTTTCGAGTAACGCTCAACTTTCGTACTAGCCACCTGGTACTGGTCTGATTTTAAAGACGTATTCACGTCGAAATGCTTTAAACAAACACTTATTCACTTGACGACCCACAGACACACTCACTACAGTGATACATGGTTATCCATTCTTTTAACTTAAAAGAGGATCCGACTAAATAATTCATACAGACATATAGTAGCATAACTGAGGTCCATCCTTCTCATTAGCGATTATTTTAAACTGATTTGGTGACTGTTATTTTAATTATTAATAACAGTGAGAAATTAGTGTTTGCGTTCAAATTATATTTTCTTATTTCATTTTAATCCATAGCTTTATAATTTCAGTTCCAAATTGTTTTACTTCCAAAGTAGCTTTTTCAAATTCTGAAGTTACACACAGCTACATAAATACCTACCACCTACATTTAGCTTGACAGAAAATGCCTATCATAGAAGTGTCTCGGTTTGATTAAAAGATACGATAAGCCAACTTTTAAAAGTGTCCCGGTTTGAAATAAAAATAATATGGCACCCCATGCATATTTAATAAAAAGTTACAAACTATCCCAAGAACGGAGGACGTAGACGAAAGCGAGGAAGTTTAATTGTTCTCTTTACGAAACTCGCCATAAACAGGCTTAGAGCGAAGAACAGCAAGTGCTCTTGAACCGGAGACGGAGAGAACCTGTAAAGCTGACCATGGCATTCAGACAGATCTGTAACAGTTATGAAGCACATGACCTTGTGGGCGATTGAAGGAAAACCCACTTCTTCCGTTGGATTCGGCGGAGGCGCGTATTTATATTATAAACTGGGCAGTGTCTTCAACCTGCTATTAAATCGACTGTTAATAAAAGCCTTGGGGCGCTTATTGTGCGGCAATGGATCGAAGTGTTCGTGTCGCAGCATCAGATGTATTTCTGTTCTAATCAGAGTTTATTTTGAAGTTTGAATTTGAAGGGTCAATTTAACTGTTGAGGCTGTGCCAGCATTTTTTGTGCAGTGGATTGATGAGTGACAGCTATTACTGTTGAATTGAAGGTAATTATGCAATGGAGCGCTTATTATATGGGAATGGATCGAAATGTTCGCATGGTAGCATTAAATGTATTTCTGTTCTTATCAGCGTTTATTTTGAAGTTTGAATTTGAAGGGTCAATTTAACTATTGAGCTTGTGCCAGAATTTTTTCTGTAGTAGATTGATGAGTGACCGCTATTACTATGGTACTGAAGGTAATTATACAATGGGGCGTTTATTGCATAGGAATGAAACGAAGTGTTCGTATCGTAAGATCAGATGTATTTCTGTTCCTTTCAGTGTTTTTTAAGTTAGAATGTGAAGGGTCAATTTAACTATTAAGACATTTTGGGCACTGATTTGAAGTGAGACAGCTCTTGTAATGAAGGTAAAAATACAATGGGGCACTTATTGTACAGGAATAAATCAAAGTATTAGTGTCGTAACATCACAGAAGTACTTCTGTTCCTATCAGAGTTTTTTAAGTTAGAATGTAAAGGGTCAATTTAACTATTGAGACTCTTGCCAACATTTTTGGCAATGGTTTGATGAGTGATATCCTGCCCATACTGTTGTAATGAAGTCAATAACACAATTTTCTTCAAGTGTCGTAATATTTGGGGATGACAAAACAGATGGGGTGCTTACTGTAAGGAAATGGATTGAATTGTTCATGTAACATGAAGTGTATTTCTGTTCTTATCAGAGTTTATTTTAAAGTTAGATATGAAGGGTCGATTTACCTGCTAAAACTGTGATAGCCTTTTCCCAGAGAGATTTGAAAAGTGGCAGATATTTCTGTTTCACTAAAAGCAATCATGTAACCTCTGTTCAATCACTAATGTATATGGCACAAAAATAGACGCTATTTGCTTACTGCCGACTGGTGACAACGAATATAAAATAGACCACTGCAGGTTTCATTCTCCAATTTTGCCGCTTAATTTAAATACGTTTTATTTGAGCTATGGAGCTAAAACTACACGACAGAACTCACAACTGATGAAATTTTTCAGTAATCCATTACAAAAAGTAATAAGAAATCTAGAAGATAGAAATCAGCGCAGAAAGGCAAATATGAGCGAAAATGGGTTTAGTGTTAAAAAAATGCTGAATCATCTTTGAACAAGGGAATGGAATGAAATTGAAGTGGACGGTCAGAATCTAATTGTGGTAATAGGACTGAAGCCATGTATTTTGCCATGTATTTTATTGGAATTTGCCATGTATTTTATTTTGTGCCATGTATTTTATTGGAAGTAAGCATTAGCATCAGTAAAAGAAACGAAATGCTGTTATATATTTTTAGGATTAATTTAGGGTATGAAATCTATTTATGTGAATGTGGGTGCTATATTCATCTAAAAGACGTGAAATAAGTCTAGAAATTGAGCAATGACACTTTGCTTTCAATAGATATTAGCAATTATGAACGTTTAGCGCAGATGCTAAGCGTGCGGGTCTGGTAGTTTTTTCAATATCGTAAAATTTAACTTGGCTGGTAGTTGAGTTTACGTCACCTCGGAGCAACACAACGGGCTATTGGCGACTGTCCGGGATCAATCCCGAAGAGAAAGATCCGAAGACAACGCCTCGCAATTTTGAACCATGGTCAGATAACGAGGTCAACACCTGAGATGGTACTCCTCTCTCCATACTTCCACTCCCAGCCAACTTGAGACCATGTCAGATTTAACGTGCATCAGCCCCACGTAGATGATGGTCTTTAGTTGAATCGAGTTTTGAACTCGCAACCATCCGGTTGTAATCCGCGACTTTACTAACTGAGCTATCGAGACCCCGTTTGAAATGGAAAAGAAGTCAGTTATTACAAATACGCAATTAAATCGGTCGGAAAAGTTACATTAATTATTCTATAATGTATGTGTGTGCGTCTTTGTTTTCAGTTACCAAATACAAACATATGTCCTTCACTTGTGCGAAACTAAAATTTTCCAATCATTTTCTTATCCATTTTTTATACCACAAAGAAATAATTTGTATATTGTACGGAATTTTTCAGGAATTGGATTGACTTAGACTTCCAAAACATTCTGTAATACTCAAGAACGGTTGGGCCGCCACCAAATTTGGTTATAGACTAACATTTTCGGTCGTCAAATGGCTATTTGGATAGACTTACGACCAGTTACCATATTCCAAAGTTATCGCCAATTGGCTACAGTACAGTGT
This sequence comes from Meta bourneti, assembly GCA_933210815.1. Lineage (NCBI taxonomy): Eukaryota > Metazoa > Arthropoda > Arachnida > Araneae > Tetragnathidae > Meta > Meta bourneti. The sequence goes on along the minus strand of OW119930.1, from coordinate 64,718,848 downwards.
GTTATGTAGTCCAACCAAATCTTACCATTTGTTTCATTACATCCATAAAATTTATGATACATCTCTTGTTTGAAATGTCTTTTCTTCCCCTTTTCCTCTCGATTTTGAAGAGTTTCAAGTCATTTTTTTGCATCTATTGTCGTTCAAAAATACAAATTTTTGGCACATTTATTTTCTTTACTTTCCCAGATTGAAAAGTTTTAAGTGTCGTGTTTAGACAGATTCGATGAAGCGAGTACACTTCAAAAATGTTTTCATTGTGAAACCAGTGACGTTTCTCACATCTGATAATTGATGGTTTGATAAGTGCTGGCATGATGGATTAGATTAAGTATGTGGTTGATTTCACCCACCAAGCGTTTTTAAACTGAAAGTTAGTGATGAGGCATCAAGAATTAAAGAAAATTGCTACTAATATTATCTTTAATCAATGAAATGAACACCGTTCTAGTGTTTAACAATATCCCCAGCCCGCTTGAAGGCGCATATTATATATCCTTTCCGCTGAAGGTCACGCGTTTATTATATAGTTTAGAAAAGCTATTTACAAGATGACTCGAAATTTTCTTGTAGAACTTTACCCTCTGAACCTCATGAGATTTGAGAGTAGTGTAGTATTTTTTTACCCCAACAACTCACATGACTAAACCACATTTAATGGTTGAAGGAATGTATGGATTCCTTCACATTTTGGAAAAATTCTTGGGTCCTTTCCTTATAATAGAATCATTTGAAAAGATTGTATTGCTCCTTTTCTTGAAATAGAATGCTTTGAAAAGATTTTATTGCTGATTTAGTCAGAATAGAACCCTTTGGAATGATTCTAGTGCTTCTTTCCTTCGAATATAATCTTTTGGAAATATTCTATTGTGCCTTTCCTTCGAATAGAATTCTTTGAAAGGATTCCAATGCTCCTTTTTTCAAAAAGAATCTTTTGGAAATATTCTATTGCTCTTTTCCTTAGGATAGAATGCTTCTGAAAGATTCCATTGCTCCTTTCCTTCGAATAGAATCCTTTAAAGTATCATTTCGATCCTTTTCTTAGAATAGAATCCTTTGGAAAGTCTTTCTCCTTGGAATGAAAATATTTGAATTATTGGTCAGTTGAACTATTGGTTGGTTGGAATTTGAACTATTGGTCAAAGAGGTCAGAACTGATTAGAAGTCACGCAATGAAGATTGCAGGTTGCAAGGTGGAATCATGAGTGTTGAACCCCTTGATGGTTAAAAGGTGATAGAGAGCACCAAAATGAACATTTTTCAAAGAATGTATGTTTATAACTGTTGTACGTAGATGCTAGAGGGTTTTGCAAATCTTTCCTTTCACTTTTTTACTTCCTTCACAACGCAGATTTCATACGTGATTGAGCATCAAACGAATTCTGAGATGGACATTCATCTAAAGTATGGGACTGTCGATAGAATCAACCTCTACATGATTTGTTCCCAGTTCTGCCGTTTCATTGAAAAGCGGCTCGTATTTATGAAGGAACGAAATGTTGAAAACACAGATATTTCACCATTCTTATTAATTTCAAAACGTCGAAACATTAAACGGTCTTCGAACAAATGAATGTAATGAAATTAATGACATCCAGGCGAGTAATTGTTAAAACATGACTGAGTTGTGCACGTTTTATAATACTTCATTACTAAATTATGAATCAAACACAGCAAAAATTACACAAAGTGCCATGTATTCAAACAATTCAACAAAATGAGTGTGATTTTTACTAGAAAATATGAAATGCAAAACGCACACATAAAACATACTTTAATCCATTATAAATTGTTGGGTTTAAAATATTTTTCTCTAATGCTTAATTTACTTACCATTTTAGCTTGGTTTGTCATTTCCCTAAGATTTAGAACTATAAATCCAACTGCATTTAATCATTTTAATATCATAGTATTTTGTCTACAAATTATGAAGAATTGTATCATAATTTAAAAATCATGAATTGTTTTTATTTACATAGTCTAAAGATTTACTAACATAATAAAACAAAATTGTAGAAATACAGTAAGTAAATAAGTGATTTCCATTACTATTATCTAAATGCAAAATTAACTGATATAACAGAGATGAAACGTGCTTAACACACCAAGTGGTCTCGACGAGATATATCGTCCATCAAGATCTGGTCAGTTTTGATATTGATGAGAAACCTCGTCGAGACAATCACAAGTAGGATTAGCACACATCAATAGAGATAAGCAATGGACATTTCAGCACTTTGCGTAGGTCGACTAGTCTTTTGTAAGCCACTGAAAGATTGAAAAAATTTTCAATCCTAAAAAACAAATGCAGGAAAATGCTCTTTGGATACTCTTGCAACTACAGCTGAGCAAGACTTAACATGTAATTCAAAATCTATTTCATTAACCTTCCACGTGGTTTCGACGAGATATCTCGTCCATCAAGATCTGACCAATTTTGCTAATAATTTATGAGATATCTCCTCAACAAGATATTGCCGATTTCTTGATAATGGCAAGATCAAGATTTGGCGAATTTTCCTCTAATGTCGAGGTATATCGTCCATTCATGACCCTCAAATAATCGCATGGGCTAGCCCACATATCGGAGTTTATTTCGATGAGTCTGTCTTTAAATGCTTGTCATCAAGATTTGGAAACTAATCAGGTGAAAGTTTACTAGAAAACATCTGGACTACAAGGGAAATTATCAAAGTACAAAAAGTTATACAAATATTTCTAGATCTGAAGATTAATTTTCGTTAGAACGGATTTCTGCTAAGATAAAAAACTCATTTATGTAAGAGAAGTGACCTAATATGCTATTTATTTTTATTCTTGCTTAACAATTTACATTTTATCACAGAAATCCGGTTTTTATTTGTGTTGATTTCAATAATTTCAATCAATATTTGATCGATGTTTGAATTCAATAGTTAAAAATACCTTCCCATTTTCGGACAGAAACATTACATAACATATTCATTTTCTGATTTTATGTTTTGCATTAAACTCTCATGCAATGAAAAACAACATAAGGAAACTGGTAATCATATTGTTTTCCTGTTCTACTTGAAAAAATTGAAATAGAAATGGTAAGGACTATGATTGTATTGCACGTATCTTCCTTTAATGATGCTCAGCAATCATATCGATAGTTATATGAAGGACTGTGAAAAAGACGCATGCCGAAAATTTAGTTTTATAGGAGACGGAATGGGGGGGGGGGAGGGGGTTTATTAATTTTCTGAAAATCGGGATTTGTTATGTATTTAAAGAAATTAGAATATAAACTATGTATTTTTAAACTTGATACATGGTGTTTATACCGATCGAAATAGGATTTTTCCTATTTCTGGGTAAAATATTTCAAATATGAATAATTATGACATAGGTTCCCCGTTCTATATTTATATATATTTAGTTCATAAATTTATTCCGTCAATAAATCTGTTCTGTGTCTATCTATATATACTGGCAATCTATATATTTCTCTTATGTACTTGCGACAAATTACGTGAGAAATCGACGTTATTTGTTTGTTGTCAAATGGCAACACCAGATGTAAACAATATGATTTCACCGTTACATGATTCATTCGCCAATTTTACCGCTTAGTTTCAATACGCTTGATTTTAGCTATGGGTTTGCATAATACTGCTGAAAGTACACTGAGGATCTCACCACTCTAATGAAATTCTTCAGAATTCTTAACTGAAATTCTCTTATTGCTTTCTGTAATCAGAAAGCAATGAGAAATCTGGAAGTTAGAAATCAGAGCAAAATAGGTTTAACGTGAAAAAATGCCGAATTGCTCTTGAACAAGGGAATGTAATGTCTAATCTAAATGTGGTAACATAACTGAGGTGTGTTTTTCGTCATGCATTTGACTGGAAATAAGAATTAACTCTAGTGAAAGGCAACGAATTGCTGTTATATATTTTTAGAAAATTTTACTTCGTTTAGAGATTTGTGGAATTAATTTGTGTAAGTATGGATGTTATATTTATTAAATGGAATGAAATAAGGTATGAAATGTGAGTAACGACACTTTACTGTCAATTAAATTAAGTAATTAAGAAAGCTTAACGCAGATGCTATGCGGTGGTCTGCTAGGTATATGATTATTTAATTTTGAACTGTGACTATTTACTATATGTTTGTAACTGCACCATTCTATAGTGATAATGATGGTGATAGAACAATGGTATAGTGATAATATATCAGCATTATACGACCACTCTCTCTCTATTTTATATAATATCATTAGTGGTAAAGAAGTTTAGATCTCATTTCTAGGGCCTAATTTTATGACCTTATGAAAATGTTCAAGAAAATGTATTTAGAATAAATGTAATGCATTTTTTAGGCAATATATTTGTCTGGACTGTAACAAATGAAGAAAAACGCAATTTGTGACATTTCTGATAGACCAATCGTCTTCAGTTTGTTGATTAAAAATAGGCCATATAAAAGATAACGACAATTTGGAACAAGAATTTCACTGTCAGAAACATTTGATACTTTGTAAAAACTGAACTGGAAGTTTTTATTTCATCAGTCTACAATTATAAAGTAGAACACACACACAAAAACCAACCATAGCTATTGAAAAGAGAATGATTTGCTGTGATTTGCCTATAAAGTTTTAAATATTGAAAAGCAATTTCTCACTTCACACGCATTTCGAATTCTTTAAGGAAACCGCATAATTTTATGAAGTCTCCTGGTATTTCACCAAGTGAAAAGTTTTTCCCCGACAGAAGTAAAATGTGGGTTTGATATAAAACTCATTCAAAGATACCAATTTTTGTTGAAAACATTAAAAGGTATTCAAAATAATAACTCAAAAATAACAAAAAAGTGTCTGAAAATGACCGAAAAAGCTGGGAAAGTGCCATTTGATGTAAAAATACATGACGATGGCCAAATAAAGGCATTTAAATCAACTCAATGGAACATTTCTATTCATTCCAATATTGTTTTAAATCTTGGTTAAAAAAGATGTAAAATCATGAAAATCTTAATCCGGTTCATGAAAAAGAAAACGATTTTCATGAAATCAAAACTTTTGTAAATTCTAAGATGAAAAATCATCGAAATATATAGTTAAAGTCTTGAGTGATATTCTTCTGAATTACGAAATCACTTCGGTTTCATTACTTTGAAGTTCCAGAGAGACATTGAACAACATTTTTTACAACTTTCTGCACAAGAAAATTTCCTCACCCTTTTTAATTTCTTGTGCTGATTTTAATGTCCCTTGGTATATCACCAGAAACTATAAATTAATTTTTGCTAGACCTATGAAAAAGAATGTATGACTTTGTTTTTAAATTCTATAATTCTTTCTCAGAGCTTGATATAATTTTTAGTGAGTCTAATTCACTAAGTAATCTGCTTCATTGAAGTGTTTTCTTTCTTCTCTTATCGAACTGTGTTTGCAAACGTCTTTTTTGGATTCTACACTTTTATCTCTGCAATTGGATATTCTTATGTAAAGCAACAAATAAATAAAAATTGTATCTCTGTTCACAAAAGAAATAAAAATGTTTATGTAATCAAAACTTTGGTAAATTCAAACATGCAAAATATATTTACTTTAAGAATTATGAACCTTCAGGTATGCATTCTTCTGATTTGCGAAATTATTTTGGTTTCATTACTTTGAATCTCCGTAGAGACATTTGCTTTTACAAAATCTTCTTACAACCTCCTACATAACAAAATTGCTCGCCCCTTTTAGTTTCTTGTATTTATTGATTTTAACCTCCCCAGGTATATCCCCAGAAACTGTCAATTATTTTTTAAACTTTTAAATAAAATGTTTGAATGTATGTTTATGAAATGTATAACCATTTGTTTCTCGGAGGTTGATATAATTTCTTGCGATTTCAATTCAATAAGGAATCTGCTTCAATGAAGTGTTCTGTTTTATCTCTTATGTCTCTCTGTGTCTTTTTTGCATTTTTTGGATCATATATTTTCGTTCTCTTTAATTTTTTTAATTTTTATGTAGAGAAACAACAATTAATCCTCCAACTGGTTTCGACAAGATATCTCGTCCGTCACAATCTGACCAACTGTGCTAGTGGCGAAATCGAGATATCTCGTCATCAAGATATTGCCGATTTTCTTATGACGAGAACCTCGTCAGTTTTCTTCTAATGACGAAATATCTCGTTCATCAAGATCTGGTCAGTATTTCTCTAATGACGAGATACCTCGTCGAGGCAACCACCAGGCGGGTTACATGGGTAAATAAATAAAATATTAGCCCTGTTCATTACAAAAAATATGTTTGTGAAATCAAAGCTTTGGTAAATTCTAAGCTGAAAAAACCATCAAAATCTTAGCCCTGTTCATTACAAAAAATATGTTTGTGAAATCAAAGCTTTGGTAAATTCTAAGCTGAAAAACCATCAAAATCTTAGTGCTGTTCATAACAGAAATGAAACATTTTCACGAAATCAAAGCTTTGGTAAATGGTTTAACAATTTGCCTATCACATATTTGACACACTGGCTCTCTAAGTTGCAGCTAACCCACTTCTTCACCACATAAATAGGCTAAAACGGTTCTCATTGCTTTCCTATATAGCTGATTGCATGAGGAAGCCGAAGGGGAGAATCGACGCAGGGACACAGCAGTGACCGCCGGCAGACCCGACGGATAGAGCCGGGACGCAGCAGCGAAGGTGGCCGGTCGGTGCCGAGCTAGAGTGAACTATTCGGACGTGAATGTTGAACCTGCTGTGCTTTGGGTTTGTGGTTGGAAACTCGTGGCACTATACTGGCCACGCCTTACCAGGTAAGACATACTTTACCAAATTATTAGTATGTTTCCCTATTTTCCCTTGGTTCCTACAATTTGAACCAGCACAGACACATGTTCCGAAAATAGTTTCTCAGGAAGTCAGCTTTACACCCAGTTTTTCATTCCAATCAAACTGCCTTATACTAAATGAACATTGCGCTGAATAATTTTTGTCACTATTTGCAGACATATCGTTGTATTAGAGCGGAAAATCATAAACTGACGAATATTGTTTTTCTACTATTTGCAGACATCGTTGGTTTAGAGCAGAAACGCATAAACTAACAATGTTAAAATATCTATTACTCTACTCTGTCCAGCTGTTAAAATAACCATAAGTTTTTTGGTAGTGAAATATAATTAAATTATGTTTCAATTCATTAAACAAAAATAAGAATTTTGACAGTGTTACATATCCTTTGAACAGATTACAATAGGTTGATTCGCTTGGTTTTTATGGCCCATATTTGGCCAAGCTGTGCCAAACACAAGAGAGAAAACGTCAGCGTACAAGGAAAGTTTCACTGACACAGAAGAGAAATAGAGGAAGATTATAATATTACTATGTATTCTTATGTCATTAAAATAAGCATTTACTGTAACCTCAAAAATGCCAGTTGATGAGTTTCTGCTCAATATTAAGGTCAAAATATAAGTGCCCTTTGCCTGTGCGATGAACGAAACTTTAATTTATGATAATTAAATTTGCTTCAGTTTGTACTTTTGATTGTTTTTTAACGGTTAAAGTATTTCGGGAATGCTCTAATCTTGTGTCTCATGAAGTCCTCTAAATACGTCCGAGTACTAACAGGAGTGAACTGGCTATGGAGAGGATGTGGAAAATTTAACATGGGTCAACATATTTCGGGGAGGCTTGAACTCTATGGGCCCTTCCTCTAAGTATGCCCATCTGCTATAGGAGTGAACTGGCTATGCTGAGGATGAATTTAAAACGACTCATTGAAGTAAATTACTAGTCTTTAATTTTTAAGTTGTTTTCAATTTTTAAGTTGTTTTTAATTTTTAAGTTGTTTTTAATTTTTAAGTTTCATCATACCGGTAGTTTATCTTTGTATTGAAAATTGCCCTATAGTGTCCAGCCTCTGATGCAGAAACCTGTTCCAAACTGTCACCAGTTCTAGGCAAAAAACAATTTGTTTTCACTTGGATCTTCATTCTCCTTGGACTAATAGGGCAGTTTTATCTTGACAAGATATCTTGTCATTAGCAAATTTGACTACATCTTTGACGAGGTATCTCATCGAATCCACTCGAAGGGTTAACAAAACCGACCCGATCTAGATGGTCGAGATATCTCGTCTAAAAACTTAGAGGGGTAATGGGAGTCATGAAATGTTTTCAACCATCAAGATGGGGAATGACGCAGAAAAGGTTAAAACCATTGTAAGAGGCATTCTTCTATCGTGCTTGTACCAGGATACAGGATTATAAGTTATTAAATAAAAATTTTGTATTTTTATTGACGGGTTTCCAGTCGAGGTATGAGATTTGGTATTTCTTGAATTACGTTTCGGTATATTATTTTTATTTTAATTGCATTTTTGGTCGCATAATTTTATTTTTTAAGTGGCATGACGAGAAATAACTTACGGGTAAGGCAACCCAGTTTTAAACCATTCTTGATTTTCTTTCTCTCTTCGTCTTACTGTAGTTTATTAAAATGAAGCAAACAAAATATAATTGCTACATACTATGTTTAGCGATATCGTAATTAAAGTCGATCGTAAAAGCAATGATTACCAGAAACACTAGAATAATTTCGCTTTCATCGATAATCACATATCTGCAGCTGTTTGCTTAAATCATTGCTATTTTCATCAAACGTAATCCATACGAGGGGCCAATATTCAAGGCTACAGAAAATAAACCGTGCTTTTTTATTATTATCTTGCATGGTAGATAAACGTTTATTGGGACCGATCGATCCCTGAACCTTGATAGGAATTATCACTTGTCCCTCGAAAGTTCAAATGTTTGCTTTTTTGGTGGTAGGTATGTCATTGCTTGGGAGGACAATGGTGTAAGTCTGGATTTTCTTTAACTTTTGAGCCTGTTACGGGAATAACTATGTCCTGCAGTCGCCATACACAATTTATACACTAATATCATAAACCAGAAGTTTCATAAAATCCTCGCAGTAAAATTTTGTATACGACGTTCGTCATTTCTTTTGGTAAAAAATAGGTGAGTCTAAATAAATCTAAAATTTAATACCGTCGGTTTAGAGCAGAAATTCATGAACTGACATTCTGTGGATACATGAAAGGCTTACTTTCATTGTGATGAGAAATACACATGGTCATATTGTAACCAGCTTAAAAGATATAACACTATCTTAATGCTTATAATTTTTATATTTTGACTTTAAAACTAATAGTTTTTAAACAGTTGTACGGTAAAAACAAAATTTCGTCAGTTACTGACTTTCTGCTATAAGCTAACATATAACAAATGAAATGTCAGGATAAAAGTTATTTAATTCTGCATTGTTCTTCTGCATGAGTTTCCATCAAAAGAAGTCATGGTTGCTATTCATAGCTTTTACGTATTTTTATTTCATAACTCATTGCATGCTAAAAACTATTTTAAAATGTATCAGTATGCAATTTTTGGGGGGTTATTTAATAGAAATAAAAACAATCAGTGTCACAGGAAGATTATTTCCGAAAAAATGAATGAAAATCTTGGAACTATTTTAACATTAGGTTGGTTGGTTTTATATGGAGCAAGGGCCAGGTCTAGCGAAGTTGTGACAGAAGTGAGAAATACACCCATGGAGTTACAGGAATCGAACCTTAGCCGTCTACAGCTCACACGTAATTTAATATCATGAGCTCAAAACTCTCCATACTCAATCCAAAAACGGCTGAACTAAATAACTCGTTCAGTGTTCAAGATTAAATCTTGTCATACTTTCTAAAGTTGAGGTCAAATTTGGGTGTTGCTGTGAAAATTATGGAGCCTGTGAATAATTTTTTTACGAATTTTTAATAATTTTTATGCATATCAATAATATATGTATAATCCATATCTAATGAATCTCTTTGGATTTGCTGTTATAAACCAGCGATTTTGAATTGCTTTAAGTTTTGGAACGAATTTGTATTTTCGAGTTGTATAATTACATTGAGTGTAAAAAAGTATTCGTACAACTTTAAAAATACTGAAAAAATACCTGTTGCTAATATTTCTGAAATTTAAAATCTAATCGTCTCGGAAGTTTATTATGAAATGCGTTTTATCTATGCAAAATACATAGATAAAATATAAAATATTGATTTATCTCTTTAACTAAACTCTAAAGCATTTTTCAATAGGTATAAAATCGCATGAAAATTTTTGTTGTGGTGATCACTATTTATGGTTAACAATCTAACTAAACATATTTGAGCATATTGCCTGGAAGTTTTTATGAACCAGTAAGTTGCTCCTAAATATAAAATTGATGTAATGAACTTATTCACTGGTAGGGAACTCACTTCACTAGTGCTTTTTACAAATCGAGAACCGAAGAAGATAAGTTTGTAGACCATGTTTCTATTTCATTCGGAGTTCAAGGGCATTGAGACAACAAAATTCCGTTGCGAATTGGGAACATGTTAACTTGATAAAAAGAGACAGTCTAACACATGAAACTAAGCGTTTACCTAGACGTACTTCGAATTCTGCCCGAGGAAAGTTAAGCTTACGTAACGATTGCAGACACAGAATCGTGACGAAGGTAACTAATATTAACTATTTGTTCGTTTGTGCTAATAGTCACGTAATATATTCGTAGTTCTCTCAGAAATACAATACTCAAATACTTACTTTTATATGAAACAGTAGATTTAGTTATTTTGTTTAATTGACGGTCTTGTTAATACGAGATTTTTCTTTAAGTCGGATATATTTCAGTTTTGCTTATATTTTAAGCAGAGTAATGATATTACTGATACTAAGTTAATTTCTTTGTATAGTGTGTGTATCTCGTAAAAATAGTGTATCTTTTATGAACGAATTTTGTGTTTTTAAGTTACATAACTACAATGAGTGTAAAAAGTATTCATACAACATTCGTAATACTTAAAAAACATATTTTGTTTTCAAAAAGCGTGTGTATTTAAAAATTTATCAAAAATTTAATAACTCCGACGTATGAGTATATTAAAAATTAAAAGTTTGCAAATATCATGAGTCTTGTAGAAGGCAAAGTTTGTAAAAATTGTAAAAGCAATTTCTACCCCATATTATTAAAAAGCCAAAAAAGCATTTTTTAAATCAAAAATCTGATTTACAAGTATTAAAAAAATTATGTGTTATATATCGAAGCAAAAAATGTTTTTGTAACGTATCGAGTCCTCTTAAATGCTATTGACACAAGTGCTCAAATTCTGAATTTGATTTTTCGCATTGTGTTTGATTTAATAACCTGCTAGTATATGCCTGCAATCTCTGATAAAAATATCGCTAGTTAATTTAAGTATCAGTACATTTATGCTTGATTCACTTCATCGATTTGCTCTCCACTTGGAATATGATAGAAATTTGTGCTTGGATGAAAATGCTTCACAGTATTTACAAATTCACTACTACATTCTAGATATAATAAACTTATATGCAAAAATTTGAATATAATAAACACAATTTCACTTTTTATTATTAACAAAATTAGAAATGTAATGAATGTTTAATAACTTGTTATTAAACATCTTATATTCTTTAGGATAACTTCAATCTTTGAAGTTGAAATAGTCTAAGAGGTTTTTCTTAACGTTAACAATATTTGTATGTAGCAATAGTAATGAAGTATTGCAACCGCAAAAGTACAAATTTTCCTAAAGGATAAAATAGATTGCAGATTTATCTATTGAGATTTTCCGTAATAATTTCACTTTTCACGGCAATAAAAAGTGAAAATCTGCAGTCATTCCGGAAAACTGTAATAATTGGCATCTTTACATATATTCCTTTTTGTTACAAAAAACACGAAAACTCTAAAATTGGAAGACGTCTTAGCGATAAGAAGTTCATATAAGGTGAACAATAAATATTACTTGCATTGTGACGTAGTGACGGAAATGACGAGCTGTTTGTGTGGGAGGCGATCAATCGAAATGGACGCTAATCCAAAGAGCCTCAATAAATCTGCCAAGATAATCGTCACAGTACAAGCCTTTACGCATTCAATAACTTATCCATGAAAGGTTCATCTTGTATGGTAAATTTTGTATGTATAATTTACCTTGTATGGTATTGGGGTGATTTTTTTTAGATCTCAGAAAAAGAAGTTTCCGAACTTTTTGAACTTTTATATTTCCCTCTTGACTGAAAAATACGGATAATTTAACCTAGATGATGCAGTCCCAACAGGTTTCATGTAGTTAAGTACTGTAGAGCGTAGATTATGCACATTAATTGGGAGATCGATGTTCATAAAATTGATTTGTGCGCATAGTCAGATATTTAAAGTTTATGTACATATATAAACTTTAAAAAATAATTTTCTGTTTACGAGTATGCATATTTTATTACATACATACTACATATATATTCTGTGGCATAACTACAAAATTGCAGCTTCATTTTATTGATACAATCAACGCTGAAATCTGACTTAACCACAGGAGTTGTCTATTAGCATTTAGCTGGGAATATGGACTCCGCAATTCCAGCAACTCCTTCTCATATTTTGGTTTGTATCGGTGTCCTCGTGGTTTAAAATTATGAGGTGTTAACCTCGGATCTCTCTCTTCGTGATTGATCTTGGACCGTCACCAAGTGCCCGTTTTGTTGCTCCAGTGCGACGTTAATTCAACTACCCATCCACCTTTATCGGTGTCTGTGGGACAGAGCTGGATCAACAGGAATCGGTTGCTGTGCGACTTGAAACACATGGTCTTTTGGACGTGGTCTAGATTATGACTTCACCAATGTTTATGTGAACGCAATGTTATGTGTTATGCACCACGGATTTCCTTTAAAAAATTTAGTTGAATCGAATCGCTTTCATCCTGGGCTACAAAACATAGTCGCAGGGCTTTGTCAAAATAAGTGAATGATTCGGAACGAGATTCATCATCTGCTGAAGACTCATTATCTGTTAGTGTGCAGGTTTCTGTGAGCACAGATACAATTTCATTGTCCTCTTTGCTCTGAGCATTTAAAATCTCCGATGCTTGGATAACTAGTTGTTCGCTTTACCAACTTTAAGACAATCGGCGTTCGACTGTACTTAAAAGAGTTAAATTTAACCCTCCAACTATTTCGGTGAGCTGTCTCGACCAATATCTGGTTAATTTTTCTAAGGACGATGCATCTCATCAAGACAAAACTGCCCTATTACTCCAGGGGATGAAGATTCAAATAGAAAAAACAAATTACCCCTTACTCAGAACTAATGGCAGTTTGGCAGGAGCTGGCCACTATAAGGCAGTTTTCGATTCGAGGATAAACCACCAGGAGGGTTAATCAAAGCCAGCCACAAATTGCTTTAATTCACATAAACTTTACTACGTGATTTCAGGTTTCCGTAGTGACATTACATCATAACTTAATCTACAACTCAGACATAGCAACGTGTCTGAGAAAGTATTTGACTTTTCATGTGGGCTTTCAGCTAAATAGTTTATTTCTCGGATCATCCAAAGTAACAAACACGGTGAGAGTGCATCATCTCCATTCTGGTTACTGAGAAATTATCTTTGATTTTTGTCTTTTACTGTCATTTCCATGATAATAAACAATCTCAGCTCCGAAACCGAGGAGACTTTCTAGATTCCTACTAATATAAGATTGCAGCAACTCCATTTTAGTTACTGAGAAACTGATTTTGATCTTTGTCTTTGCTGGATTTCCACTATAATAAATGCAGTCAAAGCTCTGAAATTGAGAGAACTTCCTAGATTTCTTCTAATATAAGATTGCAGCAACTACATTTTGGTTCTGAGAAGCTATCTTTGATCTTTGTCTTTTACTACATTTCCATAATGAACAAAGTCTCAGCTCCAAAATTGAGAGACCTTTCTAGATTTCTACTAATATAAGATTGCAGCAACTCCATTTTCATTATTGGAAACTAACTTTGATCTTTGTCTCTAACTAGATTTTCATTATAAAAAAGGCATAGCTCCGAAATTGAGAGAACTTCCTAGATTTCCTCTAATGTTTGCAGCAACTCCATTCTGGTGGTTGTGAGAAGCTTTGATCTTTGTCTTTTACTACATTTCCATGACAATAAGTTCAGAATTTTCTACATTCATGCTAATAAAACATTGCATCAACTCCATTTTGATTACTGGGAAACTTCCTTTGATCATTTCATGAGAGCTTTTGCTTCTGAATCTAGTTACCGGGATGGTCAACCATTACGACTCCAGATAATGTATTTTTGAAGTATAAAGATACGACTTGAATTTATATGCCACCACTCCCTTCCAAACTGTTTGTTCATGCGTGACATTTACCAGCACATGGTGCGCTTGCAAAGCGTCAAATTATGCTGCTTTCACGGTTCCTGCGCGTTCGTGAATGTAAAATGTTTTAATGAATTTCACCATCCCGCATGAGCTTGGAAGTCCGAGGACTACCCCATTCAAATAATGCTTCTCCCATTCTCCATTATCACTGTAATTTGAATCTATTACTTTCTCTCAAACCATTCAATTGTAAAGGGTTGATCGAAAGCAACCCCGAGGGCAGTGATTGAGTTTGCTATTGTGGACACATAATTGTATTTCTATATCTTCAAGGTTGTCTTTGTAGGTATATCATCCATCACGAAAATGTCAATTTTTAACCATTAGCGCTCTGATTTTGGTAGAAGTTTTGTAGTAAACTAGTTATTATCTAACTACTGGTCGTTCTTGTTGATTTTGGTCGCATACATCAACGGCAAGTTCTACAAGGAAAAACGTCAGATACGTTCAATTCGTTTTTACCTTTCTGAACATGCAATATTTATAAATCTACATTGATCGATTTAGACTGCAGACCTTTAAGAGAAAGATTTTCAGATGCATATTTGGCGGCATAAAGAAAAATGGACCGTGGCAGATAAGGTTTAATTAGGAGTCATGTTATCTGTACAAAGAACAAAATATTGTTAAATATATAAAAATACAGAGAATGAGATGAGCTCGTCATACCATTCGAATGCCTGATGAAATGAGTGCAAAAATATTTCTGGGTAAGCCAATTAGAGTAAGGCCTAGAGGAAGACTAAAGCTTAGATGGTTTAACTATGTAGACAAGGACATTGGCATTTGCAAAACTAACAATTGGAAAAACATTTCCAATAACAGGTTAAGATAAGGAACATAATCACCGAGAGTGCCAAGACCCACACTGGACTGTCGAGTCAATGAAGAACATTGATTAATCTAAGACTGAAATAGGCGTGTTCTCAATGGGGAATAGCATTGTACATGACTTGTAATTGATATTTGAATAACTATCATCTTAAATGAAAATACTTGAAATTGATTAGGCATTATTGATAGTATTTATTCGGATTGTGGGTAGTGGGCTTTTTTCTAGCGAGTTCACGTTGTCCAAGACAAACGATACTATATTTACTTGAGAAATTAAAAATTTAAAAATCAAGGAAACTGATAGTGAGAATGAAGTCGGACGACGCTTTGGGCTTCGAATGTGATTCCATTTGCAATACCAAATAATATAGTTTTCTACGTTTCAGATTGTTTGTTATTTAGTTTAATTACAGGGTTCTGATTCAACAATTATAAATATGATTTTTTTTATAATTCAGGGGAACATTTATATTTTGTTTGCTTATTTATTGATTAGTTCATAAAGTTTTCTTTCTGTATTTATCCATTTGACTACGTCTCCGAGGATAGTATATAACGTCTTATGCCTGACAGCCTGTGACCAAAACAGGTCCCTCTTGAAATCGTTAGTTTGTTACAAATTCGAGCCGGAGATTAATCATGTTAGCATATTCGTAAACAGCATGAAGTCCAATTCATATACAGCGCAAAACATCACGAGCTCGACACTCCCCTCCCCGCGTAGGTGGCAGGTAATGATGTAATATTTCTGGGTGTGCCACCGCGTTTTATTCAGTCTATCGCAGCAACCGTGAGTGCAACATGACGGTGTGTGGTGTCGTTTTAAAGCTCTTGGTGAGATTTGTTCAAGTTTACGAACATTTTCGCAGTGATTTTAACTGAACATTTAAAAAATTTCTTTCCTGTGAACCGTTGAACACTTTTATAAAGAAATGAAATAAATGCTTTGTTACAATACTCGACTAATTCATTCATCTGCAAGTCGTATTCCTACGCTCCAAGCTGACAGCTCAATAGGAGCTGACCCTATTTGTTTTAATTGGTATTTCGTATAAAAGAATCTGTATGAAGATCATATATGATTTGCCCAATGTATTCTGCTACCCAATGTAGCAGAACATTGAAAAATTAAAACAAAGATACCTATATCACGTTCTTTAATTTAACAAAAGCATTGTATCTTGCTTGTGATTACGTTGACTTTGCTGTTTTAATACGGAAATGTTTAAATGTTTCGAAAATTACATCTAATTTAGAAGTATGGGTCACCATGGCTCAGTGTGTTTGCCCACTGCACTAGCAACCTGAGAGATGTAGCTAGCGCAGGTTTGATTACTCCCTGTGTGTATTTCTACCTTTTATGTCTGTAAAGCTCTCCTCGTGTGTGCATGTTCATTTACTTGAAATTGTTTGGAGCAACTTGGCCAAATATGGTCCTTGAGCCATAAGACCCAACCCAACCAACCATTTAGAAATAACAATAGGTGCGGATGTCCTCCAGATACATAAAAAACAATTAAACTTTTCCACCAAAGAGCAGCAATTAAAACAGTTTTGGGAGAAAGAAAAGCACACACAAGCCCCAAACGAATCTTGATTTCAATTACGAAGTCCAGCTACTGTGAATTCAAAAGAAACGAGAATGATTTCGCTGATAATCTTGCCTAATAAAGAAGTGCTTCTCGCAGGAGACCGGGATTATTTAAAAGATATAATGGGGAAACCCCATGAATATGGTAATGATGCCAGAACACAAAGAGTAAAGAAAGAAAAGGACATCATCGTAACGGCGGTGGCTGTTACCAGTCCTGATAAACGTTCCGGAATTCTCTGGACATTTAAGAGCTTTCATTAGATTGCAGTTTTTTCCTTTCGCATGCTTTGACGCAGAGGTTTCGTTTCTTCACGTTTATTAGGAACGTGGAATTTCCTGTAAATTTTGTATTCGTCCCGCATGTGCTCTGAGATAAGGAATCATTCCGTCTGCTGACCTTCATACCGACTTAGACAAGGGCAAGGTCGTATGTTGTTGCTATCATCACAACTTCGTAATGAGTAAGAAGCGGGCGAGATTAAATGTGTACTTCCATATTCTGAAACGGAAATATTAACCTTCCTGGTGATTGTCTCGAAGAGGTGCCTCGTAATTAGCAAAACTGAGCAGATCTTAATGGATCAGATATCTCATCATTGGAAGAAAACTGACCAGATCTTGATCTCGTCGACATCGAAGAATCGGCAACTGATGACGATATATCTCGTCATTAGCAAAGTAGGTCAGATCTTTATGGACGAGAAATCGCATCAAAATCTCTTGGAGGGTTAATAATTGAGAGAGAAATAAACATTTTGGGATCATATGCAAATTGGCAATCTGCATCTTATCACTGAAAGTTTTACTTCCAATCCAGAAAAAAGTCCGTTAAAATATTTAGTTCGGTCTTATTATCTTCAAGCTTTAATTTATACGATGGCAATCATGCCTGGACAAAATGCATCGCCATATGGTTCAAAGGTTTTATCAACACGTTTCATAAGTAATAAATCCATTTAGTTTAATCAGTAGCATCTGAGAGATTTGCTAATTAAATATGTACTTGTATATTCTAAAATGGAGATAATGATAGAAATAAAAATTTTGGGGTCATGTGTGAATTAACAATTTTTACCTTATCACTGAAAGTTTTACTTCCAACCCAGGTAAAGATCCGCTAAAATATTTAGTTGGATCTTATTATCTTCAAACTTTAATTAATACGATGGCAATCATGACTGCGACGAAAGGTATTGCCTTATGGTTCAATGATTTTTATATCAACACCCTTTTCAAAAGTAATAAACTCCACCTAGTTTTATTGAACCCTGCGTAATAACGTGATTCTTGACACAGTCAGTGCCATAAAATGAACACAAATGCCTTTTAATTGCACACGCAAGAAAAATATATTTATAGATTAAAATCCTCAGACACCAGATAAATATGATAAATTCAAGTAAAATCTGGGTAGTATGCGGTCTTCATTTTTCTAGAATTATTTTCCTTCCTTCAGTTACTATGTTTACTTAACTGCCTTCCTTTCTTGTTTCAATTATTTCAGTTATTTTGAATGGAGTGTTCTCTGCTCTACGTTATGTATAAAACAAAAAATGTAACTATCTCCGCTGAATCAAAAATTGCTGTCAATTCAAATCTCTACGACAAAAAAATTAAATTTACCCCTGTTATTTAAAACTAAAGCTATACGCATTTTGTGATAAAATTAGGGTATAGTAATCTTTCAATATATTGCTTTTCTTGAGAGACAAGAAAAAGGGGCGATGTATGTGTAGAGGAGAGATGTAATGGGGTCTGAAAAACGTTTTAAAAATAACGAAACAAAAGTTATGTATTAAATTACTTTTTGTTAAATGAAAGTTTTATTTAAAATTATGTAAAACTATAAGTTAACAATGAAGCCGATGGTTCAACCTTTTAAAGTAATACAGAATACCCAAATACAGTAATACAGAATCACCCAATTATTAAGATATATATTGAGCTTTCCTCTTCTGTTTGCAAACTAAAAACTCATCGATGGACCATTTAAAAAGGAGCGATATAGTCGATTCCGCAATATATTGTAGTGCCATTTAACGAGAATTTACCGTATAAGAATGGGTAGGTAACGTGTTGCAATATAATTTCTTCATTAATTGCTATGGGGTATGACCCCAAATTAAACCGGATTGGTAATTATTATATCTCTTTTGTTTTAAATGTGTTCAATAGACGACGTATTTATTAGTCAAGACGATTGTTTCTGAGCGTGTAAATTGCCAAGCCCCGTTTTCCAAATTTCAATCTCTAGAGGAGTGCTTTTGATTCTAAAAATTTATTTTGGCATCGAGAAAATATTATAACGCTGTTCTAAAACACTTCTAATAATGTGGGCTCATATACAGTAAAACTTCGTTAGATTACACCGATATATATTGCATCATCGACTACATCGCTTTTTTTACTTGTCTCCAGTCAAGGAAATAGTAATCTATTTCTGTAGAACTGAAAAGTCAAAGGTCATTTGTTTCAAGCTGTTATCCTAAACTCAATTGGTATGAGATACCGGTGTTTTGAAAGTATGAAAAAGAAGGAATTTGTTTTCAAACATAATGTATCGTAATTAGTTTTACTTTGAAAGGTTCTAGCATCTATTGTGTTTACCTTGTAGTCTTACGTAATTTTAATAAAGTAATGTGTAATTTTGTTCCTCTTTATTCCTAACTTTGCCCTGTAATCCCCTTGAAATAACAATACAACGGAAATTCCAGAAATCACTTATTGTTATTCAAGCGCTTATTATTATCTTTTACGGAGTAGTCATAAAAATGAAAGTGCGCATTGAAACACGCCCTTGATATTTTTCATTGGTCGTGCGTAAAAATTCAGGAACGTAGACCAATTCAAAATACTCAGCTAGTGTAAATAAATTAATATAAATATCACAATTCAAAATAAATCTCAGTCCATCAATAATCTCACAAAAACTCCCAGAATGGAATTAAACTCACAGCTCAAAACTACATCTCAATTGTTAATTCAAAATAAAAGATATTATACAGGTGTTGCAAGACAGAAAGTTCCATAGTTATTAATAATTTAATTATACTACCTCGTTTTCACTAAGTTTCTGTATCGATATCATTTACGTTTTCTACTATTTTATCATAAATATTATTGCTTGCATTACTCGTTTCCTTATATCTATATAAAAATGTTACTTATTGTCCGCGAGCAATTTCTCGTGAAAGTATTTAAACATTTAGCCAATGGGAGAGCGAAGATAATTTAAATATAAGTTTAACCAATGGGGAGAGGGAGTAAAAAAAGTGATCACGTACGCAGGGCTGCCACAGGTTACTAAAAAGGAACATTTTGCTTCTATTTTTCAACCTAATCGACTAGGGGTATCTTTTAAACAAATTCGTCTCAAAGCTTCTGTTTTTAAAATTGTGGCAACGTTTTGAATATTTACCCAAGGTCAGCACAAATTTAGTTACTTTTTTAACAAATTGCGGACGGAAAAAATGTTTTCAGATATTCTTTTAGGGTGTATATGAATTCTCCAAGTGACGCCAATTTTGAAATTTTGGTGCCAAGCCGAGGCAACTAAGAAAGAAGAACATCGGTAGGTAGGTATTTTAATTAACGTCACATTGGAGCAACAAAACGGGCTTTTGGTGACGGTCCGGTATCAATCCCAAAGGGAAAGATCCAAGCACATTACGTAATTTTGAACCACGGTCAGATGACGAGACAGACGAGCTGGCAACCCACTCTCCAAACTTCCACACTATGCCAACGTGAGGACATTTGAGGCCACGACAGATTTAATGTGCACCAGCCTCCTTTGTACATGACGGTCTTTGGTTGGATTCGAACTCGCAACCCTTCCGGTTGCGAATCAGTTAATCTTCCAACCGGGCTACCGCGGCCCGAAAAACATTGGAATCTGGTTGTTAGATTGTCATGATAACCATATTAAACTTAGCACATTTTGTGTTTTAGCCTTTCATTTTGTATCTGAGCTACTAAAGTTGCTACTTAAATAGGGTTTAAGGGACTTTTTCTGCTACTATTTAAAATATATATGCTACTATTTCACTAGTGCTTTGGCAGCCTTGCGTACGTCATGGCCAAGTTTGTCTTTTATATATTAAGATAAGTAATTTGTTTCCATGGTTCATTATATCGTTGCTCTATTTATATCGTGTTTTCTTCTTGCCACCCAAGAAGCGTGATATATAGAGGGATTATTGTATAATAAATTTATGCTTAAAACGAAATAAGCAAAATAGAAACACGTAAAGTTATTTATTTAGCTAATACTCAAGAAAACTACAAAACTTTTAACTCTAGAAAAATGCGAGACTAGATCCTTTCATCGCAAGAGTTGAAATTTCCTCGTAAAATATAATGATGGAAAAACTGGTAATAATGTTAGGCAAAATACAATTTTCATGATATTGTTTTACATTTCACAGAGAAAGATTGACAGATGAGAAGGAGATGACAATTACCTTAAAAAAGCTTTCCTGGTTGCACCAGACGATCTGACTTTCGAAAATTATAGCTTAGAGTCTTCAACAGCTTGTTCAATACTCCTACTTCCGGATGTCTACTGGTAATTTGACTAACCCAGTTCTATGTAGCTAGTTTTCTTCTATCTCGTTATGAATTATGGTAATTTAATACTTCCCAACTAAAAATTGTTGGATTTGTGTCACAAAACTGCAGTTTTGCAAATACTTTTCCAAAAGTTCTTAACAATTCTCTCGAAAATTCTTCTTAGAGTGAATTTGAAATAATTTGAAGGTTCCTGAATGAAATGCTGTTCGTTTTATTTCGAGATATTCTGTTGCATCGAGCTGCAAATCGGATTTTCATGTACTACTTGATTTAAAAATTACCTACAATAATGTTTTCGTAAAACTTATGCTACATAAACTTGCTTGATTTACTCATATTTTCTCGTAGCAAATCGGAGAAAAACTTTTTTTGTATCTTCTTTTCAAAGTACACGTACAAAATTTGAGGAAAATACTGAATTCGCACCCCGTAAGCAAGATCACCTGATCTCTATTCAATATAGCATGAATGGACGTCGCATTGCAGTTTACACATAATCATCAAAGACAGCAATTAAATATTCCAGTGTGTGAATCCTTGCCACCGAAACTTGTGTATAGCCTTATGGGAAGCATGTTTACACGTTGTGAGACCTGCATTATGGTCAAAGGCCATTCCCTATTAAGTTGATTTAACGGAGCAAAAAAATGTTTCTTTCCTCCGAATTGTAAAACCTACAAAATGATCACCTAAGCATTATTTTTATTTCTTTAACTCCCAGGAGCATTTCGAGACATGTGGGTGTTTTTATTTTATCATACATACTTTGTGGAATATTCATTTGTCACTTGAGGTACTTTGATGCAGGTACTTGGCATACGATTCATCTCGGATTGCATTTTCCTTAATTTTTGTAAATGTGTGTAGTCTACTCTGGTATATTCGTAGGTTTTCTGGAAATCATTCTATTCCAAAAAGAGTTGGAAAAGTTGAAAAAGCCGTAACCTTAAATCCTTTATTGAAATTTTATTGTATTAAATATTGCATCGCGTCTCGAATATCACGTATCTTTGTACAAAGACACTCTTGAATAGGCCTGATGAGACCAAATAGTTCTGACATCCATCTTTACAAGTAACAATTTTTCCACGCTCTAAGTGTTTTACATACAAAAATAAATTACAAATAAATTGTTTTATTCACCAATTTTATTTAAAACCACACCATGAAATGTTTGATTTTCCTTACAACAAATACCTTTTAAGGTCTATTTTGAATTTTGATTGTTTTATATCCACTGATTTTCTAATTTTGCATTTGATACTAAAGCTCGATAATTGCTTTTATTAGAAAGTAATTATTCTGATTGAAAAGAAAGCTTTATTAATGTTAATAGAGCAAATTTTTGACCCCAAACTGCACAATATTTAAGCGCTTCTAACTATAAACTAATGTCGGAAAAACATTTTTTTGGAACTTTGAAAGTATTTTCACTCTTAGTAGCATTCTCAGTTTTATTAGCTTTATTCTTCCACTAAGAAAAACACGTTACCTCCCTAAATATCATTATATAATTCAATTGTCTGAAATTTACGTACTTTCGTTAAGTGTTTAGAATAAGCTTTAATTTTTTAGTATGGTCTATTCAGCTATGAAAAAACGTCTAAAATAATATTGACTAAATACTGTTTGAAGTGAGACTGCTCTAAAATGCTATTTTTCTCGTTGTTGGCTAAGCAGCTTTGAAATTCGATGAATTAAAATAATTTGTTGAACCCCTAATTTTGATTTAAGTGGTAAAAATTCTTTTAATTTTTCAACTATCTTATATCATCACAATGTTTAGCTTTAAATTTAATTTGAACACTATATTCGAAATATTTGTCTGATAATCAAAATTATTAATTTATTATTTTGACAGAAAAGGAGATAACTATATTTCCAATTGAGACTGGTGTTTGTTACTTCGAAATATTTTTGAAATGAAAAAGAGCATAAAATTCCAGACAATTTTTGAACAGAACAATATTTGAAGCAAACACACACTTTTCACTGCAAATTTCTAGTTTACCCAAACAACATTTTTGCAGTAACCTTTTCGAAACATCGTTGTTATTTAATGAACTCAACTTCCAAGCAACTGTGATATTCTCAATAAATAAACAAATATTATTTTTACATAATTATTTTTTACTTCGATCACTGACTTCTTGGGCCTTTGGTATTACGAGGGGAGAAATACAATTTACATAATTTTTAAAACGTTTCACCATCCGGAAGACGCCAGTGTACCAAGTTGAAAATCACTGCAGTAGTGGCACGATTTTTTTCAATATCTAAATGTAGCCCTTCTCTCAATTAGTTTAGGGACCACTGGTTGGTGGCCCTCTAAGCGATTTCGGAGAGATATCTCGTCCATCAAGATTTGGTCAAGTTTGTCAATGGCGAGATATCTCGTCTATCAAGATCTGGTCAAGTTCGTTAATTACTAGATACATCCGAGACAAAACTGTACTATTACTCCAAGGGAATGAAGATCTAAATAGTAATTTTTATCAAAAGTCTAGCCACCACAAGACAGTTTCCGACACGAAGATAAACCACCAGGAGAGTTAATTCCTTTTTTTAATTCTTATGTTGGAAGCAAATCGACAGCTTCCCTATTTCAAGCAAATTTTTGGAATAAATTTCGCAGTCAAATTTTCCAAATATTTACATGTTAACAAAAATTGCGTTATTGCCTTCATCACAAAAAAATTTATGTCATTTCAGAAATGCTCTTAAAAACATCTTGTATGGAGAAAATCAAATCTTATATACCGGTAATGAGAACGTTGGTAAATTGCAAACCCTATGGTAGGACCGATTGTAATTAAGACCTAAAACTCAGATCTAATCAAAACTCTACATTTAGGTCTCAATTGAGTTTTCGTGGTTCCAACATCAGTGATGTAGCTAAGGGGGCGACAGGGACGGTGGCTACAAGCGCTACTATCTAACGGGTCTTTATTTCGGAATTTTTTTAAAAGTAGTTCTTCGAAAATTCTTAAACGTTTGTCCTTGTTACATAAATATTTTCAAGTACCATGCGTGTGAATTGAATGTGCTTTCTTCGACTCCTTTCAGATCGCCTGTTCAAGATCAACTTGCTACTTCATAGACACCGACTTTCTGCCAATGAACTTACTTGATAGATCCCCTGGTCCAGTAATCTTTCCCTTAACCCTTATCTTCCTAGCGGGTTCATTTTTAACTATTCATTCACTCACGAGCCCCTTAGAATAAAGAACGCTGAGCCGTCCAAAACACTCGACAACGAACCCCTACCTGCATTATATTTTAATTACCTTCATTTTAAATGTGTACTTTTCGTTTAGGACAGGTTGGCATCAGCTTAGTTAGCCCCAAGTCCTAAAAGGTCTAGCTTCGCCTCAGCTCAATGGAGTTAGTTTTACATTATCCGTTCCCTTTCAACCCAAGCGACGGTCCTTCGACACCCGGAAAAAGTATGAAAATAAAACCTCTACCGTGCAGTCGAAAAGGTTCTTTACAGAAAATTCGCTTCTTTTTGCTTCAAAACAAATGTTCTCAGTGAACGACTGATTTCATTTGGTACTTTTTCGCTCCTGTGACTAACCATGGAAGCATGAAACTTTCCGCTTAAAATCCGGGACTAAACTACTAACTTCCCGTTCGTTGTAGAACAATAAAAACTCGCATTCTTATATTTAATTGCTTATTTTTCTTTTCCTTGGAATTTCATTCTTTTGAGCAGCATCAGCGGATAGGATGCCTGGAAGTTTTGAAAAAACATGATAGTTGTGTCTGCGAGCTGTTATTTTGTTTTAGAAACTGTAAACAGTGTCATGAGCTCTTGAAAAGAGTAAATAAGAGGAGGGCAAGTCAGTATATATCGCACCAAGTGACCATGAAGTTATAGTGAATCCAAATTCGATCATTTCTCGCAATTGCCATTGTCCAGGCTGTTGAAGAGTGAAATGTTTTAAATAAATTATTTCAAACTGCATGATGTTTTGAATATTCTGATGGCCAACTTAATTTGTTTGGTTTTGCATGAAGACACTTGAAAGTTCTTAAAAAATACTCAAATATAGTTTTTATAACTCGGAGCACTTGAAAAATACCAAAATTTCGTGTAGCTCTTAGAAGTCCACAGTTTTTGGACTTTCAAGAGTCCACAGTCTGTTTTTAATTTGAATCCTTTATTTAATTCTTTACTCATTTTATTGTGTATAAATTGCTTATTGATTAAATAATTTTAGTTCACTATTGTGACTTCAGAATGATGAAAACTAAAGTATGCGACATTTTACCTACTGCGTGCTATGAATATAGAAAATCGCTTGTGTTGTCGTGTTCTTTTTTGGTGACAGTGATTTAGGTGGGTTGTTGCTTGGGACTAATTTTGCAACGTCTCAAATCTATGGTGATTTAAAATAAATCTCTATATATCACTTGCATAAGTGGTACAGGAATCTGCATTATTTCTATATTGGAGCGTGGAAAATTTTTTTTTGTAAAAAATAAAATCAACCACGATATTCATTGCCAATCTTGCCGTCCTTCAAATGTGACTTGGTTTGAGTGATGTTCCTAAACATTATTAAAAACGCAGAGTTCACCTTTATACTTTTCAGCAGTCTGATGAAAGAATGACATAATAAATTTTTAAAAATAGGTCGAGAACGGCGGAGAGCAGAAATTTTTAGTAGTCGGCAAATTCGTTGAATATGAAGATGTTGAAGAACAGTGTAAACTATTGTATTCGAGCAAGTGTGGATGATTCAATTGGGGTGGACATTCAGGATTTTGAGTTTTATGGCACTAAATCCAAAAAACGATGTTTTAAAATATGCTTCCGAATGTCCAGGAAGTGGACATTCAATAGCATAATTTAAAACCGATGTAAGAATAGAACCTTCAGCGTAGATGCTCTACAAGGGTCGACTACCTTTTGTTGTTCCGATTCCTTAGAAATTGAATTATTTACTGTGAAATATCTGAATTAATTTTTTTTAATTTTCTAGTCATTCACGAGTCGATATTACTTTGTCTCTTATCTTCTGTCCTTCTTGTCCGTCGTTAACAAAGATCAGGTTCTTGAAACGTTTTTGCAGTTCGTGAATATTGGTTGAATTTTACTTGCATTTTTTGTAAAAGAAAGTGGAGAACTTGACATGAAATGTCGAATTATTGGCCATTCTTGTGGTTTCATCGAAAAATAGGTAGGCAATGTTAATAGATTGGTGATGGGTAAATAAGACTTCGTTGCAGGAATTTAACTCAAGAACATTGTATCCGATCTCGCCAAATCGGCTACTAAAATTTTCATCATCAAACTGCGAATTGCATAAATCTACGACAGGATACCATATATGGTATCGATTACGATGACCATTGATTACCATCGCCAATTGGTGATAGCACCGTGCTCTTGAGTTTAACCGTTTGAGTCTAATTTTACCAGGGAATTGGAATAAAAAATTTAATTCTCTAAACTAAAGTATCAATACTTCAATCAATACATTGGCAATTCAGAATTACGAGAAAGGGTATCTTTCTAATACAGATCACTTTTTAAAGTGTGTTACAATTAAACGGGACACGTGTATTACGGAATTCTTGTTTTTAATACACCAATGTATACTATGACTGTACACGGATCTCACTTCGTGGTTGTGTTCTTAATACACGGATATTTAAGGGTTTTACTATCCGTATACAGGTTTCCCTCCACGACTGAAGAATCAACTTGAAATATAAGCGCAATTTCAATTTAATTTCAATTTTTAACTCTAACGTTTCAAACAGCTGAATGTTTATTATTTACAAGTACTATAGCTATGGCAAGTGAGGAATAGTTTTTATGTGAAGTTATTGGAAATTATTTAAGCGTTTTCAGTATTTTTAGGAATATTTGAATGGCTACTGCTGCTCACACAATTAAATTCGATTATCTTAGCAAGGTTTGTAAATACCCATGTACCGATGATTTTGAATACACGTGGAACATTGTAATTGAACACACGTGTATTTAAATATACATGTAGTACGTATTTGTAAACTAAAGTACGCGGATTGATAAATTCATGAGTATCCGTGTCACTTAAATACACATGAACTCGTGATCTAGCATCATCCATGTTACTTTATTTTGTGAATTCATCAATCAACTAAGAAAACCCTATAACGAACGGAACACCTCTGAAAATAATCAACATAGTTTTGATTAAATTGATGATTACCATAAGAAAATAATTTGTACTTCCTTCAAGAGAATTAAGAATTAGTTAAATTCAAGAATTTAAAGCTAGTTAACAGATGTTTGTTTACACTTTGAAAGCAGTAATATAATTAGAGTCCCATCGTGTCTTACTAAACTTTTGTTAAGTTATTATATTCAATACGTTACAATTATGAATTTATTTACGAAATAACCAACCTATAACAAAAATGGTATAAAAGGCAATATGCTCCAAATGCAGGGACATCAAATTCAGATATATGAATAGTACGAACTTGATAGATTAGATCTCAACCGAATAGCTGAAAGTAGACATAAAGGTAAATGCCCCAAAATTCATAAGGCCACATCACTTAACTAAGAAAAAGTTGAAGACAAATTCATTGGTAGAATTTTAATTAAATGGTATAATGATGATCATTCCATTATTGACATCTGAAACTACTAATGGCTTCAATCTCATTCTCATTATCTTAGGATATCAACATCATTAATGGTTTTCCACATGGTTTCACTGATCTGAGTTTCCTCCGTTGTAGGAATCTGTGGTTATGGCTTTATGCAATTTTATGTCTCATCAGAAGGTTGTGGTTAAAAGATTGCGCAAAAGCACATTTGAAATTCTGTGGAAGACGTCTGTTATAATTCGTGTTATACGAATATCATCTGCGGTTATACAATTTCAAGGGTCGACGACCTAGGTCTGATGAAAAAGTATCTCATTCATTTATTGTTGTCTGAATAAAATAGGTAATAGAAGCCTGAGAGACTAATGAAGATAAAACTTTGACTAATGACCTTGCCTGAATAAACTATAGACGAGAAATAACAAGTTAATGCCTCAGTTTGTTATTACTTCTTCTGGCTTATATTTATTGTTTGGTACAAAATTTCTTTCAATCAACTCCTCAATTTGATGGTTCGATTCCTCCTTGGGAGCTCTTCTCTCTTCTGTGTCAGTAAAATTGTGTGTCCATTATTTGATATTGATATCTTGTGTCTGGCGCAGCATGACCAAATATGGCCCTTGCACCATAAAAACCCAAACAACCTAAATTTCATCTTGCAACACAATCCTATGTGAAAATGTATATAAAGCAATAAATAATATACGTAAAAAATAATCATAATACGTTGATTTTTGAAATACGTATAATTAAATGCTTATATAATTTCAACATTTAGATATTATTCTCATTAAAAGTCATTTTTTATTTTAAATTCAGAGGGCGTATAAAAACCAAGAAAGATTATATAACATGGCTGAAAAGAAATTAAGTTGTAATTCTCGCAGGTGATTGATTGAGGTTACTTCAATTCTATTAATATTTGACTTCAGCCTTTTCACCAGAAGTCTCTGTCTGGTTGCCCAATATTATCTTGAAGTATAAATAAAACATAGAACTATATCAGCAGTATAATTCATTGAGTTCCTATCATGTCTAAAATACCAAACAGAGGACAAGTTGGAGAGTCTGTCAACCAATTCGGTAGAGATGATTTTACAGGTTGGCGTGTCAAGTAATATCACGAAAACAAGCAACTCAGATAGCTCTTTGTGAAGCCTGTTGCAAATGAGACAATTTGAAAGGAATTCCAATCTTTCTCATTAGTTATATCTTTGTAAATATCAAGTCAGAAATGCTTCATTTTAGTATTTATAATCCCTTTTTATGTATGTTATTCAATGGGAGGGCATAGTTGGTTAATTCAGAACCGGCATTAGCTAAGCCATCCGCCGATTCATTGATTCATCAGTGATCAGTGACTAGTGATCCATTGCATGTAATGTGTAGGCCGCTGACCATGATAGAAGAGTATAATATTCATATAAGAGCCATTCTATCTATTAATATGATTATATTTGTAATTAAGAGATGAATGATAAGTTATTCAGTCAGTCTAAGCACGAACTACAAAGCTTGCGGTACACCCGTGATCTATCGATTCAATCGATATTGTTGGAAATGTAATTTCAGGGCTGTCACAAACGACTAAAAGGCGACTTTTTGCTACTGTTTTTCAACCTTGGTGACTTGGGGTATCTTTTGAAGCAAAATCATTTTAAAAGCTAATTTCAAAATTTCGGCGGCTCTTTTTGAAAATTCCCTGAAGGTCAATGAAAATGTAGTCTTTTAAACTAATAGCAAACGGAAAAAATATTTTTCAGATTTTTCTTTAGAGAAACCTTTTCAAGAGACCCCAATCTCGAAGTTTTTGAGTCAAGTTGTGACAACCATGAAATAAAAACATCCGGTTTTGTGCTTGCTAGATTGTCATGAAAACCTTGTTGAAAAAAATATTTAGTTTCTAAAATTTAAATTTCTTGGCGAGATCTTCATCGCCTGTTTCAAACTAAATTACCCCATTTTGTGTTTTAGCCTATTTATTTTATATCTGAGCAACTAAAATTGATACTGAAATAGGGTTTAAGATGAGACTATTTTTGTTACAATTGCTATTGATGCTATTTCGCTAGTGCTTTGGCTGTGGTAGCCCTGCAATTCACAATCGATAGCTAGTTCATCGCCTACTGCTTCAGACTACTCACAACACTTATGTGTTTCGCAGGATTCACCCGAACTTCACGATTCACTTCCAATGATGGGTGTCTTAACTTCCCTTGAACAAGTCAGGTTCTCTTCAAAAGGAACCATAGAGTCCACGAAGAGTCAATGAATCCTCCAACTCTGAGTCAGGGGAAACTGTAAATCAAAACTCCCCGTCTCCCTCAAGCGAGCACGTTCTTTCAGTATGTAATCATAGGATGGTGCTAATGAAATCATCGCAGAAAAAAGCGCTGGCGTCTTGACTGGTTTTTTCTTTTCTTCCTTGGAGATCCGAAGAGAGAGAGAGAGAGAGAGGAGCATGCCATTCTTTTCCCCGTCAGCTGTTCGACTTCTCACCTCCAACTAGATCAAGGTCAAAGTCACGAGGAAGGACTGTATTGATACAGACACGAGGCTTGGGGTTGCAAAAGCTAAAAGGGGCGGATAGGGATTTATTCTGTGTTGTAATTTGTTTCCAGTGATAGCTCAGTTGATTCGGATGTTTACTTTTTGATACATTCTACGATACATTCTTTTGATACTTACACGAATTGCGAGACGGTATTTAAAACAGACCTGGACAGACTTTTTTTTGACCTAGAGCTATAATTTTCTCGATGTGTATTGCGGTCCCCTCTATATTTATGATTGTGCTAATAATAACGGCACCACTTCTTCGGCTTACAGGTGAAACACTAAGTCGAAATTTTCGAGAATGAGGTTTTTTTCTTGACTAGAATATGATTATCTTAAGACTGAAGAAGTCATTTTTCTCTTTGCATGAATATTAGATTTCTTCTTGAGAAACATTTGACATATTTGAAAAACAGAAATAGATAAATGGACATTATTTTTTATTAATAAATTTCAAAGCAAAATACATAATCATAACGAACGTACTCTTCTACCAATAATTGAGAAATTCGTTAAATACAAGTTAAATACAAAGTACAATAATTATTCAACACATCGTCGGCAAACAAGTGAAACACCAAGTCGAAATTTTCGAATATAAGGTTGTTCTTGACTAGAATGTTTGTCTAGAATTTTGTCCAGAATGAATGTCTAGAATTTCTTGACTAGATCTTGGAACTCTGGTAATCATTTTTTCTTTGCATGAATGTTTAAGAAACACTTGAAAAACAAACAAACAAATGTCCATTATTTATTATAATTTTATTAATAAGTTGATATAACAATACATAATCATAATGAACGTACTCTTCTAAGAATAATTGAAAAATTGGTTAAATACAAAGTGTAATTAACGTTTGTTAAATGATAAAAATACAATTTTCGCACAATAATACGAGGTGAAATTGAATGAATTTTGTTTACGAATGAAAAATAACATGAGTGAAGAAAATAACCAACTAATATGTTTAGATTTTATTTCGTTGTAAACAATTTATTTTTGCAATGTTTTAAGTGCCGTTTTTATTGATATACTACTTGGTAATTTGTTATTAAGCAGTAATTTTTTAACTAACCCTGCATGTCTTCTAACCAATTTTGATCTTGACCAATATAATCTTCCCAAAGGATTCTATTGTAAGGAAAGGAGCAACTTTATCTTTCCAAAATATTCTATTCTAAGGAGAGAGAGAAATAGAATGATTCTAAAAGATTTTAAGGAAAGGGACAGTAAATCTTTCCAAAGGATTCTATTCTAAGGAAAGGACAAATAGTATCGTTCCAAAGGTTGAAAGAATCCAAGGATAGTAAAAAAAGGTGTGGTTATTTATAGTCATTAAGCGGGCTGTGGAGTAAAAGCAACACTACAGTAATCGCAAACCTCGCTACGGATTCCAACATTCATATTGCTTCTGTTTTAGTTTGCTCTAATTCCTTGGATTCGTGAATTTATGAATTTCAGTAATGTGGTCTGGTTCTGATACATGCCATAGTTCCACACCACAAATAAACGTTGGAGCTAGAGTGACGTGAAGTCTGAATTACAAAAAATTAAAAATATTTGCTTTTGGATACCACAAAATACAACTTAATTCATCCTAAAAGGTCAATACATTTAATATAAAACAATAATTAAAAGATGTGTTCTGAAGGGAGGTACACTAGACGTGTTCTTAATGCTAAAAAAATGCTGAATTTAGTTTAATCTGTGTAAATTAAAGTTTTTTAAAACTCATAAATAAAACGAAATACGTAGATAGAAAATAGTAAAGTATATTGACAAACTAAATGCTCGTGATAACATTACAGCAATTCGATATGATAAAATAGCTTCATACGTGGCTTCTTACTCATTTGCCTAAACCAGCGATTTTCAATCTTTTTCATCTCAGGACAGGACATATCACATTCGGAGCACCCGTTACAAGGCAGCTCATTTCTACATCATAATTAGAAGTAAGTTCACTTACAAAATTAGCATAAAGGAGAATTTTAGTTCAAAAATTTAGATCTAGGAGCTTGATAGACATAAGAATCAGTACGAAACTTAAATACACTCGTCGAGTCACGGGACAGTCAGGTTGTCATCCTCATAACTATTGACCATGACCGAGGGTGCTTAGGTTTTGGTGATCGATTTCAGGTCGAAGACTTAATCCCCTATATTGCTATTCGAGTTTCCTTAAGAGCATTAAGAATTAGTTAAGTTTAAGAGTTTAAAATTAGTTAACAGAAGTTTGCTTACTCTTTGAAAGTATTGATACAATTAGAGGCCCTATCGTGTCTTAAATCGAATTATTGGTGATCAGATTGGAAAGAAAAGTTATGTAAGGGGAAAATGTTCTTGATGTTAAAAAAAATAGTGCTTAAGATAGCTTAATCTATGTAAATCGAGGTTTTATTAACCCCATAAGTAAAAAATGCGTTGCCAAGTCTGAATGTAATAAAATACTTTGGGAAACAAAATGTTCATTATAGCAAATCGATACGAGAAAATAACTTCATGCTTGGCTTCTTGCCCATTAGCCTAGACACAGGGATTGCTGATGGGGTCAGATACTCCTTAAAATATATTTTATGCTAAAAAACAATGAAAAATACCAGCAGAAGACAATCGAAATCGACGTTTGATTAATCATACAAGTAAAACATACTGCAAGAGAGGACTGGGCTAACTCTAAATTAGTTTTGCATGCGTGTCTTGCGTGTTTAATATTGTATTGTTGCAATAACATGACTCTGAGTGGCCACAATTGTTTAGCTAAACATTTAAACTCATAAAAATTTTGCAGAGCCCCTGTCGCCTCTTTGTATTGTATCCCAAGAAAGGGACATCCACCATCTGTAAACTTCTAATGCGCTTTCTAGTCGGGACTTCTTAAGCCAATACTGGGGGGCTGCAGTACGGATGGTCAGCTACTGCTCTTTTATGTCTCACCCGTTCTTATAAATTTTATACATAGTTTGTGCGTACTTTAGCAACAAACCTTTGTATTGTGTATTTTATTTTCTGCTTGCCATTAGAAATAAAAAGTATTGTATTGCTTAATTTCATTCATCAAAATCATTCCTCTGAACAGAGAAAAATAAAACCAATCTTCAGCATTCGAAACTGCAAGTAGAAATTTATTTCGAAGACGATACTTAAACGCCACACCTAGAGAACCTTTTCTCCTTCAAGCCTTTTTACATGTCGGCCGCATTTTCCACCAGTTGTCAAGACGCGCGAGCTCTCATTGAATTCAATTTCTTCCTCTTTCAGCGAGCTCCAAGTGCATAATAGAAATATCTCTTCCCAATGGACAACTAATTCAGGTCGAAAATTACATGTTCCGAAAGTGGCACCTCTATCCCATTCATTTCTGATCCCATTCATATCCCAATGCAATCTTTCGAACAAAGACCTAATTCACGTGAAAACAGAACCATGGGGGATCTTGAAGTTGTAACTCTTTGAGTGGCAGCCTCGGGTTCTTGTTCTGCTCTTCTTCGCCTTTCCTGGTCTTGGAAAAACATCCGGGTCCTCAAATATATGGCGTAATTTTTTATTGCTGTTTCTACCACCTGTGTTCTG
Organism: Meta bourneti; assembly: GCA_933210815.1. Lineage (NCBI taxonomy): Eukaryota > Metazoa > Arthropoda > Arachnida > Araneae > Tetragnathidae > Meta > Meta bourneti. The sequence goes on along the minus strand of OW119930.1, from coordinate 64,684,833 downwards.
CCTTATAGTTCCCCTTTCTTGCCCTTTTTCGGAGGTTCGGGTTTCCATTTATACATAATTTGGTGTATAATAGTATCTGAAGATCTTTTTGTGGTGGACATTTTTCACACTTGGTGCAGGGGAGGCCAAAGTGGTATTGTAATTTTGAGGAGTCTGTCTGGGTGGTCTGGATCTTGAGAATGGTGATCTAAGTGGTATCTTAAGGAGATGGGACAAAGAGGTGTGAAAAGACGTGTTTATGCTTTTGAAACTTTTCTTCATCCTGTGTTCCAAAAGGTTTGAGATTGTTAGAGGGTCGTGTGAATTTTTTGAAAGAATGCCTCGTTTATACATTATAAGTTTATTAATTTTGCCGTATGTTTCATGTTATTTAAGTGTCGATGTAAAGCAGGCTTCATTGCCTTGTACAAAAAATATATTTTCTTCTGATCTAACTATTTCGTAATTGCTAAGGTACTTAGACAAATATATCTATTATTCACCATGTTTTACACAGTGACGTGTGAAGATAGAGCACCGATTTTCAACCGGTGTGCCGCAAAAGTATCACTGGCGTGTCTTACAGATGGTGAGGTGGTTCAAATCGTAAAAAGTTTATTTCATTTCAATGGTTCAGTGTTGAACTTTTGACAAGAGTGTTTACAGATAATTTTAGGTAATACCCCTTCATAAATAATACCTGAATGTATATTTTTGAGCATTGTTTTTCCATTGCAACGAATCATAAATAAATTGTTTCAAAAATAGTTTTTAATAGACACTTTTTTGAAGCAAAAATAGTAGGTACATACCATTATTTTTGGTAAATAAATCAAAACTGTACCTGTTTTTTGTCAGATCAGCAAAAATATAATATATTTTGGTGTTCTGCGGAAGTTTAGTAATTTATGTGTGCCATGAGATGAAAAGGTTGAAATTCGCACTATTAATCTATTAACAAATACGTCTATTAACTCCATGTGTCACATAGGGACACATTCTTTAACTTCATGTGTCACATAGGGACACATTCTTTAACTTCATGTGTCACATAGGGACACATTCTTTAACTTCATGTGTCACATAGGGACACATTCTTTAACTTCATGTGTCACATAGGGACACATTCTTTAACTTCATGTGTCACATAGGGACACATTCTTTAACTTCATGTGTCACATAGGGACACATTCTTTAACTTCATGTGTCACATAGGGACACATTCTTTAACTTCATGTGTCACATAGGGACACATTCTTTAACTTCATGTGTCACATAGGGACACATTCTTTAACTTCATGTGTCACATAGGGACACATTCTTTAACTTCATGTGTCACATAGTGGCACATAAAGTTAAAGCATAGAACAAATAAGATCAACAAGAGTCTACATGTATACATGCATATTTACCAACTACATACGAAGTCCACAAAAAGTTATGAATGGTGAAACACTTATGCTGAATTTATCTCAGTGAGACAAAAATTTCATTAAAAAACTGAGACTGCGTAAGCACTAAAAATATGTTTGATAAAGATAGCACGAAATTTCATCGTGGAGAGATTTCCAATATAGGCCTGGCGTATCATATGGGTTTAAAGATATCGTCGCTGACTGAAAGGCCTGGAAACGAGAATAGGATAAAAAAAATGTCCGTCTGGTTGAGAAAACCTTAAAACCATGATAAAATGAAATTGATCTCAAATGTCCACTGGCTAGTCTATTGTAAATTTGTGAATGTGGGAATTTTCCAAGAGATGCTCCGAAGCTTCATTTTCGCAAAACATTCATAATAAGGAATTGATTGCAAGGAATCTGAAATACCATACTTTGCTAAGTATCTGCCTTTTCATTTCCGATATGGTCCCACATGAGAAGGGGTCCACTGTAAATGTACATCATGGAGCATTGACAATTGCTCAATCAATTCCAATTTTATCTCCGTTTTCGTTCCAGCTCCTTAAACATTGGACGGAGCTACGTCCGTCAGTAAATATCCGTGTGTTATTATATTTACTCGTAGATTTTATGAGTGATCATATGCGCGTTTAGTAAGGGTACTTGCAAAGACTAAACCGAGATACAACCTTTTTGACCAGCCATGATTGGAAGATATTTAGATTGCTCAACTTGAGGTGTACGCATGTAATTTTATTCAAAATCTGGATTGTTTTACAAGTGTCAGTTGGGAACAATGCAGACTGAAAAATGCTCGTAAACTTTTTCATAACTATTAACCACATATGTCCTGAGAAAAGCGCATAGCAAGTAGGCATTCTAGAAATCTAAGCGCATTACATCTGACTAACAAGAACACCTATGGAAACTGGCATATACTAAAGAGGGCTTTTGTTATTTCACACGTCTCACCGCATTAAAAAGACCACGCATTTGCGATCCCTCGCAAATACGAATGCCCGAATTTAAATAGGACCGCAGAAAACGCGCTTGTTTCTAACTAGCTCTTTGCTTTCTTAAACGCCAGGTTCTGGTTTTATAGAAATCAGACCTCTGAGATAGAAAGGGGTCAAGCCTCTTTGCTTTTTTCTCAAAACAAATAGTTAAATTGCAATTCGTGCGCTCTGGTTCCTCATGCAGGCCGTTTCCCACAAGACATTTTATTTCCCCTCCTCATCAGTTTTCGTATGCGAAGACCCTTTTTAGCATACAACGAATCGACCTCAAAGCGGCACCGACAAAACATGACTGGTTTGTTGTAATAGACGTCGCGTTTCGGGGGTGTGTGGTCATCAACTTCCTGATCCAGCGATGGCTTTTTTCTGAACTTAGCTCTGACACGACGTTGCTTTTATTTGGATTACTTAAATTAGAGGGTGGGTATTGATCTCGTGACGTTCATGGGTTCTGTTTGGTGATTTATGACTCTCAGCGTGCTTTTTATTGGTGCACAGGTGTGCATCGCTTAGTGTGGTCCGTCTCTGGTGCATTCCCCCATGTGGGCCTGTGTTTATCATTCATTTCGAAAGCCTTTCAACTCTGAGTTTATCCTGTGTTCCGTTTTATGAACAAACTATTCGGAAATGAATGTGGTTTTGTGAAAACAGTTCGCTAGCTGGGATCTTTTATTAAACGCAAGAAAGTGGGATTCGTATATGATTAACCATTCTTCATATACATGGTCGTTCCTGAAGTATAAATTGCCTCGCTTGTAATGCTCTCCCCTCTTCTCATAAGCAATTAACATTCTAAAAGAGCGCCCTTCATCCCCAAGAACGTGTCCCGAAAATATTTTTTGATGGTCCAGTGTTCTTTCTGCAGTAATGTTAAATGAGCATTTTTCGAATTGTTTTCAGGCTATTGACGCAATCAGACGTATGTTTTACCTGAATGATTTTTGAAATTTAGTTTATCTCTGATAAAGTTTGAAGTATCCTTTCTGATACTTCAACCTATATCAATCTCGTTGAAGTATCTGAAGTAATGAAAACAGTTTAGTCGAATGAATACCGCTCGAATTGAATTGAAAATAAAATTAGCACAATGCTGATCGACTTATTTGTAAAGAAATAGTATTAAAATCCAGGAATAAACTATAAATATACCATATATTTCCAACATAAAACTAATGATTGTGACATGCTCATCGACAGCATAAAAGCATCAATGAAGAAGTAAAACGCATCAGCAGCATGAATTGATTGTGACGTTGAACAATTGGTTTTACAACCAATATTTATGAAATATTTAGATGCATGCGTAGAAAATATTAATTCAAAGGAAAAATCCCTATAGAGATCAGGTAGAGGGCCGTGTGCTAGTGTTAGTAAAAACTATTATAAGACCGACTGAAATAGGTATTTATGTTATGTTTTATGCTCTTAAGCGGATAATGTTTATATTGCGACCTAATTTGTCTCTGAAAGTTAATATGATGTATTTTTGAAATGTTTTGTACAGCATTCTGTTAATTAAACTTGAAAAGAATAGCAATGCTAAAAACAATAATACATTTAACACATTTTAATTTTTAAATTTACTAGCGTTGCCTCTGGAAAAATAATGTGGAGATTGGTTATGGTATCATCAACATTTTATCCATGAGTAAAATATTTCTCATTTAAGATTTATAGATGGATTTACAATTTTGTAGAAGTACTTTAAAGTTAATGGTTGCGTTTACCAAATATTTATGGCAATTAAATAACACTGAGTAAATATTCATATTTCGAGTCTGGAAATTCATTTTTTATTTTTCTGTCACTTTTCGATATATACGATATCACGTATTCAATAGGTTCGAAACACATAGAATATGTGATACGTATTCCACATGAACATGTATACGTATGCACATGTTGAATACATGATATTATTTATTCAGTAAAAAGAAGAAAAATTCCTTCACAGTTTCGTATTTCACGTATTCCATATGCACATATGGAATGCATGATATCGCTACCATATGTGCGTATAAAATACGAGAATAGAAATACACAACCTTCACATAATTTCATTTTTCCCAGTTTATTAACCTTGTAAACAATATTTAATTTAATAACCATTAATAAAAAATGAATATCACAAAAGAATTATATGCGTTTATAATACAGTAATCCCATGTTAAATCATGTCTGGTAATTCACTCTTTTACTTGTTTTCAAATGAATTTTTAAGTTTGCGAATAGTAGAGGAAATCTCTTTGAGGAATTTCTTTCTAGCAGGTATCCTAAGCGGAATTGATAAAACGATTTGAATCTCTAAAGTGTGGAAGAGAAAGAATTTCTCTTTTCAGAAATGTTCCGAATTCTTTAGTAGTTTAAAATATAGTTTCCCAACCTTTTTTTGGCTCGATGCCTCCTTTTCCGATACAATTTTCTTCGAAACCCCTCTCTGTAAAACTCTACATCAACTAATAATAAATTGCAAATCTAGCTGTACCTATAGTTTTTGAATTCCACCAAAATTATTTATGAGCTGCTGGATTTCAAAAAGCTAGTTTGGAAACAAAACCATTTAGTAAACTAAAATAACAAAAAATAAATTGCACATAAACACACTAGATCTATCACTGATGTTATTTATTAATATCCATCGAATCAGTTAAATTAAAAATAATCACAATGAGAAGTATGAGACTGTGTTGTGCTATCAATTTGTTAATATTAGGCTCTATTTTCGCAGCAGCATCTTTAAATCTTCACATTCAATTATTTAGAGTATTTTCCTCTTTGTAGTAAAAATAATCAATGACAATACATCATTGTAGTAAGTGTGTCTGTATTGGTCAAGTGAACAAGGGTTTGCTTGAAACATGTTTAGGAGACAAATTTTTTAGTATCTTATTTCCCACTCTTGCTCCCCGAAGCCCCTATATTTCTCCTACGTCCAACGTTGTATCCAAGATTTCTTCAGTACCCGCAGGGTATGGCTATTTGAATTCCGTGGCTTGTTGATAGAATCGATTCTGAAAATCTTAAATTAAAATCTTCATTTTCATTTGTGTCATTTTCTGGAGAAGGTGTGACATGACACCTCCTTTCACGGATTTTCATATCTGTATTAAACAATAAACGTATTTCCCTATTTGCAATCTGGTTTGTTGATAGAATCTATTCTAAAAATGTTAAATTAAAATCTACATTTCCATTGTGTTATTTTCTGTAAAAGGTGGTACATATCTTTCACGGATTTTTCCACGGAAACGAACTAATAAAAATACTGAAATGTTTGTTTGATTACAGTGAAAATCCCTCTCGTACACATCACATGAATGTTGCTATTTGTTTATTTGCTGTTTTCTAGTATTTAACCCTCCTGGTGATTGTCACGACGGAATATCTCGTCATTAGCGAAACTGACTAGATCTTGATGGACACGATATCTCGTCGCTAGAAGAAAAGTGACCAGATCTTGATCTCGTCATCATAAAAAAATTGGCAATACTTTGACGACAGAAAATCTCGTCATTAGCAAAATTGGTCAGATCTTGATGGACGAGGTACTTAGGCGAAACCACTTGGAGAGTCAAAACGTCTCAAAACGACTACTGTTTCATTGCAGCATATTATAATCATGTCTATTCGTTATTTTATGCATTCTTTTACAGTATTTGACATTGTAAGAAAAATTCCTTATTCCTCCAGTATGGTGGGGACAGCCTGAGTTCCAATCTAACGAAATCCCCATTTAGAAGTCGGTAGCTTGATTATTTTTCTTTGGAGCCGAATCGAGTCGCCAGCAATCGTGAGCCCCGTCTCACGACTAAACGACCGATGGCTTCTACATCATAAATATCCCTCCGACACATTACGTCTTGGAGATGGCCGCGAAATCAGTCGCCGTTTCCACGGACACTCTCCATGACTGACACATGCTTTCGTCTTCCTTTGTGAGCCATACCCTCCTTCCACTGCTTAGCATACAAGGGATAGGGGATTTCAAAAGACGCCGCCAGTCCATGACAGAGGGCAGCCTAATGGCCGTCTCGTTTAGAGAATATGGTCATCCACTTCCTGTGCGCATTGCAGCGTCGTGAGCAATGGGCACGATGCGGCCAGAGCTGCGGAAACGTTTTGCTGGGAAATGTATGGACGTCGTCCTTTTTGCGGCCATTTTAATGGGCATTAGGGTCTGTAAAAGTTGCTTTCGGCAACGCCAGTGTTAAGGTTTTGTGCCTTTTTATTTTATTTATAATTCTTTTGGCGGCTGGGTTGGAATTACTTTTGAGTTATGATTGTGGTTGTGTGCATTGATTCCCTTCACCAACTATCTATAGGGTGTTTTTTTATGTAAGGGCGCCATTTTGTTTTCGGAGAACTTTGAAACAAAACATTTTTATTAAAATTTTTTGCAAATCAAACAATATTGATTATAGTATTTATGAAATAGGACATTGACCAAATGACTGTCTCTGGCCACACTGCAAATACAGGCTCTTCCGATACATTTTATATTAACCCCCAAGAGGTTTCGACGAGATATCTCGTCCATCAAAATCTGATTAGTCTTGCTAATGACGAAATAAATCATCAAAAAGAGCACCAGGTGAGTTGAGCACATTTCCAGGTTGATTTGTTCAATTCCTTCGTGGATGTTTTAATTAAGATGTTGAATAGCTGTCGGTTTGTTAGCCTTAACACGTTCCTTTAAAGAGAAACAGTACCTTTAAGCATTTAAATCAGGAGGAAAAGCAGCCTAGTTTCAATAAACTATCTCCTAAAATTTCTTGTGTGTCACAGAAAATTCCCATTCAAATGTTTTTGTATTTCTATACACCATTGGTTTTTTAAATCTCATCTAATTTTTTTCTATTCAACACAATTCACTTACGTAAAATGTCAACTTTAAAAGAAATTTCAATACTCATTTTTTCAAAACTTTTATTCATTTACAATAAATTAAAATCCTGCACGTGATTCAATTCCTTCTTTTTCATTTTTAGCCTTTAGCTTTACGCGGTTTTTAATACTTTGTACATTGCAGCTCGTTTGTTTTTTAACCTTGCTCGATAAAACCTCAAATCCAATCCAATGGTTATTAGAAAACAAATTAATATTGCTACAAACTTTACCATCACGAAAGATTTTGTTTATCAACGTTTGAGTTGTTAGGAATAAAGTTTTGTTCACTTTAGTTTTGTGGTTGTTATTAAATTGATGTGTGTCGATCTTTTATTTGAGAGTATTTTACTTTTAAATGAAAGGAGTAGCCGATGGTATTGTACACAACATTTATGAAGTATCTTGCTATTAAGTTAAATTTTGATTCAGATGAGGACGTTGCTAATGGTGTGCGATTCATTGCTTCAAATGACTAAATCTTGAAAAGTCTCTAAAGCTTATAATTTCATTATGAAGATTCTAGGGTGAAGTTGACGCAAAAAATAATTTTTCGTATTGTAAACTAATCTTTTTTGATATCAATGTATATTTGATCACAATATTATACATGCTGTCACGGTGTGCTCTTTATTTACAAAATCACACAGCTTTCAAAATTATTCATGATTTTAAATTCGATGCTTACGGCCATTTTTTATTTTGAATCAAATCGATATCGCTATAAACTTTATATTAATAAAACTTTTTCCACTCAATTTTGATGCTTTTCTTGGGATTTCAATAGACGAATTTAAGTGATAATTCTTGTTTGAGCTTGTTTTATTATAGCATATTCGTAAAAAAGAAAATTGAAAGGTGTATTGTAAAAATTCAGTTTTTACTGTTTCAGTTGAGGAAATACGGGTTATAGTTTAGCTATTAATCATGTGAGCTATTGATCTCATTCGTGAGAGTTGTCGAATTTATTAAACGGGGTCACCCAAGTAGCACAACTACTTATTTAAGATGTGTTGATGATATTCACATAAGTACGCGAATAAGGTACTCGGATGTAAAGGCATACTACTTTTCATTGCTTTCATATTTACGTTATTTGCAACGCGAATGAGACGAACAGCTCAAATAGTAAACATCGGAGATGTGGTGGTAAACATGTGTTTTATTCGTCGCTCAGTGAACAGAAACTGGCCTGGAGCGGAGCCATCGTGAAGGATCTCTTCATGATGGCCCCGCCTGAAACCGGACAGCGGTAAGGAAAGATACTTCTCCCCTCTCTTCCGACTAGGGGAAGCTCTTATACATCAAGTGTTGTTCCTTACGGTAGGAAATTAGATGGGGGAATCTCACTCGTTCTGTGGTCTGGGACCTGCAAATGACCCAAACACATCAGGGATATGTGAGGAAATGATGAGTTAGAAAGGAGTTGCCCCTTGATGCTGCTATCTTAATAGTTTGACCTTATGATAGAAACATAAGCGATGTATTTGCAAGCCTTTAGTAGTGCTGTTTTGTGACGACGCATTGCGTTTTCAGAACGTGATAAAATATGTGATAAAGATCACACTGTTACCACCAATTTATAAGATATATCTGCTACCACCTCTTTGAGACGGAAAAACTATCTCTAGTGCTTGTTGGGCAATTGCTCTGTGCTCACATTTTGCTAAACGAGGGCTTATTACACAAGCAGGGATTGGCTAGATAATAAGATTATTTTAGTCTTTATTTTTACTTACGTATTGTCAGTAGCGTAGAATAGTATTTACAACTTGTGATGCCGAGATTGAATTTGCTCTACTATGAACCATGCATTAATAAAAGAAGGTGGTTTGATTTTTTTTTCTCGCAACTGAACATCTAGTCAGCCAGGGAAACTTCTCATACCATGGTAGAAATGACAGTACTTGGTGTTTGCTCGAAACTTTGAAGGATTCTGAGGATAATCTTGGTTCTAAACAAGCGTAGGATGATTGGCTTACAAAAATCGTCATAAAAATCTAATAAATTTCCTTCCATTATCATAATATAACACATTATAAAATTACGACTCTGACAAAACATTCAATAAATAGGACATAAGGAATAAATGAATATTGTATGTAACTCGACGACGAACTATGCTGAAAATATGCATAAGTTTTCTGAAAATTCACGCTCAGCAGATAGAAGACAGCGCGCTGTCTTGAAACTAGATTCAGTGACAAGGAGTCTGCATAGAATCGACGAATAGATCATGCGCAAGAACCCACTAGATACATCAGCTGGACTGATGCTATAGTAGCATATCATCAATTGAAGAGAGACTTAGGCATAGTCCGGATTATAGGACGCATTATACAGATTAGGGTTTACCTTGCTATGGTCTACGGTTCTGTATCGGTCTTTAGAGGAAAAGTAGTGATCCTAGAAAATATTTTAAAGAAATATATAAGGATATATTTTCGTTTGGCTAATGTGTGCAGGTGGCTTCCGCATTTTGGTGCAGGTGGCATATATTTTGGGAAAGAGGGGATCTTATCTAGCATGCCTTCTGGTTTCTTCTAATTACTTGCTTTGCTTCTGTTACTTAATATCTTGCCTGGAACTTACTTTGCACTAGTGTATGGATCTTGTACAGCAGGGATGAATAGACTTGTTAAGACCAAAAGCCACATAGATTAAATATGACTTATGGGAGGGTGGCCCCAAAAATCAATAAAGTTATCTATCATATATTATTTATTTTATTTATATTTTATCTGATACGAAAAAGATAATCAAATTAAATGAAGAATTTAATTTGATGAGTGACATTGATTTTACAATTCTTTTATACTTGGTTCGGTTTTTGCAGTAGCGAAGCGCAAAATTGATCCCATATTTTTCATTTTCAATTTTTTTCCGTTGTTTTCTTTAGTTCCTATTTTTCGATTTGTAATATTCATGACTGAAAAAGTTTGTTCACAGATCGTTAATCCAAAGAAGCTTGCGCATTTTAATGTATTATCTAGCAACAAAGTTTTACCCTAAATTACCTATCGTGTGATTCGTTAAAGTTAAAATAACACATGGTGAGGTGGGCCGCCAGCAAATCAAAAGAGGGCCGCATGAGGCCCGAGGACCGTGATCTGTGCATCCCTGTTGTGCAGGCTGTCACCACATGGTGGTCCAGACAACTCAACAATTATGTTTTGTTTGTAATCCTACAAACCTTACCCTTAAATTCACGATCCTGTGCTTGCGAATAACTTTATATAAATCTCATGCGCACAAAATAAGAGGTGATAAAGGAAGTTGGATCCATAAGTGCTGTCAATTGTTTAAAATCGCAAGGGTTTCTGAACTTACGTATATTTCCCATCAGATGTTAAAATTGCTATTAAATCAACCCTTCAAACCATTTTAGTGTAAAGTTAGCTTTCAACAATGTTGAGTCATGTGAAAATAAAATTAGGCCCTTAACTGATAACAATCCGGATGAGAATTAACAATTACTAACATAAATTACTCGCATTACAGTCAATTATACAAATAATAACTATTTAGTCAGGTAAATTTCTCTATCGTAAATTATTGGATACAAATAATTTAAAAGACCCTAAACGGCTGTTTTCAGTCAATTGCTTTGGTATAGAAAATACTTGTAGAAGTTAACAATTCTTTAATACAAAGAGCACAATACCAAAATATTCTGAACTATGTTTAATGATAATTTTCATGCTACCATTGGTCTTTGTGGTATTATACTAGATGGTACTTACATTCATGATCCTGACCTCGCGAATAACTTTAAACAAATTCCGATTGCACAAAATACGCGAAGATAAAAAAAACAATTGGATCCTTAAGTACCTTCAATTATTTCAATCTCAAAGGTGTGGGAACTTGAGTATATCTCCCATCGGTGCCAATATTGGAGCTCAGTCAACCCTTCAATTCATTCTAGTGCAAATTACACGATACTTAAATCTTCTGAAATCTGTAATTTGTGCTTCAATTGGTCTTTGTGATATTGTACCCTATGGCTCTGGCATTCATGGTCCTGTCTTCGCGAATAATTTCAAATAAATCTCATGCGCACAAAGTAACGGAGATAAAAATAAATACCGGATCCTTAAGTACCGTCGATTGTTTCGAATCGCAAAGGTTTGTGGACTTGACTGTCAACTGACTGTTTTAGCTCAGTCAACCCTTCAAGCCATTCTGGTGCAAATTACTCTTTCAGCAACGAATGCAAAAATAAAACTCTTCCTTTAACTGATAAAAATCTGGATACGAATTGACAATTGCTAGCATAAATTACTCAACTACACTACAATATGGAAAATCTATCACTTATATCATGCGATATGATAATAACATAGTGATAAGGCCTATCCCCGTTTCATTTGTTTTTTCGATACTGGATTCCTACTGGAGTTAGATCAAACACACCGCTCACAACAATTGAATATTACCAGGAGAGAATTAGCATGAAAGAGAAGGTTGAATACAAAGACCCTTGAAAATTACCCGATGCGATTATCAAGCGAGCATACGATACAGAGCATAACAGTTACAGATTTTACAGGTTGTTCACATGGTCTACCCTTTCATACAGAACACCAATTACTGAAGCCACAATGTTAATTAGTTGCCTAAACTGGTGGTAGGTAGGTTGTTATTTACCTGGCCTAAGACCCAACTTTGGTTGAACTGCGCCGAAACAAGTTTTAAAAGTATCTAAATTGGAAGATGAAGACGCTTCAAGCAAGCAGCTATACTAAAATTCTACCTTGAACTGATGACATTCCGGATGAGACAATAACTGCTAACATAAACTAACTCATGCACACCACGTTATTGCAATATGGAAAATCTTTCCTTTATATCCTGCGATAAGATTATAACAGTGATAAGACGAAACACCTATCCCCCTTTTCATTTGCCCTTTCGCTATCGGATTCCTACTGGAGACAGAACAAACACACCGTTCGCAACAATTGAATATTACCAGGATAGCATTAGCATGAAAGGGAAGGTTGAAAACAAAGGCCCGTGAACATTCCCCGATGCGATTACGAAGCGAGCATACGATTAGGCATAGCAGTTACAGATTTAATAGGTTGTTAACATGGTCTATCCTTTCATACAGAACGCCAATCGCGGAAGCTGCAATGCTAATTAGTTGCCTAAATTGGAGGACGAAGACGATCCAAGCAGCCAGTCTTGCGCAATTGGTTTGCTAGCTGAATGTAACGTTTTCTAAACGGCTAAAAATTGCTTCCACGCATGAGAGAGGGAACTTTTCTCTCATAAAAACGGTTGGATCTCACGCACACTTCTGACTGCATCCGCCTCCTGGATTAGTTATCTGATTGCGAAAGGGGAATTGTTGGTGTATTTTTATTCGTACGGTCTTGGTAGTGGCTGAAGTTTGAGCTGTGCAGCCATTTGCTTCTTATACTTGTACGCATTTATGATAAGAAGCCGGACTTTTTATGATTTTACATGGGTAGTATTTGATTCGCTCGATTCAGCTTACTAAGTCACGCAGATAGACTTTTCAAAGATGAACTAGGCTGTCATCGCTTAGTTTTCAAATCATATGCTTCGGAGAACACTGGTAATTGTTTTTTTCAGGTTCAAAATCTATGGTTGAGGTATTTACTCTTCATTTCCTTAAACTTTATCTGCACGATCAGTTGTAGAATGCGTTCTATTAACTTGTATTAGGTATAGGACTATCATGTTGAATTTTTTTAACGGTTATCTTTCAACCAAATTACACGACTAATGGAGTATTATTCAACTAATAAATGCTCCACTCAAGTTTTCATTACCCTATGGGCTGTGAAAATAGTAACTGGGAATGTCAGTGGCAATATATTTTTCTTCTAAAGATCGGGAATATAAGTAAACGTAGCCTTACACATCTGTCATTAATATCCATTCATCCTATGAAGTTCTTAGCTTTATAATTACTAGTTGCAATTTATAGCCTACCTGAAAGTAATCCAAGTAATTAGAGAACCCATGTTAGTTATCCCAAAGAAGGGTATTTAAAGTCTTCAAACAATTTTAAAGGATAAAACTAGACTATTCTCACTATTCTTCACAATTTCAGATGCGATTTAAATTTCAAGTCTGTCTGTCATTTCAGATATTCCAAGTATAACCATTGAATTTTCGTTAACTTACATCAATGGAATTTATATTTTAAATTTTATTTCAATAAGTTTGCAAAATATTTAAATAATTCCTTCACTCAACGAATTCATTAACATTTTACAGTCACAAGTTTTGTTAATTGTAGATATACGACTTATTTTTGCAAAGCTTTAAGAATTTATCTCATTTCACCTTTTATTTATTTCAGACTAAAACATTTGAGTAATATTTAGAAAAACTATGATATGATCAAAATCCAAACTGAATAAGTTAATTGAAATGAGAGTGAATAAAATTACCATAAAATCATTTTATATAAAAAAGATAATACAATATTAGAAATCGTCTTATCAAGGAACAGAGAAAATGGGAAGACAATTCCAGCCAAACTCATCCTTCGCTGACTTTATTCTTATTAAGGAGTCATCCATGCTTATCAAACAAGTACACCAACGCGCGACAGTTACATTGTTTTTGCTTAAAATTATCTTTAAAATAATTTTATTTTAGAAAGGTTATGGAAAATAGGAAATACCTCTTCCAAGAGAATAGGAAGACAACTCAAATCGAACCTTATCCCCACCATCATCTGATTAAGCGGTCTTCCACGCTCATGAAACATGTGCACTAATGCGCGGCAGTTACGTTGTCTTTGTCTAAAATTATTGTAAAATAATTTTATTTTAGAAAGATAATTATGGAAAACGTCTCTTCCAAGAGCACCGAAAATAAGAAGGCAGTTGAAATAGAACCTCAATCACCACTGACTATCTTCTGATTAAGCGGTCTTCCATGCTCATCAAACAAGTATGCCAACGCACGAGAGTTAGACTTCACCTAAAATTCTCTCAAAATTATTTTATTTTAGAGACATAACGAAATAGAAAACATCTCTTCTCTGAGAATGGGAAGACAATTCAAATCGAACCTCATCCCCCACTGTCTTCTGATTAAGCGGTCTTCCATGCTCATCAAACAAGTATGCCAACGCACGAGAGTTAGTCTTCACCTAAAATTCTCTCAAAATTATTTTATTTTAGAGACATAACGAAATAGAAAACATCTCTTCTCTGAGAATGGGAAGACAATTCAAATCGAACCTCATCCCCCACTGTCTTCTGATTAAGCGGTCTTCCATGCTCATCAAACAAGTATGCCAACGCACGAGAGTTAGACTTCACCTAAAATTCTCTCAAAATTATTTTATTTTAGAGACATAACGAAATAGAAAACATCTCTTCTCTGAGAATGGGAAGACAATTCAAATCGAACCTCATCCCCCACTGTCTTCTGATTAAGCGGTCTTCCATGCTCATCAAACAAGTATGCCAACGCACGAGAGTTAGTCTTCACCTAAAATTCTCTCAAAATTATTTTATTTTAGAGACATAACGAAATAGAAAAGATCTCTTCTATGAGAATGGGAAGACAATTCAAATCGAACCTCATCCCCCACTGTCTTCTGATTAAGCGGTCTTCCACGCTCATCAAACATGTACGTTAACGCGCGACACTTTACTGAGAGTTAAAAGGTTAACCCTGCATGTGCGCACTCAGTGGGGCGGAACCCGTCAACGCCCCCTCTGGAAAAACCCTTTCGACTTAAGCCTGAGGTCACGCAACAAGACGGACGGGGGCTTGAGCGCCTTTCCCAGAGATAGGCATCGCGACGATACGTTGCAAATATCAAGCATTCGGACACTGCACAGACATCGGTTATTGAAAAAAAAAGGTCACGGAAGATTCCGATAAATCAAGAAGGCGAGATGCTGTGTAGAGATTATGGTTAATTTCTGCTCACCGAGGCTTTTCGGGTTGGGGTGATTTGCACGTGTTATTTCATGAGAGGGGTTCCTGTATCCGTCAACAGTGTTCTAAGACAGGGGCGTTCTTTGGTTCGGTCTGCCGATCCCTTTTTACAATGTATCAAAAAAGATGCAAGCTGTTTTCCCATTTGTTTAAGCTTACTGTTCAACAGGATGTTTCTGATGTATGGGGGAACATTTACCAGGGCCATGAATAACGAGATGGTTACAGGGGCTTTGGCACCTGCTCTTTTCATCTTCGAGATATAAGTACCTTTTTATTCCCAATTTGGTTTTAGAATTTAAAGATCCCAATAACATTTATAATTGACACTTTTAATGCGTAGAAAATGTTTTGTATGATCGTGCACACGGTTATCATTTTTGCGAATTATGTGCCGTTTACTAGTTGTGAACACGGCCCCTTTGGCCACTTTAAGCTTCGAAAGGGCAACAATTCTCCTTCAAATGAGGCGCAGGACCTCTGCTCCGACTAATATAAGTCATTACGAATATTGAGAAAATTCCCAAGGCGTTCTTGCTGTGGATCCCGACAAGCACAGAAATGGCTAGATTTCCACAGGATGTGGGAACTAAACTTAACTCTCCAAGTGGTTTTGACTAGATATCCATCAAGATCTGATCAATTTTGCTAATGACGAGATATCTCGTCATCAAGATAGTGCCGATTTTTTTATGATGACGAGATCAAGATCTGATCAGTTTTTCTAGGGCGATGTATTTCGTCCATCAAGTTCCTTCAGTCAGTTTTGCTAATGACGAGATACCACGTCGAGATAACCACCAGATGAGTTAATTATCACAAGGCAGTAATGCAGACTTAACATGTTTCTCTTCATGGGATCTAGCTCCGTGCTGGTGGCTCGCCATAGTTCAGTGAACGGACTTAGATACGCACGATATCGGTCTTTTATCGTGGGGGTCGGGTAGAACAGTCTCTACCTTCACCCTACCAGTTTATAGGTTTGATATGGGTTAAGCTTGCAGGGTTTGGTTGAAATTTCAACATAGGAATCTATGTCTTATTAAACAATTGCTTAGATTTACATGGGCTCCACGCCTCGTTAAGGCTCAGATGTCTGACCGTTTCCCTAGTCCTGGGAGCTGCTGGATTAGGCGTTAACTGCTACGCAAATGTACCAAGACGACTCGCTGCACAGAGACACTTCGGACGATGCTGAATGTCGAAAGATGTCTTTATATTGATAGGAGTTTAAAATTTCCCCACTAACTTCTAATTTTCTTGCTAAATTTTTCAAGATTTCTCTAAAGATCTATAGAAAATACATCTTCAAAAGCGCTATATAGAGAAAAAAAATTATGCCTGTCCTTTGCAGGTTTTCTGAAAGAACCATAGTACTTACCGATTAGCTACCAGACCTGTCTAAGTTTAAAGAAAGCGTTATTCGTGTTTATAACGAGACATTTCTTTGCGGTTATGAGAGTGACGTAATATTTCATTGCAACATAAATATGATTAATGCTTCCGGGTAGAAGCACAATGACAAATGATTTAGAAATCGAATTATATTTGAATCAGTCATTTGATGATGGTAATAAACAACTTGTTTTTAATGATGACACAAAAGATTCCACCCAGAAGAAATTACAAATTTTCTTTATAACAACATTTAAATTTTAGGTGTTTGATGAACTGCATGAAATGACTAAGGCCGATTAGCAATATTTTCCAAGAACAAAGTATAATTTTGCCATTGAGATCAGACAAGCATTTAAGTCCTCAATCTGTTTTATATGAAAACATTTAGTGTGTAGAATTTTCCCCTTTCGGTTTTCTCAGTACTGTTTTATTACTTAGTGCGTTTCACTTGTAAGATATATTTATGCATAATTTATTATGTAAGCAATTTTTTATAATTTATATTTATAATATAATGTATTATTCTTTTTGTAATATATTATAAAAGAATAATAGTTAGTCGATAAACACAAGGGTAAAAAGGCATTAACTTCCCACCTATCATATTATTTTGATTCAATACTATAAGTGCCAAATAATGTATTGCTGGAATGTTTTGTTGCTGATGACAGAAATTTAGGAAGATAAAAACAGTAAATATGTAAATAAAAACAATTAAGTACAGCTCAAGAATTGTATAGCAAAATGAAAATATGAAAACGAATTCAAAGGAATAAATAGTATAGATTAAAAACATGTTAGTCAATAACATGAATAGCAACTTTACTGGTATAGTGGCCATAGCATTTCTATGCAACCACTCAGTAGGTCCAGGGTTCTAATTCCCATTTGTAAACGCATGGATGTTGGTCATTTTTCCTGGATGATCACTGGATGATCCTTCACAATTCACAAATAGTTGTCACTTCGCCCCTTGCAGTGGGAGTCGAAGTGGTCAGTAACTAGGCATTAGAAATCGAGAAAAAAAAACACGAATACGATGCATTTTAGAAATAAAAATGGTGTTGGTCAATAACATGAAACATAAATTACCCCTAAATATTTTCTCTCGAACTAAATATAGTGGCGGTAGAGTTTGTGCGGTAATAAATGTTTCCTGCATATATTCTGAACGTGTGTGACGTCACTTATCTCGTTTTCCGAATTCGATTTATTTCAGCACATCACCATTAAAATTTCCAAAGAATGAATATAGAATTGTTATGTGATAGTTAATTGATTGGATTAAACGCCAAACTGACAAAATGGCAATAAACAACATTTTAAGGTAACCTCTTTGAGAACTCCCATGAGGAAGTGGACTCCTCTTTTGGTAGTGGATTTAAAAATCTCACTTTCTCCCTGGCGTGTTTGCAATAAAAATCCTTATCATTGAATGTAAATATGAATTTAATGAATTGATTATTTATAACATGGTAGCGAACAACACTGTTTCATGGCAGAACATTTTGGTTTCTGTCGTAATATCTTAACTTTCCCTCTGGTGTGTTTGAACCAAAAATCCCTCTTATTTAGTGAAAACGCGAATTTAATAAATTTATAATTTATAACATGGTGACGAACAACACGACTTAAAAAGTATGTTTCCAACAAATCCAGGTTCTTGAAACTGCTACTCGTAAAATAAATTGCTCTGTTTATAGAATAACTTTCACGAGGAGTTGTAACGTAGAAAAAGTAATTAAACCTGACTATCAACAATTTTTATTTTTAATCAAACCTGTCGAAAACATTTTGTTCTGATTGTTGCTCAACAAGTGGAAGGAGTCGTTTGTTGTTCAACAAATGTGCTCCATGGAGGATAAAGATTAGAATATTTACCGTTGCGGTCGCTGAGTCCAATATTTTTACCCACAACTATGCTCGAAGGTCAGGTATTACAAGAGAAAAAGTTGAATTCAAAATAAAAAAAATTGAAACTAAGAATAAATAGTTTTTGTCAAAAGTATGAATGCAGTATGCAGCAGTAGAGAAAAACATAGTCAGCAGCATGAAAAATAAATTAGCTAGATGCTGTATATGACATAAAAAGTATGTTTCCAACAAAATCAAGTTCATAAAACTGCCATACGTATCATAAAATGCCCTGTTTGTAAAACAACTTCCATGGGGTAAAAGTGACTTAGTAACAAAGTAACTTTGAAAAAATAGGTGTTTGTAAGGTCAGTTTGCTTTGTTTGTTGTTCAACAAGAGTGCAGCGCGTTAATTGAAAGGTAAAGATTGGAAAATCTACCGTTGCGGTCTCTGAGCCCAATGTTACCCACAACGATGCTCGAAGGTCAGGAATGGGAAAATGAAAATATAAAACGAATTAAAACTAATAATAAATAGTTTTTAATTAAAATTATGAATGAAATCAATTGTAGAAATAAAAACTTGTTGGTCAGCAGCATAAAAATAAATTATCTATAGAGTGAAAATACGATTGATGAATTGATTATTTATAACATGGTGACTAACAACATGATGTATATACCACAAAAGCATGTTTACAACAAAATCAGATTTGTGAAATTGCAATACGTTATATGAATTGCCCAGTTTGTAACTTCCATGATGATTTCTGGCGTAGCACAAGCGATTAAACCAAACTCAACAATTTTATTTCTAATCGATTTGCGTCGTTTGTTCGACAAGTGGGCAGCGTGTTCCATGGAGGGTAAAGATTGGTAAGTCTACCGTTGCGGTCGCTGAGTCCAATCTTCTTAACCACAAAGATGCTCGAAGGTCAGAAGGGGTTGAAGAGGAAAGTAGAGAAGAATCATTACGTTTCATTTTGCATTTAAATGACACGTTGTGCTAGTTGATTATAGGTTTGAGAGGTTGGTTCTCTTGTTTTGACGGGGAGAGCGAGGTTTTTTACTTGTTGCCATGTCGAAATTCTTCAACAGTGGTTTCAGTGCCAGACAAAACAAATTTTAGAAATGCGCAGGAGTGAGATGTTTATTCATTATAACATGAGGCGATAATTTGTACATGGCAATGTGTGTTGGTTTTGAGATGGTACAAGCATATTTGCTGTCGAATTATCTTTTGCAACTTATGTTTTTCGTGTAAGGTCTTTTCTCTACCACTGACATATCGCGGAATTTTATTTATTATTTTGTAATCAGAAAACTGCCTGTACAGGCTATGGGCTTGTTTGTTTCAGGGGAATCCGGTTTAAAAATATTTATATAGAAATATTTCCAATTGGTTGTCATTTTACAAATTACATGTTCACTGTTTTTCTTCTGGAATAAAATGTATAATCCTTCAGTGTCCGGGTACATCTGTCAGATTTAATTTCAGCGTTAGATCAGGAATTGATTAACAGGCGATGTATGGTTGAAACTCTTAATCTATGGGCCTAAGTTCAGTAGCTGTTTGCACAGTAGAAAGAACATCTGACTGTAAGGCTGTAAGTTTCTAACCCTCCAAGGTGTTTTGACTAGATATCTCGTCCAAGATCTGGTCACTTTTGCTAAGGACGAAATATCTCGTCGAGATAAAATTTCCTTATTACTCCAAGTGGAATGAAGATTTAAATAGGAAAAGCAAATTGTCTCTTGACCAGAACTGGTGACAGTTTGGAACAGGTTTTTGCACCAGAGGTTGGAACTACTTATCATTATTAGACGCGAAGATAAACCATCAGGAGGATTAATTTTATCATTTAACTGACAGATACACTGAGCCTACTCGAGTACATATTTCTATAAATTCCTCTAAATTTACTTTTTTTTTCATTATACAGTGCAACTTGGATAATTCGAAGCTGAAGGGACCACTAAAAAAATTCGAATTATCCAAAAATTCGAATTAAAAAAGCTACATCTTTTAGCTTTAATTTCAGGTCCACTGAATGCTTGAACAAATTATTCTGTCAATAAGTAAATATTTATTCAGAAAGATCATGGTATGAAAGACTTAAACATTATATGTATGTAAACAAAATACGATTTACATTACGTAGGCTACAGTACATATTACATGTGCTGTAGATTACGTAACAGGTGGCGGGAAGGGGTCTCAGCTGTTACGTGTTGAGCAGGTGGGGGTATTCCGACGATGATTTCTTAACGATGAAAGGTCGAAAAATCGTTATGGTTCGAAATTTTTTATAAAAAACTTCAAATTAAGGAAGTTGAACTTCGAATTATCCACGATTTTTTAACATTGATTTAATGAGAAGTCCAAGGGACTAAGAGAAATCTTCGAATTAGAGACGTTCGTTTTATCCAAGTTGCACTGTACTATTCTACGAACATTAGACTGCAGTTATGGGAGGCTTTTCTGTCAATTAAATGTTGGTGGCGGTGGTGTTTTGTGGAAGAACGTGTTTCCTGTACACATTCCGGACGTGTCGTTACTTACCTTGTTTTACGAATACGATTTTAGTACTCCAAATTGGTACATGATAGTTGACTGATCTACGCTAAGTAGATCAAATGTCAAACATCGCCCAAACGAATATAAACTATATTTAAATTAACCCCCAATATGTATCATGCGAGAATATTTGGGTAACACGAAGTAAATTCACTATTCTCCGTGTCTAGTTTGTTTGCTTAAAGCGCCTCCAAATTCTTGATAGTTGTTAACTCAGTTTGAGACGAGTGTGAAACAATTTTCAAAACCTTACAATAAGATGCTCACTAATGATGCAAAGGCGGGTTGCGGTTGTTCAAAATGCGACACGGTCTTTGATTTAAGCATCGAAATAAGCTACTTCATTACGCGTTAAGCAAATAAAAGCACTACAATTAAGGCCATTTGAGAACTACGTGAAGGTATGGATGGATTCTAATCTGGAAACGTAGCCACTTCGAATCTCTTAATCATAAAAGGTACACACGACTGACGGAGCAAATTGGACTTTTATCATTGGTTTCTTGGAAAATATTAATCTGATTACTGAGACTCCTTTATTGGGGTAGGTAGGTATTTTAATTAACGTTACACTAGAGCAACACAACGGGATATTTCCTTTATTGGGGAGTAATAATCAAACGGAAGAAACGATTGTCTTACGATGACGAATGAACTGTTTCACTCTGGTAAAACGATGCCTTCAAATAGGGGGTCGAAGTAACTGTGGTACCGGGGATTCTATCTGGGCCAGGAAAACAGGAAACATGTTTTTCAAGCTAAGTTTTCGAAAGTTATACATGTTTCCATTGTATTTATTAAAGATTGTACATGTCTAAAAATATGAAGAGAAACCTGGCCAAGTTAAACACTGATGTTTCGAATACGTGCTTTTATTTCATGAGGGAACTGTCATTCAATCTGATCAGAGTCAAATGTGTGAGTCCTGGGTATAAGTTACAGGCGCGCGAACTCAATGGCGGTAAGGGTTTGGTTAGAGCTCTGTTTCTGGGCACACAAGGCATTAGATTCTATTTTCAATCTGGATTGCTTACAGGGGATACACTCTACGCCGTAGTTCCCAGTAACTTTATTTCAAGAATTTCGAATTTAATATCCTTTTGACATTAATCTTAAGGCTCATATCAAACTTTCGTTGCTTAGCGGTGGTCATGGACTGACGCTTTGGAACTAGCCTGGAAAATGTTACCATCTAACACTCTCAGAGTGAAGGAAGAGACCAGTAGTCGTGAAAACGGTTCTTTCAGAAAGTCAGACCATAGAATCATACAATATTTTGATGTCTGGCACAGTAGTCGGTGCTGTAAATTGAAATTTCTGGAAGGGAAACGCCATTCTGGTGTTGCTTTCGTTTAGAGAAGACGAAAGAACTAACGCCATTTTGGTGGCTTAGATTTGGAAGAGGTCAAAGTCGTCGAACTTGTTGGTACCCAATGGAACACCCTGATCAGCAATAGATGGAAATGGTGAGTGGTAGACATGGCTGGCCCTAAGCAATTCTTGTTTCCAATAGCAGAAACACGAGTTTATTTATTAATTGAGGATAAATCGCATTCACTTAAAAACTAACGAAGTATGCTTCTTAAATGATCAAAATATGCACCACAAGTGTACTATAGAAGCATACAATATTTTTTTGGCACTGGAGTAAGGGCTATAAATCAGAATTTGTATAAGGAGAAACGTCTTCCTGGTGTTCTTTACGTCAGGAAGGGAAGACTGAAATGCTGATGCCATTTCGGGTACCTTTTATTTCGATGAGGTTAAAGTCATAGGGATTGTTAGTGCTCAGCGAATCACCTTTTACGACAATATGTGAAATTGGTGAGTGGTAGATTGGCTGAGTTTAAACAAGTCTAGTTTCCAATAATTCGGAATCACGAGTTTATTTAGAAAAAAAGTACAAATCGCTTTCATATAAAAGCCAGAAAAGTATGCATTTAAAATAATCAAAATATGCAATAGAAGTTGAGGAAAAAATTTGTTTTCAAACAGTTTTATACTTTATTTTCAAGCTGAGAATGAAAAAACACGTTCATGAAAATTTTTTAAAGGTTTCAAGTAATTTATTACGTTAAATTCTGATATGGACGCAAAATGTTTTTTGTGTTTAAATATGTCTACTAATCAGTTGATGCATTTTATTATTATTTATTATTTAAGTTTATTATTTAGATTATTTATTTAAGTTATTTATTTATTATTATTTAAGTTTAGATTATTTTATTATTTTCGATTCGTTATTTTTAATTTCGGGAAATTTTTTTATTTTATTTCGAACAGAAAAACTACATTTTTAAGGATATTTGCATAAAATTCAATGGCGGCTCACCACGAACGAGAAAGGTGCGAATAAAAATTTCAACTTACATTTCTTCAAAGCCAAAACTAAACGCAATGCAGTGTGGAGGACATGTCAGACTGCTTCTCTTATGACTATCAGAAGCTGAGGAAACAAACTTCCTCACTAAACAGCGGCATTCCATGATGTCCCACTGTGATGTTCATGGTAATAACTGATAATATTCGGTATTCAGTGACAAATGATTTAAAAAAAAAACTGGATAAATCTTTTAGGTCAATGTAGTCCAAAGTTTTGTCAATTTAAAGTATTTAAACACGTAAAATACAATATAAAACAAACAGATTAATTTCCAGAGAAAAATGTGAAGAAAATTATATAAAACTATTCCTTAGAAACACAAAAAAAAATCTTAAGTGTTCCCTCTTTCAAAATAGTTGTAAGCTTCAAAGGCAAACTTAATATATATTGAGCATTTTAAATGTATAACTTCGTTGGTTTCTGCGTGGATGTGATTTATCCTCAAGATACAAATAAACTCATGTATCTCCTATTGAAAACCTAGACGTGCTTATTAAGTTCGTCTAGTTCTCACTGCTGAAGCCCAACCCCCCGTCTACTACTCACCAATTCCCCCTGTTGCCGAGACAGGGTGCTTCACTGAACACCAACAAGACCGACGACTTAAGCCTCGTCGAAATCTAAGCCACGAAATGACCTCAGCCCTATCGTCTCCCCTCCTGACGTAAACAAAACCAGAATGACGTTTCTCCTTCGACAAATTCCAATTTATGGCACTACCTCCAGACTCCCAGTCAATTCCAGAGCGTGTAGCCACGGAAATCTGTACAAATGACCAGGCGACTATTTTATTTGCATCAAAGTGTCATTAAGATGTCTGGAAGAGGTCATATAGCACGGACTACGGGAGTGTCTAACGGCATAATCGATCCATACTTGATTACAGGGGTGTGCAGTTTTGGGGGTAGTACAGCACTGATGAATTTATGTTTGCACGCATAGCATTTGTGTGGAGGTTACCGAATGGGGTGAGATTGTATCACTCTTGGCCTTGCTTGTTTCTTTTTGAGGTAGACTGACGATATGTGTAATTTGAAGTAAAACCTATCTTTTTTGAGGGGAATGTTTATTCAAACGGAGAAATTGACCGGATCTTATTTCTGGCGAATAACTACTTATGGTACCATACAGATTAACAGCTGACATGTCATACTTGTGTGACCGTTTTCAACTTGCAATAACTCCGGAATGTTTATAGGACTCCTATAAACATTCATATTTAAAGAGTATTCATCTGAGCTCCGTTTATAGAACACTCTTATATTTAAAGGAATGTTTATAAGAGTAATGTATGTAGTCAATTTCAATTTATAGGATTGTTCATCCTATCTCAATAAGATTATCATTTAACTACCAGTTGGGCTAAGATTCTTTTACCTGTGTTTTCCATCCTAGTGTGTTTACATAATTTCAATAAAATATCTAAGTAATGGTTATTGCTATGCCAGTCTTTTGACATAGAACAACATCTTATGGGTACCATACAGATGATTTTGTCACGATTTCAACTCGCAATAATTCTGAGGTTATAGGGGGCATGACAATGATACTAGTATCGTTTGATAGCGCATAGATGAAATTTAGTGACAACTATATTCGGCAGATTAATTGCAGCTCGTGATGCACGTCTAAATGGAGGCACATTTTTCCTCTACACCGTGATTGTACTCTTTTCTTTTCGTTTTCACTATTTTTTAACTAAAATAATTTAAATATTGATTTTGGTATGTAATTATGTTAGCATGGTGATCTAGTCGTAAAAAAATGTCCACAAAATAAATAACATTTTTCCCGATCGCTCAGTTTGAATATCTACGGGTAAAGGTCACGTGCCAGGTATTGGAAAAAGCACAAATCGTATTGAAGGATCAATTGAGGAGTATGATGAAGAAAACTAATTTGCGTTTCGATAGTTATTCCGCCAAAGTCAGTTCCCCAGCCCACATGATCTACACTTCTGAGATCTTACGACAGCGATTCCACATATATGATACATCTATTTCATTAGTCGATGTTTTTCCATTGTTTTTTGATCTATTAAATTTTGGATCCCTATTTAACATTACAGTCAATATTTAATTTTTTAGTTCAGTAATTTCTCTCTCCCAGTAGGATATAAGATCGTAGTTTGTTGCGAAATGTATTGTGTTGTAAGTCACTTCTGTTGCAGAAAGAAAGGAAAGTATTGTAGGAGCAGCGATTTTAGTGAGTCAAGAGAACACGGAGAATGATTCCGTAACAGTATCACCCACGCGATCGCTTTTTCAAAACAAAAAACTATAAAATTACTTAATAAAAATACTTGAAAAGTGACCAATTCTTTCGTAAAAAATGGATAATGACTAAATATTATGGGGAACCTGCAGATTTTCAGAAGTTTTTCTTGAGTAGCTCAAAAATAAACGTAGAACAACAAACCAAACCTTTAACGCTTTAAGTTCTTAATAATTTTTGGTTGGTTTCCAAAGAGGAGGTGTGTATCGCAAATTTGTGTGAGAAGCATTTTGATTTTAATGCTTTTATAAGAGACACGGTTTTTAATATCCATATATTTGTGAGTGCGGGACCGTATTTTATTTGCAAATCATTTTTCTGAAAAAAATTTGTAAGTATATCAATTGAATTTTTTTATCTGTTTTCTTTTGTAATAAATACAATGTCATTTACAGACGTATTTTGTTTATAGACAATTTGTCTATAATAAAAAATACTTTGTCAATCAAGAGTCTACTAATTGAATTTCTAGATATTTTTATAAAGATTTGAGGTCACTTTATAGGTAATTATATACATTTTAGGAAAAAATCCAGGCCTGGCAATAACTGAGGCAAGAAAAACAGTTTTAGAAATTGATAAATCACCTACGAAGATTATTCTGAATATATCTTGTTTTGTCTGGAGACCATATTTTGTGATAGAAAATTAATAATCATGTTTTATCTTCAATATTAGACAAATAGGTCTGGTTATAATACGATAAACACGCATGCGATCCATTTTATATTGTTTGTATTGTTATTATGGTATTTTCGTTGTCTAAAGCGGCCATCTCCTTGTCAGGGCAAACATTACTGTATAAATGTATTTCCTAATTGGTAGAGGCACATCTTATAATGACGGCATTTGCCATGATTGACAGGGTATAAATTGAACTATGGTGTACTATTATTTATTTAAGCTTTAACACTATTAGTCAATGGCACAAATAGGGAGGGGTTAGGTGGATGAGCTCACATGCCTATATAACTTCGTACAGATGTACGGCACCTCTCCCCGATTTCTTCCAAAATTGTCGTTATTTTAAAGTTTCCGTTTTTAATAAAACATAATTCATAATAGAAAAAATAAATAACTACCAATAAACTTAATCTGAGACTACCTCAATGATAACCCGATTCAAATGTTTAATGTTTTTGCCTCTTATGAAGACACTATTTCCATTGAGTATATGATTTTTTGTGCACCTCATTCTATGCTGTATTCACTATATTTTATTTGTTTTATTTAATTTGATACCTTGATTGTTTCTGTTGAGTACTTGTTTTCTATTATTGTTTTTAAAGTTACATGTCAAAATTAAAAAAATACGTTTAAGTATACTTTGTGAATATATTTATTAATACCAATAGAGAAATAAATAAACAGGCGTGGCAGAGTGCTGCAGACTGATTACATTTCTTACAATTTCTTTCATGCCTAACAAAGTTGTAAATTAATGTGTTTTAGTACACCTTGAAGATATTTATTAACAACCTTTGAAATAGGGAAATGTTACTGGACATTCGCGGCAGAGTACGGCATATACACTTTAAATACTTCTTGATTATTTATTGGATTCTAAATGAATAAATATATCCTAAAGAAAAGTCGGTCCAGAGGACATCGGCCACACATGTCTTCCATTCGGCAGCCCTCTTTCTAATGCCCGTTGATGCCTGTGTGGGAGTGAAATAGCGACTTGGGGTCGAAAAGAATCGAGTTATGCGATCTTGTCTTTAGGGGTAATTGAAATGGGGTTGGTGTTTGAAAAGGATGACGAAGGTGAGTAGAAGTGTTTTGAGGTGCAAAAGAGAGCCTCGGGATCTAAAACGGTTATGGAACGGGCGAATTATGCGATCTTGTCTTTGAGATCTTTCTTAGTCTTGTCACCCCAAATTCAATCACTCTCCAGGGGCAGTTTTTGTACGAGATGGCAAGGGTAAAACTAAGGGTTTTTGGGAGTGGAGCTACTAATAAACATGGGTTAGACTCAAGAACACGGTACCATCGCCAATTGTCGATAGTTTTGAAATATGTTAACCCATCGTAGGTTTGCAATATGTGCTTCCACTTTCGCGCAAGTGAAAGACATATAATATGACATTATCCGAATAGCCGTCTGGTGTCGGAACTTATAGTCACCAATTTTCCGAGAGGCCTGTACCATGTTCTATTCAGTTTTATCTAAAATGTGTCTATAAAAAACCCTCCAAGTACGGTAATTACAACGAACTGTTTTTCTTCTCTTTCCAGCCATGAGCCAGCCGCCAAATGGCAGCCAGCAGTCATCCCACCATCACTTGCCACAGATGGAAAGTCCATCCTCTTCACAGCACTATGCTTCCACGAGCAGGCGCCAAAAGGTGTGCGGTGCATGCGGCGATCGAGCCAAAAGTTACCATTTTGGCGGCATCTCCTGCGACAGCTGCAAGGCTTTCTTCAGGAGATCCGTGCAGAATGAGGCGTTCAAAAACTTTCACTGCCCATACGAAGGGAAATGTGAGATCACTATCACGTCCCGAAAATGTTGCCAGTACTGCAGATTCAAGAAATGTTTATCCATTGGTATGTAGCATCTCCAATACCTTCCTTTGTGTGTATGTAATTATTAAACCACAAAAATTAAAAATGGTAGGTAAAACTTGACCTAATAAAATGACGAAACAATAATTGTCTATGAACATTTCAATTTTCAATTGATACGCATCCTCTCGTATTTGTCCTCTAGGGAGGATTCGACAGTTTGAGGAACACCTTAAGATGATAAATTTAAATTGATAAAAGAGAAATAAATTTAAATGTTCTGGAAAGTATTAGGTTCAAGTACGAACACTGGAGATTATCAGAAATCGCTTAAAGCTATTTAACAGACTGCTAGGAAGTTCATCAGATTGAAGATCTGGTTTAGACAATCCAGTAGAATGTGAGTGTTCTCCACTCGACATCCAGGTTCCATGAAGAGTGTCTGACATGGTAGGGCTTCGTGAGCGGACATTCCGTGGCGTAGTGCAGGCGTCTACAATTGGCAGGACCAAAGTAAACAGGATTGGTAAACCCAAACTCAAACAAACCATCTTCATCCAGTGTTGCCAACACTTATTTTTCCAAGTAAACCCTTATGGAGTACGTGCAAAGACGGATAAACTTTAGTAACCTTAACTAGGGAGTTCAGCAAGGTAAAAATTGAAATGGTTTCCCTAATATTTAAATCAAGACTGGATCTAATTTTTAGCGTATTTAAAGTCGAAAAGGTGAGGATGCTCCTAATAGTATTTAAGAATGGTAGATTTGTTAGTGTCCTTATGACTTCTGAATTTATGTTTCTTTACATCTTTGCCGTTTTTTGAAGTTTTACCATTAAGTACCATTTAGTTTAATATTATTTAACCTTTACACATAACTGACAGAAAACTGATACATCAGTTTAAAACTTTGTAGACTTTCCACGGGAGTGTAGAACATTGGGAATACGATGGAGAATGGATTCTGTACGACGAGCTTTATTCTGTAGGAATTGAACATCATACTTCTTGCAGAACGGTCCATAATTCTAGAGAATGTGTATTTCAAAGTGTAGGATCTCAAAGTGTACCCCAATCTCAGATGAGTTTCTCTAACCATAATACCATAATTTGGCCAATCTAGATTTTGTGGCTGCAGCTAGTCCTGTTGAAAGATGCCAACCCATCGAAATGAACGCTGGACATGAACTGATGTCACACACGATGTACACATAGCGTTCACCTGTCAGATACGTTTGTAGACGCATCAGGGTACCATTGAATGCCATCTAGACAAACCCGATACCATCAGAGTCACAACCAGTATATATTCTTATACTCACTGACGAAAGACTTGTGTTTTCAAAATATATTTTGCATAATTTTCTGTGGCGATATTTTGCATAATTTCCGCGAAACACAACAAACAAGAAAAGTGAGAATAACAATTTTAAAATAATTATTTTTTCCAAGTCAACATTCCGTGAAATAAATCATGAAGGAAAAATCATATTGTTTCTTTTTTGTCCGAGAGTACGTTTTAGAAGCTGCCAAATAGAGATTTATCTCTTTACCCGGAGCAGTTTATCGAAACATGGTATTCGAGGTTCTGTGACAAATAATGGTGTAAAGAGCTTGATAGATCTTACAGATTTATAATAAAAGATATTAGCAAAAAATACAGGATGGAAGTTATTTACAAATTATTGAAACAGTTCTCATTGTGGTCGGCATAATAACACTGAGCTAATCGTCTTTTATGAGTTCTCTTATACCTCCATCTTGGAGAGTGGGGTGCCATCTCAGGTGTTGGCCTCGTCATCTGATGGTGGTTCAAAATTACGAGGCGTTGTCCTTTGATCTTTCCTTTCGGAATTGATCCCAGACGGTTGCCGATAGCCCGTTATGTTGTTCCATTACGACGTTAATAACCTACTTTATACCTCCGTCGTCTTTACATGCTCTGTGGCTTAGCTCAGGCATCAAGTTTCGAATGCCCTTGCGCATGCACAGCTTATTCAGTCATTAGTCACATGTGCACATCTCCACAGTACATAACTAAAGTTTCCGATAGTTCTTTGTTTCAAAGCTACACACCTGTCTCAATTTTTTTAAGAAAATATAAGAAACAATGTTTTGGGGATTAGTTTCATCTATAGAAAAGCTAGTTTTGGACAATGCTCTTTACATTTTATTTTATGTGTTCATATAGGTATGGAAACTGGTTGGGTTATGACAGAGGAAGAACGACTGGCGCTCGTCAAGAACAGAATGGAACGGAAACAAAGGCAAGGAACGTCGGAGTCAAGCTCCCAGGCACAAGACGCAGGAAAGAAACCACACCGCACAATTCCTTTCTCCGAGTACGAACCGGACATAAACGACCTTTCGAAATACCTAGAACCAGAAGACATGCAAACCATTGAGTCACTCGTCAACGCTTACGAAGCGAGCTACAATGAAGTGCCTTTTAGCGAAAGCCTCCACCAAGTGGTCTCCCCGGCAGGCCGAACCAGAACCGAAATTCTGGACATGTTCTTCACGGTAGTCAAACAATTTACAAACTTCTCGCAGAGGCTGGAGGCGTTTTCCAAGTTCCCACGGCGGGACCAAGAGATCCTGTTGCGAACGGGGGTCCTAGAGCTTTGCTTCATCCGCGGTGCTTTCGTTTTTGACGACAAACTAGCCAGATGGCCCCACACGGGGAAACCCATGTACCGGGATTCCCCTGTTTTGGATGTTGAGGATGTTAAGAAACTGGTGACGGCAGAACTCTTCGAAAAGCACTTGGAGTTCATACGCAGCATCAAGGACCTGTGCCCCGATGAGGCCACTATCATGCTTCTGCTAGTGATAGTTCTGCTATCTCCAGACAGACCAGGCTTGCAAAACGAAAGTCTAGTAGCCGAAGTACAGGAGAAGTTCTATTTACTGATGAAGAAGTACATGTCCTGGCGGTATGGGGAAGAGAACACGTTAGCCCTCTATCCAAAGCTGCTATTGCGATTGCCCGATTTGAGGGAACTTAACGACAACCACACTGACTATAACCTAATGCTTGGAACTGAAGAGGAAAAGCAGGTTTACCACCAACTATCATCCCTGCAGATAGATACAAGTTTTCAGCCGTCAGAGGGGACGACTCGAAGTCCGACGAGTCCAGGGACTAGTCGAGCGTCCACTTGTGACGCGTCAACTCGGACTCCCTGGAATTTGAGGCGAGATGTTCTCAGAGCCCCAACGTCTCCGTATTCGCAAGAAGAAGAGTCCAGTTCTAGTGAAAGCTCGGACAGAACAGCACCCTTCCGAAGCTGACTTTTAAAGAATATCTATTCATAATCTTCAGTGGATTATGATGTTTTGTGTTTCCATGCATATATTATTCTCTTTTTTCTAAGTATTGAGTTCTTTATGCCAGTGGTTCTCAACCAAGTAATCATACCACCATGACAATGACAGCAACCCATTGGGAAATAGATTTCAGAATGCAAGGTTCATCAAAAGACCGTTTTAATCATGATTATGATCATAATTTGTTCATTTCGGCTCATTTTTATATTTTAAGAGCAAGTTGATATTGTTTTTAGCAATTGTAGTAGAATTGTATGAATGGATATTAAATCCT
Organism: Meta bourneti; assembly: GCA_933210815.1. Classification (NCBI taxonomy): domain Eukaryota; kingdom Metazoa; phylum Arthropoda; class Arachnida; order Araneae; family Tetragnathidae; genus Meta; species Meta bourneti. The sequence goes on along the minus strand of OW119930.1, from coordinate 64,653,015 downwards.
CATCTTTATTATGTTATCAATAACAACATTTTAAAACGTGTTAACTATTCCTTGGTTAACTTTACCAAATTAGGATATGAAGGTGTTAAGTATTATCCATCAAATTGCGATACGAATCAGGTTAAGGTTTTAGTAGATCTGGTATTAGATAACTGTTTTTACAACATCCAACTCCACAGAGGCAATGGGACTAAATAATTTCATCACTATAAAATCCTGATGTAAACTAAAACAACCTGTCTGAGACGGACAAGTTGGAAACTAAGGTGTTACTTAAAATGTTGTCTTTCGTCTTCACATGAAGTTGAGTACTTCAAACTAGGGTGGAGATGAAGTTGGGATATTTTCTTGCAATTTTGAGGCTATTATTGATTTTTTACATACGTTTTCAAACACTCTTTAGTGTTAGAGATTCACATGCCATAAGTAATGAGGAATTTAGCATAATTTTAGTGCACACATGTCTAAAAATTGAGGGTGACGAGATTAACAACCATGCCTACACCGCAGTACGTCAAATAACAAATGAGTATTCCTCAAGCTATGTGGAAGAAAATAAGAACACCCACATGCCTCATGGTGCACGATGCTAAAGAAATGATGAAAAGGCTTAGGTGGACACACTGTAGGTTTAGTTATTGCGAAAGAAACATTTTTCTTTTACTCTGTTAAAATCAATAGGGAATGTGATGGGCTTTGACCCTAATGCAGGTTTTACAACGTGCAGACATGCTTTCCACAAGACTGTCCAAATTCCTGGGGCAAGGAGTCCCATTCGAGCACTAGAGCAAGGCTTTGCTCTTTTGTGGATCTTGGTGATGTTGTGTAGGCTGTAGTGCGACGTCTCAAGCATGCGACGTTTCTATTGGATTGCGATCAGGTGGCCTTGCTTCATATGAGTTCAGAATTATCCTTAATTTTTGGACATGTGTGTACCTATATTGACTCTACCTAAAACTGAATTATGTCTTCATAGAAACAAGATTTAAAACAATATCCACCCATCTTTGATTTTGATGTTAATATTGTTTTAAGAGAGTGATGGAATTATCACGGAAAGGATATTTGGTAAAAATAAAAAAGTACCGCGACGGTTGAGAACCCACTGTTCTATATTATCTGTTAATTTATGAGTTGGCAGCTATGCTTATGAGAATGAAGAAGTTATTTTATCTCAGACACAACGTTGAAAGTTAAATGACGATATTTTTTATTCTGCTGTGATTATAATCAAAATATACAATTTGCGCAACGGTTAAATTTCCGGAGTATGCAATTATATATTCCAACTTTGCGTTCGTTTCATGAATAAATTGATAACTGGATGAACTTTTATGCAAGATTTACTGCTTTAGAATATTTTACCTCTGCACAATTTTCCATGAACTATTAGTTAATTTTCATTAGAAACTTAGATTTATCTTAAAGTATAAGTTGCTTTATTTAACAGATTTGATGTGTTACATCTTTTGCTAATAAATATTAATTTATGGTAAAGTTCATGAAGAATGATCACGCGGTATGCATCACTTCATGCATCCTAAGATGCATATGTGAATCGATGCTACATGCATTTATATGTATATATAGCCCTAGGATTTGATAAAATGCACGTTTTTTTATCTCAAGACACAGTACAAGCATTTTATTTCTATACTAATACATTGGATTTATGAGATACTTTTATTTTACATCTGGAATAATTGGTTTAACAATTTGTTAACAAAATATGCATCAGCAATCAGATTGTTTAAAACTTAGCCACAAAACGGTCCTCAAAATAATGAGCTAGCTTGCAATACTATCATTGTGACTATAAGATATTTAATTATATCTAAATAACAATATTCTTAAATATTGAATGGGTATTTGGCTACACAAAAGAAGTTGTTTTACAGATTTAAACATTAGAACCATACCGGCAGCTACACACTTAGGTATAGAATGTAATAAGAAATATAGAAATGTATGTGATGAATTTTATCTCCATATTTTTAGATATAACAACAATAAAACATGCATTTCACATATGATGTTGATGAGACAAATGCTCAAACTTTAATAAGAATGAAATCCCTATTTTTATACTCAGTGAGGCGGTTGCTTAGATTTATGAATTTTAGTTGCTAATATTTTAAAATCAAATGAACAATATAGTTGAAATAAAAGTAAACTAACTATGTGATAATACGGAAATCATTGTTTTAAAGATTTGACAATGGATTTAATTTTTATGTTCTTTAAAAACAACAGTTGTGTTTGAAAATGACGCTGGTTTTTCCATATTTTCTACTTCTACTTATAGAATCTATAATTAGGAATAAACGATTCTAACTTACAAACTTGACAGTCCATTTCTTGGATGCTGTTATATATGGTTTTTCAGGTGTCACAGCTAAGTAAGAATTTCAGAAGAACAATGATTTTTGTGGTGAGCGTTGCCTACGAAATGGAAAGACGGATCTATATTGTTATGTGTGTTGTCACTTTTCAACTGCTTATTTATTATTGAACTGATGTAGGACTACTACTTCAACTCTGATCTCTTATTACTGTTTAAGATATTTTCTGCTGTGAAGTTTGTGGCTTGTAGAAGACTATTGCAGTACTTAAAAATCCTGTTTGTATGGGCATGGCAAAAACAGTTGATTCCAGTGTTGTGACTAAGTAATGTAAGCGCTGCCCTGTTCAGCTGTGATTTGATAGTGAGTGATTTACGTGTGTTCAGTGAACGCTCCTGTCAATAAAAATTGATTTATATATTTATTAAATAGCGCGTTTATATATTGTGTGTGTATTTTATTTATAATAATTCTGAAAACAATTGGGAGTTTAACACTCGTTCATTAGGAAAAGGGGATGTTGATATTGGTGTTATGTATGTAAAACAAAACATTAAAACCAACACTCTGTGAGGGAATGATTAGAGTATTTAGTTATAGAAAAATCAACAAAGTATTATAGCATGAGGTATATATGTGTTTATAAAATTTTATTTCATAAAATAAATACAGATGTGGTAAATGTTTCAAATTTTGTTTGAGAATTTAATTTTCAACTATCTCTGAGATTTAGTACCCAAAGAGTAAATATTTTACATCGACACTACATTTTGGCTAAAAGACATTGTTTCCAAACGGTTTTAATTGAAATTTTGGATTCTTCATTAAACGCGAATCTAAATCCGCATAGAAATAAACCTATTTTTCAGTCGTCTGTTTTTAGTACAACTAAATTTTATTTTGAACTTTGATAGCTGGAAATAAGTTAGACATTGTTGCGATTTCCCCTATCGAAAAACCAATTTTGTAATTTCGATTTAAGGCCTACATGAAGCATACTCATCAAAAATAACCAGGCCTATTAGTTGAAATAAAGACAGGATTTTTTCCCAAGAAGTATTTCATTCAGGCACAATACATCCCTTTCTTGAATTAACCAAAGTCAAACTAACTTGGAATAATGGTACGCAGACTAATTTGAAGTAATGTAATCTTAACTAATTTGGAGTAATATAACCCTCAAACTAACTTAGAGTACTGCAACCCAAACTAGTTTGGAGTACTATAACCTAACCTAATTTGTAGTAATGTATCCCAAACTAACTTGGAGTAATACAACCCAAACTTGGAATAATGTAACTCAAATAACTTTGAGTTCTGCAAACCAAAATAACTGAGCAATGTAACACCCAAACTAACGTGGCGTACTGTTCCCCAAATTAACTTGGAGGAATGTAACCCCAAACTTAAAGTAAAGTAACCAAAGTTTGAGTAAAAATCCCGTAGAGGGGAGTTTTATTATTTCAACTTCAAAATCTCAGTTGAAAATTGACTCAGAGATTGTTAGTTATATTACTCCAACTTTAAAATCTGAGATGAAGTGACTCTCAGATAAATGATTAGTTTGTCATTCAATATAAGATGAAAATCTAGATGAATTGATATCAAGTGAACTCTATTACGAAACTTTGCTACATTATTTCCTTATTATTGATAATATAAATAACTAATTAACAAAATATAACCTATTAACTTATCAAGAAGACGATTGTATATTTGAGCAGTGTTCGCCAATTCAGTTAGTTCACAAGGTTGCATGCCCAATTTTCTAACGCAATCGCGGAACGGTGTGCATTGGTTAAGTTCCTTGCAAGTGGCAATGATCGAATTATGGCTACTGTGTTTGATGATTCGTCATCTTAAGCGTATCTATCAAAGGGTACAGAGAAGAGAAAAAAATGTTCAATGTTTGACAGATATTGTCTATTGTGTGATCATGTAAGGAGCGAGAAAATAAAAGTTCCGCCTATGATCAATAAATGTGTCGAATCTTAAATCAGATTTAAGAACCTTTTGTGTCTGCAACCCTTGTGACCTTGGGGTACGATTTAGCATGAGGCACGCAATGGTTTTTTTCAACATTGCTCACTCACATTAGAAATCGTGTTAAGCGCATTTGCTGACACTGTTCATTTATGAAATGACTATCAGAATTGCTCGGGGGTAAATAATTTGATACAGAATTTCCACGGAAAGAATTCTGTCTCCTAACCAATCCAATACATTTAAGGTGTCTATCTACCCCGAGAACTGTTTCAGACACAAAATCTGCCCCTGTCTGCTGGATTGGAATGGACCTCATCCTATTTCCCATAGGGAATGATTGAAGAAATGTTTTAAGTTTGTCACATTGGCGCATTTAATGACAATTTGTAAATATGTATTAGTTTAGATTTTTACTTACGCAGAGATCTATGCTAGTAACTGCCTCGTTCCTCCGACAACAATATCGAGAAACATAATTAATTACGTCATCCCTATCGAAATGAACAAGCCTTGATTCTATGGCAACGGACACCACTCAGACTTGATATCCGGATCAGATCTCAGACAGACAGTACCTGCGACAGAGTTCCCACATAGGGTGCCATCGGTACCCTAGTACCGGCAACCGAGTCTAAAGAGTGAACCTCGGAAATGTGGTAGGTTGGTTGATTTGAACAAAGCTCCAAAAGAATCAACGCAAGATTAAATAAAAACCACACAAGCTCATAATGAATGAAATGGCTGCAAAAGCGTATATATTCAGTTCAAAATTACATGAGAAAAAATAAATACACTAATTTCATACAACTATGGTCTTAAAACCACCAACTAGTCTCCAAACACCCACGCGCGCACTAAAACACCAATATTTGAAATGTGAGCAACATCTAATGAACCGCTTGGGTACTAAATGACAGAGCGTAGATCTGACGATTATAAACTACTGGATCAATAACATTACTAAGACCAAATGCAAGGAGAATAAAAATTGTAAGCATGATGTATTTCCTGGAGGAAAACAAAAACTGACCATTCTTAAAGACATACCATGAAGGAAAAAATGGGAACAGTTTTCCTCAGCCAATGCTGTTAACTTCTTTCAACGATAGTTTATTACAAATTTGTTAATACCTACAATTTACTTTTTACTTTATGCATATAATATTTTAAAGTTATGCAAAATATTTTTCCTCTTTTTCTCTTAAAATCTAAAGAAATTCCCTCTGAGTAAATAACTTTTGTCAATAATAAGAAAAAAACGTGGAGCCAATTTGTGGAAAATTGCAGCATATCTGATGAGGGTGATGATTTCAAGGGTTATATCTAAATGAGTGAGACAGTCTGCATAGTTTACTCTGCCCATTTCTGACCATGCATCCGACTGGTTCAGCGCCATTCGATGCTAAGTAAAGGGGCATGTGCTGGTGTTACTTATAGTTATATTTGGAACGCACTTTGTTCGCAATATTTCTTCACTTGTCAACTGTCACAGTGCGGGTTACGTATTACAAAACATTCTTTCAAGTATGGTTCTTTATCGATTTATTGAAGGACTCTGCCTGTGTACTCTTCATAACTCAATTATGGTTCAAAGTTTGTCAAAAGAATAAATTAAATATATAAACTACATACAGCCATAACAAAAGTTTAATACCAATTTCTGATCTTTCTACAGGTCAGCAAAAAATCTTTTGAAAAGCTTTACCTTAGAATCTATAATCAAAAACCTATAAAATTAACTACCATAATTTCACACAACAATGGCCCCATAGTTGTGTGAAATTATGGTAGTTAAACTAACCATAAAAATAGGTAAAAAAGCATGTTGCCCAAACAAAATGAATAAAAAAAATGATTGTTCATTATCACATCGATCAAGAAGATAAATAGTCAATTAAATGAATGAAAAGTATTTTTATTTTCATATAGATGAGAGATTATGAGGGGGTAGTGAATATTATAATGAAAGGGGGTATGGATGGGATAATAAAAGAAGAATGAATGCTAAAAGTATTATATAACATTTTAAAAATTTGATACTGTATAAAAAGTTGACAACTACGAAACAGGGGCTTATGCTTTACACGTGTTCATGCTCTATGATTTAAAAAAGGGCAAACTTTCTGATAGTTTTATGATGTGCGGAGCAAAAATCACCATTCTAAAAATTGAATAATTTATTTTTTAATCAAATTTATTTCTTTTTTAGAGATTTTTCATAAATATTCGGAAAGTTTACCATGTATAAATACACGACTGAGCAAAGAACAAAAATTGTTCAATTTTATTTTGAAAATAACCAATTCCATTTTGGTTGCTTGGGTTTTTTCACCTCAGAACTGCAAAATTTGGGGTTGTTGAAGTCCGATAGTTATACAAGAACATCAGCACATCAGATATTAGAGCAGCGGAACCAGAAATATTACGAACTGTAATGGAACGTAGTCCAGAAAGGATTTGACTCTGTGAAGCTGAAAACGGAGGCATTTTGAGGAACATTATATTTCAAAAAATTTTCGGAGTTAATTCCAAAATTTAAAATAATTTTTTACCTTTTACAAAAATTTGTTTAATTTTTAAAATGCTGACGTTTGCTCAGCCCCTTATTTTCCCAACACATAACTTTGAATGCCTTGTAAAAAGTATTAATTTTAATCACGTTTTACATAACAAATATTTATATAGGCATGATTTGTTTTCCTTTTTAACTGCAAGTAGTGAAATTTGCATATCGTTTCACTTTCTTTAAGAATTATTAAAGCTTTAAATGTTCTTTACTTTCTTAACATATTCCATAGGTGCTGTGGAAATATTTGATAATTTTTGTTCATATTATATTTTACAACATTATCATTCGCAAATGAATCTGAAGTTTTATTTAGTGTACATGGAGTTAAAAGAACAAACATTTTGTTTCTCAAATGATTTAGTTTACCTGAATATAATTAAACGCAGATTTAGAGTGCGCTTACAAAACTTATATGTGAAAATGCAAATCTCCCCTTTAAATATCATGCATTTAGAATACCCAAAACCCATACAAAGAGATGCATTGCTATTTCTCTAATTCAGTGATTTGCAATCATTTTGTTTCTCATGCACTTAAAGTGGAGGTTCAGAAGCTGTTTTAACATGATTGAGATATGAACTTTTGACCTCGCACTTTATTGGTAATAAGAATTAACACACAAGAGAGCATTTAAAAGATGTCACCAAAATGCCATTTTATATTTTTGATTAATTTTATTTCATTTGGAAGAATGAAATGTGCATATCGATATATTCAAAATTTATTAATAAAAATAAAGTATGGAATGTGAGTAACGACTCTGCAATAATTAGTTATTACCAATTAAGCAACTTTAGCGCAGATGATAGTTTAAGCTAAATTCACTAGCAAAGACAAACTAGCAATAAACTTTTTTGCCTCTCTCCTTATTTTTAAAAGTTGTTCCAAAATGTCTTTGAAAAACTCTGAAAGAAGTTCATAGCGCAACATCTGGAAAAAATTTACAGGAACCAAATCAGCATTTCATTTTTTTCAGTAAACAAGCAACGAAACTATTAAACTACAACAAATCATGTAACTAAGTAAGAAAATTATCAAAGACTTTATCTGAAGTCAATAATAAATTTTACAAAATCTCAATTTCAAGTTAAACATACTTAAACGTTTCCAGTATTATTTTGTCTCCATGGTAAAATTTACTTTTGTCAATTTTCTCGAAAAGGTTCGAAAAACTTCTTTTGTTCAGTCTTATAAACGTGGAAAAAGAAATGCCCTCAATTTCTCACACACAAAAAATGTTATTTTCTAAAGCTTGGATTACTTTGGTGGGACACAGATCAAATGAGCTCGAAACTTTAACGATAAAAAGTTCCGCCTATGAGTTTCACTCATCAGACCTCAAGGCTCTGAACGAAAAAAAATCTCGATTCAATACAGAAAAAGAAACATCGAACTATGAAACAGCCGAAAGCTCGAAAACATTGTATCAACTTGACATTGAAAAATCGTCTGTTTCCTCGGTTCTGAGGAGCCGTCGGATAGACTACGTTGCAAGGTCGGTGCAGCTTTAAAATCCCGTACTTTGGGTTTTTCCCAAAAATGTTTTCCAATCCTTCTGTGTGGGTCAGCATTTAGTTCCGTCAAATAATCTAGAGTTAAGAATCAGTCCAAAGGAACATCGATGAAAATGGAAACCGGTTTTGTGATACTTTTTTCTTTTCCCCTCTCTCTCTTTCTATAAACGTTTCTATTTCTTTTTTTATTCATTTTATCTTATCGTTTGACCAATTTTCATTTATTCTTTTTGACTTGGTGATGTTATGTGGGGTTGGCAATACGGCTGATTTACAGCATAATTGTGCCTCGAGAGCAGTTGGATTTCAATATAACTTTAAGGGGTTTTGTCTTTCGACAAAATAGCGAAATCTGCTTTGAATTATACAGCCACGATTAAAATTGAAAAAAATTTGTTTGATATAGATAATTGCAAAAATCAGATTCATCTGTGGCATATAATTTAGAGTCATTGAATCTTTTGCTGTTTTCTGATTGTATTGTTTTTAAAGAGTACTTCCAAACATAGGCAGTTTTTCCACAAGTTAATTCATAAGTATTATTGTTGCTCGGAGACAAAAACCCGTTTACATTAGGGGCAATGGTTTAATATTGAGAACTTATTTTGAGTCTAATTTATTAATCTTGAGACTTTATGAATATTTCTATTATAATATTAATAAACATTTGGTCATTACGTAGCCCAGATATTTTCCATTTTCATAAATGATTGTATGAAATTAATCCATTGTGCTAAATAAAAAACCCTCATGTCTAAAAGAATTGTAAGAAAATACAAAACTCATTCTCTCTTTCCTATTTTTTACTCGAAGCAAAGGAATACTTGAATGTGCTGATGAGAACAAATATTCTACATCCAATAAATAAAGGTAGATTTTACCAGTGCGATTTGAACGATTTCCGGGTAGATTAGTATCAAATTAAAACTATAGAATGCAAGAACTGTAAAGAAATCTAACCCAACCCATGATTGAGCACGTATTTCCGACTTTGTACTCGATCTGAAGAATCGGCTAATCAATCGCCTACATTAATAGTTTGAAGAGAAGAGAGCAAGATATTACGTTTCAAGATAGATACAGGAAAAAGAAATCGTTCAAAGAGTACAATATTAACTACAATTGAATATACGAAAGAATAAAATCAAATTTAGATGATATAAAATAGATTTAGATAAAAATAACTTTTATTTTGGAGAAATCAAATTGAAGGTTAAAAGATTTGAAAATTTACATAGGAAATTTTTTTCTTGTAATGTATCAGAAATCTAAAGCATAAAAAGTCATAAATTTTGATATTTTATTAGGGCAAGAAAATACCACTATTTGAGAGGATGGATTTAACGCTTTGTATCGGTAAAATTTTATAACACAAGCAGGCTTCGGGGATATCATCTAACATTCGATTTTCATATCAACAAAATATTAACTGATGTGTATGAACTCAATTTTTTAAAATGTGGAGAGTGCAACAATTTCCGTCACCATCAGATTTCACGCCCAAAAGCTAAATTTACAAAGCAAAAGTTTTTCAAAGTTCCAGTCACATGTACGCAAAATCCTAGCTGGCGCTCTCTAACAGTGAGACAGACTTAATCTTAGTTCTCAGAATATTCCCCGCCAATGGCCAAAAGGTAAGGTCATGCTTTTTCTGCTGTGCAGACAAATCCTAAAGTTAGACCCACATATAGACTTTCAACAGTATCTCGCCAATGCATGTCTTACAATTACTACCTAAGCTGTGAAAAGGTATCTGATAAATAGTGAAAGGATATATTTAGATACCATTTTCTGATTAAATGTGAGGCTAATTGCAAGAAAAATATACTTGCTAATCGTCCTTAAAACCATGTTAGACACTAAAAGACCTGTCTAGGGTGGCATTACTATGTAAACAGTTATTATTTGGTCATCCTTACGCATATTCTTCCTATTGTGCAAATAGCTCCAAAAGTTAGCACATGGAGTTTCAATCATATATCGCGAATGTCTGTCTACCAATTCAGGATTGATCCTGAGGTATCTGATAAATACTGAACTAAGAGGTATCTGATAAATACTGAACTAGGAGGTATCTGATAAATACTGAACTAAGAGGTATCTGATAAATACTGAACTAAGAGGTATCTGATAAATACTGAAAGGTTTGGATGGCTTCCGATACCTATTTTCTGATTAGTGTGATACTAACTACATATATGAAAAGTACATTTCCTAATTACCCTTAAAACCTTGTTAGACACTGAAAGATCTGATTAGGATGACACTACTATGTAAACAGTTCGTAGTTTACGCATATTCTTCCTACTGTGCAAACAGTTCTGAAAGTTATTCACGTACATGGAGTTTCAGTCATATATCTCCAATGCATGTCAAGCAATTCCATCTCAAAACCTGAAGAGGTATCTAATAAATATTAAAAGTTTAGGATGGCTTGATACCCATTTTTTTATTAGTGTTATGCTAATTATAAGAAAAATATACTTGCTAAAAGTCCTTAAAATCGTGTTAGACACAAAGACATGATAGAGTGGACTACTATGTAAATAGTTATTAGTTGGTTATCCTTCGCATATTCTTTCTACTGTGTAAACAACTCCGAAAGCTATTCATATAGATGGAGTTTCAATCGTATATCGTCAATGCATGTCTAGTAATTCCAGTTCAAATCCTGAAGAGGTATCTGATGAATACTGAAAGATTAGGATGGCTTCAGTTACCCATTTTCCGACTAGAGAGATGCAAACTACAAGAAACATTTGCTAATTACCCTTAAAACGCTGTTAGACACTGAAATACTTGACTAGGGTGGTACTACTATGTAAATACTTCATAAATGATCATCCTCGGGCATATTCTTTGTACCTTGAAAACAGCTTCTATAACCCATAGATGGAGTTTCAACCGTATATCGCCAATGCATGTCTGGCAATTCCAGCTGACGTTGGGCCGAGGTAGCCCGGTTGGAAGAGTAGTGGATTAGCAACCGGAGGGTTGCGAGTTCGAATCAAACGGAAGAGCGTCGTGTACAAAGGAGGATGGTGCACGTTAAACCTGTCGTGTCCTCAAAGGTCCTCATGTTAGCGTGGGGTGCAAGTTTGGAGAGTGGGGTGCCAGCTCAGGTGTAACCTCGTCATCTGACCGTGGTTCAAAATTACATGGTGTTGTCCTCGGATCGTTCGCCTCGGGATTGATCCCAGACTGTCGCCAGTAGACCGTTGTGTTGCTCCAGTCCAGTGCGATGTTGATTAAATACCTACCTACCGGCTTACGTTCTAACGAGGTATCTGATATAAAGTGAAACGATAGCTTCAGATACAATTTTCTCATTAAGGTAATGAGAAAAATGAGTGATGCTAATGATAAGAAAAATAAGTTTGCTAAAATTGTTTTGGGATACTAAATGCATATTTTTATGATGATAAGAAATACATAGACAGATTCTAATTTGTTTAAAATATGTAGAGTACGACCGAAATAACTATAATTTTCATTTTTGACCTAAAAATTAATAGAAATCTTTGAAAAGTTGTATAGTAAAAATCATTTTCCTTAGTCAATGAGTTCCAGCTCTAATCCGGCGCTATCTAAACATATTCAATTAGGTCATCTTCCTACTGTGTAAAGAACTCCAAAAGTTAAATACTCAGTAGGGGCAGTTTCAATCGCATACCGCCAATGTATGTCTAGCAATTACTGCTTAAATTCTGAAAAGGTATCTAACCAATACTGAATCCTGGAACGAATCGCCATCTTTTTCAATTCCAGAGTGAGCCCCTAATGACCTCCATTACTTAAAAAAAAATCGCTATAGCAGTTGACAGTTTTTCTGCTAAGGCCAGAATAGGCTACATTGTAACTTAGGCCTACTTGAATCGTTTTCACCTGGCTGACTCCGAGTGTCTTGATGAGGAAACTTTGGAACGTATCTTGTTCGACTGCACCGGAGAGAACATTTTTAGAATTCTCTTGGAGAAAATTTGTGAATCATATTCAATGCTTACTTATAATGTTTTGTAATGTTAATTTTATGCATATTGCTTTGCTGGTTTATGGAAGACATTGTAAAATCAACGTTTATACGCCCCACTCGTGTATCTTGATACAATGTATATCAATACTCAAAATTTTGAATGGCTTCAGATATCAAAGATCATATATCTTTCAGATTTCAATTAAATGAGATGAAAAAGTGCAAAACATAAAAGCTAATCATCCTTTAAAATCTCGCTAGATAATAAAAGAATTGTCTAGGATATTTCTTCAAGGCATACAGTCCATAGCTCTTCACTCTTACGTATTCTTCCCGCTGTACAAAAAACTCCTAAAGTTAAGAACATACACGGAGTTTCAATGACATATGGTCAATACATGTCTAGAAAATTACTGACTAAATATGAGGAAGTATTTAACTAATAATGTAATACTAGGATGTCTTCAGATATCACAGATAAGATATCCTTCAGATTTCAAATAAATGAGACGGAAAGACGTAAAATATAAAAGCTAATTATCCTTTAAAATCTCCCTAGACACCAAAAGAACTGTCTAGGATGGTTCTTCAATGCATACAGTTCTTAGCTGGCCTCTCTTGGGAGATTCTTCCGGACAGACAGTTACTGAAGTTAGGCACGTAGATGGAGTTTCAATCGGATATCATCAATATGTCTAGCAATTCGTGTCTAAATTCTGCAGAGGTATCTCACCAATACTGAACATTTTGAATGACTTCAGATATCCTTCATATTTCAATTAAATGAGATGTAAAGGCGTAAAATATAAAAGCTAATTATCTTTTAAAATTTCGCTAGATCCTAAAAGAACTGCCTTGGATGGTTCTTCATCTTTGTGCGCATTTTCCCACTGCACAAACAATTCCTAAAATTAGGCACGTAGATGGAATTTCAATCACATATCATCAATATGCCTAGCAATTCCTGACTAAATTATGAACAAGCATCTAACTTATAATGAAATGTTAGGAGGTCTTCAGAAATCAGATCAGAAAGCCCTATGTAAATAAATGAGATGAAAAGAAGTAAACTCTGAAAGCTTATTACCATATAAAACCTCGTTAGACACTAAAAAAACTGTCTATTATAGTACATAATGCATACAGTTCTCAGCTGGACATACTTGTACATATCCTCACGTCTCATTAACCAAGTCACGAGAACGAGAAATGGGCAACAATAATCTGTAGTTAGATTCTACATTTCTCAAACACGAACGTGCCGTTTTATGGAATATTAGTGAATGATTTATGATATATTTCAATTAGGCCTTGAGAGTTTCGTGAGCTAAAAGTTAATGCTCTACATTAGTTTGAAGCCGAAAATTGATGAAAAATTACTCATTGTAGTAGTTTTAAAGCAAATTAGATCAAAAGAAAAAGATATTTATATTAATGGAATTCAGTCAAATTAAGTTAATTAAAGTTTCAGGAATTTAAATTAATTCCTGTGTCCCAATAGTAGCAGGTGTAACTGTCTTCTTCCTATTTGAACTTTTACATGCGTTTGTTTTGTTGCCTTCATTAAATCTAGTTCATATCCGTAATGCATTACCTTTTTTCATGAATGTTCCACACCTCTTGGTAATTTCACACAAAATTTACTTTACGAATTACGCTTACGTCACCGGTCTTAGGAATGTCAAAAATTAGATGTTTGATATTAACGATTGTTATATAGGTTCTAAAAATTCCGCATTCGTGTGGCCTTTCTGTCAGGCAATTCACGTTTTATGATTACCGTTTAATAAAGAAATTAAATATATTTGTATCGGCAATAGATTCAAATTTACCACTTTCTTAGTGATACATGTATTGAAGTATCTTTACATTGGAATTATATTGGAAACTAATATTTCATCATACTACAAAAACGGAAAATGAGCTGGCGATTTTGCACCTTATTTAAAGCATTTTTAAAGTTTAACGTTTTGAATCATTGATGCAAATTAATACCTGTTTATGAAATACGGAGATAAACTGCTACATAAGTTACCTTATTCTAAGGCATCTTTTGTAATTTAGGTTTTGTGAGTCACTGACTCAAACCATCTTTGAATGGTTGTATTTGAAATAAAGAGATAAGCTATTACGGAAATTGCCTTATTTTAATCATTTTTAATGACTCACGTTTAGTAAGTCATTGATGCAAACCTTTTTGAATGGTTGTATACGAAATACGGGGGGGGGCAATAAACTGTCATACAGAAAACAAGTTTCGGTTTGGATGTTTTATAATAAAAATGGCCCTCAGAGGCACATTTTCTTTAGGTGTGTACGGCCATCTTCACCCCCAAGGTATCCGAGTGATGTTTTCTCTCCTTTGTTTTACTCTGATTTATCATTCTGTTTTTGAATTTTTTCCTCCCTCGTTTGTCTTGCGTTTGGCACAGCTTGGCCAAATATGGCCCTTACGGCATAAAATCCAAAAACGACCAACTATAATAAAAACTAGTACATCCTTAAATCTGCGCTTGTTTCTAAATTGCTTATGCCTATTAATGGCAAAATGAGACTTACATATGATGCCTTATTTAAATACATGATTAAAGTGATTAAATGTGATTTTTATTAAAAAATCATTGATTTAAATCAAAATTTTAAATTTAATTTTCCTTTCCGTGTTACGTTTATTAATATTCAAAATGAAATAACTATAAACAAAATGCATGTTATTTTATTCAAATAACTATGTACTATATCAAATATGTTAAGTAGTCTGTTTATGAAAGAAATAGACTCTTAGTCACAGTGAAAATGTTTTCTGCAGTATCAAAGCATTACAATTTTGCACATTTATCTTTAAAGGGGGGATTTTAATATTTTTGTTTTGTGTAATGTGTTGGTTAATTTTTGTTTAAATTGTATTGGGAAATTTCATGCATTGATCCCTAGGAATTCTTTACACTGTCAGCATAACTATTTTGTATTTATGGAATTGAAATTAGGAATATAAAAGTCAATTCGCCCATCTGATGATCGAGTGATTATGTTAACAAAATAGATTATGGATTGAAGCGGAAACCTATTTTAATGGTTATGTGATAATTTTTTTAGTGCAAAAACTCAAAATTCCACTCAATTGGCATATGTTGGGGAATGCTATTACTCTTATTATATGATGTTCCTAGAGAAAAGCTTCATTTTATTATATGTTATATATAAATCCTTTTTGCGTAGGTGGAATCTAACTTTGAAATACTTATCAATGCTCAGAAAAAATTTGAAAAATATGCATATTTGATTACAATTTTTGTATATTTTCATGTCTCATTTTTTATTATTTACTTACAAATAATATTTTTTCTCAAATAAGTACTTTTTGCTAGCTAAATATTAATGAGAAGTCGAAATTTTGTCATGAATTGTGCGTTCCTTTTATTTTCTATTGTTGACATGATTTTTCCCCAAAACAAGTCTTTAACCAATTAATTACTTTGTAAAAAATAACTAAAGAAATTCTATACATTTTACTCGTATTTGATCAATTTTATACACAAATTTATAAAGTGCTGTTAGTGGGATCCCTCAACCTTATTTATCTAGGTCCAAAAAATTTCATACCACCAATTATGGGTTAAAATCAAACTAATCTAAACTGCTCGAGAACCAGGAGAGGAAAAATTGCTTATGCATGACATTTGTTGTGCTGTTCTATTTACTCTATCGTGTAATTAATTTTTAATTCCTATATCACATTTCAATCTTTCAAAAATTTATCGTGATATATTTTTAAATATATTAATACACCATAAATATTAATGTTCAACATTCATCAAAACTATTTAGACACTACACGATTTGCGTGTCGCATGTCCAACAAGTATAAACTTGTACTGGCAAGGGATTAATTGAAATAATAAAAATCTGATTTAAATAAAAAAAATCTGATTTAAATCAAATAAATCTGATTTAAATCAAATAAATCCGATTTTCATGATTTCAAAAGAATCATGATTTTTTCATACCTTGCACATTTATATGCACATTTCGTACCTCATAATGAAATAAAATTAATCAAAATATAAAGCAACATTTAATACTTCTTACTGGTATTAATTCAGATTTCTAATAAATAATGGCAAAAGTGCACACATTTCTCGTAGTATCACAATTAGCTTTTGAACGTTTTCTTCAATTGCATCCTATATACAAGCTCAAACGCTCAAATTTTTATCTTCAAGATTTCCTATTGATTTCTGTAACCATACCTCTAATGAGTTTGATGAAGAGTGGCGAGATCTACCATCCTTTATTTGTTCTCTGCGGCTTTCAGCGCTGTTCATCTAAAGGGTCAATATTATTGTTGTTATTTTGCTCCATTTTTGTTCTTGTTATTATTTGCATTTTGTTTTTGTTTTTATTTGGTTTCTCCTTTTTGATTTGTGGTGATGGTCTATATATATATATATATATATATATATATATATATAAATATATATATATATATATATATATATAAATATATATATATATATAAATATATATATATATATATATATATATATATATATATATATATATATATATATATATATATATATATATATATAAATTAATAAAGGCTATTGCGATTTGATTTATTTGTATAGATAGTTGAATTTCTGTCGCACTGGAGCAACACGAGTTATTGGCGACGATCTGGGATCAATCCCGAAAGAAAAAATCCGAGGACAACATCTCGTAATTTTGAATTACGGTCAGATGACGTGGTCAGGCACCCCACTCTAAAAACTCAACGTGATCAACCACACCACATCAACATGACCAATCTCGAAGGGAAAGATTCATTTGGGTAAAATTTTAATGAATTCTGTGTGTATGTGAAGCTTAGTTGTTCTGTCATCCTTGGGGTAGGGTTCGCTCATGATTGTTATAGAATTCTGAAGCTGTATTTTTTCTCTTCATAAAAAATCAAATGCTCAAATCATTGTTTATTGTTGTGCCTCTCGATCGGTTGGTTGAGTCTTTTAGAATCCCATGGCACAGCCATTGACAACAATTTTCTTAACAAACAAAAAGGCACTGGGAAGGCGTAAAGTGAAAAAAGAACAGATGTCATAAAAACCCTAAAGATTGCAAAAAACGCATCAGGTGTTGGATAGATAAGCGAGGGAGAGGAACCCACATAACTATATATAAATACATATCACAATGCTTTCAACGCTACGGTTCCAGTAGAGTTATAATTGCGTTTCCTGTACCGAAGGGAACGAACAAGGTATGACAAAAAATAAACGACGTAAAAAAAACCGAGCCATAAGGCGAAGAACAAAAAATAAGTATTCAATCACCTCCAGCCATGGTGGTAGCATAAAAACACAAGATTCAAAGAAAAAAGTAGATGGACTAAAGTACGAAAACTTCTTTGATGGTTCTTCGGGTTTTCTTGCCATTAAGTATCTTTCTTGAACCTTTGTCTTCCACGGTAGGACCTTTGTGGTGATGTTAAAACAAAACAGCTCTCTGAATCGGAATGATAAATGTCTTGAACGCACCACTCGTGAAGACAGATAATTAATACTCAGTGATAAATCGCTTTTTGAGTTGTGTTTTGAAAGCCAGGTACCAGTGAAAGAGGAAAGCGGAGGTATGTCCGCGGCTTCTGTTTTCTTCTTTTCCTCCGGGCAATGTGTCAAAGCTGATATGCGATAAAAGAACAATCTCACGCGTGTAAGGGGGGTGCAAAGACACGCTTTTCCGCCCCTTCTTCCCAGTGTCGATGCTAATGCGGTGGATGGTCAATCTACATATTTTCTGGGGTCTTCATCGCTCAAAGTTTTTGAAAACCTCATTCATATTCGTCTGCAGTCCTATAACTTCGAGTTTTCTTTTGTGCCAGATATATTGGGATACCATGTTGTGGTGTTTGAATTTTTTGGTTGCCTCGTATATCCGGGAGTGTGACTTTTAACCCCTTTCTGACAGTGACTGCACAAGTTATCTCACCCGGAGACCACCCTTATCTAAGACAGGCTACCTCGTAAGGTGCTTCTGTTGTTACTGAATTGATACATGCAAAATGGGGCGATTACAATGATTAGTTTTAGAACTCTATATATTACATTTAGTGTAACTAATTGATTCCATTTGCATTTTTATAAAAACTTACCTGATTATAATTAAAATTTTAGTTTACGGACCCAAGTTATTAATTACAGAATGGTCAATCTGCGTATGGTCAAAGCATCAATCTACATATTTTGGGGTCTTCATCGCCCAAAGTTTTTGAAAAAGTCGTTCATATTTGTCTGGAGTCCGATAATTCGAGTTTTCTTTTGTGCCATATATTTTAGAATAAGATGTGGTGTTTGAATTGATTTTTTTGGTTGCCTATTAATATCTGGAATTGTGGCTTTTAATCACTTTCTGACAGTTACTGCACAAGTTCTCTGAACCCAAAGACCAAACCTTATCTATGGCAGGCTACCTCAGAAGATGCTTCTATTGTTACTGAACACCAACAAATACTATTGCAACAATAAGTTTTAGAAATATAATTGATTTACAGTTGTTATATTTAATATGGCCGATTGATTCCCATTGCCAATTTATAAAAATAGATTATAACTTTAAAATTCTCTTTTACTGGCAAAGTTATTAATTATATAATAGTATGGTCACTCTGCATATCTTGTGGTCCCCTTCAGAGTCTGAAAACCAAATTCACATTCATCCGGAGGTCTAAGAATCGAGATTTCTTCTGCGGCAGAAAATTGGGATACTTTATTGTGGTGTTTGAATGAAGTTTTTCGATTTTTTGGTCGTCTCGTATATCCGAGAGGTTGGATTTTAATCCCTTCCTGACAGTCACTGCACTAGTTATCTCACCCAGAAACCACCCTTAATATGGTTGGTTACCTCGCAAGGTTCTTATTTTGTTACTGGATGCCAACAAAATACGATTTTAATGATCAGTTTTCGAAACGTAATTATATTTCACTATTATATTAAAAAACCTAATTGATTCCATTTACAATTTTATCAAAACTTAATAGATTATAATTAAAATTTTAGTTTGAACCCAAGTTATTAATAACGGAATGGTCAATCTGAAAAGGGTCAATATTATATGTCAGTCCTGCGTATTTTGGGAACTTTATCGCCCAAAGGTTTTGAGAGAAAACCTCATTCATATTTGTCTAGAGTCCTATTACTTCTTTCTAACACCAAATGCATCAATCATACATTTTATTTCTATTAAATTGTAAGAGTTCTTCGTCTGTAAAACTATGTAAGAAAAAATTTAGAATCTGAATAATGTATAACCTTTTCTCAAAAAAAGTGCCACATTTGCTTATTTCTGTTTCGATTATTAGTTGCTTTTTATAAATTCTGAAGCGAAATGTACCAACGAGAAAACATTTGTTAACGTTATAAGGCAACCTAAGAATGCCACTTGATCGTCTTTTTTATTGGTAAAAATCGAAAAAGGAACTTTTTGTCGTAAGTCAAGAAGAAAAAGATTTTCTTATTGCAAACATGCATGATAGGTAAGTAGTTAATTAACGTCTCACTGGAGTAACACATGGGCTATTGACGACGTTCCGAGATCAATCCCGAAGGGAAAGATCAGAGGAAACAAACATAGAAAGTGTATTGATGTTAGCGGGAAGTAATGTCTAGAAAATCGTACATATTAAAAACTGAGACATAAAAATCAACTCCAAGTAATATTACTCGTATTCTTGAAGTTTTATTAAAAGCCAAACAGTGTGGACCAGTTAGCCATGTTAGAAAAATAAAGCTTTTAACTGAAACCTTTTTCTTTTCCATCTTTTATACAATATGGCCCTTGCATCTTAAAAACCAACCCAACTAACCAACCAACTTACAAATATTTCGGAACAAAATTCAAGTGTTAACCCTTCAAGTGGTTTCGACGAGATATCTCGTCCATCAAGATCTGGCCACTTTTGCTAATGAAGAGATATCTCGTCATCGAGATATTACCGTTTTTTAATTAATATATCAAGATCTGGTCAGTTTTCTTCCAATAACGAGATATCTGGTCCAACAAGATCAGGTCAGTTTAACTAATGACAAGATAGTTAACAAATGACAACCACCAAAAGGGTTAAACGTGGCACTTATTTTGAGACAGGAAGTAACAGGATTTTTTAACCTTAATCAATTATAAACTAATGGTCCAGAAATTTCACAAAAATTCATTCTAGAAATAAATTTACCGACAAAACTATAAGTCACGTCATACTTTATCAAAATGGCATGAAAAATGCGATTGAAATAAAGTAAAAACTGTTGAGTTTGCATTTACGTATTCAAGCTAACGATTTAAAATAAAATTCCATACCCAAGCGAGGTTATCAGTCATAGATTCGTGACCTTAAGTGTTAGATCTTACTATCTTGCGAATTTTAATTTGAAACTGCTATCTGCCGTAGCATTTATATCAGAAGGTCAATTCGTATGCTATTCACTCCAGCGTTAAATTCATTTTTTGATAGACACCAGTATGTTTTCGCTTAACTTACCTTAAACTTGGGGCCGCCTACCTGTCATTTGCAACTTTATCTTCGAATGTTAACTTATTTCGCGTATGTTAGAAGAATAATTTTTATTTTGTGTTTTTTGTATGAGGAATTTTTAAAGTTTTGGATAAAGGGTTTTAATCGTCGCAATGGCTGACTGAAAAGTGATAAACCAAACCCTTAGTTATGAGAAAAAAATCCTTAAAAGTAGATAAATTTAAGTTATAAAAATATAGCGATTAAGGAAACTGGTAATGTCTCGGTAACAGTAACTCACAAGGAATGCCAAAACAAGGTTTTAATCACTGTTTCTAAGCCCCACTTTGAATCTTTCAGTCAAATATCTTCTGATTCCCAAGACATATTATGTCCTATACTTAGACATTTTCTACTACTGTCGCCGTATGACATATGCCGCTACTGTTGCCTTTCATTAGGAGCCGTATAAAAATTTCTCCAAAGAGCAATCTGATTCGATATCTCCCTATTGTATTTCTCTCATCTGGGCCATTAAAGCTTCCCTGTGTGAATGTGTTTTTTCATTTGCTTGACGCTTTTTGTCGCAGCCTAACCATATACCATACAGCTTACCATAGTGCCATAAAACTCAACCCAAACCAACCGAAAACGATCTTACAAACAACAGATAATGTTAAGTACAAAAATTAGTGACTAGAAAATGTTATGATGTTCCGTTAACCGGTTTTTACCTGTATTCCAGTATTTAATCATCGATCTCTAAACCCTACTCTGAACCTTTTAGCCAAACTTTATTCTCCTGATTCGCATAGCACATTACCTCATATACTGACGACATTTGCAGCTATCGTCACCACCAGTATGAATTTACCTCCGAAAATCGATCTGGTTAGATATCTCCCTGGTTGTATTTCTCTCTTCTGTGCCAGTGAAGCTTTCTCTCTGTGTATTTCCTTTAACTTGACGTTGTTTGCCGCAGCTTGTCCAAATTTGGCCCATTGCTCCATAAAACCCAACCCCAACCAACCGAAAACAATCTTATCTCTCTTGGTGGTTGTCTTTACGAGGTATCTCGTCATTAGCAAAACTGACCAGATATTAAAGGACGAGTCATTTCTTCATAAGAAAAAACTGATCAAATCGTTATCCCGTCATTATAAAATATAAGCAATATCATGATGACAATATATTTCTCCATGAAAAAATTGGCAATATCTTGATGACAAGATATCTCGTCATTAGCAATTGGTCAGATCGTAAAGGACGAGATATCTTGTAACCACTTGGAGGGTTAAAACGAAGCGGATAAATTTAAGTAAAAAAGTATCGTGATTATGAAATTTGTTCTGTTGTTTCGTTAAACAGTAACTCACGAAATCAAAAATTCGATTTTTTTACAGGTATTTAATAACCGTTTCCTAAACCCTTCCCTGAACCTTTTAGTCAAATTCGTTCTCCTGATTCCCACACCCCGAATTTGTCGAATTGAAAAGGCAGCGGGTTTGCGACGCGCCTAATTCACCCGAAGCGTTTTCCGTCAAACCAAGCGCGACGTGCATTGGCGAGTGTCCCACTGGGGCGATCATCTGATAATTTCCGTTTTGGGGATCTCCGACTGTCAGTCAAATGTCTCGCGAGCTTGAGCACGTGAGAAAGCTAGTCGGACATCGGCACGAAAGTGCTACATGTTACCCGCCATGCAAAACACACGTCTCACATGTCTAGCTGTCCCGCATCGCTGGTTGTCTCGACACCTCGTTCAGCACGCATGGGGATTTTTGGGTTTTGGCATTTTCCCCTCTATTTCGTCAGTGTCATTTTGTGGCTAGAGAAGATTGATAAGGCAATTTTGGTAGCAATCTTACTAATGACCCATATATTGCAAAACCTCTCTAAGTTGATTGGTTTGTTGAATTTAATGGTGCAAGGTTCGAAACTTCCGACCTTTTAACCCTCCTGGTGGTTGTGTTTACGAGGTATCTCGCAATTAGTATAACTCTTCAGATCTTGATTGACGAACTATCTCATCATTAGACCTACCAGACCTTTATATCGTCATCATAAAAAAATCGGCAATATCGCAAACTTGGTCAGATATTGATGGACGAGATATCTCGTCGAAAACAGTTGTAGGGTTAATGAAATAGGAGTAAGTTGCTTCATGGTACTTCCTCCTGTCACTCGGTTTGAAGTTGTCACGTGGTTGTGGGGGCATGCCTCCTAATGTGGGATAAATTATTGATTGGTGTGAAGTGATTATACAGCATGATTAAAAACACTAGTATGCGCTTCGTTAGCCAACTGGTCCAAGTCGATTCGTAAGCCCACGTGACTTACCCTTCTGAGATCTTACTACAGCGACTCCGCCCACCTGCTCCGTCGATGAAAGAAGGAAAGAGAATGAAGACAAAGAAATGAAAATATGCCAAACGCAAGATAAAACAAAAACGCCGTTGTTAAGATTCAGTCTATCTGTAATCCCTAACGTGACATAGAAATCGACGGTTTTTATACATAGACGAATGGCAACAAATGGATATAAACAATGTAAAATAAACCACCAAATGATTTTTCCGCTCAATTTAAATATGCTATATTGAAACAAAAGCTACATAATACTGCTAAAACTTCAAGGAAGAATACCGTGGTTGTGAAATTCTTCATTGACTAATGAAATTCTCCAGTTATCTAATCACAATCAAAATTACTTGTGTCGTCAGCATAATTGAAGTGAACGTCAAATTAAAGTACAATACTTCTCTAAGGAAAGCGATCACTTCTTTTTAGCTTAGATCCATAGAGCTGTCAAAATCAGGAACAAAATTACTTAAGCCGTCAGCGGTGATTGAAGTGAACGATATACAAAATTGGACCAAAGAGATAAAGAAATTAAACATTTAAGTAGAAAGAAAATGAAACAGTAAACAAAATACCAACTGGACTAAAGCAGCCCCACGGCGTGGACCGCGTTAACCTAGTTGGTAGAGTCGCCGATTAGCAGCCGCAGGGTTTTTAAGTGTGAAACTCGACCCAACCAACGACCTTCGTATACTGGTCGAGGACTGTTTCACGTAAAATTTGTCGCGGCTTTAAATATCCTCACGTTGACTTGGTGTGGAAGTTTGGGCAGTGAGGTGCCAGGTCAGGTGTTGATCTCATCATCTGACCGTGGTTCAGAATTACGAGGTATTATCCTCGGATTTTTGCCCCGGACCATCACCAGTTGCCCGTCGTGTTGCTCGGTTTCCCTTGTAAAACGCTTAAAATCCCGAAAATATACATCTGTTTTTCATGTTTCTAATTAAATTTATTATTTTTTTAGAAAGGTGTGCTCAAGAGGCCCAGAACATCCTGAACCAAATACGTGGTTGTCATCCAGAAACTGAATCTGAAATGAAAAAGTGCTTTAAGGATTCGATTTTAAACTTCTTTTAATAAGAGTTTGGAGAATTTCAAATGGATCTTTGCCAATATTGGAAGAGTATGTTAGAAAATGTCCGAACTAGAACTTTTAAGATACGTATTGAAAATTCTTTGTCATACAATTCATTGTCTTTGCATTAAAAAATCTTCGACGTGTTTTAAAAAATTGATAATAAGCAATACGATTCATTTAAACCAAACTTACATGAAGTGTATAGTAATTTAATATTTTATTCCATTTCAAAAATTTTTCAATGAATTTAATTCAAGTTTCAATTTTACATTTCACAATGGATTCTATTAACTAACCACGAAATTCGTAAAAGGAACAGGGGGGTGGCGCTGTAGCCCAGTTGAAAGAGTAACGGATTAGCAATCGGAGGGTTGTGAGTTTGAAACTCAGTCCAACCAAAGCCTGTAGTGTACATGGGGCTGGTGCACGTTAAATCTGCTGTGGCCTCAAATATGCTCACTTTCGCGTAGTGTGGAAGTTTGGAGAAGGGTGCCAGCTCAGGTGTTGACCTCGTCATCTGACCGTGGTTCAAAATTACTTGGTGTTATCCTTGAATCTTTCCATTGGGATTGATCCCGGACCGTCACCAACAGCCCGTTGTGTTGCTCCAGTGCGACGCAAATTTATTACCATTACCCATCTACAATTATCAAATTGAGAAATAAAGATTCTCAATTATAGATCTCCATTACAATTTAATCAAGTTTACAAGAGTTGAGACCCTTTTCTCAAGAACATTCGATACATAAATCAAGAAAAGTTGATCCACGGCAATAGTATGTTATATCAGCGGGGGTGGTCCGAAAACAAAAAATAAGATCCGCCTTCTCAGAATTCATTTGTCTAGATAAACAAAAATCGCCTTGATCAAAAGAACTAATCTAAACTAAATACATTTCATTGTCATTAGTGAAATTTTAAAAATGTATTTCCTCTTCATTGATTACAGGAGATTTTAAACTTCACAAAATATTCTGTTCCGAGAAACGGTCAGGAAACCGAAGATGCTTTACCTCCCAAGACATAATTAATATCAGAACAAATGCTCCGATATTCTCAGGAATTTGAAATTATCCCCTTATGCTCTTCTGATATCGGCTACATCAAAGAATCCAATGTCTCGCTATTTAATGCATCCGTAATGCATTCTTGTGAAACGCCATTAAATGTCCTGAGATTGCATGAAATGTTATTTTCGTAAATGCGTCCTAATTAAAGGAAATCCGACTCTTTTGTAGGGAAATGCCGACGGAGATCGTTTTTAGAATTTTGTGAAGTATTTCACGTTAATTTTGTAATTGTGAAAAATGTGATGTTTTCTGACATCAAAATTCGCCGCCATATAATTAATTTTAAATATTGTAAATATCTGATTTTTTGAGGTAAATGAACTGTATTAGAGATCAAATGCATGTTATTAATTGAACTAAAAGCATTTTGATGTAGGACTACGGCTATGTATGGGGAGATAAGAGGGACCGCCTGTGGAGAAAAATAGGTTCCAATTGAAATCGCTTTATCGTAAAAAATGTGTCAGACTGTCTACCACAGGGAACTGTTCCAGACATCAATTCTGGATGATGGCGGTTTCTGTAGAAACAGGGCTCGTTCATTTTGAGTAGGGGTGACTCTCGGGAAGGTTTAATTTAATTTTACTTTTGCGAATGTTGACTAGGGAATGAGGTAAAAGATCTTAACTATAAGTATATATCTTAACATATAGGTCGGAGTATTTATTCTATATCCAACGTTGTCACCATTTCTGTTGGACTATTACGTGTCACTATTTATGTCGGGATATTGAATGATCCCACCATTGCCACCATTTAATGTCGGATATTGCGTGGTGATCCGACTCAGTTCCTAGTTCATCTGCAGATGAAGATATCTCTAGTCACTATTCGGGTGATCGTAGGATCAGTAATATTGCATTAAATAACTTTAGATTTCGGCACACATGGAGACCGAAAACTTCTTAGAAAAATTTCGATCTTTAGTAATAAATTAAGGGCAATATAAAACTACAAAGAACGCTGATCAGCTCTCTTTTTCACTCCTACAAATAAATTTTTCGTCACATTCCATATCATAGTTGCAGTTTACACGTGCATAATTAAAAAATACATTCACTAATATCATAGTTTGCGCGTGCATAAGAAATGTGATATCAAAACACAAAGTTTACAAGTACGCTTGTAGCAGTTGCACTCGAGCAATTAAAATTAAATTCACGGAACGCGTGCACCGCCTATACAAAATATATTTCTAATTAAACATCAAGTGTGCTAATGTGACAAACTTGAAAACATTTCTACAAGCATCGCGTATGATAGGTACTGTAGGTTTTTTTCTTCGGCAACAGATAGTGGCAGACTTTGTGTATGGAACATTTCTTGTGGCAGACAATAGTCGTGTTGGTATATTCGTAAGCAGTATGGCGTCTTCACATACTGCGCAATGCATCGTGAACTCGACACCCCTCCTTGTCCACTGGCAGGGGAAATGATAGTATATATGTTGGTATATTTCATTGTGTGAACTCTTTGGGAAACACTGAATGTCGCGCCGGTGATATCTTTCGTAGGCCAAACCATTCGCCAAGAAGTTGTCAATAGAGCACTTTTGGAGCGGGTTTCTCATTCAACCTTATGCTTAGTATTCACAGTATCTGAAATTGTTACACAAGGTACCTTTGGCTTTATCCATTTACTTTAAAATAAGAATATACATTTCCATTATATATTCACCAAAAAATAGGTTTCTAAAGGCTGTATGAATATGCAACAATGCACCCATTAGTATCTACGTGTATAACAAACATAAACCTATGTATTATTCTTTTCATGAACGAATTCGAACAATAACCTTTAACACCTGATTTAAATACATTTTATATTAAATAGTCACTAAGAATTTGGTTAGATAACACAGCCTTACAAAGAAATTTTGTTTGGTGCCTGGAATTTTTTAAATGATTTTGCCTATATTTGGTGTGCTAGTTTCAAATATGGAAACCGTTTTTCTCTATCAGCTCTACTTTTTGAGATTCAGCGCAGCTAAATTATAACATAATTTATTTTACAACTCATTGAGTAGTGGTTAAATTAAGTTTATAATGTGGATTGGTTCCTGCTTTTTTCTTCCTTCTTCTCTGTACCGCTATTAGCTGATTGTATGAAGCCATATTTGTTGACATAACACAGTGTTTACATCTAACATAACTTATAAAGTTCTTTGTTTTGCGGATTGATGAAAAGAAAGAATGGCATCCAGTCGAAAAAGTTGTGTTAATCATCTTGATGTATTTTGCTACATATGTGGTGAGTACATACAAAAAGAGAACAGAAAAGTCATTTCTGATTTTGTTAAAAGAACTTACCTTGGGTACTTTGGCGTTAGGCTTGGTGACCAAGATAAAGTTTGAGCTCCACAGATTGTGTGTAAAACAAGTACAGAACACCTACGACAGTGGACTAATGGGAAGAGAAGGAGTCTAAAATTTGGTGTAAAAATGGTTTGGAGGGAACCCATAAACCACTTTGATGACTGATATTTTTGTATTGTGAATATTAACGGCATAAACCGAAATAACCGCAGCAAGTGGATATATCCTGATTAAACCCCTGCAAGACGGCCTGTTCCTCACTCAGACGAAATTTCTATTCCATCAGCTTCCAGAGATCTCTGAGGATGAATTTCATATTTCTGATGCTCCTTGTGATACGGACCGAGGGAGCGATAGTGATTATGAGGGAACATCATCAAGTCCTCAACGTTTCAATCAAAACGAGTTAAGTGACCTGATAAGGGATCTGTCTCTCAAAAGAATCATCTGAATTACTTGCTTCTAAATTAAATTATAAGACTACTTGATAGTGGAACCAAAATTACATTCTACCGTACTAGGGGAAATGATTTGCTATCTTTCTTCTCTCATCAAAACGATCTTGTGTTTGTCAAGATGTTAGAGGACTTCTGATAAAAATTGGTCTTACTGAATATTTCCCAATTGATTGGCGACTGTTTATTGACAGCTCTAAGCGGAGTTTTAAGGGTGTACTTTTACACAGTGGCAACAAATACGGGTCAATACCCATTGCTCACTCAACCAAAATGAAAGAAGAATATGATATTATAGTTTTGGTCATGGAGAAGGTTAAGTTTCACGAACACCAATGGGTAATTTGGGTGGACTTAAAAATGGTTAGCTTTCACCTTGGTCAGCAAGGGGTGCTACACGAAATATTATTGCTTCTTGTGCCTATGGGATAGCAGAGCCAAACAATACCACTGGATAAGAAAAGAGTGGCCTACGAGAGAGAACATGGTTGTTGGAGAAAGAAATCATTCGTGAATCTTAGTCGGACGAGACAGATTCATATTGGCTTCGCTGAATATAAAGCTAGGGTTAATGAAACAGTACATGAAAGCTCTTGATCAGGATAGCTCTTGCTTTGCATACGTAGGACAAAAAATGCCTGGAATAAGTACAGAAAAACTTAAAGCTGGAATTTTTGATGGTCTTCAAATCAGACAGCTCATAAACAATCCTCGTTTCGTGGATTCCATGAAAGAGACAGCAAAAAGCGTGGATCTCATTTGTCCTTGTTGTCAAGAACTTTCTAGGCAACCACAAGGCTGAAAACTATATTGAATTAGTATGTAACATCATGCTTAACAACTTCAAAGACCTTGGTTGTAATATGAACATAGAGGTTCATTACTTGCACAGCCATTTAGACCGTTTCCCTGAAAATATTGGCGATACTTGTGAAGAACAAGGTGAAAGATTTCACCATGACATAAAGACAATAGAGGACCGATACCAGGGCAGATGGGATACTCATATGGTGGCAGATTACTGTTGGAATCTGCAAAGAGACTGTAAACAAAGTTCACTCAAGAATTTCAAACAAAAGTTTTCGGAGTGGAACAAAATAACTTTTCCTTTTGTTTTTATTTGATTCTTCTCATTTATAATTTTTCATTAAGCTATTGTAGATTTACAAAAGTGTTGCTGCGTTTTTTTTCAATTAATTAAATGTTTTACAAAATTTATTAAAAAAAAAGTTTTTAATTTAAAACCACCCGGCACCAAAGTATGTGTTGGGCTGTGTAATTGGTTAATTATTTTTTACTTTAATAATTTAAACATTGAACACAATCCATTGGGAAGAAACAGCTGTTTTAACAAAGTTTGTATATAATACTTAAGGTATAAGTTACTGTAATCAGTCATATATTTGCTTCTATATTTAAATGGAAGGTGTTGCTAATTTGAACTATGTGAGAAAAACAGAAGACGTAGGTTATTAGGAATTCTAACAATTTAAAATATCCGAATGATTCAGATCTAGTTTGTAGATTGTGTACAGGACCATTACAAAAGTTCTCCGAGTTAACGACTATTGTATTATTTAGTATAGAGGTAGCCTAGTTTATTTGGGCTTCCCTCTCATTCACTTTTCAATATTCTTAACACCATTGATTGATCACCCTAGTCAATTCCATTGACATCGTGCTCTGATTTAGTATCGCCTTTAGCATTCTCATCTATCCAAAAGGATAGATTATTAATATGACCTCGCCTTGACCAGTCATCATCTCCACTTGAAAGGTCATCATGTTTTGAAGTAGATCCGAAAAGAATTGCGTCTACTTTTGTGTGACTCAAAATATCTCTTTTTCAATTACTCACCACCAAATTTAAACAAAAGTTAAGAGTAGAAATCTTACAAGACAAGAATACTATTATTTGCACAATCTATTATAACACCGTAAGGAAAATCTAAGATTTTTATAAACTGTACAATTGACTGATACGACAGATCTGTTGCAAATAACTAACAGAGTTGAATGGTCGTACTAAAATCTAGGAAGAAAATAGTAAAAGACCTGATATGGTTTCTTTTCAGATTTCAACCGAAGCTGTAAAGGGGAAGGAAGTCTAGAGAAATTTGCCGTTCTGAGACGCAGGTAACGAAATTTGGACGACGTAGTTTGAAGGTTGCTCTCGATGAAAGTTGAAAATGCTTTCGACGTGATCTATTCAAATCTACGAAGAACATTTCGTAGTGGTTTGAACTGAACATTAAAAATTTGTTTGCATTAAAAAACAGTGAACACTTTTGACAATATCGATCTAGGTTTATCTGAACTATCGTGAGCGCAACACGACTATGCGTGGTATCGTTTTAAAGATCTTGAGAGATATACTCAAGTATAAGTAGAATGTTTCACAGTGGTTTGAACTGAACATTCAAAAAATTATTTTCTTGTGAACCTATGAATTTTTATAACAAATTAAAAATCCACTTTGAAAAACAATACTTTATTACTTTTAAATTTATTGTTTTGCAGTTACTCTTTTCATTGCATAACATTGAAAGAAAGTCCCCAAGCATCTGTCAGGACCATTGCGTCTAACGGAGGGTTAGAGCAGATTGCGAGTCGTTACGAACATCTGCCAAAACTGAAAATTTATTCAGCTTAGTGCCGGAGAATTAATCATTCGGCTGCAGACCAACGCTTTGTTTAACCCTCCAAGTGGTTTCGACGAGATATCTCGACCGTTAAGACTTGACCAATTTGGTACTGGCAAGATACCTCGTTATCAATATATTGCCAATTTTTTGTGATGATGAGATCAAGATCTGGCCAGTTTTGTTCAAATGACAAGGTACTGCGCATCAAGATCTGTCAATTTTGTTAATGGTGAGATACCACATCAAGACCAGGAGGTTTAAGTGCGTTTGCAAAATTTTTTTGTTAATAATTCCAATCGTATGTGGTTCGATTTTCTTTACAAATGGTTCTGCAAATGAGAGCATTCTGATTAAAGAGATACATTTATCAGAATTTATCCGAGCGTTAAAACACCGAGTTCAAGACCGATTTTTAACATAGCTGGGGAATTCAAAAATCCCTAAACAGGGAATTTCCATATCCCCTCTAGGGAAAAACCCTCTCCACCAAGACGATTCCCACTATGATCAGATACAACCATCACAGATGCGTATCTGCTGATTAATTTGCCTCAACATGAAAAGGAAGACTGGCATTCATATTTCCTCCCAAAATGTGAACGCCTTTTCTTCGATTCGAGACTGCATTGTTTGCATTGATTTTAATTTGCTTTCCTGACATAAATTAGAGCCGATCGCGACAGTGATGCCTTTTATCTGCCTATTGAGGGAGCGGAAAATTACAGAGCAAGCCGCGGCGTGTCACTTGAAATGTGACGTTGAAATACACTTTCTCGAAACAATAGTATCTTTCGTTTCGGAAATTATATGGCGTGAAAGATACAAAGGGGTACGGAAATATTGACTGCTTGGATGGACTAACCTTCACGAAAGCCTTTTAAGTGATGGGATGGTCCAAGTGTGAGCACACACAGAAGATAAAGTGCCCAATAAGATATCACTGGTTTAAGTTTTATCATAAAATGATGACGCAATATCGCATACATAAAGATATTGTATCGTCTCATTGAACACAATCTCTTTATAATAATTTCGAAAGAATACTGGTGTCTAAGTTTATCACTCTCAGCAGTTCAGAAGTACGAATTCGAAGTTGAGATGTTTCGTTATTGTTAGTATGCAAATGAAGCATGAAACGCTTTATAAGTGGTGCGTGTGTTTATTAATATTTTGTATATAATTTATCATCAGCATTTTTTCAACTATCGTCGTTTAAAAATAATTTATCAACTATTTTGACCTCCTTGACCAATAGAATTTTTCCAAAGGATTTTAGCCTAACGAAAGGACCGACAGAATCTTTCCAAGGGATCCTAAAGAAATGGCCAGTGGAATCTTCCCAAAGAAATATTCTATACTAAGGAGAGGACCAATATAATTTTTATTTCTCTCTCTCTCTTTTCTCCTAAAGTTGAAAGAGTACAGAGATTCGTTAGAAAAATGTGATTAGTTAATCTAAATGTGTTGAAGGCTAAAAGCCACACTACTCGGAAATCTCGCGACGCTCATAGGTTGGGTAAATTCTACATTCCACTAATTCCACAGGTTGGGTAAATCTGCTATCACTTGGGCTAAGATTATTACTTAAAATTGCTTGAAAATGTCGGATAAAAGTGTATGCATCACCTAAAACACTAAAAATTAGAGTCACAGAAAAACCCTAAAAATTAGAGTTTGCAAAAGAGGTCCATGAAACATCATCAACAAGAAAGAGAATCTGAATATCCCCGATACGACAAAGAATATCCTTAAAAATACAATTTTTTAATATTTCTGTTAAACTGAGTGTCCATTGAGTAACTTCTTTCTAAAACCTGAAGCCTTCCTTGCATAACCTACATATTTTAATTTATTCAAACTCGTACACGATTTTTCTACTTAAAAGCCAAATAAAATATCGATATATATTAACTAAGGTAACTTTAGCATTTAGCTTTGCAACATCATTGACGCTAAATTTTTCGACCTTTTGTAAATATCTCTTTTCACCGAAACGGGTTAAACGACCCATTTCCAATTTGGACGCAGGTAACTGTGTAATTAATGCTTGAATTAATAAACAAAATTATCTTTATATACCAATTTAATAATGATAAACAAAATAACATAAATGCAATAATCATAAGTGAAATAATTATTTTTACTCCAATCTCGATCTCAAATTATTACCGTTATTTCAGTTCAGAAGAAAGAATTCGAAGTTGAGATGTTTCGTTATCGTTAGTACGCAAATGAAGCATGAAACGCTTTATAGTAATGCGTGTGCTTATTATTTTACACAGTATGTGTATATAGAATGGTTTTAGAGTTGACAATGGGAAAAAACAGAAAATATTAAACCAGTCAAATGGCCCATCAGGATTAAAATAGGCATACTTCGTACGTATGTCGGATGCAAGGAAAGGAGAAGGGAAATATATTCTTCGAAACTAATTTTATAAAGATTCCAGGAAAAGTCGTAAAGTTAATTGAGAAAAAGCGATAAAACTTTAAAAAAAATTAAGTCAAAATTTTAAAATGGAGTATTTGATCCCCTTGGAAAATTTCGTGTTGACATTTCGGGGAAGTATCCATCATGTTACCAAGATAATTGCTAAAAAAATGATAGAACATGAAATGCACAACCCTCCCCGAAGACCCTTTCGAATACCTACCTACACCTGTATTATACACTTGCATGCGGCATGAAGTATTTTATTTTAAAATCTTTCGTTAAAAATAACATCAGAGTATTAATATTTCAACCTTTTTGTTTTTTCAAGTGATTCTTTCCATTCTGCTATTTTATGTTAACAATTCTACTTAACCCTCCTGGTGATTTATCTTCGAGTTGAAAACTGTCTATAGTGGCCATGGCCAGCCTCTGATTCAAAAACCCGCTCCAAACCGTCACCAGTTCTTGGCTAGGGACAATTAGTTTTTTCTACTTGGATCGTCATTCTTCCTAGGAATAATTGGATAATTTTGTCTCGACTATGTATCTGATCTCAGTAGTAAAACTGACCAGATCTAGATGGGCATGATATCACCTGAAGAGTTAATAAATATTAAGGAAAATGAAGCTGCATGCTTAAAAAATGTAATAAACATCTCATTATAACAAAACATTTTTCATTAACGATCTTTCAAATTTAAAAATAACTTAAACTGACTGTTACTAGTAATTTTTAAAGTAACATGCTGAAATATTCAAATTTCTCAAATTCATGTTAATTGCTTAAACAACTAACAAGTTTGCATGTTTACATTTCCACTTTTTTATTTGGCTACTATAAAGCATCATGAATAATGCACTAAAATAGAACTGGTTTAGTGCATTATTCATGATGCTTACATTTCCACTTGTGTATTTGGCTACTATAGAGCATCATGAATAATGCACTAAACTAGAACTGGTTTAGTGCATTATTCATAATGCTTACATTTCCGCTTGTGTATTTGGCTACTATAGAGCATCATGAATAATGCACTAAACTAGAACTGGTTTTTCTTTTTCGCATTAGTTGTTTTAAATTTTATTTGTCTTGCATTTCTAACTGTAATCAAAAAGAAAACGTGAAAACTTAAAACAATTGTGCTTTTATTTTTAAAAATGTAAAATAATCTCATAGTTCGATTATTACCTTACAAGCCGTGTAAGGCAACTATGACTTTAAAAGGAAAAACATAACGTAGATGGATAACCAATAAGTAACCCATAGAAATACTTAACGAAAATGCATATCATTAATTTGACCTTCATCATATACGACCTTTTATATACGTGTACCGAAATTTAACCCTTTAAGTGGCTTTGACGAGATTTCTCGTTCATCAAGATCTGAACGATTTCGCTAATGACGTGTTATCTGTTCATCAAGATATTGCCGATTTTTTTACGATGACCAGATCAAGACCTGGCCTGTTTCCTTCTAATAATCATGATCGTGTTTTCTTCGAATGACGAAATTTCTCATCCAACAAGAACTTTTCAGTTTTGCTAATGACGGGATACTTCGTTGATACAACCACAAGGAAGGTTAAGTAAATTGCACACAAAAAATGACTACAATACATAAAGCACCTAAAATGGAATTTTTCATAATGTATTGATTTATGAGAATGCTCAACGTTTCGTCACCACTAATACAAAGTATACAACTGAAACAGTGACTGAAAAACATGGGAAAAAATAAGTGAAAACATGATAAATGTTAAGTGATTCCTCCGAAACAAATTATCTGGTAATCAGGAGTCAACAATGTAACCGTTTCAGAAGTCACGGTGGTTTCGCCTGATAACAACAGAAAGAGATGTACATTTTGATTGATCATATCCCGGATGTTCAGCATGCAATTTGCGTTCTGCAATGATCAAGCGTCTCAGCACTCAACTATTTCCCACAATTTGACTCAATCTCAAATCATTATCCACCACAATTAGCGTAATAGGGTTTGCATACGATTTAATTACTCTTCGATTGGCTATTAATCATAGGCAAGCTTTCTCTGGTATTGAACGATAATATATAAGTGCTGCCAGTTACTTCATATCTTGATCACTCGCGAGCTTTGCATACGTGCCTGAGACACACAACGTGCTTGAGACACACAACACGTTGACTCTATGTCGGTCAAGCAACATGAAACATGTAACAATTCAACCGGTGCTTAGAGCTCTGTAGGATAGGATTATTGGACCAAATTTCAATCAAATTTGATGTGAATGTTTTCTTGACTATGGGACATCGATTTTTTTGATTGAAAGATTAGTTTAAAATGTTCCACTAGGGTGAAATTTGGTGCCAAAGCTGTTTAATGCTAGAGGGTTTTTCTGCAAAGCTAAATGGAAGGTTGGGGGTTGTTGAATTAAAGTTGCAGGGAGCAACAGAATGGGATATTGACGACCTGGGATCAATCCCGAAGAGAAATATTAAGGCAACTCGTAATTTTAAACCACGGTCAGATGAGACGAGCTAAATAAAGAGCACTTGCTTCTGTATTTCAGTCATAACTTGTAATGGACACTCGCGGAGAAAAAAAACGAACTACCCCTTTATTTCGAGCACTATTCATAGTAGAGCAACATGTTACGGCAACAGTTGGTTTTACAACAGGTGAACAACTGAATACAATACTTTTGTCTTCAATACTGCCAGTTATTGTCACCTCAGTACTCGTCAATATTCTATACGACTAAAGTCGTCATGTGACCGTGATTCAAAATTACGTGGTGTTGTCTTCTGATCTTTCCCTTCGGTTTGATCCCGGAACGTCACCAATAGCCCGTTTTGTTGCTCCAGTGCTACGTTAATTAAATACCTACCTACTTATACGACTAAAGATAAAATTATAAGTCAATATGCAAACTAAGAGTACAGTCGCGGAAAAAAGGAAACATCTCCTTTATATCGAGCACTATTCATAGTAGCAAATTCAAAGATATCATTCAATAGGGAATAATGTGTTCTATAAATGCAAATGCAGAAAATTGCATTAGGGGCCATCTTCGTATCAAATTTAGCACAAACAACAAAATTTCCAGCATATGCAGCCAGTTTTGATGCCTTTATCAGGTTTTGCATCTTTAAATTAGTCTAAATACGAAATTTCATGATTTTACTATCTTTATATCTGATGATATCCAATGTTAAAGTTGTTGTTAATTTCAGGGATCATCTCCACATTGAAAATCGCTATTCGTATTTCGAGATTAATTGTAGTTATTCAAGAACTGCTCATTTGATGCTTGAATGAAAGAAGTTTACAAAGAATTTTAAAAGAAATGTTCATTCTTGGCATAATCATTTGCAAATACAAAAATTCAAATATAAAATTTATGCAACCAAAACGCCTACATACAATTATTTAATACTAATCGAACTGATATTCTGATCATCCAGAGTGAAAAAATGTATAGTGAGTAATTCAACTGATCATTGATTAGTAGAGTTCATCTATGTGACACATAACTAGTAAAAGGCAATGTATTTTAGATTACTAAATAAAATTTGTAATTTTTTTTTAATTTTAAAAATTCCTCAGGTTTGTCAGACGTGTTTTAAACTTTTGGTTGCACCTAAAATCACCATAATGAGAGAAATTTAATGTTGCGCAAACACTGACCATTGGAATGTGATGAAATTTTGCATGGTCATATTAGAAGTCCTGATTCCATTCCTATCAAAATATAAGGTTCCATAATTTTTTCAAACTTTCATTTAATAATTATTATTGCATGCTAAAAACTATTTTTAAAATGGAATATTAGGTGGATTTTGTTTGGGTTCATTAACTGTAGCATGGTACAAAATATCAGCGCTGTAAAAATATTATTTAGGAATATATCCTTAATTCTGCGAAACTGATTAACATTAGTAGCTCCATTCTTTCAGTACTAACTTCGAAACGGCAAGACCTAATGACACGAAATTTGGCATCTGAAGTTAAATTATGATATAGATTAGAAATTGTGTGTCAAAACAGGGGGTTTCTATTGGAAATTATGAAGTTGGTGCTCAATTTAATATGAAGAGGGCACCTTATGAAAATTTTATGCATTTGAATTTATAGAAGACGTTAGTTCCTATCGAACGCCATCTTTGAATGATTTACTGCTGGAATTGCTTGAACGAAGAAGGGTGGTTTTTCCGCGACTGTACTTGGCATGTTTCTCACAAGCAATTTGCGATTTCAGCATGTCGCTTAATCCATCAAGAGGTTTAGATGAGATATCTCGTCCATAAAGATGCAGCCAATTTCCTAATGTCGAGGGGCCACGGTAAACCTGTTGGAGGAGTAGCGGAATAGCAACCGGAGGGTTGCGAGTTCGAAACTCGATCCAACCAAAGACCGTCATGTACAAAGGGGGTTGGTGCACGTCAAATCTGTCGTGGCCTCAAATGTCCTCATGTTGGCGTGGATGTTTGGAGAGTGGGGTGCCAGCTCAAGTGTGACCTCGTCATCTGACCGTGGTTAAAAAATTACGTGGTGTTGTCCTCGGGTCTTTCCCTTCGGGTTTGATCCCGGACCGTCGCCAAATTCAAGTTGTGTTACTCTAGTGCGAGGTTAATTAAAATACCCAGATACCTACCATCCTATCATAGACAAGACAAAACGTATTTTGCTTGATGGAACGGAAATATGGTACCGCTTAATAACGATCAAATGAAGTTGGGTGTTCGAACACAATTAAAACTCATTTTGTTTTTCTATTAAGTGAACATTTTTGTCTGAACCTAGGTTTTGCTACATTACTATTGAAATATCTTGTAATGTAATCTCGAGATATCGGAATAGTAAGCAACAGGAAGTAAAATTCTATGAATTAGTTATTGAAACAGGCGATAAAACAGTAGAGAGTTTAACGCATTCTCATGTTAGAGCGTTTTTTACCCTAAGAAAATTTCCAAAACGGACCATAAAACAATTTGCTATCAAGGCAAATCTAACAGTTTTCTGAGGAAGTTTCCGTGATTTAAATCCTGTTCAGAGAAATGACAAATGGGGTGAATTGCCAAGTGGAAGACGGTATAAATCAAGCTGGAATCATTTTGTCCCCAGTGACCGGACGCTATATAACATCACTAAGCCGGATGCGTGACGCCACGGTTGTGGACCGCCAATCACGGCTTCACTCCGCACAAACAGAAAGGAACCATGTCTATTCCTACTTGAAAGTTCGCATTTTGATAGGTTTTTAAAGTGACTCAACATTGAATTCTCCACAAAAGCTCCGCCGTCAGGCATCAGTTGGGGCAATATTTAAAAAAATATCTTTAGCATTTGTGTTCTTGTTATTCAGAACCCCAGTTCGTGTTAAGAATTCTTCCACTAGCTGCTTCCCAATTTAAATTAATGCCTAATCACAATTTTTTGTTACGGACCCATGAAAGCTCTTCTCGTGAAATCAATATTTTGGAGCCAAGGTTGCTCTTATAGTAAATATAATTTTGTAAATAAATAAATTTTAAATATAGTCTACTTATTTGAACCTATTACATTTCACGGGACAACAACAAACGGATATAAGCAATATAAAATAAACTGTAGCTAATTTTACTGAAACGTGTAGATGTCCTTGATTTGACTGAATAAAAGATACTGATAAAATATGCTGCCGACAAAGCTCGCTGCTCCAATGAAATTCTTCAGCAGTCTGATTACAGAAAGCAATGAGGAATCTGGAAGTTTGAAATCAGAACAGAAAAGAAAATGTGAGTGAATGAGAAAATAGGTTTAGACTACCGAATCGCCTTTCAAGTAAATGGGATTCAATTAAAGTCGACGTTCAGAAGCTAATCGTGGTAAGATGACTGTTTTTCTGCGCTGTGTAAGGAAATATGAACTAACCCCAGTACACGAAATACTGTTTTATATTTTTGGACTAGTTTTATTCCATTTGTGAATAAAACGTCTAATGCATTCATTTATAAATGCATTTATTTCCAATGGCGGATGATGATAAAAACATCCATGTTATAGGTATTCAAAGTTTTCAGCATCTCAGTTTGGGGATGTGAACCCTGCATTCCGTTGCAAAATTCGAAGATAATCCCACCGCATTATATTAACAAATGTAGATAAGGTATGAACTAAGTAAAGACACTGTCATCAATTGAAACTAGAAGAAATTTCACTGCAGACGTATGCGTGGGTTTTCCATCGACATTAAAATGAAATAAACGGAGCAGCTTTATGTTATTTCTTCCAGTTGCTAGGTTTGAAGATCTGTCACGTGGTCGTGGGTAAAAGCATGAATCCTAAATTATTGATTGGTTATAGTGATTATCCACCGTGATCAAAAACACTTGTCTGGGCTTCTTCGGCCAATCGGCTAAGTCGATTTGTGATTTGCCCTTCAGAGATCTTAAGACAACGACTCCGCCCACATGATCCATCTAGTTCATTAGAAGGTCGATGAGTCTTCTAGTATACGTATATATCTATTGATGGCAAAGTGTCTTAGCTCACATTTACTATCTTATTTCAATTTAATTATAATTAATATAGTATCCATGTCCACACATAAATGAAATTTATACCTTTACAAGAAATAAAATTTTTCTAAAATATATAACAGCATTTCGTTTACTTTCACTTGATTTAATTCTTATTTTCAATAAAATACATGGCATAAAGCAGAACTCAGTCATGTTCCTGCAATAAAATTCTGAACTTCAATTCCATCCCATTTCCTTGTTCAAAGGCGCTTCGGCATTTTTTCGACGCTAAGCCTATTTTCACTCATACTTTATTTTCTGCTCTGATTTTTATCTCATTGCTTTCATCAGACAGCTGAAAAATTTCATTAGAGTGGTAAGTCCTTCCGCGCGGTTTTTAGCAATACCATGTCGTTTACTTCAATAACCACTAAGTCGCGTGTTTACTTCATATTTTTTAACTTTTTCTGAAAAATAAACAGCAAATTTTGACAAATTTTATAGCAGAGAAAGAGAGAAACCTTCCTATATCTACAACTGTTTCGTTTCTTCTACAGCTGTACTTTTACCGTAACTTACGAAAGATCACTGTTACAAAATAGCCATATTTCAGAATATAATTATTCATGAAAAGTCTCGCAAAGTCACGAAAAAATATAGAGCAATGTAATAAGAACTTGATAATCAAATTATCTAACAGTTAAGTTGGTTGTTTGAATAGGGTTTTATGGCTCAAGATCTATATTTCGTCAAGCTGTGCCAAAAAACGTCAAGTAAATATAGACATACAGACACAAGGAAAGATTTACTGGCACATAAGAGGACGTGACAGGAATCCACAACGCTTAAGACTTACAAAACTCGAAATTTGCAAATCAAGAGTAGTTAGCACTTTTATTTCAAAACTTATTCATATTTTTACCTTGGTG
The DNA here is from genome assembly GCA_933210815.1 of Meta bourneti. Classification (NCBI taxonomy): domain Eukaryota; kingdom Metazoa; phylum Arthropoda; class Arachnida; order Araneae; family Tetragnathidae; genus Meta; species Meta bourneti. The sequence goes on along the minus strand of OW119930.1, from coordinate 64,612,351 downwards.
CCCAGGGGATTTTAAGAGGTAATAAAAACAAAAAATAATTTTCATTCTTCAATATAATCACCCCTTATTTCAGTATATTCTTTAAAATGGTAATTAACTTTCCACCAACACTGAAAAAATAATCTAAATTTTTGTCCTTAAAGTGGTCTAAAACTGCAGAAATTACTTTACCACTTCTAAATGTTTTCTAAAGGTCAAAGCATATTTTAATGCTCCAAGTGATTTTGACGAGATATCTCGTTCATCAAGATCTGACCAATTTTGCTAATGACGAGGCTCCTCGTCACCAAGATACTGACGATTTTTTAATGATGATGAGATCAAGATCTGGTCAGTTTTGCTAATGACGATATACCTCGTCAAGACAACCACCAGGAGGGGTTACGCTTATTACGTCGTTCTCTTAGAGCATAGTAGTTAGGTTCTTATGGTACAAGGGCCATATTTTAAACCATATAAGTAAACACAGCAAAAAAAGTTCAATCAACAGAGACGAGATTTACTTTGTCTGAAGCAGCAACAATTTTAGGGTGAAGTAGGGTTGTTAAGCTAGTAAAGTATAAATGCGCCACAGAGACTAACAATAGTAGTGCATGTTATGTATAAGCAAGTTTCTTGCAAGCCAAGTGTTAACCTTCAAGTGGTTTCGACGAGATATCACTTCCATCAAGTTCTGACCAATTTTGCTATTGACGAGGTATCTCATCATCAAGATATTGCCGATTTTTGGATGATGACGAGATCAAGATCTGATCAGTTTCTTCTAATGACGAGATATCTCGTTCATCAAGATCAGTTCAGTTTTTCTTATGACGAGACACTGCATATAGTAAACCACCAGGATGGTTAAAATGAAAATTTTGATTGAAATGAATCGTGTTTTTTGTTTCATGCCTCCCGTCTTAAAGTGTTTAGCTTCACCACATAACAGAAAGCTTCATTAATGGGATTTTCTTGTTTTTTTCTCTAAAATTACAGATTTTTGAGATTTTGCATTGAGTAAACTGTGCAATAAAATATTTTAAATCTTTTTTACGTGTATTCATTATCATTTCAGGTATTCACAATTTTTTTATTCATTTTCATGAAGCATTACTCTTGCTAACCGTCCTCGACCATAACGCCGGGTGAAGTTACTTGGTCGCTGGTTGGAATGATTTCCCAACTTCAAGTGATCTTAAGGTGTATGTATGTATACATTAGAAATAAAGGACATTGACCATAATATCAATATTTTTATTGCTTCAAAATATTTTCCAACTCTATAGCTTTCAAACAATACCAAGATCTTGTAAATTTTCGAAATAATTTTCTAGTTACAAGGGTTTTCGATCAACACGTATAAACATGTTTCCAAAATTTTAAACTCAATATCTGAAGAACTGTGTTTTTACAATACGATGTTTTGTTCAAACAGTGATAATAACAACAAATTGTTCTTATTATAATTGTTTTTGTATTATTATAATCTATATAATGCAGTGGATGTTTTGACCCACAACCAAAGTTATTAGTTAAGATATGAATTTTTAGTTGAGTTTTTAATGTTAAAATTCCTGAAAAATCTTAAATTTTTAAACTTTCTTAGTGAAAATCTTTTTCAAAAACCCTATTCTTTCTAGCAACTTGATGGAGGGTCAAAGCATGAAGAATATTAGGAATAGTGTCCAACAGAAATTGTCTCTCTGAACAAATTAGAATTTGAGATATTACTGTTGAAAAAACCCTGATAATTAGCTAATTATATCTATATTAGATAAATAATGATAAGCTCAATCTGAATTTTCCACACTTAAATGAGCTCACGTAAAAATCGATGACCTATTGTCAAAAATTTGGATTTTTAAAGTCAAAATTTAAAAAAATCTTCTAATCTATACGTACACCTTAAGCAAACAAACTGAAAACTTATGAAGCAGAACATTTTTTTTAAGTATTTGAGAAAATGGCGATTTGTCAAATCCAAAAACATCAACTTAGCTTATAAAATTGAAGGAGTTTTTTTGCTATAAATTATAAAAACATAACCTATTATTTTTCTGCTTCATCAAACAATAAAAGGACATTTGTTCGACAAAATGTGAGAACTTCAAGTCGATCAAATCCAATATCTTAGATAGCCACGGTTGGAAGTGTAGCGGATTAGCAACCGGAGTTTTGCGAGTTCGAAACTCGATGCAACAGTCATGTACGTAGGGACTGGTGCATGTTAAACCTGTTGCGGCGCCAAATGTCCTCAAGTTGGTGTATTGCGGAAGTTTGGGAGTGGGGTGCAAGCTCATGTGTTGACCTCGTCATCTGACTATAGTTCAAAATTGCGAGGTGATGTACCGAAGCCTTCCCTTCGTGGTTGATCCCGGACTGCCGTCAATAGTCCTTCGTGTTGCTCCAGTGCGACGTTAACCCTCCTGGTGGTTGTCTCGACGAAGTATTTCGTCAGAAGCAAAACTGACCAGATCTTGATCTCGTCATCATAAAAAATTCGGCAATATCGTAATGACGAGATTCATCATCATTGTGGAAGTTGGTCAGATCTTGATGGACGAGATATCTCGTTGAAACCACTTGGAGGGTTAATTGTCTACCTACCCAATAACTTAAGAGATATGCCCAACCACTCGCGAAAAATCAGTTCCGAGAAAAAAGCGTTTCAATTTTACACTGTGTGCATCTGTTAATGGCTTATAACTGGGCCAAGTTTGTGAATTCTGTCCTGAAATTTGACTCGCATGTTATGTAGACCCTAAAAAGTAAAATTACATGAAAAATACAAAATCACTTTTTTCTCGGAAAACACAAAGGAAATCCCCTTAAACCAGAACATTCACAAGAGACATGTCAGATTCTTAGCTTTTCCGTCAAGTCGTCATTAGTAGGGTTCTGCCCGTATGAACAAACTTTTTTGCTCTTTTCCAGACACTTTTGCTTAATATTTCTTCTTTTTGGTCTGTCGTCTTGTGCGATTCCTAAATGATTGTTATCACGGATTGTATAGGAAAGGGATGAACTGAGAAATTGTCTGTAGGGCAGGATGCAATGTTGAATTAAGGGAAAAGTAGTAGATTAATCTCTTTTGTTATGGTTAAGTTCGTCTAACTTTTTTACGTTAGTGTGAATTTAATGGTAATTTTTTTTATGGTTGTCACACTTTTTTTATATTTTTTGAAAAAACCCATGAATTTTGGAAGTGCAATTACAAACCTTCCGAAACAAATGAATTTGCCCTGCACTGTCCCGTGCAATGTAGTAGGTGGAAATAAGTCGACTGTATAATTCAAAAATGCATTCATTTATAAAATTCTATTTGTATTAACAGAGGCCGTGACTCTGAAATAATGATTACATACAAAGCGCTTCGATGCGTCCGTTCAAATTTTTTGCGCTACGAAAATTTGCACATAAGAAAGATTGGCATATGGTAATCGAAGAATTCCTAACACGAACAGTTCTAACGATAACAAGAACACAAATTATAAAGATATCTTTTCAAATGTTGCCACAACTGCCGCCTAAAGAATTAAAACAAGATAAAAGACCTGCAAACGATTCTTAATTCTTCATGAGTCAAGATATCAATGCATGCACGCAAACGATAGTAATCCGACACGCAAAGATGTACTTTGATGCCAAAATGTCCTTTTATGGCAATAATTTACATTTTTTCGTCCTCTTAAATATATTTTCGTTTGAGAGAATATTTTCATAGTATTAAAAAGCGCGATTTTTGTAATGGAACAACCTCACATTAAAATAATATAATAATGCTATCTACCATTTCTCTCATAATATAAGTAACTAGTCGACAAGCTCAGAAAATTTGTTCTAAAGGGTCTATTACTTGTATCTATTGATGACAGTGTTTTTAAGCACATTGCTTTTAAGTTAGTTAGGATTAATCAGTTTTCTTATGGTTAAGTTTGTGCAATGTTTTTATTTTTTATAGATTTAATGGTTAGGATTTTATGGTAAGTTGGTAGTTGAATTTACGTCGCATTGGAGCAAAACACATGCTATTGGCAAGGACCCGGGATGAATTTGGAAGGGATAGATGCGAGGACAATATTATCGTTATATCTAATATAAACCATGAAGATATTTCCTAACACATTATATCCCAAAACACGTGCCGTATCAACATAAAAGTTTGTTCCGCAATAATTGTCATATTTGTAAAAAAGAGATGGAAAAGTAAACGATTTAATTGTAAATTAAAGGATTTAGTTTTCTAATATGGTTAAGTATTACAAATTAAGACAGTGTTTGATGTTTAATATAGCTTCAGGATTACAATTAATATTACTTGGAAGGCGATTTTTGCGACTCGGTTTTCTTAATCACTACAATTTTATATGCATTATTTCCAGATGACATTATTACAGTTTCTATATATGTTTGAATGTTAAAAAATATTTCTGAACTTTTCCATATTTCCAGCTTGTGCACTTTAGATAAAGTTCCTTTTTATTTTCATCAGTCTTTGTTTTACAATAAAAAAAAAGACGATTCAGTGGCATTCTCATGTTGCGTTATACAACAAACGTTGTCTTCGTTGGTACAGTTCACTTCAAAATTGAAGAAAACTTATTGATATTCGAAACTAAAAAGTGAAAATGTGATTTATTTTGAGGCAAAGGGAATAATATTTTCTACATTATTTCTTAATTTATTAACTGATAGCAATCTATGAACCAAAGTACAGTGAGAAATGATATGAGAATGGGCATTTCATGGGGGTAGAGGTTAATTTATTTTACATTATTTATAATTTTACTTGTGTCTCTAACAGAACTTCATTAAATCTATCAAATGATAAAGATAATACAATTCCGAATTAATATAAACAAAGATGGTCTGGGAAACTATTTTTCCATGCTACTCATAATAGCATTTTTGTATAATTAAGAATAATAGTTATTTTCATAATATACCTATTTTTATTTCGTGTGGCACAAATAAGTGTAAAATTGATATCTTTTAGATTTTCGAATATTCATAATTTGTTATCCCAAAAATTCTTCACCACTAAAATTAGTTACTCCCATTTCTTTTATATTTAAATCTACTGATGTATTTTCGATAATATTTGGAAAAGGTAAAGTAAATCAATTACGTTTCAAATACATTTCAAATATGCAGTAAAAATGGAGGAAAACCACATCAAGGCTATTAAAACAACAATTTGGGGTCTGAGAGGTTTTATACATTTGAACTGAACGACACTACGGAATACTAAGAAATATTCCATGTTATACAGAAGCTGTTGAAAGGGCAGTCAAATTTGTGACAGAGGTATCCTCTTATATTTTATGGATTCAAATGCCATGACGGATTTATATGCACAGCATTGGCATCCCTAAACTTGATGACCAACTTCGAAAGCAAGGCACAATATAAAGTGAGACTCCAATATAAATGAATAGAAAACTGGTTACATTTAATTGGATGGTTGGGTGAAGGTTATATATATATATATTTATTTATTTAATACACACTATCAAAATATAGCTTTTTCAAGAACAAGCTTTTCAAAAATTCTGAAGATTAAAAAAATGTACTTTAATAAGGATCTAAAAATATATTTCAATTTTTCAAAACATTATATGCGATTATTTGTTACCAATACACGCCTTTCCCACCACAAGCAATTTCGATTAAAAAATCGACCCACCCTAATGAGCGGATCCACTAGTTTAAATAATTTAATCATAAATATGACCTTAGTGCCATAAAATCCAAAGCCAATTAATTATAATTTAGTCATCACAATTATAAACGGTTTTGATACTTATGGGTGAAGGTGCTGTAGAAGACAGATAAAATAAAACAACAATTATTTGAATTGAAGACAACTTAAAAGTCAACGCGTTATTACTTGTCATAAAAAGTCATTTTTGTAAAATTAGATTACGTAAGATGAAATATAAACACTTAAGCTAGTAAGCCGGAACAGTTAGATTAGACTATTAAAATTAATAACTCCTTACAGACTACTAGCTATTATTCTTGCTGTACAAATAGCACCTGAAATTAGGCACATGGATGGATATTTCGCCGTCGCTGTCTACAAATTTCTGCTTAAGTGCTAAACACGTGTCTAACTCATACCTTTTGTTATGATTCAATTTAAACTTCGCTACAGAGATCAGGTAATAAAAAAGGGAAACTGATTGGAGATATACAATGCAAACAAATATCTTTCAAACAATGTAACTAATTAAATAAAATTCTGTTTTTTTTTTAATTTAGGAAAACAATCGATTATTTAGCAGGAGTATTCGACAGTGTCTGAACTGACTTCACATCATCTCTTGTCTTGGTTTACGAACTCCTTAGAGTGTGGCATTGTTTAGAACTGCGTACTCTAAGTTTTCGTCCCAGATAGCAATTACTCTAACTAATGCACCAGATCTCCGACGTAGAATTTCAAGAGCAGCGGTGAAATGTCTAGCCCATTTTCCAGCTAGGTTTTCCGATTCCACCACAAAGATCCTGATATCGAATGATTGTTGAACTTTCCAACCCCAAGTGATAAATACCGACCACCCACAGACTATGTGAGGTCCACCCATGCTAAACGTTCCATTTCGGAAGAAAATAAATCTCATTAAATGTAGTCTAACAAGATATTTTCTTTTCGAACTTTATTCATTTGCTTTGAGTTCCTGTGCGAAATGTTAAAAAAAGAAAGAAAATACCTGGTTATAAATAACATAGCGAGCCTATTCTACGCAATCTCTATTATCAGTTATGAAAATAAACAACTGGTTGCCATAAATTAAACAGCAAATAGAAAACCACTGAGTCAAGAGATGAAATTAGCTTCGTTGGAATATGGTAAAAAGCATTTATTAAACCATATCCAACGGAAAATCTGAGCATATAATGCATATTTTGAATGGGCTATCGAATTGAAATAAGTTAATAAAATTTTTGATTAAAATCAAGTATCAAAATATATGAATATAGGTTCAAGTATAAAAATATATGAATATATAAATATAGGTAAGTTCAACTCAAACAGCAAACATTTTAGGACAGATAGTGGTGTTCCATGCTGCAAATGATAGTGTTTCACAGATCCCTAATTAACTTTATGAACAGTCAACCTCAATGTAATTTTGATAGGAAATTGTTCACTACACAGTTTAAAAGGGATTGTTTGACCGTATAAACAAAATTAACCTGAAAAATTAAGAATAAAAATTACCTAAATGAGAAAATTTAAATGTGCGCTGTAAAATTAATTTAATGCTGAACTTCGCAACTTACATCCAACTTCGATTCACGACTTATTACCTCATCAGATAATTAATTCGTTCGCTATGTCAGATACGCCCTTATCTCTCAAAACTTAAAAAATATTCTTCAAAGTTTCCTGAATATTCTAGAATTTTATAGCATGTGATCGAATCTTTTTGAACTTTCCGCAACACGCAACATTTTAGACTTTTCCAACATTTTTCGGAAAATTCTGGACTATTCTCTTTTCAAATATTTGGCAGTGGTTTTACTAAATAAAAAATTGATTTTTCAATAAATTAATCAGTTTAAAAATTTTTCAATTGCATTCATATTGCCCTTCGAAATTTCCAAAAAATATTCCTAGTGTTCATCAAAGTTTATCTTGAAACTTTAGTAACTTTCTGGAATATTCTAGACTTCTAGCATTTTTAGAAAAATTCTGGAACATTCTACAATTTCTAGCCTTTTCAGAAATTTAACAGTGGTTATACTTAATAAAAGTTGATTTTTTGAGAAATTAATTAGTTAATTTTTTTAAATTCTATGCTCCAAATTTGCACTCGAAGACCTTTTTATTGGTTCAACTTTTATTATGATTAATTTGTGACTTGTAGGCAACAGAACGTTCTTCTTCTGATTCGCTTGCGACGAAGTTTTGATAAGCAAGAATGGCATAAATCCGAAATGATTATTACCGAACCATTCTTAGTAATTGAGATCGCTTGACATTTTTCCTGATAGAACCTCAACCTGCTGCTTTTTATGGCGTATTTAAAATGCAAACAAATTGTGGTTACTTTATATTAAATTGCTTTCTGATTATAAACTTTACCTCGTAGCCGGAAAATGAAACAATTTCAGTGAAAAAGGGAGACATAAATGCGATCCTACACAAATAAAATGATTAACGATGTTATTGATCATTTCGAAAACCGTTGCTTTACCTAATTTTAAATAGCCATACCTTTTAAATATTGTACTTATCCTTTAGTACAGTCCTGGTAGTTTTCTGGACGAAGTATCTCGTCATAAGCAAATTTGACCAAGTCTTGATGGACGGAATATCTCGCCATTAGAAGAAAATTGACCAAATCTTCATGGATGAGATGTCTCGTCATTAGGAGAAAACTAACCAGATCTTGATCTCGTGATAGTAAAAAAGATGGCAATATCCTTATACGAGATACCTAATCTTTAGCAAAATTGTTGACACCTTGATGGACGAGATATCTCGTCGAAATCACTTAGAGAGTTAAAAGGCTCAAGCTATTCATCTCTCCCCCCAAAATGTGTCAAGGTATAGCATCGTTCTTGCATTAATCGAAAACATTTTCATATTAGTCTCAAAACAATGACTTTTTCTGAAGACCGCGTCGAACACAAATACAAACGTTGTAGTTACTTTTTTTCCTTTTTATTTTTAGTAGTACTTTTTTAGTGGAAGTTAACTTACAAGCAGCAGTTACTTTGCCAGTCGTTAGCTTTGACCAGAAAAACCCGGTGGCACATCTCCGAGGTAAATGGGAATAAAAGTGAATGCAATAAAAAGGCAAAAAACAGGTGATTGAGACGGACGGACGGGAAAAACTTCATCGTCGGCTAGACACTGTGACAAGTCGGTCTGCCCGGCTTGCCTCATTTAGTTCGTAAATTATACACCAAGCAAACTCTGGGATGCACTTACGCCGCAGGTGACGTCAGCGTCTGTCCCCCACGCTATACATCGCACACTGGCTGCAATACCGCCATAATTCAAAAAATTAATTTTTAGTTTCATGTGTAGGAAGACTGCAAACACATGCTTCTGCTTGTCGTAAAACTTCCACAATTTCCTTCTTCTGGAGCCTCGACTGTTTTCTACTGCAGTGATTTTCAACCTTTATTATCTCATGCACACATAAACTGATTGCTATAATTTCGCGGCTCATAAAAGATGTAGAATATTTTTTGTCAATCTGACAAAAAATATGTATAATTTTGATTGATTTACAAAAAAATAATTACCCTCCATTTATGCTCCAAAGTGTATTTTTAGAAATTATTTTTGAAATAATTTATTTATGATTCTTTGAAATAAAAAACAATACGCAGACTTATTTATTTACAGGTATTAAAAATACAGGTGTCGCTTGAAAGTAGTTGTGAACACACGTGTAAAAAGTTGAAAAGTAAACCATTGACTTTAAATAAATCTTACACAATTTAAAACAGTTTCACTATCCAAAAAGCATACGAGTTCCGTTCTTGAGGTACAAAAATGTGTCCCAGCACACCAGTAGAAAATCACTGCCCTACTTGAATCAAAAATTGTGACAGTTTTGCTTGTGAAGAAGCAGGTATTTTTTTCTTTCTACACAAACTAGAAATTAATTTTTTGTGTTATGGTGGCACTGCAATCGGAGTGTGATATATTCGTAAGGGAAAATGTGTCCCAAATTTCCAAAAAAATGTGTTCCAAACTGTGTCCGAAATTTTGTACTTATAATGCAACAAATTTCCCTTGATACAAAATGGTGTTTCCTGCATGCGTATCGCTTAGTATTGGTATAAATCTCTTTAGTCTTGGAAGCCCTAATCATGGCCTCATCTTTGAAATCAAAACCCTAGTCTGTTTTTTAAAATAAAATTCTGAAAATAAATTGTCTATAGTCACTGTTCGGATAAGGCTATTTTTAAATAATTATCGATAGTAGCGATATAATACCTTGAATGGAATGGTAGAAGTATTTTGAAGATGGAGAACTATTGGGTATCCTATCTACTACTCTCAACACTTCAGACTACCATTTCTAGGTTTGTAAGTGATCCAACCATCCAATAATTCTTCATCAGATCCATAGACTTTTTCCAGCTAGCTAGAAATGTTGCGACGAACAGGCCTCTTCAGGACATCTCACCGGCTAATGAATATCTTTTTAGAAGTCCCAACCTTGTTTTGGAATTTTTTGGACGAACTTGGTAAGTTTAGAGATAAGCCTTGAGGAATGAAACAACCACAATTTTTACTTTCTACACTAAGAAAATCCTTTGGTTTACAATGTGTTTCAGTTCCAAGATACGCTATTTGGTATTTTCTGTTGTGATCACTAGTTATGTAGTACTGAGATCTTCAATTAAGCATTACCTAATTTGAATTCTTGAGTTGAAAATGCTCATATTCCTTTTTGAAAAGTATATCGGAGCAAAAAGGAACACTGACTTACTAGAAAGCAGACTCACCCTAGGATATTTTATGTCATATTTTTAAACGGAAAATATGCTAATTGAAAACTAAAGTTAAACGGAAAATGTGTTAAGTTAATGTTTTAATTAATTTTTAACAATCTTAACCATACAACTTTACATAATTTTAAATTTACAGTCAGCACCATGTGAAAGCACATAAGTTTAAATGGTTAAAGAAAATTTTTGAAAGTATATAAGTAGGGTTAATTTAGATTATTAAGGCTAGGAATCAGAGTGTTTTTGGTAGTAGATAAAATACCATAGACAGCCTAGAAAAATGCATTTTAGTGAATGTAGTCAAAAATAAAGATTCATTTCTAGAGTTATGCCGACGATAGCCATTGCAAATATCGTCGGCTTAGTGCAGAAATTCATAAACTGACATTTCTTCTGAGACGCTGCTTATTGTCATTATGATATGAAACACATTGTAACACTGTAATCTATAAAAATTATATAGAATTATCAAAATGATTATAGTTTAGTTTTTTTACCAAAAACTAATAATCTTTAAAAATAATTGTAAAATTTCAAATTTGTCAGGTAACGAGTTTCTGCTCTAAACTGCGATATAATAAAATTTCAATTTAATAAAAAACAAATTGTTTACCTATGCACATGTATGTATTTTATTAAAATAGTACTACACATAATTTATGTAGAAAAGTCTATCAATATCTTTTGAACTTTTGAAAATAATTTTTTTTCTCACCTTTGTTAGGTGCGAAAAATGTCTTCCTGTGTATTGTCCTCAAATCGAAGACCTCATCGTATTGTCTGAAAAGCGTTCATCATTTCTTCTATTGAATTCCTCATCAGTTCGGCTCATTTACATTTTCGAATTCTTTGTCATCATTTATTGTTGAATGCTTGCCATTTCTCCTGCTGTCCGAAATGACCAAAAATTGACCTTAAGCCCTGACTCCTAAGTATGCACTGTAAGGATTGACAGCTATCATTTTTGATAGCACAGACCATAAAGTTCAATGATCTGGGTTGCGTTCTATGTGTAAGACTTCAGTTCTTAAAAGCGATGCTTACGCCCTACGGGGGGCAATTCAAAAAGAACAATAATAGAAACTTTTCATTTAGCTGAGGACAAAGGAAAAAGTTCTATGGACTGAAAATTCATCGTCACGCAGTCTCATTCGTCAATAAATGCCAGTGACTGTTTGATTCGCATGAGTTTAGTTCTTACATTTTAAGACTAAAGCTAACTCAACTTAGCTCCTCAAATCAAAATAATTTGTATTAGGTTTGTTCCAATAAAGTGAACACTGACACATTGGCTGTCTCTGGTAGTAGCCCCTTTGAGTTGTAGGTGGTACACGTTCTATTTTTGTAACACCCTAGGTGGATTTCTCTCTTCTGCGTCAGTAACTTCTCTTGTGTGAATGTCCCTTACTTGACTTTGTCTTGTGTTTGACGGATTTTGGATACTTAGGTTATATGACACAAGGTACGCTACGGCCGTTTGGATTTTGGATATTTGGTTTATATGGCATAAGGTCCATTAAATCCGTTAGGATTTTGAAAGCTTGGTCTCTATGACGCAAGGTCCGCTAGGGCTGTTAGGATTTTGGATGTTTGGGTTCTACGAAACTAGGACATCTAGCGCCGTAAGAATTTTAAATGTTTGTGTTATATGGCTCAAGATCCGTTACGGCTGTTGCGATTTCAGACGTTTATGTTATATGGTATAAGTTCCACTAGACTGTTAGGATTTTGGATCTTTGCATTATATGTCACAAAGTTCTGTCGGATTGTAATAACCATGGAAGTTTATTTATTTGTATATTATAGTATTTGTAGTGTGTTAATTAAAGTACTTGATTGTTCATTTATAAATTTATACTATTTCAAAAACACGAGACGCACAAATCTTCAAAATTATTGCTTCGAGAAAAATGCACTTAAAAGTTCGACACTAAATGAAAAATTGAGTTATATTGTGGTAGTGTGGAGATTGCAACATCAATCAACCAAAAAGTACTTCATGACTGAGCTTCGTTGCACCGTTATATACGCCACGTTATACACAATAGTGGAACAGAGCTTCTTGTTGCCCATCCAGCAGCATTTTAACCATCCTGGTGGTTGCTCGTCATTAGCAAAACTGGTTAGACCAGAGAAGTATCACGTCGAAACCACTTGGAGATTTAAGTGTCACACTGATACTGACATCGGTAATCCGATTTCGTACACCCTGCACAGTCGTCGGTTTGTTTCGTCATACCTGTTATCTGAAATGCAAGACGACTGCAGAGCTCGCTTTACATAATTTGCAGCTTTATGACGCGAGTAGTAACATGGCATTGACGGGAATAGAATACTGACAAATCAGCATTCCACGCTACTCATATACGCATGTTGTCACTTTGATTTATATTGATGATTTGATGATGCTCTACAACTTCGTAAATTATTTTCTCGAATTTTGAAGTTTTCGAGATAAAAGCGCTAATTTATTTAATAATTTAATAACAAGAGGTACAATCTTGTAGCTTATAGTTGCATTACTATACATGCACATCACTTTCGTAACTGCAGTCACCTGCGTTCGACAGTTACGAATGTACAAAGACTTTACTATGCATCCTATATGAAGGTAGATAAGTAGTTAAATTAACATCGCACTGTAGCAACACAACGGGCAAATGGCGACGGTCCGGGATCGATCCGAAGAGAAATATCCGAGGACAAGACCTCGTAGCACCCTATATAGAGAGACGTGGTGGCATACCTACATGGAACATATTCAAGCTACATTTAACACATCCAGAAAAATAATCTCTTTCAATAATCAGCAATTATAATCCGCGAAACCATTGAGTGCACAAATACAAAAATCAAGCTCCTGCTTTTTAATTAGCTAACATCGCATTCAGGTCGAGGGATGTGGACCTGCAAATTATCATACAGCACAAAAAAAAAACAGAATAACTTATACAGCCGTGAAATCTGCAGAACCACAACTGCAAAACCGAAGTCTCCCAGCAAATCGAAGGACGTATTGCACCATAAGAGGTTCCTTAAATGGTCCATGAAGGAGGAATTTCACCTCTATTATGAGAGTTTGGCTACATTTTCGGTCATGTAACAATGCTTAAGTGATTACAAGGTTCGGAGAATTATACTAAAAGGTGCCGATTTTAGCGAGTGGATTTTCGCCAAATCACTCGCATGGGAAGTCATCTGTTCGGGGTTTTCCTTAGTTTGATGACTGTTTTGCATATGATAAAACCCGGAGCATCAGCGATGCGCACAGGGAAGACGACATCGTGTATTGAGTCGCTTCCGAAATAATGTGCGGATGTGTGTGACCTGATTTTCTGATATTTTATTTTGGCTGCTAATAGAGATGTCGCAATATATTGCGATGCCAGAATAGATTTGAAATTGTTGGTCCGTTTTAAGACATTCTATCGCGGTATTTTCGAGAACGCTGTGCATGGACAAGTATAGGCGTTATTAAAAGTAATATTTTACGATGCTATACTTGATTTGAATTTTTTTATTTGCTTTAAAATGCTATATTGTGGTATTTTGAAGAACGTGTCGTAAGGACAAGTATATGTGTTAATGAAATTTCTTAAGAGTCACAAAAAGAAACCATTAACCAAAATGTTTTATGTTAATAAGGTAACCCCCGGAGAGTAAAATAATATCTTCATTAATTAAGCACGCTTTCAAGCTATAAAATAAATTGCTTCTTATAGCTGTTCGGTAATTATATAAAAAATATTGTTAATGTATAAACATTCGATTAGGGAGCCTTTTAAATGTCCTTTTTGGTTGATTTCTCACAAAAGTGACTATTTTAACATCTAACATATCTTTGAAAAACTATCACTTTCATACTTTAAAACATTCGCTTTTTTAAAAACTTTGGCAGAGTATCACATATTCTAATCATATCAGTGGAAAAATATGTTATCAACAAAGTGGTTCCTTTAACCCTCCAAGTGGTTTCGACGAGATATCTCGTCTATCAAGATCTGACCAAATTTGCTATTATACCACCAACTACGTTTTGATGCCAAGATATGTCGTCCTCAAGATATTGCCAATTTTTTATGACGAGTTCAACATCTGATAATTTTTCTTCTAATGACGAGATATTTCGTCCATCAAGATTTGGTTAGTTTTGTTAATGAAGAGATACTTCGTCGAGACAACCACCAGTATGATATATATGTACAACTATCCAATTAACACATGGTAAAACACATAGGCAGGTGCATAGTTTTACTATGCTGCATCTTAACATAGAACTACGTGTGGTTGTTGCGGGAAATGAAACCAAGTTGAATATGCAATCATTATTTCTTGAACAACAAATCACGGCACTCTAAAGATTGAATGGAATCAAATACAAGTAAGCATAAGGCAATATGAGAAGTACCAGGTGCTACTTTATGTTCACGTTGAAGGCACAATCGTCGTCCAGCTGGTAAGCCAGTTACCTCGTATGGTGTCGACATAGATGGGCAAGCTGATTACTTGCCCAATAATCTTGTAAACGCCGGACTCTTGTAGCAACGAACGAATCTGTAAGAACCGCATTCGCGGTGTGATCAGCCACTCTTTGATGGGATCCAGCGGTGGCAGGTGTGTCGGATGCTCAAGGTACGTTTATACTTTGCTTCGGCTTAGAGAGGGCACATTACGGGCGTTGAGCACCTGGTAGGTCGCTTTATTGCGCGGGCAATATGCTCATTAGACTGTGCCCAAACGCAGTTCTGCATCTCTTTTAATTATTGTGCTGAAATATATTTACAAGGTTTACTATTATCCTGGATTAGTTAGGTTGGTTGATTTTTTATGGCGCAAGGGCCAGATCTGACCAAGCAATGTTTTCTCCTTCAAGTAAATGGACATACACATACAACAGGGATTAGATAGGATTTTGCAGTTAACGTCTGATGAACAGCTTGCAACATATGTCATTCAAACAAAATAACCGAAACCAATCATGTGGTTTTCTGAAGCATTTGGATTACCTTTACTGTACTATTTAATGGTTAGCTGAGAGGTTATACAAGGATATGTTGTGGTGAAGGTAGTTAGAATCATCTAAACAAACAAGATTAACTGAATATTTCTTGAAGCACATCTAAAGGCACATAGCGTTACTTTACACAATATGTTGTGTAATCATGAAAGAGGAATGAAGGGAGACGAACCGTTCACTTGAGGCCCAATTTGAGGCTAGAAAAAATAATTTCCCACCTAATTACATGCGCTTTTATGTGTTTTAGTAAAGGAACTAGCATACACATAAAATAAATAATTGCACAATACATTGTTTTTCGTTGTGTATTTTATGCACTTTTTTGAGAAATAAAGGCAGGGGTAAGCAATGATGCATCTTTAACCTGAGCTAATTTAACTTTAACAGAAACAACTACTTTTCAATTGTTGATCAGCGTTTGCAAGTAAAGGTACCGTCTGCTCTGGAAATATCGTTGCTTTAGAATTTAAACGAATTCTCTTAAAAATTCCCCCCATTCCCAGTAAACTTTTCCATACATCTCATGAATTTACCAACAGTATTTATTTCGTTGGATCTGAAATGTTTATTCTTCAAAAATTTCCTTTCAGTATGAACTTTTAAAGAGTTGTTTAAAAAGTGATGGTAATGATAATTAACAACATAAGATGAACGTATGCGTCTTCTGTAATTGAAATAAACATTATAAATGCAATCAGCCTCTCTAATTCATTTAACAAATAATTTTTTTTTCAATTTAGAGCGTTGAATACTAGCAGATACGCTCATAGCATCTGCGCTAAACTTTCTTAATTGCTTTATATATTGATGGGAAAGTGTTAATCGCATTTAATATCTTATTTTAATGCATTATAACATTCATATTCACAAAAATAGATTTCATACCTCTGAATGAAATAAAATATGTAACATTTCTTATTCATTTACTGGTGTTAATTCTTATTTCGATAAAATGTATGGCAAAAGCACAACTCAGTCGTTACCACAATCATTTACTGAACCTTTACTTAGATTTCATCCCATTCCCTTGTTCAAAGTTTTTAACTTGAAACATGTTTTCACTCTCCCTCATATTTTCTTTTCTGGAGTTGATTTCTATCTTCCAGATTGCTTTCATTGCCAATAGTCAGTCGTGTTGCTTCAGTGCGATCCTAATTAACTACTTACCTGGTCCATGTGTTTATAAATCAGAATTCGAACCAGGGATCTACTGGGAGGTAGGTAGGTAGTTGAATTTGGTTTGCACTAGAGCAGTGGTTCTTAACCTTTTTAGTGAGTGGCCCCTCCTTGAATCTAAAATTAAGTTCTCGCACCCCTTTGAAAAATGTTTCTATTTCTTTATTTAAGAAATTATTTCTATTGGAAGATAGTTTATTGAAAAACAAACACATATATTTACATATACATACAAAACAATATCTCAATTTTTAATGGCTATGTTGTTGTTTATTCATAATAATACTTTTGATGCGTGGCTCCTTTTTTGAGAGCCACGCGTAAGTCATCACTTGCATTTAAGCGATTTCTGACTTTTGTTTTTATGTTCAAAAGTGATGAAAATCCCATTTCACACAGGTAGATGGTGGCAAATGGTAAAAGTGTCTGCAATGCTGCTTTTACCAGCTGTGTTCTAACTGTGCACACCGGAATTGTTCCAAGTCCAGTTTTTCAAATTCCATTTGAATACGTGCATTGGCTCGTATTTCAAAAAGATCGACTTTTATTAAATTGCTGTCGTCCATCGAAACTTCTCTTGCACCCCTGAAAATGCTTTCTCGCACACCCAGAAGTGCACACACCCCATGTTAAGAGCCACCGCATTAAAGCAACACAGCAAATCATTCGCAACGGTCCTGGATCAATCCCGAAGCGAAAGATCCTCCTATTGGGTGGCAGACTAGCGTTATGAGGCCACAATATCAAGTTGAGGGAAGCCTAATTACGTAAATAATTATGATTTATCTTCTTTTAAAGTATGCGAATTGGTTTTGGGACAGAGGGACTGGATCGCACATATAGCCCTGGATTCCAAAAAGGCTCTTCACCTATGCATCCAAATTCACTTTCAAAAGAAGTCCTACACGATTTTCAGAAAAGGAATGATGTAAACATCAGAAGCCTCGTTGAATGGTTTACTTGGACACAATGGCACTGATAAAAACGTGAGCATAAGAGATGGATCACTGTACCTAGGACGGGGCGTAACTAGACTCGCAAATTGAAAACTCTTTCTCTGACTACTTTGGAGAAAAATCATATAATTATACCCAGAATAAGCACCTGTTCAGAGAAACTCGTTGAGGATCTCAGCACACTAAGAAGACGAATCCACCATTATTTAATATGTCCTTTACCTTGTTTATCTTGTTCCTGGGGATCAATTTTGGTGCCATCCTCAACCAAATTTCCTTAGCAATCAAAAATGTGCTTGCAAATTGAAGCTTGGGTTTTCTTGGGATAGCAAGGTTAAAAATCTTTGTAAACATGATCTCCAAATGTATTATTTAGTCAATTAGGGACGGCGATTTTTTTAGACTACTGTAAGGATAAGACGTGTGTTTTGAATTTTGCTGTCTGGAATTCGTAGCATGAATAGTGTAATGTAGAGTTGTGCTCAGACAATAGGAATATATTTTATAAATAGCGATGATGCGTCAATTATTTGAGGAATTCCATGTGAAAAAGGGGCAGCGGTAGCCCGGTTGGAAGAGTAAAGGATTAACAATCGGAGAGTTGCGAGTTCAACTCGGTCCAACGAAAAACCCTCACGTATACGGGGGCTGATGCACGCTAAATCTGCCACGTGGTGTGGTAGTTCGGAGAATGGGATGCTAGCTCGGGTGTTGACGTCTTCACCTGACCGTGGTTCAAAATTATTATGTGTTCGGATATTTCCCTTGTGGTTTGATCCCGGACCGCTACCAATAGTCTGTTGTGTTGTTGCTCCAATGCGACGTTAGTTACTATTTCCCAGTGAAAAAGTAATCATCACTGCTATCGAGTTAAGAGATAAGAATAGCTGATAAGCATTTAACTAAAATAATTAATACACGGTGTTTTATCCATGTAAGGTCACCATTTGTTTCGTAACAACTTTTAAATTAGAACATTTTAATAAATTATTTGTGCATACTGTTTACTCAATTAATGGCATTTGGCAATTTGGAGTGGATGTATTATTAGACCATTTCCCCCCGAGGATGCTAATGAATATGCGGTTACTGTCAACGATGAACAATAATGTTTTCTGAAAGTTCCTTTCTGTCTGAGATTGATCCTTAAGATTTACATCACACGTGGTTTCGCAAGATGGAGCAACCTGCCTTACAGCTCGTGGAAGCAGGAATTCTAAAGGCCGCACTGCTTAACCTAATAAACCCTCAGTTGTACAACTCCTTTGAGTGTGTACGAGATCCACGGCCCAAGATACTCTAGTGATCTTTCCTTTTCCCATGGAGTTTGCTGTCTTTAGAAAACAAGGATGTCGCACACCCGGGATACCCAAGTGATATTTTTCTGCTTTCATCCCATTCCCCAATCCCTCATGTATTCCCTTTCACGAAATTTTTTACGTGAAGTTGTCCGTCTTGTGTTTGGTGCAGCTTGGCCAAACATGGCCCTTGCTCCATAAAGCTGTAAAACAACCAACCTGGCCGAATAAAATCGGTTGATACCATTTGGTTCCTCCTTTCTGTGTGTGTGTGACTTGATTTTCATTTTCCCCCATAGGGTTACTTAAAGCAACGAGTCCAAGCAAACATGCCGACAAAGATTTAACATCGTAAATATATCCCCGAAGAAATTGACAAATCATACCAGAAATTTGTTGAAACGTAAAGGAAAATATGTTCGAAAGAGCCCGTATTTATATAGCGTGGGATGAAGTGGTCATTTGACCGGTGTCGAAATACAGGCAATTCCATGAGTATTGCATTAATTGAGTAAACAATACATACATATTTTAACCAAAAATGTTTTAGTTAAAATTCGCTCCAAAACAAGGTCCTTACATAAAAAACGTATCAGATGTAGAGTATACGTACACATGTTGTCCGGCTCTGGCAAGCTGGCATTTGAGTAGCGTTGTTTTGAACGAGTCTATTCCTTAAATTAAGCGATGAGTTGAACTATACGCTTTTCTGCGAGATCTTTTTAGTATTGATTCTGAGTTAATCGTTCAGTGCTGACAGTTACAGCAGTGACGAAGAGTAGGCGGAGAAAAATCATCCACTGCGATCGATTGCCAAACATGATTTTGCTTATGGCATCCTTTTCCTCTAGCGAGCTTAGCACCTTTCAAGAAATCAAATCCTTTAAGGTCGTATGTCTTTTCATCAAATTGTAGCAATCCAAGTCTCTTAAATAACCAAAAAGGATTAAAGCACAAAAATGGAAGTGCTTTAAGCCTTTGGGAAGCTTGGAGAAAAATGCTCTACGTCGAAAAAGGATAGGAGCCCTGGTCCCGATGGACAGCTAAATTTAAGATCCAATTTTAACGTATGATGATTTGCAATTTTCAGTGTTGTAAGGCTTATGTTCTGAGAAATAGCGAATAGAAGAGGCAAAAAGACTGATACATTGTTCCTTACACGAAAATAATAATTAACAATTTTCGCACACATTGAATATTTCATGTTCTGCGTTAAACATGTTTGTATTATTAACTTTAATTATTAAATTGGTTTGATTAATGCTTTGTCTTATTTAAGAGACTCAAGGAAGAGAATGAGTTCGTTGATTCACACGAATTGAAGTACAGGATGGATGATTGAATTGTGTAGGCGGTGTTAAATGCTCTATAGCGAAAAGGGATGCAAATAGGACATTTGTTATCTTTCACAAAATAAAGTTATTTTTCTTCAATTTATTTAATGAAAATTGATTCAAAAAGCTTTATATAAGTTACTATAATATGGAAGTGCCTAATAACATGGCAACATACATTCCGTAACGTTAAACATATTAGAAGCAGATAAAACTTGTAAATTATATTAGAGGTGTTATCCAGCAATATATGCTTTAAGTCATCAAAATGTAAAATTGTTTAAATTAAAATGAACTAGTTGTTAATAAAGAACCTTAATTCGTATTGGTTGCTTTCTTTTATTAAAATCAATAAAAGGACATGTAACCATGATTTCGAATTCATCTTATGCTAAAATTGCTTTTGCTTTTTGCGCCGGATGATTTATATACTACTATATAACTATTCTGGTTCAAGGTACTGATAATTTTTGTAAGGTATCAAATTTGTTAATTAAATTCCTCAACAAAAAGCTATTATGAAAATTAAATAATTAATACCCGTGATTAATAACGTACACTAAACTTAAATGATACCATCATCCAGAAAAAATTGGCTATCTGATATATCCGAACGTAATTTCACTATAATTAGAGACGTAACTACCTTATATCACTTTAATCATATATCATGGATATTCATTCATATTCTGAATAGAAACGCCTGATAAAGGAAAATCAATATTTATGCAGAACAAACACTAAAAATTGCATACGCTGAGACTAATGATGTCTTTTACAAATTCAAACTAATGATAATTAATATTTTGACTTACATAGAATATTAAAAGCCTCTTGTTATCCTCTTGTCATGATGTATCAAATTTTCACACACAACTACCGCAAGAAATTATACTCGACAGTGATCAATTTCGATACATGCTTATTTTTGAGGCGGTTTATAGATGAGTTGATACAGACGTGTGAGTGAGTTAATAATAAGCATGCGGGTATATCGTTAGTTAGAACTAAAAAAAGCTTATATATATATTCCACAAAAACGATCGAATCTAAAAGAGCAAATGAATACGTATATTTGTTGATTCTAAGGTATAAAACGCTTATGCAAACAGTTTTCAGAAGACTTTTTGAAAAAGGGGGTTCATCAGAAATGTTTCCTAGACAAAATAGTCTCAGGTGAAGCTCTTTTCATAGGAAATCGTATAAGATGTATTACATTTTAAAAAGTTTATGGCTTTTTGGGCTAGCTCTAAGACATCCCTCTATTCATCTAAACATTTTACACGCATATTACTATTCTTGATACATAAACAGGAAATAGAAGTTTGTATTTATGCAAAGGACTGGAATATTCTGTTGAAAACAACAGTGCCGAGGTGGTCTCGTTGAAAATCCGTTGCAGCTTGTCGATTTATAACTGGACATGTTTATCTTTTGGTCCACCTAACCCATATTGATATTTCTTTTAGCCCCAATAGCCAAATTAGTGTTCTTGATACACTCATTAACTGGAATCACATTCTTTCCTAAAAGGAAGTATTTCCGAGTTTGGAAGAGCCGTAGTGACTTGATGGTTATGGTCACTGCGCTTGAATCCTACGGTTCGATTCCTGTCAGGTTTGATTTCTCCCAGGGTAAATTTGTCTCTTCTGCGTCAGTAAAACTTAACTTGTGTGTGTATTCTCATTACTTGATACTGTCTGTATTGTGTCTGGTGCAGCGAGCCCAAATATGGTCCTTGCGCCATAAAAGCCTCGAAACCCAAAACAAACGACTGAGTTAGGAAGATAGTAGGATTCGAGAGCCCTACTGAGAAATTGACTACTGTATTCAAGTCATTTGTATTAGTATTTTCGATCTTCATGGCTTGTGTGTGTGTTTCTGTCAACTTCCAGCCTTTGCAAATAAAAAAATCAAGAACACTTAATAAGAAAATATGTCACAGATGAAACCTCTGTTTAGACTATTTTTTGAAGCAAGCATTTCAGATAGTTTCTCCCCTTTCATATGAAACCGTTTCAGATGAGTAATCTCAGAATTCTTTTCTGTAAAAATCAACTCTGATAAACTAAAACGTTGAAGAAAGTGAATAAGAATCAGGATGTCCGATTAGAATCTTCCTTTCTATACGACTTTTTTTGGAAGTGATTTCACATAAATCCCTTCTAAATAAAAGCTTTCAGATGAAATCGGTTCAGACGAACTTTTCTTTCATAATATCCTGCATGAAAACTGTACCATAGAGCTTCTCTATCAGGATATCCATTCAGGCCAAATCAAGATTATGTGGAAGATATCTCATGAGATATGAAAAGGAGTAAGAAAATTAACGTCTTAAGGTAAAGTTTCTTGGAAATTTCAACTAATGGCGAATTGATAGTTAGAATTAAGGCTTCAGACAGAAGAGTGGGAGTTTAGAAATCATGATAAATGCTTTGGATGAGAAGATGGATCATGAGTGATTGTATTTTTAATATGACGCGGAAGTGAAATAACAAACAAGAGTAGTCAGTAAATGTGGACGCTTGACATGTAAGTTCAAGTGGTGTAATGAGAAACTTATACTTGACTAGCTAAATACCAGTGCTTCGTTACGGAGTACTCTTTAAGATCATTACAGAAAATTACTTTTTTGTGCTAAGAAATAGCAATGAACTTGTTTGATATTTATAACGGATAGGAAAATAAGGAGCAATATATATTTAAAAAACAACATTGTAAAAAAATTTGGCTAAAGACTTTTTATAAAACTTTCTTGTAAACTACATTTTTTGTTCGCCCCTCTGGCTGCAGAATCACGAGGCTGTCAGGAGAGTTTACACGGTGAACAGGCCACGTACAACTGGTCATGGGAGAAACAGTCTTTTCTTAAATCCACACCAGCAACTTTCAAAGACTGCCCACTAAGATTTGTTTATCGTCATTGAGAAGCATACTTTGACAGGAAATTGCAGTCGTTTGAATTGAAAGTGGTATCGGAGGGAATGAAAGGAATGAGGGTATGAAAACTGTTTCTCTTGCACCACATCCTATAAAGATGGTTGCTTCAATCACATTACTATGTAAAGACTTAACATGCAGCCTGGTGCCATTACAAAGCTTAGGAGGTATCAGATTACGTAGCAGCATTATTGGTGCTCCAACTTTCAGACAGATTGTGATGTGGAATCCCTAGTGGATTTAAAGTGTGGAGGAACTCCACAGGGTATTGGACCATGGTGTTCACAGACTGATATCTCATTATCTCAGTAGGAAGTTTGTCCAATAACGAATCATTAATGCTTGCTGTGGTGTCGTTCTTAGGTATGAGAATAGCTCTCTCCTTAAGCGAATTCGGATCTTTAATGTTTAATCTCTCAAATCCAGGTAAATCTTGTCCCACTTAAAGTCTTCAGATCTTCAACAACTTTACAGAGATTTTTCGGAATGCGAACTTTGACATCTTCCGTTCACCTTTCAACGCCAATTTCTAGAAGTAAGTTTGAAAACTCTTCTGCCTTCAAATCGCCTTTGAAATGGACCCTCATATTGACTCGTAAGAATAGGACTTGGACTTTAGACCACAGGTAGTATGACTTGAGGCAGGCTTTTACCTCATCAGCACGAGTACCTCGATGCACGACAAGTAGTGTCTGCCATAAGTCCTCGGCCAGTAGTAGTCATTCCACCCATCAGATGTTTACTACTCCGAATGTCCTGGAGAGTCCTGTACAACGCTTCTATTCCTCCCTTGTGAGCCATAGTACACTCATCCCAAACGATCAACTTGTACTCTTTAAGTACCTGGGCAGTATCTCTGTTTTGAAATATTACACAGAGGAGTTTCAGAGTAATTCAAGTTGAGAGGCAATTTGAAGGCAGACTGTGCTGTCTTCCTACCATTTAACAAAGTCGCAGTTATACCTGATGAAGCTACAGAGATCGCTATTTTCTTGTTTTCCTTACACTGGCAAGCAACAGATTAATCAAAAACGTTTTACCTGTTCCTCCTGGAGCGTCAAGAAAGAAAAGCCGTCCTGGAACTGAACCAACGCTATCAATGACCTCTTGGTAGACCTCACTTTGTTCAGTGTTGAATTTAGTAACGTTTTTAGCAACTGATTCAGAAAGTTGGACTACGTCGTAAGAAATTTCTCTCAGGTATTCGAGAATTGACATTAACTTCATTTAGATCATTGGACGGTGAGGGAAGGCCAAGCTGCTGAAGTTGGTTAGACATTGAAAATACTACTTTTTTCAAAAAGCAATAAGCATTTGTTGTAAACAATATACATATAGTGTTCAATGCCAACCTCTCGAAACTTATTCTCCACCTGCCTTTTTATTTTCTCAGAAAGATTGTCTCTGTGGTTTTCCCAAAGTTTTAAAGGATCTGCCAAATGACAAAACACCAACATGATAGAAAATAGGAGCTTGTACGGTGAGTCAGAAATGGAGGCTTCATCCAGAGTGCGGTCCCAGTGAGTGTCATTCTCCAACAACCCCAACGCTCGGCAGGCAGACTGATAAGTAGGATGAACCACACCTGACACTTTCTTCAGATCATTAAAGCAAGCGGGTCCTCGAATTTCATGAAGTAGGAGTCGCAAGTAATAGCATTCAGCATTGTTCAGATGTACAGTGTACACTCGACCAAGCACTTGATCCTGCTTGACTCCTGCTTACCCAGGGACAACCTTTCCCTGCTTCCTCCGGATAAACTTATTGTTCTTCCAAACATAGTACGCCAGAACTTCACTGTAGAGAAGCCCTCTTGCAAAAGCATCTACTTTGCAAAGTTGGAAAAATGCTAAGAGAGTGGATTTTTAGGATTTTGTACTTTATCTGCGGCATTATCAGTTGTAAAATAAACTTGTTGACCGTTCTTGAGATGGATAGAGATATGCAGGACGGGTGGATATCTTTCATGAATAGGGAAGCCTAAGATTCTCCAAGCAGCTTCAGAATTACTAATATAGCGTCCTGCCTCATACTTGGTAACTTCATCCCATTCGTTCTTTAAGCCAAACGCTGCCTGATCACTGCCCTTGTTCACATATTTGCAGATATACCTTATGGACTTCACATAATTACATAATTACACGTTAATGTTGGCCATGAAGGTTCGGGACTGGACAGGGTTTTACGGCACCATCCACTTATTATCAAGGTCTACTCCGTTTATATTGACTGTAAAACCACCATCAGAATGAGATCGTCTGCGGTACTTGGGTTGCATCTGCGTCATCTGCAGTTTGAGTATCCTTTGTTAGTGGACGTGGGTATCTCTTGCTACATGAGCGGCCGATCATACATGGTGAATTTCTGTTCAGATTTCCACACGGCCCATGAATCATCGTAGACTTTACGATTTCATGAAGGAATGGATCAAGTTCCGCGTCAGGAATCTCTGCGCTTATGACACTGTCGATTTGGGCAGGCATGATTCAGTCTTAAAGCCATAGCAAAATGTGGATGTGAGGCTTCTGCCACTCCACAGTGTACATGTAACACCTACTTTGACTTAAAATAGAGAATTTAGTGAAGAGATGGATCATTTTTTAGATAGAATGTATTGGTGTCCCTGTGGAATAGCACCTATATGATCCGGAGTATTTGTGGCTGTGTGACATGTACAACATGGTCTTTTGAACTTGATCTAGGCTAAATCTTGACAAAGGGAATGGTAAAAACACATTAATTCATTCCTTAGTTTATAATTTATTGATGATCCAACTGTGCAAAATGTTTCAAAACTTTTTGTAGAAACTTTAAGAGGAGACAGAAAACACACACAAAATAAATTCGTATTCACGAAAGGATATATGCCATGAAGCGCTACTCGGATGGGCTATAGAGCATACTAAGATACCGAAATGTAAGACAGTAGAAATGTCGTAAAAACCTAACTAACCAACCCAACTGAAACAAAAGTTCAATAGAAAAACGTCCTGCGTCCTTTCTTGAATCCTGTTACTACGGGGCTCCCGTCATAAAAATAACAAGCGCATCAACAAATAAAAGCATTAATTAATAATATATACAGATCCTGATATTTCCGCTTAAGGACAACAAGAATGACACGCTACTAATCCCAGTAGGTGGGTTCACTGGGATTACTCTAGTATGACTGATCGATAAATAAATCGATAATAAAAACACTGCTATTGCATACTAGCAGTTTCACAGTAGATGGTCAAAGTTGCGACCACCAATGGTAATACACGTCTGATAGTGTCAACTCATGAATAGTTGTGGAAACTGGCTATCTACCTCTGTGCTGAAAGCACCGAAAAAAGCTGATTGCACTTGTGGATATGTAATCAATTATCCCAATGTGACTGATTTCTTAACATGCGTGCTGTCTTTCATTTCTATATATATGCACCATACTGTACCCTCCAGCACATCTGGGCGACTCTCGAAGACATACAATCATGCATCCTTGTGTATCTGCCCTAACATATTTGAGGTATTTAATTTTCGCACCATACTGTACCTCCGACAGATCCGGGAGTGCTTGTGGACTTACAGTAATACATCCCTATACGACTGCCCTAACATACTTGCTATCTTTTATATAATTCTGCACCATTCTGTACCCTGTAACACATGCTGGAGTGCTTGTGAATTTACAGTCATACATCCCTATGTGTCTGTATTAACATACATTCTATCCTTCATTTATACACCATAATGAACCCTCCAACACATTCGGGGATGCTTGTGGATTGACAGCCATACATCTATATGTGACTCCCTAACATACTTCCTGTCTTTCATTTCAGCAACATAATGTACCCTTCAAATCATCCGGAGGCCCTTACGGTTTTACAGCAATACATGCCTATGTGACTACTCTAACATTCTTACTGTCTTTTATTTCTGCACCATAATGTACCCTACAAAACAAACGGGAGGCGCTTGCGGACTTAATCATACATCTTATGCACTAAAATACTAGCTGTCTTTCATTACTATGCTGAATATGTATTTGATTTCACTATACTGTGTAATCCAATACATCCAGGGACATGCATTCCTTTGTGAATACGTTTTAATTCTGAGTTCCTTAACTCCCCTCAAAGTTTATAGAGGAAGTTCTGAAACACCATCTGGTATTATTGTATCACAAATCGTCCTTCGCAGTTTCTCACTTTTTGTCATGAGAAGAGAGAGATACATTATTAATAAGATAACCACATATAATAGTTCCACTACGCTTCACCAACTAATTTATCCCAACTGACAACGGCACAAAGAATCACACTACGAAACCCAGAGTTCAATGTTAAACCGTCCAGCATCCTTTTCCGAATCCTGTTATTACGCGGATCCCGCCATAAAAATAACCAGCGCATCGACAAATAAAAACATAAATTAACAGCAGATACGGATCCTGAGATTTCCGGGTAAAGACTCCGGTGAAGGCCACGCTACTGACCCGTAGGTGGGGTGACTGGGATGACCAGCTCGATGGCTTGACTCATCGGTAAATAAATCCCCGGATTCGTGCAGTAACAGACGCCCTCTGAAAGAAAACCAACCGAACGATACACATATTTCTTCTCTTCACCTTGAATTTACTTCTATTTTTTTCGCGTATCAGATCATAGGTTAATTGATAGAAAGCATGCGATGTTGGCATTATCCTGTGTTGTGGTTCTGGTTCGTCTGTGTCGAGACGGAAGGTCAAGTTTAAGAATTTGGGGGAATTTGAATGTACTTTTGATTCTTGATATTGATTTGATGGGTGAGACGGTGTAATTTGAATTTAAAGTGGGATACTCTGGAATTTTCCCTGTTGGATTTTATCGACTAAGAAAGTAATTTAAATTGTATAGACCAGACTGTCTGTTCTAGGGGTTCGGTTCTGCTATTTTTGTTAGAATCGTGATAATGAGGGTGTTCAATTTTACAATAGATTAATTTTTTGTTGCAGTTTTATTTCTACGTACTTTCATGCAAAATTCTTGTAGAAGGAATATCTTCAATCTTTTTTCATGGATGGGTAATTGTATTTAATGTGGAATGCTCTGAAATTGTACTGTCGGATTTTATAGACTGAAGAATTAAGTTAATTAAATTTGTAGACAAGATTTTCTGCTTAGCGTGTTCGGCTCTTCTATTTTTATTTCAAGTGATAATGGGGAGTGTGAATTTTACAGTAGATTAATTTTTGTTGCAGTTTTATTTCTACTAATTCGTATTTTCATGCAAACTTTTGGTAGGCTCCAGTTACAACAATGCATCTTTGGTGCATTTTACTAATGTGGAACGAATCTTCAATTTTTATTTGATGGATGAGGTGGGAAATTTGTGAAACTCTGAAAGTGCTTTGAAATTGCAATGTTGGATTTTATCGACTGACAAAGAAAGTTAATTAAAATTAAAAAACCCTAACGGTCTGTTTTATGAACGCGCTCTTTTATTTTTCTTGCAAGTAAAAATGAGGAGTGAATTTTACAGAAGATAAATTTTTGTTGCAGTTTAATTTCTACTAATACGTTTTTTTATGTACACTTTTGGGGCTCCAGTTACAACAAAACACCTTTTGTGAATAGTATTTTTGTGGAATTTATCGTTTAACCTCTATTTCATGCATGAGATGGGAAATTTGTATTTAAAGTGCGATGCTCTAAAATTTTATTGACGGATTTTATCGACTGAAAAGTTACGTTAATTAAAATTTGAAGACTAGATTGTCTGTTCTTCGTTTTAGACTCTTATTTTTATTTCAAATGAGAATGAAAAGTTTGAATTTTAGATTAATTTTTATTGCAGTTTCATGTCTACTAAAACGTTCTTTAATACGAAATTCTGGTAGCTATAATTACAATAATATATCTTTTGTGCATTATATTTATGTGTAATGGATTTCTTCAATTTATACTTGTGATAGATGAGATGAAGTAGCTGCATTTAAAATAGAACGGTAAACTTTGGGAAACATTGAATTTTTTATGACAAATGCCAGTTTAATGTATGAATTCTGTGGGTTTCAGTTTCCATGATGCTGCTTTTGGGCGTTATATTGATTTGGAATTTGATTTGACATTGTTACCCAGGTTAATGAGAAAGCAAGTTTTTTTTTATTATATATTATATCTTTTGTGTTGCGAAATTAACTAATGAATTCTTTTCAGTGAGTGATAAGATTCCTTTATTTTCTAAGTTATTTGACAAAAACGTTAATCCTCTATCAAGAAAGGATGAATACACAGGATGCAGACGCTTTATTTTTTAAACATTGTGATAAAAAAGTTATTTCTACACATATACCATTATTACTTTTATTAAGTGTGTATTATTTCTATGAATGTTTCAAATTATTCTAATGTATTCAATGCATGCAAATGTAGTAGTGAGTTTATAAAGTGCTGTACCAGAAAAGAATATCCATTTATTAATTTTAATCGCAATCAAATATGCCGTCACATATTCTATTGCAGGGTATAAAATCAATTAAATATTGAATGTATCTTTCTGGAGAGTTTTCCAATTAGAATATTTTAGTTTAAAATTTTACTTCTGTAATACATTTGAATGGAGTCCGTATTTTTCAACTAGATTCTATGTTAAATAGCTAAGCAAAATAGTCTCAGTAGCTCTTGTAAGAAAAGAAGCTCCAGACTGAAATTGTGGATGTCTGGCCCAGATAGCGACAAGCCGTATCTTTGACCAAATTAAATGGATCTAGCCAATTAGCTTAAAGAATAGTAAATTTCAATCAAGTTTCAAATATTTCTCAGAAACCACCGAATAGTTGTTTTCCGTAATTTGCGCAGTGCATCAATTTGTATAAATGTTTATTATTTCTTCTTGCCCCAAACTATCTACAGATTAGACCAAACAACAAATTGTTTTCCTCAAAAGAAAAAAATCGCGATTTGCCATTAGTCCCAAAATATTTTATTTCTTTTTATACTAAATAAATGTGTTAAAGAAAACACTTAGATCTGAAATTCCTGCTCTGTTAATAGACCGGATTCTTTTTAATTGAGTTAAAAACAAAACATTCAAGCACAAGAAATAAGAAAAACCACACAAATCTATATAACTATTTTCAAAACAATGTGCATGAGTTCATGCAGATTTAATTAAGCACGTTTTATTATTTTTGTTCTTGACAACTTCCCGAATAGGTGCATCGATTGTGTTTTGAACAATTTTGTCCTAATGTAACATGAAATATTTTGTTCATAATTTCAAAAATATATTGTATGGTCAACTGCTTCCAAGTGTTCTCTGGGCAAAGATCTATTTTGTTATGAAATCTAATTTGATGTGTTCCAAATGCTGCATGTAATGTGATTATTTTATTGGTTTTATCTTCAGACGTGTAAAATCTGTACCATTATTTGCGTTATCGTTCTGGATGAGGTTGTGAACATGTCCTATTTTTTCTATTGTTCTACCGTCTTTTGTCATCGTGTGCTTAATTCAAAATATCTGATGATATTTTTAATCTCCAAGGAGCACGCTTTTCAATGATATCAACATGGATCTATTTGAATGATTATTTGGCTTTTTGATCAACTTTATTTCCATCGATTTAAATGTTACTTTTAATCCCAAAATGTTGTACAGATTTATTTTATAATTTTCTGTTGTGAGGTTTTTATTTCTTTAGCAAAGTTTTGAATTGTGGGCTAGCGGACTAGTAGCTGAATTACTTACGCGCGGACACCTAACAACTAAACTCTTTCCCGTCCCTAAGGAATAGCGCTTCGTTCCTCCTTAGAATCAGTACCATTATCAATCTTGTTATACGTATTTATTCCACTTGTTAGTTGTTATATTTTATTCTCGTTAAATTTTATTAAACTTGTTTAGGAAATTAGACTTTAGCATTTTGAATATTTATTACCTTCTGAATATTCAATCGCCGATTCTGTGCTATACCATATTAAATAAAAAATATGAGTGACAGAATTTCATGGTCCCCGAATCGGCTCCTATCTCACCTGGAGATGAGACTAATTACTTTTCTGGTAATCAGATTATGAGTAAGGTTACGTTAAGTAATAGATTTGCAATGTGATGACCGTCTTTGCAAATTCTCAAACTCGTTCTTAATATTTATTTTCTTCGGTAACTTGTGTTTACTGCTCTACTTTTGTAAAGTTAGCTTTCACTACTCCTGCTTCTTTTAATCTAAACTTCCATGAAATTCTTCTGGTAGCGCGTGTTATATCTCAAATACGACCATAAGCAAAGACACTGGCTGGAGGATAAGGAGCCAGATAATTAAGCGTATTGGTGACGTCATATGGTATATCTCATCGACCTCCTAATGAAATAGACGGGACCATGTGTACGAAGTCGCTGTCATAAGATCTTTGAAGGGTAAATCACGTGGACTTACAAATCGCCTTCGCCGATTGGCTGTCAAATCGCAGACTAGTGTTTTTGATCACGGTGGATAATCACTTTAACCAATCAACAATTTAGGATTCTTGCTTTACCCACAACCATGTGACGGATCTTCAAGCCAAGCAAATGGAAGAAATAACATGAATCTGCGGGCACATGCTGGGAGAAAAGCAATGGTTCAGCATATCAATTGAAATGTAATACAGTTATGTGATAATTATTTGCGACACATTTCAATTGTGATGAAAGATGCTGAATGTCTGAGTTCTTTCAGCCTTTATTTCTACTCCTCCAAGTCATTTTGACGAGATATCTCATCCAAGATCTAACCAATTTTGCTAATGACGAAATATCTCGTCATCAAGATACGATCAGCTTTGCTAAAGACGAGACACCTCGTCTGTCATGATCTGCTCATTGTCGAGACAACCACCAGGAGGGTTAAATTACAACCCATCACGCTTACACTTGGTTTTCATTTAGGCTCGTTCACATCGCGTTTTCAAGAAATCGCAATACGTATTCCATTGACAGCGTAATTCTTGCCATCGACCGTCTGATGAAACAGACAGAGCATGTAAGCTGAGTCAATGTCGTAAGATCTTGAAAGGGTGTCACGTGGGCTTACAAATCGCTTGGGTCAATTGGTCATCGAAACTTAGAATAGTGCTTTCAATCATTCTAAATAATCTCTTTAACCCACCTAGTGGTTGAGGTGAGGTATCTCGTCATTAGCATAACTGACCAGATTTTAATTGAAAATATATCTCGTCTTTAGAAAAAAACTGACCAGATTTTAATTGGCGATTTATCTCGATTTTTTATGATGACCAGATTCTGGTCATCATAAAAATATCGGCAATATATTGATGACAATGTATCTCGTCATTAGCAAAATTGGTTAGATCCTGATGGACGAGATATCTCGTATCGAGCGAACCGAGGAAATAGCATGAAGATGCGCGCACATACTCAATCTATTTCATTAAAAGGTCTATGATTATTATGATATAGCGCTCCTCGTCTTTATGTCCAAAACCACACTCCAACGGTGCTTTTTAGCATTTAAATTTTTAAATGAATTTTTACTTTTTCAATTCAAAAACCATTTTTATGACTCATAGAACAACAATGCGATTCAACACGAAGTTAAATGTTTTTTTTTTCAGTAAGCGAAAACGGGGTAACGAACGGTTAAACCCCTTTCTAAACGAAACTCCGCTCTCCGCAATTTATAAAACCAACAAGCAAACACAAAGGCACTGGCGGGCATCTGCTAGCGTCGCCTACGCCAATTCACGAACGTCCGCTGGCATATGTCACGACTTTTCCCAGCAACGAAAAGACCTGCTGGCTTCGCGGCATTGCGTACCTTCTGACTAATGGCCCGTTTGAGCTTTCTATTTGGTCTGGTCACGTCTCGTGTCGTATATCATCGCAGAAATGCCTTTCGAGTCTTGTCATCGTGGCCAGGAAAATGACAAAGTGCGGTTTTATAACACTCCGCGGTGCCTGTAACGGGAGTGTGCGGCGATTTAAAGCCTGGACAATGTGAAGAGGGAAATAAAAAGCTTTGTCTCCATGAATATGGTTTTCTGGAAGATGTGTATTCGTAATAACACGCGCTGTTTAAAGACGTACTGATTCCTTTATCGGCTTTTAATGCAGTAATCTTACGAATAATCACGCGTTGAGTACACGATACTGAATATGTGAACATAAATGCAAGAACAGTACAGAATGCTTTTATGAAAAGGCATCACTTTTTTTGGAATAAATTTTAAATAAAACATTTTTATTAATTAATTATTTTACATAATGCTTATCAATGAATGATAATTTATAGAGCATGGCATAGATCAAATAATCGTCTCTGGTCGAGCTGCAAATACGGGCCCTTTCGGCCATGAGATGTGTTCAATTCCCTCGCGCTTTACTTCGACATCTTTATCAAACAGAACAAGAGAAAGAGCCCATATTTGCAGCGCGGTCAGAGGGGGTCATTTGTCCGATGTTTTTTCCCAATGCCCTATCAATTAAACATTATTCACTACAACGGCGGAATCGCTAACCACTTGGCGTTTCCGTGGTGTTCCACGGGGTTGAGTACACGTTGCACCTCATGTACATATCATACATTATAGGTTATTATTATATTATACAATTATTATAAGATGAGTTACCATTGCATTATACAACCCGCCTTATAGAGAGACCAAACATTCACTCCAGACGAACAAACATTCATGCCATTCCCCGAATTCAAACTAGGAAGCTTGCGATCCTTCGCTTGCTCACGATTCCCATCTTGACCAGTAGACCAATTGGTCGGCTATATGGCCGATGTCGTGTTCCATAAATTGTAATTAATTGAGTAAATAATATGTAAACAATTAAATAAAAATATTTTATTCAAGTTATTTCAAAACAAAGTGGGCTCGCTTACATATAAATCATCCTGTATTTTAATGCATATTCAATGAGTGCAGAACATATGGCCGGCGGGTCAACCTCTATCAAACTCTTGAAGGTTCTACATCTATCAACACTAGGCTAGACTAGAAAAATTTAGTAGAACACATTTTCTAAAAGTGGGGCGATTTAAAGACTGGATGATGTGAAGAAGCAAATAAAAAGTTTTGTTTCCATAAATATGGTTTTCTGGAAGAGATGTATTCGTAATAACATTCGCTGCTTAAAGACGAAGTGATACATGCATCGTATTTTAATGCAGTAAAAGGACGAATAATCACGTAATGAGTACATGAAACTGCATATGTGAACATATAAATGAAAGGAAAGCATTTTAATACGTATTCCAGGATTGTATAGCATGCTTTACGTGGGATGAAGTCTACAGGGCTTACATATATTAGTACTACAAGACTAGAAAATTATTTTTAACCCTCTGAGTGTCACGAGGTTTTCGAGTAGTGTATGTAGTATTGTTTTATCCCCAAAACAAACATGACCGCTAAATGATCACATCTATTGGTTAAAAGAATCATAATAAATATTCTATTGCAGAAGGGCCACTCTATCATTCAGGGAAGACTGCAGGTTTCATAAAGGATACATGTCTGTCGACTCATCAGATGGTTAATTTTAATAGGTGGAAAAATTTAGTAGAGTATATTTTCTAAAAGTAATAAATAAGAATGTCGGTGCAGTAAGAAAAATAAGATATATGTTGCGTTCTAAGAAGGCATAAGCAGGGCATTGCGTTACATTTTTTCTGAGAAAAAAATGTGGAGTTTCTTTTTTTACAAGGACCATAGTATGCAATGAATCGTAATAGGTATGCACCGACCTTCAGTGGAGGTATTTGGTTTCCAATGTTCAACGATACGTAAGTAACAATTCTAAAGACTTGTTTAATTGATACCAATAAAAGCCTGGTGAAAGTAAGTTTAAAAATTTGATATTGAAAGCTTATAAAATGTTAAGTATTTCTGAACGAACATTTGTGTAGAGTAAATTTTTAATTATGAACAAAAAAATAAGTGCGCATTGTGGGAAAATTTAACAAAAGAGAAACTGAGGGATATCTTGAGGATTTCATACCAGGATTATTTCGATTCAATTCAGGATTATTTCGATTTCCAGGACCATTTTCGATTTCAAGTTCTGTTAACGAAAAAAATATGATGCGTCACATCGAAATTTAATAATTTCTCCTAAAATGAGTTAATGCTGTGTAGTTACTTCTTTGCACACCTTCCCTTTTAAACCAATACATGTGGCCGGCTTTTTTTTAACAATCTGGACCTCTGAACTTATGAGGTTTTTCACCTCTGGCATCTCATATATTTTACCTCTCGTAATATCATCATAATATCAATTTATCATAATCATTTTAACTATATCGTATTCTTTTGCCTCAATTGAACATTTATGATTACTTTTTTGAAATGTTAATACAAAACTTTGATTTTGCTATCTACTACAAGATTGATTTCGGATGATTATATTTTTTGCAAACAAAAAATTTCGAAATTTAATATATCATGTTTTGAAAATAAACTATTTTGAATCGTTACTCCAGCAAATGGGTGTAAGTTGGGCTTATCTGATTTCATGGTTGACTGAAATGCATCGGTTCTACAATAAACCACAAAAAAAAGTTTAAAAAAGTGGATGACAAAATAAACGATTCAATTATAAATGCATATTCCATATTTTGTGGTTGGTAACAATCTGCAAAATGATTCTATTTAGAAAAAGATAAAACCAATTATATTATGAATTTGTTTGAAGAATTTTAAAAGGTCGATGACTGAATGGCCATCAACAATGTTGAAAACAAACGATCGGCCGAAATAGACTCGTCCGCTGTGTTTAAGCGTAGAAATAAGTATACTCTGTCTTGTAATTCGCGGCGCAGAGTACAAAAATGGCCATTCACTTCAATGGCGCTGTCTTGCCACTTATAATTGTCACTGTAAATTGTATATGTGCTATCAAACGATGCTAGCGCCTTTTTCACGTCTCTGATAACCCTGGAATTATTGTGTGTTGGAATCGATTACACTAATCTATGTCGTACTATTAAACGTAGTTCTGCGTCAAAAGCGTCTTAAAAACCTATTTAATTAGTAACAATGCTTTTGTTAGAAAATGGCACAGATCGAAGAGTTAATGAGTTCTTAGTTGAAACAAGGAATACTAACAAGAATTTTACCAATATGCTCTATACTTATAAGTGATCTTAATGGAGAGTGATGAAAAGATGTTGATGCAGGATATGCCAAAACGTTTTCTGAACTTTGAGAGGTACTATATTACGTGTTGAATCTGCAATACTAGGAAATTAATAAAACACTTAGGAAGAGTAGGGAATCGCATGTCAGATAATTCAAATAATCTCCAAATCGTTTTGCACCGGATTAACTAAGTATTTATATCTTCTTTCTGCTTTCTTGTTATGATTGATGAGTTTGGGTGCAAACCACTGAGCATGACCATTTCTGAGCCGATTAAGAATCATTTATCAAATGCTCCTTATTTTTCGAGATTGAATCCTTTAAGTGAAGTTTATTTTGTTCTGGGACTTCACTAAACGTTGATAAAATGTGCCTCATTCAACGAAATTAGATGGATTATAAATACGTGAGTCTGATACAACTTTTGTTCATGTTATTGTTCTTCAAAGCTTACCTTTCCGCTGGACCTTAACACAATGTCTTCACGTTTGATTTCTGCTGAATAATTCAAGTTTGATTTCCATTGAATATGGATCGTCCTCTGCAAAAACGTTTCAGTTGTCCCACACTCTCCTCGATGTGAAACGGTTGTCAAGTTCATATTGCTTTGTGGCTACGATTGTCCTGGGGCCAATCTCCACCGAATAGGACTTGTTGATTACTCAGACTGCAGTTTGTGTGACCTTGGACAGCCTGTTTGGTGAACATTTGGACGAATTTGTTCAGACTGCTTTCTGGCTATGATTGTCTTAGGGTCTATATTCATCGAATAGGACTTGTTGATTCCTCAGAGAGATGAGAGATAGCGTCAAACACAAGACAGACGACGTCAAGTATTTGTGGAAAGAAATGAAAAGAGGAAGTAGAGGATAAAGTTGATAAAGATTGCTTGGGCATCCTGGGGTCGCGAACCCCTATGATTGCATAGGAACAAAAACAAACTAAAGAAAAAATGATCTGGATCATAAAAATTCGAAATTACCTTAATTAGGATATAATGCTCGAGTAACAAGATAGAAATCCTAAATCAGCAAGAATAAATGAAATAAGATTTTCAAATTTTCAAAACTTTTCATTACTAGCAGAATTACCCGACCTTACTCAAGTTAAATTGGTTAACTGTAGATTGAACAAGTGACCGGGATAATCACTTTTCTCTTTCGTGTAAAAATGCCAATATCATTTAAATGTCAGAAAATAATTTTTAATTGCTTTGCGACATTTTTATAATTTCTGCACCTTACTTTGGACGCAAATGCCATTTTCATCAATATAACACATTTCACTCACATCGCACCACTGTTGCATGAAAAAACTGCGACAGGTGACTCCTACAAATGTCGACTTTAAGGGATTTTTAGGAGGTAGCAATACCCCTTCCTAAGTTCGTTTCCTGTAAAATTGCAGTAACTCTATATAAAATTGACGAATCTACCCCTAATACTGTAGTACTCACAGATTTCCTATATATATATATATACCATCACCACAAATCAAAAGGGGGAAAACAAATAAAAACAAAAACAAAATGCAAATAATAACAAGAATAAAAATAAGAACAAAAAATGGAGCAAAGTAACAACAATAATATTGCTCCCCTTGAAAAAGTAGGCAGGCTCACTTAACTTTTACATATTTTATTTCATATTGTTTCTCGGGGAAATCTATTCTATTCTTAGGGTAGTTTTACTTATTATATATATATATATATATATATATATATATATATATATATATATATATATATATATATATATATATATATATAT
The DNA here is from genome assembly GCA_933210815.1 of Meta bourneti. Taxonomy (NCBI): domain Eukaryota; kingdom Metazoa; phylum Arthropoda; class Arachnida; order Araneae; family Tetragnathidae; genus Meta; species Meta bourneti. The sequence continues at coordinate 64,574,279 of OW119930.1, read as the reverse complement.
ATATATATATATATATATATATATATATATATATATATATATATATATATATATATATATATATATATATATATATATACACTCGCTCAGCCACATCACGAGCCATAGCACAGCACATTCAGTCTGTACCGTATCATCCAGTGTCTGCGCGTACCATTCGACGCCGTTTACAGCAGAGTGGTCTGTCCGCATGACGTCCATTGCTTCGTCTACCCTTGACGCAAAACTACAGACGTTTCCGCCGCCAATGGTGCGATGAAAGAAGGATGTGGACGGCAGAATGGAATGAAATTGTCTTTACTGACGAGTCACGCTTCTGTCTGCAACACCACGATGGTCGGATTCGAGTCTGGAGACACCGTGGAGAGAGGATGCTGAACAGCTGTGTTATGCACCGCCACACTGGTCCTGCACCGGGTATTATGGTATGGGGCGGTATTGGACATCACTCTCGCACTCCTCTAGTACGCATTGCCGGTACTTTAAACAGCCAGCGCTACATCTCCGAGGTGTTGGAGCCAGTTGTCCTTCCTTACCTTCAGGGCTTGCCCACAGCCATATTTCAACAGGATAATGCGCGACCACACGTGGCACGCATTGTCCAAGGGTTCTTCGTCAATCGCCAGATTGAATTGCTACCCTGGCCAGCTCGCTCTCCGGATCTTTCGCCGATAGAAAACATGTGGTCCATGGTTGCTCAACGATTGACCCAGAATACATCCCCAGCTGCCACACCAGATCAACTTTGGCAACGTGTGGAAGCTGCTTGGTCTGCTGTACCCCAAGAACACATCCAAAGTCTCTTTGAATCAATGCCGAGGCGTGTGGCAGCGGTGATCTCCAACAATGGCGGCTACTCTGGCTACTGATTTTGGCAGAAACAACACTTCACAGAAGTCTATAAATTTAATCATTTGATACTTGGTCAACATGCTATCTACAAAATAAATTTTGTTGTGATATCTCTTGTCTTTCTTGGTGTTGCAATTTGGGTGGCCAGCAGTGTATATATATATATATATATATATAGTTTGATTTGTAGTACTCTTACATCTTACACTAGGTATGCAACATTTTCCAAATTCTTCATCTTTAAGAGGACAATGAACTTTAAAAATCACCAAAATCAATATTTAATTTTAGCGCTAAAATCAATCGATATCAATATAAAAATCAAAATTAATCAATTCTGTGGATAGCAAAAATAAATTTACAATTACTATAATTTTTGACGGTGTCACATATACAATGACTTGAAAGACATAGTTGATAAGTATGGTAAGTCTACTGAAAAACGTGTTTTTCTCCGATAGAGATTTTTCGACATACTTCTGATTCAAAATTTTCCCTGTTCATCTGGTCTTAATTGATTTACTTCAATTTTATTTTGAATAATTCTTGAAATCTGTTTTACATACCTTACGTACAAAAGAAAAATTCACCATGCTTCCTTGTTTTGAAATTCGGATTTAAATTGTTTCTGAATCTACTTTTTTTGCAAAATTTTAGGTGTTTAGAGTACATTTAAAATTTTTTTTATAATTAATACACATAACAAATGGAGTTAATTTGTTTTATACGAACACAAACTGTTATGAGAATTAAAATTTTTACAATACATGGAAAAATAATGCTTATGGTATCGATTTACTAAGTTATCAAACTTTTGACACGTTTTATGTAACAACTTCCGAATGAATATTTTGAGACCAAGCTTTATACATAGGCGTTTTATTAGAAAACAAATAATCTATGCAAACTTAATATCTGTACATTCGTATAATAACTGCAAAAGTTTGTTTTGAAAGTATACTGCGTGTTCCCTTATGGTAAGGATGACAAATTAATTTGAACAGAAACACATGACTAATATTTTTAAAGTGAATATATTTGCTTTAAAAGTTTGGCAAGTACAAAAAACTTGTTTGAAAATTGAATGTCTTCAGTACAGACAAAGCGAAAGTAACCGATTACCATTTCTCAGCGATTACCATTTTACCATGACCCGCGATATTTTAAAGAAATCACTTTCAGCGAACTTTTACCAGAACATATAAATTGCTTAAATATAGCTTCAACTCGTAAAGTAGGCAATTTTAACCTGTCACTTCAACAATGAATTTTTAATGTCTCAAAAATGTCCTAGTTCGGATTTTTTCTAACATTAATATTCTTTCAATGTCAAAAGTTCCATTTAAAATTTGATTTTCTCTAACGTGCATGCAGTTTTAAATCGAATCCTTTGAGGTGTTCTTGTTGCGTGTGATGAATAGAAGTTACAATTTATTGAAAATATTGTTATCAAATTTGCAACCACAGAAAACAAAGTGTAATAAATCTAAAGTAAACTAAGTGGAAAAGTTGTCTTATATATTGATTCGTGATGATTTTTTTTATCTCGTGATCTCACATAGTTGCAAAAACTTATACCTAATACTCGAAAATTGTAAAATGTGAAATTAATTCCGTACAAAATATATCATTGTACATGGTCAACAAACACGAGTTTTCGTTTCATTGAGCACGCGTAACACATTAAAACACTTTTTTTCAATTTAGAGTTTCAGTTTTGAATGGAAACTACGCATCTATTTGGAATGAGAATGTTGGTGGTGCGTGCCTATTGAGTGTAGCTTTCAATAAAACAAAGAATTATTTTTGAAACATGGAACAGAAATACAAATTTAAATCAGTTTAATCATTTTGTAATGGAACTATATGTCAAAATTCTAAAATACTTTGATTAAATTCGATTTGCTTCCAGTCTTGGTTCAACAGGTTTTGTGTATTGTATGTCTTGCTTTTCATAAAAAGGAATTCTACAACTACGTGTGTTGAACCAAAGACTTTGTGGAGAGTTTGTCAAAATGCAGTCCAGAAAATGAGCACATATGTTAACATTATTGTACAAAATATTACTAATTTCTGTCAAGCTTTAGTGCAAAATTGAAGAATTAATAATCCTTATATCATCTGTACCAAATATTCGGAAATTACTTATACTTATAAGAAAAATTATTACATTACTTATACTATAAGAGAAATTAAAAATATTCAAACAATCCGTAAAACATTTGTTGAGATTTTAAAAATACTTGTTGGAACTATAAATTAATATGGTCACTCAAATGTTTTTGAAAGTATTTTGAAACAGCTTGATTCTATGCACAAGTGGTTGATGAACAGCAATTTACACGTATTGAAAACCTCTCCCTGTTATTAGATATTAATCTCACTGAATACATTTGGGATGGCCTTAACTTCGAATTTGAAAAAAACTCAATGTCTACTGCACATATCTTACACTTTACAATGTATAAATATGACAAAATCAATGAAGATGTGTAGTCAATATTGTTAATTTGATACCCGAGGGTAGTAATAGTTATTAAAAATCTCATTTTTATATAGTTAATAATAAATTCCTTGCTGATATGGTATATGCTATGTATACATTTTCTCTTCAATATTCTTATTACATGTGATGTTTCTTTATTATTTTAAAATATGTTCATGTTTTTTTTATAATAATTTATATTGTCTAGTAGAAATAGCTTGAAATTGGAAGGAAGGAAAAAAACTAAAGGTGCATTTGTAAACGAAAAACACTGCAAAGCATAAGAGAATAAAAATGTGGAACGGAATTTTAATAAATAACAATCAACGTTATATAAAATAATAAACATCGTTTGAGGTTTTATGATTTGTTAGGAGACAATTCTGCAAAGCTCTACGATGTCATTATGATAAATACAAACTTTAATGAAAAATATTTTTAAGGGAAAACATCGTCCTTCCATCGAAGTCTAATGGCATTTTTGAACCTGAAACTTTTAGTTTTCTTTCAATTATTTATCGTCTACACAATTCAACACGTAGTGATCAAGTCTAGTAATATATTTCATTTTATGCTAAAGAACTGCACAGAAAGGATAAATATACCATGAAAGTTTAAAAATGTATGTACTCTCCTCCTGGGGGGTACGAACTCTTTTCTTCAGTCACTGTGTTTTTTCTACGTTGCTAGTTAAAAGTGCCAGTTTAAAAGATTAAGAGTTGGTTTTTGCATGATGGATTTTACTAGAACACTAAACAATGATTATTCACTTAGCTGTTGATTGAGTGTGCACTTTTTCAAGCATTTTGAGGCATTGTGTACTTTACCAGCTATAAAGTCCGTTGAAATAAGAATACAACAGGCTCTGGTAATCACTTATTGCTATTCAAGCGTTTATTGTTATCTAATGTAGAGTAGGTCGTGAACAACTATTGTGCATTGAAACATACCCTTTATGTGCTTTTAAGAATGTATTCATGCATAGAAATTCAAAATATAAAATCAATTATCGGATGATTATCCTCCCATAGTAAGGGACGTAGAGGCCCTTCTGCGTGCTACCCCTTTTTTCTTTGTGTATTATTTGTTATTATAGTGGGGGATTTTTTTGAATTGATCGATTAAATCAAGGACAGTTTTTCTGTGCACAGTATATTTTTAGTATTATATCCGAATTTCGAGGTATTTTTCCTTGTTTAGGTTCATGGACAACTTCATCATCAAACTCTTGACAATGCAATATCAACAGTGTTATCCATGGCTAAACACTGTGTTTGAGGAAGGTAGATACTGACTTCATCTTAATACCTTGAGGTGATTTTTGCAGGAAGTGTGGTTGTCGTAATGTGAATTGGTGGCCTATATCAGTACGTGTGAGGTCGAAATCCGCGTAATAATAATTTTACCATATTCTCAGCCTGTGAGCACTGCAATGAACAAATTGGGTTTTAGCTTTTTAATTATCAGTCTTGTTTTTATTTATACACCTTGTAAATTGAGAATTCTCAGGAGCACAATGACAACTCCAATATTCAACTTCAATCTGAAGTGGCATTCTTGATGGAAGTTTGCTCATTTGAAATCTGTGAGATGCTGTTAGCTTTTGAAACAAACCTCCGGATTTTGTGGAGTGTTACTTGATGGAACCGGAAAATTGTATTTATCGCATGAGCTGTTGTTAACTTTGAGAGGGGTCATTAACCTCTCGAAAGCTCAAATTCAAGCAATGTTCACAATCCTCAGTATGTCCAATGTTATGTCTGGGCGAAATCTTCCCAAAGATAGACTATCTTTTAACCATTTATTTTGCATTGGGTTTTGAAACAAAGATAAGAATGTATACAAAAAATCGCATAGTTGTCGAAGCATACTGAAAACTAAAGTTTTCCCTCTACATTTCACCAATAGTGAAGTTTGCGAATGACAGTAGCGTTAACCCAAATGTTATAGACGTATCCAATAGCTATAGACGTTTAGCTTAACCCAATAGCTATAGACGTTTTAACCAGTTTTTCTTTTATCTGTATTGAACTTTTAATTTTAACTAAGGTTTTAACTACATATCTAAACAGTATGCGAACAATAAATCATTTATTGTTATATGAGCTTTACAACTTTTCCTAACCTTTTCTGAAATTAAATTTCCAGAATATAGAAGTTTCCAGATAAGGTTTAAACGATTTACAAAATGCAAAATAGACGATAAATCAATAGGAAAATGGTGACTACTTACCTTACATCTGAAGGCTCATGTGTACAAATATTCTCTTTGACAAGAAAAGAACAGAAAATCGTAATAAAAGTTTAAAATGTTTATTTAAACATTATACATCATCAACTTTTCTTACGAACATTTTTGCGGAGCATCTATTGATTCACTCTTTTTATCTCCTTTTTGCTGTCATACAGTAAGACTATCAATAAATATATAAGTTTATTTTTGAAACTGGGAAATTGAAACGTTTGCGAAACATATAACACATTTGTACTTATAAATAAATAATTATAGTGTCACAATTCAGAATCTTTACTTTTCAATCGTTTGGAAAATTACATTCTTAGTGTTTTACCCATAACATTTCTCTTCTCCACCAGTACATCAGACTTATAAATTCAGTTCGCAAATTTAAATCCTCGAGCAGTCTAATTTTCAATATTATTATTATGTCGAGGGTTTAACTAAGTGTTATTATTAATTATAATTAATTTGATGTACGAAAGTAATTTCTCGTGGAAGTATTTAAATACAATTTTAACCACGTGGTCACGTGGGCTTACGAATCCACTTGGTCCGAAGGTTATCGAAGTGTAGATTAGTGATTTTAATCTCTCTGGATAATCACATTAACCAATCAATGATGTGGTGACCGTTAGGATTCATGCTTCTTCCCACAACCACGTGACAGATCTTCAAACCAAGCGACAGGAACAGATAGCATGAAGCTGCGTGGGCATATTCCGTCTATTTCATTACGAGGTCGGTGAAGTTTGTCGTTGACTGACGTTAATAATGATGGATCAAATGATAATTAGGTCTATAAATTTAGCCTTTTATGTATTAAGGTAAGTAGTATTTCGACAATCGTTCATCTCAAAAACAAAATGCAGTTTCTATCTTCTTGACTAACATGGCAGCATACAATATTTGAAGGTAAACAACAGTTGAATTGTTTTCTAATGCAAATTTATTGCTGAAATATGTGAGTAGTTAATGTCACGTTTAAAATTTTTCTCAGTCCATCTGATTTCCTTCCATATAGGGCTTAATGATAGATTTACTCTACCGTGACTTCTTGTAAGAACAAATTTCCAACGTTTTTTCTTAAACTCCCGTGATCACTTAAGATCGCCAGAGCGTAGTGCACTTGAATGGAAAAGTATCGCCGCCCAGGAAATCAATGTTTTTCTTGTTTAAAGGTTTGATGGATGGCTTCTACTTAAATTTAAAGCATCTAAATTACACAAAATTTATGTCTATTGCTGTGGCGAACCAACGATATGAAAGAAAAAATACTGTTTTTCAATCATTTTTCAAAATACAATCTATTAGATCTATAAGGCGGTATTTTGTTTGACAAGAGTGAAGAGATAAGGAGAAAGTCCTTACTTTACTGCAAGATGTTTGAATTTCCTCTTGAGATAATATAATGACGGATACCTAGTTCCATGCAGATCCACGCTTGATGAGATAAAGTCACGGAATAGTATGATTCTATGGTTAACAAAGTGAAGAAGGGTCTGCTGAGAGGGATCGCTGGTATAATGGTACCGGAGCCTATGAATATGAAGGTCCCGGAAGTGCAGAATGGTGACATGGCGAGAAGAGGGCCAATAAAGAGGAGCGCCAATACCATGGTACCGGGGCCTATCAGCAACGGAGGGCCCGGAAGTGAAGAGCCAAGTGAAGGGACCCATAAAAAGGGCCACATAGATGTATGGCTGGAATCATGGTACCGGGTCCCATGAGCATGTCTGGAAGTAAAGAAGGGCCACATAGAAGGATCGGGAGTATCAAAGCACCTGGGCCCGTGAGCAAGATTGGGTTCGCAGAAAAGGTACATCTGTATCATACGCCTCCTTTGACGGCAACGTTCTTGGTTCGTTTTTGGAGCACTTTTATGTCGCCAAGGAAAGAATTCTTAGAAAATAAATCGTTTTTGAACGGAAAATAATAAGCTTTAGCTGAAAGTAAATAACGGAAAAAAATAGGAAACTTAAAAACCATGTTTTTTTATCGGACAATTTAACGGAAATGAAAAGAACATTCTAAAATAGTCGAAATGAAAATTTTAACTTTCCGCTTGCCGAGGTTGCCATAAAAGAGGGAATAACCCTAATAAAGATGAGTTGCTTTCACCTGCCATAACTCCCTACTAAAAGTGCGTCAAGAGCGCTGCCACCGAACGAGGCGTATAATACAGTTGCACTCCAGAAAATGTGAACTGCAATGTGCAGTCTGTTTCCAAAGATAAAAAAACAAATATATGGGTTTCGTTGAATTCATAATACTAAAACTGCATAAAAAGTGTGCAAATAAAAAGAAGGAAAAAATTATACATTTTGTGGCATGTCAAGCTTTAAGAACTTGAAATACTTATTCGTTTTCATCAAGGGCTCGCCATCAAGCCATGCCCAATACTTGTCCTGTATTGGGGCCTGGAGTAGATATCGGGTGTTGAAGAGAAGAATAATGAATTTTAACCACCGAACTACTAGGTTTACCTTCATACAGATGTATATGGAATTGTGCATATATACATGGAAATGGTTTTGTTTTAGAGAAAATAGCTTTGGATGAAGGATAATCATTTAAACCAAGTCGTCCAACATGCCAGAAGTTCGTAATACTTTTTAAATCCGTTAGGTGGGCCACAATTCTATTACGTTTCTTATTTTAAGATGAGGAAGGGGATAAGGTCATAATTATTAGTACATAAGTTTTCCCTGATTATAATTCAGCTGAAAGTGGTATAATTATAGGAGATAGCAAATAAAAATTAAATACCAGTTGTTATTCAGTTCAGAAACAATATAAAATATTTACAAAACAAATAAACTTAACATTTTTAATGTATAGCTCCTAACTGAGGTAAACTATATTGACAGCACATTCATATTTCTAAAAGTGGACTATATTTTGCAACAAGAATCAAGAATTATCCATTACAATCAAACTTAATTTATCACTTTTCCGAATTAAATAATCAAACGTCATTTAACAGCCCCCTTGGAACAGAGTTGTCTCACTAAAACTGCTAGTTCCAAATTGAAGTTTTCTCATGTAGAGGCATAGAGAGTTGTGTTGCTCCAATGCGATGTTAATTGGGAATGAGTGGAAGAAGAGGTTATGTGACATTTGTTTACATTTTGAGATTATTGCTGTTTTGAAGTAGTAAAAGACAGTAGATGTCAGATTTATTTAAAAATACTTGTAAGAACCCATATGCGGATACTTACAACACCAATCCCAAACTTCTTCCAACTCATCTAATAGAAGTACTACTTTGAGGCCAAATATCTCGGAACTACAAAAATGTCACATAACCCCTTCTTCCACTCACCCCTTAAATTATTTACCTATCTACCTCAGGTAGAGGTTTATGGAACCAACCAAATTGTCGGCCTTCGCTTCTATTACTCAGCCACACAGCGCTGGCTACAAACGACGGCAAATAGAAATTGGGTTTGAATAGAACCTTTTGAATCGTATGACGCTTCAAGCACTAATTAGTGAGAAAGTGGCAGTCTGTGTTACCTGGTGCATCTTGGAGGTGATGTCACATCGCAACCACTGTGATCTGTGTGTTAAGCCTTCCTGGAGGACGTATTTACGTATCATCTTGAAGAAACCAAATAATCTCAAGCAGCCAATCCTACATTGGCATATACAAGATTGGAACTCGTAAGCAAGTGCTTCAAGTCTACCAGTTTCTCACCTGCGAGTTATAGGTGAAGTAGATATCAATCCTTCCTGGGTGTATTTATCTCATTTGTGTCTGAAAATCTTTCCGTGTGTATGTCCATTTACTTGATTTTGTAGCGGGTTGACCAAATATGGCCCCTGTACCTTAAAACCAACCAACTACCAGTTTGTTAAGAAAAGAAACCCATATCAACCATTTGTGCCCGTTTAGCCCTTAGAGGCCCTAAATCATGTATGCCTGTGAACTATCATGAACCAAGAGACGGATATAGTTTTCATTTTTGTTCAAGAGGGTAAGGACTTTGAATATCTTCTTCATTTTTAATATATTTTTCATTTATCATTATTATTTTTCCTGCTGAAGAGAAGACTGAGTCGTAACGAGTTCAAGAACTATAAAAAAACCAAGTCGTTGAATGATATTAAGTTGGAAATCCAAGGTAGAGTTCAAAATTGAGATGGATTGGGTCAGGATAGCTGACGGAAACTGATTTATTCCACGATATCGTGCTTCTGTAGCTACCGTATAACGCAGGGATTGACTCAACATGAATATATTTGATTTCGAAAAGGATCCATTTACTTCAAATGAGACCCCAGGACATTTCTGAAACTACTTTATAAATAAAATAATGTGCACGAAAGTGCTTGCAAAAGCATAAAATAGATGATGAGAAAGCCGTTGCGAAATTTTAGCTAATGCCACGCGTGACGATAAAATACAGAGTTTATAAGAAAAGACCATTTCTTTGAGATGAAAATTAAACCTATGCAAATTCAAGGAAAACGTGCTTCAATATGAAGTATTATTTAATTTTAATTTCTCGGCGTGTTTCAGTCCTCAATTGTGTTAAATTTGTTAGTCAGTTGTTTTGGCGTTTTATGGCGCAAGGGTCATATTTGGTCAAGCTGCGCAAAACACAAGACAACGTCAAGTAAAAAAATGTCTTGCAAGGAAAATAAGGGATTGGGAAAGTAGTAGGATGAAAGCAGGAAAAGATCACTAGGATGTAGCTAGGGTGTTTACTGAATACAGTAAACACCCATAGGAAAAGAGAAGATTACTAGAGTACCTCGGAAGCGTGAAGCCCTTACACACCTAATGGAGATGTTCCCCTGAGGGCCACTATTATATAGGAAAGACATTTTGTAGTTAAACACTTCAATTTCTTAAAATGTTTTTAACGATATTGTAGCAAAACTCTAGCCATAATTCACTTGGAAACATTTTCTTTACGAGAAATTAACTTGAATTGTAAATTTGACTGAAACTTTTCTAGCCTACATTAAACAAAATCAAGCAAATTATGAATTTAAACTAAAAATATCCATCTCAAAACCCCTTAAAATGGTTTTAATTATCCTACATTCGAATTTCTTTGCATAATTGATTACATTTTAAAAGGTAGGTAGTTAATTAACGCCGCACTGGAGCACACAACGGGATATTGGAGACGGTCCGGGATCCATCCCAAAAGGAAAGATCCAAGAAAAACACCTCGTAATTTTGAATTACGGTCAGATGACGAGGTCAACACCTGAAATGGCACCCTACTTTCTAAACTTCCACACCAGGACAAAGTGAGGACATTCGAGGCCGCAATAGATTTATCGTGCACCAGCCCCGTGTACACGACGGTATTTGGCTGGACTGAGTCTCGAACTTGCAACCCTCCGGTTGCTAATCCGTTGCTCTTCCAAAAGCACTACCACGGTCCACATGTTAAAAGGAAAAGAATTAATTTGATTGTTAATTTTCAAGTTCTAAAATAACCTGTTTTTCTTATTTCAAAGAGAACTTACGAATGATTTTTTTCATAACAGAGTGGATTTTTCCATTTTCATTTTAATTCTATCTAATCCCCACAAAAAAGTATTTGTTTAAGAAATACTTATATTAACTGAAGTACTTACTTATTATATGTACTGATACATATTACACGGTCTAAATAAATATGATCGATTATATTTATGTAAGGAATACCTACATTTGCTTTTGGAATCATGAAATATGTTCCATCGATTATATATCAAATAATTCATTGTTTGTGTGAATTCTCAGTCATTCTAAAAATATTTCACCACGTACGCTTGTTCTGATCTTTTATACTTTTGTTAAAACGATGGTAAAAATATTCGCCGGTGCATTAATAAATATAAACATGCAATGCGAAATTCCCAGCTAGGAAATTCCATAACTTTTTCAACTTATTTTCCTGCGTGAAATACTGCTATGAGAGGATCTTTCTGTTTAGATAATGCAAGTGGCGCTAGTGTTTTTCTTAATTTTTATAAAAATATGGGAAAATATTTGCAGTTGCAAAATAAATGTAAGCATGCAGTGCTAAATTCCGAGCTAGGAATTTCATAATCTTTTAACTCACTTTTGTACGAAATACTGCTATGAGAGGCTTTTTCTGCAAATCTACATGGGTAATGTGTTTTTGTGGTAGAAATTGTTCCCTATATGTGTATACCGTATTGAGTAACCGGAAGCAAAATTCTTGTTATTCGATGTTATTTATTAGTCTACACTGAAATTCCTACTAATATCTTAGTAAACAATAAGCAATTGTAAAATATGCATGTTTTTGTTTTTATGTTATTGACATGTATTTGTTATGCAACATTTGTAAGAAATGCATGTATACCGTATTGGATAACCGGAAGTAAAATTCTTGCAATTAGATTATTTATTAGTGAACTCTGCAAATATTTCTCATCTCTGAGTAAACAATAAACAACAAAATGCATGTACACTCAAACCTGTTTTTGTGCGGTCTTTTTTTGTGCGATTTTTTTTGTGCGATTTTTTTTGTGCGTTTTTTTTTGTGTGGTATATGAAAAAGTCAACTCTAAACGAGTGCGAGGTAGTATCTTCAAGTGACGAAAGTGATTTTGAACCAGTTTGCCACAAGAAAATTCGCGTATTGTCAAACTCCGACGGATAATGGTTATACATTTTGAAAAGTTTTGTATGTGTAAAATAAGTACATATGTAATTAAAATATTTTAAAATGTTCGCATGTGTATTTTCTAAATCAGATTCCAAAAGGTTTGGCGAGATTCCAAGTAGCTGCCAAGCCTCGTGTCTTGATTTCGTTTAAAAAAGCAATTCCTAGTTATTTCGTAAGGTTTTGAGTTATTTTCTACGTGAGACTTTTTTTTATGCGGTCCCTATTCACCGTATAAAAAAAATACTTTTTAAATGTGTTGCGAAAAATATTTTTTATAGCTACTCGTGAAGTTTTGTGCGATTTTTTTTATGCGTTTTCTTTTATGCGGTCCCTATCCACCGCATAAAAACAGGTTTGAGTGTATTGATATTCTATTTTTGCAAAACTCAAAGGCAAAGTTATTTACAATTTCGTAAAATTTATATAAATTAATAAAAATGAGCAATAAACAATGAATTCTATAAAGCACAATAACATGCCAATTGTAGTGTTTGAATAAAAACTTGCTGTATACCTAAAAAAATCCCAATGTTGGAATGAAGACGGCTTAGGTCAAAACCCTGTTAAATCAGTAAACAGAAATTGCAATTCTCCAAAATATACGCCTGCTGTATTGCAAAAAAGAACAGTTGTTTACTACACATCAATTCCTGCGTAAAAAATGGTGGTGAGCTTTCGTATTTCCAAATTTGCTTAAGCACCACTTTTATGTCTGGTTTAGGACGCATCACCGCCTTACTTATCACTCCTCGGAACTGCAAAACTGAGCTGTAAGTACAGAAGGACGAGGTTCAAAATATCACTAAGGGTACGCTGACATCGTTAGGAAGGACTGAAACCTCGCATTAAAGCCCGAAAATTGCTAACTTATTCGACGAGCTACAAGGATGGAGTATGGCATTAAAGCGAAACTGGAATTGCCTGGCCACAGTTGATACGCGAATGTTTGGGGAATACGAATTGGGAAAGAGAATAAGCCATTTCGATGTGGGATCCAATCCAGCTGTATGTGGTAGAAAAATTACGCATTTTGACAAATGCTCCAAATGAAATGGAATTCAAACATTACTAGCCAATTAGGTTGAAATTAACGGATTATAATTGCGGGGGAGGTTTTTATCAGTCTATTAAACCTCCTGGGGTGATTTTTCTCGATGAGGTGTATCTTCATTTGCAAAACGGACCAGATCTTAGTTGCTATATTAGCATTGTTTTTTAAATTAGAAGAGGTAACTTTTGGAGTACTGTAGAGCGAAGCATTATATGCAAACTCTTGCAAGATAGATAAAATCAAGTTTTATGATTTGTAAGACTTGTGAACAACTTCATATAACTTGAGCTAGTAGTGTTTGACTGATTTCTAAAATCTACAATTCACAATGGATGATCTTCCAACCCTCCTCGTGGTTGTCTCGACGAGGTATCTTGTCATTAGCAAAACTGACCAGATCTTGATGAATCGTTATTAGAAGAAGACCGACCAGATCTTTATCTCGTCATCATTAAAAAATATCGGTAATATCTTGATGGCAAGATATCGCGTCATCAGTAAAATTAATCAGACCTTAATGGACGAGATATCTCGTTGAAACCACTTGGAGGGTTAGCCAACTGTTCAGTTGATTGGATATTACACAAAAGGTTGCCTCGTACTAGGCATTATGTTTGGAAATACAATGAAGCGTTAATTTTGAGGGTTATAATATATTATGACTAATTGTCCACCAGATTCTACTGATTTCAGTCCATAATATATATTTTCTTTCAAGGTCAAGATTAAGGATGACGGATTTTAGTTTAGAAAATTTTAGAGGTGACTTCTTCGTGGCCCCATTATTCGACTCACCACGTGTTTTAGAGCGTTTTCGAGGAGAGGAAGGATTGGCCTTTGGCACATTGATAAGGTGAAATATGTCACTTTTATGGTACTTGGTATTTTAATTAACGTCTCACTGGAGCAACACAACGTCAGTTTTATGAATATATCGCTTAATTTGATGGCCATACAATCATGACTGGACTACGATATAGCAGATTACACGGTCGTCATATTGAGCAATCAATTTATTAATCATTTTCACTTGATTGGTTATTATACAATACTTTTCCTTGTACTGAACATATGTTTGCCAATACCATGTAGCGTTGATTTTGAAGCTTAGACTTGTATCATGACAAATTGTCCACCATATTCTACTGATTTCAGTCCATAATTTATCTTATTTCAAGGTCAAGTCAAAGGATGACGGATTTCCAGTTTAGGAAATATTAAATGTGATCTCTTCGTGATCGCGACCTACCACGTGGTTTATATCTTTTTCGAGGAGAGGTGGGCTTGGACGCATTGATAAGGCGATGTATGTCACTTTTATGAAGATATAGTTTAATTTGATGGCCATGCTATGTTTAGACGTGGACATAATAGATTGCATGGCCGTCATATTGAGTAATATCTTTGCAATAGCATGCGGAATTGATTATCTGAGCCTTCGATCAGCACTAACATGGACGACAAAGTGATATTGATCAAAGTGTTACTTGTATACTGTACCTGCAGTATACAAGTGTTATATTCTGTTATACTGTAGTACCGTGTTATACTGTACCTGCAGCTCTTGAGGAGAAGCTTGAAATGAGGCGCAACTCAAACAACACAAGGCAAGCATGTTGGTACGGGGTTTGAGGTATTAAGGTTTTATATAAATATATTATACATTTATAGGTTTATCAATTTTCATATTATTTGTTTTTATCAAGACGTTTGCGGACCAGATAAACCTTTTCAGATGGCGGATCTACCCCGCGGGTCTTGATTTAGGGACTATTGATCACCAATACACCCAGATATCTTTTTTAATGATAAAACACAAAGATGTATGCAACATTTTTAGAAGTCTGTAAATTCTTCATGTGCCGCCTTGGCTAGCACTGTCCACAGATCAGTGTTCAGAGAACTTGTGGGACATTAGTGAACATCTAATGAATGCCTTTCTTTGAAAGAAGACGTATGGTGGACTCGAGAGAGTAACGCGTGGTAGAACTCGTCAGGACACTAATTCGGAGATTTATAATATCAAAACAACATAAAATTGCCGAACAAATCGCCTGATGTAACAACCATGCAATCTACTAAACCGTATCCAGTCACCTTCGTATTGGGCAAATAGATTGCTATAAAACTTCATTATTAAGATCTTCATTCCTAGGCTATTGAAATTCAGGTATGACCTCGTCATCTGACCGTGGTTCAAAATTACGTGGTGTTATCTTCAATCTTTCCCTTCGGATTTGATCTCGGACCATCGCCAATATCCCGCTGTGTTCCTCCAGTGCGAAGTTAATTAAATACCTGCCTGCACAGGCTATTGAAGTTCTTAAAGCTGAATGGATCCACGGTTATTTGGTTGAGCACAGACAAAATCATATATGGTAAACAATTGGTTTTGGTTGTCAATTGCCAGGCTCTTAGACTCATGAAATCAATGTTTCATTGCATTGCGGGACATATTGTTGAAATTCTGATGGAAATAGAAACTTGAATTATTTCTTATTTAACACGAATTTTTTTACCTCAACAAATGGCACAATTATGATGAAAATTTCCTTATTTTTCTAAAACTTTACATAATTTTTCTCATCAACCCTCTGACGGGTTCACACACCTATTTCGGTTCTGAAATCTGCAGTCTTTCCCCCTGCTGAAGTTAATATAATTTTTAACCTTTTTGACACATTATTATTAGGTTCTTTCAATCAATGGATGTGATTATTTAGTCATGTGCGTTATGAGGGAAAAGCTATTAAGAAAACACATCACATTTAGAGGGTAACTTTCAAATTGTTTTCTAGCAATGAAGCTATATATATATATATATATATATATAATTAAAACAGAAAAATATATAGTTTGCTATTCGACCGTGAAGCACTTTCAAAATTCAAGTGTTTCTCTCTGCTAAATATATCTGAGGTTGGTGTGACATTTTTGCTCAACGTTTTGGTCATTTTTTGCAACTCGAGTATGGTGACCCTCACCTTAAATGATTCCGTTAGTTGTGACAAATACGTTCATAGAAAAAATTATAGATTATGTGAATAAAAATTAAGCTAACGCGATAAAAACAAAGCAAAAAGTTATTGATCAATAAACAAAGGATTTCCTAAAGCGACTCCATGTTTGGCCACTCTAAGACTAAAAATGACGAAACAAGGAAACTTGACATTTCAGAAATGCATCTAAGTCTGATGGAACCCACATCATGATTTAGTTTAATGGCCAGTGTTTCGCGGCTTATCACTTCGTAATTTTTTATATTTTATTTGAGCTAAATCTCTGCACGTGGTTCATTGGTCATCCTCTGCGTCTTAATGTGCTAGGAACAAAATCTTATTTTACTTCAAGGTAAATTGGTAAACATTATGCTTTAAGACCAAAACTATTGATTTGTAAGATTGTCGGGTAAAGTGACCAAAAATCAGAGTTTAAACAAAGAATTGTGCAAAACTTAGCGGGATGAATTTAGTATTTGACATAAATATAACCTAGTTAGCAAACTGTGATGAAGAGTTTCAACAAACCAATATTTTTATTGTGATTGCATTATACTCAAGTTACGTTCAATTTTCATGGTATGAGCAACAGACCCAGTCATAAACACATCTGTCTCATAGTTAAGTTTATATCAAGCGAGATTAGCAGATCAGAATCTAGAGGAGCATGTTTGGGATGCTCTCGGACGTTGCATTGAGTCTTGAGCCCATAACTTATCATTGCTCACTATAATTTATATTTTCTTTACAGTTGCTCCAATGTGACGTAAATTCAACTACCATCCCTCAACGTCACGGGATTTCCGAATAGTGTACAGTCGATTTTAGCCCACAGCGCAATACCAAAAACACATCTATTGATTGAGAGACTCATAGGAAAGATACTATTGGTTAAGAAGATCAAAACTGGATAGAATTCATGCCCGGAAGATTGCAGATTGCAGAACAGATACATGAATGTGATACCTCAGAGGGTTAAGGAAGAGACCAAGAGGTCAACTGTCCAGAAATGACAAGACTTAAATACATTTGAACTATAAAAATGAGAGTGCCTTTAGCAGAGAAAGGGATTCGCAGGCAATTAGATTGTCAAAGTCAGCTTCCAAGCAAAAAATTGTGAATTGTGAATATTTACTTAAATACACCACACAGTAGAGTATGCAAAAATATATTGATGTTTAACTCTTCTGATGGTTTATCTTCGCGTCAAAAACTTCCCTGTAGTGGCCAGCCCCTGGAGCAAAAAAATGTTTCAAATTGTCATAAGTTCTGAGGAATGGACGGTTTGTTTCTCCTACTTGGATTTTTATTCCCTGAAAATAACAGGACAGTCTGTACTATGTACGTTACTGACACATAGTGATAGATATTCTCGATAACAAACTGTTAAGGGAACCATAAATTCGATTGCAAAGTATTCGAAAACATTGTGAAACGTTACAATTAACTTTTAACGATTGTTTAACACTATACTGTTTGGTTCAAATCTTAAAATAACGAATCACTTGTTCGTTTCTTTTCCAGTCAAATTTTTTTCTCTCTAATTCGGGATTGTAGTTGGTTTTAGCAGACTTATCTCTTTCTTAGTATCTACTTTACTAACTGTTTATCACAGATAAATACATAATCAGTTGTTAAGAGAATTCAGCTTAAATTCCGTTTAGAGGTCATCACGTTCAGATATTTGGCGCCGATGTTTCTTTTATTTCAATGTTCTTCTCAAGGTTGATTCTGCCGACGATACATTATCACTTGTGCTACTTTTAGGAAGTTTCAATCATAATAAGTAATTGCTTCTCTTTATTGTTCCTGATGAATTTAATTGATTCTGAGGCACTTGTAACATCATAGATCGTGTTGATTGAACAGACTTGATATTGATTGAATATATTAAAGGGCACAATCGTAAAAATATTTCCGATATTTATATAATTACACGGATCTGAAAATTAGCGAAAGATCAATCAAATTTGCAATCACATCTATATAGATTTCCCTAACGTACATGGCATAGAAATTGATCTTATTTCTTCATTGTCAAGTGGGTAACATCGGATAAAAAATTACATAAAACCCATCCTTCACATACCAATTTCGGCACTTTAACTGTGCTTAACTTGAGCTTTTGTTCTGCTAAAAGAACACGGAAAAGCTCGTGCTATAATGAACGTCTGATGAAAGTTCAGCAAAAAAGAAAATGTTCAGCAGTCTGATGATTGTAGGAAAGAAGAGAACAAGACAGAAATCAGAGCAGAAAAGAAAATGCGAGTGAACTTTCAAATAGGTTAAAACTTCAGAAAAGGCATAATCATCTTGGACAAGTGAATGGTAAGTAAGTAATTGAATTAACGTCACACTGGTGGCAATACAACAGGCTATTGTCGACGGTTCGGGATCAATCCCGAAGAGAAAGATCCTAGAATAACGCCTCGTAATTTTGAACCACGGTCAGATGACAAGGTCAACACCTGAACTGGCACCTCCTCTCTCCAAACTTCCACACCATACCCAGGGTTGAAATTTGAAGCCACAACAGATTTAACGTATCCCCATGCACACGACGATCTTTGGTAGGATCGAGTTTCGGACTCCGGTTGTCAACCTTTCTGGTGGTTTATCTTCGCCTCGAAAGCTGCCCTGTAGTGACCAGCCTCTTTCGCAAAAACCTGTTCCAAACTATCACCTGTTCGGGGCAAGCGACTGTTTGGTTTTCTACTTGGATCTTCGTTCCCTTGGAGTAATAGGGTAGTATTGTCTTGACGAGATATCTCGTCCTTAGAAAAACAGATCAGATCTTGGACGAGATATCTCGTCGAAACACTTGAAGGATAAATCCGCGCCTCTTCCAACCGCGGCCCAAAAACGAGGAAGTGAAAAATATTTAAAACCTTATACGGATTTTAATATAATTACGCACACAGCCAAAACGACTTAACGTCATTAACTACCAAGATTCTTTCTTAATGATCGCATGAACCATGTCTCCCAACCTGTTCCAAACTATCACCAGTTCGGGGCAAGCGACTGGTTGGTTTTCTACTTGGATCTTCGTTCCCTTGGAGTAATAGGGTAGTATTGTCTTGACGAGATATCTCGCCCTTAGAAAAACAGATCAGATCTTGGACGAGATATCTCGTCGAAACACTTGAAGGATAAATCCGCGCCTCTTCCAACCGCGGCCCAAAAACGAGGAAGTGAAAAATATTTAAAACCTTATACGGATTTTAATATAATTACGCACACAACCAAAACGACTTAACGTCATTAACTAGCAAGATACTTTCTTAATGATCGCATGAACCATGTCTCCCAACCTGTTCCAAACTATCACCAGTTCGTGGCAAGCGACTGGTTGGTTTTCTACTTGGATCTTCGTTCCCTTGGAGTAATAGGGTAGTATTGTCTTGACGAGATATCTCGTCTTTAGAAAAACAGATCAGATCTTGGACGAGATATCTCGTCGAAACACTTGAAGGATAAATCCGCGCCTCTTCCAACCGCGGCCCAAAAACGAGGAAGTGAAAAATATTTAAAACCTTATACGGATTTTAATATAATTACGCACACAGCCAAAACGACTTAACGTCACTAACTACCAAGATACTTTCTTAATGATCGCATGAACCATGTCTCCCAAGACGAATCTACCCAATAGTGCGAAGGGACCCAGCATCTCAATGGGCGATAGTAAACAATTACTATCAAGACCGAGTGGGTATAACTAATGACATAACTGCCACAGCCGTTAATTACAGATTTAAATGCCACAGATGAAGATATGTTGGCTGGATTCCTGGGGAAAACCCTCAGCGCCGAGTACTCCGTAAATGCCAAGGTCAAAACGTAACGCCTATTTTAAAGAATGGTTTGAAAAGGAATGGTTTAAGTCGATTTTTTCTGCATTCGTCGGTAGAAAAACCCCATTGTTTTCGGTTGAAGCCTCGTCGAGTTCAACCTAACTATTCCTCCTAGAATGTGATTGATTGTCGTTTTGAGTGGTATGGTGGTGTTTCCGTGTTTCTTGCCAATTACGTGATGTTTATATTGATTGATCGTGTTTCAATGTCTGTAAACACACTGATTTAGGAACGAACGAGATATTGGAGAACTGTAATTTCAAATATAATCCCGTGAGCAGGTTATTTTCAAGCCTCTAATACGCTGTTTATAGTACTTCCAATATTACTAATGACGAATCACTTTCTTTCAATGCGATTTTTTCACTAATATTTACCATGCTAAACTACAGTAGACTGAAGTGGGTGGGAGAGTAGCAAGATAACATACTTGGAAAAACAATTTGAATACATAATGTGAAATAATGATAGAAATTCCGTTATTATGAAAATTGCATAGTTTGCTAAGAACTTTATATGACAGGTATGATATATATTTGAAACATTTAACCGTATAATGCCTATTCTCGAAAATTGTGAATATGGTATTAATGATACTTTTACGTTTAGTTTTTGTGATAAGTGGATTTATTAAGGTACTTTACATGGAGTGAGTAGAGCAAGTGCGTCCACTGAATATATTAAGAACTGGTCCGTGATTAAAGTAAGCTCTGACACCTGTTGGAAATGCTTGAAGGTGTCCTATAGATTAGTTCTACCTCTAGAACGCTTCGAAATTTTGCAGGAAAGCCACCTAGACCAAAAGAAGAGTATGAATGAAATTATGTATTCTAGTACCACACGCATTATCACATTACATACAAGAAAACAGTCCATGGAATGCCCTTGTGCCATCTTATGGAGCAAGTGAGACCCCTTTAAATAGCGTAGGAAAATATTTTTTAAATTACATAAATGGTTTCAGCGAATGTGAGTGGAGTAGTGGAGTGGGAGAGTGCAGTAAAAATATGAATTTTTTAAAAAAATTATTGGGGCAGAGTAGTAATTTTGGCTTAATTTGAAAGATTTGGGAATTGTCTCACTCTACTCAAATTATATACACTGAAAATGAAAAATGTATTAAAAAAGAGAATTTAGGACAAGGAAAGTTTAGGTTCAGGAACTTGATTTTAAATGAATTAACTAACACCAGCAAATGCCCCTGTACATAGCACCTAATGGCCCTGAACGAATTGAGTGGAAATGACAAGGAAAGGTCAAAGTAGGTCAGAAGTACCGTCTCACCCATTAAAAAATATTTCTCGGTCCCATCATCCCCATAAGAGTCGCATCAATCACTGAAGTTGACTCAGATTTCTCCCCTGATAAACTAATTTATTTAAAGAGAAAGGGGTGGATAAAAAAGCAGTCAAATCAGCCGTAGAAATTATGGCAAAGCTAAGATTTGTTAAGTTCCTCTGCGACGGGGATGAACCACAAGCTGCTGGCGATGAACCACAATTGCTGGTTATTATCATTCAACAACTTGAATGATAATAGCCAGCAATTCGAATCCATTTCGGAAACGAATCTTAAATATAATTGCTTTCAGCAATTTTTTGCTAACAGTTCTCTTTTACTGATGCTAGAATATAAAGGATGCTAGAATATTAGGATTGCATAAATCAACACAAAGAGGAGAAACTCAGCTTGGACGAGTAATTGTTCCTAAGTCTGCTAATTGAGATTCTTGTTTTATTTATGCGCTAAGACCTCACAGGACATTTGTAACCCTCTCTTTTTGGGCTGTTTGAATATAATTAGAAGCAAAAAAGGTTTGCAATGCCCATTGGTGTAATTTCCCTCAAGCCTACTTGCATTACAAAAGAAGCTAATTTTTTCCTTTGACTTATACCACTGTGAGTACAAAACTTGCCTAATTATGCACGATGCAAATCCAAACGTAGGGTCGCCTACGTTGCTATCCAAAATACCTCTCCGATCCTCGTAAATATCTCCACTTAATCGTACTCGAAAACCTGAGAATTATGCAGAAGAATGCTTGAAAAATCCGCATCTACGCTTTTAATAGGAGAAGATAAGTTATTTAACTCCATATATTTAAATTTCCAGTGACAATCTCAGCAGACAGATGCATACCTGGAATGGTAATGAACGGTTTAGCGAGTCGTTTGTCTTAGGAGGAGGTTCCCCGATCTGTGCTTCGGAATCCGAAATGGAAAATAACCTGTGAAATTTCCACAGACGTGGGCGTAATCTGGAAAGTATTTCTCAGATTGTGAAAGGGAGGAGTCCCTTTTCGAAAAAAACATGAAAGATTAATGAGACTGCATAAATTACCAGTTGCTTATCCTTTTTGGATCCTAAAGCGTTTTTGACAGACTCGCTTTGGATCTTTGTTTCTGCCACTGGTGTCTTTGCAGAAGATTGAGATGGTGGATTCATCAGGCTTAGGAATCCATAAGTCAAATGTGAGATGGTACCAAATAGATCGAATGCTGGTTTGTGTGAAGAAGGCGTTTGCTGCAGGTTCTGTAATTATTCTTTTGTGCCTTCTTGAGGATGTATGCACATGTTATGATGGCAGACATTTATTAGAGTAGACGTGATGCTTCATAAATAGAACGCAATGATAGAAAAATAAATGTAGAATATAAAAGTGTGATATGAAAAAGCAAAATATTAATGACAAAAAAAGAGTATTGAAAATACTGTAACCGGTGAATGTTTCCTTTTTAGGTATTCATCATTACTTCTGGTTTTGTAGTTGTGTGTCTTCTTGTGTCTTCTTGTGGATGCCAATGATATGATGGCAGATATTTATTAAAGTAGACGGGATGTGTCATAAATATAATGAAATGACAGAAAAATCAATACAGAAAAAAAATGCGATTTGAAAGAGCAAAATATTAATTCCACAAAAGGAGTATTGAAAATACTGTCACCGGCGAACACTTCGTCTTAAAGTATTAATCTTTTCCACTGTTTTTGTAGTTTTTCTTTTGTGTTTTCTTATGGGTGTAAATTTTATGATGACGGACTGTTAGATTGCACGTGATACATGATGGGAAAATGAATACAGAAAACAAAAATTGCGGTTTGGAAACAAAATGTTATGCCGAAAAAATCTGTTGAAATCGTATATCATTGGGAATGTTAGTCTGAGGTATTCATTATATTTCACCATAAAATATATGCAGCTGAAAATACTGGAATAGCTATTTTTTCATTAACGGTTTTAATTCTTAAAACAGAAAAATGATCCCTTTTTCAAATTCAAAAATATTGCTTTCAAACCGATTAAAATATGCTTTGAAAACGAATAATATATCTTCAATTTAATTTAACAAATTAGAATTATGTAAGAAATCAGCGGGTTCAGTATCATTAAACATCCTATTTCTGACTTGATGGATGTTAATAAAACGGTCGTTTGTGTGTGTTTGGAATCTAATAACTGTTTTCTTTAGTTGGTGATATCAATGTATTGTATTTTAAAGGTACTTGGTTTATCTACAAAGCTGTGGCCATCTAGAAAGAATAGGTTGAACATTCCAAAATATTTTGATTAAAGGAGAAAGCATGAAATTAACATACAGCAGGACTTATTACAGACTAATTTCAGCTATTTGCTTAACAAGGATCTAGCCAGTAGTGTATCAGAATCTTCTAGAAATTTAGTAATCTACATTCAAAATATATACAAAGAAGGTCAAACTCAATAACAGTTTTAGGGTAGGCTAATTGATAGGTTCTCGAGCAAGCGTTAGAATATCGAGATTATTCCCATAACGAGTTTTCGAAATTATCGCTTCAATAGCTAATAAAGGTGAGGTCGTGAGGTGAGAGAAGACTGAAAAACATCATAAAGAAAATCTTCTGAAAGCATTTTTGTAGATGGTTCTAAATTACGAATCTACAAGGATTCAGAAATTGGGTTTTAAATCATGATGTGATTTTCTAGAAAATGGCTGCTTTTAGGGTGCTGGAGTGTAAACAAAGACTGTTATGGGGCCACAAGAACTGGAAAAAGTCCATTTCAGCGATAAATTAGTGATTTGTTTGTCCCATGGTCATCAAGGAATACGTGTTTAGTGTCTTAAACAAGAATCATTTGATAAAGAATACGCGAAACGTTCGGTGTAATTTGCGACCTCTGTCATGGTTTGGGGTTGTATGACCGGAAAAGGTCAAGGTAGGGTGCGTATTGTGTTTGAAAATGTCACTTTCGAAATGTGCCAAGAAGTTCGTGAGCACTTAATGTTGCCGACATCGAATAAGTTGTAACCCCCTTTTCAGAAATAACGAGCTGCTTGTCATACTTGCAGGACTACTAATAGATGGCTCAAGGAATAGAAGTTGATGTACCATCTTGATTAGCTAGATTAACGTCGCCCGATTTAAATTCTATCGAGATTCTGTGGAGAATTATGACGAAAAGGCTTCTGAATCTAGTTCCAAGAGAAAAAAAATTAACTTGTTTCTATTCGGAAGATCATACAGGCAGGTTTAATATAAAAATACTGTGAATCACTAATAAATAATATGCGCTGCCATTTTCTAGCTGTCATGAAGCAAAGGGAATATAACAAGTTTATATTTATCGTGTTCTTTCCGTTTTACTGCATTGTGCGTTGCGTTTTATAATATTTGGAACCACGTTCAAATTAATGAATGCTTCAAACAGGAATTTCTTAGTATTTATATTGTGTTTTAAACGTGTATATTGCTAGGTCATTCCCATTACGTGGATTTAGATGAGGCCAATTAAGTGTTTTTTATAGAAGCAAATAAAAGCATCTCTTTTTATATACAATTTCAACAAATGTAATTGGACATATCATCATACTTTTTTGTTTATTTTAACTATTTTATTGTTGTTTTGTTGGTCGATATTACATTTTTGCCACGCGAAAGCTAATTAGAAAATTTCCTTTTTTATTCAGAGTTGTGTTTAGTGACACGATTCGCGTACAGGATGTATTACATATCACACAAGGAGTCAAAATTTTCGTTTTCAAATACGGTGATCTTTCAAACAGGCGCCCAAAGTAAAAAATATTTTATTTCAATAGCAATGAATTTAGATTCTCAATTAAATGGTTTACGACGGCTACTCCAGTAATGTGGACATTTTTTCTTTCGTACAAAATTGCATTGCTATTTATTGTTGCTCAACATATAGCACATGCAGCTTGTAAACTATGTGTTGAAAGAAATCGGAATATAATTAATGAAACAAGATGCTACGCCTTATACTTTTAGTTTGTTATAAAATTGTGTTCTTTGGTTCTCTAATGGGCTGTGAACATTAGGAATGTGTAGTATTGGTGCGATTTAATATGCGAAACAGGAACTTAATTCCTTCATTTTATTTTGTGTTAATTTCTTCTGGGCACCAACAAGAACTTCATACTCATCCCCGTAACTAACTTAAATAAACTTTAAGTGAGGAGCTTATGGTATACAACAGATGTATGTATACGGCTAAGTGTGTGTGACGAAATGAAAGTGAAATAGCTCGATAATTCCACTGAGTTGAATTATCCATTTCTTCTCATCTGTGAAAATCTAATGCTAAGTGTACCTAAAAGTAAAATGTTTGATGATTTAAAAATTATTTTACATGTAATATGAATTAAAAATATTTAGTTATGAGTTATGCTACCTTTCATACCAATTTCTCCTAGGTTTATTGATTAACTAAGATAGTTTAATGAATTTGTTTTGAAATATCGCGGATAAGGTAACAACTGATAGGTTTTCTGATGCAAGATGACATGTTATATAGTGCAGAAGCTTTTCTCGTCATCACAGTGGCTTAAACTGTATTGATGCGAAATCTTCTGTAGTCCACCACTTTTATTCAACATGAAAAGCAGAAGTTTTATCGTAACGAAAACGGATTTAAAGGTCAATGTGTCATACTATGGGCAGATCTTATAGAAAAGTGATGCTGTGATGAACACAAACAATTGCGGGCGACATTTTTTAACTTTGCTTGTTTTTCTGCACTATTGACGGTATAGAAGGATCATACCTGGTCGATTGAAAGCCACCTTCAGATAAATTGCCTCATTCGAGGATATATATTTTCTGGCATGGCAGCGAAGAAAGTAAAAGAGGTCCAAACCTGAGTACACGTATCTCTAATCAGCTTTAAAAGAGTTGAATGAAGTTCTACTACAATTTAATTATTTAGAGTGGGAAGAAAGCAACACGTGAATGTGCTTTCTGGTGTGAAAAGAAGTAGATTTCAAACCATTTCTTAGCATCTCACAAAAAACTCAAGTAATCAATGTCTCATGAGTCATACAATGGGGAACGTTTGGTGCTAAAATGACTGTACTATAATCATTTCCAGACGACCCCCTTCGAATTTTGATTCCTGAGACTTACTATGTCGAGGAAGAAATCATTCCTAATCGAAAGAGTCTTCACCAGACAAGGTGTCTCATTCGAGGATTTTGGCTCGGAAACAAGGAAAACAAAAGAGGACCAAACCTATGGAAACGTATCGCTTATCAATCCTGAAAGAGTTGAATGAATTTATAACGCGATTTAATTACTTAAAGCACAAAAGCGGTGACACGTGAATGTGTTATTTTGGGTCAATAGGAAGTTTCGTAGACCCCAAAACCCTTTTTTATCGTACAAAACTAACTAAAGTAATCAATGTATCATGATCATACAATAGGGAACGTTTGGTACAAAAAAAATGACTGTGCCGTGATCCTTTCCGGATGTACCCTTCCAACTTTGATTCTTTAAGACTTATCATTTAAGTGCTGAGGAAGAAATCATTCCTGATTGAAAGAAAGCCCCTCCAGACAAATTGCCTCATTCGAGGATATGCGCAATTTGGCTCCGAAATCACGAGAACGCGACAACGAAGAAAATAAAGGAGAACCAAACCTGAGGAACGTATCGCTAATCGATACCATTCGCATGCCGGTCACGCAAATGGGAGGATGTGAAGAATCAGCTCCTCCTTTGTCCAGCAACCTGTTGGAATGAGGATGCGCCTCCGAACAATACCTCTCGACGAAACAGGTGAGTCGCCCATCGAAACGTTTGTTGTTATCTTAGGAAAATTGACTACACCTGAAAAAAAGGGATAACGGACCATTATATTCAAAGTTTGCATCGCGGTTAGGTGAACCATGCGGGAGTAATAACTTCATCATGCGTGATCTTGTTAAAAATCGGGGAGATGCACAGTGGTGGAAGATCCGTTTTGTAGAGGAAAGAAGGATTTGTCTGAGATAAAAGCTGGGAAGTTGTCGATACGGTGAATGATTTATTCACACAGGTCGAAGGCTCATCGGATTAGAATCGTCTTCTGGAAAACAATTCAAACACACACACTTCAGGTTTTACTAAGAGAGGGAGAGAGTCCTTAGTGCCAGTTAACCCTCCAAGTGGTTTCGATGAGATATTACTTTCGTCATGGCCAGAACAATTTTTGCTAATGACAATATGTCTCATCGTCAAGACATTGCCGATTTTTTGTTATGACAAAATCAAGTTCTGATCAGTTTTTTTCTATTGATAAGATATCGTCCATTAAGATCTGGTTGCTTTTGCTAATGACAAGATACCTCGTTCCTGTCACATTCCTGGGTCTCTTACGTGCAAGAAAAATTTTCCTTGCATGTTTATGTGCATTTAGTTGATGTTTGGCACAGCTTGGCCAAACATGGCCCTTGTGCCAGAAAACCCAACCCACAAATCAACCTGTCTGGAAATAACTAATATCCATAACAACACACATTTATTGCAACCAATAACAGCATGAAAATAAAAGCTATCATTCGTTATTACCAATCCATCATATAAAATATACGCTTTTCGAGAAAAATGGTAGGTCCCGGATAATTGGGTCTCACACAGCTGAAATCGACCGTAGCGCTCCAAACCGACCACCTTAAATTAGAAATTGGATGTTGCAATATCCAAATGAATAACAACTGATTCATTTTCATTTCAAGTTCATTTTACGGCAGCTTAATTGGAATGTAGGAAACGCTTCTCTCCACAAACTACAAACACCCCTCTCCACGTTTTCCATTACCTTGTAAGGAAGATCGCATCTTATCTCCACATCTCACCGTATCTAATATCCCTTTCACAGCCGATCGACTGCGATTCTCAAAGGGAGACCGAAAGGGAAAAAATCCGCATACCTTCGAATAAAAATCCACCACTTCTCGAGGATATGGTGAAATCAATTTACCGCGTCACATTAACTAGGAATCTTTCCTTCGAATTTTGGGGAGGGTGTATTCCTCGATTTAACACGAGAAACGGACGCGAAGCATGACTGGAAAGTGGTCGAATATGTGCCGTGGTTAGGGGTTATCTGCGATACCTGCCTTTTGAATTCCAGGCAATTTTTTTTAAACTGGGAGGGTAATAAAGAACTCGGGGCGGATGCACGTGCAAAATGGTGGGAACGTTTGTTAATTGATGCTTGATGTGGGAAAGAGTGAGTTTTAGGGGGTTGAATCCACGGATCAAGTTTTCAATAAAACATCGATGTTTTTTATGTAATAATTGCGACGTAATTGACCCTAGTTTCTTTTTGCAGCTCAGCTATTTTGTGGAATTTGGCAGAGTACTTACGATATGGACTTTTTAAAAAAGTTTTTGGAAAGGAGATTGTCGTGGCTCACAAAATTCCCCACAAAATTTAGTGGACTGTAGCTATATTTATCGACATTGCATTGGTTCCAAATTACTGTACTCTCACAGATAATACTGTACTATCATAAATACACAGAGTGGTTCCGGAAAAGGTTGGTTGGTTGGTTGTTATGAGGTTATATGGCACAAGGGGCCATATATTTGGCAAAGTACACCAATCACAAGACAGACAACTTCAAGTAAAAAATGTCGGGGAAGTGTTGGTTGTTTTGGCGTTTTATGGCGTAAGGACCATACTTGGTCAAGCTGTGCCAAACACAAGGTAACTTCAAGTAAAAAATGCCGGGGAAGTGTTGGTTGTTTTGGCGTTTTATGGCGTAAGGACCATACTTGATCAAGCTGTGCCAAACACAAGGTAACTTCAAGTAAAAAATGTCGGGGAAGTGTTGGTTGTTTTGGCGTTTTATGGCGTAAGGACCATACTTGATCAAGTTGTGCCAAACACAAGGTAACTTCAAGTAAAAAATGTCGGGGAAGTGTTGGTTGTTTTGGCGTTTTATGGCGTAAGGAACATACTTGATCAAGCTGTGCCAAACACAAGGTAACTTCAAGTAATAAATGTCGGGGAAGCGTTGGTTGTTTTGGCGTTTTATGGCGTAAGGACCATACTTGATCAAGCTGTGCCAAACACAAGGTAACTTCAAATAAAAAATGTCGGGGAAGTGTTAGTTGGTTGTTTTGGCGTTTTATGGAGCAAGAACAAAACTTGGTCATGCTGTGCCAAACACAAGGTAACTTCAAGTAAAAAATGTCGGGGAAGTGTTGGTTGTTTTGGCGTTTTATGGCGCAAGGACCATACTTGGTCAAGCTGTGCCAAACACAAGGTAACTTCAGGTAAAAAATGTCGGGGAGGGGATCAAGAAGGGTTCGAGGAATGGAGTAATGGGAAGAAAACAGAAAACGATTGCTTGGCTCTTTCCGTGAGCGCGACCCTCGTGTTTACTAAAGACTTGATGCTGTACCTCGTAGGAAAAGGAAAGATCACTCGGGTAAGTGAAGCCCGTTCACACCTAAAGGAGATTTGTCCCTGAGGGCACCTCAAAAGGAAGTTGACCATAATATCTACCATCTCGTGAGATCAGACACTGACAATTTTGCTACGCTCTCGGCGCTTTCCAAGCACACGAAAAGTTACGCCAATCAAAAAAGAGGGGCTTCAAAATATGTCACCGAGATAGGTAGGTAGGTTGTTGAATCACGTCACATTGGAGCAAGACAAGTTGCTATTGGTGGCGGACAGGGATCAATCCAGATGGGAAAGTTCCGAGGACAACATCTCGTAATTTTAAACCACGGTCAGATGACAAGGTCAGCACCTGAGGTGGCACACCCTCCAAACTTCCACAACATGCCAAATTTGTCACTGAGGTACGCCGGCTGAAACATATATTTTATTTTTACATTGTTCCTACCAGTGATGTAGCGTCTATGGTTGTTGGTTGCGTCTTATGACACAAGGGCTATATTTTCCCATGCTTCGCCAAACACAAGACAGTCAACATCGAGTAGCTTCCATGGAATCCCAGTACCTCTCATTCCCTAGTAAAAAAATTTGATTCGGTCGCAAAGAAATTGAGAGAACCTAAGTAAACCGACAAATTTTGAACGTAAATTTGATCGACTCGTTACAACTTTTTCAGGTCTTGTCTTCACCCTAAAACGCCAATCGGGGAATGATGCACCTCCTTTCAGCCTCAAATGGTTTCTTATTATCCTTGGTTAATGGTGTTTGTCATGAGCAATGGGTACCTTCAGCTATGGCTCTTAACCCCCCATGCTTCCTACTGACACTAGCTTCCAGTTCAGATAATATGCTGAATGTGTCCTTGAGAATGATTCTCGCATTTCACCACTTTGTTAGACTACCATCAAGCTCTAAGACAACATTTTTGTGATCTTTTCAGAGAGATGCCGGGATTGGGCGCGGTTACACCTTTTAGGCTCTTTTTTAAACGTAGCTATAGATAAGTTTTGCATTTTATTGTATTTGAGGATGGCGAATCGAGTTAACTTATAAGGTTCTCTTAAGCTAAACTCTTAGGTTTTTGCTTTCGATCCAATCTCAGTAACCTCAGTTATGGTACGCTACTGGTTTCTACAGGAAATAAATAGTCCTGCCTAATTGATAAACGTAAAAGAATCCCCGTGACATCCCAAGCGTGATGGATACTGGCTGCATCTGAAAACTGACGGGACATGATTATCTTCAGGTCCATTTGCATCGCATTGGAGTTCCTGACACTTCGACTTGTCCACTTCGTGGACATGGAAATATGAACAGCCACCACCTTTTGTTTTGCCTTCATCTTGGTGACTTCGAATGTACAGCCTAATTTGTTTCTCAAGTGACTTCCCAGTTATACTGGACCGCAAGGAACTCCAATCACATGCTCGAAAGAGCCCAGCAATGGGTGTAAGACAAAAAAAATTCCTGAATAGAACTAAAAGAATTTAGGTCTATTGTCAAGCTTATTCTAAACCAGAGATTTGCGACCTTTTCATCTCATGGCACACATTAGTTATTAAAATCTTGCGGCACACTAAAAATACGTTATATTTTGTGCCGATCTAACGAAAAAATAGATATAACTTTGATTGATTTACAAAGAAGTAATGGTAATATTTGCTGCAAAGTGGCTTTTAAGAGATTTCTCTGAAACAATTTATTTATACCCGCTTTGTATTAAATTTTATAAGAGTAATAAATATTTAAGCATGTATTACTATAAATTATTTTTCACACTTGCCAAAAGTTCAAAACTAAACCGTTGAAATAAAATACATTTTACACAATTTAATTCATTATCTATAAGGTACACCAGTAGCATTCTTGTGGCACGCCAGCGTGTGGCGATACATCAGCTGAAAATTGCAGTTCTAGTCCATTGAATATCAAGTTTTTCTACGAGCTATTTTATTTAATCTATTGCCTTTTATAAGTACCGATTAGTTAAGAGTTGACAAGTCTAAATAATTCAAATATTATAGTTCGATTTTTTTTCTCCAATAGTGTCTTCCTTTATAAACATGTCAATGTATTAAGGTATGACTTTCATGCTATCAACTTCCTAGTTGTTCATTTTTTGGTATATGTTTTGAATGTTTTATTTAAAACTTGTGTAAAACTATGACTAAAAAATTTTAAAAATATGATCTCGCGTGGATCTGGATCACAGAAAACAATAATGTTCGTACAAAAATTTTAGAAATAAAATACCAAGGAAGATTGTCTACTTAAAAATAAAAGAAAGAGAAAAACAAAGCTAAGAAAATATACGGTATTACATAAGTATTACGCTACAATACACACTAAGCACGAAATTCTGTCATAAAACTGATCCACAGTGAATCATTCGGGCATTGATTTGTTTCCAAAACATCGAATGAGTAATTACACCGCCTAAAACGCAGCATTTATTTACGATTTCCTGCTCTGAATGATAAAAAACTAAAAATTAATGCATCAATACAAAATTTGCAAGAATAAAATTTCTTTAAAAAATAACATCATATGATTTATAATACCTAAATTATTGAACGAATGGAGAAATTGATGGTGTTTCAATTCGGCTGTTACGAAATGGTTTTGTGTGCATGAACGATGTTTTATTAAATTAAATTTATCAACGTTAAAATAAGTTGATTCGTTTCTAATTCCATTTGTTTATTACCATGTACCATTTTGTTTTCAATTTCTTAATTCTTCACTTGTTGGCTTTAAATTCAACTAATTTATAAACAACCTATTCAGTATAATTCCCCTATCATTTGAAAAATAAGCTAATCCTAAACACAATTATAGATTTCTGGAAGCAGCTAAAAGAGCATAATTTATGTGCTTATTGTATGTAGTTATCACATTACTTATCGCGTTACTGATTTTAAAACCAATGAATTTCAATCTTGAGAAATTGTATATCTTGATGTGGCGATTGCTCGAAAAGATTGAACCTGTTCAATAACAAAGTATGGACATAGAAAGTGGATTTTCTACTAGAGTTTTTGAACTCCCTGTTTAAGCATATTTTAGAAGATAGTTCTTTAAAAGCGAGGGAAGAGAGCAAGAACTGTTATGTATTTTTTGATACGTAATGTAGAATATTAAAATTGAACGCAATTTTTATGCAGAGTATTTGGAAATTTCCCATTTAAACCTTCAAGTTACAAAAGAGAGGCGAGGAGTACAAAATTAAATCGCATTCATAAAGGGGAAATTCGCCCCCCGGAAGTACCAGGTAGAGCTACTCGGCAGTGCTGCAGTTAGCCAGTTTGTACGGCGATCTATTCCTCGACGCTGTCAAACATGCTTTACTGTTGAGCGCTTAATGTGAAACTGTGTAGAACTGACTACTGTCAAACTGCAAACTTAGGGCTGGTAAAAGTGTTTATCACATCCGTGCTGTCTTTCACTTCACCACCTTAGTGTATCTTCTAGCACACAGTTGTCCAAACTGGGCACGACCGCCCATTTGTGGATTTTGAAGGATTCTTGGGGACAATAGTGGACCCAGAGAAAATAGGTCATTTAAGAGCAAGAGTGGGCAATATGAAGATGCTACAAAACTGTGTAACCTAAAAATTTTTTAACCCTCCATGTGGTCTCGACAAGATATCTCGTCCATCAAGATCTGACCAATTTTTTACCATTGACAAGATATTTCGTCCATCAAGATCTGACCAATTTTTTACCATTGACAAGATATCTCGTCCATCAAGATCTGACAAATTTTTTACCATTGACAAGATATTTCGTCCATCACGATCTGACCAATTTTTTACCATTGACAAGATATTTCGTCCATCACGATCTGACCAATTTTTTACCATTGAAAAGATATTTCGTCCATCAAGATCTGACCAATTTTTTACCATTGACAAGATATCTCGTCCATCAAGATCTGACCAATTTTTTACCATCGACAAGATATCTCGTCCATCAAGATCTGACCAATTTTTTACCATTGACAAGATATCTCGACCATCAAGATCTGACCAATTTTTTACCATTGACAAGATATCTCGTCCATCAAGATCTGACCAATTTTTTACCATTGACAAGATATCTCGTCCATCAAGATCTGACCAATTTTTTACCATTGACAAGATATTTCGTCCATCACGATCTGACCAATTTTTTACCATTGACAAGATATTTCGTCCATCAAGATCTGATAATTTTGTTAATGAAGAGATACCTCGTCAAAACAAAATTGCCCTATTATTCCCAGGGAGTGAAAATCCTATTAGGAAAAACAAATTGTTTTTTGCCCAGAACAGGTTACAATTTGGAACAGGTTTTTGCATCAGAGGATAGCCACTACAGGAAATTTCGACTTGGAGATAAACTACCAGAAGGGTTGAAGAAACGCTAATCCATTTGACCATAGAGACACTGACTACAGACAAGTAAAAATTATACTTATGCACACAAGTTACAATTGACCTGTCTAGAAACAAGACGACAGGTGAGTGTTAGCACGCATGTATTAGCGCGTACTTCCGACTTTGTGCGGTGTGAAGAATCTGTGCATGCTATGTCAAGTTTACTGCAAGTCTTTTCACCTACAAATGGGTGAGATTTAAATCTCTATTAGATTGTTTTCGGAGTTGTGTAATGAGTAGTTATGCACTACAAGTGAAGTACCTAACAATTTTAGCGCTTATTCAGGGTCTACTGATTACATACAAAGGATATTATTATTCCAATACTACGGATTTCAAGTGCACATATTTTGTAATACCGGAAATTGTTTATTTTTTACTTTAGTACAAATAAAAAATTGCGAATAATTTTGATTTGACTCGAATTGCATGCGAGCAATTTTGTTAAAATTATAGCTTTTTAACAAATTCTTCACGGTAAGTTGAAACACTTGATTTTTAGTTGCCGCCCGGATGAATCCAAGGTGATATTTTTTTTTAAATATATAGTAAACCCTAAAGAATTTTATGAAAATAATACAAAAATTCAGATGAACAAATGGCGGAATCATAGAAATGTGGATAATATAATATCGAATATTTGAAGTATGGCTTTATTCTGTCACCCACAAGCAAAACATTACCAATGTTAGATTTGTATATAATGTTAATTTTACAGTCAATTCCAAGATGTTTTATTTCTAATTCTAACTTTTTGATATTCTAAAATTAAACACACAGCTACCAAATATTTTGGTGAAATTGAAAGGAACAGCTACTCTTGCAATTTATTGCTAGTTGAAATGCAAATTTCCAGTGTGGACCTCAGAAAAAGTTGTTTTTGAAATGGAGGCATTGAGCCCAAAGAGTTTTGGAAGCTATGTTCTAGCACTTGCGGACTATATTTCGGAAAAGGAATATGATTTAATTTTGCGTTCGCTATCTCCTCTTAAAGTTTTTACACAAATGTTTGAAACCTCATGTATATTCCTAAAGCATATCATATTTCCAAATCAAGACACAAATGTTTCATTTTTTTTATCTGCTAGGTTCAGTTAGTCTTAACATGTTCCATAATATTCCAATTTGAACCAGATAACTGGAAAATAGACTTTCACTTCAAAAACGTGAACAGGTATTTCAGTGAGACCTTACTTCTAAAATTGTTCTTCAAGACTACATATAACCAGAGTTGATTTTTGTGCTCCTGAACCATAATCTATGTAGTCACAACGAGAGGTCAGACCGACTTTTTTCCTAATTGGGTATTGTGCGATGTTATACGCATTTGTCTATATCCATTACAATAGTCTGAGAAGCGTACAATTATAAATATCTCTCGAATTCGAGACTGATTGTGTCCTTTGAAGTTCGGTCCAAAATGGAATGTTTTTTGGCCCGTCCACCTATCACTTCGCGGGTGGTCTTAAAAAGTAGAACCGATAGAGCAAACTAATCTGCAATCTTCTTTCGGCGCTTCCTAAACTTTTTTACAGAACAATGAGTTTTAATCTAAAGAAATGACGGCTTTTCCCCAAAGGAGCAGTAATCTGTAAGATAAGTATTGTAATGAAATTTTCAATTTGTTAGACAAAGAAGCCGCGCGTGTTCAGTTTGCGGCGTGGTCAATATTCAATCTAAAGGTTAAGTTCGGAAAAAATCTTCCGGGTTTTTCAACCTCATGCAGGTCTGTCAACAAGAGGTCGATCTGCAACTTGTACAGATTCCATTGCATTGAATGTTCTCGAACCGCTTTGATCTTATATAAATAATTTTCTAACACCTCTAATAAGCGAAAATTCGCGTTTTGTGACCTACATCCAGAGGATAATTCTACAATGAACGTTTTGAGATTTTCCAATAAATTCGTAATAAAGTATGGTGGGTCTCAAATGTATGCGATTGATATTACAGTGTTCTTGAAATGTCTTTGATCATTCCAAAATTCCCATTAATACTTTTGTAAACATTTCTCAAAAATTCATTGCATTCCATTTCGTAACTTAAGTGAATTGAAGAACTAAAAAAATTCAGTTGGGAAAATAGGATATTTTTCGATACATTTGTCAACTTGAGGTCGGTTTCTAACGTATACGGTATCTCTTGAATCACGTTCTCCAAACTGTTGTGTTGGGTAATATCCAAATGCTCAAAAATGCTTTTTTCATCACATACTTTGTATCTTCAGTGTGTGTGGAGAGCTCAAAATTTAAATTTGGAGAATTTTCAATAGATTTTTCAACAAGTAAGTCTCATACTGATGAATACGAATATTCGAATTCTATCGCACCAAATGCTCCTGGAATTTCTTTGATTTTATTAAAATAATTTCTAATATCTTTAATAAACGAAACTTCATGTTTTGTGACCTACATCTAGAGGATATTCCTAAAATGCAACGTTTCGAGATTTTCCAATAGGTTCGCATTCAGAAGTAGGATTGGTCTTGAATGTATACGGTTGGTACTACGAAGTGTTCTCGAAATTTCTTTGGTCATTCCAAAATTATCATTAATACTTCTGTAAACACTTCTCAAAAAATAAATGCATCCCATTTCGTCACTTAAATCCATCGGGAATTCAAAAAATGAAAATGAATGGATATTTTTCAATACCCTCTCCACCACTAGGTAGATTTTTAATGTACACGGTTTCTATAGAGCCGCGTTCTCCAAACTGCTTGGTCATATCCCAAATTCTCAAAAATACATTTACTGTCACACGCTTTGAGAATTTTCAGTAGATTTGTCAACCAGAAGTTAGTTTCTTGTTGATTAATACGTATATACTTATTCAATGGCACCAACTGTTCCTGAAATTACTTTGATCTTATATAAATAATTTTTCCAACACTTCGAATAAGAGAAATTTCACGTTTTGTGACCTACATTAAGAGGATAGCTCTAGTATGCAACGTTTTGAGATTTTCCAATAGGTTCGCAAAAAGAGGTAGGGTTGGTCTCAAATGTACATGGTTGATATTAGTGTTCTCGAAATTTCTTTGAAAAATCCAAAATTTTCATTAATGTAATTCATTAATGCAATTCATTCATTAATATTTTGTAAAAACTTCTCATAAAATAAATGCATCCCATTTCATAACTGAAATGCGTCGAGGATCTCAAAAATTGCAGTTGGGAAAATAATTGGATATTTTTCAATAGATTCGTCAACGCTAGGCCGGTCTCTGATGTATTCGGTTTCTATTGAACCTCGGTCTCCAAACTGTTTGGTCACATCCAAATGCTCAAAAATGCTTTTCCTACCACACGCTTTGTATCTTCAATGGAGAATTTAAAACTTACAATTTGAGAATTTTTATAGATATATCAACAAGAAGTCTCATGATGAATACGTATATACTGATTCTATTTCACCAAATGTTCTTTAAATTTGTTTGATCAAAAATAATTTTAATCGAAATAACTTTTCTAACACTATTAAGATTGAGATTTTCCAATAAGAGGTTGGGTTGTTCTCGAATGTATAGGGTTCCTATTGCACCATGTTCCTCGAAATTTCTTTGATCATTGCGAAATTCTCATAGATACTCTTGTGAACACTTCTCAAAAATTAAATATGTAGCATTTCGTAACTAAATGTATCGGGGAGTTCAAAAAATGGAGTTGAAAAATATTTGGATAATTTTCAATAAATTCGTCAAGGCGAGGTCTGTCTCTAATATATACTGCTTTTGTTGCAACATGTTCTCCAAACTGTTTATATCTAAACAATTTATATCCAAATCATATCCAAATGCTCAAATATACTTTTACCATAACTTACCAAAACCAAAATCTTACTCGCTTTGTAATTTCATTGAAGAGTTCAAATTTACTTTCTGACTTTGTAAACCAATTCGTTAACAAGAAGTGAGTCTCTTGTTGACTAATACGGATATAAGAATTCAAGCACACTGCTCTCTAAAAATTTCCTCTAATATATAAATGCTTAATATACCTTTGTTAAAACTTATTAGAAACTGAACTCCGAATATTTTGCAACTTACATCCATCGGATAGCTCAAAAATTGTACTTCGAGAATTTCCAATACGTTGCACAAGAGATCTGTATCTTATGGTTATAGATACTTTGCACCAAATGTTCTCGAAACTCCGCAAGCTATGAAACTACTACATGCATCGAATAGCCAAAAGATTTCTTTTGAATATTTTCCACAAAGTTCTTTGATCAAAATAACAAATGGCTGTTCTGTGACGTATAAGTATTCTTTTGCACTAAGTGTTCTCGAAATTCCATTGATCTTATCCAAATGCTAATAAAATATTTGTCAGACGAACTTCACTCCTCAGAAAAGTAACTTCTTAAGCTTTGTAACTGACATCAATCGGGAAGCTCGAAATATACATTTTAAGATATTCCAATAAAATCCACAAGAGGTATGTCTCCTACGGTTAAGGATTCTTTTGAACCAAATATTCTCAAAATTTCCCAAACTATTTTCTGCATGCATTGAATAAATATCAAAGAATTCATTGCTTATGGATATTTTGCGTAATGTTCGTTTGCCAAACTAGCAAAAGGATGGGCTCTTCTATATGCGCATTCTATTGCACTAAGAGTTCTTGTTTTTTCATTGGTTTTGCTAAAATATACTTTTGTTGACATTTCAAAGAAACGAAACATTGAGTTGAAATATTTGTAACTCAAATGCATCGGATAGCTCGAAAAATATGTTTCGAGATTTTCAAATATATATAAGTTCTTGAACAATTGCTCCGTTTCTTATTGGTATGGATTCTATTGCATCAAAGGGTTCTCGAAACTACACAAACTATGCAACTGCTTGTATAGAATTACTTAAATATTCATCAGGGTTATTTTCCGAAGTTTGTTTGTCAAATTGACAGAAGGTTGATATCAAATGTATGCAAATTCTATTACGCTATTTTTTCGAAATTTCATAGGTCTCAAAACATATCTTTCACTAAATGCACATATTGTTCATTAAATGCTCAAAAAATACTTTTACTAACACTTTTCAGAAACCCTTTGCAACTTGCATGCATCGTGTAGCTCCAAAAACACATTTTAA
Source organism: Meta bourneti (assembly GCA_933210815.1). NCBI lineage: Eukaryota > Metazoa > Arthropoda > Arachnida > Araneae > Tetragnathidae > Meta > Meta bourneti. The sequence goes on along the minus strand of OW119930.1, from coordinate 64,534,972 downwards.
GAGTTTATGTTAAAGGAAGCATGAGGCCTTCTCCACATTGCAAAGTGCTCTGTTCTAACATAGTCGACAGAAATGAAAAACAGAGGCAGATATATGCATTAAGAGAAGAACAATGGCTGTGAAAACAGAGATATGCATAAAAGATTAATTAATCAATCAGCAAACCCGATATGTTTTATCGCTCAATTTGCTTCCGTTAGTTCGCATAATGAGTTTCATAAATAGCACGAGCGCGTTACAAGCTTTAAGTTAGTATAATAGGTGTTTATTTATGTATCTTATGCATGATTTCAAGAACAATAGATTCACTCAAGGTAACACCGACTTTGGGGAATCCCGGCGAGTAGTCAATGATTCGGTGGCTGCTTGGGGGAAAGGTATACAAATTTACTCACGATAAAAGAAGTTACAATTATGCAAGATTAGTTTGCTTTCCAAAAATACTATTAGTTTAACCCAATTCGTAATTTGCATTTCATTATCAGAAAGGTTAACTCGTTGCAAAAGATGAGTGACTTGCTGACATTGTTTCGTTGTCAGAAATGGGCGTACCCATCTATTTTCGGTTAGAGTTTATGTTAAAGAAAACTGTCATATTTTAGATTTCGATTCTAAAAATTGAAGAGAAAAGTTGAGTTCAAAGCGCACAAAACAATAAAAAGTAAGATTGAAACTAGGGTTTAAACCTCCTGGTGAATGTCTCTACGAGATGTCTCTCCATTAACAAAACTGACCAGATATTGATGAACGAGATATCTTGTCATTAGAAAAAAACTGACCAGATCTTGATCTCGTGATCATAAGTCGACAATATCCTGATGACAAGATATTTCGTCCTTAGCAAAATTGGTCAGATCTTTATTGACGAGATATCTCGTCGTAACCACTTGAAGGGTTAAAAATCGGTAATGAATTAGAGATGGATGTGATATGGTGTTGGTATATGACGTATTAGGGATATATGAGAGATAGCATTTCTAAAACATCATTCTTAGCTATGAAATTTTACTACTAAAAATTATCAAGTTTTGGAACTGGCCACACCAAAGCTATGAAATATGTGGCAGGGAAAAAGTTTTACACAGACTGTCATAACTGTGAAGGTAACAGCATGGCTAGGCCTGACCACGTACTATAGTGTTTCGGGGTGTCATGGAGCGACATTCACTGGACATGACCCCAGACCTTCGCCCATAGCCCGTTGTGTTGTGTGTGTGTGTGCTCCAATGCGACGTGAATTCAAATACTTAACCACCCATAACAGACATAAGAGACTAGTCTTTGATAAATTATCTCTTACCCTGAATCAAGCAACGTACAGGGTATCTATAATTAAAGTTCACCTATTCTAAGCAGTATACATAAAAACTGTTTATCGGAATGTCGCAAAATTTTCGTTACGTCTTAATGAAGCTATGAAAAGGAAATTGAGGCATACAAGTCCAAAACAGTACCACTAAGGGTTTTTTTCAGGCTTGTATAGATATGCAAATTTCCTTCGGCACAACATCTCTCTCATCATTGTTTCAACAACATACTCACAAGTTTTTTCATTCTTGTTTTGTCTTATCAAAATTACTTTAAATTTATGTTAACGTGTGATACTGATAAAATTGTGTTACCAAAATCAACGGAGATTTATTGTTGAAAGGTTTTCCCGAAAAGGTCTAATCCAATTTAGGCAAATGGGTTACGACAAATGATCTCAAAATTTGAAGAAACAGTGTTGTTGAAATTGAAACCTATCAGAGGACCAAAGCATGTTGACGCACATGTGGTTGAAGACGTAGCTACCTTTGTGGAAGAGGACAGGATGTCAAATGCCATTGTCATTGTTCTGTGCGTTGATCAATCTCTGGAACAGCCTTTTGCCACGGTAGACAAAATTTTTTCCAAGATTCTGCTCTACTATCCTTAGAAAATTTCTAACATTCAAAAACTTCTGCTTACTGATCCGCTTGCACAATAATATTTGGACTGCAGTTCTTTGCTCGGATTGAGGTTGACAGTGAATGTTTCTGAAACATTCTAGGGACCAGCGAACAAATTTCCATCTATCTGCATGGTGCAGTTAACAAGCCAAATTGTCGCGTTTGGTCTCGAGGAAATCCCAATTCACATCTGACGATTCCTTTACATTCCCCAAAAGTAACAGATTGGTGTGGTTTTTGTCAACCATCATTATTGGATCGTGTTTCTTCGATCTCGGGCCCGTAGGTCTCTGTTACTTGCAATCGATATACATAGTTACTAACCAATTCTGATTTCAGGACTTCAATAGTGTTAGAGCCTTGAATCAATAGTGCTCATACAGAATATAACCCCTACATACATCGCAAATTGTGTTGAAAAGGTGCTTACAGATTATTTTTCTGATACGCGAGTCATCGGCCTGCAGTTTAGTACTGTTTGGTCTGCAAACTCACTGGATCTGAATTCATTGCTTTGGAGATATCTCAAACAGCGTAGCAACGTTGTCAGATCTTAAAGAAAGCATATCAGGTCACGTACTAAACATTTCCTCGGAGACCTTGCTCTCAAGAGGTGAATGTGCAATTCTAAAATTTGATAACGAGAAATCTGGCGACATTCCAATGAGTAGTAATTTTTGCTGTCGACAAATAAAAATAGGCTTTAATTATAGATACCTTGTTATTTCAAATTCTAACACACAACTAATTTTGAAATTGGTGGTTGTAATGAATTTGCTTCCTATTCCAAATTAACGAAATTACTAAACATAGAACAATTATTAATATTAAAAATGTGACACACTTGTTCTCTTAAATTTAAAAAAGAGATATTTCGAAATCAAGTTAACTGTATTTCTTAAATGCAAGTATATATAACATAATACTGTCATCACTATGTTTGATTGTTGGAACTATATTTTGAGGAGATAGGACATTATATATACATATATATATATATATATATATATATATATATATATATATATATATATATATATATATATATATATACTGAAGCAATCTTGTGACCATCAGAGCAAAACGCAAATAGACTTTACTTATCAGTAAATCATACAGGTTTCCAATATTCTAATGGGTTATCGAGAAATTTCTTTCTAAACTAAAGCCTTTTATTTATATTCATTTCACGAATGTGTAGGTTTTCCTTTCGTATTTTATCACTATTTATGTAAGTAGTATCTTACAGACTGAGGTATAACATACACATATGAACATGGTCAAGGTCACTCGCGAGTTCTACAATAAAAAGCAATTCTGATTGACCTTTGAATTCCTGCTATCTCGTACTCTTTAACATGTTGTTCCTATTTTCTATTTTGCCGGTTGATTCTAATTTGTTTATGGCATCATAGAATGCTAATGTATTTAGTTTTCAATTACTCGCCATTGTACGAAAAAATTGTATCTTTAATTATTATTCTTCGTGAATAAAGACAACTCGCTCGTCACTTCAGATACTTCTAAATTTTCAAGTTGGGATTGAAAACGTGTAATACTAATTTGAATTGAATAAACTAGTGAGAGCAAACCGTATGTTTCCTCATCCTCCTATATATTTAAATTGTTTACTTCTACATTTGCTTAAGAGTATTCATCTGTCACTTCAACAGTAGTTTAATTGATCCTTATTAATTTCTGCAATACTTTAAATATTCCTTATTGATTTTTACACTATTTTGAGTATTCCTGATTGATTTTTGCAAAATTTTAAGTATGACTTATTGACTTCTGCAATAGTTTAAGTATTCCTCATTGACTTTCACAATAGTTTAAATATTCCTCATTGACGTCTACAATAGTTTGAGTATTACTCATTGACTACTGCAATAGTTTAAGCATTCCTTATAGACTTCTTAATAGTTTAAGTATTCCTCATTTCAATTAATCGCATAAAACATAAGAGAAAAAGCTTTTTTTTAAACATTTTCTTCGTCCATTGTAAGTAATATCCTATACAAGCTTCGTTCATAATTTACGAGGAGTGTTCAAATGAAAAGGTACGAAACGTCGTAAAAACCAAACCGGTTGAAATTTGAATATGCCGCTTTGGGATAACGTAGTGAGACATCTAAGGAAGCGAATGCACGAGTACCGGCGTGGTTGTGCGCATGCGCGGGCGCCCGCACATGACGCAGAAGAGAAGCATGCAGTTGTGTGTTCCGTCCAATTGACGCGGCAGTGCGTGTGAGGACATCATGGCGTTCACATTGCAAAATTCAACGATTGAGGAGCAGCGAGGTATCAGATTTCTGATTGCGGAAGGTGTTAAACCGGTAGGTGAGACACTCCGTAGCCTACGCAAGTCCATCAAGAGCAAACGGCCTGGGCTGCTCACGGAGGGAGTGATTCTGCTCCACGATGACGCGCGTCCACATCTCCAGGGTCACACAAAGTGTACTGGCCAAGTTCAAGAGGGAGCAGCTTGAGCATCCGCCCTGCAGCCCGGACATATCGCCCTACAACTTCCATCTGTTTTTTCCGCTAAAAAACATCTCAAAGGGAAGCGCTTCAACTCGGACGACGAACTGAAGGACACAGTGGAGGACTGGCTCTTGTCACAGCCATAGGAATTCTGGGAACAGGGAATCCTTTGGCTCGTGAAACAGTAGGATAGTTGTGCTCAGTCCTCTGGTGATTACTTTTGAATAAAGACTTCAATTATACCCACAGTGTCGTTTCGTACCTTTTCATTTGAACACCCCTAGTACATTAAAAATTATATACCAAGTTACTAAAAAATTGAAAAAGTTCAAAATATAAATTCAACCCTGTCTTGCATAAATGTCAAATTTAAGCAAAATCGACGGTATTAAAAACATATAAATCTTCATTTTAAAATATTTGAGCTTGAAAATAAAAATATTGCGGTGCCTTTATTGTATTAGGAATACACAGAAATATAAATTGAAGCGAAGTGTTCCAAAGGTGTTACAAAGTTGTATACCATAATTTAAATTATTTTATTCACCTTATCATTGTACCTTGGTAGGGGAAGAGCTAATGTTCATTTTGCATGTTTTTGGTGACAGTTGATGTAGTAATTTTTACTTTTTTAATTCTTAAAACAGCTCACAAAAATACTTTGCAATATTTGTTTCGTTCAAAATCTATTCGCACTTTTTTCTATTATGAATTTCATTGCCTTGAAGGATTCGTGGACATAACTAAGAATCAGCGAATTTGGACATCTGTCCTTTTCTAACAAGGTAGTGCATTAATTTACTATTGTACTTTATGCTCCATATCCAAATTTGATTGGTTTGATTTGCTTTATGGGGCAAGGTTAGATTGCGAACAGGTTACACCAAACTTAAAATTTTATCCAATACAAATAGTTAAAAATTAAAATAAACAGCCAAATCGATAAAAAACAGTAGTCTAAAAATCATGAAAATAAAATAAATCTAACGCATTCAAAAAGATGAAAACATCAAATAAAATAATTAAATGCCTTCCAACACAAAGAGTGGCAGGTGATAGTAAAAACCTTCAAATATAATAGATTTGAAAATATCCAGTGTAAAAGATATGACAAATAAACACTTTAAATGGATTTTGAATGGATCTATGTAAAATTTGAAAAAGATTTAAGCATTCACTAAAATGTGGATAGGACTTTTCTTATCCACATTTTAGTGATAGGGAAAATCCTATCCACATGGAAATTATAAAGTATTTTATATCTATTTAAAAATGGTAATTATATACACGTCAAAAATCCAGAATGGTGTAAAAAAGGAAAAGTGCAGAGTGGGGAGGATTACCCAGCAAAATGGACACCATAATTAAAGAACTATTGAACTGAAATTTAAATCCCCTTACAAAAATATTGGATAAATTTGAATACCTCTGATACAAAATGTAGTTCTTATATCGTCCCTCTGTATTCTGCAGCGATAAAGATATCACATCGTTTGAACACGAAAGGTGGGATTTTCCAAACTTTACGCGACTCGAGTTCGGATTATAACCTTGTTTTCAAGGATTTATATAAATGTAAAACTTCGTCCTTATTCAAGAACTAGCTTTACGAAGTGAAAACATATTCCGGAAAAATACCAGTTGTAATGTCAAGAAAACAATAAATTGGGGTAAATCCATTAACGATGGGAAAACTGAAGTCATTAATAAAATGCCAAAAATCTAGATTTCCTTGAATATTGAAGCTTTGGTGTTACCTGTTTGGTCAGAGGAGTAACCCTATTTAAAATAATGCAGCAATATGTTAGAATTTAAACAAAACAAATACGAATCGTGTTTGGGTGTTTTACACAATTTTCACTTGTGAAAAAATGACCTCTTAACAATTTGTGCACATGACGAATTCAAATTTTGTTTTATTAAAAAAATTAGTTATTATGTTGTTATAAATAGTATCATAGCTGCTACTTCGTTTGCTTATAGCATGTTTTCTTTTCTGTTCAATTGATAATGTACTTAAGATAAATGGTAATACGACATTAATGATGATGATAAACTTGTTAGGGTACCTTATTACAAATTAAATTGCATCGTCATTAGTGTGGAATGAAAGAATCAACTTGTGATAATTTGATGGAGGAAAAGTGACGGGTACCTGTCTGATGAATAAAATCAAAAGAAAAAATGATGTTTTAGGAGCTCCCGGAGACTTGAAATTTTAGGAGAAATTCCAGAATTGTGGTATATAAGGAATTTTGAATCAATATTTTATTCCTCATATAAATAAATTTATATCCCCATATAAAGCAATATTCGTGAGAATCAAGTCAACATGAGTCATATATCAGATTACCATACATCCCAGTAGTTTCAGCTGATTGTTCGTTTCTTTTCGGTCAGCATGAAAGTCATGTAGGTTGCAAAACTTCCCACAGGCAGTGTTCGATCAGAATGAAACTACATGGGTGATGTACATGAAGAGGTAAAGAAATAACTTCAATTTCAAATCTAGAGGACTCTGTTATTGTAGAATTATATCAGAAAGTTCATAAATTGGAAAGTTGTTATGCCCTCACTGGGGGTATTCATGCCAATATATGGCGTGGCATGAAGAAAAAAAATCCTTATGCATTCCTGGTGAAAATTATGCCAAGCAATCTGCAGCCGCTGTCCTAGTTCCCTTATATTTCGGTGACAGAGTAATTGACACCTAGCATATCTCACAAATTTTTAACCCCCCAAGTTGTTTCGGCGAGATATCTCGTCCATCAAGATATTATCAATTATGCTAATCTCTCAACATCAAGTTTTTTTATGATAACGAGATCTGGACAGATTTTTCTCTTGGACGTGACATCTCGTCCATCAAGCTCTGGTCAGTTTTTCTAATGAAGATATATCTCGTCGAGACAACAATCAGGAGGTATAATGAGAGACAGATATGGAACTCTCGCTGGCCTTACTCAGACGCAGCCGACAACACACATCACTTACAAGCATACCATTGCAACGCCTAGTGTAATGCGGTGGGTAGATGACGAGCACCACTTATGACAGCTGATCCTCTTTCATTGTGATATGAGGTAGTTTGGCAGCACAATGATACGTCGAGCAGATCCTACACCATGCTGCTTTGATTTAATGTAACGCCCGGCCATACACAGCCATCCCAGGATACATCGATGTGTTGAAACCTTCCTTTCTTTCCGTTTCTTTCCATTTTCTTTTATTTTTTCCATTAAGCTCCTTGTAAGAAACGTAAAAGGCAATATTGATCGTAAAATGACTGCACATTATATTTAATTTAAGGAAATATCATTAAGCTGTTTGCCATCAGTGATTTAACAAGAGCTTCTTGTGCTTTTGAAGACATTTGTAATATACTCGTGTTATTGTGAATCCCGCAACGAATCTGAATAGCATAAACACAGTAAATCAGTTTTCGGCGGAATTACCTTAGAATATAACTGTAATAACAACTTGAATAACATAAACTATTATTTTTAATGCATTGTCAATAAACTTTTGTTTTAAAAAACTTGTTTACACTTCAATATTTATTTGAAATAGTAAATGAAACTCAGTTAAAAATAAACGGGTAAAATAAACAGTTCTATTTGAAGAATGACCGTTGATATCACATTGCATGTACCTTAAGGTTAAAACAATCATTCGCCTGATAGATAAACAAAACATACTCATGTCCAAACGTTAAGCTTAATTCGTAAAATGCGAAAAAATCGGAGTAAATATGGATACAATGGTTCAAAATCACTTGTGGAGAATCGTAGGACGAAGATAAAACATTATGCATTTGCAAAACAGTTCAGTTGATGTCGACATACGCAAAACAGCGCCACACGTGAGAAAGAGGATAAAACGGCCTCGAGTGACATGGCAGTTCAGACAGAAATTTCGCAATTGCTGTGGTATGGAGCGTTGTTAAGAATCAATAAGGACTAAAGATGTTACAAAGATGCCAACTGGACATGTTTGTGAAGGAACGAATTATTGGAATGCTGGAATACGGTTGATCAGAAGTTCCAGGTCGGCCAAGGGTAACAACCGCCAAGGGAAAGACCGATATTTGGCGATAACTGAACGACGATAGAGGAACCGTTCTGATAGACAACTGGGTTCAGCCCTGACAGCCGCCATAGGAGTCATAGTTTCGAGACAGACTGTTTACGTTGGTCTCTATGCCAGACGACCAGCAGTTTCCATTGAAGACGTCCCTGACGTCTGCACAGAAACGCGCCCCTTTACAGTTGAGTTTGAAACATCGGCAGTGGAGTCGACAAGAGTGGGGCAATGTTATGTTTAGTGACGAGTCCAGACTTAGTTTGCAAACTGATTCTCGTCGTACCACGATCTGCAGAGAACGTGGAACGTGTTTCCACCCGGGAACATCACAGAAAGACAGCGTTTTCCTTCATGGGTGAGTCATGGTATGGGCAGGCATCAGGCAGGACTGCCGCACAGACCTCCATATCTTTAACATGGGGTCTGTTATCGGTCAAAGATAAAGAGACGAAGTTATTTTTTTAATTCCTCCTTGGGTGGGAGGAAGACGTCAGTAACTTCATTAGCCGTTTCGTGTACTTTATCTTGGATTCAATCCACGCACACTGTCTCAAGTTGTTTCAATCGATTGTGCTTGTCGAGCTTCTTAATCTATTTTAATTTCAGAGAGGTTCGTGCAATAGTTAAAGCGATTTTTAAAGAATTTTGATCTAGCGTCTCTTAACACGCCATTTTCTTTTTTTATCGGTCCCAAATTCTTTCCTCCCGTCTCACTCGTCTCAATTTCCCGGACGCTACCCCTACCCTTCAGTAAAACAGAACAGAGGACGAAAAACAGAACTGTCCCTCCTTTCGCCACAATAGTATATACTTGTATAAATTTCTTACGTCGTTTAAATAATTGCTCCCCTTTAAACATCTGGTTTTTATGGACAATTATGTGAGCTTTCATTTTCGAAATTTTTGTGCCAAGATTTTCGGAATATATCACAGAATACTCGAGGATCAACTTCAGCGATTTCTGGAGCAGCTGACGACCGTTCTACACCAATTTTCTCAAAAGTTGAAGGTAGGGTCTTGATTCTTTAAATTTTGTACTGTTCTCCGCTGTTTTCTCTACCATCCTATATTAAGCACTTTTTGATTTAATGATTTTTCTGACTTGATTTTAAAGGTTTTCCATGCTTTATTTACTATTTCCAAAAATTTATTTTTCCTTATTTTTTTTATTCTCGTTTTCTTAATTGTTTTTTTCCTAATTTTAGGTTTTGTTTTTTGTATGTCCTCTAATTTGAGATTTAAGCCATAGAAATTCGTCCTTTGAATTTTGCGCAAAAGTTTCGGTGCGTTTACTCCACTTACTACTCACCTTTTTCTTTGGCTATTAATATTTCTCCATTCATAACTTTTTCTTTTATTGTCATAAGTCTATCTAATTGGAACTCTTTCCATAGGAAAAAAGTGGGGAAAAGATTTCAATTTATTTTATTCATTTTTCATTTGAATAGTGTTTTTGTACCTATTTTATCTGATTTTTCATTTTAATTGTGTTGCATATCCGATTAGGCTTATAGTGTTACCTTCCTATTTGAAAAGCCCTGTGAAACTGTGATCTGAAACTCTGATTCATGTAGACATTTTTGAGTCGACAGGAACAGGATAGGAAATCATCCCCCTCCCGTTAGTCTGAAAAGATTTATGGGTTTTTGAGCGCTTGCTCCCAATCGCCATCATTGTGGTTACACATCAATTGGTTAAAAACACCATACTACTTTCGGTGTGTGTTTCTCAGTTCTCCAGATTTGTGTTTGGAAATAATGACTGTTTTTTTAATTACGTTTTTCTTTATTTTCTGAGTTGACAGTATGTTCTGCTGCAAGTAGAAGTAAGGAACATTTAATTCTGCGGATAGTTTCACCTAGATCAAGCCATTCTGAAAAAAAATTTTGTTCTCTGAGCTGAGAAGAGATTTCCAATCGTGAAAGATATTTCCTTTCATATATTAGTGACTGTTAATTTTACTGTGTATTTTCTGTCTGTCCCATATCCTGCAGTCCTGGATCGTCCGGACGAACTCCTTGTATCATTCTCGGGAACAGGACCGTTAAAAATCGCTTAATTTAGACACTAACCCTCCTCTTATTCTCCAATTTATAGTAATAGAATACCTTTTATTTGCATTTGTGTAACGGGTGAAATCTTACTGGCAATGCTTTTCCTATCTGTATTGATAGCAATATATATAGCCAAGACTGGTAGTAGTAACTAGTTTTCTTTAATTGGATTATTTTCGCCTGGAGCACCACAACTTCAACCCCTCATTGATAATGCGTCAACAGAAAAAGAATTGAACGTGGCTACTGAACTCCTGATTGGTCATCTTCAGACTTCCGCAAGAAAATTTGCAAGGTGAAAAAGACATCAATCGAGCCCAAGAGCAGTTGGTGGACCACTGAATTGAAGTCAACAAGATGAGTCGAAGAGTCTTAGAATTTAGAAGGTTCCGAAGAGAAAGTGATGAAACCACCAGAGATAATAAAAAATTTTACAAAAAAGAGAGGGCACTGTACATGAAAAGAATTAAGATCACAAAAAGACAAAAGTGGCGTCGCTTTTGCTACTCACAATCGTCCCCCTTTGGGAATATATTTAAAAGTGCGTTTAGCAAGACCAAAGCACTTTCCACACTTGTAGCGGAACAGGATTAGACAGATACAGAACCAAACCTTCTGAAAAATATCCTTAAGACTGTTTCCAGAAAGCCAGAAACATCTGTTAACACAATATACGCCCACCCAACTCCAAGAGGAACCAAACTTCTCATTGGGCGAAATCAATTACACTATCAACGGAATAAAGAGGGGGAAGGCTCCTGGGGTATGACGGATCATTTTCCAAAATCTCATGGAATCCCTTCCCTCACTCTACTTTATACCTAAACAAATTTCCCAAACTCACTCAAACAAGGCACAGTTCTTTTCCTTAAGGAAGGAAAGGACTCGGGAGATATCAATTCCTACAGACCCATCGCATTTCTCCCGGTTATCTCTAAGTGGTTAGAGAAACTGATTGTGAATCGACTTATCTTCCACTTACAGCAAACAAACAATCTCCATCCACTTCAATTTAGTTTTCGGGAAAAATCTTCAACAGAATATGCTCTAAATACCCTTATTGAAAAAATCCACGAAAACTCGAACAACAATGAATATTCGGTCCCCATCTCCCTGGACTTCACTAGAGCTTTCGACCATCTGAACTGGAACACTGTCTTCCAAAGATTTCAGACTACATAATGTCCACCAAAATTATATGCCCTCTTTAAGAGCCTCCTAAAGGATAGGACGGTTGGCTTACACACATTAACATAATTTGCCCAAACTCCACAAACCCCCAGGGATCGTGCAGGGGCCCAATTCTTTGGAATCTTGTCCTTGATGAACTTTTGGGACTCAAATGGCCAACAGGGGCTCACGTACAAGCATTTTCTGACGATGTGACCGCCATCATCTCTGACCGCACCCGACGTATCCTGGAGCCCACAGCGAAATTAACACTCGTAATGCTCCAGTCCTGGATACACGAAAAGGGCCTCCATCCTTCGGAGAGAAAATCAGAAGTCCTCCTCTCTAGTAATCTAATAAAGCAACGGTACCCCTGTGAAAAACCCGTCTTGTATCGAAACCTAAGATCTCTTTAGGAAATTTCTCCATCACATTGCAATTCTATTAAACTCCTAGGAGTTGCAATTGACGGGAAATTAAACTGGAGTACCCATGTGAAGTCACTGAAAGAGAAGGCCATAAACCTCCAAAGATGCATGACGAGAATTGCGGGTCCAAACTGAGGAATAAACACAGACCATAGGAAGACCCTTTACAAAGCCGTTAGGGAAAAACAATTATATACGCGGCTTCCATCTGGGGCTCCAACTTCACCCAGAGGAAAATTAAATCACTAGCATCAATTCAGTGATACTTCCTGCTGGGGCTTATTTCACCACCCTCACGTCAGCGCTTTGTGTTGCAACGGGCATCCCTCCACTTCATCTCACAGTTGAAGCAGAAGCAGTCAAGACTAAAATCCTTAGACTTGACAAAAACAACCTTCTTGATGGCCAAGTCCTCAATTATGAGCAGTACGAACGTAAAGTAATGACGTGGACCTCTAATCCATTTAGTGGGGTTGCTTTGGAGGGCACCTCCCAGCCCTCCAAAGCAACCCTACCACAAAGTGAAGATTCCTGTGGACTGAGGCACACCCACAAGAACTGGGACAAGTCTAGGCTAACACTGACGGGTCCAAAATGGCTTCAGGAGTAAGAGCAGCGTTTTTCACCACCCCTACCACCATTAGTGACAAGAAATGGAGTTGCCGATTACCGGATGAGTGTAGTGTGTTTCAGGTAGAAACCTTGGCAATTAGGGAAGCCCTAAAATCACTACAGGCTTTCAGTTCAGCCGCACTCTACACTAAGAGTCAAGTAGCCATTAAAGCAAAAGCTAACAAGACCCACAATATTCCCATCATCCGTGAAATCCAGGACATCCTCTTGAACTCACCTTCCATTTCTATCTTCTAGATTCAAGCCCATACCGGACAGGAGGGAAACGAGGAAGCAGACTCCTTTGCAAAGGCCGTAGCGAACGTCCCCTCTGTTCCCATTCCATTCCACCTCTCAAAACCTTAAAGCATTTTTGAGGGAGCGCATACTTGTGAACTGGAGATATATATGTAATTTTCTTCCCGTAGTATCCTACCACACTGAGATCCGAGACAGGAGGCGTATGTCTTTTACTGGCCATGGCCTTTTTCAGCAGTACCTTTCCGTTTCGGACAAAGTGAAACAGATCTATGTTCTTATGGGTCGATAGGATCCCCTCTCCACTATGCTACCCGATGTTCCCTCACGGCCCAATTTCATGTGCGCTGTCGCGAAAGTGAACCGGACAGGCTTGGAGAAAAATTGCCTATGGCCACAGATAGGCAAAGAAGCAAATCTGTGGACTAATACATGTTGAAGTGTGGACACGAAATGGCAGCAGTAACTTAGTCTTTAATTACAACCTATTTATTTTTTCTTTCATTTGTTTTCTTTATGGAGATATTATTTTTTATAATAAACTTGTTCCAGTGGGCAATCCCTTCTGCGAAAGGGGATGTATTACCGTAGTGGTGATTTTGTTTTTCAAAATACCCACTCTGTAATTTTATTTGCTTTTAATAAAGTACCCAGGAGTGCCCACCAAACAGTTAAGTCCCCTTAAAGGACAGGTTTGAGGACTCTCCTGGCGGTTATCTGTTTGAGAGACGAAGTCCTTGATCCTACCGTTCGCCTGTTTCGAGGTGCTGTCGGTCCTGGTCTGCCAACTCTCCTGATGTGAATCCTATTGATCATGTGTGGGATATGTTCGGGAGACATATTGCAGCCCTCCCACCAAGCACCCACCAAGCTTCGTTCCAAAATTAAAAATTGGTCTCCGTGAGGCTTGGAACTCTTTGAGCACACAACTCATCGAAAGCATAGGAAATCGTTGTGCAGCATGCGTGGCTACCAGAGGTTCCCACGCACCGTATTAAACTTCAGCATCATATTGTTTTAATCATTCTGTTTCACTAAAGTTCACACTCGTATTGTGAACCTTTTTCTTTCAACCCTTTTCTTTAAATAATAAGGGTCATTATTATCCTTGTTTTGCATTGTTTCCATTCCGATGTACAGTTTCTGCAATATTCACATAAACAGCAATTATGCTTAACTTTTGGACATGAGTGTACGTAGAAATAATGATCTCATTTTAAACAAGCAGACCTACGCATAGGCTCTTGGCACCATTAAGAAGTACGCGGAATTCTGCTTTTGGGTTTTTGACAAACTTTGTTTTATTTAGAGTTACAGATTGGGCATATTATAAATGGAGTAAATAACTCCATTTATAAATGCCCATTTTATACCATTAATAAAATAAAGTTTGTCAAAAAGTGAAAACATTTTGACAAACAAAGTGAAAACATTTTGAAAAGTGAATTCCGTGAATTTCTTCCGTGTACTAGCAAGGTTCAAGGTAGACTAGTTGGAAAAGTAACGGATTAGCAAAATGAGGGGTGCGAGTTCGAAACCCGGTCCAACCATAGACGTACGTGTAAGGCTGGTAAGCGGTGCGTTGCTTCAGATGTCCTCAAATTGGCGTGGTGTGGGTTGCTCAGGTGTGACCATGTCAACTGACCGTGGTTCAAAATCCTCGTCAAGTGATAGTGGTACGAGGTGTTTCTTACGAAGTGGAGGATCTTTCCCTTCGGGATAAATCCCACCGTCCCCAATAGCCCGTTTCATTGTTCCAGTACGACGTTAATTCACTACCTACCCACCTGCATTACTGGTGATAATTCTTATTACCGTATGTCCGATTCCTCCCTGGATGTATTTATCTTTTCTGTATCAGTAAAACTTTCCTGGTGTATGCCGATTACTCGATATTGTCTGTCTTGTATCTGCCACAGCATGGGGAAATATGGTCCTTTTGCCATGAAAAACAATTCTTATTTCCGTAAAAAGTGCATGCTTCATACATGCTACCATATTAGCTTCTGAATGTCTACTTCAATTGCCTATTCACAAGAGCGATTCGGTATTTTTTGGAGTTTAAATTTATTTCATAGGCTCGTTCATTTTCTTTTCTGAACTGATTTCTGTCTTCCTGTTTACTTATTGGCTTCTTTTATCAGACTTCTGGATAATTTTATACCCTTCCGTTCCAGTTTAGCACTATTATGAAACTCCATAGCTCATTTCAAGCATATTTAACTCTAAATCAGTAATGTTATGTGATACTAAAGGAAATGTGTGTACGGTACGTAAATTTGACGCGCCTCAACAATCTAGGATGAACGAAGCAAAAATAATATTGGTTTAATTTATATTGTTTATATCTGTTTGTTTCCATTCGCCAATGTACAAATACAGTCGACTTCTGTGCTAACCAAGTTAATGAAATATAAATAAGCTAGAAAACTAGAACCGCACATAGCATCTGCGCTAAAATTTCTTAATTGCTTATATCTTATCAATGGCAAATTATCGTTACTCACATTTGAAGTCTTATTTAAATCCATTTATAATGAGTATAGCATACATATACACATTCCATATCTCCAAATAAAACAAGAGGTCTCGGTAGACCAGTTGATTGAGTCAAGGATTGGCAACCAAAGGGTTGCGTGCTCGAAACTCAATCCAACCAAAGACTTTCTTACACAGGTGTGCTGATGCACGTTAAATGTATTGTGGCCTCAAATGCCCTCACGTTAGCGTGGTATGGAAGTTTGGAGAGTGGGTGCCAGCTCAGGTGTTGACCTCGACCATAGTTCAAAATGACGAGGTTTGTCCTCGGATATTTCCCTTCAGAATTGAACCCGTACCGTCACTAACAGCCGGATGTGTTGCTCCAGAACTACGTAAAATTCAGCTACCAACCAAATAAATGAAATAAAATTATCCAAAAATATATCACAGTATTTTGTATGCTTCTTACATGTGTTAATTCTTATTTCCAATAAAACATGTGGCAAAAAGTTCCCCCTTCAGTCATATTACCCTAATTAGTTTCTGAATGTTCAGTTCATTTGCATCACATTCACTTGTTCGAAAGTGATTCGGTATGTCTTTATGGTTAAACCTATTTTATTTTTCGCTCACATTTTCTTTTGTGATCGGACTTCTATTTTCCAGGTTTCTCAGTATCTTCTGTATCCACACAGTTGAAAAATTTCATTTGAGCGGCAAGCTCTTCTGTGCAGTTTTAGCAACACTGTGCAGTTTCATAGTCCAAATCACACATAAACTACACAACGAAATTTGCAAATGAGTCCCGTAATGGTTGATTTTATATGGGTTAATAAATCCGTTGTTGTCATTCTACGCTAAACAAATAATGTAACTGCCATATACTTTATTGAAATATATAAATATGCATTATAAATTATGAGATTATCTTCTATGTGAAATATAAAATAAAAATGCGGTTTCTTATTCTTGATCAAAGAATTTAACTCTCTAAGTGGGTTTCGACGAGATATCTCGTCCATCGAGGTATGACACATTTTGATAATGACGAGCTATCTCGTCATAAAGGTATTGCCGATTTTTTTTTATGATGAAGAGATGAAGATATGGTCGATTTTCTTCTAATGACGAGATATCTCGTCCATCAAGTTCTGGTCAATTTTGCTAATGACAAGACACCTTTTAGAGACAACCACCAGAAGATTAATAGATTGACATTATTCCTGGAATTCCAGTGCAATCCCATTTGTATTGAAAGTCTCCATTTCATACAAGAGTAAAATATCTAAGGAAAAATAAAACCGTATTAATATGATTACCACTGCACGCCAAACTGAAGGACCTCATATGCGCTAATTTCGTGATTGTGGATCTTTAATAAGCTAAACGTGCTGGGAGGTAAATGAGAAAATTGCTCCACACTGCTGAATGCTTAGAAAGAGGACACCTAGAGAGAATTTGAGGCATGAATTCATCACTTGAGGGTCATACACACCCGGATCTTTATTGTCTTAAGGTACCAATTACAGTACAATTCGTGTAAGTATGATACTACGTCATGAACAGGGATTGAATCGTTGGTATTTATTTTATTTAAGCAAAAGCAATTTTGATACGGCGAACGACGTGACTGGTCTTTGGTGGGTAAATGTTTATAATTTAAAGTGAGATGTGAATACATTCAAAACCCAGGACACCAAATATGTATGCTGTATAAGGAGTTTAAGGTTATTCAATGGATGAAGGGTACAATGAATATGGAAACGGTATTATTGTTTTAGTTTTGAATTATGGTATCCGAAAATACCTCAAAATCAGTGGTGTGACCAGAGTGAAGCCCAAACTCCTCCTAATAGTGTTTTTATATCTCAATAAATCAAATATTACAAGTTTATAGAATACGTTTGAGCATTTATTTTTAACAATAGTTATTAAGTTAATTATTGTTTATTATAATAATAATATTACAATTTATTTCATTAAAAGAAAAGCAATCTTGGAATTGGAGGCGTAGAAATGGAAGCTGTGAAGCTCAAGTTCCTTCTGATAATATTATTTGTTATTTTTATATCTATAAATTAAATATAACCGAAAATAACTCTATTGAGTATTTATTTTTTAATGTTAGTTACTAAGTTAATTATTGTTTATTATAAAATAACAAAATGTGACACAAATATGTGATATATGTTCATGTTTTGTTCGTTTTCACTGACGCACAGATGTCACTTATTCCATATCTAATATCGTATCGATATTTCAAATGAGGGAAATGTTTTCTGTATTTTGATGGACTGAGATGTGACACTTTTTATGTTTACAATAGATATTTTCTTTAAAATTTAGTTTGGTGATCAAATATAGATTAGATACGAAACTTTTAAAAAGTCAAGTCAATATTTCAAATGGGAGAAGCGTTTTCTGTATTTCGATACACTGAGATGCACCACTTTTAATGCTTACAATAAATACTTCCCTTTAAAACTTAAACCATGATGAAACAGGATTTTTTCAAAAATCCCATCAGGTCCAGATCTTTATTTGGCACAAAAATTGTACTTTGGACCTCCTCAGAAATGATACCCTGGGTACGTTACTGACACAGCTTGTCCAGTTTAAGACCGTGCGCCATAAAATCTAAAATCCAATTCAACAAATTTAAATGATATAATTTGTTCAGAAATCACAAATTTAATTGATGATTGTATTCAACTCAAATCATAAAAATGACAAATGTATGGCGATTAATCATGCACTCAGTTTTTAATATTGTTTGATTTGTGGCACTCCTGCACCGGCATGTGACATTTCCGAATTACAGTACCATTTAAGGAAGCATGACAATTTAATTTGATATATTTATGATTAATTTCTTTTAAACATTTATTTTTCTTGAAAATTCCATTTATAGGTATGCAAAACGAAATCTATATTTTTCAAATTAAATAACTTCAGCACAAACAAAGCAAATGTAACCGACTACCATTTTCAAAATGGTATCATTTGATAGTTTTATTGAAAATCCTTGTTTTCAACAAACTTTAACAAGTGACTATGAATTTCTTAAGAATTGCTTCAACTAGTAAGAATTCGCACCTTTACAGTCTCGACCTTCTGTTAATGCGGAAAAAATATTTTTCAAAAGTTCTAGATCTAGATTTGTTTGAAAGAACTATATGAAGTTTTGTTCGTTATTCGAATTCATTAAAATAATTTTCATACTGCGAAACCTGCTTCAGAAATCTGAAACTAAATTACTCTTAATTGTTTTATTGTGAAACTGACTCATGCACTGCAAATAACTATATTGGAGGAGCAAATACATTTAAATACAATTGCATATCAATAATTCATTGATTATGAGTCCCTAGATAATACATTATCCTTTTCCTTATCGTTAATATTCACTAGACATTGTAGTAAATAGTAACTAAATAGGCAGAACTCTTTGCCACCCAAATGATCAGCTTAAATGGCTAAATACTGTCATAAAGTCAATTCTTTCGAATCGCTATACCTCTATTGAGCAAGCATTAAACGAAACAATTAGCTTTCCAAGAATTTTTTCAAATGTGACTGTAATGATTCAATGACCGCACCTCTATCTGTATCGAAGTACTTAGATGTAAAAGAGATCGCAATGATGTCAAATGTAATGAAGGATTATCCTATCAGTTATTACTTCAAGTAAGTGGTAATCACTCTACCCTGTGGGCTCTAAATGGCTGCCACCACGTGTTTGTAAATTATCATTAAATGTTCAAGAGAGTAATTGTGGAAAAATGAAGTAAGTCGGAGTTTCTTGATAGTCCTTAGGCTACAATACATGATTAATGATTCAGTTACGGGTTGAGTCTGAAAATGCCCTTTACTTGTGCATTGAAACGTCGTACTGCTTGAATTATGCAGGGCATTTTCTTGATTCTATGAAGATAATAATACATTATTTAACCCTGAAATTATTTTCTTAAACTTTTACTTACCTGCAGATACACAACATGGTGTTCTGCCAAACTGATTCGAAAGTAAAAATCGAACCAATTGTTTGGTAATTGGAAGTTGAATTTAGGTTAAATTGGAGCAACGCAATAGGCTATTGGCGACGGTACGGGACCAATACCAGGACAAGAGGGTAATTTTGAACCACGGTCAGAAAACGAGGTCATTAGTTGAGCTCGGAATGGTCCCAGACCGTCGCCAATAGCCCATTGTGTTGCTCCCCTCTCCAAAGGAAAGCTAAAATAAATCATTTGGGAAATCCCAAATCTTATCTGCAACGTTTTGATCCATGCCAAACGAGTAACAGAAGTTATGAGTTACAATCTGTCAGACTTTTCCAAACTTTTTATTTTGCTCACGTTACCCAATAAGTATAAGTTATTTTTCGGGATAAGCCACGCACAAGTTCAGAAAAAATTTAGAATATCTTCAGAAAAAACTTAGATGTTTGGGTTGGGTCATTCTGCAACTAGCCCGTCAAAGTCCCCCAGCAACCAGAACCAATAAACTATGGACTCGCAATATAAGCAACCTGGCTAGCAATTCCTCAGGAATACAATCACAGCATCTTTGCTTCTATGGCACGACATATAGAAGCTCGTGGAGGCTTCTTAACACACTGATTTTTTCAAGTTATAATCGTTACATTGTTAAGAAAAGTTAATAGTTTTGGTATAAATTTGATTCAAATCGAATGCTTCTTTCATGATGTTGTAATTTTTACAAACAATAGTGTAGTAACTTCCTTGTGGCACAAAGTGAAGGTCTTATTAGGTTTACTACTTCTTCGATTGAAATCTTTGCACTCCTTGTAACAGCTCGATGGCTATAATTTGTTTGGAGTATTTCCGATGTCAATACAGAGAGCCTATGCTAAGATAAATAAGATCCATATACAGAACCCATCAGTTTTTGAATAAATATGGAATATATATTATTTTTAAAGTGCTATTTGGTATATGATATGAAAATCATAAAGATGTCTTGCCAGTTAAAAACAATTTTATTTACACAAAAACAAATTATTATGAAGTCAAATAGATTCTTGTTATGAGTTTAGGGATTTGAATGGATGTATAAAGGTCAGAATATGATAACAACCTGGCTTAAAACCTGAGTTGATATTTTCTCTAATAGTTGATAATATCATCCTGGTCTTGTAACCTGTTTTTTTCTTATTCCATAACCCTCCAAGTGGTTTTGACGAGATATCTCGTCCACCAAGATCTGACCGATTTCGCTAATGATGAGATGTCTTCTTACCAAGATATTGCCAATTTTTCGTTGATGACAAGATCAAGATCTGGTCAGTTTTCTTCTAATGACGAGACAACCACTCGAAGGTTAAGGCCTATGTAGACAGATAGACTAATTCCATGAATCCGAACAACTTCAATAATTTCAACACAAGATCAGGAGTTCCATAGAAATCCTCCATTGTCAGACAGACAAAGGACAGAAGATGACTTGTGAAGGCCAGTTCAGCGTTATATTTTAGGCAAGTTGAAAATGCCTTATGACCTGAAAGAAATAGAGATCGGATGTTCCCGCTCACAAGTCTAGAAAGGCAGTTCCACATGCTTTCTTAAACTTGAGTTTTCTAATAGTTTAAAAAATGAAAGTAAAGTTTTACCGTGCAATGTTTCGTTTTCATTTTTAAGAGTTTTATTAAAACCTTATCCCTCTTTAATAAAGAATCTGCTTCATGAATTCAATTTTCCATAAAATAGGTTTCAGTGGCAAAGGAGATGTAGTTTCTAATTTCTTCAGTCTCCCAATATATTTTTAACCCTCCAAGTGTCTTCGACGAGATATCTCGTCCATAAAGATCTGACAAATTTTGATAATGCCGAGATATCTCGTCATCAGGGATAGTGCCAATTTTTATGATAACGAGATCAAGATCAGTTTCCCCTAAGAACGAGATATTTCGTCCATCAAGATTGGTTCAATTTTACTAATGTCGAGATACCTCGTCGAGACAACCACTTAGAGAGGCAATAAAAAAACGTTTTGAGAACCCATGAAATTTCAAACAGGAAATTAAATTTTAAGTTCCACTTCAATACATAAAATTGCTTCTCCAGCATTTCAGATTCTATGTAAGTTCCAAGTCTAACCTACCAATTTCAACTTCTTAAGCAGAATACGCCCTTGTTGGAATTGATATGCCCCAACTCGCCATCTGACTTAGCTCGCCCTGCCTCTGAACCACAAACCAATCCACTATTGCAGCTTCCTCAGATTATGTCTAATTGCAGTCAATGGGTTCATCGTTAAATCGAAATTACACCATAATGATGGATTGTAGGGTGAATCTGTATTCTTCGCAGATGTAGAAAACTCTTTGGTTTTATTTCTCTTTTAATACCTCTTCTAAGCTTCACCGAATAGTTTTGATCGAATTTTATGCCATCGTGTGGGGTCCTATGATTTCTGTTCTCTGTAAGTTAATTGTTTCTGACCGGAGGTTAAGTTTTAACTTCTGACTGTAGGTGAGCAATTGAAATTACTGGTCACACCATTCCTTTATGTTTCAGGCACAGCATTTTAGAATTTAATAAACCATAATAAAACTCTATGAACATCGTTATTTCAAAAGCTTAATTTTCAAGGTAATAACTAATAGCCATATTTTAATGTAATAAATAATAGACATTTTTCAAGGTAGTAACTAATAGCCATATTTCAATGTAATAAATAACAGACATCTTTCAAGGTAATAACTAATAGCCATATTTCAATGTAATAAATAATAGACATCTTTCAAGGTAATAGCTAATAGCCTCTAAAATCGTTTAATAATATACAGGGTGTCCCAAAAAGGTTGTTCGGCGATTTATCTTTTTACCATTTGGAGATAAGTAGGCAATGTAAATTGCAAAAGTGCACCAAATAAGGTAAGTAATTAAGATATGTGAATAAATTATCACGTGATAACAATTTAATCGGATACAGTTTTTAATTTTTATACCACCCATCTAGATAAAAATCGAGATAGCACAAATGTTCCTTACCTGTATCCCTATCGTTAGTAAAAAACCATATTTCTGTAGGTTGAATAGTAACGGAGATACAAGAGTTTCTATTTTAAGGGGGCCGTATCTAATCTAGAACGGAAACTGACCCATGGACAAGAATGAAGAGCTAAGTTCTGCATTGCTGCAGATAGAAAAATTTCCTTTTATTTTTAGTTAAACCATTTTTTCTACAATATTTTTAATTATTAATTAAATATTTATTAAAGATTACATTGTTTACTATTATGCATTGCGATTTTCATCTGCAGTTGCAATACTACATTACTTTGCACAATGTTGCACTTTCTGACCGAAAAAAAATGCTTTTTAGCATTGTGTATGCGGTCCCTAATCTAACTGCTTGAACAGCTGTGCACAAGCGGTATAAGTCAACTTTTTTGCGTCCTTATGCCTCCGTTACTGTTCAACCTACATAAATGCAGTTTTCTGCTAACTATAGGGATGCAGGTAAGGAACATTTCTGTTATCTCGGATTTTTATCTAGAGGGGTTGTATAGAAATTAAAAACTGTATCCGCTTAAATTGTTATCACGTGATAATTTTATTCACATATCTTAATTACTTACCTTATTTGGTGCACTTTTGCAATTTACATTGCCTACCTATCTCCAAATGGTAAAAAGATAAATTGCGGAACAACCTTTTTGGGACACCCTGTATATTGTCTTTAAAATTTTAAATATCTCTTACATTTTTAATTATTTTTGCAGAAATGAATTATATGCAACTTTTATTTGAACCAAAGACTATAATTTCATTGAAAGGTTATCATATTGGATAGAATATACACATATTTATTAATAAGACATTTTAAAAAAGTTTACAGAATAAAATGAAAATAAGGGGATACAGTCTCCTGATCAATTATTTTTGATTTTGCGTTTACAATAAAGTGTTTTAGTGTATCTTATTTGATTACGCAAGAAATATACATTATAAAAGAAAATAAATCACTTTTACGAAAACTGCAATTAAGATTCAATTTATCAAACATATTTCAATGTATTTCAAAATTCCTGCTCCTCTACAAACTTTATTTCTTTTACAAATATTTTTGTGACACATCATGAAAAACAATAAAAAACAGTCATAACTGATTTCATTATATTTTTAAAATTAGTTGCTCTAAATCCTTATTCTGTACAAAAAGTTATGAAATATACCATGAAAAATCACCACAAAAAGTTTCAAACTGTATACGTATTTAATTTTTAAAACGTCTTAGCAGTTAAACCCCCCAGGTGGTTGTCTCGACGAGGTATCTCGTTATTAACAAAAACGACCCGATCTTGATGGGCGTGATATCTGGTCATTAGAAGAAAACTGACCCGATCTTGATGGGCGTGATATCTCGTCATTAGAAGAAAACTGACTAGATCTTGATCTCGTCATCATAAAAAATAGGCAATATCTTGATGATGCGATATCGCGTCATTAGCAAATTTGGTCAGATCGTGATAGTCCAGATAATTCGCCGAAACCATTGGAGAGTTAAATAGATTATAGTCGTGAAAAACCGAAAGCTAAGAAAAAGGTTTCTATAATTTAAAAGCTATGGTTTTGATCCTAAATTCGGTGTGCTAAATAATGTAGCTACAGCTATAAAAGTTTGCATTCTTCAAAGCTGTACAATAAGAAAAAATTTCCGATATGTTGGTTGTTTTTAGGTACTGTGTCTCCTTAATATTAATCCAAAAATTACGTCACTCCACCTTTATTAATCTGTCAATGTATATATTAATTGTGTAGTTATCTGGTTAATATGAATTTCAAATTATGAAACTTAAAAGTATTTAGTCCGGTTCAGAAGTGTTTTTTATTTAATTTTAATCAATGCAGATCAGCAAATCCGATGCAAAAGTTCCAGAAGTCGAAACGAGTGTTTATCGAAGAGAAGTATTTTAAATGACATTTTTTTGTAACAATTGAGAAAACTATATGATAGCGTGGATTATTATTCGTCACATTTTCGTCAGTTTTAAGATTTTTCTGGCAATTTTACAGGAGGCGAAAACAGGAAAAAGCATTCATAACCATGCAATAATTCTAAATCGATTTTTCTCTTTTATGGCATTTTTGCATGAGAGTGCGATACATACATTTCTTGAGTACCATTGAATAGAAATGTGTTTTGTAAACGAAGGAAACTTCGACTTAATTAGACTTAAATTAGACTGCTCCCTAATAGGAGCTGGATCGATTCTTGTCAAGTGATTGAAAGCATCTCTGGAATCGAAATACTTTTTCACACCATCACTGGCATAATACATAGTAACCAAAATACAGGTTGTGGGTAATATTTTGATGACCTCAACAAAGCCAATTCTCAAAAACAATTCTGGAATCGAAGTGCTTTCTCACACCATTACAGGCGTTGGACACATAATAATCAAGATGTGGATTGCAGACAATTGGTTTGAGGACACCAGCAAAAACAATTCTCAAAAACATTTTGAAATTTAAATGCTTTCTCTAACCATTATAGGCGTTGAGCAGATAACAACCAAACTATGTGTGAGACAAATTTGCTTAAGGACATGAGGGAGCCAATTCTCAAAAACGACTTTGAAATGGAAATGCTCTTTCACACCATTACAGTCGGCGTTGTGAAGACCTAATATCCAAAATATGGATTGCAGACAATTTGCTTAAGGTCATCAGAAAAGCTAATTCTCAAAAACATCTATGAAATTGAAATAGTTTCTCACACTATTACAGGCACATAATAACCGAAGCATAGGGTACAGACAATTTGTTTAAGGATGCCAGTAAAGCCAATCGAGCACACAAATTTTGGCCGTGATTTACTACGAATATGCAATTGCAAAATGAGTAATCACCGTTAACATCCCTTCCAAAATCACCATTTACGGAACAAAATGGCGTTGATGTTACCTCTCTTCCCAGAATAAGTAAAAAAGAATCATTCGAAGACAGTAAAGAAGCACGCGCCCAACTCTTCAGCAGAATACAGACATCTCAGCTGTGGGTTATAGGCTGACCTTTGCCAATCTGAAAGATAGTGGGAAAAGAACTACTTCGAAGACCAATAAAACTACCTCCACCTTGCACATATTAGATCAAAAACC
This sequence comes from Meta bourneti, assembly GCA_933210815.1. Classification (NCBI taxonomy): domain Eukaryota; kingdom Metazoa; phylum Arthropoda; class Arachnida; order Araneae; family Tetragnathidae; genus Meta; species Meta bourneti. The sequence continues at coordinate 64,509,342 of OW119930.1, read as the reverse complement.
CTTCCTAGAAGTACACTTCTTTTATCTATCCCACAGAATCGGGAAATATAGCACGTTTTGCAGAAATATGGGGTTCTTTGGGCCATAAAGATATCTCTTGCTCTGGCATTAAGTTTACGATACGGTGCAAAATTCTGCACGTTGGTGCTAGATCGTGTCTCTTAAATAGTTCATAACAGCAGATGGCTTTAGGTAAGAATCGTGTGTAAGTTATGCCTGGTTCTGGTGTTTAAAAAGTAAAGGCTACATTGTAGATATGCTTATGGATTTTGTTGAAGGTGGAGTTTTTTTTATTCTCGTATGAGAGCAGTTGCTTGAGGGTGATTTGGGAAATAGAGGAATGTATTGGTTTCGCGTTTTTTTTTTATTCTCAGGTACTTATGGAAAAACAAGTCAGGAATTAGTTTTGATGAAATTCACGAATGATTAATGGATATGTATGCGTTCTCAGCACTGCGTGGTATGCTTAAAAACGTTCACCTAGTAATTTTTATCGCTTAGCGAACCCATTTCGAGAGAAACTCTATAATGATAAAATGATTGATAATATATGAAATTTGATATTAAAAGCTTTGTGTTCGGAATAATTTTCAACACATGATTAACATTTAGAATATAACATGAAGGTTCTTTGAAACGATTTTTTTGCGTGCGCTTGTTTATGCTTTTGTGAACTAGGTAATCTAAAAAATATTTAATATCTTATTAATTACAGGGTAAAATAAACAAAGTTTAATTCAAATTCAACAGCGAGTTAAGTCGATCTATTCGTAGAGTTGCATGTTGTTAATGTTACATCGATGTGATTTGATTTCAAATGATCGGACATAAATAAATCTCTTCTTTATTATTAAAAAAAGATCTTACAGAGAGAAATTTGTAGGTGTAGATGAATGACAGCGTTATGGCACCAAAGCAGCGGTCCACATCTTCAAAAAATTAACTAATTCAAAAACAATTTAATTTTATAAACAAATCTATTTTCTTTTAACAAGAAAGTAGCACGAATATATCGAATGAATGAATACATATTATGCTTCGGTTGCCGAAAGATCCTAAAGATAAAGGAAGCATAGTTGCTGAGCGACGGAAAAGGGTTTTGGTGTTAGGTGGGACAGGTGCTAGTAATTCAGATACAAGTCCTCGTGCTCACAGCGTTGTGAGAACTTTAAAAAAAATCCAGTTGGAAGATTCGCGGATTATCAACCGGAGGGTTGCGAGTTCGAAATTCGATCCGACGAAAACCGTCGTGTTCCTTCGCACTAGGAGCGTCTTGGTAGAGATGTTTCATGCCATCATTAAGAAAAGTATCTTCGTAGTTAATGATGTTAAGTCGTTTTGGTTGTGCACGTAATTATATTAAAATCGTATACGTTTTGTCTACTTTTTCGCTTCTTTCTGTTGGGGCCACGTAGCCCACTCGGAAGAGTTGTGGATTAGCAATTAGAGCATTGCTAGTTAAAATTCTATCTAACAAAAGACCATTGACTGCTTGGAGGCTGGCGCACATTAAATCATTCGTGGCCTTACATGCCCTCACTTTGTCGTGGTGTGGAAGTTTGGAGAGTGGGGTTCCGTCTCAGGTGCTAACTTCGTCATCTGACCTTGGTTCAAAATGACAAGGTATTGTCCTAGGATCTCCCCTTTGGGATCCCGGACCGTCACCGATAGGCAGTTGTGTTGCTCCAGTGTGATATAAATTCAACTATCAACACCGATATATAAAATTTCATTTTTATTCATCAAATGTAACATATATTTTTTCAGTTCTCTAACAACTGTTCCTCACTTCTAAGAAAGAAATATGCTGAAAAGACATCAGAGAAGAACAGATTAAATAAATGTCTTTTTTAGTTTTTAACGATTACATTTAAGCAATTCATAGCAGTGACGGTTAGGTTTGATTGTTGAAATATGCTGATTAAAATGTGAGATGGTCTAAGAGAGGTCACTTGTTTTTATGTAAAATTGAATTGAAAAAGATTACGTTCATATTAATCAACTAATACATTTAAAACATGCACACAAATCTTTGTTTCTTTTATATTTATATATCATAATAAAATAACTCAAAAAATCACTTTTTGTGAAGTAGTAGAATAGTTTGTAAATAAAAATACCAAATTTTTAACATGCTTCAAACTTTCCTAGTTTGGTTTTATGACGCATTTGATCATGCTACGATAAACGTAAGACACGAAAATTAAGATATAAACTTAGAAAAGGAATAAATATGAATTTCCGTAATGTATGATTTCAAATTGAAACTAGTGAACCTGTAAAATCTAAATAAAGTTTGTAAAATGGACGTCAGTAGCTTCCCCTGTGAAAGTTTATTGCTGTGAATAAAAATAGCTTTCTATGGTAAGAATCACCCAAAATCAAAAACTCTACGACCACATTTGAATTTAACTTGGAAGAAAAACCACCCATATATCTATTAAAAGCCTTAGTTACACCACTTGTGATCAAGCGTTTGCAACTTTGTTGAACTTCAATAGAAAATAAGGAGTAAGTTCCAAAAGACAGATCAGTTTACTCAGTGTCATATCAATCACTTTAGTTATTCGTATAAAGAATCACATTCCTGCTTTCGCTGTTAACTAAAATACAAGTAATCTTATACTGACCCACCATTTAAACAAATTACAGCATTGAAAGGTACTTAAAAAACTGCATCACAAACAATTCACTCAACTGCTTATAGGCACTTTCGTGTGTACACGTCATTATCAAAATAGCTAGATATTTTCAAATTTGATATCTTATTCAATCAATCACACTTCCCACCAATTAAAAGCCGATTAATGAGCAATTTCCCCGTCCCTTATTAATACTCTCTATTAGAAGCGTTTCATTTGTACTGAGCTCATTAGGAAGACTCGAAGCTGCCAATGCCTAGACTCGATAAGTGCCGTTGGTAAAAAGCGGGCATCCTTTTAACAACACGTTCTGCAAACATCGGCCTACCCTTATCTACCGAAATTATAGGTGTCAGCATGATTTATCGGGTATATAGCCGTCCCTCTATTCCAACAATCTCTGTGTCACTGTCTTTTTCAATCTTTCCCATAAACGATGTTTGGCGGTATAAACGATTTTATCATCGCCATTGGCGTGTGGTAAACTAGCAATCAGTGAACCCGCCTGTCTATGGCTCGGCACGGAATTGATGGATCAAATCGATGGCCGGTCGAGATCGATATCAATGCAGATCGATTCTTTGGGAAAAGGGTGCCGGGAGACTACCGGGTTGTGCTAATTGCAAACAGTTTTGACAGGAGTGAGATTGGTGATCTGCTTTATGATACACGTCTCCTGATGATCTAACGTCATCTTTACGACGCCTGAAGTTGACGTAATGTAGACTAGATGAACAATGAAATAATCCATTACCAGTAGGCATAGTTAATGATCTCGAAGTTTTTGTTAACCAGTCTTAAATGTTCATGGAACTTTCCCCCAAATGGGGTTCACCTTCTAAGCTGTCATTAGAGGGCTATTTTTGAAAGTGGATTTAAGACACTATTGGTCATTAAGAGATCGTAAAAGTGTTTTATTACTTCTTTCGGAAGACAGAAAAGAGCATATCTTCTATTTTGGCTATGTAAGGCTTTCAAAGAACAGACGTTTTATTATGTTACAGTGCGACATCTAGTGCCTTTGCAACATTATATCTAAATGGACAGGTTCATAGGGAATATAATAATTGAAGTTAAATCAGTTTCTTTACTTAATGAGATAGACGTACATGAACCGGACGATATAAATAACAGTTTTGTTAAAATAAGTCATTTGCTTTTATACATTAGGGTTCATTTTTCATCAGCTATTTTGCCTAAATAAGACTTTCAAAGAAGCACAGATGATTTATGATATTAGAGTTAGACATCTAGTGACTTTGCAATATTGTATTTAAATGGAGAGGTGCATAATGAATATAATATTTAAAGTTAAATCAGAGTTTAGTTTTTACTAATTAAGTGGACATGAATGATACTAATGAACAGATATACTTGGACTCGACTATACAAATAACAGTTCTTTAAAAATTAGTAATTTGCTTTTATTTATCAGTGTTCATTGTCTACGAAAAGTATTTGTACACCATGACTTTGTTTTTTAATTTTGCAATAAATGATTTAGTAAATGTACAATTTTGGAAAATATAAGTTATCAATATTGGCATTGTTACATCCTCTATTTTGCACTAAGATTTTAAAAGAATAAGAGTCGTTTTTGGATACATGTTTTGTTAGTAGAGCGCGACATCTAGTTCTTTTGTAAAATTATTTCTAAATGGAGAGGTTCACAAGGAATATAATACTTAAAGTTAAATCACAGTTTCTCAGTTTCTTTAATGGAATTGACGTGTTTGAAAACGGTGATACAAATAACCAATTCCGTAAAAATAAGTAAATTGTTTCTTCATCAGTGTTCGTACTTTATCTACAGTACCTACAAAAAGCATTTGTATACGCTGATTTTGCTTTTTAATTTTGCAATAAATGACAGCACCTGGTAATGAAATGATCCATTCGATGTGTTATCATAATTTCATTAATCTGGTACGAAAGAATTAGCTTTAAAATTATACTAGAATATATAATTCAGAAAAAGTTAAAATTTGCAACCCAAAAAGCATTTTTTCCCTTCCTACCTATCCAACAGAATCTTATAAATTCATTTTACAGGGTCTCAGAGAATCAACAATACAATCAGGTCCAAAATTGGGTTAATAATTTGTGTTTTATTGAAGAAACCATAACTTGTATTAGAATTGCAGATATTTTACCACAAAATCTAGCAAAATTAGGTTTGAATCATATACATTTCCAATACATAGCTTTCATTGTATGATTGTGGTAGCTATATCATCCCTGAAAGAGACTTGTCACTTCTCCAGAACTATCATATTTGAAAACTATAAAGAACTTGGATTTGACTTGGAAGTAAGAGAACATTTCTTGTAATTCTCTCTTAAAATTCTTTACCATGCATTTATTATGAAGCTGTCTCAAATCTCCCTAGTGTTGGTGAACATTTGACAATGCATAAGTGATTACGACATTACTTAAAAACGAGGATGAAAGTCCAATAACGATATAATTCAATACGAGATTTCATCATTACATAATTGTGGCAGCTATCTCATCCTTGAAAGAGACTTGTCACTCCTCCAGAACATTTAGACCTGAAAACTATGAAGAATTTGGTCTGACTTAACTCTCCTAGTCTCGACGAGGTATCTCGTCATTAACAGAACTGACCAGATTTTGATGGACAGATATTTCGTCATTAGAAAAAACTTAACCAGATCTTGATCTCGTCATCATCAAATATCGGTAATATCTTGATGACGAGTTATCTCTTTATTAGTGAAATTGATTAGATCTTAATGGGCGAGATATCTCGTCGAAACTACTTGGAGGGTTAAAAACGAGAATGAAAACACATTCCTAATGTAACTGAATACGAAACAGCCATTGCAATTACTACGATCAGATTTTAACCTCGAAACGAACTACTTTATACTCTCCATTATCTGATAAACTTCACTGTATTTATCGCAAGAACTTGATTTATAACAGTAAATACCACATTACAACCTCAAAATGAATTTAAAATACAGCTTCTAACCTACTCCGTATGAAACAAGTAATTTTCCTGTTCTTCTCCGCGCAACAAATCTCTTCTAGAACGTTTTTCTTTGAGTGCCACATTCTAGGGTTGTGGATAAGTTCTCAAAATTTATCGCCTGCCTCCAGGTCTCGTAAAGTGATAACTAGTGTTCCAAGCACCACGACGCTTGATACATATCGATGAAAGTTGATATCACTTTGATGCATGGTGAATCGATAACCCTCACTCCCGAAATGTGTGAAAGCTTATTCTGTATTCTTGTGAGTGGATGTAGGAGATAGCGATCAGTTGATTGGTTCTTGAAATGAAAAATGTACGTAGTGGGTTTTTCAATTAGAAACAATGTTGCTAGTCGTTTTATGAGTAGCATTTTGAAATGGGAGTTAATCTATATAGTGACACAATGGTATCTTAGTTATATTTCTTTAGCAGCGTATGTAATTTTTTAAAATTTAATACAACTTTACAAATTTAAAGCATACCAAGTGGGACTTTCTGTTCTATTTGGTCAGATTTTGAAGCATATTTATTGCATCTTATTTTATCTATGCAAAGTACAAAGATAAGAAAGAAAATACAAGGCAAACTACGCATTCATCAGATATACGACTAATAATTCGACACGCGCATGCGTACTCCACTTCTTCACATAAAAAATATTGGTACGCGTGCGTATTTCACCCTATTCAGGGCTGATGTTGGGTCAATGCTTTTGTATAAACAGCATGTGAAAATAGGATGATGCCGTATACAAGGAGGGTAGGCATTTGAATTCACATCGCACTGGAATAACACAATGTGCTATTGGCGACGGAAATATCCCGAAGGAACATGGACGCTAAATATAAGTAGACGGAGCACTGCTATTGAGAAGTGCTTCAAATAGTGTGACGTACACGTCGACAAGTAGTGAAGTGACTGCTCTGAAAAACCGACACGGATGGCAGATTTGGCATCTTAGCGCAACGTTTGGTATTACAACCCCTTACGGTAGAGTAGATGCGTGAATGTTTATTTCTGTAGAGTGGCGACAAATATGGTTAAATCGCCAAACTGTACTACTATTTTGCGAGGACCAATCAGATTATGAATCAATGGATGGGCGTCTTCTGTCCCGTGCAGATGGTGAATGTTCATTTCCAACCAACAGACGAAAGTAATCTAAGGGTAATTTTGCTACTAGTTTTGGTCACATGATCCTGTGCACATAAAATGTTACCATTACTCCGTCTAAATTTACATTTCCTCTATGAAGATCCAAAGATAATATCTCGTAATTTTAAACCACTGTCAAATGACGAGGTCAACCCCTGAGCTGGCACTCCACTCTCCAAACTTCCCCACAACTACACCGCGAGAATATCTGAGGTTACTGCAGATTCAACATGCACCAGTTTCCACGTACCGGACTGTTTCTGGTTGGATCAAGTTTCGAACTGTCAACCATCCGGTTGTTAATCCGCGAATTTACCAACTGGGCTACCACGGCCCGCCGTATAAAAGGAAAGAGGGCGGATGTGTATAAAAAGGCCTATAACTGTAGCATCCAGGTATAAGATCAAAAGCAACCTTCTTGCTGCGTAATTTGAGACAAATTAATTCTAGATTCTATGTTTAATGAAGCTGATATAAGAATAAATTCCTATTCTTTTTTGTAAATAGAGTTCAAATCAAGCATTATAAGTTAATAGGTGGTTTCGAAATCTAAGAGATCCTAATAATACTTTCTTTGCCAAATAATTTGAAAAATTGGTACTAAAATTTACAGGAAGTACTAAAGTTTTAAAGTACTTCTTACATGAAGAAAGATTTAGCAGTGATGATTAGCTTAGACTAACTGCATGCAGTATATTTCAAAACTTCTTGTAAACACTTTGAGGTTAAATAGAGAACTCACAATTAAACCGTATTCATATAGGAACGTGCATCAACAGGTGCCAAACGGATGTGCTACGGATAGACTAAGGTGCAGAAATGAGATAGCAAATTGATAAGAACATTCGCTCTCAGTAATGCACTACTGATAGTGTTGACACCTGTATTGCCGTTCTGTATGTTTTCAGGCTGCTACAAATACTAGGTGCATGTCAACCATCTCAGAATCAGTCAGATTATACGTGTTCTCATTTCCAAGTCAGCGTCTAAAATTACGATATTCCAAAATGGCCACCCAATTTGCACAAGAGGTATATTTTCTGTCGCAAAAAAGTATTATCTGTCTTAAACATTCCATGGTAGCAGAAATATACCAACAATTATGTCTTAATAGCGTCTCTTCTGTCAAGTGCTGCAAACGCATCGAGTAGTAGCAAAACACCGAATCGGGAACTTGGCAAAACACAACATTAAATACATTGAAAATATATCGTTTACATTGCCAATCAAGGCTAAACTATTAAGAAAGCAGTGTCAAGGGGTAACTTTCTTCAAATTCACTATATCCTCCCATTACATGACGTGTTTGGGTTGTTAACAGGTCTATCATGTGCAGTTGGTGCAGTTGGACGGTAGGAGGGAGGAGGAACTCTCTTCTTCCTCTAATCAGGTTGGGAGGCAGCCTCCCCTGCTTCTACGGTCCACCACCCTAGTCTGGTCGGGAGGCAGCCTCCCCTTGCTTCTACGTCAAGTCCTCAAGTCACGTCGGGAAACAGTCTTTCCCTGACTCTATGGCCCAACCTCCACCCTCTAGTGGGGTCGGGAGGCAGCCTCCCCATGTTTCTAAGACAGAGTTCCTCCAACCCCTAGTCGCAAGGGAGGGAGAGAATAATCTTTCTTTCCGCTGTCCTGTTCCAGATCTGTTTCCGTACACTGAGCAAAGTAATAAACACATGTTTACCACAGCTACACCGTGTTCACTAATTGAGATTCATTGTTTACGAATTTTGTTCATCCCATTCGAGCTGCAAGCAGCGTAAATGCATTAGGGAGAAAAAGGCAATATGCCATTGATATCTGAGTGTCTTATTCGTGTACCTATCAGAACATGAAATACATGACTGTTACTTTTACAACTGTTGCGCTAGATTTTCTAGACGAACAACATCTACATTAAGCTTTTAAGCCTACATTCTTAAGTCAATACAGTATTATTTTGTTTCTTACCTCCCATTCATGTTTGTGCAGGGAATTTTGGAACTACTTGTAAAGTTCGGGAGGTGTAAGGCATCCAAGGAAGGATCCAAAGGCGAAAGTGGGTAGGAAAATCCTCTTTACAACCTCGCTGCTATCCATTTGTTCGTGAGAGCAATTTAATTGCTCGTAAAACAGACAAAAAGCAATACTGTATATTCATTTCTTACAATCCAAAACATTGTAGATATATCTATACTTGATAATGAAACGTTCACACTTGTGAATACCCCATCTTAGCTTTGTAGTAGTCACCCCTGTTTGCTAGTGAACTTATTAGCTAATGAGCAGTAGCATAGAGCTACGATAAGGCGACAAATTGTCCTTGCATAATAACTTTCGTTATATATTAACTGTGCGTCGCGAGATTTGCGAGTAGTATATGTTACTTTTATCCGATAAAAGATTCTATTGTTATTCGATAAAATATTCTATTACTATTCGATAAGATTCCATTGGTCCTTTCCTTAGAACATAATCTATCGGAATGATTCTATCGGTCCTTTCCTTGGAATGGGTTTCTTTGGAAAGATTCTATTGACCTATTCTGTAGAATATAGTCCTTTGGAAATATTATATTGCTTATTTCCTTCGAATAGAATCCTTTTGAAATATTCTATTGCTCTTTTCCTTAGAATAGAATCCTTTGGAAAGATTCTATTGCTCGAGAAAATCAAAACTGGAAAGAAGTCGTGCAGGGACGACAGCAAGTTCAAGGTAGACTTATGCATGTGGGTCCTTCGATAGGTATCTCATAGGTACGCGAATCAGACTCTCAGATGTCAATGGCATACTACCTTTTCTACCTATCATATTTACGCTGCTTGAATCGCGATTGAGACGAACAGATCAGTTAGTCAAAAATGGAACTCAATAATTAAACAACGTGGAAGCTGTGGTAAACGCTGCTATCTTAATAGTTTGGTCTTAAAACAGAAAATTGAACGATATATTTGCGATGTCTTTAATGGAATTGTTTTGCGACGACGTGATGCATTTGCAACACGTGGTATAAAGGATACGATTAACACATAATTGTTGGCATATTTCTGTTATAACGACCCGTGTTAGACAGCTGCTACCTTTCTGCGACGGAAAAACCACCTGTTGTGCTAGTTGGGTAAGGTAAACAAAAGTATGTTTTATCTTAGAATGTATGTTAGCAACTGTTGCGCTTAGGTTAGATGAGAACGCTGGTTGGCAAGTTGGCAAATCGTTTTTTCTTAGACTTCGATGTTAGCAACACAGATTTCGCATTTGATGGAGCAATACACGGATTTCGAGATGGCTAAAATGCATCCTATGTATATGGTTGCCCAAGTAAAGCTGCTCTAAGGTTGTGCGTTTTCCCAATAGGTGAATTTCTCTCAAACTCGCGTAAGAAAACGTCCATTCTGGAGTACTCGAACTTCTCGGTCTGCCCACATTATGCCTGTTGCAATGAAAGATTCGTTTTTAACACAGCTGGACGAGAAAATGTTGAAGTGTTTCACAATTCGCCACTCGCCTGTTGAAAAGCGCTCATCGTACAATCTTTGAGTAGATCTTATTTCCAATAGCATACCCAAAAAGATTTTAGAAAAGGAGCGATTTGCAAAAGTACCAAAGAGGTAGCATCTAGTTGCAACAATTACGGACGTACAATCTTTGACAAAAATGGTTTATTTTAATGCTTTAAAGTTTGGCCAGGGAATTTCGAATCACCCATTATACAAAAATATTCAACTGCATAGTAGTTTTACACATTTTTAATTGAAAAAGGTTCGTAATATAATACACTGCTGGCCACCGTAAATGCAACACCCTGCGGAAGCATGCAAATAATATGAAATTTACAACATGCATTAGCGGAGGTGAAATGTGCAAATGATTAGAATTTCAGCTCAGACGCACATCACGCGCGCCTGTGGCGCCACTTCAAAGCGCTATTTAAGGCTTGGAGATTTCGACGATTTCAAGTACGGCAATTGTGTTTTTCTTGTGGTTTTTTTTCAAAAAAACGATCAATTATGCCTCGTAGAAAACAGCGATCATCTTTTGATCAAGTATCCGAGTTCGACAGAGGAAGGATAGTGGCCTACCGAGATTGTGGATTATCTTTCAGGGAAATCGGTAGTCGTGTTGGACGAAACCAAACAACTGTAATGCGGATATGTGATCGTTGGATGCAGGAGGGTACGACGAACCGACGTGTTCGATCGCATCCATCTCAGTGCACCACTTCACGTGATGACAGGCATATTGTGCGTATGGCAGTGACGGATCGCTCAGCCACATCACGAACCATAGCACAGCACATTCAGTCTGTACCGCATCATCCAGTGTCTGCGCGTACCATTCGACGCCGTTTACAGCAGAGTGGTCTGTCCGCAAGACGTCCATTGCTTCGTCTACCCTTGACACAGAACCACAGATGTTTCCGCCGCCAATGGTGCGATGAAAGAAGGATGTGGACGACAGAATGGAATGAAATTGTCTTTACTGACGAGTCACGCTTCTGTCTGCAACACCACGATGGTCGGATTCGAGTCTGGAGACACCGTGGAGAGAGGATGCTGAACAGCTGCGTTATGCACCGCCACACTGGTCCTGCACCGGGTATTATGGTATGGGGCGGTATTGGACATCACTCTCGCACTCCTCTAGTACGCATTGCCGGTACTTTAAACAGCCAGCGCTACATCTCCGAGGTGTTGGAGCCAGTTGTCCTTCCTTACCTTCAGGGCTTGCCCACAGCCATATTTCAACAGGATAATGCACGACCACACGTGGCACGCATTGTCCAAGGGTTCTTCGTCAATCGCCAGATTGAATTGCTTCCCTGGCCAGCTCGCTCTCCGGATCTTTCGCCGATAGAAAACATGTGGTCCATGGTTGCTCAACGATTGACCCAGAATACATCCCCAGCTGCCACACCAGATCAACTTTTGCAACGTGTGGAAGCTGCTTGGTCTGCTGTACCCCAAGAACACATTCAAAGTCTCTTTGAATCAATGCCGAGGCGTGTGGCAGCGGTGATCTCCAACAATGGCGGCTACTCTGGCTACTGATTTTGGCAGGAACCACACTACACAGAAGTCTATAAATTTAATCATTTGATACTTGGTCAACATGTTATCTACAAAATAAATTTTGTTGTGATATCTCTTGTCTTTCTTGGTGTTGCAATTTGGGTGGCCAGCAGTGTATATAGGTTTCGCAGTTTTTATTTAACTAAACTTTCTCTACTCTCTTTTTCTAAACTCTTTAAACTAAGCTTTTCTTAATCCTCGCTATCTCCCTCCAACGTTATATCTTGCTTTTCTGGTCCCCATGATTAGTCACCTGACCATGATTCAAAATTAGCAGGTGTCCTCGGAGTTTTTCCTTTGGGATTGATCCCGGACCGCCGCTAATAGCCAGTTGTATTTTTCAGTGGAACGTAACTTCAACTACCTCTTGTCAGCCTAGAAGCACTGTGCATCTAGGATTTCTGTATCAACAGAAAAATCAAAAGAATAATTCAGAAAACCTCTTCAACGTTAGATGTGTAGTTAAAGTCTAGCTTGAGGGAAAATTAGACACAGACCCAAAGTTCCCCTTGGCACTAAAATATGACGGATCGCAATACTTAAAAATTCATTAGACAGTATCATGAACAATTTAGTTGCGAAACCAAGGCTAGGCGATCATTCTAATCAAATCGGCAATGAACAGAGAACTAAAAATTTAAAAGTATAAATGGATTTCAAAAACAGTTAGATGATGATGGATAGTTGAATTGAAAGAGATGATGATTGTCTTTTATGCACTAAATGGGTGCAGAACTCCAACTCCTGAGCAAAATAATGGATTAAGACAAATCGCAATGGGAATATTAGAACAGTAAGTGTGGTCCTTTTGAATATTCGATTAGATTTATTGTAGACTATAACCTTTTTTAAATATTTTGATTCACGGTTCCCTCTAACTAAAAGTCAACCTCAAAACACCTTGGTAAAAAATTTGAGTTTGAATTAAATAAAATAATTACGTAATTGCATTTAACTAATATAGTTTGAATTACTTATATAAATTTAATTGTATTCCTTTAATTTCATAATGTAATTACTACTTCTTAACATATAATGTTTGCTAAATGTTTATTTCTAAACCTTAATTATTCCAAACAACTGAATACTTAAACTTTCGAAACTCGTGTAAGCACCACCATAAACACTTTCCTATTGTCTCACAGAAACAGCATCGGCCCCTGTCAGTAAAGGATTACTTCAACCATAACATACTTCTCTCCAGAAGCTGATAACACTTACTTAAGTCTCACTTTTGCCAAGGCAATATGCAATATATAAAATAATTACCACCTGCAAAAAGTTATAAGATTAAATAAATACTAATTCGTAAATCATAAACCACGAAGCTTTTGCATGCTTTTTTCGAGACTAGTAAGCATTACCAGAAACACTGTCACATCATGGACCAGCATTATCTCAAGAACTATAGGATGTACTTAGCAACTATTGTGCAAGTTAACTTTAAGAAAGCGTTTCATCGCGAACTTTAAGCTTTATTTTCAACTCATTTGTGTGTTCTAAAATCCAAGACTGCAATAACTACTATTTAAAAAATGATTAAATGTTATTTCAGAGGGAAGCCTTATTTTCTACATGGAATTCTTTCGTCTTTCTTTAAATGATAAGTGTACACACTTATCAAAACGGGAAACAGAAAGCCATGAAAGGGTATATATTCTGATCACAATGTTAAGAATGGTTCTGAGCACAGTGTGTCGGCACTAGTCAGTAAGAGAATTCAACAATTAGAGAATGTACTAAAGAATGTAGAATTAAAGAATTTAAGTTAGCAATGTTCACAACTATTAGTATTGACAATTCTTATCTAACAAAGTTAAGCACATATTCTTTCACGAAATATTCACGGACCAGCATTAATACAAGCGGTAAAGGATTTACTTACTCAACAACTATTGTGCAAGTTAACAGAAAGAAAGCGTTCAATTGCAAACTTTAAGAGCTAGCAAACTTTAAGAACAAGTAAGTTTTCTTGCAGACTAAGCAGATTTGTGTGTTCTCGAATTAACGACTGCAATAAATACCATTTACAAATTGATACGATGCTAATAGAATGATATTTCAGAGAAGTCTTGTTTTTCACTTGAAAGCACCACAAGGAATTCTTTCCTTCAGCTTCAAATGATAAATGTCCGCACTTATCAAAACGGGAAATAGAAGCAATGAAAGGTGTCTTTTGTTATAAATTTAAGCAAGCATTGATTCGTAAGCCCCATTTACCTTAGTACTCCGTCTTTCAAAATCATGCAAGCACCACCACAAACACTTCTCACTGTCTAACAGGAACAACATCCACACTTATCAAAACGGCTATAACAAAGCAATTGAATGTTGTATTCTGATTAGAACGTTAAGTAAATGTTGATTCGTATACCTATTTACCAAACAACTAGAACTCTAGCTTCCGAAATCATGTAAACACCACCACAAACGTTTCCCATTCTCGCACAAGAACAGCATCGATACTTATCGAAACGGCTAAAACAGAGCAATTGAAGGTTGTAATATGATTAGAACGTTGTGTTGATACGTAAACGTATTTACCAAACAATTTTGTACTCCAGCTTCCGAAATCATGTTAGCACCACCACAAACACTTTCCCACTTTCTCACAGGAACAGCAATGGCCCCTTGTCAGGAAGGGATTACCTCAACCATAACATAATGCACTCCATATGCTGATAACCCTTACTTAAGTCTCACTTTTGCCAAGGCATCTTCACACTGCACCTAATGGATTCGCTTCCGAGAATTCACTCTCCTTCCCCTGAATAATGCATTAGGATTATATACGCCCTTTCACACACACACGTGTTTAGCAACTATAACACAAATTGTAGATTTGTGTAAAAGTAGCTGGCAAGATTTGTCATTAATCTTGTTCGCTTTTATCCGACCGTATATCTGTCTAACAAATATGGAAATTATGAAACCTCAAACAGCTTTTTTCTGTCAGGAAGGATTCTTTTTAGCTTATGTAGCCGATGCATAGCCAATTTAGTGTCAATATTTGCTGCTGGGATCGTTTATTTTAGTTTGTAATTGTTTTTGATGTTTTCGGGTTAATTTCCATTAAAAGTCTATTAGGTGGAATCGTTTTTATTTGCTCTTAGTTTCTTTTGAGAATTCGCATGCTTCTTTTAAAGATACGGCCTTAATATGTAACGGATTTTCAAGTTTATAAGACTTGTTTCAGTGTCGTTGGATGTTATTTTTAATGTATGATCGAAATGAAAAATGATTGAACGTTAGAAGTGGTGAAGAGCATCCTGTTTTTCTTCTTATCGAATTAGAAGTCATCATACATTAGGGAAATTTTATGATAATCAATTTTGTTAGGGTTTTTTCCTCAGGCTTAACCGAGTTCTTGAAACTCAAAGTTTTTAAATTCAATCGAGTGTAAAATCAATTGATTACTTCATTTGTCGTTTTGAATAAATTGTATTGTAAAATACAAACACTGAATACAAAAATTCTTTAAACACAGATAGATGAGTATTAGTTTTAAAAATATAATATATGAAAAACAAATACAATGTTAAAATTTTTTTATGAATGCAGACAATTAGTAAAATACTTTAGTGGTTTTCTAAATATATTAAGCATTTGAAATGGCAAAATATTCCTATAATTAGCTGTGTTACAGCTCTTTTCAAGACGTAGCTTTATTTAATTCCATTTATCTCATCCCAGGTTGGTTGCATGGTATTTGGGGTCTATCATATATATATACTATATATCTATCTATCTACACTGCTGGCCACCCAAATTGCAACACCAAGAAAGACAAGAGGTATCACAACAAAATTTATTTTGTAGATAACATGTTGACCAAGTATCAAATGATTAAATTTATAGATTTCTGTGAAGTGTGGTTCCTGCCAAAATCAGTAGCCAGAGTAGCCGCCATTGTTGGAGATCACCGCTGCCACACGCCTCGGCATTGATTCAAAGAGACTTTGGATGTGTTCTTGGGGTACAGCAGACCAAGCAGCTTCCACACGTTGCCAAAGTTGATCTGGTGCGGCAGCTGGGGATGTATTCTGGGTCAATCGTTGAGCAACCATGGACCACATGTTTTCTATCGGCGAAAGATCCGGAGAGCGAGCTGGCCAGGGAAGCAATTCAATCTGGCGATTGACGAAGAACCCTTGGACAATGCGTGCCACGTGTGGTCGCGCATTATCCTGTTGAAATATGGCTGTGGGCAAGCCCTGAAGGTAAGGAAGGACAACTGGCTCCAACACCTCGGAGATGTAGCGCTGGCTGTTTAAAGTACCGGCAATGCGTACTAGAGGAGTGCGAGAGTGATATCCAATACCGCCCCATACCATAATACCCGGTGCAGGACCAGTGTGGCGGTGCATAACGCAGCTGTTCAGCATCCTCTCTCCACGGTGTCTCCAGACTCGAATCCGACCATCGTGGTGTTGCAGACAGAAGCGTGACTCGTCAGTAAAGACAATTTCATTCCATTCTACCGTCCACATCCTTCTTTCATCGCACCATTGGCGGCGGAAACGTCTGTGGTTCTGCGTCAAGTATAGACGAAGCAATGGGCGTCTTGCGGACAGACCACTCTGCTGTAAACGGCGTCGAATGGTACGCGCAGACACTGGATGATGCGGTACAGACTGAATGTGCTGTGCTATGGTTCGTGATGTGGCTGAGCGATCCGTCACTGCCATACGCACAATATGCCTGTCATCACGTGAAGTGGTGCACTGAGGTGGATGCGATCGAACACGTCGGTCCGTCGTACCCTCCTGCATCCAACGATCACATATCCGCATTACAGTTGTTTGGTTTCGTCCAACACGACTACCGATTTCCCTGAAAGATAATCCACAATCTCGGTAGGCCACTATCCTTCCTCTGTCGAACTCGGATACTTGATCAAAAGATGATCGCTGTTTTCTACGAGGCATAATTGATCGTTTTTTTGAAAAAACCACAAGAAAAACACAATTGCCGTACTTGAAATCGTCGAAATCTCCAATCCTTAAATAGCGCTTTGAAGTGGCGCCACAGGCGCGCGTGATGTGCGTCTGCGCTGAAATTCTAATCATTTGCATATCTCACCTCCGCTAATGCATGTTGTAAATTTCATATTATTTGCATGCTTCCTTCAGGGTGTTGCATTTACGGTGGCCAGCAGTGTATCTATATATAGGAGTATATATATACATATATATGTGTATATATATATGTATATATATATATGTATATATATATATATATATAATAAGTAAAACTACCCTAAGAATAGAATAGATTTCCCCGAGAAACAAGATGAAATAAAATATGTAAATGTTAAGTGAGCCTGCCTACTTTTTCAAGGGGAGCAAGGCCAGGTTGTCACTTAAAAATGCGATGCTTTGAGTTTTTTCTGTACTTATGTGAGGCCAGGCCGAAGAGATCAACATAAGTTACCCCCCGAAAACTCAAAGTACTACCAGAGAGAAAAAAATCATGAAAATAATACCTGTTACCAAGGTTAGGAATCAAAAGAACATAGCCAAAGTAATACCTTACCGAAAGTTGCCGCGCAAGCTAGGAGAGCAAAACATTACCAGATCCGTATTATGTAGAATAACGGATTTAAAAAAGAAAGAGGGTGGCTTGGAGATAATGTGAACAATTTAGTGTAAATGAAAGGGAGGGAGAAAGGTAAATTTTAACAAGAAAATAAAATTGTGACAAGGAGTAAAGATTGTGGGCAGTGATGAAATTGAAAGAAAAAAACGAGGGCAAAAGTGAAAAAAATAATTATATAATTATATTTTGGCTCCATCTGTCTGAGGAGAAAGAAATTAAAGTCGAGAAAAAGAAAATCATTTTTAAGGAAAAAACTTTTTAAGAAAATTGTTGGGGAAGTTGTTATTTAAGAGGGTGGTTTTAAGAGTTTTGAGCTGATTATCAATAGTAGTTTGGTCCCTGCAAATATGATGAATTCTATAGATTTGATTATAAATTAAGTTTCTGTAGATGTTGAAAGAAATATTAGAATTCCAGGGAACAAGTCTGTTAATATTAAATTGAAAGTCATTTCTTTTGTCATAGATATCGGTTGAAGATTTAGAACTGACATCAATATGAATGTCAAGGAAGTTAGTAGATAAAGGTGAGCTATTTGTTTTTTTGAGGATGAGTTCAGTGGGATAAATACTTTTCCAAAAATCAGTGAACTCTGGTGAGTTAAAAATGATTAAATCATCTATGTAGCGATAGGAGTTAATAAATTTAGAAGTGTGTGATCTTTCATAGAAATGGAGGTAGAGGTTAGCAAGAATACTGGAGAAAGTGGTACCTTGTGGTATTCCTTGTACTTGTTGGAAAAGATGTTCACCATTAAAGATAAAATTGTTGAGGACACAAAGATTGATAAGACTATTCCAATATTGTTGAGAAATATTAAGAAGAAGGTTAAATTCAGTGTAGTAGGAGTTAAGAACATCTATAAGGTTATGGAGCGGGATGCTAGTGAAGAGGTCTTTAAAATCGAAAGAGTCAATTTGTGAGATATTGTTATTTGAGGAAAGAAAATTAAGAACTGGAGTGTTATTATTAATGATCCAACAGTCTTCTTTAACCGTGATAGCTTTAAGAATGATTTTTAAAAATTTAAAAAAGATTTTTCCTGGTTTATGCATGTAATTTTGTCTAGTGCCACAAGTGATGAATCTAAAGGCTATGGGGTTTTTGTGAAATTTAGGGGTGATGGTAATGTAGGGGAAGAGTATATTGTAGTTCTTAAGCTTAAGAATTTTGTTGAATGCAATGATTTTTTTAACAATAATATTATGAGTAGCATGTGGTTTTTTGTAGGTGATGGAATTTTTAAGTTCTGAATCAAGTAGGTCAAGATATAGTTTTTTGCAGAAGAAACCGAAATTGCTGTTGGCTTTGTCAATTGGTGATGGTCTATATATATATATATATATATATATATATATTAATATAAGATATGTATGCATATTATGGTGTATTCAAAATTTCAAGTTGATAAAAAGTGGTCTCTAGAGCCCCATATTTACTAGAAAATTTTTCAGTCTAATTTAAATATATTTAGCTCTCCCGCATGAGCCTAAAGTTTCAATTTTTCTTTCAAAAACGTGATTTTTAAATTTTTTTTTACAATGAAAATAATTTGAATTTTTTTTCAAGTTAAAAGCCTTGGCTTTAGTCTATGATTAAAGGTAAAATAAAATTTAATGCCGTAGTGTAACATTTAGGTCTCCCGCATTTAGCCGATAACTACTCATTAAAATTATTTATTTCCCTTAATTATTAAAAATCTACTTTATTTGTTTGAAATAAACTTTCATGAGACAAAAGATTGTTCTGATTAATACAGTTTCAGCTTTTAATATGAATATAAATTATTAACCTTCATATTAAAATTATTATGCCTTATTCCTAGTACTAAATTTGGACCTAATTAATCCATCTCGCTCCTTATGACCACAAACGTGTTTCGAAGCTTCTGTAACCTCCTTAACAATTCTCTCAGCTGCTTGAGTGTGCGAAGGAATTTTAGATTATTTCCTATCACTAATTCCAGTCTCGGCAATTAGCTCTAGCTCTTGATTGCTGAAGCTGGTTAAGAGTGGTGGCTCCGTTACGGGTGTAGACGTAGATTGCCAGTCAATTAGATCGATACAATCTGGTGCATCAAAATTCACTTGTGGTGGCTTAAAGACCCTCTTTTTTCATATTGTTTTGACGAGTTTTTTGTATCCTCTTGCTTGCGAGTATTTTAATGTTTCCGTGGGTCAAACAACATTCCCAAAAGAAGATATTCTGGGTGGACCATAAACGCATTTTTCTGAATAGTTGAATGGACAATA
This sequence comes from Meta bourneti, assembly GCA_933210815.1. Classification (NCBI taxonomy): domain Eukaryota; kingdom Metazoa; phylum Arthropoda; class Arachnida; order Araneae; family Tetragnathidae; genus Meta; species Meta bourneti. The sequence goes on along the minus strand of OW119930.1, from coordinate 64,489,649 downwards.
GCCTTTAGTTCAGCTTCCAAGTACTTGCTGCATTGTACTAACTTAAAATATTTTTTGGTTGCATGAATGATTTGTGGTTGACATTTTATAGTAAATCATGAGGGAGCATAAACCTTCATTACAAACGCAGCTAACTTTTTTAGCTGCGGACTTATCTGATGCAATGTACACACGCAAAATCCTATTTTCCATTGTCAGCCATCTTGCATGATTTCCAGGGTTTCTAAAAGCTAAATCTTGAGGGCATTCACCTGTTATTACAGCCTGAGATATATCCTATAGATATTACTTGTCGGTGCTTAACTCTTTGATATCTACCTTTGGAAAAAGAGTATCTATCTTATTGAACCCCACCACTGGCAAATCCTGGCAATTAATATGAAGTTTTCCCAATTGGACCACTGAATGAATGAGGTTCAGAGGTTCGACCATCGAGGGCAACCATCACTTTTCTAAGATGCAATTCGTTTAAATGAAGCAAACAAACCACTGCTTGTAATGGGTATTTTAAGGATTCTTCAAATAGTGCGATAGTTCCATTAGAGGTTCCAGCATTTGTTGCAGTGTCATCGCAACCAATAGCTTTAATGGTATTTCCATCAATGCAATTTTTGCTCAAAAACTGTAGTATTGATGATACAATTTCTTTACCAGTTTTACTTACCGGATTTATGTGTCCAACATATTTTGAATCTGGTTCTTCACCCAAATATATGTGTTCTTGCACAGTTTTTCAGACAGATTTACCACCGATAACTTCTCTTGATATTGTTTCACCCTTTCGTCCGTCAAAGTTAAGTGCAATGAGTTCTGAGGTACGAGTTGTGCTGGTGGCATAGCGAGATTTCAACCTTTCACGAAAAATCTTTGTTTTATCTATGACCGAGGCCTGATTTTCACCAGTTACTACACTAAGATCCTGCAAAAGGAAACTCGCCAATTGGGCTCCTGCTCTACTAGAAATGTCTCTGCAGTCACATACTCTGGCAAATGAAGTGAGGTTTTGTGGTAGCTCTTGTGTTACTGAAATTGTAGCAACTTTTTTCTATTCCGGTTTTAGAAATTGTTTATCATATTCACTTTCTTTACTTGATATTTGTGACATTGCGACTCATTAACAGTAAGCTGACTTTCATTTTCCAATTCCTGTTTGTCGAATGTTGTAGGCTTACGTTCAGAACTGATTGTAAAGATTTATATTTTCTTTCGTTTCTTTTCTTGAGTTTTTTACTCTTTGTTTCATCAAAAACCCTAATAATTCCGTTGGTCGCTGAGAAAATCACGCTCTATTAGCGGAACTGTTTTTGGAGCTGGGCACTGACAGTTAGATCACATTTACAGGAACAAATATCAAAAAGACTATTTACAATATTGGACTTGAACTTCTCTACTGATGCCTTATAGTTGTTTGAATGTTTCCTGGTACCTCCTGAAGATTTTTTTTTTCACATTGCTCGTGTAGTTTCAGAATCATAAAAATGATGTTGTTTGTACTAGAAACAGGAATAGAAGCCCTTTTTCATATTTCTTCGAGCATTCAAGCCACTCGCCTGGCAGTTATTTTTTCCTGGCTGATAGCAGGAAATTCCCTCTGATTTCAGATGATTTCGCACCCATTCAAAATACCGCAACACTTCCAATTTAGTCGGCAAAACACTGATATCACTAATATCTACAGGCTGACCGATTATCGCCACTTCTGTTGTTTTTCTAGTTGAATGAGCTTTTTTACTCATGGCGTTTAGCCCGTTACAAACACCTGATTACTAGTAACAGGTGTTTGTAGTTACCTATGCACATACCACGGCTGTTGTTAACAAACTGTCAAAGAAAAATTAGGGGGTGTAAAGGTTGATAAGAACGTGAACGGAGCGTCAGCATAGCGCCTAGCACCAAGGCCACGCGGGAATATGGGAACAGCTGCAGTATAGACCCCCCAATCCATTTGGCGACTTTTTTTTGTCGCCAACCTTCAATTGCGATTTGTTGTTTTTGGTAACCCCCACTTTTTTCCACTCCATTCTAGCAACCCTACAGCTTCCCTACGCTATGTATATATAGACTATTTAACCCAAACTTATATACTGACTGTGATAACTGTATTTTTATAAATAACCAAGATTAACATTATTTATTATGGCGAATGTGCAATTTCTTTGCACATAAAAAAACGCCAGGGTTTCTATAATGGTTGCTTTGAAATTTCGTTTTCCATTTTACAAAAAAATCGAATGGGGTGCGACTAAGGGTTCAGTTCACAACTGGAAGCCCAGTTTAAACAGGAAACCCTCATTTACAGTGAAATCTGTTAAAAGATTAGAATAACTTATATTCAACTTATGTGCATTTTTATGTAATACGTCCGTTAAAAAATGTCGCCAAGTAACGTCAGGGTTGGCGACAAAAAAAGTCGCCAAATGGATTGGGGGGTCTATACTGCAGCTGTTCCGGAATATGTTCCGGTTTCTGTGCGTAGTGTCTGCTTTTACAAATAAAGAAGACTCGTACATTTAAAATGCAATGTTAGATTTTACAATCTTAATAAACACAAAACGGAAACTTAATAAGGTGAAACTATTTTTTCCTAAAATAATAATAATGGCTTATTTTGCAAAAAAAATAGTTTAGGTCAAAGGAGATGTAAATATTACCCTACGGCATTAATCTTGTTTGTGCTTTTAAACCCTACATTAAGGAAAAGGCTTTTCAACTTGAAAATTAAAATTCACATTATTATCATGGTAAAAAAATAAATGAAAAATTCATGTTTTTGAAAGAAAAATTGAAACTTGATGCATCATGCGGGAGACCTAAATATATTTCAATTAGACTGAAAATTGTCTGATATATATGGGGCCCTAGGAACAACTTGAAATTTTGAATTTCAAAAAAGTTTTTTCGATACACCCTAATGCATATATAAGTAATTAGTCAGTTAGTTAGCGTCATGACATTTGCAGTATGACGAAAATTCAACTGCCATGAAATTTGTAGCTTATTTTGCCTGGAATTTCTAGGCAACGCAACTTTTTCAGCTAGCTGGATCGATCCCTTAGAATCATAGAAGTAAAATTTAATATAGAACAAGAAGAGATCAAACTTTAATCGAAGTCAAATCAACACGAAACGTCAAAACCTCTCGAGCTTTGAAAGGGACAAACTTCAAACAACTCGGAACTAGCCGAGTTGTACACCTATAAGCAATATCAAGCATTAGACAATGCTGATACTCGAATTTCAATTCGACATTAGTTCTTGTTAATTGAACACATTAAATATAGTTCATATATTAAATAATATTAGATTATAAATATATCTTCTCCGATTCGTGTGATAGAGTAAAAAGGTACTCTCCTGGTGGGTTGTCTCCGCGTCGAAAATTGCCCTGTAGTAACCAATCTGGTACAAAAACTTATTCCAAACTGTTCCGAGTTCTGGACAAGAGGACATTTGTTTTCCTATTTGGAGTAATAGGGAAGTTTTATCTCGACGAGGTATATCATCATTAGCAAAACTGATCTAATCTTGATGTATGTGATATCGTGTCATTAGAAAAATCTGTTGGATGTTCACGGAAGGGATATCTCGCAGGAACTACTTGGAGAGTTAACAATCAAATGTGTATGAATTTCTCCTTTAAAATACCGGAATGTGTTATGTTAAATGAAATTCATGATTTTGATTATAAGCGACCTCCTCAAGTATCCGTGTATCAAGTATAGCGATCTCCTCGAGTACATTTGGGCCCGGTAGCCCAGATGGAAGAGTAACGGATTAGCAACTGCAGGGTTGACAGAGTTCGAAAGTCGATCCAAGCAAAGACTGTCGCATTCGTGGGGACTGGAACAAGTAAGATCTTCCGTGACATCAAATGTCCTCACGTTGGCGTCGTGTGGAAGTTTGGAGAGTGGAATGCAAGCTCATATATTCGCTGAAGTTACTGCGATTGCAATCACATGGTCTACAATTCTTTTTCCCCGAAATGAATTTCAGTTGGTAATGACGTCTAGAAAATACTTTGATTGGATTTTTTCTAAAATTAAATATCGCGTTAGCTGTGTAAATCTGAAAGAAAGTCGTGACAGAAAATAATTATGCGCATGAAAAACACTGTAAATATAATCTTCGGTGAAATAAATTGCTTTTAGCAACAAATTGGCGTGCAAGGGAATGGAGCATAACATTTTAAAGAATATATTATCCGGCTTTCTCGCTATTTTAAAAATATCTACACGCTTAAAATGCTAAATAAATCAGCTTAAAACTTCCCCAGTTTGCTTATCAGTGTGTTGCTTGAACGTATCGTCAATCGTATTAGTCACGTCCGTGTCTACAGGACTAAGTGATAAGCATCTTTTGGATGACAGTATGATATAAATGTCTCTTGTCCACACTTTTGACTTCGGAGCTTCTTTTGCATATGAGGCTAGTTCAAGTGTGCAGATCAGAAAGACAATCGGAGACGATGGTATCTATTCTGGATTGGGTTCAAAAATCTCCCTGGATTACATTTCCCAGGACTTAAAAATACATCGTACGACATAAAACTGAGACTGAAATTATTATTTAAAATGATACGAAAAGTCATTTATTCAATTAAAAATTTTTACTGACGAAGCAAATTTTGCATATCAAGATGTAAAAAGTTACTGTGCTTTCACTTATTCTTTTATAAGGTCCTTTTTAGCTTCTTTTTTGTAAGCTTTTGATTTAGATTGTAAGCTTTAAAATAGAGGTACGATGGTATCTCTATTCCGGATTAAGTTAAAAAATCACCCTGAATAACATTTCCCATGACTTAAATGTACCACATATCGTACGATTTAAAACTGAGACTGATATGATTATTTGAATGATACGAAAAGTCCCTCATTCATTTTAAAAAGTTCACTGACTCAGGAAACCTTTTGCATCTCAAGCTGAGAAAAAGTCACTGCTTTCACTTATCACTCTTTTAACCCTCCTGGTGGTTGTCTCGACGTGTGTCTCGTCAATTGCGAAACTGACAAGATCTTGATGAACGAGATATCTCGTCATTAAGTGAAAACTGACAGGATCTTGATCTTGTCATCATAAAAGAATCGGCAGTATCTTTATTACTAGATATTTCGTCATTAGCAAAACAGATCAGGTCTTGATGAACGAGATATCTCGTCAAAACTACTTGAAGGGTTCAAAAGGTTTTTAGCTTCTTTTTCCAGTTTATAAGCTTTAAAATAATTATTGTAAACGCAGAACAAATTGCACATTTTGGTTGTTGAAGTACAAGATAGACTAGAATTGTAATTCCCCAAAATATAATTTATGTAAAATGAATTGTATTAAGTTGCTCTAATTGAATATTAAAACCTATTGTTCACAAGAAATTGTCTTTTGTATCGCTGCTGAAGGATTGGTTCGATACATAGATATGCGATATGTAAGACTGTTGATACTACGCCAAGAAAGCAATGCCCAGTCATTGCTTACATACTTCGCAATGATAAAGTCATTAAAATATTATTAAAATAATGACTTTTAATTCATAAAGTAAAAGTTATTTTAAGAACAAAAGAACTATTATTTTATGTTAAAAAAGTATTTCATGCATTTATTTTTTTTGCAGAGATATTTTAAAAATCAAAAACTCTTTCTTGGGTGCACGGTCTGATACCCCTTCTGTGTACACCATTCTATTCATGAATGTTATTACCATGATAATACATTCAATTTTCCTGCTGATATAGTTTGTTAAAAGCTGCATTGCTCAAGCAATGCAGCTTATTACAAAAGATAATGGATAAATGTTCGGGTAAATAGCTGATTCTTTGCAATTGACGAGCTGTAAAACTATCTGTAGAATAGTTATCAGTTCCAAGAGAAGCAGAAAAACTCAACTGCATTACTAAACTTTTCTATTTAATTGAGACGCTTTTTTTAATCAAAGGGATAAAAAGATTAATTCATTTATATAACAATTGACTATATGCAAATTTTGTAAATCCTTTAGAACATTTATAACACATTTATTCACATATTTAATAAAAACCTATATGCATATATTTCCAATAAAATACTTAAATGAAAGGAGCCTTAAAATAAATATCGAGTGTAGTTAGTGAGAAGGAATAGAAATTGTGTCTATCTCAGTTTATACAAAACTACCACTATAGAATATGTTCATATAATTTCTCAATTATTATAATTAAACAATATGAAAGAGGCACGAACATCTAACATACGAAAGGGCCTTCAGGGGCATATCTTCTTTAGGTGTGAACGGGCTTCACGGTCCTGAGTTACTCAGTGATCTTTTCATTTCCCATGAGGTTTATCTTCATCTAACCGTGGTTCAAAATTACGTGGTGTTGTCCTCGGATCTTTCCTTTGGGGATAGATCCCGGACCGTCGCCAATATTCCGTTGTGTTGCGTCCATGCGACGTTAATTAAAATACCTACCCATGAGATTTATTGTCTTTGAAAAACAGAGGGGCGAGGTAGCCCGGTTGGACGAATAGTCTATTTCCACGACCAAACGATTTTCGTTAACCTCGAATCCGATGACTTGATACCGTTCATTAAACCAATTAAAGTTTATAAAATTACTATCAACTACTAGAAAATAAGAAAACATGAAGATTATTTGTTTTTCTCACATAACCATATCAACTCCATTCGCATATCTATATAATATCAATTCTTCAAAAGTGACAAGGAAATGAGAATCGAATTTCGAGAAATAAGATTTAAATATGTACTTGACGTTGTTTCATCACTGTTAGTAGTTTTGGCGGCCACCACCATTTCGAAATTATTTCTATACTCGGATCAGCTGAGCTGCTTCACTCTGTTTTGGGGATCGCATGCTTTCTAAAATTAATCGAATTATGCAATTTTTTGACAGTGGAATTATAAAATTATAATAGCGTCCTGATCTTCATTTAAAATATAAATCGTATTTTCAAACCTTTGGCCACTTTCAAATGATATCCTGTCTTGTTTCTTTATAGTATATCATTAATTTCAGACCGAAATAGGAGGTATGTTTTATATTCCACAAGGTACTTTATCTTTGATGAAAAATGCAAATCCTAAAATACAACAAATTTCAAAACTTCAATCAATACAACGTCCGTTTCTATTAAAAATCACTCGAGTGAACCGCTCCAACTGACTCCCTAAAAGCACTGTATGGGATTCCCCACTCCACGTGACTCTTCTTTTTATTCAAAAAATTTTAAACCGACTCCCTGACCCAGAAATCGAAGAGCTGTCACCACAAAATCTCGATTACAATATACCAATCTTAACCCGTCCCTCTCTCTCTCTCTCTCAACTTCTTTAATTTTAAAATTTCCCTCTTTATTAGATCATCCAGACCTCGATGTGTACACGGATGGCCCGGGTATTGACGGTAATATCGGAGACTCCGTGTGCATATTCGAGGAAACAAAATTAACCAAAGTTCTTTGTTATAAACTTCACAATAAAAATTCCGCCTTTCAAGCTGAATTAACTGCAATCTACAAAGATATAATCTGGGCTATATATAAAAATGATAAAAGAATTAACATTTTTAGTGACAGCCTTAGTTCGATTCAGGTCTTACAATCATCATCTAATAAATCTAATTATTTAAATAAAATTAAATCTGAAATCCCACTCTATATTAATAATTTTGGCCTGAGCTGGGTCAGGGCACACATAAGGCTGGCCGGGAATGAACTGGCCGATCATTTTGCAAAACTTGCCTCCTGCTGTGGCGAGGAATTGGGAGTCCCTGCCCCATATTCTAAAAAGAAATTTATTACGCTTTACCATCAATAAATGGCAGGAACACTATGAACTATCCAACAAAGGTCCTCGCTTAAGAGCCTTTTGGCCTATGGTTAGCACCAATATCCTCGTCACAGACAAGAACATTAATTGGTTTTTAACTGGTCATGGCCCTTTCATGCCATGTCTCCATAGATTTAAAGCAAAATCCTCCAAACTCTGTTCATGTGCAGAGGTGGGGATGCTGACCATTACCTCTTTGGCTGTCCTCTTACTAAAGATCATCATCTTTCCCGGCCAACTGATCGTAACAAATCATGTTGGCTGGAAGTCGTACTCAAAAATAAAATTTCACAATATAGAATCAAAATGTGCATGAGGACTGCCGGAGAGATGGCGGATCGCATCCCTTTCTCCCTATAGGAGTTAACTCAACATTTGACCCCCTTGACTGTTCATTCATCTACATAATAGATATATCTTTTTTATCTCATCTCTCTTGAATAATGATCTCTCTTTATTTGAATCCTCACGACCTACTTTGAATAATGATATTCTAAATTGTAAAATTTCTTGACTTTTTATTATTTATTCCCTTTGGACTTACATTGTATCTTTGTATTTCTTAATATGTATGTAATCATGTTCCATTTTCCACTTCACAATATCTACCTATTATTGTATAGAATAATGTTCTATTGAATTTTCTATTATGGTATACTTATTCTGTACATATCAAAATTTCTTATTGTAAATTATTCTGTTAAATTACTTATAGTTCTGTGTTTTTCTTTCATTCTGTACATATCAAAATTCTTACTGAAACTGTATCTGTTTTCTATTATTTTGATGCTCTTTACCACATTGTTCAATTACTTTACACATTAATGCAAAATTGTTACCTTAATGTATGTCTCTAAATTTCAATAAATGCCGCACTTGCTCACTGAAGGGGGAAGTAGCGGTGCTTCCCCTGTCCTGGTCTGGGTTTCTTGTTCGGCCTTTTGGTGCTGGTGAAGTCTTTCCCCACCTCTTCATATATATGCTCTACACCACTTGGTGAGTAGATGAGGTGAAGGTCTGGAAGGTACTTTCTGATGAAAAATGCATATCCTAAAATGTTATAAGAATGAATATTTTCAGAAATATAATTCTTGAAACTGATTTGAATAAACAGTATTTAAAATATATATTGTGCCAATAAAGCCAGCAAAGCTTCATTTTTATGGTATGCTAAGAGAGCAAAGATTTACGCACAAGAATTGAGACACGCTTAATTTTGAAATATTATCGTGCTGCCATCTAGTGGGAAAGGAGTATAACAATAAAATTTCAAAAATTTACCTGAAGTAATATACTATAAATTTAAAGGTTTTTCTCTTGCTCAGTTAGGAAATGGCGGGATATATATATTGATTATTTCTACAGTTATTTATATTTTCTAATTGCGTTAAATCAAAGAAATATAAAGGGTAAATAATTAAAGTGAGTACCATGTTAAATACTTCATAATCCCTTTAATTTCTCAAACAATTGAATATACGTCAAAATGTGCAACAATTATAAATCATTCATTCCAAAAAACTTTTACATTCGTTTTCAACCTAAGCATAAGAATTACTGCTTATTTACAGCAAATAACCCATGAAAGTAACACAATAAAAATATATCTACCAAATACCATTTGAATTTCATATTTGTATCATAAACCTACGTTATTTGATCTACTTAAGTATCCACCCAACTCATATTCTTTGAAAATAAATAAAGAATAATTTTTATTCATTATTACATTTTTGATCAATACGAATAATATATTATTTAGTTAAATATATTTCATTCTGTAAGTAAAAAAAATTATTTACGTTTTTCCTTTTTATATGTTATAGATAAGTATAATTTGTTATTCAGAAAATGTATGTAACTTTTTAAGAAAGAAAAATGAATTTACGTGGTGGACAACAAATTTAAATTTGTGTTAAGCTGTTGATCAAATTATAAGAGATAGTCATAGTTAAAGTGTAGAAATATAGTAGATGGTAATGAAAATCACTTTCCACTCTGTGAGCCAACTATTTTTGTATTTCTATAAGCAATTCCAATCTTTAAATAATTTTAATCTTGAATGAAATTACAACAGTAAATAAAAATATTTTCACATCACCTTATTTGCACAACCTATTAAATGTTGGGAAAATAAAATGAACGTAGCAATCTCAATGAAAACTCATTGCATGAAAAATTCAAAATTATGCAGAGTAGGTAAGTAATATTTTTTTGGAAAAGAGAAGTGGCATCATAAACAAATGCATAGATGGAATAGCAATTACATAAAAACTTATTTAATGATACAAACATTGAATATCACAAAAAGTTAGTGCTGCCATCTATATTCGATGAAGAAAGTTATCCAAAGCATTCAAACTAGATATAACATATAAAATAACAGATTTCATAACATTAAAGAACGAATATCATTAGTTCATTTCAATTAACCAACTGACACGCTAAACTAATCTCTTGTGAACAAAGCAAATGATTTGTAGTTTCTGATATAAAACATAAATTAAAATTGCTTTAATTTTTAGTCCTGGAATATCGTTCACAGTCTGATAATTGCTTTGATAATTCTGAAGTATTAAGATTATTCTTAGAAGTCATGTAGAAAATAGAATGATCAATACGAATAATATATTATTTAGTTAAATATACTTGTATAATAATTTAGTTTATTATTATATTTAATTATAATAATAATAATTTAGTTAAATATATTTGTTAAATATATAAAACATTGTGATTAGACCTACCGTCGACGTGAAAATTGTTCGTACGATTACAACCATGCATTTGAATTTTGTTCAAGTCGCTTAATCCTAAGTGTAACGGCGGCTAAGGAAACTGGACAATCTTGCCGGCGATCAAACGCCGAAAGGAACGACCACCAAAGCAGCCGATTAACGATAGATAGGGAAGCTGGACAATCTTGCCGGCGACCAAACGCCGAAAAGAACGACCACCGGAGCAGCTTATTGACGGCAGATAGGGAAAGCACCGCTTCCAGAGGCGAAACTGTTGGTGGCTTCGCAACAAAAGGCAGGCGCCCCTCTGACGCTCTCTATGATATTTCGAGACAAAAGGGTACGGAGATGAGTTACAATGAACATTGCCGACAAGGGTTAATGGACCCTTTCAAGTCCGATGAAGTCTGACGTAAGAGTCAAGGGGAGAGGTCAACGTGCGAGGGCCATTCGGGAAGGCCCGGAGAAGGTGAGGTAATCAACAGCCAACGAGCACTGACTAGAAGGGCCGCCCCGAAACGAAAAGGAGGATTCGAGAAGCACCCGATGAGTTTTTCGGATCTTTGAGAGGAGAGAGAGGAAGGAGAAGAGGGCAGAGAGAAGAGGAGAGAGTTTTTGGAGAGACCAGAGTCGAACAAGAAGTGAACACCCGTTCACTATCGGTGAAAGATGGCCATCTTTTGGGAGAAACTACTCGCCTGAGTAGTGGCGATTTGAGCTCATCAGAGCCGAGGAAAGCTGATTTATCCCGCCTTGGGGCTTTATACACGCCTGAGTATTTTATTGAGAAAAGGCTCGCCCGTAGCCGTGAAGAAGACTCCTCTGAGTAATTTGTGAAACTATTCGCCCGAGTAGTCGTGGAGATTTGATGAGCTCATCAGAGTTGAAGAAGGCTGATTTATCCCGCCTTATGACTCTATACTCGCCTGAGTATTTTATTGAGAAAAGGCACGCCCGTAGCTGTGAAGGAGATTCCTCCGATTAATTTGTGAAAGGCTCGCCAGCAGCCATAAGAAGCACCTCGATTAAAAATTGGACTTTCCAACGAACTATCGCTCGTGAATTCAATTTTGAACTCTTAAATGAACTCTTTATTCGTTTTATCAACTAATTGTAAAAGTGCAAATAAAATTCGTTAATCTAGAAACGGATCACTTTTCTATGGTAACTAGTCTAAGCTACCGGTGGACCAAGAAGTTACATAAGTAAAGAAATAATTCAGACAGTACAAAATAACACCGTTTGAAAGTTTATGACAACATTCCTGTTTCAATGAAATAAGAAACAAGAGGAAAGTGCTTCAGCTAGTGTTAAAAGGAAAGTCAAATTTATCTTTGTTGCCGTGGTTTCCAAAGCTCAACGGCTGAAACTGTAAAGTAAATGTTATCTCGCCCATCGTAATTAGATTGAGCTGGGTTACTTCTGTGGAGGGAAGCTTTTTCGTACACATATTTTTTCCATTCCTGTATTTTTATTGTTTATGGAAACTCTTCTAAGTTTTATATTTTGTTTATAGTTAAATCTGAAGAAGTGATAAAACCTGTAAAATGTTCATGTAAGTTTTCTTTTTTACACATGAGAGGGATTTTCAGTGTGAACAAACAAACGAGAAAGAACGAGAATCAAAATGTTCTTAAATGATGTATGACGGGGTTAACTTAACAGGGTGTTTATCGCTGTTTTGGTGACGTTTGTCTTTCAATTTAAATGGAAATAACCAATCAATTATTAAATACCAAATTGGAATTCATTCTTTAGCATTCACATTCCAAAAAAAACAAGTTAATGACTTCACATTCGTAATATTTAGAGAAAACTCGTTTCGTAACAGAAACACTAACGCAACATACATTTAGCTTGACAGAAAATGCTTCACACAAGCACATCCGGAATCGAATAGTACTCCTGTGTGGACAATATGCTGACAAAAGATCCATAGTGAGCATTTATACGTATATGTTGAAATCTGATATTCGTTTTTAAGATTCGTGTACTTTTAAATGAGTGAAATTAAGTGCATGTTTGTGAAACTATAACGAATGAAATAACATATATCGAGGATGTGAAAATAATTATTTTCTCAATATAGCTGTAAACTTTATTAAAAAATTATACAATTTGCAATACCTCTTTTCAACATAGTTTCGCTTTTCAACTGACTTCTTTACAATGCACAAGCTTTTAATGCCTTCAAATTAAGCGTTTTCGGTGGAGCAGAGTCAAGCAAACACTGCTACTTTCAGGTATTGGTCCAAGGTGAATGAATAACTTGCAACTTCGTCAATAATAGTCGCTCTTCTGTGTAACAGAACCATGTTACGTACCCAATAAATTGCTGTTGTCGTCAGTCGTAGAGGACCCCTATTCATCACGTCTCGAGGGCCGCGGTGGCCCGGTTGGAAGAGTAACTGATTGGCAACCTGAGGGTTGCGAGTTCGAATCCAACCAAACACCGTCGTGTACAAAGTGGACTCGTGCACGTTAAATCTGTCGTGGCCTCAAATATCCTCACGTTGGCATGGTGTGGAAGTTTGGAGAGTGGGGTGCCAGCTCAGGTGTTGCTTGACCGTGGTTCAAAATTTCGTGGTGCTGTCCTCGGATCTTTCCCTTTGGGATTGATCCCGGACCGTCACCAATAGGCCGTTTGTGTTGCGCCACTGTGACGTTAATTAAAAAATACCAATACCAATCATCAAGTCTCGTTTTTTGGCAAAACATCAAATCATCCAGGGGTCTCAACCACCCTACAGTCCAGATTTAGTGCCCTGCGAGTTCTATCGCTTCCAAAGCTAAAATCACCTCTGAAAGGGAAGGTATTTAGACCGTGGATGGAATTCAAGAGAACACGATGAGGGAGCTGATGGCGATTCCACCAATGGTCTTTGCAGAGTGATTTGTAAAACTAGGAGATATCTGTGAGGTTCAAAGGTTCCTACTTTGAAGAAATCTAGGCACAAAATGTCCTAGATATAATTTATCTTATTTCATATTGCATGGCTGGATACTTTCCGGACAGATCTCATGTGTAATTTCTATAGCCTGTTGTAGTCTTATCTCAACTGGCTGTGCATTAATATCTAATAAGATGCCCGTAGTGTCAATACAATAACCTAGTAAAGGTATCAGTATTAGGAAGCAATAAGAGCTACAAAGCTGTTAGCAACTATTCTATACAACTACTTGATAAGCTGGCTGATGTGTTGATGCTTTTATTTGTCCTTGCTCATTGTGATATACCTGAAAATGAGAGAGCACACAATCTCCCTAAAAAAGGAACTAATATCACCCAAAAGCCTTTGAATCTTCTGTCTTTTCAAGCTTTGAAATTTTGGATAAGAGTTGTTCAAACACCGCCTAACAGAGTCTTGTCAATGCTGCCAATGACAAATCTCGGGAATGCCTTCTTTTGAAAGTGACGTCGTCCGAGGTTGTGCAAGAAAGACTTCGGTTGGAGAATTTCGTTTCCTGACAACGCAGAAACTGTCTGCGTGCACACTTATTTTATTGTATTATTCTTGACTCTTGATTGTATTTTATATAATATTAGACGACGTATGACGGCTCAACACTTAGACAAGTGAGCAGCACTAATAATTTTATAAATAAAGTGCATATTGGGAAGCCAGATGACGAATGAAGTAAAGTCAAGTGCCTGGTAATAAACTAAACTAAAAGCATTGTTTTCTAATTTTAATTTCACAGTTACTATTAGAATACAATGTAATCTGGAGTTTTCGCTCATCAAAACCCATCCCCGATTTCACAAGAAACTCCCACACCGTAAACACATGCAGGAATTCCCGTGTCTATCTGCCTCCGTAGTGTTCCGTCCGAGATCGCTGCTTTCTCGAAAAGCCCTGGAAACAATCTGATTTCGCCGAGCGAAGTGAATTCTATTTACATGGGCTGAACACAAAGTATTGGATTCCGGCAGCGAAGAACATGAATATCAAAAAGCCGTGAAAGCATGTGATACACGTAGTACGGTGGAATAAAATAGAGGAACTGTCTGGACAACGTGGCTTGAATTTCAACAGTATAAGACGCAGTGAACGCACTAGAAAATAAAGCTTCTCCCTGTTTTTGTAGTGAGATTCTTTTCAGAAGCTTTAAGTTATATCGTATGGGATATTCAATCTTGTGGTGTGCCCAGGTTGAGGAAAGAGGCTTTACGTAGTTTTTGACGGGGTTATTGTAGCTCTAATTTTTTTAAGAGGATGAAATGGTTTTATATTTTCATTTCACAGAGCACATGCAGTTTTTAACATTTCATTTTATTTTTCCACGCATGTTATATGAACTTTCACAAACCAGATTGCCAGTAATAAATCGTAGAAAACTTATCTTACATTCAAAAGTCCTATAAACTTTAAAGCTAAGGGAAATAGGCTTTACGTATTTTTTGAGGAAGTTTGTAGTTCTAATTTTTAACCGGATGAAATATTTTAATATTTTCATCTCACAGAGCATCTGCAGTTCTTAACATTTCAATTCTATTTCCCCCATATGTTTATCTAGACTTTTACAAACACGATTACCAGTAAATCTTAGAAAACTTTACCTGCATTCAAAAGTTCTATAAATTTTTAAACTAAGGGCAAGAGGCTTTACCAATTTTGACAGATTATTGTACCTCTAATCTTTAAGAGGATAAAGCATTTTCATCTCACAGAGCATCCACAGTAAATAACGTATTTCAATTTCTCTTCACACACATGTTTATCTAGATTTTCCCAAACATGATTACCAGTGGTTATAAATCCTAAGAAACGTCCCTTGTTTTCAAAAGTTCGTATTAATTTTAACATTCAACATTAGAGCCCTTCACACACACACACACACACACACACACACACACACACACACACACACACACACACACACACACACACACACACACACACACACACACACACACACACACACACACACACACACAATGCTTGATCAAATCCTTCAAATAACACTTTTCCTTTCGTCAACATCTCAGTTTATCCAAATGTACAGTGCAACAGAGATGCAAAGTTAATTTATGTTTAGAAATAAATTATTTTACGTGGTTATGTAGATATAAATTAAATAATAGATTCATTACTATCTAGAGTTCCCCTTACTAATAAGTGTACTACAATCAAACGTTTGTTATCCTAGACACATAATGAAACGAAATACATTTCAAAAATTTGTTTTAACAAATACTCAAATTCATAATGAACATGGTTCTGCAAATATTGTGCATCTTTAATCTTCATGAATATACACAATGGTTCATCGAAACCCATTCTATATCATATGCTACTTTGTTTCCCCTGAGGTCCACGTATGAAGGGATCCACTACAGGTGCTTCTCATAGAAGGATGAGACATATTTTAGTTTGTTAATGATCGCTATGCGAGTTCTATCTCCCACACTGCACTAATTAGATGTTGGATGGAGATGCGACTGTCAGGTAAAATCCAAACAACATTTGGGTTCGGAACAGAGATGATTTAGTACACAAATAATTTAAATCAGGTAAGTGAGTTAGCATAACTTAATGGATTATGTCTTAAATTTGAAGTTTTGATTTCATTACATATTTACATACTTTTGAATGTGGGTTTCAGTATCCTAAACTACAATACTAAGAAATTTATTGACGGTTATAGATATACGAGAAAAATTTAATTGCACATCCCTATTCAACAAACTATCTGACCAACGAAAAGGCTCAGAGTAGCACAAAATCAGCCATTAAGTTTCACTTTTCTCGTACCTTTGCGATTGGAGAATCCTGCACTTCGCCCTTCTCTATTCAAGAAACTTTCTGATGAAGATATATGAAAATGCTGACAGTAGCACAAAAACGCCCATTTAGGTTTAACTTTGAACTTGCCCTGACGATTGGAGAATTCTATATTTCACTCTTGCCTATTGGAGAAACTATCAGACGAAGAAAAAGGTTCACAGTAGCACATAAACTATCATTAAGTTTGACTTTACACTTCCCTTGGTGATTTGAGAATCCTATATTTTGTGTTTATGAAATAGGAATAATATTGTAACACACACGCAGTTCTTTCCAAAAGGATTTTGATATTCCTTAGTTTTGAAATTCTTAGATAAGTTTTTAACTTTAGCTAAAACTAATGCCTTGTTGAGTTTCTCACTCAGGACACTTTCATATCTTATTTAAAAATAACTAAGAAATTTCAACTGATCAGTGTATGTTTTTGTTTGGTCAAAAAATCCGGAAGTATCACCTTCAAATATCTCACGTTCATTCACATGACGGTGCATTTCATTTACAACTGGTTAGAGTATATTTTGTAGGTCAAAAAACTGAAAGTTGGATATCTTTTTCACATTATTATAAGATTGATAACAGTAAGAAGCGAAAGGCGATTCATCAGTACGTCGACGAACATTATCTTTGGCAGGATTGTTTTTATTGGAGCGAAGAAAGAGTCGGAAGCATCACCTTTAATCATGAGAAGGTGTCCACTGTTCGATGTTAGAGGAAGTAGTTTCACCCCTACTCTGTCTTATTCTGTCACAATCAATAGCAAACCTTCTTAGACGAAAGTTAAGGATTAGGAGATAATTGTGCACAAGACATTCTCTTTTCTTAGCTAATCTTTGACAAAATTCGAAAATTTAATGTTATGGAAATGAAACAGGTAAAGTAACACAAGCACGCATTGATAAATTTAATATTCCGAGGAACTATTTTCTCTAATTTTTATCTGACGGCAGTGAATATTTTCAATTATACACGGTATGAAAACGTATTAAGTCCAGGGAGAATTTGAATGAAGAAGGTACATACTTTACTTAATATGATTAAGGTTTTTTACTTAAACAAGTGAATTTCAAAATAATTAGAGGTCCAGAACTTTTCTCTAAATAAAAGGCACGCTTTTTAGTACTTTATTCTTAACTTATTTTTAACAAAACCATTTTAAATACTAACTAATAGAGTCATAATAAAAGTAAACCATTAACACTTCTGGTGGTTTATCTTTGTGTCGAAAACTGCACTCTAGTGGCCAGTCTCCGATACGAAAACCTGTTTAGTTCTGGGAAAGGGGCAATTTGTTTTTCCTACTTGAGGTGTATGTATACACTAGAACATTTTTTAAAATTTTGACTTTAAAAATCCAGTTTTTTCACAATAAGTCATTGGTTTATGTTTAAATTCATTTCAGTGTGAAAAATTCTGATTAAGCTACTCATTAATTATATAATTAAGATATAATTAGCTAATTAGCATGTTTTTTGAACAGTGATATCTGAAATTCTAATGTGTTCAGAAAGACAATTCCTGTTGGAAATTATTCCTAATATTATTCCTCATGTTTTGACCCTCCATCAAGTTGCTAGAGGGAATAGGTTATTTTTTACAATTTGTTTCATGAAGGAAGTCTAAAAATCAAGTTTTTTTCAGGAATTTCAAGATATAAAAATCAACTAAAAATTAATTTCTTAACCAATAACTTTGAATGAGGGTCAAAACATCCACTGTATTATATAGATTATAATGACGCAAAAGTAATTATAATAAATCAATTCATTGTTGAGTTATCACTATTCGAAAGAAGCATCGTATTGAAAAAACCTAGTTCTTCAGAAATCGAGTTTAAAGTTTTGGAAGCGTGTTTGTCTGAGGTCACAGTACCTATTCCAAACCCTTATAACTAGAAAACTATTTCGAATATTTTCAAGATCTTGGTATCGTTTGAAAGCTAAGGGGTTGGACAATATTTTGAATTATTAAAAAATATATCGATATGTTGGTCAATTTTCGTGATTTCTAGTGTATACATACACCTTGAATCTTCGTTTTTCTTGCAGTAATTGGACAGTTTTGTTTCGAAGAGGTGTCACATCATTAGTAAAATTGGCGAGATTATGATGGACAAGGTATCTGGTCGAAACCACCTGGACGGTTAATATCGACTAACTATATTAGAGGTCACTTAATCCTCCAAGTGGTTTCGACAAGATATCTTGTGCATCAAGATCTGATCAAGTTTCTCAATGACGTGATATTTCGCCCATCAAATTCAGGTCAGTTTTGTTAATGATCAGGGACACCATTGAGACAAAACTGCCCGATTTCTCCAAAGGGAATGAAGATACACATAAGAATAGCTTTCATATCAGTGGCTGGCCACTTCAAGGCAGAAACTTTACTTATAATTTGAAACTATGGAATATTCTAAACCCCCCGATAAGTCATCACTCGTCACTTTGAATAAGTCGTTAGTTTATTGACGAGAAATTGACCAAATTTGCTAATGACAAGTTATCTCGTCATCAGGATATTGCCGATTTTTTTATGGTGACAAGATCAAGATATGATCACTTTTCTAAGGACGAGATATTTTGTCGAGACAAACACTACGAGGGTTGAAAATGAAGGGTTTTTGTCAGATGGTTAGCAAAATGAAGTAAAAAAGGAGATCTCTGCCCCTGATTCCTTATTGAGTTTATTTGTAATCGTAAATGAAGGCGGATTCCTGACAGATATCGATAATAAAGTTGCAATATATTCTCAAGCAACCATAAAATATTTAACCATGGATAATTTAGAAGAAAAGCGCGGAAGTTCCAGTGATGAAAGTGAAAACGAGGAAATTCTCTCACCACCTAATAAAACACAAGTTCTTGAAGCCTGGGATACGTTTCGACATAGTTCAAGGTAACACAGATGAAGAATTCAAAGCACTAAATGTTTTAGCTACGAAATTAATTGTACTAGCACGTATTCGTTTCAATCAAAATTAAACAAGATTTTGTAATTATAACAAGTATGTAAAGTATCATCAAAGCTTAAAAGAGGAAAAATAATTCTTTTTTATCATTTATATAATTTTTAGTACTTAATTTATATTAGAAACGAACCATTATTTTACGTTGATGTTATGAATAAATGACAAAATTTAAAATTTACATGATTGTGACAGTACTGCATGTTGAGTATTCCGTTGCTACTCCACTTAATTTGTCATTCCGGTTAGTGATCAAAATTTCTAGGTCCCTTGAGTTACGACTTATTGTGGCTTTACTGTACTTATTCAAAAATTGAATGTTTAAATGTCGTTATTTTATTTTATTGAAATCCCGTTATAATTTTTGGCGAATAAAACATCCCCAGAGCCAGAACCTTCTAAAGGAACAGGGTCTCATTTACTGTTCTTTTCTAACAACCCTAAAAGTGGTAACGAAAGATGAAAAATATGCAACCGTGGTACAAAATCTGCCTGTTATTTCACATCGCCTTTTATTTCAGCCGACCAAATGATTTAGAGTGCTGCTCGTCCAAGACTGGTAGACCGGTTCGATAGTTTGCTTGGGCAATTCGCGATGATACAAAAGCTAGAACACTTAATATCATAAAAGCTATCAAATAAACAAATGGAATTTGGCATTTAAGTGAAAGTTCTCCAAATATAGCAACCCTAATAACAAATGAATTTTATGGCCATTTTTTCTTAACCATAATAATAAAAAAATTTTGGGCTCAAAACATTTCTGATAAAATAAGGTTTAATTTGGATTACGTATTTATTTAAACAATGAGAGATTTAATAAATTTTTAAGTCACTTTTATTTGTGCATCACTTATTCTGTAAAATTAAATTGAGTAATTTTTAGATTCATAGAATTTATTTGCAGTTTCAGATTATTTATTTCTAAGTCGTTAGGCCCCATTATTTATAATTACTCTTAAACTGAATATTATCTATCGAAATAAAGAATATATATATGTAAGATGGAAATTTATTATTTGCGGTTTACTTATTTTTGACTTCGATTCATGAATATTATGAGATAAAATTTTAAAATTACTAAGAATTTTTCTCTTCTCTGGAATTAAATGAATAATGCTTTTGAAATGTTCGACAAAATAACATGATACAATGCAGAATGAAAAAAAACCCAGTCTTGCCATTTTAAACTTTTAAAAGCGATCAATTTTCTTTCACGAAGAACAAACTTCAATCTAGCCAGGTTTGAAAATGTTTATGAAACATTTTATCAAAAACATTTTCTAATACACTCTAGAAAATAAGCTTTTTAAGAATCATTCATTATTTATAGCTTCTATAAATGCTCTTTAAATAAATATTACTCACCTGTACTTTTAAGAGAAAGAAAATTTTCATTAATTTATGAATGGAACTTATAGGAATATGATCTCGAAGATAAAGTTAAACATAAAAGTTCTTCGGTAAAGTTTTACTCTTTTTTTTGAATGAAAAAGAAAGATATAGTTATTATGTGGTGTGATAAATACAATAAAAATGATTAAATATAAACGTGATTGAAGTTCGGTTTGAAACGAGTTTATTAATGAAATTCTATAAAGGCCTTTTTGTAAGGAAAATGTTTTATTTCCTGTATTCCTTCATTTAAAAGAGTTTATTTCCAGCGATCATTATAGTTTCTTTACTCCTTTGGAATATTTCATGTTTGCGAAATTAAAAAAAAAAGAGATTCGTGGCTCTTTTCATCGCTTTAATGAGCCACAAACGTAAGTGAATTGTAGCAGTGCTTATACTATTCACTAACGTACGTGACACAGAAATCGGTGTAATTTATAGATTGGTGAATGGCAACAAACGGACATAAACAATATAAAATGAACCTCCTGAATGAATGATTTGCCAATTTGGCCACAATATAAATAATGCTTATTTTGACCTAGACGAGGCGTAATATTGCAAGCAATGCACGAAAGAGCTCTCGCTGCTCTTATGGAATTCTTCAGCTGCCTGAATGCAGAAAGCAATGCATTTATTACAGAACAAAAATATCAAATTGCCCTTGAAGAAATGATTGAAATGCAATTGAAGTAGACGTTCTGAAGCCAATTCTGGTGATACGAATGAGGCGTGAACATTTTACCATGCACTTTTTGGAAATAAGAATTAACATGAGTAGAATACATTTGAAATTTTTTAACAAAATGTCTATTGGTATTTTTGACAAATTTGATTTCATATGGATGCATGAAATATGAATATTGATGCATATATTCATTATAAAGATATTTAAATAAGGTATAAAATGTTAGTAAAATCACTGCTATCAGTATATATTAGCTATTAAGAAACTTACGAGCAGATTTATCCACGGTTTTCTAGCTTGGTAGAAATAAACTAAAAATATTCACTCTATAACGGAATTAATGACATATTTCCTCGATATCAAGGCTTCTATTTTTTGTGACTGAAATGTAAATATTTATACATTGTCTCGCCTCAAAAATGCGTCATCTGACCATGATTCAAAATTACGAGGTGTTGTCCTTGGATCTTTCACGTCGGTATTGATTCCGAACCTTCGTCGATAGCTCGTGTGCTGCTCCAGTGCGACTTTAATTCAACTACCTGCCTACTGAGAAATAACAAAATACCTGAAACTATTTGAATGCCAACAACAAATCTATTTTTAGACATCTTTTTAACCCTCCAAGTGGTTTCACGAGATATCTCGTCATCAAGATACTGCCAATTTTTTGATGATGACGCGATCAAGATCTGGTCAGTTTTTTTCTAATGGCGAGCGAGATATTTTATCCATTTAGATATGGTCAGTTTTACTAACGACGAGATACCTCATCGAGGCAACCACAAGGATGGTTAAAAACCATCCATTTTCGATTGTAGATTTTAAAATCCGTTTTCGATTGTAGATTTTTAAAATCAGTCAGACACTATTAGCTCAAGTTATTTGAAGTTGATTACTCTTACAGATACGTAAAACTGAATTTTGCATATCATGCGGAAGTTCAAGTGTTTCGCTCTACAGTCTTCTAAGAGTTCTCTAATTTGAGAAATAATGTAACATAGCAATTAAATTTGGCATTCAAATTGTTAAGCAGTAAAAGGACAAAGTATTTGCACTCATGCAGTAGATAATATATCTACTACACAGTGCAAAATTAAATATTTAGCAAAGGTAATAATTTCGCAAAGTTAACAGGGCGGGTAGCAGATTAAACTTGCTAGAACAACAAAAACAGCTTTTCATCACAACTTTATAAACTGCGAGAGTATCAGCTCATTTATATAAACTGAAGCTGTTCCAGTAAAACGAAAAACATAGCAATGCATCTTAATCTCCTTGCTGATTTCAAGTTCTCTTTACGCACTAAATCTTTGGACTGGAAGTTACTTCCAAACTAGCATTAACCTTCTGGTGGTTATCTCGACAAAGTATTTCATAATTAACGAAACTGACTAGATCTTGAGGGACGAGATATCTCGTCATTAGAAGAAAACTGACCAGATCTTGATCTCATGATTAATGAAAAATCGGCAACATCTTCATGATGCGATATCTCGTAATTAGCAAATTTACTCAGTTCTTGATGGACGAGATATCTCGTCAGAACCACTTGGAGGGCTACGAAACGCATGCATTATGGGTGACACAGATTAATCTGATTTCGTTACAACCAGTTGAGGGGACTTCTATAAACGCTTATGGGAGTGCAATGTAATAAATCTACGTTTGCATCATGTGAACAGCTTTATCAGTTAGTAAGAATGCCTCTATTTTAAAGTTGTTATAATTGAGAGATTTTTTACTCTTATTGCTTTATTAGTGATTTTTCCTGCATGCAAGTTATTAAAAATACAGAACATAAATACAGCTTTATCCGCTTTTTAAAGTTCAATACATCTTTTCTAAAATTAAAAGTGAAATATTTTGGGAATGTATTGTGAAAAATGATTCTAGAAAATGTGCATAAGTTTAAATAGTTTTTCCAACAATGTTTGTTTTTAGATTTGGTAATTGCTTTACATCAACTTTTTCTCAAAAATACTAATTTCCTTAAGACAGTGTTTTCTTCATCTTAATTCTCTCTATAAATAACTATTTAATTATCTGTAATTTTCTACTTTCACCGTGAAAACTAGACTAACAAAATACAGTTCACAAAAATAACCTGATTGATAGCCTTTATGATTATTTTTATGTTAAAGGAATCCTACTTCTAATACGTCCATATATCATAGATCGTAAAAACAAGTTTTAGATAAATCAGTAACAAAAACCAATCGTAATCATTCTTATGAACAACGAAAAGAGATACATGATAAAAAGTTCACTCTGTTTCTAAAATGTAGTAGCAGCTCTGTGTTTAAAATATAGTAGTTGACCCGGGCATGGCATCTGTGCTAAACTTTCTTAATTGCTTTCATCAATTGATGGCGCAGTTCTTTAATCACATTACATATCTTATTTAAATCCATTTGTTTTCTGAATGTAGCTTCCATGTTCACATAAATGGATTTCATACTTCTAAATGAAATAAAATTATTCAAATTATTTAACAGCATTTCGTTCACTTTTACTGGTGTTAATTCTTATTTCCAATAACTTGCATGGCAAAAAGCACACCTCAGTCATGCTACCACAGTTAGATTCTGAAAGTCCACATGAATTTCATCCCATTCCCTTTTTCAAAGGTGATGGGTTTCTCATTATCTTCTGAAATCAGACTGCATTGAAATTTCATTAGAGTGGCAAGCTCTACCGTGTAGGTTTAACAAAATTAAGCAGTTCCACAACTAAAATCAGGATATTTAACCTAAGAAAATTTGGCGAATGAATACCGTAACGGTCGATTTGATATTGTTTATACTCCGTTTTGACGTTGAATAAATAACGTCTATTTCTGCGGCACGTAAACATATATATACATGTATGTACAAGTTAAATAAATTCCTCACGTTTTATAACAAAAACGATGATAAAATGGTTAAGGTTTTTAAGAGAAATTTACGTATTAATTTTCTCATAAGACATAAATCAAAAGTATTATAATAATCAATTAGATTCCGGACAATAAAGTATAAGACAGGAAACATTAAGTAAATATTGTATAAAGAGTGAAACTGCGTCTTTCAAACCTTTCAAAAGATATATGTTTTATAATGTATTATATTGTGTATTAAAATTATTTATGACTTAATTTGAAGTTTTTTGTGTATAAAAATACCATTAATAAAAATGAATATGATATAAAGAATTAGATTGCTTTATGCGAATAAAGTGTTTTTAGATTTTTAGTAATGAAAGATATTTTCAGTATAAACAAAGAAGCCAGACAGTCTGTAATTTTTTTTCTTTTGCTGTCCAAATGATCTGACGTGATATATCTGTACCTCAGAACCAGACGAAAGTCAGTCCAAAATGACGATTTTCAGGTTATTACAGTTTTGCATGTAAAATCTGATTTTGCATCAATCCATAACAACGTAAGTCTAAAACATTATCCTTTTATGATTTACTAGGGTTATAAGAACGTAAGTCCTAACCTTTGTTTGAGCCAGACAAACGTAAGTCCATACACTCAAAAAGACAGTTTGTATTTTCATGTATAAAAACTAAGCCTGTTGTTAGACAACGGAAGAGAGACGGCACAAGAAACAAAACCGAAAGCCTTACATTTATTTTTAACTTGAATAATAAGGTTGAAGTCATTTGCAAAACTTTTTTCCTGAATACGTTTTCTATTTCTGAAACCTTCATGAGATTTTCAACCTTCATCATTGCTTTAAAAAAAGCCAGTGAGTCTGGTTTGGTAACGCCAGACATTAGGGGAAAACATATTCCAGCAAATAAATTACCGAGTAATAGCATAGAACGGATCAAAAACCATATTTCAAAGTTTCCGGTGTATGAAAGCCACTACAGCAGGGAGAGATCCAAACATAAATATTTGAGCAACACATGAACATTTCCACAATGTACTCACTGTATGTAGATGAGTGCGAAAAAGAAAAAATTAAACCAGAGAAAAAGTGGGTTTATACCAAAGTTTTCAATGAAGATTTAAACTTGTCTTTCCCTTCAGCAGGTAATGACATTTGTGATGTTTGCGACAAACTAGACTGCGAAATTAAAAATGAAAAAATGATGAAAAACTCAATGAACATAAATTACAAAAAGAAAACCATCTGGAAGAAGCTTCATGTAAGTATGAATTAAAAAGGGAAGATAAGCTAAAAGGTAATAAAATAATGATAATGAAAGGTAATGATAAGCTAATCAATGTTTGAGAGTCGTTATGTCTGATATCCAAAAATGTTTTCCAACGCCAGGATTTGAATAACTCCCAAAGTTTATACTCAAGAAAATTCTGGACATTAAATACTACAATTTATAACACAACCGTTGACAAAACTTGGTGTATGACATGGGATGAAGTTACAGCCGGTCGAGGAGGTAACGAAATAGCATCATATTTATTCACATGGACGAATGAAGAGTTTAGAAATCCTGATAGGCCTACTGAAAACTTAACAGTGTGGGCAGATAATTGCAGTGGCCAATACAGGAATATTAATGATTTTCATGTACCTATGCTATTGAAAAAGTTTCTACTCTAAAAGAAGCCAACCATAAGTTCCTATTTGCTGGACACAACCACATGGAAATAAATGTCAAGCATAGTGTGATAGAGAGCAACTAAATACCACATTATTTTTACCACAAATGATTGGGCCAATTGTATTGCTTCATGTTCAAAAAAGAATCCCTTTGTTGTGAGAAGGATGTCCGTTGAAGACTCTTGATTTTGTCTACTTGAAGAGCAAAGAAGCTTCATTTGTTCCAAGGAAGAAAAACACAAATAAAAACCATTTTTGATATCCAATGCAGTGTGGTTACAAAAAGGAGATGTAGTACAAGATGTCAAAGGAGACATCTTGTACTACAAGACCAGTTTCATAGATTATACCTTTAAAACTGTTGAATTTAAAAGAAATCAGAGAGGAACAAAGGGTTGTTATGTCAGCGACGATCCCAAAATTGAGAGTAACCAAAACAAGATAAGTTATGAGTACAGTGACTTCATGCATTTAATGCAGTGGTCCCTGAAGAGTATAGACCCTTCTTTGAAAACCTTCCACATGGAGAGAAGGAAGGAAACTTTCCTGAGGATGACTCAACCGTTCTAGAGTAATGTTTCTGCTTAATCTCTATCTTTTAAACCATTTACAACATTACAACACTCAATCTGTACAATATTAAATGTTTTTTTATACAATATTTAATATTTTTGTACTTTCTCTATGTTTTGATAGTATTAAAGACATTGTTACTAAGATTGCTCGTGTAGTTTACTTGAAACACCTTTTTATAGTGCTACGTAAGACCTATATAAGAGGTTTTTGATGTAGAACCACAATAACGTAAATCCTGTCCTGTCTTAAAAAGCTATGAAATTACATAAAAATTAACCGACAATGGATAAAGCATGTATATTTCTATTGTTAACAATCAAGTTTTGCAGGCTAATTCAAATACTAGCTTTGTAGTCAGGCAACGAGATCCTTCTTTTCAGTTTTTATGCTCTTCTTAAAAGTTGGCATAATGTGACTTAACATTCGTCTGGTTCTGAGGTACAGATAAAATGGGGGCCCTTTACAATCTACGATATTTTATCGCCGTTTTGGCATCGTTTGGGGTTTAATCTAATTGATGTAGACCAATCAACTTCCATTTCCAGTTTGTAATTTATTCTTTGGAATTTTTATTCGTGACGTGCTGAAATCGTATTTGAAAACAAGCCAACATCATTTCATATTGAGTTCAGGAAACACGTATCGCTGGAGAAACACTATTACTTTGATAGAAAATGCCTCTCATATATATATGCACAATAAATTCATATTTTTCACAGAAAATCGCTTAGATTTTATTAAATCGTAATGAAATGTCTCATCTAATACTAGAGTCATCCAGATGGTGAAGAAACATATGATCATAAATGTGCTGCTGCTGGATTTGATTGGATTCTCTTCTGATCGTCGTGATATTTCTGATAGGAATAAAATCATAGATCCTTATGAAATACTTTCGTCGTAAATATGATAAAACCTTTTTTCTGTCTGCCGAAAAAGTTAGTATGATGCTGTATCAGCAGCAAAAATATATGGTCTTTGATTCAGATTATCTGCGGAATACAGATGCAAGAACCATAGTTGGGGAAAAATGTAGCATATTCATGAAAGTTTCATGTTTAATTCAAAAATTGTTCCATTTCTCCCTTCTGCTTCATGTTTAATAACATGTATTTAAAATGACACGTCGCAAAATGCTTGTTTGGTAGATTTCTTTAAAACATTATGTTAGTTACCGCTTTAATTTATAATACCATTAGTATAATAAATATTTGACTAGGAATACGAAACTCTATAATCTTTCAACTTTACTTACAAATAATGTATATTTAGAACTACATGTCTCAAATTAATTTTTAAATATCTACTAAACTAGGAAAAAAAATTAAGTTTGTTTAAATAGATTTCTTGTAAATTTTCCTTTAGTTATTTTTTAATTTATATTACAATCTGTAATAAATAACTGACTCGAATAAGAAATTGCATAACCATTCCTCTTCACTTTAATTTTTTGTTTTAGATAAATGACTTTTCTTAGTGTTTCAAAGTAGTACGTAGGTTTCAGAAGATACAGTCCAGCTTGTTTATGACACTAAACAGTCAAACAGCATTAGATATTCTTAGGTCAAGTATATTATATGGATAAGAGGAAACCCGAATGATTACCACGATGTAAGCGGTATAGAGGAGATATGGAAAGGCGAAAAGTTTGAAAACCGAAATTCGAAAGTTATTCTTTGGCAGGAGTCAGTGTTCTAAGATCTGAACAGCTACATCTTAAGAGGAGGCGTAACCCTTTCATTCCGACAAGCTGAAGTCATAGGATATAGGAAAAATCCTAGAGGAGATTTTTTGGGGGCAGAAGCCTCGACAAATATGTACGAGGATTGCTTTTCACAGGGTGTGAAAAATGAACTTTGAACACATCTGCTGACCATGGAGATGGCAAGGCTTCCTCTTTGTGTTCTTTTGTGACTGGAGGTAGGTGCATTTTAGTTCAATTTTACATGGACACCAATTTGTGTTCCTTAAATTGGGGGACGGATTGAACCCTTTATCTATCCATTCATCCTACCATTTTATAGAGTGACTAGCGCTTAAGTTAGCAAGGCTTCAAGTTGAAATTTATACATAGTCATCTCTGTCTTATTTAGATGACCATTAGAAGTTTTTTACTTATTTGAACCTACACACCTACCTTGGTTCTAATACCTGAATCATTTATCTTAACCTGGATAAGGGACTAGGTTTTGCTTGCCACACAAATTTACTCAAGCGATTTATCACTCCGAGACACTCTGGATGATGCTTAATGCCTCTAGGTTGATCTCTTGAATTCTAGTTGTTCCAGGAAGAACACCATAAGCCTGAAGTTTTGCAGGCAGTGATGATAATCACCTATTTCACCACATAAATAGGTGTCCAACGTCGAGTATCCCATGCGAAAAAAGTATTCCGGGAACCTTACATGGTTTGTGTGTAACTGATTTACAAAAGTGTTGTGCAATAGGTCTTGCTCGTCGTTCTAGAGAAATTCTTCAGCAGACTGATGACAGAAGATTGAGAAATTCGGAAAACAGAAATCAGTGCGTAAAAGTAAATGTGAGCATAATAGGTTTAGACACCAAACAACTAATCGTCTTTAACAAGTGATTAGGATGTTTAGAAGACTATTGTGGTAACAACCGAGAAGCGAACATTTTACACTGCATTTTATTGGAAATGAGAATTAAAATGGAATAGTTGGTTGGATTTTTTTGGCGAGAGGACCATATTTGGCTAAATGATTGGTTGGATTTAATGGCACAAGGGTCGTATTTGGCCTATCTGAGCCAAATATAAGACATACAGCATCAAGTAAGGAACATACATACACAAGGAAAGTTTTACTGACACAGAAAAGAGAAATACACCCAGGGTTACAGGAATCCAACCTGCGTTGACTCAGCTCGCAGTAGAATTAAAACAAAAGTAGAAATACTGCCTTACTTTTTTGATTAATTTTATTTCATTTGGAAGTACAAAATGTGCATATCTTGGCTTATATTGGTAAAACTCAAGAACACGATACCGGCCCCTCGCCAAATTGGCGACTAAAACTTTCATCGGATATTTAAATAGGCAGCCATGTTGAATACCTTTCACTTGCTCGCAAATGTGTGCGTGAGTGCTCTTGAGTCTAATTCATTAAAGAACACGATATCGACCTATCGGATATAAAAGGATTAAAATAAAATACCAAACGTAAGTAGCTATACTGCCATAAAATAGATATAAACCATTGAGAAACTGGAATAGTGTGGGTCTTCCAGCATAATAAAAGTTACGCACAAAATCTAAAAAAATCAGGGATCAGAATCGACTGTCATTTTCAGCGTCGTATTTTGAATTAAGCAACTTCAGCAATATGAGCAACAGTTTCAATTAAACAACCCCCAGCATGAAAAGAATTCTGGTACTGCCCCTCGCTCGAGTTCTCATTTCTTCGGAAACATATGGCTCTTTGGAAAGTTCTCGCTACCGCAGCCCACTTTTGAGCCGAGACGGCTTCACCCGAACATTTGTTGCTTGGAGTAATTAAATTAATCAAATTACTCGCACAGCATAAATTTCTACCCGCACAGCCTCCAACTATTCAAACATTAATCGCAGTGATTAAATCAGTGAATTAAATTACTTAATTGAATTCCTGCGCAACTGGTAATAAAAGGTGTTGCAACTACAAAACTGTATGGATGGAAAGTATTACGTAACCTCTTTGGAAGCTATGACTCCATATGCAAGATAGCGGGAGAGATCTGGAGACTTAATTTAAATCTCAAATAGCTTCTATGGACACATACACTAACATAGTTCTTTTAATAACAGAAACAAAATAATTAGTATTAACAGCTATTGGGGAACTGATACTGCTCTTGTAAATTCATATTACAGTTTTGACGTTCGTCAGATATTACATATACTAGTGAATATACGTGTAACCTCTGAAGAAACTAAGGTTCTATGTGGGAAGATAACGAGAGTTCAGGAGACTGCTTGATCAATCCAAAGTGGTTTCTATGGATACATACCGAAACATAATTTCTTTAGTAGCAGAAGCAAAGTAATTAGTATTGTAACTATTACGTATTTCATACTGTTGTTCTTAATTCAGTCAAAATACAACGATATGTTTTGGCATCCGTCAGGTAAACACTTAACGTCTACATTAAGAGGTTAAATGTATACATACATGTATACATTTAACCCCTTAAGAAACCAAGGTTATTTGTAGCAGGATGACCGATGAGTTCCGGAGACTGCTTGGTAAATTCGAAATAGTTTTTATGGATGCATACCTAAATATAGTTTCTTTAGTAGCAGAAACAAAGTAATTAGCATTGAAACTACTGTTAATTCATACTTATGTTATTTATTCAGTTGAAGTACAGTGATATGTTTTGGAATTCGTCAGATATTTCACTAATACTGATGAAGCGAAGCATTTTCACAAAATCGCTGGTTTAGTTTTTCCTCTGTGTGAAAAAATATCTGGCCATTACGACATGGAGACCCAAACCCAACAATCTTCTACTTCGTATTATATTTTTTGTCACATAGTGAGAAAATTTATTATCTATTAAATTACTTAATTCAAATTTCTGAGCAACTGGATCGAAAGTGTTATAACTTGAAAAGTATATGTATGGAAAGTATTATATAACCGATTTGGAAGCTATGATTATATGTAGAAGGGTAACACAGAAAGGTTCAAGATACTGCTTATTAAATCAATACAAAATAGTTTATGTGGATACACATCTAAACTGTTTCGTTAATAACAGAAAAAAATATTTAGTATTGACTATTGTTTGTGTGTCTGTTGACAATTATCGTTAGAGTGCGCCAAATGGCATATTGGCTCGCGAATAATTAAGAATCGTTTGCAGTTTAATTTTTTGTTTATTCTTTAGACGCCAGTTGTGTCAACATTTAAAAAATATCTTTAGAACTATGTCCTGTTATCTTTATAATTTCTCGTTTTTCAAGAATTCGTCGACTATGTGTACGTTAATCTTTATGCTTCAGCGAAAATTATTTGTAATTTCCATGGAAGCACTCCTCATCGAAGTATTATTTTCATCATGATGTAGACTCATCATGAAGTAGACTTATCATGAAGTAGACTCATCATGAAGTAGACTTATCATGAAGTAGACTTATCATGAAGTAGACTCATCATGAAGTAGACTTATCATGAAGTAGACTCATCATGAAGTAGACTGGTGGATGCGAAGAAAATGCTCCCCGCAGTATTTCTCCTCTTCGTTTAATTTGACTGGTTCTTCGATAGTTTCAATCTCAGAATTTCTTCAGGATAGCCTCAAGGTAGTCAATTTCAGTTGAAAGTACTCAGTTCGACCTTTCACCTATATTTTTGGAACTATAAACGCTGACCTAAAACTTTCTTGATAGGTAGTTGAATTTATGTCTCACTGGAGCGGACTGTTGGCGATTGTACGGTATCAATCCTGAATGGAAAGCTCGTTACGGAATCAGAACTCCTAGGGTAAATTATTGCCATGGGAAGCAGTGATGTAAATATGGATTCGGTTTTATTCTACCTTGTATTATATTTTGTTTTTCCCATATTGACAGTATTAATTAGAGATTAAACATGTGATATTAATTAAAGATTGAAGGCTAGTATTTTGCTAACTTATTTATTTGGCATGTTATTTGAATAAATTTCAGGGTGTTCGTCATCAAAACTTAACTCCAAACATCAACAAAAACGCTATAAATCACATTAATCTTAACAGAAATTATTAATGCTTCCTCAGTATTTTGTTTATGTTTACACTGAAAAGTCCTCTCATAGCAAACATTCGTCAATGTTAAAAACGCAGGAATCAATTAATAATTGGATTTTCAGTTTAAAATATTAAATGAAATTTCAATTCATAAAACCTCCAGTACTAAGCGTTCCACCAACGAAAGCCCCAATTCAGAAGCATCACATCAAATACCGGTCCAGAGAAGTCCAATCCAGTGTCCATTCGAAACACAATTATGCAGGGCAACCGTCATACCAAGTCGCATTCCTTGCGTCGTAAGAGAATTGTAGAGCACTAAATGTGATGTTTATGTGAACATATGTTACGCAATGCGACGTACTTTCTGTCAGCTGACATACCGAACACAATCGAAATGGAGAATAAAACTAGATATTTACTGGTGGAAGGGTCATTTATGTACAGCTGGCAAACCTATTTGAATGAAGGACATCCGACTTCCAAATGGAAGTCCATCAAACTGGATAAGGACAGGAGATAGAATGCTGTAATAAGAGCTGTCATTCCTCCAAATGGAACTGACAGATAAATGAATATATAATGGATGAAGCTATCGAAATATTAGGTTGAACTGTAATTAAGAGGTAAAATTAGGACAAGGGAGTTTGTTAGACATTAATTGTTTATAGAGGATTGCCTGGAATGGAAATAAACTATTGCACTCTCTGTTTAAGGTATCGAGATTGATTTCATTTCAAAAATTGTCAAGAGGTTTTAAGTACAAAAGTGAATTGTAAAGAACATTCCCTATTTTGCGTGTTTTTTTATGTAACAGTATATAATCATTGTCAGATAAAGTTTAGGCGTAAATTGTTGGTTGTTTTTCATTTAACAAAGCTTCTCTTCACGTTTCATTACTGCGTGAATAGGTAGGTAGGTAATCAAATAATATTCCACAGGATCAATAGATACAACGGACTTTTGGCGACGGTCCGGGATCAATTCCGAAAGGAAAGATTTAAAATGAGTGAATAGGATAATCTTCAAGTTGCATAACTATTTCAGATTTTCCCCAGCTCGTACTTTATTATTGTTTTCCGAATTCTAGAGATGGATATTTCTTTGGTTATCTTAGGAAAGGTCCAAATTCCCAAATCTCTGAAGAAGCTGATAATTCAAGCAGCATTAACAAACTTTGTAGTCAACCAAATACAAAACATATTCAAGGATGCATTTTGTTAAAATTTTAATTTTGACATTTTTAATCAGTTCGTGAGAGAAATATTTCTCGTTGTTCATTTACCCCCTTGATAGTTTTCTGAACGAGGTATCTCGCCTAGAGAAACGCTGAGATATCTCCTTATTAGAAGAAAACTAACCAGATCTTGCTCTCATCATCATAAAAAATAGGCAAAATATTGATGATGATATATATAGTAATTTGCAAAATTGGTCAGACTTTAATGGACGAGATATCTCGTCGAAGGCACTTGGAGGGTTCAACTGTAATATGTCGTAGGGCCAAGTGTTCAAATGACTATAATGTTGTTCGGAAATATCAATACAATAAATTACATTTCATAGATCTAAGCAAACATCCAAACCTTGATTTTTGAAATTCCCTTTTTTTTTTGTATCACAATAGCCCATTGTGTTGCTTCAATGCAACGTAAATTCAACTACTAGCCGTTTGTATCACTGTTGGAGTTGGATATAAGTAGGTAGGTCAATATATGAGAAAACAGTTAAATCACCCAGAAAAAAAATCATAATTACTTTCATACTTCTGATGAATATTAATTCATTAAACGATTACATTACTTCACGTAGATATTAGTGTCACCATAGTGTGACAAGTTGAAAAACAACAAACACGAAATGGAAAGATTGGTAGCATAGTGAATTTGGAGGGGTCAAGAAGTCACAGTGATTGAATAAGTGATGAGCGGACTTGCTGGCATTGGTCAGACCATTGAGTATGAACCTGGATTTTATTGGGGGTGTAGCAAAAGAGAAAGGACACAATTGAAAATCTCTTGAAAGAGCTCAGAGATCTGAAGAGTGCTGAGAGTGGATGACGAGAAAAGAACCAGCTCCTCGACAAACCAAGTGATACTTTAAAACGTGATTCCTGGCCGGAAGCATCGGCCTCATATCGACGTGCTCTGCATTAGGGACACTCCAACGTCCAAAGACCAATCGGTGCGTACCACTCTTTAACTTCCAATCTACACATATTTGACCCCTCACCATACCTGTCTATAACCATGGTACTTCCTCCAAACCATGCAGGTAATTCTATTAGTTCATAAAATAATAGTTATTTAAAAAAATTGTAAGTATTTTGTTTGAAAGAATATAAGAATTTCATGATTTATCTCACTTTATTTTTACGATGATTCAAATATCAAGAACCAACATTTTCTGATGGGATTCAGCTTCAGAGCTCCCCTTACGCTTCTGTCATCGAGCTTTTGATAATCTACACCCCCGGATCCAATTTTAAATAACCATATTATCTACTACTGAAGTATGATTCTTTAGGGTTTAATTTTTGTTCAGATACTACAAAGATAAAAATTGGTTTATTTTCGATAAAAATGAAAAAAATAACAAATAAGTATTCGGATGTACACATTTTGGTATTAGTCACTTTTTTGTACTTTTATTCCTGTAACAATACGCGAGAATTATATCTGAAGAATTGCTCTTCAAGCATGGCTTTTTGACCGGTTGAGATACGGCTTAGTTATTAGTTCACTCCCGGATTGATCAGAGATCAGGGCCAGCTGTGAAATTGAGGGTATAAAGCATGTGAAAGCTCCATTCCGAGTCAAACAATAAGTAACGATTTCTCAAATATGTTATTTGATCTCCTTTCAAGCGGGGAGGAATGAAACTGAAATGTACCCACTCACCACTTTCTCTTCTTTTTTCTACTAGTACTGTGCATGCTCCAAGTGGTTTCGATGGGATTGCTCGTTCATCAAAATCTGTAGAGTTTTGTTAATGATGAGATACCAAATCGAGACAATCACCATGAAGGTTAATGAGATACCCTCTGAAAAACCTCCTTTTCTTCCTTCAAAAAGCTAACAATAAATAACGATTCAATTGCTAATGAAATTAAAACTTTAAAGTTCTCAATATGCAAAGATTCTAGACGCAAAACCTGTCCTATTTTTAACCCGAACAAATTATTAGAAGCAGTAATAGCTGCTTTAAGGGATCCACCTACCTTCGATAACTTTTTTAAAAATTGTTATAGCTTTTTGGTTTTTATGTTTTTATATAGTTAACAGATGTGAAACAAAGAAATAGTACCAAAATTAATTTATTTTGTGTTGCCATTTGAAAAAATTGGTTATTTAAGGTAAATTTCATGAAAATTTTATGGAAACGGTTAATGCTCTAGAAAAAAATTAATATATTAAAATTAATTTCCTTTGTATACAATATAAATATAACCATAATCTTCAAAATGAACTAAAATCTAAGAAATATTTTGAAAATAAAAGAAGATAAGCTATGTTATATACATATTCATGAAAAATTTTCAAAAATTGAAGCAAATTATTCACAAAAACAGCTATAAATCAAAGAATATATTATATTATTGAAAGATTTTAGTTCATTTCATAGTAAATAGTATTTAAAATGCATGTACAAAGTTTCAAGTAAAAATATTAAAAATGGTGGAAGTTATTGAAAAAACTGTAGTAACTATTTTGTAAAAATATCATTTGCGGAAAAATGCATTTAAAGTTTTTACTACTAAAGAAAATGTCTTTTTCAAACTGTCAAAAATGTTCTCCCAATTCATCAAAACTTTTATAGAATTATTTTTTAACTTAAAAATTATTCTAAAATGCAAAAAGAAGTATAAAACTGGAATTTTCCTTCAACTTCAGGTTTCGAATTGATACTTCCGATTTTGTTTGACAGCTGTCACTTTGCATTAAAATAACGATATCTTCGGTTCTAAATGTCGTAGAATTAAAAATAAAACAGTTTTGGAAACGTTAAAATACAGACAAATATATTATTCGATAAAAATGTTTTGAAAATTTTCGTCGAAATTCGCTATTTTAAGGTAGGCGGACCCCTTAAAATGTAGTAACTCTATTTATCTAACAGAATGTCAACTATGTGACATGAATCGACCAAACCTCAAATTCCATAAATATCCGCTGTGTCCAAAGTTAAAAATTACTGAATTCAACCACTTTCACCCTTTCACAAATGTTAAAATTGCTATTTTAAATATTTACCCTGACCTCAATAAAAGAGTAGATATTGAAAATTTGTAAAATTGTATTCAATCCTCCTGGTGGTTGTCTTGACGAGGTATCTCGTCATTAGCAAAGCTGACCAGACTTGATAGGAGAGATATCTCTCCAGTAAGTTAGAAGAAAACTGACCATATCTTGATATCCTCATCATAAAAATGTCTTATGACGAGATATCTCGTCATTAGCAAAATTGGTCAGATCTTGATGGACGAGATATATCAGTAATTGCATGAAATTTAACTAATTAAAATTTCTTTTCGCTGGTTGTTTTTACTAGAATGCATCTAAAAAGCATGGAGCATGAATTTTAAACCCTTTAAAATAATTAAAATTACTATGTTTTAAATGAGAGAAGAAACATAAATCTACTGTATTTGTCTCTTTCCGCCTCATGGTTAGTTGCATTTAAGTCCCAATGAAGTAACGGCTATTGACGACCTTCGCAGATCAATCACGAAGGGAAAAATCTGAAGACAACTCGTAATTTTGAATGGTCAGATGATGAAGTTAATACCTCTTCGTCACATGGAACTTTTCAAATACGGGTTTCTTTTGTATACTCTAACTCTCCTTGAAGTCTGTCCTTCTATGTTTTGAAACATTTTGCATTACCATGTTTTGGCTACATTATCATTAGTGTCTGAACTTATAGCTGAAGTAATACACCTTAGATTATAAATGTAGCTGCATTTCTTCTGAAGATTCTCTTTTCGCTGATTGTTATTTTTTAGTGCCTTAAGAAATTATTTAACAGTGCATAAAATTTTGAATTTAACATGTATTTTAGTTAAATTGGTAAATTCCAAATTTATGACTCAGTAATCTCGATTCTGGGTAAGTTATTGGAAGTTCTGGGAAGTTATTGATAGTTATTACTTCCTAAATAGAATTTTTGGTGTCGTGGTTGCCAGGTTGGAAGAATAGTGGATTATCAGTGAGTTACCGGAGGGTTTTGAGTTTAAAACTCGATCCAATCAAAGACCATCTTGTGCTTGGGGTTTGGTTAAGTCTGTCGTGGCTTCAAATATCCTCACGTTGGCGAGGTGTGGAAATTTGGAGAGTGGGGTACCAGCTCAAGTATGACCTCGTCATCTGACTCCAGTTCAAAATTACGAGGTGTTATCATCGGATCTTTCCCTTCGGGATTGATCCCAGACCACCACCAATACCCCGTTGAGTTGTTCCAATGCGACGTTAATTCAACTACCTACCTACTTAAATGGAATTTACAGTCAATTACAGGAATTACAGTCAACGAACTCAGCATTATACCAGTTTAAAAGGCTGGTAGAAATTATTAAATAATCAATAGAAATTATCATTGTAACAGCTCTGACACACAAATTTGTACGTACGGGTTGTCAAAAAGGTCAATAAAAATCCCTAGTAGTTAAAAAAGGTAGGCGCCAAACATGTAAAAACTGAACTGACAAGAGATACGTTTCAATTTAAGAATGCATTCTTGATGTATTATCTTTTGCTTTCCTTATTCGTGAATGTTTACTCTTCTCAAAATATCACAATTTAATTCGCACCCCTTGCTCCATGTACTGAAATGGAAACTAAATGGAATAAAAAAAGAAAATGCAACAACTTTGTTAATAAATGGGATGATTTTTAGGGGAACTGGAATACTTAGGTTAATTTCATGTAAGGATAAAATAAAAAAATTAAAATTGAATTAATTCAACTAGTTGAAGTTCGCTAATTGAAATGTTTCTTGCATTGTTCAATATAACTGAATCATCCTTTTCCCAGACACTGTCCTCAAAATCACAAATCTTTATCATTTATTTTTATAATCCGTACAGTGGAATTATTTTCCCTTTGCAATGGTGTTTACTATTTATCATATCACATGGCTGGGTTCTCCTACTTAGAAGAAAATATCCATTCCCTAATTGATGACGACACTAAAAAAATCCAAGCGCTGTAGAATCCAATTAAATGCGACTTTATCTAAATTTACTTGATACATCCTTAAAATCGGCAAACACATTTTACTTCAAATCAAAAAGGGATGTAAAAGCTTTTACTGGATGTCAGCTTTAAAACGTTTTAATATTTCTTTGCATTCTGAAATGCAATTATACGAATCTGTTCACCGTGGATAATTCTTCGAGGCGATAAAAAGGGTTTAATTATATCACGACGCAAACAAAGATAAAGTAAATATCACGAACTACGTTTTTTTACATGTACCGTGAACATCGCTGGGAAGTCTGATATATCTGTTTGGAATTAAATGTGAAAGGTCTATTTATACTCATAAGCAGTGTTTAGGACGATTTATAACGAAGCTACAAAAGTATTAAAAAATAAATATACAAATCTGAATTCAGATTACAAAATGATGCTTAAAATGTAGTTGTGTTAAATACTTAACACATTTTTCTAATCAGAATCAAAGCAGTTTTTTGTCGTAAAGTGCGTCATTAATACAGTTTTGAAACTAGTGTTCAGAGGTTTTGTTCGAGATCAAAATTAAGTATAATATGTGACAATTGATAACTTGAAAGAAAAAGCTTCGTTTATATTAATAAAAATAAATAACTCTATTACGTCAAACCCACTTGAACATACTATGCATCAAAACTTGGAGTTTACGTAATTTTCCATACCTTCTCTAACATACAAATTCTTTCATAGACAGATAACACATTAGATAAAAATTCAAGTCATGGTCTGAAATGTGGAACGTAATTATCTCAAAGGTCCACTAAAAGTCATAGTATTTTCTTACACTCTTTGAATGAAAAATGGTCAATGGAAATTTTTTAATGTCCGATCACTGACATCTTTGGTAATACAATAGGAGAGCTAGGGGCCGCCTTAACTTCTAATAGGAACAATTCCTAACAACTGGGACCTACTGGGTGGCAGACAAACACTACGACCTCTATACCAAGAGTCAAGTGAAACCTAAAGAAAAATAAAGATAATGGGATTCAAACTAAATATAAAAAATAATATAAAACTAGGAACAAAAATAATTTGTTACATTGATTGTATTAGAATAAATACATTTAACAATCTAAATACAAAATGAGATTAAAAATATTTTTTAATTTATGTACAGAAGTTTAATCTCGTAGCTACACTCACTATAAAACATAAATTATTTTGCTACACAAATTAAAAAAAAAGGGTACTTGTATATTAATATCAATTTCTGCTATCTATACCTATACATCCCTTACATGGGGCAAAAAATAGCAAGTTAGACACAAACCGTAGTTTTGTCGTGAATACTCGGGCCGGATGTTGGATTGTGGAATGAATGAAGCAGACATAGGAAGTTTTAACGATTGTTTATTGTGGGAACATTCAACAATTAAATTACAACTTGAACGATTAAAGTGCATAAAGTGAAGGATTAATAACTGTCTAGTCTTTGTCTAGCCACTAAATGGAGCTTGTGTGATTTCATTTGGATGATCAACAAATGAGAATGCAGATCCATGTTTGAAAGAAACAATAGATGATGCCTCTTGAAATTGGCCGCAAAAAATCTATGCATTAAAATAAAATCACTTATGCAGTAAATCACCTATCAGTAAGCATCAAATCAATTCACAAATCGATAAACGCAATTATGATTGCTGTTGGTGAATCAAAATCTACCTATTATTAGGATATAAATTCTCATGGTTGATTCAGATCCAAATCCATTTGTTAGAATATTATTCACTTGTTTTATTTGTCAGTATCTGCACTAGTTTTCTGTGCATTGTTAAATCGTTATTTTCGTGTTTAAGTGCAAAAGGAATATATTGGTTACAGTTAATTTATTTATCTTAATTCTTAACAACGATTTTATTTAAAAAGGCTTGTAATTCTAGCGTAGTTTGTAGTTTTCGAATGGCAACATTTAAACAGTTCTCACTCCACGCAATCGAAAGATACACTGTCTCATAGTTCGCCCAACACCACAGAATTTCGACATATTGTGAACCCCTCCCCACGCTCAGTGTACCTGCGCACTCGGTCCGAAAGTCATGTGAGTTACAGACATTCTTTGTATACTCGACGCCATATTTAATTTCTGGATATTTCTTTCTAGTTCTGAAATCATAGGATAAAACATTTACACATTTTTGCAATGCTCGACTTTTCATGCATACTCCCCAGTACCGTTGTGATTTTAAAGACGTATCCACGTCAAAAGGCCTCATTTATACTTCTTGTATGCAACGACTAGACTAAGTATCACGCTACTCCGCCCTCGAATCAAATTGACAAACTTTATCACCGGATTAAGTATCAAACAAATGCAATAAATACTTTCAAAGTCGTATTTTAAGAATAGATTTGAATTGTGTTGTCAAGAATTACATTCATAACGAATGAGGTCATAATCAGCTGACAAATGAATCCTCAGAGGATAGTAACGAAAGGTAAAAATAGTGGACAAAGCGCTAAGTCGATGAAGTAGCTACTTCCGAAGTATTTCCTGATGTTTTAGTAAAATTGATTTAGGTAATTTAAAAGATTTGAATAGAATTTTAAAGAAGAATAGATTTGAATTGTGTTGTCAAGAATTACATTCATAACGAATGAGGTCATAATCAGCTGACAAATGAATCCTCAGAGGATAATCGTGAAAGGTAAAAATAGTGAACAAAACGCTAAGTCGATGAAGTAGCTACTTCCGAAGTATTTCCTGATGTTTTAGTAAAATTGATTTAGGTAATTTAAAAGATTTGAATAGAATTTTAAAGAAGAATAGATTTGAATTGTGTTGTCAAGAATTACATTCATAACGAATGAGGTCATAATCAGCTGACAAATGAATCCTCAGAGGATAGTCGTGAAAGGTAAAAATAGTGGACAAAGCGCTAAGTCGATGAAGTAACTACTTCCGAAGTATTTCCTGATGTTTTAGTAAAATTGATTTAGGTAATTTAAAAGATTTGAATAGAATTTTAAAGAAGAATAGATTTGAATTGTGTTGTCAAGAATTACATTCATAACGAATGAGGTCATAATCAGCTGACAAATGAATCCTCAGAGGATAGTCGTGAAAGGTAAAAATAGTGGACAAAGCGCTAAGTCGATGAAGTAACTACTTCCGAAGTATTTCCTGATTTTTTAGTAAAATTGATTTAGCTAATTTAAAATTTGAAAAGTTATTAAAAATTATAAGCAAATAACAAAGAATAAAATTTAGAGATGATATCTACCTAACTACACTGCTGGCCACCCAAATTGCAACACCAAGAAAGACAAGAGATATCACAACAAAATTTATTTTGTAGATAACATGTTGACCAAGTATCAAATGATTAAATTTATAGACTTCTGTGAAGTGTGGTTCCTGCCAAAATCAGTAGCCAGAGTAGCCGCCATTGTTGGAGATCACCGCTGCCACACGCCTCGGCATTGATTCAAAGAGACTTTGGATGTGTTCTTGGGGTACAGCAGACCAAGCAGCTTCCACACGTTGCCAAAGTTGATCTGGTGTGGCAGCTGGGGATGTATTCTGGGTCAATCGTTGAGCAACCATGGACCACATGTTTTCTATCGGCGAAAGATCCGGAGAGCGAGCTGGCCAGGGAAGCAATTCAATCTGGCGATTGACGAAGAACCCTTGGACAATGCGTGCCACGTGTGGTCGCGCATTATCCTGTTGAAATATGGCTGTGGGCAAGCCCTGAAGGTAAGGAAGGACAACTGGCTCCAACACCTCGGAGATGTAGTGCTGGCTGTTTAAAGTACCGGCAATGCGTACTAGAGGAGTGCGAGAGTGATATCCAATACCGCCCCATACCATAATACCCGGTGCAGGACCAGTGTGGCGGTGCATAACGCAGCTGTTCAGCATCCTCTCTCCACGGTGTCTCCAGACTCGAATCCGACCATCGTGGTGTTGCAGACAGAAGCGTGACTCGTCAGTAAAGACAATTTCATTCCATTCTGCCGTCCACATCCTTCTTTCATCGCACCATTGGCGGCGGAAACGTCTGTAGTTCTGCGTCAAGGGTAGACGAAGCAATGGACGTCTTGCGGACAGACCACTCTGCTGTAAACGGCGTCGAATGGTACGCGCAGACACTGGATGATGCGGTACAGACTGAATGTGCTGTGCTATGGTTCGTGATGTGGCTGAGCGATCCGTCACTGCCATACGCACAATATGCCTGTCATCACGTGAAGTGGTGCACTGAGGTGGATGCGATCGAACACGTCGGTCCGTCGTACCCTCCTGCATCCAACGATCACATATCCGCATTACAGTTGTTTGGTTTCGTCCAACACGACTACCGATTTCCCTGAAAGATAATCCACAATCTCGGTAGGCCACTATCCTTCCTCTGTCGAACTCGGATACTTGATCAAAAGATGATCGCTGTTTTCTACGAGGCATAATTGATCGTTTTTTTTGAAAAAACCACAAGAAAAACACAATTGCCGTACTTGAAATCGTCGAAATCTCCAAGCCTTAAATAGCGCTTTGAAGTGGCGCCACAGGCGCGCGTGATGTGCGTCTGCGCTGAAATTCTAATCATTTGCATATCTCACCTCCGCTAATGCATGTTGTAAATTTCATATTATTTGCATGCTTCCTTCAGGGTGTTGCATTTACGGTGGCCAGCAGTGTAGTTTCTCCTTGGATCGGGCCATACTTATTGCTGCTTATATGGCCAGCATCTTCAAATCCTGAAGATGTGATTATTTTATTTTCCAATGTTAGCTTATGGATCGTATGATTCTTCAGCATTAATTGCCAAAATGTGACAGCCTCTTCTTTACCCAGGAGCAGTATGGAAGATACTGTAACGCACCTATCATGAATTGTGGGAGGCATACCTCCCTGGAGAACTTTGAAGAAGCTGAACCGTATTTATGCGTCGTGAAGAAACCAGGAATCTTCAAGCTTCCTAACCCAGAAATGATATTAAAACTTGGTTAACCAATTACAGCTTCAGTCTACCATTGTTTAACCCTCTGGGGGTTCCCTCGCATATATACGGCTGAAGAACGTATGCATGCGTGTCAACCACCCCCAGGGGTTTAAAACACTTCTAACCAAATATATTATACTTTTCAATTATATTGTATTTTGTAAATTTAACCCTACTAGTGGTTTATCTTCAAGT
This sequence comes from Meta bourneti, assembly GCA_933210815.1. Lineage (NCBI taxonomy): Eukaryota > Metazoa > Arthropoda > Arachnida > Araneae > Tetragnathidae > Meta > Meta bourneti. The sequence goes on along the minus strand of OW119930.1, from coordinate 64,446,017 downwards.
CAAAAACTGCCCTGTAGTGACTCGCCTCTGGTACAAAAAACTGTTCCAAGCTGACACCAGTTCTGGGCAAAGAACAATTTCCTTTTTCTACTTGGATCTTCATTCCCCTTTGAGTAATAGGACAATTTTGTCTCCATGAGGTATCTCGTCATTAACAAAACTGATTAGATCCTGGACAAGATATCTCGTCGAAACACTTGGAAGGTTAATAATATTTACAAAATTATAGTCATCCATTATTTGCATTGTAACAATATAGAATTGTATTTGGGAAAGAGAGAGAGAGTATTGTATTTTGGTGGATTTTTGCTGTTTGTGGAGACAGTGACAATCTGTTTCCACACTCAGCAGAATATCGACCAAAAATACAATGCTTTCTTTTATCCTAAAACCATTCCTATTAAACTAGTGGTTGTTTCAATAAACACTCCCATTAGTCGAACAAATATATCAAACCTATCCACCAAGAAAAGAAGAAAAAAGATCTCAACCCCATCCGATTTTTAACAAATGACCCCTATTCGAAAGATCTATCATCTGAATCCATCGAGACGGAGCAAGAAAGATTGTCGAATAATATATAAAAAAGTTATGTTTTTTTTCCCAATATGTATTCGTGTCTGAGTTTGGTAAGTCAAGATCTAAAATGTGGGACGTAATTTTCCCAGAGGTGTGCTAGAAAAGTCCCAGTGTTTCATGGCACTTCTTATACACGATCGAGGTTTCTTGACACAGGGAGTGGCGTTGAATTTCTGAGTTTGTTTCAGGCCAGTGTAGATTTACAGTTGATATGGAATTTGGAAAATGAAATAGAGTAACTGATCCAGATGGATGGCAATGCATTTATATACGTCGCATCCATGTGGGGAAATGACACAAGATCTAAACGTCCGATTTATCATGGAGTTTCTCACATATTGAAAGATATGAATTCCTTTCAATGCATCTACCCTCACTTTTTCAAAATAAGAATTATTCGGAAAAGGTAGATTCATCATGTGCCCTGAAGATCTATAGTTATTCTGCTGTGATAGAGGAAAAGGCAGTTTCTCCAAAGTTTGCTCTTAGCGAGTTAATGATTACGTAAATGCTGAGTATACACTAGGGTGGGTCATTTTTTTCTCCTTTTTTAAGCGACACAGCGATGAAAAGATGCTAAATGGTCTCAAAATAACATGTGTGAAATATTATTACATTCTGATAAGTCTAACTGCCTCCGGATTGATACCACAGATTTCGATTACTTTTTCGAGGTAGATTCCAGTCAGGGTTCCAACCAATAAACGTTACTTTCTTCATACATGGACAATGCATCATGATTGCAGATGTGAGGGGTGGATGGGTCGAGTGGGGGAGAGTCGAGGCCTGAGCGTGCCCCTCCCACGTTTCCGGTATAGCTCCGACTGCAATAAGGTGAGGTTGTGTTGCGCTCGTTTTCGCCATTTTTATCATAGATCGTACTCGTTCAGAGTGGAAATGTCCGTTGTTTGGTGATTCAAGTGATATTATATGCAATATGTTACCAACCTAAGAAGATGTTATGAAGTTCTATGAGTGGAACCGGCATAAGATGAAGCGTGATAATGAAACTAATAAATAACCCACATATAAGGAAATAGAGGACATTGTCGTGGAAAAAATTGAATAAATATGGCCAAGAGCTTCCATTCCTACTGTCCAACAAAAACGAGTGAAAGCGATGTTGAAGGCGTATCATCTGAAATGCAAAAATCATTTAAAGTATCCTAAAATACCGAAGAAGATATTAGAAGAGTTTCGCCGTACCAGTAAAGTATTGTTTGACATTTCATCCTGCAAGTGTAAGAACATCGATGAGTTACATGTTAGAAAGAAAAGCTTCCTAATAGACCAACGAACCACTAGAAGAATGGTGATCGGAACCGTAGATATTGTTACAACGTATAAAATAACGAACACTTTGAAAAGGAAAACACTAAGGCCAAAATCACAGTTTCAGTCTCAAAAAGAAAGCACAGAGAAGCTTAATGTGTTGACTTCATCTGAATCTAGTCAATCGGACAGTGACGATGTATTCCAGCCAGTCACAAGCCTCGATATCGGCGGCTCCTGTCGATAATCCTACCGCTACAAACAGTACAGTAGACTACGCTTTACTTTCAAGAACGTATGATAGATACGGAGTATCAGGCAGGGCTGGGGCAGCTATTGCTTCAGCAGTTCTTCACACTTCCACTACGGAAATTATTGATAAAAATAAGCTTCGCCGGAAACGCAAGACAGCACGAAAATTGGAAGCGGAAGAAGATAAACTCCTACAGATACCTGCTTTATACTTCGACGGACGGAAAGATAAAACTTTAATTACATAAAAAAGGACGGAATAATGTATAGACAAAGCATTCTTGAAGAGCATATTTAATTGATAATTGAATCAGAGTCGAAGTTCTTGGTTTATATTGCATCAGCTTTTGGCACATCTGAATGCATAGAACAAGCAATCACCAATTTCTTCCTGGAATCAGAAATATCTATAGACTGGTAGCAGTTGGGTGTGAAGAAACTAAGGTGAACGTTGGTAAATATGGAGGTGTCATACGACTGCTTGAAAAAAGGTTAGATAAACCGTTACAGTGTATTATCTACCTACTGCATATGAACGAACTACCCTTCCGACACTTGTTTCTACATATTGATGGCAGCACATGGGGATCCAAGACATTTTCATTCATATTAGCAAACATATTTGTACAGAGTAGTCTCAGTGGTTTCAACAGGCATATTTCGTAAGGATTTAATAAACAAATCACCTGGCAAAATGTCTCATGCCTGATGGCTAACTCGTGCTAATCGAATTCTACATTTGTACGCTATCAAAATTCACCCTTCCTGTAAAGATGGAGCAAGGCACCTGTTCAAACTCATCTCTGCAACTAGATATTTGCCCACAGAACTGAAAGTCAAAATAGACCTGTAATTCAAAGAAACAGTTACTTCGCATACCCTTAAAATTTATTGATCGCAATGCTGACCGACTCTGAAGCGCACATCCTTGAACTGGCAGCCCTTTGCATTTTGAAAGCCCGCAGCATTCAGGAAAATAGACTGTGACTGTTTCAACTTCCTACTGTAAAATTTGATGCATCATCTTACACCGATCTCATTAACTGGCAGGAGAATATATCTGATCCCCCAATATTGAAATCCATACCTGACGAATACATCCAACTATTTGTCGTCCAAAAAGCAGGAGAACTGTCTTTACTACGCCTGCCATGTAACACGCAAGCTGTTGAAAATGCAGTCAAGACTGTGAGAGAAGCTTCAGCCACATTGTGCAAAAATATCTGAGAGAAGGTTTCATAAAAACCAAATAGTCTTGAAAGCCATACCGAAATTCGATAGCAAGAAGAATTTTCGCGCTTTTTGAAATATTATAATAATGTTATAATAAACGTCATTTTTGTAAACTTTTTCTTGTAATAAATAAATGTTACTCATACAATTTCAGTTTGTTTTATAGATACACATTTTAAAACTTTTTTTAACCTTGCTGTAACAACTCATCAAAAAGAGTTTTTTTTTCAAAATATGTGTTCTCTAAAGTCAATCCGGAGGCTGAAGATGATATCCCATTCTAATCAAATTTTATATGTGAGCTAAAAATATCATTTGGCACCTTTTTCTTGCTGTGCCGGATAGAAATCAGAATTCTTTTTTCTCCATACAACGGTGACCCACCCTAGTATACACTGTATTTCAAAACTTCCGGTACAAACTTAAGCCCTCTTGGTGGACGCCTCGAAGAGATGAGTCTTCATTAGCAAAATTGGTCAGATCTTGATAGACACAGTATCTCGTCACTAGAAGAGAACTGATTAAATCTTGATCTCGTCATCATAAAAAATCGGCAATATCTTGATTACGAGATAACTCACGATTAGCAAAATTAGTTACATCTTGAAGGACGAGATATCTAGTCGAAACCACTTGGAGGATTAAGGAGATGTAGGAAACACAAAATCAAACCGTATTCACTCACGGAATGTATTTCCATGAGCTCTACTAGGATTTGTGAGAGGGCACTCTTCGGCAGCATGGCAGTTGGACAGTTTGGACATCAATCCATGAGTGGAAGCTGTCAAATGTTCATTACTGTTCATCTCCTTTGAGCATCTGCAACCAAACTGCAAGTGTATAGATACTATCAAACTGCAAACTTGGGGATGATGAAAATAATTATGTTCACATACTTGCTGTCTCTCACACACATTTCTGCACTTAAGTGTTTCGCAACTCCAGTCCACCTGTGTTGCTTGCGAACATGCACTCTTTTGTGAACACGTTTTAATTTTGTGCTCCTTATATACTCTTAATCCTCTTAGTGGTTGTCTCGACGAGGTATCTTGTCATTAGCAAAACCGATTTGATCGTGATGGAAGAGATATATTGTTATTAGAAGAAAACTGACCAGATCTCTCTTGTTCTCGTTATCATAAAAAAATCGGCAATATTTTAATGAAGGGATATCTTCTCATTAGCGATCTTGATGGACGAGCTATCTCATCTAAATTACTTGGAGGATTAAATTTGAATATGAAGTTTTGAAATACTCTGTATAAATATCTAAAACTTAACAAACTAGATAAAAGTGTGATTCCTCAATCAAATGCTAATTGAGCATGCTGTAACTGTTTTCTGCTCTTATGAAGCACCATATACTTTAATACACAGATCATTTTTAGAGTTGCTAACCATATATACACAATCTGGAAACACCATATTATTGAATTCAAAACGTAGTTGAGTGTTTAGCCCCAACGATGTTCACGTTTCGAAACCACTCAAAAAAAAATAAGAGTTGCAGATTATTTTTGGACGACGTGAAAGACACTTTTAGTGAATAGTTCCAGTAGCAAGCCACGTAACTCTTGCAGAATAGAATGCATTATCTTGAGTTGGAGCTTGCAAAGTATCTCAAAAGTTCTAGTAATTGATTATAACATAACTAGGGGGTTATACGAAAACAATACAATTTGGGATCGTTTACATGTAATCATTTTTTCTGTTCCACGAATTCGTTTATTAATAAATACTATTATATTAATATCAGTACATATTATATTAAAAATGCCACTAACTTGGACCCCAGATGGAACGAGATTAAGAAGCAGACCGAACCTAACATCGAGGAGAATGGTTGCCGAAGATGCTGGATTGTGAAACTGGTGTCAAGCGAAAGATACGGCTTTAGACAGGAGGAGAAGACTGAAAGCCTCTTAAGCCTACTTGGTTTGAAGGGATCGATGATATTAAAGGCAGTATTATATTAAGCTATACATACATTTTTTGTTTCAGAGGACTTGGCAGTACTCCAAAAAACAGTTTTACGGGAATTATAAATAGTTTTGCAATTAATAATTAAAAATTAACTTTTAACTCCTCACAGCACGCCTCTGTGACAATATGTCTCCAAATACTCACGTCTTTTTCTCTTCTCAGTAAATTTACACGAAAGGAAATGTTTCGCTTAAGCAAACCAAAGTTCGACTTGTACTTTGGAAAACACGAATGACAGATAAATGCTATTAGCTCATACATTACCAACGGCTTATACCACAAATCTTTGAGCCTGTAATTTGAGGCTCCACACTGTTCCAAGGATTTCGTTTTGTCTCTGTCTTCTTAATGAATAGAAATTTCAGCCTTCACCATGACCTCGAGTTATTTATAGGATTAAGAAAAGAACCTCCTCTCTGCGGTCAAGGACAATGACATGAAAAATGGAGCAATTACGTTAACCAACAAGGTATTGGTTAATCTGGCTGAACAGTTGAGAGCATAGTGCAATAAATATGAACTCTTATTTTTCAAATGGCATGTACCTTTTAATTAGTTCCTGCAAACCCGAGACATTTTTAATTAATTCTTGGCTTACCCATTTGTTAAACATGCTTCTAATAAATTTCCATTTGCGTCACGGGAGAGATAATGTGTATTGTTATTTTATGTTTGTGAAAAGATAAGAGATGTAGACAGCCATCTAATTTATTTCTGATTTTTTTCAAACTTTTGTGTTTGAGCTTTTTATGGCAGTGTTGTTTAAAAATATGTGTTGAGAAAAGTATCTGGTTGTGAAAGATTTCAATATCTAATAAATCATCAAATTTTTATTGCCAAAATGAAAAACTAAAGTTAAACATATCTGCGTCCTTCTATGGTTGTCACAGGAGATAATACGCATTTTTATTTTTATTTTTGGGTAAGGATTAGGGATGTATAAGACAACAATCTAATTTATTTCTGATTTTTTTTAGAACTTTTGGTCATTGGGATTTTTATGATAGTATTGCTTAAGAAATATGTGTTGTGAAATGTGTATGTTGTGAATTAAAAAGGTTTCAATGTATAGTAAATCAAATTTTTATTCCGAACAAACAAAACAAGTTAAAAAATATCTGCCTCATTTCTGCAGTTATCAAAATTTCCGATATTTTTTCCTCTGATTAAGAGTACCATTTTAATCTCATTTTGTATGTACATAACAAAGTAAACTCTTTCAAAATTCAAAATTTGTAAATTAATATAAAAACAATTTTGCGGGTTTTATAGAAAAAGAATTTATTGTTATATTTTTAGAACATCAAACGAATCTCCAAATGAATACTGATTGAAGAAATTCATTTATGTATTCATAAAACCCACTCTGTTTAAAAGAACCTTTCCTGTAACATTTGTACCGAAAATGTTGGTGTCTCTTGCCTTAAAGTTCTGAGGAGTTAAATATTATATCTAAAATCCATTATTAAGTGAAACATTTGTACCATATAAAACAAGTGAAAATAGTTGCAATTGTAAAGGGGCACAAATATAACCATCGTTCTTAGAAATATAATCATTTAAAATTATTACTTTTTATTGGAGTGACCAGGATCTAATAATCACTTGACAAATCCTTAATTATAACATCAAAGGTATTTTCAATATGATACATCGTTGAAGAAATCTACGGTAACAATCACAGAAAAAAGGAGCAAAATGAGTCATTATACTGCGTAATTGCGTACCTTAACATTAATAACCTTTTGTCATGCGCTCCGAGTTATGAATAATTGCAGGAGAAATGGTAATAAACTGCGCATTTCTTCACTGTTGAAATTTCAGTTATAGTTGATAACATAATGATACGTAATCATATTAAAACAACAAACAGTGCACAAATATTATAATCTTTAGTAGAAATGTAATCATTCAAAAGTATTGCTTCTATTGATGTCCAAGCAATCAGTTATAACAAAACAATTTGTAATTATATTAGAAAACGAAACGGTACACAAATATACCCTTTCTTAGAAATATAATCTCTTAAGATTATTGCTTTTGTGAAGGCCTAAATATTTATTCTAGGAAAGTCTTATATTTGATTTCTATACACCATATTTATTTATCGTTTTTGCCATTGTTCATATTTTTAAAGATTTATGATAGGTTTAATTAAAACTCTAGCTATTAAAATTTTTGAGTTATATATCCATTGAATCTTAATTTAATAAAACATTTAGTAAATATTACAACTACAAATTAATATTAAGTTTTGTAGTTAATATTTTCTTTTGAGGAAAGTTATTTGAAATTATATTTCCGAGAATTGTCTGCCATGTAAAATAGTTTTATGCAAAATATAGATGTAGAATAAAGCATATTATACATTTAAATATTTAATTACTTAGCTTAGACATAGTTTTGAACTGATCATAAATTTGAAGATAGACGTATTTGTTTACAACAAGGAATGCATTTATCTGCATATAAAACATGAAATATTTCTTTAAAATTGTTTATGCAATGAAATTTTAATATATTTTGGAAGATACGTTTATAAACAAATACTTTCCCATGAAGATCTAAGAACTACCGAAACACTCTACTCATATCAAACAATTTAATAATCTAAATAAGAAATATTAAATATCGACAAAGCTTTTCGTCATCTTGTAGACAAAGTTAGTAATGAATGAACTAGAAATATGATTAACTCCAATTGAAAGATTCTTTTATTATATGCCATCCGCAAAAGCAATTGAGAATTTTTTAAAAATTATATTTGCTTTACATAAGACTATTCGAAACAAGTCACAAAATTAAAGTTTTAATTTTATAGAGGTTTTGCAATACATTAAATTATACACTTTAAACGATACGGTAGAGATGTATAGTTTTATTTCCTCAAAGACATGATTATTTCTACTTCAATTTTGATGGAATGGAAATGAGATGTTACTCAATTATATGCAAATGGGATATTGCAGTGCGATGTAACGAGTACTAAATTTTTAAATATAAAATAAATGAATGATAGGATGTTCTTAAATCCGAAGTAATTCATATTTATTGGAGTTATAAGTAACTTTAAATAGGAATAATAACATTTCATCCATTTCCTTGTTTTGTATTGTCATAAGAGAAGAGGAGCTGTGAAGATCTAAATCTTAATTTATATTTATTCATTGCAAAATTATCTGTACATCATTAAAATTCTCAACAACATTAAACAAAATCACGTGTGTAAAAATTTATGTTCAATATAGCTCTAAGAGGATATTACGGATCATAAATTGAATGGGTAGGAGTGTCATGGAGATGGACATGTTTTGCGAGGGGTCAAATGTGTATTGATGGCAAGTTTTTAGGAAATATTCACCGACTTTGGTCACAGTGGTCATTTGGGGTTTGGGATGTCGTTAATCACGGCTGCGATGTTCCAGGGACGATGACACTGGATGGGCTGCTTTAAATTTTTGGTTCATTGATGAGCACGTACATCACAGTCCTGCACTCCTGCGTTTACAAAATCCGTCCCCACTCACATGAAATTCCAACTCTTTTACTGCCGAATCCATCCACAATAGAACCATATTTCTAATCAATGCTCTGATAAATGACAGAAAGTCCACTCATCGCATGGAACCGCATAGCACGGTTGCAAGATCAAAACACGATCCAACCAAAGACCGTAGCTTTCGTGGTAGGCTGATTCATATTAAAACTGTCGTGGTCTCAAATGTCCTCACGCTGCTGTGGTGTGGATGTTTGGAGAGTGGGATGCTAACTCAAGTGTTGACCTCGGATCTGTTTCTTAGGTACGGATCCCAAACAGTCGCCAATAGCCAGTTATGTTGCTTGAGCATAGATGAATTACGACTGAACGCTTGAGTATAGACGATTACGAATTGAGAAGATGAATTACGTCACACTTGAGTGTAACGTAATTCATCTACCTACCTATCAGGCATGACATTGTCAATTGCTATGATTGTTTGACCACTCCTAATGTCTTGTAGATAGAATGAAGTCTATCCCTCTATTTTTGTATTGGTTCACGTGCCATCATGAAATAGTTATGCCTATCTCCTATTAGATCTCGTGGCGTCATGATGTCATGCGTTAAAGTTGTCACTTAATAAAATGTGGAATTTCAGCACTCTGTTTTGTTACAGCTGAAGTACCCGGTGCCATCCGGGAGAATCAGACATAGGTAAAATTTTTAATCAGCTGTGAATGATGTGTATGTATATATAATTTTATTTAAAGTGGTGACATCTTTTCTGCACAAATTCATTTCGCTGCGGCAACCTACACAACATCGACGACCTTAAGGCATAAACGTTTTATACCGTTTACTTACAAAATAGAAACTGAAGATGGGAAAGCTAACAACAAAATAAAATTGATGAGGAAAAAGGAGATGCGTCCTCTGCTTTTAAACATAGAACCACGAATGTGCCCTGCCGCGTCTATGATAAGATCGAGAATAAAATATATAATGAGTGTTGGTAATGTATTGTCTGTATGGTAATTTCTTCAATTCGCACCACTGTATTTCTTTGTTAACATTATTGCATACCAAAATCAATATACAATCACCTTTTGTTCAGAAGTATTGAAAACGACAACCTACACAACATCGACGACCTTAACAGAGTAGAGAGTATACAAAAATATATTCTCTGATCTGAGCGCAAAAATAACCATCCACCTCGGCACGCTGTAAAAAAAATTGCCATTGATTCGCTGGCCCGATCACTAATAATTGTCCTTATGCGCTGTGAAATCATAGTTGTACCTTTGTCACGCCCTCATAACCCTGGAGTTATTGTGAGTGGAAATAGATCACACAATTATTTCGCGCTATAGCTAATCTGTATCTTATCATAGTAAGTTATTCTTTATAAAAAGACTACGGTATAAAAATAGCAATTCGTTAGAATTTTTATTGAAATTAATATGAATACACTTCTATTTTAAACAAAAGTTAGAGAATCTTAACAAAACTTATAAATAGTCCTATAAAAGAAGGCCAGTAAAAATGAATCCTTTAAGTAGAAGAGTGTCCTATAAAAGGAGCTACAATAAACACCCTTTAATTACGAATGCTTATAGGAGTCCTACATATAATAAACTCCTATGCATAGGAATGTTTATAAATTACAAGACACTCTCATAAAAAGACATGGTGTCTGAATTTCAGCGTAAACCCTCCTACTTATAATGGACACAAATTATACTAGTTCAATGGCAAGTTGAATAAGTCAGTTTCTTCTGGTGTATCATAGAGAACTGACCATTTATATTTATTGTTGACAGATGATAGGGAATGATTTAACCAATCGGGATGCCTTGTATTTAAATGATTGGTGTACTGTTTGCGCCACACAGCCCACAAAGGCATTACCTTAACAATGGTTTCATAATTTATAAATGCCACAAATGCATGTGAAGTAGGTACTCTCAATCATAGATCATAGAGCCATCCTTAAACATTAAAATATTTAAACATTCATTTACTTAGTAATTCTGTAAGCGACAACGGAAAGAATAAGCTATGAAACATTACTGAATCTAATAGATGCACAAGTTCAAAAAAATTAAAGTGTTTTAAATAGTTACCTTAAACTTTGTGAACTTTCAAATAATTAGAATTTGATTTTCATACGTTCAAAAGGAAATGCTAATTATTTTAATTAAAAGCTACGGCTCGTTTGAACGCCAGGTAGATGCTATGACATCTACACTTATTAATTACTCTTTAAATTCACAAGAATCATTCAATATATGTTGAGAGATAGTTGTCTGCATCGTGAAACTTATTTATATCTTACCTTCTTAGTCTTTACCAAAATGCGCATCCATTTATCACGGAAAACTCACACCGCGTCAACTTCATTTCTTCAGACATTAATTACGCCTCCCACAATTATAGTTTATATCTCAAACATTAAGAGATGTTTGATGTAATTCGGTATTTACACAAAAGCTTTGTAACTCTCATTTAAAGAGTGCAAAATGCAAGATAACAGAAACACCGTTCCGAAAGGTCTTCGTTCTCTTATCTTATTGAAAGGAAATTAAATTATTTCTGTCAGTAATTGTATTGTATTGATGCAGTTAAATTTACTTTGCACATGCGTTTTTGATACCTTCAAAAGAATTTTTCCGATGTACATTTTAACATTTCACAAGTTTAATGATTGGGTTATTTAAATCACCAATATTTCTTACGTATAATTATTTTCGTGCTTATAAAATCTTTTCAGTTACCTTATATAGCCCTACTTATTACATTCTCATGTGAACCTCAGTCGAAATGAAATAGCAGATTCGTGGCTTAGATATCTTGCTTAAGGAGAGCATCCCAGAGTCATTGCAATCAAATACACACATGTCCAAAACTTAAGTATAACTTTGAATTCGTAGTAAGCAAGGTCCTCTTATCTCAATCCAATAGAGCATACTTGGGATATCTTCAGAAGTCACATTGCAACTAACACACCACACACCACCAAGGACCGCACAAGGGCAAATACGTGCTCCATTGCGCGGATGCGATTCTTTGCCACAGGAACTTTGAACAGCTTTGTAGAAAACATGCCCACACGTTGTGTAGGACTGCATTAGGATCATAGGCCTGCATATCCCCTATTAGATTTATTTTACCATATAAAAAATGTTACAATAACTAAGCCTTACATGTGTTCTCTAATCATTTTGACGTGAATACGTCTATAAAATTGGAGCAGTACTGGGGCATGCATGAAAAGCGAGTGTTTTAAATAAAGCGTTAAAACTGTTTAATTTTTATGATTTCAGAACTAGATGAAACATACAGAAGATAAATATAGCGAAGTCTAGACAAAGAATGTCCGTACGTCAAGAGTGAGGACTGCGTAAAAGATGTCAGTCGAAAATTACTGACTACTTCCGAAATTACTTGCTATAAATCATCGTTCAAACTTCTTATGTCTGTTTCATTCATTCTACAATCCAACACAATGCCCGAGTATTCACGTCAAAACTACAGCTTGTGTCCTCGACACAGCATACCATTTTTTTTCATTTCTTTAGTTACCATTTGCACCAAGATGCCTTGGGTGTTTTTTTGATTTCGCATAGCTTGTAGAATATTCATTCGCCATTGAATATTTAGATTAGATATTTGGCTCGAACTTAATTTCGGATTGCATTATCCTTAATGTTTGGACGGGTGTGTGATTATCTTTCTCATTACGAAAAAACATTATCTCTTAGAAAATTCCTCCCACCCATAGCTACTATCAGTGAAAACATCCATTCTGTAGGCGTCCTCCTATTCGAGGATGATAAGAGGTCAGTAAACTGCCATCTCTTAACAGGTCAGTGGATATTTTAGATAAATTTCAATTGATCATGGTTTTCTCGACCTATTGGAAATGCAGTCAGAGCAACCCTCTCCTGGTCACCTTGCTTGACTGGAGCTGCTAAAGAGAAACTATACATTAATTCTATGCTAGTCTTGGACTTTTTTTTAACGTGCATTGACTTATGGACTTGTTTTAGCTTGTCTGGACCAAGCGGGATAAGATACAACAGCAAACCCTATTGTCTCAGCAACAAAAAATGAGTGTAGCTGCAGACATTATGGTTTGCTGTGACTCAAAGAAGGTTACGTGTTTCAGTCCAAACAACACTTTTTAAGAGTTAGTAATAATTGATTTATCTGTCTAATTTCTCACCAACGGGGTGATATCTCACAAGTAAGTAATAAGCTGATACACACACAGAGTACTTTAATCCAGAGCTCATCTTGAACAATTTGAATATTCATGAACTTACATATTTAGTCTAACTTGGCTAGACCAAGTGGGGCAAGGATCAGCAACAAAATTAAGCCCAACTATCTCTGTAATAAAGAATTGATGAAGCTATAGACAATTATGGTTTGTTATGACTCAGAGAAGGTTACATGTTTCACTCCAAAAGTACGTTGTGAGAGAGGGAGTCGTATTCGATCTAAAAATAGTATAGTTTCTCTAAAATAGTAACATATAATAAATAATAAACTGTCGAAAGAAATGTTTGCTTAAAGGTAGCTCGTGTTGTTTTGTTAAAATCTAAATAAAGGAATGCATGCCTTGGTTTATGTTCAAGTCATTAGAAGACAAAGTTAAAAGTAACTCAGTGAATAAAGCAGCAATGTATTTATGATAGATTCGCAGTTCCTAAGGCCATTTCAAGGTCATTACCATTCATGTCGAAAATCTTCGTCTTCAATTCAAATATTGTTAGTGAGAATTATTTTATTGAAATTATTTAATAAAAAATATATTAGCTACATTTCCTAAAATAATGTTAATAAACTAGAAATCAAATAAATGCTTCTAAAGACTGGCATGGGATAATAATAACTTTTGAAAACTACTTTCAGCATTCATAAAATGCATCACATTCAAACAATGTAAGTGAAATAGCAAAGGACTTAACTTCAAGAACTCAAGAAATGTATAACCAAAGTACAAACATGTCGAGAAAAATAGTTTAAGATTTTGAATATCGTATTTAAATTATCATCGATTTTTTTAAACATTATAGCGAAACATTTTCCTACAGCAGAATAACATTAATACATCTCAACTTCTTTACAAAAAATTAATATCTATGTTCTTATAGCTGAGTGAAATTTTAAACTATTTATGACTGTAATTTATAAAAGTTATATCTACAATCTTTATTACTTATAAATTTTATTTTAGGCACTTTAGATTATTACATGCAGTCAATGGCCGTGCTTCTTACTTATCAAAGGGTTAATCATAGAAACTATTTCGTAAATTAGGGTGGCAACTGTAAAATGATTAATGGAAAACATCTTCCCTTAGAGTTTCTTTCAAATACATCTATTCTCTAAAGGTTTCTTTATATAAATGTCAGCAAGTAAGATGAAGTTAAAAACATTTCACGTTTATACGAATACATTTATTTCTAAAGTATTCACTTCTTGAATTGTAAATTCGTTCTTGTAGCGTGAACAATTCAAGGACTGGACAAAAATATATGCAAATTTTTAAACTAGCTGCTCGCATATATTCAGTTGGGTTGAACAATTCTGTCTGAATTTTGGATAGTGGGTACGGGGGCATAACAAAGAGTCTGGAATTAAATATTTATTGAATGAATTCCAAGTTGTAAGCAGTGTTTACGTGAAAAAATATTTTCGTGTCTGTACGTTTCTTGAAACATAAAAAGCTGAAAAAAACATTTTTGCATCCAAATTTCACTCTTGCTGGTTTGTTAAATCAGTTCGCTATATAAATGTTTCCTTATAAAAATGTAAATAGATACAACAGTAGCTTGCAAGTACTAAAAATCAATTTAGGACAAACTACTTTAATGTTTATAAAGTTAAGAGCATGAGGATAAAATTAATCTGTTTTTTGAAATTTATTTATGTGGTTATGTCTGGATAAAGTCTATTTATTTATGTCTGGATAAAGAAAATATTTATAGCTGATAGTATAAAGACACGAAATCATGAGTTGCTACATGGAATATCATAGCGTAAACAAACTGTTATATGTTTACTATTTATATGGCAAAATGAAAGATATCAATTATGAGTGTAATGTGCAGTACTTTTAAAAGATTTAACAATGCTTGGTCTTATAAGGATGATGAGAATGAAATAATTTGGTGTTAGAAACCTTTATCGTTGATAAGTAAGTAGAAAATTTAATAGAAATGTAAAATTCATCAGCAATTGTAATAAGTACACTAATTTAGATAAGTATAATAAAAATTAGTTTATAAGTTTCTGTTACGAATGACATTTATTTTGTTATGTTTCGTACAAAGTTTCTCTTTTCCATAAGCAAGATATTATTATAAGTTATTTCAATTCTTAATTATCAATTATGTTAAATGGACAATTTCAGCAATATATTATTAGGTTCGAAGCAGTAATAGCTTAATACTGAAGAAGATGCATTCCCATAATATCCTTCAGTAGATTTAATATACATGCCTCGAGATGCTAAATGTTAGTAATTTTGAAAAACAGTATAAAAATGAATACTAACTACTTTTTTACAGATTACGAAAGACATGCCGAGACATAAAATGTGGTTTACTTTTACAGCATCACTACTTTTTAAGTAAAAGCATCCCACAAGTAGGTTAATATACACTTTAATTTTAGCTCGATTATTTCATTTTGAACCATGACAAATAAACATTTATGACAAATAAAAATTCTAAGATTCTATGAGCCAAGAGGGTCGAGACTGTTTAGAAGTCACGAAGGAAAGTTTGCAGGTAGCAGAAAAGGATATGTGTGGGTGAACAACCCTCAGAGGGTTAAAGAACATTTATTTCAAGTTATCCTTGTTTTGCACTTATCATCCCCATCTTTATATATATGGGCATATATATCCTTAAATGTAAACCAATACCTCTTTATTATGAAATAATATTATCAGTCTTAACATCTACGTCACAACTGAATGCTTAGAAGTGGTTGGAGCAGTAGATTTCTACAACGCTGTGGACCAATTTGAGGAGAGATATTTCAACAGAAACAATTATGTTAGTTTCAATTTTATCAGAAAACCATCAAACTTTGGCATACTCATGTTGGGATTGCTGACACGGTAAAAGCTTTCTACTTAGAAAGATGACGTGAAGATGACTGCGACAAAATGATTAATCTTCAGATAATCGGACCAATGAGAATTTATTATCTTCGTAGTTTAGCACCGATACTTTCTGGAAATAGCTATCCGTATTACATTGTTTTATTCAGTGTACGAAAGCTTCGATGAATGTAAATTGTCTGCTTAAAATGAAAGATAATATATTTTTTAGATTTTTCAGTTTGGCTTTTTATGTAATGAAGTACGCTAAAAGTAAAATAAAATCTAGGAAATATTCTCTATTTATAAGGGATAAAAACAGAAAGTAAATAAATACGATGTGGAAATTGGTGTTACATGATAATTCATGTAAATTACAAGATAATTCAAATTGCCTTGTATGCTACAGAAAAGCAAAAACAAAATACATATTTCCGTTCTTCACTTTTGTGCCATTTTGATTCTTATTTCTTGCTGATATCCTAAATTGTTTGAAGAATGAATAAGAAAAGAGTCGGACTCAAACTGAAGTTTACTGAAAAAATTAAGGAATAGAAAAATAAAACAAGTGTAACATAAAAAAAGGAAAACTATTAAACTTTCCAATTATAAAGATTCATTCATGCTAAGAACGGCATGACAGTTTTACAGTAACCTTGTTGTGAGAGATTAAGAGTCTAAATTACATTCTATATTAAATTCTAAATTAAATTGTTAGATCTTTTATTCAAGATGTGTAACACAAGTCTCTGAAACAAGCACTGTAGTCATAGGTAAATGACAGGTATAAAATTAATGCTAATATCTCTAGATATGTAATAACAGGAAATTGAGCCTGGATAAAATGTTAATGCTAATTTGGTCATTAATAACTATGTATCGTGTAAGTTAAATCCCATGGATATATTTCCTGAAAGAAGCTAATTTGATAAATTACGACATCATTAAAATTTAATGATAATTAGATAATAAACTTGGTCACTAAAGGCCTTTATGAAAAAATATCTATTCCTAAGCTACTGGGAATACGAATCTATGAATGTCTGTCTTATTAAAGGGGATTACCTTTAAACATTCAAATCACGATGGAAAATATCCTATTTTCGATAAAGTAATGTAAAAACTACTATGTACATCAAAATAAAATTAATCAAATAGTTTATTTTTCTCTTTTTACTACAACAAACATAACAATAGTGTCTTTGTGAGAAAATGAAATATTATTTTATGGCAATTTACATATGGGCAATTTCTAAGAAAATATCTCTATTTGTACCTTGTGTGCAACATTATGAGAAACAAATGCATAAGATACGAAAATAATGATTGAAATGAGTTACAGAGATAAGATATTTAAAATTAAATCCCAAATATAACTAATGTTTTGTATAGATTGATTAATTAAATATTTTGTTTAGTTGCATTTGAGAAATATTTGATTTACATCACCCAAAAAAGTCAATAAAAACATATTTAATTGTTCAGAATATTTTGAGATTGTTTTGAAAATGTTCTCTCTTTCTCACACACTCACACATACGCATCTCCACTCCAAATTTCACATTCAACGGGAGAAGAGTTATTCTGTGCACAACGTCAAAAAGGTTTATTTTGAGAAAAATTCAGTCAAAATTGATATTACTATTACTATCGTGAGGGTTGGCGTGGTGTGGAAGTTGGGAGAGTGGGGTTGTCAGCTTAGGTGTTGATCTCGTCATCCGACCGTGGTACAAAATTACGTTTTGTCCTCGGATCTTACCCTGTGGACTTGATCGCGGACCGTCGCCAATGGCCTGTTGTGTTGCTCCAGAGTGCGAAGTTAATTAAAATATCTGCCTACCTACTATCATGAGGGTGTGTGAAAAAAATTGAATTGCAGATGAAGTCATACAAATATTTTTCAATGTCTTTTCCCATTTATTTAAAGATTTCGAGCTTTTCAAATAACATCAAAATTGGAAAATTGATTTTTTTGACGTTTAAAAGATATCGTGCTCCCTTAAAGCGAATCAGGCAAGGGCCTTGTGATTAAGACCTAAAAATGCTGTTTGATTGAGACATAATGGACTTGAATCCTAAAAAGTGGACTCAGGGGTGAGCAACCGACCAACCGACATACCAACGAACCAACCTACCTACTTACCAACCAACCTACCTACCAACCAACCATGAATACACTTTATGCTACTAGCCAGCAAAGGAATTGGATCTGATAATCAAACAATATGAGTTCAAAACTCTGAAAAAAATTTCTAATAAAACGTTTCATGCCATCCTGCAAGTTTACATTGAATAACTGATTTGTTTTGTAAGCCATTTTCTTTTTTATTGCTCAACTTAATTTAAGATGCGTAAGATGTATAATCTAGTATATTATATGTTAATACATGTTTTAAAGTTTCAGAATATTCACGAGGAAAAGAATAAAATATATTAAATCGCCAAAATAATTCATATTGGATAGATAAATTTGTAATATAGCTTGCCAGAAAAGGTTTCCTATTGTAACCTTAGAAATGAAGAAAGTGAGCAGAAAAATAACTTTTGTGGAAGAAAAATAGAAAAAGCTAAGCTAGCTACAGAGAAAATAAAATCTTGTTTACACGGGAATTTGTTAGTGAGTTGAAGAGACAGAATCAAGAAAAAATATCGTCCTTAGGAATTGAACGAAATCTTATTATTTTAAACATTTATATAACAGGAAATCTGGAAAGATTTAGTTTGAATCATACGCAGGAGAAAGTTAAAAAGAAGATAAACTTATTTTTATTCTTTTAAGCTTCATTTATATTCTACGTTCAAAGTAAGCATTAAGTTTAACCTCTTAGAAAATATTTTGGTTAAATATCACGATTTTGAAGTGATATATTGAAAAAAGAATAACCAATCCTTTTAAAGACTTTTAAGTTATTTATTATAATCCTTTATACTGTATTTGAAATCTTTTGGATCTCTATAAAAGCAATCATAATGACTAGTAAACAGATAAATTGTTGTTTAAAAGTAAAGAATAAAAAATCTCTACATCGTCTTTAAGGGAAAGTTTGAATAAAACCGATATTTTATACTTTGTCTTCCTTTTTATTCAGTTGACATTGCTTTTAAGATAGAGTAAATTTATTGTGAACTTTTACTAGGGCGAGATATAGGTTATTAAAATATGTATTTATCAAATAATTACCTTGTGTACTTAAGTAATCCCCAAAGCAATATCTCAAGAAATATTTATTATTCAATACACATTGTGAAGGATTTTTGTTACTTTTTTATTGACTGTTATTACAATTTTTTTAAATTACCTTTCAAATATTTATATAAGATCTAGAGCTTTTAATACATAATATTATTGTAACAATAGTGGATTTATTAGTCGCAAGATTATACTTACACAGAAATGAAGTAAATGAAAAATAAAATCTCGAAACCCTACTTACTGGAAATATGATCATAATTAAATTGTCTTTATAAAAAGTATTGTATTTACATAGCGCTATGATGAATCGAAATTATAATTACGTATTGCGAAATTTTTACAAAAAAACAGTGAAATACTGAACTGTTTACATAGAAATAAAAAGTAATTGATCATGCTGATATAATAACAACAATTATGCTTCTAACGTAATGATGTAAACTTACGAAATTAATGATTCCCATCAATCATACGAAGAACCTATCGAATACATAATTTATGATTCAATGAATAATTTATAGGATAAATTTATATTATTTTCCGAAATTTCACTCAACGAATGTATTGCATCAACTACACTAGATATTTTCTTCAATTAAAAAATATAATTTTTCTCTTGATTACATATATAAATAAAGTGAGCGTGTGTAAAAAAAGGTTTGTTCATGTATGAGTTAAAATGCAGAATTCAAAAAGGAAACCTAAATCACTTTAGCATTATGCATTGTAAGGCAACATTTTACTTTGCTTATCTACGGAGTATGTTTTAACCCTCCACTTGTAGGGTTAGAACATATTCACCACTTGGAGGATTAAGTGATTTTAACGAGATAACTCGTTCATCAAGATCTGACCAAGTTTCATAATGACGAGATGTCTTGTTAACAAGATACTGTCAATTTTTCGATAATGACGAGATCAAGATCTTGTCAATTTTCTTCTAATGATGAGATATCTCGTCAATCAAGATTTGGACAGTTTTCTTCTGATGACGAGATGTATCATCGATCAAGATTTGGTCAACTTTCTTTTAATGGCGAGATATCTCGTCCATCAAGATCAGTTGAGCTAACAGCGAGATACCTCGTTATTAGCACAACTGACGAGATGTATCATCGATCAAGATTTGGTCAACTTTCTTCTAATGACGAGATATCTCGTCCATCAAGATCTGGTCAGTTGTGCTAATAACGAGATACCTCGTCAAGACAACCACCAAGATGTTTAAGAAACGCTTAACTGCACATTCAAATCACTTATCATTTTTAACGTACTAGCTGAATAACCCGGTGGCGTTATCGGGGTTGAATCGGTTGAACTGTAGATTCTAAAGGCTTCTAGAATTCTTCTAATGTATTCTAGTCTGTTATAAGTGAAGTATATTTTTATTTATAGGGCGATGGCAGAAGACACTCAGACATCTAACTCAGAAGCCATTGATTTTGCATTAAAAGGGCCCAACACAGATAAATAACTTGAAATGGGGCGAAAATATTCAATGTAAATACACTCCGTTTCTATTAGTAAGCAAATTTGACAAAAATTTTATTTCGATCTCAAAATGCCTTCAAGTTTATGTGTTAAAATGAAATTCACAATGACCCGATCATTCAATTGCACATTATTGAATTTACCTTCCTTTATCAAAGGAATTTTTTTGAAATCGCACACTCAACCCAGCTTATAACAAATTGCTTATTTCAATCTCAAATTGTCATCCAGTTGAAGTATTAAAAATGACATTCACAGTTACCCGATTATTTAATTGCAAAGTATTGAATTTACCTTCTCTTATAAAAGGAATGCATTTTGAGAGAAGTTTAATTGTACATTTGAACCACATATTCCTCGTGATAAATCAGCTATGACTTCTCAAAATACCTTTTATTTAAGGTACTCAAAGGGAAAACGACACGACCATACAAATGAAATGCTCTTTGGAATTGTTCACCACGTTACGATCAATTGAATACATTTTTAAATAACTACACTTAAGACACCTTTCTTCCTTATAACACACAAATCGTTTATCTCGATCTCAAAATCACATTATATTGTATTCAAAGACGAATTCTAAATAACCCGAGCATTCAATTGCATAATAATGAATTTTCTTCTCAACGGAATACCGTTCTGAGAAAAATGTAAAACTTATTTGAGAACTGAAACAATTATTTCTACAACAAATCGGTTACTTCGATCTCAAAACGTCGTTAGAGGTTTAAACGCCGGAAGAATTATACTCGGGGTTAAAATATTTTAATATCGTCATATCCGTCCTTTGAGAAATTGCCTTTTGTATCCCATGCGAAAGGGAAGTTAGGCGTCACAGGCCCATTGTTTGGAAAAGATCCAGCTATCGATTTTGCTGCTTGTCAGTAAGAGGGCTTTTATTCCCACTTAATTACGACTCACGAAGCACTCGAAATAGTTAGAATTTTTTTAGCGTTCAATTCTTTTAAGTGAGTGTCCACTAGTGAGGCTACAGAGATTAAGATTGTTCTGATTCGCCAGATGGGATTCCCTTTTGGCTTTCAGATGAGGTTCACCTTTTGGAGAGTTGATTGAGCTGCAATTTCCTATAAAATGAACACTCTTAACGATTGGAAAATTAGACATCAGGAAGTAGTATTACTGGTTCATGTTCAAGATTTATTACTTTTCTTTTATTTAATATGCTTTTTAAGCATAGGTTCTTTTGGAGCACAAGTCGCCATCTGTCCATGTTTCAAAATTTGTGGTACTGTCATCGGATCTTTCTCTTCAGGATTGGTCCCGGACTGTCTCCAATAACTGTCTTTCTTTAGTGCGACGTAAATTGAACTACACACCACCTTCATGTCTTTCACATTCCAAAATGCTTTTTATTGTTCTTGATCGTCATGTCAAAATGCATACTTTTACTTATTTTATTTTAGTGTAATTTAAATCAACATTTATTCTCACAGTAATTTCTACTACTTGACTAATTGCTTGATGTATTTTCATTAATAATGTTCGATTCAATCATCGCGTATAACCGTAGCAATTTCGTTTCTGGTTTTTGGTAACTTTACTATGATTTTATCTATACAACGATTTTATTGTTTTATCTTGAATTTGGCACTTGTCAGTTTCTGGACCTTGTGCTATTTATTAAATACAACCAACCACCCCACCTCTTTTGGAGATTACAAAAGTAAAAACGATTTGAATGTTTGTAAAAATGATTTGTGTTTCTTGTAAAATAAAATGACTTATTGTACCTTAAACTGGCATTCCTCCAGGTGAGGTCCCGTGCCTTTCCTAGTGAGAATTTACCGATTTAGCGGTCTTCCTTGAAAGTTCATCAGTCTCTTACACGACCATAATCACTCATTGGTTTTCTTGTTGGATATATGATTATTTGCTAGCTATGTTTATGTTATTGCCATAAAGTACTTACCATTATCGATAATTTTGTACATATTCTTTCTGAACGTATGTTTCAGTGTTATGTTCAGCCATCCTCAGATGGATCTTCAAAGTGAGAAACTCAGGTTGTGTGAGATTTTAAGGGGACACTCTAAGGCATAGTACATCGATGTTCCCAATAATCCACAGGAGCATCGGTTGTTCTGCGATGTTCTTAATCTGTGCAGATAGCTTGAGTCATTCCATTTATAAACCTAAAAACTCAAAATTCTGATTAGTTTTCATTCGGTTTCGGTGTGATTGTCTATGTGATAACTATGGTGTCTTTGAATGAAATATTGTGTGAAATTGTAATTGCTAGAGCCTGGGTACTAAGGACACTTGTATTAATTAATTTATTAGTATTTTGCGCCTTTTGTTTTATTACAAGGGTATCTGACACTTGAACATTTTTTGTTGTGGGTCGTTCTCTTACACATTATCTGCGATTTTGTTTTTATCAAACAATAAAATTTTCATTTGGATAATATTTTTAACTTGCTATTTTATAACTAGAACTGCCAAATGACCAAAGTAATAAATCTTTATAAGTAGCTTATTTTGGCAATACTAAATATAAATAGTTCATTTTGGCACACAGTCGTGTGCTCAGAAGAGAAAAGCCCATTCTCTTTTAAAAGAGGCGGTTGGGTGGGAAGTAGTAGA
Organism: Meta bourneti; assembly: GCA_933210815.1. Lineage (NCBI taxonomy): Eukaryota > Metazoa > Arthropoda > Arachnida > Araneae > Tetragnathidae > Meta > Meta bourneti. The sequence goes on along the minus strand of OW119930.1, from coordinate 64,422,806 downwards.
GATAATGTTTTAGTTTTTGTAGGGTTTTATTGAGTATTTTATATTGAAAAAAGACAAAACTAAATTCTAGTTTAAGAGCTGTGTAAGTTATATAATTTACATAAATTTGATAAAGCGTTGCACAATATATGGTCCAAGATATTGGACAGGAGGAAAACCTTTTCATGTTGGAAGGCAGTACTCAAGAGACTCCAATTTAATAATTTCAAAAGTTGAAAACTATTTCTCAATTTTAAAGTTAGCTAATGTTTAAATGATTTGTTGTGTTTGGTTTTGTTGGAAAGCATTTGAATATTTGGTTACTGTATGGAGGTCCGCAGTTTTTAGGTGGATAACAGTCATTTGTGACTTTAAGAGCGTATTGATTTAAGTTAGGTAGGAGACTGTAGATTCACAGCAATAAGTGGTCGAAAAGTAAAATAGCATTTTACGGCCTAAGGTGTGGGTATAATACTGCATTTTGCTATACTTTATTGGATGTTTCTTAGCATCTAACAATGACTAAAATGTCAACTAATGAAAGATCAATCAATTTGATCAGTAGTTTTTTTATGACAACTAGATGAGGCTGAAATGCTAATTCGAGTGTCGTGTCATAATTCTCAAAGTCAGTGAACCAATCATTGTATTCTTCATTTAATAGGTCAATAACAGCTTCATATTCTTCGAAGATTCGCATATATCTTCCTGCTCATTAATAGCCATTGCTAACTGGGGAAAATGTTCATCCGAATTTTTTTTGAATAAGTATTTTGAAAAAGATAGCTTAACAAAATACTTGGATTTTTCGCCGCGAATGATGTATTGACTTAGTTCCACGTTGAAAAGAAATATTCAAGTTGTTTGAATTTGACACTATATCACACAAAAATGCAGCATTCCTATAGAAATCTTTCAATAATTCACATTGCCGATTCTGTTTTTCATTAAATTTAATTATCTGTTCACACAGAGATAAAATTTTGGCTAACACCTGGTGGCAGAGGGGCCCAAAATGAATATCTGCCAAAAAATGTGCGTCCGGAGATGCCACGTTTAGGTGGAAGAGGGTGCTGTTTAGGTCAGTCAATAACATCGTTTCGTTGGCGTAAGGCGTCATTCTTCGACGAAATATGTTTATTTTGGGGCCCTCTACAACCTTTTTCAATTTGGTCAGATATTTTCGAAATATTCTGTATATTTCATGTAACAAACGTGATTCATATTTTTTGGAAGAACGAGATAGTACGATACTAAAAACAGATGCAAAAGTAAACTCATATGCATACAGAAAATGTGTATTTCTATATTTTACATTTATTACACATCCCATTCTTCGAACGAACTTCCAAATAACAAAGTAAATACATGTAAATCAGAATCTAATGCAAAGACACGCAGCAGTGAATATTTTAAGTTTCTGAAAGTTTGTTATTTAAAAAAAATTTACTCAATTTCCAAAGCATGTATATTTTGTGTGACAAACATGATTAATATTTTTTTGAAGAACAAGATAATACAATTCCAAAAATGGAACAAAAGAAAACTTATGAGCTTATGGAAAAGGTGTATTGCTGTATCTCTCATTTATTGCACATGGAATTCTTCGAACAATGGTACTTCCCCAAATAACAAAGCGAATGCACTTAAATCAGAATCTAATGAAAAGACGCGAAACAGTGCATAAACCGTAGCTGCGATATTATTAATAATCTTTCATGTCAAAAATTCTGTTTCTTGAAAAGCAATGAAAAGAAGAAATTCCTCAGGTTCATGTAATATCTCTTTTATTTGAACGATATCAAGCGTGGTAATTGAAACTATTTCCTTTGCAATCTTGTAGTTCTTTAATAAAACATTCTTATCACTTTTCTCACCATGAAATTAGATCCATGTTACGTATTGTGTTAAATGAATAGATTTGGATTAATTTTTGATTGCAAGGATTTCTAAAATTATTTAAATTTTATAACCTATTTTAGCTGTATTTAAATTATTATCCTACAAAATTTAATTTAATCTAGAATAAGCAATTTAGTTTCATTGTTTATTATTGTATTATTAATAAATGGTTGGTTTTTATGCGGGCGCAATTTTTCGAAGCAGCTTCAAACAAAAGGCAAACAATATCAAGCAAATGGACGTACATACTCAAGGAAACTGACACAACTCCCAGGTTGCTAGAGTAGTGAGAAAATCCACGCCATTGAAACCCTTAACAACAAGATGTTTTAAGGTAAGTGTATAAGTCACATAAAAAAAAGAGTTATGTATGCGTAGTAACTGTCGTAAACTAAATTTTATTCCTTAAACTGTAAACGAATTAAAAAATAATAGTTTTAATTTTCTAATATGTTACACATAATGTGACAAATTTGAAAAAAGTTAGTTATCAAATCGTCGGCTTACAAGTGAAAAACACAAAGTCAAAAGTTTCAAGATTGAGTTTCTTAGCTTTTTATATCAGCATGTGGTACTATTTAGACTGATGAAGTCCACTAAGTCAATTTTTCTACGCATGAAGGTTGTATATCTTCTTGAGGAGCACACTTTAGTAAAATGTTTTGTCCTTAGAACTATGCTTTTTGATTTAATGTTTCACTAGTAAGCCTACGAAATACTAATTCTGTGAGGAACAATTTTATGATACAGCTCGGGGAAGAAAATTCGCCGAATACTGAAAAGGATGATCGTTAAAATTATTATAGCATTAAACTAGTAACCCTCTGAATGTAGCGAGATTTAATAGAAGTGTGGTGTTGCTTTTACCTTGCATCATACTTGACTAAATAGCCACACCTTTCTAAAGAATTCATGGATTCGTTCAACCTAGGAAGACTATTGGCCCTTATAATATAATCTTTCTTTGGGACGATTTTATTGGCCTATTCTGTGGAACAATAATAATAATTGTACTAACACTGTTTATGAGTATGCCATAATTAGTGCTTATGTCAATCTAATGAATGAAAAAAATGGGGAGAAAATTTACGAGTAAATTTGTTGGGATCTAGCCTTCACCTTATAAAAAATAATTTACCGGGCCGTGGCTACACAAAGGTTGAGAATCACTGCTCTACAGGAATGAAGTGGTCATTCATGAATTGACTTTGGATTTTCTGCTCCCAATAACAGCTCTTCTGTTTGTTTACTGACGTCCACTGATATCGAAATGAAGCTCAAAGAAATTGAACAAATTAAGCAGAGAAAACCGAAGGGCTTATTTGACTGATATCATGTACCATAAAACATAACTCATTAACCCTCTGAGTGGCTTTGACTAGATGTCTCGTCCATCAAGATCTGACCGATTTGGTTAATAACGAGATAACTCGTCATCTAGATATTGACGATCTTTTTATGATGACGACATCAAGATCTGGTCAGTTTTGCTAGTGATGAAATACCTTATCAAGACAACCACCAGGAGAGTTAATTAAGTAATGAATATGCACAAAAGGTTGAAAAAAAATGTTTTATTTAAAAGTTATTCCAAAACAAAATGGTGCCCGTGCATAAAAACATCCTGTATAACAGAATCAGTTTTTAGATTCTAACAAATATTGTACTTATGGTTCCAGATCTTCCTTTTAGAAAATTATATTTTTCTTTTTATGACTTTCCTTTAATTGTATTTATGGATGCATTTATATTAAAACTTGAAATTCATTCTTTCTCTTAACAAGCTCACCACATACTCCTTACGGAAGTTTTCACTTTTGTGAACGTGTTGGCAGCATGCCGAATGCTTATGTTATTATCTTTTGCGAAACAAAGTTCGTTTCAAACTAAAACTATCCTCACATTAGAGACCCATATGTGTCCCACTTCTTTTCTTTCCAAGAGCAATTTGGCTCGTTTCTTATTTATAAACTAAAATAAGATTTTCACGCATCCCATAAAAACCCTTTGTGGAATAGAAAATTTTTTCAGAAACATCAAACCGTGTTTATCGTTTATAAAGCTGTATTTCTTATGTCATTTGTTAATGCATAGAAAAAATGTATAACAACCTGATTTCATAAATACACGTAGTAAAGTTCAAAAGTTTACGGCACAAATGGCTTAAAGAGATAACAGAGTCAAGTATTAATTTTCGCTTTTCATCATCCTGTGCTTTAACACATTTTTTTCGAACGGCTTATTAACTTTTATGTACCATTAAAACATAACCTGAATTATCCTTTTGAATGGTCTAAGAATCTTTGAAATGGTCTAAGAACAATAATTCATATTCTTAGACCATTTTAAGGACAATATTCCAGAATGACTTCTAATGAATTAGTTGTAAAATTTTTCCACGCAGATCCGACTTCAAAGAAAAATTTTGATTTTGAAAATTTACTATGTTAAATATGTTTGAACAGTTTAAAATAAATTAAAGTGACTTTAATACGAATATAATCGCGTTTAGAAACTTAATGTTTTAAATATTTACAATATCCTAAATTAGGAAAAATTGTTCGGAAAAGTATTTCATAAAATTCTCAACATTTGTAGAAAAATAGCCAATGTCCATTTTGATAATTTTTGATAACACCTGATTTAGTAATTTTATTAAAAAATCTTTAATACAGCGTACAAAAAATACTTTCCAATACTTTAATTCTTTCATAATTAACATAATGTATTTGAAAATACTTTCCAATATTTTAATTCTTTCATAATCAACATAATGTATTTGACAGGAGATGACATTCATTCATAATGTATTCATCACTCATTTTATAATGTATTTGACAGAACACATTGTCACTTTTTTCATTATTACTTTCATTACCTTCAAGTGTTTTGTGAATATAACTCAAAATGATCAAATTTGGACATTGACTCTTTTTCTACCAAGGTACAGATTTATTTGTATTGCCTTATGAAATACTTTTTTGTACAAGTACAAGAGAAATTGATTAGCCCTTGGGCAGTAAAAAGTGCCTACAGAGTGACAAACCAAGGGAAAGCGGATACATCCCATCCAAAATCATGTTCCTTAGTTATAACGAAAGCATACTTTCTGTAGTAAATAAGCTTTGAGTCGAGGAGCTGCAGTTTCATCTTGCATGCAATCAATTAGTTAGAAGATACGAATTATTACAGTCCAATATTAATTAGTTTATTTGAACAATTTTTTATAATTTATGGTGACTCAATTGTTCAAACGAGCCAAATTAATCAATTGAAAAGGGAAGATGTAACAGTAGAAAAATTAAAAGTTATATGATTCAGTTAATGAAACCGACAGGAATTGAGAAAACTCATTACTTACGGATGCCATTGAAGGTTTAATACTCTTTCCCCTAAAGTTGGATACCTAGTTAGATCTTCAACTAGGGCAGGAGATTTGTAAGGACTACATTTGCATTAGAAGTTAATGTATACCTTAGTAAAATGGAACTTAATTATGATAATTTTAGATAGTTAGTTCAACTTAAGTTGAAATTCAATCACTCACTTAACAGACTTCTATCTAAACAAGTTTAGAATATTGTTCAAAGTGTTGTTCAATGACTTTAAAGATAGATTTGTGTCAGTGTCTCGAATAAAGGGATTTAATTTTGGGAAACTGCAACAAAATCATTGCGTGATTATTACGCGATTCAGTACATGATTTATTATATTTTGATTCATTCAGTTAGTAATCACTACATGATTTGAGAATAAGAATTACATAGATGTGTAAGTCTTGTTTTGAATCACGTACAGAATTACATTGATATGTATTGAATAGATATGTTTGTCGTATTGATATGTATACGCCCAAGAATTACACTGATATGTAACTCTTGCCCGCTTTTCTAAACCACTGCTAGAAAACCTTAGAAAATGTATCTGAAACTTAAAAATATATTAATAACAGGTCTATATTAATAATTATGTATTAGTTGGAAAGGTAATGCGAAATATACTCGCTTTTTTGTAAGTCCATGATAAAATGCTTTGGAAAGAAAGCAGAGAATTGACAGAAAGTAAAATAAAACAACTAATTATTTGTGGAAGCAGTTTTATTTAAAATAACAATTTCGAATGTCACTTTGCATATAATGTGACATTGCATTTGTTTAGTGAACTGAGTTTTTTTTACAGGGAAAATATAAGTTTTGCATTTCTAAAGCTCTACTTACAGCGTAATTAAATTCAGAGTTGCTGTAAATTATTTGTATGGCACACATTTATACACATGAAGCTGCCACGTGTTTAAGCAATTCAATTATAATTTTTAACATGCATTATAATAATACAACAAAAACAATACTTAAACTTTCTACTAAAATATTACACATTGGATTGAGAAAAATATTGCAAATGATGTTCCGTTTTAAATGATAACCAGTTAAAAATGCAGATATTCGATATTTTCTAGAAATGTTATTAAACTAATATACATGCAATCTCAAATAAATTTACAAAGCAAAATTCAAACAATGATCATCCTATGTACCTTAATCCTCCCAGTGCTTCGACGAGATATCTCGTCCAATATCTGGTCAGTTTTACTAAGGAGGAAAGACCTCGTCGAGACAAAACTGGTCTATTACTCCAAGGGGAATGAAGATCTAAGTAGGGAAAACAAATTGTCCCTACCCAGAACTGGTGACAGTTTTTTGGCTTTGTACCAGAACTGGTGACAGGCTTTTGTACCAGAGACTGGACACTACAGGGCAATTTAGATGCACCAGGAGGGTTAATTGATCTAATCGTATTGACACTAGTTTAGACAAAAAAATGGTCAAATCTGAAAGTTACTAAATGTTTAAATCTCTTGAACTTTGAAAAACAATTGAAATATAACTATAAAAATACATATATCATAGCCAAATTTTGTTAAAAAAGAAAATAAATAAAGTAATACAAAATAAGAACAGAATAAAAATAGAAGCCGATGGAGGATTTGTAACATAATCACAGGCTTATTGATATTGTTAGTCATAAGTTAATGGCTCATACGTTTTGTGATTTTGATACTTAAACCTCCTGGTGGTTGTTTTTGGATGAGGTATCTCTTCATTATCAAAACTTATCAGATCTCGATCTCGTCATCTTTAAAAAAATCTGCGACATCCCGAGGGATTTCTTGTCAATAGCGCAATTGGTCAGATCTTTATTGACGAGATATCTCGTCTAAACCACTTGGAGAGTCAAAATAATTATTTTTCATATGTCACATTTTCCTATTTCATTGCATGTTTTCTTTAAATAAAATGAAATTGAAAAAAGCCAATACTTCCATTTATTTGTCAGTATAGAAACATTTTAATTGCTGTGATTAGTTAAAAATATTTTATTAATAAAACTGTTTAATATTTAAATAATAGAAGATTTAATCCAATATATATGTTAGATATGAATAAATAATCATGAATAGAAATGATTTAGGGGGTAATGAAACAATTATAAATGGTATTTAAAGGTAATTTCTTGTTGAAAATTGAGTATTTAACTGTAAGAAATATGAATTGAAAATACTTTTTCAGAATGTCTTTATACCGATATGTCTTCAGTCACCAATAGCAGGTGAACGTGAAAAATTCATTTGCTAACCTAGAATCTTTAACAATGGAATAACACCTTCGAAACTAATTGCGTCTGAAGCCTTTTAAATAAAATAAAAATATTGATAAGCAATAAATAATTTACAAATAACTTTTAAAATTAAGTTAAGCGTATCAAGATGAAAGTTACCACATTCAAGCCATACCGTCTAAGGCAATATATCATGCAATGTATCACAAATACACATTTAAAATAATTATATGCAATGAAACACAATAAACATATATTTAAATTCGTGAATGGATACCGAAATTCATTACGCTAATTACCACATATATGCCACGGATACAGTTACAACAGCGTGTTTCGCAAAATAATCTGATATTGCAGCACCACGAGTTATGTTTTGAAACTTTTAAGCACAGCTAAACCACTAAGAGCTCTAAGACAGACAATATAAAGTCATGTTCGTAATACTTTAGCTGCCAAATTTCAGGGCATGGGTCGAAATCAGCACCAGCACACATTACACATTCAACACCTTCTTAATTGCAAATTGTAACATAAGAATATATATATATATACTCCTGACTAAACGTCAAGAGCTGATTCATAGAATACTTTAGATAACAGATACTGTGTAAAATAATCGATAGCACTGAAAAATCTTAAATACATTTGTGTTGGTAAATGTTAACTCACATTATGAAAATGAGTACTTATTGTAATCAATTTTTGCACTTTAATTTTTACTATTTAATTGAATTCTTAAAATTCCTTGCATCTAAACATTTAATTAATTGTTTGTTGGATGCAATCAATATTCTATTTTAAGTGGCAGTGCTCTAAAATCTAGAATAGAGTATTCTCCTAGGCAATTTTAATGCAAATAGCAACCAATTAAATGATAAAATGGTAAAATCCTTGCGAAATCGAAATATTAGTAACCCTGAAACGACAATTTAGATGTCCAAATGGATTACTATTTTGGCAAAGTGTTGGAAATATCTTATTCTAGATTTTTTACCGAGCCAACGTTATTATTTCGACTGCAAATTCTTTTAACTGTTTCAAAATTTGGAATGACGCAAAGCAAAATTTCTATTCCATAATTAAGACAAATATTTTTAATTTTATTCATTTAATTATACATGTGAAATTGCATTGTAAGACCCCATTTTACCACCATACCATCTCATCTTTTTTAGAGATAATCCCCATACCGATGCAAATACAAAATATAATAAATATTTTGAAATAATGATTGCAAGAAATTATAAAACATACTTTAAGAGTAAAGCCATTTCACAAATATTCTACCGAAAAAATCATAAAGATGCATTGTATGTGACATTCAATTTGTCTTGTGATTTGGTGCAAATTCTGGTAATTTAACCTTTACTTGTTTTTTAAATATCGATGTGGCAACCCCTTGTAATGGGTGAAATATTTTTACTTGGTGACAAAACGTCCCCCACAATGCATCTTTACCAAAGAAAAATAAAAATTAAATGCGTATGTTTTAATCTTCAACGCACCAGGCAGTCTTGTTGAAAATGGTACATTTGGTGTAGGATCGCACAAAGCAGTTCAGTCAGATATGATGGAATGAGATACAGAGAAATATCCTAAGAAAGTATGTGTTCTTAAAGAAATTCTTCTTTACATACAATAATTCCTTAGGTCTTCCATCAGTAAATGTTCTTGATGATAAATGCTCTCACTATATCTTTGCGAATATATCTTACAAATAAAGAAATAAATTGTTGCAATTTTAAATCCTTTCTTCCACTTGTCTTCGTTTTGCTAATATGATTCGATTATTCCATTGTTTAGTTTCTTGCTATGCACCCATACTACACACTTTTTTAATATTTATTCAACAATACAACAGTTACAATATACAGTTTCAACAATGAAGTAAGTTATAACAATGATTAGTCTTTATGCTAAGTATTGTGAAGCATTTTAGGGATTAAAATGCTTTTCACACCATTTCTAAGTGATGATTTCACAAATGTAATGACTTTAGTTGAGGTGAGTGAGGATGCCTTATACAGTTTTGAATTGTTCTGTAATATTCTTTGAATGTTCACGTTCAAGGATCATGGCATTATGTGATCGGCAGTTATGTTTCAAGCGCTGAAAGCCTGATACTATGTTCCATAAAAATCTGAAAATAACATGGAATTATACGTTCTTTCCATACCTATAGTGCCTATGAAATGTACTTGCACACCATGATTTTCCGTTATATTTTTGCAATAAAGCGTTGTGTTGTTCCAGTGTGATGTAAATTCAACTACCCGACCAATTATCATTATGTTTGAATAAAATTCCAGTACATGATGACGATACTCGTCCTTAATGGAGTGGAATAAGGCTGTTAATATCTGTGTAGAGGGCAAAGTAATTCCTGTACTTAAAGTGAAATTGTATTTCAGAAATATTAAAATAATTGGAGGCCAAAAGAGTTGTTTGAATTTTTATGTTGCAAAGGCAGGTAAATCTTCCCAGCTGTTTAAATTAATGAATAATTAAAAAAAATGAAGCCTCAGTAAAAGCTCAAAGTAACGAAACACTCTAAGTAAGAAATTGTGAGTAGTTTCAATATTAAAGAGAATATCAATTAAGGTTTAAATTCTAGATGCGGTCAATTAAACCAAAGTTTAAGATAATTACACTGTAGGAATTAGCCATATGTGTTTTTAAGTAGGATAAGAAAAACCAAATCGACTTAGTCTGTGCGTAGCATAGTTTAGATCTTATGCAAAATGTGTCATCGATAAAACACTAGTCACTCAAAACAGAACAGATTTTCCGTGCAAGTTTCTACGGGTAAAGTAAATATGCTAGACTTGAAACCTTGTTAATTTAACACGTTTTCAAACTGAAATCGTTCTGAAGACAAAAAATTTCCGCATTGACTAATATCAGCAAAATTATTAGCAATGTATAAGACCCAAAAAAGTTCAATAATGATTATGCTAAAACTCAAGTCCAAAGCAATAAAATGAGATTTGAATTGAAAATCTATATAGGTTTTGTCACACTGGCTTCAGTGTGTCTACTAGAAAATAAGAGGGGTCAAAAATCCACAATTGTCTGAGGGTGAGTGGACTTTCTGGCGTTGATGAAAGCATTTATTAAGAAGCTGGGATTCAATGAGGGTGAAGCAGGCAAGAGATGAAGAGAATTTTAGTTTCACGTGCTAAAGATGAGAGATCTTTTTCCTGATAGAGCGTGTGGGGCCTCTGATGAGCGTGTTCCTCGAAGAACCCAGAAAGTGGAAGCAGTTACCTCTTTAGACCCCTGGCATATGGCCTGGTATGAGCAGCAATCATAAATAACACCCCATCACAAAAGCCAGAGGTCATAAGCCGGTGAGTACAACTCTCCTAAAAACTTTACCATGAATTTACATTTGACCTTTCACAAAATTTAACGAACTCATACTAAAAATTCATTCTGTGTAGCAGCTGAACTCTATTATGAAATAAATGTTGTATATTGCACCAATTTGTAAATATTTAAGTGTGTAATTAATTATCGATCTATGTCCCAGAATTGTAATAATATTTTCTTGACTGAATTGAAAGATAAAAATGTTAAATGGAGATAGTAATTATCAGTAAACCACATCCCATGACGCATGTAGTACCTCTATGACAAGTTTGTAGGTTTAATTTTTTAGGTTGAAAGGGCACTCATATCCAGTTTTATATTTCGTTGAGAGATAAAAAGTACTTCTTCTTAAAAGGGATTTAAATTATATACTGATAAGAACAGTAGAAGGTTTTTCGACTATTTGATATGTTTTACAATAGTATGGAAAAAGAACTACATCCAAGTACCACAAATATGATACACAAAGATGTTTTCAAAGATTTCCGAAGGTTAAATTACACAAAAAGCCTTGATGCATCCATTTATCAGTGTAATGGAATTAGTTGTCGATGTCCGTGAGCGTGAGTGCTCAAAATGCAAGAAACGTTTTGCACGTTACGTAGATTTGTTCTAAAGGTCCATTTGGACGCGCGGAATGCACTTAAAATCTTTAAATCTGAAATCAGAAATCGTTAAGACTAAGCCCAGAAAATGAATGGCATGTTTCCAAATGCCTTTCATTACGAATCTTTATCATTACAGAACGCCAAAAATAGAACTATTCCTTCTCATGTGTTACAGACGAAAAAGACTTGTGTTTTATCAGTAATTATATCAACAAAAGCCAATGAAGTTCCAGAAAAATAAGATTTTGTGATAGTTCTAGTTTAAGATTTTTTGTGATGGTACTAGTTTAATATTATTCAAATAAGACTTATGTTTGGTTTCAAAAATCTATAATGCCCGCAACCTATCCTTGTAATCAGTGAACATTTATCTCATGCTGTGCATAAAAATAACATTATTTCTTTGGAATTGATCCTACAGACGTCTGAAGCAGCAGTCTTTAAGAATCTGTTATCGATTTCGAGAGTAATTTAAGCACCTTTCACCTTTAGTGTGCTATTTACTTCCTTGTTATTCGTTTGAGCATTTCTCTCATCGAGCTAACACTGTTACAATTTGCACAACAGAACTGGATTTATGGATTTATCAGAAATCATATCAACCAAAGTCAGTAAAATTCCAGAACACAATTTAATGTTTGAGATTTTGTGATGTTTACGAGATTATTTTTTGTTTAAATTAGAAAATTATTGCTTCGATAAAGCTTTCAATGTCCTTAACCTATCATTTCTCTGCTATGCATAAAGACAGCGTTATTTTTAAAAATTGATCGTAGAAGACTTATCAGAATTTAAGAATCTCCTTAACAACGTGTTATCAATTCGAAATGAATTGAAGTACCTTTTACCTTCAAATAGTGCTTTCATTTGCTTCGTTTGAGCATTTATGTTCCATTCTTTTCCGAGAAACCACTCGTGTTTCAATTTGCATTTTTATAGATAACGCCAATGATACAAGTGCAGTTCCAACCGAATTTTACATGTAACTGTTAGTTTGCCGGCGGAGCATTTCTAGCATCTTATGTTTGCTTTGGAGAAGAGATATTTTTTATTATGCAAGAAGCTGTCTGAAATATTGAGGGACGGAATCACCAGAAAGTCATGCAGATTCGAAATATTTTATCTCACTTTATAGGAGTTTCATTGTTGCTGATCACAAAATATGGACTGTATTTCCTTTGGATAAAACACATGAAATTTTATTATTGAGCAGACTGATTAAAACAGTGAAAGGATATAGGCATGTGAAAGACTCATGAGCGATCACTGGGATTTTTCTCATTGTAGTGACCAACAACAGTTAAAAATATCCCAAGAGCGCATCCTGTTAAGATAATGGTTGACACTAAATATTATCCACAATGCTTCTTAATGATGCCATTCCTCTACACTTTTCGGATGGTAACCTTGATGGCAGCTATTTCCTGACCTTTTTTATAGGATTTATTGGACTTGAAAGCGAGGAATAGAATTTCTAACAGAACGTGAACTGAGTTGGATTGGTTGGTTTTTGTATCGCAAATGCCGATCCGCCCAAGCTGTTCCACGCAAAGATTTTTCCGTCAAGTAGATGGATATACACAAAAGAAAAGTTTTACTGGTACAGAAGAGAAAAGTGTTAGAAAGAGAAAGATGAATACACTTAGTGTAGTTTCAAGAAACGTATCCACCCCTTCTACGGATCACAGATGGGGAAATCCACTGATTGAATCACGAATTTACTGAGGAGTCGTAAACTTCTAACACTGTGAGCATCAGATTTACGAGTTCTAGTGTAGTATTGCTTTTTCTTCTCATGACAAAATAACCATATCTATTGATCGAAAGAAGTCTATGAAATATTCTATTGGCCAAGGCTGAAACTGGAAAACTGGATAGTTATGCAGGTAAGACTGCAGGTTTTAGAACGGATATATACATGCGAATATTTCAAAAGCTTGCACGACTATTATATTAATTCATTTTAAGGAGATTACCAGTTTTTTAAAGAAATACAAATCAGTAGAATATGAAATCCATAAGGAAATCATTTGTGCACCTAAATCGTAAAATTATTTTGACTTCCTGATCTCTAATTATATTTTAAGGAGTGCGGTTGTAATAATTTGTTTTGTTACATTATATTTTTAGGTAATTATAATTTGTATCTTAGTGACAAAAAGAAATTCGCATTTTACTTGTCCTTCTATTTTAACAAATGACAGTGAGTTCACTCAAACTTTAATACATTGTTTTATCGCTTCTTGACCGTCTGGTGGATAGCATTACGAGTATAATTGCAGTATGATAATTTCCTTGCACCATTGTAGCCTTCTGTATCTCTCTTATTTTTATGAAAACTATTACGAAAAAGGGGGTGTGCAAACACATTTTGTAGGCACTGTAATTTAATACATTTATTATTTGTTGGAAAATATTGGATGCTAGTGTGTTTCTAAGGTTGGAATGTTTTGTTTAAAAGCATGACTATATTAAAAACGTTTATTAGCGTTTATTATGTGTTTCCTGTAATAGCTAAATAAATTTCCATAAAGATTGGGCTTAAATTAACGCTTGATAATTTTTGAATACACTAAGATTGTTTTGGTTATTTCAATACAGATTAAAAACATTAAATCGCGTAATTTACTTTTATACGTCATCGTTTCCATGCATAATGGATACGCCATCATTTCAACACATACTTTATCGACTTTTTTCTGTGATTAGATTCACTTTTACAACTGGAGCCTACCATTTCTAACGTTGAATGTTACGAAGGTTGTCATTCTTGAAATTTTTTCATCGATAAAACGCACAATATATAGTCTGTAATAATTTTACTTCGTTTTAAACTTTATATGAAAATATGAACACTGCATATTGGAGGAAGTTTAACTCGTAAGATTAAAAGTCACTGAGTTTACAATCTTTAACGTGTTAGTTGGATTTTCTTCTTCGAACAATAACCAGAAAAACGTTTCACACACCATATATTCCACAGCGCAATCAAGTAACATCCGATGTCACTAGCCACTATAAACATGTAACAGGTACTTTGAATTTGACGTTAATTTTAAAAGTCACTTTGATTTCCCATCACACTAACACTGAGCCATTTTATTCCTCGTACTGCCTCCATTTTATTCCTGGTAGCAATGTCTCTTCTTTGAGCTACATTGAACGTTCATTGTATAGGCCAGTGGCTTGCCCGTATCATAATACGGTTTCTATCTCTGCCACGTGTGATGACGTTGTGGTTGTTTTGATGAAATGAGGGCCGTATGCGTGTAGAGGATCCGTTTTGTACCCCGGTTGACTTTCATTTGTCATTATCACGTTCCGCGTCATGTCCCGGGTTTTCAAAGGCTCTGTTTGTTTGTACCTGCAAAGAAAAAGATGGAGTCATAGATTTTAGTTAGCTTAATTTTTTGCAGTAATTAAAGTTTGAATCTACGAAAACGTTTTTCAGTGTAAAGATATACCAACTACTGGAAAAGAAAACATGCTTCCAGTTTCAAGCTATAGCGAGTTTCCAGTCGAGTCACGTGGTTTTTAACGAGTGAATAAATTAGGGGACCGTTGGTAATGTAAACAAATCCCTTCCTCAATTGGCGTCTTTAGCGCTAATTTACAGGCACTGAGTTTACTGTTCACTTTCCTTGGGATTAATGACAAGGCATCGTTGGTGAGGAGTAAATAATCGTTGGTGAGGTGCAAATTATCTATGGTGATCGTCATATTCTTTTTGGCTTTGCGTATAACAGCCCTTTTCCTTTGCTACCTTTCACACCTTTTTAGAAATCAACTGCCGCAACGCCGACTTAAGGATTTGGAACCTAAATTGATCAAAGATCAATTTGTAGTCCTAAATTGAACTTTGATTAATTTAGGACCGCAATTTCACTGCATATTACCTTTATCTTACTATTCAAATCCCAAATTAAACTGTTACATTTGATTTTGGCTTGAATTTTTGTGCTGCTGCCATTTGTTTTACGCGAGAGCATTGATTAATAAAATTTGAAAATTAAGTCGGCAGGAGCTTTTTGAATTGAAATGTTTTATGCATTAAAACTAAAGTACATGAATTCACTGATAGTAAATCAATTTGCTCCCAATGTGTGCGTTAGTCAGAGATGCTGTGACTTAATGAAAAGTAGATGTAGAATGTACCGGCTGAGAGGCTTTCTTGGTCAAGCTAAAATAGGTTTGTTTTACCTATGAGACGTGCTACCGGCGCGTTACCGGAAGTGACGTCACTTTACTTGCTTTTCGAATACGATTTCAGAACTTTACCAATAAAACTTCCAATGAACGAATACTGAATCGATATTATTCTTGATTGGTCAACGCCAATTAAATTAAAATCCAAACGTCGACAAAACTTTGAAAAATTACATTTTAAGGTAACCTCGATATATATCATGCCAAAACATTTAGGTAACAGGAAGTAAATCTTCCGTTTCCGTCTGCTTTGTTTGTTTTGACTGGAAATCCCTCTCAAAGGAAGCCAACATAATAAAATCGTATTTTCACATCAAACTTTGCCAAACATGTATAGCAATTTAGACAATTTGGAAAAATTGTACATGGATATTTATACTATTGTTTTTAGACTTTCTCTATAATTTAGATACGTACATAAATATATTTTAGTCCACTCATCAGACCTTTTGTGTTTACTGCAACTTATATGCATTTTGAATTAATACTAGGGATTTATATAATATACTTAACAGATAAATCACAATAAAATTATAAAGTAATAATGATAAACATACCCTAATTTCGAAAACCTAATATACTATCTATATACTTGAATACATTAATATTTTTTTTGATTTCAGATAATGATTTAAAATTACAAAGACCATAACATTAGGATATTCTTACTCCTGATTTGAAGAGACAACTGTGACCCCCATCATCTTGTTCATAGCTATCAATTCCTGTATTTTTAATTGAGCTAAGTGTAGATCATGACGCGTCTTCCGTAGATTCGCATCACAAATTTGATTTTTGCACTTGTGATGAGTTATCACGTCTGTTGCTTCCTGAACGGTTCCTCGGAAATTCAAGGATTTGCCCATACTCTGAAACAAAAAGATTTTTACTATAGGGCTACAATTATATGCACCATTGTTTGTAAAATTTGCTACACAATGAACGAATCATGAAATTAGAATGAAATTTATATAACGTATCACTGATATTATTGTACATAAAGGATTCAATTTTCAGAACGTTTTGATAGGATATATCTAACCTCAGCTGCAATGCCTCTATAACTAAAAAAATAATTTCTAGTTTATGTGTCGAAAGACTAGACGCAAGTTTATTCGTGCTGCATAACTGCAACAACTGCTCTCTACTGGAATTTACAGTTGTGGCAGGTTTGACGCATTCATAAGTCTTTTTTAGTCTTTAGGCACATAAAACCAGAAATTCATTTTTAGTTATTGCGGTATTGCAGCAGGGGTGAGATATATGAATACATCAACTAATCCAAGTGCAGTTCTTTTATGCAATTGCTCCATTTTCCTTCTCATGATAATCCTACCAAACAAGAACGGGGAAAAACCACCTCCACTTACCAGACTTATGAGAGTGAGGTATCCCCCTTTGTCCGTTTTCTCCAGGTGCTGTCGAATGTACTTGAAGTAGATGTGCTCCAGAAGGAGGACGAGGATGGTGAAGAGAACACCCCCTCCCAGGAGCAGAAACGCGCTCATGAATTGATTCACGTCGAGGGGTTTGCTAACATTCCGCTTCTTGTGTTTGGGCTTGCAGGCGCCCTGCAACCAGAACCTCTGCAGTCTCTCGAGGTCACCTGGAAATGAGATTGTATTGAGTAGCAGAAATGGAGATTGACTGGAAGGAATAAGGATAGGTGAGGGAAAAGAAGAAAGGGCGGTTAGTATCGGTTTGTTTAGGGAGCTGTTTTGTTTTCTAACTTCATTGAGATTTAGAAATTGGTTAGTTGTAGCACTGGTGCAACACAACGGGCTATTTGCAACGGTTCGGAACTAATCCCAAAGCAAAAGATCCGAGGACAACACCTCGTAATTTTGAATCATAGTCAGAGGACGAAGAGAGCACTTGAGCTGGCAACCCGCTCTCCAAACGTCCACACCATGCCAATATGAGGTCATTTTGGACCACAATATGAGGTCATTTTGGACCACGTCAATATGAGGTCATTTTGGACCACGTCATATTTATCGTGAATTAGCCCCGACTTACGCGATATGACGTACTAGGAGACTCGCACATGCCATATGCTCTAAAGTTTCTTAATTGCTTACATCTAGTGATGGCAGTTGTTTAACCACTTAACGCATTTGCTCGTGTCTGACACGGACAAACGTTACCGGCAAATTTGCACATGCCCGTGTCTCACACGGGCATTCTTGTATCTCGCGTTATTTTATTTCTAATGCCTGTTTGAGATCCGTTCTAGTAAAAATAGATAGGCTAGATTATAGATAAACTTATTTACCGGAATTCTTTGTTATAAAGCAGTTGTTTGGTGTGGAAAAGGTAATATATCCATTTTTATAACGTTAAATATCATAAAAGTAAACAGTTAATCAGAAATTAATTTTTACTAAGTGTTTTTGTAACTTGTTCAGAAAAAGTTATCTGATAATGAGCGACTCTGACGATTTTGAATATGCCAATTTATCAGAAGGTTTCAGTGATGAAAGTGATGATCTCTTGAGTGATGGAAGTGAATCTGAGGATAATGATGACGAGATTTTGGCTGCAGCAAGAAATTGGTATCAAATTAGTACAAATCAACCAAATGTTGCACCACCGAGATTTCCATTTGTAGCAAACCCTGGATGTTCTTTTACTTTGACAGACTGCTATGATGTTTTGTCATACTTTGAATTATTTTTTTGATAACTCTCTCATGGACATAATTCTAACTGAAACAAATAGATATGCATTTCAACATACAGGATCGTCACCGATTACTATGGAAGAATTATATATATTTTTATCCATAACTATACTAGAAGGTATAATTAGAAAAAAAAACCACCCCTCACTCCCTAGTCACCTCCCACAACTGAAATTGCAAAAAATAACTTACACTATACCTATATATTCATTTTCTGTCAAAAAAACTCGATCATTTTTTACCTGTTTTTCTGAAAAAACTCGTGCTTTAAGGGGTTAACATTCCACACCTTATTTAAATCCTTTTATAATAAAGTTTAGCATCTATATGTAAATTTCATACCTCAAATGACATTAAATTGGTCAAAAATGTAAAAAGCAGCATTTAGTGCATTTAATATATATTATTGATTCTGATTTCCAATAAAGAACATTTTAACCACT
Source organism: Meta bourneti (assembly GCA_933210815.1). Lineage (NCBI taxonomy): Eukaryota > Metazoa > Arthropoda > Arachnida > Araneae > Tetragnathidae > Meta > Meta bourneti. Next base: position 64,403,994 of record OW119930.1, on the reverse strand, counting down.
GCACACTTCAATCACGGGCCTCTTGAATTGCATACCATTCACTTGTTTAAAGGCGATTCAGTATTTTTTAACGTTTAAACACTTTCGTGGGCATTCACATTTTCTCCTTTGCCCTGATTGCTATCTTCTAGATTTGCCATTGCCTTCTGAAATCAGGTTGCTGAATAATTTCTGCTGTAGAATTTTGCACTCTTCCGTGTTAGTTGAGATTTATATTATGCAGCTCCATAGCTATAATCGATCATATTAAATTTCGCTCTAAAATTGACTTATGAATCCCTTAGCGGTTTATTTTATATCGTTTATATATGTTTGTTGCCAATTACCAAAAGTCGATTTTTGTACAATGTGCGTCTTATATTTCTAAACTATTTTATAATGGGAAACGTTGAAAGATGTTCCTAAGATTTAGGTATAACTATTTTAAAGCAATTTATGTCAACGTTTTGTTAGATAATAAGGATACTTTTGTTATATATGTATATATTTTATTAGTACTAAAAAAGTACTCAAGTTTTGATACATATTAGTATAACAATTTTATGCATTTTTCACAATTTAAGGAAAGTTACGACCAACAGAAAGAAATAACTTTTTAATTTAATGAACGTCATTCTTCATTATGAACCAAATATTTGGCATTAACTTCTTTCTATTCCTTTGTGAGGCATTTTATGTGAAGCTACAGGTGGCAATACGCTTTTCATGCACGTATTCCGAACTTGACATCAGTTGGTTTGTTTTTCGAATATGATTTCAGAACTTCGTCAATGAAAATACCAAAGAATGGATTACGAATCAGTATGGTGATAGTTGATTGGTCAGTATCAATTAGATTAAACGCCAAGCGTCGCTAAAATGGCGATAAACTACGTATGAAGGTAACTCGGATGTGTATCATATTTGTGTCGCGAAAGAGTAGAATATCGCATTTCCGTCTGGACTTCTTGTTAACACTGAAAATCTCTCTAATATAAGACTCCTTTAACATGAATAAATGAGAAGGGGAAATGAGATTAGCCAGAAGGAAGTATGGGATGAAAACATAAGAAGAAAGGCTAATGTTGAGTAGTTTTCTTGGTTTAGTTTGGGAATTATTTGACTTTAGTATTTCCTATTAACGGTAAGGATTTGGGTTCATTCATTATTTCATTTTATATAAAGTAGTGGGGGAGAATATAGTGTAAATTATATTTCAACACGAATATTGTATAACAAATGCCAACTTTTCTATTTATAAATAATAAATTATTAAAAATTGGAAAGAAGAAAAAATTAAAAGTACATTTGGAACACAGAAAACAGTACAGCATAACCGAAGAAAAAGAGGATAAAATGGTAAATATATAACAATTAACGTTTTGTTGAAATAATAAACACCATTTGAAGTTTTATGACTTGTTAGAAGAGCTTCTTTAAAGTTCTATGGTGACATCAAAAATACAAACTTTAATGTAAAAATATTTACAAAAAATATGGTCTGTCATCAAAGACTAATGGTGTTCTTGAATCTGAAACTGGTTTTTCTTTTAATTATTTATTCTCTGCACATTTCTACACTTGGAGATATTGAAGGTTTTATTATTTCATTAATGAGGTGAAACATTCAATGGATTGCAATTTTCTAATAAACCTTTTGAAGGTAATTATTCTAAATAACTGAATGTCTCGCCTAATGGCTCAGCGGCCAAATACCGGTATTTGTCAACAACAATAACTGAATATCATTTACCGCACGTCCCTTTTCATGAATCAAACTGGGGTATCTTTTCTTCATAATTTTGGGGTATTTTCGTCTTCATTTTCAACTCCCATACGACTCCATTTAATGCGAATAAATGAGATTATATTGAGTGGAGAAATGAGATAAAGGTGGAAGCAGGAATAAGAAAAAGAAAATGCGATGCAGTGTGTTTAGTGTTGGTCACAGTTTTCTTAGTTCTGCTTAGGGCATCACATTTTTTCGTTTTTCGAGTTGTAGTTCTTAGATTAGTTTATTTCTTCATGTAAGGAAAAGGGAGGTAGATTGTAGTACTTAATGTTTGAACGTAAGTATATTACAGAATAATGTTATTTTCTTTATTTTATGGTATAAAGGATGGTGTTATTTTATTAATAACGAAAAACATACATTGGATTCAATTAACAAAGATGATTTTGAAAAACAGTAAAGCGAGCAAATCAGGAGTAAGAATATTCTAATGCCATCGTCTTTGATAATTTTAAATTAGTTTATATAGATCATATAAGATAATAAAACTTTGATTATCCGAGGTGATGTGAACTGATTTCACCTATGATAGCCGTGAACTCGGATAATGCGAACGTATTACTGTACATGTTACTACTATTGCTACAGAAAAATTCATAAAGCAAGGATAAATAATAATCTATTATATAAGATACTCTGATTTATAACACAAAATTTATTTATTGAGATAATTTTACAGCACATCTGGACCTGAGTTATGTACATTTAAAACTCTCTTGCGAAAGTCTTTAGAGGTTTTCTATTTCCCAGCACTTTACAGCCTCTGGACAAAGTGTACACACTAGTGCTCGAATCTTTAAATAAAGCTTTAAATTTTGGTATTGGATTCTGCTCGCATAACACAGACATGAGCTCAGATAATCTAGGTTCCACTGTACGTACATAGCTTAAACAAGTTAGCGGTATTCATCCCATTTTATCCTGTGGGAGAATTAGGATAGATGACCGCTAAATCATGGCCGGTTTTTAATGTTATTTTGCACCAGAAATGGGGTAAGATTGGTACATTATTTTTTATTAATTTTTAAGCTGTTCTACTAAATAGAAAGCCACTTTTTTCCAATAATTCAAATTTAAGTGCCCTGTTCACCGCCAATTTTATCTTCTACGCAAGACTGACCTGTTTTAACTGTCTATTTATGTAACATTTCAATTCCTGTGAGCCTCGTTAAAGGCAAGAGACACAATTAATCTATTCCTCTTCGGAAAAATCATGACTGTAAAGTCATTTATCATCCTTCTACCTTCCCTAACTATCTTGTTCTCCCTTCGGGAATAGTACCTAAGTGTATCTCACAATTATATTTTTAAGTTTGGTGCCTTTGCAGGGTAAAGTTAACGCTAATTTGATATCGAAACTACCAAAGTAACGCCGTAATTGGACATTTGATCGAACTTCAGGAAAATAAGTCAAGCAAATTATAAAAATCATGTAAAACATTCACGATTCACACTCCCTGACGTTCTACACCGAATTAGAGCTCCTAAATTAGATAATCCTTTTTCTTTATTCTATAACATAAGACGGATGGTTATGCATTTCTCATCTTGCCGTCCATTTTAGACACACCTGTTTGAAGCCTATTTGGTAGGGAAATTGATCACAGCAATAGCTGATAACTTCTCGGTCTTTTATATGATCGGTCTCCATAATTGTATTGCAGTCGCAAAGGAGACAGGATGCAGTGCCCTTTATTTCGATTTTATTTAGATGTGCTTGCTAAATAATCGTGACCTGTCATCAATCTAAAATGTGCTGTAAAATCTCTTGGATCGCGGTTGAAATTTGACTCATCAGCTGTTGCACCACTATTTTTCAATAGCTTTAGTCTTATTTTCACTCGTTACATTTCAATTACGTATTACTGATATGTTTTATTAATTTCATTATTATTTTTTCTCTACAGAGAAAAATATCCAATTACAAAGAACAGAAATATATGTCATCCAAAGAAGCATGGAAAAAGACGCACACAAATGCAATTACATAAGAGATGTAACAAAACACTTCATTGAAGTAGATTACTTATTGAATTGAAATCATTGAGCTATATCAACCTCCGTAAAAGAATTATACTGTTTAAAAATCAATTTGGAGCAAATTTGGAGCATGTATTCTTTTTAAAGGTTTAACGATTTACAATTTCTGGTGATATACCTGGGAAAGTTAAAATCAATACAAGAAACCAGAAAGAGCAAATTGCATTAGATAACTCCACTTTGGCTTGTTGATATGTTACAAGTTTCTCATCTTGGGGCAAATTAGAGAAACATGCGATCTAGATATAGCTCGATAAAGTCGAACAAAATTTCACTTAATTTTATTCATAAGTCTTTAATGTAGCATATAGGCACACCAAGATAGGAGTTTTAATGTTTACATTATAATTATTAAAAAAATAGTCTGAACAATTCAGTTTCAGCAGTGTTTAAATTTAGTTTTCTCTTTATGGAATCATAATTCTGCTGAACAGCAGCAGTTGCTCCAAGATTTCCTAACAGCTTTTGTCTGATGTTCATTCTTTGCATTTAAAATAATTGCATTGACTAATTTCCCTTTAGCTTGTTGATAAGTTACAGGTTCCCCGTCCTGGAGCAAATTAGAGAATCATGAGATTTAGCCATAGTTCGGATAAAGTCAAACACATGCTCACCTAATTTGCTCTTTTGTGGAAAATATTAACATACAGGCACACCAAGATAAGAATCTTCTAATGTTTCCATTATGATCTTTCAAGAAACATTAAGCTGAGATCATCAGTTTATGCAGAGTTTAAACTTACCGTTTTCTCTGTACTGAATCATAGCTCTGTTAAACATGCTTAGATACTTTGAGTTTTTAGACAGAGCGAACCCGTATCCCGTCATGGCGTACCAGCTACCCACTGTGAGCAATCGACACTCGTTGTCTTGACCGGCTAGATATTCCAGCACAGTTGCGTCGTAGATAAAAGCGTCTAGATCCCTGACAAAGAGAAAATTGTTACCATTATGTTCCCAAAATTCCAAAATAATTTGAACGAAAAGAAGTTCGACCCTCCAAGCGGTTTGATGAGACATCTCGTCTTTCAAGATCTGAACTACTCTCTTATGAACAAGATCTTAATGAACAAGAATCTGCCAAGGACGCTATATCTTGTTGATTAAGATCTGGTCAGTTTTGCTTATAACGAGATACCTCCTCGAGACAGCCACGGGAAGGGTTAACCCACCAAGTGGTTTGACGATATCTCATCCATCAAGATCTGACCTATTTTGCTAATTACGAGATATCTCATCATTGAGATATTACCGAAATTTTTAAGATAACCAGATCAAGATCAGGTTAGTTTTCTTATAGTAACAAAATATCTCGTCCATCAAGATCTAGTCAGTTTTGCTAATGGCGATATACCTCGTCGAGACAACCACCAGGAGGGTCAACATGCTAATACTGATTCATCTAAAGTCAGTCCCAAAGATGTTTGCTTGAAAGCATGTACGAACTGAAATCTGGTGTGAATAGATATGTGAGTGTGTTTAAAAAAGAATGGGTTCTCTCTAATGTTATAAATTTGCAAAACGTATTCTAAGTGAGATTGCTTAACATTTTGCTACATTACAATTATAGTACATACAAGCTTTATAGCGACACTCAATATAGCGATTCGATGAAATATGCTGACCAATTGAGAAGGTAGTACTCAAATATAAGTGTAATGCTATTAAATGATCGATATAACAATCATGGAGAAAGTCTCATTACAGCGACCTTAAGTCGGCGATGTCTCCTGATTCGTTGAGGCTATTTAGATTTCATTGTGCGTTTTTAGGTGAAGTTTTCAGGCTTCGTCGTAGTGCCAAATGCCTCGTTTTTTCTTGGGTTTCTCTTTAAATAACAAACATGTGTCATTTCGGTAGACCAGCCAGTTGTTTGCCACGTAAATAGCAATGCTTCCACACTACAAGATCTCAGCCTTGTCCATTGAGACAAAAAATTATTCGGAAGCATCGATAAAAATTTTTTTTTCGGAAACGGAGATTCTCAAAACTGTTTAATATTCCTGACAGCACTCTACCATAGTAAAGAAACAAAGATTAAATTGCTCTTCTTTCATCTCCCAGTGTTTAACTTTCATTATCCATTTAAAAAATTTTCCACCTCTTCATACTTAATTTTGATACGGTTAAGGATTTTTATTTTTAAGGATAGTTTCTAAAGCGTTTTTCATTTGAAATTTCAAAGAATTATGAAATGTCAAAATTGGCATTCCCATTCCCCTATAAACAGAAGATGAATATTCGATATAACGACTGCAGAAGAAGTAAAAATCTCGTTACAATGACATTCAGATGGCGATGTCTCCTGATTCTTTGTGGTGATTTAGGTTTCGTTGTGTCATGAGAGTTTTTTGGCGGCCATTTGTAACTTTTTATGTCTCGCCGTATCCCTTTAGATATAACGTCCCAGGAGCAAAGGTCCCTTCAGGGTCATTATAACACAAGTCTGCTGTATTTGTAAATACAAATAAAGGGCTATGTAGGATTTACAGGACTCTCTTTTAATGGTATTTTTAGCCATTATCTTTATCGGTAAGTAATGACACGTCACCAAGACTAAAGATAAAGGACTATCGGAATTTTGCTGAGAGATACTTAAAAAAATCTCCAAATGAAAGTACGCGAATATCGATCTCTGTTGTTCAGCACATTTGTTGGTGAAGAAACTTAGGAGACGATATGGAGCTTATGATACGGAGACTAAATGAACATGGAGTCTGAAATAGTGGCATATTTGGAGCCATTAAATGTTTCTCTGATATGTAGTTATGTCTGAGCCATAATCTCTGATTTTGTGACTGAACAGTTAATGAAGGAATCAGAGAAACTTACAGTGAAATATTTACAGAGAATAAATTACATGCATCAATCGAAGAAGTATAAAATATTTGGAATGAATTTAAAAAATTATAAACTGTTAGTGAAATTCATATGGTTCTAATTTGTGAAAAGAACACATATTTTATGAAAATCATACTTTAACCCTCAAAGGAGTGAACACGTATATACTCGTTCAGTAATTTGCAGACTTTCCAGCAACACTTCAAATTAGTTTTGACCTTTTTGACCAATGTAATCTTTCCTAAGATTCTTTTAACCAATGGAAATGGCTATTTAGTCATTATGTGTGTCGTGGATAAAAGCAATACTACACTACTAAGAAACCTAATGACGCTCAGAGAGTTAAAAGCAAAATGTATGTCATGATCTTAATATAATTATTAAGATCATGATCAATTTTGTTGACTAATTCGAAATATAATAATATCTATCACTCTGTTGAAAATGTGTCTGTAAGTAATGTCACATGTTACAGCTACGGAAACTGATATTTGCCATTCGATACCTTAGTGCCCTGATTTATAGAATATTTCAACTCACCCTTTCTTGACAGCTGCTACGCCTTTTATTACAGATGATCTGTTGAACTTCCTCATCCACGTAAACAGGTGTTCTTTATTTTTCTTTAAAATTGCCTCTGTGTTGCCGTAAGGGATTGTACCGTAACGAAAAGGAGGTTCAACACTGTAAGGGTTTTCTAACTGAAATAAATACAAAAGATATAAACATTGAAAATTACTGCAAATTTAAAAGCTGAAGCACGTGGATAGTCAATTTAGAAATCCAATATTTCATATTTGCCTGCTACCTGTACGCGGCACAAGTTTTTATTCCTCTAACAATCCTGCATGTATTTCCCTCTCTTCTGCATCATTAAAACTTCCCTTGTGCGTGTACGTCCATTAACTTGAGTGAAAAATCTTGCGTGGTGCAGGATGGACAGGTCTGACCCATGCTTAATAAAAAAATAACAACTCACCAAGAGTTCGTATCCATAAATAATGCTGAATATAAAACATTCATTAAGTTAGAAGTGTATCAGTTAAAACCTGAATGTAACCAGAAGACTTTCAGTCAAAGCAATCTAACAGAAAAGCTTGTAAATTTAACTCAGATGTGCGCCTTAAACGCTAGATAAACTTAGGCTAGAGCCACTCCATGAGATACATTTACAATGGAACCCTTCTCATGTGGATATCAGCGGATATGAAATGGCAGACAGCATGGGAAAAAGAAAATATCTGAGAGTCATCACAATCAAATCCTTTTCTTGCTTATTCAGAAATTTTGGAGACAAAGGAACTTCGGAACAATATGTCTAGGAAAATTCTTACCATTCAAATCTGGCACCAGAGAAAACATTCCAGAGGCACCAACAAATTAACTGGTGATATCGGTCAATAGACTGGCCATCTTTTAACTAGCCAGTGGATATTTGAGATCAATTTTTTTGATCAGGGTTTAAAGATCATAAATGCAATATGGAGCAGGCATATCCAGGTCACTTCCTTGTTTATCTGGGGTTGTCCAGGGATGTTCTGTATTTTAATTCTTTGTTTGGTATAGCTTGCCTAGACCAAATGGTGTAGGAAACAACAAATGTTTCCCTTATTATGGCATATCTATAGAAATTATGATGCATCATAAGAATCACATTCTGAGTGTCTGAATTGAATACAGAACATATCTTATAGTTGCTATACAAGTCGTAATGGTTCGTATGAGAAGCTTGTAAATACTACTCAGTGATTTGTGAGAGACTATCATTGAGTTATCTTAAACCTCCAAGTGTTTTCGACGAGATACCTCGTCTATCGAGATCTGACCAATTTTTCTAATGATGAAATATCTCGTCTTTAAAATATTGCCTCTTTTTTGATGATCAGATCAAGATCTGGTCAGTTTTTTTATGATGAGATGTCTCGCCCATCAAGATATATGCTGAGTTTTACTAATAACAAGATACCTTGTTATTAAGGAGACCATCATCTGAACGTGGTTCAAAATTACGTGGTGTTATCCTTGGATCTTTCCCTTTGGGATTGTTCCCGGACCGTCACCAATATCCCGTTGTGTTGCTTCAGTGTGACGTTAATTAAAATACCTACCTACCTACCTCGTTGAGACAACCATCAGAAGGGTTACTAAAATATTGGAAGTCAGGTATGGTTGGATAATGTACTTTGCATGATGAGTTCTCAGAAACCTTACATAGTCTTTAAATTAAACAACCTATGTGTGTTTAGGGAAACCCAAAGGATAAAAGAGGAAGGAATATGTATATATTTATACGTAAGAATGACCATTTACTGATTAGTGCCGATTTAACATTTTTGGTTGATCATGGAATACTCTAGCTTTGACTACACTGGTCAACTACGAGAACGAATTCTATGGATTGTAGTAAAAAAAATATTTCTTCACATATAATCGGAATAAAAATGTACCATTTACCAATAATATCGTTATAATGGAAACGAAATTTTGAAATTATTTCTTACTTTAAAAGTTATAATGAAGCTCAGTTGAAACTCTAGGCTTTGATATTTTATTTTACATTTGGTATTAAATTTCATATTTCAATATCCAACGGAATTTTCAATGTAATCAATCCTAAGGGGAATAATTCATTTTTGGATTGTTTGAAAAGTTTCCCTAACAATTATTGTTCAACTTTAGAAAACTTTTCAAGCAATTCTCCACGCTTTAAAATATTATCAAGAGTTTAGTAGACACTAGCTGTATCTAGTTTCAGTATTTTTGAAACTGAGTTTCAAACTCTATACAAAAACAATTCTGGAGAAATTTCGGTTTTTATTGGGTGTATAGAAAAGAGCTTAGATAAAACTAGGTCTTGGTATTTCATTTGCTTTTATAGTTTCATATTTACAACCTCTTAGAATAGCGTTCCGGAAAGTACAGGATTTATAATAAGCCTTCGAAACTATTTCTCAATTTATAAGATATAAAACAACTCGCGAAAATAGTTCCAACTTTCTTTTCAGTTCGGGCAGTTTCATATTTTATTCATCTTTGTTAAAAGTAATCCAGTCAAATTTGGTTTTGCAAATATTTTCAAAATAAAAGTGAATGGAACTTGCGAAAATGTAATAGCGCAATATCAATACGGACATTAAAACTTTCGGCACCAAACATGAAACTTGGATGGTAGACCACTTTAGAAAACTGGGTGTTTTGTACAAAAAATATCTTTCGACCAAAGACAGCATCCTAATTGTATCGTAACGTTTCTCCCTTCGGCGTTTCCTCACTTATAACCTCAATATCCCTGCATCGTTAAATTTTTACAACTATTTCCGCATAATAAATCCATTGATGACTCTTGTTGTTAACCATAAAAGCTTGTTAACCATAAAAGCTTGTTAACCAAAAATGCATGAAACTTATCTTCTTTTATGGAATGACCACTGTCTCCAATGATTTGAACTTGATGCATTTGAAAGACTTGGGCTTTTTATATACGAATTCAGTTCTATACTTGGAAGTTTTGAATCGTACTCTGATAGTATTATCGCGTTTGATGCAAGTTATATACAATAGTGTTAAAGTAAAAGGCAGCGACAAATACTTAAAATGGAATTTGAAAATTCTAGGTCTTTCCTTGATGACAACTAACTTCACTTATTCTTGTTGTTTGGCTTACAAGCATGAAAAATGGATGATTAATTCTCTTTTTCAGCATTTTCTCATGTAAGGAGCTTACAAATCAAAATAAATAATAAAGTTAGTTCAGAATAAAGTCATATTATCCAAGAAACCTAACGTTTCGAATAATTGAAGGGTTCTGGGAAATTGTGATGAGTCAGAGGAATTTATCGTCGGCTTACAAGTGAAACACACTAAGTAAAGAAACTTAGTTCTGAGAAAACGATGGAGAGGAAGTCTACTCACTAAGCTCACTATGTGTTAATCAAGAAGAAATCTAACCTACACGCAATGAAAAAATGACAGTGAACTTCACAGGTATAAAGAAATACCACATTCTGGTCTGAAAAAGATAAACACTTAGACCCTGAAAATTTTGAATTTGTGTTTCACTTGTTAGACTACGATATATTCCGTAATGTCAAAATAATAAAAGTTAAATATTAAGAGGATCAAAATAATTTCTGATTGTTTGAATGAATACTTGAAAGTTTAATACAACATGACCTTGTGAATAGTGAGTAAACCATTATAATTTTGGAAATTTTATAAACTTGAAAACTTCTGAAAATTTGAAAAGTGGTTTATCATTATATTGCCCAAGGCCTTCAATTTTTCTTCAATCAAATCTTTCCAAAGGGTTCTATTTTAAATAAAGGAGCAATAGGATCTTTCTTAGGGAATGTATTCTACAGGAAGGAACAATAAAATGTTTCCAAAGGAATATATTCTAAGGACAAAGGAATATAATACTTCCAAAGTATTCTGTTCTACAGAATGGGCTAATAGAATCATTCCATAGGATTATATTCCAAGGAAAGAACCATAATACTTATAAAGGTTTAAGAAATCCATGAGTTTCTTATAAAAATGTGATTTAGTCCTTAAGTGTGGTTGGTGTTGTAAAGTAAAAGCAGCACTATTCGATCGACTATCGACTTGAAACTAACCTGATACGTGCAATTTTTGAAAACAAAAAATCATCAATTTCGCCGTTTCTTTCAAGATTGATTCCGGCATGAATCTCTAAATTATTAATAAAAATAAAGTGCAAATGATCTTTGTAATGAAATTTTCAGCAATCTGGTGAAAGGGAAAAGAAAAATCTAGATTTCAAGAAGTCTAAAAACAATGAAAAGCTTTTGAACAAGGATGTCATGCAATTAAATGGATGTTTAGGAGCATAATTATGGCCCTGTGCTTTCTTGGAAACATGGAGAAAAAACACATTAGTAAAACTTAAAAAGTAGCTTAGCATTTTTAATGATTTTATACCATTAAGTATGAGATGGGATGTAAAAAGGTACCGGAATTCATCCATTATAAATTGTTAGGTAATTAAAGCGTTCTAATCACTGTTATATACGTATATACATTTTTATTTTGCCTTTTCCATTAATCATTTTTTACATGCAACTTTGGTTTTTGTCACTTCTTTAAAAAAACTTATGAACTTATTCACATTCAGTCATATACGTACTCTCAGAATTTTTTTCGAAATAATTAAGTATGAAAAATAGTTTCTGAGATGTTATTCGAATATAATACAAACACAATATTAGTAATACAACTTTCATTGCAATTTTAATTAGATCGAAAACTAATTTAAAAAGGAGGTATAAAATGTGCTTAATGACATTATCATCGACAGATATAAGCACTAAACTCACTCCATCGTTGATCATCAGTATGGGCCTTCTAGTCTAACGGTTATATATGAGGTAGGTGAGAATATGCCATCACTTTTTTATAACCATTCTTAGCGTAATCATTCTTAACACTATCATTAAAAAATTCTTCGTTAAAATGCGTGAGATTTCCCAATATGTAAAATGGAATTCCAATGAACTGTGCTATAAACAATAGTAGAGTTAGCTGTTATTGACGAAGCAAGATGACTTGGACAAAACAAATATCCATCTGCGGATCTCCGACATCCCTGTGGGTCAGACATAGAGAGAGTACTATTATTTACTCAAAAAAGAAAAGTGAGACTATAATTCAATTGATAGATTAAGGGAGGTATTTAAAACCATGTGCAGTTGGGGGATCGTTTTATATTTAATGAAACTGAATCGATTGTTGTTTATCTTGGTTGGTTGGGTTAGGTTTTAAAGCGCAAGAGACATATTTGGCCAAACTATACCAAGCACAATACATAATACGCCAAGTAATAGACACACACAGATTAAAAGTTTTACTGACACAGATAATTTACAGGAGATGAAACTTTACCACCTACAACTCGCAGATAATTTCATCTAGGAGTGAAGGGGATAAGAATAACACGCAAAAATGCTTATGTACACTATGAGGATTTGATTGTGTGCTTGGGTTTTATGCCTCAAAGTCTAAAAACGGACAAGCTGCACCAAAGTATATTAAGAGGAAGATAAGTTACGAATACGTATATACGCCGATATTGTCAATAATATTTGATAATTACGTTAGTAAGTTAATTAACCTCTCAATAGTTAAGTAAAGTAAATTAGTATTTAAATAATATAAGTTCGTAAATTAACGTTTCAGTAGTTAGTTAACCTTCCTGGTGGTTGCTCAATGAGGTATATCGTCATTAGAAAAACTGACCAGGTCTTAATCTCGTCATAATAAAGAAATCGGCAGTATCTTGATTACAAGATATCTCGTCATTGACGAAATTGGTCAGATCTTGATGGATGAAATATCTCGTTAAAACCACTTGGAGGGTGGTTAAATAACGTAAGTTAGTCGTTAAATAGCATATTGGTAGTTAGATTATTATCATACGTTTGTAGATAGTTAATTAACTTAACTTATTTCATCACCGTACGTTAGTAGTTAACATACGTTCGTAGTAGTTAAATAACATAAGTTAGTAATTCATTAAAATGTTAGTAATTATTGCATTAATATAAGATAATATACTTACTCTTTTATCATCTATTCCGGACAGATCGTAATACTCTTCCCTTGTAATCATGAAGGCTGCCAAGTTGGCAGTGTAGATGGCGAGAAAAACGACAGCGAACATGGCCCATACACTGGACATGAATCTCGCTGTGTAACCCCTGGGGCAATCGACGTTTACCGCTGCTCCAAACAGTATAGCCCATACCAACCAATACGTGCGGAAGAGGGAGAACTTGTGATCTGAAAAACAAATAGGACTGATTTTGTATTTGAAAAAATTGATTTTAAGTTCCAACTTATGGTACAGGCTCTATAAGATATATGGCCATATCTGTAAATTTGGAATTAGTTGTAGGTCAAAAGGGGTAGTTATTTGACTTAATGTTACTTTATTTGAATACATTGATACTAAAATCATATTTATGGCATAGGTTTCTTAAGAAACATATTTGCAAATTTGGAATGTGTCGTAGGTCAGTATAATGGTTAGTTATTAAAACTAGTGGTACTTTATTTGTATGCCTATTGAGTTTTGAATCACAATTATGGTGCAGGCTGAATAAAATATATATCTGTAAATTTGGAATTAATTGTAGTAAGGGTTAGATATTAGATTTAGTGATCCTTTATTGGAATACACTGATTTTAAATTCAAACTTATGGTGCAAGATCCATAAGATTGATTTGCAAATATTGAATTAGTTGTAGATCTGTACAAGGGTTAGTCATAAGACTTAGGGTTAAATTTCATTTTAAACCATTTAAAGTTCTGTTAAGCATCGAAGATAAATCAGAAGGCTATTTGGTTGGTTTCTATAGAACAATGGACACATTTTATCTAGACAGACATAAATGTAATACATAAAATTTAAAACATGAATTAAGAAATTAGTGAAAATTTTTTTTAATTTGATTAATATTTCCCAAGTATAAAGTCTAAATAAAGTTTATAATATGGATATCAATAAAAAATATAAATATATGTCTGTAGTTAGGATCTCCAAAGGGCCTTTTAGGGTTGAATTAGAAACTCTAAATATATTTTGTTTATGGTGTTTAAGACATGAAATTTAGTCAGTAATTCGTAAAATTATGATGACAATTTAGGCACAACGGATCATCCTACTAAGTAAAAAAGATAAACTAAATTGTTATATTGTGTTGGTTAAAATTCGTAACTAATATCATGTGCAAGTTTTCATACTATACTATACATAGGATAAATAAATTAAAAATGAATTGAATATCTTTCAAGCTTTAAAACTATGAAAAGTTTTAAGAAATTAAAAAAGCTGTAATTGATATTTTAGTGAATTGTTCTAAGACATTTCACTACACACTTTACTGTGTGTAAAATGGGTTGAATAGGTTGAGAATACAAATATTTAGTATGATTCTTAAATCACTCAGTATCACAAAGTATTTATTTTTAGCTGTCAGAGGAAAAATAATTTAAAACCGACCATTGAAAGTAGCTTTCCATGAACTGGATGTTCATAAAAATATTATTGAATGCTTTATAAGTCGTTAAAAATAATAAAAAGCAGTTTAGTAAACATATTTATTTATACTAGTTTTCTGTATATAAAGAGCATATTATTACATGTTAGTGATACTGAATTAATCAGAAAATAATTCAACTGAGAAAAACCATGGTGCAGTTTTTACTTTTACTTAGATATTTTTTAGTGTATCGAAACATCTAGAAATTGTACTCGTTTTAAAGAGAGGAACTAAATCATTTTAAATGCATGATCCTAACTTGTAACTAATCTTAATTTAGTTAAAATCGCTGTACATTCTAACTTAAATGAATTCACATGTTCTACACGAGCATGCAAGTGCAAGGTAGGCAACAACAAAGCAAGCGAATTTTTAAAGATTAATAAGAAGCAGTTTTTAAACATATTATTTATACTAATTTTCTGTATATAAATAGCATATTATTACATGTTAGTGATACTGGATTTGACAGAAAATAATTCAACTGAGAACCACGGGACAGTTTTTAAGGTACTTTTTAATATATAGAAACCTTTAAAAGTTGCACCCATTTTAAGGAAAGGAAACAAAAATGCTTCAAATACATGGACTTCGTTTGTAACTAATCTTAATTTGAGTTAAAATCGTCGTACATTGTGCACGAACATGCAAGTGTGCGACAGACAACCCCAACACAAGCGAAAACATTGACTGCCAAAACAACAACAAAAAGCCACAATCACATCACAACACGAAAAAGCCACAATCACAGCACAACACCAAGCACACCAAATACGTACCTGGTCCGCTTCCATCCTCTGGTTTTCCAAGGGTAAGGGAAGGATTGGAAAGAAAGGTAAAATAAATCAAATAAAGCAAAGGACTTCACACAAAAACAATAGGAAAACATTATGGTTGTCATTTCTTTGTACAGGTGCGGAAGAGAAAATTGAATCACATCCATTTATTCAGTCTGTTTAGAGTAAAACAAATTTAAAGACGCCTCTAAGTAGGAAATAATGTCTTAGGGCGGAATTGCAAACCACTTTGTGTTACCCAAGTTCGCAACTTGGGGTTAATTTATATTTTACATCCGCATACATACCACTCATTATAAGCACAACCCTTTCATAGAGGTCAAACATTCACACATTAATTCCAGACGGATAAACATTCATGCCTTACATCAGATTTTGTATTGTATTATTAACCCGCATTGCATATAGAATTAGTATAATGGGGTCTTACTATTAAATTGCGCATAAACATCATTTCCAATGATGACACTAATTTTTTATGTCAAATTTCGAATTTATATCAAAATTTAACCTCGGGTGGCAAGTTTCAAGTCATTTGGTACAGCCGTTTTTGAATGAGTATGGAAAATTGGTAATTTTTAGATGAGATCGCTAGATTATTATTCATATTTTCCGAAATAACTTTCTTACGATGCAGAAATTTGTTATTATGTTACTTTCAAAAGAACTCGAACGGAATCTACGTAATGTTTCTTTTTCAAGATAATTTTCAATTTCAAATACTAATTATGAAATTATATTTGAAAAATCATGAACAGCAACCTTCTAATATTTTGATGCATTTGAATACATAAAGACTTCTTAAATGATAATTCAGAATTGCAGTCTTCCTTCCTGTTTGTCACTTTAATGGATTTAGCTTTTAGGCATCTTTTGCAAAGTGCAATAACTATTGGCAAATGATAATATAAAAGCAAATTTTAAACATACAAATGTATAGATAATTGTACACCCTTTTAATTGGTACCTTTGAATTTGTTCTGATTGATGTGCACATAAAGATTGGTGGAATGACTTTTCTAGCAGCCGTACATGACATGAGTTATGGACTGAATAAAAAGCACTAAAAATTTCACTGCAGTTGAATTGAATTTAAAATTGTTGTTTGATATGTTCTCTATATTAATGAAAACAAGAAAATGACAGACATGTACCCATGCATTCAAAAATAAAGTAATCGAAAAATAAATTTCTTATAATCCTTTTTTGAAGGATGTTACAATAGATTGTCTTGTACCTCTAAAGACAAAAACATTTAGGTCATTTGATTGTAAATTGTTTTTCTAGGCTAATTAATTTCCTTAATGTCGACGTAGATAGTATTAAGTTTTCCAGAAAGCTATTTTACAATTGAAAGGCACTGGGCAACATGCAATAAACCACATAAAAAGATTCCGGAATCTCAAAAAAGAACAATATTCAAGAGGTTAAAAGAATTTCTTATTGTGTGCTTAATTTTTGAAAGTTTAAGATAATAAACCTATTGAATAATGCATGAACCCTCTAAAAACAGTCTGAAAGCTGTATAAAAGGTGCTCTACCGAAAAGAGAGGACAAGAGCAAATTATAAAATTAACTTATCAATGTGTGATATTAGTAAGGTTGATACGTGCTACTAGAGAAGGAATTTTCTTGGAAATCCATATCAGATTATTTATCTTAGCAATTGGACATGTTGCATCGTGCAGTAGTGCTCTAATTTCCGAATTTCTACATGGTGAAACATTTTATTTTTTTAAATTTTACGAAACAGAACTAATTCATTTAGAAAAGGTTTAGAAGAATATGTATTGCAGAAAGGTAATGTGTTTTGAACCTTATCATGACATTTTTAAACTTATCAAAAATTTCTTAGTTTGATTAAAGTTACGAAATGATCATTCTACTGCATAACCATGTGAAGACAAGTCTGCGCTAATATCTAATGTTATCATGTTCGAAGCAATTTAATGTAATAATACCTCTGCAAACCTAACTAAATGTTGTGAGCTTCCTATGTCCCTAGATGATCCTCTATCGGTATGACAGCAGAAGCGTCTCATTTAATTATGCATAAGGGATTGAGCGTTATCTAGTGCTGAATTAGTTTACTCTAATTCAGGTTTAGTAAGTTGATTGCATACGAAGGAAGTAGGTAATAGTATGATCCAAATGAGATGATTTCAGTAAATATGTGTTAGTAGATCCTTCTGTATATATTCTGTTGGTCAACGGAGCAGGAAAGAGCGATAGAAGTTAACAATTTTTATTTAAACATTAATATTCCATTAACTATTTCCTGGAAACATCTCTCTCTTTCATACCAGGACATTTTTGTGGTACATCTATTTATAGTTTTTCTTTTGCTGCGACATTAGCTTCACAGAATGATTTGACTTAATTTTGAAGTAATACTGGAAGAAGTATAAATAATTCAAACTCGTTCCCTAGATACAAGGTTAAAGATTTTAAAAGGTCGTCCCAGATCCAGATCGTCGTCGAAGATATTGATTGAGCAAGGATGTGATTATTTCTCATGATTACTCTTTCATCAAGTTGGAGCCCGAATCCCATTACTTTTATGCTTGGGACCAGATATTTGGATAATTGTTTCGAGTTGGCACCATTATTTCTTGTACTTCACGAATCCCTTCCAAGAAGGACGAAGAAATTAAATGATCAAAAATGAATATGAATCGAAGAACTTTGGGCAACATAACGATCAGTCACAGATATATGTTCTGTAATAAACTTAAAAACAAAGTATTCAAGAGAATAAAGAATCAGTCTTAATTCTTGCAATATTTATAAACCATTATAACTTTGGAATTACATAAAACGTGAAAATTGTTTTCTTGAAAAACTTGAAATATGGCTTATCTTTATTTTGGTTGAAGCCCTTCAAAGATGAACGCGTTCAATATTTTCTAACCTTCAGATTGGCTTCGAAGAGATATATCGTCCATCAAAATCTGGTCAGTTTTACCAATGGCGAAATACTCATTAAGACAACCAGGAGGGTTGATTTCCCTTCTCAGTCCACAACTCAGTATATTTGATCCCACCACAGTTGCCCTTTATTATTTGTTGTTCTTTATGCATGACGTTTCTTCTCATTATAAAATACGCAATGAATACTCTGTTCTTAGCTTTCGAGCTTACCCAAGCACTTTCTTTCAAAATAGAACCTATAGACCAATCTGTAACCACGAGTAATACCTTGAAATCTTAATTCTTTAATATTGCTTTAATACAGCAAAATACGTTTTTGTAAAGTTGCGTAAATCCATCAACTATATCGTGAAAAGTATGTGCATAGAGTTTTCAAACTTTCTGTCATAAGGCTTCAAAAACAAAACAAATGTGTAAGATTAGTTTAGTGAACAACTTTAAATTATTAGACAAAAATTTAAAGATATTTTTATGACTTAAATATCTTTAAATTATTAGACAAAAATTTAAAGATATTTCAGTCATAAAAATAGCTTCTTTAGTAGATACAAATAAATAAATATGTACCATAAGAGAGATAATGCAGCTATAGTGATAATAAAAATAAACATTCTAATTTGGAAGCACGATCTTTTAGTTCTTAAATTTTAAAATGGCAATATATTAATAACGTTACTGTTTTTTTACTAAAATGTTGAGTTCAGACGAAGAAATCCTTTAATTTCTAAAGCTTAATGAGAGTAAAGATCACATTTCTAACGCTTCCCTCAGACTAATTTGGAAAAAAATTGAAGTTTGCACTTACATAAGAATGGTTTCAGCAATTTTAAAACTCGTAATTCATAGAAAGTGCTTGTATGTGAAAGAAAAATTATTCTTTCAGATTTTAAACTGATGCGTTATTTGTTTAAGACGTCAATTAATAAACACTAAATTGTTGTAAATGTCTATGTAAAATTTAACTACATAAATTAAATAAACCTCACCTACCTCTTGGTGGTACCATTTTCATGTCATATCCATATGGACTTAGCCATTCGAAGAGAAATATAGCTAATGCTGCACCCTGGATGCTGACTAATAAAATCATCAACCAAGATATAGTATCAAAAGGTTCTGAAATGAAATATGAATTTATTTTAATATAGTAGATAAAATTAATAACTTTCCTGGTGCACAACATTAACAAAATCAAATTAGAATTCGTCGAAGAAATAAAAAGAATTCTGGTGTGAAACATTAAAAACCCGTCAAGGATTTGTAGAAGAAATTAAAAGGGTTATGGTGTAAAACATTTAAAACCCCATCTGTGAATTGTAGAAGAAATTAAAACAGTTCCGGTGTAAAACATTAAAAAGCATAACTAAGATTTGTAGAAGAAATGAAAAGGGTTCTGGCATAAAACATTAAAAGTATAACTAGGATTTGTAGAAAGAATGAACAGGTATTTCCGACAATAGCATGAATGTTTTGAACAATATCAGCACAAATGAGTGTAAATGCATGCAGTTAATTCTATGAAAATCTCTTAGCATAGTATTTAGGAACGACAAGAAGTTCATCAAACTTAAAAACATAATCTTATCTTAATTTCTTTTTATCATCGACCTTCTAATGAAATAGACGGATCATGTGCACTAAGCTTTATGTTACTTCTTTTGGTCACTCCGTTTGAAGATCTGTCACGTGGTTGTGGTAAAAAGCATGAATTCTAAATAATTGATTGGTTAAAGTGATTATCCACCGTGATCAAAACACTAGTCTGAGCTTCGATAGCCAATCAGCAAAGTTGATTCGTAAGCCCATGTGGTTTATCCTTCAGAGATCTTACGACAACTACTCTGCCCACATGCTCTGTCTATTTTATTAGAAGGTCGATAGTTTTGATCCATTGATGATGTTTAAAGAAATGCATTCAACCTTATTACATTATTGCTCGTAATAAAAAAATGAAATATATTTTCCTGTGATTTCCATTTGTTGCAGAGATCGTTACTAGCAATAACTTTTTTACTTGTAAACTGTTCTCTATTAGCACTAGTAAACCATCTATCACGAGAACTGTTTTCTACTAGTACTAGTTATTGTAAACAGTTCTCTATTAGTACTAGTAAACTGTCTTTCATGAGAATTGCTATAACCACACAAACTGTTCTATACTAGAATTAGTTATTTTAAACTCCTCTCTGCAAGTACTAGTAAACTGTCTATACAGCAAGGGAACTGCTTCCGCCACAAACTGTTATCTACTAGTTATTATAAATTGTTCTCTACTAGTACTACATAATAAACTGTATATCTATCTTGAGAACTACTTCCGCTACAAAGCGTAGGCATGTGTACGTATGTTTCCGTAGAAACATACCTTATATTTTTCCATTGGTGATGCTTGATTTTGTGAAGTAAACTCTTCGCTTTCCGTCCCTTGTTTATTTGTTCACACTGAAAATCCCTCTCATAAGCGACCTTCCAAAATTGCATTTGAATAACATCTCAAGTTACACAACAAGACACGAAAGAATCTATCAAAAAACTAACTTTATATATTTCAGGAGTTGTTTTTGTTATTGCACAACTTTTAATTATTATAAATGATTTTTGAATTCAAACTCACCTAAGAATGCTTTTGGAGATATGATACCAGTTCTTTTTGCTACAACTATAGCTATTCCAGTTTCAAGGAACGGCACGGTGAAGTCCACTACTTTCTGCCGATCGGAATTTATCTTGATCGATGTTACTACGATGTCCGCTTTGTTATTGAGAACTTCCGCAATCAGACCGTTCCAAGTGCCATTAGCCTAGCAAGATCAAAAGAACACAAAGCATTAGAGGAACATTAGGAAGATTTTGCGTCTGCCTACTCTGTTAACTTACGAAATAGAAATCCGAATTAGAAACACGTTAAAAAAATTTCTGACATTATTTAAATTGCAAGTCTTAAAATGAAGTGTTATAGAGTGAATCCTTCTTTGATCCTACTATCAGTATAATTGGAAGACCTTACCCCCCCCCAAAAAAAAATAGTAGTCTAAAAACTTTGAAAAATGATTAATGGAGATATGAAAACAAGTCGAGGTTTTCATATTGTTTATTTTGGTCTGATGATAGAGGATATTTTGTTCCATGAAAATAGTCATTGACGAGTTTTATCTCAACTTGATTTCAATTTAAATTTTCCTATCAAATGCCCTTTTTTAAGTTTTTAGTCTTTTGACTAATTTTAAATTATGTTTGTTTGAGTGGTTGAAATGAAAATTTAGAGTTCAGAAATCCACAGTATAAATATAATACACCATTTCAGAAGTAAAAAATTGAAAATACAGCATTAAAACTGTACGAGTGTTGTAAAGTTCGTACTAGCGTTTGTTAGGTAGCGAAATTACCCAATGTTCGTGCGACATCCATTTAAAAAGAACAGCTTTCTTTATATGCGTTCGAGTATATTATTTTAATACATCTTCTGTAAAATATCGAATTTTTTAACTTCTAACTATGATTTAAATTTGTGATTTATTCAAACCTTGATGTCTGAACTTTCCATTCCGGATTCCATCCCCAGACAGTCGCCAATAGCCCGTTGTGTTATTCCAGTGCAACGTTAATTCATCTACTTTCTTACAAACCTTAATGAATGATTTTAATTATACTTAACAAACATCAGGAAACTAGCACATTTAAGAGATTAGAAATCTTCATAGAGGTGTACAGATGTGAGGAGTTAAATTTGAATTTGTATTATTCATTGCAAAATAATACACGCTATTGTATTTCCAATAGCAACATTAATGATAATATTTTGTGTAATAATTAATGTTCAAAAGAACTCTTAACAGTGATCATTGAATCTTTCAACCAATAAGGGTCTTTGTTACATTTTATGAATTGCCCAGAAATGATATGGTGTTGTACATGTTATGTGAGGGGCCAAGATAAATTGATCACAAGTTTTTGGGAGAGTGGTACTCAGCGGCTTTTGGCTGGAGAGAAGTTGATCACGGTTGCTGTGCTCCAGAGACGATGTTACGGGGTCTTAGCAGCTACAGTTTCAACTTCTGGTTCCTCGATGAGTACGTTTATCACAGGTCATACGCTCCAGTCGCCCAAAAATTATCGCTCCCTTTTAGCACGAAAAATCAAAACTCTCCCTTTTTGCCAGCTCCACCTCTATTGAATCCCAGCTTCAGAGCACACTGGAGGTACATCTCCTTTAGGTGTGTACTGACTTCATGGACCCGAGGTCACTCTGACACGCTATTGTATTTCCAATAACAACATTAATGATAATATTTTGTGTAATAATTAATGTTCAAAAGAACTCTTAACAGTGATCATTGAATCTTTCAACCAATAATATTTCCATGGAATTCCATATTTGCTGTTAATATAATGTCTCAGTTTTGTAATGGTTATACTTACAAACACTGGTCTTACGTTGTTGATATTATGAACTATGTTTTTCTTACAAAGGATTTTAAAATTAATCTTTCCAATGTAAAAAGTTCAAATTTGATTGCTTTTTCTGATGCAAATTGGGGATGTGGTCACCCAAACGATCGTTTTCTGCCTTCATCTTATTACTCTATTCCTTAAATCCTGTGCCTCCGTCATGACATATTTGACTTGAAGTTGTCTTCTGCTTGGTGCAGCTTGGTTAAACATAGCCATTGCGTCATATAACCTAAAAACAACCAACCGAGCTTCAGAACAATGTTCTGATGAATGACAAGTTCACTCATCCCGCAGTCAATTCTGATTTTTGACCCCTTCTGCTTTCTACTAGATGCAGTGACTAGTTTCTGTTAGAGTATTTCTTTTTCAACTTGCTTCTTGTCTTCGGGACCCTTGGCCACTCTAGTATTATCTGCTGCTTACTGGTAACTATATCGCTACTTTTAAGAACTTTGTTTCTCAAACAACTTTTTTTTATTAAGTCACTGTTGGTAATTTGGTTTGTAATAATTTTGTGGTATATCATGTTGTGTGTCATGAATTTCACAGAAGTGATATGGAGAAGCACATGTGTTGTGAGGGGTCATAGAAAATTGATCGTAAGTTTTTTGAGAGTGGTACTGAACGTCTGTTGGGCTGCGATGCAATTGATCATGATTGATTCGGAGTTTTAGGAGGTGTTGCTTCCACTTTTGGATCCCTGACGATACCTTCATCATAAATCACATGCCGCAGAAAATAAGATCCCTTCCTGGTTTTGTGGCGTACGTACAAATATAATTTTAAAAAGTGACTACAGTGACATCAGTCCTCCTATTTTCTAGTATACGCAGTAACATTACCTTGATGATTACTCCGTTTTAAGACCTTGAGCAAGACAAAACAAGATCTGATTTCAGTAATGTTTCCTTCAATACAGTTCTCTGGACAAATGTTCTTAACCTTTCTGATGGTTGTCTCGAAGAGGTATCGTTTCATTAGTAAATTTGACCAGACCTTCATGGGCGAGATATTTTTTCATTGGGAAAAAACTAGCCAGATCTTGATTGTGTCATTATAAAAAATTGATAATATCTTGATTGCGTCATCATAAAAAATTGGCATCATCATGGTAACAAGATAACTCATTATCATTTATTAAGAATAAATTAATTATTATTTTAATACCAATTTTGCTAATATTATGATTCTTGATAGTAGGATTATTGTTTTAATAATAATGAGAATCATGTTATTAGTCAAGAATCATAATATTAGTAAAGTTTGTCAGATCATAATGGACAAGGTATGTCGTCGAAACCACTTGGAGGATTAAATATATTTTATGTAGTTATGTTATAAAAATGGCACATCTACAATTATTTACTTAGTTAATTCATTATAGCATTTGGTGTAAAATGTGGATCTTCACCCAACTATCAGTTCAATCACTAAAATGCACTTAAAAGACTCGAGAAAGAACCCTATAAAGAAATATGAAGTAAAGAAACCTCAATAGCTTTGTGTTAGTGTTTTGTTAAACCGAGCAGTTTTTCTTTCCAGTTGATTCAATTCAGCGCGAAGCACATAAATGTTTCAGTATCAAATAAGGATCAAAGAAATAAAAATTAATAGCCAAACTTCCTTTCAAAGTAATAAAAATTAAGTGAGTGTTATTCTTTATTTCTCTCAACAAAAGCTGCAAAATAAATTACGTGAAAACCAAACTTCGATCTACGAAAAAGGAGTATTGTTCCTAAATTTTCTTTGTTATATCCTTGCAATGGAATTAAATTTTGGTGCTAAATCTATAGAGAATTCGATATTCATAAAAGAGTCCTTGAAGCTTATTTCAATGTACAAAATTGTTTACCTTGTCCATCAATAAAGAGATTCAACCATTTTGGTTTATCCTGAAAGCTTATTGAATTGATCATAGTGAGATGCTTATTTCCCTTAAAAATATAAGATTGAGAACATTGAGTTAAAAATAATAAAACGATGCTTCTTTTAAATATTATCCAATCATAACAAAAATACTAAGTACCAATAAATGTCTTTAAATGTTTTAAAAATACGATAAAATACATTTATGAAAATTATAAGTAATTTCTTTATGATTTTTGTATCGTTAGAATGTTAACTGCAATTTAAAAAAGTGCATTTCCTTTTACCTCCAGCTCTTTTAACCTTCTGAGGTGTTTGTTCACAAGTATTAATCCGTTCTGCAACCTACAGACTTCCCTGCATGACATCTAACCAGTTTTGACCTTCGGGGTCAATACAATCTTTATTAGGATTATCTTTCCTTATAGATCTTTTACTATAGTTATTATTTGTGTTTTGGGGTAAATCAATACTACTCTATTTGGAAATCCCGTGACACGCGGAGGGTTAAGAGAAAATAAACGAAAACGATCAATTTAGTGTAGTTACTGGTTGGGTTTCATGGCTCAAGGGGCCATATTTGACCAAGCTATGCCAAACACAAGATAAAAGGATTCAAAAAGTCAAACTAATATAATATTCAGCAATTTGCTATTGTAAATTAAAATTGCTCAATGCACAAAGTTGAAAATGAATGTCAGTAATAAGTAAAAATGATTTTTTGCGTGGATCTCGAACAATTGGTAGCTACTGGAAAATAAATTAAACAATGGAAATAAAGTAAAATTAGTTTGAACATAAATTCCTGAACATTGACAAAACCATGTTCTTAAGTAATATATTTATGAAATATAGTATGCTTTTGTTACTAACACTACCTCACCAAAAATGGAACCTAAAGTATATCGGATCAAATATCAGGAAGCACTGAGATAGACTTAGAAATAAATTATCTAGAAAAGATTTTGTCATTATTGGAAACCAATGGGCAAGTTGAATTAAAGTTGCTTTAGATATGCCAATAACGACTTTTCAAAGAATTCGGAGCTTATTTGGAAGATTATAGCGTTCCTCTGAGAAAGGATAGACAAAATCGATGTCATATAAGGATGATTAAATGGGATTGAAAACTCTTAAAAAGTGGTTTTGTTAGGTTATATCTTAGATCTATAAAATCTAACCTAGTCAGAGAACACACAATTATAATCAATACCAAGAAAACGAAAATATTGTGTCCTGTATCTATATCGATCTTGTTGATCACTGTATATCGAATAGTTAGTGAATTGTTCGAATAGGTTTTTGGTAACTAGGATATAATTGCGTTACCAAACTATTTGTGTGTAACACACTTATATTTATTTTGGTTAAACTGTTTTTCGTACCCGATCTCATTTTCTATTTAGTTTAATGTTAGTTTCGAATTATGTGTTTTGGTTTTCCAAAGATGATAAAGATTGCAATTCCGAGGAATTAAATTCTAACTCAGAATACTCCTATTTCAAAATTTCATGAAGTGAAAAATGAAAACAGTATTGACATATAATTGTTATATATAGCTTCCTTTAGAAAGTTGGATAATGAGTATTTATTTCTACTGGACTACATGTTCATATGGAATTAGAGATTCTTAACGTCGGTATCAATATTTTAATTACGATGGAACTTTGATTTTCCGTGCTCCGATTAACCGAGTATCTATGATATCTGAGGCGAATTTGGTACGTTTTTCTTAAGCTTTAAAAAACGTTTAATGCACTACTGTGCGCACTTTAAAGAGAGTTTAAATGTAGCGTAACTCTCACCAGATTTATTATGAAATTATCATAATCATACTGTGACACAAACACGAGGATATATTATCCTTAATCCTTTCTCTATGAATATTTCAGTAATAGTAGTAACATGAAGTACCGTAAAGTTTTTCTGTATTTCGTACAGTCTGTTTTGTGATGCACTAGTTTCATATTTTCTCGGCTAATCAAGGTTCTACTGCACATACATTTTCAGATTTTAAAAGTTTTATTTTCAGTAAATCTTTTATAATATTAACTGATATTGTCCGGTAAATTAAGGTGAATATATAAATAATTCATTCTAACAGAATTCTCCATAATTTCATCTCTCTACTACTTTAATTTTGAATTATTCTTTCTCATGTTAACGAACAAATTATATACCATTAATGCAAGCTCCTTGTTGATAATAAGAAGCTTGATATTTACTATGAACTTTTAATTTATTATCTTAAATAGTTTTCTATGCATTTATTCTTTCTAATTCTATAATTCCACAAGAATATTTTTAGTAGAAAATTTTATAACTGCCATTATTTTCAAACAGCTCATGTAGTTGTTCTTGTTTGTTAAAGGGCATATTTTTTTCAATTATATTCAACATGAAACTTTACATTGAAGTTTGGTATTATACATTAACACAGAATTATATATAATTTAGTTAATCGAATATTTGAGTGGGGATATAAATTGAGAAATTAGTTGATCATTTTACCGTTGTCTATACTACAGTGTTCCAAATGGGCCCTATCACTTCCCTGTGGGCGCTGATAGTTCCGTGGAGAGCCAAACTGAATTTAGGGGAAATAGTGTGCACTGATGCCAAAAAATAAGACGCTAAAAATGTGTCTCCTCAAAAATGTTTTAAAAAACACTTATCCACTTGATCATACAGTCACAATTAGTACAGTGATACATTGTCGTAAGAGTAATGTAAAATGCAAGTTACTGCTAATTTGTCTGAAAATAAGACAACAGATCGAAGCAATCAAATATCAGCGTGTATTTGGAAGCCCTTTAGTCCAACACAAGCTCTTACAAGTGCAGAAGTGGCAGGAATCTACATACTATGTCAAGTATACCATACAGTACTATAAATAGGTGATAAGACTTGACATACCTAATAATTTCGGTGCTTATTCAGGGCCTCTATTGATTTAAATAATGATATAATATTTCCAATAGGACTGCGGTTTTGGAGTGAGTATTTTTTATGGTATCTGAATTTCTCAAACTTTAGTTCGATTAAATATTGTATGAATATCTTTGCTTTGACCCAAATAGCATGTGAGATATTTTTGATGAAGTTATAAAACGTTGATTATATATTCATGTAAGTTGAAGCGATTGATTCTCAGTAACTTGCCAGATGAATCCAAGACAAGGTTCCTCCAGTCTTCCAAACCGGGTCACTGTAAACAGTTGACTTTGAAAAGGGGGTGGTGAGCCAAAACATTTTGGGAAACTATGGTTTTATATTTATATAAGACAAAGCGTAATACACTATCATGCCAGTAGATATTGATATTCACGTACAAATAAAAAATTAAACATCTTTGGTTTGACGCGAATAGCATGTGAGATAGTTCGTTAAAGTTGTAAAACGTTATTACTCATTGCAAATCGAAACGCTTGATTTTCAATTACTACCTTGGTGAATCCAAAACAATGTATTTTCTAAGTTTTCCAAAGGAGGACTCTGAGTTGTATTTGAAAAGGGGACGTTGATCCAAAGAAGCTTGGGAAACTGGTTTAAAAGTTATATAAGACAAAGCGCAACACACCACCATGACAGTAGCTATTGATATTCACGAAAATAAATAAAACATACTAAAAAACTTTGAAAGATAATAAATGGTATTAGTGTTATCTGCGCTGATTCCATTGCGAAGACAGTTCCAATTTTAAAGAGAAAGAAGAATCTTTGCTATTGGCATTTTGACCCGATTTAATGCTTTTAGAAAACGCGAAGAAAAGAAATCTAAAAATGTTCCGTCTCTTTGTAGAAAACACTTCTATACTTAAAATAAAGGATTCCCTTCGTTTTTTCCGTAGAAATAAGAAATCAGGGCCGGGTACAAAGTTAGATTGGAAATACAACACAAAAGACTTCTTCACAATCGATACTAATATAAGAGGATGCTGCTCATGGACGACAAAAGTTTTTAGGCCCAATCCTTTTACTCCCGTATCATATTTAATCCTTTATCTACTTATGGCACTTCAAAGTGCTATTTGTTTTCAAGTACTTTTGGGTGAAATTAGAGCATGGATTAGAAGCGAACTTTTGAATAACAATGCGGGTTACTTTCTTTTGCGTTTCCTAAATGAAAAGATCTTTCTTAATTTGTTAATCTTGTAAGATAATTCTGGTTAATCATGGACAGCTACTTTATTCTTAATCCACCTAATTTCTTTTTAGTATTCCTTAGTAATAACAGGTCTTTTTAATTTGTTAATTAGAGGATCCATGAAGAAAATAATTCGTACGCCATTCCAGGTGATAATGAAGATGATTTGCGACATTTGTATTTAAAACCATTATATCAACATATTTATTTAAATGATTGTACGAAACATTCACGCCGCATATAGTGAAGCTTTGGTGAGAAGGCAGATGTCCTCTTTGGTCACAAAAATTGGTCTAATCTAGGTATTAACTCTCTAAGCAGTTTCGACGAGATATCTCGTCCATCAAGATCTTACCGATTTTGCTAATGTCGAAATATCTCGTCATCCAGATATATTGGGTTGTCCGGAAAGTTCGTGCCGATTTTGAAGGAAAATTGAAACGCAGAAGATTTAAATTTTAGCATCCATTTATTAAATTATATAGGTGCCATTCTGTTCTACAACTTTTCTCTATCTTTCAGGCAACTTGAAAATTCCGTCCTTCCAGAATCTCTCAGGTTTTTCAGCGAAAAACTTTTCTACATGATTTTTTATCTCGACCAGAGTTGAAGTTTTCTCCATTAAGGGAATTTTGTAATGATCGAAATAGGTGGAAATCAGAGGGCGCGAGGTCTGGTGAATATGGTGGATGGAGTAGAACATCCCAACCGAGTTCCAACAACTTTTGTCGAGTTATCAAAGGCACATGAGGCCGCGCATTGTCCTGATGAAACACGACGCCCTTCCGATTCGTTATTTCTGGGCGTTTTTGTTCAATTGCTGTCTTTAATTCGTCTAATTGGGAACAATACTTCTCTGAATTTATCGTCTCGTTGTTTGGTAAAAGCTCATAATACAGGATCCCTTTCCAATCCCACCAGACACAGACCATGACCTTCTTTGGATGAAGACCGGCTTTTGGGGTGGCTAAAGGTGGTTCATTCCGCTTTCCCCAAGATCTTTTCCGCTCAACATTATTATAAATGATCCATTTTTCATCCCCCGTCTGCTTCAAAAATGGTATCTCCTCGTTGCGTTTATAGAGCGAGTCGCAAATGGAAGTGCGATCCATCAGATTTTTCTCCGTCAAAACGGTTTATGTAGCCAAGCTTCACAAAATGCTCGTGGATGGTGGATTTTGACATATTTAAAATTTCTGCTAATTTACGTGTTGTATAGCGTGGGTTATTCTCGATCAGTGTTTTAATCTGATCTTCATCTGTGGTGGAGGGCTTACCCGGGCGTTCTTGATCTTTAATGTTGAAATCACCAGCTTTAAACCTAGCAAACCACTTCCGCACAGTTCTTTCAGCTACAGCACCTTCACCATAAACAGCGCATATCTTGTTTGCCGCTTGTGTGGCATTTTTGCCTTTCCGGTAAAAGAAAAGCATTAAATGCCTAAAATGCACTTTGTTTTCTTCTATATTCAAAGGCGTATAAAACTGACAAAAATTAACGTATCGTAACCAAATTTTTTTCCAAATATGCCTGAAGTACCGTCTTTTACGATATGTACGCATGTCATTTGTTTTCAATCGTTCTGATATATTCAGACCTGTCCTTACGCCACCTACCAAAAATCGGCACGAATTTTCCGGACAACCCGATATATTGCCGATTTTTTATAAGGAAGATCTGGTAATTTTTTTCTAATGTCAAGCCATCTCATTTATCAAAATCTGGACAGTATTTCTCTTAAGTATGAGATATCTTGTCGATCAGGATCGGATCAGCTTTTCTAATAAAGAGATACCTCGTCAAGACAATCATCAGGAGAGTTAACTGTTTCATCAGCCAGTAAAGTACTATTTCTTACGACACCGAATAATGAGCTCATACCCAGAATCCAAGCTAAAGATGATAATACCATTGCTGCCTAACGGTCTATAACTGCCATAAGGAAACAAAAAAATGCCCGATTCGGGTAATTGCACCTGCAACGCCAACTGTGACTGATGAGTTGATAGAACAAAACTTCGAGACTTCAGCGAAATTTCGACTTTCATTACTTCCTGCTTAGCTTCTCATCTTTATGTACATACTGTAGTAACAAACACAGAATCCAAAAATGAAATTTAATGAAAAAATACTACTCTCTCTGTTGCAAAACAACTCACATTTTCCTTTCGAATATTGATAATTTTTCTTCAATTTTGTTGTGAACTGTTCCAACGAAGAGAGTATTTGTCAATAATATTAGACGACATAAGACTACTCGATTACTTTTGATTGTATACAATGGCTGATATATAGTAAAAAACGTAAAAAAGCTACATTTTAATTATTTTGGCATTTGGCATTTTTAATTAACGTTGCACTGGAGCAAGACAGCGGGCTATTGGCGACGGTCCGGGATCAATCCAAATACAACACCACTTAACTGAACCACTGTCAGGTCACACCTGAACTGGCACCCCACTCTCCAAACTTTCACATCACGCCAACGTGAGGACATTTGAGGGCCACATTACTATGGGTGCACATATGCACCCATAGATTTAACATGCACCAGCCCCCCTTTGTACACGACGGTCTTTGGTTGAATACGAACTAGCAAGAGACTTTTTAAAGTGCATCAACTGGAAAAATATTTTCTTAACATTGCAAACATGCTTGGAAAGTGCAATGGCGTCATTTGGAAAGCCTACACAATTCTACACATAAGCCATCCAAGTCATTTCGAAGTGATATCTCATCCATCAAGATCTGACCAATTTTGATTATGACGAGATATCTAGTTATCACGATATTGTCGATTTTTTATGATGGTGATATCAAGATCTGGTCAGTTTTTCTGATGACGAGATAATCAAAATCTGGTAAGCTTTGCTAATGACAAGATACTTTGTCGAGATAACCACCAGGAGGATTAAGATAGAAAAACCCAGACGTGAAAATCGACTTCCAAGTAATAGTTATTGTAATCCTGAAGCTGCTCTATAAGCGAGGAACTATCAATATATAATAGTTAATTTTGTAAGAAAACTAATTATTTTGTCTGAAGATAAAATCTTTTTCTTTCCCTTTTGGTACTGAGGTAGTATAATATATCTAATCTGTAAAACTTTCGTTTACAAGTTTACTACACTACTGGATAAGAGATTCGTAGGTGGAATTGTCAAATCCAAGAGTTCGTTTTGACCCAAGAGGGAAAGGTCCACAACGAATCTGCTAATCCAATGTTGTCATTACGGGTGTAAGGTATGAGCAACCATTCAAACACCAGTCACATCCATAATTGATTTTACTCATTTGAAAAATGTGTTTTACTCCCATATTTCGTAAAGGTATCAATTTTACATATGTGCACCCATAGTAAAAAAAGCATATGAGGATACTTACATTTACTACACCCCATGCGCCATCTTCTACCTGATACAAATCATAGGTAAATTTCAAATCTTGGGAAAATTTCTGTAACAAATCTATGCAGAAACCGGAGCAGCATTTGTAGAACTCAGGATTCCTCACTGCAGCGGAATGATTTAACCTAAAAAATAACGATACCACATATGCATGTAAATAACCAACTCAAGTTTATATTACTATCGGCAACAAATATTTTAAAACTCTTCACTGAATATATTTTATTAGTTTACGAAATAATGCTTCTGTTGCATTTGCCAAGAATATGCCTCACTGTGTTAATGGAATCCATCAACTAATTTTTGGAATGTTGTTTGGAATTCATGTTTTAAATTAGGTAGGTATTTTAATTAACGTCACACTAGAGCAACACAACGGGCTGTTGTTTTAAATTAGAATACTTTCTAATTTATAAACAGTTTTAACGTTACATTGTAGTCAACAGTAATAATTAAAACCTCAAAATACTGTTCATATGATTTCTCATATGAACTATATAACCATCTACGTCATTAAATATCTGATTCATTTTCAATATATATATTTTTCAGGCTACTATCAACTATTTTTCATAGTATAATATAAGATTTAATGTATTAGTAAGAATATTCTGATTGCCAATGTATAGATTACAATCATAAAAATGCTATATGCGCATTATTAGCATTGCTAATTCAAATTAAAACTGTCTTTTATGTTACATTATCCCAAAATTTAAAATTGACTCCTAAAAAATGAATTTTCATTAAATAAATTCATCAAATTCTATAATTTCTTTACGATTAGTTTTCTCGGTCTGTTTTGATATATATTGTTATACTTATTCCATTTTAAAAACTCCGAAAAATAACTCTATTAGGCTTAAAATGCTATATTATGTCTATCGAATTCCATTTAAGGGTACTGCAGAGGAATAGGTGAAATTATTTAGTATATTACTCCAAAAATGCTATTCATTAGTAGTAATTGGATATAGTGATATAATCCTATTAGTAACCACTTGGCTTATAAATACAATGAACATCCGTATGTCTACAGAATTCAATCAATGGGCACACCAGATATAGCTGGAATTATATACTATAGTATTCCTAAATGCCCTTCTTAGTATTAGTTGGATACAGTAATGTATTCTACTTATATTTTCGTTAGGTTTAAAAATTCTATGGACATAGAATTACCTTATGTGCATAGAATTCAATCTAAGGGCTAGTAATGAATTATTTTCGATATTACTCATAACATGCCGTTTATTAATATTAGTTGGATACAGGGATATATCCTACCAATAACCTCATTTGGTTTAAAAATACTATAGATATCATACCTACAGAATTCAACTCAAGAACTCTGCAAGGATATATGAAATTATTTACGATATTACTTCAACGGCATGCCGTATTAGTTCGACATGGGGGATTTATGTAGTACTCATTAACAACCATTAATGTATGTTATCATGGATGAAGTAAGAAATTGATTAGGATATTACAAACTGTACCGTACATCCAGAAATGTATCTGATCGGATGGATCATGTACATTCATCAAAGCTTTTGAAGTCATCAATCATATCATGCAGATATTTTTTTCTAATATAGCTTAGATGATCCTGAGATTCAATAGGAAATCACCAATTTGGTTATGATCTTAATTCATATAGGGTGTAAATACATTTATGCTAATAAAAACTATAAATGAGACAAAAAATTGCATGTTTAACTGTTGCATAAATTAAAGTAATCTTCAGAGACGACCTACAAAAAATTAATTTAGAATGTATGGGCAAATAAATGGGAAAAAACTTATCATATAACAGTCGTATTACATTTTATAAATGATACATTGCTTCCATAAATGTATTGTGGTAATTTAAATGGATGTATTGCTGTTGATCTATTGGCTTGCTTTTGAAGAAATTTTTTTTATTGTTATAATAGTTGTGACAAAACAAAAAAACTAACATTGTTATCTTCTAAAAACACGGATTGTCACTAATCAAATCACAAGAAAAAAAATCATGTTCACGTGAAAGATAACTTTTGGTGTTCTGAATAACTCTAATTGATTCCTTAAAGATGAATTAATTGTTCTTTATTTTTATAAAATGTAGTAGCTCTAATTAAAAGACATTTATAAGAAGTGCTCAAAGGTTGCTATGAAATTCGCTTCAGGTGAGCAACTATTTTGTGCAAATGAACAATAGGAGTTGGTCAAGGAATCCAACTTTATAAACACAGAAATAAAATGCCATTTTCATAGTTTTCCTAAGGAAAATGCATTGTTTCAATTCAAATGCAAAAAGAAATTTCTCTACACATCAGATCGATAACTTGGTGTAATGAAAAACTGAAATTGCGATTTCAAAGGAATTAATTTCATATTTTTCATTAACTTCTTTAAAATATATTTGCACCAGTTAAAAAAATTTCCAACAAATAACAATGCAAACAGCCACATTTATTTCAGACAAGTATTTTTTGATAAATGGACAATTGAAGTTGGTCAAAATCTACAATGTGACAAACTTTCAAAACAAAAGCCTTTTCATATTTATCCTAGGAAAAAATACATTGTTTCGATTCAAAATCAAAGAAAAAAATCCTCATCCCATGTGAAATGCATAACTTCTGATATTCTGAAGAACTGAAATTCCGATCTAATATATTCACCATTATGGTCTAAAAATTGTTAATCTGCCGTTAAAAGCAATTCCCAACAATGTGTGATCAAAGTTTTCAACCAAATTTATTTCAAGCAAGAGTTTTGTATAAATAGAGAACTGGAATTGATCCAAAAATAGTTATCCCACAGAAAAAGTATATTGTCTCGATTGAAACCCAAATAAATAGTTCCCAACATGTAAAGTAAGATAGCTTCTGATCCCCATAGGAACTGAAATCTCGATTTCAAAGGAGAATCAAACTGTCGTGTTCTTTATTGTCTTCTATTAAATGTCTATACCACTAAAAGAACTTTTCAACGAAGTGATCAAAGTTATTTAAGGTAAGTATTTGGATAAATAGACAAATGAATTTGATCGAAAAACCCAACTCGGTAGCCTATAGAATAAAAGACCATTCTTATAGCTATCCTACAGAAAAATACATTGTCTCGATTCAAACCCAAAGAATCTTTCACATTTGAAATAGATAACTTCTGATCCCCTGAAGAACCGAAATCGTGGTCTTAAAGAGGAATTTTATTGGTACAATGTGTTCGTGATATCGTTCTAAACTCCCTTTATTCTCTCCTGCGTGTTCCAGGAACGTTATCTCCTCCCAATTTCCCCCTTTTATATCCCCTTTTCCTGTCGCAACGTGTTTTTCCGTCACCTTGTATCCCGGTTTTTTCCTTCTGGTAGTAAGACCTAAGGTTTCAGGCGTACTTAGTTTGTAATACATCAAATGCCGACACTTAAATTACTATTTTGTGAACCAAAAAAATCTTATTTTTCTTTCCCTTTTTGTGTTGTTTTCCACTTCGCATCACACAAGCATTACTTTCGGTGCTAGTAAAAAACTTTAGTTCTGGAAACGATAAAGATATTTGAAGCGAACATGATTTTTTTCCTTTTTGATTGCCGGAGTAGTTAACGAAGTAGGAACGTTGTAAGTGAAAGACGCGGTACATGGCAGAAATTAAAATGCTTCCGATTTTATTTTAATGCAATTTAATGTGCTCACTGGGGAAAGGGGATTAATCGCGTGCTGTATTTTTATTTATAACCAATTACTCTTCTCTGAAGAGCAAGCTATTTTGTTACAAGAGAGTGTATAAATTAATGTGTTACTCGTACGTTCATTAATTACGATGATTTGAATCAGATAGTGCAAATCCCTAAGTGATTTACTGCTACAGCTTTTTTAATAGATTAAAGTTTTCAGAAAGTGTAAAATAAGTATATTTTTATAATTGACGCCTAAAAATTAATGAGTGTTTTAAACGTCTTTTTAAATATTTCTCCCAATGCCAGCTTATGGATCGTATGATCCTTCAAGCACTAAAGATAAGAACATGGCTGGCAGGTCTATATGCTAGTCCGTAACACTGGGAGATGCTGTCGTATTGCACCCTGTATGAATTGCATGTGTGAGTACAAGCAATTCATATAGGGATTGCATGTACTCTCACATGCAATTCATATTGGGTGCAATACGTATTGGTATGAGGCCATCCTCAAAGTTTATGGGGAAGGTGGCCCGCATTTATGTATCGCCTTGAAGAAACTCGGAAACTTCAATCAGCCAACCCGACTGGGGACATACGAGATTCAAACTCATAAGTCCAAACGCTTTCAATCTAACAGTTTTGTAAGAGCGATACCTTTAGCCGATCGTCCACTGGTGGGCCAATGTTCACAATATGTACCAGAAGATGGTTCTTCAGAACCACTTTTAGAATGAAGCAATAATCACTCCTTAGGTTTTTAAGCTAGTGTAAAGAACGTAAAAATATCTTAAGGTAAATAAAATAAACTATTAAACTATTGGGTCGGTGCGAAGGAAATGTCCGATAAGAAATAGCTTCTGGAATGACCCCCATACAGCTAAAAGTGATTACCTACAAGCTTCCGGCATCTTACGTCACAGAGCTACTATAAATAGCTATCACGCGTGTGAAGTACAAGTTCCAGATTTAATTTGTTTGGGTGTAAGGTGCTTCCAAATTGGACATGGAAAACTCAGATTTGAGAGTCATCTTCCTTTACGAATTTAAACAGACAATCTGCTGCAGTTGCTGCTCAAAACATTAACACATCATTCGGGAGAATACAGCCAATGAACGAACCATTCGGCGATGGTTTGCGAAGTTTTGAAGTGGAGATATGGACTTGAAAAACGAACCACTTGGTCACCGAGAAGTTGCAGTTTCTGAAGATGTTCTGGTAAGTGTGGTTGAAGCTGAACCGCGGAAAACATGTTGTGAGATAGCGGCAGAGCTAAGTGTCCACCACACTATTGCAGTGGGTAAGGTCTAAAAGATTGATTCTTGGGTGCCTCATGAATTGATAATTGCCAACAAGATGAGAAGTTTGGAAGTCTGCATCGCTCCTTTCCAGGAATGAAAGAGAACTTCTACTGCAGCGAATCGTTACCTACGACGAGATATGGCTTTTTTATGACAATCGGAAACGATTTGCACAATGGTTGAGCAAAGCACAGCCTCCTGGACGTCATCCCAAGCCACCCTTACATCACAGGAAGTTTATGCTTCTTGTATGGTGGTCTGCAGCTGGAGTAATTCAACGCAGTTTCCTGCCAAGTGGCCAAACCATCACTTGAGAACGATATTGTGATGAATTGCGACAGATGCATCGGAAATTGATGGTGAAACAACCGGCTTTGGTAAACAGGGATGGCGTTCTCCTCTTGCAAGATAACGCCCGTCCTCATGTCACACTACGGACGATGCTGACACTACGTGAATTGGGCTATGAAGCGATGCCTCATCCCCCTATTCCCCTGACTTGTAACCTACAGATTTTGATCTGTTTCGTCATCTGGATCGCTTTCTATCTGGCAAACGGTTCACCCAAGATACGGAGGTTCACCGTGCAGTTGATGATTTCTTCGCATCCCAGCCACAAGACTGTTTTCGTTCCGGGATCGTGGCCTTGTCAGACAAATGGCTACATTGTGTCAATTCAGAGGGAGATTATTTCGAGTAGGTCAGGTACTTCAGTTTTCAGTTATCGACATCGAAGTGCGATGGTCATTTTCCGGATATTTCATTCGCTCCGATCCAATAATTAGCCATTTTCAGATCCAAAACACTGTTTATAATAATATGCAAAACGTCGATTTTGCTTATTTTATTAAACGACAAAAATAATATAATGCTGTTGGTTACATTGTCTATGATATGACGCAATGCTATCACATCAAAACCACCTTTAACTGTGGAGCCTTCCTGGTGGATTTGGGGGAAGTTGATCCATATTTACATGTGGTCTTGAAGAAACCAGGGAATTCAAGCTTTCCAGGGAACAAGCAGGAACTTCCAGGGAAGCCAGGGAAGATCAAGCTTCTGAATTTGCAAGTACGAGATTGGAAATCCTAACCAAGCGGTTCAGCTTACCAATTTCAGTAGAGCAACGCCTTTAGCTGCTTTGACACTCGTGCGATCCGTATTTACTGCGATACAAAGCTGATCCGTATTTGAGTGTGGTCTGGAAGAAACCAGGAAACTTCGAGCAACCAACCAGACTTTGAAACGCACGAGACTGGAAATCTTAACCAAATGCTTCAGTTTTCTAGTTTTTTATATTTGAGTCTAAATCTTTGCGTCAAATTTAAATTCTGAAAAATATCACTGTTATGAACTGTTTTCTTATAGCAATGCTAGCCATTTTGATTTGTTACAAATATTGTTAATTTTATAATTAAATCTGTTTACAATTAGAAACCAGCAGTTAAGTTCTGAAATTTATACAGTATAGTAAATATCTTAAGAAATGCGATAAGAAACAATTTTCGATTTTTATATTTGTCATAGGTGTTTTTATTTTTGAAGTTTAATGTATATATTTTTCTTTATTTAACTCACAAAGTAGTTATAAACAAAGATTTTGATACATAAATTTAGAAATACAATGCAAAATTAAGGACTTGAATTTATGCTAGTAAAATATATTCCATTGTTTTAGTCTCATAAAGTTTTAATAATTGGTTTTTACTTTTACTTAACATCTTTTTAAATGAAACTTGCATTCATAAAATGTGATACTAGTAATTTTGTAATACATTTAAAAAAATTAAATATACAAAGGTTAAATGAATCCAAATAATATTGAAAAATGTGATTATGTACACATAACATTCCTTACTGATGATTGTTCTATCAATATATTATTCATCTTCGTAGATCCCTTTTTTCTGTAAAATGCTTGTAATATCTTTTAAGTAGTAAATTAAATATCCAATAAAAGATTTTGAGAACTACTTTATCTTCTGACTGATGCTAAGAGTTCACCAATAATTGGAGAACCTAAAAATTGTCGCTCTTTAAAAGGAAAAGTCATTGCAGCATTCGTCCGAATATTGGCCCATATGCAAATATTTCGAAAATAAGATCGATAAAATGATGATCTATTTGGTATTAGGCATCGATTTCTTCAAGTAAGTCACTAGATAGTGTGAATTAGCATCTAATATATCATGAAATCACCCCCCGTTCAAGTGTGGAACATTGGTCTATTTAGAAACGCTGGCCTTTGTTTACCGGGAAGGTTCTAGAATAGCTGTCTTGCGTTTGGTTCTCTTTCTTTGCTTTAAGATAAAATTTACGACCATGAGAAGAGAAAAAGGTGAAGCTTTCTCGTAATCAATCACCTTAACCCTCAGATATGTTATTGAGCATGTTTTGTTCGTGTAAAATTTGGCTATGCAACATAAACCGTTATTTAATTGAACGCTTAAATTTATTTTCATTTTGCTCTCATTCATACGTAACCAGCTTATAGAAATTCAGGAAACTGAGTATAAACTAACAAGGCTAGAATAAAAATGTATTTTTTCATAAACAATAAGCTAACTCTTTCCACAAATTTCAGATAAATCGGGATACTTTTCTCTTTCATCATTTACTTTCTGAGTAATACATCTTATTTTCGACAACAAAACAATTCTACTTTTAGATGAAAAGTGGCGAAAGATATATGGCACAAAATTTGTTATGAGTGTCAGTGGAGATGTATAAAGCACCCTCAAATGCAGAAAAGTAGGATATCTTAGGGATTGAAAAATGGGAGACATGTTTTGAATGTTGGTGCTATCATCAATCTATTCGGCTGACATTAGGATCTGTAAATCATAAAGTAAGTCACGATATTTCCGAATTGTATAATGCTGGTTTTATGTGTACCACACACTTAATGAATATATAACCAGATCTTTCTATAGAATTCATGGATTATTTAAACTTTTAGAAAGATTCTATTGCTCCTTTTCTTCGAATATAATTATTTATAGATTCAATTGGTCATTTAATTAGAAAAAAATAATGATATTGAATATAGAAATGATATTGGTCCTTTTCCTTGAAAAGGTGATATTGGTCCTTTCCCTTGAAAAGATGATATTGGTCCTTTTCCTTGAATAATATCTATTGGTCCTTTCCTTAGAATATAATTCTTAGGAAAGATTCCGTTGGTAGTTTTCATTGGAATAGAATCCGTTTGAAAGATTCCGTTGGTCATTTCATTAGAATAGAATCCTTTGTAAAGATTCCATTGGTCCTTTAATTAGAATAGACTTTTTGGGCAATAAACTATTGATATTTTCCTTAGAATAGAATCCTTTGAAATGATTTTATTGCTCTTTTCCTTAAAATAGAATTCTTTAGAATGATTCTGCTGGTACTTTCCTTAAAAAGAACCAATTGGAAAGATTCTATTGGTCAAAATGGTTCAAAGTGCTTAGAAATCATGCAGAGAATACTTCAGATGTAAAGGGGAATTATGAGTGTGAACCCCTCGGAGTGTTAATAGATATATTTCATTCTCGATAGCTGCAATTTCCATCGAAAAATTACGAATAAAATAATTATTAAATTCTAAATTTGGTAGTTTGTAGGTACTCAAGTTGTTTATATCTTGTTTCTTAATTCTGTTCGCCGGGAATATTCTATATTTAATAATGCGTTATTACAGTATCCATTACAATGTAATAGAGCAGATAGGGTAAATTATTCCCTCAAAAAGTCTACTTGGCAACTTAAAGTGAAAGTTAAATCTTAAAAGGGTTAACTTTTATTGATTCGTGATAAATAGCAATTCCTGGGAACTGCCAATAAACAATCTTTTAAAACACTTTTTCTATTGTATCTCGTATATTTCTGATATAAAGCTGGCTGTGCCAATTATTTCGTTAGGTTCATGTATTTATAGTTGTTTTGAAAAATTAATTCAATATTTAAAATTATTTCATCTTCCACTATTACACATTATTGCATCATCCTAAAGAATGGGACAGTCCTGAGGAAATTTGAGAACAATATCTAGGTGTTTAGTAATATAGCGAAGCATGACATCAAGTCACTGAACCAATCTACACTATCCAATGAGGTAGGTTGACTTATTGATTTGACTTTTGGTAGTTAAAGCATATGAGCAATAACAAAACAAGTATCCAACGTGTCCAAAATATATCACATTTTATGTCTTTATTTGCTTTCCCTGTCGAGCTTTCTTATCTGGGGTATTATTGGTCAAGACAGTGGAATTGCCTTGTTTCGTTGCCTTACTTTTCTCGACTGTGCTGCTTATAGAAACACAAATACAACTACATTGTAATTGCTAACTCAGTCAAGCGGCAGCAAAGCATATGTTCCTTGACACTTTGATCTCACTTAATTTAAAAAATACTGACAGTGGGCAATCGTACCCGTATGATTAGTTGCTTTTGGGTTTTATGGAGCATCGGCCATATTTAATCAATCTGCGCAAAACATAAAACAGACAAGGTCAAATAATTTTGAAAAGAAAGAAGCGAGTTTGAGGAGAAAGATCACTTTGGCATTCCGTGGTCGCGACCCCTATGTTTACAGAGGTAATAAGCCCCATGGGAAAAGAATAGATCACAAGGGTACCTTGGGTTCATGAAGTCCATACATACTTAAAGATGTGCCGCTCGTATGGACAACTTAACTCTGAAATTGTTTTCAGACCGACTTGAAATCATTATTTCCAGATTTAGATTTTCGTAGATGAGGATTTCATGGTTTTAGAATTTATTTTTGAGATGAGAGTTCTAAAATATGGTATAGGTATTTTCCCTTTGGTAATGCAACCAAGACCTTTCATATCAACCCTAATATGCTTAGTATCTAATCGCAATAATCTGTTATCATAGTATTCCTTTTTATTGTGGTTATTATGTGGTATTATGTTATTAATTTCTGAAGACTAAACGAAGTTTTTGATTGGGATTATGCTTTTTTGGTATTATAGCCAAAACCCATCGTATCAACAATAACATGCTTATTATTTAATTGTAATAATCTATTAACATATAAATTTGGTGTTCTTTTGTTGTGGTTATTTGTTATGACATAAATTTCTGAAGACTTAAAAATAGACGTTCTTAATAGGATTTTTTCGAATAATAATGCCAAGAGATCCTAAAATAATTTTTTGCTAAGTTTATAGTGATTTAGAATTGTTGTTCTCTTGTACTTTGTCTTTTTTATGTCTGAATTTCTGTCCGATCTCTTCATTGTTTAAAAAATTGTGTTAAGTCTTGCAGAAAATAGGAAGATAAATATATTTTGAACAAAACAAAGCCTTGTGTGTTCCAGGGATTAAATTTAAAAAATGCACGCACAAAAACATCAAGTTAAAAACTTTTGAAAACAAAGAAATCAAGCAAAAAATTCTTGCGTAGTTTATCTGTAAAAACTGCATAACTTCCGTTACTTGAAGAAGGAAGAGTATAGAATTCAGACAGAATTTAATTAAAAACTTTTCTGAAAAAAAAATTTTTAGTTCAATGAAGGGTATAAAACAATACACTACCCAAAACAATTTTATTAGTAGAATAGAAGTTTCTGGAAGTTGGTGTTGATGAATGAAGGGTTAGAAAATGAGAAACAATGCGGAACCCTCGAGTTTTGACTTAATAAATTTTCTTAATTCTTTATGGTGAACATTCATTGGTTGGGATATATTTTGGTGATACTTACAAGATAATACAACAAAGAAATTCAATAATTTAAGTATCCAAACCAATTCTCTAAGTATCTGAACCGTTTAAATTTAAAA
Source organism: Meta bourneti (assembly GCA_933210815.1). Lineage (NCBI taxonomy): Eukaryota > Metazoa > Arthropoda > Arachnida > Araneae > Tetragnathidae > Meta > Meta bourneti. Next base: position 64,360,918 of record OW119930.1, on the reverse strand, counting down.
AAGTAGGGATCTACCGTATAAGAGTTATTGCATCTGAAATAATGAAATTTATCCTAAAATTAGGATTGGTTTTCTTTAGAAAAATTCGATGCAAAAATAAAATTCCTCTACATACAAAGTAAAAGATGCACATATTTTGCTTTGTAAAATTTTATAATTTACTTGCAAGAAGTAAAATATGTAATATTCCACATTATTCACTGATAAACTCACACATATACAACCCAGTAACTGAACATAAATCAAATATCTTCTGTGCTGAATATAAATCGCCATCTGAATGCAAGAACTAGGTAACTCAGTTTTTGGGTTTAGGAAATAAGGGAAAAACAGCTTGCATCAAAATCCCAGTTTCCTATATACCTACATTTTCAATATAGCTGATAGATTGAACTTAAGTGATCAAAAAGATTACTCAGGGTTTGCATTAAATAGTGAATGATCTCAGCTTTACTAATTTAAATATATTTTAAAATACACCATATTTCGAGTTATGTAGTTCCTGCATTCATGTGACGAATTATTTCTGAGCACATTTATCATATACGAGAATAATTTCCTAACACTTATGTCTAGTTCAATTAAACATTTCCTATCTTCGTTATCTGTTTTGATTTTGACCAGGGATCAATATTATTTTACTTCAGTACTAATTTTCCTAAAAATGATTCAACTTATTCAAGACAACATAATAAATCAGTATTATTTCAGTCTTGATAACATATGCCAAATTGAAGCTTCTAAAGCTACTATAAACAGTATTTTGAGAGTGAAAATTGTTAAATAATTCGTACAGCTAAACTATAAAATGATTTTGTTTACTCGACACACTTATTATGCTCTTTACTATAGCTTTAACATATGAAGAATGAATATTGTTTCATTCCAAAATCGATTTACAATAACCTATCTTCTAAAGTTCATAATGTGAACATATGCCCTCCATTTAAGACTCGACATTATTTTTTAACAAAGCTTACTTTTCTTTCTATCAAGAAAACTGATCCGACTACTAATCTAAGGCAACTCTTGCAAAACTGATAGAATGAAGCATTTAGTTAGTAGAAGCTTCTCTAATGGAAAACACATGATTAGGTTCGTTTCTGCGGTAACTGACAGGCTGACTTGGTAGCCGGTACAGTTCTCTTGTTAGACAATAGATTAAACTTGGAAAGTGTGTAATTATAGGATCCAACCTTTACTGTCTTAAATGTACAGTTATGTAGTTCATTTATTTCAGCGAACGTTCTGGATGTATGAAATATGTTTTCATATTTTAAAGAAGCTCCGATTGTGACCGGGCGGCTAAAGACGTTGCTCGTACAATATTGGTAGACTGAAAGAGATTAGTCAACTTCACCAATGGAAAACGCGATAAGGTCGTTTCTACGGTAACAAACAGGCATACTTTGTAGCCGAAGAATTTCTATTGATAGACAGACATTAGCGTAACCATCAAAAGCGTGGAAGGAGAGGATCCAACACGTTCAGAGTCTTTTTTTAGTGAAGTTTTAGTTTATTTTAGTGAACGTTCTCTTTGTGTATAAAATCTGTTTTATATTATAAAAAAAGCTCCAATAGTGACCGAGTGGCTAAAGGCGTCGCTCTTGCAATACTGGTAGAATGAAAGCGTTTTGTTAGCTTCCACAATGGAAGACATGACAAAGTCCGTTTCTGCAGTTACAAAAGGACAGACTAACCGGAGAAGCTATCTCGATAGACAGACATTAGCGTAACGATCAAAAGAGTGAAATAGATCCAATGTTTAGTCTTAAACATATATTTATAAAGTAGATTTATATAAGTGAACGTTCTGTCTGACTGGTATAGCTTGATTAAATTATAAAACCTGCTTTTATATTTTAGTAAATCTCCATCATGACCGAACGGCTAAAGTTGCCGTTCTTACAAAAGTAATAGACTGAAAGTTCTTAGTTACGAGTTCGAAACTCGAATGCGCCTAATTCTGGTTGACTGCTTGAAGTTCTCCGATCTCTTCAAAACGACACTTAAATGCTGGCCAGCTTCTTCAAAGTTCTCTATGAAGGTAAGTCCCCCACAGAGTTACCCATGCTACATAAACCCCAAACCAACCAACCCCCACACACTTCATAAGTGCAAATATAACAGACCCACCTTTGAACTGTCCCCATGAACTCCCGGGGCATCTTCTTCTCAGTTGGGGCGCGGCTCCTCCACTCAACCAGATGAGGTCACGACGAATATAGGGAAAGCCTCGAGAGTGTTTGGCTAAAGGTCTCGACAGTACTTGTGAGATTCACTTTTCACTTGGTCATCGTGAAAACGAAATAGGCATTGCTCAATAACGGCAGGTTGGTTAGGGTTTTGCATGAATACATGTGAATCCTATCCGGTCGGGAAATGTATAGGGCTAAATCCCTATTTCTTCCATCATACCTTTATAGCATGGTGTGGCTTTTAGCTTGTAGGACTAAGGGAATTTCTACATGACATCTATGTTTCACTCCTGCGACCGTTATTTTTGACTTACGAGAACCTACACGCCTCGTCATGGTTCTGATGCCTAAACCCTTTCTCGGACACTCGGTGATGGGCCAGGAGTTGTCTGCTACACAAATCTACCCAAGCGGCTTATCACTCGGAGACACTTCGGGTGATTTTCAATGTCGCTGGGTTGATCTCTAATGAAATCAAGTACTTCTCGGAAGTGCGTCGTCAGCCTGAAGTCCAGCATGTTGTGAAGAGAATCACCTACTTTACCACACCAAGAGATGTAAGACTTCGGGTAACCGATGCGGAAAAAATATTCCTGGAACCTTCCGTGGTTAGTTAGTATTATAGTTGAATAACAAAGGGGTCGTACAGATTGATTTGAGATTGGGTGTTGATGAGAATTGTCGTGGGAAACGACCTTCTTCAGAAGTTTGCCATCTAGCCTCCCACATTTCCATTGCTATTTGAAAAAGTTTCATTGATAATCTAGATTTCTGCATCGTCAAATGAAAGACCTCACTCTCGGTAGCCTGTTTCGCCGCCTCGTCAGCCACTTCATTTCCTGGGTGGCCAACGTGAGCTTTGGTCCAATGCATTCGTACGTCCTGGCATCTCACGACCTTCCTGTACAAAGACTGTATTCTATGCACTAGTGGGTTCGAGTGGTTTGGGTTTTTCAAAACCTGTAATGCGGAGAGACTGTCTGAGAAAATGTGGGAAATTTTCTTAGCATTATACTGGTGTCTGGACATACAACACTCCAGTGCTTTTTCAATTGCAGTCAACCTTGCCCGAGAAACAGTACTATTGATGCTCTCTGGGCAGCCAAGGGAGGTGCAAATATAGCAGCACCTCCTATGGTGCCCCTGTTTAAATATGCCATGTTCTCGCCAATTACAGAGTTATTATCCATTCAAGTTGGCAGCGAGTAAAATAATATAGCTAATTTATGCATAACGAACTTGCTATTTCTATGCAGAATATTAATTCAATATGACATTACTCCTAAAACATTTATCTTAAGTCAATAAATTTTAAACAAATTACTCACTCCTTGAGCACCTAACACGTTGGTTAGAAACTATTGATATACATCTTTGTGCTTCAGAAACTACCATACAAAGATTCCCTACTATCTTTAATTAAATATAACACTTACCCCATAAATTTATGCTCGGGTGCAACTCGACATCTTATTGATCTGCTTGTTTTACAATCCCCTGTCTCGTTATCAGGCGCTAACAGGTTCACGTAAGGAGGTTCTTTGAGGAACGTTATCTTGAGGTTGAACTTCTCCGGAACTCCTGGTGGAGGGACGGGGCTGTTTCCCGGCCAGACGATGTCCTTGATGTCGAGCTTGTTGCCTTCCCACACTCCAATCTGTTAGTGATAAGCAAATGATACGAGTGAAAACTGTTAGCATTTATTGAGGTGACGATCGCTCTTTTATTTAATGCTGTTATCTGGAAGTACTACAATTAATGGTGCAACGCGCTTGATTATAAAATGTGGCTGTTGCAGCGGATATTGTATGATCTTCAGAGCGCTTAACCCTCATTGTGGTTATCTCCACGAGGTATATCGTCATTAGCAAAACTGACCAGATCTTGATGTCGTGATCAAAATTATCTAGATGACGAGATATCTCATCATTAGCAAAATTGATCAGATCTTGATGGACGAGGTATCTCGTCTTTAGCAAAATTGGTCAGACTTTGATGGACAAGATATCTCGCCGAAACTACTTGAAGGGTTAATCTTTTAAACGATTAAAAATGTTGTCTCAGTGAATACTACAAGCATTGAAACTTATATGAGATTTGTAATGAAGGAATAGAATTAGAAAAATTTGGGGTGAATTTAACGGATTTCAATTTGTTTAGCAGTTGTTAGGATCTGAAAAAATATTTTTAACAGTGTCTTAGATAAAAATTGTATAGTTTTGGTGTCTATATAAGTTCTTTCGTATAGATAATAATAATCTTAAAATATGTTTTTCATCACGTACTTAAAATAAATAATAAAATAAAAAACTTTGAATTTTTTGTTACAATCTGCCATCAAAATAGCTTGAGTGAAATTTATTTTTTATTATTTAATTAGAATAATATCCGTTGGTTTAAAGTTTCAGAGAAATGTACTACTATGCAAGGACTAAACATCAACCATCACTGTTCAATAAAATCAAGGAATATAAAACAATGAAATTATAAAAAATATTAGCAAGAGATTAAATGTGATTTTGTAGCACTAATACTATTATTAGCTTTTTGCAATTAATGAATTTTCTCATACAAAACGTGTACAAATAATTCACAATTCGCACTTATTCTAATTTTATAAATAAACATTGCTATTGGAGGTTTTTATACTCTGAAAATAATGATTACGACAGCAATTTTATTTTATGTGATAAATGAGGTATTTTCTTTTTAATCTCATGCACAGAAATTTTAACTGGAGGTATATGAATGCTTACCACTATAATACTATTTCATATATATATATGTAATAGCATAACAAATAATTTAAAAACTAAGTACAAATTTTTAGTTTTGAATTTAGAGTATAGAAAAGTATAATGAGCATATGTTAACAAAAATAAATTGCGTCAGTTCAGATCTTTATTTCTTTTAATAAATTTTTTAATTACGCAGCATATAAGTAATCAATAAACATGAGGCTATTAATAATCATATTTGTATACTAACAGAAGGAAATGACTTAAAAATTACGTTTTTAAGTCATTAATTTATTTTAAAACTCTAATTTTAATGATGAAATTTGCATTGTATGGGATAATAGCATCAATTAAAGTGAATTTTTTTACTGTGTGCTTACTTTTAAATTTTATAAATATTTCGAATTCAATTGATAATTTCGTTTAAGTATACAAAATTGGTATTTTATTCGTTGGTATTAGTATTTTAGTATTTTAATAATTGATCATTTCCCAAACATCTCGCCTCTGATCATGAAGTGTTTTTTAACAACTAATTCATATAATAATTTTATAAAATAATTTCAATACTCTAAATTCGATTTATCATTAATTTTTTGTTAAAACATTAAAATATTTTATGCTTAGATGCCAAATTACTCTTTGTTTGAAATAATTTAGAGTAAATACACAGCTAAATTAATGAATTTACAGCACATTTAATCAGGCACAATAATTTAATCAGTCGCATTAAAATAAGTATCTGCTCTTTCTTTCCGAAATAAAATTCCGTATGAAAATCACAGAAGAAAAATCATTACGAGAAGTAATTGCTTTTGTTAAAGAACTAATTAAAATAGAAAATTGATGAAAAATCAGAAATCTCGAGTCCCTTTCCATTGAAAGGTAAAAGTCGATACCGAAAGGCACAAAATGGATCTTTAATCCATGGTCCGGAAGAATTTAAAATTAAAAGCGGAATTTAATGTTTTTCTCTTTACTTGTCTTTTCAACTGAGTTGTACTTTAATTACAGATACTTTAATTGGCATGATACTGGTACAGGTATTACAAGCAAAATTAAAACGAGTATCGTAAAACATCTAATTTTTTTATCTTGATCAATTTCAAAAAGAACAATCTGCGAACTGAACAGTCACTAGAAACTCTTTTAATGAAAAAGCATAATTCATTCATGAAGTTTTTTCAAATGATTTAGTCTGATCGAATTAACTTAGAAAAAAAGCGAAAGATTCAATTATCTTCGGTTAGTAAACTAATAAATATCCTAAGACTAATTTTTATGTTATAGCTTACTTTCTTCTCTTTTGGACTTCATTATAAGATAAATTTAAAAAAAAAACGTCGTTTTCAAGGAATAAAACCATATTACTCTTCAAAATATACTTACAGCACTTGTTTTCTTCCATTAAGAGCAAATATAAATAAATTTATGAGTGCCAAATATTTACTGTAATTCGATTATCAACTTCCTAACAGTAGAAAATTAAATAAATAAAAAACATTTGTGTAATTTATTTTTCATTTGAGGTCTTTATTTTTCTACCATTGAGCAAAATCTTTAAAAAAGTGAATAATTCCTTAACTAAGCACTTTTCTTGTTTTCAAGATTATTTTCTGAATTTGTATTTGTAAGTAGAGCTTATTAGAAAAAAAACCGTTTATCACCTTTCTATTGTACTTATTATTTTCCATTGTACTTCTACTCTTTAAAAAATGTTAAAAAGTAAATGGCTCTTTTAAAAAAAGCTGAAAATTAAAGTAACTTGTATTACCTAAATAATGTAAGAATGTAAATATATTTTTTAAAAGCTATCTCTCAACTTTAAATTAAACACTAAATTATTTTGTCATCAAAACGGTAAAAAATGTGCATTATTGGATTTGTGGGGGTTTTGTTTGTCGATCTGCGATCATTTTTGGTGTTTTGTGTGATTTGATCAAAACAAAAGAACGTTAGACCGGAAGACAATTTCATTTTTCATTGATTTTTTCACTGAGATAGATTTGCAATTTAAATATTCAAACCACCGGAAGATGAGGGTTTTACTTCCAGTTATCCGATGCTCTCGCTCATTAGATAATGTAATTATCTAAAATGTAGCCAAATACGCCATTTCCGGAAAATATATATGAAACATATTGTAATACGAAAACACTAGCACTGTCTGCAGTTAGCTTTACATTACAAGCCCCTCAAATGCATACCAGGAATAAAATATACTTTTAATTCAAATCACAATCCCAGGGATACATTCCGAATTTTGTTTTTATTTATGGCATTCGTAAGTGGTTTCTCTGTTTCATGATGTTCAATTCTCCGCTCTTTATAGAATTAGGCCCCGTTCACATGAGGCGTTTTCTAACGCGCGTTTTACGTCTAAACAAAACGCGGGTAGCCAAAGTACATAGAATTCTACTGGAGTGTTCACATGCAGAAATCGCGAGAATCCAAGCGCTAGATTGCTTCGGCGCTTCAACAATCTCCGGTCGTTCTCGCGATTTGAAGGCGTTTTGAGAAGCATAGGTTTCTTCTGCAGCGTTCACATGACACGCGTTTTGACGGGCGTTAGGCTTTTTAATTCCTCTAATCCAAGTTTCTATCTTCGCGATCGTTAAAGATAGAGTGAAAATTTCAACGGATTTGAAATCTGCGGAAAATTTTACACCAGATCGATACCTGAAATGTGATTTTCTTTAAATAAATAATTTTTCAACTGTAACTTTAATATTTTCGCGATACTCATTTGACGAATATATCCATTACGAACACAAAAGGGAGTATTAATCTCGTTTTTATAGAAAAGATATAACTTGATTGGAGTATTTTGTCTTAATCCACTGATTTATATTTATGGCCATTAAAAATAGGATGAGAAAATTGAATCGTATTCGATTTATTGAAGAAATTTACCCTGCTTTCACACAAAACTTGCAAAAATTTGATAGTTTATAACTAAAGAGGATAGTGGGTAATTTTGTTTCTGAGAATAACGTATACCGACAACTGTCCATTCTAGTTTTCATGTGCGGCAAACGTCTTTAAAATAAAGCTTAAATAAAATATTCAGTTTAAAAGAGCTAAACTTTAGTTATTTTTTTATTTTTCCTCAACGGGTGAAATGCGTAAGATAAGTTTCAATTTTCATTCATTTTTCACATCCTCGTGTTACATTGAACTCGATATCACTTTTGAAAATCAACTTAATTTACTGTGAGCTTATTTTTCATAGAATTTATATTTTAATCTTGCAGTTAGTGTTATTACTACTTTAATCGAAATTTTTATATTATATATACGTGTAGACGCAAGTTCTATTAGCAATCTCCTGATTTTCGATATATACTGCTTTTTGGTTTTTCTTTGAGATTTTTTAGTTTTAACAAAATTTTCTCGTTTCATCGTGGGGTTTAATCAAATTTTAGTTAAAATATTTCCCAGTCATTATTCCATTCGTGGTTCCATTTGTGCTACAAAACCCCTGCTGAAAGAGGGTAGGTTGGAGGGTTAGTATTCGTTTCGGATAGTTGGAACTCTGGGAAAATTGTGTTTAAAAATTAAAAAACTAATTATTGTTATATGTGTTATTTGTGCTGATACATTAAAATGTTTAGAGATAGGTTTTAAAGAAGTATAGAGATTTATTTGAAGGAAAATTAAATAAAAATTAGCTATAGATCGTAGGAAACACGATAAAACCTGCAAAAATAGCATAAAAAAGAAAGGTTATCACCAGTGCCGGATTTTGTTTGCGTGTCATCTTTTGATAGTACTTCGTAGACAATGCCATATAAACAGAAATTCCGTTTCCAATTTCCTGGTTCTAGAAATAACGTTTTTTGGGGATATATTTTTACTTTACACTGTCAATTTTAAAATTTAAAGGAAATTCTTTGGTCATTTTCTAATTAGTTTCGTTTTTTATCAAAGTTTAATAGAAATATTCCAATTTTTTATACGCAGTTTCGCTTTTACTTACGCTTAAACACATTACAAATGACTCATCTGCTAGCTTCTTGAGCCCAAAAAATCCGTGATCACCCCTTAACAAAAAACAAATCCTTTTTTTTTGGGTGAATCATCGACACTGGAGAGTGAAGATTATAGGGTTTCTTCCTCTAGTCTTGACAGTAAAAAACAAATACTTGAAGATTTTAGAGTTAATGAAAATGTTTAATAATGCCACAATTTGAACTACATAAAGCACTGCTTCTCCGCTGGCTCTTACCGGTTCCTAGGTCCAAAATATCCCGTCATTCGAAAAATTTTGAAAAACGTACGAAAAGCTAACGCTCAAAAATTTACAACCGAGGTTGATAGCATTGGAATCGTATACTACACGTTACGAAAGATTTACCTGTTTAGGTTGTCATTTCTGGTTAGCAAGTCGATTATATTACATTTATTTATGTATAAAGGTTGAAGTTCAAAAACACTTTATTCACAGGCAATTAGGGAACGGATGTTTTACAAATCGAAAGAATATCAAATTTTTACGTCGTTTTGAATATTTTTTAGATGATTTTGGGCATTTTATTGCTCATTATACATTTCTAAGTTAACCAAATACAGGCTCTTGTGAATACAGAGAAATTAATTTTAGGTTGGGAAAGAAAGATTTTCATCCTACTTTTAAAGGCTGTAAAATTAAAACAGTTGATAAGGGACAACAAAATATCGTATTAAAGTGACATTCCCTTTAAAAATAAGGCAATACTTCCGCTTACGCTTAGTATAACAGGAATATCTGAAAAAAGATTAGTTGCGACTATTGACAAAAAAATAATTTTTTCAAAGAAAAGCATGATTTTGGTATCGATCTAACGTACAATTTTACGCTGATTTGAAATCCGTTGAAATTTTGGCTCTATCTTTAACCATTCAAAAGATAGAAAGTTGGATTAAGGGAATAAAAAAACATTTTAATGCATAACGGAAACTGACCTTGAAAAGCGCCCAAGTGCTGTTCACATGGTAACGCTCGAAAATTCTTTTCAAACGCGCGTTGCAAAAAGTCCATGTGAACGGGGCCTTATTAACAATTAAGTTATTAAGAAAATTTAATAGCTATGCCATTTTACACACAAATAAATGAAAATCTTAATGTTTAGTTATATTTTTTACTTATGAATTCAAGAATAAACCACACGATCATTCTAGCGAGTTGTTTCGCGCCACAGATCAGATAAATTTAGATGTACCCACGATTCCCTTTCTTGCAACAGCTTCGGTGAACTTAGCCAAAACAATATAAATTAAAGAATATTATGATAATATATAGCAGTGCAAACAATCTAAGTCTAAACTACCTATATCATGATTAACTATAACTGCTATCAAAGACACAATATTCGAAGGAAAAATCTCCCAAACGGAATTATTTTCTTCATTCAGAGAAATTTGATCAATCGAAGTGTATTGTACACAATGCAGTCCGAAATATATTTGCGAGTAGTTCGGAAGTAAAGTATTTTGAAGTGAGCGAGATAGATTTTGTAATATAAAAGAAAATACATCAATAGCTGACATACAAAAATGAATATGAATTTCACTTGAAAATGTTAAAACTAATGCCGAGGTTCTGAACGATGAGTGGAATAGCTGACGATCAAATCATCAAAAATGACGATAAGTCACACGTGATAATGACTTGGACTCAAAATCAGATGTAAAATATTTTTTGTTATGTTCATGATGAAATTCAAGTATTCCATGCACGATTACTTTTGAAACTTAGAGTTCATAAGTTTTTAATAATGTCACTATATAATTAAACAAACATGACATTAGTTCTTAAATTAGATCACTGATTCACTTAATAAAAATTCAAACATTGAAATTATTTTTTTGCACCATTCAATTTTTCAAAAAGATCCATTAAGTTATTATTTTAGGGTTATTTAAGGTTTTATTATTTAAGATTGGTAGTTGGGTAGTTGAATTTATGTCGCGCGCACTGGAGCATTACAAAGAGGTATTGTCGACGGTCCGCATCAATCCCAAAGGGAAAGACTCGAGGGCAAAACCTCGTAATTTTGAACCACGGTTTTTATTATATAATTTTTCTAATAATCTTACCATATCAATAAACAAAATCCGGCATTAGTCACTTATTGGATCTCTAGTTTAGGAAATAAAAATTCAAAACTTTGAAATAAGTTTTGGATTTTTCATACTTTTCCAAAAAATTATTTGTCTACCAATTGCATACCAAATATTTTTATAAAAATTGAACATCCTTCCCTCATCGTATTTTAAAAGGAAAGTTTGAACGACTTAATGGAATGCGACACAAATTTTCAAATTTAAGAAATCTGGATCTTTAGTGTCCTGGATACTAAAAATAGTTTTACGTAGGGAGTATAAAACAACATAAGAAAAAGAACTCGCAAAATTTCAGAGCTTACGGTCGATTTGACGTAGCGTGAAAGCAAACATCTAACAATTTACTCCAGAGAACACAAGGCAAACAAAAGAAAAGAGGAACACACAGAACAACATTCCACGGCAATTTATTTCACGACCCGATTCTTGCAGGGAATCTAAAAGAAAACAATTTCGTTCGAAAGAACTAAATCGTAAATAAATTTTAAAATAAATCTAGGGTGTATAGAGAGTGAAAACTTTGACTATTTTGCAACTAAAGAAGAATTTAAATAAAGAAATAATTCTTTTGACATAACTACATATGCAATATTTTGCAATATTCTTTCCTGATATATGATTTTAATTCACCCTTCAAATATGTTTGTTCAACTTTTTCGATTTTTATATTTCAGTTTACTATAAAACAACATAAGAAACGTAAATACTTCGCCAGTTCAGTATATTAACCCTCCAAGTGGTTTCGACGAGATATCTCGTCCATCACGATCTGAACAATTTTGATAATGATGAGATAGCTCGTCATCATGATATTGCCGCTATTTTGATGATGACTACATCAAGATATGTTTTTTCCCAATGACTAGGTATTTCGTCAATCAAGATCTAGTCCATTTTGCTAATGACGAGATACCTCGTCGAGACAACCACTAAGAGGATTAACTGAAAATGCTGTGTAATAATGAAGGTATTTAACACTCATAAATTTATGTATTATTTGAAGGTGAATGTTTATGAAACATTATATACTGTAATTACTAAATTGAGTGTTTTTTAAGATCCGACCAATGACTTTTGATATTACAAGAGACAAATTGATGGTTATATGTGAGGGAGCTTTCAGTGGTAAAGTCACTGCAACCTTTAACAGGAAGTATCTTCAACATACACGCTCTTACAAACCGAGACCTGAGTTGCAGAAAAATGCTGACCACATAACCAGGTAGAGGGGTAAAGTGAGTTTATGATTGGCTTATCTTCAACAAAAATAGTCAAAAGTTTCGATATGAGTTTCTCGGCTTTTCTTGATCAGAATGTGGTGATGCCACATTCTGGTAGACTGGCGACGTCAAATGTTATTTTCATTGCATGAAGGTTAATTTCTTCTTGAAAACACCCTTAGTGAGTAGAATTTTCCCCCTTCGTTTCCTCATAAATGTTTATGACTTCGTGTTTCATTTGTTAGCCGACGATATATTCTTGTCTGGGGTATAAATCGAATAATAATAAATAAAAGTATGGACATTAGAAATAATAAATGGAATTACTGATTGAGATAACTTTCTTTCATTGAGATACCATGTTATTGAGTTTTCACTTTCAGCCACAGATTATTTTTGTACCATCCTTATTAAAAGTAATTTTAATTTCATTATTGACTTGCAAGACATTTGAACAAATGTAAGAGTATCTATAACTATTCTTTGGGAATATGGTCAGGGAATTATATGACAAATTGTGTTTTTCAAACTTGTTTTACGTGCAAGAGACACATCATTTCATTTCTTCGTCATCACACAAAAGAAATGACAGTATGATAAATCGTTGCTGTTGAATTTTATTTACTAGCGTGCCGGACACTTTTTTGAAGAGCGAGCACGAAATACACAGCTATGATGGAAAACATTCTGAAGCATAGACTACTTTTAGGGACACAGACGCAACGTTATCACAGCTACATCAAAGTTTGTCAGCAGTTTTAGTGAGTGCTTTGATATTATTTTCTTTCTAAAAACATGATTGTCTTGAACATTTTGAATGAATCGTGTTTGAATAATTTTAAAGCTTCCTAGGCTAAATATTTAGGTAAACAACATAATGTCCGTTTTCAGTATTATCATATCTCGGATCTTATGCCATGTAATTGGTTGATAGGAAACTGATGGTAAAAGGGATCAAATAGAAATTAAATTAAAAAACAAAAATGATCGTAATTACAACGAAGTTCAATTATAAAACAAAAATGATGTTAATAACATCAAAGTTTAATTATAAAAAAGCTGATGGAAGGATTGTTTAAATTTTCAATTAGAAAACAAAACTGATGGTAATATCATCAAAGAATGGCATTACAAAATTAAGGGTAATATTATCAAAGGAATTCAATTAGAAAGTAAAACTGTGTTGGAATATCATAAAAGCGGTTGAATTAGAAAACAAACCTGATGGTAATATCAATCCTGACCAAATAATCCCAATTAGGAAACAAATCTGACAGCAACATCAAAGAAGATTAATGTGATAACCAAACTCATGATAATATCATAAAAGAATGTCAATTAGAAAACAAAACTGATAGTAATACCGTCAAAGAATATCAATTAGAAAGCAAAATTGATGGTACTATCACCAACGAAGTTCAATTTGAAAACAAAACTGATGGTAATATCAAACAGGTTCAATTAGAAAATAAAAACTGATAGTAATTTCAAATAAATTCAATGAGATGAGCAAACGGATGGTAATATCATAAAATAATGTTAAGTAGAAAGGAAAATTGATGGTACTATAACCAAAGTTAAATAATGTAACAAAACTGATGGTAATATCAAAAAAGTTCAATTGGAAAGCAAAACTGAAGATAACATCAAAGTTCCATTAAAAGACAGACACTTTGTCATAAAATTAATGGAATCTACTAAAATTCTTTTAAGTTGAGTCTTTTTTATTATTTCTAGTGGTAAACATTGTTGTTAACATATTGTTAAAACGTTGATTGTCTATATGAACTATATATATTTTGTTAAACGTCTTAAGCCTAACTTAATGTGACAACTTTTAAAACTGATTCATTTTGCATCAAAATCGGTTAAAAGAAAATACCGTCAACTGAGGTGACTTTGCCCGCTTTTCCTTCCAAAACAAGATTCAAGAATAAATAGTAGTTACGAAAGCGACGGCTACAGGCCATTAGTTTCTTGGCAGTTCTCTGGAACATAGACAACCTATTCTGAAGTGATGACTTGCATCTTGATATGTTGTCAGACCTCAATTGATTTTCAGTCACAATTGTTAAGCAAGGTATAATATTTTCAGTGCCTTCAAACTTTCTGCGCAGCTCCATAAATTGTCAGGTGAAATTCACTGGCTATATCTATTAGTCAGGCATATAATGAAGATTAAAAATAATCTAGTTGTTTTTTAAAATCTCACCAGATAAATTTGTCACTTAGCAATGTCGCCCCGAGACATTGCGGTAACTTTGCCCATCAGATTTTTAGTCTTGCCTTAATTATTTACCTTATATCTTATATGACTATTTTGACCTTATTAATCATTGTTATATTCATCTTATGCTACTATATGTCAATAGATATGGGTACTTTCAGTTTCAGGAATTGTAAGACTCTCTCGATAGAAATGCAATCTTGCAGGGAATCCCAGGTACATCAGTACAGAATGGACAACAATCACATAGAAAATTGAGGGACGAGCTTCTAATTTTTATTGGAATGTCGAAGACATGAGTTTACTATCAGAGCATGGGAAAACATGGCCTTTGCGCCTAAAATCCTAACCAAATCAAGCAACCAACCGTCAGAGCACCGTTGAAGAAAAAGACTGGCTCATGCAGGGTAATCCATCTCTGCTACATATATAGATAGCAACGATTCTTACGTCTCTGTTCCAGTTCCATTTACTACACAGAGGATTGTCACTAAAAGAAAGCAGAAAACTGCTAGAGACAGCAGTAACAAAGATGACGTTTCAGTGCCCGATTATACCAGCTCAGACACTTCAGAATCTGAAGACAATGACGTTATCTCTCTTTGAGAAAATAACTTTTGATAGGCAGGAAGACGCCACAGTAGTTGAGTATGAACCACCAAAGACAATCAAAATTGGAGACTGATCCTAGGATATTTGAGAAAGAACTATTCGAAGCATCATAGGGCCCAAGTAATTAATGTATGTGAAGATAGCGATGTAGAGATTTCGTGCTTGAGAATAAACTATAAGGAAAAATTGTTCAAGCTTCCATATTGGGTTGGCGGATCAAGTATCTCCATATATAATATTGTGTACATACCTTTCCGTTCTGAGGAAAGAATAGTTATTTGCCAATTTAAAGCTGATTTGTTAACTCTGTTACGCTCCTTTCTCGCTTCTTAAGTTTAAATAAATATTTAAGTTATTTTGAATTTTGTTGCTAACTATTATGCAATTTACACCCAATATTACAAAAAGGGTTACCTTTTGGGTTGATTGAAGTTTTTCTTCAAGTATACCAAAACTGAGCAGGGAGAAACTGAACTGGGCAGTCATCCCTATTTTCCAGGTAATTTGGGCCACCCGGTTTTGGAATTTTTTTTAACTGGAGGAGTTAACTATCTATAAAATTGTTTTATAAAAGAGCTAAAGAATACAATTTTATATATAATTTTTAATTAGTTGAATTTATTACCTTACTTAATTTATAATATAGCAAACCTACTTACTTTTTCTCTAAAGCAATATTTTGTTCGAAATGCAAATTTAAACCAAGTCGATATGGCTGTAGGTAAAAATGGTTCAAGAAAAAATATATTTACTCAGTTAATTTACTGACATTGAATGAGAAACACAAATTGAGCACAAATAGCCTATTTCGATAAGTCATATTTATCTTGAATATCAAAAATATATTCCTATGTATCTTAAATCTATGTGTTTTCTGTAACATCTAAATACATTACATTTATGAACAAGAAATTATCGTTAGATATTGGGAGTTATGCCTTTAAAGGAATTTTCGAGCAATAAAACTCTGGTTTTCTGAAAAACATCTATTTTTTTTCTATTACTAATTTATGATACTGTGTTTTTACAAATGAATTCAATGATAAAATCTGAATATCACAAATGCAAATGATTTTGGTAATTAAATATTTTTTGTATTTTTTCTTTAATTTTTAAAAGCCGTACTTTTTTTATTTTACGTCCAGAGTTTAATTACAATTTATTCGTTACACATACTATTAAATACTATTAATGAAATAAAGCTAGCATTATTCTTAAAAATACAATTTCACGAAAATGTTCGTCTTTTCTACTTTTGCAGGTTTACGTACTTTTATGCAGTCTTTTTTTGCAAAACCCCAAAGTCCCTTTCTAATTATTCCTTATAATTTTTCTGGTGATTACTTTAATAATACGTTTCTTCAATGTTAGATGTATATTACAATTTTAATTTGAAAGACAAACTGAACTCGCTATTCGTAACCGACAAATATTCCGATGAGCATTGTATAGAATTTAATTTCCTAGAAAGAAAAGAAATCGTGAGAAAACGCGTATCTTGCAAAGTTTTCAGACAGTAAAAGAATTTATAGCTCTCAAAAATATTTAATTATGCTCTACTTTTTTGGTCAAATAAAAGAGGAAATGAAAATTAAATCCAATTAATTTTGTTACTAATGAACATATAAAAATAACACAATACATTCGATTGCATAGGAAGTAAGGTACTTGAACTGTAATTAAATAACAACTACAATAGTCTTTAAAAAGAAATGTTTAAAGTCCGAATCTGGCGAGTTGACATTTCTTAGTCACGTTGGTTTGAGCGATCAACCTATTCCTTAAATTAGATAAAAGTTGAACCGTAAACTCGAAGATTAGAGCAGATTCTGATCCTGAATTTTTTCTTTCGGTACTGAAAGCAATATAAGTAATAACTAGTTGATGTGTGTGGGAGGAATATTCATGCTTTTGCGTATAGCAGCCCTTTCCCCAAGAGTTTTCCCACCTTTTTAATAATCGACTGATCCAAGATCAAGTATCTTCTTGTTGAAGTCACACTCGGCCTACTTCTGTGAGTGACATTGGAGTCACATGGGTTTGAATGACTATTCATAAAATTAAGTGTTACGTTAAATGTAAACAACGTACTTTCGTCAACTTAAACAGTGTCCTTAGCGTGTTCTTAGTGTCTTGTTCTGAGCTTATCGTAAGATAAGGAAAGCGATAGCAGTGATACCGTGTTGACGAGATTAAAACATCCACTGTGATGTCCATTCATGATTTTGTGTATGTAAACTTTTTCTTATAGATCCCTCACGACTTTTCAATCCGCGACAGACCGAAGATCTAATGCCTTTCTCGACCAAGCCGAAATATATCATCTTATTTACTTCTTTGGTGTACATTTTATACTGCTTACCCCTTTGCAAATAATCAATTCTCTTCCCCGCAATTTTTTATACTCATATACTAGCTCTAGCGTTCTCCAATACCTTTTAATTAATGTTAAATTTATTGCAAAAATATGAAATTTCTGTGAATATGGTATAGAGATATAGGTTTACAATAATTTACATTACATTATCTTACCTGCTCCCACCGATCTTGTTTTAAGTTCATTACATGAATTTCAACATCTTTCAACGTGCCATCTAGATTAAAAGCTATGGGTCGACTATGAGCTTTGGGTGGCAAACGAACACTCCTCATGTGCCTAAAGAAATCGTGAGAAATACATGAAATCATTAAATATTCAAGTTGCACTGTGGGGGACATTTGGCCACCAAATGAAATTAGGCACCAAGAGGCTCCCACACGAAAGCTATAAGACAGAAAGGAAAATGGGTTACCAGAATTGGTGTTAAATTTCTCGGAGCATTGATCGTTCCCTACAATGCACCATCACCTAAATTCTAAGCTAAACAGTCGTATGTCAACGTAGAATATACAAGAAAACGTAATAAATAATGTCAACGTAGAATATACAAGAAAATACAGTTGATCAAGTTACAAAAAATGATTACGTACGTGTTTCGAGGAAAATCATAAGCAAACAAACCGAGAAAAAGTTAAACATTTTCATATCAATTTCATTAAATTCAAATGAAATAGGATAAATTTATTCGTTTCATATGATAATTTATATATGTAGTTTATCGAAATTTTTGAAAATGTGTAGTTCTAAGAGCCTGGGCTTTAATTTGTACAATACTTGTTTCCAATAAATAGAATTTTCTTTCATCTGCTATTCTAATTATAATTCCTCTTATGTTTGTTCATATTATTGTTATAACTATATATTTAAATAACGAGGGCATCTCCGAAATGTACTCAATTGTTTATATGTAACTAGTAAACATAATTCTGCTCTTACCAACCAAAACAACTCACCAAACATATTTTCTGACTTAAAATTGAAGTATTTTTTTATCCTTGTTTAGAAACGTAATTATAAATTTCTCTGATTTGATATAGAACGATTTTCAAGCTTATACCCAACAGCATTCCGTAAAGTTGAATTCGCTACCATCCGACCTCTGTCTAGTCACTAGATGGTACTTATAATTTCAGTTAGATGATCAACCATTAAAGATTTAAATTAAAATCAGAACAAAGGACGCTTCTATAAATTGGATTACCAAACCAGGTCAAAATCAAATCTATTTGTAAATTCAAATCGACGATTTTAATCATCCTTGATGTACCGGAATAATCGACGAGTCAAAATATATTAATAAATATAGGTTCGCATGGTTTTTATTCAAATCCAATTATTAGCATTGTATATTACTTATTTATTTTTTCAATCCTTAATAATCATATTAATACTTAGGTTGTCCTTTAAGTATATGTTTGATCGTAATAAAGCTTTAAGTATACATTAACGACTGTTCATTATTTAACATTTTAATGATCATTTAGTTATGATGTAAGTAAAAGAAGTTTAATGTTCAGCTCATGACTTACTTTTCTTTGTTCTTGGGATGAGTATATATTACTTGAGAGAGAATTAATTCAGTGGTTAGAAATTATATTGAATCAAATTCCAACATATTAGCATAATTCTAATTTTAGCATGTTAAGCCTATCTGGTAAAATTTTAGTGAACAGTGCCATGTTGACGTGATTCAATTTTTTGTCACCAAGCAAATGTCAAATTTTAATGATCAGCATTACTGATAAGATGCCAACTTGGCAAACGTTGGCGTCCGCATCAATACCAAGGATTCCACCAGGGTATCTCATATAAAATAGGGACCTCTTCTAGAGAAACCTGCGAGTTATAGGCGCTGCAAATTAGATTCTCCACTGGGAGCATTTCTCACTTCTGTAATTGTAAAACTTTCCTTGTGTGTGTATGTCTATTACATGACGTTTTCTGTCTTGAAATTTGCCGCGAACGAAGTGCACGTCCAAATATGACCCTTATATCACAAAACTCAACTCAATTAAACAACACATTGAAAACGCTCATACTATAATACGTTGTTCAAAGTAATAAAATCACAAATTTCACAGAAAATTAAAATAAACAAATTTAGAAAATATTCTCACTTAAAAATTTGGTCTCCTCTATTCCATCGTGATTGACCGTTTCCATTACAACTGAGTCGAGGAGAAAGGCTTACGTTGTTGTTCTGAGGATCCTGGTAAAATGATTCTAGTCCATAGGCAAATATGTTTACAGCTCTGTCCATTTCAACGTATAATCTGTCGTTCGTGACATTAATGTAAATACCTGAAAAAAGAAATATGCATAATATAAGGGATTATCATATTTCTTACACTGAAAATAATTATACAATGTTAAACTTAATTGAATGTTGAATGTTTCAGGATATTGCACATGATTATGTCATACTTCGTTAGACTGTTTCATTAGGTAAAAGTATTCCTTATATAACAAAAAAGAACCACTAAACCATTCAGTAAGTGTAGGAAAGAATAAATGCAATGTAAGCAAATAAAATGTATAGATCAATGTAAGATACTTAGAGACAAGTATACAGCAATATTGGATACTAAAGAAAAATTATACAGTAATATCAGTACTCCATTTCCTTCGTTAGCCGGATTGGAAGAATAACGGATTATCAAACCGGAGTTTTGCGAGATCGATTCCAACTAGACTGTAGTGTCCAAAGGGGGCTGGTGCAAGTTAAATTTGTAGTGGCCTCAAATGTCCTCACGTTGGCGTGGTTTGGAAGTTTGGAGAGTGCGGTGCGAGCTCAGGTGTGACCTCGTCATCTGACTGTGGTACAAAATTGCGTGGTGTTATCCTCGGATCTTTCTCTTCGGGTTCACCAATAGTCCGTTGTGTTGCTCCAGTTTGACGTTTATTAAAATATAGACCTACCGTTTCCTGCGGTTAATGTTTCTATACTCCTACTTCCACTTTATCCATATAACTTGCGAGCCCTGCTTTCATTTTTCATGTTAGTTTTGATTTGACGCTTTACAGGTAGTTTTTGCTACATAATGGCTAATGAAACATAATATTTGTATATCCAAAATAATATTTAATTAATATAGTCAAAATAATATCTGTACTACGTATTTTAGTAAATCAGTCAGTTATAAAAAATAATTATTTTGATTTATATCAATTCTTAATTCTTTACAATTGACTGAAGTCATATTTTAAATGAATTTAATACTTAAAACGCAAGCAATAAATGCTATCACGGCATAATGTAATAAATAACATTATGTTTATTACTTTAGATAAAATAATGGATTAGTAAAAGTACTCAAAGAATGTAAGTTTTAAATTTGTACTGTACAATTACTAAAATAATTTTTTGATGTAATAATCTAATGATTACCACTGTACATATATTTTCAGCTTAAAATAATAATTTATAAATGTTTACAATTCTACACTAATTGTACTAACATAATTATAAATTTTCTGTAAACCAATACATGTAACCCAAACAACTTGATATACAAATTTTTAAGAATTCATGACTTTAATAAAAAACAAGTTGCAGATAAAATATATTAATGATGTTTTTTGTTATTGCGTCAATTAAATCACTATTTATGAAGCTAGTATTCTATCAAGAAAACATGTATGGATAGTGTTACCTTTTTCAGCTTGGAAAAAATCCATGACAGGCAAAAAGTCCCATTATGCTTCTAACTTAAAAAGGTTTAATTCAGAACGCTCAAATAAATGTTCAATAAAGCATAGTTCCCAAATTTTCGAAAAGTGAAATACATTGGGTATTAGTGTTTGGGAGATCACGTCCAATTCCAGTCATAATCCTCATATGTGGGTTGTTTAGATGTATCATATTATGCATATATCATTAACTCTTCAAGTGGTTTCGACGATATATCTCGTCCGTCAAGATCTGACCAATATTGTTAATGACGATTTATCCCGATCACGAGATAAAGATCTGGTCAGTTTTGCTGATGACAATAATCTAGTCTAAACAACCACCAAGAAGGTTAACTGTTGCTACAAGAAAGAGCTTTATAAATGGATAAAATTAGGTCTATTCTAATTCCGTCTTGCTAGTGTTCATGACTGCCTTGCTAAATATCTGTACCGCATATTTTAATCCTTACTGCAAGCTCTAATCTTCATGAGGATATGGACCATGCTCACTTGCTTCGATGTCCCGCACTCTCTTCTACTATAATATGGAATAATGTGAAATGAGAAAGACCGTATAAGGACCATAGACTTTTTCTTCTGTATTCATTTGCTCTTATTTGTGCTATCGTTTGGCTTCAGTTCGTCTTTTGTAATCACGCCACCGTTGGAAATAAAAAAAGTTTTATTCTAACTTATACAATTTTTACTTAATAAACTTAATAACATACGAATACTCTTATATTCAGTATTAAATGTAAGCCTAACACCAATTGATAGTTAACAGCTATGTTAAACCCTCCTGGTGGTCGTCTCGACGAGATATCTCGTCATAAGCAAAACTAACATCTCGTGATGGACGATATATCTAGTCATTGGAATAAAACTGACCAGATCGTGATCTCTTCATAAAAATTCGGCAATATTTCCTCATTTGCTAAATGGTCAGATCCTTGTGGACGAGATATCTCGTCGAAATCATTTTGAGGGTTAAGAAAAGAAATAAGTTTACATCCTTAATATGTTATCATTAATTGAGCAACACATATTGCACGCAAGTAAACTGTTTGGATCATAAAACAAGTTTATTCCTATGTAACTTAAGTGCTGGTATTTGTTTAGGTAACATTGAAATTCAATATATTTACAAAAAATATTCTGAACTTAAACAGTTAATGGTAATTTTCGTGCACACAATTCTAGCTGGTTGAAATATATTTCCTGCTTCTGTGAGTAATTAAAAATAACTTCAAAATTAACCAATTTTTATTATTGAGTTAATTAAATCACTAATGATGATGCAATTATTTATATCATGGAGACATGCTGTACTATTTTTATTCATTCATCAGCTTGGGTAAAATCCATGGTAAGCAAAAGACTAATTTCCATTAAGCCACCATTTTAGAACGATTTTCATCTTAATGCTCCCACGGGTACTTAACAAGCCATAGAATCCCCAATTCCGAAAAGTACGACACAGTTCGGCGTTACTGATTGAGACATCAAACCGTAATCCAATCTTCAATCCTCAGATTTGTAACGTGTTATCTCTTGGCAGAGATTCATCGTCCAGTCCCTGAACAGAATAAACAAGTTGGATTGATCACCGTTGAATATGCATCGGAGCGTGGTGTTGATTGTTCGACCCAAACGCAGAACTTCGAAAAGAGATGAGTAAATTCTTCTTTCCTTTCTTTCGTTCAGATTGATTTCTGGGCGTTTTGTGTGTTTGAGGAAAAAGACGGAGAATTCATGCATAGAAATGAGTTTCTTTTGGGAAAGAAATTTTGGACTCGGGTGCTAAGCACATTCGCAAAGGAAAAGAAAAAGTTGAATCTTGAAAGTACTTAACATATTTCAAAATATATTTGACTCAATCGAAAACAATGCACGACTGGATGTATTTAGCGTGAAACTTCTAGCTGAAATGTTTTAGGCAGACTTAAGTGGTGATTTGATGTCGGGGTCTTTTATAATAATGGCTCTGACTGAGTCATCAGTTTGAAGCGTAACTCTATGTATTGCAGATTAGAGTTGAAATGAGCTATTCGAGAATTGTTGCATAGCGTTTATTTGGTTAACACGGGTCTGATATGAGAAATAGCTTAAGAATCCAATTTAAAAAATAGCTAAAGCAATGCAATGCTTTTTTACATTTAAATAAATATAATTGAGTTATTCAAATATACATCAAGAACTTACTGCGAAATGTTTTTCGCATACATGAATAGATCTCATCAAGAGCTTTCAAACGATGTTACTCTAGTCATTCTTATGGTTGCTGAGGTAGTCTGATTCAAGAGCAGCGGCACAGAAACATTGCATCATTTCTCCTATCCACAGATAGGGAAGGGAGCGTCGCGCGAAATATGTTTTAAGCAGTGGCAAACTAAACTTCATGTTGTTTACGAATATGTATACACAATTACTGTTCGGCATGTATTATCACCAATACAGTGATTTCCATTGGGACCTATTTTTGTCACAGGCGTTCGGCCGAAAGTCGTTCCATACTATCCTAGGAACTAGACGTAGTCCTATGTGAAACATAGCTTGGCTAACTGGATGGAGGAAAAATTAGTTGCAGCAGCTATCCTAATTTTTAAAATCTGTTTACGATACGACCTTGACCCTGGACTTAGTTTGGCGATTGCATGGGTCACTCGATTGTGACATCTCGCATATTAGGCGGTTAACCATAATGATGGTTGGCGACCAATTCTTTCCACCTTGACGACAAAAACTAACGCCAAGCTCAAGGCCGTATCGTCAACTAGATTTAAGGCCAGATTCAAATAAAACGTGATCGATCTCTTTGATCGACTGAAAGTACTACGATCGAGTCTTATTTTGAAATTCATTTCCTCTTCTAAATTAGATCGAGGATACTAGGGTTACCACAGTAGTAAGATGATTTCTCAAATAGTTGTGACGTCACATGATCGTCAATTAAAAAATACGAAAACGTGAAGTTGTGTCATGTTTGTTTACCTATTTTTCTCGGTTCAGTTTGTAGCTCTGAAAGTTCTACGAATGACAGCATTAATCATTCACTATCTTTTCACAATCTCCTAACTTCAATCCGCCTTCGTTTAATAATCATACAATGATCAAAGAAAGCGAAGTTTTGGTTGCCGCCTCAAAAGTCGACCTGGATCACGTGAGTGAAAAACTCGGTGGTGTTTATGCCACTTTAGCCGAACCGCGGTAAGGATGGAACGAAGTGGCCGCCGAGTTAAATGCTTGCGGGTCTTGGGGAATCGAAAGGATTTCCTCGAAATCCTAAATATCTAGGAATTCTCCTCGAAAGATGAATGATATCCGCCATATCCAGAAGAAATGAAACAAAAAATGATCACATCGAGCGAACTCGCGACGCTGAGAGGAGTAGAATATCCTCGATCAGTGAATAGAGTATACACGATCGAGTCGTTTCAATTGCATCGAAACATTGGCGTTAAGCCACGACCAATTGAGTTTTAAAGTGAAATGAGATCGAGGAATGTTGCAGTTGAATCTGGCCCTTACACCATTCCGAATTTTGATTGGGTTAAGAACAACTACGTACGGATTGCACTTACGAAGATGACCTATTGGATGCTCATTTTGACAACATGTATTATGGTTTGTCGATAGGAATTTTGATATTCAAAATTTATCGGTCTCCATTGCTTTAATTTGAGTTAAATTATACTACAATGCTACTGCTCTCCAAACGAACTGGATTATAAATACTTACACAATTAATGTTTCAACAGGAACTGTCTTCGAATAAAAATGTTTATTTTCGTCAAACAAAAATATATCTTTTCTACAAAACATTCGCAGTGAAAGTATACAAAAGATATTAAACAGTAGACAGTTCCACCCCTATTTTCCGAAAATAATTTAGTGAGTAAAAGTTTTCATGAAACATCTCTTATTTTTTAAATTTCAGCTTCATAAATTTGTTGTTATTCGGAAGGTTAAATAATTCTTTATAGCGAGAATAAATTGTACAACGCATTTATGAGACGCATTTCATCTATAGCTAAATATATGTGGCGGTAATGTTTCTGTAGTGGAATGTTTTTCATGTGCGCATTCCGAACATGACTTCACTTGGCTTGTTTTTCAAATACGATTTTAGATCTTCGCCAATAAAATATAAAATAATGAATTCCGAAAGAATATATGATAGTTGATTGATCAGCGCCACTTAAATTAATCGTTAAGCGTAGTGACGACGGATATTTAACTACATTTTAGAATAACCCCAATATGTGTTGTACGAGAGCATTTGAGTAGCGGAATTAAAATTTTCGTAGTTTGGATTGTTGTTTGCACTGAAAATCCCTTACAAATAATATAAATGTTTTAATAAGTGTGGCCATATTAAAAGTTCTTTAGATTGGCAGGAATGAAATAGGTTGCACAATCAGTGCTTAGTGACAGGAAAGTGAAACTCGCGCTGCAACAAGAATTTATTTCGGATAACTGCTACTCTTAAAATTTTCCTAATCCAGTTAGAGCCATGAAAACCGTAACGCTTTTCATTACTTGGTCACCAGTTTATTCCCTCCTTGCCTTGATAAAGTCAGAGATGATATGTTTTAAATAATTCAGTACTTTATTTCAGAATAAAAAACAACGCACATTTGATTGCATCTAATGTGAAATATCTTTCTAAACTTTTAAAGGCCAGGGATATAGATATCTATATTTTCCTCATTAACATGGTTGTTGGTTGGGTTTTATGGCGCAAGGGCCATATTTGACCATTATGCGCCAAATAGAAGACATTGTCAAGTAATGGGCTAATCCAAGTAACAGATAAAGAAAGTTTTACTGACATAGAATAAATAAATACTCTCATGGAGAAATCGAACCCATTCACATGTCGGTAGTCACGACTCAGATTGGAACATGTCACGTTGGGTATCTCCTACCCCAGGCTCCACAAGAAATGGGAACGCTTCTTTAGATTACCGTCCAATTGTTTGTCTAATTAAATTGTAATGTAATTAACTTAGTTATTTAAATACAAAAAGAACAAAGAAGAGAACGGAGTATCTCCACTTCATACAAGTTAAAAATGCATGCAAACTCCGATTCTGAACCGAAGGGTCTGGAAATTGTTTTTAACCTCCGTCACATGCATATATCCATTCTGCAACCTATTTCCTAGCAATCTCCTTCAACCAATGTATATGGTTATTTAATCAGTATGTGTCTTGTGAAGTAAACGCAGTATTACACTATTCGGAAATCTCGTGATGCTCAGAAAGTTAAACTTAAAGGACATATAAACGTCAACTACTAATGTGACAACTGAGGTAAAGATTTGTTGACTTTTGTTCAATTTGAATTCAAGCTGACACGAAGTGGCTAGCGGAGTAGCTTTATTAGAAATCCTCGAAACCTCAGATTCAAGAAGACCTAGAGGGTACTACTGGCTTTTCAGGTGCAAGAAATTTTAAAAGACAGCGAGTAATGAGATCATCCAAGGTAAACATTCTTAGAATGCCGTTCTATTTGAGGTTTGGGGTAGAACATACTGCAGGGGTGCCCATCCCCCTCAAGTCCAATGGCGCAATTCCCCCGTGTTTCTTTACCCCCCTGAAATTTAGTTAACCATATAACTTTTATTCGAATCTCAAATTTCCAACTGAATCCACACAAAGCTCTACATTTAGTATTTTTTTAATCAGTTAGAGATAAATATGGATGAGATTCATAAAACTAGAACGGCTAGGAAAATGAATATTTTATATTTATAACAGCAATTTCACGTATAAACAATGATATTACACTGTGCAAATGGAAATAACTATAGTATAGTAAAAACAGATGTTTTGAAAGATTATGAATGTTATATGAATAAAACAAATATTTTTCCTTGACCTTTCGTATAAGAATAATTTTACATAAAAAAAAAACTAAAATTGAGAGAGTGAATGGAAGAATAGAATATAAAAAAAATTGAATATAAAACATATCAATGAAGATCAATAATTCAATAATCATTTATTGAAAAAACTAACCAAATGTGTAAAAACTAATGATATAAGTATTATCGTAATGTTTACATGAATTGCGTAAGTATTCATGAAACCTTAAAAACTAAATTTTTTTAGAGTAGTGACAAAAAACAGCTATCTTATGCGGTGGGAAGAGAAAGCATTCGAACATTCTGGGTTGAAAAAAATCTATATAATATGACCAGAAAATAAATTCATTAAGCACAGGGATTTATGTACTATTTGTGCACAGAGAAAAAAGCTTCTCTCTCTCTCTGTTAAAATCTTATAATTTTAACAGAAGCTTTTTCTCTGTTCACTTGATATGGCAAACTTTTCAATAATTTCTTCATTTGTGATTTTATTTAGAATGTCATCCTCAGATGATAGTATCAATAAGCTTGGCAACCAATGGTCCCCTAAGCTGATTCTTAACCTGTTCTTTACAATTTTTAAACGGCTCATCGTCCTTTCCGCTGAGCAACTTGTGACAGGTAACGATAAAAGGATACGATACAGCATGATGAGTTGAGGAAATGCTGACATATACTGCAGGCATCTGTAAGGCCTAATAAAGCCTCTTTTTACTCACTGATCAACGTACAAAAGCAACTCATCATAGCCTGAATCTTCTTCCTTATCTTACGGACTTCAACCTCATTTCCACCTTCATTCACACCAGACAGGGAATTGAAACGTCAAATTCCCTGTCTGGTGTCATATTTTTACACTTTTCTTTCTATAGAAGCAGGTCGGAAATGTTAATTTCTGAGTGGGTAATCTTATACACATTTGCAAAAGTTTCTAGTTCCTCTATTATTTTGTCATTTTCAATATCGTAAAACCCACACGAGTCTTTTACTGATGAAGAATCAGACAAGAATTTATATCCTTGCTTTTCTTTTTCTCTGGCAATTTTCAAAATTCCTTCATGCGAAAGCACTGCCATATGTGAGATTACAGAAAGAGAACTGTCAGAGAATCTGTCATTGAGTTGTTTAATAAGTGAATCAAATACGTGAAAATAAACTTCCATTTTGATCCTCTTAAGAGGATCATCTATTATTTCAACGATAGTCATTCCATCCATAAACCTCCTACGTTTTCTGCTTTTACGGTAGAGTTGCGAGAAATATTATTCACATCAGCAAAGGCAAGAATTGAATCATTCACTTTATTCCCCTCCGACTCACTTCGTATTTTTACAAATTTAGTTTGGTTTCAGCAACAATTTTGGACACACAGCTATAATCAGTTATTTTTATTGTAGAACAATTGTGATTGGTGACAACACTTTGAAAATAGCTAAGGCAACATGTATTGAGCAAGTGTTTTAAAAATCGGTCATTTGTTTCCACAGGCCAGTTGCCAGTACCTTTGAGTCATTAGCAGTTTTTTTGTCAATGGATAAACTATACAACGTCTCCTTTATTGTGTGCTGTTTTAGGTGACAACTGTTTACAGTGCATCATTTCTGCTTGACCATCTTGCAGTTTGCACTTCTTTTCAGTCTCCTTATTTTGGTTGGACCCTTGTTCAAGTTTGTAGTAAATAGATCATGCCTTGTATGACCTGATATGAAGACATATAATTCCTCTAAAAGAGAAAATAGATTTTTCATTTTGGGGCATATGTCCATAGATTTTTCCACAATTAAAGCAAATCTGTGCGAAGAACACCATATATAGAGCGCTTTGGGACATTCTATCTGTATTAGCGCTTTTACACCATTGACTGTTCCTCTAATATTACCAGCCCCATCCATACTTTGACCAACAATTCCACTTGGATCAAGACCAAGTAAATTCAGGCATTTCATTATTCCTTTAAAAAGATTTTGGACTGTGGTATCTCCACTAATGAAACTTTAATGAGCCGCTCTTCAGGTTTGACATTTTTCTTTGGGGCACCATGCGGGTCAATATGTCGATATAACGAACCACTAATGTTGGACATTCTCTTTTACTAGTGTCTTGAGTTGAGTCTAGAATAATGGAATAAATGTTAGTCGATTTTATACTATCTATGATTTTTGAAGCAACGATGTCACTCATTTTGTTGATTACATCATACACGTTTCGATAACCCAAGAAGTTAGACCCCAGCTTTCCTTTTCGAGTTCTAGCTTTATCAATTTTTTCAAGGTATACCCTAGCATTAGGACTATATTTACTCAATAGCCTGAACAGACTATGAATTTTCCTTTTGCTACATCCTTTTTACGAAATCTAAGCATTTCTTCACTTAAATATCGATGACAACAAACAGCACCTTTCGATTGGGATGGACTAACTAATCTGATTGTTCAGCTAAACATGAATCAATCCTCTTCTGAGAGATCCACTGGATCCTTGCAATTTGTGCTGATCAGTGGGTTTTAGATTTTTCAATGAGAACAATATCCCGGTCTCCCTATGCTCTATCCATCCTCTATAGCCAGTTGTTCCCCATATTGACTGTTCACGTGGGAGGGAAAACAGTACATGGCAAGCAAAATACGTCATCTTTTCCTTGGCTGTATACCAGCCATTTTTTAACTTTTACACTTTTATTTGGTAAAACTACGTTCTTCCATGATGGGTTGAATTTTTTCCACCTGTTGAAGGAAAAGTGACAAAAGACAAATCTTGATTTTCCAAATATAGTGCTTTTTTCATTTCCTCACAGCTGACAGTTTGATGTTGGCATATGATGCTGGATCTCTTGGGTTTTCACACACACACACAATCTATCATCAGGAATCTTCAGTTGTTAGAGTTTCCTCTTGTTGAATGGAAACTGAAGATCTTTCAGCAAATGGATTGCTACATGATTCTACCTCTCCGTGTTCTACTTCAATTTCATCAACAACTTTTCCTGACTCATTTTCATCAAGGTTTTCAAAATCTACGCCTTGGGTAATACTTGATGAAGAGGGTTGTATATCTAAATTTTTAATTACGTTTTCAGGAATCGAACAGCACTGAACTAAAATTCCTTTCCTTCTCCGAGACATACTACACAAAATGTACACGGCTAGATGGCTACATGCATTCAACTGGTGACTTAGCTTTATCTGGGGATCTTTATCTTTTTATGGGACTACTAGCGATCCACATAAAGTAACGCCGACGGACGGAAAACCCTCAAGGGGACAGATGTTTATGAAAGGGCAGTATATCAGCGCTACCAACAAAGTGTCGCTCAATAAAAAATAATGGAATAACTTCTTATAGTGAAATTGTTGTCATAGCAGGAAACAGTAGTCTTTTAAACAAATTCAGAGTCATAGTCTAATTACTTACGAAAAAATATATATATAACAATAAAAAGGTTTCTTATTAAATGATTTTTTTGCCCGAAAAATTTCTACCCTGAAAAAATTCCCCCCAAAAAATTCTGATGGCGCAACTTGCGCCATGATCCCGGCACCCCTGGACATACTCAACTTTTATAAATGGTAACTGCTTCGACCATTCGCCTTTCAATTCAGTCTGACATTTTGAAGTAAAAATAATCCTTGTCCACCTTCCGTAAACTTGCACACTTTTATCCAGTTTCTTGTTTTTGATAACTTATTTATATCTTGTTTTAACTACTTTCTAGATTTGATTTGTCACTCTGGTCAACTTTGACCAAACATGGGCTAAATTAATTGGAACCTACGGTTGAGATTACCTCCTTATTAGAACTATTGTCTATCAACTACATGCTCCCGACATTAAGAATAGGTGGCGGTGGTCTCTATGGAAGCACAGATCGCTCATTTTGAGTAGGAGTGACATATTTAAATGATGTAATGACAAAATGACGTAATTTAAATGTTTCGAGTCCCTGTTGCTGCGGAAAGAGGTAGTTTGCTTGCATAGATTACGACTATTAAGATTATTTAAAATTTTTCATTAACCCTCCTGATGGTTGTTGAGACGAGGTATTTCGCCATTAGCAAAACTGACCAGATCTTGATCTCTTCATCAAACAATCGGTAATAACTTGATGACGAGGTATCTAGTTATTAGTAGCATTGATCAAATCATGATGGACGAGATACCTCGTCGTAACCGCTTGGAGGGTTTAGTATGCCAATGTGACAAACTTGAATATATTTCTTCAAGAATCTCCTATGAAAATTGTAGCCATTAGCTCGTTGTGTTTCTCTAGTGCGACGTTAATTCAACTGCCTACCTACCTATGGGAAAATGGATGAGATCCCTTTCTAAAACAGCGAAAGCCATCCTGTTCGGAGCAGTTCGTGGAAGACAAACTGTACATGTGCAGAAAATTTTGTGATAATAAAAAATAGTAATCGTACGTTTTTAATTTTATACAGATATTCGTCAGTACTTTTACTGAACAGAATAAAAAAAATCGGACTTATCACCGTTGAATAGGCATCCGAGCGAAGTGTTGATTGTTTCTCCAAGATACAGAATCCAGAAAGTGTCGACTAGACTTTCCTTCTCTTTTTCGTACAGGTGGGATCTCGGAGGTTCGTGTGTTTAGGAAAAAGGCGAAGGATTCATGCATAAAAATGAGTTTACCTTGCGAAAAAGATCTCGGAGTCTGAAGCTAGCATTCGGATCGAAGAGAAAAACGAATCTCAAGGGGCACTCACAATATCTTAGAATACAGTTGACTTGTAATAGAAAACTTCGTACGTCTGACTGAATCTAGCTCGAAGTATTTTGAAATATTTTTAGAAGATACCTAAGGTAAATATATTGAACCTCCTAGTGGTTTCGACGAGATATCTCGTCCATCACTATCATGGCATTTTCGGTAATGAAGACCGTCATCAAGATATTGCCTATTTTTTATGACGAGCTCAGGTGCTTTATAATGACGAGATATCTCGTCCATTGAGATCTGGTCATTTATGCTAATGACGACAGATACCTCGTCGAGACAACCACCAGGAGGGGTTAATATCTGATTTTCGCAGAAAAATAACGCTTTTCATCCTGCGCAATCAAATGTTTGATTTTTGTACATTTTTACATTAATTAGGATATATATATATATATATATATATACATAGTATATATATATATATAGTATATATATATATATACTATGTATATGGTGGATGAGGGCGTCATCAGGGAGAGGAGCCTCACCCAGTCAACACAATATGGTGTTTTCTGCGTGTGAGCGGCAGTACACGAAAAGTAGCCCACACACCTTTCTTCTTATGGTATTTGGAGGGGTGTATGGGATACTTTTGGTGTACTGCCGCTCACACGCAGAAAACACCATATTGTGTTGACTGGGTGAGGCTCCTCCCTGATGACGCCCTCATCCACCAACACTTCATCATTTTTTTTTCGAAATTTTCTTAAATTTCTTAATTTGAAAATTTTTGGTTTTCTCTTTGTTTTAGTTTGTAATTTTTAATTATTTTACTATCCATGTTGTGTCTGTAGCTTTAGCGCGCATACATGGACAGTTCTGCTTTCAGCTTTTTGGATTCTGCTTAACTATTTTTTACCCCCAAATTTTTTGGCTTTTTGGCTTTTTACTTGTCTGCTTTTTGATCTTTTGGCATTTTGCTGGTCTGGATTTCTAATATTTTGACTTTTGGTACTTTGAAGGTCTGCATTTCTATTATTTTACGTTTCAATGTTTTGTACATTTTGTAAGTTTGATTGTTTTTATTATATATATATATATATATATATATATATATATATATATATATATATATATATATATATATATATATATATATATATATATATATGAATTCAGCCTCACCCAGTTGCAGCCACCAAGGCACCTAACAAACTCACTACATATGGAGTCGATTGAGCTCTCAGTAGATGACTTTTGAAAGTCATTCTTCCGTGCCAAGAAAGATATAATTAAAATATGTCAAAACGTAGTAATAGAATATCCATGGCAACATGTCCGATAAATGCTTCCTTGATTTTCAATTACTTATTGCTGTGAATCTACATTGTTCTACCGAATCCAAATCAAGGCGGTCACAAATGACCGACAAGATCAACTGAAACTGCGGACATCCATGTTGCAGTACCGAGTAGTGTAAAAGCTATAGTACGCTACTCGGAAATCTCGTGCCACTCAGATAATTGAAATTTATTCGTGTCTTTTATCTTCAAGCTTGATATACATGCATTCAACATTCAAATCCCCTTCCTCTATTTAAGTAATCTACAACCCAGAACAAAGTAGTAGCATACCCCAGTTTGCCGAGCCCCGATAAAAGCGTGGAGGCTTCCTTAGAAACTGTTTTAACGCCAGTGATTCTGCATATCTCATTACTGGGAGAATGGAAGTCGCAGGGTGTAATGCATGCGATAGTTGGTTATATCAGAAATTTCATTGAGGGAAATCCTTTCTCTTTTAACGGGAGCTCAACTTCATATTTGTATAATACATTTGATTTCGTTTCTGTAAGTAGCACAAATGGTTAGTGTTCAAATTGAGATTATTAGATTTTAGTTGATTTCAACGCTGTATGGCAAATGATATTTGGCAAACCTTATTAAACGTTAAAGACGTACATGGAAGATACTACTTGTTCTGATGGAATGCGTGCAAAACGCACATTGGAAGTCAACTTATGAAATTTGGAAAAACGTATTCCGAAAGTTTTAGTTATAATAATTTGACATAATTTAGATTATTTTAAAATACGATTTCAGTACTTCGCCAATACAAATACGAAAGAATGAATTCCTCATTGATATATAATAGATTGATAGGTCAACTCTAATTCGATTAAACGCCAAATGGTGCCAAAACACCTATAAACCGCATTTAAGGTAACCAACGATATGTATCATGCGCCAGTCTTCACACTCCGTCTGGTTTGTTTGCTTACACTTAAACTCCATCCCATGAAAATTACATCTTAACACTCCCTCCAAGTGGTTTTTTCGAGACATCTTGTCCGCCAGGGTCTGACCAATTTTGCTAATGACGAGATATCACGTCACCAAGATTTGCTGATTTTTATGAATGCGATATCACGATCCCACCCTGATCAGTCTTTTCTAATTTTGAGATTTATATCTCATCCATCAAGATATGGTAAATTTTGCTAATAACGTGATATACCTCGTAGGGAATACCACTAGGCGGTTAAGGAACAAAGTATGCTTTGAAAGATTTTCGGTCTTTTTCTATCCTTCAGATTTCAGTAGTTTAGGTTCTGTGATCCTTGAGAAGGTTCGGAACAATAAGTACCTCATTAGTATGATACAATGTAATGATTGAAGTTCTGATCATTTGCCATTTAACTTTTACATTTTATTTCTTTATAAACTATTCAACTTTATGCAGCAATTATCAATGCCTTCAGGTTTTCCTAATTTAATTGAAAGTATTCCATGCAAAAACTGGACATTTTCGTGTCAGCATTACCCTCCAAGAAGTTTTAAAATAGTGTTGTGCATATTTTTCATACGTATTTGTTCCGCTGCACACAACTATACAGGCTGCCACAGACGATTAAAAGGCAATTTTTTCAAAATATTTTTCAGACTTGCTGACTAGAGGTACCTTTTTAAGCAAAACCGTCTCAAAATATCTTATTTTCAAAATTTTGCCGACGTTTTTAGAAATTTCACCAAAGGTCAACAAAATTCAATCCCTTTTGTAATTAATAGCGGATGGAAAAAATATTTTCCTAATTTTGTTCAGGGAGAAAAATTTTCAATGGAAGCCAATTTCGAAGTTTTGGTGCCAAGGCATAAATATCGTGAAAGAAAACATTGGAGTTTGTGCTTGATAGATTGTCAAGACAACCTTATTATACCATTAAGAAGATATTTAGTTTCTTTATTTAAAAATTTAAATTTCTCTAGGTGAGATCATCAACGTCTGTTTCATATTAAATTAGCACATTTCATGTCTTAGCCAGTTCATTTTGTATCTGAGCAAATAAAATTGGTACTAAATTAAGGTTTAAGAGGAGAATTGCTTTGCTACTATTTTTAAAATACTATACTTATGCTACTAATGCTAGTATTTTGCAAACGGAACTACAAAAATCACCAAAGATAGAAATCACATAAACGTATTTTGAACCACAGTAAATTATGGATATAAATTTTAAATATCAGTTTTCATCAGGTTTTTAGTTCTACATTTTTCCGTAGCTGGAAGGAGTCGTGGTATCCCAGTTAGTAGAGTAGCCGATTAGGAACCCGAGGGTTGCGAATTTGTTACAAGATTCAGCCAAAGACCGTCGTGTACGTGGGAGCTGTCTATCGCACGTTAAATCTGTTGTGACCTCAAATATTCTCACGTTGGCGTGGTATGCCAATTTCCTACCTTACCCATCGGAATTGATCCCCGACCATCACCAATAGCCCGTTGTGTTGTTCCAGTGTGAAGTAAATTCAACTACCTACCACATAAGAAGCCTTACGGGAAATCACTTTAAATGTCTGAACACATGCTACATATTTTTCAAGGTGAGAATACATTTAGATTTCAATTTCTTACCAGTGAAAACGTACACACAAATAGGCGATTTAAATACCATTATGCACAAAATTACAGAGAAATTCATTATTTTGTCGTAGGCATCACTACTTATGTTTTTACTGTCTATTGTAGATGGTATAATGTTTCCTTTTGGCATTCAGTGACTTTAAGATATCCTAAAGATTTCTTTTGGGGATTGGTGAAAGAATTTGAGGTGGCACATCTATCGCCTTAATCAAGTGAACAAGACAGGTATGCAACCACGTATTGATCTTTGCCTACATATTTGGCATATGCCTTCAACAAAAGAGGATGATCAGTTATAAGAAAGTGCTGGTGGAAAGTTTCATTGCAAAGCCCTGATGTCTGCTTCCTATGATTTCTTCTGCTTTCCCTAGAATCATATTCATCCCGAGATTGTTGATTCTGGAGTGTTGACCTTGTACTTCCTACCTGTTTTCCTTCGTCCACCTTGGTCAGAATTCCTTCTACCATCCTCCCGAGTGGTTGATGGGGTCACGGTGACTCAGTGTTCTTACCTACTGCTCTAGCGACCAACGAGTTGTAGGCGAGACAAAGATTCGATTCCTATAGCTTACCCTGGATGTATTCATTTCTTCTGTGTTAGTAAAAGTTGCCTTGTTATATGCATGTTTATTAGTTCCAATGACGTTGCCTGTCTTTCGCTTAGTGCTGCTTGGTCAAATAAGACCATTGTGTGAGTTACAAAATACGAAAACAAACAACCCAATGGGTTGCCTATATTTGACTGGAACTTCTGGGCTGCCAGCAATAAAACCCAATATTATTTGCGAAGATATTTATTTCATATTTATGTGTAAATAATTAAGTTTTAAGTTACCGATATAGGTTTAAGTAAAACTTATATTTCCAATGAACATTCAGCTTACTCAAAGATGAGCTATACCACATCAACAAGAATTTATTCACCGTTATTTGGCAATGTTAACAATTTCAGCGTCATGAGCATAGTGTATAGTGTTGCTTTTACCCACAGCACACATAATAGTTAAGCAATCACATCTAGTGGTTGAACGAATTCTAGGGTGAACCCTTTAGAGGATTAAACGGACATAATTGAATTTAGGAGGTTAGATGAAAAATAACATCCAAAGCGCTGAGAAACACTTTTTGAATAAACTCGATACGTCTGGTAAAGGAATGCCAGAAATAGAGAATTGTTTGCATTCGTGTATTTACATAATAAAATTATGATATCTAGTTTACATTTGCATAGATATAATATATCTGTATAGTTCTTTCGTTTATTTACTTTTCGTCGAAGTTTCCAATTTTATCTCCCTGCAGTACTTGATGGAGCAAAATTCCACAGTATATACATTTTCTCGGTGTAATGAAAACGCGGTTCCTTTAAATAGATGAAACAATACCAATTACTGCAATGTCAAGTCAATCACTCGATATGGAAACGAGCAAAAGAAAATAACCATTCTGTTTACATCCTAAATATGGAAAATTAGATTTCTTGCTTTGTGTGTATCGGAATGGGAAATGAGATTTCGTGTCATTCAAGACTTGTACTTATTTATTTTTTGATATGTTGTATTTTATCTTTACTAGATTGTGTTTGCACATGGATATTTGTCTAGGGTATAACGACCATATGGTACTACCGAAAATATTTTGTTCGATGTACTTACTTCTAATTTTGAATTTCTACAGGGGTTTCGAAACTTCCAGCACAAATTTTAAGGAAAGTAGGGAACACAAAATTGAACACTATTTTCATAGGAATATATGTCTGAAAGCGCTACCCGGATGTACTAAATAGAGGATACACTGCAGTGTAGAAATGCAAGACAACGAGTAGGTGAATAATATTTTTAGAAGATCTGATTTTAGAGTTTGACAGTCGTACACTTGCCGTTTCTGTGTAGGTACTCAAAGTTGCGACTGTAAATTAATCTGTATTCACGTAGGGATGTATATTTGCAAGAGCCATATGGTTTTGCCTGAGGGTGCTGTTTGGCAATGTGGCTGCGTTCACGCAGTGGGGCTTACATTGCTGTTGTATGGCGCAGCTTTTACCAAGCACTGCGAAACTATAAGTTTGTTATTTTCAAACAGTTAAATCAGGGCATATGAAACTGCTGTACCCATACTCGCTATCTTTCACCTTTGCAGTGTACCCTTTATCACATCCTGTGGACATGTATTTATCTGTAAACAGTTTAATTTTGTTTCTCATACCTCCCCTTAAAGTTTGTACAGGAAGTTTTGAAACACACACTAATGATGAAAAAATGTGGTTGAGGAATACCTTCAAGGTAGGTACGTAGGTATTTTAATTAACGCGTGGCACTGGAGCAACACAACAGGCTATTGGCGACGGTCCGGGATCAATCCCCAAGGGGAAGATCGAGGACAACACCACGTAATTTTGAATCACAGTCAGATGACGAGGTCACACCTGAACTAGCACCCTATTCTCCAAACTTCCACTCTACGCTAACCTGGGGAGATTTGAGGCCACGATGGATTTAACGTGCACCAGCCTCTTTGTATATGACGATCTTTGGTTGGATTTGAACTAGCAACCCTCCCTGTTGCTAATCCGTTACTCTTCCAACCAGGCTACCGCGGCCCGACATACCTTCAAGAAAATCGCTCAAAAGTACCGACACGTGATTTCATAGTAATGCAATGTGTGTTATAGAAACATCAGTGACACTTTTGTCACTGATGATCAGAGTCACACTTTTGTCACTGAGATAGGTAGTTTTGGTTGGTAGTTGAATTTACCTCGTACTGAAGCTACACGAATACCAGACTCGGTACAGGGATTAGTCCTGTTGCTAGTCAGATAGTACTTTAATACTGGACCTACCCCCTCTAAATAGTCTTCAATTCAACATTTTACTTCTAGCGATCAAAACTGAAACAACTTAACTCGTACGTGTTTCGTAAAAGTCAATCTGATGCAGGTTAAAATGAATCGGCGAAATGAGTTGCAGAAGCTGAATTTCATTTAAGATTGCGAATCATCTCTCCAAGAGTTTCTCGACTAAATCTTTATAAAAGCCCGCACTTTCTCCATTCTCGAAAAATTATTTCACGAAAAAGAACTAAGTGCATGAAATTAAATCACGGACGAACTCACCTAACATCCCAGTAGGGAATTGCTCCACTTTCACTTCGAAGTCGGTCCCAACAACGGATTGGGAAGCAATCCAGACGTAATTTTTTCCAGTAATCCCCAGGCTCCGGGCAGAGGCCATTATGTCCACTGCTTCCATTCGGGTGGCGAACAGAAGAAAGATCCTGGCTTCAGAGTCGGCCACGTCTTCCAGCTCGCTCACATAGCCCTCTCTGTTGTTGGATTTCAGAGTGATGATATTTAGGATGTCCAGTCTGGAATTGAAAGATTTTAAAAGGGGTAGTTTGGTATTAGGGTTTTAAAACCGGTGATAATTGTTTCGATACCAAAGCATCGTTATCGGTTTTGGTTAGTATTGATATTTTGATTAAATTCGGCCCTAAATTTCGAATTTATCAAAGTTTCACGTCATTTTGTCGAGATAGCTGCTAGATCATCATTACAGAAAATTTGAAGCTCAACGAAATTTCAGGACTTTCCTACATGTAGCTGTTTTACTACAATAATTTTAATATTTTCTATTTTAAACCACTTTTTCTAAGAGAAATGACTAACTTCTACACTTGGAAAAATTTTACATTATCACAATGGATTTTTTCCTCTGCTAATATACATCAATCCCCATTTTTATTGTTAAAATTATACCGGAACTGAATTCATTCTACTTTAGAATAATTTTACATGAATCTGAATATTTATTCGAGATTGTTGTCATATACGAGGAGGGTTACATTTGCACGGAAAGCAATCAAACCTTTAACTCTCGCCTAGTGATTATCTTTCTAGTGATTGGCTTTTGGAAGCAGTTAAGTAAACGGGTAGTTATTTCCATTCAAGAAACAACTGTCGAGTTTATAATTTGCAGTCGAGTTTATAATTTGCATCCAACTGCAATAAATTATTTGCATTCTTGTACTTGATGTTATGTTCCATTGCGTCACTGAATAAAATAACGACTGTGACGTAAGATGCCATGTATTATTAATCAAATTTTGTATTAATATCTTTGGTTTTAGCAGATATTCTATGTCCATTCCTCGTTCACTAAATTGGAAACTACGCCAGTAAAGTTTTGCAGAGAGATGATAGGGTACCTTATATTGCGAAACAGTCGGATGAATTCATTTATTTGTAAGTTGTTGCATTTTCCTCAATTTCATACAGATTTGTACTCAGTAGAAGACGTTTTCCAGTGGTAAAAAAATGTTTAGGAATTCTTCATGTTCCAACCGTTTGCTTCATTTTCTCTGTCTAGTTAGCAGCCCGGATCTACTCCCCCCCTCTCACAAAGCACTAGGGATACGTTAGAAAAGAAGAAATATCCACTTCGTTCAAATCTAAATGTCTTAAAAGCGATACCACCAGCTGGCGTTTTTAAGATACGTAGTATATCCTATAAGATAACCAGAACTGTAATCGAGAAGTTGCAGAAACTGTAACCGAGAAGTTGCAGAAACTGTAACCGAGAAGTTGCAGAAACTGTAACCGAGAAGTTGCAGTGGGGCGCGGGAAGAAAGAAGAACTGTCTGCCGGGCAGTTTTTAGAAAAATTAATAAGTAATTTATTGCGTTTTAATGGTTCCTTATTGATGTTTTTTGTGTTTTTCGTGTATTTTTATGTAAAGTCTAAGGTCTTAGGACCCATGGGTCCAATTTTGAACTTTCTGCCCCCTGCTCTGTATCTTGTTAAACAATTATTTTTTGTTTCATGTATATATCGAAGTCTGCGTGTGTGTTATGTGATGTCCTTGTTTACAGTAAAATAAATGTGTGTTAGTT
Organism: Meta bourneti; assembly: GCA_933210815.1. Lineage (NCBI taxonomy): Eukaryota > Metazoa > Arthropoda > Arachnida > Araneae > Tetragnathidae > Meta > Meta bourneti. The sequence goes on along the minus strand of OW119930.1, from coordinate 64,320,414 downwards.
CTTTGAACGCTTTCTTTTTAATCTTATGCCATGCTTCACCAAAACAATATTTTAATCCAATATATCCATTTAGCCATCTTGAAAAATCAGTGCCAAATCCCTTACGTGTTATCTTCAAAAGATAATCAATGCGATATTGAATAAAAGGTATCTAAATCAGAAATTGACCAATGTTATGCCGAGTCAACACTTGTTACCAAAATTCTTTGACACTAGTGAGACATGAGGAATGAACCTCTTTCGCTTGATCAGCGAAGTGGTAACATTTGTGGTGTCAGCATTCCCATTGCACAGGGAAACCTAACCACAGGGTTGAAGACGACGCTAAGCAGGTGGGACTTAACAAAAGAAACTGTAATCAATCTTCCTCAAGGACCCCTTAATGATGTGACGACAGGTGCATTCTTTGATATGAATGGATCAGAAGCAGAACGCACCCATAGAGAATTTTCCTTCTGCTCCAAATTATTTTTAGCAATAAGTGTAGACGCGGCTTCTCAGTACCATAGTTATTTGTGTCCGGAACAACTATTGTTTAATCTAAATTTGGTTTATTGCTAGTTGTGATTTAATATCAAATTGGGAAATGCTTACGATTGTTTCAGTGGGAAAAAAATTGGTAAGTAAGTAGGTATTATAATTAACGTCGCATTGGAGCAACACAATGGGCTATTATCGACGATTCGGGATCAAACCCGAAGGGAAAGATCAGAGGACAGTACCACGTAATTTTGAACCACGGTCAGATGCGATCCAACGACTTTAGAGTATGGATGATATTAGACTTGACTTAAAGCGTAAATCAATGCAAGGGAGGATCAAAAGCATGAAATAAGTGCGTACTTGAAGTCCTGGGTTCTTTGAACGCGGCCCCTTATAGAACAGATGAAATTATCATGGCCTACAATTTGCAGTGATGTGTTCACTACAAATCACTGATACAACTAAGCCATTCATAATTTGTATTCATTGTTTAAAATTCCTTATTTAAATAGGCCAAATTATACTTTATATCATATTGAAAAATAAAATGTCTTACATAAAATATAATTTAATCTATTCAAATAAGGAATATAAAAGAATGAACACAAATTAGCAATATCCTTAGATTATAAATGATATTATGTATTATTTAGTGTTTATGAACTCAAGAGAGGTTCAAATCATGAAATAACTATTAACTTGCTGAAACCTCTATGAATGACGTCCCCTGCAAAGCCGATAAAGTCATAATTCCCCAAAATTCATGCTAATGTGTCCATTACGAATCACTGATTCAATTTAACACAATTTATCGGTATTAGTGTTTGCATAAGGAATTGTGAAGTGAGTACGATTATGTCACTGGAAAACAAAATGCGTTATACAGAGTGTTTCGAAAATATCTGGCCAAATTATAAAGGATGGTAGGGGGCCCAAAATAAACATTTTTAGAGAAGACACATTCATTCAGGACGGACAAACATCCATGCTTTATCCCGGATTCGAAGCAGGAAACTTTTAATCCAGGTTCAACATTCTTACCATTGTAGAACTTTTGAGCAGCTCCTCTGTGAATGTGGAGTTTATCCGCCCGTCAATTTTCGAAAGATAGACGTGTGGAAGACCCACCCGGTAGATCGCATAAACGTGCCCTTCGACGTTTCACTTTCGGAAGGTACAGAGACTGAACTATACACCGATGAATCGGGCATAGACAGACGCTACGGAGTAGCATTTGTGGTGATGTGCTATGGTGCTTTCATTGAGAAGTACGTGTACTGACTAATGAAAATAGCACGGTCTATCAATCGGAGCTGTCTGCAAAAGCATTGGAATGGTGTGAGTCAAGACCACTATACAATGAAGAGAAAATCACACATATTTCCTCGGACAGTCTCTCCGCATTACAAAACCTTAGAGACCTGAACAACCCAATTGTGCATAGAATAAAGACTGTACTGGAAGGTTATGGGATGCCAGGGTGTTCGCATGCACTGTAAGACTGTACTGGACGGTAATGGGATGCCAGGGTGTTCGCATGCACTGTATTAAAGCTCACGCGTTGGCTTCCGAAACGGCTACCGAGAGTGAGGTACAATTAACCCTCTGCATACATCGGGGCAGAATATCGTTTCCTTCTGTGTTTACAGCAGTCGGCCCAACGGCTTTACAGGCAACTTACTGAAACCGGCCGAAACAACCTTTGCAATGCTTTCCCCAGGAGGAGAGGGAATATGTGTCGTACCATTATTACCTAAAATACCTGTTTCTATTTTCGTGTCGTGGGTATCCCTAAAAGGGACAGATTCTTCCCGGGTAAACTGAAAGGGCGGCGATGACTTTTTAAGTGTATCTCTTTTCATTTACTCAACCTCTTACAGACTAGATTCCCGAGGATAAACAATTTGCTAGGATCCCCGTCCATAACCCTGACATCTTTGTCAACGGAGAGATAAGGCTATTCACGAGCTGGTCTCTTTGTAGCATAGAAAAGAAGGGATGGAAATCGTAATGAGCTTCGGCGATTCTTCAGGAGTTTGAGGTCTGAAAGAATCCGACCCTTTCGTAACGAGGGGACTCGAAACTTTCGGTCGGTTCGGCCGGTCCCCGTATCCAGAGAGTTAAAGATGCAGATATCAAGTTTAACTATTAAAAGGATGTTATACGATATCACATTAAACATGTGGGAGGTTGGATTGTAAACCTTAGAGGAAAGTCTATTTTAAAGGCAATTCTTCCCAACACTGAATCTCAGAATGCAATTATACGACCTCTTCGTAATCTAACTAATGACTAATCACGGAAGGTTCCTGGAATATTTCTTCCGCATGGGATTCCCGATGTCGGACACCTGTTTATGTGGTGAAGTAGGCGATTCTCATCACTGCATGCTTGACAGCAGGCTTACGACGTATCTCTGAGAAGGACTTGAATCCATCAGAGTTAGACCCAGTGACATTTTGCATCATCCAAAGTGTCTTCGAGTGGTAAGCCGCTTGGGTAGATTTGGGTAGAAGTCAACTCCTAGCCCTCCTCCTAGGGCCCGGAGGTCTGAGTCCGCCGTGGAACCGGTCTGACTTCACAACGGCCATTGTGAAAATCCTGCCAAACCACTGTGGAGACCCTCTGTCAAATCCTCTTGGGGCCTTCCCTAAATCCGTAATGCTAGCTAGTCGGGACTATGGGATTGTGCCCCCAACTAAAAAGAAGATGCATATCTGCAGACTCCGAATTCGTATAGCGATGCATGCCGTTGAAAATACGAGCAAGGAATAACGCCTTACGCCACAGAAGTGATGTTATCGACTAACCTAAACAGCGCTCTCTACTTAAATACGTACGCAGCATTTCCGGACACACATTCTATGAGCAAAAAATGTTTATTTAGGTGCCCTCTACCACCCTTTACAATTTGGCAAGATATTTTCGAAACATCATGTATGAAGCAAATATGCCTTCTTCAAATCTGGTATTCAAGCAATGAAGATAAATTACGAATGACATTAGATATGATTTATAGCTTATATGAGCGCACGAGAGGATCGAGACATGAAATAACTGCGTTACTTGAAGTCCTTGCTGAAGCCTCTCTGAATGAGGTCCCTTATAGCTCGGATGAAATCATCGTGGCCTCCGATTTGCGACGTTACGACCGAGAAGGTATGCCAGGAATACCTCTTGAGAATGCTCAGCATCACTTGCGCTTGGTGTTCCACTGTAGGGGCAAGCTGCAGAATTCTCGAATCAGAAACACGCTGTAAAATGGCAGAGTTAAACACAGTGTAATTCTTGGGTGCTTTTTATAGTGAGAAATTCGTTATCATCGAAATTCTTACGTTCTCACAGTATGCAAAGAGGAATTTTATACTTTAGGTAAAATTAGTTCTGATATGGGAATGATAATATTTTTTGGCTCACGGGAGAAATCAAAACTAGGAATAGTTAGTGTTGGATGCATTATGAAATTGTTTAAGTATTATTCTGATTAAGAAATGGTTTTTTTAGGCCACTTCATTTAACTTTTTGAATTAAGTTGGTATAATAAATATTTAATATATTGTATACAGTAAAAAACTTAAAAGATCATGGTGTTTCAGGATTATCTGAGAGTTATTATATTGTGTATAGAGAAAAATAAATTGTAACGTTTAGGTATGGTGATTGAGTTATTTTAGTGCAAGTTTCTCCATTCTTAATTTTTTTCACGATACAGAAAAACATGAGGATATTATGATAAATAAAATTCACTAAATCCTTTTATATGCACATGTTAAATTATCTGCCAAGAATTGTAAGAGTTCATGAAGTGTTAATTTCGAATAATTAGGGCTAAATATATTACCTTGTGTACAACTCAACTACTTGTAACTTTTACTCAAATTATGAAAATAGTCTAAAATAAATACCACAGCATAAGCACCTGAAGTATTTGCAAAACATTTTAGCTTTAACTTTTACCTTTGATTGAACAGAACCACTAAAATATCGTTTCTTCTGCAACGTTAAAATACAAAAATTTGATTTCAGGTTAATATAATCGTACTTTTAAACATATTCATGAATAAAAAATGTTTTGTAACGAATATTTTTCTCCCTAACTAAATATTAATTAAATAAGCATGTGTGGATAGCAAAATAGCTCCATAATCGAGCCAGGAAATCGCAAAACTAATATTCGACTTCCGCCATACTTAGCGATAATTATGATCAGTTGGTAAACCTCAATGAATGAGGTTGGGGAGGTTACCGTAAGGTAAGTAAAATTGCCAGGTTAGGGATACTAAATTGCCAGGTTAGTCTAAAGCTACTAACAAGTTAAAAAATTTGTATCATTCCTTACGAGAACTTTTAGATGTTTTTATTCTGCTTTCAAAAATTCCTTAACAGCTTTAATGTTCACTTAATGACTGAACTTTTTAAAAATGATACGAGTCTTTAGCGAGCAGTTTACAAAAACATTCGTCCAGTTGGTTGGAACAGTTTTATTTATGAATTATTTCTGACATTTTTGTGTTATGGAAATCGGTAGGGCATCGAAATTACGATGTGTAGTAGAATTTAAGAACACAATTTGTCAGTGGTTTAGAAGAAACATTCCCTATAATAATCATCCGAATTGATAATCGATCAATTTGGATGCTCTTAGGATAACATTTTTTTAATATTTGGAGCTTCTGGCACTGTGTGAGCTTTGTTAGAAAATGTTTCTTTCTTTGGATTTTTCTTTGTTAAATAAAGTTTTGGGGTCATTATCTATCCAATTAGAAACGAATTATGCACACATTAGAGTGTATGTCATCAAACACATTCATTTATTTCACTGACATATTGATATTCAAATACTTTGCGGACACGTGCTGAATTCTAATGACTTATTCATGAAGTATCGATTCAATTATGTAGAGTGTTCAAAATTGTTATTCAATAAAGAGTCAAAAATAACACTTCTGTTGTTTTATCCATTGAATAATTAAATATTAATTATTCCTCATACCATTCAACCTCACAATCAGTTTTTCCAAGACAGACCTTTCTCCTTCAGATCATTAACTATATAACTGAGATGAAAAAGTTGAGTGATAGTTTACTAACTAATGATAGCTTATTAACTTAAACATCTGTGAATTATTTTAACGCTAATTTGTTTCTAATTTCATTTAACTTGATTATATGTATTTATTACACCATAAGTATGTCCTTCCGCCCTAAAATTACTGTTTTTGAAACACTAAAAATTTATTTTATACCATTTATTTTAAAATGAAATTGTTTTGATTTTAGTTTTTAGTATTACTGACTGTTACGTAACACTAAAAAAAATTCAATGAATGAAATCTTGTGTGGTATGATAGTGCTTCATTTCACTCTTAGCGAATCAGAATGCCACCTTTACGCTAGTGAGACTTTTCACCTGTCTTTATATATTCCGTAATGTAATCTTGTATTGTTCACTAGTTGCTTGATTTGTAAATATTTATGTTTTTCTATTGTTAATTGATGTTAACTATTTTTGGAAGCTTTTATATAGTATGCTATCATTTAATTATTTTATTAAGGAGTTTTATATATCCCATATTCCTTCTTACTGAAAATGCTACATTTGAGTCTTGATGCATTAAAAAGAGTTTATGATGTTAGAAGAGAAAAGCTCGTTTTTGTCAGTGTTTGGGATTTGGGTGACTGAACAATGTCATCATCTCGACAACTCGTGCAGAGGCCGTACTTACTGGACGAGACGAGATAAGACGTCTTTGCAAAATCCTCTTATACCTCACTTAATACTCGGAGAAGTTTTCTCGCCATGAATGACTGCTCTACGAGTTACTTGTTCATAACAGAGCCTAATCTCACAAGGAAGAATCTGAAATTAGATCCTGAATAAGGTAATTTCCTTTTTGCTTAGTGTACTGTGTGTATTAAGAAGCACTGCTATCAATTCATAGCACGTGCAATTTTTGTAATCTGCTTGAATTGCTCTTACCAAATAAAAGTATATATATATATATATATATATATATATATATATATATATATATATATATATATATATATACCATAGTTTGTGCCGGTTTGGGGAAATTTCTGTAGAATGTCTTGACGAAAAAAAGTCGAACACTTCAATCAGAACTGTGAATTATTATACAGGTGATTACTAATGATTCATCGGGTTTGAAAATACTGTATTTCGTAAAATAGCACACGCTAAACAACCTAAAAAGGACTAGAAATTGTTCAAGTTTTAAACATTAACACTAGAAATGTTCGTTGAATGCTTTTATCACTGTACGACACACGTTCAAGCAGCAAAGTTCGACCCATACTCGTTTCAGCATTTATCCATTGATGGTCACGAAAGTAGAAGTATTACAATTACAGAGCTCATGCAATGTTGCTGGCAGTGGGGAGTGACTTTAACCTTCTCTGTGGTTCATCTTCGTGTCAAAACGTGCTTCTGACACAAAAAAACAGTTCGAAATTGGCACCAGTTCTGGACGAGGAACAATTTGTTTTTCCTACTTTGCTCGATGAGGTATCTGCTCATTAGTAAAATTGAAAAGATCTTGATGACATATCTTCGCCATTAGACAAATTGATAGGGTCTTGATGAACGAGGTCTCGTCGAAAACACCTGAAGGATAAACATACCTTAAAGGAAACAAACACAGGGGTTAAGGTCGTTAGACCTGGGTGGCCATACAAACAGCTCTTGGATCGTTCAGGTAGCGACACAGATCAATGTGGCAAAGAGGTGGAATCTCAACCTGATGGAATATGAAATTTTCGGAATCATCTTTCTCTGCTGTATAGTCGCCATTTTGTAAATGTAGCTTATGCTGCCACCTGCCATGTCACAGAGAAGTGTGCATACACGAATTTTAAAAAATGAAATATTTTCTTTACTTAGCGATTGGCACGAACGAGTGCGATTCATAGCTTGAAAATTATAGGACTTCAAAACACAAAACGTCATTTATAATAACCCTGTATACAAATTTTTTGCGCATAGAAAAATTTACCCCTTCCCTCTAATATTTTTAAAAAACTTTTTTGTTCATATTTTGTTAATGCTTAAGATCAATTGCTCTCTAGATGCTATTTAGGTGTCTCAACTCTCTTTGATATAAGTTATAAGAATGCATTCCTTGACTCCAAATGATTAGTTGACATTTCTTTAAAATGCAAATGAAATGGAGTACTTAAAAGATTGATTTGCAAATGTGTCAGTTTATTTAGTATTTTCTGTCTTGAAATATCTTATAGGAATGAACATTTTTTCAAACCTTAACTTAAATTTCACTTGGAAAATGCATGGATTAAAATTGAATAATTGTTTTGCGTTTAAGTTTTTCAAAGTTATTCAGATAATTATGATAATAATAAAAACAAGAGTGCATATAGTTATAGATGTTGTATTTATGATTGTGGATTAATATTCTAATATTATGAAGCACCTATAACACAAAATAAAGTATTAGTTTTTATACTTTATAGCAAAGTGAAATTTCCTTTTGCATACCTTTGAGAAAAATGTTTAATATAAATCGATATCAACAGTAAAAAAAACAGTACTAACTTCAAAATACAAAAATTACATCGAAATATTGGTTGAATATAGTATTATGAGTCACACAACACGTTACACATAGAGTAAAAACACTCAGAGTTGGTAGTTGGGCAAAATTGTGGTTGGAATTGTGATACACATCATCAGGCGTTATCTAACATTGTGGCTGGATTGGGATGGATTCTAAGGTCATGGATTGTTTGAAAGGCGTATAGAGTTGTATGAAAACCAGGACATGCTGTGAGCATACAGGCAACGTACACGAAACCACTAGATAAATACATAGTTTTCAATGCGTACAAAACATTCCAAAACATACGAAATCGTGCAAGAAACAATGCAAAATGTACAAAAACATGCAACATGCTGCAACCATTCTGACTTTTTTCACATTTTAGAGAATGATTACTTATTTTGTGATAAATGGGAATTATTTTCAGGAACATTATGCATTGTAGTTGTTTAATATTTATTGAGCTTCTTGTTCCTTCGGCATACTTAATTGTATCACTAAATTTAAAAATAATCAAAAATTTAATGTAAAATCACTTTTATAAAATTAGTTAGGCTAACTCAAATTATTTATCCCGTTTAAAGTAAAATCAGGTTTGCAATATGAGTTAAGTCTAACTCAAATTCTCCATCCATTGAAAGTAAAATAAGCTTAATTACATGAGTTAAGCCTAACTCAAATTCTTCATCCATTTAATGTAAAAATAGTTTTCTAATTTAAATCAAGCCTAACTCAGTACATTCATTGATCTAAAATTTCTTATAATTTATTATAATTATCATCAGATGATAAATTAAATTCATGTTAAAAAGGTATCATTTCTCTTTTCTTGAACAAAATCAGTTCTGGTTTTAGTGTTAATTAAAATTTGAAGTATGAGTATCAAAGATGAACCTATGTGTAACAATTGAACACTACATATCTTAATGCCTTAGAAGTTGATTCATGTTTCATTTCTTTCCTTTTCTTTGTAAATAACACCAATATAATCTATTGCATAAATATGTGTTAGTCTTGTAATTGGGATTAAATTCCAGATGCTATTTACCAGTTTCATCTGAGATGATATGATGAGTATATTATTTTAAATAATTATAAGCAAGCTGTCTTTTTGAATCAATATTCAACATGATCTGATAATTTATATATTGTATGTCTCTTGGGAGTTTAAACTTGTAAAATGTTTCAACAATTTTAACATTCATTCTCAAAACTCAACAATCTGAGATCCTTCTACATAGGCTCATCTTAGATACAATTCATTCCAATTATGAAATAAATATAAGTATACACATTTGAATCTCCATTTTCATGGCAAACCTTGTAAATGATAGGAAAAATTGGATACATTTAAAACAATTTTTCATAGGAAATACATTTAGTTTCCTATAATATTTGAAAACTGAAAACGGAGATTCGTACGTGTAACTGATAAATGCAGCAACGTAAGAGAGAAAACATTCAGTTGTAACACAAGTGCAAAGCTAGGCTGTCTACCTGTGTCTGCATCCATGTTTGTAGAAAGGCAGCACAAAAAAAGGAAATAGTTTGATCAGAACTAATCAATGTCTTCGTAATCTAGAAGGACCATGGGCGCCATTAACCACGTCACACTAACCTATTTTAGTAACTATGCACGTAGGAACTAACCTTTTATAGCGTAGTATTGTATTTAAGGAGAGCGATTAACTTAGCATGGCATTCGGATGGAAATTCTTGACTTAATTGTAAAGGGAAATATACCGTTTACTTAGGAAGATATTTATGAATTAAGTACGTGCATCTAGACTTTAATATTTCTCTATAGTGTGAGAACAACAAGATAATTATGATTTAAAATTAATAACTTTGCACCAAGCCCGAGTGCTGTAAAATATTTCATTTTGATCTAAGTACTAGTTCACCCTGTTGAAAACTATTAAAAAGTTGCTTGATAAGAGCTATTAATTTCAAATTTACGTTATTAAGAATTGTTACGTCTGTACTCTTAAGAACTGATAAGATTGGATGTTTAAGAACTATTTAATTCAATTTTCATTGTTGAAAATCAGTTAAACTAATTGTTGCATATTTTTTTAAATCAAGCTATTTTATGCAATGCTATATATTTAAATTTGTAGGAACTTACGTAAACTTCTTCGTGTTGTATGTGTCATGGTTAAAATATAATTTTAGTTAAAAAAACACAGAAGAGATGTTATTTCCTCAAGTGCTCTTTAAATGAAATAATAATTGATTAAAAAATACTTATAGAACAAAATTAAAACTTTTATTGTGTCTTACGAATGAAAGCGAACAAATTATTAGCTTAATCTAAATACTCCATATTTTGACACATTCGTTGAAAACAATACAATTTTTCAAAATACAAAATGAAACAGATTAAACTGAAAAAAAATTTTAATGGTAGTAAATTTTTCAAATCTGAGTTTTGATACAATATTTGCTGAACGTATAAAATCCAATATTAATTTTAACTTGTTTATTTTATTGTTATACTATTAAAGAAATTGTGTCAAACCTTTTATGTATTATTTTAATAAAAACATTCGATTTTCCAATCGATATTTAAATGATTTTGTGTTACTCCACATTTTTTAAAAATTAGGAGTGTCTTGTAAACTATGTCCAATAGCTTTTACTGATCGAAAAATACTTATTTGCACTAGGAATTTTTATTAGGTATTTTCTTGATTTTAATATTAAAATGTTTTTAATATGTTTAGAAGCAATTCTTTAATTTAAAACATTACGTTATTAAAATTAGCAGTACTTCAGTTTATCGCGATTTTTATAAATTTAAGTAATGAGTTTCATCACGATAGGATTAGAATTAAATTTTTCTGTCATGCGGTTCAAAGCATTAGTTTAATCACAATCTAGCTCGAGTAGCGCATACTTATTTAAGAGCATAAACGGAATGGTGATAATGCTGACTCATTATCTCTGATGCCTACCTCTGATGATTGACGCCCATGACGTAAAATCTAATTATACTAGGCATTCGCATGTATTATTCTGTTCCTGTAATTTTACATATCTAACGCAAGCCATGCCATTTACACTAAAATTTGATCAATGCTCATATAGTTAATTATTTCTTTACTCTAATGCAACTATCATCTAAATGCAAGGCAACGAACGTTTAATGCAAATTTTACATCTCTTCAAAGCTTCTCAGCATCTGTAAAACAGGAAAACATTCATGTATGATGCAATTTAAAAACTAATTTAGAAATACCTCTACGATATGGGTTAAAAATGTTATCTTGGTGATGTGGGTTTGCTTAAGTAGACAATATAATTAAAGTATTAAGTAATTAAGGGAAATGTTTTCTTAAATTAACCTTACTTCATCTAGTAGAATTCCGCATTAATGTTAAGTTATTAAATTATGCTAATCTGCGGAATTTAAACACCACAGATTTAATTAGATCTTTAGAGCATACATATAATTAAAAGAAGCAAAAACAGTGTGTTTAATTACCGTTTCTGTTGAATTGTTCCGAAAAAGAGGGTTTTAAATATTTATTGCTTGATATTCTCAACATAGTAAGGTCCGCGATTCAGAACTATTACCCAGATACAAATTCACATTTAACATGTAACAACAACAAATTCCACATTGTGTATGGTCTAAAATGCAGTAAATACTACATAGATACCAGTAAGCATAAGACTAAGCAACACCACAAATAAGTCCTTAAAATCGCCATGTTCATGTTTATTACCAGCAGAATTCGTGCAACATTTACACAATGTAGCGAGAAATTAATACACTATAGCTTTACATTTACACATCACAACGATGCATGCTTTACTTCAGTTGAATCTTATCTCAATTGATTGAAAGTAACAGCTAGTACATTAACAATCAATTTATTCAATGCTACGTACCAGTTTGGATATTTTATTTTAATACAGTTCTGCTGTAGCTTACATTTGTTAAAACACTATACAATTTATTTAATGTTACTATAACAAACAGTGTATATGTTACCGTGAAAGACCGAAATTGGAGAATGTCGACTTTCACCGGTGAATGTCGACACATACCAAATACGTCGGTGAAAGATCGAATATTTCATTACATTCTTGTACATTCGGACCCTCACCGGTGTATGTCGACAATCACAGATATGCTCTGGTGGAGGTCGAAAAGAGAGGAGTCGAGGTTTTTTTTCCGATACCGTAATTTATACTGAATGGATAGTGCAGTGAATCGTGATCTTTTTCTTGAAAAGTTAAATGCATTAATTGTGGGTAAACGAGAAGACAATTGTTTTTATTTTTCTCAAGAAAAGTACTCTAAAATACTTTCTGAAATGTTACGAACCTCAAAAAACAATTTCCTCCTGCTCAAATTGGTGATACTGTACGAATACAAGTCCCTGACGTCGATCGTGGTCGTACAGATAGCCGAAATGTGTTAGCGGTTGTTGTTGGAATAGAAGACTCCGACTTCTATAAACTGGCAAATAAAAATGGTACCCTCAAGCAGCTTTACACACGTAATCAGTTCGTAATTTGTAAAGAAAAGTTACTTTCCATAGATGAGATTTCTTTTCAAGAAATGTCGCTGAGAGAAGCAGCTGCAGCTAATTCGAGAAGCGGGGGGCAAGGCTATACACGCTGTCATTGCAAAAGGAAGTGTTCCGCAAATAAATGCAATTGAAAAGCAAGGTACTCTTGTGCAATTCAAAGTGTCATAATAGTTTAAGTTGTTGCAATAAATAAGATTTGAATCACATAATTAAGTAAGTTTTTTATTACTATTATTTTCTTTTCTCATTTAGAATGTACTGTATAATTAAGTAAGTTTTTAATTTCTATTATTTTCTTTTCTCATTTAGAATGTATGTTTGTTTTAAGTTCTTGGTCACTCCTCTCAGAAAGAGAGGCGAAGAAGTTACGTCACCCTTGTGACGTTTTATCGCAACTGAAATACGGAGAAGAAAATATAAATCTCCGACATGTTCAACATTCACCATTAGTGCATGGTGAATGTCGACATTTGCCGGTGTAAGTCAGAAATAAGAGTATTTAGCAAATATTTCGGACATACACCAAGCGACTATGTGAATGTTGACATTCACCGGTGAAAGTCGACATTCTCCAGGTTTCGGTCTTTCAATGTAGCATATATATCATATATAATATCTATACACACGTAGATAGTAAAATCTGTCATGACTGTAAAAGAACAATGTTAAAAATTCATCAGCTATTTGCATAAGTAAACTTTGCTTCTCAATTTAATATTAACCCTCCTAGGGATTGTCTCGACGATGTATATCCACATTAGTAAACCCATTAGCAGATCTTGACGTATGAGGTATCTTGTCATTGGAAGAAAACTGAACAGATCTTGATCTCATTATCATTGAAATCGGAAATATCTTGGTGAAAAATACCTCATCATTGGCAAAATTGGTCAGATCTTGACGGAAGAGATATCTTGTCGAACCCATTCTGAGGGTTAATAAAAGAGTATTTAATAGTGATAAACCCCAAATGGTCTATGTATCATACAAAATATCCATTCATTGTCATAAATTATAATCTTGACAATGGGAAAATTATAAGTAGATCAATGAAACAATATTTACGTAAGCAAACTGTTTCTTTAAATGAATTACAAAGGATTATTTATTTACGCCATAGTTAAGCGATGCTATAGCTTATATAATCGAGGTTGTGCATGCGATTGATGTTCGTTATACAATTAAACCCAATGTATATTCTAACTTTGTGAAACCACCGGATGGCTTTTAACAGAGATCATAACTATCAACTGTTTGCTCTAACGTAGACAGACTGTCAATAGCAGAAGGACGGATGCCAAATGTGAGTGTCGTTGTGTGTTGTGTGTTTCTAGTCCTGTATTTCCGATAGTGTTGAATTGATCATATTAAATATGTGTTTTCTCCTATGTGTGTGTGGAGTCATCTGTCATTGTAGATTGAGCTGTAAGTTTTAATTTAAATCTATTTGTAAAAAATAAATCTACACATTACATCTAATTATTAAAGTCTTATTTTCATAAGAATAGTGAGTCCCGTTTGTAATTTTATATTCTTAAACAACAAAAACACCCATATTATTAGAGGGATTTTCTGTAAAGCTAAATTCAGATGACACTAATGTTTGCTCACCCATTATATAATTCTTGTATAACTTGACATGTTACTTGAATCCAGTTTCAATAGTAGTGATCATAACTATTACTAATGTTACTTGAGTACAGTTTCAGTAAAACCGTAGAGGAAATATAAAAATAGAGTGAGCAATGGTAACCTTTTCATATTCCCATGATCGTGAACAAAACTACTAATAACGTGATCTATAGACTACTTTCGTTTGCGTGGTGGAAACGGACATTCATCATCTGATTGGTCCACAGGACGAGAGAAGCCCATCCATTGATTTATCATCTGATTGGTCCCCGCTACATTGTAATAGGATTTGACGATTTCACCATTTTTAGTGCAACTCTAGAAATGCACATTTACAAACCTACCTTGTCATCAGATGTTACATCACCAAAAGAGGCGATAAGACGCCAAAACGGCCAACCAAGTCAAATTTTCAGAGTATTCACATGATTACTAGTTGATATGTTGGTAAACTTTCTGAAGTCACTCTTTTTCGAAAAATATTCATAATAAAAAGGATTTTAAGTATCTTAAAATATTTTGTAGAAAAAAGAATAAAATTGGAATTTTTTGCATGCAATTATTATTTAATATATTTCAAAAAAAACAATATATTGTCGACTTACAAGTGAAATACGCTAAGTCAAAACCTTCACGATATGAGTTTATAAGCTATTCAAAACCAGATTGTGGTGATATTTAGATAAGTGAGTGAAATACATTCACAGTTATTATTTATTTGCAAAGTTAGTTTCCTCTTTGTCAGTTGGTAAAATTTCCTCTTGAGAAACAAACAGTGAGTAAAGCTTAGGGAATGGAATCTCCCCTTCGCTTTCCCAGAAACTATGTTTTATCACTTATTTTGTATCACTTGTATTTCAGGTGTAAAAACCGACGATATATTTAAAATTAGACAATTATATCTCTGTAAGGCAAACTAGAAATGTACAAAATTTGATATAATAGATAGTTTAGTATTCCATATTAACACAAAAATTCCTAATTTTATTTTAAAATAATTAATCCCACTTCGTATAGGTACTAGAACCAATATTTGATCCGAAATTAATAAATTAGTTATATCCGTGATCAAAGTGGCAATTATTTGGGATTGCTTCTTAGCTTTCTGAACTATAAAATATCGGACCTCAAGAACTTTCATTTTTAATTCATTAATTAATGACATTACGTAGACAATCATGACACTGAACATTCATACAGTATCCACATGCGGATACGTATAAATCAGAGTACAGTACCATTTCACATGTTCAACATCAGCTCATTTAACATCCTACTGCACTAAATACATATTATTATGCCATTCCACTATACACCAAAACATCCTGTTTCTGCTGATAAATCATAGCTCCACATCTGACTGCATTACGATACATCCCGTTGTTAATTTCACGACACACCGTGTTCACCGTTAATACTAGAAAGACGGACTGGGCCTTTTTGGCCTTTCATGTTACTTCCCGTCCTGTCCACCTTTGCCAATGGATTGAATAAGTTGATATTTTATGACTTTTAATTATTTAGCTCATACTTAATGTGTATTTAATGACTTTGGCCTAGCTGTCATAGAAGCAAAATTGGGAAAACAACCTCTTCATTCCACGATATTCTTCCCCCCAGATAAGGCTCAGTTATAAAGTTCACCGCTTATCAGGGAAATATGAACAAAAATTTCTATGATTAAGTTCTCAACCTTATGTTACCATCGATAATAATGAGAAGACACCAGAAACTACATTTTTATAGCCAGACTACGTACGGCGTCTACCTTGTAGACCAATTGGTACACCTGTACACTACAAAATCGAGATCTCGTCGCTGGCCTACTCAAGTATTTTGTAATATTTTAGATATGTCTGCGGTAAATGCTTGGGTTTTGTATAAAGGGATGACTAGAAAAAAAGCAAAACTTAGCAGGAGAAACTTAGCATGAAAGCAGAAACTTTGTTAAAGAAATTTCATCCTGCAGCTTTGCGAAAAGTTTCGTACTCCATATGGGCATCTAAAATTAATGCAGCAAGTACTCAGATTTTGTCGCAGGGAGTTATAAAAGAAGATATCACAAATAAAAGATTGAAATACAGAGTGTGGAGATTTTGCATGGGAAAAGACAAAAAAGTAACTGCGCGAATTGGATAAAGGCAATTTGAGGAAATGCTGATATAGAGAAGTAAAATGTGCTGATTGCTTCAATTAATGAACAAAATAAAATTATATAAAAGCAGATCAGTATGATACATTTTGAATTTGAATATTAGTATATACTCTATTACTTATTACCTATCATTTGAAACCTGAAATAAGTTGTATAATATAATCTAACGCTCAATAAGAGCTAGGGGCCAAATTGGCCCCTTCCGTCTTTCTACTTATAAGGCAAATTCCCGTCTTTCTAGTTTTAATATTATATCGAAATGCAGGTACTTAGATGTTCAAACTATGGTAACAGTTCTTACTATCATATCACCACAGATCAGACATCCATAAATAAAAATATCTTTATTCGATATAGAATAGTTCCTGTATCCAACTCTAAATTGTATTCCAGTGCAAGATATATAGTTTATATATTTAAGGAACTAACATAATAAATTACAAAGGCTACCAGGAATAAATTAAACTGATAAAACTGTTTTGCTTAAAACAGGAGTCTCTCTCAAAAAGTGCAATAATCAAATTAATGACCAATAGGCAATATCAAGAGTAAAAGTAGGCATGTCGTCATTTCGGTATGATTAACGCTTGCTTTAGTTCAATACCAAAATAAAGAAGAGTGATACACTCACGTTTAAATAAAATTTTCTCAATCGGTGTTTCCAATATCTACTATTCTTAATAAGACTTAAGTTTGTATAAAGGTGAAGACAAATTTGCATCGTTAAACAAGGGGGACCATAGGGGAAATATAAATATAGAGTAAGCTATGGTAAACATTTTATATCCCTCAGGATCATGTGAGCAACATAAGTAGTAACGTGACCTTTAGACTCTTTTCGTTTACAGGGTGGAAACGAACATTCATAATCTGATTATCCACGGGACGTCAGCAGACGCCTATCTGTTGTTTCATCATCTGATTGGTCCACACGACATTGTAGTAGAATTTGGCGATTTCACCATTCTTGTCGCCACTCTACAGAAATGTGCATTCACACATCTACGCGTGAGATGTTATATCGTCAATAGCTCCTCTCAATTGCAATGTTCAATCTACTTATATTTCACGTCTATGAATGTGACATGAGATAAAATTTAATAAGGTTAAACTTGATATATAAGCACACTAGTCAATTATACTAGTGCTTCAACATCTTTGCACGTTGCCTGGTAAGGCTTTCTTAAAGAAGTAGACGTTGACAATACATCCCAAGAAGTGTTCATTAAATTCAATTTTACCCATCCGTTTTAATTTTGATCTTGAGGCCTTTAGTCTTATCGACATCACCATAGACCATTTCGTAGACTTTTTGAATTATTCATCTTTATAGTATCGCTTTTACATTTTGACTACCAAAGTTATGGTTATGAAAATGAGGTGGTAATAGTGTAATCCGTAATAACTTTAGTTCTTCAGAGAGAGTGTATTATTGTTTACGCTCTTCAAACTCTGGTATCTTCAGATGTTCTCTATTTATTTTATATGCATACATTCACGATACCATATCATTTTAATGTACCTTAGCTTTTCTAAAGGAAATGTTTCCCCCTTGCATCTTCAAAAATGTTGACATCATCCAAAATATTTCATACCTTTTAACCTGTCGCATTCACTGAATCCCTGAAAAAGAATTTTCAAAATGTGAATTTGCTTTTCCCGCAATATTACTACTATGTACTTCCCTTCCTTCGTAAAGTATATTTCTTTTAAGAAGGCGCAGTTCGGTCGTTTTCCGTAGTAAACCGATACCACTATGTCATACACACAACGGCGCTTAATTATATGCCATTTCAATGCAAGGCACACTGTTAATCCTCTGAGGAATTTACATGCATAATTCCACCTTGCAACCTGCAGTCTCCATGACTTCTAACCATTTTTTTTGCCTTTTAGTTATCACTAAAATCTTTCCAAATGATTATATTCTAAAGAACTATGCAATAGTCTTTCCAGAGGAATCAATTCTTAGGAAAGGGGAAATCAAATGTTTCCAAAGGATTCTATTCCAAGGAAAGGAGTAATAGAATTTTTCGAAATAATTCTATTCTATGGAAAGAAGCCAACGGGATATTTCCAAATAATTCCATTCTAAGCAAACGTGCAATAGAATATTTTCAAATGGCTTCATTCCAAGGAAAAGTGAAATCGAATATTTCCAAATGGTTTCATTCCAAGGAAAGGTGCGATACAATCTTTCTATTCCATGAAAACGAGTAATATAATCTCTCCAAATAAATATTTTTTAAGAGAGAGCAATATAATATTCCCAAATAATTATTTTTTTTAAGGAATGGAACAATATAATCTTTCCAAAGGACTCCAATCTAAACAAAGGTGATATAGAATTTTAAGATTTTTTCCAGATAATTCTATTCCAAGAAAAGGTACAATAGAGTATTTACAAATTATTTTATTGCACCAAATGATTCTATTGCATAAATTAAGGATTCCATTCTAAGCAATGACTCAATAAAATATTTCCAAATGATTTTATTCCAAGGGAAGGTGCAATAGAATCTTTCAACCCATAGTTATGGTAATTTAGTCATTAAGTGTACTATAGTGTAAAAGCAGTACTACATTACTCGGGAATCTCACAAATCTGAGAGTTAAATTGAGATGTCTAACAAATTATAACACAACTAATGAACCATCGCATAGCATCTATGCTACAGTTCATTGTTCATATCTACTGAAGACATTGACGTTACTCACATTTCATATGTTATATAACTCTATTTTTATTTAACATAAGCATTGGTATGTCCTTTTCATACTGCTTAATGAAATAAAATTAATCAAAAATATAAAGCAACGTTTCGTGTAATTTTTACTACTCTTATATACTTATTCTTACTTCCGAAAATGTTCATGACAAAAAGTGCTCATATCAGTCATGTCATAACAATTATCTTCTGAAAGTCCACTTTAAGTGCATCCCATTTGTCAAGGCAGTTTGGAATTTTTTACACTGTTTATATCAGCTTCTTGCTATTAGGAAATACATAAATACTTTTTGTGCCACGCATGTTGGGGAAATAGATAATATAAAGGATAAAACGGTCAACTGAAATAAGTACAGCACAGGTAACATTATATTAGTCAAAATTATTTTTAGTAAAAGCATCAAAATAACTATCGATTAGAGACATCAGAAGGGCTAATGACCATTTTGGTAAGGTTAATGCACATCATAGTTCAGGACAAAAATAAACATGAGTCAAATATTTAAGTTTAGATAAAACTTTTTCATGCCAACCTTTACAGGCACCGTGTGAAGAAGTGACTCGTTAACAAGTGTAATACGTAAAATGATGCTTCACAATGGTTGGTATTTAGTCCTATCGAAATGGTCCTAGACTTTTTTCATTTATAGAAGCAAGTCACATGAAGATGAGCATTTCACTTCCGGTAATCCAATGCTCTCGTAAAATATCAGTAAATAACTTAAAATCTAGACAAATGATATCACTTCCAGAATGCTTACGGAAACTCGTTCTACCACAAAACAATAGTGACCATCTACATAAAACTTACATAAAAAGCTTCCCATACCGCTTATTAACCCTCCAAGTGGTTTCGACGAGATATCTCGTCCATCAAAATTTGACCAATTTTCTAATAACGAAATGCCTCATCATCAAGATTGTGAGACGCCGGCTTTCCCATATGCTGGAGAAGCTTCAATGGATTTCAAGTTCATGTACATTACCAAAGAGTGACGCTTCTGCATGGGGTTCTTGATTAAGTAATTTTATTTACATTCCGTTAAAAATAGATATTTACAGCAAATCTCGCACATTTACAGCGAAAGGACTCTCGCATATCAGTACTCTCCTGCATCCTCCCGTTCAGTCTCCCCCTCCCAGTTCTCCCTTTTCTTTTCTTCTGGCCCGGATGATCGTTCAAGTGCACCCCACCCTCGTTCCTCGGGAACCCAATGGTTCCTTCCGGTCAACGTTCCTCCATGTGTTGGACGGAGAACCTCACAAAGATATTGCCGAATTTTTTATATTTAGATCAAGAGATCTGGTCAGTTTTCTTCTAATGGTGAGATATATCGTCCATCAAGTTCCGGTTAGTTTTGTAAATGAGGAGGTTCCTCGTCGAGATGATCACCACCAGATGGGTCAATCGTTGTTTTGGTGCTTTTATCTTTCGATTATCTAGAATGTGGTTATGAGAGTTCATGATAAGAGAAATCCATCAAAAAACTATTTTATTCAAAACTCTTCATCATTCTTACTTGAGTATTATCCTGATTATTTCTATATTGTATTGAATATACAGCCTTTCTCTATACTATATAATTTAACCCCAATGGTAGTTGTCTTGATGTTGTATCTCGTCATTAGCAAAACCGTTAACATATTTTGATGGACAAGATATGTCTTCATTGGAAGGAAACAGACCAGATCTTGATCACATCAAGATGGCGTGATGTCTGTAGCAAAATTAGTCAGATCTTGATGTACGAGATATCTTGTCGATACCACTTGGAGGGTTATATGTGATTTAACTTCTCAAAAGAAATGCCTCTACGATGTAATATAAAAGAAAATGTCAGGTATCCACACGAAATATTTTTATAACTTTTAACCTATCGCATTTCACTCACTCCCAAAAAAAGTACTTTCAAAATTCGAATTTACTTTTGCTCACAACAATGCTACAATGTCTTTCCCTTTCCTCGTCCAATATATTTCTTTTAAGGAGGTGAGTTGGCCATATTCCATGGTAAACCGATACGGCCATTTTTTTCTGTCATAAAGGAAAACTCTTGCCGTTCCAATGCTTCACATCTCATAGTACAAGAAGTAGGAATGCTTTCCTCATGAAAAGAATTCTGCGATACCGTGGAAAAGAAGGAAACGGGATCTGTTTTTATTCGATCACACTCATATCACTATATTTTTTTCTACAGAAGAGTTTGACACTTTGAAGCCGTTCTTTATGTTAGGTTATATTTTCGGATTTTTTTGGGCTGTTTAACCTCAGATAAGCTTAACGAGAGAAAAGAGGAAATAATCTGGTGGGGTGAAGAGTGGTGTAAGTCATCAGTTCCAGCCTATAATGGTAGGTGGTGTAATTTATTGCTTTTTAGTGGATTATTCAGGAATATAAAAGAACTTTTTCATTTTATAAATTTGTAAACATTTTAAATAAGTTTTTATCTGTAAAAGACATTTTTTAGTGCATGTCTCTTAAAAAAATGCAGAAATGTTAGGTATTCTTTTTTATTGTATGCAATAAGCATATTACAGTTATCTTAACCCTTCTGACCGTTGTCTTGGTGAGGTATATCTTTAGCAAAACTGACCAGATCTTGATTACGAGATTCCTCGTCAATTGAAGAAAATTGGCCAGATCTTGATCTCGTCATCATCAAAAATGAACAAAAAAAAATCTTAAAGGTCTTAATGACGAGAAGTCATTAGCAAAATTGGCCTGATTTCCATAGACGAGATATCTCGTCGAAACCACTTGAAAGGTTAATGCATTACTATTATTTCATTCGTTCGTCATATTTGGTCTAAACTGTTAAATTCTGCGTAGATATTATTTTTTAACTAAATTTGTATTTGATGTTAATAAAACACATAAAACTCACGCATGTTTATGAATTTCAAATTGTCTATTTTCGTATCATGCTTGCAGAAGTGACTAACTTTAGTAATAAAACATAAGTTAGTAATTTTATTTTTAGAAGAGCAGTGCTATTAAAAATCTTAAACATAAAAGTTGTGATATTTAAACATCCTCAAGACAATAGAATGAAATCAAGTATTCATAATTACATGAATTGAATTCCTCAATTCTAATGATTAAGTACTCTTAAAATATCTTCTAAGATTAAAATGTTTTTTTAAATACAGTTATAATAACGTGACACAAATGTTACGCAATTAAAAAATTTTTAGTTTGATATAAATGCATTTGATTTAAAGTTTTAAATTCTGTTTGGCTGCATTTTGTCCGGACAACTTCTGGTAACCTTGAAAACTTTTATAAGTTTAGGTTTCGTCAGACTTGTATTTAACTTAAAAACTTGACTAATTGGAAGGATTTATTCATTTAATTTTTTAAAGGTAAATTTATTTATTACAAAATAACTAGTTCTAGGATGGGATGAAAAAAGCATTTAAACCAAGTGTGTAGGATTATTTCGCAAATACCTCCCAAACGTAACATTAGTTTAGCAAACATCTTTTTAACTTCAACTTTCATTTTTGAATGATCAAAAATGCCGAAATGTCATTTCTCTTCTGCAATATTTAAGGAGAGAATAATAAATTATTCATGCAAGCTACTGTATTGATTAATGTTCTTAAATAAATAATCGAGGGACTAAAATGAATGATTTTGTATCGATTTTTTTCTTTAAATGAGCATGAAATAACTAATAATTTATCCATGTGAAGTAAATTAAAAGCTGTGTAAACTCTGAAAACGTAAGAAGAGCAGGAATTTTGCCAAATTCAGCAATAATTATGACATTTGGTGTAACCCTTTGTTAAAAAGGTGTAAATAACAGCTTCCGGTAAAGATTGATATGGTATAGTCAAAACAGTCTATTTAATAAGTCATTTAAATGTAAGCTGATGGAGGGTTTATATTTGTGCAGCCGGTCAAAAAAGTTTCCGAATATCTCTTGTTAAGGTATTGGTCTCTTTGACTACCATAAATAAATATGTATTTTATTTTCGTAAGGGTCTTCATATATATTTAGGTATTATCTCCAAAATTTCAATTAGTAACATTGACTTGTAATGTCATTAAAAGTCCCCCCACATCATAATTACTAAAATATAAATTATTGAACAAATCAGATTATAATTGCCGTAGATATAGGAGAAACCCTCGTTCGAGACTCGTTTTAATGTGTATAAATGTAAATAAAAGTAGAATGATTCAGTTTATTCCTAATTTGCCCCTAAATATTCAGTTTGACATTTAAGCTGATTTTCAAATGCCTCTTTCGATGAAATATTGAACGATGTTTCAAGAAATCCCTCGATTGATAGCACTTTAAATTATTAACTAAGTAATGTAAAATCTCGGCAATAAAAAAGATCAAATTAATTTACTTCGATTAAGACGCTTTAAGTAATATTTTGCAATTATTTGACATTTTGCAAACAATGAAGTCGTGTACCATTTTTAAATATATTTTTTGGAATCGCCGCTATGTAGAATCAAACTACACACAAAGTCTTGAAGACGCCATACTCAGTGTCATGCTGAACAAGCTGATGCGCAAAGCTTATGCTACTATTTGACTATATACCAATTACCAACATGCGATTTGATTCCGATTGATCTGAAGTATGGGTCATTTCTAGACTACAAGTATGATTCTCTGCAGACATCACCACACTAAACACATCTTGATTATTTTCTATTCTGTGAGTCCGAATACCCTATTAATATCTATTATACGGGCGTACAATGAGTTATTGCAGTTAAGCATCAATTTATTTGCTCATTTGCAAATTATGTATAGGTATACATAATTGTTATAACATTGAATATAAAATGTCGTATACAAATCTGAGTTCCACATTGATCATAAAAGCCCTCAGTCTGTTGTGAAGACAGTAAGTCAGGCGAGATTCTTCCTCGACACAAATATGACGCATGTAATTTGTCTTATTGGTGTCGAGGGAGAATGGTGATTGGTCAAATATGAATAGTTGAAAAGTTCAAGAGAGCGGTACTCATCGCGACTGGTCTCTGGCATTGGACTCTAGGATATCGCTGATTCAGGGCATTCTTTGATGAGGACGCTGCTACGGGGCCAGGGATAACTTTTGAAGGTTTCACTTGTCGGTTTGTCGAGGAGCTTGCAATTTACTGCTCCTCCACTCTCAGCATTTTTTAGATATCTGTACTCTCCAAAGATATTTCAAATTTTTGTCTTCTGTAGTTGCTCCACTTCCAATAAAATACAGCCTCATATCCAATGCCAGCAAGTCCACTCATCCGACGTTCAATCACTGTGATTGCTTGACCCCTCCCAATTCCTTACATTCACTATTATGTAAATCGTTCTACTTCGTATTGGCTGTTGCTTTTGTAATTAGACTTTCACGTTTCAACTTGTTACGATATGGTGACAACGTATATTATGTAACATAATTATCTATAAATTATTTATTGTGTAATATTGTAAGACTCATCTCACCAACTTAATCCTATGTTCATTTGGATCACTGTCATAAAATGTCAAATAAATATATTATGTGTATCTGTGCTTCAAGTTTTAGAGTTACCTGTTTGAAGTATGTAACTAAAGAGAACAGGTGATTGATTATCCTTTCTATTCTACCCTTTATACATCGTTTAGCTACCGAGGACTGTTGACAGAAACAAACCACAGTGTGGTTTGATAGTCACCAAATAATGAGCTTTCGTGCTACAGATTAACTGCGAATCGTTATGAAAACTTTTTACTTTAATGGTATTTAAAAAGTGTCATGCAACATTTAATTGGAGCTTTATCGAAGTGTCTTGTTATGTACATCAAAATAATCAATCAATTTGCTGCGGTTTTAAAATTACGATGGGTTGTTCTCGAATCTATCCCTTTTGAATTGATCCTGGACCGTTGCCCGTAGCGTTGCTCCAGTGCGACGTAAATTCTACTACCTACCACATTCAATCTGTTAGTTGCTAAATTTGATAATCAATGAATCTACATAAAAGTTTTTAATCTTAAACCGTGAAATGAATTGGGGGAAATCATTTCATAGAAACTTGATTTAAGGCTGAAAATTTAAATTGATGAGATACCTCGTCGGACAACCACCCGGTTTCTTAACCGGGTTAAGAAATAATGAGATGCAGATTTAAAGTCCTATATCAACACATGACTAAACATATTTCTTTCTGGGGCACATAAAATGTAAATATAATGTGGAGCAAATACATTTTTAATGGAAGGATAGTGGTATACGGAGCTTGTCAATTTTATTATAAACATTTGCATTCAGTTTTCTAGATTCAAGATCAAAAATTAATAAGAAACTTCATTTTATAATATGCTTCTAAAGCTGAATATTTATTTTTGTTTCAAAATATGTCATAATAATGTGATTCTAATCTGCTCTTGGTATTCTAAAATTAGGAATTTGTTCGCTAGAAAATGTGGTGAGTTTAAATTATAATTACGAATTAGAATAATGAAACAAGAAGGGCTTTTGAAGTCTGCATTATATGTGCCTCAATAATTTTCTTTGTGTAAACATACAAAGACTTATAAGCTGCAGCAGCCTTATTATGAATGTGCATTTTTAATTTAATGAGTAACTATATGCTATTTTGAAGTAACCATCGTTTACCGAAAACTCAAAAATTTATATCTGTATGCTGTATAGTAAATATCAAAAGTAAATGCAGGTTTATTAAAATTCATTAGATGAGGGATGTTATTTATTTGCTAACGATGCATTTCGACCAAGTTCTGCTATTTTCCGAATTAAATCGACAAATATTTAATCTATGCTTTTCAACTTAAGTTACGTACGGTTTTTAAATATCATGACATTATATCATTGCAACATCTACAGGAACAAACAAACATCAATGACATCATTGATTTTTAATGTGCATATGTGAGATGAAATATATTTTTAAGGGAAGATAATAAAAATGTTATACCCTCGTCAATTTAAAACGTGAAAAGTTATTTTGATCTTGTGCGAAGAAGTACCACGAAGTGACATGACTTATTTCGTTTGATTTTGATATCGTTTTGAAAAGGAAATCTCTGTATAAGAGATTTAGTTTTATTTAAAGTGTTGCTTTATTGGATTAAACATCATTTTTATCCGATATGAGGTATTTTTAAAGAAAACTCAATTTTTAAATTTGTGAGTAATAAAAAATATTACTGCTAACGGTAAATGAAAAAATATTGTTTCCTGTCATAGATATAGAATCATTAAATTCAGTACATTGAAAAATATCCATACAATTACAGATTTGTTTTATCATGTGACTCTAATGTCATTAGGGTCAGTACTTTTTTACATTTAATTAATAGTTAAGTTCTATACATGCCTCCAAATAATCAGCGTTTTATCTAGGTTACTATCAATAGGGTATTTACTATCTAGGTAATTATCAATATGGTACTATTAGTCATATATTGACCCTCTAAGAGGATGACATGCATCTATCCGTTCTGTAGCATGCAGTGTTCTCTATATGACTTCCAACCAGGTTTGACGTTCTTGACCAATAGTACCTTTTCTAGGAGCCTTTCAACCAATAGACATGGTTATTTAGTAATTACGTGTGTTGTGAGATAAAAGTAATATTACACAACTTGGAAATCTAGTGTCTCTCAGGGAGTTAACATAATACTATGGGGAACTATCTAGAGTTTTATTTAGGTATTTATCAATAAGTTATCTAGGGTTTCTAGGTATCTTAGATATCTAGGGTTTTATTCATCAATCGGTTACTGTTAAGTACTATCTAGGTATCTATCAGTAAGGTACTCAGTAGGAAATTATCAGTTGTTGCTAATCGAGGAATGATCAATTTTAAAGGTTATGTCCACAGCGGTTTCTTTCTTAGAAGACTGCGAAGTTATTCTATGCATCCCATGACATTTAATCTGTATAGATGGGATTTATTTACTAGAAGGAAAACTGGTGTCCTAACAGGTCATATTTCAACTTGTTCGAGTAGAATCAAACAGAACTCGTGTGTCCTATCCTCTTACAGCGTTCTGCCCTATTAGATTACAGATAAATGCTACATTACAAGCCAACTCTGCTCTAGTATTCCGAATTGATGAGGCGCCGCCACGGGTAAAAATGCGCCCAAGATTAATAACCATCTCTCTATCCCTTATCCTCGGCAAACAGCGATCATTAATTCAGACGCATTCCGTAACCGCACTTGATGTCATCCCAACTACAATGTGATGCACTTCTCATACCACAAGTACTTCCCAGTAGCATTAGGTGGAATTCGATGTTATATATTGATTCATAATTCAAGTCACTATCATGCAGTTGCAGATGCGTATGCATTTTTGTAACACATTGCATGGTGATTGGAGAATGATTTTCTCTCCTCCCGACTGTCTTCTCTTCAAGGAGCAATCATGGGATCTAGTTTAGAATAGGTCTTGTAAAATTAGTGCAGAACATTTGTTATTGGACTCATAACATGCAATAACAATGTATGTTTTATATATACTTCCCATTGTTGTTTTGCAATTTTTAGAAAGGGGTTTAGCAAGACGTGTGAAAGACTGCAAATTTGTATACGGAGTATTTCATGGGGGATATGGGTTATAGTGTTATACATACTACTACTGTATTGTAAGTTAAATTTTGTAGGGGGCTATGTTGATCACAATGTTCTCCATTCGGAATTTATCAATGTTCGAATTCATTAGATATTACCATAAGTTGGCAGATTGCAAATTGCATGCGACCGTGAGAGCTGTATTAAGAGCATGGATGTACTTCAGTATACGTGGTCATGCAATGAATGATTGTAACCGTAGACAAGCCTATGTTCCATTTAGTAGGCGAGTTCGAATAGAAAACTAGTTCCAACGAAGAATGAAACCGTGATAGGAATAGAAGCCGTTTCTTACCACGGGGTTTCAGTCAGTTGTTGGAAGTGATAGGCATAACATTGGCAATTCCATTGTTGATCGTTGACAATCCATCAAAGTTGTAATTTTATCATATTAACAATTATTTATTACATTTTGTATTAATGCACTTTATTAGTTGGTCAGAGAAGAGCATTCTTATTATGATAATGTACTGTCATGAGAACTTAATAATAACATTCTAATAAATAATGCTTACTTCATTCATAGTAAAGTATTTATTTGTTTATATCTTTCTCAAATATGTTTCTCAAGGAAAAATCTAACCTTCATCCAAAGAAAAAAGTCTTAGTAGATATTCCGCTAATCTAAAAAACGCCGCATTGTGGTCTCGAAAAACCAAAAACTAATTTGAAAATTTTTAACTTAGTATGTTTAACTTGTAAGTCGATACTATTCTAAAAATGTTTAGATTATTCAAAAGTATGTCTGAATCCATTGTTGTAACGCTGAGTATGATTACAAATTTGAATAATCTTCAAGTTTTGCTGATCGAAAAAATTTTTCAGTTATTGTCAAACTTTTCGAAATTTATTTTCGATTACATACAATTTTTTTAAAATTTGCTTACATATCCATTCCGAAAGCTTAAATTACAAGAAGTATGCCTTTTTTCGAAGAGAAACAAAAATAGCTCAAAACAAGTCTGCACGTATGGAAAAAAAAGATTAAATATAACAGCAAGAGAGAGCACTCCGGAAAATGAAAAGACAAATACAATAAATTCCAAATCAGATCTATTTCCTATTCGCATAAACACACTCCATGTTTTCAAAAAGGTAAATAGTTCATTGGTTACCTGTCAAACGACAGACTGCATTCTTTGGATATCCGAAAATGTATTCGAGGAGAATACTTTCGAGAACATATTCGATACCCGTCATATTTCAAGAAGTTTTTCTCCCCGAAATATTCCCAACTACAAAAGCGTAAGAAAAACATTTTCTATTTATATGCTAATGTCCCCTTTCCCGAAATGATAAAATTCAAACAAACACAGATATTTTGAAATTCCGTGAAAACAAAAACAAATCCAGTTACCCTACCGACTTAGAAACGTAACAAAAACACTGCAACCCTAGAGCAAAAACAAATGTTCTAGGGTTGCAGTAATACTTCTTGCAAGGGCTGTTTCCTTTTCCCGATGCGTCTATTTTTCAGTGAGATGCAAAACAATTCCCGGCTACGGTGTCAAAAATAAAAACACTTACTGCATCACAGGCAGAAAAGACAAATTTCTGTGTCTCTTTAACATAGAATAAACGTGATACATTTTTGCTTGGTTCTGCGAACTGAGTGGAAAAATAACTTTCCAACTATCCAATTGAATTTTTCAGTCTATGCGAAGCCTTTATTTTGTTATTATTTGTTAGCGATCAAAGGTTTCATTCGACGTAGAATTTTTCATTCGGCATCTAGAATAATCGATGGTTTTATTTAAGTTTTCGAGTATCGCGTCCACGGCTCCTTCGAGATTAATCTCGTTTTCTTCCGTTTACAATTCTGAAAAGTCAGATCTAATCGTTTGTGTCACTACGTTGGAAACAAACGCTTTATTCTTCGTTTCGAGTGTTTGTATTCTACGTTTTGTAAGACAATTCGTGGATTAAATAAATTCACAATACAAAGGTGTGGAAGTTCGATTTCTACAGTGCATGAATGCACATTGCTCCAGTATTTCTTGACACGTGAAAGATTATTGTTCGGCTTGCTTATACAGTGTTTTCATGTATGCTTTATTCTTTGTTTCGAGATTGTGTGTTTTCTACGTTTTGTAAGACAATGCGTAGATTAAATAGATTCTTCACACAATACTAGGGTATGGAAGATCGATTTTTGCTGCACATGAATGCACGTATCCCCAGTATTTCTTGGCATTTGAAAATAATTGTTTAGCTTGCTTGTACAGTGTTTTTATGTAATTGCACCATTTTCTTTTGGAATAAATATAAATTAAACATTTTCATTACTTTCTGTTCAGATATTGCTCATTCAATTAATGACAAATTTCCGGCCTCTGCATTTTTGACCACATTTTTCACCACGCATCGTATATAGTATTGGAACATCGTATATCATTCATAATTCACAGTAGCCACATTATCATTAATATCCTAGAAAGAAATAGTCCATAATGCCCCCGCTCCAAATTGCACACCAAGCAGTTGCTCTAAGGGAATGAATAGGTCTTTCATGAACTAACCTTGAATTTTCTGATCCTAATAAAGACTACTGCATACGCATGTCAAAGAAACTGATCAAATATCGTTATCGAAGGGGCTCGTATTTGCAGCGCATCCACAAGCGATTATTTCTCATTAATTGAGTAAACAATTTGTAAAACAATTAACAAAACATTTTATTTAAAAGTTATTCTAAAGAAAATAACGACCTTACAGAAAAACATCCTCAACTGCGTAACTTGATGTAAGAAATAGTTTCATTGCAAATGTTTTATTTAAATTTTTAATTTATACTTTTTTAAACGCATTACAAATTAAAATTTATTTTAATCTGTCTATCGTCGTTTTACTATCAAAACCTCGTAAGTCCAATTTCGTTTGGTTTATGAAGTTTAAATTTATTTGGTTATAAATCGGCTTTCTAGGCTTGTTTCAAAAACTCATAAGTCTGCAGCAGTTATAATGTCCTTCATTGTCGACTTTTTAAACTCGTATCTTAATGGTTGAATTAACGTTTTAGTAATTACTACCAGTTCATTAAAATATTTTGCAGATACTTGTTTTTATGCCTTTATATTTATATGAATAATTATCTCTACAAAGTCCTGAAAAAGTAAAAAATGCACTGCTAAGCAACTCTTGGTGTATTTACAAAATAAATCATTGCTGTCAACCCAATCATTGACTAATAGGTATCAGGATAACACTATAAACCAGCACAATTGTTTAGCAGTTATCCAGAAACAGAATATATTTCAGCTTAGAACATAAACCTTTATAACAGAAATTAATTCAGAATATTTTACAATGCTTAACTATCGATAATAGATGTACACAGAAACAACTACAAAATCCAATAATCAATTACTGGTTGTTGACTATGATTCTGTGTATGATCAGATGCATGCCATAAAGGGGTATTTTTTAGATGGTAACGCTAATAAACTGAAAGCAAATTCTTTTTCATACTCTCATGTGACGCATACATATCCTGGGGCATAGTTTGCAGCACCCCATTTTTTTAACCAAATTTAAGAAACAAAGAAAAATGCTTTTGTGTACAAGCAAATAATTCTGCTCTGAAATATGACCCAATATGCAATTGAAGGCCAATGTAAATTGAGAACATTTCCTTTATTCGGGCAATTTTTTTATTTTCTATACGTGTTCCCAGTAGCCTTTTTGTTTTATTATTCGTTCTCTGCGAAAGAATATTGAACTTTATTTCAAATGCCCGAAATAGAATTGAAAAGATAAGTTCGCTTCCATTCTGGAACTGAAAGATTTTTTTTGCAAGTTTGTGTTCTCTGCATTTATTTTCCTGATCGAAACGTTGCGTTTGTTTTATCCCTTTGGAATAAGTGGTTGGCTTTGAGTGGTCTTTGCATAGCAAAAGTGTTTCCATAACCGTACTGATGTTGTTTTTGTTTTTAAATGTTTTTGTTAGTTTACTTTTAGTTTGGTAGGTTCTCGCTGACACGTATGCAAATACATTGCGTAGGGAAAATAAATTTAATGGAAATCGAGCTGTGCTCAATAAATTCAGTTTCCGCAGGCAATTAAAAAACTTATTTTGTTGTTTCTTTAAGTTAACTTCTTTAAGTGTTGCATATATCTGCTCAAAAACAGCATCTTACTTTTAATGGAATTATAACATAATTCAATAAGCGCTTTATAATTAAAAACTTAGTGAATCCCATTTAAACCAATAATTAAATTAAATGAATAAGACCTTTTAAAAATTTTTTCACAATTTATACTGCATAAAATTTCCATATTTGTACACATATCTAAAAGTAATTATATGCAGTTGAATGGTGACTATACGAGCTCTTATTAAACGAGTGTCCATGTTATGCAAGTTTGAATTTGAATAAATTCAAATTCAAACGTTCAAACAAATTTGATTCAAACAAATTCAAACAAATTTGAATTTTTAAATAAAGATTCAAGCCCGAGTTAGCAAACTTTGATCAAAGAGGTGAGAAAGCGATGTGAAATAGAAGATCGTTAAGGACTTTTCAAAAGTGTTTAAAAGGTACGAAACTAATGTCCATATTTATGGTAAAATTGTCACAATAAATATATACTGAGACACAAATCCGAGCATAAATTATTCTTAATCCTAGCTTCATGAATCTTTCAGTAGCAGTTGTAGAAACATGCAGTGCAGTAAATTTATTCTGTACTTCGTATAGGCTGTTTTGTAGTAACGCAGTAACACAATGTTTATTGTAACGTAGTAACACATTGTTTTCGACATTGGGATACATGTGTCACAGATAAGCATTTAGAATTCTTTATGACTTATTTAAATAAGATGAATCAAAGCTTTTATAAAAACTTGCAACTCAATCAAATTTATTAAAATTAATATACACTCATAAAATGTATAATGTCATTGTAAATTTAATGTTGATATTACAATGTGATAAGAGTACAATGCAGAAACTAACATGCTCGATATTAAATAAAATAATAAATTTAAATAGAAACCATCTATCTTGTTTCCACACAAGGGAATTCAGAACAAGGAAACTCGTATTACAAAACAATGTATCGATAAAGTAATGTACAAACCAGTTTGACACAATTTAAATTATTTCGGTTCACTAATACAATGACAAAACATTATTTCAAGCGAAAATTATACCTAGTTATTTTGCATCAGGGAAACAGATGCCTTAATTGTGGAAGAAACTGCGAATTTCAGGAATGTACTTAACAGAAATAATGTCGATAACAAAAGGCGGTAGCTAAAAATTATTCTTCATGGAACCTATATACTAATTCAATATTTCCAAGTAAGTCCCACAGTCTGAAACTACGAAATATTTCTACTGTCTGTTCAAATATTGGAACCAAGGCCCAGCACTCGATTAAAGCCCAAATTGTCTGTCCGCTACTCAATATTCTGTCACAACAGTCACGTCCGGAGTATGATTGATTACCAACAAGAAGTGTCAACTCTATTCAACTCCGTATCATGGAAGGCCTCAGTGGTGAATGGATGTACACGACTCACCAGAGAACTGTCAGAGAGACTTCGAACTCAATGCACATGATTCTGATTTGTTGCTTAGGCTCGTCATAAATATGAATAGATATAGTATTTGGTTTTTAATTGTGTGTTATTTTTAGTTACTCGTAGAAGAGGCTTATTTAGAGCGAGGAGTAGAATGGGCGTTCAATGTCTTATGGAATATTGTGTAGATTATCATTTGATATTAGGCTTTATTTGGTAGAAAGGGGTTACTTTTGCGAGAAATATATGAATGGTCACATTTCTTTCGGACTATTATGTAGGTTATCATTGTGTATTAGGTTTGATTTGTTAGAAGAGTGCTATTTTCAGAGAGGAGATGAGTGTTGCAGTATCTTATGGGCTTTGAGTAGATTATCATTAGGATTTAGTATAAGTGTACTATTCACAAAGATGAGTAAATGGATGTTTTAATTCTTATGATCTATTGCGCTAAGATTATTACCAAATTTTCAAGACATTGCAGGGCATAAAAGTTACAATAGAATAGCATCGTAGTTCCATGGTAATCTGTTGCATCGTAACATTTCTTAATGTAAATAGGGTTTTTATGCATATCATCGAATGTTTTAGAAGTTCTATTGCTGCTGGTGAAACGTAATTCTTATAGACCGTGGGGAAGTTTATATCCAGAGGAGATTCCGAACAACTACGAACTCTCATGCCATGACCAGGATTTGACCACAGAACCTCTTGAACCGAAGACCAGTGCTAGAATATTGCCTACAACTCAAATCAAGAACTAATGATTTGAGTTGCTAACCATTGTTAACTTGTAACATAAAATTCTGACTTTTTGTGATCTACTTGAAAATCTAACTTTAAAAAAGATGTCAAATTAAAATTCATACATGACATCATGGATACTTAAGCTGGAAATATTCAATGGATATTTGTATAAATACAATATAAATCTAATCAAGATTTTCTTTTCTAAGCTTTTCTAATTATTTTAACTTTAACCCTTCTGGTGGTTGTCCTGACGAGATATCTCGTAACTAGCAAAATTAATCAGATCTTGAAGGACTGAATCTCTCGTCGTTAGACAAAAACTGACCAGGGCTTGATCTCGTCATGATACAAAATCGGCAATATCTTGATGACGAGATAGCTCGGCGTTATCCAAATTAGATCTTGATCATATCTCGTCGGAAACACTTGCAGGGTTAAGAAGTACATGAACTATATTCTGAATTTCCTTTTAACGAAGAATTGCATAGAAGTCAGTGATTACATTTAGGGTGTTAGAAAAATGAAATGTTTTAAAACAGTGATAAACAACGAAACTTTTGCAGGAACCAACACAGGCAGGGAAGAAGAAAACAGATTATCTTTAAACTGAAAATTTGAGAGAAGCTAAATCTCATTGATAAACATATTAAAATTCTGAGCCTTAAGCCCCAATAAATAAGAATTTCGCGCTTTTTTGAACGAACACTGTATTTTTCAATTAAATTATGCAAGGCAAACGTGAGATAAACTATAGTTTCCGACATCTGCTTAAAGAGTCCGCGTTCTTTAATCTCATTTATAAAAACAAAATTCAAATCGATCTTCGGAAAATCCCCAAGATCAGAAATATTTAACACGGTAGGCTCGAATCCCAATTTTCTAGTGCATTGTAGTGGGTCTTAATACAAGTGAATGCATAGCTTAAAGTCTTCGTGTCTAAACACGCCTTAGAAAAAGCATTGTCCTTCACGAAAATTGAAGTTCAAACAATGCGTTTCTGCTTTATATTTCAAGAGCCACTCTAGGAAATATCTCGTATCGGAAACAAGGAAAATACGATGCTATAAAAATTAAGTTATCCTATTATGACTTTAAGAAAAATGTAAAAAGTTTTGCTTTGCTTCAATGTAAATAATGAAATACGAGGATAAGGAAAATGGATTCTTGAGCAAAGAAATAAGACAACGTTCAAAATTCATTTATGGAAGGTTGTGTTAAACAATTCACGAGCTCCAGTTTTTAAATTGAACTCTTCGGATTGTTCCTAACTTTAATCACACTCAACAAAAACTAGTTTAGAATTTTGTGTGTAACTAAATGTTTAAAAATCGTCTGGCACCTTAATTTCATTTGCCCTCCAGTTAGATAAACAAACGCCAAATCTGTTTCTCCCAAGTATTAATTAACTTTGACAGTACAAATATAACTAGACACATGCGCTCTATTTACGTATAGTGCAAGGGTTTTCCATCCAATTCTTTTTCCTACCTATCAACTACTAAATATTTTAAGATATTTACTTCAAATGAATTGGAAATTTATTTACCTAGCATCTCGGGTAAATAATTTTCATAGCAGACCCAAGAGTAGGATCTAAGTCAAACTTTCTTAATTGCTGATATCTATTAATGAAAAAGTGTCCGTTATTCATATTTCATACCTTATTTCAATCAATTTATTGTGAATGCAGCGTTGAAATTCAATATCAATGGATTTCCCAACTCTACTGAAATATAAGATTATCCAAAAATATATAATAGCATTTCGAATACATTTGATGGTGTTAATTCCTACATCCATTAAGGTACATGGTAAAAGTACACCACATTTCTGTTACTACAATTATATTCTGAGATTTTACAGCTTCATCCCATTCCCTTGTTCAAAAACGATTCCATTTTAGCTCATAGTTTCTTTTCTGCTCTGGTTTTTATTTATTAGTATGATTTTCATAAGAGTGGTGAGCACTTAAGTGTAGTTTTATTAATATTATGCAGCGCCGTAAATTGAATCAAGTATATTGGAAGTTAGCGGCAAATTCGAGGAATGAATCCTGTAGGGCTCGATTTTATATTGTTTATATCTGTTGTTATCATTTGACAATAAACGCTATCGTTGATTTCCGGGCCACTTAGATCAGTGAAATATAAGTATAGATAATTAACCTTACTTTTATTCAATGTATTGGTGTATCGTATATCATTTAAGATAAGACTGGGTTATTATCTAAAATAGTAGCAAATAAATCATTGCACTGATCAGCACTACTCTTTCTGCAAGCCGTAGCAGGAAGTATCTGAAAGCAAAATTTCAATAAAATTAAAATTTTCCATATTATAATTACGTACTTGGTAAATACACTTATGAGAGATATTCACACAATGTAAACAAGCCAGACCTAATGCAAAGATTTTAAATTTCTGTCACCCAGATGGTCTCGCATGTTACATATCACGGTCACCTTAAAATCTAATTTATGTAGCCGATTTTGTGACTTTGGTGTATAATCTAACTGGGATTGATCAATAAAATATCGAACATAGAATCGCAATACTTTTAAAATTTCTATTGTCGACTGCTGAAACCGCATTAGATAAACAAGCCAAGTGACGTCACTTTCGGAAGACGAATAAGAAACACGTTTTGTTGCAAAAACACTACCGACACCTACATTTATCAATTTATCATGAAAATTACTCTCATAGAGGAAACACCTTCGTTTAACAAACCCTTCTTATGGGCATGCAGACGGGGTATTTGCACATCAGCAAAACTAACCAGATATTGAGAGTCGATGCATCTCGTCAATAGGAGAAATCTAACCACACCTTGATCAAGTCATCACCAAAAAACGTCGGCAAGATATTGATGACGATATATCTCGTCATTTTCATAATTGGTCATGTCTTTATTTACGAAATCCCTCGTCGAAATCATTTAGAGGGCTAATAGACAAAGTATTTATCAAAACGTATCAATTATTTAGCAAGGTCATTCGTAAAACTTATTAGATGTTGATGGACGAGATATTTCGTCACTATGGGAACACTGGCCAGGTCTTGATGTCATCATCATCAAAAAAAGTCTGCAAGACCTAACTGGCGAGACATCTTGTCATAAGAAAAATTGGTCATATCTTGATGGACGAGATAGCGTCGCAAACCACTTGGACGGTTAATTATCAGTTAATTATTAAAATTTATTTAAGAATAGATGTAACCAGGAATATATATGTAGAAGAACACCGCAAGTCCAGGAATTTTAGTATCCAAAAAGCACTCGGACTCAATTTTTAACACAAACATTTTAACATTGTCATCGTTAGTCCTACGTCGTATACAGTCTAACACTGTCTGCTACTCTAGCGTTGGCCAGCAGCATCAGGTCTCGTGGCGGTAGGTTGGCGACTGAAGAGCCTCAGACAGCGGGTGTCATAGGCCGGTACCACATATATGTGTGAAAAAATATCCAGCATACACTATCTGATAAACTGCATTTACTACACATGGAAAAGATTTTCAGTGATACATAAATACAAGAACATCGACGGGCAGAATACATAAAAAGTAACAGATTAATGCTGTTAACTATAATTCATTACCCCTCTGAGTGTCACAAGATTTCTCAATAGAGTAGTACTGCTTTTATATCAGAACACACCTAATGACTAAATAACAACACATATTGGTTGAAAGAATTCTAAGAAAGATTTTAACCCTTCTGGTATTTGTCTCGACGAGGTATCTCACCATTAACAAAATTGACCAGATCGTGAATATCTTGTTATTAGATGAAAACTGGTTAGGTCTTGATCTAGTCATCATAAAAATAATCGACATCTTGATGGACGAGATATTTCGTCGAAACCACTTATAGGTTTGAAGGTCAAGAAGGTCAAAACTGGGAAGAAGTCATGGAGGGATGACAAGGCTGTAGTATGGACATATATGTGTGAATCTCTCAGAGGGTTAAAGTGTAACAAATCGCTTCTGTAAACTGGTAGGGACGTGGTTTAATCGGGAACCTTTTCGTTTCTTTTTGAAAGGAAAACTCGGTGGCAGGTTTCAAAACGAGTAAACTGAGATCTGAGTACAGTATGATTGTACAGAAAATATTTTTTTATAAAAGGGTAAACCGCACTATTTCCTGTTACAACTGCAAGAAACGATAAGAATTTGAAGGGAAACACGACAGGCTTCACCAAAACAACTTAATGCTATTTGGTTGAGTTGTAATATGAAGTTATGAAGTTTGTGACCACACTAAGAAATATGCTAAAAAATATAGGTTTGCTTTAGAAATTGAAAATGAAACCATTTGAAATCTCTTCACAAGGAGCAAATCTTCAAGTCGTGTCAAAGTCGTTGAAAGCACCGGAGCAGGGAGCGATGATTTCCAGTACTTCTTTCCAGAGGAAATGCGTCCTGTCTTCACAAAAGCTTGACAGCAAAATACTTCCTTCAAAATATTGGAAGTTACGAAGTCCGATCACTATCTCTTAGGGCTTTTCAACCCTTTTATAATAATAAATTCAATTTCTTGTGAGACTTTCAGTATTTCTAATGTAAATTGAAAAGATAAATGAGGCTATCACAGCAAGAGTGGCCTAACCCACCAATGGAGATAAATGCGATTTTCTTGGCACCATTTTTTATATATTTTTATTTATCCACAATATTATTTGAGGAGGGTTAAAATCTATATAGCAAATGCATTAAATGCCAAGAGAGTGCACTGTTGGTACCAAAAATCATTATTTTGGCATTTTCGGGTTTTTATGTGTTAGGCTACTCTTGCTCTGGTAGCCTCAAATATAATCTACATTATTACATATGATATTTTACTTTTCTACATGGTATCATACAATCATTGAAAAGATAAGTATCACATAGACATCGCGTGATTAACTCATATGGAATTATACACTGCCATTATGAAAATCTGTAATGAAATTTGTACATCTCACTTCCAAAAGTACGGAATCCACTCAAAATAGCATTTGCTCTTCCAAATAGATTAACAGCCTGGATGTAAATTAGCTTAAGTCTTGAAATTTAAAAATGACTCTACACTGAGTTTCGTAGAAGCACGACTTTTTTATCTAGTTATTTAAACCGAGGAAAACATTTATTTTTACTCTTTGAAGGGGATGTGGGACGTCTGGCCTCTCACTTCCATGCATTAGTCCAATTTAGTTACATAAATATTCTAGGTGTGATAAGTCTTCTAAAATATATTTATGTTCTCTCATTTGCTTTCCAAATTCCCAGGAGTGCCCTAGACGGGTGGGTGGCAAAAAGGAACCAGCTATCCCTTAGCCCTCCAGGTGGTTTCTACGAGATATCTGGTCCATCGATATCTGACCTATTTTAATAATGACGAGATACCTCGTCATCTACTTATGGAATCGTCATCTACGTCATGGAACTTAAATCTTGTTCTTGTTTGGTACTACACCATTCAATAAAAAATAAATTAAAATGTGTTAGGGTAATGTAAAATAATCTCAAAGTAATTTTTTACCGTATACAGGTGTATGACCAGGACAATATTTTTAAGATGATAATCAGTCCAGACTTACTTTTTAGACAGAAATACGAGAGCACATTTCAGTGTTAACAAACCAAACTGAAGACGGGAATTAAACTTTCGATTACCCAAATGCTCTCGTATGATGCATATCTCGTTTACCTAAAAACCATGTTTAATGTAATTCGCGTTGACCTATCAACTATCATATACCATTTCGGAATTTATTCTTTTGAACTTTTATTGGCGACGTTCTGAAATCGTAATCGGAAAATAAGTCAACGCGTCGGGTATAGAAACAGGAAGCACGTTCCGTCGCGGAAACACTATCACCACTTACATTTAGTTTGACAGAAATGTGTAAGCCACAAAATGAAAAGAGAAGTTATTCTTTAAAACTGCGAAAGCAATCCTGTTACTCATGATCATAAAAACAATAAAAATATTAAGAAAATAGCTTTTGGCGGATGTGTCATTTCCTTACTTATGCCCATTTAACATCGCATGGGAAAATTGCGTAAGATTAGATTTTCCCGGGCGTTATGTTTCCAATGCCGTCGTAGAAATTGATCCCTAAAGTAATATCGTAAAAATCGAAAGCAAATAAAGTTGAATTCTAATAAAAATATCGTGATCAGGAAAACAGAAAATGGTGTTTTGTTTACCCTATCTCACCAAATTCCAAAACCGATATTTAACAACCGTATTTTGATATTTAGTTCTTAAATAAGTGATGCATCCAACATCGACGTATTATTTGGACATTTCGGATGTAAAGTAGTTTCAATTACAAACTGTTAAAGGCAGTAGCATCCATTCCTAGTACACCTACATAGCTCATGAGCTGCAACAGTGACGCAAATCAGAGACTCAAAATTTGAGACAAAATGGGCTTAAAGTTATCAGTATATGAAAATACATAGCACACTGTAAAACGCATCTGCCATCTAGCTGTTCAGTATTGAGAACAGTTTTTGTCGGTTTGTTGATGGAAAGAAGGTAGTTTTGCCCCAAATTTCATTTTCTGAGTTGTACCCCATTACTGCCTTTAGCAATATGTTTCAACATTGAAAATTTAACTCTATTTCAGAATAATCATTTACAAAACATGTTTCGTGACAGCGTATGTCACCATAGTGTGACGAGCTGAAAGGTGAAAGACTACACATAACAGCAGCAACCATTACTAAATGGAACATTTATAACATAATGAATATAAGGAATTAGGAGGAGCCAAGCAGCCACAGTCATTGTATATGGGATGAAGGGACTTGGTCAGAGCATTGGGTGTGAATCTGGATTTTATTGGAGTGGAGCAACTGACAAAAGACAAAAACTGAGAATCACTCGGTGGAAAACAAAGATATGAAAAATGCTAAGAGTGGATGATGGGTAAAGAACGGGCTCCTCAACAAACCGACAAGTGAAACCTGCAAACATATCCCTAGCCCCGTAGCATCGTCCTCATCTCATAGCGATATACTACCGCCCAATGTCAAAGAACAGTCGGTGATTAACACTCTCTTTAACTTCCTATCTGTACATATTGGACCCCTCATCATACCTGTCTACAACCATGATGCTGCTTCTACACCAATACCCATATTGCATGAAATGTTCGCGAACAAACTGCTTGTATACTCAGCGTGGAATTCAAATCAGATTTGTATACGGCATCTTTTATTCAGTGATAACAATCCTATTGTTCATATATGTATTAGCATCGTTTGTAAAAGTTTGAATAAATTAATATCTAACTTTACAACAAACTGTACTCCTCTATAACAGATTTATTCTCTGCAGTCATTATTCGTCTTTGTATTGTGTTAATATTCTCTTCCAATTGTGTAGTTAAAGCCTTGCTTGAAGAATTACGGTCGTATAAATACGCAATTCGTTCCACACGAATCTGCATCAGGAAATAGAAGCCACTCAAGTAATTGATAAGAATGACAGCAAAAATGGCGGACATCCGACAATCCATTGAAATGAATGCAATTCTATTCCTCGATTTATCGTCCGCCAAGTTGTCTGTTACTTTTAACCTCTGGAGCATTGTCGTAGGATTCTGCCAATAATGCTCACGTGTTTTTTTCCCATTCGCTTTATCCACATAACTTTCTATCGGATGAAATGGCTGCAGCCATGTGAGAGGACTTTTAAATGAAAGAATTCTGTGCAAACATATTCTGAAATAAAATGTTTGTATACAGGTTTTATTAGGTGATTTTTCTCTTGTCAACTGAAGTAAGCTATTGTGTGGTGGTTGACATTCACAGTAAAATGTCGTAGCATAGTAAAATAATAAAAGAAATTGAAAAAATTTTAGCCCAAGTGTTTCGACGAGATATCTCTAAGATCTGGCCATTTTTGCTAAGGACGAGTTATTTTGTCGAGATAAAATTGCCCTTCTTCTCCAATTACAAAAAAAACAAGTTGCTCCTTGCCCAGAATTGGTGACAATTTGGAAAAGGTTTTTGCACCGGAAACTGATCACTACAGGTAAATCACTAAGAGTGTTAAACGCACAAACATAAAAAGTGGTACAGTAGAACCTTGCTAATCACAAGTAATGCGGACTCAGGCCACCTATGATAACAGGAACTCGGGTAATGAGGACACCATAAAACAATT
This sequence comes from Meta bourneti, assembly GCA_933210815.1. Classification (NCBI taxonomy): domain Eukaryota; kingdom Metazoa; phylum Arthropoda; class Arachnida; order Araneae; family Tetragnathidae; genus Meta; species Meta bourneti. The sequence continues at coordinate 64,278,258 of OW119930.1, read as the reverse complement.
AAAACGAAATACAGAGACAAATACTGTACTAACATAACTCCTACTCCTACTAAAGATAAAGCAAGAAACCCTGTATCGAATTCGGGTCTGACAACATGGATTCTTGGTTAATAACTGTTCTACTGTACCCAAAACAATGACAACCCTCAGGTGCAACTAAGTTCTTCATGAAAAAGATAAACCTTTTAATAGTAATGATATTTATGTGGTTATTAAAACAAGAACTGTCAACGTACAAATGCAAATTTTGTAATCAAAGTACCTAAAAAATATATTTATATTTATCTTTTTCTTACACATACGATTTACATGATTATTTAATCATGTAAAAATGTGTGTGGTCATTTAGTAATGCGCAAAATGTGCGTGTTACGAAAAGAAGAGCAATGGATCCAAATAAATTTAATAAAGCAAAATGTCAAAAAGAAAGATGCAAATTTAAAAAAATCATGTATACTTATGAAATATATACAGCATTGTATACTTATGTGAGAAATATTCTACAAATAAAATAAAATATTTTGTTTTTAGATAATCTGAACGAATTTTATAAAGATAAGGAAATTAAAAATGACAAAGTATTCATAATTTTAAACTCTGTTGAATAAATTAGTTGACAACACAAAAAGGTGAACCAGAAAAGTAGGTTATACCCTTCATGAATATGTCTAGAATTCTTTACGGAGTGAATTCATCATAAAAAAAGTAAATATGAAAGATGTGCTGAAAAATGAAGAATCTATTCAGGATTCAGAATCCTTAAATTGATTTTCCTTAAGCCATTTGCTAAGTCACAGCAGCATGAAAAAAATATTTTATGATGGGAACTGGTTCGGGAGATGCCATCATCCTGTGCATTACAATAAGTTTGAAAGTTCAATAAATTGTTATTTCTTCTAGCAATTTTCCAGGTTAAAACTTATTTATAAGTGAATTACCTTTTCACAAAAAGTCAATTCATTAATCAAATTTAATAATTATTTTATATATTTAAATGCGACTGTTATATAAATGAGCATTTGAGACTTTAGTTTAGATAGTGAGCCGTTAAATGAAAAAGTTTGATAAAGACTGATTTTGGTCAATGTTTCCCTAATTTCTAAGATATCCACAATTGAATCGTTTATTTCAGAAAAACTAAGTGCACTGTTTCAAATGTCTGTTGACGGGTTTCTGAAATAAGCGATTGAATTTTTGATTATATACACTCTGCCCCCCCTAAAAATAATCGAAACACCTCGAAGCCAGTGTTCGATTGGAATGAAAATTATCTTGTGTGACATGAAGATATAAAGAAATTATCAAAAGATCAAATCTAGTGGACGCTTTATAATCGTAGAATTACATTAGAAAGGTCAGGTAATAAAACAGTAAACTGTAAAGCTCCTTCGAGCAGCGATACATGCCAATATGCGAATGGCATGAAGTTAAATGTTGTCCTTATTGTTGTCCTTATTGTTAAATGTTGTCCTTATTGTTAAATGTTGTCCTTGCCTTGGGTCAAATTATACCCAACATTCTGAACTTACAGCTCGAAACTTGGACAAATATGGACATTGCATAGAAAAAACAATTTGATGCTCAGATATCTTACAATCCAAGGATGGTGCGATAGACTGCTTAATATGGCCGAGGAAACTGAGAGAGACATATATGTGGCTATGGCTGGCCACAGAAGGGTTTCGTTTCAGCCGAGGGCCTACGGGGAGAGGTGAGCCGTATGAGGATGATGAATATCGTGCCTTGGACACGTGGCATGAGTCAAAACAACAGTTCGTAGGATCTCCTGGAAGTATTTCTGTGCTATCAAGTGAGGCGTGTCACTGCAAAAGGGCCTATATCCATTTTCGGTTGAAAATGAGTTCAACGCTGTTTTAACAGCTGTGCAGCTCGACACATATACTGGTAAATTGTTGATGCATAAAAGAGGGTTTTATCCCGTGGAAAAATTCAATCAAACATCGGGTGTGACCGCAGAAGGTTCCATATTTGCAAGCATGAACGCGTCAAACAGACCTATATCCAACGAACCAATCAGATCTCTCGAAATTCCGCTCAGAAGGGTAAGCTTCGTCAGTGTTGACTCATTCGGTCTGGTTTTATTGTGTCATTGCGTGTAATAATTGTTTACGTTTAGCAACGGGTGTCTTTCGATATTCATTTTAGTCTTGCAGTGTTAGATTGTGGTAACATTTCTTTGGTTTAGTGAATATGAACGATAGTATTCCCCATCGGAACCGGGAAAAGCTAGACGGACGCCTGGAGATCGTAGTAACTCTACGAAAAAGTTAGTATGAACTTCTACATTCGAGTTTCCTGTACCGATAAATTTTGTCTACCTGTGTGTCAGCAAGCCTTCGTCAATGTCCTCCAAATATCACGCAAGAGAGTTCAGTCGTTGGCTCGAAATTTCTGACTACTGGTAGAATGCTTATTGATTGTTAAAAAGGGTGTTAAAATAAGGTCGATCGCATTGCCAGATGAAATACCATTGGGAGTCACGTTGAAAGCAGCCAAGATTGATGATGTTGAAAACCTTTTAAAGAAGCACTTTGGCGAAACCTGGGATACAATGGCAGAATGCTCTTTCTATAAAAATGTAATCTTGGGAAACACGGCCGAGATGTCAGCCGAAGAATCTCTTTTATACATTTTATACATTTTGCGTTTATTTTCTTTGTTCATTTTGATATTATGAGTTGGTAAGAATAATTCAAAAGAGTTTTGTAGCTATTACCACTTATACTTTATTCTCAACAGTTTTTCGCAAATACTGGAAAATCACTGAAATGGGATATCGGCCCTTTTGCTTTGACACGCCTCAAGTAACCACGTGCTTAGAGAGGACCATCTGTCTTAAGTGATGGCTTCCCACACCATTACTCTAGAATTCACAGCGGTATGCTGCTCGATATCAAATTGAGATATCCTAGACCGGTCTCTGCCACAAACGAATACAGTGACCACATGTCATAAGGAACGATCAATTGCTAACATGCGCTGCCATTTATGGCAGATAATAACCGAATTCGATTCCTGTCTACCCTGGGTGTATTTCTCTTTTGTGTTTCTACAGAAAATTTTCTTGTGTATATGTCCATTTACTGGATGGTTGGTTAGGTTTTGTGGCGAAAGGTCCAAGTTTGGCCAAGTCATGCCAAACAACGTCAAGTAAATGGACATATATATGGGAAGTTTTACTGACACAGAAGAGAGAAAATGGCGTACACCCAGGTGGGAATCGAACCATATACTTGACGGAAAAATATTGCTTGGCCGCATCCGTTCTTTGCATAAAACCAACCAAGACAGTAATTTCAACCCAGATTCTGTTGAACCAAGGGTCGAAACTCTAAGCACTCGTCTACCAAGCTAGATAAGATGGTGTGAAAAACTTGTGTAAGCGCAATCAAATTGGTTTCGAGTTTACTCTTTTACATACCTACCATTCTACTAAAAACAAGGTTTTCATACCCCATCAGTATCCCACATAATTCAAGCAAATAGCAACTTATCTCCAATTCAACAGGACATCCCATAATACAAAGTACCACCAAATATCAAAATTATGCAGAGCCCCACTTGTTCAGTCGTGTTATCACTCTGTAAGAGACACGCTGTGACAAATGTGAATATGGAATTTCTCGGAATGGAAAATAACCATAAATTCCGCCCCCGCCTCCTCGTAATGAGTTCTGTCACGAGGGATTTCGTGATGGAAGACCCAACGTTCTGAAATAGAACTATGTTTGATATGCCTGACACCCCTGGAGATGTATTTAAGAGAACGTTACATTTAACGGCCACTAAGTTCTGATTTCTCTGAGGCTTATGTTTCTATTTCGATGATTATGACGGAGTTGCACGAAGTTTGATGAATATTTAGAGTATGCTAATTAATTCTTGGATGACGGAAGAAGTTTTGAAGGCATAAGTATAAATTAATACTTTGAAATTAAAAGCAGGATTCAATCCTTACGGTTTATTTAATAAGTACCGAGAAATGTTTAATTAGATTTACGAACAAAAGTTTATTTTCACGTGTTACAGAGGCAACACCTAGTATCTAGGTAGTATAAAATAAAAATCAGAAATCAGTTTAACAAATAACTTGCTTCTAATCTCCACTTCTAGCTCCAGCTAGACCAAATCCACAAAACCATTCACCCGCACAGTCATACACCAAACGAGGTTGAGAAAACAGTCACAGACAACTCCAGGCACTCGAGAATGTGTACTACGGAGGCCTGGTCAGATTGGCATATAAGGCAAACAGGATGAATCTTGCGACCACAGCAAAATGTGAAACTCTTTATATGGCCACTGAAAAAGCGGGCTGTCTGAATATGTCTGTCGCAATTGAGAGCAAGATATCTTCCGGGGTGATCCCCACGATACCAAGAGTGTACCGGGGGAACGATCCATGCCTTCTTATCAAGATTTTTTTCTAATGGAGTAAAGTTCAAGAAACGTCAATGAGTGGACAATGGTTCATCGACACCCTCCTTCGCCAAATTATCCTCTACCTCGCTTCCTCTGAGGTCCACGTGTGAAGGGATCCCCTGTAGGGGCACCTCACAAAAGGATGAGACATGCTTGAGTTTGTTAAGAATATCTATGCCAGTTCTATCTCCCACACATCGCGCCAATTAGATAGATGGAGCTGCGACTGTCGGACGAAATCCAAATGGTCTTTGGGTTCGGAACAGACAACAAATAACTTAAACGACGTAATTCCACAATTGACACTTTTAGCATGGTTTCCTGTTTTAAGTTCATTGTTCGGTGCCTGAAGCGATAGAAGTGATTACGAGTTGAAGTGAAAATCTAACATGCATAGGTGTGGCAGTTCCTTCCCCGATCCAGCTAAGTACCTTTCTAAAAATAGCGGAATCGTCCAAAGTCATATTCCTTCTTACCAGAGCTTTACTATAAATGAATAAACTACAGTTTGATTTTTTTTCGATGCAATTATTTTATAGAGGCCATTGGATTCGACGAATAAGGTGACATTGTGCTGAAAATTAATAGGTTTAACTGTATCCCAAATAATATGAGTAATCCAATAATATATATTGTTAAATTTGACTGATCATAAATTGCACTCATCATATTCGATGAAAATGAAATTTTTGTGGTAAATAAAATCCATAGGAGTCTAAATTATTGACTTACAAATTTACTCAGATTTCTAATTTCTACCTCGGGTTGCATATATATTTACAACTCCAGGAGATCGCGTTAGCTTGAATTCGAGATTATAAAGTATTGAAACTTCTAGCACAATTTTGAACCCGGTGGAAGATGAGAGTCAGATTGGAGCATAAGCACTTGCGTATGGTGTCTCTTACTTCACGCTCCATCTGTACTGAGAACGCCGAATTAGATGCCTAATTGCTTGTTTCATTAAATTTAAATGCGATTAATTTAATTATTTATATATAAAAAGCAGTAAAAGGCGTGTGGGGTTACTATCACTCTTATTATTACAAACTCGGGTAAACGCCTATTATGTAATACCAATTGGAAATGGTTTCCTCAGCTAAAGGACAGAGATGAGAGTCAATCACTAATGCTGCACGAATGCACACATGCGCTAAAGATTGGTAAAATTTCGTCCTATTTGAGTTCAAGTATGAGTGATACGAAAAGGCGGTTGAGATACCTCCTACCTCTTCGTTAGAAATCCGTGAAATTTCCATTTTAAAAGACAGAGGGGGCTGAAACTGTTTCTTCAGGAGCATAGAGACAGCTACTTATGAGATCATCCTATTCTTACGATAAACATTCTTTGAATTTATTTCTATTTTATTGTTTTAGGACATACTCCACGTGACCACTCTCAGGTTAACCCTCCAAGTGGTTTCGACGACATATCTCGTCCATCTGACCAATTTTGCTTATGACGAGATACCTCATCAAGACAAAACTGCCTTATGACTCCAAGGGGAATCGAAATCCAAGTAAAATAAGCAAATTGTCCCTTTATAAGCTCTTGCTCAGAAAAGCTAATGTTTTGTGCAGGTTTTTGTATTAGTCTAGCCACTACAGGGCACTTCCCAAATCAAAGATAAGCCACCAGGAGGGTAAAGGAGAGATAGGAACACAAATTTAAGCCGTATTCACATATTGGGATGTATTTACACAAGCCTACATGGAGGCGCTGGAAGATACAGATATGAAAGACCTCGTAAGAACATTTTTATTGTCCAAAATCTTAGTTTGGTAATATTGTTATATATGCAGTTATGTGCTCAAAGTTGGGACAACCCCACCAATATGGCCTGGCAGTGACTGTGTAATTCACGTTACTTTTCCTTACATAGTGGCACCGTGGGTCTAGAAGATTCGGCCAATAGGGGATGCCTTAGATTTGAGGATTGACGAAACAGGAGCAAGGGGAGCGTAGGAAACAGTCTAGAGAAAATACCAAGACCACAAGGCGGAATCACAGTATGCTCCGTTTGTATGGAGGTTTTATTGTTTTTTCTAGATGTTCAAACCCAAGTTTTATGTGATGTATCCATGAACATGATGTTTTGTATATGCTTTTTAATGTAAATAAACCATTTATGGTCACATTTGTCCCTCTCTGCATTCACCACAGTAATATCTAGTGAAATTGAACGAATTATCTAGTGCATTTGAATTGCTCGATCAGATCTGACAGCGTCAATGCATCAATTATCATACATGTTTAAACATTCCAGATCTTTTCTTGACACTTGCATTTGAAAACATTGAATCTTGAGGTCAGCTTCGGAGTCAATGGGGTAAATGATGCTGATGAGGCCGGAGGAGAAATCTATAAATAAATAGGGTGATCGTAGTGAGCAAGTGATATGTCCATCCATCTCCAAGAATACTTGCGTAAATTAATCCTATGCCAATACTGCTTAGTTTCATGTTACCTACCTCCCCAACTCTCCAAGTAGTTTCGACGAGATATCTCGTCCCTCAAGATTTGAACAATTTTGCTATTGACGAGACATCTCGCCATCAAGATAATGCCGATGTTATGATGACTACGAGATCAATATCCGGTTAGCTTTCTTCTAATGAAGTGATAGCTCGTTCATCAAGATCTGGTCAGATTTTTAATCATTGCCCTTTTGATAAAATACCTGGTCGTTACAACCACCAGAAGGTTTATATCGTGGCACCAGGCTTTAGAGTGCTATGAGGTTATCGTGTTGTTGCATTACTGGAAAGAATCTATTGTTCAGCAAGGACAAACAGGTCAAAATTTATGCTCTGAAGACTACGGGTTGCAAAATGGGTGTATATAGGTGAGCCCCTCAGAAAGTTAAAGTTTGTTCAGAAAGCTTTGGACACTGCTTTCGCGCAATTTGTCTGGCTCCTGAAATCCTAGTATCGGATCCAAAATACGCCGAATCTAATCGAAAGCTATAATACAGTATAATTTCATGGGAGATAGCATCTATAGTTAAAATAACAACACAATCTATATCAAAGAGAAGTTGTTAATTACATGATCGCATTAGTCAAGAGTCATTAGAGACTCATTGATCACTGAAAATCAATTCAGCAGTGACAGGAGAGTTAAAACTTTAGTGCCATTAAATGCTACCGAGAAATGATTAATTTTTCTCTTAACTCCTGACATTTCAGGGCTTTCAGATTATACTTGCATACACCATAATTATTAAAACTACATTATACTTGGGCATACGTATAATTATTAAACAAATCTCATACATTAATTTTCTTATAAAACATTAAAATTTGACTCAGGATATTTATACAATACAATATCATTTAAAGACCCACGTATGCACACTGGTCTTCAAAATTAAGAGAATTTGCATATTTTGTCGCACGCGAATTTCTCGAAAAGTACTGAACGAAAGGTAAAACTAATGCTTCCAAACAAAGATGCAAATCTTTAGTGTCGAATACGTAAGCGTACACGTGCGTGTGGGCTGTGGATTTAGAGGAACAGGCTTTCTAGGCGCACGTGACAATTTCCGCGCTTCGTTCGCACCTCGGTGAATTTCGTGGTATTGTTTGCAACATTCGGTGAAATTCAAAAGCAAACAGTTAAAAAATGAACAACCACCAACATTTGGATGATGGAATGAGGTGGCGAATCGTCGGGAGACTGGAAGTAGGGCAGCCTCAAGTGCAGATTGCTAGAGACTTGAATGTAACGCCCAGTACAGCGTCCAACTTATAGAAACAGTTAAGGATACCGAATCCTTAGAGAGAAAGCCTGGACAAGACGGTCTAAGAACCACGACGGCTAATGAAGATCGATATTTGTTCATTACAGCGAGGCGTAACAGGAGTGCAACAACTTCTCAGCTCTCTTGACCGTCATACGTCCACAGAAAGCCGAGTTTCTAGGGTTACTGTTTCCAGAAGGCTACATGAGAGATGTATGTTTGGAAGACCTGCTGTTTGCGTTCCGCTCACTTCTCCGCACAGGAGAGCTCGCTTAGCATGCTGCAAAGAACATCGACTTTGGACCAGGGATCGGTGAGGGACCGTTCTATTCACTGATGAGTCCCGGTTCAGCTTAACCACTAATTCTCGACGTTCGTTCATCTGGAGCGAGCCAGGGACCCGCTATCTGTCCTCCAACATTCGAGAAAGAGACCACTATTGCAGCAGAAGTTGATGGTCTGGCAGGCATCATGTTGGATGGCCACACAGATCTCCATGTTTTTGACAAAGGCTCTGTGACTGCTGTGAGGAATAGGGATGAGATCTTGAAGCCCTATGTTCGCCTTTTCAGGGGTGCAGTTGGCTCTGATTTCATTTTTATGGAAGACAACGCTCGTCCACATAGGGATCATCTGGTCGACGAATATTTGCCATGATGTGAAAAAAGAGGATATTTGCCGGATGGACTAGAAATTCAGATCTCCAGACCTAAACCCTATAGAGCATATCTGGGACAGTCTTAGGAAGGTAATTGCAACTCGCCTTCCCCTCCCAGAACCATCCAGGACCTGAAAACAGCGTTGCTGGAAGAGTGGGACTGACTGCCACAGGAACTCATAAACTGCTTCATTTCCAGTGTGAATTCACGTTGTGAGAGCTGTAAGAGGTGATAATATTATTATCACCCTATTCACCCATATTTGTGTCGATATTGTAACCTCTGTTTTAGACCGTCTTGTGCTGATGAGTCTTACTCACGATCATGCGTGTGTTATATAATTATTTTTTTATATTATTTCAACCTATGTACATAACTAATTTCATTAAATTTGTCCAGTAGTTCTAATCAACCCAAATTGAAAATTCTCTTAATTTTGAATATCAATGTATGTTTAAATTAAATTCACATTAACAACAAAATTCACATTTTGTTCAAAACAAAAACAACAAATATTCATAATTTTGTTTAAAAATGAAGATGTGGTGTCACTTGTATTTATTTCTTAAAATTAATCTATTGTGTACATACATACGTACATATATAGTACATATATATTCAAAAACTTTTATGAAGAGTAAAAATAAGGAAAGTAAAATTAATCTTTTTCTGATATCGGGATTAAAGATACATGCTCATCTTAAAAATAACCAACCAACCAATTCAAATTTACTAAAGAAATCCACCACATCCAATCATTTGACAAAGGAAAGCACATTGTTCAATTATTGTACTTACGTTTTTCAACATGTCTACAGATAAAATACAAGTAGAAAAGTATTTTCCTGATTATGAATAATAATTAAACTGAGAGCTATTTAGAAATACGTGGTTTGTTGTATTGGATAGAGATTTGCAAAATTATTTCCCTTTTCTAACGCATAGATGTGTTGTCTGCATGAGGAACATGCTAAATATTCAGCATATTCATTCACGTGTTGGTCTGCAAGGAAACAAATTTGCCCACCTTTTGACTGAGGAGGGAAGTCTAGAAGCTTTAGATCTGAAGCATCTAGAATAAATGAATAAATCGCTTCCAAAGTTAAAGTGAGTAAGAATGGAATGAGAAACACTCCCTGATCCATGACTGGTCCGCCTGCAGTCAACCTCTTGCTTCGCTGGGTAAAATGGGTGGCAGAAAAGACCAGAGTGCTCTCTCTAGGCTTCGAAATGGACACTGGAAGCCTATGAAGATTGAATTGCATTTCCTTCGTGCTCTAAATGTAATTTAGTTCATTCACCTAGAGCATATATCCTACCTTGACTGTCCCTCAGGCTAGCTTATATACTATCTTGAGCTGGTTCTTGAGGACCGCAGTTTCACGGACTGGTAGACGGTGTTATTTAACAATTGTATGTATGCTGTTACTTATCCACTTGGTGTAATTTATTTACGCCAAGTGAGATAAGGGATACCAATATACATACATATATTGTAAGTCTAATATGGTTAGACGTGCAACATGTAAGCAAGACATGCTAACGTGGTTGAAATCACCACTGCCAAAATTGCGTCTATGGATGACAAAGTTCGCGTGTGATTTCATGAAAAGACAGAAATCTGCAATTTCGGTTCTGCGAAAGTTTAGGAAAGATTATTGTAAAACATAAGTAAAAAAGAAAGTTTAGGAAAGATTATTGTAAAACATAAGTAAAAAAGAAAGTTTAGGAAAGATTATTGTAAAACATAAGTAAAAAAGAAAATTTAGGAAAGATTATTGTAAAACACAAGTAAAAAAGAAACTACTAAAGAAAAGCTTGGTTTTTCGAAAACTTTTGATTTCTCAGCTCTCACAGATATAATCGATGTTGGAACTGAGAAATTCTATCACATTTAGAATTTTGTTGTGACAATGTCTGTTCTTGACAGTATTTAAGCACCGATGAGAGTAGTTTTGTAATGAAATTTTTCAAAATGCCATGGATTTACGAGATCACAGTCAAAAAGGAAGAGGATGGGGCAATTTTCTCAACCGCAGGTGTAAGTGCACTTGTTCTTAAATGAAAACGTCCTAGATACGGAAGAAATAAACCATGGCCTCGAAAATTATACCAGCTTTGGGGTTTGGCATATAAGATCGATGGAAGTATTTGGAAACAATTGGTATGTGTATCTATCTTTGGTAGAGACATCCCGTACCGCTTGCCATTAGGCCAAAACCAACTTATTAATTGAACTTATTAATTTACTTCTAGGCCATTTTAGACGGATTATTGGATGGGATTAATAAATAAGGCTGCTTGTTCATTTCCCTCAACGCCCGTGTGATCTCTTACCAGATAGTTGTTAATTTTGGGTATTTCAATAGCTTCAAGCAGTTTTTCTTTGATCTCATTGACAATTTGATTTTGGGAGATCAGATTGCCCAGAGAGATCAGATTGCGTGATTAACTGTATGTCATGATGTTGACTCAATCGCGTTTGATATATCTTCGGATTAGGATGCAATACCAACAAAATGGGTTGGTTGGTTGAGTTGGATTTTATGTCACAAAGAACATTTGACCAAGCTGGTTTAAACAACCGGACAATAAGGGAAAGATTCTACACTTACTGATGTTTGATATTTCTTGCAAATGATCCCATAAGTGTGAACACTTCAACTCATGTCTGTGCAAATAAACGCGATTGTGGCTTTGTTGTATGTTTGTCTCACTTCAAGAAGACGCTGATGTGAAAAGAGGGAAGTTTATAAGATAAATAATGTGACATGCTTAACTGGCTTCAAATTCATTTTTACTGAAAAATTAATTTTGAAACAGATGATTCTAGGGTTCTAATTTGTTATGGCGTCATTAGTTTCTATAATTTTAATGATAGTCGACTTATTTGGGATTTATTTTCAATCAAAGTGCATAATCTTATTCAGTTACAACAATTAGGAGAAATCTTGTCAACAGACATTAACCGACCATTCAGAGGTAGGTGGTTGAAATTGTTCATCACACTGGAGCAACACAACTTGTTATTGTTGAAGGTCCGGGATCAATCCCGAAATTTGAGGCCCCAACAGACTTAACATGCACTATCCCCCACGTACAAGACGGCTTTTGGTTGGATCGAATCTCAAACACACGAACGTCAGTTTGCTCATCCTCGATTCTAACTAGGCTACCGATGTCCCCTTGTAGAGGAATGCTAAAACATTTAATCTTAACTTTGCCCAAGAAATACAAATGAGCTAATAGCTCGCCAACATGACGGACAAGACATCGCCACATTAAGGTTTTCTCGGAGATGTGTGTTGACGAGAAGATGGATCGATTGATAAAGTTATCGTGGAAACTATTAATTAATCTAAAAATTAGCATAAGTTGACATCTTCCTTGATTATCATGCTAATATATCGCGGAAAACGAAAATAACTGAATCTATTTAAAAAGTTATGTGCACTAATATTGGGGGGGGGGGGAATTTCAATTAACGTCACACTAGAGCAACACAATGGGATATTGGTGACGGTCCGGGATCAATCCCAAAGGGAAAGATCCGAGGACAACACCACGTAATTTTGAACCACGGTCAGATGACGAGGCAACACCTGAGCTGGCACCCCACTCTCCAAACTTCCACACCACGCCAACGTGAGCACTAATATTGGATAAATTTTTACAAATTGAAAACTCGGTATGAAAGTTATTGTTCAGATAACAAATTCACGTAATTTGTTGGGTGTTATGGCAAAAGGCAAGATTTAGCCAAGTTGTGTGAAACATGACTTACAACATCAAGCAATGGACATACATAAGTAAATTTTTACTGACACTGAAGAGACTAATACACACAGGGTAAGTAACAGGAATTGAACCTGCCTTGTCCACAATAAGCAGGAATGTAGTGTCATGTGTAAACCCACTGAGCTCAGCCATCCCTCACGTATTGGAAAAATGTGAAATGAAGTAACTAGTTAGGAAATAACATTTATTGGACATTCGTATAGATAAAAGTATTTAGTTCAAATGACTTAAAATAACTTGGAAGTCAATTTTGAATTGGGATAAAAAGTTAAACATAAGAAATTGGGCATACAGTGCGGTGACATGATTATGTAAACCAATCAAACTCTGAAGATCTGTCCAAAGTTATTCGGCTGTTATGTAAAATGTATAGAATTAATCCACATCTTCTTAGGCTGAATAAAGTACAAATAACAAAGTAACTTTAAAGTTAATTTTGAATAGGGATATCAAAGTTAAGCATAAGAACTTGAGTATACGGTTCTGTGACGTGACATTTGAATATATAAGCCGAATAAAACCCATAGACCTGTCCAAAGTTATCCAGCTGTTGTGTAAAATGTAAAGATCCGTTTCCTCTTAAGCTGAATAAAGTACAAATAATCTAAAACAACTTAAAAGTTAACTATTTTTAGTAAGGATAGCAAGTTAATCATATTATCTTGAGCATAATGTGTTGACATTGGATTGTGTAAATACTGAATAAAACCGTAAACCTGTCCAAAGTTTTTTCGCTGTTATTAAAAATGTATGGATTCAAATCTATATCATTTTAAGCTGAATATAGTAAAAATGACTTGAATTAACTTGAAAATTAATTTTGAATAGAGATAATGTTAAGCATAAAACCTCGATCTTAATGGGGTGACATTTGATTATGTCAACTGAATAAAACTCATAGACCTATCAAAAGTTATTTGGTTACGTAAAATTTATATGCTATTTATATATCCTCTTAAATTGAATAAAGTACAAATGCTTTTCACGAACATTTTCAACTCAGTTAAATATGAGAATGCAATCAAAAAGTAGCTTTGGGAATGTTTAATCTTAAATTTCAGCCATACATTTGAAAACACTTTTGTTTTCTATCCAAACTCTAATCTAATCAAGACAGTACTTAATATTCCTTCAGAGGAACTATATTGTCACAACTGACACTAGATGATGTCATTATCTAGGTTCATTTAGTAAGCAAAAATAGTTTTATTCAATTTATGTCGTCGTTTGTTTTCTCTAAGTCTAAAACACTTTTTCTTAAAGTTTGGAGATGGAGCAAAATCTCTCGAGATTTCTCCGTAATTAATTTATGGAAGCAATTAAAAGTGTAAACTTATTTTAATTTTTCAAGGACTAGAAATAGTGCTTTTAAATGATTTGGCTCTTGGGAATTTCATGAAGTGAACTTCATTACGAAAATTAGAATTAAATTTTTCATAATTTAATGAGTTACAAGTTTTTGTGTCATTGCATATATTTCCTCAGAAAAATATTTTACATTCCGTCACAACTATTTTTGTCTTGTTCTCTATTTGTGAAAGTTTACATTGTAATAAATGTAATGTCACTTCCTAATTATTATAAATTAATTTAATTAACAATAACTATTAATACAAGTTCTTAGTTACTGAACAAAACTTTATTTTAACAAGCTTTTATTAAATACTAACTTACGCTGCAAAATTATACATATTGTACTTATTTTCACGATGTGTTCTATTAATTAAAATCGAATAAAAAATGTACGAGAGCCGTTAGGATATCAATTTCAGAGAAATTTTGAAGTAAATGATGATACAATTTTTTTAGTTTTTCAAATAAGATTTTAGTTTTTACGTTTGATGCAAATCAAGTTTTAAAATATCTGTGACGATATATCATCTTGTGACAGGGTAGATCTGTGTAAGCACATTTCTATAGAGCGGTCACAAAATTGGTGAAATCGCCAAAGTCTACTATATCGCGCTTACTAATCAGATGTTGGGTATTCGGTTCCTTCCGGCATATTGTATGTGTTAAACACCACATTTTAAATTTGTATACACTACAAAGTAATAAAAATACCATTCTGTCTTATCTTATGAACACATTTTTGTAAATGGAAGTATTTACGCTTGTAATTTCACCGCTGACGTTGAAAAAATTCTTAATTTAGTTCATGCCAGGTATCGGAAGAGTTCCTAAAGAATTCTGGCAGTATCTCCCAACCATAGACGGGAATTATAAGTAGATTGAGCATTGCTATTGAGAGGAGTTTCAAAACCTGTTACCCGTATGCCAACTAGTAGTCACGTGACTTCTCTGTGAAGAATTGGCATGGATGGTTCATTTCACATTTCATCACCTAGATTAGCGATATAGCATCTTATGACAGGGTAATGTATGAACGAAAATTTCTATAGAGTGGCGGCGAAAATGGTGATATTGCCAAAGTCTACTACTATGCCACGCGAACCAATCAGATTATGGATAAAGTAGTTTGAAAGTCACGTTACCACCAGTTTTGGTCACATTATCCTCGGCACATAAAAATGTTACCATTATTCAATCTATTTTTGTTTTTTCTCTATGGACGACAAGCAAACAGGAATGGCATTTCGCGGGAGAGTACAATAAACTTAGGTATCATTAGTCAGATGTGGGGACGCTTTCCTCCGCAGGATTCGCTGCGAACCGATGGTTTGCCACAACCCCCTTGCAGGTGGAGCAGTAAGCGGGCTGACACTTGGATGTTGAGACATAAAATCTTGGAAATGAATTCTTGCAAGATCATGTCTTTATAGGTAAATACGCATGTACTATTAACCTCATGGACATATATCCGTTAGGTGTGTATGGGCTTCACGGACACGATATACTTTCTTGCGATATACTTGATCTTTTCTTTTTCCTTGAGGTTTACTATTTTTAGTATACATGGGTGTAGTGCTCCCCGGATACCTAAGCGATCTGTTCCTGCTTTCATCCCATTATTCAATTCCCAATCCCTCCTTTCCCCTTCAACGATTTTTTTACTTGAAGTTGTGTTTGGCGCAGCTTGGCCAAATATGACCCTTGCACCATGATACCCCAAACCAACCAACCTATTAATCAGTAGAATATGCATACTTTCCTAAGTGCTAAAACTTTATGTAGAATGGCTGTATTCCAAAATTTATATTTTTGTATTAGATTACGCGTGTGCTAATATTTTCAGGTTATATAGGTTGATTCTAAATTCCCTGGGCAAACTTTAAAAGTGATACGGTGTACCAAATTAGCATTTTTGTCAACGAATATATGTCAACTGTCCACATGGGTGATAGAGGTCACTTTTGCAAATCTTCATTCGCAACGCGAATTTAACACGTGATGTAGAATTCCACGGATTTCGAGATAACCGACATTCATCTAATGTATGGAACTGCCAATGGAGACGGAAGACCTGCTCAAAGTTTGCACCGTAAACGCTTCTCCTATAGACGAGTGTTGAATCGTCAAACATTTGAGCGTCTGCACCACAAGCGGTATAAAACCGGATTATCTCAGCAGGCATAATGCTGGTCAGCAGAGAAGTTGGTCATAGAAAAAATGTAAAATTAGAGTAATTAATGGTTACATTTTTATGTACCCAGGATCATGTGATTAAAACTAGAACAAACTCGAACCTTAGAATAATTTCGTCTGGCGGTGGAACCGAACATTTATCACCTGTTTGGTCCACGCGGCATAGTAGTAGACTTTGTAGATTTGCCTTTTTTTGCCCATTCACACATCTACCCTGTCATGGTGTATCGTCCAATGAAGCTGTGAAATATCAAATCGGCCAACTAAGTAATACTTTCCACGTGACTACTAGTTGTGATGTTCTCACACGTTTTGAAACAACTTTCCACTGCAATGCTCAGTCTACTTATATTTCATATCTATGGTTCGAGACTTCAGAAACGGATGAAGACACTCTTCGAGTGCTTTTACTCGAAATATCTGCACAAGCACGAGAGCTGTTGGTTGGAGCCTAGGTGTAGGTAGGTAGATAATTGAAGTCGAACTGGAGCAACACAACGGACTATTGGCGACGGTCAGGGATCAATCTCTAAGGCCTAGGTGTAGGTCAATCCATCGTATGAAAGGTTTCGCACTTCCAGCAGTTACTTCCCTTCCATTTAGAGTTCAGACATTGAAACTTGAGAAGAATCCTCTTCGATCAGAATTCACCCATTAGTTTCTACGGCAGAGAGCAGTTCATCCAGATTTTCCAGGGTACGAATTGTTCACAAATCAAGCCTCTTTTTCTCTTGAGGGAATTGCTTAATGTGCACAATTCTCATATTTGGACGTACACCATTCAACACGTTACTCGGCCATGTGCTCATCAGCAACGTTCTCGGTCACTGTTCGGACAGTCTTAGAGCATACATATAGCAGATGAGGACATGCATCCTTTAACCAAAAATGTTTATTTTGATGAAGTCTACAAATTGTACAACATGAATCAAAATGGTGTCATTGGAGTATCTTGTTTATGGCCGATCAATCGGTCTAATGGTCAAGATGCTGGATTCTGAATGAATCAAAAGGTTTCTGATTCGAATCCGGGGAAAAGCATGGATGTTTGTCTGGGATAAATGTGCGACCTCTCTATCAAACGGGCTGTACTTACAATGCGTGGTTTGTAAGTGAGTTGCAACAAGAACCCAATTCCCGTAGTGCATTAGTATAACGTAAATTGGGGCATACGTGGGAAAACATTTCTTATGCATGAATATAAATATACCTCATTCACAGATTTAAAATCTAAAAATCTAACAGTTTTTTTAATGCATGATAGTTGTGGAAGAATTTTGATTTTAATGCAACGGTGTGTTTAATATAGATATTTACAGAATGCAAGAATAAAAATATGCATTTCGAAATTGCAATAAATTGTAGCAAAGGATTTCACGCATGGCAAGTTTAAAACGCCCACCAGTAATTACTCCAGCATCAACAAAATAAGGATAACACTTATTATTCCCCTCCTGCAGTGCTAGATGCATTTAGACGCTTCATCAGTATTATTTTCAGTTTCTTGCATGCTCCACTTGCAACCATTTCTATTAAAATTTCGAAAGATTACAGTTTTTCCAATTTAAAACTGCAGCTGATATACTGAGAAAAAAATTTGTAATGAGTTTATTTGAAGAATGAACTTTATAGCGCTGAATTAATCCCATGCATTTGGTTCTTCGTTTCTTCTGCGCCTTTTCCTACATTAAAAAGTAATTGCAAGGATATTAGCGTAGGATATAAACAAAAAGTGCAATGACTATGCACATTAGTTACTTGAGCATTTACTTACGCATTATTCGCAATTAAAATATCTCTTTTCTAGTCAGTTTTGTACGTGCGAGTTGTAATTTTCAGCGCTGTAAAAGTGTTTTTATTTTGCTTCGAGCCCATTCGGTAAATTTTGTCAATGTGCACAAATGGTGTAGCATAGTGCTGAAAAACACATATTACACCCATGTAATTAGAAATTTCGAAGAAGACATAATGAGAGGACATAATTAAAAAAACATCATCGATCCTAAATATGTTGGATAAAAACTTACAGTACATTTATTTTGCCGAAGCATTTTGTTTGGAACAAAAGAGATTTTGTATCAAAAAAGTTTAGAAAATGATAACCATATTTAATATTATAGGAACGGGAATTTTTCTTTAATATAGGCATCCTCTCACAAAACAGTCAAGATTATATGAATATACCAGACGCCAGAAAACGTAATTGAAATCTAGAGCTTTGCTATGTGCTATAAGTATTTTATTTATTCAACTACATAAATCTGATGAGAAATGTGTTTAGTGTTTCGCAAATTTGTAATCGTGTTTTATATATTTATGCAGCAAAATGTATTCACGATCATTTATCAGAACTTAGGAAATTCATAGAATTAACAGATATAATTTCTTTCTGATCCAAAAAAGAGATATAGTATGTAAATTGTTTTTTATATCAAATTAGATAAATAATGCCGTCTACATTACTGAAACGCGTTACGCTTATTTTGATTACTATATCCCGTTTTTCTTTTTGTTATAATTTGCTTATCTTCTCCTTAAAAAAATTCGTTTTTTTGTACATGAAACCTCCGTTGAATGGATAAGTTTTTATGCCTCACAAGACTAAGAAACTAAAAAAACTGCTATTTTTCATAGTTTTTGTATACCTAACAGTAAAAAATAATCCCCACGCAATAAATTAATCAGGATACTGCTGTGGCCTCAACTAATTAGATATACACTTTTTTCTTGAATAGACTACCATGGTTGAAAAAATCTATTAATACGTTTCGAGAAACTGTTATAAATCATAATCTTGAAACTTTTCCAAACGTTTTTAAATTCGCAGTGCTTAAGATCTCAGTTGAAAAGAAAAACATCTTTATTTGAAATATGGCATTTTTCAAATAAAAGAGACCGGAATTATAGATAAATCTTATTTAGCAAATAAAGAGCTCAGAAAATTATTTTTTTTTTAAACTTGATATCATACTAAAAAATAATAAATAAATTATTTTTAAAAGGTTTTCTGCATAAATATCGTATTATGCAGCTTTCATTCAACAGAAATGAGTCTATTTTTAATCAAGTTATTTCCATGACTTGATTAGGGTGGAAATTACATTTAAAGTTTCAAATCTAAGCCATTAAATACTTTGATAGGTTAATATGAATTAAGTGACAGACTTGATTTCAATGTCCTTTACTTCCACATTAATTTAAGAATACTTTTAATCACATTTAAACGTTGCTGTCTTCATTATTATACATATTTCCTCATCAACTCTAATGCGTCTGTTATAACTTTAAGATGTTTAAGAGAGAAAAATTATTTTCTAATCCTTTAATTTCTACGAAAAATATTATGCAAACTAATTCTTAGTAGTTTTCATAGTAAGTGAATTACTTAATAATTTAGTTATATGTAACACTCTTTTAAAAAGTATGCTATTGAAAACGACACATCGATATATTCTAAATTAATGGATACACTATGCATAAGCTGTGTTCGTTGTAATTATGCATTTAGAAATAAAATGTTTGTTAGATTGTAAATCTACCCACGCGAAAAAATAATTTTTTTCATATTATTCAACCTTGATGAATATATGCTTCCCACTATAGTGTTTTCGGGGACAAATCTTCAAACTTTCTGAAGTCTAGCAGTCCACAGGTGGAGAACTGAAAGCTGCTTCCTAGGATCACCACACGGAATCTCATTAGTTCTAGAGGTTTGGACTCCTATTTTCTTAATATCTCCTGTCCGGGTATTTTTATCACCCAGGGGATAAATTACCCTCCCATTTAACCTCCTTAGATGTAGGTAATTGAATTAAACGTCCCTCGAACAACAAAACGGGCTATTCGTGACAGTCTGGGATCAATCCCGAAGGAAAAGATTCGACCTCCTTAGAGGACAAATACAAGTATTGTTGGTGTGTATGTATGTTTAAAAATTCATAACAGATTTTCTAGCCTAACCACTGATATCTTCGGCCCTATAAGGGGAAAATAGGTCGCTGTTAGTGAGGGTCGACGTCGTTACTCATAATATGGGCAATCACAAATATACATGAGCTTGCAAAAAAGGGATTAGAACCCGGTACCTACTGCAAAGCAGACAAATGCCGTGACTACTATACTAGATAGGTGACTTCACAAAAGTTAGCTAACTATATATGAATGAAAATACTTTCAACCATCGAGAAGTGAATCTAAAACTCCTAATCTCAAGTTAGATGAACAGAATTTTCCGAATTGAAGAGTTGTATTATCCCTTTTTGATGTAAAATATTGTTTTAATTTAAAACGTAATTTACAAGGGTGGCATTAGGTAGGTAATAGTTGATAATTCTGGTCATAAAAAAATACTTTTCATTGTTTCTATACAGTGAAAACATTAGAAGCATTAACTCTGTGGTGAAAATACTTTCAACCATTGAGTAGAGAAACTTAAATTTCTAATGTGAGGTTAAATCAACAGAATTTTCTGAATTGTATTATACTTTATTGATGTAGTGACACAAAAAGTATTAGGGCACAATAAATATTGAAATATTTCATTAAAAATTGATAAATATTTTAACAAAACTAAGCATTCTTTCTCATTTCATTCAGTATCTTATGACTTCTAAGTATAATTGAAGTTTAAAATTAAATTACAATAATAAACAAATAAGATATTTTACACTTTTTATGCACAATGAAAGTGGTGTTCCAAAAAGAACTGGGGCATTGGACAAATGGAATAAACGAGCAAATTTCTAGGAACAATATATATTAAACTTTACTTATTTATTTTTAAAAAGACCTTAAATACGAGATTAGTTAAGTCAAGTATTCACAACAAATTCGGAAGTATGGGTTCCAAAGATAATGAAAGATTTCTGTTGACTTTAGAAAGCCTAACGTTTTTCCCTGAAATGGTGAAAAGTCTCTGCGATATCAGTGAAATGTTGAAGGCAATCAAACGCATTATGCATAAAAAAGGTTTGAAGTTTTGGAAGGCAAAATTAATTGAAAACAACCCACGCCTAAATTGTGTCAATGAACGTGAATAGAGTATCACCCGGAATATTCAGACAAGTTAAATTGACTTGAAGCCCAACAGATACTTAGTCTTCAAATGCTAAAATTGTAAGAAATTTGACTTATGTTGTCGAGTATCTCGAATAAAGTCTTCAACAAATCACGTTTAACTAATGGCTTTCGCAGAGAAAAGAGAAATCGCTAAGAGGCCTACATTAATCCATTTCAAGAATTCTGTAACTTGACAGATGAATCTAAATTCAATAGTTTTTAGTGATAGGAGCCCTGACTGTGTGAACATGAACATAAAATGCATACTCCCATAATATGACGTGAAGGTATGAGATGGTCTTGGGCTAATTTAGTGCTTTATTGGAGTTAGAATTGACATTTTATTGATTAAAAGAGTTAAATTCATGTATATAAGTTTTTGAAAGAAAGGTTAAGAGAAAGGGCTGAAAATGAGGCTTTGTCGAAGAAATTGGTGAAGTTGGTGTCGATTTAGGGCTTTAAAAGTGAAATGCATGTATTTTTATGTGATGTCAACTTTATTTCAGACTAATGAGACTTTATGTCAAACTAATTGTAGTCGGTTGTATGTGTTTTCGCTGTACAACACTTGTGTTTTGCTGTAGAACGTGTTTCCTATACGAATTATCCGAACGTTACATCACCTGGCTTGTTTTTCGAATGCGATTCAGCCCTCCGCCAATAAAAATTCAAAAGAATAAATTTCCAATTGAAATATGATAGTTGATTGGGTTATCACCAGATTGCAATGGTGATAAACTACATTTTAAGATTACCCTGATATGTGTCATGCAAAAGCTTTCGGTGGCGGAAGTAAAATTTTCACTTTCCGTCTGGTTTGTTTCCACTGAAAATCACATCGAGTACGAACTATCCCAGAAAATACGGGAACGTGTTTTATGGAATATTTTCGTTTTCCCTGTAAGGTTTATTGCTAATAAACTGTTGTACTCCTTACTAAATATCTACTCCATCTGAAATGTGTTTTGCAGCACTGTATTTTCCAAATCATCCTGAAAATAGCTGTCATGAAAATCTCTAATTATATTTTAAAAACCTCAAATTTAGTTTATAAATATTTCCTATACATAAAGAATATTTTTTCTAACGAAACCTTCCATATTTGAAACTTTACAAATACTGGCCAATTTTTGAAATATATTATCACTGTGCACTACAATTAGAAAAGGAAACTGCTTGCTTGCTCTTTCAGTATTAATTTTGCGAAAGTTTGCTAATCTTAACATATTATATAAAAAAGAATCAAATAAGTGTTTTCATAAATCACTGTCAAAGGGGATACGTTCGAAAGAAGATGAATGGTATTTAATAACAGCGACGTATACAAAAAACTTTTGAAACATTCATTAACTTATATGAGTTGTAGGATGAAGTCAACTTTTCTTCACAAGCTTAAATTGGGCACGAAAGTAACTAGTTTGGGAAAAAATATAATTTTTTCGATTATATCAGTATAATTCTGAAGTCTTGAAGTTACCTTCAATATCAACTGAGTATATTTTATATGGTTGTATATTTTCAATGTCTATTTTAGAGCCACACTGGACAAACTGTCAAATGCATCTACGTGGGTAGCGTCATTTAGAATATAAATGTTACAGTAATATCTCCAATCTTTAGAAGGCCGTTGTGTTGCCTCAGTGCGACATTAATTAAAATATCTACCTACCTACCAGTACCTACTATCTACCTACCTTTTAGTCAAAAATCTTTCTTAAATTGAAAAATGGTTCAAATCGTAGACAGATGTTTAATTGTTTTTTTTATTTTACGTGTGTTGTCATTAGCAAGTAAAATAGAGAAAATTTACCTATTATATAGCGAAGCGATATGGCAATACCTAAATAATTGATTGCTAAGAAAAATATATTTAAACTACAAATAAATAGAAGTTACTTTAATTAAAAATTATAAATAAAATTTATTTTACGTAAGCTGAATAAAATTAAATTTAATTACACATTAAGCGTTAATAAAAATTTCCACTTATTCCCTTCCCACATTTTCTGATAATTTTACTTAAAAAAATGAAACATTTTGAGGAATTAGAAACATAATATTATTTTTAAAATCTCGTATAAGAAGGTTGTTAGATACAGTTTTGAAATTTCATACTTATACGACTACAAAATAAATATATTTAACATTTATAATAAATTTGATTTGTATTCTAATTAAAAGTGTGTTTCTATGATAAACCTACTATAACATAAAATCTACTCTGAATCACCTTGTATAACTTGTTGCCTTTTCCTTCTTCTCTAAGCAACTCCGCACAGCTATTTTCATTGATTTAACCGGTGGCAGAGGTCTCCATGGATACAAGGAATCCCAAGGAGCTTAAGTTTCTCACACCACATCCTTCCGCTTGCATAACTCAACCTGTCCTGATAATGACCTATTTGTGTTGCCTATCCCACGCACTTTTCCATTGGTTGAAATTATTTTTTGTCATAACCGATATTTTTATCATTAGCTTTTAGTGTGTCCATTAGAAGCATGTCGTTCAGTCTTTGTCTACTTGTCCAGATACCACGTTTTTGTATACTTGTCCTTCAAACTTGTCCATTTGAATTCACATGATAATCCATTAATGTGCTGTTTTCTATCTTGCATATGCACTCTTATAATGGCTGAAATAATTATTACTCCAGACGGAATGCTTCTAGTATGTCCACTAGGATCATATGAGAGATACATTACTTGGATATATATTCAGATAATATCCAGTTTTCGTATACTTGTCAAGATGAATCCACATGATGATCCATTTCATGGACCATATATGTTGCCTATTCCACACACGCACTATTCGCATTGGATGATTATTTTCAGTCTAGAAGGTATGATTTTAACGTCCACTTCGATAATTATTTTATAAACTGGACAAACACAACATTGCTGTCTTCATGCCAATAAGGTAAGGGGAACTGGACAGAAAGATACATATGATGATTCCTTTATGTTGCGTACATCACACCCGCACTCTTCATTTGACGGGGTAGCAATGTTTTATTCTAGATGGTATGCCTGTATTTATTGTCCACTATGATTCATCTGCAAAATCATTTCGAAAACTGATCAATAATCGTTTGTTTTCTAGGTTTTATTAAAAAAACAATTTGACTAGGAGTGCCGAGCGCGTTTTAGCATGACAGGCCGGATGATTTTATCTCTGTAAGTTTATATGTCAATATTTTATTTTATTCAGACACAATTTTCTGGTAGGGGGTAGCTCTTTTATGCCATGAAATAATGAATTGCAGTATAGCTCAATTATTTTCACATTGTAATTTCTCTTCTATTTTACTTAGTTTTTTTTAAGTTCATGCACTAACCAATGGCAATAGACCAATTCAGTAGTTCTCCCAACCTAATTAACTTGGTAATACCTATCGTATTTGGTTGATGCCTAATCTGAGATATGTATCTGGGATAGAGGTTCTAGAGAGCTTTGCCTACACTAAGCAGATATATCCCAATAAGAACAAGGAACCAAGACGTATGCTGCTATTGGTAGTCATGGAATAACATCATGTTGAAATGCCCAAATTTCAACAGCTGAAGAAATGAAGCATTCGGTTTACTGGGTACATAGAATCTTGCCTCAAACTCAGTAAAGTACCAACCTATATTGGAATTTCCATCTGCGGTTTTGGAAGTCTTTTTTAGATTTTGGAATTTCAGTTTGACTCTTGTTCCAGAAAAGAATGACGCAAGTGGAACTTATCAATTTATTCAGAAAAAAAACTGTGAGACTACTTTTAATGATAAATATTAATTGCATCATCCGAGAAACGTTAGTAGTAATGAAAGTGGGATTAATAATGGCATATTATGTTACTTTTAAACAATTCCATTCATGTAGGTATACCTTGAAGATTCATCTTAATTCTGCAGCTGTGTTTTTCTTCCGGGACAGTGATACGTTATTACGGATTTGTATATTGTCTCCAAATATATGAAACTATATTACTTTTATGTACGGTGCAATGAAATTTAAGTAGTTTGATCCTTCAAAATGATAATTTTTAAATAAACCGTTGTTATTTTAGTACTTAATATTCAAAAACTATATATTTGAAAAGGAACTAAAAAAGGTGTGACTTTGATTCGATGTAGGTAGTTAATTAACGCCGCACTGGAGCAACACAACAGGCTATTGGTGATAGTCCGGGATCAATACCCAAGGGAAGGATCCACGTAATTTTGCACCATGGTCAGATGACGAGGTGAACACCTGAGCTGGCATTCAATTCTCCAAACTTCCACAATACGCCAACTTGAGGAAATTTGAGGCCACGACAGATTTGACGTGCGCCAGTCCCCGTGTAAAAGACGCTGTTTGGTTGGATCAAGTTTCGAACTCGCACCCTTGCAATTGCTAATCCGCTACTCTGCCAGCTGGGCTACCACATCCCCACCATACTGAAGAAAATATAGACCGCTTACCGAGGGCCCTTGATTCGAAAATAATTTTATTTCAATTAATCACTAATTAATTCTTTTTGTGCTTGGAATTCCAAAAATATATAGTGAAAAGGATCTGATGAACATGTCGACTTCGATTCGAGAACAATTAATTTTCAGAAAGGCGTATACTTAGCTGCATTTAACTCTCAATCATCTACTCCATTATGCTTTGGTTCAACTTTTAATCTAAGGTAAAAAAAAGGACCGCTTACTGTTAAAACTTATTTTCTCAATGACTAATTGTCTTCTTCGGAACAAAAAAGTAACTAGAGCTTCTGTGGGTTAGCGTCAGATGTATTGAACCTTTGGCTCCTTTTTAAGGAAGTTTATGGATGAAATTCTGTCATTCTTGATAAATTTGAGTAGCATTTCCAATAATTCAAGTTTCTAAGGTGCGGTCAGTTCCTTATGAAATTTTTTTTGACTTCATTCATCTTCATTGATCGGAAGCAACTGCAGGAGAAGCAGCGTAGGAAGCAGCTGTGTAGAGGGCAATCGAACCGACGTGCAGTGATTTATTTTCGCAAATCTGGATTGCTTATTGACATTTGCTTCGAAACCGAATTTGATGAGTTATTAATTTAACAAGCTCAGGGCTAGGACATGTTGTACAGAACTAACTTTGAATGAAAAATGGAAAGATAAATTTTCAATTTCAGTGAGCTCTTATATTCAATAAGTTAATTCATGATACAAGGGCCCACTGAAATATAAACCAGAACAATTAAAATATATTTAGAGGACCTTATTTAATCTGCAGGCCGGTTTAGCTTATCTTAATGGTCCTGTTCGATCTTCGGGCTGTGTAAACCAGTCTGTGTCTAGGCCGTTTAAACCCATCTGGAAAGTAACATCTGGCTTACGGACTGCTCAATCCAGTCTGGATCGCCAAATCTTGTCTGAAGGTCAGGTAAACTTGCCTGGAGAATAGTACTTGGTCTGCTGTCCTGAGATAAATCTATTCGCTACAACTCATATATCTTACACGTACTGCCCTTTATATTTTATACGTGCGGTTTTTTATGGCTGCCTCCTTACTCCAGCGAGAATAACAGCTATTTATAAATTAGAGAATAACATTATGTGTATTAATCACAAAACCATGACATTCACATTATTCAGCTGAATACTAAGATACAAGCTTTAACCTTAAGTGTGTATTTCTGAAACATTAAATAGGCTACAGCCTATAGAGGCAAATTTGGTGATTTGTTACAGCGAAAAATCATAGAAATGCAAATTCATGTATTAATTTCTTCTCTGGTGATACCTGAAAGACATAGTGTACGAGCCCACCGTTGATTCTGAAGCTGACTTGACCGTAAAACCCGCTGCTGCAGTTTCAAGTGTCTTAGAAAGACAAAATTTCGTGGAGATGTATTGCAATCCAAGCGTCCCTATTCCCTGGAGAGTGCATTACGGGTAATGGTTGTAACTTGGGTACTGTAAGTGTACAGTTACTATTAAAAAGTAAAATTTGGGCCAGTAAAAACGTTTTTAACATACTTGTCTATCATTTCTGTACCTTAGTGTATAATGCAAACAGAATGAAAAGGGTCTCTCTCAAGGACCTGTTATTAACTCAAGTATCTCTTTAATATTTCCATTAACGAACTCCCCGATATTCTTTAATAGCGAGATCAAACTAAAATATCCCTGTATTCAGATGTCTTAGGAATGTACTATCTGTCTATCACAAAAATTTCTCCAGACAAAAAAGTATCTACCTGTCTTCTGCATAGAAAGGAGATTTAACCCATTTTCTATAGGGGATTCTTGAGGCATTTGAGTATGCCACATTGGCGCACTTAGTGATTATTGTCTATCCAGACGTTTGTGGAAAAGATGATATCATCCACCATCCCGTCGTCAAACCATGTGCACAAATGGAAATGAGTTTCCTCCAGAACCTACTAGCACACACATCATTAATATTTCCATTAATGAACTCCCCAATATTCTGTAAATAAGATATCATATTAGATCATAATTAGATCAAGTCATCAAATTAGATCATATTTGTATGCAGACTGTGCTGTACTGTTTGTCTATCGCGGAAACTTCTCCAGAGTGAAAGTCTCTACTTGCCTGCTGTCCTAGTAAGAAAATTTAGCATATCATCTGTAGGGAATTCTTGAAGCATTCGAGTATGACATTGGTACACATAAGCGAGAGTTATCTCAAAAGACATTTTTGAGGTAAGATGATATCATCCACTATCCCATCGTCAAAACACCCACTGTCAAAACCTCAACCAAATCATCCCCATTACAAATGTCCAGTAACTATTTATGCTGTGACCTCTAGTGCCTAGACCATCTGTGTGGTGCAACTCACCTTATAGACAGACAATGCAAGTGCAACGAAACAAAAACTGGAAGATCTGAATGGTATACACAATTGGACACTTTAAGGAGTAGAAAGATTGTATAACAAACACTCTGAGTACGTCAGCAATAAATTTTGTATAACAAACACTCTGAGTACGTCAGGAATAAATTTTGTATAACAAACACTCTGAGTACGTCAGGAATAAATTTTGTATAACAAACAATCTGAGTACGTCAGGAATAAATTTTGTATAACAAACACTCTGAGTACGTCAGGAATAAATTTTGTATAACAAACACTCTGAGTACGTCAGGAATAAATTTTGTATAACAAACACTCTGAGTACGTCAGGAATAAATTGATAAGCGTCTTCCATTGCTCAAAAGAGAGAAATGGGGTTGAAATCAAGACACATGAACATTTACTTCCAAGCTTTTCATTCATCTGCTTCTGTTTTACTTCATCGAGGCAGACTCGAATACAATTATTGGAAAACATGAAGCCATTCAAAATCAGGCGCTCCGTATAAGAATCGGAGGTATCAAAACAACTCTTATACAGGCCATGCAACCTCTCACAAATATTGACCATACCTTAACCAGTATTCCGAATGATCAACCTTGATCAATGATCTAGTACCCTCAGTGATCCATTTGTGTGGTACTGTGACCTACAAAGTAAGATACATTTTAAAATCCATAATGTCTTCTTCAAAGAGGCTTCCAGAATTACCGAAGTAGATGCTATGCATAAGTTATTATTGAAGCTATTCATGAGCTATTATTGGAAAATAAACAATTTAAAATCAGGCTCTCCGTATAAGTACAAGAGGTGTCAAAACAACTCTTATACAAACCATCTAACTGCTTACAAATATTGACCCTCTACCAGTATTATGAATGTACCCCTAATGATCCATACCTCCAGCACTTCCATAGATCGATTTGAGCATAACTACAAAATGAAAAGAATTTGAAAACCAAGAACTGCTTCTTCCGAAAAACTTCCAAGATCGCCCGAGAATTGATGTTATTCATTAGGTAGTCACTATATCTCCCCAAAAACCTCCAGATTTCCTTAAAAGAAATGCAGTTACACCTCGTGATATGAATGTTAGCAAAAAAGAAGTGAACCTAGTACAAGTACAGGCTTTCATCATATTATACTATGGAAAATCGATACTCTTGTGACACTTGTGTTCGTGATTTCAGGGATGGTTCTTTGATGGACTGTGGGCGAGGGGCGGGTGCTGTGTGTTTAGCGACCATTTCTTCTTTTACAATCTCTTAGGTCGAAATAAAGCCCTTTTGACGAAAAAAGGGAACCTATGTTTCTTGCTCTCTAGCAGCCACACTCAGAGATTATGATATAAAACATAAACACAGTACATTTTTTACACAAATAAAGTAGAGATATTCAAGATATGGTTGGTTTGAATTTAATGGCGCTAGGTCAAAAAGTAGACAAGCTGCTCCAGCCAAGATAAGAAAGGTATCTGGTTCTGATCGAGCAGATCTTGCTTTCATTCATGAAAAGTGCTTACCATCAAGTACTTCAACCTAAGAAGGAAAATTAGAGTTTCCACAGTCACACAGACGGTGAGTAATGGAGTATGACTAAGAGTTTCACTCGGTTAAACCATTCACTGATAACATGGATGATTAATAAAATTAATAATAAGCAATCCCTATGGAGAACACGTGTCCAGGTGGCCTCCGTTATGGCGGACAGAGTGGATTGATTTATCCTACTAATATGTTGTTTTCTGAATTTAAATATCGTTTTGGTTAGGTAGATATTTAATTAACG
This sequence comes from Meta bourneti, assembly GCA_933210815.1. Taxonomy (NCBI): domain Eukaryota; kingdom Metazoa; phylum Arthropoda; class Arachnida; order Araneae; family Tetragnathidae; genus Meta; species Meta bourneti. The sequence goes on along the minus strand of OW119930.1, from coordinate 64,248,398 downwards.
TCACACTGCAGCAAAACAACGGGCTATTGGTGACGGTCCGGGAAAGCCAAAGGGAAAAATATCGTTTTTAAATTGTATCTTTATTCCTGTTGATTTTAGATGCATGCATTTTGTATTACTATTGTATTTCCATTTTTTTTATTTACTAACCCTCCATGTGGTTTCGACGATATATCTCGTCCATCAAGATCTGGCCAATTTTGCTATTACGAAATATGTCATCGAGTATTGCCTATTTTTTCGATGATGACGAGATCAAGATCTGGATCAGTTTTACTAATTATAAGAAACATCGCCGAGACAATCACCAGGAGGGTTAATAAATGCATCCAGGCCACCCCCTGATGGGGCTTAAGCCTCTTTTTTGGAAGTCCGGAGGCGCCTGGGTAATAAAAAGAAATGGTTGTCAAGAGGAATGCCGTTCCAGACTCCCCAAGGTCTGCGACAATCGCCCATTTCGAACTTCTAGCCGGCATCGACTGTTTGCCCTTTTCTTTCCGACGAGCTTGATTGACTCTCCTTTGTGTTTCTGGTGATTCCAGACAAGTTATTTTCAATGCTGATCATTCGGATTTAGGCTTCGCTCTTAAAGACTGCAATGTGTTCGTGCAAAATAACATGAGAGCCCGTGAGCTAATGGCATCATAATCAAAGCTCGGCATTTGCCAAGAACATAACTTCGATATGTTAAGTAAATAATTAGAATCAATTCACAGATGTCATTATTATTAATATGACAAAGCCTGTTAAATATATAGCTGTCAAATATAAAAATTTATATTGTGTTTAGCCTTTATTCTTTAGAAGTATTTACAAAAATAAAAAAAGATATACACTCCAACAAAAAGAAGTCTCCAATCACAGGATTCAAAGCTTAACTGCATCAAATCCAAAACGGCAAACGAGTTTTTTCATTTTTATATCCTCTATATATTCTTTAAAAACGAATCCTGTTTCATTGACTTCCGGTTTGGCTATCATTAAGCTTCCGTCTTTGAAAAGGAATTACGCTTCACTCAGCCTTTTGAAAGAAATCGGTATCTGCCTTTCCATTCCTTAAGCTTGTTGAAAGACTCATTCTTGTACTGTTTTATTCAACCGATTTCTTTGAATGATTAAATTTATTCGAAGAATTCTGTCAATTAAGAATTTCATTAAGTCTTAATAATGAGACCAAAGAAACCATTGAGTAAAATGGCGGATGAAAAATATTTTTGATAAGGCCCGTTGGAAATTGGTTAATTTAAGATATTTTCAGTCATTCTTCACTTTTCAAATAAGTTAAGCTTCTTTTATTGCTTAAAATTGAGTGAAGATAAGGCATTTAAATAAATTGGATCCATATACCAATCAGAATGAATTCATAGCACAATGTACTTATTACCAAACTACACAAACATAATATGTTTGTCTCTTAGTATTAATGGTATTTTAACATAATAAATTCATAACTAAATAAATGCATGAATTTTTGCATAACTCTAGCCTTATCAATAATTAATTAAAGTGAACAAAATCCAAATGTGAATAATTAATTTATAGAGCATTTTCGCCCACCATCTAATCATTATTTCTTAAATTAATGTTCGAATCAATTCTAAAACGTTAATGTATTAAATATTATTCTTTAGATACCTTTTAAATTACCTTTCAAATTTCCATATGGAGATAAGATTGATAACACTCAGAACATAATAGAATAACGTTTTTCATAGCAAAATGATTTGTGTATTAAAATAAAAGATATGCACCTTCATTAACTTTTTACTTAAAAAAGAAAGGTATTGAGGATAATTAATAAAAATTCTAAATAAATAATAAGTTGTAAAATAAAACTGTTAAAATATTGTAACAAATAAATAGTGTACATCTTAGTCTCATTATATTTGCAGGAACAATTGCTTGCGTCAGACAACAAAAATGAAGAAAACATCTTGTTTTTTAAAAGTAAAATCTGGTTGCTGTCGAAGTTTTTATATACATTGGAGGAATAGTTACTTTTGTATTGGAGGATAGGAGAATTTTGCATTGGAGGAATATTTATTTTTACATTGGAGTAATATTTATTTTTGCAATTAAGGGATTGGATAATTTTGCCTTGAGTAGCTGAAGGAACAGTTATTTTTATTTGAATTTCTTTGGAAGAATAGTTGTTTTTGCTTTGTATTGCTTTGAAGGAATAGTTATTTTTGCATGAGATTTCTTTGGAGAAATAGTTATTTTAACTTTGAAGGATTGGTGCATTTTGCATTGGAAAACATTCGCGAAATAGTTATTTTTGTTTGAAGGGATTGCAGGATTTTACATTGTATTTTTGTCAGAATAGTTATTTTTGAATTGGAGACTGAAGATATTTGCGTTGTATTTGCATTGTAATAGTCATATTTATAGAAACTGAAATATCATCTATTCCGGACTTCAGAGTCAGTAGGGCTGTTTAAAAAGATGAAAAATGAGAATATTGAGTACTGGCCTTTGTCTAATAAACCTTTTAAAACCAGCCTTCTCTGCATTTTATTAGTCTAAATGTTTACAATACCTTATAGCTGCATTTGAAATATTGAGAAAATAAATCGATTTTAACAGACCTGTTTTCACAAAAGAACATTGGTGTTTTTGAACAAAAGTATAATTGGAAATATCCATGATGAACAACTATTTTTAACTATTAATTTGGGTACTTCAGCGATTTGAGATTTATGAATTCCACAATATCGTCAAATCTACTTGTTATATTAGAGGGCAGGTTAAACGTTAACAATGAGTACTCTCATAATTACCATCTTTAGCGTCGTTTCTGGCTTCCAGTTCATCATTCGATGCCGGAAGTCTTTGAAGTGATAATGAGCTGCCAAAAAGAATCTGCAGTAATCATCATGCATGGCTTTACAGCTCTTCCCCTATGCAGCCCTTCCCCTGTGAACTTAACCACCTTTTCCGAGTGTCCATCACCAAGGTCATGCACCTTCTCACCTAAGTCCAATTCTAGCATTTCCTTGTGCCCGATTCTAGTATTTCCTTCTTTACGGAAATATACGAGTTCTATAGGAAACACCGTATCATATTTACATTTAACCCTACTGGTGGTTGTCTTGAGGAGGTACCTCATCATTAGCAAAAGTGACCAGATCTTGATGGACGCGATATCTCGTCATTAGAAGAAAACTAACTAGATCTTGATCTCATCGTCATAAAAAATCTACAATATCTTGATGATGAGGTATCTCGTCATTACTAAAGTTGGTCAGTCCTTGATGAACGAGATATCTCGTCATTAGCAAAATTGGTCATATCTTGATGGACGAGTTATCTTGTCAAAACCACTTGGAGATTTAAGTTGCATCGTGATACATCGAAGATAAATTAAGTAGATTAAACACTACACTGCTTCATTCCGATCCTATCGCTTTAAAAGTGATAAATAATTGATCATTATTTCTTTAGAAAGAACGTTAATAATAGTTAAAACTGTCACGTGTGGGTTTCTGGTTATTAGTTTTGGATTTCATCCAACGGTTACTTGTATTTTACAAAATAAAAAATACAGAGCATAGAATAAATATAATTTTGGGTATAAATGTGGTATTATGTGTTACATAAATTTTATTAATGCAATGCTTAGGATATACATATAGGTTAATGTATTCCACGAAAAGTCCTTTACAAAGAATGTAGCATCATTAGGGCCCTACAAAAGCATTTTAAATTAGGGTCGTTACTGAAGTTTCTGGACTTTTAATAAAATGTGTTTCTCTATGAGCTGCATTTAATAATCTCTAAGATAATTGGTATACTAATTTTGGTAAAATAGTATAGTATATACTATATCCACATACATATATAAATTTATGACTGTATGATAAAATAACAAACTTTGGTGTAAGTTTTTACGAAATTTTTATTTAACAATAAGAGAATTTTGTCAGTAGTTCAGTTGATCATTGCATCGTATTTAATTCTTGTAGATAATAAGAACCTAATTATCTATAGCTAATTCCACGCACCTTTATTTTATTAAATGGTTTAAATGGAGTTTTCAGTTTAGTGCATTTTGTATATGTTGAGGGTCATAACGGATACTATAATGTAACGGTTCTCAATTTTGAAGCAACGGAATCATCGGGGACAATATTTGTCATCGGTATTAATAGCTTAAGAATGCCACTCGATCGTCATTTTTTGTAAGCAAAGGCTGGTTTGTTTACAAGGAGTTTTTAAAAGCGCACCTTCTAAAAAAGTTAAATGTTTTCTTAACATTGCACACATGTATGGAAAGTGTAATGATGTTATCTGGAAGTAATGCCTACAAAATCGTACAAATTGTGGAAGCACAAGTGAGAATGGGAATCTTCCAAATAGTATTGATTATAATCATGTATGCCGTTAATTAATCTCGTAAGAAAGCAAGCCAAAGCCATCCGTTATTCGTGTACAATACAATTTGTGTATTTTATAAGATATTTAACCATATTATAAGAATAAACCTTTTAATTTTTTACTGTTAAATTTTTTTTCAAATGTGATTCCTTTTTCGGAGCAAGATTCAAGCGTTAAATGTGACACTTATTTTAGTACAGAGAGTATTTTTAATTTATAAATATTCTTTTATTATATTGACGTCTATACCCTCTATACTCGAAAGTCAATATCTACGAAAAGCAATTCTTGGAACGTGAAGACATTTGACATTTACGAAAACTGTAGCAAAAAGAAACCAGCCCTAATCCTTAGTGACTTGCACTTGCGATCACACAAAACAACATTCCTTGTTTCCATTTAACAACCAACAATTCCACATTCCTATTGCATTTCCTCTATTTATCTCTTGTCTGTCTTTAATTAATCTCGAAAGAAAGCAAGTCAAAGTCATCCATTCTTCGGGGTCCAATACAAATCCGTGCTGAAGGTATATTCCCTCGGCCGTGGTAGACATTATTCTTGGTGCTCGTTTAAGTCTGTAACGTTGTCGATACGGCCCATTCCTAGGGGAATGTAGAGGGGCAATTAAATGTCGCTTTATCTCTGAATTCTAATTAGGGATTAAAGCGGAACGTGCTGTGGAAGCTAAATGGAAGAGCGTGTCAGCTTACTCAAGTCGGTGCCGAACTTTGAATTTTTATACGGGATTAATTAATAATGAAATAATTTTGGAATTGTTGAAACCTTCGGATATTATTTTTGTGAAAAATTTAATTGATACCTATGGTTGAAGATATTTTCTTGAGTTTATTTTTGTCATATTCTGCTGTCTATAGAGAATACTTTTATGCTTTGAATAAAGGTACTTTTAAGTATTGAAATACACATACTTGTGAATAAATGATGTTTTGTTGTGCCAATAATTTGATACATTTTCTAAGAGTCATAGTACAAAAGATATTAGGGTTTTCACTTTGTAAAGTTTTAAGTTATATTTACATTCTTTATAATATAAGATCAATAAAAATTCCAAAGAATTAGTTCTGAATCGATATAAGATAGTTAATTGGTCAACGCCAATTTGATCAAACGCCAAGAGTTGTCAAAACGACGATAATCATCATTTTAAGATAAACCCGATATCTATCATGTGAAAGAATTTGATCATAGTGCGGCTCAGACGAGAAGGCAATCGACGTTTTGTCAGTCGATTTTTGAAACTATGTGAAAGATCGATAGAAGGTTGAAATACACAAAAGCATGAATAGTGATTGCTGTGGATTTTTTTCTCCCGCCAACTCGTAATCACAGCTGTCTCTTTCGACATCGAACGACAAACGTGCAACCAGAATTATTATGGCTATTTTTCCAATGCAAACTTGAATTGATCATAATATTTTAATCACTAATTAGCGAGGACATGACAGACTCTGAGTTAACATAAAAGGTGCTGCACGATTGCACTACCCGTTAACTGTACAAAGACATGACCTGGACGATTTAGGGGAAATTGGCTGGCATTCACTGTAATCTTGAAGAAATCACGTAATTTGGCAAGCAGTCAACCTGACTTCAGTTCATCCGAGTTTCAAGCTCGCAACCAAATGCTTTCAGTCTAGCTGTTTTGTCTAGCCTTCAGCCACTGGGGGCATAAACAATTATTTAACCGCCCTGGTGGCTTGACTTCAAGTCCAAAACTGCCCTGTCGTGGCCAGCCACTGATGCAAAAATGTCTTCCAAATAGTCACCAGTTCTGGACAAAGGACCACTTTGGGTACAATCCCTGACCAACGCAAGTATCAATTTGTATTACTCCAGTGCGGAATTAATTAAACTACCTATCTCCCTAAATACCAGCGTAAAAGACAATTTATTTTTCCTATTCGGATCTTCATTCCCCTTGGAGAAATAGGACTTTTTTGTCGAGACGAAGTATCTCGTCTTAAACAAAACTTGACAAATCTTAATGGACGAGGTATCTGGTCATTTGCGAAATTGGTCAGATATTGATGGACGAGATACCTCGTCGAAAGCACTTGGAAGTTTAACCCTCTGAGTGTCATGAAATTTCAAAGTTGTATAGTTTGCTTTTTCCCCACAACTCGCAAGGCGACTAAAGGACCACATATATTGGTTGAAAGAATTATAGGAAATATTTTATTGATTAAGAAGATCAAAACTGGTTAGAAATCACGCAAGAGAGAATATAGTTTGCAGAGCACATACATGCGTGTGAGCTCCTCAGAAAATTTAAATAGAGGAAATAAAATCTAAAAATATCATGTCTTTTAATGATATTCAGTCACATGATGATTTTTAATATCCAGACAGGTACAAAATTCATTTTTCAGTGCTTCCAGTCAGTTCTATTTAATTTAAATCCTAATGCATATAGAAATATCAAACTTGAAAGGCGTACAGAAATGATGATAGAGAAAAGCATAAATCCTAAGACTGGAGAATTGTCGATATTTTTATGGCAAGTTCAGAGGGAATTCAGTGAAACTCTATATTCAGGTGGAGCTAGACATTTCCAATGTAGGTCACGTTTATATGCAACGGCCTTTTGCTTACGAGATCACCCGAGAAAGTTTTGTTGTTTTCTTGGATTCTGTGACTTCTGACTTGGAATTTTATTTAAATGTGTGGTGGAAAGGATGCATCCTGGATGGAATGCTGATGTTTTCCTTGAGCATAAATTCAGGCAAGGAAACGAAGCCAATCTTGGTGGTATTAGATTATCAAAGTATTTTGCTTAATTCTTTACATTTGATTAGATAACGTGCCATTAAAAGCACTATGACAACAAATTAAGTTTAGATTGGGTTTGGGGCCCACGGTAATTATCTTTATAGGCAGAATTGGTGTATCTTTTCGACGTAGTTCATAATTTAAAAGTAAAATGTAACTAAATTAAACTAATTTATTCGGATAAACTTAACTAATATAGATGCAAAACTTTAAAATTAAATTGATAAAACTTTATAATTTAGATGCTGGAAATGTTTCTTTTACAATGACATATGCATCTGTTTATTATAGATATGTGGCAACATATACGAGGTCTGATTAAAATCCGACTTTTGTCTAGAGAGGTAAAACTTCTTTTACTTTAATATTTAGTTCAAAGCTAGCCCCCTTCAAAATAGACACTTTCTCAATTGGTAAACATCCCTCTGGTTCTTTTACTACTGGAACCATTTTCCACTGCCACTTTATGGGATCTCCATTAGGTTCTTCGTCGCTTCTTCTGGTTCTTCGTGTCTTGATTTTTCTGTATTCTGAAATCATGCACTTTGGGTGTTTCTTTAGCCTGAGAATTGACCAAGCCTATCCCTTATTTAGTCAAATAGGGATGCATACATTTTGTTTTGTCATAAAGGCGTTCATGCTTTGTGTGATGTATGTACTGTTAATTCACACCTGAATTAAACAGTCCAATCTTTTAATTCAGAGACATGACGGTGTTATTAAATTCTGTTACATAGCTACACACATACTTCATGACCCATATTTGCATATTTACAGTTATGGGTAACTATCTACATTTACTCGCTTAGAATAGAACTTCCACAGAGAGTTTTTAGTGCCTTAGTTTGATTAAGATGATTAGTGTTCACCACTTCACAAAATAGCAATTTTAAAAAGGTTTAGCTCGAACCACTCTTTTATATACTTGAAGAGATCTCATTAAAAGCCTTGCAACGATACCACGCACAGTCGTTTTGCGTTCAGGATTGACAGGTTAGGCTGAGTCAAAGCCAGTGGCACACCCAAAAATACAGCATCATTACATCCCGGCCATAGGAAGGGAGGGGAGCAACGCACCCACGATGTATTGCGCAGTATGTGAATTGGACTCCATGCTATTTACGAATATGTTAACACGATTACTGTTCAATAAGTATTTTGAATAATATAAGGATTTCAATTGGGACATTTTCGTCACAGATGATAAGCCGTATATTGTCTCATACTAACCATGGGTTGAACGTCGTTCTACATCAAAATGTTAAAAGGTTTTTCAGGTAACTTCGCTTTTGATTAGTCTCCTTTGGCCTTGAAGGAAATCGTGGTGGAACTAGAACTTCACTTGAAGGAACTCCTGGTGGCCAGGAAGATGATGAGCCTTTGATTCAGGATAAAACAGATCTAAAGATACCAGGACTTGTTTCCGTGTATGAATTTTTCATAAAATCTGGAAGAATTCTGGGTCACTCCAAATACCTTGTGCAACGGTCATTTTGAGTACGAACAAAAATGTGATGAATACGGAATACATATGCAACCACAAGCCCGGCCATACACTGGTGCAGCATGCAAAGCAACATAGTCTAATTTTCAAACAATTACGATGTACGTATACCTTGTGTGTGTGACTTGTTCCGTTGAAAGCGGCCATCTGCGTAGGGGAACAATGTAGTCGAAAATTGATGCATCTGATAATGTAAAGGTAGCAAGATGGCATCAAGAGATGTTTCTTCGGCTATTAGGGGACCAAGTTTGTGCCTGGAGAGCATTCACCCGACCATTATTCAACCTCCCCACCTGTACTTGGCAAGTTGGGTCCACGGATTCGTGGTATTTGCGCCAAATTCTGGTGGAGACGGCACCAAATCTCGTCGGACCATGCGATGTTTTTCCACTCATCAAGTGTACAATTTCAATGTTTCTGTGCCCATAGCAGACACGTTTTCATGTTTTTCTTGTGGTAGCAAAAGCCTCGTACAGCCCTCGTTAATGTCCTTGCTGCTGTAACCAACTAGGGACAAAGTCCGTCTTGTGGATTCTGATATCCTTTTTGGAATACAAAACCCGTGTTGTCCCCCCTTGAACTGCAATATGCCATGCTGTTTCCCATTTGCTGCAGCAGACGATTTGTGCCAGTCACCTGTTCCAGTTTATTCATAAACCTTTCCCGTCCATGTTTGTTCGTATTACTTGAAGTTTTTTGGCTCAAGTGCCATTCTTTGAATACTCGAGATATTGTTTCACGAGACTACCGTTAACAGTATCTGAAATACTGGAACTTCATTTCCCACTAATTATTCCCCTTTCGTAATCGTTTAAATATTTTGTCTTACCCATGTGCAGGCTTTCTGTATTGATAAACAGTTATCGACACCGTACATGCCTTTTGTACGGTTCATGCTTCTTTTACGCTGCATGCGTCACTTCCGAACAAGTCCAAGTTAAAATGGGATTTTCTCTAATAATTTAACCACCCAATGTATAAGAAAGATTACTTGCGTACAGTTTTCAATAGATACAAACAATATACCATTTAGTGCACTAGTTGCGAGGATTGACTAGTTATTAAAATGTGTCCCGTTGCACATCTGTTACAAATTTAATACAAGAACACTAGTTCCCTGTATTTTGTTTCTGTACCTATGACCCCTCCAGGTGGTTGTCTCAACGAGTTATCTCGTCGTTATCAAAACTGACCAGATCTTCATGGACGAGATTTCTCGTCATTAGAAGAAATTTGACCAGATCTTGATCTCGTCATCATAAAAAAATCAACAATATCATGATGACGAGAGATACTTTGTCATTAGCAAACTTGGTCAAATCTTGATGGACGAAATATCTCGTCAAAACAGCTTGGAGGATTAATGGTACTTTGTTAAAGATTCGTAAATTAAACATGATTCCTGTGTTCCACGTTATGAAAATATCATCACCAAATTAATATTTCACCTTGTTTTTATTAATTTTTATCCCTTCATTCCAGAGTAGCTCAAATATAGAATGAATCTGCAAACTGAATATAGCATCTTTCATTTGTATAAGAGAAAGGCAATTCTATTCCTACACTTTAAATTTCTACACTTACAATTTGCTGTACACTTACTAATCCTACACTTACAATTTATGCGTTTTTGAACTCAGTGTCTCATAAGTCCTCCTGATGAGTGGAATACCAATTGTTGGACATTTGGCATAGGGTCTCATTAGGCAACTCATAAGTCCTCCTGATGAGTGGAATACCAATTGTTGGACATTTGGCATAGGGAAACCCCATCTGTTTCACAGCTTGTTTTGAAATTCATTCTAATGACACGTCTATGCGTATTGAAATTCATCCTAATGACGCATCTATGCGTATTGAAATTCATCCTAATGAAGCTATCTGTAGAATTGTCTGACTGGCATTGTTATATGATGACGTGCAGTTAATTACATATATTGGTCCCGCATATGAAATCTGAAGCTATCGTGTGCTAATTATATTCTTTGCTTTGTGTACTTTAAAATGTATGCTCATTACTGGAATAATAATGTATATTTTTGCGGTGAAATTCATTGTTAACCTTTCATCGTGGTATTTACTTCTTCAGATGCAACATTTATTTTGCTTGTCTATTCATGCCTTTATTTGGATTGAACAAGTGTTCAGGTGTTATTGTAAATAGTAAAGGAAAAACTTATAGAGCATACAGGGCTTTTAAAACTGATTCATCTGGTTGTAAAGTCCTGTAATTTTCTCTAGGGCACAGTTGGTAGAGTAGCAGATTAGCAACTGAAGTGTTTCGAATTCGAAACTCAATCCAACCAAAGACCGTCGTTCATGTGTTGGTTGATATACGTTGAAACTACCGTCGCCTAAAATGTCCTCACCATGGCATGGTGTGAAAGTTTGGAGTAGCAGCACAGGTGTTGACCTCATCTGACAATGGTTCAAAACTACGAGTTGTCCTAGATCTTCTACATCGGGATTGATCCCGGACCATCACCAATAGCGCGATACGTTGCTCCAGTTCTACATACATTCAAATACTTATCTATATAATTTCTAAGCTATGAATCTAACTCGTTCATTCAATAAAGAAAGATAATATCTCAGTTTTAAAACTCCGCATGCAGACTTCTTTGTGACACACTAGATGGGTATATCGCACCTCAATATGTAATCGCTTATGCAATTGAAAGATGATTCCGGATATTTCACATTCCAGAAAGATAGGTCTCCACCTCTTTGCAAACTGAGATTCTTCTCTATCTGAACGATGAGCTCCCATACAGCTGTAATGGATAGTGCTGTTGAGCTTGCAACCCAAATCTCCCGACCTTACACCCAGTGTTTGTTTGATGTGAATAATTCTTTAAATTTTATTCATTGTAGGGGGATCTCTACAAAATCTCTATCGACCCAAAAAATGTCAAAATCAAGGTCTATATCTAAAAGGGGGCTACAATATTTGTGTGCATTGGTGAGGAATAGCTCTTGCATGTGAACACTGAAAATGGCAGTCTGCGCGGCGTTTGGCGTGTGTAACTGTTGGGTTTTATCGATTGAAGACAGAGTTTTTATACATTAAAAATAAATTTTATTACGTGACCAAGTCTTATGGTTTAAAAACATACAAGAAGTCTGATCAGATCATGATCCCCAATCTTTCTTCACTTTTATACATTCAAAGATTTACATTCTTCAAATTTATGTGCCCCACACGGCACTATAATTGGAGGTTTGAGACCGATTCCAACATGCGGCCCCATCGGTTGTAAAACCTCAGCAGATGTATTACAATTCAATATATATATTTATATAAATCTAACAAAATATTTTTCTAATAATATTTTTAAATTTATTTAACAATAAAGGCTTTGTTAAAAAGTCAGCCAAATTATTTTCCGATGAAATATAATTTACGTTAAATAGTTCATCTTTTATTAATTTACGAATAAATTTGTACTTGATATCAATATGTTTAGTTTTCTGATTTTCCTGACTATTTTTTGAAAAATAGATAGCAGATTGATTATCACAATATACTTGGGGTCTTATGTGATCACACAAACTTAATTCATTTATAATTCGGGGGGCCGCGGTGGCCCGGTTGGAAGAGTAACGAACTAGCAACCGAAGGGTTGCGAGTTCGAATCCAGCCAAACACCGTCGTGTACAAAGGGGGCTGGTGCACGTTAAATCTGTCGTGGCCTCAAATGTCCTCACGTTGGCGTGGTGTGGAAGTTTGGAGAGTGGGGTGCCAGCTCAGGTGTTGCCTCGTCATCTGACCATGGTTCAAAATTACGTGGTGTTGTCCTCGGATCTTTCCCTTTGGGATTGATCCCGGACCGTCACCAATAGCCCGTTGTGTTGCTCCAGTGTGACGTTAATTGAAATACCCCCCCCCCATTTATAATTCTACTAAACCAAATAACTTCTTTAGTGCAATCGGTTAGTGCAATAAATTCAGATTCCATTGAGCTAAGAGCTATGCACTTTTGTTTAGAAGATTTCCATGATATTGGGATGTTACCCAAATAAATTAAATAGCCACTGCTTGAATGTCTGTTTGTGAGACCACATCCCCAATTTGCATCAGAAAAAGCAATCAAATTTGAACTTTCTACATTGGAAAGATTAATTTTAAAATCCTTTGTAAGAAAAACATAGTTCATAATATCAACAACGTAAGACCAGTGTTTGTAAGTATAACCATTACAAAACTGAGACATTATATTAACGGCAAATGCAATATCTGGTCTGGATCTATCTGACAAAAACGATAAACATCCTATTAAGGAACGATAGGGAAATTTCCTCATTAAATCATTTTCAATTATTTCTTCCTCTTTAACCTTATCAGGTAAGTTACAACCAATTTTAAAAGGTAAATTCACAAAACTTTTAGGAAGATCTTTGAATTTTGACATTAATTTTTCAATGTAGGTAATTTGATGTAAATAAATCGAATTTTCAATTTCTTGAAAGTTTACGCCTAACAAATATTTAGTTTTACCTAGGACTGTAAGATCCAATTTTTTGTCCAATAATTCGATTACTTCATTTATCAAATGTTCCCTTTTTGAAAACAAACCATATCATCTACATAAACAATTAAAATTACATCTTTAAATTTGTAGACACAATTACACCAATTTAACTGAGAAAATCCTAATTTAGTTAAAATACCGTCTAATTCCAAATTCCATTCTCTGCCACTTTGATGCAGACCATATATAGCCTTTTCCAATAGACATACTTTGTTTTCGGATCCTTTCAGCACAAATCCTTTTGGCTGTTTCATGTATATAGTATCCTTAAGGTGTCCATATAAATATGCACTTTTCACGTCAACTTGACAGTGATACCAACCCAACATAGAAATCAATAGTACAAACAATAATTTAACAATAGAAAAATTCACAACTGGTGAAAAAATATCTTTAAAATCAATGCCGGGTTTTTGCTTAAAACCTTGAGCAACAAGACGAGCTTTATACCTTTTAGGTATATTGTTTTCGTCCATTTTTAAGCTGTACACCCACTTACTTCCAATTATGGTTGTATTTGGGGGTGTGTCCACTAATTTCCATACTTGCCTATCCTTCATTATCTGAATTTCTTCATTCATGGCAATATTCCATTTAATTTTATCCTTACTTGTTTGCGTTTCTTCATAACTTTTGGGGATTTCGACATTGTAACACTGATCATACATGTCGTACATCTGTTGGTCCAAAAAATTAGATTCATCACTAGAAGTAGATGGCACATTAGAAATATCCACATTAGGATGTTCAGTTTCTGGCTTAAAATTGAAATTTACAGGATCAAACCTAATCTTATTTTTAGTACAATACTTTTTAATATCATTTAAAGATCTCATTCTCAAATTTTCAGGAGAATAATAGTATACATCTATCCTATTGCTTTTATTTCTAGGTTTTTCGATTCTTCGCCAATTTGAAATGTTAAGACTTTTTAAGTCCTCAGTTTTAACTAAATCTTTAGAATCTAAAACTTGAGTTTCACTTTCCGATTTTACTTTTATATTTTCATTTGATTGATAAATAGGAATATTAGAATTAAGATCGAAAGAAACGTACTCAAAGTTTTTACCAAATAGTACATCAACAGCTTTCTTACTTTCGTCGATATGAACATGGACTGTTTCAACTATTCTCTTCTCGTTTGGGATATATATTCTGTAACCTTTAGTTTTCAAACCATATCCTGTCAAAATACCAAGTTTAGCTCTGGGTTGTAATTTATTTCTCTGTATTTTAGGAATATGAACATATGCCAAAGAGCCAAAAATTCTAAAATGTTTTACTGATGGTTTGAAACCAGTCCATATTTCGTTAGGAGATATACCCTCAGTTAATTTGTGTTCGCATCTATTTTTAGTATGAATAAATGCTAAAAGTGCTTCTGACCAAAATTGTGGTTGTAAACCACTGTCTTGAAGCATAGCTCTGACACAATCCATGGCTGTTCTATTGAACCTTTCTGCAATGCCATTTTGTTCAGGGGTATAAGTTGAAGTTCTTTCGATTTTTATTCCTAGATCATTTAAAAACTTTTTAAATTCTTTGTGACAAAATTCTAAACCATTGTCAGTTCGGACACATTTTAACTTAACATTTAGCTGTCTTTCAGCTTTAACCAAGTATTTTTTAAAGTAATCAAAAACTTCATTCTTATTTCGAATAATATAAACAGTTACTTTACGTGAAAAATCATCAATAATAGATAAAAAGTATTTATTTCCACCTAGAGAGTTAACTGGAGCAGGACCCCACAAATCCATATGGATCCTTTCCAAAACATTTTTAGTTTTCCTTTCGTACATATAGTTTCTTTTTAAGGATATTCTAGTGGATTTAGCAATAGCACAAATCTTACAATTTTTATCTATATTTTTACAATTAAGTTTTTCAATTCCTTTTACACAATTAATTTTACTCATATTTTCAATTAAGGGCATGTTAACATGACAAAACCTACGGTGGGCTTTTTCTAGATCTAAACCAGTTACATATGTATAATTTTTAATCTTGGGATAACCTTTCAAGATATACAATTTTCCAATTCTGGGAACAGTAAACAAATATTTATTATAACTATTATAAATAATCATTTTGTTATTTCCCCATTTAATTTGGTTTCCCACAAGGTCAATACGAGCACCACTAATTAAATTTCTTCTCATATTAGGCGAGTATAACACATCTTTTAAAGTTATATCATAATTTCTGTTTCTATCTAAAACTGTAAATTGAATATGTTTACCAGTAATTTCATGGTCGATGTCCCTCAAAACAAATCGCTTATATACTATATGTAATGTAAGTTCAACTTGAAGTAAATTTCTACCTCCCCCACTACTCTGGGCAACACATGCATAGATTCAACCTTTGTTATAAATATCTATGTAAATACTATGCCATATCTTTCTTACTTCTCTCATCATCAGCCTTTGATAAATAAAATTTTATGCTTCACTTATAACCACCAAGACTTACCTCTCTAGTAAAACAAAGACAGATTCAAGCCTTAATCAATTGCACTTGTGTCTACGTACGAAACACACCCTAGTTTTTATCTTTGAGGGTATGTTAAAATTACTGCTTACATCCAACAGCATTGGATGGCCTCCTGGACATAATTTCTGCCGCTTTGATGACCATCAACGCGTGTGGGTGTAACTCTACTTTATGGACATGTGTCGTGTAGCGAGAAAAACAAACATTGAGCAATTGTAGTGTTATGACCGAATATTTGGACAATTCTTAGTTCTTTTTATGTAGTACTCATTATTTTATGCATAATACTTTGAAGAATACACTGTTTGGTAACTGATAAATCATTTGTTATAACACTGTATTATCAGTTTATATTTATTCCACATTCGAAATATTTCAAGTAGATACATTTCGCACCTCAATACCTTCACATGGTAAGAACTTTAAATGTCCGGGAATATAATAAAAACAATTGGATCACAGGAACTAAGGTGTTACTTTACAGTCATAATAATGGATTTTATTTTAATGATAAATTATTCCGTCATTGTTGTTACGCATTTATTTCAGGGTGTTAAAATGCAATTGCCCTAATTCACAAGTTTAAGCTGTCAGAAATCGAGAACACATGGTAATTAAGGTTCATGACTATTGGTCTGTAATTACTTGTGTAACAAATGATACTTCTGTGCATCAAATGAATCATCTGACGGCCGTGAAGGTATTAGAATGTAATATATGCTTAAATGGTTGCCTAATTACACTTGCTTAACTAATTAATAGCAATTCGAAAGTCTGTATCCGAACTTTCCCTTCGGGTTTGTTCCCGGAACGTCGTCAATAGCCCATTGGTTTGCTCCAGTGCAACGTTAATTAAAATACCTTACTCGAAAATCTGTAAATATTTAAAATGTTAATTAATATTGATTAGTTACAAATATAAACGTTACGGATAATTATTTAAGTCACATTTATACCTAAAACATTAAAGATCCATTGATATCTTATCAATATAACCATTTACTCCAAAAGGAACCTAAGGGAAAAGTATGTATGTATGTATATATATATATATATATTAGATAAATATGCTCAGCCACCAATACATATATATTGGTGGCTGAGCATATTTATTGACTTGGTTACCTTGTAAAGAAATACTTAAATCTGAAACTTATACTGTGAGTTAAACGAAAGTATGGAAATTTAACTGCAGTTTTTTCCGTTATTTAGGACAGTGACCTTAAGTTCGTATGGGCGACACTTTTTGCGTTTAACTATTATGTAGACTTTGCGATAGTGACGGAATTAGGGAATGCCATACTTTTTATTTTTTAAGTATGTGTTATGGACAACTTATCGTATTCTTTGTCAACTTAAGGGACTATTTCCATTTTATTAAAGAAGTTAGGTATCTCCTTTTAAATTGAAGGTTGGTTTCGAATTTTATGGTTCAAGGGTTCACCATGCTGCACTAATCACAAGACAAACAATGTCAGTAATAGACATAAACACAAAAAGAAAGTTTTACTGACACAGGAGAGGTAAATACACCCCAGGAGGAATCAAACCTGTTCAAAATTAGCAGGTTGCTAAGGCAAACCCTCTGAGCCACAGACTCCTTTAAATTGAAGGACAAGATATCACTTTACAATAAGTTCCCGAGCATTGAAACGCTAATGGAAATGCTGTATTGTAATAAAAGGAGTCCAGTTCCTTTACCTAGGATCATTCTCTCCATATGCTTAACAATGAAACAGGACAATGTCCTGAAGAGGAGCTCAAATGAAATGTCAATCCTGGAATCACTCTGGTGCATATCGGTCCCTTTTCCTCTTTCAACAGGAGCCGAACGACTTTCTATATTTAGAGAGCTTTTAAATAATTTTAAATAAAGTTTTCAAAATTTTATAATTAGTTTCTGAATTAAGGTTTGGTAAAATTTATTAAATTTCATGAAATCCCTTATTGAGCCTGTTCGCAGTTTTACGAATACAATTATCTGTAATATTTAGTGGGCCTTGGTAGCCCGATAGGAAGAGTAACGGATTAGAAACCTGAGAGTTCGAAACTCGATGCAAAGACCGCTGTGTATGTGGGGGTTGGTGCACGTTAAATCTCGCGTGGTCTCAAATGTTCTCATTGGTGTGGTGTGGAAGTTTGGAGTGGGATGCCAGCTAGGTGTGACCACGTTATCTGGCCATGGTTCAAAATTACGAGGTGTTGTCCTCGGTCTTTCCCATCGGGATTGATCCCGGACTGTCGCCAAGAGCCCATTGTGTTTCTAAAGAA
Source organism: Meta bourneti (assembly GCA_933210815.1). Classification (NCBI taxonomy): domain Eukaryota; kingdom Metazoa; phylum Arthropoda; class Arachnida; order Araneae; family Tetragnathidae; genus Meta; species Meta bourneti. The sequence continues at coordinate 64,230,425 of OW119930.1, read as the reverse complement.
CAACGTTAATTCAACTACCTACCTGTAATATTTACTAATAATTCATTCATTCACATATTACTAAGAACATATATTGAAGCTTTACATAATTCCGTTTTCTGTCTAGTAGAGTCAGTAATTCTGAATTTAAGAGAAAATGCTCAAACTTTTGTGCAATAAACTGTAATTTTAAAATAATCCGCCTAATTTCTACTCAAACCTCAATTCGAAACATGATGTGCAAGGAATGAATTCATCTAGAACAAATATCCTGAAACTTTAACTAGAATATGCTTGTAAGTATTAAATGCCGCAACCCTGTTTCCTCTAAAACTTAAATCAAGCACCTCACCATCGATCAAATTATTACTAAAACTATTTGGGTGAGATAAAATTGGGAAAACACATTCTCGATCGTGTGTCTTCCGAAACTTTACCCAAACGAAACTTTTAATTAATATAGCTTTAGGTCGCTATTCATCTTCACACCCGTCAATTCATTTGGGCGAAAACTCAATTACTGTAAGAATGTTCTGAAACTTAGGTGTTACCTGTGTGGCTAAAATTAAGTTGTATTTGTTGACGGATATTGAAAATGTTAATGTCATCTTAAAGTGAAGCTCTCAGTAAGACTATCAAATTAAGACTTTCAAAAGCTTCGTTTGTTTTTATTTTTAACATTTCGGGACATAGTAATTCAATTTTTATGGGACTTAACGGAAGCTTAAAATATGATAAAATTCATTCTGGTGAATTTCGTAACAATATGAAGGTTCAAACCTCTTTTGTTTATCGGGATATACCTTTCATTGGTGATGAAATCCGTCAATATTAATAAAAAAATATCTGCGATTAGAATATTTAATTTACTGTTTAAATTAGATTCATCTGTCCCTTTCTTTTCATATAATTGTACACTTTATGATGAGGTAAAGCATTAAAAAGAGCTAGTTGTCAAGTTAGATTGCGAAGCACTAGACTAAACTGGAATAAATCTTCTTAAAATATATAAAACATTACAAAATATGAAATTACACCTGTTTATAATAAGAAAAATAATTGTGAATATTTAAATTGTTTACTACTGAATACTTCATTTTGAATAGAGGACATTTTTTTTCTGGCATCACGCTTTCTGGTTGCCTAATGCAATATTTTTTTATCCATGTTAAAGATTTATGTGCATAGAATCGGATTGTTTTTGAAGCTATGAGGATCATGCACGTGTTATTCTACTATGAAACCTGCAGTTTTCTGTTTATGGATTTTCACCAGTTTTAGATTTTTTGACCTATAGAATCGATCGTAGGATTATTTTAATAAAAAAATGTAGCAACTTAGTAATTATGTGTGTTGTAGTGATGAAGCAATAATACATTTGTCAGAAATCTCGTGTGAATGAAGATAATTTAGACTAAATCATGTCTTTCTAATGATTATTTTCCATTACAATTAGAAATTTTAAATTCATTGTCTTCATAGAAAAGTATATATTAACATTAAATTAAAAGCCAATATGCATATCATTTCTAAATTTTAAAACGAATATAGTTGTGCTGTCAATTATTCTTAAAACCAGATTACATATAAATTAAATTGTTTAGGTTGAAATTTCTAAAATACATGTCTTCTGAATTAATTGCTGGAAAAACCCTTCTATGTAATAACTCTCGAAATATTACCGGATAAACAGCTTTTAAAATTAAACTTCTTAAAATACAATAGCATTTTAATATTCTTAAATCATTTCTATTTGAGAGCAAAAAACGCATTCTTCTGTGGGCATTAGCATACAACTGTAGAGAAAGCAGAACATTTGATTAAGAAACTTTCTAGAAAATTTTAAGTAAAGTAGGGACTAACTGAATTATGCATCTCAGAGAAATCCAAACTGGCATAATAAGATATGATTTCCTTCCACTTTCAAGCATATATTATCCAACATTTACCAGTGAATTCAGAACACACAAAATTCAGACTAAATAAGAACCGAAGAGAACTTCGAATAAGCCTAGCGGAAATAGAATGTGTTTTTTGATCGGCAGAACGGAAACTAGGTCCCTTACGAACACGAGAAGCTCTGGAGTTTAAGAATTTGCAAATAATCCAATTTCCGTTATGTATTCATGAATGTCTCTACAGCATCAGCATCTCAATTCCATTAGGGAAATGGAGCATTGATATCCAATTACAACGTTCAGAATAAGATAAGCGATCTTTCTGAAAGGCTCAACTGTGTTTGCTTATTGAAATACAGAGAAAGAGTGTATGTTATTTACTTTCTACTATTAGAAAAGCGTATCGTAGATTAAATCCTTTTGATATGATTGTTGAGCCATGAATAAATTGGTTTATTTTAAGAATCTATATATATATTTCACACACACACACACTTAGCACAGAAGTTGACATCATTTGTATGTTAGTGGATAGCAACCAAACAATATAAACTCAACCATACCGGATTTTCTCAAATTTCGTCGCTCAGCTTTAACGCGATGTTGCTAAATGGTAGGTAGGTATTTAATTAACCGTAAATGCACTGAAGCAACACAACGGGCTATTGGCGAAGGTCCGAGATCAAACCCAATCCGAGGACAACCCGTAATTTTGAACCAGGGTCAGATGACGAGGTCACATCTGAGCTGGCACCCCACTCTCCAAATTCACACCACGCCAACGTGAGGACATTTGAGGCCATGACCGATTTAACGTGCAGAAGCCTCCTTTGTACAAGACGGTCTTTGGTTGGATTCGAACTCACAACCCTCCGGTTGCTAATCCGTTAAACTTCCAACAGCTACTGCGGCCCGCTGCTAAATGATACATCGGTCATAGAACGCTTATCTGCCACCCAGTAGAGTAAGGAGTAAATGCGGATTATCCACTGGGCGCTCCTTCCCCAGTGGTAGAGAATAAAAAGAATGGCATTAGAAAGAAATAAAAGAAATACAAATATTTAACCCTCAAAGTGGTTTCGACGAGATATCTCGTTCATCAAGTTCGGACCAAATTTGCTCGTAACCAGATGTCCCGTTATCACGATATTCCAATGTTTTGATGATGACGTCATCTTTGTCAAAGAATGTGTGTCCGAAAATGCCGCGTTTAGGTAGTAGAGGGCACTGTATAGGTCATTCGATAACACCGTTTTAGTGGCGTAAGGCTTCATTCTCCGCTTGGATTTTCAACGGCACGCATTGCTACACGAATTAGGAGCTCACAGATATGCATCTGATGTTGGGACTGCGAACGGAAACGGACGATTGTTCATTTTGTTTATTTTAAAAATATTTTTAGAATTCAAAAATTTCATTTTTAAATTTATTAAAAATTTGTATTTTGGCCCATCATTTACAATTTGGCCAGATATTTTCGAAACACTGTATAAAGCAGATTTAACATCTACCTTTTAACAAAAACTGATGGAAAGAACATAATCCGCGATGGATTCAATTTCTTTTTATAAAGCATTGATCGAAAAAGATACTTCAGATTCGTTAATGTAACATAAATATGAAAGGTTTTGATCAGTCAAACAGAATGCATTGCAATATTGTAACCACCTTTCTTTGGTTCTCCATTATCAGATCAATGTTCACGATTGCAATATCTACTCTGTCATTAACAGTGAAGAGGACGTAATCATCCGGAAAGTAACTGAGAACTCTTATTCATTTAACAGCCATAATGGTTCTTAGAAAAAAACCGACACTAAAACAAAACCTCACTCAGAGATTACTTTTTCAAATCTAACGTTTAATAGACAAATAAAGGGATACAAAGTTATTAAAAAAGGAAGAACACAGCTCTTTCGGTATTCTCCCAATGCACAAAGCAATAAATCACAAAAGAATAACAAAAATATTAAAAGAAAACAACAACACAAAATTATCTGACTCAAATAATGTTACTCATGCTTTCCCAGAAAAGCATGAGTAACATATTCTCAGTAGTGATCGTAAATCCTACTGTGGTTAATTTCTAACATTTACTGACAATATGTACTGATATTTTACGCGCACAATCCCGCAACTAATGAGCACCTTGATAAAAAACATATTTTGTTTTGCTTTACCTTGCGAATTGCAATAAATACTACATCCATAATTTGTCTTTGTCACATGTAAAGGACAGTGCGTTTTTCTAAATCACGTTCTCAAAATAGCGATTACTCATATTTTTAATATCACGATACTTCTAAGGATTCTTTCATTATTCGAATCTATTTTTTATTTTTCAAAATTTATGTATTCCGGTTTTCAAAAAAGGTCACATTTGACTTCCTTATGTGTTTATTTAACAATAATTTGGTTAAGTGTTTAAATCTTGTGCATAACTATCAAATGCTAAAAATGTGATGCAGAACTATGTTCTAACACTCAAAGTGGTTTTGACGAGATATTTCGTCCATCAAGATCTGAAAAATTTGATAATGGTGAGATATCTCGTCATTAGCTTGATACGCTTTATTTTGTTGAGATAACTACCAGTGGGTTAACTGCTATACACGATTTCATTTGAATAGATGTCTGACCTGTCATCTTCTGTTTAGGCAATCTCCAAATGTAAAACATCAAGATTGGCTAAGTTCTTAAACTTGATATTTAGCCTTTTGTATTTATGAAGAAATAATAAATGCTTCGAACAGAAACAACGCCTTTTCAATGTTTGGGAAAACGTGGATTAACAGAAATATATCATCTTAAAATAAATGTATTATGTCATACATTAACAGTGTGTACATACATTGTGCTCAAATTTCTGAATCAGATTAATTCCGTTGTCTTTGATACAGAACCCTGAAAGAATTGTGCTACATCCTGTTTTTTCTGCCGTTTCTTGCAAGCAGCTCTCCTATTTCTTATGGAATAACAATGGATGATAACTCATATTTTTCACCCAATGTACATATTTATTGGAAATTTAGGCAAACAATTAACTAGCAAATACTCTTAGACAACTTTCTTCAGATCAATATCATTTGTGTTGATGAACTGCGATGGTAATTAACTGACGAAAAAAGTTTAATTGCAACTGCTTGTGTATTTAATGTTTATGCATATCCGAACGCTGTAATGAACTGTGGAAATTCATTGTTTTCCTCAAAGAATCCCTGTTTCTTTTTCGATACATAAAAACACTATTAGATACATTCTTTTCGTACGAATAGGAAACTAAAAGTGTTCGTTTAAGCATAAGATATTGTGCGCTGTCGTTTGAATAAAGTGGTATTGTTTCGCAAAAAACAATAACATCAGACAAATTATTTGTATTTGAGATTCCGATACCGTGATTATTTGTGTAGAATAGAAATTGGGCAAACACATATATTCAAATAGATTATTTTTGTATTATGTAGAATATTTATGCTTTTAATTTCAGTATGTAATATTACTTTTCATTTATATTTTTTGACTACTCGTATATCTCCGAGTATCTGTATCATTGTCACTTTTTCTAAAATGGTTTAACCGGTAGTTAATTTGACAGCATTTTAACCTCAGAGGGATTCGCAAGCATAAAACCGTTCTGCAACCTGCAATCTTCCCTGCATGAATCGGGGCCGTCGTGGCTCAGTGGGTATGCCCACTGCGCTAGCAACCTGCGAGGTTCGATTCCTGTCTTTCCTCCCTGGGAGTATTTCTCTCTTCTGTGTCAGTAAAATTTCCATGTGCATGTATGTCCATTACTTGACATTGTCTTCCTTGTGTCTGGAGCACCATAGTCAAATATGACCATTGCTCCATAAAACCCTGTAGGACTCACCTTGGCGTGATCTGGAAGTTTGGAGAGTGGAGTACCAGCTCAAGGTGTTGACCTCGTACGCGGTTTGAAATTACGAGGTATTGTTTACGGATCTTTGCCTTCGGGATTGATTCTGAAACGTCTCCAATAGCCCGCTGTATTTCTTCAACGTAACATAATTCAACTACCTACCTAAATACCAATGTATGTCTTCTAATAAATTTTGACTTTCGTGACCAAAAGAATCTTGCCTGGGGTTTTTTATAACCAAGTAATTTAGTCATTATGTGTGTTTTGGGAGAAGACGCAATTTTACACTACTCCGAAATCTCATAACGTTCAGAAAGTTAAAGGTTGTTTACTTGGTAACACTAAGTTTTATGGCGCAAGAACCATATTTGACCAAGCTGCGACAAACACGAGACATACAGCGTCTAGTAATCAGAGAGTTAAAGGAAAATACTTTTAGGGAAACAGAAGTGCAATTAGGCTTAATATTAAAACTATTTGTCGTAATTTTTACAGTGGTAACTGATTTATACATTTATGAGAATTGAATTTCTTAATAAATAGAAAAATATAGATGTATGGCTAATTTTATTGAGAAAAATTTATACCCTAAATGATGGGGTTACAGTGAAAGGTCCACAGACCTACATTTTTGATTCCTTAATTCTTTATTAATCATCATTAATTGTTTTGGTTTCTTATTTGACTATATATAAGGAACTAACATACTTTTACGTTCGTTACATCATTTACATTTAGTTATAAATTAAAAATTCGCTTTTACTTGTAGTAATGCAAACACACTTGTTTTTAAAATTTACAATTGTTAATATGTTATTAACTTTTATCTGTATATCTATTCCGTGCCAGAGCAAAAGGGGTTAAGTCAGAATTGCTACTTCTCAGAGTCTTAATTTGAATATTTCTCTTTCTCACAAATATGTAGAAGAAAAAGATACCTGCCATGATACAAATAATTGTAATTTAGATTCGTATTCATTTAGTTTTGATTTATTTAGATTTCATATATCTATCAAATTTAATTAAAATAATGCACGATTCATTTGAACCCATCGAAAGTTAGACTTAACCCCTTTTGCCCTGACACGGAAGATATGCTACGTAACCTTATATTTCTCGGTCTAACAATGATAATCGTATTTTTAGAGATACAAACTGACGCTAATAAAAAATACTAACTAATAATTTGCTTTAAAATAACTTCCAAAATACGTTTTCAAACAAATTAAGAAATATTCGCATTCTTGTGTCAGAATTCTTCTACAGTACAATACCGAACACATCATAAAGAAAACACGATTATTTAAAATGTTAAAGTTGAAGCATTCAAACTGTGAAGGTAAGAGATAAGAATTCCGTCGTGCTTTGCTATTTAATGATCGAAACACGGCTGAAACTGCTTTTTGTTTCAGTTCGGGAACGGAATCTCAAAATAAATTAAAGTCGTACGAAATTTTTCTTATCAGCTTTTGTATTGAGCAGAGAAAGAAGGCGATTTTCCGTTTCGTCACAGAGTTTTGGAAAAGAAAAACTACTTTTTTATGTAAAAGCAAAACACTTAATGTATTTAAATAATATCAAAATACCACTTAAACAAACATCATATTTTATAAACTCGTATTCAGAATAAAGCAGAGTGCTTAACAATCCAGCCGTGTTAGGATGTAATTCTTCGGTTATAGCTTTATCTTCAATGGAACGAAGTAGTTTTAAATATCAATGCGTAAATTGTTATTTTTGATGTTTGATTCTAGTATCAAAATACTTTAAAGTGATATAACGATTTGAAATAGTATTTAATAAGAAAAAGAACATACCATCTTGTCTGGGTAGAAATGAGATTAAAAATAACTTTAGTAATTTTGATATCTGTTATCCTTATTAACATATCCTCAACTATATTGCAAGGACAATTTTATTTTATAAGAATAAAAATTAAAAATCATAAGTTTCACTATTTTTTTCTATTTTAGCAATTTAACATATATATATATCGGTGGTCTAAGCTCGTCTTAGTTACTTAAATCATAATCGTTTTAAAGTTTAATAAAATAAATATTATTGGCTTTATTTCCTTTATAACAACTAGTATATTATGGCTTTTTATATTGTTTTCTTTTAAATAAATATAATTTTTTTAAATGTATGGTATAATCTATGTAGAGCATTGGTAGAAAACTGAGCTGATATAAACTGGAAAACGATTAAGAAAAGGAATTAAATACCTTCACTGCATTCTGAAATGAAGAACCAAAAAAGCAAATTATATTCGCTGGGGAAATGATCAGATTCAAATGAATTTAACTGATTTAATCCTATTATAATTGTTATCTGATTTTTTTCACCTCTCGGTAATCATCGAAATGAAATTGTTAGATGCGTTTTATAACCGCTACAGAATATTTAATGGCTTATTTCAATGATGTAATCTTAGCTGCATTTTTTGATTTTATACTTTCTGTCACAGAATATAATCTAATCTTTCTGATTTTCTATTTCTTTTCAAATGGTAGGTTGATCCGAGCAACAGGATATTCAATGAAATGAGAATGCGGTCGTTATGTAATAATAATCAATCTTTTGTGAAGTTCTGAAATGTACCCATAATCAATTAGATAAGATTAAATTTATCACGCATTATATTTAAGATTTCAAAAGTATAAAAAGTATGTCTAGCTACTAGATGGCACTTCAGTGATTTTATTTATAAGATTAACTAATAAGAATTTAGATCCATGTAAGAAAGAAGTAAAGAATAACGCTGCATGAAATTGGTCGTAAAAAAATCTGTTATGAAATTAAATTACTTAAGCTAGCTTAATCAAATCAATTCGTAAATCAAAATCGATTAACACAACTATCATTCCTGTGCACAGGTGCATTCCTCCTTGGGTGTGTTTCTCTCTTCTGTGTCAGTAAAACTTTCATTGTGTGTCCATCTATTATTTGATATTGTACGTCTTGTGTCTGGCGCAGCATGGCCAAATATGGCCCTTACGCCATAAAACCCCAAAACCAACCAACCAGAACCATTCTTTTGCAGAATTAATTCGGTGAACGAAATTCTACTTATTTATAAGTTCTCATAATTAATCATAATCCATTTGTTTATTTGTGTATCATTTATTTTATTTGTCAGTTTTTGTTCATGGCTAAGGTTACTTTGAGTGTTTAAGTGTAACAAAATTAAAGTAACATGTTGCAGTTCATTTATAAATCTTAATTCTTAATAAGTATGAAGAGCAAATCTTAACAACTTATTATCTATAATAGCTGTATAGACAACTTCAATATTAGAATGTAGAATTTATATGCTAAATAGTGGTCGTTGATGCTTTTAGAGCTTATGATAGGGTTGGAATGATCATACATAAGTTACATATTCCGTTGGAAATAACTGCCCATGTTAGACAACATACACTGCTAGCCAATAAAAATGCAACACCTCGAAGGAAGCATCCATTGACTCCATCCCGGAATTCGCCCATCGATCACGTCTGGTCAATGATCGTCCAATGACTGGCACACCATAAACTACCCGCGGCTAAGCTAGATGAACTTGAATATGTGGAAGCAACGTAGACTGGCATATTCAAGCACATATCCAAATCCTGGTTCTTTCAAAGCCGAGATGTGTAGCAGATTTTATTGCCGACCATGGCGGCTGCATAAAATAATGATTCCTTCGAGTTCCACAAGTCAAACGGAGGTGTAATTTCGATCGTTTGACCCTTGTGCTTATGTTATTTAATAAATACGGCTTTGACATCTCATGTCCTCTTGTATTGTTGCGAATTTAAAGGTTTATTTGAAATTAAAGGGTGAATAATAATAATCAAGGTTAAATAAGATAATAGCATCTTTTGGAAGTTTTAAGATTGTTTACTAGCAGATTCTAGAAAGTTCTACGATACCATAACAAAAATTAAAATAATTAATTATTTTTATTGAAAAAATGGTTATGGGAAAAAAGGTATTTTTGAACTTGGAACTCCATTTTGTTTTCTTTCAGTTTTTATCGTTTGCATAGTGCAACCACACTTGGTAATGTAATTGGGAATTCAAATTGTTCGCAAAAATATTAAGACGCTATTTTGTGATGGTTATATTTTATTATTTAGTAATTTTCAAATTTTTATTAGTTTTTAAAGCTAAATAAAATAATACAAAGCAAAATATTTTTGCAACTCTTAAAAGTAGACATTTCCTGAGGATAAAAAGAGTAAATATTTAAGTTACGTTCCATTCTTTGGACATGTATCTATATTGCATAGAATATGTTTCTGTAAGTCAGAAAGCTATACATATATCATTGCAGTGGAACAAAAGCACACTTTTCATATGAAGTAGAATTCCGGATATACATTAGACGTACACGAATGTGTCATTTCATTTGTATTCGAAAAAAATTATGATCAAATTCATAAATCTAAATTTAATGACTAGTCCGCAATCTAAAAACTTTAAAAAAAATGAGAGAGATAGCTTTTTCTGTGGAACAAAATATCGACCATCCCCAGGACTAAAATAAATAAGAGGCAAAACTCCAGTTTAAATGTTATCCTTACCTTGTTCCAGATTCCGTTTAAAAGAAGGGAAACATTATTATCAATCACTGGAGAGTCAGATAAAGCAAAATAGATAAGTCTTCCCTAACGTTCTAAACAGATCTAAGCGATTGGACCACTTTCACATGTTTAAAATAAAACTGATTAGAAAATTCCCAACAGCTTGTTAGGCAATTACTTTCTTCCTGTTGATGGCAAAGCTATTTCAGATTTGTTAGTTTTCTAACTTAGCTTATCATAGCGTATGTATTCTTGCATTAAACGAATTTTATAACGAGTTTTTATCTCCCTGTACAAGTAACCTGGAAGAACCTGATTACTAAAACAAGTGATGGCAACACCAGTTAAGGATAAGATATGCAAAGTTGAGTTTTTTCCACTTGTTTATTTTGGTCCTATGATCATAGAAGTTGGGTTCACGTTGGCGTGGTGTGGAAGTTTAGAGAGTGGGATGCTCAAATGCTGACCTCGTCACATGACAATGATTTATAATTAAGAGTTGTTGTCCTTGGATCTTTGGGATTGATCCCCAACCGTTGGCAATAGACCGTTGTGTTGGTCCAATTAAACTACCCCAGACTTTAGCTGGACGGCCAAATACAGAGCTGTTGTGGCTCAGTTTATATGCTCACTGAGCTGGCAACCTGTAAGTAGTAGGCAGAGCAGTTTCGATTCCTCCCTGGGTGTATTTCTCTCTTTTGTGTCAGTAGAGCTTTTCTTACGTGTGTGTCCTTTTCTGGAATGTTTTCTGGTGTGTTGTCTTAATTGTGTTTAGCGCAGCATGGCCATATATGGCCCTTGTTTCATAAACAAATCCAACCAACCAACTTATCCAATGAAATAAATACAAACCAATTTCATCACCTTGTTTTTATATTTCGAGTCTATCAATCTGTCTAGTGGTCAAGGTGCAGGCTTCTGCATCGAAGGATTCCTTTTTCGAATCTGGTGTAAGGTAGAGATGTTTGTCCTACCTGGAACGAATGTGTGACCTCTCTATTAATGAGTTGTGCCTTGAATGTCTGTGAGAAGTAACATAAACCCGCTCCCCGTGGTGCACCAGTTGAAAAAACTAAAATGCCACGATAAATAATGGACCATTGGCAGGTCAATAGAGAAAAAGTTTGGTAAAGGTTTTTATCTTTTTATTAGTTGTTTTTTCAAGCTTTTAGGTTATTGATTTCTAGTTTGGCGAAGAGTTTTCTTTCCCATTAGTTGTTTTTTGAGGGTTTTAGATTATTGACTTCTAGTTTAGTTAAGATATTTATCTTTTGTTCCAGATAAAATTTGTGACCGATTCAGGAAGTCTGCATTCAATGGATCAAACTATACTCCTCGGAATATAGTTTGGGAAATAGAAGTAGGAGTGAATAAGTGTTCCGTGAAAAATTACCTTAATTAATCGGAGCCTGAATTGGTTTTAAATGGTTTCTTACCAGTTCAACTATGTCTGAAAATCAGGTAATAAAATACTAGCAAACAATTCTTCGACTCTGCTAAACTTTGTAGGCACCTAGAAACGAAACACGCTGATTACAAAGGAAAATATACAGATGTTTTAGGAGAACGAGGTGACTCGTTAGAAAATCTAAACTTCAAGTTGTTACACTTACTAAAATTCATCATTTGGCCTGTTACATATTACACTTAATGGTGAAGTTCAGACAATTGAAGACACGCTTATTAGGCCTTGCGTGAAAAACATTGAAATATACATGTTAAACTAGCAGGAGACTAAAATCGTAGATAGAGTATAATTATCGAATACTGTTCCACGGCTCATTAGTGATCTATCTACTGGCATGAAGAAATAACTAATTCATGGACTTAGACGTCGCATTGAATATTCATGGTAAGTGGAAGATTCTACAAATGTAAAACGCGATGCATTGCGAGAATTCGTTCGTTACATATTTGATAAAACTTTTGAAAAAAGACATACTCATGCGAAAATATTTGCAAGAAAAAACTACCATATAAGATACACCTAATTGTATTAATTTCATTCATTACATTTGATTCATTTCATTCTTAGATATACTCATTTAATTTTGTTTTATTTATACCTACCCTAAAAACACATGTGATATTTGAGAAGTGTTCCGTCCTAGGAAATGTTTGATAAGCGCTACAATAGATAATATTTCCTTATTAGTTCGAAAAAATATCCTACTGGTATAATATTCAGAAAGATCATTATTTTATAGATTTAATTTTGGCCCTATTGAAAGCTAAAACTTAAAACAAATCGTAACAGGATTAAAAAAGTATGACGTTATAGTCTCGCCTCTTTATCGTACCTATAACAAAACCATCCACTTTCCGTCTGGCTGATTGAAATCGATATTTAATAAGTGTTTTCAATTTAGTCAAAGCAAGTCCCGTGTTTACAGATGCAAATTTGAGATATTAAATGCATTTTTTGCTCCAGAATGCACGTCTAGAATGCAAACATTTGCCTTCGAGCAAAACAGATCTACCCACTGACATGGCGTTTAATTTTAATTGTCTTTTTTACTAAACGTCATCGATCCCTAAGGCCGATTCTTTATACTGCCAACATTCTTCTCTTAACGTTTTATACTTTTTCAATAAAAAAATCACAAAAGTTGGATTTCGTCTTCCCAATTAATTCAGCAATCAGTCTAATTGATTTACCAGGATGTCCTAAACCTTCAGTACCTCCCTCCTCGCGTTCTGTTAAGTTTTTTCACTGGTTTATAGCAATTCTCAGGAGGAAAACTTCTGCATGAAAGAATGGAGGAATGCCTTCTTCAAATCGTTTTATTGGTCGTTTTTAGGAAAAGATCATTCCAATACTTGCGACAAGCAAAATATGTACTGTTCAAATGAGAAACGTGGTACGGTTCTTGAGAGTTTTAATGTTTAAACCTCTACGTGGTTTTGATGGAATATCTCGCCCATCAAAATCTGAACAACTTTGCTAATGATGGGATATCTCGTCATCACGGTAATGCCGATTTTTTTATGACGAGATATGGTCAGTTTATCAATGAAGAGATACTTCGTATAAAGATCTAGCTAGTTTTGCTAATGAAGAGATACTTCGTCAATCAAGATCTAATTAGTTTTTCTAATGACGAGATACCTCGTTGAGACAACCCCCAGAAGGGTTGAAAATAGTTTAAAACCAGAATATTGTTTCTAAATTTCAAAATTACTTTCATCACCATTATTTATTTATTGAATTCTATTTATGTTACTGATGTTCATGAATTTAACAGCTGACTTATTTACCTTAAGAGTTTTAATAATAGAGATAGCTGTTTAAAACGAGCTTTTCAAAGCTATCATTAAACTTTATGCATTCAAAAACATGAGTTTGCAATAATTTGCACATATTTTATGTATATCTGATTTATTAACTTCCAGTGTTATATTCGGAATATGAAACACAATTTAGAATAATTCACAATCAAGAAACTAAAAGAAATTTTAAATTAAACTTTAATTAATAATTTGAAATTTTAGTATATAATTCTATATATAATATAAATTTATCTAATCTATATCTAATATATAATTTTAATATGTAATTCCAAGTATAATTATTGATGCCAAAAATAATTATTAATGCATGACATGTTTATATTCACAACTATACAAGTGAAACTAAGTTTAGAAGTTTTATCTCATCTATCACATCGTCTACCTCTGTATTGTCCCTACTACAGATGTTTCTTTCAATTTTCTGGACTTATTTCATCCATAACAAGAAAATTTTAAATTTATTAGGTGCTCACACATATATTTCCATTATAAAATCTACACTCTTCCTTATATGACCTAACATTTTTGACTTTCTTAACCAATAAAACTTTTCCTTGAATTTTAGCAACCAATACAGTAGATGTGGTTATTTAGTCATTACGTATGTTGTAGGAAAAAGCAGTACTACACTGCACTAATATCTCTAAACCCAAGTAAAAACATGAGGTTGGACACAGTTAAGTTAATTTTTAAAGCTGTTACTTTAATATGAATATTACTAAAACAGCAGACAAGCCAAAGGCATTGCAAATTCATTGCTTCATATTCAAGCTTCAGTAATTTAAGCTAATGAGAGTGACTTTCAGTGTATACAAACAAACCATCGGTAGACGAGGACATTATTGACATCATCGATGTACCACACAATAGCTGTTATTATATTTTAGTATCACAAAAATACTTTAAGCATTTTAATATTCATTAGTAAAAAGTTATGGAAACAAATAAACAACACTTTCTGGGACTTTGGCCCCAGAGCGCCGTCTGCTTCTATGCATCTTAAATGAGAAAATGGTTTAAATATTTGCAAGATTGCTTAAAAGTATTTTATGAGAGGAATTTTGAGTCTAAATAATCAAACCACCGGAAGAAGATTTTACTTCTAATGTTTTCTTTGTCTCGGTAGATGACAGAGTTTCCTTGAATTGTAGCCAAGTGACATCACTTCCAAAATACGAATAGTAAGCCCATTCAACCACAAAAACACTAGCGCCAATGGTTTTGCAGAAAAGCCTCTTTTAAGGGTGGGAGCCAAGATGTCCCAGTTGGTAAGAGACATGGATTAGCTAACGAATTTTTGCGAATTCGAAACTTGATCCAATGAAAAAACGTTATGTACGGGGTGCTAGTACATGTTAAATCTGTTGTTGCATCAAATGGCATGATGTGAAAATTTGGAGATTGGTGTGCCATCTCAGGTGTTGACCTAGTTAATTGATCGTGGTTAAAAATACCGAGATGTTGTCTTCGGATCTTTGCATTCGAGATTGATCCTGTACCATCACCAATAGCCCGTTGTGTTGCCCCAGTGCATTCTTAAATTCAATTTCCTACCTCTCATCTAGGAAGCGAAACACATTAACAGAGATAGCTGAAATTTTGCAGAATTGCGTATGCGTATCGATGGAAACCTTTCCCCATGTCAATTCGTCCGTCCGCTACACAGCAATCCCGGTTTGTAAAAGAATGGATGTTGGTAATTACCAGTGTTAAGAGTAGTGGCGGCTCACCTACTGAGTTCTCCTACACATAGTCCTTAAAGGCACTACAAGGAGCATTATAAATAAAAAAAATATAGACTAGGAAAATAATTGCCTATAGTATTCGATTTAACTTACCTACTAGTCACTTGTGTCTCTTATATCCAGTAGGTAGGTAAGTAGTTGAATTTACTTCGCGCTTGAATAACACAATGTTCTCCATTCGTGAAGGGAGAGGTCCATGGTCATCCAACACCCTTAATGTTGAACCATGGTTAGATGATGAGGTCAACACCATAGATGACATTCCATTCGCCAAAATTTCACACCACGCCAACGTGATGATATTTAAGCACCAGCCCCCAAATACAAGACGGTCTTTGGTTGGATTGAGTTTCGAACTCACAAGCTTATAGTTGCTAATAAGCGACTCCACCAACTGAGCCAACGTGGCCCCTTGCTTATAACCAGTTTGATTTAGTTATTCCTATAACGATGTATAAAGTCTACGCTATACCATGGGAATATATTGTATTAATACGTGGCCCGAAGTAATGCTAACAATCCCTATGCATGTCGGAGTGACCTATCGAAATCTGATCCGAGGATGGATTTCATGATTTGGATGTTTAGGTACGCTTACAACTAATACAAGTTGGATTTCGGAATAATCCCTTCCTGAGAACTGGACAATTCTCATTCTGAATCGAATGGTATGTAGTCGAAAATATACTCTTTTCAATTCTATGTCCTGATATAAAGGTTTCATTGCTAATTCAGGTGTTTCTAAACAGCTCACGAAAGAGGCAGTGTCGATCTAAACCGTGGCTATAGAGCTGTCTGGAATATATTGGTCTGAATAGAGCATTAAATCTATCAATTGCAATTGTATGTTACTACACTTCCATCTAAGAGGTGTGTAAATGCTTCTTGGAGTTTGAGTTCTGTGACGGAAGTGAGAGTACTTGGCGAATCAAATAATCAGTCATGGCCTTCACACCATACACCATTTACCAGATCTTACCAATAGATAAACTTATCCAAAGTCATCTGATTTCTCACACTAACCATGTTTTTTATTTGAGCTGTAATACTTGTTTTACAAAATTCTGATTACAGGTTGTTTGGATTTTATGGCTCAAAGGCCCTATTTTGCCATGTTATGCAAAACATACAACGTCAATCAATGGAACGACAGACAAAAAGGGAATGTTTTACTGACACAAAAGAGAGAATTACACCAGGGTAAGTTACATTAATTGAACCTGTGCCTGAACAATAGCATTCTCCTAGCGCACTGAATCACAGCGGAAAAACGTTAGTTGCTGAAAGGACATTTTAGTTTCTTCACACGTATATAAAAAGCAATGTATGGTAAAAAGAACTCAAACTGCGTAAAAATGTATTACATGCATGATAATTTTTATTTTATTATGTCATTTAGCAGTCTTGCGCTAGAGTATTTAATATGGTCTGAAACAAATCTGACATAAGAGAAATAAAAATTTATGGAATGAAGTTTTGATGAATATTCGAAAATTGAAATAAGGTGTACATACTATTTCATCAGACACACATATTCTGTCGTATTCAGATTAGACTTAAACAGTTAGATGAGTTATCACTTTTTCATTTATATTATTAAACATTTAGTTGGTTGGGTTTTATGGCGCAAGGGCCATATTCGGCCTAGATTATTAAGAGGATATTGAACACTGCCTTACAAGCAATATAGTATAGTTTTCTTTGGATTAAACTTTCTAACTTTTCACCTGACTATCTTACAACCTTTTTACAAATGGCCATCTGCTTTCTAACGAGAACCGCACTATATCGTCGGCTTTGAGCAGAAACTTATTAATGCCAAATATAATTTTTACTATGCAGCTTTTTAAAGAAAACTATCAGTTTTTAAGTAAATAATAATAATAATTCTAATCAGCTTGATACTTATATAACTTTTAAACACATTACAATATGACTATGTATTTCTCATATCATGAAAATGAGTATTTTGTGTCTTCAAAAAACTGTTAGTTAATGAGTTTTTAATCGACGATATGTTTTGGGTAATGTGCACATAGTCCCGAGCGTTCACGAGATTCCAACACTATATACTAAAAGAAAAGTTTGGTTGCTTCACACGTATATAAAGAGCAATGTGTCGTATAATGAACGCACTTAGACTAAGTAAAAGTGCATTATATGCATGAATACTTCGTTTTGATCTGATATAGTCAAAACTGAACTAACATCAGTATCAATTCAAAATTTATTTATTGGAAATTTAATTAATAATGTAAAATTCAAATGAGACAAAAGCATTGCAGTTTATCTAGTGAATCAAAATTTGATTATTATTATATAATTCAAATCAGAGAATAAGCATTACTATACCAGCATATCCGGTGAAAATTAAAATAATTAATACATATGTGATATATAGTAAGATTTAGACTAGACTTAAATAATAGTATACGGATTATAACTTATTCAATTGTATTATTAATGGGATATTAACCACTGGAGAAAGCTTTAGGATCAACAGATTATTCGACATATTCGTCGGTTTTATTCGTGATCACAGCACAATACATATCGTCGGTTTACAAGTGGTAACACAATAAGTGAAAATTTTTAAAATAAGATTTTCTTATATTTTCTAGACCAGTATTTGTTATAGACTGGTGAAGTCCACTAAGTCGTTTTTTTCTTTACATGCAAGTTACATTTCTTCTTTAGAAACGCACTTAGGGAGAGTTGAGCACAGTGAGTAGAATATTTCTCCTTAATTTTCTCAGAACTAAGTTTTGTGACATAGTGTGTTTCACTTGTACGATGACGATACGTATTGTAATTTAGTCCAAAAATAGTAAATTTGCTTTAAATCATGAATTGATTTAATGCATTTCGGATGCACCACTAATTCATCATTCCCAGTTTACATTGGATTTATGTTTTACTTCAATCACAGAGATATTCATATGAAATGGATTCCATCTCATATAGAACTCAACTATAATGAATTGCGGTTAAGCTTACCAAGGAAGATACACTGAGCTTTTTACACGCATTACCCACTAACCTAACAGGAGTTATTCACCATAAAGAAAAGCTCAAATAGTAAAGCTTGGGGAGCCCCGACAACTCATATTTGGTACCATAGAGACCACCCTGGAGCCTCGCACAATTACATGGGTGACAGAAAATATACTGCCCATTCTAGGTATTTAAAGTGGACACATCCGGTCTCTATCCATTGCTCAGAGCCATAAGACATCATCTTCATCTTGCCTAAAATAGTACAGTGGACATCATTTGGTCGGTGTTGGTTTAGAAAAAGGTGATCTCTGTGGTATGGAAATCCTGATCTAGTGTTGAACTTTTTGAGCGTGTTCGAACTCATGGACTTGGTTTTTTAGTGCTTATACTAATTCTATAACTGATAAATTTAACAGCTAGACCTAAAAGAATAAGTAACAACATGTGGATAGACTCAAGAACATGGTGCCATCACCAATCGGCAATAATTTTCGATCGCGTTTTGGATATAATTTTGGAATATGTTTACCCTTCATATAGCTGTCGTACAAATTGCCGTTTCGAGACGAAGATTTCAGTCACAGATTTTGCAGTGGACCGATACCGTGTTCTCGAGTTTTGCCAACATATTTTACACTATGTTTTAAAATAAGTTTAATTCTCAACTGTCTTGTTAAAAGATATAATGAACTCAGATACATCGTTCTGTGTTAGAAACACACTTCTACCAGATACTGCTCTGAAAGTTATATTCTTGATTAAAAGCACAATATGTAGCATACTACGCATGCAAACCGAGCATATACAGGACACTCAAAAACAAAACTCACCTGTTCCAACCCAACATTGTCCACATTCCAGGCTATTACTGGTAATCCTAGATATCCAGTCAGTTGAAGCATATACTGGGCCGTGGCTGCATTGCTACCATAGAGTTGAGCGTTTGTCATATACATGATGGCGGACACATTGTAGGGCAGTATGTGCTCACACAGTGTCTGCAGCACGGTTAGAGGACTTGCAGACAAGGACATGATCGCACTGGGCGTCTCCAGTTTGTAGATCTTGGTGAAGCCGAATTTCGAAGGTCTGTTTTTTGTGAGGCTCTTAACAGCGTGGCCTAGGGAACTGTTGTAGGCTCGAAGTATCTGCTGGAATGAGGAATAGGGTAGTATGGCCCCTATGGACACTGGTGTTAGTTTGTCTGCATCGGGCTCTTTCTCTGTTGTTAGTTGTTTCTGCCTCTGTCTGAAAGTTGAGGCGTTTGAAAGTGAAATTAGCGCGATTGGATATAAAATTGATGTCAGAACTCTTAACCACTTCATTGTTAAATATGCTTGTAGTGTTAGGCTATATTGTATCTAACTGTTTACTTCTATTATTGCACTTCTGAAATTAGAAATGGAATTAATGTTAAAACTTAAAATCATCTTATGTCCATTTCGAAATAAGCTAATTGGTATATAAAGTTGGAATTGTGTGTGTTTTGGATGTTTCTAAATTCATACTTAGCTGAATTTCGCAGTAAGTAAATACGTTTTGTAAAGTAGCTTTGATATTTTATAAATCAAAGTTAAAGTGATCCGAGTTTAAAATGTGCGTTTTGAAATTAATTATGGTTTGGGAAACGATGTCATGTAAACAATGTATGCGGTCTAATCCACGACAACTTTATGAATTTTAGTTATGAAATGTGCTGATGTTAGGATATTAAAAAAAGTTGTCTTTATCTTAAAAAATTCCGTAAAATTAAAGATCGAATTCACTAAATATGCAAAATGAATAAAATTCGCAGGACGTTTTTACGAAGAATACGTTTTGTTACATGTACTGGAAAATTATCACCAATTATCAGAGTCAAAAGAAAATTAAATATGTTCCTAAATGTTAATTGATTGACTAATATTTTTGCGACAATTCTTTCTGTACCCAACCTGCAAAAAAAATAATACAAATGAAACATAAAATGTATCATGAAGCAATAAAGTTAACAAGGAAATCAAACATTCATAAACTGTTTTAATTTTTTTACAATTATAAATATAAACGCTTAGCTTATTTACATTAAGTCGAGATATTTTAAAAGTAAAATCTGGGAAAAGTGAAAAGTATATACTATATAAATTAGCTAAATGTAATGTTACACAGATTCATAACAAAAATATCAATCATAAGATCATTTATCTTTCAAACTGTATAGAACGAAAATAATTTGCGAAACTAATGTGAAATGTAGCAATTTGTACTCGTGAAATATGAAATCCCTAACATATTTCTTTTCAGTATTTTTAATCAAAATAATCAACACCATCGTTATATTTCTCGTTTAATAATTTTCTATTTTATTTTGAAATGATTGAAAACGTCATTATTGTTCTCATGTTACGTTTGTGTTTTTATTATTTATATAAGTATATTTCAAATTCTAAACTACTTAACGTTAAATTGGAAAAAATATGCAAAATACACCGAGCTGTATTTTGTTCAAGGAAAAAAAATTATCATACAATTATCTTAAAACAATGAAAGAGAAGTTTGGCATAAGGATAAGCATGAATCTTAAGCAATTAATTAACCATATTTATTGCAGTGTTATTTTTTAGATCTGGGATCTTTTAGCCCTATTGTAGCAAAAAATGACATAGAGCAACAAACCAAACAAAAAATATTTCTTAGGTAGGTAATTAACGTCGCACTAGAACAACACATCAGGCAATTGGTGACGATCCGAGAACAAGATCCGAGGACAACACCTCGTAATTTTGAACCAGGGTCAGCTGACGAGAACAACACCTGAGTTGGCACCCCACTCTTCAAACTTCCACACCATGCCAACTTGAGGACATATGAGGCCACGACAGATTTAACACGTACTAGTCACCGTGTGCACGACGATCTTTGGCAAGGCCGAGTATATTTCTCAGAAGTATTTATCACCTTCACATTTTGTTTAATTCACTGGAAATGTACATATATTATACGCTATACATGTATTACGCTATACAAAGTGAAGTAGTCGTGGACCTATTGTTAAAGAACAAAAAAGCTGGTTTATTGAGACGTAATATTACAGGAATTTCAAATAGTGAACAGCAATCCAGGGGTAGGACATCCGATCTGCTTGGAAATTTAAATCAGGAGGGATAGAGAGAGAGAGAAGTTATGTGAAAAACGACAAAC
The DNA here is from genome assembly GCA_933210815.1 of Meta bourneti. Taxonomy (NCBI): domain Eukaryota; kingdom Metazoa; phylum Arthropoda; class Arachnida; order Araneae; family Tetragnathidae; genus Meta; species Meta bourneti. Next base: position 64,208,887 of record OW119930.1, on the reverse strand, counting down.
AAAGCGCTTGAAATTGCATGATCATATTTAGAGATTGGTTCAGAGGCTTCCGAAAGTGGATTGCGATGGTATTGAATTAATATTCAGTCTGGCCTTTGAACTCGATGTAGATATGATACGTGAATAAAGTGTGTTAAGGAAAATTACTTTGGGGCTTCGCGAGACCAAAAGGTGAGCACGATGTTCTGAATACATTCCTTAAACAAAAAAACACACTGCCAAAAAACTTTCTGTGCTTACGCAGTAACAAATTGTAAATCAAAAGCCGTAAGTAAAAGAAACATATCTTTTACTGCGAATTTTATACATAAAGGTTTTTATGTGTGTGAATTGTGTATATAAAACTGTAAAGTTGGCACATTTTGATTGCTTGGTTTTCTTATGACACAAGGTCCAAATCTGGACAAGTTGTGTCAAGCAATGTTTTCCCGTAAAGTAAATGGACATACACACGCAAGGAAAGTTTTACTGACAGAAGAGTGAAATTCACCAAGTGTAGTTAAAGGAATCGAAAATGAGTTATCCATAGTTCGCACAGTAGGCAAACCCATTGAACCAAGGCAGGACCTGTACATTGTGATGACTAATGGATTTATTTGCTCCTTTAAGACCTAAATTTACTTTCAATAACACTTATTATGGTATACAAGATCTCTTTGTACAAGTCCCATTCTTGAAAATCATTTTGGACACAAAAAATTGTTAAAGGCCGAGGCAAGCAGAAATCAATTCAACTCTGTAGTACACCTCATGTTTAGTTTATTCTACAGAAAGGTGAAGGTCTATTTTCATTATTTGCTGTACGTATGAACTTTCGCGAAATTGACCCATTACATGACTACTTGTGCAAACGTGGATTCTAGACTTCTCTCTAAAGAATTTTGTAAAATTAATATGTACACGCGAGTCCATGCATTCGAATGGATAATATAAACTTCGAGATTCTATATAGCAATGCAGTTTACATAATTTGCTGTATGTATTTTGTACCGCCATATGTTATAACCTCATGTATTTTTATCTGAACAAGTGTGAAAAATTATTTAAATAACATAAGCAAGATTACCAAAAATGATTAAATAGCGGTAGTTTCCATAAAACTGTTAATTAATCTGTAAACAATAGTTAATGAATTTTATAATGCATATTTTTCAATTGATTTCCTTTTCTTATATAAGCCCCAGAACTCCGGAAAGTATTACAAAATTGTATGTATCGGAAAAATGTGCAGGCGTACAATCTGAACAGCTTGTTTTTCTTATATTCCCTCATTGTTGGCAGAAAGAATTTCGGAACAATGTTGGACGAAGTTTTACGAAACGCGTTGAGGAAAAAATATGAGATTTGCAAAGGAAGGATGAAGAATGCTAATGGGATTTAGAAAATTTCAGTGCATGTAAAGTGTCTTCTGTTCCGAAATTTTCGATAATGCTATACAATAGTGTTTAGGGTAGTTGTTTTTTAAATGTGCACACAAAATGTAACCCTTCTTGTGGTTGCCTAGACGAGGTATCCCGTTTTTGGCAAAACTGATCAGATCCTGATGGACGAAGTATATCGTCGAAACCACTTGGAGGGTTAAATGAACATTTATTAACGTAACAAAATGCAAAGAATTTATCAATGGATATGAGCTTGGTCACCGAAGAAAAGAGCTTCACCCCAATCCAAATTTTCTAAGAAAATAAATCTTATCAAAATGTCTCAAATCCATTCCCTGGATAACAATTTTAATAGTACTCTTCTGAAGAAATTAATTTGGAAATTAAAGATGCTTTAATTCGTGCTTTATTATTCCTCAAAATTCAGCATTTTTAGAGGAATTTTATAAAAAACGTTGTGGGGATATGAGGCTTGCTAATGGCTGAATGAGCAGAGCATGAATGCAGCACATTCGACCTTGAATTGATGTCACGCCAGCTGTTCTGATTTTCACAGAGAGAAGTACGATTCGGCTTTTCATGAAGGCAGACCATGACAACGACTACCTCCTGATGACGTGTTACCATAGTGCGACAATTTGAAAATCAACAAACAATACGAAATGAAACTATTTCTAGCATAGTGAATAGGAAGGTTTCAAACAGCTGCAGTGACTGAATATGGGATGAGATGGCCTGAGCTCTCTCAATTCACTATGCTATAAATAGTTCCATTTCATATTGTTTGTTGCTTTTCAACTTGTCACACTATCGTGATATGAATTTGTAGTTAACTTACTCTGTAAATATCTTGCTCTATTTGTTTTCCCATCATTAATCTTCCAAATGGTTTCGACGAGATATCTTGTGCATAAAAATGTGACCAACTTTACTAATGAGAGATATTTAGTCGTCAAAATATTTCCAATTTTTTTATGATGTTGGGGTCGAGATCTGGTCAGCTTTGCTAATGACAAGATACCTCAGCGAGATAACCACCAGGAGTGTTAAATAGTGTTGTTTTACACAGAAGGGAGTCTCCCTCTGTCCTCTTTATCTACATATCATGTTACAGAATAGGTTTATTAGGTATTATTAATTTTTCGATTCATAAGGCAACGAGATATAATTAATAGAAAAAACAAAGTATAGTTTTTGAAAAATTAAAAAGTTTTTATGCACAAGGTGATTCAAAAATTTTACATCCGTACATCTTCGTAATTATGAAACACTCGAAACAAATTTAAATTTAGGTACAGAATAACACGATTCGCAATAAAATTCGTAATATATATATATATATATATACATTCTTTTGAGGTTAAAAAAAGAATCAATTTTACGCTCTTTTCCCCATTACCTCTTTAAAAGATACTCATACTAATAAGCCTTTGGCTTTTTATAAATCGCGGACAAAGTTTTTATATCTTTACATCAGAAAAAATCGAGTACCTCAAAACTTGTATTGTTCCCAGTGCATACAGATAGTGTAAAAATATCACCAACGAAATGAAAACCAAAGTCAAAAAAGAAATAAATATGCATCATTATGGAAATGTGGCGAAGCCTCAGTGATACATCACCCCTAGGAAGTTCTCCAGTGTATAAATTCTGATTTTTTTTCTCTTGCCTTAGTTTAGTATTCACTGGCCGTCTTATTATTCCTCAGTCTCGTAGAAAAGCGAGATTCATTGGTGAGGACGGGTCGGATTGTTTATTTCTAAGAAAAAAGGGAAGAATAATAACGAAAATGAAAGAAGGAAAAACGCTTGGGGCATTTTGTGATTCGTCTCTGCTTCTCGCTTTTTTGTGGGTTTATAAATTTAGGAATTATTTCTAGGGGAAGCATTAGGAAGCACATTTGGAGTTGGAAAAATCTGAATTTTGACTTGGAAACGGATTTGTTAAGATTTTCACCCGCTTCGTGTTTTAGCATTTCCAGAGGCAACTATGGAGAGCTAGTTAGTTTGTTAAATTCTAAAGGAGAACATTTTCAATTAAGAATTTTCTGCTCCAATGTAAAGTTTCCTGATTATGGGATGAAAAGTTACACCGTAGTGTAAGTACAGCAGTGCGGAACTTTTGTTTTTAATATTCCACTGCTGAGAAGTATAATGAAGCGCTGGTTACAGATTGTACTTTAATTTATTTTCTTTTACTCTTCTGTAATTTGTGATATATGCTTTGCAATTGCACCGCTAAAATTGTACTTGAAAATGTTCTATTACACCTACAACAAACTGTAGAAAGCGATAATGTTTACACATTATACTTCAAGAGACACTTCTGTGCTTCTGAACATCTAGGAAAACACTTGGGGCATTTATTTTGTGATGTGTTTCAGCTTCTCTTTTGGGGGTTTATAAATTTAGGAATTATTTCGTGAGGAAGAAATAGGAAGCACACATTTGGAGGTGGAAAACTTTGAATTTTTACTCAGGAATGGCTTTGTTTAGGTTTTTTATTCGCTTCGTGTTTGAACATTTTCAGAGGCAGCAAGGGAGATAGTTGTTAAATCCAAAGGGAGAACCTGTCAAATTAAGACTTTTTGCTCCAATTTAGTTTCCTGATATAGGATGAAAAGTTGCACAGTACAGAAATTTTGCTCCTAATATTCGACTGCTATGAAGTATAATGAAGTGCTGGTAACACTGTATTTGAATTTTCTTTTACGCTACTTCTGTAATTTGCGATATAGACTATGTAATCGTACCTCTCAAACACTTTGAATTGTTCTTTTGCACCTACAAAAAATACTAAGCGATACGGCTAGCACATTGTAGTTCGATTTTCTATCACACAATTTCTGTAATTTACGATATATGCTATACAATCGAACTTAAAACAAATATTTTTTAAGTATTCATAATACATTCTTTAATCCTTTGAGCGTCTCAAGATTTCTGAGTAGTATTTCGTTTATCCCAGCACATATAAAGACTAAACAACCATGTCTATTGGTTGAAAATTTTTAGGAAGGATTTCATTGGTCAAGAAGATGAAAACTGATTAGAATTCATGCAGGGTTGACTACAGGGTATGGAATAGACATATGAGTGAACTCTTCAGAAGGTCAAACGACAAAACGTAAATAATTTTAGATGCATATAAGCGATTTATCGAATAAAGGATCTTCCACCAATGCAATTATTCTACGAATATAAATAATTTCAAAATGTTTCAAACTATTCCTTAGAAAACTTTCTTTTACAGTCGCTCTTCAGTATACACTTGTAAGCGCTTTAGATTTGTGTGTATCTCAAACTCAAACCTATTAAGTGGAGTTTTAAAAGTTGTAGAATGATTATTTCAGAGACTTTTAATTTTTCTATTCATAATACAAGGGAGTATTAATATTCACATTAATTTTTAGAAAAACGAGATTTATTGGTGACGTGGATCGGATTGCTTATCTCCAAGGAAGAAGGGAATAATAAGCGAAAATAGCAAAATATCTGGAAGGTATTTTGTGATTTGCCTTGGCTTTTCTTGTATAAAATTAAGAATTAATTCCCTGGGGAAACATTACGGAGCTCATCTGAAATTGGGAAACTTTGAATTCGGACTCGAGAACGGTTTTGTTTAGGTTTTCACCTATTTAAATGTGAGCATTTTCAGTGGCAATTATACTTCAGATCAACTTAGCTCTTAAACATTTATTTATTCTATAAGGTGAATCCTTCGGCAAAAATTATATATATAGTGCTCGAAAACAACACCTTTATCTTACAATAAATGAATGCTGAATAATATTTTTCGAACTCATACTTTACTTTCACATTTTGAAATTCTGAACTGTTTCTTTTAAAATAAAATTCTTAATTGCTTTAATCATATTATGTTCTTCTACTTTAATGTATATTACGCTAAAAAACTTGTTAACGAATAGGATGCGGCAGAGTCAACACCTTCTAAAGGAGGAGCTTTAATACATTTATATAACAAGTAATATTTTCTTTAATATATTTAATTAACCCTCGAGTGGTTTATCTTTGAGTCAAAAACTGCCCTGTAGTGGCCAACCTATAATAAAAACTGTTCAAAATTGTCTCTAGTTCTGGTCAAGTGGTAGTTAGGATCTTCATCCCTCATGGATAAATAGTGTAGTCCTTCTTCGACGAGGAATTTCGACATTAGTAAAATTGGTCAGACCTTGATGATGATATATCTCGTCGAAACCACTTAGAGGATGAAAGGCGATACCGAAGGGACAAAAACATTGTCACCATGTCAAACAACTTTCCCGATATTCTCCGTCAAATTTTATATAATCCGGTTGAAAGCCTACAACTCGCAGGCTCCTAGCGCAGTGGGCATACCCACAGAACCACGATGGCTCCTAAACCACTACGGGGTTTTGCCGCTTAGTATAAACATACTTGATTTGAGCTACACAGCTATATAGTATTTCTAAATCCCTACTGAAGAAGTCGGAAGCTCTAATGGATTTATCCAGCGTCTGATTAGAGAGAGAAATTCGGAAGATAATAATAAAAACGCGCGTAGAAAAGAAAAAGGAGTGAATTTGTAAATAGGTTTATATGTTAATACATATCGAATCGCCTTGCTGAATGGGATGAAATTGAAATGGGTGTTCGAAAGTTGATTGTTTTGACTACTGAGACGGATTCTTTTTTTTTGCATTCATTTTGTTAGAAGCAAAATTAAGTAATACCAGTAAGATCAAGGGAAATGCTGCTTTATATTTTTGGTTAATTTTATTTCTTTTGGAAGTACTCATGTAGATGCATATGCTGACTCTCCAAGTGCTTTCGATTGTACATCTATTCCATCAAGATCTAACGAGATATCTCGTCAAGATTTTGCCGATTTTTTTTTATTACTAGATCAAGATCTGGCCAGTTTTTCTTCCAATGACGAGATATCTCGTTCATAAGGATGTGGTCAGATTTGTTTATGGCGAGATACATCGTCGAGCCAAATACCAAGAGGGTTAAATGTAATCTATATAAATAAAAATGTAATGTTCATTTGTTCCTAACGCAAAATCTCCCAAAAGTTTTCACCAATTGGCTTGAAATTTTGCCACAAGGTTGAATTCGAATACGCGCATGTTTTAGTCTACTTAGCTATATCTATATAATCTATATAATTAAAAATGTAATGTTCGTTTGTTCCTAACGCAAAATCTCCCAAAATTTTTCACCCATTGCCTTGAAATTTTGCCACAACGTTGCATTCATTGCCATTTCAGTTCAAGAGATTGCAATTCCCAATTCGATTGGCGTTTGCAATCACCATAAACAAAGCTCAGGGCCAATCGTTAGAATTGTGCGGTTTAGATCTAGACACGGATTGCTTCTCACATGGACAATTATATGTTGCGTGTTCAAGAGTCGGCAAACCAGACAATCTCTATATCTTGACAGACAATGGAACAACAAAAAACATTGTATACCCACAAGCATTGTGAAATAAAAAATATCGGAAATGTGTGCTTTCTTTTTTTTCTTTTCAATTTAACCAGATGAGCCACAGCAACGCGTGGCCTGGCACAGCTAGTCATATATAAATGGATTATGTAATGTGAGTAACGACACTTCTATAAAATAGTTATGAACAATTAAGACAAAGTAGCGCAGATATAATGCGCTAATATTCTAGTAGTTATAAAACATTTAAGCTCAGATACAAATATTTGGAATATAAATTTATTTCAATAAAAAACGCATATTTTCCTACCCCAAAGCAATTACCACGTTGATTCAATTTTCTATGCCAACACATTTACTCTCTCCAACTCCGCTTAGGAAGAACAATAAAAAATCACCTCCCGTAAATTTTTCTCACTATCTCGCCTTTAGACATTATAAACATTAAACATCTCACAAAAATCATCTCCATAACTGAAGCCTAAATCAACAAACGGCCCATGCACAAAACTCGATTCCCACTCCCAATAATGAAAAAAGCTTCCTTCTCTCAAGTCCAGCATTTTTTTAACTTAATCCCAAAGGCGCAGATATTTCTCACACTACTTGATGGAAGAGGTAACCGAAACAAAAATTGCATTTTCGTCTGGGAAACATCCACCGACACATAAGCTCCACCACCCTCTATGAAACTATCATTTTTGATTTAGCTGCAAAACGTGGCCGGCATCGAAGCTACAAAGAAGAGTTACCGTAGTAAATGAAAGGCATAAAAATCCCTTTCAATATTTTTTGCGAAAAGTCGAGAGAGGGAATGCGGCTTTTTGAGATGTACCCAGGCACTGTTCCTTGAGCTTGCGGAATTTTTTGTGATAAGAGGAACCGGGAGGCACTCTCAATAGCAAAATACGATTTTTCTTCTCGTGCGTGCTGAGACCGCGTTTGTGAAAGTGGTGGAGCTAAAATAGATTACTAATGTGATTTCATGAGAAAGGGACTTGAAAAGGGGAGTAATAAGATGAAGTGCCCAATGCTCATAGTTTTGGCGTATTTTAAGAGAAGCAGTTTGTTGTGGGAGTAAGAGAAGCAGTTTGTTGTATGCGTAAGAGACGCAGTTTGTTGTGGGAGTAAGACAAACTGTCTTGATTAGTGTTGCGTGATAATGTAGGGTGAGACAGTGAATCTAAGGTTTGAAATTGAATTTATATAGAATCAAAACGAAGCATTCAAGGGACTTGTAGTTAAAACTTAGAAACATTATATATTGAGAGATTATGAATCGAAATTATGAGCATCAATTGCGAATAGCGGACCCAGAACCAATCGAATTGGAACGAAGTACTCATGGGCTGTGTGGTTAAGTCTTAGAAAATAGAGGAAATGTGGCTTTTTGAGATATACTCGGTTATTTATCCCTCGGCTTGAGGAACTGTCTACTGAAAAGCTGATTTATTAAGATTGTGTAATGACAATATGACATCAAGTACGAATGGTGAACCCAGAACCAATAGAATTAACTCCTCAAGTGGTTTTGATGAGGTGTCCATTGGATCAGCAGAATTGGTAAGGTCCATTAGGATCTGACCAATTCTGCTAATAGCGAGGTATCTGGTTATCAAGATATTGCCGATTTTTGTATGATAACGAGATCACGATTTGGTCAGGTTTTTTTCTAATGAGAAGATATCTTTTCCATCTCGATTTGATCGGTTTTTCTAATTACGAGATGCCTAGTTGAGGAGGGTTAAGACGAAACAGGAGGGTTAAGACGAAACAGTCATGAGCTGTGGGGTTAAGACAGAAAACAGAGGGGATATGGCTTTTTGAAAGGTTATGTGAGGGTATGCACTCATGAGGTGAGGGTATGCACTCATGTTGATAACTATTCGTGATAAAAGGAGTCGGGAATGCATTTTCAACAGAAAAATGCGATTATTCTTCTGGCGAATCGCGTCTGTGTTTGGTGGAAGTGGCAGAGTTAAAATAGGTTACTAATGTGATTTATGGGAAAGGGACTTGAAAAGGAGAGTAATAAGATAAAGTGCCTCAATACTCATATTTTTGGTAAGACGAATTTTCAGGGAAACGGTTTATTATGGGAGGAAGACAAACTGTTTTGATCAGTGTTGTGTGAAAATATTGGGTGAGATAGCGAATGCAAGGTTTGGGATTGAATTTATTTCGAATTAAAATGAGGCAGTCATGAGGCTTGTGGTTTATGTTAGAAAAGATGATCTATTGAGAGATTATGTAACGACAGGGTTTATTTTTATGTTCATTCCATTCCACGATTTGTTGCAGTTAATTTTTCAATAACGTTTCCAAACTTTTTGATTAGGCAAATCGAATATATTAAAACACCAGGACAAATTATTTAGAAAGTCTCTAATTTTTTTGTAAACGCTGTTGAGCGTTAGCATGTTTCCTTTAAAGATTAATTTTCTAGTTGGTTTGGTTAGTCATTCTAAAGTCAAATTTTTACTACACGAAGGCTAACTAGACCAGTTCTCCAGTTGTTTAAGGCCGTTTGTAATACATGTAATAACTTACAGAGCAACTCCCCCAATTTACTTTTAGATTCAAATTTGAAACTACTTAATGCTTTTGTTTTATTTGGAATCTGGAGAAATTTGTTATTTTCCATTGACAATTTTTATTCAAGAGCGGTATAACACGATGCTTAATTTAGTTGTTTCCACTTAACAAATACAAATGAGGCAATGTTTTAGCGCCAAGTAAAATGAATATTATATCTTATGTTTTTCGCGTTATGGAAATAGTCTCTGAATTTTGTTTCGGGCCGCTGTAGCCCAGCTGGAAGAACAATACATTAACAATAAGAGGGCTGCGAGTTCGAAACTAGGTCCAGCCAAAGACCGTCGTGTACATGGGGACTGATGCACGTTAAATCTGTCGTGGCCTCAAATGTCCTCACTTTGGCGGGATGTGGAAGTTTGAAGAGTGGACTGCCAGCTCAGATGTTACCTCGTTATCTGGTTGTGGTTCAAAATTATACAAAGATTATACAAAGATATACTATTTTAGAAACATTATTGCACTTTTTCAATCTTGATTGATGAATTGATACAATTATCAATTCAAAAACGATTTCTTTCCAGAAAAATTTTTTTAAAGAAAGACCGATCTTGTGAAGAGCATCGACCTCTTAGGCTTTGAACTAGAAGGGGCGAACTGGCGTCTAGGTATGAGGAATTACCCAATGGGTAAGTCGACATCACTCTTAAGAGGAAGTATCACCAACATCCACAGCTCACAAACCGTGATTCAAACCCAAGAACTAAGGAGCAGATAAACGCTATAACCACTGTACCATAAAGGGGACTCCATATAGGCTGTTTGAAAAGTTTTATTGCACTTTCCAAATAGTATATCTAGTAACGAAATCTTTGAGTAAATAGGTATTTACGTCGGAGCAAAATAACGGGTTATTGGCGACGGTTCAGGATTGATCTCGAAGGGAATGGCTCAGGGACTACACCTTGTAATTTTGAATCATGGTCAGATGACGAGGTCGATACCTAAGCTAGCACCCAACTCTCCAAACGCCAACGTGAGGACATTTGACGTCGTGCCAGATTTAACATGCACCAGCCCCCGCATGCACGATGGGCTTTGACTGGATCAATTCTCGAACACGCAACCCTTCGATTGATAATACGCAACTCATTGCATCCGAGCGATTGTACAAATAAAAAGGTTTCAAATGTCCTCCACAATCTTCATACAAAACAAACTAATAAAATGATTTGCCATCAATTTGCACATCGTCCTTTTCAAAAAACGTATCGGAATAATTATGAAATAAGTATTTAATGCATTATTTATATGAATAAAACATTTCACATATGCATTCTAGCTTTCATAAGAAAGTTATGATACTAATTTTAAAAGGTTTCCTAATGCAAATGGATCATAATATATCTTAATGAGATAATGCCCATGCTAAATCAATCCATCAATTAAGCTTACCCAGACACTTCCGTCTTTATATTCTTTATCCATTATTCAACAATTCCACTTCCTGATTCAGTACTCGCACATTAAATATAATGGCTATCTCCCACACTTTAAGTACACGGATGGTTATCATAATAGTTAGGCACTGACAATTTAGAGAAAAGATTATTTTGATTGAGTGTTTCTCTCGGTCTTCGTTATTCAAATCAAAACTATCAATTTATAAAATGCGTCGTCCTTGATTACAGTGGTGTACAGCCACTGGATATATCCATAGGAGAAGTAGTAAAGTAGTTGCGCATTTTCTCAGTGAGTATGTAAGAGCCAGAAAATTCAATCTCGTCTCATGCATATAGATGAACTCGCATCAAAATGATGAAGTGGTTTATAGTGCTGACTCATTCATATATATGGTCTGAAAATATCATTCACGAAAGGATGTTAGAATATGGATAAGAGGATGCGTTCTCGAGGGATGGAAAGTCTCAAATAGTGGAGAGGATATTGATTGATCAATGCTGACTGGGAATTTTATAGCAGATTCGCTTTCATTAGGATCATGTGGTAGTGGAATTTTAGAATATTGCCACGTGAAAATTGAAACAAACGAAGTATTATAAATATTAATTTATTAAAATCTTGATTATTAGGTTAACAAACCATTAATAAGTGATGAGTAACATAAACATTAGTACACTGCCATTGCAATAACAAAGCTAGCGCAGTACTTAATCCATCGTGGATGCTTGTCAACTGCTTATGGGAAGCTATTTCTGCTAAGCTTAATGTAAGTGGCGGTAGTGTTTTAAAGTGCAAGAGCCTGAAACCACCAGACATTCAACAACGTCAAACGTGATATTGGAATTCAAGAATTATATTGCCACCTGTAAATTGGAACTAACGACGTATTAGAATTACAAATTTATGAAAATCTTGATATATTAGGTTATTAAATCATTAATGAGTGATGACCAACATAAGCATTGGTAAAACTGACATTGCAATACCAAAGCTAAAGCAGAACACTTATCAATCCACGAGCAACGTGGCTGCTGATCAACTGCTTAGAGGCCATTCCTACCAAGCTTAATGTAGGTGGCGGTAGTGTTTTAAAGTGCAAGAGCCTGAAACCACCAGACATTCAACAACGTCAAAACGTGATATTGGAATTCAAGAATTATATTGCCACCTGTAAATTGGAACTAACGACGTATTAGAATTACAAATTTATGAAAATCTTGATATATTAGGTTATTAAATCATTAATGAGTGATGACCAACATAAGCATTGGCAAAAATGACATTGCAATAACAAAGCTAAAGCAGAACTTATCAATCCACGAGCAACGTGGCTGCTGATTAACTGCTTAGAGGCCATTTCTACCAAGTTTAATGTAGGTGGCGGTAGTGTTTTAAAGCTCAAGGGCAATAAAACTCAAACCAACCAACAACATTGTCAAAGCATAATGGAACAATTTAACCTTTACACTACGGCGCTTTTATTCTGTACCTGGATATGGGACAACTGTTATTCCGGCCGCAGTCAAAGGTTAAGACTAATATTATCACGTAGAGATTGGAACTAACGATTAAAAACACAAATTTGTCAAAATCACGATTATTAGGCAACAAAATATGAATGAGTGTTCACCAAAATATGAAAACAATGATAACTCTCGCAATTCCAATAAGAAAAAACGCACTGAAATCAATCTATTAGCAATAGGCGTGCTTTTCAACTGCTTATATGGTACTCTATATATTGTCATGGATCTCCAATCTTCCCTTCAATCTCTTTAATACTGATAACAGAGGTTTTTAATATCGATGCGTATAGCTGAATACAGAGGATGGTAATGTTTCTGCAATCTCTTCGTAACTTGTGAAATATTACTAGAATGCAATGTCAGTTTGTTACTTATATTAAAAATTAACGCAAAGCATCGCAAAAATGGCAATAGATCAAATTAGGTTTTAACCAGAAGTGTTTTTCTGCTGGTGTGGTTTGTTTAGATTTACACTGAAAAACCTCCTATTAATATTGACTATTTTTCCTATGCTGATCAGGAAATATTTTTCTTCCAGTTATTTAATTAGTAATAGTTAATGGAAATTTATTATTAAAATTTGATCATTAAGTATGTGCAATTTAATTAAGTACTAGTTGAACAATTGTAAACAATGTATAGTACATTTAAAGCTGAAATTCTAATAACTACCCACTGAAACAAATAGAATATAATAATCATAATCTGAGAAAAATCCCATTATTAGCTCCAAATTATACACCAGAGGTATACTTTATTATAATTATTTATCTAACACAATTAGCTAGTACACACTTATTAGTAGCTGCTTATTTCAGGCATAATGTAAAATAATTCATATTTAATGCTATTGAACAGCTTTCAGCGTTTCGAAAGGATCACAGAACTAATAACCAGTGGAATTAAATGTGCGAAAGATTACTGTACATGAGGGTATCAATAACTCACCATAACACAACCCCTATTCATTCCCAAGCAATCTTTTAAGCTGTAGTTCTCTATAAACGTATCCGAATTCCCCAAACCGCTGATTTAAAGTAGTATTGAAATCTCCAAACAGTTAGTTGAACCAATTCCTAAAATCCCGCATGCAGCAGTAGTTTAGAGATAATTACTTCAAAACAGTGACAACGTGCCGCTTTTGTTACAACAGAAATTGCGAGTTGTGAGAGCTTGATTCCTTTAACCATTTAATCTAATGTGGTCGAAATAATTTTAGTTTAATTAACTGTCCAACTAGCTAACATGATGAAGGAGGTTGCTTGGCACTCGGTCTGGTGGTGTATGCATGCTCCTTACCTACTTATTAACCAGTTAATGTAAGGTTGACAAATGTAGACCATCTCGATTTGTGTATATTATTTTTCTTAGTTTATAGTTTAAAACTTAAATTCATTTTAATGAACTGTCCAACTAGCTAACACGATGAAAGAGATTGCTTGGCACTTGTTCTGATGGTATATACATGTTCTTACTCTACTTATTAACCCATTGCTATAAGGTTGACAAATGTAGGCTATCTTGATTTGAGATTTTTTACTTAGTCCATGGAATTGGTTACATTTAGTGTGTAGTAGAGTTATCTTATGTAAAATTTAATTTAATTTAATTAACTGACTGCGTCTGTCTTATATGATGAAAGAGGTCGTTTGGCACTTGATTTGCAGGTTTATGTATGTTTCAGTATAATTAACCCGTTAACGTAAGGTTGAAAAATGTTAAATTATCTAAATTGATGAGTGTGTGTGGTTCAGTTTTCCTAGTTAATGGAGTTAGATTTAGTGTGCAGCAGATAATTTAAAAATTTTTAAAAATGATACAAATAAAATAACTTTTATCTTCATCTGCACGATTCGCTTTTGGAATACCTGGTATCTATTAAAATTAGCTTGTTTTCACTAGTTCTCAATACCAAGTTTTTCGATTTTGGCGGTCAAACTAATAGTATGCGTTTTCCTATTATAAACAGTTTTAAATAGGTTTACACTTGCGTTGCTCTCATAACGTGTTATTAAGTCAAATATAAAAGATAGAAATGTTTTAATTATTGCATACTTAATAAATTTATGATATATAAAAAGTTACATGAAAAAGGTTAAAAGGACTTTTAAAAGTTTAAGAGATGTGCAATGTATTTTCAAACTAGGGAGGGAAGGGACAAGGGCATTTGTGGGTAAATGCATCCACTATATGAGCTTATCCTGATGGTATCTCGGCGAGTTATCTCTTCATTAGAAAAGCTTGATGGACGAGATATCTCATCATTAGAAAAGCTTGATGGACGAGATATCTCATCATTACACCACAAAACGCATTTACCCTTTCTTTTTAACTTTTCTATCTCACTATAAATTTAACAAAATAATTTAGAACTCGAATTATAATATTGTACATTTTTATTCCTATACCATCATTTCTTCCACGAAATGGAAGTCATATATTACAAAAGAATGCCAATTTAAGAACGAACTTTTAACGAATACAGGAGCTGTTTTCTTATCTATTCACTGTCAAAAGCAACTCCATTCTTGGAATTTCGCCATAGAAGTTGCATCGAGTGAAAATTTTCGTCCCCTATTTTCTACATATTCGATCGGTATCTGAACAGAGACGTTGCGATCTAGACTGTAAGTATCCTTTTAGAACTTTTATCATCAACCAAGCGCTGAATTTCTTCTACTAAACTTTACCAGCCATTGTTGTTTTGTAACGAAACAGCATTAAATGCATTGATCGCTCGGTATACATTAGAATCGGGAACTTCTTTAATGGTCTCGGAAAGGAAATAATGGGAGGAAATATGTAGCAATGCGAAGTCTGGAGTTAGCCGAGAGTTTCTTTCAAAACTTGCTTTTAAGATAGCTTTCTTCGCTGCAAGTCAGTGTTATTTTCATCGATGCTTTGGGTAAGTGCCGAAGTATCTGTAATTCTTAAGACCTTATTTGCATACATAGAAGCGAAAGTGGTTACTTCGTGTCTTTGAAATGTTACACTGCGGAAAATTTGAAATTGATTACACTACTAAAAATCTAGAATACTCATAACTTGAAAATATTGTTTTGGTTTATTAGATAGTCATATGAAGTATTAAAGAGTGTTATGAATCAAGTGCTGAATTATATTTAATAAACTATATTCAACGTTGTTATGTCGTACCGAAACATCATTAAATATTCTCGGTATGCATTAGAATAGGGGAATTCTTTAATGCCCTCGAAAGGAAATAATGAGGGGAGGAATATGTAGCAATGCGAAGTCTGAAGGCAGCTGAGAGTTTCTTTCGAAACTTGCTTTTCAGTTATCTCACTTTCTTCGTTGCAAGCCAGTGTTTGATCATCGATGTTTTGGTAATTTGCCGAAGTATCTGTAATTCTTAAGACCTTATTTGCATATATAGAACAGAAAGTTGGTTACTTCATACCTTTGAAGTGTCACACTCCAATCAAAACAACGGAAAATCTTGAATTTGATTATATTATTAAAACTCTTATATACATAAAACTTTAAAAAATTGTTTGGTTTGCCACTCCAGTATATTTCATCACTTAAAATCAATATGTTTTGGTTAGTAGAGCCATAGGTAGTTAATAAATAAGTTTTACCATAAAGCAAGTGCTGAATTTCTTTTATTAAACTTTACTCGGTTTTGTTATTTAGTACCGAAACAACATTCAATGTTCTCGGTATACATAAGAATCAGCGAACTTCTTTAAAGGTCTTTTAAGGAAGTAATGAGAAAATATGTAGCAATGCGAAGTCTGGAGTTAGCCGAGAGTTTCTTTCAAAACTTGCTTTTAAGATAGCTTTCTTCGCTGCAAGTCAGTGTTATTTTCATCGATGCTTTGGGTAAGTCCGAGAGCTGTTTCTTTCAAAACTTACTTTTAAGCTATCGCACTTTCTTCGTTGCAAGTCAGTGTTGTTATATATATTTTGTTATAGTTCTGAAGCATCTCTAATATTCAAGATCTTATGTGCATGCATAGAGGAGAAAATTGGTTACTTCGTATGTTTAAAACATTCCACCGGTAGTGTATCATAACATTCATATCCCCTGGAATACCATGATTGGATCAAAAACAAATCTAAGGCTTAAATTTAATTTAGACAATTTTTTCAGTCAACTCCATTCTGCATTATTATTTTCCTTAAATATAGTAAAATACAAGTAATTTTAGACCCAAGTCGAAAACAAGCTCAAAAGGCGCGATTGCATTCAATCTCGGCAACTATGAGTAGATCATGTACGTGTTGTCTTACATCTAGGGGTTGTCTTATATTACATAGGTGGTAAAATGAGAGAAATGGCAGAGAATATTAGAAGATGAGCAAGCACCAGTTGCACATATTGCCTGGACTGGGTGTAGCTTTATGAAGCAAAGTGAGAGAAGAGTCTGTTCTGAAGGTACCCAATGCGCCTGACAAATGCCGTTAACCAATCATAGTAGGAAAATCAAGTCTGAAAGGATGAGGCATGAGCAGTCCCTGGTTGACTTTTTGCCGTGAAATCAGGAACGTTAAGATAGGAACTGATGTATCACTGAGAGTTACATCAAAATCGTTTTAGCAGCAGGTTGCAGGTATGTATTTTAATTAACGTCACATTGAAGAAACAGAACAGGCTATTTAATTTTTCAAAGAAATGCCGGGCTTTTGAATAGCTATGCAACTACTCCAATCAATACAACTGAAAAATTTTTTTAACTGATTTATTTCTTATAAAGCTATAATATTTTACTACATTTTACCTGGAAACAAAACCAATTTAAAAATTTATTATTGGTTTTGTCACTACAAAATAATTCGTCACTTCAAACTAATATGGTTTGGTTTATCAGAGCGATAAATAAGACCATACTAAGCATGACTAAACGCAGACTTCCTTTCACTAGTATATATTGGACATTGTTGTTTTGTAACGAAACATCATTAGATTGCTTGGTACACATTAGGACCGAAGAATTTATTTAATGGCCCCGAAAAGGAGCGTTTGAAAGTAATGGACGTTAGCTGAGAGTTTCTTTTTAAATTGAATTTTCAGCTATCAGTATCAGATAAATTACTACCTTGTTTGTAGCATGCTTGATAGAGTTGATTTGTTTAGAATCTTGGGTAAAGTGTAGAGTATCTGTTATTTATAAAATGTTATTTGCTTCAGTAGATGAGGTGGTTTTCAAGTACATGTATCCTTAGAAATATTAAATAAAATCAGAATTTGTATTTCCTTTCAAAATGTGCAAAGGAAGCGAAAATGTTCAAAAATATATTATATAAGAATTAAAAGGAATCGTTGAATCACATTTGATCTCCTTCAACATCATTGAGACAGGGATTAGAGGATCTTGGATCGATACACCCTACTTTCAAGGAGGTCGCGACGACAGTTAAGTGTGAATAAGACAATTTTTTAGTAAATATTTTATTTAAATCCGCCATTTTTAACATTTCGTTTTTAAAAAATAAGAGTTAAAATATTTGATATTAATTAGTAAATATTTAATGGTAAATGGTAATTAATTAACGTCACACTGGAGAAAAACACAACAGTAAATACTTGTGAATAGACCTTTTAAATGTATTATTTTCAATATTTTTGGATTTCAGTACTCATGTGAGCCTTAATTCTCCAAGTGGTTTCAAAGAGATATCTCTTTCATCAAGATCTGACCAATTTTGCTAATAACAAGATTTCTCATCATCAAAATACTGCCGATTTTTTAATGATGATGAAATCTAGATCTAGTTTTTTTTATCTAATGACGAGATATTTCGTCTATCAAGATCTGGTCAGTTTTGCTATGGACAAGGTAAGTCGTCAAGATTAGGAGGATTAAAAATAATTTATACAGTGGAATCCCGGTTATCCGTGAATCGGCTTAACCGAAAGGCCCTTTTTCTTTAAATATTGAAAATATTTCAAAAATATTGAAAATATCCATTCGTGAATGATAAAATATATAACTCTGAATGACGCAAACTTGAAACATTAATGTATGATAGAATCGCAAATTTAATGCAAAATATGTTATATATATACATAAAGAAAAGAAATGCATGCAAAGAAGTAAAGAATGTAAATAAAAACTTCTTACAAAATATACAGGTTACTTTACGAAATAGGCAGTGATTTGTTTTTGCTATTCGATTTGGGATCGTTTCAAAGCAGCCTTGTCACGCCATATTTGAACAAGAGCACATCCGAAATGGTGGCATCATCTTGTGCTTCAGTATATCGAAGTGCTGCATCTAAGATTTGTGTAGCTTCAGTATGTGAAATGCTGGAATTCTCTGTCTTCGGGCTTGGCTTCAACAACAACATCTTCTTTATTTACTGCCGCAACTATTTCTTCATCAGTTAAGTTCTGTTAATCGGTGTTTGGAGCAAGCCAGGTTTCGACTTCAACGTCAGATATTTTCCCGGGAAGCAATTTGAACATGTCCGAGAACACTTCTTGATTAAGATCAGAATTGTCGCCTGCAGTTTCAACCAAATCAACTGTTCCAAAAACTAGTGAATCAACAGTCGACCACAATTTTTCCAAGATCTCACTAATGATTGTTTTTGAATTTCATCCCATGAAGAAGCTGCCCAGTAGCCAATTTTTTTCATGTCTACATATTTCAAATGTTGATTAACATCCATTCCATCATCTAGTCCGTCAATCAAAAATTGCAAAAGCCGTTTCCTATTACGTCTCTTAATGTTCTCAATAACTCCCTTGTCCATTGGTTGGATCAGGGAAGTTACATTCGGAGACAGGAAATCGCTCTAATTCCATCCTTCTCAAGCTCATTTTCTGACGGGTGTGATGGACAAAAGAGGAAGAACAAAGGAAGCTTACCCGTTATCCGAAAATTCTATGGAATCTCGATTAACCCGAAAATGCTTCGGTCCCGTGCTTTTCGGATAACCGGAATTCAACTGTGCTTTTAAACCTCAATCATGCTCAAATGTCCGTTTTCGTCGTATCCTTTCAATATATCAAGTCAATTTGCAAACATATTCCAGACATGGAATCCCGAAAATTCTTAAGAAACTCGAACAAAAAAAGAACCTTATAATGTTCCCATTGAATTTAATAAAAAGAGAATATGTCTAGGATTAAAAATAAAATCTGACAATCTTCTTTCATTACACATAGAATCCCGGATTCACTTCCTTCAACATAAAGTAGTTTCAAACAATTTCTTCTGCTGCTATTATGACTGCAAAAAGCAGATTTCAATCGAGTATGTTATTTTCATGTATGTCCTCACATGCAAGAAAAGGCCCACAAAATTTATTGTGGATGGCATTTTAGTTAACGTACACCGTTCATACGTTACACAAGGATTTCAAGATTTTTGAGACATTCAGGTTCGGCATTCATACAATTCTAAAACTTGGAACAAAAATAAATAAATACCCTGTAATACACTCATTGAATTAAAATGTAATATTTCTAGTGTAAAAATAGAGCATAGCAACTTTCCCTATAATTCCACACCAGAACGATTTATTAGGTTCTGACAGCATAAAATACCACATAACTAATTCGTTCCCCCGCATGCTGTTCCGACTTTAATCAGCAGACTATTTCAACCAATAATGTTATATGTTGTTTTAACCGTCCTGATGATTGTCTCGACAAGGTATCTTGATATTAGCAGAACTAGACCTTGTTGGACGAGATATCTCGTCATTAGAAGAAAACACGATCACAATCATTTGAAAAAAGTAGCACTATCTTAATTTCCTCATTATCTAAAAATCGGGAATACCTTGATGGCGAGATATCTCGTCATTAGCAAAATTAGTCAGATCTTAATGGACGAGATATCTCGTCGAAACCTTTCGGATGATTAGGGTTGTTTCTTACAGATAGGCTATGTCCTGCAAAATTTGTAATGTATGGTATTTCAGTTACTTTCATCTCCTTTCTTTATAACGATTTGAATATTATTGACAGACATACTCAGATTCAAGATTCCTTCCTCTCTCATTCCACATACAACCACAAATTCGGTCCTGTCTACATAAATAATTTATTTCCCCTGCATGTTGATTTGACTGCAATCCGAATATGTTATTTTCATGTTATTCCTTAGACGTAGGCAATGTCCTGCACCATTTATAACGTATGATATTTCAATTACGTTACACGTCCTTACCTTGCACAACGATTTCAAAATTGTTAACAGGCATTACATTCGGAATTCAGGACATTCTTAAAATTGTAATTTAACCAAGTTGGAACCTTGTAATATGTCCATTGAATTAAATATAAATGGAAAATTTCTGGCATAAAAACAAAGCATAAAACATTCCCCTTTCATTCACATAGAACATTATTTTGACCGAATATGTTATTTTCAAGTTATTCATTACATATAGACAATATCCTGCATCATCTGTCGTTGCACAAATATTTTAAGATTGTTGACAGATACTAGATTCGAAATTCAGAACATTCTTAAAATCGGAACATAATTACGACCCTTTGTAATATGTCCATTGAATAAATTATAAATGGATTATTTCTAGATAAAAAAAGAAAACACTGCCTCCCACTCTCATTCCACACAGAACCCAGTATTTGACTCTGCCCATAAAATAGTTTCCCTAAATAATTCATTTTCTAGCATACTATTCTGACAGTAATCAACAGAATATTTTAGTCAAGTTTGCTATTTTTATTTTATTCCTTATATTTCGGCAATATCCTGTAACATTGATCATGTTTAGTATTTCAATTAGTTACACGTCCTTACCTTGCACAAAGATTTGATGGCATTTTGTTGACAGACACGATTCGGAATTCACAAAATTCTCAAACTAGGAACCAAATGAACCATTTTAACCGCTGAAACACATATAAATGGAATATTTCTAGCGTTAGAAATAACAGATAACATTCCTCTTTTATTCCACACATAACTCTAGATTCTGGTCTTGCCCACATGAATTTCCCAAATAATTCATTTCCCCTGCATGCTGTTCTGACTTCTTCAAATGGGGAACAATCCTTCTATAAACAATAGACTAACTATTTAAACCGAGTAGGTTATTTTCATGTTAGTCCTCACATACAAGCAATGTCCCACAAAATTTATCGTGGATAGTATTTCAATTACCTTACACTTCCCTTGCTTTAGTGAGATTATTAAGATATGACTGGAATTCGGTTTCGCATCCTACCAAACGTCACCCGAGACAAATATTCCAAACCATCTTTCTTCATGCCCTCTACTGGGGAAATTCCGACCACGGTTCGACCATGAACGGGGCTCACTCGCTAAAGGGAAATAAAGAAAACTCCTTTTAATTAGTTTGTTGGCATTGGTTTTGTGTAATAGCGCTTTCTCTCCCTCGCTGACTCAAGGCGTTAAATTGTTCCTACAGCAATTATTCGTTTGTCGTCTTCTGGAGAAAAACAAAGAATATTGAAGTGAATTACTGGACTTGGACCAAAGGGACGGAGCTCAAATTAAAACTAATTAAGCAGTGAAGAAAATAAAACGTTTGTTCACAATTGAATAGTTAAGGGTTTCCGAGCTGTTGAAATTCCTTCTGTTATAGGGAGTGAATTGATTTTGCTCGCATAATGGAGATTATTGCGATGTTTATGCTATTCTAAATGTTCGCAAATTTGATCATTCACGTCTTTGTTGTAAAGTTGTGTAATTACAAGTGGAATTTAGAAATCGAAATAAGTTAATAATGTGTTTTAAGAACTATATCAGCATCATATAATTGATCTAATAGCAGTAAAAGTATTCCTCTTCTGGAAAACAACAAAGCTTATTGAAGTGAATTACTGGACTTGGACCAAAGGACGGAGCTCAAATTAATAGTAATTAAGCAATGAGTAAAATGAAGCATTTGTTCACAATCGAATAGTTAAGGGTTTCCGAGCTGTTGAAATTCCTTCCGTTACTGGGGAGTGAATTGATTTTGTTAGGGCATAATGCAGATTATGGTGATGAGGTTTGTACTATTATAAATGTTTGCAAATTTGATCATTCAGGCCTTTGTTGTATGATTGTATAATTGCATGCGGAGAGAGAGAGAGAGGGACAGAGAGAGAGTTTAGAAATCGAAATAAGTTAACAATGTGTTTTAAGTACTAAATCATTATCATAAAATTGATCTAGTGATGGAAGAATTTTATAGCCTTGTAGCAATTTTTATGTTAGAATTCTATAAGGTATGTTTAGAATTGGATAAGTAACAAGATTATTTCCGAAAATTATGCGATAAGTGTAATTTTTCATACTTTTTGCTTGATACCTTGCGTATGTTCTTGTAGTCTAATTAAAACTCAATTTGCAGAACCAGCAATGAATTTATTATTGTTAGCTAAAATGTTTTTTGAAGCGATCAAAAATTGAGCTATCCTTATAGTTTAGATATTTGGTTAAACGGGCAGTTAAAGGTTTGGCACTGGGTAAAGTTTAACGGAGTAAGGGTTTGGTTAGCTCTACAAATGTATCCTAGTCTTTCTGTTACATAGAAACTTCGGAGTCGGTATGGTCATTAACAGAGCATTCAAAAACATGGAAAGTGCCATAGTGTACTGTGAAATGTTTTTTACATCTGGTCCTCACAAGGTTACGTCTTCTTTAGGAGTGTAAAGGATTCACAATCCCGATATACCCCAGTGATCTTTCCCCTTCTCTATTTTCACCCTGTATTCTTCTTTCATTAACTCATTGAAGCAAGAGTCGTGGAACCGGCCAGCCACCAATAAATTGTATTTCCTAAAATCCACCATTTATCAGTGGCCAGATGATAAATGAGGGCGAAGGACCAATGTTAAACTTCCCCGCCTACGTATTCTTTTGTTAGGAAAGAGTCCTCGTATGTATCAATCATGCCTTTGACTGTTTATCTCATTCTGTTTGCCTGTCTTTCCTTCAATTACTATCGTCTAAAATGTTTCGAAAGTACAATTCTAAAGTTAGATTTGATTTAGAAAAATTATTATTCAAAACATGTTTGCCTAATTACACCACTATTCTTAAATATCATCAAATTTTTTTTACTTCATTAAAATAATTTGTTATTGAATCCGACATGCCTCTCTTTCGACATGTATCTTGTTTCCAGAATTCGTGCAAGATGCATGTAAATGTAATTTCTAGTAGGATTCCATTATTTTATTTCTGTTATTAAGTTGCTGCTTATTATTTAATTTTATAATCTTGCGTCTGACACAGCTTGTCCGCAGCTTTAGGACCTGCACCATAAAAAATTGAACCTGCACCCCTGACATCTGCACACACATTTACACTGGTTGGTTTGGTTTTATGACGACTCAAGGGCCACATTTGGTCAAGCTTCGGGAAACAAGACAGACAATGTCAAGTAATAGACATACACACAAGATGAAAATTTTACTGATACAGAAGAGAGAAATGCACCCAAGGTAAGTCACAGGAATCGACCCTGTGCCACCTACAGCATGAAGTCTGCAATTTTCGAACCCAATGAGGAACGGTACATTTACACTGGGGTCTAACTCATCAAAACGTGAATCTCAATATATTCTTCCGTTCTGACTGCTGAGTTTGCAGGTTTGCCACTACCACATGAGAACGAAGAACAACTTTTCCTATCTTCAGTACATGCATTGTTACTGGTAAGCTAAACAGACCGACGTACTGGGACATCATGTTTCAATTTTTTCGAGGTGTCTCAATTTATATCCATACCAGGCAGTGGGCATACCAAGCAGTGAACATACCAGGCAGTGGGCATACCAGGCAGTGGACATACCATGCAGTGGACATACTAGGCAGTGAACATACCAGGCAGTGGACATTGAATCATTGACCTCAGATAGTACAGGTGATTTTTCAAAAAGTGGCAGTGGTCTTCAAATCTGTACATTAATGTTATTACCAATACGTGGGATGTTCTAGGAAGACAAATTACATACCGTTAACCCTTGCCAACGTCTATTGAAAAATTAAAACAGCTCTATCTCAGGATTCCAACTCTCTGAGCAGAATTCATGGACAACGTCGAAGCAAAATCAAATATACAACGATTTAGGAAAAATTTTCCGATTTTTCTACAAAACGTGTTTGCACATCTTTCAAAATGCATATTTCTCATCATTTTTTTATATAAGTTGTTACGTACTTGACCTTATCATACAGGCATACAAAAGTTGTTTTGAGTTCGTTTTCTTTTAAAATAAGTATATATTACGAGTTTCATAAATCAATTCTTTTCTTCAGTTTTTGAAAAATGGAGGGCGAATTTTTATACTAAGAATTACCTACCGATATTTTTTAGATTCATTATTGACGTCGTGAACTGGGGGTTCGCATTCATAAATCCGTTCTGCAATCTTGAGTCATCCCTGAATGCTTTCTAAGCAGATTTGACTTTCCTGACCAATAGAAATTTTCTTGGGATTATTTCAACCAATACAGTTGTTTCAAAGATTAAGTGATTATTTAATAACTACAAGTGTGTTTTGGAGAAAAAGCCTCGTACACAAAATCTCGTGATGCTCAGAGGGTTAAACTCAAAATAAGTAACTTTTAACCCTCCAAGGTTTCGACAGATATCACGTCCATCAAGATCTGATCAATTTCCCTAATGACGAGATATCTCGTCATCAAGGTATTACCGAATTTCTTACGATGACGAGATAAATATCTGTCAATTTTCTGATACTGACAAACTATTTCGTCATCAAGGTATTACCGAATTTCTTATGATGAGAGATCAAGATGGGTCAATTTTCTTCTATTGATGAGATATCTTGTCCATCAAGTTCTGGTTAGTTTTGCTAATGATGATATACCTCGATGAAATTAAAATTTAAAGACCTACAGCATATGAGAATAATTTACAGGTTTCTGTAAGATGTAATTTAAATCAAATGTTTTGATGTTAAGTGATAAAATATTTTGTAATTAAATGATACAATGTCAAAATTGCAAGAAATCCACTTTTCTATTTTGATAAAAAACGTGTACTTTCACTTAAATTTCGGTGATGTATTCTAACCTGAAATAAAACTATTGCTTTAAGTGAAAGCAATCCACCAAATCTTAAAACCTTTTACTTAAAAACCTTATCGAAAGTGTTCAATATATATAGACTAATACTGAGACGTGAAAAGTATTACTTTTCTGTCATCTCTTACGGTAAAACAAATAGACTTGTCTTCGGAACAAATAGCCTGCACTGCCTTAAAACAGAGGAAGCAATTTTATTTCTTTGGAAAACATTCAAACTCCATCAGAATTCAAACAGAGTTGCCTGTAAAAGTCTCCACGGGACGAATGAAGTATTACTGTAGGCGATGATAGATTAAAATGCTTGAAACATTTCTGAGACTGAGTCAACCTCTGGAGGCCACATTCCTAAACGACAAGCAAAAAATTACAATTGTCGACTGACGAGGATTTTTAGTATGTCTAAGTTTTAATATGCCGTTCGGCGTTATCAGTGACTGGGGTGTCAAAAAAGTGTGCAAATAATGAGTGAGAAATGAATAAATGCATATTAATCCGGTTTTTAGTTCCTCGTCTGACAGTTCTGGTAATGAAATTTCCATTTTAATAACACCATATGGAAAGCATGAGAGTAATAAAAACGTGTTTACATGTCTATGTTTACGTGTAGGAAGTTCTCATTTGGTACATCTTGCAGGCAATTTCTCCACCAATCGTTCCTTTCGAGTTTTTATTTCCATTTATCTACTGAGTGAATTAAAATTTTTATTTCTTTCGTCACAGGTATGAAAAAGGCAACTTTTGAACTTAGAACAGATAGAGGTTTATGAGCTAGAGAAGATGGATTTTGGAATTGGTGCTGATAGTGAGCTCGTTTGAAAATATTACGTAAGTGATAAATCATTTCGAATTCGGAAAAAAGCTTTAATGGCGTTCGACATAAAAGTGAAGGTTGTTCTTTATTGCATAACATCTACTGTAGTACTAGAAACTAATTTACTTAGTATTTATTTCAATTGTAGATCTGTTTTAGGTACTAGTTTTTCCTTTTAAAACTGGTCTTCATCACATAATTTCAATCGTGCGCATCAGCTATATATATTTTTCTGAGTAAAAATACTTTAAATCGAAATTTAAAAAGTTTTAAGTTTATCATTAACAGGGGCAAATTTTGATAACATGCCATCTTTTTGTTAGTACTTCGTAGGTAATACCTTTATGAACAGAAATTCCCTTATGCAATCTCTTTATTCTAGAAATATAGTTTGTAGGTCATATTTTGTACTTTTTCGGTATTTTCTTTGTATGTAATTTTTGAGATTTTAAGGTATTTTTTGAGATGTTAAGAACATTTTTCGACTTTTTATCATACTTTTATTTGGTCCCTGGTTTTAATCGAAGTTTCTTAAAACTATATCGTCACAGTTTTTCATACTCAGTTGCATTTGTACTACAAAACACATTGGAAATGACATAAAAAAATCAGTATTCTTTTAACACAAAATGAATATTTTCTGAATCTTTGTCGATGGGTGAATCATAACACCGGAGAGTGATATAAGGTATTTTTGTCCAGTTTCGATAGAAAAATATTATACTTTTGGATCTTCGCGTATTGAGTACTAACACAGCAGTGCTTATTTACTAGTACTTAGCTTAGAGTACTTACTTGTTAGTACTTAAATTTAGTACATACTACTGCTTAAATTTGAGTACTTTCTAGTGCTTAAATTTTAGTATTTACTAGTGCTTAAATTTGAGTTCTTTCTAGAAGTAAATTTGAGTACATACTAATTCTTAATTCCGAATACTTACTCACTAGTGCTTAACTCCGAGTACTTACCTAATAGTACTTAAATTCAAATACTTAGTTAATGACTTAAAATTAGTAATTTCGAGTACTTACTGATAGAATCTTTAATAATGCCAAAATATAAGCCACCTAAGACACGATTTTCTAAATTGCCGTAAGTGGGTTGATACAGGCTCCTGGGGCAAAGATTTTAAAAAATGTACGAAAATGTATCGAAAGGAAATGTGTAACCGTATATATATTTATCCAATGAATTATTTACCTATTTATTTGATCATCTATCGGGAGTATGTAGATTATACTGTATTCATATAGAGATGAGTGCAAACACATTTCATTTATAGGCAATATGAAAAGAAAATAGTTTACTTAAATTTTAAATCATTTTTCACATAAGCCATTTTCAAGCATACTAAGTCATTTCTACTCATTTTTAGCTCAACGAAATCTGCATGCTAACTATTTTACTATTTATCGATTGATAAATTAGAAAAATAAAAAATTACACTATAGAATAATTTTATTGAGATTGAATGAATACGTTTAGATAAAAAATAAGTTAATCAAATGGAAAATGCAATCATCAATCATCTTTATCCCAATTTTTCGACGTTCGTTCTATCTAAATTCTCTTTTTGTCCAAATGTATATCTGCAAAATGCGTAAAAGGGAAATGAATTTAATCCTTTCAAGGCTCTTAAAGAAGCATTTAGGAATAAATACGTACAATTGCGAGTAAAAAGTTAAACCTTTTCACAAACGAAACTTATAGAAGACTGTTTTTGCTTCAAAAAATGTAAGAAAACGTGTTAAATAAAACAGAAATGGAATGGAATCGTTTCGCACAGCTTAATCTTTCATATTCTTTTAGTACGTAACTATTATTGCATTATATTATTTTACTCACATATGTACATAATATGAATGGAAAAACTCCTTTATATAATTTATACATTTGTTTCTTATCTCAGATCAAAATTAGGTAAATTCCATGATATTCTACCCAACTAAAATGTCTTGAATCATTATGAGTGTCCTTCCATGATACTCAGATGCATTGCAGTACGTGTTCAGGACTAGCCATGCTGTTTCTCTGAAATGGCAGTCAGGGTAAATATTTTTGGTCACATATTTCATTGCATATCGCCATACGAGAAGGAATCCACATCATATGTACGGGGAAATGTCTTGAAAGCCAATATAGTTTTGTTATCGCAATACAATGAAATGTTATTTAAATCAAGCATTATAACATCTTATTGAGAAAAACCAGAAATCACCTAGAACTATTGAATGGATTATAAAACACCGTCTAATAAAGATTAAAAAATTATGAAAACCGTTAATTGCCATTTAGGGGAGCAAACGTCCACCATCATTTAGCAGAAGTAAGTCTCAAGATGAAAATGTGACTTTGAACACGTTATTTCAGAATAGTATTGCCACACCACATTTTTAACTAAGACTTTCCAGGACTGGATTGTTAGATGACACTCAAGTAAAATTAATCCATTATATAAAAATAGTGTTCAGTTAAAGATCAAAACAATTAAAGAAGATAGTGATTTGTAAAAGTAATGTTACCCTGTTCTAATTGTTTAATCGAGATAATTGGAAACCACACTTAAACTTCAGAATCTGCTTTCAGCAGAAAAATTTCCCAAGTATTTTCGACCTTTTATTATCATTTAATTACTATATCGCTGGGGTATCTTAAATAAATTTATATGGTTAAAACACATCTCTAAATTGTTTCTGTAAAAAATCTTAACGTTACCAGTTTTTTAATCTTGTGAACAGAATACTCGATTATTTCTTCAATAAAAGTTTAGTTTATTGAATTAGGATTTCATTACAGTTCTTTCACCATAAAACTTGATAATAAAATTAAATCCTAAAATCCGTTTTAGTTTATCTCGTTTTAACAGCTGGGAGGTTTTATTTTTACTTAAAAATATTATTACCAAGATTTCAGCAAATATTTATTGTATTTAATACATTTTATCCGGGGAGTATCTACTTATTAAAAAGTAAGTTAAAAAACTTTATTTTATACAAAAATCAAATTGTTTCAGTAATTGTGATAAGCTATCTAATAAAAGTCATTTTATACATTAAGATTATACTTTATCACAAGATTCATACATCGTCGTTTTACTATCAAAACCTCGTAAGTTCATTTTGGGTAGGTTTCAGGTTTTAAACAATATTTGGTTACAAATATACTTACCAAATTGTCTCAAAAGCTTGTATACATCAGTTAAATAGCCTCCTACCCAGAGAATTTTGTGAACCTTGCAATTCACTCTGATATACAATTTGGTATCTAACTGTATAAAACTCTAATGCAAAATTTTGATTTCAGGACTAACGAGCTTGTTAATGTAGACCAACGATACATTTATTTTTTTTATTTTAATGCAGAGTTGATAATGTTTATTTACTTGAAATAAATTCATTAATACCATATCTATGTCCCTGTGTGTTTGTGATGAGCAACATTCACTTACAAATTATCCAAAATAGTTTTGCTGTTCGTCAATTTTACAATATTCTTGTTTGCAAAATCTACCAAAAATTTAGCTCTCCAGGCAATTATTTCTCTATAATAAATTTAACACCACCTATTTGAAGCCATTTTTATAAGTGAATAATTAATTGATTGATCTTCTGATTAAAGGAAAGAGCTGAAATTATGCAGAAATATTGCTTCAATTTTGAGGATTTTCAAAGTAAAATTATGAACAATTTCGTGTAATAGGCAGATATATTATTTGGAATGATTGGAAAACTCATTTATCATTAAGAGCCTCAAAATATTTTCATACGCAGAAATCAGAAACAGTGGATTTAATGACTCGAAACTTGCTGTCTAAGGTTAAAGTGTGAAACTTTAATACATATTCGGAATTTGGTGTCTAAATTATTGTGATGTTTATGCGCGATTTCATATGAAGATAGTGAAATCTCGGAAATAAACCAAATTTCTTTAAAAATTCATTAATATTTAACAACTTTTAAACAAATCGCTGTTAAAACTATATAATGACATCACACTAATTTCATGGTTACATACTATATTAACCATGTGTACCACGCATTTCGAACATTCTTGACAATAGCCAGCTGATCCAAATATTACGCATGCATAATTGTACATTACCATAAAACAGACCAGTATTACCGATTAAAAACTGCTAAACATTTGTTGTTTGGCTCTATTGTCCCAGTAGTGCAACTAATGACTTTTGTAAGAGCATTGTCTGAACCGTTACAGAAGCGGTTTGTCAGCCCCTTGAATCGAATATAATCATTTTAAATAAATCATTATCATTTTAAATATATCACTATTATATATCAGAATCATTTTAATTCATATGTGTAAGATAGGGTATTATTTCACTACTACAGCGTATAGGAATGAACATATTATGCATGATTTACAAATCAGTTCCTAATATATTTTTAATATAATGTCCTCATTTGTCTGTAGGGAGTATAATGAATTGAAGGACCGAAATGATGATCCTCTACTTAAGGGATTTGTGAATGAGCTTTATCATTGCTTCAGAAGACAAAAGAATTGAGATTCACACCATTTGTTCGCTGATTTAAAATATACTTATAGCAATAGTGAGTGAAATAGATGACATCTGGATATGATTGATATTCAGATAAGAGAAGCTAACAGAGCTGATTAAAGGTATAATGAAAGGATCAGAATATCAAATTAAAATCTTAGAGGTGTCTTGTCTGATGACTTGGCTGCTTATGCAATTGACCAAGATATTATGCATAGCTTTTAATATTACTCCTAAGAAAGTTATAGATGCTTTAGTTTCAAGACAATTCCGTGGCATACTTACTAATGTTGATTATATAAACGGTAGAAGTCAAACTGAAAAGGCCTTTCTAGGGAATATTTCACTGTTCTGAATGTTAAGGTAAGATACATTTGAACAGAAATCAAGACATGAATAAAAATTTAACAATTTGAAAATTACTGTAATGTACAGTATTCAAGGTCCTAATCAAATCTAGATTAGAATGAATAAATTCAAAGGCAACATAGCTTTTAACTTCAATTTTGTGGAGTACTCGAGGTGCTCAATGAGCTGTTATAAAAGTTATAATCTATTAGCCATTTTTTATTTTGTCTTCTTAATTTATAGTATTCTTAGTGTAAGTTAGAAATTTTAACATATGACTCTAGTACATACATATTCATGTTTTGCAGGTGCCACATAGCCATATTGAAAGCTTTCAATATCTTTAACCCTCCAAGTGAATTTAATCCTCCAAGTGGATTCCAATCCAAGTGGATCGCGGTCATCAAGATCTGGACAATTTTACCAATGGAGAAATACCTCGTAGAGACAAAACTGTCCTTTCAAGTAGGAAAAACAAATTGTCCCTTGTGTCCCAGAGCTGGTGACAATTTCGAAACAGAAGGGTTAAATTAATATTTTTTTCTAATGCACATTATTATGACACTAAATTTGTGAACGTATTTACATTAGTCCTGAATACATCAAAAGTAACGGAAGATACTTTTGTAAATCTCCGGAAGTATGCAAATGTGTAAAAAGAACGAAATTTAATTCGTAATTTTGAGCTCTTTATGAATTAATATAGAGCAACTGCCCTAACTTAAGCAATAAATGAAAGAGCAATAAAAAATTAATTGACAAATGATATAAAGCAATAAAAAGAGACTTCACAAATAACAAGGCTGATTGTTGTTTTCTATGCAACATTAAACTAACCAATAGTATTAAATATGGCCACAAATGGAGTGAATGAACGATCCATATACTGATGTATTGAAGATGGTATTTTTTCCGTACTAACAAAGAATCAGCGTAGTTTCTGAGGACATTCATGATGTTGTACTGACTTGCTCAAAATTTTAATTACCATCACAAGGAATACTCCCTTTTTGGTTTAAACCATTTTAATGAACTCACAGACACAGTACAAACACGACACACAACATAAATAGAAAAGGTAGTATATATCAAAATCCACACATCTCAGTCTCGATCACTCTCCAAAAAACACAACCCACACGTCTCTCGCCACACTCGTTCTTAACTCTTTCCTTTCTCAAAGTCCTTCTGGGCATGCGCAAGAGCGCCATCTATCTTAGTCTGAAGTCTTTACAGACTTATAAACTCCTCCCCACAAGGAGGAAACTTTTCTCGAAGAATGAGGGAAAAGTTTTGATGACTCCACTGCCTGAAAAAGTCTCCAGATAGGTGCAGTCATTGGAAAAGTTCAAGAGTTCAAGTACACAAAATACACTGCACATGTACCAGATTATAGCAATCAGTGCCTTGAACTCAAAAATATTATACAAAAAATTATATACTTATTAAAAATTTAGGAAAACAATTTACACTAATGATAAGAAAAATTTAAAATTTTCACACATAATACAAATATCAAAATAAACAATAAACTTACTAATATAAAATAAAAGGATATGAGGTTTATGGGATGCGACTTAATAAATCAGCATTTTGATGCTGTTTCCCCCTCTTATGGACAACCTCATAATTGAATGGCTGCAGGATCAAAGCCCAACGTAAAAGTCTAGGGTTGGTTCCCGTATTTTTGTCCAGCCAAACAAGGGGATTATGGTCCGTCTGGATGATGAACTTCTGGTGTCCATCCAAATAACATCGCAGCTTTTGGATGGCGAACACGATAGCTGCGCACTCTCTCTCGATGGTACTGTACTTTTGTTCTGCATTTGAGAACTTCCGACTCAAGTACATGACAGGATGTTCCTCACCAATGTCATTAATTTGGGACAAAACGATGCCAATCCCAAGATTTGACGCGTCACATTGGACGAGAAACTGTCTCGAGAAATCTGGACTGTACAACACCGGATTCTCCGACAACCGTTTCTTTAACTTGTCAAACGCCTCTCGACAAGCATCAGTCCATATGACAGCAGCACGACGATTTTTTCCTTTCAGCAGATCTGTAATTGGTGCTGAGAGGACTGAAAAGTCAGGAATGTATTTTCGATAATACCCCGCAAGTCCTAAGAAAGATCGGATCTGCGTCTTAGTCGCAGGGGTCGGAAAGTCCTTTACAGTTTGGATCTTCAATTCTCCAGGTGTTCTCTGGCCCTGACCAACCAAGTGCCCAAGATACTTTACGTACGCACGAGCAAACTGGCACTTAGAAGGCTTGATGTGCAGATGAGCTGCATTCATCTTTTCTAAGACGGTTTTCAAATGTTGTAAATGATCTTCCCAACTTAGGGAATAGATGGCTACATCATCCAAGTAAGGGCATGCAAATTCTCCACAGTCTTTCAACAGTTCGGCCATCAAACGACTAATGTCATAAGGGGCATTTTTCAAACCGAATGGCAATCTCAACGGTCGAAATGTCCCAAAACTGGTTACAAAAGCTGAATATCTTTGGGCTCGTTTACTCAGAGGTATTTGCCAATAACCTCGGGTCAAATCTAGAACGGTGATATACTTGGCAGCTGACACTTTTTCAACAAGCTGCTCAATGTTTGGCAGAGGAAAGTACTGGGTTCTAGTGACCTTGTTGAGTCTTCGATAGTCGATGCACGGTCTTGCATCCTTTCCTGGTACTTCTACCAGAATAAGAGGAGAAGTAAAATCAGATTCTCCTGGCTCAATGACTTTGAGCGACAGCATCTTCTCCACTTCCATCTTCAAAATTTCTGTTTGGCGTGGAGACATCTTGTAAGGTTTGGCACAGATGGGCCTCTCAGATTCAAGCTCAATGTCATGTTCAGTAAGATCAGTACACCCCGGCTGGTTTGAGAATGAGCTAGAGTATTTTGATAGCAACTCTCTCAGCTGCTCCTTCTGATCTTCTGACAAGCGACCATTTTGTTCTATGTCTTGCCAAATTTGTGTCATTTCCGAGACTTCAGGCTTCTGCTCGAGACTTGGAATGTCCTCCTCGTTGTCACAGTTCCTAATCTCTTTTAGACAGATTAAATTCACATTTTCGGGTCTCTGGAAATATGGCTTGAGCATGTTCACATGGTACACATGGGATTTGTCTTTTTCTGGAAACTGCACAATATAGTTGGTTTCGGAAAGCTGTTTAAGGACTTTCCCTGGGCCGATCCAATGAACTGCCATTTTGTTAGGCCTAGATGTAGCGACAACCAGCACAAGGTCGCCTTCACAAAATTTACGCTTCACAGCCTTGCGATCATACCATAGTTTTTGTTTGTCTTTGGCGTTCTCCATGTTTTGGACGGCTAATTCTTGACACCTTTTCATGCGGTTTAGTAGCTTGAAGACATATGATACTACGCTAGTCTTCTCTTCCTCGCTTTCCGTCAAGTTCTCGTACAGTAGAGTCATGGGAGTCCTCAAATTCTGTCCATGAACCAGCTCAGCTGGAGTATATCCAGTACTGTCATGAGTAACAACTCGTAGAGCAAACAGGGCATGAGGCAAGATTTTCTCCCAATCAGGTCCTGACTCCAGACACAGGACTCGAAGAATTCTCTTCAAAGTTCTATGTAGTCTCTCCACAGGATTGCTCTGGGGATGATGTACGGAACTTCGCACTACTTTAACTCCAAATTTCTCCAGGAACTCCGTTGTGAGTGCACTTGTAAACGACGTTCCTTGATCGCTTTGCAGCTCCCTCGGGAAACCCATCCGACTAAAGATTTGCAGGAAACTATCGACCACGGTTGAAGAACTAAGATTTGGGACAGGAACTGCATCGGGATATTTGGAAGACAAGCAAATTGCAGTGATGAGATACCGGTTTCCAGATGGTGTAGTAGGTAAAGGACCACAAGCATCCACATTAATCTTTGTGAAGATCTCCGAGATGACAGGAACGATCTTCATGGGTGCCTTCTTCTTATCCCGAGGTTTCCCGACTCGCTGACATTGGTCACAAGATCTGACAAATTCTTCAACATCTTTGTAACAATTCGGCCAAAAAAAAGTTTTAAAAAGAGCATCTTTAGTCTTGGTCACTCCTAAGTGAGCCGCTGTTCCTTCATGAGAAAGTTTCTTTAATTGGTCCCGAAACTTCTCTGGAACAATCAGCAGTTTTCTCTGCGTATCATCCTTGTCACTTTTCAGATAGAACAGCATTTGATTAACGATTGCATACTTGGTTTCCTTTGCTAACTCCTCAGCTTCTAGGAAAAGTGGTTTCAACTCTTTACTCTTGCGCTGCTCTTCGACAAAATCATTCCGTGAGGCTTTAATCAGATCTGGAAGTGAGGCTTCTTCCGCCATAGGCAATACCTCTCCTTCTTCCTCTGTTAACACGGTACTGTCATTCTCTTCTCCAGGACTCGACTCAACTGGATACTCTTCAACTTCGGCTGTCAAAAGACTTTTCTGAGCTCTCGTCTGAACTGCATTAATAACTTGGATCTCCAGCTCCTTATCTTTTTTCATACTCTCGATCAGAGCAACGGTTTTGTTACTTAGTAGGTAATGCTCTTGATCCAGAAAACTGTCTCTTACAGCAGCTTTCGTAAGGACATGTCCCAATTCGCAGTTCAAATCAACTTCTGCAATGGGCAAGCAGACCGGGCTGTCTACTAATGGAGAAGCGAGCCACACATGCTCACCTGTGTACATATGTGGTTTGATAAATTTTCTGGGAATAAGATCGATGCTGGCACCAGTATCTCTCAAGATAGACATTTGGGCTCCATTTACTGTCCCAGCACTAGTATAAGGAGACATCAACTCAGGCACGTGTCTTCCAAAGACTTCATTGGCAGCTACTACTTCAGATCTCTTGAGCTTCGGGCATTGGGGTCTCAGCTGTGATAACGAACCGCATTCATAGCATCGGAGCTGTCTTCTCTTTTCAAACTCTCTTTCACGGTTTTCGTTGCTTGCGGGTTCGGTTTTGACCGGATGTTTGTTCTTGTCATCCTTGAATGGTACTTTGGGTCTACTTGCACTAAAATGTCCCTTTGAACCTTGATAGCCATACTTCTTTGGAAATTCCTTCTTCCTGAAACTCTGCCTGATGGTTTCGTACTCCTCGATCACTTCTGCCAATTCAAAAGGTGTCTTCAACTTCATCCATTTGTCAAGAAAATGCTCCTTGATTTGATCTGGTACACGATACTTCAATTGCTCGGCAACGATTAAATCTTTTAGTTGCTGAAAGGTTTCAATTTCCAATTCAGCAAGCCATTCAGTGAAGTAGCTGTACAGTTCATGAGCATAATTTCTCCATGTTTTCTCTGCTGTTTTCTGATGTCTGTAGAAACACTGTTTCAATTTTTCAGCGTTCATTTTGTATCGTTTCAGAATGAGATCTTTCACAACATCATAATTGTTGGCCACTTCAGGAGGTTCTCGGGCAAGCATGTTAGATAACTCGGCTGGCAAAACGGCCAGCAAATAAGCCACCCAGTCCTCCTTCGGCACTCGAGCCATCTCTGCTTTCCTCTCGAAATTGATCAAATACAATCCCATTTCATCCCCTTTTTCGTCAAATTTGGGAGTGATTTGGGTAAGTTGGATTTTTCTGTTTCTATCCGCCCCATTTTCAGATTCCTCTTCAGACCGGCGAAATTCCTTCTGAGCCATTTCTAGTTTTTTAATTTCGAGTTCATGTTGTCTGACCCTTTCCCGCTCTTGTCGTTCTTCTTCTTGCCTAGCTAATTCTTCCTCACGAATTTTTTCTTGTCTAGCTAATTCTTCCTCACGAATTTTTTCTTGTCTAGCTAATTCTTCCTCTTCCAGTCTATCTTTTATGACTCGTTCCATGATTATCGTTACCTCCTCCCGATCGAAATTTGGGCTTTTTAAAATTATTTGTTTAATATCCGCAACCTTGCACGAAGTTGGTACCTTCTCACCAATTTCTTCCGCAACAGCAATTAAGTCCTGCTTTCTACCAATTGCAAGAAATGCCATGATTAAGGGCCAGGGGAAACACTATCAAAAACCTCTATTAAGGTATTAAATTCCAACAGAATTCACAAGACTTTATCAAAGAATTAAATTCGCTAATTCTACGTTACAACTTTCTTACCGAACAACCAAAAATCAATAGAAATAATTTTCGAACACATAAACAAATTAAAATTTTCATTCATTAAAACAATATCTTTTTTTAAAGATGTTTTCAAATTGAGAAGAAAATAAACAGTTAAAGAAAAGTTCAACTAAAGAACAGCTGTTTTGAAAATAATACTACAATTAAAATACAATTCAGAATATAAACTCAACTTTCCTGTCTAATCAAGAAAAGGTATTTTCAGTTCAAAAGAATTCCCTTTTCTCTATGAACAATTGATTCACACTCAGAAGCATAAATGCACACACAAAAATATAAAACAGAATATCATTCTTTTCCTTTTCTTTTTTTTCGTCAACAAACACAGGAAGTGAATAATTCAAATCCACACTTTCAGATTTTTTTTTTCGAGTTCTTTTTCTGAACACAAAATGGTCTCACATTTGCCAAATTAGTTACACAAAGCAATTTCAAATTACTAACAAAAATTTCCTTAAGTACACAAGTTAGACATTCAAAATTCCGCAAAATAAATAAACAATTCTAAGGGGTTTCTTAGTCATTTAAATGAGCAACAAATGAAAATGACAATTTCAAAACACTCCAAAACTCTTTTAAATGAATTTCCGATTCATTCAGAAATATAACAAAATATTTTCCAAAGCAAAATAACCCAAGACGCACTAAATATTGAAAATTCTAGGCATTTGGTGCTGTTGACAACACTCATCAAAAAGAATTATACTTGTAATTCAAACTATATACTTCTACACCAAATTTTTAATTCTATTTTGAATCATACAACAGAATCAAATCAAATTTTAACAACACTTCAATTGTCATCAGATAGCATCATACAAAAGAACACAAAACAAACTAGGCTATCTCAATTTAAAATTTTAAAATAATTCTCTTTTCTCAGAAAACAAAACTCAAACTGACCATTTGAATAGTTCTAATTCTAACCATTCAGAACAGAAAATTCTTTTTTATATACCACATGAGTGTCCTAAATTTTTTTTTTTTTTTACAATCAAACAAAATTTTAACTATATCAGTCTAGCTAAAATAAGAATAGTTTTGCAAATCAACAGAATAAATTTGCCTTTCAAAATCAGACAAAATTTTAACTATATCAACCTAGTTAAAATAAGAACACTTTTTCAAAATTACCACTCCATTTTACCAAACAAAATTTTAACTATATCAGCCTAGTTAAAATAAGAACACTTGCAAAATTACAACTACCTTTCACCAAACAAAGTTTTAACTATATCAGCCTAGTTAAAATAAGAACACTTTTTCAAAATTATCACTCCTTTTACCAAACAAAATTTTAACTATATCAGCCTAGTTAAAATAAGAGAGCATTTTTGCATATTACAACTGCCTTTTACAAAACCAAAACTGCATGAAACCAAAACAACGATTCTTCAATGAACCAAAACTCAACATGCAAAACTTTACAAATTACAATTAAAAAGGCACTGTTGCTAATGAAATCTGGTACTCACCCAATAATTTGCACTGGAGATATCCGTAACACCAGGATCGTATCCAAACGGCTGCCACCATTTCTTCGTCGTCTGTACTGACTTGCTCAAAATTTTAATTACCATCACAAGGAATACTCCCTTTTTGGTTTAAACCATTTTAATGAACTCACAGACACAGTACAAACACGACACACAACATAAATAGAAAAGGTAGTATATATCAAAATCCACACATCTCAGTCTCGATCACTCTCCAAAAAACACAACCCACACGTCTCTCGCCACACTCGTTCTTAAATCTTTCCTTTCTCAAAGTCCTTCTGGGCATGCGCAAGAGCGCCATCTATCTTAGTCTGAAGTCTTTACAATGTTAATGACGATTATATGTTGCATTTATAGCAATAACT
The DNA here is from genome assembly GCA_933210815.1 of Meta bourneti. Classification (NCBI taxonomy): domain Eukaryota; kingdom Metazoa; phylum Arthropoda; class Arachnida; order Araneae; family Tetragnathidae; genus Meta; species Meta bourneti. Next base: position 64,169,852 of record OW119930.1, on the reverse strand, counting down.
CATCTTATCAGTTTATTTAGGTGGCATAACACAACATATGTGCATATCCCTTAACCGAAGACTGAGATAACAGGGAACAAGTCCATATTACGCAAACATGTTGAAAATTAACTGTTATGGTCAACGGGGACACATTCAGGCACTGACTGGATATGAGAGTACATTTCTATAAACAGTGATAATAGCAGATTAGCTCAACCACAGAGACTAAAATGTCATTTATCCTCTCCCACCAATATAATATCTGTGGATTAGACTATGATTTCAGTAAGGTTTTCAACTTGTCTTATGAATTCGTATTTGTGTTTTATGAGTTTGGAAGAAGGACTTATAATTTATCAAGAGAACAATACTTCACCATTCAATGAACTAATGTCTTAGACTAGTCCGGTAAATGTTAATTATAATGCCGGTCTTGTACTTCTTAAAAATGTTAAAAAGAATATGTCATTTTAACTCTCCAAGTGGTTACTATGAGATATTTCGTCCATCCAGATCTCACCAATTTTGCTAATGACAAGATGTATCATCATCAAGATATTGCCGATTTTTTTATGATGACGAGATCAAGATCTGGTCAGTTTTCTTTTAATGATGAGATATTTCATCCATTAAGATCCAGTCAGTTTTGCTGGAATTTGAGTGGAGATACCTCGTTTATATAACCAGCCGGAGGGTTAATCAATTTGGTGTATGATAAATTAGCTGTATTGAACTCTCCCACCAATATAATAGTTGTGGATTAGCCCATGGGGTACAGGTGTTCAATTTGTTCTATACGTTCGTATTCGTATCTTCTGAGATCGGAAATCATTGTTGGATATGTATACAATAAGAGTTTTGAGTACAACACATTACCATTCACTGATTGGCTGACTCCTTAGATCGGTTTGGTTAATGTAAATTATATACTGGCCACTGAATTTTTGAAAACATTAAAAGTAAATGATGTCATGTTAAGCAATTCGACGCCTTATTAATGAGCTGAATTGGGGATCGCTATTTACTCAAAAGTAAAGAACACTAATTATTGTGTAATTATAATTTGGCTCTATAATTTTGCAATTTATTTATTACGTATTCCATATTTTTTTCCCTGTGTTGAAGTGCAGAGATTCGAAGCCGAGAAGCAAATTTCAATAATTTTTGACTACTATTGAATGTCCTGACCATATCACACTGCATTTGTTATTTTATTAACTCCAGAATATTCTTGACTTAGGTGTGTTCGTACATCCAGTTTCACAACTAACTTTTCAAAAGCAGGCCACTGGATTTCAATTTATAATGATCGTCGTTTACTGCCTTTCTAAGGAAAATATATGAATTTCTGTTTAAATAAACTCATCTGATCGAAATCCACACTATTTTAAACTTTCTTTCAGGGTGACCTATAGGACTCTACAAACACCATCCTCTCCATCATCATCCCTGTGGCTCAGTGGGTATCTTCATTGTGCTAACAATCTTCGAGTCGTAGGGGCGCAGGTTCGACTCCTTCCAGGTGCATTCCTCCCTGGGTGTATTTCTCTCGTCTTTATCAGTAAAACTTTCATTGTGTGTGTCTATTACTTGACGTTGTATATCTTGTGCCTTGTGCAGCATGGCCAAATATGTCCCTTGCGCCATAAACCGCAGAAGCCAGCCAACCCGGTGGTCCTGTCGGTCACTGTTACCATTAGAGATGTATGGTTGGAAATTACTAATATAAAATAAATAACGTGACCGATATCAGAGAAAAAGATATAAATAAAATAAAATAAATAATAAGAAATAATTCGAGATAAATATTTCTATCAAATTAGCAGTAATTTTATCTTAGAAGTTATATAACTGCAATTTATGCGAACAAATTCGAATTAATCTAAGAGCAAATTGTTTCAAATTTAGAAAGTTCGTAAGCCAAATGCACGTAGAAACTACTGGAATATATTACTATTTCTTTGCACATAAAAGTCATTCCATTATTTAGTTCACTGAAGGACAGAAAATTTACTTATCTGAAGAATTTTCTTCTGTTTTCAATTGCCTCTCCCATACAAAACATGTATACATGTTTTATAGTTTAATATTGGTACAAGGAGAAATTTTATGTTAATTTTATTTTATATTAGTATATAAAATATAGCTAAAATTAAACTATCCTCCACAATAGCTACTATCTCCCAAGCAACCCTTATATGCATCGACCTTCTTAAGAAAGAGACGAATTATATGCACGCAGTTTCATGTTATTTCTGTCGATCGCTCGGTTTGAAGATCTGTCACGTGTTGATGGGGAAAAGTATGAATCGTAATGTGGGACAAATTATCCATAGGTTAAAGTGATTACCAACGCGATTACAAAAACTAGTCTGCACTTCGATAGCCAATCGGCCCAAGTGATACTAAGTCCACTGACACCCTTCTGAGATCTTACAACAGCGACTCCGACCACATGCTATATCTATTTAATTAGAAGGTCGATGTTGTTATGCAATAATACGTCATCAGACGCCATATATTCAGCATTTATTTTACTGGTTGCAAGTGTTTATTGGTTACCTATAACCATGTGCCAATGCAATGAACACAGTATCCGACTCCTTATATTAAAAACTTTATGTATCATACAAAACATCTTGAATCTAGTACGTTTCAAATATTTTACTAAAAATAAAATTTAATAAAATATTTAGTTTTCAGAATAAGACTAGTATTTACAAAATAAAAATTTTAGTTTGTTATCTGTTTAAACCTTTCAAGCTATGGACATCTTATAAATATTTAATAAAATCATTCACTCTAAAAGATGGATTATAAGCCATCTTTTAAAATGAATGAATTTATTCAATGCCTAATATATACTGAATATTTCATATTTAAAAGTGTATTATCTTTCCATACATATGTATATTCGTGAAGTTTCTATGAATATGTAAGCCGCGTGCTTCATTTATGTTATATCTATGGCATAATATTGTATTTTGAATACCATGTTACGTTTTTAACATTTTAATAAAATTAGTCAAAGAAAATTGTATCATATACTTTTTAATGTAAAAAAATGCACTGCAATGTTAATATTTAATGGTTATGGTACCAGATTATTGTGTTATTTTTATGGAATGTGTCATAATATTATGTTGATTTTCCTTTTAATGAATTTTATAGCACAAGAACACGTTATAAGGGGGATTGCAAGGAAAAGATGCGAAAAGAATATGCTTCAAATAAATGAAATTAAATTTAGATTGGGTCCCTCTCTGTGCAAAAGGTTAGTTTCTTTAAAATAATTGCAAATAGAGGATTGTAGTAAAGTACAAATCTAGCAACTTAATTAAAACACAAAATAATCGTCATATTTCAATGCTAAAATAATTGTTTTAGTGAGTGAATTCAACCATTTTACTAAACTATTTGCATGCAAATGTGTAAGTCATAAAAAGTATTAATTTAGTATGGAGCACTTTACTTATAATTGATTTTTTCAAAAACAAAATATAAGTAATTTGTGTTAGGTTTTGGAAGAATAGATTTCCATTGTTCAACATGATGATTTAGTTTAATACAAAGCATTTTATGTATGCTTCAAAAATAAAATGAAATGAAATAAAAACCAAGTAACTAAAAAGAAACTTTGCTTGTATTGCTTATTTATAAACGGTGCTTCATTTATATAAAATTTGACGTTTAGTGCAAACTATGTTGAAAATAATGGTTTTATTATTATTATGCTGGACGGTCTCTAGACACTTAATAGGAAACAGTAACTAATATATTTAAAATGTAATAATATCTTTGAGGAGCTATGGTTATAAAAACATGTACTAAAACAGAGTATAATTTAGAAGTTAAATAAAATAGATTTATTGATAAGTGTATCCTTACTTATTTCCATGAAGTACCACTTCCCATTATCGTAAGTACCTCTAAAGATACAATTTAAAAGGCCATAAAGATAACATATTTTATAAAAATTTAATAGGTATTACGCGAAAAATTATTGTGCATGCTTAGTAAATTTCCTTTAAGTGTAACGAAGCTCATATTACTCTGTCGAAGTTTTACATTTCCATAGGGAATCGTAATGTACAGTAGATTTTAACATAATACAATAAGTGGGCTATGCAGTACATTTTGTCGCATACCAGTAAAATGCATGACGTACTTGAGTTTAGCTGCAATTTCTAATCTGCGTCTAATCCGTGCCACGTGAAACTCAGATTAAAAATGTAGGATAAGTGCTAAGTGACCTTATTAATAGATTTTCATACAATATGGTTGAATATCACTGACTGGAAACATTCCTTAGTGTAGTGTAAATAACTATAAATAATTCTTATAGTCCTTTGGGTACCTATAAAAACAAAAAATAAGAATTTCATGTGCAGGTAGCCCGCGCAGGGATCGCTTAGTGGAATAGTGTATTCACGATAAGACGATTTTCGTATGGAATGGGACACTAAATCCCTTGACCTGAATTATTTTGAGCACGTCTACGATGCTCTAGTGTTGCGCTGTACCAGCTCACTTAAACCCGTGTGGGTCTTCCTACAACTTTGAATGTACCATGATCATTTCTGTCTGTTACATGCTATTCATGCATTTCTGCTCTGAATTCAAGAAATGTATACAATTATCTTCATTTCTCAGCAGTTTAAAGCCATACTACTCAGGTCAATACCTTAACAATAGTCAAAAATAGAGCTATATGAAATTCAGATATCATTCAGCATGTAATAAAATATCACTGAACGAATCAAGCACATCTTTAGCATTTTAACTTCCGAATAATTTAAAGAGGCATTTATGATTATATTTTCGGAAGATGTCTGAGAAATGCAACTTTGCGTATACGAAAACGTACTTCATTATGGAGATGTGTGACACTATTAGGTATATTACTGTATTGTGAGTTTTTGTAGAGGTAAAGTTCACCACAATACTACTCCTTATGAATTTAGTTGCTGCTGAATTCGATAAATGCGATCACTAGTCCATAGATTGCCAGTTGCATGAGACCATGAGAGGTTTATTAATATGACAGGTCAAACTTCCTTTGCTTCGTCATGAAAATAGATGATTTCGACTATGTACTGTCTTGTGTTGCCTTTAACAGCCGTGTGTGAAGTTTTATGTGAAGAGAAGGCTGTAGCAAAGAAGGATGCACTGATAGAAATAACAACCATGTCAGCTATTACTTCGATTAAGGCAGTTCTTGGAGGTGATTGGCAGCACAAGTCATTTGTTCTCCGTGAACTATCCATCGAAATGGGTACCGATTGTTTCGAGCGCCATTTGGTATTTGTCAGAGGCATCATCAGACTTCTTATTGCAAAGTGTGCGTGTTCCTAATCTTGTCCCACATTCAGTAATTTAGACTTGTGAAATACAATACAACTGTCTACAAAAGGTAATCCATGGATAAGGTACACTTCTATTTAAATTACTGTACTGTAATTTAAGTTTGTACTGGTGACTAAGTTCATCACAGTATCCTAATATCTTATAAAAGTGACAGAAATAGCTGCATCGAATTCAATAATAATTCAGCATGTAATTGAATAGTATCGGAATATAAAATGAGTATTCGCTCATAACAATCTGTCGACTTTTTTTGTGTATAAGAAGGTATCGACAGATTCATGCGAATAATTTGAAATCTATATTCACAAAAATAGTGTTTGTTTGTACGCTGAATATTTTAGCCCCATTTATTTCAAATTATTTATCCATTCTAATGCAAAATCAGTAGTTTTTGCGTTTGGAGTCTTTCTGTCTGTATGTGTGTCCCTATTTATTTCCAAGGCTTCCAAGAGCCTGAGTATATTTTTTATAAAACTTTGCATTCTGTGAGAACTCACATTAATTGAACTTCTTTTCGTCAGTCTGTATGTCCGTCTTCCCGTTTTATAACTGTTTTGTGTTTGTGCACGTATCACATAAATTTAATTTAATACATTTTAATAAAATATTATATATTTTATAAACATATATTAGTTTAGTGAATGCACTATCTAAATTTCATTTGCTTACATATTTAGTAAGTTTATTCGGGAAGACCAAAGAATCTTATGAAAAATGTCGAAAAGGTGTAAAAAGTTGTTATCGTGACACTTAAATGATGTCATTTTTTACCAAAAAGAAAATTGATAATATTTTTATCACTTTTTCAATCTACAGTTAGCCAATTCAACCCGAGTTAGGTCGGGTAATTCTGCTGGTATAATAAACGTCAAAACTTCGAACAGAATAAGTTTAGGCCGTTTTGTGTATTAAGATTTACCATTTAAAACGTCTTGAGACGAAAATTTTTATGAGGGAAAAATTGTCAGTTGAGTCCAAGCATTTATCTTAAAAACATTTTAAATGACATGAATCCTTATATTATGAGGACTTCATAAGAAGACACGAAAAAGCTGCATCGAATTCAAATATAATCCAGATATCATAAAATAGCAACTGAAGATAAAATGAGTATTGACTCGTAACGTATTCCGTAAAAATAAGAATAGCTCGTCTCAAATTGCAACGAGGAACACATTTTACATTCCCATAAAGGATCGATCGATAAGCTATGAAAAGACTTACTCGAAGTAAGCCTGGAAGTAATTCCTCCAAAGTCGGAAACTAGTGTCAGAAAGAAAAAGGAAGAGGGTGCATACGCTTAACACTATGTCAGTTTTATGTAGGTCGAGAAAAAAAGTAACAGAATTCCTTACTAAAAACTTTCCGTAAGGATGAGTCATAACGAAATGTGTTCCTCTACTGCGAAACAAATGCTGTTGGTGTTGAAGTTTGAGTTGAGTTTTCTGCACGCAAAAGCATAGGATACAATAATGCAAGCTACTGTTTCTCAATAGTTTTCCGGTGATAAATTTAAGTTATTTCTTTAATAGTGAAATTGCTTAGTGTATGGCTTTGTAGAAAAATGAATGTGATTGCCAGAGAAAAATATAAACTCGCTGAGTCATTTTTCAAGACCCAGATTCACTTACCCATTTTATTTTGCCTTTGGTTCCTTTCCAGCAAGTCTTGCGATTTATTTTGTATTATTTCTCCAGCAGACTTTATTGACTCTGTCTTTCCATGTTTATATTTTTCAATACGGGGGCTAATTATACCGCAAATTATTTCTGAATATTACAAGTACTGTTTTCTATTTCTGTAGATAAATTATTGTACTGCTTAGCTTTCCGAATTTAGCATTTGTTTCTCAAAATATAGTGTAAAAAGTGATGCTCCATTCGTTTTAAATATCACCCACCAAAAACATTTTAAATGTAATTTTCTTTTGATATCAACACAGTTTTAGTTGTCCAGAACTTGTTTTGTCAATTACATAAAACTATGGGGATTTCATTCTGGGAATGCTAAACGATGCATGTAATATAATACTATAGAAATTACATATTGCTAAATTTCGAAGCCATCGTATGTATTTGGAAGAAATCGCAGATTAATAAATGTGATGACATCTCTTTCAAAGCACTTGTAAATCATTTTACCACTGAAACTTACAGAATTTTTTAACTAAAACACCAGAATAAACCTTTACTTCATATAGAGTGCAAAATGTTTCTGTACAATGTATACATCTGTAGAAACTCCAGGATTTTTTATGTTTTGATTTCACATGCTCTACAATTAGGTAGCTAGGTAGGTACGTAGTTGAATTTACGTCGCACTTAAGTTACACTATTGGAGACAATTCGAGATAAATCCCGGGGGGCCAGTTTGACTTTATGGAGCATATTTGGCCAAACTGCGCAAATCACAAGACAAGCAACATGAAGCAATAGACATACACACAAGGAAAGTGTTACTATCACAGAAGAAAAAGAATACACACAGCGAGGAATGGAATCTGCACCTCATCCAACTCGCAGATAACTAGCGCAGTAGGAAAACCACTGAGCCAACGCGACCCCCAAACCCGAAGATATCCATGGACAGCACCTTGAAACTTTGAAACACGTCAGATGACGAGGTCAACATAAGATCTGACACACCACTCTCCAAAAATTCCACACCACATCGACTTGAGGACATTTGAGATCAGGAGAGATTTAGCTTTCACCAGCCATCATGTGCACGAAGGTCTTTGTTTGGATCGAATTTCAAACTCGCAAACCTGAAGTTGCTAATCCGCAACTCTACAAACTGAACTACCGTAGCTCCCTACAACTAGCAAACTGGCTTGCTCCATGTATCGTTAATATCAAAAGCTCTTAAAAATTTGACAATCATCGTTTTTAGAGTATTACATATATTAAATACAACATACTACCTCTTTTTAGCAGGACCATAATTAAAGCCAAGTTGGTTTGAATAATTAACAAAATATTCTGGCCAACAGTTTTTCAGTTAAAAATGTTAAAATTAATGATTAATTAGCGTTTTTAGTAATTAACAATAGCAAGTCTCCTTAATAAAATGTGCATTAATAATGTATTTCGATTCATTTAAAACGCCTTATATATTAAACGATCTGAACTTCATAGGAATGACCACATAACAATGGACGAGATATCTCGTCATTAGAAAAGAAAACTGACCAGATATTGATCTCGTGATCATCGAAAAATCGGCAATATCTTGGTGACGAAATAGCTCGTCATCAGCAAAATTGGTCAGATCTTGATGGACGAGATATCTCGTCGAAACCACTTAGAGGGTTAAAAAGGTTATTTTTTAATAATTTCTGTCATACTGTCTACAAGTGGCTTAAATGTGGAATGATATTGACTTAAATGAGAAATAGTACAAATGAAAAAATAATTTGTAGTTTCTTGAAATTCTTCATACGAATTTGTAAAATTTGAAGTTGCTTAAAAATAAACAGCATTAAAAGTATTCAAAAGATGGTATTGAAAAAAATTTTAGTTCTAGAAAATCGTATTGGCATACTTTATCCTAGTTACACAGTTGTCTCGTCTTAAAATCACCTGGAATCAATTCTTTTCCTTATCATTTTCTAAGATGATGCCAATACAATAGAAAAACAACCAACCAAAATTACTTTGCTGATATACCTCAAAATCAAACAATACATAAAATTCCAAGCTGAAAAATCTTTATTTCCATTTTATGGATCCTGTGCATTATCTTAAAACATTCTTTTAAGGAATTACTCTCTTTCTATCTATAAGTGACTTAAATATAAAAGATATGTAATTCAAGAAGGAATTGACTCCTAAGAGAAATAATTAATAAAAAAATGAAATGTGGTACGAACAAAAAATAATTCTTATTTTTCTAAATATCTTCCTACAAATATGAAAAGTTTGAAGTCATCTTAAAAAAATAAACAGCATTAAAATATTAAAAACGTATAACTGTTAAAAAACGTAATTGTAATAACTAATAATGCATCGAAATAAGTACTATGTACTACATCCTAGAAATATAGTTGTCTCATCTCAAAATCCCCAGCATTAAATCCCCTCAGATCCCTTTGTCAAGATGATACCCAGACAAAAAAACAACCAGTAACAGTTATCACCGATATGTCTCAAAATATACCTACATAAAAATCCAATAGAAAAAGTCTATATTTCTATTTTATAGATTGTCTTATTTTAAAAAGTTTATTTGAATAAATTTTCTTATACTAGAGACTTATGACTTAAATGGCTTAAATCTGAAAATATCTTAACTTTAAGAAAAGATTGATTTGTAAGAGAAATAATTAATAAGAAATAAGGAATTGTACAAACAATAATGATTGATAATTCCCAAAATTCTTACTAAAAATGTGTCAAGTTTGAAGTCAAAGTAAAAAAACAAGAAATATTAAAAATGATTAACTGGAAGAACTTAATTTGCTGAAAATTGACGCATCGAAATGAATACTACATGACATACTTGATCCTAGTTACATAGTTGTCACGTCTGAAAATCCTCTGGAACAAATTCTTGTCGTTCCCATTTGCCATGATACCATGACAGATAAAACAAACAGCGACAGCTACTACGCTCCCGTCTCAAAATGTAACAATACGTAAAAATCCTATAGAGAAAATCCTCTATTTCCATTTTATGGACAATGTCTTATCTTAAAAAACTTACTTTCTAAGAATTTCTCTCAGCACTGGGAACAAGTAGCTTAAATGTGAAAGGGATTTCTGGGGGAAGTCACACAAGGAGACACTTTGAGCTTTTCCTGAAGCACGATTCGGGTAGAATTTTTATTTAAAATCAAGGTGTCAAAGTGAAGATTCCTTCTGCCGCAGTCATGAAATGATGAAAAATAGGATTTTCAAATAAAGGTTTCTCTGCGCTGGAAAAAAGGCTTTCTTTCCGACGTAAAATAATCTTCACTTTGTAGTGATAATGCTAGACATTCCTGTCTCCTTTATATTCATAAAGCAGTTTTCTGACGTGTATTAGCTTTACTCGTGTTCAGAATGTAGACGCTGTAGTACTTATATATTATCGCTTTCATTAGTACTTTATTTGCTTAAATTGTTATTTATTTACTTATATTATTATTTTATTTACTTACTAGAAGCATCCAGCCTTGCTCGGGTTGAATTAATTTAAATTAAATGTTGATTGAAAAGCGATCAGACTAATCACTTCTTTTTCAAAACAAAGTGCAAGCATCATTTAAGTTACGGAAAATAACTTTTAACATCGTTTTAACTTTTTCATAGCTTCTATGATTTACTCCGGATGCAAATATGTATATATGATATATCCATCCATATAATCCATTCCATATTCATCGCACGTCTGCTGAAAGATAAACTACAATTTTTTTTATAAGGTGACTACTACAGAAGTCGATTTTAAGTTTTGGAGTGATTACGAGTAGCAATCATTCTCAGTATTCATTTTCAGTATAAATGGTGAATTGTTGGCGTATAGTCTGGTACTCAGTTTTCCTACGAATATGTTTCACTCGCAGCATTATTGCACCAGGTATGCGATGTTTGCGAATTTCATCATCAATATGAGATGCTGGTAAATTAAATGGTTACGGCACTTGATTAATTTGTTTTAAAGCAAACACACTTTTTCTTGAAAACTCTTTCGTAATCTGACCGTGATTCAAAATTACGTAGTTGTATTTGATCCTTCCCTTGGGGATTGATAAAGGATCGTCGAAAATAGCGGCCAGTGCGACTGTTATTGATTACCATTACATTGAAAATTCCTTTTAGCGGCACATGAATAACGGAGCTTGTTTTAAAAAAATGTCATCTGTGTAGACAAAGCAAACTCAATCCATTATAATTTGTCAAAAAACAAGGTCGATTTTACAGCGTTTTTAAAAAGAAAATCACTACTTTCAACGACTGTTTCACACGGATCTAAGTTTCGTAAGAACAGATTCAATTTGTAATAAGAAACCTTAACCTGCTACTTACGACAAAAAATGTCAGTTTTTCAAGATTTCTAACTGATATTGTTCCAAGATCAGCAGTCTCATTTAAAATTCGCTTTACTCCAACAGACATTAAGTTTCAAATCGAATCCTTATGGTACTTTTTTTAAATTCAGAGATTTGGTTTCTAAATGGAAACCACGTGCCTATTTAGAATAATAAATGTAGATATTTGACTATGGAGTACAGTTTTCAATAATACCCATGAAAACCAAATATAAATTTAATTGATTTTAATCGTCGGAATGAAAATCTATGTCAAATTTTGAAACATATTTGAACTACAACGTATGGCTACCCGTTTAAATTTAATGTAACTCATCTCAGTGAAATAAGTTTTTTAAAAACTTGACCGGTAATTTTAAAATAAGAAGTTACACACCTTACTTAAAAGCTTTGCTTTGCTTATTTTATTTATTTTTATGAAACAGCATTCTACAAAACAATACGTATTCATTCAAAGACTTAAAGAAAGTTGGTCAAACTATACATACAGTGAGTAAAAAAGTTTCCGTACCCCCTTACTATTTGAAATAAATTGCTTTATTATTTACAAAATATTGACGAAATAAAAATGGAAAAACAGATGAGCATAATTGCAGAGAACGTTTCTACTGCATTTAAACAAAAATATTAATATAATTTAACGCATAGTTCACAATAACACAAAAATGTGGCAAATATGAAGCAAAAAAAGTCTTCGTACGGTGAAAAACATTTCATTAAATGTTATTTCCCCCATGTTTCATAATTTAATGGTAAGTTGAACCTGATTTTTCTTTATGACCTCTCAGAAGTTTAAGCATGTCTCCCACAAGTTTTTTTTGTTGTTTCTGGAGTAATTTTGTTTCAGATATTCGGAATGGCCCTTTTCAGGTATCTTTGCTGCTGGTATAATTTTTCACTTCACGACCGATTTTTCTCCCACAAGTGTTTCATGGTGTTTAAATTAGAGACTGGTGGTCTGTGAAGCTGCTGTGACATATGGTAAAGGCATAATTCTTTAAAGAACTTTGAGTGTGTTTTGAATCGTTCTGTTTGAAGATAAATGGTCTTCCAAGAAATAGTTTCGTAGAACTAGCGAGGACATTTTATTTCAAAATGTCTAGGTACACATAGCTATCCGTGTTACCTTCAACAACATATAAATTATACACATCAGAAGAACTCCTACCCTTACATTTCCTCCACCGTGTTTTACAGTTCTGCATAAGTTTTTTCGTTTGCATCTGTTTTGGTTTTCTCCATGCCACAACTCCTCCATCTGAACTATAGTAACAAAATTTTGATTCATCCATGAAAAGTACTTAATCTCAGAAAGTTAAGGGCTTACTTACATGCTTTTTGAAATTCAAGACACTTTCTTCTGTTGTTTGCTAATGAGTGAAATCTTACTTGCAACATGCCTTTATAGTCACCTTTTTTATTACTTTTCTTACAGTCTGAGGCTATATTTCAAGATTATAACAGTTTTCAACAAGGATGCAAGTTGTGCTGCCTAATTCGTGTATTACCGTGAGCAGAATATTCGCAGAATATTCTTGGAGTATATGGCTCAATTTCTGAGGTTCTTCCGGTTTGGTTCCTATTTTCCAGTTTCTACCTAATTATATCTGTCAGTGATTTTTACTGTAGATTTAGACTTGTTTGCGAATTCACCAATATTGTCCTCATTGATAAACCGTTATTTCTCAACTTTATCACTAACACGCAAAATGCTTTCGGCATTCCCATTCAAGCGATCCAATGATATGAAAATCGTTTGAAATTATTACATACACAATACTGAAGTTCTTTTTCATTCGATAGTTATAATAATTGAATACGGGAAGCTGGACTGTACGTTCTTATCAATTTTCATAGTGCGTACGGAAACTTTTTTTGCCTTTCATTTTGTATGTTTTTCTCGAAGTTTTAATTAATAACTTTTTATTTGTGAAAATTAAGGAACTTTTGCTGCGATCACATTCACTAGTATGAAATAAGTTTCTTGTGCAGTTTCTGAATCTTTGGTGAGATTTCTTTAGAAATTATAATAATTTATACGCCATTTTCGTTTCCGTACGGAAACTTTTTTTATCCACTGTTTACCACCAAAAAATTACGCATTTCTACTGATATTTTGAAGAAAATAAAAATAATTCATTTAAATTTACCTCCTAAATAATATATCTGCAATATGAAAAATACTGGAACTCATATATACAAACAGAAACGAAATTCCGATCATTGAAAAAATGCAGAATTTTGAATAAAGTTATGAGCAAACGTGTCGAATTTCTATTCCCTGAGTATATTTTGAAATAGAACATTTCGAAAAAAGAATTCTGAATAATATTGATAAAGATAATAATGTGTGTGTGCGATTTATTTAGGAAAAGAATGTATTGTATTTATAATACTTGGAAATGCTCAAAAATGTCCGCAAGATTTCGCTGTCAACTCACATACACAAACACCTAATTCTAAATAAAAATTAAACAATCATTCTGGAGTAACTAGATACTGAATAGCAAAATTACGCTTTTATGATTAATGAGTTTTTCGTTTGGGCTTTTCGTGTTCCATTACAAAATGCAAGTTGCGTAAAAATAAATAATTTAAATATCAATTTTTCATCAATCACATATTTATTCATTATTTATATTATGGAAAGAAATAAAAATCAGTTCAAACATAAAATTAGACTTTTAAATTGTTTAAATATAATGTTTTTCTGAAAAAAATAGTTTTTCGAGCAACACTGGTAAAACAATTTTATTGGAAAATTTGATTTTCGATCAATACTGGGTAAAAGAAACTGAGTTGCGTACCGCAATCGTTTTATGCTCAATGTTATTCCTATGGCAAATTCGAATTGTTTTCAACCCTCTTCTATACATCTAAGTTAAAGAGAATGGGAATTAATATGTAGGACTTAATAATAAGTTACCCGCAGTGTTCTAAAGATTGTGTACCAGATTTGGAGTGGATTGGTCAGATTTGTGTAGAGAACAGACAGACAGAGAGACAGACTTCAACTCCAACTCTGCCTTATATATATATATATATATATATATATATATATATATATATATATATATATATATATATATATATATATATATATATATATATATATATATATATATATATATATACATACACTATATCTTTACTTTATTTATATTATTACTTTACTTACACTACCTGACATTGAAAATGCAACACCCAGAAGGAGTGCGCAGAACTGAATGAAATTTACAGGGTAGACGCAGCTCACCGAGATATGTAAATGATGCAAACTGCGCAGCTGTCCCGCGCACGGCGAGTGAAAAACCAGGGAAGGAACCTGCAAAAGTGGTCAGTTTCGCGCCACTCTGTTTGCCAGGTAAATCAAGTTGCAATTTGTTTTTGTGTGTCAGAGGAAACGTCTAGTAGCGGAGAATGCCAGGACGCCGCCAATCAAGACACAGTTCTAGCAAACAGACGACTTCACGAGGTGTATGGTGATTGGCCTCAGAAGGGCAGGTTGGTCCATACGTCAAATCTCAGCAGATACCCACCTACACGCGTCCACGGTGCGCCGGTTGTGGCACAGATGGTTGGACCAAGGGGATGTGGCACGTTTGAGGGGTTCCGGTGCAGCCAGAGTGACGTCAGCACGCGTGACGTCAGCACGCGTGACGTCGGAACGCGCATCTGCCGGAAATAATCTGCGGCCCGCAAGCCACGTCTGTCGCCCTTTTGCAGCATGTGCAGGACACCCTTGATGCTCCCATATCGTCCAGGACTATTAGCCGCCGATTGATCGCTGGTGGCCTGCACTCATGGCGCCCGTTGAGACGACTACCATTGACCCAACAGCACAGACGTCTCCGTTTGCAATGGTGTCGGGATAGAGCCACGTGGACGACGGAATGGCACTGGGTGGTATTCTCAGACGAGTCACGCTTCTTTTTAGCAATGACAGTCGCCGTGTACGAGTCTGGCGCCGACGGGGTGACAGGGCCAATCCGGCCGCATCTGTGGAACGCCATACCGCGAGACAACGCGGTATAATGGTTTGGGGCGCCATCGCCTATGATAGCAGGTCACCTCTGGTCCGTATTCAGGGCACTATGACGGTCCAACGATACGTGGATGACGTGCTGCAGCCGGTGACACTACCTTTCCTTCAGGGGATGCCCAATGCCATTTTCCAGCAGGATAACACCCGGCCTCACACGGCACGCATCATCACGGTACACAGGTGCTTCCCTGGCCAGCTGTCTCCCCCCCCTGATCTCTCACCTATCGAACATTTCTGAGACGTCATTGGACGTCGCTTGCATGCGTTGCCACCGTCGTTCAGAAGACGAACTCTGGCAAATGGTTGACAGGGAATGGGCAGCCATCCCTCAGGACACCATCCGCACGCTCATTGCGTCTGTACCTAGACGTGTTGCCGCGGTGGTCCTACAACCTACTTATCAGACGTTCTTGCTGCTCAGTGGCAAGGTGTATAATGTTGCAATAAAGATCACTTATTGCTCGTTGCTGTCTCTCTCTGTTTGCCAAATTTCATCACTTTCTGCCAACTCCTTGGTGTTGCATTTTCAATGTCAGGTAGTGTATATTAATACTTCATTACTAATATTACTTTATTACCTAATATTATTACTTTATTTACTTAACTTATTACTGCACTTACTTAACTTATTACTGCACTTACTTAACTTATTACTGTATTTACTTTAATTATTACTTTATTTATTTATATTATTATTTTATTTCTCATTTTTATATTATTTTCATACGTTGTTTCATTGTAATCTTGTCTAAAAAATTTAATTATGCTATGAAGCACTCTCCTGGCGTATTGACATAAAGTTATTTAACTTTTACACTTTAGCAAACTTAAAATTTGATATAAATGCTATACCAGGCTCATTTCAATTTTATAATAAATTTGCTTTTTCATCCAGCAGATTTTACTTCGTGCTTTGTTTTTGATGAGTACAGGTTTTTGTATTTTGTGAAGTCTTATTCGTTCAGAAAACCATCTTGTGAAAATAAGTTTTATATTTAAATAATAATAATTTTAATCATCATTTTAAATGTGCCGAATTACCCTTGAAACTGAAAAACTCTCCTTGATACATATTTAGTCGAAGCAATAATGAAGAATCCATAATAGTTGAAGATAACAGTTGTGGACAGTATGACAAGAAAAATGTGGTATTAGGTACTTGACTTATGCGAGAAAAATTTGAAATTAACATTGATGAATTTAGATTCTCGAGTGATTAAAATATAAGGGTCACCAAAGATTTAATTCCCCAGTATAAATGGCATATTTAAGCTAAGCAGTAGGGGCCTTGTGGTTAAGACTTTAAAAAAGTAATTTTTTAAGACATCATAGGGAAGGGACAATGAAGTTTGAATAGTTCAAAGAAGTGAGAAGTTAGAGTTGCGAGATTAAACGTAGAAGAGGGAAAAACAACAAGCAGAGTTTCTGCACAATCAACAAATTAGAGTGGTATTACATGCTTCACAGAGAGAGGAATACGATGGCATAGGACTGAAAATGAGTCTGTACCTGAGAATTCAATCGAAAATGAAAATTGAATTTTATATGTGTTAAAATTATTCATTTATTATTCATTTGAATGTAAATGAAAATGTAAAAAATTCATAATATGAAGCACGAAACTATTGTACTTATCTCATTGTGACTATTTATGGCAAAACTGTAAAAAAACTATCAAATATGCTAATATCACATTGAAGTATAATTACAAAGTCTACTTTAGTGTCGTCACTATATTTAAATTATATGCAAATCAAGGAGGTAGAAGTTGTATTTTTATGCAGTACAAAAATATAAATTCCAAACTAAATAAAATATATTTTGCGTTTGCGAATTTAATTTTCTTTAAATTTAAACTATTAAAACTAACTGTAATCTCTTTAAGGAATACATATATGATCACTATATGAACTAAGCGCATTTAACTTTAAAATTTACTTTTGAGCTTATGTTTAAGTAATATTTTTAAAGTTTAAAATTCACCAAGTTGTAAACGCACTTCATTTAAATAATAACTTTTATTTTAATTTCTTTCAATATAATTTGTAGTTCATTGTTTTATTTTTAATATAGTTCGAAATATTTTTATTTACTTCACGATTTGTATATTAGTTAAGGTACTGAAAAAAGTGGTTTATTACCATACATTTAAAGTGTTAGCTTAAAAGTAATAATTTGTGAATGTTCACGTGTTTTGTAAATTTTCCTCTATTAATGACCATTTTTTATCTCTAAGGAAAGTTAAAATTCTGCTTCAGCTGGGTTTCATGGAATTTTCATAATTAGATTTCGTGTTATGGTAGTCCTTAGGGAAATTCATTTTTTATCAGAATATAATTAGTTAATTTAGTGCAAGTCAAGTTGTGATACATTCTTTCTGCGAGTGACAAAGATGGAAACACAAATGTTTCATGCTTTCTATTGGCTTTTAGAAACTGTACTTCTGACCTTTAAAAACAATGTTCCTCATTGATATTTATTACATTCAAAGAATACTAACGATGTAAGAGAAACAAATAAATAGGTAAAAAAGTCATGAAATAGATCAAAGAATTGATCTTGATCAGGTCGTGCATGATAGTTTAACGGAAACTAATTGATATGTTAAGGGATGTTTAAAATACTGCAAATTTACCTTCCTTCTGTGGATTACCAGTGCAAGCAATTGAGATTGTACATTTTCGTACATTTTTCTATTATCCTTTGTCTCAGATAACGTTATCGCAATTTGGAAAATCGTGTATTAGTTGGCTCAGATTTTAACGTTATTAAAGTTTCTATAATTATATTAATACGTACTTGAAATTAATTAAAAGTAAGAAACGAAATACTGCAAGATAAGTACTAATGAGTAAGAATAAATACTCTAAGTACTAGTAAGTAAGCATTGCTATTAGTATTAAATATGCAAAAATCCAAAAATGTACAATATTTTTCTGGAAAAACTAAACAAAATTCCTTCAAACTTCACACTCTCTGTTGTAATGATTCACCCACCGATAAAGAATCGTAGAAAAGATTCGTCTTGTGTTAAGTTAAATTTCGATAAAATAAATGGAAATGGGGAATGTACCTGTTATTTTTTCGTTGATAATTATAGCAGCATATTACCAACGGACATTCAACAACTTCAGTCGATACAAATTTCTTAATGTTTTTAAAAGTGTGTGAACACAACAGATAAATAGAATATTGAACGTTGATTCGAGAAATCTCTTCATACCGTTTTAGTGAGTTTATAAAATGAATTAATTGTAAGACGTGTGTTATCTTATATTTTCATAAACTATTTGCCATTGAAATAGCACTAATCTTATTACAATTGAAAATACATAAACAATTGTTTAAAAAATATGTGACAAAGAATATCCCCACATTGAATAATAGAAAACACGAGTATTTTTAGCCTTTGTCTTTTATCTCTTTTCATATCAACTATTTCAAACTACGAGTATATTGACTAGAACTCTATTGCAATATTTCTTTTTTATCTGTCGTTTAAAATCTCTTGCATTCAATTGTTTTTTTTTCATTCAACATCCTGCCGTTCTCTGATAAGAATTGGCTTTCCCTGTTTTATTTCGACTTATTTCTATTTCAATGAATAAATTTACATTTACCCATTAAATTGTGAAGTTCAGAAAAATTAGTTACTATAGGAATTTGTCCTGTATTGATGCTTATCTAATTATCTCCCCAGACAAATATTTATTTCTATTTTTAAAAATAACAAAAATGTGAGTCAGAAAAACTGCCTTCAATGCATGAAAATTTGGGAACTCATATTTTGAAACCTGACATCTCTCTCATGATCAATATATTGATACTGATAAGTGTGTGATGGAAATCGGAATAGAAGGAAAATTGTGTCAATTAAAATCTTCTCAGTAAAAATAGCGTCAGTGAAGTGTCAGTAAAGAGAGCAATCAGTTTCAATTATTCTCTTAAGATTTCAAAAATAATGCACCTGTCCTGTAAATTTATGATTGCTAAATCTTTAACTCTTCCTGTGAAAATAGTTTAACTGTTACAGTTTTAATACAGTTACAAGTTAAGTGCAACCCTATTTATGTAAAACGTGTGGGTAATGCGAAAAATATGAATAATAATCAAAATGAAAATGAAAGAAACATTTAAGACCATATGCTTTTGTCTTCGATTCAGTTTTAAAAAGAACATTTCATAAATTACATAAAATTATTTATATTTTTCAATACAGTGGTGGCATTAGTAAGTAATTATTTTACTAGATAGTATGTATATAATTTCTTAACCCAGACAACATATTAAATGTAATCTTTATATATCAATGTGAATTCTAGTATGAGTATCTTTGCTGTGAAAAACGTTGTACTACTTACATTTTGTTTCTTTCTAACAAGTCTAAGAAACTTTCAAGTCAAGCTTTTGAAAGAGCGTATTCGAAGAACATCTATATTGTCATATGATTGATTCTCTGCTCGTCTTGAACTTTTTGAAGTTACATGAAGTCATGGATTTAGATATGTCGTGGATTTGTCTAAACCATGCAGAATCAGAAAAAAAACATCGTCATATGAAAGACTATCACATCATATTGCTTTCAACCTTTGGCATTTTATTTATTTCATCGTTTAAAAGAAATATTCGACATCTGATGTTCAAAAAATTTTGACAAAATGGTGAAAGCGTATGATCTTCGAATTAAAACGAAACCATTGTTAGACCTCCTGTTGGTTGTCTCGACGAAGTATCAAGACATTAAAAAAAACTGAAGAGATATTGATGAACGAGATACCTTGCCATTAGAAAAATGTCATGAAAAAATGTCACCATGAAAAGTCGGCAATATAGTGATGATGACATATTTTGCCATTTGCGAAATTGGTCAGATCTAGATGGACGAGATGTCTTTTCGAAACCACTTGAAGGATTAAGACTTAGAAGGGATGTTTATTCAGATATATATAACGTGAACATAAATAACAAAAAACGCAGAGGACACAAGGATGAGACGACCGAGTTGCTTTGATATTAAAGTCAAAATAGAGATAAAAGTATGCTCGAAACCGCAAATAAAGCATATGAAAGTGCACGATCTTCAAATTTAAATGTCGGTTCAAAGGCTTCTGAAAGTGGAATAGAATTACATTGAATTAACCCTCCTGGTGGTTGTCTAGATGAGGTATCCGTCATTAGCAAAACGGATCAGATCTTGATGGGCGAGATTTCAAGTCATTGGAAAAACTCACTAGATCTTGTCGCCATTCAAGTCAGCAATATCTTGATGACGAGATATCTCGCCATTAAAAAACTTGGTCAGATCTTGATGGACGAGATGTTTTGTTGAAATCACTTGGAGGGTAACCCTCCTGGTGGTTGTGTCGACAAAGTGCCTCATTATTAGCAAAACTGACCAGATCTTGATGGACGAGATATATTTTCATTAGCAAAAAAATTGAGCAGATTGTGATGTAGTAATCTTCGAAAAATCGGCAGTATCTTGATGAAAATCCAGTCCAGTGTTAATCCTCTAAGCATTATGAGATTCCCGATTGTAGTATTGCTTTTCCCACCACTCTACAGATAATCATTAACCCTCCTGGTGATGGTCTCGATGAAGTATCTCTTCGTTATCGAAACTGACTAAATATTGATGAGAGTGTAGTATTGCTTTTCCCACCACTCTACAGATAATCATTAACCCTCCTGGTGATGGTCTCGATGAAGTATCTTTTCATTATCGAAACTGACTAAATATGAGAGATATCTCATTATTAAAAAAAACTGCCTAGATATTGATCTTGTCATCATTAAAAAATTGAGAATATCTTGATGATCAGATATCTCATCATTAGCAGAATTGGTCAGATATTTATGGATGAAATATCTCGTCGAAACCAGTTTTAGGGTTAAAAATGAGTATGTGTCTGGTGGAAACGCTTCATTGTATGGATGTAAACTATTCATTCCCCAGGACGGTGTCTCCCTTATTCAGGAAATCCAACCGTTCTGTTCCTACGCTTTCATCTTTGCCATGGGGTTCGAACAAAAGATCATCTCATCTTTAATCCATTAAGTTGATCTTGTGTTCACCGAAATTCTGCTTTCATTAAATGACTAACCCTGTGTGACTCATCTAACATGGCTAAAGCTGTCATCAGCTGTTGCTCTCATATAATCCGAATGTAGGGAGTTGGCATTTAAGTCACGTGGCTTTGAACCGGACTAATCGTGCACTTTGTATGCAGATTAAACTTAAACGATGCTTTCCCTCAATTGCGGTCTTTAGTGCGGATTCTGGCCCCAAAGTATTGTTTGGTGACGAATGCATTAACAGTGCTTACGATTTAGCGAAACAAATAATCAAGTGATTGCCATACATGATTTTGCAGGTTCTCCTTTCCTTTGCTAGTTTATTTACCTTTCTAGAAATGGATCATTCTAAGGTAATTAATATTTTATTTAGAGTTGAACTATAAACCCAATAATTTATTTCATATGGATGCAATATTTAAAGTAAGAAGGTTAAATAAGATAGGGGTATTTTAAAGAAATATCTAGCACAAACTTAACTTAAATCAAACCTATTTTCTAACACAGTTTTTTTACCTTATCGATTAATTTAGGCTCTAATATTTTAAAAATATTGGTTTATGCTATATCTAGATTCTAATATTTATTGTTTAATGATAATATCAGAAATGAATTTATAAGAGGAATGCACGTTGATGTAAAAACTGAATTGAGGCCGCATTTATTTTTAAATATTTTTATATCCCTAGACTCTTATTTTTTTAAGTATCAGAGCCTGCGTCTTTAGATTCTAATGCTTATTATAAAATGCTTGATAACAAAAGTTATGTGTCAAGCGTTACATTTTTGTGAAAATTGTTTTCTAATAGTTTTCTTATTTTCATTATTAATTTAGGATATGTATTTTTAAATATTATAATCTATGATATCTAGACTCTAAAATTTATTCTAAAAGCAATAGATAGGAAACAGAGGTATAACATGAATGTTCTTTATGCATAGACTGACATTGATAGAAATACTATTTCAGAATAGAATATTCTTTGCATTGTTAATTAACTTTGATCTATTTTCTAGTTTTGCGATTTCGATTTAAAAAATAAAACTTTAAAAATTAAGTAATGAAATTATACAAATAACCCAAGGAAACTTTAAAAAGAATGCTTTTAATTAATGTTCACACACTTCAGAGCAATCAATTAAAAAAAAGGCAATAACGTGAACAAAATTACAGTTCTATATTTTATAAAACAAATTGCTGTCTCTAAGGACTACCCACTTAGATCTAAAAGTATACGACCCAGACAAAGTAATATCTCTAAAGAATTGACAGAAAACTCGTTTGTATCTCGTAAACAGTGAACAGCAGAAAATACTCTAAATAAAACGTGAGATGTATGTACCATTCGGTTTTGTACCAGGGAAGTCTCATTTCCCATGGAAAGGACTATAATTCCATAAGAAAACTGTGACAGGCACAATAAAGATTCACGTTCTAGACACATGAGAAAATGGTTATAGTAAATTGAAAATAACAATGGCTTGTAACGGCTTACAAAACTCACTTATGAGGTACATAAAACAGCGGAACAAGTAAAATGACAGTAATCTTTTTATGAGTGTGTCGTATAGTTTTAAAAAGAGTATGTTATATGATCTTAATTTTTTCAGACTGACGAATATAAAAAGAAAGATGAAAGTTTCGTCTTCCTTTTATGCAGAATTGACATAAGTTCAGAATTTTGCTCTCCCCATAGACAGAAGTTTATCAAACTACTACTCTTCTATCTACTATGAAAATTTATTTCTGGAATACTGAGCAGACCACCTCAAGTTACCTTCTGATGTTCGTTGGTCTGGCTCTATGGAAGTCCTGATCTAGTGTTGGAATACTCGGCGTGTGAGAACTCAGGCTTGGTTTAGCTACTTAACTAGGCCTTAAGAATAGTTAACAACACTTATCTCTGTTCCTCAGAAGAAAAAGGGCCGATGTCCGCTTTCGAAGTTTTTGGTAACAGATGATTTAGCAATTTTTATTTATTTTTAATTTTTAATTAAAAAATTACTTTTCAATGTTTTGATCTGTTCTTAAGGTATTAACAGGATGATATTTGTGTATTTTATATTATAACTTTCATTATCTTGAGAAGTGATTTCTTGATATAACTCAAAATTAGCAAATTACTTTTCTCCCAAGGTACAAATTTATATATATCAAATATAATACGGCAACATCTCGATTGCATTTTCAGTTATTTTTATTTCATTCATTTTATACAATAGGCTGCGAGAAAAAATAGGAGTTCTTGCTAACGACATTCATATTTCTGCGATGCATTTAGGGATGTTTCGATAGTTTACTGCTGACGTGCGTATAATTTGTTTTAATTGAACTGTTTATCATTTCATTCAAATTTAACGTAATAAAATTACTAATTTTATACTTAAAACCTAAATACAATCTGGTATTTAAAAATAAAATGACATTACTCGTCTATAACCCTCAAGTACCTCGTCCATCAATTTTGCTAATGACGAGATATCTCGTCATCAAGAATGCAGATTGAATTCCGAATGATGAGAATATTACCGGTTTTTTATGATGACAAGATCAAGATTAAGTGAGATTTTCTAATGACGAGATATCTCGTCCTTCAAGATCCGATCTGTTTTGCTAATAACGAGATACTTCATCAAGACAACCAGCATGAGAGGGTTAAACCAACAGTTTCAACCATCAAGTTGAACGCTCAAACTCAAATTGATGCATGTTTTTGGTCAAAAAGATAGAGTATAAGCAATTTATAAAACGATGTCCCAAGCAATGTGATTACTTTAGAAAACCACATAATTCAAAATAGTTGAATTTGAAATATTACATACTGTTTAATGTGAGACGTAGGAACACATGGAAATTTTTTTACCTCGAGATAAACCTTTTTCGAGTGCTTTGAGATTCAATCGTTCTTTTCAGAAGCCTTTAGTGAATGAATTTGAATTTTTTCACACTAGAGTTGCAGAATTTATGAATTAGAATATTTTATTGTATTAGAGTCTTCCAGACTGACAAATGTGCAAATAAAGGTGAAGAATATCCTAAAGTAGTCTAACCACTTTTGAAAACCACATCTTATTGTACATATTAGATTAATTTGAAGTATTAAATATTAGTTTAATGTGATACTTAGCAACACATAAAATGCGCTCTGCTTCGAGATAGATATCTTTTGTCGAGCATTTTTAGATTGTAATCCTTTTTGAGGACTTTTTATGGATACATTTGAATTCTTCCACATTCGAGTCACATAATTTAAAAATATAATTTAATTTATCTTATTGGCTTAATGCGAGGTTAAGCAACACATGAAATTTGCTTTTCCACGAGGAAAACCTTTTCTTCGAATGTTTTCAAATTGAAACCCTTTTTGAGAATATTTTTTAATGATGTTGAATTCTTCCAGATATCACGCGTAGTTTCATTTTAAAAATAGAAAATATTTTACTATCTTAATCTTCCAGACCGACAAATATAGAATAAAAGCTGGATGTTTCATCCATTTCTCATACGCAAGAAATTTCTATTTAAATTTAGAGAGTAAAATTGGCCGTGCCCGAGAAAGAATTCCACCCAATAGATAGATCCATAAGTATGACAACTTATTTCTTTTTATCAAATATAAAATCGACGAATTCTCGATTGAATTTTCAGCTTTTATTTTTCGTATTTCTATTCTTTTTCATACAATAGGCTGTGCAAAAAAAGGGAAGTCGGTCTGAAGAGTTTTATTTCCTCTAGAACGGTTAGGAACTCAAACAGTGCAATCTGTTCATTTTATATCCGATAAAAAACAGATTGTCCAATATTCCACTCACTCGAGTCTTGTTTGTTCCATAAATTTCTCTGAACTCCTTGCTGAAGGTACTAGGAACTATGCTTATCGTGATAGCGGTTTTGGTAATCTCTGAGGTAGTAAACAGTTTTGTTTCTGCAGATTTAAGTTTCGGTCAATCGCATTTTGAATAAATGGAGTTCGTCCATTGAAGTATATAACTCTATTCACGAAAAATGCATTGGGCAGTCTTGCGTAACGATTATACGCACAGGTTACACTTGGAAGTTTTCTAGTAAGCATATTGTCCAATATTTCCCCCGTTAATGTCTTGTTTGTTCCATACATTTCTCTGAAATCCTTTCTGACGGTACTAGGAACTATGCTTATCGTGACAGCAGTATAGTTATTGGTAATCTATGTGGCAATAAACAGTTTTGTTTCTAAAGATTTCGGTCAATCACATTTTGAATAAATGCAGATTGTCCTTTTAAGTGTATTTCTGAACATGCCGTTAGGTTGTCCAAAGTAGGTTATTGCACTATTCACTGGAAATAGCATTGTGCAGTCTTATTTAACTATTTTACCGACTGGTTGCACTTAGATGTTTTCTAATAAGCATTTTGTCCAATATTTCTCTCGTTAGTCTTGTTTGTTCCATAAATTTCGCGAGACACTTTGCTGACGGTACTAGGAACTATGCTTATATTGACACAGTATAGTTATTGGTAATCTATGTGGATAACAACAGTTTTGTTTCTGGAGATTTTGGTCAATCGCATTTTGAATAAATGAAGCGTCGTCCGTTTAAACATATTTCTGAACATGTCGTTAGAAAATTATTCCTCTATTCAATGGCAAGGGCATTGTGCAGTCTTATTTAACGATTATTCCAACGGTTTACATTTTGACGTAATTTAGTAAGCAACAAATCATTCTTTAGTAAGTTTATGTACTATACAACTTCATATGTAGCTGGTACAAAACAGTTGTATGGATGAGAATTGTGTTAAACTTCTGCAATTACTAGTAGGTTTAGTTATTGGTAATCTGTGTTAGCAAACAATTTTGTTTCTGGAGATTTAAATTCCAGTCAATCGCATTTTTGAATAAACGCAGCTCGTCCAATTAAACTGATAATTTCTGAACATACCTTAACAGTTTCAAAATTGGTTATTACTATATTCTTAAAGTAGGTTATTACTTCAATGGAAATGCATTGTGCGGTTGCATTCAACGATTATTCCAATACGTTAACATTTGGAGATTTGCTATCAAGCATAGGATAATTATTCATCATATTCGTTATTCTACTACAATGCAACTTCTTATATAACTGTTACAAAACAGTTATATGGATTAGAATCGGTATTAAATTTCAGCAACTGAGCGCTGATGCAATACATCCATATTTTTATTTCAAAACTAGGTATTTTATTATTTAGAAGGGTCTAAATACTTAAATCGAAAAAAATTACAGCATTTAAAAAGGTTTTTCTGTTACATAGTTTTATCACTTTCAACAGTTTCATTTTTAATTTCAACAACAGCATTTGAGTTATTAGTAATCTATGTGGCAGTAAAATTTGTCACTTGAGATTTTAGTTTTGACAAATCTCATTGTCAATATATACAAGTCGCTGAGGCATATTTTTGAACACCACAAAGTTTTTCAAAGCATGCTATTACTTCAATTAAATTATTTAGATTTACTTAACAATTATTTCTGCCCTTCGTCATAATTTCCGAGCAGTCATTGGTATTTAATAAATTATTTCCTCAGCTTATGAAATATTTTATTACGTTAGGATGTAACTCAAATTTTAACTGTTCCAAAAAACAATTATTGCGATTATAATCATGTATAATTCAAGCAATTTAACAATATGTTCATAATTTTACGACATCTGTATGTTATAGGGTCTTAAATACTTTTTAGTATTATAATGTGGCATACGTTTAAATATTGCTTATAAACAGTTATATCTCTAACTTAAGACTTCATAAAACTCTACTACATTACGCTGTAATTAGCCATATCTTCATTAGTGCACGAGGCAGTTTTACTGAAATAATTTGAACGTCGCTCCTCTCTGCAAAGTTGAAATGAATATTCGTTAGTGGAATATCGTTTTCCATGTAGGACATTGTTAATGACATAAATATTTCGTTGATAACTATTCAATGGTATTACAGCCATTTCGTTGGCGTATAAGTTGTTTGAGCGAAGTGTCTCATAAGCAATCAAAATTAACATAATAAAATTGATTATTTACACTTTTTGTATTAACAATCAAGCACATCCTCAAGGCTCAAACATAAATTGGTGCATATTTGTCGTTATGAAATTAGCAAGGCTATGTAATTTGTAAAATTATATTCTCAAGTAATCACATTGGAAAAGCACATCATGCAATGTAGATGATTTGAAACATTGAATATTTTGTTCAAGTTAAAATTAAGCAACACAAGTAATTTGTTTTTCGGCAAAAGATTTTCTTCGAGTGTTAGAGATAATCACAAAGACGGTTTTTATTTATGAAGAGAAATGTTTTTAAGTTGATTTGATTTTGCATTTAAATAACATAAGAAGATAGAAGATGTTTTTAGTTTACATAGACACTGATAAATTAATTTTATTATTCGTCAAGAAAACACACAAACTCTAACATTATTCTGAATAAAGAAAATGAACCTAGCGCTTCCTTATTTCAAATCCCATTAAAACCCATTATAACCCATTTTTTATTGTTTTAGTTTAGTAAGATAATTCAAAGTTTAGGAAAATGCACAGGAATAAATCACCATTTTTGTTTTCGATAAGTGTTTCTTCACTGCTTTTAAGGAGATTTATTGAAAGTTTATTTTTCTTGTAGGAATATGAACTCACAGCTAGGGATCGTGATTATAAAAATTTAAGTGATAAAAGATTACCTGATAACACAGTGTATTTAGATCATAGAAAATATTGAAAGCTCTTTAGTAATGTAATTTTCAGGCAGCGTAATAGAATCTGCTCTTTTAAAAGCATGTCTCATGTTACAAATATTTTGATTTAGAAACAATGGATAATCTAAACTTTTGAGTGTGTTTGCAAGCAAGCGGATAAATCTTTTTTTGTATACTCTATGTGACGATCTTCGAATTCTAATCTCACTTTAGTTTTCCTTTAAAAAGGGAAGTAATGTCTTATTAATGTAACATAAATTTATGGTTATACATTTGTGCTATGAGCATTTCTTATACTTAGTGCATACAAATTCTGTGATCAGATTTTCTGAGAATTACTGAGATCGTGCTGACAAAAGTAAACAAACATTTTCATCGCATTTTAACCCTCCAGGTGGTTTCAACAAGATATATCGCTATTAAGATCTGACCAATTTGGTTTATGACGAAATACCTCGTCATCAAGTTATTACCAATTTTTTTATCATGACGAGATCAAGACTTTACCACTTTTCTTCTAACGACGAGATATCTCGTCAAGCTCTAGTCAGTTTTGCTAAGGACGAGATACTTCGTCGAACCGCCAGGAAGGTTAAGTACAAGGGTGTGCTTCCTTATGCAATAGATTATAGAGATCTTTGACTGCTATGAATTCTTCATAGTTTGGGGTTCAGTTACTCCGCTCTGACTATTTGAAGTCAATGAACAAAACTGACTGGGTTGACTCATCGCAATAACCACCAGGAGGGTTAATAAAACAAATTTGGTGATGGTTTCAAACGTGATGACTTCTGTGATCTGGCGATGCTGCTTCTGGAGGATATCTGTGTTTATCACAAGGTCAGAAGTATTCGACTGCATTTTCTAGCAAGTCCTAAATGTATGATGGATAACCAGCTACACTCGCTTATTAAATCAGACTTATTAAACTGATACTTTTATTTAACAAAATAACTATAAAAGATTTCACACTAGAACGCATTACGTCTCGCATTCTAGTTAGCAAAGCGATCATTGTTCAGAGAGAGAGCCAAATTGGATTGCGTAGCAATTTTGAGAATTGATACGAGATAGAGCTACTACACCTAAGACATGTGATACATTCAATGTGCACAATCGCTTGAAAATTATATTCCCTGTTCCTTCGAATGTCTGCAATGTGATATTTATAACACTTAACGAACAAAGACTACTATACTCAGCCTCTTTCAAATTCCCTTCCGTACTAAACTGTCAGAAGCACTAAAATTTGTGGAATATTTAACCGGGTTGAGTACATAATATATACTCCTAATAATACTCTACTCTATAAATTCCTGAGTTGCTTCAAAAGCACAGGAACACTAGATGCATGCATATTACTAACTAAACAGTACATTTTTCAAAGAAAACCAGGTAGAAACATCCATAGACATGTTATTAGTCCTGCTATGCGTTCCTAAGGGAAAACTCTCAGTACGTGGTCATTTAGATGGAAAATCGGCTGTTTGCTTTTAATGATTGACACGAATAGGATTTTTATTTGCTCTGAGTTAAAATTATTCCTTTAAGTCGTATTAACACCATTCGTGCAAAACATCACGTGGTAAATGTGTTTTCAGACGATGCAGTTCGGAAAAGCCAAAACGCCAGAATTCGAGAACTTCAATTTACGGTCCCTTCATTAAGATGTTATATGAATTTGAAATACCTATGTTCGTATGTGAGTCAAACTTCTTTCGCTGTACGATTTGTTCCAGTGAATTTGGATTTGTCTGCGTTCATAGTTACTACTGCCCTCTTTCACTAGTGCTTACTAGTACATGCATTTCCCTTTTGAGGACGTGTTATCCTCATTTTCACAAGAGCACAGACCGCACAATAATTTAAAATAAAGTGGAAGTTTTGCATATTTTTATATAAGAGAACGTTCATGGTCTCTAGGATATTTTCTCAAATGATCTAAGTGTTCAAACGAGATATCTCGTCCAAGATCTGCATATTATTTCTAAGGATGGGATACTTCGTCAAGACAATACTATCCTATAACACCAAGGGAATGTAGATCCAAGTAGGAAAAATAAATTATCCCTTGCTAGAACTGGTGAAAGTTTGAAACAGGTTTTTGCAACAGAGGCTGGACACTACAGGGCAGTTTTGAAGACGAAGATAAACCACCAGGAGGGTTAAGTATCCATATATTGTATCATAAGAACACTCACTAGGCAATTCAATTACACCCTATGAAGTTTAGATAAACATTTATTTTTACTAAGGCCATTTAGATAGCGCAAAATGTTTTTTATAATTGCCGATGGATAATATTTTTATTGAGCTATTTTGGCTTCTAAATTTAATTAAAACAAGCAGTGTTATGTTATGACGAGAGAAGTACATACATATTTAAATGGCCAACAGTGCTTGGAGGGAGTTTTTACAGCCATGTTCCTTAGGATCTAAAAGAGAAATAATTCGAATTTTATGACTTGGGATAAGAGTTTAATTTTCCAAAATAGCTTCCTTAAACGAAAGTCTAATTTTGCCTTCAAATATAGTTTCCTACAGAAAACATGGAAAATATTTGTGTCTGACTTATAATAATTACATAATTATGTTTATTTTAGTGCTACCTATAATTATGTAAAAGGATGTTTGCTTTTTATGATATTATATTTTTCACTTATGTACTTTTATTTGTTGATTATTCTGTAGCAAATAAAAAATTACAGTGAAGTAGATGGTGGATGATTTTCAGTGAGATAGAGCGTATGCCAAATGGTTAAAAATATTTTTAACTCATTAGAATGCTGAAATGTAAAGTTAGGTGAACGAACATTCTAGTCAAATGGAAAATACTATATTTCATTCTTAATTAAGATTTTTCTTATAGTATTGCTCACATATGCTATAGGCTTAAAAACATTTTCCTTTAGAGTAATTTTTCACATTTGCTTCATATAACGCGAAATGTTTATTGCTCTGGAAACCGATTATAACTAATTTATATTTTTAATTCATTGTTTAATTATATTTGCTTATGACTATGTCTGTGACTTATGTTGTTAAAAAATAAGTGAAGTTAACGGATATGGTTCAAAAAGGTAAAAAAATATTTCTAAGTGTGCTAATAAATTCTTCGTTTGGTATAGTTAAAATTTCATGTTTAAAATTTTTCTTATTTGGAACATTTTCTTACTGTTACGTTTTATGTACGTATATTTTGAAATAGAATGATTTAAATACATAAATTTCCTTCGTACAATGAAATCCTTCTTTTTTTTCTCGTTCTGTTCTACATTCTATTTGTTAACTTATTATTTTATTACTATTGCAAAAATATTGTTTTTGAATTGTGTTTATTGGACAATGAATCAATGAAGTTCATTATTTCTAAACGAAATTTAAAAAGTGCTCCTTCCACAAACGTTCGATATCTCTTTGAAAGAAAGAAGATCAAAGCAATAATTATGTTTTTATAAGTTCTATATGAAAAAAAACCCATATGAATCATTCCATGTCAAATCGCAGAGAAAAGGGTCATTCATTTTCGACCC
Organism: Meta bourneti; assembly: GCA_933210815.1. NCBI lineage: Eukaryota > Metazoa > Arthropoda > Arachnida > Araneae > Tetragnathidae > Meta > Meta bourneti. The sequence goes on along the minus strand of OW119930.1, from coordinate 64,138,100 downwards.
GACCCCTTCTGATTATTTTAAGCTTGGCAAATTTGTTTTCCAGTCATATAGAAGGAATTCTCTGTAGTTTTAGCTTCGAACTTGCAATATTGTTTATATATATTAATTTGAAGTTAAATGAGGTCTAAAATCTTGAAAAATTGGGCGCCTTTTTTATGATTTTAGACTCACTAAATCTCCTGTAGCTCTGTACCTAATTCCTAATCATACTAAATGAGAGCTTATTTTGTAGAAAACAAACCGTACAACCTTTCTAACAACGTATCACTTTTTAATTTTAAGATCATCCAATTTGACTTTTGACTTACTATTACAAAAAAGGTTTTTACTTTTTTCTAAAAAATAAATATCTCTGCACTATTTATCTTACCTTCCTGAAAGTTTCATAGTGAGGCACGTATGGGTTCATAGTTAAAATATATTCGAAAAAATAGAATGATGTAATCAGTACTCAAGACCTGTATCTTTAGACATATTTGTTCCATCGAGTTGAAAGAGGGCTTACTTTGTAGACAAAAATATAATCTTTCTCATGATGTATATATGATACTATGTATGTGTGTGTAACCTTTCCAATTTTAAGGTCAATAGATTTGCCGTTGATCTTGAATTCCAAGAACAGTTTATAATGTTTTTCCTAAAAACGAATATGGTAAAGGCGTACTTTTTGTTTCTGGAAGTTTGAAGATGGGAACCGCATGGAATTATAGAGAAAAATATTTCAAATAAATACAATCAAACATATCTATTGAAAACTGCGCTTTCACTTAATTACAATTACCAAACAGTGGCAAAGAATCAAGTTGTCTTATTTTTATCAAGTGTATGATTTATCCATCTTTGTAACTACGAGGGGTATTCCAAAAGTAAGGGCCGTTCGTTAATAAAAAGCCGTTGGCAGCAGTGATTCGAGTTTTGCTCTCCCAGCGCTCTCTATTGGTACATCAGGCACCAACCGGCCCGTCTGTTGACTGTCAGTCGTCATTTGTTTATATTTGGCGCAGCGTAACAATGGCGTCGATAATAAGCGATCCCGCCAGTTGTGAAGTGCGTTCGGTTATTCGTTTTCTAAACGCAAGAGGTACTATGCATCTCAAATTCACCGTGAATTGAGTGAGATCTATGGACCTGGTGTTATGAGTGAGGGAAAAGTGAGAGAGTGATGTCGAGAATTCAAAAGGGGCCGTACAAACGTGCACGACGAAGAGCGAAGTGGAAGACCCAGTGTTCAGATGGATGATCTCGTCCAACAAGTGGATGAAAAAATACGGACTGATCGTCTCTTCACGATCAGCAGTCTTGGCGAAGAATTTCCCAACGTTTCTCGAACTACCGTGTTCAGAGTTGTCACGGAAAAGTTGGGTTATCACCAACTTTGTACCAGATGGGTGCCGAAAATGCTGACAGACGAACACAAAAACAAGCGGATGGCATCTAGAAGAGCCTTTTTGGACCGTTATCGACGAGATGAAGATCGATCGATTCTTTACAAATATGGTAACTGGCGATGAAACGTGGGTTCATTATGACAATGAAGAATCAAAACAACAATCCACGTAGTGGCTTCATTCGGGTTCCCCCAAACCAAAGAAGTTTAAGCGAACGTTCTGAAATCGAAAAATTATGTCGACTGTCTTTTGAGATCAAAAAGGCGTTCTTCTCGTGGATTTCATGAAACCCGGTACAACAATCACAGCAGCTGTGAAACACTCGCGAAGCTCAAACATGCCATTCAAAACCGCCATCGAGGGATGCTGTCTTCCGGAAGCGTCCTTCTTCATGACAACGAGCGCCCTCACACGGCTGTCCGCAGTATTGAAAGCATTCAAGAATACGGCTGAGAACTTTTCGACCACCCTCCCTACAGTCCTGACCTCGCACCCAGTGACTATCACTTGTTCCTGCACTTGAAAAATTGCCTTGGTGGACAACAATTCGACGATAGCGAATGTCTGAAAACGGCGGTGAAGAAATGGTGCAACTCCCAGGCGGCGGACTTTTACGCAGAGGGAATAAGAAAACTCGTACCCAGATACACCAAGTGCTTGGAATTGAACGGCGATTATGTAGAAAAGTAAACAAAGGTTCAATAAAAGAAAACTCACGAAAACGAAGGTGATTTAGAAAGCATTCTTTATTTAATGAAAAAACGGCCCTTACTTTTGGAATATTGTAATACCCCTCGTATAAGGCAAATATATATACATATATATATATATATATATATATATGTATATATATATATATATATATATATATATATATATATATATATATATATATATATATATATATATATATATATATATATATAAAGTATTGATCAAAATGATTCAAATGAAAATCGAAATCCACCTTAATAAACTGCAAAAGAAAAAATTCTGTACTACTTAACTATACTTATTTGTATCTGATCTTTATCGTCTATTGTCCCTTGCTTCCATAAAATTCAAATTCAATCTTCTACCATTTGTTTTTATTTGCTTGGTTGTTGTATGAATGGGGAGGATCGCATATAATTCTTGCTGAACAATATCGATAGGAAAGATTTGAAGGAATATAATCACTGCTCATTACATCTATTTTAGCACCGGTAAACATTAACTTTACATTTTGATGCACTACAAAAAGAAAGTATGAGCTCCATTTCCTCCTACCAATATGCACATCTTAGATTTCAGCTCCGCAAACTTAGAGAATCCATTTTTTATATCAGGATAATTACCTTTAAATTAAAAATGCATCTATTTTTTATTATGTCTCTTTTTAACGTGTGCTTTTACCTTCCCTTTTTCAGAGGCAAAATCCTTTTCTCCTTGCATTCTTCTGCTAATATCGTGTCATTTTTATAGAAATTTTGTACAGTTTCAACTATTCCCTGTGGTAGTACTTATCTAGGTTTAGGATTTGGTGATGCCATTATTCCCTTCCTCTCATAGGTGGATTAGCCTTTTGAATCATACCCACTTGCACAACATTTTTTTTTTGCATTCTTCGGATACTCTAATACTTGAAAATAAGACAGCTTAATTTTTTGCCACTATTTGGTAGTGAAGGGAAAGCACATTTTTCGATAGATATGTTTAATTGTTTTCATTTGGAATAGTGTTTCTCTATAAGCTCATGCGTGTCCCAAATTGAAACTTGAGGAAAATATAATTAAATACTGTACATTTAACATATTTTTTTAGAAAAATATAATGATACACTTTTTTGACATTCAAGGTCAAAGGACAAATAGAGTGAACTTTAAATCAAAAAGGTCACTCACAGTATTGTTTAAAATATCATTAGAAAGGCTATACTTTATTCTATAAAATAAGACCTCTTTCATCTCGATTGGGCAAATGGGTCATGAGTTTGTATGTGCTGATTCTAAAATTCTATTTACTTCGAATGTTTTTTTAATTTGGAATCCATGAGTGTCACACTATGAAACTTTCAGAAAGCAAAGATAAATATTGCACCTCTATGTTTATAATATATATAATTTAGAAATAATTAAAAATGCCCTATTTTTGTAATTGTAAGTCAAAGGACAAATTAAATGACTTTGAAATCAAATCAGGTAATTTAAAAGGTCATATGATACGTCATTTTAAAAAGGTTATACAGTTTTCTACAAAATAAGCTCTCATTTATTATGATTTTACAATTAGGTCCAGAGAGAGGTACAAGAGATTTAGTGAGTCTAAAATGAAAAATCGCCCAATTTTTCAAACTTAAAATTAATGTAAAAATTACTGCAAGTTGGAAGTTAAAACTTTCCAGAATTCCTAACATATGGTTATATATGGCTGGGCAACAAGTTAGCCAAGTTTGAAAAAATCGGAGGTAGTTGGGTTGTGGAATGTGCTGTTTAACATGGAATGACTCATATACAATTGCTTAAATCGAATAATAACATGTTACGCTACAGGTGTCAGTTTCTATTGAATCGCTACATTTTTAGAAACAATTTACACATTTAAAATAAAACTGATATCGATTTTTAACATGACCTCATTAGCTAGTAATAATCTGAGGAAATTATTACAGATTTACTTCATCACCTGGCAACATCGGTCGTCGCGGGATTTTCATTCGACCGAGTTTTGTTAAGCACGTGTAGCTCATTCAAACTTTATATTTAACGAAAAATTCTTGTTAACTGATTTCGCTTGACATTTTTCCAGTGAGAATTTTAACCAAACATATTTTATGCTGTATTTAGAATGTAAAGAACTGTTGGTTATTTTGTATGAAATTGCTGTCTGGATCATCAACGTAATCTCGTAACCAAAAAATTGGTGACAGACATGATTCTGAGGATGTATCGTATTAATTTAATTGAGTTGAATTTCGGACTTCACGAAAAACTTTTTGTTTTTAATGCTGCGATTCTTTTCGATTATACTGTTGAAGATGTTAAAAATCCTGTATAACTGATGGTGAATTTCGTAAGTGCTTATACGTTAATTTGTTAAATCTGAAAGTCAATCATTATAAGCAATCAGGTTAAACATAAATAATGAGTTTTCACAGTTGGTGTCTTTAGCGTGGATTCCAGATGGGGGTTTACGCTTCACTGCCGAAAGTGATAACAGTGATTGTGAGTTAACGAAGCAAGCAATCAAGTATCAAGATTGCCGTACACGATTTCCTGGCGAGCTTAATACTTATCTAGAAATGGACGTCCCTGAGGTAATTTGCCTTCTCTCTGGAGAAGAGCTACAAATGCATCTAAAGGGCTACAATGTACATAATCTGAACACATTGTTCACTCCCTATAGTAAATTGATTGCGATATCACCTAATATAATTTTTGAATTTCCAGGTGGAATTAAATTCCACCTGGAAATTCAATCGTCACAAATAAGTGATATACATATTGATTTGAAGTCGTGATGAAAATGATACAATTCTTGTAATTACAATTATATATATATATAAGCAATACAAAAACATAAATAATACATAACATATTACAAAACATTAGAAATTAGTTAAATAGCTGAAATAAAGCAGTTGATACACGCCACAGGGAATTATTTACAGTAATATAACTAAATGTCTGAGCAAAATAAGCAACACCATGCGGTATTGCCTTTCTTGATGCAACACCATGCGGTATTGCCTTTCTTGATGCAATACCGCAACTGTCATCCCTACCATTCCCTACTTTCTAAACTAACTTGTAGTACTAACTAATAGCAAACTTGTAGAAAACTATTTTATACAACCTATGAGAGGCATTTTCTGTCAAGCTAAATGTAGGAGGCGGTAGTGTTTCTGCAGTGCTACATATTCCCTGTACTTATTATGAACGGCACGTCACTTGGCTAGTTTTTCAAACACGATTTCCGCACTTTGGAAACAAAAATCGCAGAGTGAATTCCAAATCAATAGCTGATTGTTTAGCGCTAATTAAATCAAACTATAAAAATTGCCTAAAGGGCAATAAACTACATTTTATGCTAACCTCGACATGTATCGCAAGATCATTCGAGTAGCGAATAGAAAATCTTCATTTTCCACCAGGTCTGGGTGTTTCCACTGAAAATCCCACTAATAGAGAATCGTTTTATTTCGATTGCAGAAATCCTTACGAATAAGAATAATTAAAATAAAGATATATGGCACAGTGCATTATTCCACAAAATCTTACTTATTACTATGATTGTTATTCGTTTGTAGTTATTTTTATCTTTTACTAGAACTTGTTTCCCAAAGATGAATGAAAGATTTTCTCTTTACATGGTAATCACTATAAGATGATGGATAGGAAAATGTACTGCAACATTGCTATGCTAATTAAGCAACTCCATCATAAATATGCATTAGCAGACGTGTGTTATTAGTTACGGAAATATCGAAACACTACAGATCCACAAAACATTTCAACAGAATGCAGAATATTATTTATCTTTTTTCTCCTGTTTTCAGTGAGAACACTGCTTTGCTTTTGTTGAACAAGAAAAGGAAATATGTTTGCATAAACTGTGCATTAGAATCAATACATTTATCATGGCAATCATCAAAACGAAATACTTCTTATAAATAAGAAACAATTTCATGGGAATATTCTTCATTTAGGAAACAATTGCAAAATGAGGAAATTGCATAATTTGACATTGTTATGAACATTGTCATACAGAAAGTTCAAATTTATATATGTACGTATATATTTTCTATCAAGAAGAAAACTTGAAAAATTATTAATCTAAATGTATTAGTATATTGTCTACCAGATTTGAGTACGTACATGTTTACCATAGTATATTTAAAATTGAGAGTTACATATTCATAAACAAACAACGATCTATAATACCCTCAGAAAATAAATTAATTTTACTTTTATAAAAATTGATATCTTTTAACCAACAATAACATCACTTTTAAATCAATTGCAATAAAATATTATGCCCTTCTGAGGTTTTGGTTTCTAGGCAGTAGCTAGGTAGGTAGTTGAATTAACGTCTCATTGGAGCAACACAACGGTCTGTTGGCGACAATTCGGGTTCCATCACGAAGGGAAAGACCGAGGCCAACATCTCGTAAGTTTGAACCACGGTCGGATGACTTAGTCGACACTTGAGCTGGCTCCCCACTCTCCAAACTTCCACCCCACCCCAACGTGAGGACTTTCGAAATCATGGCAGATTTAAAGTGCACCAACCCCCTTTGTACACGACGGTCTTTGGTTAGATCGCGTTTCGAACTCACAACCCTACGTTTGATAATCCGCTACTCTTCAAACAGGGCAACCGTGGCCCCTTCTGATGTAAGAAGTAGAAAGAGTTGGGTAAGAACATGACCAGCACAAAATTATACTTTTAGACAAATCACAATTCTTCAGCTTACAAATGAAACACACTAATTCAGAACAATTCTGAGAAACCAAAGAGAAAAATTCTACTCATCACTGTGTTTCTCAAGGAGAAATCTAACCTTCATCCAAAAAAAGGACTTTGTGGACTTCACCAAATCAAAGATCAACACGTTATGGTCTAGAAAAGTTAAAAACCTCGTATCTTCAAATTTTTGACTTAGTCTCTCACTTGTACGCCGACGAAAAATAAAAAAAGGACTTTGTGGATTTCACCCATCCAAAGATATATATATATATATATATATATATATATATATATATATATATATATATATATATATATATATATATATATATATATATATGTGTGTGTGTGTGTGTGTGGTACCGGCCCATGACACACGCTGGGAGTGGCGCTTCAGTCGCCACCTACCGCCACGAGACCTGATGCTGCTGGCCAACGCGAGAGTAGCAGACAGTGTTAGACTGTGTACGACGTTGGACTAACGACGACAATGTTAAACGATGAAATAATTAATGTCAATATTCTATGTTGAATGTTCAATGTAATCGTCCGTGTCAATATATGCTTGGGTAAAGATGTAGAATCCGAGACATGTTTGTCGCCAAGCAATTTTTGTTGCCAAATCAAGATGGCGTCCTAAGCCTGTATGTTCGTTAAAAAAAATGTTGACTTTCCTACGCGAAACACCTTTTGCATAGGGTTGCCATAAATCTTAATCACTACAACAAGGTTACCATGTTTGGCGATAAATCGCCACGGTCTCGGATTCGACATCTTACCCTATGTTTGTGTTAAAAATTGAGTCCGAGTGTCTTTGGATACTAAAATTCCTGGACTTGCGGTGTTCTTCTACAAAATGGTGCCAGAAGCGGGACGGACTTAACGTTTGACCTGATCTTTTAAAATAAGCAACATTTGCAGATTTCCAGACGTCTCTGGTGAGTTAGCTTTTTTTTATTTCAAGATGAAGTTAAATGACATTTCTGAATTGGAGGTTGCACTGAAAATTGAAAAGCCATCGAAAATTCGATGTTTGCATAAAATTATTTTTGGAACAGAAGGCGATCGTCAAAACAGAAAGCGTATTAGAGAATTTGATGGTTTTGCTTTTAAACCAGAAGAACCCGCTTATAAACAGAAATTTGAGTTTATTGACAAAGAATTCTCTCTTAATAACGTCATAACAATTTGTAATTTGTTGTGTGTAAGCGATGAGGGAGCAAAACTGAAATAATAACTCGTATTCTTGCATATCTTTGCGATATTACATTACTGAATAAAAATATCATTCGTGAAGACGAGGATAATGAAATTGATGATCAGAGGGATACTGATTCTTTAGAAGATTATGATCAATCTATAGATAACAAACCAAATAAAAACAACGGTTCCGTTCAACTTCCAGTTCAAGAATTATTCAGGCCTAACATTAGTTTTTCTGATATTGAAAATGCTATTGTTCCATTTAATGGTGATTCTTGACAAAATATTGATAAATGGATTGATGATTTTGACAATGTTGCTGATTTATTTCAATTAAGTGATTTGCATAAGTTTTTGTTTGCTAAACGGTCCCTAACTGGAAAAGCAAAGTTATTCATTCAAAGCGAAAGTAGTATAAATTCTTGGATTAAACTTAAAGAACTGTTAATTTCTGAATTTGGTTCAGTTTTTCACTTTGGTGAATCTCACGAAATGTTATTGAATCGGAAAATGAGAGATAATGAATCACTCGATGAATATTTTTTAGTTATGCGAGAATTGGCTAAAAAGGGGTAATATAGATTTTCCCTCGTTGATGCATTATGTAATTCATGGTGTTAATGATTCTGCTAACAATAAATCTATTTTATATGGAAGTAAGAATATTAAAGAATTCAGAGAAAACTTAAAAATCTACGCTAAAATTAAATCGGATGAGAATTTTAAAGAAACCTCTCGTTACAATAACAAAGCTCGAGAAAGTCAGGATTCAATGCAACATCTGCCTACCCGTCATAAATTTTTATCTGCAAACAAAACTATCCGTTGTTACAATTGCGGCGAGCTAGGCCATAAGAGTAATTTTTGTTTAAATAATAAAAAAAAGGATTTAAATATTTTCGCTGTGATCAGTTTGGTCATAAATCGAACAAATGTGTCAATAACAAAAATGGTTTTCGTGAAGTCAGCGGTGCCAATGTGTCTGTTTTGAGTTCTCCACACCCTTTGGAGGCTATGCATAAACTAATTTCCATTTCCGATGTGCCGATTACAGCACTTTTCGATACAGGAAGTCCTTTGACTTTGATTCGAGAGAATGTTTATAAGTTAAGAAGGCCTAGTTTGAATCCTTTTACTTCTGTTTTGTCTGGGAATAGGAGAGAATAAAAGCAAACCATTAGTTTTTTTTTCACGGTTCGTTAAAAATTGATGAGATTTTCGATTTTAAAATATGTGTAGTATCTAATCGTGTAATGGCTTACGAAGCTATAATAGGAATGGATGTTTTGAATCAGGCAGAGGTTAAGATAAGCAAAAATGGTATAACGGTCGACAAATCGAAAATTGATGTGATCTCTGATGAATTCGAAATTTTGAATATAAAAATTTCTGACACATGTAACGAATTAAATATTAGTAGTAATGGTGTGTAAAACAGTTAGAACTGAAATAAGTAATTTAGTGTCAAATTATAAACCGATTGGAAACAAAAAATCAAATATTAAAATGAATATTTTTCTCAAACATGAACCTGTATTTCATAAACCTCGAAGATTAACGTTTACAGAACGCAAAATAGTTGATGATCAAATCCAGGAATGGTTACATATGAATATTATTGAACCTTGTTCTTCGGAATATTCTAGCCAAGATGTAGTGGTTAAAAAAAAGATGGTATCCCGCGTGTTTGTATCGATTTTAGAAAGTTAAACAAGATTATAATAACAGATAGGTATCCTTTGCCACTGATTGAAGAGATTTTAGATAAGCTTCAGTGTACACGGATTTTTAGCACATTAGACTTAAAAAATGGTTTCTTTCACGTGATGGTTTCAGAAAAGAGTAAACCATACGCATCATTTGTAACGCACAATGGACAGTATCAATGTTTACGTACTCCTTTCGGATTATGTAATTCACCTGCAATTTTTCAAAGGTTTATAAATGATATATTTCGTGATTTAATTAATAAAGGTTTTGTATTGCCTTATATCGACGATATTATAATTTTAGCAGATGATGAAAATGAGGCATTGAAACGTCTTAAGTTAGTAATTGAAATTGCTCAAAACTATGGATTAGATATAAATTGGAAGAAAAGTCAATTCTTGTTTAGTAAAATTGAATATTTGGGACATATTATAGAAAACGGAAAACTTTATCCTTCCCCGCACAAAACGAAAGCTGTTATTAATTATCCTGAATCGAAAACGCTCAAAGAGGTTCATTCATATTTTGGACTTGCAAGTTATTTCCGAAAATTTATTCCCAATTTTGCTTTAATTGCCAAACCCATCAGCGATTTGTTGAAAAAAGAAAATAAATTTCAATTTGATGAAAACGAAGAAAAGAATTCTTTTAACACACTGAAGCAATTACTCTGTGAAAAACCAGTTTTAAATATTTTCAATTTAGATAGCGAAACTGAAATTCACACTGACGCAAGCCAATTTGGTTTTGGTGCTATTTTAATGCAGCGCGACCTAAACGATAACCAGTTCCACCCAGTGTATTTTATGAGCAGAAAAACTCAGCAACAAAAATTTTCAAGTTATGAACTAGAAACTTTAACGGTTGTTGAGGCTTTACAAAAATTCAAAACGTATGTTTTAGGTCTTCATTTCAAAATTGTTACCGATTGCAATGCATTCAAAATGACAATGAGTAAAAGAGATATTTGTACAAGGATTGCTAGATGGGCTCTGTTTCTCGAAGATTTCGACTATGAAATAGAACATAGGTCTGGAACGCAAATGCGACACGTTGACGCCTTGAACAGAAATCCCGTTATGATGATAGATTCCGAAAATTACGTGACAGCTAAAATAGCAGCTGCCCAACAAGATGATGATTACATAAAAGTATTGAAAAATCTAGTTGAGAATAGGAAAGATGAAAATTATTTTATAAAGAACAACGTTTTGTACTAGTATGATACTGGTAGAAATTTATTAGTGATCCCTGAAGTCATGCAAACTGAAATTATTAAGGAAAATCATAACTCCAGCTGTATTTAATAAATGTTGAATACCTTCGGCCTGGCAATATTCATCAAAATCTTTCGAGGTAAAAGCACTTCCACGATCACTGATAATTCTGGATGGGTTACCAAATGTTGCTTGTTGAACTTTCAGTTTGTCTATAGCGTCTTTGGCACTTGTCGACTTTATCGGGTAAATCGAAATAAATTTTGAAAATGCATCCACTATAGGGAAAATATGTAGGTAATTTTTATTTGTAGATGGTAAAGTTCCGATGAAATCAATGTGATATGTACTTAAAGGTACATTCTCTTTCGGTATAGGGTTTAAGAGTCCTTTTTCCTCGCTTCTTATTATACAAGATACAGTCTATACAATTTACTATAACGCTTTCTATCTTTTGCCTGAGTCCAGGTATGTAAAAATTTCTCTTAATCAGCTCTTCTGTTTTTGTTACAGCGAAATGACCTTTTCCGCGAGCAAACGGTCAAATTGAAAGAATGCACGAAACTCTAATACCAGTATTATCAAAATTATCCTCTAATGATCCTTCAAAATGATTTAAATACACTGACGTTGTTCAACGAGTAATGAACAGTACTATCGCACGAAGTACTAAAGTAACACCTTTTGAACTAGTGACTGGTGTACGTATGAAAAATAAAGAAGACCGTAGAATAATAGAAATTTTAGAAGAAGAATATCAGAAAAGTTTCATGAAAAATAGAGAAGAACTTAGGGAAGAAGCAAAGCAAAACATTTTAATAATTCAGGAGGAAAACAAAAATACCTACAATCGGAAAAGAAAAGAATCGCGAAAATACAAAGGACAACTTGTAGCTATTCAAAGAACTCAATTTGGGACAGGACTAAAATTGAAGCCTAAATATTTTGGTCCCTATAAAATAACAAAAGTCAAACCCAAAGATCGCTATGATGTTGAAAAGGTGGGAAAACATGAAGGTCCCAATTTTACATCTACAGCTGCCGATTACATGAAGCCTTGGCACCAAGTTTAAACAATATCATGATGTTCACATACCAAATTAAACAATTTTCACCTGATTTTGTTCTGAAAAAGTGTTACAAATTATTTTTTTGTTTTACGATGAAAATTACGGAAATACTGAAGAAGACGAGGACGACATGGTCTTGATTTTAAAGATGACAACGACGAATAGGCTATAATAATGAAAACGACGATGACTTCATTTCCGACGAAGATGGCAACATCACCAATGACGACGATTGTGGCGACATCAACGACGAGATGGCCACAAAACAACGATGCCGTCCTAGAAAAATAATTATGACGATAACAGACTATAAAGTTTTTTAGAATAGATATTTTCTGCTTGTTTTCTTTCTTTTGCAGAGTTTGTTAAATCTTCTAGACGTTAGGATGCGGAGGACCGTCATCCGTCAGGAGGGCCGAGTTGTAGTACCGGCCTATGACACCCGCTGTGTGTGGCGCTTCAGTCGCCACCTACCGCCACGAGACCTGATGCTGCTTGCCAACGCGAGAGTAGCAGACAGTGTTAGACTGTGTACGACGTAGGATTAACGACGACAATGTTAAACGATGAAATAATTAATGTCTATATTCTATGCTAAATGTTCAATGTAATCGTCCGTCTCAATATATGTTTGTGTTAAAAATTGAGTCCGAGTGTATATATATATATATATATATATTTATATATATTTATTTATATATACATATATATTTATTTATTTAACATATTAATTTGTAAAGTTAAAATTGTAATGTCAGATTATTAATTTAAACAGAGAAAATAAAATTTTTGAAGTGCTCGTATGTGTTGAATTCATCTATATTAAAATTTATTGAAATCTTCGATAAAAATGAAATTGCAATAATCCTCAGCAAATAAGTAAAACGTATCAGGGGATATTATATTTTCTCTTATGCAACACACCACACTGAATAAATCATAACTAATATACAACTTTCAAAGAATCCAGCTTGTATCCCTTAGAGATATCATATAAACTAATTTCACAGCAACCTACACTTTTCTTGTTTACTCTATCAATTGCACCACCAGCTAAGTAAACAACGAGTAGGAGCATTTACTGGATGTCCCAGAAGAGACTGGCTCATTTACATTGTCGAAAACGACCCTTTGACTATAATCATACCAAACATAATACGTAGGACAGTCTTATCTTCGCATGGAAATAAATCACACGATGCTTTATTTATCTTATCTTTTTCTCGTGTCTGTCTTTTGCTGATCAGGAGAGAAGCTTTAGATGACGTTGCCGATAATCCATCACTTTAGCGAAAAAATTAGTCTCTAGCGTCTCATGTATCCCTTAGCACACAGAGGTGCATTTGTATGTTATGAACAGGGGTGGACCGTAAAGCACTTTATTTCGCGGAGTTTTTTCGGGGGAAATTATGACAATCTTCATTAGGAATTACGTATCTTGTAGGTTTAGGAAATAATGGTAGGAATGGTGTTGCCGATGTCTCCTTGAAGCTCTTTGGATTGTTTACAATTTTGTTGTTTTTGAAGCACAGAATTGGGTATTAGTTTAAAGTAGATTAGATATTGCTAGTGACACTGTCGCTTTTAAGAATATGAAGAAATTTGTGTCCGTAATCAAGCAGTTTGTCTTCATTTCAAGATGAAAGAAAAACATCTAAACATTTTACAGATACTATTATTACATCATAATCGGTTCTCGACAAAAGCAAGAAAATTTCTAATTTCCTAACCTAGTAACTGTCTGTATAAATTAATACTTAGGTTAAATTATAAGATAACGATAGACGACTTACCCAATAACCAATCAGTTTAGCAAAAACTTAGACTCGTGTATCACATATACCTAAGTACACAGAGATGCATTTGTGTGTTATGGACAGTGTAGATAATTATGGGTTTTACTTAATGAATTTTTCCGGAAGAAATTATGACAAATTGAATAATTTTGGATTAGCGTGAAACTTACCAGTATCAGCTATTTCTATGTTCTCTTATATTCAAAATTGGGTCACCTTAAATGATTTTCAGTGAATGTATTATTTCTAATCAGTCAGTTTCTCTGATTTGCAGTATCAAGCAAAAAAGGATATTTACCATTTACTTTCATGTTCTATTCACAGCATTATACCGAGTATCTGAAGGTTTCTAAAATTAATGATGGGGTATCGGTGTTAGAAAGTCTCTTTGAAGCTCTCTTGGGAAGGAAACTTACCGTATTTTGTATTTCTTTGTTTTCTCAGGCAAAATAATCCTATCTTTCCCTTTTGAATTGATCCCGGACCGTCGGTAAAACCCCTAGTGTTGCTCCAGTGCGGCGTTAATTAACTACTTATTTAACTACTTTAACCACAATAGCGGGTATTAATTTTGAAGTAGGTTAGATACTGCCTGTGTCACTGTCATTTTCAATAATGTTTGAATCATTTTTGCTTGTTACTAATTCGTGTGATTTACAGGATGGATGAAAATAATGCAACATTAACCAACATTTTTAAGTTTTATCTTTTATGCATTATATTCTATTCAAATTTATGAGAAGTTCATGAGAGGAAGGAAGTTGCTGAGATTCCTGACTTAAAGATAACTTCTTCTCAATTACACTTCTTAACTGAAGTGGTATCATGCTAACTATTAAATGCTTATTTTCATGTTGATGGTTTGGAAGCCAATCCTTGCTTTGACCAACTAACCTTGATACCTGCTACTGGATTGTTCCTAACATTTACGTTTTATTCTGACTTGCACTGCCATGCTTTTTTTCTTTTCTTCCCCCAATATCCATCTTTGCTGCATGAGTTCTAATTGTAACAAACTTTTCTGTCATACACTGTCTGATGAGTAACTATTTGGAAGTACAGGTGTTTAGTTTGACCTACAAGTGTTGATACCTGTTACTTGATTGTAATGTACGTCTTATTCTGAATTACATTGACTTGTTTGGTTTCTCACTTTATAGCTATTATTTGCCACACGAGGTCTAATTAAATTACTCCTGCAATAAACTGACTGATGAGTTTCTGATTTCAAGTACGAGTGTTTAGTTTGATCAACTTACGAGTATGTCTGTTAGCTGCAACTTACTTTGACACATAATACTTAATATAAAATGCGGTTATTGAGATTATACGCACAAACAAAATTTCAACACTTCATTATTTATTAACCTTCCTGATGATTGTCTCGACAAGGTATCTCATCATTAGATAAACTGACAAGATCCTTTGGACGAGATAGCTCGTAATCAGAAGAAAACACAATCACAATCATTGGAAGGAAACTGGCCTAATCTTCATCTGGTCATCATCACAAAATCGGTATCATCTTGATTTCGAGATGTATTATCATTAGCAATATTGGTTAGATCTGAATGGACGAGATATCTCGTCAAAACCACTTGGAGAGTTAGGATTATTTTATCCCAATCCGAAAATAACTTCTTTTGCCATATTTTACTACCGTAAGATAAAATCTCTTTTCGGTTTCTTTAACATTTAAGTTTTCTGTATCAATAAAGCGTAATGTATCGAATATTGAGGATAAACCATAAATATCCTGCTTTATGTTCTACTTTCTCTCTGCTCCTCTTACCGTCGATTCTTTTTTATCAAGAGCCGTGTGTGAGTTTACAATGATGTTAAGACGTTTCGAAGAATACATCTATACGTGACTTCAAATCTACCTCATAAAACCCTTTGAGCTAGAGAAAAACACTTCAATTTTATTTAACTTCATTGTCCTTTTCTCAAGCAGTTCTTAAAAGATTTTTACGGGAGGTATTAAATGACCTCTGCGATAGCTTAGACCACTCGCAAATAGCTATATTTTATGTTAAGAGCCTTGTGTGAATAGCTACTTAAATTTTGCTTACATAGATGGAAAAGGTTCATATCTCTATGCCTTATTCAATACTCGAAGCTTATAATCGTAGCTGCACTTAGGCAATGAAATGATTGTAACAAAGTTATAGTGTTACATATTTGACTGATGTTGTATGTATTCGGGCAGTTTTATATTTATTTAAAACCTACAAACACTAAATAATTAAACCTGATTTGTTATCTTTGGTTGTAAATTGTGATGCAAGAACCCATTTTAGGTATTAAAAAATTGTAAAAAATGAGAACTATAATGAATATTTGCTAACATGCATAAGTTTACTGTTATAACACGTTTTTGTTAATGGTAAGTTGAATTTATTTTGGTGCATCAGCCATTTTTGATCAAATACAAATAGACTACACCGAGTATTGGATATACATAATCGAGGAATTTTTCTGATCCAGAAGACAGAAATACACTCGGGGTAAGTTACAGGAATGAAACCCGTTCTACTTACAAATAGCAGATGAGCATTTGCTTTAAACGAAATAACATTTTCATTGAGTTTAAAATAGGATAATCACATTAAGACATGGTTAAATTTGATATTTTAAAATACCTTGTTCTCATGAATGATCGTACTTTCCCCGCTTTTCAATTTAGTCTATATATAATGTGATATTTACTTAGACTTGATAATTATCAATACATAAAGCATAATTTCTTATATGCAGAGATTGTAAATTAAGCACAAAAATAATGTTGCGAATTGGGTGTAAAAGTCTATGCTAAATGGGATTACGATTTGAAGAAATACTTTTAATGTAACCCAAACTTTAAATAAATTTCAAACGATATTTAATGCTCATATTTATTCAAAAAATCTTAGATTGAGATAGTGGTAATATTTTAGTCATGTTTTATGCGAAAGAGGGAGGGACTAATAATTGAAGATGCTATTGCAATAAATCTGATTTCTGAGTTACAATTAACCATATTTTTATTATTTATTTTATACCATATTAAATCTCAATACAGGCAGTTAGTCAAAACATTTACAAGTTGAAATATAGCAGCAAATGCAAAATCAATAAACCAACTCCCACCCTTTAAAATTCAACAAACATTGCAGTATATATTGAGTCGAATAATAATTTATTGAACGAAAGAAAAAACGATTGAATGATTATGGCTTTTATGATGTGCACATGCCCCTTAGATATATAAACTTACATAATTTGAAACTTATAGGAATGGAATGTTGTGCCTGTTAAGTAATCGTGAATCGCATTAATTTTATCTGAACACATTTAAAATCAAATTTGCTCTGCCACGAAATACGGAGACAAGTGTATCGTAAAAGTAAAAGAAAACCTTCTCCACAAGACTAATTCGATTGTGAGCCGACTTCCTTTAGACAGAGGAACTCAAATATACCGATGAACTGAGACAAGACGTCTGGATTATTTAAGGATATATGTGGTACACGTGTCCTGCATCATTTACTACAAATATTAGAATTAGAGTACGTTGATATATCAGAATCATTATATAGGAAATTTTAGTTTTATTATTTAATAAAACTTTTTCAATGCATAATAAGCATTTTATCTGGAGGAAGTTTAAAAGTGATATGCTGATCTATTCTAAGAGTTATAACTGCTTCTATTTAAATTTACACCTTTGCAGTCTGTTGAAATAGGATTCAGTATAGAATATGGAAACATAGTTATACAAGTAATTAATCTACATATTTACCCGTGTATATATTTTTTAAATTTGAATTTATATTTATATATTTATTTAATTTGAATTGATTTTGAAATAAGACTAGTAATGTACTTTCTCCCTAAAATTTATTTTTATCTCAATGTATCATCAAAAAATGTTCAACTCATGATATTTTCCACAGAAAACAATGTTTTTATTCTGTATTGTAATTCTCTATAAAATTCCAAACTTTTAAAAACGGATGAACGCCCTTTTCCATACCATAACAAAAGCTCACTACCATAACAAAAGACTTGTTGATTTCAACAATTCAACAATACCCAATAATTGCACCGGACATCATTTTGGAAAGGTAAATGTTAAAAAATAATTATTTTAGCCAAAATAGCTCATTTTCTAATGTTTTTTTTTTACATCTGAGATACAATATAATCTATTTAAATTTAGACAAAGCAATTGTTTTATTTTTTGACTACTAGTCATTAAGTTCATCTACTAGTAACAAGATCCATTCCATCATGCCCAGCTAAAGCTATCAGGCAAGAGGCAAACCTTCCATAGGTGTAATGTGATAGGCCCCTCGTGGGCCTCTGGGTAACGCTAAATCTATTACAGCTGCAGAGCACAATAATATGAACAGTTCCTCCGAATTACGACTAAACCATTCAAACGCTGGTGGTTTCAGTCAAGCTAACAAAACTGAACTCGAAAATAAGGTTAACCGGCTGGGAGTGGATGTCTTCTTAATTGTGGAAGCTAACGTCGTATTTTGTCTCTACTATGGGATTATGCTATGTGTTCTTGCACATTAGTGAATGATCTTGTATCAAGTACTATTGCAGAAGTAAAAAAAAATACTTGTCCTGTGTCGTGCGATGGTTATCAAATAAAATTCTCAAACAAAGAAATCGAAACACCCAGAAACATTAACCTATAACCATGAAACTTTGTTGCTTGTAGTTAGCTACACGTGAGTTTCGAATATACCATAGTTACATTCCAAAACTTCTAGAGAAAATCCGAAAAAATCTTAATATATAAAAAAAACTTGGCCATGGCGTAAGAGGATCACTTTTTATACTCTCTCTGTCATTGGTTAAAGTTATATTTAAATTATCCTCGCTCTCCCATTGCCTAAAATTATATTTAAATACTTTCACGATAAATTTCTCGCGCAAAATAAACAAATATTAAATCATGATATACCAAACTTGTAATGTAAACAATAATACCAATGATAAAATAGTCGAAAATACAAAAGCGATAATTACCCAGAAACTTAGCGAAAATGCGTACTAGATAATTATTAAGAATGTAAATTTCTAAACCAGTAACTTTTTTAGTTATATTTATAATTAGTAAATGAAATGTAGTAGTGTGTGTTTTGAGCTGTGAGATTAATTCAATTACTTTTCTGATATTATTATTGAAACGGAGATATCTTTGAGTATTTGGTAGGTAGTTAATTAACGTCATTTTGAACCATTGTCAGATGACGAGGTCAACACCTGAGCAGGCACCCCACTTTCCAAACTTTCACACCACACCAATGTGAGGACATTTGAGAACAAGACAGATTGAACGTGCACCAGTCCCCGTGTCCACGACGGTCTTTGACTGGACCAAGCTTCGAACTCGCAATCCTCCGTTTGCTAATTCGTTGCGCTTCCAACTGAGTTACTGCGACCCTTTTAGGTACTTGGGATGTTTTTGAACTGTGAGATTTATTAATTGATGAATATTTTCTGAGTAGAATGAATTGTATTATGCTTCAGATTTCCTATGCATAAACAATGAAGAATATCTAGTATATGTTTCACGGCGCACTTATTTATGATTACTCAGCAAATGATAATAAACACTTGAATAGCAATGAGTGGTTTCTAGATCCAGTTTTATTCTTATTTCTGCCTTACAGTTAGTAATATTTGTAATTCTTAGTAGCCATAAAGCTTGTGTATTTTTTACACTTTATTGCAGTTTGTTAAAAACGCTGTACAACGAATGGCAGGAAAGCTCTCAGACAGAATAATCTCCTAACAAATTAATTGAATAAGTTAACTTTTAGACACTTAATGCTGACAAAACCAAACACATTTACAAAGACAAGGCAGTCATTTATTCATTAAAGACACTATCAAGAAGTTCAAATGTCTGATGATTATATTTCCCGTTTTCATGATTATGAAACGTTCTCAGCGTATTTCGTTTCCTTAATTGAATTTATATTAAATCGATATTTTAAATATTTTACTGAAGAACTTCTAATCAATTGACTAACACCACACACGCACTTTAAATTAACAGTATATTAAAATTATAAAGTAAACTACGTTTGAAATTTTTTTAATCTGTATTTTCTGTGTATAATGTAGAATCTTACGAATCTGCAATTAGTTTGATACTCTTACTAAACAAATATAAATTATACCATGGAAAATAAATAAAGTAATACTTCAACGGCATTTTAATTCGTGTGTATCATCCCAACATTTCTAATATATGTCTTAACTTGAACGCAACAGAATTGGAAGTTTTGCATTCTTATAAACGTTCTGCAGTCTTTATTCTTCCCTGCATATTTTAATCTTCCATGCACAATCCAGTTTTAACCTTCTTGACCAATAAAATATTTTCTAGGATTATTTCAGCCTAAAGATGAGGTTATTTAATCATGCGTGTTATGAGGAAAGTAACACTACACTATTTGGAAATCACATGATGCACAGAGGATTGATTTCCTTCTTTATAACAGGTTCGATTATCCACGAGTGTATTTCTCTCTTCAGTGTCAATAAATATGTCTGTGTGTGTATGATTATTTACTTGTCGTTGTTTGGCACGGCTTTGCCAAATATGGCCTTGCACCAAAACACCCAACACACCTACATTAAAACCATTTATATTTGAGGGATGAGCCCAGGAGAACTCAGGCAGCCCAGTTGGTTGAGTCGCAGATTAGCAACCGAGAGTTTCGAGTTTGAAAGTCGATCCAACCAAAGACTGTTGTTACATGGGGGTTGATGCATGTTAGATATGTCGTGGCCTCAAATGTCCTAAATTTGGCGTGGAAGTTTGGAGAGTGGGGTGCCCGCTAAGGTGTTGACCTCGTCATTTGATCATGGTTCAAAATTACGAGGATTTGCATTCGGATCTTTCCCTTCGGTGTTGCTCGTGCACCGTCGCCACTAGAACATTGTGTTGCTCCAGTACAACTTAAATTCAAAACATCCTACCTATCTACCTATGTGTAAAAGTATTTTTGTATCCCTAATATTTATACAATCAATTAGTCCTCTTGTAAAAAAATTATTATAAAGCAACATATCAAACTAACCCTAATTAATATACTACATCATATTGATTCTTCCAGTCAAGCAAAAAGGAAATTTATGGATAAAATGAATAAATCTCAAAAGATGATAAAGAAACGTCAAACTAAAGAACCATTTCAATTGTCATAATTCCAACTAGACAGCAGACCAGAGATTAATGCAAAATACATCGATCTACGTTACATACAACTTTAAGGCTCATTGTTTATTTGCCAAATCATCAATTATTTTGTATATTGACAGAAAAAATATGCTGAATCAGTTCTTAATTGAGGATTCTTAAGTACCATAGCATTTACAATATCCATTTATAACTCTCATTTGTAATAACCTACCTGGGATTCTGACAGCTGCATGAAAATCAATGAAATGCAATCATAAATATTCGAGTCGTGGAAATGACAGGCAAAAACCTTTTTGCATATAATTTGGAATTTTATTTCTTACGCTTGGTTTTCTATATATTGTGCAATTGACGAACTTTTTCAAAAGAATGCGCTTAAATGTTGCCAATGTCATAACTAATCTGTCAGGTATAAAAATTTACTCGTGATAAAATTAAGAAAGGAGTAAGGATTGAAGTGGTATTATTGAATAAATGCATATTGCAGATTTACTCTCATGTCCAAAAGTTAAGCATAATTCGTAAAATGAGAGAAAATCGAAATAAATATGGATACATGATCAAAATCACTTGTGCAGAATCGTGGGACGAAGGAAAAACATTGTGAATACGCAAAACAGTTCAGTAGAAGTCGACATGCGCAAAGCACCGGCGCACGTCGGAACGAGTATGAAACGGCCTCAAGAGGTATGGCCAGTTTAGACAGAAATTTCGCAATTGCTGTAGTACGGAGTGTTGTTAACAATCAATAAGGACGAAAGATGTCACAAATTTGCCAACTGGACATGTTTGTGAAGGGACGAATTATTGGAATGCTGGAATCCGGTTGATCCCAAACCGAAGCGTCTCGAATTCTGAATGTGGCTTAGTGTGTGATATCCAGACTGTGGCAAAGGTTACAAACCACTGGAGATGTTACCCGACGACCAGTACCAGGTCGGCCAAGGGTAACAACCGCTCGGCAAGACCGATATTTGGCGATAACTGCGCGACATCAGAAGAACAACCAGACAACTGGGTTCAGCCCTGACAGCCGCCACATGAGTCATAGTTTCGAGACAAACTGTTTACAGGAGACTCGGACACGTTTGTCTCTATGCCAGACGACCAGGAGTTTGCATCCCCCGACGTCTGCACAGAAACGCGCGCGTTTACAATGGACTTTGGAACATCGGCTATGGAGTCGATAACAGTGCGAGAATGTCATGTTCAGTGACGAATCAAGATTTAGTCTGCAAACTGATTCACGTCGTACCACAATCTGGAGAGAAGATGGAACGCGTTTTACCCGGGAAACATCACGGAAAAGACATCGTTTTCCTTCAGGGAGAGTCATGGTCTGGGCAGGCATCATGCTGGACGGCCCCACAGACCTCCAGATCTTTGGCACGGGGTCTGTTACCGGCCATCATCCATGATGCGTTATCATCCATGCATATGAAACCAGGGCCGGAAACAGGTGAACAGTAGGCTCAAGGACTTCGTCTCTGTATCTTTGGCACGGGGTCTGTTACCGGCCAAAAATACAGAGACGAAGTCGTTGAGCCTACTGTTCACCTGTTTCCGGTCCTGGTTTCATATGCATGAATGATAACGCACCTCCTCACCGTGCAGCCCTGTGAAGATATCCAGTGAAAGTGATCAAAGTAAAGATATCCACCGCATACATTGGCCTGCCAACTCTCCTGATCTGAATCCTATAGAGCATGTGTGGGATATGCTCTGGAGACATATTGCAGCCCCCCGCCACCCACCAAGCTTGAATTCCGGAATTGAAAACTTCTGTCCGTGAGGCTTGGAACTCTTTGAGCCCACACCTCTTGGAAAGTATGGGAAATCGTTGTGCAGCATGGTTCCCACACACCATATTAAACTTCAGCACCATATTGTTTAAATCATTCTGTTTTACTAAAGTTGACGATCATATTGTGAACCTTTTTCTTTGGATAATAAACGTAATTTTTATCCTTGTTCTGTATTGCTTTCTTCTATAACCCTACTACACCCGCATACCGCGTTCCTTTCCATTCCGTTGTAGATTTTCTAAAATATTCACATAAACAGCTATTATGATTAACTCTTGGACATGAATGTACATATTATTAAGTGAGAGTATTACATAATGGAATCTTCCAAATTACACCATAACCTCACTTAGGCTGTATGTTAGGGGATTTCACAGCCTACTGCAATAGCTCGTTGCGTTGCTGAAGTGCGACGTTAATTAAAAATACCTACCTTATATTCAGCCTACTGCAATAGCTCGTTGCGTTGCTGCAGTGCGACGTTAATTAAAAATACCTACCTTATATTCAGCCTACTGCATAACCGTAATGTAATTGTAAGTAACAGTACTACTCTTAATATTGTCTTTCTGGTTGGTGTTTAATCTCCCTTGGAGTAATATGACAGTTTTGTCCTGATGATATATCTATATACATACAAAACTGACCAGAACTTAATGGATTAGACATCTCGTAATTCACAAATTTGGTTACCCCAATACGAGATATCTCATCGAAACAACTTGGATGGTGGGTTACATATGGCAGAATTTTACTACCCCTTAACACCCTACGACTATCCTTTAACACCTCACGACTACCATTAAAACTTAATGAAATTGAAAATAAACTATCACAAAAGGGGCCTTAGAATTTAAAATGAATACAAAATTACTATTTTATTTAGTCATATAATTAATTCGGGTCACGTTAGCCCAGTTGGAAATGAAACGGATTAGCAACCGGAAGATGGCGAGTTCGAAACTCAGTCCTGCCAAACACCGTCGTATACACGGAGGTGGTGCACGATAAATCTGTCGTAATCTCAAATGTTCTCACGTTGGGTCGATGTGAAAGTTTGGTGCCAGCTCAGGTGTTCTCGTCATTTAACTGTGGTTCAAAATTATGAGGTGTTTTCCTTTCCCTTCGGGATTGATCCCGGACCATTGCCAATAGCCCTTTGTATTTCTCCTGTGCGACGTTAATTAATTACCTTCCTTGTAATTAGTTCATTTACGCAAAAACTTCTGTCATTATAGAGTTTATATTATTCAAGACACCGTTATAATCACATTGGGGTTATAGAGTAGTCTTGAAAATCCCCACATACCTGAATAGGCCCTAAACCCCCAGACCACAGTACCAGGTTGTAACATTCGCCCTAGTATAAAATAACAGTATGTATCCCCAGTACTCAAGGACTGACTTGCATGAATGTATATTTTTTATTCGTTTACACACTTATTGGGCAGTTTTATTATAAAATGAAGAAATTGGATGCATAGTACCCTGTAAAAGTGTTCCACATTTCCTGAGACTCTTCGAACTCCAATACCATAGTAACGGGTAACCCACTATGGGAATTTGAGAGCCTTGGATATATTCTACATGAGCGCTTTTGAAAGTAACTTAAATAGGCATTTTTGATATCTTCAATGGATGCCTTCAAGTTTTGGACTGCAAGTGAAGGAAACAGCCGACCGCTAGCTAAGGAGGGAAGCCTAGATGCTGTACTATCTTAGGGTAGACTTACCTGCGAAGAAATTATTTCCAAAATTAAAGTGGGCATGAATAGACTTTGGAGGACTCCCTCTAGGACCCATGGCTGGCACACTTGCAATAAGCTGGGTGCCTCCCTAGGTAGAATGAGCAGCATAAAGGACCAGGCTGTTCTCTCTAGGGTTGAAGTGGACCCTTGAAGCCAATGAAAATTGAATTGGGTTGCAAGCACTTTCCTCTGTACTTTAATGAAATTCATCTCAGGCTTCGGCTTTGCCCGAATACATCAGCCCCTGTCTCGGCCGTCCCTCATGCTACTTTAACCATCGCCCTTAACCGATTCTTGAGGGCTTCAAACTTCTTGAGGCTCAAGTTTCACGGGCTCATAGCTTTGGTGTAATTTTGTTCTTACCGAGTGATATAGGTAATTACAACATAAAATAATTTTTTTAAATTATAATTCTTCAATTTTTAAATTTATGAAATGGACAGGATTATGGAAATTAAGGAAGATAATTTTATGAAATTTTATTTTTGCTTTTAATCATTGCAGAGTATTTTTGAGCTTAGAATATATTTAATTTGCAACTAAAATAATCTACAAATAATTATACTCCCAGTTTGGCCACTGATTCAAGATCATTTTTTTACACAACAATTATTCCCCACATTTATTCTAAAATTCTAGCGTCCCGTATCCTAGCTTTATTTTCAAAGGAAAAAAACATTAATTGGTTAAATAATTACATACCACGTTAAAACTTTCTTCTACTAAACTTTCTTACTAAAACTTCTTTTTCTAACATTGGAGTTATAGTCAAGAATGGAGTACTACATCCTATTGTAGTCTTGAGGATGAACACTCTTTTAAATCCTGCCTACAAAAGTATATGAAACCTGTGTGACATGTTTTGTGATGCACATTTTGTGGCGAATGAAAGCTTGTTTACAGTTGCATTTGATGCTTCCAGATGTCTGTTCGATTATTCGACACCCTCCAAGTGGTTTTGACGAGATACCTGGTCCATCAAGTTCTGATCAAATTTGTCAACGACGATATCTTGTCCATCAAGATCTGACCAGTTTTGTTAAGAAATACATACTATATCGTCGAGATAAAACTGTCCTATTACTCCAAAGAGGAATGAAGATTCAAATAGGAAAAGGTTTTGAATCAGATGTTTGCCACTACAAGGCAGTGTTCGACGTGAAGATAAATAACCAGGATGATTAAAAGCTAGGAAGAGATTATTAAGAGGAATTTACGTAGAATGCGAGATAATACGAAATCGATATAAGCTATTGTTTCAAAATTAAAACAATAAAGCCTTTCAAAGGGTGACAAGTGACTTGTGCACGTGTATGGTTTTAAAGCTGCAAATGACGGACCTGAGCACGTCAGCACATAAGCCAGTTAATATTTGATAGATTCCACACTTCAATTTCTGGTACAGGAGAGTTTTCCTATTATTCCACCAGCTCACCCTATTCCAGAATTGAATAAGCCAAACCTTTCTGTGGCAAACAGTAGAAAAAATTCCTAATTTGAGTGTGCAAAATCATCTTATTCCACAGACTTCAGTCTTACGTCGTTCACGCAGTATTCAGACCATAGGAGAAATATGAAATTAGAGTAATCAATAGTAGCCTTTTTTGATGGATGTGCCCAGAATCATGCGACCAAAACTAGTGGCGAAGTGACCCTTAGATTACTTTCGTCTGCTGGGTGGAAAGGAACATTTATTTCCTGATTGGTTTACGGGAAGGGGAGAAGACGCCCATCCATTGATTCATCATCTGATTGATCAGCTCGACATAGTAGTAGACTGGTGATTTCACCATTTTTGAAGGCATTCTATAGAAATGCACATTAACACATCTACCTTGTCATAATAAATTATATCGCCAAACGAGGTGATAAGATGCCAAAATAGCTAACCAAGCTCTGTTCCCACAGAGCAGTCACGTTACTACTAATCGACTTGCTGGCCATACATTTTGAAGCTTCTCTCAATGGCAATATTCAGCCTATTTGTATTTCACGTCTATAATCCAGACCACTTTATCTTTATGGTGCAGTATAAGGAAAGAGGTATAGTGTATTTTTATGCAAATTGTGTTACTCAAGTCAACTTTTAGCTTTGTCATATGTATAAATAGAGGAACTGTACCCAGAGACTCATCTTGTATTTTTGCACTTATTAATAACTGCCAGCTTCACCTATGCTGTTCGCTTCTATTTTTTATTTTAAATTAAATGCTTGAATTAAGTTTTGTGTATTTATCGTATGCAGCACACAAGTTTAAAACTTTTTCTATATAAATAGAGCAAAACATGAAGTTGTCACGCATTGGATCTTGATCCCATTGAGATCTCCTATACGCGACGCCTTCATATCTTTTAATGTAGTAAAAAATGACAAGTCCCAAAATTTCGGACAAGCCTTCTTGAAGAGAAAATAATTTAAGTTCAAAAACATATTTGATTAATCAAATATAAAATAACAGATAGACCCATTGTCATGATTAAAATATGTGTGTGATTGTCCCATACGTGACAGTGGAGTGTCCCATCGGATGTCTCAGAACTGTGCATATTGTCAACAACGCGATCATATAATCTTGAAGTTAAGTATTCGACATGTATGTACACTGCACGCGACAACCAACTGGAAAAGAACAAAATTGGAGAATATGCAATACCCTTTTTAACCAGCACGACAGAATATGACACCGTTTATCATTAGCTAACTTGAAATTAGTTGTGTTTTATTTAAATTTTAGAAAATATTAAGATCACGCATTTATTTCCATTGATTTTAATACGTTTCTTAATACGGATTCCTAATTGTCAAGGAATGATTCAACAATGGATTCGTAATACTGTCAGCAAAAAGATTACACTATCATATAGAGTTTGTCAAGGATTAGATACTTATAAACACGAAAAGAACAATATTGGAGCCATTGCCTTTATAACTAGCAAGAAATAATATGGAACACCATTTCTGGTTAGATAACTTAAATTTCGCTGAGTTTATTTAATTTTTAGAAAACGTTAAGTTTAAACATATGTCGATTTTAATACGTTGAGTTTGTAATTTCTAGAAGTACTTTTGACCTAACTTCCAAAAGCTATTGTTTACTGTAATTAATTATTGAATGAAAAGTTCGTAAATTATACATATCTTATTTCGTTTCCAAAATTCTAAGTCAGATTGAGTCACTGCGGAATGCTAAGAAGTTTAGAGAATAAAAATAACACAGTGATTGAAATCGTTGAAGGCGGGACGTGTTTAATTGCCTGGATCTGGCAACCTAAATGAAAGTCGTCTGCCAAAACAGGAAGTAATTTGGAATTGTGTCTTGCTCAAGAGTTGGAATTGAACTTGTTCTGAGTAATTACTTCGTGGATTACAGAGTAACTATCGATTTGAAACGTCTTGAGAGCAAAGCATCCCTTAGATATGTAGGATGTAACATAACAGGAAAAAATGTTAGTAAATGAATAATTTTCTTCTCATGAATCAGTCAATAACTACCTCAAATATGTTTAACGGGTATTCCGTGTACATTTTTAAACACAAATACAAGTCTTGAAAAATACAAAACACATTTAACTTTAAACATAAATTATGAAGTGTAGTTACTAACTACAACTATTTTATTCTACAAATTGTTAAACAAATATATTAATTAATTAAAAGGATAGACTAAGTGAAATTGAATCCCATATCTGTTATAGTGGCCATAGCGTGTCTGCCCTCCCCTGTGGGTCCCGGATTCAAATCTTGGTTGGTAAACGCATGGATGTTGGTGTTTGTCTCTGTTAGGAGTAGTGTCGGCTTATACATTCGATGCTTCTTCATAAGTAAAGCCGAATGTCTCAGTGGTTGCGCTTTTCAAATATTCAATTGAAATTTCGAGATTAATGAAACATACATAATCAATTTAATCGGATTCGAAGTATAAGGGTTTTTAAGTAATTTGTAATTTATTCATTCTTGAAAAACAAAGATTAAAAAATTTTATGATATAATTTGTGTTATCGTTAGTTCATTAGTATCTCTGAATTATGCTTTACAAGGGTTCTGTGAATACTTACTACAAAACTATAATATCCCTTCTAAAGAAAAGACGGGAACACGTTTAACATCAAAATAGGATTTAGCCATTTCATCAATCTAATAATCTAAATCAATCAAAACAAGACATTTTTTTAAAATAAAGATTTATAAAATAGATGAAATTCCAATTGCTAAGCAACGAGTGACACACTGTAAGTCAGTGTTATGGTCGTTACACATCTAGTGTCCTCTGTACGATTTACGCAGTATATCAGCAAGTATTCCCCAACTAAGTTGTTAAGACCCATCTGGTGCCACCATATGGGTCTTAACAACTTACTAATGTATGACTTTTTTGATGTAATTCTACAATAAAAAGCTTCCTTTAATTAGATACTGTGATAATTTTATTATCGCTTTCTGTGCACACTTGCTAAATTTCATTTCCATCGAATACTGGATTTGGGGTTTTTCGATTATTTTGGCTTCTGTATTGAAATGAAAATTCTAGAAAATCAAGCACATAATCAACTATTTCGATTTGTGTTATATATTTATTAATATAAATATTTTATAAAATTTCTTCTGTTTTATTTATTCATTCTAGGTATAAAAAATTAATGCCAGACAAAGGAAGAAAAATGCCAGCTACATCATTACATTTTAATCAATTTAAACCAAACCTTTTATGAGTAATGTATTTCAATTACATTGTAATAGGGGTCTTAGGAATATAATAAAATATGTTAACTAAAACACGATGGTTAAATTAAATATTCTATTGCGCTTACAGTCTTAATTCGAGTTTATGGCAAAACATTAATTGTGATAAAAAACTTGAGTAAATTAAATTAGCTAAAAACTACAGTAAATCAAAACTTACACAATTAAGTGTTAAAAATTCATTTAAGAGTTTGCATCCTTAATACGGGCTGACTGTTGTTCACTAACTCAGTTTTATGTCGGAACTTTAGTGTTTGCTTGTTTTAGAAAATATAGTAAATTGGAATTAAAATTATATAAATTTTAGAACTTTATATATACTTTTATATATCAAACTCCGCATTATGGGCTATGAAAAAGTAATTGCATTACGTGAATATTCATATAATCACAAATTGGAACTATAATTTTAAATATGTAAAATATTCATTTTAAAACCATGTTGTATTTGAATAATACTGTACTGCAAAATACATGAGATTGTTATTGTATTTTTATTAACATTCATGTATTGTTCTCTTATGCAATAATGTATTCTTACACAATCTTTGTGCAATTAACTGATTTAGGTTTCCCAGAATTTACAAAAGTCTAAGAAAATTATAAACTGATACGTTAATATACGTACAAAAGTATACTTATCTAGATTAGAATGTGTTGGTTGGGGTAAAAATTGAATATGTTTAGGAAAGTAGTAATTATAAACTTTCTGAATCGGGAATAAAAGTATTGGAAACTTTGATTTTTTAACTTTTAAATACGTCAATAAAATATTACTTTGTTTATTTGATTAGTTTACAAATACACAAAACTGC
Organism: Meta bourneti; assembly: GCA_933210815.1. NCBI lineage: Eukaryota > Metazoa > Arthropoda > Arachnida > Araneae > Tetragnathidae > Meta > Meta bourneti. The sequence continues at coordinate 64,107,947 of OW119930.1, read as the reverse complement.
TGTTAAATTCGGATTTTAATCATAGTAAATAGCATTTTGTGTATTTTTAATTGTGATCAATGCACGCTTTTCTATGAAACATGGCACAATATGAACAACTAAGTCATGTTTTTACAATTATTCTCCTCCAGAATTTCGTCACATTCACTTGTTCGAAAACTATTCACTGTATTTCAATGAATTAATGGGGTCACGGGTAGCCCAGGTGGTTGAGTCATGGATTAGCAAACGGAGGTTTGCAAGTTCGAAATTTCATGGAACCAAACACATTCGTATACGCAGAATTTGGTGCATGTTAAATCTGTCGCCATCTCAAATGTCTTTACGTTGGCATGGTGTGGAAGTTTGGAGATTGTAGTACCAGCTGAGGCGTTGACCTCGTCGTCTAACCGTGGTTCAAAATTACGAGGCGTTGCCTTCAGATCTCGGCTTTTGAGATTGATCCCGGACCGTCCCCAATAGCCCGTTTTGTTACTTCAGTGCTACGTAACTTCAACTACCTACTTACCTTCAATGTCTTTATATTCATCGGATTCCGCTAAACATTGAAGGTTCTGTTCCGAGTGGAACTTGATCTTTTATAGATTTTTAGTTTTATCGTAGCCCTTTTTCTTCAGATTGATGAATACTTTCATAGGAATGGTGAGCTAACTGTAATTTTAGTAATTGTCATAACTCTGTACCTCAGATACAGATGAACGTAAGTCACATTATGCCAACTTTTCAGGAGAGCATAAAAACTGAAAAGGATCTCGTTGCCAGGCTACAAAACTAGTTTTTGACTTAGCCAGCAAAAATTGATTGTTAACAATAAAAATATGCATGCCTTATCCATTGTTGGTTAATTTTTATGTACTTTTATAGTTTATTAAGACAGGACTGGACTTACGTTATTTTGGTTCTACATCAAAAAACTGTTTTAGGACTTACGTAGCACTTTAAAAAGGTGTTTCAAGTAAACTACACGAGCAATCTTAGTAACAATGTCTTTAATACTATCAAAAACATAGAAAGTACAAAAATATTTAATATTGTACAGATTGAGTGTTGTAATGTTAAAAATGGCTTAAAAGCTACAGATTAAGCAAAAATATTACTATAGAGCGGTTGAGTGATCCTCAGGAAAGTTTCCTTCCTTCTCTCCATGTGGAAGGTTTTCAAAGAGTCTATTCTTCAGGGACCCAATGCGTTAAATTCATGTGGTCTCTGTACTTCTCATTACTTATCTTGTTTTGTTCACTCTCAATTTTGGAATCGTCGCTGGCACAACAACTCTTTGTTCTTCTCTGATTTCTTTTAAATACGACAATTTTAAAGGTATCATCTGAGAAACTGGTCTTATCGTACAAGATGTCTCCTTTGCGAAGCTGTAACCACACAGAATCGGATATCAAAAATCGTTTTTGTCTGTGTTTTCTTCCTTGAAACAAAAGGAGATTCTTTGTTCTTCAATAGAGAAAATCAAGAGCCTTCAACGCACATCCTTCTCACAACAAAGGGGTTCTTTTTTTAACATGAAGCAATACAATTGGCCCAATCATTTGTGGTAAAAATAGTGTGTTTTTTTGTTGCTCTCTATCACAATATGCTTGCCATCTACTTTCATGTGGATGTGTCCAGCAAGTAGGAACTTATGGTTGACTTCTTTTTGAGTAGAAGCTTTTTCCAACAGCCATAGGTACATGAAAATTATTAATATTCCTGTTTTGGCCACTGCAATTATCTGCCCACACTGTTAAGTTTTCAGTAGGCCTATAAGGATTTCGAAGCTCTTCATTCGCCCAAGTGAATAAACATGATGCTATTTCATCCCAGATCATACACCAAGTTTTGTCAAGGGTTGTGTTATCAATTGTGATATTTAATGTCCAGAGTTTTCTTGAGTAAAAACTTTTGGAGTTCTTCAAACCTGGCGTCGGAAAACATTTTTGGAGATCAGACATAACGACTCTCAAACTTTGATTAGCACGGCCTTTCAGTTTACCTTCCCTTTTTAATTCATACCTACATGTTCTTGCAGGTGGTTTTCATTTTGGTAATTTAAGATCATCGAGTTTTTCATCATTTTTTTATTTTTAATTTCGCAGTCTAGTTTGCCGCAAACATCACAAATGTCATTATCTGGTGAGTGGAAAGACAAGTTGAAATCTTCATTGAAAACTTCGAAATAAACCCACTCTCTCTGGTTTATTTTTTTCTTTTTCGCACTCATCTACATACAGTGAGTACATTGTGGAAATGTTCAGGTGATTGCCCAAATATTTACGTTTGGATCTTTCCGTGCTGTAGTGGTTTTCATACACCGGAAACTTAGAAATATGGTTTTTGATCTAGGCTATCACTCGGTAATTTATTTGCTGGAATATGTTTTCCCCCTAAGGTCTGACGTTACCAAACCAGACTCACTGGCTTTTTTTAAAGCAACTCGCATGAAGGTTTCAGAAATAGAAAGCGCATTAGGAAAAAAATTTCGCAAATGACTTCCTCCTTATTAAAGTTAAAAATAAATGTATGGCTCTCGGTTTTGTTTCATCTTGTGCCGTCTCTTTTCCGTTGTCTGGCCCAAACAAAGGTTAGGACTTACGCTCTTATAACCCTAGTAAATCATAAAAGGATAATTTTTTACAGACTTACGTTGTTATGGCTTGATGCAAAATCAGATTCTACATGCAAAACTGTAATAACTTGAAAATCGTCAATTTTGGACTTAGTTCGTCTGGTTCTGAGGTGCAAAACTGAAACTGAAATTCATTTGAAGAAAGTAGCAAAACTGACGTTGAATTTCATAACGGTTGATAATAAATAGGTTTGTTGGCATATCAATGTTATCTGATGCAAACATACGACATACCCTGTGTTTCATTTGATTAATTGCATAGTTCACGATCATCCTTTCAGCTATATTCGATAACACCTAATATTGATGACAGAAATCAGATTTTTTAGCCAATTTTGAAGCTGTTTGACTTGTTTGAATAACTAATTTAGTTAAGGTTTTAATAGTTTACCATTTAGTCATATCATGTCGAAAATAGTATATCTTTAAGCGTCACGAGATTTCCTTGTAGTGTACTATTGATTTTATACCATAACACATAAAAAGCAAAATAACCAAATATATTAGTTGAAAGAATCCTCAGGATTAATTTGGTCAATTAAGTCTGGTTAAATTGCAGGTTGCATGGTGAAACAATGTGTGCATGACCTTCAGAGGGTTGATCAATTAACCTTCAAAGTGGTTTCGACGAGTGCTTTTTATCTCGTCCAACAAGATTTGACCAAATTTGTTAATGAAAATCTACCTAATCCTTCAAGATCTGGCCAGTTTCATAATGACAAGATACCTTGTCAAGAAAACCACGAGACATGTTAAAGAATATATAATTGTATAATTATTCTATGATGCGTAACTCCATTATTGAAATCAATTTTATAGGGCACTCAGAAAAAATTTTAAGAATTCATAAAAAATAATTATTTTTTGCTGTTGTATATTTACTTTCCAAATAAACTCAAGTAAAATTGAAAAACAAACCATAAAATGTCCTAAAACCTGGAAATTTGTGCTATTTTCTTTGTTTTACGGAGAAACACTTTTGGCTGGCTGGTGAAAGACATAAAAACAAATAGCACTTCGTGGTAAATGAAGCCCTCGATTCTGGTCATGGCATTGAAGTACTTCGTCTTCGATCTAAATGTCTGTAGTCATCCGTTTCTCCTTGACCTTCAGTGAAACATTCCAGCACTTGAAAAGAAAAAAAAATTGGAATACTTTAGGTGTCACATTTCAGACTGAAGTCTGACCAGGACATGACTTCGAATTTGATTTGTATATACGAAAAGTATTTTGGAAATGCATAGTTAAACTGTACTGCTATTAAACCTTGGGCTTATCAAACTGGTGTCGCACTTCAGTTTTAAGTCTTACCAGGACATGCTTTCAAATATGCTTTCTATATACGAAAAGTAATTTGGATATGTATAATTAATTAAACTTATATATAGCTGGTTTAAACACTTGCACTTATAAAACGCATGACGTAGTTACGTAGTTATATTGTTGTGAAACTTGTCCACAGAATCAGACGGAACCTCCTGGTTTTGTTAATTCAAACCTGATATTGAAACAATGCGAAAGTGGTATTTAGAAGTCACAATGTAGAAAATTATAACATGTTATTTCAATAGATATGTTACAAAGGCTATTGGTGTTTCAAAATTGTGATTTTCAGAAGGATTTTCAGGGTAAGCTAACAAACGAGACGGAGGAGAATAATTTTACTTCATATTACCCAAATGCTTTTACATGATACATATTGATCTTATAAAATGTAACTCGGATCTTTCTCTTCGGGTTTGATCCCGAACCGTCGCCAATAGCCTGTTGTGTTGCTCCAGTGTGACTTTAATTAAATACCTACCTACCTATCTTAAAATGTAACTTAGAACTATTTGTAAATGTCACTATAATGTATTTTATAGTAATATTTGAATTCTAATCGAATTGGTGTTGACCAGTTAGCTATCATATATCAATTCAAAACTCATTCTTTGTAATTTTCCTTGTAAAACTCTTTTTGCATATTTATCGATATTTAATCCTTAACAAACTTATAGATTTTATTACCTTGTAAATAAAGTTATTAAGAGACGAGTCTGAAATGCTTCCAATCATTGTTTAACCATGAATTATCAGTAATTCGATGATTTTAAATTTCGGAAGACGGTTGTATGTTAGTTTAAAGAATGAATTCGTTAAACAAATATCTTTCCATAATACTGAATAACCGGACATTTACAAAAGTGAAGTATTAATGATAAATTCCATTAAAAATGTGCTGAAAAGGAAGTCGATACTTCACATCCCGAAAAGTACGTGAAGCACGTTCCACCACACCACTACCGTAATATACGAACATTTAGCTTGACAGAAAAACATCTTATAAAGTATTCTGTATAAATGAAAATTTCATAGCACAATAATGATTGCCCTGTAGGCTTTCAATCTATTTAGTTAAATATTAATTGATACGTTAAGTAAAACGACTGAAAATAATATTAAATTTACTTACTACTAGGTAAAGGGTACACATATATTTAAATCTGCATGATTTGCATGTCTTTGTTCGTGGTACGTATTGGCAGATTCACATATCGCAAATATAAAAATTTCCTTCATCTATACTTAATGTGTAAATGAGCGCATTCAATTGAAAATGGTAAAAACATTGAAGAATTCAAGTAATAATACATTTTACAAATTATTCATCTAATTCAGCGAAATGAAATATTTTAAAAGTGAAAACATTGAAAGCACGCTGTTACATATATAACATCAACAAACTTTAATGTATTCATTAATGTATATACGCGTGTAACGTTTTCTTACGTCTTAAGTCACGTTTTCTAACACGAAATGGATACTTAGAAATGAAATAAACGTAAATTGTAAATACTTTATTTCACGTTTTCCTGAGAATTTAAATTTTAAATCCAGTACACAAATAATTCAGCGTTCTTTACGATAAACACTAACACGAATATTTTCGCTGATGGAGAATGGTGAATAAATTTAAGAACCATCTGAATAGAATGTAAATAAATTAATTTTTTAGATTATGCAAAAATTGTTCATTTAATTACAATTGGAGACGTGCTCTTTGTTAATAACAAAATAGGCAGCTAGTTAAATAAACGATGTTTAACTAATATAATTTTTATCCTCGACTCCTTTGAATATACATTTTAAATACTTGTTTTCTTGTTAACTGTATATTTTGAGCATAAAATTTACTTGTGGTGAACTTGCCACCAGTACAAGAATCAACATACAATTCAATGTTATATTAACAGTATAAACCAATTCCACCTAGAAATAATTTTTAATGCAAAAAATTTCACAGTTTTTTACACATCTTGCTAAATTGGTAATAGAGAGACGTGGTGTGAACATTCGCACTTCAAAAAAAGCAGATGGTTCTTCTGACAAATACCAGATGACGTAATGGGCACGCAATTTGGATGGAGGGTCCACGGCGAAGTTTAATTGCCGTTGCGATGCCAATCACTTTCAATGACTGTCTTCACGTTGTCTGTCTTAGCGGAAATTCGTCAAATATGGCCATACAAGATAAACCAACCAACAAATGTATGAAGCCCTGTGATAACAAACCCTAATCCTCTGATTATTACTGCTTCATTCTACTTTGCAACTTAGCTTTCACTTAACACTGTGACATATAATCGGATGTTAAAGACAACACACAACAGTCCCTCCTGAAAAGGACTTGGATTCTTAAGATATCAACATAGTGACATTGTGCATCATCCAATTTGTCCCCAAGTGGTGATTTAGATTAAATTTGTGTGGCAAACAACTCCTAGTCCACTTCCCCGGTTTCGGAAAATGCTTCAGGCATCGGAACCAAGTCTTGTCTTGGTTCCGATCTAACATAGATTACCTATGTAGAAATTTCACCTCTGCAAAGCTCTGCAACCTTAAGCCCGAGCCAGGCTATAAATGGTGGAAGGAATAAATAGAGATAAGGCTCTATCTCCGGTTAGATACTCATTAGGGTCCATGTAAGGTTGACCTGAAGGGCACCTAATTTGAACACATGTGAGAAAATCTGCCATAATTTCGCGGAAATTTCCCTGTATCCGTAGTGACTTCAAATAGTCGGAGCGAAGTGACTGCACCCCAAACTATGAGAATATATAACAGTCAAAGGTCACTATAATCTATTGCATAACCACGCAAAGGAAGCAAACCCATGTGCTTAACTCTCTTGGTGGCTGTCTCGACGAGATGTCATTAGCAAAAAGACCAGACTTCGACGAGCTATCTCGTTATTAGAAGAATACTGACCAGATTTTGAGGAACGAGCTATCTCGTTATTAGAAGAAAACTGACCAGATCTTGATCTCGTCATGAAAAAATCTTCACTATCGGGATGACGATATATCTCGTCGTCACCCTCAAAACTGGTCAGATCTTAATAGACAAGATATCTCGTCAAAACCACTTGGAGGGTTAATACATCTCTCACGATTTCGCGCAACCAGCAACCTATGAACTAGTGGTGGCATCTATCAAATTCGACCACTGATGAATTCTGGACGGGGAGTATTATACTGAGCTTAGCCTAAACTGCAAAAATTAACGTACAATATATATAAATCAGGGTAACCCAACTACGCAATGAAGTACTTTTTGGTTAACAAATTGGACTGTCTTTCACTCGCATTGGTAAACGATACTGAGTCACTCGCTTGGGTAACGAACCCTCATAAAATAATGCTGAAACTAATTATTTTTTCTGAAAAGCACTCAGACAAAACATCATTTCATTAAGAGATTAAACATGCAGATAACATTTCCACTTGATGGAAATGAATTCTAGCAAAAACAACAATTAATTACCACACAAAGCCTCTCCACTTAAAATGCGCAACCACCGAATAATTAGTTTCAATAATAGATCAAGATAAGACGAAAGAAATGAAAACCGGAAAAACAAACCCCGTGTGTTGGCAGGATGGATTTTTTACGCGTAATTTGTCCCATGTTACCAGGAGAGCAATGCCCTAGGTTGCAGACTGAGATAAATGCCGGCCTAATCAAGATTTATATGCAGTAATCAAAAGCGAATTGGATTAGCCCCATCCGGAAAGACGCGATCGGTGCAGGTTACTGTTCTTAATCTCGTAAAGTAGTTTCCGGGAATGGTTTTTGCAGACAACGTTGGTTTTCAATCTCGATAGTTATTTGAAGCGTTTTGCTGCAGTTTGTAATAGACTGTTTTATGTAAAAGTGATGGTGATATGATGTAGATATGGATATTCGATACAGTTATGTTATTCCGGATTTAAATACGCGCGTGAATATGATTCATATCGGAGAATATTTTCTGAGATTCTGCAGGCAACGTTGGTTTCAAATATTAATGGTTGTCGAAACGTTTCGCAGCAGCTTTTAGTGAGTTTCGTGTAAACGTAAATATGGTGTATACTTTGCTATACAATTTTCTGAGAATTAAAGAAAGGCAACTACTATAACAAACCTCAGAAAGGTTTAGACGGAAATACTTCTTTCAATTCGGTCCGCGGTATAAGGTCTACGAAAATACTAGCCACCCAAAAAGTGGTCAGATTTGTTGCGCTTGTATTTCGTAACTATAAATGGTAATATAATGCTTTAAATTTGTTAACGTATCCGAATTTAAATTGGTGGGTAGTGTGGCTATGCAGTAGGAATGGGGAGGTTTCTCTTGAGTGAAAATGGCGATGTCACGCAATGTTTGGGCAGTGTAATTTTAGATTACGAAGAGAGAGGATAAGTGTATATTTGTATAAAATGATAGGATGTACAATATTATTGAGCAATAATAACCGATAAACTGAAATTTGTAAAGTTATAAGCCGATAAGTGTGTTGAGTCGAATGAAATTTTCATAATGACCTAAGCCTCTGCAAAGGAAATATGAATAGAAATTCAAGAAACTTATGTTATTGGATAGAAAAAATGTGAAGGATAACAAGAGTTCAAATTGATTTTGTATATTGTGTAGTGTTAGAAACTGAGCGTGTCAACGCCGGAGCGAATACTTCGATTATACTGCTGCCTGAACTGATGGATATTGACTTGGAATGTGGTAAGTTTGAAACATTAAACGATGAAATGTTCATTTTCATCGGCGTTTGTCAAGAATGAGTTCGGTTAATGTTGTAATGCTTATGATCGCTTAAGGTTTATGAGAGAAAGCAGTTAGCTTGAAGCTTTTCGTCTCGTTAAAAGAAGAATTTACAAATGAAGACATCACATTATTTCAACCAGGGTACGCCGATTTAAATCAGTTCGATTTAAATCAAGTGAGTTTTATTAAAAAAGTCGTTGATTAAAATCATAATTTCGAATTTCCTTTTACTTTCTATATTATATTTAATAATATCAAAAATGAAATAACTATGAACAAGATGCAGGTTATTTTATTCAAATTAGTTAAGAACTTTGCTCGTATTGAGTTCACCCCAACAATTATACTGAAAATCATCCTTACCTTAAAGACATTTAATAACCTTTTTTGATAGGGATTATAATTAAAAGACAACTATGTATTTCCCTTTCGGGCATTGACCAACAGGTGTCAATCACAAGCCTGTTCATCAGTAAAGGTTTTGCCTTAGACCTTCCATGTGAAATCACAAATGGCCTATTTTTAACCATTCTTCTCCATATGATGAGTGAAGATGTTTAAAATATACTCACTCAAATCATTCAAATCATGGCAGCTTCTATTCTTTATTAAGGTGTTCTAGTTATTTATTTAGTGTTGGCAGTATGTAGCAAAATGCTTATAAGACACAACGAAACGGTTTTCTGTAGTATCACAAAAGTATTCTAATTTTGCACATTCATCTTAAAATGAGCAATTTTAATATTTTAATGTTGTTTTGATTTTTGGTGGTTAATTTTCATTTAAATTTTATGCACTGATCCATTGGCATTCATTATGCAGCCAGCATAACTATTCTGTATTTATGAACGTGTTTGGAAAGTAAAAGTTAATTCACTCATCTGATAATTGAGTATGTAGAGAAAATAGATAATGCATTGCAGCAGAAAACTATTTTGAATGAGAGTGATTATGATGATTGCAATAATGAATTTTTTATCGCAAGCTCAAAATTCCATTGAATTTACCTGTTCTGGAGGATGCTATTATACTTGTTCTATGCTGTTCATAGAGAAAATCTTCATTTTCTTGTACGTCATGTATAAGCCCTTTTTGTTTGCTTGGAACATTCCAAAGAAATACTAGTCAATTCTCTGAAAATTTGAAAAAATAGGCATTTTATTTCAAATTTATATATTTTCATATCTTGTCTCATTTTTTTACTGTTTACTTATAGTAATTTTTTCACAAATACGTTATTTTTGCAAGCTAAATATTAATGAGATGTAGGAATGTTTTCATGATGCAAGTTCTTTTTATTTTATTTTCTATTGGTGACACACTTTTTTCTCAAAAGCATGTCTTGAACTGATTAACTATTTTATGTAAAAATAATTAAAGAAATACTATACATTTTATTCATGTACGATCAATATATAATGAAAAAAATTCTGAAATTGGTATGATTAAAAAATTTTATACAATTATTTATATGGTGTTGGTGGGATCCCACAACTTTATTTATATAAATCTAAAAATTTCACGTCACTGGTTATGGGTTAAAATAAAACTAATCTAAGCGCTCGAGAACCAGATGGGAAATGGGAATTTCTTATGCTTGGAATCTTTGTGGCACTGTTCTATTTACTCTATCGTGTGATTTACTTTTCTAATTCCTTATATCGAATTTTAATCTTTCAAAAATTTGTCCAGCTATATTTCCTAATACATTAATGTTATGTATCATGCATATTAATGTTTAACATTAATCAAAACCATCTAAAAACTACACTAATTTGCATCTCATGTCCAACAAATTTAAATTGTACGGGAAAAGAATTAATTGAAATCATAAAAATGCGATTTAAATCAAAGATATCTGATTTAAATCAATAAATCCGATGTGTTTGATATTTTTTTTAAATTATGATTTTTTTTCATACCCTGATTTCAACTATGTAACACTTTTCTTCAATCATTAATCATTCAATGTTAATAAGATACTGGTTTTGACCAAGGTAAGTAGATTTGTTTATCTTCTAAAATCCGATGTATTTCCACCACAAGATCCTATAATGAATATTATTTTGTGCGAATTTACCACTTATGCAAATAAGACGCTTGCTTTGTGATGGAAACTATGGTATAGTTGGTCAAGTAATAAATATTTGTACCCACTATCATTCCAGATATCAATGCACCAGTATGCTTACAAGTGATTTTAATGTCGACGTTACTCAAAACATATCGTTTATAGACTATATGCAACAAGAGTTCAACTTGAAGTTCATTTGTGCATTGATCACTACTATGCAAAACACTTGTATGGATTTGACCTTTGTAAGAAGCATGGATTTTTAAATACGATACCACCTTTTTTCTCCTATCATCGACTTTCGATAAATAAAATTATACTTCATTTACAACCACCAAGACTTTATTCAGTTACATCTTACACTTACTCTAATAGTACAAAGACGAATTCACGCCTTAAACGATTGGTTGTCCCCGTACACAACTTACCCCATTTTTTCGAAACGGTTTTTGTGTACACAATGACGGTTTTTGTGTACACAATGACGGTTTTTGCGTACACGATGCTACTTTGAAGCAGTTTGCTGAAGTTTTGAGTGCATAGGCTTTATATAAACGTATTGATTATGTGGTGCTTATGATTTTATACAGTATTCTGGGTGGACTGGTTGATTAGATGCGTTTTATGGTGCTAGAGCCATATTTGTGCAAGCTGCTCCAAATATTGTTAAGTAAATGGGAATACACAAGGGAAGCTTTACAGATATAAAAAGTATTCTATGATTTTAATAATTTAAATATATTCAAGTACTATGATTGTGTCAAAACACATTTTCTAAGAACGGTTTCTTTGGCCTCATTGGTTTTGGAACTTGATGATTTTTTTGAAGCGTTCGCATTAGTTTTTAGTAGGTAATTTTATGTTAATTTAATGATGATATGGTGTGTGTATATGAGAGAGATTCTATACAGTATTTTGGGATTTAAATAAATGCGCGTTGTATGATTAATTTATGTATTAAAACAAAATAAATACGCATGTAAATTTCTCATAGATCTTTGTTTTATCGACGTTGCATTTGTTAAAAACTTTCTGCATTAAATTAATCCTTTATTGTTTCTCTTTTATTTTTATCTAATATTGAATACATATTTACTGTTCTTTAATCCATAATGTAATCTTCAGGCAGTTTCATTTTGTTTGGACGGACTCATTTTGTCTTTGCATCAATAACCCAGTTTCATTTCCATACACTATCGGACAAATGGTAAAATCTAAATGGTTGCAAAAATAGTCTTGTTTCATTTCTTGTTTAGAGATTTTGGAAAATGCCACAAAACATCATTAAAAATGTACTTTCTAGGCTATGATAATAAAAATGAATTTTTTTAATTTAACCCTCCTGGTGATTGTATCGATGAGGTATCTGGTCATTAGCAAAATTGACCAGATTTATCTTTATGGACGAGATATCTCGTCAAAACCACCTATAGGTTTAATGCGCAATAACAATTTAAAACTTGTTTTCATAGCATATTGCATAAAATTCTAAAATTTGACTGGGCATAAAACAATGTAAAATTGTTGTTTATATTCCTCTACAAATAAACTGTGTTCTTCAATGCATAGATGTCTGTTACGTGAATCTTAGATTTTAATAGTAATCACTAAATAAGTTTCACATGAAAGTACATCTTAGTATATCTCAAACATATTATTATTTTTCGTTTTTATTCACATTGTATATCAGATAAATCAAAGATAGAATGCATTAGAATGTGTAGTATTCAATATACAGTTGGTTGCAAGAAATGCAAAATGTAAAATTTCTAAATATAATTATATTTACAACGAAACAATATTAATGTCGATATTTTCAGCTATGGATATAAGAACGTTGAAGTATGTTCTCTAAACTAACAAAGATCATAAATGCGTTACATTACCTTAAAGTTCAATAATCATAGTAGATCGTATTTGTTTATAGTTGAGGGATACAATTGTGAATGCGCGAGTTATAAATCGACGCTAATATTATGCAATATGCAAACATTAATTTGATGATAATGGTTGTCGATAAATTGACTCAAACTGCAACTGCTTCTGACTGTAAGTGAATAACTCTCATGGATTGCTCTTGCATGGTTGCACCATTAACATTGTCACATAATAACATCGTAAAATGTAAGGTTCAAGTGGAAGGGAATTAATGAAATTCATTCAACATAAATCTGGACCTCATACCTATGTACCTTTTGTAAATATATATACCAAGCACATCTATCCACAAATAATTTATAAAATAATTCATCAATTTTAGATGCTACTTCATTTTATAAGGAAAATACAATGGGTTTAAGGAGAGCTAATATTCGAAATGGCAGTGCTTTAGAGAAAAGACTTGTGAAGGGCAGTGCTGCTTGTTTAACAAATAGTACTTCATAGTGGAGATAGGTTGCACTGCTGTATACAGTATTCCATTAAAAGAACTAATGGCTAAGTTCACAACAATACTCCTCCCCTTCAGGGATTTAACATTGGATGCGATAGATGCTACCTCTAGTTGACCGATGGCTAATTGAGTGAGACAGTGAGATCTGAATTAAGAAACGGATGTCCTTTTTATGTGTGGTCATTCAACGGAGGATTGCTACCATTCACTGTCCTGTGTTGCTTTAAGGAGCCGTGTGTGTGACGCCATTCGAAGAGTGGTAACAAAGAATGAAGCCGTAATAGGAATAGAAGTACAATCTGTTGTCACAGGTTTTCAGACATTCGTTGAAAATGAATGGCTAGCTCTTCACCTTGGATCATCCATCCAAATGCGGCCGATTGTTGCGATTACCGTTGTGACGTTTGGCGATTAATCTAATTATCGTTGACTAGTTACCTGTCATATCGATTTGGAATTCGTTCTTTGGAATTTTTATAAGTGACGTGCTGAAATTGTATTGGAAAAACAAACCGCGCGACGATAAGTCCGGAATGCGTACAGGAAGCATGTTCCATAACAGAAATACTACAGTAATCTGCTTGATTCAGAAAGGCCTATTATACCAATAGCATGTTCAGAAATTGACTGTAATAACAATATTTGTAAATTTCAAAATGACGTTTTCTTTTAATCAACAAAAAGAGTACCCCGAACACAAAAAGTCGCCAATAACCTGTTGTGTTGCTCCAATAGGCGTAAATTCAGTTACCTACCGAACGCGAAACATGTTTATAAAAGTAAATAAGTTCTTGGAAGGGTTTCTGCAAATAATTTGTTAGTATTACTTAACACTACAGAAAAAAATTATATTTGATAAATACGATTATAACACCATCGATTAATATATTAGAGATAATAAAATGCTGAATTCGCAATTTATCGCAAATGGCATCAATCCATATTCAACAAGAACATGACATCTATTTACACTACATAATTCAACTTACTCCTTACCAAACCGTTTCCGAAAATAGCGAGCGCTATTCAACCGATGACTATTTAATCAAATGATTTCGCAACTGAATTCTAATCGCTTTAAAATAACTTTAGTAAGTCGAGAAGAGATGCATTAAATTCGCTCTTTACGCTTAAATTCTGACTGTATCATTAAATATTCTAAATTGCCACCACTTATGATCTTTGAATTCTCAATTATGAGGCTCAGTTGTTCGCGATATCATGTTTACAAGGACGTCTAAGTGGTTTCAGGGCGATAGAGTTTACACTGTTTGCTAGAGTCAAATGTAAGCGACATTCCTGCTTACATTAATGCTTTCCATGTCTACATTTTGGTAACAGCACTGTCGTTAAAATAATGCTTGTTTTAAAAATATATTATGACGCAATGAAGTCACTTTTCAGTGCATACTCGTAATCATTCAATAAATTATAGCAGGATTAAGCTAAATGTAAGCGGCGGTAGTGTTTGTGAAGCGATAGGATTTTATTAACATATTTTTAATGTGACAATGTGAAGTAATTTGGCTTGTGTTGCAAATGCGATTTCAGCGCTTCGCCTATAAAAATTTTAAAGATTGAATTCCAAATTGATAAATGACACTTGATTGAGTCAACTCCACATAGATTAAATGGGGAACATTATGTGTGATAAACTTCATTTTAAGTTAACACTGACATGTATTATGAAAGAGCGGAGCATTTGATAGCGGATGTAGAATGTTCATGATCCGTCTGGTTTGGAATTCTTTTATTTTAAATCGTTCTAATAATTCTATATCTGAGAACTTGAAAGAGAAATACAAATGTATTGTAAATAGGATATAAACATGTTATCATATACATCTAAGATGCATTGCCACTAGTTAAATATATAAAACTATCAACTCTAAATCAATTGTGAAAGTATTTCTGAGAATTGCATATGCTTTAAAATTGTTTTCCGATATTTTCTAGATGGTATAGAAACGCCAAACTGACAATATCTCAACTAACACCAATGTTAAATGCATGGAGAAGAACAACTGAACATCAACAAGGTTTGGAATATCCCTACGAGTGGTAATATAAAATATATTATTCAGTCACAATAAATCTATGTTTATTTTATTCTTTATATAAACAAACCATTGTTGTTCATTCAGTTTATCTCCTTAAGTCTCACATTGTTATTAACTTCCAAAACTTTTCAAATATTATATTTTATTTTCTCCTGGAATCATTAAATATAATGGTTACTTTAATATGTATTTAAAAATATTTTTAAAGAGTTTTGGAAGCAATTTTTAGTTTTATAAAACTGTATCACATTAAAGGAACATAATCGAGCTTTATATTTTTAAGCTGAGAGGCAATGAAGAGCTGAGCTTCGTATGAATTTTCAATATCAATATATCAAAATCCGTAATTGTTTTCACTACAGAGGAGTTAGATTTCCATATACATAGGTAAGAATATAATAAAGAATATTTTTGGTTTCACTCTCATTTTCTTATGTGCGAGTTAAGAATAAACGTAAACACAATTCAAGTTAATGGCAATGAAGAGTAAGAAACAACTTTTTTTTCATTTGTAATATTTTCAGTTGTGCGTGAACTTTAAAGTTGTGTAATCAAACTAAACAACATTTATGCATCGATATGTAATCTTTATTAAAAGAAAATTTTATGATTTTTAATTTCAGAAAGGTTATTTTACATTCCATTATTACAAATTTTCCATTTTGCAATATTTGTTGATTGGTTTGTTTTACGTAACCGACAAAACTTTAATTAATGGAATAATCATTAATTTAGTGTATGTATATTAAAAAAGCTGGTAATTTTAACTGAACAAAAAGCAGTCAAACAATTGAGTTCAATTTCAAGAAAAGTTTGTTTTAATGTTTCATATGCTTTTAACTAAGATTTGTCATTCAAAAAATGATCTTAAGTCACAATATCTAGTTTTTCAGTGAAACTTTAAGATATGTATAACACATATTATATTCTCTGAGCTTATTGCTGACTACATGATTTGGAAATACTCTAAAATTTCGTTCATAAATTGAAGTTCATTAGTTGATTTACGCGACAAAAATGTGGTCTAATATCTTAAATTGTAGACTAAAAATACTTTTAAATCTTTCTTTATGGATTACTTGGATAAGTTTTCAATGTTTTACTATCACTGTTAAAATTTCAATCTTCAACTTGCAATTCCATATTTTATTTCAAACTGTTAAAGTATTCCATTTCATTTTTAATGTCTTGAAATTTTCAAACGAATGTAATCTACGGACTTTCTTGTTCAAATGTATTCCATTCAGCTCAGTACTGTAGTCTTCAGCGAAGGAACAGTTATTGCAAAATCACCCTTATATTCTACTTTTGAGCATAAATATTCATAAATGTCAACCAAAAGTTTTGCATTTTACTTTACGTGACATTTTTGCTGATTTTTTGTTTTAAAATTGTACTGGAGGTTCTAAGTTTTAGATGTTTGTGTTTGCTAATCCATTCTTCATAACAATTTAGAATATTATAATTCAAAACATTCAAAAACATAGCATCTGCTTGACGATTTGGAGCGAAGATTATATGCTATACCACGTGATTAATTTCGCCAAGGGAATAATAGAATGTAGACAATGTTTCAAAGTTCCTAAGACTTTGGTAGACGTGGTTTTATTTTGTTTCAGTTTCTCACTTTGGTGAACAGAGTATAATTTCTGTTCCGAAGTTCTTAAGATCCATTGACCATGCAGTTTCTTTTTCTATTTGTTTCACCTTTTAGTGAATAGAGTATAAATACTGCAACGTCCCGTCAAACTGAACACGGAGAACATTCTAGGAGTCGTTCTCTCCCGGTCTGGCTGTACAGATGACGTCAGAGATAACATGTACAGGAGTCGCCTCTCATGATGACCTTGGAAGATTTTTTTAGAATCGAGAGATGATGAAATCAATCGCAGATGGGTGCAGTTGCGCTTTCACGATGTATCTCTTCTGTAAAATTTTAAACAATAGCTTTGTAACTTTTTTGTGTATATACACTGCTGGCCACCCAAATTGCAACACCAAGAAAGACAAGAGATATCACAACAAAATTTATTTTGTAGATAACATGTTGACCAAGTATCAAATGATTAAATTTATAGACTTCTGTGAAGTGTGGTTCCTGCCAAAATCAGTAGCCAGAGTAGCCGCCATTGTTGGAGATCACCGCTGCCACACGCCTCGGCATTGATTCAAAGAGACTTTGGATGTGTTCTTGGGGTACAGCAGACCATGCAGCTTCCACACGTTGCCAAAGTTGATATGGTGTGGCAGCTGGGGATGTATTCTGGGTCAATCGTTGAGCAACCATGGACCACATGTTTTCTATCGGCGAAAGATCCGGAGAGCGAGCTGGCCAGGGAAGCAATTCAATCTGGCGATTGACGAAGAACCCTTGGACAATGCGTGCCACGTGTGGTCGCGCATTATCCTGTTGAAATATGGCTGTGGGCAAGCCCTGAAGGTAAGGAAGGACAACTGGCTCCAACACCTCGGAGATGTAGCGCTGGCTGTTTAAAGTACCGGCAATGCGTACTAGAGGAGTGCGAGAGTGATATCCAATACCGCCCCATACCATAATACCCGGTGCAGGACCAGTGTGGCGGTGCATAAAGCAGCTGTTCAGCATCCTCTCTCCACGGTGTCTCCAGACTCGAATCCGACCATCGTGGTGTTGTAGACAGAAGCGTGACTCGTCAGTAAAGACAATTTCATTCCATTCTGCCATCCACATCCTTCTTTCATCGCACCATTGACGGCGGAAACATCTGTGGTTCTGCGTCAAGGGTAGACGAAGCAATGGACGTCTTGCGGACAGACCACTCTGCTGTAAACGGCGTCGAATGGTACGCGCAGACACTGGATGATGCGGTACAGACTGAATGTGCTGTGCTATGGTTCGTGATGTGGCTGAGCGATCCGTCACTGCCATACGCACAATATGCCTGTCATCACGTGAAGTGGTGCACTGAGGTGGATGCGATCGAACACGTCGGTCCGTCGTACCCTCCTGCATCCAACGATCACATATCCGCATTACAGTTGTTTGGTTTCGTCCAACACGACTACCGATTTCCCTGAAAGATAATCCACAATCTCGGTAGGCCACTGTCCTTCCTCTGTCGAACTCGGATACTTGATCAAAAGATGATCGCTGTTTTCTACGAGGCATAATTGATCGTTTTTTTGAAAAAACCACAAGAAAAACACAATTGCCGTACTTGAAATCGTCGAAATCTCCAAGCCTTAAATAGCGCTTTGAAGTGGCGCCACAGGCGCGCGTGATGTGCGTCTGCGCTGAAATTCTAATCATTTGCATATCTCACCTCCGCTAATGCATGTTGTAAATTTCATATTATTTGCATGCTTCCTTCAGGGTGTTGCATTTACGGTGGCCAGCAGTGTATTTGTAATTAGAATAAGGATTATTTCGATAGAAAATGGTCTCTTTTTTTATCGTCTATGTGATACAATACTATTCCAAAGTTCCTAGGGTCTACGAACATGAAAGCATTGACATTTCTGGTCAATGGACGGTAAATGAATGAAAAACAATTTCAAATGTATTTATCTGAAGGCAATCGTTTTATATTTAAGACATGGATTGTTATAATCACATATTCCAATACCAATTTATAAATATTCCCAGCCATATAAAATGAAAAACAAATAGCATTTAAAACTGATAAGCATCCCATAACGTACTTTAAGTAACTATATAAATATGTTGCTTTTAGTTAACTTCATGATAATGACTAATCTAAGTATCCAATTATATGATTTAATATTCCAACGGATATCTCAGTATCTCAACTAGTAAAATGTAGAGTATAGCAAAAAAGCTTTCGAAATTACCCTGAAGTGTCAGAAAAGCTGGCACACCAGTCTGGTACTTAGAAGGCTCCCCACAGTGGTGTGGAATTGCAGAAATACGACGAGGTAGGGACTCCACGAGTTTGCGGAAGTAGTATCCCGAGGTGTAGTATCGCAAAAAGCTTTCGAAATTACACTGAAGTGTCAGAAAAACTGGTACACCAGTCTGATACTTAGAAGACGCCCCACAGTGGCGTAGAATTGCAGAAACACGACAAAGTTCGGACTTCACGAGTTTGTGGAAGTATTCTGTAGGTATTGAACATCATACTTTCTTCCAGAATTGTAGAGCGGTCTACAATTCTGGTGTATTCCGAGGTGTAGGATTAATATGTTCCACAGCACATTGTAAGGCCTCCCAGATGTGTGATCGTTGAGATCTTGTTACTTAGGTGAGAATGGCAAGACTACAACCTCAGATGAGTGTTCCTCTAACTATAATTTGAAGTGTCTTGACTTGTGTGGCAGCACATTGTCCTATTGTAATAGGGCAAACCCATCAGAATGAGCTCAGGACATGAACTAGTATAGGCTCAGGACATGGCCGTAACTAGTTCGAAAGGATGCACACATAGTATTTACCTGTCGGAGACTTTGTAGAAGTATAAGGGGTTATATTAAATACCAGCTAAGCAAACCTACTACCATTACGGAGCTACCACAAGCCTGTACAATCCCCTGCTGACATAAGGGATCCATAGCTTCTAAGGGTCTTCTCCATACACATCCTTCCATCTACCTGAAACAATTGGAAAAGTGACTTATTTCCCACTGTTTCGGGCAGTTAGATTTAGGTTACCTGTTTCCAGTCATTAAGTGTCCAATGGTGGTATTCTCGAGCCCAAGCTAGGCGCATAGTTGTGTATCGAGTATTCATCAATGATACTCGATTAGGGGATCAACTTCTAAAGCCCATAAATTTGAGGGAACGTTGAACAGTCCTCACATTGATGTTGTTTGTTGAGGACCCAGTATTGAGTTTGTATATCCGATGACATTTGAGGCCGTGTTGCACTCCTGTATCTTGAAATAATTTTTACCAGCACACGCTGCTTACGTCCATTCCGAGCCATTTCACGGCCAAATAAAAATCGTTTATAAGTACGTCAACATCATCCAAAATTATCTAATAAACCGCTGCTTGTTTCACTGACTTAAATTAATATACATACCAGATACCTACCAAACGTATCTCGAATAAATACGAACACTGATTTTCCTTAACTATATACAAATGAATAATCTATATTGTTTTTACAATTATATTATTTGATATTGAAACAAATTCATCGGATCTTCACAAGTAGAGCGTAGAGAAATGTGAAAAGCATTTTACATTAAATTACAGTAACCTATGGGAAATAAATTGGACTACACTTTAACGTGTACTTCTATTTAATTCCCATAGTATACTATTCAATTCCCATTCCAGTTCTATCACGTGATTAAAATTGAATAGAAGAATCAACTATAAGGAAACGAAGACATGACATATCATCAAGTATTCCATTTCCAATGTATAAATATTCTTCATACTATAAAATGAAAATCAAATACCTTTTAAAATTGAATAGGTAGGTAGTTAATTAACGCCGAACTGGAGGAACACAACAGGCTAGTGGCGACTATACGGGATTTGGGGGACAACACCTCGTAATTTTGAGTCACGATCTTAAAATTGAGTAAACATCTCCCAAAAGCATACAAATAAATATAGTTACTGTAATATATTTATTCAAAATGCGTTTGGAAGAAATTTTCATGATGATAATATTTTCATGAACTACATCAGAATGAATAATTTATGTTTGTGTGTCCAATTATATGATTTGATATTCAAACTGATGGATTCCTTGTATGTTCATAACTATAGTGTATAGCAGCGTGAAAAGCATTCTAGATAAAATTACATCAACCCTTTCGGTAATAAATAGGACCGCACTTACAATAGTTCTATCACACGATTAAAAATCGAAAATCGAATGGAATCTTGATTAAAATTGAATCGAAGAATCAACCATAAGGAAACGAAGACATGAATCGATATAATCACGTATTCCATTTCCAACTTATAAATATTCTCCACACGATAAAATGCAAACTGAGTGCCTTTTAAAATTAAATAAACATCTTCCCAAACGCATTTCGAATAAATATACTGATTTCGTGAACAACATAATATTATTTAATATTCAAGCGGAATCTTTGCATCTTCAGTAAAGTGTATAGTAATGCAAAAAGCTTTCGAAATTTAATTACAGCAATCCATGGGTAGTAAATAAGATCGCACCTGCAATCACTAAAAATGATCCACTTAAAAAGGCCTCAAATCGACAATCCGGTTCAAAGCTAGCATAACGCTTTATTAAATTAAGAAAATTCGTATGTTTTGGATTTTGATTATATCTCTGAAAGTGCCCGCATTAGCTTTTACCGCAGGCGCGTGAGTATCAGTATTACGATGGTATATCATGAAAGACAGGCTGTAATTAGTTAGTTATGAATTAACTTATATTTCCAGTACCATTACCCTATTCGTTTGGATTTCGATGGAAGTCTAGGGAATTTTAAAGCTCCGTTAAAATATTCTCTTCTCATAAAGACTAAATTTTATTCCTCTTTGTGTGAATTAGGGGATTTAAATATGAAATTGTTATGGAAACGAGAGTATAAAAATTAGGGAGCAAGTGCAATATGAATATTGCGAGCAATTATACATTAAAAAAAGCATCCCATTATTCTGTTTGAAGTTATTGGAGTTTTTATGGAGCATTAAGTGCGCCTGAATCAGATTGAACATCACTAGCTCATATCAGTTTGGATGGGTACAAAAATATGCGATCATCATTAATGCAGTTTGAAAGCTAATAGCATATCTGATTCTGAGTATCAGAGAGAAATGCTTACATTTTAATATTTTACTTTTATGTGACTATATGAATATATTTTGATTATTTTAAAGGTAAAAGTTGTTTATTTAGATAGTAACTACATCATTTCAAAACAGGTTTCGTTCTGTGAAAAAGATATTAAGATGAAAAACTGTTTGTCGAATTGCTTGTCTTTCAATATCATCTTTTGAAAATAAATTACTGTTTAAAGAACGCTAGAAGTTAAAACGGGGTGATACGGAATTGTCGCGTTTGGTCTACACGAAATCCCATTTCATGTCTGGAAATTATCTTGCATGCTCCAAAAGTGACAATCCACGCGTCACAAATTGTGTCATGCAAGTGATTCGAAACAATTTTTCTGTTAGACTAGTCATCAACCGGAACTTCAGTACTGTTTGAACCACACATTCACCCGATCTGAATGCCCAC
The DNA here is from genome assembly GCA_933210815.1 of Meta bourneti. Lineage (NCBI taxonomy): Eukaryota > Metazoa > Arthropoda > Arachnida > Araneae > Tetragnathidae > Meta > Meta bourneti. Next base: position 64,085,553 of record OW119930.1, on the reverse strand, counting down.
GATTTTATGGGTATTTCAAAGATTTTTTATGTCATAATACTGTAGCAAACTTCTTAAATCTTAGAGAAAGCATATCACTTCACGTGTTAAGCATCTCCAGAAAACCTTGTGTTTAACGGGATCGCGGTAGACCGGTTGGCAGAGTAAACGGATTGGCGATTGGAGGGTTACGACTTCGAAACTTGGTCCAACCAAAGACCGTCGTGTATACGGACTGGTGCACATTAAACCTGTCGTGGCCTCAAATATCCTCACGTTGGCGTGAAGTTTGGAGAATGGGGTACCAGCTCAGGTCTTGACCTCGTCAGCTGACCGTAGTTCAAAAATAAGTGATGCTGCCCTCGGGTCTTTCCCTTTGGGACTGATTCCGAACCGTTGCCAATAGCCTATGTGTTGCTCCAGTACGACGTTAATTAATTACCATTATCATTACCACCTTGCTTTCAACAATTGAATATACTATTCTGAGATTTCAGATGGTAGAGGTTGGCGGTCTGTATATTGAACATGTTTTGAACTGACTCACCACTGTACTGCATTGTCATGGTGAAGAATAAAATTGCAAAACGCCCCTTAGTGGTGATTTTTGAACTAATACTTTTGCCATGAATTTCTTTCCCATGACCGCATCAAGATATACTGAAAATATGACAATAATCCGAAGAGTTGCTTTTGCTGTAGACTACTTCAAATAGATGAACGTTAATTACATACATGTTGAGCTTGGTTATATACTAGATTTGGCTATATTTGTCTATAACATGCAGATACAGTTGGACACAGATAAAATTTCGCCTACACGATACTTTGCCTACTTTGATATAAAATTAATAGGCTATAATTTTTTTGCGTAAAAATGCATAAAAAAAAGAAATAAACACTCTATTTAGCAAAATGAGGTTGGATATAAAACGGTCGTCATATTTACGGTATTATCATCAAATCAGTAATCAACCAATTATAATAAAAATAAATAGGCTACATAAAACGAAAATAACGAATTTTTGTTTAAAAAAAAAATGAAACTTAAAGGTAAAAAAAATAATATAGGTTCTTCGATGCATTTTAAGTACAAAAAAGCTACCAACGAGAACACAAAATACTTCCAATTAAGAGTTAATTTGATTTTTCACAAATGTGGTAATGTTTGGAGTTAACTTTTTTAATATATGTGGCACATTGAAAAAAAAATTCCATTAACTAACAAGTCAAATTAAGCCAAAAGAAACGAAAGGAGTTACAAATGGTAGGTAGTTACTGGACGCACTCGTAATTTTGAATCACGGTCAGATGGAAAAGTCGACGCCTGAGCTGGTACCAAACTCTCCAATTATCCATACCACGCCTACTTGAGGACATTTGAGACCACGACAAATCTAACGTGCACCAGCTCCCAAGTTTACGGCGGTCTTTGGCTGGGTCGAGTTTCGAACTCGCAACTCTTCGATTGCTAATCCGCAACTCTTTCAACAGGCCACCGCAGTCCAAAGAGTTACAAAATGACTAGTACCCGATGTATTTAGCTTTTCAGGAAAGCCCTTTCATAAATAAAAAACAGAATTCAAGAATGATGTGTAAAGACCTAATACATAATGGCAAGAAACAAGGTTACTATTAGGTTCGAATTATTAGCAATCATTGATGTTAAACAGTCTGTGAACAAACTTAGATTCTATCAGTTTTTATTTTGCTTTAACAATCATATTTTAAATTTGAGCATTGCTTTTATTTTGTCCTGGCACATTTCTGTAGGATTATAGGATTCTCTTTTGTTTGACTCAAACAGGAAATTAATTATTAAAAGTATTCGTCTAGCTGTTTTTTATTATGGTGCATCCTTTTAATTTTGCCCATGCATCCTTGTTCCGTACTTTGAATGCATATAATATATATCTGCTATTAATATCTACGCAATTCCTGAATCTAGAATGCGAGTCCAATGTAATTCGTTTATTCATTGCATGATGATGCCTTTCAGTCATAGTTATAAAAGTGAAAAAGCTCATTTTGATATCAATTGTGTCGTCTCGACATCAGAACATTAAATTTTGAAGCTATAAAATCGCCGATTCGACCTATTTTCTGTGATTAACGATGTATCTTGAAATGTCAGTGCGATATTTAATGAATGAAGATAGTTTCAAAATCTTCTTAAAGATCACTTAAGATATGAATGATCCCTCTACTTGAAATCCGCATGCGAAGTGTAATGAAACGGTCTTTGTGTTCTACTTCTTCCCTGCTCACTTACAATTTATATCGAATATTTATTTAATATCATATGGAGAATTTTATATTTGCTACAGTTCGTATTTATGTACAATGTATGCATTGTTTTAGAACTTTGTTTTAAGAAATACAGATTAATTGAAGATAAAGGCAATAAAAATGCACACATATCATATTTTAAAAAATTATGATTTTTTAAGACTAGGATTTTCTGATTGGTTGTTTTGGGTTTTATGGTAGAGAGTACATGTGGCCAAGATGGGCCAAACAACGTCAAGTAAATAGACATATACACAATTAAAGTTTTACTGACACAGAAGATAAAAGATATCCAAGGAGGAATCTAACATGTGCCTTTATAACTGAGATTTCTAGAGCAGTGAAACCCAGAGCCACGGTGATCCCATAGGAGAGTAGGCAGCGGGTATACAACTCAACTCCCAGCTGAGGATTATAAATCGCGTTCGTGTTCTAAATGAATTAAAAATAAGATTGTCCGAAATGACGTTTTTCCACGCCAGATTAGTTGTGTTATAAGTATTGTGATGTCTGCTTATTTAAAAACGCTATAAATAGAAATAAATGCCTAGTAAATTCTCCTGAAATAAACCTTGGATCAGAAGGATTTGTGTAGCGTCTCACCTCATCTATTTAATCCCCAACATCAGTTTTATCCCTCGTTTTCATCTTGTTTATATATAATTTTATAAAGCTCTTCCACTGTTGAATATATCCTAAACTGTCGACTAAATGTATATTATTATTATTATTTAATAATAAACAAAAGTAACTTTAAAATACATTTTTTACCGAATAATGTAAGCATAAGGCAGCTTTAAAATTCCATAAAAGAAAAGTATTCTTTACTACAACAATGCTATTACTTATCTTTAATGCAAGTCGGAGTTATTAGAAAAAGTCCTTTCTATCAAATTAATTTTCTTGAAAGAAGCGCTTAACTAACAAGATTCTGTCACTTTTTATTCCTGCCTCACTGTGTCCTTTCTTATGTCAAGAGGCTTATTGTTTTGGTTCTAAAAAATGACAATCGCTTTGATGCAGCTGTTGTGTTTGTTGCTGATATTTTTAGCTTATGCTAGGATACTGTCACTTAATGAACATATTTCATTCTATCGATTTCTAGTTTGAAATGCATTTACTTCAACTGATATTAATTGAATTATGACCTAAAAATAATATTGTTAATTCATAACGAATGTTTTACAAGTATTTTTGTTATTTGAATTTTTCTAATAGATATAACTCAATGAAATTATTGCATCTGTGCTAGCAATTTTATTTATTAAAATGAGAATTGACAATAATGTTTAATCTTTATAAATTCATTAGCTCTGGTCGTATCAATCATATAGTTTCCGGTGGTAATTAAATTCTTATAACCAATAATCAAAATACAAAATTTTCTAATATTAAGTAGAACTCTGTATTATACGGTGAATATCATTCTAGTCACATAATAAAAGTTGTGTTTAAAAATTTTAATCATTAAAAGTCGTGTTTAAAGAAACAGTGTTTCTTTTATTTCATTTAAGAAATTAATCGTCAGTTCAAATCAACATATCCACAGATTAATTTAGTGCATTTTATAAAAAAAAACTAAGGCAATTCTCTTAATACCTAAATTATTCTTGTCAAGATGGTTGAGTCGTACCACGCTGCATGAAATATTTTAATTAGTTTCTTACACCTGTGCATAAATCTGTTCATCGCAATAATATTTCAGATAATTTAATTAGGTAGAAAAAGTATTCATAGCTTCTTTAACTTGAATAAGCAAATGTTTTTTTTTATTCCAATACATTTTACAGAAGCTTTTACAGTATTAGTCCAATGGATCCGATCACATATTAGCATTCCGGATAATGAGAGAGCTGACTTATTGGTAAAATCTGGAGCGGATAAATAACCTGGCACAAGAGAAAATTTAACTTGAATAAACAACTTTTTTTATTCCAATACATTTTGCAGAAGCTTTTACAGTATTAGTCCAATGGATTCCATCACATGTTAGCATTCCTGGTAATAAGAGAGCAGATTTATTGGCAAAACTGGAGCATATAAACATCCTGGGACAAGAGAAAGTACCGTCCTGCTCTCAAAGCACAATCACCTGTCCGTACTTAAAAATAAATTGCGCAGATCATCTCCAGTACCCTTTCATCACTGATACCTCAGTGGAACAGCAGGAGATATGTTTGCATTAAATGTGCCCCGGAAAACTTTATGCTTGCCAGGCTCCGATCTGGCCATTTGAAAAAGATGATATTCATTGATGGCCAGAAATCCTTTCCCGCCTGTATAAAGTGCGGCTTATTACCAGACTCTTCCTCGAACATCCTGAATTGAATTGGAGCCATACATGAAGACATTTTTAAGAACCCACCTGCCATTGCCCAAAAACTTTTTCTGCAGACTCAATGATGTAGTGTAATTTGTTTTTTACACTGGGATAAGAAAGAAGAAGAACGTAATAGTTGCAATTCAACGTATCCACAAATTTACTTAGCATATATTATATAAAAAATACATCAACTCCCTCTTAACACCTAAATTATTCCTGTCAGGATGTTTAAGTCAAGTTGTTACTACGGGCTATTTTGAAACATTAAGGCTACTTCGAACAGGACGTACTTAAGAAAGTTCAAATGAAGGGCCTTGGATGATGAGTGTAAAACAAGGAATGTAAAAAATTGAAAAAAAACTAGAATATTTTATAATGCGAAATTTAGTTTCAGATAGGAGAAATAAATGTTTAATGTGTGTATTTGTATGTCTGAGAATATTTACTGGGGTACATCCACCATATGAAGTCTAATAAAGATATACAGGGTGACCTGTAAAGCCCCTTTAAGACCTTTAATTTTAAAACAGCGTCTCGTATAGTCAAGGAAGTACCGTGTACCAATAGTAAAATGACCATGCTGAATTTATTGAGACAGCTTACAGCGCTCCTAGCGGCTAAATAAGGAAGTTAAAAAAATAACTCCAAAACTAAAGGAGATCGGCCAAAAAGTTCAATTAGAAAAATGTTCGAAATACCATAATAAAAGCACAGGAAAAAGTTTCATGGAGTTATCTGTAAAATTCGCGGAGATATTCGTGATAGAAATTTGAACTATTCCATGCCTTGAAAAGGGGGTAGTCCACAAATTCAGAAACGTGTTCTCCGGTGTTATACAGTTTTTCTGAGTTAAGCAAATACGAATTTAAATTCAAACAAAGAAAGTAAAAAAAGGTAAATAAAAAAATATCTGAAACGCACTCCGGAAAATAAAAACAAACTGACGATCCGAAATCACAGATTTCGCCCAACAACTCTCGGCTATACAGCCACGAACGCAGATTTACTATTTAATAATTTTATCCTGATAAACTTTGAGCAGATGCGAAAATGTCAGAAACAAATACGCGTTATTCAGTGTGGCACATTGGAAAAGTAAAAGACAGATGAGCAAAAGCAAGAAATTTATTGCTAAACAAAAACACGGCGATTGTGTTCGAAAAGGTCACCATCGGTCACAATACACATTTATATTCGATCAAGCACGCCGGCATGCACATTCCTTATTCAGCGGTGTGACAGTAGCGCAGCTATCGATGATACGCTGCCGCAAATCCAGCAAAATTGTCGACGGAGCTTCATACACCCGATCTTTGATGTAAACCCAGAGGAAGAAATAGAGAGGGGTAAGATCTGGAAAGGTGTAAGAAAAACTGTATAGCACCGGAGAACACGTTTTTGAATTTCTGGACGACCCCCTTTTCAAGGCATGGAATAGTTCAAATTTCAATCACGAATATCTCCACGAATTTCACAGATACCTCCATGAAACTTCTTCCTGTGCTTTTATTATGGTATTGTGCACATTTTTCTAATTGAACTTTTTGGCCGATCTGCTTTAGTTTTCGAGTTATTTTTTTAACTTCCTTATTTCGCCGCTAGAAGCGCTGTAAGCTGTCTCAATAAATTCAGCATGGCCACTTTACTATTGGTACACGTTACTTTCTTGACTATACGAGACACTGTTTTAAATTTAAAGGGCTTAAAGGGACTTTACAGGTCACCCTGTATAAATGGAAAATCATATACGTGGTTGATTTCGGTCAAGCTGTCATTTATAAAAGAAAATTATATACTGTGTCAGATATTAACATGTCTATAGATTCGAGTACCATATAGTTATATTTTTAAAAATACATATCCAGAAGTTACTTAAGATCGCCGTCGAGATATTGCGTGGCCCCCTCCTAAATCGCCTAAAGATGAAAACTCTTCTGTATGGTGACTTATCGATTATCATTAAGATTGTAATAAATAGTCGAAGATTAGCTTTTTGGTTTTCACTCACTGAGAAGAATAGACGAGAAACAGAAACACGGATCGACCTTTTTACACTCCTACAAATATCCTTCGTGGTTACAGTTTGCACGTGTATAGTTAAAAATGCATTCTCTAACACGTGCATAGTTTGCACGTGCTGGATAATATACATAATATCAAGACACAACAAATACATTAGTAACAGTAAGTAGCACGCGCATTATAAAAATTAAAATTTGCGGAGTACTTACACGCGCTTAAACTCACTTCAACTATAAGCAAGTGAGGCTTATGATGTAGAATGACTGAAATTACCAATATATCAGAAATGCATGGAAAGGAATGAAGAAATCGTAGATTTTTTGGTTTACAGAAAGACCAATTATTCAGTAGTAAATGAATTCAGAATGTACTTAAACCGAAATATGTCTTTTTGCATCTTCCCCTTTTCCAATGTTGGTACTCAGTTTCAGATATTTTCTATCTTAGTTTCGTTGGAAATCCACCGAATAAAAATTGGTGCATTTTGTTTTAAGCGCAGCCATTGATGTTCGAATGTTAAGTAAAATCAAGTCCTAACGAAAGGAAACTAATCTTAATAAAAATAAATGTTTATCCGAATGATTTGGTTGTCTTTTGCTTATTATGGTTATCGTTTCCTCCTTTTATCGTCCTATGATAAATAAGATTATACTTGACATATAACCACCAAGATGTTATTCATTTGCAACTTACCTTTCCTCAAATTACAAAAATAATGATTCACGTCTGTTGTGTCCCCTTATACAAGTCACTCCATTTTTTGCCAATTTTCATTTTTTCTTGATTTCTATCACTAAAAACTAATATAATTTCATTATAACTTCAAAATATACATTTTCAATTGGCATCATTATTTCACTCTAAACACATGCTTCTGCCACTGATATCCTATTATCTTTTCTTTTGAAATTATTTCACTTTTTAATACATAAAAGTTTATGTGAGACTTCTCTGAACCATTGTAAGGCTGTCCGAAGAGGTTATTTAAGCAATTAAATCGGTGAAAATAATCTTAATAATTCCGCTTAAGTGGCAAAAAATTTTTAAAAAGGAAGTACAGTCATAAAAAAAACTTGTTACTTAGTAGAATAAAAAGACAGCACAGTTAAATTTCTCTGGGAACGATAAAAATAAAAGTGCGAAGTTTTCTCGATAGTACAATTAACATTTTTTATTAACATATTTAAAAAATTACTCAAAGACGAGAACAATTTTTTTGATGTTTCACGGTTTTAGCGGTATAAAACTTTTGTACCATTTTGCATGATCGTGACGTTTAATAAATATATAGAAACGAAAAACAGGAATGTAACACCGCTTTCGTTCTGATATTTGGATTTAGTTCCATACACTGGTACCCAGATATTGAAATCATCAGATATATTATATTTGAACTTCTTAAAGATAACAACATATTTTTTAATCGTGTCACATTCTTCTAAGATTAAAATATGTAGTACATGGATTAAAACTTGTTATTTTTTGTTCAAAATTAAATCATCTGCAATTTGTAATAAACATTTTTTAATTATGATACACTTTTTATTTCACCATAAATTGTTCGCCCCATGCTTAACATTTCAATAGATAATTCAGTAACTGGTTTAAATGCTTGAAAACTATATGATTAAGAGAGTTAAGAGCAAGTGTCGACGTCAAATTTTCATTTTGTTTTTAGCTATGTATCATAAAAAAAATTAATTTCTCTTATAAGGATATGCAAATCATTTAGTGGAATGTTAGAATACATGAAATATGTTGAAATAAATTGTATGTCTGTTTCTAATTATCATGCAGAAAATCAATCGAACATTTAGAAAATATAGTGTGATTTTGTTAGATACACTTTATCTAAATCAATTTTTGGAAACACTTAACGTAAATATTGAGTCTAAATTCCTTATATGTGTAACTGAGTTGAAGAAACTTTATGCACTTCACTAAGATTTGAGAAACATATCACGAATAAATTTTATATAAACGTGTTCGAACTGAACCTACAAGCATATTTAAATGCTCTTCAGAAAAAAGATACGTCACTCAATTCTTTGATAGAACAATTGAGTGAATGGAACTTATAAAGATTCCCATTGAATTGCTTGTTATTCCAGTTGTAAAAAACAAACTACTGGAATAACAAAGGAATAGTAAAAATGTATTTTAGTTATTCGGTAAAGCACATTTTGGAGCATTCAATGATAGTGCATTATTCTCAGTATGAAACATCAAAAATGTAATAGCATTATTTCAATTGTCTAGTTTGTTGTACTCGATATTATTTTGAAATAGACAAGAGTAAGGAATTTTTTCTGTTTAAATATTTTAAAACAACTTAACAACTTAGTCAAACAACTTAATTTTTTCTAGTGTTTGTTTTATTTACGATCCATGCGGATGAGTTTGAATTCATACTGTGTGTTGGGATGTTATTTCAATCACATTGATGAAGTGGTATCATATGTATTGTATTTTACTATAGAGCAAAATACTTTAAAAGTTACGACTTTACGATTAGTTAATCCTCTAAGCGTCCCAAGATTTTTGAACAGTGTACTATTGATTTTATCTTCCAATATGCTACATGTCTAAACAGCTTCATATTTTGGTTGAAAGAATACTTGGTCAAGAAGTCAAACTGGTTAAAAGCCCTACAGAGACAATTGTAGGTTTTTAAAGGTGGAATTATACATGAATGATCCTCAGCAGAGTGAAAACTAGCGGAATATAATTATACAAAGATATTTAAATTATCTTATATCCAAGCAGAAATCTGTCTGAAGCAGCATAAACCCTTGAACGCTGAGATCCGGCGTCGCAGAATCTGCACTGTTTATTCTGTCTGGTATTTGTAGGTTAGTGCAATCATTTTCAGCTCGTTAGGTCTTTCTCTTAGAGCCATAAAAGTAAAATTGAATACAGAACATTACGCAAAAAAGAGGCCATTTTTTAATCAAACTCGAATCAACGCGTGAAGTTAAAAGCTGTCTCAGGTCGTCGAACAATCGGAAGGCAAAAAAACACAGGCAAGTGAAGCGGACAAATCAAAACTGTTCGTAGACACAACGAAACTGATGAGGAAACAGTGGTTCGAAGTACTTTGTCTGAAGCGGAAAAAACTCTCGGTTGAAGCGAGGTAGTAAAATTAGAATTCTTAAAAAATATTTAACTATTAAAGTTAATTCTTAGATATTTCGTATATTTTCTAATGATGCCTGACTAAATTAACTGTCTTTTGAGAATTTGTTATCTAGAAAGATGGAAGGGGCCAATGTGACCCTTGCGCTGTTTTCCAGCCTTACCGACGTATTGCGTATGCTGCTATTTTACAGTTTCTTGGTTGGTGGTTGAATTTATGAAGCACTGAAGCAATACAACGGGCTATTGGAGACAGTTTGGGATCAATACCGAAGGGAAGAATCTGTGGACAACCTCTTGTAATTTTGCACCAGTCAGATGAAGAGTTTAACACTTGAGCTGGCATACCACTCTTCGAATATCCACACCACTCGAACGGGAGAACATTTGAGACAACCAGAGATTTAACGTACATCCACGTAACCTCTGACTCGATCGAGTTTCGTACTCACAGCTGCTATTATTTTAGTTAATTTTAATTATTTTCCCACATTCCATTTAACCGTACATATAGAACCTTGTATCCAGAAAAGTGTGAGGATCCTATGGTATTTCGCAATAACGCGAAAGTCTTTCCACTATGGAACGATAATCCCCTTGCAATGACATACAAAGTACTTTGTTTTGTTTTCTCTATTTTGCACGTATTCTGTTCCTCTCCCTTGCTATGAACACTGTTTTGGCGACAGACTGTCGGCTGACTAGTAATTATTTTTCTAAGCGTTTTGAATGTCTGATACCTTAGGCGTGTTACACATTGGGACATATGATCAGTTTCTTTTTTGATAGAGAACAGAGAACATAGCTCGAAGAAGCTGTCTCTCTCACTAAGTGATTTTGAAGTTACTGCAAAGATTGGATGGAATATATTTGGGAAATAGGGAAAGGAGCTATTATGAAAAGGAAGACTATTTTCCGTCCAATGGAAGACAGGAAAAGTAGCAGTTCTACTGGTGAATATTCTGAAACTAAATATCAGACTTTTTGATGTATGAAAAATACACAAATATGTGGACATGTGTATACATCAGAGGTGATTCTATTCAACAATAAGTAAAATACTGTTTCCACATTGTTGACGAAATGGACCACCAGTGTATCATCAAATCTAGAACTTGTTGCATTTTTATTCATGTGTTTTTCTAATATTTTAGATATGTCAGCGGTAAATTATTGGATTGTTTATGAAGAAGTGACGTAGAAGCAGAAACAGTCGAAAAAATTTCATCCCGCCACTAATTGAATTATTCCATACTCCACACATGGCACCTATAATTAATAATGCAGTCATCAATACAAAAGATTTCGAAGCAGGCTGCATAGAGAAAGCTCATCAGGAAAGATAAAATGCAAGGTGAAAGATTTTGCAAGCGAAACCAGAAACAAAAGTGAATTCTCGGATTGCAAAAAAGCAGTATGTGCCAAATGCGTCTCGAATGAAGTGAAATTTACTACTTGCTTCAATGGTTGTACGAACTTAAATTAAATAAAAGCAAGTTAGTGTGATATAAATTGTCAATTTGGATAACAATCCCTAGTCTGTTACCTAAAAGATCCTGCCTAATTTGATCTAGAGCTCTTTAAAACACAAGAGTCACACTGGTCCCCACCATTTTCTACGCATAATGTAACATTCCATCTCTCTAGTTTAACATTTTATGCTAACGAAATCCAGTTCAATAGTATCGACATTATAATAAAAATACTGGGAATATTGTGTGGGCACAATATCTTTTGAAATATTAGTATCTGTTGTAAATTTATTATATAGGGTCATAAACGTTAGAGAAAACTGGACTGGCTCTGTTCAGGATTGTAAATATCAATAAAGTATTCCCCACAGTATCAAATTGACTTACTTTTGTGGCACGGAAGATTGCATCCCACTTTGAATGCACTCATCGTAAATCGCGAAGTGTAATTAAGATTATTTTACTGTGTAGAGCTTTAAAGTTATTGCAAACGCTGGACATAGAAGCTTAGAGGAATTTTCGAAAGACCACGTTCTTTAGAAAGATAAATACCCCAGCTTTTAATCTAAAAGACGAAGGACCTTATGCTCTTGGTAATGTATTATGTGAATTTTCGATGGTTAGAATGTAGTAATTTTACGACACTTACTTAAATGAAAAATTTTCTGAGGTTTCGTTCAGTTATTAATTTGTTTTAATTTTAAACTTTTTATAAGGTAAGCAGCACATTATTTTTACCGTTTTAAAATACAGTTTATCACAGGTGAAGTAAATTATCTATAAAACATTTAAAGTATCTGAAATTCTTAGCAACAAAATAAGTTTTTGAAGTACGAAGCATCTCTTATATCTATATGCTTATTATTATATTACAATATATATATATACTTAATATTATAATTCTTTTATCTATACATAAATACTTTTTCTGTAATAAAAATAAAGAGCACCTGAAATTCCTAACGACAAAATTAATTGTATAGTTTTATTACATAATTTATCTGTAATGCAGATCAAGTAAATATATCCAAAATTCTTAAAGACGCAATTAAAGGAACTGATGTTAGTGTCAATTCGTAAAAACATTGTTCAACAATGGAACCATCACAATAATTGACATCCATTTATGATAATAATATACAAAACCAATTAAACCCAAATAACCTTTCAACAAAACCAACATATTGACGAACATGTATTTTAGTTTTATCACAACGTTTATAGCAGTCTATCGTACAACCAATATTTACCCACGCTTAAATTGACTAGAACTATATCTAACAAATTTCAACAGACAACTAAATATATTGTGAGACTTAATTTCCATATTTAAGTAAAAGCGAGATAAACGACTTGGATGTTGCGTTTTAAAGGATTCCTTAGCTAAGAAGAGTATTATGAGGCATTTTACTACATATAAAACAGGTCTGTTTCTTTTCTAAACTTGCTTCAAATGTTATTTGAAAATAAACTAGCTTGTTATAAGTGAATTCTAATGATTGAGATAATATAGATTGAATAATTTCAATATGTTACTTTGCTAATGGATAGCTCAATATCAAGTGTTATATTACAGCCTGAGTCAAACAACGACGAGTACTCTTTATACAATATCAATTGCACAATTGCTAATGTTAAAGCACCATCATATTGCTTTTCTGCATAAATTTGGATTTTTATTATGTCAAAAAGTTAATGCATCAAACAGTGAGGTTTTACTCCTTTTTAGTCTATATTGCCTAAACAGGCAGCTAACCTATCTAGATTTTCGTCAATAGCCACATGTTCTCTAACGGTGTATGCATTTGTACGTCGTATTGAAACTATCAAAGATATATCGAATTTCTGGTATCTTGTCATTTTCACGTCTTTTCGGCCTGTCATAAATACGACCATATCCGAGATATCTTGAAAAGAATAAAAACCTATTATGAGACATTGTGGTACAGAAAATATCCAGTTCAAGTCCAGTTGCACTCTCATATGTCGCATAGAACCACATGTATTTGGAGGATAGAGACGAAGAATGGGAACATGGAGACTCACTTAGTCGCAAGTTTGGCAATCCCCTTGTGAAGAAACAGTCGTTTACTCTCAAACAAAAGTCAGAAGTTTTAAAGTAATTCGTTATCAAAGGTGACGTACCTAAACTTAACTATTGATAAGATAAAGATTTTGCCATTTATAGAATTTTTGGACGAACCCATTTTAGATTCATGGGGGGTGTAACAACCTTAAATTTCTTAGTTAAATTTTATTTATCGCACAGTCTGCTCTTAGAAATCATTTATTCTATAAACGTTATATATATTTCATCAATGGAAACCCTTAGAAGTTTATTCTGAGATTCTGCAGCTGGTTTTCATAAGAAATGGTATTGCTATTCAATGTATAACCTTGCGAAACTACAATATCTTGGTAAATTAAATTTACAAATTTCAATCTATCCAATAAATAATGTATCTAATATATTTTTTTACATCCTTGGATTTATGTCGAAAATTATACTTCTTATTTTATAAAATATCTCTCTTTTATGAAAGTATAGTATAATTATCTTATATATACAGCACTTTAATATTTTGAATGCTTTCACCAAATATATTTTTTGGGAAACTAATTCAAGGATAAATAATGTATCTTTCTACAAGACAATCTGAAAATTATATACATATTCACCATTTAGATTTAATATTATCTTAACGTTTTGCAAGTATGCTAAAAGAAAAAGAAATAGGTTAAACAAAAGCAATCTACTAGTAATAATCTATATCATTATTTTCTTTCACTTAAAGTTACAAACAATTTACTTAAATGGAAAGATAAGTATCTTTTGACGAATAAATCTTCGAGAAATGAATCAAATATCATGTTTTCCAAAACACTATAGCAAATCATAAAACTGGTAAGATAAGTTTCTAACGAAAAATGATCTCCTTGAACTGATATATACATATCATAATTTTCATTTATCACATATAGCACAAAACTAATTAATTTCCCTAAAATAAGTATTTTTTAACAAAATGCGATACTGTTACCAGTGATCTATATATTTCATTACTTGAGTGTAGAATGTTATAACAAACACTTTAAACGTTCTAATTTCAGAAGAGAAAGTATAATTTGAAAAGTTCCGAAGTAATAAATCAACGATGTAATATAATCATAACTAAAAGAGTAAACTATTTCTTCTCATTATTTTAAATATTAAATATTTCTTCAGGTTAGGAAATAAACTTTAACGTAAAAGTAATGAGCTTACTAATCGTGTATATATGTAAATTATGCACATATATACACGATATAATAATTAATTTATAATAATTAATTATTATAAATTACTTAATGTTAAAGAAGAATGCTTGGTTCATTCCTTATCCTTTCTTACAATCACAATACAATAAATCTTATTCACTTATGAATTAAATTAAACCTATGACTATATCCAGACTTAAGAAATTAAGATTGGATTAATTCTATTTATATATATTGAAGGTAATCTAGTTTTTATTTGGTTCCGTACACTTGTATTAGTTAAGGTATTGAAATAATCATGCATATAAAATTATAATTTCTCAAAGAACACAAATTTATTTTTAATCTTGTACAATTCTTCTAACGCTGAGATACGTAGAAATTTTAATGAAACTAGTTTGTTTTATTTTTTGCTCTAAAGCAAATACCTCGTATTTTTTAGTTTGAAGTTTTAAATTCTGACACTCTTTTTGATTTAATCGTAAATTATACATACCAAATTCTAACATTTTAACTGAATTTTCAGTAACTGTATTAATTGCTTAATAAACATATTAAGAGGATAAAGTACAAATGCTTACATAATATCTTCCTTTTCTTGTTAATTATGGATGATAAATATAAATTTCACTACTAATGATTTGTAAATAGCTTAGCGGAATGTTAGAGTAGAAGAATTAATTATTTTGAAGGATATTTTTTATATCTGTATAAATATATTTAAACTATCGTATTGAAAATGAATAGAAAACGTAAGGAACGTGGTATGATTTTGTTTGGAGATTTTATACTATTTCACTTGAAAGTAGAACAAATTCTGATTCCAAATTCCTTATAATTGTAACAGAATTGAAACTTTATACACTTCATTAAGTACTCATCTCTAATATATGTTGTAATTATTTTGAAATATACAAAATTAGGGAAACTTTCCTTATTTAAATATTTTGAAATGATCGATTGATCGAATAACTTAATTATTTTGTACTGTTTCATTTTAACATACTGATGAGTTTGAACATAATTTTATATCAATCACGTTTATTGTTATCATATATGTTGCTTTGCAATGCACAATATAATATTTCCAAAGTCACAACGTTGCGATTGGTTAACGCTTCAAATAATTTACGAGATATCTCGTCTATCCTGATCTGACTACTGTTGCTAATGATGGGATACCGCGTTATCAAGGTATAGCTGATTTTTTGATGATGACGAAATCAAGATCTGGTCACTTTTCTTCTAATAACGAGATACATCGTCCATACCAACCACCAAGACGGTAAACCATTTGAACACAACTAGATTTTCAAGAAGTGTGTACTATTAATTTTACCTTTAAATACTCTAAATTACTCAATCTATACATATTTTGGTTTAAAGAATTCTTGGTCAAGAAGTCTAAAACTATCTAAAAGCCAACTCAGGGAAAACTGCAGATTAAATGGTGGAACTACACGTGCATGATCCTCAGAAGGTTGATATTGAAAACCGGCAGAATAATTGCACGTAAATATCTAAATTATCTTAGATATCTAAATATTTATATATCTAAGCAGGAATCGATTTGAAGCAGCGAAAAATCTCAAACGCTGAGATCGGGCGTCATGGAATTCGCACGGCTTATTCTGTCTGGAATTTCTAGCTGAGCGCATTAATTTACAGTTCCTTACGTAGTTTTCTTAACAAATATTCGGATATATGATAAGAAATCCATAGAAGTAGAATTTAATGTAGAAAAAGAAGAGACCAATTTTTAATCAAAATCAAATAAACACGAAGTGCCAAAAGTTGTGACAAGCCGAGAAATTGAAAGAGGAAAGAAAAGCAGTACATGAGCGGGAGGAAGCTTAAAAAGCAGTTCGACATAGCAATGAAACTGTTGAGGAAACAGACCTGATGTGATTTGTCTAAAGCAGATAAAAATTCTAGTGCGAAGTCGGGTGTTTTTTTTTTATTTTGATGGCGCAAGATCCATATTTTACCATGATGCGCCAAAAACAAGGCATAAAACATCAACTTAACATACACACACTAGGAAAGTTTTACTAAACAAAATAGAGGAAATACGCCCAGTGAGAAATCTAGCCTGCCCAGACTACAACTAGTAGGTTTCTAGCTCAGTAGGTAAATCCACTAAGTCACGACGGCTCCAGAAGTTTGTAGGCTTATAAAATATTTGTTATTAGTATTTATTTAATTAAAAATAAACTAATTAGAAAATAAACAGTTCCATTAGCCCGTGAGACTTGAGGTCCTGAAGAACCAGACCAGAATTGTATACAATGACAAGGACAGCCTAAGATCTTTAAGTGTACAATATTCAACAATTATCACTTAATTCTTAGATATGTTTTGTATTTCTTATGATTTCATACCGAATTTACCCTCCTGGTGGATGTCTCGACTGAGTATCTAGTTATTAACAAAGCTGACCACATCTTGATGGGCGACAAATCTCGTCATTGCAAGAAAACTGACCCAATCTTGATGTCGTCATCATAAAGAAATCGGCAATACCTTTATGATGAGATATCTCGTCATTAGCAAGATTGATCAGATCTTGATGGATAAGATATCTTGACAAAACCACTTTTAGAGTTAACTATGTTTTGAGAATGCGTTACATTTTTCAGAAAACGCTGAGAGTGTCAAAGCAAAATTTAATAAAAAACTTGAATCGCAATACATTGACATGATATTAAAAATATTTGGAATACTGTAATAACACGGCCTCTTTTGAAATATTAATATATGTTGTAAATCTATTATACAGGGTCATAAATGTTAGAAAATTAGAACGGCTCTGTTCAGGATTGTAAATATCAATAAAGTATTCCCCACAGTATCAAATTAACTTCTGCTGCACGGAAGATTGCATCCCACTTTAAAAGCACTTATCGTAAATCGTGAAGTGTAATTAAGATTATTTTACTGTGTAACGCTATTGCTAACATTGGACATAGAAGGCACAGAGGACTTTTGAAAAGACCGCCCTTTAGAAAGTTAAATATTCCAGCATTTAATCCAAAGGACGAAGGATTTTATGATGCTGGTAATAGATTATGAAAGTCTTCAAAGGTTAGCATATCGTAATTTTATGACACGTACTTAGATGAAAAATAATCTGAGCTTTTGCTATTGTGAATTTGTTTCAATTTAAACTTTTTACAAGGTACGTAGCACATTAATATTAGTATTTGAAGATAAAGCTTATCATAGATGAAGTACATGTATCTGTAATAAACATCAAAGATATCCGTTATTCTTGACAAAATTGTGTAATTTTATAAGATACTCAGCATATTAATACTAGCATTTCAAAATGCAGCTTATAGATGAAGTAAATCTATCTATTATATAAATCGGAGATAATAAAATTATTACCTATAAAATTAAAGGAATTGTTGTTACAGTCAATAAGGAAGATCTTCATTCAAGAAGAACAAAATAGAAACGAAACAATATTCCTTTCTTCCGTTTACTTAGGCGATATAACAAACCCAATTAAACTAATATAACTGTATTTCAACAAAACCAATGAATTTAAGTAGCATGATTTTTAGGTTTATTATGTTTATTATTATATTTAGGTTTTTAGGTTATCATATTTAGGATTATGTAGGTTCATTTTTACATTTATAAATCTCTACACTTACATCCAATATTAACCACGCTCAAATTGACTAATGTCATACCTAAGACATTTCAACATAGAGCTGAATGTCAGAGTGTCCATACTTAACATTTTTATCAGGTCTAACTTTAGTTTTATAGTAATTGTAAAAGTTGCGGGAAAAGAAAAGCGAACCACCCCTTCTCCTTCGAGCAATTTTAACAGTAGAGAAAATTCAAAGACGGCATTTGACAGGAAAAATAACATATCCTATATAAATTCAAATGCATGAAATTTGCATAGGGGCCGTCTTCATATTAAATTGAACACCATCTTTGGAATTTCCAATAGAAATATTTCGACACACAATTTTGAATCGATATCACAATTTACTTTCAGATACCAAATTTCATATCATTAGGTCTCACCGTTTCGAAGTTATGAGTACAGAAAGATCCTAGTGTTAAATCAGTTTCATAGACTTTTATGGATATCTTCGTAAATATTTCTATAACGCTGATATTTTGTACCATGTTATTGTTAAACAACCAAAACAAAATCCACCTAATATTGTATTTAAAAAATAATTTTTAGTATGCAATAATAATTATTAAATTAATGTTTGAAAAAATTCTGAATTGGAACCTTACTATATTTTGATGGGAATCAATTCAGAAGGACATCTAATATGACCATGAAAAAATTTCAGCTCATTCCAATCATTAGTTTTTAAATTACATTAAATTTTCCTCATTATAATAATTCTCGGATCGTTTGCACTTGCATAATAAATGTAATAATTCTCGGATCGATCGTTTGCACGCGCTGACAAATACGTTTAAAATAGTGTTCAAATTTGAAATTCGTGTAGCTATAACTACAATTAATCTCGATCTACGAATAGCGATTTTCAATATGGAGATGATCCCTGAAATTGATAGCAACTTCAACATTGAATATCTCCAGTAGTATATAGTAGAGTCATAAAATTTCATATTTAGACTAATTTAACGATGCCGCATCTAATTAAGGCATCAAAACATGGTGTTTCCGTTGGAAATTTTGTTGTTTGTGCAAAAGTTAATATGAAGACGTACCCTTATGCAAAATTTTTGCATTTGAATTTGTAGAGGACGTTATTCCTTATTGAATGATATTTTTTAATTTGCTCTACTATGAAAAGTGCTCGAAATAAAGGGGGTGGTTCGTTTTTTCCACGACTGTACACTTAGTTTAACAGCAGATGCTCGAAGTTGTGACCACCATTAGCAATACCGGCTGACAGCATCTACAAATGGAAGGAATGGGAGTTATCTATAATATATTTAAAGGAGTTATCTTTAAATCGCGAGTGTATGAAATTCTTAGGGAAAAAATTATTGATAGGTTGCTGCTGTTATAAATAATCAAAAAGCAACCGCTCAATAAGCAAAATATTTATTCAAGAAGATCAAAATTGAAATGACACAACATTCCTTACTTCCGTTTGTTACAGCGATATAACATAACCAATTAAACTAATATAAATATATTGCAACAAAACCAATGCATTAATAAACATAATTTTTAGGTTTATTATAACATTTTTAAGTCTCTATATATACATACAATATTAACACTCGCTCAAATTCTCTAATCCTATACCTAATAATTTAGAAACTGCCCTTGCCACCTGCCTCTGGTGCCAAAGCCTGTTCGAAACTGTCACCAGTTCTTGGGCAAGGGACAATTTGTTTTTCCTGCTAACGGGAGAGACATTCCGTGCGGTCCTACCAGAGGTTATGGCCAGGTTTACTTTCCTGCTTTTTAGTCTGCTCTTGAAAATAAATTATTTTATAAAACTTGCATCTGGTTTCATCAATAGTTTTCCCGAGAAGCCTATTCTCAGATTCTGCATTCTGGCTTTCATAAGAAATGGTAATGTTATTGGATGCATTACCTTGGGAAACCATTATTACAAATAAAAAACTGGTAAAATATTTTCTTACAATAAACGGTCTACTTGAATTGATATGTATCATAATTTCCGTTCATCGTGATATAATAACATAAAACTATTTAAGTAAACTATAAGTATTTTTAATACAATTCAATACTGCTGGAAGTAATGCATATCTTTCATTATTCAAGTAAAGAATGTTATAACAAAAACTAAAATTTTTAAGTTCAGAAGCGAAAAATTTTAAGAGCAATTTTTAATTTCAGAAGAGAGATAAAGCAAAGATGTAATACCAGCTTAACCAGTTAAGTTGTGCAGTTTGAAACTTCCCTTTCTGATAAATAAATTTTTAAATCATAACCAAAAAATAAAATAAATTTATTTATTTTCACCATTTAAGGTTTTTTCATATTATTAAATTGGTTTTGGTGTAAAAGTACTGTTTGAATTGTAATTTGAATGCAAATTTCGTAATAGGTAATGTTAAAAAGGCTCGACCCTTCGCCATCGATTTTTACAATCACAATATAGGAAAGATTTTTGACTTGTGAAATACACTAGCACAGCACCCTTCCCTTATATATAGTAAAATGTTTCACCACGTAAAAAGATTAAAATGTATTTGTTCCATTTCTAAAACTTGAATATTCAGTAGATAAGTATTGTCTTCCTGTGAATACATTTTAATATTTGGAAAATGATCTATCTTAGACCTGTCTTATACTTTAATTAAAACTTACCAAAACTCTAAACCTCACTCCCAAATCGTGGCTTACAAATGCAAATTGGAGGTATACGCAATGCTGTTACGTGTTTTAAATTCGAGTTTGGAGCAGATTCAAAGATATATTTTATGTCTAATTTCCAAGCATCTAGTTAATTTAATCGTTTGGGACTCATGTCTTTCGAATGCGTCTTTGGTCTTGTAAATTCCAGTCGACATTTTAATTTGAAGTAAATTAATTTACCTTGTTTGGATAAGATGTGAAGTGTCAGGTATTAGAACATCTTTAGTATTTATTTTCAGGGTGGCCATAAAATAAATTTCTCTCCATGGAGGCATCTGTAGCTAAATCGAATAAATGGAAGGGAAACAAATTTGGTATTGAAATTTTTGAAGATATAGGGAGATGTATTGCACGAAAGAAATTGAGTAGCAAAAACTTTTATCTAAAATTTGGAATGATTCTTAAATTAATTAATTCAAATTGCAAATTTGTAAAGTTACATCATATAAATTGGAAGTATCACCATTTCATTCGCACGCATTTCATTATTTACACACGCAATAAACATTATTTCTTGGTTGTGTGCAAAATGAAACAATATTGCATGCTTGGTATATCAAAGCTCATAATTTATTTTTGTTGCATATCGATCAAAGAATGATACACGCAGATTATGCAATAGAAATTGTTGAAGTTTATATCTGCATGACCGATTACAGCCTACTAACCGGTCTGCTGGTCAAGGTGCTGGTTTTTGTATCGAAAGGTTCTGGTTCGAATCCGGGGTAAGACGTGGACTGAGCATAGAATGTGTGGTATGTATTAGATATGTAACGTGAACCTACCCCACGTAGAACACCAGGGTAACGCTAAGTGGTTCACAAATCCGCCCTTGCAGTGTCATAAGTAAGCAATTGGCAGGGTGTTTATATTAGAAAAATATATTATCATGAAAGTGTCTTACATTATACCAGTTCTAAATAGTTGATAAATATTTATCAGTATACGGTTCTTTTATTTCCATTTACATAACAGGTGTAGTTAAATTTTTATATGATTTTCACACACAAGATTAATTACTAAGTCTGCTTATTTCAGAATATTTATTTAGCTGATTATGAATCAACGCAAACAATTCTGAAAAAGCAATATAGAACTAAGGGATTTTGAAATAAAAATCCGAAATAAATAAAATGAAAATGCGAAGTGAAACGCCTGTATTACTATCCAAATAAACTAATATTACATACATAAACTTGCATTTTTTCAAACATATACCATCCATTGCACATGTTATGTTTTTTATCTATAAAGTGCATATAAAACACGACGTGTATACGAGAAATATTCGCCTCCATGCTTAGAATCTAGAAAATAGATGTATATTTTTTCTTCAAGAACTTTTGAATGTGCTGATACGCTGGAAAAAAGGATAGCTACTTGAGTCTAGTCAATAGGAAATATCAAGCTTCTGAAACCTCCATAGAACATATCAGTGGATCGTTTTATTTCAAGATATGCAGTCCAGAAGAGAGTAAAATATCGTGAAGAAATGTCTCTGAAGCTTTGAAAAGTTTCAAGTCTGCAGATTCAGATTCATGTTATCGTACACGTCTATTGTGAGGAAAATGTTGAGAAGTAACACGAATGGACTTATAGTATTTCAAATGTATTATAAATGTTGCATCTGGTGTACGCGCGTGCGAGTTTTACGACGTAGGAAAAAATGAATCAAGCATATACAACTACAGCACTGAGTACTATAGCAGTCAGCTATACGTAAGTAACTTACTTTTCAAAGCAATGTTTTTTTTATTTTTCAGCAAGACTTGTGGCAGACAGTGCAACTTTATCTACCCAAGGTACTTCATGGAGATAGCTTACACTACTACAGTATAGTAAGCTAATTCTTGTAGACTTAGACAAATTCACCGGAATACTACTCCTACAGAAGTTAGCAGTGGTTGAATTCGCTAGGTGTTACCACTACTAGTTGATAGATTTCAGATTGCTTGAAACCATGACAGACAAGTTATGCACACAGAATAACCTGCCTGTATGTTATGCAGGCGGCCCGCAATAACGGATGTGAACTGTCCTGTCTTGTCCTTAGCAACGGTTTAGTAATAAGACGTCTGGAGAGAAGGCTTAGTGGCAATGAAGAGTGAAGTCACGTTAGAAGTAGAAGCAGTGACTATTATTACAGGACTTTGGGCAGTTGAATGTAAGTAGCATCGCATTGAAAGTTCAACTGTGTATCATGAACCATGAATTGAAGCGAATGGCGATTGTTACGAGCGTTCATTTGACAGAAGCACCATTAAGTTTGTTTTTCAAAGTTCACCTGTCCAAAATCACATCTGCCAGTCACCAATTTAGCAAGACGTGTAAAAGACAGTGCAACTTTGTCTTCCTGCCAAACAATACATTATGCTGGAGATAGGATGCACTACTATATATACTACTAAACTCATGTCCAAATTTATCTTTACATACACAAAAATAATGATATTCCATGAAATATCCAATCGATGTAATCCATTTTTGCAGGGAATGTGTGAAAGACAAGCCTAATTTGCATTATCCAATCAAAAGTGATCAAACGGTTTCTGATATGCAAATCAAGGCGTTACGTCATCCGACGGTGAATTAAACGCTTTGCGCAAAGTGAATATATGAGGGAATTTCTGCAATACAGCGTTTGATTTCAGTGTGTAAGGACCCAAAACGGTTTGTTACGGGTCCGAAGTATCATTTGGAAGAATCTGTGAAGTGGCGAATTATCGGCCCTTTAGAAGCAGTGCAGACAACCATGGAAGCAGCGAGATGTGTGAATATTTCAAGACAGACAGTCTCTACGCTATGGAAGCAGTTTCAGATCTCTGGAACTGTTATAAGAAGGCCTGGACAAGGTCGTAAACGAATGACAACTGCTTCTCAAGATCGATATCTGGCAATAACTGCCCGTCGTAACAGGAAGTCTACTGCTCGGCAGTTAAGTTCAGATGTTGCAGCCGCCACTGGAACTGTTATATCACGGCAAACTGTACACAGAAGGCTTAATGAAAAATACCTTTATGCCAGAAAGTCAAGGGTATGTGTTTCACTGTCTTCACAACAAAAGAGGGATCGCTTTAATTGGGGCAAATAACATCGGAACTGGAGCGAACACCAATGGACCCATGTTCTCTTTACTGATGAGTCGAGGTTTAGTTTAACATCTGGTTCTAAACGTTTTTACATCTGGAGGGAGTAAAGAACGCGAAATCTTCCTTCGAATATTATGGAACGTGACCGTTTCGGTAGTGCAGGTGTGATGGTATGGGGAGGAATAATGATCGATGGGCGTACTCCCCTATACGTTTTTCAACAGCGGATCTGTGACCCGCCAGATATATTGGGATGATGTCTTAGAACCTTATGTAAGACTTTTCAGGGGTGCATATGGATCTGACTTTTTATTTATGGACGATAATGCTCGTCCACATCGAGCAAACTTCGTTGACGAATTCCTTGAAAGTGAAACCATTGAGCGAATACCGAGACCAACAAAATCTCCTGATATGAACCGATAGAGAACTTATGGGACTACCTTGGAAAATCAGTTGCACGTAGACATCCTCCTCCTAGAGATATAAATGTCCTGAAGACCGCATTGCTGGAGGAGTGAAACTTAATTCCCCAAACTGTGGTTAACGGCATTATTGCCAGCATTAAAACATGTTGTGATATGTATGTACATGTCAGGGGAGATCACATTCCATATTAAATTCATGAGCCTTAATTTTTTTCTTGGTTCTTTTTTTCTGAACTCTCCTTGCCACATATTATTGCTATTTTTATTATTTCATGCTACAGTTTTATATCATATACAGTGCTCTTAAATTTTTCCTTTGTATTTATGTGTTATGATCTTATATATCATTTCACACAAATTCATACAATTATAGCTCGCAGTTTCTGAGAAATCCGTGACTTTATGCATGTGAAGATAATTTTGGACATGAGTGTATATTGTAAGTTAATATTGTGGTGATGGATAAATTCACCACAATTTAATTTGTTCTGTAACAGCTGGAAATTAAGAAACGCAGCTGGCTTAGATGCAAAATTAAACATTAAAAACAATATCAATTGAATTTATAAGTTCTATAATGAGAGAAAATGAAGAAAGGAGAGCTTTAAAAATTGACTAAATCCTAACCTAAAATTGATCTTTAAAGCTTTCTCTACAAACGACACTATGTTTCCCTTTCTCAGTTGCTTGCGAGTTCGAATCCAATCAAAGACCGTCGTATACAAAGGGGACTGATGCACGTTAATCCGTTATGGCCTCTAATGTCCTCACGTTGACGTGGTGTGGAAGTTTGGAAAGTGGGGTACCAGCATAGGTGTGACCTCGTCATCTGACCATGGTTCAAAATTACGTGGTGTTGTCCTCGGATATTTCCCATCGGATTTGATCCGAGACCGTCGCCAATAGCCGTTTGTGTTGCTCCACTGCGACTTTAATTAAAATACCTACCCTTCTCAATTGTAATCTTCATTTGTTCAATTAAATATAAATAATAATATTTTTATTTATACTAACGAATTGTTCATCGCTTAAACCTCCGATTGATTTCGACGAGATATCTCGTTCCTCAAGGTTTGACCAATTTTGCTAATAATAATTCAATATTTCGTCACCGATATTGCCAATTTTTATGATGATTAGATCAAGATCTATTCAGTTTCTTTTTATGACAATATATATGGACCATCAAGACCGCGAATGACGAGATTCTTCGTCGACAGTGACTAGGATGGCCAATAAAACGGTTCTAATAAGAAATCATTGCATAACCCCATATTGCACACTGTTCGGAAGAAACGAGGAATTCTTTCATAAACTATTCCGAAGATATTTTAAACTATCACACCCTAACTAAGATTTTTCATCTGCACAAACACGATTTTGCTCTCAAGTTGGATTTTCATAAGTTAGCAAAATGCAATTTCGCCTCCTCATGATAATTTTACTGACCTTAACGTACGCATATTTCATGCAACCTATGTTTTTAAAAATTTTATTTCTTCTTTATACCAACAGCTGAATATATAAATGAGGATTTTTGACGAAATTCAAGACACGTTCGTATAATGTGCCCTTTAATAAGTGGTGCTAATTTTGAAGGCAGTCTGCTTCGTTACCAAGAGCCATATATTTTAGAAATTAAGAAAATCGCATAGAACTATTTTGGACCAACTGCGACGAAATGCAATTCCGCATGCATTTAGAAATTCTTTAATTTTAACTTTTCTCTTTTAGTTTGTAAGTCACAGTGCAAACAACTGATATAAATTGTGAGCTTTGCTTTCTCTTATTTTCACACTCGTAGAACCATGTGTGCAGCATAATGGTTATCCTATGACAGCATTTTACAGATTAATACATTTCTCTGTTTTCAAAACACAATTTAAGGTTATTTAATGGTGCTTAGAAAATATTATTACATGTGTTTTGTGTATTGCACCTATCGATACTTTTAAAACAAAAATGTATACAAAAATAAAAAGAAACAAATAAATATTTAGAAACCTAAAATAAATAATATATCTCATTATGATTCAGTTACCTTTATTTCAAGATTATTCCAGCATTAAAAGATGAAACATAATTATTAGATGTAAATTATTTTATACTTGATTATTTAATCACACATGATTCACATGCATGCCAGCAGCAGTCTTCTCTCGCATGACTTCTAAGCAATTTTAACCTTTTGACATATAAAATCTTTCCTAGAATTCTCAACCAATGTATGTGGTTATTTAGGCATTATGTGTGTTGAAGGTAAAAGCAACACAAAGGACTACTCGGAAATCTCGTGTCGCTCAGAAGTTTAGCATAATATTTTAGCTGCAAAATTATTTGTTCAAGCGGATATAAATATTGTTCCAGCTTGACATGTTGCTAACTTTATTTAAAAAAATAATGCATTGCAAAATGTCCAGAGGCTGCTTGAAACAATACTCTAATCCATGGTCTAGAGCATGTCTGAGCAACTGGTTGATTGAGTTCTACCGGAGACCACCATGGAATTTCTGAGGATTACCCTGAATAACGAAAAAGTAAGGTAATTTTTCAGTCTTTAAAAAATATTTTTAAATCAAATTTTAAATATTTCCAAAGTTGACAATATATATCTCCACAATGGAAAAATAGGACTTGATTACCCATTATCTCATTTTGTGTTTTTTTCTTTCAATTGTGTTTTAGTTTGAAATATTTTTGCGCTATTTTCTCCCATTTGTTTACAAATGGAGGAGTTGAATCAACACCCACTAAAGAAGTCCAAGTACTTGTTTTTGATATTACTAACGAGATTGATTTTAAGTGTAAACATAATGAAACTACCGAAGGTGAAAAAATATTTCCGGTTAAGAACTAATTTGATTTATTGCTGCTTCCACGATGCTTTGAATTAATTTTATTAGAAGCGACAAGCTGAAAGTGCATTCGAGTAACATTCCAAGTTACATCACAAAAAATACGAAAGAAGTTACCAAAACAAGCTCCCATTGTATTTAGCTTTAGATAAAACCTGTCTAATATACCGTTTCAAAAACGCATCATTCGATCAGGATGTACTTGTGTGATATCTATGTTGGAGTTGTAAAATTTTATAGTTTTACGGTAATACAAGAATCTGAATATCTCTATAAAATATCTAATAAAAGTACCTGATATAAAATACAGATAGTCAAGTAAAAATACCAGAGTAAGCTTTAAAAGATATTGTGTACTATAATTTAAGTCTTTGGAATACACAATTTACAAGTTTCATTTAATAATCACAATCTGAATCTATCACGTATGAATTCTGGGCATGGATGTTCGTAGTGGTTTGGAATCTACTTTAAGCCGTATGTTCTGGTATAATTAGATAATGCGTAGCAAAACAATGAAGATAGAGAAACAAACTAAAATTATCCTATATTGGAATCATCAGTAGCTGTGCACTATTCCTGCAGTGCATATTATACAGAAGGAAATATTATAAATTATTTTTAGTTAAATTTTTGAAATCTACTTGATAGTTTGTTAGATTTCTATTTAGTCTGGTAGGCATGAATTAAAAATTAAACTTCATGCTGATCGATTTGGTGCAAGATTGAGGGCCGTGGTAGCCCAGTTGGCAGAGTAACGGATTAGCAACCGGAGGGTTGCGAGTTCGAATCCAATCAAAGACCGTCGTGTACAAGGGGGGTGGTGCACTTTAAAACTGTTGTGGTCTCAAATGTCCTCATGTTGGCGTAGTGGGGAAGTTTGGAGAGATGGGTGCAAACTCAGTTGTGAGCTTTTCAACTGACCGTGGTTTAAAATTATGTGGTGTTGTCCTCGGATCTTTCTCTTCGGGTTTGATCCCGGACCGTCACCAATAATCCGTTGTGTTCCTCCAGTTAGACATTAATTAAAACTACCATAAAACTTCCATGGTACAATTAATAGTACAATGTTTCTTTCAGTAAGCGAGTCCTCTAATAGATTGTGAAATTAATTCTATCCATTTGGTTCTTGTAAATCTGGCTTGTGCTCAAAGATAAATGTTAACAAAATTTGAAAATTTCTTAATTATTTTAAAGCTCTTAATAAATGTATTTGGTTTATTCTTTGCGGTGTTTGATAGAGTATTTAAACTCACACCACTAAATATGGTCCGTCGAGCTGGAAACTGCTGGTACTCACTGCCATTTGAAGCTGGAAGTGGATTCTGCATCTCCGGTTTCAGCCACTGAAGAATTGCTGAAATTCTAATATTAAGGATAACGTTACTGGTTCCAGGAGGCCTTTAACCATAACATTAGAACTCTAGTTCTTAGATAAGCACTTTGAGAAAATGGGGAACTGAGTATTGAAGTTAGGGTAAGTTAGTTCAGGAAACCTTAATTCAGTGTGGTGATGAATTCTATGAGAGTTTTGAAGGCGAGTTCTATGGCATTTTGGATAGTTTGGACTTAATAAAATTAGTCTTGAAAATTTTCAACTTTGAGTCTAGAAGTTTTACGATTTAACACAAGTGATAATACGCAAGTTAATTTACCTTGCATTGGCCTGTTAACATTTTCAGGTGATTCAACTTTAGAAGGGCATTTAATGTCATTTCGACAACAGACATCGTTTATCGCTTTTTCCTGTTCGCAATTTTTGTCTGATTTTGACAATTTCTTGTAACTTTTAATAATTTTACCTCATAAGCACATAGCATAACATTTTTTGTGAAACATAGTTTAAAGCATCCTACAGCTAAATTTACTTTGTACAACCGCTAGTGTCTTTTCGATACGAAGCTCTATACCGGTCCAAGCAACGACGTTAGGAAAGAAAAACAATCAGATTTCTAACTACTATTAATTTAATATTGTTCTTATATCATTTCTTTGACCTTGATTTGACCATCAACATTTCTTTAAAGGTTGAAATGAGCAAGCCTCAATCGCGTGTTTAAGTTTAAATTTCTGCATCTTTAGTAAT
Source organism: Meta bourneti (assembly GCA_933210815.1). NCBI lineage: Eukaryota > Metazoa > Arthropoda > Arachnida > Araneae > Tetragnathidae > Meta > Meta bourneti. The sequence goes on along the minus strand of OW119930.1, from coordinate 64,056,271 downwards.
TGTTGCAAAGGTTATTCACAGGTTATTCTTTCATTTATCAAATACAAACACGATGACAGAATAGGATCTGACGAAATTGGAAATCAGTTGCTATAACTATCCGAAAACGAATTTGATGGTGCTGAGGTGTCCTATTCGGATAAGTTCGGATAAGGAAACCTGACTACGTGAAACTATATCAGAAGAACCTAAAGAAAGTTACTCAGATGCTACTGGCAATACCTAGAATAATTTAGATTTCTCTCCCTCGGGATGGCAGCGAATCGAAAATAGATAATGGCTGAATGAATGCTTCGCAGATGGAAATATTTTACGTGAAATAAGGCCCAATCATTTTGCAAAGCGAAAAGCCAAGGTGTCAGTCCTGAATTCAAAAGTCAGTGAATAAGAGCACTAAAATTATAAATCAGAGTAATAGTGAGAAACTTATCTGAAGGCAGGAAATGAGAAATTGGATATATATATATATATATATATATATATATTATTCAGTAAGTGAAGAGCCGAAAATGTCGAAAAAATTGCTTATAACTATACCAACAGAAAATTAGGTGTGTATATGATATATATATATATATATATATATATATATATATACCTAATTTTCTGTTGATATAGTTATAAGCAATTTTTTCGACATTTTCCGCTCTTCACTTACTGAAGAACATGTTTTGAAATATATATATGTATGTATATATGTATATATATGCACATAAATGTATATATATATAAATGTATATATATATATATACATACAATATATATATATATATATACATTTGTATATATATATATATGCGTGTGTATGATATCTTGGGTAATTGGAGTGCCGGCCGTTCTAGTGTAAAAATAAAAAATTTGGTTCATAAACTTAGTGACAAGAACAGTAAATATATAATAATCAAACTCTTTTGATTTGTATATATTGATGAGTATATTATTTAACTCATTCGATTTTTTTGCCGAAGGTACTTGGCAGAGAACAGAAAATGCCTTGCTGGTTATGTAAAAAATCTGCAAAAAAAAGGATGTGGCCAGATGAGAAGAAAGCTAGCATTAGAGTGTGCAGAAAGCTTGTGTATTAAACACCCATCCATTCACAAAAGAAATATTAAAGAAAATAGAAATGGCGATAATTGAGGCCTTCCCTCAAAGTTTGAACAAGGGGTTGTAAAGCACCCTGTATGTTCACTACATCAATGTTGAATAATAATTCAAATTTTTTTCTCTAATGGTAGCTTTTGGATCATATGGCCCTTCATGCACTAATTGGCGAGAACGTGACAGTCTCTGCGTTACTCCGGCGTGCCATGGGAGGTTGTTCCATGTTGAACCGATCATTAACAGTGGGTTAACATGTCATTCTTGAGGACTTTGGCTGGCTTGCATTTACGTGTCGCCTTGAAGAAACTACAAAACTACAAGATGCTAACTCGACTTTGTAACATACGAGATTTAAAACTGCAATAGAATTGCGATAAACAACTAACAATCAACTTGAAAATGCAAGTACATACCATACAAAATATAACAATCAACTTGAGAATGTAAGTATTACTCCAATTTTAAACTTTTCTTTCAGCTATCATTCAGTCAGAGCTTTAGAATTTGGCACTTTCGTAGTACATGTAATATGTGTTATGAAGCAGTTCTACATTAGATTTCTCATCATACTTAGTTTGTTGCAATTCTGTCCTAGTGGCTCGCTGCACCAGGTTGAAAAACACTGCATAAAATGTTTTCTGAAATTCTGAAACACTATACATTTCCCTTAAATAATTAAAATTCCCTTTCCGTAGCGTATACAGAAAGATGTATTGTTAATAGTTCAGTGTCAACCACACGAAAGCGTTTTGCAAGAAAACTAATAACGAAGATACAAACCAGTTTAAATAACACTGAACTTTTTTAAGATAAATAATATATGCTCAATTAATGGTGAGTCGAACTCTCAATTTGATTTTGAACTAGATAATTAAAGCGATCATCACGCTTTTGATTCGAGCAACTTGAAAGATATAATGTACTGTCTTATAAAGACTATATACAGCTCTACTGGATTGGTGTCTGTTTCCACTGATCCGGTAATACGATTTTGACGTAATTGAGGCATTGGGGCAGATAAGTAAACCATTAGGAATATAATAAAAGATCTATTGAGCAAATGTGGGAAGAGCCTCACTTCAGATTATTTTTATACCTGTCTATGTAGTTCGTTTTTCTAATGCCAGATCAATGACCACTTTGACTTTGGACATTACAAAGGACGAACTAGCAACTATTTTTGAGGGAAGCACCCAGTGCGTAACTCCTTATAGGAAATATCAACATCTTTGCACTCACAAACAGCGATCCGAAACCAGGACATACGTACATATAGATTGTTTGAAAAATGTTACTATACTTTTCTAACATTATATATGGAGCATGTTTGACAATTTTTATTACACGAAACCTTTGAGCTTTGAAACAGTATCACTCTGAGCTTGAGCACGACACATTTAACGTGCACCAACCCGCATGTATACGACACAGATAATTTACATGAAATATGTCTGTGTTATGAGAACACATTCTGTTTTGAGCGTAATACAAGAATCTGTTTTTAAAGAGAGGGATTTTTGTATTTCGACCTGCTTGAAATATATTTGAGGCTTATTTAAAAAGCGAATTATTGAAGAGAACCTAAATAAAAAATAGTTTTATTGCTTCATTTATCATATGCGCTTGTACGTGAATGTTTAATTCTAGATTTCTGTTCAATTTATTTTTCTTAAAACAAGTACATTTTTTCCATCGAAGAACATGCGTTTTTGGAACACTTCATCTGCACGCAATTGGTACTTTTTTTCAAAGTGCGTGAATGTCTCATGCTATGAAAAGTATTTTGGAAATAATCGAATTCTCATATTATAGCATGATGAAAAATGAGTGTAGTTGATTAATTGAAAATTGATTAATGCGCCCTTGGCACCAAAACTCAGAGAAATATATTTGGCTAAAAACTATAGCCATGGAATATTTCAAGAATATCAAGTTGTTTCTTCTATGGACTCCACAGGCACCCCTTATAATATGGATTCTACTGTATATAATTGAATTATAATAAATTATATATTTTAGTGTTACTATTCACCTTTTTGTTTTCACATATGAAAGCTCTCCTTGGCATTGATCCCGGACCGTCGCCAATAATACGTTGTGTTGCTTCAGTGTGACTTATATTCAACCAAGCAACACCATATTGAACTTCAAATTGCACAGAAAAAGAAAGCGAGAGGGTTTTTTTGCCAATTTCTCACCAATTGTAATGTGTATGTCATCATGGCACTACAAGAAGGGGAAGGCATCATGCCGACTTGGTGTTACCCTGCTTCTCCAATGTGGTAGGTTCACACACACATTAATCTCACATACATACCATACATTCAAGGCACAACCCGTTTATAGCTGCATATTGACTCGACGTACATACATGTATGCTTCACCCCGGATTCCAACCAATCTTTCTATATAGATGCCAGCACCCTGATCACCAGCCAGATTGGCCGGCATAAAATCAAGAGATAAAGTACGATTGGCGCGATGCTGCTTAAGATTGGACGTTGAAACTGTACAACCAATATGGTTAAGTACACCATTGGGTAAGTAACCTATTCCGTCTGAGATTTTAAAAACAGCGTTGATCGAATAAAACATTGATGCTGATAAAAGGTTTTTGTTTGAAGTGGTAAGAATTCCTTTTTAAGATTTTAAATTTGCCGTTCCCCGAGAAAAAAACATTCCATAACTTTTCTCATTGGAAAAAGTCACAAAATCAAATATTAGAGAAAAATAGAAAATAAGTTTATTTTTATTACTTTAGTACTAAATAAGTAATGCATTTTGTTGCAGAAAGAGAAGTTGTCTTGTGACTAATTAGCTAGGTGCTCCGTATTAGATACCATTTTTTTTTCTAATCGACACGTATGACTTTCTTATTTCCTTTTTTAGTATAACTTGAAAGATTTTAATATTTGATGAGTTATTTTTCACGTAATCTTAGTTACGTCTGTCGTTAAATGACGTTTGATTCATTCAAAAAAAAAATAAATACGTGAAAAATAAGACTGTTCCCCTACTTTAGGCAAGCTTTTAAAAACTGGTGTTTCATATCACGCAACTTTTTCAACTTGAAGCATACTAGATACATGCTTCATTCTAAATAATACTTGAAGTTAAAAGTGAAAAAAAACTCACTTATCTTTTATATTATCAAAGAAAAAATTTCCTTTTATCCAATCCAAAAATCCAAGTATCGCTTCCGTATGCGATAGGAATTCTAGGATCTAATTTATCTTCAAGTGGTTAATATTGAAGATTATTTGAGAGGATTCAATGAATTTCTGTCAAACTCAATTTGCACATGAATCACAGTAAATTGGGTTATACTTTTTTGTGGAATTTCTGAGTACTGTGATATGCTTCAGCGATGATGAAGCACTTAAGCAAAAACTATTTTCAATGACTACTCGTCTGAATAGTAATTTTTTCTATCGCAAAAATCGAAAAACTGCAGAATACACAAATACTTTCCATTTTATTGTGGAAGAAAAACCATTCTAAGAATTTGATAAAGGATTATGTCCATGAAATACATTAATGTTTGTTTTCTCAGTAGAATACCTCTATATGCATATCCTATTTACCCTACCTATGTGATAATATTTATACAGATGTATACACATAAAGACAGTTGATGTCTGTATGAAACCAATAAACATCCAGTTTTGCAAAAAACCTGATATTTTACATGAAGCGGTTTAATTCTTTGGAGTAAGGTAGTCTGGTTTTGAATTAAAAAAATAATCTTTGTGCAAAATAAGTATTTTAAAATATGGTACCGTTAGGCTTTGTTAGGTGGCTCTAAATTATTTTCTACCATGTTTTCAGCTTGTGCAAACGTGGTGGTAAACGTCCAGTTAGATTCTTGCTTAACGTGAATCTTCTGAGGGAATAGTAATCGATTTGCATGAATGTAATCAGCTTCACTGTTAAACAGAAACTCATGAATTGGCTAGACGTGAGAAAACAATCATAACTTTAATCGGTATTTAAAAAATTAGGAGACTAAATATTCTAATAAGCAAGTGCAAGAGAATATCGGGGAAATAAGGAAATAGAAAAGTTGAGATCCAAGAAGATCGGTTTAAAACAGAATACTCAATTACTGACAAAAAAGCACATTTTATCTATATCGACTTATTAATTATTTTAGGTAAAATATAAAAATTTTAAACATTCTGATCAGTTGTATTTATTTCAAACCGAATACAATATAACTTATTTCTCATCATTATGAAAATAATCCTTTAGTGTCAAAACATCTTTCCTAAAAATATCAGTTAATGCATTTCTGCTATAAGCTGTCGATATATGGTATACTACATGTCTGACAAAGTCAAGTTTCTTCTAGCAGTAATAGATATCAGCGCTTTCGGGATCATTTAACCCGCCTGGTGGTTGTGTCAACGAGGTATATCGTCATTAGCAAAATTAACTAAATCTTGATGAACGAGATGTCTCATTATTCGGAGGAAACTAACCAGGTTTTGATCTCGTCATCATAAAAATATCAGCAATATCTTGACAAGATAACTCATTAGCACAACTGGTCAAATCTTGATAGACGAAATATTTCGCTTGGAGGGTTGAGCACCGACCTCCAACTGGAGATAATTTATCTTCACTGCTAACTGCGTAATAGTCAAAACGTAAAGAAATTTGCTTAATTGATTTCTATAAATGCCTTGAAAAGGTTATCTAAAAAATTTATATCGACTGTCCCTAAAATTTAAGCATTTTTGGAAACATATGTCGAAGCGTTCTCTTTTCAATTTTGAACTTAAAAAAGTATAAATTATAATATAAAAGCCATATATGTTGGAGATATCTTGAGCATTTCTATACACCACTATCAATTCCGGATTACGTCTTGTTTATAAAAAACTTTAACGTGTCACATGAATGTTTGATAAAACATCCTCTCTAAAATGGATAATTGCTGTCAATTCCGCTCCTTCTTCGAACATATACACGTGGCCCGCTTTTCTCACAATCTTTCGCAATCCGGCCCGCAGCAGTCATGAAGTTGTCCATGCCTGGATTACAGTATAGATTGATATTTTGCTCCGTTAATGCCCATTTTTAGAAAACGTACTAGAAGATTTCTAGAAGGTTAAAATAGATGGCGCTAGTTTTCTTGTGGTAGGACGTATTTCATGTATATATTCCGGAAGCGACGTCACTCGAGTACATTTTACTCCGTTGTCCGAGAGTATTGAATAAACGGAAGTGGAATTTCATCTTGTGGTTTGCTTACACTGAACATCCTTCTCATAGATGCATGAACCAAAGTTACATGTTATTGTTTCTGATGATTCAGTTTTACGTCTTAGAATATTGACTATTTTACTAATCGTCATTTTAAAGTCATTCCGGTAAGTTTTAACTAATTTATTTGTAGACCCTTAAGTTTTACCTATTTATCAGTAACTAATTATTGTACTTCATATTAACTATTTATTTTTAATTAATTTGTTTTGTATTTAACAGTTTTTAACGAGCTCCATTTCAAACGTAAAACATATGTTTATGTTTAAATCAATATAACTCTCTGGATAAAATGCTTTTTTTAATTGAAAATGTGAATACGTTATTGTATATACCAAGATAGTATGCGAATATTGTTTAGAAAGTGAGGTAGTTCTGTAATTAATAATTTGAAATCAATAGCTGAAAAGTTTTTACATCTATCTTTAAAATTGGGCCATTTTAATGATGTTAAGAACAATACGAAAAATAACAAAAATTACATTTATCTTAATTAAATATTGTCCCTTTTGGGATTCTTTAATAAAACAGTTAATTAATAAAAAGTACTTAATGACACATAAGACTGAACTACCTACCCGTCTTCCTTTCAATAAATGATAAACAAAATATGTTTGATGTGTTTTGAATATCTTCAAATCCGTTTTAATTCTATTATCTATTTACCTTAAATACAACTTGTTAGAAAATTCTTTTATAATAGCATTATGTTACTTAAGGTTGCAATTTTGATATTTCAGTAAAATTTTGAACATCAAATTTGAATTTGAATAAATTTTTCTTTTTACTATCTACTAGTCAAAACTTTAATAGTTATGGAGCTTTTTCCGCAAATATTTTATTGCATTCTTTTAATTAAGATAAAAAATACTGTCAGCAAATTTTTACCTATTTATTATTATAGGAACACGGCAGTGTGTGCCAAACAAAATATTGATCCAAGTTAAAAATTTAGTATCGTCCTTAAAGAAATGTGTCTGAGATACATCTTTACAAGCCAAAGAGTACTACTCGGCTTATGGATTGAAGAAGTCGCATAAATAATGTAAGAGTAGTTGAAACATAATCTTTCCCAAAGGAAATAGTTTGTGCAATGTGTATTATATTAAATATTTTGCATTGAATTCATGCATAGTATATTGTACAGAGTAAATATTGAAACAATCCCAGTTTATAGAATAACGTACTTTTCGTATTATAAATCTTATTTCATTTGGATTTTTTCTGATTGAATTATTTTTGTATATAGTGGAGTGGGATGAAATATTGCTTGCAAGTATCATGCTACTTTATAGGCTGAGTGCTATATCAAAAGTATCTTGAATTCCTATCGCCCTATTTTAAACGAGGAAAACGTTTCTCACATTCAAAGCAACAGAATTTGGAGTGAGGTAATAGTTTTGTTATACGGATGGCACAAATAATCTGTAGAACATTTTTAAGACATAATTTCATTCAGCTTCGGGGTAAATCACAGAACAATTAAAATATATTGTTTTGATGCATTATCAATATCGCTTTCTCGTTCATGATTGATTTAGTCCAGGGGTGCTCGACTTCGTAAGTGCTATGTTACTATTTGTAAAACATTCAGAAGAGAGAGAAAGCGTGTCACATGTTTTAATTGGAAGAAGGGAAGGTGTTGAATAAAGGAGGAACTTACAAAAATAATGCATTTAAAAGTGAATCATTTTATTAAACCTCAATGTGTCTTGTTTAATTTTTGTTGTTTCCTTAACAAGATTTGCAGTCTGTATTTAATCGTATCGTAGAAATTATCAAGGTATCTCCAAAAAACTTAATTTTTAAACCTCCTGTTGGTTTATCTTCGCGTCAAAAAATACTCTGTTGTGGCCAACCTCAAGTGAAAAACATGCACCAAACTGTTATCAGTTCTGAGGAAGGGACAATTTGTTTTCCTATTTGGAACTTCATCCTCTGTTGGGGTAAGAGGACAGTTTTGACTCGACGAGATATCTTGTCCTTAGCAAAATTGATCAAATCTTGGACGAGATATCTCGTCGAAACACTTAAAGGGTTAAATATAAAATTTTTTGGTAGGGGTATAATAGTATTTTCCTGATTTTTGTAGAAATCAATTAGGCGAATTTCAATAAATTGACTTACAAATCATTGAACTTTGACGATTATTTGTCTCTAGATAAAGGTTGTTGCTTTTCCTGTCCCGAAAAACTGATCCTTCGCACCTTCTAGGAAAAGAAACTTGCCTTTATTCTCAAACATACCCTTTTGCATACTCCTAAACCTTTTTCATCTTATTTCACTAACATTTATTACATATTCATCTAATAATATTTAATGCATACATTTTTTCAAGTCAATAAAAAATTCAATAAAAATAATTCCCTTAAAACTAGTCCAGTTGAAATCCTCTAAGCATTACTGGATTCCTGAGTAGTGTAGTGCTTTTCTCCACAATACAGATAATAATTACCCCTACTGGTGATTGTCTCGACGAGGCATCTTGTCATTAGTAAAACTGACCAGATTTCAACGGCCATTATTAGAAGAAAACTGCCTAGATATTGTACTCGGCATCATTAAAAAATCTGTAATATCTTGATGACGAGATATCTCGTTGTCTACTATTAGTCAGGTCGTGATGGAAGCGATATCTTGTCAGAACCATTCGAAAGGGTAAATAACTATTGATTGAAAGAGTCCTATGAAAGATTAAATTTGTCAAGAAGGTTAAAACTGGTTAGACATCGTGCAAGAAAACTGCAGGTTGCCAAACGGATATATACGTTTTAACGCCGCAGAAGGTTACTGGATGTTACTCTACGGATTCAAATAGAAATATTTCCAGGCCCCTTCCGTTGCTGACCCGAGTTTAGTTTGTCAATATTTGTGGAAAGAGGCTCCATTAAAGGAAGTTTCATAGAGAAGGCTGATCCTTTAGAAACATCATCACATTTAAATGCTTCCCTCCTTGATTTTAATTAAAAATCAGTGTCCTAACCATTGCAACGACATGCTATATAGACACTTAGAACTATATAGTGACTATCTTGTGTTAGACAAAAACTGAATTTGTTTTATTTCCAATCCTCTTTGAATATCATTGCTAGGTTTCTAATTAAGTTGCCATAACATTTTGTGTTACAAAGGTTTTTGTCGATGTCTGAAAAAGTGTATTACTTATAATATCACAAAAGTCGCAACTAAGCCGTCCAAGTAATTCTGCATCTTAATTTATCCCTCTTAGGGTTTAATACGAATATATTTGAAACCTGGAGACTTCCCTGCATGATGTCTAACCGGTTGCAACATTTTTTACCCACAGAACAGTTCCTATGGTTATTTCAAACAATATATGCGTTTACTTATTCATTCTCGTGTTGTGGTGTAAATGCAGTACTACACCACTCGGAAATCTCGTAACTCTCAGAGGGTTAAGAATGTCGGATTGTATATACAATATAACCTTGATTATCCGAGATAATGTGGATGAAAGCCATATCGTTAAACCAGAAACTCGGATAATACGGGCTTAGCAATGTAAAACAGCTTTTATAGAAAAATAAATTGTGTTACATTACCATGCTACATTAACTTACTACATGTTACAGCCACCAATGTAAGATTCATAAAGGAAAGACTACGAATAATTCATAATCGGATTTGTATTTCAGTATTCATTTAACATCTAGTTCCTTATGAAATAGAGGGACCATGTAGGCGGTAGGATTGTAAGATCCGTCGACCTTCTAATGAAATGAACGGCTGTTTGTTCCTGTCGCTCGGTTTGAAAATCTGTCACATGGTTGTGGGAGAAATCAAGAATCCTGTCGTACCCTCAAATGTCCCCGGATTGGCATGGTGCGGAAGTTTAGAGATTGGGGTGCTAACTCTGGTGTGACATCGTCATCTAACCATAGCTCAAAAATACGAGTTGTTGTCCTAGGATCTTTCCATTCGTGATTGATCTCAGACCGTCGCCAATAGCCTATTGGTTTGCTCCAGTGCAACGTTAATTCAACTGTCTACCTAATGGCATGATAGCTCTTAATCAAGATACTGACGATTTTGGATGATGACGAGATCAAGATCTGGCTAGTTTTCTCCTATTGACGAGATATATGATCCATCAAGATCTGCTCAATTTTGCAAATGACGTAATACCTTGTCTAGGCAACCACAAGAAGGGATATTCGTGCTGGATAATCACTTTTACCGATTTGTCCCACATCAGAATTCTTGGTTTTCCCGCAACCACGGCGATAGATCCTCAAATCGAGCAATCGGAAGAAATAGCATGAAGCTGCGCGCGCATACTTTGTCTATTTGATTAGAAGGTCGAAGGGATTCATTGTGATAATTTTACAATAAATCTGGACGTGAGTTAACTTTTGAACTCCCTTAAAAAAGTCATTTACGGTATTTTGTGTTACAGCAATTCCTCGCCTGTTTGGGAAAATGCATTCTCGTATTAGAAACTATTTGAATATTTAAAAAAAATCGACTTGAATAAAAGAGACACTGTCGAAGTTCTACTTATTTCGATTTTACCAGAGTGAAAGTCGTTTATATTATCATTCCACCCCAAAATGCTCTTCAAATTATATTATTTTTGAGACTTGTAAACCACCCTATCTAATCGTGCTGATCACATTCCCAAATTGAATGATTGGCCAACTAGTTCTGTATAATAATACGTTACAATCTAACAAATAAGACGTTTTATTGTTCACTTTACGTACTACATTATATTTACGTTCCGTTTAACTCTGGTAAATTTTGCTTATGAGAGGCCTCGTTATTGAGATAGTGCCGAATTTTTTATGACAAGATCAAGAGAGATCTGGTGAATTTTTTCTAGTGACGAGATATCTCCTCCATCACGATCTGGTCTGTTTTGATAATGACGATATATCTCGTCTAGGCGACTAGCGTGACGATTAACCATTAATGTTTTCACGCCATAAAAATTCACTAATAACAGATTCCTGTAGCACGAAAAGGAACTCCACCCATAAGTTGTAGAGCTAGCTGGGTACATGCGAAAACAAATTCGCATTTCCAATCATTATTTTCTATTTAATATAAAATGTAGAATTCATTTATTTTCCTTTTGTAATATTTATATACCCACCTATCAAATAACCTAACGACTCAAAGATAATTTGTCTTAATTTGCATGCCAGTCATGAGATTTTACGGCTTGCATTTGAAACGATAAACGTACGAAATTCCAGCGGAGATATTAAGTGCAATTATCATTACAGCGAGTATCTCAAATTTAGTCATTCATCAGAAATCCCTACGTACAACGAGTTTTGAGGTTTTGGTATCAGTCTCTTGTTTACTCGTCTAATAGCATCCGTGTCGATGGTAGAACGTGTTTACTTACGAAAGCCTCATTCCCCATCTTTGTTAAATGAAGAGATATCTTGAACTTATATTACAATGCTCAGTATTTAGTTTATTTCTTCAAGTCACTTAAGTTCATTACAAAATCTTAAAAACCCTGTATGTACTCATAAAACCGTGTATGTAGTTTCCACATACAGGTAACAGCCTTACATAATCGAATTGTTTAATTCCTCTGTCCCAAAATAAGTGTTACATTTAACGAATTTCGTTCCAAAATAGTTGTCACATTTGTGGGAAAAAGATTCAATCGTAAATTTAAAAGTTTAATGTTCTAGCATGATTAAATATCACTTATAAACCTTCCAAGTGGTTGCGACGAGATATCTCGTCCATCAAGATCTGACCAATTTTCCTATTGACTAGATATCTCGCCATCAATATGTTTCCTGATTTTATTATGAAGACTAGATCAAGATCTGAACAGTATTCTTCTAATGACGAGATATCTCGTTCGTTAAGATCTGGTGTGTTTTGCTATTAACGAGATTATGTTTTCGCGACAATCACAAGGAAGGTTTGCACAGTGTTTGACCTTCAGAATTACAATAAATATTATTTGGAAGACGATTTTTGTGTCTCAGGTTTTCTTTCTAATGTGTTCAATTTTGTAGGCACTGCTTCCGGATGACATACATCCCTGCACTTTCCATACATGATTGCAACTGAAAGAAATGTTCTCTAACTTTTCCATTTTTCCCGAGGGTGCACTTTTAAAAAGTTTCTTTTTCGTTTTTTTCACCAGTATTTGTTTACAATAAAAAAGTCTATCGAGTGACTGTTTTAGATTGCCTTATACAGTTGTCCGTGTTAGTACAGTTCACTTCAAAATTGAAGAAAATATTAATTTTCCTAACAAAAATGTGTAAATTTCACTTATTTTGGGACAGGCGGAGTATTTCTATCCACGGTTACAAACAATTTATTTCATCGATATGATCCCTAATTACAGAACCCCACCAGAAAATATTTTTTTATGATACAATTTTGAAAATATAAGGCAAAAGTCGCAAGCATCCCTTTAATGAAAAAATATTTTAAATGAGTTCAATAAGTAATGTTGAAGATGCGTTTCACGTATATAGTTCCAAAAACCAAATATTTTACAATTGTAAGATAAAAGTATCACGATTATATTTAGAGAAATATCAACGCTTAAGCCTATTTTAAAATGGATTTCAGAACTCTGGTATCTAATTTCTAAAAAGCATTTAAAGATTACACGGAAAATTTGGTGAAATCCATTTAATCGAAAACAAATCTGATGCTTAAAATGTATCCTCATTTGTAAGTTGGTGATAAGAGAACGGAGTATAATCAACTACTAATAGTAATAGAATAGAGAGAGATAATTATAAAATGGAATATAATATAACAGTAACAGAATAGAGTAGAATAGAATACTAATGAAATAGAGTAGAATAGAATTATTAATGAAATAGAGTAGAATAGAATTACTAATGAAATAGAGTAGAATAGAATTACTAATGAAATATAGAGTAGAATAGAATGGAAATATAAAAAGAATATAATAAAATAGAAAAATAGCAGAATAAAGCAGAATAGTAATGATAATAGAATAAAGTAGAATAGTAGTAGATGTATAAAATATAATAGAGTATAATAAAATTCTAATAAAATAGGGGGTAAAATATAATAGTAACGTGTGTGTGTGAAACAATGTAGAATGGAAGTAATGAAATAGAGTAGAATAGTATAGTAATGATATCGAATAGAATAGAATATAAGCGTAACAGAAAATACAGTAAAATAGAATATAACAGTAGCAGAAAATAGAGTAGAATAGAATATAAAAATAATAGAATGAAGTAAAATAGAAAAGTAATATGATATCGAGTAATTTAATAGTAATAGAATATAGTAGAATAGAAAATAGTAGAATATAGTAGAATAGAATAGAAAATAGTAGAATATAGTAGAATAGAATAGAAAATAATTATAGAATAGAAAATAATAGAATAGAAAATAATTATAGAACAAAAAATAATCGAATAGAAAATAATAGATTATAGCGAAATAGAATAGGAAATAGTAATAGAATAGAACATAATAATAGAATATAGTAGAATAGAATATAAAATAGTAATAGAATATCGTAGAATAGAATAGAAAATAGTAATAGAATATAGTAGAATAGAATAGAAAATAATAATAGCATAGGAAAATAATAGAATATATTAAAATAGAATATAGTAGAATAAATAATAATAGAATGGAGTATAATATAATAGTAATGAAAAGGTAATTGTATAGCGTAATAAAGAATAGTAATGGTAATAGAATAAAATACCAATTATAGAATACTAGAGATCATCTGATATCAAGTAACAAATTGAGATATTATCCTATAGATTTAAAACTAAGTAAAGTAAATTGTCGAAATTTATTTTTCTCTTCATTCATAAACGACAAGTCTATATCAAATTATTTTTACTTAACACGTCAAAACTTAAATAATGAATTGCAGTTTTTTATGTCAGCAGCTTATTACACTTCCCGCATATTTATATAAATAATTCATAAATTATTTCTGTATAAATAATGCATACATCCTGTTTCTATAAATACAATTTCCCATTATTAGGAAGTAAATAGTTTAACGGCGACCGATATTACGGACACACATACAAACGTTTGCATGTTCCGCTTAAATGCAAATGTAAGGAATTGTAATATTAAAATACAGTGCATTTATGATAACCAATTGTAGCTGATATATTACGAATCATCATTGAAATAGATGTAGTTTTATTTAAAATTATTACGTAAAACTAAGAAATCGTTATTTTTTAACTTGCAAGACATTGTGCAAAAACAAATTCAAATTTAGTAAATTTACGGTTCTACAATATATTATTGAAAAAAGATTTGGAATTAATATGTTGACTGATGTACCCAAACATGATGAAACTTGTCTCGAAGACCTCTATTATTTATCCGACTCTATCTGTTACCGGCAAATAAAATATCTGATCTGAATGTAATATCTGATCTAAATAATGATCTGATAAAATAATCGGCATTTGACCATAAATTTTTGCTACATATTAAGAACCATGACATAAACTGATCGCTGAATACTATAAATAAGACGTGCAATCTTGCAGGTAATATTAACAGCTTACGAATATCAGCAGTCTGAATTTGCAAATTTTGTTTTTACGAGTATTTGTAATGGTTCACATGCATGTATATTTATGTATTTAGTTAAAGTAAAGTTACTAATAGCCTCTAATGCTTCTTTACAAAGCCTAATTGTTTCATTTTATATTTGTACTAAAAGTATTAAATTAATTTAAACCATGAATCTGTGTAAAACTTACGACGAACTTTGTTTTGATTCGTAAAAATTGACCTAAACAATTTTTGTTGAATATCAGTATAGTTTTGGGGTAGATTTTTTTCTTAACCAAACATCAATTTTCGCATGGGTGAATTGTTTTCGTCTATAATTTCTATGCAGTATTTTAGAGCAGTTACAAACTAATTTGTATCTTTTGTACCTTATATAACATATAACATCTTTCGTACAAATTGGAGTATCTAGGAATTATAATTTAATATTTTAAAGTAATTATTATATTAAACTAACAATCTATGGAAAATAAACAACGGGATATGCTACAATTTTCAACAAATGCATGAATGAGCATGTTCACATTTCAAAGTGGGAAGCAAAATACGTTTAAATTTTCTATCTTCTTTTATATGTCGTATAACCTGTACTTATTTGAGGCCTGTTACTTTTCTAGTAAAAGTGCTATGCATTAAAATATTACATTTTCTTGAGAAACTCTTCGCAACTCAAACAGAATATTTAATTTTTGCAATGAAAAATAATTCCATCAAATTAGAACAGAGAACGGAACTCAAATCAAAAGGTATCCTGCACATTTGTTCTTTCAAGATATCAACGAATTCTAAAAATTCCGATTGAAGGAAGATCAATGCAAGAGCTTTAAGATGATCAATCTTTCGACTCTCCTGTAAAGTTTACTTCTTGGAATTGCTTTAATTTTCTCAAAAAGGTGCAATATTGCCCTCAGAGTTGACACATTCACTAAAATGTCGTCAATAAATGTTTAACATTTTTTAGGGTTGTAGATGCAGGCAACAAGTGCGTACTTATTTCATGCAATGCGTACGATACCAAATACATTACGCGATTATTTTAGGCAAATATGCAAACCAATATTCTTTACATTCATAAATTTGAAAACAAACAACCAAAAAGTAGCATCTCGTAAAGTTAAAAAATCTTATCTAGTCTAAAACGAATTCATATGAAGATTTAACACATCCTATCAATTTTGATTGGAAAGCAATGCATATTTTAAGATTTTCAATCTTTTCGACTTTCAATTTACTTTTTGGAATTACTTCAATTTTCTCAAGAGGATTCAATATTTGTCTTCAGAGTCGACACTTTCAATAATATGTTGCCAAGAAATGTTTAACAATGTTTGAAAGTTGCAAATGCATGCAACAAGTACGTACTTATTTCATGCAATGCGTACGATACCAAATACTCTACGCAATTATTTTATCAAAGATGAAAACACGCTCTTTGCACTCATCAATGTGAAAACAAACAACCAAAAGCAAACATCTTAAAAAATCCAAAAATCTTACCGAGTCTGTTCCGAATTCATCCGACCGCTTCCGAACTACCACCAGGCCGCGAAACTAAAAAAGAAACCTGACACCCCCTATCTGAACAATGCAGACAAAACTTTGCCGAAAATTCCCCCGTCGTTTGCAGGAGGGAAAAATGGGGGAATACCACAGGGAGGAAAAAGTCAGAGAGTCGAAAGTTCTACTCCACCAGCATCCGAGTCAGCAGCAGCGGAGGAGGAAAAACAGCAAACGATCAGAAGGGATCCCCCGCTTCCTGGATCGTCTGCGGGACCAGGAGGAGAGAGAGAACTGTTGAAGTGAACTGATGAACGTAAGCTATTGCCCTACTTCCAGTACCGGCCACTGCCCATGCGCGCTCGACACCCCCCAAAGGGCACTGTCGAAAGCAGCCTCTCTTGAATGGAGTGGTGGTGCTGGGAAAGCCTGGCCCCGATATCGTGGTTCGAAAAGGGTGAAGAGGGGTCCCGTGGGGGCTATGGGGTCCTGCTTTAGCATCAGCTGGTGAGCTGTTAGGCTGAGATCTTCTGGGTTGAGTGGTTCGTCGTATATGTACATCTTTATTTGAGGGGGACTATTTTCAAATCCGCTCAAGTATTTTGGCTTATTGGAATTGAGGGAATGTCCTTTATTCCATGCGGGATATAGATTTTAAATAATTTATATTCATTTAATTCAACTAAGTCATCAGTTACGTTATTATTTGTTAAATGTAACCGTGTTATTTCAAGTATCGTCGGCTTAACACTGAAACACACTAAGTCAAAAATGTTCATGATATGAGTTTTTTTTACCTTTTCTAGACCAGAATGTGGTGATATTTGAACTAGTAATGTGTGTCAGCTAAGTCACTTTTTCTTTGCTTGAAGGTTAGATTCTTTCTTGCGAAGAACCCAGTGAGTTCGAGGGCCTGCTTTAGCACCAGTCCTGCTCTAACTTTTTGGGGTGAGCTGTTAGGCTGAGATCTGGGTTGAGTGCTGCGTCGTATATTTACATAAATTGAGGGGCGTATTTTCAAAGCCGCTCTCATACAATTTGGATGATTGGAATTGAGGGTATGCCCTTCATCCCATGTAGGACATAGATTGAAAATCATTTATATTCATATAATTCAACTAAGTTATTTGTTGCTTTATTATTTGTTGTGTAACCATATTATTTTAAATATTGTCGCCTCCAAGATGGAACACACTGATTCCAAAATTGTGTACCAAAAAATATCCAGACTAGTGAAGTCCACTAAATCAATTTCTCTTTGCATGAATATTAGATTCGTTCTTGAGAAACACATCTAGTTATTTAAGCTTAGGGAGTAGACCCATTTTCCCCTTCATTTCCTCAGAATTATACTTTATGTGTTTCAAGGTATATGAAGATATCGTCGGCTTAGAGAAGAAACTCATTAACTAGCATTATTTTTGGAGCTTATTGATTACGAGAAATATATTTATTTTCATGATGTAATATTTTTAAAAGATATATAACAATTTCAAAATGCTTATAATTTATATAGTTTTTTACTTAAAAGCTAATAGATTTTTAAACAGTAGAACAATAAAAATTCCTTTTAGCAATTAATGTGTTTCTGTTCTAGGCTGCCGATATATTGTTGGCTTACAGCAGAAACTTATTAGCTGACATTTTATCGGAGACATTTAATGCTTATTTTCATAATGATGAGCAGTACATTGCCACATGTAATCTGTTTAAAATATACATTACGGTATAAAAAATGTTTATTCTTTTTATTTTTGAGCCAAAATGAATAGTTAATCTTTAAACAGCTGTGAAGTAAAAATTTTGTTTCGTCAGTGAAAGATTTTCTGCTCTAAGGCGAATATATATGCGTTTCTTTCACATTAGTGTCCCATAGGACAATCCTTAAAACTAGAATCCTTTCAAAGTTGAACAGGTTGCCGTATATTTACATTCTTACTGGTAGTGGAATTCTGTACTTGCTACTGCTATACTTTGATTTATTAATTTGAGTTAGGTGTTGAGAATATAAGTTGAAAACACTCTATAAAAGCAAATTGCGGTGGGGTGTTTTGTTAATCCTCCAGGTGGTGGTTTCGACTAAATATTTCGTCATTTGCAAAACTGACAGGTGCTTGATGGACGATGTGCTTAGTCATTACAAAAAACTGACATCATAAAAAAATGACAATATCTTGATGAAGATATATCTCGTTGAAACCACTTGTAGGATTAAGTGTCACTGTTGTATGATTATTTTCATATTAACTGATTTTATTGTACATTAGTTTCTTGCTTACGTTAATCGTTCGATTTAGCTAACCACTAACGCATTTTGGCTAATTAGTTTAAGTCTGCACCCTGTGTTGGATATGATTTGAAATCAATGTATTGCTATGTGAGCTGATCTTTTGTTATTTATTAAATGTAACCGTTTTATTACTTTGAATCATATGCATTTCTTGTACATTTGGGTCTTATCGTTAAGACTGACTCAAAGTTGAACGGGTTGTCATATATATATCCTTATTGTGAAACTTCTTGCTACTGGTTGGCTGATTCTTAATTTGCGAAGCTTCCGAATTTCATCTTTGTTGAAATATCGATTGAAAAACCCTTTTTTAACAAATTGTGATGATTTTCTTTTTATTAAATGTAGTCGCTGCGTGCTACTTTTAAGTTACCTGTGATTTCTTTACATTGGGTTCCTGGTGATTCTTACCTTATGAACGTTACTTTTTTTCTAACCACTAATACACATTGATTTGCTGATTCAAGATACAACCCTGCTGGATGCAACTTGCAACCAATTTAATTGGTTGGTAATTAAATTTACGTTGCAATGGAGCAACACAATGCACCCAATTTATGGCAAAGTGTGAAGAGTTCTTGTTAACTGTATACTTTATGAAATTATTTACAAATAATATGTTTCTACTAGTTTAACACTGGATTGAGGGTCAGCTTTAAGATTAAGAAATAATAAATAAATTGTTTGTGCACCTCCCTGAAGGGCTCTGTCGATAGCATCATCTGTGTGGAGTGCTGGGATAGTCTTCCCCTATATTGCGGTTGAAAATTGTGAGACGACGCCCCGGTAGCCTATAGGGGACTTGCTTTCGAATCAGCTGGTGAGTTGTTAGGCTGAGATCGCGGAATTATGAGAGTCATGTATGTACAGTCGCGGAAAAACTAACCACCCCTTTATTTCGAGCACTATTCATAGTAAAGCAAATTCAAAGATATCATTCAATAGGGAATAACATCCTCTACAAATTCAAATGCAAAAACATTGAATAAACGGCGTCTTCACATCAAATTTTACGTAAATAACAAAATTTCCACTGGCAACACCATGTTTTGATGCCTTAATCAGATTCGATATTGTCAGATTAGTCTAAATATGAATTAACTATGGTTATATCCAGAGATATGCAATGTTAAAGCCGTTGTCCATTTCAGGGATCGTCTCCACATCGAAAGACACTATTCCTAGATCGAGATTATTTTGTAGTTGATCAGGAACTATTAATTTGTTGCTTGAATAAAGAAGATTACAAAGAACCTTAAAAATCCTCTCGTCTCAACGAGATATCTCGTCATTAACCAAATTGACCTGATCTTGATGAACGAGAAAATTGGAAAGAATGATAATCAATATTTACTATTTAATTTCACTGTCAACTTCAATTTTTATCAGTTAATGATTACTCTTAAACTTATCCAGTAACTATTCAATAAGCTTTTCATAGTAACAGTTAATAATAACTGCTATCGCAAGTTAGAAATAGCCGTTAAAACTGACATCTTAAAGATTTTTATCCATCGTTACAATTAGATTGATCATTGTTCAGTTGTACCACACATGACAGGTAGAAGGCAATATCCGTTAGATTAAATAAATGATACTTCCACACATTTTTAAAAAATTACACATTCCTCAAGTTTGTCATAATTTTTTCCAATTTGTAGATTCCCCATAAAATCACCATAGCGACGAAAATTTAAGTGTAGCGCAGAAACTATCCAGACGAAATGGCTGAATTTTTTTGTGGTAGCATTAAAAGTCTTTCTCAATCGATTTTTGTTAAAATATATCAAGGTTCCTATACATAATTGGGACGCGGTAGCCCGGTTGGAGGGGTAACGGATCAGCAACCGGACTGGCGGTTTGCGAGTTCGAATCCAACCAAAAACCATCGCGTACAAAGGGGGCTGGTGCACGTTAAATCTGACGTGGCCTCAGATGCCCTTACATTGGCGTGGTGTGGAAATTTGGAGAGTGGGGTGCCAGCTCAAGTCTGACCTCGTTATCTGACAGTGATTCAAAATTACATGGCGTTGTCCTCGGATCATTCCCTTCGGTGGTTGATCCCGAACCGTCTTCAGTAGCCCGTTGTGTTGCTCCAGAGTGACGTTAATTAAATACCTACCTATTCATATTTTTTCGAATATTAATTTAGTAATTAATACAGCAAACTTAAAATTATTTAAAACTAAGACATTTTGTATATTTTATTTGGGTACCTTAATAACAACATGCTTCAAAATATAGGAATATTATTTCCTGAAGATATCCATAAAAATCTGGGAAACTGATTTAACTTCAGGAGCTCCGAACTTTCTGTGTTCATGAATAATGCGAAACCTGGTATCTGAAGTTAGATTGTGATATACAGGGTGATTCTACGGTCATGGGACAAATTTCAAGGGGTAATAGAACACAACGAAACAAACACTTTTCCCCATAGAGTGTATGGTCGTAAGTGCAGTGATTGGCCACTAGAGAGCGCAGTCAAACGCTTGTATAAAAGCGTTACGTCGGCGATGCGAGGCCTGCATCAGGTGTGGTGGTCGACATTTTGAACAGCTTCTATAATTGTGCATTTGCGTTGTACTTACCGACTGATGTTTGTACATGTCGTTTCATTTCCATGTGAAAAGTTTCTCATGTTTTGTACATGTCATTTCTCTTACCCGTTGTTCCTTGTACTTATCTTTAATTGATGCAAATCTAATTGTATTATTTCGTTTTGTCAAGCAGTTATTGATGTTTATTTGACATTAAATCGTATCGTTGTTTCCATATTTCATGCCTCTTCTTTCCAACTTGCGTCGGACCGTGTGTTTGTGTCGAAATGGAAAGCGTCCTCTAGCGACCCTACATTCTAGGGTGAAAAGTGTTTGTTTCGTTGTGTTCTATCAACCCCTGAAGTTTGTTGTATTAGTTTAGACTCACCCAATAGACATTCTATGGGCTTTTATACAAGCGTTTGACTGCGCTCTCTAGCGGCCAACCGCTGCACTTGCGACCATACATTCTATGGGGAAAAGTGTTTGTTTCGTTGTGTTCTATCAACCCCTGAAGTTTGTCCCATGACCGTAAAATCACTCTGTATATTCGACATTTTGTGTCAAAATAGAGGGTTGCTATTGGAAATTATGAAGTTTGTAATTTAATATGAAGACGGCCCTTTATGCAAATTTTATGCATATAAATTTATAGAAGACTTCATTCTACGTCGAATGACATCTTCCAAATTGCTCTAATGCAAAAATTGTTTGAATGAAGAAGGGTAGTTCGTTTTTTCCCGCGACTGTACATCCTTACTTGATCATATTCATGTAAGCACCCAACAATTTTCTAATGTTTTATACATATAATGCAAATAATTATTTTTCTAAAACTGTAGTATCCATTTTCATTTTAATATCATACATTATGTAAAATTTATGTATATTATACAATTATTTTAAAAATCTTCAGGGCTCCTTTGTTTTAGCAAAAAAAAATCCGCTTAAAATAGTGATAGTTTATTATGCACTTTCCTTAAATCTTATTTGAGCTCCATATATATTTTTATATGTTTAGATTATACATATTATCACTATAAGCAGAAACATAATAACATTACAAATAGAAACTCTACAAACGTATTCGTATTCATAGGTTAACAAACTACAGATGCTGTTCGGACATTTTTTGAACGATTTTAATGGGCTGAAGATCAATTTTTTACATGAAATATTTGTCTTTTAAATGTTCTATTTGATAGCCCTTATTGTTAACTATATTTCTACACCTTAATTTCCATAACAATGCCTTTTGAAGTATCGACAGAGGTATTTTTCCCCTTCTTGTTTCAGAGTTTTCCAAAGTCCTTGAATGGTTTTCGGTAGAAATTTCGATAATGTTCCTTTGGACGTCCGAAAGCACAAAAGCATGGTGTGACATCTGGAGATTTAGCAGGAATAAAGAGTATTGACTTGATACCAGTTTCTTGTTCCATTTTTTTCTAAGAATTTAATAGTGGACTTAGATGTGTGGCTGCTTGCTTTATCCTGATGCAGATTTTTGGCACAGTGGGTAAAGATATGGTATTTCTTTTTTGAATATTGGGGTAAAATATGGTTTGGATAGTATGTGAAAGTTGATTTTTACATTTTTTCCACTCTCTTTACTTTTAATTTTCCATTATATGCAAAACCGGCAACAATCATAAATCCTTTAGAGAAAATTTCTTTAG
This sequence comes from Meta bourneti, assembly GCA_933210815.1. Taxonomy (NCBI): domain Eukaryota; kingdom Metazoa; phylum Arthropoda; class Arachnida; order Araneae; family Tetragnathidae; genus Meta; species Meta bourneti. The sequence continues at coordinate 64,033,346 of OW119930.1, read as the reverse complement.
ATTCTTTGAACCACATTTCAAGATATTTTTCTCCTCTTTTATGACAATAAATTGTTCTTTTTTTATTGCAATCATTTAAATACACCCACGCCTCGTCTAGTGTCACACATTTTTGCATCTTTCTCCAGTTAAATGCTTCTCATACAGAATTTTTCAGCGAGTTATGCCTTCTGCACTATGTCGTGGAGATAGACGATTAACATTGTATTTTTTGGCCTATTAAAGATTAAAATCACGGTTAATCATTTTATTTACAGCTGAAACTGTGAATTTCGATGACTTTGCAATAGTCCTTTGATTGGCTGATTCTCTTTTAAAATTAAAGATCTTACCTTAAAAATATTCTCAGAATTTTTTTATTTTTTTCAATACGTATTAGAAATTTTTTTCCAATTACGTTTTTTCCTTTCTCATTAATAATATTACTTATCGTACCTTTAGATATCGAAATACCATGACTTTTACAGTGTTTTTGAATAATTGAATAAGCATAATTCTCTTCAGGAAGAGCGGAAACATAGCCTTCCACTCATTGCTTATTTAAAACCGCCATTTTGGAAGTAAACAAAACTTTGGGTTAGCAGACGATAAAGTATACTTTAACTATTTAACTGCTGCGAAAATAAAATTCTTTCCAGCATACAGTTTTTACAGCTCATCAAAACCGTTCAAAAAATGTCCGAACAACCTCTGTATTATATCACATGTTCCATCTAAATTTTGTTATTTTTATTCATCTAAATATGTAGTCATTTTGTAATTTATGTTCAAAAAATGATAAATGGAACATTTTAAAAATTCTGTACCTCAGAACCAGACGAAAGTAAGTCCAAAAATGACGATTTTTAGGTTATTATAGTTTTGCATGTAGAATCTGATTTTGCATCAAGCCATAAGTTTGTGAAAAATTATCATCTTATGATTTACTAGACTTATAAGAGCGTATGTCTTAACCTTTGTTTGAGTCAGATAAACGTAAGTACATTCACTCAAAAAGACAGTTTGTACTTTCATATATAAAAACTAAGCCTGTTGTTAGACAACGGAAAAGAGACGGCACAAGAAGAAGCAAAACCGAGAGTCCCCATACATTTACTTTTAACTTTAATATTAATAAGGAGGAAGTCATTTGCAAAACTTTTTTCCTGGATACGCTTTCTATTTCTGAAACCTTCATGAGAGTTGCTTTAAAAAAGCCAGTGAGCCTGGTTTGTTAACGTCAGACCTTAGGGGAAAACATATTCCAGCAAATAAATTACCGAGTGATAGCTTTAGAACGAATGAAAAACCATATTTCTAAGATTCCAGTGTATGAAAGCCACTACAGCAGGGAAAGATCCAAACATAAATATTTGGGCAATCACCTGAACATTTCCACAATGTACTGACTGTATGTAGATGAATGCGAAAAAGAAAAAAATTAAACCAGAGAAAAAGTGGGTTTATTCCAAAATTATCAATGAAGATTTCAATTTGTCTTTCCACTCACCAGATAATGACACTTGTGATGTTTGCGACAAATTGGACTGCGAAATTAAAAGTGAAAAAAAGGATGAAAAACTAAATGAACAATTACAAAAGAAAACCACCTGGAAGAAGCTTCATGTAGGTATGAATTAAAAAGGGAAGATAAACTTTAAGGCCGTGCTAATAAAGTTTTGAAAGTCGTTATGTCTGATTTCCAAAAATGTCTTTCAATGCCAGATTTGAAGAACACCCAAAATTTTTACTCAAGAAAACTCTGGACAATAAATAGTACAATTTATGACAAAACCATTGACAAAACTTGGTGTATGATCTGGGATGAAGTTACAGCCGGTCGAGGAGGTAACGAAAAGCATCATGTTTATTCACATGAGTGAATGAACAGCTTCAAAATCCTGATAGGCCTGCTGAAAACTTAACAGCGGGGACAGATGTGGTCAAAACAGGAATATTAATAAGATTTTTATGTACCTATGGCTTTTGGAAAATGTTTCTACTCTAAAAGAAGTCAGTCAACCATAAGTTCCTACTTGCTGGACCACCCCACATGGAGGTAGATGGCAAGCACAGTGTGATAAACGAGCGAAAAAGCAACTAAAAAACCGCACTATTTTTACAACAAATGATTGGGCCAAATGTATTGTTTCATGTTCAAAAAAGAACCCCTATGTTGTGAGAAGGATGTGACTTGAAGACTTTCTTGATTTTGTCTACTTGAAGAACAAAGAAGCTCCATTTGTTTCAAGGAAGAAAAACAAAGACAAAGAACCATTTTTGATATCCAATGCAGTGTGGTTGCAGCTTCGCAAAGGAGACAGCAAGTTGTACTATAAGACCAGTTTCGCAGATGATACCTTTAAAACTGTTTAATTTAAGAAAAATCAGAAACAACACAAAGCGCTGTTATGCCAGCGACGATCCCAAAATTGAGAGTAACCAAAAACAAGATAAGTAATGAGAAGTACAGAGACCTCATGAATTTAATGCAGTGGGTCCCTGAAGAGTATAGACCCTTCTTTGAAAACCTTCCACATGGAGAGAAGGAAGGACACAACCATTCTAGAGTAATGGTTTTGATAAATCCGTAGCTTTTAAGCCAGTTACAACATTACAACACTCAATCTGTAGAATATTAAATAATTTTTCATACAATATTACATATTTTATACAATATTAAATAGTTTTGTACTTTCTCTATGTTTTGGGTAGTATTAAAGTCATTGTTACTATGATTGCTCGTGTAGTTTACTTGAAACACCTTTTTAAAGTGCTATGTAAGTCCTAAAACAGGTTTTTGATGTAGAACCACAATAACGTAAGTCCAGTCCTGTCTTACTAAGCTATAAAATTACGTAAAAATTAACCAACAATGGATAAAGGATGTATATTTTTCTATTGTTAACAATCAAGTTTTTTGCAGGCTAATTCAAATACTAGCTTTGTAGCCAGGCAACGAAATCGTTCTTTTCAGTTTTTAGGCTCTCATAAAAAGTTGGCATCTGACTTACGTTCGTCTGGTTCTGAGGTACAGAATTATTGCAATGCAAAAAGTCGTACGAAATTTTGCTCAAAAGAAAACGTATGTAAACATGAAATTAACAACGTGGAGGTTCTACAAGTGCAGAGCCTCAATATTCCGTAAGGAAGAAACATATAATTTTATTCCTTAGTAAAATCTACAATTAAATTAAAATTTGCCATGAATAGTCCAGAAAGAAAACTCTTTTACATAAGCAATCATAATAATAATGCAACTATGTAGAGTAGCCAGGTTCAACCAGACATTCAGGTTTAAGAAATTAAGACTAAATGATTATTTAACTCTCCTGGTGGCTGTCTTGACGGATATCAAATCATTAGGAAAACTTAACATATTTAGTTGAATGAAATATCGCGTCATTAGAAAAAACTGAAAAGATCATGATTTCGTCATCATAAAAAATCAGCAATATTTTCCGGCCGAGGTATCTTGTCATTAGCAAATTTGGTGGATGATCTAGGTGTACTAGATAGCTCGACAAAACAACTTGAAGGTTAAGCACAAAATACACAAGTGCAACTTAATTGCCCTTGGGGATTTTAAGCTTAACTTATCTTAATTTCGTAAGCCTTGATATATACTTTGCAACTGTACATAATTATTGTGCACAATTATTTTTAAAGCATTGAAAGAGTATTCTTCTAATATATGATACATTATTACATACTTGAAATGGAGTGGGAAAAATGTAGCTTAATGGCTTACAGACTGTAAAAGATCAAGATAGTCTACTTTATATTGAATTTAGTTTCTCATGGTGTGTGACTATGTTTATTAAAAACTACAAAAGTCGGTGAATAATGTAATTGTGAGTCGTCGAGCTTTTCAATAAGCTGGTGGCATTTTAATGGATTTCATATCCATAATGTAGGATTATTTATTTGGTATCTGATTTAAAACAAAGCTTTGAGGACAGCACATTTATTTAAACACTAGACGAGGACATTGTCATATATACATTTGCTATTTACAAAAGCGTTTACTACAAAAGTTCATTAAAAAACCAGTATACTCTAAAAATGCGTATCGAATTCTTCCACCCAATTAAACATTTTTCGCATTCTATATCATGGTTACAGTTTTTACTTAAGCAATTAAAATACATTCACTGGTATCATCGTTTCGCGTGCTCAATAAATATAATATTAATAAATAGACACAATAGCATTTACAAGTACGCTAGTAGCAGTGGCACGCGCACGAAAAAAATTAAAGTCACGGAGCGGATTGAACCACTTTCATGCGTTCACAGTGAACATAAAAACTTTTTCTCTAAATCCTGTACAATTTTAACGTAATTCATTGTGGCACTAAAAAGGTGGATTTGTGAACCACTTTGTGTTACACTGCTGCACTACGGAGATGGGTACATGTTTCACCTCACATAAACACTGCACATTCTAGACGCAACACGTTTATAGAGAGGGACAACGTTCCTCCATGTGTTGAACGGAGAACCTCACAAATGGTTTTACCATTCTACGATAAGAAAGTAAGTAGGCTTCTGATATAAAAGTAATCCATTACTTATATTAGAATTTAACAGACATTCTTTACAAATGTATTATACGATCTATGATAACTTCTACATACAAACGAAAGGAACCTACCTACTGTCTAATCAGGTTTGACTTTCTTGTCCAAGTCTTTCCTATAATTCTTTCGAACAATAGATGGTCAGTAATAGGTTATTTAGTCATTTCGTGGTTCTGGGATAAACGTAATAATGCACTACTCGGTAATCCCGTGACCATTGCGTCGGTAATTCAACTACCTACCTACTATCTAATCAGTTTTGACCTTCTTGACCAAGTCTTTCCTATAATTCTTTCTAACAATAGATGGTCAGTAATAGGTTATTTAGTCATTTCGTGGTCCTGGGATAAACGTAATAATGCACTACTCGGTAATCCCGTGATCAATCAGAGGGTTAAACTATAAATCTTCTACTCCATCAAAATACTCTTAGGTTTTAAAACCTGTTAGACTCTAAACCTACGACGATCAAGGCTTTTGCATCCTTATGAGTACCGAGAAAAAATTCTAATGCCATGTATTCTATTTTAAGAGTTTTACGTTGAGTAAAAATGCGCGCTAAGCTTTAAGCTCAAACGGAAAAGCCTGTAAAGACCGAAATATGAATTCATCAAACACACGAGAGTCATCAAATTTTCATCTGGCCGGAAAATATTTTTATAACTTTCAGAGTAGTAAAGATTAGAAAACAGTTGTTAAATATCGATGATTGCGGGATAGAATGCTTTATCATGCAATGAGAGCGGATGGGGGACGACTTTTGCAAAGATTAGTTTTCGGTTTTTATTTGAAAAATAATTTTTGACTTCGTGAAAGTTGTAAACTAGGTTATTGAATCCTTTTTAATGTTTATAAGAATTATGGGGAAGTTTGGCTAAAAAAATGTGTTATTAAAATAATGAAAAATTTGTGTAATGCTGAAAATTATGCATGTGATCGTGATGTACATAACAAAAATAAATATACATATTGTTGTATGTTTATATAAATTTCCTTTCGAATTATTGTACTGTATTACAAATATGCATGCATTAATAAAAACTAAAAAGTTTAAATTGTTTAATTGATTAAATAAAGCTTATGATTGGTTCGTATTCTTTCAGATCATTGTATCCATTAATATAAGTTCAGCATCCAATGGGGAATCCTTACCCCAAACACTATTTTTTTTCATATTTCTTTCTTATTAATATAGTAGTAATAGCTTTACTGTCAGATTAGAGCTAGAGTTAGTGCTGCTTCAGGGAAATATAGTCGACTGTTTCCTTGACAGTTTCTTTGCGTTGTCGAGCAGCTTTTTGAGCTTTTTCCACTTGCTTGATTTCTTTATTTCTTCTGATTGCTTAGTTCATAGCTGATATTGAAGCTTTGTGTAGATTCGAGTTAGATTAAAAATTGGCATTTCCTTGCTTAATGTTACATGTTAAATTTTACTCCTATGGTTATAAATTAACGACGTAACGAGCTGGAAATAGTCGTGTTGTCTTGGACATTTTGGACAGAATAAGCTATGTAATATGCGTAGAGCAAACGTTAGTTTAACGTTCGATTGCTATTACTGCGAAGCATATCGTGCCTCTATTCCCTCGACACTTTCATTGCCTCATTGAACAGCTTTTTGAGCTTGGTCCACTTCAGTTTCTCATGTGCTTTCCTCTTCTGATTACTCCGCTGGTAATAGATTTTGACTTCGAGTGACAGCGCTGATTGGTCTCTTCATATGTAGAGTTTTGTATTAGACTCTCTTGTCATTGAGGGTCTTCATATGCTCTGCTACAAACAGTAACATAAAATATATTTGCTGATGTGTTATACACTTTTAATTGTTGTATAATTCTAAATACACAGTTGTTTAAGTTGCACATTAAGAATTTTCGGTAATGGTTCGTAAAACTCATTTAAAAGTTTTGTTTTTCTTGCCTATTCCTTGTCTGGAACATTAACTGACTTTATTAACATTAACGGAGTCAGTACTGTAGTGCATGTCATGAAAATGCTCCTCCACCATTATTTTGTTTTTCTTAACTTTCGTGACTGCATGAGTATAAACAAACATTTAGTGCACAAACTCAATAGTTGATTGTGCGAGAATACTGTGATCAACTGCTGTAAACTATAAAGAGGAAAACTAACTAGATTTTGACAGACGAGATATCTCCTCATTTGAAAAATAATTGACCAGATCTTGATCTGGTCATCATAAAAAAATCGGCAACATCGTGATGAGAAGAGATTTCGCAATGGTTGCTAAATTGGTCAGATCTTGATGGACGAAATATCTCTTTGAAGCCACTTGGAAGTTTGAGTTGAGTAATGAGCGTAATGCGTTTTTAAGTCGAATAAGTTTAATCAAGTTGAGCACTGTAAATTGCTAATGTCAGCACTAATTTTTACCCCAATCTTACCTAAGCATTTGTACACATACCTACATTCCTCTTGATTGACCCTGCATCTCAGCATGACAGTACCCTGCATCCGGAAACGAAAATAAATTCTCTCATCCCCACTCTGAATCGTTTTTCCCCTTAACAACATTACGATAGCACTTTTTCCCTTCTAAGACCATTAATACCTTCCGGGCATCGTTAACTAACGTCCCAAAGAAAAGCACCTGAAGCTAGGATCGTTATCTCATTTCCATTCACATTACTTGAGAAAACATTTAAGAGTTCTCTGCTGATCAAATGCGGCGGTCCTCATTCCATAAATTAGTCTCGCGCTGGGCTGTAAATAAACTGCTCCTCCACATCCAAATCGATTTCTGGAATGAAATATTTAAATAATCGACAGCTTTGATGTAAACTGGTGAAGTAACGTGGTCTCTGGTTGAGTTTTTCTAAGTGTGATTTGCATTGGTGTATATGCTATTTCAGATTGTTGTTCTTGAACGTTTGACACGTGAGTTGTAGTTTTCTGGTAACTTTTTTATTGAAGAATAATACCACACTGTAAATAAGGTGCTCCTCTACATCCAAATCTATTTGCAGAATGAAATATTTAAATAATCGACAGTTTTGGTGTAAACTGGTGAAGTAACGTGGTCTCTAGTTGAGTTTTTCTAAGTGTGATTTGCATTGGTGTATGTGCTATTTCAGATTGTTGTTCTTGAACGTTTGACACGTGAGTTGTGGTTTTCTGGTAACTTTTTTATTGAAGAATAATACCACACTGTAAATAAGGTGCTCCTCTACATCCAAATCTATTTGCAGAATGAAATATTTAAATAATAGACAGCTTTGATGTAAACTGGTGAAGTAACGTGGTCTCCAGTTGAGTTTTTCTAAGTGTGATTTGCATTGGTGTATATGCTATTTCAGATTGTTGTTCTTGAACGTTTGACACGTGAGTTGTGGTTTTCTGGTAACTTTTTTATTGAAGAATAATACCACACTGTAAATAAGGTGCTCCTCTACATCCAAATCTATTTGCAGAATGAAATATTTAAATAATCGACAGTTTTGGTGTAAACTGGTGAAGTAACGTGGTCTCTAGTTGAGTTTTTCTAAGTGTGATTTGCATTGGTGTATGTGCTATTTCAGATTGTTGTTCTTGAACGTTTGACACGTGAGTTGTGGTTTTCTGGTAACTTTTTTATTGAAGAATAATTCCGCACTGTAAATAAGATGCTCCTCTACATCCAAATCTATTTGCAGAATGAAATATTTAAATAATCGACAGTTTTGGTGTAAACTGGTGAAGTAACGTGGTCTCTGGTTGAATTTTTCTAACTGCGATTTGTATTGGTGTAAGTGAGATTTCAGAGTATTGTTCTTGAACGTTTGACACGTGAGATGTTGTTTTCTGATAACTTATATTGGCACAGTGCCGTTCTGTAAATAAGGTACTCATCCACATTCAAATCGATTTGAAATATTCAAATAATTCACAACTTTGGTCTAAACCGGTAAGTAACATGGTCTCTAGTGGAGTGTTTTTCTAAGTGTGATTTGTATTGTTGTAAAAGCGATTTGAGTACTGTTCTTGAACGTTTGACACGTGAGTATTCTGATAATTTTTATTTTAAAATATTGCCGCGCTATTAAATAAAGAATGAAATATTAAATTAATTCACAACTTTGGTGTAAACTGGTGAAATAGCATAGTCTAGTTGAGAGTTTTCTAAGTGTGATTTTTATTGGTGTATGTGTAAATATTTAAACAATTTTTTGTGAACTGGTGAAATATCGTGTTCACTATTTGAGTATTTTTGTGTATATGTTATTATTAATCCCCTTGACCTAATCGAAATCCAAACCAAGTCAAAAAGACAATGTTTTTCAAGTCCCACAGAAATCAACTTTTCAACCAGGATTTGTCTCAGGATCACTGATACAATCCAATTTTGTAAGTGTGATTTGTTCTTGTGTACATATGATTTTCAGAGCATTGTTTCTGCTCGTTTGACAAGTGAACTGTTGTTTTCTGGTAATTTTTATTGAAAAATATTGCCTCGCTGTAAATAAGGTATTCCTTCGAGTCCAAATCCACTTGCAGGAAGAAATATTTAAACTGAATTTGTGTAAACTAGTGAGAAATAACGAGATATCTACATGTATGAAAATATGTATTTGAATTGTGTTGGTGTATATGCTATTTCCCAATATTTTGTTGCGTGTTTATGACATTTAAGCTATGGCTTCTGCTAATTATTTTCTCTGTTGTGTTATTTATCTCACTTGGTATAAATAAAAATATTTCCTCAAGTTTTTAGCCCGTGAGACTTGAGGCTCTCAACAACCAGCTCAGGATGTGAATGAACATGCTGAGGAATAGCCAAAATAGTAATGATATACTCTTGTGAAGCTTAAGCTGAATTGCATTTAGAGCACAGAGGAAAATACTTACAGCGCAATTCAATCTTCATTGACTTCAAGTGTCCATTATGAAGTCAGGATAAAGTAATCAGATCTTTTCTGCTGTCCATTTTACCCAGGGTGGAAATGAGCTGACTTCAGGAGTACCAGTCATGAGGTAGAGAAGTCATCCTAATTTTTTCTTTCTTAATTATTGTTCTTTCAAGTAGAGGTATAAATGATATACAAAAGCTTTATCATAATGCAAAAGTAATTGATATTTCTGATATACTACTAAGCTCTCATTTTTTTTTTGTAGCTACTGACTATCTTGCATGAAAAGTAGAGATATGTAACAAAATCCTCATATGTTATAAAAACTGTAATATCATATGATGTTTTTTCGGTATTTTTGTATAGCGTACATCATGTATGTTTTAATGTTATTTCTGTTGTCCTATTTGTAAAATGTTTAAGATTTTCAATGAGAGGGATTTTCAATTATAGCAAGCAATCTAGATGGAAAAACGAATAATTTACTTCGGCAACACAAATAATCTTGCATAATGCATATCGGTGTTACCTTAAAATGAATTTTGTCAACAAGTTGGTGATTTTAACCTAATTGACGTCGCATATATATCAATTTGGAATTTTTATTGCCAACGTGCTGAAAACGTATTCGAAAAATAAGCCAAATGTCTTCAAGTCCAAAATACGCATGTGCAGCAAACACACAACGCTGCAAAAATACCTTCACAGCCTATATCAGCTTGATAGAAAATATCTTTCATAACTATGCTAATCATCTTTAATTTGACACAAGTGTGACCATTATATCGCTAATTGCATTGAGTTATGACTTATGTAGATAAGTGGGGTAAAACCTCAAAAGCAACAAATGTAAGATACTAAAAACCAAAATTTGTCTACGGATGCAACTGAAGGACAACATGCCACCATCGTGAGAAACAAAATAATCTCAAGTGGAAAACTCACGTTAAAATAAATCTTTATATAGCGTTGCCAATACTCCCTTTTCGAAGTAAGAAGTTCTTGACTACGAGCAAAGGACTAGTTCAATTAGTTACTAGAGCTAGTTTACTAGTTAACACATGAGAAGCACTCGTACATCAAGTAGACGTTCATAATTAAAATGACCTAGAATCCCTTTTGCAATAAATCTTGGGCAACTGCCAGATTTCTTAATTTCTTTATTTTAACATGCTTCTAGTGTTCTTGTAAACGGAATTTTTAAAGCGCATTTGGTTTTACTTCGTAATCTGCAGCCCAAGTGCAAAGTATGCGATATATTTTCCAAATTATTGGAGGCTCTAAAAGCATCTAAACGGACTGAAAACGGGTTGTCTTATACTATGAAAAATTGCAAGAAAGTTAAAGAATCTAAGAACTTACAATATTGAAACCCAAGTTTGGAATTAAAGGGAACAATATTAGATTGGATGCTTTATGGGTTAAACTGGTTAAACAACTATTGGATGGAGGTCGGTTTAATTTATGAAAAGCCTGGCAATAAACAGGGAATATACTCTATCAAAATCTACTTTAAGAGTAAATTTAATACTTAAAGCTATTTTAAGTAGTTTAGTACTTAATTCAATACTTTTAGAACTGGGATAAATTTTGCATTCCTTTACATCGTTTCACCATATTGCTTAGATATATGTCAAATAGCAGTTCAATACCGTTCATGTGTATGAAATTCTGAATTTCTTCTACCTAAGCGATAGCTGGTTTGTTCACAGATAAATGAAGTCCATAACATGGTCTACAAATGTACTTTTAAATACGTAAAAATAAATTATTTCTTTAACTTTAGCCAACTTTGAACGTAAAAGTAAATATTTATTTGACTTTAGTTGATCTATTAAGAAGACGTGCCTCAATTATGAACAAAATATAACATTTTTGTTTTATTGTCTTATATTATTTGCACAGCTTTAAAGAATGTTTCTATAAAATTTCAAATTTATAACTACATTATTTAGCAAGGAATCGAAGTTTTTCCATAAAAAATACGACTTGTTTTGAAATAAATATACAGATTTGAAACTTTTCGTAGCTATCTTTTATAATGTATTTAAATAACTTCCAGGATGGGATAAAAATGTATAAATATTAATTTTTAAAATAATTATAAAATCAATTACGAATTTTTATAGTGTTTGTTAAAAAATTTGTAAAAAATTCATAATAAAGTACGTAAATTTTAAAATGATACGCGAAAAATTGTACGTGAATTATAAAATGATACGTGAATAATAGCACTTAAATTTTAAAATTTTGGAAAAATTAAAAAAAAATTAACTTTTAAAAATTATTGTTTAAGTAAAAATGATTTTTTCTTTTGTAATATATATTTCATTTGTATAGAAAGAAAGGACAAATTTTGTAAATGTGAAATCAAAAATAATTATTCAAACGGTACTATATATCCTTAAAAACTAGAACAAGAGACTTTATATATCTTTAACAAAAACTACACTTTCATAACGTTTCATTCTCGTTTATTAAATTTTGAAAGATTAGAAGTACGTAATTAGAAGGTTAATGATAATTGTCAAATGAGAATCATCCTATATGAAATATTCTATAACATACCTTCTGCATTCGATTGTGGAGTCGATTGTTAAACTAAGCTTCTGTATATCATATAACCTATCTATTTCGAGTTTAATACCTATCCCAAACCATTTTCACTTCTAAGTTATTAGAGACATCCATACATAGGATCACATGCTCTGTAGAATATTTACTGCAGTCAACCCATACTCTAATATTTCCTTACGACTTGGGGATATTACGGATTCCTGACAAATTTTAATCCCCCCTAGGGACCACAAATGCTTGATATATGCTTTGCTTTTATTTTTTCCTAAGCACCTTTATGGTTATCGGCTCACATCACAACTTTGACCTTTGGTTCATGAATACCATGGCCATTTTATTTCCCTAATGGGTTATGTGCTGGTATGTGCTTCAGTCAGTGGTGAAGTCATTTTAAGGCCCTAGGCATGGCTAACTTTGTGTACCCTTGTCCATAATATGCTCACCAAAATACGTTAAAATACTTCGTGACGAAAGAGTTAATTGCATTTTTTTTAATTATTTAAACACCATTTATTGAAATATTTGCGAGGTAATAATTAATATAATTGCAGCAGAACTCGATTATCCGAGCTCCGATTAATCGTATGTCTAAGTTATCCGAGCCGAATTCGATACCGAGTTTGTTTATTTTAACCTTCCTGATGGTGTTTCTTTGATGAAGGGCTGGTATTGTGCTCTTGAGTTTTACCAATGGTTACAGCATAGCACATGATCAACAAAAGAACAATGTTCTTGATTTCAAAATCATACACTTTCGTCTTAAACATTTGCGCAGATGGAGCACAGGTAGATACATATGAACACAACTGATGAGAAAGTCTCTCGCTCCTTTCATAGAAAGAAAACCAACTCCGCTGCAATATAACTTTTTTAAATCTCTTATATATGGCGGGTTTTCAAAACAGAAAAATCAGATGGAAAACGGGGATTTTACTTCCGATTACCCAAGTGCTCTGTCATGATTAATATCAGGGTTTCTTAAAATATAGCTAATCATTTTGGTCGTTTAATATAACTGACTTTGACCTAATTAACTACCAAATATCAATAAAGAAATCATTATTTAGAATTTCTGTAGGAGAGGTGCTGAAATCGTATTAAAAAAATCAAAGTTACATCACGCCTGGAGTAGGAACAGGAAGAAACACGTTTTTACCACAAAATTCCTACCACAACTTACATTTAACTTGGTAGGAAAAGCCTCTCTCATAGGATTTATGTTTATAGAAGAAGAATTTTTAATTTAAGAAAATTTTGGGATATAAGTTTTCTATTTTGTTGACGATGTTTTATGAAAGAATGATATTTCACAAAAAATTCCTATTTTGAGGCTATTCTGCAAAAGTCTATTCTAGGTGTGTGCATAATGTGCGATGCTACTTCAGTTTCCTATCATTAGATTCAAACAGAAATGTCAAATTCTTAACATTCCTAGTGGTTGTCTAGAACGAGGTATCTCGTCATTAGTAAAACCGACTAGATCTTGATGGACGACATATCTCGTCATTAGATGAAAAATGACCATATCTGTATCTCGTCATCATCAAAATATGAGCAATATCTTGATGACGAGATATCTCGTTATTAGCAGAATTGGTCTGATCTTATTGGACGATCAATCTCTTTGAAACCACTTGAAGTGTTTAAGTGGTAATCTAAAATAGATAAAAGTAAAACGTTTAAACTTCCAAAATGCGAAATACTTTTCATTCGTGGGATAACCTGATTATTCTGAAAATTAAGACTTCCCTTTCATAAACGTATAAATTAAAGATGTATGTGTGGCTTTTGAGAATATAATACTTTGAATACCTCCATGATGTATCAACCTAATGTTAACTACCTTTTATTTCTTTAAAGTGTTTCATCGTTACCACCGAGATAACAAGGCCAGACCGCTGTGACGTTTCGATCACGTGACTCGCTTACTAGTAGTCATAACAAACATTGCCGCATGGCCGGTTACTTATGGATTACCTTTAATGTAGCTTAAGAAATTAGGGTTTTTATACTATTTTACCGGAAAGCAAGTGCAGCTGCAGTTAAATATTGTTATAGAACATTTGTGGAACATTACAGTGTCAAGGTGTTAAAGGCTTTCGTCAAATAACACGTTTAACGTGTGTCCAGACCGATTTATTTAGGCTTAACCACGAGGCTATCCAAAATGCCCTTTAGATGCTGTGTACCTACTTGCTCTGGAAATTATGGATATGGTGATGCACCAAAAGTGGCGGTTTTCTCCTTTCCAGAGGATAAAAATATTAGAAAAAGATGGCTCAGGGCGATTCCACGAGCCGACTTTACACCATCAAAACGCAGCAAAGTCTGCGAACTTCATTTTCAAAACGATGATATCGTCCGGAATGTATCGAAATTCAACAAAAAAACTGCTGAGTGTTCTACCTTTTCCATGAAACGTCTCCGTTTAAAAGTTGGTGTTATACCAAGTATATTTCCGAATTGCCCTAAATATCTCTCGAAAACTTGTCCCACCGTTCGTAAAAGCAGGGAAGATAAAATTCGTGAAACTGAGGAATCCAATTTATTGAGAGCTATCAACGAAAGCAAATCTGAGTTCATTGCTCATCATGAATCTATTTCTTTTCAAAATTTTAATAGGCTACTAGAAATTTTGGATTCATTACCCCATAAACAAAATTGGTTTAAACTAATTGAGGAGTCAAAAGTTACTTTTTCAAAATTTGTTTTAATCCAGGACCTGCAACAAATTACACTGTTGTAATACATTTAAATCTGAAAATGGAAACATTTATATGGCCAAGAAATTTCTGTAGATAACAATCAAATCAAAACACTCTGTCACGTTAGTAAAATTTGGAAGTTATTGAAAATTGTTTGAATTTTATAAATGAAATATCAAGGAAAAATTCTTCAGCCAACTATGATAATCGCTTCAATTGCTTTTACAGTTCAATTGCTTTGATTTCCCATTTTTACAGATTTAATGATGAAGAAAACATTAATTAGATTTCTTTAGACTATGAGAAAGGGTTTTCTTTTCTTTTTGATTTATGGTCGCATTTGAGAAACTATGATATTGGACGGTATTAAGCTTGATTGACGTGTGTATTTTAGTTAATAAAAGTCATAAGCGAGTTTTTCGCTATTTTTTAACTGAATTTACGATATAATTTTGGCCGGTTTTTTAATAAGTTATTGCTTTTACTATTTACGCACACTCTTTGTTATCGTTAGTAAATAAGGAAGAAAGACGCGAGGGTGTGGAAGTTTCATTCTGAGATTATCGTAGTTTTGACTAGGGAAAAACCATATTTACAAACTGCTATAATAATTTGCAATAACGTATAACAATATTTTCCTGTGGTCTCGACGTATATAGAATATATTATGTATCGTTGTAGACAGATTTCACTGTATTAGGCTTTGAATATTCCAATACGGCGGTGGTCGTTCGTATCGCACGTATGACTACTAGGGAGACGCCATGATGGCAGCGGTCAGGCCTTGTTATCTCGGTGGTAACGGTTTCATTCAATTTTTGTTTTCTATCTTAAACTTCATAGTAGTAGTTACTAGGTTTTATTTAAATAAACTGTGGCATAAAGTTTGGTAACTTTTTATTAATATAAAAACATGGAAGTTAAAAGTATGACGAGGAAGATACATTTTAGTAATAAAATAATTAAACAAAGAAAAATAAAGTTTAAAATATTGGCAACCATCTACAATCCTGAATTGCAGAGTATCTATTAAACCCTGTATACTAAAATCTATTCCCACAGCCTTATATATTTATATATGTTATACATATAAACTAAATAGGAACAATGACAAATTTTGAATCTTAAAAAAGCCTCATCGCAGCCTATTTTGATAGCATATTTTCTATGAAAAAAATCTTGTACAAAAATATTCTATGAAGTGCCTTAAAGCATTTACACTTAACTATAATTGCGCCGATTTTGAAAAGAGCAGTAGAAGTAAGAAAAACAAATTTTAATAATACACTTATTAATGCGTAATGTCTATAGGAAATATTTTCAATGAGTACAGAATGAGAGAGAATGACCTTAAATTTCTACTTTAGTACTATTAAAACCACGATATTTATGTTGTACTATGTTGCTGAAGAAATTAATAAATAAAAAATCACTTCACAAAAATTAAACTTATTTTTTGGCATATGTGCCTTGACTATTCAAAATCTGCAAGACTGTATGTCGCAGTGTTCATTCTACCAAGACATAGTGCTTCTTTCGCTAGATTTCACTTTTCTTCAATTGTTGATATTGTGTATGTATTTGAAAGAGATTTATTCAAGGACATTACATTTTACTGATGCTTGGATGAGTTTGATGTGCTGATGGTCATGGGTATCATCCAACAATGATTTTCAATATCGTGTCTTCTTATGTGTGCATATATAAGACTTTTGTTGTGATATCCTCTCAAAAATAGGCAAAAGAAGAACGGATTTTTTATGTTTCTATCCTATCAAAAATATATCCTCTGTATGCAATATCGTAAAAATTACCCCATGAAATCTATTCTGTGGCATGTGTATTGAATATATTTATTTACAATATCGCTTAAAGATGTGTTTCCATGTTCACTCTACCGAGAGATATTGCTTCTTTTACTATACGTCCCTGTCCTTCAATGTTTGGAGAATTGGGTACCAGCGCAGGTGGGAACTCTCGTCATCTGATCGTGTTTCAAAATTACTTGGTGTTGTCGGGGGTCTTTCCCTTCGGGATTGATCCCAGACTGTCGTCAATAGCCCATTGTGTTGCTCCAGTGCAACGTTAATGACCATACCATGCCCTAGCATTTAATGGATGGTATTGCTTACGTACTCGAAAGTGATTGATTCCCAACTCATTATAGTTTATTGATGCCGGAGTTCGTTCGATCCTTTAATGGATGGTATTGCTTACGTACTCGAAAGTTATTGATTCCCAACTCATTATAGTTTATTGATGCCCTAGTTCGTTCGATGTGTTTATGGACAGGGAGACATCATAGTGTGACGTTAATTAAAAATACCATACCATGCCCTGGCCTTTAATGGATGGTATTGCTTACGTACTCGAAAGTTATTGATTCCAACTCATTATAGTTTATTGATGCCCTAGTTCGTTCGATGTGTTGATGGACAGGGAGACATCATAGTGTGAAGTTAATTAAAAATACCATACCATGCCCTGTCCTTTAATGGATGGTATTGCTTACGTACTCGAAAATTATTGATTCCAACTCATTATAGTTTATTGATGCCCTAGTTCGTTCGATGTATTGATGGACAGGGAGACATCATAGTGTGACGTTAATTAAAAATACCATACCATGCCCTGTCCTTTAATGGATGGTATTGCTTACGTACTCGAAAATTATTGATTCCAACTCATTATAGTTTATTGATGCCCGCGCATTCGAGCATTCGATGTGCTGATGGACAAGAAGACATCATCCCACAACGACTTTCTATTATGTGTATTATCCCTCCAAGTGGTTCGAAGAGTAATCTTGTACAAGATATAGTAGGTTTTTCTAAGGACGAGATATCTCGTCGAGACAATGCTGCCCTATTATTCCAAGGGAACGAAGATCCAAGTAGGAAAGACAAATTTTCCCTTGCCTAGAACTGTTGAAGGTTTGGAACAGAGTTTTGTACCTGAGGTTCTTCGCAGTTTTCTAAGTGAAGATAAACCAACAGGAGAATTAAGTGCGTGTCTCTGACCTGCATTGTGCTATCCTTACAAAAATTAATAAGACAGCCTTTCTTAATTTATTGCGTTTCTACCCTACTATCACACCTATAGCAACATATTCGCTATATATGTAATAGTAAAAATCACTTTACGAAAGACATTTGTAGATATATCTAGGTATTTGTAAATATGTGTAGGTAATGACCAAACTAAACCTTGTATTATTTACTATCGGCTACAGTGTTTTGTCCTCCAACTCGGATCACCAATCAGATCATCCCCCGAATTTTCCCTACTCAGGATAACTTCCCAGCTCCACAACCTACAAACCAATCAAATCAACTCCTTTTCCCTACCCAGAGAAATTTTTCCTACACCAAAAGTACGAGACCTCAATTCCGAATGTAAACATAAAGAAGCAAGACAGCGGAGTTCAAGTTGATTCAATGTATCTTAGAATTCTTAATAAATGTCTTTTGTGTCAGATAATGTATTTTTCGGATGTATTCTAATTTCTAATTTCATTTATTTTTATCACGGATTTATTTAAATCTCAATAGGCATTTACAATTTTTTTTTTAAACTTGTGTCTTTATGCAGCTTTTAAATACGTAATGCTTTAACAGAGAATCGATCTTGCAATTGTAATTAACATATTCCTTCAAGTTGCCGCATTCTGTTCACTTTACTTTATCAAACTATTTCTTTGTATCCAATTTGTATGCTATACTTTGTGAAAGTGAAATTAACATAAAATTACATAGGCCATACATTACCATATTCTATGACGTTTCCAGAATGCATTTATTTACAATAGCTGTATAAATTATGAGGCGCCATAAAGTTTTTAAAGGCGGCTTGCTTTGATAACAAATAGAACTCAATGTTTGCATAGAAAATTTTCGGAAGTTGTAGAAGAGCATTTTTAAACCTTTTTCATATTTTATGTTATAATATGTGAATTTCGATACACATTCTATGGCATGTCCCTGACTATATTTATAAAACCTATATGAGTTATGCGTCGTAAAATTTTCAAATGCATATCGGTTAATAAGAAATGCAACTCAAACTCTGCATAGTAAATTTCCGAAAAAGGCGGCATCAATTTTTAAACTTTTTTATTTATTTACAAAATCTGTATGGATTATAATGCTTCATAAAGCTTCCAAAGGTGGCTTGGTTAAATAGCAAGTAGAACTCAATGTGTGTATAGAAAATTTTCGTAAATAGCACGTCATTAATTTTCAAATATTGTTTTATACGTATTGTATACAAATGGCGAATTAAAAATTAGATAATCTCATGAAATCTATGTTAATCCAAAGTGTATTTATTTGTAAAAATTTCTGAAACTTTCGTTACTATCCTAATCTTATTAGGAATACTTAAGTTCCTTTTTACCAATAAAGATGTTTGTGTTCCTTTTATTGTTCGCTGCTTCAGGATTTACAGATGCAGTATCCAGCAATAACCCCATCTCATTAGCTTTTATTGCCTTCGTATCACGATTCCATTCCATTAATAATTGAATAAAAAACATTTCCTGTTCTTTACTTATTTCATGAATCCAGACTTTTTGGAAAGAAAGCAAAGTACACATTCGTGGAATAAAATTTACTACATAATAGGTGTCCTACAGTTTTGAACTTTTTTTTGAATAGCGAGTGTATTTCCAGTTTCTTTATTACGCCCAAAGAATATAGTAATCACTTCTTTGAAGGAATACCAGTTTTATACAGCAGTTAACTGACGTGTAAGCTTTCAAAAGTAACATATTTTGGTATTTTTTTATTTATTGAAGTAGTTGACGTGTTCGCCATTTTTATAACGCTTAGAAAAAGGTTACTTAATGCCAAGTTTTATGTGGCATGACAGGAATATTTCCTTTCGACGGACGAAACTTCTACATCATTTGACTTTGTTTAAAGGTCTAGAATTTTATTCTGAACGTGTTTTTCGTAAGTATAGAATAACATATATTGCTTCATATAAAGTAGAAATAACCTTGTAAAATACAGAAATTTTCACAATTTTAATTTATTTTACACCACAAAGTATCTTAAATTAGAATTGCTTTAAATCTTTTGAGATTTCAAAATTTTAAAATTTTTTTTCTCATCCCAGTATGGCTTCCCCAAGAAAATCTGTCATCAATACAAGAAACTATTTCCTGTATTATTTAAGGTCTAAACCATCCTGTAAATAAGTAAACAGGAATTTAGAGTATAAAGAACGTTTTATTTATCTAAAGGCACCATTTTGATATGGAATAACTTTTAAGTAAAACCTTTTGAATTATTTTTACATAGTGTTAACTCAATTAATGATAATTGGCAATTTGGAGTGGAGGCATTATTGAACCAATTTCTTTCCTGTTCCAATTTTTTCCTGATTTTATGGATTTTTTTTCGAGGATACTAGAGAAAATGCGGTTCTTGTCATTGACGATACTATGCGATTTAACAAATTTAATTTCTGCCTGAAATTGAACAAGGGTTACAAAGCACTTGGCTTCAACAAGATGTAGCAAAAAGTTATTCAGCTCAGGCAGCTAAATGAATAAGAAGTGCATTTCCTGACTAATAAAAATGTGAACTGGTTCCCTCGTTGCTTTGATATGACAACTCCAGAATCAAGAACCGTATCTGTGAAGTTAAACAAAAGAAAGAACCTACGCTTAAAAGACATTCACTAATATCCAAGTTTGCACGTGCATAATAAATATATCAAGACAACAAAATTTGCAAATACTGTGGGTACTTGCACGTGTTTACAAGCATCCTTGCGAGCTTAAAAGTACCTTTGTGGATATGCATCCTTATGTTATCTCTCTGAGGGTCATGTTTGCATAATTCCATCAAACAAAATGCACTTTTCTTTGCATGACTACTTACTACGCTTAGATTTCCTGACCAATTGAATATATTCTGGGATTCTCCTTCAATCAATATATGTGGCTATTTAATCATTAAGTATGTTGTAGAGCAGTAGAGCAGTGGTAAATTATTCGGAAATCTCGTGAAGCTCAAAGGTATTGGTGTTTAATTTTGTGTCCCCTACCTCTTCTTTAAGTCTGTACCGGACATTTTTAAAACACCAGATATAATTGATTAACCGACTTATGGAAATAAAAAGTAAGAAACGGGAAAGTAAATGTAATTGGAAAATAAAAAGTAAGATAGCTGAGAAGCGGACTCTAAATAAAGAGAAAAACTAAAGCCCTGTGAAAATTCATATAGTAAGATTTCCAAATGATGCAATGTTTAAATTATTGGTTCTGAAGTCTATTATCCCCATCCATCTCTTTCAAATTCATTAACTTCCAAATGCTCCTCCCCTCTCAAAAACGTTCATCTGGTCATCTGTTTTATGCAGCCGTAATAATCGATAAAATGATACATTTGGAAAATATATACTTATAGACTAGGTAAGAGATAGTTATCTTCTATCGCTTGAATAAAATCCATCAATCTTGGCAAAATCTTATTTTAACACCTCGCAATTCTAAAATATATTGAAGTATTAAATCATGTAATTTTCTTCAACTGAAAAGTGATTCTTTTAAAATTCAGCTATTTATTCATGCTACGAAATATATTTTACTGATTGACCGGTGTACTCTTTCAGTCCGCAATCTAATTTGCATATCTACATCCCTCTGAAGATCATCGATAAATAGAAGTTATATTAGGATAAAAATCTACTTCGAAGTGCATGATGTGGAATTTATCTTTTTCATATGCGATGTAAATACGTGCACATCGACACAAAGAATTGCCTTAGAATTTGAAGATTTCACATGCGTTTATATAGAAAATACATACCAACATTTACTATCTCTGCATGGATGATCATTCTGACATATCTCGGTATTTATATGCATTATATGTCTAAACTTTCCTCGAAGTTTTTTCTTGAGTTCTAGGGCATTCTTATTTGAATGCCCTAGAACTATGTGTATTGTCCATTTTCCGAACTGAATTTCTTCTCTGTAAAAAAAGGTTCAACTGTCTAAACCATCTGCTGCTATGTCATGTTTTTTATTCTTTGACAGTGACTCATGTTGTACTGTATGTATAAAACTACCTATTATACTTCAGTCTCGGAATCCACACTGAGAACAAACAATGTTAAGTATGATATAAATTATGCACATTTAATCTCTTATTATGAAAGAGAAAGAACAATTACATTTATGCACGATATATTTCCCTGTTTTTGAAATTTGAATTTCAGCCTAAAGTATTCAAATTCTATTATTTCTCCTTGCGTCTATATACACTGTATGAATATACTTAAGAGAGATGAATCCAAGAAAAAGTATGAAATCTGACAACAAAGATGTGAAGTGTATATTGACGTGAAGTGAAAAGATCAACTTTTGACAATCACTTTGGAATAGTCGGGAAAAGGGACAGAGTACTTGTCTCTTGCGAATACAATGTAAAGGAAAAAGTTTTCTGACGAGGTTTAGAGGTACCCGAGAGACTTGAAATATTAAATTTTATAGGAAATCAATAATTTTGTCGTTTGGAAAACACGTAGCTATTGATTTTTAAATAAATAAATAAATAAATATATATATATATATATATATATATATATATATATATATATATATATATATATATATATATATATATATATATATATATATATATATACGTTGATACTACTTATTAATGTTAATATTAATACGAATATTGCTTATGAATGTTTGTATGAATATGAATAGTGCTTTATGACATGATACTATGAATAATATTGTTTTAAGAACCAATGACTACGAGTTTTCTAAACAAAATCATTGATTTTCCTATAACATTTAAAATTTCAAGTCTCTTGGAAAAATCTCTAATGAATTTTTCTCTCGCTGTGATTTGGAGCAAAATTTTTGCTCGAGAAACGTGCAAAACTAATAGACTATATATTTTTACACAAACTTATAAAACAAATATACTATATATTTTGAATTAAATTAGGTGTACTGATTTTTATATTTGTTTTCAATGGCCTATACTAGGATATAAGAGTTTTCTTGAAAGGAAAACTTTTTAGAGAGCTTCCAGTATTGTGTCGTGAGAAAATTTTTAAAAAATCACGTTTTCTTTTTCATTATTCTGAATGTCTCATGAGTGGAAAGGATTATTCTATATCTTTCAGTTTAGGCCCTTGCTAAGGATAATTTTTATATTTAGATTTTATGGTAAACGTTTGGGAAAATGTAATCATGAATATTTCGGTTGTAATGTTTTTAGTTAACATTTTGTTTACCTATCTTTTTACATTTTTGCCAATTGTTTAATACATTATAATGATGTTTAGTGATTTTTGTTTTATAATATGTTTTATAAGCTGTTTTACCTTATAAAGAAAAAGTATAATTGGAACATTATAAAAAAGGACTCCCAGCATACACGGATACCTTAAACAATTGATTAAAAGCTGATATCCGGCCTTTGATATTGGGATAGGAGCTAAGATTCCATAAAGCCGTTAAGTAAAAAGTATACGTTTTATCCTTTATTTCAAGCATTAATTAAATTTGACTAATAACTGATCTAAATATCAGTTCAATATTTTTTCCCAATAAATATCATAAAATTACGAAATGTTGTCAACGGATCTTTCCCTTCGTGATAGACCCGAAACCGTTACCAATAGCCCATTGTATTGCTCCAGTGAGACGTTAATTCAACTACTTACCCAATAACTATCGAAAAAATTGAAATGCTATTATTAAACACCAAATAAGCTTTAATCTGCTTCAAATTTTTAATTGAGGAATAATAATGTTATTTAATGAATGTAAACTACTATTTCAAGAAAAGTATTGGAATATTATTTGTCAATGCTCTTCCAAGTGCTTGCTAAATAAGTAACACGTATGGAAAAAATTTAATTCCTCATAGGGCAGGTCTTTACCCTATGCATATAGGCATAGTATAGTATATGGGCATCGTAGTCAACATCTGATCCAAATCTAAAAGCAGTCAATCTTAGATTCCATAAAATGTTGAAATAAAAAGTAAATCTTTTATTTCATCTTTCGGGATCTAATTAAAATTTGTAATTTTGGTAACTAATCTAAGCATAGTATTTCTGCTAATATCAGTAAAATAAATACTTTTGTTTCGGAATAAAAATTAAAAAACTTGTCTTAAACACGATGATCCAAATGAGTTTTTGTCTAGACTTTATTTTTAATTCGAAATGCTTGCTGGTCTTGAACTGGTGAATTTGAGTAAAATAAGGACTTACCTACTCTTACCACTTCTAGTGCTTATTAAATAACGAACATGCAAGGAAAACGTTTTAATATATCAGGAGGTAAATCTTCTAGAGCAATAAGTAGTATCTTTCCAGAAAACCCCAGCAATAAAAACTGTCTAGACTTTTGGTACGTGGTTTAATACTCTTGATAAGCCGGGAACATTAAATCTACGTCCTTTTGTTGATAAAATAAATACTTTGTTGATAAACTGAGTTTTCATCCTCCTTATTAGATTCTTCAATTTAAGAAAAGAAAAAACATGATAAAGGTTACCATATAAAATCTTATAAACTATTGGCTGTTGTGACTAAGATTATATTGTCATTCAGATAGAGTGAAATTTAACTACGAGTGATATTTGTAGTGCATACTAGCATTGTTTCCTAAGATAGATAAAGCAAATATCAACAACTTTATCATAAAAGCGAGATCTGACACGTGAACAAACTAATAAGTTGAATAAAATAGCAAAATAACAGAACTTAGTGTTACATTTTAAGAGCAAAATTATGGGTATTTCAAGAAACGTAATTGGTGATAATACTAGATGGAGTTTTAACATCAGATACTTTAGTGTAGTTACATGTTCCTAAATTATATAATGTACTACAGTTACGTAGTTTAGAGAGTATATT
Source organism: Meta bourneti (assembly GCA_933210815.1). Classification (NCBI taxonomy): domain Eukaryota; kingdom Metazoa; phylum Arthropoda; class Arachnida; order Araneae; family Tetragnathidae; genus Meta; species Meta bourneti. The sequence goes on along the minus strand of OW119930.1, from coordinate 64,008,753 downwards.
CAATTATTGGATCAAAGAATCTCTTTATTGTTTATATTTGCTAATTTTTCTGATTCGTCTCCAGATCAAAATGAGGGCCACAATAGCCTAGTTGGAAGAGTAACGAGTTCAAAACACTAGTTGCAGCCAAAGACTGTCGTGCACAAGGGGGCTGGTGCACGTTAAATCTGTGATGGCCTCAAATGTCCTCACATTGGTATGATGTGGAAGTTTGGGGAGCGGGGTGCCAGCTAAGGGATTGATCTCATCATCTGATCGTAGTTCAAAATTATGTGATGTTGTCTTAGAATCTTTCCCTTAGGGATTGATCCCGGAACGTCTCCAGTAGCCCGTTGTGTTGCTCCAGTGCTACTTTAATTACCTACATACCAGATCTAAATGGTAATGGTAACGCAATATTCAGTTTTTATAGTGCAATATACACTTTTTATCTGTATACACCTCTTCTTCAGTGAATCCAAAAATGACCTGCTGCGCTCATGAAAGTAAATTCATTGTGAAAAGATAGGACAATATATGGTATTACATTTTACATCTTGATACATGAGACCGTATTAATGCCGATTTCACGATGCTCTGTATAAACGAGTGAAGCAATATATTGAAGCATTTTATATACATAAAATGAACATATTAAAAAACAGTAAGAATGAAACACAAATTTTCTTAAAGATAATTCTAAAAATATTCTCTCTAGTGCATTCGAAAGGGATATGATCCAAAATTTCTTCTCATGAAGGCAAATAAGGCACTTGGAGTCAGCCTAGTGAAAACGATTCAAGAAAGCCTGAGTAACAGCATAAGCCTATTCTAGCTTTAGCAGAAAAAGTTGCAACTGCTCTAGAGAATTTTCGAAGCAATGGAAGTCATTAGGCTCAATTTGGAATTGAAGATTGCGATTCATTCCAGTGTTCCTCCATAAGGTTCACCAAAGTGATCGAGGCTCTCTCCCAACCAATATGGGGCCGCAGTAGCCCAGTTGGAAGAGTAACCAATTAGCAATCGGAGGGTTGTGAGTTCGAATCCAACCATAGATCGTCGTATACAAAGGGGATGATGCACGTTAAACCTTGTACTCGAATCTTTCCCTTCGGGTTTGATCCCGGACAGTCGCCAATAGTCCGTTGTGTTGATATAGTTGGACGTTAATCAAATATCTATCTACCCAACCATATGCGTAAGAAATCTTTTATTTTTACAAACGTTCCTTCATAACAATGCACGACCCTTATAAAAATTACCTTATGCTCTATAAAATTTAGTTTTATTGAGTCTGATTTTTATGATTGGCCATTCGAAATTTAGATAACTGCTGAAATCCAGTAGTTCTTTCTATAGCATGATACATAAAATAAGTAATAAATTCTACCAGGGGTTTTCAAGCTGCCTATCCGAGGAGGGTTAGCCTTGAACAGCTTTGAAGATGAGATGATTGAGCTGATAGTGGTATGGTAATCTTGGGTTTTAGTAAGAAAAATAAAAAGTGGTTTATAAAAACATAGACGCAAATCACAGTTTCCTATTTGGAGAACTAATAAAGAAACAAGCTCGTCCTTCAATTGACATTAAATGTATCGTAAAATATAACATAGGTTCACAGTAGTATAAACATTACAAAATTGAAATGTGATGATTAAATGCGCTTAAATTGCTATACTTGATTAAAATTATTAATTTAAAAGGTTTTTAAAACGTTTTTTTTTTCGAAGGAATCACTGAAAGTAACCTTAAATAATGGAAACCGTGAATAAAAATATTTTCAAAAACTAAACTTCAAAACTATTCTATTACTAAACTCAAAACAATTGAAGGTGTTTAGTTTTCAATTAGCTATCATTTTCCCTCAATTTAGAAAGAGAAATATATTGCAGATTAGAATAAACCAATGTGTATATTTACAATAATGTATGGACGATTTTATAACAATATATGTACAGTTTTTACAATAATATGTTTACAAATTTTTCAATAATGTATTTAAAATTTTTGCAATGATATATTTACAATTTTTGCAATATATTTACGATTTTTGCAATAATATATTTACAACTTTTGTAATAATATATTTACAATTTTTGCAATACTATATTTACAATTTTTGCAATATTATATTTAAAATTTTTTACTTATTTATTTTAAATCAGATTTGTTATAATTTATATACTTCTATAAACTCATGAAAGTTCTCAAATTACTACAAAACTGTCTAACAATACAATTGCTTCTTCCTTATTAGAGCAATCCTACTTATAGCTGAATTGTCATATGAATTCCACTTAATGAATACAATGTTTTGAGATTCTTTTAGACTAAATGCTATACTTTACTTTTGACTTTGATACTTTTGTTCTTGCTACGTTACAGGAAGTAACTGAAAATATTTTTGATTTTTATTAACAGCTGCGTTGATTTTATTTTATTGTCACTTTTTCAGCGATATTTTATTGGTTTGAATTCGTTCCTGACGATTTCATAGTAATGTGCACACATACATCCTTACTGCAGCACTGATTATTATTTACATAGTATTAGTGTAGCACTATAGTATTTGTAAATAGTATTATTGTAACATTATAGTACTGTACATTTTAATATTAGTGTAGCACAATAATGCTGTACATAGTATTAGTGTAGTACTATAGTTCAGTGCAGTGCAACACAAAAGTTTCCAAATAGTATTTGTATAACAGTATAGTACTGAACATAGTATTACGTTGCACTATAGTAAAGCACATAGTATCATTGCAGCACTACAATACTGTACGCAGTATTAGTGTAGCATTATAATAATGCAAATAGCATAGTGTAACTTATAGTACTGTGTATAGTATTAGTTTAACACAATAGTACTGCATATCGCATTAGTGTAACATAATAATACTAATATAGTATTAGTGTATACTATTCATATTCGTATTAGTGTCGTATTATAGTACTATACATAGTATTAGTGTAGCACTATAGTTCTCTACACACATAATATTACTATTTGAAAGTATGTTATTATGGGGATCAGTAAACATTGTTAATACCTGTAAAGACAATTCTTCCATATGATCATCGAATGAATGTAAACAAATAAATATGTCTGAATTCTGAATAGCCAAACTCTCATTTGCACTATCGTTGATTGATAGCAAGAAAAGGCTGTGGGAACGCCACCACAAATTTTATGTCATCAAACAGAGCTCTGGATTGAAATATTCAGAAACACAGTTGATTAATTTTCTTTTCTACCAAGAGATGAAATCCTTATACAAAAGTATAGGATCTTTTTTTTCGAGAATGATCCCGGACGCCGCAGTCAATAGTCCGTTGTGCTACTCCCAATGTGACTTTAATTCAAATATCTACTTACCTTATACGAAAGGATTTATATAGGGCAGAGACTAATTAATCTGGTTCGCTCCCTTGCGGTTACAGATCCTGCTTTTTGAATGTGTTTGCGAACATTCACGGTTATATGGGTATCCTATCCATACCTGTTGCACATCCGAGATTCCCAAATTTGGTGTAGTAGTGAATAATCCACTGTGAACACGATGAATGTATTTCTACTCGGCTGAGTTAGGAAATTTCTCTAGCATTGCTGCAGCCCCCAGGTGTAATAGACAAGCTTAGTGTATTGGGCTTCCAGGGATAAATTTATTAATTGGAAGAGTTAGATAAGTATTATAGGAATATGTAAATATTATTACTGATGCATAGCTGAAGATCTGCTTTATATGTTATGCACGCCATTAAAATGTTAAAATGAACTATCGAGTGTGTCGGGTGTGTTATTTTAACTGATGAAATAAAGTGCTTAGAAACAAACATTGTATAAATTAAAAGCTATGACACCTTCTGTAGGAGTGCCCCAAAAAAGTTAACAAAACTACCAAACATTTTATTATCTTAAATTGATTGTGCAGCAGCTGTTCTTCTTTCTTATCTCATTTTTACCTGGGAAGAATGCGTCTGCTATTGATCCTAAGATCTGGGAGCCATCTCTGTAATAGTGCGACGTAGCCACCCATTCAAGACATAAGTAAAAGACACACGCAATGAAAGTTTTTACTGACACAGAAGGAGACATACATCTAGGGGAGGAATGCACCTGACAGGAATCGAACCTGCGCCGCCTACAAATCGAAGGTTGCTAGCCCAGTGGACATACCCACTGAGCCATGACGGTCCCATTGTGGGGATGTAAAAGGCAAAATGTCACAGCTGCGGATGTATCATTTTGCAATTTATTAAAGTTTTGTGATAGAATGTCATGAGGGAAATCTCTCTCGCCTAACTTTTAACTATTAAGTCCTTTTCATAGCTTTTTATCTTTCATGATTGCGATGCATTAAATATGCTAAGGCTTTTCTGTAATTAATAGATTTTTTAAACTTTTTGTGTTTTTTACGATGCATTTGATAATTTCCATGAAATACAGATTTAGAAGAATAATTAATTACCATCAGAATAATTTGAAAAATAATTTATCTTAGAAGTTATTTATTACAGTAGACTTTATTGAAAGAACAAAATATAATGGAGGTGGTGCTTTCCAAAAGATATACCTCGACTCCTTGTAGGTTCAGTCTACGTAGGTTAGGTGTACTCAGTCATACACAATCATGCCCCAATAGAATTGTCTATACTATGAAGACACGGTAGTTGGATACCCTAAACCTCGCTTCGAAGTATAAGGGTACAGTCATAGTCCCCTAATGTGTACCAGCAGTGATTGGCTACTGATGCACTAAGGACCTCTCAAATAGATCATCCACACTGACAAGATATGTGACCGCTGATGATACCGTACAATAATTAGACCAGAGGTTATGGTGGAGGTTTCAAAACTCTCAGTTATTAGTAGCCAATGTTGAGAGACCGAAACTAGTACCTTCTCTAAAACCTACACAGTTTCGTGTTAAGCTATGTATTTTGGTTTGGTCAATAAGGCAAAGTGAAGAAGTGTTTGATAACGGTTATGAATAGACAACAAAATTGTCTCAACTAACCTACAGACTATCGATGCGATTATTGCAAAATTGAAATCTCTGCATACTTTGCTGATTAATGTCAGGAAATGTAGACTATGGGGCAACTATTGCATGGCATCAGGTGCTACAATCTACGTGACCTAACGTTTATCTCCTGGAATCTCAGTCCTTTCTAATAGTAGTCACATCCTTTTCTTCTAATTACAGGCTACGAATTGTAACTACAGTTGTTGCACCACTGTCTGTTTTATTGCTAAGTTCATTAAACCAATATGTAATCCTCTATTTCTAAGACGATTCATATTTCCTTCTATCACTGGCTACAAATCCTCTCTACAGTTATTGCATCACATTGTATTTCTGCTATATATAAAAACCAGTTCACACACGCCTCCATGTCCGTTCCTCTTTTCTCATTTTCCTCTCCTTTCTGGCTCAAAACTCTAAATGCAATTGTTGCATCATGTTGCATATCAGCTGCATACTAATTCTCTCTTCATATAATATCTCTGAAGTGAAAATATCTGATAAGATTCTTTACATACTTTTCATCTAATCACTGGCTCCAAATCTTATTTTCAGTGCTTTCATCACGATTCGTTTTATTGCTTATATAAACCCCAAACCACATATTTCTTAGACGATTCACATTTCCTTTTAATCACTACCTCAAATGCTCTGTAATTATTATATCACGTTGTATTTTTGCTATATATAAAATTCCAGTCCATATCTCGCTTCCATGTTCTCATTTCTTTCCGATAACTGGCTCATAATTCTGCAAACGGTATCTGCATTGTATTGCATATTTGCTTTGTACCAATTTGATGTTTCTATACTGATACTTGTGGTAAGTAAAGATCTGATAAAATTATTGTTAGCGTCATAATCGCATTTTCATACTTTAAATTTAATTCTAACGTACAAAAACAATTAATTATTTTTCAAGTCATATATATCATTAAATGAAGCTTAACTGCTTTCCTTTGGAAATTTCAATGATTTGCATAATTCCTACCAAAAACCTCCCAGACTATCGCTAATAGCCTGTTGTGTTGCTCCAATGTGACGTTAATTGACTACCTACATACCCAGAAACTTCCATAGCGCTACATTGAAAAACTTAAAGGGAACAATTTTCTCTTTCATGTAGCATATGCCCACACAATACATCCTGCTTTCTTCCAAACAAAAGAAAGTACCGCATTTTAAATTATTCATGCTCACAGGTTTCTTTAGATTACAATTAAAAAATATATTGTAGATAGCAAAAACCAAAGACAAGATGACGAAAAAATTACCTTATTCCTGTGTTACGAATACCATATCTAACTAATCCCCCTCGAAGCTTTTACATATCTGAGAGGGAGGATTCTTGTTTTCATCCCGGTGACATGTCACAGCGAAAGTCCGTTCATTTTTCATCCTATTCCCACATGCTCCATTGTCCTTTTGCTTTAGAAAAACCCAGGCTTGGAATATGAATCTTTCTCCTAATTTAGTTTAGCCACGCTTTGTTTCCCGCATAGAAATGTGCTACGGAAAAAATAAACTGAACAGAACGCTGATCCGAATGACGTCATAAAAATCTATAATGGCATGATGCCTCGGTTTTGTGGGAGGAAAACTCATACCAAGTGCTAAGAGCCACAAATTCCTCGGACATACTTGAATTGTTTTATTCTTGCTCTAGTCTCTTGAATCTTAAAAAGTGAGATGGGCTCCCTTTTCTGATTTAATTTCAACTTTCAACCATTTAGATTAGACAATAAAAAATATGTGTTTTTATGTCTAATCTAAATGGTTTTTATTTTGAACTTTTTTCACAGCTCAAAGTATTGGTTTAGGGATTGAGGCAAGATTGGAATTAAGTGTCGATGAAAATGGATTGACACAAGACAATGAATCACATACATCTCATCAACAATGTCAAGATAAAATGCAAGAACATTGCTTGTATTATGATACATTCCCTGATTAACCCTACTGGTGGTTGTCTTGACGAGGTATCTCGTCATTAGCAAAACTGACCAGATCTTGATGAACGAGGTATCTCATTATTAGAGAAATCTGACCAGACCGTAATCTCATCATCAAAACAGAAATCGGCAGTATCTTCATGACAAGATATCTCGTCAGGACGATACTACTCGTTGCATTTTCTAATTTTGCTCTCAATTTTTCTAGTGACAAGATATCTGGTCACTAGAAAATTGGTCAGATTATGGATACGATATCTTGTCGAAACCGCTTGGAGGGTTAAATTAAGATTGGAATGCTATTTTGATATTATTTGTGAAATAAATATAGAAATATCTTCGCCATGAATAAATATTTGTGTCCTAATATAATTTAGACACAATTTTCAACCCACATATAAAAGTGTAGCACAAAAAAATAAACTAAACAGAGCCTTTATCCCAATAGCGGCATAAAAAAATCTATAACGTCATCATGCCTTGGTTATATAAGAGGGTTAGAGCGACTTATGACAAAAACACTAAAAGCCATGAAATCGTGAATTCCACTACCGTACTTGAATTATTTTATACATTCTCGTCTCTTTTGAATCTTAAAAAATGAAATGAGGCCTTACTTCTGATTTAATTTCAACTTTAGTTGTTATTTCTTGTCTTATCTTCTCGACTTCTTTTGTTCTGAAAAATATTTTTGTTTACTTTACCGCTCTAAGTCTTTTTATTTTGGGTTGAGGTAATATTGGAATTATGTGTGGATGAATACGGATTGACACAAGACGATGGGATCAGTCTGAAATCATATCCATCTCCTCAAAAGAACGCGACTTGTGTTCTGCTGTATTCAGTAATTAAATTATAATTGAAATACTATTTTGACATTATCTGGGAAAATATAGTAAACCCAAAACAAGAAAAACTATCTTTATCCTAATTTGGTTTTGACATACAGAAAAGTGGAGCATAAAAATAAACTAAACGTAAGAATGGCGTCATAAAACATATAAGGGCGTATGGCCTTGAGTATGTCAGGGTGTGGAAGACGCATGCCAAACACTAGCTGCTCCGAAATCAGGAATTCCGCGATCATACTTGAATTGTTTTATACTTTATCTTGCCCCTTTGAATCTTAAAAACTGTGAAATCACCCTTTCTCCTGATTTAATTTCATCTTTCGGTGTTTTTTTATTGTTCTTTCTTGGTATCTTTTTATTCTCAAAGGAGGATTTTTTTCCTTTATCACCGAGGTCTATTGATTTGGGGGTTGAGCTAAGATTGGAATTATGTGTGGATGAAAATGGATAGACTGAAGTCGATGCGATCAATCTGGAATCATATCAATCTCTTGCTAAAGAGAAAGACTGCTAAAGAGAAAGAAACGATTAGATCAAAATACTCTTTTTCTTTTGTCAAAATTAATATATGAAGCGAATACTGCCATTATATTCAAGAAATCAGTATTTTCTAATATGTCTACTAGGTTTATCGTTTATTTAAATGTTGTGATTAAACCACCATGCTAGGCAAAGAAGGTAGTATGGCCTTATTTTAGTTTGTTACTCTATGGTGATTCTCTAATACAATACATCTCCAAGTTTGATCCTTTCATGAAGATAATTGTTAAATCTATATATATAAAGCAGGGTTGGACGTCTGTCTGTCTTTCTATTCTCTATACAAATCTACACCGTTTGACCAATCCTCTCCAAATTTGATACACATACTTTTAGAACCCTGCGGGTAATATAGGCTACTTATTAACCCCGTTCTATTTGCCCTAGGTGTACAGGGGGGGGACTAAAACAATTCGAAATCACTATAGAAATAACATTGAGTATAAAATGACTGTATTACGCAACTCTGTTTTACCAGTATTGGTGGAAAACAACTTTTCCAATAGAATTGGTTTAACAGTATTGCTCGAAAAACAATTTTTTCCAAAAGGTTATATTTAAACAATTTAAATTATATTCTTATATTTATGTTTGAACTAACTTTTAATTTCATTCGATATTATAAATAATTTATGAATATTTCATTGACGATAGACGGATATTTAAAATATATAATTTTACATACTTTACATTTTGTACTAAAACAAGTCTATTTAACACAAAAAGCACACACGAAAAACTCATTGATCATAAAAGCGGAATTTTGCTATTCGGTATCTGGCAACGCCAGAATTAATGTTATATTTTTTTTTAATTTGATTTAGAATTCCATGTTTATGTATTTCAGTTGACAACGAAATGTTGCGATCATATTTGTGCATTTCCAAGTGTTATAAATATGTGTTCTTTTGTAAATAAATCATTATTGTCTTTCTCAATATTGTTTGAAAGTCTTTTTTCGAATTGTTTTATTTCAGAATGCATTCAGGAAGTAGAAATTTGACACGTTTGCTTATATCTTTCTTTTTTCAGAGTTCTGCATTTTTTCAATGATCATAATTTTGTTTCTGTTATTTAATGTGTTCCAGTATTTTACATACTGCAGATCTGTTATTTTATGTTAAATTTTAATGAATTATTTGATTTCTCGCCGAATATTACTACACATGGGTAATTTCTTGGCGGCATATGTATATTTCGACGAACTTCCCTTGTATTTTATTGAATACGTAAAGGTTTGTAGAATTATGTTTCATAAAAATAAATGAAATATACAAAACAAAACCTTTTACGTAAGTTGATAACTTCTTATTTTAAAATGACCGGAATTTTGTTCTGTTATAGTATTTATGTGTTCCAGTATTTTACATATTGCAGATATATTATTCAGGAGTTAAATTGTAATGAATTATTTTTATTTTCTGCAAAATATCACTAGACATTGGTAATTTTTGTTGGTATGTGTATATTTCGACCAAATTTCTTTAAAGAATGCTGTTTTATAAAAATAAATATAATATACAAAACCCTTTTAAGTGACGTGTATAACGTCTTATTTTAAAATGACAGGTAAAGTTAAAAGAAATCACTTTGAAATAAGACGGGTTACGTTAAATTAAAACGGGTAGCCATATGTTGTAATTCAAATATATTTCAAAATTTTGACATACATTTTCATTACAAGACGATTAAAATCAATTAAATTTACATTTGTTTTTTTCATGTTTCTTGGGTGTTATTGAAAGCTGTATTTCATAGTCAAATACCTACATCTATCGTTCTAAATAGGTAAGTGATTTCAATTTAGAAACCGAAACTCTGAATTCTGCCATGAGGATTCGATTGAATACTGAATGTTGGAATAATATCAGTTATATACGAATTTTGAAAAACTGAAATTTGGTGTTTTAAGTGACAGAAGGTCGAGGTTGCTTACTCTACAAATTAAAGATTTTCTTATGCAACTTATATACATGTGAAACATTCGTCAAAAGCAATGATTTTCTTTTTTAAAACGCTGTAAAACCGATCTTTTGTTGTTTTTTTGAAAATTGTAACCGATTGAGTTTGCTTTGTCTACACTGATGACATCTATTTTTAAAACAAGCTCCAATATTCACGTACCGCTGAAGGAAATATTCAAGGAAAGTGTGCGTTTGTTTCAAAATAAATTAATCACGAATGCAGTAGCAATTTAATCTGCCATTCTCTCATATAGATGATCAAATTCGAAAACATCGCATACCTGGTACAAGAATGCCAGAAGTAAAACATATTTATAGGAAACTGAGTGCAAGGGTACATGCCGAAAATTCGCCGTACGGGATATCCGTTATCCCACCAAAACTCAAAATCAACTTCTGTAGTACTCACCATAGAAAAAAAACTTTTGTAGTTTATCTTACAGCAGAAGTGTGATGAATATGAAATGGATTATATGGATGGATATATAACGTATACATATTTACGTGTGAAGTAGAAGCTATGAAAGAGTTAAAACGATTTTTTTAATATTATCCGTGCACTTAAATGGTGCCTTCATATTTTCATGAAAGAGAAGCTATTAGTCTGATCACTTTTCAATCAACATTTAAATAATTCAACCCAAGCAAAGTCGGAAAATTCTGCTAGCACTATATATAATGATCTAACTATCGCACTGGTTTCCGTGTGTCTACTGGAGAATAAGAGGGGTCAAAATCCTAGAATAATTAATTGTGGAATGAGTGGACTTGTTGGCATTGGTCAGAGCAATTTTCATGAAGTTGGTATTAAATTGGGGTGGAGCCGGTACTATTGATTTCTCGTGATAAATTAAAGAAAGCACTTTTCCATAGGAGGGTATGGTCCTATGATGATTCGACTCCTCGAGGAACAGAAAATTGTAGGCATCTAGGAAAACCCTATTCGAAGCATCGTCTCTTAATCCAAAGTTGGTAAAAAAATGACACCCCGTGTCACCGGTTTGACAAGTTGAAAAGGAATAAACAATACGAAATGGAACGATTTACAGTATAATGAATTGGGAGGGGTTAAGCAAGTCACAGTGATTGAATGCGCGATGAATGGACTTTCTAGCATTGGTCAGAGCATTGGGTATGAAGCTGGATTTTTCTGGGGATGGAGCAAGCGGTAAATGGGACCAAGCTGGGAATTTCTCGGGGGTACACGAGAGATCTAAAAATGCTGAGAGGGGTCATAGGAAAATAACGAGTTCCTCATCAAACTCGTATATTTGACCCCCCACCCTACCTGCCAATAACCATTATGCCAACTCCACACCAATACTACATGTTTCATGACATATTGACGAACTTACTGCTTGCATTATCAGTGTACAACTCAAATCGAATTTGCGTACGGCATCATTATTTGAGGTAATGACAATCTTCTGTACATATATGTATATTCATAATTGCTAATGATTAAATAAATTAGTATCTAAGTTTACAAAGCAATGTAAGCCTCTATAACACCCCGTAGCATCGTCTCTTGATCAACGATTCGGATTCTGGACAGGGGTCCAGAATCCGAAATACCACATTTCTGTGAGATACCATTCTCCTAAAAACTTTTGTCATAAATTTACCTTTCTCCCCTCACAACAATTTAACGAAATGACACTGAAATTCATTCTATGTAGCAGCTAAACGGATAATTGAAGTTTATTACGTTGAATTATAAACATGCAAGTTTGCACAAGCTATGCAGCAGAATCTTTATAGCCTTGTTTTGACTCAGAATTAAAATAAACAGTTAAATTGAGATAGAAATTACCAATATAATCGCACAAGGCATCTTCACCTCTATGGCACTAATAAAACAATACTAGATACCAATATAAGCAAATTCAACTGTTAAATGAGTATTTTCTTTTTTCATGGGGGTTATGGAGTATTCACACATACTCTTATACATCATAATTTTTAACCTAAAAACCAAACTCTGAGAAACTCTTCTTGAACAGAACACAAAACTACCAAACTTCTAGCTTTTGAAATATTGTCTGTAATTTAGTCCATTAATGATGTGCTCATTTTTCAAAAATATTATTAATTTCTATAGTTTATTTTAATTTGAGTACTGAGTTAGTTTACAGAAGTAAGATTAGCTATTTACGTATAATTCACAATGGAACGTAATAGAGCATTATTAAACGTAAGCACACATTAGGTTAACTGTAATGCTTACGTTTAAGGGTCCTTTGGGAATTGATTGTTCTCATTCCCATTTGCATATATAGACGTGGGAACTATATATCTTTATGCTATTATAGTAATTAAGTAATTAGTATTGATTCGAAGGAATAAATTAAGTTGAGATAAGGTGAATATAGAACAGTGCATTATAGAAGGTACGTAGAGATATGTTATGTGGTTATGAGGATTGCTTTTTTACAGCAATCTACCGGATAAAGTGTATTTTAATCTGATTATGCCATGCACTCTATGAATCTTTCTGAATCAGTTACATCAAAATTGAAGCAGATCAAATTACATATACTGCAATTTCAATTACTTTACTTAGTAAAATTAATCAAATCGTAGTTATTTTCTATATTTCTTGATCTTGATGAAGCTATTAAAAATCATTTAGAATTTTTTTCCAAATTTTTGAGTGATATTCAAATAAATATATTTATTGGGAGTCAAATAAGATCGCTCTCATAACAGTCAGAGGGCTGCGGTAGCCCAGTTGAAAGAGTAACTGATTAGAACCCGGAGAGTTACGAATTCGAAACTCGGTCCAACCAAAAACCGCCATGTACGTGGGGGGTTGGTGCACGTTAGATTTGTCGTGGCATCAAATGTCCTCATGTTGGCGGTGTGGAAGTTTGAAGATTGAGGAACCAGCTCAGATGTTGACCGTTATTTGACCGTGGTTCAAAATTACGTGGTGTTGTCCTCGTCTCTTTCCCTCCGGGATTGATTTCCGACCGTCGCCAATAGCCCGTTGCTCCAGTGGGACGTTAATTAACTACCTACCCGTTTTGGGTCATTCTAATGCGAAATCAGTGCTTTCCTCACTTTGCGTCTGTCAGTCTTTCTGTATGTGTGTACTATGTCCAAATGGCTGAGTATATTTTCATGAAAATTTTCATACCGTGAGTACTTACAATGGTTTAGTGACGGAACTTCATTGCGTCAGTCTGTCTGTTTGTCTTCCCGTTTTATGTCTTTTTTTCTGAGTTTGTACAGAGATTACACAAATTTTGTTCTAAATAATTTAATAAAATGTTAAACATTTGGTTTATTTGCCACTCCCCCTTAGTCCCATTTTGAATTTTCAGGCTGTGTGATTCGATCGACAGTCACATGGCCAAAACAACAAGCTTGTGCTACTTTTCGAGCAGTGACCAAGTTTGTGTTTAAAAGATAGCCCAATTCATATTTTACCTTTCCAATGTTTAAAAGGAGTTAAAATTTCAATTTATACCAAATGATTGTTTTCTGAAGACTTAAAAGTTGAAAAGGAAGGTGTTTGCGATCTCATTAGACTTTTTAAAAAGTGGATTGGAGATGTTTATTTTCCTATGAAGTTCGGAAGCAAACAAGCTAGATGAGGCGAATAATTGGGCATGTATTAAAATTTATATACCGATTATTTTTTTATTTTCTAGCTTTTATATGCATCTTGTTGCTGTTAATTCCAACAATTGCAGTTTAGAAAGAACGCGACTTATGAACTAATGAGTGCGATATATTGTCTCTGTATGAAACGATATGTTTGCAAGTTACTTTAAAATCTGATCATTTTCCCCATGAAACTTTTACTTTTATCTTATAAAATAATTTTTAAAGGTGATGTAAACATTTATTTTATTAGTTTGAACCAGCCAGTCCCTAACCACCTACCATTATTAGACTATTTCGTCATATTTAGCATTTAAACAAGCAAATGAATTTATTCTACCAAGTATATACCCTCCATGTGGTTTTGACGACATATCAAGATCTGACCAATTTTGATAATCTGATCAGATCAAAATTTAACTTCAAAAATACCAACACAAAACTCAGTGTAGAAGATGGCTTGGGAAGGCTTATTTGGTGGTATTCTTACATCCAATGAACAACAAGAATTAATGCTCATCAACTTATTGTGTTGGAACTGGAACTGGCTTTGTATTGAGCAATAACTTCTCAAATCACAAAATCAACTTGGAGAGTAAAAATTATATTAAATTATCGAATATTAAAAATTATTCTAGAAAATTTTAATCAATTTGCTTAACATACACAAAGTACAAAATATTTTTTGAGTGCAATCACCTATTAGGTCCAGGGTAATTTTTTCATGAATAATATGAACTTATTGGTCTACATCTGGCCATTCGCCCTCTGAATTAAATTTTTTTAAAATAATCTGTGTATATAATGATTCAATTACTTACACCAACATTATATGCGTTAACATCTAAATAGAGGCATTGGAGACTTAAACAATTGGAAACTGCAATTATTTAAACATACATTTCTTCTCGATTCAGTAAAGTGATTACTACATTGAGATATTACCATAAATGTTACCCTTCTGTTTTTACTACAATCTCATTCTCCATGCTTAAATTTATTGTTTAAGCAAAGACTTTCAAGCAATAAATCAATATATCTTTTAATATATGTTTTAGATACACGAAAACATAAATCCATATTCTCATTTATGCTGCTTACGTAAAAAAGTGGTAGCAGAAAGAATTCCACAAGTGATACAAAACACCAAATGCTCACACCCAACATTCTGAATATAAGCTTGGAGTATTAAAGTATCAGATTGTAAGGCAAGACAGATGCCTTATGGTCAAAGAAGCCTAATCTGTAAGCATTCGTTTACCCATAATATCCTTTGATGGCACAAGGCTAAAACTACCACACGCATTATGTGCCTTCAATTATCTAACACAATGCCGTAGATGATACAATCTGAAGATTATGGGGTGATCAAGTTACGAACCATGAGCGTTAGACTGCAGCCTCAAAGGCCCTTTGAGATAGAAAATAATTTATCTTTAAGGAGAGTCTATCAGTATATACATCAATTTAAGAAGGTTATAATTTAATCTTTCATATAGTGGTGCATTAATTTTCACAAAGGGAACTGTAATGTTTTTGGTATGAATATTGATCAAAGTTTTATACGTTCAACACCTTGAAATACATTTCGTAATATTCCTTATTACCTGAGGGGAATTTTAAAAAACATTACTAAAATGTGAATTCAGAGAACAAATTTTGAAGCACATTTTCTTACGAAACTGCTCTCAAAGAAGTGCCTTATTCAACCCCGTTTGCTTCAAAAATCTGAATCAAAGTAGGTTTGCTATCGAATGGTGTATTTACCTTGCATAAAGAAATGCGTTTTTTTTTCTTGCATTTCTGATATATACAGTGATCATCAAGTAAGTTTCATACGTTAGATTCATGAAATGCATCTAATGATGTTCTTTATTACCTGAACGAAGTTTTGAAAACATTATAAAGTATGAATTTAGAGAAAAAAATTGAAGCATTTTACCCAAAATCTGGTCTCAATTAAATGCTTTATTTAACAAATTGTGTTTCAAAATCTTAGGCGCTGAAGGTTTACTATCTAATTGTGTATTTACCAATGATGATTGCTTAATTTCTTTTCCATTTGTGTGCGAAAGCAGCGTATCCTTTTTTGTGCAATGGCCCGTTGTGTTGCTCCATTATGAAATATATTCGACAACCTACCTACCATTCTTTGTAGTGCGGTGGCTTGGTCAGCACCACTACTTTTAAAGGGCATGTTAGTGCGAGATCACGTTTTACTCTTTATCAATCTTTGCTATTTCGAGTACGAACTAAAAAACTAAAATGAAAAGAATCAGTTTCATTTCGTATTTGCGCGAGTA
Source organism: Meta bourneti (assembly GCA_933210815.1). Classification (NCBI taxonomy): domain Eukaryota; kingdom Metazoa; phylum Arthropoda; class Arachnida; order Araneae; family Tetragnathidae; genus Meta; species Meta bourneti. The sequence continues at coordinate 63,992,525 of OW119930.1, read as the reverse complement.
TAAGGTTTGCTACCTGGTCTGCTTGCCTTGTGCTTTACTACCTTGTCTGTTCGCCTAGTGCTTTGTGTTTTTATAATGTGGATGTTCTGTGATGTTCGTAAAATAAAAACCTTCGGATTATGTCAGCTTCAGTACCTTGGTTTTATTTTCCCATTTGGCCTCCGAGTTTCTATAAGTGCAAAAGATAACAACAATACTAACTGAATGTAATTTTAAAAACATTTGAAAAATACAACTGTAAAGAAAGAAAGCAATTTGAAGGCATATTATAACTCCGAAATTTCTGGTCCCCATGAAGTAATTTATTTAAATAATATAATTTTGAAAGAGCTCACTTATTGTAGGTTTCCTACCCAATGGTGTATTTACCGATGATAATTGTTTAATTTTCCCTCCAATATTTTAAAATGCAGCGTAAATCAGCCTTCCTCCCTTGATTTTATTTTCATATAAACTTCTCTAGTTTCCATAAGTGTAAAAGATAACAACAATGATACTAACTGAATGATGGAATTTTAAAAACCGTTTGTAAAATACAACTGTAAATAGAGAAATCAATTTGAAGGTATATTATACTCCAAATTTTTTGGTTATATGAAGTGCTTTATTCTATTAATTGAATTCTAAAATCTTAGTGAATGTAGGTTTCCTGTTTAATGGTGATTTGCTGATAATGATTGTTTAATTTACCTCCAATGTCTTAGAACGAAGAGTAAGTCATTCTTTGACCTTTAATTTTATTTTCACATCAGTTTCTTTAGCTTCCATAAGTGTATGAAATAACAAAGATACTAACTGAATGAGACTTTAAAAGCTGTTGATAAAACATAAATAGAGAAAATAATTTGAAGTTTATTGTTACACATCTGATATTCTGTTATATAAAATAATTTCTACTGATAAAATTCCAATGTTTATAACAAACACAATGCAATTAAAACATTCTTTTCGGAACTTAGACATACGACCCAGTTTTCACTTGCCAATGTCAGTCAGATATTCTACTTTCATTCTTTATACGATTACGGTGTTCGAAAGTTCTACTTTCAAATATCATAATCGCCGTTTCATCGATTTTATCTTATAGCGGATATGGAGCACCATTTAAAGAATTTTAAAGATAAGAATATTTTTACGCTCTATGCATCTAAAACGACTGATGTGATTGAGAATAAAGATAAAACTACTATTAAATCAAATAGCTACGAAGTGGTAGAGACATAATAGCCTTTGAAGCTAAAAAATATATAAAAAATGAATTCTTATGGATGTTATGCGTTAATATTTAATGTCAAATTTAAAACACAACTAACTTTTATTACTATTTTCTAAGAAACAAATTTTTTGTTATTAGCTTTATTAAAATAAAAAAGTGATGAGGTATTTGCTTTTTTATTATGTTTAAGGACATTGTGTATAGCCTTCTGATGATGCAGACAATAAGTAAAGTATAAATTTTTGAAGCGGAAAGCGAGAGACTGTACGTTCGAATAAATAAAATGCACACTATATGGTCAAGGGTCACTGAAAATTCTTTTAAAACTGCATTATGAACCAATGAAAAGCGAGTTATTGAGTTCACAAGACATTTATTTCAATGCAGCGAGCTGAGTTTGAGAAATAAATGGTTCTGAGACGTCAGATCAGGGATCTTTGGAAAAGATCGATAAAAACTTGTCTAAGCCAATTTGTCAAAACAATCGATCTCAACAATGGTCCCAATTTATCCAAGAAGTCATTAGTTGTGTCTCATGTCTTTCCCTTTCATTCCTCAAATCAAAATTTATTGGTGTAGAACGACGTCTAAATCCGCGGGTAGACGACATATGGCCGACCGACTGTGAGAAACAGGTTCCAATTCAGATCATCACATCATTAATAATACGTGCCAAAACAGTAATCGGGTTAGTATATTCGAACACAACATGGAATCCAATTTGTATATTGCACAATACATCGTGCGCGCGACACTCGCCTTCCTCACCCTAGTTGGGGGAAATAATGCAATTTTTCTGTGTGTCACTGGGTTTGATTCAGTCTGTCTCGGTAACCATGAGCGCAACACGACTTGACGTGGTATCGTTTTCAGGCTCTCAGGAAAATACATTCAAATGTATGAAGATATATTCAAATGCATGAAGATATTATTCAAGTGTATGAAGATCTATTGAAATGTATGGAAGTCATTTCCCAGGAGTTTGAACTGAGCATTTTACAAATTGTTTTATCGTGAGCCGGTGAGCAGTTTTGACGATTTGGAAGTTTATCTGGACAATTGCGAGAACAACATGACTATGCGTAGTAACATTGCAAAGCTCTTGACAAGATCAATTCAAACATAGAAAGAACATTTTGCTGTGGTTTGAACTGAATACTTAAAAGTCTATTTCCTTGTGAATTGGTTAACATCTTTATAACAAATTAAATAAACACTTCGAAACTACTCGACTAGCTCATTTCAATTTTCCAATCTGCAAGTCAAAGGATACTTTATGTCATCCAGTACGAAATGCGTACTTGAGTGTTTTGTACTACTAAAACACTCAGGTGCCATCTACATTTATTTTACAGAAAAAGCCTCTCGACATTATCTCAGAAAAGAAAATTGACACTATTTTTAGTATTCAAAGTTGGTGGTTCATGACTTACCAGTAGAGGCAAGGATTTTCAATAATCAATTTATAGTAATACATTAAAAAAGGAAAAACGCATCAAAATATGTAAAGAATGGGGAAAAAGAATGCTACCAAACAGAAAATCAATAAGAACAAAATTTTAGTTTACTTTATCAATGGTAGTAAAATATGAATCACAATCACTTTAGAGTAAAATTTTAGTTGCTCTGCATTAACGTAAGGCAATGCCTAAAACATAACGCCTTTGCTCCAAGAAAGCTCGAACCTAAATGCGAAATTGCAAAAATATAAACAAAAACTACATTATTATCAAATATTGATAAAAACCCAACATGCAAACACTAAACCTAAAAAATGACTGTGTTGTTATTGCAAAACTACTCACTAAATTACCAGATGATTAATGCACTTACGTTTCTTAGCGTAACATTAGCCAACAAGTAGGGTTAAAAGTATCTTCCTTCACTCTAAAAACTGTTGAAAGACGAAACAAACAACGCATTATTATCAAATAATGAAAAAAAACAACCACAATGCATATACTAAACTTATCAAAAACAGAATAATATTGTGTTTATAATTGTAAAACTAGTCACTAAATTACTGTATCAATGCACGTTTCTTAGCATAACATTGGTCAACAAATTTATATAAATAAAAGTGTAATGTTCGTTTGTTCCTAACGCAAAATCTCCCAAAATTTTTCCCCGATTGCCTTGAAATTTTGCCACAACGTTGCATTCGAATACGCGCATGTTTTAGTCTACTTAGCTATATAAATAAAAATGTAACGCCAGGAGGAACTGGTAAAACGTTCCTAATTAAATTGATTCTGGCCGCAATCAGATCCCCAAATCACATTGCCTTAGCACTTGCGTCGTCCGGAATAGCTGCGACTTTGATACCAGGTGGAAGAACTGCTCATTCCGCTTTGAAATTGTCATTTGACATGCAATTCATTGAATCCCCCACGTGTAACATTTCCAAAGTATCCAGCATGGGAAAAGTATTGCAAAAATGCAAACATATCGTTTGGGATGAATGTACAATGGCAATCGTTCTTTTCAATTTAACCAGATGAGCCACAGCAACGCGTGGCCCGGTACAGCTAGTAGGATATAAAACTGTCTTCATCCGCTCTAAAAATTATAGAAAGGCCAAATAAAAACGCATTATTATCAAACAATGATAAAAATCACTCATACAAATATTATGAAAGCATTGAACCTAACAAAAATAGGATAATACTTGATATAATTACAAAACGAGTTCCTAAAGTACCGGATTAAAGAACTCTGGTTTCTTAGCTTAACATTACTCAACAAGTAGGGTATAAAACTATCTTTTTTCCGCTCTGAAAGCCCAAATCCCATACATTCCCCTCTCTCTACCTTCCCTTCATATTTTTTCACTTTATTTTTTCTTTCTTTTTACCCAGAGGTGTCGGTGATTGCTCAGCAATAAAAAAATCCCCGTCCTGCTCAGGTGTTCACCGAAAGTGCTTCTTGCGTGGAAGCTTAAGTTTATTGACTTCCATTATTGATATCGTAGCACTAGCCTGGATGAAAAGAAACTCGGTATCTAACGTGACTGGGTTTTCAGGAAAAAATCAACTTTTGTTTTAATCGCAGGCGCACGCTTTGCTTTTTCTTGTTTTTGCCAAGGTTTTAGGGCATATAGAAAATTAGGAGCAGGAGAGTGACTCCCGATCTATAAATTAAATGCGCGGACTTTTATGGCTTCTTTTTACTAGGAATTGGATAATGTTTCAGGTTTTGCCGTTATTTAAGTTCTTACCTTACGATCAATTCTGCATACTCTGTTTTAAAGTAATTAATGATCTGAGGATTTTCTTGAATTTTGTAGATAGCGCTTTAAAAGTATTTGAATAAATGTGATTTTAATTAGAAGGCTTAAATAAATTGATGTCTAGTCTTCCAAGTGGTTTCAACGAGATATCTCGTCCATCAAGACTTGACCAACTATGTTAATAACTAGATATGCGGTCATTAAGATATTACCGATTTTTGATGACGACGAATTCAAGATGTGGTTAGATTTTGTTATGACGCGATATCTCGTCGAATAAGATCTGGTTAGTTTTGCTAATAACTAGATACCTTGTCGGGACAACCACCAGGAGGTCTAATACACATAAATGAGTACGGATTATACAAAACATATGACCGTCATTTATTCTTTATATTTATGAGTATGGATTATACCGCCGGGACCGTCATTTTATTCTTTACTTCTAGGAAGTAGAAAAATCCCCAGATGGCAAGGAGCGTCGTTGTGGTTAGATCAAAAGAAGTGCAGTGAGGATATTGATAAACTAAGCTACTCCACAAGAAAAATTGTCTTACTCTATCGTAATATATTCTGAGTCAAAATATTGGAAACCCAGAAATGTTCATCCATAACCATGAAATTTTTTCATGCAAAATCCCCTTTACCAGACATGCAAATAATTAACCCTCCTGTATCTGCTTCTACGAGGTATCTCGTCATTAGAAAAACTGACCAGATCTTGATGCACGAGATAACTCATCATTACCAAAATTATTCAGATCTTGATGGACGAGATATATCGTCGGAGCCACTTGGAGGATTGAAGTTTGAACACCAATAGACGCCAAGAGAGTTGAACATGTGAAGTATGCATCCTAAGGCTTATTCAAATAGCAGATGATCAATGCAATCGCATGTGTCGGAGACTCAACCAGTGCTACTATCCAAGTTTACTGTCGAGCATCACACCGCTGTATCTCCAAGTATATTGGTGTAGGGAGTCATTACCTACTACAGCGTCACCAGTAGTCCTGATACGATGCATTATGTCAGCACTGTGATACATGCAGCAGATTCTACAACCTGTTGCTTTACCTTTCACGTCACGTGTACAACGGAATATTTACCTGCATAAAAACGCATGACCTCACTTGACTCAGCTCTTATAGGAGTGTCTCCATGGTGTCGAAACCCTTCCTTGGCGAGATCTCCAGATTTATCATACAAAGAGTATTAATAGGAAATGCTAGGCCCTACGACACACGACTCTGCTTATAAAGGATCTGTAGCAGCAGCTGTCGAATGCTTGGTCTAATTTGTCACACTTAGTTCTGACTCAGCTTCATCTCAAATCGTAAGTTTTCAACCTAGGTTTGTAAAAGCAACAAAGGGCAGTCGAACTGTAGCAATCCTTCATTGCATTACGCATACGGAAGTACCCCCGTGATCTTAAACCTCAAAATGGTTTTGACGAGATACCTTGACCATCAAAATTTGATCAATTTTGCTAATGACGAAATATCTCGTCACCAAGATATTGTCGATTTTTTATGGTGACTAGATAGAACAAGATCTGGTCAGTTTTTCTATTGACGAGATATCATATCTGTCAACATCTGATCAGTTTTGCTACTGGCGTGATCGAGACAATCACCAGGAAGGTTAGTGCAGCTTTTAAGGTTTCACGCAATCGACAATAAGTCAACCGTCGGTAGCATCTACTAATTCAGTCGCTACTAAATTTACAGTCGTTACTAAATTTAAGAGGAGAACGGGGGAACATAGCCGCCACAGCAATGATTAATTTACAAATTGGTAGTATCCATACGCATATTGGCAGTTTAATTCATGTCCCACTATAGCAACGCAAAGGACTATTGGCAACGGTGAGGGATCAATCCCGAAGTGAAGTGTCCAAGGACATACTCTCGCAATTTTGAACCCCGGTTAGATGACAAGATCAACACCTGAGCTGGCATCCTGCTCTTCAAATTTCAGCACCATGCCTACGTGAGGATATTTGAGGACACGGCCGGTTTAATATGCACCACCAGTCAGCACGTATACCCTGCTCTTCGGTTGGATCGAGTTTCTAAATTGCAACCCTTCGGTTTCTAATCCGTTATTCTACCAATTGGGCTACCGTGGCCCCTATTATATACAACAGTGCAACGAATCTGAATTTGATCTGTATTTTCTCATTTTTTCTACAAGACAAGGTTTGGTGTCGTAAAGGCTAACTAAATATAAAATTATTTATGGTAATTCATATTTGTGAATGTTCAATGAACGTGCCAACGCCTGATCAGTGGTTAATAAGTAATTTTGAACTTAGATTTCACAAGCAATTAGAGTTCCACATAGGATGATCAATGTAACAAAAAGGTTAAAGCTTGGGGAAAATAATAATTTTTTCCATAAAATAATTGACAAACACTCAATATAGCTAAAGGCAGTCTTATTACCCAATCCATCTTATACAATAGTTCTTATATATTCTAGTTAAAGTTCACAAATTGAGTTATGTAATACATAATGATGAACCTTTAACTATCGACACTGGAAAATAAAATCCAAAATTGTATGCAAAAAGATTCAATAACTTCCTTTTGTATATTCGGATTTTGATGTCAAGTTCTTTGAAAGTTTGATGAAATTCCTTAAATTGAGGATCGTGCAAAGGATTACATTGTAATATCAAGATTGAGAAACCTGTAAATGTTATTCAAACATAGATGGCAACTTTTGTTTAGGTTATATTAGGATTACCTTTTACTTAATTTCCTTAATACGCTTAAACACTGTTTTTATAAGTCTGACATTTTTTGGGAAAACAATAAGTAACACAGAATATATTTACTTTTAGCAAACGTGCTTGATTGGAAAGAGTTGTAAAGGACAAACGTAAAAGTTTTTATTAAAATTGATTTGAAGAATAAATACAACTTAAATAAAACATGCCAGATCACTGATATCTATTTACGACGATAGTATGAACTAAATAGGCGTCAAGAAGGCATTGTATGGACAGTGCAATCGGTAAACAAAATCTTTGCTACCCAGAATTTAATTGTATGAAGTGTGATGTCAGTAAATTTAATGAGAAATTCAGGTATGACTTTTCAGGCATGCTGAATGAGTGTTCCTTAAATAGTAGAAAAATTCGTTAAAAAATTATTCAAATTAAATGACTCGTCAATTAAAAAAGTATACTTGAAACCTGTTTACATAATTTGTAGATATATATAAATTAACAGCTTGTCTCTAATACTCTTCCAAGATTATAGATTGAACTATTGTTAGATTTTAAAACTCTAATTTTTTTAATTTGAATTTATAGGTGGTCAAAAGTTGAATAAATTTATTTGAAAGTTTAATTTGAATTTCTGAATACTGATTCTGATTTTTACTTGCATTTATAATTTGTTATTTAACGAATAAAGTCATGTTTGCGACAGTTAAATGTTGAAACAAAATTTAAAAAATTGATTTTACCAGAATTACTGGCTAAGCAAATGAAATTCAATTTTACACATAAGATCGGTAAAATTACTGAATATAATAATGGAACAAAATCGTTTGTTGCAACATTTTCATTAAAGGATGAAGAATGTCATTATCGTTTCGATTTTCCCATTTGAATCTATAATTCTATCTAAAATTACATTAATATTACGACAAATTACCAGCAAAAAAGCTCAATTGACTGTAAAATTCAGTCTGAGTTATAGTGTTGCACTATTTTAAACAGCTGACTTATTTCCTTTGTAGTCTTAATTTTAGAAAATTTATTTTATAAAAATTACTCGTTTCTTCTTCTATTTTAGAATCGCATATAATATACTTCTTACGTAATTGTATTTATATGAGTATTTTTTATTTTAAGTCTAGAAATTAGAAGACGGGTTCTAGTATACTTCTCAAAATTATCCGTTCATTAAAATTATAAAAATTAAATACAAACTGAAACATAAAATTGAAGGTGGAGTAAATAAAGTAGATTTCAAAAACTCATTTTGAGTAAACACTTTTTATGTTTCAATACTGTAGGAATCATTAAAATAAAACCGAAAATAATTTCTTTTTCCGCAGAAAACCATCTTTATGTTCATTAAAAAGAAGTAAACAATCCGTTAAGTTATTGCTTTGCTTTAAAAGCAAGGAAAATGTTTTTCAAAATATATGTAGAAGTGAAATGTTCATGAATTTACATGTTTGACAAAAATTTATTTTTAATCTGTTAGTCAGAAAAGGAACGGTTTATTTTTTGACTAATTTTAAAAACATTCAGAGCAACATGTAATTTGACATTTTCAATCCTTCAATTTCTGATTTTAGGTCAATTTGTACATGTAATAAAAATATTGTGTTCAACAAAAAATAACAAAGAAATTATCCTAGAAGTCTTATTTTAAAGAAATTTAAGGTAGCTCATGTTCCGTTATGAACAAATTGTTTTCCTCCTCTAAGTATTCTTTTCTGCTGCATTTATAGTTTTATGTACTTAGAACTATGTGTTTAATCTAATTACTTAAAATTAATATATAGATAATACTTTTGAAATGAAATTTATCATACTGCATTGCACATTCTAAAATTCAGTAGCAATAAAATGCATCCATACTCAAAAGCTATAAAATCTGTAATTCAGTAATAACTTAAAGTTTATTTTTTTAAATTGCGTCTGTTCACACGCTATTTAATTGCCATTACACCCTTACCCTTATACGCTAAGTTATACCCTCAATAAAATAGTAAGGTGTTTTTAACTTACAATTGCAGTTTCTAAAATACAACTACAAACTTCAGATTTTGTGCATTATACTCCAGTTGCGATATAACTAAAACAGATTTTGAAGCTATGTAACTACGCATATATCAATCAAGAAATTATCTTATTAATAAAAAGAACGTTCGAATCTCTAAAACCACACGAGTTAATGAAAACGACATAAATCAGTCTTCATGCATTTTTATTGTATCATAAATGTAACATTTAAAAAATTATTACAGCAAAAATTTATTTTAACAAAAGATCATATTTAATTTAACTTAAAACATATAATTTAATTTTCAAAAAGTTGACTTTTAAGTTACATAAGCATGACAATGGACTATAACCGAAATAGCAATGACGATCACTTGACGCTATAAAATAGTCATAAGTCTACATAAAAGATCAATCATTCTGTAGAAAGATTTATATAATTTATGATGTATACACATAATTTAACTTAATGGTATATAGCAGTGAACTTTAATATGAGCCACGGAGAAGTGAAAGCAGCGCGGGAAGAAGCGGAACCAAGAAAGCACGAGTATGAAATTAATTCGAGAGGTTGGAAAGGCTAAACTGAAATTGTAGTTCCCAGAGAAAGATAAGGGAAAGAGAGAACTCGCTCAGGAGGGGAAGAAAGGGCGGGGAAACAGAACTGACCCTACCTCAACGGAATATTGTAGTTCACCCGGTTAAGGGGGAAACGAAAGCTTCACAAAGAGAGGAGCAAGCAACGAAAAAGTTGCGCGAAGAAACAGAGAGGGAGGAACCCAAGGGGGAAAGAAGTGTAACGCTCTTGCGGTCTAGGAAAAGAGGGTGGTTGAAGGTCACCAAAAAGAGCAGGACAAGGAGATTGACCCACCTGGCTCATCGGTCGGCCCGAAAGACCGGACCAGGGAGTCCGGTTACCCCCGAAGAAATGGAGAATCACAGAATCTACGAAACGAAAAAGGGGTGAAAAACACTCCGTTTCGGAAACCCCGAGGTTGCATAGGGGGAACATGAGGGTGAGATTCTTCCCAGTGCGTTCATGGACATTGCTATTGAGCAGTGCGTGGTAGAAACGGATAGTGTGATCGGGAGAAGAAAACAGGTTCGTCGGCGAGTGGTTCCTTTGAATCACAGATTAGGAAAGTTGAGAGTAACTCCCGAGACCTTGACTAGGGGTCAAGCGATGGAGGAGAATACCCGAGATAAGGTGGTTGGAACATGTTGGAGGAGAGGTATATAGAGGTATGGTAGAGAGAGAAGTGAGGCGTGCTATGAGGGTCATCTACGGGGTAGACCAAAATGGGCACTGGAGTTTATGGAGGGATTAGCGGTGGCGCGAAAGACCCTGAAATACCTCAGTCTAATATGAGGGGGTTGAATTTTGAATGGATGACAAACGGGCTATACCATTGGATTAGTACCCAAGAAAAGGGGTGGGTTAGACGGTGGTCATTTTTGTGGCGGTACTATCGCAAAAAGTTCATTTATATACCAATTTTGGCTGATAACATGGAAAATTGATCGGGTTGCTAAAGGAGGTCTTTACAGGCCTGGAGATTCAAGTATAACTGGATAAATGAATGCTGAATATTGTGATTATGTTTGTAATATATAAAGGTTTACTTTTAAGAAAATCATTATTGCCGTGAAATGTCCACATGATATTACTCTGATGTGCAGTATTCTTATTGTCAGCGAAATTATTATTGTGATGTGTAGATACTCTTATTTTATTTTTATTGTGATGTGCAGTAACTATTTTAATTTTGTTGTGATGTGCAGTGTTTTTACTCTTAGTTGGGTTATTATTATTGCTTACTACATTAGGATTTTGTTTTTGTTTTTAGGATCATGAGTAAAACTTGATAAGAGAAGTTGTTTATTGAAATTGATTTTGTGTATATATTCCTTTCCCCTGGTTCTTTGATTGTGTTGATTGGTGTCGATAATTTTTTCTAAACCTGGTTTGTAAACTCATGCATGAGAGTCATATGGAGGCATGTTTGTAAATTGGGGACACAGACAATAACACACACGCTTTTGCTTGGCTCGTTGGTGACATCTGGGATTAGAAGGGCACCAGTTTACCTGCATTTGGTTTACGTTTTTAAACCGGTGGGGAGTGTGTGGTTCTCCGTCCAACACATGGAGGAACGTTGTCCCTCTCTATAAAGGTTTTACGGGATTTAGAGAAAAAGTTTTTATGTTCACCGTGAGCGCATTAAAGTGGTTTAATCCGCTCCGTGAATTTAATTTTCATCGTGCGCGTGCCACTGCTACTAGCGTACTTGTAAATGCTATTGTTTCTATTTATTAATATTATATTTATTGAGCACGCGAAACGATGATATTAGTGGATGTATTTTTAATTACGGATGTAAAAACTGTAACCGTGATATAGAATGCGAGGAAAGTTTAATTTGGTTGAAGAATAGAATAGGCTGGGTGTTTGAAATGAACTTGTGGTGTAGTAGACTCTTGTAAATAGCGAATGTATATATGGTAATGTCCTCGTCTAGTGTTTAAATAAACGTGCTGTCCTCAAAGCTCAGTGTTTTTAACGAGATACCAAAGAAATAATCCTACATTATGGCTATGAAATCCATTAAAAATTCCACCAGCGTATTGGAGTATCTAATATTTAAATCAAGAAAACATAACTTTGTTATCAGTTAAGATGTTCCGAGAAACTTGTAGACATCTTTGAAAGTTAGAAATTATGAATATGTGCTATCGTGAAAATAAAACTAGAGTTCTTAATATTAATTTAAAAAGACTAAATAAATCATTGTGTCAGAGACTTTCATTGTCCATTTGTCTTTTAAGATTGAAAAACACGATACTTACATTAACTTTTCACCAAGAAAGTTCAAAGCAGATTTTGTTAATCTTATATTTAATATGGATAACGCAAGAATCCTAAAGCATTCAACCATACTGGTATAAGTAATACATGCATACAAATATTTGAGGCCATTCTATTTTTCATTGAACTCAAAAAGAAGAAAATATTATATCCATCTTAGAAATACATCCCGAATGCGCCATTAACTTCAATATACTTGTGCAGGGATAACTTCCGTAGAATCATTTGGAAATGATTTATAACTCAAAACAATATTCACCTATTGATAGGAAAGACTCATAAATGTAAATTTTATAACATAAGATAGCAAAATATTGTTTATATACAATAATGAATGAACATTAAATCTAGGTATCATGATATTGCTATTTTACAATAATGAATGAACAAGAATTTTATGACAATATTGTTTATGTGCAATAATGAATGAACAATAAATCTATGGAGTACAATATTGTTTCGATACAATAATGGAGGAACAATAATTCTATTGAGAACAACATTGTTTCGATAGAATGTTGAATGAATAATAATTTCTGGAATACAAAAAAGTGTTACTTTATAATAATGAAAAACGATACTTATATGAGTACAATATCGTTTTTATATAATAATTAATGAATAATAATCCTAGGGAGAACAAACTGATGTATATATACAATAATGAATGAACAGCAATTATATGTACAATATTATTCCTTTGTATTAATTAATGAACAATAATTATATGAACTACAATATTTTTTCTTTGAAATAGTGAATGAACAATAAATTCATGGAGAAAAATACTATTTTGAATGGAAAAATGAGAGAAAAATAATTATTTGAAGTACAATATTGTTTCAATACGTTAATGAAGAAACAACAATTCTATGGAAGACAATATTATTTTTATACAACAATCAATGAAAATAATTCTAAGTACAAAGCTGTTGATATACAATAATTCTAAGTACAATATTACCTCTTTATAATAATTAATGAACAATAATAACATTTTGTAAAATATTGCTTGTGTAATATTGAATGAACAATGCATTAATGTAGTAAAATATAAAATATTGTTTCGATAACAAAATGAGGGATCAACGATTCTTTGCATTAAAATATCGTTTTTCTACAATAATGGAGGAACAGTACTGCGTTCAATGGTTATTTATAAAATAACTAGCAGAATTACTCGGCGATGCTCAAGTTGAATTGGTTAATTGTGTTGAGAGAGATTCTATTTGACAGAAAAATGCAAGCATCATTTAAGTGTACAAAAATATTTTTAACATCATTTTAACTTTTTCATAGCTTCTACAATATACGTCGAACGCAAATATGTATACATAATATATCCATCCATATAATCCATTTCAAATTCATCATACTCTTGCTGTAAGACAAACTACAAAAGCTTTTCCTGAGATGACTTCTTCAGAAGTCGATTTTGAGTTTTGGAGTGATTACGAATGCCAATTAAGTTCATTTTCAGTAAAAAATGAGGAACTTTCAGCGTATAGTCTTGCACTCAGTTTTGCAATCAATATTTATTATTTGTGGTACCCTGGCACCATGGATTTGATGTTTTCGAATTACATTATTGTGAGAGGATGACAAATTAAACTGTTACGGCATTCGTGGTTAATTTATTTTGAAGCACACATTTTTTTCTTGAAAATTCTATTCAGCCGCACGTGGAATAACGGAGCTTGTTTAAAACAAATGTCATCAGTGTAGACAAAGCAATCTCAATCGATTACACTTTTTACAAAATCACTGCTTTCAATGAATGTTTCACAGGTACCTAAGTTGTATACGAACAGTTTGAACTTCAAGTAAGCAACCTCGACCTTCTGCCACTTAAGACAAAAAATTTCTATTTTTCAACAGACCTAATTTACATACTTCCTTACTATGATATTATTCCAAGATCAGTAGTCTTATTTAAAATTCCCTTTGCTCCAACAGAAATTCAATTTTATATCGAATCCTTATGGAATTTTTTCAAATGAGAGACTCAGTTTCTATATGGAAACAACGTACCTAGTTAGAATGATAGATGTAGTTACTTGACTATGGAGTACATCTTTCAATAATATCCAGGAAACATGAAAAACAAATGTAAATTTAATTGATTTTAATCGTCTCGTAATGAAAATCTGACAAAATAAAGAAATATCCTTGAACTATAACATATGGCTATCTGTTTTGATTTAACCTAACATATCTTATTTTACAATAAATTTATTTTAACTTTACCAATAATTTAAAATAAGAAATTATACACCTTAAAAAGGTTTCCATTTATGAAACAGAATTCTGCAAACTATAACGCATTTAACCAAAGACTTAAGGAAAGTTCGTCGAAATTACCATATACTCTAAAAATGGATGTGTGTGTATGTATATATGCAAATTAAACTGTTACGGCATTCGTGGTTAATTTATTTTGGAGAGCACATTTTTTCTTGAAAATTCTATTCAGCCGCATGTGGAATAACGGAGCTTGTTTTAAAGCAAATGTCATCAGTGTAGACAAAGCAAACTCAATCGATTGCACTTTTTACAAAATCACTGCTTTCGATGAATGTTTCACAGGTACCTAAGTTGTATGCGTACAGTTTAAAATTCGTTTTCCTCTAATAGAAAAATTTAGTTTTAAATCGAATCCTTAACATACTTTTTTCAATTGAGAGACTCAGTTTCTATATGGAAACCACATGTACTACTTATTTAGAATGATAGATGTAGTTACTTAACTATGGAGTACACCTTTCAATAATACCCATAAAACATGAAAAACAAATGTAAATTAAATTGGTTTTAATCGTCTTGTAATGAAAATATGTCAAAATTTAGAAATACCTTTGAACTACAACGTATGGCTACTGGTTTGATTTAACGTAACATATCTTATTTTAGAATAACTTTATTTTAACTTTAGTCATTTCAAAATAAGAAGTTATACACCTTACTTGAAAAGATTTCCATTTATTTGAATGAAACAGAATTCTACAAACTATAACGTATTTAACCAAAGACTTTAGGAAAGTTTGTCGAAATATAGATATAAGAAAGAAAGTTTGTCGGAATATAGATACCAAGAAATTACACATGTCTAGTGGGATTTGGCAGAATATAAAAACAATTCATTCATAATAATTTAACTCCTAAGTAATATATCTGTATTATGGAAAGTAATGGAACACATAAATACAAACAGAAACGAAATTCTTGTCATTGAAAAAGGTTTCCATTTATTTTTATGAAACAGAATTCTACAAACTATAACGTATTTAACCAGACTTAAGGAAAGTTCGTCGAAATATACATATACCACCAAAAAATTGTGATATTTGGCAGAAAATAAAAATAAATCATTACAATTTAACTCCTAAATAATATATGTGTAATATGGAAAGTAATGGAACACATAAATACAAACAGAAATGAAATTCTGGTCAATGAAAAATGTAGAATTCTGAAAAACGAAAGATCTGAGCAAGCGTGTTGAATTTCGACGGCATAAGAATATTCTGAAATAAAGAAATTAGAAAAGAAGCTTGAAAAATATTGATGTGCAATAATTAATTATTTACAAAGTGAACACAAATTTACAAAATCTAGAAATGCTCAAATATGACCGCAACATTTCGCTGTCTTAAATCAAATACACAAACACGGAATTCTAAATCTAATTCATAAAATAAAACATTAATCCTGGCGTTGCCAGATACCGAATTGCAGAATTACGCTTTTATGCTCAATGAGTTTATCGCTTGGACTTTTTGTGTTCCATTACGAAATGTAAGTTGTGTGAAATTAAGTATTTAGAGTATTCATTTTTCATCAATCAGATATTGATAAATTATTTATATGATGGACATAAATAAAAAATCTCAGTTCAACAAAATTATAATTTTACATTTCTTAAATATAATGTTTTGGAAAAAATTATTTTTCGAGGAATACTGGTAAAAAACAATTTTATTGGAAAATTTGATTTTATACCAATACTGGTAAAACAAACTGAGCTGCTTACTGCAATCGTTTTATGCTCAATGTTATTTTTATGGCAATTTAAAATTGTTTTAGCCCTCTCTGCACATCTAGTTAAAGAGAACGGGGGTTAATATGTAACGTACGTTATCCGCTTGGTTCCAAAGTATAAGTGTACCATATTTGGTGCGGTTTGATCAAATGGTGTAGATTTGTATAAAGAACATAGATACATGCACATGCACATCCATTTATATATTGGGTCGGTGCGAATGAAACGTCCGGAAAATGACCATCACACTTCGATGGCGATAACTGAAAAATACACAACCAGACCTGCTCTAAATAATCTCCCTCTGAATTGACACAATGTTGCCACTTGTCTGACAAGGCCATGATCCCGGAGCGAAAAATGTCTTGTGGCTGGGATACGAAGAAGTCATCAACTGCACGGTGAACCTCCGTATCTTGGGTGAACAGTTTGCCAGATAGAAAGCGATCCAGGAGACGAAACAAATGAAAATCTGTATGTGACAAGTCAGGGGGATGAGGCAACGCGCTTCATAGCCCAACTCACGTAGTGTCAGCATTGTCCGTTGTGCGACATGAGGACGGGAGTTCTCTTGCAAGATGAGAACGCCATGCCTGTTTATCAAAGCCGGTTGTTTCACCATCAATTTCCGGTGCATCTGTCGCAATTCATCACAATATCATTCTGAAGTCATGGTTTTCCATTTGGCAGGAAACTACGATGAATTATTCCAGCTGTAGACCACCATACAAGAAGCATAACCTTCCTGGGATGTAAGGGTGACTTGGGATGGCGTCCAGGAGGCTGTGCTTTGTTCAACCATTGTGCAGATCGTTTCCGATTGTCATAAAAACCCCATATCTCGTCGTAGGTAACGATTCGCTGCAGTAGAGGTTCTCTTTCATTCCTGGAAAGTAGCGATTCAGACTTCCAAACTTCTCATCTTTTTGGCAATTGTCAATTCATGAGGCACCCAAGAATCCATCTTTTAGACCTTACCCAGTGCAATAGTGTGGTGGACACTTAGCTCTGCCGCTATCTCACAACATGTTTTCCGCGGTTCAGCTTCAACCACACTTACCAGAACATCTTCAGAAACTGCAACTTCTCGGTGACCACGTGGTTCGTTTTTCAGGTCCATATCTCCATTTCGAAACTCCGCGAATGGTTCGTGCATTGGCTGAATTCTCCCCGAATGGTGTGGTAATGTTTCGAGCAGCAGCTGCAGCAGAATGTCTCAGTTTAAATTCATAAAGGAAGATGACTCTCAAATCTGAGTTTTTCATGTCGAATTTGGAAGCACCTTTCACCCAAACAAATTAAATCTGGAACTTGTACTTCACACGCGTGATAGCTATTTATAGTAGCTCTGTGACGTAAGATGCCGGAAGTTTGTAGGTAATTACTTTTAGGTGTATGGGGGGGGGGGGTCATTCCCAAAGCTATTTCTCATTGGACATTTCATTCGCACGGACCCAATATATATATAGATGAAGGAAAAATAATTTGAATTTTTACATTTTAATGCTACCCTTTAAAAATGAATAAACAATAATTATATAGAGTGCAATTTTGTTTGTTTTTTCAGTAATATATGAACATTAATGCTATGTAAAATATTGCTTCGTTACAATAATGGATGAACAATGAATATAGACATACCAGTTGTCAAAAATTGGCGAATAAATAGTTGATTTTAATTAGGTATGTGGTATAGTTTACTTTAGTTATGTAGTATATTTGACTCAAAATAACTGTCTAGTATAGTTGACCAGTTATCTTGCTGAGGATTGCATTCTGCGGAGTAAAATATTGTTTCTATACAGCATTGATGGAGCAATAATTCTGTGGAGTACAATATTGATTTTATGTAATGTAAAAACGATAATTCTGTGGAGCACAATAGTGTTTCTTTATATCATTCTAGGAAGTACAGTACTCTTTATGCACAATAATTAATTAACAATAATTGTATGGAACAATATAGTTTCTATGCTATATGAATGATCAAAATGATATGGAATTAAAAAATTGTTTCGATGCAATAACGTATTGTTGGATAACCCCAGCTAAACTTCAATTTTTGTTTCGGAAATTGTCCTGGAATGTAGTCAAATGCAACAAACATCATATTTTTAAGACTCTAAACATTGAAGTCTAGGAAATTTCTTGTTTTGAAACACTACTGTTCAACCTACTTTCTCTTACGCACTGGTAAGTATTATACATATGGATACGACGATAAGAAATGAAAGTGTGAGGATGTTGTAAGGAAGATAATATACTCCTGTCAACAGATCATTGGACCATTCTCCACCGATTTTTCAGGCCGTGAAAGATTCATGGAGACTAGTCATCTTTTACCATGGGTATAACGACGCAAGTAAATATTGCTTTTCGAATAGAAACACAACTATGTGCTGGTTTGGATTCGCTCAAGTTTGCAGTCTATGGTGTAGTTGTTGGATGGATGGTTTAAATATAATTTTTGCTACAAAAGCAGTCCCAAATTGCAATCACAAAATAAGGATCTGATTAAAGGCAATTAATTGTAGATAACATGTCGTTTAACCATCTGAAGGGTTCACAAGCATAGTTCCATCTTGCAATCTTCACTCTTTAATGCATGACTTCTTACCAATTTTGACCTTCTTGAACAATACAATCTTTGCGAAAGATTGTAGTCTAAGGAAAGGAGCAATGGACTCTTTCCAGAGGACTATATGCTGAGGAAAGGAGCAATTCAATCTTTTTACGGGTTCTATTCGATGGAAAGAAGCAATAGGACAATAAGCTTTCGACATTACCGTATTCTAAGGTAAAGAGCAATAATATTTTTCCAAAGGATTCTATTCTAAAGCAAGGTGCAATAGAATCTTTCCAAGGAATTATATTCTACAGAATCTGCAAAAATATTATGGTTCCAAAGTCTTTATTCCAATTAAAGAACCAATATATTCTTTCTAAAGGTTGATAGAATTCATAGATTATTTCAACCGATGTGGGTATTTAGTTATTAAATGTCTCGTGAGATTAAAAGTAATATTGCACTAGTACGAAATCTCGAATCGCTTAGAGGATTGATACTATAAAACTGGTTAACATGATCTCTCACCCCAAAGGGATACTATTATGTTTTGAATCATTTATAAAATTATATCTTTCATGAGCTGCATTAGAGGAGCAACTCTAAAATATAGGATTTTTGGTGTAAGTACATGCTGTCACCACAGTGTGACAAGTGTAACAGAAACAAACGATACGAAATGGAGCGATTTACAACCTAGTGAATTGGAAGGGGTCAAGGAACCAGTGACAGAAAATGGGATGAGTGGACTTGCTAGCATTGGTCAGAGCATTGGGTATGAAGCTGGAATTTATTGGGGGTGCAGTAATCGACAATAGACAAACTGGGAATCTCTCGGGGGGGCCACCAGAGAGATATCAAAAATGCTGATGGGATGGCGGGAAAAGAACGAGATCCTCCACAAGCCAAAGTGAAACCTTAAAAAGTGATTCCCGGCCCCGTACCTTCTCATCTCAGTATTCCCTACATCAGCGATACTACAGCGCCCAATGCGAAAGATCAGTTGGTGAGTACCACTCTCCTGAACTTCCCAACTACACATATTTGAGCCCACACTATACCTGTCTATACGTATATCCATGATTTTACCAATGCTACCAATGATTTACAATAAACCAATGCTCGAACTTAATGCTTGTATTATCAATGTGGAACTCAAATCAGATTTGTATATGGCATCTTTTTTCGATTTAATGATAATCTTTTGTACATATAATGAATATGGACAATTGCAAATGATTAAAGAAATTAATATCTAAATTTACAACGGATTGTACGACTCTATAACAATATTAATAGCGTTTTTACTAGCACTAATTTTAGAATTCGATAGTAACTGTAGACCTATACAGTTTCAGAGCATGTTCTCAAATTTGCAACCACCAAAAGTAATTAGAGCCTAATAACTTCAACGCATAGTACGAGAGGGAAAATTTTCTGATTTCTACTGATTCCTAGAATGATGTTTAGAATTTGACGTCACATACAAGTTCAAACAGTGTCAAAAGTCTAATTGTCTGATCAAATGTGCCATACGTATTCGGTAAAAGGCGCTCCAAGTAGATTGTCAGTACATGGCATTTTTTGTTCTCCATCAGACTGTTGAGTGGGTTAGTTAGTTAATTAACGTCGCACTGGTGAACACAACAAGTAATTGGCGAAGGTCCAGGATCAAACCCGAAGGTGAAGATCCGAGGGCAGCACCACGTAATTTTGAACCAAGGTCATCAAACTTGAAAACGTATGGATGATTTTCAAAACAACCGCTTGATTGAAACAGGGGAAAAATAATTTAATGACAGAAAATCCCAAGTGAGGACATAAAATTAGAGCAACATTCAGAATTTGACAACTTAAGGTTATGTATACAGTAGAATATATTTTTTTAAATTTTGACTTTAAAAATCCAGTTTTTTCACAATAGGTCATTGATTTGTGCTTAAACTCATTTTAGTGTGAAAAATTCTGATTAAGCTACTCATTAATTAAATAATTTAGATACAATTAATTAGATTGTTTTTGAGCAGTCATATTTCAAATTCTAATGTGTTCAGAAAGATAATTCCTGTTGGAAATCATTCCTAGTATTATTCTTCAGGTTTTGACCCTCCATCAAGTTGCTAGTGGGAATACGTTCTTTTTTACAATTTTTTTCACGAATTAAGTCTAAAAAATCAAGATTTTTTCAGGAATTTCGACATTTAAAAATCAACTAAAAATTCATTTCTTAACCAATAACTTCGACTGAGGGTCAAAATATCCACTCTATTACATAGAATATAATGACACAAAAGTAATTGTAATAGATCAATTCATTTTTGAGTTATCACAGTTCGAAAGAAGCATCCTATTGCAAAAACATAGTTCTTCAGAAATCGAGTTTCAAATTTTGGAAACGTGTTTGTCTGTGGTGACAGCACCTAACCCAAACCCTTGTAACTTGAAAACTACACTGCTGGCCACCCAAATTGCAACACCAAGAAAGACAAGAGATATCACAACAAAATTTATTTTGTAGATAACATGTTGACCAAGTATCAAATGATTAAATTTATAGACTTCTGTGAAGTGTGGTTCCTGCCAAAATCAGTAGCCAGAGTAGCCGCCATTGTTGGAGATCACCGCTGCCACACGCCTCGGCATTGATTCAAAGAGACTTTGGATGTGTTCTCGGGGTACAGCAGACCAAGCAGCTTCCACACGTTGCCAAAGTTGATCTGGTGTGGCAGCTGGGGATGTATTCTGGGTCAATCGTTGAGCAACCATGGACCACATGTTTTCTATCGGCGAAAGATCCGGAGAGCGAGCTGGCCAGGGAAGCAATTCAATCTGGCGATTAACGAAGAACCCTTGGACAAT
This sequence comes from Meta bourneti, assembly GCA_933210815.1. Taxonomy (NCBI): domain Eukaryota; kingdom Metazoa; phylum Arthropoda; class Arachnida; order Araneae; family Tetragnathidae; genus Meta; species Meta bourneti. The sequence continues at coordinate 63,971,000 of OW119930.1, read as the reverse complement.
GCGTGCCACGTGTGGTCGCGCATTATCCTGTTGAAATATGGCTGTGGGCAAGCCCTGAAGGTAAGGAAGGACAACTGGCTCCAACACCTCGGAGATGTAGCGCTGGCTGTTTAAAGTACCGGCAATGCGTACTAGAGGAGTGCGAGAGTGATATCCAATACCGCCCCATACCATAATACCCGGTGCAGGACCAGTGTGGCGGTGCATAACGCAGCTGTTCAGCATCCTCTCTCCACGGTGTCTCCAGACTCGAATCCGACCATCGTGGTGTTGCAGACAGAAGCGTGACTCGTCAGTAAAGACAATTTCATTCCATTCTGCCGTCCACATCCTTCTTTCATCGCACCATTGGCGGCGGAAACGTCTGTGGTTCTGTGTCAAGGGTAGACGAAGCAATGGACGTCTTGCGGACAGACCACTCTGCTGTAAACGGCGTCGAATGGTACGCGCAGACACTGGATGATGCGGTACAGACTGAATGTGCTGTGCTATGGTTCGTGATGTGGCTGAGCGATCCGTCACTGCCATACGCACAATATGCCTGTCATCACGTGAAGTGGTGCACTGAGGTGGATGCGATCGAACACGTCGGTCCGTCGTACCCTCCTGCATCCGACGATCACATATCCGCATTACAGTTGTTTGGTTTCGTCCAACACGACTACCGATTTCCCTGAAAGATAATCCACAATCTCGGTAGGCCACTATCCTTCCTCTGTCGAACTCGGATACTTGATCAAAAGATGATCGCTGTTTTCTACGAGGGATAATTGACCGTTTTTTTGAAAAAACCACAAGAAAAACACAATTGCCGTACTTGAAATCGTCGAAATCTCCAAGCCTTAAATAGCGCTTTGAAGTGGCGCCACAGGCGCGCGTGATGTGCGTCTGCGCTGAAATTCTAATCATTTGCATATCTCACCTCCGCTAATGCATGTTGTAAATTTCATATTATTTGCATGCTTCCTTCAGGGTGTTGCATTTACGGTGGCCAGCAGTGTATTTAGAATATTTGCAAGATCTTGGTATCGTTTGAAAGCTAAGGGGTTGGGCAATATTTTGAATTGTTAAAAAATAGATCGATATTTTAGTCAATTTTCGTGATTTCTAGTGTATACATACACCTTAAAGAGAAAATTGGAAATATATATTCTGTCAGAAAAAATATCAAATGAGGATGCAAAAGGAACAAGACACAGGAGAAGAGAAAAACTTTCTTTAAGATAGTGTGCATAGGTAAAAGTAATAATGACTCTACCTTTCAACTTTCCCTATAAATTAAAATTATTTTATAATTAATCATTATTTTACATACAATCCTCCATTCTTTTACAAAGTAAAATTTGTATCAAATATCAAAATTAAAAACAAGGAACAATCGGGAAAAAAAAGACTTGGAAAGGGTAAATATGAACCTTTGGTGGTTTCGGTAGAAGAAATTTCTGGCCCTTCTAATGTTAACATGGGAGGGTATAATGCATATGTCATAGAGGCGTACAGACGTTATGGAGATCTAAAGGTGAATTTTTATTATTCATTACGGAAAATACATACATTACTAAACTTTTCAATAAAGTTAAGGGCAATATCGTGTGTATTGTATTGTAATTTATATTGTAATTTATGTCCGATAGAGTTTCAAGCAGTGGTGATCAATGATACATTCAACCAACAAAGGTCTATAATACCTAGCACTAATTTCAAAGTAAGGGTTTCATAGAGGTGCATAAGTATTCTGAGGAATCAAAGGTGAATTGATAGCAAGTTTTTAGAAGCGTGATACTCACATGTTTTGATCGTTGGCATTTGGGCTGGAGTCCTTCCGATTACGGCTGATGCTTCAGAAACGATGCTTCTGGTCTAGGAAGGTCCTGTTTAATTTTTTTCTGTTAATCGGTACGCACGTGCTACAGTTCCTACGCTCCAGTTGTCCAAACAATCTCTCCCCTTAGCCCGAAAAATTCCAATATTCTCTTCTTGCTGGCTCTACCAGCAAAAGGAGAATATTGGAATAAAAACAAAATTTCGGTTTTATTTCCCAGCTTCATAATCAATGTCGTCATAAATGCAAGCCACTCATACCACAGTCCATTATTGTGGTTGTGTGGCCCCTCCCATATTTTTAAAGATACAGTGATGTAAACCCTCCTATGTTTTAGTATATCCAGGGACGTCAATATAATACTAGGTAAGCTTCTAGATTGGATCTCGAATTATCTGCAAGTCTTCGTCTTGAATATGTGAAGTATACGTTACATCTGTGAAGTTCAAAATCTCCTCAAGGACTGTAGACTACACCCTCTAGTTATAGTCATAAACGTTTGACTGCAAATAGTTCATTCAAATCATTGCTTTTGCAGAATTTCTTATAAACGTATCAAAATGAATATATAATTTCAAAGAAATATTGAGGAAAACTCACTGCACTGCTTTGTAATGCCAATGGTATAAAATTCTAGTTTGATCTGTACTTAATGCAGAAATAAGAATACACAAAAGTCTAGTTTATGTGAAATTTCAACAGTAAAATCTTTAAAGAAAATATCTTTCTTTCGAAATACATTTTAGGAAAACAATTTTAAAACTTAAGAATAACTATTTTTAGTTTATTAAATAATATTGAGGTGGATATGAACCTACATCGCACTTTATAGAACATATCTATTTTGAGATGAAGAAATTAAGTAACGTCTACGAATTATATTGCATACAGTTGAAATGTTTCAACCTAAAAAATTATTTTGCAATTGAAACCTTTATCAATTTTTCATAATATATAAAAGACAAACTTGCATCGATCTTCTAACGAAATAGATGGAGTATGTGGCTAAGCGTCATATTATTTTTGCCGATTGTTCTGTTCGATGATCTGTCACATGGTTGAGGCAAAAAGCATGAATACTAAAATATTGATGGATTAAAGTGATTATCCACTGCATCACAACTACGAGCATGCGCTTCGATAGCCAATCAGGTAAGTCGATTCGTAAGCCCACGTGATTCACCCTTCAGAGATCGTTCGTCAGCGACTCTACCCACATGCCCTATCTATTTGGTTAGAGAGTTGATGCAAACTAGGCCATGACATGGATCACTTTTTATACTCGCTTGATCATTGATTAAAGTTATATTTTATCTGCCATCGATCTCGCATAGCCTAAAGGTATATTCAAATAGTTTCACGAGAAATTGCTCGCGCACAATAAATAGTAAACCACATTATTTAGTAAAAGCAAGTGATAATCTATATATATAAAATAGGATGTGTGTGTGAATGTGTGTATGTATGTGTGTATATTTTCTATACAAATCTACACCGTTTGACCAATCCACACCAAATTTGGTACACTTATATTTTAGAACACTGCGGTCATCATAGGCTAACTCTTAACCCCCGTTCTATTGGCCCTGGGGAGCTAAAAACTATTCGAAATCGCAATAGAAATAACATTGAGCATAGGTTGATTGCTTTAGGCAGCATTGGTTGCTTTACCACTGTTGATAGAAAAACAATTTTTTCCGAAACAAATTAAATTACAGTATTTATGTTTGAACTGACTTTTTAGTTCTTTCCATCATGTAAATAAATTATAGATATTTTATTGATGAAGGGGGAAAGAATGTTTTAAAATGTTTATGTTTGCAAGGAAATTCAAGTAAAGGTTTTCAGGAGTTCAAGGATTATTTTCAGGGAAAGTTGGTGTATATTTCGATCAACTCTCTTAAATAATTTATTAAATACGTAATGATTTGTAGAATTCTGTTTCACAAGGCTTTTTAGGTAAGGCGTGTAACCTATTCTAAAATGTCCGGAATAGATACATGTGAATCCTCCGTTGAAAGCAGTGATTTTCTTTCTGAAAAATTCTGTAAAATCGAACTTCTGCTTTTTGAAAAATTTTTATCTATTCAGTTTAATTTGTCTACACTGATTACATTTATTTCTAACCCAAGCACCGTTATTCCGAAAAGCACAAACGAAAAACTCATTGATCATAAAAGCGTAATTTTGCTACTCGGTATCTGGCAGCACCATAATTAATGTTTACTTTTTTTATAAAACTTTGTAGAACTTTCTAGAAAGTTGGAGAAACGTAAACTTCCTTGGACTCATGGTGGAGAACATTCCAGCCCCCACTCGATTCTTAGCTGGTCGTATTTAAAGGAAGCTAACTCGGTAAGTCTTCCAGTTTATCATCTTTCAGTGAATCTGGCAGTTTTATTTCGCTCTTTTGATTGTATAAGTGTTTCCTACTTTATTCGACAGTGATAGTGTACATTTTGGATTTATATTTCCAAACTGATGTAAGTACTACATAATTTTACATTCGTTTTTTCGTTAATTTTAGCTTTTTATTGTATTCTATAATAGATTTCATTGTTCAGTGAGAGTGTGCCTTTTGCTTAATTTATGAAATACCTTTTATATTCTTTTACAGATTTCTTTGCTGTAGCAATGCCTCCAAGTAAGCGGTAGGCGATCGGCCAAGCACAGTCAACGGATAAGATGATGAAAGATAAGCGTAGTCAAGAAACTTCCGAGGAGAGGAATAGAAGACTTGCGATTGCGAGAGAGAGATCTACTACATTTAGAGCAACAGAGATGGCACAGCAGCGTGAGGTCTGACTACAGGATCAGAGAGATAGAGTCAAACGATCACGGACTGCGCACCATTTTAGCTTAGCATTGGAAGGATTTCACTACGATTTAAATAAAGACACTCGCTGCATGCAAGTGTTACCATCGAGTCTACCTGGTATTTGCTTCAAAAATGGAAAAATTAATCTCTGCCAACTGGAACCACCACCACAAGATTGACTTTTGACTTACACATCAGGAGATACGTCATAGTCGAAGCATTTTCTTAGTAACATCAGAAAATATGACTCATGTTTCCAAATGACATCATTCGGCGCCACATCAGTTGTTGGAGAGCCCGGATTTCCGACTTCAAGGTGCAAGGGCAGATTTACCATACAGCGGAATCGTTGCTTCCGCTGCCAGATCAACCACCAAAATTTCTACAACAATATTTTTTTCAAAACGAACAAATGGAAACTGATCAGAGATGCGCCTACATCTCGGGAACAAGACGTCAGATTGTGTTAAATTTACAGAGAATGTTTCATGAGCACAATCTTATTAAAACGTTTGAAACAGCATTGGAACGTATGCCAACGGATGAATATAAAGTAGTCATAAGAGCAGACCGAAGACCAGCAGGCGAACACGAGCGGCGCTTTAACTCTCCTTAAGCAGATGAAGTCGTGGTGGTTATATCAGGCGATGAGTTCCATCAACGGGATATCGTTATTCAACGACGAGATGAATCATTGCAGCGTATTTCGGAAACACATCGATCTTATGATGCTCTGCAGTACCCAGTGATATTCCCCCACATGGTGAAGATGGATATCATTTTAATCTGAGGCAGATCAACCCAAGAACAGGTGAAACAACCAGCAAGAAAGTTTCAGCGATGGATTTCTATGCGTACAGATTAATGGTTCGAGATACTGAGCAGTAACACGTATTGAACTGCAGGCAATTGTTTCATCAGTTCATCGTACGCAAAAATCGAGAGTGAGAGTCTCCTTTACATTCGTCTAAATCAACGTAAACTGAGAGTTGACGAATATATTCACCTGAGAGATGCTGTGGCAAATGACGGGAACGTTGAAAACCTCGGTGCCTTGGTCATACTACCAGCTACATTTACAGGAGTCCCAGACACATGCACGAATACACGCAAGATGCTATGACGTACGTGAGGACGTACGGGAGACCAGACTTATTTATCACCTTCACCTGCAATCCGACTGGGACGGAGATCAAGGAGGTTCTTACCAATGGTCAATTTCCCAGTGAGCGCCACGACTTGATTGCGAGAGTATTTAAACAGAAGCAGTTGAAACTGATTGACGTTATAACAAAGGGCCATGTATTTGGAGTACCGAGATGCTGGATGTATACGATTGAATTATTATTTTATTTCTATGATGAATTTTATATTTTTACATGAATATTATGAATATTTGATTGATAAAAAAAGGATAGTTAAAATATTTCATTATTCATAATTTACATTTTGTAATGGAACACGAAAAACTTCAACTCATTAATCATAAAAGCGTAATTTTGTTATTTTAGATTTGGCAAACCTGAATTAATGTTTTATTATTTTATAAATTTGATTTAGAATCCCGAGTTTGTCTGTTTGAGTTAATACAGCTAAATGTTGCAGTCATATTTGAGTATTACTAAATTTCATAAATCATTATCGTCTTTATCAATATTTTCAAATGTCTTTTCGAATTGCTCTATTTCAGAATAAACTCAGGCTGTCGAAATTCGACACTGCGCATCATTTGTTTTTTAGAATTCTGCATTTTTTCGTCGGAATTTCGTTTCTGTTCGTATTTATTTCTTAATCTTTTACATATTGCAATATATTCAGGAATTAAATGCATATATTTGCGTCCGAGGTATACTGTAGAAGCTATGAAAAGTTAAAACGTATTTTCCGTACAACTTAAATGATTGCATTTTTCTGTGAAAGAAAAGTGATTATTCTAATTCACTTTTCAAGCAACATTTAACCATTTCAACCCGAGCAACGGCGGGTAATTCAGCTAGTACTTATGATAAAATAGAAGCAGAAAATACTAGCAATATATATACTAAAACTAACCGCATACGATTGTATAATTAAATCAATAAGTATATTAGTAAACGACCAGACGCAAGCGATAATAATTATAAAATAAAAGCAGAGAGCAATAGCGATATTTGTACTGAAACTAAACGCTTAGGATAGTACAATTCAACTATCAATAAGTATGTTAGGAAACGAGTAAACACAAACGATAATAATTATGCTCAAAGAAGCAGAAAGCGCAAGTACAATTCAATTATCAATAAGTATGTAATTTTCTATATCTGTCAACACCAGTAACATGTTTAATTTTAGTTATATTTCGAATTGTTAATTGAGATATAGTTTTTAGCTGTAATTTTAATTCAGTTCTGAATTTTTGTGAGATTATTACTTAGACTGAGATGTTTTTGAGATTTATTAATTGATTTACATTCTCTCATTATTTTCAATTGTTTTAAGCTTCCGAGTTTCTATGCATGAACAATGAAGAATATCAAGGATTTGTTCCAATGTGCACTCATTATTTGATTACTCTTCAGAAGATAATAATAAGTCTTAAATAGCAATAAGTGAGCCCGTTGTATTCTTATTTCAACGGAACTAACAGCTAGTTTCCAATAAACTCTTAGCGTTTTTAATCTTGGTTTCTAGATGTTTAAATTATTATTACTTTTGTTAGCGGCTAATTTCTTAGAACAAATGTCAAGAGGTTCCTAACACATGAAACTTGATTTGTTTAAGACGTAGTTTTACACATGGTTAAAAGACTTTTACTTACCATTTTATGCTGTATATCATATATTTTTTATAATTGTTAATTGATTTCCGTGAACTAAAATGTGTAAAAAATCTTCCTTACTCTCTCAATCGGGAGGGTAAGGACTTAAAGAATTAGAAGGATACATGAATTTCACTATAACGTAATTAGATCTCATTAAAAAAATCTCTCTATTCAACTATAAAAGAGCATATTAAAGGCATTTTATGTCAAGATAAATATAAGTGGCAGTAGTATTTTGTAGTGATACGTGTTTCCTGTATGTATTCTGAAAGTAACTTCATTTGGCTTGTCTTTCGAATACGATTTCAAGACTTCGCCATTAAAAATTCTAAAGAATTAATTCCGAAATGATTAATGATAATTTATTGATCAACAATTATATTAACCTCCAAACTTGATGATGATAAGTACATTTTAAGGTAACCTCGATATGTATCATGCCAGAGAATTTGGATAGAAATAAGATCTTCGCATACCGTCTGGCTTGTTTGTTTAAGCTCAAAATCTCTGCCCATATCCTTGTATATACTCCGCAGTAAAACAATCTGGAATAAAAGAATAACTTTTATTCCAGATTGGTTTTCAATTAGTACTCAGTTTGGTTTTATATCTTGGCACAGATTGCTCGTTTTTTTTGCGCCATAAAACACTATCTACCTACCAATAGCATCGGTGTATGACACCTTTATATAAGTTTTCGGATGTTATCAATAGACTAGAGACTTTTTAAGTAGGAGAAAATACTTTAACTGGAGATATTTAGTATGGTGAATGATGTTACTTTAAATATACGATTCCCTTATTTTTTAAATTAAAATTATTTGTTTCAAACACTCGTAAATGTTTTAAATAAAAGTTTCGTGTTACGCAGTACTTGTACCTGTTTTTCATGTCTATCACGAAGCTTCTTTCACAGCATTATTTCAGCCGAATCACGTTCCTTTTAGTTTTAAAACTTTGCCAAACCCTTTGAAAAGCATTCGAGAATTTTGAAATTGAATCTGCTAAGAAAAAGAAATGGTATAGGAAAAGGAACGTGTGTTATTAGATACCCGGATGAAATTGGGATGGATAATAAGGTATTGCGTTATTCCGATTCAGTTAATACCTCCTTTTCGAAGAGATTTTTTGAAAAATCGCATACTTAATCTTCAACTATCTTTTGCTTAGAAATAATATTTATGAGTTTTTGAAAGTATAACAATATTGAATATGTAGTATTATAATACGTAATATATATATTTGTTTATTTCATTACAGAAATTCCTCTCATACCCTAATTTTAAGTTTGCATTTAAAACTATGTTTTTCAAAGCATTTAAAAACTAATTTTTCAGTTGAATTAAAATTTAAAAATTATATTGCATGTGGTAGAACATTTTTGTATTTTGTCCAAAGGAGTCTAAAATTGGTTAGAACCCATGTAGAGAGAAAACTACAGGTTACGTAATGGAATTATGTGATTAAGTATAAAATTGTCCCTTTTCTCTATCAATCAAAAAATTGCTATTCCAAAGAACTAGTTAAGATAGATAGTGTGACACGGACTAATACATGATTTGTAAAAGTTAAATATCAATTTTGTCATTCATTGCAAATTATGAATAGACACCCAGTACAGTTACAGTTTCATTAAAGACGGCTGCCGCACGTAGATCTAGTTTAATCGAGTTCTACACTGTGAATATAAAAGTACTAGTGATCATAAAAGCACTAGAATTTTCGTAAATAGTTCATGTTATGTATTATATCGGGATTGCTGAAGCATCATGGATATTGATAGATATGGTGAGAGATCAAATATAAATCAATGGGAATTTCAAGAGAGTGGTACTCACAGACTGGTCTCTGGCATTGGACGCTGGGGTTGTCGCTGATTAAAGGAACGCTGCTGTCACGACGATCCAACAAGGCCTGAAATAACTTTGGTTGGCTTAACTTATTGGGTTATAAAGGTGATCGGTCCTCTCCATCATACCATCTCAGTATATCCAAGATATCTATGCTCCCAAGAGAAATTCTTAGTTTCCATCATTTGCCGGTTGCTCCACCCCAAATAAAATTCAGCTTCATACCAAATGCTCTGACCAAAGCCAGCAAGTCCACCCATCCTAAGTTCAATCACTGGTTGCTTAACCCCTCTCGATTCCTCATGTTCACAATGACGCGAGTCGTTCTATTTGGCATTGGTTATTGGTTTTATAAGTTGTCCTTCAATTTTCAACTCGTCACGCTTTGGTGACAGGAAGTCTGGTAAATTTTGAAATACTTGGATTCTGCCCTATGTTTGAGATATTACTAAATTTAGTTAATACGTAAGTTCTTAAAATACTGGTCCCTATTTAATAGTCTAATATATCTAATATATAATATATACGTCTAATAACAGTCTAAATCTAATATATTTCAAATAATGCAACACATTTATTTAAAGTAATTAGTTTATTAAGTTTACACATGAATTGTTGCCTTGTTTGGGATTCAAGAGGCTTTGTTATCTGTTTTTGTATAGTAAAGCCAGAAAGCTTTGAAGCTAACTCTACTAAGATTCATTGAACAGAATGAATACACAAGTAAAAGTAAAATTTATTTGAAATATATCAACATATATATTCAAAAAGAAAGATTTGTTCACCATAAACACACAGGAAGAATTCTTTCAAAAACCTTGACGACAAGAGGTTATATTAAAATACTGCATATATTCAATGACAAAAAATAAGTACCCCACTACTGCAGGAATAAATAATTCATTCATGAGTATACTATTCAGGACATATCAGCAATAAAATAAGACTTGTGTTCATGCCTCAAAACAAATATTCAAAATATTTCCGTACAAGTGCTGAATTTTTCTTATTCTAGTTATTTATGATACTAAGTGAATTGTATTCTTTTTGAAATGGAATACATAATCTACATACATTGTACATTTCACTGAAATATTCCATTGACATATACACTGTTTTCATATTTTTACTGTAATTGTAATATATAAGCTGCGTTCTTGTATCGAATTCTTAAGAAAAATGTAAAGAAGCGTGAATTATTTCAGTACCATAATGTTTGTATCCTACGACCGTTTCCAGCCTCTCGACTATCAATCGACCATCAGCCGAATAAAAGTTTAAAGTGGTTAAATATCCTTTTAAAACTCTGGATACTTTATTTTCAACTGTATTGTCGAGAATTTGAGGGCTGTACTTTGGGTGGTTGATCCCCAGTCATTTCATCTTGTCCGTAAAGAGAAATGGGCAGTAGTAGGCCGGTTAGAAGAGTAACGGATTAGCAATGGGAATGTTGCGAGTTCGAAACTAGGTCCAACCAAGATTGCGTGTACACTGAGGCTGGTGCACGTTAAATCTGTCGTGGCCTCAAATGTCCTCACTTTGGCGTGGTTTGGAATTATGTAGTGTTGTCCTCGGATCTTTCCCTTGGGAATTTATCCCGGACCGTTGCCAATAGCCCGTTGTGTTGCTCCAGTGCAATGTTAATTAGTCATCATTACCATCGTCTTAAAGAGAAAAGAGCTAATTTCTCTATTCTAATTTAATAAAAGTACCTTCTTAAGTAGTCATGTCCAGTAAGAACTCGAAAAAAAGCGACTCGAACAGCTCTCTGCAAGGAGCTTGGGATACGAGTTTTATTACTCAATAAGACATTCCAATTATTTCCTGTGGACAGATCTTCGTAGTGGGAAGATCTATTAGTCTTGATAGACGATCAAATAAGCCTCTTGATGTTATGTGCGTTATGGGTGTGATATCAGTCACCTAATCGTGGTGCCCCCTGTTTTCGCTAAACTACACTGCTGGCCACTCAAATTGCAACACCAAGAAAGACAAGAGATATCACAACAAAATTTATTTTGTAGATAACATGTTGACCAATGATTAAATTTATAGACTTCTGTGAAGTGTGGTTCCTGCCAAAATCAGTAGCCAGAGTAGCCGCCATTGTTGGAGATCACCGCTGCCACACGCCAAGGCATTGATTCAAAGAGACTTTGGATGTGTTCTTGGGGTACAGCAGACCAAGCAGCTTCTACACGTTGCCAAAGTTGATCTGGTGTGGCAGCTGGGGATGTATTCTGGGTCAATCGTTGAGCAACCATGGACCACATGTTTTCTATCGGCGAAAGATCCGGAGAGCGAGCTGGCCAGGGAAGCAATTCAATCTGGCGATTGACGAAGAACCCTTGGACAATGCGTGCCACGTGTGGTCGCGCATTATCCTGTTGAAATATGGCTGTGGGCAAGCCCTGAAGGTAAGGAAGGACAACTGGCTCCAACACCTCAGAGATGTAGCGCTGGCTGTTTAAATTATCGGCAATGCGTACTAGAGGAGTGCGAGAGTGATATCCAATACCGCCCCATACCATAATACCCGGTGCAGGACCAGTGTGGCGGTGTATAACGCAGCTGTTCAGCATCCTCTCTCCACGGTGTCTCCAGACTCGAATCCGACCATCGTGGTGTTGCAGACAGAAGCGTGACTCGTCAGTAAAGACAATTTCATTCCATTCTGCCGTCCACATCCTTCTTTCATCGCACCATTGGCGGCGGAAACGTCTGTGGTTCTGCGTCAAGGGTAGACGAAGCAATGGACGTCTTGCGGACAGACCACTCTGCTGTAAACGGCGTCGAATGGTACGCGCAGACACTGGATGATGCGGTACAGACTGAATGTGCTGTGCTATGGTTCGTGATGTGGCTGAGCGATCCGTCACTGCCATACGCACAATATGCCTGTCATCACGTGAAGTGGTGCACTGAGGTGGATGCGATCGAACACGTCGGTCCGTCGTACCCTCCTGCATCCGACGATCACATATCCGCATTACAGTTGTTTGGTTTCGTCCAACACGACTACCGATTTCCCTGAAAGATAATCCACAATCTCGGTAGGCCACTATCCTTCCTCTGTCGAACTCGGATACTTGATCAAAAGATGATCGCTGTTTTCTACTAGGCATAATTGATCGTTTTTTTGAAAAAACCACAAGAAAAACACAATTGCCGTACTTGAAATCGTCGAAATCTCCAAGCCTTAAATAGCGCTTTGAAGTGGCGCCACAGGCGCGCGTGATATGCGTCTGCGCTGAAATTCTAATCATTTGCATATCTCACCTCCGCTAATGCATGTTGTAAATTTCATATTATTTGCATGCTTCCTTCAGGGTGTTGCATTTACGGTGGCCAGCAGTGTATTTAGGGCTTGTTGCCATTTGGTAGTCAAATCTTTCAAGTATCATGTAATCGATAGTTTTTTTTAAATTTTATTTAGTTTAGCTGTTAAATCAACGAGTTGTTTCATTTATTTGGACAATTTCAGTCTATACTGAAAATTATAGTGTATCCTAAGATATCGACGAAGCATTTTATAACATTTCCGAATTCAAAAGTATTTCATTCTACTGATTCCATTTTTAGACCATTAACTTTGAATCCAAAGATTCAAATTAGTAAAGATAAAACGATAAACGAGCATTTTATCTGAATATATATATATATATATATATATATATATATTTATTTATTTACGGACGAGATATTTCGTTGAAACACTTGGAGGGTTAACTAAGAGCATTAAAGAACTTCGAGATTGTGGTTTAATTGTCAGTTAGAAGGTTACAAGTGTCTAAAAGGAACTCTTGGAAATAAGAAGAAAATATGTAAGTTGAGTACTAAGAAAATGTAGCCATATCATGATATTATATATCCTAGAAGAACTATGAAACAGTGTTTATCGAACCAGAAATGTACCGACGTCCATACGTCATATTATCGACCAAGATAAGAAATTCATTAGCTAACATTTTTTCGGAGACATTAAATGCTTTTTTCTATGAAGATAAGAAATACATTGCCATAAAGTAATCCGTTAAAATGATATTTAACACTATCCAATTGCTTATAATTGTAATTTTTTATCTGAAAACTTATAGTTAATCTTTAAGGAGACGTGCAGAAATTTTTGAATGTAGGTTATTTGGTTGTTTTGGCGTTTTATGATGCAAGGACGATATTTGGTCAATCTGCGCCAAACACAAGACAGAGTCAAATAAAAAATGTCGCGAAAGGGAAATGAGGCATCGGAGAATAGAGTAGTACGATGAAAACAGAACAAGATTGCTTGGTTATTCCAGGAGCACTACCCCCATGCTTACTAAAGACAGTAAGCCCCATGAGAAAAGAAAAGGTCACTAGAGTACTTTGGGCCCTGTAACCCGTAAACACCTAAAAGAGAAGTGCCTCTGGGACTATGTGTTAAGATATATTTGCCGTAGACAGGTATTTCCCCCAAGGCGCTTAGAGCATAGCACTTCTCGATGCAGTCTCAGAGAACGAATCTCCGATTGGTGAGAGAAAGGGGCTCGCCGTGGTTCAGTGGGATTGCCCACTGCTCTAGCAACCTACGAGTTGTAGGCGGCATAAGTTAGATTCCTATCACTTATCTGGGAGTATTTCTATATTCTGTTATCAGTAAAAATTTTCTTTTGCGTGTGTATGTCCACTTCTTGGTGTCGCCTTCTGTTTGGAGGTGTCTGTCTTGTGAACTAGGGTCATATTTGGCAGACTTTGACTTGTGAACTAGGGTCATATTTGTGAGCTTGGTCTAATATGGCTGTATTGCAATAAATTCTAACCCAGGTAATTCACTTTCCGTCATGTGTTGTTCCTTATCTCAATTGCTATAAATAAGCAGATTACATAAAATATATTATCGTGAGACTGCTTCAAGAGTCCATTGCGAAGCATAGAGATAGCAGCAATCTTGTCCTTTCTGCTGCACATCTTGCCCAGGGAGGAATACACAGAGCATCAAATAAGTTTTAAGACTGGGTCTGTAAAAAGAAATGGAAATAAGAAATTAATACCTGTTTTGGTTTTTTATTCAAAATAGGACCCTCCGGCTTCAATGCACTTTTTACAGCGATTTATTAATGAATCGAACGCCTGTTGTAAATCACTTTGTGGAATGGCCTGCAAAGCACGCGTCGAAGCTTCTTGTATGGTCGAAATATCCTCAAAATAACACCCTTTTAACTTCATTTTAAGTTTTGGGAATAAGGAGTAGTCACAGGGTTCTAAATCAGGTGAATACGGTGGATGGTTCAACACATAGACATTATTTTTTGCCAAAAATCGACGAACAATAAGGGAGGTGTGACTGGGTGCATTGTCGTGTAACAAACACCAACTGCTTTCAGTCCTATAGTCTGGACGAATGCGACGAATTCTGGCCATTAAACGCTTTAAAATAACTAAGTAGTATTGACCTGTAATTGTTTGTCCAGTTGGAACAAATTCTTTGTGGATAATACCTTTACTATCGAAGAATGTAATGATCATTGTTTTGATTTAGGATGGAACTTTTCTTGCTTTTTGGCTTGCGGTGAATTTGGTGACTTCCATTCCGCACTTTGTCGCTTTGTTTCAGGATCATATTGGAAACACCAGGTTTCATCACCTGTAACAATGGACTTCAAGAAGTTTGGATCGTTTTCAACGGCTGAAATGATGTCTCTGCAATGTGCACTTCTCATTGCTTTTTGTTCAGGAGTAAAAGTGTGTGGAACAAATTTAGCACACACTTTTGTTTTGCCCAAATCTTCATTCAGGATGGTTCGAATTGTTTCTTTGTTGATGTTTAAAGAGTCTTCCATCATTCTCAGTGACGCACATCGATCGTTTGTTACGAAATTTCTTACTTTTTCAATAACTTCAGGTGTCCTAGATGAAATTGGTCTTCCACTACGCTGATCATCTTCTACCGTCCAAAAAACGTTTGTGCCACGCAAAAACATTTGATCTTCTTAAACCAACAGTCACCGTAAACTTGTTTCATGAGTTGGTATGTTTCCGAAGCACTTTTACCAAGTTTTGCGTTAAATTTAATTACAGCTCTTTGCTCCATCTTAAAAAATCAACATAAAAAAATTCACTTCAGCAATGAACGCCCGCCTTCTCTCAGCTACTTAACGAAATGCGCACAACTTGTTGGCAGTGTGCCAGCAGACGATGGACGTTATGACGCATGCGCATTTACACTCACAGCGCCATTACAACCGCGCTCTGGGATGAGTCTTAAAACTTATTTGACGCACTGTGTAGATCTCATTTCAGGCATACAAATCATTAGTTGGAGGAGTCTCCGTATTCTGTCCATACGTACTTCAACCCTACAGGTGATTTGTATGAGATACCTCGTCCATCAAGATCCGAACAATTTTGCTAAAGACAAAATATCTCGTTATCAAAATATTGCCGATTTTTTTATGACGAGATCAAGTCAGTTTTTTATAATGACAAGGTATCTCGCCCATCAAGATCTGGTACGTTTTTTAATGTCGAGATGTCTCGTCGATACAACCACAAGAAGGGTTAATTTTTTTTAAGAAATTTCTTCAGAGGTTAGTTTGCCTTAGATGGTATAGTATCTAGACTTCTCTCCTTAACCGAAAATCGGTACCTCAGGTAAATAGTATTAGAATAATCTCCTGTTAATATCCCTCAATATTGTCGAACATTTTATAGAAATTATGTTTCCCTACTTCGATGTACGTCGTTTTGAATTAACAAAACAATAGAAATAAGTATTGTGAGACGAATAAATATGGTAGCAGTTAAAACAACTAATTCACTCTTATGGTTCTTATAAATCTTAAAAATATATCGTTAAATTTGAAAGTTTAGATTATTGGAACTTAATCTTTCTGAGTCCTTGAATCTATTACTTCAAGAATTAATTAAAACTAATTTTAAATTAAAGTTACGAGAACACTTGTTTTTTTTTCACAGAATTCATGACTTCTCAAAATAGTTAACAACTTTCTCCTATCACATTATGTGTAGTAGTAAACCTGTTTTTATGTATAGTTCTATGTAACTGCTCCGCAAAAATCTCAACATAAGCTGCTCCACAGAAACTAAACTGCAGCAGCGGGTGAATAATGAAAGCTTTCATTCTTTTTTCTGTCTCGCAAGATTCAAACGGGCTGCTGCATAGTGCTTTTAATTCCTTAACGCAAGTTCCGTATTTATGTTATTATCTTTTCGTCAAATGTAAATTTTTATGTATTAAATTTTGTTTGTTTCACAATCTAGTTGCCTGATTCTATTCTATTCCTATATTCATTATTCTAATTCAACCAGTTTATCAATGTATTGAGGCCCTGGACATATTCTTTTGTTCGGCCCTCTACATACAAGCCACTATAAATTCTTCATGTTTAAAAGCGTTAGTGCAGACTAAAAAAAGTCATGCTCATATTATGGAAAAATAAGATGACATTTATTTTTTCTACAGCAATTTATAAGAACGAGGTACAATAATTCAATTAAACGAACAAATATTGGTCTATCAAACATTGAATGAGGTTAGTTCGGCTGATTGCTTTCTTCTTTACCGCGTTTTCCCAAAAGTTTGTAATAGAACTCTGTCAATTGAGATAGTGTAGTAATATGATTCCACCTCTTGTATAAAAAGAGATTTAACACGAAATCCTTTAATATAACGTCACACCTGACTGTCTACTATAGAACTGGAAATTTTTATTTGTTGTATTCACAAAACTTTCCATCAACTTGCTCTTGGAAGTCCACTTCAGTGAAGACAAATATTTTGACATTTGTTGGATGAAGCAAGGATGTTGAAAAACCGTTGAAAAAATCTACATGTATAAAATGCTACCAATGTAATGGTGAAACTACTAACATTTCGGAGAGACATTTTTTACGATCTCAAAATGTCAACAACGTCTTCTTCAGAGCTATTCTTCGATTTTTCTGTGTTATTCGCCATAAAATTTCAAATCTCAACTAATAAAGCAGAAATGTCCACATACGTGGATGTATCTTGCACTATACATGCCTCGTCTTGTCTAAAATTAAATTTAAAAAAAGGGTTAAGTCATTTTCTCCTTAGAAGTTATTGATGTTTTTTATGGTACGGGTGAATCCATTCTCAAATCCAGGAAGGCTGTTCGGTCGCCATCTTCAAATCGAGTGATATTTTGCAAACAGGCACATTTTGGGCAACCTTGAATCAACATTCTTTTTATAATCTCGAAAAACAATTTTTCTTCGGGATACAGGGCTGTAAAAGTGACGTCACAAATTAAAATTTATTTTCTTAGCGTACACCACCTTGTTAAAAATCGCATATCTCCTAAAGTATTTAAGATAATCCAATTTTGTTTGATCAAAACAATTCTAAGGCTTTAGAGCAACTATTGATACTAATTTCATTAGTGGTACGTAAATAGTATTAGAAATATGAATTTTTTAATTTGATGAATTTTAAATTCATTTTTCTTAAAAAAAACATCTTTTAAAAATCTGATTATTCTTTTCTAAGTTCCTACATAAATATTCTATCAGTGTGTGAGCTTTTTGCAGTTTTTGAATAGCTAAGCTTAAATAAATTATTTTGTGCAATGACCCTGATCGGAAAACCCGACGTGATCAGAAAATAATGAAATACCTTCAAATTCCCTTTCGAAGTACGGAAAATCCCTAAGCGCATGTCAAATTCCCTATAAAAGGATGAAAATGCTTTCAAAATCCCTAACTTAAATCGGGATTCCTTTTCAGACAGTGAGAACTACGTCTTTATGTATTTACTTAAAAATACTTTTTACTCATTAACCGAATAATTTGAATAGTAATTTACAGTATTTACTTAATTTGAATAAATTATCTATCAGAAAATTGTATATTAAACATTTAAACAGAATTGCACAAACATATCATAATTTTGCTATTCATCTCACTACAAAACCAAATTTTAAAAATGCACTGTAAATGTTTTGATAGAAAGGATCAAAATAACAAACTACATATTTAAAATATTAATAAATTCCTATAACTATATTAATACATTTAAACAGTATTGAAACTAGTAGCACAAAACGTATAAATCCTCATAAAGCGGTTCTAAAATTGAATAGATAAGAAAAATTACGAAGCTCAGTAATATACATATTTAACATCGCAGATAAAATAATGATATACATTTTTATTATATTATTTAACAATAAGAAAATTTGCTAATTTGACTAATTAATTAAAATAAATTAAGATATTTTTTAAATTCGGCGAAAGTGTTTAATATGTTCTTTCTGCCGTATAAAACACAAAGAAAGCATTATACGGATACTTCAA
This sequence comes from Meta bourneti, assembly GCA_933210815.1. NCBI lineage: Eukaryota > Metazoa > Arthropoda > Arachnida > Araneae > Tetragnathidae > Meta > Meta bourneti. The sequence goes on along the minus strand of OW119930.1, from coordinate 63,952,392 downwards.
TAAATGATTATTTCAATGTTGAACTACACGAATGCAATTAATAACTAAATACAGCTTCATAAGTAAATAAACTTACTTTCAATTATACTCGATTCTTGAAAAGTTGCACTCTCATGTCGCAATACCTCTAAGAGCGTTAAACACAAGAATGAAGGTATAAGCGAATCTAAATCACTTAGTGGTTTATTGCCCTGATTTAGTAAAACGTTACCCATGCGTTAAAATACAACCTGCTACAATCAATATTCTTATAACAAATGTTTCTGTCATACCAATTCTGTCAGATTAACACAATTTGGTGTTTTGAAAGATAAAATAATAGTTTAAACGACAAAAACTTTAATTTTACTGTAATAAACCTTTGGAATTGAAAGTGTTTCGTATATAAAAATATACAGCTTTATTAAAAGCTTTTAAGAAATTTAAAATTACTTTAGTGTATAAAAAATACATATATAAACTGATACAATAATATTTAAATCGAAACAGCTTCCTTGTATTCGTTTTGAACCACCATAAACCCAGGAGATAAGCATTGGGAGATGAGCAACTGTTTCTAATATTTAAAATAATTCATTCACTGATTTTATGGTTCTAATTAATCACGGATGTGAACTGCAGAATTTTATTGACTAAAATTGTCCAATGATGTTTTTATAATTTTCCTACAACCGGTTAAGATTGTAGTAATTTCATCATTCACAACAAGTTATTTCAAAAAGCAGAAGTCATGAATTCGAACACAATCCAAACATCATTAAGCATGTAATCCCGAACTTGTAAAGCTATATTTAAATCGCAACTTTCCGTTCATTCAATCAAAATTTATCAAAACAACGTTTTAAACTTCCTCTACTAACTCGAAGAGAATGTAGAGAAAATAAACCATATATACGTATGGATGTTTATCCGAAAGAGCCACCCAGATATGCAAAGGGTGCTGCTGAACAGCACTGCATTTGGTTAATTTGGATCATTGGCATTGTGCTGACTTGGAACGGGTAACATGCATGACTTCATGTATTCTGAAATGGTATGACCTATCATTTGGAGTGCTAATGTGCTAATGGAAACGAACGGTCAGCTGTCTAAAGGATGTTTCAATATATATATATATATATATATATATATATATATATGATATGTGTAGAAACGACACTGAAGGTAACTCGAGGGCTCTTTAAATGTTAAGGTCCCCCGATATTGAAAAGTCAATGGTTGATTGGTTTTGGGGTTTCATGGCACAAGAGCCATATTTAGCTATGCTGCGCCAGACACAAGGCATACAACATCAGGTAATAGACACACTCATATTGAAAGTTTAACTGGCACAGAAGAGAGAAATACACCCAGGGTATTGAAGGGTCAATGAGGCATTTTCAGTAGTATATCCTACCTTTACAAGCATACCCACGGCCCTACAGTAGAGGCCGCAAATATAATATCATAATGACGACACACCTTCTCACTCCTCCAGGGGGAAAGCAACAAGTCTGCAGTCTCGAATGGTCAGTATTTTGGATGACCGGTCCCCTTGGTCCGCTTCAGCAACAGGTGACAAAACGATGTTTCGACGGCCCGTATGCAGAGGGGTATGGTAATGTAGTGAACTCAAAATTAAACCATATTCACTAGGGAAACATATCAGAAAGTGCTACCCGTATTTGAAAGAGGGAGTTGTTTAACAACATGACAGTTTAAATTTTTGGATATTTGCAACGATAACCTTCTAGGGTGGAATCATTTTCTTCTCCGTTCCATATCTGAGTGTCCAAAGTGTTATCTTACCTGGTACGACTACGTGAGCAGCCACTAAGTGGCAAAGTGCAGGGGTGTAACCATTACGTATAATGGTTACACCCCTGCACTATAAGTGGTTATACGCACATATAAGTACGTATGTGTAACCATTGGATACACATACGTATTTATATGTGCTTCGGAGGCCAAACCTATAGAGAGTTGGGTTGGTTTTAGTGTCGCAGGGGCAATATTTGGCCAAGTGGGGCAAAACAACTTCAAATAAATGGATATACACACAAAGAAAGTTTTACTGACACAGAAGAGATAAATACAACCTGGGAGGTTAAATTCAACCAATCAAATCTGCACCGTCTACAACTAGCAGGTTGCTAATGCAGTGCGCGAACCCACGACGATCCCCAAAATCTATAGAGGTACGTTGCAACTGGGCTATGACCTGTTAAAAACTGAATTATTCTTCGGTCTGTATTCAGTAACATCCTCATCCTATTCCTTCTGACATTTGTTTGAAATTCTCAGAGTTCTAAAGAACAAATGAAAAGCTTATGCACTAAACATTACAGGTCAAAAGAGTAGAAAGGTCAAAAAGACCTATGTGGTGGTTCTGGGTAGACAATGAACTATCTCATAAAATGGGAAGATTAGAATGGAAAATTTCTTGAGGAAGCTGATTAACATATTTTAAGAGAATTCGCAAAATTACTTCGATCTTGGCGCAAAAGAAAGCAATTAGTTGTGAAAAGATATTCGAAATGGGTCAAATTGACCCCATCGCCGGTTCCACTTTTAAAACCCTTTGTAACCATGACATCAAGTTACCTAATAGATAATAAAAGTACTTAGTTCTTACGTCACTATGCATAAAAGAAATCGGGAGTGGTCAAACGACCACAATAATTAACTATGGTATGAGTAGACCTGGCATTTGAGAGCATTGATTATGAAGCTGAGCTTTATTGAATGTGGAGTCGGAAAGAGGATATAATTGGAATTTATTGTGGGAACGGGAAGAGATCTCGTGGAAAACGGGAGCGTGTGTTATCCTCGTGCTCATTGATGCCTCGAAAAGTTAAAGCATCACGTCCGGAGATCCATCCTACGTTCCCGTTGTTGACAAGATCTATCCTGTTTCCCTTGGAAAATTTAAAATATCTCCTCTTTCCGGTTCCATCCACAATAAAACTCAGCTTCATAATCAATGCTCTGATCATTGCCAGCAAATCCACTCATACCATACTCAATTATTGTGTTTGTTTTACCCCTCCGAATTTCTTGAAGGCCCAGTGACGTAAGTTCTTCTAATTTCTATTAGATCATGAATCGTCATAGTGTATCACACGTATCACATTCCTTACAGAAAATCTAGTGAATATTTTCGGAAATGTTATCCACCCAAAACAGATATTCCGTAACAGCAGAAAGTCATATTAATTTAGATTCAAATTCAGTGAATTTTACGTTTTGCGACACCAGTGTGAACCGATGAACTGAGAAACAATAAACAGGTAGAGCCACTTCTTCAGAAGAAATTAGTGTGAGATACAGATCTATATATAAGGCACCATCCTCATCGTAAATAAGTCTACCACTGCATTTCCCTGATTATTTGTTGTCTCATAGCACCAATGAGACCCAAGGCGCACGCAAATACGACGTAAACCCGCTTTACTTCGAGTTTGAAATGTCAGTGGGAATATGTCGCGAAAAGTAAGAAATTGTCCTCACTCCCCAGAGAGTAATTATCAAAAGCTCCTCGCCGATTCCCAGGACGTCATAGTGATGCAAAATCTCTTCTACAGGAAATCTAGTGACTATATCCGAAACGGTCTTCCTCCCAGAACATACATTCCGTAACTTAGCATAAAACTGTTAGTTGAGATTAAAATTAAGTGAATTTCACGTTATCTGCCCCCATTGTGAAACCTACGGAGTGCCAAATAATGAACAACGCATCCAACTGCTCCTCCAGATAAGATTATTTTGAAATCCAGATCTACGGCACCATCGTCATCGTAAATAAGTCTACCATCACATTTCCCTGATTAGATGCCGTCTCCCACCATCGTTGAGAGACGCAAGACGCACGCAAATACGACGTAAACCCGCTCTACATCGAATCGGAAATGTCAGTGGGAGTGTAAGTCGGAAAATAAGAAATTTCTCTCACTCCCCAGAGTGTAATTATCAAAAGCTCCAGCCGATCCCCAAGACCGACATTTGCTCAAGGATTTGGGACAAAACAAATTCATTTGGGGTTGTTTTAAATACAGAGCTGCCATCAATTTCAGAAATGGCCTTCGGAAAAGCAAGGGCTGGCTATTATAACAGACAAGACAAATAACGGGGATTACTTGCTGACTTTGATTTATAAGGTGTCTCAGGAATTCTTTAGAATTTACGAGATAATGATATGGTCCTGCAGTGTGCTGTGCTCTTCAGGCTTTTCAGAATATTTATGTCACATGATCTGAGTCTTAAGGAAACAGGCCGGAACGTTTGCGTAAGGATTTTACCTTCTTTTGTATATTATGTCGGCTGTTTCTTGTGCTTGTCGAAGAATTATGAAGTGTTACTGAGATTAAGGGTAATGTTTAAGAACAAGAATATAAAGTGCATTAAAAAGAAAGTATGAATTATTCAGATCATAGCGTGATTATGTATTGTTATTAGCTTAAATGATATGGGATTGTAATCTCGTTATTTAAAGTACCTTGGCTTATGTGATTTATGGTTCTAAAATTGCAAGACTTGATTGTTCCACGAGGAAAGGGATATTGTCATTTGGAAATTATTGTTGACTTTGTTACATGCATGTATTAAGGTGTGACATATTTTCAAACTCCAAATTAAATCGTATTCACATTAAAAACATTCATTTTTAATTTAAATTAAAAATATCCTTAACTGAACAGCTTACCAGTTCATTATGTCAGAAAGTCAAGTGATGGAATGAACGAAGAGCATATTTGCTTTTTCCATCATCACAATAAAAACATGATTGGAGTATAAATTTATGCTATATTAAATCGCAATTCTAGATACAATCATATAATAAAGGGTGTTAATTAAATGTGTTGAAAGGTTGCACACATTTCTTAAACTTGTAACGAAATGTAAAGCGACATTTTTGACCCTCCAAAGTGTTTCGAGGAGATATATCGTCTCCATTACGGTCTCACCAATATTACTAAGATATCTTATCACCAAGATATCGCAAATTTTTTGCTGATCCCGTGATCAAGATCTGGTCAGTTTTGCTATTGACGAGATACCATGTCGAGACAATCACCAGGAGGATTAATACATGTGTTGAAGGGTTGCATACCCGTGGTACGTTTGTGATGAAATGCAAACCATCATTTTTAATAAAATGTATTGAATGGTTGCACACCAGTCCTAAAGTTTGTGATGAAATGTAAAATGTCATTTTTAACCCTCTAAGGGATTTCCACACACATATCCTATCTACTACCTGCAGCCATTGTTGTGACTTTTTTTCCACCTTTGACAATTTAAACCAATGTAATCTATCCTAGAATTCTTTCGACAAATAGCTGTAGTTATTTAAGTAAGTGTTGTATTGTAATAGCCATACTGCACTACTTGGAAATCTCGTGACCCTAAAAGGGTAATGTCCGTTAGTACTTTTAGAAAGAATCAGAATTGAACTGCTTTTCCAATTAGATAAGCGTAAATTATATTTTCTAATAGTGAATTGAATATAAATCTATAGCCTTAGCTTATGGAATACTTTTATAGAGAAAAATAAATTCTTGGAACGCATGCTTCAACATTTGTCATATGAAGAAATGGACTGTGTCGATGTGTGTGTGTGTCGATTGTTGTGACTTTTTTTCCACCTTTGACAATTTCAACCAATGTAATCTTTCCTAGAATTCTTTCGACAAATAACTGTAGTTATTTAAGTAAGTGTTGTATTGTAATAGCCATACTGCACTACTTGGAAATCTCGTGACCCTAAAAGGGTAATGTCCGTTAGTACTTTTAGAAAGAATCAGAATTGAACTGCTTTTCCAATTAGATAAGCGTAAATTATATTTTCTAATAGTGAATTGAATATAAATCTATAGCCTTAGCTTATGGAATACTTTTATAGAGAAAAATAAATTCTTGGAACGCATGCTTCAACATTTGTCATATGAAGAAATGGACTGTGTCGATGTGTGTGTGTGTGTAGTTACTTGAATACGACCTAGAAACTTCGCATGAACTTCATCTTGAAGTTCATGCGAATCTTCAATGAAAACGTCAAGATTAAGTTTATGTGAAATTTTAATGTAGTTAATAAGAATAATTAAAGCTCGCTTCATCATTTTCATTGATTTTTATTGTTTATACATTAGTGTTCATATAGATAAGAGTTTCCCAAAGCGTGGTACGCGTACCCCCAGGGGTACGGGAAGAGTTTGGTGGGGGTACGCGTTGCACCGGAGTTTGGTGGGGATATGCACTGCACCGTGCTTAGCTGCGCCTAATTCTACGTTCTCGAGTCAAGTCAAGACAGTCTTGTGAGGAGTGAGATGGTCCGGTGTGACACGGCGGAAATATATACCACACTTCGTTACAGAAATAACTTACTTCGTTAATAGTTAGTGGCTTCTCCAGGAGCTTGTGTATTTTTAGCTTATGTGTCATTTTTCTTATAGGAAATGTTTGTTATGTGCTTTAGTAAGTCCCACTGATTTTGTTAATTTTTATAAAATATAATTTTTATCCCTAACATAGATTATAGATCGCTGGTTGAAATCTGGAACTACTACACCGAAAGAAAGTAATGATTATAGTATCAATCAACTAACAGGAAATAATGCAATTAACGACGAATCAACTTCAATTCTGAAAGAACCTGTTAAGAAAAAAGCAAGGAAAACTCGCAAGTACGACAAAGAATATCTTAAATTTGGATTCTCATGGACTGGAGATGAAAATGTGCCTATTCCATTTTGCGTCATTTGTTTTGAAAATCTAACAAACGAAAGCATGAAACCATCCAACTTAAAGTGCCATTTTGAGACAAACCATAATCAGTACAAAGATAAACCCATAGATTTTTTAAAAAATAAACTTAAGGATTTAAATCAGTCTCGAAAAGTAATGCGGGGTTTGACAGGAGGTGACAATCAAAAAATGCTAGAAACTTCGTAACGCGTGTCGCTTTTAATTGCTAAATGTAGTGCAGCGGAAACCATTGGCGAAATTTTAATCAAGCCTGCAGCCAAGATAATGGCAGAAGTACTGATAGGAGATAGAGCGAAACAAACTTTTGACCGCGTTTCTCTCTCAAATAATACAGTTCATCGACGAATCATTGATATGTTTAATAATGTAAAACAGATGTATATCTGATATTTCTCAAAGTCGTTATTATGCATTGCACGTCGATGAGTCCACTGATATTGCGAATTTTGCAAATCTTATGGCGTTTGTTAGATACGAAAAAAATCAAGAAATTCATGACGACTTTTTATTTTGCCAGCCTTTATTAGGTCACACAACAGGAGAAGATATCTTTAATGTTATGAAAAAATTTATGCAAGAGAACAAAATTGATTGAAATAGATGTGTTGGAATAAGCACAGATGGAGCAAAAAGTATGGTCGGAATTAATAAAGGACTCGTTGCAAGAATTCAAAATGTTGCCCCAAAAGTTATATCCACATATTGTTGCATACACAGAGAGGCTTTGGCAACACGTAAGATGCCCGCTTAATGTTCTGAATGAAAGCGTGAAAATCGTTAACTACATTAAAAACCGTCCTTTGAATGCACGACTTTTTTAGCAAATATGCGAAGAAATGGGAAGTAGTCATACCCAGCTTCTTTATCATACCGATGTTCGTTGGCTATCTCGAGGAAAAATTCTAAATCGATTGTTTGAACTTAGACATGAACTTCAATGTTTTCTTAATGATAGATTTGAGTTGAGAAATTGTTTACATGACTGGAAATGGCTTTGTAAACTAGCATACTTAGCAGATATATTCTCTGTTTTAAATTGCCTCAACCTATCGTTACAAGGCAAATAAATTTCATTGCTTCACGTTCAAGATAAAGTGAACGCTGCCATCGCAAAACTAAAGTTATGGCAAAAGAGAGTTCGTAATGGAGAAGTAGACTCATTTCCCTCTCTTCATGAGTTTATAACAAGTTCGACTACTAAAATTGATGCTGATACTCTGAAATGCATAACACAGCATTTGGAGAGTTTGCAAGTGGGCTTGAAAAACTATTTCCCTGATTTAATCAAAAATATTGAATGGATAAGATATCCGTTTAACATTAACACAACATCCATGCCAGAAGATTTGTCGCATGCGGAAGAAGAGCAATTGTTGGAATTAGCTTCAGACGGATTCTTGAAAAATAAACATAAGGAGAGTACTTTAACATCATTCTGGTTACAAATGCAACTTGTGTATCCGGTTTTAACAGAAAAAGTTCTAAAATACATCTTGCCTTTTCCAACTTCATATTTATGTGAAGTTGCTTTTTCAGCATTTGTGGACATTAAGTCGAATAAAAGGAACAGACTATTGGACGTGGAACCACATCTCAGATTAAAATTAACAACCAGGGAACCAAATTATGACGATCTGTTATCTCAGCACAAACAATTTCATCCTTCTCATTGATCCAAATAAACGTTATTTATAATATAACTTTTATTTATATTTTATTATGAATAATTTTATTTCTCTTTTCTTATTATTTTGTGTATGTCACAAAAAAAGAAAAAATACATTTTGATTGTTATTAAAATACATCCTTTTTTTTGACGAGGAGTACTCAGCGTTACGAAAATTATAGAAGGGGTACACATATGTCAAAAGTTTGGGAAACACTGATATAGATGAATATAAGAGAGATAATACATGGGCAAAACTTCTAAGGAAGTATTGATATTTCCATACATTTCGAGATACATAAATCCAACAAACTACTTATACATTCGTAAAAAAGGCTACTATATTATCCCCGAAAATGCATTATATACCCCTTGGGTCCCATAATTTGCTACTAGTATTACCCCAAAAGCTTGTTTCTACCTCTAAATCTTAGTACTGCTTGGGGAAGCAAATGAAAAAAAAATTTCCTCGTGTCTTCGACGAATGGAAAGAAAGAAAACTTTTTTAATCGAAATTCTCGTCTTAAGTTTTTTATTTCTAATGTATCTTGAAATGCATCTCAGTAGATGTGTCATTAACCAAAAGAAACTTTTATTCAACTACTTATGTATGGAAATTTGTTTTGCTCATTTCTGTGGATTTCTATCTTTATATATTTAATAAACATGCCATTTATCAATTTTGCTTTTAAATAGTCTAATTGTCTAATAATTCTATGCAACAATTTTTTTCCCAAATTATATATTTCTCCAATGCCTTTGTTCGTTTAAGTTTAGTGCTTGAGTTTTTATTTATATTTATCTTTAATGATCTAATTATCTGTTTTGCTTTCCAATAGTGCTAGGTTATTGTGTGTTGTCCAAATATATATCTTCGCAATGCCTTTATATGTTTAAGTATTATTACGCTTCAGTTTTTATAAACATCTTAACTATATAACTTGCTTTGAAATAACTAGGTTTTGCCTTTATAAATTAATCAATGAGAAAATAGTAGCAAATTTGTGAATAGTTTATACCGCTTTTATTCATGCATAATATAATACATAATCTATAGGAGAATATTTTTCAAAAGTGTGTAATTTAATGTTCAAGCGTTATATATCCATAAGGTAAGTCTTAATAACAAGCTATTTGAATCATTTTAAGCTGGTTATTTGAGCGCATTTAGAAATAAGTTTTCCACATTCTTGAAGCGTGTTCGAACACCAATATTACACCCCTTCCACTTTAATCAACTCTTTTGGATACTTGAATGATAAAGTGAAAATCGATTTATTTAAGTAACTTTCCCTGACACGAAGTATCGATTTTTTGATTAAAGTAATAGAGTGTCCATCAAATCGGAAAACATTGACAACGTTCTACATTTGTTGAAATCAATGTGTCATCACTCACTGCAACTGTATTCTTTTTCTATTTTTTGAAAACATCAAATTCAAATAAAGTATTGAATTGTGTAGCATTTCTCTGGTGAATGATTTTACTTCATGTGTTATTTATTTTAATCATTGCACAACTTCAAATCGTGAGAACTTATGCTTTATTTCATATCATGAAAACAATTAAAAATTTCAATAAATGTTTAACGCATTATTTATGTTTCTTGGTTATGGTTTTAACTCCTGTAATTTTCGAATGGTTTAATTTGATCCTGGACCGTCGCCTATAGCTTATTGTGTTGCTCCAGTGCGATGTTAATTAAACACCTACTTACCGAATAGTTTAAATTCACTATTTATGAGAGAAAAGCTGTTCACATGACCTCTTAAATAACATATAACAAAGATACTAAGACATATAATACTTTGATATACATAGATACTTCTTGAAAGGGAATTAATATTCAGTTAATTTTTCACCTAATGTAATACTTCTATAATTTAAGCAAAACTTCAATACAACTTTTATAACATGACTTCCAACTAATTAATGACTATAAATGTAGTTTTTCTAAGCTATTCTTGTAATAAATTGAACTCCCAAAGTTAAGGTGTAATGACAAAAAACATTGAAACTAACCAAAACACTAAACTGAAATTCTGATTATGCAACTCCTTAACGAATTTCCATTTACAATTGTTGGTAATTTCTTAAATTGAGTCTATTCAAAGGCTTAAGCAGCTACTTCTACTATAATTTAATTAAAACACACCACTTCACCAAACATAGAAATCAATTCATATCGTAAGTGTATTTATTCAGTGATACTAGAGACACCGTCCAATTATAGTATCAGTGATAAACAAAAAACACAAAGACATAGATAATCTATATATCGTCGGGTTACTGCAAGACATAGCTTCATTTATTCTTTTTCAGTACAATTTCTCGCATAATTGTGTGTAGCATTTCCAACGAAAACGAGATAACTCTATTGTGAGCTTAACCTATCAAGTACATACTCAGCAGAAATAGTTTACAGAGCCTTATTAAGGTTCTGTAAACTATTTCTGCAAGTACATTTTCTATTCTACTTTCTATATATCTGCTAAGTATATTTTGACACATACCTTTATATGCGTCAAACTGTACTTAAAAGAGTAAAGGTGAAGTTATCTTGGTTTTAAAGTAACCCAACAATATATAAAGCACTGGTGGAGTCTTTGTTCTCTGTACAAATCTACACCTTTTGACCAATTCACTGCATAATTGGTAATCGTATTCTTTATAATCCTGAAGATAAAATAGAACTCCCGTCCTCTTTACCCAAGGTATACAGAGGGGACTAAACCCCATCGACCTTTTAATGAAAGTCACGGAGCATGTGCACACAGCTTTATGTTATTACTTCCGGTCGCTCGAAGATCTGTCACGGTTTGAAGATCTGTCACGTAGTTGTGGGGAAAAGCATGAATTCTAAATTCTTGAATTGTTAAATAAGATATAAAATGATTAAAAACAAAAAAGTGCTACAAAGAATTGATTTAAAACTGCATGTCAGTTGGAGTACAGCGAAAATTTTAAACGAAACTTTGCTGAAAGGAATAATATCGCGAATATAAAATATTCAAACTGGAACATTTGAAAAATTGGAAGTTTTTCTTAAGTGACAGAAGATTGAGGTTGTTTACTCTACGAATTGAAACTATTCCAATCCAAATTTGCTACATCAAACATTAGTTGCAAACGTTGATTTTCTTTTTAAAAAACGTTGTAGCGCAGTTTTTAAAAACTTGCAATAGATTAACTTCGTTTCGTCTGAAATGAAGACATTTAATTTTAAAACAAGCTGATATTTCACTTGTGCAATGGAATTTAAGAAAAAATGTATATGCTTGAAAAGAAATTGATCTTGAATATCAAATCAATGATTTGTCAGCCTTTCATAATGCTGATGAAATTTGTCAATATCGCATTCCTGGTGCGTTACAAGTCAAAATGTATTGATACGAAAACTGGCGGTAATAATACTCTGTAGGTTTGTCATTTTTCCAGGGAATGAACTTAAGGACATTCACAATCATTCTAATACTGAAAATTGACATTTGTAATCGTCATCTTACTATCACCTTTTGTAGTTATTTTTTACATTATATTGTGATGTATGTGAAATGGATTGGATTGGATTTGGCTTTTATAATAGTCATCTTATATCACCTTTTGTAGTGATTTCTTACATTATAGTGTGATGTATGTGAAATGGATTGGATTGGATTTGGTCAAAAAACTTGATGGGAATATTGCCTGCCATAAGCTTGTCTTTTTTACAGGAAATGAACTTAATAAACATTCAAATCACCAAAACTCAAAATCGAATTCTGGAATTGGCATCACACTATCACCTCTTTTAGATTTGCCTAACAGTATAGTGCAATGCATGTGAAATGGATTATATCGATGGATAGAGTAAGCATACGTATTTAGTCTACAAAGTAAATTGCAGAAGCTAAAAAAATGTTAAAAACTGAGCTTAAAAGATTATCTTTCACTCATTTATTTTTTCAATATTGGCATTTTTCGATGATGTGAACTAATGAGTGATTTTTGGTTCACTTTCAATCAACTTTCATCCAATTCAACCGGAGCAGTTCTGGATAATTTTGATAGTGCATTTATAAAGCGTTCAGGTATGGTATTTTGAACAATGGTAATAGATTAGGAAATATATTAAAATTATCGAAATAACTGTTACATAAAGTATTAAAAATTAATTTTGAACAAATCTTTGAATCTTAAAGTGCGAATATTGGTATAAAATTAATATTTGTGTATTAATTCTGGGCAATCAACATAATTATTCAAAATTTTGAAGAAAAACTAAACAAAATTCTCCTATAGACGTATAAAGAAACAATATTAAACTAATCATGTAAGATATAATTTTTATTATCAGTTAAACAATTGTCAAATGTCTTAAGGTAAACAGGTCAAGAAAATTATTTTTCATGGGGGATTCAATTTATAAATATGATTTTATAAAGAGAGGACCAGATTAGGTTATTATTTCAAAGTCCATATATAGTTAATATTATATTATCAAACTTAAATTATTGTGTATATCCTACTTTAAGAACAAACTCTTAAAATTTAACCAGAAAACATTCAAATTAATTAGAAAACTTAATTCTGCAACTCTTACTAAATTTATTTAACAAGAGTTGGAAACTAATTCCTAAAATGAAATGAAAGTAATATAGTCAATTAATTTTTAATTTTTAATGGCCATTTATTCTCCTCATAATGTCTATTTCATTGCTAGAGATCTTAGAAACAAGATACTTCCACTTCTCCCTTCTTCAGATCTTAAGTCTCACTAATTCCTAAAATGAAACAATAGTGATATAGTTAATTAGTTAAGGGATACATACAATTTTATATACTGCATTATGAAACTTAAATTATTGTATATATACAAATTTTAAAACAATCTTTTAAAATTTAACCTGATAATATTCAAAGTAATTAAAAATCTTAATTCTGAAAATTAAGACATTTCTTTAATAAAACCTTAAACTAACTCCTAAAATAAAATAAAAATAATACGGTTAATTAATTTTTTTAATCTATGCACTTTATTCTCATCTTGACTATTTCCATTCCAAAGATCTTAAGAACAAGATACTTCCACCTCTTCTTTCTTCAAATCTTAATTTCGGGAATAGTGCTGATTCAGTCTGATAACACTAGAAGCCCGAAACTCCAGGTCCTAAAACTCTTCCCCACTAAGCAACCGTTTTAAGAATAAAAGAGGAAGTCATAGCTTAAGTGCTAAAACTCTACAAATGGGTTTTTCTCTCTCCTGCAGTACTTAAGGCCGTAACCAATTTGTTCCACACATCAGTAACTCTTAATTGCCCTTATTTCATCTCGGGAAGCTCGAAAGAGGAGTTTCGTTGTCTTTTGCTTCTGCTCTTCCTCCTACAATAAAAATCTTATTAGGGAGTAAATGCTTCATAAAATGTATCATCGCACTTTCTAAAAGGGATAGGATGGTATGAAAGCTTCGAATCTGTGGCTGTGTTGGTTCTTTTTTTAAGTGATATCAAAACTAAATCGGTTATACTGTTTAAGATTGTTCTATAAGCTGTTGATTGTTCTTACATTTTTGGTGGAAGTACATGTTTTGTTTTGGTAGAAGTGGGTTAAACCTGGCAATGATTATATTAGCCAATAGACAGAGTTTTATTTGGATAATTTTTAAGAACAGACGAATTATAATTATTTTTATTTTCTAAATACAAAACATTCAGAGTATATTTCTTTCTACTATTCACAATGAATCCTTATGTGGCCTCCGAATGGCGATATAACTTTTGGAATGCTTGACATTTAATCAGTATAACATCCGTTAGTGACTAAGGTTGGTTACGTGCTAACTACCAGCTCCAAAGCGTATTGCAATCTTGAATCTTGAACATAAAGTTTTTCAATGGAAACGAAAACAAATTACTAGAATAATAATAAAAAATAGTTCTAGTTAAGAACACATTTGATTCATCGCCGTTTTGGCGATGTTTGGAGTTATTTTTTTCGATTAATTTTATAAGTGACATGCTGATATTGCATACCAAGTTGCATCACTCGTTACAAAACGAGAACTACGTACGAAGTATTCTTAGTGTGACTCATCTTTAACGTGTCAAGAAGCTGCATATGAAAAAGTTCTTCGGTAGGTATTTGTATTTACGTCGCACTGTAGCAACACAACGGGCTATTGGCAACTGTCAGGGATCAATCACGAAAGGAAAGATCCGAGGACACCTCGAAATTTTGAACCAGGATTGAGATGACGAGAAAAAGCTTTAGAGTATGTGGTATTAGTTTGAAACTTAGCTTGTTAGTTCAAATTGGCCACTGGATTAGTGGGATTTTTTTATCCAACTGTTAAACATGTTTCACGTTGCTTTTACCTTGTGGTCCTTGTTAGCTTGCTGAACGTTACTTGTTACAGTGCAAAGTTCGGTGAATGTAATGGGATGATCTGGAGTTGTTCACTAGCTCACTAAGACCATTAGTTTCTATAATTGGTAGCATGAATTCCATGACAAACTTAGATTTTTCAGACAATTCTCAAGTGTATTTACATAATTAAACAAGTAACATAATTCTACTATTAAGGGTGGTCGATCAGATTTCACAGCGCAAGGGTCGTCTTTGACCAAGATTCACCAAAGAATGTCAAGTAAATGGACATTACACTCAAGGAAAATTTACTGACATGGAAAAGAGAAACACACCTAGTGAGAAATAGAACCTACAACTTGCAGGTTGCTAGCGCAGGGGATCAATCCATTGAGACAAGGCGTTCCCTTATTAAGAGTGGACCATAGAATGCTATCAGCATGTTAACGCATCTTGTTTTACTGCAAGATGAATTGAGCAGTTTTTCAAAACTCCGATGTTAATGACCTGCCCTAGTCTTCTCCGACAAGTTTCGAGTACAAATGGAAGTAGCAAGCCTTACTAACAGGTCCCATTTCCCTGTGAGAATTATCTACAATGTTGAAGGATCAAAATTGAAAAATACCAAACAAACGTTAACAAAAATTGTTACTAGACTTGTTTGAAAGATTGTAAAATATAATTGCGATCAATGGTGTTACTGACACACTATTTTAATTTCAATAAAAGCGACATTTTGAAACGTTTGTCTTTCGTGTTCGGAGAGTTTTTCGATGTTCTATGTACTCACTATCTAACAACCACTAGCCTTACATCAGTAAAGTAGGATTGCATTAGATTTTGGGTTCTATAGTCATCAAAGAAGCTGCTTTCTTGATTAACAACGACAGATTGCATCGAATGTTTTCTATTTAATGTAGCTAACAAGCAGTCAAAGAAAACAAATTTCATTATTTTCAACTTTTTTAATTATTTCATGATCACTTTCACAAACTGAATATTTTGGAACAAGAAAACTATTTCAAAACTCAGATAGGTATTTTTCCAGAAATCTCATGCTCACTGTCACAATCTGAGTATTTTGAAATAAGAAAACTTTATGACAACTCGTGATAATTATTATTTTCAATTTCCCCCAAACTCTCAGGATCACTGTTACAAACTGTGTATTTCGTAAAAAGAAAAAAACATTTCTACTTATGATAGTTATTATATTTGGAAGTTCATCCAAAATCTCCTAATCACTATCACAAACTGAGTATTTTGAATAAAGAAAACATCATTTCGACTCGCGATAATTATGATGTTCACCTTTTTCAAAGATATCGTGATCACTATCACAAACTGAGTATTTTGGAACAGGATATTGTAACGGCGGCTAGAGAAACGATCACCACGGCAGCGTGGGAAAATGGAAAGTCTTGTTGACTCAGGTGTCGAGAGGAAAAGCCCACACACCATAACGACCACCCGAAAACATCTTCTTAATGATTTCTTAACGACAGCCAGCCAGCAGGGGTCGGAAATCGTTCTGGTTTCAAAACAAAGGGCAGGCGCCTTTCTGTCGCTCTCTTCGACATTTCGAGACCAAGAAGACAGAGATAAATGATGATGAGTTTCCGACAGGGTTTGATGGTCCCCTTTCAAGTCCGCCGAAGTCTGTCGTAAAAGTTGAGGGGAAAGACCAACGTGAGACAGTCAATCAAGAACGTGAGAAATCTTCAACACCCAATCCAGCACCGACTAAAAGGCGGACCAGAAACGGAAAGGAGGAGTCGATACGCACCCAACATATAGAGAGTTTTTTACAGAGGACGAGAGGAGAGACGGAGACAGAGGATCAGAGAGAGAGCTTGGAGAGAGGCGGTCAGCAGAGACCGTTTTTGGAGCTTGAAGTGAATATCCGTTCACTGTTGTGCATTTATCCCACCTTGGGATCCTATACTCGCCGGAGTATTTTAGTGAGAAAGGCTCGACCGTAGCCGTAAAGGAGAACCCTCCTAGAGATCCGTGTAACTGCTCATCCTAGTAGTGATCCTGTCCAGAAAGACTGAGATTTCCTGCCTTGGAACTCTGTATGCATCCGAGTATTTGTTGTTGAGAATAGACTCACCCGTAGCCGTGCGTTAGACTCCCCCGAGCGAAATTGTGAGGCTCGCCAGCAGCCTAAGCGCCTCGATAGAACTTTGGACCTTCCAAGGAAACTAACATTAATGAACTCTATATTCATTTTCCGACTTTTTGTACAAATTGTAAAATAAACCAATTTAGTCCAGAATCGGATATTTTCAATGGTAACTAGTCTAGCTACCCTTGAATCAAGACGTTACAATATACTGTATGGAGGGAAAAAATGGAATAGAATTCCGCACGCATTACCAAGGGAATGGCATAGCCCACAGATATAATCTCAAATTCAATAAATCAAAATATTGTCATTGGAACGAAGGATCAAAACAGATTCATAAAAAAATTCTAGTTTTCCTTTTCACGCATGTACCTCGTATCGCTTTCCTCTAGGGCAAAAACTTAGCCGTTAAATTCAATCGAATATATAACGAACCCAAAGAAGCTTTCCTCGTCCATTGATTTCCCTTTCTTCGATGTTCTAGGTGAGTAATGGTGGTAAAGCTTGTAGCTGGAAGATCTTTCCCCCAGAAGGAAAGATTTATGGTAGCTTGTAGAGGTCGAATCAGAATAGCAAAGAGATAAAAGCAATAAGTCATTATCTTCTGAGAGAAAGCCACACTTTTCACTAAACTAGCGATAGCGTGTTTATTCATATACTTAGAGTGATTGTGTTGATGCTGAAGGACTTTCTAAAAGATGTTCATTCGTCTTCAAATAGGGTAACAATTAAAAATCAGCATACATTTACCAATGACTTCTGAATTGGACTGTCAAAAATTGTTTTTTTTTAATTTAACATTCTGTATATTTTTGACATTTATTATTTTAAATTGAATTGACCTAAAAATTTGATTTCCCAGAGGACAAATTTTTTTGAACAAAATTGTGGATTTTAAATTCAATTTATTATAAAAACCAAAATTTTCTAAATCATCACAATGGGCTGATGTGAAAATACAAGATCAATTCTGAAGGGAAAAATCCGAGGACAACACCTCGTAATTTTGAACCACGGTTAGGTGATGAGATCAACACCTGAGCTGGTACCCAACACCTCGACTTTGAACATGGATGACTTAGTACCACTTGCTCATATATACGCTGTATTTTAAAATGTAGGTAGGTAGTTGAATTAACGTCGCACTGAATTAACAAAACGGACTATTGAAGACGGTCCGGGATCAATCCCGAAAGGGAATTTCCGAGGTCAACACCTCGTCATTTTGAACCACTGACAGATGATGAGATCAAAACATGAGCTGGTACCCAACTCTCCAAGCTTCCATACCACGCCAACGTGGAGACATTTGAGATACACCATGTACACGACGGTTTGTTGTTTGATCGAGTTTCGAACTTCCAATCCTGCAGTTGCTAATCCCCTACTCTTCTTACCGGCTACCGTAACCTCGTACCTTTAAAGGATAACACTTCATTCAAAACCTCAAAATTTAAGTTCAGTAACCACAATCAGGTCGCACTCTTACCTCCTCTTCAGGTAAATAGATATGCCAGTATTTTATGACCATTTTTAACTACATTTGTGGTGGCCAATAACAATAATAATGGGTATAAATGTTAAGCAACGTCGACTTCCAAAGGTAGTAGTTGTCAAAAATCTGAACGTATGAATGGGACACCAGGTAAGTATTCCTTTTGAGATTACAGATAAATAAATAAACTTAACCCTTCAAATGGTTCCGACGAGATATCTTGTCCATCAAGATCTGATCTATTTTGCTAATGACGATATATCTCTTCATTAAGATACTGCCAATTTTTTTATGATAACGAGATCCACACCTGTTCAGTTTTCTTCTAGTGATGAGATATGTCGTCCAACAAGATGTGGTCAGTTTTGCTAATGACAAGATACCTCGTAGAGACAGCTATCAAGAGGGTTAAAATCCGGGTAGGTACAGACAGACAACTTTCTATTTATCCCTAAAGTTAAAGATCTCAGTGAAAGAAACTTATCTCGAATGATGCAGTCAAAGCCATATGACGTTGTGAATTTGAATTAGAAAATACAACTTTTAATAAGTAGATACGTAAAATTTCTACGTTTGAATACAAGTATGTGAAACATTTACTTTAAGCTAAATGTAATTGGCGGTAGTGTTTCTGAGGTGATACGTGTTTCCAATAAGTATTCCAAACGTGACGTCACTTGGTTAGTTTTTCGAATACGGTTTCAGCACTTCCACAATAAAAATTTCTAAATTGATGTATGATAGTTCATTCGGAAACACCAATTATATTAAACTTCAAACATGGCCAAAACGTTGATAAACTACATATGAAGGAAACTCCAATATGTATCATGCGAGAGCATATGGGTTTTGTTGTAAAATCTTCACTTTCCGTCTTTTTGTCTATTTACTCTGAAAATCCCACTCAGCAATCAAACGAGAAAGATTTTCAATAAAAGCAACTATAATAATTTATAATTACAGGAATTTAAGAAACGGGTAGAGGAAAATCTTATAACAGGTAATTATTCAAATATTTCCTTTAATTTTACGTCCTTGATTTCAGGATGGAAATTTATGAGTTTAATTGAAATACATTTTTCGGCAAAAATAATCGATTTTGTATTTTTCACGTAATTCTATTTTTAGGGTCAATAACATGCGTGTCCAATTTCAACTTGAAATTCTCCGAAGTTTTTCCAGTTATAAGCTATAAATAGACGAGCAAAGATGTAGAATTTAGAACGTGTTCCACTTCATAAAGACGTATATTCTATAAAGCGAACTTTCACCGATTCACCTCCGAAAGATGAAAATCAAAAGAAAATCACTTTGTATAGCACTGGTATTACAGATTAGCAAAAGAACGCTATAAGGACTAAATGCGTTTCCTTAAACTGTACTGAAACTTGGAACGCGTTTTTAGAGCAACACCTTTTTCAAGTGACTGTCATATATATATATATATATATATATATATATATATATATATATATATAATATTATCGGATTAATCGACTGGAAATTTTCGCAGAATTTCGAACAAGCATCCTTTTATCGTTTAATGAACCAGAAAAAATATATGATACGCGTTTATATTTTTATAGCAATAAATGATTTTCAATAGAAACTCAATTGATTTTAGCTAAACCTATGATTTCGGATTTGGAAAGTCCATTTCCCCTAAAATTTTTAAAATAGCTTTCTGGTACATCAAATGATAGCTACATGTGTATGAAGTAAACCTCTATGGTCAATTTTTTTAAGATCACTTGGAGTTGAGAAATCATGCCACTCATTGAGAACAAAGTGGAGGAATTTATATGGTCAAGGACGGTTAGAGGGCGAGATTCTACATGAAAATGACCAAAACATTTTGAATACCTGGGAAAGTACAAAATAGAAGTACGAAGTTTGGAGGTATTTGATTGCATAGTTTTGTCAATAAAAAATAGTGAAAAGAAATGAAAATCTCCTTTAACCCTCCAAATGATTTCGACGAGCTATCTCGGCAATCAAAATTTGATCAATTTCGCTAACGACGCGATATCACGTCATCAAGGTATTTTTGATTTTTTTATAATGACGAGATAAAGATTTGGTCAGTGTTCTTCTAATGACGAGGTATCTCGTCCATCAAGATCTGGTAAGTTTGCTTCTAATGACGATATATCTATTTCATCAAGTTCTGGTCAGTCTGTTTCTAATCACGAGATGCTATGTCGAGAGGATTAATAACATGGAGGATTACCACCAGGAGGATTAATAACATGCTTAAAACTCCAAGATTTCCCAAAACAATTTCAATCGTAGTTCGCTGAATTTTCCTGAATTTTTCTGGTCATCATACATATGTAAAACATTGTAAAAATCTAAATTGTTGTTATCCTTATCATATTCAATATTATTTAAGAAATACTGTATAGTCAACTAAATAAAATTATATGCTTTTGAGATTGATTAACGTGATGCAAAGAGTAAGCTCGCATCCAACTAGACGCAATTATCACACTTAATCAGTACTTATCTTAACTGTGCATTTATTTAAGTATGGTAAGCTGCCGTTGGAATAGTCAATTAAGTGTTTTTAGTAAATGAGGAGAATCTTAATCACATCAAAACATAGCCACACAGAACCAGTTGGAGTCGCACACATTTGTAATTAAAACATTTATACAACGGATCTCCACTGGTTAATCAAACTGCTTTATCCAATGGTTGAGAAGTTTTAAGTACAATTGCTTTCTCTTAATGTTTTTTGTTAGACTTATCGTTCTCGCTTAATGTGAAAGATTTTATAATCGCTCTCTTTCTACCAAAGCTGAAGCTTTACAATTCTTTTTGATACTGGTGGTTGGGCCTTCACTTAACTTCTGGCTGAGGTTTTATTGCGTACCACTGTAAAGTTCCAATCAATATTTTAAAAAAGTTGGTAAAGTAACGAATTTGCAATCGGAGGATTTTGAGATCGAAACTCGATCCAACCAACTCGATCCATGAGGGCTGGTGAATGCTAAATCCACCGTGGCCTCAAATGTCCTCTTTTTGGCATGGTGTGGAAGATTGGAGAGTGAAATGCCATCTCAGGTTTTGACTTGGTCATCTGACCGTTATTCTGAATTACGTGGTGCCCTGGAATCTTTCCGTTTGGGATTAATATCGCCAATAGCTTGTTGTGTTGTTCCAGTACGAAGTAAATTCAATTACCTACCTACCTACCATTATTAATGTAGAAGAGCGTTGGTAAGAAAGTGCAACTTCAGTCAACCAAAAGGTATCTTACTGATGAGTTTCATAGCACTGCTATATATACAAATGAAAGTTTATTTTTGTAGTGGTGATTAAATTCTCCATGCTCCCCTCTCGAATTTAGCAGTGTCTATTCCACAAATGCATCAATTAGTTGCCTGATTGTCAGTTGCGTAAGACCATGAGAACTGTTTTAAGATCACATGTGTAGTTTCGTATGCTTGGTCGTGAAATGGATGATTCGAAGTCCGTGTTTTTTTTTCCTGGAAGTAACTCGTCACTAGCAAAACTGACCGGATTCTTATCTCTTCGTCATTAAAAATCGCTAATATCTTGATGACAAGACATCTCGTCATGAGTAAAATTGCTCAGATCTGAATGGAAGTGATATAGCATCGAACTATTTAGAGCATTAACAGCTGAGTATGTGTGAGAAGTCGTCTGAAGAGAAAGCTGAACGGCAGTAATGAACAAATCCGTAATTAGAGTAGAAGCAAAGAACTTCAGACAGTTATTGGAAATAATGTTATTCGCATTGGAAATTTGACTGTTCATCGTGGACCATCCATCAAAATAAGTACCGATTGTTGAGATCTCTATCTGACTTGTTTGAAAACTCGCGTGTTCACACTACCGTCATTCAGTCACCAATGTAGCAACGCTTGGAACGTATGTGAAACTTTTATCAAGCAAAAAGAACTTGTTGCCCAGCTGTATATACTATGTTGCAAATTAATTTTTGCAGTGGTGGTTAAATTCACCACAGTTTGGTTTGTTGCACTATGATCACTTTGCTATAAGACACTAATTGAAGCTGAGAATAAACAAAAGTATGTCGTGAAAAGTATTGTACGAGCATTAATTTGCTATGGTATTTGATATTCAAAGCAGCAAAAATGTCATCAGAACTATGCCGTCTTTTCGTAGCTAAAATAATTCTGCTGAAATTTTTTGGTTGTACTTAATGTAGTTTTACAGTGAAACATATATGCATATTATCTCTGGCTTTATTTGTACCTTTCAAAATTTTATTCTATATGTGATTTTACGTGTGAAAATCCCTGTCTGTGGCACAATTAAAACGATGGAAAGTCTAATTTTGGCGCGATATGCAGTTTGTTGAACTATGTAAATGATCAATTCTTTCTAACAAATATATTTCATTAACAGCAAATGAAACAAAAGAAAGGAAAGACGATCTATTCATTACTATGCAAGCAAGATATTGGACTTCTTTCAACTAGTCAACACCCACACGCTTGCAGCGCCCTCTACAATGTATAAGAAAATAAACACCTAACGTTAACTTAAGCTGCTAAGAGCATTTTAACTCTATGAGCGTCACGATATTGTGGATTGGTGCACTATTGCTTTTACACAACACGCATAATGACTAAATAGACACATCTGCTGTTTGAAAGAATCCTTCGAAGGATTCTGTTAGGGATTTAATAGGGATTCTAAAATAAAAAGTGGATGTTACCTCATAAAAGTAACGTAGTGAAATTATATAGAAGAACTATAAATATGTTCTGCATCGCAATGATATCCCCTTTGTCCCCTAAAATGCTGTAATACTTATTGTAGGATAATGTGTACAAAATATATAGCAGCTTATACATATAAATTGTCTCAATGGTTTGAGTGGAATCTGCTGCTTCTCATGTTATATCCTGAAAGCCGTTTGCAAAATGACTGCAAATCCAATCGGCTGAGTCGAAATGACTTCCCGAAATCAAACCATCAAATCCTAATCCATCCTTCACTTGAGATGAAGTTTTCCATTGTGATGACTATTTTTGCTAAAGCATTGTGAGGAGAAAGGACGGCTGGTGATCGATTTCGTTCTTCTCGTATGATATGCTCTATTCTTTACTGCTGTTGGGAAGATTTGACCTTATTTTCAACGAATGCCTTTAATTATAGGAATAGTTATGATAAATCCGAATTATTTAGTTTAAGATTTATTTCCGTTCCCTTTCCTATAGGGATATATCAGAGATTTATTTTCATCTATAAGTTTTGAGGGCAAGTTAAAGGATTCTGAGAAATTGAAATAAGGAATTGAGTCAATGGAAAAATTTATTGCAAGATAAAGTTATAAACCTACTTGATGTATATATTTAGATTTAATTTTTTAATTTATTTAGTTAGTGATAATTTTTAACCCTGAGCGTCACGTGATTTCCTAGAAGTGTTGTATTGCTTTTGCCCCAGACAGACACAATGAATAAATTTTTGAGATATTGATTGAATGAGTCCAAGGAAATATTTTAGCGTTCAAGAAGATCAAAATTGGTTAGAAGTTCTGCAGGAAATACGTCACGGAAGCAGACACCCTCAAGGGCATACCTTCTTTAAGTTTGTACGGGCTTCACAACCCCCGGGGTACCTGAATGATCTTCCCTCCCTTTCATTTTGTCCATCCCCTACCATTCTTTTTGCTTTTTTCTTCCTCCCTCGTTGCTTGTGTTTGGCGCAACTTGTCCGCTTTTGGACCTTGCGCCATAAAACCACAACATCCAATCCAATAACACGGAAGCAGACAATATCTTATTTAACTTTTTGAAGAGTACTTTGAAGTAGAGTAGCTCATTTTTGTGAACTGTTTCAATTTTCTATGGAAAGAAAGTGCAAATAGGTTGTGAAATTGGGCTATATATCTTGCCAGTTATAAAGTGGGCAATGAAGGGAATTTGAGTTGCAATAAATTTGTGCACCAAAAAACTGACATCCTTTCTGCACAAAAAAAAATCAATATCCAAATTGGTTCTTCAGAGATTATTTGTGTCACTACTTAAACTGATATCTTTCTATCAAATTAATCTTATCAAATTAACCAATAAAATTTACGGGGGTGTGGCTTAAAATGCATTTCAAGAATCACTCGGACTAAAAACTTGCCATGCACAGGACGAGAAAACCCATGTTAAAAAAATACAAATACTCAGTCATATATCATAATTATTTCAATAGTTAATGTGCTGCATATAATACTTCTAAATAAATATTTAAAGTCAAGTGTGTCTTGTTTACAAATTATAACCTTGAGATGAATCCGAATGTACGGGTAAAGTAAAAATAACTATTAACCTCTCGACGAAATCGGTACTGTTGTTTTTTCTTATCTAGCTTAGACGCACTACAAAAAGTCCGTGAGTTCGTGTATCTCCAAAACGTCCAAGACGAACATACGAATTACATACAGAAAAACTTATAAACCATGATATAAAATAAAATTGATTTTAAATGGTTACTAGTGATTGCAGTATAGCAGTATGTGAAGCTCTTTCACACTCGAATTCGAGGGCATCTCCTGGAGTCAATATTATATTGTTGTTGTCTGGAAACTTGTATCATCTCAGACAGCAGAATTAAATTACACTAAAGATTCTAGTAATCACATTAGGGTAACTGCAATGAAAGATATACCAATTAAATTATATATTCTTTAACAAAATTCTTCAACTTCCTGACATTTCTATTCAAAAGGAAATTTGAAAAGCAAAAGTATTTTTATCTTTTCCTACTTCGTATTAACTTTTCGTTAATACCAGGTTCAAATAAAAATATGCAAACAATTGAGTCTAGACTATTTAAGAGTCTATGAGTATTTTGATTAGGACACATTTTCAAAACAACAAAACTTTAAATATTTCATCATCGGAATTATTACAGCACAATTTCCGTTCATTGTTTACTTTATGGTTGGCAACGTCCACTACAACTTAATTAGACAATTATATTTATAATTTTCTTCTAGAGGAAACTGACCCATTAGTTCACACTATTGCAGCTATTCACTTCAAAATAGCCATAAAACTTTCATTCTTAAAAATGATCACGAATTAAGTAAATTTAACTGTATTTTTGTATCCAATTTAACATTTCGTATCCAGGTCCATAATATGCTTCTCTGAAAGTACTTTGAGATTTCTCTTAATTCCAATGACCATCTCTTAAACAGGCAACAAAAATTTACATTACCAAGAAAAGTTTTCGAATCACAGAAGAAAACTTATTTTACATGCGAATGCATTTAGTTCGGCAAAGTACTTCAGTAAAGAAACTGTTTCAGAAAAGTAAAAGTGTTGCGTACAATTTACATAGAATTGGCCATTAGGTTTTACTAGATTGGTAACTGTTCCTTTCCTCTCCGAAATGAACTTCCAACAACGACGACTGGGTTAATCGTTTCCGAAAGCAAAGTAGCTTCCTTCGTCACTCATTCTTACCAGGTGGGATTTCGTAATGAACTCTTAATCTATAGATTAAGTATACCTTGAAACATTCTATCAAGGGCTCTGAATTGTAGCGAAGATTGGGAAGTATAGTTTTGCTGCACTGTGAGTACTTTCTCTAATTACCACTCCACTAAGAAAAGAAGCTCATTATTATTAAATTAGATTGTAATTTTAATAACGTCTTCCTTGCGAAAATCCATTATTAATATTATGTCGTTATCTATTATTATGCTGCTCTTTTGAATACATGTTTCAAATCTTATGGATGGATATTCCGAAAAGCATTATTAGCATTATTTCTGATTCGTCTTATTAGTATATACTTTTTTCCTTCCGATCGTTTCAAATATTTTTCAGCTTACACTTACACAGATTTTGGATTTAATTTAGGTTTAGGGACTGAATTGTTTACGTTTTCAGGGATGGTGTTGCTTCCGACATTCCACCACCAAACTGAGGTCTAGACTAAATATATAAATATTCTAGGTGTATTAATACTGCTAAAGTACATAAATATTCTTGGTATATTAAATCTGCTAAAGTATGTACATATTCTAGGTGTATTAAGGATTCTCAGGTATATAAATACTCCAGGCATATTAGAACTGCTAAGGTATATAAATATGACAGGTATATTAAGGCTGCTAAATATTCTAGGTACATTAAGGTTGTTAAAGTATATAAATATTTTCAGTATATTGAAGCTGTTGTATATACATTTCAAGGTATATTAAGGTTTCTCTGGAATATAAATATTGCAGGCATATTAGGACTGCTAAGGTATATAAATATGACAGGTATATTAAAACTTCCAAGGAATATAACTGTTTCTAGTTATATTAAGGTTGCTAAAGTACATAAATACTTTCGGTATATTAAAGCTGCTAAAGTATATGCAGGCCAGATAGCAACATGGCGGTCAACGGAGAAGACGCATTTTACGCGTAATAATAAAATTATAATGAAATGTGTTTCAGGATCTGATAGAGATAAATTATTCTCTGCTATACAAGAGGATTCAACTGTTCTTAAACCTTCACTCCCAAAGAGTAGAAACCCAACACTTGTAGTAAAAAATATTCTAAATGATGTAAAAAATGAAGAACTTTTAGAGATTATTGCTGATCAAAATCCTGAAATCATTGCTTCGGATGAGTTTTGGAAGGAAGCTAAAGTTCGTTTCACTTCGAAACAATTTCAATATGAGAACATTCAGACATGAGAGAAGTATGGTGATTGAAGTGCCAACGGAGGAAGGTTCAACGGAAAATCCATCTGCGTCTTGTCAGAGGTTACAGAACTTTAAGTTATGAAGCAACCTTTGCTATAGCTGGAGTTCCATCTTTAGACTTGGAAATTGAGTGCAAAAATGAATTGTATGCTTCGATTTTAAATGATTTTTCGATAGACTGTGTTGATGGAAAATTGTCTCTCTGCGACATCCCTCATACGGCTGTCTTAGAACCGATTCATCTAATTAAGTACGAGAAAATGTGGAGAAGCTTTTCCAGAAATTCTGTTTTACGGACGGTTCTAAGATGAGCAACAATGTTGGCCTTGCTTTTGTTTAATTCGAAGACAACATCTAATGCGGCTTTTATAAGCATTGTATCGAGAATGAATGCATTATCTTTCAAGCAGAATTGCTTTGTATTAATCTCGTAGTTAAGTGGTTTAAAGAAAATGGAAATTTTTGTTCAAAGTATCTTATTTGTAGCAATTCTCTTTCCTCTTTACATTTACTGAAGAATGTTGCAAGCACAGAAAAATTAGTTGTTGAAATGCTTGTAACAATTAGTTCTCTTAAAAATAGAGGAATTGAGATTTTATTTGCCTATGTTGGCGTGGACACTGAATTTGCGGAAATGAAAGAGCTGATTTTTTAGCCAAAGACGCTTTGAATTTAGCAATTGAAGTAAATTGTAATATTCCTAAGTGTTACTTGAAAGCCTCATATTATGACAAGCTTGTTGCTAAGTGGAACGAAGAGGAGTATGTCTCGTCTGAGAAAGCTGGCCACACCAAAAATTTTTTCCTACTATTAAGCATAGATTAAACTCGTATTCTTCTTTCTTCACAAACTTCAAAGTTACAAAATTTTTATCTGGCCATGGAAATTTTGCTAACTTTTTATATAGGTTTCATTTTCGGAATAAAGAGATGAGCGAGTGTTCTAAAAAGCA
Source organism: Meta bourneti (assembly GCA_933210815.1). NCBI lineage: Eukaryota > Metazoa > Arthropoda > Arachnida > Araneae > Tetragnathidae > Meta > Meta bourneti. The sequence goes on along the minus strand of OW119930.1, from coordinate 63,924,359 downwards.
GCCACAATATGTGGAGTATTTGCTTTTTAGTTGTCCTGCATTTGAAAATTCAAGAATGTGCCTACAAAATGATTTGAGAAAATTAGGTAAAACATGGCCAGTGAAACTAAATGTTTTTGTTAAATCTAATCTACTTTTCTACTCATTTGTCAAGTTCCTCAAATCTTGTAATTTTAGTTAAATTGTTTTCCACTGTTTCTTTGTTAAATCAACTTACTTTTGTAAGCCCCGTGTTGTACTTCTGTGGTGCACGGGGAGTTTGCTTTTGTTCAATAAAAAATGTATATACAGGTTCTAGGTATATTAAAGTTTCTCAGGTAAATAAATATTTCAAGCATATTAGGATTGCTAAGGTATATAAATATTCTTGGTACATTATGGTTGCTAAGGAATATAAATAATCTATGTAGATTAAGGCTGAAGGTATGTAAAAATTCCAGGTACATTAGAACTGTTGAGGTATATATATGTTATTAATATATTGAGGCTGAAGGTATATAAATATTCTAGGCATATTAATGCTGTGAGATGTATAGATATTCCAGACATGAAAAACTGCTAAGGTATATAAATAATTTCTCAATTGATATTTTGATGTCTAGTTGAATAGATGAGTTCTTATGTCAGAAGATATGCATTCCTTAAGAAGAAACAACTATATTTTTATGTGCAACATACATTAGTATAAGGTGATAGATCTTGAACTATAAATATAAAAAATATATTATTTATGTGTGCATAGTGTCTTTCAAAGGGTTAAAAAAATAATTTTCAGATATTCAAGTATTCAGTGGAAATCTATGAAATATACGACATTATATTCCCTACAAGATTTATGAAAACGATTTCAAAGAAATAAGTTAAGAAAAGTAATTTTTTAAAATAAAACTTTTTAGCAGTGTCTTTCAAACCATTAAAGTGGATTCATAAGCATCCTGCTGGAATAAACGGTTGAAGAACCCCTCAAAAGCAAAAACTTTTTCGGTCGGCGAATGTCCATTTAAGACTACACCGACTACGGACAATTATGTCAATATGGTCTGAGCATGCGTAGGTTATTTTATTTTAAAGTGGTGAAAAACATGGACTGGAATTGGTGGTTTTGTTTTAACTTATTGACCTGCGCGATAACGGACAGGGTATTTCTTGTTTTTATCTGAGAGTCAAAATGTTCTCAACTGTTTGACGATTTACTTTCAGAGTAAACTTTGAAAAACTTAAATACTGTTTTCATTTACTCTGTTTTTTATCAAAACGTACTTGTTATTTTGTATACTTGATGAAAAATAAAAATATATTTATAACGAATACAGTTTCATATTATTACTTAATTGAAGTATGAGGGAAATTAACCTTAAACTTAAATTTCAAAAAAGTTAACACTGTTGGGATTGAGGTTCGACTTTTAACTAAACTAACGTTCAGCTCTTCCAAATCCATTAGGACAAAGCCCTCTTCAGAAATGAATTGCTTTTAGTACCAGAGAAGACGTAATTAACAAAACTACCTAAGTTCCTTAAATAAAGTGTTTCTAAACACAGAACAGCCCTAATTAAGATAAAATCAAGAATTAACACACCTTTAACGGTGTAGAATACAAAAGAAACGTCTTCTGAATCCTTTCAAAAGAATCAGTTTCAATTCTTTCTCTGCTTTACAATACCTAAACCGAAACATCTATTTTTTCTTCTGTTACTATGGGTCCATAATGGCTTAATAGACCATTAGAGTTTCATTTATTCGTAACTCAATGGACTCTTATTTTGATGAAAGGAAGAAAAAGAAACTCGAATCCGGAATACCTTCTATTAAAGGTATGAAGAAGAAGTTTTCTGTTTCCCCAAGTAACATTGGGTTTGATTCCGAAAATTTGAATTTATTTGCAAGACATTGCCTCCTACAATTTGAGCGATGTTTTCTATCAGAGAAGAATATTTTTGAGACTGTAATTTCCTTTTTATGGAAACGAAAAGAAGTAAAGCAAGTAAGTTATGATAAATTTAAGTAAAATATTCTAAAAATTATGCTTCTTTTAATTTTGTAAATGTTTAGTTTATTTATGGTAGTGCAATCTGTTGAATTCCTACAAGATCTGTTATAATGTAATCTGTAAAATTTATTTTACTTTGTGATAAAACTCCAATTCAAAGGTATTGCATAAAACATTACGCGATCTATAAAAAATATACCAGTAATAAAAAAGAATAAAATAAATAATACAAATACAAAATTTAAGACTGTGTTTCTGGGTTTTTAGTTTTATGAAAAAAAAAAAGATTATAATATATTGTATACTTCACACTGCATTAATACAAGACAGAGATAAAAATAGCGCTATTTTTCCTCAAACTAAAGTATGCTTCTTATGTCACATTTCCATTAAAATAATTTGTAAAATGCATTTTATTTTATCACTAGGAGTATTACCCAATTTTATCCAGGTTGTATTAGTTAATTGTAGATTGAAAAACTAACCAGAATAAACAATTTTCTTTTTCGAATTTAAAATGATTTAGAACAATGAAACATGTAATTGTAGGATAGGTTGGTTAGGTTTTCATGGCACAAGGGCAATATTTGGCCATGCTGCCTAAGACATAGGACGGAAATTGCCAAGTAAGCACACACAAAGAAAGGTTTACTGACACAGAAGAAAAAACATACCCAGGGAGGAATCGAACCTACCCCGCTTATAATTCGCAGGTTAAGTGTAGGGAAAGGAATTTTTGAGCAATGTTTCGTCATTTTTATAATTACGACAACTTACTTTGGACGCAAATTGCATACATATATATCCATCCATGTAATACATTTCTCATCCATCGCACACTTGTATTACAAAACTACGAAGAGTGAGAATAAGGTAACTACTACAAATGCCACTTTTGAGTTTTGGGGGATTATAAATACTATTTCGTAAGTTCATTTCTTGTAGAATTGCCGTAGATCAATTCGTAAAAGTGACTAATTCACGACGAATACTCCAGCACTCAGTTTCCCTAACAATAATTTTTGTCTTCTGACACTCTTACACCACTCATGCTACATTTTCAAATTTCACCATTTTTAAGGGATGGATGACAAATTGATAAAATATTGATGACTAATCTTTTTAAAAAGAAACTATAATGTATATTGTAAACTATACTTGTAGAAAGAAAATAACTTTTATTATTAAATGGTTTTAGTACAGGCAAAGCAAAGGTAGTTTATATTACCACTGTTTTAAAAAAAAGGTAGGTAAATTTAATAGTTTTTTAAATAGAATCACTGTTTTTAACAAGCTTTTTACATGTATGCGTTGCTTAAATATAGCTACAACTCGTAAAGTACGCAGCCATAACCTGTAGTTATAGGATATAATTTTTAATTTTTCAAAAACCCTAGTTCTGAATTTTTATAGCATTCATATTTTTTTAATATCAGCAAAGTTCCATTTAAAATTTTATTTACTCTAACTTGCACACAGTTTTAAATAGAATATTTTGAGTGTACGTTGTTTGTTGAATAGGAATTACAATTTATTAGAAATATATTTATTAAATTCTAACCATGAAAATCAGCGAAAAAAATTAAAGCTAAGTCTACAAGAAAGGGGTTCTTAAGGTATTAATTCATGATTCTTTTCTATTTAGTAATGTAGCATTTTTGCGACAACTAACAACTAAATATAGAAATTGATTCCGAGCGAAAAAATCAGAAAATAATATTACTGCACTTGGTCAACGAACAAACGTTTTTGTTTCGTTGAGCATGCGCTACAATTTAAAAAACATCTTTCAATGCATGCATTAGTTTTGAATGGAAACCACGTACCTGTTTAGACGGGAATGTTGGTGTTACCTGCATTGACCTTCTAATGAAATAGACAGAGCTTGTGGGCAGAGTAGTTTTCGTAAGATTTCTGATGGGTAAATCACGGGGTTTATTAATCGACTTAACAGATAAAATATCGAAGCGCAAGATTAGTATTTTTGATCACGGTGGGTAATCTCTTTAACCAATCAATAGTTTAAGATTCACACTTTTTCCCACAACAACGTGACAAATTTTAAAACTGAGCGACAAGAAGAAATTGCATAAATCTGAGCACACATTCTCAGTCTATTTCATTAGAAAGTCGATGGCTACTTGTCTATTGAGCCAGCTTTCAATAAAACCAAGTAGTTTTATTTGAAACGTGGAAAGAAAAGGAGTTTTGGTTCTTTTAATTCTTTCGTAAAGGAAACATATCACAATTTTAAAATACTACAAATAGGTTCAATTAGCTACTAGTCTTGTTTCAAAAGGTTTTGTGTTATATGTTTATTTATTTTCATAAAAAGGAATTCTATAACCACGTGTGTTAAAGTAAGAACTATTTTGAGGAAAGTGGGGCACACTTCTGACGGAAAATGAACACACGACTTTAGCAATATTAAACATAAAATAATTAATTCCTACCATGCCCTAGTACAAAATATGCTTTATACTCCTTATATCATCTACGAACTATGAGTTTTGTAATATTAAAATTGTTTGACGTAGGAACAGAAGGTCAAGGTTAAATATTTTACAAGTTGAATTTATATTTAAGCATTTTCCTATATCTGTTTAAAGTTTGTCGAAAACAGTGAATTGCTTTTTGAAATAACGCTGTTAAATTTACCTACATTATTTTGAAAACGTGGTAATCGACTATCCCTACTTTGTCCGTACTAAAAGCATTCAATTCTAAAAAAAGTTTATTTTATTTCTACACGTGCCCCTAAATGGAATTTCCAAGAAAAAATTTATTCGCTTTTTGAAAAAGTAAATGGTGAATATCTTAGCAAATTAATATCTTATCATTCCCTTAAAGATGATTAAATTCGAATGTCTGGTGTTAGAGTATTACAAGTAAAAAAATATTGGTAGGAAATCTGTGTAAGAATTAGAGTATTTCTCGTTCAATCGCATCTTTACGAATTCAGTTAAGGTGACTTTACAGAAAACCGACTTGAGAAGGGGCATTCACAGTTTCACCCCCTTCACAATTGACTTTTGTATTATTCACCTTAGCGTCAGATTTAGTAGTTTTGTCATACAACAGGAGTGTGATGGATGTAAAATGTATGTACGGATGGATATGCATGCATATGATTATCGTCCAAAGCAAACTGTAGAAATTATAAAAATGTCAAAAAGTAGTTGAACATTTTTCCTGACACGTGAATGCAGACATTTTTCTTACGAAATCGAAAAATGATTATGTTCTGGTCACTTTTTCAATATACAGTTAACCAATTCAACCAGAATAAGATCGAATAATTCTGTTAGTCATGGTATATTACTTTAAAACATTATATGATCTTTATGATAAAAATACATCGCATGGCAAAAACCTTTTTCACTGTACAGAAACACAACTATCTTTTATGGCGTTTTTAGTCAGGTAATTTTTTCTTTTTATTTTATTTTAGGCAGTTATTATAGCAAAATTCCAAGGCAATTTGATGGAAATCAAGTTCAGAAAGCTATTCTTCTAAACCCGCGAAGTCCACAATACATTTTACATAAGACTGGAAATAAAGCAATCTTCCCCTCAAACTAGTCTTCTCTTTTGCTATAATTTTCATTAAAAAGCAAAAACACCCGTGCATATAGAGAGAAATTCTAAGAAGGTACACTTAAAGTCAAAAGTTCGCAGAGAAATGTACAACTGGCAAGATGAGAACTTCAAAACTTAAACCTTCCTTATCTATAGGCCACCATAAGAGACACAGAACTCCTAAATCAGGTCATTATCCTACAATGAAAAAAGCGCAACTTCGCATACGTTACAATCCTTATGAAGGTTTTAGTATTTCCCCACTGTACGTACTAGGGTAGCAATTCGAGATATATGTGTCTGCTACAGTTTCGCTTAAGAAAAGAAGTACATGGTCTAATATTCCCGTATCTTGTCTCGTCTTTAAATAGGAAAGCGCAATACATTCTCTTTTATTCTACGTTTAAAGATTTTAGGCTGTTGATCTCAAGACAAGCTTATGAATATTCGAGTAAATCTTTGAAACTGAGAGAGCTTTTTATATAGGCTTGTCGTATGACACACTTTTCACTGTAGAATTAAACATAAAGTTGAACCGAGTTATTTATGTAATGCATGTTTTGTCTATTTCTTATAAGAAGTAGATAATATTTTAACTTGTATTTTGAAGTCATGTTGAATGAATAGTGCAGGGGAAAATTAAAACATGAAGTTACAATTTTCCTTTATTTGAAATTATAATTATTCAATTAAATCGTTTGCTACTACGTTACTTATATGTTTTTCTACTGAGTTACTTGTTTTGTTCATATTTCTATGATTCTTCTATAATATTCCATGTAGAACATTCCATTTAGAATATTCCATCTAGAACATTCCATGTAAAATTAAATTATGTGAATCGTAAAATAAACAGATTACAGCAACTGGCGACACGATGGGGCCAAGGCTACTGGATTACTTTTCACATTATTACGATGAATTAATTTTGAAATAATACGAATAACTAATGTTTGAAGCAAAATGGCTACTATTGGATCAATTTCGGAATTGGATGTAAATATGTCGTGAGATCTGTATGCTGATCAATTACAATTCTTTATTGAATCAAATAGAATTAGGGAACCGGAGAGGAAACGTGCAGCATTGTTTGCTGTTTGTAGTTTAAAGACACTGTTAACCTTTTGCTTCGTTCATCCGGAAACGCCTTGCAATAAAACATACGAAGTTCGAATAAGATGCTAAAGTTATTAAGGCACCATTTCGGCCAAAATCTTCAGAAATTTATTGGAGATTGCAATTTCACAAACGAGTACAGAATTCGAATGATAGCATCCCTGACTACGTAACAGCTTTGCACCATTTTGCAGAAGATTGCAATTTCGGAAATACACTTCAAAATCGGCAGCAAGACCAATTTGATTACGGACTGAGAGACGGAGGAATTCAACGAAGACCCTTATCAGAAACGGAACTTATCTTTTAAGATGCTATTTCTATGTTCTTGGCTGCTGAAACTGCTACTTCTCAAGTTAAGAAAATTTAAGCAGAAGGTTTGCGATCCGATGCCTTTTTCTGCAGACCATATCAAGCATTCAAAGTACCATTCAAAAAAGCGTGATATTTCTTCAGCTTCATTCATAAATGGCTCGTGTCATGGTTGCGGTGGTCTCCACGATCCTTCACACTGCAGTACCAAAATTATCTATGCTATTCCTGTCAAAAAGATACCTTGTGAGAGTTTGCCGCTCAAAGAAAACCGGGCAGAAATTTTCGCAAAAGCCTCGGAAAAATCTCCATAACATTGAAGTTCAAAATATGAAACTGGATTCTACATATTACGTTAATACTCTTAAAGAATAAATAATAACAGGTGAAATCCGTATAAACTTTCATAATTTACTGAACAATATATATTAGGTTTTAAAGCTCACTTCAGTAACTGTTTAATTGTTACCTCGATAATACACGGAGTTAATAAAATAATTTATGAAATTGCTTGCTTACGGATATTTTTTAAAATCCACATTTATGAATTTTCTCAGCTTTGCAAATTAGTCAAACCTGTTTAGTTTATTATCGCTTAACAGAGTATGCTAAATATACACATAGAAACGCATACACGACACGACAGTTAATTCAAACAGTTATTGAATAACAAAAATTTCAGAAACATTGTTTGCGTCAATTAAAACTCTCTATATATACGTATTTTACTAACTTAAGGAGTATAGAAATTGACATTATTTGTATGTTGAAGAACGGCAACAAATAGATATAACTAATTTAAATTCAACCTTATGGGATTTATTTGTCAATTTTCAAAAGTACATTTCCACTGAGGTTCATTAATTTATTAGTCACATAACCCCATTGCGTTACAAAGAGTAAAAAAAAAGGATACACGTCAAAGATTTTATCCCCAACACTCATCCAATGAAGTAAACACAGCTTTCGACATGTCCAATATTCCAGAAAAACAGGTAAGCTTCTGAGAAGTAACAGGAGCTAATGGAAATAATCGAGCGTTATCTGAACTTTCAGGTACTACTCTTCCCAGCGTGGTCATAACTTTTTCAATTTGTTCCTCCTTATCAACCTCCAGTTGTTCCACTTACTCCTGATGACATTTACTGTAAGGAGATTAATATCTTCCGGAAACTGAACAAATGCGGATTTCATCTATCCCGTTATATCTGTCTTTGGCACAGATGGAGAAGATTGCAATCTGGTTTGCTTCCAAGAAGTTCTCGGTTAAGAGATTCATGAAAAACGCTTTGTTAAATTTATGGATAATAACTCAGTTATGTCCGGACATTAGTCATTTGGGTTTCCAACAATCAGAGGTGGAAGTTTAAATATTGTTTAGTTGCAGTTATTACTTTTTTGGGTAAGTTCTCGCATCCGAAATCCATTAATTTTTCGGAACGAATTGTTTTCGATAAATGTTTATGATCATAAATTATTAAGTGGGTGGGTACTTTTCGGGTCAAAAAAGAAAAGTATCTATCATGTAAATTATCTACCCCAAATGCGGAAACAATTTTTTTTATCATTTCCTCATTTGAATTTTTCATACATTATCGTATGAAACAGCTTTAAACCTAAAAAAAACGTTTTGAATCAGAAAAAGTTTTTGAAATAGAAATATTTATTTAAAGTGCTGAGCGACTTGAAGATAAATGAATACTAACTTTACCAAGTGGATCAAACGACCCGTTTAAAAAATTTACTTAAAATTGGGTTTTGAGTTTTATCGGAATTCCTCAATTGACTTAACGACTTTTCCTGAAACGTTTATACAATTAATTTAGTAGTATGTATTTCTCTTCATCTCTCCCTACATGCGACATAACTATGAAGTATACCTATTTTTACCTTGACGGGTCGTCTTACTGGTTTAATGTTTTTACAATATTGTCAACTCTAAAATTATTCTATATACACTTCTGTGCAAAATAATGAGCACACACACCACTGTAAAGAGTTTCATGCCTGATTGCATTCAAACGATAAAAGAATTTCTTCGAATTTTTCTACTGAACTGAAGTAACGTTATCAATTCAAAATAATAACCACGTAAGTAATGGGCTTAATTCAAAACATTTTTTACATGTACACTTATGCCTATTATTTTGCACATAAGTGTATAGATATCAAAACCATAAGCCGTCTAATAAAACCCCTCTAAATTCTAAAATTAAGTTGGGTATTCCCCGGTATCATAATTTTTATTCCGATATTTGCTGGAATATCATATTGTCATTGTAACTTTTTACTATAGATAATGGCAGTAATTACTTCGTAGTGAGCTCAATTACAATTATCGATAATATTCAAAAAAGTGAAACTACTGAATTAAAAGCCAAAATATTATCGCATTTATGCTTATTGAGTTCTTATATTTTAAAATTATTAAATTTCTATTTAATAAATTATTATTTGATCATAATTTTGTTTATTATTTCAAGCACTAATTCCACTGTTACCTTCATATAGAGGGAAAATGGGTCTTTGACCTTGTTTCGGTAAAAAGAGATATTTACAAAAGGTTGGTAAATTTAGTGTTAAATATAAACTACTAAATTTTAATTAGTCTAATTATTAATAGTTGATAATAAAAACAGCTTGTGAAATGATACATAAAACTACTCGTTCGGGTTTTGAAGTAAGTATTGTATTTTTTGCATGTTATTGTAAGTATGTGGTCCAATGCGTGTTTAAGTAGCTTATATTTAATTTTATTTAGCTCTTCCAAGTCCGTACATTTTGGCCTGTTTATGTAAATTAAAGGATACAACATCAAAATGCAAAACCTTACATCTATTTACGTAGATATTCCAACTGTTACGATTCTATTGAGTGCAACAATGGTTTAGCTACTTAACCCATTAAGGGCCAGAATACAACCATGATGTCTATTTGAAAAATATTGATCGTTCCCATCTTCTACAGTCTTGAAAAGGGTGCTGTATGAATTTTTTGAATTGTTTTATTTTTTATTTATTTTTTAATTATTTTATTTTTATTTTTTAACGCTTTGCATCTATGTTTATATTATAGTTAGAATGCATAATAAATAACCTGCTGAGTAAAAGAATACTAATTTATTTATACAATGGTGATGGTTTTAAAGCCATATAAATATGCGTCCCAAAAAAGAGACGCTGGCCGTTAATGAGTTAAGCTCACTACAAGCAGTAAAAAAGGATGCCCATCAAAGTTTTCATTCCCAATACTCGTTCATAATTTTGAGACCTGTTCATGTAATTTAAAAGATGCGATTTTAAATATACATCAACTTATTTCTGTCTCGCCAAAGTGAACATTTCCATTCAGTTAATTTTAAAGCAAGTTATATAGGATATAATTATGACATTCTATTCATTTTTATCTTCGTTATATTTAAAATACGGTAACTGGGAATTTATCCATTATTCTTTAGTAGTGAAGTAGGAATTTTATTTAGGAGAAGGCTGAAAGATATAATTAATTTTATAAAACATTATATTTAATCTCATTTGAAAAGTTAAATTCAGTCTTAGTATCTCTTATTTCATTTAAATAAGGGATTACTGTAGGACTCAATGACACATTTTGGTAGATCCGAGCATATAAATCTCCTGAGAATGATTGTGTTTGTCGAATTTTTACATTGACTATAATTAAAGTTAAGGAGAGCAGTAGAACTTTCGATTTTTTAATTTTAGTTTTAAAAATTAACTGATACCAAACTATAGATAGATAAGAATATTTTAATTGTGATCATTTTTGACGGGGTTACATTCACAACAGTATGAGACGCATCGTAGATAAACATAGTAGTTCTATAAAAAACGGGTTTTTTCAATTTACCATTCTTCTGTTTCAAACTGCTCCCTGAGCATTAGGTTTTTCTTGATATTCTTGAAACACTTTTTGAACAATCAGTGCAATATGTCGTGCATATATAAATGCAAATGAGAAATACATCATTCTTACTAATTTGAAAATTTTAGTATGAAATGCTATTTAACCTACGCTTTATATATATCTGCATTATTTCAGGTGTTTTAGTAAAATATTTAGCTTTACAATTGATTGACACACACGCGCCCAAATTGAGTAAGTTTGACTTATATGCATACAAATTACCACGAACTAAAATAATGGCAATACATGAAAGATTAATGTGCATGGGATCTATCAATTTTTGATAGTTAAAGCGCTCGGTTGAATAACGTCTATGTTACATATCAAAACTTAAGTTGTTTTAGTACCATTTTTTTAATTTATAATTTAATACACACTTGCCAAATGGAGTAATAATTTTATTTATATGTATACAAGCTGTTATGTAAGTTAAAATAAGGACAATACATGGAAAATGAATACGTATCGAATCCAACATTTTTTGTTAATTGGTCAAACTTTTGACCCCATTTTACACAGGTGAGTGAAATTATTATGACCCCAAGCTGTTATCCAGAATAACTACCGTGTGCAACAGAAACAGCAGCTAGATGGCGTCGTAATTTCAATAAGATTCTGGAAGGTTGGAAAGACAATTTGACCATGTCAAAAAACATTCCTCAAATCATAACGCGGCAGCCACCAGCTTGTGTCTTCCAACAAAGGTTTCAGAGTATCCGCGCAGTTTTCTCAGTTGACACGCCAACGTCTGTCCATTAGATGGAGTAGAAAACGTGACTCGTCACATAAAATAACGCTTTGCCAATCAGATGGGATCCAATATCGGTACTGTCGTACAAATTGCAGCCGTTTCTGTCAATGAACCATCGTCAGCATGGGTGCAGTAACCAGCCGTTTGCTGCGGATTCCCTTACGCAACAGGGACCACTGAACGATCGTTTTAGATACAAGTCTAGTAGCACCCTGTTTCGTTTGGATGGTGAGTTGTTCAATTGTAGCTCGTCAGATTGCCCTCACACACATTCGTAGCCGGTGTTCCCCTCTGACATCTATGGCCCTTTATCTATTAAGGTACATATTTTTAGATTGTAAAACATTTACCGATTTGATAAAGCGTTGTTCTTAGTAGGATATAGGTTATTATTTATTCATTAGGTTTCGGTACTTATTAATCTTTTTTACAGCATATAATGTTACAAAATTCACTTATGAAAAATTATCCAAATACCTAAGAATGATAGGAAAACCTCAGGAACTTTTACTATTCCAGAAGGTGTCGAAAGTCGGAATTATATCTAAATGTCATTAAAAATTGCGCATAAAATAAGATTCCAAGAAATGTCATACGCATTCTCAATAATAGACCAGTAATACAGGATAAGCTATGACTTCTGAAAATTGCAACATAATTGCTTATAATGGAATTAGTTTGACTGAGACGTTTTATGAGCGGCGTTATCTATCAAGCTAAATGTAGGCGGTGGTAATGTTTCTGCGGCGGAACGTGTTTTTTGTCGTGTTCCTGACATGAAGTCATTAGCTTGTTTTTCGATTACGATTTAAGCAGTTAGCCAATCAAATTTCCAAAGAATGAATTCCGAATGGTTACATGATAGCTAATTGGACAACATCAGTTAAATTAAACACCATACGTCACCAAAATGATGATAAACTACAGTTTAATGTAAATTTAAAAATGTGATCTCACGATATGTATCTTGGGAGAGTATTTGAGTAACTGATGTAAATTCTTGGATTTTCATCTGGTTTGTTTGCACTAAAAATCCTACTCAAATCTGGAATAGTCATGTGAGAAAAGATGTACTATCCATTTATTGAACCACAAATCATAGCATCAATATTTTTAGTTTAGTCCTAACGAAATTTTAATTTAAACTTACAGTAATAAAATGAAAAAGGTTATAGCAATAAAATCTAAGGAACTTTATACATCTCTTTCTATTTTTTATATCTAGATTATGCATGCAATAGGGAATGAACGGTGCAATTTCCTTTTAGGGGGTTAGTCAAAACAATTCATGACTTACTTCGATCCATAAAATCTAAAGTACTTAGCTATAAATTCGATAAAAGCTGATTACAAAGCTGTTATGGTGGCCACAACCGAAGAAATAACCTTTAAAACATATTAAATATCTTTTCGTGGAATGGATATTTTATTCTTCATGGATCCGCATTAAAGCACTTCTCCGCTGTAACATTTTGCATTCAGAACCTCTTTCTTTAATTTAAAGGGCCATTTTTTAAAATTCCATCCGAAAGTTATATTAGTCATAATCGAATGTCCTATATGTAATACAAGTTTTATTACTACTAGATTCGTCTTTTATAATTTGTTCCCCTAGAGATAATCGTTTGAATCGAGGGATATTTTCTGTCACATTTTAACTGTAGAAAAATTAAAGTGCATTTCATATAAATGAGATTTTACGAATTGATAGAAGTTATTTGAAAAAGACATTTTGATCTGCGTTAGATAAGTCTGAATCATGATACAGTTCTAGGACAAAAGGATTAAATATAGAAATGGTAATGCAGACGTGCATTTCAATCATTTGTTTAGTGGAAGTGTATACATGAAAAAACAGTGCAACTTTGTCTACAAAAAAGTATTACTTGGTGGAGATATGTTACACTGGAATATATACTGCTGCATAGTAAGTTAATATGTTGTAAGTTGTATTAGTGACCCAGTTCCCCACAGTACTGCCCCTCTAAAACTTAACAGAGGTTTTATTCGATGGATGCTACCACTAGTTGACAGATTGCCAGTTGCGGAGGACCATGAGGGCTATATTAAGCCTCCAAGGGACTTCGACGAGTATCTCGTCCATCGAGATCTGACCAATTTGCTAATGACGAGATATCTCGTTATCAAGATATTGCCGACTATTTTTATGATGACGGTCCAGATTAGGTCAGTTTTTTTCTAAAGATGAGGAGAAGAATACCACCTGGAGGGGTGGTGGTTTAAGATCACGAGTGTACTTCGGTCTGATTGGTCGTGTAGTGGATGATTGCTACTGTTTGACTGTCTTGTGTTGCTTTTAACAACCGAGTATGAATATAAGCTAGTACTTTTTTATAAAGATGAGCAGCAACACATAGTGAAGCTGTAATTGTAATAGACGCAGTTTTTGCTATCACAGAGCTTCAAACAGTTGTTGAAAGTGATATCCATAGCATTGGAAATTCAACTATTCATAGGGCTCAACTTTGAAATGCACCACACTTGGGACGAGCGCCATCTTTAATTTGTCAGAAGCACAATCTGGCTTGTTTGAAAGTTTGCGCGTTCATATTCACCACTACCAGTCACCATTGTAGCAATGTTTGAAAAGACGGCGCTGAGAACCCAAACGTACTCAGTGTTGAAAATAGATTACACTACTGCATTGTAAGATAATTTTTGTAATGGTTGCAAAGTTTCCACAGAAGTGAACCTAAATAAAAATGCAATGAATTGACAAATTTGACAGATACATGGTGCGGAATAAATAAAAATGAAATATTGTGATATATACTGTTACTAAATAACCATTACAGTTATCGTTAAAAATCTGTCAATCAAACTGTCAAGTGTTTATAATTTTGTTTATGATAACTACATAGACATAAATAAATTTTTCTTTACGATTTAAATGTGTAAAGTTTTGCAATCAGTGTAATTTGAGCTTCCATTCATTTAAAGTGTATAAAAATTTGGCGAATTAATCGTCATTGTTTTTACTGTCTTTAGTTGACATTTCCAATCTGGAATTGGTTTTTGAATGTTTCTACAATAGAATTTCTGTTTGTTGGATTTTAGAATGTTTTCTTAAAGATATTTTTCAAAATTCGCAATACAAGAGTGCGGGATTCCAACAAATTCCCCAAGGGAACTTCCAAGAACCTAAAGAAAGACTTTCTGGTTAAATATGTCTACAAAATCTACGATTAATTAGTATCTGGTTAATAACTAGTTTGCTAACTTCGTTAATTATTAGCTGTTGCAAAAGTTTCTGAATTGTTTTCCGAGGCCGATTGCCAGGGGCACAGAAGTTTGGTTTTTTAACTTCTGTTCTGGTTTAACTTCTGTTCATTAATTTCATAAGTCCTAATATCATAAATCATCTAATTACTAATATCATCTCGCAGAGCACAGAAGTTTTTCTTTAACTTCTGTGCTTTGCGAGATGATATTAAATATTAGATGATTGATGATATTAGGACTTAGGAAATTAATAAGACCTTGAACACAAATAATTTACTTTGTAGTTGAGAATAATTTATAAAAAGGTTCACTAGGTTGTTCATTATGATCGTTGTCGGGGTAAACGGATCTGTATAGTGGCTGAAGGGTCTGCCTTCGAAAACTAAAGATGACTTGCATTGATAGTATAATGATATATCTTGGACTAGATATATAGACTTTGATGCAGTATTTCAGCTTTAGAAAGAGACACATTGTAAAACCAGAACATTCCAGAATTAAAAGTGAATCGACTCACTGAGGGTTTTCAACGTCTGAAAGCACAAGGTTTGGAAAAAATGTGGCCGTATTACTAACAGATCTTATATCTATACGTCTCTGTTAAAAAAATTGATTTACAATAATTTCTAGTTTGTTTCTATTTTTCAATAGCGTTACCTATTTTACGATTTTCGATAAAATTTCATCATTAAAGAATTAAATGGAATAAAATTCATTTTATTAAAATGCAATTTCTATTCAGAAGATACACTGATATTAATATTCAGATAAAGTGAGGCACAGTCTAAAACATTTGAAAAGGTTGAACTATTAAATATATTTTAAGAATTTGTTTCATCATACCATTACTCATAAAATACCTTTTGACATTATATCGTTGGCTTACAAGTGAAACAATCAAAGTCAAAATTTTTAAATATAAGTTTCTTAATTTTTATATGCCAGAATGTAGCGGGCTATCTGTTGGTGAAGTCATTTGATCTTTTTTCTTTATATGAAGGTTATATTTTTTCATAAGAAACACTTAAATTAATAAAATTAAATAATTTATAATAATTTTACTAATCAGTTGCTATAGAAATGAATAATCATAACGAATGTACTCTACTTTAAATAATTTATCAATTGAACAATTGAAAATTGTAATAAATAATTGTTAATATGAACAAAAAAAAATTTTGTGCACTGCTTGAAAAAAATTGGAATATTTCTTGTTTTTTATCGTAATTATGTGTTTTGACGTGTGTTTCACTTACAAGCTGACGGTATATTTTTTATGTGATCTATAAATAAGTATTTTAACATTAATAAATAACTAATTGTAATAATATACTTAACATAATCTTACTTTGTAACACATAAAAGGAAGAAAACGTACCAATGTTATGTAACACTAGAATGTTGATTGCCCAAGGTAATGTGGATTCATGCCAATTCGAATAACCAGAAAATAGTCAATACGAAGTATAGAAAACATTTACTGTACATCATAGCTACTACTAATACTGATACTGAAATAATCATAAATCAATGATTAAGAATAATCTATATTCGGGTATATGTCTGACGATGTGTATTTATTGTGATAATTTTTCAATAAATCTTGACGTTGGTTAAGGAGTGTTTAAACTGTTTTCTAAAATTATTTAGTCTTATTGTTTCGCAGCATTTTCGAACAGAAATCACATCATTTCATCGCTTACACATTAATGCATTGTAAACTACATACTACTTCTTCATGTTTTGGTGATGATGAGATTGTTTTAATATATTTGCTTTTTTCATACTTTTGAAGTACTTATTTTGTTTCCATTTTGATAACTTAAAATTTTTTCATGCTCTTAATAGTATTTTGGTTGTTAGTCTGATTTTTTTTAGATATATTTTTATTGAGACCAGCCGAAGTCAAAGTACCCACACTCGTGCTCGGATCTTAATTTAAAGCTATAAGAAAATTTATACCAAATTCGGCTCGGATAACATGGACATTTGGTTAATCTCACAAGTGCTTTGGACGAGATATCTCGTCCATCAAGATCTGACCAATTTTCTAAATGGCGATATATCTAGTCCACTGTATTAATTTCGGCTGTGAACTATAATCGCTCAGGCACAACACAATTTGAAAGCGCACAGAAAAACCACGCATGCTACTTCAAACCCACTGCACCAAAAAATTATCTTAACTCTTGTAAACCAATTTTTATGATGACGAGATCACAATTCTTCAGTTTTTATATTTTGATGAGATGTCCCATCCATCAAGATCTGGTCGGTTTTGTTAATGACGAGATATTTAGTAGATGCAACCACCACGAAGGCTAATCGGAGATCAGATAATCCATATTCTACTGTATTTATTTAGGTGGTAAACTGATCGCAGACACAACTCAATTCGAAACGAGTGAAAACGAGCTCGGCACTTCCCCCAAACCCACTCCGCGAGAAAAAGATCTCCCCACCTCAGTAGACGACATCCCTTACCAGGAAAACCCCAAAGCAGACATCAGAAATATTCTCCAGATCTCGTTATTCACAGAAGCAAAGAAATCGCGAAAAAAAATCGTCTCCGTTACTGCAGATGGCATCACTTCTGTATGTTGCGAGTCGATATCAAAGAAACAGGACGCAAGCGGGCAGATCCGCTCTCGGAAACTTTGCGTGTTTTTCTATCGGATATGTGAAACAGCTGCAGCAGTCACATACCCAAGGCATTTCCTTTAGTCTGACGGAGAGGTTTGTCTTAGAGGGGGCTCTGTCTGACAGCCAAAGTCATGTTTCGGATAAGTGTTTCTGACATAAGGTCGGGCTTCTAAATTTTGAACTCCCTATTCTGGCAGCATTGCGAGTATATCTCTCTTAGCATCTACTTTTGGTTTTTTATGGCTGGGAATGCTTTTTAATAAAAATAGAAAGCGGAAGATGTGATATTTGCGAATGGTATACAACTTAAAGAGGGATGCGATATGGCTCATGGCTTCTTAAAATAACTCCTGTATTTTGAATCGT
The DNA here is from genome assembly GCA_933210815.1 of Meta bourneti. Taxonomy (NCBI): domain Eukaryota; kingdom Metazoa; phylum Arthropoda; class Arachnida; order Araneae; family Tetragnathidae; genus Meta; species Meta bourneti. Next base: position 63,906,435 of record OW119930.1, on the reverse strand, counting down.
TCTTTAACTTCTTGGGTGTTAAGAGTGAAGTAATTATCAGCATTACGAATTTAATGTTCATAAGCTATTCGTAAAAAATTCTTAGTGCAAGAAAATATTTAGATATAGTTGAGCTGACATTGAAGAATTGCATTTATGGTAATTTTTCACTTTTAGAAGTATAATTATTCAGTAATTGAGTTTTTCGTATCTTTATGTGTTCGTTTGAAAATATGTATATAAATGAATAGATCTCAGAGTATTATTTTTACGATAATTACTTTTGCGTCAAGTTATGAAAATGTTCTAAGCAGAGTTGAGCAAACTCTGGTTAGTTGGATATGGTTCTTTTCTACGGAATTTTATAGCACGAATGAATGACCTTTGTAACCCACATCAAAAGCATAAAATATGAGATATAATTCCTACTTGTAGGGATAATTACATCCGATCCTTAACGGATATCAAAATATTTTTCGACTACATTCAGCTTCTAAACCAAAACGTCTAACAGTTTTTAGAGTATCGAAACTCGAGTGTGAAATAAAATAAACCATTATATTATAGTGTAGATGTCAGTTACGTTTGTATAGAGATTGGCTAATGATACGAGTAATAAACCATCTAAAAAGCCGGACAATTTGTAATCCTTGATAAAAATATCGAAAGTGTCAATCAGCTTCTCAAAGACGGTCGAATGGTTAAGAAATGATCCAGACAATATTTTGTCGAAACTCTAGACTAGTCGAATTTTCAAAAAACATACGATTGAGGCCAACAGAATCTCAGTTATTTATACCTAATTGTAGTCGAATAGAATGTGTTATGCTTGCCAAAATTACCCCTGCGTCCAATTGTTTCAATAAAAATACAAAATGTTAGAATATGCACTGCCTGCTTACCAGAACTGCTAGACACAAAGTCTGCCTCTGTCCGGATGCTGTAGAAATTAACCTTACCCTGTTTAAGCTTGAAGAAATATTTTCAGGTTTATCACAATGGCTCATGCCATGACAAATTGGGAATATATTTGTTGATTGTCGCTGGGAATATCTATACTAGTTAAATACCTCTTTCCGCTTCCAACATTCAGGAATAAATAATAAGTCTCCCAAGAGACATCCCTACGCAAAATAAATGAACCCTGTATCTATAGCGACCACCACTCAGACTGTATGTCGGGAGCAGTTCTAGTGGTATACAGACTATAAAGTACAAATTATGAATTTGTATGATTTTCAAATTGTTAACATATTCATTTATAACATTAAACTATATGAAATGTGAATAGGAGAAAGACGAAGACAACTGATAATTATTTTCAGAGAAATATATTTATATCTTCCCTCCCCTAACCTTCCAAGTGATTTCGACGAGATATCTCGTCCATCGAGATCTGACCAATTTCGTTAATGACGAGGTATCTCGTCCTTTAAGATCTGACCAATTTTGCTTATGACGAGATATCTCGTCATCAAGATAGTGTCGAATTTTTAATAATGATGACATTAAAATCAGGTCAATTTTCTTCTAATGACGAGATATCTCGTCCATCCAGATCTGGTCAATTTTGCTAATGACAAAGTACTTCGTCGTAGGCCTAATGCCTCAAGGGTTTTCACGGAAGACTGATTTTCATAATGCATTATTTAGTGGAACGCAACCCATGTAAAAACCAAGATATCTTTCCTCCCTCGCCAAATAAAAAGAGTAATAAACGATTCTCGCAAAAACGTTTCGACATCTGTCACATTTATAAATCAAAACATAAAACCTCAAGAATGATATCATGCACGTTTTTTCATTGATATTTCATTAGTATCACTTATTTCATTCTTTTTTCAGGAAGTTATTTGAAAGAAATCGAGAAGTCCAGTAATTTCCTCCTCCTTGGCAAGAATGTGCGGGGCTTCCATCTTTTACTCCAAGTTGACAGCCGGAAATATTTCGAAAAAGAATCGCATTTCCAAGTCAAAAGGATTTTCTTTCTTTTTTTCATTATGACTTATTTACGAAATTCCTGCTTTTTATATTTTTCTTCCTTTTTTGACGTTTCTTTATTTACAGCCGACTGAGAATTTTCAAAATAAGCCATTGCTCTGCATTCTTTGTCTTCAGAATAATATTGCATGTCAGAATGATTTGAATGTCGGTGATGTTTTTCTTGCTTTTAAAAAAATATCCTAAATATTAAATGTCGTTTTGGCCCACCATTCTGCTAAATTATAATGTCACTTCTCATGACAGCTTAGTGGAATCCTTTTTTTAGGATATTATTTCAGGCATCATTTAGTGAAATATGTCACCATTCTGTCACTATTTAGTGTGGTATACGAATTAACCCTCCAATTGGTTTCGACAAGGTATCTTGTCCATCAAAATCTGACCAATTATGCTACTGACAAGATATCTCGTCATTAAGGCATCATTTAGTGAAATATGTCACCATTCTGTCACTATTTAGTGTGGTATGCGAATTAACCCTCTAATTGGTTTCGACAAGGTATCTTGTCCATCGAAATCTGACCAATTATGCTACTGACAAGATATCTCGTCATTAAGGTATTGCCAATTTTCTTAAGACGACGAGATCACGTTCTGATCAGGTTTTTTCTGATGACGATATATCTCGTCCATCAAGATCTGGTTAGTTTTACCAATGACGTCTAGACAATCATCAGGAGGGTTAAATGGTGATTCAATTTTATGATAGTAAGTGTTAATTGTTAAATCAGGTAATTAAATTGAATTGGGTAATAAAAATACTTAAATGATAATTATTAACTAATGATTAATGAATTATGAAATAATGATAATTATTTTTAAATGATGATTAAATTATATGTGATAATTAAAATATATGGGGGCGTTCTTTAGTATAAATTATGTTAATTATGATTTGAAGAAAGAAGTAAATTCCTTTGAAGGAAAAGATTGAGGCACATTAAATTTCTACACTTTTCAATATCAAAAGTGATATGTTTTAAACAAACACGTAATTTATTGCAATTGAAACGCTTGTGAGAACCATTAAGTAATATTGATCGGAATTTTAAAGTAAGACTAAAATATTTAACCTTAACTAACTGCTGCTCTCCTTTGGCTCGAAAGATCGAAAGTTAAAGTTATATAACTGATTGCTTTATTAATAAAAACAATTGGAATTAGCTGAATTTTTTTACAATAGGGAAAGCACCTTTTAAAAATAAAAAAATTTCACAAATCGAATGCAATACAATAATAACAATAATAGGCCCAGTTCAGATTGGTCATCGGTTGAGAGCGTAGGACTGCAACTTAAAGATCGAAGAGTTGAAATGAGCTAACCGAGTGTTGTCCAGATAAACAGCCCAATTGTCAAGTGTTCACCAGGGCACATGAAAACAACTTTTTAAATGTTCAGTCCAAACCACTACGAAACGTTCATTGTATACTTGAATAGATCTCGTCAAGAACTTGAAAACGATACCACGGACAGTCGTGTTGCACTCATGATTGTCCAGATAAACTGCGATTTTGTCAAAACTGAACACTTGTTGTGACTCACCCCTTGGCATCCTTCAAAAAGTCGCCAATTGGCGCTCTTCTGCATCCTCTCTGTGTAACCGCCTTTTCTCAGGCAGTCGTTTTTTGAATTGACTCGTATTGCAGTCACAAGTGATATGGTTCACTAATCCTGGCAATGGAGCCAGTTATAATGGATATAAGACTGTAAATATGTAAATATTAGTAAACTTGCAGTTATTCAGATTAATTGCCTCATAGAATCTGTTTTCATTTTCAAAAGAATTGTTACAGTCCGCTTATAGAAATGAACCGGTGACCATACAATACTTTTGACAATATCGTAGTGTAATCGCGGTTTAATAATTGTTCACCTGATCACAAGGAAACAATTTTTCTACCGTTCAAACCACAACGAAATGTCCAGATTATATTTGAATGTATCTCATGACAGCTTTCAAACGATATAACGCACACTGGCCTTGTGCTCACGGTAGCCAAGAGAGGCTAATACCGCGTTCGCAAACAACTCTCTGAAAAAAGTGCAAACCAAAAAGTAATCCGTCACATAACCTCTGTTTCACCAGTTCTGAAGTCGTATTTACGAACGATTATGTTTTTTAGTTTCATTTGCCATGTAATTGGCAATTTGTTTTGATAAATTCAATTTGACAATGAGCTTAAACCATGAGTAGAGATGCATTAAAATATTCACATCTACCTTTCCGGTCGCCAACTTCCGGAACTGACAAAACCTAGCACAATCTCAGTTCGTTTCAAACGTTCGATGCGTGCGTAAAACGTTTCCTAGTGCGTAAAACGGTTTGTTTTACGCACTAGGAAATTTTAGAGACTCTTGGAACGTTCGGTTCAAAAAACTCGTACAGCCGGTGTGATTTATTCGCGTTTTAACGAGCCCTCAGACAAACAGGACGGTATACCCAACACTATTCCATCATTCTCACTGCCTAATGGGGCCGTGATAGCTCTGTTGGAAAAGTAATGGATTAGCATCCGAAGAGTTGCGAGTTCGAATCCAACCAATGATCGATTTCTACAAAGAGGGCTGGTGCACATTAAATCTGTCGTGGCATGAAATGTCCTCACGTTGGCGTGGTGTGGAAGTTTGGAGAGTGGGGTGACAGCGCAGATGTGCCCTCATCACCTGACCATGGTTCGAAATTACGTAGCGTTTTCCTCGGTAGGTAGGTATTTAATTCATACCGGAAAAGCACAACGGGCTATTGGTGGCGGTCGGGTATCAGTCCCCAAGGGAAAGACTCGAGAACACCACCACTTAATTTTGAACCACGGTCACACCTGAGCTGGCACCCCACTCTCCAAAATTCCACACCACGTCAATGTGAGGACATTTGAGGCCACGGTAGATTCAACATGCACCAACCCCCTTTGTACACGACGGTATTTGGTTGGATTCGAACTCGCAACCCTCCGGTTGCTAATCCGTTAGTCTTGCAATTGGGCTACCGCGGTCCCAGTGTTTTCCTCGGATCTCTTCGTTCGGGTTTGATCCCGGAACGTGTTGCCCCAGTGCGACATTAATTAAAATATCTACCTATCACTGTCTACGGAGGAGAGAGGGGTGTGTCGAGAACACGATGGATTGCGCAGTAAATGAATTGGACCCCATGCTGTGTACGAATATGCTAACAAGATTACTGTCCGGCACGCAAATTAACAATTTCAATTGGGACTATTTTCGTCCCCAAGTGGTTGGCCCTAAATTATTTCATGGTATCAGCAGAGATGGACGTAGTCCTACTATGAACCTACCTTCGGGATTGATCCCGGACCGTCGCCAATTGCCTGTTATTTTGCTCCAGTTCGACAGGAATTGAATTGCTTACCTCCTACGTCAAAAGTTAATGTATTTAATTTCAGAGAGCCGAAACGATACAATCATGCAATTCGAACTCTGTGCAAGCAAACTCAAATATCCGTCAAAACTTATTGAACAAAGGGAAGACAATGTACAGAAGAATACTACCATTGATTGAATCCTTGAATATAAAACTGGATTATTTGATCCTCGTTTTACCATTCTTTGCTTGAAATAATTCTTCTATAGATTACCAAACGCATTTTAATGGCATAGTGAGCTAAATTCAGGAGCTTCAGAAGGGTGGTGAGGCATACAGTTTCCACCACGTAAAGAACCAAAAGTGCTATATGTTTCGTGCTTAAAATATATTCATATAATGGATAGGTCTTCATCCGTAAAGTTCTTGCACAAAACAGAAATAAATTTTAGCATACCACAAGCTCAGAAGGTCAATAGAAATGAGTTGAGTCAATTTTTATCTTGTATCTCTAAAATGTCTAAGCATCTACTTATTCCACGTCCAAATTACATGTTTTAACAAAGAAACAACATGTAGGTTTACTTCGGAGGCTTTAAAAATGTTATTATTGATCTTAACTTATTTTACTGCATTCTTTTTACTACTTTTAATCATTTCCAGTAGCTAACAAGCAGGCTTTGCTACTCATACATTATTCATTAAATAAAGTTGTCCAAAAGTTTAACACTATCCAATCACTAACAGAGGAAAATGGTGAGTAATAGCCATAATCTTAGTAATAATTGCCCTAGAGGGTGACAGGATATGATTACTGATAGTTACTCCAAGTTTTACCGTCTCCTGTAGGTGGCGCACTTTTTGCTGTCATTTTCTTCTAATATGGTGATGATGACAAAAATGAAAATACATATGAAAAATATAATGTTGATGAGAAAGAAAATAAGTTAATAGGGAATTTAATTCAAAGAAAAGTAAAATATACAAATACAGTGCAGTTATAGACGGTACTCAGAGAAATTTTAATTTTCTACGACATTGCTTTTTCAACTCCTATTTTACGTGATTCTATGAAAGGCAAAGAAAAAAAAACAATGAGGTGAATTTAAGTATTAAAACACGTAATCTTCTAACGGCCCATGGGAGTCATTTTTTAAATCGATTTGTTGATTGTAATCACTGTCAGCTGAATATTCTTCCTTAGACTCATCAGCATTAAAGATCGTGTCACAGTATTTAAGATTAAAGAAAGACAGCATCGATGTGCATATTTACTCTCTTATTTTGTTCAACATCATAGATCAGTCTTAAGCTCTAGCCATTAGACTTGAGTGAGCACTTTGCATAAATCTGCAGTACTTCATGGCTATGTTTTGATTATTTGATTAAAGTGTCCTGCTAGGATTTTCTTGTACTTTCACACGCTTATTCCACTCTTCCTTGCACAACTTCCAAGATTTCTTCGGTGGATGAAATTGGTTTAGATTACCGCATGGCGCACCGGATATTTGTCTCGAGATATATCACAACATGGAGGTTCGTCTCTAATTTGGAAGCATCTGAATGTCATGGGCGATGGAGCTATTCGCATAAATGTCAACAATGCTTGTCTTTTTCATTCTGTTCCTAATGGCATGGATATCGACACACTTTTTAAATTCGGTAAAGATGAAGCTGTTCGTTCGTATCATCCACTTTTTGGCAAGCAAGAGTAAATCGCTAAAGATGACCCTATTGCCACAGGTAATGTCTATGATGCACAAAGCCAATGGACGTTATGGTACAAGAGCTGATAGCTGTAACTCTCGTTTTTATGTAAGGAAATGCAAAGAGTGGATCGGAAGCAGTGGACTCGAATCGGATTGTATTAAATTCAATTAGTTGTTTACATTAATATTTGCCTCCTCCCTGCGTGTATTTCTCTTTTTTGTGTCAACTTTCCTTGCGTGTGTGTATATACATTTATTTAACACTGATTTTCTTGTGTTTGGCACAACATGGTCAAATTTGGCTCATAAAACCCAACCAATTCATAAATATTTACGTTTCAATGTCAACTAAGGATCATGGCTCATATATGATGCGTTCTTAAATACATTAGCGCTAAGCTAAAGTTCAATGATAAAACACAGAAATCTTTCATCTCAGGTTTTAAAAAATGAAATGATATGCAAATATGAACTGACTTTGTTGATTTACCATGTGAGACAAGATATCAATGCCTATGCTCATAGGCAGTCATATTCCCTCTTATGTTTATTTTAATCACGAAGCTTCACTTCAGACCTTTACTGAACAGAGTACCCATGGGTATACTTTTCCACAGTAAACAAATATATTTTATATTTTTGGAACAATAGAAGGAAAGCCAGCTCCTCTGCTGTAGCATAAACTTTCAATGTACATACGAAATAAATAAACATATATATTTTTTCTTTATAACTAGACCTGTGAAAATCTTCTGGTTGTCTAGGAAAAAGAAACTGTCTGACAGACACTTTGATATTGTGATCTTAAGACAACCCTTTTTATAAGACCCAGACAACCCAACCTACAAAATAAGGGCTTAAAGCTGGGCAAGGGGTGGCCGGGAGGGAACTTCTGGCTCCACAGGGACCAGAACTAGAATCTAGGTAGCATTTACGTACATTCATTCAAATATGTTAGATACATACCGGGTGATCCAAAAGTCACAGAAAAAGCACAAATTAAATATTTCGAAAAGTATAGACAGTAGCACGTCGCAGTTTTCACAGAAATGCACAGAAAGATATGGGATTTTTTAATGACGAAAAATTCTATTGCCAGAATAGTTATATCTGTCACCGACAGGTGGCGCTGTAGCGATCTCTGAGCTGGAGCTACTTGAAGTCATAGGTGTACAAAGATCGGCCGACATCATTGGCCATGTTGAAAGACGCTATTCGCCATCTGACGGGAATTACAGCTGAAACCCTTTTCGATGCTGTGCAGTGTCATGCCACGTCTGACGTCCATTCTCATGAATGACGGCTGTGAAATTGAACATTTGTAATCTTAGCTGCTTTGCGAATTGTGCTGCGCCACTGTATAAACTATCGACACAACTGAAGAGTCACCAGTCGGTGGTAAATGTAACTATTCTGTCAATAAAATTTTCGTTATTATGAAAAATCCCATGTCTTTCTGTGCATTTCTGGGAAAACCGCATTGTGCTACTGTCTATACTTTTCGGATTATTGAATTTTTTCTTTTTCTGTGACTTTTGGATCAACCCTGTATATATTTACAATCATCCGCTTCAAGCGTGTGCATGATAATAACAAACTTAAGGGTTCCAAGAAAACAGACCTCTTTCTAAATAACAAAGACAATTTTTGAATAAACAAAAGGAAAAATAACACACTTAATTACTACACATTTAATATGCACATAAAAATTTGAGTTAAGAGGAATACAAATGTCAAAACTTAACACATTTAAAACAAACAACCAGAAATTATTGAAAAAAGACAACCCTCGAATTAATTCAATTGAATAATAATAAAGCAATAAAGCGTATAACCAAAAACAAACTATAGAGCTCATTGACTTTTATTTTTAATGTAACAAACTTAAAGGCGTTATAAAAGTCAAGGCTTTTGATCCATTTCAAAAACCTTGAACGTCAACTAATAAACATCCTAGCTACCAAAATTAACTTTTTGACATCTGTGTATTCATTAAGTATACCACTATAATGTTACTAGTTTCTATCACAATAACCCCAAAACGTATTACATTATCTCATATATCAATGTTCACTTCCTAGAGCGAAGGAAACAAAAGTAACAGACAACAATTCAACTGCAATCACTGTAATTGTTTTAGCATTAAATTGATCGATGGAAAACTTTTGTATTTTCGGATTTCTTTGTCCAGTGATTGGAGTCAAACAACGATCTAACAAAAACCTGGAGGCCTGTTCTCGAGTCGTCGTTTTATTTATTTACAAAGTTGGATTAAATATTTATTGAATAAAAATAAATTCTAGTTCTTAACTTGTTTTGCACCTGCTTAATCTTCGATCAAATGTTAATGCATTTTATTTATCTATTACTCTTTCTATAGCTGTTTTATCTTATAAATCCAAAATCGAATAAAATTAAATTCTAAAATTAAATAATCTTTCACGTGCTTCTTTACTCAACCAAACTTCAAAACTGAAAAGTAAAACTTCTTAAAAGTGATGAAATTAGAAATATATTAAAGTACAGTGCAATATCAGTAGGATTCAAGTATTCTAATAGCATATAATTGAAAAGGATTCATAGTAAGAAATCAATCTGATTTTTTATCTGAATCGAAATGACGACCTAACTGAGTATGGACTAAAAGCAGAGAATAAACGGTGGATTACAGAAATATTCACCTCACCTCGCGTTTCTACTATTTTCCTGAATTTTATAAGGATGCAGTTAAAATAACAATTTAAAACTTTACCAAATAAAAGCTCTATTTTTCTGTTTTAGACTCCCATCTAAATAATAAAATAAGTATTAAAAGTGTTTCTAAAAATATTTAAAATGTAACCCATAATCACCATGAAATCAGACAAACAGAAGTATTCGTCCACCTACCTTAAAAAGTACAAATGCTAAACAAAAGCATAAAAATAAAATATATCTATTAGAATTTGTTTACATTTCGCCTTACACCTTGGATTGCTTTAAGTATGAATACCATGGCTTACACCAAGTATTTCCATGTACTTGGTCAAACTGGAACGGATTTATTTATTCTTCTTGAAGATAGATTTTCAATGTATTTGACGGTTATATAATGTAAGAAATGCGTGATTTCATCAGATTTTCACATGCACATAATGAAAGAACATAAACCTTAGAAATGAGGTCATATTTCATTTTGATGTTTTATACACCAACCAGGCCTTTGCATACAAATCACTATTTTTTGAATTACTCACTTGAAAGACCAAAATCTATGCTTTGATTCAAATTTGCCCCCAGAAAATTCATCTTTCTTTTTAAAAGATCAATTACATGCATACTGAAACTTATTACTAGCAATACATTCAAGTATGTCTATTCCATATGTTCATGCACACATTTAGATCACGAAGGAATATGCTATGGATTTGGCAGTTACCATTGACTAAATTTTGATTTGAGATTCTTTCAAATAAAAAAATGATATTCAATGGTGAATTTAAGTGTTAGAAATCGATTTTTTCAATGCTGAATTAATGTTCCGTCAAATTTAGATACTATGAAATAATCTGAAAGCATGTATATTATCAGCTAAACTATATACATACTTGAATTTATTGCGAGTTCAATATGCAAAAATTTTTTTATAGAACTCTGTAACGTTTTTGTGGTAGATTATGGTATATAAAAGGTTGGGTTATAGGTTAGCTTATAAAAGAGAAAGAGAGAGAGAGATCAAAACGACATACAATGTGACCTCATTTTAAAGATTTGTATCCTATCATTATTTTAATGGGGCAATTTGAAAAAGTCATACTTTTTAATTCGCAAAATAGGGGAATCCACTGAAAATCTATCTTCAAGCAGAATAGAATGAAATCCTGCTTTCACGGTTTGCTTAACTTTTGTACTTTTCATTGTAAGTAACTGAATATTTTAATGGGTTACGTTACATTTGAAATATTTAAATGGAAACTTCTATTAATTATTTGTTTATTTTTATGGAAGCATAAACTACCAGTAGGTAGGTGGATATTTTAATTAACGTCACACTGGAGCAACAGAATGGCTTATTGGCTACGGTCCAGGATCAAACCCGAAGACAAAAGTATAGAGAAAGCTTTTATTATGTGGTAAAATTAAAATCGTTATTTCAACTGCATCCTTATAAAATTCATTAAAATAGTAAAAAAGTGTGGGACAGATACTTTTGTGACCCACTGTGTAGTATTGTGCCTAGGCACATATTTTTGTTAAATTTGAAAGTAGAGGAACTTATTTTGGATTTTACTTTTGTAAATTTTAATAAACTGTTTATTTGTTTATCGGTTCGGGTGGTCACTTCGGGAGGAAAATCATTAAATTCTAATAAAACAAATCCAAATAACACATTTTGATTTCACATTTGTTGATCCGTAAGTGATTCGAACCCCCACAACCCCTATTTTATATAATTTGTAGCGACATTTATTTTCGATTTTACCCTTTATTTTTGTGATTTAATAAATATTTAAATATTAGTTTATCAATTTGCAGATGTGACCTAAACGGTCACATTCAATAGGGCAATTCAATAACTCTCAAATTTGAATCCCAGAACTGGTGATGCAGACGCTATTAGAACACACGACCTTCTGGTCTGAATATCAATACAAGCGCTACCATTGCGTACCTTGCCAAGGTTGCATAAATAAATATTTTCATCTGACTCGCAATGTCGTCAGAGCTGTAACGAAACAATGCAACGAACTGCTGTTTTTCAAATATTGCTGTCGCTTTTTTTCATCCAACACTCTTACTTTTTTTTCTGTACCTACGAGTAGCGGTACTTATTTTAGATTTTACTTATTTTTCAATACGTATCTGTTTACCATTTAATACACATGGTGCTGTGAGGTAGATCATTCAAGTCCAAACATAAAAATGCCGCAGTATTGTTTACATTTCGCTGATCTTTATGATAGATATGAAGATATTAATGTATGTTAATGTTTAAATCTATATATTTCTGCATTAACTCTCCAAGCGGTTTTGACGAGATATGTCGTCCATTAAGATCTAACCATTTTGTTAATGACGAGATAATTCTTCATCAAGATATTGCCAATTTTTTTTATGCCGACGATAGCAAAATCTGGCCAGTTTTCTTCTAATAACGAGATACCTCTTCGATGCAACCACCAGGAAGGTTAAACTACGTAATTTAAAAATGAACTCGTTACTGCTGTATGCCACATTTAGAATCACATGCATTTTAAATAAGTGAGGCTTTAAAGTTAAACGATTAAAAGGCTATATCATTGTAATTTATTTTTAGACTGCATTTTATCTTTATGACTCTCACTAGTTTTAATGGGAGTTCTGATAGTTTATCTCGAAGCTACAGTGTATACGTTTCTCTCATTGTAAAGTTTTCCCCTGAGAAATATTTAAAGCGACGAAGGGACTAACCTAGAAAGTTAACAATTTCATTTCTTGCAAAAAAAAGTCCAGAGAAGTCTTTAAATAATTCTTTGAATAGAGTGTGGCGCAACATCTGTGTATTGAAACTCCACAATTCTTCCAAATGCCCGAAGACACACAGTCGATATCGCTTAATGTCTCTTCTTTGAAAAGATAAACATGCATTTGTGTACTTATTTGACATAAATGAAGAGTATTTTACTGCGATGTATTTGAACAGTTTAGAGCTGTGAAAAATTTTGTTTATTACGACTATACTATACTTGGCATTAAACTAAGCTTTGCGACTGTTTCTCAGTAGCATATTCGGTGTTTGCAACTGGATTTGTCAGTAAAACAGTGAAATATATATATCAATATACTCTTTGTTTAGTGGTGAAATCATTCATAATATTCAGTGTTGCATAAATAAATATATTCACAGATTTATATACGCGTATTTCTAAATATTTTGATATAGATGCAACAATGCGGTCTAATTTTATTACTGTTTATAGCCGTATAACATGTTGGGTGCATTTATACTATAAATTGATATTGTACTACTGAGTGTTTGTCTTACTGTATTTCTGAGGAATCTCAATTTGGTTGCCATACAATACGATTTTTCTGTATAGGAGTATGAATAAATAAATAATTTTTTTTAGCTGACAAAATCAAGCTTTGTATCCAATTCTGAAAATCTAGGACATTTTCGGAGTTTAATAATACATGTGCATTTAAATATTTCGATTTTAAATAGATACAATCAGTAAAATATACAATATTAAAATAGATAAATTCATGTCTTCTAGAACTCTTCACATTTTAAAGCAACTTTCATGATATGCATTAAATAATTATGCATAGTTTAGCATAAAATATTCAAAACCTTTGAACTTTGTGTGTTTATAACATTACAGATTTCAGGCTTATAACTCATAATTCTGTCTCGCTTGTGTTTAACCATTTTTGTTTTTAAGTTCCTTAACCAAAGTAAGAACTTCAATGAAGTGAAAATATATTTTATAAAGTGGTTTTTAGCTTTGCTCTTAAAGTATGTGTGTGAATGAACTTCATTAAAGTTTGGGAAATTTCTTGAGACAAACTTCAAAAGTAAATACGAAGTAGCTTCTCTTCATTAATGTATTTACTGAGGTAGAATATAATTTTAAAAAGGATTCAGCAGCGCTTTGAGTTTATTACAAATACAGAGAGAACGGCTTTTGATGAAATTATGCGTTATTTGTGCTTAATTTTCAGGTTAGTTGGAAATAAGTAAGTTTAATATTTATTCGTGAAGACTTTTATATATCTTTGCACAACTTCTAAACATACTAAACACTGATAAGCTTCATACTCGTTTTAACATTTCAGGAAGTTCCCAACATTTCTCAGAAATCTCGTTCATTTTATTATTAAACATCAAGAATTCCTTGTGTGCAATTTTATGTTTGTTTTAAGCAGTATAAACACAGAGATTTATCCGTCCTCTAAAAATTAAGATTATAACGGCAACTTGGGCATAATTCAAAAGGTTTGCTCTCTTCACTTAATTATTCAGGTACACAAATGAACTACTTCGTCATAAGTATTTTAATGAGATGAAGCATTTTGCATTTCAAACACAACTTTTACATGGTAAAAATATAAGTGACTAGCAGAATTATCCGGTGATTGTCGGGTTGAATTGGTTCAATGTAGATTCTATTTCATAGAAAAATGCAAGCATCATTTAAGGGTACAGAAAATATTTTTTAACACCATTTTAACTTTTTCATAGCTTCTACAATTTACTTCGGACGCAAATATGCATACATAATATATCTATCCATATAATCCACTTCATATTTATCACCCTCTTGCTGTGAGACAAACTACGAAAGCCTTTTTTGAGATGACTTCTTCAGAAGTCGATTTTGAGTTTTGTAGTGATTACGAATGCCAATCAAGTTCATTTCAGTAAAAATAAGTAACTTTCAGGGTATAGTCTTGCACTCAGTTTTCCAATCAATATTTATTATTTGTGGTACCCTTGCACCATGTATTCGATATTTTTTAATTACATTATCATTGTGAGAGAACGACAAATTAAACTGTCACGGCATTCGTGGTTAATTTATTTTGAAGAACACATTTTTTTCTTGAAATTTCTATTCAGCCGCACGTGAAATAAGGAAGCTTGTTTTTAAAACAAATGTCATCAGTATAGACAAAGCAAACTCAATCGAGGTTACACTTTTTACTAAATCACTGCTTTCAATGAATGTTTCACATGTACATAAGTTGTATACGAACAGTTTCAACTTCAAGTAAGAAACCTCGACCTTCTGCCACTTAGGACAAAAAAATTTCTATTTTCAAGAATCCCACTTTACTTACTTTCTTACTATGATATTATTCCAAGATCAGCAAAGTCTTATTTAAAATTAGATTTAAATCGAATCCTTAAAGTCCTTTTTCAATTGAGAGACTCAATTTCTATATGGAAACCACGTATCTATTTAGAATGATAGATGCAGTTACTTGGCTATGGAGTACACCTTTCAATAATACCCATGAAACATGAAAAACAAATTTAAATTAAATTAATTTTAATCGTCTTGTAATGAAAATATGTCAAACTTTAGAAATATCTTTGAACTGCAACGTATCGCTACTCGTTTTGATTTAAGGTAAAATATCTTATTTTAGAATAACTTTATTGTAACTTTACAGTCTTTTAAAATAAGAAGTTATATACCTTACTCGAAAAGATTTCCATTTATTTTTATGAAACAGAATACTACAAACTATGACGCATTTAACCAAAGACTTAAGGTAAGTTTGTTGAAATATATACACCAAGAAATTACCCATGTTTAGTGGTATTTGGCAGAAAATAAAAATAATTAATTGCAATATAACTCCTAAATAATATATCTGTAATATGGAAAGTAATGGAACACATAAATACCAACAGAAATGAAATTCTGGTCATTGAAAAATGTAGAATTCTGAAAAGCGAAAGATCTGGGCAAGCGTGTCGAATTTCGACTGCATGAGAATATTCTGAAATAGAGAAATTCAAAAAATTGTTTTTGAAAAATATTGATACACAATAATGAATTATTTACAAAAAGATTATTATTTACAAAAAGAACATAAATTTACATAACTTAGAAATGCTCAAATATGACCCCAACATTTCTGTCATAACTCAAATACACAGACACGAAATTCTAAATCTAATTTATAAAATAAAACATTAAATCTGGCGTTGCCATATACCGAATTGCAAAATTACGCTTTTATCATCAATGAGTTTTTTGTTTTGGCTTTTCGTGTTCCATTACAAAATGTAAGTTTTGTAAAATTAAGTATTTTAAGTATCCATTTGTCATCATTTAAATATTTAAATATTCCTAATTTATTTATATTATAGAAAGAAATAAAAAATCAGTTCAAAGATAATTAGAATTTTAAATTGTTTAAATATAACTTTTCGGAAAAATTTTTTTCTCGAGCAATACTGGTAAAACAATTTTATTAGAAAATGTGATTTTTGATCAATACTGGAAAAACAAACTGAGTTGCGTACCGCAATCGTTTTATGCTCTGTTTTTCCTATGGTAATTTTGAATTGATTTAGCACCCTCTGCACACCTAGATTAAATAGAACGGGGGTTAATATATAGTTTGCGTTACTCGCAGGGTTCCAAATTATAAGCGTACCAAATTTGGTGTAGATTGGTCAAATGGTGCAGATTTGTCTAGAGAAAATACAGACAGACGCCAACTCTACTTTATATGTATAGATTAGTAAAAAAAATAGAATAATAGGAATTACAGTTCAGACAATATTAGTTGAGTTCGTTGAAGAAATATTAATCCTGACATCAGAAAAATTGCATAAAGTTAATAAAATATGCCACTTTTCTTCCTAGAAGACTCTTAGATTATCTGTAACATAGTATCCCTAAAAACTAGCATTTACCAAAATATTTGTTTCTCCTGAATACTATAATTGGTCAGTAATGAATTTAAATCTATTATGAGTTGTGGAATTTTTTTAAAAAGCTTCCATTTAGAAAAACAATTTTCTCCAAATTTGAGCAGTGCCGCGGTAGCCCGGTTGAAATAGTAGCAGATTAGCAACCGGAGTGTTGCGAGTTCAAAACTCGATACATCCAGAGATAATCGTATATGTGGGTGCTGATGCACGTTAAATCTTTCGTGACCCAAATATCCTCACGTTGGCGTGGTATGGAAATTTGGTGAGTGAGGTGCCAGCTTAGGTGCTAACCTAGTCAAAATTATCAGTTGTTGTCATCCCATCTTTTCCTTCGTGGTGACCGTCACCAATAGCCCGTTGTGATGCTCCAGATTGATGTTAATTAAACTGCACCCCTAAAATTTCATATTTCATCATCAGCTATTTTATCCTACTGCTCGAAACATATTACGTACTGTCGCGGAAAAAACGAACCATTCTCTTTATTTCAAGCACTATTCAAAATAGCAAATTCAAAGATATCATTCAATAGGGAATAAAGTCCTCTAAAAATTCAAATGCAAAGAAATGCATAAGGGGACGTCTTCATATCAAATTTTGCACTGACAACAAAATTTTCAATGGAAACCATGTTTTGATGCCTTAATCAGATTCTTAATTAGTCTAAATTAGTCTAAATATGATATTTCATGACTTTACTATCTTAATATACGGAAATATTCAATGTTAAAGTTGCTGTTAATTTCAGGGATCATCTCCACATTGAAAATCGCCATTCGTAGATCGAGATTAACAGTAGTTATAACTCTCCGAAATTTCTCTTTCAAATTTCAACACTATTTCAAACATATTTGTCAGCGTTTGATCCGAGAAATGCAAGTGAATGCGATTCGAGAATTATTATCCAAGGTTTTTTATTATTGAACAAAAGGAAACTCTCCAAGCACCACAGAAGTACAACACGGGGCTTACAGAAGTAAGTTGATTTAACAAATAAACAGTGGAAAACAATTTAACTAAAATTACAAGATTTTATGAACTTGACAAATGAGTAGAAAAGCAGATTAGATTTTACAAAAACATTGAGTTTCACTGGCCATGTTTTATCTAATTTTCTCAAATCATTTTTCAGGCACATTCTTGAAGTTTTAAATGCAGGACAACTAAAAAGCAAATGCTCTACATCTTGTGGCTGCTTTTTAAAACACTCGCACAAATCATTAGTCCGAAGACGAAACCTATATAGATATTTAGCAAAATTTCCATGTCCAGATAAAAATTGTGTAATTTGGAAGTTTGTGAAGAAAAATAATTCTGAGTTCAATCTATGCTTAATACTAGGAAAAATATTTTTGGTGTGGCCTGCTTTCTCAGACGAGACATACTCTTCGTTCCACTTAGCAACAAGCTTGTCATAATATGAGCCTTTCAAGTAACACTTAGGAATGTTACAATTTACATCAATTGCTAAATTCAAAGCGTCTTTGGCTAAAAAATCAGCTCTTTAATTCCCGTAAATTCCACAGTTTCCACGCACATAGGCAAAAAAATCTCAGTTCCTCTATTTTTAAGAGAACTAATTGTTAAAAGCGTTTCAACAACCAATTTTTCTGTGCTTGCAACATTCTTCAGTAAATGTAGAGGAAAGAGAATCGCTACAAATAAGGTACTTCGAACAAAAATTTCCATTTTCTTTAAACCACTTAACTGCGAGATTAATGCAAAGCAATTCTGCTTGAAAGATAGTGCATTCATTCCGGATACGATGTTTATAAAAGCCGCATTCGAAGTTGTCCTCAAATAGAACAAACGCAAGGCCAACCTTGTTGTTCATCTGACTATCGTCCGTAAAAGACTTTCTGAAAACGCTTCTCCACATTTTTCTCGTACTTAATTAGATGAATTGGTTGAAAAACAGCCGGATGAGGGATGTCGCAGAGAGGCAAATTTCCATCAGCACAGTCCGTCGAAAAATCATTTAGAATCGAAGCATACAATTCATTTTTGCACTTAATTTCTAAGTCTAAAGGTGGAACTCCAGCTATAACAACGGTTGCTTCATAACTTAAAGTTTTATAACCTCTGAAAAGACACAGAAGGATTCTCCGTTGAATCTTCCTCAATCTGCGTTTGTTGGTCTTAGTCTCCAAAGCCTGTCCCCAGATCCGGGATCCATAAGATATGAAAGGCATAATACCTTGTTTATACATAACTTTTAAAACCCCATAGCCTACTCCAAATATATTTTTGGCAATACGATACAGGCCAGTAAGGAATTTTTCGCATTTATTGGAAACATATTCAATATGCTTTTTCCATTTATTTAATTATCCAAGGTTTGTCAGACGTTTTTAAACTTTTGATTGCCCCCTAAAATCACCATAATGAGGGAAATTTGACGTAACGCAAAAACTAACCATTGGAATGAGCTGAAATTTGGCATAGTCATATTAGAAGCTCATCTGAATCGATTCCTATCGAAATATAACTATAGAAATATTATTTAGGAAAATATCCATAAAAGTCTAAGAAACTGATTTAACATTAGGAGCTCCAATATTTCATAGCTTTGTAATGGTAAGATCTAAAGACGTGAAATTTGGTATCTGAAGTTAAATTTTAATATAGACTCGAAATCGTGTGATGAAATAGGGGGTTTCCATTGGAAAGTATGAAGTTGGTGCTCAATTTAATATGAAGACGTCAAAGATGCAAATTTTATGCATTTGAATTTAAAGATGTTAATTTTGGTCAAACGCCATCTTTTAATTTTCTCTACTGTTAAAATTGCCGAATGAAGAGAGGTGGGTTTTTACACGACCTTACATATGCATATACATGATATTTTGAAATATTATTGAGCCTTAATTATATTGGTCAATATATACTTGGAAATTCGTGGTTAACACTTGCCCCATCACCAACCCACAGTTTAAAATTTAACTTATTGTCAGTGTACGTGTTAAATATTTGTTCTGTTAATGCGTAAAAATTCATATTTTAGAAATGCTTGTGAATAAACATCTTAAGAGGGATTCATAGATACAGCTGCCGTATATACGTATCTTCTGCCTTTTCCCGTACACTAATCGGTATATCTGTAATTTTTCTGTGTAGTTTTTGATTAAGCTGTTTTATTAATTAAAAACAACAAACCTTTTGTAATATAATAATCGATGCTAGCTCACTTAGCTCTCTGTTCAAGAACGTTATAATTCTTTCATTGTTATCAAATGTCGATTTTAACAATGATTGTCTCACTCTCAAAGATTGGTTTTGAAGTGTCGCTTTTTGTTCCCACACTGATAAATCAAATTTCAGTCACAAGTAGTTTCAAACATCGATTATAATACACTAAAAATGATAAATAGATCGCATGTGCATGGGTTTTATGATGATTTCCCAACTCCATAATGGTTTTCGAAGTGCTGATTTCTCTGATAATGCTGAAAATCGATCAATAATCATTTTTTGATGGTTTTCAGATTTGCAATCGGAAGGATGAATATGATGACTCTTGGGGTGAATTTCCAAGGGTGATATCGTGATTAAGCTCTATTATAGATTGTATGAGTTTTAAATGAGGTTTAAATTGAAACCTTCCTCTCCATGTAGTATCTTAGTCTTAAACAACATTGATTTTAGAAATGGCTGTTCGGATATGACACGAAAGTACAGTTTTTGAGCATTGACATTTCTCCTACGCCCTCCAAGTGCATCGACGAGGTATCTGGTCCTAGATCGGGTTATTTGTGGTAAGGAGATATAGATCGTCGGTGACAAAACTGCCCTATTACTTCAAAGGGAATGAAGATCTAAATAAGAATACAAATTATCTCTTTCTCAGAACTGGTGACAGTTTGAACTGGGTTTTGTACCAGATGCTGGACACTACAGCACAGTTTCAGACGCAAAGAAGGTTAATCACATGAATAGATCATGTTAAAACACAAACGTTTATTGAATATTAAAAATTTGTAAACATAACTAACCCTCTTGGTGGCTGTCTCTACGAGGTAGCTTGTCATTAGCAAAATTGACCAGATATTGATGGAAGACATATTTCATCATTAGAAGGAAACTGACCAGATCTTGATGGAAGACATATCTTTTTATTAGAAGAAAACTGACCAGATCTTGATCTTGTTATTAGCAAAATTGGTCAGATCTTGATGGATGAGATATCTTGTCGAAACCATTTGGAGGGTTGAATGTGCGATCGAATTGTTTAGAACATAGTTTGCCAACTCCTGTAACTCTTCGCCTACCTCTCGAAAAATAACTCAATTAATATGTTGCAAGTGTAGATGTGCCTATAATTTTTGAATTTTGCCAAATCATTTATGTAGTGGCTATAATTTTTGAATTTCACCAAATTATTTATGCTGTTGTACCCCAAACTGATAACTGATCGTCACACAATTCGGAAATAGTCTATAGTGATTTAATCTTCTCATAAATTTGTAGTATTTTACATTAAACGACATACATCAGTTTCCTGCTTGTAAGAACCTGTGTAAACAGAAATTGTAAGCAAATGCGTGCATCCTAACACTTGTTTCTTATGACCTACCATCCTATTTTTTGACTGATCAGTTGCAACTTATAACACTGTTGTGAGTGCCTATATTGTACTTGTAGATATATTTGTTTAAAATATTTTTAGGCGACACATGTTTTTTAGCCTATTCTTGCCCACACTTGCTCTTCAACTCCCCCTTTTCCTGTGGGCCCAGCATTACCTCTCAAGATTCCCTTAGCCCCCACAGAGGAACGGTAGGGCTTACTTTGGTAAATTATGACTTTGAATACATTTTCTACAATGGAATATAGAGAACTTGTCTGGGAGTTTTATGTTTTTACGTAATGGATCCTAACACCAGTTGTCTTTAGTGAAGTGTCTCCTCCACCTTTTGTTCTGCGGTTGCTCCTTCTTGCACCAAAGTTTTAAAACTCCAAGTGGTTTTGACGAGATATCTCTCCCATCAATATCTAACCAATTTTTCTAATGACAGATATCGCATCATCAAGATATTGCACGATTTTTTTTTATGATGACGAGATCACGATCTGCCCGGGTTTCTTCTAATGCCGAGATATCTCGTTCACCGAGATTTTATCAATTTTTCTAATGCCGAGATACCACCAGGGAGGTTAAACCAGGGAAGCGAAGACAAGAGTTTCTTTCCTTTGATATGGGATGGGATTACTTGTGTTTTTTACCTCCTAAATGGTGTTTACGAGGGTGAATCATTAAGTATCCGCAATGCAGCTATAAGCTTCATTTCAATAAAATTAAGGGACAGCCCACAATAACACCATTCTTCAACATAGTACTTCTGCTTTACAACGCACTTATTCCATCGCCACAGAAGCAATAGACGACTTGCAATTATATAACTCTTTAACATAGTCCTCTTGCTCTTCAACACACTCTTTCAATCATTGTAAAAGATTTTTTATGCTTAAAAACGGAGTTTCGACAGTGCAGACAGTCATGCATGCACCCCTTTCTTTAGTTAATGGTATGTGGTGAATACTAGTCTACCAAATAATCAATAATAGTCACTTGTCTGTAATGGAACCATATTCTGCGCACTATAAATCGCAGTTGTCTTCAATTGTGGTAATGGACATCCGTTTGTCATTTCCACGCTGTGCACTTGTGCGACTTTTTTTTATCTTTTCAATCTAGTCGTGCGAAAAACCACTATCCCTATACTGTGCTGAACATCATCGATGTACTTCCACCCCTTATACACCTTCAGACCCTCCCAAAACCGGATCAACTAACGCTTGTCTTTGTTGCAAACGAAAAGCGGATAAACCATGAGCTAAGTTACGTCACCGTCAATGAAACAGACCTAGCAACTTCACACCTGAAGAGAAATAAGACAGAAACTTGACCTACCTATGTAAATATGACAGTGCTGAATGCATAAACACAAATACAACTGCCTAGTGAATAATTCTTGACTCACTTCGTAAAATCGACATCTTACAGAAGTCTTCGTCGGAATTGATACAAAAGCTATCTCGAATGCTTCAAATCAAAATGAAAACATTCCCAATAGTTTTGAAAAATTTGCATTTGTTAACCATCCTGGTCGTTTACCTTAGCGTCGAAGCTGCCCTCTAATGGACAGCCTCTGATTCAAAAACCTGTTACAAACTGTCACCAGTTCTAGGCAAGGGACAATTTGCTTTTCCTCTTTGGATCTTCATTCCCTTTGGAGTAATAGGGCATGGATAATGTATCGACGAGGTGTTTGGTCATTAGCAAAACCGACAAGATCTTGATGGACGAGATATCTTGCCTTTAGCAAATTTGACCAAATCTTGGACGAGATAATTTCCTTTTTTAACAGATGAATCCATAGAAAGGGTATTTTAATGAATTCTCTATAAATTAATATTTAGTTTGACCCACCACATCCCTCATCCCAAATGCAGGGTATGTGATATATCCCATTGAATAATTTAAAATGATGACATGTAGAAATATTTTAGTTGCCATGCAGACATGCCTTAATATCCTTTTAATATATATTGAAATACAACTTCATATTTATATATATCGAAACACGTTTGTAGCGAATATTCTGGGCTGATACATTAAAGTCTGCTATAGAGATAATTTAAAGATTATTGCATAGATGTTCATATAAATGGAAACTATTAAATACAATCACCTTTTCAGGCATGATTGAATCCGATACGGTGTACGTTTCTGGAATCCTTTCGGATGCTGAACTTATTACACAGCATTCATGTCTGTTTCAATGGAGACCTGTTGAAGCACCCAAAGGTTGTTCGATACGTTAATTTAAGCTAAACGTATCGCTCGATATGTTTGATCTCTTCATAGGCATTTACAGGAAAGCTCGTTACCTTCTTTCTCTAATTTAAGGCTGATTATGGTTGAATGAGCACTTTATATTGAAAGATCGCCCCAGTGTTATAGAGAAGTGTGTTTTGAGACTTGATTTTGTTATGTTATATTAACGTATTTTAGAATTTATTTGTTTAATACATTTGCTACGAGGGGGGGGGCAAAGGTTAATCCTTTACATCTCGAGTTTTAAAGAAACTGGACAGAATATTTAAACAGTTTATTTATCAACGCATCTGCAAAAATAACTAATCATTAAGGGAATAAAACATTTATTGTAGAGTGATTTTATTAACCCTCCTTATGGTTTTCTTGACGAGGTATCTCGTCATTGCTAAAACTGACCAGATATTGAAAGACGGGATATCTCGTCAATAGAAGAAAACTAACCAGATTGTGATTTCGTCATCATAAAAAAATCTGCAATATCTTGATTGTGAGATATCTTGTCAGTATCAAAATTGATCAGGATTGGGTGGACGAGTTATCTCGTCAAAACCATTTGGAGACTTAATTAAGATTGCGTTTAATTTAATTTGCTAATAGTATTTTACCAGTGTTTATTATAAGACTGCCTTTATTTCACATCAAATTTAATATTTATCTATAACTGTTTTACTTGTGTTATCTTACTTTGTTTTTCGCAAAGTAATTAACTTACATCATACTCCACTCAAAAATCTATGTTTTCGTTTATGTATGAATAATTATTTTAGTTTTCATATAAAACGGAGTGTGATTTGATTATTCTACGTTTATTCAATTTCAGACACTCAGACAGATCACCCTATAGTTTAAATATCTCTGATTAACAGCAGTAGTGCATGATACGGTGTATTTTCGCGTATTTTGCAAAATGGAAGAACGATACTTTACTGGTTAGGTTAAATCCCTTTACAGCCAAAACATCCTATGCTAACCTAGTTCCCAAATATTCTTGTTTCGTACATTAAATGAATGTATTATCGCATTCCAAAAGGAATGCATTATTTACCCGCTTATCCTGTATATTCAACACCTTTGATAAATTATACTTGAACTCTTCAAGGCTCGTTAACCTTTCCTGCTTCCGAAGAATTGAAGTGAAACATTCTGTACCATGTAAAGTTAAAAGTTAATGTGCATATCCAGTAAAATCTTCGAACTGAAAGCAATATCTTAAAATGCAACAGGCGGTTGGGGGTTCACCACATGGTTATTTTATCCTCAGCATATGTTTGTACTGATGTTATTGCTCTCGTTTGTGTTCTAAAGCGTTTTTTAACTGTAATACAAAACTATCTAACCCTCTGAGTTTTGCGAGATTTCGAGTAGTGTATTTGCTTTTATCCCACAACACACTTAATGATTAAATATAACCACATCTAGAGATTCTTTCAACTTCCATAGATATGATTCTATTATATGGAAAAGACCAATAGAAAGGAATTTATTGGTCCTTTCCTAATAATCGAATACTTAGGAACGATTTATTGGCCCATCCCTTTACAATAGAATCATTTGGAAAGATTTTATTGCTCATCTATTTCAATAGAATTCCTTCAATCATTCAAAAATTCATTCAGTCGGTCAAAGGCCAAAATTGTTTAGAATTCATACAGAGGATACTGGGGGTTGTAAGGAGGGATTATACAAGCAAGCCCCTCAGAGGGTTAGAGGATATATATATATATATATATATATATATATATATATATATATATATATATATATATATATATATATATATATATATATATATATATATATATATATAATAAACAATCAGTCATTCAAAAATACAGAACATTAAAACGCAAAGCAGCAGAAATGCAGACCAGCATTTTGTGTGGGTTACTTTGGGTTAATTGCCGCCCACACGTAGAAAACGCCATATTATGTTGACTGGGTGAGGCTCATTTTTTCGAAGTTTTCTTGGGGTTCTTGTGTTTAAATTCCTGGATATCTTTTTGTTTTGGTTTTAGAATTATATATATATATATATTTATATAGGGCATGACCAAAAAACAAAATGAAAGTATTAACAAAACAAAAGATTGAACGAAATAACATAATAACCCTTTTAGACGAACAGCGCTGAAAGCCGCGGAGAACAAATAGAAGGAAATAATAAGTAGAACTATCTCAAGAATAAGTTTTTCCGAAAAACAAGATAAAATGTGTAAATGTTAAAGGATTGAGCCCGCTTACTTTGTCAAGGGGAGTAAAGCAGGAGTCACATTTAAGAGACGCTTTGAGTTTTTTCTGTACTTGTGTGAGGCTTAGACAAAGAGATTAACACAAGTTACCCCCAAAAACTCAAAGTACCACCGAAGAGAAAACTCATAAGAAAGAAAACATTATCAAGATTAGAAAGGAAAAAATAAATAAAACAGTCAAAGGAATAACAGCCAACAGATATATAGCCCTACCATTTTGATTATGCTAAGAAATCGTTTTTATGAATACATTAGTTCTAATAATCGACGTTCTCTGTATTTTTATTTTTCGATAGTGTTCCCAGGTAGAAGCTCGTTATGAAATGTATGCCAATTTGATTTCTCTCCGGAAACCTGCGAACCGACCTCTAAAGTTAATCATTGTGCACTTTTCACACGATTTGTTTGTCGTTTTGAACTTACGGTACAGTTGTATTATACGCCTTCGTTTGGTAGCAAAGCTTGGCGCGTTTTGACTCACTTTTTATGTCGCCAAGGAGAGAATTCTTAGAAAAAATCGTTTTTTAAAACGAGAAATAATAAGCTTTATCAGAAAGTAATTAACGAGTAGAAATATAAAACTGAAAAACATGTTTTTATCGGGAAATAATTAATAACTGAAATAGTTGGAAAATGACGAAAAATATCTTTTTATTTTCTAAACTGTTTTAAAATCCTCCCAAACTAAATCTGTAACAATTTCTAAGAACTTCTTGAAGTAATCAATTTTGAAATCTTCACACGAATTTTTAAACAAATACTTAGCTAAATAAAAATGAAATTGAGTTTGTTTTGTGGAGGATAGATGGGTTGCCTTCACCTGTCATAACTCGCTACTAAACGAGAACCTATAAAACGCACCAAGAGCGTTGCCACCAAACGAGGCGTATAATAAAACTATACCGTGCAGTAGGCGAGTGTCCGAGTTGATGTAGCGTAGTTGCAACGCTAACCGATCGCCTTGTTTTACTATGTGGCATGTCTGTCCTTAATGCTAGGTTTTTCGCATATTAATTGCATCTATACATCATTCTATATTATACTGCATGTACAGAATGTATGTTAGTCATTCTTAACAGAAATATGCCATCAAAAGTACATTTAAAAGTTTTAACGCGCTAAAAAATTGTTAATGTAATTACTTAGCACTACATACCATACAAGTGAATGCCTACAGTAGAGTACTTCAATCTATCAGTATTTTCCAAATTAACGATCAAGCATGTTTTTGCATTTAAGGTAAATACACTGCTGGCCACCCAAATTGCAACACCAAGAAAGACAAGAGATATCACAACAAAATTTATTTTGTAGATAACATGTTGACCAAGTATCAAATGATTAAATTTATAGACTTCTGTGAAGTGTGGTTCCTGCCAAAATCAGTAGCCAGAGTAGCCGCCATTGTTGGAGATCACCGCTGCCACACGCCTCGGCATTGATTCAAAGAGACTTTGGATGTGTTCTTGGGGTACAGCAGACCAAGAAGCTTCCACACGTTGCCAAAGTTGATCTGGTGTGGCAGCTGGGGATGTATTCTGGGTCAATCGTTGAGCAACCATGGACCACATGTTTTCTATCGGCGAAAGATCCGGAGAGCGAGCTGGCCAGGGAAGCAATTCAATCTGGCGATTGACGAAGAACCCTTGGACAATGCGTGCCACGTGTGGTCGCGCATTATCCTGTTGAAATATGGCTGTGGGCAAGCCCTGAAGGTGAGGAAGGACAACTGGCTCCAACACCTCGAAGATGTAGCGCTGGATGTTTAAAGTACCGGCAATGCGTACTAGAGGAGTGCGAGAGTGATATCCAATACCGCCCCATACCATAATACCCGGTGCAGGACCAGTGTGGCGGTGCATAACGCAGCTGTTCAGCATCCTCTCTCCACGGTGTCTCCAGACTCGAATCCGACCATCGTGGTGTTGCAGACAGAAGCGTGACTCGTCAGTAAAGACAATTTCATTCCATTCTGCCGTCCACATCCTTCTTTCATCGCACCATTGGCGGCGGAAACGTCTGTGGTTCTGCGTCAAGGGTAGACGAAGCAATGGACGTCTTGCGGACAGACCACTCTGCTGTAAACGGCGTCGAATGGTACGCGCAGACACTGGATGATGCGGTACAGACTGAATGTGCTGTGCTATGGTTCGTGATGTGGCTGAGCGATCCGTCACTGCCATACGCACAATATGCCTGTCATCACGTGAAGTGGTGCACTGAGGTGGATGCGATCGAACACGTCGGTCCGTCGTACCCTCCTGCATCCAACGATCACATATCCGCATTACAGTTGTTTGGTTTCGTCCAACACGACTACCGATTTCCCTGAAAGATAATCCACAATCTCGGTAGGCCACTATCCTTCCTCTGTCGAACTCGGATACTTGATCAAAAGATGATCGCTGTTTTCTACGAGGCATAATTGATCGTTTTTTTGAAAAAACCACAAGAAAAACACAATTGCCGTACTTGAAATCGTCGAAATCTCCAAGCCTTAAATAGCGCTTTGAAGTGGCGCCACAGGCGCGCGTGATGTGCGTCTGCGCTGAAATTCTAATCATTTGCATATCTCACCTCCGCTAATTCATGTTGTAAATTTCATATTATTTGCATGCTTCCTTCAGGGTGTTGCATTTACGGTGGCCAGCAGTGTATTTCTATTTTGTTCGGTGTACCTCAAACAGGTTAATCATGGTAAAACACTATAATTACTTGTTCAGAACAAGTAACAAAACATCACACATTTATAGCTTAGTAAAAATCACATTGACGAAAATTCATATTCCTACAACAGTATTCTCAGAAAAGGCAATTATCACAAAACCAATCAAGCAGAGAAAACAAAGGAAAACCCCATGATCGAATGACTCCGTGAAACCGAGTTTGGGTTTCATTCCTGAAATGGCTATCGAAGTTTGGTTATGTATTGTAGATAGGCAACTTCCTGTTTACCCAGCAATACCATGTCGTGACACCAGTAATAGCCAGAACGTGACTTAGTGTACCAAGTAATAGAAGGATGGAAAATATTAATGCTGATTTCGGCTCTGTTTTGAATGGCTTCCGTGGTTCGATCGTTAATTGTAAAAGGTGGGATTATTGTTGTTTCTGTAATTCATTAGACACTTTTGGTGAAGGACTGAGATTATATGTGTTCGATGAATTATTAAGCATTAGAAAACATGTGTATCAAAATTAAAAAAAGAAACAAGCAGAGTTTTGTATCTAAAATCCACTCTTCACCAAATAAAAGGTTTCGTGTTTCTATATTCTATTGTAAGCCTTTATAACAACCCTATATAATTGGAAAAAATCAGCTACTTTATGGGTCATTTGAACTAATTCCAAGAATTCAAATTGAGATCAAAACACTATTTCACTTTTTTGAACATTAAGTTGAAATTTTATCTCAAATTTGTCTTTTTACTAAATAAAAGTTTTGGTATTTCTTTACGGTATGGACGCTACGGTATAATTGGAAACTATAAACTACTTTATGTAAACAATTTTAACTAACTTCAAGAACTCAATTGAGATTAAAATACTATTTGAGTCTTAAAAAGTAAATAATGTTATTCATTCGCCTATTTCAAATTATAGAACCGTCAGTTTAAATAATTACTGAAAATGGGTGCTTAGTTTTAAGGTGAATCTACTTATCTTAAATTTTGGTCTTATTGCACTTTATTGTTATAGTTAACAGTCCTACGGTGTAGTCACAACCATTAACTCTGCCTCTTATTCATATACTCTGAATATGGAAAACCAGTTTAATCCTCTAAAATATCCCTGATTCAGCACAAACAGCATACCACGAGACATTTATTACATTGCAAAACCACATTTAAACAAATTCATGTTTTCCCACAATGGCGTTCTCAGCAAAACTCC
Organism: Meta bourneti; assembly: GCA_933210815.1. Taxonomy (NCBI): domain Eukaryota; kingdom Metazoa; phylum Arthropoda; class Arachnida; order Araneae; family Tetragnathidae; genus Meta; species Meta bourneti. Next base: position 63,877,024 of record OW119930.1, on the reverse strand, counting down.
TCACCAAATGTTTCACGCATTCCCGACAAAACTCCCGAAAATCACAAAGCCACAGAAAACAAAAACAAAAGACCCTTTGAATGACTCTGCTGAAACCGAGTCCAGGTTTCTTTTTCCTGAAATGGCTACAGAGGCCTGGTTATGCATTATAGATGATAACTTCCTGTTTACACAGCTTGCTCTTCGCACGTGAGAGCCGAGAAATGCGAATACCATGTCATGACTCCGGGAATAGTCAGGACGTGACTTGGCGTACCAAGTGATAGAAAGATGGAAAATATTAACACTGACTTCGTCTTTGTTTTAAATGGCTGCCGTGGTTCGGTCGAGTAATTTTTAATGGTGGGGTACTGCCATTTCAGTAATGGATTGGATACTTCTGGGGATGGATTGGCATTGCAGGTCTTCAATGAATTATTAAGAGCTAGAAAAAATATGTGTTACGTTAGAATTATGGAGCATTTTTATTTTGAATTTACTCGACAGAATAGAATGTTCAACCAGTAAGTACAGATTAGGAGACAAACTGATTCCACGGTCTTCATTGTATCAATTATCACACAATTTTCTTCCCGTCTTATATTAAAATTAACCATATCCTTGGCAATGGCATTTACCTCATAGGGATTTTTAAACACATTTTTCATCAAGGTTTACCAGATGATCATTGTTTCTGTAATGAATACTTTTGGGGATGGATTGGCATTGCAGGTCTTTAATGAATTATTAGGAGCTAGAAAATATGTGTTAAAAGTAATGAATACTTTTGGAGATGTATCGGCACTGCATGTCTTCAATGAATTATTAGGAGCTAGAAAATATGTTAATTTAGAATCGTGAAGATTTCTAATTTAAATTTACTCGACGGAACAGAAGGTTTGGCCCTTATGTAGAGATTGGTAGCCAAACTGATTCCATGGTCTTCATTGTAAATATAATTTTCGTCCCACTCGATATTAAATTAACCATAGCCTGGAATCTGGATTTTTTTTTACATCTTTTTCATCAAGGCTTACCAGATGATCATTGTTTTTGTAATGAATACGTTTGGGGATGGATAGGCACTGATGTCTTCAATTAATTATTGAGAGCTAGAGAATATGTGTTACTTCAGAATTATGAAACATTTTAATTTTTAATTTACTTATCGGAACAGAGGGTCTGACCCTTAAGTACAGATTTGGATTTGGAAACTGATTCCAACAGTCTTCATTGATTGTAATTATCACATAATTTTCTACCCGTTTTGTATTTAAATCAATCCTAGCCTGGCTCTGCCATTTATTTTATGGGGAATTTTTTACACCATTATCACCAAGGTTTACCAGATGATCATTGTTATCGTTGAATTTGCCAAAAGCTGTGAATTCGTTTCGTGTTTTTGGCGTTTATTTTGGGGAATTCTAAAGCCACTGGTGCATGATTTCTCATGTGTGATAAGTTGAAACATTTTAAGATTCTTGGAACTGTTCTTAAAGTGTGCAATCGTTTAATTAAAGTATAAGACATATTAGTGATTCCTAAATTAAGTTATTTATGATTTCTCTTGTGTGACGTGTGCATAATGGGTGATGTTTCCTATCATTGGATTCAAACACAACTGTCAACTCTTAACACTCCTACTGGCTGTCTCCACGAGGTATCTCGTCATTAGCAAAACTGACTAGAACTTGATGAACGAGATATCTCGTAGTTAGAAGAAAACTAACCAGATCTGTATCTCGTCATCATGAAAAAATCGGCAATATTTTGATGACGGGATATCTCGTCATTATCAAAATTGGTCTGATTTTGTTTTACGAGATATCTCTTCGAAACCAATGCGACGCTTAGGAAGAATAGTGATCCAAAATAGGGAACAAAAGAAAACTTCTGATGTACTAACTACTTGACTTAATTGTCCAATCATACTGAATGACAGCTTGTTTTGTAGACAAATGTGCAACCTTTCAAATGACGTGTGATATGACCTTTTAAATGACTTTTAAATTTCTCAAGGTTATTTAATTTGACTCTTGACCTACAATTACAAAAAAGGTGTATTTTTTCTAAAAATATATGTTAAAGGTGTACTATTTATTTTTCATTTCTGAAAGTTCCATAATGGGGCAAGCATGGGTTCATAGTTAAAAAATGTTCGAAGTAGAAGTATATAATCAGTACCCATAAACACCTGTATATTTTAACCTGTCTGTCCATTCGACATGAAAGGGAGCTTATTTTATAGAAAAAGTATAACTTTCTGATGATATATTACATGATAATATGAGTGACCTTTCTAATTTTAAGGTGGCTCATAGTATCATCAGAAAGGTTACCTTGAAAGTTTTGAAATTGAAGGCTTTAACCTTGAACTTCAAAGAAAGTATTTGATTATTTTTCCCTAAAATATATCATCAGAAAGGTTATACGTTTTCCTACGAAATAAGCCCTCTTTTATCTCGATTGGACAAACAGATCAAGAGATTCATGCGTGTCCCACTTTGAAACTTTCAAAGAGCAAGTATAAATAGTGCACCCCTTTAACATATATTTTTAGAAGAAAATAAAAAATACACTTTTTTGTAATTGTAGATCAAAGGTGAAATTGAATGACCTTGAAATTGGAAAGGTCACTTAAAAGGTCATACAATACGTCATTAGAAAGGTTGTATATTTTCTACAAAATAAGCTTTCATTCAGTATGATTGGACAATTAGGTCCAGAGAGGTACAGGAGATTTAGTGAATGAATTCATGAAGTTTTGCACTTTTTTCAAATTTAAAATTAATATACATAAGAAACTATTGCAAGTTGGAAGTTAAAAATTTCCAGAATTTCTTAGATATGACTGGGAAACGAATTAGCCGATATTAGAAAAAAAATCGGAGGGGGTCGGGTCGAGAATGACCCTTTACGGTTTCACATGGAATGACCCATATATAACTTGAAAGATGCGTCTATTGTTTTTAAGATAGCAATGAATTATATAAATTCCAATACCTTAACCACCGAATTTTAGCCACCAAATGTCCATTTGTCATTACGGGATTTCCGAGTAGTGTAGTATTGATTTTTCCTCCACAATACAGATAATTATTATCCCTCGTAGTGATTGTCTTGACGTGGTTGATATTAAACTCGTCATCATAAAAATTGACAAAATCGTGATGACGAGATATCTCGTCATTAGCAAAATCAGCCACATTAAGATGAACGATATATCTAGTCGAAGCCACATGGAGGGTTAAATACCATCTTTACATAATTTCAAATTTAACGTGTTTTCTATAATGGAAAAATATTACCGTGAGACACATAGGAGACTGATTTTTTCTTACTTATTTTCCATTTTTATGAATATTCTGGGTGATATTGAATTTGTTCATGCTATTTTACAGCTATATGAAAGACCCTTCGTTAGGATGTTTCAAAATAAATTATAGCACGAATTCAAAACATTATTTACACTCACATTTCACTGAAAAAGCATATCCCCTAGATGTAATATAACTGTTCATTTTATTTTGAGAATAAAACAAAATATACTTCCTTCCGCTATACAATAAATATCTCAATATACTTTAGTCTCCTATATGTCTCAATTTATTTAAAACCAAATAGCTTTCAGCGACGCAAGGATACTATATTTTGCATATTTCCCTTTTTGTGCAATAATTTTCAGATTCTGGAATGCTCTTTTCTCAACCTAAATTGTACAAGCACTTCTTACTATTAAATAATAAATTCAATACTTTGATACGTATTTAGAAAACTATATGACTACACGAGCAACCTAACTGCAACAAATAACAATTATAATTTCTTAAAATATTTCTTACGAAACTGATTTTAAACATAAAAGTATACCAATCTGTGTTCCCATTTCACATACGATATTCGCGAAAGTATTATCAAATTAACTTTTTAAATAGCTACGATAATTCACTAATCCAATAATGTAATTACTAAGAGAAACCTTTTATAATCTAAAATCTACTTAAAATAAGAATGACTTCCTTTGACGTTGAAATTAAAAAGAAAATTTATATTTCCTGTTTATTACGTGATCCCTTTGAAAAATGATAAGTTTCAGCTAATGTATGCAAATTAGGAAAAGAAGTATATTACAATTAATTATAGAAAATATTTGAAAGAGAAAGTTTCCTGAAATGATAGTGTTTAGTCTTTCTTTCTAAACCTTGATTACACTCATTTTTAATTAAATTTTTACTGTTACTAAGCTAAAGAATGACTCAAGAACGGATTTGTTATGCACAAAAAGGAACTTATAAGATATCTCTGCAAATTAAATCTTAATGTTCAAGTAAATTGCCTTAATGGCAAAGAAAGTGCAACGCGTTTTTTTAATTAAAATATTTTACATTTTTATTCTTAAGAGTGGTTTGGGCAATGCTTTCGTTTATTTTTAAACTCAGTTAAGCAACACAATCGTTTTTGGTGCCTTAACGACTGCCCTTTATTTTAAAGTAAATTAGCCGACAGTTTCAATGCTTTTTTAAGTAATTCAATGAACTTGGTGAAATTTTTCAGCGATATTATCATATATTAGTAAGCAAATATACTTACTGAGCTCTTCCGTTCTTACTGTTCGTTCTGTTCAAACGTTTTAATTATTCACAAATTTATCAATGTTATCTCTTTGAGATTAAACATTTATTTTGTAAATGTAGGGTGAAAATAACGCCATTTTCAAAAACAATTGTATTTATTTATGCACAATAAGTTAGTTTAAAACCTCCAAAATGGAAAATTGCGTAAAATCAAAACAGAATAAATCGTTTGTTTCAATGGCGCTTTAAAGGATCGGTGTGGAGCGTACAGTTATTGGACAACCGAATTGCGGATAAACGGCATGGTAACTGCTGAGCACCGCGTGCGTTTGGTGTCAGAGGTGAACGTCGACTGCGATTGTGTGAGGGCAAACTGACGCGCTACCAGTCGAACAGCTCACCGTTGAAACGAAGGAAGGACTACCAGACGTATGTATAAAATCACAGTACAACGACGAACCCTTTTGTATATGGGAATCCACAGCAAACGGATGGTCACTACACCCATGCTGACGAAGGTTCATCGCCAGAAACGTCTGCAATTTGCACGACAATGCCTAAATTGGACCTCTTCTGTTGGGGCAAAGTGTTTTCTTCTGTGATGAGTCACGTTTTCTGCTCCATCGAATGGACGAAAGTTGGTTTGTCAGGCGAGAAATCACCGAGAATAAACTATCTGCAACCATTGTTGGAAGAACACAAGCTGGCTGGTGACGGCAGCGCTATGGTTTGGGGAATATTTTCTTAGCTTTGTCAGATACCCGTGCCAACCTTCCAGAATCTTATTGACACACCAATCCGTCTAGCTGCTGTTTACGATGCACACAGCGGTTATTCATTATATTAGCTGGTGATCATAATAATGTGACTCGACTGTATATTTATCTATAGGTAAATTAATCAATATTAATGTAACGTTATTTAATCTTTGGCATTCATACTTATCTAAAATATTTGTATATAATTTACCTTTACATTCTCACTAGTTTCTACGACTTCAATTTATAGATGCCATAAAATAAGTATATATGTGGTTAGATATTATTAAATTACGTTTGTTTCTTTAAAATGAGGAGAAATAAATATCATATTCACAGGAAATATTTTAAATTAATTTATTCCTGATTATCAAAATTTTAACCATCGGAGATACCTTCTTCAGTACGCCTGAAGCATGCAGAAAGAACTTTGTTCTGATCAACCATTTAGAATAAAATGTGCGTATATCTACCGTACTGAGCGTAAGATATGGGTAATGTTTATCATACAGGGTGTCTCTAAACAAATACGACAAACTTTAGGGGGTGATAGAACACAACAAAACAAACACTTTTCACCATAGAATGTATGGTCGCTTGAGGGCGCTTTCTACTTCGGCACAAACACACGGTCCGACGGAAGTTGGAAAGGAGAAGAGCCATGAAACATGGAAACAACGCTTTAATGAAGACAAATAAACATCAATAACTGCTTGACATACCGAAATAATACAATAAGATTTGCATAAATTAAAGATAAGTACAAGGAACAACGTGTTAGAAAGAAATGACATGTACAAAACATGAGTAACTTCTCACATGGAAATGAAACGACATGTACAAACATCAGTCGATAAGTACAACGCAAATGCACAATTACAAAAGCTGTTCAAAACGTCGACCACCACACCTGATGCAGGCCTCGCATCGCCGACGTAAGGATTCCCGTGTGGTCTGGAAAATACCAGGCATTTCGCGGACTTCTGCAGCAGCTACTGAAAGCCTGGCAACAAGATCTTCATGATCCTCAATGGGGTCATGAGAGATTTAAGATGTACCCATAAAAAGAAATCGAGAGGAGACAGATCGGGCTAACGTGGGGCCAAGTGATGGGCCCGCTCTCCCAATCCACTGGCCAGGAAATGTGGCATTAAGATAAACACATACCGCCGTGCTGTAATGCGCTGGCGCGCCATCATGGTGGAACCACATTTTTCGGCAGATGGCTGCTGGTACATGCTGCAATAGTTCCGGCACCACTTCTTGGAGGAAAACCAAGTAAGTCGACCCCATCCAGACGTTCCGGTAACAGGTATGGGCCAATAATGTAGTCGTTTACGATACCTGCCCATACATTTACCTTGAAGCGTCGTTGGTAGGAATGTGGACGAGTTGCGTGCGGATTACAGCTGGCCCATACATGCAGCTTGCGGACATTAAAAATGCCTTCACGGCTAAATGTGGCTTCATCTGTGAACAAAAGTGTGCCAAGAAATCCACATCCACTAAACTCTGATGCAGGAACCAGCGCGCGAAATGAACGCGCGCAAGGCTGATCTGTAGGCTGCAATTCTTGTACACGCTGCACATGGTATGGATGTAAGCTTTCTACGTGTAAAACTCGACGTACCGTTCTTTGTGATACACCTGTGCGACGACCTACAACTCTAGTGCTAATGTTCAACTCACAGGAAGCAATATTTTATACAACGGAACTTTGTATAATCCATTTCATTTGCGTTTAAAGCAAATGTTCTACTTTTTTCGACTCTTAGTGCTAAATTTTTTTTGTGAAATACGTCTCCCCATGTCTCTAAATGTTTCAATAGCAAATTTGGTTTCCTTCGATTTAGCAACAGATGCATTCAAAGAGTGAAAGTTATTTTATGCCACAAAGTATATTAGATATATGTAACATATACCACAATATCTTAGGTAAGAAGGTATCGTATACTGGTACATTAAGTTAGGTATCTCATTCACTACATCAACAATAAGCAGCCATTGTTAGCCTCACACGAAAACTTCGAATTTCCAATTTTAAGCATTTTTATTTCAAAGTTTAACTTTGAAATGAAACTTTTCTGGATTGCGTTTCATATGTCAAGGGCACTTGTTATAACACGTAGCTTAAACTTTCGAAATTTTAAACATAATCTATTATCCTTATGGCCTATCTTTTTGTAACGTATTTTTCGTGAGACAATGATTTTACAACAACGATAGTTTGTGATATGGGCTCGTGCCAAAAATACATAACTGGCCACGGACCAATCCCAAAGGTAAAGATCCAAAGACAACCCCCTCGTAATTTTGAACCACGGTCAGATGACGAGGTCACACATGAACTGTGCCCCCACTATCCAAACTTAACACACCACTCCAACGAGAGGACATTTGAGGCCACGACAAATTTAACGTACACCAGCCTCCTTTGTACATGACGGTCTTTGGTTGGGTTTGAACTCGCATCCCTCCGGTTGCTTATCCGCTACTCTTCCAACCCGGCCTCAGTAGATAGTGAAAATGATGCAACAGTTTTGGATGTTCCACCCTATTTTTATAGAATGATTTTGAAAAAATTTGTTTTTCGAGCAATACTGGGGTAAAACAATTTGGAAAAAAATGGCAAACATATTTGGAAAAATTAGTTTTTCGAGCAATACTAGGCAAAACAATTTTATTGGAAACGTTATTTTCCCATCAATACTGGTAGGTATTTTAATTACCATAGCAGTGAAGCAGTGGAGTAACACAACGGGTTATTAGTGACGATCCGGGATCAATCCCAAAGGAAAAGTTCTGAGGACAACACCACGTAAATGGGAACCACAGAGTCAGATGATGAGGTCAGCACCTGAGCTGGCACCCCACCCTCTGAATTTCTACACCACGCCAAAGTGAGTATATTTGAGGCCTCCAAGAATTTAACATGCACCAGCCCCCACGTACACGAAAGTTTTTTTAGAATCGAGTTCGAATTCGCAACTCTCTCTTTGATAATCCGCAACTCTACCAACTGGTCTACCGTGGCCCCACCACACATTGGTTTGTCGTATACTGTGTATGCGTACTACGTTTCTATACAGAACTAACTTACTTTGGACTTAAAACTTAGTACACTAATTCGCGACTCTACCATTCCCGCTTCATTGATGGATACACTACTTTTAATATTTGTGTAATAATGAAAGCACTTTGTAGCAATTAATATGAACCGAAACGTATAGAGAATATTAAAGTGATAACATCTACTCTGAGTCCAGTGCAGTTCTAAGAGCCGACGATAAAGATGCTCTGATTCTATATACCGGGCAGATTCCACCAGAAATCACGACTTAGCCTAATGATAAGATCACTCCTCCGAAACAAGCAGCAAAAGCAATACAAATAAAAAAAGATGCAGAAACAACATGATCATATAAAGCAAAACGTAACGATAGAAGTACATCAACAGAAAAGGATTCACAGGGATCACGAAAGTACTGTACTTGGGATCCGGGAACAAGCTTCCGCAATCCCTGTTACCGGATTTATTAACAGCATCACGTGACCAGCACTCGTAATTTGTAAGCTCGCCCTTTGGGAATCTGGAACTACAGGAAAAACTGTTTTTCCTGTTTTACCGAAGGGGAAAAATTGCACTTCCCTAATGGGTATTGGTATCTGTAATTAATGACACTTGCGCTGTGAGCTCATTTGTATTTCCTAAAAACCGAAAGCATTGAAGTAGTGGCGTTCACTAAAGGATGAATATGAAGGAAGGCGTGGGATTCTGGAAAATTGGTTCCAACGGATCAAAGGATTGCTTTGCATTAATGTGTTTTGCTATGATAATTGAATAAACTGAAACGAAGTCACAGATGGTTAATGCTGTGCAGGGTTTTGATAATTAGCCAATAAATCATCAATTCTGTGTATTTATTGTAAAGGCCTGTGGTTATTTATCAGATATGAACATGAAAATGAATACGAGGCGATTCCATTCTCAACTCTGAATAAGAACATAAGAATATTTGAGTTTAAATAAACAGCAGAAAAAGTTTATTAGCATAAGGAATTGGTAATTTATTCAGAGTAGTATTTTGTTCACGACAAATTAATTGTGGTATATATGGAGATAAACATTTAATTTTAGAAATGTAAGTAATTTTGAGTGAATAAATATAATTCTGTATCAATAAATACCAAACGAATGAAAATGATTCATTCTAGTATTTAATTTGTCTATCAGAATAGCTTCATGAATGTATGGATAATTAATTTGGCGTTGAATGGTATGTGTTAGGTAATTATAAATTTGAATTCGAAATTTCATTTCAAGAATAAATGAACAAATGACAGGAAATAAAATAATCATCTGGAATATTTCTTATGTATCAGTTTAAGTGTATATGAGCATTCAATCATTTTTTAAGAATTGACCGAATAAAATATTGTAACTTAGGGTTTCATTGAAAGATTCATTAAATGTATTCATCCGGAAACTAAAATTGAAGAATGGCGACATTTTAATAAAATATAAGCGATAGCCAAAATGCCTCAAATTAAGGGTTGTTTTCTCAAACAGTAAATCTACAAAAAGAGTAATACTATTTTTTGACTATGAAATGATAAACACTTGGTCTGAAATGAAATGAGATTCGTCACGCAATAATAAAAAACAAACTTGAAAATAATGTACAAATGGTTATTATGTATATTTGAAAAATTTGTAAAAATTGTGTTTTTGAATTTAATTCCTCTCCTACCAAATAGGGAAGTGATAGCCCAGTTGATAAAGTCTTGAATTACCAACCGGTGGGTGGTGAGTTTGAAACTCTATCCAACAAAAACCGCCATGTACATAGGGGCTACTGCAAGTCAAGTCTCCCATGGCCTCAGATGTTGGCCTGGTTTAGAAGTTTGGAGAGTTGGGTGCCACTTCAGGTGTTCACCTCGTGATTTGACCGCCGTTCAAAATTACGAGGTGTTATCCTCGGATCTTTCCCTGTTGAGTTAACCCGGGCCGTCACCATCAGCCTGATGTTGAGAATGATGGAGTAAACACTCTACTTGTTATATGAGTGCTAAAGAAGGTATTTCCTGGGATAAATAATGATGATAATCACGAATAAATTAATTTAAAATATTATGTGGAAATATATCATTATTATTTATTACAATTTTTTAGAGAAACAAACATATTTGCGTAATTTAATATACTACTAATCCACAACTATGAAGATAATAAAACAGAAAATAATTATTTAATCGCATGTGTATTTGCAAATTTAACTAATGAGGAAACTAATAGAAGCTAATGAGTATCGAGATAAATTATATACGTCCAATGGATATAAATATGAATGCAAAAGGCTAAATAATATTATAGTAATGTTTAAATGTATAGCGCTAATTAAATATGAAAAGAAAACACAAATATCATAGTTCCAAATTAATTAACTATCAAACAATGAAAAACGATATGAAACTTTGTTAAATCAAATGTTTCCACTTTTATATACACAGGAATGTATTTTGATAGAGAAAATATAACTTTTATTTTGTAAATCCCAGATATAAAAAATAGTTTTTACTTATCAAAATTATTTATTTTTCTTTAATTAAGAATATATTGAGTACTTAGAGCAACAAAATTGCATTGCGATGCTGAAATGTGTAGAAAGAAAACAATTCAAGCATTTTCGATGTAATTAACAATTGACACACTGTCTTGAAAGTTTGAGTGTCCTTTCTTGGTGCAATTTAATGAGAAGCCTTCGAAGCCTTTTAACATATTCTCAAGTGCAGATTTGTAGCCTCTAGTTAATTTCCTTCAGTTCTCCTTTTCCTTTGAAATCTTTCATGATTCATACGCTGAATGATTCTGCCTTCTTTCAACTTAAATATTTGCGAGAACGAAGATTTCAGAACAGATTAAAAAACTAGTGGCGATTAAAATTTGGTGAAAAAAAATTTGTACATTTTTGCAGTTCTCTTCATTACTTGCCCAAAACACAAAAATGTGTCTTTTTTATCATAAGAATATTTATAGGGTTATAACTCCTAAACCGAACTTTAAAGGGTGTAGGGTGTTTTAAAACTAGCATTTTGTCAAAGAATGCATGTCCATAAGTCTTGCGCTTTTTCGAACACACTGGAAAAGTGAAACAAATTTTTTATTTACTTTTTTTAAAGTAGTTGCTCAAAGTTTATACTGTTGTCAGAGTTACTGTCTCATGTTTTGTGGTTGTTACCACCAACCACAAAACATGGGACACTCTCTTCTGACTAGGTTCTCACTGAAGTAAAGGAGAGTCTCGTACACAAGGAGTTTTAGTATCCCCTTAGGCAGAAATTGAGACATGTCAATCGGATGATAGTATAGGCCAAACGAAAAGTTCACCTCTCAATCTATAGACATCCAAAAGTAAAGTTCAAGTAATTTTGCATAGAAAAACTTTTGCACAGACACACATTACACAGCTGAAGAACGATGAAGCTACGATCCATTCTTACACAGAATGCCAACTTCTTAATAATCTTCCACAAATAATCCAATATTATTTTTCAAATGGATACTTTTGTCCCGTTGTCATCCCAGGAAACGAAACGGCTGACAATTTGGCAAAATCTCGGACAAATCAACAATCTGGAAACAGAAAAAGTGACACATTGCCCTCTCAGAAGAAGACAACATGGCCGGTATAAAATCCAACTCATATCGAAAAACTGTACTTTCCCATCATTGGTACATAGGCAAATCTTTGGGTGAGCTTTAGGAACTCAATATTTCGTTTTTTCTATGTTGAAAAGACTGTGCACTGGATATCTAAGGCATATGACCATCGTAGATGGTACCAAGTCTTTCACACAGTGCACCAAATGTTAAAGATAGCCAGCCTCTCCACTCCAGATCCTAGATTGTATCAATGTCAATAGCCAAGAATTCTTTACTAACTCCACTACAATAGCTAAAATTTAATTTTGTGCAACTTCCATGTCCTTTTGTATAATTTATATAGCACCTTGAGATAAGTACCAACTATCCAACCACAACTGTCGTTTGCAGTCGTCCCATCAAGCTGGAACCGCATTCGGCTGCAAACATGTTCAAGAATAACATTCATCATTTTTATGGCCCAATTTCTTCCAAAAATATGTTATAAATCAACTCGTTTAGCAGATATGGCCCAACCAAGACGTCGCTGACGATGCCCTCAACATTGACAGATAATAGTCCATGGTAAGCATGTGACAGTGTGGATAGACGCGAGACCAAACTTGAACAAGTGATCATCAAACTCTCCCTCCCACGACAAGTGCACATTAAACACTCCCTCCCATGGAAATTGTATATTAATCAATCTCTAGCATTACAAGTACACATTGAATATCCCTCCAATGGTAAGTGTATGTTAAACAATCCCGCTAGTGACAAATGAATATTAAACACTCACTCCCAAGACAACTGCACATTAAAAATTCCTTGCCTTGTCAACATTCAACACTCCCATCTATAACAATTGCGCATTAAACACCCTATTCCATGACAAGTGAACAGCAAACACTCCATCCTATGACAAATACATTAAACCATCCTTCCATGGAAGTGCACATTAAACATTCCCTACCATAACATGCCGCATCAAACCCTCCTATGACAAATGTAGACTAAACACTACTTCCCATTCACGTGACTCAATTTGCATTCCTGATTGGCCACTACTGCAAGACCCCTCCACCTACAAAAAGATTCTGTCAACCCAAGCATTATAGTTCAGCAACTTTCTTCACTGGAGATAGAGCTCACGCTCAGGATTTCCCACCAAAGCAACACCCGTACTCCTTTCCATGACAAGTGTATGTAAAATACTCCCTCCCATGACGAGTGCACATTAAACACTCCTCAGACAACAAGTGCACATTAAATACTTCCACTCATGCACATTAAACACTCAATCTCATGAAAAGTGCAAATTAAGCATTCCTCTCATGACAAGAGATAGTACCTGTGAATGCATATTATCTCTCAACCTGGAGAAGAACGTTTTCTTAAAATTATGGAAGATTTGAACTTCTCGGTCGACCCATATGCTAGATGCATATCAGCTATCTCGAAATTCGTGTAATGCTACATAACATGCAAAATCCGCAATGAAAATGGCAAAGCTTGAAAAAAATAACGATTTGTAAACGTGCCAGACAGCGCCCTCTAGCATACACAGTTGCGGACATACATTTTTGTCAAAAAAATATTTGTAAAGTGTGGCCACGGAAATTTCAAATCATCCTGCACATCCATCTCTAATGCAATACATGCTAATTATATTGCACAGAATATGGTCTGAAATTATTTACGAATGTGTTTATGTAATGTAAGCAGTACGATGTTATTCAAATGTCGGAAATAAGAGAGGAATAATTATCGACCATTCGGTTAGTGGTCAGGGTGCTGACTTCGGGATCGAGAGTTTCCTAGTTCCAAACCAAGGTTAAAGCATGGATGTTTGTCTGTCTAGGATGAATGTGTAGCTTCTCTATAAATGGATTATGCATAAAATAAATGAATCTAGTGGAAGTATAGCGAGAATCCACCTCCTTAGTGCAACATTGCAACTCTATGTAGCTTACATATGCAGTGACACCTAGCAGTGACATATTGATTAATTCCATTTAGCCGGAACATCAGAAAAAGGAATAAAAAAATATAAAATAAATATATATATTTATAACGGGTATGAATGTGGGGGCAAAAATTTATATGGATGTTTATGACTATAATTTATTCTCAAATTAAACATGTCTTTCATTCTTAACATTTTCATTTAACATCTTTCATTCTAGAAATTAAGTCAATGCTACGAAATGCATTCGTACTTATAAAAGTACGTATATAAAAAAATTTATACCTTTTATATTTATTAAATTAGAGGTTGTTTTCATAAAAATATGAATGATAAAACTAATCTTAATACACAAATGCTTTTACCAGCAAAAATTAAAATTACACTCTTAAAATCCTTCCAAATTTTAGATATTTCTCAAAAACATTTTATAGCTTTTAAGATGTCAAGGTTTTAATAAGTTAAAAAGGGATAGATAGATAGACATAAAATTTATAGTAGATGCAAAAGGCTCAACTAGTTTCCCATAATATGAAATTATTAAGGTTAATTTATTTCTTACAGTGTAAAAATAGAACTGCTTTTTACAAAAACATATTTACCTCATACTAACTTAAAATTATCTGTTATATTTTATTTTATCTTTAATGAAGCTCTTCATCAACTCTAAAAAATCATTCCGTGCTTTTAGACATGAATTTTTCATACGCCTTCCAAGTCCAAAACTTAAAAAAATGTGCATTACAAATTTTTAAAATATTAATCATGCTGTTTTACTATTTTTAATAAATACTCAAGTAAAAAGTCATCACAAGCTGCTAATCTTTCTATAAATTTTTGCTATCTCATGAACGCACAAAACATTTTTTTTTAAACTTTTACATTACATCACCCTTACTTAAATGTTATTAAATCTTTTAAGCTGAATAAATAAATTAACACATCTACCCTCGCAATTCCTTCCCATGATCAATTAGGTAGTTAGGAAGGCTGTTTGAAAGCAAGTGTCACTTGCCTTGAAAGACAGGTCTAATATTGGTGGAGAGTCCCCCTATCTGATTAAAGCAAATAGGTTTCCCTAATTAAAGCGCCTGTCAATAACCGACTTGATGTTTATTTCAATGCTTCGATTTCGCTTTGTAACGCTGACGAAAGATCTTGGTTTTATTGATCGACCCCTTTTATGAGGAAGGTATTGGATCGCTAATTTGCCTGAAAGAATATGATGGAATATTTTTTTACTTAGAAATGACATGGTTGTTCAGATACATTGCAACTACATCTAATTAAAAATGATGTACAGCACATGAACGGAAAAAGCTATTCAAAATCTGTGGAGTAAACTTGAAATATATTTGTTAAACATCATTTCATTTCTTGTGATCTTTTAGGCTTTTTTTCAAAAATAGATTCGATAAATAAATAAAAGCTATTTTTTCGAAGTTTTTTGTAAAGTTAAATGCAGATAGTGCTAGTGTTTTGGGATAGATAGTGTTTCCCGGACGTATTTCAGAAGTGACGCGGAGACAAGTGTGAAACCACCTGCCGGATGCAGCACTCAACACATTTTGGTATCAAAAGATTTTAGGATGGGTCATTGGCAGGACATCGAGGGATATGATGATTATTAGAAAGGAAGTATTGCTCTTTTCAAGTGTAAAATAAATGTGGTGAGTAGCTTCACCACATACCCTTTGACTTTTTGAATCTTCATTCCTCTTGGAAACTTGACCAGATTTTGATGAACGAAGTGTCTCGTTCGAAACCACTTGAAGGGCAAGTGCAGAAAAGAACTAATCCCACAAATACACATTTAGAGTTTGATAATACTAACCATATATCACAAACTCAGTAGAAATCCATGAAAATAAAAGTCATTATGACATTCTTCCCTTGATAAACATTCCGTGCCAAAACCATAATAAATCCCGAACTTAGCATGGAGCATAGCATGTGTGATGTGCAGTATAAGATAAAGAAATTATTACAATATGAACTCTAGAGGGCCCTTTATTATTGAAGAGTTTATCAAAAAGTAATAAATAAGTAAGCTGTTAGAGGTGTTGCATGCCTATAAACGGCATTTCATGGCATCAAATGGAGTAATTGGGCTCTCGTGTGAAAAATTATGTCAAGCTCTCTGCAGTTGCTGCTCCATATTCTGTATAGTCCTGGGGATGGTGCACTTATTGACATCCTGACCTATCTAAGCACATGAAAGGTTTATTCCGATTGACATTGGGTGTTTCGATATTTTTCATGGCACAAACCGTATTTCAGATAGTTTTTCAATAAAATGTTAAGTTTCTTTGGTGAGCTAAGTGAAAATTTCAAAATATCAGGACACCAAATTATTTTGGAACTTAAAATATTTTTTCTCTCTTTTTATCTGTCACAACTTTTATCTACTTTCACTAGTCTTTCGCTTTTTATAAAAATGGTGCTGAAGGCAAAACTTAAAAAAAAAGGTTTAATGTGAATTTAACACAACTCACTGAATTTTTTGCACTTTGAAAGTGGAGAAAAAATTAGTTTCTTTCGTCGGCAGATTGGATTCTTGAATGAAATCGCCTGACGTTTTACCTGGTTGTTGCCATGCAAGAAATACAAAAAAAAAACATTTTTTCTGTCGCAAAAGAAATATGTATAAAGATTTTCTCTAGAAATAATCGCAGATTTGAACTATTTACAAAGGCTTTATCATTTGAGACCTGACTAGATAAATAAAAGTAATGTAAAAGTGCTATACTTTAAGAAAAACGTTAACACATGAAAGTCTCTAACCCCAACTCTCAACACAATAACATTTTTCACAGAATATCAATAAACAGACAAAAAAATGAAACAATTCGTGATGAAGCAAAACCATTTTTTATTTATATTTTTATTCCTTCCTTATTACGTTTACAACGGGGCCTTTTAAAATTCCTTGAAATTGGTGACGTCAAAGCCAATAAATCGATAATGGGAGAAGCAAGAATAAAAAATACCATCGAGTCTTTTCATTTTGGATTTGAGTGTTCAGAATAAGGCAAGAAATTGAAAACAGGTAAAGAATATTATTGCATGTGATTTTCTAACTGTTATCCGGATTCAATTGAGCGTAAACAAAGAAAATGCAATTTCTCTGTGTATAAATTTAGAATAATGTATTGTGTGATTTTACAAATTTATTGATTAATGCACTTTCAATTAAACCGGAGAATTATTTACAAAACAAGACATTTTACCCTCATAGAGTTCTTCAAATGCAAACGGCATAATGGTTATGCAAAAATTGCACCAAATTGAAAAAGTGGATGCCAAATTGACACTCACTGCCAAACGTTAAGCAAGGAGAGGAAATTGTTAATTTCCGGAAGCCAATCTTAATTTGAGAGGCTGCATTTCTCTGCAGAGGTAGACGGAAGTATGCAAATATGCTCTGCCAATCATGGTTTCGTGTCGAGAAATATGCAAAAAAAGGCAGTCGTATAAGAAGCCAGCATTGTGAAGGGTTAGAGAAGTTTCGTGTAAGTGCTGATAAAAAGTGTTTAGAACTTTCGTACGATTAGTTTTCAAGACAGACGTGTTTCTATGGCTTCCAGAAGACGAATGGCAGATAGTGAGCGCTGGCGTTCTATGGGTCGCCTTGAAGCAGGACAATCAACCACAGATGTTGCTCTTTTCTTCGGCGTTCATCATTCCTTCATTTCACGATTATGAAAACAATTCCAAACAAGCCAAACAGTTGTCGGAAGACCTGTGGCCGGTCACCCAAGGGTTACGACCCCCGCGGAAGATCGATATATTGCTGTTTTAGCCAAGCGGAATCGAAGAGCGACCTCCACACGTGTGACATCTATGGTTGCAGCGTCCATTGGTATGACGATATCTGCCACTACTGTACGTCGAAGGCTACACATGAATGCTGTACGCCCGGGTACCACGAGTTTGTGTTCCTCTATCCGTCCAATCCAGAGGGGCACGATTAAAGTGGTGACGGCAACATGTGAATTGGACTTTGTCTGATTGGGCCAACGTTATGTTCACGGATGATTTGAGATTTGCCCTGGAGCCAGATGACAAGCGTGTAAGAGTCTGGAGAGAACAAGGCACACGCAATCGGCCCCAGAACATCATCGAGCATCACGCATTCCGATGTGGAAGCATCATGGTATGAGCAGGAATTTCGTTGGGATATCGCACCGACCTGCATATCTATAGACGGGGTTCTGTGGCGGCTGTCCGGTATCGGGATGAAGTCCTAGAAACCACTGTGAGATTGTATGCTGCAGCAGTTGGTCCTGCTTTCGTTTTAATGGTTCATAATGCGCGTCCCCATAGAGCCAACATCGTCGACGATTATCTGGAGAGTGAGGGGATTGCGCGTATGGATTGGCCGGCGTACTCGCCCGACCTTAATCCCATTGAAAATCTTTGGGATGCCCTCGGTCGTGCGCCGTGCTGTGTCTGCACGTTTCCCACCCTCAGTCACTCTCACAGAGTTGCAAACTGTTCTACAGGAGGAATGGCGATTTCTTGACTCTGGGGTGGTTGATCACCTCATGGAAAGCATGATCACACGCTGTAAACTTTTTATGAGGATGAGGGGTGGTCACATACAATATTAATGTCGGTTTTGTTTGTTTTGGATTTAAACATCATTTTGTTAATGACTCCAATATGACTTCATCTTATACTTTATGAAAATTCAATATTGTTTTCATCTTTGTATGTAATTCTTTGTTTTGTTTCATGCATCAACATATTTGCTACTTTTTTGCTGTATTCCGTGTAAATCAAAGCTGTAATTATCGATTTTTTCGCATTTTACAGCTTCGTGCTTAACTTTTAGCAGCGAGTGTATTAACTTGTAAACATCACGCATTTCCAGTATTGATATAAAATAATTATTTAATTCTGTTTACTCAATGTATTTCATTATAATTTTTATTAATTCATCTACATGTGATTTAATTTTCATGCAGTGTTTCCCAATAGGATATCAAACAACCAGTTATTCGAGAATGTGTTCAATGAAAACATTGTAAGACGCATAGTATAAAGCATCATTGTGTGCAACAAATTACTTATTTATTGATTACTAACAGAATTACCCAGCATTGCTCGGGTTGAATTAGTTAAATGTTGATTGAAAGTGATTAGACTATTCATAGAAAAATGCAAACATCATTAAGTGTGCGGAAAATATTTTTTAACATAGTTTTAACTTTTCCATAGCTTCTACAATTTACTTCGGACGCAAATACGTATACATGATATATCCATTTATATAAACCATTTTATTCTCTATCATGTAAAAGTATTGATACCAGCATTGATAATGCAATACTAAGCTACCTGTGTGTTTAAAAGAAAAATCTACATGGGTTGCTTCATTACTTTAAAATATATCAGATTGTGGAATTTTACTTTACTTATCAACCGAAAACCCAAATATTGCTCGAATGTTCATTACTGCTGATTAGAAACTCTAAATAATATTTACCTCAGTATAGTAAAAAGCCACAGCCAATTTACGTTATTTTTAGTATCTTCTGTTCAATTCACTCATACCATTAGACGTGCCCTATTATTTTCCCCAATCTATTTGACGCTTTAAGATAATTTTATAATATTTACAATTCCATTCAACAAAGCTTTTTTTTGTAAATTTTCATGCCTAACGACAATTATTCTTGTGAATAGAAATAATGAAGTTTTATTTAATTGCAATTTCCTAAGACCGTTCATTTATTATATTCGGATTTACAAATGCGGCTTGCCGGTAAATTATATTCGAAGATTTAATGTCGAGCCCATTTGGTGACAATAACCCACTAATTCAAAGCATGAAATCGTTATGCGTGGAGTAGCGCATTTGTTCGATATAATAATCGATATCGTTTTATCTGAATCACGGCATTTTTTCTTCAATTAACTGAAGACAAAGAGGAATCTTGGAGCAGGTAGAAGTTTTTTGTTAATTTCCCAAGATAACCTATTCTTACAAAGAATTCTTATCAAAGAACAATTGGGAACCTTTAAATGGGCTTTCGGAATACTATCTCTAGCAGATAAATTGCACACACTAAGACCCAGCAGTTTGCTGATTACCAACGTGCTTAGATAGTAGGTAGAAAAATAATATTAAAGCTTGAACAAACTTAGAACGTGTTTTTTTAGAAACTGGTAATTTGAACATTTCATATGTCTTGCAAAAGACGAACGATACAGGAATAAAAACAAAAGAAACATGTAGTTATTAAATGCACCAGCCCTTAGTTATATCGCTCATTTTCCTATATCACTCATTCTTTTCTTGTCTCCCACTGAATTTTAACCCTCCAACTGGTTTCGACGAGATATCTCATTCATCACGATCTGAACAATTTTGCTAATAACGAGGTATCCCGTCATCAAGTTATTCCCTATTTGTTATGATAATTTGGTCAGGTTTCTTCTGACGATATATCTCGTCCATCAAGATCTAGTCAGTTTTGTTAATGACGAGATACTTTTTCGAGACCACCGTCAAGAGAATTACGTTTGCGTACAGCAAAGTTAATCTCAATTTGTATCATTAACATTCATAGTTTAAAGGTAATTTATTTTAACCAGTTATATAAACCTTTTCCTCTGGTCCATTCCACCAAAATGTGAATTTTCGGTAGGGGATCTTACTTTGTGTACTCGTAATTCCGACAAGAAGACAATCGATCAAGTGTCTTCTTGTCGAAACTACGAATTGTTTGAAAAGGTGTGATATTTTGTTAGAAGGCTGCCATGCACAAAAGCATGAATGATGATCACAGTGGTTCCGGACCCACGCGTCCCGACTCATCTAGCGGTGTGGAGTCTTATATGGGGCAGGGAGAGTTCTTACAGACTTCCATCGCCCCAACAACGAAGAGGCCCAGCGGACAACCAACCCGTCGGGCAGGACCCGCACACGCCGCCCCGTAAGGGCGAACGCGCGGCTGAAACTATTTATTGGTTTCTCAAAGTTTATTACAGGTCTATGGCCACTCGGGCCTAAACAGAGTTTTACCTGAACTTATATCAAGGGCTCAACGCAGGAATTTATACATCTGCGAAGGAAAAACCAAACAAAAGCCAACAGGGCATAACAGTAAAGTAAAGGAATACAAAAAGCGCTTGATAAAACAACAAGTAACTATAAGATGGCGTGGCTTGGTGTCCCACAATTTCAGGTTGAAAGAAAGTATAAAATCCAAGTCCTGGCACACATGAAGAGGCATAATGTCTTTATCTTGTTCCAGTGAGATGTGCAGGTAAGTCGGGTGTAGTGGCAGGTAAGTCGAACTTTTTCCTTTTATTTCTATCTTCAGGATCCAACTACACGTCCTCTGGACCAGGAATCTTATATGGGGCGGATCCAGGATTCCAGATACAGTTTTTATTTATATATTTTTTTTATTGTGGTGTGCCAGATAGTTTTATTTATTTCGTGAGAACTTTTTATTTTTTCCCTTTTTTATAGGAATGAATTTATTGTGTTGTGTCCCCCGCCGGAGGCGGGTTAGCTTTACTCCAGCCAACACATCATCACTGCTGTCGATTTTTACATGGAACGATAAACATATAAGCATGACGTGCGCTAAAGACGCCGATTGTCGAGGCGATTTATTTACGTAATCACTATTCCTATTATTTAATTAATAAATTTGTTCGAAACCCCTTGATTTGACTGCCATCACCTAGGAACCGGACTGTAGGTATCATCAAGTTAGGGTTGCTGAGGTTTTTTATTGTTCATATACCGAAAGAAAGGTATGAACATCGTAAATAATTACTGTATACGCAAACATTATTCTATCGATTGTAGTTTTGCATAACTTTAAAAACACGCAATATAATGCATGATCTACTTCTATTTTTCTAATAAGTAAATTTTTCCCGACCTTTACTATATCTTTTGTTTCGATACATCGCGCTTTCCTTTATTCCCCTGGAAGAGCGATCTATCAAGGGATTATTGTACTTGTGTGTAAGCATTTGAAACTTGTGTAATGGATAGATACAGATTTAATATCATACCTGAAGAATCCATCATGTCAATTTTGTAATCATGATACGAATCTTTAAGGTATTCCTGCAAAACTGGATATTTTACTCGTGAAAAAGTTAGGCCCATTAATGAAATCATGCATTACAAATGTAAATAAATTACCTTTGTAAAGTGGCCATTTGAGTAGTGATCATTGCTCTAGTTGGGATAAAATTTTTTTGTCATATTTCACAATCTAACCACTGGTTGGGTCAAAATTGCAAGTTTATCCAAATTTCAAAAATTTATAGTAATAAAAAATTTGAATTAATAACACATTCGATTAAAATCAAAAGCAATTATAATAAAATTTTCAGCGGACTTCCATTGAGTGCTGAATCATTAGTTATTAATTATCTCATTAGATTATATATTATTTATTGTTATATATTCAAGAATAAGTACAGTAGAAGAAAGCCTTTTAATTTATTTTAAATAGGAAAAGGCAATATTCTTATTTTCATAAAAATTATACAAAAAGTTGTTCTCTGAAGAAAAACTGATAAGGATATTCCTATAAGAGAAAAAAGACATTTTATGAGGTCTGAAAAATCAATTCTTTGTGTGTGCTCATGTGCAAAACATTATAAATTATCCAATTATATTTTCATTGGATAATAAAATAGTATCGGTATCTCAATAAATCATTTCATCTGTCAGTCTACTTTTTCTTCTTTGTGCATTTTTTGCATTTAACTATTTTTGTCATGATTTAAATAATTTTCCACACAATTTGAGTTATTCCGTATAAATTTCACATCAATCTTCAAACAAGCCATTATTTTCCTGCCTCATTTAATTTTATTCAAATTGCTAAAAGTATTACTTCCCTTTAATAAGAGCTAGAGTTGTCACTTGAATGTTTCAGTTAAAATATGCTTTCAAAGATTCTCCTTTTGATATAAAAACATTTTTTTCATATGTTAATACATTTGTAATAAAAAATCTTAAGAATCCTAAAAATTCAACTCACTTACGATCTACTTAGAGCAGAAACTTATACAAATAAAATAATTTATCAAAAAAGTTGTTTAAAATTAACTAATAGTTTTTAGGTCAAAAATAAAAATTATAAACATTTTGAAGGTGTTATATCATTGTTCAAACATATTATAATACCGTCAGTTTAGAACAAAACTCATTAACTGACAGAAGCAAATTTTATTCAAATACTTAGGTTTTAGTTAAAAACAAAAATTATAAACATTTTGATTGTTTTATACTTGTTTCGCATAGATAACAATATGCATTATCTTTCTAATGAAAATATGCCTTCCGTGTTAATAATTTCATTTCCTAAATACGTCAGTTAATGAGTTTCTGCTCATTGAATGACTTAACTTAATGTCACACACACACACACAGTTAATGAGCAGAAACTCATTAACTGAGATTAATGATCAGAAACTCATTAACTGACGATATGTAAAATAAGAAAATTATAGACAATCGGGCAATTTGTAAGTTAGAAAATTATAGAATTTGAGTAATTCCAGAAAACATTATACAAAACTAGTGTTTGAATCAGCTTTGTGATTAAGAATACATTAAAATATTACTTCCTCATTACGCAGTTACAAATATTTGCAACTGCGTAATGAGGAAGTAATATTTTGTTATATGCAAAATGTCATGTTATATGCAAAAATTGTTAATAGTTTCCTGCTGATAGATCAAAATATTTTACACACCTTTTGTTCTATTTTTGATGAGCTTCATGATATAAAATATTTTTCAGCATTTTTGTTTCGGTTCAATGATATTTTTAATTGAAGGGCCCCTGGCAATGATAGTCTAGAAACGTTCTATAATTAAAAAGATAGAAAAAGTATTAAAGAGGATCGAAAGAATAGTGTATTGTTGTAATGAGTGCGGGATAGAAAGTTTAAGATAATATGACCTCTTAAATATTATATGAAACTTTTCATTTTTGGAATTTTTTAAAACTTGACAATTGCTCGTCTTAGTAGCTCGTTATATAGCCCGAAGCCCATCAATTGTTTTAGTTTCGAAGACGCTGGAATACGTTTTGTACCTCAGACAAAAAAAATTTTATTCAGGAAAAACGTTTTCATGCGTTTTAAAACGAAAAAAAAAGGCTTTTAGTGTCATTTTCTATTCCTCTTCCACTTTCATAATTACTCTTGTGTGTAATATTGTAATTGATTGTACACATACGAAATACAAAACAAATCATAGACCTTAAAGTTGTCAATTGCTCATGGTTCTAAATGTTTAACACATTTTTGTAAGCCACAATTTATATTGAAAAACAAACAAGTGTGATATAACAATGTAATGTGTAATATGCTGATGTAACAAATGAGTTTTCACCCTTTTACCTCTGATCACTAAATAAAAAAAATCGGAAATATCTTGTTGACGAGATCTCTCACAATTAGCAAAATTGGTCAGATCTTAATAAACGATACATCTTGTCGAAACCAATTGAATGGTTATTAATGATTTGAGAAAGTTGTTGGACTAATTTGTTTATTACAATAAAAAGAAGTCGGTAAAATAAATTTGAAAGGTGCAAATAAAATAATTAGATAAAGGACTGCATAAAATTGTGGGTCTCCAGGTTAACGAATGTCGAATGGTCATGACAAATGTCTTGACTGCCAAGCTTAAATTGCGTTGTGATTGAGTTTTCTTCCTCGTCATAAGTTTCTATCACTTATGCAATGATGATGCCCATTTATATGATTTTGCGGTTAATAAGCATGAATACTATTTCAATTTCATTAATACTAGCCTAAGCCCTGACATACCGATTAACTTTTAAAAAGATCAATGCATGTGGAATGGGGCCACTTTGTAAACAACAGATTTATTGGTCTTTCTCTTTCAGCTGTTAGCTAAGGGAATAGCTCTAGTTGTTAGTGGAATGTGATTATTTTTTAAACGTCAGATCTATTAGTCTTTTGCCATTCAGCTGTTTCCTGAGGGAATAGCTCTCATGGTTTCGACTTCTTCACTGCACCGTTCGTTATAAAAAAGTAAATCACGTAAATTGTCTTTATTTTTAGCATACATTAACCCTCCTGATAGTTGTTTCGACGAGATATCTCGTCATTAGCAAAATCTGTCGGATCGTGATGGACGAGATACCTCGTCGAGATCACTTAGGGCATACTTGTTTTAAAGTCACACTGGAGCATCAAAACGGGCTATTGGCGACGATCTGGAATCAATCCGGAAGGGAAAGATCCGAGGACAATTTCTCGTAATTTTGACTCAAGGTCAGATGACGAGTAAACACTTGAGCTGGAACCCCACTCTTCAAGCTTCCACATCACGCCAACGTGAGAATATCTGAGGCCACGACATATTTAACGTGTGCCATCCTCCATATACACGATGGTCTTTGATTGGATCGAGTTTTGAACTCCCAACCCTCCGGTTGAAAATACACTCATCTTCTAAATGGGCTTCCGTGGCCCTCGAAATCACTAGGAGCCCCATGATCAAGACTAAATACAATACTTTCCTTCATTTACTTCATTGCATAATAAAACAAAATTGTCATACGATTAAATTTGAATATCTTGTTTTCATTCATATTTTAAAGAATACATTCATCATCTTTTTTTTCAAGATGCTGAAGTCTTGAAAGTGAGAGAGAACTAGAATAATGAAATACAAGGTGATTCAAAATTCCCTGTCCAAACTTTACAGGTTGGTAAGGTGCATCAAAATAAACATATTTTGTCAGAGAATGTGTGTCCACAGTGTTTTCAGTTGGTGTTAGAGGAGCCTGTATTGAACGCTTGCAAATCGTTGCTTTTTTCAAATTTCCCCGTTAGCATCGCGTATTTCTCATATGATGGAACATTACATTAATTCTGAGATGACTGACATGCATCGAACCGATGACTGTTAACCATCCTGGTGGTTGTCTCTATGAAGTATCTCGTCATTAGCAAAATTGACCAAATCTTGATCCTATCACCATTAAAAGTCGGCAATATCTTGGTAACGAGATATCTTGTCATTAGCAAAATTGGTTCAATCTTGAAGGACAAGATATCTCGTTTTAATCAACTGGGAGGTTAGTAGAAACGGAAGAGCAGCTCAAAGATATTGTACAGTAAACTCTTCCAACAAGGCGAGTTTCGAATTCGACAAATTGTGCATTATAATTAGCCGTAACTTAGGAAAAATATCGTAGAACGACAAACCATTAGCAAATTGAACGATGAATTAAATTTGTTTCGTTGATGATGTCACAAAATGATTTAGTGAATTAATGTTAGTGTTAAAAATTACGTTTTATCTGTCCTTAAATTTTGCAATAGAAATTAATTTTACACAGCAATCTGTGTTCAAAGAAAAACTTGCTAATAAAAAAGCACTACCCACATTCCAAATTCAATTATAATTTGAAATCAGTCAGTTTTCACATAAGTTTAATTTAAAACTATTTTTCACCATGAACTTACTATTTTCTTTGCCTTACATGAAAATTGATAAGCAAGCACTTCAATTATAAAATAAATTCCACTCTCCTGTTTCTCTGTGTTTATAAACTAATTCATCATTGAGTTAAACAACCATAAATATTATCAAATATCTTGAAGTGCCTAGAATACTCTGACGAATGAAATATATTTGACAAAACGTTGAGCTATTTCATACGAAAAAGAATTCCGAGAAAACGAAAACGAATTCCATTAACCCTCTGAGCGTCGCAAGATTTCAGAGTAGTTTAGTGTTGCTCTTAAACAAACACGCACACATATAATGGCTATATAATCGCATCTTTCTTTAGGCTCCATGGATTCTTTAAACTTTTAGAAATATTTTATTGGCCATTTCTTTAAAGTAGAATCTTCCTTTGGAACGATTCTATTGGCCCTTTCTTTAGATTACTATACCTTAGAAATATCATATTACTTCTTTTCTTATAATAGAATCCTTTGGAAAGATTCTATTGCTCATTTCCTTTGAATAGAATCATTTTGAAAAATCCGATTGGTTAGTTCCTTTGGGCATATATATTATTGTGGTCAAGAAGGTAAAAATTCGTTAGACACCATGTAGGAAAGACTGCAGGCTGTAAGGTTGGATTTTAGGTATGAATGCCTCAGAGGGTTAATCGAAGAATATCACCAAAATTCTAATTCTTCTTATTCCATTAAGCTCTGAATTGAATAAAGACAAACTGCAATTTACAAGCACTTAATTGAAGTAGATTTAAAACAGTTTAAGTCTAATCTAAGGATATTATTTTAAGCATCCCTAGACTTAGTCCCATAAAGCGGTTTAAACTCGCATTAAATAAAATCCTTTACATGGGCTTCGTGAATTGTGTAAGTTTTAGTATAAGTGAGAAGTAAGAATCAACATTGCGAACTGTGTGTGCGTTACTTAGAATTCATAAATGATCTTAGAAGTTTTTTACCTATACGTTATGATTAAACAATTATTATCACGCTCACAATGATATTACGAGTATATTGGGGGATTTCCCGCTGCGACATGCAAACTTCAAATCAACGCAACTTTGGACTGCGAAGAGCTACTACCTCGAAATAGGTCTCAAACGAAAGCTAATGTCAAGATCCGTCAATTTCAGACAAAAAGTGAAACCAAATACAGTGTTGATTGAGGAAATTTGGATCGCAGTTGATAACTTTCACTTCGGTGAAAAACCAAGCAAAAATGCATCTAACGTAATTTACACGGAAGAACAACTCGTCAGCTTTCGATTAACACTGAATTGACGACTGAATTATTTGTCTTTATTTCATTTGCTATGCCCAAATAAATGATGTAGTGAGTCATATCCATGTAACATGTTGTGGCCGTACTCCGACAGAGCTTACTCAATTTTTAAAAACCTGTTGGGAATTCAGTTACTGGTAAGAGATATCGAGATATACTTTAATATCGAGGCTGTTCGGACATTTTTTGAACGATTTTAATGGACCGAAGCTCAATTTTTTACATGAAATTTTTGTGTTTTAAATGTTCCATTTGATAGCCCTTATTGTTAACTATCTTTCTACATCTTAATTTCCATGATAATAATGACTTTTGTAGAATCGACAGTGGTATTTTGTCCCATTCTTGTTCCAGTCTTCCATACCTTGAATGGTTTTCGGTCGACGTTTCGATAATGCCCTTTTTAAAAGTGCAAAAGCACAAAAGTCCATGGGTAAAACATCTAGAGATTTAGCAGGAATATCAGTAAAGGACTTGATACCAGTTTCTTGTTCCATTTTTTCCAAGAATTTAATAGTCGATTTAGATGTGTGGCTGCTTGTTTTACCCTGATGCAGTTCTACTGATTGCTGGCACTGTGAGTAACGATATGGTATATTTTTTAATATTGGGGATAAAATATGGTCTTGATAATATGTGGGAGTTGATTTTTACATTTTCCCCCTCTTTTTACTTTTAATTTTCCATTATATGTAAAACCAGCAACAATCATAAATCTCTTAGAGAAAGTTCTCACGTTCACTTTGCCATAGTCCTTTGACTTGGCGGATTCTCTTTTAAAATTAAAGATTTTGCCTTGCAAATATTGTCAGAATTTTTTTCTTTCTTGGATACTTTTTTTGGAAGTATTTTTTCACTTTTACGTTTTTTCCTTTCTCATTAATAATATTACTTATTGTACCTTTAGATATCGAAAAACCATGACTTTTACAGCGTTTTTGAATAACTGAATAAGCATAATTCTCTTCGGAAAGAGAGGAAACATAGCCTTCCATCCATTGCTTATTTAAAAGCGCCATTTTGAAAGTAAACAAAACTCTGAGTTAGCAGACGATAAGTTATGCTTTAACTATTTAACTGCTGTGAAAATAAAATTGAACGCAGTGTGTACTGCACACACTGCATTCGGAGCATCGGCATTTCACTTAGATACTAACGGGGAAAAGCCAGCCACGTTTCTTTGGAACCAGTATTCTGGTTTTTTAGTATAAAAGGAATATATGCACAATGATTAGTTACGACTATTGAAAAAATAACAATTTTTTAAAGAAAATCGTGGTTTTGGTACCGATCTGACGTAAAATTTTACCCAGTTTTAAAATCCGTTGAAATTTTCACTCTATCTTTAACCATCGTAAAGATAGCAACTAGGATTAGGGTAACAAAAACTCAATTTATTGTATAACGTCGACATGTAATTCTAAAATCCGATTCTTGCGATGCGGACTAGTGTGAGCTTACCTTAAAGCGGAAAGCTCCGGCTTCAGGAAGTGTGCTAGGTCCTAAGATGAAGAAGCTGTTTCTCATCGAAGCTTCTTTCCCGAAGCTTCGTTAATCAGTTTCTAATGGATTCAGATTGATTGGTATTGACTAGGATTATGTTCGTGTTGCGGTCTTTAATGTTGCTGAGTGCTCCCTACCTCTTAGGGTTCCTTCACATCAACTGAATTTGGATCAATCTGAATCCAGTAGATTGATAAACGTAGATTCGAGTGCATTAATACGGAAAGATCTGAATTCAGGAAGTAGGAAAGGTTGTAAGACGAACAAGCTATTTCTCATAGAAGCGTTAATCAGTTTCTACTGGATTCAGATTGATTGGTATTTATCAGGATTCTGATGGTGCGACGGCCTTTAATGTTTGTGCAAAAAGTTTTGAAACAACCTGTTTACATTTTTTAGTTAAATATGGATATAATTCCCATCGTTTGGCTAATGAGAATTATGCATACGCAATCACATTCTTTTTTTAAATTATGAAGGCATCACGTATTTTTGAATTTCCTCCTATCAACACCTTCAACGAATAATTTACCTACATAATCCCTTTTCAAAATCAGCATAGCACCCTCTCAAAATCCCCTTGTTTAATGAGGTAATTTAAAGGCAGCAAATTTGCGCGGAAGGCGAGGTGCATTGGGGACTTAATTACAGAATTGTATGGAATTAGATTGTGTTAAAAACCGACGGCTTTGGTGCGTAAACAATCTATGAGGAAAACTGTAAATATTAAAATGAGCAACGGGCTGGAAATATTTTTGTGTAAACTTTTGCTGTTTCGTTTAGTTTCTTTGATTGGATTTCAATGAACGCTTTATTAGATTTTCTAAAAAGTAAGGACGACAACGCGAGTAAAATGGAGTAAAACGACGTTAGTGCGTTTGGATTTGCATGCTTGGATAATTGATGGGCCTTTAAATCCAAATTGCGTTTAACTGTTGTTAAAAGCGTGGATTATATTTCATTTTGAGCTTTGGAAAAGAACATATTGTAGTAGTACAAGTGAGAAACACACCAAATCGAAGAATGTAATTCTGAAAATACGAAGGAGGAAATATTTTTAAATTTCAAGCAATGGAACAATTGTATATTCAATCACGCTTCTTATTTACTCAATTCATTAATTATTCAGTCAAAAGTGCTTTTTTCATTAGGATTATACAATTATACTGCTGTGGCAACTTATTAAAGTAATTCTAATAAATAGAGTACTATTATTCCTTTTGTGTGTTTCTCACGAAAACCTTAAAGAAAAGAGAAAATGTCTTAGCACATTCAAACCTACAAAATAGTAAAATTTAAAACTAAATAATTAATGTCTAAAGTTTTGGTGAAGTGTGTTTCACTCGTGATCCCACAATATGTTTATTCATGATTTTTAAAATCATAAGACACTTTTAAAAAATATAGGTTTGGCCTATAACATATTTACCGTTTTACTCATTACAATTAAGTTTCAAAACTAGGGTAGATTTAGAACCATAGTTAGTGAAGAGGATAATAAACATTTTTAGTGGTATCGGTACATACGTAAATACTTGTAACTTAACACACTGTATTTGTTATACTTTGGCTGCAAAAAACATTGTCTAGCCATTGAAATTCAAAAACTGAAAATGCCTTAATTTTTCTTGAATTTTCCCTCAAGTTTTAGTATAGGAAGACTACTTTATTTCTACATAAAGCAATATGATAAATGTTGAATACTACGTAATTGTATTGATGTAAAAATTAAATTCATATATTAAATCATGAGTGCGTATTACTTTCTTTATTTCTAGAGGTAGCATAAATGTAAAAATAGGGTACTTTGTATAAGGTTATAAAATCACCCACATCTTAATATATAAAAAGTAAACTTGCTAAGACGTTCATGGATCTTATTTCGTACTAACTCTATCGTTATTTAAAGTTATGTTTAAATTATCCACGCTTTCTCATTGTTCAAAGTTATATTGAAATACTTCACTGGAAATTGCTCGCGTACAATTAATGAGCATTGAATAATGACATAGATGGGAATAAACAAACGAGTAAAACAATCAATAATATTTATGACAAAATAGTAGTCGTCATCTGACCGTGGTTTAAAATTAAGTGACGATGTTTTCGAATCTGTCCTATCAGGATTGATCCCGGACCGTCGTAAATAGACCGTTGCATTGCTACAGTTGGAAGAAACTAAAATACCAACCTACCGATCGATAAAATAGTAGAAAGAGCGCAAGAAACATTTGTACCTAAATTTAGCGCATGAGGCAGTAAAATTAAATTATTAATAAGCACTTAATTCGATGTATCTAGCGACGGCAGTAATATGTTTAATTTTTTAGTTCCATTTAAAATTACTTTGAGAGGTAGTTTTGAGCTGAGAATTTAAATTAGTTTTGAATTACTGAGTTTTTGCGTGAAATTATTGTTGAGACTGAGATGTAATTCCGTGTTGTGAGATTTATTAGTTGACTTACTATTGCGAGTATTTTGAATTGTAAACCTGGTTTTGAATTGTAGCGGAAGAGTAACGGATTAGCAACCGGACGGTTGCCAGTTGGAATCCAACCAATCAACGCCGTGTGGAAAGGGGGCAAGCACGTTAAATCTGTCGTGACCTTGAATGTCCTTACGTTGGCGTGGTGTGGAAGTTTGAAGAGTGGGGTGCCAGCTCAGGTGTGAGCTCGTCATCTGACCGTGGTTCAAATTTACGAGGTGTTATCCTCGAATATTTCCCTTCGTGATTGATGCCAGACCGTCGCCAATAGTCCCTTGTGTTGCTCCTAGTGCTACGTTAATTAAAATACCTACCTAAATCTACTTTGGATATGAAATGAAAATGAAAATGAAATTTGGTAAATTAATTCTTATTTCTTACTTAAATGCAAATTTAATGAATAAGTTCGAGAAAAGTTGGTAATCTGACAATAGCAATAATAGCAAATATTAAATTGTTCGAGCGTATACAACCTCCAAAAGAAACAGGGGAGCTATAGGATGAGAATCCACGTCCTTTACACTGGGAGGATTATCATACCGAAAACTCTTCCTTATGAATGATGAAGAATATGACAATGAGGAATATCAAGGATAAATTTAAATGTTTTATCATTATTTATGGTTACTCCACTAAAGAAAATAATAAGCACTTGAATAGCAATAAGTGATTTCTAGAGCCCGTTGTATTCTTATTGCAATATATTGTATTCTTGTTTATAATGTTTTTTCTGTTTCGTTTTTCGTAACTTTTAATGATTAAATATAGGGTTATTAATACATAATTAATACAGCTAGTATACTAAATATTTTGAATTAATCTAATGGTGATTTAGAGCCAAAAGTTAAAATTATAAACCGACGTGATGGTAAAACCTTTTACTATTATAAAATGCTCACACACGCAAAAAAGTAACCACGATCACTTTTTACCGAAGCATAATATTTCAAATGTTTGGCTTAATAAATGACAGATTTTTAATGTTTTTTTTATGTTTCGTTTTTTGTACTTTTAATGTTTAAATATAGGATTATTATTACATAATTAATCAAAAATTTTAAATATAGGAAATTAAAACAATTTTTTCAAGAATTCTATATTTAAATTTTTGAAATTTTGCTAGAATTAAAAATTTGAGATCAATGCTCCATTTAATTTACTGCTTTATGATACAGTCAGTCAAGAACCATTTCAAACCACTAGATTGTCTCAGTATTTAGCAAGTACAAAACTGAAATATGCATAAAACAGGCAAAATATGAATACCAGAAAAACATTCATTCCATAAACGTAGTCCTATAAAATTTATTTTACTCTAATATCAATAGAGTAAGAAACAACTTTCTTCAAAGCTATTAATGATTAATTATTAAAGTTTATTATTAAGATATATAAAACGCAAATGTATCTTTAAAATTCTTATAAAAAGAGATGAAAAAACTTTTAAAGTGAAGAAAAAACAAATGTGCCTTCGCTGAAGTCCTTTAAAGTGTAGAAATTAAATTTACGCATATTGTATGTGTAGTAACAACTTCTAAAAACGGCCGACTTTGTTACAGTGACTACACACAAGGGAAACAATTGAATTCATCCCTCTTATGTTGGAAATTAAAGAACTCTACTCAACTGAAAAGAACATTGTAATTAATCAAATATGTTTTGTGTAGTAATGTATTCTATGTCGAGAGTTATTCAATATCTTCTTAAACTAATTTATAATTGTTTTATCCAACAGACACTTAATTAAGGAATGATTGAAAATAAAATCCTGTCACAAAATAAAATATCTAACAAGTTAAATCTCTAACGAAATTTTAATTTTTGATAAATAAGTGGTTAAAATGAAAAATAGTGAATTTTGGAAAAAAAATATGTATGACTTCACACACACACACATAACTCAATTATGATTGATTAAGTCTTCTGATTAACAATTCCGATATTTAAATAGCAATTTAACTTCACTAAATATTTATACTACAACAATTTTTCTATTTCAAATTACGAACATATGATGTATTTTCCATTTTTAATTCTTAGAGTATTAGTTTTGATAATTAAGTTAAAATAAATTAAATTTTAATATAAAGTAATAAAAGCAATTTGTTTCCAACGATTGAAACTGGACGTAAACTATTTTTACTTACCTATTCAATTGCAGTTGGTCTTGACACCCAAGCGGTTACCGTTCTAACTATCAGTTGAACAGCCCTGGGTTAAACCAATTTTAATTTAAATGACTTACAAAAACAAGAATCTGCGAAGTAAAGTCATAACGCAAAACAAATATTTAGAAGAACCATGCAATATTATAAATTAATCCAGCATAAAGTCTTCCACAAAAAGCTACAAATTCTACATTTAGTATCTTTTATCGTGGCAGTTGAATCAGCCAACGTGTACCGAATTTTGCTGTACTCTTACAGTAGCATGTGTAGTTTGAGTAAATTCGTAATATATTAGAGACGTCAGCAAATAACTGTCTGTTGGTAGATAAATCGACAGAGAACTACGTATTCAACACGTGATAGAAATTTTAGTAACAATTAAAAAAATGAATAAAAGTATTAAACGAAAAGAATCATTTAAAATTTTTATAGATTTCCGATATTTCGCGCTTAAAATATGTCGATAAAGTTCGAAGTGAATCATTCAAGTGTCAGAAATTGTTACTTTCATTACTTACTTTTTGATCAAGTATTTTTTTGGGTAGCTATCTCAGTCTAAAAGTGCGAACCATATTGGAAAAATGTCTAAGAATCGGAAGAATTATCTCGCATAAAATTCAGAGTTCGTTGATATACTAAAACTATAAAATGTATTGCGTTCTTTGAACATATTTCAGATTAAGTTTAAGCGTTCATTCTAACAGAACGAATTCCGAGAACCATAATTAGTAATATTGTGTAACATGTCTTATGAACTTTAACTTTTAAGTTGCTATAATCCAGCCTTAACCTTTTCCATCCATGGCACACATGACTTAATTACTAAAATTCTGGGGCATATCAAAGACTAGATTATATTTTTTGCCTCTCTGACAAGAAAATATGTAGTATAATTATGCTTGATTCACAAAAGCAATATTAATAATTACCATACCTTTTTGCTCCAAAGCCACTTTAAAAAGTATTTTTGAAACTATTTATGATGCTTTGTGAGTAATAAATAGTCAAAATTAGTTATACGGTTATTACTTAAAATAGTTTTTGACAAATTCTCAAAATTTCACAACTAAACTATTGAAATGAAAACAGCGAACTCAATTAAGCCATTTTACCATCAGTAAGGCAAACCGGTCGACACATCTGCTATAATATATTCACATTTAATATTTATAGTAAATAAATTATAATTGAATTTTTGTGAATGTTTCGTTTGAAAGAGCATAGTTACTCATGCCCTGTTGAGATGTTTTATCCAATTAAAATATCATTATGTTAGTAAAATAATTTCAACTTCTCAAGCATGTGTAAAATTAAATGTTGAGTCTAGTTTCTCCCTCACTTTGACTACATCACTACACATGACTACATTAGAGCTAAATTTACCATAATAGGTGTAAAAGAAATTAGTGTTAAATCATAATTTATATAAACAGTAATGTAGCTACCATGATGGAAATCAGTCTATTTTTTAAAGTAAAGGACGGTTTGCAAAGTAATGAAAACTGTTGGAAATGGAAAACATGTGTGTCGAAAAGATCATTCAGAAATGCATTATGATATAATATGGGATAAGTCATTGCATAATGAATGCATGGTGGTTTTTAACGTGTTTGTAATGAAAGTGAAAAACTTAAAGATTACAAATCAAAAATATTAGAATGATCTTATTTTAAAATTCCTGAAAATTACTGTGAATTACTGAAAAAATGACTTCCAAGTCATTCAACAATTGTGGCACTGTTAGTGGAAAGCCCATTGTACTGACTTGCTCAAAATTTTAATTACCATCACAAGGAATACTCCCTTTTTGGTTTAAACCATTTTAATGAACTCACAGACACAGTACAAACACGACACACAACATAAATAGAAAAGGTAGTATATATCAAAATCCACACATCTCAGTCTCGATCACTCTCCAAAAAACACAACCCACACGTCTCTCGCCACACTCGTTCTTAACTCTTTCCTTTCTCAAAGTCCTTCTGGGCATGCGCAAGAGCGCCATCTATCTTAGTCTGAAGTCTTTACAGACTTATAAACTCCTCCCCACAAGGAGGAAACTTTTCTCGAAGAATGAGGGAAAAGTTTTGATGACTCCACTGCCTGAAAAAGTCTCCAGATAGGTGCAGTCATTGGAAAAGTTCAAGAGTTCAAGTACACAAAATACACTGCACATGTACCAGATTATAGCAATCAGTGCCTTGAACTCAAAAATATTATACAAAAAATTATATACTTATTAAAAATTTAGGAAAACAATTTACACTAATGATAAGAAAAATTTAAAATTTTCACACATAATACAAATATCAAAATAAACAATAAACTTACTAATATAAAATAAAAGGATATGAGGTTTATGGGATGCGACTTAATGAATCAGCATTTTGATGCTGTTTCCCCCTCTTATGGACAACCTCATAATTGAATGGCTGCAGGATCAAAGCCCAACGTAAAAGTCTAGGGTTGGTTCCCGTATTTTTGTCCAGCCAAACAAGGGGATTATGGTCCGTCTGGATGATGAACTTCTGGTGTCCATCCAAATAACATCGCAGCTTTTGGATGGCGAACACGATAGCTGCGCACTCTCTCTCGATGGTACTGTACTTTTGTTCTGCATTTGAGAACTTCCGACTCAAGTACATGACAGGATGTTCCTCACCAATGTCATTAATTTGGGACAAAACGATGCCAATCCCAAGATTTGACGCGTCACATTGGACGAGAAACTGTCTCGAGAAATCTGGACTGTACAACACCGGATTCTCCGACAACCGTTTCTTTAACTTGTCAAACGCCTCTCGACAAGCATCAGTCCATATGACAGCAGCACGACGATTTTTTCCTTTCAGCAGATCTGTAATTGGTGCTGAGAGGACTGAAAAGTCAGGAATGTATTTTCGATAATACCCCGCAAGTCCTAAGAAAGATCGGATCTGCGTCTTAGTCGCAGGGGTCGGAAAGTCCTTTACAGTTTGGATCTTCAATTCTCCAGGTGTTCTCTGGCCCTGACCAACCAAGTGCCCAAGATACTTTACGTACGCACGAGCAAACTGGCACTTAGAAGGCTTGATGTGCAGATGAGCTGCATTCATCTTTTCTAAGACGGTTTTCAAATGTTGTAAATGATCTTCCCAACTTAGGGAATAGATGGCTACATCATCCAAGTAAGGGTATGCAAATTCTCCACAGTCTTTCAACAGTTCGGCCATCAAACGACTAAAGTCATAAGGGGCAATTTTCAAACCGAATGGCAATCTCAACGGTCGAAATGTCCCAAAACTGGTTACAAAAGCTGAATATCTTTGGGCTCGTTTACTCAGAGGTATTTGCCAATAACCTCGGGTCAAATCTAGAACGGTGATATACTTGGCAGCTGACACTTTTTCAACAAGCTGCTCAATGTTTGGCAGAGGAAAGTACTGGGTTCTAGTGACCTTGTTGAGTCTTCGATAGTCGATGCACGGTCTTGCATCCTTTCCTGGTACTTCTACCAGAATAAGAGGAGAAGTAAAATCAGATTCTCCTGGCTCAATGACTTTGAGCGACAGCATCTTCTCCACTTCCATCTTCAAAATTTCTGTTTGGCGTGGAGACATCTTGTAAGGTTTGGCACAGATGGGCCTCTCAGATTCAAGCTCAATGTCATGTTCAGTAAGATCAGTACACCCCGGCTGGTTTGAGAATGAGCTAGAGTATTTTGATAGCAACTCTCTCAGCTGCTCCTTCTGATCTTCTGACAAGCGACCATTTTGTTCTATGTCTTGCCAAATTTGTGTCATTTCCGAGACTTCAGGCTTCTGCTCGAGACTTGGAATGTCCTCCTCGTTGTCACAGTTCCTAATCTCTTTTAGACAGATTAAATTCACATTTTCGGGTCTCTGGAAATATGGCTTGAGCATGTTCACATGGTACACATGGGATTTGTCTTTTTCTGGAAACTGCACAATGTAGTTGGTTTCGGAAAGCTGTTTAACGACTTTCCCTGGGCCGATCCAATGAACTGCCATTTTGTTAGGCCTAGATGTAGCGACAACCAGCACAAGGTCGCCTTCACAAAATTTACGCTTCACAGCCTTGCGATCATACCATAGTTTTTGTTTGTCTTTGGCGTTCTCCATGTTTTGGACGGCTAATTCTTGACACCTTTTCATGCGGTTTAGTAGCTTGAAGACATATGATACTACGCTAGTCTTCTCTTCCTCGCTTTCCGTCAAGTTCTCGTACAGTAGAGTCATGGGAGTCCTCAAATTCTGTCCATGAACCAGCTCAGCTGGAGTATATCCAGTACTGTCATGAGTAACAACTCGTAGAGCAAACAGGGCATGAGGCAAGATTTTCTTCCAATCAGGTCCTGACTCCAGACACAGGACTCGAAGAATTCTCTTCAAAGTTCTATGTAGTCTCTCCACAGGATTGCTCTGGGGATGATGTACGGAACTTCGCACTACTTTAACTCCAAATTTCTCCAGGAACTCCGTTGTGAGTGCACTTGTAAACGACGTTCCTTGATCGCTTTGCAGCTCCCTCGGGAAACCCATCCGACTAAAGATTTGCAGGAAACTATCGACAACGGTTGAAGAACTAAGATTTGGGACAGGAACTGCATCGGGATATTTGGAAGACATGCAAATTGCAGTGATGAGATACCGGTTTCCAGATGGTGTAGTAGGTAAAGGACCACAAGCATCCACATTAATCTTTGTGAAGATCTCCGAGATGACAGGAACGATCTTCATGGGTGCCTTCTTCTTATCCCGAGGTTTCCCGACTCGCTGACATTGGTCACAAGATCTGACAAATTCTTCAACATCTTTGTAACAATTCGGCCAAAAAAAAGTTTTAAAAAGAGCATCTTTAGTCTTGGTCACTCCTAAGTGAGCCGCTGTTCCTTCATGAGACAGTTTCTTTAATTGGTCCCGAAACTTCTCTGGAACAATCAGCAGTTTTCTCTGCGTACCATCCTTGTCACTTTTCAGATAGAACAGCATTTGATTAACGATTGCATACTTGGTTTCCTTTGCTAACTCCTCAGCTTCTAGGAAAAGTGGTTTCAACTCTTTACTCTTGCGCTGCTCTTCGACAAAATCATTCCGTGAGGCTTTAATCAGATCTGGAAGTGAGGCTTCTTCCGCCATAGGCAATACCTCTCCGTCTTCCTCTGTTAACACGGTACTGTCATTCTCTTCTCCAGGACTCGACTCAACTGGATACTCTTCAACTTCGGCTGTCAAAAGACTTTTCTGAGCTCTCGTCTGAACTGCATTAATAACTTGGATCTCCAGCTCCTTATCTTTTTTCATACTCTCGATCAGAGCAACGGTTTTGTTACTTAGTAGGTAATGCTCTTGATCCAGAAAACTGTCTCTTACAGCAGCTTTCGTAAGGACATGTCCCAATTCGCAGTTCAAATCAACTTCTGCAATGGGCAAGCAGACCGGGCTGTCTACTAATGGAGAAGCGAATCACACATGCTCACCTGTGTACATATGTGGTTTGATAAATTTTCTGGGAATAAGATCGATGCTGGCACCAGTATCTCTCAAGATAGACATTTGGGCTCCATTTACTGTCCCAGCACTAGTATAAGGAGACATCAACTCAGGCACGTGTCTTCCAAAGACTTCATTGGCAGCTACTACTTCAGATCTCTTGAGCTTCGGGCATTGGGGTCTCAGATGTGATAACGAACCGCATTCATAGCATCGGAGCTGTCTTCTCTTTTCAAACTCTCTTTCACGGTTTTCGTTGCTTGCGGGTTCGGTTTTGACCGGATGTTTGTTCTTGTCATCCTTGAATGGTACTTTGGGTCTACTTCCACTAAAATGTCCCTTTGAACCTTGATAGCCATACTTCTTTGGAAATTCCTTCTTCCTGAAACTCTGCCTGATGGTTTCGTACTCCTCGATCACTTCTGCCAATTCAAAAGGTGTCTTCAACTTCATCCATTTGTCAAGAAAATGCTCCTTGATTTGATCTGGTAAACGATACTTCAATTGCTCGGCAACGATTAAATCTTTTAGTTGCTGAAAGGTTTCAATTTCCAATTCAGCAAGCCATTCAGTGAAGTAGCTGTACAGTTCATGAGCATAATTTCTCCATGTTTTCTCTGCTGTTTTCTGATGTCTGTAGAAACACTGTTTCAATTTTTCAGCGTTCATTTTGTATCGTTTCAGAATGAGATCTTTCACAACATCATAATTGTTGGCCACTTCAGGAGGTTCTCGGGCAAGCATGTTAGATAACTCGACTGGCAAAACGGCCAGCAAATAAGCCACCCAGTCCTCCTTCGGCACTCGAGCCATCTCTGCTTTCCTCTCGAAATTGATCAAATACAATCCCATTTCATCCCCTTTTTCGTCAAATTTGGGAGTGATTTGGGTAAGTTGGATTTTTCTGTTTCTATCCGCCCCATTTTCAGATTCCTCTTCAGACCGGCGAAATTCCTTCTGAGCCATTTCTAGTTTTTTAATTTCGAGTTCATGTTGTCTGACCCTTTCCCGCTCTTGTCGTTCTTCTTCTTGCCTAGCTAATTCTTCCTCACGAATTTTTTCTTGTCTAGCTAATTCTTCCTCTTCCAGTCTATCTTTTATGACTCGTTCCATGATTATCGTTACCTCCTCCCGATCGAAATTTGGGCTTTTTAAAATTATTTGTTTAATATCCGCAACCTTGCACGAAGTTGGTACCTTCTCACCAATTTCTTCCGCAACAGCAATTAAGTCCTGCTTTCTACCAATTGCAAGAAATGCCATGATTAAGGGCCAGGGGAAACACTATCAAAAACCTCTATTAAGGTATTAAATTCCAACAGAATTCACAAGACTTTATCAAAGAATTAAATTCGCTAATTCTACGTTACAACTTTCTTACCGAACAACCAAAAATCAATAGAAATAATTTTCGAACACATAAACAAATTAAAATTTTCATTCATTAAAACAATATCTTTTTTTAAAGATGTTTTGAAATTGAGAAGAAAATAAATAGTTAAAGAAAAGTTCAACTAAAGAACAGCTGTTTTGAAAATAATACTACAATTAAAATACAATTCAGAATATAAACTCAACTTTCCTGTCTAATCAAGAAAAGGTATTTTCAGTTCAAAAGAATTCCCTTTTCTCTATGAACAATTGATTCACACTCAGAAGCATAAATGCACACACAAAAATATAAAACAGAATATCATTCTTTTCCTTTTCTTTTTTTTCGTCAACAAACACAGGAAGTGAATAATTCAAATCCACACTTTCAGATTATTTTTTTTCGAGTTCTTTTTCTGAACACAAAATGGTCTCACATTTGCCAAATTAGTTACACAAAGCAATTTCAAATTACTAACAAAAATTTCCTTAAGTACACAAGTTAGACATTCAAAATTCCGCAAAATAAATAAACAATTCTAAGGGGTTTCTTAGTCATTTAAATGAGCAACAAATGAAAATGACAATTTCAAAACACTCCAAAACTCTTTTAAATGAATTTCCGATTCATTCAGAAATATAACAAAATATTTTCCAAAGCAAAATAACCCAAGACGCACTAAATATTGAAAATTCTAGGCATTTGGTGCTGTTGACAACACTCATCAAAAAGAATTATACTTGTAATTCAAACTATATACTTCTACACCAAATTTTTAATTCTATTTTGAATCATACAACAGAATCAAATCAAATTTTAACAACACTTCAATTGTCATCAGATAGCATCATACAAAAGAACACAAAACAAACTAGGCTATCTCAATTTAAAATTTTAAAATAATTCTCTTTTCTCAGAAAACAAAACTCAAACTGACCATTTGAATAGTTCTAATTCTAACCATTCAGAACAGAAAATTCTTTTTTATATACCACATGAGTGTCCTAAATTTTCTTTTTTTTTTTTACAATCAAACAAAATTTTAACTATATCAGTCTAGCTAAAATAAGAATAGTTTTGCAAATCAACAGAATAAATTTGCCTTTCAAAATCAGACAAAATTTTAACTATATCAACCTAGTTAAAATAAGAACACTTTTCAAAATTACCACTCCATTTTACCAAACAAAATTTTAACTATATCAGCCTAGTTAAAATAAGAACACTTGCAAAATTACAACTACCTTTCACCAAACAAAGTTTTAACTATATCAGCCTAGTTAAAATAAGAACACTTTTCAAAATTATCACTCCTTTTACCAAACAAAATTTTAACTATATCAGCCTAGTTAAAATAAGAGAGCATTTTTGCATATTACAACTGCCTTTTACAAAACCAAAACTGCATGAAACCAAAACAACGATTCTTCAATGAACCAAAACTCAACATGCAAAACTTTACAAATTACAATTAAAAAGGCACTGTTGCTAATGAAATCTGGTACTCACCCAATAATTTGCACTGGAGATATCAGCAATACCAGGATCGTATCCAAACGGCTGCCACCATTTCTTCGTCGTCTGTACTGACTTGCTCAAAATTTTAATTACCATCACAAGGAATACTCCCTTTTTGGTTTAAACCATTTTAATGAACTCACAGACACAGTACAAACACGACACACAACATAAATAGAAAAGGTAGTATATATCAAAATCCACACATCTCAGTCTCGATCACTCTCCAAAAAACACAACCCACACGTCTCTCGCCACACTCGTTCTTAACTCTTTCCTTTCTCAAAGTCCTTCTGGGCATGCGCAAGAGCGCCATCTATCTTAGTCTGAAGTCTTTACACCATCCACCCCGACAAGGTCGTACCACATCGGATGGGGAAAATAAGTTTTTAATTGTCCTGAGGCAAAAAACCGCATAAAAGGCAACAATGAAATCGGTTTTTAATTATCCTAAGGCCAAAAACTGCAAAAAGCAACAATGAAATCGGTTGTTAATTATCGCCAGACTTGCGCAAGACATGTTCAATATGTTGTCCACTGTTTGCTGCCACAAGTTGAAACCGAGAAACAGCATGTTCCACAACAGATCGGAGTGTCTCAGGGGTCACGTTGTGAATGTGTTGCGCAATGTGTGTCTTCAATTCAACTAAGTGTGCAATCTGAACACAACATTTGTCAGATAACCCCACTGCCAGAAGCCACAAGGATTAAGATCAGGTAATCTTGACGGCCAGGCTGTTGGAAAATGACGGCTGATAATTCTATCATTTCCGAAATGCCTCTTGAGTAGCTACTTCACTGGCTTTGCAATGTGCGGAGGAGCGCCATCTTGCATAAAAATCATGCTACCCACACATGCACGCTGTTGAAGTGTTGGAATGACGTGGTTGCGCAAAGACTCTCATAGCGTTTAGAATTGACGGCGCAGGTAACAGGACCCACACCACCCATCTCCTCGAAAAAAATGGACCTACGATACGATGGCGTCAACCCGCACCAAACAGTTACCTTTGCAGAATTAAGAGGTACTAGTTCATGTGCGAACGGATTTTCCGCTGCCCATATTCTGCAATTCTGAGTATTGACATATCCTTGGAGATGGAAATGGGCTTCGTCTGTCCACAAAATGTTCCATGGTCATTCATTGTCCGCTTCCATGCGAGCAAGAAATTCTAGAGCAAAAGTTTGTCTTAATGGCAGGTCAGCAGGAAGCAACTCCTGAACATGCGTAATTTTGTATGGATAGCAATGCAGGATGTTTCGTACAATTTTATGCACAGTACTCACAGGCATGTCCGAAGTTCGGGCAATTCCCAGTGCATTGCATGTTTGCACACCATCGCTCGTCTCTTCCTGGAATGCTGTGGCCACATCTTCTACTGACGTCGAAGCAATTGGTTTCCTCCCTGCCAGATTTCACTTCAAAAGAACCTGTCTCTTCGAATTTCTTAATCATTTTCTCCAGACCCTGGGCAGACATCGGACCACAGCCTTTTTTCATACCCTTTACTGTCCGGAACTTCTTCAGAGTTACTGGCGCACAGTCACCGTTCTTGTAAAAGAGTGTTGGAATCGGTCTCAAACCTCCAATTATAGTGCCGTGTGGGGCACATAAATGTGAAGAATATGTAAATCTTTGAATGTATAAAAGTGAAGAAAGGTGGGGATCATGATCTGATCAGACTTCTTGTTTTCTAAAATGTATGTTTTAAACTATAAGACTTGGTTACGTAATAAAATTTATTTTTAATGTATAAAACTCTGTCTTCAATCGATAAAACCCAACAATTGGTTATGGGCCTCAGACCTTAAGCTGAACCTGAATTCTGCCACTACCGGTATCCAGTATGATGGGTATTCATGAAATGTCCATGTTTTCCTTCCCGAAGTTATCGGATTTCAACTATGCCACGTGGAAGACGG
This sequence comes from Meta bourneti, assembly GCA_933210815.1. NCBI lineage: Eukaryota > Metazoa > Arthropoda > Arachnida > Araneae > Tetragnathidae > Meta > Meta bourneti. Next base: position 63,832,857 of record OW119930.1, on the reverse strand, counting down.
ACATGAAGGTATTGCTAATGGACCGGAACTGCTGGGAATTTATCACTAAAACGGAACCTCTATTATTGGAAGATGCTCCAGAACAAGAAAAGAGACTATCGTTATAGGAAGCAGAGGACATACACAACTATCTACCTGGGCATAGACAGAAAATATCAAGTCTTAATTTCATCTACTGAGGACGGTAAGGAAGCCTGGGATATATTAAAGACCAACTTTGAACCAGCATCTAGAGCACGATTGGCAGGCCTTGTGGACGAGTTCTTTTCAATCCGCTACCAGCCGGAGGACGAATCCATTGGACTCTTCTGCAAACGAGTGCATGAGAAGCTGTTACAGATAAAAGAAGGTGGATTCGAAATCCCAGACCTCTTAGATTGCTTTCAACTAATAAGACATTTGCCTCACGAATACGATAATCTGGTACAACTGCTATACAGGATGGATGACAACGAGTTCACGCTAGACAATTTGTCTAAACATTTAATAACAGAATCCAGCCGGATCGACCTGAAGCGGAAGGACGAAGACACAAAATTAAGTATCGTGGCCGATGCTTATGCTACAAGAAACAAGTCATCTAGATACAAGGAGACACGGGCGTCTACTCCTGATCACAGCAGATGCGTACTGGACCCTGAATTAATTCCTTCAAGCCCAAGAAAGTCGACAGTTTGTCGTATGGGGCCGCGACCATTCTGCAACTACTGCAAAAAGTCGGGACATTACGAATCGAAGTGCTTCAAGAAATGCAATCTGCAGAAACCTGGTGGTGAATTATTTTATATGGAGGACAATCCAAAAACTGATCTTCAACGTGCCTATGCAGTTTCAAATTTTCCAAATGAAAGACCGAGGGAATTTCTCATTGATTCAGCTGCAACTGCTCACTTCTGTAAAGAACGCGATATGTTTACGACATTCAGAAAACTACCACCACAGAAGATCCTAGTCGGAGACAAGGACAGCACCTCGGAAGTATTAGGTATGGGTGATATTCAATTTACAGTTTTAGATAGAAACCGAAATTATGATATAACTTTAAAAGATGTGTTATACTCGCCTAATATGAGAAGAAATTTAATTAGTGGTGCTCGTATTGTCCTTGTGGGAAACCAAATTAAATGGGGAAATAAAATGATTATTTATAATAGTTATAATAAATATTTGTTTACTGTTCCCAGAATTGGAAAATTGTATATCTTGAAAGGTTATCCCAAGATTAAAAATTATACATATGTAACTGGTTTAGATCTAGAAAAAGCCCACCGTAGGTTTTGTCATGTTAACATGCCCTTAATTGAAAATATGAGTAAAATTAATTGTGTAAAAGGAATTGAAAAACTTAATTGTAAGAATATAGATAAAAATTGTAAGATTTGTGCTATTGCTAAATCCACTAGAATATCCTTAAAAAGAAACTATATGTACGAAAGGAAAACTAAAAATGTTTTGGAAAGGATCCATATGGATTTGTGGGGTCCTGCTCCAGTTAACTCTCTAGGTGGAAACAAATACTTTTTATCTATTATTGATGATTTTTCACGTAAAGTAACTGTTTATATTATTCGAAATAAGAATGAAGTTTTTGATTACTTTAAAAAATACTTGGTTAAAGCTGAAAGACAGCTAAATGTTAAGTTAAAATGTGTCCGAACTGACAATGGTTTAGAATTTTGTCACAAAGAATTTAAAAAGTTTTTAAATGATCTAGGAATAAAAATCGAAAGAACTTCAACTTATACCCCTGAACAAAATGGCGTTGCAGAATGGTTCAATAGAACAGCCATGGATTGTGTCAGAGCTATGCTTCAAGACAGTGGTTTACAACCACAATTTTGGTCAGAAGCACTTTTAGCATTTATTCATACTAAAAATAGATGCGAACACAAATTAACTGAGGGTATATCTCCTAACGAAATATGGACTGGTTTCAAACCATCAGTAAAACATTTTAGAATTTTTGGCTCTTTGGCATATGTTCATATTCCTAAAATACAGAGAAATAAATTACAACCCAGAGCAAAACTTGGTATTTTGACAGGATATGGTTTGAAAACTAAAGGTTACAAAATATATATCCCAAACGAGAAGAGAATAGTTGAAACAGTCCATGTTCATATCGACGAAAGTAAGAAAGCTGTTGATGTACTATTTGGTAAAAACTTTGAGTACGTTTCTTTCGATCTTAATTCTAATATTCCTATTTATCAATCAAATGAAAATATAAAAGTAAAATCGGAAAGTGAAACTCAAGTTTTAGATTCTAAAGATTTAGTTAAAACTGAGAACTTAAAATGTCTTAACATTTCAAATTGGCGAAGAATCGAAAAACCTAGAAATAAAAGCAATAGGATAGATGTATACTATTATTCTCCTGAAAATTTGAGAATGAGATCTTTAAATGATATTAAAAAATACTGTACTAAAAATAAGATTAGGTTTGATCCTGTAAATTTCAATTTTAAGCCAGAGACTGAACATCCTAATGTGGATATTTCAAATGTGCCATCTACTTCTAGTGATGAATCTAATTTTTTAGACCAACAGCTGTACGACATGTATGATCAGTGTTACAATGTCGAAATCCCCAAAAGTTATGAAGAAACGCAAGCAAGTAAGGATAAAATTAAATGGAATACTGCCATGAATGAAGAAATTCAGATAATGAAGGATAGGCAAGTATGGAAATTAGTGGACACACCCCCAAATACAACCATAATTGGAAGTGAGTGGGTGTACAGCATAAAAATGGACGAAAACAATATACCTAAAAGGTATAAAGCTCGTCTTGTTGCTCAAGGTTTTAAGCAAAAACCCGGCATTGATTTTAAAGATATTTTTTCACCAGTTGTGAATTTTTCTATTGTTAGATTATTGTTTGTACTATTGATTTCTATGTTGGGTTGGTATCACTGTCAAGTTGACGTGAAAAGTGCATATTTATATGGACACCTTAAGGATACTATATACATGAAACAGCCAAAAGGATTTGTGCTGAAAGGATTCGAAAACAAAGTATGTCTATTGGAAAAGGCTATATATGGTCTGCATCAAAGTGGTAGAGAATGGAATTTGGAATTAGACGGTATTTTAACTAAATTAGGATTTTCTCAGTTAAATTGGTGTAATTGTGTCTACAAATTTAAAGATGTAATTTTAATTGTTTATGTAGATGATATGGTTTTGTTTTCAAAAAGAGAACATTTGATAAATGACGTAATCGAATTATTGGACAAAAAATTGGATCTTACAGTCCTAGGTAAAACTAAATATTTGTTAGGCGTAAACTTTCAAGAGATTGAAAATTCGATTTATTTACATCAAATTACCTACATTGAAAAATTAATGTCAAAATTCAAAGATCTTCCTAAAGGTTTTGTGAATTTACCTTTTAAAATTGGTTGTAACTTACCTGATAAGGTTAAAGAGGAAGAAATAATTGAAAATGATTTAATGAGGAAATTTCCCTATCGTTCCTTAATAGGATGTTTATCGTTTTTGTCAGATAGATCCAGACCAGATATTGCATTTGCTGTTAATATAATGTCTCAGTTTTGTAATGGTTATACTTACAAACACTGGTCTTACGTTGTTGATATTATGAACTATGTTTTTCTTACAAAGGATTTTAAAATTAATCTTTCCAATGTGAAAAGTTCAAATTTGATTGCTTTTTCTGATGCAAATTGGGGATGTGGTCTCACAAACAGACATTCAAGCAGTGGCTATTTAATTTATTTTGGTAACATCCCAATATCATGGAAATCTTCTAAACAAAAGTGCATAGCTCTTAGCTCAATGGAATCTGAATTTATTGCACTAACCGATTGCACTAAAGAAGTTATTTGGTTTAGTAGAATTATAAATGAATTAAGTTTGTGTGATTACATAAGACCCCAAGTATATTGTGATAATCAATCTGCTATCTATTTTTCAAAAAATAGTCAGGAAAATCAGAAAACTAAACATATTGATATCAAGTACAAATTTATTCGTAAATTAATAAAAGATGAACTATTTAACGTAAATTATATTTCATCGGAAAATAATTTGGCTGACTTTTTAACAAAGCCTTTATTGTTAAATAAATTTAAAAATATTATTAGAAAAATATTTTGTTAGATATATATATATGTTGAATTGTAATACATCTGCTGAGGTTTTACAACCGATGGGGCCGCATGTTGGAATCGGTCTCAAACCTCCAATTATAGTGCCGTGTGGGGCACATAAATGTGAAGAATATGTAAATCTTTGAATGTATAAAAGTGAAGAAAGGTGGGGATCATGATCTGATCAGACTTCTTGTTTTCTAAAATGTATGTTTTAAACTATAAGACTTGGTTACGTAATAAAATTTATTTTTAACGTATAAAACTGTCTTCAATCGATAAAACCCAACAAAGAGCTTCACAAGCAGAGCGCGATCCTTCATTGAGAGAGTCATGACGAGCTTCTCAGACGCAATATGAGGAAAACGCCATGTACCCTGCGTTTTTATAACAAATGCAATGTGTCGTGTGCATGACACGTCTTTTATTTTGCATATTATGACTTTTAAAGCGCCATCTATTGTTAAAATTTGGAACTATTTTTTATGCCATACTATATCCCCCTACTTCGAGTATATTCAGTTCAAATTTCAGGTCAGTCTGAGTAGTGGTTCTTTTTTACAGCTTTTTGAAAGTTGAACTTTAATTATAATCACCCTGTATATGGGTGCAAAAGAGAAATTCACTATGCTTCAAAGTTCTGAAATTTTAATTTAAAATGTTGCTTAACTTATACTTTCTTGTAAAATTTTAGTTGTTTTAGTAGAAAAACTGTTTTTTGCTTTACAATTGAGCGGTACACTTAGCATATTGATTTAATTTATATGAATAAAAACTATTATGGGAATTAAAATTTGGACAATAAATGGAAAATTAATACTACTGGGACCTCAATTTTTGCTAATTTATAAAACTTTTTGACCACATTTTATTTAATGATTTCAGAATGACTTAATGGTTTTGGACAAAACTTTATATATAGACTTTTTATTTAGTATAACAACAGTCTCTGCATATTTCTTAACAATCGGATAACAACTGCTGAACTTTGTTTCGAAGTCCAGTGTTCCCTTAAGTTACAACCATTGTTTTTAAGTTTTAAAACAAGGTAGTAGATAATTGTTATTGTATTTCATAAGATATAAAGACATAATTTTTTTCGAAATACTTATTACAAAAGCAAGGGCTCAAAGCGTTGAAATAGTAAATGAAAAAAAATAACTATGCAGAACCATAATTGTGGAAAAAATTTAATACACAATAATACATAAAAACTCTACTTATTGCTCTCCTTTTTAATGGTATTGGTATTTTCTATTAACGTCACACTGGAGCAACACAACGGGTGTTGGTGACGGTCCGGGATCAATCGCAAAGGGAAAGAACCGAGAACAACACCACGTAATTTTGAACCACGGTCAGATGTCGAGGCATCACCTGAGCTGGCACCCCACTCTCCAAACTTCCACACCACGCCAACGTGAGGACATTTGAGGGCACAACAGATTTAATGTGCACCAGCCCCCTTTGTACACGACAGTGTTTGGCTGGATTCGAACTCGCAACCCTTCGGTTGCTAATCCGTTACTCTTCCAACCGGGACACCGCGGCCCCTCCTTTTTAATGTTTTATAATGTTTTTTTCACTTGTAAAAATATCAAAATGAAACTTCTACAAGTTCATAGCAAACGACGCGGTTTATTAAGCAGGTGTTTATATAACATTCATAATTGATTATAGAGACACACCTAAGTGATTAATCAATTTAAATTGCATATATAAAAAAATAAACTTTTTTTAGCAACTTCTCAATAAGTGGAAATAAAAATAAATTGAAACGTACCAAAAAAATATTGGAGCTGATTTTAGAATACTATTTTTAATGATAAGAACTTGAAGAGATTTAAAAAATCTGGATATTACCAAATTTTACTTCAGTCATTTTTTACTATTCTATTTATGCATTCTATCACAAAATTGAGATATACATTTTTTAGTGGACAAAAGAAGCCGCATATACTAGCAGATCACATGAACTTAGCTACAACACACTATTATCCTTGGAAAATTAAATTATCATTTGATGCACACCAGTCTTTAAAATGTGATTAGGCGAATTTTATTTTATATTTTAATATGAATGGAACTTTAGATAACGGAATTTTAGATTAAAGACACATAAAACATCGAAATATGGGGATATTAGTTCCGGTTTCCCAATACGGAATACTGACAGGAAGCACATTCTATCACAAAAACGCTTGTGTCACCTGTGCACTTGGCTTTACTGAACTAGTAAAGCCTCTCATAACGTGTGTTTTGGAACTTCTAATTTTATCCTCTCGTAAAAATAGATATGTATTACAACTGAGTATACTGGTGGATAATACAGCTTCCTTAAATTCGAATGCATTACTCATTTAAAATGTGAGGATATCAGTGACGTAATTAATGGTGGTTTGTTGTCGTCTTGTCCATTTCTGAGTCAAATTTCGCCCTATGCATTTTGACAGCTTTTGTTATGTCGATTACTTTCTCGCTGTAAAGCTTTTCTTCAGGATGGTAATAGATGGTTTGAAGAGCAACTACTAGGGTAGGTTAATACATGATAAGCTGTGAGTAAACGCCCAGACAGTTGCAATTTGGTATTTTCTAGTTCCATCACTGTTTATTTTCATGCCTTTATGTCCTGTTATCAGTCTGTATATTGTAGCGGTGGTTTTTCTATCTGTGTTAGTTTTACAAATTTGTTGTTTTATTTTAACAATTTGTTATACGAGTGTTTGAATTTTACAAAAGCATCAATAAGTTATTGGGCATTGTTCAAAGTTTAATTCTCTGGTTTCCTTTGATCGGATCTTTCCCTTGGGGTTTGATCCCGGACCGTTGACAATATCCCGTTGTGTTGCTCCAGTGCAAGGGTAATTAAAATACCTACCTACCTGGTTTGGTTTCCTTAGCCAATTTTGATCTGCATCTTTATTTCCTTCAATGTCTACATGTGCGAGAATCCATTGAAGAATGTAGCCTTTCTCCAAGCAGTGTTGGTGCAGAAGTGAATGGACATCCTGGCCACATTTTGTGTTCCCATTTGCAATTGCTTCTGGGGCAGATCTGTAATCATTAAAGATAATAATTATATCGGTTTGCTGTCTCTGACGCAATTAATATTAGTAGTAATTAATGTAATTTTACTATATCAATCGTAATTAGTCACGCAATCAGGCAGTAATTTATTTACTTAAATTGTCTTTATTAGGGAAATAAGATTTCTAAAATATGCGTATCAAAAGTAAAATGGACGCGTAATAATATTTTTCGCTGCTTCTGATTTATTTATTCAATTGTTAAAGAAAAGATGGGGTGATACTTCGAATGATAAATTATTCATCCCCTTTGTCATATAAATTACTTATCCCTTTTTGTATGTACTAGAGCATTGCCTTTGTGTTCCCTTTGGGGGAAAAGATAAATATTGTATCAAGATTTGTTTTCTTTGTTTTTCTCTTCTATGCAAATGAAAATGCTCAAATCTTAATCAGAAAATCAATACGTATAGATGGTAAGTGCGTGCAATATGGAACAACGCATAATTTGGAACACAGAAGTATCTAGTTATGGAATTATCATAATCTATCTGAATTCGAATAAATTTTTCTATATTCTGTTTTGAGCTTCAGTCGATAATACGTTTTATAAATAGAATCATTTTTGTACATCAAGGCGTTAAAAACTATTTAGAGGCTGTCATAGTCTCGCAGACGTTGTGAAAAGTTAGAGGTTAATTTTCATTTATTGCCTGTGCAATTATATACACATTATTAAAATCCTGAGTAACATCGAGATGGATGTATAAAGCAGAAATCACGACAATCAACAAGAATGTTGATACTTTTTTATTGCTTCAAAATAACTCCTTATAATAATTCCTTTACTTTCAAATAATGCGAAAATATTGTAAATATTCCAAATATTTTTCTAGTTACAATGGTTTTTTTGTTAGGTACTGTCACCATGCACAATAATTTTCCAAATCTTAAAACCCAATTTCGAAAGAACTGTGTTTTTGAAAGCAAATGATGCTTTGTCCCATATATTTATAGTGATAACTCAATAATGAATTGATCTATTATAATTACTTTTTATACCATTATAATCTATATAATACAGAGGATGTTTTGATTCTCAATCAGGGTTATTAATGAAGAAAATAATGTTTAGTTGAATTTTAGATGTTAAAATTCCTAATAAAAACTTGATTTTTTGTTCTTCCTTGGAGAAAAAAATTGTAAGGAAAAATGTATTCCCTCTAGTAACTTGATTGATGGTCAAAACATGTAAAATAATGTTAGGAATAATTTATAACAGAAATCTTTCTGAAAACTGCAGATCACTAATTGGATAATGGCATAGATGAGGATGTGTGGGATCAAAGGTGAATTGATGGCAAGTTTTTAGGAGAGTTATACTCACCTGTTTTGTTCTCTGGTATTTGGGAGCTGGGGGTATGTTCTAGGAATAATTCTACGGGTCTTGGGAAATACTGTTTAATTTTTTTTTCAGCGTTGAGCCCATGCATCATAGGTCATGTACTACCAGCGTACACAATACCCTTCCCGGAGAAATTCAAAGTTGATCCTCTTGTCGGCTTCCATCTCCAATGAACCCCAACTTCGTAATCAATGACCACAAGTCCTTTCATCCTATCGTCAACTATATTTGTTTGACCCCATCAATTTCGTATATGCACAGTGACTCAATTCCTTTTATTTTCCATTAGGTCACGCTACGGCATGGTGACAGAAGGTTATCTGAAAAGTCAATTTGAGACAAATTAAGTTGTAAACATATTTTAAATGTGGGATATATAATAACTCGTTTGTTTGTGAATGTTCAATGCTATTTTTTGGATTTTTTTTCTTGAAAAAGTGTAATGTCCGTCGTAGCACATGTGTACATAATATGGAATATGTAAAAATAAAATTTGGTACAGTATGATTGGTGAGGTGCTGGCTAAAATTGAACGAGGATATTAAAAATTAGAATGGTACATACTCCTTTAGGTATGGTACCTACATTGCCTAAAATTTTATATGCAAAGCTGGTGGATTGTAGTGTTAATATGGTTAATAATTTTTGATTTAAGGAAGATATTTTTGCTATGAGAAAAGCATGTTGAAAATATTCTGAACCTTTCCTAATGTGCAAAAGAAGTTGAATCTAATTGAAAGCAAGTGTAAAACATGAAAGATGTTTATTTCTTTGAGTTTAAGCACTAATGAAATGAAATGTACATTTTTTACATAAAAAAGTGTTTTTAGTTGGGGACGCATTCGAAGAAACATTTAAAGACCTAATGCAACGTGTCTCATAAAATTCAGAAACAAAATAATATTATGTTGGGCGCTCTGCTCGTGTTGGAAGGGATCGTTAAGCCGAACTCCGGGCCGAGCATTCCAACCACCATGGTTCCACCATGGCCGAGCACTCCAACCACCTCGGCCAACATGCTCAAGCATATTTGGCCGAGCCAGTTACTAACTTCGTTTACCAACATGCTCGCCCATCATATTCGAGTGTGTATGGGGCCTTTTATGCTTCTCTTCAAACCAAGCACCAACCACACTTACTGTTCTACTAAATACAACACAATACAGTCTTTCAGTGACAGCCACGCATACGTTAGCACACCATGATTTTAATACAGCTCTTACAGTTTCACATACTGATAATGAGTCAACTAGAGGTGGAATCGATCCAATTCAGTTAATTTCTAGAGGAGGTGTAGTCATCACTCTCTACAAAAATTAAAGTACATTATAGTAGTGAAGTACATTATAGTAGTAAAGTACATTATAGTAGTAACAGTTCAAATAATCTCATCCATGAAGTACTTTTCTGTATGCCAAATTTTCACTGCCTTTCACAAGCTTTTCTATAATCTAAATGGTTTAACTTTTGATCATATGGACCACACTTCTCTTAAATATTCATTCAAGCATTAATGTTGTACAATTTGATTAGTACGACTTCCACATCAGATAACACTGATCGAATTAAAAAATATCTCAGACAGAATATATATTACAATAAAAATAGAATATTAACTTTCATAATAGATTTATCTTCAAGTCATTAATTATCTAGTTAATAATATGGTTTTCTATGTGTGTCACATCTTCCAAGAAATTTAATCTCTTACAGTATAAATACAATCAATGGTTATGAGTAAACATCTCGTTAATAATGTACTGAAAACATTTTTTATTAGTCAAGACCACAAAGCCCGTAAAACGTATATAAAGACATTATTAATTATTTTTTTTTATCAGTAAGAAATAAATTTTTCACTCAGATAATTGTTTCTACTGAATTTTTTTAATGAATAATGCATCAATTTGTTCCATAACGACTTGAGATAATGATAAAAACAAATATTTTGAATTATTTAACCACTGTCTACAATGTGTACACATGATTACCAAAAAAAAATATTCACATTTTCGCTTCTAAACTAAATTTTTTATCTAAACAATATACTTTCGCTTGCTTTCTTTTAAAAACCGTAAATCGGATACCTCTCATTAAAAAGCTGTTTATGTCATTTTTATTAATATAGTATAAGGCATAGTAAAAACACAAATGAATATGTTATCACTTACTTTTAAACTTCCTAGCTTATGTTAAACACTGTTGTATAAAAGTAACATATAAATAAACATTTTAAAGTAGCATTATTTTGAATAATCATATTTTTAAATGTTTGCAGAAATTGTTTAGATAGCTTTTATTTAAACGAAAAATCCTTTTCTTAAATTTACTATAACATTTAAATTTTGGAATTTACATTTTCTGATTGTAATATTTCTCTTGATCAAAATATCTTATATTCTACTTCTTGAATTGGTTGATGAAATAAAATCAGTTTGTTAAATTTCCCATGTAACTGTTTTTATTACATCCCATTATTTTCAAACGTGCTACACAATTATTTGCAAATGGATTGTAAAGAAGCATTTACAATGGGAAATCATGCAAACAATACTGATTATTCTGACATATCTACAATCCAAGAAGTAGAATAAAGGAAATTCTGACGAAGACAATTCTATAATTCAAGTAGAATAGAGGAATTTCTGAGGAAGACAATCAGCAATCCAAGTAGAATACAAGAGATTGCACATCCACAAAACACCAGCATATATGTAATGCACTACACGAACACAGACTACAGACATTCCACCATCACATCTACAATCCAAGAAGTAGAATACAGAGATTCAATGAAAATATATTTAACAGTTTATGTATTATTGTTTACATAGACACTTAACACAAAAATCATTTTGAAGAATATCCTAAAACATTTAAAATCCGGAATCGACGTTTCCTGCCAGGTATCTTTCTCTTGATCAGAATCTCCTGTATTCTACTTGGATTACAGACGAAATATAATCACTTCGTTACACTTCCCATGAACCACTTTTACCGCTACTCATTCTTCGAAAACGTGTTACGATATTTTTATGTGCAAACAGAATTACAAAAGCATTCAGAATGGGGAAGCTATTCATACAATACTGATTCTTCTGACGCAATTACAATCCAACAAGTGGAATATAGGAGATTCTGATGAAGACCGATCTACAATCCAACAAGTGGAATATAGGAGATTCTGATGAAGACCGATCTGTAGATCGGTCTTCATCAGAAGGGATCCAAGAAGCGGAATACAGAGGTTTAAACATCTATATAATCCAAGACACCAACACACAAATTGCATTCACCACACCAACACTTAAAATCAAAGTAGAATACTGATATTGAATGAAAATAATTTTAACTTTTTACACAAATTACATTTAAAACACAAGAACTATTTTCTGAATTCATTAAAACAAATTTTCCGTAACAACACTTTTTGACTGGAATCTTTCCCTTGGTCAGAATTTCTTGTCTTTTATTTCTTGGATTACAGGCGAAATAAAATGAGTTTGTTAAATTTCTCATGAAACTGCTTTTATTACAACTCATTGTTTGCAATCGTGTTACGAAACTATTATTTACAAATGGAATGGAAAGAAGCATTTAGAATGGAGAAATCATGCAAACAATGCTGATTCTACTGACACATCAAAAGCAAGATGCTATCTTGCCAAATAGACCAAGAGAAACCCAAATAAAGTATTATTCTTGGATCATTTAATTGAGTATGTCGTTTTCGCAAATAGCTTTTATCTGGCATGGAATATAAAATACACTGCTGGCCACCGTAAATGCAACACCCTGAAGGAAGCATGCAAATAATATGAAATTTACAACATGCATTAGCGGAGGTGAGATATGCAAATGATTAGAATTTCAGCGCAGACGCACATCACGCGCGCCTGTGGCGCCACTTCAAAGCGCTATTTAAGGCTTGGAGATTTCGATGATTTCAAGTACGGCAATTGTGTTTTTCTTGTGGTTTTTTCAAAAAAACGATCAATTATGCCTCGTAGAAAACAGCGATCATCTTTTGATCAAGTATCCGAGTTCGACAGAGGAAGGATAGTGGCCTACCGAGATTGTGGATTATCTTTCAGGGAAATCGGTAGTCGTGTTGGACGAAACCAAACAACTGTAATGCGGATATGTGATCGTTGGATGCAGGAGGGTACGACGGACCGACGTGTTCGATCGCATCCACCTCAGTGCACCACTTCACGTGATGACAGGCATATTGTGCGTATGGCAGTGACGGATCGCTCAGCCACATCACGAACCATAGCACAGCACATTCAGTCTGTACCGCATCATCCAGTGTCTGCGCGTACCATTCGACGCCGTTTACAGCAGAGTGGTCTGTCCGCAAGACGTCCATTGCTTCGTCTACCCTTGACGCAGAACCACAGACGTTTCCGCCGCCAATGGTGCGATGAAAGAAGGATGTGGACGGCAGAATGGAATGAAATTGTCTTTACTGACGAGTCACGCTTCTGTCTGCAACACCACGATGGTCGGATTCGAGTCTGGAGACACCGTGGAGAGAGGATGCTGAACAGCTGCGTTATGCACCGCCACACTGGTCCTGCACCGGGTATTATGGTATGGGGCGGTATTGGATATCACTGTCGCACTCCTCTAGTACGCATTGCCGGTACTTTAAACAGCCAGCGCTACATCTCCGAGGTGTTGGAGCCAGTTGTCCTTCCTTACCTTCAGGGCTTGCCCACAGCCATATTTCAACAGGATAATGCGCGACCACACGTGGCACGCATTGTCCAAGGGTTCTTCGTCAATCGCCAGATTGAATTGCTTCCCTGGCCAGCTCGCTCTCCGGATCTTTCGCCGATAGAAAACATGTGGTCCATGGTTGCTCAACGATTGACCCAGAATACATCCCCAGCTGCCACACCAGATCAACTTTGGCAACGTGTGGAAGCTGCTTGGTCTGCTGTACCCCAAGAACACATCCAAAGTCTCTTTGAATCAATGCCGAGGCGTGTGGCAGCGGTGATCTCCAACAATGGCGGCTACTCTGGCTACTGATTTTGGCAGGAACCACATTTCACAGAAGTCTATAAATTTAATCATTTGATACTTGGTCAACATGTTATCTACAAAATAAATTTTGTTGTGATATCTCTTGTCTTTCTTGGTGTTGCAATTTGGGTGGCCAGCAGTGTAGTTATTTAGGAATGCATACCAATAATACAATGCAAACTTTGTTTTCTGCATTTGAATATTTTATTTTAAAAAACAAGTATTGTTTATTATGTTTCTTTATAAGATGAAACCATTATTCTGATTTGAATTTAGAAAAAATAAATTCCTTAGAAGTACACAGATTTTCTGTCAGTGGAATATTTGATCACATATAAAACAAAAATGCATTAAGATTGTATGTATAAAATTCCTTAATCATAAGACTTGTAAAAAACGATTAAAAATATAATTCATTTTTCAGTCATTTTATTTCTATGCATTATTAGTTCATTAAACACATAATTTTATAGAAAACTCAAAGACTACTTATTTACTTTCAGTATGTTTAAAACTTTCATCTCTGGAGAAAAAATGGAAACTAAGTCATGTCTCTTGTAATAAATCCGATTAAGTCAGGTTACAAATTCATATAGAGGACATCGTGGTTCAGTGGGTTTGCTCACTGTGCTAGCAACATACGAGTTATAGGCAGCACAGGTTACAGTCCTGTAGCTTACCCTGACTATTTCTTTCTTCTGTGTCAGTAAAACTTTCCTAGCATATATACGCCCATTACTTGAATTAAACAATCCAATTGGCCAATTATGGCCCTTGAACCACAAAACTCAACCAACCACATACATATGTAATGTAATAAAGAGGCAAGTAATTTTAAAACTAGAAAGTGGAATTTATGAATTTATTTTTTAGAAAATCCAAAGTAATTTAATTTAGCCTCGGAAATACCTAAAAAACGCTGGGAATTTCAGAAAAGTCTAACCAAACTCATTCTCGTGGTGGGAAGGTAGATGAATTTACGTCACACTGGAGCAATACAACGAGCCATTCGTGACGGTCCGGGATCAATCATTCTCAGAGTAAAATGCCGTCATGTCAAAGAAACACTAGAGGAGAAAATCGTCTGGACACAGGATTAGAAAGCAAACCAAAATTCCTTTATGATTCTTTAATCCTCCTGGAAAAGTTTCACCCCGTCCCCAACGGTACATTTTTCTCAAACCACTCGGATCGTCAACATCTTCAATTTCTTTGTACAAGTCGAAGAAAATGCAGGCATAAAAGAAACAAGCATTAAGTTCGAGTACGTAATTTTAATAAATTACAAGTATTGTAAAGGTATGGTTCAAAGGTATAATTGTTTTATATTAGTATGTATATTGTTAGTTTATTAAATATGTATTTTTTATTTGCACTTTTTGTACTCATTTTCTGAAGATATGTGTAAAATTTAGATTTCTCGAAGGAAAATAAAAAAGCTAAATCAAAGAACGTAATATTTGATATTGAGTACCACATCACAAATGCGTGTAAGATGATAAAGAAGAATCGAATTTAAACACAAGAATGTACAGTTTTGCTCAATTGATGAATTCTCTAGAAATTCAAAAACAATTTGATTTAAGCAAGGAAATACGTATATAAAACGCTAAGAATTTCAGACAAGGCCGTAACCAGACTCATTATCGAAACAATAATGTGACGTACATCAAATGTCAAAGAAACACTAGTGGTCAAAGTCGTCTGGGCATAGTAAAAAGGCAAAGCAAAATTCCTTTTTGGTTCCCTTACCCTCCTGGAATATCTCCACCACCGTCTCCATAGTACATTTTTCTCAAAAACCTCCTGTCGTCAAAAGCTCTAAATGTTTTGTACAAGTCGTAGAAAATGCACACCAATAAGAAACAACTATTAACTTTAACTACATAAAATTCATAAATTATGATTTGTAAAGGAATGATTTTTTTATTGAACAAAAGCCATGCACCACAGAAGTACAACACGGGGCTTACAGAAGTTTATTTAACAAAGAAACAGTGGAAAACAATTTAACTAAAATTACAAGATTTCTGGAACTTGACAAATGAGTAGAAAAGCAGATTAGATTTAACAAAAACATTAAGTTTCACTGGCCATGTTTTACCTAATTTTCTCAAATCATTTTGAAGACACATTCTTGAATTTTTAAATGAAGGACAACTAAAAAGTAAATGCTCAACATCGTGTGGCTGTTTTTCAGACATTTGCACATATCATTAGTCCAAATATGAAACCTATATAGATATTTAGCAAAATTTCCATGGCCAGATAAAAATTGTGTAATTTTGAAGATTGTGAAAAAAAATTATTCTGAGATCAATCTATGCTGAATAGTAGGAAAAAGTTTTTTGATGTGGCCAGCTTTCTCAGACTAGACATACTTTACGTTCCACTTAGCAACAAGCTTGTCATAACATGAGGCTTTCAAGTAGGAATGTTACCATTCTAACTCTTTCATTCCCGTAAATCCCAGTGTTAACTCATTAAGCAAAGAAAATATCAATTTCTCTATTTTTAAGAAAACTAATCCTTAAAAGCGTTTCAAAAACTAATTTTTCTGTACTTGCAACGTTGTTCAGTAAATGTAAAGAGGAAAGAGAATCGCTACAAATAAGGTACTTTGAACAAAAATTTCCATTTTCTTTAAAGCACTTAACTGCGAGATTAATACAAAGCAATTCTGCTTTAAAGATAGTGCATTCATTCCAGATACGATCTTTATAAAAGTCGCATTCGAAGTTGTCTTCAAATAAAACAAAAGCAAGGCCAACTTTGTTGTTTATCTTACTACCGTCCTTAAAGCAAACTTTCTGAAAAAGCTTCACGTTTTTCTCATACTTAATTAGATGAATTGGTTCCAAAACAGCCGGATGATAGCCATATTTAATGAAATAGTAACGCATATCAATATTCATTACCATTTCATTAAATATGTTCAAGCAGTTTTAGATTGCACTCTAAGTATTTATTTTTTGAAGATTCGCTTATAAGTCTCATGTCTAGAAGTATAAAATCGTATTAATAAGACTTGCAATGTTTTGTATTAAGTATCACATCATAAATATATGTAAAGTAATAAAGAAGCACCTAATTTTAACCCAAGAATGTAAAATTTTGCTGAATTCATGAGATTCAAGAATAATTTAATTTAGGCAAGGAAATGAAACGCTAAGAATTTCAGACAAAGCGGTAACCAAACTCATTCTGAAGCAATAATGAGTCGTCCGTCAAATGTCAAAGAAATACTAGTGGACAAAGTCGTCTGAACACAGGGTAAAAAAGCAAAGCAGAATTCCTTTATGGTTCCCTAACCCTCCAGGAAGACCTCAAGATTTTTCTCAAACTACTCCGATCGTCAACAGCTCCAATTTCTTTGTACAAGTCGAAGAGAATGCGCGCATAAAAGAAACAGTTCTCTCCTCTTCCCGGGTTTATTTCACAAAAAAGATTACTCCAATTCGCGTAGAAATCGACAAGGAACGTACCATTTTCCCTTTTATGGCATCAAAGGAAGTGAAAAGGAGGAATTGGATCCCAAAAACGGTTGGGTAATTGGTGTAAAAAAGATAATTTTCAGCCGAAATGGCTGCAATCGGCAGTGTTTGGAAACACTAACGGCGGAGGTTTTATATCGAGACGGTGTTAACGTCTACGGCTTTTGAACCTTATTAATTTTAAATGAACATGTGAATGTTTTGCGGAAAGAATGTAGCTGAGGTTTGGGTTTATTCCTCAAATATTTATTCCTTACGAAGTGAATGTATGTTAGAATTTAATAGTATACTGTATTTAATTTCGTCGATATTTTATTATTTTATGTATTTAGTCTAAGTCAGAAACCACACATTTTATTAAGATTTTAAAGAAAACTTAAGTTCGGTCGGATCGAAATGAAAATAGCTTTCGTTTATTATGAATTGATGCCTGTTATTGATTTTTGTTAGACTTGAGACAGTGTTAACGTCTACAATTTTTGAACCTTAATTTTAAATGAACAAGTGAATGTTTTGCGGCAAGAATTGAACTGAGGTTTGGGTTTATTCCTCAAATATTTATTCCTTACGAATTGAATGTATGTTAGAATTTAAGAGTATACTTTATTTAATTTCGTTGATGTTTTATTATTTTATGTATTTAGTTTAAGTCACAAACCACATTTTATTACGTCTTTAAAGAAAACTTAAGTGCGGTCGGATCAAAACGAAAATAGCTTTATTTTATTATAAATTGATGCTTACTCTCTATTTTTGTAAGACTTGGGAAGGTGTTAACCTCTACTGCTTTTAAACTCTATTAATGATAAATGAACATATGAATGTTTTGGGGAATAATTCGTTTGAGGTTTGGTTTCATTCTTAAAATACTTTATTAATTACGAAGTGAATGTATGTATGTTAGAATTTAATAGTATGTAATAGTTAGATTTAATTTCATATATATTTAATGTATTTAATTCCAGTCCAAACCACATTTTCATTGAGAGTTTAATGAAAACTTAATTTCTTCGCTCAAATAAAAAAATTGAAAATGCATTTTTTTACTATTAATTAATGATTGATCTCCACTTTTGTTTACGTTTGATACTGTTAACGTCTACGGCTTTTTAACTTTATTAATTTAGACGAACATGTGAATGTTTTTTAGAGAATTTTGTTGAGGTTTGAGTTTATTCCTATAGGAGTTTATTGAGATTATGATATAAATGCATGTGTTAGAGTTTGATAGAATACTATATTTAGTTTCGTTGATATTTTACTCTTTAAGTGTTTATATAGTTCAAGTCACAAACAATATTTAATTCCGAGTTTAATGAAAACTTAAGTTGGTTCAAATTAATGTGAATATGTATTTGTTTTACTATAAATTAATTATTGTTCCCCATTTCTGATTACGCTTGAGACACGATGTGTAAGTCTATGGTTTTTGAAATTTATTAATTTTAAATATTAACGTTTTGCAGAAAAATTGAGTTTGTGCATGGTTAAATAATTCTGTAAAATAGATCATTTTTAAGTTTAATGGAATTTTTTTTTACTTTTTAACCTTACTCATTTCGATGACGCAAATCGAAAATGAAGTTGCCCAGCGTTTTTTAATACAGGAGCAACTGAAGTTTTCCAGTCAAACAGTGTTATTCCAGTCATCAGTGTATAAATTTATTACAGCTCCTTGTTCAGAAAATATTTGTGACATTAATTTGGTGACACATTGATCGCTGTTTCTTGTCATTGCTTTTTCAATGATTCCAAATAATTGGTCTAGTGGAAAGTAAGAATGTCCAACTACTGTATAAATAATATTTATTGACATCATTATTTCAGGAGCATGGTATCTTAAACATTTTGTCAACAATTGTTAAATTTTCGTTTTGCCTCGGGCACCAGCCGGAATAAACTCCAACTGTTTGATAATTTGTCAAATCAATGCTACTTAGTTAAAAATATAATAATACAGGGAAAATCGGGGCAGTGGCTGATTTTCATTGTACTATAAAGCAATAAAACAATAGTATAAGAAAAAAATAGAATTTGACTACAAATCAAAAGTTACTTACCTTAATTTTATGACCTCAAACTACCTGTTGCATCAATTGAAAAGGACACTACAAAACATCAAGAAATACTATTACTCACTGAAGGAGAAAGCCATTTTTGTTAGAAAGATTAAGCTAAATTTAACAACGTCATGTGGATGAATCTAATTCTGAAGAAGTTATTTTTGGCTATCCTTTTGAAAGAGAAATGGCTTGTTTTCGTCGAAAATAGAAACTCTTGGCGATTCAGGGGAGCCAACTGAACAATATCCATGTTACGCCTAATTATTTTTAATTATTAGATGAAACATGTTTGCAACGAAACGCCTCATGTATAAAATGCTTTTCAATTTTATAAATATTTGATGTATAAATAAATTTTGTGGACACATTAAAATAAAATGTTTTTAATATTGAACTAAAAGTAATTCTATTTTTCTGTTACTTTCGCTACAAGTATGATTAATCTGATGTAATGCTTCAAGATATTAGTATTTAATTTTGTATTTAAAATATACGGAAAATAAATAAAGAAATCTAAATGAAATTTTGGGACATTAAGTTATTAGAGAACGGAGTCACACATCTGGTTTCTCCTTGCATTGATACCTTTTTTAAATAAAACTGTAATGTTGCTGGTAAATTATCCGTTTATAACATCAATGAAAAGTCCTTAATATTCTTAAATATCTAAAGCAGGAATCGGATGATATATGCCAATACTAATAAATGTTCCAGCGAAATTACTTCGTAAGACAATATAGTTTAATTTCTTGTACCATAAATAGATAGTATATTTGCATATACATGGCTAGGCTAAATAAAGCATATAATATATAAATACTATGGTGTACAATTTTTTCTTTGTCAAATAAATAACTCTTAGAATAGTATACGGTTCATCAATAGATAATTAATGAACGAGAATGAACTTGTTTGCATTACCATCTGATAACACGCTATGTATTTCTATATCAGAAACTTCACAAAATCTGTATCTTTTATAAAAAACAGAATAAAAGCGATGAAGTTATTTGAAATATTTATAAGAACTTATAGATGAGGTTTAATTCCTGAATTCTCCCCTAAAAATATTAATGCAAGTATGACTGATCTCAATATCACAAAATTAATATCATTTGTTAAATAATAAATTGGATGATGAATTAAAGCATACATTAACATATTAAAACATACATCAACAAAGTAATACATGCCATTACAATAAATTAAAGCATACATTAAAAAATTAAAACATGCATTAACATAAATTTTACATTAACAAGTAATATAATAAGTTCTATTTGTTCACAAATAAATTAACCCTTACCACAATAATAAACGGTTCGTCAATCGATAACCTATGCTTAAAAAATCAATAAATACCCATTTGTTTATACTTCCAAATAATACACCATGAATTTCTATTCCAGAAACTGCAAACAGATTTTTTTTAGGAAAAACGAACAAAGGGACAGAAATTTACAAAGTACTAACGAAAACACTTACACCTAGAAGAAATCGTAAATCTAAATGAATGAAATTCAGTATCTCCCGAAAGATTATTAGAAGGATATAAATCCTGAAATTAATATAATCTGTTTAATAGATCAAAATGTATTATACATTAACAAGTAATGTAATAAATTATATTTGTTGTCAAATAAATTAACTCTATAATAAACGTTTCATTAATTGGTAACTTATGTTAAAATCAATGAATGAGACGAATGTGTTTATATTTCCATATAACACGCACTATGCAGTTCTATTCGAGAAACTGCTTAAAATAGAGAACAAAATCAGTTTAACGTTTTACCACATAAAATCCAAAAATCCTACACCTAGAAAAATTTAAGTTATAAAATGTTCCCTCCAAAAGATTACTGTAACGATGATTGATTTAAGTAATAAAATTGGTATATGTTTAATGTAGTAAAAATAAGTATACAGCGACAACTAATATAGAAGATATTATTTGTTCACAAATGAATTCCTACCATAATAACATAGAGTTTATCAATCAGTAACGTATGCTAAAATCAATAACGAGGACAAATTTGTATATATTTCCATATAACATTTCGATTCGAGAAGCTGCTCAAAAATAGAGATCTTTTAGAAAAAGATAGAACAAAGGCATATGAACGTTTTACGAAATACTAACAAAAATCTTGCACCTAGAAGAGATTAAATTCCTGAACGCTCCCCCGAAAAAGATTGGTTTTCAGAGGGACAAGCGAGAAAATTCGCTGGCTCAAAAGCACGAATTCTTGAAAAGGCGAAATTCCTCAGAATTCTTAAAGATAGCGGGGAAGAGAGAGAAAGAAAACATGATTCGACCCCATATTTTTTTTAAAAGAAATATCAAAAGTTTTTCAAACCCCTTGCGTCAGAACCCACCTTTTGGGGATGGTAGGTATAAAATTTAATTTTAAGAAAATTTTTTGTTCACACACTGATAAAATACTCCAACTGGAGTCATCATTCACAGTAACAGCTTTTTCATTGACAAGTAAAAGGATGTGGTGGCTGATATAAATTTTGGATGTGCAGATTTCAGCCTATATGCGATGCAAAAGAAATAAAACTTGTTTTGGACCGGGAACTGTTTAGATTTGTTTTCTTCTGGAATTAATTCTTGTGTGATCTTTTTTGACGTGAATACTTCTTTAAAACTGGAATTGTACTGGGGACAAGCACGAAAAGTTGAACGTTACAAAAAAGCGTTACAACTGTTTTGTCTTATGACTTCAGAACTGGAAGTAATATCCAGTAGATAAATATAACCTAGTGTAGACAGAGGATGTTTGTATCTAATATCACTTTCGAACCGAGTGCTTAGTGTGGGGAGAGAGTCCGCAATATGTCAAAATTCTACGGTGCTGTGCGAGCATTGCGTCATTATAACTTTGAATTGCATTGAGTGAGGTGTGCAAAAGTGATGTCCTTTAAAACTACCAAATTAAAATTAGTGTTGGAATGACAACAATCTTTCAACAATTAATGTCAAACTGCACTTTAATCGTTCAAACTGTAAATCAATAGTTGACTTTTCACAATAAAATCGTTCAATTTAACAATAATATCGTTCAAAATTTCTATGTCTGCTTTATTTATTCCACAATCCAGCATCAGGCACGAATATCATGTAAGAAATGTGGTTTGTGTCCTCGACCAACCTACCAATTGTTTATACAAAATTTCAAGAATATTACTTCATTTTGTTAATGCATCACAAGGTATTTATTTATATTTTTCACAGTTTGTTTAACTTTGAGACAACTTCCTTTTTGTGGTGTTGCATGAAGTAAACTATAAATTATGCAAGATATTTTTACGTGAAATAAATTTTCTGAGAAACTTACAAATCTAAATCAGCTTACAAGTTAAATATACTAAGTAAAAGTTGTCAAGATATGAACTTGCAATGCTTTTAGAATTCACCAGAATGGGGCGATCTTTAGACTGGTTGTGTGTGTTCATTAAGTCTTTTCTTCGTATAAAGATAAGATTTCTTCTTGTGAAACAGATGAGTAAACTGACTCTTTCGCGTTGGTTGAAGATATAACCCATGCTTTTTGATTAAATTACCTATAGGTAATTTAATCAAAAAGCATGGGTTATATCTTTGATTAAATTACCTATAGGTAATTTAATCATAAAGGTAATTTAAGTGAATCCGCACACATTTTAAAATATGGAAATAAATTCAGACGTTTTGAATTGTATCAACTTACAAAATGTGGAAACTAGTGAAGTGATTTAAAATGAACTAAGCATACGAAATAAACTGAAATAGGAGAAAAGTAACCGTATCATATGCAGATCAATTTCGTAGTCACATCTACTGAGAACTTATGCAAGTTCAGTAAAATATAATATATAGAAAATTGAAACGATTTAGATATTATAAATATTTCATATTTGAGAGAACTGTTATCAGTCTTAAATATTAACAAAACAAACGTATTGTTCTATTGATACTAAAATATCATTACAAAGCTTTGCAAAGAATCATTTTGGAGGACAGAAAGTAATTCAAAAACAACTATAACCACCGTCTATCCTAACTCATTACAAACTTATAATAAAAGCCTTTCATTGAGTTTTAAACTTTCAAAAGAATAAAAGCTCCAATTTTCGATCGAACATAAAAAAACCTATTTTTCATTCTGCTCCCGTTCTACAAGAATCTATTTAGAACTTGCAAAAGCACACAATCTTTTAGCATCGCTATTTTTTCGCGACACAGTGAAAAGAAATTTTCCACTTAAAAATATTTTGAAATGTTTCTGAAGAAGAGGCTAAAAATTAATTAAAAATGGTTTTCTTGTGCCAATGTAAATTTAAAAACTCATTACAACTCGCGTATTGGAAACCAATACTTTTTATCGCTTGTTTTTCTTGAAATCTATTTTATAAGTTTACAAAACGTAAGAAGATTGTATATCCCATTATATGTTTCAGAACCCTCGAGTAAGAGCGTAAGGCACAGTGAAAATATTAGCTATTGATCGCAAGATTGAGGATATTGAATGATTAATTTTTAAAACAACGATTTTTACCATTACAAAACTGTGTAGGTTGATATTGATTGGTCATAACGATTTTGGCATGTGGATGTACGTCCCCAAGCCCCACATTGATTTACTAGCGGGCGCTGCTTCTTATCGCAGTAGTTGACCAGTTTGAGCCTCGTCATTTTAGACACTGACTTATTACTGGAAACAGGTATGGGTAGAATGGTGGGGTGGTTGTCATGCACCTAACATATTGGGTAGTGAATGCAATTGGATGCGCTATTATAAGATTGTATCGTGAACCATAGCCAGATATAACAAACCGCCACATTGTTCCAGTTGCCAACAGAATGTATGAAACGGAACATTTCATGGAAACAGACAAGATATTTATGGAAGACTATTGACGCGCACTTCTTCCATGGATTCGGGATTGATCCCGACCCGTCACTTATAGCCCGATGGGTTGCACAAGTGCGACGTATATCAAACTTCCTACCTTCCATGGATTCTATTCCTGTAACTACAGTGGGTGAATTTCTTTCTTCTGTGTGGGTAAAGCTTTCCTTGTGTCTGTATATTCATTTACTAGATGGAAAAAAGCATTAATTGGCTCCTCTTGGCCAGATCTGGCCATACATCATAAGAAGCAACCAACCTTCAATAGAATTCTTTCCCCCATACGTAGACGTTGCCAGACTGTATTGCTGTTGGTGGCCAGGGCTTTGAGCACGTACTCGGAAAGTAAGTGTACTACTGTCAACTAGAGTTGGACACTTACTAAAGTTAGGTTTGATAAAAAATGTTAACCCTCCAAGTGTTTCAACAAGGTATCTCTTCCAAGATCTGGTTATATCTCGACCAAGAGATCTGGTCAGTTTTGCTAATGACGGGATTATCGTCGAGACACAACTGCCCTATTATTCTAAGAGAGAATGAAGATCCAAGAACGAAAAACAATTGTACCTTGCCCAGAACTGGTGACAGTTTGAAACAGGTTTTTGCACCAGAAGCTCGGCACTACAAGGCAGTTTTCACCGTAAAGAATAACCACTAGGAGGGTTAGTATACTTGCTGTCATTTATTGCTGCACTATAGTGTACCTTTTATCACATCCAGATGGTGCTTTCGGTCATGCAATACTATGTGAATGCTGATTAAATTTTCGATTGTTACCTTTTAAATCTTCTGCAATAACTTTTGTAACTTCCTGTTTAAGAAAAAGTACCACAAATCATACATATATTGAGCACCACACACTAGCCTATATTGTTAGCTAATAGAAGAACCTCATTGACTGACAAAAACTTATTCTTACTGTTCAAGGACTAAATTTTAGTTTTTCGATCAAAATATAATAATTAAAAACATTTTGATAGATTATATATTTTAAACATATTTCAAAATGACTACATATTTTCCATCTGCATGAAAATAACCATTTAGTGTAATCGTCAAAATATCGGGTAATGAGTTTATATGTGTAGTGCATGTATAATATATGTAGTGCATGTATAATATGTGTAGTGTATCTAATAGATGGATAAAAACGGCCAAAAACATTCAAATTTATTCTTAAGAATAAAATTTATTTGTGCATTTTATTGTATGATTCATATTTCTATGAGTGTTTGTAAGTTAACAACATATCGAAACATATCCTGTTTTCAAGCTATGCATATGACTCATTTTATAAGGGCCATATATATTTATAAAAACACGAACTTCAACTTTTTAGGTGGGCAGTAGTTGTCTAAACAAGACTCAACTATAAAAATGTGTTCGATAAAAAACCTTATAAAGGAAGTACAACATAAAATTTTAGACTTCTCCTAGCTGAAACTACGTTGCTTTCAGTGCCGGCAATATTATTTATGATGTTAGTGTTACTTTAGAGGACCACGCTTGAAATATATTTAGAGTTTAAAGCCCTATTTCACTCACTTACTTTAGAGATAAGTTGAGAATAAATGTTGAAATTTTATAAGTTGCATGTCTCATAATTTTCCCTTAGAGACAATATACAGGGTGATACAAAATTCCCTGAAAACTTTAAACAGTGGTAGCGTGCACCAAATTAAAACATTTTTTGTGGTAAAATATTATACAACCTATGTCCAAAAAATTCCAGAACTTCGGCTAGAAAAATATGAAAAGGAATTTACTTATAATTATTGCTTGTTTCCATCAAAAGTACTGCTTTGGTAATCCATTGAGACCATCCAGCATTTCTGAAGGCCCTTGAAACAGTTCTGGAAAGCATTTTCTTGTATGTCTGTGAGTTGCTTTGTCACAGCTGCTTGGATAGCTGGAATATCTGCATGGCGCTGTCCTTTTAGAGCTCGTTTTATCCTAGGGAACAGAAAGTAATCACTAGGGATCTGGGGAATAAGGGAGATGTCGCAACACAGACAGTGTGTGCCAGGAACTGTTGAACCGACAAAGCGGAATGTGGTCTCGCATTCTCATGGAGTAAAACGCATTTCCCAAATGCCCATAACTCCAGACGAAGGCGACGAATGCTGCGTCGTAAATGTCCTGACACTTGTAGAAATCCTGATTTACTGTTTTATCCTGAATCTTTGTGGACTTTTTATCTTTACAATCAGAAAAGGCTGTGTGGTGATTGTAAACTTCCTGAATTGTTTCCCTCTGTGTGAAATGTTGACGGACGTTCACTTCGGTCATCATCGTGAAGGGACTTTCGGATGTCAGGTAGAGTGCTTACCACTGAAACTCTGCAAAACAATGCTCCATTCCCATAAGCTTTTTTAAGATTTGGTATTGACTCTGCTGTTCGATGGTAATGGAACACGGCCGCGTGCCATTACTTTCGAAATACCCCTGCGCTGCTTCTCAGAAATGTCAAACAGCTATATGTGCTTGTTCGTTTATTGGACAGTGACTACTGCTTCCGGGAACACACAAGTAAATTTACAGACGCAACTGTATCGCGTGCTATTGTGTCAATTCGGGAACTTTTTTAACATAGGTTCGTTAACTGGGAACTGTTGCGTTAGGGGGGCTAGAGGCTAGTTTACAAATCTTATTTTTTTAACTTCGTCATTAGCAATATGTGTTTTGCACTTGACGGAGCATTACATGAAATCCGCGATGACTGATATATATCTAACGCGCATGACTGCTAATAGAAACGGAAGAGTTGCTCATAGATTTTACCATAAACGGAGATTTTACCATAAACGGAGATTTTACCATAAACGGTTTCCATAGAAGAGTGCTGAGGCGTCATACTTTTGAGCAATTACACCACCAGCTGTATGGAACTGAAACATTTCAAGTCAACAGGTAGGATGTGAGTCGGCCGAGAAGTTCGAAAACTGCAGATATATGTAATTAACCCTCCTGGTGGTTGTCTCCACGATATATATCGTCTCATTAGCAAGATTGACTAGATCTTGATGGGTGAGATATCTTGCCATTAGCAGACAATGAGCAGATCTTGATGGGTGAGATATCTTTCCATTAGCAGACAATGACCAGATCTTGATGGGTGAGATATCTTGCCATTAGCAGACAATGACCAGATCTTGATCTCGTCATAAAAAAAATTCGACAATATCTTGATGAGGAAATATCTCGTCATAAGTAAAGTTGGTCAGATCTTGATGGGCAAAATACCTCTTGGAAACCACTTGGAGGGATAAAAATCTTTAATAAATTTTCCCGAATTCCTCTCAACCACTGGAGTAGAATATCTTGTTCCGTTTCTGAAGTGCTCGAACTTCTCGGGCAACTCAAATCATGCCTGCTGACAGGAAATGCTCCTGTATCACACAGCTGATGGTGCAAGCGCTCAAAGCTTGTTGAATCGTCACTCGCCATTTGGGGAACTGCTCACGGTACAATTTTGAGCAGCTCTTAAGACTCCATTGGAATTCGATATCGGAATTCGTGTAATGCTCCATCACATGCGAAATTCGACTTCCCCAAAAAATATTTAATTTGATGCACCCTACCACTCTTTAAGCCTCGAAGTGGTTTCAACAAGATGTATAGTCCTTCGAAATCTGACAAATTTTGCTAACGACGAGATGTCTCGTCATCAAGATACTGTTTATTTTTCGATCATGATGAGATCAAGGTCTAGTCAGTTTTGTTTAAATATTGAAGGGATATATCTCGTCCATCAAGATCTGGTCAGTTTTGCTGATGACGAGATACCTCGTCGAGGCAACCACCAAGAAGTTTAAAGTTTCGCTAAGGAATTCGCATCACCCTTTGGAATGTTTTCGCAGAACGTATTGGATACAAGTAACCTACGTGATGCGGGAAGATTTGAAATAAATTTACTAATAATATACTTAATTCCTGTTCAACATTTTGCCATAAAACAAAACAAAGATTTTTTCAGAGTCCTGTGCTATTTTTCATCTCAAAATAAATTGTGGAAAATTCTACGCTGTATAAATCACATCAATCGGTTGCATTAATAAAAATATTGCCTATGCACGTTCGTGCTAACATTAATTATGTTAAATTGATTAACCTCCATACCTTAATGTAGCTATGATTTATACTTTAATCCTGGTGGTCATATTTCATCTAATTTAATCCCTGATTGGATAATGAATTTTAATGTAGAATATGAATGGCGATATTATAGTTTCCTATTTGAATAAGTATGGGTTCATCAGAAAGGTTATTCCTTGTATGAATATCAAATTCATAAAATTTGGTATGTGGTTTAAGAAATTATTTATTGGGGGGGGCTTGTTGAAATTAGTTTAGTTTCTTGCACACACGGTTTTACATGAAATATGTTTGGTTCATAAATAATGCTTCATAGTTTTGAAAATCTATAAGTTAATTATGAATTTGTAATAATAATTTAGAAAATAGTAAATTGTGATTACATAATTTTCTAAAGCAATCTAACACCGAATGGTCAAATAGCCTTTAATAAAGTATTTACTGTCCTGATCCCATTTGACGAAGATATAAAAGATATCCAAATACCCAGAAATTATTTTTCATATTACTTTTTACTTCAATATATTATTTCTTACTATTTATTTCAATTTTATTCTTTACGCTGAAATTACTTTTTACTATTGTTAACCCTTTGAGCTTTGCAAAATTTCTCAGTAGTGTAGTATGCTTTTATCCCACAACACGCATAATAATGTCCAAATTATCTCACCGATTGGTTGAAAGTATCCCAAGAAAGAGCCTATTAGTCAAGAAGGCCAAAACTGGTTAGAGTCATGCATAGAAGACTGAATGTTTCATAATGCAAACATTCGTATGAACCCCTCAGACGGTTAAATATAAAATGCACCATTTTTAAATTACATTCAGACACCAGACAAAATATGTGTGGTTTTACTTATTTTCACGTTTCACATTTCTGTCACAGACAACACAGTCCCTCATGTATCAAGGATTATAGTTTAGAAATATTTATAGTTTGCAACTACTTTTCTTGTTATCTTCTACTATTTTATGTAGTTTTTATTAATATTAAAACATAATATACAGAGTTCTTTTTCCACAGAAATATTTCTATGGTTTATTTATTGTGTTCTCAGTTATCTAAGCAAGAAATGGTAAGGTCTCATTGTAACATATTTCGATGGTACTATAGAAATCATTTGTTATCTGTATAACACATTATTTTTATTAATGTTGATTCACGTCGCAGACGACGCAGACAAATTTACGTCGCAGACGACACAGACACTCATGTATGAAATGATTACATCTTAGATTTATTTGTAAAATATATTGTAACAACTTTTCCTTGCTATATATTTTATACAGTTTTCTACTATTGTTAAAGGCATAATGTACAGAGTTGTTTTTCCATACAATTTTCTCTCACTGTCATGTTCGTAATAGTTTTCTCAATTATCAAAGCATAGAAATGGTAAAGTTTCTTCGTAAAATCTATAGAAGTCGTTTATATCTGTAAAACACTATTTTTATAAGTGATAAATCAATTGTATTAAAATATTCTTAAAAAACTACGTCTACAATTCTGCAGAGCATAAGACGCATTTATATCATGGTACTGAATGCGATACATATTTATAAATGCTTCGCGCATATCTGGACTCAAACTTTTTGTCATCTACTCAAACTGATCGTACTCAGACATCCTCCGGGATGAATTTCTCCCTCTTAACTTTTTGCTGCTCAAAGATTTTTTTGCGGATAACAGGTCATCACCATCAGCGGCGGAATGTAAATAAAAAGAATTTTTCCAGCTGACAGTTATTTGCTCTGGTGGAATGGCAACAGCCGGTTGCTATGGGCAACCTTGCGAGAAAAAGAATGCGAGAGTCACATCCGGGGAACACGGCGAATGAAAAGGAGAGAAAGCAGGGCAGCAACAGATAGAATAACGAAAGAAGTGCGTGTTTTATTAAGTATGCGACGGGGAAACATTTTTCTCTGAACATTATTGCTCTAAATGTCCCCATTTTAAATTTAGCTGTCAGTTTTTTCCACCTCTTTCCATTCCTTCAATTCTTTTTTAAACAAACCTATCTCGCTTACTTAGAATACACTTGTCGGATTTTTTCTTTTGACTATCTGGATTTTTTTTCGAATGTTGGACTCTTAATTCCATTGGCAGAAAAAATGTCCACGTAGAAAAAGAATCTAAAAAGAAATAAAACTGCATAAAGTGGTAATCCAAGCATGTTTCTGATTCGAAAAACTTCATATTTTTTTTAGTTATAAGGTTTACTTCGTGGAGTAATTTGAGTTGCCTACGAAGAATGATTTTATTCATCTTTATGCCTATAATCCATCGAAATATGGGCATAAAGATGTAGTAATATTGTGTGACGAGAAACAGCTACTCAATCTGACTAAAATAATGATTTAAACTGTTCTCTATGAAAATGATTTGTATACTATAGGATTACTTTAGTTCTATGGCTTTATGTAACGACGTGATGTTTCGATCGATAGTGAACAAGCCTATTTTCTTGTAGTGATCTTGTAGTGATTCGCAGAATATTGGATATATTATTTGGTACCGTTTCTTGTAATGAACAATTTCCTCAAGAGTGTAATCAGGCTATTATCCCGTTCCGGAAACAATTCTGGTAAAATAAAAGAAATATATATTCAATACAGTGTATCGTATGAACACATTAATTCGTGCTCGAATGCTATTCATCTTATTATTCTGTTATGAAGGTATTCATTGAGAAAATTAGATTGAGAAAATTAGATTACCATGTCGTTGATATTGTCTATATCCTGCAGTACGTTTTCTATGTATACCTCTTCTGGTGGTTGTCTCGAACAGATTTCCATGAGAAGAAAACTGACCACATTTGGATTGACGAGATATCTCGTTGAAACGATTTGGGGGTTAAGATTGTATCGTATTATGAAAAAGGATTGAGAGACTAAATCATAAGTGATAGGTTAGATTTGTACTAAAAGTATTGGTTAGTAAATTATGTTTATGATGCATGCTTTCAAATATTGTGGTAAATATATAATTTATCAGGCAAATTCCAAAACTTTTAGTAACAAAAATGCAACTGCTGTTATTTAATATTTTGCAACAATATATTAATAATAATATTGGAAATATTTTCAGTACGGACAGAAAGCCATACTTCAAAATAGAGATTTTGCTTACTGATGCTCAAATGCTCTTGCATGATACATAACGGCGTGGTGGTTGTCACGACGAGGTACCTCTTCATTTCTAAAATTGACCAAATCTTGATGAACGATATTTGAAGAAAACTGACCAGATCTTGATCTCATCGTCATCAAATAATCTGTAATATTTTGATGACGAAATATCGCGTTATTAATAAAATTGGTCAGATCTTGGTGAGTGAGATATCTCGTGGAAACCATTTGGAGGGTTAATAATGGTGCATGATGTATTATTTCACATTAAGTCTAATTGGAGGAACAATCTGCTGTCGTGTGTCAATTGAAATTCATGTCAATTGATTTCGTGTGTCAAAATTATATATATATATGTATATATATATACATATATATATATATATATATATATATATATATATATATATATATATATATATATATATATATATATATATATATATATATATATATATATATATATATATATGTTACCGTGAAAGACCGAAATTGGAGAATGTCGACTTTCACCGGTGAATGTCGACACATACCAAATACGTCGGTGAAAGATCGAATATTTCATTACATTCTTGTACATTCGGACCCTCACCGGTGAATGTCGACACATACCAAATACGTCGGTGAAAGATCGAATATTTCATTACATTCTTGTACATTCGGACCCTCACCGGTGTATGTCGACAATCACAGATATGCTCTGGTGGAGGTCGAAAAGAGAGGAGCCGAGGTTTTTTTTTCCGATACCCTAATTTATACTGAATGGATACTGCAATGAATCGTGATCTTTTTCTTGAAAAGTTAAATGCATTAATTGCGGGTAAACAAGAAGACAATTGTTTTTATTTTTCTCAAGAAAAGTACTCTAAAATACTTTCTGAAATGTTACGAACCTCACAAAAACAATTTCCTCCTGCTCAAATTGGTGATACTGTACGAATACAAGTCCCTGATGTCGACCGTGGTCGTACAGATAGCCGAAATGTGTTAGCGGTTGTTGTTGGAATAGAAGACTCCGACTTCTATAAACTGGCAAATAAAAATGGTACCCTCAGCAGCTTTACACACGCAATCAGATTACGTGTGTAAAGAAAAGTTACTTTCCATAGATGAGATTTCTTTTCAAGAAATGTCGCTGAGAGAAGCAGCTGCAGCTAATTCGAGAAGCGGGGTGCAAGGCTATACACGCTGTCATTGCAAAAGGAAGTGTTCCACAAATAAATGCAGTTGTAAAAGCAAGTGACTCTTGTGCAATTCAAAGTGTCATAATAGTTTTAAGTTGTTGCAATAAATAAGATTTGAATCACATAATTAAGTAAGTTTTTTATTACTATTATTTTCTTTTTTCATTTAGAATGTACTGTATAATTAAGCAAGCTTTTAATTTCTATTATTTTCTTCTATCATTTAGAATGCACTGTTTGTTTTAAGTTCTTGGTCACTCCTCTCAGAAAGAGAGGCGAAAAAGTTACGTCACCCTTGTGACGTTTTATAGCGACTGAAATACGGAGAAGAAAATATAAATCTCCGACATGTTCAACATTCACCATTAGTGCATGGTGAATGTCGACATTTGCCGGTGTAAGTCAGAAATAAGGGTATTTAGCAAATATTTCGGACATACACCAAGCGACTATGTGAATGTTGACATTCACCGGTGAAAGTCGACATTCTCCAGATTTCGGTCTTTCACTGTAATTTATATATATATATATATATATATATATATATATATATATATATATATATATATATATATATATAGTGTATATATATATATATAGTGTATATATATATATATATATATATATATAGTGTATATATATATATATATATATATTGCTCAGTAAAAGAAGATATACTTTCAGTTTTGCCACCGCAAGTAAATGCACGTGGAAAGAACATGTAAAGTTATTAAAAACTACATTAAAGAGAGAAATTAATCTGCCCCCTCAAAACCTTGTGTCCATAACAACCAACGGAGCACCTACCATGATTGGTTCTGGTGTTGGCTTCATCGCATTATGTAAGAATGGTGTTGAGTTTCCAAATTTTTTTTCATTATCACTGCGTCATTCATCAACAGGCATTATATACAAAAGTGTTGCATTATGAACATGTCATGAAAGTTGTTCTAAAAATTGTAAATAATATTCGAGCCAGACCACTTCAGAGCAGATTATTCAAAATACTGACTGATGAACTTGATGCTGAATATGGAAATTTAATGTTACATTCTGAAGCCAGATGGCTTAGTTAGGGAAAAGTTCTACAACGATTTGTAGAGCTTCTTCCAGAGATAAAACTGTTTGTGGAATCCAGAAACGAAACTTATGAAAACCTTAATGATCATGGCTGGTTTTCAGATTTATCCTTTCTTACAGATATAACAATCTAAATGAATAAACTTAATCTTGAACTTCAGGGGAAACAAATAACTCTTTTTGAATTAATAGGAAATGTAAATGCATTTCAGTCACATTTGCCAAATTAAAGAATGTATTAATGATATTCCAAATTAAAGAATGTAACTCCAGTCATTTTCCAAATTTAGAGAACTATATTCATAAATATCAGGAAATTGAATCAGTTAAATATTCTGAAAATCTCGCAGAACTTAAAAATAATTTCGAAATTATATTTTCTGATTTTCGTAAAATTCATCCAATCATTTCATTCGTTTTAAATCCATTTGTTGTTAATAATATTTATGAAGTGTCACAAAAGATTGCAAGTATGTTGAATAAAAATTTCAGTATTTTAGAAATGGAAATTATTGATTTTCAATCTGACCTACAATTAAAAACAAGAGTATCACAAACTGATTTTTGGACACTTGTGGATGAGAGAAAATATTGACTTCTAAAGGAAACTTTTCAAAGGTTAAACTCCTTCTTTGTATCAACTCACCTTTGTGAAAGTGGCTTTTCGACAATGAAATTTTTAAAATCAAAGTTCAGATCCGGAATAACAAATGAACAGCTGAATGATTGTATGACTCTTGCTGTAACACCTTATATACCAGTGTACAATAAACTGGCCGAAGACATTCAATGTCAAATTGATTATTAAAAAAATTTTTTTGTCCTGTATTGTATTTAATTTGTAATATATTAGTAGTAGTAATAAACAGTAGTTATGCAATACTATTGTTTTTTCTTTTACCTATTGTTGTCTATTTTTTATCAAAAAGGTCGTCGCGCGCACGCACGTGCTATGTGTGGGGCTCGCCTAAAATATTTAAATTCTTAATTTAATCGAGATAGACTAAAGGTTGGGAACCTCTGGGGCTATGACATCGAGTAAAGAATTTAAATTCTAATGCTTATGTTTGAACTTATTTTTTTATTTATTTCAATACATCAATAATTTATAAATACGAGTATTTGATAAATGATATTTGACTAAATAATTTAAAACATTTAATTTCGCATAATTTACATTTTGTGTACAAAGATGTGGGTTCATTTCTTAGGGAATAGTTGAAGGGAAAGAAAAAAGGAATAGTTGTAGTATTCGATCAAGTTGGTATGATGCAATTTACGTGGGTATTCAGGAGCATAATTGTAAATACATTTCTGAGTTGTGAACATTTTATATTACTTCAAAAAAGATTGGGGTTAAACACGACTAAAAATACACAAGTTCTGTTTACTATTCTGATAATTTTTTTATGAACTTTTAGAATGAAATATTTTTTTAAAAAGGCACTTGAATTCATTATAAATGGTAAGACAATTAGAATATTGACTGTAATCAACTTTCTATAAGTAGAAATTTCTAGACATAGCATTTCTTATTCTTATGTAGAAATCATTTCCTATTTTACCCATTGTTTTGACTTGGTGCATGATTATCAGTATTTTGTCTCCAAATTATAAACTTCGGGCGGATAAACTTCAAATATACCTTGGCCTCCAATATTCTCAGGTGGTCCTGGTGTGGAAGCTTGGAGATTCGGGTGCCAGCTCAGGTGTCTACCTCGTTGTCTGACCGTGGTTCAAATTTAGGAGGTGTTTTCCTCGGATCCTTCCATTCGGGATTGATCAGGGACCGTCACTAAAAGCTCGTTGTATTGCTAAGGTGCGACTTAAAATTCAACAATCTACCTACGAAATTGTAAAAAACAATTTAAAAATCACTATTCATGGGAAATGTTTCCTGAAGAAGCTTTGCCAGCATAATAAAACAAAATAATAACACTACAATCAGAATTACTGATTTATATTGATCTTTTATCTAAACTGAAATTTCAAATAAATGCGATGAAATGTGCTTACATTTATAAAACATTGTCATGAATAGGTACTGATATCGAAATATGACTTAAATGTAAAAAGCAATTTTATTTTTATCTATACATAATTAGGTAATGAATATTTGCTCATTTTAAAAGGATATATCAAATCAGTAAGTATTTTTAATTACTCTTTTTTTTTCGAAATTATACATAAACATTCAATTCATATGCCTCAGGGATGATTAAAGGTATTTATTTCACCCATTTTCAATTTCTTTATTTCACGCTTTTCAGATTTTCAAGGAAGCAAAAAGAATACTTTGTACTTTATAATATTTCGAGTTATAAAATGCAGCGTAATCGAAAAGAAAAGTGCTGATTTCTTTGGCATTTTGAAACAAACTTCGTGTTTCTAAGCATTTTATTTCTACTCAATTCAAAAACGCTTCTATAGAATTCTGAGAAAGGCATTTTGTGAAGCGAATGTAAATTATTTGATTCTAGTACCTGGCCAATTATGAAGTCAGCATATATTTGAATGAATGTTAATTTTGTGGGGAAAGCTCGGGATTTATTTCTTCACTTTCAAAGATTGCATTTTCCTAAACTTCCTCGTTGATGTGCTCAAGTGTGACATTAATTAAAATACCTAACTACATACCATACCTAAACTTCCTTTGAGTCACTTATTTATATTTGATTGATATAAAAATAACGCGATTGATGACTGCAGACTCTTAAGTGGTTAATCCTATAAAACGTTACAATAAAAAACTTGAGATAAATGTAACAAATGTTTATTTAACCATCCAGGTGGTTGTCTCAACAAAATAACAGTAGCAAAACTTACCAGAGAGACGAGATATCTCATCCATCAAGACCTCGTCTTACCTTGTTGGAAAAATGACCAGATCTTGATCTCGTCTTCATAAAAAAATTGGCAGTAATTTGATGACGAGGTATCTCGTCATTACTAAAATTTTTCAGACCTAGATGGAAGAGATTTCCCGTCGAAATCACTTGGAGGGCTAAAAATAACGCGCTTTTATAATGAAAATTTAGTACATTAAAACGTTAGAAAGTTAAATACTTATTTCAGGTTTTGTGCAAAATAAATACGTTAATGCTCCATCGAATATCGAAGGAAGTAGAAAAATATCACTGTTCCATATTAAACTTTATAGTCCGTCTGGGTCGAAACGACACATATTTGTAATTCGTTTCATGTCTCACTCGGAATATAACACATACCTTTTATATTTCATGTAATCCTCAGACACATATATTTTCGTTTTTATCCTACACAAAAGAGTCCCGTTTTACCCATCTAATCGACCTATATCGATTCCTCGCATAGAGATATGTGAAATCTTTTAAATTAATGGAATACTGATGGGTTACATTTTAGCCCAATAGAGAGACGATAGCGTCAGGATGATGTATGAAACTTTCTACAAGAGCTCAGTGATCAGAACGATGAAGGAAGTGGGAACCTAAGTACTCCACTTACATCGATACTTCGTATAGAGATCTGCGAAATCTATGCAATTAATGGAATACTCTGATTCATGGTTATACTATTATAGCCCAATAGAAGGTTAATAGCATCTATACTTAGACCACATACTGTTCTTATGATTTGATAATGTCAAATTTGGCGTGGTTTGACTGTCTGAGAGATCCGAAAACTCTCTCTCTCTCTCTCTCTCTCTCTCTCTTGCAACAAGTCAGTGATCAGTGGTTTGGTTGGTTCGGGGTTTTACGACGCAAGGGCCATATTTGGCCATTCTGCGCTAGACACAAGGCATACAATAACAAATAATAGACATACGCACACAATGAAAGCTTCACTGACACAGAAGAGAGAAATACACCCAGGAAGGAATGCACCTGACAGGAATCGAACCTGCTCCGCCTACAACTCAAAGGTTGCTAGCGCAGTAGGTATACCCACTTAGTCACAACGGCCTTCTGTCAGTGATTGGGGTGGTGAAGGGGGGGGGGTAATTCAATTAACGTCACACTGGAGCAACAAAATGGGCTATTGGTGACGGTCCGGGATCAATCCCAAAGGGAAAGATCCGAGGACAACACCACGTAATTTTGAATCACGGTCAGATGACGAGGCAACACCTGAGCTGGCACCCCACTCTCCAAACTTCCACACCACGCCAACGTGAGGACATTTGAGGCCACGACAGATTTAACGTGCACCAGCCCCCTTTGTACACGACGGTGTTTGGCTGGATTCGAACCCGCAACCCTTCGGTTGCTAGTCCGTTACTCTTCCAACCGGGCCACCGCAGCCCTGGGGGTGGTGAAGGAAGAGGGAACGAAGTAAACCACAGAAATTTCATTCCTCCTAAAAACTGACGAATCTAATATCCACAGAAGACATTTTCTATATTAAGGGTGTGAGTAATAGTGAACAGTCATCATATTCCTACATTAACCTCAATGAAATTAACGGAATAATGAATAGTGTAAGACATCTAATTTTATCTAACATAAGTACGATATATAATTATTTTTTCAATTTTAATCTTTGTTATTTTATTCATTTTTAGTAATTTTATTTGTTTGACTTCTGTATCATTTTCTTTATATTTCCCCATTATGAAAATTGAACTCGTATCTCTTCCTTTTCGATTCAGTGGATAACCAAACATCCTATATTTAAAATACCTTTTCAAACAGTTGAGATGATGAAACTGATCTTGCAAGAAAGTAGTCAAGAAACGTAGAGGACACATGAGGATAAACAAGGAGTATGTTCTTGAATTTCTATACACTAAGTTGTTTAAAGTATGAAATGACTCCACTGACAACTTTTTACAGATGATATTTGTCGAGATGCAGCGATGGAACTAGCTTTGCAAAGCTTTTTATAACAGTTGACATGCTGAAACTGTTCTTGGAAGAAACCAGTCAAGAAGTGTAGAGGGTGCATGAAGAAAAACAAAAAGTATGTTCATTAATTTCTACGAAGTTGTTTGAAGCATGAAATGACACCATTGAAAACTTTTTGCAGATAATATCTATCGGGATGTAGCGTGGTGAATATGAGCCAGTTTCTGATTCACTTTGAAATGAAGACTCACTCTATCCACTTTATGGATGATCGTAATATCAGTTAGATTGCATTTAATAGTTGTGATAAGCTTTCCAATTGCATATATGGATACGAACTGTTAGAAAAAATACACATTTATTACCGCAGGAGACGATAAAAAATTTCAAATAACAGCAATCAACTCTCCTTCACACTGTCTCCGATTCTTCTCAATTCCAAATTCATTTTTTATCGCATTCTGTATTATGGTTACAGTTTGCACGTGCATAGTTAAAAAATATATATATAAATATATATATCCCATTTATTATTTATCATTATCGAACTAATACATTTTACCCCTTTATTTTTGCACGTGCTTAATAAATATAGCAATAACTTTTGCAATTGTGCTAGTGGCTGTTGCGCGGGCGCAATAAAAATTAAATTCACTGATCGCTTGCACGTGCTCACAATACTCTTGCTAAAGAGTTGTTGAAGAAAAATTTAAGATTTGTTGGAAATCTGCGTAATAATAAGCCACTCATTCCACATCTTTGTGATTATTTGGATTTCAGCACGACACAACATTATTGTCATATATGACTCCCAGAAAATCTACGATTCTGTCAGCTATATACTATGAGAGTAAAGGTTTTGAAGCGAATCATTCGAACTTAGATCTCGCTTTGCACGATAAGGAAATAAAAGGTGAAACGAACGCCACTGATAAACCAGCTCACACCTACTCGTGAAAATTAGGAACAAGAACATGTCCCGTTTGTCTTTTCTATAATACAATTTATCTAGCAGAAGTAAATGTTTACCTTGTGTCTATGTGCATGTAAATCCTTCCTCCAACGAAAATAGGATTCTTACAAACGGCGTCTCTCTAAAAGAGCTTGGAAGACAGTTTCCAGATGCTCAGATAATAATGAGGTTGATAGATAATGTACCAATATCCATAAAGGTATAACACAATTTGAATCAAATCAAAATTTCTACAAACACTAACCCTCCTCATGGTTATCTCTACGTGGTACCACCTCATTAGCAAAACTGACCAGATCTTGATGGACAAGATATCTCGTCATTAGAAAACAACTGATCACTTCTTGATTTCGTCATTAGCAAAATTGATAAAATCGTGATGGACGTCTATCGGAACCATTCGGATATCTCGTCGGAACCATTTATTAGTATAGCGAGGTTGGAGTAAACAGTGTTGTACCGCTAAAATGCCTTGGTTTTATTTCCTATGCCAGGAATATGTTAATGTATATTGTAAGAGCTTTTTCTAGTTATAAAGATGTGTGTATCGATATTTTGGAGAATAAAATAATTTATATCTACCTTTATAATTTTACTCTTTATTTTAAAGTTTTAATTTTATTTTTTACTTTTAATATTAACATTTAGTTGTGATTATTGTATTTTTTAACGTAGAATAGAAACTTATAGAAAAAATGGAAGTAGGGGCAAAGGTTGTGAAATCCTTCATAAATGCTTAAGCATTACAATTACATGAAATAAACTAATTACTGAATGATTTTTGAAGTCCACTTTTTGTCTCGTCGTATTTGTAGACTAAATTCTAAAATCAATAAATTATCATTGTGCAAATCAATACATAAACCGTCACCATAGTGTGGCAAGTTGAATAGCAATGAACAATACGAAATGAAACGATTTACAGCATAATGAACTGGGAGGAGTCAAGCAGCCAAAATGTGATTGAATATGGAATAAATGGACTTGCTATCATTGGTCAAAACATTGGATATGAAGCTGGATTTTATTGGGGTGGGGCAAGTGAGAAAACTGGAAATCTCACGGAGGGCCATCAGAATCTGAAAAAAGCTGTGAGTGGATGACGGGAAAATAACAGAGTTCCTTAACAAACCACAGTGAAACTACAAAAAAGATCTCTGCCCCGTAGCAGCATCCTCATCTCAGCGTCTCCTGCATCAGACATCCCAGAACCTGATGCCAAAGACACGTCGGTGAGTACCATTCTCTTGAACTAGTACACAAATTTGACTCCTCAGCATACTTGTCTATAACCATGATGCTACCTCGACACCAATACAATATATTACATTAATTATTCATGAAAGTGCTCGTATGATCAGTGTGGAATTCAAATCAGATTTGTATACGGCATCTTTATTCATTGTAATGACAGTCTTTTGTACCTATAATGTGTATGCACAATTTCAAATGATTGAATAAATTAATTTCTAAATTTACAACGCACTGTATACCTTTATAACAACAACAAACCAAAACTCTACATGGCGTCAAACTAGAATGAATGCCCCGTGGTTGCCATTTAACATTCTGAAAACAAAACATTTGGAACTTCTGGTATCGTTTGCAAGACAATCATGTTCGCTTTACTAGATTATTAAGATATTTTAGCACATAACGTATCTGAACGAACATGACTGTCTTAAACTATAACACATGTAAAACTAGATCTTTCAAACAGAGTAAGAAAGTAAAATTAATTGGTAGGTAGTTGAATTAACATCGCTCTGTAACAACACATCATACTATTGGCGACGTTCTGGAATCAGTTCATAAGAGACATCCGATGAAAACATATCGTTATTTTGAACCACTGTCAGATGACAAGGCCGACACCTAAGATGGCAACCCACTCTCCAATCTTCCATACTAGACCAACGTAAGGACATTTGAGGCCCCGACATATTTAACCTGCGCCAGTCACCCTGTACGAGATGGTATTTAGTTGGGGGCTAGGTAGTTAATTACTGTCTTACTGGAGCAACGCAAACTATTAGCAAAGATCCGGGATCAGTCCCGAGGTGAAAGATCCGAAAACACTTGAACTGGCACCCCACTCTACAAATTTCACACCGCGCAAACGTGGGGACATTTGAGGCCATGACAGATTTAACGAGCACAAGCCCGCGTGTATACGAAGATGTTTGGTTTCACCATGTTTCACTCTCGCAAACCTCCGGTTGATAATCCTTACACTTCCAACTGGGATACCGCTACCTGTTCTTTGGTTGAATCGAGTTTCAAACTCGCGACTCTAGCAACTGGGCACTTTTTTAATTGGATGAAGTAAGAAGACTAAAATTTAAAAATGTTTTTGTGAGCACAGAAATTCTAAAGTGGTATTTGTGCATACAAGGCTGGAAATTTAATTTAGATATTAAACATTTTCTTCTCTTTAATGAACTTTCAATTGATTTCCCTCTTAGCAAATATATGATTAATATTGAATTGAAACGTTGCTTTTCTTTTAGCGAATAACTTATATTTGAGAAACACTGTTACAGAACAGATGGAAAAATTGTAAGATTAATGAAACATAAAAATGTAAAGTATGATTTAAATTATAATTTTATATTTATATTACTTGAACAGGAAGTAAATAATGTGACAATGGTTCACTTAAAATGAAATATTGAATACCCGCATTATGATGTTAAAGCCCATATGGTAATTTCATGTTTATCCAAACAGCTCCTAGATTGACTTTCCTTTGAAATAAAACATGCTTTATATTTTTATCAAGGAACTGATGAAATTAAAGTTTTTAATTAAAATAAGACATTTTAAGAACTACTCCCTCCTCCTGTTTAATTTTCAAAACAAATTAAATCAATGCAAGCTTTTTGTAGTGATTAAATATATATAATTTGTCTTTAAATTAATGATTCAATAAAGACAAAAACGTATTCTAAGCTGATTAATTGTGAATTTCGTTTTAAATACCACACTATATTTACATGCTACGTAAAAAACGTTTTGAATTAATTTACATCGTAATGTCAATAAGATAATGCATAGAAAATTTTTGATTACGAACGTTATTATGGTAACTTTGATCAAATTAATAAAAATGGGATGGAGTGTTTTTCATACAAAATACAAGTTGAGAGAGAGAGAGAGAATTGTTTTAAAAGTACTTAAGTGCGACTTAATAATTTTTCTCTTTTGTTTCCATTGAGCGTAAAATACTTAATAATAATTGTTTAAAATACAGAGTGGGCATAAATAACTCACTCTTTAGAGGCATCTCTAGCTAAATAGAATAAACGAAATGGGAAAGAATTTGGTTTTGAGACTTTTGAAGGCACTGGGAGATGTATTTCGCGAACAAAATAAAATAAATCATTTCAAAAGTCGTCAATAGGGAGAAATTTAGCACTGTTCGAGATCAAACCAGTCGACCATTTGCATTAAACACAGATAACAACGTTTAGACTGACTGAGCAACAATCACGCCACTAATTCCAGCTGGATATGAGGTGCGTTGCAATTAAAAAATTGGGAATGGGCAGGTAGGTATTTTAATTAACGTCGCACTGGTGCAACGCAACGAGCTATTGGCGACGGTCCGGGATCAATCCCCAAGGGTTATTTCCGAAGGCAACGTGAAGTACTTTTTTTGAACACTCTCAGATGACGAAAACTGGGAATAGACTTACAAACTAATATAGAGATTCAACTTCTAGGACCAATCTTTTATTTGTCAGAATAGTTCCCCTTGATCAAATAGATCAATGTGCTGACCTTTATTGTGTATAACAAATTGCATCCAGCGTGCGGCATACTCTATAGCCGAGCGTAACAAGTCGGTCAGCACACAAAGTCATAGCAGAGAAAAGTCAGTTAATTGAAATTGGACTATGTGGTCAAGGAGAATATTATTATTGTGAACAAAAGATTGTTTTTTATGAGTTGAATCTTAGTATTAATGTGTGTGTCGATTGACTGCTGTTTTTTAATTGCAACGAGCCACATATCCAGCTGGAATTAGTGCGTTGTTGTTGCTTGCTTTATCGAAACTGCAGAATCCAGTTTATTTGCGTCTGATGCAGATGTTAGACTGATTTGGACTCCACTCCAACAGCGCCAAATTACCCCTATCGGTGATTTTTCCACAAAAATGTATTTTTGGGTAATGTATCTTCCCTTGCCTTCAAAAGTTTTAAATAGCAAATTTGGT
Organism: Meta bourneti; assembly: GCA_933210815.1. Lineage (NCBI taxonomy): Eukaryota > Metazoa > Arthropoda > Arachnida > Araneae > Tetragnathidae > Meta > Meta bourneti. Next base: position 63,789,313 of record OW119930.1, on the reverse strand, counting down.
TTCATTTCGTTTATTCAATTCAGCTACAGATGCCTACAAAAAGTGAGTTATTTTATGGCCCCCTGCATAATATATACAAATATAGTGGAATTTGTCACAAAATAAATCACTGAATGAAATCTGAACTGTGAAATCTTCTTTTGGATGTAACTTTCCTAGAAAAATGTACTACTTCTTTGCTATTATTGTAGTCGTAGAACCGTTTATGTAAAAAACAAAGCCTGTTTGAGTATTTTAAGCAAAGTAGTAGACAGATATTGTATTGGTGTATGATCGTGTGTGATACACACTTAATCAATTCATATCCATATTCTCTCACGCTGTTATAATTTATAAAAACCATAGTGTGGAGTTTTAAATCTTGATATCTGATATCGGTATAGTAGTGCAACCTTTTAATGTTAGCATCAAAATATCACATCAATCCAATGAAAATTATGTACTGCATCAACTTGATTTTAAACTTATTTCTTCGAGCATTTGAATCCCATTCTCGAGTATGGATTTGTAAAATAATTTTTATTACATTTCCGATACATAAATCGAAAAGGATGATCGTGTTATTTTTAATCCATAACATTATCAATGTCAGTGAATTCAGTTTTGCTCTTTATTTAAGAGAATGGTGCTGTTTTAAAAAATGTCCGTTCAGTTTTTTCCTAAGCACCAAAAGAGGCTCTTGTCTTGTTTCAAAACAAGACTTCCATTTCCGAGTTTTAAGTAAATAATTTAATCAAAGCAGAAAGTTAATATTGTAAAATAATCAACGATTATTGAATTTTTTGTAAAAGTAATTGAAATTAAATACGATGACATAGTTTTTGGTTTAGCGTCATCTTTTGCTTCACGAGTGATCAAATGTTAAAGTTTTTAAAAAAGGCATTGAGGAAGGCATGTGCATCCATCGTACTCTTTATCTCCAAACGTTTATTTTTCCGTTAACAATATTTTATGATACTTATATTCCATCTGAGGAATTAAGTTTAAATAATTCGACAAGTACTGATCTTTTTTCGTATTTTCAATAAAAGCTAAACTATTTAGAAGGTACTGAAGGTAATGGCGTTCTTTCAGAAACCAATTTTGAATACCTTCACTAGAATTAATAGTTTACTTTCACATTTGAAATTCAGTATTTGAACAAAGAATAATCTTCAGTCCATTGCTTTTAATAACGATATGAATAAAACTCTGATCTTTGAACTTTTCTGGTTGTATTTTTCATACATTCATATCTAAAGTTATGAAAAATATAAAGCCATTAGAAGAAACCTGTTATAAGTATCTTCATATCATTAAATATATATTAATCGTTCCCTTTTGAAACAGATATATTGAATGTTTTTGTCCTGTTGAAATGTAACGAAATGATACTTTGAGACCCCTCTACTAATTATTTATAAATACTTATATTCTATCATGATAAGAATGACATTAATGAACTCTTGTTATATTGAAAAAATGTAAGTATGGTAAATTAACTTCTTGAACTATGAGAAATTGGAAAGGACATTTTGGGCTTATAACTGGAGCTAACATTTGTACGGTTTTATAGCTTGAAAAATAGAACTAATCATACATTTTAGCGAGATCAAAGAAAGAAATATGTGTAGGCTACTCCGAGCACATGAAAGTCTTCCACATTAATTTTCCCGGTGAAAAACTATTCGAAATTTCTCATAGAGTGACATTTATAGAAGAGAGCCATTACAATTACACTGATCTAGGAGAGTTGTTTACAAATTGCAAAGGGCCAATGCATGAACAAGAGGTCGGAGGTCATCAGACTATTATCCATACGCTACGAAATGAAAATCAAAACCCCAAATGAATATTAACTGATGACTCAGCACAATAAGGGATAATTTATGTGATTCAACTCCGATATTGGAAAAAATACACTTTCGTTACGTAATCGAGAAATGATACGCAGAATATACTCAAAAGATACTCTCTCTGCTGCACTTGTTTTACTTATAAAGCTTAAATTCCCATTAAAACAGCACTTAAGAGTCCAGATGCCACTCAGTGGTAAAATACTTTAATTAGCGAGATGTAAAGTATAATAAAAATAATACTTTTGAATTGATAGAAATACCTGTATGAAAATGCGTATAGAAAGTAGATTTCTTTTGACTAATAAATATAGTCCAGATGCTTTTAAATACTAAGCCGGACTTGTCGCGCAACGGTTTTAAAAACATGGCATTGATTTTGGCGAAACTTTTGCACCTGCTGTTCGCCAAGTTTCTATTCGTCTCTTATGTGACTTCTCTCTCTGCAAAATATACCAATAAATTCATCAATTCCATGTGACTACCATATATTTAAATGGAATATTGGAAGAGGGAATTTTTATTGAGTCCTGGTTATTTCAATGAAATTCAAACAAATAATCACAAATGAGAAAGTCAATAATGAAACTTCTGAAAACACATCAAATATGTTAAAATACTTAAAAGAAGTTGCTCGAGTATTTTATCTTGAGAAATCACTGGCTTAAAACAATCTAGTAGATGCTAGAATTTTAAATTGAATGAAGTTTTAAATAAGCTTTTCGTTAAACAAACCAAAGCTGATCCTTGTACTTACTAAATTAAAAATGAAAGGGGGCTATCTATTGCAATGATGAATTGTTAAGGTCCCAATATCCTAAAATTATTTAGAAACTTAAAATTAATTTTAAAAGGGAATTACAAATTCAATATATTGGTTTATTTTGATATTTCCTTGGAATAATTTAAATTTTCGACACGGAAATAAAACGGTGAGTATGAATTAATAGTTATGTCCATTAACTGTTGAACGTTTCACTATGCCAGAGGATAAGTCTGTATTCTGGTTAATGGACATAATCATTAAATTAAGAGGTCGATAAATGTACTGAAAATAGATAATCATGTACAGGTAGGTAATTAATTAACGTCACACTGGAGCAAGACACCGAGCTATTGGCGATGGTCCAGGATCAATCCCTAAGGAAAGATTCAAGGACAAAGCCCCGTAATTTTGAACCACGGTCGGATGACGAGGTCAACACCTGAGTTGGCACCACACTTGCCAAACTTCCACACCAAACCAACGTGAATAATCTTGGGCAGAATTGGTGGGAGGTTTAATGTATCTTGCGATTTCCACTAGACACTACATTGTGAATACAGTGAGTCAATTTTTTTAATTGTTTTGATAAAACTCATTGGCAGAGGCTAAGTTTGTATTTCGTTACTTAAAGGAAGCCGTTAACTTTGGTCTGATTTTTAGATGTACTAATGAGTCCCTGTTTGGGTATACTGGTGCTGACTCGAGAAATTGTCCTGATGATAAGAAATCTTTGATAGGAGATAGTTCGTTCTTAGTGTAAGCTCTATTAGCCGGGAAAGTGATTAACAGTACTATGGCTCTGATCTACCGAGATGGAATACATGGTTCTTTCTGATGACGTAAAAGATGCTATTTACTTGTGTAAATTTTTTCAGAATATGCGATTGCGATGACAGGGTAGTTATGCTCACTGATAAGAAAGAGCGATTAAATTAGCTAATAATCCTCTTTTCCATAGAACTAAACACACGTATCTACGACATTATTTTGTAAAGAAAGCTCTTAAAATGGTACAGCTGATTTTCGCTTTAGGCCAACTGAAAATATGAGGACTGATATTTTAACTAAAGCATTACCATCTGCTAAACGTTACAAATGCTTGAATGTCCTAGGTATATACGTTATTAATTTCTTCGGGTAAGGCTGTTGGCATTGTGGGAAGGTGTTGGAATATCCAATCATTGTCAACTTTACCCTAATTTATGGACCGACTTCCTGCTCGAGTGCACCTTCTGGCATAGCAACTGCGCATGCGCGTCACCAGATGCTTTTGTAACTTTTTCCTATGCGGACACTGTTGTATCTATGTGTTTTTGATCTACCGTCCAGCATATTATGATGTCTTTCAATAAACTGTTTGTCTATGCACTGTTCTTTGTTTATTTAAACTAAGAATACAAGCAAATCACTTATACAGCAGGAATTTGCGACACTAAATGCAAAATTAAATAAAGTGTTAAATATTTAAGAAATGTATGAAATACTCAGTTTTATAAGACAATGAGATTATAAATTCATATAATAAATACAAGCAATTCTGGAAATAAGTTTTATTGTTGCAACTTTTCTATGAAGCTAAATGTATTTAACACAGTTTCTAAGCATTTTATGTGCATGGAAACTAATAAGATACATCAGTAAATCCTATTTAAAATTTTTTCACGTTGTTTAAAATGCAGAAAAGTAAGATAAAATTTAAACTGTATATTCATAAAATGTATGATATCTAAAATGATGCCACTGTCTCTATTTTAGAAAAAAACTAAAATTCTTTACTAAAAATATCTAAACTATAGGTTTAGATGCTCAAAATTCAGACTACAGCGTTCAGTAATACTTTGGAATTTTTATTACCTTTCAAATATTGGAGAAATGTTTGACAGAAGGGGGTGTAACCTTTATTTCTATTATCAATTGTAATTTGCTGGAATTTCCTCGAAAAAGCGTCAGTCGCACCGTCTGCTGCAATACGATTTATGGTTATTCATCAAGTCTTTATGTGTTATTTCAATGTAGTTTCAGGTTATTGTATTTTTGAAGTTTGGGATACTTAATCTACCGAAAATATTTTTGCTGCGCTTTGTAATAGTTTACTGTTTGGCAACTATAAAATAAAGTGGAATCGTCTGTCTTATAATACCGTAAAACAACTACACATATACGGATTTATGTCCCTAAATAAGATGGATAAGACCAATTTTGGTGATATTCTACACATTTTACAGCAGTTCTAGCACTTTTGAAGCAGTAGTGCAGTAACTCTTGAAGACGTAGCCAAGTTCTTGATGCTGCCAATCTAGCCAAGAAAATTATCTCAATTTTATTTCTTTCATACTTTTTAATTTTATCTCAAGTACTAATGTTGCGTAGGTAGTTGAATTAACTTCGTACTAGAGAAACACAAAAGGCACCTATTGGCTACTGTCCGAAATCAATTCCGAAGGGATTGAGACCGTGGTTCAAAATTACGAGGATAACACCTCGTAATTTTGAACCACGGTCAGATGACGAGGTAACACCTTAACTGACACCCCACTAACCAAACTTCCGCATCATGCCAACTTGAGGACATTTGAGGCTACGAGAGATATAACGTTTACCATCTCCCACGTACAGGACTGTCTTTGGTTGGATCGAGTTTCGAACTCACAATCCTCCGGTTGCTAATCCTCTTCTTTTCCCACCGGGCTACTGTGGCCCCTGTATTAATGGGTAAGGTGTAGCAAACTTAAATATAATTTTTAGTTAATTAAGTTAAGTCTATTTTCCCATTTTACACAAAAAATTCACATATTAACTATTTTCACATTTTTTACAATGATACTTGAAAATAAAACATAAAGTATGTAGATTATGTTCATTTAAGTTAATGCAATCAATTTAATTTGTATTAAATTGTGATATGCTTTTGCTATCAATGAATGGAGATAAAAAAGTTGTATTTAATGTTTGGTTTTGTGATGAACCAGAACACCACATCTGGAATGCACATGCGCGAATACATCTGTGCCTTATCAATTTGTATTTAAGATCGTCGAACAGTTCTTGTTAAGATCAATGGTTCCGATACATAGAGATGTCAGATGTTGACCCTCAGCATTTGTTTATAAATGTTTCGTTCTAAAAATGTACACTATAAATAAAAGTAGCATTGAGCAAGTATAATTAATTGACTTTTCAACTTCCATCCAGTCACATCTACTACAATTTAAATTAGAGACGCGAATAAAAATTTCATTTAAAATGTTCCATATTGTGTTAGATTTCCTCTTTGCTTTGAATCATCCTTAGCCTTGATACTTTTCAAAGACCATCATCGCAATAAAGAAGTCAAATTTATTTAAAACATACCCAGAAAATCCTTTACAATTTCAGAACTTACGATTAAAATCCCGGTTTCATTACTCAATTCCAGTTCGAACCAATGATACAAAAACTTTACCACCTATTCATCTTTAGTTCATGACAATTGTTCATTCCATTCCAATAATCATGCACTTAAGAACCTTTCTATGCCAAAATCCCCCTTCCATTAGAAAATAACGACGTTATATCTTTCACTTTCTTTTCCATTAAGTTTGAAATGTGCCTCTTCTCCATTCGACAAAACCAGAAAATAAAAATGCTTTGCCTGTCATTCTAATCTTTCATTTTCAAGAAAAGTAAGAAAGGATGAAGCATTCAACTCGACAAATCATTTCTGTCTGAGATCAATAAGCATACATTTACTAGTTTTCTTGGGATCTTAAAAGTATAAGCTCTTCCATGAAACGTTTTAGAGAGGTATATATATTCTTCGGATAATGTAAGTTCTTGAATTAAGCAGCGTACTAAATTTCTAGCTTGCATTTTTAAAAGCTTCGCAGGTATAGTGTTAAAGATTCTCTCTTTCACATACATGAGTCTAGAGCTGACTAATGTTTACAAGTAAGTCTTATTGGTTGTCATAAATATAAATAATTTGTGAAATGCAGAAGCAATAACTTTGATTTACAGCTAAATCTTTTTGCCTCAAAGGTTTGAAAATGTTTCACACTGTTGGAAGTTTTGGTGGCATGATTAGTTAATATGCCACGTCATTAATTTTTAATTTTATAAGCAGGTTCACCATATTTTGTATGAAAGAAATAAATTACATAGTTATTGGTTAACGAATGTTAAGACCTTTTGGGAATGAACCTTGTTTTTATTTGTAGCCTTATTTAACAGTCCAACTGTTACTCAAATACGTTTAGTTGTAGTGTAAGTTTTGTTGGTTGAAATAAAAGATAAATAATTTGTAAAGAAAGTTGTAACATTTATCTTCTCCGATCTACAACTTTTCCTCTCCAAGTTTTGAAACTCACTCTTTTGGTGACATTATGTAGAGCATATCATTAATTTTGAATTTAGTGAGCATATTCTTGACATTTTGTACGAAAGAAATTAGTCTACGCATTGTGATAAACAATGTGTAAAAACATTTATGCCTTTTTTAGACAGCTTGTTTAATTTCTGCTAGTTTTTAAACATAACTACTTGCTTCCCCGCATCCATAAGCTTGGTATTGTTAATAGTCCCTTGTGATCTATAATCTATAATTTCGCTTGTGAGTACGGATGGTGTACTAATGAATGCAGCACACTAATTCACGTGTGCAGCTCGAACCGAAATAATTCTAGGTGGAAGACCCTGGCAAACGCGAGACCTTGCTGCCACCGGGCAACTTCCTTAGCTTTTTGAATTTTGTTTGTAATATTTTACCCTTTAGTTTAGTGGATGTAAGTTTTATTGATTGACACAAACATATATAATGTATGAGGTATAGATGATGTGGTAGTTATGAATATAGCAGCTATCTTTATTTTCACCGGTTTACTGATGAATCAATTAATCTTTTTGCCTCAAAACTTTGAAAATCATACTGTTGTAAGTTTTGGTGGTAGTGATTTAATCTTCATGGATTGTCATTTATTTATTCATTTCTTGGGCATATTCTCTATATTTTGTGGGAAAGAATGTATACTAGAATTGACTAAATTATTAAATATAACAAATATTAAGCTTTTTAATAATAAAACTTATTTAGCTAATAAAACTTTATTTTGATTTATGATAGCATGTAAGGTCGAACTTTCATATAAATTTAATTCAGCACTTCTTTGCATTATTTGTTTTAATAGAACGAATGATTTGTGCAACACTTAAAAAAATTTTGACTCACCGCTGAATATGTTTGCCTCAAAATTGTGAAATAATGTACTAAGTAAATCACCTATATGCACTATATAATAATTATTCAAAAGTAAGTATAAAATAATCTATGCAGTTTTGTAATTATTTTATTTACTAAGCATGTTAATGATATTCTCTATGAAAATTTAAATAAGGCAATAAATTATTTTCTAACAATAAATTACACTTGTTTTTTAATTTATTTGTTTTTGTTTACCTGTGTTTAAGAGTCAAATTTTTTATCTCAGTGCAAAAGAAAATCCCAATAGAGAACCAGGATAATGTAAAAAATTAAAATATCTGTATAAATATTTTCTTTTGGATATTTTGATATCTGACATTAACAATTCGGCATTTATCTTTATCTCTATACCAGATTTGCCACGAATGTTTTCTCTGATGTGAAAATAATTATTTATTTTGTTTTTGAAGTGAAACTGAATAAAAAAGCGATTCATTAAAAAGTTATTTTTAGTATTCTAATATTTTCTTTTTCAGAGTACATTTGAAAACTGCCAAACACGCTATCATTTAAATCTCGTATGGAATCTTTGCACACATTTTAAAAGTTTATTATTTTTATTTAAAATTGTGTGTTTTGGTCGCATTAGTCAGGTGATTACAACCACACAAAGTAAATTAGTCCAATGCATACTGATTGACTCAGATATTTCCTATCAATACTTAATAAAGGAAACAATGTCTCTTATGTTTGCGCCAAACATAATAATTAGATAAAGTTTCTTGATTTTGTTCAAGCGAGTTCAATGTGAATGGACTTAAAATATTTTGATCAGTGTTTTAAAATTAAAACACAATGTCTAAACAGAAGTAGATTAATAATTGAAAGATGAAAATGATTGAAACCCTAATTGAAAAAAAATTTGATCGAATTGAAAGCCATATGAACCTAATTTTTGAAACTTTATCGGTACTTAAATGAACATTTACGAGTTCTTATAAGAGGTTCTGAGATAATTCAACTCATCTTCAATAAATAGATTGAGAGCGATAACAATGCTTTTATAATACCGAACTAAAATAATTTTTAGAAACCATTCGGTATTCATTGGTTGGAAAGTATTTCTATATCTCTTTCTGTGTCCAACTCTTAAAATCTATGGTAATAAAAATTAAATGAGCCTAATATGGTCGTAGCCACCGATTGACGATTAAACGCAAAAACTATAAATAATTATGAAAGTTCTTGCAAATTTAACTAGAATAAATTACACTCTCCATTACACCAGTCAGTGGATTGTAATGTAGTTATTAGTTCTGAAAAGTATTCATATTCAATAGATCTCTTTTATCAATCATCAGACCAAAGAAAATCTATTAATGTTACTCAGTTCAGTCATCAACCATTTAGAAGATCACTAATGATAGTTATATATGCAGTTAATATCTCTTTATTTAGTCGCATTGTGCGATAAAATTCCACTGCTTTTTATTTTCCTATAAAATAAAATATATTCTATATATTTGTATAACGAGAATAACGATTATCTATTGAACTAGTAGAAAGAGCTCATTTTAATATCTTAGACATGGCTTAGTACCAAATCCATTCTTTATAAAATGCCTATCAATTGCACCTCTTAATATTGCAAATTCGATATTTTATTTGTGTTTCCAAAAGTTTAAAATTTTGAAGCATGTGTTTGTTAAGAAATATGATCTTTACCAAACTATCATTCATGTTTTTTCTTGGAAAAACATGATAATTAAATCCCCTCTCTAAGAGTCTCTTTAAAATGTAAAATCCATAAAGCTTCAACTTTCCGATTGTAGGGTTCAAGTTAGTATTATCACAAATTCATTATGTGGATCTTCCAAGAACAGAAATTCCAAGAACTCTACAAACATCAATCTTTATAGCTTTCTAATTTGAACTTACATTCACTTTTGTTTCTCCATTACATGTCAAGATCTCTCAAACTCGTATTCTCTCCAAGCTATTCAATGAATAAAGATTGAAAATGAAACCACACTTTTGGGAAAGTAAAGTTTACAATGGAAAATTTATGAAAATGTTGACCATATTTTTGGGCCTGGGTAAAGGGGATGGATGTGGAGCCCCTCACAGAGTGGGTGATGCTAGACAACTTCTTGTGAGATTTGTTATCTGTTATATGTTATCTACCACAAATTATCATTTAACCCTCCTGGTGGTTGTCTGGACGAGGTATCTCGTCATTAGGAAAACTGATGAGATCTCGATGGACGAGTTATCTCGTGATTGGAAGAAAACTTATTAGATCTTCATAAAAAATTGACAGCATCATGATGAAGAGATATCTCGTTATTTGCAAAATTGGTCAGATCTTGATGGAATTATCTCGTCAAAACAAGGTTTCATTTCTGTAACTGAATCATGGATGCGAATTTGTGTGTGTATCTTTATTAATCAACGTTGTATGTCTTCCGTTTGGAGTAGCTTGGACAAATATGGTTATTGCGCCATACAACAACCAAACCAAATCTGCTACGAAATATAACCAAGATCACAGGCAGACGAAAACGTAAATCAAATCAATTTGTATAATGGTAATATAAACAAATCTCAAATCTTAAAAATTATACAATTTAACAAACTATTAAAAATGTGATTTAAGTTAATACAGTTCATTGATACTAAGAAAATACCTTTTACTAAACAATTAAGTTGGCCATTTCAGGCTGTGGTGGAGTACTGCTTGCGACAACACGATTGTATGCACTCTTTGATTATGAAAATTTATGTGTTCAGTACGCGTAAAGTATACAAATATATTACAACCAACTGAATGTTCAGTTGGCTAGATGTATTTATAATATGTACTTGCAGTTTATGAAACTTTATGTTTTTAATCCTCTGAGAAATGAAACGAATATATCCGTTCTGCAACCGGCAGTCTTCCAACCAGTTTTGAATTTCCTGACCAATAGAATATTCCATAGGATTCTTTCAACCAGTATATGTGGTTATTTAATCATAATATATTTTTGTTTTGGTGTAAAAGCAGTACTATGCCACATACCGTGGTTTCTTTTGTTCTAGTTGTGGTATAAGTAGGTAGTTGAATTTACGTTGCACTGGAGCTACGCAATGGATTACCAACGGGAGGAACCAATCGGGATAAATTCTGAAGGGAAGTACCCGAATATCGTGGAAGTATATTTACTACAATAATACAACCGATCACAAGGCTAAAAATTGAAACTAACATCTTGGTACATTAATCACAGAACTGAAAATTACCACACCATGAACCCTGAATCTTTGTGATTCGTGTAGCCATGATTGCAATCAAACATTTCCTCAAGCTCCACGACGAATCTGATTAAATTAAATTACCTTAATTGATCTACCTCTCACGCAACCAATCACTCCATTCAGACATAAATACCACGACAATAGAGTAATGTATTCACCAGTGTCAACAAGAATTGTCCACTGAATTAGTGACTAATGAAAATTGTCCCTTGCACGTGTTACTGAGTTCACTATCCTGGAAATGTTCCTCTCCAGTGATTTCTAGATCAACAGTTACAAAGACAACAACAGTTCAATTGTATTATTTGATGAAATCCAGTTAGCGGTTAATTTATATATAGACAAATCGCAAATATAAGGCTTTCGATTAGGAAGTGTAGAATTTAGTATAAACAGACTTGTCTAACCTACATTTACTACAGATCTAAGCTCTGAAACCAAGTAAGCAAATCATTACATTACTGTCTATTATACTATTGCAGCATTCGTGAGTACTTCTTGATGTACTAGATATCCTGTCATAAGAAAAATCTGACCGCATCTTGATCATTTCGTCATATGATATTGCTAATATCCTCATTTATTCATTGCAAAATGGGTCAAATCTTGATGTACGGCATATCTCGTCGAAACTACTTGGAGTGTTTAAATGAGTTGAAGCTGTCTTCTCATCTCTTCCTGATTAGATTGACCGACTCTCCCGTCTCTTTCTTAAGTGACTCTTGGCACTCTTTCTACACGGAGATTCCAACTAATCTACACTTTTCTTAAAAATTACTTTTTTCTACATTACGTGCAATATATTTCTAGAAAGTCTTTTTCGGGTACAGTAGCCCTCTTGGTAGAGTCGCGGATTTGCAAACGGAGGGTTGCGAGTTAGAAATCGGTCAAACCAAAGACCGTTATGTAAGTGGAGTACTGATGCGCGATAAGTCCGTCAGGACTTCACATGTCGTGGTGTGGTTGAAGAGTGGATTGTGAAAGAGCTCAGGCGTTGACCTCATTATCTGAACTTTTTCAAAATTACGAGGTGTTGTCCTCGGACTTTCCCTTCGGGATTCATCCTAGACCATCGACAATAGCCCGTTTCGTAATTCCAGTTTGACGTAAATTCAACTGCCTACCTACCATGTGCCGTTCCTGAGTGGTGTGCTGTGCGTGCTTTCATGTCAATGTTTCATGTCAATAAGGGAGGTCGAAAGAATGTACAGTTTACCTTCAACTCCAAATGAACTTGCCCAGTAGTAGGGTAAACTAGACAGTTATTGACACCTCGGACAGTTATTGACACCCTAATATTTAATTTAAAAATTAATCTTTCATGTCAACGTTCAGTTTCAGGCTTTGTATAAATCCATTTATACTGCACAAATAAACTAAATAAGAATGAAGGGATGTCAATAACTGTGGTGTCAATTACTCGTTCGTAGGGTGTCAATAACCGATTTTGCGCTATTTATTCTCAATATATTGCAAAATACCTTCCAGGAATAACTTTTTGTATGATACCCTTTATTCAGCTTAAAGTAGAGTAATCCAGGAAAAGTTAGAATGAATTTCAACTTGATTGAAGTATTTTTTCCATGAATTTATAGTATAAATATTGCCTTAAGGGTGTCAATAACTGTCTTGTTTATCCTACATTGTCCGATATCATTATTTTCGTGCCTGCTGGTTTTTGCAGGTTTTTCTTCGCTTGTAATAAAATATACTTTAAAATCTGCATAGTTTGTTGTCTATTCCATGAATATGTTTGCTGGTGGTAGGTAAGTAGTTAATTCGTAGCACACATGCAACACAACGGGCTATTTGGAGACGGTTCGCGATCAACCCCGAAGTGAAAGATCCGTGGACAACACCTGTAATTTTGAACCACGGTCAGATGATGATGTGTGCTGTTGGAGAACCCACGGGGCTCGTATCTTTCCTGATATGATGCTGGATTTAAAAAGCCATCAAAAAAATACATACAGAGATAGTTACATCATGTATAATACTAGTTTCGTATATTACAGATGAAATATACGTCCGAATTCATCAATAGTCGGAAAACAGTCAAAATTTAATGAACTCAATGTTCATTTGACACAACAATATTTAGAGACCCAATGAGAAAGAAGACTGGACCATCATTACGATCTTAAAGCGTGTTTCATGAAATATAGACTTAGAATCTCTTAGAAAATAAAATGTTTTTGTGAAGAGGGTTGAATATTTGAGCTTTACACGTGGACAACTCATATCTCAGACGTTATAGTAACTCGTACCTGGGTACTCCAGACTAATGGTTTTCAATGCTGTAAAAAACTTCGGTTACTGAAATCATGTTTATCATAAAAATTAGCACAGGATACTAAAAGTATAAATAAATGCATCACATAATTATGAATCATAACGATGTACCTTAGCTACAGGTATAAAACTAAAGAAATATATTTGAATTTCGTTTCACTCTTTGTTCAATGCTGATCATTTGAACCTTCGCACAAGACTTCCAGACTAACGAATTTGTGTAAAAGTACTGGAGAGCCCTAGAGTTAATGGCATCACCACCAAATGCTCGGTATTTGCCAATACAAATTTAATTTATTTTGTAATATTTAAATGCATACAGGAAATACATGTTTCCCAATCCAAGATAAATTTTCAATTTTTCACCAAAGTAAACTTTCACTTTTATATTTATTACTTTTCACGAAATTCTAAACTATCACATTGAAATGGAAGGTTCTGTGAAAAACAGAATAAAATACTTTAATTCATCAACTTTGAACAAAGAGTGAAACGAAATTCAAATGTATTTCTTTAGTTTTATAGCTTTAGCTAAGATACATCGTTATTACTCATAATTATGATGCATTTATTTATATTTTTAGTATCCTGTGGTAATTTTTATTATAAACATGATTTCAGTAACCGAAGTTATTTACAAGTACGTTTATGTCATGAACCTTGAAAGTAAAAGGTCAAATACGAAACAAGAGATTTTAAAGAAATCCCTGCTCTAAAGCTTCTGTATTTTGTTTCAAATCCGATTTAAGGTATCTTACTTTAAATTGGTTTGTGACTCCTCGTCTACTTTAGAGGTTTTGTCAGTCTATTTGCAAGTTAACATTTATCCATCCTTCTCTATTTCCTTTCTCGTGGATTTCGATACAATACAGTAAGCTCAGTCATGCAGAAAGCCGATAAAAGAGAGGCACTATACCAATGTCACTGAAGTTTGAAATATATTTTTCAATCCCGCACAAGACCTAACAGAATAAATAAAACGGACAATTTGCAGTTTTTCTAACGTAGAAAAAGTTTAACGTAGAAAAAGGTTATATGGTAACGTAGAAAAGGGTGAATCGGGGATACTTTTTTGGAAGGCAGCGCCATGGCTGAAGGGCTTTCTCATTGCTTTAGCAGTCTGCGAGCTTTAGGCGGTACAGGTTCGATTCCTGTAACTACCCTGGCTGTATTCCTCACTTCTGTATTGATAAAAAACTTTATTTGTGTATTTCTGTTTACTTGACAGAAAAACATTGATTGTAGCAGATTCCTCAGATCTAGTCCCCTTGCACCATAGAAAAACATCCAACTCTTCCTGTATACGCTGAAGCGGTTGCTGTTGTATGTTCATGTATATTTCTTTATGTGCGTGTGAATGAATACTTGCATTTACTATATGTAGATCCGATAATATATAGTTTTGAATAGTTTTTATTTACAAAGATTATTTCTGGGATGAAGTGATAATAGGTGCCCATTTTCTAATTTCTGTTTCGTATATCAAATCAAAATTTAGTTTATATGTAGGTAGGTGGGTAATTTAATTAACGTCACACTGGAGCAACACAACGGGTTATTGGTGACGGTCCGGGATCAAATCCGAAGGGAATGATCCGGGACCAACACAACATAATTTTGAGGTCATCTGTAGGAAACCCCCTTTTAACGGTCCTAAAAATACAACTAGCTTTACTTTAACCTAAGCTACAAGTCATAGATCAGTAATATTTTACCACCTTATAGAATTCAACTTGTAAGAAAATATTCCAATCATGACAGCAATAATTATAATACGTATTGCTATTTGCCCACATATTTTCATATGCAAGCGTTAAATACTTCATATCTATCTTACAAACATTCCCTTTGTACAGAATACTAGTACTATAGCAGTTGATATTTTGTAGTCACCTCAAAAGCAAGTACTGCTATTCAGTTTCCTTTCGAGATTGATCCAGGCCTGCTGTGTTTTCTCAGTGCGACGAAAATTGAATTAACTAACCAATATCCAAAGCTATAGCTAAGTGTTAAATATATTCTTTTGATCTAGCGATTTCAATACACTTCACAATTCATGATATAAAAATAGATGGTCAGTCGTATCTTTCGTGAAAAGGCATTCAATACCATAATTTCTCAAAAACTATCAATTCCAGGCAACAGTTTTAATTTTTGAGGCATATTTTGTGAATACTAATGATTTAGAAGTCGTTATTAAGAATAAAACTTGAACAACCGACATCGGTAAATTTTAAAGGCATTAAACGAAAGCAAACTCGATTACTTTATGTATTTTCCTGACATTTGAAATACACAAGCTAATAAAAAGAATTTTGAGGAATTCCATTTCCACACAGAAGCGAGAAAGTATTTCAAAATCGGTATTTATTATAACACCATTCCGTTTCTGTTCGTAAAAAAATATGACACATGAAAAATGGCATTTTTAAAATCAAGTAAACAAAACTCGCTTTTGCCAACTGGGTCACAAGAGAAAACAGCCCTCCATATAAAAAATAGTAATGGTTATTACCCTTGGACGTATTTCAATATATTTGGCCAAATATTTCTCTTCTCAGAATCCGAAACCGGAATCCAAGCTAGAGTTTGCGGAAGCAATGATCAAGCAAATACTCTTTTTGTATGTATGCATGCACAGACAAATAAATAATGCAGATTTTTTCCTACTTTCTTCAGTCTACTTCATATCACAGTAATATGAGTTCTAGGGTAATCAGAACTCTAACGATCTCAGAAAGGCGAAATATTTTTGAATAGGAGAAGCGATACAAACAGTAAGTCATACGTCAAAAATGCGGAGCATTTGAATACAGAAATGTTCTCAGTTTCAGTTTCTATTCATAATTTTAAGATTCAAATTCCAAAGTTAGATATGGATACAAAATTAATGTTGTTTATAAGTAGTAAAATTATTTTGTAGTTTTATTTTTCTAGGAGGAAGTTGAAGCTCTAAAAATTTATTACAAAATATTTTAAATCATATAATATAATAATGTTAGAACGCCATAGTGCCTAACGTTAGAACTCATGTTTAATGATGGAATGGTATAATATATGACTATAAAACTTTATTTTAATTTTATTCTATTTAACATTTTTACATATATAGATCTAAATAATTTATTAACAAAATATTTTGTCTAAAAATGTGGTTGCAAATTTTGACACTCTATTTGTCAGCTTATATTCTAGTCCCATATCTAACAATTTATTAATACTTTTGGAAGTGAAAAATTCTTTAAAATGAGAGCTAGCGTGGCTAAAATGTATTTATATTTTCCTAACATATTTACGTCCTTCTTTACTTAGAGTGAATTTTTTATTCAAAAAATTATTTTACTGATATTGATTAATACCTTTTACCTAATAAAACTTTAAAGGAAGTAGGAAATAACTTAATACTAATTATATTTATTCATTATCTCTGTCAGTTTATACAGTGTCGCCATGACGTGACATGATGTAATAGAAAATAGAATGACTTACTTCACAGTACCTAAAAGAAATCAGAAGGGGGCAAACACCCACAATAGTTGACTATACCATGTGTCGCTGGCATTGATCAGAGCATTGATTATGGGGTTGATTCTCATAGGCTTTGTGAAGAGTCAAACAGTAATTCTCATTTATTCATTTGAAAGTGATACTGTAACCATGACGTGATGGGATCTGATAAAAGATAGAACGACCTGTGTCATAACTATACGTGATCCAATAGAAAATAAAAGGACTTACATCACTACGTCTATAAGAAAGTGATCAAAGAATCACAATAATTGACTATCATATGAGTGGTCTTGCAGGTATTGATCAGAGCATTGATTATGAACTGGGTTTTATTGAGGTTGAGCACAACCACCCCAAAATTTCTTATAGGCACATTGACGTAAAACCTTCTATTTACTATTGAATCACTTGCCGTTATGACGTAAGTATGTATTTAGTGAATATTATTAAACACATTTATTGTTTCAACCGATCAAATGCCCGTGAACGCAATCACTGAGATTGAACAGGTTCAAGATAGATGGTTTAAAAGATCTATATACATTGCCTGTCCATGTCGAATTAATTCCGGTGTAGCAGAATCAATACTGAGACATAGGATTGCAAACAAAACCTAACATTTGTTTGAAACAAATAGCACTTTCTTAAATGTTTTCGATTGAGATATTAATATTTCATATTATACTCATGTTTATTTTTTCAGGAAAAACTTCTGACCAAGATTGTACTTAAACGCATAAGGGGCTAAAAAATTGTCTTTTTTTCACTAGTTTAATCCATTCATTATTTACCAATAACAGTCTTCCACTCACGTTACATGCAATTCCTATCTCATCTACTTTTGCATATGGATTCCTTTGACATATGGATATTTCCTTCGATATGATCCCGGACTCTCACCAATAGTCTGTTGTGTTGCTCCAGTGCGATCTTAATTATACTACCTAACCCTTCCACTGGTTCATTTTATTGGATGTTGCAATATTCTTTTAAAATGTATTTGGCTGTCATCAAAGAGCGGTAGGTAGGTATTTTAATTGGCACCGCATTGGAGCAACACATCGGGACAACTATTGGCGACGGTCCGGGATCAACCCCGAAGGAAAAGTTCCAAATCATCAAAGAAAACGCTTATTTAGAAGGTGAATAGTGAGGTATTAGCCCAGGTGTTGACCTCGTCTGTGACCATGATTTAAAAATACGTTTAATTGTCCAACGATCTTTCATTTCGGGATTAATCACAGAACCATTACCAATAACACGTGTGTTTTTCCAATGCGACGTAAATTCAACTACCTACCTACATTATTAAGGACCCAATACCCGTGAAGAATGAAACAGAGTTTCTGACCACATGCGCACAAGATAAGTGAATATCATTTAACCATAATCGTGTCCACCCTTGTGATAAACAAATAAGAAGTGGACGGTATGTGTTCTCAGAAAATGCGTTCTTTTGATGCCAGAAAGACAATTATGTCCATCTGGTGTCGCTATTTCATTCATCAAAATGTCACTTCTAACAAGGGGATATGTTACTCGAGTTCAAAGAGCAGTAATATTTCGAAAAATATAGATGTTATAGATAAAGATTAAAACCATCAATCTTGCGCAATCAGTAATTGTTTTAGAAGATTTATTCTTGGACTCTTTAATATTGTGATGAACTTGGCAACCATTAGAAACATTAACTTACACTACAGAAGTGTATATAGCAGTATAATCAATCTCCAATTGGAATAAGTTTCGGTAAACTGCGGTACAATGCATTTCACACTAAGTTAAATTGGCGACTGACTGCCAGACGTGATATTAATATGCGCAATTAGAAAAAGCAAGTCCGATGGCGCTTCTGACCAATTCCAGATGGCACTCGCATGTCGGCGCACAATTTGATGAATGGTCCAAAATGATTAGTTGAATCACCGATGGCATGGTCACTTCCAACAATTGTCTGACGCTACTTGATAACAGACATTGTTTTGATTATAATTTTATTAATAGCATAATCCAAACAACTAAAACTAAATAAAGTTTGGATTAAACCTTTATTTTCTAAGATTGGTGTTCTTTGTATTAACATACAGTGCGAGATAACTTCCAAATTGTTCTACATTTAAGTTTTTAATACTACTTCAAATTATAACCGTCGTTTTTACCTTTCACAGGAAAACTCCTATCGCACTTTTACTGTTCGTTATCCGCCCAGCCTTATTTCAACAATCTGCCGGCTAAACTCGCACTCGGTTGCCAAAGGCAACGCAGGATTGTCAAACTATCGCAATCATCCATTTTGCATCTAGTACAACCGTGATTTTATTACAGCTCCTCCCACAACTGGCAATCAGTTAACTAGTGACAACATCTATCGAATTCAACCACTTTAAATTCTGAAGGAATGGAATTGTGGGGAACTTAGCCACAACTACCAAAGTTAACTTTCCATACAGTGGCACATACGTCAGTGTAATATCTGTCTACAACGCAACAAACTGAGGGAATAATTAGCTTTAGTGATTCCAGATCTACCTTAGAAGCAATTGCAAATGACAACTCAAAATGTGTCCAGGATGTCCATTCACTTCTGTACCAGCTGATGTGCTTGGAGATAAGTTGCACTCTTCAGTGGATTCCCACATATGTGGACATTGAAGGAAATGAAGCTGCAGATCAATTGGCAAAAGAAGACAGATAATTAAATGATGAACAATCCCTAATAACTCTTACTGATGCTAATACTCTTTCTTAACTCATCATAAAAAATAAAATAAAACAACAAATTTGCGAAATTAACACCGATATAAAAGCACACACCACAATATTTAGTCTGAGGACAGGACATTTTAAAGGCATGCAAATTAACAGTGATGGAACTAGAACGTGTGGACATTGTAACGACTGTATGGGCGTTGAATTCACTACTAACAGTATATTTACCTGCCTACAATTGTAGCTGCTCTTCAACCATCGATTAATATCATAACAGCTTTAGAGCGAGAAACTAAACGACATGGCCAAAGCTGGGTAAAATGCACACGGTGACATTTGACTCAGAAATGGACAAGAAAACACAACCTATCTACATTAACAACGTACTTTCTGGTAGAAAACATCGCACTGTTTTTACGCGTATTTCTAAAATGTTATAAACACTGTCCATATGTTCTGCTTTCCAACATTTTCCAAGTTTGTTTAGTAAGTTATTGTTGATTATGCGAATTCCGTAAATCGTAAAAACTGGTTTTGCAAGCGTACAAATACTTTGCGTTAGAAATATTTTTCTTTTTTATATTAGGTTTGGATTATACTTTTATTTTCTAAGATTATTGCTTCTTTGCGTTCTTTTGCACTGTCTACAGTGCGAGATAACTTCCGAATTTTTCTACATTTTGATTTTAAATATTACAAAGTATAACCGTGGTCTTTACTTTCACAGAAAAACTACTTAATTATGTCGTATTCAGTCACATAATGTGCAGCCAAAAATGAAATGAATAGTTTGGACCTTTCATCCTTTTCTAAGGAGTCTTCCACTCGGGCTACATGCAATTCTTATCTCATCTACTTTTGCTTTCATAAGATGACCAACCGCTGGTTCCTTTTATTAGACTCTGTCGACTTTTATTAGAATATATTTGGCTATCATCAGAGGAAACGCTTATTTAGGAGAAAACAGGACCCAAGAGAAATTTAACGTTGTTTCTGACATCATGCGTACACGAAAAGCCAACGTCCTTTAACCGCAATTGTGTCCACTCTTGTAAGAAACAAATAAGAAGTGGCCGAGATGTGATCTCGGGAAATGAGTTCTTTTGATACCAGAAAGACAATTATGTCCATCTGGTGCAGCTATTCCATTCATCAAAACGTCACTCACAATATGGGGAAAGGTCATTGAAATCATCAAACCATAATCTACTGTGAGAGATAAATGGGGAAAAAAGAGGAAGTTGAAATGATCAATCTTTCTATAATAAAGTAATTTTATTAAAAATGTTGATGCTTAAGTCTGAAACTGTCACTTTATAAACATAAGGCGTTTGTTGTACCTTATAATGCGTTAAATATTTTTTTCAATTTCTTAAAAAAAACCATCGAAAGTGATATGATACCATAATTTTTGTAAAAGGTAGTGTAACGGATAAAAAAAATAAAATGATCGATCTTGTGATAACAAGTAATTATATTAAAAAGTTCTTTTGGAGACTTAAACCATTACATCACAAAAATTATACATTTTATCAATACAATGCTTCCTTGCGTTAAAACTTTTATAAATAATTATAATAATGCAAATTACTTTGTAAGGTAAATATAGTTTTTCATATAAAACAATATTTTGCATTTCAAATGCTTACATTTTGAAAAGTTCAGTTTATATTGTTATTTTTCTTCGAGTTTCTAGTCTTATTGCATCTTGTTTTGCAGAACACAAAATTCAATTTGATGTTGATTAACACATGATTATAAAGTTTAAGCACTACCTATACACGGAATAAAAACACCTGTTTCCAAGGTTTTAGGACTGATCAAAGGAAGCATCCCAAATGTATTGACGTTCCAGATTAGTTTTTCTGTGTCGGACAGTAGACTTTAAAATATGAGACGTGACTCAGACTGAAGGAAGTCAACAATTCGTATTTAGGATGGCATGATTGAAATTGTCTCAACGTGTCTGCTGCATTTCCTGCTTTGTTAGTTAAGTGAATGGTTGAAAGGTATTAGGAAATCTATGCAATTCCGCTGATTCAGCGTAAATCAATTCGTCACGTGGAAGATTGTAATTTTTTGTTTAGCCAAGGTGTTCAGTCTCTGTCTAGCCACTAGATGGCGCTAGTGTATTTTGATTTGAATGATCAACCAATGAGAATTTGTATCTAAGTGATGAACGTTTTTTTAGTTGATAAGAAAGTCGCGCTGAAGCAACCCATTTTATTAGCCCTAAATCGAAAAAGAAACTCAACTATGATTGCTGCTTAGATTTCACGGAGTTAAAATATGCTTATTATTTAGAAATAAATTCTCATGGTTGATCCAGATTCAAATTCATTTGTTAGAATTATGTATTATTTACTTGTGTTATATGTCAGTATTTGTAGTTCTGTTCACTGTTAATTTGCCATTGTTCGTGTTTAAGTGTATGTAATAAAGTTAAAGGAATATATGTATTAAGTTTATTTATTAATCTTAATTCTCAGCACAAGGTGAATAAATTATTCAAATTTCTCATCAGTCCTAAGGCCTGTTCCACAAGTGGAAGATCTTCCTATTCAAAAGCATGCACTGAAATGTGAAGTGATAGATTAAAATTCTTCAGGGGAAGACATTGACTCTCATGACGATCTTGATCCTACATGAGCACTCCTAAATACTTAGATACCAACATCTTTCTAAGCAAGCTGAACTTTTAGATATCAAATTTCAAGAGTGGAACCCTCTAATTAATATTACACGTGTTTCTGTATTCAGGAATAGAAGCTTCGTTCTGTCTTCTTTCTATGAAATGAAAGATGGTATGTGCTGTGTTCAGATATTTCAAGGCTGATGACAAATTTAGGAATATTTCAAGATCCCAAGGAAGTGCGTCTATTTATCGACTCATCCAGTTAGTTTAGGAGCCATTCTTTTGTACAACGGGAACCAAGTGCCTTCCATTCCAATAACACATGATATAGAAATGAAACTTATGAATGTACAACTTTTCCGTACATGGAAGGGGCTTCACCAAATTTTGTTGTTTTGGAGGGATAGTAGGATTACAATAGAACGCTACGAAAAGAATGTCTAGCCTAAAAAAGATGTTTTTATTTTTGGAGATACCCATCTCAGAATAGACATGCCACCACATGAACGACAACAAATTTAAACTCGAGTTTGCTCTTGTTGTTAACTATGGTCCTAATGACAGTGGACGTGTTGTTCCTTCTAATAAGTTAATCCTCCTAGTTGTTGTCTCGAACAGGTGTCTCGTCCTGAGCAAAACTGACTAGAAGAAAATTGACCAGATCTTAATCTCTTCATCACAAAACCCCAGCAATATCTTGATGACGAAATATCTCGCCTTTATCAAAATTGGCCAAATCTTGATGAACGAGATATCTCGTCGAAAACACTTGGAGGATTAAATACAATTTTTATCAATTTATTTTTATTAGTCGTTTCTATGAATCTCTTAGTTTGACTTTGACCAAACTCCGCATCCTTTACTCTATTGAATGACTTTGTCTACCTATATATATACATTTTCTACATAAAACATCAAAGTAATAGCCGAAATAATATCTTATGATTTCGTTGAATCCGATAATATGATATGATGACGAAATATTTTTTCATACCGCTTGTCTTCACAAGAACATCACTCCTTACATCCTTAAGAAACTTCATTATGCAGAAAGCGCTGTAATAAAGTAGTTAACACTAATAATATATGACGCGAAACAGCTCACGAAACAAAGTTTTTCAAAAAAGTCTAAAATTAGAGAGAACTATTCATAAAAACCTCTAATCATAAGATGAAGTGTATAAAACACTAAGAGCCTTAATATATGAAACTTAAAAAATATCTATAAACTAGCGAAGAAGCCCAATTTGTTTCCTCTCGCTGAAAGTTGAAAGAAGACGAATTTTAATCAGCGTTGTAATGTAGCACTTTAGCGAACGTCACCTTTTGGAGCACCAATTAATTTGTAGCGGGGTTCCATTAATTTTAGCCTTTAATGAAGTTATTCAATTAGAAGCATCTGAACTGGTCTTTCTGAGGAAACCCCATGGTAGATAAATTGATTCTGTGAAAGAATTTTTAAGTGTTTAGCAATTTGTGTTACACAAGAGAAATTACTTTTAACATAGTTTATGGAAGATGAAGCATTTTTAAACGCTTGCTATAGATAAAGTTTAAAAGAAGTGGTTTAACAGTCACTTGCAAACACTCATAACATAAGATATGAGCAAGTTAATATATTTACATTTTTGCACTGATTTCACTTTTAGGTTTTAAGCACACCAATAATTCATCGTATCAGTTGATATAAAATTCTACTGAACATTTACTTGCCAAAAATTAAATTAACTCTCTGGTATTTAACGAACTGTGCGTCACAAGATTTTCTCGTAGTGTAGTATTCCTTTTTCCCAACAACACACGTTTTAAATAATAAGCCACATCTACTGGTTGAAAGAATCTCAGTGAAGATTCTATTGGTAAAGAAAGTCAAAACTGGTTTTAAGTCATGCAAGGAAACTGCCGATTGCAGATCGGGTATGTGTGCGAACCAACCAGAGGGTGAAGTGCTGCCCAAAATCTGATTTAGCTTTAAAACTAAGCAGAAAAATATGTTGATGGTTCGTTGTTAATACGTTGGAATTATGGCTCAACCAGTCTATATTAAATAGCTGGTAGACTGATGCTCTTGGTTGCGAGTTCGAATCTCGCATGATCCGAAGTCTGGTTGGCTACTTGAAGTGTCCTAGTTACTTTAAGACTACGCGTAAAGGCAACCAGTTTCCCCAATGCTCTTGGCCAACCGCATTAGGCACCACTTCCCTCTGTGCTACCAACCTGC
Organism: Meta bourneti; assembly: GCA_933210815.1. Classification (NCBI taxonomy): domain Eukaryota; kingdom Metazoa; phylum Arthropoda; class Arachnida; order Araneae; family Tetragnathidae; genus Meta; species Meta bourneti. Next base: position 63,764,872 of record OW119930.1, on the reverse strand, counting down.
GAGATGTATGTCAGGTGCATTCTTCCCTGGGTGTATTTCTCTCTTCTGTGTCGTAACTTTCATTGTGTATGTGTCTATTACTTGATATTGCATATCGTGTCTGAAGCAGCATGGCCAAATATGGCACTTGCGCCTTAAAACCCCCAAACCAACCAATCAACTTGCGAGATGTAGGTGGTGCAGGCTTGATTCCTGTAATTTACTTATGATTTATTTCCGGTTGTCTGTCATTAAAAACTTTCTTGTGTCCATTACTCGAGGTTGTAGACTGTTTATGCCAGGAAACCCCGAAACCAACCAATAACCCCAAAGTTCGCTAGGAAGACATGTCCCCCACACTTCACAGTAGGTGTGGTGTGGCAGCCCATCCCTCTCATGGGTTGTGCAGAGACTAACATGTTCTCACCTATTCGTTATTCGTATACCATTACTCGAGGTTGTAGACCGTTTATGCCATGAAACCCCAAAACCAACCAACAACCCCAAAGTTCGCTAGGAAGACATGTCCCCCACACTTCACAGTAGGTGTGGTGTGGCAGCCCATCCCTCTCATGGGTTGTGCAGAGACTAACATGTTCTCACCTATTAATATTTGAAGGATCATGCAATCCATAAGCTGGCATTGGAGAAAAGTTAATTATTTGGTGGGAAGAGTTCTGATGGGATCTTAACCACTTTTAGAGACCAGTCTTTGTCGTAAAAAGGCATGATTATCATACACCGATGTATTTGTTTTGTAAATAAACTAAGTATCTGTTTAGAAAATTCCTATTATGTATATGCCACTCGGCCACTGATGCGGTCATGATAGTCCATCTAGCACCCAGTACCATCATCTGTTCCTGTACCTCATGTCTATATGGCTCTGAACCAGTTGTTGGACAGGATTAATATCTCTAGGAAACAAACTAATCAATCCATCTGTCATAAATACCAATATAAAATTTAACTGTTCGAGTGGCTTGCAAATCAACATTGTAATTGGTGAATGACAATAAACGAATGTTAGCAATATAAAATCAACCTCCACGCGATTCATTTACCTATTCTGCCGATTAGAATATATGTGCTTGATTTGCACCATGGAACTCCATAACATTGCTAAAATTTCACTTGAGAACTCTCCGCTCTTATGAAATTTTTGAGTAGCCTGGTTACAGATGGTAATGAGGAATCGGGAAGATAAGTACCACCGCAGAACAGATGTAATTGAACTGGCCGTTCAGAGTTAATTGTAGTTACATTAGCTTGCTACGGTGTGCATTTTTGCCATGCACTTGTATTGAAAATAAGAATTAACATCCATAAGAAGTACACTATATGCTTTTTTATATTTTTGTTTTATTTGGATGTCGGAAATATATATATACGCATATCAATTTATCAATTCATTACTAATGTATTTGAAATTAGATACTAATAGTAGTAACTACACTGTCCGATCAAGAGATACAAACAGTTGACAAAATTTAGCACATTTGCTATACCCAGCCTGCTAGTGATAACAAAACAAACCGAGGTATTTGTATTTAATTAAGCATTTAATAGTTACGTACTTACTTATCAGTCACTAAAAATAATTTTTAAATGCATCAAAATTTACGTTCTATGTAGTGAAGTTTCAATCTTTATTCACTTCGAAAAAATTATTTCCAAGTTCTAAGAAAAGATTCGGGAAACAAAAAAAAACTACTTTGTAACAGCGTTATAGACTTACTCAGAATGACGTCACAGCGAAGAAGATAAATTGTGTGGCGCGTAGAGAAAAAAATTCCTTCCAACTTCGACTGAAATAAAGGTTTTTTCCCTTTCTAACCTTTTTCGTCATTTTTTAAAGGGGAATTAGTAGTGATGAATTACGTCGAATCACTACAGTTAACAGGCTCAAGAGAATTTGCCCACAGTTTCTTAGATTAAATACTGTTTTTTGGTCGATTTTGTTAATGTTTATGGGTCATTTACTATGGGTGTCGTTGAGCATTTATCACTAGATTTTTTTTTAATAAAACTGTTACAGTAGAAAATGATGAGATATTTTTTTTAGTACGGCCGGTTGAAAATAGCATGTAGACTCAATTTTTAGAACCCAGTAAAAAGGTGAAGAGCTTTCTAAATCTAATAAGGAATTTTCTCATTATTATAATACTTTTAATCTAATAAGAAATTTTCGATGCCGTAAACTTTATGAGAAACTGGGATTAAGTAGCTTTTAAAAGACTAACTAAAGTTTTAGTCTATTTTTCGATGCATAAAAACAAGTATGAAATATTATTACATATAACTAATTAAAACAGCATTGTATGATTTTTTAGATATTAGTAAAAATCTGATTTTAGAAAAGTGTTAACTGAAAACTTTGAAATTTCTACTTAATTATATGAGAAAAATACAAGAAAAAACCATTTTCAAGCTAAATTATTTTTACTGAAAAGGCTCAGTTAAGTAATTTAAGGATTAGTATTTCTTCTTAAATATTCTGTAATTTTAAGAGTTTTTATAAATTTTTGATTCTTTTTAAAAAGCAGTTTTTTAAAGTAGTTATAAATAAGCTATGAAAATCTTTTACTGACAAGTTAAATGAAAATGGCGGTATGTTTTTGTGGTGAAACCTGCTTCATATATGTATTCCGGACGTGATGCCATTTAGCTTGTTTTTCGAATACAACTTCAGCACGTCGCCAACTAAAATTCCAACACATGAATTCGGATTGATATATGATATTAATTGGTCAAGACCAGTTAAATTTATTGCCAAACTTCTCCAAAATGGCGTTAAACTATATTTTAAAGTAACCCGGTATATATGCATTTGGGTAACAGGGATTAGTATACATACATCTTCCGTCTGTTTTGCACTGAAAATCCATTCCTTATATTGAGAAGATAACTTTAGTATATAAAGCTGGTCTAATTTTGATGTCACTATTGCCTTGAATCTAGTTTGTATTTTTTGTTAAGTATTTTTAAATATGAAACAGTTTGCATAGCCTATATTATTATTAACTTTTTTGTCAATGTAGATTCAAAATAACTAATAATAAAAGCTCTGTTTTCTTATTTTAATTCCCAAAGTGACACTGAAACCTTATTATATCAATAATCTTGCTTTATAGGATTAGAAAGTTGCATTCTTATCATTTATTAGAATATTCCGAATTTCATTTGTGAAGTTGCATTCTTATCATTTATTAGAATATTCCGAATTTCATTTGTGAAATTGCTCTATAACTCACGTAATCTAGTTTTCTAGTTTCTATAATTGCCTGGTGTCTAGACATAATTTATTTTAAGCTATTTTTAAAATGAAATTGATTTCAATTTTAGTACTAAACAAAGTAAAAAAAAATAAGAAATGATCAGGAAATGTGATATTTGCAAATGAGCTTTACTTTAAAGCGTTGAATTTAGACGTTTTGTACTTTTAATCTCTTACATGAATGAAAATATTTTGTATTGTTTCTGCTTATGGGAATCTAGTTCCTTTCTACTGAACTGAAAATTAGAAAAACTACTTTTTCTCAAAAACTTTTGCGTTGTGATTGTTTAAGCATCATATATTCCCTTCATGGTATTAATTTATGCAAAACATTACTAAACGTGAGAAATTTGTATTTGAAACCTTTTGATAAAGCTAGTAATGGATATATTACAGTTCATATTTCAAATTCCAACATAATACCAGAATACTTTGAAAATGTCGAATTTACCCCTTTCAAAACACCATAAAAACAAAAGTGCTTTGAGGAAACTTGATGGGTGAAGACTTATCACCCCATATATATGTGAATGTAATTCGTCCATATCGCTTTGAAGGGTTGTGTTGTCTCAACCTAATGTTTCACCGTCCATCTAAAGCATATCTACTAGATATCGGAATATCAAATGAAAGAATCTTCGTGTATAGTAGCTGTCTAAAATATTTATATTCCACAGACTTAATCTTTCTAGAATATTTATTTACCTTATCAATTTAATACACTCAAAATATTATAAACTTATATACATTCGCAGACTCAACACCTAAAATGTTTATACTCCTGAGGCCTTAATATTTATAGAATATTTTATATACTTGATAAACTTAAAATATTACAAATTTATTTACCTCAGTTGCCTTAATATACGTATCTAGAAGATTTCTGTACCTTAGCAGCCGTAGTATATCTAGAATATTTATATATCTTACCCTTAATGTACCTCGGATATTTGCATTCCTGCTGATTTAATATTATTAGAATATTTATATACCTTAGCAGCCTTTATATTCCTACAATGTATATTTTTAGCCTTAATATACCTAAAATATTAATATTACATATCGTCTTAATCTATCTCGAATATTTATAAACCTTAAGCCTTGATGTGTACAATGAATATTTATATACCTGCACTCTTAATATACCTAAAATATTTATATGCCTAAATAGTCTTAATATATCTGGCATGTTTATATACCTCATCTCTGCAATATATAGCTGCCTTATTATTACTTAGAATACTTGTATTAGTTTATCTTTTACCCTAATATACCGGGGATATAAACTATACTTAGTCTTAACCATTCCAAAGAAGTAGAACTCTAGACATCCCCTTATGAATAAGGAATAAAATTCGCAGCATATTTAAAATAATTTATTTTTACAAAACTATCTTACAAAACCTGCTGCTTTTATTTCGTACTCTTAACTACTAAAAATGGAACACTTGAAATGACTCATTAAACACTCCGTTACCCAGACTTCGGTAATCTTCGTGATTTCAAATGCTTTTATATCAAGTGAAGTGTGAATAAGTGTCTTAGATATGAGAAAGGAAATGAGCCGTAAATGCGGCTTATGGCTTCTAATGCAAATAACATAATGGAGCTGGAGTTTTTTAAATGTTTTTTTAGAAAGTGGTAACGTTTTTTCTTATGTTACTCAGAATCAGACAATGCTTAAGAGGAATTTGATTCCTTATAAGTTTTTGTAAATGATAATTACTGATGGAAGAATGGAGTTGCGCATGTATTATGAATTAAATCAAACGTTTCTATGTTAAAATATTTTTAATACAATTACATATTTAAGTAACTTTTAAGTTTGTTTGTTAAGCCTAACTTGTCCTCGTTGAATGCAATCAGTTTATCCTGACCCTGATGCACCGCGGTATCAAAGAGTAGCGAATTAGCAACCGAAGGATTTCGAGTTCGAAACTCGATCCAAACAAAGACCGTCATGTACGTGGGGGTACACGTTAAATATGCTGTGGCCTCAAATGTCCTCTTGTTGGCGTTGTGTGGAAGTTTGGAGAGTGGGTAAATAGTTCAGGAATTGACCTCGCCACTGATCGTGGTTCAAAATTAGTTTGATATAGATCTCCTTCAGGTTCACAGGCATATATCCGTTCTAAAATTTTAATCTTCTTTGCCTGACATAGCGAGTTTTGACCTTCTTGACCATAGAATCATAGTACCTTTCCTACGTTTCCTTAGACCATTAGATGTGGTTATTTAGTCATTATGTGTGTAGTGGAGAAATATTATACAACTCGGGAAATCTTGTAACACTCAGATGGTCTTCCTGTGGCAATCAATTAGTAATCAAACAAATAGTTAATTTATTTTTCGCTATCTGTATTATAGTATGGTGTGTATAACTACATTATTAATATTTCTAATTGAATTATTCTGTATTTTGAAATTATGAACCTGTGCTCAATTCAATTCAATTATATTTTAAATTGATCGACCACGGTTTCAATATTTTATTATGCTGGATCCCAAGTCATGTGGTTATATAGCGAAATGAAGTAATTGATAAAGCAGCGCAAACGGCTGATACCTTGATCAGACTAATCGTTCGCTACCAAGATACGGATCATATTATTAAAATATCCATCGAAAATTCATGACAGAATGCATGGGATATGTAAACTTGAAATAAATTATATTCCATACAATCATCAGTAAAGGGCTCCAAATTCACTAATTTCGCTAGAAGACTTCATGTGAAACTGGCGAGACTTCCGCATAGACCACACATATTTTAACCGTTGGCATTTGCTACGTTTAGTATCAGTTTTGACATGTCCGACGTATGATACAATCTTATCTCTGTTAGACACATATTAAGAGAATGCCCTCATTTTAATACTAATAGAATCAACCAATTTGGTACTACTAATCGTAGTGCTACTGATTTATTGAGTTATCTCTTTCATGTAAACCAGATTTATTTACCCCGGAACTTGGTTTTCATAATTTTAATTAAATAATTTGATTTTAATTTTTAATGTGTTTTGTACAATTCTGTCTTATTGTTAAATTTTAATAGCATTTTTTTAAATTAAAGGATATGTCTTGATATACGTTTTTAATTACCGATAGTTTAGCAGGGCTTGGCTAGGTAATTAGGTATTTAATTAAAGTCCCACTGAAATAACACAACGGGCCATTGGCGACTGTCCGGGACGGACCAGCGGTCAGGGTGATGACTTGCGCGTGAACAGTGAAAATGGTGAGCCGTGAAGAGGACTTTGAAATTGGTGTGGATTGGTAGAGAATGATATGTATAATATTATGTAGCAATGCATAAACAAAACTTGTAAAATTATAAGCTGATAAGTGTATTTAATTGACGAAAATTTTCATAATGTCGTGTCAAAAAAATTGCAAAGTAAATGTGAACAGAAAGGTAAGAAGCGTATATAACTGAAAAGAACTAAGGAATCAGAAATTTCAAAATTAATTAATGCCGAACTAATGCAGATTGTATAGAGAGCCAAGGCAGAGCACGCCAACGTCGGCCCGAGTACTTCGAGTGTGATAACTTTGAAATATTCTACCACGAAAACTGCACTCAATTTGATTTCAGATACCAATGTACCCATTATGCTTACCTGTGATTTCAATATCGATGTTCTCTAAACAAATCGCTTATAGACTATATTGAGTTCAACCTGAGGTACATTTCTGCATCTCCCACTACTCTGGGCAACACTTGTATAGATTTAACCTTTCTAAGATGAAAATACACCTTATGTAGATTACTTCTCCTATCATCGGCCTTTGATAAATAAAATTATGCTAGAATTGTAACCACCAAGGCTTTATTAATTTACATCTTACAATTCCTCTAATAACATAAAGGGGGAATGATTGAAATTACAGCTCCGTCCGATTTGAAGAACGCAAAGAAAACAGTATTTTGTGTAGCCACAATGGGCAGCAATAACTGCTGCTGTTACACATCTCGACGTTACAAGAAAGAGGATTTGGATATGTGTTTTGGGTATACCAGTCTATGCTGTTTCCACACGTTGTTAAAGTTCATCTGCTTTAGTCACGGGTGATATCCGGTGAGCCAGTTGTTGGACTCTTATCGACCAGAGGTGTTCGATGAGCCACAGATCTGATGAACGGTCGGGTCATGGAAGAAGTTAAACATGGTAGACATTGATAAATTGTTGTACCCTTGTGATCTCTTACCGTCTAGTTGAAAACTGGTCCCAGACAAATCCTAAAGATAAAGTAGGACAAAAGGCTCCAGAACTTCAGAGATATAATTGTGTCTGTTGAGTATACCGGTAATGCCTACTAGGTGGGTGCGGGACTAGAATCCAATGGTGCCCCATGCCATAATGTCAGGTGACGGACCGGTATGGAGATGTTTAATGCAACATTCAGACACTCTGTCACCACTGTGTATCCAGACTCGGATGCGATCATCGTGGTACTGTAGATGGAATCGAGATTCGTCTGAAGAGAGGATGCCACGCGATGATTAGTAATGCTTAGTTTGTCCATGTGTGGCTGTCTACTCACCATTGCATCTACATATGCGTGTGGTGTAGATTCAAATATAATCACAGCAATGGACCTCTTGAAAACATTTGCTGTTGCTGAAGCCGAAGTCAAATTGTTATTATACAACACATCCTAATTCTTCAGTTAGAGTCCTTGATGTTGCAGTACGATCCGTAATAGTCATGCGCACAGGGGGATGTCTGTCCTCTCTTTCAGTGGTATGACAAGATTACTGCAGTCGTTCACGTCGGTCAGTTCGTCCTTTCTGCACCCACCATTTCCTTATTCGTATCACTGTGGCTTGATTCGTCTAACAAAACTCCGATATCTCGGAAGGGTAGTTCGCAGACTCGATAAGCCACAATTCTTCGTCTATCCAACTCAAAAATGTGCTTGTATGGCTGAAGTATTTTTCAACAAGGCATAATTAAACTTCCTATACACAGGAAGAGTGAGAAAACAATTACAATACCAAATAACATACTGCTTACAAGTTTCGTACGTGTCGCACATAATTTGCATATACACCTTCAATGCTAATCATTTCCATATCATCCTTCCAAAACATATGCATCGCGTAAATTTCATGACTATTATGTGATTCCTTCATGGGTGTTGTGTTATCGACTGTGCCATTAGTGTATATATGTAATCCATCACTATTCGTTTAATATACATGGTATCGCAAAATTTCCCGCATAAGCTTTAAAGGGAAATAATAACATAAACTTTTAAACTATATTTACATACGTATATATATGTGAGCAGAGCTAGATGAATTGGGCAGAAGATCCATTTCTTGGCCACAACAATCACCGATTTATCATATGAAGATTTCATTCTCTGGGAATATCTTTATCCTCCTGGTGGTTTTCTAGACGAGGTATCTTGTGATTATCAAAAATGACAGGTCCTAATGGACGAAATATCTCATCATTGAAAGAAAACTGACCAGATCTTGATCTTAGCATCATAAAAAAATCGACAGTATTTTGATGACGATATATCTCTTCATTAACAAAATTGGTCTGTTTCTGATGGACTAGATACCTATTTCAAATGACTTGAGAGTGTTAAAGGCATTACCTACGACACCCTTATTAATCGACCTCATCAGAAGAGTCGTGGAAGTGTCAAATGAAATTGTCCGTGAAAAGCCTGTCGTGTCTACATGTACCATATCCAAACGTCAACTCTGTCTCATCATTGACCTTTTAAACTTCCAGGTGGTTTCGACGAGATATCTCGTCTATCAAGATCTGACCAATTTTAATAATGGCGAGATACCTCGTCATCAAAATATGGTCGACTTTTTATCAACAGAAGTTTTAATGAAATAGACCGAGCATATACATGCTTCTTGATGTTATTTCTCTCGATCTTTCGTTTTTAATTTATCCGGTTGAACCTCGCATGATATTTGAAGAAAACACGAGCCCTAATGGAAGACTAGCTGTTAGTTTGTGCTCCTACCGTCAATCGGCCCAAGTCGACTCCTAAGCCAGCATGACCTACACCTCTGAGACCCACCCACATGTTCCGTTACCTGTGTTCGCAGCTTTGAGTGTACACTATAAAACTGCAAAAACACAACGATTGTCAAACTAAAATAAAATTAGGGTTAGTAAAAAAGTTGTGCGTATACTTGATGTACTTCCTTTCTGTACACTAATGTACCTCTAGCACATTCAGATGACGTACATCCCAAGTATTGTCAAACTATAAAATTAGGATTACTAGAAATGTTGTTCACACATTTGATGTACTTTATTTCTGTGCATTAGTGCACTTCTAGCCCATCCTTGTGTGTTTTAATTTGTGTTCCCTAGGTCCCTTTTGAAGGTTTCGAAAAACCCTGCATATTTAAATTGTTATAATTATTCTTACATAGACAATCTCTCTTGGAAATAGATATTTTAACTAAATGAAACTATAGCCGTTTTGCAACAGTGTAGACGGCTTTTAATGTAATATGTTTCTATCAGAAACGGCCTACGTTACCATTGTAAGGTTGAATTTCATTTATTAATGTGTTTACGTGATAAGGGTATCGGGTGTTTGTAACTTACATAACAAGCCTTGATGCCTCAAATACTCACTCGTCCGGAGAGTGACAACTTAATTGAAACATACCCCATAACACGATAAATTCTTAATTAAATGTAATTTGGTATAGTATAATTAGCTTGCCTTGTCTGAGCATTACGTTCTGGTGAGAATAATTTTGGGTTGTCTCTAAATATTCTCATACTGAATAACCCATAAATTGGCAATCACCTTGAGACAGCCATTGGCTGATTAATTTTTATCTTGAATAGCATTACTATGTTTCTTGTATTTATAATAAAGGGTTTTAAAATATACGAACCGCTTGATTTTAAAAGGGGACTTCTGACAATTTTGAAATTTTACAGGGGGGAGAAAAAAACAATGGGCAATGAACAGCATCCAAATTAAGGTCTAAGATACCTCTAATGTATTTCACAGTAAACAATGAACCTATTGACGAGTGCCAAAAGTATTAAAATTATTTACTTTGGCAAGTATTCAAATTTAAATTTTCTAGAAGTCCCCTTTTAACATCAAACAGTATAAACCTTGCGGAATTTTAGGGAAAAATAATGATAAGCTAGGAATATCAATAAAACTCAAATAAAATTCTAAATGTATTTATTTGCAAGTAAATTCAAATTGAAAAACTCAAATAAAATAAAATAAAATTCAAAAGTTATTCGTTTTTAAGTAAAATTCAGATTTAAAAACAAAAAAATGAATTATAAAAAAAGTGGTAATAACGAATTTTAGTCCTCTACTTGAGGGTCATTGAAGATCCTCGTGGGTAGGTTTGGATCTCTTCTCAAAAGGGCAGGTGTTCTTCTGGAATGTATTTCATAGTCTTCTCGATGTCATCCATTTTGCTTGCCATAATTGTTCTTCTGGTCGTCATTGGTTCAGTGGGCAAATTTATTTCGGTGTTTCTCAAACGAAATTTATGCTCCGTAATTCCATTAATGTAGGTTCTTGCAAATAGCACCCGGCAGTTAGAGCTGGGGCACTTAAAGTGATGAAACGTGGAAATTGTAAACCAATTTTTGTTCTTTTGGCACGTTTCTGCCATACGAGGCGTCGCTCAAGCACTTTTTTTCTTGTAATAAGTAGGATACCACTCAGTGACACGTTACTGTGGGTTCTTTCTATGACAGTAAATTTCCCAGGTATGTTAGATGCTGTTTTAATAACATTAATGTACTCATCCAATGTGTACATGCCTCGCATGCTTCCTCAACGCTTTTTTTATAATGGCAAAATCCCTATCACAAGGCATAAAAGAGTGGCTCATAAGGGATAGCATATCTCGACCGATTCGAACCTTCCAAGCTCAACCACAGCCATCATTAGGCGTATATGGCTCGGGTTTTATTCTGGCCCGTACAATTATCACCAAAAATAATTACAAGGTTTTCGATGTCTGGGGGAATTATCGTGTTGATGTAGTGATTGAGGTGTGAACAAACGTCCCTTTACCTCACTCTCCTTCGTGGCACACTTAGTAAGTCATTTTTCAAGTTTTTATATTGTGGATTCCGAAAGTGTTGACTGTTAATTGCCTGAAATAATACAAATCCTGCACCGGTATAATTGACAAATACACGTTGGACATGAAATATATGCATATAGCATGCGTTTTGTCGTCTAATCCTTTTGCTTCTTTGAGGGCGTTATAAAATTTTTGGCTTCACCTTTCGTGAACCATTATTTTGATTTGTAGTTCCCACACGTGGCGCATGCATCTTTCTGAGGTTGTCCGAACTTCAAACCAAAATTTTCCTTGAAATAAAGTAAATAGATCGAATATGACACCTTGTGCATGGGGTATTGCTTCTTGAAAAGATCGAACATATTTCATGGTAGTGTAATGAGAAATTTTATAAGGAAAGGAAGAGATGTGTTCGTTCATATCCGCTACCAAATTAGCTGGAAGAGCATAACTTACATGTTTGACCCTCATGTCTGGTTGGACTTCATTTTTAAGCTTTTTTTAATTTAATGATTCTCTCCAACCTCTTTTTGGTAATACCATAGACAATCATAAACCCTTTCTTGCAACACAATCACTTTTTTCAATCCTTGAGAAAGAAAATACTTGGCAGAAACTGCCTTTGGGCGCTTATTAATTTCAGCATCCAATGTTCTTTTCGGAGCTTCTTTGGCGGAACAAATCTTGCTCATCTTTTGATGTGAACTCGGAAAAAAAACTGAGCATATCTACTTTTTCTTCAGTTGTCCACCATCGAGACATTTATTGTTATTGCACTTGGAACAGAAGAATGTTTCATTTTTTATACTCTTTGATTTTACACTCTAATAAACCCACTTGATTGAATCCGCTTGGGATAACAATTTTTGGTACTTACCCACAAGTTGTAGCGACGGCCTTGACTGGGACACGTGCTCCTTTTCTGTTCACGAAAGCCTTTCCAAAAAGCCTGGCCTTTTTCTCTACATTTCGAGGGCACACATACGAATTTACAACTCCCTTTTTTCGCTTCTTTGCAGGAATTCCGTCCACGTTGGAATCACTTTCCCTTGAACTCGAATAGTTTTTCAACAAAAAGTAGGTAATAAACCTAGCAACACAGTTCCCACAGGAATGAAGAAACACAGCTGATAACGTTGGAACAGCGAAAGTGTGAAACAGCCACTCATTCTAGCGGTGAACAGCGAAATTGATGTCCTCTTCTAACATCATACGGAAACTTTACTGCCCTACTACAACGTGGCTGTAAATGGCAGAAGTCCCGGTTTAACACCAAACGATATATCTACCTTTATCAAATCGAAAAAGTAAAAAACATTTTCAGCCAAGACTGCAGAAGTTCCCTTTTAAAATCAAGCGATTCATACAAGCATATTACATATACTGTTAGAAGCATGTTTCTATTGTGTTTCTAAATGCGCCAAAAAAATTGCACTGAAATTGCCACAAAGGAATTGCAAAATATTCAGTAATCAAGGACATCAGTTTCAAACGAATTGTCAAAATGCTAAATTGAGAAGGGGATATTTTGTAGTTAAAATAATTACACATATGGAAATAAATGACGGAATTTAGGAAATGTAGCAAACTTCAAGTGGGACTTTTAAGTCCATGACCTAAGCAAATTTTTTCAAATACAATACGCATTACCCATCTGGATTTAAAGATTACTCATTTAACGAGAATCACAGTTCGTACAAAAATATATTTCTATTAATACCATCGATAGCACCGACAATCGTTGGAAATCCATTTCACTTTAAATTTATTTTTAATGAGATTCTGGAGTGATAATAATAATAAGAAAACTTTTGACGTGAATTCGTCTTTAAATTCGGTCAGGTACAGTATGTGTGAGTGGTTCTATAATGAAAAATTTTGCAATGTGTTTGTGGGGGGTTCTATACAAAAATGGCAATATTTTTCACAATTGTGAACTACAAATGATATTTATTTTGTTGGATAGGTAGTTTATGTCCCTATCCAAAATGGTGAGTACTGGGGTGAAAGGGGAGGGTTAGAGCTTGAGCGTGAACACTGAAAATGGTGTTTGGGCAGTCTAACTTTCGATTCCGGTAAGATAGGATGATGAAATTGATGTCAATTTGTAAAAATCACAGGATCAAAATTATTTGGCAATAATATCATACAAATGAAATTTGTAGAGTTATAAGTCGATAAGTGTGCTGATTTAAAGAAAATTTTCGTAATGTCGAAAAAATTGCAAATATAAACTGAAATGTAAGAAACGTATACCATAGTAAAGAAAAATTCAAAAGGAATCAGAAAAGGCAAAATTGATTGATGCAGAACGAAGCAGATTGTATTGAAAGCGTAAGAAAGCCAAAAAAATCTATACTTCTATTATAACCACAAAGACTATATTCATTTACATTATACAATTCCTCTAATATCACAAAGACGGATTAACCATTTTACGATTATAGTTGTGTCACCGCACACAACATACCTCATTTTTTCGTTCGATGAACAATCAAAAAGACGAAGATAACTTGGTGGTTGTCTCGACGAGGTATCTCGTCATTTCAAGAAAACGGACCAAATCTGGATCTCATCATCATCAAAATATCAGCAATATCTTGATGACGAGATTAATCGTCATTATCAAAACCGATTCGATCTTGATCGACGAGATGTCTCGTCAAAACCACTTGGAGAGTTAAAACACAAATCAACACAAAACATCAAAAGCTATTACGAGCCGAGCAATCGTAAGAAAAGGAACACAATCACGTGAAGCGAAACGCAAAAAACGCTGTTTTACTACACAACGAAACTAGTACAGAAACTGACGCGACTTGATTTGTCTAAAACTGTAAAAACTCGAGAAAAGCCGGTTAACATAAAACTGACAACATAAATTCAGACTTCAAGAGAAATTAGATTCCATGACTCAAGGAAAAAGCTTTTTTTTCAAATGCTATATTTATATATTCGTCATATGGATGGTTATTACTCATTTAACCATGCTCTAAATTATTAAAAGATATTTATCCTAAATCCCATCTGAAATGCCTAAAGTCGGTTCAAAATATTTTTCTTTTTAAAATTTAAATTACTTTTTAATGCGATTCTTCAATGATAGTGCAAAAGCATAAAGCTTCTTTTATCCAAACAAAACAAAACTGAACGAAACAAAGATTAAAATATTCATGAAAACTACCGAACAAAAACAGAAATCTTAACTTTAATTGACATGCAGTGTCTATAAAGGATTCGACTATCGAGGAAATGATGTAAATCTGAAATAAAACAAAGCAACAATAACATCTCATCATGCTATATCAATTCGTTATAAAATGTACAAAATCCCTCATTAATTAACGACAAAAGCAATTAAGGTCTGAAAATGCTTCAAAGGGATTACGTCTTAATTAACAACATAGCACCTTAAAAGAACGGCTAAAATATTATTTCAAAAGTGTATATTTAGAAATGATATTTTGAAGATAAAAAGACTGCAGTAACTGAATGGATGTAAAAGTTACAGATGGACCATACTTCAAATTGAGAAATTAGATTCCCTGTCACGCAAAATACTTTTTTTTACCATAGCAAACAATACAAATACTGATGTGACTCATTTTTATCAGAATCTCAATTCTCGAAAAAAATGCTACGCCATTAATCCCGTCAAATGTCACCGATGGCGGGTTGCAAATCCCTTTCAATTTGAATTACTTTCCAAAGCAATTCTTGAGTGATAGTAAAAAGCTTTTTTCGTCCAACGAACGAAAAGAAGAGACGGGAAGGAGACACGGAAAAGAAGAAAACTGCCCCTACAGAAACAGAACTCTTAACTTTCATTGGTATGCAAGGGGCTACCGAGGATCCAACCGAGAAGAAAATGGGAGGAACGATAACATTCTGAGCTGAAACATCGCAACAAAAACAAGGACATAAAATAACCAAAACTCGATGAGGCTTGAAATTTAACGAAGCGCATCGACTCAGTCCTTCTGGAGTTAAACTGAGATAAACCCTCAGACAGAGGAATCTTATTCTTATCTATCTTTTATCTACTCCTGCTGCCATCTGGCGGCATATTATTCTAGTATATAGAAGGTAGGTAGCACTAGTATCCCGCTCCATAACCTCATAGATGTTCTTAACTCCTACTACACTGAATTTAACCTTCTTCATATTTCTCAACAATATTGGAATAACCTCATCAATCTTGTGTCCTCAATAATTGTATCTTTAATGGTGAACATCTATTCCAACAAGGGATACCACAAGGTACTTTCTTCTCCACATCTAGATAATCTACCTCCATTTCTCTGAAAGATCGCACACATTTAAATTTGCTAGCTCTTATCGTTACTTAGATGATTTAATCATTTTTAACTGACCAGAGTTCACTGACTTTTGGAAAAGCATTCATCCCACTGAACTCATCCTCAAAAAACAAATACCTCGCCTTTATCAACTAACTTCCTAGACATTCATATTGATGTCAGTTCAAAATCAATAACCGATATTTATGACATAAGAAATTATTTTCAATTTAACATTAACAAGCTTGTTCGCTGGGACGCTAATATCTCTTTCAGTATCTACAGGAACTTAATTTATAATCAATCTCCGGGATAGCTTGGCGTGGTTGGAGGCTTTTCAAAATGGTAGGACTGTATATCTGTTGGCTGTTATTCCTTTGGTTGTTTTATTCATTTTTCCTTTCAAATCTTGATAATGATTTACTTTTATGATTTTTTCTCTCTGGTAGTACTTTGAGTTTTCGGGGGTAACTTTGGTTAAGCCTCATACAAGTACAGAAAAACTCAAAGCATCTCTTAAAAGTGACTCCTGATTTACTCCCCTTGACAAAGTAAGCGGGATCACTCATTTCACATTATACATTTTATCTTGTTTCTCGGGAAAATCTATTCTTAAGGTAGCTTTACTTATAATTTCCCTCCATTTGTTCTCTGCGGCTTTAAGTGCTATTCATTCTAAAGGGTCACTATTAACATTTTTATTATTATGTTGTTTTATCTTTTGTTTTCGTTATCACATGCATTTTGTTTTTGTTTCGGTTCTCATTTGATATTTGGTGGTTGTCTATATATATATTTGAATGGAAAATTTTAGTTATAAAAACGGTATCTGCAATATATCCAGGAATAGGAATGTCGTATGACTTTACATGCAAGGTTTCTCCTTGGATGGGACTATTTCATTAATATATCGTTGGTATATTTAAATCCTATACCGCATCCCGGCTGGAGTCATACCATAAAGAGCAAGTTTCTAATTTTTGCATAGAAAGACTAAATAAATTCTTCTACGTGCTGAAGGGGCAATTGCTCTGTGGGTATTCCCACTGCGCTTGCAACCTGCGAGTTTGTGGGTTAGATTCTTCCCTGGGTGTATTGATCTTTTTTGTATTACTAAAACATTCCTTGTTTTTGAATGTTCGTTACTTGATGTTGTCTGTCTTGTGTTTGAAGTAGCTTAACCAACGAAATCTCAAATATCATAAACTAGAGGTTCTAATCACAGGTGATTAGCTTTTAAGCAAAGCAATAGATTCATACTACAGTAACGAACCGTGAAAAAACCCAATGGTTTGATTTTATTCTCTCCTATTAGAGACAAAACAGAAGTAAAAGGATTCAAACTAGGCCTACCTAACTTATTATAAACATTCTCTCGAATCAAAGTCAAAGCACTTCCTGTATCGAAAAGTTCTGTAATCGGCACATCGGAAATTGAAATTACGAGGGGTGTTCAAATGAAAAGGTACGAAACGTCGTAACAACCAAACCGGTTGAAATTTGAATATGCCGCTTTGGGATAACGTAGTGAGACATCTAAGGAAGCAAATGCACGAGTACCGGCTTGGTTGCGCGCATGCGCGGGCGCCCGCACATGACGCAGAAGAGAAGCATGCAGTTGTGTGTTCCGTCCAATTGACGAGACAGTGCGTGTGAGGACATCATGGCGTTCACATTGCAAAATTCGACGATTGAGGAGCAGCGAGGTGTTATCAGATTTCTGACTGCGGAAGGGGTTAAACCGGCCGATATTCATCGCCGGATGGTGGCCGTATACGGGGGAGACTGTGTGTCCGACAAGCCAGTAAGAAAGTGGAGTGCCCGTTTTCGTGAAGGGTGGGAGTGTTTGAGTGATGACCCGAGACCAGGCCAGGCAAACACGGTAATCACGGCCGAACTCATCGACAAGGTGAACGACCTGGTGAGAAGTGATCGGCGTGTCACAATGCGAATGTTGGCAGTGATGGTGGGGGCCAGCGTTGGAACAGTGTGGACAATTGTGCACGACAGGTTGGGTTACGGAAGGTGTGAGCGCAGTGGGTTCCGAAGAAGCTCAACGAACCGCAAAAAGAACTACTGCGTATGGGGTTAGCACTGAAACACCTGTTCCGGTATCATGAAGACCCCGCTTTCCTGGAGCGGATCGTCACCGGTGACGAGAGCTGGTGCCATCACTTCGAGCCAGAGACAAAGCGGGCCAGCATACAATGGAAGCATGCGTCGTCACCTCCCCTAAAAAATTCAAAGCTGTGCCCTCAGCAGGCAAGGTGATGCTCACCATCTTTTTCGACGTCCGATACTCATCGAATTCCTCGAGCACGGAAAAACCATTAACAATGACGTGTACTGTGAGACACTCCGTAGCCTACGCAAGTCCATCAAGAGCAAACGGCCTGGGCTGCTCACGGAGGGAGTGATTCTGCTCCACGATAACGCGCGTCCACACGTCTCCAGGGTCACACAAAGTGTACTGGCCAAGTTCAAGTGGGAGCAGCTTGAGCATCCGCCCTACAGCCCGGACAGGTCGCCCTGCGACTTCCATCTGTTTTGTCCGCTAAAAAAACATCTCAAAGGGAAGCGCTTCAACTCGGACGACAAACTGAAGGACACAGTGGAAGACTGGCTCTTGTCACAGCCACAGGAATTCTGGGAACAGGGAATCCTTCGGCTCGTGAAACAGTTGGAATAGTTGTGCTCAGGCCTCTGGTGATTACTTTTGACTTCAATTATACCCACAGTGTCGTTTCGTACCTTTTCATTTGATGTTGCTTTGAATCCTGACTTTTTCGAGCTTCGTTATTGTAACGAGAGGTTTCTTTAAAATTCTCATCCGATTTAATTTTAGCGTAGATTTTTAAGTTTTCTCTGAATTCTTTAATATTCTTACTTCCATATAAAATAGATTTATTGTTAGCAGAATCATTAACACCATGAATTACATAATGCATCAACGAGGGAAAATCTATATTACCCCTATTAGCCAAGTCTCGCATAACTAAAAAATATTCATCGAGTGATTCATTATCTCTCATTTTTCCGATTCAATAACATTTCGTGAGATACAGCAGAGTTAAAAATTGAACCAAATTCAGAAATTAACAGTTCTTTACGTTTAATCCAAGAATTTATACTACTTTCGCTTTGAATGAATAACTTTGCTTTTCCAGTTAGGGACCGTTTTGCAAACAATAACTTATGCAAATCACTTAATTGAAATAAATCAGTAACATTTTCAAAATCATCAATCCATTTATCAATATTTTGCCAAGAATCACCATTAAATGGAACAATAACATTTTCAATATCAGAAAAACTTATGTTAGGCCTGAATAATTCTTGAACTGGAAGTTGAACGGAACTGTTGTTTTTATTTGGTTTGTTATTTATAGATTGATCATAATCTTCTAAAGTACCAGTATCCCTCTGATCATCAATTTCATTATCCTCATCTTCACGAATGATATTTTTATTCAGTAATGTAATATCGCAAAGAAATGCAAGAATTCGAGTTATTATTTCAGGTTTTGCTCCCTCATCACTTACACACAAAAAATTACAAATTGTTATGATGTTATTAAGGGAGAATTCTTTGTCAATAAACTCAAATTTCTGTTTATAAGCGGGTTCTTCTGGTTTAAAAGCAAAACCATCAAATTCTCTAATACGCTTTCTGTTTTGACGATCGCCTTCTGTTCCAAGAATAATTTTATGCAAACATCGAATTTTCGATGGCTTTTCAATTTTCAGTGCAACCTCCAATTCAGAAATGTCATTTAACTTCATCTTGAAATAAAAAAGCTAACTCACCGGAGACGTCTGGAAATCTGCAAATGTTGCTTATTTTAAAAATCAGTTCAAACGTTAAGTCTATCCCTCTTCTGCCTCCATTTTTGTAGAAGAACACCGCAAGTCCAGGAATTTTAGTATCTAAAAATTACTCGGACTCAATTTTTAACACAAACATATATTAAGACGGACGATTACATTGAACATTTAACATAGAATATAGACATTGATTATTTCATCGTTTGACACAATTGTCCGTCGTTAGTCCTACGTCGTACAGTCTAAAACTGTCTGCTACTCTAGCGTTGGCCAGCAGTGTCAGGTCTCGTGGCGACTGAAGCGCCACACACAGCGGGTGTCATAGGCCGGTACCACATATATGATCTCTATATCGGTATGTATGGCACCGTAGTACCCTCAAGCATCCGGGTTGTACTATAGGGTACATTATAGTACTGTAATGAAGGTAGGTAGATAGGTAGTTTAATTTACGTCGCACTGGAGCAAGAGAACTGGCTATTGTGCAGAAATGAAAGATATCTTGGATGGGGGACGACATTTTTATCAGCTTAAATTCTACAGTTTTGCAGTAGTAAACCCGAATACAGTTTTACGGTAGGTTCCAAAAATTTTAGGTTACGAACTGGTATATTTACATATAGTAGAATGGTAATACACTCCTGACAAAGAGTATCGAAGGTAGAACATATTGATTATGTATTGCCACACATGATCAATATATGGTTAGATTGCCGTGAATGTGTGCATCAGTTAGCTGCGCCATTTGTTAGTACAAAGTGAAATTCTAAAATCTGTACCTCAGAACCAGACGAACCTAAATACGAAAATGACGATTTTCAGGTTATTACAGTTTTGCATCAAGCCATAACAACGTAAGTGTGTTAAAAATTCTAATTTTATGATTTACTAGAGTTATAAGAGCGTAAGTCTTAACCTTTGTTTGAATCAGACAAACTTAAGTCCATCCACTCAAAAAGACAATTTGAACTTTCATCTATAAAAACTAAGCATGTTACACAACGGAAAGGAGAAGGCACAAGAAACAAAACCGAGAGCCACACATTTACTTTTAACTTTAATAATGAGGAAGTCGTTTGCAAAACTTTTTTCCTGAATACGCTTTCTATTTCTGAAACCTTTATGAGAGTTGCTTTAAAAAAAACTAGTGAGTCCGGTTTGGTAACGTCAGACCTTAGAGGAAAACATATTCCAGCAAAGGAATTACCGAGTGATAGCTTAGAACGGAAGAACGGATCAAAAACCATATTTCAAAGTTTCCGGTGTATGAAAGCCACTACAGCAGGAAAAGATCCAAACATAAATATTTGGGCAACAACTGAACATTTCTACACTGTATGTAGATGAGTGCGAAAAAGAAAAAATTAAATCAGAGAAAGAGTGGGTTTATTCCAAAGTTTTCAATGAAGTTTTCAACTTGTTTTTCCACTCAACAGATAATGACACTTGTGTTGTTTGCGACATACTAGACTGCGAAATTAAAAATGATGAAAAACTCAATGAACTTAAATTACAAAAAGAAAACCAACTGGAAGAGGCTTCACGTAGGTACAAATTAAAAAGGGAACATAAACTGAAAGGTCGTGCTATAAGGTTTGAGAGTCGTTATGTCTGATCTCCAAAAAATGTCTTCCAAAGCCAGATTTCAAGAACTCCCAAAGTTTTTACTCAAGAAATCTCTGTACATTAAATAGTACAATTTATGACACAACCGTTGACAAAACTTGGTTAATTATTTGGGATCAAGTTACAGCCGGTCGAGGAGGTAACGAAATAGCATCATGTTTATTCACATGGGCAAATGAAGAGATTCGAACTCCTGATAGGCCTACTGAAAACTTAACAGTGTGGACAGATAATTGCAGTAGCCAAAACAAGAATATTAAGATTTTCATGTATCTATGGCTGTTGGAAAAAGTTTCTACTCTATAGAAGTCAACTATAAGTTCCTATTTGCCGGACACACCCACATGGAAGTAGATGGCAAGCATAGTATGATAGAGAGGAACTAAAAAAAACCACACTATTTTCCCCACAAATGATTGGGCCAATTGTATTGCTTTATATTAAAAAATAACCCCTTTGTTGTGAGAAGGATGTGCCTTGAAGGCTTTCTTGATTTTCTCTACTTGAAGAGCAAAGAAGCTCCATTTTTTTCAAGGAAGAAAAACACAAAGAACCATTTTTGATATCCAATGCAGTGTTGTTACAGCTTCGCAAAGGAGACAGCAAGTTGTACTATAAGACCAGTTTCGCAGATGATACCTTTAAAACTGTTTAATTTAAAAGAAATCAGAAACAACACAAAGGGTTGTTATGCCAGCGACATCCCAAAATTGAGAGTAACCAAAAACAAGATAAGTAATGAGAAGTACAGAGACCTCATGAATTTAATGCAGTGGGTCCCTGAAGAGTATAGACCCTTCTTTGAAACCTTCCACATGGAGAGAAGGAAGGAAATTTTCCTGAGGATAACTCAACCGCTCTAGAGTAATGTTTTTGTTTAATCTGTAGCTTTTAGGCCATTTACATTACAACACTCAATCTGTACAATATTAAATATTTTTATACAATATTTTATATATTTTATACAATATTGAATAGTTTATACAATATTAAATATATTTTATACAATATTGAATATTTTATACAATATTAAATACTTTTTATACAATATTATATATTTTATACAATATTATATATTTTATACAATATTATATATTTTATACAATATTATATATTTTATACAATATTAAATATTTTTGTACTTACTCTATGTTTTGATAGTATTAAAGACATTGTTACTATGATTGACGTGTAGTTTACTTGAAACACCTTTTTAAAGTGCTATGTAAGTCCTGAAACAGATTTTTGATGTAGAACCACAATAACGTAAGTCCAGTTTTGTCTTAATAAGTTATAAAATTACATAAAAATCAAGCAATAATGGATAAAGCATGTAGGGTTTAATTTTATGTTCCTGTTAAGTTTTTCGTGAATTGAAAACGCATTTGAATAGGAACTCTATTCTTTAATTTAACATATAAGATACAGATCGCACACGAACTTCCGACATGACAGCCAAGTACAAACTAAATTTATAAGACGCCGACCGTTGGACACTAATCTAATTGGAACTGATTGTCATCGTTTTCCAAAGTTCGAGTTAAAGAATACAGTGACAATAAATTCTGATCGGTTTGATACAATTCGACAGACCCGGAATCGAAATTCAGAACAATTCCTTTCCTTCCTTTAAGTTTAGATACGAGTTTCAAAACACCTTGTAGACAACAAGGTATTTCATTTCTAGGACACTCTTTCAGCTTTAGAAAGGAATTTCATTATGCAACCGTTCAAAATACTTATATGTAGTACACTGGCAACAAACTCGAGATGCGAGATAAATAAGACTTGAGAATTGGTGCTGTCCACCCTACTAGCGGTGAAAACTGCGTAATAGAATTTTAGGATAGTCAGGTAATACGAATATGACTAGTCTTGTTTGTAAACGATAGCGGAAGTTTTAATGCTTTATAGTGTCCATTTTAGCCGGAATCATTCATGTGTAATGCTACTGGGCTTTTACGCTGTCCTGTTTGACGTGACATTATTGCTATTATTTTAACTTATTAATAAACATTGATTTGTATAACGACAGCTTTTTTTTATTTAGTATATATGTTACGGTGAAAGACCGAAATCTGGAGAATGTTGACTTTCACCGGTGAATGTCAACATTCACATAGTCGCTTGGTGTATGTCCAAAATATTTGCTAACTACCCTTATTTCTGATTTACACCGGCAAATGTCGACATTCACCATGCACAGATGGTGAATGTTGAACATGTCGGAGATTTATATTTTCTTCTCCGTATTTCAGTCGCGATAAAACGTCACAAGGATGACGTAACTTTTTCGCCTCTCTTTCTGAGAGGAGTGACCAAGAACTTAAAACAAACAGTACATTCTAAATGAGAAAAGAAAATAATAGAAATTAAAAACTTACTTAATTATACAGTACATTCTAAATGAGAAAGAAAATTATAGTAATAAAAAACTTACTTAATTATGTGATTCAAATCTTATTTATTGCAACAACTTAAACTATTATGACACTTTGAATTGCACAAGAGTCCCTTGCTTTTACAACTGCATTTATTTGTGGAACACTTCCTTTTGCAATGACAGCGTGTATAGCCTTGCCCCCCGCTTCTCGAATTAGCTGCAGCTGCTTCTCTCAGCGACATTTCTTGAAAAGAAATCTCATCTATGGAAAGTAACTTTTCTTTACAAATTACGAACTGATTACGTGTGTAAAGCTGTTTGAGGGTACCATTTTTATTTGCCAATTTATAGAAGTCGGAGTCTTCTATTCCAACAACAACCGCTAACACATTTCGGCTATCTGTACGACCACGGTCGACATCAGGGACTTGTATTCGTACAGTATTACCAATTTGAGCAGGAGGAAATTGTTTTTGTGAGGTTCGTAACATTTCAGAAAGTATTTTAGAGTACTTTTCTTGAGAAAAATAAAAACAATTGTCTTCTCGTTTACCCGCAATTAATGCATTTAACTTTGCAAGAAAAAGATCACGATTCACTGCAGTATCCATTCAGTATAAATTAGGGTATCGGAAAAAAAACCTCGGCTCCTCTCTTTTCGACCTCCACCAGAGCATATCTGTGATTGTCGACATACACCGGTGAGGGTCCGAATGTACAAGAATGTAATGAAATATTCGATCTTTCACCGACGTATTTGGTATGTGTCGACATTCTCCAATTTCGGTCTTTCACGGTAACATATACAATTCGTAAACCAGAAGTGAGAAGCACAAAATCACACTTTTGCTCAGATTTTTGAAGAACAGGTACAGACTCTGCCAAATCGGCGACTAAATTATCATAGCCAAACGACTATTTAGATAAACCCGCATTAGTGGATGCCTTCCAAATCCTTGCTCCCAAAGGGTAAGTGCATGTAACAAACCTACTACGCATTAGCATATTCCAAAAGTATAATCAATTGGAGATGTAATTATTGCCAATTGACGATGGTAATTATTGACGATTCTTACAGTGTTTTTTTAAGTCTAACCGGATCTTTTCTAAACACTACAAAATGGAATTCATTCAAAATTAACTGTCAAATTGGAAAAAATTCTTTCAAATCTTTTGCATCAAACTTTTCCGCCATCTTAAAAATAAAGTATTCTCTTGATGTAGCTGTAGAAGAGATGGTAGATATCGTTCTTAAGTTCGGCAAATTTATCTGTCTTAGCATCACTTTAACGTCGAATCGAGTTAAAGTTGAAGACAAATCTAAAAAAAGAAGACAAACAGTTAAAAACTTGAGCAGTAGGTATCTGAACATTAGCATTTGAGTGATAAATGCAAGTGACTGAAAAACCGTGTGGTTTGAGAGCAAAGTCACAAAATCTGCTCTGATTTTTTTAACATTTTTTTTATCTCCTCCACTTTCATTCAACCTTCTTTCTAAACTTTTACTTTTTGGTTTCTTTTGCAAGCTTTTAGTGACTAAATTCAAGCTTTGATCATTCCTTTTTTATTGAAAAAAGCGAAAGGTTTAGGAATCGCGCTATTTCTTTTCGGTGTAAGTGTTCGTCATTTTAAACTTTGGTGTATTTTCTGTTTTTATCCAAGCATTTACAGAACCATTTTTTGAAAATTGTATTAAAAATGCGCACACGTCTTGAAAAGTTTTTACAAGAACACTGTAAAATGCATCATACGTTTTTTACAAGAACCTTTTATTAAATGAGTCTTGATTTTAGTGAGAGTAAAACCCTTGAGCGCATTAAACTGAAAGTTTTTTAAATAGTTAATACTCAAATTAAACATAAGATTATTAAATACAGAATTGCATATCGTAAGAATGAAGTACACCAACCGGATAGCTGGTAGAATCACTCTGTCAACCAAAAATGAACGTATGAACAGGTTTACTTACATAACTTCATAGTTTAATTCCGTTTATCTAACATTTGAAAATAATAGCTAATAATTAGCTATTAATCATTTGTCATTTAACTCTCTACGAGTCTCGAGATTTCCGAGTAGTGTAGTATTTCTTTTACCTCAGAACACACTTTATGACTAAATAACCACATCTATTCGCATCAATGACTATTAACCGCTAAAAATACATGTGGATTCTTTCAAACTATAGTAAGATTCTTATGGTCCTTTCCTTAGAATAGAACTCATTGAAACGATTCTATTCGCCCTTTCCTTATAATAGAATCCTTTGGAACGATTCTATTAGTCCATTCTTTGGAATATATTTTTTAGAATTATTCCTTACTTTAGAAAAGAATCTGAGTTAAAGGTAAGGGTCAATAGAATAGTGTTTCGAACGATTCTATTGATCCTTAGAATATAATTCTGAATAGAATCGTTTGGAAAGATTCTATCTACCAAGAAGGTTAAAATTGGTTAAATTTCATGCAGGGAAGACTACAGGTTTGAAGGTGGAATTATGCTTGTGAAGATGGAATTATGCGTTCAAAGGATAAATGAAATCTTTAGAAATATAACGTATTCATTATTATGTAGTGGAAAACTATATGGAGCATAAGCACTTAAGATTGTACGATCAACCATAGTTTATTAGGTAAGTTGGTCATCTGTCATGGTGGAAAACTTTACTCTTCAAGTAGGACTAAATGTACTTCCATCATTGTTTCGTATCTGTGTATATGTCGTATTACATGAAGTCATGGTCCATGTGTTTGGTCAAGAAGCTAGTTTTGAGACATGAACTTGACGAATAGCGGACAAAATCTAGTTGGGAGAATTCAGGGATGAGACATCCATTCTTGTTGGAAGAATCCAGAGGTGGGACATTTAATCTAGTTGGAGGCTGAAGTCAGAGGAAATAAACGTAGGCATGATGGCCGCTTTGCACCAACAGAATCTGAATAAATCTGAATCCAGTAGAAATTGTCTAACGTAGATTCGAGTGCATTGTAGCTCAGATTCAGGCAATGTGGTTGGTTGTTCTAGGGTTTGATGGCGCAACGGCCATATTTGGCCGAGCTGCGCCATAAACAAGGGACATTTTCAAGTAAGAAATATTGTGAAAAAGAGGGATTGGGAATAGAATAAGGTCCAGGCAATGTGAGAGCAAGTTAATTATTGCAGTTAAGAGGGTGTTTAAGATAAACAGGCTGTTTATTATGGAAACGGCGTACTCGAATCTTCGTTGATCAGTTTCTACGGATTCAGATTGATTTTGATCCTTTCGCTCTGAAGATGAATTCTAAAAACTGAAAAGCTTCAATCTTGCTTGTAATATTACAAGGATGCTTGAAAATTATTATAACTATATAATAAACTATTTATTAGTAACTGGATTCTCGACTGAATATTTCTATTGGTTACTATTTAGAATATCTTTATAAGTTCGGAAGATATTTTAATTTAAAGTAAATAAAGTGAAGTAAGGGGGGGGGGGAAATCACTTGGATGAAAACTTGTTAATTTTTAGAAATCAATACTTCAATACATTGGACTCAAGATCTCTATACCATCGCCAACGACAACAATTACCATCACAAATTGCCGATAATTTTGGGATGTGGTAATCCGTCGTAGGTTTGCAGTCCCCATTGTATTCAAGTGGAAAACATAAAATTCAAATATCCGTTTGGAGACAAAACCTTTCGTCGCCAATTCAGCGAGAAGCCGCTCTTTCATGGTTTTTAGTTCTACACTTCAGTCTATTATAACACATAAATTGTTTTTATATATTTATAAAGTTTAAAATATTTTCTTTAAAACAGATACAACTGTTACATACAAGGTGTAAGCGTTCACAGTGTTTACATTTTTCAATTTTATTTCACGGGACTTTTTAACATAGACTTGTAGAGGAACTTTCAGTACACAATATTTTAATTCGTGAATCAACTGCCCTTAAATGCCAACCAATGTCTCTCCTTCAATCGTTAATGGAAATCAATTAACATTTAGAATAAATGGATTGCATGAGGTCGAACCCGATTCTACAAAATTAGAGCAATAAGCAGCAGATAGCGACAAGATTAAGTTAATCTTAAGAACTACTTTTGTAATGTTGCAAAGAATATCGTTTTTGTAAATAAATAAGCATGCAAATAAGAGCATTTAATTTAATAATTTGGAATTCTAAGTTTTTGAAATTACGCAATCTTACTCATCAACAAATTGTAACATGACCAGATGTTAAATCATACAAAACAAACAAAATAAATTAAAAGGTGGTGTACCAAATATTTAAACAGCCCAAGAATGCTTATAAACCATCAGTAGTCAACTGGCATGTACCAATTGACAAGCTACGGTAGGTAGGTATTTTAATTAACGTCGCACTGGAGCAAAACAATGGACTATTGACGACTGCCCGGGAAGGATCCGAAGGGAAATATCCGAGAATAACACCACGCAATTTTGAATCACGGTCAAATGACGAGGTCACATCTGAGCTGGCTCCCCACTCTCCAAACTTCCACATCACGCCAAGACAAGATAGACATGTTCTTTGTTTCTTCAAACTAAGCTTTTTTAAGTATCTTCCAACTGTCAACATATTCTTTCAGGAATTGCGAAAGCATTAATTTTTTCGTTCGCCAAAGAAAGAGAAACATTTCATTTCAAATTACTGTATCTCCCAACCTAGTATTTTATTCATGTAATCTTATACCATCTTCTTTCACAAACCATCATTTAATGTCATAAACATGGACAACTGAGTATGTTCACTTAAACCAATTTCTTCAACTTTTATTTAGCATTGCAATACATCATAATTTACCAATATACAATTTTTGTTTTTCATCGATTCGTTGCATTATTGCACTTGAAGTTGCTTCGAGATTTTTTGTAACTTTTAGTCAGAATTGTCTTTCAATGCATCATAAACTTATTAACACGCATACTTCCAGTGTAAGGAAATTCAGATTGCATACTCTAAAATGATATTTCATCATCTGACCGTGTTTCAAAATGAATTGTTATTATACTGGAACATTTCCCTCCGGGATTGACTTCGGACTTTTGCCAATAGCTCATTTTGTTGCTCCTCTAGTGGTGCGACGAAGATCCATCTACTTACCGACCAAAATAATATTATTTTCTCACTTGATTTATATTACACTATTTTTGTCTTTTAATACTCATATCGTCTTCATCACACGTTTCTTGGACTACTAGAAGCAATCACTCCGGATAATGTTTGTTCTCCAATTATCATTCTTTTAGTACTAAGGATTATTTTTGTATAGATAAATGAACCTATTCTTTTTGAGGTGATTAAAGTTTAACATTCTGTGTCAGAAATATATAAATTATAAATATTGATTTTTATCATATAAACATTTTGTTTGAGTCAATGATTTCACTTCCTTATTCAAGGGAATCCTGAGTCCTAGATTGCGATTTGTTCATCTACTATCATTGTCCTTTTAGTATGATATTTTTTGTCCTTAGAATTGCATTCACATGAAAGAATTCCCTCAGCTTATTTTAATTTTATTTTATCATAATTGCCTTTTAGTATATCATCATATGTCTACACAATTTAAAGTATCACATTCGAAAGAACATTGATTCTTACGTAAACATAGCACTCTGATTCTTAAATAACTGAAATAATCTACAAAGTTGGGAGCTCAACTTTCCTCTTGTACTAAAAACTCGTAACCTAAACATTCCCAAGTCAATCTCAACTTGGATGACACCAATTGATTAATCCTTGGAGATAAAACCCACGAAAGCAGGGGAGGACAGCTCTTACGGCATTCTTTCATGGAGCAAATAAAACTGACCTTCTGATTTTGAGATCAATCTCAGCTCAGAAAATGTAGTAATCTCTCCAAAAGTACGATGGAATCTCAACTTCCCAATGCACTAAAAATCCGTAACCTAAAGATTCCCAATTCAATCCCACCGTCAATAACACTAATTGATGAATCCCATGAAATAAAACCCACGAAGTAGAAGGAAAGAGAAAAACGTGAAATCTTTCAACTTCCCAGCACACTAAATATCCGTTACCTGAAGATCCTCAATTCAATCCCATAATCGATGGCACTAATTGATGAATACCAGAAAATACAACCCACGTAAAAAAAGATGTGAGGGCAGACATATGCCTTAAATCCCACTAACTATTCAAAAGTCATAAACATCTTTTACACATTCTTACGACATTAGCGGGAGCAAAATGGAACTACCATTCTGATTCTATTATGAATCTCAGTTTTGAATATGAAGCAAGAAGCTCTCTAAAAGCACGATGAAAGCTCATTTTCCCAGTTCACTAAAAACCCGTAACCTAAAGATTCCTAATTCAATCCCATCATCAATGACACTAATTGATGAATCCCAGGAAATAAGATCCACGAAACAAAAGGGAAGAGACAAACACACGTATACCCTAACCTCACAATTCAAAAGCATATACAGATTTGACGCATTCTTCTGATATGTCTAAGCAAAACGAAACTGCCATTCTGACGCTATGATAAATCTCAGCTTTAAAAATGCAGTAACATTTGTAAAAGTACGATGAAAGTTCAACTCCCCTAAAGCACTAAAAGTCCGTTACCTGAGAATTGTCGATTCAATACCATCATCGATGACACCGATTGATGAAAACCAGGAAATAAAACCCACGAAAACAAAGGGGTGAGGGCAGACACATGCATACCTTAAATCCCACTATTCAAAAGGCATAAACAGCTTTTACGGTATTCTTTCGAGATAGGTGGATAGGAAATGGAAATCCGATATTTTCCTCAGTCGATCGGATAGCCGGAGAAAGAGAAGAAAAATTGTATGAAATGGGATTTGACGGAGGAATAACTTTGAAGAATTTCCTTTGGCCCTGAACAGGGCAAATGTTTGGAATAAGGGATGGGTGAAAGGGCTCAATTTCTTTGATCCTTTTTTCCTAGAGCCTGGAGATAAAACTGGAGCGCGAATGCTAGGAGGAGTCCTATTTTGTCTCCAATGCTTTTGGAACAACTTAGTTATGAAACAGTCTTAGGATCTCCCTCGGAGAAAAAGATAACTAATAAGACAGGAAGGCAGTATAAATCCAGCTCGAAGGAAACATATTGTGTTGAAATAAAAACCAATGTAAGTGTCACTCAAAATAAGAATTATGCTTCAAGAAAAGGATTTGTGCTGATTCGGATCAGAAAGGAAACATGAGGACTGAAGAAACACCTTTTTGTGATATGCTGATCGGATTTTGAAGTATTCTTGTCGCAGTAGAATTACAGTACAGTGCTATACTACATTTACGAGCAATGGTTTTAACCCTCAGAATTTCTCGAGACTTCCGAGTAGTGTATCATTTTTTTACCCCACAATACAGTTGATGACTAAATAACCACGTCAATTGGATGAAAGAATCAGTGGATTCTTTCAATCAATGGAAAGAATCAATGGATTCTTTCAATCAATGGAAAGAATCAATGGATTCGTTCAATCAATGGAAAGAATCAATGGATTCTTTCAATCAATGGAAAGAATCAATGGATTCTTTCAATCAATGGATTCTTTCAATCAATGGAAAGAATCAATGGATTCTTTCAATCAATGGAAAGAATCAATGGATTCTTTCAATCAATGGAAACTTTCAATCAATGAAAAGAAGCAATGGATCAATGAATTTCAATAGCATCTTAAAGATGGTATTGATCCTTTCCTTGAGTAGAATCGTGTCCGTCGATTCTATTGGTCCATTCCTGGTATAAGAATCCTTTGGAAAGATTATATTGATCATTTTCTTAGAACATAATTGTAGAGTTCGACCGGAAGGAACTTTAAAAGATCGTCAGCTGGTAATTTGTGTGCTACTCTTCGAAGGGTTACCGAAGAACCGGAGGGGACTTTTTAGAATAGGGAAGAATACGTGTGTGACCAAGAGGGGAGGACTTGTGTTTGGGAAATAGTTTGTTTTAATTCTTAGGTTTAAATCATCCAGCCCTTTTAAAAGTATACTGTAAGCTATGCACCCATTCTGTAAATAAACCTTAATTTAAATTTTATAGAGTTTTTGTCAACTAATTTCTTTATCACTGGATCTTACAAAAAACAAAATGGTCATCCATGCACATTTGAAGGAAGGAACCAGGAGGTACCAAAAGTTCTACTATAATCTTCAAAAAATATTATGTTGGGTTCAAGCAGATCAAAATTGGTTAGAAGTCATGCAGGGGAAGAATACATTTTGTAAGATCGAATTATGCGTGTAAACCTCTCAGAGGGTTAACAGTAAAATAAGAAGTGTGTACAAAATTAAAATTTATCTTTAACTTCACACTTGTAACATAAATCAGCATTCACAACTGGAGATGATATCAAATTTACTAGACTATGAGCGATTATCGAATAAAAAGGGTTTGGTTCGATATTTTTTCCGATGCCAATGATATCAAGTCAGCCAAGGTCTATGATATAATGTCTATCAGCCAATATCTCATACTTGCGTGATTTTTCCGAGCAACTTTGAAGGTGAGAGAAGTGGGTCTTGGCTTTTAGTAAACCTAATTGATCGTGGGATAACTGAGGTACGAAAATCATAGTAATAAAAATTTAATACATTTTCTTCCGTAATATCACTCATAAAGTTACAACACTTAACAAAACATTTAGTAAATAGAACACAAGGAAGAAAGAAAAAATGGCTGTACCTCACCAACAAAATATTTATCAAACCAGCATTGATAGCCAATGAAAGACAGAGCACTATTTTAAAATCTGAAATAGTTTTTGCAAAGTTGGGGGAATGAAGTTTGATAAATCATGCGAAAGGACCAACTGCACGTATGAACTTGAATGAGACTAGCATCTGTTGGATAGCGAGCAGAAGACAGCACAACACACTTTTTAAATCTGAAGTGGTTTTTGCAAAGATGGCTGTATGAAGTTTGATAAATCATGCGAAAGGACCAACTGCAAGGAAAGAAAAAGCCCAAATTCTTATCTCTGAGCAGGTGGCAATTTTAATTAATACCTTCCTGTCAAAGTGTTTTCCATTATATTAGTATTTGAAAGTAGCATTTTAATGGTTTCGTGTATTTTCTCTATAGGTTTATGCAACATTTTGAATTGTTATTGTTTATCTTTCAGGTTTTTTAATTAAACACATTGCAATGTGTCAATTCTGATACATTAGTAAAAACTAGTGGTCGCCCAGTGGTCGAAATTCGACCATAATTCATTTAATTTTTAAGTTTGAACGTTAATAAGGTTCTTTTGTCAAAGAGTATACCTCTATAATCATTGCATATAATTTTTTTGAATTTTGTTCTATTACGTAAGCTGCGAGCATGTACAAATACGTCAAAGAAAAAATGCGGTATAACTTGGTTAAGCCTAATCTAAAAAACAATAACGCGTTGTTTGACATTTTCTTGGTTTTTTTTTATTGCTATACTCGCCACAGGTTTCGTCAAGGCTACACAGTTAATTTTCCTATCTTTTTCAAATTATATAAAATTTAAATAAAAAGTAAATCCAAAAAATGAAATAAGGAATACGTGCTTCGTATTTTTTTATATATTTTTTATTGAAACAAAAAAACCGGGTGGTTAAAAAATAAATGTTGTCCATTGAATTTGAAATAGTTCGACAATGAATTTAATGATTCAAAACTTCTGTGTCGACGATGTTTTTTGTAAAAACTCTTTCATCGTTTGCTAAATGCCCTTGACCGTTATATTCTGAAATATAAAATCTC
Organism: Meta bourneti; assembly: GCA_933210815.1. Classification (NCBI taxonomy): domain Eukaryota; kingdom Metazoa; phylum Arthropoda; class Arachnida; order Araneae; family Tetragnathidae; genus Meta; species Meta bourneti. Next base: position 63,731,665 of record OW119930.1, on the reverse strand, counting down.
AAACCATCGAATGATCGAACTCTACTTGCTGCGACGTACAATTGACCATGTGTAAAAACTGGCTGTCTCAATAAAATTCCAATTTTTTCGAATGTTTGTCCTTGAGCCTTATTTATTGTCATCGCAAATGCAGGTATAATTAGAAATTGAGTTCTTTGAAAGTTAAATGGTAAAATAGTTCCGGAATTTATACGTGGAATCAAAATTCTCTTATGGCGTGCGGTTCCATTTAGAACTTCGCAATCAATAGTAATATGATGCATAAATTTGATGCGCATTCTTGTTAATGCTACCTTTGTATTTAAGTTTCTGATCAGCAAAACGATGCAATTAACTTTCAATACTAACTTATGTGGTGGCAAATTATGCCAAATCTCATACACCTCCGTGCGCGCAATGTGCTTAAAAAGGGGTACAAAGTTTTTTCTTCACGTATTAATATATAGATTACAGTATATGAACGTAAACAATGAATGTTTTATTTTGTTTAATTTAATATATTTGTAACGCATATTATACATTAATTTTATCTTTATGCACTCCTTCTCCATATGAACTTTAATTATGCCAAATCTCATACTCCTCCGTGCGCGCAATGTGCTTAAAAAGGGGTACAAAGTTTTTTCTTCACGTATTAATATATAGATTAATTTAATTCTGTTAATTTTTCAATAAAAATTTCCTTTGCTACATAAGAGTCTACAAGCCAAAAATATTTTGTGTACGAAATTAAAAAACTCTGAAGTAAAAGATTAATTTTTAAATGGTACCTAGTTAACCTTTGAATGGATTTTACATGGAACTCAAGCTTGGTGAATTCGCTAGTTAGTAATTGAAGTCTACATCTACTACTTTAAAATGTTGAATAAAATTTATTTCAACACAATCCACTAAGACCCCTATACAACAATGTGAATCTATTTTAAAGAATAACAAATTTATTGTAATGGTTATCTTGTTAGCATTATATCATTTAAATGATAAATGTCCTTTAATGATGTAGAACGGGACATTCGTAACATTGAAACAAACATTTTGTACATAATAGTAACAGAGAGAATGTGAAGACTTGGAATCAGAATATAATCAAATGAAACCATGAAGTCTCCATGATATTTTTTAAAATATGAAAGGCAAATTGTTTATTAATTAGGGTATTGATTGCACCAGTCTCAATGGCATTTCTTCAGATAAATAAATATTACATTAACATGATTATTCTATGGGCTAAAATTAGAAAATTTAAGCACGGACAATCTGAAATTTCATTATAAATAGTAAAATAAATTAACAATTTGAGCTATTAACAATAGAAAAAAAATCATGTAATCATCTTATCCGGATGATGTTTTAGTTTGGTTTATTTATTACGTATCGATATGCTTCCATACTATTTAAAAGTCAACTTTAGAAATAATCAAAATTACCCTGTGTTGTCAGGGTTAAATATTGGTTAAATGTTGATTGAAAAGTGATCTGAGCAATGAATTTTGTTTTCATAGAAAAATGCAAACATCATTTAAGTGTACACAAAATAATTTTTTAAACAACTTTTTATATTTTTATATCTTCTATATACTTTGGACTCAAGTACGTGTGCATGGTACATTATTTCTTAGAATCTATTTCACGAAAATCATATCCCTGTTATAAGACAAAACTACAAAAGATGATACTAAAATGGCTACTACAGAAGTCAAATTTGAGTGTTCGAGTGATTATGAATGCCTCTTAAGTTCGTTTCTTATTTGGCGTATAGTCTTGCACTCAGTTTCCCCTACAATATGTTTTATATGTGGCACTATTGCATCAGGAATGCGATAATTTTCGTCATCATTATGAGGGATGACACATTAAATTTATAAGATATTCGTGATTAATTACTTTTATGCAAATGCATTATTTTTCTTGAAAATTCCATTCTGAGCCACGCAAAATAAAGGAGCTCTTTTAAGAATGGATGTCTTAAATTCAGACAAAGGTAATCGATTACGATTCTTCCGAAGATCGTTCTTAAATAAGAAAATCACTGTTTTCATTGAATGCTTCACAGGTAGCTAAGTTGCATAATAGTTACAACTCTTAAGTAAGGTAGGTTTTTAATTAACGTCTCACTGGAGCAACACAACGGACTATTGACGACGGTCCGGAATCAAACCCCGAAGGGAAAGATCCGAGCACAACATCACGTAATTTTGAACCACGGTCAGATGACGAGGTCACACCTGAGCTCGCACCTCACTCTCCAAACTTCCGCACCAAGTCAACGTGTGGACATTTGAGGCCACGACATATTTAACGTGCACCAGGCCCTTTGTACACGACGATCTTTGGTTGTAATCCGTTACTCTTCCAACCGGGCTACCGCGGCCCACTCGTAAGTAAGCAATTTCGACCTTCTCTCACTAATCAATTTTAAAACTCCTATTTGGAATATTTTCTAATCGTGATATTCCAAAATCGTCAAAGTTTTACTTTAAAGTCACTTTCTCCAACTGATATGCAGTTTTCAAGCCATTATTCAATTTATTTATTACACGTCAGTACAACTTCTTCCATACCATTTAAAAGTTTACTTTAGACATCAATATATGATTCAATCTTGATTTTACGCATTTCCTCCTTTTGTGAAGTTATTTCTTAGATATTTGAAAGATTAATGTTTTGATAAATACAGAAGGTAAAAACATGCTGTTATTCTTAAATTATTGCTTTGAAGCAGTCACCAGCAGATGGCACTACCAGTTTTTAGACTTCTTTTTTTCGACACTTCTCATTAAGCTACACGGAGTTCCAAACCGGCTAACACATAAAACATTTTTAATTTTGCAATAAATCGTATCCAGACAGGCCATAGGATGATTGCTTTCAAAAGAAATATTGGTTCAGTTTCGTTCTCTACAAGGCTCTACGATAATTTTTCACCACAAAAAGAAACACTAATTAGACCGGGCTTTACAGGGCAAAAATACAAATTTTGTTATTCTTTAAAAATTAATAAGGACTATAGACTAGTTTGCTTAAGACTCTGGAAAATTAAAATTAACAAACATAATCTTTGGCAGGCTTCCAGTTTCCTTGTTTTTTCTCCATTTTCAGTTTTCCCTATGTAAACCGTTAATATTGTATTAGTTACGATAATATACCATGGTTAAGTTAAAAAACAATTTAAAGTTGCAATTTAGAGTTATCAATATTTTTTTAAATATTGCTATATTTGGACATCTAATTCCCTTCATTAGCAACAAAAAAAGCCGAAAAGATTTCTCATTAAAATCAAATATAAATATACACGTTTAGCTAGTGAATAAAAAGTTTATCTTTGCGTACCACAGAAAGACCTAGTACCTAGGCAGAATAATTTTCAAAAATGTAATCTCTATTAGCAGAATTACCCGACCTTCCTCGGGTTGAATTGTAGAGTAAAAAAGATAATCACTTCTCTCTTTCTTAAAAAATCTCCAACATCATTTAAGTGTCAGGAAACTAATTTTGTATCATCTTTTCGATATTTTCAAAATTTGTCACCTTTGGACACAAATCGTATATATCCATATCCATCCTCGTCATCTGACCGTGGTTCAAAATTACGTGGTGTTGTCCTCGATCTTTCCCTTTGGGATTGATCCCGGACCGTCACCAATAGCCCATTGTGTTGCTCCAGTGTGACGTTAATTGAAATACCCCCATATCCATCCACGGAATACATTTCGCATACATAGCACCCATGTTGTATCACAAAACTATGAAATGTGAAATAAAGGTGACAACTTCAAAAGATTTTTGAGGGGGACTAGGAATGGCCTTTAAGTCGTTTCCTGCAAAATTGCTTTAACTCAATTCGTAAAAATGACTAACCTATGGAGCCGTCGTGCTAGCTCAGTGGGTATGTTCACTGGGCTAGCAACCTTCTTGTTGTAGGAGGGACAATTCCTGTCAGGTGCATTGTATTTCTCTCTCTTCTGTGCCAGTAAAACCTTTTGTGTGTGTGTGTCTATCATTGTGTGTGTCTATCTTGTTATCATATGTCTTGAACGGGTGGCGAAGTCGGATTGCTATAGAGATGGCTCCCAGATCTCAGGATCAATAACAGACGCGTTTTAACCATGTAAAAATGGGATAAGAAAGAAGACTAACCTATGGTGAATACTGAAGTACTCATAACCAATTTGTCCAACCAATAGTGTAACGTCCTAGCGCCCGAGTGTCTAGGATAGCGGGCTACAGACTTGGAAGCTTCCAGTCTCCCAAGTGTCCTTGATGCATGCGCCTGCGAATAGAACTGAAAAAAATTATCTAACACACGACACCAAAATCACAACACTCAGAACCAAACTCTCAACCAAATTCTACGATAACCTAAAATAATCAATAAGCGATCTATTCAACAGCTCCCCATATATCATGAAAACCTTCCTCAAAATAGAAACAAACCCAGATACACAATTCAATTACACAAGTATCTGTTCCAAGACCACTCGGAGAACTCATCAGCAGTTTTTTTCACAGTTACCTTAATTTTCTAAACCACTTTAACTTAAGACTAATTTTAATTAAATTCGTCATAAGGAATTTGTGACTAATTTAATTTAAAATCTGCAGTCTCCAGCAATACAGCTATATTGACTAAGACAATGCTATGAAAAGTACCAAAAGTTAAGCACCTGCTGTCCGTACTTGGGAGGATGACCGACTAAGCACGCGCGAATTTTAAATTTATTTAATACTTAAGATTTTTTCACTATTTTACTCTGATTTTAATTCTTAATTTACGCTTTAATTTCTAAAATTTTTCTTTAATTTTTTGACTAATTCTTGGCATTGTATCATGGAATTTAGTTTTCCATGGAATGACATTCCACCGAAAGTTAAGGCTACTTTGTGGCCAAGCACTCCGTGCTACACACGACCACCAGTGATAACGGACTCCGTCTGATTGAGACGTCTCAGTTGCAATTCTTATGAAATTAAGTATTTTGTTTTTGCATTTCACGCGTCCATGTTAACCCATGTATATAGTCTGTGTAAAAATAAAAGTTACTTTTATTTCCAAAAAAGATATTTAATATCTTTTGACTTGTGCACTAGCCATGCGACATTTTCGAATTTTAGAATCTATAAGAGAAAAAAGACATATTAATGTAATAAGATATTTATGATTAATTTTATTTTAAGCGAATACATTTTTTCTTGAAATTCCATTTAGTGACACGTGCAATAACAACATATCTTTTTTACAATTGATCTTCAGTGAAGACAAACAAAATATAAAAGATTATCATTTAAAAAAAAAGGTATGTCAACTTGATAGTGTTTTTAAATCGCTGTTTTCAACAAACTTCTAACAAGTATACACATTAAATTTCTTAAATATAGCTTCAACCATAATGTAAGCAATCTTGACATTCTGTCCCTATGACAAATAATTTTTAATACTTGAAAAATCCTAGTTTGGATATTTTGTAACATTAATATTCTTTCAATATCTGCAAAGTTCCATTCAAAATTTGCCTTATTCTAACTTCATGTAGTGTCGAATCTTTTGTAGGGTTGTTGCGTGTGATGAATAGAAATTAAAATTTATTAAAAAATATTAAATTTACAAAACCACACAAAACAAAATGAAAGTAAAATCGGTGGAAATTTTTTACAAAGATGTTATTTTGCGATTCGGCAAGGACAACACCTAAGCTGGTACCCCACTCTCCAAACTTCCATACTAGACCAACGTGAGGACATTTGAAGTCAAGACAGATTTAACCTGCACCATCCACCATGTACAAGACTCTCTTTGGATGGATCGAGTTTTGAACTCACAACCCTCAGGTTGCTAATCCGATGCTCTTCCAACTGCGCTACGGTGGCACGGATGTGTACAGGGAAGAAAAAGGAATAGAAACTAAAAGTCTAAATAAGATGGCAACATTAAATTACAATTATTGAATACAGAAGTAGGGGGTATTTCAATTAACGTCACACTGGAGCAACACAACGGGCTATTGGTGACGGTCCGGGATCAATCCCAAAGGGAAAGATCCGAGGACATCACCACGTAACTAACAGATGAGGGGGTAACACCAGTACTGGCACGCCACTCTCCAAACTTCCAACGTCCCTTTTTGTAAAGGAAAACTGTCAAATTTTTAAAACACTTTCAATAAATTAGATTTGCTACCAGCCTTGGTTCCAAAAGTTTTGTGGGTGTGCCTATGGTTTACTTATTTTTATAAAAAGGAATTCTACAATCACGTGTGGTAAACCAAGAATTTTTGTGAAAGGTTGGTCAAAAAAGTACCTGTAGTATAGAAAATGACTTTACATAACTTTATTTTTCTAGTATACTACTTTTTTCTAGTATGTAAATTGAACGTTTTATTATCTTTATATCGTGTGTCTCAAATATTCGGAAATTGTTTATACTTTGCAAAGGAAAATAAGGCTCAAAATAAAGTATTCAGGTTTAAATTAGGAAAAAATAGTTGCTTTTCCAACTGTAGTGGTAAAGTATTCGCAGTGATCATTATACATCCCAGATTATTCAAAACTGACAAATTACGCATGATTTAAGTATTAATCTTCAGCTGCAATTGGGGTATGAAACTTGCATATACATATATATATATATATATATATATATATATATATATATATATATATATATATATATATATATATGTACAACCAAGGAATTTTTTAATAATGTATTCACTAAATTATGTTTAACCACATAATTGCTTTTTTTGTAACAATACTGGTTAAAAATGCAACAATACTGGTTAAAATTGCAACAATACTGGTTAAAATTGCAACAATACTGGTTAAAATTGCGACAATACAACAAAACAAACTGAGTTTAAACCTGAATTTTAAGTATCCTCAATGTTATTTTTACGAAAAATTACTTTCCTCTATCAAGGAAAAATATAGAAAATGCAAATATAGAAAAAAATGTGTGATCGGAAAATAATTTTTTAAACTCCATTCTGACTTGTTTATAGGTTCTACAATTTACTTTGGCCAAAATATATATATATATATATGTGTTTTATCTATTCATATATTGCACTGACAAAACTACAAAAGTTGATAATGAGACGTCTAGTACAGAAGTCGGTTTTGAGTTTTGAAATCCACTGAGGTGCTTAACCATACGTTTAAATTCAAAGATTTTACTTGCATTTGTTTGTCAAGTTTCAAATTATATTATTTGATTTATAAAGCTATATTAATTAGAAACAACATATATCATTATAAATATGTACAATGTTTCCATTTAGAAACTGGATCTCTGAATTGGCAAAAAGGAGTGCCACACAAAGAATCAATTTAAAACTAAGTACCAGTTGGTAGGTAGGTATTTAATTAAAGTTGGCACTGGAGCAACACAATGAACTATTGTCGACGGTACGGGAACAATTCCCAAGAGAGAGATCCGAGGACGACACCACATGATGTGGTGTGACACCACCACCATTTGAACCACGATGATGAGGCAACACCTGAGCTGGCACCCTAGGTGCCAGTTGGAGTAAAGCGAATTTTAAATAAAACTTTAAAGAACTTTAAATAATATCATGATTATAAAGAATTCTAACTAGGAAGTATCGAAAAAAGTTTAAAGTTTTTGGCTTAAGTGACAGAGAATCGAGGTTTTGCTTTACGAGTTTAAGCTATTGTTATGCAGCTTTGCTATCCATTCGGTAAAAACATCGATTTTTATAAAAACGCTGTAAAATTGACCTTCCGTTATTCTGATGGGTTGGTTGGATTTTTTCAGTGCAAGACCCATATTTGGTCGAAACAGATAATACAGATAAGGTGAAATAAGAGATTGAAAAATTGAAATTGATTAACTCTGAAATTGAAGACATTAAATTTTAAAACAAGCTATATTGACATTGGTCGGAGATCAATCATTTCAAATGCGAAATTGAATTTTCAAGAAAAATATGTATTAGCTTGAAAAGAAATTGATGGTAAATGTCGTATCAATATGATTTATATACCTTTTATAATGATGGTGGAATTCAGAAATACTGCATTCCTGGTACAATATTGATACAAGTAAAAAATATTGATAGGAAAACTGGTTGCAATAGCATGCTGTAGGTTCATCATTTTTAGAGGGAATGAAAAAGGGCATTCACTGTAAAACTCAAAATCACATCCCATTACCTTCTGAAGTTTTGTCTTACATTATAGTCTGATGTATGTGAAATGGATAATATGAATGGATAAAACAAGCATATGTACTTCACCCAAAGTAAATTGTAGAAACTATGCAAATGATAAAATGGAGTTTAAACATCAATTTTCCGTACATTTATTTTCCTATATTTGCAATTTCTATGCTACTTGCATTTTTTGATGATATATAAAAGTGAATTATTGGATCACTTTTATTTAACGTTTAACCAATTCAACCCGAGAAACGCCGGGGAATTCTGCTAGTTTAAGTGTAACAAAGAAACCAAGACATGACTATACGGATAGAAAAAGTTTTCAACTCTTTTTTAAAGAGAGTTCTTTGTTCAGACAGGTTTGAGCAGTCAAAAGTATTTGGATTATGTCCTCTCTGACATTTCGATACCTGCATTATCACTTGAGGAGAAACGAAATCTGTGAAGATTTCCGTTTAACTTCTTTTGCCCAGTTATAGTCTGCGTCAGTTGAAAATCCGGTGCAAATTGACGTTTTTACAACTTAAACTGAACAGTGGGGAAGAAGCTTTTGGTAAGATGGGCATTATTTGATTTCAGGTATTTTGTGTTCTAGCATTCGGTGCTTCTTTGCTTGTACATGGAAAAAATATTTTGTACAACTATTTTTTTAATATTATTCAAATGAATGACGAAATCGAAAACCTCTTCAAAATAGTAGCATACATTGCACTTGTATCCAATTGTCTATCAAAAACGAACAACTAATTTAAGCTGTTCGTTTGAGAACTATTATTACAATTCAAAAATAAACACTATGCGGAGTCTTTCGTCAATATTTTAGAAGGTTTAACAAAAAAGCAGCATTTATCAGTCAGGAGAAGGCAAAGGATCAGCAAAACATTTTGGACAGAGCAACGCACAGGAATTCCTAATATCTACCAAAGAGAATGAATGAGAGCTAGTGAAAGACCTTATCCAAGAAATTGCCTTTAATGAATGAATTACATTTTTCACAACTATAGAGCAATTTAAATAAATTTGCATGGATGACAAATACAGAGAGCACTTTCTCAACTGATTTATGGATTAAATAACATTTTACAAATACAGAGAGCATCCTCTCAACTGACTTATGGATGAAATTACATTTTACAATTACAGAGAACATCTTCTCAACTGACTTACGGATATATTGGATTGGATTGGATGCTGGGGTTTTATGGCGCAAGGTCCAAAAGTAGACAAGCTGCGCCAAGGATGAAACTACATTCTACACAACCAGAGAACATCATAGACTGACTTTAATAGACTGGATTAAATTACACTCTACACAAACAGGGAGCAGCTCAAATTGCTTCAACAATTATGTAGCAAACAATCTCTAAGTTATTCTTAATGTTGTAAACCGAATTGGAGTAAATTTTGCATAATTGTGATTCCCCACATTAATTTATTATTTAAATTGATCCCAATTTAATTTCAATTGTATTATTCTAAACTCCATTATTCAGCCGTTGATTTTATTTGTAATTTGTCACTTAGAATCAATTCTGCAGCAGACTCTTCCCTTGAGAAGCAAGGAATTGAATCTCACATCGATGACTAACCTCAACAACGAATCATTCCCATTATAACTATGAAACGTTATCTCCGTTCCGAACCAAACATAAAACGAAGGAGAATGAGTTCATTCACCGATAAATCCTTTACTGAATTGATTGGAATGCGCTGACTGAGGAAGCAAATATTTGTAGATGTGTGACTGGAATACTGATGGATTAGAGAGGTATGGGGTCAGAATTCATTAAGGAAGAAGATTACTACTGGAGAAGCTTCACTATATTTATGTCATATAGAATTATGTGTAGTTTCTAAGCACTTTGTTTTGTTAGATTGCTACATGATTCCTACTTATTCGTACGGTAGTAATGCCACAGTTAAATTACAGTGAAACATAAAGAATTATTAGCATTATCTTTGAACTGAGTAAGACTATTATAGTGTAAGCCTTTAATGTAAATGAATTGAGTAAGGCAATGCACAAAACATCTCTGCTGCTTGCATTTTGTAATGTTTATAAATATCCACTGATATAAGGTGGGGGAAATTCAAATTTTTCTATTGCAGAACTTCACCGAAAAATATGAAACTGAAAAATAAATTTATTATTAAACCTGAGTAAAATCATAACAATAGTATAAATATAATAAACTATTTATACATATCAATTATTATTCGTTTAAATTTTATTTTCTAGAAGGGATGAAAACTTGCGAAATGCGAATTAAGGACAATTAGCAAATAATTGCATATAGTATTATTTTCTATTGATATTAACACTGTTATAAACATTTTTTTTTCAAATTTTAAGAGTTAGTTCTAATTTTTCATACTAACGCTTAAGCAAACAACCATATACATCATGCATAGTAAAAAAGCATATTTTCAACAGTACCTGTGGAAACAATGTTGGGGGATTTTGCCAGATGCTGTTTAACAGCAAAAAGAAATGTTTTGCTAATTTTTCCTTGTGCCTACAACGTTTAGTTTTAAATATACAATCATCGATTCAATGCAATCAATCATCTTGATTGCAATTCCGATACTCGTTTTGATTGTTGAAATGTGATATGAAAGTATTCAATCATAATACAACAAATAAGCAAAACTTAATTGCGAAAGTTTACATATATTAATACGTTGTAATTGCTAATTAATTTCTACTATCTCGTTGGCATGTTTATCTCGAAAGGTAAATATTTCTTCCTTGATTTAAAATCCGTATTATTGGCTTTCTACAAAAATCATCGATTTGTCGATTATCATATTTTGTTGTAACTGCAATGAGTTTTTTCATTCTTCACACATTTCTTAATCATGACTTCAGATGATTATAGATTACAAATCTCTTCACAGTCAGAAAATAGTAATTAAATATTATATCAGGATTATAATGCAGAATTAACTGGTACTCATGAAGAATTCGTACTTGCTGCAGCTATACTATTTTGTTTATCTGAACAATACTCCAGGTAGGTAGGTATTTAATTGATGTCGCATTGGAGCAACTAACGGGCTTTTGAGCAACCCTCCAGAACTAATATGCGCATTTCTTTTAAACGCCAACTTCCATCTAGTACTGTAAACTAATTTTTAATTTTCCTTTGTAACAAATAACTTGAGTTCATACCCCCTAGAGCAGTGGTCACCAAAGTGTTCGATATCGACCCCAGGTGTCGATATAACATTGTTAGAGGTCGATAGAAAAATATAAGGCCTCACTAAACGGGTAATATTATCTAAATTGAATTTTATATTTTATATATTAGTTATCCCTCCTCTCAAATATGTAATGTTAAGAAGGACATCGTAAACAAAAATGTATTCCTTTGACGTTAAGTCACTGTAATAATGTATACCATATTACACATACAATAATCACTAACTATAAAATAAACAGTCTAGAAACTGACATAGGCGTCTTTTTTTGGTTGTCCTATTATAATTACGCAATAGTAAAATGGATCGACAAAAATTCAAGAAACTCTTGAATGGGTCGACTGTCAAAGATGTTTGGTGACCCCTGCCCTAAAAGGAGCCATGATGCCAAACTTCACCCTACGTTACCATGGTTACATCTTGGGGATTCCCCGTTTACCAGTGATGACGTGGCATAAAAATATATGTACGGGCAGAAAGGAAAGCCCACGAGTGAAATGAAATAGAATAACCGGATCTTGTGAAGACGTGTGGATTTGAGCACTGTCTGTTTTTCTAAAAGATGTGTATCTTGTCCTAAATGTTTTGTTGTTTGTTTATGCATACACATTCTCAATAAACGTAGAAGATTCAAAGTATCAAATCTGCAGGCAGGGTTTTTATCTTTACACCAAAAAAGAAACTATGGCAGTAACTACACCTTTTTATTAAATAATTTAAGGATTTGTTTTCCGAAACCTACAAGAGCTTTCTAGATTTCGGAATTCTCCAAAACAATCAACATGAACTAACTCAAAAACTAAGTTATTAAACATACGTGAATTAATTTAATAATTATTTATTATTCAAAGGATTTATTTATTTCAATAACTTCATAAGTTCCTTCATAACGTCTTAAACATTACGTGCATCCGTCTCATCTGAATAATATATCCATACCACGACACGAGATCAGAGCTGTGAAATCTTGATGGGAGCATTATGTTGCACTCCTTAGGACGTCGAAGCGTAAGGAACAATGGAAGAGGGTAGGGTAACGAACATTCAAACCCTCTTGACAATAAAGCCGGAAGGTGATTGAATAAATGAGGTTTGATGGAACTCAAACAAATGATGCTGATCTCACATTATGAATGAATTAACAACCCGGCTCTGAATTCTGTAGACATTAGCTCGACGTGTTTGATTGAATATGTCCTTTGTTTGGATAGCATATGACTGTCTGGTTCAATGGGCATCGTTGTAGTAAGTTAACTATCCATATGAAGCGATACTAAATTTAATTTTCTAAAATACCACCTTCACTCCAGATAAGTCCCTCAACTTTCCAGAATTATACCTTTTTCCTTCTTTCTTAGTCTACATGATACAGTCATCTGGGGACATAAACTAAATGCAGATTTACATGCACCGTTGAGGAAATCAGACAGCTTCTTGTCAAATTAATTTAAATATGCTTTATTAGAGCTATGGATCTACACAGCATATGACAACATGGAAGGCCTCAAAGCTCTTCAGTAGCCTGGTTATAGAAGGCAGGGAAAGGTTTTGATAGCAATCAGCGCAAAATACAAAATCTGAACGAAAGTAAAAATGTTTAAACATCAATAAGTACCAAATTGCCTCTTAGAAAGTGAATGTGTCTCTGTCATCAGCAATATAAGCCAACTTTATCTCAGATGTTATGCTAGTCTATTGAAAAGTAAAAGTCAAGGCAAAACCAAACTCCGATATTTTGAAAGGATATTCAGCTGGAAAGTCGTTACCTAAAGGTCCAAAAAAATACAGCAAAGTTTCAGAAAAGTCTACAAACGGGAAGAAATACAGCGACAGGTAAGCAATGATCCAAAGAGCTCATCCAAGTTCCATTCCATTCCACCAAGATTCTTTTCTAATCAATCTTCCCCCTTCAAGCATCAGGTGGTCTTTTCGGTCATCCCTCACTTGCTCAGGGACAAAAAAAGGACGTCCCTTGAATTGGACTTGAAAAAGTCGGCTTTTTTATAGTTGAAAACAATTGATTATTTAAAAAGCAGGAGTGGAATGTATGCATCGAAACTCTTCTCTCTCTTTCTCCCTTAAGGTATTTTAAACCAGATGACTAGGCTCTAATTTTGTTTATTTTGAGTAGATCGAACTCCTGGTAAAAACTCATGATAGCTAAGCACCCTAATTTTAAAAATAGGTTGATAGGATTCTTTTAACATTTCCACCAGTAATTTTATGAACATACAAACAAGTGCTTTTTAATTAAGGAAGGTAGGTAGATGAATTTATGTTGCACCGTAGCAATACAACATGCTACAAGTGACGGTCCGGGATCAATCCCGAAGGGAATCCGAGAAAAAACCTCATAATTTTGAACCACAGACAGATGACGAGGTCAACACCTGACGTAGCACCCTACTCTCCAAACTTCCTCACCATGCCAACGTGATGACATTTGTGGCCACGGCAGATATAACATGCATCATTCCCCAATGTAAACGACTGTCTTTAGTTGGATTGAGTTCCGAACTTGCAACCCTCTGGTTGTTAATCCGCGACTCTATCAACTGGGATACCGCAGCCCGCCTTTGAATTAAGGACAAGAAACGTATTGAAAATTATTCGTACAGCTTATCTAATTATTTGAAACATACCTGGCCAATACTCTGGTGATATACAGGGTGTTCGAAGCTTCCCGTGCAAACTATAAAGCTTCCTAAGCAAACTAACTGCAAAGCTATAAGCTGTGCAAACTATACATAAAGTGCTAAACTATAAAGCTTTCTGTGCAAATTATAAAGCAAACTAAAAGCTATAGTAAGTAATGTATTGATCATAAAATTATCTGTTCACGTAAGATATATATCCACGAGGAGGAAACACAAATTTAGGCATCAATCCAGAAGGTTAGATGGGATATCTTGTCGAAACCGTTTGGAGGTTTAATAAAGCGTTGACAACCGATGTTTCTTGGATGTACGAGGGGACCAAAGTACGAACTTACACCTCGTATTGTAGTATTTTTGAAAATGAAAGTTTTTAAATTTTAATTTTATTGAATTATTTTTTCAATTATGAAATAGTGGTCCATCAACCAATCTTCACATACCGGTTTCATCGACTACTTCCTTTTATGTTGACATTAAATTTGACTATAAGCAGACACTTTTGGGACTAATTGTTTTGCACTAAATATAAGTAATTTAGCTTTGGAATCATAAAATTGTGGAAAAAAATCTAGCACAGTTTTCGTTTTTTTTTGTTTAAGAAAAGTGTCTATACATGTACCACCGAGTACAACATAGGTATAATATCTATCTATCTCTAATTTTATCTGGAATAAAATTTAAAATAAAAATTTCAGTATAACAAAGAAAGAAAACGTGATTATATAGCAACTTTATACACATTTACAGAACGCGAATAGTTTTCTTTTGACCTATAACCAAGTCTTAAGGGACTGGGAACCAATGATTTTAAAGGATATTCTTTTTTAGTAGAGTTTCATCGCAGGAGAGTTAACAAGATGACAGTCCAAAAGTGTGGAATGATCCATTAAACTCTCCAAGCCCAGTAAAGAAGCGTTAATAGGAAATTCCGTGAAAATGGGGGAGGGGTTTCACCCTCGCTTGACCGTACGGAAGAATCGTTCGGTTAGCTGAGCCTTATTCGAAACTGGATACTATATGAAAGAATACTTTTGAACATTTGACGATTTGGTATTGATACACCTGTTTCCAATGTTAGAAGGGCACCGAAATGCTTAATTCATAGATCATAGTTACGGACTTTGTAACGACATCCGCTCTCTCATGCAAAGTAATATCACAATACCTTCTTACATCTCGCTGAAGTTAATTATGGTATTTACAGAATTTATTATTAGTGAAATTATTAATTTTTCTGGATCAGATTAGCTTCAGGTTTTGCAAAGACGTCGGTTCGTGCATTCCCAATAATGATTCAATAACTGAAGCTTATTATAAATTCAAGTACTTAATTCGTGGATAATATAGCTTCAGGCTTATCGAAGATACCCGCTCTTTTATTCCTAGTAATGTTCTAATAACCTCTTATAAGGCTGAAGTTAATACTGTTGCATCAAAGAGAAAGCAGTTGAGTGACGTGATTTTGAACGAGTCTATTAGTTAACCCTCATGGTGGTTACTTCGACAAGGTCGCTCCTCATTAGCAAAACTTACCAGAACTTGATGGATGAGATATCTCGTCATTAGAAAAACTGACCTGATCTTCATTTCATCATCATCAAAAAACGACAATATCTTCATTTAGAATTCAATAGGCATTTTTTATGACGAAATATTTCGTCATTGGCAAAATTTTAAATCTTGATGGAGAGGTATCTTTACTAAACCACTCTGGATTAAATTAAGGGACTGGCGCAAACGTAAACAAATCCATTCCACAATTAGCGTCATTAGCGTGGATTCTGGTTCTAAGTATCGTTTGGTGACGAAAGTGATAGCTTTGTAACTAGTTGGCAGGGGGAACATCCATTGTGATCGCCATTCATGCTTTTGCGTATGGCTACTTTCTCTTAACTTGCTTTCACACATATTCAGAAATCAACTGACACAAGATCGACTGCTGCACTATTTAATGTTTACTACATTTTTATCAATTAAATTCTTAATTCCTGGATCATATTAGCTGCACTTTGTAAAGACATACGCTCTTTCGTTCCTAATAATGCCCCCGTTACCACTTACATGGCTGAAGTTAATTATAATATTGTTTTTTTAGATTTTTGATGGCTATATTAAACTTCTACATAACTTTCGTAGCTAATTCTACAATCTAGCAGATTTGAAAAGAAAATGCTTCAAAGTTGAAAGACAATGATCGATTTAGAGTGCATATCACAATCAGTAAGGAACAGTTCTGTGTGATATTATATAAGGCTCTGAATTTTATGGAAACGTTATTGTGAAATGGCTTTGCCTGGGACATTACTCTATTTTATAAGTATACAAAACACAAACTAATCTTTTAGTATAATATAAAACTAAAGTCACTTCACTAAACACGAATTCTATTTCATTGAATTCAATTAAAACTACGTGAAAGATTGTGACGATGAACAGAACTTCAAATAAAAGATTTAACTCTTTTATCTGACTTCTTTATTGCTTGCTACATTCTTTGATATTTTTTCTCTAAGAAACGACTTTCTGAAACTCTTAAAGAGGCTTTTTGTATTAATCGCTAGCAACAAAATCTCTTTAATGAGTAGATTGGTTTTCTAGAATATATTTAACATTGAATTCTAACGAAGCATTATTAAAATGAACAAAATAGATCTTATTCTACAGTTTAATCTTCAGAGAGTGAGTTCTTTAGCATTTAGATGTTCAAGAGAGTGCAAAAAAGGGAATTAGCTCATATTCTCTAGGGCATCTCGAAAAACAAATGAACGTTATTTGAAGCATTAATTTAAGTATTGTTGGAAACTTAAGGGGATCAAGTAATGGTATTCATATAGTATGACTTAATTTCGAGAGGCAATAAGGAAAATTCATTTATTTAAAAGAACGAAAAATTTCTCTGAATAATTTGAAACATTTTGGAATTTATTTTAAGGTTTCATTAAAGCTTTATAATTCACCGGACAGACTAATGCTTCACTTAAAATTAATAAACGCACTATTATGCAAGTTATCGAAAACTTCAGTTTGATGACAGCCGTTATTAATAGGGATTTATAATATAATAATCTATCTCTATTCATCCTGATTACAGAAGCTTTGACAAATTATCTGATTTTAGAATTCTGTGCAATTTACGTTAATGAATACTTGTAAATTATACTTGAAAACTGATAAATAATTTAATCAGTTAAACCAACAAATTTAGAACTTGTTTATACTAACAACTAGTTTATAAACTAGATAGATCATTGTCATAAAGACATTTAATTTCGAAATAAAAGAAAGATTAAAAATTATTCCGTTAATGTTGGTATGAATGTCGAAGTTCCGTTAGAATATCAAACACAGTATAAACTTGATCATCCAAGCTCCGATTAACCAAGTGCCCGGATCATCCAAACCACATTTGATAACAAAGTTTTTTAAAACTTTAAATAAAGTTTCGGACACGAATGTATTCACTTTGTCCAAACAGAAGAGAAATTACTGCGAAACAGAAGACCGTTAAGAATTTGTTCAAGAGAGTTTAAGGGGTGCATAACTTCCTGATTTATTGTAAAATTATCACAATAAATAAACTGTGACACAAATCCAAGTTTAGATTATTCTTAACCCTTCCTTATAAATAACAATAACATTCATGGTAACATGTATTAAAGTACATTTTTTCTCCATTTCGCATAGGCTGTTTCGTGTAACTACATCCGTATTATCCCCGAAGTGACCTCGATTCACATTACATCAAGTAATGAAGTTTATATGGTAGACGCATTGAAAATTGTTTCCCAAAGGAGAATCAGACCAGATTTATTCATTTGATATGCGATCAACAATGACTGCCCACTTGATCATTAATTACAATTAGAGTCGGAACAGCTTTTTATCCAATGAATTTTTTTGTTTCATAATATAGCATATCACAGAAATGGGCATAATATAGCATATCACAGGGTCCCTATGCAGAATACAAGTAAAAATAAAAGTTATATCTTTAATCTTATGGGTTGACATTGATAAATTGATACAAGAACTTCACAATTTTCAGATTAAGTGAAAATAACCTCAGTTCTTACCAAAACCTAATGATGTCCTTGCTTTAACGATTTTTATCGAAATGAGTGTCAAGGAATGAAAAAAAATGATTGAAATGAGTTTATATTCTTATATATATATATTTTTGGCCGCGAAAGTCACTATTCGAGCCTTGAAATTTTATTCAGATTGTAACACTGAGCTGATAACTAGTGTATTGAATGATGACAAGATCAAGAACTGGTCAGTTTTATTTCAATGACGAGATATCTTGTCCACCAAGATCCTGTTAGTTTTTCTAATTACGAGATATCTGGTCGAGACAACCACCATCTAAAACATCCGAGTAATTATACTTCAATCAACCATAACTTGGTGGTTTTGGAGTAGCTTGAAGGTACACTGAGCATTGAAATTACTTGGATTGTTTTGCCACTGCTGTTGAAAAATCAATTATTTTTCCAAAAATTATTTTTACGAAATTTAAATCCTAATACTTTCTTTTGAGCTTTATTTCTTCTTTACGAAATACAAAAATTCTGAATATTTGGAACAAACGATAAAGAGAATAAAACATTATAAATAAAATATACAGAACAGACCTTTTAAAATAGGTCTGATAACTAATATAGCAAACTTTGTATTTTTTTAATCATTTGTTTTTTTTTTTTTAATTTATTCAGCATTATTCTAAGATTCCATATTCGTTAGATTCCAAGAATCTATTTTGTAGTGAAAAAACAGATTCATTCATTGCTTTTCGTTCGAAGCTTTTTTAAATCTGTTTTAAGATGTATTTCCGGATTTCAATTAGAAGATTTTGTTCAATAACTGTAATTAAGGTTAGCAATGGATTAATTAGTTTTAAAAACATTTTTAATTATTGTATTTTTGGGAAAACCTTTTGTTTCTAAATGACATACAAGGCATTTATATGCATACTCTGAAGTTTTCTATGCATTCTGGGTAACATGGCATACTCTAGAGACTTCTTTCTTACAAAAAATTTAAATTCTACAACAATGTAAAATGTTAAATATAACATTTATTTATGTTTGTGGAATTGTGTATTTAACAATTGTGTACTTTTATGAGAGTGTGGTACTTGTTACATGGGATGAATACGAATAACGATTTATTAACGAAAGCTAATTTAGTTAAACAATTCAACCCGAGTAACGCCCGGCAATTCTACTAGTAAGGAATAAAAGTGATGGTCCCTCCTGATTTGTCAAGTCTTGATTCAACTGTATTCACAATCGCTTGCCATTCAAAACCCAGGAAACAGGATCGTATCAGAACACAAATAAAATTTACTTTTCATCTATATAATCCTAATGCTAATACCCCTTTTCCTTTGAAGTACCTTGATACGATCTAGGCTTCCTGAGCTATAGTGTAATCTGCTCGAGAAATTTAAAGTACAGATTGTCATTAGGGATAGTGATTTAATCTGTATCCGAAGCCATCGTCTTCAATTTAATAACAGTCTACTCCACTAGCAAACCGAAATCGTCATCAGTCTAACAATAGGATGTTCAAATTAAATTCGTAGATATCCGTACCGAAGTATTGAAGATCTAAGCAGTCTCCGTTGCACTTAAAGCAGAGCGTGAATTTCAGCAATCGTATTTCCGTGGGAATAAAGAGCGTTTTACTGAAATTAGATCTCGAGAGATAACAATAATGGAAAGCATGGTGTAAAATGAGCGTGCTTCATTGTTTATTGTTATCGGATTTTAGCCACATTTTGTTGTTACGTGATGTTCTCTTTATTAGGGGTTGGCAGGTAACAGGGTTGATTATCGCGCGTCATAAAAATGAAATTGTTATCGATTATCGCTGTGTGGAGAAATGCGAATGTAGCCGGATACGTTTAAGAGAAAATGCCATAAAATTGGGAAAAGGAAAGGCATGTGGAAATTAAGATGTTTGTTGTTATTTCTTTGGAATTAATGCGACAACAAAATTTACAAATTACGAAAAGAGGGAAAAATCGTGTCTTCAGGAAGCGCGTCAGTTCTCATTACCCAGTCATTTCCTAAAAACAAAATTAATGTCATTGGGAATCGTTGTGTGGGGATTTGGAATGGTAGCGGGATACGTTTAGGAAAAAATTCCATAAAATTGGGAAAAGGAAAGCCATGTTGAAATTAAAATGTTTGTTGTTATTGCGTTTGCAATTATCATGACAACTATAGTAGAAAGTTATGAAAATATGGAATAATTCTGTCATTAGAAAGCGCGCGTCACCCAATTATATTAATTTTATAAAAATTAAATTAATGTAATCATGTGAAGAGTGTAGCAATGAAGAATTGAAAGAAAAATTTGGAGGTGGTAAAAGGATCTTAGAATCAATATAAGAGTTGTAATTGAATTTGCGGTTATTGTAATGACTTTTCAAACAAATTTGAACGCTGTATTTCTATAAAAATATGCTAACATTATTGATATATGTATGTATCGATCGAATCATCTGAGAGCAATAAAGTTATTTTTAATTATGTCGACATACATTTTGATATTGAATTTTTTTTTAGTTTGTTAGTTAAGAACAAATGTATATATATTCCATTCCATCACTTCATGACCTGTCATCACTTTAGTGATGTCGAATAAAAAAAATAATACTTAATGTTAACAGATGGCGCCACAAAGTACATTACGTAAAAATTATAATTTACAGGAACTTTTTGAATACTCAAGCTGATTTTATGTATTCTTTAGAGTCAAATTCAAAAATAACGATATGAATATCACACTACAAGCAGCTATTTCACAAAATAAAATTTTTTGGCATATACGACTCAAACGAAATATTTTCGACAACCGCTTCATACAAAACTACGACTGTTCAAGTGGTTTTTGAGACGTTACCAAGATGGAGAATATGCATTTCTGCAATAAATCATTCATTTTTTCCTGACATGTGACAAGAATTTAAAAAGATGCTTTTTTTAGCCAGATGCTCAAAGACTGTTCTTTGAACTGCAGAGCGTAAAACAAATGACTGATAACGAAGTTAAAAAACGGGAGCTTCTTTTAAAGCACGAGTTCCGAATTCCTTGAAAATAAGTTTGAATTTGCACATATTCCTTATTTTTATATATATTTGTTTATAAACATATATAAAAATACCCAATTATCAGTCCTCTGGGTCAAAACAAAAAATAATATCCAATAATAACAAGGGGAAACGGACAAGATGTTAAAACATTAAATAACGTTTCTAAAAATGTGAAGATCATGGGGAAATAATATATCCAGATTTAACGACAGAACTACATATACTGTAAAATTGGAATATTGATTGATGCATGCATATATTTCAAATATAGAAAAGTGTATTGAAGCTCTATGTCTAGTATTATAGCCCAACGGAATATGAATATCTATTTAATTTAATAGAAACTGGCAATCAAACTTGTTATTTAGTTCATAGTATAAAGCAAAAATAAGATTCTACGATGTTCAAGGGATTTAATACCTAGCTGATAGTTAGAAACAGTGGAGGAAATATGTTCATATGTACCTCAAGATTTCAAACAAAGATAACACATCATATTAATAAGAACCTTTTCAATGCAATTAGATTAATTATTGCAAATCGAAGTCAGAGCCATTTGTTTTTTTTTTCGCTTGGCACTTCAATGTCTCTTAACTCTTAAAAGTATAGTAGGTTATGCCGAGAACACAAACCGCAGTTCTGACTTGAATGCTCGGGCCTGGTGTTGGATTGTGGAATGAATGAAGTAGACATAGAAAGTCTGAACGTTTGTTTATTGTGAATATTCAGCAATTAATTTACAGTTTGCACAATTAAAGTGCAGTTTGATATTAATTGTTATTATTCAATATTAATCGTAGCTTAATTCTGTATCTTTCAAATGAAATCACTTACGTATAGTCCTCACACCACGGAATCCAAAATTGCACTCGCTCAAAACTCGCCCATCACTGCATAATTAACATACTGTGGAACTCAACCCTGCACTCATTGCGCCTGCGCACTCGGTCCTAAGGTCATATTAGGTACGTACATACACTGCTGGCCACCCAAATTGCAACACCAAGAAAGACAAGAGATATCACAACAAAATTTATTTTGCAGATAACATGTTGACCAAGTATCAAATGATTAAATTTATAGACTTCTGTGAAGTGTGGTTCCTGCCAAAATCAGTAGCCAGAGTAGCCGCCATTGTTGGAGATCACCGCTGCCACACGCCTCGGCATTGATTCAAAGAGACTTTGGATGTGTTCTTGGGGTACAGCAGACCAAGCAGCTTCCACACGTTGCCAAAGTTGATCTGGTGTGGCAGCTGGGGATGTATTCTGGGTCAATCGTTGAGCAACCATGGACCACATGTTTTCTATCGGCGAAAGATCCGGAGAGCGAGCTGGCCAGGGAAGCAATTCAATCTGGCGATTGACGAAGAACCCTTGGACAATGCGTGCCACGTGTGGTCGCGCATTATCCTGTTGAAATATGGCTGTGGGCAAGCCCTGAAGGTAAGGAAGGACAACTGGCTCCAACACCTCGGAGATGTAGCGCTGGCTGTTTAAAGTACCGGCAATGCGTACTAGAGGAGTGCGAGAGTGATATCCAATACCGCCCCATACCATAATACCCGGTGCAGGACCTGTGTGGCGGTGCATAACGCAGCTGTTCAGCATCCTCTCTCCACGGTGTCTCCAGACTCGAATCCGACCATCGTGGTGTTGCAGACAGAAGCGTGACTCGTCAGTAAAGACAATTTCATTCCATTCTGCCGTCCACATCCTTCTTTCATCGCACCATTGGCGGCGGAAACGTCTGTGGTTCTGCGTCAAGGGTAGACGAAGCAATGGACGTCTTGCGGACAGACCACTCTGCTGTAAACGGCGTCGAATGGTACGCGCAGAAACTGAATGATGCGGTACAGACTGAATGTGCTGTGCTATGGTTCGTGATGTGGCTGAGCGATCCGTCACTGCCATACGCACAATATGCCTGTCATCACGTGAAGTGGTGTACTGAAGTGGATGCGATCGAACACGTCGGTCCGTCGTACCCTCCTGCATCCAACGATCACATATCCGCATTACAGTTGTTTGGTTTCGTCCAACACGACTACCGATTTCCCTGAAAGATAATCCACAATCTCGGTAGGCCACTATCCTTCCTCTGTCGTACTCGGATACTTGATCAAAAGATGATCGCTGTTTTCTACGAGGCATAATTGACCGTTTATTTTTAAAAAACCACAAGAAAAACACAATTGCCTTACTTGAAATCGTCGAAATCTCCAAGCCTTAAATAGCGCTTTGAAGTGGCGCCACAGGCGCGCGTGATGTGCGTCTGCGCTGAAATTCTAATCATTTGCATATCTCACCTCCGCTAATGCATGCTGTAAATTTCATATTATTTGCATGCTTCCTTCAGGGTGTTGCATTTACGGTGGCCAGCAGTGTACTTAACCTATACTATGCTATATTTATCATCTGGCTGTTTCTTCTAGTTCTAAAATCATAAGACAAAACAGTTGTAACGTTTTTTTGTAACGCTAGGCTGAATTTAAATTCATGACAAACTTTATGTATTTATTGTTATGCATTTCATCTTCATCATAGATTAATATCGAAGTAGAGTTAAAAAATTGGAGACGATTAACCTTCCGAATGTAACGTATTTCCAAGTTGTTTGATATTGACACTTATCCCTCGAACTACATTACTAAATATCCACATTTATTCGTTGAATAAACCTATGAAAAATTCTATTTGTCAAGAAGATCAAAATTGGATAGAAGCCATGCACAAACGACTAAGGATCGGAGAACGAATGTATATGTATGAACACAGCATAACGGATACACGTGATTAACGTGAATTTAACATTTACATTCCGGATAATGATTTTGCTCAACTTTCGCACTTGTGACAACTACTATTTCCAGTGCTGCAGAGAACAGAAATGCTGCTTTACTATAATCTAAATTTCCGTTTTGAAAATTAATTTTACCCAAACTAAAAATTCAATGCAAAAATAATTTTGTGCAAACGATTTGAATGAAACTAGGTGACTAAATAAATACGAAATTATTCGTGCCTTCGTTTTTGTAATGTTTTAACCATCTTACACTTATCTACATCACTAAACAACATAAATATGTACAGAAAATTCTTTAATATGATAACAATAAAATCCAAATATCAACCTTTAGCCCTAAAATAAAATTAATTAACTAAAATACACTACTACATATCTAAAACGGTGTAATTAAACCACAGTTTACCAATGTGGGTGTCCACCCCCTAAACGCTGGAGTAGTTTCTAGGGGTCAAGGCTAGACGTAGGGAAAATAGGGCGCATGATGAATAAGTGTGGGCAATGAGAAGCTGAAAACGTGTCGCCTAAAATTGCTTTAATGAAACACTTTTCCACTTGAAAAGTAGACGCACTCCTCTACCGTGGAGATTTAAATATGCTGCTGACTTAAATAGGTATGTAGTTGAATTTAACGTCGCACTGGGACACGACCCAGGATAATTCCAGAAGCTAACATAAACAGAGTATGATACAGACAAATTGGTAGCACAACACTAGGGTCATTCTTCTCATTAGTGATTACTTGAAAATGTTCTAAATTGATTGACATCAATTACTAATAATAGGGAGAAATATAGTGTGTTTATGGGCAATTTATTTTTTGGTAGGCAGGTAGGTAGTTAAATTAAATTCGCACTGGAGAAATACAACGTACGGTGACGGTTCCGAAAGGAAAGATGAGAGGACACTTCGTAATTTTGAACCACGGTTTTGACGAGGCCAACACTTGATCTTGCACCCTACTCCCTAAACTGCTTTGCTAGTTCATTTAAAAAAATATCATTATAATTTCAGTTAAATTGTTTTATTTCACAAACTTATTTTTTTGGAGAAATTCAAAAAATGTATTCACAATTACACTTGCAATTTATTATTAGTTGAGATACAGTTTTCTAGAAGGGTTGCCGGAAACAAGTATCTTTGGAAAGGTGGTGTTGAGCCAAAATATTTGAAAAAATATGGAAGCAAAAAGGAAATGAATTGAAGCAAAAAAGTGACCTAAGAGTGACCAAACCATAAGCATCTAAATAACTCAAATCTTAAATTCAATTGCTCTATAAAGTAACAATCCCTTTTAATGACACTTAGCTTCCGTCTGTCTCCGGTTTCCCCTTAAAACCCATTTAGATTAAGTGAAAGGATTTAGAGCTTGAGCAGAAGGGCAAACGAGTCAGCACTTTCGCTTCTTTTAACTTCTTTATTTTGAACAATTTCTTTCGGTTTTTCTTCCAGGAAGGTTTCTCAAATAGCTAAGACGCTTTCTGTTTAATCGGCGAGTGTAAAATCTCGTCTAAGATTTTCTTCTCAATATAAGATCAATTTATTAAAGCTACTTTTGACACTTTTGCAAGCCGTTAATGTATCTTGATAAAAAGTAAAGCTGACTCAAAACTTTTAAACGCGCGAAACATTAAATGCGAGAAAAAAATATTTTTAAATATGAAAGACATTTTATGTTAGGTTACATGCAGGTGGCAGTAGTTTCCTGCTGGTATTACGAACGTGACGGCATTTGGATTGTTTTTAGAATACGATTCCATCACTTCAATAAAAATTCCAAAGTATGAATTCAAAATACACACAGGGTGTTTCGAAAATAGCTCGACAAAGTGTAAAGGGTAATAGAGGAGACAAAAATAAACATCTTTTGTCCCAAAATGTGTGTCCAGAAATGTAGCTTTTGGTCATAGAGGATGCTGTTTCAGTCAGTAGATAACATCGTTTCTGTGGCAGAAGGCGTCTTTTCCTGATCGAATTTTCAACGGCATGCATCGCTGCATGAATTCACAGATAGGTATCAGATGTATGGGGCTGCTAATAGAAAGGACGATTGTTTAATATTAAAATGGTTTAAAAATATAAACATATTGCATCTATTAGACTGTTTATTTTGGGCCCTCTACCATCCATTACAATTTGGCCAGATGTTTTCGGAACATCCTATGTATCGTCGCTTATAAGTGAAACACACAGTAAAATTTTCGGGATATGACTATTAGCTTTTCTATACCAGAATATCTCTAATCTTTATATTGGTGAAGCAACTGTCATTTTTTCTTTGCATGAAAGTTCGATTTCTTCTTGAAGAAACACTCTTATTGAGTATAGCACACCAAGAAGAATATTTACTTTTCGTTTTCAAAGAACTGATTTTGACAGTATGTTTAATCGTAAGCCGACATGATAGTTGATTGGTTGATACCAATTAGAACAAACACCAGACGTCACCAAAACGACAATAAGTTACATTTTAAGGTAACCCCGACACCTTTCATGTGAGAGCGTTTGGGTAGCGGAAGTGAAGTCTACATTTTCCGTCTTGTTTGTTTACACTGAAAATCCCTCGCATGCACTAACTCAAAACTCTGCATTTTTGTAAATTAGCGAATGATAAGAAACGGATACAAACAAAAGTTAATAAATGGGCAGTGGATTCATTCAACAATTTCGAAAATTCTTATAAATGTGCTTGATTTGAAATCTGGAGCAATAAAACACTGCTGAAATTACTCGGAAGAGCACACGATTTTAATGGCATTTTTCAACAGTCCGACGGAAGGTACTGAGAAATCTAGAAGACAAAAATCAATCCATAAAGGAACATTTTAGGGAACCCAAAAAAGGGCATCTAGAAGTCGAAAATTATCGAATCGTCTTTGGTAGTTGAATTGACGTCGCTTTGAAGCATTTCAATTGGCTAATGGTGCCCCGGGATCAACTGAGAAAAACCCCTCGTTAATTTGAACCCCGGTCAGATTAAGAGATCTATTGAGCTGGCACCTAACTCTCCAAACTTCCACACCCCGCCAACGTGAGGACATTTGAGGTCCCGACAGATTTAATGTGTACCAGCCCCCCAGGTACACGGTGGTCTCAGGTTGGATCGAGTTTAGACCTCGCAATCCTTCGTTTTCTAATCCGCTACTCTACAAATTGCGCTATTCAAAGGCCTCGAGTCGCCTTTGAATATGATGTATTTGAAATGAACGTTCAGAAACAGGCTAACTAGGTTAACTTGAATGGAGTCTGTACTTTCTACCATGACTTTATTGGAAATAAGAATTAAGACAAGTAAAAAACGAAATGCATATCTATGCTATATACATTTAAAACGTATTTAAATATTATGTGAAATGTGTCTAATGACACTGCCACCAACGGACAAAAGCAATAGCGAAACTTTAATGTAAATGCTATGCACGGTTGGACTAGTTTATAGTATTTAAACAATGCATATCTATTTCTAGGTAATGTGTTTTTCATCCTTTTGAAAATGTAGAGGTTCAGCTCATCATTTCATTTCTGGCATCTAATCGAGGTTGGAGAGGTTCCGGGTTAGTTTCTGAGAGTAGTCCAAGCACGGGAAGACTAGAACGTGATCCTCATCTATGTTGGAATAGGAAGTTCTGAAAATTTTGCATTCCTGGAGGAATTCTATCCAGGTATGCTGCATGGCAGTAATGTCCAGTTCTAAGAGTGAAAGTACTACTACTCTGTTCTAGGTTTGTTTATGTTGCCCTGTCACATGTTTTGTTTGTTGTTTCATTTCCTATTTCTATTTTTTGGGTGGCTTCTTTTTATTACTTTCTCAGCTATTTTTCTGGACAGAAGCCTTTCAAACGCATCTGAAGGAAGCGGTTTCTCATTGGTTTCTAAGTAATATCCTAACTCCTACAATCAATAAATTATTTCATACTAGTAAACAACAAAACGATTTAAAAATAGCAATTGAAAGTAAGTGTATAATTTTTCCAAATGCAAATCACACATTACCCAGTGTTTTATAAAGGTTGAATCTTCATCTGAAGCAATACATTTTACAGATTAAGAATTGATGATTAAATGTAATTAACCATATTCTATTCCATTAAATGACTGAGAAAACTAAGGAATCGATACGTCAACCATCAAAAAACAAACTTCAGCCAATGAGAAAACAAGAAAACGCTGAAATCATTTCATGATAAGGATAGAATTGAGGAAATCATTTCTCTTCCGAATATAATCTATTTGAGATAATTTAATAGAAAAAATAGTACCCACACCGAATTAAATTTTTATAAAGTCTTATTTTTTCTAGATATGTAACAATGAAACAAAAATGTGTGTCACATTCCATCTAAACATCAGATTGTTTGGTATTTTATTAAGACCACATTATCTTATGAAGGAATATACTTGTTGCTGTAGTTCTTGTATAGAGAGATATAATAAATTTGGTGCAGATGAACTGTAGGGCATATTTAATTCTTCGAGCAATTTGACAGCACTTCTGATAAACTGCCTTCTCACTTATTTCTAAGGATTTGATGTGGCAACCTTTTTGAAATTGGCGACAAATTTTCACTTGGCAACGTCTTCTTCAATGTATCTCTGTCATAAATTGTTCTGAATATGAAGTGTATTTATTGTCTATGTGTGATGAATTGAGCTCGTCATTCGTCCAATGAGTGAAGTCAATATATCGATCTCCAAATCTCGAAAGCACACCAATCCATCTTCCAGCAATGATTCCAATAGTGTCGACTGTGGATAACTACAACCTCTCTTTGAAGGACAGATATTATAGGAAATCGATCTACTTTGAAAAGAAAAGTACAGACACGCTTCACTGGTGTGCAATCAAATAATTCAATCAATAGAACGTTACCTCCAATATATATACCGTTTCTACAACTTAGCCAACACAAATACACAAATCCATTAAAGCAAAAGTGACAAATGTAGTTACAAATGAAGCACCTAGTCCAAAACAGACTGAACTTGTTTTGAATCCTATATCAGTACACTCCGTTAAAGATCGAAAACTTTACTCTAAGTATTGGTTTGTGGTTTATGTATGTATTAACCGCATACTTTAGGGATACGCAAGCTGCAACATATGTATCGAAGGCAAAAAGTCTCAAAATAGAAATATATTTTAGCCTTTCCCGATATTATCTAAAAATTATATTTTTTCCATAAACATATTTATAAACACCATCTACACTAGATAGAATGAGGAAAACAAGCATAAAAAGTGGTATTTTATTCACTTAGTGGTAATGGAACTTTATAAAAAAGGTATGGATTGAGAATAACTCGATATCAATGAACAAATATTTGATACTCCCAATAATTTCTAATAATCATGACATGACTTGTTATGAAGTTACATATTCAGATGTTCTTACTTTTTCTGCTTATTTGATTGCTGATAGTAGCCATATAAAATAAAAACATAGTCTTTACACTTTATTGTTAAAAACTCCTGAATTATGCTGTAAATATTCTTGTACGCTAACATGCATCTGAACTATCTGTTATGAAATTAAATTGTTTAAGTGACAATGATTTAAACATATGTAAATAGTTGTAGTGTAACTTTTCCTCATTCGCTTGTTGAAACCCTGGTCAATTGATTTCAAGACTTCCCGCACAGTAGGTTCAAGACACCAAGAAATAAATTATAGAAAACCAAATAAAAAAATAATTCTATCAAACGGTTTTAAAGATTTTGTATATTTGAAGAGGATATGATATTCCCAGTCACATAAATTGTTAATTCCTATTTCGTATATATTCTAAATCCGTAAAATATTCCTAAATCTCAGAACCATACTTAACGCAGTTTGTCCTGTCTTGACGATGCGCAATGAAATCCAATCTTGTCCTAAACTTCTTGTCTTTAGTGTTCCCTTCTCAGTCGGTTTTTCAATTTCTATCATAAGCTGTCTTAACGTTCTCACTTTCGGAGTTCAGCTCTCCTTGTTTGACCATCACAGAAAAATTTTTGTGACTGGAAGACACAGATCTGCCGACATCTTGGAGGCACTTCCGTCCCTTTTATGTCATTTTCACCATTTTAGTTCATAGGATCTTTGGGGAAGTTTTCAACAATTCCACGGGTTAACCAATTGAAAGTTCAAGATTTCGAACCCTTGTTTCTACCTCTGAGTGTCACGAGATTTCCAAGTAATATAATATTTCATTTCCGCCACAACATCACAATGAATAAACCTCATCTATTGATTGAACGGTCCGTAGCTTAAATTTAAGTCGCACTGGAACAACATAACAGGCTATTGGCGACGGTCCAGGATCGACCTCGAATGAAAGCTACGAGGACAACACTGAAATTTTCAAACACGTTTAGATGACGAGGTCAACACCTGAGCTTTCACCGCACTCTCCAAACTTCCATACCACGCTAAGGTGAGGACATTTGAGACCATGACAGATTTAACGTGAAGCAGCCCCGCGTACATGAGTATTTGTTTGGATCAAGTTTCGAACTGGCACCCTCCTGGTGCTATTTCGTGACTTTACCAACTGGCCTACCGTGGTCCTCATTGATTTGACGAGTCCCACGAAAGGTGTATTGGGCAAGAAGTAAAAAACTGGTCAGAAGTCATTCATGGAAAACTGCAAGTGGCATAACGTATATAACTCCTCAGAGCTTTAATGTAGCAACAAGCGGATTTCAATTCAAGAAATTTATGTTTTCTGCCAAACTAGAGAGTAAAATAGTATTTACTCTCAAATACAAAACTGCTACTATGAATACTAATATTCACGCATCGCACTCCTAAAAGAATAGTGTCAAATCTTAAAAACACATGTAACAAGCCTGCATGTTTCATGTCCGTCTTCAAGAGATTTGTCTTATACCAATTTTTCTAACGACGATATATCTCGTCCACCAAGATGTAAAAAGTGTTGCTAATGACGAGATACCTTATCCATCAAACTCTTGCCAGTTTTGTTAATGATGAGATATCTAGTCGAGACAACCAACAGATGGGTTAAGAACAAAATATGCTGATTAATAGGCATCTTTTATTCTCCAGATATCTTATCCACCAGGTGGGTTAAGAACAAAATATGCTGTTTCATAGGTATGTTTTATTGTAGAAACGAACCTACAAATAATATAATTTATAGTATTGGAAAACTAATTGCCTGGACATGTTCATTTAAAATTGGATACATACTGCGCCTGTCTTTTAGCAACTCTCACTTTTCCTTAACTGAAAGAGCACATACAGCGTACAACTCAGAAACACTCATGTGCCTTACGTAGTTAAGGAAACAGTACAGTCCATCGGTTTTTCGGTTCTCTGATACGATTTCAATCACTACAAGCAAATAGCGATCACCATCAGATTCATAGCATGACCATGTTGCTGTAGTTCTTGTATAAATATAATAAATTTGGTGCAGATGAACTGTAGGGCATATTTAATTCTTCGAGCAATTTGACAGCACTTCTGATAAACTGCCTTCTCACTTATTTCTAAGGATTTGATGTGGCAACCTTTTTGAAATTGGCGACAAATTTTCACTTGGCAACGTCTTCTTCAATGTATCTCTGTCATAAATTGTTCTGAATATGAAGTGTATTTATTGTCTATGTGTGATGAATTGAGCTCGTCATTCGTCCAATGAGTGAAGTCAATATATCGATCTCCAAATCTCGAAAGCACACCAATCCATCTTCCAGCAATGATTCCAATAGTGTCGACTGTGGATAACTACAACCTCTCTTTGAAGGACAGATATTATAGGAAATCGATCTACTTTGAAAAGAAAAGTACAGACACGCTTCACTGGTGTGCAATCAAATAATTCAATCAATAGAACGTTACCTCCAATATATATACCGTTTCTACAACTTAGCCAACACAAATACACAAATCCATTAAAGCAAAAGTGACAAATGTAGTTACAAATGAAGCACCTAGTCCAAAACAGACTGAACTTGTTTTGAATCCTATATCAGTACACTCCGTTAAAGATCGAAAACTTTACTCTAAGTATTGGTTTGTGGTTTATGTATGTATTAACCGCATACTTTAGGGATACGCAGTCTTCAAGAGATTTGTCTTATACCAATTTTTCTAACGACGATATATCTCGTCCACCAAGATGTAAAAAGTGTTGCTAATGACGAGATACCTTATCCATCAAACTCTTGCCAGTTTTGTTAATGATGAGATATCTAGTCGAGACAACCAACAGATGGGTTAAGAACAAAATATGCTGATTAATAGGCATCTTTTATTCTCCAGATATCTTATCCACCAGGTGGGTTAAGAACAAAATATGCTGTTTCATAGGTATCTTTTATTGTAGAAACGAACCTACAAATAATATAATTTATAGTATTGGAAAACTAATTGCCTGGACATGTTCATTTAAAATTGGATACATACTGCGCCTGTCTTT
This sequence comes from Meta bourneti, assembly GCA_933210815.1. Classification (NCBI taxonomy): domain Eukaryota; kingdom Metazoa; phylum Arthropoda; class Arachnida; order Araneae; family Tetragnathidae; genus Meta; species Meta bourneti. The sequence continues at coordinate 63,699,293 of OW119930.1, read as the reverse complement.
TAGCAACTCTCACTTTTCCTTAACTGAAAGAGCACATACAGCGTACAACTCAGAAACACTCATGTGCCTTACGTAGTTAAGGAAACAGTACAGTCCATCGGTTTTTCGGTTCTCTGATACGATTTCAATCACTACAAGCAAATAGCGATCACCATCAGATTCATAGCATGACCATGTTGCTGTAGTTCTTGTATAAATATAATAAATTTGGTGCAGATGAACTGTAGGGCATATTTAATTCTTCGAGCAATTTGACAGCACTTCTGATAAACTGCCTTCTCACTTATTTCTAAGGATTTGATGTGGCAACCTTTTTGAAATTAGCGACAAATTTTCACTTGGCAACGTCTTCTTCAATGTATCTCTGTCATAATATAATTTATAGTATTGGAAAACTAATTGCCTGGACATGTTCATTTAAAATTGGATACATACTGCGCCTGTCTTTTAGCAACTCTCACTTTTCCTTAACTGAAAGAGCACATACAGCGTACAACTCAGAAACACTCATGTGCCTTACGTAGTTAAGGAAACAGTACAGTCCATCACTACAAGCAAATAGCGATCACCATCAGATTCATAGCATGACCATGTTGCTGTAGTTCTTGTATAAATATAATAAATTTGGTGCAGATGAACTGTAGGGCATATTTAATTCTTCGAGCAATTTGACAGCACTTCTGATAAACTGCCTTCTCACTTATTTCTAAGGATTTGATGTGGCAACCTTTTTGAAATTGGCGACAAATTTTCACTTGGCAACGTCTTCTTCAATGTATCTCTGTCATAAATTGTTCTGAATATGAAGTGTATTTATTGTCTATGTGTGATGAATTGAGCTCGTCATTCGTCCAATGAGTGAAGTCAATATATCGATCTCCAAATCTCGAAAGCACACCAATCCATCTTCCAGCAATGATTCCAATAGTGTCGACTGTGGATAACTACAACCTCTCTTTGAAGGACAGATATTATAGGAAATCGATCTACTTTGAAAAGAAAAGTACAGACACGCTTCACTGGTGTGCAATCAAATAATTCAATCAATAGAACGTTACCTCCAATATATATACCGTTTCTACAACTTAGCCAACACAAATACACAAATCCATTAAAGCAAAAGTGACAAATGTAGTTACAAATGAAGCACCTAGTCCAAAACAGACTGAACTTGTTTTGAATCCTATATCAGTACACTCCGTTAAAGATCGAAAACTTTACTCTAAGTATTGGTTTGTGGTTTATGTATGTATTAACCGCATACTTTAGGGATACGCAGTCTTCAAGAGATTTGTCTTATACCAATTTTTCTAACGACGATATATCTCGTCCACCAAGATGTAAAAAGTGTTGCTAATGACGAGATACCTTATCCATCAAACTCTTGCCAGTTTTGTTAATGATGAGATATCTAGTCGAGACAACCAACAGATGGGTTAAGAACAAAATATGCTGATTAATAGGCATCTTTTATTCTCCAGATATCTTATCCACCAGGTGGGTTAAGAACAAAATATGCTGTTTCATAGGTATCTTTTATTGTAGAAACGAACCTACAAATAATATAATTTATAGTATTGGAAAACTAATTGCCTGGACATGTTCATTTAAAATTGGATACATACTGCGCCTGTCTTTTAGCAACTCTCACTTTTCCTTAACTGAAAGAGCACATACAGCGTACAACTCAGAAACACTCATGTGCCTTACGTAGTTAAGGAAACAGTACAGTCCATCGGTTTTTCGGTTCTCTGATACGATTTCAATCACTACAAGCAAATAGCGATCACCATCAGATTCATAGCATGACCATGTTGCTGTAGTTCTTGTATAAATATAATAAATTTGGTGCAGATGAACTGTAGGGCATATTTAATTCTTCGAGCAATTTGACAGCACTTCTGATAAACTGCCTTCTCACTTATTTCTAAGGATTTGATGTGGCAACCTTTTTGAAATTGGCGACAAATTTTCACTTGGCAACGTCTTCTTCAATGTATCTCTGTCATAAATTGTTCTGAATATGAAGTGTATTTATTGTCTATGTGTGATGAATTGAGCTCGTCATTCGTCCAATGAGTGAAGTCAATATATCGATCTCCAAATCTCGAAAGCACACCAATCCATCTTCCAGCAATGATTCCAATAGTGTCGACTGTGGATAACTACAACCTCTCTTTGAAGGACAGATATTATAGGAAATCGATCTACTTTGAAAAGAAAAGTACAGACACGCTTCACTGGTGTGCAATCAAATAATTCAATCAATAGAACGTTACCTCCAATATATATACCGTTTCTACAACTTAGCCAACACAAATACACAAATCCATTAAAGCAAAAGTGACAAATGTAGTTACAAATGAAGCACCTAGTCCAAAACAGACTGAACTTGTTTTGAATCCTATATCAGTACACTCCGTTAAAGATCGAAAACTTTACTCTAAGTATTGGTTTGTGGTTTATGTATGTATTAACCGCATACTTTAGGGATACGCAGTCTTCAAGAGATTTGTCTTATACCAATTTTTCTAACGACGATATATCTCGTCCACCAAGATGTAAAAAGTGTTGCTAATGACGAGATACCTTATCCATCAAACTCTTGCCAGTTTTGTTAATGATGAGATATCTAGTCGAGACAACCAACAGATGGGTTAAGAACAAAATATGCTGATTAATAGGCATCTTTTATTCTCCAGATATCTTATCCACCAGGTGGGTTAAGAACAAAATATGCTGTTTCATAGGTATCTTTTATTGTAGAAACGAACCTACAAATAATATAATTTATAGTATTGGAAAACTAATTGCCTGGACATGTTCATTTAAAATTGGATACATACTGCGCCTGTCTTTTAGCAACTCTCACTTTTCCTTAACTGAAAGAGCACATACAGCGTACAACTCAGAAACACTCATGTGCCTTACGTAGTTAAGGAAACAGTACAGTCCATCGGTTTTTCGGTTCTCTGATACGATTTCAATCACTACAAGCAAATAGCGATCACCATCAGATTCATAGCATGACCATGTTGCTGTAGTTCTTGTATAAATATAATAAATTTGGTGCAGATGAACTGTAGGGCATATTTAATTCTTCGAGCAATTTGACAGCACTTCTGATAAACTGCCTTCTCACTTATTTCTAAGGATTTGATGTGGCAACCTTTTTGAAATTAGCGACAAATTTTCACTTGGCAACGTCTTCTTCAATGTATCTCTGTCATAATATAATTTATAGTATTGGAAAACTAATTGCCTGGACATGTTCATTTAAAATTGGATACATACTGCGCCTGTCTTTTAGCAACTCTCACTTTTCCTTAACTGAAAGAGCACATACAGCGTACAACTCAGAAACACTCATGTGCCTTACGTAGTTAAGGAAACAGTACAGTCCATCACTACAAGCAAATAGCGATCACCATCAGATTCATAGCATGACCATGTTGCTGTAGTTCTTGTATAAATATAATAAATTTGGTGCAGATGAACTGTAGGGCATATTTAATTCTTCGAGCAATTTGACAGCACTTCTGATAAACTGCCTTCTCACTTATTTCTAAGGATTTGATGTGGCAACCTTTTTGAAATTGGCGACAAATTTTCACTTGGCAACGTCTTCTTCAATGTATCTCTGTCATAAATTGTTCTGAATATGAAGTGTATTTATTGTCTATGTGTGATGAATTGAGCTCGTCATTCGTCCAATGAGTGAAGTCAATATATCGATCTCCAAATCTCGAAAGCACACCAATCCATCTTCCAGCAATGATTCCAATAGTGTCGACTGTGGATAACTACAACCTCTCTTTGAAGGACAGATATTATAGGAAATCGATCTACTTTGAAAAGAAAAGTACAGACACGCTTCACTGGTGTGCAATCAAATAATTCAATCAATAGAACGTTACCTCCAATATATATACCGTTTCTACAACTTAGCCAACACAAATACACAAATCCATTAAAGCAAAAGTGACAAATGTAGTTACAAATGAAGCACCTAGTCCAAAACAGACTGAACTTGTTTTGAATCCTATATCAGTACACTCCGTTAAAGATCGAAAACTTTACTCTAAGTATTGGTTTGTGGTTTATGTATGTATTAACCGCATACTTTAGGGATACGCAGTCTTCAAGAGATTTGTCTTATACCAATTTTTCTAACGACGATATATCTCGTCCACCAAGATGTAAAAAGTGTTGCTAATGACGAGATACCTTATCCATCAAACTCTTGCCAGTTTTGTTAATGATGAGATATCTAGTCGAGACAACCAACAGATGGGTTAAGAACAAAATATGCTGATTAATAGGCATCTTTTATTCTCCAGATATCTTATCCACCAGGTGGGTTAAGAACAAAATATGCTGTTTCATAGGTATCTTTTATTGTAGAAACGAACCTACAAATAATATAATTTATAGTATTGGAAAACTAATTGCCTGGACATGTTCATTTAAAATTGGATACATACTGCGCCTGTCTTTTAGCAACTCTCACTTTTCCTTAACTGAAAGAGCACATACAGCGTACAACTCAGAAACACTCATGTGCCTTACGTAGTTAAGGAAACAGTACAGTCCATCGGTTTTTCGGTTCTCTGATACGATTTCAATCACTACAAGCAAATAGCGATCACCATCAGATTCATAGCATGACCATGTTGCTGTAGTTCTTGTATAAATATAATAAATTTGGTGCAGATGAACTGTAGGGCATATTTAATTCTTCGAGCAATTTGACAGCACTTCTGATAAACTGCCTTCTCACTTATTTCTAAGGATTTGATGTGGCAACCTTTTTGAAATTGGCGACAAATTTTCACTTGGCAACGTCTTCTTCAATGTATCTCTGTCATAATATAATTTATAGTATTGGAAAACTAATTGCCTGGACATGTTCATTTAAAATTGGATACATACTGCGCCTGTCTTTTAGCAACTCTCACTTTTCCTTAACTGAAAGAGCACATACAGCGTACAACTCAGAAACACTCATGTGCCTTACGTAGTTAAGGAAACAGTACAGTCCATCGGTTTTTCGGTTCTCTGATACGATTTCAATCACTACAAGCAAATAGCGATCACCATCAGATTCATAGCATGACCATGTTGCTGTAGTTCTTGTATAAATATAATAAATTTGGTGCAGATGAACTGTAGGGCATATTTAATTCTTCGAGCAATTTGACAGCACTTCTGATAAACTGCCTTCTCACTTATTTCTAAGGATTTGATGTGGCAACCTTTTTGAAATTGGCGACAAATTTTCACTTGGCAACGTCTTCTTCAATGTATCTCTGTCATAATATAATTTATAGTATTGGAAAACTAATTGCCTGGACATGTTCATTTAAAATTGGATACATACTGCGCCTGTCTTTTAGCAACTCTCACTTTTCCTTAACTGAAAGAGCACATACAGCGTACAACTCAGAAACACTCATGTGCCTTACGTAGTTAAGGAAACAGTACAGTCCATCGGTTTTTCGGTTCTCTGATACGATTTCAATCACTACAAGCAAATAGCGATCACCATCAGATTCATAGCATGACCATGTTGCTGTAGTTCTTGTATAAATATAATAAATTTGGTGCAGATGAACTGTAGGGCATATTTAATTCTTCGAGCAATTTGACAGCACTTCTGATAAACTGCCTTCTCACTTATTTCTAAGGATTTGTTGTGGCAACCTTTTTGAAATTGGCGACAAATTTTCACTTGGCAACGTCTTCTTCAATGTATCTCTGTCATAATATAATTTATAGTATTGGAAAACTAATTGCCTGGACATGTTCATTTAAAATTGGATACATACTGCGCCTGTCTTTTAGCAACTCTCACTTTTCCTTAACTGAAAGAGCACATACAGCGTACAACTCAGAAACACTCATGTGCCTTACGTAGTTAAGGAAACAGTACAGTCCATCGGTTTTTCGGTTCTCTGATACGATTTCAATCACTACAAGCAAATAGCGATCACCATCACCTTTTTGAAATTGGCGACAAATTTTCACTTGGCAACGTCTTCTTCAATGTATCTCTGTCATAATATAATTTATGGTATTGGAAAACTAATTGCCTGGACATGTTCATTTAAAATTGGATACATACTGCGCCTGTCTTTTAGCAACTCTCACTTTTCCTTAACTGAAAGAGCACATACAGCGTACAACTCAGAAACACTCATGTGCCTTACGTAGTTAAGGAAACAGTACAGTCCATCGGTTTTTCGGTTCTCTGATACGATTTCAATCACTACAAGCAAATAGCGATCACCATCACCTTTTTGAAATTGGCGACAAATTTTCACTTGGCAACGTCTTCTTCAATGTATCTCTGTCATAATATAATTTATAGTATTGGAAAACTAATTGCCTGGACATGTTCATTTAAAATTGGATACATACTGCGCTTGTCTTTTAGCAACTCTCACTTTTCCTTAACTGAAAGAGCACATACAGCGTACAACTCAGAAACACTCATGTGCCTTACGTAGTTAAGGAAACAGTACAGTCCATCACTACAAGCAAATAGCGATCACCATCAGATTCATAGCATGACCATGTTGCTGTAGTTCTTGTATAAATATAATAAATTTGGTGCAGATGAACTGTAGGGCATATTTAATTCTTCGAGCAATTTGACAGCACTTCTGATAAACTGCCTTCTCACTTATTTCTAAGGATTTGATGTGGCAACCTTTTTGAAATTGGCGACAAATTTTCACTTGGCAACGTCTTCTTCAATGTATCTCTGTCATAATATAATTTATAGTATTGGAAAACTAATTGCCTGGACATGTTCATTTAAAATTGGATACATACTGCGCCTGTCTTTTAGCAACTCTCACTTTTCCTTAACTGAAAGAGCACATACAGCGTACAACTCAGAAACACTCATGTGCCTTACGTAGTTAAGGAAACAGTACAGTCCATCGGTTTTTCGGTTCTCTGATACGATTTCAATCACTACAAGCAAATAGCGATCACCATCAGATTCATAGCATGACCATGTTGCTGTAGTTCTTGTATAAATATAATAAAGTTGGTGCAGATGAACTGTAGGGCATATTTAATTCTTCGAGCAATTTGACAGCACTTCTGATAAACTGCCTTCTCACTTATTTCTAAGGATTTGATGTGGCAACCTTTTTGAAATTAGCGACAAATTTTCACTTGGCAACGTCTTCTTCAATGTATCTCTGTCATAATATAATTTATAGTATTGGAAAACTAATTGCCTGGACATGTTCATTTAAAATTGGATACATACTGCGCCTGTCTTTTAGCAACTCTCACTTTTCCTTAACTGAAAGAGCACATACAGCGTACAACTCAGAAACACTCATGTGCCTTACGTAGTTAAGGAAACAGTACAGTCCATCACTACAAGCAAATAGCGATCACCATCAGATTCATAGCATGACCATGTTGCTGTAGTTCTTGTATAAATATAATAAATTTGGTGCAGATGAACTGTAGGGCATATTTAATTCTTCGAGCAATTTGACAGCACTTCTGATAAACTGCCTTCTCACTTATTTCTAAGGATTTGATGTGGCAACCTTTTTGAAATTGGCGACAAATTTTCACTTGGCAACGTCTTCTTCAATGTATCTCTGTCATAATATAATTTATAGTATTGGAAAACTAATTGCCTGGACATGTTCATTTAAAATTGGATACATACTGCGCCTGTCTTTTAGCAACTCTCACTTTTCCTTAACTGAAAGAGCACATACAGCGTACAACTCAGAAACACTCATGTGCCTTACGTAGTTAAGGAAACAGTACAGTCCATCGGTTTTTCGGTTCTCTGATACGATTTCAATCACTACAAGCAAATAGCGATCACCATCACCTTTTTGAAATTGGCGACAAATTTTCACTTGGCAACGTCTTCTTCAATGTATCTCTGTCATAATATAATTTATAGTATTGCAAAACTAATTGCCTGGACATGTTCATTTAAAATTGGATACATACTGCGCCTGTCTTTTAGCAACTCTCACTTTTCCTTAACTGAAAGAGCACATACAGCGTACAACTCAGAAACACTCATGTGCCTTACGTAGTTAAGGAAACAGTACAGTCCATCGGTTTTTCGGTTCTCTGATACGATTTCAATCACTACAAGCAAATAGCGATCACCATCAGATTCATAGCATGACCATGTTGCTGTAGTTCTTGTATAAATATAATAAATTTGGTGCAGATGACGTTCTCACTTTCGGAGTTCAGCTCTCCTTGTTTGACCATCACAGAAAAATTTTTGTGACTGGAAGACACAGATCTGCCGACATCTTGGAGGCACTTCCGTCCCTTTTATGTCATTTTCACCATTTTAGTTCATAGGATCTTTGGGGAAGTTTTCAACAATTCCACGGGTTAACCAATTGAAAGTTCAAGATTTCGAACCCTTGTTTCTACCTCTGAGTGTCACGAGATTTCCAAGTAATATAATATTTCATTTCCGCCACAACATCACAATGAATAAACCTCATCTATTGATTGAACGGTCCGTAGCTTAAATTTAAGTCGCACTGGAACAACATAACAGGCTATTGGCGACGGTCCAGGATCGACCTCGAATGAAAGCTACGAGGACAACACTGAAATTTTCAAACACGTTTAGATGACGAGGTCAACACCTGAGCTTTCACCGCACTCTCCAAACTTCCATACCACGCTAAGGTGAGGACATTTGAGACCATGACAGATTTAACGTGAAGCAGCCCCGCGTACATGAGTATTTGTTTGGGTCAAGTTTCGAACTGGCACCCTCCTGGTGCTATTTCGTGACTTTACCAACTGGCCTACCGTGGTCCTCATTGATTTGACGAGTCCCACGAAAGGTGTATTGGGCAAGAAGTAAAAAACTGGTCAGAAGTCATTCATGGAAAACTGCAAGTGGCATAACGTATATAACTCCTCAGAGCTTTAATGTAGCAACAAGCGGATTTCAATTCAAGAAATTTATGTTTTCTGCCAAACTAGAGAGTAAAATAGTATTTACTCTCAAATACAAAACTGCTACTATGAATACTAATATTCACGCATCGCACTCCTAAAAGAATAGTGTCAAATCTTAAAAACACATGTAACAAGCCTGCATGTTTCATGTCCGTCTTCAAGAGATTTGTCTTATACCAATTTTTCTAACGACGATATATCTCGTCCACCAAGATGTAAAAAGTGTTGCTAATGACGAGATACCTTATCCATCAAACTCTTGCCAGTTTTGTTAATGATGAGATATCTAGTCGAGACAACCAACAGATGGGTTAAGAACAAAATATGCTGATTAATAGGCATCTTTTATTCTCCAGATATCTTATCCACCAGGTGGGTTAAGAACAAAATATGCTGTTTCATAGGTATGTTTTATTGTAGAAACGAACCTACAAATAATATAATTTATAGTATTGGAAAACTAATTGCCTGGACATGTTCATTTAAAATTGGATACATACTGCGCCTGTCTTTTAGCAACTCTCACTTTTCCTTAACTGAAAGAGCACATACAGCGTACAACTCAGAAACACTCATGTGCCTTACGTAGTTAAGGAAACAGTACAGTCCATCGGTTTTTCGGTTCTCTGATACGATTTCAATCACTACAAGCAAATAGCGATCACCATCAGATTCATAGCATGACCATGAATGTCTTTCAGATTAAATTTGCGGATATTCAAACGCTTTAATGGTCTGTTACTATTAACGGAATACCACTTGCTACAACTGCACGGCCTTGGGCTTATGAAACATTAGAGAGTATCTAGCAGTAATATCAGTGAAAGTGGTGAGGTGGAATAAGTTTCCGTTCTCAATATCGGATTCCCTCCAAGTACCCTTTTATTGCAGGTTGATATCTTCAAAGCTCTTTATCCAGAAACGCCGCTAGCGGTCATTGTCATAGTTTCGGTCGTTAAACAAAACTGGTCCAACCTGGGTCTACCACGAAGTACGATTAGATAAGAAGATAAATTAATTAGGGAGAATATTTGAAAATACGGGAGGAGCAATAAAATGAAGCATTTGTATCTTAAGGCTATGTGCGAGGGAGAATTGAATATGCAACACATTGATTGTGATACGTAGATACGGATGCGCTTAAGCATTTAAGAATTTCACACGCATCATTCAACCTTGCAACTTGCAGTCTTCCTTGTATGACGTCTAACCAATTTCGACTTTATAAACCAATAGAATATTTCGAAAGGATTCTATTCTAAGGAGAAAGTACCAATATCCCTAAAAACAGATATCGTTGGTTTTATGGATTTTTTCCCATGAAATAGGGTTAGAGTGTGAATGTGTCTTACAGTGCTTTACCGCTAATTTATTTCCGTACTGCAGAAATTTTATATTCCTTTAATGCTGATACCATCAATATCAGTGCGAGAGTTTTTTTGAAAATATTGTGTTGTGAATAAGAGCATCTATTCAATATGATCACGGTTATCAATCCGATGTTTAATTCAGTTTAATTTCAAAAAAATTGAAATGAACTTAGGAGTCTGGATGTGGGGGGGGCACTCAAAACATTAGGTGACTACGCAAATCTTTGTGTTGTTCATCGACTCTTATTTGATTTTAAAATTAAAAATTCAGCATCTGAGAATTTGCTTTGTTTTTGTGCTTTACCAATGTCAAAATTTGAATAAAAATGTGTTTCATGAGATCGGTAGATATAGAAATCCTTTTAGATTGTATTGGTAGTATTTCGTAAATTGCGATATTCGACATTAGTTTGCTTTGTTTAGCCATTTGCTTAATGTTCTCCAAAATATTTTTTTAATTTTATACTTTCGAGTATCTGATATGATAAATCATTATGTGTTGTTAATTTTACTCTTTGAAAAATAGTTATACGTGAGCTTATAAATTTATTTCATAATGTTTTGAAATTTGCCTCAGTTGTGCGAGTGGGAAAAAACTAAATCAATATCTTATATTTGACAATTTGGCAGAAATTCGAAGTAATCGCATTTTCTTCATAAGTCTGAGACCATGGCATCAGCGGAAACTGTTGTCAATACTGGAATCTCATTGTTTAATATACAGGTATATATACTATATACAGGGTGATTATAATTAAAGTTCAACATTCAAAAAGCTGTAAAAAAGAACCACTGCTCAGAATGACCTGAAATTTGAACTGAATATATTCGAAGTGGGAAATGGTATGACATAAGAAAAAAATTAGTTCCAAATTTTATCAATAGATGGCGCTTTAAGCGTCATAACGTAAATGGGTTCGGCTACAAGTGACATTTGAATCGCAATACGACGACTATGACGTGGGTTGCACGTTAAACCAACTGTACTGTTCACAATGTGCATGACTGTATCGGTTTCTTACTGAAAAAATGACTTCCAAGTCATTCAACAGTTGTGGCACTGTTAGTGGAAAGCCCATCCACCGCGACAAGGTCGTACCACATCGGATGGGGAAAATCGGTTTTTAATTGTCCTGATGCCAAAAACCGCATAAAAGGCAACAATGAAATCGGTTTTTAATTGTCCTGAGGCCAAAACCGCATAAAAAGCAACAATGAAATCGGTTGTTAATTATCGCCAAACTTGCGCAAGACATGTTCAATATGCTGTCCACTGTTTGCTGCCACAAGTTGAAACCGAGAAACAGCATGTTCCACAACAGATCGGAGTGTCTCAGGGGTCACGTTGTGAATGTGTTGCGCAATGCGTGTCTTCAATTCATCTAAGTTTGCAATCGGACCACTGAACACAACATTTGTCAGATAACCCCACAGCCAGAAGTCACAAGGATTAAGATCAGATGATCTTGACGGCCAGGCTGTTGGAAAATGACGGCTAATAATTCTATCATTTCCGAAATGCCTCTTGAGTGGCTGCTTCACTGGATTTGCAATGTACGGAGGAGCGCCATCTTGCATAAAAATGATGCTACCCACACATGCACGCTGTTGAAGTGTTGGAATGACGTGGTTGCGCAAAAGACTCTCATAGCGGTACATTGACATCCCATTGACGGTACAGGTAACAGGACCCGCACCACCCATCTCCTCGAAAAAATTGTCTTACGATAAACGATGGCGTCAACCCGCACCACACAGTTACCTTTGCAGAATGAAGAGGTACTGGTTCATGTGAGAACGGATTTTCCGTTGCCCATATTCTGCAATTCTGAGTATTGACATATCCTTGGAGATGGAAATGGGCTTCGTCTGTCCACAAAATGTTTCATGGCCATTCATTGTCCACTTCCATGCGAGCAAGAAATTCTAGAGCAAAAGTTTGTCTTAATGGCAGGTCAGCAGGAAGCAACTCCTAAGCATGGGTAATTTTGTATGGATAGCAATGCAGGATGTTTCGTACATTTTTATGCACCATACAAAGTTCGGGCAATTCCCCGTGCACTGCACGTTTACACACAACCTCTCGTCTCTTCCTGGAATGCTGTGGCCACATCTTCTACTGACGTCGAAGCAATTGGTTTCCTCCCTGACAGATTTCACTTCAAAAGAACTGTCTCTTCGAATTTCTTAATCATTTTCTCCAGACCCTTGGCAGACATCAGACCACAGCCTTTTTTCATACCCTTTACTGTCCGGAACTTCTTCAGAGCTACTGGCGCACAGTCACCGTTCTTGTAAAAGAGCTTCACAAGCAGAGCGCGATCCTTCATTGAGAGAGTCATGACGAGCTTCTCAGACGCAATATGAGGAAAACGCCATGTACCCCGCGTTTTTATAACAAATGCAATATGTCGGGCGCATGAAACGTCTTTTATTTTGCATATTATGACGCTTAAAGCGCCATCTATTGCCAAAATTTGGAACTATTTTTTTCTTATGCCATACCAATTCCCCCTTCTTCGAGGATATTAAGTTCAAATTTCATGTCATTCTGAGCAGTGGTTCTTTTTTTACAGCTTTTTGAAAGTTGAACTTTAATTATAATCACCCTGTATGTTATTAAAAACAGGACTTACTTCCCGACTCTAATAAAAACATTCTTACGACGATAATACGTACTATGTAATTAAATGTTTTCGCTCCAGGTGGTTTATATTCCCGTCGAAAATCGCCCTGTAATGGCTAGCATCTGATGGAAAGCTGTTCGAAACTCACCAATTCTAGGCAAGGGACAATTTGTTTTTCCTACTTGTATGTTCATTCCCCTTGGAGTAATAGAGCAGTTTTGTCTCAATAAGGTATCGTGTCAAAAGCAAAACTGAATAGATCCTGATGGACGCGATATCTCTTCATTATCAAAACTAACCACATCTTGGACGAGAAAATATTTCGTTATTAGCAAAATTGAACAGATCTCGAACGAAATATCTCATCGGAACCATTTGGAGAGTTTATCAACACTTAGTGTTGTGTGGAAGAACACACTCTAAAGTACGTGGCTACATAAAAATCATCACAGTTAAGAGCGAACAAGAACAGGAAAGAAACGTAACCCACTTCAATAACCTATATCCAATGACAGGTAAAGAAATATAACGTCAACTTCTGAAAATAAGACTTACTAGAATATTTTGCGGCAAGGGGAATAAAATAACACTTTTTCTATCAAAATGTCTTTCTCTTCAATCATTTTCGAAAAGGGTAGCGTGAAGTTAAGTCTGTTAAAAATACATCTCTTTTGATGGTGCCAAAAAACTGCTGAAAGCTTCTTAAGATTATTCGGAACTTTCGGGCTTAAGAAGTAGGCTTAGCTCCGTACTGATTTCCTAAAAAGCTTTCAAAAAGGTCGCATTTACGATTTTAAAATGTCCGAGCGCTATCCGAATGGCCTCCCATTGGGACTTTAGATACTTTTCTTTCCGGAGGATGGCAACATTAAACAGAAAAAAAGTGCTTGTTCTCGCTTAAATATTTCAGTCCGTTATGCATTCGGGAAGACGCATTTGCCATCCATAACTGTGACGGGGTTCCGAAATTCCAATTCAGCTGGGGGTCTACACTCTCTTTTCAACCTCATTTACTGGAACGTGACTTTTATATAAATGCAAACGAGATTCGGGTGCTTGGAATCGATATGATCCAAACGATAAGTAAGGAGGAAAGTAATATTTTCAGCTGCTTGAAAAATATGATTCACGAGGATAAATAATTTAAGATTTGGAGTTTGGTTGTCAGATGTTAAGGGTTTCACTTAATCAAAATATATTTGTAAAGAACGCTCTAGGCATTGAAATGGGGAGATTATCATCCTTTGAATTACCATGTATATATATAGTGTATATTAGTGAAGTAGCTTGCATGTAAGCCCAGAAGTTTGCCATTCCATGATATAAAATATTAGAATTCATTATAACATAATCGATAAGAGACCAGAAACAAAAACTACGATTGTACCCTTTTATTTCATCGTCAACTCTTTTTATCCAGAAACGCCGCTAGAGCTTATTATCTTAGTTTTGGTCGTGAAACAAAACTGGTCCAATTTGGGTCTGCCACGAACCGAGATTAGATCCGAAGAGAAATTAGGGAGAATACTTCAAAGTACGGGAGAAGGCAATAAAGTGCAAGCATCTTGGGGAAATGCGCAAGAGAGAATTTATCAATTGACTCATTGGCTGTGATACGTAGAACTGGATGTTCTTAATCCTGTGGGGGTTCACAGGAATAATTCCACCTTGAAACCTGCAGTCTTCCCTGCATGACTTCTAACCAATGTTGACAATATAGACAAAACATATTTTCAAAGGATTCTATTGTAAGGAAAAGAGCAATAAATCTTCCCAAAATATTCTCTTCTAAGGAAAGGAACAATAGAATCGTTCCAAAGAAAGACTATGCTAAGGAAAGTACCGATAGAATATTTCTAAAGTTTGAAAGAATTCCTGGATTCCTTAGAAGGATGTAGTCATTTTTAGTCTTTAAGTATGTTGTGGGGTACACGTCTGTAATGCAGCACTGCACTAATCTCTGGACGCACAGAGGGCTAACCCTCTTGGTGGTCGCCTTGATGAGGTATCGTTTCACTAGCAAAAACTGAGCAGATCCTGATGGACGAGAATTTTCGTCAGTATAAGAAAACCAACTTCATATCGTCGTAAAAAACGACAATCTTTTGATGAAAAGATTTCTCGTCACTAACAAAAGTGATCAGATATTGATGGACAAGACATCTCGTCGAAACCACCTCGTGCTCAATCCTTTCAGCATCAAACGGTTCCATGCTATGATTGGTAAATGAGGTCATACAATGGGTACCCTTAAAGACTCATCTTTAACCCATACTTCTTATTGAGGCTAGCATGCAGTCCAGATAATATGCGCAGTGGATCTTTACGCAAGGCTATTATTCTCTCCTGATTTCTGTCTTTGTACAACAGAGTTGTGAACTGCCAGCTCGGCAGGAAGTATGGTGTTCAATGCCAACATAATACTTCTTCAAAGCTCGTGTAATCCATGCCCCGTAGCATTTCTACACTTCTACGCTCCCGTGGGAGGCTTACCAATTATTAGCCTGGTGGACCAGTTTTTCCAGTATACATGTGTGTATTTATGCATGTTGTATAAAAGCGAAGCATTTATAGACCTTGTAGTTGAGACTTATAAAAGCTGTTTATTAAAACTTTTTATATTTATTGCGATTAGCGAATTCAGAAATGAAGCGTTCGAGCTGCGTGGACATAAAAAAATTATTTTACGAATGTTATTAATGTAAAAATTAGATACTTATAGATAAGAAAATTAAATTATATTTCAGATATGTATGAATTCGAAATTTATTCCGTAGGATTTTTATTGGCGAAGTGCTGGAATTGAATTCGAAAAGCAGTGTCACATTCGAAATAACATAAAACACCAAACACGTATATAAACAGGAACACTACCGCCAACTACATTTAACTTAAAAAACCGCCTCTGAAAGCTGTGTAATCAGTAGAATGAATATTCTTACCTTCCGAAAAGATGAAGTGGGTCTTATTTATTCTAAACTTCCAGTAACGAGATTGCATTTTTAATATCATTGTATTCCAATTCCCATAAGAGGAAATTTCTTTGGGATTTCGTTAATTCATGCGTATTGATAAATACTTTTCCCCATAAACTGAATGTTACTTTCATCAAAAATTAATAAAATGAGCATAGAATGACCGAGGAAAACTGCGTTATTTTGAATTTTTCATTACAAATTGAACCTAGATAGAGCTTGGAATTATATAATAGATTTAAACTAAATTAGAGCAATACTTCTCTATGAAGAATGACTCTGAGCATGGAAATGAACATAGAGAATTATCTAATAGAGAAGCTGAAATTGGATTTCTCCCATTTGAATTGAATTAATCCATTTGATCAAACTCGCTCTAGTCTTATATACCGTATTGATTATTATTTGATAGTTCGGCTCTTTGCTCTGCATTTTAAATACTTTATTTCTTAGAAGGGTTATCCTACAACAATGGTAATTATGTTTCGATACGATTCTAAAGTGATTATTTGTGTAGATATTTAATATACATTTCACCAATTGTGATAGTTATCCCTCATAGGTTTTAAGTAATAGTTTTAAAAATGTAGTTTAGGACTTCGGAGGGGGGGGGGCTGGCCGAGGGGGCTCAAGCATCTCCAAAATCAGGCTCGGAATAAACAGAGAAGTTCCCAATGATAATTTATTTATTTAATTGAAAGATATATCAGAAAAAAATTGGCTTCACATTTAAATTGTCGTCTGACTGGTATAGTTCTCCAGTAGCTCTCGGGTTCGAATTCCGTTTTGTAAACGCATGGATATTGATGATTGTTTCCTATTATGAGTAAGCGGCTCACTCACTGGAGGATCCTTTACAAATAGACGTCAGTTCGCCCAGTGTAGAGCCGAAGACAGAAGAGTTCAGTGATCGGGCATTAGAAGTACAACAAAGATCAAAAACCAAACCAGCTCGGTTGGATTTCTGTTGTCTGTCATTGAAACGATGGAAGCTGCGCTACTATAAAATGTACTAAAGTTCTAAATATAAGAATAAATTCACAAGAAAATTAACAAAAATATATTTTCATTATATCTTTAAGTAAAGAATCACACCATTTTACTTTGAAATGTTTATTGGAAAATAGTCATCAATCAATATAGGTATATCAAGGAAACAGTTTTTCCGTCACTTGTACATAATTTTTAACATCTTCTGTTTCTAATGTGGCATCATTGTAAAATTATTTCAATATTTTTATAAAACCACAAATTTATAAATTCGAGCATTTTAAACTGTATTATATTGCTATTTATTTTTATTTACCACTTTGTTTAATTTTAACTTGATCTGAAGACTTAAAAAATATCTAGTTTAGTTAAACTATGAATGTGGATTTCTTTAAGTTAACTGATTTTCATATTCCAAGAGTATAACTTTTCATACATATGATCAGATTGACCATCCACTAAGTATACTAGTTTCAAATAACCCATATTCTAAGACCCAATAATTGACATTATATTAGTCTTAATGTTTTCCCACAGACCGGTGCACTTTACTAACAAGCTGGATGTTCTGCTTAAATTATCTTGAAAAACTTCTGAAAAGATTCCATAAACAGCCTCAATATCTTTCTGAATCTCTTTTAAGGAGTATGTAAAGATGTGGTCTTCAGTAGACGTTTCGTAAACGTCATCGTATTTTTTCAGGAGGCTTATGGCTTTATTAATTATTTTATATTTGCTGGTCTCTAAACGATATTTTGCTTGATCTAAGTATTTCAAAAGGCTTGGGACGCTTTCGGATATGTTCAATAAAACAGTGGGTAGTTTTTGAATCAGGATGTCTTTCCAAATGGGATATACTTCTTTCTTCAATTCATGCAAAGTATATTCGACAGTCTCCCGTCTAACACCAACAATTGGAGAACCATTCTCTCTTTGGAAAGCACCAACATTTCTTCTGCTAAAGGAACAACAATGTCAAATGCGCGGTTTGCTAGATCATTTATTTTCATCATTATAGCTTCATCGTTCAACAAGTTACGAATCATAGAAACTATGAATTCATCCATCCAAATGTAGGTTTTAATGCTGGATTCTGTATTTGATTCGTCGTGGTGTCTTTTTGTAATTGATTTTATCGTTTTCCCACTGGTATTTAAGAGGTAGTCCGAAAATGAAGCCGTTTTATTTATCATTAGCTCTAAACCTTCAAGAACCTTGTTTTTGTAAAAGCTATACTTTGTATTTCGAACCACGGGTTCTTTAAGTTTCTTTGATGTCTCAGGTGCCAATTCTTTATTGGTGTTATAAATGCTAATGATTTTAGGGGTTTGATCATTGTCTGTCATTGAAACGATGGAAGCTGCGCTACTATAAAATGTACTAAAGTTCTAAATATAAGAATAAATTCACAAGAAAATTAACAAAAATATATTTTCATTATATCTTTTAAGTAAAGAATCACACCATTTTACTTTGAAATGTTTATTGGAAAATAGTCATCAATCAATATAGTTATATCAAGGAAACAGCTTTTCCGTCACTTGTACATAATTTAATGTGCAGCCTTGAATAATGAAACATGACCATGTCTTTTCAAACGTTTCGATACATTATCTTTTGCATAAGAAACTATCATACGGTTGGTTCTTGAGACAGATTTCCTAGACGTCATTCTCTGTAGTGTTTCGACTAGGACATCATAAAAGTTAGGATATATTTCGGCTCCACCGTATGTAGAATGCATTCCATGGGGTTGGGATACATTTATTTTTGGTCCACCGTCTGGGGTGCTTTTATGAAGAGTGTCGGGCGAGGCATTTTTCTGAAACCTTTTAGAGATGAATTCAGTTGATACGCGATCTACGTCATAATCTTCTGAACTTGGATGATTGATCGATGGCTCCGAGGCTGAAGGGGAAATCTTTGGAGACCGAAAATTTGTTGAGATTTCACATCGGGTATTATCATCGCAGCTTAGTGTTGCTGTGTTGAATAATGTACCGTCTGGACACGTGAAGTATTCGGGAATGCTCTTAGTGGTGCATAAGTAATAACCCTGGAAGAAGAATTGAATTCAATTTAGATAGGTCGTATTTCTTATGGAAGGTTCTCAAGTTATAGTTACTAAAAGAAGAGAGAGTGATGTTTGACGTGGAAGCATTATACATTTAACCCTCCTGGTAGTTGTCTCAACGAGGTATGTCGTCATTACAAGAAAACTGACCAGATCTTGAAGTCATCTTCATAAAAAAATCGGCAATATCTTGATGACGGGAAATTTTGCAATAAACAAAATTGGTCAGATCTTGGTGAACGAAATAACTCGTCAAAACAACTTGGTGGTTTAAGATCAGTTGATTTTAGGAGCAATTTGATAAAGATATTTTTACATTTAAACAATAAGCCGATGCCCCAATTATTAATTATTGTGTTAATAGAGGGGACAGGGTGAGAACGTATTTGCTTTACATGCACAATTTATTTTCCTAATATATTTCATTGTTAATAGCATTTGTACGGTTGTAATAATAATTCCTTATGTTTGAAAAAGAGCCCCTTCGAGTTAGTCCTCCTATCCTCTTATAAATCGGTTATGCCACCTAGTGAGGGAGGTCTATTTATATCGCCAGTGCTAGACATCTTATATGTATAGTTGTAATATTTATCCCTCATTTTATAGAAGTACTACTAGTATTTGTGCCACTCCTCTATTGTATTGGCTGCATGATATATTGCTTGTGAGGTCTATTTACGTTGCCCATTTTAGGCAACTCGTTATAAGTATATTTGTGATATTTATCTCACAAGTTTGGAGGTAGGCCTCTTGGAGATGATGTCCCTATACTCTATTATATTGGTTATACAACCCAGTGAGTGAGTCCTATTTGCCTCTCACAGATAAATTAACTCATTATATGTACATTTTCAATATTATTTAGTTTCATGTTTGGAGGAGGGTCTCTAACACTTGGTACATCTGTCCTCTATTGAATTGGCAGTACGACCTAGGGATTGAGGTCTATTTACCTCCCTCATGTTAGGTAACACGTTATTTGTATATTTGTAATATTTATTTTTCAGGTTTGTGGGAAAGTAGGCCCCAACAATAAAAATATGGAGTCAGTGGATTTGGGACTCAATAACTACATTCTAAACCTTTTAGAATGTATTTGTACTGCGTCAGCGCTAAGCCAAATTTACGAATATTTAAAACGTCGTGACTAGAAACACGAGGGTAATAATGCTTAAGAAAACTCAAGTTTTATGTTGTATTGTGATTGATTTCATTTGCCGAAAATGTGCTTTCAATTAAATTTCAGTACAATCTTTAACGTTACGATCTTGGAGGGATTCAATTTTTTGTTGCCAAGCCACTGCGAAATAGTAATACTGACTCAAAAATAGAAACGCCATATTGCAGCAACAAACCAACAATGGCACGATTTAAAAAAAAAACCGTTTTGTTAAATTGAAAATATGCCGACAGCTGGTGACAGTATTGTACATAATTTAACCTAGCTTATCCAAACTTTGTGCGTTTGATAGTGTGCGAAACGTCGAACCCTATAACATATATTTAAATATAAACAGCCCCAAAAGCAAGGTTTGTGTTTTTGGCATGGTGCGGATGACTTGCACATTAGTTCATTATTTTTAGGTAAGATAAACACAGTGTATCGAATGTATTCAAGAAAATTATTTTTCTCAAATTCCTGATAAAAATTACATGACAGAAGGTTAAAAAGAACGTGTTTTCATTTGAGGCTGTTGAATACTTCAACATGTTTTTAAAACTTTGAAGCGGACACAAATCTACTTTAATTAATATAATTAATAGAATATTTGGAAATAGGGCAGAAGTTCTATAAAAAAAGGCTGATTAAAGTCATGTCTCATTAAACTAATAGTATAGATTAAAAAATGCAGTGGAGAGACTTTTTCTGTTACTTTGTGTATCATTTGCATAACTAGATTTTAATGATCTGCTAATTACCTCTATGGCAATGTCTGTTTCTCTTCAGATAGTAAATATGTGAAAGTTATTTATTCTAATCACTCTTAATAGATATTACATTCATAAACTGCTTTTGTATTTGCTTAAGGTGTACTTTTATATAAAAGAAACTGTATAATTAATTTAGAATAAAACATAATAATGCAGTAAATATAATCAGCAGAGCAAAGAGGAGCTCAAAGATAACACATAAAACAAAAATAAATTCTTGGCTTTCCAGAAAAAGGTATATTAATAAATGTTAAAAGTCAAATATTTACGTTTACATAATATGTATGTTGAGTTACGTATAAAAATTCCTTAAAATACACAATGATAAACTGAATTCTTTCCTAATTCACTTGCAAGTGTTTGAACAAATGGGAACACACAAAGTTATTTTTAAAATTGATGGAGCTGTTTCTCTTTAAAAATTCATTAACAGGTCACCCGATTCATACTTTTAAATAATATTGACTGCGAAGCACATTCATGCTTTGCAAAATGTTTTTCTACATCTGTTTCTAAGTCATTTAAAATCAAGTCGGGTGTATAAGAGGAACAAAAATATATTTCTGACTCTTAGCTTCGATTGTATTGAATATAGAAAACATTTCAAGTAGTGAAACCTGCAAAATATAACCATTTCGTTGAATCGTTAGGAAGCATTTTAATAAAATGTCTGTCCTAATATATTTAATTTTTTAGTTCTTTTTAGAATTATTAATTGTGATGCAGCTTTGAGCTTCGACTTTAAGTTCTGAAGTACTGAGTTTTTATGAGATTATTGTTGCAACTGATATGAATTTTCGCGTTTTGAGATTTATTAATTCACTTGCTATTCTGAGTACTTTGAGTTGTAAATATTCATGAACAATTAAGCATATCAAGGATATGTTTCAATGTGCACCATTATTTGCGCTCACTCCACAAACGATAATAATAATTGGCACTTGAATGGCAATGAGTGATTTCCAGAGCCCATTGTATTTTTATCTCAATGGGCTTTACAGATACTTTCTAACCAAAGTTGTGAAAGATATTTTAATTAAAATGTAATACAATATCCAGAGTTATTACACATCTCAATACTACATATATATTTCATTTAGGCATAATTGTGCAACTTTTAATGCAGGTTTAGTTTAGTTAACAATCTAATCAATATAATTTTATAAGTAATTACAATAAATAAATAAGTTAATTTTCCAAGTGGTTTCTCGAGATATCTTGTTATAAAGAGATTGACGATTTTTATGATGACGAGATCAAGGTTTGATCAATTTTCTAATGGTGAGATATCTCGTCCATCAAGATCTGGTCAGTTTTGATAAAAATGAAATACCTCATTGAGGCAATCATCAAGAGGGTTAAGTATACTGCCATAACAACAGAAATCCACATCACAGCTGCTCTAATAGTTTCATTGAGGTTGAGTGTAGTCTTTGCTGTGTTGTGAGTTCACAGGTTGAATGACAAGACATAAATACTTCCATGTAAATAATAATTTTATAAACCCTTAATATTTAGAGATAAGTTGAAACATAGTAAGATATTAGAGAACATAGGGGGGATTCTATTTTGGGTGTAGGGTGTTTGGAACGTCTCTGAGCTCTTTCTTCGAAGGGGCTCATGAAAGAATGAGAAGTTAACAATTAATCCGCTAGGTTAAGGATTTAGAGGAATTTTATTGGATCAGGGGACCTATTAACCCTCCAAATGGTTTCGACGAGATATCTCGTCCATCAAAAACAGACAAACTTTGCTGCTGCCGAGATATATCGTCATCGAGATAATGCCGAGTTTTTATGATGATTCGTCGAGACAACCACCGGGATGGTTAAGAAAGTTTATTGGCAGAAAAGGTGGGGATTACATTAAAAGGCCGCCCGTGCATCTTAAGTTTTGTGGTGGAATACATCGACGATCAGAAAGGAAGAAGAAACAACGTGATTTAGCGGATCTGCTTAGCTGCCAAGGTTATCGAGGTGGGAAAAATGCAAAAGGTAGAAGTGATGCAAGATATGTTAGGCACCAGAAGGTTATAGCAATGAAACAAAGACTAGCGGGTAAAAAAAGGAGGAAAAGGGATTATTTTGGTACGTAAAGTGACTTATCTGTATTGAAAATGAAATTTAGGGTGTTAATTTCAGTATTCATGTGTATGATCCATCCCTATTTCGTATTTCACAATATAGCTTTAAGGGGTCAGTGGACTTTCAAAATCAACAAAATCGATTCTTTTATTTCTTAGTTTGAAAATTAATTCAAATCAAACTTTATAGATATTAAAAAGCATTGAAAATTACGATCATTTTTGACGCAGTTCCGTTAACAATATAAAACATCCAGAAGATAAGTATTGTAAGTCGACTAGAAAAATGCATTTTTCTCCGACTGATAATTGTTTACATTTGTTTTTCTGATTTCGGAATATCCCTGCGCATTAGTTTTTCTTGTTTTTTATTTTTTTTGATAATCCTTAAATTCAGTTGTATATATCTAAGGACAAACGAGAAATCCCCTGCTTCCTAATTTTGGAGTTTTTGTTTTAAATGTTTCTTAACCTTTATGCTTTTTTGCAAAAATTTTAGGGGTTTTAATGAAAGGTTTTTAGCTTCACAATTGAGTGGTACTCTTTCGAAATAGATTTAATTTTATTTATGTTTATAGAAACTATTAATTGAATTAAAATAATGACAAAACTTGAAAAATTAACGCTCATGGGATGTGTCAAATTTTTGTTAATTTTGCAAACCATTTGCCCACATATTATGAAGTAACTTTCAAATAACTCAATATCTTGGATCAAACATCAGCTATAGACATTTCAGTGGAATACAAATAGTCTGTGCAAGTTTTGTAACAATCGGGTCCTAATCGGGTGTAATGGATATCATTCAATGCTATTTTAGACAATCTAACAAATGTCAGGATATTTTATAACCAGTTTCTTAGAATCCTTGTAAAAATATTATATTTATAAGGTAGGATAGAAATATTTTATATGCTACACAAAATTTGAAATGTCTGGTAAAATATTTCGTGAGACACAAAATTTGCATGAAGAGTTAGTGATAAAATATTTATTTCTCTTAGTTCAAACTGATGGTAAAAAAAGAATACAGTGTACGTTTGAAAACGTTGGTATGGAATGGATTTGATAACATAAATTCTAAGTCTGTTATTTAATATCTAATGCTCTACTGCAAGATAATGTTTGATCTTATGCTATTGAAAAGTACACGTATACATCACGTACAGCTTTGAAAATTTGAAGCAAATAAGAGATTCGTCAGGGTTCTTTAGAGAACCCTAACAAAAGTTACTACTTGTCTCTCTTTTATAAACAATTAAATTAAGTAATAATTAAAATGTCACGTGGTATGAGGATTATTTTAGAAGACAAGAATAAAAGTCTGGAAAAGTACTTTAGATACTCCAAATTTCCAATATTCATAATCCAGAAACGGCCGAACCAAATGACGACATTTGGTATCTGAGGTCAAATTTTGATATAGATTCAAGCTTTGGCTTCAAAATTGCGTGTTGTCATTGGAAATTATGAAGTTCGTGCACATTTTGGTAAGAATGTGGTTCTTTATGCAAATTGTTTGCATGTACATTTATACATGACACTATTGGTCCCTTTGAAGTTGCTCTATGAGCGACTCGTGAATAAAGAGGAATGGTTCAATTTTTCCTCAGCTTTACATTTTTCAGTAAAATGGACTAATATTTTAATAGAATAGTATTTTTTACCATCTTAGAGGTTTATCTCTGCGTCGCAAACTGTGTTGTAGCCAGCCTCTGATGCAAAACCTTTACCGTTTGGTATCTTCATTCCCTTGGAGAAATAGTCAGTTTTGTATAGACGATGAATCTCGTTAAAACTGATCAAATCATGACTGACGAGATATCTCGTCATTGACAAACTTGCTCAGATCATGATAAACGAGGTACCTCGTTGAAACCACTTGGAGGGTAAGTTAAGTTTTTCCTTGTAAATACTTTTATTCAGGCTGAGTTTCACTTTAATATATGTAGCTCGCTCCTTCACAACTCAAATATACGAACTTCCATGGGAAGAAAACCAAATTCTTATTACATTACATTTAATGGAGAAGTATTTGATGGGGGTCTGCGTGTGGTTCTTTTAAGCCACAATGGCCAGATCTGGCCAAACAAGAAGTAGATGAATGCAATTGGAATAGTGATGCTTCCGTACGGGGCATAGTGTAATACCGTTATTCCTGAATGTTAGATATCGTTTCAGACTTGACTAGTATGAGCTTAAAAAATGCATGATTTGTGAGTTTCATATGCTTTACTTGAGTGTAAATCTTTAGTAAACTAGACTATCACTACCGATATTAAATCATTTATTATGATAATTAACATACTAAATTACAAACTTGAAAACGAAACTTATTCAAGATAAAAATTAATCATCTCTATATTGTGATCAAAGTTAAAGAAAATAGAGTAAAGCGTTCGTTGATAACACTTCTGGGGGTTTGAAAGCTATTTTTTAAAGATAAAATAGAGATATTTATGCGATCGCAACGTGTAAATGGTATATTTCCGCACCGATTCCGTTCAATTATAATTAAGCATTTAAATACCCTGCAGAATCACTATACAAATCTAAAAAATAAGTAGTTCTAAGCATTGCTTTGTTCTCTTCTAATGCAAGAAAACACTTACCTTACACTCAGTTAAAATACTGAGAAGATAGTTGTCCTCGGCTGAAACTCGACATCTAAAGGAACCGGATTTTATGTCAGAAAATAGCACTCTGCCTGGAAGAAAAAATTCAAATATGAGTATATCTATCTACGGATAGGAAGAATTTTCTAGGGGTTCCGAAAGGTCCTCCTCACTGGGCTTTGGTGTTCCATTTCTCATTCTAGAAGCTGTATGTTCGCTTGAAAATAACATTCACCCGACAATTTTGACCAAAAACTAAAACCGCACAAGATTACCCGTTTCGAGTTCATTCCTTGCCAATGTCCACCCCTACCCAGACATTGGCCGAGAAAACTGCAGACCCCTTCATAAAAGTTTGATCGAGGCTGGAGGTAGGTAGGTAGTTGAGTTTACGTCGCACGGGAGAGACATAAGGGGATATTGTAGATGGTCCAGGATCAATCCCGAAGGGACAGATCAGACGACAACACCTCGTAATTCTGAGTCACGGTCAAATGATAAGGTCCAAGCTGGCACCCAGCTCTCTAAACTTCCACACCCCGCCAACCTGGGGACATTTGAGGCCACGATTTATCGAGACTGGAAAAGGTTAAGGAAAATGATTGAAGATATGTAGAGAAAAATTTAACTCAGCCTATTTCAAACTTTCTTTGTCTACATATATTTTCCTTTACTGAATCCAGAATTGCAGTGCTACTTTGTATGAAAGCATTATCTCAATAATTGGCATTTACATTAAAATAAATATTTAAAAAATTGCATTTTAATAAAGTTTATCATTTTTTAAAAAAAATCCCAATAGCAATGTTACTCAGACTATTGGAACTAAAGATTACACTTAATAATTCAAAGATTAACAGAACAGCTACAGTAACAGTCTCTAAACCCAAATGGTCCCTGCTTTCCCAGTAGCTATCGGTTGTGGATTTCATGGTGCAAGGACAATATTTAGCCAAGATATACCAAACACACGATAGAAGAACGATTCTCACAAAGATTAGCGCGGGATAGTCGGCTCAAGTGGTCTTACATTTATCAAAGCTGGAAACTCGTGTTATATACGCCTCTGCTTATACTGACATTCATCTCAATCGATGTTATCCTTTTCATAACCAAACGCAGATTTGTATACAATATTACCAAGTACTAAGTTTTTATTTCTTCTTGATTTTGTCAGTGAACATCTAATACAATTGCACATATTAGCAGTACGCGGCTTGCTAATGTAAGTTGTAAGGGCGCAGATTCGATCCCTCCCTGGGTCCCAACCCAACCAATCGACTCTTAGGAGTCACGAAACAAGTTTGTTAACCTGCTCTGACTATTCACTCGATTTATTTGGATATATTCTGTAGGACCATTGCCAATCAAATTTAGTTAGTCCATTCTTATTTAAATACTAACAGAATTATCTGGCGTTAAACGTTGAATTGGTTCACTAACTTCCGTTTTCGTTAATAAATTGTAGTTTCTATTCGTCACATATAGCAACTACCACAATCTAATAAAAGTAGACAATTGTTAAATACACAATTTCACAAATGTAAATAAAGATAATTTTATATTTTATATTTTTGTAGAATTTAAATTTTTAGTAAGTAAGAAAAGTCTCTAGATTGTGCCCATGTTACCCAGAATGCATAGAATAGTTCAGAGTATGCATTTAAATGCCTTGTATATCATTTAAAAACAAAAGCGTTCCCCAAAATTATCATACAACGATTAAAAATGTTTTTTATAACTAATAGAACAATTACTTACCTTTATTACAATTATTGAAAGAAAAACATCAAATTGAAAATCCAGAAATACATCTTAAAACAGATTTTAAAAAGCTTCGAACGAAAAGTAATGAATGTATCTGTTTTTTCACTACAAATAGATTATTGGAATATAATTAAGCACAAATTTAAAAAAAGCAAACGATTAAAAAATACCAAGGTTGCCATGTTAGTTACCAGTCTTGTTTTAAAAGATTTTGTTCTGTGTATTTTATTTGTTTATTCTCTTTATCGTCTGTCTTAAATATTCAGAATTGTTTTGTATTTCGTAAAGGAAAAATAAGGTTCAAAATAAATAAAGTATTAGAATTTAAATTCCATAAATGACGTTTATGGAAAAATAATTGATTTTTCAGATAGAAAACTTGAAATGGGTCGAAAATATTCAATGTACAAACAAACACTCCATTTTTATTTACATAGATTCTTATTCGTAACACTTACGATTTCATATTTTAAGTAAAATGGCGTAATCTAAAAAAATTCTAACCATGCACAACGTACTTATTACTTGCATTTCTTTGTAAACTTTTTTTATTAAAATAGAAAATACAACCCAATCATGAATTATTAACTGTTTACATCAAGCGTTTGATTTACGATAAATATAGTTATACATCTGAATATATTTATTTCAGAAGAGTTTGAGATAAGAATATTTTAGAACTGCATTACGATACTGTATAGACTGCTGCTTGTAAATTTATCTGGCCCTATAGATTGATGGAAATAAATAAACCGCTTGAGACTTGAAATTTGAGCCTTTACTAAAGCTCAAGTGGAAAAAGTGACTTAAAGTGGAAAATAATTCTTCCACTTGTTCCATTCAGGTATCTGCGAGAGTGTATTGCTTCTTTTTTGAAACTGATGGTCTGAACAAGAATGTGCTATCTCATGTAAAAGTTACTTACTTTTGAAATGTTTTAATCATTTAAACGTGGGTCATCATTAACCCCAACAAAATGGGTAGATCGGTTGGAAGAGTAAAGGATTAGCCACAAAATGGTTGCGATTTCTACACTCGACCCAACCAAAGACCGTTGTGAACAGGGGGGAAGGTGCATGTTAAATCTGTCGGGGCCTCAAATATTCTCGCGTTGGTGTGGTATGGAAGTTTGGAGAGTAGGGTGTCAGCTCAAGTGTTGATCTCTCCATTTGTCCGTTTTTCAAAATTACGAGGTGTTGTCCTTGGATTTTTCCCTTTGAGATTGATCCTGGACTATCACCAATAGCCTGTTATATTGCTTCTTTGCGATGTTAATTCAACTATCTTCCTATCTATCACCCGAACAAAATATCAAAATATATCCATTAACCTGTTTTCAATTTACATATCCGGTTAGTTTACAATTAGACATTGACATCCTAAAGGAGTTAATTTAATTGGATGAAAAGCCAGCTGTTTTGTTATTAAATTATTGCTAATAAAATTACAAGACATAATTTTCGATCATTTATTGAATTGTGATGGCTCATGTTTAGATCATAGTTATCCTAGCCTTGAATTTCCAATAGTTTCATAACCGTAATTGATATCACAGTAGGCAGTTTTTGAATATGGTAAATTGCTATGGTAATATATATTTTGAAATAATATGCATCTGCATAGTTGCTGCATAGTCTGCTGTGTTGAACTGATATTTGTTAACAACGTTGATATATTTTTAAAAACAAATAGTGCTGTTAGACTTACTAGTTAGTAAAGTTACTTAGTAAAATTAAATAGGAATGAATTTTCAGCCTTCAATTTATAATATAGTCAACCTAGCAGTATTAGTTTTTATATAAGTCACCATAACAGATTAAATCACTTTAAAATAACAAATAGTATAGCACGGACTGTTAGGAACACAATACCAAGTACCATCTTCTTTTATCAGAGCCAGGAAGGAAGTGTAGTCTTGTTCCAAATAACACCCAGTTCAAACCTGTCCGCCCCATAGAAATTAAGTATCCCAGCCGGGTCTTTCGAAGAATAAGAGCAGATGAAAAGTCAAGACTTCCAAAAGGAATCCAGCATCAGTACTTTTCTAACAAAGCCTTCTTTGAAACTTTATACTTTGGGGAATTTCGATTTATTTCTTTGTCCATGCCAACAGCAAAACTGAAATTCTTCAATTGAAGACCTTTAACTACTAGCAAGCTCATGTGTATGTTTCATTATGTTCTGTGGTGTTCTTTATCCCTTTTTTGATACCATGCCGCAATTTCTCGGCAAAGTTTAGAATTCCGCTTTTGATTGTTTCGTAGAACAACATTTTGTGTTTTCCGTTTTCTCTTGCAATTTGATCTAAGGGCCAAAGGTACTCGGCAGACTAGATATTATATTCTTGAAATACAGTGGATGTTTCGGGCAGTCCTTACATGGTTATTATTTTTTGCAATGTTAGTCGTAGAGACATATTTAGAATTACAGAAATATTTCAAATAAGTCCATCATCATGCTGTACGACCATTTACCTTCTAGTGAAATAGACGGAGCATGTGCATACAGCTTCATGCTATTTCTTCCGGTTGCTCGGTTAGAAGATCTGTCACGTGGCTGTGGGAAAAGCATGAATCCTATTACGAGACAAACCATTGGTTGGTTAATGCGATTATCCAGCGCGAATCAAAAGTACTAGTCTGGCTTTAGATAACCAATTGGCTCAGCAAACGGCTCAGAAGGGTAAACCAACGTGATTCACCTTTCAGAGATCTTACGATAACGACTCCGCCCACATGCTCTGTCTATTAATTAGAATGTGGATGCGTACAAGAGGAAGGCAGAGAAAAATCATACTAATCAGTCAATCAAATTCGTTCTTGTCGTTCATTGGTTCGACGGATACCCAGATAGGACCGAGACGCACTAACAGTGGATGATCATATTATTAGAACCGCCTTTACAAATGAATAATTTTATATTTCAACCAGTTATTATTAAAGAAGGAAAGAACTGGTTATAGTTATTTTTTATGAGTTATGTAGTATGTGATTTGTACCAAACCTTTCTGTGGTGTGGTATTTCCTAACTGATATTTACATAACTTTAGATCTCATGGTATAAATTGATGTTCAGATTACACTTGTGAAGGTGTTATGTGGCATAGAAACAACATTTGTCACTATACCTTAGTATAAATTGATCCTAGACGTAAAATGTTATAAAGCCAATAACGTTAAAAGTGAAAAGATATCGTTACTAATGCAACCTATAGTGATGTTTCAGAAAGTAAATTCTCACCCAAGAGCAAGATCGCTTTTTATGGGTATTCAATAACCGGTACATAAGATATTTTATTGATGCATCATAAAATTTTTGCAAGTGCTTAAACGGTGTAGTAAAATAACGACTAAAAATGTTACCTATACACGGAGAAAACGAAATAAAACCATTAAAAATGTGAAACTACTTTGAAAGACTAGTGTGTCTAGGTTTGAGACAATTAAACCCCCCTGGTGGTTGTCTCGACGAAGTATATCGTTATTAGCAAAACTGACCACACCTCGATGAACGAGATATTTCGTCATTAGAAGATAACTGACCAGATATTCATCTCGTCGTCATAACAAATCGGCTATACCTAAATGAATAGTTGCCATTAGCACAGTTCGTTAAATCTTGATGAATGAGATATCTCGTCCAAATCCATTGGAGGGTTCAGAATCATTCTACTTCTTACTTGCAATCAAATTACATTTAAAAATATTACTTCGATATTTTCGAGCAACAAAAATTCTTTTAATTTTGAGAGCCGTGGTAGCACGGTTGGAAAAGTAACGAATTAGCAACCGGACTTTTGCGAGTTCGAATCCAACCAGAGACCGTCGTGTACAAAGGGGACTGGTGCACGTTAAATCCGTCGTGGCCTCAAATGTCCTCACGTTGTGTGGAAGTTTGGGAAGTGGGGTGCCAGTTCTGGTGTTGCTATTCATCTGACCGTGGTTCAAAATTACGTGGTGGTGTCCTCGGATCTTTCCCTTTGAGATTAATCCCGGACCGTCACCAGTAGCCCGTTGTGTTGCTCCAGTTTGACGTTAATTAAATACCTACCTACCTTTCAATTTTGTATTTTCTATTCTTTAATATTGATTTTTACATCTCATTTATTATAGATACATACTTGATAATTCATTTCATAACATTAAGAAATAAAAGTATAAATACCTTTAATATTCGGTGTTGATACGCCATGGTATGAAACTGGCACTGCAAAAGAGAGAGAAGGCTGTTAGTTATATAATACTAATTACTTTATATATTTACAATTGTGTGTTGCCGTAATAAGTATGCAGCTCCTTTTTTTTCAGAATTTGCTTACATTTGGTATCCAATCGAGTCAAACATTCTGATTTCCACTTTGCAAGCGAGATCTAAATATTGATAAAACATTTTTTTTTGCCTTCTAACCATAATAAATTGAAGTTTCGCGTTATTTACTTATTTTGTCTATCCACTTTTCAGAAATGGAGCTGCCATCTTGGATTTCTCCGAACCCTTCAATTGCATTACTTATTCGCTCAATTTATTTATTTCGAACTATTTATTTTCACTGAACGGAATTCATATTCATTTCTCAAATTATCCTAACCTATCTTCCACACTTTTATTCTTTTAGCCAAGTTCGATACTGTCTATCCTTTTTAGTAAACTTATAGCAATACTTCAAAGTCCAGTCAAGATAGATGTTTTCGATCCAGGTGTAATATAGATATTAACGTTCCCAAACTACATATCTTCAAAATATTTTTTCGAGAAAAATCAATTTAAGGTTTGACGCCATAAGAGAATTCTGCTATATTGAATGTTTAGGCATCAATTTAGGTTATTTATTGTACGATTCGGAATTCGAGCTTTTCTCTTAATATTAAATATCGAATATATAGACGAAATAAAATGCCTTCAGCTGAAATTCGAAATTGAAGATTCTTGGAAAAGGTATGTGACAAATATTTTTTCATATTCCAAAACATACATTTATTTTTTTTCTTAAGAAACCGAATTATAAATAAAATCAAGAAATGTAACAACTAATGTATATTTTTTCGTGTTCCCCTTCGAATTTTTTCCGGTTTCCCATGGAATACACAGATTAAATAGCATTGATGAATGGCACTAAGTTATTATCTGGAACATA
Organism: Meta bourneti; assembly: GCA_933210815.1. Classification (NCBI taxonomy): domain Eukaryota; kingdom Metazoa; phylum Arthropoda; class Arachnida; order Araneae; family Tetragnathidae; genus Meta; species Meta bourneti. The sequence continues at coordinate 63,666,741 of OW119930.1, read as the reverse complement.
TCCATTTCTGTAAAGGCGTTATTGTAATTAGTTAACTGCAAAGAAATATCTCTGTAAAACACTTTTCCAAACGCCTTTTTCAATAACGTGTGGTACAATTTGCAGATCCATCAATTCTCTTTTCTGTATTATAAAAAGAAAGCATTTATTTTAAACTATATTCTTTGTGTGTTAAACTTCAAGAACAGCTCTGATACTTGGCTCTGCGCCAAGGGAAACAAAACTTTAACACCCGAAACATTGGTAACTGACATATCCTGTATTCGTGAAGATGGTAAATTACTTCAGATGAAAGAAGTCCTACAACTAACGGCTTGTATCGACTTTTAAAACTGTGTGTATCCTTTTCTCAGTTTCCCTGAAAAGACTATTTTAGTAACAAAGATTTGCAAAGTCTTTATATTATTATATTTGTATGTTCTTAGCAAGTACTATGTAATATATTTACATTGTTCTGTATTAATTAAATCATAACACATCGATTGCGATAGTGGTTTTTCAGAGTTCAAGTACTTAAATGGAAGATTTTTAACTAAAAGAGATTGGAAACATATTTTATAAATAATAGAGTGGATTTCCACTGTTCAATGTAGCAGATTTGTTTTTATGAAAATATTTGAAACATATCTGCGTTAAAACGATAGTATCCAACTTACCTGATAAAGTCAATGCTTGTAGTCCTAGGAACAACAGACTGAAAATGTATAACTTCATGTCACAGGCACAATATGTTTTACGAAATTGAAAAGAACACTTCTTTGATATCTCCTAAAGTACACAATATTCCCTAAAATTTAAACACAAGTTTTTTTTTAATTTCAAATTTATAAATACATTTTTATACTAAAAGATTTTGTAAAAGTTATTCCATTTTAAAAACAAAATTTGGAAAGTGAAAATTTTTAGCACACGATAAATTATTACTGTATTGAGAATCAGATTTAAATGAATTTGTGCTCGTTCGTAAACGCGAATAAATCGCACCGGTTGTACGAGTTGTTCGCCGAGCGTTCCAAGAGTCTCAGATTTTCTAGTGTGAACAAAAGCCGTTTCATGAGTCACTGAAAACGAAAAAAATCGTTCGAAATGAACTAAGATTGTGCTAGGTTTTGTCAGTTCAGATGTTGGCGACCGAAAAGGTAGATGTAAATGTTGTAATGCATCTCTACTCATGTGGTTTAGGCTAATTTTCAGATTGAATTTATCGAAACAAATTGTCAATTACATGGCGAATGAGACTAAAAAAACAAATCATTCGTAAATGCAACTTCAGAACTGGTGAAACGGAGGTCATGGGACGGATTATTTTTGGTTTGCTCTTTTTTCAGAGTTGTTTACTAAAGCGGCTATTAATTCAAATTAGAGCCTATATAAAGAGAGAGTGGACATACCCCCGACATTTTCTGATTGGTTGATTCGGCAGCCATGTTTTTCTTTTTCAGGTCAATTCAACATGGCGGTTGTACGTTGCTGATTGCGATTTTGGAAGTTTTGTTTGGATACACTTGTAATTTACATAATTTCGAATGTAAGAACGCTTTTTTTCATTTAATGTTGTAGATCAACCTATCCACTTAATGAACACAATAAGGTGTGAACTATTATTGACATTAATTTCGACAACTAAAAAGAAGCAAAGGTACATGTGTAAAATTCCGTCGACCATTCTCGCCAAACCAGAAAAATGTCACCAAACGATGCTAATAATGGAAAGCGTATAAAATTGTTTTACTAGTATTACTCGAAAAACAATTTTTCCCGAAACGTTATATTTAAACAATTTAAAATTTTATGTTTAAACTGATTTTTTTATTTCTTTCCACAATATAAATAATTTATGAATATTAGAATGATGAAAAGTGGATATTTAAAATACTTAATTATTTACCCTACTTTCAAAATACAGTACATTAGGCCTGCTTTTTTTTAAGTTGCCATTCAAATATACTGTATTCTCGTAATAAAAATAAACACAAATTATTTTAGATCAATATTGGCGTTTTATTTCACAACATAACCGTTTTTATGACTGTCCCAATTCTTCAGATTTTTGCATATCCGGATTATGTCCAGCACAAAGTCGTGATAATTGGAGTTTTACTGCATTTCTATTAAGGATTTAAAGCTCTTTTATCTTATGAAAAAATATTTTATATGAATAATTTATTCGGAAAATTACAGGGCAAAATACGTTGCCCCACATTGGAATAACATGAAAGTGTTCCTTATTCAAATCTAACTCAATGTACCAAATTAAAAGAAAGGCTTTTTTATTCAGACCCCCAAACACACACCAGATTAAGTCCTGTATATTACTTGTTTATAACTGGTCTGGTCTAAATTAGTAGCTCTTATACCATAAGAAAATCCAATCTATTAATATTTGAAACCTAACGCCAAACTGTTCCCAAACCAGAAGTCTTCGTATCATAATAACCTGATTAGCAACCCTAGTGAAACTGACTTTTGCATAACGTCCGCGTTGACACAGCAACGAACGAAAAACATAGCTGCCGTTTTCCCTATGCTCTCTAATTCAAATAAATATGTGGTGACATCTGGGTGCATATTTGAAATCTGATTTAAACGCTATATGTGAATCACACACAATATATAACGATGACCAAAACTGTAGCTTAACTTTAACAGGGTTAAGTTAACTTGCGAAAGACGTTATTAGCTGCTAATTATTGGTTTCGTTAACAATAAATAACACAAAGATAATTCTTGTAACTATTATTAACTATTGAAAATTGAAAAAAAAATGTTTAATCGCTGCGTAATTAAAATATACCTTTTGTTTTCTGTTTGTCGATTTGTAACAAAACTTCTCACTTCCTTTCATGATTAAATTTTTAAATTTCTTGAACGAGTTTAGTTATATTAAAAGTTAACAGTTTAAAAGTTAAGTTTTTAACATTTAGTTGTAATATTTATCAATACTTTTTTGTGTCATAACAGTTGCTAACTGCTAGTTTACACGTTCACTATTGTTTCAATCGGAATAATAGCTCATCTCTGCTACTATTTATCTGCTCTTTGGTTTGCTGATAGAAATGTAGGTATACAAGAGTACAGATTCTACTTTAGGAATTGAAGGTCTAAACATAATATAATTATCTCTATGTAAAGCAGAGTTGGTGTCTGTCTGTACCCTATACAAATATACACCATTTGTACAATCCATACCAAATTTAGTAATCTAATTCATAACCCTGCAGGAAACGTAGGCTATAGATTAACCACAGTTTGAATTGTCCTGGATGTGCAGAGGGTCCTAAACACAATTCGAAATCCCATAGGAACAATTCTGAGCATCATGTTTCGTTGAACGTGCTTTTTCAGGACTGAAACTAATTCTATCTAAAGATCGCACGGGCTTTACAAATAAAGCATTATCAATGTATTTAATTGTATAATGTCCCGCGGATATATAAAAATTGTTTTCATCTATATTAAGTCGAGTTTGGTTTGTTGCTCTATGATCATTTTTTTGCTACACGAGGGCTAAATTAGATCTGTCATAAATTAGATTAGAGGAAGCCAATTAGTCCTTTCATCGTTTTTTCAGCGTTCTGCAATTATTTTATAATTAAAATTAGAGAAAAGAAAAGGAATTATTTTCTTATAAAGGTTAGGAGATCACACAACACGATAGATGGAGTTTATAATAAATTCTTCAATTATCTGCAAACAAAAATTGATATTGTTAATAATTTAATAACAAAAACTAATTAAGATAGTTCTATAACTATATTTGTCTATCCTTATTACTTAAATGGTTGTACTTTGTCTTCATTTTAAATACGCAACTGTCGTTTCACACTGAGATCGGTATAAATCTCTTTCCCCCGAGGAGAAAGCCCCAAGAGTTTTCAAAAATTATGACTTCGCTTTTGTTGAAATCAATGCTTCCCAAACTGTAGGGTAACACCTTAGTTTCAAGGAAGTCTATAAAATACCTATTGTTGCAAGAGGGGCTCAGAGTAACAAAAGTATTATTTTTTAAATTATTTTGAACTATAACGTGTATATTATTTTTGAAAATAACTTTCTGCAAACACATTTGTCATGAAAACAAAATTGAAATCGATGCATACAACGTGCTGATAACAAAAAGCAAGTTTCGTGCACAAAATATGATTGACGAACTTCAAGTTTTGAAGTTATATTATTTTTATAAGCATCTCATAAAGCAAAGATGTTTCCAAAATTGCACGTTGATATAGCGGCAGATCATAAAGCATTTTCTATATTGCTTCTCTGTCTGGCCAGAGCTTTTAAAAGTGTTTCAACTAAACAAAGAAATCGCCATATTTCTCAATAAGGTAATAAATATGAAACGAAATTGTTTAATAACAAAAAATTTCCTTCTGAAATTTGCGTACGAGATGAATATTTAAGAAAATCTTTGTAATTGAAATAAATCAATGCAAATTCTCTAATCATGCTCTAACACAGAAAAAGTTGCTGAATTAAAGAATAACTAGAGCTGTGGATATAATAAATTTTCAGTATAAAGTCTCTAATCTCAAAAGCACGTGTTCTGTAGATGAAAGAAGAAATTTAGGTCTGCGTATTCACTATATCAATCCAAGGAAAGCAATTCTTATTTTCAGCCTTCTTTTCAAATGTGTTTCACTTAAGCACGCATGATCTAAAAATAATATGCAAAATTAGACTAGGGAAATTTGAAGAAGGTGAGTATTTTTTTAAGTACCAAAGCTGGCAGAAGTATATAAAGTGGAAACAATTTATCAAAAATAATGTATCTCGTACAATCGTATAAAATTGGAAGTTCTTTCCTAATGATCAAGCATCGATCCTATCCGAGACAGAAACCTTTCCTATCGCAGCCTTTGCGTGGCATTTCAAAACTGAGATCAACCAGACATGAAGGACGTTACTGACTGTCACGTACGCGTTCGGACAACAGTGGGTTGTCACGTCCGCAGACAACAGCTTGTTGAATGAATCAGCTGAATCCCAGAGTATCAACGTCGTATCTGTCTACTCAGCTTTCCACGTATCGTTTGAATTGGTTTAGTTTGGGTTACTCACATAAGGAATTCGGTCTATATGTGACGATCTTGCACACACATGGATTGGCCAGAATGATAATGATGGTCACTCAATGAGACTGGTTAAATGTCATATCCGCATATCAATCATAATGAAAAGTATGATTGTCTATTATAAATATAAATTAAACGTTTAGCAACAAAATTACTAAACTCATGTATTCCCCAAGCATACAATTTACGGGTTTTGTAAGCTCTTTTTGGATCACAACAGTTTAAATTAACAATCCAATTGATTTCGACGAGATATCTCGTCAATCAAGATCTGATAAACTTTGTTAATGACGAGATATCTCCTCATCAAGATATTGCCAATTTTTGTATGATGGTTAGATCAAGATTTAGTTTGGCTAATGATGGGAAATCTCTTCTAGATAACTACCAGGAGGATTAAGCTTTATGTGAGCTATATTTTGAACCTAAAATAAATGTTTCTTAAAATAATCAGATTGCAATTAAAAAAATTAAATAAAAGTAGAATTCTTTATTTCATATATTTAAATTTCTAACTAACCGAATTAATATTTTATAATTTTGTTTGTAAAAAAAATTAATTTTTAAAACATTCGCTCAGTTATTAACATATTCCTACAGCCGATTTGAATTTAATACTTAACCAGCTGATGAAAAATGATAAATGAAACCATAGAGGTAATTTGTGTGTTCTTAAAAACCGTTTTTTTAATAATTTTGAGTAATTACTTTATAAACTACTAATGCTATTGTTTTAAATATGTACCAAACTTATGCACATTTTAAAACGTAAGAATATACCTAAAAAGATTGTGTATAATGGATATAAATCAGTAGACTTGCCATGGACAATATTATTAAACCGCCATGTGGTTTCGACTAGATATCTCGTTCATCAAGATCTGACCAATTTTTCTAATGATGAAATATCTCGTCATAAAGAATGCCAAATGAATTTCGAATGATGAGGATATTGCCGTTTTTTGATGACGAGATCAAGATCAGGTCAGTTTTTTTAATGACTAGATATCGCGTCCATCAAAATCTGATCAGCTTTGCTAATGACGAGATATCTCGTCGACACAACCACCAAGAATGTTAAGAATCAGCACACATAATATTTTGCGGATGTAATAAATTGTGGGATAAGCAAGTTTCTAGAATTTCAACCTGGCCTAGCGTCTCTCTAATTACATAATCAACATTTGTTCAATCCTAACCAATTTCATAAGATTTACATAATTGCAAATGGAAGCTTCTTCTAGATTGAAGCTTCTAGATAGAGGCTGATAATCTTCAATCTTCTCTTATCAGAAGTAATCATCTACGGGTAGCCTCTACAAAAGATAAGGTAGAGAACTACCAGATCTGGTGCTTAAAGAACTATTATTTTTATCTGCGATTACCTAGTTTTCCTTACAACTTACAACGGGTCACCGCGTGTTTCCGTGATGACTGATATTTTATTTGTGGAATGGATAAATCTTTCTCTACCAGAACCAACTATCTGACTAAACCCTCTCCAATAATATAAATAAGATTTATTTCTAATCCATTTAATCTGAAATGTATCGGGGATTTATTTCTAATCCCTGATTTAACACATACCTACTTACAAGAGCAAATCCTCTGTAATAAGATAAGATTGCCAACCACCTTTTTGAAATGTTTTCGAAATTCTTTGCTTAATCCGCGATTCCACTCAAACGTCCAATGTCAATAAAGGTTTCTTAAGAAGATTAATACATATCTACATCGTTTTTCAGATAATACATTAAATATGTTACTTAGTGAGAACCATTTTCATCAAAGGAAAGCTGTTTCACCAACACAAACTAAGCCTGCCACAGTTGCTCACTTCAAGCTGGATCCAAATTAAACAAGAACTCTGTATATTATAATGCCTTGATAAGTTTCACAATTCAAATCTCACCTTGGAGAACTTATTTTATGCATTATTTATGATACCTGCTGGGACTTACTTAATTTAAAAAATTGAATATTGAAGACTTACTTAAATGGAAATATTTCTCCATTTTAATCCTGTTTTTGCACATTCAATAGCCAGTTGTGTTGCTCCAGTGTGACGTTAATTAAAATAACTACTTACCTGTTTTTACACCTGCATAAATAATGCTTACAAAATGTAATCGAGATCGGCTCAGTAGATCAACATCAAAAATCAAAACTAAAACAGGACTAGTCTTGAGAAAATTATTTTAATTTAAATCGATTTAAAAAGTAGTGGAGGACTAAATTTTCTAAAAAGGGGATATACACGAATTTCGGTGAAATAATTAAAGGTGCAAGTTGAGAGCTCTAAGACGTAGGCTAAGCCATTACATTATATGTCTAAAAACAATCTTATTTTCGAAGCGGACAGAGGAGGCAGCATTTCTCGGACCAGATATACACTAACTTCAACAATATACAAGTCACAATTTAAAAGAATTTTGCTGACTTGATTTCTAGAAAAGCCTGGGTAAGGGTATGTTTAAAAATTTAATAGCGACTGCCCAGAAAATGTTAACATAAGTGGAAGCATATATGTCTATGAGAAAACTTTTTCAATTATGAACCAAAATAACTGTGTAGCTAGTTATTCTAAAGGAATACTGGGGAATGTCGTAAGGATTTATACAATAGTATCGACTCCCGACTTTAGCTGTGAACTCGTCATCTAATCGTGGTTCAAAATTGTGAGGCGTTGTTCTCGGGTCTTTCCCTACGGGATTCATCCTGGACCCTCAGCAATAGCCAGTTGTGTAGCACCAGTGCGACGTTAATTCTACTATCTATCTACCTACTTGACTACACATCTTGTTAATAAACCAAAAAAAATAACATGTTATTGTTATATTTAATAAATAATTATCTCTAGAAACTGACAAAAACTAAGGAAACTTGACTATCTGTTGATTGAAGAAACTGACAAAAATATCCCTAAAAAGGGATTATTTTTAACAGCTTCTTCATTCAATAACTTCCCCTTTCTTTGAATTAATGCATGCAACTCACTTTTTCCTACAATCTTTCACAATCCGGCCGGCGGCAGTGCACCCCTGTTCCAGAGTTATATTAAATAATGTTGATATCATTTCAAATATTTAACCCTTCAAGTGGTTTTGACGAGATATTTCGTCCATCCAGATCTAACCAATTTTACTAATGACAAGTTGTCTCATCAGGATATTGCCAATTTCTTGATGATCACAAGATCAAAATCTGACAGTTATCTCCTTATGACGAGATATCTCGTTCATTATCTCATCCCCTTTCTTTAAACTAATGCACACGACTCGCTTTATTTTCAGTCTTGGCCGACAGATGTCATAAAATATGCTCCCCTGTTCTCGAGTTATAACAGTTAATTTTGATGTGATTTCAAAGGTTTAACTTTTCAAATAGTTTTGACGAGATATCTCGTCCATCGAGATCTGATCAGTTTTTCTCATGACCAGGTATATCGTCAAGGCAATCACCAGGAAGGTTAACCCACTGATGGTTTCACACGCATTTATTTGTTCTGCAAACTGAAGTCTTCCCTGCAACCAGTTTCAACCTTCTTGACCAATAGTCTTTTACCTAGGATTCTTTCAATCAATCAATGTGGTTATGTAGTTATTATGCGTGTGGTAAAAAGCAATACTACCCTACTCAGAAATTTTGTGACAAGTGTTAGGGTTGAATTTTAAGAGCAACTACGAAATATATTTATATTGTTTAACTACCGATTCTATCTTGAAATACACATTGTCAAATTTATAACTTTCTTTTGCGCACATTTGGTAATATGTAATACGTTATCTTGAACGGAAATGAAACGCTTGGTAGTTTTATTCTTTTAGCATACAAACTACTTTATTCCTATAATTTTCAACCATATTTATCTCAGAGCACACATAAAGTAATTGATAAAATTCTACCAAAAATGTTATTTTTTTATCGATTTGACAAAAATATAAGTATAATTTGCATTGGTACGTGTGTAGTTGAATTAACGTTGCACTGGATTAACACAACGAGCTATTAGCAGCGGTAGCCGCGAACCAATCCCGAAGGGAAAGATGCGACGAAAACACCTCGGTATTTTGAATCACGGAAAAATGACAAGGTCAACACTTGAGCTGGCACCCCACTCTCCAAACTTCCACACGCCAAAGTGAGGACATTTGAGGCCACGACAGATTTAAAGTGAATGAGCCCCCACGTACATGAGTGTCTTTGGACCTAGTTTCGAACTCGCAACACTCCGTTGGTTGATAATCCGCTACAATTCCAATCAGGTTACCACGGCCAGTAATTTTCATCGATTTGTAAACTATAATGATAGCAATTACATGTCCCAGTTTTGAAGTGGCCTTTTATAAAATCTCTCTTTAGAATTTATTTATACTTTCTTATAAAAAATAGTACTCAAAATTATTTATTCGGATAATAAAATGCATGTTACTTGACCCTTCAGGCGGCCACCCCGAGATATTTCGTAAACCAAAATGTATGTTCAAGTGTCAATCCCGAGATATCTCGTAAACCAAAATGTAAGCTTAAGTGTCAACCCCGAGAATCTTTGAACGGTCACTTTTCCTTCCCCTCGACCACCCGTGTCCTCTAATGAGAGGGCGTGGCTGGAGACTCTTTGCGCCAGGTGTCTTGATGGGAACGGACGATTCCGAAAAGGTACTTTCTCACAATGTATTGTCAATGGATTGCCTTTTGCGTGTTTCAAAGTGTATAACAACAGGGCATTCCTGTCTTTCTTAAACTACACTTTGGAAGCGCGTCTACCTTCGGGTTCTTCGGGAAAATGAAGTCGAATTGAAAATTTGGAATCACAATCTTGAGTTTCAAATTATTTCATCTGAAGTACTATTAAGAGTTTACGAAACAAAAATGAAAACTTAAAGCAATTAACAACACCAAGTTACATGAATTCTGAGAAAAAGGTTGAAAATTAAAGTTATGATTTTTACTGCATTCAAAACTACATGATATACTTTTTAAACTACGCACAACTGTTTAATTTAATATATCAGTACGTAATAAACACTTAACAAAGTGCGATAATTGGAAGAGTTCGAATAGGTTTGGTGAAATGGGCAACCTGGGGACCATCGATGCGATAAATAATTTGAAAATTTCAAAAGCTCTAGCTGCGTCCTTTCTCTCAAATATTAATTATCAATGGATAATCAACCCTTTGAAAATCACGCTAAATAAATTTTGCAAAAAAAGAAACCGTGTAAAAACCGTTCTCCTTGTATGAATGTAATTTGCAAAAAACAAAATTTAGTTCTTTAAGGGGTGATGCGCACTTGTATGTCTCCTCTTAAGCACCTCCTAGATATTACACTATCAAATTGCAGATTATATAGTCTTAATATGCCTAGAACATCAATAGACCAAACTTGTACCATTTGAAGGTGATACGTCCCCCCGCCCTAAAATTCCGAACCTTTACCAACATCTGTACAAAATACATATAGAAATTACTTTTAATTTATTTTTAAGAATGGAAATGTTTCATTAACTCGCATTCTTGAATGTCTTAAAGAGCAATTTAATCCAGATATGTAGGTATTTAATTAACGACGCACTGGAGCAGAACAACGGATTATTGGCGGCGGTCCGGGATCAAATCCAAATGGAAAGATCCAAGGACAATTTGTAATTTTGAACCATGGTCAAATGACGAGGTCAACACCTGAGATGGCACACCACTCTCCAAACTTCCACACGACGCCAACGTGAGGACACAACAGATTTAACGTGCACCAGCCTCCGTGTATCCGACGGTCTTTGGCTGGACCGAGTTTCGAACTCGCAATCCTCTGTTTTCTAATCCGTTGCTCTTCAAACTGGGATACCGCTGCCCTCAAAATCCCCATAGAAATGACATTGATTATCCTTACTATCACAGTTTGATCAACTCACATCGAATTTGCTACATTCATTCTTTAAAACCCTGCGAGAAACATAGTGTAGATATTAACTCCATTTGATTTGTCCTGGCTCTGTAGAGAGATCTCAAAACAATTCGAAATCCCCATAGGACTACTATTGAGTATTACGATGAGTTACGAACAATTCGATCAACGCCGGGTAATTCAGATAGTGTTTTATAAGAGGGCCCGGATTCAACAAATTTACTCGTAAATACCTTTAAAATTCTCTTAAAGTGCATACATTAAAAAACAATTATTAATTATGTCATGGTTATAAGGAAATGGAGGAGGAAATTAGCTATCAATCACTGGACTAATGAAATCTTGTAGCGCGTTGTAATTTTTTCAGGCCAAAATTAAAATAATTTGCGCTGATTTTCATATCTCATTCTGATCACCAAATATTTATATTTGTTGGGCTATAAACACCTTCCATACGAGACTTCTGTATACCAAAGTTAAACGAAATCCCTTGTCTCTTATTCATATTAAAATTTTAATCTTTAGGGCTTATTACTTTAAAAAAAGCACGTCACTCGATTTTCGAAACGAGAACTTACACTGCAAGGAGAACTTGCGAAGAAAATGTATTTAGTATTATCAGATTTGAGACGCCAACATGAGGATATTTCAGGTTACCGACAGAATTAACTTGCACCAGCCCCCTTTTACGCGATGGTCTTTGGTTGGATTCGGGCTCGCAACCCTCCGGTTGCTAATCCGTTACTCTTCCAACCAGGCTACTCATTTTCAATGGAAGACAAAATAAATGACACAGACCCTCGAAAATGTTGGTTGAAATTTAGGTTTTATTATGTAAAACTGTTTGAGGCACGTCAAACCATTATCACTCAAATCATTTGTATGGGTTTATAAAATTATTTTCAACCATTTATATGAAACAAATCGCAAATATTTTGGGATTTACTTAATTCCTCCATTTTTGTATTCTGTATATTGCGCCTATGAATCGTTAATTATCCGGATGCCATTTTAGTCTTTTGGGGTTCTCAGAGGATTATCTGAAATAACTAGACCATTAAAATTTGATAAAAATAATCTTTCAAAATCGTGATCAAGAAGATTCCAAACGTCCCATACTTCCTTTCTTTAAAAAGTTATTGGTGCAAAATAATTCAGTTTACCATATGTGTACGGTTTTTATTCTACTCATTTCTTCACGGATATGTGAACACCCAAAATCTGAAAACCTTTGGGGTAATATCCGTTGTGGATACTCTTTAGGATATTTTACATTAACAAAGCAAGTATTGAATATATTTTGTTTAGTTTTGCTTTAAGTCTCTCATGTCTAACTCAACTGCGATAAATAATTTCATCGCTTGATTTATACAAAAATCATGCTGTAAATCTGTGTAATGGAGGTAAACTTTTGTGGGGAAGAAAATCAATGCTAGAATTTAACTTATTTACAATTAGTAGAAAATTACTCATTAAAAGAAAAATATATAAATTTATAATTTCAGTTTCCCATTGTTACAGTAAATATTTGTTTCTCAAACACGTGTAAGAATATTTGTATGGATCAGTCGAATGTATCTTGGGCCCCTGAATTATTTCACTATTTGAAAATCATTCTACAAGCATTTGACAAGCACACTTGAGAAGATTCTAGGTATTCTTAGGGTAATCTGGGACCTGGGAAATAGCTCGTGGCTTTGCTATCTATCACTGTCATCGCTCTCCTTTGATGGTCCGATCTAAATAGACTACTGCTGAGACCAATTGACTGAAGAAGGGGAAAGCACTCCCTTTGTCCAAACCCTGACACTTTACAGGGGAACTCGCTTTTTCGGGGTGCCGTTTTCGTCAACACAACTGTGAGATACCACGCCGCCAGAAGGGTTGATATTGTTTCTGACTAAAACTTATTTACAATTACAAAACTAAAACGTTAAAACGAAATAAATCTCACACAACTTAAACCATTTCCCCATACGTATGGTACACCGGTTGAAAATTTCTGCCTTATTCTGTCAACATCATGGACTATCAAACGAATGAGCTCAGCAAAAGGATAAAACGAATTACTAACGCTCGCGATAATAAAAATAACATATCTTAATTAAACACCAAATAGAGAAACAGAATTAAATGACAGCACAAGCAGACACAAACAACATACTAATTAAAATATATGTGACTCACCCCAAAACAACGAAGTCTTTATAATGAATAAAATATTCTCACGGCACCTATGACTTATAATTCCTCTTCTAATCGGATTTCCTGCAATGTGGACACCCAAAAAGACACTGGTCATCATCACCAGTCAACATCACGAAGGTCAAGTTATTGGCCAACCTTCTTATCTAGGTCTGTTCCTGTTCCACGGCATTCACGCTCACATTCTTTTGATAAAGCAACAATGTTCTGGAGGATTCTTCACTGGAGTCGGGGAAAAGTAATAACAATCAGGAAACCTCTTGTCGTGTTTTGTGTCTACATACTTGAGCAACAGGAAAGTGATGGACAAAGCCTAGGGTGGTAGGAAAGTTTTTGTGTTGGAGGGTTTCGAAATCAATCTCTTCAGACGTTTCCTTTGTACACTTTGAGAATGCTGGGGAAATAGAATATATATTTTTTAAAGCTTAGTCTTATTTTCATTTTTTCTCGCTAAGTTATTTCTTATTTTTTCATCAATTCCTGATTTTTTTCTTCTTGAGTGAGGATCATGGAAAATGTTGATATTTTTTGAGGGAATTTTTGTAAAATTCTGTAGAAACGTAAGAATAGATCAAAAGAGTTATTGTAAGAACAGAAGAAACTTTTTATCGAGTTCTATTGGTTGGGTTTTGTTTTATGTCCAATAACTCTCTGCTATTCATTTAATTTGCTTTTTCTAGTGTCCCGATATAACTTTGTCATATTTTATTTCAATAGTGACATGTTTAAAACTTTAGTTTGATAAATATTTTATTACAAACAAAGTTTCTTCAGGTTTCCACAGAGTACAGCATTGAGCCTAGAATCTAGGCAATGAAAGGCAGAATTTGATTGAGTTTTAATTTACTCAAATCAAAATATTACAAATTCACTGAACTCAAAATAGAATCGAGGGAAATGACGTAAGAAATCCGTATGGGGGGGTATTTCAATTAACGTCACACTGGAGCAACACAACGGGCTATTGGTGACGGTCCGGGATCAATCCCAAAGGGAAAGATCCGAGAACAACACCACGTAATTTTGAAACATGGTCAGATGACGAGGCAACACCTAAATCCGTATGGGAAAAGCTTGGTAGATGTCATATTTTATCCAATGGTTGTAACCAGAGATTGCGTTTTGAGCTATTGATTTGTTTTAAAATTAATCTTTTAGTTTCTGGCCTTTTTTTGAAAAGTTACTTGCTATTGTCGTTTTTGTCATTCAAATCGATTGGTAAATATGTGCTTCATGACATAATTTGACTGCGTAATTCTCTTATGCCCAATGAGATAAGTACCCACAAGAAGGAGATAGTTGGTAGTTGAATTTACATCGCACTGGAGCAACACAGCGGTCTATTGGTAGCGATCCGAGATCAATCCCGAAGGGAAAGATACCAGAACACCTCGAAATTTTGAACCGTGGTCAGATAATAGGGTCAACAACACACACTCCACCCTCCAAACTTCCCCAGCAAATTGAGAACTTTTCAGATCAAGACAGATTTAACGTGCACCAGCCCCCGCGTACACGTCTGTCTTTGATTTGATCGAGTCTTGAACTCAAAATCCTAAGGTCACTAATCCGTGATTCTAACAACTGGGGATTAAACAGATGTTTTGCTGACCTGAAAAACCTTGCTACCTGAAAAGAAAGAGATAAAAGCTAATATGAATTCTTTTGGCATTCAATCACAGATGTTCCCTTTTTTAAGATAGGGTCAGGAGGAGTAAATTGGGTACAAAAGACAGCGTTTTCAATTTCAAGGTAGAATTTAGAAATGACAAGTTTTAAAAAAGTGGTGTTTCTTTGCATTATATATACATTGCATTATTCAAGAACATACTGCATATATTTTTCTTCATATTTAAACCTATATTTGTATTTAAGTGGATATTTTTATACCCACTTTACCCCATGGTATGGGGTAAAATGGGTATAAAATGGTGAATTATATATGGCGAAAATTAATATTGTTAAATGGTAAAAAAATTATTAATAAATTATAACAATTAATAAGTGTATTAAAAGTTCAATTTTTGTTGAATGAGCTACTATTAAATTAACTCTTAGTTCAATGAACTACTATTTTATTGGCCTTTTAAATGCCAAACGTATAATACGTAACAATTTTATGAAAGCTGTAGCCCAAGATGTATGTACTTAAACTATGTTTGAGTGTTCTTTTCATTGTAAATAACAGTCAAAAATTCTATGCAGAAATACAAACATGAATTGTTATTCGAAATTCCTGAAAACATTATGTTAATAAGAATTTTGAGAGAGATAGAGGTTAAATATCAAAACTGTCCATGATTATCAAATTTAGGTTTTATGGTAATGCGTGTATAATAAATGCTTCCAGTATCTATTACGCCATCCTCCTTTTCTAGAAAATATACCATCAATAAACTCTAGATTTTTTAAGAATGAATTAATCTTTTCCGACTTCTGTTACTTGCACAACGAATTGTTGAACTGATTTTTTGAACCTACATACTACCCAAGAACCTTGCTGAATTTTGCTACTGTCAATTTTTCTCTATGGTTCTTCAGTATTTTCTTCTGGTTCCGTAACTTTATTTTCAGTAAGAGCTTGAGCTGATGTTCTCAAGTTTTTTTCTTTTTCTTTTTACTAGACCCATCTTATGTTTCTTGAAATAAATGATTGAAGATGCTAGAGCCTCTGCTAATACCTCACCTATTTTTTGAACCTTCTTCCTTCTTCTCAATGAATTCTGAACATCATTTCTAAGATCATTAGATATAGGAGTTGAGAGGGTTGTTAATATGGCTAATTTCAGATATTTTAACAATCAAAACAGTAACTTTAGCTGGCATAATCCGTCCTTAAAATGATGTGTTCCACAGCCTGTGAATTTACGGTATATAATCACTTTCCTTAAATTATTTCACAACGTGGTCAATTTTAATGCTTCACATAACTCAATCATAGACAGAATAGTTTCAATAGACATAGAAATGTGACCTTAAAACATTTTGAAAGTCGTTTTTCCCTGTACCCTGCTATTGAAATTCCTTTCCATGTTATTTTCAGTGGCATGGAAACCACAGCATCTAAGGATTGTTAGGCATGACTTGTAATTTGGGTAGCCATAACATTATACCTATGCATATACCTATTCGTTTTTGCTGATCAAAAATGATCTTTAGCATAAAAGAAACCCCCATACAAGTTTCTTCAATGTTGCCGCTAAGCCTAAAGCTATACTCACTTTACTCCACTTCATTTAAAAACATCTAGCATTAAAAATAATGTAATTTCTTGTCTGTTATAACAAGTCCTTTATCTAGCTCAGGAGAACAAAAAATATATAATGGTTTTAGAAAGGCATACATAAATAGAAAGTTTCCCAGACAATTCCACATGACTGGATCAAAACAAACAAGAGGCCACCAGGATCTTCTAGATGTTACCAGTAAAATGTTTTCGATTGAACAACTTTTTATAGAGCTTAAATATATAGTTGTGAGTTTTGTTTTCCATCAAAACAGAGTTTATAATCAATAAGGTAGCTTTTGATACCTACTTTACCCCACCAGACCCTATATCAAATTGAATCCTATATTGACGCACGTTAATTCTTATTTTTAATCCAGCAGTCAAAAAGCATCGAATGCTTATTTTATTAAAAATTCAATGCTTTGCACCATTTTCGAACAAAAAATTGTGTTATGCTTGGAAGGATTTTGTGTTGTATGAAATTGCATGCATTTGGGAATGCTGTGTAAACAATGCGTTGTAAAACCGACTGGACTACCGCGATCTCTACCAACCACAGCTGAAAATATGAATTATTACATGCTAAAGAACTAATTACATCATTTACTCCTCGTGAAAACATTCCAAGGTTAAAATAACTTTTCTTATCAACTAAATAACATTAGAGATAAATGATTTAAGCAAATATTAAGTCAAACTGTGGGTTTTCAATGAATCCTAGGTATTACTATAGCTATTGAACGTATGCATTGAATTGAACATATAATAATAAAAAATTTAGTCAATACAATATGCAAATACGAGGATTTCAATAAATGGTTATACATAGTTTCGATCCTTATTCCCGTTGAGTTAAGCTAAAAATAAATACATTGTAGTGTCATTGAACATCAAATGAATTATTTGTATTCGTAAAGTTACTAAAACGTTTTCAACACTTCTAGCATTGAAAGTGTTGTTTGATTTATGATTATTCGTTTCCGATATTATACTTTGTTGGTTAATGTTTACCATCAGCAGAAACAATAATTACTCAGACCGAGCAGTCTGGTTTGTTTTAGATTAAAGTTTCTAAGTTCTAGCGACTGGTTAAATGCCGGGAGAAATGAATCACGCTAGGATAAAAGGAAAATAGTTTAAAAAAATTTCCCCTTGCATTAAAATCTCGTTAATTAAATGTTTAAACTTTATCTTTCATCAACACAATGCGGTTATTTATTTTGGCTCCCAGCCATAGCTTACCACCGCTATTGTCAGCAGTGTAATCAAGAATTCTTTTTCTATCGGCGTGAACATTTTTTCAGATGAAAGGAAAACAAAAAGTATTGAGTCTTGTAACGATATGGTGAACGTAATTGGCTCTTAGAAAAAGTAGTTTCGTTAGGGCTTTAATTTAATAAGTCCCCTAAATTACTTTAAAAGGTCGAGATATTTTTCTGGTATTCGGAGATAATTGAATATAAAGAGGGTTTAGAGCTGTTCAATTTAGTTTTTGTGGAGAACGCCTTCGTACCAATGGCGTTTCAAAGCAGTGATCGGAACGGCGGCTTTATTAAAAATGCTCGTGAGGGATCAAGCATGTGTTTTCTGAAACTTGCTGAAATCTAAAGAAACGAGGCTTTTTTTAAAGTTATTAATTTCGCACTACAACTTGCTTTTATAGGGAGTCCAGGCTATGTTCTAAGCGAAGAACAGTATTTATAACAAATTAGCAAAGCGTTGAATCCTTAAGAGAAGTGTTCACCGAAAAGTAATGTTACCATTTAGGAAGTTTCGCAAGCAAAATCGTGTGATGGTCCAGTGGTAGGTAGTTGAATTTATGTCAAATTGATGCAACACAAAGGGTATTGGTAACGGTCCTTGAAGGGAAATATCCGAGGACAACACCTCGTAATTTTGAACCATAATCAGATGACGAAGTCAACACCTGAGCTGCCCTCCCCCGATTTCCAAATTTCCCCACCCCTCTCTAAAGTGAATGCATTTGAGGTCACGACAGATTTAACGAGAATCAGCCTCCACATACACGAGTCTGGTTGGATCAAGTCGTTAACTCAAAACTCTCCGGTTGCTTTTCCGAAATATACCAACTGGTTTCCAACGGAGTAAATAGACATGAACACAAATGTAATTTTGCCACCTGAAAGGAAAGAAACATATGCTAATATGAATTCTGCTCGTATATAAATCACATACGTTCCTTTTTAGATAGATTATATTTAAGCTCATATTGACTCCCATTAATACTTCCTATTTTTAAACAGGCATTCAAAAAGCATAGAATGCTTATTTTATAAAAATGCAATGCTATGCGCCGTGGTCCAAAAAAAAGTTTTTTATGCTTGAAATGATTGTGTTCTATGAAGTTATATGTACTTGGAAGGACTTTGTGTAAAACAATATTTTGTAAAATAAACTAAAATAAAGTCAATTACATTTACTCGCTTTGAGTTCAGGCTCATTTTTGTGTTTGCACTTCAAATTGTCTGAGGCAACTTATAGATTGGGGGATTAATTTTTTTGGGTGCAAGGGCCAGACCTGTTCTAATTACGCTAAGCATTGCTTGTACTTCAAGTAAATGGACAAACACACACACAAGGAAAGTTTCACTAACACAGAAAAGGGAAATACATAGAAGATAGTTACAGAAATTTAATCTATGCAGCCCGCAGCCTTGAGGCTGCTAGTGTTGTGGCCAAACCCACTGAGCCACCACGGCCCAACATCATGTAAGTTACATATCTGAAGTCACTGCTTAATTCATGAATATCAGTACTCGCAAAAGTTTGATTCCGCACTGTAAAATATAAGATCGGAGGCCTGTTTTAAATTAAATGCCACATACTCATGAAAATGGAAATAAATTTTCTTTATGAACAGAGTAGGGGCTTAAACAATGTTTTGAAATCAGTGTTCAATACACATGAACCTATGGTGGTGTGCTAAAATAACAGTTATTAAAAATTAACAATTAGTAAATGTTACCGAAACTATTAACAGTTATCGATGAATAATGTTTCCAAGTGTTAAGAATGCAACGTTTAAATAACAAAAGATCTTAGACTATAAAACTTCGTAAAATAACGTCTAAAAATAGAAATTTGTAGTTGAAATTTTCAATTGCTTAACAGTTATTTAACTGTTAAGCAATTG
The DNA here is from genome assembly GCA_933210815.1 of Meta bourneti. Classification (NCBI taxonomy): domain Eukaryota; kingdom Metazoa; phylum Arthropoda; class Arachnida; order Araneae; family Tetragnathidae; genus Meta; species Meta bourneti. The sequence continues at coordinate 63,647,172 of OW119930.1, read as the reverse complement.
AAGTGCTTGAAGCAATTGAAGTGCTAAGTATTGCAGCTGATCATTAATTTCAACATCTAACAGTTAAGAGTAACTGTTAAATTTTCTTTTCAAATATTGGTTAGTTACTAACACCTTTTGAAACTGTTAATATTCATTTTAGGATATCTTATCGCAAATTAGCAAAATAACCGTTAACATTGTCATCGCAAGTTAGCAGTAACTGTTAACAGTGTTATCACAAATTAGCAACAATTGTTAACACTGTTATCACAGATTACCACTAATCGCTAATATTGTTATCGCAAATTAGTAATAACCATTAACACTGTTATACCAAATTGGCAGCAATCACTAGCGCTGTTACCCCAAATTAGCAATAACCGTTAATGCTGTTATCCCAAATTAGCAACAATCGTTAACACTGTTATCGCAAATTAGCATTAACCGTTAACACTTTAATTGCAAATCACCAATAATTGTTAATACTATTATCGCAAATACCGTTAGCAGTGTTATCACGAATTGGTAAGAACCGGCAACACTTATAGTCAAATAACATTTTTGCTCATCTCTAGTATCCAAATTAAATATTTAAAAAATTTGATTGAAATCTTAAATGACAAAACTTTCTGACCGAAGTTTATCGTATTCAATCAACACGGTTCTAAGCACATCAACGAACACTGACAACTTATCCTCAGATTCAGTAACTTCTTGAGTATACTCTTCAGTCTAGACTATTTGTCCCTCTTTCCCCTAAGCGTCTCACTTTCGATTAAGTCTTGTATTGTTAAACTGTACCCCTTCCTACTTTCAAAGCTTCTCGATTACTGGACAATGACTAGGTCCTGCAGCCTTATTCCCCTAATTACGAACACCTTTTCTTCTTTTGTGGGATCTGGGCTTTTTAAATGAAACAAAACTATCATCATGTCATCAATCTCTTTCTGTGTCCTGTGACAATCGAAAATCGCATAGGAATTATCAAGCACCAGTAGTAGTATTGCCTCGTAATTGGGTTTCTGAAGGACGTATTGATACTACCTGGTGCCTTAAGGCTAGTTATGGCTTACCGGAATACTGGAGTCAAAGCACATTCATGCATATTAAGGTATAGATAAGCAGATGTTTTAGTCGGAGAAAATCTATGATTTGCTGCGCTTAAAAACTCAGATGCATATTGTGCAAGTATAAAGTTCAGGCACGAAATATGAAACTCAATTTTAAGAAATTTCGAAAAGTTTAATGTAATGTAAAAGATAAGAATGGTTTTTAAATGAAACATGACAAATCACGATAAAATTAAGATTAAAGTGGGATATATTATTTATCGAACTTCACAACAGGTTATGTTAAAAAAGAGAAAAATAATTTAAAATAGTCAAATCGAAAATAAATGTATAGATTATAGATATTGAATGAGTTTGTCGCAAATACCAAAAAAATCGCTCTATATAAAAATATGTTTATATACATAAATATATTAGCTTATGAAATATTTGCTTATTTATGTCTAAAACAAGTCAAAAAAATATTCATTTCATATTTTTACATGTACTCTTAGCTCAAACTTACATCAAACTTTTAACACACGGTATTGGAAAGCGAAAATGTAATTCAAATGTTGAATAAGAGTACTCTGAAACATCAAATTTAAACACTTATAATGTACATTGAAGGTTTGTACAATTTCACATTTAAGTTCATATTCTTAGGAAATATTAAACAGATCACGCTTTGGAATCGAATAAGACAGAGGCATATATTTTGAGTAGGTAGGTAATCAACGATGCATAACGGGCTATTGGCGACGGTGCGAGATCAATCTCAAATGCAAATAACTGAAGACAAATCCTTGAAATTTTGAACCACGGTCACATGACGAGGTCAACACCCTACTCACCAAACTTTCAGACCACGGCCAACTTGAAGACATTTGACGACACGACAAATTTAACGTGCACCACCTAAACCTTACATGGCGGTCTTTGGTTGGACCGAGTTTCGAACCTGCAAACCTTCAATTGCTAATTCGAATGAAAAAACAGAATTGAAGCACATTAAATCTTGTTGCAGTGTACGGGAATACTATTTAACATCAACCGCAGCAATGCTACACGACGGTCTGGTAGGACTGAGTTTCGATTTTGCAACCCTTTCGATTACTAATTCGTTACTCTTACATTTGGGCCACTGCGACCCGGCTTATATTTTGGAACAAACATTTGAAATTCATACTTGAACAAACAAACCAGACTTTGAACACATTAGAACCTTTTGCACTATAAGGGTACGTTTTAATTCAAACGCAATGCAATGCAAGCCATGTTGAGAAAATAGCTACTGTAAAAGTTAACTTTTGTTAGCGGTTCCACACTATATTAGGATGTGGCCTTGTCAGACAGGTTCCTCTGCGATACAGGTGTTTTCTATTTGATTCATATCTTTATTTATGTCTTTATAATTACTTTACGAGGGCTTCACTTTAATTGTTCAAAAAATTATTTTCGTTTATGTTTACTTTATTCAAGTACCATCTACTTGTAGTATCTAGTGCCAATCCAGTTAAAAAACTAAAATATTTTTAATAAATTCAACCACAAAACTGCATCTAAAACGAAGTTATTTTTAATGCAGTACCAAATTGATTAAAATGCTCATTAATTAATGCATTATGCTTATTTATTAGTGCTGAATAAAAGTAACTGGTGATATTGGTTTTGTGAGATTCACGCATTTTGAATAATCTATAATGGCATTCTTGTCTAATCCTGGAGGATGGAGTGAGATAAGTAAAAAATTGTTTCCTCCCTTTTCTTTATACATATTATGAAATTTTTGACACGATTCAAAAGCTGGGATCTATAGATAAAAACAAAATTATATCTTTGGCAATAACGGTTGGGACGCTACACTAAAAAAATCTCGAAACCCGTAGAAATCACTCCGTATTACGAAAACATTTTTGTTGCAGAATTCAAAAAAGTAATTTAAATTTTGCCATCCCTTACATATTTCATGTGACACACGGTTAAGGCTTATACAAATTTACACACATATTTATATGTGCATTAAGGAAAGAAATCGTCTAAAAGGATGTATGCAATTTTTTGCTGTTCTTGGTCTGCGATACATCCCTAGTCAGGGTTCATAAGAAGTCAGTAAACATACACACATATCCAAAAAGTAAGGATAACGAGATTTATCTAGTGTCAAGTCCATGTATCGAAGTCCCTCAAGTGACAAATAAATATTCCATAAGATATGGGGAATAAAATAAGAGTTCTTACATGCCTCGTGGTGCTACTGGAAATTAAAGAAATGAAAAAAGTGCTTTGGTGAATACATTCTAGTTATTAGTTATTGCGAAAAAACATATTTCGCTGTGTGAAAAGCAACTTTATGGTAAACATTCTGGCCTGTGACCTTAATGCAGGCCTCACATCGTGCAGGCATGCTTTCAATGCATTTCCCATTAGCGTACTAAAGCACGTCTTTGTTCTTGTGAGTCCTTGATGGTGTTGTGTAGGCTGCAATGTGACTTCTGAGAGCATCCCAAGCATACTCTTGGATTGGGATCAGGTGGCCATGCTTCATGTGAATTCAGTATTATCCTTAATTTTTAGACATGTCTGTATTTGGACAACAATGGCTTTGAATTCCCATCTCAACATACTAATTTCATGGTCCCCTAGTCACACCAAGAAAACATCGCCCTGCTGAAGCTTATGGCATACTTCTCTGATAGGTAGAGAGGAAAAAAAGATGGCAATGCAAAAAGTAAACTTTTAAAGACATGATGAATCCCATGGCCTTTCTGGGATTTCACAAGATCATTTAATAATTTTTGGAAGTTTTATTCACCTAACTTCGTCAGGCGATTCTGCAAGTATTCTTGCCGTGCAGCTTTTTCATCTGAATTCAACAGCAGATTGAATTTTTGATTTAGATATAGTTTTTAAAGTTTATGGAGTCCCAACTATACAACCTTTGATTTTATTATCCCTTATGTTACAAAATTTGTTTTTCAGGGATATGAATCCTTGCTTACTTTCATCCCATTGCCGTAGCAAAATTTCTTCATACAGCACAGCTTACTGTTTTGTGAAAGGTGGCACATTTTCTAAATATATATATTCTCTATTGACATTTCCTGTGATTTGTAACTTTCTGATTTTACTATGCCTTATAGTAGAAAAAAATTGTTTCGCAGGGGTATCAATCCTTGTGTTTTATACATTGATTTAACAAAATTTTTTCACACAGATTAGCTTAGTGTTTAGTGAAAGGAGGTACATTTTTTCAAAATACATATGTGCTCTATGGATGGTATTAAACTTTGTTGTGATCTGTAATGCTCATTTCGGGGATTGTTTCATGTTTCACGAAATTTTTCCCTGTATGTTATGAAATATGATTTTGTATTAGTCTCACCCATTCAGAATACAAATAAAAATTATTAAATTATTGAATATTCCACACATTTTTCTGTTACATATATTCTGTTCAATGATTTGGTTTTTATTTTATAGATTCTTTACACATTGAGAGCCTGCCTCAACTAATGGTACTGGTTAAGCTTCTTTCTCCTTTAAAATTACAGATTTTGAGCTTAACTGGGTAAATAAATAATCTTTACTCTCTAAAATGTTGCGTTCATGGTCCAATTTCACCCTTTCTTGTATAAAATCATTGAAAAACAATTATATCTTAATAAAATACGTCTTTAAATTGCTGGGCTGATCATGAATATTCAGTGCTTTTTCTTTTTGAACGAAAAACATTCCAGTTTTTTAAGCAAGAACCTAATTTTTGCTTTCATTTTTGATAGTTTTCGGATTTCTAATCAGATAAAAAGTATTCACTAATAGAAATAAAATGCTTGGGAAATTTAATCTTCATATATTGGAAGCGTTTACATCCATATAGTCCTATAGGCCTTGGAAACATTTATAAGGTATCAAACGCTGTTGTGTGTCAATGACGTCATCTGCAGCTGTTGCCAAAATTCTGAGAGCTTATTTGGAATTATATAACACCCGAATACACAACACACTTCTGTCTTTTGCATTTATATATCCCGTAGTTCTTATTACCCTCAGCTAATTCACAATTCAATGAAATGTAAATACATTTTGGTTTCCATCTTTCTTGGAAATTGCATTGATTGAGATGTTATGTACTAGAGTAGCCTCAATTTGGGGTCCCAGGACTCCAGGCATGTGGGTAATGCTGGTGTTAGTTCTATGGATGCGATGTGTTCCATTCATTTTCCTGTTACAAATAAATTTTTTCAGGCAACTATTCTTCATTACAACGTCGGCTTTTGTAAGCAAAACAATGAAGTAATGAATTAATAAAAATGTCTGCACAGCGATAAACAAAATCAATCACCGGATTAGGAAGTTGGTCTTGAATTCTAGTATAACATTGATTTAATAAAATCATTCCACGGATTTCCAACATTTCATTTGTATTAGAAAATTCAAAATTTGGCTTGAAAATTTGATAAATTTTTCTTTGAGAGCTACATTGTTATCGGTTTTCAAAATTATATAAATTGGAATTTAAAATGATTGGCACTTTATTCAATTTCATCAAATTTATTATCTTTGTTTTTCAAATTCTTAGAAAAGAGTTTTTATAAATTTCTATTAATATTCTTTTGTTCTATATATTCTGACCAAACAGAAGTTAAAAGTGGCAATGGTGTTGGCAGAAAGATTTTGTCTCTCTTTAAAGTTTTCCTTTCTCGCAGTGTTAGGAAATTCTCTAGTGCAGGTTTGGGAGGAAATGTCTACTTTTTCTACAAAACGAAAGATGTTAAATATTTACTTTAAAATCTCTCAGCCTTATAACGTCTGAAATAATTTGGTACACCGATTTTACTTTCTTGCGAAAACTTTTCGAATATTCATATGAAACGTGCCAGTTTTTTTTACGTGAATTCTATCTCTACGCCAATAAAAAAAATTTAGTTTGTGTCAAGGACATAAACCGTTATTTTGACGTCAATTACTCGGGCCTGATGTTGGATTGTGGAATGAATGAAGGAAGTTTGAACGATTGTTTATTATGAATATTCAACAATTAATTTACAGTTTGATATAAATATGGAAGGATGCTTTTATTCATTAAAGCTTTGTGATTTTAGTTTTTGGTAGCTTTCGAATGAGATCACTTTCACAATCACACCACATGCAATCCAAAATTACACTGCTTGCCAATGTGCTGGGTCCAAATCTTATCCAGCACAGTAGATTTACAATATCTTACTGACCCCGCTCTCAGTGCATAGATCATGTCAGGGACGAACATCCTCTGTCTATACGATGCTATATTTGTCTTCTGGGTGTTTTTTCTAGTTCTGAAATCATAAGACAAAACAGTTGTAGCGAATTTTTGTAACTCTCAACTTTTCATGCATACCCCCTTAACGTTCCGATTTAAAGACGTATTCAAGCCAGAAACAAATTGTTATGAGCGAAACGTAAAGAGTAATTTGCAAGCGCAGTTATTCTCCTCCTGAGAACATATTTATTATAAGTATAGATATAAAAATATTAAAGGATTTATTGCTGGACATATATTATTCCATGTACAAAAACAATATCGGAGAATTCATTGCTTGATATGTTTATTTAAAGTTGGAGCCATACTAGCGCCTTTCAGACTCCTCTATTCTTTGATTATTGGCAAGTTGATGGTCATCACACCACTTAGGAACTGCCCTGTCCACGAGTTTCGAATTCTCAAATTTATCAAAACTTTTAGAGATAACCTTCAAACCCACAATTTTTTGTCCATCTTATCTACTCTGGCATTTACTGTCAAATTGTAAACCCTCCAGACAATCCAGTATCGTATGTTACACAACTATCGAATGCCATTGATACGAGTCTGTCTAACGATATTTGGAAGCAACAGTCCAGACAAATGTTTATCGCTCCCTAAAAGGAGTTGTTAACTATTTGACCTCCACTCGACCGTCACGTATCGTGAATAAGTTATTTATTTTAGCCTGTTATTTGTATAGTAGAACGCTCGTTTTATACGTGCAATCTACACGTAGTTAATTGGAAAGTACTAACCTTTTGAAGGACACTGAGCTAAAAAAAATATTTTTTTAAATTATGAATCTTATATGATTAGAGGTGAGGTTAGACTTTTTGGGACTTGGGGCAAATACCACCCTGTCCGAAAAAGGGTTTTCGTATTTGACATGAAGAAATGTACCATTTGCATGTTGGTTTTGTTAATATATTAGAGTTTATAATTTTACTATTCAATTGATTCATTGTTGACTGTGAATAAAGACGAGAAAAAGTCCGAGTTTTTTCAAAGGCACCTGTTAGGAGATTCCCAGGATCTAGTAAGAAAGTCTCCTTAGTCTTGGTTCGTGTTCTCCAGACATTTGTGTGAAGAGAATTTTAACGATTCTCTCTTTTCTGAATATCAATACGATTGAAGAAGGCTACATGAAAAGAAGAATTGATTATTAAGCGTTGCATTATTATAATGGTGTGCAGGAAACCGCATTCACTTCACCTGCATAGAGCTGCAAAATTCTTCTGCGATTTTAAATATGTGATATGAACACATATTTAAAGTTATGCATTTTTATAAACATTTTTCCCAAGAAAAACCTTATTTTAATAGATATTCTGCCACCTCTTTAAATAGTGGTGCTCGGGAACCTTCTCTCACCCTTGAATACGTTACTGTACATGAATGTATTATGCATCTAACAAAAAATAAGTTTTTTGGGGAGCAAGTTGGATCTCTTTTGTTTCACCGTCTACTCAATTCCCGGTTGGTTGACTCGACGAGGTATATTGTCATTAGTAAAACTTACCAGATCTTAATGGACGAGATATCTTGTCCTTAGAATAAAACTGACCACATCTTGATCTCGTCATCATCATAGAATCGGTTATATCTTGGTCACGAGATATCTCGTCATTAACAGAATTGTTCAGATCTTGATGAACGAGATAATCTCGTCATTAGCAGAATTTGTCAGATCTTGATGGACGAGATATGTCGTCGGAACCACTTGGAGGGTTCAAGTACTTTTTTTAATACTCGATAAAACCTTTTATAACACATTGTCTGATGGTAGAGAAAAATATGTGGCAAAAAATACATTAAAATATCTGCATTGGTAGATACACCTAACACTTGAGAATAGTTTATTTGAATTTTGAATAATTCTACTGGATGGAATTTCGCCTAACTAGGAATGATTATTTTTTAGTTTTACGCCCTAAATATTGTCAGGTAATTTTCCAGCAGGAAAGAGAAACAAATCGTTTGCGCTAGATTTTAAAGTTCGAATAAAATGCTAAAATAAATTGATGTTTGAATATCCCGTGAATTAAAGTTTTGATCTTCAAATTTTTTAAATCTTCATATTTATTTTCCATAAATGTTAAAATATTTTTTACTTTTGTGTGTGAAGTATAAATTTCGGTATTATATTTCAACTTTTCAAATGAATGTCTGAAATACTAGCTTCAAAGGATGTCCTCTATTCAAGGCAGCATGAGCGATCGTATGGACACAGCTAAATATTCTTTTATATGGAAAACTCAAAGTGCATTTGGGCATCCGTTTTGAACAGTTTTCAATATTTACTGTAAAGAAACATTGGCAATTGCACATTACCCTTAGAATTTCAAACAAAAGAATTCAATGCATAAAATTTAGACTTTCGATCCATTTAAGATTAAATAAAAAATATCTATAGAATCCCAAACAGCATCCAAACATATTATATACGATCAATTATTTTAAGAGGTAACTAGTGATAAAAGGAATAACAATTACGTAACGTAGAAACAAAACTGAACCTTTAAGAACTTAATAAAATATTGATACTACTATACGCAATGCAAAAATACTTTTTAAATTTTATATAGCTGGCTATATTAGTATTATGTAAAAGACGAAACATTAAATAACACAATGAAATATAAGGATGATTTTCTTAATTGTAATTTCTTATCATGATTAACAAACCGAAACACAAAAATTGCAAGAATTGTCGGTAAAATGCCAAAATACGTTCAACTCTGCGTACCACGAAGAATTTATTCTGGAGAATGACAAAATGTTTGATAATTTACTTGTCAGGAATCAGTAATAATCTAGAAATGTATACATTATTTACTTTCCTTCACGCAGTACACTCTGGGAAAGTATTTGAAGTGTCTAAAAAAAGGAATATGCTAAAAGCCTCCCCAATTGCGTATTGTGAAATTAATTTATTCCGAAGAATACATTTTAGGAAACGTTTCTAAAACAGAATGCGTGTTAGGAAACCGTAGATTGACTGAAATATAGATTGCTCTAGATGCATTTGTAAATATTTTTATTTGTCGTGTCTACTAAAAATAAATGCAAAAATTTATGTGTGCATAAGTGACAAATTATATAAATGACTAACAGAAATACCCGGCGTTTCTCGGTTTGAATTGGTTAAATTTTGATAGAAAAATGATCAGATTAATCAATCTTCTTTCATAGAAAAATGCAAACATCATATAAGCGCACGGAAAATAATCTTTAACATCGTTTTAACTTTTTCATACCTTCTGAAATTTATTTCGGTCCCAAATATATATACATTATATATCCATCCATATAATCCCTTTCATATTCATCGCACTCCTGCCTGTTGTAAGACAAACTACAAAAGTTTTTTCTAAGATGTCTACTTCAGAAATCGACTTAGAAATATCTTTGAACTACAACGTATGACTACCCGTTTTAATGTAATGTATCCTATCTGATTTGAAAAAAATATTTTGACCTAACTGGTAATTAAAAAAAAGAAGTTATATATCTTACTTAAAAAGATTTTGTTTTGTATACTTTATTTATTTTTATGAAACAGAATTCTACAAACCATTACGTATTCAACCAAAGACTTAAGGAATCTTGGACGAAATATACATATACCGCCAATAAATTTCCTACCTCTAATGATATTTTACAGAAAATAAAAAATAATTCCTTAAAATCTAACTCCTAAATAATACATCTGCGATATGTAAAAGATCGTAACACATAAATACAAACATAAATAAAATTCCGATCATTGAAGAAATGCAGAATTCTATAAAACGAAAGACATGAACAAGCGTGTCGTGATACCGAATAGCAAAATTACACTTTAATGATCAATGAGTTTTCCGTTTGGGGTTTTCTTGTTTCATTACAAAATGTAAGTCATGTAAAATTAAGTTATCTAAATATAGTTTTTTCATCAATCAACTATTCATAAATTATTGATATTATGGGAAGAAATAAAAAATAACATAAATATTAGAATTTAATTTGTTTTGGAAAAAATGTTTTTCGAGCAATACTGGTAAAACAATTTTATTGGAAATGTTTTTCTCTAAATGCTGGCAAAACAAATTGAATTGCGTACCGCAATCGTATTATACTCAATGTTATTCCGCTGGGGATTTCGAATTGTTTTTAGCCTCCTCTACACCTTCAGGACAAATAGAATGGGGGTTATTATGTAGCCTGCGTTACCTGCATGGTTCTAAATTATAAATTTACGAAATTTGGTATGGATTGGTTAAACGGTGCAGATTTGTATAGAGAACAGACAGTCAGAAAGACAAACAGACAGACGCCATTTCTGCTTTATATATAGACTAGCAGAAATACCCGGCGTTGTTCAGGTTCAATTGGTTAAATGTTGATTGAAAAGTGATCAGACTAGTCACTTCGCTTTCACAGAAAAATGCAAGCATCATTTAAGTGTACGGAAAATAATTTTTTAACATCGTTTTCACTTTTTCATGACTTCTACAATTTACCCCTGACACAAATATGTATACATATATATCCATCCATATAATCCATTTCACATTCATCCACTCTTGCAGTAAAGCAAACTACAAAAGTTTATATTAAGTGACTACTACAGAAGTCGATTTTAAATTTGGGAGTGTATACGAATACCCCGTACGAATCCGATCTATAGTCTTGCAGGGATGAGATGTTTTCGAATTCAATCATCATTATGAGAGGATGGCAAATTTAATTGTTACGGCATTCGTGATTGATTTATTTTGAAGGAAATACATTTTTTCTCGAAAATTCCGCTTCAAAAATTCGCTTTCAAAAAAGAAAGTCACTGCTTTCAACGAATGTTTCACATGTATCTAAGTTGCGTAAAGCAGCTTCAATTTATAGAGTAAGCAACCTCGACCTTCTGTCACTTAAGAGATAAAATTTCAATTTTTCGAAATTCCTCACTGATATTATTCCAAGATCAGCAGTCTTATTTAAAATTATCTTTACACCAACAGACATTCAGTTTTAAAATAAATCCTTATGGTACTTTTTTAAATTCATAGATTCCGTTTCTAAATATATATACATAATTACATATTCAACCAAAGACAAAACAGTTGGTCGAAATATACATATACTGCCAATAAATTACCCCTGTCTGATATTTTGCAGGAAATAAATAAATCATTAAAATTTAATTCCTAAATATATCTGTAATATGTAAAATACTGGAACGCATAAATAGAAACAGAAACGAAATTCCGATCCTTGAAAAAAATGCAGAATTCTGAATAAAGAAATATATGTGTAAACGGGTCGAATTTTGACTTCATGAATATATTCTGAAAAATAACAATTGGACAAAATATTTTTGAACAATTTCGTTAAAGATAATGATTTATTTACAAAAAGAACATATTTATAATATTTGAAATGCTTAAATATGACCACAACATTCCTATCTTAACTCAAATGCACAAACACGGAATTCTAAATCTAATTTATAAAAGCACATCATAAATTCGTACTTCACACTGCCTGGGGTATTTTTGTAAATGATTCAGGTGTTTGCATAAAATTAGCGAAATACTCGAGACAGGACTTTCTGAAATCAAAACAATTTAAGCAAATTTTTTCCAATGCCCGGACAATTGAATATCATCACGGTACAGTGGTGCAATTGTGAACTTGGCGCTACCCTGGTGGTGCACCATTGGGGAAGGTCACGTAAAACCTCACACTAATACTATACATTCCAGGTACAAACCATTTATAGAGTTCACACATTCTCTCGAGACGAACAAACATCAATGAATTCCCTCCGGATTCGAACAAGAAATCTTTCGATCCAAAAGCCTTATCCACTAGACAGATTGGGCGGAGATGAAAATTTAACTCGTTGTAATATTATAAAAACTTTAGTATGTAAATAAGAGTAGTATAATTTTATTAAATTTATTTTGAAGATAATTCTTAAAATCGTATGCCAACCTAGATTATAATCAACTGTTAGCAAGGAAAAATATTGTTTGAAGTTCTTTTCACAAAATGAAAAAATAAATGCACAAGTATTTAAAATTAAATACAGGGTTGTGTTCTTTTTTTATTCATAAATAACTTACGTAGTATTAAAATCATATTAGAACTATATCCTTAATTGTGGTTTTCATACAAACCCTTACTATTGTTCCTTTCCTGCATATCCTATACCTACATCTTCTAATGCTTTTACTAAAGTTCCCATATTTGCAAAAATATATTTCGTACAATTCTTATTCCACAACCTAGAAAAATTGTATCATTATCAATCCTAAAAATGGGCCGCGGTAGCCTGGTTGGAAGAGTAGAGGATTATCAACCGGAGGTTTGCGAGTTCGAAACTTGATACAACCAAAAGCCGTCGTGTACGGGGGGGGGCTGAGGTACGTTAAATATGTCGTGGTCTCATATGTCCTCACGTTGGCATGGCGTGGAAGTGTGGAAAGTGGTTGCCAGCTCAGGTGTTGCCACATCATTTAACCGTGACTCCAAATTACGAGGTGTTGTCCCGCAAGTGTCGAGAGTGATCCCGTACAATCAATAACCCATTGTGTTGCTCCAGTGCCACGCTAATTCAACTACCTACCAATCCTAAAAAATTAAATTAAGGTGTCATTTCTAAAGAAGTAAATGCACCGCTACTCTAAAGTTGGAACTCATTGTATAGTTTCTTATTTTTATTGAAATTCAAGTGTGGAAGTTTCGAAATCAGATCATGAATCAGCCAGCCAAACTCAGATGAATAGGGGGACAACAGTTATATTTATGAAAAAGTCTTGTAGTTATTCTTGAAAAATATGTTTTATAACTTTTAGTACAATTTTGGCCTTCCCATAAAAGTATTTTTCACTTCTGTGCTTGTAAAAGATATGCTTTCATTCACTTTATCTTTAGAGTGAATTGCTTATAATTTTCGATTCTTCCTTTCGTTGAATTACTCGTAATTTGTAGTCTGTTTTTTCTTTTGTTATATTACTCATCATTAGTAGTCAATTCTTTCTTTCATCAGTCCTTTAAAACGTATTTTTATTCACAGAAAAGATAAAATTAGCATCTCACAAACGTCTAAAACCCACAAAACAAAACAGGGATACCTTTTCCCACAACGTCATCTAGGTAGGTCCACAACAAAATTAATAGCAAACAATTGTAAAAACCACTTATCAGCAAAATCCATATTGTACTAATTAGAGTACATTTGATACACATTATATGAAAAACTGTATTTTTATGTTTGTTTTAAAAAGACAGAGTACCCTTTGAAATACATTTATGTTTTTAAATTTACTACAAAATGTTTCAGTGCTCCTTATTTCAATGCACATGAAGTATATATATCAAAACTAAAAAAAAATTATTTTCTCTCTACAAGGACTAAAATTTTTTGATTCGTTTCGAATATTTTCAGTGCTTAACATTTCTTACTACTTCTGGAAATTTTTATATTTTACAAATTTTTTTCTCTATTCCTTTTCCTTGAAGTGTTCTTTACACGTTTGAGCATGTGCTTAGACGTATTATTTTTATTTATTTTTTACGGTATTTTCCCTCAGACCACAGGCAAAACAAGGAAAAAAGTCTCATACATGATTTCGCCAATTTTAATAAGCTATTCGTGCAAATCATGTGCTTTATCCAATGCCTAAAGTTATTAAATGCCCATCATGCAATACAAAAAACAAAATTTAACATATCTTCAATAACTAGCAAAAAATCCTTTGCATTTGAAAGAAATGGTTGTCTTGAAAACCGAAATATCGAGAAAAGCAATTGAACAGTCACTATATAGTTGATGTCTCCTGACATTTAATAAAAAACTTAAAAACTAGTGAAATATTATCACTACGAAATTTTGCTATTGCTATGAAGATTTTGCACACATATTCAAAAAGACTAAATTACAATAAAACAATAATATTTTCGATATTTTGGTCCTTTTTAGAACTTTGTCCCCTTTAAATACTTAAATTTCGTTTTTGACATGGTGGCACCACACTGCTGCTTTACTCCAGGTCCCTAAAAGTCTAGATTCAAACCTTGTCAAACCAATGATAACCTAAGTCCAGCATAGTAACAAGTCCAACTTAGTATCAAAGATTGTAACGTCTACAAAGAATTCAATCCTTTCCCTCCATCTAAGTGTAAACAAAACCAAAACAAAGAGTGACGATTCCATTCTTTCTTTCTTAATAACACCTAAGTTTATCTTGATAACACCTAAAATGTTTCCAAATTTTAATCTAAATCTTTACACGGTGATTCTATTTCTATCTAGAGAGTCCACACACAAATTCTTAATGCATTAACTTAACATATTTGTGGAGTCTCTCTTTTATCAAGTTCGATAAACATAGGCCCCTAAATAAATGCACCTTATCTATTGGATTTCTAAGATTCCTCCCCTAAGTATGGGGTGGACCGCGACGACCAATGACAGTCGTGACACCTCTTTTAAATCCCTAATCAGGCATTCTTTTCCTTATCTGTCCCTTTATCCCAAAAGGGTTCACAAGCAATAAATACTGAAGTTTCTGCCCCCACAGTTGTATTCGGAACGCAGTGGTCTCTCGCAACTCTTTCGAATAGGCTGGAAATTGGATTTTTAATTCCAGGTAAGTTTCCGCCTCTTTACTGCTTTTTACTTCTTTCAGAAATGGGCTAAATTGTTGTTTTGCGTCAACGGTATTAACAGTTAGTGCTTATTTCCATTTGTTTAATAATGTTTTTTATTAACAGCTAATATCAACAGTTACGCTACGAGCTAAAAAATAACACTTGATAAATAATGTTAATAATTGTTATTGGCTGTTAAACATTGAGTTCTGTGTTAATTTTGAATACTAACTGTTTGAAGTAATCGCTTAGGGACTTAAAAATGTTTACATTTTCCAATTGTTAAAAACCCTGATTTGAGTTTTCGATCTAATTCATTAATTTTGTTATAGATTTAGTCATACTAAGTTACTTTTAGACATTTATCGGTAACTGCCAAAATTCTGGATAACATTTTTCAACTGTTCAAATAGAATAAGGACATTATTTAAACTGCCATCAGATTAACCGCCCTCTATTTCTTACTACAAATAATTATTTTCTTACCATACTGTCTAGTTATATCGAATACCTAAAGGTAAATCGTTTACATAACATTTTGTACCGTCAGTTTAACGGTCCATTGTTATTTTAGTCCGTTGAGGATATTAATTTATTGGTACATCGTTGAGCAATCCGCTAAATAATTGAATTTTTATGGATGATTATGAAAATAAAATATAACATTACAATTCTTATAGTTATATTGGAATGCTTTTAAAATATAAAAAAAATATTATTCCTTGTGCGATGTGATTTAAGTCCTAAAGCTAATTTTTTTCGAAAACGGTTTTTCTTGCTCTCATAGAGAATAAAATTTGTTAAAGGGATGTAGGAGCTATATCAACAAGTGCTTTAGAGTTCGAGTAAATTTAGAAGGGAATGAACACCGATAACAGAAAAAGTGTAATTGGAAGAGTATAATAAAAATTTATCAATATGAAACAAGAAAGCAAATAATCTTAAAATAAATACTTTTTGTGTCGTAATAATGGTATTAGAAAACATCTTACAAGCATTTTCATATTTCTGAACCTCATACAATAAAAACCATACCATATACTAACATATAATTTAAAAATGCTTATGAACATAATTTTAAAAGTTTGGATTGTTTAATCAATTAATTAATTTAATCTTTAAAAGAACTTTCTTTTTTAAAAATAAAGAAAAATTACATACATTCGTTCCGTACCTAATCAATTTTATGTAAGCGTAGAACTGACTTTTCTTTTTCTATAACAAGTGGTTAAAATTCATCAGAACTTATTTATAAAAAGAAAGAAAATATCATTTGTTTCTCTTACTAATTTTAAATGTTCTACTAAAATTTGTCTGTAAAAAGAACTGCTTTATTCTCTGCAAAGAAAGTCTCCATTCATAAGAAGAATATTCTTCTGGTATTTTGGCCATTAGTTTTGAATCATCCATAATTTCCTCTGTCCTTTAATAATAATCTTAGAAATACCCTGTAGATATTTCTTCAGAATCACAATTTTAGAAGAAAGTAAATATAATTATCGTAAGCTTGTATATTTGAAACAACATTGGGCGACATACAGATCCATTATTGCGATGCTACTATTTTATTGTTGAATTATATTTCATGACATATTTCTTACAAAGTTATGTGCATCGATTTATGTTTTGATTTTGATTAATATATATTTTCATGAATACATAAGTTATAAAAGCATACATTATAGGTCAACAATGACGGCGCTAAAGTGTATAGCTTTACTGGTCACAGTAGCAGTTGCTTATGGTTACCACTGCCCACCGGACGGAACATTTTACCACGCTGATGCTACAACAGGATGTCAAGTAAGTTATTTTAGGTTTATCTTGTGGTGCAAATAGGACCGTAGAGAAGCTAAATAAATATATCTTACACTGGTTACTTCTGGAATTGTGAAGTTACTAATGTGCTGTTGAAAAGAATTTTTATTTAATTTTCTGCGTTAGATTACAGATATTTAATCATTTGGAGAATTTTTGAAGTCCGCTGAAGCTTGAGAGGACTTACTAAAATTTAAAAACAAATGCAGCCCTCTAAAATATTTCTTTGCAGACAGTTTTTTAGTTAATGATAACCATTGTGTGGAATTTCGGCAAACAAGTTACTATATGATATAATATTGTGTAGTCAATTAAAATTTAATTATTGATCGATTCTTAATGTTTCCTTTTAAATAAATCTCAAAACGAGTGTTCCGGTAAGAATTCTGTTAATATGTAGAGAACAATCACTACCATACCAACGTTTGAAGAAGCGTTTCTTAATAACTTATATCGTTTGTAACTGGTACAACAGCATTTTTCTACATGAATCAAGCTAAAGAGATATGAATTCTGTTACTATTTAAAATCAGTTCTATTCTCTTTTAATAATTTCAACATTTGACCTTTTTTTTTCATCTGGAGGCACCCTGACTCAGTGGGTTTGCTTACTGCACTATCAATCTGCGTGTTGTAGGTTGAGCAGTTTCAATTCCTTAAACATATTCTGGTAGTATTTCTCTATTCGGTTTCAGTAAAACTATACTTGAGTGTGTATATCCATAGACGTTATTTGTTAAAAAAATATAATTATAAAGCACAACTAACCTTTTCGTCTGTCGCAAAAGAGATACATAATCAAATATTTACTACGCTATAAATAATATTTTCTCCAACTTTATTTATTGGTTGGTTAGTTGTTTTCGGTTTTTATGACTCAAGGGCTACATTTGGCTGAGCTGTGCCAAACACAAGATAGACGACACAATGAGAGAGGAAGAAAAAGCAAAAAGCAGAAGGATAGGTGAGGGTAAAAATTAAAGAAAGGGAAGATCACTTGGGTAAATCGGGGTTGTGATGCCCGCACACATTTAAAGAAAATGTGCCCCTGAAGGTCCATCTTCATTAAAAACAATACTTAATTATTTCCGTGGTAGCAATTACTTGATACTCAAAATCTTTTAGCGTCTCCTTCTGTGTCAGCAAAACTCTTTTTGTGAGTATGTTTATCTACTTGGCATCTACATTGTTTGGCGCAGCTTGTTCAAATATGGTCATTTCGCCATAAAACTCAATCTATACAACCGAGATTTTCTCGTACCATTAAAAAGGCAAAATGTGACTCCAAAATTGAAAAGATTAATTGAAAATAACACTCAATTTACATGGTAGTAATTATATGATTCCCAACCTTTTCATAAAAAAAGTTCAGAAACTGACACGTGTTTTGACAAATCATTCAGTTAAGTCAGTCCTTTTAGATAATCCGTCCTCAGAGCCCTTCCCCACCACAAAGGCAGTAGATCCGGCTACTTCAATTCAAACGAACCAGCTAAATGGATGTTGTCCATTGACCATCCAGAGAGGACTATCAATCACTAGATGCTATTGTCACCGGGATCATTTCTTCCCCCTCGCCTCCGTTTTCAAACACACCCGCTCAGTGATTCTCACCCATTAGTGTCGGAAGCGGCGCTATTGAACCGGGATTCCCTTAACCCGCGCTCTGAATCAGATGTAATTGTTCTGGTCTCCGTGTTTTGAAGAAAGTGCTGTTGTTAAAATAGTCAGGTAGTTATCTGCGAGTAAAATCAATTAAAATCGGGTTGGCTTCCCAGTAGATGTATTGTGATGTTATTGTATACAGTGTTGAGCTTGTTAAGAAGTGATGAATCCAGAAATAAAACCACTAAGGTCCAAACATAGAATTTGCCGTCTCAGATCCCAACCAACTGTTTCGCCAGTCAAAACAGCTATATATAATAATGTAATATTTACTATGGAATACATAACTTTTTGTCCATCTTCATTGAAAACAATGCGTAATTATATCCTTATTAGTAATTGGACGTTCAGGATGTTTATCTATGATTTGAAAGGTCAAAACATGACTTGAAAAGTCATAAAAACGTAATTGAAAACAACTCTGAATTTCCTTGGTAAAATTAAACGACACTCAAGATACTTTTTCCTAACACTAAAAAAGTTCAGAACTGACATTACTTTTGACAAATAATTAAGTTTAAGCTAATCCGTTTCGATAATTCTTACTCAAAACCCTTCCCCACCAGAAAGGCAGTAGGTCCACTACTTCAATGGAAATGAATCTCGTACCAGACAGCGACAGGCCTGCAGTCCATTGACCATCCAGACCAGACTATCCATCACTAGATGCTTTAGTCACCAGGAACATTACTTCCTCTGGCTTTCGTATTCAAACACACCAGCTCAGTGTTTCTTACCCATTAGTGTCGGAAGCGTAGTTATCAAACCGGGATTCCTTAAGCCGTGTTCAGAAGCAGATGTAATTGTCCTGGTATCCGGGTTTTGAAGAAAGGGAGGTTGGTAAAATCATGTGGAAATTATTTGCAATTAGAATCCTTTCAAATAGGGTTAGTCCTCCAATTAGTTGTATTGTAATATTAAGTTGCGCCGTTGAACTTTTGTTCAGAAGTGATTCAGGAAGTAAGAAAAACACACTAGATTTGGAGTGCCTGAAATCTTCATGCGAGGTCCTGGTGTATATGGGACTTTTCTTGCTTCGTTTAGTAGAATGGTAACACAATTACACTGGGAGTCATTAATACTTTTTAATTTCAAGTGATCTAAAGCGAGTGTGACATTGAATTTTTGAATAAATTGTCTGATTTTTCATCCTTTGGTTAACATGTTAAATTACGGGAAATTTTATGTTATTTCTTAAAACAAGTATATATTTACACGCGCAAGTTACATTCTTATGTATCATCATGAATAAAAATACATTTAAAACGTCAAGTTCATAGAGAGAGATATTTATGCTGCAATTAATTGCATTCTAGTATACCATTTAATATCAAATATTCCTAATGTGTGCATGTTTTTAACCCCACAAGTGGTTTCGACGAGATATCTCGTCTCTCCCAAGAACCGGTCAATTTTCCTAATGACGAAATATCTCGTCCATCAACAAGATCTGGACAATTTTGCTAATGACGAGACACATCGTTGAGACAAAAGTCAAAGGGGAATGAAGATCCAAAAGGGAAAGCAAATTGTCCCTTTCACAGAACTGGTGACAATTTGGTACAAGTTTTTGTATAACTTGGACACTACAGAGCAGTTTTCCACTCGAAAATGAACCAACAGGAGGGTTAAGAAGATTGAATACAGGATTGTTGACGTTAGTTTTACTGCAGTATTTATTTATTGTAGTTAAAGTTGCTATATTCCATTAACTGATTGACTATTTTTTTTGTATTTTCTAACGGCACAGAATTTTCTATATTTTAATAATTAAGTACACATCTTTGATTGCTTTTAATATTTCAAATATTTCGTGAACTCGGGCAATGTGAGCCCTTCCTCAAAATGCATTCTTGGTCACTTACGTTCCGGCAAATAGACAAATATCTTATTTGTTCAATTCAACCCTATTCGAAGTCACCTAGCATATATATAAATCCTTTGTTTGCCTTAGCAACCAATCAAATTGTTATAACACTAAATGAGAATTTCATTTTGAAATCTATATGAATATTTTCAAACCTGTCTCCGATTTTTCTGCCTGTGCGCTTGACAAATATCGATTTACATAGATTTAACTACTTCAGGATTTCTTTTTGTAAAATCAGAAACATTTCGGAGGGTCAATCGGCCCTCTACTTCTCACTCTCCTCTAAATACGTACCTGAAAAAGACTATTGTGGGCATTTTTGCATGAAGTTACCTCTCTCGAATAGTATTTACAGATGTCTTCTTGAAATCTGTAAATCAAAATAAATCTGACGACTTGCAGATAAACATTACTTCGGATTTGCCATTCACTAAAAATAACAAAACGCGTGACGGTGTTTGTCGTCCGGAAAATTTATACTTTTCTTGCAATCAAATATTTTATTTTGGTTATCGGTAGCATATGAAACAAAATGAAATGAAAATACACAAAAACACAAATTTTTCGCATGCTCGATAAGGCACGAAAACAGAACCACATCCCATTCTGCGAGTCATTTTCTTTGATAGCTCTCATTTAATTTAACGACTCAAATACATTTCTAGAACGCAATGGATATGTCAATGAAATGCTCATTAAAGAAAAGAAACCACACGAAGCTACAAATAGTCACCAGTTTGGAAGGATCGACCAATTCGCGCATTGTCTTGATTCGTAGATGGCGAATCGTTCACATATTACTGAGATTTATTAAAATTTACGAGAGTTTTAGTGCTTAATTCTTTATTATTTTTGGTAACCTTTAGGTTTTAGTATACTGTGACTAGTAATAATTTATAAGGTATATAATTTGCCTAATAACATTTTACAGTTTTGTAGCGGCCATGGAAACCCAGAAGAATCTCGTTGTAAAATAATTAAAATTAGGTGGCAACAGAAAAAAATCGGAATAACCTGAGCAAAAGCAACGATTTTTCAACATAAATCTGAGTGAGACGTTAGTTTGTATTCTAACGACCTTGATTTCCCCAACAAAATACAAACCGTGAACATTGGATGCCCCATACTTTAAACCTTATATGGTTTCTTACTATGATTTTCTTATGACGTCTGTCTTGCTCAATGGGTAGCTCGTCTTGGGTTTGTTTGACCAGCAAAGTGGTGGCTAGGAGTTTGGTAATAAGGTCTTTGAGAAGAAGAGGTAACGGCTTGTTAACATAGGCACGTAGTTGTCTAAAACCTCAGAAATGGTCCTTCATTTCTTTACTGCCCTGTGGAACAGAATAGTTTTACTACTTTTTATACAGTTGAACGTAATAATGATAATCTCTATCTGATAATTCATCAGACTGCAAAGAGATATTCCAGGGTATTGGTTTTAAGTGAATTTCCATTATGTTTCGCCATTGATGTTTACCCCATATTAATATTTGTAGCTAATCTTAAACGCGTATGGATGTGACTTCCATTACAATAATAAACATTAAAATATATTTTGTGGCTATGCTAGAATTCTTAAAAAGAAGTTATAAAAATTTTTTATTCCTTTCAAAATCTGAAAAATGTCTGATTGACCATAAGGAACCAATTAATATAACGAATTACTAGTAATAAATAAATTATAGCTATACTTTTTTCTTCATAGGTTGAATGCATTAATGAATAAATCCTATAAAATCTCAAAAGCAATTAAAAATCGTGTTCCTCTGTGACATACCAATTAATTTATATATATGTTTTTGAGTTTTTTTCTCATTTCTACCATAAAAATAATCTTTGTTATGAATCTACAGTTAGAATTCTAACATGTGAATTCATTTCCCGTACTCAAATTTGATTGACTGCAACGTATTATCAAAAATAATTTAACTATGCATTTTAAACCTAATTTCAAAGGAATGTTACAAAATTGATAATTTCAAATTAAATTTTATCATGTGCCATAAAAGTTCTTATCAATTCTAAACGATTTTTTATTTCACAAATTTATCCTTATTTAATTCTTTTTTTCCATATAGGATAATAGGTTAAATAAGTGTTTCTGTTATATGGAGTAAGAAACAATTGTAAATTCATTAATATTTAATTAAGTAATCGTCAAACACATACATATTCGGGATCATTTTAAATTTTCATTTAAAAAAATAAGTGACGTGTTTGTGTGTGAAAAATGCTAGATTTTATATACCTGTTATTGGGAATAGCCCTTATTTCATCACATAAGCAGAACGTTTACCATCCCTACTTGAATCATCAGAAACATAAAAATTCAACTTCTACACCCCCAAAGGCTTAAAATAGAAACTTCGGACAATACTTTCACCTAACTATTTCTAATTTCAATCTCTTGATTGGAAAAATTATGAATCAGGATTGACTTTTTATACTTATTTTCATTAGTTAAAGAATTTAGATACTTTTATAAAAGAGAGTGTATGCTTCGAAAGAACTTGATATCCTTACAAGCGATGCATTTACCAACACATTTTAAATGATCATGCATAAAAATTACATCTTCCACAAATGCAAAGGTTTGTCTTAAAATAGGAATTTTCAAAACTACGCAAAATACACTGCTGGCCACCCAAATTGCAGCACCAAGAAAGACAAGAGATTTCACAACAAAATTTATTTTGTAGATAACATGTTGACCAAGTATCAAATGATTAAATTTATAGACTTCTGTGAAGTGTGGTTCCTGCCAAAATCAGTAGCCAGAGTAGCCGCCATTGTTGGAGATCACCGCTGCCACACGCCTCGGCATTGATTCAAAGAGACTTTGGATGTGTTCTTGGGGTACAGCAGACCAAGCAGCTTCCACACGTTGCCAAAGTTGATCTGGTGTGGCAGCTGGGGATGTATTCTGGGTCAATCGTTGAGCAACCATGGACCACATGTTTTCTATCGGCGAAAGATACGGAGAGCGAGCTGGCCAGGGAAGCAATTCAAACTGGCGATTGACGAAGAACCCTTGGACAATGCGTGCCACGTGTGGTCGCGCATTATCCTGTTGAAATATGGCTGTGGGCAAGCCCTGAAGGTAAGGAAGGACAACTGGCTCTAACACCTCGGAGATGTAGCGCTGGCTGTTTAAAGTACCGGCAATGCGTACTAGAGGAGTGCGAGAGTGATATCCAATACCGCCCCATACCATAATACCCGGTGCAGGACCAGTGTGGCGGTGCATAACGCAGCTGTTCAGCATCCTCTCTCCACGGTGTCTCCAGACTCGAATCCGACCATCGTGGTGTTGCAGACAGAAGCGTGACTCGTCAGTAAAGACAATTTCATTCCATTCTGCCGTCCACATCCTTCTTTCATCGCACCATTGGCGGCGGAAACGTCTGTGGTTCTGCGTCAAGGGTAGACGAAGCAATGGACGTCTTGCGGACAGACCACTCTGCTGTAAACGGCGTCGAATGGTACGCGCAGACACTGGATGATGCGGTACAGACTGAATGTGCTGTGCTATGGTTCGTGATGTGGCTGAGCGATCCGTCACTGCCATACGCACAATATGCCTGTCATCACGTGAAGTGGTGCACTGAGGTGGATGCGATCGAACACGTCGGTCCGTCGTACCTTCCTGCATCGAACGATCACATATCCGCATTACAGTTGTTTGGTTTCGTCCAACACGTCTACCGATTTCCCTGAAAGATAATCCACAATCTCGGTAGGCCACTATCCTTCCTCTGTCGAACTCGGATACTTGATCAAAAGATGATCGCTGTTTTCTACGAGGCATAATTGATCGTTTTTTTGAAAAAACCACAAGAAAAACACAATTGCCGTACTTGAAATCGTCGAAATCTCCAAGCCTTAAATAGCGCTTTGAAGTGGCGCCACAGGCGCGCGTGATGTGCGTCTGAGCTGAAATTCTAATCATTTGCATATCTCACCTCCGCTAATGCATGTTGTAAATTTCATATTATTTGCATGCTTCCTTCAGGGTGTTGCATTTATGGTGGCCAGCAGTGTTCTTAAAAACAAAACATTTCGAAGTTATATCTTTTTAGGACTATATTGAATCAAGATTTACCTTTTGCTCTAACTTTCATTACTTAAGGAATTAAGACTTTTATAGCCGAGTATATTTCAAAATTACTCAATTTATCATTAACCACTCTTTTTAGGCAGCGTGGCGTAGGTTCGATTCGTACATGGATCTCTCTCTTAAACTGTGTTTTATGTTTATGTCTACCTACTTGGCCTTGTCTGTCTTGTTTTTGGCGCAGCTTAGGTAAATATAGCACAAAAACAAGCAATCACTCATCAGTTACCATCGCAATTAAATCACCATACAGATGAAAATTCAAATTCCACCCACCCAAAATATATCTTCTTAAAATATGAATACTAGAAATTCCTAACAATGCGTTCACCAAAACATTTCGCTTTTCTATCTCTTGAATGGAATATTGAATGAGGATTCACTTTTTGTAATTATTTTCGAAACGAAATTACCAACAAAACTGGCTTTCATTACTTAAGGAACTTTACAGCTTGGATTGTTTTACCAACTTCAGGGACATTGCAAGCGTATCGTTCCTACAACCACCTTACCAGTATCTAAAACACGGACTTTACCTTGTTCGCAAGGATTTAATTGAAATCCTTAGGGCGTCATTAAGCACTCGTGGAAGTGGATTCGTTGAAAAGCGTTTACTGTGGTAACTTAAGAGTTAAAGAAGATAATTTGGTCACTCGACACGCTCTAAAGAATACTCAATCCCTAGTTTGCTATCATTAAAACACAGGTAAAACGAAAGCATATGTAAATGTTTTTAAAACTATTTTTTCAACTTTGGATGTGTTTTATTCTGATGTGCGTTTCAGTGAAGTTTGTCGCAACAGTTCTTTGGAATTAATAAATTTGAAGAGCTGTGTCTTCTGAGTGCATTAGTTTAGGTCATTAGTGCGTAATTCAAGAAGTCAAATGTTTAAAATTTAGTTTTTTCTGGTTATTTGTTAATTGTTTCTTGTAAATATAACCAAAGCGATTTAATAAATCAGTTGCATCTTCTTAAAACTCTTTAGGTTCTGAATTTGAATTATGTGAATTTATTCTGTGCATCAATTTGGGGAAGAAATGAATACAAAATTAATAGTATAATCATAAAAAACGAAAAAAGGATGTCATTATGGTTTACCGTGTACAAAATGTTAGAAAAGCACCATTAACTTCAAAAAACTCTAAGGAAATGAAGAGACATCTTGTAGTATTCAAGTAAATGTCAAGTAAATTAAGTTGTTGAATAAATACACTAGGAGGTCAATAAATGAATATGTATTAAAAACTGGAATAATTTTTTAAACCGATTTTAATGTACACTAAGCAGATCAACACACATCCTTGCAAAATAAAGTCTATTTAATGCTTTGTTTTCAAAGAATATTTGAAATTGAAAAAGCGATCGAGTACCTTAATAAATATAATTTTTATTTGCATAGGTTTACCATTATTGCGAAAACTCAGAAATGACAACAGTCACCTGCCCATCTGGAAAGATCTTTGATCATCACACAGGTGGATGCGCCGATGCCTCAGTTACCCACTGCGCTGAAACTGAACATCACATCCATAAACGTTCAGCTGACGACACGGCGGCGCATTCCATCCCAATAGATGTGTTGAAGGAAGGACTCAAGATATTGCACGAAACTGTCACGGACGCCATTAAGGAAACTCTGAAGGAGGTAGCACCCACAATTAATGAGCGAATCGAAGACGAATATGCTGAACTAGTAAGATCTGTGAAAGAAGACATATTGCCAGTCTTGAAGGAAAAAGTTATGCCCAGATTAAATAAGATGATCGACTACTCCAAGAACATGGGAGGAAAAATTGCACAGAAGGTATACCAGTCGTGGGAATTGTCCAATTCAACTCATATCAATGTTGTTTCCTTCACTGACGTCATAGAAGAGCTTTCCAATGACATTAAACCATTCACGGAACTAGGAAGATACCTGTCATCAAGGTTGGTCCCAGGCAGAGCAAGAGTGAAACGCCAAGCAGTTCCCGAGATGCTTCTTCGATTCATGGAGCCTGTCGCCATGGGTATGGTTCAAAAAATTGGAGGTATGTTCACTGGTCAGGATAATACTCTCACCAGCAAGTTATTCGTGCCTATTCTCATGGAGATGGTGCAAGATCCAGAAACCAGGTTCGATTTGCAGAAAGTCTTCTGGTCCTCCAAGGCCGCTTTCTCCCCACTCGTGTATGACATGCTGAAGATGCAGAACTACGGATCTCCTGATGGAACTGTCATCCGCATACCACAAGCCTCCATCGATGCAGCTAGGGATAGATTCTTCTCTGAAACCAAGCCCATCCTAAGGAAAGTCATGGAAAAGCATCTCCCTATGATCTTGAGAAGAAGTTCTGAAAATGTTCCACTCATTCTGCAAGCCCTTGACCATTTAAGGCAATCTTCTGGTAACCATGTTGCAGTTCTCACGGACAGCATCACTCGCTTTGTTTCCAAGCATGGAGCTCTTTTAACAACCTCCGGCGATAAGTATGTCAACTCATACACTTTGTCTGAGATCAAGAGGGATTTGAAGCCAATTGAGATCACCCTACTCCAGATTATGATCGACTATTTAGCCAAATCCCCCAATTCATGGATGAGTTCTTTGTTGAATAGAGGTTCTATCCTCTCCACAGCTCTGTTAGGGCCAGAAGAACGCTATGCTAAGGCCAGTCGAAATTTCAATCGTGCCGCCCAACCTTCAAATACCAGAGTCGTCGGAAGAGTGACTCGTCCCTATTGGCGTGGTTAGTTGAACAAAAGTTCAAAATTTCATTTAAATCAGGTATTCATTTGTATCATACCATGGATGTAAAATGTTTTAGTCTAATTAAAGCATTTTTGAAAGAAACTTAATTGTGTTTTTCTCGTGTGTAAAATGGAAATCACTTTTCTTTAGTCAGAGAGAAATTGATATTGTTATACACATTGACAGTTCTGAAATCAATTTCTAGGCATATCCCGATACATCGTAGAGGGAATAGATTATTTAACAGATTGGGAATATTAGGTAAAAATTATGTTTCTTATTCATTAAAATTTAGAAGTTTATTTAATGACTCATTTACAAAACTGCCTAAAATATTTTTAAATATATAGAATGGTACCCGTACAGGTATATACAATAATTTAGAAATCTTAAAATTATGTTATTTAACCATTAGCTTTCAAATATTAAACAAGAATGAGACTCAAAACAAACTTATAATCATATCTTGACTTCAAAAAGAATTTTCAATATGAATTTAATTTAATACATTTCTCTATAAAGGTAATTTTAAATGATTACATAAATACAAATTACCAATTTATGTTGCAGTGGTATGGGTCCAAAAAATCCAAAGCAAAGTCAATTTTGTGTTGACTCTAAATTAATGGTACATGAATGACGGTACTTGTTAATTCTCATGTTAATATATTTTATGAACTCTTACGTTGCTTTCCATCTTATCTCACTGATTCTTTTGTATTACGAATAGGAAATTTTCAGAAATTATCTAAGGAGCAAGTCCTGCACACAAATTGGTGCTGTAACATAAATTTCATTCCGATTAAATATATTTTCAATATAAACTCGGGGCAGAGGTATCCTCTTTGGAAGAGTAGCGGATTAGAAATTGGAGGGTTTTGTCTTCGAAATTCAATCCACCCAAAGACCTTCATTTACCTGAGGGGCCTATGCACGTTAAATCTGTCGTGGCTTGAAATGCCCTCACGTTGACGTTGTGCCGAAATTTGGAGAGTGGGGTGGCAGGTTAGGTGTGACCTCGCCATCTGACTCTGGTTCAAATTCTACGTGTTGTCTTCAAGCTTTCCATCGGGGATTGGCCGCCAATGTCTCATTCTGTTACTCCAATGTGACGCTAACTCAACTATCTTCTCCCAATTTAAAACTCAGCGTTAAATAATAACCTCAATTAAAACCTTTACTACTTTTATTTACTTTGGACAAGGGTGCAAATTCAAAGCAAAAACGAATTATACCAAGTTCACATCCATAAATTTATCCCGATATTCGCCTAGGTGCTCACTTCGACATTTAATAGTGGTCCGAAATTGAGAATTGTTGTCCTTCGGGTCTATTTCTTGGAATTCGATCCCGGATTTTCGCCAATATCCCATTGTGTTGCTCAAGTGCGATGCAAAGTCTACTTCCAAATTCTTTCCCTATATATTCGCCATTTTAAATTTAATGAAAAATTCCACTATCATCCAATTCAAAACAATAGTTCTTCATTATAGTGAAGGGAATGTAATTCTAACAAATTATCTCTAAATCGTTTGTTTTGGATCTCGTGCAACGTGGAATTGATTGTTCAAAGTTTCCACACCAAGAATTCCAGTTGGTGTTTAATTAATATCACCACTCAGATGGATTGCACTAAGTCTGAAGTAATTGTCTTTGTCTGAGACACAATGAGTAGAGAAAAATTTTATTATGAAAGGTAGGGAATCAAGATTTGGAATAATTAATTTAAATAGAACACTTGGAATGATAGCAATTAAATTTCTACCAGAAGGCTATAATTATATGGTGAATTATAATTTCAATACTCGTCGATTCTTTCCCAAATAAATGCCCATCAGACTCTAAATAAAATGCAAGAGACTAAAAGAGAACTACACTTCAAAATCACGACTTAAAATCACAATAATTTCCTAATTAAAATGAACAAAGGGAGCAGTTGTTGACTGAATTAATCTATTTCAAGGACCATTCAAATTGTCTAATTATTTTTGTGATATGCTTATAGTCAATTACAAATTTTTTAAAGTTCAAATTACTTTCTGGTTTATAAAAGTTTCTTAATGATAATTAAATAAAATATGGTGAGATGAGGTGAACCCAAATCATGAAAGTTGACACTGGACCAATTATTACTCTATTCCAGTAATTTTAAGACGCATTTAATAATAATAATAATTCATAATGATAATTAATAATTTTAATAATAATTTATAGACACATTACAAATACGTCTGGAAGGTATTTTCTTTTCTGCAGAACCTGAGCCAATGGACTCTCCATCTTCGATGAGTGTCGAACTCTAAGAGAAAGATAGTGAGTTATCCAGAACATTTATAGTCTTGATGGCACTTATAGGAGAGGTGTAGCGGGTGGGGTTTCTGGCATCAAACAGGAGCTTGCTTCATAAGTAGTAAGTGGTGTGTTCCATAAAAATAATTGTTTTCAATGTTTAATGAGGAGATGCAGTCATATAATTACAGAGCTTCCAAATACATTTTTACACCATTTTTGTTTGTTTTTAAACTTAAAATTTATGTAATTTAATACATAGCCTACAATGCTATTTCATGGTGTACTACCAACACCATGTAGACCCTACTTTATTCAAACAGATATTCCATGTTCAGTGGATTACACACTTACCCCTTCATCCTACTTAAATTTGAGACCTCTTCATTAAGACCTAAGATTGAAATTATAATTTTCGTATCAGGGCAAAAGGGGTTTTAATCAAAATGGCTACTTCTCAGAATCTCAAGTTGAGAGAATATTTCACTCTTTCTCACAAATATTCAGAAAAAAAACGAACGTTGCCATGATACAAATAACTGTAATTTAAATTCATAGATTCATTTAGATTAGATTTTAAGCATATTATATTCATCATTATTATTTTTTAATTTTTAATGAAAAACATGACTACTTTGGACCCATCAGCAGTCTTAACCCCTTTTGCCTTAACACGGAAGATATTGTTTCCATTGTTACAATAATATTGTCGGTTTATAATACAAAAGAAAAGGACTCAATCATTTCAATTATGCACAATCAAATCACAATTCGGTAATAGGAAAGGGTGAAGTCCACTACGTAGAGAAATGCATGTTCATTGAATTTCAATCATTTCAGTGCAGAAGGCCGCGGTATCGCAGTAGGTAATAGCGGATTAACAACGGGAAGGTTTCGAGTTTGAAACTCGATCAAACAAAGATCCTCGTGAACGTGGGGGCTGGTGGAAATTATATCTGTTTTGGTCTCAAGTGTCCTCACGTTGGCGTGGTGTGGAAGTCTAGAGAGTGGGGTGCCAGTTCAGATTTGAACCTCGTCATCTGATCGTGATTCAAAATAACGATTAGTTGTCCACGATCCTTCTCTTCGGTATTGATTCCGGACCGTCACCAACAGCCCGCTGTACTGTTCCAGTGCGACGTTAATTCGACTACCTGCCTGCCTATCTTTCAATGCTGAATTTAAGTCATTCCTATTCATTCGTGCCGTACACACATCGGTCAACCACTATTGGTGTTTGACATATAGCCCCACATTACTCACGAAATATCGGAATTGAAATTCAGATATAAACGCTCCTGGTTCGTGATTTTGCAAGCAACATTTAACATTTGAGAGAAGTAACTAGTACAAGCAGAAAGGTATTAGTTAAGCTGTTTGCGTTAAGTCGTTCTGATCATATGACAGAAACATGTTATCTTTCAAATGGACCACGACCGTGAATGCAGACCAAACAAGAAAATTACGAACAAAGTGCGAAAATGTCTAAATTTCTAAGTGATATCTAATATATTGATTTTACACTAATATATCGAGTGATCATAATTTGTCCACCTGCTGGTTGTCTCGACAAGGTATCTCGTCTTTAGCAAAACTGACAAGATCGTGCTGGATGAGATATATCGTCAATAGATATCCCGATAACCACCAGGAGGGCCCCCGAGCCTGTCCTTTAAAGGGACTTAACAGTTTGATGGGTACTCCTTGGGTACTTTATTAAAAGCAAAAAAAAAGAAGAAAAAATTATAGAGTAGGGATTATGAACGAGAAAATCACCTCAATGGTATTACAGCTCCTTTCGCAGAAGGGATTGCCCACTGGAACAAGTTTACAATAAAAATAACATGTCCGTAAACAAATCAAGTAAAAGAGAAAAATAAAGAGATAATTAAAGACTAGGCTGCTGCTGCCATTTCCTGTCCATAATTCAGCAGAAAATGTATTAGTCCACAGATTTGCCTCTTTGCCTCTCTGTGGCCATAGGCAATTTTTCTCCAATAGCTGTCCGGTCCACTTTCGCGACAGCGCACAGGAAATTGGGTCGTGAGGGGACATCGAGTAGAGCACAGTGGAGATGGGATCCTACAGACTCACAAGCACATAGATCTGTTTAGCTTTGTCCGAAACGGAAAAGGTACTGCTAAAAAGGGCCATGGCCAGTAAAGAAACATTATGAGCCTCTTGTCTCGGATCTCAGTGTGGTAGGATACTACGGGAAGGACCTCGAACAGGGGTCTCCAGTATCCTCCAGTTCCCATATATTTCTCCAGTTCACAAGTATAAGCTCCCTCAAAAATGCTTTAAGGTAGCTGGCCGGTTTTGAGAGTACATGATAGTTTAGTGGGGTTGCTTTAGATGGCTGGATGGGAGGTCCACGTCATTAATTTGCGTTCGTATTGCTCATAATTGAGGACTTGGTCATCAATAAGGATGTTTTTGTCAAGCCTAAGGATTTTAGTTTTGATTGCTTCTGCTTCAACTGTGAGATGAAGTGGAGGGATGCCCGTTGCAACACAAAGCGCTGACTTGGGGGTGGTGAAATAAGCCCCAGATATATTCAGCAGGAAGTATCGCTGAATTGATGCTAGGGATTTAATTTTTCTCTGGGTGAGGTTGGAGCCCCAGATGGAGGCCGCGTATATAATTGTTTTTTTCCGTAACGGCTTTGTAAAGGGTCATCCTATGGTCTGTGCTTATTCCCCAGTGTGGACCCACAATTCTCCTCATGCATCTTTGAAGGTTTATGGCCTTCTCTTTCAGTGAATTCACATGGACACTCCAGTTTAATAAGAAAACTGAATAGATCTTGATATCGTCATCATAAAAAATCGTCAATATCTTGATGACGAGATGTCTCATCATTAGCAAAATTGGCCCGAATCACGATGGACGAGTTATCTCGTCGAAACCATGGAAGATCAAAGTCCCCTTAGTTGATCTAATATTGGATTGCCACCAAATGTCAGATTTATAGTATTCATTGGATGGGGCGCAAGATTTCGTGATAAGATAATTAGTTTCAAAATCCAACAACAGGGGAAACATGGTCATGTACAACAGAACTTACACGTGAAAGCAATTGAATCAAGACAGTTGTAAAATTAAATTACAATCATTTTTCACTTTCTTTATAAGATGTGAGAAAAACCTTAAACTGTGACTTTTTTCTGGAACAAGTATTTCTATTTGAAAGAAAGTGGTGCGTTCAGAGAAAATGTGATCCGCAGAGGGGTTTCAATAAGTATAGTGTGAGGGAGTGCTAGTGTCGCGAATTTAGTTTCTCTTATGCATTTGCATCTGCTACGAGAGTACACGTAAACGTTTGTTGCGTCCTTGTACTATAGTTGTTGAGAAAAGCAAATTGATATTTGGGATACACGTGCAAACTGTAACCATGATCTGGAATGGAATGAAAAATTAATTTTGAATTTGGACGAACTTTTGGAGAGTAAAAAAAGATTTCCTATGTGTTCTTGATAGTTTTGTATCGTCCTCAGTTTCATAATACATCTCTTAATTTTGTAAATTATTTTCGGCACCATGCATGCTACCGAAACTCTAATCTACAATAATTTAATGCGAACTAACTGTTATTATGATCACGCGAAAAGGGACCAGGCAGTCTTATTCTCCAAGGTGAACTAGGAGTATATAAGGTTCACCACGTTATCTCTCCGACGAATACTTTATTACCTAATTTTTTTATATGTATGGTATTTAATAATACATTAAAAAGCAACGCAAAGAAAATTTGTTTTGAAAAGATTAATATTACTAACTCAGGATGAGAAAAATTTATACAAATCATGCACCAAGAATGCCATAACTCCAAAAGTTCATATTGCCAACACTCTCCCCGCACTCAGTGCGTATGTGCATTGGATTCGAAAGTTATATCAGGTACGGAATCCTTTGCCTTCACAACAAAATATTTACCTTCTGCTTGTTTCCTCTAGTTCTGAAATCATTAGACAAAACAGTTGTAACATATTCTTGTAACGCTAGCGTTTTCATGCATGCCCCCAGATCATTTTCGATATTAAAGACGTATTCATGTGGAAATAATAATAAATAATCATAGTTAAGAAAATCGGCAATGGTGCTATGATAACGATATTTCTCAACATTCACCAAAACAGGTAATAAATGACTGGTTTTAAACCCCAGTAAAAGTTTAAACACACAGCTTTTACCAAGTTCTAAGAAACTCTTTAGATGGCCTGAACTGACGTGTCGGCTATTCTGAAAAGAGAAAAAATATAATTTTTCACCCAAATGCATCTATTTGATATATTTTTCCACAGTATCTAAAATCTCCTGAAACCAGATTACGAGGGCTTAAAGTACAGCGACATCGAAAGGTTTTTACTTGCATTTATAGGATATTTAGGAGAGTTACAACAAGAAATCCCATTCGTCTTATGCCTTTGATGAGACAAAAGGTCCACTATATCCCCCTATGCTTTCGAAACGTAAGATTTATCATTTCATCCAGAAATTAATCATAGGAAAATGCATGTGGTATAGACACGCAGAGAGATTAACATGTCTAAACATGCCTTACCCCGGTTTCCATTCTGGAACAAACCGAATTCTGGAACATGTCTTCGGAGGTTGGTAACATCACCACTTCCAGATCCGAAGCAATCGAGCGGTTGAAAGCAATATTATTTTTCATCCCTCTAAAAGCGGACGCAAGTACTAAACCTGTAGAAAAGGTAAGTCCTTGCTTGAAAAAATTTAATCTTTCAAAAAATACTTTCGGTATCTCATCGAAGCTTACACAATGCATATGGATCCTTTTTTTCCACCGACCTCGTGGAAAAGTTTTTTTCTTCTTTTTGAGTCAATTTTTGAGACGGAAATTCAAATCTGATTCTCATGGGTCTTGGGATTTTGGATTGCGATCCAATTCTAAATTTTTGCGTTGTTTGAATACGGTCATCGATTCCCACAACTCAGGAGAAAAAGACTTGCAGAAAAGGAGACTTGCTGTCTTATATGTTTTTTTCTGAGCTTTTTTTCTGCCTTCCCTTTTCCCGCACAGACACATTGTACAGACGGAAACATTTAGGGTTCTCGGCATAGTTGTTTCTCTTCAATACGTTGTTCATCTTCTTGCCCTTTGGGAGGGATTTTCACTCATAAAACTTTGATCGCTCCAACAGATCTTTGCTCTATCGTTGGGAAAGGATTTCTGTATCGTTGCGCGGAGTTTGTGGCTTTGCGGAATCATACAATGGTAATGCTTTTGTTTATGTTCCATGAAGGGGGATTGAATTGCACATATGAGCAGATAACGTTATTGAACTTGGTTCCTTTTAATGGTTAATGACGATTTATGGCTGGATCGTAGTTGAATTAATATTGTATTGAAGCAACACTGCGGGATACAGGCTTGGTCTGGGATCAATTCCGAAAGGAAAGATTCGAGGACAACACATAATTTTGAACCATGGTCAGATGACGAGGTCAACACCTGAGGCAGCACCCCACTTTCTATACTTCCACACCTCGACAATGTGAGGACACTTGAGGCCACATGATATTTAACATGCACGCAAACCCACGTACACGACACGGTCTTTGGTTGGATCGAGTTTCGAATTCACGATCCTCCTGTTACTCATCCGCTGCTCTTCCAACCGGGCTTCTGCGGTTCCACAAAGTTATAACGAAAAATAGGAAAGGAGCTTTGGAAGTAAGGTCTATGAATTGTCTCCTTTACGCCTAAATCCCGAATATATTAATTTTTGATTGGTTGGTAGTAGAAACTCTCAAACTGAAACAACACAATTAGTGTTGGACGAGATCAACTCCGAAGGCACAGATTCGAGGACACATCTCGTACATTTTAACAGGGCCGCGGTGGCCCGGTTGGAAGAGTAACGAACTAGCAACCGAAGGGTTGCGAGTTCGAATCCAGCCAAACACCGTCGTGTACAAAGGGGGCTGGTGCACGTTAAATCTGTCGTGGCCTCAAATGTCCTCACGTTGGCGTGGTGTGGAAGTTTGGAGAGTGGGGTGCCAGCTCAGGTGTTGCCTCGTCATCTGACCGTGGTTCAAAATTACGTGGTGTTGTCCTCGGATCTTTCCCTTTGGGATTGATCCCGGACCGTCACCAATAGCCCATTGTGTTGCTCCAGTGTGACGTTAATTGAAATACCCTACCCGTACATTTTAACATCGGTCAAATGGAGAGGTCAACACCTAAGCTTAAATATTTTGTTGTATTTGGTGCAGCATGACCATATTTGGCCCTGCTGCACCAGACACAAGATATACATCAAGTAAATGACAGACACACACTCAATGAAAGTTTTACTGACACAGAAGAGAGAAATACGCCCAGGAAGGAATGCACTTGACAGGAATCAAACCTGCTCCTTCTACATCTCGAAGATTGCTAGCACAGTGGGCATACCTACTGATCCACGACGGCCCCCTCCAATCCAAGAGTTCCAAATTACCAAATTTCAATGGTAATTTGGAAAATCTTCTCTGAAAATTATTTTCAGTTTTTAAAACTGAGAATGAATTTCAGAAACCATAAAATAATTAACGTCTCGAGTTTAGTATCTTTAGTAGGTAGGTAAGTAGTTCAATTTAAGTCGCGCTGGAGCAACAGAATGAGCTATTGGTGACGATACCGTAGCAAACCTGAAGGGAAAGATCCGATTTAGTGAAAACGTGTTGTGCGAAAACGTTGATAAAGCGGCAAGAATGACTTCCAAATAAAATGAATATTCTATAGATAGTAAAAGTATTTACGGAATAAAAGGGTATGAACATAGACATAATGTTGCTTTAACTTCAAACGTACTAATGGAAATATTATTTCGTTGCTAATTATCTTGATAGAAAGGTGCCTGAAGAGGGTTTGAATTACGGAGACTGAAACCGATGCTCTTTTCTAAGAATGAGTTAGTTGAACGTGGATATGATGAAAAGTTTTATGATTTGCAAAATACCTAGTACTAATTTTGCTATCAAGCCTTTACAATGTTTATTTAAAATATGGCAGACGAATAGGTATGGCAAATGCAAATGATGAAAATATGAGTTTCAAATAGAATGCTCGCGCAAAGCAAGGTAAAATTTGACTAGGATAGCAAGCAAATTTGAAACATTGTGTCGGTAAATACGATTGGTACTAATCTGCTGTTAAATAAATATATCTCATCGTAATTGGTATTACCTTATTGGTATAGAGAGCAGTTTAAAAATGTGACGAACATACATGTCGACTAAACTAGTAGTCACGTGCCTGCTCTGTGAAGCTTTGATGTGGTTGTCCGATTAGGCTTCGTGTCGCCTCATTTGGCGATACGGATAGAAGTATGAATGCGCATTTCTATAGCGTGGCGACACAAATGAATGCACATTCATACTTCATTAACAATAACACAAATGAAGAAATCACCAAAGTGTACTGTTTAGCGTTAACCAATAAGTGGATGAATAATGGATGAGCGTCTTCTCTCGTCCGATAGACCAATCAGACGATGAACATTTGTTTTCACCCGGCAGACAAATATAGTCTAAGGGTCATTTTACAACTAGTTTTGATTACACGGTCCCAGGAAAATAAAAAAGTACCATTGCTCACACTATTTTTATATTTTCTCTGCGTTTTCGAACAGCCGTCTTAATTACGCGATTAATTTAATTCGCGGAACACGCCTGTCCTGAATTCTTTCTAAAGAAGTCAATTAAGGGAGGGAGAGTTTTCTTTGATTTTGTCTTCTCCCATTAGAGCTTAAAATAGATCCGAAGGATTTAGGAAAGATTGCTAAGCTAGCAATTCTTAAAACATTTTCTCTCTGCATTAAAAATGTAACGAAAGGGTGAATTTACAGTTTGCTATTACGAAATTAATAAGCTGTTCTTATACATTCGAGTTTAAAACTTAAGGAACCTGCTACTTTTAAAGATTACTACCTCAACATTAAAAATGTTACGAAACAGTAAATTTACACCTTATGAAAATAATAATCTGTTCTTATACACTGGTTTTATAAACGTAAGGAACAACCTCAGAATTAAACGAAGTATCCTTTTTCGATTTGCATAACAGGATATTCAGGGGAAAGTTGGAGATATTCAAAATTTGTAATCGTGGTTTCAGAGGAATTTCTTTTCTTCGGCAGGAACTTATCCCAACTTCGTTCAACCTGCAAATGTGATGAAAAGCGTACATCAGTGCTCGAGGTGGTCATACAGCCAACTATACAATCGCATCCTCTCTTTTAATTTTTCACAGATACCCTTTTGTCTCTTTTGCACCCACTTCAATGTCATCCCATCATTTGCAAGACTTTTTATCATCTGTTCTTGTTATCGCTTTGTTTCTACCTACAAGTTCGGTAATTCTCTGTATTTTCTCTGTCTTTTGTATCATTTAACTATATATTTTTCACTTCACAGCAAAGTAGTAGCTTAAAATCTTGATGTTCCGTAACACTCCTGGTGGTTGTCTCGACAAATCAACTCGTCATTACCAAAACAGACCTGATATCTTGATGGACGAGATATCTCGCTATACGAATCTTCTTAAATCTGACGAAATCTTGATCTCGTCATGAAAAGAATCGGCGATATCTTAATAACGAGATATCTTGTCGAAACTACTTGGAGGGATAAGTTTTACATGCCAGTGCGTGTTATGTTTTTCTGTTGCTATTTTTAGGAACGTTTAGATGTTCATAATGTTGATAACTCAGAATTCCGAGATTTGATTATATTCAAAAAATCTAATGATAAGCTTTAGGCAACCTTATAAGTCAATTCTCTAGTCACCATTGCTTCCTTTCCTCAAAGACAAAAAAACAAATCATTTATAAATCAATACAACTCTAAATCCATGCTAAATATACCAAGCAGGTCAAATAACCAGTTTTAAAATTTTTACTTCAAAATACTTTAATATTTTATCGCTTTCCTCAAATGACTTTAAGACTTTTCGTAAAATGTTTAGGAAATTAATTCGATAGTATATATTTCTCTTCCCCTTCCTGCATCAGACATACGTATGATGTTACCTACTGTCACAGTGACGGGTCATTTGACCGGTTTTATATTTTATTTGTTTTTCCCACACTCTCAACTCAAAAACATTCCATATACACTACTTGTAGAGTGGGGTGCCAGCTCACGTCTTGACTTCATCTTCTGACCGTTGTTCAAAATTACGAGGCGTTTTCTTCGGTTCTTTCCCTTCGGGATTGCTCTCGGACCGTCGTCGATAATAGCCCGCGTTTTGCTTCAGTGAGACGTTAATTAACTACTTACCCACAACCACGGGACAGATTATTCAGACGAGCGACGGGTAGAATTAGTTTGAATCTCTGCTCATATACTCCATCTATTTCGTGTGATGATAAAAGGAGGAGGAGAGAAAAATCTGTGTTGAAAATACCTATTGCGGATGACAAATGCCTTTAACCAATTATATTAAGAAACCGTTTGAGGCTGAAGATACGGGGTATCAACATGCCTTGGTGAAAGTGAAGGAAGTTGGAGGTTGGATTTAATTCTAACTTGAGCAACACAAGGGGGTATTGGCAACCGTCCGGTATCAATCCCGATGGGAAAAATCTGACCGTGCCTTTTAATTTTGAATCACGGTCAGATGACGGCGTCAGAACTAGAGCTGACACCTCACACTTCCACACCTCACCATTTCAACATTTGAAGTCACGACTGTTAAGCAAACCCCACGTATATGTTGGGTTTTGGATGGACTGAATTTCAAACTCTTAACAGCCTGATTTCTATTTTGAAACCGAAGGATGTTAAAAAAGAAACTGACGTCTCACTCAGGTAGGTAGGTACTTAATTAAAGTAGCACTGCAGCAACGCAAAGGGCTATTGGTGACGGTCCTTGTTCAATCCCGAAGGGAAATGTCCATGGAAAACGCCTCGCAAATTTGAACCACGGTCATATGACGAGAACAACACCTGAGCTGGCAACCCACTCTCCAAATTTCCACACCACGCCAACGTGAGGATATTTGAGGCCTCGAGAGATTTAGCGTGAACCAGCCGAAGTGTACACGGTAGTCTTTGGTTGAATATCGCAACACTTCGGTTGCTAATCGGTTTGCCTTCCAACCACCGCGTCGGGCTTCCACGGCCCAACGTCGCGCTCATAATTATGTTTCAGAAAATTTGATTTTTGTTTAGGTAATAGGATTGGATTTTTTGGACACATGTGCGCTTGACCGGAACATTACGCGTTATTTTCACTCCATTTCTTTTAATTTGCATTCAAAATTTTAATTTTTTACCCTCCATATTTAACATCTGTATTTAAGATAAAAAATCATGAAGAAATTTGGAAATTTTAAACAGCATTTTTACTACGCAGCTAAACATGATGCAAAGTCATTGGACCCATTAGACCCAACATTTTGATTCTGAACAAAAATCAAGTATTTAAAAGTACGTCAAACAATATTTTCGATTTTATGTGTTTCTGAACTGGTGAGTTTATACGTCTGTAGCAGACGATGTGAGACAATACAATTTCTGTCAACAAAAAGTCCTTCGAGGTTGCGATTAGTTACGCTGCTATATGAAATGCTATTTTGGGAACTAGATTTTGCAGTGCTTTCTGACTCGGTTGGTCTCCGTCGGCCAGGTAAAGTTTGACGTAACCGGGGAGTCCTTACCGGGTCACGAGAGTTGTCTGCAAATTTCTACGGACCTCTCCAGACCGTGTGTAAGTCTCTCTATAAGGGTACCTCCTGGTGTGCGGAGGCCTTCCGGAGCAGAACTAGACCTCGTCCCTGTGGGAGTGGCTGGTGGTCTTCCAAACTTTGATTGGCGCGTCGGTGAGGGGTTCCACTGATAGCCAGTGTCCCTGCTCACCCGACCATGGAAGGTTTGCTGGTTTTCCTTCCACGTAATGGCAAATGCAGGTCGGTTTAAAAGTCCTTCAAGCAAAGGCAGCGTCCTTAGGAGACTGGTTATTTTTGAGACCTCATTCTACGAGAATATGAACCCGTAGTTTCAGTTTTGCAAATTTATTAGCCAACACGCATTTATGCAATTATTTTATGGAGGCCTTTATTTTAATTGTTCATAAAATTATTTTCTTTTATGTTTACTTTATTGAAGTACCATCTTGTATCTAGGGCCAATCCAGTTAAAAAAACTAAAACATTTATAATAAACTCAAACACACACCTGCGTCTAAAACGAAGTTATTTTTAATTCAGTACATAAATGCTTAAAATGCTTATTTAATAGTGCTGAATGAAAGTAACTGGAGTGACATTGGTTTCCTGTGATTCCGCACTTAGAATAATCTAAAATGTTGTTCTTGTCTAATCCTGAAAGACGGAATCAGATAAGTAAAAAATGGTTTCCATCCCTCTTCTTTATCCATTTTATGAAATTTTTGACACCATTCAAAAGCTGGATCTTTGGATCAAATATAATTATATCTTTGGCATTAACAATTGCTACACTACACTAAAAAAATCTCGAAACCCGTAGAAATCACTCCGTATTATGATAACCTTTTTGTTGCAGAATTCGAATATGTAATTTAAATTTTGCAGTCCCTTACAGATTTCTTGTGATACACAGTTAAGGCTTATGCGAATTTACAAGCATATTTATATGTGCATTAAGGAAAGAAATAGTCTAAAATGATGAATGCAATTTTTTGCTGTACTTGGTCTGCAATAAATCCCTAGTCAGGGTTCATAAGAAGTCAGAAAATACACACACATATCCAAAAAGTAAGGATAACGAGATTTATCTAGTGTCAAGTCCATGTATCAAAGTCCATCAAGTGACAAATAAATATTCCATAAGATATGGGGAATAAAATAAGAGCTCCCACATGCATCGTTGTGCTACTGGAAACTAAAGAATTGAAAAAAGTGCTTAGGCGAATATATTGTAGTTATTAGTTATTGCGAAAAACATATTTTGCTGTGTTAAAAGCAACTTAATAGGGAACATTCTGGCCTGTGATCCTAATACAAGCCTCACAACGTCCAAACATGCTTTCAATGCATTTCCCATTAGCGCACTATAGCACGTCTTTGTTCTTGTGCAGTCCTTGATGATGTTGTGTAGGCTGCAATGTGACTTCTTAGAGCATCCCAAGCATACTCTTGGATTGTGATCAGGTGTCCGTGCTTCATGTGAATTCAGTATTATCCTTAATTTTTAGACATGTCTGTATTTGGACAACAATGGCTGTGAATTCCGATCTCAACATACGAAATTTCATGGTCCCCTAGTCACACCAAGGAAACATTCGCCTGCTTAAGCTTATTGCCTATTTCTCTTATAGGCAGAGATGAAATATAGGTGGAAATGCAAAAAGTAAAATTTGAAAGACATGCTGAATCCCGTGGCCTTTCTGGGATTTCACAAGATAATTTCGCAATTTTTGGAGGTTCTATCCACCAAGCCTCAGGCGATTTCTGCAAATAATCATGCCGTGCAGCTTTTCCTTCTGAATTCAACTGCAGATTGAATTTTTTATTTAGATATAGTTTTTAAAATTTATGGACTCCCAAATATACAACGCTTGATTTTATTATCCTTTGTTACAAAATTTGTTTTTCAGGGATATGAATCCTTGTTTACATTCATCCCGTTGACTTAGCAAAATTTCTTCATACCAACTCAATAAGTGAGAGCTATATATATATATATATATATATATATATATATATATATATATATATACATTCTATATTGACAGTTCCTGTGATATTTGCCTTTCGGATTTTACTATGCCCTATATTAAAAAATTGTTTATCAGTGGTATCAATCTTTGTCTTATACATTGCTTTAACAATATTTTTCATACTGATTAGCTTAGTGTTTACATTTCCAAAATACGTATGTGCTCTATGGATGGCATTGAATTTTCTTGTGATCTTTAAAGCTCATTTCGAGGATTGTTTCATGTTTCAGGAAATTGTTTCCTGTACGTGTTATGAAACATGATTTTGCAATCTCACTACTTTCAGAAGGAGAATACAAAAAAAATTATTAAATTATTGAATATTCCACAAATTTTTCCGCTGCATATAATCTGTTCAATGTTTTTTTTTTATTTCATAGGTTTTTTGACACATTGAGATTCTTAACTAATGGTATAAGTGAGAGCTTCTTTCTCCTTTAAAATTACAGATGTTCTAGGGTAGAATCAGTTTGAGATCCTGGAATCCAGGCAATGGGGTAATGATGGTGTTAGTTCTATGGATGCGATGTGTTCCATTCATTTTCCTGTTACAAAGGAATTTTTTTCAGACAACTATTCTTCATTTCTAACTACGTCGGCTTTTGTAAGCAAAACAATGTTGTAGTGAATTAATAAAAATGACTGCACAGCGATAAGCAAAATCAATCACCGGATTAGGAAGTTGGTCTTAAATTCTGTAATTGCAATATTTTAATAAAACCATTCCACGGATTTCCAACATTTCATTTGTCATAGAAGAATCAAAATTTGGCTTGAAAATGTGATAAATTTTTCTAGGAGTGCTACATTTGTATCGGTTTTCAAAATTAAATCAATTGGAATTTAAAATAATTAGCACTTTATTTCATCAAATTTATTATTCTCCTTGTCTTACAAAATTTTAGAAAAGTGTTTTAAGAAATTTCTATTCATTTTATTTTGTTCTATACATTCTTATGAAACAGAAGTTAAGAGTGGCAATAGTGTTGGCAAAAAGATTTTGTCTCTCTTTAAAGTTTCCTTTTATCGAAGTGTTAGGAAATACTCTAGTGCAGGTTTGGAAAGAAAAGTCTACTTTTTCTACAAAATGAAAGATGTTAAATAATTACTTTAATATGTCAGCCTTATTACGTTTGAAATAATTTGGTACACCGATTTTACTTTCTTGCGAAAATTCTTCGAAGATGCATAAGAAACGTTTCAGTTTTTTTACGTAAATTCGATCTCTTTACGCCATTAAAATATTAGTTTGTGTCGAGGACATAAATCGTAGTTTTGACAGGAATACTCGGGCCTTATGTTGGATTGTGAAATGAATGGAGGAAGTTTGATTGTTTATTATGAATATTCAACAAATCTCTAATTTAAAGTTTGATATGAATACAGAAGGATATTTTTATTCATTAAAGCTTTGTGATTTTTGTGTATGGTAGCTTTAGAGTCAGACCACTTTCACAATCCACACCCCACGCAATCCAATATTACACAGGCCCAAAGCTTGCCCAGCACCGTAGATTTTCGATATAATGCTGACCCCTCGCTCAGAGCGCCGATCATGTCAGGTACGGACATTCTTTGTTTATACGATGTTATATTTGTGTCTTCTGGACGTTTTTCTAGTTCTGAAATCATAAGACAAAACAGTTGTAACGATTTTTGTAACGTTCGACTTTTCTTGCATACCCCGTAATATTCCACTTTTAAAGACGTATTAATGACAAAAACAAATTGGTATGAGTGAAACGTAAATAATAATTTAAAAGCGCAATTATGTTACTATTCTCCTCCTGAGAACATGGATACGTTATTATAAGTATAGATATAAAATATTAAAGGATTTATTGCTGGACATATATTATTCCATGTAATAAAAACAATATCGAAGAATTCATTGCTTGATATGTTTATTTAAAGTTGGAGCAATACTAGCGCCTTTCAGACTCCTCTATTCTTTGATTATTGGCAAGTTGATGGTCATCACACCACTTGGGAACTGCCCTGTCCACGAGTTTCGAATTCCCAAATTTATCAAATCTTTTAGAGCTAACATTCAAACTCAGTCGTTTTTGTCTATCTTATCTACTCTGGGATTTACTGTCAAATTGCAAACACTCCAGATAATCCAGTTTCGTAGTTATTACACATCTATCGAGTGTCATTGATACTAGTCTGTCTACCGATATTTGGGAGGAATAGACTCCAGACAAATTTTTATAGCTTCCTAAAAGAAATTGCTCACTATTTGGTCTTCACTCAACCGTCACGTATCGTGAATAAGCAATGTATTTTAGTCTGTTATTTGTGCAGTAAAAAGCTCATTATATATGTGCAATATACACGTAGTTAATTCGAGAGTACTAACTCTTTGAAGGACACTGCTAAATGTTTTTTAATTATGAAGATCTTTTATGATTATAGACCAGGTTAGACTTTTTGGGACTTGGGGGCAAATAAAGACGATACCACCCTGTCCGAAAAAAGATATACATATCTGACATGAAGAAATGTACCATTTACATGTTAGTTTTGTTAATATATTAATGTGTCTAATTTTACTATTTTATTGATTCATTGTTAACTGAATAAAGACTAGAAAAAGTCCGAGTTTTTTCAAAGGCACCTGTTAGTGGATTTCCAGGATGAAGTAAGAAAGTCTCC
The DNA here is from genome assembly GCA_933210815.1 of Meta bourneti. NCBI lineage: Eukaryota > Metazoa > Arthropoda > Arachnida > Araneae > Tetragnathidae > Meta > Meta bourneti. The sequence continues at coordinate 63,602,359 of OW119930.1, read as the reverse complement.
TTAGTCTTGGTTCGTGTTCTCCAAACATTTGTGTGAAGAGAATTTTAACAATAATATTTAAGTAACGTAGCAACAAAACTGAACCTTTAAGAACTTAAAATATTGATACTACTATACGCTATGCAAAAATAATTTTTAAATTTTATATACCTGGCTATATTAGTATCATGTAAATGACGAAACATTAAAAAACGCAATGAAAAACAAGGATGATTTTCTTAATTATAATTTCTGATCATGATTAACAAACCAATACACAAAAACTGGGAAGAATTGTCGATAAAATACCAAATTACGTTCAATTCTTCGTACCACAAAGGATTTAATCTGGAGAATGACATAAAAATTATTTGTCTGCTTCTACTTCACTATTTTTTCACTATTCTAAATCACCAATATTTCTTTTTCTCTCTTGAGCGATGTGATTTCTGAATAAAACATCCAAAGGGGAAGTGTTCGATTTTATATAAGAAGTGTGATCTTTATTTGCCAGTTTTAAATACGTCAATGCACTTTGCAGTTAGAAATGCACCATTTCAAGAGAATATAATTTAGCTGTAAGGGTTAATTTTGCAAATGGCGTCTTGTGACTATCAATATTCCTCTTAGAAGATTGTGTTCCAATTTACTAATACGACAGCAATTACTTTTTGAGACTTATTATTTTCGTAGCACCCGAAATGAAAATGCTCTATGAATTTAAAAAACATGTCCCATAGGTAGTTCTATCTTATGTTTGATAATTTACTTGTCAGGAATCAGTAATAATCAAAAATGCATACATTATTTACTTTCCTTTACGTTGTGCACTCTGGGAAAGTGTTTGAAGTGTCTAAAAAGGAATATGCTAAAAGTCCCCCGTATCAATGGCGTATTGTGGAACTAATTTATTTCGAAGAATACATTTAAAATACGTTTCTGAAATGTATATATAGAAAACTTTCTAAAACGGAATACTTGTAACGAAACGGTAGATTGACTGAAATATAGATTGCTATAGATATATTTTTAATTATTTTTATTTGTCATGACTACTCAATATAAATGAAAAAATTACGCGCGTAAGTGAAAAATTGTATAAATGACTAGCAGAAATACCCGGCGTTGCTCGGGTTGAATTGGTTAAATTTTGATTGAAAAAAGATCAGATTAATCCTTCCCTTTCATAGAAGAATGCAAACGTCATTTAAGCGCACGGAAAATAATATTTTAACATTTTTTAACCTTTTCATACATTCTGCAATTTATTTCGGTTCCAAATATATATATACACATTATATATCCATCCATATAATCCCTTTCATATGCATCGCACTCCTGCTGTTGTAAGAGAAACTACAAAAGTATTTTTCTGAGAAGACTACTTCAGAAATTGATTCAGAAATATCTTTGAAGTACAAAGTTGAATACCTTTTTTAATTTAATGTAACCTATATTATTTTTAAATAATTTTATTTTAACCTAACCGGTCATTTTAAAATGAGAAGTTATATTCCTTACTTAAAAAGATTTTGTTTTGTATATTTTATTTATTTTTATCAAACAGAATTCTACAAACCATTACGTAATCAGCCAAATACTTAAGAAAACTTGTTCGAGATATACATATACAGTCAAGAAATTACCCATGTGTCTAGTGATATTTTGCAGAAATTAAAAAAAAAATTCCTTAAAATATAACGCCTAAATAATATATCTGCAATATGTAAAAAATTGGAACACATAACTACAAACAGAAATGAAATTCCGATCATTAAACAAAATGCAGAATTTTGTAAATCGAAAGACGAGCAGTTGGTCGTTAAACCGAATAGCAAAATTACGCTTTTATGATCAATGAGTTTTCCGTTTAGGGTTTCCGTGTTTCATTACAAAATGTAAGTCATGTAAAATTAAGTTTTCTGAATATACTTTTTAATCAATCAACTATTCATAAATTATTTATGTTATGAGAAGAAATAAAAAATAACATAAGTATTCGAATTTAATTTTTTTGGAAAAATATGTTTTTCGAGCAATACTGATAAAACAATCTTATTGGAAAAGTTGTTTTTCTATCAATACTGGTAAAACAAATTGAGTTGCGTACCGCAATCGTATTATACTCAATGTTATTCCGATGGGGATTTCGAATTGTTTTTAGCCTCCTCTTGACATCCAGGACAAATATAACGGGGATTATTATGTAGCCTGCGTTACCTGCATGTTTCTAAATAATAAATGTACGAAATTTGGTATAGATTGGTCAAACGGTTCAGATTTGCATAGAGAACAGACTGACAAAGACAAACAGACAGATGCTTTTTCTGCTTTATATATAGGCTAGCAGAAATACCCGGCGTTGCTCAGGTTGACTTGTTTATATGTGGATTGAAAAGTGATCAGACTAGTCACTTCGCTTTCACAGAAAAATGCAAGCATCATTTTAGTGTACGGAAAATAATTTTTTAACATCGTTTTCACTTTTTCATAACTTCTACAATTTACCCCTGATACAAATATGTATACATGATATATCCATTCATATAATCCATTTCACATTAATCCACTCCTTCACTAAAGTAAACTACCAAAGTTTATATTCAAGTGACTACTACAGTAGTCTTGCAGGAATGAGATGTTTTCGAATTCCATTATCATTATGAGAGGATGGAAAATTCAATTGTTACGGCATTTGTGATTAATTTATTTTGAAGGGAATACATTTTTCTCGAAAATTACATTTAGCGGCACGTGGAACAACGGAGCTTGTTTTAAAAATAAATGTCATCAATTTAGACGAAACAACTTAATCGATTATATTTTTTCAAAAAGAGTTGGCCTATTTAACAGCGTTTTCGAAAAAGAAAATCAGTGCTTTCAACAACTGTTTCACAGATATAAACGTTGCATAAGAATAGCTTCAACTTGTAAAATAAGCAACCTCGCCCTTCTGTAACTTAAAAAAAAAATTTTAGATGTCTTAGGTCAAATGCTTAACTGATATTATTTCAAGAGTAGCAGTCTTATATAAATAGCTTTACTCCAATAGAATTCAGTTTTATTTCGAATCTTTATGGCACTTTTTTCAGTTCAGAGATACGATTTCTAAATGGAAACCGCGTAACTCGTAATAATAGATATAGTAACTTGGATATAGAAAACAGATTTCAATAATACCCATGAAACATGAAAAACAAATGTAAATTTAGTTTATTTTAATCGTCTTCTATGAATATCTATGTCAAAATTCAGAAACATCTTTGAACTACAACGTATGGCTACTAGTTTTAATTTGATGTAAACTATCTGATTTTAAAAGGATTTTATTTCAACTTTGTACCGGTCATTTTAAAATTAGAAGTTACGCACCTTATTATTAAAGGTTTTATTTTGTATGTTTTATTTATTTTTGTGCAGCAGAATTCTAGAAACCTTTACGTATTTAACCAGACTGAGGAAAATGTGTTCGCTATATACATACATCGCAAAGAAAAAATCGTATGCTAACCTAGATTATAATCAATTGTTAGCAAGGAAAATTATGGTTTGAAGTTCTTTTCACAGGATGAAAAATAAATGTACAAGTATTTAAAATTAATACAAGGTCGTGTACCCTTTTTTATTTATATATAACTAACTTATTCAGTTTTAAAATCGTATTTTAGTACTAAATCCCTTACTTATGGTTTCCATAAAAACCCTTACTATAGTCCCCTTCCTGTATATCCTACAGCTACATCTAAAGTTCCCATATTTTCAAAAATACTTTTCGTACAATTCTAATATCAAAACCTTGAAAAACTGTATCTTTCTCAATCCTAAAAATGGGCAACGGTAGCCTGGTTGGAAGAGTAGAGGATTATCAACCGGAGGTTTCGAAACTCGATAAAACCAAAAGCCGTCGTGTACAAGGTGCTGAGGTACGTTAAATATGTCGTGATCTAATATGTCCTCAAGTTGGCATGGCTTGGAAGTGTGGAGAGTGGTGTGCCAGATCAGGAGTTGCCTCTTCATCCAACCATGACTCAAAATTGCTTGGTGTTGTCCTCAGATTTTTCCCTTCGGGAATGATCCCGTACCGTCACTAATAACCCACTGTGTTGTTAAAGTGTCACGCTAATTCAACTACCTACCAATCATAAAAAATAAAATAAGGTGTCATTTCTAAATAATTAAATGCATCGCTACTCTAAAGTTGGAAATCTTTGCATAGTGTCTTACTTTTATTGAAATTCAAGTGTGGAAGCTTCGAAATGAGATCATGAATTAACCAGCCAAACCCAAATGAATAGGGGAACGACAGGAATATTTATGAAAAAGTTTTGTAGTTTTTCTTGGAAAATGTTTTTATAACTCTTAGTACAATTTTGGCCTTCCCACAGAAGTATTTTCAACTTCTGTGCTTGTAAAGGGTATGTTTTCATGCACTTTATCTTAAGAGTGAATTGCTTATAATTTTGGATTCTTCCTTTCTTTCAATTACTCGTAATTTGTAGGTTGTTATTTTTGTTATATTACTCATAATTAGTTGTCAATTCTTTCTTTCATCAGTCCTTCAAAACGTATTTTTATTCACCGAAAAGATAAAATTAGCTTCTCACAAACGTCTAAAAACCACAAAATAAAACAGGGGATACCTTTTCCCTCAACGTCATCTAAGTCCGCAACAAAATTAATAGCAAACAATTATAAAAACCACTTATCAGCAAAATCCATATTGCTCTAATTAGAATACATTTGGTACACATTATATGAAAAAATTTATTTTATCTTTGTTTTAAGAGGACAGAGTAACTTCAGAAATACATTTATGTTTTTACATTTAGAGCAAATGTTTCAAAGCTTAAATGTTAAATGCACATGAAATATACTTTTCAAAACTGAAAGAAAAGTAATTTCTCTCTACAAGAAAACATTTTGATTTGTTTCGAATATTTTCAGTGCTTAAAAATTCTTACTACTCTGTAAATTTTATATTTTACAATTTTTTTCCTATTCCTTTCCGTTGAAGTGTTTTTACACATTTGTGCATGTGCTTAGACGTATTATTTTTATTTATTTTTTACAAAACGTTTTCTCTCAGACCACAGGGAAAACAGGGAAAAAGTCTCATACTAGATTTTGCCATTTTTAAAAATAAACTATTCGAGCAAATCCTGTACTTTATCCAATGCACAAAATTATTAAATGCATCATACAATATAAAACAGAATTTAAAATATCTTCAATAACTAGCAAAAAAAGCCTTAGCATTTCATAGAAATGGTTGTCTTGAAAACTGAAATATCAAGAAAAGCAATTTAACATTCACTAGCTAGTTGATGTCTCCTGACATTTAATAAAAAGCTTTAAAAACTAGTGATATAATTACACTAAGAAATTTTGCTATTGCTATGAAGGGTTTGCGCACATATTCAGAAAGACTATAAATTACAATAAAGCAATAATTTTTTCGATGTCTTGGTCCTTTTTCGAACATTATCCCCTTTAAATACTTCAATTTTGTTTTCGACATGGTGGCACCACAATGCTACATTTAATCCAGGTCCCTAAAAGTCTAGATTCCCACCTTGTCAAACCAATGATAAGTTAAGTTCAACTTAGTAATAAGTCTTACTTTGTATCAAAGATTGTAACATCTACGAAGAATTCACTCTTTTCCCTCCATCTGTGTAAACAAAACCAAAACAAAGATAGTGATGATTCCAACATTTTTTCTTGATAAGAACTAAGTTTATCTTGATAACACCTAAAATGTTTCCAAATTTTAATCTAAATCTTTACTCGGTGAATCTATTCTTGTCGAGAAAGAGTCCACACAAATGAATAATGCCTTAACTACACATATTTGAGGAATCTCTCTTTTATCAAGTTCGATAAACTTAGGCCCCATAATACATGCACCTTATCTGTTGGATTTCTAAGATCCCTCCATAAATGTGGGATGGACCTCGACTGACTAATCACCGTCGTGACACACCTTTTAAATCGCTAAGCAGGCATTCTTTCCCTTATCTGTCCCTTTATCCCAAAGAGGCTTACAAGCAATAAATACTGGAGTTTCTGCCTCCACAGTTGTATTCTGATCGCAGTGGTCTTACAAATTGATCAACTCTTTCGAATAGGTTGGAAATTGGATTTTCAATAGCAGGTAAGTTTTCCGCCGCTATACTGTTTTTCGCTACTTTTAGAGAAGGTCTAAACTTTCTTTTGCCATATCAGTATTAAAAGTTAGTGCTTATTTCCATTTGTTTAATAATCTTTTTATTAAATGCTAATTTCAACAGTTTCACTACGAGCTAAATATAACAGATAAAAATAATATTAATGGTCGCTATTAACTGTTAAAAATTAAATTCTCTGTTAATTTTGAATACTAACTGTTTGAAGTAAACGCTTATGAGCTTAAAAATGTTTACAATTTTTAATTTTTAAAAGCACAGATTTTAGTTTTCGATCTAATTCATTAATTTTTGTAATAAGTTTAGTCATATTAAGTTACTCTTCAACATTTATCGGTAACTGTTAAAATTCTGGATAACACTTTTCAATTGTTCAAATAGAATAACAACCTTATTAAAACTGCCATCAGATTAACCGCCCTCTATTACTTACTATAAATAATTATTTTCTTACTATACTATCTAGTTATATCGAATACCTAAAGGTAAACCGTTGACATACCATTTGTACCTTCAGTTTAGAGGTCCATTGTTTTTTCAGACCGTTGAGGGCATTAATTTATTGCTACATCATTGAGCAATCCGCTAAATATTTGAATTTTTTATGGATGATTAAGAAAATAAAATATAACACTACAATAGTTATACGTAGATATATTGGAATGCTTTTAATCTCTAGATAAAATATAGAACTGCACATAATATATTGAATATAGAATTAAATATTGTACCTCGTAAGATGAGATTTAAATCCTAAAATCAATTTTTTTCGACAATGGTTTTTTGATTCCATAAGGAATAAAATTTGTTAAAGGGATGTAGGTGGGATCTCAACAAGTGCTTTAGAGTTCGAGTAAATTTGGAAGGGAATAAACACCAATAACAGAAAAAGTGTAATTGAAAGAGTGTAATAAAAATTAATCAATATGAAACAAGAAAGCAAAAAATCTTAAAAATACATTTTGTGTTGTAATAATTGTATTAGATAACAGCTTACAAGCATTTTTATATTTTTCAACCTCATACAATACAAACTATACCATATACAAACATAAAATTTAAAAATGCTTATGAAATTAATTTTTAAAAAAGTTTGGATTGTTTAATCGAACAATTAATTTAATCTTTAAAAGAGTGTTCATTTTTAAAGAATAAAGAAAAATTACATACATTTCTTCCGTAACTAACCAATCTTGTGTAAGCGTAGAACTGACTTCGTTTTTTTTATAACAAATGGTTAAAATTCATCAGAACTTATTTGTAAAAGAAATAAAATACCATTTATTTCTCTTCCAATTTTAAATGTTCTGCTAAAATTTGTCTGTAAAAAGGATTGCTACAATCTCTGCAAAGAAAAAATTTTTGGATAATCCAAAATTGAATATTCCTCAATAAAATACATTTTTCTTTTTAGATTTCACTGAGGTATAATGTTTTAAAATTGGTTCTTAAGTATATTTGAGCACATGCAATTTCGTTTATTATGGCAGTTATTGCATTTCGTAAGAAGAATGTTCTGTTATTTTGACAATTAGTTTTAAATTGAATTATCAAATAATATTTTTTCAATCATCCATAAATTCCTGTTCTTTTATAACAATCTTACAAATACACTGCGGATATTTCTTCAGGATCAAAATTTTTTTAAGGAAGTAAATACAACGACGTAAGCTTGTACGTTTGGGACAACATTGACGACATACAGATCCATTAATGTGATGCTACAATTTAATTGTTGACCTATATTTCATGACATATTTCTTACAAAGTTATGTGTATCGATTTATGATTTGATTTTGGTTAAATATGTTTTTATGAATACATAAGATATAAATGTATACATTATAGGTCAACAATGAAGGCGCTAAAGTGTATAGCTTTACTGGTCACAATAGCAGTTGCTTATGGTTACAACTGCCCACCGGACGGAACATTTTACCACGCTGATGCTACAACAGGATGTCAAGTAAGTTATTTTAGGTTTAACTTGTGTTGCAAATAGGACAGTAAAAACACTAAATAAATATATCTTACACTGGTTATTACTGGAATTGTGAATTTACTAACACTTTTGAAAATAATTTATATTTAATTTTCTGCGTTAGATTACAGATATTTAATCATTTGGAGAATTTTTGAAGTACGCTGAACCTTGAGAGGACTTACTAAAATTTAAAAACAAATGCAGCCCTCTAAAATATTTCTTTGCAGCCAGTTGTTTACGTAATGATAACCATTGTGTGGAATTTCGGCAAACAAGTCACTATATGATATAATATTGTGTAGGCAAATAAATTTAATTATTGATTGATTCTTAATATTTTCTTTTAAATAAATTTCAAAGAGAGTGTTCCGGTAAGAATTCTGTTAATATGTAGAGAACAATCACTACCATACCAACGTTTGAAGAAGCGTTTCTTAATAACTTATATCGTTTGTAACTGGTACAACAGCATTTTTCTACATGAATCAAGCTAAAGAGATATGAATTCTGTTACTATTTAAAATCAGTTCTATTCTCTTTTAATAATTTCAACATTTGACCCTTTTTTTCATCTGGAGGCACCCTGACTCAGTGGGTTTGCTTACTGCACTATCAATCTGCGTGTTGTAGGTTGAGCAGTTTCAATTCCTTAAACATATTCTGGTAGTATTTCTCTATTCGGTATCAGTAAAACTATACTTGAGTGTGTATATCCATAGACGTTATTTGTTAAAAAAATATAATTATAAAGCACAACTAACCTTTTCGTCTGTCGCAAAAGAGATACATAATCAAATATTTACTACGCTATAAATAATATTTTCTCCAACTTTATTTATTGGTTGGTTAGTTGTTTTCGGGTTTTATGACTCAAGGGCTACATTTGGCTGAGCTGTGCCAAACACAAGATAGACGACACAATGAGAGAGGAAGGAAAAGCAAAAAGCAGAAGGATAGGTAAGGGTAAATTGAAAGGAAGGAAAGATCACTCGGATACATCGGACTATGAAGCCAGTACATATCTAAAGAAGATGTGCCCCTGGGGTAATCATCATTAAAAGGAATACTTAATTGTTTCCGTAGTAGCAATTACATGATACTCAAGATCTTTTAGTGTCTCCGCGGCTAAAATTAGTTCCAGGGCGTATTTTTAACTTTATGTGTGAGCAAATCTTTTCTCTTGTGAGTATGTTTATTTTCTTGACATTGTTTGGCCCAGCTTGTTCAAATATTGCCATTTAGACATAAAACTCAACCTAATCAACCGACATCTTCCTGTACCATTAAATAGGTCAAAATGTGACTTCAAAAGTGAAAGATTTCATTGAAAATTACGCTCAATTTACATGGTAGTAGTTAGATAATTCCTAACACATTTCATAAAAATAAAATGTTCAGAAACTAACACATATTTTAAAAAATAATTCAGTTAAAGTGTGTCCTTTTAGATAATCCATACTCAGAGCACTTCCCCACCAGAAAGACAGTCGATCCGCTACTTCAATTCAAACGAACCAGCTAAATGGATGTTGTCCAGAGAGGCCTATCAATCACTAGATGCTATTTTCACAAGGAATATTACTTCCCCTCGACTCCGTTTTTAAACACACCCGCTCAGTGATTCTTACCCATTAGTGTCGGAAGCGGGGATATAGAAACTTGGTTCCCTTAACCCGTGCTCTGAATCAGATGTAATTGTTCTGGTCTCCGTGTTTTGAAGAAATTGCGGTTGCTAAAATAGTCAGGAAGTTATCTGAAAGGAAAATCCCTTAAAATCGGGTTGGCTTCCCAGTAGTTGTATTGTGATGTTAATGTATGCAGTGTTGAGCTTTTCAAGAAGTGATGATTCCAGAAATACCACCAATGAGGGCCAAATATGGCCTTTGCCGTCTCAGATCCCAACCAACCGTTTCGCCAGTCGCAACAGCTATACATAAAAATGTAATATTTACTCTGGAATACATAACTTTTCGTCCATCTTCATTGAAAACAATGCGTAATAATTTCCGTATTAGTAATTATATGCTCATGATCTTTTTATATGGTTTTAAAGTTTAAAACGTGACATGAAAAGTCATAAAAACTTAATTGAAAGCAACTTTGAATTTCCTTGGTAAAATGAAATGACACTCAAGATTCCTTTTTATAACACTAAAAGAGTTCCGAAACTGACATAACTTTTTACAAATAATTCAGTTTAAGCTAGTCTTTTTAGATAATTCATACTCAAAACCCTTCCCCACCAGAAAGGCAGTCGGTCCACTACTTCAATGGAAATGAAGTTCGTACCAGAAAGCGACAGGCCTGAAGTCCATTGAACATCCAGATCACACTATCCATCACTAAATGCTTTTGTCACCAGGAACATTACTTTCTCTGGCTTCCGTATTCAAACACAACCGCTCAGTGTTTCTTACCCATTAGTGTCGGAAGCGGGGTTATTGAACCGGGTTTTCATTAAGCCCTGTTCTGAAGCAGATGTAATTGTCCTGGTATCCGGGTTTTGAAGAAAGGGAGGTTGGTAAAATCGTGGGGCAATTATCTGCAATTAGAATTCATTAAAATAGGGTTAGTCTTCCAAGTAGTTGTATTGTAATATTAAGTTAAGCCGTTGAAATTTTGCTTAGAAGTGATTCAGGAAGTAAGAAAAACACTAGATTTGGAGTGCCTGAACTCATCATGTGATGTCCTGTTGTATATGGGACTTTTCTTGCTTCTTTTAGTAGAATGGTAACACAATTACACTGGGAGTCATTAATACTTTTTAATTTCAAATGATCTAAAGCGCGTGTGACATTGAATTTTTAAATAAATTGTCTGATTTTTCATCCTTTGGTTAACATGCTATATTACGGAAAAATTTATATTATTTCTTAAAACAAGTATATTGTTACACGCACAAGTTATATTCTTATGAATCAAGAATAAAAAATACATTTAAAACCTTAAGTTTATAGATATATTTATGCTGCAATTAATTGCATTCTAGAAACTATTTAATATCAAATATTCCTGCTGTATGCATGTCATTGTTTTTAACCCCACAAGTGGTTCCGACGAGATATCTCGTCTCTCCCAAGAACCGGCCAATTTTTCTAATGACGAGATATCTCGTTCATCAACACGATCTGGAAAATTTTTCTAATGACAAGATACATCATTGAGACAAAACTCAAAGATGAATGAAGATCCAAAAGGGAAAGCGTATTGTCCTTTGCCCAGAACTGTTGACAATTTGGTACAGGTTTTTGTATAACTTGCACACTACAGAACAGTTTTCCACTCGTAAATAAATCACCAGGAGGGTTAACGAGATTGAATACAGGATTGTTGACGTTAATTTTATTGCAGTATTTATTTAATGTATTTAAATTTGCTATATTCCATTAACTGATTGACTACTTTTTGTATTTTCCAACGGTACAGAATTTTATATATTTTAATAATTAAGTACACATTTTTGATAGCTTTTAATGTTTCAAATATTTCGAGAACTCGGGAACTGTGAGCGCTTCCTCAAAATGCATCTTGGTCACTTACATTTCGACAAATAGACAAGACATCTTTTCTGGTTTTGTTCTACCCGGAAGAATCCGGTAATAAAATAATTAAAATTAGGAAGCAACAGAAAACATTTGGAAAAAACTGAAGCAAAAACTACGTTTTTCAACATAAATCTGAGTCAGACGTCAGTTTCTATTCTAACGTCCTTGATTTCCTCAAGAAAAAGCAAACCAGGAACATTTTATGCCCCATATTTTAAACCTCAAATGGTTTCTTACTATGACTATTTTATGGCGACTGTCATGCTCAATGGGTACATTCAGCACCCTCCCCCAAACTCTTCTCCCCATCCTTCCAAATGAGGTATACAGTCTAGTTAATAACGGGTCATTGAACACGGTCAATCATTCTCGCCTTATTGTTCGGCCTTTGTAAAAGACAACCTCAAGATCTAAGAAAGCGGCTTGGATCATATACAGTTCTGACAGGATTGGGCACAATAGCTCATCTTGAGTTCGTTTAACCTGCATAGTGGTGGTCTCGACGAAATAACTTGTCCTTATAAAAAACACCAGATGTTAAAGATTGAGATATCGCACCATTATAAATGATAACTTGTTCGTGATCTCGTCATCAAAAGATCGACAATTTTTTAATGACGAGGTCAGTAGCACAATTGGTTAGATTTTGATGAACGAGGTATCTCGTCGAAACCACTTGAAGTGTTAAATTATTTGTATTGTATTATCTTTGAGGCAAAGAAACAGCAACGAATCTAGTTAAATTATAGGGTTGTCTATACTAAGCATTAGATATGTTTCCTTTCGATCCAATCTAAGCATTCCCATGTATAGATGTTAAGCTACGCTACCGGTGATTAATAACTGTTAAAATATTAGATTGTTAGTATTTTGTAACTGAAACCCTACCAGAGCTGTTTCTGAGTGGTGTGCATTTGCACATAGCTAGAAAAAAAAGGGAAGGTCAATTAAAAAAAAGCCAGTAAAAGGAAATCGGTAGTGGGATATGGTGAATAGGGCGTAGAAAAGCTTCTTAAATATGTACGAGAAGGTCATGTACTATCTATATTTTATTTTGCAATAAACACAATATTTATATTTACAATCAATTGAGGTTCTTCGTTGCGATCATAATAGAAAATATTTATGAATTAGCATGTAGCTTCTAAATTTTCATTGTAATTATCAAACCAGCACTCATTAAGAGTAATTTGTTAATTAGGGCTTTGAGAAGAAGTGGTAACGGCTTGTTAACATCTGCATGTAGTTGTCCAAAACCTCAAAAATTATCCTGAATCTTTTACTGCCTTGTGAAACAGAATATTTTTACTAGTTTTTATACAGATGAATGTAACAATGATAATCTCTCTCTCTCTGATTCATCAGACTGCAAAGAGATATTCCAAGATATTGGTTTTAAGTGAATTTCCATTATTCTTATAACACTGACACACTGATACACACTGATGTTTACCCCATACTAATATTTGTAGGTAATTTAAACGCGTATGGATGTGACCTTCTTTATAATAATAAACATTAAAATATATATGTGGCTATGATAGAATTGTTAAAAAACGCTATAAAAAATTTTATTCCATTCAAAATCTGGAAAATGTCTGATTGACCATAAGTAACTAATTAATGTAATGAATTACTAGTAATAAATAAATTATAGCTATACTTTTTTCTTCATTGGTTGAATGCATTAATGAATAAATCCTATAAAATCTCAAAAGCAATTAAAAATCGTGTTCCTCTGTGACATACCAATTAATTTATATATATGTTTTTGAGTTTTTTTCTCATTTCTACCATAAAAAATAATCTTTGTTATAAATCTACATTTAGAATTCTAACATGTGCATTCATTTTCCGTACTCAAATTTGGTTGATTGCAACATATCAAAAATAATTTAACTATGGATTTTAAACCTAATTTCAAAGGAATGTTACAAAATTGATAATGTCAAATTAAATTTTATCATGTGCCTAAAAATTCTTATTAATTATTAATGATTTTTTATTTCACAAATGTATCCTTATTTAATGCATTTTTTTCCGATTTAGGATAATAGGTTAAATAAGTGCTTCTGTTATATGGAGTAAGAAACTATTGTAAAATTAATATTTAATTAAGTAATCATCAAACACACATATTCGGGATCATTTTAAATTTTCGTTTTAAAAAATAAGTGAGGTGATTGAGCGTGAAAAGTGTTAGATTTTATATACCTGGTATTGGGAATAGCCCTAATTTCATCACATAAGCAGAACGTTTACCATCCCTACTTAAATCATCAGTAACATAAAAATTCAACTTCTACACCCATAAAGGCTTAAAATAGAAACTTCGCACAATAATTTCACCTAACTATTTCTAATTTCAATCTCTTGATTGGAAAATTATGAATCAGGATTCAATTTTTATACTTATTTTCATTACTTAAAGAATTTAGGGACGTTTATACCTGAGTATGCTTAAAAAGTACTTGATATAACATACAAGCAATGCATTTACGAACACAATTTAAATCATCAAACATAAAAGTTACAGCTTCCACACATGGGAACTTTCAAATCTACGCAAAATACTTAAAAACAAAACATTTCGTAGTTATATCTTTCGAGGAGTATATTGAATCAATATTCACCTTTTGCTCTTACTTTCATTACTTAACTAATTAAGAGTTTTATAGCCGAGTATATTTCAAAATTACTCGATTTATTATCAACCAATACATTTAACACTCTTTGTAGGTCGCGCAGCGTAGATTCGATTCGTACCTGGTTGGCTCTCTTAAATTTTCCTGGTATGTTTATGTCTACCTACTTGGCGTTGTCTGTCTTGTTTTTGGCGCAGCTTAGCTAAATATAGCACAAAAACAAGCACTCACCCATCAGTTACCATCGCAATTTAAATCACCAGATAGATGAAAATTCAATTTCCACCCACCCAAAATATATATTCTTAAAATATGAGTACTAGAAATTCCTAACAATGCGTTCACCAAAACATTTCGCTTTTCTATCTCTTGAATGGAATATTGAATGAGGATTCACTTTTTGTAATTATTTTCGAAACGAAATTACCAACAAAACTTGCTTTCATTACTTAAGGAACTTTACAGCTTAGATTGTTTTACCAACTGCAGGGACATTGCAAGCCCGTATCGTTCCTACAACCACCTTACCAGTATCGAAAACACGGACTTTACCTTGTAAGCAAGGATTTAATTGAAATCCTTAGGGCGTCATTAAGCACTCGTGGAAGTGGATTCGTTGAAAAGCGTTTGCTGTGGTAACTTAAGAGTTAAAGAAGATAATTTGGTCACGGTCGACACGCTCTAAAGAATACTCAATCCCTAGTTTGCTAACATTAACACACAGGTAAAACAAAAGCATAAGTAAATGTTTTTAAAAGTATTTTTTAATTCGGATGTGTTTTATTGTGATGTGCGTTTCAGTGAAGTTTGTCGCAACAGTTCTTTGGAATTAATAAATTTGAAGAGTTGTCTTCTTATGAGCATTCGTTTAGATCATTAGTGCATAATTCCTAATGTGATGTAATAAATACGTTGCATCTTCTTAAAATTCTTTAGGTTCTGAATTTAAATTTGTGTATGTGAATTTATTCTGTGAATCAATTTGGGGAAAAATTGATACAAAATTATTAGTTTAATGATAAAAAACTACAAAAAGGCTGCCATTATAGTTTACCGTTTACAAAATGTTAGAAAAGCATCATTAAACTTTAAAAACTACGGAAATGAAGAGACATCTTGTAGTATCCAAGTAAATGTCAAGTAAATTAAGTTGTTGAGAATAAATACACTAGGAGGTCAATAAATGAATATTTATTAAAAGCTGGAATAATTTTTTAAACCGATTTTAATGTACACTAACCAGATCAACACACATCCTTGCAAAATAAAGTCTATTTAATGCTTTGTTTTCAAAGAATATTTGAAATTGAAAAAGCGATCGAGTACCTTAATAAATATAATTTTTATTTGCATAGGTTTACCATTATTGCGAAAACTCAGAAATGACAACAGTCACCTGCCCATCTGGAAAGATCTTTGATCATCACACAGGTGGATGCGCCGATGCCTCAGTTACCCACTGCGCTGAAACTGAACATCACATCCATAAACGTTCAGCTGACGACACGGCGGCGCATTCCATCCCAATAGATGTGTTGAAGGAAGGACTCAAGATATTGCACGAAACTGTCACGGACGCCATTAAGGAAACTCTGAAGGAGGTAGCACCCACAATTAATGAGCGAATCGAAGACGAATATGCTGAACTAGTAAGATCTGTGAAAGAAGACATATTGCCAGTCTTTAAGGAAAAAGTTATGCCCAGATTAAATAAGATGATCGACTACTCCAAGAACATGGGAGGAAAAATTGCACAGAAGGTATACCAGTCGTGGGAATTGTCCAACTCAACTCATATCAATGTTGTTTCCTTCTCTGACGTGATAGAAGAGCTTTCCAATGACATTAAACCATTCACGGAACTAGGAAGATACCTGTCATCAAGGTTGGTCCCAGGCAAAGCAAGAGTGAAACGCCAAGCAGTTCCCGAGATGCTTCTTGGATTCATGGAGCCTGTCGCCAAGGGTCTGGTTCAAAAAATTGCAGGTATGTTCACTGGTCAGGATAATACTCTCACCAGCAAGTTATTCGTGCCTATTCTCATGGAGATGGTGCAAGATCCAGAAACCATGTTCGATTTGCAGAAAGTCTTCTGGTCCTCCAAGGCCGCTTTCTCCCCACTCGTGTATGACATGCTGAAGATGCAGAACTACGGATCTCCTGATGGAACTGTCATCCGCATACCACAAGCCTCCATCGATGCAGCTAGGGATAGATTCTACTCTGAAACCAAGCCCATCCTTAGGAAAGTCATGGAAAAGCATCTCCCTATGATCTTGAGAAGAAGTTCTGAAAACGTTCCACTCATTCTGCAAGCTCTTGACCACTTAAGGCAATCTTCTCGTACCCATGTTGGAGTACTCCAGGACAGCATCATTCGCTTTATTTCCAAGCATGGAGCTCTTTTAACAACCTCCGGCGATAAGTATATCAACTCATACACTTTGTCTGAGATCAAGAGGGATTTGAAGCCCATTGAGATCACCCTACTCCAGATTATGATCGACTATTTAGCCAAATCCCCCAATTCATGGATGAGTTCTTTGTTCAATAGAGGTTCTATCCTCTCCACTGCTCTGTTAGGGCCAGAAGAACGCTATGCTAAGCCCAGTCCAAATTTCAATCGTGCCGCCCAACCTTCAAATACCAGAGTTGTCGGAAGAATGACTCGTCCCTATTGGCGTGGTTAGTTGAACACAAGTTCAAAAATTCATTTAGATCAGGTATTCATTTTTATCATACCATGAATGTAAAATGATTTAGTCTTATTAAAGCATTTTTTGGAAGAAACTTAATTGTGTTTTTCTCGTGTGTAGAATGGAAATCACTTTTCTTTAGTCAGAGAAAAATTTATATTGTTATACACATTGACAGTTCTGAAATCAGTTTCTAGGCATTTCCCGATACATTGTAGAGAGAATAGATTATTTAACAGATTAGGAATATTGGGTAAAAATTATCTTTCTTATTCATTAAAATTTAGAAGTTAATTTAATGACTCATTTACAAAACTGTATAAAATACTTCTAAATATATCGAATGGTACCCGTACAGGGTATATACAGTAATTTAGAAATCTTAAAATTAAGTTATTTAACCATTAGCTTTCAAATATTAAACAAGAATGAGACTGAAAACAAAGTTATAATTAAATCTTGAATTCAAAAAGAATTTTCGAGTGTGCTTTAAAAATATTTGCAAGTTGTAATAAAAATCAATACAATTAAAAAATGAAATTAGACATACATATATTGGAGTTGTATTATTAATATGAATTTAATTCAATACGTTTCTCTATTAACGCAGCTTTAAATGATTACATAAATAAAAATTACCAATTTATGATGCAGCGTGGGTCCAAAAAATCCAAAGCAAAAGATAATTTTGTGTTGACCCTAAATTCATAGTACATGAATGAGGGTGCTTGTTTAGTTCTTATCTTAATATATTTCATGCACTCTTACGTTGCTTTCCATCTTATCTCACTGGTTCTTTTGTATTACGAATAGGAAATTTTCAGAAATTATCTAAGGAGCAAGTCCTGCACACAAATTGGTGCTGTAACATAAATTTCATTCCGATTAAATATATTTTCAATATAAACTCGGGGCAGAGGTATCCTCTTTGGAAGAGCAGCGGATTAGAAATTGGAGGGTTTTATCTTCGAAATTCAATCCACCCAAAGACCTTCATTTACCTGAGGGGCCTATGCACGTTAAATCTGTCGTGGCTTGAAATGCCCTCACGTTGACGTTGTGCCGAAATTTGGAGAGTGGGGTGGCAAGTTAGGTATGAACTCGCCATCTGACTCTGGTTCAAATTCTACGTGTTGTCTTCAAGCTTTCCATCGGGGATTGGCCGCCAATGTCTCATTCTGTTACTCCAATGTGACGCTAACTCAACTATCTTCTCCCAATTTAAAACTCAGCGTTAAATAATAACCTCAATTAAAACCTTTACTACTTTTATTTACTTTGGACAAGGGTGCAAATTCAAAGCAAAAACGAATTATACCAAGTCCACATCCATAAATTTATCCCGATATTCGCCTAGGTGCTCACTTCGACATTTAATAGTGGTCCGAAATTGAGAATTGTTGTCCTTCGGGTCTATTTCTTGGAATTCGATCCCGGACTTTCGCCAATATCCCATTGTGTTGCTCAAGTGCGATGCAAAGTCTACTTCCAAATTCTTTCCCTATATATTCGCCATTTTAAATTTAATGAAAAATTCCACTATCATCCAATTCAAAACAATAGTTCTTCATTATAGTGAAGGGAATGTAATTCTAACAAATTATCTCTAAATCGTTTGTTTTGGATCTCGTGCAACGTGGAATTGATTGTTCAAAGTTTCCACACCAAGAATTCCAGTTGGTGTTTAATTAATATCACCACTCAGATGGATTGCACTAAGTCTGAAGTAATTGTCTTTGTCTGAGACACAATGAGTAGAGGAAAATTTTATTATGAAAGGAAGGGAATCAAGATTTGGAATAAGTAATTTAAATAGAACACTTGGAATGATTGTAATTAAACTTTTATCAGAAGGATATAATTATATGTTGATTTATAATTTGAATACTCGTCGATTCTTTCCCAAATAAATGCCCAGCAGTCTCTAAATAAAATGCAAGAGACTAAAAGAGAACTACACTTCAAAATCACGACTTAAAATCACATTAATTTCCTAATTAAAATAAACTAAGGGAGCAGTTGTTGACTGAATTAATCTATTTCAAGGACCATTCAAATTGTCTAATTATTTTTGTGATATGCTTATAGTCAATTACAAATTTTTTAAAGTTCAAATTACTTTCTGGTTTATAAAATTTCTTAATGATAATTAAATAAAATATGGTGAGATGGGGTGAACCCAAATCATGAAAGTTGACACTGGACCAATTACTACTCTATCCCAGTAACTTTAAGACGCATTTAATAATAATAATAATTCATAATATTAATTAATAATTTTTAATAATTTATAGACGCATTACAAATACGTCTGGAAGGTATTTTCTTTTCTACGGAACCTGAGCCAATGGACTCTCCATCTTCGATGAGTGTCGAACTCTAAGAGAAAGATAGTGAGTTATCCAGAACATTTATAGTCTTGATGGCACTTATAGGAGAGGTGTAGCGGGTGGGGTTTCTGGCATCAAACAGGAGCTTGCTTCATAAGTAGTAAGTGGTGTGTTCCATAAAAATAATTGTTTTCAATGTTTAATGAGGAGATGCAGTCATATAATTACAGAGCTTCCAAATACATTTTTACACCATTTTTGTTTGTTTTTAAACTTAAAATTTATGTAATTTAATACATAGCCTACAATGCTATTTCATGGTGTACTACCAACACCATGTAGACCCTACTTTATTCAAACAGATATTCCATGTTCAGTGGATTACACACTTACCCCTTCATCCTACTTAAATTTGAGACCTCTTCATTAAGACCTAAGATTGAAATTATAATTTTCGTATCAGGGCAAAAGGGGTTTTAATCAAAATGGCTACTTCTCAGAATCTCAAGTTGAGAGAATATTTCACTCTTTCTCACAAATATTCAGAAAAAAAACGAACGTTGCCATGATACAAATAACTGTAATTTAAATTCATAGATTCATTTAGATTAGATTTTAAGCATATTATATTCATCATTATTATTTTTTAATTTTTAATGAAAAACATGACTACTTTGGACCCATCAGCAGTCTTAACCCCTTTTGCCTTAACACGGAAGATATTGTTTCCATTGTTACAATAATATTGTCGGTTTATAATACAAAAGAAAAGGACTCAATCATTTCAATTATGCACAATCAAATCACAATTCGGTAATAGGAAAGGGTGAAGTCCACTACGTAGAGAAATGCATGTTCATTGAATTTCAATCATTTCAGTGCAGAGGGCCGCGGTATCGCAGTAGGTAGTAGCGGTTTAACAACGGGAAGGTTTCGAGTTTGAAACCCGATCAAAGATCGTCGTGAACGTGGGGGCTGGTGCAAATTAAACCTGTTTTGGTCTCAAGTGTCCTCACGTTGGCGTGGTGTGGAAGTCTAGAGAGTGGGGTGCCAGCTCAGATTTGAACCTCGTCATCTGATCGTGATTCAAAATAACGATTAGTTGTCACGATCCTTCTCTTCGGTATTGATTCCGGACCGTCACCAACAGCCCGCTGTACTGTTCCAGTGCGACGTTAATTCGACTACCTGCCTGCCTATCTTTCAATGCTGAATTTAAGTCATTCCTATTCATTCGTGCCGTACACACATCGGTCAACCACTATTGGTGTTTGACATATAGCCCCACATTACTCACGAAATATCGGAATTGAAATTCAGATATAAACGCTCCTCGTACGTGATTTTGCAAGCAACATTTAACATTTGAGAGAAGTAACTAGTACAAGCAGAAAGGTATTAGTTAAGCTGTTTGCATTAAGTCGTTCTGATCATATGACAGAAACATGTTATCTTTCAAATGGACCACGACCGTGAATGCAGACCAAACAAGAAAATTACGAACAAAGTGCGAAAATGTCTAAATTTCTAAGTGTTATGTAATACATTGATTTTACACTAATATATCGAGTGATCATAATTTGTCCACCTGCTGGTTGTCTCGACAAGGTATCTCGTCTGTAGCAAAACTGACAAGATCGTGTTGGATGAGATATATCGTCAATAGATAACCAGATAACCACCAGGAGAGCCCCCGAGCCTGTCCTTTAAAGGGACTTAATAGTTTGATAGGTACTCCTGGGTACTTTATTAATAGCAAAAATAAAGAAGAAAAATTACAGAGTGGGGGTTATGAACGAGAAAATCACCACAGTGGTATTACAGCTCCTTTCGCAGAAGGGATTGCCCACTGGAACAAGTTAACAATAAAAATAACATGTCCGTAAACAAATCAAGTGAAAGAGAAAAATAAAGAGGTAATTAAAGACTAGGCTACTTCTGCCATTTCGTGTCCATACTTCAGCAGAAAATGTATTAGTCCACAGATTTGCCTCTTTGCCTCTCTGTGGCCATAGGCAATTTTTCTCCTAACGTTGTCCGGTCCACTTTCGCGACAGCGCACATGAAATTGAGTCGTGAGGGGACATCGAGTAGAGCACAGTGGAGATGGGATCCTACAGACCCACAAGCACATAGATCTGTTTACTTTGTCCGAAACGGAAAAGGTACTGATATAAAGGGCCATGGCCAGTAAAGAAACATAATAAGCCTCCCATCTCGGATCTCTGTGTGGTAGAATACTACGGGAAGGACCTCGAAGAGGGGTCTCCAGTATCCTCCAGTTCCCATATATCTCTCCAGTTCACAAGTATGCGCTCCCTCAAAAATGCTTTAGGTAGCTGGCTGGTTTTGAGAGGTGGAATGGAGTGGGGGGAAACCGAGGGTTCGTTCGCTGCGGCTTTTGCAAAGGAGTCTGCTTCCTCATTTCAAACCTGTCGGGTATGGGCTTTAATCCCGAAGATAGAAATAAAAGGTGTGTTGAAGAGGATGTCCTGAATTTTTACGGATGATGGGACTTTTGTGGGTCTTGTTATCTATTGCTTTATAGCTGCTTGACTGTCAGTGTAGAGTGTGGCTGAACTGAAAGCCTGTAGTGATTTTAGGGCTTCGTAGGCTTCTGAAACACACTACACTCATCCGGTAGTCGGCAACTCCATTTCTTGTCACTAATGTGGTTGGGGTGGTGACAAAATGCTGCTCCTACTCTTGAAGCCGTTTTGGACCTGTCAGTGTAGGCCTGGACTTGTCCCAGTTCTTTTGGGTGTGCCTCTGTCCATGATACTTTAGTGGGGTTACTTTGGAAGGCTGGATGGGAGGTCCACGTCATTAATTTTCGTTCGTATTGCTCATAATTGAGGACTTGGTCATCAATTAGGATGTTTTTGTCAAGCCTAAGGATTTGAGTCTTGACTTGGGGGGGGGTGAAATAAGCCCCAGATATATTCAGCAGGAAGTATCGCTGAATTGATGCTAGTGATTTATTTTTCCTCTGGGTGAGGTTGGAGCCCCAGATGGAGGCCGCGTATATAATTGTTTTTTTCCGTAACGGCTTTGTAAAGGGTCATCCTATGGTCTGTGCTTATTCCCCAGTGTGGACCCACAATTCTCCTTATGCATCTTTGGAGGTTTATGGCCTTCTCTTTGAGTAAATTCACATGGGCACTCCAGTTTAATAAGAGAACTGACCAGATCTTGATATCGTCATCATAAAAATTCGTCCATATCTTGATGACGAGATGTCTCATCATTAGCAAAATTGGCCCGAATCACGATGGACGAGTTATCTCGTCGAAACCATGGAAGATCAAAGTCCCCTTAGTTGATCTAATATTGGATTGCCACCAAATGCCAGATTTATAGTATTCATTGGATGGGGCGCAAGATTTCGTGATAAGATAATTAGTTTCAAAATCCAACAACAGGGGAAACATGGTCATGTACAACAGAACTTACACGTGAAAGCAATTGTAAAATTAAACAAGACAGTTGTAAAATTAAATTACAATCATTTTTCACTTTCTTTATAAGATGTGAGAAAAACCTTAAACTGTGACTTTTTTCTGGAACAAGTATTTCTATTTGAAAGAAAGTGGTGCGTTCAGAGAAAATGTGATCCGCAGAGGGGTTTCAATAAGTATAGTGTGAGGGAGTGCTAGTGTCGCGAATTTAGTTTCTCTTATGCATTTGCATCTGCTACGAGAGTACACGTAAACGTTTGTTGCGTCCTTGTACTATAGTTGTTGAGAAAAGCAAATTGATATTTGGGATACACGTGCAAACTGTAACCATGATCTGGAATGGAATGAAAAATTAATTTTGAATTTGGACGAACTTTTGGAGAGTAAAAAGAGATTTGCTATGTGTTCTTGGTAGTTTTGTATCGTCCTCAGTTTCATAATACATCTCTTAATTTTGTAAATTATTTTCGGCATCATACATACTACAGAAAGTCTAATCTACAATAATTTAATGCGAACTAACTGATATTATGATCACGCGAAAAGGGACCAGACAGTCTTATTCTCCAAGGTGAACTAAGAGTATATAAGGTTCACCACGTTATCTCTCCGACGGATACTTTATTACCTAATTTTTTTATATGTATGATATTTAATAATACATTAAAAAGCAACGCAATGAAAATGTGTTTTGAAAAGATTAATATTACTAATTCAGGATGAGAAAAAGTTATACAAATCAAGCTCCGGGAGTGCCATAACTCCAAAAGTTTATATTGCCAACCCCCTCCCCGCACTCAATGCGCATGTGCATTGGATTCGAAGGTCACATCAGGTACGGAATCCTTTGCTTTCACAACAAAATATTTACCTTCTGCATGTTTCCTCTAGTTCTGAAATCATAAGACAAAACAGTTGTAACATATTTTTGTAACGCTAGCGTTTTCATGCATGCCTTCAGATCCTTTTCGATATTAAAGACGTATTCACGTGTAAATAATTATAAATAATCATAGCTAATAAAAACGGAAATGGTGCTCTGATAACGATATTTCTCACCATTCACCAAAACAGGTAATAAATGACTGGTTTTAAACCCCAGTAAAAGTCTAAAGACACCGCTTTTCCTAAGTTCTAAGAAACTCTTTAGACGGCCTGAACTGACGTGTCGGCTATTTTGAAAAGAGAAAAAATACAATTTTTCACCCAAATGCATCTATTTGATCTATTTTTCCACAGTATCTAAAATCTCCTGAAACCAGATTACGTGGACTTAAAGTACAGCGACAGCGAAAGGTTTTTACTTGCATTTATAGGATATTTAGGAGAATTACAACAAGAAATCCCATTCGTCTTATGCCTTTGATGAGACAAAAGGGCCACTATGTCCCCCTATGCTTTCGAAACGTACGATTTATCATTTCATCCAGAAATTAATCATTGGAAAATGCATTTGGTATAGACACGCAGAGAGGATTAACATGTCTAAACATGCCGTACCCCGGTTTCCATTCTGGAACAAACCGAATTCTGGAACGTGTCTTCGGAGGTTGGTAACATCACCACTCTATCGTTGGGAAAGGATTTCTGTGTCGTTGCGCGGAGTTTATGGTTTTGCGGAATCATAATCCGAAGCAATCGAGCGGTTGAAAGCAATATTATTTTTCATCCCTCTAAAAGCGGACGC
Source organism: Meta bourneti (assembly GCA_933210815.1). Lineage (NCBI taxonomy): Eukaryota > Metazoa > Arthropoda > Arachnida > Araneae > Tetragnathidae > Meta > Meta bourneti. The sequence continues at coordinate 63,577,850 of OW119930.1, read as the reverse complement.
AAGTACTAAACCTGTAGAAAAGGCAAGTCCTTGCTTGAAAAAATTTAATCTTTCAAAAAATACTTTCGGTATCTCATCGAAGCTTACACAATGCATATGGATCCTTTTTTTCCACCGACCTCGTGGAAAAGTTTTTTTCTTCTTTTTGAGTCAATTTTTGAGACGGAAATTCAAATCTGATTCTCATGGGTCTTGGGATTTTGGATTGCGACCCAATTCTAAATTTTTGCGTTGTTTGAATACGGTCATCGATTCCCACAACTCAGGAGAAAAAGACTTGCAGAAAAGGAGACTTGCTGTCTTATATGTTTTTTTCTGAGCTTTTTTTCTGCCTTCCCTTTTCCCGCACAGACACATTGTACAGACGGAAACATTTATGGTTCTCGGCATAGTTGTTTCTCTTCAATACGTTGTTCATCTTCTTGCCCTTTGGGAGGGATTTTCACTCATAAAACTTTGATCGCTCCAACAGATCTTTGCTCTATCGTTGGGAAAGGATTTCTGTGTCGTTGCGCGGAGTTTGTGGTTTTGCGGAATCATACAATAGTAATGCTTATGTTCCGTGAAGAGGGATTGAATTCCACATATGACCAGATAACGTTATTGAACTTGGTTCTTTTTAATGGTTAATGACGATTTATGGCTGGATCGTAGTTGAATTAATGTTGTATTGAAGCAACACTGCGGGATACAGGCTCGGTCTGGGATCATTTCCGAAAGGAAAGATTCGAGGACAACACATAATTTGAACCATGGTCAGATGACGAGGTCATCACCTGAGGCAGCACCCCACTTTCTATACTTCCACACCTCGCCAATGTGAGGCCACATGATATTTAACATGCACCCAAACCCACGTACACGACACGGTCTTCGGTTGGATCGAGTTTCGAATTCACGATCCTCCTGTTACTCATCCGCTACTCTTCCAACCGGGCTTCTGCGGTTCCACAAAGTTATAACGAAAAATAGGAAAGGAGCTTTGGAAGTAAGGTCTATGAATTGTCTCCTTTGCGCCTAAATCCCGAATATATTAATTTTTGATTGGTTGGTAGTAGAAACTCTTAAACTGGAACAATACAATTAGTGTTGGACGAAATCAACTCCGATGGGACAGATTCGAGGACACATCTCGTACTTTTTAACATCGGTCAGATGACGAGGTCAACACCTGAGCTTGTTTATCTTGTTGTATTTGGTGCAGCATGGCCATATTTGGCCATGCTGCACCAGACACAAGATATACATCAAGTAAATGACAGACACACACACAATGAAAGTTTTACTGACACAGGAGAGAGAAATACACCCAGGGAGGAATGCACCTGACAGGAATCAAACCTGCGCCGCCTACATCTCGAAGATTGCTAGCGCAGTGGGTATACCTACTAATCCACGACGGCAAATACAATTCAAGAGATATGATTGAAAGCGTCAATGACGATCAATGAATTATTGCTTTTAGACTGAAATTTCAATGGTAATTTGCAAAAACTTCTCTGAAAATTATTTTCAGTTTTTAAAACTGAGAATGAATTTCGAAACCGTAAAATAATTAACGTCTCGAGTTTAGTATCTTTAGTAGGTAGGTAAGTAGTTCAATTTACGTCGCGCTGGAGCAACACAATGAGCTATTGGTGACGATGCCTTAGCAAACCTGAAGGGAAAGATCCGATTTAGTGAAAATGTGTTGTGCGAAAACGTTGATAAAGCGGCAAGAATGACATCCAAATAAAATGAATATTCTATGGACAGTAAAAGTATTTACGGAATAAAAAGGTATGTAACCATAGACATAATGTTGTTTTAACTTCAAACGTACTAATGGAAATATTATTTCGTTGCTAATTATCTTGTTAGAAAGGTGCCTGAAGAGGGTTTGAATTACAGAGACTGAAACCGATGCTCTTTTGTAAGAATGAGTAAATTGTACATGGATATGATGAAAAGTTTTATGATTTGCAAAACACCTAGTACTAATTTTGCTACCAAGCCTTTACATTGTTTATTTAAAATATGACAGACGAATAGTTATGGCAAATGCAAATGATGAAAATATGAGTTTCAAATAGAATGCTCGCGCAAAGCAAGGTAAAATGTGACTAGGAAAGCAAGCAAATTTGAAACATTGTGGCGGTAAATTCGATTGGTATTAATCTGATGTTAAATAAATATATCTCATCGTAATTGGTATTACCTTATTGGTAGAGAGCAGCTTAAAAAATGAGACGAACATACATGTCGACTAGACTAGTAGGCACGTGACTGCACTGTGAAGCTTTGATGTGATTGGCCGATTAGGCTTCGTGTCGCCTCATTTGGCGATACGGATAGAAGTATGAATGCGCATTTCTATAGCGTGGCGACACAAATGAATGCACAGTCATACTTCATTAACAATAACACAAATGAAGAAATCACCAGAGTGTACTGTTTAGCGCGAACCAATAAGGTGATGAATAATGGATGAGCGTCTTCTCTCGTCCGATAGACCAATCAGACGATGAACATTTGTTTTCACCCGGCAGACAAAAATAGTCTAAAGGTCATGTTACAACTAGTTTTGATTACACGATCCCAGGAATATATAAAAATACCATTGCTCACATTATTTTTATATTTTCTCTGCGTTTTCGAACAGCCGTCTTAATTACGCGATTAATTTAATTCGCGGAACACGCCTGTCCTGAATTCTTTCTAAAGAAGTCAATTAAGGGTGGAGAGTTTTCTTTGATTTTGTCTTCTCCCATTAGAGCTTAAAATAGATCCGAAGGATTTAGGAAAGATTGCTAAGCTGGCAATTCTTAAAACATTTTCCCTCTGCATTAAAAATGTAACGAAAGGGTGAATTTATAGTTTGCGATTACGAAATTAATAAGCTGTTCTTATACATTCGAGTTTAAAACTTAAGGAACCTGCTACTTTTAAAGATTACTACCTCAACATTAAAAATGTTACGAAACAGTAAATTCACAACTTATGAAAATAATAAGCTGTTCTTATACACTGGTTTTATAAACGTAAGGAACAACCTCAGAATTAAACGAAATATCCTTTTTCGATTTGCATAACAGGATATTCAGGGGAAAGTTGGAGATATTCAAAATTTGTAATCGTGGTTTCAGAGGAATTTCTTTTCTTCGGCAGGAACTTATCCCAACTTCGTTCAACCTACAAATGTGATGAAAAGCGTACATCAGTGCTTGAGGTGGTCATACAGCCAACTATACAGTAGCATCCTCTCTTTTAATTTTTCACAGATACCCTTTTGTCTCTTTTGCACCCACTTCAATGTCATCCCATCATTTGCAAGACTTTTTATCATCTGTTCTTGTTATCGCTTTGTTCCTACCTATAAGTTCGGTAATTCTCTGTATTTTCTCTGTCTTTTGTATCATTTAACTATATATTTTTCACTTCACAGCAAAGTAGTAGCTTAAAATCTTGATGTTCCGTAACACTCCTGGTGGTTGTCTCGACAAATCAACTCGTCATTACCAAAACAGACCTGATATCTTGATGGACGAGATATCTCGCTATACGAATCTTCTTAAATCTGACGAAATCTTGATCTCGTCATGAAAAGAATCGGCGATATCTTAATAACGAGATATCTTGTCGAAACCACTTGGAGGGATAAGTTTTACATGCCAGTGCGTGTTATGTTTTTCTGTTGCTATTTTTAGGAACGTTTAGATGTTCATAATGTTGATAACTCAGAATTCCGAGATTTGATTATATTCAAAAAATCTAATGATAAGCTTTAGGCAACCTTATAAGTCAATTCTCTAGTCACCATTGCTTCCTTTCCTCAAAGACAAAAAACAAATCATTTATAAATCAATACAACTCTAAATCCATGCTAAATATACCAAGCAGGTCAAATAACCAGTTTTAAAATTTTTACTTCAAAATACTTTAATATTTTATCGCTTTCCTCAAATGACTTTAAGACTTTTCGTAAAATGTTTAGGAAATTAATTCGATAGTATATATTTCTCTTCCCTTCCTGCATCAGACATACGTATGATGTTACCTACTGTCACAGTGACGGGTCATTTGACCGGTTTTATATTTTATTTGTTTTTCCCACACTCTCAACTCAAAAACATTCCATATACACTACTTGTAGAGTGGGGTGCCAGCTCACGTCTTGACTTCATCTTCTGACCGTTGTTCAAAATTACGAGGCGTTTTCTTCGGTTCTTTCCCTTCGGGATTGCTCTCGGACCGTCGTCGATAATAGCCCGCGTTTTGCTTCAGTGAGACGTTAATTAACTACTTACCCACAACCACGGGACAGATTATTCAGACGAGCGACGGGTAGAATTAGTTTGAATCTCTGCTCATATACTCCATTTATTTCGTGAGATGATCAAAGGAGGAGGAGAGAAAAATCTGTGTTGAAAATACCTATTGCGGATGACAAATGCCTTTAACCAATTATATTAAGAAACCGTTTGAGGCTGAAGATACGGAGTATCAGCATGCCTTGGTGAAAGTGAAGGAAGTTGGAGGTTGGATTTAATTCTAACTTGAGCAACACAAGGGGGTATTGGCATCTGTCCGGGATCAATCCTGACGGGAAAAATCTGACCATGCCTTTTAATTTTGAATCACGGTCAGATGACGACGTCAGAACTAGAGCTGACACCCCACCCTTCCACACTTCACCATTTCAACATTTGAATCCACAACTGTTTAAGCATGCACCAAACCCCACGTATATGACGGGTTTCGGATAGACTGAATTTCAAACTCTCAACAGCCCGATTTCTATTTTGAAACCGAAGTATGTTAAAAAAGAAACTGACGGCATACTCAAGTAGGTAGGTACTTAATTAAAGTAGCACTTCAGCAACGCAAAGGGCTATTGGTGACGGTCCTTGTTCAATCCCGAAGGGAAATGTCCATAGACAACGCCTCGCAAATTTGAACCACGGTCAGATGAAAAGAACAACACCTGAGCTGGCAACCCACTCTCCAAATTTTCACACCACGCCAACGTGAGGATATTTGAGGCCTCGAGAGATTTAGCGTGAACCAGCCGAAGTGTACACGGCGGTCTTTGGTTAAACATCGCAACACTTCGTTTGCTAATCCATTGGCCTTCCAGTCACCGGTTCGGGCTACCACGGCCCAACGTCCCGCTCATAATTATGTTTGAGAAAACTTCATTTTTGTTTAGGTAATAGGATTGGATTTTTTTGGACACATGTGCGCGTGACCGGAACATTACGGGTTATTTTCACTCCATTTTTTTTAATTTGCATTCAAAATTTTAATTTTTTACCCTCCACATTTAACATCTGCATTTAAGATAAAAAATCATGAAGAAATTTGGAAATATTAAACAGCATTTTTACTACGCAGCTAAACATGATGCAAAGTCATTGGACCCATTAGACCCAACATTTTGATTATGAACAAAAATCAAGTATTTAAAAGTACGTCAAACGATATTTTCGATTTTATGTGTTTCTGAACTGGTGAGTTTATAGGTCTGTAGCAGACGATGTGAGACAATACAATTTCTGTCAACAAAAAGTCCTTCGAGGTTGCGATTAGTTACGCTGCTATATGAAATGCTATTTTGGGAACTAGATTTTGCAGTGCTTTCTGACTCGGTTGGTCTCCGTCGGCCAGGTAAAGTTTGACGTAACCGGGGAGTCCTTACCGGGTCACGAGAGTTGTCTGCAAATTTCTACGGACCTCTCCAGACCGTGTGTAAGTCTCACTATAAGGGTACCTCCTGGTGTGCGGAGGGCTCCCGGAGCAGAACTAGGTGGGAGTGGCTGGTGGTCTTCCAAACTTTGATTGGCGCGTCGGTGAGGGGTTCCACTGATAGCCAGTGTCCCTGCTCACCCGACCATGGAAGGTTTGCTGGTTTTCCTTCCACGTAATGGCAAATGCAGGTCGGTTTAAAAGTCCTTCCAGCAAAGGCAGCGCCCTTAGGAGACTGGCTATTTTTGAGACCTCATTCTACGAGAATATGAACCCGTAGTTTCAGTTTTGCAAATTTATTAGCCAACACGCATTTTTGCATGTTAGGTTATTATTAAAATGATAGGTGCATTTTTGCAACAGCCCAACCTGTACACTTTGGTATACCACTTGGTGTCGGTCTGTTTCGCACGAGGTACCGCTTAGCACAAAAGGTTCTGTTTGTAGTCGGCTTGGGGAGGGAGCTCCTGCTGTTCTCCCGTTATAACTTTATATGGGCTTGTATAAAAGTGCCGACCTACGGTTGGCCCAATGGCTTTATACTGACACATGGGTCAAATTTTCGATAAGAGTTTCTGCTCCCGCTTGTCGAGACCATTAACGCTATTTTCTGGGGCCGCTCCTGACAATCTATAATGGCACATGTCGTGGTAGAGGGGGCTGCGCCCCCAACTAGTAGTGGTAGTGGTTTCTGACTTACTGTAAGTTTCCTGAAACCTTAAGAGTTGTATTGAGATCACGTGTATACTTCCGTATGAGATGTAGAGCAATGGATGATTTATACCTTTCCACTGAATTGGGTTGTATTTAGCAACCGAGTAAATATGGATCGCCGTATGAAGAGAAAGCTAGTATCTGTCATTTCTTCTGTCAGGCAACGGCGAATGAAGTAGTGCTTAGAATATTAGCAGCATGCATTTTCAAATGGCTTCAGACAGTTGTTGGAAGTGATTCGAATAAGTCAACCAGTTCCATATCACCGTATTTTTTATCCCTGTATAGCAGTTTCGAACATGTATGAATATTAAATAAATGACTGAAATTAAAGCTCTGAAACTACAATATTTGCCAAAATGCAACATATATAGTGCTAAGAAATCATAAATATTATATTAATTAGTTAATTAGAAAAATTATTAATCAGCCGCAAATTTTAAAATTCCTAATGCTTTTGTGTAGATGCTTCTCCTACACTTGCTCTGGTATATGCTAAAAGAGTTTCCGGCACATTTTTCTTCATTTGTCGAACATCCCCCAACGGGTAGTTTGGAAAACATCAGAAATGGACCAACAGGTATACATAGTCATCTTGACCCGGTGTATTGGACGAACCCTGTAGGCAAGCCACATATTTGTCCAACATCACTCTCGTGGCACTCAATTGCCTGAAATACACATGTATATGATATAACTTTATGTATAGTGTAAGAGCTTCAAAAATCATAGTGTAGTATGTTTTGTTTCATGCTACTCTTTTCGCTTAAAGCATTTGTCAACGCTATAACATTGTAAGAGTCGGCAACTTCATAGTATCCACACTAGAACATTTAAAACTCAATGGCACTCAACAAAGTGATATACCATACCTCCCTATCAAATATAATGGAATAAATTCCTCCTGAAATCTCCGCTTTACAAGTTTCGGCAAACAGTCACATGCCATTTCCAACGAAGCTCAATTTATATGTACATATGTATGAATTATACATACCTCCAATCATCAATAACTGCTTTAATCTAAGGTCATATCAATAGGTTTCAGAATTAAGGATCTCATTAAATGAAAATCTGTCGAATTTAGACGAGGATGATTAACATTTCCATAACCTCATTTTCCATGATTTAAAATGAGGTGCCAAAACGGGATGTGATTTGGAAATAGGAGGAAAGGACAATTCGCCACATTTATTCGAAATAGGATTTGTTCGCAAAATGAGGTGTTGGACGCATTTGATGATTTACATGCATGAGCGTATTCTATAACACCAGAAACTTAAAAGTGGTTTTCGCGCGGTATTTGTCATTTCACTTATATAAATCTATGCCTCAACTCCCAGTATTTTGTTAAAACCAGTTATTAATATTTTGGTAGGTATTCTAATTAACGTCACATTTGAGCAAGACCACGGGCTTTTGGCAACGGTCCAGTATCAAAACCGAAGGGAATGATCAAAGGACAACACCAAATAATTTTGAATCACGGTCAGATATATGACGAGGTCACATCTGTGAGCTTGCACGTCACTCTCCAAACTTTCACACCACACCAACGTGAGGGTATTTGAAGCCACGACAGATTCAATGTGCTCCAGCTCCTTTGTAGACGACGGTATTTGGTTGGATTCGAACTTGCAACCCTCCGGTTGCTTGTCCGTTACCCTTCCAACCGGGCTACCGTGGCCATTCACATTTGAGAATTTAAACAAGTTGTTTGTATTTATCTTCGGTGACTAGGCGGTTAATTGAATTTTTGAGAATTCTTTCTCTGAGAAATGACCGTATATCGACAAACCAAATCTGCGAACTATATATCTACCAATACTTTAATGTTACGAATTAATTGTTTTCAATATTTTGATTTATGGTAGCTAAGCGCCAACCTTTCAGTTAATGCTAGCAAATAACTCTCAAACCTATGACTTCTAATGATAAACCTATGACAAATAATTGTAGTAGGTCTTTTGATATAATTCGCTGTATTACTCCAGTGCGACGTTAATTAACTACCTACCGATATATTTTGAGTTCAGTGAAATAATTCATTTTCTAACTGTGACTTCTGGAATCTAACTGTTCTCCACCCTTTGACACATGCAATCTAATTAGTTCTGCTTCTAGAATCTGTTGAACTAAATGGTATTTAAACATTTGACAATTAGAAGTTAAATGGATTTCAAACATTTGACAATTACAAGTTAATTGGATTTCGACAAATTTGAAGACCGTTATTTGGTTCCAATCTTTTTAACTTTTGTCAAGCGATGTTACAGCTTTTGGTAATGCCACCGTTCAGAGAGCATTTATATGTAGTTGAATGACAACATATTCGAGGAGTGACTTAAATAAGGACTATTGGGAATTGTTGCGGCCCACATCGAAAGTGGCTGAAATTGTGTAATAGAGTTTCCGGAAAATTTGCTAAAGCGAAAATAACAAGTCCTGCTTTAAAATGATAAGATAAGTTCTAATGCTATACTTGATGGAATGTAAAGTAGCAGGTATAGGGCATCCATTTTCTTGTATTTAACGCCAGGGTACGTTTCGTTTTTGTTTAGTTTTATGTGTGTTTAATTGGGTTCGATTTAAGAACACGATACAATAGTCAATTGGCAGTAATTATCAACCCCAATAATGGCAATAATTTTAGAATATGTTAATCTGTCTTAAGTCTGGAGTTTCGGGAGTCCTCTTGGAAGAGTAAAGGATTAGCAGCCGGAGGGTTGCGAGTTCGAATCCAACGAAAGTCCGTCGTCTACAAAGGGGGCTTGTGCACGTTAAATCTGTCGTGGCCTCAAATGTTCTCACGGTGGTGTGGTGTTGAAGTTTAGAGAGTGGGGTTCCAGCTCAGGTGTGACCTCGTCATCTGGCCATAGTTCGAAGTTACGTGGCGTTGTCCCCGAATCTTGCCCTAAGGGTTTGATCCCTGACCGTAGCGATTTGTTGACGAGAATTTCAGCGGCCAATGTGGTAATGAGTGTTTTTGAGTTTACCCACAATTGTTAACATTTTGCCTTTTTTAAACGTTGATTTGTTTATAATAATTTTTTTGATTTAACAGTTACCGTCCTCAAACCCAACATGACAATCAATTTGATCTGAAATTTTTGAGTGCATCGAGTAATTTGGTTTTCTTTTGACTCTCGCAAACAAAGTCTCGCCCCATTTGACCTTTAATTAATTTTTCTAAGTCCCTCATATTTTTGAAAGTAACCTTTACCCTATTCTTCCTGTTAAGTACATTCTGGATAACAATAATTTAAATTGTGATTCATCTATTCACAAGTCATCAACGTAACTTATATAGCTGTGATTTAATAACGAAATCTTTATAAATTTCCAGTCGAATTGTCTACTTTACAAAACTGCATGTAGACGTAAATATATATTTGTTTTAACAATAATTTTATCACGCAATATGAATTATCGTTCTTCACATCATGCATATCCGTAAAATGCACAAAAATTCACTGAAATGTCTTGTCACTCTAAAAGAGGATGTTAAAAATTTAAGAAACAAATGCATATCTAAACCAATCAAATACTACCATCCCTAAAGCAAAAACGCGACATGATTGTTCTTAAATTAAAGAAAACATTCCAAGTATATGTTCACGTGTATTCGGTAACGGTTAAAAGATACAAAAATTTGACATTTCCATAAATTTAAAGCAGGAGTAGTTCTCTGGCAAGTGGCAATGCTAAGTTGGGTGCATCTATATATGCTAATTCTTGAAAGACGCATCTGGACTCGCACACAGACCTATCTAAAAAAACGACAAATCAAATTTACGTAGACAATTTCCCTATCAAAAGACTCCAGCTGGCCTCTTGGATAACAGTTTAAACAAATATAGGACGAAAGTGTTCCAGCTCCTTTTCTTGCTTATTTTTCTTTTTTAGAATCTCGTGAAGTTTGAATAAAGCTGGGATTAAAACAAAGCTATCGCGTTGTAAAATTAAATGCCACATTGTGAAGCTAGTTCAATGTACTTGATGTTGGGTTTGTTATTAAACGAACATTATTGTATTATTGAGGCAAATCTAGGGGTTAAAAAAACACATTTTATTTATGGTTTTGACGTTTAAATCAATACGTGATTTTACATTGAATAGTATATGTTTAGTGGTAAGAAAAGAACTTAAATTTTTTAGTTTTTCTATCACTCAGTTTGTTCTCAATTGCTTCAGGTATTATTCAACACTATCTTCATATTTATGCAAGAGTAACATGTACACGCCTTTTTTTAGTTTTACTAGAGAACTGTCGCTTTGAATCATAATGTTTTTATCGTACGAATGATTTTGAGCTGTGGTATATTTAAAATTAGAAACATTCGTAACTTCTCAAGAAAAGTGACGAAAGTTAAAAACATAAATTTTGCAGTAGAGCCAAAACAAATGAATGAAAATCACCATGAATGTTTTATTTCTGAATTTGAACTTTGTGCAATCAATTCGTATCTTTATTCAAAGTTTGAAGCATACTCCCTGATTTTATTTCGAAGGTTGAGTTTATTGCAATCGCTTTTTGGTTGAAATATATAAGTCTATTTTAAGTTACATCACTTTTCTAGGGAAGTTGTGATACAATGCCGATGGTGAAACCAAACGTTTTGTATGGAAAGCCAGATTCCAAAAATCTGCAAAGGCTAAAACCCATAATCAATAGATTTTATTATGACCAAATGTTTTGATTTGTGAGACGTACCCTTAAATCAAAATATTTGATCCCTCTAGTACATATGTGTGAAAAAATCGATATTTCCAAATTTCAATTTTGATTTGAAAGGGGTATATAAAAACCGGCGTTATTGAATATTGTTCACATTTTTAATACATAAAAGTGTGTAGCTTTAGATGCAGGTTTCCTAAACAATTAAATTTAGGAAAATTAGATGAATATTGTATTTTCTTTTATTCTAGATGAAGGTCATATTTGCAGTTATTTTAGGAAATATATGATTCATTTCATATTCTCAAGACTCAGATTCTTTTTCACACGGATTGATTCCTGACCGTCACCAATAACTCGTTGCGTTGCTCCAGTATGATGTAAACTCAACTACCTACCTGCATATCCAAACGACACAAAAGTGATATTTTTATCCACACAAGTCTAATTTTTTGAAAATTGACTAATGTGTTTTTCTTAATCATATGATAGAAAAATTGGAAATTTTTATGTTCCTACTTGCAGTAGATTTTTACTTGTATTAATTTTAGATTTGAAATTTTCGGCATATTTTCATGATTTCAGACACATTAAAATAAACGCATATTTTGATTTGATGGTCCAATCGGGATTAATTAGTTGTTCAATTAATAACCTATTCACGCGAGAAAACTGTTAAATTTATTGGTAATTGAAATGGACTTTAACCATGAATTCTTGAAAAAATACATAATTTTTTTCTAAAATATATATGCTAAATGTACACTATAGGTACCAATAATGTGCAAATAATTAATTAAAGGCACATGCGGTAGTGAACCATACTCATTTCACTCGCTCGCAATGCGCCCTAGTATCAAAGCATTTGACAGATCTCAATTTAAGAATGATATTTTAATATTTGTAGAAAGAAACATGAATTGGATACTCAGGATTTCAAAATCATGGTCATATATCCAGAAAACAAGATAGTCCAATCCCAGGAGAAACATACTGGAGTAAATAGCATTAGTCGTTGCATTGATATATTGCAGATAATTTTGTAATGTCTCTGATAATCTAAATTCGTTAAAACTTCGGGAAAGTGCAATTAATTCGTAATTTATTTATAAATTAACTTCTTTCTGCTCCCGCTTTCAACTCTAGTAAGAATTGTAGCATTCCATGGATTATTTTTTGAAAAAATATTTGGAATCTTCTTTCCTTTAGAAGTATTCTATTGATTCTTTTCTTAGAACATAATCCATTGGAAAGATTCCATTGGTTCTTCCTTAGAATATAATCCTTTGAACTGATTCATTAAATTCTTTTCTTAAAATGCAGAGAATTTCGAAAATATCAGAACAAATTGTAAAGGGTGCTAGAAGGGCCCTAAATATTTTTTGTGAAAGAATGTGTGTCCAGAGAAATGCCGCGTTTAGATGGCAGAGGGCGCTTTTTAAATCTGTCGATAACATCGTTTCCCCTCTCGGACTTTCAATGGCATACATCGCCCCACTAAAGGAATTGAACACTATTATCGCAAATACCGATAGCAGTGTTATCGCGAATTCGTAAGAACGGGCAACACTGTTATCGTCAAATAATACTTTTGCTCATCTCTAGTATCCAAATTAAATATTTAAAGCATTTGAACGAAATCTTAAATGACAAAACTTTCTGACCGAAGTTTTTCGTATTCAGTCAACACGGTTCTAAGCACATCAACAAACATTGACTACTTATCCTCAGATTCAGTAACTTCTTGAGTATAGTCTTCAGTCTAGACTATGCGTCCCTCTTTCCCCTAAGCGTCTCACTTTCGATTAAGTCTTGTATTGTTAAACTGTACCCCTTCCTACTTTCAAAGCTTCTCGATTACTGGACAATGACTCGGTCCTGTAGCCTTATTTCCCCTAAGTACAAACACCTTTTCTTCTTTTGTGGGGTCTGGGCTTTTTAAATGAAACAAAACTGTTCCTTACACATGTCATCAATCTCCTTCTGTGTCCTGTGACAATCGAAAATCGCATAGGAATTATCAAGCACCAGTAGTACCGTAGCCTCGTAATTGGGTTTCTGAAGTATTTCTACTAACTGTTGCCTTAAGGTTAGTTATGGCTTACAGGAATACTGGAGTTAAAGCACATTCATGCATATTAAGGTATAGATACACAGATGTTTTAGTTGCTGACAATCTATGATTTAAAATATTTCCTGAGATGGATATCATGCAAGTATAAATTTAAAGCACAAAATACGAAACTTAATTTTAAGAGATTTCGGAAAGTTTAACGCAATGTAAAAGTTAAGAATGATTTTTAAATGAAACAGGACAAATCATGATAAAGTTAAGATTAAAGTGGGGATACATATTTATCAAACTTCAAAACTTCAGGTTACGTTAAAAAAACGAAAATGAAGTTAAAATAGTCAATTTGAAAAAATTGTATAGATTATGCATATTGAATGAGTTTTTCGCAAATACCAAAAATTCAATATATATAAAGATATGCTTATTTACATAAATATATATGCTTATTTACATAATAAAGCTTGTAAAATATTTGTTTATTTATGTCTAAAACAAGTCAAGAGAAATATTAATTTCATGTTTTACATGTAGTCTGAGTTACATTAAACTTTTAACACACGATGTAACGTCCCTAACAGCGCAGCATCAAAGGTCAGTACCACTGACCTCCGGCCGAAAATTCCCGAAACATCTGTCGCTGCTGTCCAGATAGTTTTTAGAGGTGAAGATTTTTCCTGAAAAATCTGGTGACAAAAAGAGAACGGTTGTAAAGATCGAGATGAGCAGAGGTTTGTTTTTGTGGTTCTCGGTTTTGGGGCCACTGCAGTTGAGGAGATCCATTTATGACAATTTTGCAGCGCCTAGGCGTACAAATCCCTATTAAAAAATATTGTACATATCGATATTGTAAAATAAACGTGTTTATTTTGTAATTTGGTTTGTTTCGTTGTGTTAATTGGCACACCACTCGGCCTAATACGTTACAACTATATTGAAAAGGGAAATGCAATTCAAATGTTGAATGAGTGTACTCTGAAACATCAAATTTAAACACTTCTATTGTACATTGAAGGATTTCACACTTAAATTCACATTCTTAGGAAGTCTTAAACAGATTACGCTTTAGAATCGATTACGATATATATTGAGTAGGTAGGTAATCAACGATGCATAACGGGCTATTGGTGACGGTGCGAGATCATGTAATTTGCGAGGGCATGTAATTTTGAACCACGGTCACATGACGAGGTCAACACAGGAGCTAGCACCCTACTCACCAAACTTCCAGACAACGGCCAACTTGAAGACATTTGACGACACGACAAATTTAACGTGCACCTCCTCCCGCGTGCATGACGATCATTGGTTGAACAGATTTTCGAACTCGCAACCCTTCAATTGCTAATTCAAATGAAAAAAAACATAATTTGAACACATTATATCGTGTTGCAGTATATGGGAATACTTTTTAATATCGACCGTAGCAATGCTACACGACGGTCTTTGGTTGGACTGAGTTTCGAATTAGCAATCGTTCGATTGCTAATTCGTTACTCTTACAATTGGGCCACTGCGACCCGGCTTCTATTTTGGAACAAACATTTGATATTCATACTTGAACAAACAAACCAGACATTAAACACTTTAGAACCTGTTGCACTATAAGGGTACGTTGTAATTCAAACACAATGCAATGGAAGCCATGTTGAATAAATAGCTACTGTAAAAGTTAACTTTTGTTAGCGGTTCCACTCTATATTAGTGCGCGACCTTGTCAGACAGGTTCCTGTGCGATACAGGTGTTTTTATTTAATTCATATCTTTATTTATGTCTTTATAATTATTTTATGGAGGCCTTTACTTTAATAGTTCAGAAAATTATTTTCTTTTATGTTTAATTTATTGAAGTACCATCTTGTATCTAGTGCCAATCCAGTTAAAAAAACTAAAACATTTATAATAAACTCAACCACACAGCTGCGTCTAAAACGAACTTATTTTTAATTCAGTACATAAATGCTTA
The DNA here is from genome assembly GCA_933210815.1 of Meta bourneti. Classification (NCBI taxonomy): domain Eukaryota; kingdom Metazoa; phylum Arthropoda; class Arachnida; order Araneae; family Tetragnathidae; genus Meta; species Meta bourneti. The sequence goes on along the minus strand of OW119930.1, from coordinate 63,562,697 downwards.
AAATGCTTATTTAATAGTGCTGAATGAAAGTAACTGGAGTGACATTGGTTTTGTGAGATTCCGCACTTTGAATAATCTAAAATGGTATTCTTGTCTAATCCTGAAAGACGGAATCAGATAAGTAAAAAATGGTTTCCATCCCTCTTCTTTATCCATTTTATGAAATTTTTGACACCATTCAAATCTATGGATCTATAGATCAAATATAATTATATCTTTGGCATTAACAATGGCTACACTACACTAAAAAAATCTCGAAACCCGTAGAAATCACTCCGTATTACGATAACATTTTTATTGCAGAATTCGAATATGTAATTTAAATTTTTCGCAGTCCCTTACAGATTTCTTGTGATACACAGTTAAAGCTTATGCGAATTTACACCCATATTTATATGTGCATTAAGGAAAAAAATAGTCTAAAATGATTAATGCAATTTTTTGCTGTACTTGGTCTGCAATACATCCCTAGTCAGGGTTCATAAGAAGTCAGAAAATACACACACATATCCAAAAAGTAAGGATAACGAGATTTATCTAGTGTCAAGTCCATGTATCAAAGTCCCTCAAGTGACAAATAACTATTCCATAAGATATGGGGAATAAAATAAGAGCTCCCATATGCATCGTGGTGCTACTGGAAACTAAAGAATTGAAAAAGTGCTTAGGCGAATATATTGTAGTTATTAGTTATTGCGAAAAAAACATATTTTGCTGTGTTAAAAGCAACTTAATAGGGAACATTCTGGCCTGTGATCCTAATACAAGCCTCACAACGTCCAAACATGCTTTCAATTCATTTCCCATTAGCGCACTATAGCACGTCTTTGTTCTTGAGCAGTCCTTGATGATGTTGTATAGGCTGCAATGTGACTTCTTAGAGCATCCCAAGCATACTCTTGGATTGGGATCAGGTGGCCGTGCTTCATGTGAATTCAGTATTATCCTTAATTTTTAGACATGTCTGTATTTGGACAACAATGGCTTTGAATTCCCATCTCAACATACGAAATTTCATGGTCCCCTAGTCACACCAAGGAAACATTCGCCTGCTTAAGCTTATGGCCTACTTCTCTTATAGGCAGAGATGAAATATAGGTGGAAATGCAAAAAGTAAACTTTTAAAGACATGCTTTAATCCCATGGCCTTTCTGGGATTTCACAAGATCATTTCGCAATTTTTAGAGGTTCTATCCACCAAGCCTCAGGCGATTTCTGCAAATAATCATGCCGTGCAGCTTTTCCTTCTGAATTCAACTGCAGATTGAATTTTTTATTTAGATATAGTTTTTAAAATTTATGGACTCCCAAATATACAACGCTTGATTTTATTATCCTTTGTTACAAAATTTGTTTTTCAGGGATATGAATCGTTGTTTACATTCACCCCATTGACTTAGCAAAATTTCTTCATACAACCTAGCATCTTGTTTCGTGGAAGGTTGTACACTTTTTGAATATATATATATATATGTATATATATATGTATATATATATATATGTATATATATATATGTATATATATATATGTATATATATATGTATATATATATGTATATATATATATATGTATATATATGTATATATATGTATATATATATATATATATATATATATATATATACATACATATATATATATATATATATGTATATATATATATATATATATATATATATATATATATATATATATATATATATATATATATATATTCTATATTGACAGTTCCTGTGATATTTGACTTTCTGACTTTACTATGCCCTATATTAAAAAAATTTTTATCAGTGGGATCAATCTTTGTCTTTTATACATTGCTTTAACAATATTTTTCAGACTGATTAGCTTAGTGTTTACATTTCCAAAATACGTATGTGCTCTATGGTTGGCATTGAATTTTCTTGTGATCTTTAACGCTCATTTCGAGGATTGTTTCGTGTTTCAGGAAATTTTTTCCTGTACGTGTTATGAAACATGATTTTGCAGTCTCACTATTTTCAGAAGGAGAATACAAATAAAAATTATTAAATTATTGAATATTCCACAAATTTTTCTGCTACATATAATCTGTTCAATGATTTTTTTTTTTATTTCTTAGGTTTTTTGATACATTGAGATTCTTAACTAATGGTATAAGTGAGAGCTTCTTTCTCCTTTAAAATTACAGATGTTCTAGGGTAGAATCAGTTTGAGATCCTGGAATCCAGGCAATGGGGTAATGATGGTGTTAGTTCTATGGATGCGATGTGTTCCATTCATTTTCCTGTTACAAAGGAATTTTTTTCAGACAACTATTCTTCATTTCTAACTACGTCGGCTTTTGTAAGCAAAACAATGTTGTAGTGAATTAATAAAAATGACTGCACAGCGATAAGCAAAATCAATCACCGGATTAGGAAGTTGGTCTTGAATTCTGTTATTACAATATTTGAATAAAACCATTCCACGGATTTCCAATATTTCATTTGTCTTAGAAAAATCAAAATTTGGCTTGAAAATCTGATAAATTTTTCTAGGAGTGCTACACTTGTATCGGTTTTCAAAATTAAATAAATTGGAATTTAAAATGATTAGCACTTTATTTCATCAAATTTATTATTCTCCTTGTCTTTCAAAATTTTAGAAAAGTGTTTTAAGAAATTTCTATTCATTTTCTTTTGTTCTATACATTCTTATGAAACAGAAGTTAAGAGTGGCAATAGTGTTGGCAGAAAGATTTTGTCTCTCTTTAAAGTTTCCTTTTCTCGAAGTGTTAGGAAATACTCTAGTTACTAATACTATTCTTATGAAACAGAAGTTAAGAGTGGCAATAGTGTTGGCAGAAAGATTTTGTCTCTCTTTAAAGTTTCCTTTTCTGGAAGTGTTAGGAAATACTCTAGTTACTAATACTATTCTTATGAAACAGAAGTTAAGAGTGGCAATAGTGTTGGCAGAAAGATTTTGTCTCTCTTTAAAGTTTCCTTTTCTCGAAGTGTTAGGAAATACTCTAGTGCAGGTTTGGAAAGAAAAGTCTACTTTTTCTACAAAACGAAAGATGTTAAATATTTACTTTAATATGTCAGCCTTATTACGTTTGAAATAATTTGGTACACCGATTTTACTTTCTTGCGAAAATTCTTCGAAAATGCATAAGAAACGTTTCAGTTTTTTTACGTAAATTCGATCTCTTTACGCCATTAAAATATTAGTTTGTGTCGAGGACATAAATCGTAGTTTTGACAGGAATACTCTGGCCTTATGTTGGATTGTGAAATGAATGGAGGAAGTTTGATTGATTGTTTATTATGAATATTCAACAAATCTCTAATTTAAAGTTTGATATGAATACAGAAGGATATTTTTATTCATTAAAGCTTTGTGATTTTTGTGTATGGTAGCTTTAGAGTCAGACCACTTTCACAATCCACACCCCACGCAATCCATTATTACACAGGCCCAAAGCTTGCCCAGCACCGTAGATTTTTATATATATTGCTGACCCCTCGCTCAGTGTGCCGATCATGTCAGGTACGGACATTCTTTGTCTATACGATGTTATATTTATCTTCTGGACCTTTTTCTAGTTCTGAAATCATAAGAGAAAAGTTGTAACGATTTTTTGTAACGTTCGACTTTTCTTGCATACCCCCGTAATATTCCACTTTTAAAAACGTATTAACGTCAAAAACAAATTCTTATGAGCAAAACAAATAATAATTTAAAATCGCGGTTATGTTACTATTCTCCTGAGAGCATGGATACGTTATTATAAGTATAGATATAAAATATTAAAGGATTTATTAATGGGCATATATTATTCTATGTATAAAAACAATATAGGAGAATTCATTGCTTGATATGTTTATTTAAAGTTGGAGCCATACTAGCGCCTTTCAGACTCCTCTATTCTTTGATTATTGGCAAGTTGATGGTCATCACACCACTTGGGAACTGCCCTGTCCACGAGTTTCGAATTCTCAAATTTATCAAATCTTTTAGAGCTAACATTCAAACTCAATCGTTTTTGTCTATCTTATCTACTCTGGGATTTACTGTCAAATTGTAAACACTCCAGATAATCCAGTATTACACATCTATCGAGTGCCATTGATACTAGTCTGTCTACCGATATTTGGGAGGAATAGACTCCAGACAAATTTTTATCGCTCCCTAAAAGAAATTGTTCACTATTTGGTCTTCACTCAACCGTCACGTATCGTGAATAAGCAATTTATTTTAGTCTGTTATTTGTGCAGTAAAAAGCTCATTATATATGTGCAATTTACACGTAGTTAATTCGAGAGTGCTAACTCTTTGAAGGACACTGCTAAATTTTTTCTAATTATGAAGATCTTTTATGATTATTGACCAGGTTAGACTTTTTGGGACTTGGGGGCAAATAAAAATGATACCACCCTGTCCGAAAAAAGATAAACGTATCTGAAATGAAGAAATGTACCATTTACATGTTAGTTTTGTTAATATATTAATGTGTCTAATTTTACTATTTTATTGATTCATTGTTGACTGAATACAGACTAGAAAAAGTCCGAGTTTTTCAAAGGCTCATGTTAGTGGATTTCCAGGATGAAGTAAGAAAGTCTCCTTAGTCTTGGTTCGTGTTCTCCAGACATTTGTGTGAAGAGAATTTTAACAATAATAATTAAGTAACGTAGCAACAAAACTGAACCTTTAAGAACTTAAAATATTGATACTACTATTCTCTATGCAAAAATAATTTTTAAATTTTATATAGCTGGCTATATTAGTATCATGTAATAGACGAAACATTAAAAAACGCAATGAAATACAAGGATGACTTTCTTAATTATAATTTCTGGTCATGATTAACAAACCAATGCACGAAAACTGGGAAGAATTGTCGATAAAATACCAAATTACGTTCAATTCTTCGTACCACAAAGGATTTAATCTGGAGAATGACATAAAAATTATTTGTCTGCTTCTACTTCACTATTTTTTCACTATTCAAAATCAGCAATATTTCTTTTTCTCTCTTGAGCGATGTGATTTCTGAATAAAACATCCAAAGGGGAAGTGTTCGATTTTATATAAGAAGTGTGATCTTTATTTGCCAGTTTTAAATACGTTAATGCACTTTGCAGTCAGAAATGCACCATTTTCATGATAATATCATTTAAGCTGAAAGGATTAATTTTGCAAATGACGTCTTGTGACTATCAATATTCCTCTTAGAAGATTGTGTTCCTTCTATTTTACTAATACGACAGCAATTACTTTTTGAGAATTTTTCTTATTATTTTCGTAGCACCCGAAATTAAAAATGCCCTATGAATTAAAAAAACAGGTCCCAAAGGTAGTTGTTCTATCTTATGTATGATAATTTACTTGTAAGGAATCAGTAATAATCTAAAAATGCATACATTATTTACTTTCCTTTACGCTGTGCACTCTGGGAAAGTATTTGAAGTTTCTAAAATGTATATTTAGAAAACGTTTCTAAAATGTACATTTAGAAAACGTTTCTAAACCAGAATACTTGTTAAGAAACCGTAGATTGACTGAAATATTGATTACTATAGATATATTTTTATTTTTATTTGTCATGACTACCAAATATAAATGAAAAAAATTATACGCATAAGTGAAAAATTGTATAAATGACTAGCAGAAATTCCCGGCGTTGCTTGGGTTGAATTGGTTGAATTTTGATTGAAAAATGACCAGATTAATCACTTCCTTTTCATAGGAAAATGCAAACGTCATTTAAGAGCACGAAAAATAATATTTTAACATTGTGTTAACTTTTTCATACGTTCTGCAATTTATTTCGGTCCCAAATATATACACATTATAGATCCATCCATATAATCCCTTTCATATTCATCGCACTCCTGCCTGTTGTAAGAAAAACTACAAAAGTATTTTTCTGAGAAGACTGCTTCAGAAATTGATTCAGAAATATCTTTGAAGTACAAAGTTGAATACCTGTTTCAATTTAACGTAACCTATCTTATTTTTAAATAATTTTATTTTAACCTAACCGGTCATTTTAAAATGAGAAATTATATTCCTTACTTAAAAAGATTTTGTTTTGTATATTTTATTTATTTTTATGAAACAGAATTCTACAAACCATTACGTAATCAGCTAAATACTTAAGAAATTTTGTTCGAAATATACATATACAGCCAAGAAATTACCCATGTCTAGTTATATTTTGCAGAAATTAAAAAATAATTCCTTAAAATATAACTCCTAAACAATATATCTGCAATATGTAAAAAATTGGAACACATAACTACAAACAGAAATAAAATTCCGATCATTAAAAAAATGCAGAATTTTGTAAAATGAAAGACGAGCAATTGGTCGTTAAACCGAATAGCAAAATTACGCTTTTATGATTAATGAGTTTTTCGTTTAAGGTTTCCGTGTTTCATTACGAAATGTAAGTCATGTAAAATTAAGTTTTCTAAATATACTTTTTTCATCTATCAACTATTCCTAAATTATTTATATTATGAGAAGAAATAAAAAATAACATATATATTCGAATTTAATTCATTTGGAAAAAAATGTTTTTCGAGCAATACTGGTAAAACAATCTTATTGGAAAAGTTGTTTTTCTCTCAATACTGGTAAAACAAATTGATTTGCGTACCGTAATCGTATTATACTCAATGTTATTCCGCTGGGGATTTCGAATTGTTTTTAGCCCCCTATACACCTCCAGGACAAATAGAACGGGGGTTATTATGTAGCCTGCGTTACCTGCATGGTTCTAAATTATAAATGTACGAAATTTGGTATGGATTGGTTATTATGTAGCCTGCGTTACCTGCATGGTTCTAACTTATAAATGTGCGAAATTTGGTATGGATTTGTGAAACGGTTCAGATTTGTATAGAGAACAGACTGACGGAAAGACAAACAGACAGACGCCATTTCTGCTTTATATATAGACTAGCTGAATTACCCGGCGTTGCTCAGATTGAATTGGTTAAATGTTGATTGAAAAGTGATCAGTCTAGTCACTTCGCTTTCACAGAAAAATGCAAGCATCAATTTAGTCTTCGGAAAATAATTTGTTAACATCGTTTTCACTTTTTCATAACTTCTACAATTTACCCCTGACAGAAATATGTATACATGATATATCCATCCATGTAATCCATTTCACATTTATCCCCTCCTTCAGTAAAGCAAACTACCAGTTTATATTAATGTAACTACTACAGAAGTCGATTTTAAGTTTGGGAGTATTTAAGAGTGCCCCGTAGGAACTGCGGTCTTTATTCTTGCAAGGATGAGATGTTTCGAATTCCATCATCATTACGAGAGGATGGCAAATTCAATTGTTACGCCATTTGTGATTCATTTATTTTGAAGGGAATACATTTTTCCTCGAAAATTGCATTTAGCGGCACGTGGAACAACGGAGCTTGTTTTAAAAATAAATGTCATCAATTTAGACAAAACAACTTAATCGATTATATTTTTTCAAAAAGAGTTGGCCTATTTTACAGCGTTTTCGAAAAAGGAAATCACAGCTTTCAACAACTGTTTCACAGATATAAACGTTGCATAAGAATAGCTTCAACTTGTAAAGTAAGCAACCTCTGTAACTGAAAACACAAATTTAAATTTTTCAGATATCTTTGGTCAAATGCTTAACTGATATTATTTCAAGAATAGCAGTCTTATATAAATAGCTTCACTCCAATAGAATTCAGTTTTAAATCGAATCTTTATGGCACTTTTTTCAGTGCAGAGATACGGTTTCTAAATTGAAACCACGTACCTCGTAATAATAGATATAGTAACATGGATATAGAGAACAGTTTTCAATAATAACCATGAAACATGAAAAACAAATGTAAATTTAATTTATCTTAATCGTCTTCTATGAAAATCTATAAGTCAAAATTTAGAAACATCTTTGAACTACGACGTATGGCTACTCTTTTTAATTTGATGTAAATTATCTGATTTTAAAAGGATTTTATTTCAACTTTGTACCGGTCATTTTAAAATTAGAAGTTACGCACCTTATTATTAAAGGTTTTATTTTGTATGTTTTATTTATTTTTGTGCAGCTAAATTCTACAAACCTTTACGTATTTAACCAGACTGAGAAAATGTGTTCGCTTTGAACATATATCGCAAAGAAAAAATCGTATGCTAACCTAGATTATAATCAATTGTTAGCAAGGAAAATTATGGTTTGAAGTTCTTTTCATACGATGAAAAAAAATGTACAAGTATTTAAAATTGAATACAAGGTCGTGAACCCTTTTTTATTGATATATAACTAACTTATGCAGTTTTAAAATCATATTTTAGTATTATATCCCTTACTTATAGTTTTCACACAAACCCTTACTATAGTTCCCTTCCTGCATATCCTATAGCTACATCTTTTAAAGTTCCCATATTTTCAAAAATACTTTTCGTACAATTCTAATTCCAAAACCTAGAAAAACTGTATCATTCTCAATCCTATAAATGGGTCACGGTAACCTGGTTGGAAGAGTAAAGGATTATCAACAGGAGGTTTCGAGTTCGAAATTCGATCCAACCTAAAGCCTTTGTGTACGGGAGGCTGAGGTAGGTTAAATCTGTCGTGGTCTCATATGTCCTCACGTTGGCATGGCGTGGAAGTGTGGAGAGTCCTGTGCCAGCTCAAGTGTTGCCTCATCCAACCGTGACTCAAAATTACGTGGTGTTGTCCTCAGATTTTTCCCTTCGGGAATGATCCCGTACCGTCATTAATAACCCACTGTGTTGCTAATGTGTCACGCTAATTCAACTACTTACCAATAATAAAAAAATTAATTAAGGTGTCATTTCTAAAGAAGTAAATGCACCGCTACTTTAAAGTTGGAACTCATTGTATAGTTTCTTATTTTTATTGAAATTCAAGTGTGGAAGCTTCGAAATAAGATCATGAATTAGCCAACCAAACCCAAATGAATAGGGGAACAACAGGAATATTTATGAATAAGTTTTATAATTTTTCTTGGAAAATATGTTTTATAACTCTTAGTACAATTTTGGCCTTCCCACAGAAGTATTTTCCACTTCTGTGCTTGTAAAGGGAATGCTTAATGCACCTTAATTTTAGAGTAAATTGCTTGTAATTTTCAATTTTTTCTTTAGCTGAATAACGCGTAATTTGTAGCCTGTTTTTCTTTTGTTATACAACTCGTCATTCTTTCTTTCATCAGTCTTTTAAAACGTATTTTTATTCACAGAAAAAATAAAAAGAAAAAAATTAGCTTCTCACAAACGTCTAAAATCCACAAAATAAAATAGGGGATACCTTTTCCCACAGCGTCATCTAAGCCCGCAACAAAATTAATAGCAAACAATTGTAAAAACCACTTATCAGCAAAATCCATATTGCTCTAATTAGAGTACATTTGATACACATTAAATGAGAAACTATTTTTATCTTTGTTTTAAGAGGACAAAGTAACCTTTGAAATACATTTATGTTTTTATATTTACAGCAAAAGTTTCAGAGCTTATTTCAATACACATGAAATTGATTTCTTAGTGTAGCTGTGCATTTTGATTTCCTTCGAATATTTTCAGTGCTTAGAAATTCTTACTACTTCTGTAAATTTTACATTTTACAATTTTTTCCCCTATTCCTTTCCCTTGAAGTGTTTTTACACGTTTGTGCATGTGCTTAGACGTATTATTTTTATTTATTTTTTACAAAACTTTTTCTCTCAGACCACAGGGAAAACAGGGAAAAAAGTCTCATACTTGATTTCGTCATTTTTTAAAATAAACTATTCGAGCAAATCCTGTACTTTATCCAATGACTAAAGTTATTAAATGCATCATACAATACAAAAACAAAATTAAAAATATCTTCAATAACTAGCAAAAAAATCCTTAGCATTTGAAAGAAATAGTTGTCTTGAAAACTGAAATATCGAGAAAAGCAATTCAACATTCACTAGCTAGTTGATGTCTCCTGACATTTAATAAAAAGCTTAAAAAACTAGTGAAATATTTATCACTAAGAAATTTTGCTATTGCTATGAAGTTTTTGCGCACATATTCAGAAAGACTATAAATTACAATAAAGCAATAATATTTTCGATATTTTGGTCCTTTTTAGAACTTTGTCCCCTTTAAATACTTAAATTTCGTTTTTGACATGGTGGCACCACACTGCTGCTTTACTCCAGGTCCCTAAAAGTCTAGATTCCCACCTTGTCAAACCAATGATAACCTAAGTCCAGCATAGTAACAAGTCCAACTTAGCATCAAAGATTGTAACGTCTACAAAGAATTCAATCCTTTCCCTCCATCTAAGTGTAAACAAAACCAAAACAAAGATAGTGACGAATCCATTCTTTCTTTCTTAATAACACCTAAGTTTATCTTGATAACACCTAGAATGTTTCCAAATTTTAATCTAAATCTTTACTCAGTGAATCTATTTCTATTGAGAAAGAGTCCATACACAAATGCTTAATGCCTTAACTAAATATTTGAGGAGTCTCTCTTTTATCAAGTTCGATAAACTTAGGCCCCATAATAGATGCGCCTATCTGTTGGATTTCTAAGATCCCTCCATAAGTGTGGGGTGGACCCATGACCGCGACTGACCAATGACAGTCGTGACACACCTTTTAAATCGTTAATCAGGCATTTTCCCCTTATCTGTCCCTTTATCACAAAGGGGTTTACAAGCAATAAATACTGGAGTTTCTGCCTCCACAGTTGTATTCCGATCGCAGTGATCTTGCAAATTGATCAACTCTTTCGAATAGGTTGGAAATTGAATTTGCAATTCCAGGTAAGTTTTCTGCCTCTATACTGTTTTTTGCTACTTTTGAGAAGGTCTATACTTTATTTTGCCATAAAAGTATTAACAGTTAGTGCTCATTTCCATTTGTTTAATAATTTTTCTATTAAATGAAAATTTCAACAGATTCACTACGAGCCAAAAAAATGGTCAATAAATAATATTAATGGTAGTTATTAACTGTTAAAAATGAAATTCTCTGTTAATTTTGAATACTAACTGTTTGAAGTAAACGCTTATGAGCTTAAAAATGTTTACAATTTTTAATTTTTAAAAGCACTGATATTAGTTTTCGATCTAATTCATTAATTTTTGTAATAGGTTTAGTCATATTAAATTGCTCTTCAACATTTACGGTAACTGCTAAAATTCTGGATAACACTTTTCAATTGTTCAAATAGAATAACAACGTTATTTAAACTGCCATCAGATTAACCGCCCTCTATTTCTTACTATAAATAATTATCTTACCATACTGTCTAATTATATCGAATACCTAGAGTTAAACCGTTTACATAACATTTTGTACCGTCAGTTTAGAGGTCCATTGTTTTTCAGACCGTTGAGGGCATTAATTTATTGCTACATCATTGAGCAATCTACTACATATTTGAACTTTTTTATGGATGATTAAGAAAATAAAATATAACACTACAACTGTTATAGTTATATGGGAATGCTTGTAATCTCTAGATAAATTATGGAACTGTACTTAATATATAAAACATATAATCAAATTTTATACCTCGTAAGATGAGATTTAAGTCCTAAAACTAATTTTTTTCGACAATAGTTTTTTCGTTACCATAAGGAATAAAATTTGTTAAAGGTATGTAGGTGGGATCTCAACAAGTGCTTTAGAGTTCGAGTAAATTTAGAAGGGAATAAACACCGATACAGAAAAAGTGTAATTGGAAGAGTGTAATAAATATTAATCAATATGAAACAAGAAAGCAAAAAATCTTAAAATAAATACTTTTTGTGCTGTAATAATTGTATTAGATAACAACTTACAAGCATTTTTATATTTTTCAACCTCATACAATACAAACCATACCATATACAAACCTAAAATTTAAAAATGCTCATGAAATTAATTTTAAAAAGTTTGGATTGTTTAAACGAACAATTAATTTCATCTTTAAAAGAGTGTTCATTTTTAAAGAATAAAGAAAAATTACATACATTTCTTCCGTAACTAACCAATCTTGTGTAAGCGTAGAACTGACTTCGTTTTTTTTATAACAAATGGTTAAAATTCATCAGAACTTATTTGTAAAAGAAATAAAATACCATTTATTTCTCTTCCAATTTTAAATGTTCTGCTAAAATTTGTCTGTAAAAAGGATTGCTACAATCTCTGCAAAGAAAAAATTTTTGGATAATCCAAAATTGAATATTCCTCAATAAAATACATTTTTCTTTTTAGATTTCACTGAGGTATAATGTTTTAAAATTGGTTCTTAAGTATATTTGAGCACATGCAATTTCGTTTATTATGGCAGTTATTGCATTTCGTAAGAAGAATGTTCTGTTATTTTGACAATTAGTTTTAAATTGAATTATCAAATAATATTTTTTCAATCATCCATAAATTCCTGTTCTTTTATAACAATCTTACAAATACACTGCGGATATTTCTTCAGGATCAAAATTTTTTTAAGGAAGTATATACAACGACGTAAGCTTGTACGTTTGGGACAACATTGACGACATACAGATCCATTAATGTGATGCTACAAATTTATTGTTGACCTATATTTCATGACATATTTCTTACAAAGTTATGTGTATCAATTTATGATTTGATTTTGGTTAAATATGTTTTTATGAATACATAAGATATAAATGTATACATTATAGGTCAACAATGACGGCGCTAAAGTGTATAGCTTTACTGGTCACAGTAGCAGTTGCTTATGGTTACAACTGCCCACCGGACGGAACATTTTACCACGCTGATGCTACAACAGGATGTCAAGTAAGTTATTTTAGGTTTAACTTGTGTTGCAAATAGGACATTAAAGACACTAAATAAATATATCTTACACTGGTTATTACTGGAATTGTGAATTTACTAACACTTTTGAAAATAATTTATATTTAATTTTCTGCGTTAGATTACAGATATTTAATCATTTGGAGAATTTTTGAAGTACGCTGAACCTTGAGAGGACTTACTAAAATTTAAAAACAAATGCAGCCCTCTAAAATATTTCTTTGCAGCCAGTTATTTACTTAATGATAACCATTGTGTGGAATTTCGGCAAACAAGTCACTATATGATATAATATTGTGCAGGCAAATAAATTTAATTATTGATCGATTCTTAATATTTTCTTTTAAATAAATTTCAAAGAGAGTGTTCCGGTAAGAATTCTGTTAATATGTAGAGAACAATCACTACCATACCAACGTTTGAAGAAGCGTTTCTTAATAACTTATATCGTTTGTAACTGGTACAACAGCATTTTTCTACATGAATCAAGCTAAAGAGATATGAATTCTGTTACTATTTAAAATCAGTTCTATTCTCTTTTAATAATTTCAACATTTGTCCTTTTTTTTTCATCTGGAGGCACCCTGACTCAGTGGGTTTGCTTACTGCACTATCAATCTGCGTGTTGTAGGTTGAGCAGTTTCAATTCCTTAAACATATTCTGGTAGTATTTCTCTATTCGGTTTCAGTAAAACTATACTTGAGTGTGTATATCCATAGACGTTATTTGTTAAAAAAATATAATTATAAAGCACAACTAACCTTTTCGTCTGTCGCAAAAGAGATACATAATCAAATATTTACTACGCTATAAATAATATTTTCTCCAACTTTATTTATTGGTTGGTTAGTTGTTTTCGGTTTTTATGACTCAAGGGCTACATTTGGCTGAGCTGTGCCAAACACAAGATAGACGACACAATGAGAGAGGAAGAAAAAGCAAAAAGCAGAAGGATAGGTAAGGGTAAATTGAAAGAAAGGAAAGATCACTCGGATACAACGGACTATGAAGCCAGTACATATCTAAAGAAGATGTGCCCCTGGGGTAATCATCATTAAAAGGAATACTTAATTGTTTCCGTAGTAGCAATTACATGATACTCAAGATCTTTTAGTGTCTCCGCGGCTAAAATTAGTTCCAGGGCGTATTTTTAACTTTATGTGTGAGCAAATCTTTTCTCTTGTGAGTATGTTTATTTTCTTGACATTGTTTGGCCCAGCTTGTTCAAATATTGCCATTTAGACATAAAACTCAACCTAATCAACCGACATCTTCCTGTACCAATAAATAGGTCAAAATGTGACTTCAAAAGTGAAAGATTTCATTGAAAATTACGCTCAATTTACATGGTAGTAGTTAGATAATTCCTAACACATTTCATAAAAATAAAATGTTCAGAAACTAACACATATTTTAAAAAATAATTCAGTTAAAGTGTGTCCTTTTAGATAATCCATACTCAGAGCACTTCCCCACCAGAAAGACAGTCGATCCGCTACTTCAATTCAAACGAACCAGCTAAATGGATGTTGTCCAGAGAGGCCTATCAATCACTAGATGCTATTTTCACAAGGAATATTACTTCCCCTCGCCTCCGTTTTTAAACACACCCGCTCAGTGATTCTTTCCCATTAGTGTCGGAAGCGGGGTTATAGAACCTTGGTTCCCTTAACCCGTGCTCTGAATCAGATGTAATTGTTCTGGTCTCCGTGTTTTGAAGAAAGTGCGGTTGCTAAAATAGTCAGGAAGTTATCTGAAAGGAAAATCCCTTAAAATCGGGTTGGCTTCCCAGTAGTTGTATTGTGATGTTAATGTATGCAGTGTTGAGCTTTTCAAGAAGTGATGATTCCAGAAATACCACCAATGAGGGCCAAATATGGCCTTTGCCGTCTCAGATCCCAACCAACCGTTTCGCCAGTCGCAACAGCTATACATAAAAATGTAATATTTACTCTGGAATACATAACTTTTCGTCCATCTTCATTGAAAACAATGCGTAATAATTTCCGTATTAGTAATTATATGCTCATGATCTTTTTATATGGTTTTAAAGTTTAAAACGTGACATGAAAAGTCATAAAAACTTAATTGAAAGCAACTTTGAATTTCCTTGGTAAAATTAAATGACACTCAAGATTCCTTTTTATAACACTAAAAGAGTTCCGAAACTGACATAACTTTTTACAAATAATTCAGTTTAAGCTAGTCTATTTAGATAATTCATACTCAAAACCCTTCCCCACCAGAAAGGCAGTCGGTCCACTACTTCAATGGAAATGAAGTTCGTACCAGACAGCGACAGGCCTGCAGTCCATTGACAATCCAGACCAGACTATCCATCACTAGATGCTTTTGTCACCAGGAACATTACTTCCTCTGGCTTCCGTATTCAAACACAACCGCTCAGTGTTTCTTGCCCATTAATGTCGGAAGCGGGGTTATTGAACCGGGTTTCCATTAAGCCCTGTTCTGAAGCAGATGTAATTGTCCTGGTATCCGGGATTTGAAGAAAGGGAGGTTCGTAAAATCGTGGGGCAATTATCTGCAATTAGAATCCATTCAAATAGGGTTAGTCCTCCAAGTGGTTGTATTGTAATATTAAGTTATGCCGTTGAAATTTTGTTTAGAGGTGATTCAGGAACTAAGAAAGACACTAGATTTGGAGTGCCTGAACTCATCATGTGAGGACCTGTTGTATATGGGACTTTTCTTGCTTCTTTTAGTAGAATGGTAACACAATTACACTGGGAGTCATTAATACTTTTTAATTTCAAATGATCTAAAGCGCGTGTGACATTGAATTTTTAAATAAATTGTCTGATTTTTCATCCTTTGGTTAACATGCTATATTACGGAAAAATTTATATTATTTCTTAAAACAAGTATATTGTTACACGCACAAGTTACATTCTTATGTATCATCATGAATAAAAATACATTTGAATCGTCGAGTTTATAGATATAGTTATGCTGCAATTAATAGAATTCTAGTATAACATTAAAAACAAATATCCCTGCTGTATGCGTGTAATCCCACAAGTGGTTCCGACGAGATATCTCGTCTCTCCCTTGAACCGGTCAATTTTCCTAATGACGAAACATCTCGTCCATCAACAAGATCTGGAAAATTTTGCTAATGACGAGATACATCGTTGAGACAAAGCTCAAAGGGGAATGAAGATCCAAAAGGGAAAGCGTATTGTCCTTTGCCCAGAACTGTTGACAATTTGGTACAGGTTTTTGTATAACTTGCACACTACAGAATAGTTTTCCACTCGAAAATAAATCACCAGGAGGGTTAAACACATCGAATACAGGATTGTTGACGTTAATTTTATTGCAGTATTTATTTAATGTAGTTTAATTTGCTATATTCCATTAACTGATTGACTACTTTTTGTATTTTCTAACAGTACAGAATTTTCTATATTTTAATAATTAAGTACATATTTTTGATAGCTTTTAGTATTTCAAATATTTCGAGAACTCGGACACCGAGCGCTTCCTGAAATTGCGTCTTGGTCACTTACATTCCGGTTAATAGACAAGACATTTTTTCTTGTTTTGT
The DNA here is from genome assembly GCA_933210815.1 of Meta bourneti. Lineage (NCBI taxonomy): Eukaryota > Metazoa > Arthropoda > Arachnida > Araneae > Tetragnathidae > Meta > Meta bourneti. The sequence continues at coordinate 63,546,337 of OW119930.1, read as the reverse complement.
TCAATTCCTCCCTATTCGAAGTCACCTAGGACATATACAATCCTTTGTTTGTTTTAGCAACCGATCAAATTGTTTTAAAACTAAATAAAAATTTCATTTTCAAATTTATATGAATATTTTCAAACCTGTCTCCGATTTTGATTGCCTGTGCGCTTGACAAAACATCGATTTACACAGATTTAACTACTTCAGGAATTATTTTTGTAAAATCAGAAACATTTCGAGAGTGAATCGGCCCTCGACTTCTCACTCTCCCCTAAAACTGCACCTGAAAAAAAGACTATTGTGGGCATGTTTGCATGAAATTAGCTCTCTCGAATATTTACAAATGTCTTCTGGAAACAAATAAAATTCTTGTTATCTGTAACTCAAAATATGTCTGACGACTTACAGATAAACTTTACTTCGCATTTGCCATTCACTAAAGTTAACAAATCACCTGACGGTGTTTGTCCTGCGGAAAATTGATACATTCCTTGCAATCAAATATTCTATTTTGATTATCGGTAGCATATGAAACGAAATGAGATGAAAATGCGCAAAAACACAATTTTCCCACATGCTCGATAAGGCCCGAAAGCGAAAGCACATCCCATTCCGCGAGTCATTTTCTTTGATAGCTGTCATTTAAATTAACGACTCAAATACATTTCTAGAACGCAATGGGTGCTTTAACGAAATGCTCATTTGAAGAAAAGAAACCACACGAAGCTAGAAATAGTATCGACGAATTCGCGTATCGCCTTGATTTATACATGACGAATCGCTCACATATTACTGAGATTTATTAATAATTTACGAGGGTTTTAGTGTTTAAATTTTTATTATTTTTGGTACTCTTTAGCTTTTAGTATTCAGTGATTAGTAATAATTTATAAAGGCATATAATTTGCTTGATTAGCATTTAAAGTGTTGTAGCAAACATGTAAACCCAGAAGAATCCAGTTGTAAAATAATTAAAACTAGGTGGCAACAGAAAAAATTTGGAAAAAATTGAAGTAAAAGCGACGATTTTTCAACATAAATCTGAGTCAGACGTCAGTTTCTATTCTAACGTCCTTGATTTCCACAACATAAAGCAAACCAGGAACATTTTATGCCCCATATTTTAAACCTCAAATGGTTTCTTACTCGGATCGTCTTATGACGACTGTCATGCTCAGTGGGTACCTTCAGCACCAAACTCTTCTCCCCATCCTTCCAACTGAGGTATACAGTCTAGTTAATAACGGGTCATTGAACACGGTCAATCATTCTCGCCTTATTGTTCCGCCTTTGTAAAAGACAAAATCAAGATCTAAGAAAGCGGCTTGAATCATATACAGTGCTGACAGGATTGGGCACAATAGCTCATCTTTGCTTTGTTTAACCAGCATAGTGTTGGTCTCGACGAAATAACTTGTCCTTATAAAAAACATCAGATGTTAAAGATCGAGATATCTCACCATTATAAATGATAACTTGTTCGGGATCTCGTCATCAAAAGATCGGTAATTTCTTAATGACGAGGTCACTAGCACAATTGGTTAGATCTTGATGAACGAGGTATCTCGTCGAAACCACTTGAAGTGTTAAATTATTTGTATTTTATTATCTTTGAGGCAAAGAAACAGCAACGAATCTAGTTAAATTAAAGGGTTGTCTATACTAAGCATTAGATAAGTTTCCTTTCCATCGAATCTAAGGAATCCTAGGTATAAATGTTAAGCTACGTTACCGGTCATTAATAACTGTTAAAATATTAGATCGTTTGTATTTTGTAACTTAAACCCTACCCTACCAGAGTTGTTTCTGAGTGGTGTGCATTTGCACATAGCTAGACAAAAAGAGAAAGTCAATTAAAAAAGCCAGTAAAAGGAAGTCGGTAGTGGGATATGGTGAATAGGCCGTAGAAAAGCTTCTTAAATATGTACGAGAAGGTCATGTACTATCTATATTTAATTTTGCAATGAACACAATATTTATACTTACAATCAATTGAGGTTCATCGTTGCGATCATAATAGAAAATATTTATGAATTAGTATGTAGCTTCTAAATTTTCATTATAATTATCAAGCAGCACTAATTAAGAGTAATTTGGTAATTTGGTCTTTGAGAAGAAGAGGTAACGGCTTGTTAACATTTACACGCAGTTGTCTAAAACCTCAGAAATGATCCTGCATTTTTTACTGCCCTTTGAAATAGAATAGTTTTACTACTTTCTATACAGATGAATGAAATAATGATAATCTCTCTCTCTCTCTGATTCATCATACTGCAAAGAGATATTCCAAGATAATGGTTTTAAGTGAAATTCAATTATGTTTACGCCTCTAATGTTTACCCCATATTAATATTTGTAGCTAATTTAAACGCGTATAGATGTGAATTTCTTTATAATAATAAACATTAAAATATATTTTTGGCTGTGCTAGAATTATTAAAAAAAGCTATAACAAAATTTTATTCTATTCAAAATCTGGAAAATGTCTGATTGACCATAGGGAACTAATTAATATAATGAATTTCTAGTAATAAATAAATTATAGCTATAATTTTTCTTCATAGGTTGAATGCATTAATGAATAAATACTATAAAATCTCAAGAGCAATTAAAAATCGTGTGCCTCTGTGACACACCAATTAATTTATAAATATGTTTTGAGATTTTTTCTCATTTCTACCATAAAAAATAATCTTTGTTATAAATCTACAGTTAGAATTCTAACATGTGCATTCATTTCTCGTACACAAATTTGGTTGACTGCAACATATTATCCAATATAATTTAACTATGGATTTTAAACCTAATTTCAAAGAAATGTTACAAAATTGATAATGTCAAATTAAATTTTATCATGTGCCTTAAATTTCTTATTAATTATTAATGATTTTTTATTTCACAAATTTATCCTTATTTAATGAATTTTTTCCGATTTAGGATAATATGTTAAATAAGTGTTTCTGTTATATGGAGTAAGAAACTATTGTAAAATTAATATTTAATTAAGTAATCATCAAACACACATATTAGGGATCATTTTGAATTTTCGTTTTAAAAATAAGTGAAGTGATTGTGCGTGAAAAGTGTTTGATTTTATATACCTGGTATTGGGAATAGCCCTAATTTCATCACATAAGCAGAACGTTTACCATCCCTACTTAAATCATCAGAAGCATAAAAATTCAACTTCTACACCCACAAAGGCTGAAAATAGAAACTTCGCACAATAATTTCACCTAACTATTTCTAATTTCAATCTCTTGATTGGAAAATTATGAATCAGGATTTACTTTTATATTTATTTTCATTTCTCAAAGAATTTAGGGACATTTATAGCTGAGTATGCTTAAAAAGTACTTGATATAAGATACAAGCAATGCATTTACCAAGACAATTTAAATCATCAAGCATAAAAATTACAACTTCCACACATGCAAAAGATTGTCTAAAAATAGGAATTTTCAATACTACGCAAAATACTCAAACAAAATATTTCGTAGTTATATCTTTTGAGGAGTATATTTAATCAAGATTTACCTTTTGATCTTACTTGCATTACTTAAAGCATTAAGTCTTTTATAGCCGAGTATATTTCAAAAGTACTCGATTTACTCAACCAATACATTTAACACTCTTTGTAGGCCCCGTGGCGTAGGTTCGATTCGTACCTGGGTCTCCCTCTTAAACTTTCCTTTTATGTTTATGTCTATCTACTTGGCGTTGTCTGTCTTGTTTTGGGCACAGCTTAGCTAAATATAGCATAAAAACGAGCAATCACCTATCAGTTACCATCGCAATTTAAATCACCAGACAGATGAAAATTCAACTTCCACCCAGCCAAAATATATCTTCTTAAAATATGAATACTAGAAATTCCTAACCATGCGTTCACCAAAACATTTCGCTTTTCTATCTCTTGAATGGAATATTGAATGAGGATTCACTTTTTATAATTATTTTCGAAACGAAATTACCAACAAAACTTGCTTTCATTACTTAAGGAACTTTACAGCTTAGATTGTTTTACCAACTTCAGGGACGTTGCAAGCATATCGTTCCTTCAACCACCTTAACAGCATCGAAAACACGGACTTTACCTTGTTCGCACGGATTTTAATTCTGATGTGCGTTTCAGTGAAGTTTGTCGCAACAGTTCTTTGGAATTAATAAAGTTGAAGAGTTGTATCTTCTTGCGTGCATTCGTTTAGGTCTTTAGTGTGTAATTCAAGAAGTCAAATGTTTAAAATTTAATTTTTGCTGGTTATTCGTTAATTGTTTCTAGAAGTAAATATGCCCTAATGTGATCTAACAGATACGTTTTGCATCTTTATAAAACTCTTTAGGTTCTGAATTTAAACTTTGTTAATGTGTATTTATTCTGCGCATCAATTTGGGGAAGAATTGAATACAAAATTAATAGTATAATGATAAAAACAACAAAAAGTCTGTCATTATGGTTTATCGGTTACAAAATGTTAGAAAAGCACCATTAAATTTTTTTAAAAAAATTACGGAAATGAAGAAATATCTTGTAGTATTCAAGTAGATGTCCCCTTAAGTGGTCGAATAATTACACTAGCAGGTCAATAAATAAATACTTTTTAAAAGCTGGAATCATTTTTTATTCCGATTTTAATGTACACTAAGCTGATCCCCACCATCCTTACTAAATGAAGTTTATTTCCTACTTTGTTTTCAAAGAAAAATTCAAATTAAAATGTTAGATCAAGTACCTTAATAAATATTATTTTTATTTGCATAGGTTTATCATTATTGCGAAAACTCAGAAATGACAACAGTCACCTGCCCATCTGGAAAGATATTTGATCATCACACAGGTGGATGCGCCGATGCTTCAGCTACCCACTGTGCTGAAACTGAACATCACATCCACAAACGTTCAGCTGACGACACGGCGGCGCATTCCATCCCAATAGATGTGTTGGAGGAAGAACTCAAGATATTGCACGAAATTTTCACGGACGCCATTAAGGAAACTCTGAAGGAGGTGGCACCCACTATTCATGAGCGAATCGAAGACGAATATGCTGAACTAGTGAGATCTGTGAAAGAAGACATATTGCCAGTCTTTAAGGAAGAAGTTATGCCCGAACTAAATAAGGCGATCGACTACTCCAAGAGGATAGGAGGAAAAATCGTCCAGAAGGTTTGCCAGTCGTGGGAATTGTCCAATTCAACACATATCAATGTTGTTTCCTTCTCTGACGTCATAGAAGAGCTTTCCAATGACATTAGGCCATTCTTGCAACTAGGAAGATACCTGTCATCCAGGATGGTCCCAGGCAAAGCTAGAGTGAAACGGCAAGTAATTCCCCGGATGCTTTCTAGTTTCATTCAGCCTGTAGCCAGAGGTCTGATCCAAACAATTGGAGGCATGTTCACAGGTCAGGGTAATACTCTCGCCGGCAAGTTAGTCGTTCCTATTCTCATGGAGATGGTGCAAGATCCAGAAACCATGTACAACTTACAGCGAATCTTCTGGTCCTCCAAGGCCGCTTTCTCCCCACTCGCGTTTGACATGCTGAGAATGCAGAGATACAGATCTCTTGATGGATCTGCCATCCGCATACCACAAGCCTCCATCGATGCAGCTAGGGATAGATTCTACTCTGAAATCAAGCCCATCCTAAAGAAAGTCATGGAAAAGCATCTCCCTATGATCTTGAGAAGAAGTTCTGAAAACGTTCCACTCATTCTGCAAACCCTTGATCGTTTAAAGCAATATTCTGGTGCCCATATTGAAGTTCTCAAGGAGAGCATCGCTCGCTTTATTTCCAAGCATGGAGCTCTTTTCTCAACCTCCGGCGATAAATATATCAACTCACACACTCTGCCTGAGATCAAGAGGGATTTGAAACCCATTGAAATCACCCTGCTAAAGATTATGTTCGACTATTTAGCCAACTCCCCCAATTCATGGATGAGTTCTTTCTTTAACAGAGGTTCTTTCCTCTACAGAGCTTTGTTAGGGCCCGCACAAGGCTATGCTAACCCCAGTACCAATTTCTATCGTGCCGCCCAACCTTCAAATACCAGAGTCGTCGGAAGAGTGATTCGCCCCTATTGGCGTGGTTAGTTGAACACAAGTTCAAAAATTCATTTAGATTGGATATTAATTTTTATCATACCATGAATGTAAAATGTTTTAGACTTATTAAAGAATTTTTGGAAGAAATTTAATTGTGTTTTTCTCGTGTTTAGAATGGAAATTATTCATATAAATTTATATTGCTTTACATATTGAGAGTTCTCACCTCAGTTTCTATTCATATCCGATACATTGTAGAGAGAATAGATGATTTAACAGATTGAGAATATTAGGTAAAAAATATGTTTATTTTTCCTTAAAATTTAGAAGTGTATTTAATGAAGACGTTAAAAGAGCTATGTCAGCTGTTTTTTCAATACATTCCGCTTAATATACTCTTATGGTGTAGTCTATATATACCGATATATTTTTAATTAATGTATAATAATTCAGAAATCATTAGCTTCAATAATTTAATGCACTTACAAAAGTTTTTATGATTAAAATTGTCTCAATATGAGCTATACCAAGCATCAAATAATATTTTCATACTTATAACCACAAAACCTTTAAAGTGAATAGAAATAACGTGGAAAATATTAAATATGACTCATTTACAAACTGCATAAAATATTTGTTGTAATATTAATTTGAATTTAATTTAATACATTTCTATATAAACGCATCCTTAAATGATTACATAAATTAAAATTGCCTATTTACGATGCAGTTGATATAGGTCCAAAATATACAAACAAAAGTCAATTTTGTGTTGACTCTAAATTCATGGTACATGAATGACGGTGCTAGTTTAGTTGTCAAGTTAATATATTTCACGAAATCTTACGTTGCTTTCCATCTTATCTCACTGGTTCTTTTGTATTGAGAATGGAAATTTTCAGAAATTATCTAAGGAGCAAGACCTGTAAACAAATTGAAGTTGCAACATAAGTTTCAATCCGATTAAATACATTTTCAATATAAACTCGGCGCAGAGGTAGCCTGATTGGAAGAGCAGCGGATTAGAAACCGGAGTGTTGCTTCTTCGAAATTCAATCCACCCAAAGACCTTCATTTACGTGAGGGGCCTGTGCACGTTAAATCTGTCGTGGCTTCAAATGCCCTCACGTTGAGGTGGTGTCGAAGTTTGGAGAGTGGGGTGTCAGGTCAGGTGTGACCTCACCTTCTGACTCTGGTTCAAAATTAAGTTGTGTTGTCCTCAGAGCTTTCCATCGGGGATTGGCCGCCAATGGTTCATTCTGTTGCTCCAATGTGACGCTAACCTCAGCTATCCTCCCCAATTTAAAACTCAGAGTTGAATAATAACGTCAATTAAAAACTTTACTACTTTTATTTACTTTGGAGAAGGGTACAAATTCAAAGCAAAAACGAATTATACCCAGTCCATATCCCTACTTTTATCCCGATATTCGCCTAGGTGTTCACTTCAACATCTAATCGTGGTCCAAAATTGAGAATTGTTGTTCTCGGGTCTTTTTCTTTGAAATCGATCTCGGACTATCGCCAATTTCCCATTGTGTTGCTCAAGTTGCGATGCAAAGTCTACTTCCAACTTCTTTCCCTATATATTCGCCATTTTAAATTTAATGAAAAAATTCCACTATCCTCCAATTCAAAACAATAATTCTTCATTATTGTGAAGGGAATGTAATTCTCACAAATTATCTCTAAATCGTTTTTTTTTTGTATATCGTGCAACGTGCAGTTGATTGTTCAAAGTTTCCACACCAAGAATTCCAATTGATGTTTAATTAATATCACCACTCACATGGATTACACTAAGTCTGAAATAATTGTCTTTGAGAGAACAATGAGTTGAAGAAAATTTTATTCCGAAATGTAGGAATTCAAGCTTTGGAATGAGTAATTTAAACAGAATACTTTGGAATGATAGTAAATAAATTTCTATTAGGATATAATTATATGTTGAATTATAATTTGAATACTCGGCGATTTTTTCCCAAATAAATGCCCATCCGACTCTAAATAAAATGCAAGAGACCAAAAGAGGACTACACTTCAAAATCACGACATAAAATCGCATTAATTTCCTAATTAAAATGAACAAAGGGAGCAGTCGTTGAATGAGTTGAAATATTTGAAGTAGTATTTAAATTGTCTAATTATATTTGTAATACACTGATATCAATCGCAAAATTTTTTAAAGTTCAAATTACTCTCAGGTTTATAAAGCTTCTTAATGATAATTAAATAAAATATGGGGTGAAATGGGGTGAACTCAAATCGTAAAAGTTGACATTGCGCCAATCACTACTCTGTCCCAGTAATTTTAAAAATTGCAAATTTTTACCACATTCACAGACGCATTACGAATAAATCTGGACGGTACTTTCCTTTCCAGAGAACCTGGTCCAATGGACCCTCCATCACCGATGAATGTCGAATTCTAAGAGAAAGGTAGTGAGTTATCCAGAACATTTATAGTCTTGATGTTACTTGGAGGAGAGTGTATCGGATGGGGTTTCTGGCATCAATCAGAAACTTGCTTCACAAGTAGTAGGCGGTGTTTGGCATAAAAATACTTTTATTTTTGAATGTTTACTGAGAAGATGCAGTCATATAGTTACAGAGCATCCGAGTATGTTTTTACACATTTTTATTTGTTTTTAAAATTAATGTAATTCAAAATGTATCTCACAATGTTATTTCTTGGTGTCGTACTTCCAACACCATGTAGAGCAAGTGCGTACCATGTATTGTTTTCTTCTTCGCAATGCGATACTATTAAGAGTGGGGCAAGAACATATAATTTCATTCATACCATTCGTCGGTCTAAGCAATTTACACTCCAAATTTTGAAGCACTTTATCGGGGAAACTAAACTATAGGGCTTCTTCATCATTTCCAGCAGATGGCAGACCTTACTTTATTCAAACAGATATTCCTTGTTCAGTGGACAAACTTACCTCTTCATCCTACTTAAATTCAAAGTTAATCTCTTCATTAAGAACTAAGATTCAAATTATATCTTTTTCTCGTATCAGGGCAAAAGGGGTTAAGTCAAAATGGCTACTTCTCAGAATCTCAAGTTGAGAGAATGTTTCACTCCTCGCAAATATTCAGAAAGAAAAAGAAGCATGTTATGATACAAATAATTGTAATTTAGATACACAAATTCATTTAGTTTTGATTTTAAGCATACTATATTCATCATTACTACTTTTTAATTTATAATGATAAACGTGACTTCTTTGAACCCACCTATAGACTTAACCCCTTTTGTCTTAACACGGAAGATATTGTATCCAATGTTACAATAATATTGTCGGTTTATCATAAAAAGAAAATGATTCAATCATCTCAATTATGCACAATCAAATCACAATTCGCTAATAGGAAAGGGTGAAATCCTTGACGTAAAGAAATGCATGTACATTGAATTTCAATCATTTCAGTGCAGAGGGCCGCGGTAGCGCAGTAGGTAGTAGGGGATTAACAACGGGAAGGCTTCGAGTTTGAAACCCGATCAAAGATCGTCGTGAACGTGGGGACTGGTGCAAATTAAACCTGTTTTGGTCTCAAATGTCCTCACGTTGGCGTGGTGTGGAAGTCTAGAGAGTGGGGTGCCAGCTCAGATTTGAACCTCGTCATCTGATCGTGATTCAAAATAACGATTAGTTGTCCAAGATCCTTCTCTTCGGTATTGATTCAGGACCGTCACCAACAGCCCGCTGTACTGTTCCAGTGCGACGTTAATTCGACTATCTACCTGCCTACCTTTCAATGCTGAATTTAAGTCATTCCTATTCATTCGTGCCGTACACACATCGGTCAACCAGTATTGATGTTTGACATATAGCTCCACATCACTAACGAAATGTCTGAATTGGTGCTTGAATTAAGTTGTTCTGATCATATGACAGAAACATGTTCTTTTTCAAACGGAACACGCCCGTGAGTTCAGACCACGGAAATCACGAACCTAGTGAGAAAATGTCTAAATTTCTAAGTGATATGTAATCTACTGCTGTTACACTAATATACGTAAAGATCGTAATTAATCCTCCTGGTGGTGGTCTCTTCAAGGTGTCTCGTCTTTATCAAAACTCACAAGATCGTTCTGGATGAGATATCTCGTCATTAGAAGAAAACTGACCAGATTTTGATTTCGTCATCATAAAAAATCGTCAATATCTTGATGACGAGATGTCTCGTCATTAGCAAAATTGACCCGAATCACGATGGACGAGTTATCTCTTCGAAATCATGGAAGGTTAAAGTCCCCTTAGTAGATCTATTAATGGATTACCACCGAATGTCAGATTTATAGTATGCATTGGATGGGGCGCAAGATTTTGTGATAAAATAATTAGTTTTGTTGGCTTTGATGGATTGGAGCCAGAGGACATTAAAGTTCTCGAGACATTATTTAAAAATAAATTTTATTGAGAACCAACTAGTATTTTCAAGCATACATCTAAAAACAAGAAGTATCATCTCCTTAACATTATTTCATTCTGCAGTCTTTTATGCACTCAAGATTAACATAACTTTCTAACTCTCATATAACCCATATGGCACTTTAATTTCAAGTCCTTTGCAGAGGTTAGAGACCGATTCCAACAGGTTTCAAAATCCAACGACAGGGGAAATATGGTGATGTACAACAGAACATAACACGTGAAAGCAATTGAATCAAGACAGTTGTAAAATGAAATTACAATTATTTTTCATTTTCTTTACAAGACGTGAGAAAAAGCAATAAATTACGACCTCTTTGGAACACGTTTCTCTATTTGTGAAAGAAAGTGGTATGTTCAGAGATAATGTGATCAGAGGAGATTCAATAATGATTGTGTGAGGGCTTGCAAGTGTCGTGCATTTAATTTTTATTATGCATTTGAAACTGCTACGAGAGTACACGTAAGCATAGTATGTTGTGACCTCTCTCTTATACCATACTTAATAAGAAAAGCAAATCTATATTGGCGATGTACTTGCAAACTGTAACCATGATCTGGAATGGTGTGAAAAATTAATTTGGATTTCGAAAAATTCTAGGAGTGTAATAAAGATATGCTGTGTGTTCTTGGTAGTTTTGTATCGTCCTTAGTTTCATAATATATCTTTTAATTTGTCTAAATAATGTTTGGCTCCACGCGTGAAACCGAAACGCTAATCTACAATTACTTAATGCGATCTGATACTTTGATCTACCGAAAAGTGACCAGACAGTCTACGTCTCCAAGGTGAACTAGGAGCCACGTTATCTCCCGGCGAATATTTTATTACATAGTTTTTTACATGTATGATATTTAATAATAAATTAAAAAGTAACACAATGAAAATTTGTTTTGAAAAGATTAATATTACTAATTGAGGATGAGAAAAAATGATACAAATCATGCCCAATGTGTGCCATAAATCAAAAAGGTAATATTGCCAACCCACTCCCGCACTCAGTGCGCATGTGCACTGGATTCGAAGGTCATATTCGGTACGGACATCCTTTATCTACAAAACACAATATTTACCTTCTTCATGTTTCTTCTAGTTCTGAAATCATAAGGCAAAACAGTTGTAACACAGTTTATTAACGCAAGTTTTCATGCATTTCCCCAGTACATTTTCAACTTTAAAGACGTATTCAAGTGTAAATAATAATAAATAATCATAGCTAAGAAAAACGGTAATGTAGCTTTGATAACGAAAATTCTCACAATTCGCCAAATAGGTAATAAATGACTGGTTTTAAACCTCAGTAAAATTCTAAGCACACCGCTTTCCCCAAGGTCTAATAAACACTTTAGACGGCCTGAACTGACGAGTCGGCCATTTTGAAAGAAAGAGAATACAATTTTTCACCCAAAAGCATCTATTTGATTTATTTTTCAGTAGTATCTAAAATCTTCTGAAACCAGATAACGTGGACTGAAAGGACAGCGACAGCGAAAGGGTTTTTACTTCCATTTTTAAGAGATTTAGGAGAGAGTTACAACAAGAAATCCCATTCGTCTTATGCCTTTGATGAGACAAAAGGGCCGCTATGTCCCCCCTAAGCTTTCGAAACGTAAGACTTATCATTTCATCCAGAAATTGATCAAAGGAAAATGCATCTGGTATAGACACGCAGAGAGAATAACATGTCTAAACATGCCTTACCCGGTGTTCCATTCTGGAACATAAACCGAATTCTGGAACGTGTCTTCGAAGGTTGGTACCGTCACCATTCCCAGATCCGAAGCAATCGAGCGGTTGAAAGCAATATTATTTTTCATCCCTCTAAAAGCGGACGCAAGTACTAAACCGGAAGAAAAGGCAAGTCCTTTCTTGCCAGCTTTAATCTTTCAAAAAATACTTTCGGTAGCTCATCGAAGCTTACACAATGCACATGGATCCCTTTTTCCACCGACCTCGTGGAAAAGTTTTTTTCTTGTTTTTGCGCCATCGCAGAGATGACGGAAATTCAAATCTGAGCCTCATGGGTCCTCGTATTCTGGATTGCGACGCAATTTAAAGTTTTTGCGTTGTTTGAATACGGTCATCGATTCTCAGAGCGCAGGAGGAAAAGACTTGCAGAAAAGAAAACTCGGCGACTTATTTGTTTTTTCTCAGCTTTGTTCTCTCCCTTCCCTTTTCCCGGGCAGATATATTGCTCAGACGGAACCTTTTATGGTTCTCGGCATATTTTCAGTTTCTCTTCAATACGTGGTTCATCTTCTTGCTCTTCGGGAGGGATTTTCACTCATAAAACTTTGATCGCTCCAACAGATCTTTGCTCTATCGTTGGGAAAGGATTTCTGTGTCGTTGCGCGGAGTTTGTGGTCTTGCGGATTCATACAATGGTAATGCTTTTGTTTTTGTTGCTTGAAGAGAAATTGAATTCCACCTAGAAACAGATAACGTTATTGAACTTGGTTTTTTTAATGTTTAATGAAGATTTATGGTTGGTTCGAAGTTGAATTAATGTTGCATTGAAACAACACGCAACGAGTTACAGGCTGCTGTCTAGAATCATTTCCGAAGGGAGAGAATTGAGGACTCCACATAATTTTGAACCATGATCAGATGACGAGGTAAACACCAGAGTTGGAACCCCACTTTCCAAACTTCCACACCTCACCAACGTGAGGACACTTGAGGCCACGACATATTTAACATGCACCCAAACCCACGTACACGACCCGGTGTTTGGTTGGATCGAGTTTCGAATTCATGACCCTCCTGTTACAAATCCGCTACTCTTCCAACCTGGATTCTGTGGTCCCACAAATTTTTAACGAAAAATAGGAAAGGAGCTTAGGAAGTAAGGTCTATCAATTGTCTCTTTTACGCCTAAATCTCGAATACATTAATTTTTGTTTGGTTGGTAGTAGAAATTCTGACACTGGAACAGCGCAATTGGTGTTGATCCGAGATCAACTCCGAAGGGAAAGATTCAAGGACACATCTTGTACTTTGTAACAATGGTCAGATGACGAGGCTAACACCTGAGCGTATTAACGTTATGTTTTTCATTTATAATATTATACCGCCCATTTATGTGTTAAGATTCAATTCTAATCCAAGATTTTGGTTGGTTGTTTTCTGGGGTTTTATTGCGCAAGTATCATATTTGGCCATGCTGCACCAGACACAAGATATACAACATCAAGTAAGAGATAGACACACAAAATGAATGTTTTACCGACACAGAAGAGAGAAATACACCCAGAGAGGAATGCACCTGACAGGAACCAAGCCTGCGCCACCTACAACTCGAAGGTTGCTAGAGCAGTGGGTATACTCGCTAAGACACGACTGCCCCTCTAATCCAAGACATATGGTTGAAATCGTCAATGACGATACTTCAGTTATTGCTTTTAGACTGAAATTTCAATGGTAATTTGGGAAAACTTTTCTGAAAATTATTTTCAGTTTTTAAAACTGAGAGTAAATTTTAGAAGTCATAAAATAATTAACGTCTCGAGTATTGTATCTTAAGTCGATGTTACGTAGTTAAGTAGACGAATTTACGTCGTGCTGAATCAACAGAGTGAGCTATTAGTGACGGTACAGGAGCAACCCCGAAGGAAAGATCCGATTTAGTGAAAAAGTGTTGTGAGAAAACGTTGATAAAGCGGCAAGAATGACTTCCAAATAAAATGAATATTGTACAGATAGTAAACGCATTTATGGAATAAAAATGCATGTAACCATAGACATAATGTTATTTTAACTTCAAACGCACTAATGGAAATATTATTTCGTTGTTAATTATCTTTCTAGAGAGGACCCTGAAGAGGTTTTGAGTTACAGAGACTGAAACCGATGTTCTTTTGTAAGAATTAGTTAGTGAACTTGGACATGATGAAAAGTTTTGATTTGCAAAATACTTAGTACAAATTTTGCTACCAAGCCTTTATAATATTTATTTAAAATATGGCAGACGAATAGGTATGGCAAAAGCAAATGTTTAAAATATGAGTTTCAAACAGGATGCTCGCGCAATGCAAGGTAAAATGTGAATAGGAAAGCAAGCAGATTTGAAACATTGTGTCGGTAAATTCGATTGGTATTAATCTGCTGTTTAATAAATATATCTCATCGTAATTGTTATTACCTTAGTGGTATTGAGAGCAGCTTAAAAAATGTGACAAACATATGTACATGTCGACTAGTAGTCAAGTGACTGCTCTGTGAAGCTTTGATGTGGTTGTCCGATTAGGCATCTTGTCGGCCTCATTTTGCGATACGGATAGAAGTATGAATGCGCTTTTCCGTAGCGTGGAGACACAAATGAATGCACATTCATACTTCATTAATAAAAATTCAAGTGGTGAAATCCCCAGAGTGTACTGTGCAGCGCGAACCAATAAGATGATGAATCAATGGATTTGCGTCTTCTCTCCTCTCATAGACCAATCAGATGATGAACGTTTATTTTCATCCGGCTGACAAAAATAGTCTAAGGGTCATGTTACAAGTAGTTTTGGTTACATGATCCTGGATATATATAAAAACACCATTGCTCACACTATTTTTATATTTCCTCTACGTTTTAGAACAGCCATCTTAATTACGCGATTAATTTAATTCGCGGAACACGCCTGTCCTGAATTCTTTCTAACGAAGTCAATTAAGGGAGGGAAAGTTTTGCTTTAATTTTATCTTCGCCCATTAGAGCTTAAAATAGAACCGAAGGACTTAGGAAAAAGTGCTAGCTAGCAATTCTTAAAACATTTTCTCTCTGATTAAAAATGTAACGAAAGGGTGAATTTACAGTTTATGATTGCGAAATTAACAAGCTGTTCTTATACATTCGCCTTTAAAACTTAAGGAATACTGCTACTATTAAAGGTTACAACCTCAACATTAAAAATGTAACGAAACGGTGAATTTACAAATGATGATTTGGAAATTAATAAGCTGTTGTTTTACACTGGTTTTAATTCTGAGGTTGTTTAAAAACTTAAGGAACAGCCTTGTTTTTAAAGGAAACGACCTCAGAATTAAACGAAGTATCCTTTGGTGATTTGCATAACTTAGGATATTCAGTGGGAAGTTGGAGCATATTTGAAATTTGTAATCGTGGTGTCAGAGGATGAAATAAGAACTTTTTGCTTCGGCGGGAACGTATCCCAACTTCGTTCAACAGACGAATGTGATACAAAGCGTGCATCACTACTCGAGTTGGTGATACAGCGTACTAAACAGTCGCATCCTCTCTTTTAGTTTTTCACAGATAACCTTTTGTCTCTGTACCCACTTCAGTGTCACCCCGTCATTTCAAAACTTTTTTATCATCTGTTCTTGTTATCGCTTTGTTCCTACCTACAGGTTCGGTAATTCTCTGCATACCTTTTGTATCATTTAACTGTATATTGGTCACTTCACAGCAAAGTAGTAGCTGAAAACCTTTATGTTCCGTGATCCTCCTTGTGGTTGTCTCGTCAAGGCAAACTCGTCATTAGCAAAACTGAACAAATCTTGATCTAGTCATGAAAAGAATCGGCAATATTTAATGACAGATATCTCGTCAAAACCACTTGGAGGAATAAGTTTTACAGGCCAGTGCATGTTATGTTTTTCTGTTGCTATTTTTAGGAACGTTTATGGATGTTGCTTAAACTTGATAATCCGAGATTGGATTAAATTTTAAAAAATCTATTTATAAGCTTTAGGCAACCTTATAAGTCAATTCTCGTCACCATTGTTTCTTTTCCTCAAAGACAATAAAATACAAATCATTTATAACCCTAAATCAATGCTAAATTTACCAAGCAGATCAAATAACCAGTTTTAAAATATTGACTTAAAAATATTTCTAAAATTTTATCGCCTTCCTCAAATGACTTTAAAACGTTACGTAACATGTTTTGGAAATTAATTCAATAGTATATACTTCTTTTCCCCTTCCTGCATTAGATATACGTATTACCTACTGTCATTGTGACGTGTCATTTGACCGTTTAATATACCATTTGTTTTTCCAATCCTCTTAACTCAAAAACATTCCATATACACTACTGTGTAAAATAATAAACACACACACAGCTGTAAAGAGTTTCATACTTCATTTATCCTAACGATAACAGACCTCCATTTCGAGTTTTTTCTTCTCAACTGAAGTAACGGTATAAATTCAAGATA
Organism: Meta bourneti; assembly: GCA_933210815.1. Taxonomy (NCBI): domain Eukaryota; kingdom Metazoa; phylum Arthropoda; class Arachnida; order Araneae; family Tetragnathidae; genus Meta; species Meta bourneti. Next base: position 63,529,689 of record OW119930.1, on the reverse strand, counting down.
ACAACCGCACAAATAACGAGTTTCATTCAAAACATTTAGTACATATACATATGTGCCTATTACTTTTAACTCCAATATTAGGTTTAATATCATATCGCGTTGCAGCAGTTTACCATAGATCATCTCAGTGATTATAGTGTGTCCAATTACAATTATCACACTCAAAAAGTGGATAAGAAGCTGAATAAAAAGCCAAAAAACTCCATTATGGTTATTGAATTTTTGTCATTTAAAATTATTAAATTTCTAATTATTATTATTTGAAAATTTTTTTGTTTATTATTTCAAGCTCTGATTACACTACCTGCATCCAAGTGTAAGATGGGTTATTTAATCCGTTTCGGTAAAAATATGCATATGAAAAATGTTGGCAAATTTCTTGCTAAAGAAATCTATCCAAAGCGTAATTTTACCCAATCCTGGCAACTATGCGTCTTATCCAAGCCCTGTTGGCTTGAGGCTGTCTTTTGCAAAGGAGGGAAATTAATAGAGAACAGGAAGAGCATGATAGCCTCTTTGCTCAGGGACCCAATGTGCATATTATTGTATGTGTATATATGACCCAATGTGTATATATGAACTCGATTCTAGACTCAGTAAGAAGGGTTGTCATCCAACTTCGAATTAGATAGACAGATCATGTGGGCGAAGTCGTTTTTGGAAGATCTCAGAAGATTCTCATTTGGGCTTACGAATCGCCTTGCGCCGACTGTCTATCAAAGCCCAGACTAGGGATTTTAATCACGCTGGATAATCACTTCAGCCAATCAATAATTTGTCCCACATTAGGATTCATGTTTTTTCCCACAACCACGGGGGCCATGGTAACCCAGTTGGAAAGCAACAGATTAGCAAACAAAGAGTTGTGAGTTCAAAACTAGGTCCAGCCAAAGACGGTCGTGTACACGGTGCAGGTACATATTAAATCTGTCGTGACCTCAAATGCCCTCACATTAGTGTGGGGTAGAAGTTTGTAGAGATGGGTGCCAGCTCAGGTCTTGACTTCGCCATCTTACCATTTTTTAAAATTACGAGGGTTTTTCTTCGGATCTTTTCCTTCGGAATTGCACTCTGACCGTCGCCAATAGAACGTGTGCTGCTTCAATGCGACGTTAATTAACTACCTACCCACAACCACGTGACATATTATTCAGACAAGCGACGGGAAGAATTAGCATGAATCTCTGCGCATATACTCCTTCTATTTCATGAGATGACCAAAGGAGGAGGAGGAGAGAAGAATCTGTGTTGAAAATACCTATTGCGCATGACAAATGCCTTTAACCAATCATATTAAGAAACCGTTTGAGGCTGAAGATACGGGGTATCAACATGTCTTGGTGAAAGTTAAGGAAATTGGAGGTTGGATTTAATTCTCACTTGAGCAGCACAAAGGGGTATTGGCATCTGTCCGGGATCAATTCCGACGGGAAAAATCCAACCATGCCTTTTAATTTTGAACCACGGTCAGATGACGAGGTCAGAACTAGAGCTGACCCCACTCTTCCACACCTCACCATTTCCACATTTGAAGCCACGACTGTTTTAGCTTGCACCAAACCCCACTTACATGACGGGTTTTGGATGGTTTGAATTTCAATCTCTCAACCGCCCGGTTTCTATTTTGAAACCGAAGGACGTTAAAAAAGAAACTGACGCCTCGCTCAGGTATGTAGGTACTTAAATAAAGTAGCACTGCAGCAAAGAAAATGGCTATTGGTGGCGGTCCTTGTTCAATCCCGAATGGAAAGATCCAAGCACAACGCCTCGTAATTTTGAACCACGGTCAGATGACGAGAACGACACCTGAGCTGGTAACCCTATCCCAATTTCCACACCACGCCAACGTGAGGATATTTGAGGCCACGAGAGATTTAACGTGCACCCGTCGAAATGTACACTGCTGTCTTTGACAGGACCTCGCAACCCTTCGGTTGCTAATCCGTTGCTCTTCCAATTACCGGGTCGGGCTACCACTGCCCCACGTCCCACTTATAATTCAGTTTTAGAAAAACTTCATTTTTATTCAGTAATAGGATTGGATATTTTCGGAGACATGTGAGGGTGACCGGAACTTTACGGGTTATTTTCACTCCAACGTCTTTTTTTCTTAATTTGCATTCAAAATTTTAATTTTTCACCCTTTACATTTAACATCTCCAGTGAAGATAAAAATCATGAAGAAATTTGGAAATATTAAACAGTATTTTTATTACGCAGCTAAACATAATGCAAAGTCACTGGACCCACCAGACCCAAAATTTTGATTTTAAACAAAGATCAAGTATTCAAAAAAACGTCAAACGATATTTTTGATTTTATGTGTTTTCTGAACTGGCGATTTTATAGGTCTGTAGCAGACGATGTGAGACAATACAATTTCAGTCAACAAAAAGTCCTTCGAGGTTGCGATTATTTAAGCTGCTATATGTAATGCTATTTTGTGAACTACTTTTTGCAGTGGTTGCTGACTTACTGTATGTTTTCTGAAACCTTAAGAGCTGTATTAATATCGCGGGTATACGTCTCCATGATATATCGAGCAATGGATGATTAATACCTTTTAACAGCCTTGTGTTGTATTTAGCGACCGAGTAATATGGGTCGCCGTATGAAGAGAAGATGTATGAAGACTAAAGCCGTGCATAAAATGTTAACAGTATGCATTTTCAAATAGCTTCAAACAATTGTTGGCAGTGATTCGAATAAGTCAACCAGTTCCATATCACCGTTTTTTTATCACTGTATCGCAGTTTTCGTACATCCATCAATATTAAATAAATGACTGAAATTAAAGCTCTGACAACAACAATATCTTCCAAATTGCAACATATATAGTTCTAAGAAATCATAAATATTTTATTAATTAGTTAATTATAAGTTATTGATCAGCCGAAAATTTGAAAATTCCTACTGCTTTTGTGGAGATGCTTCTTCTACACTTGCACTGGTATATGATAAAGGAGTTTCGGGCACATTTTTCTTCATTTGTTTAGACCCAACAGGTAGTTTGAAAAACAACAGAAATTGACCAAAAGGCAAACGTGGCCATCTTGACTCGGTGTATTTGACCGAACAGTTTGATCTATTAGACATGCCACATATGGTCCAACATCAGTCCTCTGAAACTAAATTACCTGAAATACATACCTGAATGTATACTGATATAATTTATGTATAGTGTAAAAGCTTTAAGAAGCATCGTGTAGAATGCTTTGTTTCATGCTGCTCTTTTTGCTTAATGTATTTATCAACGATATAAAGTTGCACGAGTCGGCAACTTCATAGCTTCCACATTAGAGCATTTAAAACTCAATGGCACTCAACAAAGTGATATGCCATACATCCCTATAAAATATAATGGAATAAATTCCTCACGAAATCTCCGCTTTATAAGTGTCGGCAAACAGTCACATGCCATTTCCAACGAAGCTCAATTTATATGTACATATGTATGAATTATACAAACCTTCAATAATCAATAACTGCTTTAATCTAAGATCATATCAATAGGTTTCAGAATTAAGGATCTCATTAAATGAAAATCTGTCGTATTTAGACGAGGATGATTAACATTTCCATAACCTCATTTTCCCTGATTTAAAAGGAGGTGCCAAAACGGGGTGTGATTTGGAAATGGGAGGAATGGACGATTCGCCACATTTATTTGAAATATCACTTGTTCGCAAAATGAGGAGTTGGCCGCATTTGATGATTTGCATGCATGAGCGTTTTCTATAACACCAGAAACTTAAAAGTTTTTTTCGCGCGGTATCTGTCATTTCAATTATATAAATCTATGCCTCAACCCACTCCCGTGTTTTTTTAAAATCAGTTATTAACATTTTCTTATGTTGGAATTTTAATTAACGTCACATTGGAGCAACACCACGGGCTATTGGCGACGGTCTGGGATCAAACCAGAAGGGAACGATCCAAGGACTACACCAAGTAATTTTGAATCATGGTCAAATGACGAGGTCACACCTGAAACTGGCATCCCCACTCTCCAAACATTCACGCCACTCAAACGTGAGGAAATTTGAAGCTACGAGAGATTTAACGTGATCCAGCCCCCTTTGTATACGATAGTCTTTGGTTTGATTCGAACTTGCTACCCCTCCGGTTGCTTGGCCGTTACCTTTACAACTGGACTACCGCAGCCATTAACATTTGAAAATTTAGACAAGTTGTTTGTATTTCATCTTCGGCGAATAGGTGGTTAGCTGAATTTTTGAGAACTCTTTCTCTGAGAAATGACCGTATATCGACAAATCAAATCTGCGAAATATATATGTACCAATACTCTAATGTTACGAATTAATTGTTCTCCATATTATCCATCTAAGCGCCAACCTTTCGGTTAATGCTAGCTAATAAGTCTCAAACCTATGACTTCTACAAATAATTTTCATAGGACTTTTGAAAATTGCTCGCTGTGTTGATCCAGTGCGATGTTAATTAACTACCAACAGAGGTATTTTGGTTCAGTGAATTAATTTATTATCTACCCTTTCACTTCTGGAATCCAACTGTTCTCAACCCTTTGACACTTATAATCTAATTAGTTCTTATATAGAATCTCTTGAACTAAATGGTATTCAAACATTTGACAATTAGAAGTTAATTGGATTTCAACAAATTTGAAGACCATTATTTGGTTCCAAACTTTTTAACTTTTGTCAAACGATGTTACAGCTTTTGGTAATGCCACCGTTCAGAGAGCATTTATATGTAGTAAAATGGCAACATATTTGTGGATTGACTTAAATAAGGACTATTGGGAATTGTTGCGGCCCAATCCGAAAGTGGCTGAAATTGTGTAATAGAATTTCCGGAAAATTTGCTAAAGCGAAAATACAAGTCATGCTTTAAAATGATAATAGAAGTGCTAATGCTATACTTGATGGAATGTAAAGTAGCAGGTATAGGGCATCCATTTTCTTGTATTTAACGCCAGGGTACCTTTGGTTTTGTTTTGTTTTATGTGTGTTTAATTGGGTTAGACTTAAGAACACGGTACAATAGTCAAATGGCAGAAATTACCAACCCCAATAATGGCTATAATTTTAGAATATGTTAATCTGTCTTAAGTATGGTTCTCTTTTAGCCCGGTTGGAAGAGTAAGGGATCTTTCCCTACGGGTTTGATTCCGGGCCGTCGTCAATAACCCGTTACATTGCTCCAGTGCGACGCTAATTAAAATACCTCCCTACCTGTCGTAAGTTTATCAAATTAGCGATTTTGGACGAGAATTTCAGTCGCCAATGCGGTGACGAGTGTTCTTGAGTTTCCTCATAATTGTTAACGTTTTGGCCTCTTTTAAACGTTGATTTGTTTTACAATTTTATTCATTTAACTGTTATCGTTCTCAAGCCCAACGTGACAGTCAATTTGTTCTAAACCTTTTGAGTTCGTCGATGAATTTGGTTTTCTTTTGACTCTCGTAAACTAAGAGTCGGTCTCCCTTTGACCTTTAAGTTAATTGGTTCTAAGTCCCTCATATTTTTCAAAGTGACCTTTACCCTATTTTTCCTGTGAAGTACGTTCTGTATAGCAATAATTTAAATTGTGATTCATCATATTCACATATCATCAACGTAACTTATATAGTTGTGTTTTAATTACAAAATACATAAACTTTATAAATTTCCAGTTGAATTGAATACAATACAAAACTACATGTATATGTAAATATATATTTGTTTTACCAACCATTGTATCAAGCAATATGAATTATCGTTCTTCACAGCATGCATATCCGTAAAATACACAAAAAAATACCTGAAATTTCTTGTCACTCTAAAAGAGGATGTTAAAAATTTTAAGAATCAAATGCATATGTAAACCAAGCAAATGCTACCATCCTTAAAGCAAAAACGCGACATGATTGTTCTTAAATATAAGAAAACATTCCAAGTATCTGTTCACGTGAATTCGGTAGCGGTTAAAAGACACGAAAATATGACATTTCCATAAATTTCAATGCAGGAGTAGTTCTCTGGCAAGTGGCAATACTAAGTTGGGTGCACCTTGTCGCAACCTGACCAGACTTTTTGCTGAGAAGCCTTTCGGAGTTGATCCTACACCGTTCCCAGTGGACTGTGTTTATATTATTCGGCGCCGGCGAGGCGCATAAATTTGTTGCGCTTCGAGATGTGTATACTTTCTTCGGGAGGCGAAAACAGACGCTCGTGAGATCGGTTCAAGTATAGAACATTAAAAACTTTTGTGGACTAACTATGCTTTTTCGTTTGACATGTCGGGAGCCACATATGTAAGTTTATTTATACTATTAAATTATTTTTGATATAATTAGCTATACTTTACTCTCTCCAAAAAGTAACTAGGAAACAAATTCCAAGTATTAAGAAGCAGATGAAAAAGACTGGTAGTTTTTTAACGTTGACGATCTGCTATATAAAATGGCGTCCGCGACAGGACTTGGAATTTGTTATTGATAATTTGTTATTGTGAATTTGTGATTGATAAGAAATTAATTCATTTACTTTAATTTTATGATGGAGAGTTTAAAGAAAATGCGTACTCCTCTAAGAAGTGGTTTTACTAGAATCGCTAATGCGTTATATCAATGTTTAGAAGAGGAGGAACGTGATATTGATGAAATTGAAATTTTAATGGCTCAGTTAAACGAAAAATGGTTAGAACTTGAATCGAAAGAAAAAGAAATTATTGCTTTGTTATCAGATAAAGATGAGTGTTCTCAAGAAAGTTTTAATCAGGCTTACGAAGTTTTTGAAGAGTATAAGGAAAGATATATAAGACTTAAAACTAAAGTTAAGAAAAGTATTAATGACGATGTTAAAAACACTAATGACGATAATAAAAGCGTGTTTAGTGAAACAGTATCGAAACGAAAGTTCCAACTTCCTAAAATTGAGCTTAAGAAGTTCAATGGTGATGTTAAGGAATGGCTTGGTTTCTGGGGTCAGTTTCGGAAAATTCACGAAGACTTGGACATCGCTCCAGAGGATAAATTACAATATTTGTCCCAGTCTACTGTAGAAGGATCGCGTGCCAGAGATATTGTAGATTCCTTTTCCGCATCTGCTGAGAATTATGAGCAAGCAGTTGAATGTCTAAAAGCTAGATTCGGAAGACAAGATTTACTCATAGAAGTGTATGTGAGAGAATTGCTAAACTTAATTTTGAACAATTCTTTGCATCAAGCTAAAGTTACACATCTCGCCAAATTGTATGATAAAATTGAAGCACATCTCCGTGCTCTTGAAACATTAGGTGTAACTTCCGATAAGTATGCTTCTATGCTGTATCCCTTAGTTGAAAGCTGTTTACCAGAAGACATGATTCGAGTATGGGAAAGAAGTATTAGTTTAACAAATGGAACTAAGACAATGCCAAATAAACTGACCGCTCTTATGAGTTTTCTAAAATCAGAAGTTGAAGGGGAAGAACGAATTTCAATAGCAAAAGAGGGGTTTGGTTTAGAGGCAAACCGTAAAGGGAAATATTCCTATTCCACATCTCCTAATAATGATAAACAATTTCCAACCGCAATCGGACTTTTTGACAATGCTGAGACTCGTCGGAATAAACAAGCACTGTGCTCATTTTGTGAGAAAACGCATGATTCACAAGCTTGCAGAATCGCGTTAAAAATGAGTTGCGATGATAAAAGAAAAGTCTTAGCAAAAAAGGGTTGTTGTTTTTTATGCCTAAAAATCGGTCATAGAGCTCGTGATTGCAGATGCAAGATTAATTGTGAAAAGTGTAGGAGTAGACATTATGCTATAATGTGTAATGAAGGTAAATTTAAAGAACCTAATTCGGAAGCGAACGCTGGTGTAAATGATAGTCAAAATATGATCAATGATGCAATTTTAAGCAATCGCACATGTTGTACAGTTCTTTTACAAACATTGTATGTACGATTACGAGGTGCAGGAAATAAGGGGAAAATAGTTCGTGCACTCGTCGACTCAGGGAGTCAACGATCTTACTTGAGTAAACGTGTAGCGAAAGAAATGAAATATGATTTTATTAAAGAAGAAAGTGTTATTCATAATTTATTTGGGGGCAGAGAACATCCCGAGAAACATTTTAAATACAGAGTATTCATTAGCAGTTTGAAAGGTGATTACAATTGTAACTTTGAGGTCCTTGACCAGCAAACCATTTGTTCGGCTGTAACTGATCAATTAATCTCTCAACAAGAAGAATCGTTAGAAATTGATCTATTAATCGGGGCTGATGTTGCGGGTAAACTCTTTAATGGAAACATTATTCATCTGCCGTGTGGACTTGTTGCTGTAGGAACATCTTTAGGTTGGACCTTGATGGGAAAGATGCCATATCAAACTTCTGATACCAATTCTACGATGGTAGTTAAAAATCTGTTAGTTAAGGATGTAGCTATTACTGAACTCTGGAATCTTGATATCATTGGAATAATTGATCCGGCCACACAAAAGGCCAGAGAGGAAAGAGATTTACAAACAAAGATGCGATTTCAACATTCTGTGTCCGTGAACAGTGAAGGGCGCTATGAAATTGTTTTGCCCTGGTCTGAAGATCACCTACCGCTACCCACCAATAAGGATTTAGCCATGAAGCGTTTAGAATCTACAACGCAGAAACTTCGCTCACAAAACCTGCTTACATTGTACGAGGAGGTTTTCGACAATTGGCGCGATTTAGGTATAATCGAAGAAGTCAAACAAAGTGAGGTTATTGATGATGGACACTATTTGCCACACCGACCAGTTATAAAGGAAAATAGTTCCACCCCAATAAGACCAGTATTCGACGCTTCTGCGAGAGTAAAGCATTCTCCGTCTCTAAATCAGTGCTTAGAATGTGGTCCGAATTTAATAGAGTTAATACCTTCCATTCTTTTAAGATTTCGGGAGGGTAAATTTGCAGCCATGGCAGACATAGAAAAGGCATTTTTACAAATTAGTGTAAAACCCGATGATCGAGATTATCTTAGATTCTTTTGGTGGAAGGATGTGAATAAAAAGGAGCTAAAAATATTTCGTCATACCCGAGTAGTGTTTGGTGTGAAAAGTAGCCCTTTTCTTTTGGCAGCTGTAATAGAATTTCATTTGCAGAAATATATAGAAAATTCTCACTATGATAAAAATATGTTGCATAAACTTATTCACTCTTTCTATGTAGATAACGTTGTTTCCAGTTTTGAAGATGAACTTGAAATGACACTGTTTATTGAAGATTCTCAAAAAGTAATGAATGAAGGAAAGTTTAATCTCCGAGGTTGGTTACGTACTGGGGATAACTTACAAACAGGTGTTGAGTCACTGGTATTGGGATTATTATGGGATTACCAGAAAGATCTTTTAACTGTGAACCTGACATGGTTGGAAAGCTTCAAATTGATGGAAGTAACTAAGAGGACTATTTTGTCTATAGCCCACAGAGTATATGACCCGATTGGTCTTGTAAGCCCTGTTCTCTTGCTTCCTAAGCTATTGTTGCAAAGCTTATGGAAAATGGGAATTTCTTGGGATACTGAAGTTGATGAAAATACGAAAGAAAAGTTTCTAAGTTGGTTCAGAGATCTGAGTCTCTTAAAAGAAATTTCTATACCCCGATGGATACACACTAACAGAGATAACAAAAATTTGTGTAGCATTCATACCTTCTGCGATGCCAGTAGTAATGCATATGCTGCTGCAGTGTTCGCGAGAATTCAGACTTCTTATGGAGTTGAAGTTCATTTATTAGCTTCTAGGTCCAGAGTAGCTCCGGTGAAATCAATTACGATTCCACGTCTTGAGTTGATAGCTGCAACGGTGGGAGCGAGACTCTGCACTTCAGTTTTAGAAGGTTTGCAATGGCAAAATGTTGAATTACATTTTTGGACTGATTCAACCACTGTTTTGACCTGGATCCAAAAGGAAGAAATCTGGACTGTTTTTGTGTTGAACCGAGTACGAGAAATCAGGAAATTAACAAACACGAACGCATGGAGACATGTATCAGGAACCGACAATCCTGCTGACCTTCCATCCAGAGGCTGTACTGCCAAACAGCTTTTGTCAGTTAGATGGTGGGAGGGACCCGCATGGTTAAAGAAAAATGAAGGTGAATGGCCAACACCAAAATTGGAATATAATCAGGAAAACATTATCCAAGAAATCAGAAAAGGTGCTGTAGCTAACACACATGTAAATCTAGAAACAGAGGAAATCTTCCATAGAATATCTTCGTATGTCAAACGTGTTAGAGTAATTGCTTGTATTTATAGATTTTTCTCTAATGCAAAATTGAAAACATCACGTTACTTTGGGGATCTAACTTTGAAAGAAATAAATCATGCAGAATTAGTTTTGTTAAAAATTATCCAACGCGAAGCATTTCCTGTTGGCGTAAATGATCAACAAATAAAGCCTCTTTATCCTGTACTCGACGAAAAGGGGTTATTGAGAGTAAAAACGCGCATTTTTAACCGAAGAGACAAAAAGAACTTTAGATTACCCATAATCTTACCATCAAAACATAGAATAGTGCATATGCTTATACACAATAAGCATAAAGAACTTGGACATCCTGGAGTCCAAATATTGATGAACCAGCTCAGAGAAAATTATTGGATATTGCGTAGCAGAAAAACGATTAGACAAGTTATATTGAAATGTGTCCGATGCAAACGATTCACTGTGACCCATCCAGAACCAAGAGCCTCTTCCTTACCTGAAGATAGAGTAAGAGAAGCTACGATATTCGAAGTCTTGGGTGTAGATCTCGCCGGACCGCTGTATTTGAAAGATGGGACAAAATCCTGGATAGTTCTGTTCACTTGTGCAGTATATCGCGCAGTGCACATGGAACATCCTTGACAGCGGAAGCCTTCCTGCAGTCACTAAGAAGATTTATAGCTCATAGAGGGCGACCCACTATTATTTATTGTGATAATGGCAGCAATTTCGTTAAAGCTCACAGCGAACTTTGTAAAGTGGCTTAAAATAAAGTCTGAATCCATGATGAAGAAGATAACTTGGAAATTCATTCCTCCATCTGCACCATGGTGGGGCGGATGGTGGGAGAGACTGATTGGCATGGTCAAACAAGTTTTACGCAGAATATTAGGGCAGGCTTTGTTAAATTACGAAGAACTAAACACAGTGTTGTGCGATACCGAAAGCCTAATAAACTCTAGACCCCTAACTTACTTATCTGAAGATATAAACGATTTGATTGCTTTGACGCCTTCTATGTTTCTACAGGAAACGATAGAAAGTGGCGTACCGGATATCGATAGTATAGATGTCGCCTATATGCGCAAAAGATACAGGTACGTACAAAAAGTGCGTGAAGATTTAAGAAAAAGGTTTCGACTGGAATATCTAGGACAGTTAAAATATAACGGAAAACCTTCGGAAACCTCGAAATCTGTCTCTGTCGGCGACATAGTACTCATTGGTTCAGACAATCTGAAGCGTTTACAATGGCCGATAGGGCGGGTCGTGCAAGTCTTGCCTGGAAGAGATGGAATCGTCAGAGTTGTGAAACTGAAAACCAAATCCGGAACTATAATACGCCCTGTTCAACGTCTTTATTCCTTAGAATTATCAGATGAAACATCAGGTCCTTTCCTCAGAAGCAAAGTTCCCAAAGATAAAGATAACCCAGGTGCCACAAATATTGACTATGAACTTGTTCCTGCCAAAGAACATCAGAAGTCACCCAAATCGACAATCACTCGGAGTGGGAGAGTAGTGAAACCTATCCAAAGACTCGGCTTGTGAGACGCGACAATTGGTTGAGTTCTTCCAAGTTACGAACTCAAGGTGGGAGGATGTCGCAACCTGACCAGACTTTTTGCTGAGAAGCCTTTCGGAGTTGATCCTACACCGTTCCCAGTGGACTGTGTTTATATTATTCGGCGCCGGCGAGGCGCATAAATTTGTTGCGCTTCGAGATGTGTATACTTTCTTCGGGAGGCGAAAGCAGACGCTCGTGAGATCGGTTCAAGTATAGAACATTAAAAACTTTTGTGGACTAACTATGCTTTTTCGTTTGACATGTCGGGAGCCACATATGTAAGTTTATACTATTAAATTATTTTTGATATAATTAGCTATACTTTACTCTCTCCAAAAAGTAACTAGGAAACAAATTCCAAGTATTAAGAAGCAGATGAAAAAGACTGGTAGTTTTTTAACGTTGACGATCTGCTATACACCTATATATGCTAATTCTTGAAAGACGCATCTGGACTCACACACAGACCTATCTAAAAAGACGACAAATCAAATCTACGTAGACAATTTCCCTATCAAATGACTCCAGCTGGCCTCTTGGGATAACACTTTAAACAAATATAAGACGAAAGTGTTCCAGCTCCTTTTCTTGCTTATTTTTCTTTTTTAGAATCTCGTGGAGTTTGACTAAAACTGGGACTGAAACAAAGTTAAAGCGTTGTAAAACACAATGCCACATTGTGAAGCTAGTTCTATGTACTTGATGTTGGGTTTGTTATTACACGAATATTATTGTATTATTGAGGCAAATCAAGGGTTTAAAAAAACACATTTCCTTTATTGTTTTGATGTTTAAATCAAATGTGATTTTACATTGAATAGTGTATCTTCAGCGGTAAGCAAAAGCAACTTAATTTTTTAGTTTTTCTAGAACTCAGTGTGTTCTCAATTGCTTCAGGTATTATTCAACACTATCTTCATATTTATGCAAGAGTAACATGTACATGTAGTATTTGAGTTTTGAGTTTTATTAGAGAACTGTCGTTTTGAATCATAATATTTTTATTTTACAAATGATTTTGAGTTTTGGAATACTTAAAACATTCGCAACTTCTCAAGAAAAATCTCGAAAGTTAAAAACATAAATTTTGCAAACCAAATGCATGAAAATCTCCTTGCACGTTTTCTTTCTGAATTTGAAGTTTGTGCAATCCATTCGTATATTTATTGAAAGTTTGAAGCATACTACTCCCTGATTTTATTTCGATGGTTGGGTTTCTTGGAATTGCTTTTGGTTGAAAAATATAAGTCTATTTTAAGTTACGTCACTCTTTTATGGAAGCTGAGATACAATGCCGAGGGTGAAATCAAACGTTTTGTATGGAAAGACAGATTCCAAAAATCTACAATGGCTAAAACCCATAATCAATAGACTTTATTGTGACAAAAATTTTTATTTATGAGACGTGCCCATCAATCAAAATCTTTGCGTCGTCTATCACATCTGTGTGAAGTAATCGATATTTCCAAATTTCAATTTTGATTTGAATGGGGTACATAGAAACTGTCTTCATTGAATATTGTTCACATTCTATACATAAAAGTGGGTAGCATTAGATGTAGGTTTCCTAAACAATTAAATTTAGGAAAATGAGATGACGATTGTATTTTTTATTTATTCTAGATAAACATCATATTTGCAATTATTTTAGAAAATATGTGATTCATTTCATATTCACACGACTCAGATTTTTTTCACACGGATTGATTCCTGACCGTCACTAATAACTCGTTGTATTGCTCCAGCATTACGTAAACTCAACTACCTACCTGCATATCCAAACGACACAAAAGTGATATTTTTATCCACACAAGTCTATTCTTTTGAAAATTAACTAATGTGTTTCTTAATCATATGATATAAAAATTGAAAATTTTTATGTTCCTACTTGCAGGAGATTTTTACTTGTATTAAATTTAGATTTGAAACTTTCGGCATATTTTCATGATTTCAGACACATAAAAATAAACGCATATTTTGATTTGATGGTCCAATCGGGTTTAATTAGTTGTTCAATTAGTAACCTATTCACGTGAGAGAACTGTTAAATTTATTGGATATTGAAATGGACCTTTGACCATTAATATTTGAAAAAAATGCATATATTTTTCTAAAACATATATGCTAAACATATATTATAGATACCAATAATGTGCAAATAATTAATTAAAGGCACATACGGTAGTGAACCGTACTCATTTCACTCGCTTGCAATGCGGCTTAGTATCAAAACATTTGACAGATCTCAATTTAAGAAAGGTATTTTAATAATTGTAGAAAGAAACATGAATTGCAAACTCAGGATTTCAAAATCATGATCATATATCCAGAAAATAAGATAGTCCAATCCCAGAAGAAACTGACTGGAGTAAATAGCATTAGTCGTAGCATCGATATATTGCAGATAACTTTTTAATGTCTCTGATCATCTAAATTCATTAAAACTTCAAGAAAGTGCAATTATTTCGTAATTTATTTATAATTTATTTAATTTATTTAATTTAATTATTATTTTTATTTATTTATTAATTTAACTTTTAACCCTAGTATGAAGTGTAGTATTGCATGGATTATTTATTGAAAAAATACTTGGATTCCTCCTACCTTTAGAAGTATTCTATTGATTCTTTTCCTAGAACATAATTCTTTGAAAAGTTTCCATTGGTTCTTTCCTTAGAATATATTCCTTTGAACTGATTTATTAGATCCTTTCCTTAAATGCAGAGCATTTCGAAAGTACCAGACCAAATTGTAAAGGGTGCTAGAAGAGCATTAAATATTTTTTGTCAAAGAATGTGTGTCCAGAATTGCCGCGGTTAGATTGTAGAGGGCGCTGTTTTAAATCTGTCGATTACATCGTTCCCATCTCGGATTTTCAATGGCCTACATACATCGCTAAATGAATTCAAAGATCGCAGGTATGTATCTGATGTATGGGTCTATGAACGGAAATGGACGATTGTTTATTATGTTTGTTTTAAAAATGTTTTCAAAATTCGAAAATTTTATTTGGGCCACTCTACTACTCATTCAATTTGATCATATATTTTCGAAACACACTGTATAATCTTTTGGAAAGATTCCGTTGGCCATTTCCTAGAATAGAATCCTTTTGAAAGGTTCTATTCATCCTTTACTTATGGTTTGGTTTGGTTTGGAATTACTTATGGAATGGTTTGGATTTATTCCATCGGTCCTTTTTCAGCATATAATCCTAAGTTCTATTGGACGAGAACGTCAAAACTGACTAGAAGTCATGCGGGTAGGACCACAGATTGCAAGGTTGAATTATGCGCTTGTGTGTGAATCCCTTAGAGCGTTAATCCTTTACAACTTTTGTTCAAGATTTCATTTGCTAGTTGGTAATACCTTCTACTTTTATTAGTGCTGTGCTTGATGTACAACTTTATGCAGTTTTAATACTGATTTGAAATCTATTCGTGTCGGTAGGTAGGTATTTGATGCCGCACTGGAGCAACAAAACGGGATATTGGCGACGATCTGGGATGAAACCCGAAGTCTCATCGCGTCGGTGAAAAAGTGTTGACCACTTCATCTGATCTTGGTTCAAAATTACGAGGTGCTGTCTTCGGTTCTTTCCCTTCCAGATTGATCACCGGCCATCGACAATAGCCCCTTGTGTTACTCCAGTGCCATGTTGATTCAAATACCACCTTCTTCAGGGTAAAATCTCTGAACTAAAGAAATTATTCAATAAAACTGTCTTTAAATTCCACAATACTCTTGATAAAGTTAATAATATTTTCATCCAGCGCTTCCTTAGATATGACTTTTGTCAACCTAATAACAGCAAATGGTCGAGACATACTTAATATATAACTATGTTAATGCTTATAAATTTATTTTAACCTCATTTAAACTTAATTTTATTTTCTAAAATTCATCATTGACCTAATTCACACTTCTGACTGCACCTTGACACTGGCTTCATCTTCTTGAGAAGACCACCTTTTTCATTGGAGTCCTGCCTCCCCACGCTTCTGCCTCTTTCCGATCCCGGTCGATCTTATATAAGTTCTGACAAACTCATCGCAGCTCTGCACAAAACCAACTTCTGATGAAGATAAAGGGCCTCTGGTCTAGGTTCTCGGCATCACGTATTCTCTACATTTTTCAGTATTTCTCTCTCCCCTTTCGAAGTTCTATCTAGTCATCCTGGTGACTTTATGGATGACAATAAATGGCAGATGTTCTTTTGATACTTTATACTCAAATACCTACATATATGCATGGGGATCTTTCAGAGTTAATACGCAACACAACACTTGAACAAATTATTTTATTGATATATTAAAAAATGATCAACTTAAAACATCCATAAATCCACACATAAATATGTACCGATATACATCATATATGTATATCTTCATACACATCTGTAACAAGTAAGTGGACATGCAATATTTCGTTATGAAAACCATCATGCATCGTATACATAAGCATGCAAAACCCGTTAAGTCTACTTTGATATACAATCTACATGTATTTACACTTTATTTCACTGTTTGACAGCATTTAAAAGAGAGGAATGTACAAGTAGAATCTTTAGACTTATCTCTATTTTGTAAGCACCATAGTGAACCAGCATATCGTAATCAAAATGGCATAAAAATAAGCCTTTTGCCTAACACCTCCCGGCATGTACTTTATGTATATACTTTAACAGGAAATGTTATAACCTTTAAACCACTCTTAAGGCCCATTTCTATTAATAAACGCACAATTTAAACTAACTCGCTAGGACATTTTCTATTTCTAATGAATTAGAAACAATCGCTCACTATATGGGATTTGAGGGCTAAATTTTGATAAATTTAATTAAAAATAAAATTAATATTTTGAAATTAATTTTTTTAAGAACAAATATAGATTAGGGGAGTCTAATTATTTATAACAAATTGAATAGTCGTAACATAAAAGAAATGTAATAAATAGTGTTAACTTCAAATAAAGTTTGCACTATTTATATCAAACAATGAAATGAATTATATTAAAACTTGAATTTCATTAACTTAACAAAAATTTAAACTTAAGGTAGCTGTTTAAGCTTTTAGCAATGCATGGCACACATTTTTGAAACAAGTTATCCAACAAAATTAATTGCTTAAAATTTTACCTAATATAATGAAATAATAATATAAGCTTTGAAGGACTATTGATAAATGATTCAGTCGCATTTTAATTTCCCTTTATTTATAAAATAAAAAATTAAATTATCATGAATTGAGAAACATAAATGCCTATAGCTATGCCATTTTGTTTACTTTGAACATTTAAATGTTATTCGGGTGTGGTATATAATTTACGTTTTTCTTTTCTATAACTGAATGTTGATATGCTTTTCAGAGTGACATTTAATTCTTTTATCCATAAAAACCATAAAAAGTTTCAGTAAAACCCTTATTTGATCTAGAACAAGTTAAAGCAGCATTATTATTTACAGTTATATATAGTGAAAGCTAATTTTCTTCTGTATTGTTTTTCAAAAATATGCATTCCATCGAATAATACTAATATATCATCATACCATTTTGAAGAAACGGAAGCTATTTCCATACGATGGTAACTGTAATCTATTCTAATTCAAATTAAAATACTTATACCACACCCGAATACGTATAAAATACTGCAGCTAATGGCGTAATCAAAAATAAACTCCCGCAAACAAGCCACAACGCACCATTCCAAACACAACGAAATCTAACAGCCATAACATTTCTAGAAAGAACAATTTTGAAAGCAAGCAGACCAGTCAACAATTTTTATAGTTTAAGTACATTTCAATGCTTCCTACATTAAAATATACGCATAAAATTCAAACAATTGTGCCTTGTTTTAAGCCCTTCAGCACGGACGGTATCTGCGAGATACCTCTTCAACGCTTAAGCAGGACATACTAGACAGAGTTAATATACGGTTGAAACTTCATCAATGTATTCAACTCCAGAAGTTGGTTATGCAGATTGCCTTTCAGTAATGGCATTATTTATGAGATACCTCGTCTGCGTTTAAGCATGGATTGCTAAACAACCATTGGTGATATACGGTCAAACTCTTTCTCCAGGAGCTGATTGCTCAGATTGCCTTTCTGTACTGAAATTATCTGTGTGATACCTCTTCAACGTTTCAGCAAGGGTTGCTAGAAAAACGCTGGTGATAAACTGTGGAAACTCCATCAATGTATCCAACTCGAGGTTCGTATTGCTATATATGTCATTATAGATTATGTAATATTTTCAATATAATATTTTTTGACGTAATACAATGATTTGTCAGTTTTGAAAAATAATGCTCTTCCAGTTTCAAATCACCACGCTTTTTGGCACAAGTCTCACAATCATGACGTATAGAATTTTGATGAGTTAATGATGATTAAGTTATTAAATGATATAAAATTTGTCTCTGTATGTGTGATAAGTACATTTTGTTTCAATTTTTTTATTTATCACCAATTTACTTACTGTTTCATTGAGAGAAGAAACAATAGTTTTTTTTTCAGTTACACCTCTGCCTAATCCTACCTCTTTCGGACCCCTTACCCAAGTGTTAATGTAATGCAGCTCCGACGAAAGGGCAGTCGACTATGGGTACGTAGGAAGATAGTTGAATTTGAGCAACACAACTGGTTATTCAGTCAACCTTGGGTCAGTCGATTTCAGAAAAGGTGTGAAATCTTTTAAGATATTGATATTATATATATTGTGTCTGGCCCAGCATGGCCAAATATGGCTCTTGCGCCATAAAACCCCAACAAACCAAACCAAACCTACCTCATTAATATAAGGATGACATCCGCAAAAGCATGAACGACAATCGCTGATTCGCCAACTTGCTGTCAATGCTATCGCTTCCACCAGCAAATGATAAACAAGAAACAGAATCCCAACTAAAGATGACAGAAAAAAGACAGTTGTGGAAGCGCTTTGTTTAAGTTACCACTAGTTCCTTAATTTAACTAATAGACTCGTCAAAACCACGTGACATGATTCCCAACTCGTAGGAGCCGTACAAGAATGATACTTTTAATTACGTATTACCAATAGTTTAAATATATTGGCAACAAAACAGTAAGTAGTTTAAAAATTTATATTATGCATATAAAGGATACTTGAAAACTACCTGAAGAAAATTTAAAAGAAAGAAGGGAACATAAAATTCAATCATATCCACATAGTATGCGCCAACTGCATGTGATAGAAGGCTCTGTTCGACACCACAGCAGTTGGCCTCTTTGAGTCATCGTCATCTTTGACGGTGGTCCTATCTTTTGTCGTTGACGACTTTCGTATTTTAACATGAATCATTTCACAAAAGCTGAAATGGCTCACATGCACCTGTCATACGGGACAGCTAACGAAAAACAATAGAATAATACTCTAATGATGGGATGTACGCCGAAAGGATTTCAAACTTGTATCCAAATACAAGCTAAAATGAATATTGCGTAAATGCAAATTTACGTTAAGACATTTTACTATAACGTTTGTTTTAGTAACTTGAAGAAGTTTCGTGTATAAAATCAAATGTAGAAATTTATATAATGGTTCTAAAAGCTTAGAGTATCTACTCTTAATTTATTTGAAGCATACGCTTTTCAATGCGAATATATTGAAAATAGAAGTATGTTTTTGAATCACAGATAGTTATTACAGTATGCTTGCTTTCAAAATAATATTTCTTGGTAACGATAAAAATCCAACATTGATCGATTCTTCAACAAGTCATTTTGGTGTCATCGCTTCAGAATCATAACACAGTTTCTATTTCTGCTATTTCCATGTTGTTGAAATTTTTTACATAATGAGGGCCGTAGGGATGCAATGGGTGAGTTCTGTATGCAGGAGGAAGTGAAAAATTCGAAATTCGTGGTTCGTTGCTTACGATAAAGTTCTGCGTGAGATCACGTGGTTTGGCATAATCTGGAGACCAAGATCTGAAAGAGCAGAACGAAATAGCTTATTTTAATAAAACACAGTATTGCTTAGATAATATAAAAGTTGGTGCATTAATTGATGCGTATACGTAGTACATAACTATAGATGCGTATACGTACAATAGGACTAGCACAATAGGAAAGTTAAATTCCACACCTAATAAGTATGTGTTGTGTTTTATGTTCTGATTAATAACAAATAGTTAAGAATTTCATGTTAGTTAAATCGTATATTTGAAGAGTAACACTGAATGTTTCAATGTTTTTATAAATGGAAACCTTACCAAAATATTGGGCTTTCAGCAGAGGTGAAAAAACAGTACAACTTTAGTCTACCAAAAAGTGCATCATGGTTGAGATTCGTTGATCTCCACGTATGCTATACTTATGATTTTATTAATATTTTTAATAAAATTATAAATATACTACTGTTAGTCAGTATTGTAGTGGTGGATATGTTTCCCACAGTACACACCTCTACAATTTAGTTTTGTCTGAATGTAATACCTTTAGCTGAATAATTGGCAATTGGGTAAAACCTCGAGAGCTGTATTAAGATTAAGGAGATATTTCCTTTTGCGTGGCCGAGCAATGGATGATTGTGATCGTTTGAGTGTCCATTGTTGCCTACAACAATAAGGATGAGGTGCCGTATAAAGAGAATGTTGAATAGCAACGTAGAGTGAAGCCGCTTTAGGAAAAGGATCTGTCCGATTTATCACAGGACTTCAAATAGTTATTGGAAGTTTTTAATTAAAAAATAATAAATTTGTTAATTACCACATATACAACATAAATCTACAAATGAACTGTGGAACTACACGAGCATCTAATTGTATTTAAAACCTTCTGAGTTATCTCAATAGACTAATCTTTGACTCGACTTGGTATACATAAGCCGAGAAAATGAGTCCTAGAACTCCTCATGGACATTCAATAAGGAATAAGTGCAAAAGGCAGAATCCAATAGATATTTTAATGATAACATTGAGTTAACCCAACATCTAAGACTTTTAGAGATATATATTTCCTCACTCGACTAAGTTTTGGATTAACCCATTTTTCAGTAGACTTCTGTTAAAGTGATGAGTAATTTTCATTTAACTAAACTTAAAAGGACATTTTAATAAAATAGCTGAAAGTATCAGGTAAGTACAGTTTGTTATTCAACTTCAAAACGACAATAACCTATTGACGTATCTACTGTTTCCTAAACTAGTTTAACAATACATATGACAAGTAATCATGAATGTAGGAGCATGATTAATCGACATATAATGCAGTTAAATTTAATATCAGACAAATATTGATGAGTAGGTTATATTTTGTAGAACACAGTTAGGTCTTATGTGATATGAAAGTTATAACTGTTCAGTTACAAATTATGGTTTAAATTGGGTCACCTCATAAGTAATGCGTTTCTATGAATGGCGCACTGTTTCGAAGTTATTACGCAATTGAACAATATATATTCTATTGGCATTTGCAGTGTTTTAAGAAAATTGTGTGTCGATTTAATTTTTTGCACGTGAATTTAAGAATGAAAAAAAAACGTTATCATGGTAATCAAAAGTTATCTAGATTATGACCTGCTTTCTGAAAATCAAACCATTACTAAAGATATGTATTTTTCATAATCTGGCATCATCAGATCATTATGTTTTTTGAAGCCTTTAAACCTAAAAGGAAAAATTTGAATTCGGAATATGATTTCTGAAGAGAGCCTCGATTAGTTCTTTGGATTAAACACAAGAGCTTCTAACGACAGGGTATAGAAAGTTCTAATTTACGATGGAAAAAAGTCGTAAATTATGGTGACAAATGTATCAGATGAAAGTAGAATGTATTTTTTAAGTCATTTTAATACTTCCTCTGATAACCTAACACAAGATATTCACGATGTAATATTTGTTAAATCTCACATCCGAAATTCCCGTTGATGGATAAAAACCAAATTTAACCGTACAGCTGCTTAAAGACTGACTATTAGTTTTAAGATAAAAATGTATAAATATATAAATTATGAGCACTTTTACAGTGCTGTGTTTTATTTAACCAAATTAAAATATGAAAATGCAGACCTCATAATCAGAAAATAAGCATTTTGCGTCTCCAAAAAAGGATATAAGAGAAATATAAGGTAAAGAGAAACCTCGTATATACATTTGGTCATCCTAAAAGTATAAGTTAAAGTAAAACAAAAAAACAGTCAAATTTAATCTGAGATACATTTCCCACTATAATTTACAGCGTGTTTCCTTCTTAAATTTAAATAACAATAAAAGGGAAATTTTATAGTGTGACAATTAAAGTAATTAATGATACCCCTTTATGTAAATAACTCTGTCAACTTAAAGTTAAATTTAATTTACATTAGTTAAATGTGAGATAAGATTTAAAACAGCGTAAGTAGCATTGACCGAAATATGATAATTATGTGTTTACTATGTATAAACCTCATATCCTTTATAAAATGAGTTATAGAGTATGATATGACATATTAATCCCCATACTTACTCACGAAGTGTAGGTGACATTAAAGCAGCTTCTATGTTGGCTTCCAATTGTCGTATTTTCATATTAGCCATGTCAAGCTCGTGCTTAGTCTTCCAAAGTTGCGTGTCACACACAGGATCTTTGCAACGGTGGTGCTTTATTAGATCTGTAGCTTCAAAAACAGCACCTCGGAAGCTCAAAGACTTTCCCATGCTCTACAAAGAATAAGTGCAGATTTAGTAATCACATTTAAGCTATATAAAAGTAGTTGCGTACACTCCATGTTACTTATAATTATTTTTTTGGCATAAGTGTGATTTTCATCAAGAGATAACCTCAAAATTTTTAATTTGAATAAAAGCTTTAAAATAGTTCAATAATCACTATTTCAATATATTTAATTCGTACATATATCATCGATCTTCTAATAAAATAGACAGAGCTTGTGGGCGGAGTCGCTTTACCTCGAAAGATTTCTGAAGGGTAAACCTCTTGGCTTACAAATCGAGTAGCCGATCGTCTATCCAAGCTCAAACGAGTTTGATCAAGCTGTATAATAACTTTAACCAATCAATAATTTAGGTAAGTAGGTAGGTAGTTAATTAACGCTACACTGGAGCAACACAGCGTGCTTTTGGTGACGGTCCGAGATCAATCCTGATGGAGAATATTGGAGGACAACACCTCGTCATTTAGAACCAAGGTCAGATGACGGCAATAATTTAAGATTCACGCTTTTTCCCACAACCACATGACGGAACTTCAAAAACAGCGACCAGAAAAAATAACATAAAGCTGCGCGCACATACTCCGTCTATTTGATTAAAAGGTCTATGTGCATTCGTCATCTGACCGTGATTCCAAATGACGAGGTGTTGTCCTCGGTACTTTTCATTCCGAGATTGATCCCGGTCCATCACCAACAGTCCGTTGTGTTGTTCTAGTGCGATGTTAATTCAACTACCCCGTACCTATCTGTGAAAAAAGTGGTCGTTTCATAAGTAGGCTAAAATCGATATGGATCGCAACATTCAAAAACACTAGATCAGATTCAAAAATTTCAAAATAGCCCTTATTTCATAAAAACCAATCGAATCAATTTTTAAAGAATTATTTAAATATATTTTGTTTTAAAAATCATGTTATTGAATTACTATTCCACTATTTGATTAATGGTATTAATTTACGTATATTAGTTTTAGTAATTCATTAGCATTCCATTAATATAATTAATTTGTTATTCATTACTTTATACTATAACTGTTCAATTTGTTGACTTTGATAACTAAATCCATCAATCCATCAAGTGAAACACAATTAATTAAGTTCGTTTGAGGATAAAAGAGAATATTTCATCGGAGTTATCTACTGTCGGGCCTTAAATTATTATAAATGATGCTAAAATTCAGGTTCTTTACGACGTTTCTTCTAGTTTGGCATATAGTTTTTAATCGTTCGGTTATGCATCTTATATTTTACTGCAAAAATATTGTAATGTCCATATACTATCAGCCTGTGAACTGTGGACAGATTATGTTTGATTCCTGAGACTGTCCTAGATGTATTTCTTTCTATCAGTAAACCTTTCCTTGTGTTACATGTCCATTTGCTAGAAGGAAAACATTGTTTCATGCCAGATTGGCCACCTGTGGCCCTTGGGTCATAAAAATCAACCCACTAAAGCTAAATATGAACGTAATTCACCGAACAGAACTTGTGATATTGGAAAAATAATATCCTTTGAGTTTCCAGAAAAGAAATGGTTCCGCTATAGTACAGTAAATAGAGTCGCGGTAAGTAATTCAATTACGTCACACTGGAGCAACACAGTAGCCTAATGGTGACTGTCCGGGACCAACTAGATGTAAAGTCACGTGTTACCACCCGGATAGTAGAGTAAGAATCTAGATCCAATCAAAGACCATTGTGTACATGGGGGTTTCTGCACGTTAAATCTGTCGTGGCCTCAAATGTTCTCACGTTGGCATCGTGTAGACATTTGGAGAGTAGAGTGACATCTCGTCATCAGACCGGACTTCCAAATTGCGGGGTATTGTCCTCGAATCTTTCTCTGCGGTATTGATCCCGGACCTTTTCCAATATCCAGTTGTATTGCTCCGGTGGGACGTAAATTCAAATAATATCCTACCTATCTCAGAAAAAGAAATAAAAAAAATCCAAGTCCTGGGGTTCTCTTCCTATTTCATTTCATCAAGGCAAATACCAACAAACCAAATCGAATTGCCACAGGTATAATATTTAATACAAAAATTATCCTACATCAAAAAGTAATTACAGCCAAGAGCAAAAATCACTTTCTCTAACCTTTTTCACCATTCAAAACTCTAAAAATATTTCAGACGCGATATTTATTTTTCACGAGATTCGAAAGGATAGAGTTGAATAAAAAGGAAGCAAATATTTTTTGAGTTGTGGGAAAGTAACTGATTCTTTCGGATGAAATGGTATTTTTACGGATTTAGAATGCATTTTTGTTATTTTCGCTCAGTCCAGTAGATCCTTCTTGATAAAAGTTACGAAGAACTTCTTTTTCCCGTTAAACTAGCACTGTCGGAGTAAACTAAATAAAAAGTGCTTTCGCGGTATACATCAGAAAAGATAGAAATACTACTACGTCAGAATAGTGAGTCAGCTTCTTTGCAAGATGTGGAAATAGCCCCAAGCAATCCAAGTGAAAGACGGTTGTTTGGTAGGAACATAATTCAAAGTGAATAAAATAAGATGTAAATGATACAAAATTATGCTGCATGATCGGGAAGGAATGTAAATGGAAATTACATTTATCAAAATATGGAGAGTTAAATTAGAGTTCTAATGTCCGGTCAACTCTCGCCTTGGAAATAAAAGAAATTTCTTGGTATACTCTTCAGAGATAGTAATACTGCTATGTCAGGAATAGTAAGATAGCTTAGATGTTTTGTTAGATGGGGAAATTTCACCAACCTATCCACATTAAAGAGTGTTCTTCGGATAGAATATAGGTTAGGATGAATAAAATGAAATGTAAATATCACAAAATAGTACTGTAGCGTTACGCTATGAGAGGGAATTAAACGATTGATCAAAATACGAAGAGTGAAAATAGGTTGTAATATGCAGATTCTGCCAACTTGTATTTTCACGTGCTACAATTTCAAGGATGTATAGTGACTTCAAGAATTATAGAGAAACGTGTAACATACTACATCAGTGTGGCCTTTAAAAGACTACGGATGAACGTGGCCAGCGTCTGCTAGCACGAATCGCTTCACTTGATTGGCGTGCTACATTGCCTCAAATAGCATCTGGATTGAATGCTGGACCCTCAACAGAGTGATGACTACAACATACCCTCAAAGCCGACACCCGATTCGAGCATCCTTTATGAATACTCATAACACAGCTATACTCCCCACCTCGGCTCGAGAATATGTCTATGTAGTTGAAACTTGGAGCACAACCTATGAAACAGTCAAATTAAGGCTAATAAAATGCTGTTCACTTTCCTACTATCTTTCATTTGTTCTCCTTAGCACATCCGGTTAAAACTTGAAGTTATTCATCCCAATGTGGATTAACCCTAAGTGTTTCGACGAGATATCTCGTCCAAAATCTGATCAAATTTGCTATGGACAGGATATCTCGTCGATAACTTCCCTAATACCTCAAGAGGAATGAAGATCCAAAAGGAAGAACAAATTGTCCCTTGCCGAGAACTGGTAACAGTTTAGAA
Organism: Meta bourneti; assembly: GCA_933210815.1. NCBI lineage: Eukaryota > Metazoa > Arthropoda > Arachnida > Araneae > Tetragnathidae > Meta > Meta bourneti. The sequence goes on along the minus strand of OW119930.1, from coordinate 63,503,740 downwards.
CAGGGTTTTGTATCAGAAGCTGGTCACTACAGGATTGTTTTTGACGAAAAGATAAACCACCAGAAGGGTAAATTTTGTGTTCCCTAGCTCTCTTTAAAATTTGCACAGAAAGTTTTGAAGCATTCAGTGTTTCATAAGCCTTTCTTCATCGTACAGAGGGTTTTGTGTTGTGTTACATTTACGAAAAAAAAAAGGTATTTATATCTTTAGAATTATAAAGAGTATTACTTGCATCAAAAACTGGCATAAAGTAAATGAAAGATTGAGTGAACTTCAAAACATGCAATGCTATGGTGAACAAAGTTTACTATAGTTGAGAGAAAATGTTTTCTTTCCATTCTTTTAGCGTTGGTTTTATTCCTATTTAATCTAAATCTCAAAATAAGATCTTGAAATCTCTCGAAAAGAATTACTGATATAAGGATATCAAAATACTTGATAATAGAGATTAAGTGCTTTGCTATCCATAGATCAGTAATTTTTTTCGGGAACACTGGAAATTCTACCCTTTGACATGTTGGTTTCATTTGTAATAAAACATAATTCATAATAAAATATTATTAAGCAATTCGATGTGGTTCTTTGCACAGGTTCATCATATATTTCTGTTCTCACTATAATATTGCACAGTTATGTAAATTGAGATATCTGACTATGTCGAAAATTTGCTTTATGACCAGTATTCATATTGTTTTATTTTAGATTTGAAATACAAAAATTTTCTTCCATCCCAAAGTGTTTCAATTTTACTCAACAATGATTAGAAGTGGCGATATTCTAACTAATAAATCTGGACAATTGTTTCTTAATCCTGAAGTAGCCTTCAAAAAGACGGAAGTTGTGTAAATTGGAAGGTTTTTGTAATTTTAACTCCATAATATCCTTAAATTTTGTAAAGTTAATTCAGTTATAATTATTTCGAACTTATATTTCAAGTTTTCTTTAGCGTAAACGATATAGAATAGCCGTCCATCTCGTGTTTACATCTGTCTGTGTTGTTCTTCATTTGGTCGCTACGTTTAAATACTTATATTTCTTAACGTAATGTAAGGATTAAAATTCTCATTTTAAATTAGAAAAATATAAGATAATTGGTTATTTCATGATAATAAACGTAGTCTTCTACTATAGTAAGCAGTTGCAAATTGAACACGTTTGGGTATTCCAGAAAACATTACTACAATTTCAACCGATAGACTGACTAGATACAGAATAATTGTAGAATTTATATATGATCCATGTATTAATGTCTATTTATATGAATTTTTTGTGATAAAGCTAAGCTATTGAGGAGCGTCAGCACAGAAAAATGTGCAATCGCAATGAAGTACTCAATTAAATATTGTTGAACTTTGCACCAAAAGAAGTTTTTATCCCTCAAAATTTTCAGATTTTCATCGTGTATTATTAATATTCAGTTTAATAAGTGAATTAATGGTTTTCACAAGATGTAAAGCAGTCTAAAGTTTCTGTCGGGCTAGAGGTGGAATCTTTGCTCCCGAAAGGCAGTTTCTCTCTCAACAAAACTTCTATCAAAAAACATTTAAAGTACCAAAAAAAGAAAACATAGGCATGTGAAGTAGTAGAAAAAGGAGTGAAGAAAGGAAAAATGTACAAAACAAGGTAATTTTAGTGGAAAAATTCGTAAGATATTTATGAAAAATCATTTTAAAACCTTTAAATACGCTTTTCTCAAAATTCAATTTTGAGCAAAATCCTTATACGATAAACGTGATAAATAAATATAAGGCATAATTCAATAAAATTTGGTATGCTAATTTTTGTATACGGTTTTAACTGCCTGAATATGATTTAAGTCATATCTTGAAAGAAATATTTTAGAGGGATTTTTGTGCCGCACCTCAAGAAAATATTTTAAAAAAAATCATGTAAATTATCCCTATATGTCTCGATTGGATACGTTTACTTAATGCTGGCCCTAGATTTTGCATTTATGAGGCTTTGTGTAAAATTTCAATCCCATGTACTTATAAATATCTAAAAGTAAGAATTTTTATTGCATACTTCATTTTTAACCTTAATTTAACTCTTTTTTACCTTATCACTGTCCCCTAATTTTCGATCTTCGTTAAATACAGTCTCAAGCTTTAAGACAGTGTTTGGATCGTCCAGAGTCGGCATGATTGAGCGCAATTGCACCTTTTGTGCTCTTTTTGATTTAAGGCTAAAATGATTTCTATTTTACCATCTTTGTGGGGAAATAACAGCGAATCTAGTTGACTTATAAGGTTGTATAACATGATATTTTTGCTTTCGATTCATTCTCTGCATTCACAGCTATCAATGTTACTGTTCTTTTGCTTAGCCGAAAACCCTATTTTAAAGGCATGTACACCGCCAATGCAATAGCAGAACAAGCAAGGGAGCTGTGTTGAAAAATAATGTCAATCTGCTAGGTGGTTTTTCATTGCGTCGAAAACTCTCTGTAATGGTCAGCCTCTGATGCAAATACCTGTTCCAAACTACCACCAGTTCTTGGAAAGGGACAATTTATTTTTCTTACTTTGATCTTCATTCCCCTTGGAGTAGTAGAACAGTTTTGTCTCTATGCAATATCTCATTCTTAGCAAAATTTACTAGATCTTGGACGAGATATTTCGTCGAAATACTTGGATGGGAACTGCAACTTGTCTACTTTTAAAATAAAGTTTACAGCTATATTTCGGATAATTATTGAATCACTTTCTTCCATAGATTCATTTTACAATAGTTACGAGTTAGAATTTCAAAACACACATTACCAAACTTATAAGAGTAAAGCAATCTCCTGTGTCTTTCTTGGCCAGATGTTTTCTTATGTACTTGAAGTAAATGTGCTCCAGCAGTAGGACTAGAATTGTGAAAAGAACTCCGCACCCCAAAAGGAGAAAAGCACTCATAAATTGGTTCACATCCAAGGGTTTGCTCACATTTCGCTTGTTCCTGGTCGGTTTGCAAGCGCCTTGCAGCCAGAACCTCTGTAGTCGCTCTAAATCTCCTATAAAAAGACATTTCATTTGCCATAACATAATTTATACGAAGGGCAATTGATGCACTGTAGGTTAGACCAAAAAATTCAATTTTGGCGAAAAAATTCTAACATTGAAAAAAGTTTGGTTGCCCGCCTCAGATAATATATATCTGTTATTTTTTTTCAAATTTAAAGGATATCTTAGTTAAGAGATCGGTGGTTGAAGTTCTCAAATTCTAGCATTTTGGCTTTTCTGCACGACACAACTCTCTCCAGTCAAATGCATTTTCAAACACACAACGTTAAAGTGACTCAAATGAATGTCAAACGAGGCCAAATTTAGCCAATTTCTGAGCATATATAGAGCTTTTGTCTTAGTCACATTTATTTCGGTCACTTAAAGTCCGGCTAAACACCGGAGCGGCATGTGACAAAGCATACGACATGCTCGTGCTTTATTCTGTACGGAAAGTATGTCCATACGCATGAATATTTAAGCCAATTTAGCGTCGCAGAATTGATGTTGGACCAATGTGTGACTTGTTTAATACTGCAAATGGTGTGGAGCAGAAAGTCGAAGCGTCAGAATTCGAGAATTTCAACATCCGGTCTGTTTACCAAAATAGCATTTAATTAGTTTAAAAAGTTGCAGAGAGTTACAGTTACAGTCCATCTAAGGTGAACTATCAAAAGGTTCTTATTATTAGCAATTGTTCCGGCGGAATTTGATTGCTTGGCGCATTCTAATACACAGCTTAATGCAGTGTTTTTAGTTCTCACACAATAATTATATTATTACAGCATTTCTATTCAGGATTTTACGACGCAAACTCTTGTTGCAGTAAAGTACTGATACATTATTTTGTCAACTTTGTGAAACGCCGCAGAGACCGAGTGGTTCGAGCAAAGTGGTATACTGGAAACCTTGCCTGTAAGTTCCATCTTCAGGTATACTGATGTCAGGTGAGGTAAGCCTAGGTCAACCTCTCGAGAAAGGCATTTCGTCCGTTGTATTTCGGAAGCAATTTAATCAGTTAGAGTAGTTGTTTGGTCCTAACCAACTTAGCCACATTACTTGAATTGGACTTGACATCAATATGGGATATGTTAATCTGGAGTAGAGGTTAAGGTCAGGAGCTTCGCAGTCATGTCTATATAAATGGGCAAAATCCCATTAGGAAACCAGACATTGAGGTTCCAGCTACTCATGATGTTTGATTTGGGATGTTCCTAATTTTTAATAGCTACTAGGATTGTGAAACTATGAAGAATTATTTAAAAACGACAGTACTTTTTGTAAAATGTTTCGCTGCATTAATATTGCATTTTAATTGAATTCGATTCACTCTATATTTCAAAGTATTTTTTAAAGGCTTTTGAAATGCATTTAGGTGGTATATTTGAGACTTCTTACGATAGTTGAACCGGATATAATTTGAAAATATCTCTTCCTTGGGAATTTAATGAGTTTAGATTCTATTTTGCCTGAAAACGAAAACCATTTACTTACAAATGTTGTATAGAATCGCATTTGTTCGTTTTAAAGAGAAACTAAGATTTCAAAAAAGTTTGAAACTTGACGTTTAGTTAAATACGAAATGGTAAGTATATGCTTAGTCTTTAGTTGCAATGCTAGTGGAAAACACAAGCAGTTATATATGTTATTAAGAAATTGGGAAAAATATTTCAGAATACTTATAGTTGGTCAAAATGTATGTAAATATAAAACGGCATTGAGGTAAAAGCATTCAAGTGTCATAATTGAAAACAACCTTTTTAATGTTTACATATTATAGAAAGGCACATTACCATTTTCCCTGTATTGTATCATAGCTCTGTTGAACATGCTTAAGTACTTGGATTTTTTCTGCAAGGCAAATCCGTATCCCGTCATAGCGTACCACGTACCGACTGTCAGAAGACGACATTCATTGTCTTGGCCAGCGAGGTACTCGAGTACAGTTGCGTCATATATGAAGGCATCCAATTCCCTAAAATATTACAATATTAAGTTATATTACAACATTAAGTTTTTAAAACACTAAAGTAAATCTTTAGGTACCGATTTTTATGTACGAGTACCACCATGAGGATAAGTACCTTTATCCTCATGGTTGTTGCCTCGACGAGGTATATCGTCATTAGCAAAACTAAGCAGATCTTGATGAACGAGATATCTCGTTACAAGAAGAAAACTCTCCAGATCTCGATCTCGTTATCAAAAAACAATCGGCCAATATCTTGAAGAAACATTTCGTCATTATCAAAATTGGTCAGATTTTGATGGACAATATATTTCGTTGAAACCGCTTGGAGGGTTAACTACTATTTATATCTGATTAAAAAATAAAATCCTGTACAATTCTGATTAATTTGTTTTTAGAAACAGTCATAGTGCGGCTTTGGGGAGAAGGCTAAGGATTTGAGTTAGTTTCTAGAAAAGTGGGAAGTTCGATATAGAGGAAAAGGCTGCCATAAGCAAAATCTTGTTTTTCGATCGCTATATACAATTAACTTTTCTCTAACTCGTGATCATTCCTATAGTGTCCTGCAAGAATGATAAACTCGGACCCGAAATTCACTCTAAAGATGCCGATTGTGGAAGCGCATTATTTACATTTAAGATTTCCCTCGATTTAACGAAGAGATTCGACAAAACCATGATTGAAATGCGAACTCGTGAAAGTCTGTCGCCATCTTAGCGAGAGGGTAGTGCCGTGTTTTTGAGTTTTTCAATAGCTATATATGCTATAATATTAAAACAAATGTTGGTATAAAACTGTGGATAGCGGTTGAGTATGACTAGAACTAAATAGGACTTGAGATAGCAATGGGGTGTTACGTTTCGTTCTTTTTAAGAAAGTACACAAATAAAAAACACGAATTGCCTTTCTTGGAGAAATTGAAATTCCTTAAAAGAAATAAACAATTGGATCTCCACGGCTTTTGTATTTCTGGAAACAGGTATCGATTATGTGTCACCTTAAAACTGTCGTCTGATATTTATAAATGTTTCTCGGAGGAAGAAGTATTCTGGTTTATAACGATATGTTCTTTTATTCTGTCGTTAAAACGTTAGTTACCTTTTAAACAATTTTTTAAATTTGAATCGATACAATAATTGACTCAAATATACAGACTGTCAAACAAATTAATCCAATAATTACACGACAACGAGAAAAGGTCAGAAGCATAAAGCAATAAGCAATGCATCAGAAAAACAATCAAACACGTTACAGTAGAATTATATCGCAACGTAAAATACATTATATGAATGCAATGCTTTAACCTCTGAGGATTATGCGTGCATCATTCCATCATTCAACCTGCAGTTTTCCCTGCATGATTTCTAACCAGTTTTAAGATTTCTTGACCAATAGAATTTTTCCTATAATTTTTCAACCAATAAATGTGCTTATTCAGATTCGGGTAATACACTTCCAAGAAGTCTTCTGAACTCTAAGGGGTAACCCTCCAAGTGGTTTCGATGAGATTTCCCAAACATCAAGATCTGTTCAATTTTGATGATGACGAGATATCTCGTCATCAAGATATTGACGATGTTCTTATGATGATAATATCAAGATCTTGGTCAGTTTTTTTCTGATGGCGTGTTATCTCGTCCATCAAGATCTGATCAGTTTTGATAATAGGGAGATACCTCGTCGAGGAGGGTAAATTATTTAGTACAAAACTAGTGGAAACAAGAAAATAATCATCGAATCAATCAACCGTTAAAAAAGTTAAAAATCTGTTTTCAAGCGTTTCTTAAGAAGTTACTAAAAATGATGGAAAGTGTTATATTTTTAAGTAATGAATTTGTCTTAAAATGTTATATTTTTGAATATTGAATTTGACTTAAAATGCAATTTATTCACAAATGCAAATTTTTATTCAAATGAGCTCCTAAGCCTTAAGCTTAGAAAAAGAAAAAAATTTGAACATAAAGTTTGAAGAAGAAACATAAAGTTTGGACATAAAGTTTGAAGAAGGCTGCTATAACTCTGAGATACGTCTGTTATTGATTCTACTCAGATTTAAGTGTAGGTAAAGGCCGCCTAAAACAAGCTGACATAATTTTGTGATTGGTACCGATGAAATTTAGGTTTAAGTAGAGGAAATCTAAATTTCACCAAAACTCTCTGTGAAATCAAAAACTCAAATGAACCAAAAGTCTTTGAAGAAGGCTGGCATTAGTGTGTGGCGGTATCCTTTGTGATTAATTCCGCTGAGATTTAGGTTGAGGTAAATGACGCCGTAATCTAAAATTTCGAAGGCTATCATAAATGTGTGGATAATTTTGGATTGATGCCGATTATATTTAGGCTTGAGTAAAGGGAACCAATCAAAAATCTTGAAGAAAGCTATAATAAGGGTATGACCTATTTTTTTATTCTAGGAGTTTGGTTTAGGTAAAGGCAACTGTGGATAAAAACAAGTTTAAAGAAGCTTGCTGTAAGTGTGTGACATAATTGTGTGATTGGTGCCGCTGAGATTTAGGTTTAGATAACGCGAGGCGAGGACCAAAAAGTTTGAAGGCCGTCATAAGTGTGTAGGATAATTTTGTGATTGATGCCGATGAGGTTTTGGTTTACAAAAAGAGAACTCAAGCAAAATGTTTGAAGACGGTTGCCATAGTTGTATGGCATGATTTTTATGTCGCTGAGATTGAAGTTTAGGTAAAGGGACCGAAACCTAACTTGTTAGGTAGAAGAATGCAGCCCTAAATGTGGGGCATCAACTGTCATTGGTGCTTCTTAGATTTAGGTTTAAGTAAAGGGAGCCTTTCACCAAACAAGTTTGAAGAAGGCCGCCATAAGTGGAGGAACATCCCTTTGAGATTGGTGCAAACCCAACCAGCTTACCCTCGTTTCACTGCCTCAACTCCTTTCTGCACAGAAGACTTGTTGAACTTGCGCATCCAGGTATACAGATGGGGCTTGTTGCGTTTTAGAACTGCCTCTGTGTTTCCATTCGGTATCGTACCAAATCGAAAAGGGGGATCCGTGATGTATGGACTCGTCAACTGCAACGAAGGAATCATTTGTTCACGAAAAAAGAATCAGGGTTGTTTACAAAAAATTTTATCTCCTGATAAATTCTAATAATTAACAGGCATGGACATCCTAATGTCGCAGCAGTTTCAAATAGATTGAAATTATTACTACGTAAGATGAGCAAACCATAATGTTCGTGAAAAAGTATTCATAAAGGATCTAAAAATGATTATGTACTTCTATTGTCAGGTGCAAATATAGTCCAACTACTACTGTGGGGGACATGAACATGGCTCCTTTAGGTTAAATGCCATTAAAACAATATTCAATTTTTTTTAAATTTAATTTTTGTTTTTCTCTCACTCTTGAAGGATGAGTGCGATGCGATAACAGTGAAGACACATTCATAATCTTTCATATTACGTAGAGAACGAGTAGTTTCATAAATTATGGAATATATTAATAGAAATTATCCGAATTCAAAAAGTTTTTACATTAAATTTAACTGTACTACAGGTAACCTTTCAGTTCTGTAATGATGATTCGATTGAAGTTTATCTGATATTCAGAAAAAACAGTAAAATTACAGATCTTTCGGAAATTTCTGTAACTTGAATGAAGATGCACGAACGGTAAATATTGCATGATTTGAAAAAAAAATAGGATTATCTTTATGTGTTCAATGCACAACGCTTCCTCAAAATAGCGATTAGATGAAAAACGATAGAAATCGATATTCTAAGTGGGTTGGAGGAATATTATAAGAGATTTTTTCTGTCAAGATAAATAAAAATGGTAGTAGTGTTTATAGGGCGATACGTGTTACGTAATTTGAACATGACGTCAGTTGTCTAGCTTTTCGAATACGATTTCAGTACTTCGTCAATAAATATTCCAAAGAATGAATTCCAAATTTATATATAATAATTGATTGGTCAAGACCACTCAGAATAAACGCTTAAAGTCACCAAAATGGCTATAAACTACATTTTAAAGTAACTCGATTTGCATGATGGGAGAGCATTTGAGTAGCAGAAGTAACAATTTCAGTTTCCGTCTAGTTTGATATTTACACAGAAATTCCTCTCATACTTACTCTTTTGTCATCAATGCCTTGTAGGTCGTAATATTCTTCCCTTGTGATCATGAAGGCCGCCAAGTTGGCAGTATATATGGCGAGAAACACGACTGCGAACATTGCCCATACATTGGACATGAATCGTGCTGTATATCCTCGTGGACAGTCCACATTCACAGCGGCTCCAAACAGGATTGCCCATACCAGCCAGTAGGTACGGAATAGGGAAAATTTATGATCTTTGAGGGAAAAAAATCAAGAAAATTATTAGTTTTATGAACTTAAACACACAATAAAAGATATCCTTATGAATCCCCGAAGTTCCTTAAATTTATTACTCTAAGTTTATCAAAATGACCAATTTTAAGTCCGTATTAATGAACTATAGGGTTTAATCTTTGCCTCAAATAATAGCTTCTCATTGTTAAGTAAAAGACTATACGAGATGAGTTTGCTTAATTTCTAAACTTGTCAAACACAAAGGTATATTTGATATGTATAGTTGTTGAAAATTACTTAAAACATACTGAATGTATCTAGTATTTTTAAACTAATTTACTTGCTAATTACATTTTATTTATTGTCTTTGTTTTCATATTGAAATAAATCACGATTTAATATTTTTAAACCATTCTTCACCTATTCTGAGTTTGCCAATCAATTAGTAACTTAATTCAAAAAATAATTTCTTATTGGATAATATTTTGAAATGTAATTATGCTATAAAAGAAACTAAACTTTATTTTAAAGATTTCTTCAATTGTTAAAAGAATGTATAAACTTTTGTGATGAAAGATGACATTTGATTGAATGCCAGAATATGAATACATATATGTATATTTCACGTGTTTGTATAAAAATTATATTTGTAAGATCAAAAAAAGATGAAGAGTTTTCTTTAGAAGATGCATTTATAAATCAATATTATATTTGTAATATCGGGAAAATAATTATGTTACACTGTTACTACTTATAATTTCTGTGAAACAAAAAATGCTTTCAGAATATATTTAATAGCAATCAAATTTCATGATTTTAAGTGCATTTATACATATTTGATGATAAATATATAACATACAAAACATTTAATTACAAAGAAATAAGCATTAAAAATTAATTTTATATCACACAGTAGAATATTTTTTATGAGTTTGAGGATAAATTAAGATTCATTTTTGTCATTTATTTTATTATTGTTATACATTACATACAAGACAAGAATTTCGTGAGATATATAGAATATCTCACTTCAACCTTTTCTTTTCATTCCATTCTAAGATCTTTTGTTCGTCAACTTTGAATAAAAGCCTGAATCATGCCAAAATAATTTCTCATATAAGTAAGTTAGACTGTAAAGGCAGTTTCAAAACAAAGCTGGAAATTCAAATCAAGGTAATAAGTTATTACCTCTTCATGCCCTTCTAAACTATATATTGCTGAATATTATAGTTGAATCATGCAATGGAAGATGCTGCCAGAAAAAATTCATGCTAATTACTTTTCTGGTACATGCAATATTTTAATAACTGGCTTTTCGAATTGATGCTAATTCGAAAGGCCTGTTATTTAAAAAATACAGAGAGAGATTGGAGAGATATGATCCTTTACCTATAGGGTACAGATTTTTAACCTCAAAAACTTAAGGTGAGGCTCTGTTTCTAAGGGTTGTAACCTCACAATAAGTGAAGACAACAAACATAGATTTACATATTCGAGGGCAAATTATGAAAAGGGGTGAAAGTGTCAAAAAAATTCAGTAAATGCCATTACAATTTGGTATTATGTACCATGTAGTATATTGGCACTTGAGAACCATAAATATATTACCATTATAGTATGGTTTGTATATACTTCTCCATTGCGGATGCGAGGGTTGACTGAAGAACGACAAACTGACGAACAATTTGAATAAAGGGAATTTCTAATACTGTATTACTTTGGTACTCATTTCAATTATACAACCTGAGTAGTATACAAAGCTGAAGCAATGCTAAATTTTGAATTGCAGTTATAAAATGCACATTGTAGCATTTAAATGAAAGTATAATGTGTGCTTGGCAAATAGTCACTAAACTGAAATTTGGTTCCATCGCTAAGACGTCTTAATAGTTAATCAGTTCCACTTTAAACAACTTTTTCGCGTCTCATACAAAGCTTTTATAACCTAATAAGGATATTTTACATTGAATATTCTCCATTAGCGAAAGGAATGTTTATTAAAAAATAATTTATTCCTTTAAAAACGTTTACCAAAAATACATTACTTTTCTATAAATAAATCGGAAAAATATAAATAAAGTGGAAGTTAACTAATTTTATTCAGGAGTACTTCTTGTTTTGAGTATCGAATAAAACAATTCGAATCCTTAAAGCAATGAGAACCTTCACCTTTGTTTGAAAATAACGAAATCTTTAGAAACGGTTCCTATTTAGTAAGTTCTGAGTGATAAAATTTCTTGTGTAGGAAATTTATAGATTGCGCCAAGTGTTCGAAATGAAATAACTGAAATTTATGATAAATTCAACAAAGTTTTCTTTCATTTATCAACTTTTTATAAATGTTTATAAAAAGTATAAGGTGTATTAATATAACAAAATTCCCTCAATCTAAACAATTCATCCCAAGAGTAGAACGGTACCGCCATCTCTGCGCCAATGATCACACTAAGAGAAGTTCACGATTCTCATCATAGATGGCAGCGCTAGCCGTGAATGCGTTTCTTATCCTGTGCTTTTTAAACTTCAATTTTAAACTTTTAAGAAAATAGATGAAGTGATGGAATATTGCTTGGAAGATTTCTGAAATTAAAGATTTAAAAAATAGGTGGCCTACTTCTGATTTCTGAACTTAAGATGTTAACTCTGATAAGTAGATGAGCACAAATCATGAAATATATATTTTGTGAATTTTCTTAAATGATTTATAACGGGATCATTTAAAATTTAATATCTCTTAAAACGTGCCCGTAATATGACGTTAACATTAATCGTAACATTTGCTTTTTATGTAACCTACTGCGACCATATTATTCCATAGCAATTTAAAGTACAACTGATAAATACAACGTTTTAAAAGGCGAAGACTAAATTTAAAATTGAAAAATATCTTTAAAATGCAGGTATCTTTGAAATTACCTTTGTATCCGAACAGACGCGTCAAAAAAATATTTTTTAATCTTTACTATACAATTTGAAATGGAAATATGCTTATAACGAAACTGCTTTTTGTGAAAACTGCTTCTGCTGCTAACCAACTAGTCACAAACTAAGAACAAAAATTAACCAAAATTAAAATGCGTAATGAATTTCGTAGCGTAGTAAATGTATAGTTTTGTGTACAGAATGAAAAGTTGTTTTCTACTAATTTTATTACAATAAGTATGCGAAAAGGAAAAATACGAGTATAATAATAAACCAAATAATGTGTAATTTATATACAAACGAAATTTTCTTTTAAGTAGTTATGATTATTTTAAAACATTCTTTAAAGTTAAATTATGAATGCTAATGTGGCAAATGCGAATTAAATGCAAAAATAAAACGAATTAAAATTTTAATCAACAAAATTCATAAGAGGTAAAATAAATAAACTTGATTTCATATTGCTTATAGAAATATTGGATATTAAAACAAAAATGGTTAAGGGGATTGTATAGTGCGACGAATAAATTCTTGTTTTTTACTGTACGAAATAACGACTTGTCAGCAAATATAGTTTTCTAAATTATATTATTTAGAACAATTATGGGCTTAATCCTAGTATACGTTACACGGTGGATTTAGCGACATTGGCGGTGTTTGGCGACATTTGGGAGGACGATACACTTTACAATCTGTAGTTGTAGATTTGGCGAGATTCGGTGGGTTATTGCTTTTTATCCATTTTGCATTTGCATTTTGGAATTCATGGTGCGATTTTGCGGTTGAGCTTGAGATTTGTAATAGAATTTAAGAATAGAATTTTAAAATTTTTATTTGAACCCCATTTTCTTTTGTAAATATGTTATTCGAATTAATGATTTGTATAATTTTTCAATAATTGAAATTCATAAATGATTGTCTTTTCATGTTACGCTTATTCATTTATGATTTATATGCTTTTTTCATGGTATGTTTATGTATTTGCCATTTTCAGGTTACGATTTTCTGTTTTTGCCTACGCCAATTCTTGGCGACAATCGTAAAAACGTCATTTCGGCGTTGGCGACATTTTCAAAATCGCGCCAAGCGTGTAACGTATACTAGGATTTTACCCAATTATGCTAAACGCAATACTAAGTACCAAATGTGAAATATACTTGTGAATTTCCAGTAATGAAGGTTTTAATTACAAATTGCGAACGTTTTTTTTTATGTCGAAAGCCTACATTTTGTTAAAAAGATGCAATTAATACTCAGAGAGAATAACACAATTTTGCAATTTTGTTTATAAAAACTCTAATTATTGTTCAGATAAGCTTAATTATTTCATCGTTCCAATTGTTCCCTGATCCAGACGTCAAAGTGCTAATTTCAAAAATTATAATTGCGTGGAACAAAACTAATTGCATATTTTAATTCGAAAGGATAATTATTTTTAATCTAAAAAACACAAGCATTTGAAATAATAATTAAACTGAAAATGCAAGATCTTCTCATTTATTAGAATTTTTTGTGTTTCAGGTTTTTCAGATTTTTTTATGCATTAAAAGGGATTACTTAAAGCAAAAAATGCTCATGAAAATAATCATCACTCGTTGCTATGTTGAGCTGGTAAAAAATTGATTGCTAAAAAAGTAGAGAAAATATTGTTTTATTTCTTTCAGAAAACAATCTCCTTGGCGGCTTGATCCCGAATAATTTCAATTAAAATTCAACCCAAGAAATGTTATTAGGCAAAGACAGCGAGACATCATTAATTTGCTACGAAGGATTAAAATGTCCCAATCTACAGCAGTGATTTCCAAGAATTTTTATACTTAATCTCATTTCTATTTTAGGTTAATGACTACTATGTTAATATTTTTAAATCTCTGGCAAATTCACAGGCAAATACCTCTGACGCGTTATCAGCTCTGTAGCCTGTAGTCTTCCCGGCATGTAAACTGACCAGTTTTAGACTTCTTGATCTATAGAATTTTTCCTAGGATTCAATAGAAACGATGATCTACTCTCTTTATATCTTTATATACATATTAATTTTAAATAATATATTCTTTATAGACATTATTTTCGCCGGAGGAAAGTAATACTGCTCGTGAAATCTCGTGACTCTCTGAGAGTTAAATAATTTCTTTCTTTTTTGTAATCCTAAGTACACGATTGCTTTTTTCAAGTAATACATAATGTTTCGAGCCGCTAAATACAAAACACTATTCATCACTGATGGCTGAGGGTAGGTAAGTAGTTGAATTGACGTCGCACTGGACAAACACAACAGGCTATTGGTGACGGCCCAGAATCAATCCTTGGACAACACCTCGTAATTTTGAACCACGGTCAGATGACGAGGTCAGCATCTGAGCTGGCACTCCACTCTCCAAATCTCCACATCACGCCGTTTGGGGCCACGTCTGATCTAACGAGAACCAGCCCTATGTACACGACGGTCTTTGGTTGGATTGAGTTCCGAACTCGTAACCCTTCAGTTGTTAGTGGGCCGTCTCGGGCCCCCAGATGGGAAGGCAGAGAGAAAATTGTGTTTAACAGCTGGGAAATGAAAAAGGTGCTCGCCACACAGTCATGTTCTTACCTCAACATATTTAACAAATCGGTGAATCGGAAAGTTCAATCCGGTACAGGTGTGCCTGATAGTGATCATGTCCTGTCAAGTTCCTGAAACAGGTAATTTCGACTCATAAAAAAAGCCCATTTGTTCCCTAAAATGGTTAAAGTTGGTTCCGAACCACTTTCATAACTATACTCCCACCGTTATTCAAACCCAGAACCTAATGAGCCAGGTACTACAACAAACGAAGCCATCCAGTTGGATTAGAAATATGGATTAAGACACTGAAGTATGGAGTGGTGCCTTGATACAAAAATGTGTTATAGACCCAGAGGCCATTTGTAATTGCCCAGGGGAATGTAACCTGTCCTCATTTCGTATAATTGATATCTCTTAAAAAATCTACATAAGTACTTTTTGGTTACATAAATCAATAATAATTTTAAATGCTTCGTGCCTAGAACATTGATTAGACTCAAGTATAAATCACTATGAGAGATTGAGTTCAAGGTGTTGCGTTAAAATAAGATTCCGGTTGAAAAACATTGAGATGGGATGTTGTTCTCAAAAGAAACACGCAATGCACTGATAATCATTGGTCGTTAGTGCTGAGTCAAAAGTCACGAAGCTGGATTGAAGAACACGATTGGTGACAAGTTACATTTAGGAGGGATATTTCCAATCTTATGGGAATTGTGATCAAGCTGAATGATACCGGACGATTAATGCTTTCAAGTACTGTCAAGATCTGCCATTTCCTGATAATATTAGTCAATGTCAATCGGTATCATTTAGCCGCTTGGCGAGTACATGTATATTTAAAGTGTTAATTTTGCAACTATATATGGAGGATGCTGAATTTTCAATCATTATCTTCATTTTATGGAAAGTGAGTATTAAGAGGGGAATACTATAGAAGAGGGAAACCGAGTGACTCTCAACTGTTGCAAAGATTGAAAACACCTCTACGGTGGTGTGTGATTTTAGGACTTACCCTGTAAGTAGTTTCGACGAGATATCTCGTACATCAAGATCTGAACAATTTAATTAATTACTAAATACCTCATCAATAAGACGCTGGCTATATTTTTATGATGGTGAGATCAAGATTTTGTCAGTTTTCTTCTAATGACGAGATATCTCGTCATTGAGATGTTGGTGATTTTTTGGTATTGACAAGATCGAAAATCTGGTCAGTCTTCTTCTAATTACGAAATATCTCGTCATCTAGGTACTGGGGATTTTTTTATCATAACGAGATTAACATTTGGTCAGTTTTCTTCTATTGACGATACACTTCGTTCATCTGGAACTAGTCAGTTTTGTTCATGACGAGATAGCTTCTCGAGACAACCACCAGTAGTGTTAAATGTAAACGAGTTAGATAAAAGAAATTCCTGAAAAAAAATTTAGATGGCCTTAAGAGGCACTAGTTTCGCGCTGGTACAAATCCATACATTTAAACGGAAATGTTATTTAAGAAAATTACAATATAAAATAGACGAAAATTAAAAAAATAAACAGTTTGTGACATATTTCATAGAACTTTGGATACATCCCTCTAAAAGATAAGTTTACATACAATAAATGTTTAACTCCAAAAGAAACATTATTATAGCTTGATCAACGTATTTTGAAAACCAAGCTTTATAAGAATCTATCATTCTGATGGAAATACATAAATAGCTATTTTCATCAAACAATTATAGATTTTTTCCAGGCTGTTCAATCTGAAAAGAAAGTCATTTATTACAAACAGCATGCCAATCTGAAAACAGATGCACGATTCTGGTCATACTCTTACCAAATCGCGAGGTAGCATTCACCAGTTCCACAGAAGGCAGCAGCTACGGTCAAAGCTAATTAACCAAGAAGTCTTGATCAGGCTTCGCTTCACTAATTTAACGCGTTCCATTTTCTAATGCACTAGATTAGCAGACTCTATTAAAACCATTAGTTATGCTTCCATGCTTTCGTGTTAGGTATAGGATGCAGCGGCTTTGTATTTGCTATTCAGCTCTCGACTTTACATACGCTGTACGGCCCATGCATAGAGATCGCGCCTTTACGACATGCAGTGATCCGATACTTGTTTAAGGGCAGATAAACAATTGGCTGCTATGCGTCAGATCAGTGATAGTTTTTATTTTCTGTTGGTTTAGAACATTGTTATCGTCAATTCGTCGTGAAAAGGGAAACAGTTGATGATTTCTGAATTTAATGCAACCAAATTCTCGTAGGATGATGATGCATACTTAGCATACACTTTACGCACATGCAAATACATCTCGCCTTTACGACATGCAGTGATACTGATACTTGTATAAGGGCAGATAAATGATATGTTGATATGCGTCAGAAACGTGGTAGTTTTTGTTACCTTGGATTAGAAGATTAATGTCTTTCTAATACATCGTGAAGGGGGAAATAGTTAATATTTTGTGTATTTACTGGGACAATACTCTTTCATAGTATGATGATGTATACTTAACATATGCTTTAGGCACATGCACAGAGATTACACCTTTACGACATGCAGTGATATTCAATGCTCGTTTAAGGGTAGATAAATGACTGGGTTTATATTTCATTCTGTTAGAAGATAGTTGTCATTGTAATTCATTCTAAAAGAGGAAATAGTTAATTATTTGCGTGTTAACTGGAGTAAAACTCTTAGGATGATGGATGCATACTTAACATACGCTTTACACACATTCACAGGATCGCTTCTTTACGACATGTAGTAAGTATTAATAGTCGATACTTGTTTAAGGGTAGATAAATGACTGGCGATAAGGGAAGATAAACGATTGGCTGTTATGCGTCCATAAAAATGGTAGTTTTCGTTTCGTTTGTTTAGTAGATTGTGCTGATAGTAATTTGTCGTGAAAGGGGAAATAGTTAATAACTTGTGTGTTAACTGGATTAAAACTCTTTCTTAGGATGATGATGCAACTAACATACGCTTTACGCACATGCACAGAGATGACTCCTTTACGATGTTCAGCGGTATTCGATACTTTAAGGACAGAAAAATGATCGGTTGATATGCGTCCAAAGCGTAAAAGTTTTGTTTAGAATATTGTCGTCATTTAAATTTGTCGTGAAAGGGGAAATAGTTAATGATTTGTGTATTACAACAAAACTCTTTCATAGGAATTTGGTGCATGCATAACATACTCTTTACGGGAACGCATAGATATCGCGTCTTTACGACATAGTGATATACAATACTTGTTTAAGGACGTATAAACGATTGAGATATGCATTAGAAAAGCAATTTTTTGTTTGCTTGGTTTTGAAAATGTCATTTTAATTTGCTGTGAAATGAGTAATACTCAATAATCTATGTGTCACCTGGAGTAAAATGTTCTTGTTGAATCATGATGCATACTTCACACACCCTTTACGGTACATGCAGAGATATCGCTTTTTTACTACATGCATTCGATACTTCTTTAAGGACATAAACAATGAGTTGATATGGGCGTCAGAGTGCGATGTTTTTTTTCGCTCGGTTAAAAAATTATTGAGTCGTTCCAATTCTTCTAGAGAGGGAATATATTCAATGATTTCTGCGTTAACTGGAGTAAAGCTTTCTTAAATGGCGATGCATACTTAACATGCGCTTTACGCACATGCATAGTGATCACGCCTTTACTACATGCAATGATCTGATACTTGTTTAAAGGCAGATAAATGATGGGCTGATATGTGTCAAAATTGATGGTTTTTGCTTCGTTCAGTTAGAAAATCAATGTAATTCGTCAGGAAATATTCAAGGGTTTGTATGTTATGTGAAGTAAACTTCTCTTGTGGAAAAAAAATTTTGTTTATCCAGTGCTGTCTTTAATCAGTTACGTAACATTCTATAGAAAAAAATAAACCTCTTTTATTTGTTTCTGTCATACTTTTAATAACTATCCGAATTTATTATGGCTTATAAATATCTGGCGTTTATTGATATTTTGTGTTAAGAACATAGTTATATTTTCATTGTATAAAAATTATTGAGTCATTGTAATTAGTAGAGAAAGGATTATTCGAGTTTTTGTATTAATAGGATTAAATTCCCCTCGTAAAACACGTATTTAGCCTGTACTACTTTAACCTATTAGTTAATGCTAATTTTACATAGTATTAACACAAATTAGTTATTTTAATATCTCATTGACTTTGTTTTCCTAATCCTTTGAAAAGTATATATTTTTAAATAGTGTTTATTAATATGTTGTTTTTTAATAATCATATGCGCAGTAATATTTTTTGCTTCATTGTGTTAAAAAATTGTTGAAATCCTTAATCCGTAGTAAAAAAGTAATGTTCAATGGTTGCTAAGGGAAATATTAATTATTAACACGTCAAGGCAATATTTAAGGATAATATTAATATAAGTAAGGGCTAGTAGAGTTAATATTTAAGAATAATATTAACCCTCTTGGTGGTTGCCTCTGCTGAGATCTTGATCTCGTCATAAAAAAATCCGTAATATCTTGATGTCGAGCTATCCCGTTATTAGCAAAGTTAATCAGATCTTGATGATGAAATTTCACGTCGAATAAACTTTCGAGATGTAATTATTTTATCCATGCTGAACATTGGAACCAGAAAAATTAATGTTTCGAATCATATTATTTGAAGAAAATGTAAAAGTATTTATAAGAAGGTGAAGAATAATTGCAGACATATATACTAAGTGAAAATTTTTGGATGACTGAAAGTATTCTAACTCATAGTGTTGCATAACCTCAAAAATAGCTTCCAAGCCGAAATTATGGAATTTTAGGAAAACAATAGCTACCTTGAGGTCGGTACCTCACAATTAAAAGAAACAGATGGTTGCGATTTGCATAATCGATTATTTTTTTTGTAGAAAGACGAAGCATATTCAAATGCTTGGATTGTAGTGCCAAAGTCTCTAACACACATATTAGAAATGGTTCTACTTCATAAATTCACTTGTAACCCTTCCGTATCATTGCATCCAGAGCACTGTCACCACTTCAGTTCAGACTTTACTTAATGTTTTTATTATCGTTTTAGTTTTACTCATCAATTCGGTATTTCTCGATGGTATAATTTGGTGTAATTTTTTCACATCCATATAGGTCATTTCACTATAAAATAGAAGCTGACGCCTTAATGTTACTTAACTTTTGTATGCCAATATAAAACCTTTGATCGCAATAATTTATTTCTATTTGTTTTTATGAAATACAACTCCAAAAGTTCTGGGTAATTTCAGTCTTTATTTATATATTTTCTGAGTACAATCTTTTAACCGAATAAAGACTTCAAATTGTGTTTAGAATTATGAAGTTGTATTAATGTTCAAATGCTTTTCACCAAAAGGGTTCCTCCTCAAAAATACCCAATAAGTAGCTGCAACTTACCTGTTAGTTTGTAAGCATTCTTATGCATGTTAAGTGATATTTGTAGAATATTAAAAATTTCGTTGTTGCAAAAGGTTGAATCATCTCTCAAAACATGTTGGGGATGTTACTTAAATTGCAGAAAGCACTTCCTTATGTGATGATGTCAGAAATAGTACATAATAAATTTGTCTACATATTACCAACTCATAAAAAATTAATAGCATAATTTAAATTATACCTAATTTCTATTTGGAGAAGGAAGTAAGTTCTGCCGCATCTCTAGAGAATAATTATAACAGAAGTTTTTTTTATGAAAACTAGTTCATTAGTAACATTTGTTTTTAGGTAGTTATAATATTTAAAACAATATAAATTTGTCAAGAAATAAACTTTTCCTGCTTATTATAAAGTATACAAACATCAAACAAATTAAAATTTGGATTCATTAGTAAATGCGTTCTTGAATGGGAAAATGAAAGAAAATATGTCTATCATAAATTTAGTACATTTACCTAATAATAATTATTTACTGCAATATAATTGCGAGAAGCATATAATTTATAGAGTAAATTTAAATGCAATACTTGAGTACTTGAAGAAAGGTATGGCAATCTGAAGGCGTGAAATGTGTAATTTTCATAATATTGATAAATTCTTCCAAATTTCGCAAAAGTATAATTAATCTGTCAAGATTGAAAAGTAATTATTTTAATATTTTTCTAAGCATGTATTCAACATAACCCTCAAATACGTTTGCTGAAATTAGGAATATTTTCTGTATGGTTTGAAAATTGACGACATTCTCAGTATGTATCAATTACCAACGGAAATTCTTAATTCCGGTTTTAATTTGTTCTTTTGCTTAGGGAGAGATCTGAATGATTGTGATTATAGGACTAGAACTTACAACAGGTACCATTTCTGAGTAGCAACATCCGATGAAAAAGTTTCAAATATGTAAGGGTGTAATCCACGAAAACAACATCAATACTTGGGGAATAATTGCTGTATGCAATCGAAATAAGTATATGTATAAGCCGCAAAAAGAAAACGATTTTTTAACTGATTTAGTAATCCTTTTCTAACATCAATCATAAAAACAACAGAAAGACAGTAGCTTTGGTTCTTTGTAAATATGGCATTTTCCACTGTTTATTTGACCTTCATGGCAAAATTATTGTTCAGATTATATTTTTGACTACATTATGACCAACAGTGAGAGCATTATATCCCATAGTAACAGCGCTGTGCCCCATGCCAACAGCATTATTCCCCATACTGAAAACATGATGTCTCATACTGATGGCAATGTGTCCCATAATGACAGCGATGTGTCCCATTATGACAGCGGTGTGTCCCATTATGACAGTGATGTATCCCAAAGTAACGGCATGGTGTCCCATAGTGACGGCATGGTGTCTCATTCTGATGACGTAATCTATCATACTGATGGCATTATGTCCCATACTGAAAACGTTAAGTCTCATTATTACCACGTTATGTATCATATTGATGGCATTTGCCTGTGTCTGCTGTCGTAAAAATTTATCCCTGAAGTATGGTCGTTAGAATGAAGCCAAATTAATAAAATATCACAACTAAGGAAATTTGTAATGATGTTTTGATAACAGCAAATCTCACCAATCTCCAAAACAGGGAATTATAATTCATTACCTGCTTTTAAATCTTAACAATCTGCCCTTAAGCAAGTTTCGGTGCTTTTTAAGCTCTACATTTCTCTCATGATCTGCCTACGTAAAAAAGCCTACTTCTGTAACAGAATCATCCAGAACTTACTTTTTCGGCTGTTGAATGGATCCTCTGCGGTATCATGAAACAAGAAAATATGATTTGTTTCTGTTGGAAACACTTGTAACACACTCTTTTTCAAAAACATCAAGAGAGAACATAAAGAAAACAACACTAAAAGTTTTACTGCACATAAAACACAATTTTATTACAAAACAGGGATGGGAAAATTCCAAGGGTTATAGGGTGAACATTAAAGGATTTACACTGAAGCATGCTTTTATTGACGCATGGGTTTACCTTCCCTTGCTATAGCTAACATCAAGAAAAATGGAAAAAGAAACACTGGCACGCACAAATACGACTGGTCTTAAAATCATATCTCGTATTAGATTATTACATATAAGATGTCATGTAGTTTTAAAAAGAAATGTGATCAGATGGAAAACCTGAACCGTGTGAGCATAGATTTCATAGACATCACGCGGATGGCATATCAGCAAGAACCGGATTTTGTTGACATATTATGCTTATATTAAGAGTTTGGCTAGAATACCCGAAAATACAAAAATTATGTTTGCATCTCTTTCAATATTTGTAGTTTACTAGGTCCCTTTATGATTTATTTTTATTTGTTGGTCCCTTTTAAAATTTGGGGGCATATTTTGAACCTTTTGAGTTGTTTGCACAATGCAAGTTTTTTCCTGGGTTTAAACCCTCCAAGTGTTTCAACGAGATATATCGACCAAGATTTGGTCAATTTTGCTAAGGACGAGATATTTCTCAAGGAACAAATTGCTCTATTACTCCCTAGGGAACGCAGATCCAAGTAAGAAAAATAAATTATTCTTTCCCAGGACTGGAGACAATTTGGAACAGGTGTTTGCACCAGATGCTGGACATTATAGGGCAGTTTTCGACGGGATAAACCACCAAGAGAGTGAATCAGAACTTTGTTGAATCATTCGCATATCGTAATTTTAATTTCACCGTTTTTGCATTTAATGGCAGCTTTACAAGTGACTCGACGACCATTTACTGCTTCTAAAGCATTTGTGATCTACCCTTCCGGAAAACATACCTTTTATGCTTGATCAATATTTGACCCCTTTAACTATTAAACTTTAAACGATCAACCAACTTACCATAACTTTTATTGCTGTTCTATTTGCAGGTGAATCATTGACACCTGATTGTGTTGAGGATTTTGTTTTTCACACACACATACATTCTTCTAAGGCGAAAGCAAAACCTTACATTTTATTTTTTAATTTTCAAGTTATTAATTTAAACCTTTAAAAATTTAATCTAAATCATTTAAAGCGGCGTTTCCAAAACTGTACTGGTTGGTTTTCGTTCCTAGTATCAAAATATAGATCCTGTAAAAATATTAGAATTGCATATAAATGACTCGTTCCAAAAATATACAAGTTATAACGAGATTTAGTACAATTTCACAGCATCTAGAATGCACCATATTTACTGTATGATGGATACACCTGTTTAAATAGTCACATCTAGTCCTAAGTGGATTTCCTAATCAAATCGTTTTGCATCACTGCTATGAAACAAATTTTGAAGCTCTCACAATTCTGGTTGGGTTGACAAAATTATACAAGCTTGTTGTGGGAAGAAACTTTGATTTGTAATACGGTTTTGTTGCAAAGAGCTTATAAGTGAAAATATTTTTTCTGTAAAAAATTGCATACATTAAAAAATACTTTGCTAACTGAAAGTAGTATTTCAATTATATTTTTAGGTCCTTTTATATAATTTTAGGTTACTTATATAATCTTAGGTACCTTTCATACTACATTAGGTCCCTTTTATGCAATATCAGGTCACTTAATCACAATATTAGATCGTTTTTATACAATTTTAGGTCGCTTTTATACAATTTTAAGCAAAAAATTCCGGGTCAACATCGACGTCATGTAAATGACAGTCAACAGAGATATCATGTAAATGAATTGTCAACGTAAGACACTATGTGAATCACATAATCATTATGAGCATAACGTGAATGACATGATTATCATAGAATGGTATAAAAGGCTTAGGATTCATAAACATAAAGCGAATAACACAATCTCCAACATAAGTATCATGTGAACATCGAGTATCATATTGATTAGAATGTGACTTTAATATTCTTTTGGTTTTGTGTGCACTAAAAACTATAAATGAAACATTTTATGGCCTAAAATGACTTTTTATGAAATTTGCTTACGTTCAGAATATGTGTGGAAAAGGTTTGAAATCACTGATTTATTAAAGATAAGTATACCTTTACATTGGTTTCCATAGTAAAAATTAATAGAAAACTAAAGTACTCATAAAAACCAAGCATAATTTGAAAATTGCGCTTTTAAGTTATTAGAAAATACGAGTTTTGTGTGTTTGGATTCTAATTTATAATTTCACACTGAATACAAAACAAAACCAAGTACATTATAGAATAAATGCAAAATGGAAAAATATGAAATTCTTTAAAAATTATAACAAAAATTTATTTTATATACCTCTGGGTGGTAGCATTTTCATGTCATAACCATAAGGACTTAGCCATTCGAAGCAGAATATAGCTATTGCAGCACCTTGTATACTGATTAGAAGTATCATCAGCCACGATATAGTATCGAAAGGCTCTGTAAACAAAATATTGAAATTATTTTTAACATATTTATGATTTAATATCTTTATAAAAGCAGTGAAAGCAAAATGTATGCTTATAATATATTTTAAAATTGTTACAGGCTATCATGAATGATGAGCTAAATTATTTTTGACGATTTTAAAAGTTAACAAACTTCTCTCAAGATAAATTACTAAGATTAAACGAAAAATACAGGACACAATATGTTAGAAAAAGTTAAGAATTTATTTTCTAATAAATACGGCACAAAATATGTGCATATCCTTTTTGGTTATCCATTTTTCTATGGAATTTTCATATTTCAAATCAATATGAGATCTAATAAATTTATTTATCATAAATCAAAGCATAAGATACCAAGCCAATTGTATAAACTGATTAAAAGCCAACATTATGTTTTTTAAAGAACGGACTTGAGGAGGTCATGCATTATGAAAGTATACATTCTGCAAGACATTGGATAAACCCATTTAAATAACCAGACCATTTTTGCGCAGCAGTTAAACCAATATACAATTTAAAAATCCAATTTTTATGAATAAATATGATTGGCAAGATCTCTTAGCTTCGTTTTTCGGGAAGTCACCGTTATATACGCTGTGACAAGGAATTGAAAAACCCCGAAGCCTTTTTCGAAGTAAGTTGTAAAACCCCTTTTAAGCCCAATTTATGGGAACAACAGATGAACGACAAATTCATAGATTATACATAAATAAATGTTGTCTTATACATAAATAGACGTGTTTTCAATACTCTACAAATCATCCTTATGGCTGATAAAATATTTCGTATGTAGTATCTTGATGATAGAATTGTCAGCTCGTATGTTTTCTCTGCAACTTGGTAGAACTGTGATTTGTTCTTTTGTTTATAAGCCAGTGTAATTGCTTGAAGAGTAACTAACGCGTGCAAACCACTGTAGCAGTACGTTTATTTACTGTTACGTAATTAATTTTACATGGAATATTTTAGACAGATCATACAGAAATATATACAAACGAGTGACGCAGTCATAAAACAATTTTTTTCTACATTAGAAATGTAAAGTATTTACCCTTTCATTTTAAAGTTGAAGCTAAAGAATAAAGTGAAATACATTTAGCAGATTATCAGAATACTACTAGCAGATTGTAAGTGTGCAAATAGATATTAAATTGAGACACAACGCTAGTAGAAATTTGAACGCGCATAGTAAAAATAAATAATAAATAATAACACAAACAGTACACGGTAAATGTCCCACTGTGATTTGTGTTAGAAATAGACTTTGCTTTCAACACCAGATTTGATTATTCAATAGAAGATTTATAAATATTTTTTTCATCTGGGGATTCTGGGCTTACTGGGATGCAAATGGTTATCGTAATCACGGTGTTCAGCTGACAAACTGTGTTAGAGCCTGAAAATCGTTATTCTTTTACACATAATAGGACAATAGCATAGGAAAAGCTATATCAATATTTCAACATCCGTGGAACTATGTTTTGTGTGCTTAGGTGAAGTACTGTAAGCATTAGATATTGCACAATATGAGGAACCTTGGTACTTCTTCCTTCGAATTCAGTGAACTCTGATTGTTCTTTCCGAAACAACCGTGTTTTCTTCAATTCTCTGAAGCATAGAAATGTTCTTCAATGCTATAATATCCTTGGAATACGTTTCACGAAGTTTGGTAAAGTACTGTATGCATAAAGTATTCTACAATACGGAAACCTTGTTCTTCCTTGCTGCAAATTCAAGTGACTCTGATTGTTTTTCTAAGAACCATGTTTTGTTCGGTTGTTGGACGAACATAAAGGTTTTTCAGTATTCAAACATCTTTGGAATTAGGTTTTAAGAGTTTTGGCGTACTGCATGCATTGAATTTACAACAATATGAGGAGCTTGGATCTTTTTTGTTACTAATTAAGTGAATTCTGATCGTTCTTTCAATTGTTTCCTTTGTATGGCTGTGGAGTGGAATATAATCGTATTTTTACTAAAACGACCTCATTATCTTCAATTTTTAAACCCTCCAAATGGTTTCGACGAGATATCTCGTCCATCAAGATATTGCATTCTTCTGATGATGACAAGATCAAGATCTGGTCAGTTTTACTAAAGACGAGATACCTCATTGAGAAAACCAGGAGGGTTAAATAACAAGTTCGGTTTAAATATTCGGAAAAGAGGCCTTGATCAACCTTTTCCGAGACCTACACTAAGAAAATTTGGTTTAACGCTCTACGATTAGTTTATTACCGATTATCAAGTGCAAATTTAACAGAGACATACGACTTCAATTGGATTTCTAACCATTACGAAAATTCACAAAATTCTCTGAATTCGAACTCAAAGTCATTAAGAAGAAAAGCATATTCATGTACTAAACTTCTCATAAACACAAATGAACACATCAGGCATCCCTTAACCCAACCCATTGAGAGAGCCAAAACATTTTTTTTCAAAGAAAATAAATCCTTTAATGCTAGTTATAAATTTTTAATTAGTCTCATTAATATCAAGTTAATTAAGCAAGCGAACATCGGAAATCTTTATCTTATAACTAGCACGATACCATAAAACCTTTTCAGCATCCTTTCAAGCAGCTCTGCTGGTGCATCTTCTTGAAGCTACCGGAACACCTAAGCAACTATACCCTCTGTTGTCCCAATTTCCAATCAAGCCTCAGTGCCAAACACTGTAGGCTGAATATTAGAGCCACCACTTAATCGATTACGCAAATCGATTATTTTACTGACTACCATATCATTAGCATTCCCACTGGAACTTCTGGGAAGCATAATTTGCGTCAAGCCAATAGCTCCTTACCCGTATCTTCACTAATTAAGTCAGCTCATCTCACTTAATAGTCTGATTCAACAGCTAAGTCGAGGATATAAGTGATGGCACAGACGAGTCTCAGTAAGATTTAATAGAGTTCTGTTCAATGTCGTCGCGGATTTTTAATAAGTAGGCCATGAGAGGATCCAGTCTCTCTAGACATTAAGTTGTCGTAGGTTGGGCTGAATGGTGTTCAGCACGGGTGAGACAAAAGGAAAAATGTGTAATATTACTTGTGAAAAGGACCTTTGTTTGATTTCATTTATCTATGTTTATTGTGTTCTAAAAAGCCATGAATAAATAATACTTTTTACTATTATAAATATTTCTTTATAAAACATGAACAAAAGTAGCTGATTATCACCACTGAGATGAAACGTTTGTGCATTGCTCAAGCCACACATTGACAGCACATACGGAACGGACATCCAAAGGGCGCATGCATACTCGGTTTTTGTACGGAAAATATGTTTGTACGCATGCGAATTTCAGCTTATTTAGTGAAGCAGGACTGATGGTGGATCAAAGTGTTGCTTGCTTTACTTCAAATTTAGCGATAGATTTAACAGCAAGACGTCTTTTTATTCTAGCTGCGGGTTTGTTTCATTGATCCATGCTTTCCTAAAAGTCTATTGAGTAGAAAATATAATTAAATTAGTATACAAAAATGCAAATTGAAGAAATATCCCACGTTTATTTAAGATTTATTTAGATCAATTTACCAGTGATAGTGAAAACTTATCTTGGAATAAATTTGTAGGATTTCTTGTCTTTTGTATGTATTGGAATTTATGCCTGTGTTCCTAACAAATCCACCATCTGACGATAAATGATCTACGCTCTTAGTAATAAAGTTTTGTTAAACGGCAGTATGGGGTTCTCCAATGACATCACCAGTCAAAGCCTGTCCAGAAGAAATGAACCAAAAAAACCCAGTACCACAACTGAAATAAACTCATCCTGACAAATACTTTGTCTGATAACTGTTTTTTCAATAAATGACCCATGTAGAGGCAGGCAAAAAAGAGTGACCCTAAATAATAAATTTCGCCTAAAAATGGATTATTGTTGCAAGTTCTTACCTCATTCAGTATCTTCCCCCTCCTTCAAACTATTACATATGACTCACGAATTTCAATTTACTCTGATTTAGATAGTAATTAAAATAATCACAATACTTTAGAGCATTGTGTATTTCTTATCTTCCCCCAAATGTTAACTTTTTCCAGTATTATTATAGCAGAAACAGGTAAAAAAGAGCCACTAAGAACATACTTAAAAAGAATTCAATTCAAATCGTATTAAGCCAAAATATATTTCCAAACCGTACAAAGTTGTGAGATATTTAAATCAGTACATTGTCGAAATATCAAAATCAAGTACAAATATTAACAATGGGATATTGTAAATGTAAGGAAACTGTTGCATCTAACATTGAAAATATAACTAAGGAAACAATTCCACGACAAAAACTGTTTGTGAAAATACTAAAGCTAACACTTAAAGGTCACCTTAGAACATAATACATAAAATCGTTCCGTTTGCAGCAAAAAATAGGATTTCCATGGTAAAGAAAGGATTGGCTTTTCCGGATACAGATAGATGAAAGATGGAAGGATTTGACAAAGAAAATAATATTGCAAGGAAAAAGACAGGATCAATGGCTTTTCTTACTATCTCTCGCAAAAGTAAATCAATATTACTCTTTATATGCGGGATTGTTTTTTGAACATATTGGTTTAGGATTTATATTTTATCAGAGACTACATGTTAAGCATACTGTTAAATTTATGCCCTGTTACTCAAAGAAAACAAATTATCCTAAAAAGTTAGCTCGGATCTATAAGCTCAAATTAAAATATATGAATTTTTTGCTGCAAGAAAACACTTTAGCCATAAGAAAAGTATTAAATTAGAAACTTTTATGTTTTAATATTTTTACTTGTACATTCAATAACGTGAAAATGTACATAAGCACATTTTGGAAATGGACCTCATATGAAACCAAACTGAAAATCCATAAGAATCCACTGAAACTAAGCTGAATCAATATGTAAGCCAATATGAAAATACACACAAGTACAATTGGATGGGGAACAAACAACCCCTCTTTGTTTGAATATTTTAACAGCAGAACAAATTGAAAGATGTCAATCAACAGAAATAATGTCTTCTATATATTTATATGCATTAAAATGCATCAGAGTACATCTTCATATTAAATTGAGCACCAACTTCATAATTTCTAATGGCAACTCCCTAATTTGACACAAAATTGTGATAGATTTTCAAAATTTAACTTCACGTGATGTTTCATGTCATGTTTCATGTCAGTCTGAGAAGCAAAATAGACAGATACGGGATGAATTTGCAACTTTTACCGTTATTTCAAATGATTGATTGTTCTTATGGAACTGCATAATGTTGCTAATATTACTGTAATATTAAAACTGCACGCAAGAGCTTGCTGTTCTAAAGACATTTCCAGAACTCTGATTATAAGAGGCAATGAGAAATCTGCGGGAAAAATGTAAGCGAACGCGAAAATAGGTTAATCAAAAATACTGAGTCGCTTTGAACAATTAAATGGAAGTGGACATTCTGAAGCTTATGGTGATAGCACGACTAAGGCGTGTATTTCTTACCATGTAGTATTTTAGTCTAAAGAGAGATTGTATGTACACACACGAAATACTACTTTATACTTTTGTTTAATTTTATTGCGTTAGGAAGTATGGTGGTGCGTGGAAAGACAGTGCAACGTCATTCAACAGAAAGTACTTCATGGTAGAGAGAGTTAATTTGTAGTGGTGTTTAACCCTCAAAGTGGTTCTGAAGAGAAATCTCGTCCATCACGTTCTGACCAATTCTGCTAATGACCAGATATCTCGTCATCAAGACTGCCAATTTTTTGATGACGAGATCAGGATCTGGTCAATTTTGCTAATAACGAGATAACCACCAGGAGGGTTAAGTTACTCACAGTACTATCCCCCCCCATTAGAATTTATCTGCGGCTTAATTTGATAGATACTACCACTATAGTTTAACCACTAACAGATACGTGAAACCGTGAGAGCTGTATTAAGAACACTGGTGTACTTCCGTATGCGTGGTCGTGCAATGGATGATTGCGACTTTTGTAAGAACTAATGTTGTCTTTAGCAGCCAAGTGTAAGTTTAGGCTTGCAGCTTCTTTACAAATGAGGCTGAGTGGCGAGGGATAGTGAAGCTGTGGTAGGAGTAGATGCAGTGTCGGCTATCTGAACTTCTGATAGTTGTTGGAAGTGATATGCATCGCATTGGCAATTAAACTGTTTGCCGTGGACCATCCATCAGAAGGCGCGCCGAGTGAAGCGAGAGCCATCTTGCTTGTTTAAAGGCGTGCGTATCCAAAATTGCCTCTTCCATTCACCAATTGCGGTAGAGCATGGAGAGACACAACTTCTACCAACCAAATTACTTAATAGATGAGGGAGTTTCCACTGATATAAGTACTAATGCTCTATCAGTTCACTTTTGAAGTGTTGGATAAGTTTCCGACAGTGGTATGAAATTGCGCATAGCTGTTTGTATTGTAAATAATATTGTATATAAATGGGCTTAAAAAGGTATCATATAACCAACAAATCTACCATCAATGGGTATCAGCAATTAAGAATTTTAGAACAAGTGCTATGCATGGATATTCCAATTTAACAAGGGAATCTATAGTAAAAAATGAAATTTCTTTTTCAAATATTACTTACATTCTGCATTTCGGTTACAGCCTTACCTAAGAAAGCTTTTGGTGATATTATACCCGTCCTTTTGGCAACCACTATGGCTATTCCCGTCTCTAGAAACGGGACCGTGAAGTCAGCAGCCGTTTGTCGTTCAGAATTTATTTTGATTGAGGTGACGACGATTTCGGCCTTCTGATTCAAAAGCTCCGCTATCAATCCATTCCAAGTACCATTTTGCTGAAAAAGAAATAAAAAGAGTTTACTCAAAGTGAAATAAAGAAAACGATTTTTCAGAACTATTTGTTGTGATAAATCACTGCAAATGTGTATTTGCAATGAGAATATCTATAGAATAACAGGATGCATAGAAATTGGTCCATTTCCTCTTGTGAAACCGGCAAACCCGTAAAGTAGGCTTTGAAATTTATCAACATTCTCAACAACG
The DNA here is from genome assembly GCA_933210815.1 of Meta bourneti. Taxonomy (NCBI): domain Eukaryota; kingdom Metazoa; phylum Arthropoda; class Arachnida; order Araneae; family Tetragnathidae; genus Meta; species Meta bourneti. Next base: position 63,472,214 of record OW119930.1, on the reverse strand, counting down.
GTTTTTATATCTACTTTTTTCCTTAGTGGAATGCACCTACTTGGTGTGATTATCTGCTGTATATCTTGCAAGTAATAGACACACAACGAAAGTTTTACTGATACAGAAGAAGTGCACCTATGTTAAGTTAAAGGAATTGAAACTGCTTACCAACAACTCGCCCGTTGCTAGCGTATTTTTAGGTGAATTTGGTTTGTATTCATCTTGGATCATCAATGATGAATACAAAAATGTATGTGAAATTTAAATTCATTCTAAGTCAAGGACGTGTGATAAATTTTAATTTTTGTCTTTTTTTTACATACAACTAGAAATTCACCTTGATTTTCTTCTCTTTAAAGCTTCTCCTCAAATCAACCTCCAGCGAAAATTTACTTTTAAGATCAATGCCAATGAGTCCACGTAGACATCAGTCAATCATGTTTGGTTTAATGACCCCACTGATTAATGATTTTGTGATTGTCAATATCTTGTGATCTTTCCAAAATATCGGGGCTTCAGTCCGTTCAGTTAGGTTTATGGCACAAGGACCATATCAGGCCAAGTTGCGCCAAACAACGTCAAATAAATGGACATGCACACATGAGGAAAGCTTTAAAGACACAGGAGAGAAATAAATCCAGGAAGAAATCATGCACCGTCTACAACTAACTCTCAGGTTTCTTGCGCAGTGGTCAAACCCACTGAGCCACGGAGACCCTTCAGTTCATTTGGATTGTGAAATAAAAGTATTGAAACTCCCTTGCATTGCCTGCTTTTTAGAACTTTAGAATTCGGAGTGTAACTAATTTAACAACCCGACAGTACAATCACGGAAGTTTAAGTAATTGGTTAAAAAGACTTCTTCCGGTTGATGTATTAGCATTGATAAATATTCTTTACAAATATACTTCGGAGGGAAACTTGCGCTACTTTTATTTTATTCTCCTCGGTACAGTGTTAAATTGTTCATTCAGGTGCGATGATGTCTGACACGAAGAAATTCACACCCTTCTTTTCACCTCAAATATTTCCTCTATACTCGATTAAACTTTCTCGCACTCAACTGTTACCTCAGTGTTCATTCTCGAATGCTCAAGATGGTGTGAAACTCAATTTTCCCGAATCGAGCCATGATATAAGACTTTATGCACATGAACTGAGAGAACAAGTCATTGGAACATGGTGAAGAAGTATTGATTAAACTCGCAATCTTTTTAGAAAAATATAAGAATTTTTGTCTGACGAAATTCAAATTCTATTTCGGAAACGGGAGTTAAAATAAAGTTTCTAGAAAACTTGTATATTTATATGCTTCAACGGTGCAAGTTCTGTTTGAAGTTAAAGTTGTCGTAGAAGTGTTATGGAAGTAGTTCTGTGTGAAAACAGCTTTCCCCAAAGGGTTTAAAGTATTATTTTTACTCTAGCTGAGAAGCTGTCAAAAGAACTTTTTTCTTTCTGTTCAATCGAACGCATTACTCTGTATATCCAGTCAGATGTATACAAACAAAACTGGATGTGTTTGAAAATGTAAAGTGTTCTAGAGTTATAGTGAAGTAGGAGTAAAAATGTTCGTAAAATTTTTGAAGTGCTTCAGCTGGGTGGTGTGCTCTTTCGCCTTTATTAAATTTTTCTTTCATAAACAATAGAATTTATAAGCATTATGCATTAGTAATATAGTATTCTACTTTAATACAAGAAACGTCAATGATAATATTAATGTTGCTAACATTTTAGAAGGTTTTGAACAAGATAATAAGCTTTCGATTTTAAAAGCAATAAATTTATTATCTTTTAAAAATGATCGTAGATAAAGTAAGTAGTGAATTGTAGATTGTAGTAAATTGCAGATTATAGAAAAATTGTAGATTGTAGTAAATTGTAGATTGCAGTAAATTGCCGATTATAGTAAATTGTAGATAAGTAAATAAAGATACTTGAATCAATATTTTAATTGGGATCTGATAATTTCTAAAGTATTCTATACACACATTAACTAATCCTCGGAATTATTGTCTATTCTCAGGAGATTGTTTTCTATATTAAGATATAAGTTATTTCAAAATCTGAAATAAATGTATAGTCTGTCTGACGATGTATTCAACTACAAAGAGGAATATAAACACTTGAAGAGAGGAAAGAATATCTAAGAGAAATACACTATATATGTTTATTTATGCATTGTAAAGAACTATTGTCTAATACCCAAGGAAATTTTTTCGAAATAAAGATAATAGTTACTATAAAACAAAAAATAGATCTGGCGTATCTGATGGTATATTCAACTAAAAGAAGAAATATATGCACATAAATATTTGCTTAAGCCGACTCCAATAAACTTTCATTTATGCACCAAATTTCGTATTCTATAATATAGTTAGCAATTACCGAAGGTAATTATCAACTAGAAATGAACAGTCGTAGCTATAAATAACCGATGTGCACTGTAATTGTGAAAATAAAGGCAAATAATTTTAATTTATAAGAAATAAGAGAAACTGGCAGCAATATTTAATGAAAGGTAGGTAGGTGTTTTACTGAAGCTATGGACTATTGGCGACGGTCCGGGATATATCCCGAAAGGAAAAAATCCTCGGACAGCACCTCGTGATTTTGGAACACGGTCAGATGACGAGGACAAAACCTGCTGGTACCCCTCTCTCTAAACATCCAAATTCCACCAACGTGACGACATTTGAGGCCACGACAGATTTAACGTGCATCAGTCTCCAAGTACACGACGGTCTTTGTTTGGATCTAGTTTCGGACTAACAACCCTCCGATTGCTGATCCGTGACTCTATCAGTTGTGTTACCACGGCCTGTATTTAATGAAAGAATAGATCGAATTCGAAAGCTGATGTATTTTGAACTCCAAAATGACTTTTTTAAATGAAATATAAAACAAATGTATGGTGGTCAAATATGTGAAAAACTACATTATTACCGTAGAAAATTGGCAAATCTCTATATTCAATACTAGATTATTTGATGACCTAAGTGTTTTAAAGTGTGCTATGTATATTCATAGTAATGAAAACTTTAAATCCATTTGATCTCAAAATGTCACCTTTTAGGTGTGGTAATGTCGCATCCCATGAGCGATATATGTCGTATTAAAGGAAGCAGTCATAGGCCTCGTGGTTTAGACTTGCAATCTAATTTAGTAAGACGTTTTATGAACATGAATTACAATAAGAAACGGTGGATGCAGGGATGAAAAATCCGAAATGCGAGGAAGTCAATAGAAAAGTATGTGCAAACCAACAAGCGAAGAGCTTGAAAGATGGAAATAAGAAAATTTCAAGGGTGGTTCACATCCTTCGGAGAGAGACTGAAATTGTATTAATAATGAGACAAAAAATGAATTGCGAATGAAAGTAGAGTACATTAAGAGGAAGTGTTTTGGGCATAGAACGTTAACGATGCACGATTAGTATACATAATTATTACATACCATTATTTAGAAAAAGCATGCGTAGTGATTTTAAAAGTAAATGAAATTTCCACACCCAGTTATGTTAAATCACGTCTCAAATTTGATTGGATGATTTCCACTTTAGTTTGGTATAGCGTTTAGTGAGAGAATTCCTTTTCCTCGATGGAATGTAGGTTAAAAAATGTAACTCTCTGTTAGGCCTACACACATCTATCCTTTTTACAACATGCAGTCTTCGCTGTATGACTTCTAACTAGTTTTGATTCTCTTAACCCTCCAAGTGGTTTCGACGAGATATCACCTCCATGAAGATCTCACTAATTTCGCTAATGAGGAGATATCTCGGTCCATCAATGTCTCACTAATTTAATTAATGAAGAGGTATCTCGTCCATCAAGATCTGATCAATTTCGATAATGACGAATATCGCGTCGATATTACTTATTTTTTATGATGACGAAATCAAATCTGCTCAGGTATTTTCTAATGACGAAGTATCTTGTTCATCAAGATATGGTCAGTATTGCTTATGACGAGACACATCATTGAGACAACCACCATGAGGTGTAAGCAATCGAGTATCTCCAAGCATTCTTTCAACCAATAACTGTGGTTATCCAGTTATTATGTGAGTTGTTGGAGCACTTGGCGTGCGTAAGTGTAAAACGGCGCCAAACCGCTTGTATATATACTGCAACCGGAATGTTGGGTTTTTAGATATTGTATTGATTCATTTGTAGCTTGAATTTCGGAAATAAATGTGAGTAAAAGTTTTTCTTGTACTTTGCGATTTCTTGTAGTCAATTGAATATTGCTATTTCATTAGATTGGTTCGTAATTTAAAACTTCGCTGAGCTATTGCTAGTAAATAATATTTGAATTGAAAAGAACCAACGTACTTCGCAACATGAGTTGTGAGGTAAAAGCACTAATACATTATTTGGAAACATGACGCTCAAAGAGTTAATTCACTAAATATTTGTTAGTATATTATTTATGTACAACAATCATCGCTACTTTAGACAGCGCCTAACTATGACACGTTCCGAATGCGGCTTAATAGTGATTATTATTTATGGTGGAATAAATATGTGTACTAATATACGGTATATATTTCAGTGTGAGAGTTATCAAGGTAGTATACATTGTGGAATAAATTGGAAAAGTGCATTTTCCCCTTCGTATCACAAAGCAGTCACCTGGATGATATACAATCAAGTACACTAATGAAAGATTAGAGATGTGGAAAACTATCTTTATGGTCAGTAGGTGCATGCTAACCAACATTCTTCGCTCCAAACTTTCTCCAATCACTCAACATATTTGTTTCAGGATAACATTTTCTCAGACAAAAGCGAGATTGATTTATTGACCTCGTGAAAGTATCATACTTAGTTTCTCAGGTTCTTCTACAGCTAAGGCATCGATGATGTTCGGAGAACGGGAGTTTACGGTAATTGTTATTTTCAATTCCGTTGAACTTATTTTAGTATTCAAATTTTAACATTATTCAACTGAAACTCAAATTTAGACTCTCTATATTTTGGTCAGTAGCTCTCCGTCATTTTTGTTCTGAAATAGAACTAATTAGATTATCTAATACTAGGACCTTTGCTTCAGGTCATTGGAAGGTCAAAATTCTCGTTTGAAAATTTAATTTAATATACGGACCTAGTGAAAATTGCATACTTGTTTTTCAACATAGCTTGTAGCTCTACAGTAATTTGTTGCTGACAGAGAGTGAATTAGATAATCGACTCAAGATATTTGTTTCAAGTCAGTAAGGTCAAAACTTTTGCTGGAAAATCTACATTATTAACTTACAGACCTCGTGAAAGTAGTGTACTTTTTCTCAAGTACTTTCACTTCCTAGACCAAGATAAAAGTCTGAAACCTAAATACTGAAAATTACGTTAATTGCTTCATTCAATTCAGAACATCGTTTCTCTTTTAACTTATTTTAACAATCAAACTTTATTGTTGTAAACTCAGTTTTAGACAAAGTATGCTTTGGTATGTTGTTGAATATTATTATATTCAACAACATTCCAGTATGTTGTTGAATATTATTATTAAAGGGAGCGAATTAGATCATCGAGTTAAGACATTTATTTCAGGTCATAATAAAATCAAAATTTTCGCATGAAAATTTACATTTATTTGCTGATCTCTCGAAAGTAGCGTATTAACTTCTAAAGTTCTCCCACATCATACATCGATAAAACTCTGAAAACGGAAAATAGTTGTGAAGATTACGGTGATTTCTAGTCAATTCAGAATATTATTTAACAGGGAACAATTTTAACATTCAAAATTTACCACTAGAAAACTTTACAATAAAGTTTTAGACTTAGTATGGTTTAATTTGTAGGCTGCGATAATTTTTCCCCGTAAAATAGAGCTGAATAGATTACCACCATATTATGAAACCAGTAAATCCATCAGAAAGTAAAGAAATGAAAATTACAGAATTATTAAATGTATGATATTTACTTTGGCGGCATTTTCGTTCAACTTTTTTTAGTAAAACTATAAGTTAACTGCACTATACTGAAATATACTTGATAGATAACCCATCCGAAAATGATCTATGAAGTAAGATCCTACAACAAACGAGAATTCCTTCTAAAAGTATAGGAATTCTTACTTTAAAACTGCATCTAGATATTAATAGTACTGATTTAACGTAACAATGTGCGTTAATCAATGTTACTACACTTGATTCAAATTGATACGTGTCCAGTCATTTTTATAATACCGTTTGCGTACCAAAATAATTTACATATCGAAACAGTTATTTTTAAAATTGTGTATTAAGGTAATTCGTTTCAACTAGTTAATTGTAATTGGAAATTGTATTGAAGCGAATGTTTTAGTTACAGAGCAGTAATTTTTATAATTTATAATTCACATTCTGAATAATAATCGATAATTGAAAACTAATATCGTTCTGATTAAGATAATTTGTCTGTTGCTTTAATGTATTTACTTTTTACATTTTGAACCCTCCAAGAGGTTAAGAGATGTCTCATCTATCAAGATCTGATTAATTTTGCTGGTGACGAGGTATCTCGTCAGCAATATATTACCAATTTTTGATGATTACGAGACTCAGATCTGGTTAGTTTTCTTCTAATGACGTCTAATCTTGTCCATTAAGATCTGGTCAGCTTTGCTAATTAGACGAGATACCTCGTCAAGACAACCACCAAGAGGGTAAAATACATATAGTATCTTGTTTAAAGGAAGGAATGGCATCAGCATTATCTGCACCAATCCTAAAAGAACCTCCAACTTCGCTATTGGAATCAAGCAAAGTATCATTACATATTAGCAAGAAAAGATCAAATAGATTTTAAAAGTAATTATTTTCAAACTTCAGACGTGACATTTTATAGAAAAATCATAACTACCACTTTCTTCGTCGCTTGACTATAAAAATATGAAATAGAAAATCAAATTAATGGGAAGTCATATTTTTCATTATAGGTATCAAATATAAACACTTAAAATTTCACTATCAGGGTAATATTTATAACATCAAAAACACGTGACTACCACGCTTAACGAAAGCTAACCAGACACAATGGGTGTCTGTTTCCATTATAAAACAGACACTTAATTTTCTAACTAGCTTAACTCTAGCAAATATTTGCAGCATTAGTTTTATCCTTAGAATCCCAAGATATCTTGTATTTTTAGAAGGCCTTTTGTATTTGATAGATATTTGTTCTCCTTCGATTCTTCTTTTATCCCCAAGTACCTGTGAGTACTTGATAAAACAAATAGCGTTGATAAACCAAAACAAGATACACAAGCGTTGACTCACTAATTAACTAATGCCATTTCAAGACGCATTCTAAAGCTTTTAAAGGAATTGTTTTGTGAATTATTAATGCTCCTTGTAAGTTTAAAGTGGTCTGATATCTTTCTCTAAACAGTCTCCTCTTCTTCCTTGTAGAAAATTTGGAGTGTTAAAAGCAAGTTGAGTGCCAGAATTCTAAATTTTGAAAGTTCGAAAAATTTTTGAACATAAAGTAAATGCTCTTTTCTTGTATTTTTCCATTATCAAAACAGATTTGCATACAATTTTTGGAAGAATGTTTTTAGTTTTTACAATTTTCCCTCTTCTTTTTATAATGGTTGTGTTTGGGGTTCATGATGTAAGGGCCATATTTGGCCATGCTGCACCAAACACAAGATAGACAACGTCATGTAGTGGACATGTACGCACAAGGAAAGTTTACTAGCACAGAAAGAAAAAATATGCCCAATGTAAGTTACAAGAATTGAACCCGCTCAGCCTATTGCTCAGAATTTGTTGGTTTAGCTGGCATACCCATTGACCACTCTATAATGGACATTAAATATTTCATACTGACATTAATATCTTAAGTAAATGATACTGAACAAACCATAACGATATTATGATCTTAACTAAAAAATAAAATTGTCTTTCCAGAATAGATGAAGGTTTTTGTGGAACACGAATCTTAAAGTATATTTAGTTTTTAATCAAACATATTGGACAACAGCTGTGTTCTACAATGGTTCATTTCGAGAGTTTCAATATTGCGTTCTGTAAAATATACAACATATATCCAAACGGAGACGGTTTTATTAATAAAAATAAAATTATACTTCGTACAGTTCAAAAATTACTAAAGTGTTTTGGAATGATTTAGGAATCACTTTCGGCTGAATATTTCTTTTTTATTCAGGTTTTCCTTTGACGAAGAACAAGTCATGAAAATAAAGCCAAAGAATTTGTGGGCCCATTATTAAAGTTACTTTCATAAACAGAGGAAGGTTTACATAAAACCTCTTATAATGCACTCCTTTCATCCAATTTTATGCACTGTCAGATGCATCCAGCAAATCCTTTACTCCGATCGGAAATGTGGTGTAAGTTATGAGCTCGCCCAAAAGATGAAAGTATTCATGGAGTCGCATTGACACGGCAGCGTGGACAGTTTAGTGCTCGGAGGCGCAGCATTGAAACGATGGAAATGGAATTTTTATTTCCATCCTGAGTATATGATGGATCATAAAAACAAGGTTTTATTATGGGAAGGAGCGTGATGGGTTCGCTAAATAAGGACTTATATATGGAATGTCGGTCTGAGTATGCGACAGATGAATTTGACGTCTGTTGAGCAGGACAAAATGCTGTGCTGTCCATAAGCGTTTCTTTGCCGTCCTTTTCCTGATTCAGCTCAGAGACTATTGTAAAACAGATGTAATATTTGTTTATACTGATACAATTATTGACTATTTTGCAGCTGTATAAATGAATTCGAATGCTTTTATCATAAAGTAATTTTACGGTAGTTTAAAAATTGATAACTGAACTAATACATTTAACTCCGGTGAGATGGGGTTTAAGTCAAGCGGTTTTGAATGAATCTACTACTTAGGGACAAATTTAAACATGAATAATGAGTCGAAAGTTACAGCAGTGATTACTATTTGGCGAAGAAAACATTCTCCTATGGTGGTCACCAAACATTATTTTAAGTATGGCAGCCCTTTCTCCTGACCACCTTAACCCCCCCCTTTTTACCAATGAAATCTTCCAATTGCATCTGTCTTTATATTGTTGCCGCACAAAACTGTTCGACTTGAATGACGCAACTACCTCCAACGGATGAATCCAATCACAGTTTAGTGCTTCGAGAATTGAAACGGTGGAAATGGAATCTTTATATCAATCCTTAGTATATGATGGTTCCAAAAATAAAAGTTTTACTATGGGAAGGAGCGAGATAGACTAGCTGAATAAGGACTCGTATACGGAACGTCGAAGTATGTGACTGATGAATTTGTTGTCTATCGAACACAACAAAAATGCAGTAGCGTCCATAAGTGTTTCTTCGTGTTTTTTCTTGAATTAGCGCAGAGATGCTATTGCAGGGCAAATTTGATATTTGTTTATTCTGATAAAATGATGGACTATTTTACAGCTGTATTAATTGATGTGAATAATGCTTTTATCGTTAAAATTTTTTCTGTAGTTCAAAAATTGATTAATGATCCGATATATTCTATTTAACTAAGGCAAGTTGCCGTTTTAGTCACGTGGTTTTGAACGAATCTACTAGTTAGATTAGGGGCAAATTTAAACGTGAACAATGAGCAGGACGTTACAGTGATAACACATTGGAAAAACAAATAATTGTAGAAATGGAATTTTCTAAATACATCTGCTTTTACATCGTAGCCCCATCTGTATCTGCTAATGGCATCTAAATACATCTGCTTTTGTATCGTTGGTCTGCTGTTTGGCCTTGAACGACGCAAGTAGCTCCAATCACAGTTTAATGCTTCTAGAACTGAAACGGTGGAAATAGACTCTTTATTTCCATCCTGTGTATACGATGGATCTAAAGAAAATGGTTTTATTACGAGAAGAAGCGTGATGGGCCTCGTTAAATAAAGATTCGTCTTTGGAAAAACTGTAAGACAGATAAATGTGACGTCTTTTGGTTGCAATTAAATACAGTGCTGCCTATAAGAGTTTTTTCTCCGTCTTTTTCGTTATGACGCAGTTACGTTCTAACCTTCCTTTTAAATTAGGCAAACGTTAATCTTTAAAGCACTTGGTTTCGATCTCAGTTATTCATTACTGAACACTTAATTTCTTTGCCAGTTTGCGATACCCTTCCGAAGTTGAGAGGATATGCTGATACTACATTTGGTAGGAAGGTAAGTAAGTGGGTTGAATTTACGTCGCACTGGAACAACACAGCGGGCTATTCGCGAAGGTCCGGGATCAATACCGAAGAGAAAGTTCCGAGATTAGCACCTCGTAATTTTAAATCACGGTCGGATGAAGAGATCAACGCCTGAGCTGGCCCCACAATCTCCAAACTTCCACAACACACCAACGTGAGAAGGCCATGCGACAGATTTAACACGTACCAGACTCCACGGTCTTTCGTTGGATCGAATTTTGAATTTGCAACCCAACGGTTGCAATTGGCATCTCTTGGGAATACCCTTTAGAATTTATAAACTTAAATTCTCGACATAAACGTAAATTCATAAATATTTCACGAACGTGGCCAGTCGGAGATTCGTTATCGGAGCTGTAACTCTCACTCTTGATACTTTTACAATTAGCATGCGTTTTCCTCTTCTTAGATTACAGTTAAAAGTAAAAATGTGCAAATAACTTCAAGTCAGTTTAAAAAGTGAATATTTTAAAGTTCAGAAACTGGGACGTAAGAATACATACAAAAGAGAGAATTATTGCTCAAAATTGTTATAAACAAGCGCGCATTAAATCCTAGAAAAAACAACATGGACACACTCTCCGGTAAGATCATTGTCAAAATCAGTTTCATAAAAGCATAAAACTCACCTTAATTGGAAAAGTTCTCCATTCCTTAGTGCTAATCAAATCTACATTAAGTATGCTAACAGAAACTAGTAAAAAGTATTTATGCAATGCATATTTGCTGTAAGGAAGCATTGTTAATTAAAAAATATAGTAGATAAGAGAAAATTTATGAAAGGAAATATTTTAAAAACAGTGCAATTTATCCTTTGAGACGATAAATATAAAAAGAAATTTTAGTTTTTCATAGTGGAACACTATCAAGTTTTGTGAAAAACATGAGGTAAATGTACATCAGCCTGTAATTCAGAAAACAAGTATTGAAATTCATAAGAATTTATAACTACCTGCTCGACATTTATATAGTTAAGCTGAAAGACAATTCAAACATTTTTTAGGGTTACAAGCCAATCTATATGAAGCAAATTTATCTGAATAACAAATATTTTGTTTCCCTGCAGCGACTCAGAAATAATATTCTTCAAGATATATTTCTTTAAATATTTGTTTAAAAACAAACACAAAATAGTTTCTTAAAGTTATGCGGAATATTTAAAAGTTTACATTGCTGTTTGCAAACATTGTTTGGAAATAGTAATTACTATACATGAATAATTCATCACGTTATTCCAATCTATTATATGTACATGCTTATATATCGACATATACTTATACCTACATATATATACGCGTTAATATACTGGCAAAATAAAAATAATTTAAAATAACTTACACTGAGTACACCCCAAGTTCCATCTTCTACACGGTAGAGGTCATAAGAGAACTTGAGATCATGAGCAAATTTTTGTAGCAAATCGATGCAAAATCCAGAACAACATCGATAAAAGTTCGGATTCCTGATAGCCATTGTATGATTGATCCTAGGAATGAAACAAAGTATCATATCAAAAGTATATGTACGAACTTATCTGTGAACTGTATGTGTGAAATATTTTTACTGTCTGTTTAGTGGAACTTGAAGTACGAAATATTTGTGGGATTATCTGATGAAATAAAATTGCATGCAGAGGGAAAATGTGAATCACCGCAACTTGTGAATTTCATCTAATAATGCAATTTTTTCTGGGATAGCAATTAAACACAATGTTTTAAAATTTCCTAAGCAACTTTAAGGGGAGGCAGAGAACACGCAATTAATGACACCTATTGACATATGAACACGCACTATTGACATATGAATGTATGTCTGTAAGTGCCACCAGGATGTGCTAGAAGGTACACTTAGGTGTAGGAATAGAAATGAAGGATGTGAACAATTTTTATTAGTCCCAACTGGTTTGACAGTTGTACACTTACTATTTCAAAAGAGATGTTCAAAGTTGTGACAACTGACAGTAATGTACAACAGCCAGCGTCGACACATGGATTGCATCGAATTTCTGCTGAGCAATAGACAGAGAATGTGGGCGGAGTGGCTATCATAAGATAAGTCAAGTGGGCTCACTAATCGACTTGGGCTGATTTGCTATTGAAGCGCATATTAGTGTTTTACGTCACGTGAGATAATCATTTCGACCAATCAATAGTTTGTCCGACAGGGTTCATCCACCTCATTAGGATTTTTTCCGAACCACGTGACTGATCTTGAAACCGAGCCGGAAGTAGTATAAAGCTGCAGACAAATACTATATTTCATGAAAAGATCACTGTAGTGCAAACTGACGAACTGCAAAAAGTGTCCTCAATAAGTTTGTACATAGTTTTAGAAAACTTTGTATAGCATAGTTTAATTTATAACTGCTATTATGTTTCCTATGTTAAACACATCGACATTCATTTGAATTACTTCATAATAAACTAGTAACATCAATTGACAAATGTACAAAAGATGAAATTTTACATCATCCCACAAAAAAATATAATAATAAAGAGAAGAAACAGGATAAACATAGATACGTCCCAATAAAAACGATTTTTATTGTATATTCTCTATATATCTAATTCTATTATATTCATCTAAGTTCTTTGATTAATCAATTCAAAAATTGATTAGATTATGAATTATTACTAGACATTTTAATGAAAAGAAACTAACTAAATGGGAGGAATTACGATTGTTCCGTACTTTCTTCTGAATTCCCTTTCTCTCTATATTGATTAATTTTTATAGTTTCTTTTCTTAATTCAATTTCCCCCCTTCCATCTTACAACTACAGAAATGTAAGAACAAAAATCATTAATTTACTCTATTAGGTAGTTATTTTAATAAAAATTTAAAATATTGATAAAAAATTCAATACATTTTGAATAATAAAATTAGGTAAATTAAATAGTTTTGAATCTCAATTAATTAACTTAATTCATTTTAAGAATGAATTCACGAAGTTTAAATATAGAGAAATGAATGTTAGAAATAATGAATCTTATATGTTGCATTGAATTTTATTGAATTAATTTTTTTTAATATTAAAGTGATTTAACTAATTTATTTCTTTGTTTTTCATTTAGTTAATAATAAATATTTGAAGTTTTACTCTTGATACGTGTATTATACTTTATTAATATATATTTCAATAAAAGTGAGAAGAATCCTTATTCATGTTGGCTCAAAACAGGCAAAGAAAATACTAACAATTATAACTTTCTAAATAGACACTTGTAATCATTCTCTGCCAATTTCAGTTATAGAAACAGATGTACTGATGATTATGCACTGAAGCATATATTAATTTATTATGACGTCTGCTGAAATTCGTGTCAACTGAATAAATGATGACAGCTCAAGCCAAGCAGAATACTAATGAAGTCTGATGAAGTGATTTAGACAATAATTTCCTAATAAGATGCTAGTGTTATAATACAATTAATATTTCAAACGTTGGCTTGTATCTTTGAATTTTAATAGGTACATACATTTCAGGATCTTGCTAAGCATTGTATTTGTATTCCTAAACAAAGTATGCTAACTTAACCTGTTTGGGAGCGATTGAACATATGGCGTCCCACCTTCTTTAAATGGTTACTTGCCAGATATATAAATACTCCATATGTATAAGGCTGATAGGTATACTGTCTGTATACCACGAGAACTGTCCCAGATACGTCTAGGTAATGGCAGTCACTATAAAAACGGGGCCCATATATTTTTAGTGGGGGTGAGTTTGACGAAGGTTTGACAAAAGTGGCGATGGGTGGGTTTGGCGAAAGGACTGTTGGTGATAGTAGTTTGTTTACTATTCGTCTTCCTTAAAATCCATTCTGTACTCCCTTTGAATTGTGTATAATTTTTTCTGATAAATTTCTGGAGAGCACACAAACAAAGGAGGATCGCTCTTTCACATCCGTTCAGTAAAGTCCTTAACAGGCGTTCCTCTTCGAAGAAACATATATTTGCACAGAGTAAATAGTTAAAGATGGAGATTTGTGAGAAAATGAACCTTTACCATATTTTTTATATAAATAAATTTAAATAATAGAAAATTTGAGTTCATAGATTTCATTTTTAAACTCATACCAGAAGATATAGTGTAACCAAAATTGAACAATAGATAAATTATTTAACGTTTCAAGGAAAAGTGTTCTACTTTTAACTCTCAGTGGTTTACCTTCTCATCGAAAACTGTCCTGTAGTGGTCAGCCTCCGATGGAAAATCGTGTTCCAAATCATCACCAACTGTGGACAATTGACAAGTGTGACCATTTGTTTTTCCTTTTGGGATCTTTCTATCACTTGGGTAGTAATAAGGCAGATTTTCTCGATGAGGTATCTCATCAATAGCAAAACTGCCCTGAACGTGATGGACGAGATATCTCGCCGTTTACAAAATTGACCAGATCTTGATAGACGATATTTCTTAAACATGGATGGTTTTCCACATGGATGGTTAAGACCACATTTTACGTCTTTTAAATGTTTGCGATTGCATACAACACTACTGAATTGTCGTCGATGACCACCCTTTTACACGATCTTTTTAAGTTGCTGAAATTAAATAATGATAAATTGACTTATGATTTTGAGGATAAGTGACCACCCTTTTACACGATCTTGTGAAGTTGCTGGAATTCAATAATGATAAATTGACTTATGATTTTGAGGATAAGTGACCACCCTTTTACACGATCTTGTGAAGTTGCTGGAATTCAATAATGATAAATTGACTTATGATTTTGAGGTGTCGTGTGTTCTGTCCTATAAATTAAAGAAAGGTACAATGGAAATTGTAAATTTCCGTTTGATTATCAGGTGAAGTGGGAGCTTACAAGTATAATTTTTCGTTATAATCTTTCTGCTACGCCTCATGTCATGAAACTGAATCTTACCCAATTAATTTGTGCTCCGGTGCTATTCTGCATCGGACCGATCTGCTGGTTTTGCATTCTCCCGTTTCGTTATCCGGGTAATGAACATTTACGAAAGGAGGCTCGTCCAGGAAGGTCACTTTTAGGTTGAATTTCTCAGGCACACCAGGTGGAGGTACTGGGCTGTCTCCTGGCCACACGATGTCCTTGATGTCTAAGCCTGTGTCCGTCCACACTCCGATCTATGAAAAGTAATTCAGAATAAAATGAAAAGTTATGTATTTCGGATTATTTCCACACATTGGGTAGGTAGTTGAATTTATATCGCACTGGAGCAACGCAACGGGCTGTTGGCTTCGCACTAGTATCAATCCCGAAGAAAAAGATCCGAGGGCAATTCCTCGTAATTTTGAACCATGGTCAGATGGCAAGGTTAACATTTGAGCTGTTACTTTCAGATGTTGATCCACTCTCCAAACTACCACAACATGCAAACATGAGGACATTTGATGCTACGACAGATTTAGCGTGCATCAGTCCCCACGTACACGACAGTCTGGTCGGATCGAGTTTCGAACGCTGCCGACAATCCGCGACTCTACCAGCTGAGCTACCGGAGCCACTCCCATTTTGGGATTAATGTCGTAGTTTAACCTCTTTGATATAATTGAGCACATACAAATCAATCTCCGTTTTCTCATATCCTTTTCAACTGATGCGACACTAAATTCAAATCAAACGAAATTTTGATGATATGAACTAGAATAAAGTTTTCCAAGCTTTTATGCTTAATGCCTCCTTTTCAAATACAACCTTTTTGGCGCCTCCTTGCAAGTGTAGCTGCGCCTGTAATTTTGAATTTCACCAAACAACTTAAGAAGAAAAGTTCTCCAAACTGATGCGCGTTCGTCTAATTGAGATTTAAGTCTTATTTATAGTATGGTACATTAAACTTGGCATAACATGGGACAGATTCCTGCCGCTGCACTTGTAAGAACTTGCGCAAGTCGGAAGTACGTGCAAGTACATATATTCTAACACACGCTTGTTACGTTCTCCCGTCTTGTTTTTACAAATATTAGTTGTAACTTGCATTCAACAGTATATAAAGGGTTACTCAGTGACAATAATTGAAACAATACATCAATGTGGTGAGTATTTGTATTGTCAAATGAATAAATAATTGCATGAAACATTTTTTCAGTGAAAACTTTTTTAGCACCTTATTGCCTATTCTTGTTCCTCTTATTCTCTTGTGTCAACATTGCACCTAAATTTCTTCAGCATTCACAGGAAGGTGGTAACGCTCACTTTGGGAAACTATGAACTGGAATTTAATTTTTTATTCCAAATTTCTTATACTATTACTATTTAAATCTAATATAGGATTCTGTGTAGATTCCAATATTAAAAATATAGTGATTTCAATTTTCTGAGCAAGTTTAAATGTGACTTTCTTTTTGTTCAAATTGTAAATCCTAATTATATTTTAATTTGATAGGTTAAGCTTAGAGAGTAAGTTATCTTACACAAGTTCAAAGTAATAAATGAAAAATTCTTAATTTTTTATAACATTTATATAAAGTATTAATCAGTATCATCCAATTAGACGCTGTATTTTACTTCTTTTCTCAGAACATATTTTTCTGAAGTTATTCAGGTAGGTAGGAAGGTAAATCAATTTACGTTGCACTGGAGAAACACAACAAGCTATTGGCGATGGTCCAGGATCAATCCCCAAATCCCCTCGTAATTTGAACTCCGGTAAGATGACGAGGTCACACTTGAGCTGGAATCACACACTCCGAAATTCCGCACCACGCCAATGTGAGGACATTTGATGCCACGATAGATTTAACTTGCACTAGCCCCTTTTATAAATGACGGTCTTTGGTTGGATTCGAACTCGCAACCCTCCGGTTGCTAGTTCGTTACTCTTCCAACAGGGCTAAGGCTGTTCACGATTTCAACACTTCGTCAATAAAAATAGTAATGAATGAATTTTGAATCTGTGTTTGATAGTTGATTGGACAACACTAGTTATATTAAATATCAAACGTAGATTTACGTGCACGAGCCCCCAATTACACGATGGTCTTTGATTGGTTCGAGTCTCAAACTCGCGACTCTCCGGTTGCTGATTCAATACTACCAACTGGGTTACCAAGGCCCCTTAAGTTATTCAGACCACTTCACTGAAATAGAAAAAAGTGTTTTTTTATTCTTAAGTAAGTTAGATAGTTTTATTTTAATTGTTTGCATTTGAAATGGACTTCAGGTTAAAAGTAAGTTCTTTAATCGCAGAGTTGTTTCGATTTCAATCCCTTTGAAATAATTTTCCCCCTTTCCCTTTGAGGAATTTCTTGAAGAAGAAATGCTTTATGATCTAAAGCAAAGACTGATTTTTATTTAGGTTATTTCCTTACATTATTTCAACTCTTGAAGTGGGAAGTTGAGGCTGTCTGCATAGTCTTTTTATTAGATCTAACAAGTTTCTATTCTTGTTATATTGCTATACAAGTATTTGTAGAGATACTTACTCACCTTCCAATATTTTATGAATACGTTTACTTACTTTTTCCCAAACACCCTTGCTATTCAGATTAAGGACTTGAAGTTCCACGTACTTTAAGGAACCGTCCATATTGAAACTTATTGCTGGACCTTGTTTCACTTTTGCTGTTGCATTCCTTAAGTATCTGAAACATTATTATAAAGTTGACAATAATATTTTTACTGGCGTCGATATCTCCACAATGAAATTACATATTTAAGTAATACTGGCTTAAAATTAACAGAACGATACTGACCAATGAACTAAATAGTATTCATACCCAACTTTGATGTATTTCAATTCAATTTTATCCCAAAGAAAATGAGTAATTCCATCCCTACCACATTCCAAGAATACTATACCATCTATGAAACGTTAGTTTTCGCTTGGCTTATACAGTTATCAGACGTTCGCTGTCACTCAGATGTCCTTTGTATTGGCTCAAGTTTCAAGTTTTATGCATTGAAGTAGCTAAAAACACATCAATACGATTTCCTACACTAAGTACTGTGTTAAGCATGTAACAGAGAGGATATAAATTCGTGTATTCATTAAATAAACTTCAAGGTAAAATATAGAATTTAAGACGGGACAATTTTTTTTCCTATGAACTTTAAACATTTCTGCAAGTTGACCAAGCTTAACATGGAGTATACAATTAAGCGAACGGCCGTGGATTAAAATCTTGATCTTATGCATGCTACGGTTCAATCGGTTTGTAATGGTTTTAATTCCGCCGAAACTAATACTTCGCCAAATCAGGAGTGCATCTCAATTCGAACTCTTTTATTTGCATTTTCCTATTACCTTCCTACGGCCTTCCTTTTAAACAATAGAAAGAGCATGAGCCATCCGGATATGCTTATCACATCAATGAATATTTGTGTAGAAATGATTTTCATTATGTAATAATGTGTTTTCATATCTTATTAAATTGATCACATATTCATTTAGCTCATTGTTATCAAATATCCTAAAATGAATAGTTTTTTGTGTATCTGTACCTCATCTATTGTGTATTAACTGTTTGTCGTCACTAATTCCTTAACAGCTAGCTTAACAATAGACCAAGTTCATGAGTCCGAACACACTCAAAAAGTAGTTCAACGTTAGATCAGGACATCTATAAATATCCTCCCTTGCGAGACCAACACATGCCAGAAGATGACTTAGGGAGGCTTGTTCAGTGCACGGGTGTTAGCGTTCACCCGAGCATACTTAATGACCCTGCCAAACCGGCTATGGAAGATCTCACTTGTTTTCTTTCCATGTAATGCGAATGAAAGCTGGTATGTACCTCTTCAGGGTACATCCCAGATGGGTGATTAGGTGAAATAACCAATCACCATACAGGCTAAATAGGATACAGCCAGAGGAACATTTGCCCGTTAGTTAACATTGTACACATTAGGAGCAGTTTCTATATGAGGTTCTTACTGCCTAGGCTGTTTATCGTGCTAGGCAGCATGCTAGATGTCGTGGAATGGATCGGGTCTCCACTCATAATCCTTCGTTGTTCAAGGGTCTTTATTGGTTGGAGCACGGGCTGCATACCCAATTAAGGAGAATAAGCTTGCTTAGTGTTTCGTAAGTTGGAAACGCCTTATGTCCCTAAAGGAAGGATAGAGATCTGATGGGAACTTTCTCTCTCGCTCACAAGTCTAAAAAGGGCGGTTTGACATTTTCTGTCACCCGTATATTTATCGAGGACTAAAGAGGACAGGAACAATCATACTTCTATACCAATTTACCCAAGATTTTCAACAGCTACCTCAGGTCATGGGATTGTGTTATAGCTGTAAACATTTGGCACAGACGTCAGAATAGGGTTGGGGTAAATTCTGAATTTTCTAACAGAAATGAAAGTACTTACTTGAACAAAAGATCTCCCTTGCTCCATTTTGGTTGTCCCGTTCCATTACATGTCAGATTGGGAAGAAGACTGACATTGGCATTTTTGTGATCATTCACGAATAACTCTAAACCATGAGCGAATACTGTGACTGCTCGCTCAAGCTCGTCAAACAACCGGAGCATGGTTGTGTTGTAGTAAACACCTAAGGAACAAAGTTTAATTTACATTACCAAGTACGTTCCGACCACTGAAATTCAGGGAACATATGTGTTAAATTTATGCAAAGCAAAATCGCTGTCCAATAAAAAGGGTCAGAGTTGTCAGAAAATGCATTGGCTCAGAACAATCTCAATAGTCTCAAACAATCGGATCGTGGTTGTATTGTAGTAAATAATTCAAGAAAAATGCAATTTATGGTATCAAATATGCTTATACCTTTGAAATTTAGCTAAAGGTAAGCTTTATTTTTATGCAGAGCAAAATCGATACCCAGTACAAAAGGGATAGTTCTCAATTTATGTTTTACTTGTAAGTAGGAAGAGTTAAAATATCGTGTAGTGGGGCTAGGTAGCATCTCATTACTTTTAGTCTCTTCAGTACTCCCAATTGTGATAAATGCATTTCAGTTGTTGCATGACGTTGTAAATGTAGTAGAGCAGAATTTAGTTTTATTGCTTTCAGTATATTTACAAATATTGTTCGTCTGTTACCAATAATGTCTCGGAGAGAATAGAATAACGAGAATAGAGCATAGAATAGCGCTTAGTATTCTATAATACCGAAGATCACTTTAAACTTCAAAGTTTAAAGAATGCATAAATGTCTACTGTTCAATGTTTCTTCATTGATAATAACATTTTGAAAAGGATATAAAATTTGAGAACATTCTGGACAACGGACTTTATCAGAGAGTTTATATTAAAAATTTATCTCCTTAGACATTGATTTTCTTTTTAAAAAATGAACCTAAAATTTATTTCGTACAATTCATAAAAGCAAAGTATGTATTTCATGTATGTATTTCATGTATTTATTATTGTTTATAGTAGGTACATCGCATACAAAAACTTAAAACAATTAAAATCTCAAAAGATAAATAAAAACTAAATTCATCAATTCTAAATGTTATAATTTTAAACAAATTCTATCCTACTATAACTACCCATATCCTTGCCAAAAGCAAAATCAAATTCACAAATATTTTTTTCAAGAATAAGGCACATTTTACTACATTATTTTGTTGCAGTTGCTTTTTATACTGGAAATACGTTCTCAGTAATTTATATTGTTACGTCTGTTGACTACCAAAAATCAAGAAAATATTTCAAAATAAAAAAAAATAACATTTTCCAATATTTTCTTATTGCAAAAATATTTTACCTCGAGAAGATATAATTTAAATGTTCTACTTTTTTGACGAAAACAGAATAAACCTAAACATTTTAAATTAACATAAAATATGCACTTATGAAAAAATTTAAAATACACTGATTCATACGCATATTCGAATTAACATGCATTGCAAACTGTGATTATGCTTTAAGCTTGAAACTTGGTTGTTTCTCAGAGCGGTCTCGATATGTTTTATAGCCAAAGTTTTTTACTCCCCTGAAAAATTACTATTTTCATATTTGATTGTTAACATGAAATCGGCGTCATCTGTGTGTGCTATGTCTCTATCTAGCCACTAGATGGCGCTAGTTTATTTTTATTTGAATGATCAACCAATGATAATTTGTATCTGATAATTAAGTCTTTTTAGTTGGGAAGAAAGTCGCTCTATAACAGCCTTATTTTATTACCCCTAAATTTAAATAAAAATAAACTCAATTATGATTGCTGCGCAGAATTCGTTGAGTTAAAATATGCTTATTATTTAGATATAAATTCTCATGGTTGATCCAGATTCAAATTCTTTTGTTAGAATTATGTATTATTAATTTGTGTTATATGTCAGTATTTGTATTAGTCCTGTCCATTGTTAAATTGTCATTTTTCGTGTTTAAGCGTATGTAATAAAGTTAAAGGAATATATTGGTTACAGTTCATTTATTAATCTTAATTCTGAACATAAAAATGGCCCGTCAAGACAGAGGCGTGGTGACAACAATATGAATTTAATAGCTTTGAGAATGAGTAAATCGGTTGTATAATTACCCAGCATTCCTGGTGGAAACTGGCCTGGAGGAGTGTCCAAATTTGTTCCCACCACAGACTGTGCTGCTATCCACACATAATGCTTTCCCGTCAATCCTAGGTCTGTTGCTGCAGCCATGATCTCAAAAGCTTCTTGTCTTGCAGCGAATAGTAAAATAATTCTGGCTTCACTCTCAGCCAAATCTTCCATCTCGTTCCGAATCTCGGTGCGTTCACTCTCCTTCAAAGTCACTATCTTTACTATAGTGAACCTAAAGACGCATATTAAATTTATTTATTTTTTATTTATTTTGTGTTTATTTAATATTTGTTTCCTCCAGAAAAATATCCAATTAGAGAACAAATGTGTTCGAAAAAATGTAAGAAAAAGGACACATCTTTACCACAACGCCAAAGGCACGAATCTACGAAATTGACGTTTCTACAAAAACGCGTTCAAAGTTTTGATGCTTCGGGAAAAATCGAGTTACGACACAAAGGTCATTCCTTTCTCCTCAAAATAGGCATTTACACAAAGAATCAAGATTCGTGGCTTTGTCATAGTACAAAACATGAAATGGTGACTCGAAAAATACAGTTAGGTGAAAATTGCCAAAAATGCAGATTCGTGTCTTTGGCGTGGTAGTAACGATATATATATATATATATATAGTTAGAAAATAGTTAAAACAAAACGCTTCTTTAAAGCAGATTACTTATGAAATCATTAAAATTATACCTGATTATAAGTACTGAAATTATAAGTACTGAAATCATTAAAATTATACCAACCTCTGAGAAAGAATCATCCAGTTAAAAAAAATATGAGTAGATCAGTTCCGTGATGTCTTTCCTGCGAAAAATGTCCAAAAGATTCGAAATATCATGAATGCTCTTTCATGACACTCCGAAACACGGCAGTACGGAGTCAGGACTAGTCATGCTGTTATCCTGACAATTGTGACAATCAAGGTGAATACATATTCCTTCCCTCTATTTCATTGCTTTGGTGTGATCAGTACTAAATCTTGATGAGATCACTAACAAGGTACGAATCACACGAAATCCTTCCGATATATAATTAATACATCTGCGAGGAAGCACTCTATTGAAGAATATCATAAGGGAGATTTTTTTGATGAAATGGAAAGCAGATCACACTCATTGTGACCCTTTAATTTTTTGTCTGATATTTTCTTTTCAATTAGAGTATGCTGAATTAATCTTTGATTGCTAGGTATGACCTTATGCTATATGAATCATTTAAATATGTTTTAAAAACCACAATCTCGAATTTAGCATAATCACTGGGAAATAATCTTGTTAGAATGTTTAGGTTGCATGAGTTAACAATGGTCTACACTTTGTGTGAGACAAAATACATGGGAACTGCTCAATTCCGCCACCTTTTGTGCTATTTTAGTCATAAAACTTAAGTCTACAATGCAAAAGCATCATGTACATCATTATTTTAATTTACTGAGTTAAGCGAAAGCGATTAATCACCAAAGTAAATTAAACTGCTGCATTGACGTTAGCATTAATCTTTCACATTTGCTGTTAGATTAAGCTCTAGAAAGCGTATGGACTAAAAATAATCCTGTTTTTGAAGAGCAGCTTATAAATTATTGTGTAGTTAAAATCTTTATGAAGCTAAGCAAGTGTTGAATGTATTAGTGATGATGATATTTTCTTAAGATAAAAATAAACATTGTGACATTTCATATGCATCTCCTGCGATTAATTATTGAAATATCTTGTCTACTTTCATAACTGCATTATATTATAAAGCATTATATGCTTTACAGCAATAAACTGCATTTCTAAGATGTAAACATAAATATGTGCCAATTTGTTTGACATAACCGATGTCTAACCCAAAATAACAAAAAATATTTGTGTAGAAACTCTCTCTATATAAGTGCATTCATGAACCCTAAGAAAATTAGTCTAATTATGGATGTGCATTGCAGTTTAATTAATTGCACTAATAAAGAAACGAAAATTAAATGTTAACTAACAGTTTTTAGACCTGACACTTGTTCAAATACAATAAGTTATTATCTCTTCTAATTCATTTACTACACAGAATAAGATAAGAATAAATATCCAGTAAAAATTTCACGTTATTGAAAGTGAGACATAACTTACTTAAACTCTTGGTTCAACGTTTTTTGCATGAGATCTCTAATAGCTCGAACGAAATCTTCGTGACCTCCTATCTGAGTCGTAACAACAGCAAAAGAATGCCACGAATATCTCCTTAGAATGCTCAGCATGGCTTCGGCTTGGTGTTCTACAGAAGGGGCTAGCTGTAGAATTTTGGAATCCGCAACCCTCTGAAAGATAAGGCAAAGGAATTGCAATCTATGCAAGTTATACGTGTACTAAATACGTGTGTATTCAATTTATGCATTCTACGAACTATTAAATTATCTGTATTTTGATTGAACTCGATATGTTCCTTTTGCAGTTTATTTATTAATTTTTTATAGCACACATGTTTGGTATAAAATGGAACAATTCGTTCTTACATAAATGTCTACTTTGAGGCACCGAAACTACAAAACGGCGTAGAATAAAACAACATATTTTGGTGTAGTGATAACTCAAACCTGTCTCATCTCTGTCTCAAGATTCTTTGTAACATAACGTTCCCGCTATACAGAAACTAATCTATTATTTATACAAATCACTCTTCATCAATGATTTATAAGTTCAAAATGCTTTGCTGTTTAACTGATCGAATAAATGTCTTCCAATAAGTGTCTGGGAGTACTTAATTGAATTAAAGAAATGCAAATTTTGAAGTAATATCTCAAACTAATAAGCTTCTTATTTAGTACAAGCAGAAAAGTAATAATTTGAGTCTCAATTTCCATTCCAGAAATAAGAAATAAAGCACTGTCTTCGCAATTTCTCTCCTAAGAAATTTTCTTAGATTTCTTTCAATTTAGTTCCATCTCGAAATTAAATTTGTTATAGCAATTTTACGTATATCTTCGTCATTCGACATCTGACATTATTCCAAAAATCTGTTTTGATATAAAAAATATCAATTCGTGAAATATTTAAAAAAGCACATATAGTTTTCCTCGAAGTAAAATTTATATCGAGACAGAGACTATTCCAATTAAAAATTTAAACCTGAAATGCTTGGCCCAATCTAAGTGAAAGAATTAAACATTTTTTTGAGTTTTTAAACTAAATTCATTGCAAAAAAATGTTACATTTTAGCAACCTCAGCTGTTCAGTCCTCGTGGAAAAGAATCACTTAAATACACTGGAGATAAGAAATAGTATGGCTTTGACATCTCTGATATACTTGCATATTTAATGCTATGATAAAATATCTAGTGTCAAGATCTAACCAAGGAAGAACAGCTTCAGTTAGAAACATATACCCAGGCAGTACTTGCAACGACGTGGATCACTTTTTATCCTCTATGTATTACCCCCCCCCCGGTTAAAGTTAAATAAAATATTTTAACACTTTCACGGGAATTGCTGGCGCACGATAAATAAATATTATGACATGATACATGTAGATGTAAGGAAGCGAGTAATGCAACCGATAGTAATATTTACTGTAAATTAGTAGAAAGGTGCAAGCGATATTTATATAGAAACTTAATAAAAACTTGTATGCGATAATATAGTCAAATTATTAATACATGCGTAATTTTATATATCTGGCAACACCATGATATTTTTAATGGTTTGTTCCATTCAGAATTATTAATTGAAATGTAGATTTGAGCTGTGAGTTTAATGAAGTTATAAAGTTTTGTACTCGTATTTTTGAGTTTTTGTGAAACTATTGCTGACATTAAGATGTATTTCTGAGCTGTGAGATTTATTAATTCACTTATTATTATGGCTATTTAGAATTGTAAATATTCATGAACAATAAAGCATATCAAGGGTATGTATCAATAATCACTTATTAATTACGAATTACTCCTTAAAATATAATAATAAACACTTTAATAACCATAAGCGATTTCTAGAGCTCGGTTACATTCTTATCACAACGGGCCTTACAGCTGGCATTACAATAATATTGTAAAAAAGTTCTTTCATTTGAGGAAGTGAGACAATTTCCTGAGTTATTTTACACATTTCTATGCTGCCCCCAATTTTTTTCGCATACATTCTGAAACTTCTAAGGCAAGCTTAGATTAATCAGAATTATAAGCATTGCTTCTACTTTGTATAAGTAGTTACAATAAAAATATTTGGTTTTTACTTTGTGAATTTTTTGGACAGTTAAATATTTTCACCATTTCAATACTATTCACATCTTTCGCACCTTATAATTGAAATATTAAATTATTCTTTATAAATATGATAGCTTAATGACAAAGAGGGGTATGAAATAAACATATTAATAAAAGAACATTTTATTTATAGTTCCATTGAAGAGACTACTTTGAATTTGTGTTTATTTACAAAAATATTGAGCTTCGGAAAGAAATACGTACAATACAATGATCCTACGATTAAATTTTAAAAATTCAAGAACAATATTATAAAAGAAGCTTAAAATTTGTGAAAAGCTAAAAGTTGTGGTGAAATTTTTGTACAGCAATTGCTTTATTTCAATGAAAATTTAACTTTTAGTAGAGTTGTGAACCATAAGTTGCGACCATTGTGCTACATTTTCCAAACAGATTATAATCGAACAACGTACTTTTCATCATCATAAAAAACAATTAGTGTCAAAAGATGCATTTTAGAGAAATGGAAGTTAATGAGCTTCTTTAATGAGTTTCCGCCGACAGTATATTTGTTCAGAATAATATTGTATAAGTAATACCATTTCAAGCTAATTTTTTCTCATATTTTCTAAATAATTGTATTAAAGACCCTTCTAAAACGGTATTTCAGAGTTTAATTAACATAGTTTATTTAAATAAATGTGTAATTTTAGTTAAGGAATTAGTGCAAACAGCATAGAATAATGCAAATTTATGATTAATAAAATGAGAAATATCATCGACCAATGAAAAACGAGTGCTGGTAAGATGAAATTTAAAACTTCTTAACTACGATATTATAATTTGAAATTTTATTGAGTACATGAATTTTGAAAATGTTATTCTGAGAAAAGCTAAACGTTCTTGTGAAATTTTTTGTTCCTTCCTTGCTTTTATTTCAATCATTTTGCAGCTTTCACAAAGAGCTCTTAATGTAATCCATTTATTTCATTCAGAACATTTTTACACGAGTATTTTCTTTTGATGTTCATTTTTTTCATATTTACTAAATGGAAACAATAAGACCCCTTCCAATGGGATTTTATACTTTAATTAAAATGGTTAATTTAAATTGAATTACATTTTATTTTAATGACTATAATGCAAATTCAGCATACATATATTGATAAAAAAGAATGAAAAATATCATTTACAAATGTAAAGAGAACGTTGCTAAGATGAAATTATAAAAACATTTTATTTGCAATATTCTGATTAAAAAAATATTTTGAATAAAACTGCCTTGATGATAAACTCTGTCTGATACATTACTTTTATTTATATTAGAAAGTCAATTATCCATCTTCTACACATTTTTTAAAATTTTATTAAATATTTAATCAACTAAAAATCGAAAACAGCGCATAAAAATATTTACCATACGAACCATGAAAAATCAATTACAGCCAAATGAACCTAATGTACTCTAAAATCCAGACATCTAATACCAGACATGGTTTCTACATATCGTAACATCAAATATTCGATTAATTGAAAGACATAAAAACACCAAAAAGGTTTCACACTTCGCAGAAATGTTCATTTTTATTTAATTTAAACACAAAAAGTCATTAATGAAATTCACTAGAATTTGGTAAGAAACTACCCCGAGAAAAATTCATTTTGTTTTCACTTCCTAAACGCTCCTATACGGTGGAATTTTCGTTTGAGCTAGAAAAAGTTCCGAATCATTTTTTCCTATGTGCTCAGACTTAAATAGTGGCGGAAGAAAATTCCACAAAAAGTTAAGGAAAAGAAAGTGGAGACATCGTACGATCCCTCTTTTCCGGAACTTCATGGTGAAAAAACTATCAGAATAGGAATTCCAGGCCTTTTTTACACCGTTTAAACGGAAATGTTAGCTTTAAGATGGAGCATCTGCCGACTCTATCGATTGGTTATCAATGTCATTTTACCACTGATGCCACCCCTGCCCACACAAAGTATGCAGTTTCTGACGATCGTTAAGACATTAGCTTTTGTGAAAGACAGTTCTATCGTCAATAGATAGCAAGTGTTCGTTTCCAGACAATTCGTTTTAGTTTCGTATATATTCTTGGCATTAAGTGAAGGTATAATTGTCCGGAGAAAAAGTTATATTTTAGAAAACGTCTGAGATTTTTGCTGGCATTTCTTTCTTAGAGTTCTGTCGCAGTAATCTTTCATTATTCTTAGTGTTCTGTTGCAGTATTCTTCCATTCTTTCTTTGTGTTTTTTATTCTTTCATAACCCCATCCCAGTGATTTCTACCAGGTATCGCGTCTATCAAATTCTGATCAATCTGTTAATGACAAAATATCTCGTCCATCAAATTATGACCAATTTGTTAATGACAATATATCTCGTCAATATATTGCCGATATTGTTTTATGAAGAGGTCAAAGTCCCGTCTTCTCATAAAACTAATTTTTCTTCTAAACACTAGATATCTCGTCCATCAAGATATCTGGCCAGCTTTAAATGGCGAGTCTCTTCGAAGCGATTATCACCAGGAGGGTCAAAGTGTGAAAAGAAACATTAGTAAGATAAACTTAAATTTTTTTAATTTACAATATTCAGATGGATAAATGTATTTTGAGTAAAACTACTCTTTCTTAGGGTTTAGTCATTGCGTCATTTTTTCTTATGTAGTGTTCTTTTATTATTTTTTAGATCAGTCATGGTTGGGGGTACCAGACCTAAAAGTAAAAGTTAAGGACAAACTCAATTATAGTTCCTGAGATTTCAGGAAAATTTCGGACAAGTAAAATTAAAATGATGGAGTATCAGTGAGAAACTTTTTAAATTGAAACGGTTAATTAAACAATGTTACAAACAAGAAAGAGCATGATAAATACAAAACGCATCTTAAATAAAAAAAAATCTGACTTGTGACGCATTCAATACCGTGAATTACCGATAACAACTAACACGTTTTGTACACAAAGTGATTCAAGCTATACACCTATTGAATTTATAATTTCTCTGAAAAATTCAGACAGTTCATAATTCCTTAAAAATGCCGGACATTTTAAAGAATTTTTTACATAGTGTTTACTCAATTATTGGCAATATTTATGGATAGCTTCATTTTTGGACATCGTTCAAATGACGGCCTAATGTCGTGCTGCAGATAGGGCTCTTTTGAATATATTTTTCATTACGATTGAGCACCTTTCTTGAGTGATTGTTTCGATTTCATAGCTAATGTTATGCTTAAGCTATTGAATCATTGTCCGCTTGTTAGCGTAGACTCGTTTCATTAAGTTGCCCATAGAAAAATAATCAGGCTTGGTCAAATCAGAGGAACGAATGGGCCGGATCAACATCAAATTTTATTCGGCCTAAAATGGGTCCTTTAGATGCACGAGCTGTATGACATGTTGATCTTATTGAAAACGCATGAACTGTAAATCTTGTTGATCAATTTCAGGCAGAAAGAACTTTTGTAATATCCCACAGTATCGTTCAGAATGAACAGTAGCCGCATTTTCATCAGAATATCATTCGTAACAGAAGTTCATTAGCATCCTCTAAAAATAGTCGTATAAAGCGTTTAATTGCCATTAAATGAGTAAACAGAAATAAAAATGTGTATAAATATAAATTTAAAATTATTTATTTAAAAGCTATCCCAAACAAAATGATATCCTTACATAAAAATCAATCTAACACTTTAACATTTGGAAAATAAATTTATCACTCGAAATTGCTAGCTCACATATTTATATTCCTCCCTTGGCAATTTAATTAAACTAAACACGAGAACTTGTCAGCCTTTCTCTAGCTACGAAATGCAACGCACTTGACTAAATACTTCAACGTCAACTGACATGAAAGCAAAATTGACGTAATTGAAGAGCGCTCACATACAATCATAATCGTATTACCGGGTCTCAAGAATCATAATAATTTTATTACACTTGCTCTGACTGCCGGCGAAATATCAGAAATTCAATTAATAATTCGATTGTCGCGTACTCGCTCAAAGGAGATTACACATTCGTTTGCTTAAGGAGACGGAATGGATAGATCACGTTGGATAAATGCGTAATGTCATATCTTGTAAATTATTTTGAATTAGTATACAGAAATGGACGAGGGATAATGTATTGCATCTAAAAAACAATTTATTATATTGCACATCCATAAGATGGAATTGAACACAAAGATAAGTTTTTAATATTTTTTTACCATTCTGTAGTAATCCTTCTAAACAACTGTGCTAAAATACATCAGTGATATTTTGTATATATTCCACCTTTTGGAAACAATTGCGCAACAAAAGAGTAAATTTTAGGGAACCTTGGGATAGATAGTTTGTTTTGGATAAATGCGTAATATAGTGCCTTGTGAGTTGTTATGAATTAATAGGCAGTAATACACGAGGACAATGCATTGTAATCTTCAGAAAACAGCACATCTTTTACTCTTTCCATAAGATGAAATTCAACAAAAAGATAGATGGATTTTTATATTCTGTTACTTCTGTCTAACTCTGTTAAATATATCATAGCAAATTTGTATATATTTCACTTTCTGGTGAAAAAGAAGCAACAAAAAGTAAATTGTGAGAATAACTCTTAACGGAAGTTCACGTTGGATCAATACTTAATGTAGGATCTTGTAAATTATTTTGTATGCGGTAATGCAAGAGAACAATGTATTGTAGCAATGATAAAACAATTTATTATCCTCTCATAAGGTGAAATTAAACACACAGATAGATTTTTATGTTCTGTTACCATTCTGTACAACACTGTTAATTCTTCTGGTGATTATCTCAACGAGGTTTCTCGTCACTAGTAAAACTAATCAAATCCTAAATAGATGAGATATCTTGTCCATCAAGGTTTAGTTGTCTGTCGTCATTAGAAGAAAACTGACGAGATCTGGATCTCGTCATCATAAAAAAAATGAGAATATCTTGATATTAGCAAAATAGATAAGATGTTGATGGACGAGATATCTTGTCTAAACCAACTGGAGGGTCAAAATATATCACTGAGATTTGTATATTTTCGCCTTCTGGAGAAGAGGAAGCAATAAAAAGTAAATTGCAGGGTTAACTCTTAACGGATCACTGCGTAATGTGCTATCTTGTAAATTATTTTGAACCTTCATAAGATTTAATTGAATAGAAAGTGTTACCAGACGCAGATTCAATATCAGTTATGCATATCATCTATAGTTGGAAAGTTCTCTCAACACTGCGGACACTTAGACTAGCAGCTTAATTATTTAGCGAGCGGCCATCTAACAATAAAATCCTTTCCAGTTGCTAAGTAGCAGCAAACAATACATTCGTTTCAAAATTATACTTTTGGTTTTGAATTTATTAACCATATAAAATGGTCCACTGACTTGGTGCCATAACAGTCTTCCATCTACACTTACAAACGCCAGTAAGATCTGTTTTACAAATTTAACACGAAATGCTTTATAAATGTCTCATCGTTTGAAATGAAATCATGCCACTGTTACATAATTGGTGCAGTGAATAGAAAATCATAAGCATCTGGGATGTGTTACTCACCAGTGAATAAGAAAATAGAGTACATCCTATACCATAAAGTGAAAAATTCTCGTCTACTTGTAAATTTTCTCTTGTAAACAGGCCTCTGCAACGTTATGAAATGAAAGGATCTACCTTTACCATGTGCGAGAAAGCGATTTATGTAGATTTCAACTTTGGAAAAACATTTTTCGGGGGGAGGGGGTTCCTGTTCTTCGTGTTTGTGCATTTCTCTAGGAAACACCAGTCATAACGAAAAGATTGGACGAAACCAAATCTCGGTAACTGGACGGGATCAACTTTCGACATTTGGAGGGAACGACTATACTGCATAAATTGTGAAAAACATTCAACTCTACGAGGCCTTAATTTCTCGGATTTACGGACAAACGAGCATTATTATTAGAATGCTGTATTTGAAAATTACAGATATAATAAATTTCCCTTGGACGATTGTGTTCTTTTACTGACAATCAGGTCTCAACTTTGGGAAAACTAATTTACCATTATGTTTCGTATTTGTGAACTAATTAATTCTATCTTCAAAAAAGATTCCTCATGGACGCCCTAGAGAATGTCGAGATTTTTATCTTAATCAAATTATGATACTGTTTGAAGGACAGGCCGAATAAATCAATTTTAAAACGCGTGGACATTAAAGAGTCGCTGCTTTCCAATTGGATTACCATCTCGAAGTATATGGTCTTCCTTTGATTGAAAATCAGTCTACACCGTTTGCAAGACCAATCGGAGCAGTATAGGCGAAAAGCCTGGAAATAATATATGACGTTATTATAATAATAAATCCCAATCCAAAGGAAAACTAGATCAAATGTGTCAAATAAACAGAAAGCGAAGGGCTGCCGAATCATCCAAAGAACATTACCAACGCTTGAAAGAACATCCATGTCAAATCGCAACCGAAATTTTTTAGCATTTTCTTTGACGATGCAGAGCAAGTGGGGGACAAGCGACGAAATGCAACTCAACGAGCAGTAGACGAAACCAATATATGATGTAATAGGAGCTCGGAAAAACAATGCCGTCGTGATACTAGATACAGAAGAGCCTTGGAATAGAATCAATTTCCGACTAACACATGCGCTATCAACGCCGACGTGACTTACCAAAGCATGGAATCCTTCAATATCGTGTACATTCACTGAGGAACTGTCCATTTCCCTGAAGAACGTGTATCCCATTGAATTAACCACGACTTCTTTGGCAAGTGTTGCTTGCATGACAGAATAGAGCTGAAACCACAGAAATTTCCGATTGAATTTACGAAGACGTTTCTTTGTTACGAAGCCAGAGAATTACCGAGAATGATTCGAAACACTTGAACTCGTGTTGCGTTCTGGATGCATTCAACGCGAACGGCAATCGAATCATCAACAGTCATCAAAGAATAACTTCATCGCCGGATGACGCGTTTATTACAAGATGAATATGGCATCCCATCAGATGCAGAACGTCAAAGGCGAATTCGAACGACTGCAATATGGTCAGATGTATTTCCTGGACTCCAATTATGTTGTTCCGGAGCGACTCGAACATCCTTTCAACAATGGCATCAGCCGAGAATTGTGTTGGGGGATTTCTGGAGCAAATGATTTGGGGGGGGGATAGCATAACAATTTCGTTCAAGCTTTCATGATGATGGGAGAAGTAGAAGCAGTCAAACATCCTGCTATTGAAGAAGGAATCCGTCCTCTCCATGTTCGACTCATGTTCAAAATGCCAAAAAGTGTCGACTACAGAAGATTCGACGTTCCCTTATTTAATGAAGTATGTGTCTTTCTTATACTTTACGCCTATCAAAGCTTTCCGGATAAGGAAATAGTGGTGCATCAAAATGGCAAAAAGATAGTCCCTTTGAAGAATACCAACAAACACGTGGAGCTCTTCATTTAACCACTGTTCTACCCAAAATGAACGTTAGGTTACTTCGTGGATTTTACCCTGCGAATACTTTATGTCAGCCGTCAGAATCTCACGCGACTTAAATTGACGAATCTTTTTTGACCCGGAGAGGCCAAGAATTTTCCGCAAGAAACAGCTATAATGTATTCCGATTTGTGTCAAACGAACTTCAAAACCTTGCATTTTGGTAGTTGACTGTTTCAGCAGTACTTAGTTGATATATACATTCGAATGAAACGAGATCGCATCCAATGGATCAAAGAAGACTCTAGCCAGTCCATATTGACCATCTTATATACTTCACTTTCTCGAGATAAGAACGCAACAAAGTTAAGTTTAGACGTAACTCGAAGCGGATAGTTCCTGTTGAATCAATTTAATACCATTCATATATAACTAACTTTTTCATTAGCCAATAGATAGAACATTAGTGGTCAAAAAAGTTATCTAGTTCTTGCATTAAATTCTACTGATCTCAGCTTTACTAAATTAAGTATATTTTAAATATTACTAAGACAAGTATTTTTCAAAATATTACTAACTTAAATATTTTTAATTTTTAATTATTGCATTCAGGTGACGACATTTACTGATACAAAAGCAATTTAGTATCTTTTGATGTTTTTACCTATTTCTGTGTTTATCTTACGTCGTTTTCTCTGCGCTGGTCAACTTCATTAGATAATTCTAGCTTATTGATCTTCAATTCCGTAGACAGTGTAGTTTCCACGACACAATGTCTGCTTCATATTTCATTCAATGCATTTTTCATTAGCCGATAGATATAGCATTAATGTTCAAAACCATTCACTGATTCTTGCATCAAATTTTGATTTACTAAAGTAGGTATTTTTCAAAATATTAATAATTTAAGTATTTTTTAAAATTAAATTCGTGCTGCATTCAGGTTCATATTCACTGATTCAAAAACGATTCGGTTCTTTTGACGTCTAGATTTATGTTCGTGTTTGCTTAATAGTTTTCTCTGTGCTGGTTTACATCTTAATTTCTTATTGCCTCCTCCCATCAGACAACTGATGGAAGATTCACTAGATAATTTATTTCATCAAGATACTTCTAGCTAATAGATCTTGTTCAACTCCACAGCATTTGATGTTATATTGATTATAGCAATTTGTTGTCATTCGTCAATACCAAAGTAATGTCGATTTCTCTGTCACACACATAGAGATATAGATATGTTACTTTAGGTATATATAAGGTATTTTTTATAAGATTAGACATCTTTTGACATCTGAACCTATTTTCTTGTTCTCTTACATATTTTGCGCTGATTTCCGTCTACTAAATTTCTCATAGCTTCCTCTCATCAGACTGCTGACGAGTGCCATTAGATAGTTTTAGTGGCAAGCTACTCCTTGTTTAATAGTTAATATTCAAATCAAGCACAGTGAAATGAAGCGGCAAAGCTTAACGGATCAATTCCGTAGTGGTTGATTTTAGTTTACTTATATTGATTTCTTACTGCCAATATGAAGGGAGTGTGCCATACACACACACACACATTAGAGAGATGTATATAGATTTGAAGCATATTTCATTACTCATTTTCCATGGAATGTTTCAATTCAGTAGAATAGTTGTTAACTAAACAAGGAAATCCTTATTTTCTGCTCCACTTTCCCTGAAAAGGCAGGATATGATAATCTGCATAAAATAAAAATGCTAAGTCATATTTGACTCTAAACGCATGCTAATAGGTTGATTAATGATATTGTACTTTAAACTTATACAACTTATTAAATCCTCTGACAAGTTTTATTTTCTTAATTTTAAAGATACTTTAATTGCTCTTAAACTTCAACGAAGTTGATTAAGATTAGCATAAAATATACGAAAGTTATTCTCTAATGTAGATAATTTGCTTTTATATTAGTCTTCTCCCTAACACTAAGTTAATAATAATTTTACAATGCATATTTTTATGGATATTCCTAACTATTTATGCATTTTCAATGAAAACATTAAATGTCGAAAGGCATGCTTCGACATCAATAAATATTATTTAATGAAGCAATATGTACTGGTATATGCTAAATGAGTAGCATATTACTGGGATATTGCACAAATAATTTGCTACGCATATACCATTGCTATAGTAGATGAACTGACTTCCTAGTAAGGAATAAATGGAGAAATTCGATATGATTCCAAACCTATTTAGCCGATTTGAATGAAATGTGATTTAAATCTTTATCATATTGTATGCTACGGAAAACAACAAGAACACATTATATAAATTCTATACATTTTGTCTAAGGCATACGAATTACAAGTCTTAAATACACAAATACAAATAAAGCAGGACAAATAATTAATTAATTAGGTCGATTTTATCTTACAGCAATACATGACCGCAACCATTGTCTCATGCACGTATAAGGTTGTTTATAAGGTCAGTATGTATCAACTCCCATTGTTCCTGTTAAAGTATTTCTAAACCCTGGTAGGTTTCATGGAGTTGGGATGAGGGCAGCTACATGCCTCTAAAGAGAGTCCCATACATCTCAATGGGATTCAGGTCGAAAGAGTATGATGGATATTCCATAAGGCGATAGTATCATTTCCATAATACTATTGCGAAAGGAGAGATGTGGTTGAATGGGATTTATAAGCTTGCAGAATAAATTATCCGATTGCCTACATTTGGTAATTAGGCCCAAAACAACGTCTATACAGCGATGACCACCGATGGGTTCCTCGATGGTATATAGTGGTCACTTCATTCACCTATGGAGATACCTCCAAAACCAATACGCTACCATCTAACATACCTGCCTCTTCCGTAGACATGAGAGGGAGGATGTCGTGGACAGCGAGCCCATGACACATCTTTAATAATCATGAACACTTTACATGTGCCCGTGACGTTCATTGGCACTGAAATTTTAACCCTCTGATCTCTGAGTATCATATTTCCGAGTAGTGTAGTATTGCTATTATCCCAACGACATTATGACAAAATAACGACATCAATTGGTGGAAGGAATCCTAAGAAAGATTTTGGTCCAAAAGGGCACAACTGGTTGTAAATCATATAGAGAACAATGCAGGTTGCAGAAAGGAAATATGAGTGGAGATTTCTCAAAGACAAAAGAACATTCCTAAGCTTTTTGAAGTACACCAGAGACCTATGAGTTTTCAATAACTCGGAGAGTCACGAGATTTCTGAATAGAGTTGCTCCCCAGAATTCCAAATAAGGGGATTAGATAATTCCATTCATCAGTTGAAATAATCCTAGGAAAGATTTTATTGGTCAAAAATATTAAAACTGGTTATAAATCATGCAGTGCAAACTACATGTTGCAAGAGGGAACTGTGCTTGCATGAATTGAATACTGTTAATCACTTTATATATGGTACAGAGGATTTTTATCCCAAATTTCATGGTTTTCGATCAATGTGTTTCTGGGTATTTCGGTTTTTTACACACAATGTATTTATACGTAATTAATATATCGTATCATAACTTATTTACAGAAATTTACATGTATTGAATTTAAACGCTTCGAGATTCTATGTTCAAAAATAATTACTGCGCAATTTTCTATAAATTCGTTACAGCAACTGCATCTCTATCAAGGAAAACCAGCATCAGTCTCTCTTATCGTCAACTGCACCTTTCATTAATTATAGACGTGTAACTGGTTGATTTACGTAATCCCCAAATATGATTTGTTTATTACCTAAAAATTACGCAACACGTACAATACTCAAAAAGCTCCAGCAATTTCCCTATCCAACAACAACGTAAAACATTGAAACTGACTATAATTTTATAGCTTTTGCATCTATAATGAACCAAGAACAGAAGCAATGAACTGTCCCATTTATCTACCTTGGCTCATTTACGAGCGAATGAAAAAATGCGTTTAATTGTACTATCTTGAATTTATTAAATGAAGTTGTAAGTGAGGAATTCATGTGAATTCTGGAAATAAAGCAATTAACTTTAACGACCAGTCGCAAATCTTCCCTACCTCTCTTAATTTGCATTTGCGTTCTCTCAATGCATTCTGTTCCATGGCAATAAAAATTCCTACGGGCGATTTCTGTCTTTATTTGAATGAACCCGGAATTATTTCTAATGTGTTTTTGAGAACGACGGTGTAAACTGCTTCAGGAAAAAGTATATAAATTTTACGCAAATGTGACTCCAACGAAGTTTTTGCAGCTTGTATTTAATTTCAAGATGTGTATGTGTAATTTCTATTGAAAATTACATCTTTGTGGAAATTTCTGCGTTTCGAATGTTAAAATAATTTTATAGCCAAATAAAAGACTGAAAACTTCTGATTTAAATTAAGTATAATATTTTGTTTATTTCTTACAAAGTGTTACGTAATAATTTTCAATTTGCATAGCCATCTACCATATCATTTAGCGACCTTTTGGGTATATATTTCTTTCTTTTTAATGAATATAATGGCATACGTTTTTAAAATTGTTATAACAATTATTTCCCCTGGTGGCTAGTTGTCTTCATGAGGAATTTCGACATTAGCATAACTGATCAGATCTGGATGGACGAGATATTTCGTCATTGGAAGAAACCTGGAAACTAGAATCTTGATCTCGTCATCATCAAAACATCGACAATATCTTGATGACGAGATATCTCCTCAAAACCACTTGGAGGGTTGAAGCGCATAAATGTTAGCTCACTGTCTTCATCTCATTTATAATTTCAGATGTTAACAAAGTAGTTCTCTCCACAAATTAGAAATTTTAATCTTTTCACGAGAAATGTGACACATGTTTCCCCTTAACTAAAGCAATCACCAGCAGTTCAAATCACCTTCAAGTGGTATAAATGGTGTAGCACTGAATCTTTTTTTTCCAAACAGCAATCCAAAGTTATTTTCATCCTTGAAGACGATCTTCAGAGCCACTTTGAGTAAAGATTATTTATGGTAATCTTAAATATTTGTCCGGGTCCAAAGATGAATCTCAACCCGACCACAATAAGTCTGATGTCAGTGGGGAATCCATATTCTCACATGATTCTTACTATAATCCATTGTAAAAGAGCCCGTTGAGAAGATTAATAACAAATTACATTTGTGTGTGATAAATATATTTAACAAATTCATTTCTTTTCTTTCAAAGAGCACTCGTGGTCTTACCTTCCTTTCAGGTTCAAAGATGAATCTTAACCTCATTCACTAAAAGTATGATGTCAGTAGGGGACACACATCATCATATGATCTCTACGGTAACGTTGGGAAAGATTAATACAAATTCCATTGTGTGGTAAATAGAAGGCGAAATCAAAAATTATCCGCATTTTCGCTATAACTATAACACGTCTTCAGGTTTGCCACACTGCCTTCTACGAATGCATGATTAGAGTTGATAGTACTGTGGTCACGTTACCGAAGTTTGACCTTGATAGCGTCATTTTTTGCTTCTGCTTCAGTGTAACATGGCCGTTTCTCTAGCAGTGTGCACCAAGGAGGAATAAAGAGCAGTAATCCGATTTCTATGGTCGGAAGGTGTGCCACGGGCTGAAATTCATCGGAGGCTTACAACACAATACGGGAACAGAGCTCTACCACGTAGAAATGTGTATGAGTGAATCGAGAAACTTAAAAGAGACCGAAAACCTTCTTCTTGGAGGGTATACGCAAGCTTGTGGATTTGTGGACCAAATGCGTCGAAAAGGAAGGAGACTGTAGAAAAATGACGAACTTGTTCAACCCCTACATTTGTATAAATATATTGAAAGAATCAAGTGCGAATAATTTTTGACTTTTCCTCGTATATTTAACAAATTCCTTTCTTTTCTTCCAAAAAGTATACCGCGTTCTTACCAGCTTTTGGGGATCCGAAGATGAATATTAACCCCATCCCCTAAAAGTATGATGTCAGTAAGGGACACACGTCATCATATGTTCTGTATTGTAACCCTTTGTAAAAGCATAGTCCGCGGATATTACATTAATGCAAGCGAAATTAATCAAATGTTAATACAAACAGAAAACGTAAATGGTTCAGAAATGCCATTATGGTTAGGGTTATTATATATAAAGCAACCTAACATGTATGCAACCTAACGAAATACCAATCCGCCTTTATCCGAGTCCAATCGAAAGAAATGCAAAAGCGAATTCGCTTCAGATAACTAATGGACAGAGGAGAGCATACAGATGAACCGAATCGATACAAATTACTTGACTTTCTCGAAAAGTGCTGCACGTAGTTGATTCGAAATCTGTTTGAACTTCTAGTAATCCATCACTTCCGCGATCGATTACTCTCATGTTTATGTGAAGTTGAAGTTAGACTGATTGTAATTACCCGGTTGAAAGTATTATCGAATGAGATCGAGTTGTTTCTTTTTTGTAATAGTCAGTGTTGCTCATTGAGTAAAATAAATGCTTTCTCAACAACTTTCAACTGAGTTGTTTCGATTTTAATTAGACTGCACATCGATTACTAGAGTATTTAAATTAAATGGCGCATTTGGTGGTAGTGTTCCATAAAAGTTGCAGAGCTAAATCACCGACAAGAATCTTACTTTGTCATTAGGCTTCTTGACTAATTAAATTGCTAAGCTTAATACCCCGATACCACTCAAGAAGCTCACCCACGCAATTTACGTTTAAAGATATTTAATTTTATAGTAATAATTAATCCAACACGCGAAAGGCAGTAAGATAAAGAAATGCCTCTTTATGGCTGTCTGTTTCCCTCAGGACCTCTCGCACAGAGCATTTCCAGACACTAACTCTCATTGGAGGACACACGAGGTCGAAGGAAGAAAAGCAGTCGTTCCAAGATTTTCGGACCTGACATATATGGGCTCTTCGACCCTCGATATACTTTTTGTTTACTGCTTGTAGTACAGAACGTTGTGCGGACGATTATCGGCGTGCCACTTCGAGGTTTAAACTGCAGATATAAAATATAAGTAGTATATCCATGTATAGTCTGACTCCCATGAGTTGGCAGTAGATCCACTTGATTTTGAACGAGTCTATTAGCTTACACTAAGTGTTACTTAAGTATTACCAAAGTATTCCACTACGAAGCTTTGAATCACAATTGCATACTAATCAAGGTTCCCCGAAGAACAGAAAGAGAAAAAACAATTCTGTTTTCAGAGCACGTATAATGCATTAAATTTGCTACAATGCATTAGAATATGAAATTATTAGTGAAAGTAATACCGAAATAACAAATTAATTCTACATTTTCAAATATAAAAGATTAGTATAAAACAATGTTTCATAATAATTGGTGCGTTTAATTTCTGTGAAAAAAATATTTAAACTCAGATTCCTCTTGAACGCATCTTACAGCACTCAGAGCTCAAATTTACAATTTTGAGTGTTTATTCTGTAGTACATTTTGTAGACTATTATTCCATGATCTGTACTGTGCCAAAGCCACGAGTTATAATTCATAGTCCAAACAACCTAAATATTTAAACTGCAATCGTAACTCACATTTTCCTTATAATGCACCTAAAACGTGTTTATCCTGAAAAACTATATTTCATACTACTTGTTCATCGTGATGCTGGCGATAGGGCTTCACTAGACATTATCATCAGCAAAATATTGCTTCAGTACCATCACATTAAATTTTTAATTGAGCTTAATTACCTCTTGAAAAGTTTGATAAAAGCTTCACCCAGTTTACAAAGAGTAATAAAAGAATGTTTTATCTAAGTTCTTCTAAGCAGGACATACAGAAAGGTATTCAATCCTGTCTATAACAGAAACTATTAAACTCTACTTTATCTAACTTACTTGAAACATGAATAAAACTACACACGATCAGAAAAATTGATTTTGAAAACATGTTAAAAACCCAGAAAATTGAATTATGAATACAATTCACATACTTTATAAATAAGCATGAAATATGATTCATGTAGATCTATATGAGAAATGATTTTGTAAATAACTATTCATATATCGCACTTTCACTGTAAAAAGTAGCAACTCAAAAAATGCGTTCTTCCTGGAGAAATATTTAAGAAGTTTTGAAGCCGCAGAAATACTAAGGGCTAGACGGCCATAGTCACCATAGATTTTACACTCATTATTTGAGCTACGAAAATATTAGAAGACACAGACTGAATTCTTCAAGTGCCTTAGGGGAGATATCTCATCTATCAAAAGATGGCCAATTTTGTTAATGATGAGATATTTCGTCATCAAGATATTGACTATTTTTGATGAAGACGAGATCAAGATATGATCAGTTTTTTCTAGTGACGAGATATCTCGTCCATAAAGTTCTGATCAATTTTACTAAGAACAAAATATCTTGTCCGTAAAGATTTGGTCAGTTTTGCTAATGATGAGATTACTCGTAGAGACAACTACAAGGAAGGTTAACCATCCTGGCGGTTTATCTTTGCGTCGTAAACTACCTATAGTGACCAATCTCTGATGCAAAAACATGTTCCGAACTATCACCAGTTCTAGACAGGAGATATTTTTTTCCAACTTGGATTTTCATTCCCCTTGGAAAATAGGGTAGTTTCGTCTTGACGAAATATTTCGTCATTTGCAAGTTACAAGATTTTGAAAGAGGTATCTCGTCAAAATCACTTGTAAGGTGATTGTAGGTCATTCTTAATTATTAAAAGACTCAAAAGCGAATTTTTTTCGTTACGACACATTTGCAAGGGGTGTACGAGATAGATGTATGCGAAATTCTTAGTACAGTGTATTCCATTCCAATACCCTCGGAATTCATACCGTAATTTAAAGGAACAGAAAATTAGTTTATACGCATAATAGCTTCAATATTAAAAGTATTACCATCTTCATTTCTTCTCAACTCAATCTACTCAAACATAATACCTTACTTCCAAAACTTCTGTTGATAATGAAATTTTTCTTAAGACACCATGTGAAAAAATGTATTCTTAATTTAACCAGGAGTAGTATAGTTATATATATCAACCTCACATCCTCTTTAGAGTAACCAGTAAAATATTGTGCAGTTAAACAGCCTCTCAGTCAAACAAGAAGAAAATAAAGCAAGCGTCTTTTACTTGACTTAATTCAATTACTCGAGGAGCCGTACCTCGAGACATTTTCTTTATTCCTAAATATATTTTTCTAAACTCTAGGAACAAAAGTAAACCGAAGTGAAGAACAACCTCACTTTGGAAAAAGGCTGAGAGGAATATTAAAAAGGTGGAGGCTTAGAACGTCTTACGTATGGGCTTAAAACGCTAAGATATGTGTGAATTTTTATGACTGTGTGGCATGTGGCTCCTAAATAAGTCCCTCTGAGAAATCCTCATTTGTGGGAGAAAAAACATCTAATGCATTCTTTTAAGAAATGAAACCCTAATTAGAAGACAGCTAGCTTCTTAATTCGGAGTAAATTGCAATGGTGTCCATCTAAAAGCTTGGTTTTTTCCAAGAAAAGAAATGCAAAATGAATGCAGATGGAAAGGACACCATTTATTTGATAAGTATGTTGCTACTTTCTGTGCCATCATGCAGCAGATCTATTTTCTCGAATTTATATTTCTGTGTGGGACGTAATTAAGAAGAATTAAAAAACCATTAATAGTGATGTAGCTTCACTTGGTGTATGTTGCCAGTAATTGTTATAGCATAAATTATAATGAAGATTGAAACTGCATACATT
Organism: Meta bourneti; assembly: GCA_933210815.1. Taxonomy (NCBI): domain Eukaryota; kingdom Metazoa; phylum Arthropoda; class Arachnida; order Araneae; family Tetragnathidae; genus Meta; species Meta bourneti. Next base: position 63,429,328 of record OW119930.1, on the reverse strand, counting down.
AGAGCAATGCAACTTCAGTAGCGTATTTGCAAGAGACTACAGATGGGACGAATACCATTTATTAAATAAGTTTGTTGCAAAGAAACTACTCTGCCGTCATACAATATATCCATTTTTGTAGAAATGATATTTCTGTGTGGGACTTAGGATAATTGAAAATCATTTAGAGTGAGATAATTATACTTGATGCATTCATTGTAGCATTCATTGAAGTGTCGAGTGAAACGGGATATAATATTGCAGTGCAACTTAAGAACTTAATTGTAAGAGACTCCGGTGGAAGAATACCATTATTGAATACGTTTGTTGCAAGAAAATTACCTACTCTGTTGTTATGCAGTATTCTCGAAATTATGTTCCTGTGTGGGACGTAACTAAGGAGAATAAAAATCATTCATAGTGAGATAATTACACTTGAACATTTGATTTATGTTAGCAGTAATCGTATAGGATTCATTGGGATGAATTGGATTCTTCTCAATGAATCCTATAAATGTACCTCATAGGGATGAAAAGTGAATATGAATACAATTAGCTCTGCCTCCCTCTCCACCTTCAGTAACGTATTTTAACAGATTTGACCAAAATGGCATTAAATGCATCTCAGATTAAAGACAAAAGTATTCATACAGATGGAAAAATAGTATTATATCGATTACTTTATAAGACAGATACTTTATATGAAACCGATTCTTAGATTGTATAATCTTGATTCCTGAAGGTTATCGATTTTTCTGTCTAAGTGAAGAATTGGATGAAATTTAACAGTCCACGTGACGTCTGCGAAACTCAACTACACGATCGAAATTCTTTATCTAACAAATTACTAAGCAGCCGCGATTAAATTAGATTTGTCTTGAAGAACTGGCATTTTTACGAATAAGCTCACTCTCAGAAGAAAGCAGTAATGGGAGCATATTATCCTTTGTAACAAAGTTTTTTTTACCTCGTATTAAGAGTTAAAAGAATAGTTTATACATTTTACAGCTATGTTGTCTTTGTTTATTGTTTCTTTCCAACTTGTTAAGAATTTAAAAATTTTGCTAGCGAACTTTCGTTTGTTAAAATGAAATTATGAAACCAAGAATTTTTTTCATTTCATCATTTGTTTCAAGATTCTCTATAGTTAGTGTTGAAGTGAGATGTAAATTTATGTTGCAAATAGTTGCTTGTAAAGTCTTAATATTTTTGAATAAGCGATTCTTGCCTCCCTCAGATTGCAAAAGCAAATAACTTTTAATCAATATTAGTTTCCAGAATGAATAAATTGCTGTTTTTTATCAATTTTAAGTAAACTGTGCGTTTACCAAGATTCAGGAAAGTTAGTGCAACTTTATCTACTAAAAGTATTTCTCTCATGGTAGAGATATTATATAGTACTACTGTGTGTGTATTGTAAGTTCAATTTTGTAATGTTGGAGAAGTTTGCCACAATGCTGCCCATCCAGAATTTATCAGTTGCTGAATTTGATAGATGCTCCCACTAATTGAATGATTGCCAATTTCGGGAGACCATGAGAGCTGTTCTAAGACTAACATGGTATAACTTGGTATGCAAGATCGTGAAATGGATGATTGCAATCATTTGACTGTTTTGGGTTGAACTTAGCAACCAAATGTGAGTGCAATCAACAGTTTGTTGAGCGGCAAAGAATAGCGAAGCCGTGATAGAGAGGAAGTGGTACCTGTTATCATAGGACAGTTGTTGAAGGGGACTTGTATCGAATTTGTAATCAAATCGTATATTTATCTGTCGATCTTGAACTAAGTTTAACGGTATTGGGTAGTTGGTAACTTTTTGCACATAGAACATGATTAGTTTCACTAAGGCAGGTAATCATTTCCATAGGATATTTAACAAAACTAAAAGATATTACCTCAGACATGCAGACAATACTACTTAAGAAATTGCGTAGGTTAGGGGTACATAACAGATTGTCCTTGTACTCTATTTAGCTGAAGACGCGCTGCTTTTTATTCGGGATAATCAGCAAAAGACCACACAGTCTTCTTACAGTCCCTGTTCAAACAATTCGTATATTTGCTGCATGAATAATAAAAGCTATACTGTCCGACGACTGTCCTGAAGGATACTTTTGTTCTCACAAAAAACTGAATTGATTCGTATAGTAATGGTCTGAAACACACAATGATAGTCCACTACACGTTCTTGTCAGTGAAACAAAAATGCCATGAATAAGAGATGTGGAATTTAAGATAGGATAATTCAAAGCGTGGAGTAAGTAAAAGAGAACTAAAGTGCTCATTGTTTTAAAGTTTAAAAGGCGTTGAATTTGAGAGACATGGATGTCAGTTTGAGTTCTGAGTTGGATTATTCAAGAGAATTTCTCCGTTATCAAGAAAAGAAATTAGTTTTCATCCGATTTCTTCATTTTTATTCAGGAAAAAACATTTCGAGTCTCATTTTTCCTTTCCAGTTTTTGTTCAAGGAGCACTTATGTGTTAACAATTTTATGACAGCTGGTTTCTTTGCAATTACAAAAAAACTGAAACTCGTAAAAAATTAAATTATTCGAATAGCAATATTTTCAAATAAAGACAGATAACTTCAAGTCCTAACCTGTGAAACTAAAATATCATGAATAAATACTGGGGATGGTGAATTAAAAAAAGATTACTCCCTAAGCAAGGAGAAAGTAAAAAAAAAATATAGTGTCCATTGTCTTAGAGTTTAGTACATATATGGTTTTTAAGAGACACGAATGTCAGCTATAGTTTCGAATTGAATTCTTCTAAAATAGAGAATTTCTCCGACATCAATAAAGTAAAATTAATTAGTCCTCATCCGTTTTCTGCATTTAAATGCAGGATGAAAAAATTTGAGTTTTCAGTATTTATACAAGTAATACTTTTGTGTTTGAATTTTAAAGTAACTTATTTTTTCTAATCACAAAGAAACCAGTTGATCATTAATTTTAATAATACAAGTAATGATTTTGTAATCCAATATTTCTTGCAGAGGGAATTAAAAAAATAATAATTATAATATTATTTTTTATTAGTTGAATTCAGTAATTACCATGCAGTATTCTCACAGTCCTTGTTTAAACAACTCGTACATTAGAAGCATGATTATTAAAGGATATTCTGTCCACCTTGTGATCTGAAGAATATTTTTCTGTTCTCATAAAAAGCTGAATTGATTCGAATAGTAATAGTTTAAAATGAAAACAGAGCTCATTTCCATTGAAACAAAATAGCCATGAATATATTCAAGAGATTGTGAATTTAAGATAGAGTACTTTTAAGAAAGGAGAAAGTAAGAGAAAAATATAGTGTCTTACAGTTTCTATTCTAATAGTTTAGTAGATACGTTGAATTTAAGAGACATGGATGTCAGTTAGAGTGCGCAGTTGGATTCTTCCTCAATATAGAATTTCTCCATTATCAAGAAAACAAAATAAATTAGTCTCCATCCTCTTCTTTTTTATTGCAGGATGAAACCATTCGAGTTTGCAGTATTTGTTCAAGGAGTACTTTTGTGTTTTTCATTTTTAGACAACTGATTTTCTTGCAAACACGTTGATCATTATTTTTAACTATAAGTAACAATGGTGCAATCAAATCTGCGTTGAGATGCGTTTTTGATTTACGTAAACGCATTACTTAATTTGTTTTAAGAAAGCTACTAATACGCATTACTTTTCAATGCCGTCCATATACAGACCAACATTCATTACAGCTATGGATGCCGTAAGGAATTCTTTTGAGGGTGCGTATTCTAGGCACTTCACGATTAGTAGCGCTGTTAGAATATACTCCAACAATTTTGATGGCAATGTAGCTGCACTTTCCCTGACCTCACAGACTCAGGGAAAGAAACCAACCTAATGGTGTAATCTTTGTTGACTCTCAAGCCACAATTATGACAATTACATCTGCCTCTCGCGGTCATTCAGCATCCATTTCGAAGTGCTAAATTGCAATAGATTCTACTATGGTCAGTGGCCGACATATACTGCAGTGGGTCCTCAGTCACCTCAGTGTTCATGTCAATGAATTGGAGGATTGTTTAACTAAGGCCGTTTCTTAATTACCCTATTCATGTCCTTCCATTGTAATTAAACATTCATGTCTTAATATTTACAAATATACAGCTTGAAAGAAAGACCGGATCGCCTTGCTGAGATCACAATAGATACATGATCTATAGATCTGTAGCAGTCGCTTGTTTTGTGATCTCTCTGGTCACGACTACCAGCAAAATCATCTCTATATATTTGGATAATCAGACTCCAATTTGTCCTTTCTGTGGCCTTTCTGACATTACAGGAACTCGCCTCAATTGTTGCATTGATCTTAGTGATGTTGCAATAAATAACACTGCAGATAGTTTCATATTTTATTTCTGTTTCAAGACTCCAATGGACTGCCAGACAGATAAAAGGCAAAAAATCTGAGGTCTAGGGTAGGATAAAAGCAACTTTTTGAATTTTCTAGGAGAGCAATTTCCAAGTTAAAAAAATTCCACAATTATAATGGTAATATCCAGAATTCGAGAAGTTACGTTATCTTAAAGATTCTTCAGTTCCAAGCATTTATTCAAATAATTAGTTCTGATACTCTTGAATATTTTGTTTTTCATTTTTTCGTTGCGGAACGTATTTTGTGGCTTATCACTATGTTGCTCAGTGTCCTTTGTTGTTATTTGTCAAAGCTTCCCTTCCCAAAATTAAATTTAAGTGTTATTTTTAATCAAAACTTGAATACCTAAATCAGAAGTCTATTTCTATCTGTACAAGGCTCTATATGGATTCTCTCCACGGCTGATGTGGTTTGGTATAGCGTATATGATCAATCAACAGTAACTAACTGTCTGTTCCCAAAAAATACACTACAGTTGTATTCAAGAATTGATACGTTTGTAAGATTGATAATTATAAGTCGTATTTGTCTTAAAAGAGGAAATATATATATGACCGATCAAACTTACAGTTGAAAAACGGATGATGCATTTTCAGGTTGGATTTCGTCAAAGAATCGCGTGGTATTGTGCGGTCGATTTTGATAATTTTGTATTGAAGGTAAGTAGGAAGGTAGTTGAATTAACTTCACAGTGGAGGAACACAGCTGGTTATTGGCGACAGTCCGGAATCAACCCAGAAGACCTTGTATTGAAAGGGTCATATTTTAATTACATGTACCTCTTTCGTAGAAAAAAATTTTATATCTAGAAATCATTTGTATTACTCATTACGAACATTTTTAGTTTTCTCCAATTAATACTTGATGCAAAATTCTGCAACCATTCGCTACCCAAATCAAACTCTTACTTTCGTATGTATGGCTCAAAATAGTTTTTAAAATGAGCTAACAGCTGAATTATGAAACACCTTCAAAAATTGATTCTAGGTAATCTTAGACTAGCGGGAATTTCATTATCAGGACTTTAGAGAAAGTAATTTAATAATATAAGGAATCTAGACTAGCAAACTATCCTCTATTGAACTTTTAAGGACTAGTCACGAAATCTCGTAATATCGAGAAGCCAGAGGAAAGAGCTTAAGGATACTTGATTCATGTTAAAGGGAGGTGAACCCTGCTTGACTGAGCAAGACATAAATTAGTTAAATCTTTCCCCCAAATAAATCACCTGTAACTTCATTATAAACTGAGCTGGTTTCCCAAAGGCTGGTGATTTATATTCGCTGGACGAAAAACTAATTCTGTTATTAATTCCTCCCTGTATGGAGATTACATTGAAAGAAACCAGACGAGTACAATAATTATGGGGATATAAAGAAGTTAGAAACCCAAGGAGGGATACGTTTAGAGGGTTTAATAATGATTTTATGGTCAAGGGCATGCAGTCCTGAAGGTATAACGCTTAAGTTAATTTAGAAAGCATGTATTTTGTATGATGTAGGTTGTCTGATTTATTTTCAATTTTGAATGCTGATAACACGAGATTTAAGTGATAAACGTCGTTAGGATGCTCAAAAAGATAAGTATCATAAAACAGTAAGATATTTTCTTTAGACCATATGACGCTCGCTTGACGAGTTTAATCGGAACAGATTTATTTGAAAATTACTTTATAAGAAAACACTTCAAAATGAATCGTAAACTTTGTGGTGCAAGAAGAAATGTATTTAATAATCAATTTTTGAATCAGCGTTTTGTGGGTTTAATAATGATTTTATGGCGAAGCATGCAGAAACCTGAAGGTATAAATGCATTTCGAAAGCATGCTTTTGGTATGAGTTCTAGGTTGTTTGATTCATTTAAATTTTAAATACTGATAACACTGGTTTAAAGTGAAACCGGTAAAAATTAAAAAATAAGTATAAGTGTGATTTTCGAAACAAAAATAATTACCTATTTAAGTTTCACGAAATGTTTGAAAAACATCGAGTATAATACAATGGAAGAAGTTATACAATATTTTGATATGGAAATACCCCCTTATTAAAATTAGTTAAAACTTTTATTTTAACTTCTACGTGTGCAGGAATCAATGTGTGAAATTATGAGTCTTAAGTGTAAGGACTAATGAGATCGACCATACAAAACTTCAACCTAAGTAATTTGACATTTGCAAATTATTTGAACAGCATTTTCATTATACGACAGCAAATTTATAAAATCGTTCCACTTCTATGTGATTAATTTAACTTATAATATATTAACTTATATATGCAAACTCACTTTCACTATTATGTTTAACAAGAAATTTTCAAAAGAAATCAATAAACTTCTATCACGAAAACTCCTGTTTCGAAAAGTACCCTAATGAACATAAAATTCAAAAATTTTGAATACGGTAACCAAAATTAAAATATCAGGTAACGCAGGATAGTTTTCAAACAACTCAGCAACATTTTTCTTGAATTTTCGCGTTGAAACTTTCTATTCAAATTGCATAATATGCATCTGCTTGAAAAAGTAATCCAGCAATCCTTGAATTTAATGATCCTGGCTCCACAATTCTAGACTCGCTTCACGTATACCAGAAATGTACCTCCGAAATTGCAGACGGATTTCATCTGCGAGGAGGGAATTTTCTCAAACATGCGAGTGCCAGAGATCATATTTCAAATATTTAAATGCACCCCATGTGAACGGTGAAAACTCAGATCTGAGAAAGTTTCGCCACATAATTGATAAAATCAACATTTCATTTTCCGCTTTCTGGAACTCGGTGTACGTGATGGAAGTTGAAGTTTAGTATTTATTGCAGTGTTGCTTTGGGTAGCAATTTCAGATGGCTTAGTGGGAGTGGGAGAGTTTCTGTGTAATGCTTTTTGCGCTGCCGTAAGTTGTTAATAATGAGAATAATCCATTACGCGCAGCAGTTTCTTTCTAAGCCAGAGGAGCTTGTTTTCATCTTTCAAAATTTGAAACAAAATTAATAAGTTTGTACTGACTTGCTCAAAATTTTAAATTATCATCACAAGGAATACTCCTTTTTTGGTTTAAACCATTTTAATGAACTCACAGGACACAGTACAGGCACGACACACAACACAAAATAATAAAGGTAGTAAATATCAAAAACGAAACATCTCAGTCTCGATCACTCTCCAAAAAAAAACACAACCCACACGTCTCTCGCCACACTCGTTCTTAACTCTTTCCTTTCTCAAAGTCCTTCTGGGCATGCGCAAGAGCGCCATCTATCTTAGTCTGAAGTCTTTACAGACTTATAAACTCCTCCCCACAAGGAGGAAACTTTTCTCAAAGAATGAGGGAAAAGTTTTGATGACTCCACTGCCTGAAAAAGTCTCCAGATAGGTGCAGTCATTGGAAAAGTTCAAGAGTTCAAGTACACAAAATACACTGCACATGTACCAGATTATAGCAATCAGTGCCTTGAACTCAAAAATATTATACAAAAAATTATATACTTATTAAAAATTTAGGAAAACAATTTACACTAATGATAAGAAAAATTTAAAATTTTCACACATAATACAAATATCAAAATAAACAATAAACTTACTAATATAAAATAAAAGGATATGAGGTTTATGGGATGCGACTTAATGAATCAGCATTTTGATGCTGTTTCCCCCTCTTATGGACAACCTCATAATTGAATGGCTGCAGGATCAAAGCCCAACGTAAAAGTCTAGGGTTGGTTCCCGTATTTTTGTCCAGCCAAACAAGGGGATTATGGTCCGTCTGGATGATGAACTTCTGGTGTCCATCCAAATAACATCGCAGCTTTTGGATGGCGAACACGATAGCTGCGCACTCTCTCTCGATGGTACTGTACTTTTGTTCTGCATTTGAGAACTTCCGACTCAAGTACATGACAGGATGTTCCTCACCAATGTCATTAATTTGGGACAAAACGATGCCAATCCCAAGATTTGACGCGTCACATTGGACGAGAAACTGTCTCGAGAAATCTGGACTGTACAACACCGGATTCTCCGACAACCGTTTCTATAAATTGTCAAACGCCTCTTGACAAGCATCAGTCCATATGACAGCAGCACGACGATTTTTTCCTTTCAGCAGATCTGTAATTGGTGCTGAGAGGACTGAAAAGTCAGGAATGTATTTTCGATAATACCCCGCAAGTCCTAAGAAAGATCGGATCTGCGTCTTAGTCGCAGGGGTCGGAAAGTCCTTTACAGTTTGGATCTTCAATTCTCCAGGTGTTCTCTGGCCCTGACCAACCAAGTGCCCAAGATACTTTACGTACGCACGAGCAAACTGGCACTTAGAAGGCTTGATGTGCAGATGAGCTGCATTCATCTTTTCTAAGACGGTTTTCAAATGTTGTAAATGATCTTCCCAACTTAGGGAATAGATGGCTACATCATCCAAGTAAGGGCATGCAAATTCTCCACAGTCTTTCAACAGTTCGGCCATCAATCGACTAAAGTCATAAGGGGCATTTTTCAAACCGAATGGCAATCTCAACGGTCGAAATGTCCCAAAACTGGTTACAAAAGCTGAATATCTTTGGGCTCGTTTACTCAGAGGTATTTGCCAATAACCTCGGGTCAAATCTAGAACGGTGATATACTTGGCAGCTGACACTTTTTCAACAAGCTGCTCAATGTTTGGCAGAGGAAAGTACTGGGTTCTAGTGACCTTGTTGAGTCTTCGATAGTCGATGCACGGTCTTGCATCCTTTCCTGGTACTTCTACCAGAATAAGAGGAGAAGTAAAATCAGATTCTCCTGGCTCAATGACTTTGAGCGACAGCATCTTCTCCACTTCCATCTTCAAAATTTCTGTTTGGCGTGGAGACATCTTGTAAGGTTTGGCACAGATGGGCCTCTCAGATTCAAGCTCAATGTCATGTTCAGTAAGATCAGTACACCCCGGCTGGTTTGAGAATGAGCTAGAGTATTTTGATAGCAACTCTCTCAGCTGCTCCTTCTGATCTTCTGACAAGCGACCATTTTGTTCTATGTCTTGCCAAATTTGTGTCATTTCCGAGACTTCAGGCTTCTGCTCGAGACTTGGAATGTCCTCCTCGTTGTCACAGTTCCTAATCTCTTTTAGACAGATTAAATTCACATTTTCGGGTCTCTGGAAATATGGCTTGAGCATGTTCACATGGTACACATGGGATTTGTCTTTTTCTGGAAACTGCACAATGTAGTTGGTTTCGGAAAGCTGTTTAACGACTTTCCCTGGGCCGATCCAATGAACTGCCATTTTGTTAGGCCTAGATGTAGCGACAACCAGCACAAGGTCGCCTTCACAAAATTTACGCTTCACAGCCTTGCGATCATACCATAGTTTTTGTTTGTCTTTGGCGTTCTCCATGTTTTGGACGGCTAATTCTTGACACCTTTTCATGCGGTTTAGTAGCTTGAAGACATATGATACTACGCTAGTCTTCTCTTCCTCGCTTTCCGTCAAGTTCTCGTACAGTAGAGTCATGGGAGTCCTCAAATTCTGTCCATGAACCAGCTCAGCTGGAGTATATCCAGTACTGTCATGAGTAACAACTCGTAGAGCAAACAGGGCATGAGGCAAGATTTTCTCCCAATCAGGTCCTGACTCCAGACACAGGACTCGAAGAATTCTCTTCAAAGTTCTATGTAGTCTCTCCACAGGATTGCTCTGGGGATGATGTACGGAACTTCGCACTACTTTAACTCCAAATTTCTCCAGGAACTCCGTTGTGAGTGCACTTGTAAACGACGTTCCTTGATCGCTTTGCAGCTCCCTCGGGAAACCCATCCGACTAAAGATTTGCAGGAAACTATCGACCACGGTTGAAGAACTAAGATTTGGGACAGGAACTGCATCGGGATATTTGGAAGACAAGCAAATTGCAGTGATGAGATACCGGTTTCCAGATGGTGTAGTAGGTAAAGGACCACAAGCATCCACATTAATCTTTGTGAAGATCTCCGAGATGACAGGAACGATCTTCATGGGTGCCTTCTTCTTATCCCGAGGTTTCCCGACTCGCTGACATTGGTCACAAGATCTGACAAATTCTTCAACATCTTTGTAACAATTCGGCCAAAAAAAAGTTTTAAAAAGAGCATCTTTAGTCTTGGTCACTCCTAAGTGAGCCGCTGTTCCTTCATGAGACAGTTTCTTTAATTGGTCCCGAAACTTCTCTGGAACAATCAGCAGTTTTCTCTGCGTACCATCCTTGTCACTTTTCAGATAGAACAGCATTTGATTAACGATTGCATACTTGGTTTCCTTTGCTAACTCCTCAGCTTCTAGGAAAAGTGGTTTCAACTCTTTACTCTTGCGCTGCTCTTCGACAAAATCATTCCGTGAGGCTTTAATCAGATCTGGAAGTGAGGCTTCTTCCGCCATAGGCAATACCTCTCCGTCTTCCTCTGTTAACACGGTACTATCATTCTCTTCTCCAGGACTCGACTCAACTGGATACTCTTCAACTTCGGCTGTCAAAAGACTTTTCTTAGCTCTCGTCTGAACTGCATTAATAACTTGGATCTCCAGCTCCTTATCTTTTTTCATACTCTCGATCAGAGCAACGGTTTTGTTACTTAGTAGGTAATGCTCTTGATCCAGAAAACTGTCTCTTACAGCAGCTTTCGTAAGGACATGTCCCAATTCGCAGTTCAAATCAACTTCTGCAATGGGCAAGCAGACCGGGCTGTCTACTAATGGAGAAGCGAGCCACACATGCTCACCTGTGTACATATGTGGTTTGATAAATTTTCTGGGAATAAGATCGATGCTGGCACCAGTATCTCTCAAGATAGACATTTGGGCTCCATTTACTGTCCCAGCACTAGTATAAGGAGACATCAACTCAGGCACGTGTCTTCCAAAGACTTCATTGGCAGCTACTACTTCAGATCTCTTGAGCTTCGGGCATTGGGGTCTCAGATGTGATAACGAACCGCATTCATAGCATCGGAGCTGTCTTCTCTTTTCAAACTTTCTTTCACGGTTTTCGTTGCTTGCGGGTTCGGTTTTGACCGGATGTTTGTTCTTGTCATCCTTGAATGGTACTTTGGGTCTACTTCCACTAAAATGTCCCTTTGAACCTTGATAGCCATACTTCTTTGGAAATTCCTTCTTCCTGAAACTCTGCCTGATGGTTTCGTACTCCTCGATCACTTCTGCCAATTCAAAAGGTGTCTTCAACTTCATCCATTTGTCAAGAAAATGCTCCTTGATTTGATCTGGTACACGATACTTCAATTGCTCGGCAACGATTAAATCTTTTAGTTGCTGAAAGGTTTCAATTTCCAATTCAGCAAGCCATTCAGTGAAGTAGCTGTACAGTTCATGAGCATAATTTCTCCATGTTTTCTCTGCTGTTTTCTGATGTCTGTAGAAACACTGTTTCAATTTTTCAGCGTTCATTTTGTATCGTTTCAGAATGAGATCTTTCACAACATCATAATTGTTGGCCACTTCAGGAGGTTCTCGGGCAAGCATGTTAGATAACTCGGCTGGCAAAACGGCCAGCAAATAAGCCACCCAGTCCTCCTTCGGCACTCGAGCCATCTCTGCTTTCCTCTCGAAATTGATCAAATACAATCCCATTTCATCCCCTTTTTCGTCAAATTTGGGAGTGATTTGGATAAGTTGGATTTTTCTGTTTCTATCCGCCCCATTTTCAGATTCCTCTTCAGACCGGCGAAATTCCTTCTGAGCCATTTCTAGTTTTTTAATTTCGAGTTCATGTTGTCTGACCCTTTCCCGCTCTTGTCGTTCTTCTAGTCGCCTAGCTAATTCTTCCTCACGAATTTTTTCTTGTCTAGCTAATTCTTCCTCACGAATTTTTTCTTGTCTAGCTAATTCTTCCTCACGAATTTTTTCTTGTCTAGCTAATTCTTCCTCTTCCAGTCTATCTTTTATGACTCGTTCCATGATTATCGTTACCTCCTCCCGATCGAAATTTGGGCTTTTTAAAATTATTTGTTTAATATCCGCAACCTTGCACGAAGTTGGTACCTTCTCACCAATTTCTTCCGCAACAGCAATTAAGTCCTGCTTTCTACCAATTGCAAGAAATGCCATGATTAAGGGCCAGGGGAAACACTATCAAAAACCTCTATTAAGGTATTAAATTCCAACAGAATTCACAAGACTTTATCAAAGAATTAAATTCGCTAATTCTACGTTACAACTTTCTTACCGAACAACCAAAAATCAATAGAAATAATTTTCGAACACATAAACAAATTAAAATTTTCATTCATTAAAACAATATCTTTTTTTTAAAGATATTTTCAAATTGAGAAGAAAATAAACAGTTAAAGAAAAGTTCAACTAAAGAACAGCTGTTTTGAAAATAATACTACAATTAAAATACAATTCAGAATATAAACTCAACTTTCCTGTCTAATCAAGAAAAGGTATTTTCAGTTCAAAAGAATTCCCTTTTCTCTATGAACAATTGATTCACACTCAGAAGCATAAATGCACACACAAAAATATAAAACAGAATATCATTCTTTTCCTCTTCTTTTTTTTTCGTCAACAAACACAGGAAGTGAATAATTCAAATCCACACTTTCAGATTATGTTTTTTTTCGAGTTCTTTTTCTGAACACAAAATGGTCTCACATTTGCCAAATTAGTTACACAAAGCAATTTCAAATTACTAACAAAAATTTCCTTAAGTACACAAGTTAGACATTCAAAATTCCGCAAAATAAATAAACAATTCTAAGGGGTTTCTTAGTCATTTAAATGAGCAACAAATGAAAATGACAATTTCAAAACACTCCAAAACTCTTTTAAATGAATTTCCGATTCCATTCAGAAATATAACAAAATATTTTCCAAAGCAAAATAACCCAAGACGCACTAAATATTGAAAATTCTAGGCATTTGGTGCTGTTGACAACACTCATCAAAAAGAATTATACTTGTAATTCAAACTATATACTTCTACACCAAATTTGTAATTCTATTTTGAATCATACAACAGAATCAAATCAAATTTTAACAACACTTCAATTGTCATCAGATAGCATCATACAAAAGAACACAAAACAAACTAGGCTATCTCAATTTAAAATTTTAAAATAATTCTCTTTTCTCAGAAAACAAAACTCAAACTGACCATTTGAATAGTTCTAATTCTAACCATTCAGAACAGAAAATTCTTTTTTATGTATACCACATGAGTGTCCTAAATTTTCTTTTTTTACAATCAAACAAAATTTTAACTATATCAGTCTAGCTAAAATAAGAATAGTTTTGCAAATCAACAGAATAAATTTGCCTTTCAAAATCAGACAAAATTTTAACTATATCAACCTAGTTAAAATAAGAACACTTTTCAAAATTACCACTCCATTTTACCAAACAAAATTTTAACTATATCAGCCTAGTTAAAATAAGAAAACTTGCAAAATTACAACTACCTTTCACCAAACAAAGTTTTAACTATATCAGCCTAGTTAAAATAAGAACACTTTTCGAAATTATCACTCCTTTTACCAAACAAAATTTTAACTATATCAGCCTAGTTAAAATAAGAGAGCATTTTTGCATATTACAACTGCCTTTTACAAAACCAAAACTGCATGAAACCAAAACAACGATTCTTCAATGAACCAAAACTCAACATGCAAAACTTTACAAATTACAATTAAAAAGGCACTGTTGCTAATGAAATCTGGTACTCACCCAATAATTTGCACTGGAGATATCAGCAATACCAGGATCGTATCCAAACGGCTGCCACCATTTCTTCGTAGTCTGTACTGACTTGCTCAAAATTTTAAATTATCATCACAAGGAATACTCCTTTTTTGGTTTAAACCATTTTAATGAACTCACAGGACACAGTACAGGCACGACACACAACACAAAATAATAAAGGTAGTAAATATCAAAAACGAAACATCTCAGTCTCGATCACTCTCCAAAAAAAAACACAACCCACACGTCTCTCGCCACACTCGTTCTTAACTCTTTCCTTTCTCAAAGTCCTTCTGGGCATGCGCAAGAGCGCCATCTATCTTAGTCTGAAGTCTTTACAAGTTAGATACGTCATCACTAAAAACGGGGGAATGAGGCTCCAAGCAAATAATAGTCTAATCAAATATTGTATTTATTGATAGATTTTGTGGCTGCTCTATGCTGTTAAACGTACTGTTAGTGATATGTGTAAGAATGCTGTGTAATGCTTTTTGTGCTGTTATAAGTTGTTAAAAAATGAGAATAATCCACAATATGAAGTAGTGTCTTTACAAGCTGGAAATCGATGTTCATCTTTCAAAATGGTAAATAAAGAAAATAAATTATATAAATAAACACCAAGATGACAGGCTTCAAGCAATTAATAATCTAATGAAATATTGCATTTATTGATTTTTGATTACCAATTCTATTAAATGTAATGTTAGTGATATATGTATTCCTTATTTGTGTAGTAGCAACGCTGAGAATAGAAATTTAAACTTATATGACTAATGACTGTTAATGTAATAATGGTGTGAAGCGCCAATATCTACCTTTCACGATACCGCCTGCAACGAATTAAGGGTACTTTTCACAGCAACAGCCACATCAAGAAAGTTGTAGAAACAGAAGATCTTAACAGACCACAATTGCCAGGAATGTTAAAGCTTTCATAGCAAGTCAGATACCATTTCTTTCCTGGTCACCACATTTCCCTATTTTCCCCGTTGGGTATATAATCAATCGACAACTAACTCTTCAAAATCCTCCAGCAGCTACTTCTAGTGAACTGTGGAATGACATGCAAGCAGCCTAGTAAGCAATTCCCAACACATCCACTGATTCTTTGATTTGATGCTACAACGCATAGCAACTCGTCTTCAGGTCAAGGAGCCTTCATATATTTAAAATATTTTTCTTGCTTATTGCATGAAACATCGAGTAAGTTAATATTTTTGGAGTTAGTTTCTAATCTGAAAGTAATAGACAATCACTATTGATGTATTAGCCAGAATTCAGAAATGCATTAAACTCCAATCAGGTTAAAGTGTTTTACATTCCCCAAAAAGCTACACTAGTTCTATGTAAAATAAATATAATCTTGTTTGTGTGTAACCATATTGTAACAAACACGTTAGTGAAAGCATTGAACCGTTAAGAATGATTCAAACAAAATTTAATGATTTAGCCCTCTGAGGAGGTTTACACACATTTATTCCGCAGCCTGTAGTCTTCCGTATATGACTTCAACCAGTTATGAACTTCTTGACCAATGAAATACTTCGTAAGATTATTTCAACCAATAAATATGATTATTTTATCACGTGTGCTGTGTGGTAAAATCTCTATTATGCTACTCGGAAGTCTCATGACGCTCAGAGGGTAAATGAAGATGACTTCAATAACAAAAACCAACATAACAGATAATAGTTCAGATTTAGATTTCCTATGTAGCCTCGTTTGCCTTAATGAGCTCAAATTCACAAGCCATTCAGTTTCCCTTTTGATTTCACTTACGTAATGTCCCCGGTGCCTATACAGGATTTGTTGAAATTTCGGGATTTAAATCCACCCACACAGCCCCAATCAATACGCCATCAGGCACTTCCCAGCACTTATCTAAATACCTCATCAACGACAGACAGTCACTGCTAACTTTCTGCTCAACTTACCCCATCCGTCCGGAACTCGGGCCAGGGAGAGATAAGCGGAACCTCAAACAATCCCCAAGACAACCCCAATTACAGAGCCAGTCAGTGGCCAGATGCACGATCCTTCCATTCCATGCCACCGCTAACATGCCGATGACCGCGCCTACCCCCTAAAACAACGGAGGGTTTGAATGGCAGTTCAATTGATTTTGCATTTGGGATGGATGAAGATAGATGGTGAGGTATGCGGTGAACAAGTAGGCACGATGGTATTCCGTAATTAGGATTCGAGTTCGTTTGACCACCGTGAGTTAGGATGGGTGGAAATACGATGAGGGGTCGGATTGATTGAGGGTGTGGAGAGATTCAGATCAACAGCGGTTACAGATATAGCGATTTCAATGTGAGGCATGTATTGGAGAACATCGTTGGAAGATTCATTGTATGGGAAGTTTGTTGAATATTTCATTTTGAAATATATTTAACATTTGACTACCCTGTGCTGGGTTAAACGGAAACGTCATGTAGGATCCTGTATTGATTATGCATGTGGAAAGACTCGTGGTCATAAATGCAGCGATTTTAACATGATGTATGTATTGGAGAGAACGTATACATAGTTCACGGATTCAAACCATGAGAATTTTGTGGAACATTTCATTTTGGAATATCTTGAACGGTTGACTATCCTGCGTTGGATTAAACTAAAGTACGATCAGGATTGAATGCGAGGCATAGTTTGGAAAATTTGCTTTAATTTTGTTTAACCTTTTATTTTAGAATGTATTTAATGATTGACTAGCTTTCACTGGGTTAAACGGAAATACGATAAGCAGTCTCGGATCGATTGTATGTGCAAAGATTCTGACCCGCGCTGATTAAAAGATGAGCGTTTTCAATGTGAGGTATATTTTGGAAAAGATATACACCGTGACGGATTGGATGTATGATAATTTTGTTGAACCATTTATTTTGGAATATGTTGGAGAATGGTTGAATAGCCTGCACTGGGTTAAACGTAAATACGACAAAGATCTCAAATCGACTGTGTGTGGACAGATAGATTCTGACCCACACTGGTTAAAAATGAAGCAATTTTAATGTAAGGTTAATTTTGAAGGACGTATGTATCATTGACTGATTCGACTTCTGAGTATTTTGATGAACATTTCATTTAAGGCCATTTAATTTTAGACCACTCTTCCTTTGTGTTATGTGAAAATGCAATGAGCAGACCCTCATGCATGGAAAAATTGTTGTAATTGTTTACAAAATAAATACCGCGTTAACAGTTTTAATGTGAGGTATGTTTTGCAGATTTGATGTATGTAATTATAGACATTTTTAATACATGAATATCGTGTTGCAAATAGTATTTTGAGAGTATTTTTGCTGGCAATTATGGTATATCTTATTCACGGTACAGATTTTTTGGATGGAATATTTTCAACCTGTTCTAGAGACGTAGATTTATATTACGAATCCCTAGTTGTGGAAATAAAATGGCCCCATAATTAAATTCTCCAAAAGGTTAGAAAAGTTGAAAACCTTATCATTTATTGAACATCATTAGACACGCTGTGGAATATGAATGTCAAGAGGCGGAAAAAGAGGAGGCGCTATAGGAAAAAGGTATGAAACGATGTAGAGGAAAGTTAAACGCATCAAGGGAGGTAAACATATTAGACATAGTAAATAATCAACTGATACTTGTATCAGCTGATTTTGTTCCAGCGAAATATTTATTCGAAGGACTTTGTGTCCATACATAGAAAATTTGTAATGTGCGTCAAAATTGCTAAAACATTAGCTTTAATACACAGCAATTGATACTTAAAAGCAATAACTGTCCTGTATTAATTAAATTATATACACGACTATGGGATTTTTTTAGATAAAGATTATTTTGTCTTAAACGATTTTATTAAATTGGGTACCAAACATTTTTTTCAAATAACTTGGATTGACTCTGAAGTATTAATAATTTGTTTTTTAAGGATATATGCAAATTTTTCGTTCAATTGATAATATGATTGAGAGAATTGCATCATTGAAAATCCCCAGCAAATCATTGTTAAACAGTGTTAAAACAGACACAAACCACTGTGCAGATTCTCATCCTCTATTTAGCAAATTATCGAAGTACTGATAGAACACAATTATTTATAATCGATAAATGAAAATAGAAACACAAATAAAAAGCAACTCTATTCTGTCCTGAGCACTTGTTATTCAACTTCTTATCAGGAATAAGTGGGTTTTCGATTTGTAATCGTTGCACTCTTTTTGTCAGCAACAGGAAAGGGAATAATGGTAATGATGGATTCGACTTTCAAATAAAGTCAATCACTGAATGTCACAATTGCATATATACACTCATTGAAGAACACCACACAGTCGCCTACAATCGACAGCTGAAAAAAGAAGCACCGATTCAAAGCAATTTGAAGACTTTGTCCTGCGAACTTGTTACCCGGCATCTTATCAGGATTACGTGGTTTTTCAGATAGGTAATTGCTGCACACCTACTGTGAGCACCTAGGAAATATATTGTTGGTAATATCATATTCAACTTTTAATAAAGTCAATCAATGAATATTATTTATCTCTAACAAATTGGCTTGTCACATTCGCAAAACCTCACCTCTAAGTGGCCTTTCAGACATAACAGGAACTCGCCTCAATAACTGCTTTATTTTACTGGCGTCACAGTTAATAATAATGCTGATATAATAACATATTTTATTTCTGCTTCTAGAATATATTGAACTGCTAGAGACTTATGATTAAAAGGCTGAGGTCTTGGGTAGGATATAATATCAATGTTGAGAGAATTGCACATGCTCATTGACGAACACATGACAACTTATCGTTAAACAGTGTTAAAACACACGCGCAAAATACTGCACATAATTTCATTCTCTAATAAAAAAATT
This sequence comes from Meta bourneti, assembly GCA_933210815.1. Classification (NCBI taxonomy): domain Eukaryota; kingdom Metazoa; phylum Arthropoda; class Arachnida; order Araneae; family Tetragnathidae; genus Meta; species Meta bourneti. The sequence continues at coordinate 63,410,391 of OW119930.1, read as the reverse complement.
ACTGATGTACGAAAAACACACAAATTTCCACAATAAAAATAGCGGAAACACAAATAAAAAGCAACTTCAAGAATCTTGTCTTGAGCCTTTGGTATGAGGCATCAATATCAGGATTAAGTGGGTATTCAGATAAGTAAATGTGGCACTCGAATGGAGAGCACCCAAAAAAGAGATTGATGGTAACGCGGAATTCCGCTTTCACATAAAGTCAATCATTGAATATCATTGATCTAACAAATTGGCCTGTCAAACACTCCAACTTACCCTCTAAATGCCTTTCAGACAGGACAGGAACTTATCTCAACAATTGCGGCGATCTTATTGACGTCGCAGTTAATAATATTGCTGATAGAATTACATATTTATTTCTACTTCTAGATTATATCAGACTGCCAGAGAGCTTAAGGCGAAAAGGCTGAGATCTGGTGTCAAATCACAATAGAGAGAATTGCACATACTCATTGAAGAGCACACAGCAAAGCAGCGTTAAACAGTGTTAAAACACGCAAAGTACTGCACAGAATCTCATCCATTCTCTACTTAACAAATTACTGATGCTACAAATAGCGTCCAATCATCCTCAATAGGCAACTAAAAATAGAAACAGCAATAAAATAGCAACTTCAAGATTTTGTCCCGAGCACTTGTTAACTTCTTATCCGGCATCTTATCAGGGTTAAGTGGGTTTTCAGATAAGTAGTTGGGGCTGCGCTCCTTTGGTGAACACCCAGAAAGGAGAATGATGGTAATACCGGATTCGACTTTCAAATAAAGGTCGGGGATGGTTCGGCCATAGAAAGGAGTCTGGGAAGTTTTGGCTGGAAATCATTAATCTCAAACAATGCCACTTAATTACTGAACCGAATACTTTGCGTTCTGGAATAATTATCTTATACTGGGACACCTAGAAGTCGGCATCGTGTCAGACAATTTATTATCAATCTTTTAAGCGAGGAGTTTTGTAAAGAATAATTTAGGTTTGTTCGCTCTTGGCAGAAAAGACTGCTGAAAAAGTTTATGATAAGTAAGGTTTAAGCGAATTTGTATTTCATGGAGGTAATGAGACCTATTTGCAATTTGTCTCTAGGTTATTTTGGTGTTAAAAACAGGTGAAGATACTGAGTTGGTTTTGTTTCGTGCTTGACATGGCATGATTAATGTCTGATGATTAATGTCTGACCCAGTTTGTGAGTAGTGATATGAAAGATTAATCTAGGAGTGAAACGGAGTAATTAAAGTTTCGCGTTTGCTTCTATGGAAGGTATTGGGATGATCTATGTGTGCTATCATCAATTATGATACGTTATATAATAGAGCACGCGATAGATTAGTAAGAAAGAAGTCAAACTGATATTACATAATTAAACGGTAGAGTACTGCTGGCGACATCAAATCGATTAATCACCATTATTTTAAGCGAGGAGTTTTGAAAAGAACAATTTTGTTTGTTTTCGTGCTTAATAGAATATTAAGAATATTATACATAGTTATATTATATATATATATATATTAAGAATAATATAATAGAATATTATACATATATATAAGAATTGTAGAAATTTCTGATAAGTAAGTTTTTAAGTTAGTAAATTTGAATTACATTGAGATAGTGAGATCTATGGTAAATTTGTGTGGAATATTTTCTGTGCTAACCCAAGGAAACAACACTGCGTTGGTTTTGTCTCATGTTTGATTTGAGGCGATTAATGCTTGAACTACTTTTAGAGTGATGTTATGAGAGATTTCCCTTTCATAGCACTACTAATAGTTAGTAATTAGAATTTTGCGTTTGCTTCTATGGAAGGTGTAGGAGTTACTAAAGTTGTGTGTGGTACCAGCAATTATGAAACTTTATATAATAAAGTATGTAAAAGAGTAATCAGAAAAAATGAAACTGGTATAAAATTGCTACAGTGACGATGTACTGATGGCGAAAAAGGGTTAGGTTAAATTGTTTTTCTTCAATTTTTATTACACGATGTCTTAGTCTGCGAGCTACAAGTTGGAAAATGGAAAGTATAATATACTAGCAGAATTACCTAGTGTTACTCGGGTTGAATTGGTTAACTAATTTCCGTTTTCGTTAATAAATTGTAATTCCTATTCATCTCATATAACAACCACCATACTCTAATAAAGGTACACAACTGTTAAATATACAATTTCACAAATGTAAATAAATGTCATATTTAACATTTTTGAAGAATTTAAATTTTTAGTAAGACAGAAAGTGTCTAGAGTGTACCAATGTTACCCAGAATGCATAGAATAGTTCAGAATATGCATATAAATGCCTTGTATGTCATTTAAAAACAAAAGCGTTTCCCAAAATTATCATACAATGATTAAAAAAACTTTTAAAACTAATTAAACCATTACTTACATTGATTACAGCTATTCATCGAAAAACATCAAATTGAAAATGAAGAATTATATCTTATAACAGATTTAAGAAGGCTTCGAACGAAAACTAATGAATGTATCTATTTTTTCAATACGAAATAGATTCTTGGAATATAAGGGACACAAATATAAAAAGCAAACGATTGAAAAGTACCAAGGTTGCCATATTAGCTACCAGTAATATTTTGAAAGGTCTTGTTCCATATATTTTACAGGTAATGTTTTATTCTCTTTATAGTCTGTTCCAAATATTCAGAATTTTTTATATTTCGTAAAGAAAAAATAAGGCTTAAAATAAAGTATTATAATTTAAATTTAGTAAAAACAATTTTTGGAAATTAATTGATTTTTTACAGCACTGGTAAAAAAATCCAAATAATTGCAATGCCCAATATACCTTCCAGCTACTCCAAAACTACCAAATTATGGTTTATTTAAGTATACACAGCTGTTTTAACATGAAACTTGCCTAAATATATAAGCAAAGCAATTATGTATTCACTAAACTAAAATGCGGTGTATCAAATAAAGAGCATTGGATTAAAATATGCTGTATAAATTTTATGTAATACTTGTACAAATGCACATACACAAAAACGAACATAGAACGGGAAGACGGACAGACTTATACAACCAAGCTCAGTCACTTAATGAATGTAAGTACTTACAGTATGCAAAGTTTCGTAAAAACATATTCAACCGTTTGGACGTAGTACGGACACATACATTCAGACAGACACTAAACGGTCAAGAGACGGATTTTGCATCAGAAGAGCCCAAAACGGATAGAAAACTTGAAATGGGTCGAAAATCTTCAATGTGCAAACAAACACTCGATTTTTATTTATATAGATGAATTTCCAAAAGTAATAAAGGAAAGGATTAGTTAAATTATTGAATATAAAATGTTTAAATTTTCTGTTTCTAGAAGTTAATTTGACGTTTTATAATAAAAATAGAGAAACAATGGAATGACCTTTATTTTTGGTATTGCAATTCCTCAAGAAAAATTATGGAACAAAAAGAGATTTAAGAATGCTTTACCTTATTCAACTCTTAATCGATTTAAGAAACAGCATCATGTCAGGAATCTGACGTTGAAAAGTTCCTTTATTCGAATAAAGAATGGAGAGAGAATTAATTGCATCGATTTCTTGTAGGACGTTTTGTTGGGAATCAGCCATTTTTCAGTCATATGTTCGTTGGAACTTTCGGGAATTTCAATCATAAAACTACATAAAGTGGCAGGTTGTTGCTCACATAAAAAATCTATTCAAATTAAATCTACACCATCACATACACTTTTTTGAGTAACATCCATTGAGCTAAAAATGCTATCAATGGAATACAGCTCAATTTAGGCCTCATTCATTACACCTCAGTCGGATTTCTGTCATCCAACAAATCACAGTATATTGAGTCTAACGAGAGAATAGATAGACACATAAATTGTAAGGCTACATACAACGTAACTTAATCAGCTTTTATAGGGGTATGACATTTTTCTTGAACATCTTATTTAAGTTTTAGGTCGCACAGATTCGATTCCTGTAATTTATCCTCATTGTATTTTTTTTTTCTGTGTCAATGAAGCATTCCTTGTATGTATGTCGATTATTTGGTATTTTTTGTCATGAACCTTGGCCAAAAATGGCAATTTGTGCCATAAAACCCAACAATTGGCCTTCTGTACAATTTTCACACTGATATTTTCAGGTTTTTGAACCTCTTTAGAAATAATTGTTAGGATAATTTTTCCCGTTTATTGAGGAAGCTATGGGGGCATAAACTCCACTACAATACCTAACAACAATAAAGTAATATGTATAGTAGTGGAATGAATCTCAACTATGAAGGAGTTAAGACACAATTTAGGAACTGAAACGTAAAGTGGATTTGTTACGCTATCTGTAGAACATTGTATCTGTAGTAAGTATTCACTGAAGAAATGCGGCATTTATGCAAAGATCGTGAGCAAAACAAAAGTTGTTTCTCTGAAATTTACGAAAACTTTTAACTTCACTTTTTTCAGTAATGTACTACAACTGCCATTAACTGCTGTAGGGATCACAGCGTTTGCGGTCCACGTAGTAGGTCTCGTGTTTGAATCCCGGTTGTAAGCGCATGGATGGTTGTGATTGTTGCTGTTAGGAATAGCAATGGTTCTTCCACTGAGTGCTCCTTCACGAATATCAGTCTATTCACCCATTGTAGAGCCGATGGCCGAAGAGGTAAGTTGCCGGACATTGAAATAAATATTAAAAGTGTTATATATTTATGTAGTTTAGCTTTCCTTGACTTAATTTCCTGCATAGTAAGCTCTAGGAACAATTTTTACTAATAAATAGGATGATGCATTAATTTTGTTACGTTTTGTAAATTGAAGCAGGTGAACAAATAACGCAAATATACTTCACAAGCTTTATATGAGAGGAATTTTTGGTCACGATAAATGTAAGTGAGGATTTTGTTTCCTCAGCGGAACGTATATCCTGTACGTATTCCGAACCTGATGTTTCTTTGCGTGTGTTTCGAATACGATTTATGCACTTAGCCAATAAAAATGTCAAAGAACAAATTCCGAATTGGTATATGATAGTTGATAAGTCAATTGGGTTAAACACCAAACGGTTGTCAAAACTGAGTAGCTTACTTTAACTTAAAATCCCTCTAATGCACAGGTTCAAAAGGCAATCCCCTAAATATAATCAATTATATCTCTCTCTCTCTCTCTCTCTCTCTCTCTCTCTCTCTCTATATATATATATATATATATATATATATATATATATATATATATATATATATATATATATATATATATATATATATATATTAGTTTTAAATAAAAAATGCATAGCACTGAAACTTTTTCTACGCATAATCCTTGAAGAGATTTAGCTTAAGTTTAATAAATTATCTTTGATTGAAAAATAAGTTTACTACGTTTCTTAATATAAGTTTTTTTATGTATTTAAGCAAATCTTCTAATGGTGGCGCGAAATCAGCGTTTTCAATTTCATGGATGATAAGATAAGTGTAAGAAATTTATTCAAATAATAATTTCGTTATCCGAACCTCTGTAATTTACATTTTAAAGAAGGATTGATCCTTCCATTTCGGTGCTTTCGAGACAAAAATTCTGGTGCAATTAAATACGTATCAGAGAAGTCTTAACTTTATTATAGAGCATTATTCTGTTCTAAGATTTCGCAAAAGAAACGTTGTTGCCCCATTTACTTTCGAATCACTGATTTGAAGATTATATCAGACATTTTACTTTGTTTTTAAATTTTATTTTTTATGATCGTTTGGTACCCAATTATATTTAGTGATGCTCAGTGTGTGAGATGGTTCAAGTTATTCAACAAAATAATATTGTTATTCCCCCAAAAAATGTTGCATGTTTTTGTAAGGAATAGCGGCTGGAAGTCATTCATATATATGCTATCATGGAAAATGCTTGTGACCCTAATTTCCTTTAGAGTTAAGCTAATTTTCATTTTACAATTTTTAATACGGAAAACATTTTAAATATTATTTTTCTTGGATAATATTTACACTGCTTCAATTCTCTTACACATTTCTCAGCCTTATATATCATTACGTTTAACCCTCCAAGTGGATTCGACGAGATATCTCGTCCATTCAGATCTGACCAATTTTGTTAAAGAACGAGGTAACTCGTCGATATAACCACCAGGAAGGTAAATACATATATTCAGCAGCTTCAAATGTAATACATAAAGTGCCAACACAGAGGTAACTCGTCGATATAACCACCAGGAAGGTTAATACATATATTCAGCAGCTTCAAATGTAATACATAAAGTGCCAACACAGAATTTACTCTATGCTCTTTATAAAACCACAACGGAAATATTGCATTAATCATTATAAATTCAAGAAAAATCGAATTTAACTATGTATTTAGTAACTAAAATATAATTTAAAATGCATACTATATAAACAAACCTTCAGACTTGAGAGGTCTCAATTGCACACTTCAGTTTTTCCATTGAACGCTGTATTAACTTTTCTACTATATAATCGCTACATTTTACGAGGTGAACACGAGTGTTTTGATAATGGAGAGTAGTGCATGTTAGCTTTGGAAGTTATTTAGGGTTTGAGATGGGGAAATGAGGACCCCTATGTTAGTTTTACAAGTGCTTAACGTTTGGAAAATTTAGTAGGGTAGTTTGTGTCTACCATATTTTGGTTCGATAACTCAAATGCTTTAGAATCAAAACTTTGTCGAGAGATATTGAGATAAAATTATGTTTTTAAGAAAGTCCTGATGCCTGGAAAACTTTAATATATGCAGTTGAGGATTAGAAAGAGAGTATAGAAAACTAAATAGATGGATGCATTTTGACAATTTTCTAATTTCTCAATTATGACAGTATTCGAAGTTTACAGATTTTATTTATCAAAAAGTGATAATTATTGCTAATATTCAAAGTTACTTGAATTATCATTGAAGGTTCTTTAATATCAAAATTAAATCTAAATTTCAAATACAGGACTCAGTTGAGAATAAACTAGGTTAAATAGTTAAATATTACCAATGTATCACTTATCACTTACTGTCAAATCAGCTCTCGTGTAGTAAAAAATTACTGTAGAGCAACAAATTGAACCAACATGTATCATTTATTTTGTATCGAAGTACTTGAATTATCAATGAACGTTCTTTAATATCAAATGAAATCTAAATTTCGAATACATGATTAAGTCAAAAATAAAACAGTTTAAATAACTAAATATTACCTAAATACAAGTACCACTTATTGTATAATTTGCTCTCGTGTAGCAAATATAATTGTATAGTAACAAATTGAACCAACATGAACTACTTATTTTGTATCCAAGTACTTAGATCTACATCACACACGCATATTAAAGGTCTCTCATTTCGACTTATATTCTAAGAGATATATAAACATACTACAAATATAAGACACACGCACATAATATGTTTTAATATCCTATTTTTCCGACTTCTCCAAGGCCAAATTTGACCCTTGCGACATAAAACCCCCAAACAACCAATCTTTACCTTCGTAAGTGATCCGGGAGTATCGCCAATAGATTGTTGTGTCTTCAGTGTGACGTTAATTCAACTACCTATTTTAAAAATTCCGATCCGCGGGCTGAAATTTTCCCTATCCTTCTTCTGCACAAGCGTTATACATTTTACTTTTTATGGCTTTAATCTAAATTTTCAAGTTTGCTATCATTCGAGGTAAGAGTGAAAACTTCAACAGAGCCAAATCTGAGAAAACGGCTTACCTCCAAGTCAAACTCAATACAAGGAAGCAATATGATTTTATCCTAATAAAATAATAATTTTTCTATTCTATGTTTGATGTTTTGGAAAAACACATTTTGACTGTATTTAGAGTATATATTCATTATGGCAGACAAAATGAAGTATTTATCTTGTTATAAATGGGAATGTAACTTTAATTGGAATATGGCATTTCCCGAATCACAATTTTATTTTTATTCATTAATTTTAAAAATACGATAAATATTTAATTGAATTCGATATTTTTACAAAGTTATTTATAAATAATTTTAACGAATCTTTCGAATGTTCCATCACCGTTTGTGGATTGGTTGGGTTTGTCGATCTACTATCACTGTTTGACTTAGGTATATTCTCTAAACTTTAAAATGCTTTATCTTTAAATATCAATTTTTCTTCTATCATTTAAAATAGATATTTCCTTTTGAACTAAGCTATTTTATTAAAGATAAGAAATTATGAAATTTCAGATAAGAACGTTAAGAACTAACGAGTTCTTTTCCCCTTAATTCTTAGAAACATATCTATTTATCCACTTTAATTCTTAGAAATCTATCTAATTATCTACCTTAATTCTTTGAAACCTATCTAATCACCCCCCTTAATTCTTAGAAACCTATCTAATCACCCCCTTAATTCTTAGAAACATTTCTAATTATCCCTTTAATTCTTAGAAACATTTAATTATTCCCCTCAATTCTTAGAAATGTATATAATTATTCCGTTTATTTCTTAGAAACATATCTAATTAACCATTACGTTACAAAAATGAAAAAGACAAAGAGCAAAAAACAAGCCACTCAAGCATAATTATAGACTAACTAGTATACATATTTCGCTAAGAACTAAACTAGTGCTAAAAGTTTTACTCTGGTAACTTACATTAACAACCAAACAATATTCTTTGAACCCAGACATTATTGACGTGCTTATACTTTCCTCATTTCCTCTATATATTTCCTCATTCAGAATACATTGTCGTCATGGTTTAGAAAACGAAATGTAGTGAAATTATACGCATACTGATGACTAAAATGTATAATGCAATCATCATTATTAAAACTTCTTTCATTGAACAACAAGCATAAATTACCATATAATTTTCTTTGTTTGAAAGTAGAATATTTACCGAGAACGACTGAACTAAAATAATAGGGGCAGACATGGAATAATAGTTAATCTTCTTGAATCAAATAAGGTACGTTTTCCTGATGATTGCGATAAACTTTAAAACTCGAAATTTCTTTGTATGGTATTAGTCCTTTTTTTAAATAGTGCAACTGAGAAAAATGTTGCGAAAAGTTATGCAAAGTTTCAGAAACACAAAGGATAATTACGTGTGGAATATATGAAATGGTTCACTAATGACCCATGAGATGATTTGGAATAAATATATTGTATGTATGTGGAATCTTTAGAAAGAATATATTTAAATGTTAGTCATTTAACATGTATAAATCCCAACACAGCAATAAAAACTTTGCAGTCACATTTTTTTAAGTAAGTTTAAACGTTTTTATATGCCAAATATAAATACATTAAGGGAACATCAATAAAAGGGGTGAAAACCAACCTTCCAGAAAAAAGAGGCTTCGGTCTTAAAACCACCTTCTAGACCAGAAGCCTATCATTAATCAAAGTCGATAACATCAATGGTACCAAAGAAGACATTAACCATCTGAGCGTCACAAGATTTCCAAATAGTGTAGTATTGCTTTCCCCCACAGTATACACAATGACTAAATAACCACATCTATTGATTGAAAGTATCCTGGGAAAAATTCTCTTGACCAAGGCCAAAATTGGTCGGACGTTTACAGAACGCATATATGCGTGTGGCCACTTCAAAAGGTTAAAACAATATACAATAGGAAAGGTAAAAAGAAAAAAACAGTAGGATGCATAGTGATCAAGAGCGCGGTCCGCCCTCATGGACAGAGGGAAGTTATTTTAAACATCCAAGTGGTTTTGACGAGGTATTTCGTCCATCAAGACTAGACTAATTTTGCTAATTACTAGATATCTCGTCCATCATGATATTACCAACTTTTTTCATTAAGATGAGATCTGAATCAGGTCAAGTTTCTTCTGATGATGAGAGACGATGGACCGTATATCTCGTCCACCAAGATCTGATCAGTTTTGCTGATCAGAGATACCTCGTAGAGACAACCACTTGAAAGGGTTAACCACTTAAAGCACGAGCTTTTTTCGAAAAGACTGGTAAAAAATGATCGAGGTTTTTTTGACAGAAAATGAATATAAAGGTATAGTGTAAGTTATTTTTTTGCAATTTCAGTTGCGGGGGGTGGGGTAAAAGTTATAAAATTTTTTTTATACAAACAAAGTGTAAACGATTTGGTTACATGTTTATTTTGAATTTCATATCAGATTCACTTCCATCACTCAAGAGATCATCACTTTCATCGCTGAAACTTTCTGATAAATTGACATATTCAAAATCGTAAGAGTCGCTCATTATCAGATAACTTTTTCTAAACAAGTTACAAAAACACTTAGTAGTAAAAATTAATTTATGGTTAACTGTTTACTTTTATGATATTTAACGTAATAAAAATGGATATATTACATTTTCCACACCAAACAACTGCTTTATAACAAAGAATTCCTAACAAACTTATAGCTAATCATCAAAATGCACCACGTGGTTTACACAAAAAAATTGCTGCATAGGGTGCCATCTATGGTAAATAAGTTTAATTATAATCTAGCCTATCTATTTTTACTAGAAAGGATCTCAGACGAGAATTAGAAATAAAATAACAAGAGATACAAGAGCGCCCGTGTGAGACACGGGCATGTGCAAATTTGCCGGTAACTTTTGCCCGTGTCAAACACGGGCAAATGCGTTAAGTGGTTAATTTGTCAATCTGTGTAATATCATAAACACGGACCATCTTCGGTCAAAAAAATACGATCACGTTTTATTTGAAATAGAGTTTGGTGTTGGTAAATTTTATAAAGGCTTCTATCCTAGGAACTAGTTGGGACTCAGTTCCAGTAGATTTCTTTTTGGAAACGAATTGTATTTTAATGTGTGATATCGCAGAGAGGATTAGGGAATACCCCATTTCCACACCGTATTTAGCTACTGACTTGACCTCCCTCTCTGGACCGCGGTAGCCCAGTTGGGAGAGCAACGAATTAGCAACAGAAGGGTTGCGAGTTCGAAACTAAGTCCAGCCAAAGACTAGAGTTTATACAGGGGATAGGGCACATTAAATCTGCCGTGGCCTCAATTGTCCTCACTTTGGCGTGGTGCGGAAATTCGGAAAGTGGGGTGCCAGCTCATGTGTTGTTCTCGTCATCTGGCCGCGTTTCAAAATTACGGGGGGTTGTCCTTGAACCTTTCCCTTCGGGATTGATCCCGGACAGCCGCCAATAATTAACACCAGTGCGAAATTAATTAATAACCTCCCCCTCTCTTTCTATCCTCAAACTCTACCACAGTCGTTTGCTTGTTCTCTGACCCAACGGAGTCCAGTGTCACCGTGACATGACGTGATCTGATAGAAAGTAGGAGAAAGTAGGAGTGATCTGAAAGAAAGTAGATCTGATAGAAAGTGTTTGCTTAAAGCTCTTTTTACTTGACAAATTTAGTATACTATTGTCCACTCTTGCTCCATCAAGCACCCCCAAATTTCCTCTGGAACCAGCACTGCCGGCCCAGAGATTCCTTTAGAGTCCACTTTGGAAAATTATGGCTTACACAAAACAAGTTCTATCATTACTATGTATTTAAAATTTAACCAACATTCAATGAAGTTACAACATGCCGGATAATTTATTAGCAAATCCAAACACTCTCATCCCATTACAATTAGAAATGCTTAAAACTGCAATCAACCCTCCAAATTGTTTTAGTGATGTACCTCATCCATCAATATCTGACCAATTTTCCTAGTGATGAGATATCTTACAAGCAAGATATTGCCTATTTTTAATGATGACGAGATCAAGATATGATCAGTTTTCTGCTAATGAAGAGATGGCTCGTCCATAAAGATATGTTAATGGTTTTGCTGAAGTAGGAGAAAGTAGGAGTGATCTGAAAGAAAGTAGATCTGATAGAAAGTGTTTGCTTAAAGCTCTTTTTACTTGACAAATTTAGTATACTATTGTCCACTCTTGCTCCATCAAGCACCCCCAAATTTCCTCTGGAACCAGCACTGCCGGCCCAGAGATTCCTTTAGAGTCCACTTTGGAAAATTATGGCTTACACAAAACAAGTTCTATCATTACTATGTATTTAAAATTTAACCAACATTCAATGAAGTTACAACATGCCGGATAATTTATTAGCAAATCCAAACACTCTCATCCCATTACAATTAGAAATGCTTAAAACTGCAATCAACCCTCCAAATTGTTTTAGTGATGTACCTCATCCATCAATATCTGACCAATTTTCCTAGTGATGAGATATCTTACAAGCAAGATATTGCCTATTTTTAATGATGACGAGATCAAGATATGATCAGTTTTCTGCTAATGAAGAGATGGCTCGTCCATAAAGATATGTTAATGGTTTTGCTGAAGTAGGAGAAAGTAGGAGTGATCTGAAAGAAAGTAGATCTGATAGAAAGTGTTTGCTTAAAGCTCTTTTTACTTGACAAATTTAGTATACTATTGTCCACTCTTGCTCCATCAAGCACCCCCAAATTTCCTCTGGAACCAGCACTGCCGGCCCAGAGATTCCTTTAGAGTCCACTTTGGAAAATTATGGCTTACACAAAACAAGTTCTATCATTACTATGTATTTAAAATTTAACCAACATTCAATGAAGTTACAACATGCCGGATAATTTATTAGCAAATCCAAACACTCTCATCCCATTACAATTAGAAATGCTTAAAACTGCAATCAACCCTCCAAATTGTTTTAGTGATGTACCTCATCCATCAATATCTGACCAATTTTCCTAGTGATGAGATATCTTACAAGCAAGATATTGCCGATTTTTAATGATGACGAGATCAAGATATGATCAGTTTTCTGCTAATGAAGAGATGGCTCGTCCATAAAGATATGTTAATGGTTTTGCTAATGAAGAGATGCCTCGTCGAGACAACCACGAGGAGGGTTAAATATGGAGATATATAAGCTCCTGTATCATTTTTACTGTTTAGTTTCTTTACTTTCTCACTGCAAAAGTAAATCCAATTAATGAAACCAGATACCATGCATTAATTAAAAAAGCAAAAAACCTAAATTTACTAATTCACTACAGTCGATATTTAGAGCAGCACATTAATAATCATTATATCCTCGAGTCTCACGCAAAAGTCATATCTCATACAGAGTGCATTCCGCCTTTTTTTGAATAGAATCCACCTAAAAACCACAGAATGCTAATAAGCCTAAATGAAGTGATTTCTCACGCATCCATCAAAGATCATTGCCTGACAGGGGACATGAAAACCCGTTCAAGGCGAAAAGAATTAAATATCTTTTTAACAGCACGGAGGATCCATAAGTCTCTAGGAAAGAAAGATAAATGGTAATTGATGTCCCATTTATTCCTGGTCTTGTTCTCGGTTGTGTCTCCGATTTCTCAAAATCATTTGCATTCGTTAACGCAGCCATTTCAACGATAAATTCTTTTGTTTCATGGGACGCTCCCTAATGAAGGAATTTCGGAGAACAAGTTTTAGAAAAAGGGTGATAGCTCTTGTGTTACGTAATAAATAACTCCTCCCCCGTTCCACGCTATCGACTGGATATGGATAGTGTGTCCTGACTGGTAGGAAAAGAAGTACTATATGCCCGATACCGTTGAGACGCCATATTTCATTCCAGGAATCGGATATATAATTCAGAACTTTGTCATTTCTTTTGAAAGAACGAGACTTCTGGTTTGAATTCGTTGAAACACATGTTATATTTTCGTCGTTCTTTTGAGCAGACTGCAATAAATGCGATTTTAAGAACGAAGAAATTCGAAGACAGCAGGAATTCCAGCTCGATATTTTCCCTGAGAATAATTCTGCAGTAAAGTTTTGATGATTATTTTTATTAAAAGAATATGTGCAAGTTTAATGTGAGTGCAAGAGAGCATTGATCCTTCCCAAAGACGACAGTTTTGTTTCATGGGGCACTCACTAATGAAGGAATTTCAAGGAACAAGTTTTAGAAAATGGTTAAAGCTCTTATATTAGGTAATAAATATCTCCTATCCTGTTTCATGCTATCGACTGGATATGGATAGAGCGTCCTGAGGGTGGGAAAAGAAGTGCTATGCCGGAGAGCGGATACAGTTGAGACCCCATATTTCATTTCTGGAGTCTGATTTATAATCTAAAGTTTGTCTTTTCCTTTGAAAGAATGCGAGTTCGGGCTTGATTTCCTTGGAACACATGTATCATTTTTCTCATTTCATTAAGTTGGGTGTAAAATATGCGGTTTTTTTATGAAAAGGAAATCTCTGAAAGGAGGAATTCTAGGTCGACATTTTTTCTGAGAATACCTAGTAAACTTTTGATGTTTACTTTTGTTAAAGGAAAATGTGTAACTAGTGTGAGTGTAAATGCTCATCGACTCGTCTTAACGCAGACAATTTCTTCCAAATAGACAAAATCCTTCGCTCCGTATAAATATTAAGTATACGCTTTTATAACCTCTTACATTTTCATTTGACTTAAATGGTGAATGATGTACAGAGAGAGAGAGTTTGATTAAATCTCCAAGTGGTTTTGACGAGATATCTCGTCCAAGATCACGTCAATTTTGCAAATGACGAAATATCTCGTTGTGACTAAAGTACTCTATTAGACCAAGGAACAATTGATATCCGTGTAGCCAAAACAGATTGTTCCTTGTCTAGAACAGGTGAGCTTGGAACATGATTTTACATCAGAGACTGGCCACTTCAGGACAGTTTTCGAAGCAAAGATAAACCATCGGGAGGGTGCATGTTCACCCTTCAAGTGTTTCAACGAAATGTCTCGTCCAAGATCTGGTCAGTTTTGCTAATGACGAGATATCTCGTCGAGACAAAACTGCCTTTTTACTGAAAGGGAATGGAGATCCAAGTAGAGAAAAACAAATTATCTCCTACCCAGAACTTCTGACAGTTTGGAAGAGGTTTTTGCCTCCCTTTTTAACCTCCCATCTTCTGTTTGATAGATACTGCGATTCTCAATACCATTAAATAACAGTAGATTACTCAATATCGATTTTTGCCTGTTTCTTCAGAGGGAGAAACTAACTGGACGTGATTATAGTATTTTAAACAATCTTTAGTTCCCCTCTACAATATTCAGTGAAAAAATCCCAAGATATTTAGTATACTGCATACAGGAGCAACATGTTACAATATATTATATGGTGATATGCAATTAAGACCTGTTTATTATATATATATAATAAACAATCAAACTTATAAAATATTAAAAATCACACATACAAAACATTAAAACGTAAAGTAACAGAAATGCAGACCAGAGCAAAGAGCCAAATGGCTAAAAGGCAAAAATACCGGGGTATAAAAATAGTCAAAAGAAGCCAGAAACTGTCCATGTATGCGCGCTGAAGCTGCAGACATATCATGGATATCAATATAATTGGATATTAAAAAACAAAGAGAAATTTAGGAATTTGAACTTAAGAATACCAAGAAAATTTCGAAAAAAATGAAGAAGTGTTGGTGGATGAGGGAGTCATCAGGGAGGAGCCTGACCCGGTAAACACAATATGGTGTTTTTCGTTGTTCAAAATTATTTTTGTTTTGTTTTGAATATTGAATTATATTTCTATCCATGCTATGTCTGCAGCTTCAGCGCGCATACATGGACAGTTCCGCTTTCTGGCTTCTGTTTGACTATTTTTTAACCCTCAGTACTTTGGCTTTTTAGTCACTTGGCTTTTTGCTTGTCTGCATTTTTGACCTTTTGGCGTTTCGCTGTTCTGAATTTCTGGTGCTTTACGTTTTAATGTTTTGTATGTTTGATTGTCTATTATATAAAAATTGACCCCGTCAGTGTAGGTCTGTCACATACCAAAATATATATGGCGATCACCATGGAGGATTATTCACTTACGTACCGAATTATAAATTCAGAGCCAGAATCCATCCCAAAGCTTCAATTTAAAAACGCGTTGTTAAGGTTTCATTACATCACCTAATTCGGGAAGGGGCTCGTTTAAAACTACGTGACTTTAATGCCAATTCGCTAGAGCTGAACTGTAACAAGTCGTGTCTAGTACTAGTTTAGTAAGCACCTTTTACTATGTTTTGAGAAATCAGATGCATAGTACGGCGATTTTAATCACTATACATCCGATTTTTTCAAAAGATGATATATTAAACTAACACTAAACACAACTTACTATAGTCCAACTCTAGTGAATCGGCATTTACGTTACGTGGTTTTGTACAAGTCTGCTTGTTAAATAAGGAGAGAGGTTGAACATAAATAGTTGAATCCCGGAATTGATGTCTTTAGTATGGATTCTGATCCCAAGTTCCATCGTTCGCAGGGATAACAATGGTTAAGGGTACAAAATAATCCATGTGGCGATCGACCTACATTATTTTGAGTATATCATCCCTGTTCAGCTTAATCACTTATGTACAAATGGACTGATCCAAGGTCATCTGTTCAGCAAATCTTCTATGGAATTACGTTCTTGATATGATTGAAATTGAAAATATTCATGGTTTTTAGCGATAAAATTGATTTATTTCATGTAACTAATTTCCACTTTTTTGTGAATCAATTCCACTCGCCACGTTTTATTTGTTTTTTGGTAACAGGTTATTTGGAAATTAAGTTAGTTGACCCTCAGGAATAAAAAAGTTTTTTCTTATAAAGTACGCTTTACACTTGTGAAGAAAAGGTTTCTAAATAAAAGTGGTATCCCTTTCTTTGAAGGCCCTTTGTGCATTCCTCCCTGTATGTATTTCTCTCTTCTGTGTCAGTAAAACTTTCATTGCGCATCTGTTACTTGATATTTTATGTCTTGTGTCTGGCGCAGAATGATCAAATATGGCTCTTACGCCAAAACACCCCAAACTAACCAACCTTCAAGGCCCTGAATCAAGTCAAGGAGGAATTTCTCACTTAACGCCACTTCTTGTCCATTTTTTGATTTTGATTGGCGTTATTGATTGACAGATTAAGTTCAACAGAGCATCTATCGCATGGTTGGACGAAAAACCGCTATGAAATTAGCATAAGAATTTTTAAAGTGTATATTGGACATAAAACCATTTCACTTGAAAAGGCTAACAAAGAATAATAAAAGATGCAACCCTTTTCATGCTTAAAATATGTGTGTAATTGCCAGTTACTTGAAGTGGAATGCCCTATGATATTAGTTTTTTTCGCGTAAAGTTCGGAATGTATACATATCACATTTGTTCCAAATCCATCACAAAATACACTGCTGGCCACCGTAAATGCAACACCCTGAAGGAAGCATGCAAATAATATGAAATTTACAACATGCATTAGCGGAGGTGAGATATGCAAATGATTAGAATTTCAGCGCAGACGCACATCACGCGCGCCTGTGGCGCCACTTCAAAGCGCTATTTAAGGCTTGGAGTTTTCGACGATTTCAAGTAAGGCAAATGTGTTTTTCTTGTGGTTTTTAAAAAAAAAACGGTCAATTATGCCTCGTAGAAAACAGCGATCATCTTTTGATCAAGTATCCGAGTTCGACAGAGGAAGGATAGTGGCCTACCGAGATTGTGGATTATCTTTCAGGGAAATCGGTAGTCGTGTTGGACGAAACCAAACAACTGTAATGCGGATATGTGATCGTTGGATGCAGGAGGGTACGACGGACCGACGTGTTCGATCGCATCCACCTCAGTGCACCACTTCACGTGATGACAGGCATATTGTGCGTATGGCAGTGACGGATCGCTCAGCCACATCACGAACCATAGCACAGCACATTCAGTCTGTACCGCATCATCCAGTGTCTGCGCGTACCATTCGACGCCGTTTACAGCAGAGTGGTCTGTCCGCAAGACGTCCATTGCTTCGTCTACCCTTGACGCAGAACCACAGACGTTTCCGCCGCCAATGGTGCGATGAAAGAAGGATGTGGACGGCAGAATGGAATGAAATTGTCTTTACTGACGAGTCACGCTTCTGTCTGCAACACCACGATGGTCGGATTCGAGTCTGGAGACACCGTGGAGAGAGGATGCTGAACAGCTGCGTTATGCACCGCCACACTGGGTGTGCGGTGCATAACGCAGATAATATCTGCACATAATATCCTGCATCGGGTATTATGGTATGGGGCGGTATTGGATATCACTCTCGCACTCCTCTAGTACGCATTGCCGGTACTTTAAACAGCCAGCGCTACATCTCCGAGGTGTTGGAGACAGTTGTCCTTCCTTACCTTCAGGGCTTGCCCACAGCCATATTTCAACAGGATAATGCGCGACCACACGTGGCACGCATTGTCCAAGGGTTCTTCGTCAATCGCCAGATTGAATTGCTTCCCTGGTCAGCTCGCTCTCCGGATCTTTCGCCGATAGAAAACATGTGGTCCATGGTTGCTCAACGATTGACCCAGAATACATCCCCAGCTGCCACACCAGATCAACTTTGGCAACGTGTGGAAGCTGCTTGGTCTGCTGTACCCCAAGAACACATCCAAAGTCTCTTTGAATCAATGCCGAGGCGTGTGGCAGCGGTGATCTCCAACAATGGCGGCTACTCTGGCTACTGATTTTGGCAGGAACCACACTTCACAGAAGTCTATAAATTTAATCATTTGATACTTGGTCAACATGTTAACTACAAAATAAATTTTGTTGTGATATCTCTTGTCTTTCTTGGTGTTGAAATTTGGGTGGCCAGCAGTGTATATATACCCATAAAATGGTTTTGTTCTACGTATTTATAGAATTTGTATGATAGGTATAAACTAATATTTAGGTACAAACTAACCCATATTTAAGTACAAAAGTAACTTAGTAGTCAAAGTAATTTATTCACATTGTTGGCGGTACTTTAGAATACCCAAATTTATACTCAATATAATAAAAAGTAGGATTAAACACAAATAGAATACAGGTCATGCCTATAAAGCAAATATACTTTGATTTCTATCATATACCTTCTATTAGAAATGTAACTTGAGAAGTAAGTACTTCAGATTTGGTACAAATTCAGATTTGGCATTAACAAAAGACGGAGTTTTAGTGCGGTTGAAACACACTTTATCTGCGCTCTATCTGTGATAAAAAAATAAAGAAACTATTACCCCACATACGTTTCGCTGTAGACAAATCCTGATAAATTGGTCCTGGAGAATCCGGATTTCAAATCCGGGACACATTAATCTCGGGAGAGTAAAGACTTTGCACGCGAGACCGTAACAAAGGAGAAAGATATCAGGTAGGTTGTTTATATTCTGTCTTTTAACTCAAAAGTTCTTGACACTATTCTTTCAGAGGCCTCATCTTACCTTTTATTTATTTCCCTTTAGATATTATTGAATTCAATATATTGATTATTTTTCGCAATAATATGTATCCTTGCAAAGTTTTGATCCAATGCATCAGAATGCCTTTGCAAACTGATAAAAATTATAAATGCATTCCATTTATTTTTATGCAGAGAAAGTTGAAAAATAAAGATGAAATGATTTACGTACTAGATGCTATGATACTTTGTGAAGAGGATAAGAATAAAGAAACATTCAATAGCTTAATTCTATAATTTTAATGAAGCATAAATGTTATAAGGAGCATTAGAATTGAAGTAAATCATAAGCTACATTGGCTCTTTTATAATTATATTATATTTTATAATTTTATATAAAATCTCCAACTCACGCTAAAAGCTACTATTTGAATAAAAACTATATTTATTGAACAATTTATAGATTAACAACAACATATTATGGCAATTATATGACAACATATTATGACAATAGACAATTAACTTAACAAAAGAAAAGAAATTCACAACGTAACTTAATCATCAAGAAGTAACCAAATTTCAAACAACATTCATCACTACAAGAATTTTGAGCTTGCCGTTGAAAATCCCAGCGGGGAATGAGGCCTTACGCCACAGATATGATGTCGTCGTCTGACCTAAGCAGCACCCTCTATCACTTAAATGAGGCATTTTCGAACACACATCCTTGGACAAATATTTTTATTTGGGGCCTTTCTACCACCCTTTGCAATTTGTCCAGATATTTTCGAAACACTCTGCATAGGACTTCTTCAAGCATTTCCAATAAGTGGCAGCCCATACCCATAAAATCACAAACATATTTTATATTCAGTGGAAGCATTTATTGCCGCAAACTCACTTGCACCACCTTACTCTATATGTGAAGTAAATTTTGTCTAAATATTCAGAGGTTTATACATTTAACAATAATATATTCGCATCGTAGTTTTGCTTGATATGAAAAGTTACCATATAATCGAAAATGTGAGTAATTTACTTAGAGTCCATGATGTCGATAACATTCATATATATATAGTCAGCTCTGAATAAAAGTATCCATTGAATGTCTTGAAAACTAGAACAAAATTAATTTTATTGTAATATGATTCAATATATTGAATTATGTAAGCAAAAGTAACTCGGATAAATGGTTTTGATTTCAAAAATGGAATTATCTACAGGAGATAAAGTATGTAGAAATATATTTTTTTATTATAGAACCCATTGCCTTGTAAGGACAAAAACTGAACAATGCCAGTTAAATTATATTCAAATATGATAAATCGTTCACAGTGAAGAAGACAATTGTTCTTTGCAAGTATACTAGCAGTACCCGCACGGCGTTGCCCATGACATCATTCTTGTTTGTCCTCAGTGATTCTGAAAACATTAAAAAGAAAAGTAATAATTTTAAGAATGAGTCTCACCACCACCCGACATGACACGGGCATGTCGCCTCATTCCTTCCACCTCACTGATTCTTGCTTAGAGAGCTTCGTGATACAGTATATTGAATGTTCTTCCATTTGGAGCTAGGATGTAAAGACTCTCGGCTTTTCCAACTCTTGAACCCACATACAGTTGACCGTGGGAGAAACACGGTTTAATGAGATCGAGTCCTACAACTTTCAGCGATTGTCCTTGTGTCTTGTTGATGCTCATGGCGAAACTTAAATGAACAGGGAACTGAATCCGTTTAAATTGGAATGAGAGATAAAGGGATGATTGGGATCCTAGGAATGAATATGTCTTCGCCTGCTGCATGTCCAGTCATGATGGTGGCTTCAGTGGCTGAGAAGCCTAATCGGTTTCTCAATTTCTAGCTGTAATATGTGAGAGGGTACTCCAGATTGCTCCAATGTGTTCAAAACCTCTGTTGTGTAATTCAGTCTCATCTGTGTCACATGTAATGTCGATAGATTTGTATTATACAAATACAGAAATTATACAAATTCAAAAGTAAGTTACGAAAAAACCACTACTGAAATAAAAATGTGATTGAATCTTTAAATATAATGCTATACTTTTTAAAAGTCTTGTTATGTCACCTCACTGATTCCGAAAAACAATGATACTAAACGAACACTAAATGAATCACAATGTCAGTGAAATCAAAACCAAATTAAACAGTAATAAGCACTGTTACTTCATTTCATGTAATTTATTAACCGAGTTGCAGAAAATTTCTTGATGGTAGGAACTTTGTACTTGGAGTCGAACATGTAGGGGTGAAGCTTCAGTTTGCTTTTCATTGATGATACGAAAAAGGACAAAACAGACAATACAGAAAAACCAGAGTTTTAGAATTGAAAAGCTGCATAAAATCAATTAAATTTTTTAAAATTATTGTGTTAAATTCAAAAAATAAAAGAATGAAGTAAAAGTAAGTACAGAATAAATTGGAACGATTAGAGTATATTTATTATTTTTAAAAAATATAGAGGCGAAAAATAAAAATTATCCGTCGGCCGGGTTTGAACTCCATCCAAAGCACTAACTTCAACTTCAGTGCGTCGATTTATCCATTACACCATCATTTCAATGCGAGAAGCGTGTTTTTAGTGAAGAGATAGCATGCGCGATTAGTATGTCAGATCAGTCTTCGCAGGCACGTCATAGTGGAGGGGGGGGGGGGCTGCACGTGCAACACAAAATATTAATTAAAACATTTTCTAGATTAAATTTTAAAATTCGGGCTTCGAAGGACATTCATTCACCTTTAGAATTACCTGTGTGCCGAATTTCATGGCTGTAGGTGTTATAGATTCATCAGGACACCGCCCACAGACGTATGTCTGTGGGCGGTGTCCTGATGAACAAACACTTCCTTTTCTAATAGTAGAGATTAATATTGTTTTTATATTAATTTTTGTATTTAGATGCACAATATGTATCTATAATCATAGTATATTATTATTCAAATTTCTAGAAATCATCTTTTCCTGAAACGTGTTTAACAGGAATTACAGAAAATGCAAGAACACGTAAGTACAACTAAAATAAATTTAAAATGTAGAATTATTCGATGGAATGTTCTACAGATGAATAAAATTGAGCATTTCATGAATTAAGTACTGATTTTGTGAATTAAGTATGATTCAAAGCAAATACACTGCGCGGTTCTATTTTTGCACATACTTTACATCACAAATTGATATAGATATGTTTTAATTCAAATTAATTTCAGATGTGCGTATTTTTAAACCATTCAAATGTAAATGAGAAACGTCTGTAAGGTTTGTCTCATTAGCTGTACTTAAATCTTATTATTTTCTTCCATAGAAATAAATAGGATATGGGGAATGAATACTAGAACTTAAAAGTCTTGAGTCAATGTGGTAATTGATATCGTTAATAATGTTCCATTAATGATAAAATAGTCTTTTGTGCGCATTCTAAATCTTCACATACTGCTTGGAATGCACTTACTTCACGGATCACATTTATGGAAACAGCTGTTATAGAGAGCTGTTTGCATAAGCTCGTGAACAATTGTAATTAAAATACGAGATGTAACAAATGTGTCAAGCGCAAAAGCATATTCTTTACCTTAAAATGCGATTGCGAAATGCCATGACACTTTTAATTATATCCCTTTAATTTTATTCGGGATTCTGACTGGAATTATCTAAATATCAAGACAGTTAGAAACATTATGGATGTATAATGCGTTACGATGACTTCCCTTACAATAAAATAGTTGCTAGATGCCTAAAAGAATTATCAAATTATTCATCACGGCATTTTACGTAACTTTTAAGGCTTTTGATCTCACCATTAAAATGCATTTCGGACATATATGCATAGTCTTCGATGGATTACATATTCTGTTGCACAATATTTGGTCTCCAGGTAAGAAATAAAAGGGATACTTTAGCCTCCAAGTTGTTTCAACGAGATATTTCGTTCATCAAGATCCAACCAACTTTGCTAAAGACGATATATCACTTCATCAAGAAATTTCCGAATTTTTGTGTCTACGAGATAGAGATCTGGTGAGATTTATTCTAATGACAAGATATATCGACCATCAAAACTTGATCAGTTTTGCTAATGATTAGATGCAATCACTCAGATGTTTAAAACAATGCACAATAGAAAATGTAAATAGTAAACACAGTAGAATGCATCTGTATCTCGTCGACATAAAAAAATTCAGAAATATCTTGCAGAGGTATCTCGTCTTTATCAAAATTGGTCGGATCTTGATGAACGAGATATCTCGTTGAAACAACTTGAAAGCTAAAGTATGCCTTTTATTTTCATGGGTCAAGAGCGCCCTCCGCCCCTCATGGACAGAGGGAAGTTATTTTAACCATCCAAGGTAACTCGCTCACAAAGATCTGACCAATTTTGCTAAAGAGATATCTCGTCTTCAAGGTATTTCTGATTTTTTTATGTCGACGAGATAAAGATCTGGTCAGATTTATTCTAATGACGAGATATATTGACCATCAAAATCTGATCTGTTTCGCTAATGACAAAATACAACCACCAGGAGGGTTAAAATATGGATTTTATTAGTATTTCTTCTAGAATCTAAGTAAATAATAATTTATAATGTAATTCGTTAAAGAAAAACATAGAGGATACATGCATACGAAAAGCAGTCCATGTAAAAATTATTTACACTGAATAAAAAAAGCAAACATGTAATTTCAGCACTTGTGCTGAAATATTGATAAAAACTACTTATTCTATTGAGAGTTTGTTTCTAAATATTTAAGACATATGTTCTACGTAGAATTAAAACTTAGGTTAAATTCTGAAGATAATATTGAAAATTCTATCTAAATTTGATCAACTACTTTTCTAAAATTCTAATGTTGACTGTTAATACACTTTTAATTGTACATAATTGTTAATTTAGCTCATCTTTTAACAATTTGATAGCCAATAGCCTAGCGTCCATTGAAGTCCTTTAGCTCAGCATCTTCTGTTGGACAAATTTTAAATCATCCACTCAATCAAGAAAATAGGGTGTTAAGAATAAATTTATTTTTGACGCAATCTTAGAGATCTTACTTCCTTCAACTCTGTTATCGCTAATCTATGTAGCTCTGATCACTGACGTGTTGCTGAATCATCTTGTCATTCGGTGATTGTTATATCTGATTAATAAGTATGCTTGTCATGGGCTGTATGTACCAACGCCCCCAGGTCTCTCTCTTATTTTAAATTAGCTTCTCTTATTTTACGATAACGGTGTTCAGTGTTATTGCTTAGCTGAAATAACAGTTTTTTTTCAACCGTTTTGTTACCAGTAAGCAATTAGCACTGAAATTAGCAGCTAATTTAGCGGTTGTTATTAGATAGGTATGTTAACTGGAAATTTTTAGAGTTGGTGACTGTAATTCAACCCCAAAGTGATTAAAAAACTTCAAAACAAATTCTTATTATTCTTATTTTTTAATTCAATTTAACATTGTAATATTACAAAAATACGTTTGACCAACTGCTCTTAGAAATTCTCGTTTATTCTTTTTCTAACTTTAATAGTTAGTGGAATTAATCAAAGGGGAAAATTCTGAGGGGCCGAAGACCTCTCTTCACAAGATAGTTTATTTCTGATGGTTGTGCCAATTCTCGACACAAAAACTGACTTTTTCTCTGAAAGAAGAATGCATTTGTCACCTGCGACTTATAAGTTCTTGCGATGGAATTCAGATAAGAAATGTAGTATCTTCCAACATTTTAGTAAAAACATTTTTAAATACTCCCTAAATTGAGGGCAAAAACCTACATTTCTATCATGACATGAGAGGTTTTGCTAACTGACTAGATATAGAGCTGCTGGAAGAATCGGATCATCTCCTTTTATTTATGCATCGTTCGTAGTAGAGCATATTCAGTCTCAGCATCCCCAGTTGTAAATGTTACTCTACGCTGGTAGTGACACCCATTATTCCTGATTTATAAACCAATTAAATTTCGTTATACATACTATCTTACATTTTTAGTTAGTGAAACAGATAAAAATGTTATGTAACTGATAAAACAAATATATAAAATTTGATCACAACATGTATTTTTATTTTTCAGTCTCTCAAGTAGTACGTAAGCCTAAAATTTATTATTGTTACGAAAGCCTGAATAAATTGTTTCTGAAAATGTGTAAGTAAAAGTGATGTTTTTTCCTCAAGTGTAATAATATAATGTCCTTTCCACCATTCCTAAAGTAAATATCTTCAATCAACAGCCCATAAACCATTACTTTACACTTATTGCCTTACAATAAGTTTTGAAAATTATGAGACTTTTCCTACGAAAATATCTGACTTAATTCCCAAACCCAGCTTCCAAGAAGTATAATATTAATTCATTCATTTTTTCCACTCAGATAAATACTTTCAAAATTATTAAAATCAGTCTATATTTTAAAGGTTGTTTTTACAATTTTATGTCAAGAAATTTCTTTGCTTCTGAAATATTTTTTAAATGAATTAAACTTACTTTAAATACTTCTATTTTAAATTAGAAAAAACATCGTTACATGCCTGTCTTAAATATTTCAAAATTTATGCGCTTTTTAAAAACGATCATAATTATTTTATTTTTAAACTAAATAAATGATGAGTACACGTATTTACTTGGTTACTTCTGAATAATAATCTAATAAGTACTTCAAAATTTATTCAGTTTCGTGAAACCTCGTATAGTTATTTTCTATTTCAAAATAAAATTGTTTACATGTGTAAACTGTCATATATGGGTGATCCAAATTCACTATCAATAATAGCTCAATTTAATATATTTAAATTATATTTGAGATGTAAGGAAAACATGTACACATTTAATATTTCGCAAGTGAAATTTAAGTTGAAAGGCTTTGCGAAACGATAAAAATTGTAAAAGTATGCAATAAATAATAGACAGCCTTAATATACACTTGATCCATAATTTATTTAGAAAATTATATCGACTTTCATGAAATGGAACTTTATTGATATGAACTACTTTGCAAATTTCTCCGAGAAATACATTAGCTAATGCATGAAGATCATAAAGTTATGTTGTCAGATAAAATTACCAAACTTCTCAATAAAATGTTGGATGAATACTGGAACTTATTTCTTACTTCAAAACTTGAAAAGTTAATAGAAAGTTTTTAAAGGTTTCAAGCTGGTAAAGAGTACTAGATGCCACTAACATTTAGATTGTTACCTTATACTAACATTAATAAAAGGAGAAATATGACATGCAGCGTTGTATAATAAACGACTTGTCTTATCAGCTACTTATTTTTGAAAGTTGCAGAAAGTTTAGAATTGGAAAACATAAACGCCAATCAAAATTTTGAAATGTGGTCTGAAAATTTGAAATAGCATTTATCATTTATCTTAATAAATGCGGAAAGTGGTCGATGATGTTCGAGTGTTTTTAGTTCAATAAAGTTTAAATATCTTCAAGAATATATCATTGATGTACTGTTGAAGGTGATTTTCATCAGAAAACTTATGTTGATATTATTAAAGCTAATGTTGAGATTGTATCTTTATTATTGAAGCTGATGTGGAAATTGTATCTTTACTATTGAAGCTAATGTCGAGATTGTATCTTTATTATTGAAGCTGACGTTGAGATTGTATCTTTATTATTAAAGCTAATGTTGGAACTGTAGCTACACTCACTTTTCAAAGAAACTTTTCTAGCCTACATGTAAAGGTTAAATACTTGAATCCTAAACAATAATAATAATATCTAGGAATTATTTTGAGTGATAGATGATATATGGATAATAATGTGAAGTGTAAAGCTAGTAAGGAACAGCGGGATACTGAATTTTCATCAAAATTGATAAAATATATTCTTCAATGAGTGTACAATTTTCAATTTATTATGGGTAAACACACTGACATGATGGAAAAAGTGGCGTTGTTTATATACATAGTGCTTTGATCAATACAGTTCACGAAACCCAAATATATGAATATCGGAGTATTTAAGAACACAATTTATATATCGGTTTATATTTAAATTCTGTTTTTATGTTGATTGATTGAGTGCGTATAGAACTCGACTTGTCTGCTTGATATCAAGCATCAGCTTATAAATCATCTTCAAATAAGAGAAAAACATACAAGGAAAGCTTTTGCACTCAGGAGAGAGATCCAGGGAGCAATCGAACCTAGAACAGGAATCGAACATGTTCTGTCTACAATTCGCAGGTTGCTAGGACAGTGGAAAAACACAATGAGCCACGGCAGTCTCGTGGCTTTATGTATCTCGAATTAGAATATTTGGTGCATAGTAGAAGCATTAAATATTATGATGATGTTGTTCGTATACATTGTCATTTGATAAATATAGCTTATATAGACAAAATATGTATATTTTCATACTGACATCAATGTAAATACAAGAAAATTGTAGGACTTATGGTTCTGAATCCACAAGAAAATGGGAAGGGTCATCAACTGACAGCGAATGATATTGGTCGATGCATTGGTTATGAAGCTGTGTTTTATTGAGGATGGATCCAGCAAAAGGAGAGAATTTGAATTTCTCGGGCTAACGGGGATATAATTTTTGGACGAATGGATCGTAGGACTTGTGATGCACGAGCTCATCGATGAATCATAGAGTGAAAGCAGCATCTTTTGAAAGACGTAACAACGTCCCTCGAGTATCATAGCCATGACCGACGACCAAAAGCCGCAGACCAAAATCTGTGAGAACCACTCTCCTAAAAACTTGCCATCACTTCCTCATAACACATGTACACCTTTAGGATACGCCTACTGTTAAGTAATCATATGTAATATAGACCGTTATTTGATTGAACTCTTAAATGATCATTGTTTGTCATAAATTGTTACGCAATATATACTTAATGGTATTGAAAAATATAATAATGTGTATATTATCTTTCATGAATTATAAAAGTCCACCTATAACTCTTCACAACACCTCTATGACATACATCTATGTAAACAAGTACACACATTCATCTATCTCTATATTTAGATTGTGATTTTATATAACTCAAATAAGAATATTTAATGCATATTACTACATTAAATATTTATTATTTGCCGGAAATTACATTAGCATAATGCATGGAGCTCAGAATATGTTTTATTCAGATAGACTTACACTTCTGATAACTAATTATTTTTATAAGTGAAACTCATATGCTTAAGCAACATGCACCGAGACATCCCCCAGACATGCTATATGTTTATTATAATGTACAGTGACATCAACAATGATTTCTAACATTATAAGCCTTTGTGGTAAGTGATAGCAGCGATCGATACTGAAATATTACGTTAACGTCTCTAATGTTTTGCTTTGCCATATTTCCAGACGTTCAATGTCCCAGATACTGAAAACAATAAGTGGTCAGTATTCGTTGGCCGTCTCTGAAAATGTATACAATGCTTTCAAGTCTTTTGTTCTCCATTTTCCATGGTAATAGAATACCCGATACAATTTTATTGATTTGTTTATTGATTTCATATAGGTACTCAAAAACAAAACCTCTACCCTCGATTCAAATTCTACTCATTTCCCGATAAACTCCTTAAAATGACTTATTAGGTAATTGTGACTTATTAGGTAAGATATGAATCAAGTGCGTACACGGTGATATACACTAGTTTCCATAAATTTAGCCATTTGTTCTTCATTTTTGATGGCAATAGAATGCTCAATACAAGTTCTATTTATTGATTGATTTCATATAGGTTTTCAAAAACTGAACCCTCAATTCAAATTGTACGTATTGTCTGATAAACTATTTAAATTAATGCTGTATGAGTGACGTATCAAGTAAGATATGAATCAAAGGCTACATGTCTTTGATGTACAAGATGTACATCAAAGGCGCACACTAGTTTCCATAAATTAAGACAAAATACACAAATCGCCATTACTCGTCAAAACGTAAAATGATTTGATCAAAAGCAGGATATGTGGCATAACAAATAATGCTGCATCAGAATATAGTATGCAAATTTGTGGTGCTGGTGTCTTATAACATCTTCAGACACTAGTATAAAAATACATGCCACACAGAAGTATTATTTGATGACATAATATTCCATCATATGTTCTTTACTATTGCATAATCTGGATAAGTATGGTTAAGATTCAGTTTGGGTAGATGCCAAGGATAGCACAACGATGTGTAACTGACACTACTATAAATGAGTGTTACTGAAATTTTACATTCTACTTCAAAAAGCTTCTAGTCTGTATTAATATCAATCGAAAATGAGAATATTTTTACTACACATCCAGGAAATGGATGCCGGTGATATGACAGTAACAACAACCGAAAACAAGTTTCTATGCCATAATAAGAGGGCATTCTGAAGTGATTATGAGTCAAAACCCATAAATCTTCATCCTCTGAATTAAACAGGTAATGGATAGAACACATAAGATTTGCAGAAAATGATGTAACATAATGAGAATACTCTTCCACTTCGGTCTTTCTTTTTATTAAAATCCTTCAATCCCATAAAAATGAAAAAGGAAGATAAAGTTGATGTGAAGAATATACCAGACATGAAAGAAATTTTTATGAGTGAATTTATTCTGTGATAAGAAATTATTAAAATTTCTTATCACAGGGTGATAAGAAATGGAAGACAGATATTTCCTCGATACTACCCTTGACAATATTTAAACAACAGCAATGGGAATCAGATAATACAGGATGGTTCATAGGTCACTTTTCATTTTAAAAATTTAACTTTTCTGAATTGTTTATATTCTTATCACAGATTATTGAAAACGAGACTAGTAATTTACCATGGAGAAATGCATGATCGAGCATCGTGTCAAATTAAATGAATACTGATGTAAGGATGAACAAGGATGGTCTATATAAAATTCACCAAGAATCGTCATTGGGAAAATGACGTGTACTTAAGAGATTAAATTTTCCGAACATGATAGCAAAGACTCCAGAATGTATTTAGGTGTTTAAAGGCTAAATACGTTTTGTTTGGAAGATTAAAGTTATTAAATTTTTCAATGATGCAGTGACTAATGGACCACCCAACATAAACCACGCAAAAGCACCGTGTTACTATAGTGCATGATAAAAAATTCTGTGACTTATTCAAAAAGTAACGTAATGAACCAAGATGAATAGTTTCGGAATAGAAATATTACAGAATTTTTAACTCTGAGCCAAGATATAAATAGTCTTTCATAAAAGTCAGAAATGTACTTCGTTCAAGCAATGAAGTATACAGTAATGCCAGTTTCAGTTTATGGAAGATGAAGCTTAAACTGTAAAAAGCATTGAAAAAAATAATTTTTACTTCGCAAAGTTTATTTTACGCACGTATATCACAACTAGAAATTCGCAACTATTTCAAAACATAGCATCGTTATATTTCTGATTTAGATTCAATTGATGTTTCGCTGTTTTTTTATTTACAGGATTTTTTTCAGTCATCATCAGCACCATTTTTAAATTGCATTTCGAATCTGCTACGCGTTCTTCTTTTCATACGTCTTGTTTCCGTTTTAAACAACTGAGTGAGATTTTTCACAGCTTTTGATATTCTTTCCGAATTCGGAATCAGTAAATTATAGTTCTGATTCTTGGTAAAAAAAAATTTTAAATGTAAGAATCTCCGAGATAAAAATTTGGAAAATAACAGCGTACGGGACAGGAGAAATTTTTCTTTGAAATCCAAACACGAACTTGCATTTTTCTTTCTAAATAAAATCTCCGTGAAGAATTCATGTTCTATTCGCACCATTTCCGTTTGAAAAATCACTGTATTTGGAAATATATTTTTGGAATGATTCGCAAAATAAAAATGTTTCTTATACGTCTTTTATTCCAAAGAATGTTCTGCTTTATTTCTTCATTAATGGTTCTTCGAATTATTTGTAATTTTTTCTATTACGATAATTTTTTTATCAATATACTATTTTAAATAAATATTGATATTTTTTCTTTGTAACTACTCATAACCAGATGTATGTTAAATATATCTTTTGAACTTGAAAACTTTATTGCAAGTGCATTATTTCGATAGAATGGTTTTTAGTGGCTCGATTGAGGATTATATATAGGTTTCGTTACATTTGAGATGCACGTTTTTGCTATGACTGATAAAAATGTGTAAGAGGAGATTTGAATAAAGTGATATGTAATTTCAAAGGTTAGGTATGATGGGCAGGTTTAAGGTATGTGAATCATTCTTTGCAAGCTAAATTTAGGTGGTGGTAGTGTTTTTGAGGCCGAAAGTTTCCTGTTCGTATTCTGAAAGTAACGTTGCATGGCTTAATTTTCGAATGCGATTTCAGCGCTTAAGTTAAAATTCCGAATTTCATATATGGCAGTTAATTGGTCAACGCCAGTTATATTGATGGCCAACGTCACCAAAGCGGTGATAAACAACATTTTAAGCTAATCCCGATTTCTATCATGTGAGACATTTTCATAGAAGTGTGGTTTCTTTGCACTAAAAATTCCTCTCATACGGCTTCCTTTATTTAGCATTATTCTATTTTTACTTATAAATGTGTGTTAATGCGTAAATCACAAAATATGTCAGAAATATTATTGCAAAGATTATTGCTGCTGTATAATGTATAGATTTTTATGCATTTAGCAACATCACTTTAAGGAAATCGTACTACAATAAATTATGTATCTCTTACAGCAGTAAATTTTCGTTATACAATACATTGACAAGTAAAGCGACATGTGCTTGACCATTGAAAACCTCTCTATATTTTTTGGATTTATCTGATTTTCGTAAACGACTTCAAAAATTATTTTGTGTGCTTGAATCCATCCAGGAGTTTATTTGTTTACCATTGTATGATGGGCAGGTCATTACATTGTTAGTTAGCAGGAGATTACATTGTTAGTGTAAATATAGGTAATAATAGGTTGACAATAGAAAGAGCACATATTACTGAAAGGTATGTAGGTAGGTAGTTGAATTAATGCCACACTGGGACAACACAATGGCTTATTATTATTAAAAACAAAAGTAATCAATTATTCTTGAGTCCGGACTTAATGTTTCGGAAGAAACTATCTATTTTATTTTTATTTCAAGATCAAGATCATAAAATTGGGGGATCGCCAAAAAGAAGTCTTTATCGTGCAAGACTGGAATGAGTAAAACTAGGATATTGAATTAAGTTTACTTACCTTAAAGTGCGATGGAGCAAGTCAAAATGTCTTTCTTTTTGTATTTTATAAAACAAGTGTATCCTCTATCACAAAACGAATTCAATGTTTTAATTGATTCAGCATTTAAGTACCACTGTTTTTAGCTGATCTTTATAAAGCTCAGAATTCTAAATCGCTACCTGCAATGTATCGTACTCAAATTGCTCCACTTCTACCAGAAAAATAGAAAAAAAATCAAAATGTGTTTAAAATGATTGAGTTTTCAATCTGTTCTGTTATAAAAATACAAAGAACTAAATTTCTACATATAATATATTGTTCGAATGGTTATTACTTTTCTACGAAAGAGTAGAAAATTAACTTAGAATGGTGTAATGTAATTGTTTTTATCTACTCTGTATAAAAGTTCAAGGTCCTAAACTGATACCTGTAATCAATAGTGCACGAATGATTGCTAATGTAGCCTAAAAATAGAAAACAAATTCAGCATCAAAGTTTCTCTTTGATACCGAATTTATATTTTGGACATTTTCGCTTAGATATTCGAAGGAAAAAAGGACAAGGAAGAAAAATAATTATCCTCCAAGTGTTTCAACGAGATACCTCAACAACGATTGTGAACTGTATTAACAATCTATATAAATAATTTACATAACTGTATATCCTGTTATTTATTATTAAATTCATTAAACTGTAGTTAATTTTCTCTGATGTTCCTGTGTTCTTCTCAATCCTATAAATATAAAAGCACTACAGATTTATCTTAGAATAAATGAATGATGAAAAAAATTTTGAATACGTATTGAAAATATGGAATATTTATTTTTAAAATATTAAATAATGAAGCAAATTTAGCTTTACTTTTTTTACTGACTGGCCCGGCCCCATAATACGTTCAACCAATAACGTCGTTCGCATGTGAAATTTTACTCTTAGCAAAACAGAGCGTCTCATTTATGGTCGTGAGACTTTTTACTTATCTGTAGGGTATTCTTTTATAGTATCAAGTTGAATCGACTTTAGGTATAATTGCTTTCGTTGTTGAGACATTTCTTTACTGCAGCAAGTAGTGATCACTTATGACTATTTTTTGTTGTCCCAATTGCACTGATATCTTTCTAAATCTGCAGAATCAATTTGGTACAATAATTGCTACAGTTACTCTCCAAAAAATTTATTAGATGTCCTTTCTTCAATAGCTACAATATTTCATGGATGTCGTAATCTCCAAAAGGACAAAAAAACGATAGATTTATTTTTCAACAAAGACATCTTCTAAAGTATTTTCACGGACGCATTATCCGTG
This sequence comes from Meta bourneti, assembly GCA_933210815.1. Taxonomy (NCBI): domain Eukaryota; kingdom Metazoa; phylum Arthropoda; class Arachnida; order Araneae; family Tetragnathidae; genus Meta; species Meta bourneti. The sequence goes on along the minus strand of OW119930.1, from coordinate 63,376,791 downwards.
AGTAGAGCAATAAATTCTGTCTGGAATCGTTATCTTTAGGGGTCATACCACCAATAAAGTAAAAATTTACTTCGTTTAAGCTCAATCGAAAGTTTCGTATTTTAGCGACTATGTTGTATTTATTGTTCTATACTCTATAGGTGCTGTGATTTTTATTTAAATATATGTTCCCTTTCGTTAATAGATTACTCATTTAACCTTCGAGTTATCAAAACAATGACCATAGAGTGACAAACTCAACTAAACCTAAACACGAGATTTTGCTGCGATAAGTACTTTACTAAAGTTTTTCTAAGACATGTTTACTTTATTATCAATTATAAATATCAATACGATAACTGTACAAAGTGTAAACTTGCAACTTGCAGTTTTCTGAATTTCAATAATTTCCTTTTTTATTAATTTTGAATTAAATGCAAATTTTTAATTTTTTTGCGAGACGTTTTCACTGTAATCAAATAAGAAGAAAATTTACTCTAATTTTCAAAAGTTTTTTTAAGCAAGCGTTTCTACTACTTTTTCTTGACGCCCTTATTTTTGTTTTTCTAAGGCATGAAAATTTTGTTCTACTCTATTATAAATATCAATACGGTTACCATACGAAATATAACCTGTAACATCTCAGTTTTCTGACTTAATGTATTCTTTTTTCTAAAAATGGCCTGGAAGTTAATTGCAAATTTTTATTGTCCCCACAAGACATTTTCATTGTAATAAGTAAAACATACGCTAAATTTCAAGAATATTTTAAGCAAGAGCTTCTACTTCCACTATACATTGGCATTGATTTCCTTAAAACTTTTTCGATGTTTAAAAATAAATAACCGAGCTGGGGACATTTTTATTAGATTGAAAAGTATTTTTATATTCATCGTGACTTTTTCTTTTTAAATCCTGAAACAAATTGATTAAAAAATAAAATAAAATAATTAATTAAAAATAACTTAAACAGGGTAAAGCTTTCATAAAAAAACTACTTACAATAGTAACAGTAAAATATTTTCCCTTATTATTGTAACTTTAATCTTTTTTAAATGTAAGAACCTCTAAGATAAAATATTTAGAATGTAACAGAATATAAAAGAATAGAAAATTTTCTTTCTAGCCCTCCACGTAGTTTTATACAGTGAAAATGAATCCAATAACATTCAAAGTTGATAGTTCTATCTGCTCAATGGATGCGATGTTACACGCAAGAAGTGTTAGTAACTACATAAGTATTTAAACTTGGGTTGTTTTGTTTGATGACATGGGATAAAAGTTTGATTATTATGTTTCAAAATTTCTTATAACTTATTGAAAGTCTTAAGTTTTAGAAGTGATAGCTTGAATTGTTCAACACATATGCTACAGCAATAAAATAATTATCAATTTTACCTTTTTTCGTTTACGAATACTTTAATTTTTAAAGTTGTAAACATATCACATAACATGCTGTATAATAAATTTTTTATGTAATAAATTTCTTCCAGTATAAATCTTTTCTTTCGTCCATGTATTTAGGACGTAAGATCTTTTATTGAAAATGCATGTACACAAATTAGTTAAAATTAATTCTATATTATTTCTATAATATAAGTCAAATTGGGTCCTCAATTGTTTTCTTTTCATGTATAGAATCAACACACAGTTTGTTAGATTCGATATAATTTTCTTATTTTTATTACAAAAAGTATATGTTATGTCGTTTGAAATGGTCCAACTTTTCAAACCGCATAATCACCTTACTTGCTTATATGTATAATATAATTAAGTTTTCATATATGGTTATATTTTTATTAGTATGACACGTTTTGAATTACTTGTAAAATTCTTACTTTTTAATTATTGTTTTCCGTTCACAAGATAAATATTATAAATTACGTTTTTAAATACAATGAGTTAGTTTCATTATTATGTATTTGTTAGGGTTAAAAATATGTAAAAGCATCCTATGAAAAAAATTACATACCCTGGTAATAATTATTTTATTTATGCAGAAAATAAACTATAAGGAAACTAGATATGTCTAGTTCACGAGTAATGGAGTAGAGAGAATTATAGTAAAAATTACTCTAATTTAATTTGTTTTATGTGTTTATGGCTAAATTACTTAGACATATGTTAAGTTTCACTGTTTAAATTTCATAGGATTCACAGGAAAATACAGGGGTAACGTGTTCTTGAGTTTTACCCAATACTGCAAGTATTTGATTTGACAATAAGAGAAGGAAACCATATAAGAAAGGTATTAAGCGTAACAACTGGTCACTTTTGCAGTTTCAAACCTCAATTATCATATGAAGTAAAAGATGCAAGAACTCTACCACCAGAAATCTCTTGGATTGTTTAAGGTAATGAGATGTGAGTATAAGATTTAACCCTACTAGTGATTTATCTTCAAGTCAAAAACTTCCCTGTAGTGGCAAGACTGATTCAAAAAATCTGTTCCAAATTCTCACCAATTCTTGGCAAGGGACAATTGGTTTTTCTTATTTGAATATTTATTCCCTTGGAGTAATAGATCAGTTTTGTCTCGGCGAGATATCCCATCATTAGCAAAACTGGTCAGATCTTGATGGGTGTGATATCGTGTTGAGAGCATTTGTAGATTTAAAACAGAATATCTTTCAAAGAGCATTTACTTCCCACGTACATAGCGTACTAATTCATAATCAAATCGTCGGAGATGATGACTTTAACTTCCTTTTTACAAGAGCAGCTGGAATAACCTTCAATCTGTAGCTGCGAAACAAAAAGTTTCCTTATTAAATAAGTGGCTTAATTTTCATTCCTTAACTACATCACTCAACTGGAGTTCGGACTTCGTGTTTGGCACAGATTAGAAAATATCGTCATCATCATAAAACCCAATAACCTAACCAAACCCAACAGAAAGACAGAAGGTAATAATTGATGCAATATGCAAATATTTTTATTTAGAAAATGTATATAATCTGATGCATGTATACATTAACCATATGCATTAATACAGATATTCTGTCTAACCCTTGCTGTAGTTCTTTCATCTGCTTCAGTAAAACTTTCCTTGTGTGCGTATGTCCATTTATTTGACATTGACGTCAAGCTAAATATGGCCTTAGCGCCATAAAACACAATTCAACCTATCACACCAGTAGAATTCTTATATTAGAAGCAGCATCCTCGGTGTTAAAAGTAATAGAGCCGCCCATGGTAGGATAGACGCCACTAAAGAAGGCATACCTCGTCAATGTTTTATTTGACGAGTACAAATAACATAAGAAATATTTTCTGGGTTGTATTGGGTATTGGGTATTTCAATTAACGTCACACTGGAGCAACACAATGGGCTATTGGTGACGGTCCGGGATCAATCCCAAAGGGAAAGATCCGAGGACAACACCACGTAATTTTGAACCACGGTCAGATGACGAGGCAACACCTGAGCTGGCACCCCACTCTCCAAACTTCCACACCACGCCAACGTGAGGACATTTGAGGCCACGACAGATTTAACGTGCACCAGCCCCCTTTGTACACGACGGTGTTTGGCTGGATTCGAACTCGCAACCCTTCGGTTGCTAGTTCGTTACTCTTCCAACCGGGCCACCGCGGCCCCTCTGGGTTGTAAGAAATATAGCTACTTACTTTTGCAGTTTGAAAACCTCAATTACAGCCTAAACTGAAAGATGAAAGCATAAACCACTCAAATCCTTTCCATTTGCCTAGGATAGTTCTTAAAATACAATATATTGCTCTCCCGTACCAAGCGTACTTATTTAAAATTAAATCATCGGACACGGTGACTTTGACTTCCCTCTGACAACAGCAGCTGGATAAGCTGCAGCTGCAAAGCGTCTTATTAAACACGCGACTTAATTTTCACTCCCTAACTACATCACTCCAATGAAGCGCTGATATTAGATACTGCAGCCTCAGCATGAAAAGTAATAGTGCCGACCGCAGAAGGATACTTAAGGAGGCATATTCCTCGACTGCCTCCTTCAATGAGGTTAATGGTGCGTGAAGAGCCCTGTGCTGACATCAAATCCTCACGGTAGCCTTGCCGGCAATTAGCTATTGATCTGTCTCTAGGTGAGGGATGGGGCTTCGAGTTATAAATTTACGTCGTTTGCTAATGGGAAGAGGACATTGAGGGGTTTAGATTACTGGATTTGTCATACTGGGTGGTAGGGCATATATTGCAGGTCTCTGTGGGAAGTCGCCAAAAAAAAAAAAAAAAGATAAATTTTAAATGAAGGAATCTGCTGAGTCATTTCCTAAGAGATGGCTCGCAGACAGCCTGACCACTCAGGATGTCATCGCGCCTGCACAGTTATGTTTGAAGGGCTGCTTGGGCCTACTGTTTTTTAATATTCTCTTACTTCCAAAGTGTCTGTCTGCTGAGCACCAACCTCGTAGTTCCTCTCTCTGTTACATCGCTATTTATTGTTAATAATCGTGTTCATAAATCATGAGTTAAATTCTGTTAAATCATCAGAAAGGGATCAATTAATGCGTCCAAACAGCGTTGTTTTTACAGACACTGCCAACTATAGTCCTTAATTTTTGTGAAGATTGATAATGCAGGAAATATTAATAGATTAATGCTATTTATTTTACTTTCGCTTCACTTAAGATATCAGCTAAGCAATATTTGTAGCACCTTAACAACTTATCTTGTAATCAGAACATACAATTGAGACCGCTTAATACTACTAACATTTTTTAATTTTTTGGATAAAGTACATTCTCCTGGGAAGTGTATGATGTAATTTGTTACAGAATGTCACAGAAGTTGCTCAGGATGCTAAAATGTCCTTTCATCTAATCACCATGAAACTTTCTCTCCTTGCTATCCACTCTTGTTGATCGATGTATGTCTTCAACCAGTGGTTGAGGTTTATAATTACTTTGTCTGTATATAGTCTGCATTATAATTCTAAACCATTTGAAATTTTAATCTAAGACTCTTTTTGAATCCCCAACCAAATCACAAAGCGCTACAAATTAAATACTCTGTTCAAAATTTGATTTTGTATTCAGAGTATGTGAGACAGAATGAATCAAACAATGTTTAAATCAAAGTAATTTATTGCAAATATCTTCTAGTTTATTATATGACTGCTTTTGTTATTTTAATACGCAAAAAGCATCTGTAGATTACAATTTCTTAATTACTCTTTTCAAATGTTCAATCGATACGAAAAGTAATCGAATAACTCTTGTTATTCGTGTCCCTGAAATCGCACAAACCAAAAGTGTCACTATACTTGGAATATAATACCTATTACAAATAAATGTTCATTTTAATTCCATGAGGGTCCGCCTTCGCAATTATTTAGAAATTATTTCCAAAATTTTAAATAGCAACACTCACTTTTAATGTTTGGGTAATTTTAGTAATTTATTGTAACAAAAATTACTTTGAACCTCTTGATCATATTTGAAAGTATAAGGAAAGGACTAAAACATTCATTTGACATTAAGAGCTCTGTGATTTAAAAACCCCTCATAACGCATTGATTTGACTAAGATGACCGTAATTTTCATAAATTCTGACTTTTCATCCAGTCAATTGGAATGGTTAATCAGAAAAATCCTTCAGAAGAATTGAGTTACTTCAATTTTTAATATGAAAACTGATCCGTATGCAAATGAAATTAATATCTATATATAGTAGACATTCCAAGTCAAATAACATTTATGGTTTGTTTGTAAGCACCAGGAATAATACGTGTTCCGGCAATTTTTGACCGACTGTACTGAACAGTCTATATATAGACGTAGTTACAAGAATTTCCGGAATGTTGCACAAAATAAAGTAGCAAGAAATTGCTACTTTAAAAAAAATTACTACCATTGGTAGCAAAAAATAAAGGCTATACTCCTATTCCAATTTATATTCTCACACAAGATTTTTCCTATGTATAAACATAAACAAACATATAGCTGGATAAAAAGGACAGCTTGAAATTTTTAAAGAAAAATGTATATAGCTAAGGTGAAATACTCAGGGGATTTTTTTGTCTGTAGACAAACTCTGAAACTATCATCAGAAGAAAATTGTAAGAAAATCTCAAGGTAGTATAGCCAATAAAAAAGATTTACACAGAGTCCTATAGGAATCATTTCAGACGACAGATTCGTGTACACACGCTTCAAAGATAGAGTTGAACAAGCGTATTGAAAAAAGCAGTACGTCAGAATGATGAAAAGCATATTCCTGTAAACATTTTTCGAAACATCTTACAGATGCAATATAGAAAAAAAATAAGAAGTGAAAAAATTTGTGATTCAGTAACACTCATATAAATACATAATATAAAGACGTATAGAATCTCCCTTTCACGTATATTAGAGAAGTTTTTGAACGCCACAATATGTCAATGTAAAAACGAAATCACCAGTGGGAAATTAAGAAAGCACGAGTAATCAAACTTAATAAGCATTTATCTGATACTTCTTATAAAATATGTAATATTAAAAACCTCTCCGAAAATTATGTATACGTTTCACGATTTCGATAAATGCCAATACTATCGAAAAAAGTATGCATTAAATTAAAATATGTTGAAAAAAGGTAAAGTTAGCAACAAATTAATCTACTGCAATTTAATCCTTATGTAGTGCCTTTCATACACACCTAGTTTTTTTTAATGTTGCATAATAATATTACAACGCACATAAAGATCAGTTTAATTTTTATCCATTATATATGTGGTGAACTTAGCCACCATTGCAAAAATTAACTTATAACAGTTGTATACATATCAGTCTGGCCTTTTTTCCACAATAAAGTACTTTTGGAAGACAAAGTTCCATTGTTTTACACACGACTTGTTAAATGTCCCCACATCCGCTTGACAAATCTTCAAATCGAGCGATCGACGAAATAGAATGAAACTGTGCCTATGTATTCTGTCTATTTCATTATAAGGTTGATCAATCTAATGCAATGATATTCAATAAATCTACTTTGGAATAGACAAATGAATAGTCATTATATATGATAATTAAAGAGAAGCTTTTCGAGATTTAGTTACATACACATATTCTAATTAACGTCCAAGCAAAGTAATACCATAACCTCCATTTTTGCATGAATACATCTAGCTATGACCTACATTATCATTCTAATCAACATGCCCAAGCAATACAATACCCCAACTTCCATCTTCATAATAACTATAAGCAACAAAGCTTCGAATTATGGCACATAATTTCTATTTTAATAAATGTATCTCAGCTATATAAATCCGAACCCCCACCTCCACAACAAAAAAGGAAGAGAGCGACATCGAATACGAACAATCACAGGAATGTAATTTCATCATCGAACCGTTCCATTAAATTTCATTGGTGCAAAAGCTCTCAACCCCTTCTCCTTTTTTGCCAGCAATTCGTCCATCCATTTCGAGCCATCCTCGCCCTCAACACATTACCGAGGTGATTATACACCAGGACACCAAAGATTCAATCCAACTCGTTCGTTTCCTTCCTTCGCTATTGGGTGGCCAACATACGAGAACAACTTAATATGAAGCATACATACCTTCTAATCAACGTCCAAGCAACATAATACCTTAACCTCCATTTTTGCATGAGCAAATCTAGCTATGACCTCTACATTACCATTCTAATCAACATGCCCAAGTAATACAATACTCCCACTTCCATATCCGTACATACTAACAACGAATTCAATTAACATCAAATTATGACACAGAATTTCCAAATGCATCCCAACGACATAAAATCTTAATCTCCACTTCCACTAGAAACAAGGAACAAAACGACACTGAACACGAACAATCCCACGAAAAATAATTTCATTATTGAACGTTCCATTAAATTTTATTGCTTCAAAAGCTCTCAACCCCTTCTCCTTTTCGCTAGCAATTCGTCCACCCATTTAGAGTCGTCCTCGCCCTAAATACCTTCCCGAGGTGATTCTACACCAGGACACCAAAGACTCAATCCAACTCGTTCGTTTCCTTCCTCCAGGCTATTAGGTGGACAACATATGAGAACAACTTAATACGAGACTGCCTCTAATCGTTAGAAGCCGCCTCTCTGATTGCCGTGGGTGCAGTTCGCAGCCTCGAATTTCATCCACGGCAATCTGCGTTGCGAAGGGTGAGCTTTTAATGAAATTCCGACTGTGGCCTTCTAATCGCATCAGCCGGGGAAACAGGAGAAAGTCTGGGGCACTAATAATCTCGGTTTTCATGCGAGAATCTTTTAAGGATGTTATCGAGCTTCCAATGAGGATTAATATTTTGCGGGGCTATTGTCTTATTAGAGATTCTGTTTTAATTAATTTGGTTGGATTGGACTATTCGAGTATGAAATGCAAATATGGTGTGGTTTGGGGGTCAAATTTCGTGGTCCAGATCTACAAAGCAACCTCATTTGGCATATTTAAGCAGGGAAATAAAATCTGTTTGAAGTTTTAATTTCCTAGTACAGGCGGCCCTCGACTTTCGCACATTCTACTTTCGCACAATTCGCTATTTCGCACATTTTTAAGAGTTCAATTTTTTAAAGATTTTTGTCGATAATGCAAAAATTGTTCGCTTTCATGCAGTCGCTCCCACACATTGCCACCTAGAGTAGCGGACTTCTCGGAATCGTTGTGACGTCACTAGGGTTCCGAGCCGCGGTGGCGGGGGCCGAATGTCAAATACATACAATGTATTAAACGGGTTTAGTCTTGCGTTAGGGCCCATGTCGATGCGTTGTGTGTTTTGCCAATTTATTTGTTTATGTTTAAATATTTCGCCCTCATAAATTTATAAACATGAGTGAGAACGCAGAAACTGCAGTGTTGATACAAACAAAAGAAATTAAGGACTCATAAACTTCATACGATCGAGACAAAGATGGAAATAATTAGACGCTCTGAAAGCGGTGAATCTTTTGCTTCAATCGGCCATTCGAACGAGATAAACAGGTCTACGATATGTTCAATTTTGAAAAACAAGAATAAAGTTAAGGAATACGTTCTAAATTGTGAAAATATATCTTCAAAGATTGTTTCCAAAAGACACGGCATAGGGATTGATGAATCTTTGTCATCATGGATTGATGATCAACATCAAAACATTGTTCCTCTGAGTTTTTCAATTATTCAAGCTAAGGCTCTCAGTTTACATGAAGATTGGAAGACTAGATAAAAAGAAGATTCTAACACGGTGTTTCAAGCAAATAATTGGCTGGTTCGACACATTTAAAATGAGGTATTCTTTACATAATATTAAATTCACTGGAGAATCGGCTGATGCAGATAAAAATGCTGCAAAAGAATTTATTTCTTCATTGTCCAAAATTATTGTAGATGGAGAACATTCTCCTATTTGCCCCTGGACATAAACCTTCTAAAAACCGAAACCATTCTCTATATCAGGAACAGAAAAAAAAAGGTGGTATTCAACTAACTCTTGATAAGTTTATAAAGAAAACACCCGAAAGCACTTAAACACGCCTCGTTAACTTAATTATGTATATTGATAAATAAATATTTTTAATGTATTGTTGATAAACAAATATTTTAAAATACAATTTTTGATGCTTTTTTTACATCCCTCTACTTTCGAACATTCAACATTCGCACACATTTCCAGGAACCAATTATGTGCTAAAGTCGAGGGCCGCCTGTACTCGTAAAGAACTGAGTTCTCGTTGTATAGAAAGTGGTGGAGAATTAATAATGATTCAGATATAGTGATAACTCTGTTTAATTTATACTGTACTGCTTTGTTGATGAGGGATCATCTTCTACTTGGCCTTTTGATAGTTTCACCTTTGGACGAAAACATTTTTTCTCAATTAAATTCTTCAATGACTTTCAATTTTGCGATGCATCGTACTCTAATCACATTGACTGTGGAAACAGGTCTCGGCACTAATAAACTGTTGTCATAGGAGTATCTTTTAAGGACGTTATCGAGCTTCTAATAAGAATTAATATTTTGCACGGCTATTGTCTTATTAGAGATTACGTTTTAATGAATCTGTTTGGAGTGGACTACTCGAGTGTGAAATGCAAATATGAGGTGGTTTGGGTTTCATGTTTTATGGTCGAAATATACAATGAAACCTAATTTGGAATAATTATGTTAAAAAACATAACATGCTTGATTTTCTAGTGTTTTTGAACAACTGTTGTAAAAAATAGATGAAAGATTAAATATGCTTTATTATATCAAAAATTTAATAGATCGATCTAATTTTATACGTTACGTTTGTTTGTTAGCCCATAATCAGTTCCATGGAGTCCCTCTTGCAAACAATGTCCTTCCAGGACACTCCGAAACACTGCACTACGTGATATGGACTAGCCCTGCAGTTATTCTGATAGTTGCTAAAGTCAGAGTAAATCTTCATTCCTTGACAAATATCTCATCGCTTTGGGGTTACGAGTTTTAAATCTTGATAATGCTGTCTGTTTCCTACATAACTGTATTGGCTATTTCTCCAGGTCTTAAACGGTAAATAGGATTCAAATATGGATTAATATTTTACGGAGCTAATACTTCACTAGAGATTATGTTTTAATTAACTGGATTGGAACAGACTGCTAGAGCCGGATAAGCAAATATGAGATGCTTCGGGTATCCAATTTCGTGGCTCAAGTATGCAACGAAACCTCTTTTGGAAAATTTAAATTCATAGAAAATCATTGCCTTTGCACAGAAATTTTAAATTTCCTAGTGTTTGTAAATAACTGTTCCCGTTGTACGGGGGAAATGGTGGATGATTAATAATGGTTTATTATAGTAATAAATCAGTCTACTTAAAAGACGGTACTTATTTTTTAATGGCAGCTGGACTGTTCTCGAAACGAGTAAATGAAGACCCGTTTAGAGGTGGAGTTTAGCTACCATAAGGATTGTGTCTTTTTGTGTCTTAGTTCATTTAATTGTTCTAGTGGTCAAAGGCAGACATTTCAGAGCTTATAAAAGTGGTATTCTTCTAATGTCTTTAATGTGGAGATTTTAGGAAACCGTTTACAGCTATTCACCTTAGACCGGTAGGGAATCCCAGAATTTGAAGATCCGGCTACGACAACGTCTGTAATGAAATGCATTTTCGGTATTTTCCACACGACACACTTAACTAAACTGAAAACTATTTTTTTATAAGTACTGTAAAACTGGGATTTTACCCGTTTAGATAGATAGGGCCGATTCATTTACACATAGAAGTGAACTGAACAGTCCTAAACACAAACCATAATTAAAATCTTAATTGTCTGTTCTCTAAGTAGAAATTGTGTGTATTATTCAACGAAGATCACTTGAAGTAAATCTGTAGTACTTATCGATCCAGTTTATTTCCAAAACAATTAGACAACTGGTTATGGAATCAAATGTATGATTTATTGGAAAACTTAAACTGTATTCCAAAACACAGAAACCCCAATTAAAAAACTGAATTGACTTTTTTTATAAATACAAATTGGTATTCAACGAATAGCACTAGTTGAGAATCTGCAATATTTGACGATCCAGATTCCAGCAAAAAATTAGACATCTGGTTCTGGAATCGAATATACGATTCATTGGAAAACTGCATTTCAATTGGAAAACTGCAATTCAAATTCATTTGGAAAACTGTAATTTTTTGAATGCATTTACTGCATTCAAAAAAGCACCAATTAAAAACTGAATTGACTGTTCTATAAATAGAAATTGGTATTCAACTAAGACAATTCTATGATAATATACATTACTTAACATACCCGACTCCGAAATTAGACAGCTTGTCATGGAAGTAAATATTTCATTAATTGGAAACCTTAAATTGTATCCCCAAGCACAGAAATCCCAATTAAATATTGAATCGACTGTTCTATAAAAAGAAACTTGTATTAAACGAAGACAACTCGAAAAGAATTTAGAGTATTTTACCATCCAGATTCCCCTCAAAATATTAGACAACAGGTTATGGAATCAACTATATCATTAATTGGAAAACCTTAAATTGCATCCCAAAACACAGAAATCCCAATTAAAAATTGAATTGAATTTCTGGAAATAAAAATTGGCATTCAGCGAAGTCCACTCGATGAGAATCTGGAGTACATGACGACTCAGATTCCACCAAAAATATTAGACAATTAGTTATGGAATCAAATATAAGCTGTATTGAAAAATCTTAAATTATATTCCAAAATGCAGAAGTGGGACTATTCGTCGCCCAACAGCCCAGAATATTGCTCATGTGCGATCGATGCCTTCCTAAAGAGGTCGCAAGTCTGAACACTAGAGCAGTACAACAAAGGCCGACGGAGAGGAGAGATCGCATTCCCTTTCTCTTCAATCACAATGACTTTGGTCGAAATGAAAAGAAATAAGGCTCGGGGCTAAAAGGAAAGTTTAAGAGAAAAAAGTCAGTACGAGTAAATAGAAGCATTTTAAAAGTGAGCTTGCTGTTGGGGGAAACTTTGGAGTTTGGTAAACAAGTTTGTTTCCTTTTTGTTTTGACTTTTCGTTGTTGGAAAACAAAATTCGTTCCTCAGATATACGTGTTGCGATTTGAGAATAATATTTTGAAGTGGAATTAGAACTTTTTCATTTTTAACGCGTCTCTAGATTTGCGATTTTCAGCATTTTACATCTAAGTGTACCCATAAAATAATAATACAAATTGTGCGCCACACCAAAAAATTTATTTAATTTTTGGCAGATCTGAAAAAGTATGATTTTGATTGACTTACAGAAAAAGGTTTAGTAATTACCTAGTAGTAGGTTTAGTAATCATTTTTGCTGCAAAGTGGCTTTTTAAAGCATCTTTTTGAAACGATTTTTGTGATACTTTGTAACAAAAAGAAATATTACTCAAAATCAGTTGTACAGGTTATTACTTAAAATTATTTGTAAACACTCTTGTCAAAAGTTCAAAAGTTAGCAGTTTAAATTAAATAAATCTTACACGATGTAGGCCGTTTCACCATCAACAAGGCACGCCAGTGCTATTCTTGTGGCAGTGGTTGAAAATCGCTGCTCTAGAATTATTGTAGTAATAGATAAATGTTACATTACAAATATTATTTGCGATAAAGTGAAATTATTTCAGCCAAGTACAGCTGTAATTGGGACATCTAAAGTCATAGAACAGATATAAAGGTAAAGTGAGTAATGGTAACCTTTTTATGAGTCTAAGCTCATGTGACCGATACTAATACTAGTCTGACCCTTGGACTACTTTCATCTGCAGGAAGGAAACGAACACTCATCATCTAATTGGTCAGCGGGACATAGGAGTAGACTAGCGATTTCATCATTTTTGTCGCCACTCTATTGTGACAGGGTCTATGTATGAATGTTTCATATTCACACATTTACCCTGTCATAAGACGTTATATCACCTAACTAGGCGATGAAATGCTAAATCGGCCAACCAAGACAATTTTTCACATACCAGCCACCTGACTACTAATCGATATGTTGTTTGCACCTTTTGAAGTCTACTTATATCTCAGGTCTATGTCTAGAATGACTTTCTGCAATCTGTCAAGATTATATTAAATACATTTTTTATTGTCTGACCGCTGACAGTATTTGAACGGCACTGCAGGAAACGAACTGTTGGCAATTTGTTAGGGAGCACTTAGTGGACAGTCACTGTTACTCACAACAGGAACAATCACTAGCATGCATGGCTCCTCCATAGTTCTATAAGTTTGCCAACTGTACTAGCAATCAATGAGTCGCATCTTCGAAAACCAGTCAGGTTCAATACTTAACTAGGTATATTTTTCTATTCGGTGTCATTAAAGCCTTTATTGTGTGAACATGTCCATTACTTGATGATATTTGTCATGTGTTTGGCACAGTATGGCCAAATATAACCATTTATGTGCTGACCTCTCCATTTGACTGTGGTTCAAAGTTACGAGGTGTCCTCGGATTCATCCAATCGACAATAGTCCGTTGTGTTGCTCCACTCTGACGTAAATAAAAATAACTACCTGTGTTGTGTTTGGCACAATTTGGCGTCATAAGAAAATTCCAATCAACCATTAGCATCCAAAAACCGAGATTCGAACCCGGGATCTACTGATTGGTAACGAAAACCACTATGGTCACTATAATAAAATATTTTTATAACAGTTCCACAAATTAAATCACTAATTTAAATTCTGTATATTAGTTAGAAAATAAAATTATAAATAGAATATAATAAATATGAAATAATATAAACTAATATATTTATCTTTCACACTATACAAAAGAAACGAATCTTCAAATTTTTGCTTTCACATAAAACCTTTCTATACTTTTAATCTGTTTTGTATCTTGCCTAAAGAAAGCATGATCCCTGATTACAAACCTAAATAACCCTAAATGACACCAAAACTCAAAAATTGCAACACAACTTTTCCTGAAGGTTGGCTGCACATCTTAATTGCGTTTTCCTTGAAAAAATGATACTGTAGTTCCACGCCTTTGGCTTACTGCCAGAAAATTTGTTTTTATGGCAAAACTAACAAGGTATTTTCGTTATGTGCAAAATATATTAATATAAACTAATGTCTTCCTCCATAAAGTTTTTAAAAAATATTTTAGAATAACGGCATTTAAAAGGCAAATCGCTGTAATGCAAGCATTAACAAACTCAATGTATAGTCGCTGAAAAAACCAGTCACTCTTCATTCAAACAATTTTAACAGTAGAGAAAATTCAAAGATGGCATTCGACAGGGAATAACGTCTTCCATAAAGTCATATGCATAAAATTTGCATAATGCACCGTCTTCCATATTAAATTGAGCACCAACTTCATAATTTCCAATAGCAACCCCTTATTTTAACACGAAACTTCAAATCTATTGTATATCATAATTTAACTTCAGATACCAAGTTTCATGTCATTCATGAATACAGAAAGTTTGGAGCTCATGATGTTAAATCAGTTTCCCAGACATAAATCTTCATAAATAATATTCCTATAGCGCTGGTATTTTCTATCATGTTGCTATTAAGGTACCCAGACAAAATATATATAATAGTTCAGTTTTTAAGCACTTTTTAGTTTGTAATATTAATTATTAAATTAATATTCGAAAAAATTATGAATAGGATCCTCGATACATTTTGGCAGAAATCGATTCAGAAAGACTTTTAATTGCGCTATAAAAAATTCCAGCTCTTTCTTCTGGATGGTTTTTGAGCTACTCTTAAATTTTCGTCACTAAGATAATTTTAGGGGGCACTCAAAGGTTGAAAAAAATGTGGTAAACCTGAGCAATGAGAAAATTTTTGAAAAATGTTTGGAAACATCATTTATGTAATCTACCGGACATTGCCTTCTACTTGTCATGTGTGGTGCAGATGAACAGTGATCAATATAATTCTAGATATCAAAACTATGTTTTAAGATAAGTCTTAACGGATACTGCTAACTTTCGCGATGACAGTTGCTATTAACTGTTATTATATAAGAATTATTTAATAGTTTCTGAATAAGTTTAACAGTTATCATTAACTGTTGAAAATTGAAGTTGGCGTTGAAATTAAACGTTAATATTGATTATCATTCTTTCCAAATTTCTCTTTCATCAAGATCTGGTCAATTTTGATAATGATGACCTAGTCAAGACGACCACCAGGAGGGTTAATGTTCTTTGTAACCTTCTTTTAGTCAAGCGACAAATGAATAGTGCCTGATTAATTACAAATAATCTTGATCTATTAATATTGACTTTCCATATGGAGATGATTCTTGAAATGGACAACGGCTTTAACATTAAATATATCTGGATATAACATCAGTAAATTCATGAAATTTCATATTTAGACTAATTTGACAATGTAGAATCTGATTAAGGTATCAAAACCCGGTGCTACCTCTGGAAATTTTGTTATTTGTGCAAAATTTGATATGAAGACTCCCTTATTCAATATTTTTGCATTTGGAATTGTAAAGGACACTTTTCCTTGTTGAATGATATCTTTGAATTTACTCTACTATGAATAGTGCCCTATGTAAAGGGGATGTTTCGGATTTTTTTAAATAAATACATAATACGATAGTACATAACTTTAGCAATGTTATGTATTTAAAAAGCAAATGTATAAAACAGCGATGAAAACCAAGGAAGTTATTCCTTTATCTGACTGGTGAAGGACCGTCAGATTTGTCGTTGTTGGTCCTGTGAAATAACATGTTTAGAATTTTTTAATCGGTAAATAATTTTAAGTTAATCAGTATCTCAAGATTTAGACTGGTATTAATAATAGAAAGACGGATGGTGCCTGTGCGCTCTTCGAGTCAGCCTAACTAATGAGCCTTACTAATGAATCGAATACGCTGTTATTTTATGACTTTCACGTTTCTATTTGGAAAAGTTATATTCGACTCCATAGCTGTAAATATAGACAGTGAACACTGGGCTTTGGCGGCAGTCTGCCGTCAGATTAGTAATTGTTTTTCTAAACGTTTGGAATGTCTGACACTGTACTAACATTACTCATTGAATAGGAACCTATGGTTAATGTGATATAAATTTTCAATTTTAATCTATCATCTCATATAATGTGCTCGATTTGATCCAGCACTCTAAGAACGTGGAGCCACACTGGTACCCTCTCTTTTTCTTGGTAAAAAACAGTTTCCCGTCTTTTTAGTTTTGAGAATTCAAAATGAAAAAATCTTTTCTACCGCAAAATCATATATGTAAAATGATAATGCATAAGTGACTGCGGCATTATTTAAAACGATGATGATAACATAACCACAACGTACTTCAATGCATGATGGCTGAGACAATTACCACTACTATGAGACTTTCGTTAAACCTGAACTCACGATTTTATACCGTCCATTCGCAATACTCGAAAAATGTTGCTCACCTATCCTTTTTTATTTTTGTGTACATTGTATTGCGTTGTTATTGTATTGTATTGCATTGAATTGTATTGTTATTACCAAAATGCAATAAAATATGCACGTATTTTAGGCTAGAGAGAAATTCGTGATTACTCAATACTTCATAAAGTATCGAATGAACATTTTATGATGTGCTGTCTATTTAAAATGTCTTCCACTTAAAGTTTTAGATTGCAGCAAAGTGCAAGTTTCGACGAAATTTATTTTGCTATCTATTCTAAGCTAAAAGGAACGTCAGAATCTTATCGGTGCAGTAATTAAGGTAATAATATATGCTGCTTTTAATCATTAGACTGCTGAGTCGCATGACAAACTTGAATATTTCAAGGGAGATCGTTTAAAGTAGACACTTCGAACTTGAAGCTGGGATATGTGAAATCATTATTCTAATGATTCTAGGCAAAGCGGAAGGCTGAAGAAATTCAAATACACGTTCTTGGAGCTCTATGACACCTGATCGTTTTCATTTGTTAACAATATCAATAGTATGCATAAATTGTCATTTCTCTTAATGATATCCTTTATGATCACAGGACTTAAACTTTTGCACACGATTCATTTTAATCATTAGTTACGTGTATTGGAGAAGGAATATCGGGAATATAACCCTCGTGTTTTAAGGGATTGCATGACTGGGTTTACTCACTGCCCTAGCAACCTGCGAGTTGTAGGAGATGTAGGTTCAATTCCTATAACTTACTCTGGGTGTATTTCTCTCTTCTGTTGCATACAAACTTCCCTATTGTGTACATCCATATACTTGTTTGTTTGACGTTGTTTGGCACAGCTTGGCCATATATGGTCATAAACCCCAACTCAAGGAACCTTGCGTTTTTGGTTAGCTATTATCCTAGGTGCTATGGACAGAAGTCACCTTGGATAAGCAGAAACTCAGATAGCACAGAATTAGTAAGTCAAAACAGCCTATACGAAGTGCAGAAAATATTTACAGTACTCTAAATTACTACTGCTGCTACTGAAATATTCATAAAGCAAGGATTAAGAATAATCCATACTGGGATTTTTGTTGCAGTATGTATTTAATGCGATAATTTTACAATAAATCTGGACGTGAGATCATACATTTTAAACTCTTTTTGAAAGTCATTTTGTCTTCCGTTTCGCAGCACTTTTTTACCTCTTGAGACAAAGTGCTCATTCTAGAAGCTTTATTTAAAGCTTTAAAGAGCTTGGTATCAAATTCTGCTCACATAACAGAGACAGTTGGTTAATTGGAAACTCGTATAATGAAGTTCCACTGTACTTTATATTTTATTATAAATTTTTAAGCAAAATCAATTTTTAACTGTCAATAATATATCGTTATAAATCATGTATAGCTTACGAGAAAAGGTGGTTATGTTGAATTGTACTGAAATCCAAAGTACGAGACTTTCTCTACAGCTCTATTTCATCAAGGAATTGAAATGAATAATGATTAAACTTTCACTTCTATAAATTTAAAGATTTTCTGTATGTTTTCAAGTGGCTGGATCGCCAAAGAACTAATGGGCCGCAGTAGCCAAGATTGGAAGAGTAGAGGATTAGCAACCCTGGGATTGCGATCCAATCAAAGACCATTGTGTAAGTAGCGGCTGGTGCATGTTAAAACTGTCGTGGCCTCAAATGTATTCAAGTTGGAATGGTGTGGAAGTTTGGAGAATGGGGTGCCAGATCAGGTTGAACCGCGTCATCTGACTGACAAATTACGATATGCTGTTATCGGATCTTTCCCTTCGGGAATGATTCCGAACCGTCACCAATAGTCCGTTTTGTTGATCCAGAGTGACGTTAATTCAACTATCACCTACCAAAAACCTAATGAGATATTTTTCACTTGTGTTTTTTATTAAAAGAACACTCTTCCCAACTGTAAGGATATGTTAAAGTTTTTTCAAATTTAATATCACGGTATACTGTATAGCTAACAAAAAGTATGAAGATGCAATGTTTTGTATCCAAGTAACTTTAAATAAATATTTTACTTTAGTTCAATGATTCATTTCGAGTCTATACAAGGTTCCTGTATTTTACCTTCGCATGAATTCCAAAACATGAAATCATTAAATAACAATACCTCATAAAAATCTAGAAAACCAACTGTAAGGATATGTTAAAGTTTTTTCAAATTTAATATCACGGTATACTGTATAGCTAACAAAAAGTATGAAGATGCAATGTTTTGTATCCAAGTAACTTTAAATAAATATTTTACTTTAGTTCAATGATTCATTTCGAGTCTATACAAGGTTCCTGTATTTTACCTTCGCATGAATTCCAAAACATGAAATCATTAAATAACAATACCTCATAAAACCATAATTCTACATTGTTAATAGCAAACACTTTGCTTCAAAGGCCTTATTTGTGCATACAGGAATTGTTAAATGGCTATAAAATAAAGCTGGGGGCGCACAAGAACTACGATAAATTGCTAAAACTAGCTCTCAAGTGTTCTGACATTAATTGTTACTTTATATCATAATTATTTTCCCTAGTGTCAGCCGCATGAGCTATAAATCACAGAACTTGTATTCTGAACCATAAAAGATTATGAAATAAATTGTTTCCCGAATGGAAAAGTCGCTGATTTATATACGTCATGTGCAAGGGTCGAATTTCCGTAATCACCTTATTTAATATATTCCTGTCTTGTGAGTTCAATTGAATATTGTGAAAGGTAATTATTTATTCTATCTTTTGTCCTGCCTATCGTGAATATACTGTATTTTAGAAAGTTTAAGAGAATCTGCAGCTGTTTTTGTTTTTACATCTGGATAAAATTACCTTCATACTAAATATTCACTATACTATGACAGGTGATTTTGCAAATACATGTATACGTGCATATTAATAGATTTCTCCTAGAAAGTGTCTGAAATATAATATTTCATTTTCTGATTTCAGTTTGTTTGGATTTTTCTAAAATATAATAAAACATTTTCTGATTTCAATTAATTTCTTGTATGTTTCAAAAATATAGTAAAGTATTTTCTGATTTCACTTAATTTCTTATGTTCCAAAAATGCAATAAAATATTTTCTAATTAACTTAATTTCTTAGATGTTCTTAAAATATAACAAAGTATTTTCTAATTCACTTAATTTCTTGGATGTTTCTAAAATATAATGAACTATTTTTTAATTTCACTTGGCTCTTAGGGGTACATCCTCTTTAGATGTGAACGGGTTTTACGTACCCGAGGTACTCTAGTGATCTTTTCAATTCACGTGGGGTTTACTGTCTTTAGTAAACATGGGAGTCGCGCTCCCGGTATACCCAAGCGATCTTTCACTCTTTCATCCCACTACTCTGTGTTCCCCTCCCTCTTTTTTACCCTTTCATGACATTTTTTACGTGACGTTGTCGTGTTTGGCGCTGCTTGGGCAAATATGGCCCTTGCGTCATAAAACGCTAAACCAGCCAATTGATTTCACTTAATTTCTTGGATGTTTCGAACAAATAATAAACTTTATTTTGGTTTCGTTGACCCATCCGTCTAATGGTCAGGATGCTATCTTCATTATCGGAATGTTCTGGATAGAATCAATGGAAAGTGATGGATATTTGTCCGTCTGGAATGAATGAGTGGCCTCCATGAACGAGCTGTGCCTAGAATGTGTATTATGTATGTGACGCGTATGTGGACACAATCTTTTGCGCACCAGGATAACGCAAAATTCTTCATCAATCCACTTTTGTAGTGCCAAAGTGATTTGTCCAATTGGCCGGTAACAAACAAAATATAACAAGCAAATCATACAGTTTCAAGAGTAATATGATATGAGTAAAAGGATATTATAGAATTAAAGAAAAAACTCGTGTTGAGTAATAACGTCATTGATACAATGCAATAGTCAAGAAAAGTAAAAACGGCTGAATAAATTTTTGTTTCATTTTCCGAATTTGAACGAATATTTAGTTGGCATGCTTCATAATTCTATGTCATCCATTTCGTTTGTCAACTTTATTAGCTTTGCACTTAACGTTGTTTACTCGTCTGTTTCCGTTGCAAGAAAAAATATTGTCTTCAATAGGCAAATAAATGAGCCTCATTTTAATCGGACGGATATTAGTTATAAACAATGAGTTATTTACAAAAGAGGACATAAAATACTTAATAGGTTAAGCTCATGCCTGATGATACTCCTTCAAAACAATAAATACTTTTCTAGATAGTTTATCATGTCATGAAATCTGTAAAATGCGAGAGAAAAGTAAACACGCTTTCAAATCCATTGAAGCAATATGCAGCTTTTCTTATCTTCGAGTTATAAAAAGTACTTCAAGCATCGTTTTAAACTATTTGTCCAAGTACTTATAACGGTACATTAATCTCAAAGAGGTTTTCAAAAACTGTCTTTGCTTGTATTTAAATTGAGCTAAAGTTCGAATGAAATTTTCCGCTGAGAATAAAAAAAATCATAGGAAATGAATTAAAGTTTAATTCAAGAGAAGTAGCTTCAATTTTGAATTAATACAAATGAATGGATGTTTTTAATATTCTGTGATAAAACGTTCAATTTAAAAATATTTAAGCACGAAACGTGAAAGTTTTTAATCTTTCCATTTCACTGAGCTATTATGCCTTGAAAATATTTCCCTAAAAATTATCAATCGCAACTCTACTTATTCTGTTTTTTGTCGTTGTGAGAAAAACAACTTCATGGCTTTTTGAGATTGATTAATGCCATCTATGGTTGTTTGGTTTATTGGGTTTTATGGAACAAGGACCATATTTGACCATTCTGCTCCAAACACAAGGCAGACAACATCAAATAATGGATACACACAAGGAAAGTTTTATTGACATAAGACAGAAATACATACAAGGAGAAATTGAATCTGCCCAGTCTACAACTCACTGGTTGCTAGCGCATTTCCGTACACAATGAGTCGTGACTCCCCAATATATCTATAGATTTCGTGCTTACCTCTAGCAGGTATTTATAGTATTTTGTATGACTTTTTTTATAAATTTATAAATGTGTTTATTGTTATTATAAAAGTTTGTGATTATCAGAGAAATTTTTTGCTACAGGGAATGTCTAGCCTTAATTTGTTCTCTGTGCGCCTGATGTGGTTCCTAAAAGGGATATGGTTCGATTTTTCTTATGCAGCTGCACACACCAGCTTAACCACGGAAACACCTTGTCCAATGATAGAATTTTTATTATAGGGTTTTTATCGGCAACTTTGAAGAATTATAAAGGGAATATTGACTCTTGGTTTTTTAAACAAATATAATTCTTTCAAGATAGTTTATGTACAAAAGTCGTTATAAAAATATAATGCATTTTCTTTCGGTATCAAAATATCTTTTATGATAAAACTACAATGATGACAAAACATTTTATAAATAAGACACAATAAATAAATAATAATAGTTATACTATAACGAACTATGCAGCAAACGTACATGGATTTTTCCTTAAGCTCCTAGCTCAGTAGACAAAAGACAACGTGCTACCTTGAAGCGGAAGTCTATTAGATTATATACCAGGATCCAATACACATATAAACAAGACAAAGGCTAGCTTCAATGAAAGAGTGTTAGGTATGGTGTCATAGATACTTTATTAGGAATGATAAAACCACTAGACATCCAGATACAGGAATCACCGAACTATCAAGCCTCAGGTGATAAGGAGGGCACATAAAACCGTGACTATAGCGTGCTAGAGAAATTTCACATTTAAAATCGAAACTGATGTCCGTTTTGTGCCAAAAATCAACTTTGTTTTCAATAACCAGTTTTCTTGATTCAGTCGATGACTTACAATATTTTTAAACAAGGGATGTTGTGATTTTGTCTTTAATAGACGTTACGCGTCACTGTTGATTAGATAGTAAAGTTAACTGGTAAATGTATAGCATAAAATTATGTCCGCTATGATTTGCGTCAAAAATGAAATTTATTCTTGACATTCTGTGTTCTTTATTCAGTAGATGACTTACTATTTTTCAACAGGGGATGCCAAACTTTTAACTTCAACAGACGTTTGGTCACTGGAGATTTTGTCATGCAATAAATTTTAAGGAAAGGGTCGATGTATCCAAATGTTGTCAAGAAATGAACAAAAGTATTTAAAACTTCTGGGAATTTATTTTAGAGTCAAAAACTGATTGTAATGCCCAGATTCTTATGCAAAATTTTTTCCTATTTAGATGTTAGCAATAGGATAAGTAGATAGGTATTTTAGTTAACGTCACTGAAGCAACACAACGGGCTATTGGTAACGATCGAAGAAAATCCCGAAGGCAAAGATCCGAGGACAACACCACGAATTTTTGAACCACGGTCAGATGACGAGGCAACGACTGAGCTGGCATCCCACTCTCAAATGGAGTTTTCGGGAAGTATTGTTTCGACGAGATTAATTTCATCATTAACAAAGCTGAACAGATGTTGATGAACGAGGTAACTCATCAAAACCACTTGGATTGCTTACATTGCTATGCATAAAATAAGCAATCTAATTGTAAAATAATTTATTTCTAAAATAAAATTATCAAACATATATTTGCAACTGCAGTAGTTTATGAAGCAGAATTGAAAATCATATTGAAAAAAATTAGAAATTCAAAAATCAAAATATAGTAGCAAACATGTCGAATTTTTACTTCCAATCTTTACAGGAGCAGAGTAATTACTTGATTACTCTGAATAAAATACTTGATAGAAACAGTAATAATTCATTCACAAATACGTATTCTTAAGCCCAATGCTCAAAACTGACAGTAACGTATCATATACCAACTCAAATAACTAAAGTTCAGAGAGAAATTCAAATTAGAATTTTAAAGCAAACATTAATTCTCGCAATCCCAAATTCCGAGTACTAACATTACACTTTCATTATGAATGGATTTATTAAGCGCTCTTTGCATTAAATTTAGACTCGTTTCCTTACAAAACGGTTGCAAGGTGTTAGTAGATTGGAAAAACAGGGCGAAATGTATACTTTTAATTCTCAATTTATATCATGTGTCACTAAAATGCAAAAATTGTTTATATTGAGACACAAGATAAAAAATAAGTTCAGACTTAAGAATTAGAATTTAAATTCTGCCAAAATAATTGTCGGAAAAAATTACTTTTCCAGTATTACTTGTTAAGTAATCTGAGTTAGGAAACACTACAGTAAATGTACTTAACCTTATTTCTATGGCTATTTCTTGCGTTTTTTCAATTCCTCTGAATTCTCAATTTATATCATGTGTCACCCAGTACAAACCAAATGGAGATTAATAAA
Source organism: Meta bourneti (assembly GCA_933210815.1). Classification (NCBI taxonomy): domain Eukaryota; kingdom Metazoa; phylum Arthropoda; class Arachnida; order Araneae; family Tetragnathidae; genus Meta; species Meta bourneti. Next base: position 63,352,676 of record OW119930.1, on the reverse strand, counting down.
TAGTATATGACTTTCCTTCAATGGTCTGAAGAGCAAGTGTACCAAATTAGGTCTGGATTGATGAAACGGTGGAGATCTGTATATATTATAGACACACAGACGCGCCAACTGCGATTATATTGATTATTGTCAATATAATTTAATTTGTTATGATATTGAAAATTCTTACTGCATTTTGATAAACACCTTTCTACCATAATAATAAAATTTGTTTACTCAGATTTCATATAGTTTTAACCTTCTGTGTTTCGGTCAACTTAACAATTAGTAACATAACAATTTGTATTTTCAAAGTTATGAGAAAGTTAGGTAAATTTATTTTTAAACAAACTTCAACCACACAGTAACTATATCCTTTCTATAAAATCCTTACTACCAACTCTATTTAAAGCTGTACTTCAGAAATACATAAACTAGTTATATCTTATCTGCTATTAAGTTTTTAAATGAGCTTGATTCATAAAACGTTCATGAAAAAGGTAACACATTACGATACAGCTGAATAAAGAAATTAATGAAGTGCTTCACTGTTTTCCCATTTATTTCATTCCCTTCTAAATTAAACTTAAATTGAAAAGAAATCGTTACTCAGCTTTCTTAATTAAGTGTGAATAACGAAATAGCATATCCTAATAAAATTCTCACTCTGACTGCTAGACTCATTAAAGAAGTTTGGAGATGCTCAACACTGGTTAATAGAAATTGTGCAAGTGCTAATACGATATAAATTTAGACTTGAAAGGTTACGTGGCTCATTAAACGAAAAAAGTACATAGCTTGAAATATTTTATAAAAAAAAGTGACAAGATATATTTCCTACCAAATAACGTTATTGGTAGAGTATTACAAGACTGGTTATCAATTTCATTTAAAATGATCTCACACAAGGAGATGGGATCAGTCAAAAATGATTGTCTTTGCAAGTTCACGGATGCGAAATTGAAAAGCAAAACTTGGATCTGCTTATAATTATGCAATTCATCTGAAGAAAAATATGAAAAATAGGAAACTAAAATCCATTTTATTACTATATTAAAGACGACGAATAAATATATCTATAGACATGGAGATAATTCATTCAGAATTGCTTAAATTCTCTAAATAAATTACTCGAAGTTGGAGAAAGATCACAGATCACTAACTGGAATTACTTTTTGGTAGAGGAAATATGCATCATGTGTATTTAATTTAACCAACACCCATAAAAGCTCTACTGGTGGTGATGTGTTAAAATAATAATTAGAAAAGCAAAGTTGTAAATTTTTTACATAGTAATTTGGATGCATAACATGAGAGTTTGGTGTACTTAAAGTTACACTTTTAAAATATTAAGTCTGAAATAAATAAGTTATTAACCCTTTTTTCTGGTGATTGTCTCTAAGAGGTACCTCGTCATTAGCAGAACTAATCAGATTTTGATGGACGAGATTTTTTGTCAATACCACTTGGAGAGTTGAAGAAATTTACAATAGATGAATTTGATGACCAGTATCGAGACCAAAAAACGATAAGCACTTTGAAAAACGATTAATTTACGATTTAGTTTCTCATTTTTTTTAGAATGTTTAATCCTTGATATTACTTTACAATGTATTGACAAATTCAATGTGTAGAAGTAGTATGATTAAGAAATTTGCAAATGGGTGTTAAAAGTTATAACTTAGAACCCATTATTTACAAATTCCAACTTTGGATTTTCTTAATGTATTTTCAATATATCTTTACAGTCGTCTTACACATATTTCTCCACATATCTCGTGGTATTAATATAATAACATCACACATACCATTTAACAATTGTCTAAGTTTTGCATGCCTTTATGAAATTCCAACTTCGTTTTTCGCTTATATTAACCTTTATTAGATTATTTGCACGTTGTTATTTTTAACCCTCGTTGTAGTTATCTCGATGAGATATTTTGTTATTGAAATACTGACAAGATCCTGAGGGTCGAAATATCTCTTCATTAGAACAAAACAGACCAGATCTAAATCTCGTCATCAAGAAATCGGTCATATCTTGATGACGAGTATCTCGTGATTAGCAAAATTGGTAAGATCTTGTTGGACGAGATATCGCTTCAAAACCACTTGGAGGGTTAATACTGATTTAAAATCAGTAAAATAAATAATTAACTGCCACATATTTTTATATAATTGCTTTTAAAATGTTTTCCTTTCTTGACAAAGTTTTATATCCTATAAGATTAAACACATTCATTTTAATCTGGACAAGTAAATAGTGTTTTCATTCCAGTATCGTAACTAAATTGGGAGAAACTGTAGCATGAATTTGTGAGTAATGTTAAAAACATTCAGCAATTGCAGTCTAGAAAGGTAAATAAGGTTTTCATAGATGTATCGGCTAATAAATTGGGAGAAACAGCAAAATAAAGTTATGAATACTTCTTATCCTCTGAAGGGCTCACGAGCATACTTCCGCCTTGCAACCTTCCCTGCATGATTTGTAGACAATTTTGACTTTCTTGAATAATAGAATCTTTCCTAAATATTCTATTCCAAGACAAATATCAATAGAATCTTTCAAAAGGTTTACATTCTATGGAAAGAACCAATAAAATTTTTCCCATGGATTTTATTCTAAGGAAAGGAGCAAATATGTCCAAAAGATTTTATTCCAAGGAAAGTAATAATAGAATATTATTAAAGGTTGAAAGAATATGTCGATCCTTCAACCAATAGGTTTGGTTATTTAGTCATTGCGTGGTGAAGGGGATGGGGTAAAAGCAATCCTACGCTATTTGGGAATCACGTGGCACTCAGAGGGTTAAAAGCATACTGCAAAAAATCATCTCTACGTAACTAAACATTTATTCTTAAATATTATCATTGACAACAGAATGAAACCATACGAAAAAGCTCTTACCTGTTCTAATCCTACATTATCCACATTCCATGAGATGACTGGTATCCCCAAATATCCCGTCAACTGCAGCAAATACTGCACAGATGCAGCGTTTGTCCCATAAATTTCCGAGTTCGTAAAATATATTATGGTAATAACGTCCTTCGCTAGGAGCTGGCTGCAGAGAGTTGTTAAAATTTCCAGAGGGCTCGCAGATAGTGGCATCATGAGCCAAGGTCCTTGCGCGATTCTGTAGTGCTTCGTGAAATTGAAGTCGTAGTACTTGTTCTTGTTAATATTTTCTGTAGCGTCCAGCATCTTTTTGAAGTACATCCTCTGGAAAGTCACAAGGGATGTCTTTGGCAAGACAGCTCCCAGGTGTATATTCCTCTGGAGTGAACTGCTCAATCGCCAATCACTGGTCTGTCTATTGCTAACGACTGGCAAGATGGTCAGAACAAAACTGGCGGCGACGAAACAAAAAGTTAAAAGTCTTTGAAGATTAACTGTTCTGATCATTTTCGAGTGGTCTGTTGGATAGTTATTTATAAACATTACTACTAAAACATTTGAAGACACTGGAATAACATGAGGGCATTCACAGAACGATGGGTTATTTAATGTGCATAGCTGCCTTGAAGGGTCATAGTTCATGAGAACTGCATGGAGAGATTATTATAAAACTGATTCCCAATTGAAATATTCACATTTCTTCTCTTTTCATGTTAGGAACGTTTACACACATAGACAGATGACAATGTTAACTAAGCCACATTTATTGCTAATACCAGTATTGTCTGTAACTAAAGATTACAGCATTTCGGTCTTGTTGACGATTTCAAATGATATATTGCTTTATTTCAAGTGATGTTGAGACAGAAGTCTAATTGAATATCCTCCATTTTTAGGTTGTGTGTAAAAATAAACGTCAGGCTCTTAGTATCATAAAATATGTTATTGCAGAATGTTTTCAACCATTTCGAAATAATGCAACACAAAACTATTGCTCAAATCCTTGATGCTCAGAATTATTTTACAATTTTAAGTTATTGTTAAAATTATAATAGTGGTACATTACTTAAGATGCTAATGTGTATAATAAGATCAATAGGATAGAATATTTATTTGTTTCTTTTTATATTATGTTTATTCAAAACTATAATGAAGTGCATGTTTAAAAATAAATTTGGTGCAGTTTGTCGTACTAAAATTATAATTTCATTTCACGTTAATGTAAAAATAATTTAAAGCTCTTTATTTTAAGAAATGTTTGGCGTAATATATTCAATCTATATCTGATATTCAGCTCATTTCGAACCATTTTATTATTGTGTATACTGACTACTTCGTGACTGGTTTTCTGTCGTTCCTATTTTACAAAATTAAAATTTCAAATAAAATTAGTAACACCTAAATTGATCCATATTAATTATAATTTAATCGTCATTCTTGTATTTATGTTGTTACATGCTCTCTAAATATTTTATGGTTATTAAATATGTTTATTTTTTCATTCAATATCCTTATGAAATTGAACTTTGAGACACTTTATCCATACATTTTCAACTTTTTCTATTTATTCCTTTCTTGAGTTCCATAAAATACTCATGAACTGTTAGATATCCTGAGAAAAGAAATAAAAAATACATTAGTATACAAAAGTACAGAAGAATTTCTGAAAAAGCACAAACTATCTCAGTAAAGACATAATTATGTTAAGTTACCACATATACTATTCAGCATATAACGTATTTATGTACTTGAAATAACATCAATAGATAACAGACAATCCAAAATTATTAAATAACTAGTAGACTCGAGTATAATCCGCTAAAATTTTAAATGGTTTGCCTATTGACGGCACAATGATACTCCATATATCTGATACCTATTTATATCCATTTATAATAAATATAAGCATCGATATGCCCCATTTTGTACCTCTAAATGAAATAAAATTAATCAAAAATATAATTTAATATTTAATTCTTCTTACTGGTGTTAATACATATAAATAAGTTCATGGCAAAAAAGGGCTCGCTTTACTTGTGTTATCACAATTAACTTCTGATTGTTCACTTTAATTGCACCTCATTCACATGTCCAAAGGCAATTCGGTATCTTTTGACTTTTAAAGTAATTTTCGTGCTCGCTGAAAATTTTTTTTTGGCGATGATTTCTATCTTCCAGATTTGCCATTGCCTTTCGTAATGAGATTGCTCAAAGAGTGGATAGCTCTTCCGTGCAGTTTTATCAACAGTATAGAGCTCCATAGGTCAAAGAAAACATGTTTAAACTAAGTTGAAAAATTGGCGAGTGAATACCGAAGTGGTTAAATTTAAATTACTTATATCCTTTCGTTCTAATTCCCCAGTGTACAAAAATCTCGATTACAGTACGTTAGTGAAATACATATACATATTTATCATTAATAAAGTATAATTGTTGAAGCTACCCGCGTGATATTAATGCAATCAATCATGTTTTTCTTAATCATTCCATTAAACATAAATACACTTTGTTTATTCTTAAGGCAGTCTATGTTGCAAAAATATGTGTGCTAACATACACTTCTTTTATATATACCATAGCAAAAATGCTAAGGTAAGTAGGTAAGTGCTGTTATAATGAAAATTCATAATTATATTTGTTCTATTACGATAATTACTGAAACATTTGATTATTCAATCAAACTATTAGTTTGCTGAACTCTACAGCAGTAAATTTAATTTGTTATACACTAAAGGGGAGAAAGTTGGATAATAATTACTAAGTACCTTACTTAAATACATTAGTTTATTCAATTACTAAATATGCATTAATCTCCTAACTCAATTACATATTTTTATTTGACTGCAATAATTTCGTAGCTAATTTTATTTTAATATAAGATTTTTTTTTAACTTGGTCATCAGATTTCTATAGAAACGGGACAGAAACAAGATTTTCGAAAAAAAGTAAGAGGCCAATGACAATACTTTTAAAAAATACATAATAAAATAACTAGTAAAGGATTTTTTCAATAGTAATTTAGATGCATAAATATTACTTTGCTATTCTTAAAGTTATGCTTTTGAGGTCCTGAATAACATCAAATAAGTTTTTTTTAAATGTATGCGCATAGAGTTTTGTTTCTTACCGTAACTAGTTTGAGATGGAAATTAATTGTGTGTATATGTCAGATCAGCTATGATATGCTATATTTATGAGTTAAATTCAACTTATTTATTAAGTGTTTCTATTAAAATTAAACCAATTAATTTGAATTGACACTGGATTTTAATACCTAATCATTGAATCATCGCCCATGCTTATACATGTTTTAGAAATTTTCAAGGCGAACAGAAACGAATGCTATTTTTTTATATTCTTTAGTAACAGTGGAATTGGTGCCAATTTAGTAAATCTATTATATCTTGGAATAAATGTGAGATGAATTTAAAATTATTTGAGTTTTCTATTAATATTTCCTCGGTAATACCGATATTTTTTTAGGCATCCATCATAAGCATTATTATTTAAACCTTTGATAGTTTCAAAGGCATAAATCCACTCTGCAACCTGCATTCTTCCCTGCAAGACTTCTAACCAGCTTTGACCTTCTTGACCAATATAACCTTCCCAGGATTCATACCTGTCTAAAGTATTTTTACAGCCCTAGTACATTTTAAGTCATTATTATTCAATTGGATAAAATGATTCAAACTGCCAGTGTTTTATTTTGCATCAAAGATGTGTTTTAAAGCCATTCAAGAACTCCATTATACTGTAAGGCTAAATTGGTTTGTATTGAAAATAGAATTATGGAATTATTAACTTCTTATGCAAATGTAAATTTCTTACATCACGCATTTAATATCTTTATGAAAACAAATTGATAATACTTTTACATTTATCGAATAAATTGAACATGTTTAATATTTAAACTTAGAAATATTATAGGGGACTTATTTTTCAACAACTTTTTAGCGTGAATTATATGAATTGATCACTTAATTTTGAATGTTATAACTTTGTAAATAATATTGATTATTCGTATTTATTAAATCCTCAAATTAATTTACAATAGCAAAAAGTTTACTTGAAATTCTCTTTTCTAAATTTTAATTTTAGCTTTTTAAATTGTATATATATTTCAATATGTGTTAATTTTTACGTATTTCGTAGTGCTAGATAAAATTACAATAAAATATGAAGCATCCTCTGTCTATCAGTACTTGGTGTATACAAAAATAAATATTAATCGATTCTTCTATCTGGCACAACAAATTAACTGAAGTAAAAAATATTCTCGAACCTGAAGTCTGTCTTGATTTACAATAAAGAGAAATATTTAAATTAGACTGTTTATAATTTTGAATGAATGTTTGGCCAATACAACATTATTGCTTTAGAATTCAACCTCAATGCGACCTTCAATGTTCAAGTACATTTTGAATCTGAAAGTTTTTAGCATTTTCTGTAAAATAAATGCTGGAAAGCATTATAACTCTACTTCAAGTCGTGAATAAGCTTACCGAAAATATTTCTCGAACAAAGAACAATGTGAAATCTCTCGTCTTAGCTTTAAAAAAAGCTGGATATAAAGTTAAGGGTTAAAACGCCGGAGGGGGAACTCTCTTGAGAAAAAAGTTTTGAGGTTGCAATAGCAATTACCAGTAATTCAATTTGAACAGAATGAATAAAAAGAAGAACCCTTAACTTTCGGCCCTCTCATTCTTAAGCAAACTCTTCTGGGAAAATCAAAAATGCACTGACTTAGGCAAACTTGAAACTTTCGTACCAGATTAATAAAACTTTAAAATAGTTAATAAAGAAAGTGGTAGGGCAGTTCCAGATTAGGAAATAATAAATTATTTTCTCGCAAAAATGTTTGGAGATAATAAGAAAGATACCGATAAGGGCAAATTCATGGTTAAGCACTTTTGTATTTAACTTCGAAAAAGTGAAATAATAAATCTCTCAGGTGATGGAATGTGTTTTTAGAACTCTTTTCCTTTCTTTCGGCTTGTTTTACCGTTCCCGAAATAAGGTGACTGGCTCTAAAGTATTAACATACAACTTAGGTTCAAAAATTAAGTCGAAGTTTCAAAAAATTTGTTTCTCAAAACTATTGACGTTATAAATGTTTATAATTCTCACAGTGTTTACGTTAAAGTAATTTTAATAAGTCAAAAATTCTTACAAAACTAGCTTATGTATTAATTTGTGAATGGATGAATCGCAGTGAAATTTTTGTAAGCAAATTTTCAGTACTAAAATTAAATTTAATCGATTAAAATTTAGAAGTTTTTATCAATTATGTTTTTTATGATTATTTTTAAAAATTACAGTATATTGATCATTTACTAAGTATGCTTTTATAAATTGCAATGTATTATTTTTATTCAATTAGTAATATTATTTTATTCAATTAATAATATTATTTTGTACATTAATATTGTATTTATAATACAATTTATATATGATGTAGTTTATAATTATTTATCAATCCTAATAACTTTCCGTCAATTTATAAAGCAATTATAATAGTGTAAAAAGAAAGCATGTCAATTTTAACTTTTATTAATAAGTAAAAAACACTAAAAAATAAAGAAGTGTTATCTAACCATCTTTGAAATTTTATGTGATGATTTCAAACCGGTTATGCTACTGTGGTTCTACAAATACGATTTATATTAATTGCTTAAAACATTGAATTACTATTAACATTATTATCATAACTATTAATTTTTACCAACAACTAATAAAACGTGTTAAATTCTATAATATATAGTAAAAAGATTTTTTATTCTAACAATTTATCATCATTAAATTATAAATATTTAAAATTTGGTTCCCAAGAACATTTAGGAATAACAATATATAAAATGCTTTAATTAGTTACCTTAGATTTTCAATTCATAAGAATAATTCCTTTTGTGTACCTTAAAAAAGAGGATAATTGAACTTATAAATTAAAATTCACACACGCTGCTTTTAAAATGAGATTTTTTCTTAAGGTTAATCGAAAAATGTTGAGAGAGAGATATGATATTACATAAAGTGTAATATGCATAATGTTTACTATGGTAGATTTCTTTTAAGCAAAGAGCTTTCTTACGCAAATATTACATTTCAAACTAAGTTTGTCATTTAGCGATACTATAATTATTTAAAATGGACAAGTATAACTGGAATTGAAAGAAGTGAAGTTGATGAAGTGAAGTTTTACTTTGACACATAAAATTCGCACTACATAATAATTAATAATGTTTAAAGGCAAGTACAAACTTGTTTAAAGGTAACAGCTGTAACGTTGTCGGAAGTTTTACAAGATTATTTCTATGAACCTTTACATTATGTCCTTTGTATTTAAGTGTTTATCCATCATCTGTGCTTATTTACTCGTTTTAGTAAAAATATTTTCAGTACTGATATCAAGGTATTGATTTTAAAAGTTGATACTTACATTAATGTTAAAAGTGCATGTATTCTGCAAACATATATAGCTGTAAAAGTTTTTAAATAGAAATCTTAAGGTCAATTATGCATTAGCAGAGAATAGGTTGTAACATTCAATTTTGGCCAATCCAAATGTTATGAACTACTCTGCTGTAGAATGAAAATAAAAATAAAATAGTTTTAATAAATTATATCCATTTCACGAGCGATGATCTTAATTCCAGTTACCGCTCCCCAAAAACTAAAGATACAATTATAATAGTTTAAGGCATCAGCCGAAGTAAACTTCTATAGCCATGAATGCATCAGCATTCACATAAAAAATATCACTACATACTGAATTAAAACGATACAGTCTAGGGCCTTGGGGTCAGGAGTTTAAAAAAGCTGATTTATTAATCCTCCAAGTGTTTGTACGAGATATCTCGTCCAATATCTGGTCAGTTTTGCTAAGGCCGTGGTATCTCGCCTACAAAAACTACCTCATTACTCCAAGGAGGAATGAAAAAAATATATTATGAACTTGAATTGAATATAGCGGACTCGTGGTTGAGACTTCCGAGCAGCATGAAAGTTAGCAATAAAATAGGGTTGTTTGTCTGTTTTGGGGTTTCTCTGGTACAAGGGCCATATTTGGCCATGCTACGCCAGAAATAAAACACACAGTATCAAGTATTGGAGACACTCTCCGGGCCCACTCACCGTTAGGTTTAGAGTGTAATGTATGGCCCGGAGGTGCATGACTTCCGTCGCAGCAAGAAAGAGGGCCACCGGGGCCCAAACCTCCCCGACGAGCATTTATTTGTTTAATAAAAATATTACAGTGCCATACAGAGGCTATAGTAATAACATAGTTCGATTGGGAAAACATACATAAAACAGTCCGTACACACACGGAAATAATAAAATAGATAAATAAATACAATGCAAATAATAATTATAAAAAGTAATAAAAGACAATGACAAAAAGAACTCGTTGTGGTGTGCTGGAGGGACCGCACAACTGAAACCGAACACCTAGGGTCCAGAAGCACGGGCCCCCCAGCAGTGGCCAAATAAATAATAGAAAACGAGATATAACAGATAAGAAAATTACAAAACAAAATATAAAATAATATTACAAAATAATATTACAAGACATTACAAAATAGTTGTGCAAATTAAAATAAAATTACATATTAAAAGAACATACAGTGTAAAAGTGAAATGAGTTTACAATAAATGGGCATAATGAAATAAATAAATAATGAGTGAGTATGAAATGACAATGAATTAAATATGATGCAATGAGATAAATATAAAATGAATGATAATGAATGAAAACATTGTAGATAAATAAGAGCAGGACAATTAAAAGATGAAAAGTAAAAATGGGGCGGAACCTAATTCCTGCCCCCTACATAAAAAAGGAGGGGCAACACCGGGAAGTCCTAAAGTGCGAGCGAAGTGGAGGGGCCGGCCACCATCTCCGCAGCCACCACCACACAGGCCTTAATGCGTTTTTGCGACCCCGAGTTTTTAATAACATTTTGTAACCATAACGGTTTATTTTCGCTCGTGGGTCTGATCATATGATGGGCCCGTGTGATGGGGCAATCAAAGAGAAAGTGGTCGGCATCCCCCACTCCCCCGCAACTACAAGTGTCATCATTCAAAACTTTAAATCTGTGCAGGTAAGCACTAAACGGGCCATGACCAGTGAGAAACCATATAAGATGACGGCCCATGATGAGAGTGTCAAAGCCTACAGTAGGCATAAATTCTTTCAATCGAAGCCCCCTTTCCGAGCAAAAATGGTGTTCTTGCCACCTTTCGAGAATAAAGTTCTTTATCTTTCTTTTTATTAAACTTATTGGAAAGGGGACCTCGATTGACTCACCATGAACCGCCGCAAGCTTGGCGTGCTTGTCGGCAAGCTCATTGCCGGCGAGCCCTGCATGAGCCCGAACCCAGCTCAGGCCAAACAGGTTAGTATAACGGTTAATGTTGGATTTTATAGTGAAAAGGTATTTAGATCTATTGTTAGATGAACGTAAGGCCTGACAGTATTAGACATACACACTCAATGAATTTTACTGACACCGAAGAGAGAAATATACCCAGGGAGGAACGCACCTGACATGAATCGAATCTACGCCGCCTACAACTCGAAGGCAATAAAAGAGGTAGAACAATATGTGCAGAATGGCAAACAGATTTTAAGTAGGGTACACCATCATCAAATGTACTGGTTCGGTCAGATGCATCTGAGATAAGAAATGCAATGTCATTGAATTAATTTGTAAATGTCTGATTGAGAAATGATCGAAAAATGATATACGCGATCAAAAATAGAATGATTTGAAGAACCGTGTTTTGAGATTTCGCCGCATGAGCAAACTTGACTGTGAGTATAATAAAGGCATGAAAAATAATATGTGTTAAATCCTTATCTTATATGATGAATGAAATTCATGCAGATCAGAAAGGAATTAAAGAACGAATTCTTCTAGCCAAACGCTAATTATGGAATATACAAACTCTAACCAGTGCAAGAACTCGAAGTATCAAGAAGAAAAGTACTTAACTTTTCACACATTGCACTAAAGTTGTTCTCAACAACAAAGTTCCTAAGTATCATGTAATATCAGAAGATTTGCATTTTGTTTCAACGTGTGTGCAAGACAAGTAAGTCATAAACCTCTCTATAGATCACTAAGAAATTTAATTTTGGAATTAATATTATAATGCCCTTCCTGAAAGACTAACACAATGTTTTAGGACTCAAGTAACACAAGTATTTTTTTTATCAGCGTGCATGTTTCATCAAACGCATTGCAAGTCTTTTTACAAAGCCAATTTAATGCCTTAAAGAATAATGAAATTGCTTTACAAAAGTAGCAAACATTTTTAGAAATCAAGTAACTATCTGAAGTTTGGTCTTTTTCATCAACTTGCATGATTTTTATCAAACACACTGTAAGTTATTCAAGCACTTCAATTTCTTAAAGAATAGAATCTTAAAGAATTCCTGTCTAAGAGAGTAACACAAAAAGTTTCCAAGACGTAATTAACATTTTAGTTTTGTCTCTCTTATCAACGTGTATGTATTTTATGAAACACACTGTGTTTGATAAAATACAAACACGAAAGATAATAATTTGATTAAGATATTAATAATTTAATTAAGATATTACTTTGCTTGAAATTACTAATTAAAGTAAATTAAGATCTTAAAGAATAGCTTAATTACTTTGCAAAAAGTTACAAGAATATTTCATGAGATTCTACTGTAATACTGTAGTTTTGTATCTTTCATCGAAGCAAATTCATTTTATCGAACGCACTGAAAGTATTTATTAGAAACAATTATCTTAAATAATAATGTAATAACCCCTTAAAAATAACAAAATATTTTAGAAAAGTAATACTCTGAGGTTTGTCTAATTTTATCGACATGCATGCATTTTGTCAAACTGTTAGTCTTTATTCAAGCAATTTAATGTCTTAAAGAATAGTTTTCTTTCCCAAAAGTTACTAAAATATTTCTGAGACTAATACACTGTAGTTTTCCTCTTTAATTAAAGGCATTGATTTTTGTCAAACGTGCTGTAAGTCTTTCCAAGAAATCTAATGCCCTAAAAATGATTTAATTTCTTCGCAAAAGTTACTAAAATGTTTGAGACACATGTAATATTATAATTTTACCTCTTGCATATCAACGTCATTGCATTTTATAAAACTCGCTGCAATTTTTTTCAGGCAATTTAATGTCTTAAAGATCAATTTAATTCTTTTCAAAAATGTAAGAAAAAGTTTTAAGAACTCAAGTAACACACTTTGCAGTTTGGTTTCTCTTAGCAACAAGCATGAATTTTATCAAATCTGCACTGTTAATCTTTATTCAAAGCAATTTCATGTATTAAAGAATAGTTTTACTCTTTACATGAGCAAGCAAATAATTCCTTAAAATGAAAGTGGTAGTAAATTCTATCATTAAAACAATACTGTAAATTGATACCAAAAACTCACAAATTGCAAAAATAATGAAAAGTTTGAGGAAATACAGAATAAAATTACTAATAAGTACGCTTTTTTAGTCTATCTTATTACTTTATTCTTTCTTTAATTAGCTTAAAAATACATCAGCTAAATAGCTTCTACACATAATGCATAAAAATAGATTTTCATAGAAAAAAGGTTTTGGAACTAACATCGTTATTATAATTTATGTTAGACACACTAATAACAAGATTAGAGTGTCATTGATAATTAATCTAGACTCTCCAGAGATTGATTGATAACATTTTTTGGACTATTAACTTATTATCATATTAATTGAATAATTAACGAGACGATTTAACAATTATTCCAACACGATTGCACAATTTGGGTAATTGGCTTTTATTGGAACAATTATTGTATCATTAGTTGGATAATTAAACTCGATTATATTGTATAATTCATTAATGTAGCTGTTATCTTAAATATGTACATAGAACATATTATTTTTCTTCTTCGTCACAATATTTTCTAGAAAATAAAATTACTAGATATTGGCAGCTAATTCTGAATTTTCTGAGTCCTGGGAATTTCATACTTTGTTTAGGAAATTGAATTATCGTATTCATTAAAACACTCCAGACTTTAATAAAGGTACAAGATATAAAACTAAATGCATATCGTTTAGCACCATAAAACGTAAAACCAACCAAACAACTTAATTCCGTAGAACTTCGCATGTTATTTGGTTAGGCAATTCCAGCATGTGCGTATGTTAAAAAGTAAAGACAAACATCATCAAAAAGGCGAGAAATAAAATTAATTCCTTCAATCGGTGTCATCTGCTCGCGTGATTCAAAATGACGAGGTGTCCTATGATGTTTCCTTTCGGGACGGATGTTACCTGACCTTTGCCAATAGTCCATTGTGCAAAATCCAGTGCGACGTTAGTTAAACTACCTCTTATTTCAATCCGTAGTATTTTTCATTGTTTGGAAGCTTGTTTTTGTTTTCATTGAAAATCTCTCTCAGGAGAGACATATACTGTCAAGCTAGTTGTTGGAGGCGGTAGTGTTTCTGCGGCGAAACTTATTTTCTGTACGCAATCGGAAAGTAGTAGTCATTTGGTTTGTTCATTGAATACTATGTCAGCGCGTCGCCAATAGGAATTACAAAGAACGAATTCTGAATTAAATATATAGCAGTTGATTTTGATCAACGGTAATCATATTAAACGCCAAATGTAACCAAAATGACGATAAGCTAAATTTTAAGACAATCTCGATATGTATCGAACATTCGGACAGTGGTTGTAAAATCTTGGCACACCGTCTGGTTTGTTTTTACATTGAAAATCACTCTCATAGGCAATTTGATACTTAGTTATATAATACTGATTACTTTTGTTATACCAACTATATTTGGCACGAAATGGTTTAACTGAAACATGAACACGTTCATAGTTCGAAATCTAAAAGGAAAGGTAGAATTTTTTTAAGCAGCTCTTTTGCTAACTTAAACCATTTTCGAAACCATCCAGGAATATTATTAAAACTAATTGCTTTCTTTACGGTCTTGAAAGGATAATGAAAAATACTTCTTCATTGTTTGTATCGAAGTAAAAATCGCATACATCTATATTGAACACAATGGATAAGCAGAATTTGAAAATAAATTTTAATTAATTAATTTTTACGTTGAACATATTGCCCATTGTTCTTCTGTAGCTTAAAACCTACAAAAAATTCTGGTTCGTATACGTATATTAGTTCTTATGCCATCAAGATTATTTTCCTTGGTCTTTAAGATTCTATTGATTTAAGATTCTTCAAGATTCTATTTAAAACTTGTCTTCAAGATAAGTTTCGAATAAGTTTTAAATAATGCTTTGCATATTTTTAAACTTTTGGGAGTAATTATTTTTTGAACATTTTTCCAGTTGTATAACATTTTTTTCAGAAGCACTATTTTTTCAAACAACCAGATCACCATATTAGAAATTTTTAGTGGACTGTTCAAATAAAAACTACTACATTTTATTTATTATTTATCTGAAGCATCATCGCAAGAATTCTTCGATCAATAGAATCCCTAAAGTAAGTAAACAAATATTCAAAATGCTTTTAGAGTTTTTTTTTGAGGAATAAAAGTCAAACGCAGTGCAATATCGGCAGATTTGGAGTATTCCATTTTCTTTGTTGTTATGATGGTTTTACAATCTCTAGAAATATTCTATTCGAATATTTATCAATTTGATGCCTATAAATTAGCTGTGTTGAAAATGGAATAATAATTGTACATGCAGCTTAAATTATGTTATCTTATAGATTTGTATAAAATGCATACATAAATACAAAAAAACACCAAATAGGCTTAGTTCTGAATGAACCATCAGTTTGGATGTTAGGAATATGACTTGCAAATCGGAGAGTTGAAATGAGCTGGTCGAGTATTGTTTCAAAGTACTGCTTGCGTCCATTCTATGAATTCCTCTGGATTGTTGAAAATGTTAACCTGTTCATACGAAAACACTTTTGCACGCAGTGCACTTTGCAGTGGTTTGAAATCCACGTTTTAATTTCAAACCACTACAAAATGATCTCGGTGTACTTGAAAAGATCTTGTCGAGAGTCTTAAAACGATACTACGCACAATTGTTTTGCACCCATCAGATAATCCATGACATTGTCAGAAGTATTCACCGGTTCAAAGGAAAATAATGTTTAAAGTTTCCATTTAAAACCACTGCCAAATGTTCAACATAATATATATGAATAGGTCTTATAGATATTCAAAATGGTGCAACGCACAGTAATGCTGTGCTCACGGTTATCAAGATAGACTGAATCAAAGGGCCAGACAAAGGACAACACACCAGAAGAACTATATTATTGAGCACGCCAACAGGGAGGAAGAGGAGAAGGTTGAATTGGACAGTATTCGAATTGGACTTCGTGCTGTTATGAATTCTTCCAATGCTACTGCATCAGAAGGATGATTAGAAGAATTTCCCTATGAAATAGAATATACCAGAAAAGAAACAAATAGCGATTGATTTTCAGGTTTTTCGAGGAATAAATCTCGAATGCAATGTTGTTTGATCAGTTTTGGAGAATTTAATTTCCCTTGTTGTTATGATAGTTGTACAATAATCTTTAGAGATATTCGGTTGTAATATTTTTTCAATTTGATAACTATCAATTAGATTTGTTTGAAATGGAATAGTAATTGCAAAATAATTTTATAAATATTCGGTTAAAACCACTAGACATTCTTCATGTATTTGAATAGATCTTTTAGATATATTTAAAACGATACTACCCATAGTAGTGTGCTCATGATTGCCGAGATAGACTGCCGAATGAAAAGTAGCACACCCAGAAGTATTCCACTATTTAGCCCGCCCAAGGGGAGGGAAGGAAACGCCACGCCCACTATGTATTGTGCAATATACGAATGACTTCATAATGTTTAAGAATATGCTAACATGGAAACTGCTCGGCCCATATTTTTAACTTCGGGTTTGATCCCGGACCGTTGCCAATAGTCCGTTGTGTTGCTCCAGTGAGACGTTAATTAAATACCTACCCACCTGTATTTTCAATAATGTAATGTTTCAATTGGTACTTACTTTTCACTCAGGTAGTCCTCTGAAAGTCGTCCCATATTATCCGCGGTAGGTATTTAATTGACATCGCACTGGAGCAACACGACGGGCTATTGGTGACAGTCCGGGATCATCGAAAGGGAAAGATTCGAGGACAACACGTAATTTTGAACCACGGTCAGATGACGTGATAACACCTAAGCTGGCACTCCACTCTCCAAACTTCCTCACCACGCCAATATGAGAATATTTGAGGCCCTACAGATATAACGTGCACCAGTCTCCGTTTGTACACGACCGTCTTTGGTTGGATTCGAACTCGCAACCCTCCTGCTGCTAGTCCTTTTTTCTCTTCCAACCGGTCTATCGCGACCTTATTATCTGTACAATTAGACGCAACAATCCTACGTGAAAAATAAACTGCTTCTAAGTGCTCCTGATTAAGTACCAATTATAAAAAAAGAGTTTCTTCGACATTTTTTTGTATGCATGTCTTTATTGGTAATAAATTAAAGAACTTCTTTTTCAAATTGTAAGAAAAAGATGAAGAATTAATATGGATTTTATAAAACAATATTCAAGCATGTTATTTTAAGTGTACGACAAATACACTTCGGATAACAAAACAAATTGTAGTTGAATCGTTACTCTTTCCATTCAATTTCATTTTCACACCCTCAATCTTCTTCAGAATATTTTTAAATATAAGCTTTTACAAGTTGACTTCACATCAATCTTTGTATTTTTCACTTTTTTCATATTATGACAAGGTTTCCTTGGGAAATATATCAACTTTTTTGTAGATCTATTTTTCTGACAAAGGAGTTTTTTTCTGTATATATCTGATAGGGATTTTTTGCTTCATAGTGCGATAAATTTCAGTTTGAATAAAACCTTCATAAAGCCTAATATTTTATACTGAAGAGCAAAATTTTACATTTATTTACAAACACTTATAAAAACTGACATTAAATTGCAAAACATGGAATAGAAAAACGTATATTTTAAATATTAACACTCGCATTACGGCGTTTTCTGTATACCTCTAACTGCGGTGAGAGGTCATTTTTGACTCCTTATTTGGAGTGGAGATATAAGACTCCATTTCTTATGACTATTCAAAAAGTTACCCCATATTTGTCTAATTCATTTGTCATAAATTCTAATTTTACTATTTTCTGCCTCTCAGAGTGGAATGCGACCCTATGTTCCATGGTAATAATTGCTCGTCTGGATGGGTACTCTCACCCCTCTTTTTTATAAAATCAATTTAGACTCACCCTGTTTATATATAGTATATGTATATATATATATATATATATATATATATATATATATATATATATACTTTGAATTGCAATGTAATCAATAAGTATGTCATTTGACCATTCACATCAGTTATATTTACATTTAAATTCATATTTTGAAAGATAAATTATTCATTATGTACTTACATTACTCTCAGTTACACTTCACACAAATACTTCATTTTGCGATTTTTCCTGTACAAGTGCCACATGCTTTTTTGTTACAATTTTCACAAGCATTCAGAGTTTTGTTTCCCTTACACATAGACTTATTTCACACTTCTTTCGCTTTTGGATAGAGGAATCAATGTTGCCTATGCTTGGTCCTGGAAGTTGATTTGAAGACATAAATTTTATACTTTCTGCGGCAATATTCAAGATGAAATCTCGATGGCCAAGATTTTTACGACCAGTAATTTCTTGTAAATTATACAAGCATTTATTGTCGCCAAATCTAAACTATTAAAAAACACTTGAACTGGCCAACATCTGGATGATGACTTTACGGAATACTTTCGGCTATCTGGTCCAATTGTTGCGTGCCAACTATGGGTTGGAGGAATTTTCCAAAACATGTTGTACTTAAGTTCCTTTTTTACAAAAGTTCGTGATTAGTAAGAGACGTATTTGATTGCACTTGCTCCTCCAAAGGAGTCCTCTCTTGCCAAGCAATCTGCCAATTCATTTGAGCTGGGGTCCACATGAGAAGGGATCCATTGTAAATATATCTCATAGGACTATTTTGAACTATCGATATATCTCATCTACATTAATGTTTTAACTCTCTGAGGGTCACGATTTCCGAGATGTGTGATATTGTTTATATCCTACAATACACATACTGACTAAATAAATACATCTATTGATTGAAAAAATCGCAGGGAAGATTCTACTAAGCAAGAAAGTTAAAAATGACTGGAGTCTTGTAGGGAAGACTTTAAATTTCGGAAGGGATATATGCAAGTGAAAGCCTCAGAGGGCGAAAGAAACCCATTTTACAATAAAATATTCTTAACAGCGAAGGTTTTCCATTTTTATTTTATATTATGGAACATATTACATCATCATGCAGAACACAGTGGTTATCACAGCGCAGTCCTATTTCCACTGCTGCCACATGAGAAGGTTGCGTCTCATAATTGAGCATCAATACAGTTTGTAAAACTGGTTTATAGTATTCGTTTTCAGGTCAGTAGATCG
Organism: Meta bourneti; assembly: GCA_933210815.1. NCBI lineage: Eukaryota > Metazoa > Arthropoda > Arachnida > Araneae > Tetragnathidae > Meta > Meta bourneti. The sequence continues at coordinate 63,333,271 of OW119930.1, read as the reverse complement.
AAGCACTTTGATGTGAGTTGAATTCTTTCATGTATCAATGTGGATATTTAAAGAACTGGAGTAAGATTCGAAATAGGATTGGAATTGATATTCTAAATAAAGATGTTCTAATAAAGGCAATTGTCAATTCTCTGACTTTCACTTACAATGGATCTCTTCTCACGAGTACATCAGCAGAATTGAAATGGCAGATTGCTTTGTAAAGGTCATCAGTCATTTAAATTCAATATTTCTCTTACTACGAAATTTGTGGGGATCTGTATTTTAATCCTACCTTTCACTTGGTCTAGCTTGTCTAAACCAAGTGGGATAACCAACGTGGGGCTGACTGCTTGAAGATTCGAGGTTTCTTGGAGATTCCAGGTTTCTTCAAATCGACAAGTAAATGAGGTTCGGCTGATCTCAAAGTCTCCAGAACCCCGTGTTTTGGTAGGTAATAACTTAGTACTCCTGGCCTAATTAACCTACGGATTCCGAATCTCGTTGATTCCAAATTGGAGATATTTATCTGGGGAGGAAGATTAGGTTTGATGCGTTCTAACAATGTCTAACGCAATGGGTAAACCCCATAGACTACATACCGAACGTTGTCAAGTACTAACTGGTAGAATGTTCACTGGACCTTAAATGTAGTAATGACACATACCGGTTAGTTTGTTGTCAAGCACCATATTTCGCCCATTGAACCAGTTATAAGGGACTGAAGAATGCCACCTTGTTTAATAATTTTATAGTTTTTCTGAACTATGATATGTATCCAACGATACAAACTTCTTCAGAGATGCGAGCAGATGTGTGATTGCTTTTTAGTTGGTATTTCCATTAAGAGAGTCTATATAAATATAAATTGAGTGCTTGTTTGTACACACACAATGATTATTTTCGTCCTATTTCCAGTTATTTAACCATTTTAGGCCATTTGAATGCAAAATCAGTGTTTCTCTGTGTTTCATGTAAGTCTGTATGCATGTTTGTATCAAAGTGTGTCCCTGCATCATCGCCCAAACGGCTGGATATATTTTCATGAACTTTTGTAGATTGTACTTGCAATAACTTTGTGACTGAATTTCGTCTGTCTGTCTTCGTGTTTTATGCCTGCTTGTAAATTTGTATGTTTATGCATGAATCGCATAAATTTAATAATCTATATTTCTATAAAATAATACATATTTTATGCCATACATTATAGCCTAGTGAATAATATTTCTAAAATTTCTGTCTGTACTTTTATTTAACTTTCAAACCCAAGAATGGCTTCCTTCCCTTACTATACATTAGGCTCTCTACTATACATGAATCAACCTTAACAAGGCAGTGTTGAAGATCAGATTTAAAAAGAGCATTGCTATTGGAGGTTGAAAAGCAGATAGTTTTACCAGAAAAGTAATTATTTTTCCAAAATATTTTCAGAATTTAAGTTCTAATACTTTACACATTTTGAGCTTATTTTTCTTTGCGAAATTTAAATAATTTCTGAATATTTGAGACACAAAGATAATTAAATATTTAGTTTTACATAATTTATTAAGGTTTACTTGGTGCATATTATTGTTTCATGTTCATATTGATAGTGATGTGCGTTCACTTCTTGACGGTTTGTGTATATTTCGACCAAATTTCGACAAAAAGTTTTTGGTTAAACAGATATGGTAAGAGAATTCCATTTTATGGTAAAAATACTGCACTAAACCCCCTTGAACCAATGCCGGTATATGATCAAACTTATGAAAACTAGTCTAAGATTTTAACAGGTTTCCTACACAAACTCATTAAAACGTATATTTCTTTTAAGTGTATCAAGTAAATTTACTTGGTTTTACTGCAAACTGCACTTTGGCAAATAGCACCATCATTCTCATTCTAAACAGTTACCTAGTTTCTATTACAAACTTAATCTCTGAATTGAATCAAGTTTTTAAAGATTTTTAAAAACTGAATGTAATTTAAAGCAAAGCAAAACCAGAAAAGTTAAGCTGAAGAAGTTAAAGTGCACTTTAATTAACATATTGAAGAATATTAGTTAGAAAATATCTGAACTAGCACTTTAAAAATTCTTCAGGCAGAGTCGATTTTGAATTTGTAGGTACAGGAGATTAAGGTTTCGTATTTTGCGAGTTGAAGCTGCATTTATACCAGCTAAGTTTGTTGAAAACAGTTATTTTCTTTTAAAGAAACGTCGCCAAATCGACAAACCATTTTTTGAAAAATGGTAATCGGTTACATTTGTTTTGTCTCTACTGAAGACTTTCAATTTTAAAACAAGTTTTCTTGTTTTTGAACGGGCTATTAAATAGAGTTTCGAAGAAAAAGTATATTTGCTTTAAAAAAATTAGTCCTAAATATGTAATCAAATTAATATTTCATCCTTCTTTTAAAGATGGAGTTAAATTCGAAAATGTCGTACGTCTGGTGTAAGAGTGCCATAAGTTAAAAAATATTGGTAGAAAATCTGAGTGCTAGAGTATTTGCCACAGATTAATCATTTTTACGAATTGAGTTACGGCAATTTTACGGGAGACGAATTTAAGAAGGGGCATTCCTAATCCCACCCCTCCCAAAAAACTCAAAATCTACTTTTCTAGTACTTACCTTCGTTGTTTTGATATAAAACAGGAATGCGATGTATGTGAAAAGGATTATATGATGGATATGAATATAGTATACGATTTGCGTTCGAAGTAGGTTGAAGAAATTATGAAATTATAACAAACAGGTACTCAAATTTTATTTTTTCGACATCTAAATGAGAAAAAAGGTTATTCTCGTAACTGTTTTATGTACAATTAACCGATTGAACCCAAGTAAGTTCGGGTAATTCTACTAGTATAATAATAAGGGTAAAAACTGTGTTCACCCTAAGAAATAAAAATTCAAGATCGAACTACCACAGATAGGAAAGAAATTCTGGTTAAACATTTATTACGGACACTTAACGATTGGATACTTAACGGTACATCCATTATCAAGTCAAAAAAGTATCATCCCCAAAGTAATTCAAGGGCAATTATGGGAGACCAAAACTTCTGGTTCAACATAAAATATGAATTTTGGTTGTTTTTAAAAAATGCATCAGTTAGAAAGAAAAAATACCATCTCCAAAGAAATCCATGGTGAATTATCCGAGACCAGAGCTTCATGCTCCTCATAGAATTTGAACACTTAACCGGCTATTTTAAAAAATTCATTCAATACAAAGAAAAGATACCATCCCAAAACAACTAATGCACTACCCTTTTGGCTTAAAGCAAGCTAATATTTATCCAAACAGATTAGCGCCGAGTCCATTCTTTATTAAACTAAACATTTAATTCCCATGAGAAATTTAGGTCTGCGAAGTAAAAAACACCCCATCTAACATACAGTGTGCATCCTTAGCAATCAAGGAAAATTTATCCGCGAACTACAAAATGCACAGAAAAGTGAAATAAAATAAACTTTTTTTACTTTCTTCGCGGCCCTTTAGCATTGCCACGGCTTCTCCCCTTCCAGCAAATAAAACTTGTTTTTCAAATGAAAAGAGAACAAGGAAGTTTTAACAAATGAACAAAAGCGTCTCGCCCGTTTTGCGAAGAAAAACAAATACTCTTCATAATAAAGAGTAGCAGTTTCATTTAAAAGAAAAAGGAGCGGGCTTTCATCTTTCTCCAAATTAAGACCCTTCCTAAGGGAAGATGATTGCAATTTATTTAGCCCCTATTTGCCACGGAATGGTTCTTGGAGTCTTGAGAAAGTGAAGGAATGCTTTCATATCTTGCGACAGTGGCGTAAGAGTTTCGTTCCATGTATGAGATTTTCTGATTTTTAAAATTTATTGCGATGAAAGAACTGTGTCAGTTTCATCCACGGTTACTTCAATACACTAGAAAAAATGTAGCCAATTGAGGATCACTTATGGAAACAGGTGAAGGTGTTAAAGAGAAAATGTTTCCAGTACGAGAGAATTTATAGTTCCTCTACTATTCGGGTATTTCAAATTGCGACTAGTTGAACTTTCTACTGTAAAAAAAAAAACATTTTTATTTCCTACAACGTTTTTTAACGAATGTAACAGGGTTATTTGAAAATATTTGGTTGGCTGGGTTTTATGGCGCAATGTCAGATTTGGCAGCTTTTTTAAAAAAGAATCGCTATTATCAACAAACTTTTAACAGCTATAATAAGTCACCTAACTGTACTTCTTGTAAAGTAGGCAACCTTGAAACCTTCTGTCGTTATAACAAATACTATTTCATATTTCAAAAGTCCTAGTTCAGCTTTTTCAGACATTAAAATATTATTTCTATGTTGACAAAGTTCCACTTAAAATTTGCTTTATTCTAACTTGCATGCAGTTCTAAATCGAATCATTTGTGGGGTTGTTGTTGCGTGTGATGAATAGGAATTGCAATTGATTAAAAAATGAATTTTATTAAATTTGCAACGGTAGAAATCAGCGAAGTGTAAAAGTAAAATCAGCGGAAAGAAAAGTGCTGTAAAAAATATTGATTCTTAAATCTTCTATATCTCGTGATCTTGCATATTTGCTACAACTTCCAACTAAAAATAGAACGAAATTTTAAAATTCGAAATTAATTCCGAGTGAAATAATCCGAAAATAGTATTCCACACTAAAATTAAATAAAAATTAACTAAACTAAATAAAAAACTTATCTTAAAAACCAAATTGGTAAAACTATGCTTTACTAACAATTTACTCATTAAAGAGTTGTCTTATTTATGAAGCAGGAACAGCTCTCGAAAGCTGAAATCTTGTGACATGAATATTGCAGTCTATTCTATCTGGAAATTCTATTTTTGGCAGTTACGACGTTCCCTTAGAACCATAGAGGTATAATTTAATGTACAGCATTAGCAGAACAAATGTTTTAAACAACCTCGAATTAACAAAAAAAGCTGTTACGAGCCGAGCAACCGAAAGAAGAAAGAACACAAGCACTTGAAATGGAGAAAACATAAAAAGCTATTTGACGATCTACAAAAATGTGGAGGAAACCGATGCGCGACATGGTTTTCCTGGAGCAGCAACAATTCAAGCGAAGTCAGGCAGTAAAGCTAGTAATTAACAAAATTTCAGAAACAAGCCAACTGTTGAAGCTCATGATCAATGACTTATGTTAATAATTGGAGACATACACCTAATAATATTGCGGATTACTAATTAATAAGGATAATTATTTTGAATTTGCCCATTTCATAACCATTCATGTTCCTTGTTGTTTTTAGGAATTCAGTATTGCGCAACACAGCATTCCATCTTCCAACTTTGACAGTGGGGAAGTGGTTCTGAAGTTAGCAAAGACTAAATTCATGCACCAGTTCACCCCTTTTCTGGTGGTTTGTCTGAAGCAACAAAATCCTAGTAAAGCTATTTTATATACAAAATTAAAGTACTTGTTTTGATGAAAAGGAAGATGAAGAACGGCCATAATGCTAATTTTTAATATTTTTTCTGCAAAGCTAACATTAGATCAAATTACTAGTTAATGTAGTTAATAAGTTAGTTTTGTTCATAAGAAAAGAGAATTGAATCAATTTTCAAGTGTGCAGAAAAAAATTACAATTGATTGTCAGTCTCATCAACTGTTAAAAATAGACAGAATCAAATATTCTATTTTATTGTAGAATCAATTTGGCAACAATATAAACCCATTTTATTCCTTACTGATCTACTAAATACAATTTTAAGAATGTTTTTCATGCTTCAAAAGCAAAAAGATTTAAACTTTTTGTAGACGAGATTAATTTTTATGAAGTAGAAAACTTTTGTAATACTGTCGAAAAATTCGTTTACAAAGGATATTCTCCCTTTGTTCCCTTAAGACCTGAGAGCATTAGATGTTTCAAGGTTATGAGCTTTTAAAAAGAGCCGTAAGCCTTATATATAACTGAATTATCCTTGTGAAGGGCTTAAACTGAATCGCTAATAGGATTTTTATAAACAAAAAAAAAGCATAAAAAGGATATCACCATTTTGCATAAAAAATAAGCATTTTATCACTGTATTACAGCTTTGTTAGGCCCAATGGTTTATGTCAAATATATTTGCATCATTGTAAGCAATATGTATATAAGAATCCTTATGTTCGTATATATATTCCCTTTAAAATGAAATATTTTATTCGCATTTATTGTTTGATGTATTTCAAGTAATAAAATGGTAATGAAATAAAATAAAGGCTTTTAAGGAGACAGGACTTTCAAAACAAGCTCTTGCAGTTATCCGATTATAATAAAATGTACACATACTGTTATGTTTATTACTGAAATGCCTAAGTTGGGTTCCAAAATAGTAATCCATTCGATAGTAGTACATAAAAAGTGACCAAAATTTTTGAAAAATTAGCAAAAATTGACAAGTCCCAAGCGCATTAATTTTACAAGTAGTCAAAACTTTAGTTCATTTAATAGTTTGTTTATATATAAATCAAATTAATTCCATTTGGCAGGTGTATCGCTCAATAAGGAGCAATAAAGAAATTACAGTAATAATTTCTGCAAAAGATCATAAATTAAGCAACGTTTTGAAACAAAATTTTGAAGTATAATGAATTTCTTATTTAGATATATACAACATATTTCAAGGATTATACGAAAATATATCAAGTAATTCAATCAAAATCAGTGATCTCTAGACTTGTGAAGTCCACTAAGTTATTTTTTTTATTTACATGAAGGTTACATTTCTTTCTGAGAAACACACTAGTGACTATAGTTTTCTCCTTCGTTCTCTCAGAACTGTTTTTCAACAGTGCGTTTCACTCGTAATCCGATTATATGTAATATTTGCACATTTATTTCACATATTTTCGATAAAACAGCATTACTTACTATAACTTCAATAATTCGAGGATAATGTAAGTGTATTTTATGTATTGCATGTACGGACCAAAATTTGACTTAATCTCCAATCGGTTATGAGAGACTTTTTGTGTAAAGCTAAATGTAGATGACTCTAGAGATTTGTAGAAGAGTGTATTCCATGTGCATATTCAAAAAGTGACGTTACGTGGTTACATTTTAAGGTAACTCCGTTATTTTCTGAGGGAAAGCATTGGGTATCTGGTAGTAAAATCCTCGTTTTCCGGTGGTTTGTTTGTTTGTTTACACAAAAATATTTTCATTTGTATAAAGGTCAAAGTTTGTCTTCAAACGACATACTTTCATATTACAAAGAAATAAATTTATATGTAGCTTGTCGCATAGTAAAAATTTCTGTAAATCTCAAAACCATACCAAACGAAATATACAGTTGAGTATATAATAATTACTGTGAGATTGAAAGAGATTTTCCTTCTCTATCTAAGCAACAAGAACATAAGAGCATGCCTTAATTACTACAACTTAAACGCAACCATTTTTTACAATATTTTATTTAAACTCCCAAATAAGAGTTAAATAAACATATGTGATACTATTTCTCAGATGCATCTTGAAGTAATTATAAAACGTTTCCTTCATAAACTAATTTTAGACGCAAATAGAATACGCGTGTTTGTCTCCAAGAAAGTAAAATGTATAATTAAACTAACAATGGAGAAAGTTACAAAACATGAAACACGCAACATAGTTAAGTAAATTTGACTATATATTAGGAAGAAATCTGAAATAAATTTGAATTCGTGTTTTCAAGCAATCTGAAGTAAATTTGAAGCGATGTGGAGTTGATTGGAAGCATAAGAAATCGATCTGGAATAAATTTGAATATAAATTAGAAAGAAATCTGAAGTAAATTTGAATGTACATTAAGAAGCTATCTGAAGCAAAATCGGATTACAATCATCAATTCTTTGCCTTCAAATTACACGAAGTTAGTCTTTAAAGCAGTTAGTTTACAAAAAAGTTGTCACAATGAATAAAAATACCTTTCCTTAAGAGGTCCTTAAAAGGAAGTCCTTAAGAAAAGATCCTTAAGAGGAGATCCGTTCAAATATTTAGCCTTATTCCCGGAGGCAAATAAAAATTAACAGAATAACTACTTCACCACATGATGTATATATCCAACTGTAGATTAATTCTCGAAGCTATCTGCTCCAACCAAGGGAAAGAAAACGTCAAGAACTTAGCTCTCAAAGGAAAGAAGTCGAAACAGAAGTATAAGCAATTGCTTAAAACTTTTCAAATTTGGATACATTTTTCTCTATTAAGACTACAGTAAAATTTACAGTGAAAGAAATAAAAGCATATTAATAACATCAATTTTTACAATTGATGTTATTAACATGCAATCAATTAAGAGAAATACGTTAAATGTCAGAGAACATACGAAAATGGCTCGTGATAAAATAAAAATACCTTTAGAATTTCAATCTTAAAAGAGAATACCTTGAATATCTGAAAACTGAAAGGATGCAACTTCCCAAAACGTCTCGTGATAAATGATAAAAGAAAAATATCTGGATGCCATCGATTTTAAAAAGGGAATATAATCAGAAAATAACGATGCAACTTTTGAAATGATCTCGTGATAGAATAAAAATATATAAATAACTTCAATTCATAAAAGAGAATATACTGACAGGCAGAAAACTGAGACGTTACAACCTCAGAAACGAATCGTGAACAAATAAAAATATCTAAAGGCCTTTAATTTTAAATGGGGAATAAGTTAAAGGAGGAAAACTAAGATGTTACCTCTGAAAAGGCCCATGAAAAATAGCCCATTGTGTTACTCCAGTGCGACGTAAATTCAACTACTCTACCCCATGAAATTAATATCTAAATACCTTCAATTTTAAGTAGGGAATTCATTAGAAATCAGCAAAATTAGACGTTACAGCCTTTGGAAACGTCTCGGGATAAAATAAATACATCTGAATAACTTCCATTTTAAAAAGTGAATACATTGAAAGTCAGAAAACTGAGACATCACAACCTCTGAAAAAATAAAACTATGCTTATAACTGCAATTGTAAAGGGAACATATGTAAATAACTTCAATATTAAAAAGGAAATATATCGACTGTCAGAAAACTGAGACATTGCAACCTCTGACACTACAGGGTTGCATCTAATATGTTATCATTGAACGCCCACTGGAGCTAAAAATAGCACATTGATGAAGATAAATTTAGGAAAGCCTCCCTCGCGAGTGTGTCCTTTCCGGAAACCGGATCCCACGGCGAAATCCCATTGCCCATCGTCCGCTTAACTCGGCCTGAACAGCAGAAAACAAAAGAAGCCAATTCCATGGTGGGAACGAAACAAAAATGGGTTTTGTAGTTGGACGAAATTGCTCCCATTGTCGATAAGAGACGTTTCTTCAGAAGAACGAACGTGTCATAGCTTCCACTTTTTTCTTACTCTGACTTGTCATTTAATGGACACACGGCTGTAGGAATAAAGTTAAAGTCACTTCGAAGGGGAAAATAAAAGACTTCGGGTGAAAATACTTCTTTTATGCTTCATAAAAGAGAAGTAGGTAGCGTTGTATTGCCCTGGTAAAGTTTTCTTAACGTAAATATGTTTCTCGGATATCTTTTTCTAAGGTAGTAGGCAGTTCGGTGAAAGGTATAGAAATTTTTAGGATTCTGACTCCTGTGTATAATTTAGTACAATGTATAAGAATTTGTGATTTCATTTGCATAAGGAAATCAAAAAGGCAATAAGGAAGTAGATAAGATTCTGAAGCACCAAAAGTAGATGCAAAACGTTGCACTGGGAAGTCCCCCTCAAGACAAGTTGATCCTCCAAGTGGTTTCGACGAGATATCTAGTCCATTAATATCTGACAAATTTTGCTAATGAGGAGATATATCGTAATCAGGATATTGCCAATTTTTTTATGAAGAGGAGATCAAGATATGGTCAGTTTCTTATTTCGTCCATCAAGATATGGTCAGTTCTGATAATGACGAGAAACCTCTTTGAGACCGCCACCAGGAGTGTTAATGGAAAGCAATTCAAATAGGGATGATTCATATACTGGAGATCTAAACTAAAGGAACACCTCTAGTTTTAAAGGATATAACCCAAAATTAAATTAAACAGCCTGTAGAAATTTGTATAGCTGAGGCTATTCAAAAGGAAGCTGGTGTATATTTAAATTTTGGAATCGAAACTTCAGAGGCTCAAAGGAATGGGTTTTCTCGCAAGGTATCACATCCTCTCCTTAATAAAGTTTTCACAGTTAATCATCTGTCTCATGGTACTAGCTATTAGATCTCTTACTTTCGACTTCTTATCAGAAATAACTACCAACAAAAACACTAACATCATATTGTAGTAGCAAGATCTGAAATCTGTCCTCTTTGCGACCTGGACGAAATAACTGGAGACCACCCAAAGCACAGCATTTAAATTCCTGACAATACAATTGCAAATAGTGTAGATAATGTTTTTAAAATATATTTTATCACTTCAGACCTCTATTGAGCTACTCGGTAATTGATGGTCGAGAGGCCGGAGACGAACGTAGAATAAAAAAAATCTTTATAGAAATTTAATTTGTTAGATGATATTATGAAATGGTATTACAGGTTTCTATTCAGCAACTGAAAACATTGAACTCTACAGCCTTCAAAGTATAATATATTAACCATACAATCAGCTATTGGCACCATAAATTAATGTTACCTGGATATTATGAAAGCATTCCATTGAAATCAGAAACCACTTTATCACTGAACAAAACACAAAATAATTTTATCCTTATACTTTGAAACAGTAAATTTCATAATGAAATTATTTTCTCCCCTAAAATATTCTTTCTGTAATATTAATTGCATAAACTGATCCTTACCGTTAATTGGGAAAAGGGATCCTTACAATTAATTTCGAAATGTTAAATCATTAATTGGATATTTTATTTACATTTCCTGAGGTACAAATGTGAAATACTTAAATACTTTAATACTTAAAATACTTTTAAAAGTTACTAAATGAAGTAATTTTTTATATTTACAAATCGTTAATCTCCACTAATAACTGCTTAAATCAAATCAAACATCATTATCCAACTTTATACGTATTCTATAATTAATAGCCACCAGAGTTGTTTATTTTGGGGAATTAGAAACTGGATCTTTTCAGTTCTTACATTTTTTTCTTACACAGTAATAGTACTTATTTCTTGGAAACATTTCTCATACAATTCTTGTATATTTTATTTTGCAGATAAATGGTGAAATGGTTGCTTTTAAGAATAATTAAATCGTATTTGTTACTAGAAATTATTTCTGTTTTAAAAGACTGACATTGAAATCTCCAATTTTGTTTCAGAGAATTTCAATTAAAAACAAAACTTGCCAAGACTTTTCCAATATACCTTTCGCTAGGACAAAAAAAAATGCTATTCTTATTTATTTAAAATTTTAAAGCAAACAATGCTAAAAAAGATTCTCTATACAAAGATAAATGTTACAAGCATTAAAAAGGAGATACGCGAATTTAATTCAATCGATCATACTCAATTTTTATGAGAAATAACATAATTTGTTTATATTCTCTACACTAATGATTTTTAGTTTCTTAACTCAAATGTGAAAATAACGGAATAAAAACCATAAATAAAAAGTGTAAAAGGTATTCGATTTCTCCTGAATGGAAATGAAATGGAACGTTTTCGAATATTTTACCTCATGAATATTTCCAAATGAAATAATATCCCATTTATGGAACATTCTGAGCGATCCATTCGCCGCCTATGATAACGACGCAATTTTGTATTTATCAGTTTCTTTTGTACTTCACTCCGTCATAGTTTCTTCAAATAGCACCGTTGTAAATTAGGCGGCAAACTATTCACTTTTATTTTCCTTATTTTCTACTTTTAAATAAATTATGCAATTAGATAAGCAAACAAAAAATGAAAGATGTGAAGCAGTCAAATGAAATAACGATAAAGAATGAGCATTGAGTTTTTTCTTTTTAGACGCCTTTTTCTAGACAAGTAAACAACAATAAGGAAAGTTTTTTTTGTTTATTTTCTATTTGTTTTTTGTTTAGATGATATTTTTGTTGTTTTGGGAAGATGGTTTCATTCCAAGATTAGTCCTTTAGCATCAGATGAAATGGACGTTGCTCATTTTTTTGTTTATAATTTACATTTTGTTAGAATAAATCTTTGTCTTGATAACGTACTCTGAATGTTTTTGGTATGATTTTACTTTTGATAAATGATATATTTATATTTGTTTTTAAATGTCCTACGAATTTTGATAACCATGTGTTCGTAAATTGCTTTTTATAAAGAAAATGCTTATAGGTTTTATGAGCCTTGACAATAAAGGAATCGATTGGATTGTTTCGTTGAAACAAGAGACAGTTCTTTTAACCCTACAAGTGGTTTAAACGAAATATCTGGTCCATTAAAATCTGAGTAATTTTGCTAATGGCTTAATATCTCGTCAGCAATATATTTTTGTGATGACGAGACCAAGGTCTGGTCAATTTTCTTCTAATGACGAGATGTATCATTCAAGAAGATCTGGTCAATTTTGCTAATGACGAGCTACCTCGTTGAGACAACCATCAGAAGAATTGACCCTCCAAGTGGTTTCGACGAGATATCTCGTCTAAGATCTGATCAATCTCGTCGAGACAAAACCGCCCTATTCCTACAAGGGAATGAAGATCCAATTTGAAGAGACAAATTGTCCTTTTTTTATAACTGGGTGATAGTTTGGAATAGGTTTTTGTATAAAAGGCTGACCATGAAAGTGTGGTTTTTGATGCGAAGATAAACCACCAGGTTAAATTATTAGCTATCCAACTAAACGCTTGTTAAAGGATTTTTGCCACGCGGTAATTATATTTATAATTTTAATTAATAACATCATTTGTAGTCATATTAAGTCGGTAATATTCACTATTAACTGTACATCTCGTATCATTATTTTGATCACACTAAGACGTACACCCTGGTTTTAATTACAGTAAGGTTTGCTTTATTATTTACCTGGAATTACTTATTTTTGCGAAAACATCAATTTAAATTAAACAGATGGATTACTGTTTCTGGTTTCTATTGTTTTATTACATTCTAATCACGTCACCTGTTCAAGTAATATAACTAATGAATTCAGAAGTTTATCAAACAAGTATTAGACAAGCTAGTAATTAAGGTAGGGATTATAAATGTTAGTATACTAATATAATTAATGTTTATATAAGGAATGTGTCACATTTTCTCTTGAAATCCTTGTTGATTAATAAATATTTGTTCCATGCTCTCAAATTGTGATTGACGTACCCCATTATATAAACATTAATAACGGGATTGCATTCAACATCTATCCTAACTCACTGAGCGTCGTGAGATTTGAAAGTAGTGTATTGTTTCGTTTACCGCATAATAAACTTAATGATTAAATAACTACCGTCTTTCTAAATAATCCATACATTCTTTCAACCTTTAAAAATATTCGATTGCTTTTCCTTTATTATAGAATCTTTCTTTAGAAATATTCTATTTGTCTTTTCTTTATAATAGGATCTTTCTTTGAAGCGATTCAAATGATCTTTCATTCAGCGTAGAATATTATTTTTTGGATTTAACCTAGATTATTTCTTTGGAACATTTCTATTTGTCCTCTCCTCGGAATATAATTCTTTGGAACGTTTCTATTGGTCCTTTCCTTGGAATATATTTCTTTGGAACGATTCCATTGGCCCATTCTGTGGAATAGAATCTCTTGGAAAGATTCTATTCAGTCCTTGTTTTAGAATAGAATCCTTTGAAAATATTCTATTGATCAAGAATATCAAAACTTATCAGTTAGGCAAAGACTTCAGATTTCAAGGTAGAATTATGCGGCTGAATCCCTCAGAGTAATATAATGTTGAATACCTTGGTATTATATCTTAATGTGGGATATTTTAATATAAAATATTCCACAATAAAAATATTCTTATCTCAATATATCTGAATTGGAATATCGAATATAAAAACTCTCATTGTAGTTTAGTTAATTTCCTTTAAAAAGCGAGTCTTTTGAAGTATACTTTTCGTCAGGACAAAAATATTGTTTTTATTTAAAAATGTGAAGCAAAAAGTCTTATAAAAAGATTCTTTGAACATAAAACATGGAAGCATTAGAAAAAAAAATAAGCGAAGTTAATTCGTTACAAAAGAGTCAATTTTTTATGCAAATTTTATGTAATAAAAATTTATATAATGTTTATATTGCTTTCAGTAATAGTTTTTAGTTTCCAAACTTAAACACAGAACATCACAGTTAGTATAATGTAGAGCATGTTACTTCAGAACATAGAAATAAAAACGAGTAATAAGAATCATAAGTGTAGAATCATTGAAAACATAATATGGCACGTTTAACAACTCTCAGTGAGTATGTAATATCTTCTCTTTAGGTCTAAAGTAATAACTGTCGCACATGTCAGTTCTTGAAGTAACACAATAGCCATTATTATTGAATTCTGACTCCACTAAAGCAGGAGTCAACAGTTTTTGGATTTAAAGTTTATTCAGCAAAAATAACTTACATATGAAAGCTCGCATTTTAATCTCCATCGTGAATTTGGATTAGAAAGGAGGAAAAGTTGTTTTGATAAGTTTGATGAGAAATTGCTTTCGAAAGTGTCAGATTTCTTTCCGATTTCCTGATGGAGGGAAGTTTCATTACATGGCTAACGGGTGTCGTTAAATGAAGATTTGAGATCACGCGAGTGTTTTGCTAACTTTTAGATACATACTTTGAGTGCGTGTGCAAGGCATGAAAGTAACGCAAGATAAAATTCAATACTTGGAATAAATGAATGTACTTCTGTTAAAAATATTGTTTTGTTTTTATTGATTGAGGGAAACCCATTAACATTTTTTGATTGTTAACGCGAAAAGTTTTATAAATAAATTAATATTTTTTATTTTTCTTTGTGATACCAATCAGTAAATGCCATAATGAATAATGTTCAATTCGTCGGTCATTAGAAAACAAGAGCTTTCTGTGTGAAATGCAGCTAAAAATTTTATATTTTTAATGAATTTCAATGTTCCTGGAAATAAGAAATTATTTTCTAAATTACATAAGAGTTTCACTCTCGTCAAACAACATAGCATTCTGGTAGGTAGTAGAAAGTAACAGGCCCAGAGAAACACGTTAAAAAGACCTTTAATAACTAATTATGGGAGTATTCGAATACAAAAGTACTCATGTACTCGATATTTAAAAGTAATCGTTGTACTCGATTCTTTTCCAGAGTATTCGAATACCAATGTATTCAGATACAAGTATTTGTATACCAAGGTATTCAAATAGTATTCGAATACCAATGTATTCAAATACAAGTATTCGGTTACCAAAGTAGTTGGATACAAAAGTAGTTACTACTAGGAATTCGGATACAAGAGTATTCGAATACAAAAGTACTCATGTACTCATTCGGTTACCAAAGTACTCGGATCCAAGGTATTCGGTTTCAATAGTATTCAGAAACAAGTATTCGGTTACAAAAGTAGTTGGATACTACAAAAGTAGTATCTACCAAGAGATATTCGGATGCAGGAGTATTCATTCTAAGTGGCATTGTCACATTGCAAGGGTATTGCATGGTTCTCGTTAGTGTTTTGGTCTGTTCAGTTATAGTTACGTTTAGTTATAGTTATGTTATGTTTCTAGTCTCGATTTTGCTTTTACCAATTTTACATGTCGTGAAAAAGCACGTGATGATGTAGTGTCGATAAATTGTCCTTCGATTAAGAGATTGGATTTGAAATTTCCTGGAAGCTATTTCCCGAACAGGTAGGCTTAATTATCAGTAAATTACACATATGCTTTGCCTTTTATTTTTGAAAATCAAGTTGGAAGTTTTATAATTTGAACTATATTTTTAATTATTTAAATTTAATGTTAGTAATTTTTAAAAATCTAATTTTATTTTCAAGCTTTTTTATTTCTGACATTTAAAATAAATACATCTGCAAATAAGTTACTATAATGCTTGAAATGCTTTCCTTTTTCAGGCCAAAAAAGAATAACGTTAAGAAATAACGTTATTTCATTCTTAAGATGACTATTATTTTCTTTAAAATATCTGCCAATAACTTATATTCTCTTTTAAAATATCTGACAAAATCTTTATTACGATGGTAAAATTATTATGGATATTTTTTTCTGCTTTGACTCTACCTCTTCTCACATCTTCGTACTCCAAACAGTTGTTGCAAAAATAAAAAGTGAATTTCCAGGAACAAGATTTGATAATTTAATGTAATTTATTTTGTAAATATTTACGGAACCATTCTTGTACTTAGATCAACCGTGATGTGTCACTTTTTATGATAAGTTTACAGAAATAATTTTGAAGTTTCAGATCCTGGTATTAAAAATAACAAAATACTTTTTACATTCATACAAACTTTTTAAAATTATTTTTTAAATTTATATAAATAATTCAGAAAAGAAAAAAGTTTAAATATAATTTAGATTTAAAATTTGAGTTTTGTGAAAAATAAATTCCTTTTTTCGCATAGCTTGATCAAAATATTTTTAAAGAATAGAATAAATTTGATTTTCTTGTCAAAAATTATCATTCGCATGAAAAGAACTCTCCACGAACTTCCCCTAACCGCGGATCTGAGCCATGAAACGGCGAGTTGTTGCAAATCCAGTGCTCTAACCACTATGCTAAGGAAGACAGAGTTCTAGGGTATTATTTTTAAATATCGTAATTCTCCGATTCTTTCAATTAATCGTGTTTGTATATGTATTCGAACACTTACTCGATACTTGAAAGTACTCGAATACCAAGTATTCGATTCTCAAAAGTAATCGATTCTGCCCATCACTATTAATAACAGATATAATTTTATACACTATTTATAAAAACTTAACGACTTATCTTTTTTTTAAAACACCACCTGAATCTTTTTGACCAATAACAGTTCAGAAATAAAATCAGGTGATGCATGTTTCCTCCCACCGGATGTAACAGACAACAATTCAAGAAGGAAATAAATTAGCCTATCCGTCTGGAAGCCTTACAGATATAAAAATATCCAAGAAGGAAGCAAAGGTGCCTAACCGTTTGGGAGCCTCACAATAAGAATTGCAATATACTATATGATTTATTGAATTCACTTGAGCACTAATTTAAATGGCATAGCATAGTGTTTCACAACATAGCCTAAAGTACGTAATAAAGTTGTATCCAATATGTTAATTTCGGATGTCGGAAAGTCTGCCGCAAGGTATCTTATACTATAAGTTAGTCTAGTACCAAAATACGTGACCGATTCCAGTATCAAAATTCGTGGACGAAAAAGCATCTATCTAAGGAAGGGGTTTAAATTATCTTAAAAGAAAAAGTTTAAAAGGGGACTCTTTTCCTTAAAATATGGTGGCGAAAGCTCTTCTATGTTCAATTTCATCAGGAGATTCACCACCATGCAAGACAAGACAATGGGTCAAACGAGATAGAAATGGGATCACTTGAGTTATTTCTTGGTTCTCTTCGACCAATGAATGAATAAATTTCATGCAGCGTGCATGAATGTCAAGGAAAATTGAACGAATTTCTAGAATTGTTTCTCTGACCAGTAAAGAATGAAGACAGTTACTGTAAATTGCACCAACGTATCGTATAGTTCCTTGAGACGAGAATACATATTTTATCTCTGACGTTATCAAAATTCATGGAATTTTATCTACGAACCTTTATTAGGTTGTTCTTGAACTAATTTTTTTCTACTGCTATCTTAGGGACTTATAATCTTCAAGCATTTCATTGGCGAGAACGTGGCAGTTTTAATGTTAACCCTCCTGGTGGTTGTCTCGACGAGGCATCTCGCCATTAGAAGAAAACTGGAAATATCATGATGGACGATATATGTCGTCATTAGAATAAAACTGACCAAATTTTGATTTCGTCATCATGAAAAATTAGGAAATATGATGACCAGGTATCTCGTCATCAACACAATTGATCAGATCTTGATGCATGAGATATCTTGTCAAAGCCACTTGGAGGATTAATACGGCCACTATGAAAGGTTCAGTCACCTCGCACCCAGCGGGAATCTGTGGAGACATGTCATCCCGTAAGACATTGCGGAACTTGGTCCGCCATTTTAGTGTCACCTTGAATAAACCAGGAAACTTCAAGCAACCAACCCGACTTTGGCAAATACGGAATTCAAACTCCCAATCAAGCACTTCAGTCCGCCTGTTTCATAACCTTCTGAACCTTACGAGACTTCCGATTAGTATAGTATATCTTCTTGAACACAATGAATAGCGACTAAATAACCACTTCTGTTGGTTTAAAGAATCTAGGATAGATCTATTGGTCAAGAAGGTCAGAAGTTATGAAGGAAAGACTACAAGTTGCAGAGCGGGGGAAGATGCGTGTAAAAATGAAACCCCGAGAGGGTTAAGAACGAGGGTTTAAGCCACTCGGTCTCGAAATTATGATTACGTGATTAATAGAACGGATAATTTTAGCGTTTGAGTATCTAATTTAGGAATTAGGAATGCATAACAAACAAAACTAACCAATGAGAGAGAAATAATCAAATTAGGATGATCACGCATAAGTAAGGCTCGGCGCCATTAAGAATGGGAAAGGTACATGTTAGAAAACGAAACTGATGTCTCTAAGATTTGAGTCAAAAATAAACTGTTTTTAACAGCAAGGAAACACGTTATAGACTCCGATTGTAGAAAATCATTATTTGTTTCGAATCTGACCCTTGTTAAACTAATAGTCATTCAAAGGTAACGTGAATCAAAAGCTAACTTGTCTGAGCTCCCAACTTGACTATAAAAGCTGACTATTTTGGATAGATTTTATAAAACTTCGCTTTTTAATAGACTTGATAAACATCGTTTTTAACAGCAAAGAAATACGTTTAAATACCAATTGTAGTAATTATTTATAACCTGGCCTTATAAGAGTAGCATCGCTCAAAACCAACGTGAATCAAATGCTAACTCACCAGAGCCGTAATATAAAGGCTGAATATTTTGGAGAGATGATAAAACACCGTTTTTAAGACTTCATAAACGTCGGTTTTAACAGTCAGAAAGCACGTTTTGTAGCAAGGCACTAATTTTAGAAAGGCATTGCTTGTTTCTACTAAATTAGAAACTAAGTGTAGAAAGGCATTGTTTGTTTCTAACTTGATGATCCTGACTAAACCAGTAGACTCGTTTAAAATCAGCGTGAATCAAATCCGAACTCAACGAAACCGGACTAAAATTTCCAACATAATATTTTGGATAGATTTGATAAAACATCGTTTTTTTATAGACTCGAGAAGCATGATAGTATAATAGGCTTGATAAGCAGATTTACTCCTGTAGTGATCTACAGGAGTAAAAACGTTCAAAACCAACGTGAATCAAATGCCAACGTACCGGAACAGGAATATAGACGTAGAATAATGCTCTGGATCGATTTAAGAGCACATCATAATTTTTTAAAATAGACTTAAATGTTTTTTTCAACAAGTCTAAAGGACTTTCTAAAAAGGAACACTAAAGACAGCAATTGTAGTAAGGAATTGTTTATTTCTAATCTGATCCTGACTAAACCAGTAGACTCGTTTAAAATCAGCGTGAATCAAATCCCAACTCAACGAAACCGGACTAAAATTTCCCATATAATATTTTGGATAGATTTGATAAAGCATCGTTTTTTATAGACTCGAGGAGCATGATAGTATAATAGGCTTGATAAGCAGATTTACTCCTGTAGTGATCTACAGGAGTAAAAACGTTCAAAACCAACGTGAATCAAATGCCAACGTACCGGAACAGGAATATAGACGTAGAATAATGCTCTGGATCGATTTAAGAGCACATCATAATTTTTTAAAATAGACTTAAATGTTTTTTTCAACAAGTCTAAAGGACTTTCTAAAAAGGAACACTAAAGACAGCAATTGTAGTAAGGAATTGTTTATTTCTAATCTGATCCTTACTAAACGAGTAGACTTGTTCAAACCCAAAGTGATCAAATGCTAAATTGCCATAGCCGGACTATAAACGCTTAATATTTTGAATAGATTTCATAAACCGATCAAGAAAAAGTTATGCTATATAGTTTTCAGGCTATCCAAACAAATAGAATCAGACTAAAGAATAGATATCCGGACAAAGAAGCACATCTCCCACATTTTAACATAACCTCCAGCAAGCTTTTGTCATTTCAAAACAAACGTGAAATTTCAGTTCAAAGTTACGGATCTCTTCTCAAATTTTATTGCTTCCAGGACGAGCCAAATATCACCCATCCTGAGTATTGCTTCGCAAAGAAATGCTCATAAGAAGTTTTCATTTAACTCGGAATGCAGGGGACTGAAACAAAACCAAGTGCAAAAAAATATCCGGTTTTTACGAGTTTTCATCGATTTCTCTGTTGCTCAAACTTTCTCTTCTTCCCGACCCTGTTTTATCGACACATCTCTTTTATCTTGTTATTATTTTCCAGGCAATGTCTCCACGCTCAATATTTACCGAGCAATCCACAATTCCGTGTTGCGTGGTAAGAAAAATTTAATTTTTGTTTCTGGATCATTTGATCCATATATAAGCTTGACGCTAAGCGTAATTCATTGGTTAAAAGAGGACGACAAGAATGATGTGGTAAGATGTGGCATACTTTGGGAGTATGAGAATATCGGAAATACAATTTAAAGGCTGGAGGGTTCCTGGAATTCATATTTATCTCCATGTAAAGTTTTCCGATTTGTATAGTGGTTACAAGAATTTTTCAAATTTAGAATGTAAATAGATGTGTAACTTATTGATGGTTTGCTAGAAGGGTTCTATGGCTTTCTTATTAGGCTAAGCCGTGCCTTACACAAAACAAACAACGTCAAGTAATGAACGTACACCCCCACAAGGAAAGTTTTACATACAAAGAAGAGATAAAACACATTCAGGGTAAGTTTCAGGAATCTAACGTTTGCCGCCTACACCTCGCAGTCTACTAGCACATTGGGTATAAAACCTTTTAGCTCCTGTTTTAATCTTTATTGATCCCATTGTGAAATTTTTAATTTTTTGACAATATTTTTTGTACTTATAGACAGGAGCAAAAGCAAAGGTGTTGGTTATCTTCTTGGTTATAAAAATATAAGATGTAAGTTCTAAAGATATAAAAAATTCCATATTTTGTTAAAAGTTTTAAAACACGAATGTATCTAGGGTAAGGCAATAAAGAAAAGTTATATCTTAACAGGACACGTATTCTCGAAATGCTTAGGCCTAACGGAAGTGATCAAGAATTCAAATAGTTTCTGGGCAGATGAATTCTGAAGCGGTAAGTGGCATGCACAGCAATCTTTGGTATGGAATTGAAATTCGATCTGTCTTTCGGAAACTTGAAACTTCCTGCCTCATTCCAATCAGGAAATAGCTAGATATTGCCGTGATTCAGGTGAATATTTCGCAATTACGCCCAAAGCACGACTTCTACTTCACTTAAAGATAAGTTTAGAATCTGGAAATCGCAACCATGTTGTTGCTAAGTAAACACATTCAGAAAATGTGTTATTTTCAAATTAGTTATATGTTTATGCATAATATAGATGAAGTTTAATATAAATGTGTAATTATTCTGAGCATACCAGTTTTGAATCCAAACTTTAGAACTAAATCATTTGAAACGAGCACCAAAATATTGCAATTTATATGAGGTAGATCGGTAATAGCTGTAAATATTTCATATAAACTACTTTAATTTAATTATAATAAATTTAAAGAATTGATCGTTTAAAGTTTAAATACTTTTATTTTATTGGAATTAAAAATGTTTTGAAATAATTCTCCATTCATTCTGGTTTATAGAGTTCAGATCGCAAATAATTTTCAAAATTATTGGAATATTATTTAGTTAATATATGTGTATGCAAAACACGGATTGCAAATAATGCATTATAATTTTTTTCTTTAACCATTTTGCAACCATAAGGTTTCATTGCACACACTTCCAAACATTTTGCAAAGAATCAACTGTAATCATATTTTTTTTTGTATTGTGAAGGCTTTTTATTGCCTGTCTTCTAGAACTTCTCTTTTGGTCATCTAATAATACTCGACGAGCATATTAATGCTTCCACATTCTTTCATATTTTTCTCTTAGTCTCTTTTAAGTTTTCCTAACTTTTCATTTTCTTCATTTCAGAACGAAGGGAGACTAATTAGGAGAAAGTGAATTTTAGACTCAGTTTCCATACTCTCCAACCAATTCTATAACGTCTAGCATTTTGTTCATAATTTATTCGTAATCCTTATAATTAATCATAAAAAATTTTAATTACTTTTAAGGAAGTTTTCCGTGTTGCCTTCTCTTTTGTGTCTATCTTTCAACAATAATTTGTATTTAAATACGTTGCCCTTTAAGTGTAATGAAAAGAGAATGATAAGTTCTAGAAGTTCTTAGAGAGCCAATCTTTGCTTAACATCTAAGTTAATTGCATCCGTTACCATCTTTTTAAGTGATAGAATGACTGACTAAACAAGTACATAAGCATTCTTGTGTCGTAACATGTGCGAATTGCATTCTCTTCAGAACCTATCCTTATATTTTTATACGAATTGAATTAAGACGATATTTCCTTCAAATTTTTGAAAACATAAATGAAAGAAGAAATATATTTAGTCTATCATAATACCAAAAGGTTTTATTCAACATTATTATGAAATGGCTGTGCTGATAAATTTATACTTTCGTTTAAAATTGAGTTCTACTTGTGAATAAAACTTGTATAATATATTCATTATCTGCAATTGATGATTCTGTTTTCATTCAATGCGCGTTTCAAAACAAAGACTAAAATTCTCTGAAACGTCATTACAAAATTTACTTCCCTTCAGCTCGTAAAATACTTCATCGGAGAATCGCAAGTGTCCTTTATAATAGAAAATAATGCTTTACAAAAAGAATAACCTCTCATAGAGGATTGAAAGGAGTTTATACAGTCCATAGAACCCAACACAATGGAAGCCAAGACAACACACACCCAAAGCGTTATCAGAAAAGCCACTTCGTTTCAGTATAGTTGCAGGGAAGCGGCATTCAAATGTAAATGAAATCGCTACTCGTCTGTGGCCATCTAGTCATTGTTCTCTGGTCCATTCAATGGCGACACGACTGTATGGTGGGAGGGCCGTTTAGGGTCTCTCAAGTGAAGTAATACAAGCAGCACATCCATGGAAACGAGGGGATTGTTATTCTGCTATTTGATCGAAGATCGCCTACTAGATGCCATTGGGCCAGGGAGATTATATGAAGTAGCTTATTGTATTTCTTTTGTAAAGAATTTGGGATTCATCGATTGAGGAAAGATGCTTATGGATTTATTCGGAGAAATAAGATTGTTTACATAAGATGCAAGGCTGAACTAGATTCTTACTTTTATAGGGGTGTAATTTGTCAATCGATTTGAAGAAATGGCTTACAGAAGCTGGATTAGAAGAATGTAATCAAATTCTTAAATCAAAATATATACTTTCTCCTACCAAAAATTTGTGATTTGTCGAGAATAACAAACTAAATTTACGTGGTGGAGTATTGAATACTGTAAAAAACATAAAATGCATGCACCAAGGTAAATTGATACGTCGGATAAATGTTATTGTTATCTTGTTGAATAAACTGAAATAATTAACCAGTTGTGGATCTTTGCTGCATTTCCCTATTGGAGCTCAAAGCGTACACACTTCACGATGACATTTCATGTACAATGTTAGTTATAAGAAATGGTATTCCAAATGGAACTGAAAACGATACATGTCTGTGACCATCTAGTCATTATTCTCTAGTACATTCAAGAGAAATATGACTATTGTAGGCAGGCTATTTAGGGATTCTAAATTGAAGTAATACAAATAGCACATTCACGAAAACGAGGGGAATGTTATTCTGCTATCTGATCGAAGATCGCCTACTAAATGTCATTGGGTTAAGGGATTAGATATTTTGAACAAAATAGAATTGTTATGTAAGATAAATAAGGTTGAAATCATTACTACTTTTATAGGTATTATTTTTCAATTTTCGTGTTTCATTTGAACGAAACTACTTTCAGAAGCTGGATTATAAGAATTTAACCAAGCTATTAAATCGAAATATGAACTTTCTTATACGAAAAATGTGATTTGTCAAAAAGTAACAAACTTGAATTACGTGGAGAATATTATGCGAATACGTACGTATTGAATACTGTATGAAATATAAATGCATGGCATCAAAGGAAAAGTAAATGTTGGATAAATATTTTTGTTATCTTGCAAAATCAGTTGAAGAAATAATACAACCCTTGATCTTTGCTGTATATGCGTACTGCTGAAAATTTATACACAAACATGCATTCACAATGATATTTAATTTAAGACATTAGTTAAAGGTAAAGATATTTAAAATATATGAGATGGCTAATCGTCGTGGCCATGTACTCATTGTTCTCTGGTCCATTCGAAAATGCGATGACTGTTTGATGTAATGAAATGTAAATGAAATCGCTCCTCGTCTGTGTCCATCTAGTCATTGTTCTCTGGTCCATTCAATGGCGACACGACTGTATGGTGGGAGGGCCGTTTATGGTTTCTCAAGTGAAATAATACAAGCAACACATCCATGAATACTAGGGGACTTTTATTCTGCTATCTGATGGACAATCGCATGCTAGATGTTACTAGGTCATGGATATTGCCTGATTGTGAATTTTTTTTATGGAATTCGGGATACATCGATTGGAATAATATACTTATAAATTTATTCATTGAAATAAGATTGGTTATCAAGGATATGTTGTTTCAGCTGGAGTTTAACTAACTTTTAAGTTATCACGGTGTATGTTGAGGCAAACCAGCTTTCTTAACCGGGTTAGAAGAATAACCATTAAAATATTTAATATGAAAATCATGCGATTTTTTGTAAGAAATACGTAATTAATCAATAAATGAAATTAGATACGTCATTTGGGAAACAATTAATGCCGATGAAACATAAAATGAATTCACCAACAGAAAATTAATAGGTAGTACTTCGATTAACCATATATTCTTTAGTAGATGTGAATGGTTCTTCACTTATTTTCTAAAACATGAAATTGTTTTAATTACGAGCAAATAAAAAAGAGTGAGTCCAGTTTTAAAATTAGAATTAAAATTTAACTTGGATTTTTCACTATACCTATACAATCAAATGTTCTTACATAAACTGGTTAGAATTTATTCAAGATTGAAATATTTTTTTGGCAGTGCCAGATTGGGAAACTTTTTTACTTAAGTGTATAAGTACATGATTCATCCTTGGACTCGGGAAGGCTGCCTTGTGTGTTTGATCGACGAGCAGATATTGGAACGTATCTTATTTTTCTGTATCGGAGAGGAATTCTTAGAGAACATTTGACATGACTGTACTTCCTAGTCGAATGTTACTATTTTTCTTGCTTTTATTTGTTGACCATTGCTTATAGATTGTACAGTAGAAACCATGAAATCGACGTGAATAGCCTCGGGCTCAGGTAATAAAGATACAGTGGAAACTCTTGTGTTAGTGGAGTTCTTATAATAAAATTTTACAACACTTTCAATCTTTTTAAAACAATCTCGTTCCGAAAAAGAAATGCCTTGGCAAAGAGTGATATGTTTTGACAAACAAAATATTTTATCACCATAATTATTACACGAATGGAAAAAAATATTTTACTTTTAACGATTATTTGAATCGAACTAAATTTTTTTGTCAAGGCCAGATTGGTTACTCAGGTGTATCTGTACAGGATTCATTCTGTGAACTCGGGAAGGTGTCTTGTCTGTTTGACCGAAGATCAGATACTGTAACATATCTTATTGTTATGTATCGGAGAAAGCTTTTATTTAGAACGTTTGACAACCTTGTATAGGCGCAGCCTGTCCACTATTGGACCTTGCGCCATAAAACCCAAATGAACCAACCAACCAATCAACCTTGTATACCTCCCAGTCTATTGCTATTATTTTCTCTTTTATATTTTTACCATTGATTACAGATTGTATAGTAGAAATCATGAAATTGACGCAAATAGCTCCTGGTTCACGTCATAAAGTTGCACTTGCAACTATTTTTTAGTGTCTTGTTTGAACATTCATAAAACTTTACACTTAAACTTATTCAAGTAACCCCTTAATGAAAAAAGAACACTCTGGAAAAAATGATACATACGTTTGATTAAGAAAAGTATTTTATCACCACAACCTTTAAAAGGATGGACAAAATATTTTATTTTAACGATTATTTTAAAGCTAAGTGGGTTAGTCAATTATAAGTTAGAGCTAAAAATAGAGTTTCTTTTTAATCCTTCGAACATTATCATGCTAATATATTCTGGAAAATGGAGCTTTAAACCGCAAATTATTCGGAAATAATGGATTAGAAAGCTTCTTAAAACTGAAATGAAAAATTATCGAATCTATTTTGAAGAAAAAAATAAGCTTTATGGGCCGGTTTGTTATGATATCATGATTGATTACGCATTCATAGATAGTTCTTTTTAAATATGATAATTCATACTTTGCTTTTTTTCTGCGAAATTTATTTACTTATCGAATTTTCCCCTTAAAACACTCTGCACTGCTTAAAAAAATCAGTAATTTATCATTCATCTTAATTCCCTTTTTTGTGCTTTAAGATTCTAGAAGGTTGTTGTTTTTTAGTAATCTTGAAAGGATACTCATAATGGAAGAATAGAGTTAATAAGCTTATTCACTTAAATATTTTTATGTGGTTTCTTTATTATATTAATTAAATTTTACATTGTCCTTCGAATTTACTATACTTTTTTGAGTGCTGCTTGGTTTTATAACATTAATTTACATATAGTAATAGATAAACACAAAATATTATTTTCGGTTTCTCAGCTACGAAAATTAAATTGTTTCCTTTCAACTATAAATAAAAATAAAATGCACAAAACACATTTTCTTCCTACTTCTAGTTTAATTTTTGGAGCAATTCAAGAGCAATATCAATTGCATTGGGTTAGTTTATACGTTCGAGATATATTGCCTAGTATAAAAACAATTGTGTTTGACAGCATTAAATTATAATTTCCTTGATATCTTCTCAAAAACTTTTCCCTCAATTTTGTTTAAAATGATGCCAAACATATTATTTTTTCTTAATAAACTAACGCATTCTTTATTTATTTAGTAAATTGCAATTATTTCGGTTCTTTACAACTTTTCTATCTATATAAATCGAATTAAACCGCACATAAAGTTTTCAATAATTATAGTTTTAATAAAATTATAATTATTTAACCATCCAAGTGTTTTCTCCGAGATACCTCGTTCAACACGAAGCAGCCAATATTGTTAATCACGAGGAACTTAGTCAATATGAAAACTTCCCTATTTTGCTAAGGACGAGCGCAAGGAGAGAAAACCTACAGGTTTAAGGCTTCTCGTTTCAACCCCTTTCGATAAAGGTCACAAAGATGAACCGCCAATGAGTTTCGCGAATGCCCCGTTCCCGATGCCCTTTCTCCGAGTAGTTGATTGACAGGTGATTTTGATTCAGCAGACTTAGAGGTTGTTTTCAAAGACTTTTACAAACGCCTTCTCACTTTTCTCAGCATCTTTGCATGTAGTTCTAACATGTTTTGACAATAGCGTTTTCCCTGAAAATCTCAAAATCAAGCACACAAAGAATGTTTTATTTCTTTTCAAAAACCACTACAGGCAAACACTTTCAACCGATTGAACAGCGAGCATCTCTCAATTGACTTTCATGAAATAAGAATCAACAGCTATAAATCCACAACTTCGAAAAGAAAACCTCAAATATTCCTAAGGGTAAAACGAGTCTGAGGCATGGAGGGCATGGGACTCATTATGGAACTTCAAAGCATCTGGGGAAGGCACGGAATACGTTTGCGATTTGCTAGCGTCTGTGCTTTGTTAACTCCAAGGGGAATGAATATCCATGTAGGAAGAACATTTTGTCCCTTGTATAGATCTGGTGTCAATTTCGAACAGATTTTTGTATCAAACGTTGGTCACTACAGGGTTGTCTTCGACGCGAAGATAAATCACCAGGAGAGATAAAATATTTTATCCTTTTTCTTTCAGTTATTCTTATATGACCATTTTGTATCAGTTTTTTCATGAGAATGTATCAGAATTTTATATATTTCTTCACTACTCATTCAACCCGAACAATCTTATATCTAAAGCAAAAATCTCAAAAGCAACAAAAACTATCAAACGTTAATCTCAGGCATCATGAAATTTGTACAACTCATTTTTAATGGAATTTCTTGGTCAACGCATCTATTTTCAGCATCTATATTTACGTTTTGTTCTTACAATCATTACAGTAAAATTTAATATAGACCCTAACTAAAAAAAGATAAATTTTTAATCAAATAATTACAGAACATCAAAAGCTGTCAGGAACCGAGAAATCAGAAGAGGAAAGAATAAAAAGTGGATAAAGCTAGAAAGGCTGTTCGAAACTTGTGGAAATAGGCGCCATTTGGTTTGTCAGAAGCAGCAATAACTCTTAAATAGTAAAGTTAGTACTTATAAAAAAGCTGCCGGCTTGCTATTTATTTCAAGGAAATTACCCGACTAATCACACATTTTTAAATCAAATATGTATCCCAATTATGTTTTCTCCTATCCTCTTTTGACAAAATCTGAAAACGTTAAAACTCATATCTTTTTCAAAAAGAAAAGGACAAGTTATTTTCATTTATTTAACCTCCACCCTTTCTAGCTTGTATGCACTAAACAAGGTTTGGAGAATCTCCGTGGTTCACCACAGTGAAATCCTCTTTATCCGTCAAGTGTTTTCATACTTGCCAACATCTGCTGGGTGCAGCTGTCAAAACATTTGGCATCAAAATATTTTAGGATGAGTCATTTCATGTTATTGGCAGGAAGTTGAGGGATACGACACCTAAAATATATGGAAGGAGTTATAAACTGATTATTAGAAGAGAGCATCGTTCTTTCCTAGTGTAAAATAAATGTGGTGTGTAGCTTCACTACAATCACTTCTTAAGAGTCTTATTCAATACAATTCTCTGACTGAAGGAAAGGGTGACGCGCATTTCCAACAAGCATAGACGAAAAAGTGATACTCAAATAGTACCCATGAATTTGGTAAAAAGGGACAGTTTGAAAGGAAATGTCCAGTACTTTATTGTTACTATGGTGGACAAGATAGAATATGAAAGAGGCATTTCGCCGCAACTGTGATTCACATGGAAATTTTCAGTAAAAATATGGATATTTTATGCATTTGGGTACGGGTGAGTGGTCACAAACTTTGCAGTTTCATTTTCATTTTATCTCAGAGATACGTATATCTTTTCACAGATATTTTTATAGATGTGTCGATGCTGGAAACAACAATAAGTCGAAAATGTCTCAGAAGAGGGCATACTGGATATATAGAAATAAATAACTTTATGTCTACGTTCACAGGAAACAGTTTATTATAATGCGCATAAATACAATTTTATGATGGTTCTTTTATAAAACTTCGCATTTTATTGTTGCTGTGTATTTCATTGTGTTTAAACTCGAATATATTTTAAATTAGTATGAAAGTCTTTTGGAATTGAACTGTATACCCCATACATAAATTAACTATTTACGGTAACAATTTATTTGAAAATATTGTATATTTTATTTTTCTCAGCAAAGTTTCCCTTGATTTTACTTCTTACACAATAATGAGAGATTTACTGTATTGTACATATTGGACATACTTGACAAAAAAATCGCTGCCCCCGTTGGGCCAATGAAAGAACCCGAGTGTCCTATAAAATTTTAAAGTGGACGGTATTGTAAATGGTGATGTAGCAGTTACACTGGAAATAAAAACTACTAATAAAACAAGCATTTATTAAAACTATATTTACGTGACGCCGACCGTTGCTCTCTTCTACGGTAGAACTAATTTTATTGTTCTTCCAAAAAGAAATTCCATACCGGCTAAACTAAATCAAAATACCGAAAAGCATGTGAGGGGAAAGTTAACCAACCGTAGCTTGAGCCCTATTAAAATTTGGAAATAAAAATATAGAAATTCCAAATAAGTTCGGTTCTTAAAGCTAAGAAAGAAATCCGCATTCTCTTAACCAGCACTTATTAAAAATATATTTGCGTTGATATACGTATATTTGCACAGGCAAAAGCTTTGGAGAATCGTAATTAAAATAAATTTAATGGTTCATTCAAAAACGTATTTATAGCCTTAAGAATACAAAGCTTTTAAACGCATGGCTTTTATTTGTTAAGCATATTTTATACAGTAATTTCTTTGAAAAAGAATTAAACTTACAAACTTAAACTAACTGAAATAGATTATTGCTGTCTTTTAATAACATTTTTGGTGTACCTGAATTAAAAACTTGTCAAATGCTTAGGCTGTTACAAAACCACATTAAGAAAATCAGTCATCAATCTTGAAACAACCGATAACTCGCCTGCTTCTTTTAGTTAAATGCCTATACAAAATAACCAAATGTTTCGTTCAAAACTCAAACAAAGCTTGAATGGAATGTTCCAAGCACGAAAAATTTCTCCACTTTTTCCATCCTATCTTTTCTTACCGTGGTGTTTTTCTTTTATTCCACCATCAAAAATAGAACCTAGTTCTCCAAAAGTTCGAGTTTGCTCTCTCCGCTGAAAAGCCTTACTTTGCGTATCAATCTTGTTTGAAAAGGAGAGAACACAGGCGAAACAAAAAGTTTTCCTCGTTTGTCAAAGATGTTAAAAGCAGACTTTCTCTGGCCTGCTGGTGATAGCCCAGTTTCTTTAATGGATAGGAACCAGAAAGTAAAATAGAGCACCAGGACAATTTGCAAAAATAGGGATTGTTAATGAAAACAAACGACTCCGTTGTATCTCGTGGGGATTTATTTTCATCCTGAGTTCATGGAATGGAAGCTAGTTAATTAAACTTGCATGTTTTTTACGATGTTATCCATCTTGTTTTATTTGAATGAATCCATAAACAGTATTGAATCTCACTGCGTTCTTTTCGAATAAATGTTTTCACATCTACTTTTAAAAAATAAATAACATATTTGATGTAGTTGGAATGTTCTTTAAAATTTATTACTTCAATGTTATTCACCGACTCATGAAATGGAAGCTAGTTTGCTTTGTTTACAATGTTATCCATCTTATTTTGTTCCAATGAATCCATAAACAGTATTGAATTCTACTGCACTATTTTCGAGTAATTTTTTCTCTCACATCTACTTTTAAAAAATGAATATCAAATTTGATGTATCTAGTAGAATTTTTTTTAAAAATTTATTACTTCAATGTTATTCACTGACGTTATGGAATAAGATAGTTAATTAAACTCATATGCTTTGTTTATTATGTTTGTTACGACCCCGGTTGATAGAGGCCGCTGCACGAACCTAGATGTAATCGCTTCACCTCTTGTAACTGTACCATCAACCCGTATACATTTAGCGATCCCGCGATCGCACTCCCTTTGGAGAAAATAAATGTGTTGTTGAGTTTAAATGAAGTATCATCGTTTCTAACAGTCCCAACACTACTCACGTTGGAGTAACAGGCTATCGACTCCCACAATATTCCCCATCTTATTTTGCTTCAATGAATCTGTAAATAGTATTGAATCCCACTGCTCTATTATAGAGTACAATTTTTAAAACCTGTTTTAAAAAATAAAGAAACGATTTTACGTAGTAACTGGAATTTTCATTAAAATTTATTACTTCGGTGTTATTCACTGAGAATTCAGTGAAACATTCAGTTATTTTTTATAAGCTTGGAATTGGAATCCAATCTATACATTGGATTTATGAGTAGCATTTCCTGCCAAGCTTAATATACGTAGCGGTAATATTTCTATGGCGATACATATTTCCTATACGTATTCTGAACGTGACGTCACTTGGCTAGTTTTTCGAATACGATTTCAGCACTTCAATGAAAATTCCAAAGAATAAATTTCGAATTGATGTATGATAGTTGATTGGTTCAATCCAATCAACTAGCATACATCAATTATGCGAATTAATAAACTTAGTTAAGAATTTTTACTATGATTGAATTTCATTTAGGAATTTTAATTACTGAGTTAAATTTTCGATTACAGAATAAATAATTATTCCCCATTTCCTGGAGGTTTTTTATTAAAAGACTTTTCTGTCGCTTATTGACCATGTTTGTCCCTTGCGCTATAAAAATCCATCCATCCTTCCACTGGGCAGCGCTATTCATACATCACAATTGCATAGGAACACAGGAAGAGTCGACACATTAGTCAACTCAGTAACAGTTTCAGTCGTAGCACGTTTCATTCCATTACATGCTGCGATTCGTCTCGAGGTGATTTATAATTGCAGAATATTCTCATTAAACGTTCTCTGGAGTAGAATATAGCAATAGCTGGAAACCCTTTGCAACAGTTATGAAGGATATTACTCCGCCATGATTGGTCGTTACGTCGAATATTTGAGCGGCAGTTATCTGTTAGCTTGTCTAAGGACTTCCCGGCACGCGATGGAAGGAACGGAGTAGCCTCTATTCCATGGCCGAGAGTGGCAACAGTTCAGGATAAATGGGAAAGTTGGATTGTGTGGTCTGTGCAATGAGAGTGTTTAATTAGTCCGACTTTGTTTGCATTATGAGCTTTTAGTTTTTGGCGAAAAAAATGCCGTTATTTCGAATTGGCCATAGAGTAGCTATCTGCTGTAGCTGACTTTTAAAATCTTCTTAACCCCTCTGGTGGTTGTCTCAACGAGGTTTGGAGAAACTGACCAGATCTTGATCTCGTCATCATAAAAAATCGGCAATATACATCTTGAGACGAGATATCTCGTCAATATCAAAATTGATAAGTTCTTGATGAACAAGATATTTCGTTGAGACCCTTTCGAGGGTAAACAACTGGTAACGAGATTTGAAAAGAGTGTGTTGGATTAGGTTTTATGGCACAAGGGCCATATTTGGCCAAGTAAATTGATGTATGCACGCAACTAACGCTTTTTTGACACAGAATAGATTAATACACCTAGGAAAAATTGAACCTACTCCACCCACAACATTCTGTTTGCTAGCACAGTGTGTAAAACCACTGAGCTATGGCGACACCAGGAAAAGAAATCACCTTTTAAGTAGTGTATGCTTTTGACATCCAAAACTTTCTGTGACATTTTCTCCCATTGAGCCACCAGTGGTTTTAATTTGCAACATCATTTAATTCCTCATAGATAATGTCGTATCGTCAATCCAATTCCATTGTCTGCTAATTTGAGTAGCAACAGTTTGTGAAAGACGTACTTTCCATTCGTTCCCTTTGGAGAAATACATATGTAAGTTCTCATAAAATAATACAAGACGCTTTTAGAACCAGGTATTTATTACTATTACAGGAATGAATACACAAACGTATAGGATAAGGACGAAACAAACAAAAACGATTTTCATCCTCGGTGTTAGATACCGGAGGGAATATAAAAGCTATGTTCATCGAAAATATATTACGTAACAGTCGCTGGAACTCCAGATTTTAACAGCGCAATCTCCTTGTCAATATATCAAATCTTCCATATATATTGCACCATGCATAAAACACTCTACAGTTTGAGTTATGGCCGTCGATTGGTACAGTTGGCACTAGAAAAGCGACGAATGTTCGAAATCTAAAAGTGTAGTAAGTTCTGGATATATATCGCACATTCAGTTATATAGCTGTTTTTACTTGTTCCCAATCAATATACGTTTAGCGAACAGCAAAGGGAATCTCAATATACTATTTCTTCAGAAGTGGTAGTTGCGAGCATCTCTGCCAAACTCTATTCTCTCCTTGGACGAGAATAATTTATTTTCAAAAATATTCCACCCCACTTATTTTCATATTAAAAGGTTCTAGTTTAGTTTTTAACGCGTAGTTTTGCATAATTTTAATTGAAAAAGGCATAATTAATGTGTAATGTAAATCTTTATTTTAAGTAAGAAACTTTTTATTGAACCTTTCTGTATCGCTCTCTTTGGTATACAGCGATTATTTCTTGTTCCCAAGTAGAACATTACATAGAGGAGTACAATTATTTCTCTCATTGAATAGGAATTACAATAATATCTATTGCTAAACATTGATTACAGTTCCTTTACTGGAAATATCTGGTGTTATTGTTGACCCTCCAAGCGGCGCTCCCGATATTTTACTATTTTACCGCACAACTTTCTGTACAGAAAGCAGGAGACCCGATATATATATATATATATATATATATATAGGGAAGCAAAATATCTATATATGTTAGGCCCGAAGATTTTGTATCGACTGCTCTTCTGTCCCCTCGACCTCTTGTGTTCTGCGATGAAAGAAAAAGTGGCTTGAGACCCTTGGTGCAAGGGGTCCTGAGGGAAACAGACAACCAAGAAAAGGCATTTCTTCAACTCACTGTCTTTTGCTTGTTATGCTAACCCTCTTGGCGGTAAGTCACGATGCGATATTCTGTCATTGGCAAAACTGACCAGACCCTGATCTCACCATCATAAAAATCGGTAATGTCTGGATGACGAGGTATGTCGTCATTGGCACAATTTGTCAGATCTTGGTATACGAGTTATCTCGTCGAAATCACTTGAAGGGATAAGTACCTCAAAATTTCAACCATTCCTGATTCTCTGTTAAACTTCGGGAGCGTTTACTTTCAGGTTTCCTAAAATGAAGGCGTCTTAGATACAAATCTAAATTGCATTGAAAATTTTGATGCATATGAAAAATCAATCTTGCATGGTCGCTTTTTGAAATGTGTTATAATTGTAAGATGTTATCTTTTGTCATTCCAGACTTAATAATACCCTACTGTGCATAAGTAACTGCAGAAAGGGAAACAATCTCCTACAAACTCCGGCACTTGTAGGTCAAACTTGCTTATTATGAAGGGGGGGGGCGTTTAGGGCGATGCAAGACCGAGTGGCCTGCCCCCAAGGAGGTTAAGCAAACTGATTAAGCAGACAGGGGTATTTCAAAATAACCTAAATCAATGCAAAATCCTATTTTTAATTTTAGAGTTAAAAATTAATTTATATCAATTTCTGTTGATAGCAGAAAGTTTCCTGCAATTTTAATTCTGCTGTTTTAAGGGAACAGTTGACTTACAAAACAAACTATAGCAGTTTTGATCCGATTGTAATGAAATTTGAGCTGATAGTTTTTTCTACTAAAACGCTTATATATGAAGTTTGTTCCAAAAATACTATATCGTTCGGAAGTTATTACATAAAACGCTTTGATAAATTAGCAAAATATGGAGAGGCCCCATATTCATTTCCTATTTATCATCAAAATTTTAATTCGGATAATAGTTTGTATAGATATAAATCAAATTATCTTCATTTGGCAAGTGTATCGCTCACACGTGAAACAAAAACAAATGTGTACTAAAACATCCTAGCTTTTGCCAAAACAATCAATTTAAACAATTTGGCAGGTGTTTCGCTGAATTGTAAAGCAAGAGAAAGTTTTGTACAAAAACCACCTAAAATGTTCCAAAAAAGAGTACTTTAGTAACCAGCATTGAAAAAAATCAAAATTTGAAAGTATGGTGAATACCTCATATATACTTAGTTGTACACAAGAAATTGTAAGGATTATGCAAAAAGAATTCATTTGAAGTGCATTAATTAAAACCAAATACACAGGGAACATTTTGAAATCAGAAAAATGTCAATCTAGATCGGAGAAAAACCCTTTTGTGTAATATATAATTGGGGATAAGTGTGTACAATTGATAAGTATAGTAGAAGACTTACTATACTTATTAATTATATCTTTGATGTTGTATAAATGAAACTTACAATTTATTAAGTACCACTAAAACTGTTTAAAGTACTCTCTTTTGGATCTTTCTTTTGCTTTACAATTCAGCGATACACTTACCAAATTATTTAAAATGCTTTTTTTGCAAAAGTTTAGATGTTTTCAAATACAAATTTGTTTTTGCTTCACATTTGAGCGATACACTTGCCAAATGAAGATAATTTGATTCATATCTATATAAAACTGAATTAAATGTCTGGATTAAAATTTTGATGATAAATGGAAAATGAATACGCATGGGTCTTATTAATATTTTACTAATTTATCACTTTTTAACCACGTTTTATGTAATAACTTCCGAAGTACTTAATATATTTGGACCAAACTTCACATATAAATGTTTTAGTAGGAAACAAAATGTCTGTGCATATTTAATTACAATCGTATCATAATTGCAATAGTTTGTTTTGCAAGTCAGCTATCCCCTTAAAACAGCAGGAAAATGTAGTGAGAAAAACTGTCACGTCCGACTACTGGGGTTGTTTTAATTGTAGCGGCTAATGAGATTTTAAGAACTACCCCGCACGCAATGGGAGAAGTCGCATTTTCATAATTGAGAGTGGCAACAGTTTATACAATTGGATATAAAACGAAAAAGAATTGTGTGGTCTGAGCAATGACAATGTGTAATTAGGTATCATTTGTTCGGTTGGGTAAAGCAATACAAAAACGAGTGATACCGCTGTTGAACATGTTTAAATAAACGAAACACGATAGCCTTTATGAGCTGTTATAAATTGAAAGAAACAATTAGATAAAAAAAATTAGGCTTATGAGAGTAATGAAACTGATTATAACTGCGCTTGTAAGTGGATCCATGTATTTGAGTTAGAATAATACATTGTGTATGTACTGTTATTTTTGCAACGAAAATTTACGTTTCATTTCATAAGCCCTCATTAATTAGTTCTTGTTGGAACAGGTCATAATTATGAATAATGATCATTAATCAAGAAATATTAATTATCTAACTGTGAAATTGCGTTTTTTTATTTCAGTGTGTTCAGTGGCGCTAATGAATTTCTTATGGAAGGAAGGCTCGATTAATTAATATTTCAGACAATGAATGTTTTAAAGATGGATTTAAATTCAAAGTTATTTATCGTAGAATTTCGTAAAGAAAATTCGTTCATACTTACCTTTCCGGAAGTTAAAAATGCTGCTGGATAGGGAATGATGTTGACACCGAACGCTCAGGTATTTAAAATTTAATTAGAGAGAGGAAAAATCTATTAATTATCTAATGAGATTTGAATTACTCTCATCGCTTAAAGAGTTTCCTCGACGTTCGATTTCATATGGGAGGTTTTTTCGGTCATGCAGAATACTGATGGTGGTACCTTTTTTACGGTGGAACGTGTCTCCTGTATGTATATCCGACGTGACGTCATTTTGCTTATGTTTAGAATACGATTTCAGCACTTCACCAATAAAAATTCCAAAGAATATGATAGTTGATTGTTCAATATCGATTAGATTAAATTCCAAAATAAAGATAAATTACATTTTAATGTAACCTCGATATGTATCACGCAAGAGCATTTGAATATCAGCAAGTAAAAACTCCGTTTTCCGTTTGATTTTTGGTTACACATATATTCTCTATTTTTTACATGTTTATTCAATTGTTTAAGTTTGTGCTCTTTATAGATATTTATATTTTCTGGGAAATATTATTTGAAAAGTAATAGCATTTCTTCTTTCAAAAAGTATTAAAATTATCCTTATAATAAATCACAGGTTAACCATTTATGGGGATCACATGCATATATCGTAACTGTATTAATTTTACCTAACTGTATGCATGTCTTAACTGTATTAATTTTACCTAACTGTATGCATGTCTTAACTGTATTAATTTTACCTAACTGTATGCATGTCTTAAATGTATTTATTTTACCTAATTTTGATCTTGACCAATATAATTTTTCTTATGATTATCTTAACCAATAGATGTGGTTATTCAGTTATGAGTGCTGTGGTGAAAAAGAAATATTACATAAAATCTGAAATACCATGATCCTTAGAGGGTTAATTTAAATTTTCTGTAGCGTCGTTGCATTCCTTCCTCAGACACCTTTAACCGAACCCCTCCCAAAGAATGTTGAATCTACATCCTTCACACTTTCTGCTTGCACTTTCGCACAAATTTTCACCCTCACCTCCATCTAACTTCTTTCTATGCATCTCGGAAGTCTCAAGGGGCAGCCGTGGCTCAGTGGGTATGCTCACTGCGCAAGAAACCTTCGAGTTGAAGGCGGCGTGGGTTCTATTCCTTTCAGATGTATTCCTCCCTGGGTGTATTCCTACCATCTGTGTCAGTAAAGCTCTCATTGTGTGTGTGTCTATCAGGATGTATCGAAAAAACTTTTTTTGAAATTGAAAACTTTAAGTTGATAAAAGGTTGTCCATAGGACTTCATATTGATCATAAAAAATTTCAGTCTAATTTAAATATATTTAGGTCTCCCACATGAGGCATAAAATTTCAATTTTTCTTTCAAAGACGTCAGGTTTTCATATATTTTTTACGATGACAAAAATGTGAATTTTAATTTTCAAGTTGAAAAGCATGTTCCTTAATCTATGATTTAAAAGCACAAACAAGATTAATGCTGTTGGGTAATGTTTAGATATCCCGCATTTGACCTAAACTCTTATTTTTTACAAAATAAGCCATTATTGTTAATTTAGAAAAAATAGTTTCACCTTATTAAGTTTCCGTTTTGTGTTTGATTAAGATTGTAAAATGTAACAACATTGCATTTTAAATGTACGAATCTTCTTTATATGTAAAGGCAAACACTACGCAAAGAAACACGAACATGTCGTACCCGCGCGGCCTTAGTGCCTGCGCGGTCACGTGGTCATCAACCTTTCCCTACACCCCCTTAATTTTCCTTGTCAGTTGGCTTACAGCAGCCGTGGTATGTGCATAGATTTTACTAGTAATCAGGTGTTTGTAACGTGCTAAACGCCATGATTAAAAACTCATTCAACGAGAAAAACAGCGGAAGTGCGATAATCGGGCAGCCTGTAGATATTAGTGATATCAGTGTTTTGCCGACTAAATTGGATGTGCTGCGGTATTTTGAATGGGTGCAAAATCATCTGAAATCATTGGGATGCTATCAGCCAGAAAAAAAGGTAATTGCCATGCGAGTGGCTCGAATGCTAGAAGAAATATGGAAAAAGGCTTCTATTCCTGTTGCTAGTACAAGCAACATCATTTTTATGATTCTGAAACTATACGAGCAATGTGAAAAAATAAAAAAAACTTCAGGAGGTACCAGAAACATTCAAACAACTAAAAGGCGTCAGTAGAGAAGTTCAAATCAATATTGTAAATAGTCTTTTTGATATTTGTTCCTGTAAATGTGATTCAATTAACTGTCAGTGCCCAGTTCCAAAAACAGTTCCTCTAATAGAACGTGATTTTCTCAGCGACCAACGGAATCTAAGATTTATGAATATTGGGGTTTGTGATAAAACAAAGAGTAAAAAAACTCAAGAAAAGAAACGAAAGAAAATATAGATCTTTACAATCAGTTCTGAACGTAAGCCTACAACATTCGAAAAACTGGAATTGGAAAATGAAAGTCAGCTTACTGTTAATGAGTCGCAATCTGAAAAGTGATTGAATGTCACAAATATCAAGCAAAGAAAGTGAATATGATAAACAATTTATAAAACCAGAATAGAAAAAAGTTGCTACAATTTCAGTAAAATAAGAGCTACCACAAAACCTCACTTCATTTGCCTGAGCATGTGACCGCAGAGCCATTTCTAGTAGAGCAGGAGCCCAATTGGCTAGTGCCCTTTTCCAAGATCTTAATGTAGTAACTAGTGAAAATCAGGCCTCGGTCATAGATAAAACAAAGATTTTTCGTGAAAGGTTGAAATCTCGCTATGCCATCAGCACAACTCATACCTCAGAACTCATTGCACTTAACTTTGACGGACGAAATGGTGAAACAATATCAAGAGAAGTTATAGGTGGTAAATCTGTCTGAAAAATTGTGCAAGAACACATATCTTTGGGTGAAGAACCAGATTCA
This sequence comes from Meta bourneti, assembly GCA_933210815.1. NCBI lineage: Eukaryota > Metazoa > Arthropoda > Arachnida > Araneae > Tetragnathidae > Meta > Meta bourneti. The sequence goes on along the minus strand of OW119930.1, from coordinate 63,293,434 downwards.
AAATATGTTGGATATATAATTCCGTTAAGTGAAACTGGGAAATAAATTATATCATCAATACTACAGTTTTTGAGCGAAAATTGCATTGATGGAAATACCATTAAAGCTATTGGTTGAGATGGAACCGTAACAAATACAAGAACCTCTAATGGAACTATCGCACTATTTGAAGAAGCCTTAAAATACCAATTACAAGCAGTGGTTTGTTTGATTCATTTAAACGAATTGCATCTTATAAAAGTGATGGTTGCCCTCGATGGTCGAACTTCTGAACCTAATTCATTCAGTGGTGCAATTGGAAAACTTTATATTAATTACCAGGATTTACCAGTGGTGGGGTTCAATTAGATAGATATGTTTTTCCAAAGGTAGATATCAGAGTTAAGCACCGACCAAAAATATCTATGGGATATATCTCAGTCTGTAATGACAGGTGAATGTCCTCAAGATTTAGCTTCTAGAAACCCTGGAAATCATGCAAGATGGCTGACAATAGCAAATGAGATTTTGCGTGTGTACATTGCATCAGATAAGTCCGCAGCTAAAAAAGTTAGCTGCGTTTGTAATGAAGGTTTACGCTCCCTCATGGTTTACTATAAAATGTCAACCACAAATCATTCATGCATACAAAAAATTTAAGTTCGTACAGTGCAGCAAGTACTTAGACTGATCTAAAGGCTATTGTCCATTCAACTCTTCAGAAAAATGCGTTTATAGTTCACCCAGAATATCTTGTTTTGGGAATGTTGTTTGACCCACTGAAACATATTAGATTACTTACAAGCAAAGGGATACAAAAATCTTGCAAAACAATATGAAAAAAGGGGTCTTTAAACCACCACAAGTGAATTTTGATGCACAAGATAATATTGATCTAATTGACAGGCAATCTACGTCTACACCCGTAATGGAGCCACCACTCTTAACCAGCTTTAGCAATCAAGAGCTAGAGTTAATTGCCGAGATTGGTATTAGTGATAGGAAAGAATCTAAAATTACTTCACACACTCAAGCAGTTGAGATAATTGTTAAGGAAGTTACATAAGCTTCGAAACACGTTTGTGGTCATAAGGAGCGAGATGGATTCATTAGGTCCGGATTGTTAGACCGAAAAATTCTCCCCAACTTTGAAACAAAAAGCCACTTCAAAACAACAGCTACTGCAAGCAACTACCAAGGATTGAACAATTGAACAATTAAGGATTTTTTATTCCGAAATAAATAGTGTCATTACTGTTCTTAGGTAATTATTGAGTTCTGCATTACTTTGATTATTTTCTAATAGCCTATAAATACACATTTTCATAAGCTTGTCACTCAGAACCAGCCTAATGAGAAGTTTTGGTTGCAGGTTGGAGCACAGAGCTTTCATGCTATGTTTACACTCATCCAAATTTATCTTTACATACACAAAAATAATGATATTCCATGAAATATCCAATCGATATAATCCATTTTTGCAGGGAAAATGTGAAAGACAAGACTAATTAGCATTATTCAATCAAAAGTGATCAAACTGTTTCTGATATGCAAATCAAGGCGTTACGACATCCAACGGTGAATCAAGCGCTTTGAGCAAAGTGAATATCTGAGTGAATTTCTGCAATACAGCGTTTGATTTCAGTGTTTAGTTACTCAAAACGGTTTGTTGTGGCTCCGAAGTATCATTTGTAATAATCTGTGAAGTGGCGAATTATCGGCCGCTTAGAAGCAGGGCACACAATCATGGAAGCAGCGAGATGTGTGAATATTTCAAGATAGATAGTCTCTACGCTATGGAAACAATTTCAGAACTCTGGAACTGTTATAATGAGGCCTGTACAAGGTCGTAAACGAATAACAACTGCTTCTCAAAATCGATATCTGGCACAAACTTCCCGTCGTAACAGGAAGTCTACTGCTCGGCAGTCAAGTTCAGAGGTTGTAGCCGCCACTGGAACTGTTGTATCACGGCAAACTGTATACAGAAGGCTTAAAGGCCTTTATGCCGTAAATCCAAGGGTATGTGTTTCACTGTCTTCACAACAAAAGAGGGATCGCTTTAATTGGTGCAGAGAACATCAGAACTGGAGTGAACACCAATGGACCCATGTTCTCTTTAGTGATGAATCGAAGTTTTAACTTCTGATTCTAAACGTGTTTACATCTGGAGGGAGTCAGGAACGCGAAATCTTCCTTCGAACATTATGGAACGTGACCCTTTCGATAGTGCAGGTGTGGTGGTATGGAGAGGTATAATGATCGATGGTCGTACGCCCCTACACGTTTTCAACAGCGGATCTGTGACCGGCCAGAGATATCGGGATGAGGTCTTAGAACCTATGTAAGGCTTTTCAAATGTGCATATGGATCTGACTTTTTATTTACGGACGATAATGCTCGTCCACATCGAGCAGACCTCGTTGACGAATTCCTTGAAAGTAAAGCCATTGAGCGAATACCGTGGCCAGCAAAATCTCCTGATCTGAACCCGATAGAGTACTCATGGGACTACCTTGGAAAAGCAGTTGCACGGAGACATCCTCCTCCTAGAGATATAAATGCCCGGAAGACCGCATTGCTGGTGGAGTGGAACTTAATTCCCCAAACTGTGGTTAATATCATTGCCAGCATTAAAACACGTTGTGATATGTGTGTACACGTTAGGGGAGATCACATTCCATATTAAATTCATAAGCCTTAATTTTTTTTCTGAGTTATTCTTTTTTTCTGAATTCTCCTTGTCGCATATTATTGCCATTTTTATTGTTTCATGCTACAGTTTTATATCATATGCAGTGCTCTTAAATTTTTTCCTTTGTATTTGTGTTATGATATTATGTATCATTTCACACAAATTCATAAAATTATAGTTCACAATTTCTGGTTAATCCGTTATTTTATGCATGTAAAGATGATTTTGGACATGAGTGTATTTTGGAAGTCTCAATATTTAACAATATAGAGATGAAAAATTTCTAATACTACATCATTTACATTATATGACCTGACTGAAGAATTGAGTTTTGATTTGGGATTTCATATTTAGGTTGTAAATAGTTATTGAAAAATAAACCAATTTGAAAATACCTATCTTTTCATTATTTATTTTCTTTCACAATTTAGGTACTATGCATAAGGCATAATAATTTTAATATGAAGGTTAATAATTTATATTCGTATTAAAAGGTGAACCTGTGTTAATCAAAACAATTTTTTACCGTGAAAGTTTGTTTCAAACAAATAACCTAGATTTTTTAACAATTAAAGGAAATACATTATTTTTTTAATGAGTAGTTATCGGCTAAATGTGGAGACCTAAATGTTACACTACGACATTAAATTTTTTTTACCTTTGAATCATAGATTAAAGCCAAGGTTTTTTAACTTGAAAATAAAAATTCAAATTATTTTCATTTAAAAGATATTTAAAAAAATTACGTTTTTGAAAGAAAAATTGAAACTTTAGGACTGATGCGGGAGACCTAAATATAATTCAACTAGACTGAACATTTTTTTGGGTAAATATGGGCACTAGGGACAACGTTTTATCAACTTGAAATTGTGAATTTCAAAGAGAAGTCTTTTCGATACACCCTAGTGTCTATTACTTGATATTGTATGTTTTGTATCTGACGCAGCATGGCCAAATATGGCTCTTGCGCCATAAAACCCCAAAACCAAGCAATTCGGAGTCTCAACGCTGGGTCCTTTTTCCATAGTTACTAATCATGTTGATAATGTCGTTATATTCTAAATAAATCATCTTTTTAAAGTCTTAACAATAATGCCAATGACTACTGCTTACTTTATGAGAGTGATTTTTTGTCCAAACAATCCAGACGAAACGGCCACTGCGTTCGCATGGAGCAAATTGTGGTTACCATAAAATATAATTTAACGCCGCTTTGACGACGCTTGGTGTTTAATCTAGTTGGCGTTGATCAATCAATTATGTCTATTCGGAATTAATTCTTTGGAATTTTTTTGAAGACGTGCTGAGATCGTATTAGACGTCTGGAGTACGTACAAGAAGCTCGTTCATCCGTGAAAATACCACCTCTCCCTATATTAAGCTTGGTATAAAAAGCCTATCAAAGTAGTTTTAATGCTATGGAGTTTGTTTTAAGTTGCTGAATACCATATGGATTGCCAAGACGAATGTATAGTCTGAGTTAAAAGGTGACGAATATCGTAAATGGGGATTGTTCTGTACCTTCAACACATTTTGATTGACAGAAAAACTCTCATTACGACGTGCATTAATATTCCTTAAATATACGACAGCATTTATTCCTTTAACTCAATAGTTAAATTCTTTTAATATGTTCCCTTTGTCGCCTCGAGCAACTTTAAGATACGTTTATTATTTAATAATTTCCAAACGATCACTCACATTTTAAAACAGTAGCCTTTGTTAATATGGAAATATTTTATAGATCAATGAATTTTGTATTATGGTTAATTCATTTCACTGTCGTACTTAAAACTTTTGAAAGGTTTTGATGGTTTGAGATAGTTTACTGCTTGTTAAACTTTCAATTACATATTTATGTTATGCAAACATGGTTATTAAGGGTCAGTCTTTTTTAATTGAACCCTCATTATCTGAAGAATGAAAAGGGACACGGTACTACAGAGTAACGGATCGAAGGGTTGCGAGTTCGACACTCGTTCCAACCAAAGAACCTAAACATATATGGGGGGTACACGTTATATCCGTCGTGGCTTCAAATGTCCTCATGTTGTCGTGGTGTGGAAGCTTGGAGAGTGGAGTGCCATCTCAAGTGTTGACCTCGTCATATGACTATGGTTCAAAACTACGAGACATTCTCTTCCGATATTTGCCTTCGATATTTGAACTCGGACAGTCGCGTATAACCCATTGTGTTGCTCCAGTGCGATATAAATTTAATTACCTACCTATCTACTTGAAATTAGAAATTCTTTAGACCCTTTTTAAAAATTAGTATGTTTTTGTTAAAAAATCCCTGGACCGAATGCAATGGTTAGCATTTCTACAATGTCGTACTTTACATTTCTGCCATTAATATGCAGAATTAATTTCATTGGATTTTCAGTTCAGAAAAAAAACTTCCTTTGCGTTTCTGAAAATTGCGAAAGTGTATCCGGCAGTCTTGAAATCTTTATCAACATCCTGATTAGCTTTATTAGACGACATTGAAATTTAATTATGTATGGGTAATGCAGCCGTTATGCCTTCAAAATTTTAATCATTATTATATTTCGTTTTCGTGTATCGAAATTGCCACTCTGACGCAGACAACAGGAGTTTAAATTAGATATGAACTGCGTATACGTTTTTAGTGTGGGAGTAGCAGCAGTAAGAGAAAAATAATTTTAATTTTTAGAAAACAGGTATAACTTTTTTAAACTCCAATTTCGCATCGCTCAGAGAGGACATACCATACTATGTAATTCAATTTCAAAGAATGAATTCTGCAAATAGATTCAATTCATTCATGTAGTTCCAAAACTGTTCATTTCAACTCAATTTCAATTACACAAGCAAGACGATTGAAAAACTAATAAATCCTAATCTTAAAACTGCACACACAGAAGTTTTTTTGTTTATACGTACTAATAAAATATACTCTACAACATTTTATGATCTAGACAAAAAGAAGGAATTATATAAATATATTTTAAAGTTATTGATTTAGTTCCAAAACTGTTAATTTCAAACCAACTTTCAATGCTCATGCAAGGTGGTCTCAAAACTAATAAATTCGAATATTAAAACTACACACATAAAAGAAAAGCTATATTATAAAACGCATTTAAAGCACTTTAACAGGCTTTCTTGATCTACACAAAAAAGGTATTCTGCAAATAGTTTGAAAATTGTGAGAATATATTTGGAATTAACAGTAGTTATTTTATAGATTTCGATTTTTCATTTCCGACCCTTAGAACAACTTTAAATTAAATAACAAGATACTTGACGGTTGTAGAGAAAAACTTGTATTCAAATTAAAACTGTTGATTAAATGTATTTGTATCTACATATATGTTATCTAGAAATATAGAACGGAACCATATGCTTAGTGATTAATATTCTCTAGTAAAAATTGTTTACATTTAAGCATTAAAAGTTGGAGTCGCTTTGATATCAAAACGAGCGTAAAGCTGTTAAAGCAGCAAATGTAAATAAGGAAAACATGTGGTATTTTTGGAATAGGTAATTCTGAATCAGTAAACGCATTCGATATGAAAACTTTTATAACATGCGGAAAAAATGACATTTCCTGCATAGCAGCTTTTGCTTTTCCTCACTGGAGATGGATCCTGAAAATCTTTGATCAATCCCCGAATAAAAATAATCCTCTATTGCGAAGTGAAAATGAACAGATCCATAATAAAAATCTAAAATATGCAAGAAATGCCAGAAAGCTTCTCCTTATCGACTGAGCATCAAAGACGTTCTGTGCTTCAAGAACTATTTTCTACTCTCAGTTTCCCTCTACTTCATCGCAGTCAGAATTTCGATTCCGGAATCCTTTTTAAAAGATGAGAAATACACAAACTTTTAAGTAAGTCAATGCTGTACCGAAATGTTTGACATTTTGTTTTACTTTCTAAATCACTGACTATTATTTGTTTGATTTAGATTGTTTTGAGTCAGTAAGACAATGTTGTGCGCCAGAGGCATGGTTTACATTTTTGTTTTATTTTCAAAAAACTGTGTGTGATTAACAATTACTTGATTTCGATTATGTTGACTGTAAGTCACTGTTGTACAGACGAGACGGTTGTTTATTTTTCCTAGATAACTTCGTATGATTATTATTTGTTTGATTTAGATTATCTGCAATTAAATGTTTCTAAATAACTTCGTATTATTATCATTTGTTCGATTTAGATTATCTGTAAGTCAGTGTTGTGTGGGAAACACGGTTCTTTTTTGTCTTGTTTTCTAAGTAACTTCGTGTTTAAGTTTACTTTTTCTAAGTAACTTCGTATTTAAATTTACTTTTTTTAAGTAACTTCGTGTTTAAGTTTACTTTTTCTAAGTAATTTCGTGTTTAAGTTTACTTTTTCTAAGTAACTTCGTGTTCTTTCTAAGTAACTTCGTGTTTCTAAGTAACGAGACGGTTGTTTATTTTTCCTAGATAACTTCGTGTGATTGTTATTTGTTTGATTTAGATTATCTGCAATTAAATGTTTCTAAATAATTCGTATTATTATCATTTGTTCGATTTAGATTATCTGTAAGTCAGTGTTGTTTGGGAAACACGGTTCTTTTTTGTCTTGTTTTCTAAGTAACTTCGTGTGATTATCATTTGCTTGATTTAGATTATGTTGACCCTGTAAGACATTGTTGCACGAACGAGACGATTCTTATTTTGTTTTATTTTCCAAATAACTTCTTTTCGTATGATTATCATTTGTTTGATGTAGAATATATATGAACTCTAAGAATGAAAAGGCGATACAGTTGATTTGTTTGTTTCAATTTCTAAATTAATTCGCAGGATTATCATTTATTTTATTTAGGTTGCATGGCTTTGTAAGACTCAATGTAGATTCAGCAACAAAGTTGATTTTTTATTTTTCTTCCTAAATAACCTTGTGGGACGATTATCAATAGTTTGATTTACGCTACATTGATCAGTAAATCATATTTATACTGGCGCATGACTGTTGATCGATGTTCTATTTTACTTTATGACTAATTTCGAGTTATTATAATTTGCCCGGTTTTAATTTATGTAGACTCAAAAGGATTGGTAATGGAAATAAAATATCCCATGCTCGAAAGAAAGCGAAATTTCTCGAGATTAGATAAAATAGATGTAAAATGAAGTTTGATGGTTACTAATAGCAGGTAATCATTTGTGAGATTTAGATTTTGACATTACGAGTTTAACCTTCAAGTATACAAATTTTACATTAAAATATTTTTAAATGGATTGAACATGATAAAATGGTTTTAGTTATAAAATAATATTATCATACACCTGCTTATAAATTTCTAACTAGTGTTACTCAAATTCGAAGTTTTAGAATTTTAATTTAGCATTAGAATGCGTAGTATTTGCATGATTTAAACCGTTGTACTTAGCAAACAAAATTATCATTTTACATTCACTATTTTTAACTTATATTTCAAGATTTATATCACCAAATAGTTCATTGACATCCTTCCAGCTTAAATCTGAAGTAATGATTTAAATTAAAATAGAGATATGATAATTTATATTTTAACCTTCGATTTCCACAAATTCTTATAATTCCACTTAATTGCTTTAGAAATTAAAACCTATTTATCTCATAAATGTGAGAAAATATGTTTTAATTGTCAAACAAATCTGAATGAATAGATTTAAAAATGTAAAAATTGTAGTTGGAATAAAAAACCATAATTGATAAATAGAACATCCACGAAAGCCTGCGGATGCCTCAGTTTTCCATATTTTTACAAGAGATCATCAAAGGATACACAATACTACAGAACTAACACATTGAAATAAAAAGCTTATTCACTCACTGTTTCTAAATTTCTGAGCCCACTCATTGAGCTTTTTATTCGGAAGCACTGCTTCTGAATACAAAAAAATGAATTTAAGAACTCTAAGACTTAAGGCTTTTTTACTTAAACGTAAAAAATTAAGAAAAATATTCATTTTTCAAAGATTACTTTGTACGACAAAAATAAAATGTCATTTCGCAGCAAAACCGCTATGGGAATTCTAAGCTGGAAGCATACAGGAAAAGCGAAATGTTTACACTCACATGAAAGGCTTAGATAGTATTAGTCTGGAAAAAATTCCAACTACATTTTCCTGAAAGTGGTATATCTAGGAAATGTACTTATACTTTTCAAGAAATTTTACTCGACCACAGGTTTAAATCCATATCGAACACAAGGGAAACACTAACGATATTTATCTTGTGTCTCTGTTCACTGCGTTCATTTCTCGTGGGAATGGTAAAATAGTTTGTTGCTGACTTTAACAGAATACAATACATTTATCCAAGGTGTACATACATGAGAACACCGTTGGTGTCTGTGATAGATAAGGAGCAGTATTTTTGATATAGATAGAAATAAAAGTCGGAAGTATCTTATGAAACCCGCAGGTCTAGGATCTACGATTAAAAAGTATAAGTAGATCGTGGAAAGGTTTAGACTAAAAAAATACTGGAGGAACAGGGTTTTTCAAGCATTTACACTCTGCTGGAAAAACAGAAGAATTTTGAGAAACGTCGTGAGGTATTACAAAGCGTTCACCGAACGAAATAAATATTGGTAGTGTGGTTAAAAAACATATATATTTCAAATGTAAGAACATGATAGAATTAAAGTGTTTTTAAATTCTTTCTCTCTCTCTCTCTCTCTCTCTATCGGTTAAAATTTATAATACCGCCATTTTCTGGAGAATAAAACCCCCTTTTTGATAAAGTTAGGAGATAAAAGTATCGATTGGTCTAATTTGCGAATATATTTATTTAGAAAATATCTACAATCGTATTTTTTTATACATCTGCATCATTACAGCTACTGTGCAACTTACCCTAGGTGCATTACTATCCCCTATGTCAGTAAAACTTTCCTTGCATATGTATGTCCATTACTTGACATTGTTTTGTTTTTGACACAGCTTGAAAATATGGCCATGCGCCATAAAACCCAACAAACTAACAAAATTCAACAAACAAAACCCAACAGAATGACAGACAGTAAAGATTGGTCTATATGAGAGTATTTTTATTTAGAAAATTTTTATAATCTTTTGTGTTCATACATTAATCATTTGTATCATCGTAGCGATAGTGTAACTTACCCTTGGTATATTTCTCTCTTCTGCATAGTAAAACTTTCCTTGCCTGTGTACGTCTATTATTTGACGCTGTTTGTCTTGTGTTCTGTGGCTTAGCTCAATATGGCCTTTGCGCCATAAGACCTAACCAACCAAAGCCATTACAGCTATTCATAGTATTTGATATTTCAATCTCTTTAAAGTATTTCTCGCATTTCAGGAGTTATGAGTGTCTAATAGTTCACACTCCATTCACACATAGTTTCTATGGACGGCTTTCTAGTTTGTCCTGTTGGTGTGAAAGCATGTATACATGAAAACATCCACTGCAAATAAAATTTGCGCGATTGATCATTAAAGGGTGTGTTTACTGTAACATCAAAGGGTTGGTGAACCAAGCATCTGAGGTTATCGCAATATATGTTTTAGAAGCCCTGAATTGCAGCAAGCCAGTTTCTTTATACGGAATTTTACCCTTCGTTTTTCAGTTGCACAAACAAGGAGGGGATTTAGGAAGGATTCTTACATTCCAGAAAATGCGGTACTTATGATTCGTTCTTTGTATATGAATTTATATTATGAATATACAGGGTCTTTCGAAAATATCTGATCAAATTGTAAAGAGTAGTAGGAGGGCCAAAATAAATATTTCGTGTAGAAGAAAGTGTATCCCGAAATGCCGAGTTCAGGTTGTAGAGGGCGCTGTTTGGGTCATTCGCTAACATCGTGGCGTAAGATGTCATTTCCCTCTCGGATTTTCAACGGCAAGCACCGAATTCGTGTAGCCATGCATGCCATTGAAAATCCGATCGGGGAATGTTGCCTTATGCCATAGAAACGGTGTTAACGACTGACCTAAGCAGTTCACTCTAACATCTAAATGCGGATACTCTCCTGTGGTCTATAGAATTACAAAAGAACGTCTCAACATACATCGAGTTGTGATTTTGAAGATTTTGCATCCACGTGTTGGCAAGACTGAGACGTTATTTAAGTAAAAGAAATTTATATCATTAAAAAATTGAGACAATTTATGTGCCTTTATTAGGGTATTTTCAAGCATTTTTCGTAATTTTTAAACAAAATGTGACCTTTTCAGGTTTTCTTGTAATTTTAAGGTATTTTCTTTTGTTATATTTAGGGCATTATTTTATCCTTTTCAGTGTTTTCCAAGAAAACATCTGGCTGAATTCCTCTAAAACCCCATTTTTCACTTTTCAGGGAAAGTACCGATGTTGAAATTTCAGGTGACTGAACGAAGGGATAGTTTATTTAAAATACTCTCCTGTGGCACATGGAATTTCAAAAGAACGTCTCAACTGTCAAAATGTTATTGACAGACCATAGAAAATCTCGAATTTTGTAAATAAATGATTTTTTGGGGGCTATAAATTCACTTTCTTAAATGTTTTCACGTAGCTTTTAGTCTTGTCAAAATCTTTGCATAAGTGAAATGAGTGCATATAGTTGCATTTAATCTGACCAAATTTGTTGGACGTAATCTAGGAAAACCCCTATTGTGATACTTTGAAATTTATTATTCGATGCGATCTACCACTGGAAAATATTTTGAGCTTCTTGTTTATGGAAATTTTCTCTTTAGTAAAATAGCGGAAATTACCCAACTTTTAACTCAGCTCTTATTATATCACAGCTTTACACAATGCGATGTAAATACACCAAATATTTTAGGTTTTTATATTATATACATAGAGGAAGTTTTAAGTTGAGGCTATACATATCAATGTCGTTCAAAGCAGGTCACCTCACATTCTCTGGTAAAAGACAAAGGGCTATTTTCCAGAGGTCTCAACAAAATACTATTCCGGACTCAAATACTATTCCGTAAAACTACCCTCCAGTTGTGACATGGTAGTCTAGAGATTAGTACAGCTTTAGCAAAAACTGACGCATTTTATCAAAACATTAAAATCTCTACACAGAATTTAACATTATTTTAGTTTTATTTTCTCCGTATTGAACCTAAATCAAGGGGGAAAATACTTCATCCTTTTGACGACGACGAATTCCTCCGTTATTCCTGGATCACTATAACTCGACAGAAAAATACTTGCTCTGGTAAAAGACAAAGAACTAGCTAGTGATTAGTCTGGTTTTAAATTAAACTGATCATTTTTAAATTTATTAGAAATATTTATATAATTCTCTAAACAGTATATAAACATTATTTTAATTTTTCCCATGTTCCGCTGGAACCGAGAGGAAATGCTCCACAAATTTTAGAAAGACGAATTCTCGTGTTATTCTGGATCACTAACTCAATCGACAGAAAGAAACTTGAACTCAATCGACATCCTCCCTGGTAAAAGGGAAGAACCATCTAGAGATTTGTCAAGTTAAATTCATCGGAAAATTAAACTACCTCTTTAACAGCATTTAAAACATCATTTTACTTCTATTGTTTCCATATACGACTTGAATCAAGGAAAATACTTCACCACTTTGATGACGACGAATTTTCCCATTATTCCTGGAACCCATTTACTCAATCGGCAGAGAACTCCTTCCTTTGGTAAAAGACAAAGTGATTAATCTAGTATTAAATTAAACTGGCAGTTTTAAAGTTTATTATCAGAAATTAAGCTACCTCTTCAAACAGTATTTAAAGCATTGATTTATCTCCATTCTTTGCATACTCAACCTGAATCGAGTGAATATATTCCACCACTTTGAAAACGACGAATTTCCTTATTATTCCAGATCATTCTAACTCAATCGACAGAAAAGCTCTTCCTCTGGTAAAAGACAAAGGACTATTTACCAAAGGGATTCAGATGCTACCTCGGTCCCAAAGATTACTTAGCCCTCACCAACCACAAGAGGGCAAAGAGTAAGTAAAGGACTCCAATGACACTTCAACTAATTCACGGTTCTGTTATATCACTCATAGAGGAAGGAAGGAAGGGAGAAGACTTTACAACCTATTGCGGTGCTGATAGTCTCATTAACAAATCGCTGTATCTTTTAATGGCAAAATCGATGGTTTGACGCCCGGCGCCTTAATGAATTTTTCACTGCTAGCGCATAAGGACGGATGCGGTATGGAGTATGTTGAAACAATAATAGAATTTTTCTCTTGAAGGTTTGAAGTAAACCCTTTTTAAATTAGACGACAAAGAGTGTGTGTGTTGTGTAGATTGCAACCGGAATAAGTTTCCCATTTCAATAGAAGTGAGATGTTTTGTTTGATGAAAGGAAGTGCAGGTTTATGTGGATCGAATTTTAACCCTCTGAGCATCACGAGATTTCTGAGTAGTGTAGCATTGCGTTTCCTCCATAACTCAAGTAATAACTAGATATATACATGTATTGGTTGATAGAATCCTAGTAAAGATTCTGTTGGTCTAGAACAGCAATTTTCAACCGGTGTGCTGCACGAATATCACTAGTGTGGCTTGAGGATGGTGAAAAGTAGTGTATTTCATATTTCAACTGTTTAGTTATGAACGTTTTGAGGTACTTTCAACAATAATTTCTAGTATTCTTGTAATATAATTTCAGTTCTACTATTTTTATTGTAAAATATAAATAAATTGTTTCGATAATATTAAAAAATCTATTTAGAGCAAAAAGAGTAAGAAGTTACTGTTATTTTTTTGTAAATAAATGGAAAGTATGCTTTTTCATCAGATCGGCAAAAATAATTTTTTTTGCGCATAATTTTTATAATTAGTTTGTATGACATGAGATGAAATATGTGGCAATTACTAGTCTAGAAGGTCAAACCAGGTTAGAAGTCACGCTGGTAAAACTACAAGTTGCAGGACAGATATCTGTGTGTGAACCCATCAGAGGGTTAAGGCATACGTATAAGACGATTCATCTGCAAAGCTAAATACAGACTGCTATAGTGTTTTGATAATCTCTTTCGTAATTTGGCATGTTACTGGAATCTGGAATGCGATTCCAGCACCAAGCTTATATTGAAAATTAATACCAAACATAACCAATACAGCAATAAATCAAATTAGTTATCAATAGGTAGAATGATTAAAGTATTTTAGCCCTTTAATGTAGTTTTTCGTCTCCATCGGTTTGTTGATATTAACATTGCGATTGATATATTTGTTATTTTCCTCCATCTTATTAAGGTTTATATAAATAGTTTAATGTATCCCAGATCTATCAAATCTATACATATTCAAATTGCTAATGTGAGGGAGAGAGAAGTACTTTGAACAATTTAAGTATTTTCTTTCAAATAATTGTTCTTTAAATGCAGGCACACCGTATATATTGCTCCAAAGTTACAAAATAGCCACAATTTGAATCATTTGTTCAGAATGCAGCTGTCTGATTAAGGCATATGTGCGGGCATTTATATATCTTCGGAATTTAAATTTTTCAAAATAAAGATTTTTCCAATTCAGTGTTTCACTGAAAGTTGATAACACTGGAATCCTATACTTACCAACAAAGATACATACACCTTGTTCGAGTAGCGATATCATCTATTCTGTCCCCTTTGAAAACTGGATGATATGACTGGAGGTCACCTCAAGGAATGGCCCTAAGATTCCTGACAATTCAATTGCAAATACTGCTGATAGTGTTTTAAGATATTTTTCACTTCAAAATCCTATTTGGCTATTCTTCGATTGATGGCCGAGAGGCCAGAGACCCGGGCGTAATATAAGAAAGTCCTATAATTTTATTTATTTAATATGTAGCTGAAGACTAATTTTTGCACACGAACTGATTTATTCAATTTCTTTAGCCAAATTCACTAGTTGCAGATAATTATATACTTTATATAATTAAAGGATATCTTGAAGACTTTTGAGTAATGAAATTTAAAGATTGAATAGCTACAGTGTCCTAAAAGATCCCGTAGTGACGATTCGTGAATTTATTATACAAAACAACAAACTTTAAAACAATTATTTTTATGCTAATGGTGAAAACCACTTTAACATAACGTAGGAAAAAAATCTGAACTCACATTTATAATAAATGTCCAAAATGTCCGCCCCTTTCTTGGAGGCAAAGCTGAAGTCTTTTGCGCATATTTTTAGAAACGCATTTCAAGATACTGGGAGTGACTTGTATCCTTTGAGTAATGGCAATTTTCAGATAACCTATTGTTTGGGGATTATCTTCATAAACTTTGTTCTTTAAATATCCTCTCTGAAAAAAGTCAGGGATGCGGTGGCCAAAGATTTCTTAAGATGTGTCGATCGACAAAAAAAATCTTGAAGCATGCCCATGCTTTCATAATTTGTATGGCAGGTTGCACCGTCTTGTTGGAACCAAGAATCTCGTTATTCACTTCTAATAATGCAACAAATTGTTGCAAAAGTTATCTGTATACAGTGTCATCAACAGTTGACTCGAAAAACAGAGGCTTAACAATCCTTTTGCGTGATACGGCACACCAAACGCCAATTTTTTGAGAATGTAAAGGTTTTTACATTAATGAATGGGAATTTGTCGTCGCCCAAATGCGGGAGTTTTGCGCGTTCACATAACCGCTTAAATGAAACCATGCCTAATCAGAGAAAAATGTTTTGTCCAAAATGTTGATGTTATTGCGAAAAAAATCTCCGGAACCATCGACAATAAAGCCGCTTCTCATTGTCCGGTGGCTTTAACTCTTAAAGCCTTATGTGCCGATCCACGTGATGTGCCCATTTGTTGAGACAAACGCCTCACGGATTGATGAGGAGATTGCAATATCCTTCGTTGAGTTTCTTGCACAAAGTCTGATGTAACCGACTTTCGGTCTTCCACTCCTGTGTTTGTCTTCCACCGAACCTGTCACGAAATCGCCGAACGAGTTGATATAGCGTATCGTTACTCGGTATTGCATCATCTGGATATTTATGTCGCCAAAATTCCTTACAACTTTCATATGATTTACATTCAAAATAAACCTCAAGCATCGCAATTCTCTGAATGCGTGATAAACTCATTTTGCAATGAAGAACAAAATGACATGGAACTTTATTATCGCACAACTTGAGCGAGAAGAAAACCAAACGATAAAAATTAAAGAATCCATAAAATTATAAGCAGACGATAAAATTCAATAATTAAAAAAACCACGGGCAAATGATTTTTTTTTAGTTGGAGTACGGGAACTCTGTATTATTGTGACAAAATAGAGTTATTTCTGAATTTACTCTGAAAACTAAATATGCAAATTATACCATGTTAAGCCAGTTCAAAGTTTATAAAGTTTGCTAGCAAGGCTTACATTCTTTCACTCGCAATTTCAAGCAATATATCTTGTATTATACGAGTATTTATTCTCTTCCTAAAATGCTCTTCTGATACTGAAACTTATTTCCGGATAAAGTCATAGGAAGAGAAAAAAATTTCAATTTGAAAATTTCAGTAAACCTAAGAAATAAAAATTTCATTTGAACTAAAGTGCTCCTCGCTTCCTCAAAGATACCCATATATACCCTTGTTTCTTTTGATAAAAAATCTATTTTTATTTCAGTGAGACATTGAAAAAACGCATAACTGCAGTCTGAAATAAAATAATTTTTCAAATCAAACATGCCCTAACCTCTCCTCATTATTAAAGTTTGTATGCATAACTTTAAAACTAACTGTTAGTTTCCATTTGCTGTTATAATTGGGAAGATTAATGTTTATCATATGATATGAAAAAAGTTATTTTTCCGAAAACGAAATGATTGAAAACAAGATGCGCTCCATTGCTTTCCAGTTCTAGTAATCACTACTTCATTGGTTGTTTCTAGGAAATCTTATCTGCATTAACATTTACCGTACGTTGCTTTTTGTTGCTACGTTCACCATTGACTTTTCAGCCTAACAGACTCTTTGTCTAACAAATAGCATTGCTGTAAAGATTTTGATACAGTAAAAGAAATACTATCTGTAGATAAGTCTTTAGAGGATTCGGCATGTCTGTGAAAATATTCATATATCGCAATAGTTGGGCTGTGTATGGAGATATCTAATGAGCTCTTTTCATGTACTTAATTAACTAGGACCAACAATATCTGTTCGTTCTAGCTAACCAACCCCCACAATCTTCATTGGTTCATTATCATTAACCATGATGAGATATCCCATCCAAAATCTGGTCAATTTTGTTAAGGACGCTATATCTCGTAGTAACAAAACTGTCCTATTACTCCAAGGGAGAAATAAAGATCCAAGTAAGAAAAACAAATCGCCCCTTGGCAGTTTGGATCAGGTTTTTGCACCAGAGACTGGACATTACGGACAGGTTTCGACGCGAAGGTAACTCCCAAAATAGTCAATAATTTTGCAAATTATCTTATTAGCTGAATCAAATTTATTAGAACATCATAAACCAATTATTTTAGAAATTACATTTCCATTTTTGTAGTACTTAATATAGTCTTAAAAAACTTCCTTTAAACCCTGCAGAGAACAGAAAAGTTCACACAAATGTTTCGGTATAAATGTCAATACAACGCTGGATGCACAAACTATTAGGACGATCTACAAGCTCCATGATGTTCAGCCACACACGGCTCACCACTCCCAGGAGTGCATCCACGGTGTTGCAATCCTTCCTAGGCCAGAGAGATCGTCATATCTGTTGTTCATTGAGCATGTCAGATATTCTAGGTGATTTATTGCACCATCCCCGGAATATAAGGGATCTGGAACCTCAGATACATAGTGCTTAGCATAATTTATCACAAGATGACATGAGGACTCCATTTGACTCCATGCCATACAGTATTTCGGCATGTATCGCTGCCAGTGTATTACAATTCACTATTTTTTTTATATTTCTGATATAAACTAACTCCCCTGCACTACAGTCCATATTGAACCTTGGCCTCCCTAACGATACGACTCCAAAGCGCTCTGTCTTGGACCTTAGTCCACCATTTTTTTTTATTTTCATGTTTTGATGGTTTTTTCGACCTTCTCACTCCATCTTTTCCTCGGCCTTCCCGGTTTTCTCTGGCCTTGACCCTGATTCTTAAATATCTTTTCTGTACCTGGGTTCATTCTCTCCATGTGTCCCAAATATTAGATTATTTTTGATTTTATCAAATTTATTATATCTTTTTCGCTATATAATTTTTGGATTTCATGATTTTATCTCCTCTATACATCGCCTTCTTTGATTGGTCAAATATGGCTCTCAAGATTTTCTCTCCCAAGTGATCAACATTTTTCATATTTTTGAGTCAAAGTCCATGTCTGCGATCCATATATTACTGCTGGTTTAATGATAGTTCTATACATTATTGGCTTTGTCTTCCTCGCAATTGCTTTAGATCTTATTTCTTGTTGTGTGAAAAAGCTCTGATTACCTGCACAAATCCACTGTTTTATTTTAGGCATAATGTCATTATTTTCAGTAACAATTGAGCCTATATACCTAAATTATTTAACTCTTTCAAACTTAACTGTATCATTTATCCTATGTTCAGTATCTTCCTCACTTCCCATGCAATCTATCACCATGTATTTAGTATTCATTAATTTCTAATTCGAAGCTGGCTTCCATTACCAGTTTCTTAAATAATTCAATCAACGCATTTTTACTCTTAGCTATCAAAAAGGTATCAACAGTAAATGCCGAAATTTGTGTAAATCTATTCAAAATTGTTCCATTTTATTTGATAATGTGTTTCGCATCAATTTTTCTAGGCATATGTTAAACAAAATTATAGATAATACATCTCCCAGTCTTAACCCAGTCATTATTTTGAATTCTCTTGATAATCTATTGTGTACATTCACTTTTGCCTTTGTCGATCCAAGAGTCATTTTTACCTGTCTAGTCAGTTTTTTTGGAATATTAATTCACAAAAAGCCTTGAAATCCCTGTCTTTCTGATATACTTCTATAGTAATCATGAGTCCTCTGCATTAGATAGTGTGATAATTTTTTATGTTTTCATGTATATTCCACGTGCTAAGTTTTGTTCTATCGAGCTTTGGATTTCAGATATTTCGATATTTTGGGGCATAGAGTGTATATTTAATATTAAAATCATAAATCGAAATCTACGTTTTCGTGTTATTTCGAAACAAGGGACTTAAAATGGAATTTTTTATTTCATTGCAGTTGGCATCATGTAGTTTAATTACAGAAAATGTGCTATCTCCAATGAAGTAAGTAGTTGAGATGAAATTCAGAACAGATTTGTACGTTTTTAAGTTTGAATTTAATTAATGATTGAGATTAATTAAGGAAGGCTTAAAATTCAGGTAGATAACATTGAAATGAATGTATTTTGGAGTATGCATGCTTATATAATCATCTTATAAAATAAATTAATCGAACTACAAAAAATACCTTCTTTAGTTTTTATTGAAAAATGCGAATATTAATTTTGATACATGACCCCTCAAAAATACCTTTTCGAGAATGAATAAACTTTTATTCTTTCCATGTAATGTTTATACAGGGCAAGACCAATCAATAGCCAAATATATCATTAGCCGATATCAACATCATACCAAACTAGACGTCCCTAGACTACTTAGCAGTTTCATGAAAATGTCAAATCAAGCAAACAGGCTCTTAAATTGATCGAGCAATTTGATAAAACTAGATATATAAGGGAAGATAAAGATAGATATCGTCACAGAGCTAGCTACGTTTCTTATGAGAAGTCAAAAAGTTATCCGATCAAGGTAATTTTGAAATTTTTATTTTATACTAGTCCAGTAATCATCCAAGACGGATAGGTTTATATTTTTTTTATAAAAAATGTGTTTTTACCAGAAATATTTACTATACGCTTCAAAATGAAATGTATTCGAAGCGGAAATTTTGAAGCTATGCAATTAACCATTTCAAATATTTCAAGAATGTATTTGTAGTGTTTTTCGACATCCGACTTCGGCTTACAATACTCAAATTACAGTTATATATATATATATATATATATATATATATATATATATATATATATATATATATATATATATATATATATATATATATAGATAGATAGATAGATAGATATATATATATACCTGTGAATAAAAGTGACATTTAAGAATGCGCTTCGTAAGCATTAAAATATACTCCTAGCTACCAGTTTTTTTAATATAAAAAGTACTATATATCATGGTAGTATGAGGTAGCTTTAGTGAAGTGGTATACTTCGTGGATTTTTGTCAAAAGCGTAAAATGTCAGACCTCACAGACTTTCAAAGAGGCCAAATTGTAGGAGCCCGACTAGTTGGAGCAACTGTGACCGAAACATCCCAGCTTTTAGGCGTTTCTAGAGGTACGGTGTCTAAAGTCATGACAGCGTACACACAGCGCGGCAAGACAAGCTCGGCAAAGCAAAATAGTGGACGGAAGGAGAAGCTGAGTGAAAGAGACCGACGGGTATTGAAGCGGATTGTAATGTCTAAAAAGAAAACAACTGCAGCCAAAGTGACCGCAGAGCATATGGATTGTCAATCAGCATATGGATTGTCCAGTGTCAATAATTACATTTAGGAGGCACCTTCATAAACAGAACATTTACGGCGGAGTAGCAATTCCCAAGCCTCTTGTCACAGATGTTAATGCCAAACGTCGTCTACAGTGGTGCCACAACCACAAAACCTGGTCGATTGATAAGTGGAAGACAGATATGGTCAGACGAATCATCTTTCACACTTTTCCCCACAACAGGACGGGTGCACGTTTGGAGGACACCTGCACAAGCGTATGATCGTGATTGTCTCCTTCCAACTGTCAAGCATAGAGGTGGATCTGTCATGATATGGGCAGCCATGTCGTGGTTTTCTGCTGGCCTAATCGTAACCCTGAAAGGAAGGATCACTGGGGAGAAGTATAGAGAAGTTTTAGCTGACCAGGTCCATCCTATGATGCAAACATTGTTTCCTGCAGGAGATGGAATTTTCCAGAATGATAATGCTCCTATTCATGCAGCGGGACTGGTCCAATCATGGTTTGATGAACACGAGGATGAACTGAAACATCTACCTTGGCCAGCACAGTCCCCCGACCTCAATATAATCGAACCGTTATGGTCTATTTTAGAGCGTTCAATCCGGAATCGATATACTCCACCGGCCTCTCTCCCGGAACTTTTACAATATCTCCATGAAGAATGGTACAATATTCCTATAAACACTATTCAGCAATTGTATTATTCGATTCCGAGGCGAATCCAAGCTGTATTACATGGAAAAGGCGGTCCTACGCCATATTAGTAAAGGATTCCTTATAAATCCAGTGTGTTTCCATTATTTTGATATATATATGTATAATACGTTCTACTATAATTTTCTTTTATTTGGAATATAATTTATTTCACGTTGGTGTGGAGGTTTGATGAGTGGGTGAAAGTTCACACACACAACACAGGTTGACCTCGTAATCTGACTGTGGTTCAAAATTACGAAGTGTATTCGTCGCATCTTTCCCTTCGGAGTTGATACCGGACCGTCACCAATAGACGGTTTTGTTGCTCTAGTAGGATGTTAATTAGTTACCTTAACCTTAACTTCGGATAATTTTTAATTTCCATATCGACCAGGAAAACAATTTGCATTGACCAGGCATGTTACAAGTATATCTCAAACAGTAGACATCCGTGTTTTTATAGCTTTTTCTGAATTAATCATACTTAAAAGCTTCAATAAGCTTAGTTTAATTCCCGACGCATACAAAGAAATAAAAAATATGTTATCCAGTCAACTCTACATCGGCGAAAACGTTATTCCACCGTGATGCCTTAACTTGTGTATCCATCTCATTCTGTAACAAGTCAACTGAATATGTATGAGATGACGAACATTGAATACTAAGCTAGCACAACGTTCTTGTTTATTGAGTGCTTCATTGGTATTGTGATTACAACGAAATCAACATTGCAAATCTAATTTGAATGATTGTGTTTCGCATTAAAGGTAATGGCTTTTTATCCAACCAAGAAAACTATTATTTTTTTACCAGAAAACCAGGTAACTGCTTTGGTGGACTTTTAATTTTGTTTATATCCGGGAGGACGTGATTCGATTGAAAATTGAGTCTCAGTTATCCAGTACGCGTTTCTTAACTATGAATTGTCATCGAAGTGTTTGCTTTGGAAGTAGATTTCTCATATATTTAAGAACTTAAACTCCCATATCGTAAAATATTTGGTAGTGATTTTTTTTTAACCCGGCAGAACTCGCGATATGTCTTTTTACGCTTGTGGTGATATATCACTCATGCTTACTGACCCCAAAAAATTATGTTTCGTTCTAAAACTACTTCGTATGTTAATTTGAAACTAAATATATCTGTTACAAGCACTTCTGATCGAAGTAACTCAAAATTCAAAAGCTTAAATTTACCCTTGGTTAATAGCCTCGAAATCGTGGAAGACATTTCAATTCTATTGGTTTAGTTTTAAGGCATTAGAACCATATTTGGCCTTGCTGCTCCAGACACAAGACATGCAATATAATGTAATGGAGATACACACACAAGGGAAGTTTTACTGACACAGAAGAGAGAAATACACAATGTCAGGAATCGAACCTGCGCAGCCTACAGCTCGCAGGTTGCAAGCGCAGTTGGCATACCCATTGAGCGACGCCGGCCCCCATGTCGATTAGGACACCCAAGACGAATTAGTAAACAATCGTAAATATTTTAGCTCGATCTGAGACTAAGTCGAACCACGTTACAAAACAAGAGAATCGAATATAACCCGAAAAATAAATATTTATTTATCATTTATATTAAAAAGGCCTCCTGATAACGCCATAATTTATTTTATCTATTTTTGCAATGTTCAGACCATATATTTCCCCTAAACATTTTTCTGTAAATGTATAACGGGAAAACAAATTTGAACTAATTTTTTATTCATTATTTTTTGTTAACGTTGGCCTAAGGTGAATTTCTGAAACATTCACATGAGCACAATCCACCTAATCTTCCTCAGGTATATGTTGTTGAACAAGGCTCCTATCCATCAAGAAAACCATTAAGAAGGGACTAGCCCAATCATTCTTTTATCCCATCATAGAATGGCTCGGCTCTAGAAGATTCAGCTTGGTTACTTTGCACTTAAAACAAGGATTGGTGTTGAAATGATTGATTCAAATCGTTTTGGAAACCAGCCAAAATTTCAGTTTGTTTCCATTTGCGTAGATTTTGCCAGATAGAAAATCACATTTTACTGCATTTTTGGAAGTATTACGTGTGGATATATAAATATTATCATATCAATAAGTATATTTTGCATGAAGAAGAAGGTTCTAAATCTAAATCAAATCGGAATCTTGCTGAAATGAGGTTTGGTCTGGTTTTTATGTGTACATTTTTGAATCACTCTTTTCCTTATTCATGTCTTCCTCTCTGCTGTTCTGAACAGTTTTTGCAAATCTATAAAACAGGACATGATATTCTAATATTTAAATATGGTCGTATATTGGAATAATTTATGATGGAAAAATCTTATAGCTGATTTAAAAGAAAGAAGTTATATCATGCTAAAATATGTTTGAAGTACTAAATAGGATGCTAAGTATAGGATAATATTTTACCCTCTTGATGGTTTATCGTCGGATCGAAAATTGTCCTAAATTGTCCAGTCTCTGCAGATCTCTGGTGCAAAAACCTGTTCCAAACTATCTCCAGTTCTGGGCAGGGGCCAATTTCTTTTTAATACTTTGGATCTTCATTCGCCTTGAGCTAATAGAGCAATTTTGTCTCTACGAGGTATCTCGTCCCTAGCGTAAAGGACCAAATTTTGGGCGATATATCTCGTCAAAGAATTGGAGATTTAAATACTAATATGCTTTTGTTCCATAATAATGCAAATCACGGAGAGCACAAGGCACATTACAAACAATCGATGAATTTGCTCAGCTTTTATTTCAAGATTCAAAATTTGTGCGATATGAACAACATTTAACTTTTTGCATTTACTGCTATGGTTTTATTGATATCATAAAAATTATGTGAACTTCTTTAATCTCACCTGTGACCGAGAGGCCAATGTCTTCGACCTTAAGAAACTGGTACACTAAAGCTTTTTTTACTCGTTTGAATCTCGTATGAACTAAAGTCGTATTGACTGATTGAAGATTCCTCCAAATTTCTCTAGAAAGGCATGTCATTCCACTGTTCAAGGTGCGCCAATGTAGCAGTACCTACCATGGCTCCACAGGGTGCGCAAAGAATGTAATTTTCTCGCCAGTTACTTTTTGAAGGACTAGAAATATTTTTCCAATGCGATTCATATAAGCTGACATTGGAAAAATATTCTAAATGCTGTGTATTATAAATATATATTTCTACGTGCTCATTTCTTGCAGTAACTCGAATAAAAGATCTTTCGTTGCATCATACGCATCAATTTCAAAATAAAAATTTGTATTTCTTTAGGGAAAATTTCGAAAAAGAAGTTTCAGTGGAAGATTTTATGGCATCTCCGAACATGGTGAAAAGTATTATCCATCAAGTTTAACTGAAAGCATGGTATAAATTGATTTATAAAAATGGTTACATGTTACTAGATATTGAATCGCGAATGTATCACAGCCGAAATTCCTTAAAACATGTACAAAACAGCAAAATTTGATCAAGTACTAAGAGCCTCTTGAAACGGATTAAAATAAGAAATATTACATTTCAGAACTATGGTGTAACGTACTTAAAGTAATTAGAACATACCATTCAATAAAATTAAAGAGTTACAGCTAGCTTGTAAAGGTGTAATTCCTGTTATTGTAATTATTATTAAACTACAGGTACAGCAAGTTGAACAATTACCACTTCTGATTTACAAGACGAAAGTTTTCTAATATGTATCATTCGAAATAAGTGAATACACACTCGATCACTGCATTTGTTAACAAATCCCGAATATTATATTTATAAACATTTAAAATATCAATGAAACATTTATGTAGCAGTTTACTTGACTTAATGGAAGCAAACACGGAAAGAAAATAAATCTGAACGTATTCGTTTACATGCTGTTCCTGAAAAACTGCTTTTGCACATCATTATTTTATGAGTACGTTTTGAATGAATGATTAACGATGTCTAAATTATAATTTGAGAGTTGTGAAGAGTCAGTTAAAAGCATAATATGTACATTTTTATCGTAATTTCTTGAATTTCACAAATTTTGAAAGTGTTTAACACAACACTAACGACCTCTAAATTTACTTTTGAGACAAATCAGATAGAGCTATTATGTTCACCGAAACTATTCTGGCATGCTGATTTCTACTTCGAAAATTTGTAAACGAAAATATGAATGTTTCTAATTTTTGATTATTGTGCTATATAGTTTTTAACAGTTTTCGTCAATAACACGTTAATGCATTTCATAACAGGTAAATAAATGGTTGGCAAAAAAGTGTTTTGTTTCAGGTTCTTCCGTTTCTTTTCATCCCCCGATATTTACACCGGTGGTTCATATTACCCTTTGGTATCTAACTAGTATCTTCTTAAAAAAAATTTGGAACGGTGAACGGATGCCGGTCGTATACCCAGATTTCATGGAATGTCTGCAGCTATATTCATCAAAATGTAGATCCACTATTTGTGGATCCATCCAAAATATAGGGTATCGAGAGATGAAAGCATTGATACAGTATCTCGCCCATCTTTAGTTAGTAATAGTACTATAATTCTGTGTAACATCTTTATTACATAATAGCGTATGTCACGTTTCATAAACTGAATCCAAAGTTAATTTAAGTCAAAATCATCACAATTACAAGAGCTCAAATAAATACACATTGTGAAATACGCACTTTGTGAGTACCTGTGCCTCATCTATTATGAATTACCTGTGTCGCATACCCCAAACTCCTTTCATTATTTCTAAGAAACGGTTTATTTAATAAAACACAAAATATTTTACTCGTGTTAAAATGGTCATTTTATAGATCATTCAAGCAGGGATTATTTATGAAAACTTCTTTCCATATAATTTTCAGGATAAAACTTTTATGAAATAAGAGGAAACACAAAAACATTTTTGAAAAATTGTTATTCACAGTTCTAGCTTATTCATGAGTGCAAAGACTTATGTTACTGCATCAAAACATAAATTTGAATACCGCGCAGACTGCTTTTAAATTTCCAGCTTTCAAAAATTATTTACCCAATACGCGAAGGCCAGAAGTGATTTTGTATAATAAAACAAATTTGCTTCATATTTATTATTGCCATTGAGAAAGACAGTGATATTTTCTACTTTGGCAAAGAAAATTCCTTTTAATGAGCTGTTTCATAAAAAAATCTTGCAACATTGAAAAACTGCTCATTATTCATATTTGTATACAATTTAGATACATATATTATATGTGCATATATTTTAATTTTATGTTTCCATGGACAAACAAGTGCCTATAGGAAATTTATTTCCGAAAATATTTTTTTAGTAATAACTGCACGCTACCTATCAAAAACCTTGCTGAAACCTACAGTTTGGAAAACATTGGATTAGGATATCAAAAATGTAGATTTCAGATATAAAATATATCGTACACCTTATAAAGCAGCAATTTGTCTGTTCTCTACAAATCTCCACCGTTTGACCAATCCACACCAAATTTGGTACACATACTTTGTAACCCTGGGGGAAACGTAGGCTAGATATTAACCCTGTTCTCTTTAACCTAGGTATGCAGAGGGGCTAAAAACAATTCAAAATCGCCATAGGAATAACATTGAGCATAAAAAGATGCGGTACACAGTTCAGTTTGTTTTATTAGTATTGATTGAAAATCAAATTTCCAATAAAAGTGTTTTAACAGCATTGCTCGAAAAACATTTTTTTCCAAAACATTATATTTAAACGATTTAAAATTCTAGTTATGTTTGAATTGATTTTTTATTTCTTCACATAATATAAATAATTTATTAATATTTGATTGATGAAAAATGGGTATTTAAATACTCAATTTTACACAACTTGCATTTTATAATTTAACTCGAAAAGCTCAAACAAAAACAGATTGATCATAAAAACGTAATTTTGCAATTCGGTACCTGCTAAAGCAAGAATTAATGTTTAATTTTGTAAATTAGATTTCAAATTCCGTGTTTGTGTATTTGAGTTAAGACAGCGAAATGTGGTCATATTTGAGAATTTCTAAATTTTGTAAATTTGTGTTCTTTTTGTAAATAATTCATTATTGTCTAACAATATTTTTCAAACGTGTTTTTTTTAATTTTTCTGTTTCAGAATATTCTCATAAAGTCGAAATTCGACACACTGTTGTATTTCGTTTTTCAGAATTCTACATTTTTCAATGACAGGAATTTCGTTTCTGTTTGTATTTATATGTTCAAATACTTTCCATATTACTGATGTATTATTTAAGAGTTAAATTTTAATGAATTATTTTTATTTTCTGCAAAATATCACTAGACATGGATAATTTCTTGGTGGTATTTGCATATTTCGGCCACCTTTCCTTGAGTCTGGTTAAATACGTTATGGTTTCTAGAACTCTGTTTCATAAAAACAAATGGAAACATTTTTAAGTAAAGTGAATAACTTCTTATTTTAAAATGACCGGTTAAGTTAAAATAAACGTGTTCTAAAATTACATTAAATCAAAAAGTGTAGCCATACGTTGTAGTTCACTGATATTTCTAAATTTTTGACAGATTTTCATTACAAAACGATTAAAATAAATTAAATTTACATTTTTTTGTCATGTTTCATGCGTATAGAAAGTTGTACTCCATACTCAAGTAACTACATCTATCATTCTAAATAGGTACGTGGTTTCCATATAGAAACTGTATATCTCAATTGAAAAAAGTACCATACGATTCGATTCAAAACTGAATTTCTGTTGAAGAAAGCAAATTTTAAATAAGGTTTAGCTGATCTTGGAATAATATCACAGTAAGGAAGTATTTAAATTAGAACTGTTAAAAATAAAAATGTTTTGTCTTTAATGACAGAAGGTCAATGTTGCTAACTTGAATCGTTCGTATACAACTTAGGCACCTATGAAACATTCGTTGAAAGCAGTGATTTTCTTTGTCTACACTGATTACATTTATTTTTAAAACAAGATCCGTTGTTCCACGTGTCGCTGAATAGAATTTTCAAGAAAAAAATATGTGTTTGCTTCAAAATAAATTAATCACGAATTCGGAAGCAATTTAATTTGTCATCCTCTCTCAATGATGATGAAATTCGAAAACATAGAATCGATAGTGCAAGAGTGTCACAAATAATAAATATTGATAGGAAAACTGAGTGCAAGACTATAAACTGAAAGTTCGTTATTTTTACAGAAAAGAAAATAATGGGGGATTCGATTACTCTAAAACTCAAATTTGACTTCTGCAATAGTCATCTTAGAAAAACTTTTGTAATTTGTCTTACAGCAAGAGTGCGATGAATATGAAATGGATTATATGAATGGATGTATCATGTATACATATTTGTGTCCGACGTAAATTGTAGAAAGCTATGAAAAAATTAAAATTATGTTACAAAAATATTTTCTGTACACTTAAATGATGCTTGCATTTTTCTATGAAATAGAATCAACATTTACCCAATTCAACCCGAGCAACGCCTGGTAATTCTGCTAGTGATTTATAAATTAATTGAAACTAATTTAACTTTCCGAACACTGATTTTGGTCATACACCTTAACATCTCTTAATTAGAAGAATCTTAAAAAATTGAATTTCACATCATTTTATTATTTTGCTAAAAGAATCGAAGTTTACTGAATGCACTTTTTCCAATAAAATTAATTTGATTAAAGGTTATATCATAACTAGGCTGCAATACGGCAATAACTAAAAATTCTAGCTGTAATACGTAAAAAGACGAAAGATACGTGTTTGTGCAAGTGTACCAAATGGTTATCGTTTGCGCGTGCTTTGATATCTTGATCGCAAAGAATTCAAAATCGTCTGCCGTTCAATTTTTTTTTATTCTTTAGACGCCAGTGGTAGCAGCATCTTCTTAAATGTTGCATATTCGTTGGTGTTATGTAAAAAGGGCGAATCAACCAATTCAGCATTTTTCAGGAAAGCAGTTTGAAATGTTTAACGTTTCATTGCGTACAGATTTAAAACTTGGTGAAGACTTTTAAAAAGGTGTTGTTAATCTAAATTAAAAGTTCCATAAATTTTGAAAAGTATTGTTTAATTTTTTTTAATGTTAAAAATACTGTTTTAAACTGCTTTCCTGAAAAGTGCTGAATTGGTTGATTCGCCCTTTTTCCGGAAAGCGCACACAAGCATGTTATGATTGTGTTCGCTTTCCAGAAAATTATCGTTTGCGTGAATGTCAAATGATTGTCGTCTGCAAGAGCACGAACGATATACTTCTATATCAAAACTGCCTCAATTAGAATCTGCAGTTTTGCAGCATGCAGAAGCCTATATTTAGTCTTCTACGCATACAACTAGTAATGACAATGCAAAAAGATTTAACGTCTAAAAGCAGTGGTTCCTTCGTCAGTATAATGATGCTTTACAGTTTTGAATTAAGTTATGATGCAATATAATTTGATTCATTGAATATGTACGAAAACACCTATTTATAACAGTTACTACAATATTTTTTTAAGTTCATATTAAAAACTACTAGTTCCCCAAAGCAATGAGATCTTTTTTAATACATAATGTTTTAATATAACTTACTTTGTACAATAAACTGATATTATAACTTTATTTTTAAATTGTCAGAATGTTTTCTATTAAATATAAATGTAAACTACGATTATAAATCAGTTATTTAAGAAATATTATAAATACATTCAAAATTCAGGATTCAGAAATTAAATTTAAAAATGCTATGCTTCATTAGTATACTCTCGTATATGAAAACCAAATAAAATTTCCAAGAAACTTAATTGAGTTGCTTTGATATCTTGTCAGAAGCTTTTTATTTAAGACTGTTTTATTGATTTAAAAACACTGGTACAAAAATGGATCAAAGTATCGTAGATTATTACAAAAAAAAATTCAAGCGGAATTAAAGCTTAATGACTTAATGAGGAGAATTCCAACTAAGACGTACTTTTTTCTATGATTCTTTTAAATCAAATATTTTGCCAACTAAAATTAATTGAATTATGTATATGGTCCTTACGTAGAAATTCATACAACCCTTCTTTAAAAGGATATTTCTTTTAATGGTAAATGAAGATAAAAATGAATTATATTTCAAACTTAAAATATTTAAAACATTATTGTTCATTAAAATATGTTTTATCTCAGAATATAAATTATAATTTAGAATGTATTTTTTCTGCTAGCAGCTTTTATCTACAGATAGAAAATCAAAACTTGATATCTTTTGCATTTGCTTTGAAAAATTTACTTTTTTATGGA
Source organism: Meta bourneti (assembly GCA_933210815.1). NCBI lineage: Eukaryota > Metazoa > Arthropoda > Arachnida > Araneae > Tetragnathidae > Meta > Meta bourneti. The sequence goes on along the minus strand of OW119930.1, from coordinate 63,263,378 downwards.
AGATATGAAATTACCTTTCGATAGGATATTTGACCATTTCAAATTTATTTCGTTTGTTTGATTTCTCTCGGTTAAAATATTGTTTGAGTTCCATTGCAAAATATCTATTTTTCAAACTAAATTCATATTTGTGACAAGGATTTTCAGTGTAAACAAACCAGACGGTTTGCGAAGATTTTGCTTCAGTTGTCCAAACGCTTTCGCATGACGCATATCGTGTTTACCTTATATTGTAATTTATCGCCTTATAATGTAGTTTATTGGTGATGTTAAGCGCTTAATTTAATTGGTGTTGACCAATCAACTATCATATTTGAATTCAGAATTCATTCCTTGGAACTTTTATTGGCGCAGTGCTGAAATGGCATTTGAAAAACAAGTCATCATGTTCGGAATACGTATAATAAACACGTAACTCTACAGAAACACGCCATTTATATTTGGTTTAACAGGAAATACCTCTTATATTTGCATTGGAATTAATCTAAATTGCTGAAGAGTATTTTCATTCACGGAACTTTCTAAATATTTATACCAAAATATTTTATTGGAGGGCATTAATGTTTTAAAGCTCCATAAAATTAGGTAGGTAAGTATTTAATTAACGTCGCACTGAAGCAACACTACGGGCTATTGGCGACGGTCCCCAAGAAAGATCCGAGGACACACACAATACCACGTAACTTTTAACCACAGTCAAATGAAGAGGTCACACCTGAGCTGGCACCTCACTCTCCAAACTTCCACTCCACGCCAACGTGAGGAAATTTGAAGCCCCGACAGATTTAACATGCACTAGCCCGCTTGGTACACGACGGTCTTTGGTTGGATACGAAATCGCAACCTCCATAAAAGTAGGAGGGTCATCCAAGTTTGGTTCAGGTACGAGTTTCTTAGTTACGAATCAGCGCAATATTATGTTTTTTAGGCTTGTATTTTTTTCAAAGGAACTAAATGTTCCTTCTTTGAAAAAAACTATGTAACTAAATTACGTTAGTTACACAGTTTATGTAATATAAACTATGCAACTAAATTACGTTAATTCAAATTATTAGGTCATTTTGTTATTAAAAGTACATAATTTCGCTTATTGATGTTTGTCTAGCTTAAATTTTAGCATTGTTTTATTTGTCTTACTTATAATTCTGATTACTATTTTCATATTATATTTAAAACACATTATTATTTTAAAATAATAAATGCAATTTCGTTAATACTATTAGATTTATGCAGTAGTATTAAACTAGTTATCACGTTGTTAATAATTCTGAAAATAACCGTTGAAGTAACAACTAACAGAAAATTCTCAAAAACTAAATATACTGTCTCTGAATATTTATGTAGCTTCTAATTCTATGTTATACTTAGCGTGTAACCACAGTTATGAAACTGCCCAAAACTTTAAAACCCATGTAAGTAAAATTAAATTAGAATTCATCAAAAGCGGAATAAAATTTATCTAGAAAAATATAAGAAAACCGTCTTTTTTTAAATAATTCTTCCTGTAAGTTATTCAAGAATCGCTTAAAATACAAACATTAGAAAATTCTTAAGGAATATACTATATCTGAATATTAATGTAGTTCCTAATTGTCATGTAGGTCCTAATGGTTATGATTAGCTTATAACCACAATTATCAAATTATTCTAACTTTTAAGATCCGTGTAACTACAATTGTATTAATTAAAAGTCATCAAAACTGAAATAAAAAGCATCTAAAAAAATCTCGCCTTCTATTTAATCCTCCTGGTAGTTGTCTCAACAAGGTCAGTGGCAAAACTGACCAGATCTTGATGAACGAGATAATTTGTCATTAGAAAAGAACTGACCAGACCTTATAAAAAATTGGAAATACGTCGATGATGAGATATCCCGTCATTAGCAAAATTGGTCGGATCTTGATGGACGAGATATCTCGTCGAAACAACTAGGTGGATTGATAATTCTTACTGCGAGAATTACGGAAATAACGAATAACAGAAAATTCTCAATAGAAAAATACTCTCTGAATATTTATGTAGTTACTAATTATGTTATACTCAGCGTAAAACCACGAATATCGAATTACTCTCAACTTTTAAAACCCATAAAACTAAAATTAAATTAGGAGCCATCAAAACTGAAACAAAAATGTTCTAGAAAAATAAAACCCCGCCTTCTTTTAAATAATTATTCCTGTAAGTATGTGAAGAATCACTGAAAAAATAACACAAAATTCTTAAGGGGAAAATACTGCTTCTGAAAATTAATGTAGTTACTAATGGTATGGTCATATTCATCGTATACACACGTTTATCCAATAATTCTACATTTCAAGATCGATGTAACTAAAAATATATTAAAAGACATCAAAACTGAAATAAAAAACATCTAGAAAAAAAATCTCGTTTTCCCATTAATAATTATTCCTGCGAATCGCTGAAATAAAGAATAACAGAAAATTCTCAGCAGAAAAATATACTGTCTCTGAGCATTCATGTAGTTTCTGTTATACTCAACGTGTAAGCACGTTTAAAAGTCACACAAAATTTTTGAAACCCATAAAACTGAAATTAAATTAAAAGTCATCCAAAACTGAAATAAAAAGGATATAGAAAAATAAGTCCCCGTTTCCGTCTTCTTTTAAATAATTCTTCCTGTAAGTAATTCAAGAATCGTGAAAATGTTCTTCAGCCCTCAATATAAATATCTGGCACCAAGCTCCTAATTAAGTTGTAATAAAATCGTCTTCCTCAAGCCCCCCCCCCCCAAGCGTCATAAATATTTACCTCAGCAACAGCCTCAGCTAGTGACGTCAGAGTGCTTGGTAATTGAATGAGAGAGCCTCCTGTTTGAAGAAATGGATATCAAATGGATGTGCTTTAAAAGTTCTGGAATTTCTAGTATTTTTCACTTTCATTCCACAAAGTGTGTACGTGACTTTCCTTCTCCAAATATTCTCGGATTCGCTTTTAGATGATTTTATTCTTTTGGAACGTAGTCGTTGGTTTAAGTTTGGTAGCAGCTCTGTTTTGAAGGGGATCGAAAATCGAATGTTGCCCTGTTTATGAATTGAAAATAAGATACATGGTTTTCTTGTCAAATTAAACTTGGTTTACAGAATAAAATATAAATGTAGAGCCTTATAAACGTGTTTACTGAAAATCTCAAAGATTATATTGCATTTAACTGCAAGCTGAATGGTACATTCCTATTTATTTTATTTGACTTCATTCTGTTTGTTGATCTATTAATTCTACATACAGTCCTCAATTAGCAAATAATCTTTCAAATAAAAGTACGTTTAATATGATAGGCACATTCTTGTAAAGTAATCTTTTATAATGATCTATACTTAAAACTTTTTATCGTAAATAATTTTGCTTTGTAAAGCTTAACTTAAATACATATCAAATAATTATTTTTCTATTAAATATAACTAAATAATTGTGATTCAGATCCTATTACACTTAAAAATGCCATATTGAAAAGTAGCGTTCGTATAGCTTTATAATTCTTAAATTGTCAACTAATTAAATATGGAACACGACATGCATCATTAAATGCATCAGCAACATTCACATACCTATATCAATTACTAAATTTCCATGTACATACAGCAATTACTAAAATAAAAAAGAGATGAACTGGTAAGATAGAATAATTGAAGTGTTATCTCAAAATATGACAGCGTAGAACAGATAGGTGTTGAATTTTAACACCTTTTGAACTTTCTAAGGATTTGAAAAGCTTGATTTTCAATGGAGTTTACCTTATAAAACTTTCTCCTTAGAATATTCTCATGGGTAGTCTAGTTAAAAGTCTCTAATTGATGCACTCAGAATAAAATGCCCGAGACGAATTTTTCTCAACTTCAGTTTTGCCTGCAATTGAAAGAGAAATACAATTGTTGCATTAGAACGGATGATGTAGACAGTAGGAAAAGGAACCGAAGAGATTTTATGAAATTCCAAACTTCAAAATGTAAACTATACATACTAGTAGAGTTCCAGATTGCAGTTGTATATTTATGTTGTAGAAATATCACAGATACATTTAACTATATGAACCTGTTTCCATCAGGATGATGATGAATTACTTAATTCTAATTAAGGAATAAAATTTAAATCTACAACTACTGCCCGAAACAGCACGAAAATTCAATTTTAATTTAAAATCTTTAGAATTTCATGTAATATCTTCATATCCTGTTGAAAATTCATATATATGATTCGTGTATTTGAATATGCCACCAACACTGAGTGGCGCTGTCTCAGTTCCGTTCGTTCCTGAGTTTCCAATAAAATCTAGTATGATCGTTGAATGGCTTGTACGGAACATGCGAAGCAGAAATTAATCTAGAACTTTTGATCCATGCAACCACTGTAATTATTCGAATTTATATTATGATTATGATCGTACTGATGTTTATCTAAATAGGTTGTAGATATATTTCGTGCGTGAAAATAAATCTAAAGAAAATAGAATAATGGACTATCATTCATTTCGCCACACAGTTCACCTTCTTCATGTATTTTATAGTTTAAGTTGTTAAAATACTTAATAATGTAGAATACAAATTATTGTATTTTAAAATATCTTAATAAATACTGAACTTTAAAGCTCAATACAAGAAAGCTTAATACATTGAACAATTGCAGACGTTTACAACAAATATCATTACAAGATCGTTGTTCCTTATGGATTGTGAAACTTCAAAACGATATAGTTTCTTTGTCTATTTTACGATCGTTTTCTTTGTGGATCCTAACCATATATCTTTCCATACAGGCAAAACATGCTCACCAAAACTATAAATGGTTCTTTCAATTTTTGGTCATGTTGAGGTTCACCCAATTTCACACCCACATCACCTTGTCTCATCAACTTACACTTCTCTAGTGAGTCTACAAGTACCGAGAATCTAGAACACTAGCCATGGACAAGGTTACTAATATTTACAGAATATTTCCACGTTTAATTGTTCCCATGCTTTTCCGCCCTTATAACAACTTAAGATATTTTATTTGACTCATTACTAAGACCTTTTAATATATTAGGCATCCAAACTCCATTATATTTTCAGTTTTAATAGAGGCAGATGCAAAATTTTGTTTTACAAAAAATATTTTCATTGAAACTGCAGAAGATACATTACACTTTGATAAACACTGCACTAAAAATGTATAATAAATAATACATTGCAGACATTTACATCAAATTTCGTTGCATGATCGTTGTTCTTCATGGATTGATAATTTTTAAACTGATAGAATTCCCTTTTCTATTATATACTAGTTTAATTTGTGGATCCCTTATGACATTTCCCGACCTAAAGTACTGCATTCTAAGGAAACTCAACAAAGTTATAAATGATACTTCCATTTTTTAACATTTAGAGGTTCATCCAATTTCAATCTTCCACATCGTGCTCCGTTTCTAACGTTCGTTTTAAAGTCAACTAGAACTTCTCTTGGTCACACATAGGTGTCAAGAAGCTATAATAGCCCTTGCGAAAATGTTTATAACATTTACGTAATGGGTTTGGTTTTATTCATCCTTTTCTGCCAGTATACCAACATAAAATATGTTAATTACCTCAGTATTAAGCTCTTTTATTTTAGATATCAAAATTTCATCATACTATTTCCAGTTTTAATACATGCCAATGCAAATTTAAACTAAATTGTATTTTATTATTAAAAGAACTTCAGGAAAGATGCATTGCATTTTAAAATATCATAAATACTTCGCTCAAAAATGTTTATTACACTATACAAATGTAGACATTTACAACAAATACCACAGTAAGATCGTTGTTCCGTATGTAGATGATCAAATTTTAAATAATAGAAAAGTCGCTCATCCATTCATCGCTTGACATACCTTTCTTGACCAAAAGTACTGCAGAATAACGCTCAACAAGGCTATCAATGATCCTTACGATTTTACACTTTGATTTTCAATCTAAGGCTCAAATATTTCATTCTCTCACGTAGTGGTGCGTTTCTTGCATTTTCTACCAACAAACACTTCTCTAGTGAGCCTGTACTGGTGCCCAAAAGATTTTAACCCTGGCGAATAGGGTACTAACAGTTACAGAATATTTCTACATTTATTCTTATCGTGCTTTTCAGCCCATACACCAACTTAAGATACTTTATTTAGCCCTTTTATCTGTAATATTTTAATCATATTTCCAGGGTTTTAATGCAGACTGTAGAAGATTTCGTTTTAACAAGAAAAATTTAAAATTACATCGCGTGAGTCCCAAACTTTATGCACCCTTACCTTCCTTTTCTCTTAAAATGGTATCACGTCCTCGTTATGACCAAATTCAAATTTATGAAATAATTTTCTTTTATCTTACTTTATTTAAAGAACACAATAAATGGAACATTTTCCAAGTGTTCATAAGCAAATTTCGTTCGGATACGTAAATTTGAACTTAAAATAGATATTTATTATACCATAAGTATACCTTTTAACTCTTCTAGTGGACTCGACGAGATATCTCATCATTAGACATTTAGACGCACTGCAAAACAACGTTCAGTGCATCTGTACACTCGAAACTTTTTGAACATCAAAATACACGTAATGTTTGTATTTGTGTTTTATAAAAAATACTCTTATATGAATGACACTGAATCTATTTGTAATATTTCCTCGGGGTTAGAGAAAAACCGTCTTCCTAATGCCATTTTTCAATGTATGAATTTGAATTTCATTTTAATGAAAAAATGTGCCTATGGGAAAGCGGAATTCGAAAATAATATTTTTGGTGACAGCTGTCTCGTATTCCTTTTCTTAAAATTTAGCGCCCGCTGGGGGATCGTGGCACACAGTTTGGAAAACACTGTATTACGCTGTCAATTGATAAAATGGTAATTTAAATTTATAAAATGGCAGTTCTGATTAACATTTAAAGAATAAACTCGGCTAAGATGTTCAACCCATTTTTTAAGCGACCCGATTTACCAACTTGGATTTTATAAAGTTGCTAATATTACCAAGCATGTCCTAGGATGAAAAAGTAATTAAAGTGTGAAAAAAGAGCTGTCATTTCGGTTTTAAATACATTAATTTTCACAAATTAGTGACAGGTGGCCATATGTTTTTTGTGGTGAAAAAGCAATTCTGCTGGCGATGTTGGAAACCTCAGCACAAATAGCAGGAATTCTTTTCATATATAAACATTTATTGGCATAAAGCACAATGAAAAGAATTGCATCATTGAAAGTAACGGAGCTTTACACTCTTCATTACCGCGTAAATCGCTTTCCAGACAAAGTGGGTGATTTCAGTGCAGAGCAAGGACCGAGATTGAATCAGGCTATAAAAATCATTGAATAGTTGCTAGAAAAAGTGGGATATCCACACGTCCCAGATTATTGTTGGAACGTTCAGCAAGACTGGTAAATGTTACTCTAAAAAGTCCTATAAAAGTTTCTTATGTTTGAATGTGTGATAATTTTATGGGCTCGTTTGTATTTGTGAGATGCTACGGAATGGTAAGGAGGATACTGACACCGAAGAGATATCTCGTCCAATATCTAGTCAATTTTCATAAGCTTAGTCAATTTTGATACCTCATCAAGACAAAACTGCCTTATTACTGCCAAGGGGAATGAAAACCCAAGTAGGGGAAACAATTGTCCCAGAACTGGTGAAGGTTTGGAACAGATTTGTGCATCAGAATCTGATCACTGCAGGATAGTTTTCGACTCAAAGATAAACTACCAGGAGGGTAAAGATTTCTGGGATGGTACTTGAGGGACAAGTTGGTTAGAGAGGTGACAGTTGATGAGATACCAGGGAAGGATACTTGAGATACCAGGGAAGGGTACTAGGGATGGTGGAATACCCACATGATGTCAGATTATTGCTGGAACATACAGTAAGACTCCGGATAAATGTTGCTCCAGAAAGTCGTATAAAAAGTTTCTTACGTGTTGAAAGATTGATACTTGTATAGGCTTTTTTCGGATCGATGAGATTCTTGCGAATGATAGGAAGAAAGCTTAAACTTCTAAGGAGGATACTTGAGGGGCTAGGTTGGTAGGGCTTTCATGGCGCAATGACCATATTTTTGAGGGACTAAGACTAACTTTTGGCTCTTTGAGGGACTAACTAATTGAAAGAAAGTTCTAAAAGTTAGTGTTAGAAATTGAATAGGTTTACGCGGTTTTTAGTACGATTCATAGAAATCAGGTCACATGGTTTAGGTCCTATTCATAGGAATTGAATAGGTTTACACAGTTATAATGTTTGCTGCTAATGAAGTCACAACCCAAAGGAACATATCCTAATCCGAAAAGGATAGTAGATATTAAGTAAAAGTATTAATGAAATATTCACCGGGGCATCGGTAATAAGTGCATAAGTATTTAATGTGCACGAGAAATGTTGATTTATATATAGAACAAAGGTGACTCAAATATCAATGCCACACTAAGACAAATCCTTATACTAGGTCAGGATGTTAAGACTGGCTGCAGACTCTCAAGAGAAATACATTCAAGTAAAGTTATTAACACAAAACAAAAGCCTGAACTTTTCAGAAACTAATTTTATTCCTAAATACTTCATTACAGTCTCATGCAGATATCCAATTCCTTTATGTCTCAGTCTCTTGACTGCTAATGACTTTAAACATATTTCAAACTCGCATTCGTTAACAACTCACGATATGATTATTTGAAGCCAAGTCTCAAGAGATCATTCCATGCGAAAGGGGATCCAAAATGGCGATTGAAATTAATCGATTAAGTCTGGCGATAAAGCTTCAGTTCAATGTCTGAATTAATTTCTAAAAGACAAAGGCTTTTCACAAATTATTATTTTCTGTTCGCAGTAGAGAACGTCTCATTGGCTTTGTTCTTAAAAAAATAAAGATATATAGAATGTATAATTGAAATAATAAGTGAAAATTTTCTGTCATTTTTTTGTGGTTTATTCGATGCAGCTTGAATCCGAATAAAGCGTCTTTGTTGAAACAATGGGAAAAGAACCTTGTTCGACAATTTAATGGGGGTAATTAGCGTGGACGGGATAATTAATGCAATTTGACCAGACCAGAGGAATAATGCCTCAAAACTAATTGTTCCTTCCGCATGATTACCTGAAGCAATTAGAAGACATTTTCTAGCCTAATTGAGAAGAAAGCAGTAACCCATGTGTTTTCCTTGGTTAGGGTACACACTGTAAGGTTTCGAAAGCTATTTCCTTATTACTTTAATAACAAAGATATCTCGGTTCTAAACACCTTGGAAATTGAGTTTTATTAAGAACAATTTGTGAAGATTGCAAAAATTAAGGAACTTTATTTATATGAATGACACTTAAAGCAATTGGATATTTAAGCAAATTCGCGCCATACTTTATTCAGAACTATCCAATAAAATTTTATACTTTGAAAAGGGAGAATATATATAGAAATTTTAGAATGTGAAATGCGTGCTTTAGAATTTTTAACAAAGTTCGAATTTCCTGAAAATTGGACTTCTTTTAAAAGCAGATTCAAAGTTACTGTCGGATTTTCTGATAAATCTCAAACTGATACAATAAATTAAAGCTCTTAATGAAATATAGAGGGCATTTTAATTATCGTCGCACTGGAGCAACACACCGGGCTATTGGTGACGGTCCGGGATCTATCCCCAAGGAAAAATTCAAAGACAATGCTACGTAATTTTGAACCACGGTCAGATGAAGAGGTAACACCTGATCTGGCACCCCACTCTCCAAACTTCCACATCAAGCCAACATGAAGATATTTGAGCCCACGGCAGATTTAACGTGCATCGCCCCCTTTGTACACGACGGTCTTTGGTTGGACTCGAACTCGCAACCCTCCGGTTGCTAATCCGTTATTCTTCCAACCGGGCAACCACGGCTCCGAAATAAAGAAGTCAGAAGGTTTTAGTTGGGAACCGCTCTCCTCATCATGCGATGTCTTGAAGATGCAATCTTACACTTAACTCTCCTAGTAGTTGATTGTCTTGACGAGGTATGTCGTCATTAGCAAAATTGGTCAGATCTTGATGGACGATATACCTCGTCGTACCACTTGGAGGTTTAAGAAATGACTATTCAAGAGATGGCAGTGTAAGGCCTTGTTTTTGCGAAATAATATCTGCAGCAATGAAGCGTCATTATAAAACTCAGAATGAAAATGAACTTCATTGTAAACCACGAATCTTCCTTTTTTATGGGAAGTATACGGGATGAGACATATTACTTATTACTTTTGGAGCACCCGCTGAGCAGTAGCTCATTCAGTATTAGAATTAGAATTAAGTTTACTTAGAAATAAATTAACATAATGATACATATTTTTTAATTATTGATCCAGGGCTTCATAAATATATAATCAGCTAGTACGAAACTTCAAGGCAACAATCGTGTCATGGAGTTACAGAGGGTCACCCTCCCAAGTACTGTCCGGGACTAGAAGTGCTTAGGTTTGGAGATTGATAGCAGGTGGAGACTTGAACAACTGAGTTGCTTTATGATCATCTGAAAGTTTAAAATATGCGGGAAGTTAAGTTTAATAAAACACACACAATTTTACTTTACAAGTAAAGATACAATTAGAGGTACTATTGTGTCTTTCTCCTAGTTATTGGTGATCAGAATCGGAAGGAAAACTTATTTAATGGGTAATTAATGAATGGATTTGGTGTAGGTAGGAAGGTAGTTGAATTTACTGCACACTGGAGCAACACAACTGCAATGAGGAAACGAATATTCATCACGGGAAGGTAGAAAACGCCCATCTATTCATTCACCATCTGAATGGTTGATGCGACACAATAGTAAACTTCGGCGATTTCATTTTTGTCGCCACTCTATAGAAATGCGCATTCACTCATCTACATTGTCATAAGATGTTATACCGCCAAACAGGACAATATGATGCCAAAACCGCCAACCAAGTCAATGTTTCATATATAAGTAACGCGACCACTAGTTGACATGTTGGTCACGTTTTGAAGCTCCTCAATAACAATGTCCATTCTACTTATATTTCAAGTCTGTTTGGGCATCACAAAATTCAAAATGAATGGCCCCTTTTTCTGAATGCACATTCATATGGATATGCAGTATTATTTTTGCACTTCAACTTGTTTCTGATGGAATTATTTACAATGTTGTCTTCCAACAAGATGGAGCACCACCCCATATTGCAATTTCCTGCATGAAAATTTTCCTGGAAAGTAGAGGAAGAGATTCAATCAGATGTTGGATTCCAAGCGGTCAAATTACCTCACACTTCTAGACTTTTTGTGTGGGATTTTGTTTAAGTAGACGTGTACAAAGTTAAGTTTAATAAGATTAATCAAATTAAGGATACCTCACAGCTGCCAGAATGCAGGTGGTATCTTGGAAAAGGTTTTCCGTGCTACCACAGAGCATTGGGGCTTATGCATTGATATCTAGGGGCATGTGGAATTGTATTAATATTTGTTGTTTCCATTTGTTTCCTTCATTTGTAACATAAAAAGAGGCATCGAAGTGTTTCTTCACAGAAATGGATAGTTACATTTGAAAAACCATGTATTATGCATGTTTATATCTCATGGAATGCTTTATTTAAAGTTGTCTGTTTCTTATTACATCAATTTGTCCAAACATAGCACTTGCATCATGAAAACCAACCAAGGATAAAAAGAAGTGATTTTGTATTGTCTTCAAAACCTTTTCAAATAACCTCAATGGACTGAAGACCAAAGTCGTTTCTTTATTGATAACCTTAAATTCTATTCTACACTTAAGGGTGGTTGATATTGGGCTCTATGGCTCCAAGGGGTCATATTTTTCCAGCTACGTCAAACATAAGACTCAAACGTCGAAAAATGGACACACGCTCACAAGAGCACAGGGCTTTACTGACACAAAACAGAGAAATATACTCAATGTAACAGTATTTGAGTCTGCCACCTAAAACTCGCAGATCGCTAGTGAAGTGGGCAAATCCAATGGACCTTGGTGGACCAATTACATTAAGGGGAACATTGAGTATTACTACATGACACGAAATGTGTGTGCATGTTTACATAACATGAACAAAATTTGGGTAAATGTTAGCACAAATTTAAGGTAGGTAGTTAATTAACGTTGCACTGGAGCAACACAACGGGTGATGGTCCAGGATAAATCCAGCAGGGAAAGATCCGACATAAATTTAAGAAAACCTTATTATTAAACCTTACACAAAATTTTAAAAATAATGTTTTAAGCGAGATAGGTGGAGCGATGGGGAAAGACAAGCGAGCAAGGGAAGGCTTTTCAAAGTAAAATGGCCGTATCTCAGGAGAAACCCTAAAGAGAAAAAACAGGTTATGTCCATGTTAATAACCATTAAAATCGAAAGAGTGGTCTTATGCAATGCTCTTTACAAACTGGTAAACCAGATAAGTTAGCTGTAATTCCGCAGTCAGCTATACACAACCTTAGAATTTATTATACACATTATATAGTAGTTGAGAGGTGTACAATACGAAAATTATAAGGAAATCGTAATTAATTAACAAGCAAAACTCTGTTGGGTAAGACAGTGTTTGAAGAGACATTAAAGTAAGTGAGTGTTTGAAATAGACATTAAAATGAAAATACTTTTCTAGCTGCAAAAACTTTAATAAACAAAAATCTAGATATAATTAAGAAGTTTTATCCGCCATTCAGTCATCCGTGCAATTAGTTGCTTTCATGATGCTAACTATTAAAACTGGAACAGTGGTCTTGTTCAATGCTCTTTACAAACTGACCTTCTTTAGCTAATATAGCTGTAATTCCATAGCTAGCTATACACACTCATTACACAGTAGTTGACAGATGTACAATAAGGAAAATGATCAACAAATTGTAACTAATTAACACACAAAACTCTCTTGAGGAAGACAATGGCCTGTGTTTGAAAGACGCAATGAAATGCAAATACTTTTCTGACAGCTGAAATTTTAATGAACAGCAGCACATGCCATGATTAACAAGCATAATCCGTCATTCCATGCAGGTGGCGACGACATAATTAAACCATATTCTCCAAACAACAGTCGCTTATAGAAATTACGCTAACCCTTTTGTGTTTCTGAATAAAAATACACCAAACGTTCGAAATCCCTAAAAAGACAAAACCGTTCCTTCGGTGAAATTGTTTTACCACTTGAAGATCGGGTCAGCGGGAAAAGTGAAACCGTTCAGTCGAATTTTTTGGCAAAATGCCGAACGAAATGTAGAGGTAGTGAAGGGCCGTGTGTGAACCATAGTAAATAATGCATGCGTGAAATTCGATAACCCATTTCAAGTGAAGGCAGTTTGAAGAAAGAGTTTTTAAATTATTGAGGCCACACTGGCGACTCAACTTACTAAAAAGATTTATTTATTACCTTCATTTACCAATTTTCATTCATTTCGATTGTTATTAATTTTCCTTTTGATAATGATGAATGGTACGAGCAAACGAAAAAACTTGATTGTGTCGAGGACACAAACTGTATGAATACTCGGTCCTGATGTTGAATTGAGGAATTAATAAAGCATGTATATGAAGTTTAAACGATTGTTATTGTGAATATTCAACAATAAGTTTGCAGTTTTATTAATTAAAGTGTCTTTTCGTATATATATTTAAGGATAATTTTCTTGATATAAGATCTATGATTGTGTGTGTAGCATAGTTCGGTAGCTTTCGAATAACATCACTTTCGCAATCCTCACTTCAGGTAATCCGAAGTCACCCTAGTCCAAAACTAGCCCAGTACCTTAAAAAATTAAACTAGATTGGAGACCCCTTCCAGCACTCAGTGCTGTGACATCTTAGCGCCTAAGAGTCTAGAATGGCCGGCTGCAGACCCGGAAGTTTCCTGTTAAAAAGTCCTTCAATACTGCGCTTGCGCATGTGAGGAGAATGAGAAACAGTTAGCTCACGGACTCCGTCTAGTTGAAACGTCTTCGTAGCAATTCGTAAATTTTAATATGAAAATAAGCATTTTTGTTTCGCGCGTCCATTGTAAACCCATTGTTTTGTCTGTGTTAAAATAAATGTTATTTTTTAATGTCCAACAAAAGTTCGGATTAATTCGTCACAGACTAGAGTTTTTGGTTCCACGAATGTGGGCGTGGGTTCGAATCCCACTTCTGACACCAAAACTCTAGTCTGTGACGAATTAATCCGAACTTTTGTTGGACATTAAAAAATAACATTTATTTTAACACAGACAAAACAATGGGTTTACAATGGACGCGCGAAACAAAAATGCTTATTTTCATATTAAAATTTACGAATTGCTACGAAGACGTCTCAACTAGACGGAGTCCGTGAGCTAACTGTTTCTCATTCTCCTCACATGCGCAAGCGCAGTATTGAAGGACTTTTTAACAGGAAACTTCCGGGTCTGCAGCCGGCCATTCTAGACTCTTAGGCGCTAAGATGTCACAGTGCGCTCAGTTCGATGGTCATTTCAGGTATGGAAATCCTATGTCTACACGATGCAATATTTACCTTCTGAATGTTTCGTATAATTCCGAAATCATAAGACAAAACAATTGTAACGCCTCTTCGCAAAGCTTAACGTTTGATACATGATCCCTGTACTGTTCGGATTTCAAAGACGTACTTATGTCAGAAAATAAGATAAGTTGGGATTGAGCGGTACGTTTGGAGAGTAGGACTGCAACTTGCACATCTCAGAGTTCAAACGAGCTAGTCGAGTATTGTTTCATAGCGTTTATTTAATTTCTCGCAGTCAACATAGGTCTATGATATGAGAAGTAACTTTCGCAATTTTTCATTGTGTTCACCAGTACACAGGAAAATGATCTTGTTCAAATCAAACCACTATGAAATATTCCTTTATTCGAAAAAATATCGTTGAAAGCTTAAGATGCCAGAAGATCAAGTACAGTTGTGTTGCGCTTATGAATGCCGAGATAGATTGAATCAAAAGTGACGGTACCCTCAGAAACATCGCTTGATTTCATCCATCCATGGGGAGTGGAGAGGGGTTCGCATGATGTTTTGCGTAGTATACAAATAGTGGACTCCATGCTGTTTATGAAAATGTTAACACAATTACTGTTCGGCACGTATTTTTAACTTTGTAATGATTTCAAATGAGACCTACTTTTGTCACAGGTAGTAGGGCGTTAGTCGTACCTTACCGCGGAGTTAGACATAGCTCTTCCTCAAAACGGGATTGTATTAGCATATTAATCATGTCGATAATCGATACTAAACGCAAACTGGAATGAATTGAAAGGGGACATTTTCAATTCGCTTGTGAAAATTCGGGTTCTAGGCCAATGCTATTCAAACCTTTATTTTTCACGCTCAAATTTATCGTGAAAAAATAGTACAAATTTTTTATATAGCTTTATACACAGTGTATTCGAAAAGTTCCAGGACTCCCGCTCGTAAAAAGTACAGATGACGCTATCGCTGCGAAACCGGCGGGATGACGTAGCAACGACCTTCAGCCTGCCACGCGTAACACGTGGTTGCATTTAATTCTGACTAGTTCCGACTGGGCAGCATTCATTTGCGTAAAGCGTGTGTGTGCGTCATTGTCATCGAAAAAAATGGAGCAACGAACGAACATCAAATTTTGCTTAAATTGGGAAAATCGGTCACAGAAACGTACGAAATGATAATATCTGCATATGGTGACGATGCTATGAGTCGTTCGCGATTATTTGAGTGGTTTTCGAGGTTTAAAGCTGGAAGAGATTCGACCGAAGACGATGAGAGATCAGGTCGTCAATGTTCGAGTCGAAATGAAAATGTGGAGTGTGTGCAAGCGTTGGCGAGATCCGACCGCCGAATAACGATAGAAATGATTGCACAGTCGTTAAATATTAGTGTGGGATTTTCAGGATTATGACGGAGGATTTGAAAAAAAAAAGCTCTGTGTGCGCTTTATCCGCACACTCTGACTCCTGAACAAAAAGGACACCGAATTTCCTCTTGCAAAGATTTGATTGCCGTGGCCTATCAGGATCCAACTTTTTTGCAAAACATTGTCACCTGAGACACTTGGTGTCTCGAGTACGATCCGGAGACAAAACGCCAAAGTGCTGAGTGGACAAGTCCGAAAAAGTGTCGGCCGATGAAAGTTCGCGCTTCGAAATCAAAAACGAAAACGATGCCGATCGCCTTTTTTGAGGCCCGATTTGTTGCACGGTGGAAATTGGTGCCTCTTGCACGGCAATGCACCGTCTCACAAGTCCATCCTTGTGAAGCAATTTTTGGCAAGAAGGCAGGTTGTGTGCATCAACCACCCCCTGTACTCACCAGATCTGTCCCCACGGACTATTTTTTATTTCCCAAGTTGAAATTGAAGATGAAGGGGCAGAGGTACGAGTCGATAGAGGAGACTGAAGCCACTGTGACATCGGAACTCAATAGCGTTGGAGTGGAGGCGTTCCAGAAGGCGTTTACGGACCTGTACACTCGTTCCAAGCGTTGTATTGAATTGGGAGGAGACTATGTCGAAGCTTAATATCAAATATAAGTGTATCTTCTGTGTTATAAGGTCTGTGTGTGATCAGTCCTGGAACTTTTGAATACACTGTGTATGTCTTCCATTTTATTTTGCTTTTCACCTTCTGAATTCCTTATCCCTGGATAGCTCAGCACATGATCCACAAACTCAAAGATCATCGGCGACAATTTCTAACCTAATTTTATTTCTTACGGGACCATAGTGGAGGTAGATTGGACTACTAGTTAGATCTTAGACTAATTTCATCTGCAGCGAGAAAATGAACATTCATCATCTGATTGTTCATCGGGACGGTAGAAAACGACTATCCATTGATTCGTCATCTGATTGATCCGCGCGACATAGTAGCAGACTTCGGTGATTTCACCACTTTTGTCGCCGCTCTATACAAATGCGCATTTATACTTCTACCATGTCATAAGATGTTATATCGCCAAGCGAGGCGATAAAATTCCAAATTGGCCAATGAGGTTAATTTTTCTCAGAGCAGTCACATGACAACTAGTCGACATGTTGGTCATACATTGTGAAGCTCCTCTTAAGACGGATGTTCAGTATACTTATATTTAAAGTCTATGTGCAGAACCTGCAGGTTGTAAGCGATACAGATTCGATTCCTGTAACACCACTGGTGCATTTATATCTTCTATGTGAATAAAATATTTCTTGTACATGACCATTACTTGATATTGTTTATCTTGTGTTTGAAGCAGCTTGATTACACGTCGCCCTTGCACCATGAAACCCGACCAACGTGATCCACATCCCCACGAATGACGTGGCTCAGTGAGTTTAACAACTCCGCTAGAGATCTGTTGTAGACGGCTTAGTTTCTATTCCTGCAAACCTTTCCTTGTGTGTTTATGTCTATTTAAGTGGTTTGGCTCAAGTTGGCCGAATATGGCCCTTGTGCCATTAAACCAAACCCAATAATGTCATACGTCCAACAGCATACAACTGTTAAGAGAAGCATCGAACTCAAGTTGTACATTGGCACAAAACTGAGGGATGTGTTTGCTCACCTTAAGTAGAAACCTCACGGAAACCCCTTTAACACATAAAAGTAATAAGTATTTATATAAAGAAGAATAGAATCATACGTGTACATAAATAATGTAATATTATTTACATAGGTGTACAGGAAGATAAATGCATTTATAGTTATGGCAAATGACAGTTAAGGTAATCAGTACAGTAACAATTTATGAATTTCTCTTTGGAAATTTTCCAGTATTTCTGTAACTCACTGAAAATACTAATTCCATTCATAAATTAAATATTACTTTATAAATCATACTACAATTATTTGATTACTTCGAGAAGTCAAGTGTAAAAGTGGACGGACGGAACGCATCTCTTAATGTCAAGTCCAAGACCGTTCAGTTGAAAACTTGTTGAGTGTATCTCTTTCCGAAGTAGTTTGTTTTAACAATATCAGGCACGATATGTCCAAATTGCACTTCTGTTGACTTTAAATTTCTGTTGAAACTGCTTAATGATCTATTTCACGTAGCTTCCAATAAGGAAGCCAGCCTAAAGCCTTCAATATTCGCTAATTACCAGCTTAAAAGGGGACCAGGACAAAATCCATCTTATAAGATTGACTAATTAACGCTTTCAGGACGCCACACCTAATTAGTTGCAACTGGCGCCCTTTGCTTTACAAATTTACGAATTCCTAATCAGCTACACAGAGTTGGATGTTCCGCACCAAGTCGACGAGAATTTAATTATGGCCCATGCGGAAAATTTTGATGCGCTCTCAAACTAGTATCCAGGGGTGTAAAACCCGTGTGTTGAGACTGAATGTGTTCCTGTTTACAAGGAAGTTTAGTGATAAAAATACTCTGGCCCTTTGTACCATTTAAATACTGATTTCAAGTGATTGTTCGTTTCTTTTTGTTACGGTTAGATTTAGATTGGTTTGAACAGTTGTGATCAAAATTATTCTCGCATTTTTCGAGAAAGGCTTTCTTGTATTATTAATTTTTGGACCGTTTAAATAACTATTATGGTACTTCGCTTATTAAAATGCTTCAGGATAGATCTTGCACCGTGCCAATAGCCCATTCTCTTTCTCTAGGATGACGTATATTTTACTATCTTCCTACCTTATTGAAATGAATATTATTTAGCTGCAAATCAAAATTATTCACACGCTTTTCGAGAAAGTTTTCCGTCTTCTAGCTTTAATTTTTCGAATTTTAAATATACAATTCCTTGTTGAAATGCCATGGAGTTGTTGTCCTCAGATCTTATACCATTGCCAATAGTCCGTTGTGTTTCTCTTGTGTGACAAATTCAACCGCTTTCCTATCTATCTGAAATTAATGTAATTTTGCTGCAAATCAAAATTATTCACGCATTTTTGAGACAGGTTTATTTGTTTTGTAGCATTAATGTTTGGAACGTTTAAATAACAACTATTACGTACTTTCTTTATTGAAATGCTATAGCTGGTTGCGTTGTTCCTGTGAGACGTATATTCCCTTCTTCATCAAACAACCTTTTTGAAAAAAATTAATATATATTATTTAGCTACTTCTAACCTTAAAAGCAGATGTTACCAGAACAGGAATGTAGCTTTGATCGTGAATTTAAATTATCTTGAATAGTTCAAAGAATTTTTCGAGAAACATTTTCCTGTCTTGTCGCATTTATGTTTGGAAAGTTAAATAACTATTACGATACCTTATTGAAATGACTATTTATCTGCATCTCTCTAGCCTTATAAGCAGATGATACTAAAACAGGAAACATCATGCTTATTAGAAATGTAGCTTTGGATGTAATTATATATTTCTTGAATAATTCAAATTCAAATTATTCACGCACTTCTTGAGAAAGGTTTTTCTGTATTGTAATGTTTGTTTTTATATTTGGAACTTAATAACTATTACGATATTTTCCTGATAGAAATTAATATTATTTAGCTACTTCTAATCTTATAAGCAAATGATACCAAAACAGGAAATACAATGACTATTAGAAGTGTGGCTTTGTCTGTTTCGATGTATATCACCATACCAAACAAAAAGTTTTACTAAAGAATTTCGTTTTATTTATATACACTGCTGGCCACCTTAAATGCAACACCCTGAAGGAAGCATGCAAATAATATAAAATTTACAACATGCATTAGCGGAGGTGAGATATGCAAATGATTAGAATTTCAGCGCAGACGCACATCACGCGCGCCTGTGGCGCCACTTCAAAGCGCTATTTAAGGCTTGGAGATTTCGACGATTTCAAGTACGGCAATTGTGTTTTTCTTGTGGTTTTTTCAAAAAAACGATCAATTATGCCTCGTAGAAAACAGCGATCATCTTTTGATCAAGTATCCGAGTTCGACAGAGGAAGGATAGTGGCCTACCGAGATTGTGGATTATCTTTCAGGGAAATCGGTAGTCGTGTTGGACGAAACCAAACAACTGTAATGCGGATATGTGATCGTTGGATGCAGGAGGGTACGACGGACCGACGTGTTCGATCGCATCCACCTCAGTGCACCACTTCACGTGATGACAGGCATATTGTGCGTATGGCAGTGACGGATCGCTCAGCCACATCACGAACCATAGCACAGCACATTCAGTCTGTACCGCATCATCCAGTGTCTGCGCGTACCATTCGACGCCGTTTACAGCAGAGTGGTCTGTCCGCAAGACGTCCATTGCTTCGTCTACCCTTGACGCAGAACCACAGACGTTTCCGCCACCAATGGTGCGATGAAAGAAGGATGTGGACGGCAGAATGGAATGAAATTGTCTTTACTGACGAGTCACGCTTCTGTCTGCAACACCACGATGGTCGGATTCGAGTCTGGAGACACCGTGGAGAGAGGATGCTGAACAGCTGCGTTATGCACCGCCACACTGGGTGTGCGGTGCATAACGCAGATAATATCTGCACATAATATCCTGCATCGGGTATTATGGTATGGGGCGGTATTGGATATCACTCTCGCACTCCTCTAGTACGCATTGCCGGTACTTTAAACAGCCAGCGCTACATCTCCGAGGTGTTGGAGCCAGTTGTCCTTCCTTACCTTCAGGGCTTGCCCACAACCATATTTCAACAGGATAATGCGCGACCACACGTGGCACGCATTGTCCAAGGGTTCTTCGTCAATCGCCAGATTGAATTGCTTCCCTGGCCAGCTTGCTCTCCGGATCTTTCGCCGATAGAAAACATGTGGTCCATGGTTGCTCAACGATTGACCCAGAATACATCCCCAGCTGCCACACCAGATCAACTTTGGCAACGTGTGGAAGCTGCTTGGTCTGCTGTACCCCAAGAACACATTCAAAGTCTCTTTGAATCAATGACGAGGCGTGTGGCAGCGGTGATCTCCAACAATGGCGGCTACTCTGGCTACTGATTTTGGCAGGAACCACACTTCACAGAAGTCTATAAATTTAATCGTTTGATACTTGGTCAACATGTTATCTACAAAATAAATTTTGTTGTGATATCTCTTGTCTTTCTTGGTGTTGCAATTTGGGTGGCCAGCAGTGTAGTTTACTACTCTTGTTACATATATCAAACAAAAAAATTGTAGGATACTTCAATAATGCATTTGAACTCACCATGGGTTTGGCGCAGCTTGGTTAAGTTTTGCCCTAGGACCCAAAAACAACTCTATGTTTCAGTTCAAGCTAACTTGGATATATGTGTTCCAAAGATGTGTGCCAAAGCCAGCCGTTTGAATGTAGTACGAGAAATACATGCAGATCGACACACCAAACGCGAAAACTATTGATTTTGCATTAGAATGACCCAAAAAGTATAAATAACGAATTGGGGCGAAAATAATCAATATACAAACAAACACTCCATTTTTAATTACATAAATTTATTTTTTGAATAAATTATAATTCCAATTGAACTCACGTAACAACAGCCCTACTAAGTATTAAATTTAAAGGTCTAGAGAAAATTAAAGTAAGGCACATTTTAAATGGAACTTGACCGATATTGGAAAAATATTAACGTTAGGAAAATCCGAATTAGGACTTTTAAGGCGACACAGTACCCCAGAGGATGACCAAAATGTCTATTTGTTATCATCTTTTATTAATAATACAACATTAAAAATATGTGTGCAAAATTTTATAGTTGTAACTACTTATTTAGCGAGTTATTATCGGATATCTATCGAATGTACGGACCGAAAGTTATTTAAGACTTTACAGTGCTTCTTCTCAGATTTTATTTTTCTTGGCTACAGTGTATTTAAACTGATAAGCCTTGTTTTGCAATTGATGTGGAGATCTGAACATTTTCTGATTGTTTATTATTATACATTTGATAACTTCGTGCATGGAATAAGGATTTGGAAGAATATTTATTTTTTCAAAAATTGATGAAATCAACTGACTGTTTTTTTTTGCTGTTTTCAGCGTTTGTTGCAAAAATATTTCTAAAAAAATAAATAACAGTGTATATGTAACCCCATGCACAAAATTTTGGAGAACAATTCATGGAAGGTAAAGGAAAAATATTAGAACAAAATTAAAATTTGTAGACGGAGGAGGCATTTTAAAATATTGAAATATTTTTATAAAAGGAACAAAAACATTTTGTTGTGGTACGAAAACAAAAAATATGTTTAAAGGGTACCGTTTCCCCTCAAATATTAAAAATTATTTGTTGTAACGACAGTAGGCCAAGGTTACCTACTTAGCGAGTTGAAACTATATTTAAGAAACCTTTTCACATGTTAGAAGTTTCTTGAAAACAGTGATTTTATTTTAAAACAAAATTGTTAAATCATTGTTTTATTTTTTGAAAAATGATGATATGTTATATTCTTTTAAGGGTCAACCTTGGGAAAACTCATTTACATATGGAGTTTCATGTTTGAGTAATTAATAACCCTATCCTCAAAAAAGATGCCTGATAGAAGCCCTAGGAAACTTCCACGAAAAAGTGAAATTTCAACTTTAATCTTACTGAAGGGTGTCTCGAGGAGGTATCTAGGAAAGCCGACCAGATCCAAATGGATTAAATATCTCGTCATTAGAAAACAACTGACTAGATCAAAAATTGGCAATGTCTTGATGACGGGATGCCTCGTCATTAACAAAATTGAACACATCTTGATTAATGAGATATCTCGTCGAAACCACTTGGAGAAAAGAAGACTATATTGTTGGAAGAATGTATCAAAGATATAAATAAGAAACAGCCTGGAAATTCAAGAGCCACTGCTTTTTTACTGGATGATTCCGGTCTCAAAGCATACGAACTTCGTTTGGGTTAAGATTAGCCAACAACATCTACAAAAACAAACTTAGCCTGTAAGGAATCTGACGCTATGTTTCTATGGTATCATGGTACTAAATGAATCTCAATCAGAAGAAAAACTTGATCAAATGTGCCCAATAAATAGAAAATGAAGAGCTGTCGAATAATCCAAATAACGCTACCAGCGCTTGGAAGAACAACGATATCAAGCACCACATCGAATCACAACTAAAACCACCGAAGAACATATTCAGGGACTAGAAGACATGCCACAACGAAAAACTTAAGGAACAGCCAACGAAACCAATGAAAGACATCTGTGCTTGGAAGAACAAAGCCATCATAATGACGTAGATCCTAGAACATAATCGATTGCTGATCTACAAGTACGCTGTCAACATCACACACACACCGCAACCTAATGAAACATGAAACCTTTCAACGTCGTGTGCTTTCACTGTAGAGTCGTTATTTCTGCGAAGAACGTGTATCCAATCAAATTAACCTCGACTCCTTCTATGTTATCACCTTCCTGAGGGGAATTCCACAAAAGGATTCGAAACTTGAAGGCATACTTTTCTCTGACTTCAATCAAAGCGTTTGGGAATCTAACCATCAAGAGTCATAGTTTTTATCATAGAGGAGACATTAATGATATGGATAGAGATTAACATGGAGTAGAATAAGCAATGGTAGTACTTTTATAAGTCCAAGATCATGCGACCAAAACTAGCAATTGAATAGCCCTTCGACTATACACTCGTCTGCAGAATGGAAACAAATGTTCATCATCCATTGGACGGGTGGAAACATCAGTTCATTTATTCATCATCTGAATGGTGGGTGTGACATAGTAGTAGACTTTGGTGATTTCACCATTTTTGTCCCTACCCTATAGAAATGCGCATTCACTCATCTACCATGTCATAAAACGTTATATCGCCAACCGAAGCGATATGTTGCCAGATCTGCCAACCAAGTCATTTTTTCACAGGTAAATCACGTGACTACTTGTCGATACGTTGCTAACACTTTTTGAAGCTCCTCTTAATAGGCAATGATCAGTCTACTTATATTTTACATCTATGGTACAGTCGCGGAAAAAAACGAACCACCCCCTTTATTTCGAGCATCATTCATATTAGAGAAAATTCAGAGATATCATTCAATAGGGAATAACGTCCTCTACAAATCCAGAAGCAAGAAAAATTGCATAAGAGACCGTCTTCATTTAAAATGTTGCACAAACAACGACATTTCCAATAGAAGCACCCTGTTTTTATAGCTCAATCAGATTCCGCATCGTTAAATTAGTCTAAATATGAAATTTCATGACTTTAATATCTTTATATCCGGAGTTATTCAATGTTAAAGTTCCTGTCAATTTTAGGGATCATCTCCACATTGAAAATCGCTATTCGACCTTCGCGATTAACCGTAGTTATAGCCACCCGAATTTCAAATTTTAACAATATTTCAAACGTTCACGTAAATGAAACTTTCAACCATTTTCCGAGAATTTAAACACTCCTTAGGTTTGTCAGACGTTTTTTAAAGTTTTGGTGATCCCCTAAAATCGTCAAAATGAGGAAAATGTAATATAACTAAAAAACTAACAAATGGGATGACCTGAAACTTTGCATGGTCATATTAGAAGTCCTTCTGAATTGATTCCTATCAAAATATAGTAAGGTTCCTATTCATAATTTTTTAAAATATTAATTTAATAATTGTTATTGCATACTAAAATTATTTTTAAAATAATATATTAGGTGGATTTTGTTTGGGTTTCTTAACAATAACATGGTACAAAATATCAGCGCTATAGAAATATTATTTAGGAAGATATCCATAAAAGTCCGAGGAATTGATTTAACATTAAGGGCCCCAATCTTTCTGTAGTCATTACTTCGCAACGGTAAGACCTAATGACATGAAATTTGGTATCTGAAGCTAAATTTCGATATAAATTTGAAACTGTGTGTCAAAATAGGGGGTTCCGTTGTAAATTATGAAGGTGCTCAATTTAATATGAAGACGGCCCTTTATGTACATTTTATGCATTTGAATTTATAGAAGATGTTAGTTTCTGTCGAACGCCATCTTTGAATTTTCTCCACTGTTAAAATTGCCCGAATGAAGAGTGGGGGGTCTTTTTTTCCAGGACTGTACCTATAACTTCATAGTCGGCGGATACGCTACCACAAGATGGATATGGCAGCCTATCTGAAAGAAAGGGAAAGGTGAATTTGAACGCCCACATTATGGCCAAATGTACTTTTCGGACTCCAATGATGCAGTTACCCGAACGACTCATACATCCTCTCAACCATGGTATCAGCCGAGCTCGAATAGAATTACTGACGCAAATTATTGTATCGCAGAGCGATTTCACGCAAGCTTTTATGAGGATGTGAGAAGTGGAAGAAGCAGTCAGCCAGCATGCAGCTGCAGAAGGTGGTTGTTTGGGAGTTTTATGTCGCAAATGACATATTTGGCCAAACACCACGTCTGCAGAAGGAATTACGGCTCTGCATGTTTGACTTGTTAACAATGCTTGAAGGTGCCAACAACAGTAGATTCAATGTTCCCTTTTTCAATGATGTTGGTGGAATCCTCCCTCTTAACACCAATCAAAGCTTTCCGGACAACGAAATGTGGTGCATCAGCGTGGCAAAAGGTCGTCAATTTGAAGAATACTGACAAACGTGTGTAGCACATCACCTACCCTTTCTTCTACGCAAAAGGGGTGTTCGGCTGCTACATAGATCTGCAACACCTTGTACAAGCTTTCGGTATCTTATGTGACTTAAATTGGAACAACATCGAATCTTTTTCTGACTAGGACCTGCCAAGAACCTTCTACAGAAAATAGCTATAATAGATCCCGATCTGTTGAAACTTCAAAGTTTTTCTGCAGTACTTAGTTGATGCTTATATTCGAGTGAAACGTGACCATATCGAATGAATGAAGACTAACCAAAGGAAACTTCAAATACAATAGAACTTTCTAATTCGTTTATTATTTTGTTATCTAAATTACAGAAAAAACATTTAATGATAGATGAATTATGTAAGTTCTAATTTTACATATTCATCGAAACATTGATGCTTTTGTTCCGTCCGAAATATAAGTACGCAAAGGGTCAGGTAAGTATTTTAGCTATATTTTAAGATGTTACTAGGCATTTATAATTACAAATATTTTGAAATTTTTCTTTTGAATGTATGAATAATATAAGTGAAAACAATTCTCTACGAAATTGATAAATGCATTTATGTATTGAAAACCCAAAGTGAGTCAGATTTCGGAGTAGTGTTTTACTTCTTTTTCCCACAACACACGTGTCTAAATAACAACATCGATTACGTGAAAGAATATCAGAAAAGACGAATTCAATTGATCAAGAAGGTCAAAAATGTTTAAAAGACAGACAGGGAAGACTCCAGGTTGCAGAATGATTTATGTGTGTGAACCCCCTCCCACTCAGAAGGTTTCATTATACTTTATTTAAAAACCTAACTGAAACACATTTACAAAAGCTATACATATAAATCAGAGTTGGCGTCTGTCTGTATGTATGCATGTTCTCTATACAAATCTACACCGTTTGACCAATCCACACCAAATTTGGAACACTTACACTTTGGAACCCTGCGAGTAACGCAAGCTACATATTAACCCCTTTTTCTTTAAACTAGGTGGGGGCTAAATCAATTCGAAATTGCCATAGGAAAAACATTGAGCACAAAACGATTGCGGTACGCAATTCAGTTTGCTTTACCAGTATTGATCGAAAATCAAATTATCTAATAAGATTGTTTTACCAGTATTGTTGGAAAAACAATTTTTTCCGAA
This sequence comes from Meta bourneti, assembly GCA_933210815.1. Lineage (NCBI taxonomy): Eukaryota > Metazoa > Arthropoda > Arachnida > Araneae > Tetragnathidae > Meta > Meta bourneti. The sequence continues at coordinate 63,236,782 of OW119930.1, read as the reverse complement.
ACGTTATATTTAAACAATTTAAAATTCTAATTTGTGTTTGAACTGATTTTTTTATTTCCACAATATAAATAATTTAGGAATATTTTAATGATGAAAATGGACATTTAAAATACTTAATTTTACAAAATTTGCATTTTGTAATGGAACATAAAAAGCCAAGACAAAAAACTCATTGATCATTGGAAGCGTAATTTTGCAATTCGGTATCTGGCAACGTCAGAATTAATGTTTTATTTTATAAATTAGAATTCCGTGTTTGTGTATTTGATTTAAGACAGAAATGTAGAGGTCGTGTTTGAGCATTTCTAAAGTTTCTAAATTTGTGTTCATTTTGTAAACATTTCATTATTGTCTATCAATATTTTCCAAAGACAACTTTTCGAATTTCTCTATTTCAGAATATTCTCATGGCGTCGAAATTCAACATGCTTGCTCAGTTCTTTCGTTTTTCAGAATTCTACATTTTTCAATGACCAGTATTTCGTTTCTGTTTGTACAATATTTATGTGTTCCATTACTTTCCATACTGCAGATATATTATTTAGGAGTTAAATTGTAATGAATTATTTTTATTTTCTGTTAAATACCACTAAACATGGGTAATTTCTTGGTGGTATATGTATATTTCGAAGAACTTTCCTTGTCTTTGGTTAAATACGTTATGGTTTGTAGAATTCTGTTTCATAAAATTAGCTGGAAACCTTTCTAAGTAAGGTGTATAACTTCTTATTTTAAAATGACTGGTATAGTTAAAATAAAATTATTTTAAAATAAGATATGTTACGTTAAATCATAGTAGCTGTACATTGTAGTTCAAAGATATTTCTAAATTTTAACATAATTTCATTACGAGACGATTAAAATCAATTTAATTTACATTTGTTTTTCATGTTTCATGGGTACTATTGAAAGCTGTTCTCCATAGTCAAGTAACTACATCTATCATTCTATATAGGTACGTGGTTTCCATATAGAAACTGAGTGTTTCAATTGAAAAAAGTACCTTAAGGATTATATATAAAACTACATTTTTCTGTTAGAGGAAAGCGAATTTTAAATAAGACTTTGCTGATCTTGGAATAATGTCATAGTAAGGAAGTATGCAAACTAGGACTGTTGAAAATAGAAATTTTTTGTCTAAGTGGTAGAAGGTCGAGGTTGCTTACTTGAAGTTGAAACTATTCGTATACAACTTAGGAACCTGTGAAACATAACATTGAAAGCAGTGATTTTGTAAAAAGTGTAATCGATTTTTTTAGTTTGCTTTGTCTACACTGATGACATTTGTTTTAAAAACAAGCTCCGTTATTCCACGTACCGCTGAATAGTATTTTCAAAAACAAATGTGTTGATTCAAAATAAATTAATCACGTATGCCGTTGCAATTTAATTCGCCATCTTCTCACGATTATAAAATTCGAAAACACGGAGTACATGGTGCAAGAGTGCCACAAATAATAAATATGGATAGAAAACTGATTGCAAGACTGTACGCTTCGTCGTCAGTTTTCAGTAGTAAGTTCGTCAGTTTTACTGAAAATGAACCTAATGTGCTTTCGTAATCACTCGAAAATTCAAAATCGACTACTGTAGTTGTAATCTTAGAAAAAACTTTTGTAGTTTGAAGCAAGAGTGTGATGAATATGAAATTGATCCGAATTTGCATCCGAAGTAAATTGTAGAAGCTATGAAAAAGTTAAAACGATGTTAAAAATATTTTCTGTACACTTAAATGATGCTTTCATATTTCTATGAAATAGAATCAACATTTAACCAATTCAACCCGAGCATCGCCCGGTAATTCCGCTAGTTTTTCATAAAATAATCTAATAATGCAGTGAAAGCTTTTAAAATTGGATATATTTTCCTTCAGAAATAAATTTGTCTGCATACAAAAATGAGATGTGTGAAAAATATACCTTTATTAATTGTATTACATCTTAGTTGAGTTTATAAATAGATCTTACATTTCTGAAATTAGAAACCTTTATAAAGTATCGCGATTAATTTACTGTTTTCTACTCAAAATTTGTATTTAATTTAAAGGATTCGTTAAATTCGTTTTAATGTACTTCAATTGCTTATAATCCAGCAGCTGAAAGACAACGCCATTCCAGAAATCCCAACAGTAAAATTCCAAACGCAATCATCTGATATTCGAAATGCAAAAATATCTTATATTTCCATCGTTACAGGATAGGATTTGTCGTGGATAGGATTATTTACAGGGATTTGTACATTTAGTATAAACAATTGTAACAAATCTTTTGTGTAATTTAAATAAGAAAACATAAGTTTATGAAATGGAAAGAAAGAGAAAACATTTTATATCACATTCGGGTTAAAATATGTAAACAAAAAATATTTTGTGTATAAAATAATGTAATTAAATATAAGTGTAGGATAGAACAATTCTAAACAAGTGGGACAGCAAATAATTGCAAACATACTGCATTTAAATTGTCATAACGTTTTCTTTCTATGTGATGTACATGAAATTTAAACATTTAAACACAAAGTATTTAAAGATTTCATTTATTCCATTGTACCTGTCTCTTGACAGTTTAAATCCCTTTTAACAAGGAAAGGTAATACTGAAGTATCGTAAAGAAATCTTAAATTAAAAGAAAAGCTATTTCAAAAGACTAATATTTTCATGTTCAAAGCTCATGTTTCATTTGTAGATATAGTTCCTGGTTCAAACATGTTCTTTACAAGAGCCAATAGTCTTATCTTTTGGGATTAAATATCGAAATATCTCTTAGATGTCCTAATTTATTGTTGTTGGTTATATATCTCCACATCTAGCTCCAGCTAGACCAAATCCACGAGTCCATTCACCTGCAGGAAGTCATACACCAAAAGAAGTTGAGGAAACAGGTCGTCTAGGGACAACCCCAGGCACTTGAGAATGTGTAATGGAGAGGCCTGGTCAGACTGATATTAAGAGCACACAGAATTAATCTTGTGACCACAGCAAAATTGAAACACCTCAGATGGCCACTGAAAAAGCTGGAGAGCGCAGTCTGAATATGTCTATCGCAATTGAGAGCAAGAGATCCTCCGGGATGAACCCCTACGATACCAAACGTGTAACGGGGGAATTATCCATGCCTTCTTATCCCGATTTATTATAATAGAGAAAAGCTCAAGAAAGCACACAGAATTAATCTTGTGATCACAGCAAAATTGAGACGCCTCAGATGGCCACTGAAAAGGCTGGAGAGCGCAATCTGAATGTGTTTATCGCAATTGAGAGTAAGAGATCCTCCGGACGAACCCCTACGATACCAAACGTGTAATTAATCTTGTATTAATCTTGTGATCACAGCAAAATTGAGACACCTCAGATGGCCACTGAAAAAGCTGGAGAGCGCAGTCTGAATATGTCTATCGCAATTGAGAGCAAGAGATCCTCCGGGATGAACCCCTACGATACCGAACGTGTAACGGGGGAACGATCCATGCCTTCTTATCACGATTTATTATAATAGAGAAAAGCTCAAGAAAGCACACAGAATTAATCTTGTGATCACAGCAAAATTGAGACACCTCAGATGGCCACTGAAAAAGCTGGAGAGCGCAATCTGAATGTGTTTATCGCAATTGAGAGTAAGAGATCCTCCGGGACGAACCCCTACGATACCAAACGTGTAATTAATCTTGTATTAATCTTGTGATCACAGCAAAATTGAGACACCTCAGATGGCCACTGAAAAAGCTGGAGAGCGCAGTCTGAATATGTCTATCGCAATTGAGAGCAAGAGATCCTCCGGGATGAACCCCTACGATACCAAACGCGTAATTAATCTTGTATTAATCTTGTGATCACAGCAAAATTGAGACACCTCAGATGGCCACTGAAAAAGCTGGAGAGCGCAGTCTGAATGTGTTTATCGCAATTGAGAGTAAGAGATCCTCCGGGACGAACCCCTACGATACCAAACGTGTAATTAATCTTGTATTAATCTTGTGATCACAGCAAAATTGAGACACCTCAGATGGCCACTGAAAAAGCTGGAGAGCGCAATCTGAATGTGTTTATCGCAATTGAGAGTAAGAGATCCTCCGGGACGAACCCCTACGATACCAAACGCGTAATTAATCTTGTATTAATCTTGTGATCACAGCAAAATTGAGACACCTCAGATGGCCACTGAAAAAGCTGGAGAGCGCAGTCTGAATATGTCTATCGCAATTGAGAGCAAGAGATCCTCCGGGATGAACCCCTACGATACCAAACGTGTAAAGGGGGAATTATCCATGCCTTCTTATCACGATTTATTATAATAGAGAAAAGCTCAAGAAAGCACACAGAATTAATCTTGTGATCACAGCAAAATTGAGACACCTCAGATGGCCACTGAAAAGGCTGGAGAGCGCAGTCTGAATATGTCTATCGCAATTGAGAGTAAGAGATCCTCCGGGACGAACCCCTACGATACCAAACGTGTAATTAATCTTGTGATCACAGCAAAATTGAGACACCTCAGATGGCCACTGAAAAAGCTGGAGAGCGCAGTCTGAATATGTCTATCGCAATTGAGAGCAAGAGATCCTCCGGGATGAACCCCTACGATACCAAACGGGGGAACGATCCATGCCTTCTTATCACGGTTTATTATAATAGAGAAAAGCTCAAGAAACGTCAATGAGTGAGTATCGTACAATGGTTCATCTGCACTCTGCTTCGCCAAATCATCCGCTACTTCGTTTCCCCTGATATCCACGTGGGAAGGGGTCCACTGTATGTCACCTCACAGAAGGACGACATGCTTGAGTTTGTTAAGGATTGTTATGACAGTTCTATCTCCCACACTGTGCCAATTAGATAGATGTTGGATGGGGCTTCAACTGTCGAACAAAATCCAAAAGACCTTTGGGTTCGGAACAGACATGATGTAGTTAAGCCCTTCATCAATGGCAATGAGCTCACTTCTGAAAACTGAACAGAAGTCTGGATTTCTTTTCTTGATTTTTACAGTACCCCTGTTTGGAGCTTTAATAAAAATTCCTCTGCCGGATCGAGACTGCTCGTCTTTACTACAATCTGTATAAATAAGGGTAAACTCACCGGGAATACTATTTATAATTTTCAAGGCTAATTGCCGGACACAAGCCGGAATATCCGATTTCTCGGAGACCTGCGCCAGAAGCTCAGTATGAAAACAAACCCCGGGAAGGCCCTCAGAGGGGTTAATGTTTTGCTTCAAGGAATGCTGTTCTACAGTATGGGAAATCAAATTGACGTTCTCTACCAGACTTAATGGACTATTTTTCTTGAGTCTGGTATTACACCAGTACTGCAAGAAATCTGAGGTTCGGTTGTGAGGACTATAGCTGAATAGCTTATTACAGTACTTTACCAGGCCAGAGTTCCTTCTAAAATTCAGAGGATGAAGACCGGCCTCATACAGGACCACTTCTCTAGGACAGCTGTTGCGCAAGCCAGTTATGATGCGACAAGCGCTCAGCTGTACTCTCTCGAACTTCTGGAGACTAATGGCGGAGGCGTAATACTAAATAGGGAAGCCGTATTCCGAAATACGACGAATAAAAGCAGTGTAGATGGCTCTTATAGTAGTTGCATCAGCACCCCAGTCTCTTCCCGAGATATACTTGAGGGTGTTGAGTCTTCTACTCTTAAACACCAAACCATCCACATGTCTATTATTGGTGAATTCTGGATCTAAGATGTAACCCAAGTACTTAGGGTGCCTCTTGAACAGGAGAGGCAGATCATTCATAAAAACCCTAGGTTGATAATTATACAACCGTTTGCTTGTAGTAAAAAACTGACCGTGAATTTTTAAAGAAGGAATAAATGTTAGTTCTAATTTATAGATTCCCAAAGTGGGCACGAAAAGAATCTTGAATAAAAGAATCTTGAAAAGAATCTTGAGGCAATGCTGGTCCCAAGGGAAATAAGGGGTGTTGAGGATTACGAGTGGGAAATAAGATGCTGCAACATTTGTCACCTAAAATGTTTTAAGTAAATACTTATCAACTTGACCAAGCAGACACACCTACTAAAGAGATGTACTGTCGCAATAATTATACCCCACAAAATGCAAGTTACAACAAATCAGTCTAAAACGAAGGTGGTAACAATATAGTGTTAGCATGTATGCAGTTGCGTTCACTTCCGACTTACGCAGGTTTTTACAAGTGAAGCGGCAGGAATCTGTGCGAATTTATACTATACAATACTATAAATACGTGAGAAGATAAATTACTATTAGACTGTTTCTGAATTGTGTGATAAGCAGTTATCAGTTTTGTGCACTGCATGTAGAATACCCAGCGCTTTTAAATCTTATTCATGCCTACTGATTACATACAAAGAGACGTAGGACTGCGATTTTGAATCGCGTATTTTTCATTATTCCTGACATTCTCGCTTTCTTATTAACTTTCGTATAGTAATAAAAATTTAAAATATTTTTGATTTGACGTGCACTTCATGCGAGAAACTTTGTTTATATTTTATTATATATTTTATAAAACACAAGTTCTTCAATTTGAACTGCTTGATTTACGGCCCGTGTAAATCCAATTACCTATATTTTTAACTGATAAATAAACTCTAAGGGACTTTGAAATAATAAAAAAAAAAATTATTAGTAAAAATAAAAATGGGTATATAAATTATGGTTGCTAAAGCAGACACCACACTTCATCCTAAAGTGTAGACTGGGACAAGAAAACTTTTGATTGCATTACCGTCATTGTATTTAGTTGAATGCAGATTTAGTGCGGTAATAAGTCTATGAAGCAATAATGCCTCAGCGACGAATTCGCGCGAAACAACAATCAGATGAGGAAGTTCGAAAGTGGAAGTGTTATCTGACTGTAAAAAGATGGTCAAATCGCTGTGTCGCTAGCCGTTTGTGGCAGAGCGACGCAATAATTGAACAATGTTGGATGAAATAGAACAAGGCTAGATTTCAAAGGCAAGCTGGCAGCGAATGGTCCAAAGTAAAGGTTGAGCAGCTATGCGGGCAGCTAAAACTACACTGGATATGTCACAATCAAGTGCCCATTGTGTTACTGGTACTGAAGCCCCGGACCATTCCTAGACGACTACAAGAGCAAGTATTACACTCATGATGGCCCTTACGCAAGCTACCATTTTCTAGTAAACACTATCAATAGTGAATGAATTGATGCAAGCCAGATTAAGGTAAATTTCGCCCAGTGAAAGCAAATTGCCTTCAGTGATGCCCCGTTTCTTACTGAACACCAACTACCTGAGTAGACGTGTCTGGAGACACTTTTACTGTAGAACTCCGGCAACAGGGAGTTATGGCTTGAGGTTCCATCGTGTATGATAGTCGGTCCCCATTTGAGTACTCCATGGAACCATCACAACACAGTGGCGCGTCATTAACATTATACAGTTTATCGAAACATCTCAACCTTATTTTCAGCAGATAGTGTTCTGCCACTCACAGCACGCATCTCTACTGGCCTGCATTCGTGCTTGAAACATACTTCTTTGGCCATCCATATAACCCCTATCGAGCACATTTGAGATGCGGTGGAATGTAGCTTACGTTCATCCTATGATGTGGAAGAATGATTCCTACAATCGGACACTATTTGACACAAAATCCGGCTGTCAAGTAATCATCGGTAGACTTTAATGATCTATGCTATTCCGTGTCATTAGGGACAGAGGTCACCTCTTTAGTTGGGCCACCTCTGAGCTGGGTCATTAGGGCCAGAGGCCTACTAAATATCGACTTTCTCTCTTTGTGTCGAACTTTCTGTACGGTTAGGATAGGCAGTTGAATTTACGTGGCATTGGAGCAACACAATTGGCTATTAGCGACAGTTGGGGATCAATCCTGAAGGAAAATACCTTAAAATTTTGATCCACAGTTGGATGACGAGGTCAACACCTCAGATGTCTTTCTGTACGAATAAATTGTCCAATTTCTTTTCTGTACATGTACAATTAACTCTCAGAGTGGTTTTGACGAGATATCTCGTCCATCAAGTTCAGGTAAATTTTGCTAATGACAAGATATCTCGTCAATAAGATACTGTCGACTTTTGGATGATGAGGAGATAAAGATCTGGTCAATTTTCTCCTAACAACGCGATATCTCGTCCATCAAAATCTGGGCAGTTTTCTTCTAATGACGATATGCCTTGTCGAGACAACCACCAAGACTGTTAACGTACCACCCTCTGGGGCGCATCTCCATTAGGTGTGTTCGGGCTTCTCGAACCCGAAGTACTCCAATGATCTTTTCTTTTTCTGTGGGGCTTACTTCTTTTAGTAAACATGATGTCGTGCTCACAAGATACACAAGCGATCTTTTTCTGCTTTCATTCCACTACTCTGTGTTTCCCAAACAATCTTTTCCCTTTCACATTTTTCACTTGATGTTGTCTTGTGTTTGACATAGCTTCGCCAAATATGACCCTTACGCCATAAAACATAGAAAACCAATAATAAACGTACCAAAATACCCATTGGAGTTACTTGGATTCCTTCTAGGTACTTTGTGTGTGGTTTTTGTCAATGAGAGTGTATTATGATCATTTATTATCACGGCAATTCAATTGGACTATGAAACTGTGGGAGAAGAATGACCCACTCCCAAAATTATTTCATGAATACGTGCTTGAATCCACAACAATACATTATGATAGTATATTTTAGTCAGTAGTTTTATTTTTTCACGCGATTTTCGTAAGTTTTATTATTTAGTTAAATTTTTATGAATTTATGTTCTTTTTCGTAAACTTGCCTTGTGAGCGTGAGATTTGAAGTTGTGCTCCGTTTGTCCGAAACCGTCGTACGTGAGAAGGAAATCGAACGTGTCTTTGAATGAATGGATAGTTTGAGAAACTGGATGGAAGAAGACGTGATTTGTATAAAACAGTTGTTTTTTCAAAGAGTATCCGAATGCGAGAAACACTTTGGAAATAGGCATAGAATTGAAACATTTAAATACATTTATCAGAAATATATGGAAAGAATCGTATGGTATATGTACCCTGAGCTCATTTTTGGAAAAAAAATGTAATCAAGCTATTTTTAACATTGCAAGGCAATACGACATAATCTAGAGTAAAATTGTTGTAGCATTGACTATACAGAAGAATACCATTAAGCATGCTGTAGAATAAAATTTTTAAAATGATCTAATTGGGCTTGTAAAGTATTAACTTTCCATTAACAAGTCTGTTAATGAAAAGTTAATGGAAAGTGATTTGTCAATGAAAAGTTAATGGAAAGTGATTTGTTAATGAAAAGTTAATGGAAAGTGATTTGTTAATGAAAAGTTGTGGTGTAGGAGAATCTAGGTTAGAGAGACATTGCTATATTTAACTTTAAGTAAATTTATTTTACACACAAACCTTGTAAAAATATTATCCATTCTCAAAGTAATATGTGATATGCATTTTGGTATTGAAATAGTGGTAAATTTTAAACTCTCACACATTAAGTGTACAGTTAAAATAAATAAAAGAATGAATTATACTTTTACAGCCCCTACATTTATAGAATTATGTTTATTCTTCTAATATTCTGTATTTATTTATATGTTTAGTTTTATTTTACTCTGGATACATCTAGATTCGAATAAAAATATGATGTTAGCGAATCATTAGAATACGAGACTTCTTTTCGATACGGGAAATTTCTATAACTTATTTTTCAATTAAATTTTATTGTTAAAATGAAACAGATCTTTCCCTTTGTTATTTATCCCGGGCAGTCGACAGTAGAACGTTCTGTTCGTGACATAAATTCAATTACAAACAACCTACTTGTTGAAATAAAAATATGTCATGCAAAAATCCCTCACTTTTTACTCAGTTTAAATTTCGTAGTATTATATTATTTTCGCCGTCCACTTCTCTTTTCCAAGTTTCGTTTCAACCCTCTCGTTTGAATATTACTCAGCGATAACTGTCACTTCCCATTGCCATATAAGGCCCGAATTAGTAAAAATTAAGTAGCCTTTACTTTCCCATTCTCTCTTCAAATATTTTGTCAACTCGTAGACATTGTATAAAATACGTCCTTTTTTGCCATGCCCACCATTAGGTGAGGAGTTCAGGGACCAGTTGCCTTTTGTTGTAATGAGTCGTAAACCCAAAATTTCAATATTCGACTCCCGACTGCAAAGTTCATTTGTCCTAAAAATATTTTTAAGTGTTGCGTCAGCCTCTTATGATATGACCCCAGCAACAGAGGATCTCCCTAGAGCAAGCCAACCATTGGAGGATGAAAACAACCAATAAGGAGCCAGCCAGCGCTCGAGATGAAATACTTGGCAGAAGGAGACGAGAGCGCGAAGAAGCAAGAGATAGATGACGACCTAAGTTCGCAGGAACTGGAAGAACTCTCTTTCACCTTTTTCATCAAGACCTGTAAATAGTCCTCCATCTGTACTATAATTAAAATTGTTTAAAAATGATTAGAGCTCTCGCCTCCAATTCCTTTAAAACCAAGAACGGGGCAATTGGTTGATAATACATTCATGATGTTTATAATTCCTACAAATACAAGTATAATGTGTTAAGACATGAATTAGAAGTATTTCAAACACAAAATTATCGGATTCTTCGATTTAGGCTTTTTAATTATCCAATTTAATTCTGTCTGATTGTGATCTAAGACAACAAAACTTTCAAACGAATCGCGCCAACTCGATAAATCTTCATTAAACACATTAGCAAGGGTTCATTCGCTAAGCAACACCTGAATAATTTCCACGTTTAAAAGCGAAAATAGGTAGCTTAAAAGACAAATAATTATCCTTAAACTTTGTGGAGTAAAAATATAAGTGAGATTCGATGACTCGAAGAAATTCCAATTACTGCTCCTTCAAACTCAAACGAAGTGCTATAATCTAACCTTAATTGACAATTTCGGTTTAAAGTAATATGAAATTTACTTTTCATCGTACGGTGATACAGACGAAGTACGGTTATACATTTAATTGAATTTCCAGGCTTATTCAAATATAACTTACGGAAGTTCCGAGAAATATTGCTTACAGATTTCATATGTCAATTTGAAACCCATAATTATTTTAACAGGCGAATGCTTTCAACTTATGAAATCACAGTATTACATATTTGACTGGATAAATTACTAATGGAAATCTCGGTTTTCATATTTTAATCACCTTTTCACTTGATATCGTTATTTTAAAAAAGACAGGGCAATGACTCATTCGTTGAAATACCCGACAATAATTTTCACTTTCCAAGAGAGAGAGAGAGAGTTATAATGGGTAGAGATATGTACAAAAATATCTAAACACTTAAATTCTTAAGTTTTCTAAACTCGTAAGTAGCAGCTTTAATATTAGAGTGATGAAATTCTTGGAAACATATTGCTTTACGACGAATTCAGCCGAGAAACAGGTATGAAAATAAAGATGATTCCTCAAGTACATATTTTGGATAAAAATAGAGCATATTTCCCATATACCTTACTATTAATTATTACATATATATTAGCTACAGTTCATACTGTATCGTAAAATATTTTGGTTTAAAATTCGGGAAATTCCCAAATACATATTAATTTTACTTGTGTTAATCAGTGATCTTAACATAAAAAATGATTGAAAAGATTGAAATGACCTTTTCTAAAACTGCATTGTGTCCAATCGCATTCTTTAAAATTGAATAAATATTTGATTAAAGCTAAGCTCTGATATTCAAACATTAAAGCTAAGCTCTGATATTCAAACTTGCAGCCACAGAAATAAAATGTACTTTTGACTGTGGCTAAGGAACAGAAACAAATCCACATTGGAAAATGAATTAATTTAAATTCGTCGTCGGCAGAGAGCTTTTTAAATTCGAAAATTGTTTCGCATCCATGTATGTTTATTAACAGTAGTCGTCGAAAGTATTGTAATTCAAATATAAAAACAAAATTTTGTTTGACG